>CP125838.1:31132815-36132815 GCA_030408175.1 Trifolium repens | reverse complement strand
TATCCTTATCACTTCATATTGGTCCCAAAAAAGGCCAATATTCACTTCGTACGAAGCTATTCAAAGTTGGGCAGTTTTGGTCAAAGTAGTTTGGACCAAGTTTCCGTTGCTCCAATAATGGGTCTAACTATTTGAGAATTATTTAAAAACTATATTTACACCTTTATAACTTTATATTGGTCCAAAAAAAAGCCGGTATTCATTCTTAAATCTTTAAATCTCAATTTAAACCTTCATACGAATCTATTGAAAGTTTGGACGATCTTTGTCGTAGAAGTTTGCACAAGTTTTCCGTTGAATCAAAAATGGGTCTAACATTCTTCTCTTAGGTTTATTACTATATTTATATCCTTATCACTTCATATTGGTCCCAAAAAAGGCCAATATTCACTTCGTACGAAGTTATTCAAAGTTGGGTTGTTTTGGTCAAAGTAGTTTGGACCATGTTTCCGTTGCTCCAATAATGGGTCCAACTATTTGAGAATTATTTAAAAACTATATTTACACCTTTATAACTTTATATTGGTCCAAAAAAAAGCCGGTATTCATTCTAAAAGCTTTAAATCTCAATTTAAACCTTCATACGAATCTATTGAAAGTTTGGACGATCTTTGTCGTAGAAGTTTGCACAAGTTTTCCGTTGAATCAAAAATGGGTCTAACGTTCTTCTCTTAGGTTTATTACTATATTTATATCCTTATCACTTCATATTGGTCCCAAAAAAGGCCAATATTCACTTCGTACGAAGCTATTCAAAGTTGGGCAGGTTTGGTCAAAGTAGTTTGGACCAAGTTTCCGTTGCTCCAATAATGGGTCTAACTATTTGAGAATTATTTAAAAACTATATTTACACCTTTATAACTTTATATTGGTCCAAAAAAAAGCCGGTATTCATTCTAAAATCTTTAAATCTCAATTTAAACCTTCATACGAATCTATTGAAAGTTTGGACGATCTTTGTCGTAGAAGTTTGCACAAGTTTTCCGTTGAATCAAAAATGGGTCTAACATTCTTCTCTTAGGTTTATTACTATATTTATATCCTTATCACTTCATATTGGTCCCAAAAAAGGCCAATATTCACTTCGTACGAAGCTATTCAAAGTTGGGTTGTTTTGGTCAAAGTAGTTTGGACCAAGTTTCCGTTGCTCCAATAATGGGTCCAACTATTTGAGAATTATTTAAAAACTATATTTACAACTTTATAACTTTATATTGGTCCAAAAAAAAGCCGGTATTCATTCTAAAAGCTTTAAATCTCAATTTAAACCTTCATACGAATCTATTGAAAGTTTGGACGATCTTTGTCGTAGAAGTTTGCACAAGTTTTCCGTTGAATCAAAAATGGGTCTAACGTTCTTCTCTTAGGTTTATTACTATATTTATATCCTTATCACTTCATATTGGTCCCAAAAAAGGCCAATATTCACTTCGTACGAAGCTATTCAAAGTTGGGTTGTTTTGGTCAAAGTAGTTTGGACCATGTTTCCGTTGCTCCAATAATGGGTCCAACTATTTGAGAATTATTTAAAAACTATATTTACACCTTTATAACTTTATATTGGTCCAAAAAAAAGCCGGTATTCATTCTAAAAGCTTTAAATCTCAATTTAAACCTTCATACGAATCTATTGAAAGTTTGGACGATCTTTGTCGTAGAAGTTTGCACAAGTTTTCCGTTGAATCAAAAATGGGTCTAACATTCTTCTCTTAGGTTTATTACTATATTTATATCCTTATCACTTCATATTGGTCCCAAAAAAGGCCAATATTCACTTCGTACGAAGCTATTCAAAGTTGGGCAGTTTTGGTCAAAGTAGTTTGGACCAAGTTTCCGTTGCTCCAATAATGGGTCCAACTATTTGAGAATTATTTAAAAACTATATTTACACCTTTATAACTTTATATTGGTCCAAAAAAAAGCCGGTATTCATTCTAAAAGCTTTAAATCTCAATTTAAACCTTCATACGAATCTATTGAAAGTTTGGACGATCTTTGTCGTAGAAGTTTGCACAAGTTTTCCGTTGAATCAAAAATGGGTATAACGTTCTTCTCTTAGGTTTATTACTATATTTATATCCTTATCACTTCATATTGGTCCCAAAAAAGGCCAATATTCACTTCGTACGAAGCTATTCAAAGTTGGGTTGTTTTGGTCAAAGTAGTTTGGACCATGTTTCCGTTGCTCCAATAATGGGTCCAACTATTTGAGAATTATTTAAAAACTATATTTACACCTTTATAACTTTATATTGGTCCAAAAAAAAGCCGGTATTCATTCTAAAAGCTTTAAATCTCAATTTAAACCTTCATACGAATCTATTGAAAGTTTGGACGATCTTTGTCGTAGAAGTTTGCACAAGTTTTCCGTTGAATCAAAAATGGGTCTAACATTCTTCTCTTAGTTTATTACTATATTTATATCCTTATCACTTCATATTGGTCCCAAAAAAGGCCAATATTCACTTCGTACGAAGCTATTCAAAGTTGGGCAGTTTTGGTCAAAGTAGTTTGGACCAAGTTTCCGTTGCTCCAATAATGGGTCCAACTATTTGAGAATTATTTAAAAACTATATTTACACCTTTATAACTTTATATTGGTCCAAAAAAAAGCCGGTATTCATTCTAAAAGCTTTAAATCTCAATTTAAACCTTCATACGAATCTATTGAAAGTTTGGACGATCTTTGTCGTAGAAGTTTGCACAAGTTTTCCGTTGAATCAAAAATGGGTCTAACATTCTTCTCTTAGGTTTATTACTATATTTATATCCTTATCACTTCATATTGGTCCCAAAAAAGGCCAATATTCACTTCGTACGAAGCTATTCAAAGTTGGGCAGTTTTGGTCAAAGTAGTTTGGACCAAGTTTCCGTTGCTCCAATAATGGGTCCAACTATTTGAGAATTATTTAAAAACTATATTTACACCTTTATAACTTTATATTGGTCCAAAAAAAAGCCGGTATTCATTCTAAAAGCTTTAAATCTCAATTTAAACCTTCATACGAATCTATTGAAAGTTTGGACGATCTTTGTCGTAGAAGTTTGCACAAGTTTTCCGTTGAATCAAAAATGGGTCTAACGTTCTTCTCTTAGGTTTATTACTATATTTATATCCTTATCACTTCATATTGGTCCCAAAAAAGGCCAATATTCACTTCGTACGAAGCTATTCAAAGTTGGGTTGTTTTGGTCAAAGTAGTTTGGACCAAGTTTCCGTTGCTCCAATAATGGGTCCAACTATTTGAGAATTATTTAAAAACTATATTTACACCTTTATAACTTTATATTGGTCCAAAAAAAAGCCGGTATTCATTCTAAAAGCTTTAAATCTCAATTTAAACCTTCATACGAATCTATTGAAAGTTTGGACGATCTTTGTCGTAGAAGTTTGCACAAGTTTTCCGTTGAATCAAAAATGGGTCTAACATTCTTCTCTTAGGTTTATTACTATATTTATATCCTTATCACTTCATATTGGTCCCAAAAAAGGCCAATATTCACTTCGTACGAAGCTATTCAAAGTTGGGCAGTTTTGGTCAAAGTAGTTTGGACCAAGTTTCCGTTACTCCAATAAAGGGTCTAACTATTTGAGAATTATTTAAAAACTATATTTACACCTTTATAACTTTATATTGGTCCAAAAAAAAGCCGGTATTCATTCTAAAAGCTTTAAATCTCAATTTAAACCTTCATACGAATCTATTGAAAGTTTGGACGATCTTTGTCGTAGAAGTTTGCACAAGTTTTCCGTTATATAAAAAATGGGTCTAACGTTCTTCTATTAGGTTTATTACTATATTTATATCCTTATCACTTCATATTGGTCCCAAAAAAGGCCAATATTCACTTCGTACGAAGCTATTCAAAGTTGGGCAGTTTTGGTCAAAGTAGTTTGGACCAAGTTTCCGTTGCTCCAATAATGGGTCTAACTATTTGAGAATTATTTAAAAACTATATTTACACCTTTATAACTTTATATTGGTCCAAAAAAAAGCCGGTATTCATTCTTAAATCTTTAAATCTCAATTTAAACCTTCATACGAATCTATTGAAAGTTTGGACGATCTTTGTCGTAGAAGTTTGCACAAGTTTTCCGTTGAATCAAAAATGGGTCTAACATTCTTCTCTTAGGTTTATTACTATATTTATATCCTTATCACTTCATATTGGTCCCAAAAAAGGCCAATATTCACTTCGTACGAAGCTATTCAAAGTTGGGTTGTTTTGGTCAAAGTAGTTTGGACCATGTTTCCGTTGCTCCAATAATGGGTCCAACTATTTGAGAATTATTTAAAAACTATATTTACACCTTTATAACTTTATATTGGTCCAAAAAAAAGCCGGTATTCATTCTAAAAGCTTTAAATCTCAATTTAAACCTTCATACGAATCTATTGAAAGTTTGGACGATCTTTGTCGTAGAAGTTTGCACAAGTTTTCCGTTGAATCAAAAATGGGTCTAACGTTCTTCTCTTAGGTTTATTACTATATTTATATCCTTATCACTTCATATTGGTCCCAAAAAAGGCCAATATTCACTTCGTACGAAGCTATTCAAAGTTGGGCAGGTTTGGTCAAAGTAGTTTGGACCAAGTTTCCGTTGCTCCAATAATGGGGCTAACTATTTGAGAATTATTTAAAAACTATATTTACACCTTTATAACTTTATATTGGTCCAAAAAAAAGCCGGTATTCATTCTAAAATCTTTAAATCTCAATTTAAACCTTCATACGAATCTATTGAAAGTTTGGACGATCTTTGTCGTAGAAGTTTGCACAAGTTTTCCGTTGAATCAAAAATGGGTCTAACATTCTTCTCTTAGGTTTATTACTATATTTATATCCTTATCACTTCATATTGGTCCCAAAAAAGGCCAATATTCACTTCGTACGAAGCTATTCAAAGTTGGGTTGTTTTGGTCAAAGTAGTTTGGACCAAGTTTCCGTTGCTCCAATAATGGGTCCAACTATTTGAGAATTATTTAAAAACTATATTTACAACTTTATAACTATATATTGGTCCAAAAAAAAGCCGGTATTCATTCTAAAAGCTTTAAATCTCAATTTAAACCTTCATACGAATCTATTGAAAGTTTGGACGATCTTTGTCGTAGAAGTTTGCACAAGTTTTCCGTTGAATCAAAAATGGGTCTAACGTTCTTCTCTTAGGTTTATTACTATATTTATATCCTTATCACTTCATATTGGTCCCAAAAAAGGCCAATATTCACTTCGTACGAAGCTATTCAAAGTTGGGTTGTTTTGGTCAAAGTAGTTTGGACCAAGTTTCCGTTGCTCCAATAATGGGTCCAACTATTTAAGAATTATTTAAAAACTATATTTACACCTTTATAACTTTATATTGGTCCAAAAAAAAGCCGGTATTCATTCTAAAAGCTTTAAATCTCAATTTAAACCTTCATACGAATCTATTGAAAGTTTGGACGATCTTTGTCGTAGAAGTTTGCACAAGTTTTCCGTTGAATCAAAAATGGGTCTAACATTCTTCTCTTAGGTTTATTACTATATTTATATCCTTATCACTTCATATTGGTCCCAAAAAAGGCCAATATTCACTTCGTACGAAGCTATTCAAAGTTGGGCAGTTTTGGTCAAAGTAGTTTGGACCAAGTTTCCGTTACTCCAATAAAGGGTCTAACTATTTGAGAATTATTTAAAAACTATATTTACACCTTTATAACTTTATATTGGTCCAAAAAAAAGCCGGTATTCATTATAAAAGCTTTAAATCTCAATTTAAACCTTCATACGAATCTATTGAAAGTTTGGACGATCTTTGTCGTAGAAGTTTGCACAAGTTTTCCGTTATATAAAAAATGGGTCTAACGTTCTTCTATTAGGTTTATTACTATATTTATATCCTTATCACTTCATATTGGTCCCAAAAAAGGCCAATATTCACTTCGTACGAAGCTATTCAAAGTTGGGCAGTTTTGGTCAAAGTAGTTTGGACCAAGTTTCCGTTGCTCCAATAATGGGTCTAACTATTTGAGAATTATTTAAAAACTATATTTACACCTTTATAACTTTATATTGGTCCAAAAAAAAGCCGGTATTCATTCTTAAATCTTTAAATCTCAATTTAAACCTTCATACGAATCTATTGAAAGTTTGGACGATCTTTATCGTAGAAGTTTGCACAAGTTTTCCGTTGAATCAAAAATGGGTCTAACATTCTTCTCTTAGGTTTATTACTATATTTATATCCTTATCACTTCATATTGGTCCCAAAAAAGGCCAATATTCACTTCGTACGAAGCTATTCAAAGTTGGGTTGTTTTGGTCAAAGTAGTTTGGACCATGTTTCCGTTGCTCCAATAATGGGTCCAACTATTTGAGAATTATTTAAAAACTATATTTACACCTTTATAACTTTATATTGGTCCAAAAAAAAGCCGGTATTCATTCTAAAAGCTTTAAATCTCAATTTAAACCTTCATACGAATCTATTGAAAGTTTGGACGATCTTTGTCGTAGAAGTTTGCACAAGTTTTCCGTTGAATCAAAAATGGGTCTAACGTTCTTCTCTTAGGTTTATTACTATATTTATATCCTTATCACTTCATATTGGTCCCAAAAAAGGCCAATATTCACTTCGTACGAAGCTATTCAAAGTTGGGCAGGTTTGGTCAAAGTAGTTTGGACCAAGTTTCCGTTGCTCCAATAATGGGTCTAACTATTTGAGAATTATTTAAAAACTATATTTACACCTTTATAACTTTATATTGGTCCAAAAAAAAGCCGGTATTCATTCTAAAATCTTTAAATCTCAATTTAAACCTTCATACGAATCTATTGAAAGTTTGGACGATCTTTGTCGTAGAAGTTTGCACAAGTTTTCCGTTGAATCAAAAATGGGTCTAACATTCTTCTCTTAGGTTTATTACTATATTTATATCCTTATCACTTCATATTGGTCCCAAAAAAGGCCAATATTCACTTCGTACGAAGCTATTCAAAGTTGGGTAGTTTTGGTCAAAGTAGTTTGGACCAAGTTTCCGTTGCTCCAATAATGGGTCCAACTATTTGAGAATTATTTAAAAACTATATTTACAACTTTATAACTATATATTGGTCCAAAAAAAAGCCGGTATTCATTCTAAAAGCTTTAAATCTCAATTTAAACCTTCATACGAATCTATTGAAAGTTTGGACGATCTTTGTTGTAGAAGTTTGCACAAGTTTTCCGTTGAATCAAAAATGGGTCTAACGTTCTTCTCTTAGGTTTATTACTATATTTATATCCTTATCACTTCATATTGGTCCCAAAAAAGGCCAATATTCACTTCGTACGAAGCTATTCAAAGTTGGGTTGTTTTGGTCAAAGTAGTTTGGACCAAGTTTCCGTTGCTCCAATAATGGGTCCAACTATTTGAGAATTATTTAAAAACTATATTTACACCTTTATAACTTTATATTGGTCCAAAAAAAAGCCGGTATTCATTCTAAAAGCTTTAAATCTCAATTTAAACCTTCATACGAATCTATTGAAAGTTTGGACGATCTTTGTCGTAGAAGTTTGCACAAGTTTTCCGTTGAATAAAAAATGGGTCTAACATTCTTCTCTTAGGTTTATTACTATATTTATATCCTTATCACTTCATATTGGTCCCAAAAAAGGCCAATATTCACTTCGTACGAAGCTATTCAAAGTTGGGCAGTTTTGGTCAAAGTAGTTTGGACCAAGTTTCCGTTACTCCAATAAAGGGTCTAACTATTTGAGAATTATTTAAAAACTATATTTACACCTTTATAACTTTATATTGGTCCAAAAAAAAGCCGGTATTCATTCTAAAAGCTTTAAATCTCAATTTAAACCTTCATACGAATCTATTGAAAGTTTGGACGATCTTTGTCGTAGAAGTTTGCACAAGTTTTCCGTTATATAAAAAATGGGTCTAACGTTCTTCTATTAGGTTTATTACTATATTTATATCTTTATCACTTCATATTGGTCCCAAAAAAGGCCAATATTCACTTCGTACGAAGCTATTCAAAGTTGGGCAGTTTTGGTCAAAGTAGTTTGGACCAAGTTTCCGTTACTCCAATAAAGGGTCTAACTATTTGAGAATTATTTAAAAACTATATTTACACCTTTATAACTTTATATTGGTCCAAAAAAAAGCCGGTATTCATTCTTAAATCTTTAAATCTCAATTTAAACCTTCATACGAATCTATTGAAAGTTTGGACGATCTTTATCGTAGAAGTTTGCACAAGTTTTCCGTTGAATCAAAAATGGGTCTAACATTCTTCTCTTAGGTTTATTACTATATTTATATCCTTATCACTTCATATTGGTCCCAAAAAAGGCCAATATTCACTTCGTACGAAGCTATTCAAAGTTGGGTTGTTTTGGTCAAAGTAGTTTGGACCATGTTTCCGTTGCTCCAATAATGGGTCCAACTATTTGAGAATTATTTAAAAACTATATTTACACCTTTATAACTTTATATTGGTCCAAAAAAAAGCCGGTATTCATTCTAAAAGCTTTAAATCTCAATTTAAACCTTCATACGAATCTATTGAAAGTTTGGACGATCTTTGTCGTAGAAGTTTGCACAAGTTTTCCGTTGAATCAAAAATGGGTCTAACGTTCTTCTCTTAGGTTTATTACTATATTTATATCCTTATCACTTCATATTGGTCCCAAAAAAGGCCAATATTCACTTCGTACGAAGCTATTCAAAGTTGGGCAGGTTTGGTCAAAGTAGTTTGGACCAAGTTTCCGTTGCTCCAATAATGGGTCTAACTATTTGAGAATTATTTAAAAACTATATTTACACCTTTATAACTTTATATTGGTCCAAAAAAAAGCCGGTATTCATTCTAAAATCTTTAAATCTCAATTTAAACCTTCATACGAATCTATTGAAAGTTTGGACGATCTTTGTCGTAGAAGTTTGCACAAGTTTTCCGTTGAATCAAAAATGGGTCTAACATTCTTCTCTTAGGTTTATTACTATATTTATATCCTTATCACTTCATATTGGTCCCAAAAAAGGCCAATATTCACTTCGTACGAAGCTATTCAAAGTTGGGTAGTTTTGGTCAAAGTAGTTTGGACCAAGTTTCCGTTGCTCCAATAATGGGTCCAACTATTTGAGAATTATTTAAAAACTATATTTACAACTTTATAACTATATATTGGTCCAAAAAAAAGCCGGTATTCATTCTAAAAGCTTTAAATCTCAATTTAAACCTTCATACGAATCTATTGAAAGTTTGGACGATCTTTGTCGTAGAAGTTTGCACAAGTTTTCCGTTGAATCAAAAATGGGTCTAACGTTCTTCTCTTAGGTTTATTACTATATTTATATCCTTATCACTTCATATTGGTCCCAAAAAAGGCCAATATTCACTTCGTACGAAGCTATTCAAAGTTGGGTTGTTTTGGTCAAAGTAGTTTGGACCAAGTTTCCGTTGCTCCAATAATGGGTCCAACTATTTGAGAATTATTTAAAAACTATATTTACACCTTTATAACTTTATATTGGTCCAAAAAAAAGCCGGTATTCATTCTAAAAGCTTTAAATCTCAATTTAAACCTTCATACGAATCTATTGAAAGTTTGGACGATCTTTGTCGTAGAAGTTTGCACAAGTTTTCCGTTGAATCAAAAATGGGTCTAACGTTCTTCTCTTAGGTTTATTACTATATTTATATCCTTATCACTTCATATTGGTCCCAAAAAAGGCCAATATTCACTTCGTACGAAGCTATTCAAAGTTGGGCAGGTTTGGTCAAAGTAGTTTGGACCAAGTTTCCGTTGCTCCAATAATGGGTCTAACTATTTGAGAATTATTTAAAAACTATATTTACACCTTTATAACTTTATATTGGTCCAAAAAAAAGCCGGTATTCATTCTAAAATCTTTAAATCTCAATTTAAACCTTCATACGAATCTATTGAAAGTTTGGACGATCTTTGTCGTAGAAGTTTGCACAAGTTTTCCGTTGAATCAAAAATGGGTCTAACATTCTTCTCTTAGGTTTATTACTATATTTATATCCTTATCACTTCATATTGGTCCCAAAAAAGGCCAATATTCACTTCGTACGAAGCTATTCAAAGTTGGGTTGTTTTGGTCAAAGTAGTTTGGACCAAGTTTCCGTTGCTCCAATAATGGGTCCAACTATTTGAGAATTATTTAAAAACTATATTTACACCTTTATAACTTTATATTGGTCCAAAAAAAAGCCGGTATTCATTCTAAAAGCTTTAAATCTCAATTTAAACCTTCATACGAATCTATTGAAAGTTTGGACGATCTTTGTCGTAGAAGTTTGCACAAGTTTTCCGTTATATAAAAAATGGGTCTAACGTTCTTCTATTAGGTTTATTACTATATTTATATCCTTATCACTTCATATTGGTCCCAAAAAAGGCCAATATTCACTTCGTACGAAGCTATTCAAAGTTGGGCAGTTTTGGTCAAAGTAGTTTGGACCAAGTTTCCGTTGCTCCAATAATGGGTCTAACTATTTGAGAATTATTTAAAAACTATATTTACACCTTTATAACTTTATATTGGTCCAAAAAAAAGCCGGTATTCATTCTTAAATCTTTAAATCTCAATTTAAACCTTCATACGAATCTATTGAAAGTTTGGACGATCTTTATCGTAGAAGTTTGCACAAGTTTTCCGTTGAATCAAAAATGGGTCTAACATTCTTCTCTTAGGTTTATTACTATATTTATATCCTTATCACTTCATATTGGTCCCAAAAAAGGCCAATATTCACTTCGTACGAAGCTATTCAAAGTTGGGCAGGTTTGGTCAAAGTAGTTTGGACCAAGTTTCCGTTGCTCCAATAATGGGTCTAACTATTTGAGAATTATTTAAAAACTATATTTACACCTTTATAACTTTATATTGGTCCAAAAAAAAGCCGGTATTCATTCTAAAATCTTTAAATCTCAATTTAAACCTTCATACGAATCTGTTGAAAGTTTGGACGATCTTTGTCGTAGAAGTTTGCACAAGTTTTCCGTTGAATCAAAAATGGGTCTAACATTCTTCTCTTAGGTTTATTACTATATTTATATCCTTATCACTTCATATTGGTCCCAAAAAAGGCCAATATTCACTTCGTACGAAGCTATTCAAAGTTGGGTAGTTTTGGTCAAAGTAGTTTGGACCAAGTTTCCGTTGCTCCAATAATGGGTCCAACTATTTGAGAATTATTTAAAAACTATATTTACAACTTTATAACTATATATTGGTCCAAAAAAAAGCCGGTATTCATTCTAAAAGCTTTAAATCTCAATTTAAACCTTCATACGAATCTATTGAAAGTTTGGACGATCTTTGTCGTAGAAGTTTGCACAAGTTTTCCGTTGAATCAAAAATGGGTCTAACGTTCTTCTCTTAGGTTTATTACTATATTTATATCCTTATCACTTCATATTGGTCCCAAAAAAGGCCAATATTCACTTCGTACGAAGCTATTCAAAGTTGGGCAGGTTTGGTCAAAGTAGTTTGGACCAAGTTTCCGTTGCTCCAATAATGGGTCTAACTATTTGAGAATTATTTAAAAACTATATTTACACCTTTATAACTTTATATTGGTCCAAAAAAAAGCCGGTATTCATTCTAAAATCTTTAAATCTCAATTTAAACCTTCATACGAATCTATTGAAAGTTTGGACGATCTTTGTCGTAGAAGTTTGCACAAGTTTTCCGTTGAATCAAAAATGGGTCTAACATTCTTCTCTTAGGTTTATTACTATATTTATATCCTTATCACTTCATATTGGTCCCAAAAAAGGCCAATATTCACTTCGTACGAAGCTACTCAAAGTTGGGTTGTTTTGGTCAAAGTAGTTTGGACCAAGTTTCCGTTGCTCCAATAATGGGTCCAACTATTTGAGAATTATTTAAAAACTATATTTACACCTTTATAACTTTATATTGGTCCAAAAAAAAGCCGGTATTCATTCTAAAAGCTTTAAATCTCAATTTAAACCTTCATACGAATCTATTGAAAGTTTGGACGATCTTTGTCGTAGAAGTTTGCACAAGTTTTCCGTTATATAAAAAATGGGTCTAACGTTCTTCTATTAGGTTTATTACTATATTTATATCCTTATCACTTCATATTGGTCCCAAAAAAGGCCAATATTCACTTCGTACGAAGCTATTCAAAGTTGGGCAGTTTTGGTCAAAGTAGTTTGGACCAAGTTTCCGTTGCTCCAATAATGGGTCTAACTATTTGAGAATTATTTAAAAACTATATTTACACCTTTATAACTTTATATTGGTCCAAAAAAAAGCCGGTATTCATTCTTAAATCTTTAAATCTCAATTTAAACCTTCATACGAATCTATTGAAAGTTTGGACGATCTTTGTCGTAGAAGTTTGCACAAGTTTTCCGTTGAATCAAAAATGGGTCTAACATTCTTCTCTTAGGTTTATTACTATATTTATATCCTTATCACTTCATATTGGTCCCAAAAAAGGCCAATATTCACTTCGTACGAAGCTATTCAAAGTTGGGTTGTTTTGGTCAAAGTAGTTTGGACCATGTTTCCGTTGCTCCAATAATGGGTCCAACTATTTGAGAATTATTTAAAAACTATATTTACACCTTTATAACTTTATATTGGTCCAAAAAAAAGCCGGTATTCATTCTAAAAGCTTTAAATCTCAATTTAAACCTTCATACGAATCTATTGAAAGTTTGGACGATCTTTGTCGTAGAAGTTTGCACAAGTTTTCCGTTGAATCAAAAATGGGTCTAACGTTCTTCTCTTAGGTTTATTACTATATTTATATCCTTATCACTTCATATTGGTCCCAAAAAAGGCCAATATTCACTTCGTACGAAGCTATTCAAAGTTGGGCAGGTTTGGTCAAAGTAGTTTGGACCAAGTTTCCGTTGCTCCAATAATGGGTCTAACTATTTGAGAATTATTTAAAAACTATATTTACACCTTTATAACTTTATATTGGTCCAAAAAAAAGCCGGTATTCATTCTAAAATCTTTAAATCTCAATTTAAACCTTCATACGAATCTGTTGAAAGTTGGGACGATCTTTGTCGTAGAAGTTTGCACAAGTTTTCCGTTGAATCAAAAATGGGTCTAACATTCTTCTCTTAGGTTTATTACTATATTTATATCCTTATCACTTCATATTGGTCCCAAAAAAGGCCAATATTCACTTCGTACGAAGCTATTCAAAGTTGGGTAGTTTTGGTCAAAGTAGTTTGGACCAAGTTTCCGTTGCTCCAATAATGGGTCCAACTATTTGAGAATTATTTAAAAACTATATTTACAACTTTATAACTATATATTGGTCCAAAAAAAAGCCGGTATTCATTCTAAAAGCTTTAAATCTCAATTTAAACCTTCATACGAATCTATTGAAAGTTTGGACGATCTTTGTCGTAGAAGTTTGCACAAGTTTTCCGTTGAATCAAAAATGGGTCTAACGTTCTTCTCTTAGGTTTATTACTATATTTATATCCTTATCACTTCATATTGGTCCCAAAAAAGGCCAATATTCACTTCGTACGAAGCTATTCAAAGTTGGGTTGTTTTGGTCAAAGTAGTTTGGACCAAGTTTCCGTTGCTCCAATAATGGGTCCAACTATTTGAGAATTATTTAAAAACTATATTTACACCTTTATAACTTTATATTGGTCCAAAAAAAAGCCGGTATTCATTCTAAAAGCTTTAAATCTCAATTTAAACCTTCATACGAATCTATTGAAAGTTTGGACGATCTTTGTCGTAGAAGTTTGCACAAGTTTTCCGTTGAATCAAAAATGGGTCTAACGTTCTTCTCTTAGGTTTATTACTATATTTATATCCTTATCACTTCATATTGGTCCCAAAAAAGGCCAATATTCACTTCGTACGAAGCTATTCAAAGTTGGGCAGGTTTGGTCAAAGTAGTTTGGACCAAGTTTCCGTTGCTCCAATAATGGGTCTAACTATTTGAGAATTATTTAAAAACTATATTTACACCTTTATAACTTTATATTGGTCCAAAAAAAAGCCGGTATTCATTCTAAAATCTTTAAATCTCAATTTAAACCTTCATACGAATCTATTGAAAGTTTGGACGATCTTTGTCGTAGAAGTTTGCACAAGTTTTCCGTTGAATCAAAAATGGGTCTAACATTCTTCTCTTAGGTTTATTACTATATTTATATCCTTATCACTTCATATTGGTCCCAAAAAAGGCCAATATTCACTTCGTACGAAGCTATTCAAAGTTGGGTTGTTTTGGTCAAAGTAGTTTGGACCAAGTTTCCGTTGCTCCAATAATGGGTCCAACTATTTGAGAATTATTTAAAAACTATATTTACACCTTTATAACTTTATATTGGTCCAAAAAAAAGCCGGTATTCATTCTAAAAGCTTTAAATCTCAATTTAAACCTTCATACGAATCTATTGAAAGTTTGGACGATCTTTGTCGTAGAAGTTTGCACAAGTTTTCCGTTATATAAAAAATGGGTCTAACGTTCTTCTATTAGGTTTATTACTATATTTATATCCTTATCACTTCATATTGGTCCCAAAAAAGGCCAATATTCACTTCGTACGAAGCTATTCAAAGTTGGGCAGTTTTGGTCAAAGTAGTTTGGACCAAGTTTCCGTTGCTCCAATAATGGGTCTAACTATTTGAGAATTATTTAAAAACTATATTTACACCTTTATAACTTTATATTGGTCCAAAAAAAAGCCGGTATTCATTCTTAAATCTTTAAATCTCAATTTAAACCTTCATACGAATCTATTGAAAGTTTGGACGATCTTTGTCGTAGAAGTTTGCACAAGTTTTCCGTTGAATCAAAAATGGGTCTAACATTCTTCTCTTAGGTTTATTACTATATTTATATCCTTATCACTTCATATTGGTCCCAAAAAAGGCCAATATTCACTTCGTACGAAGCTATTCAAAGTTGGGTTGTTTTGGTCAAAGTAGTTTGGACCATGTTTCCGTTGCTCCAATAATGGGTCCAACTATTTGAGAATTATTTAAAAACTATATTTACACCTTTATAACTTTATATTGGTCCAAAAAAAAGCCGGTATTCATTCTAAAAGCTTTAAATCTCAATTTAAACCTTCATACGAATCTATTGAAAGTTTGGACGATCTTTGTCGTAGAAGTTTGCACAAGTTTTCCGTTGAATCAAAAATGGGTCTAACGTTCTTCTCTTAGGTTTATTACTATATTTATATCCTTATCACTTCATATTGGTCCCAAAAAAGGCCAATATTCACTTCGTACGAAGCTATTCAAAGTTGGGCAGGTTTGGTCAAAGTAGTTTGGACCAAGTTTCCGTTGCTCCAATAATGGGTCTAACTATTTGAGAATTATTTAAAAACTATATTTACACCTTTATAACTTTATATTGGTCCAAAAAAAAGCCGGTATTCATTCTAAAATCTTTAAATCTCAATTTAAACCTTCATACGAATCTATTGAAAGTTTGGACGATCTTTGTCGTAGAAGTTTGCACAAGTTTTCCGTTGAATCAAAAATGGGTCTAACATTCTTCTCTTAGGTTTATTACTATATTTATATCCTTATCACTTCATATTGGTCCCAAAAAAGGCCAATATTCACTTCGTACGAAGCTATTCAAAGTTGGGTTGTTTTGGTCAAAGTAGTTTGGACCAAGTTTCCGTTGCTCCAATAATGGGTCCAACTATTTGAGAATTATTTAAAAACTATATTTACACCTTTATAACTTTATATTGGTCCAAAAAAAAGCCGGTATTCATTCTAAAAGCTTTAAATCTCAATTTAAACCTTCATACGAATCTATTGAAAGTTTGGACGATCTTTGTCGTAGAAGTTTGCACAAGTGTTCCGTTATATAAAAAATGGGTCTAACGTTCTTCTATTAGGTTTATTACTATATTTATATCCTTATCACTTCATATTGGTCCCAAAAAAGGCCAATATTCACTTCGTACGAAGCTATTCAAAGTTGGGCAGTTTTGGTCAAAGTAGTTTGGACCAAGTTTCCGTTGCTCCAATAATGGGTCTAACTATTTGAGAATTATTTAAAAACTATATTTACACCTTTATAACTTTATATTGGTCCAAAAAAAAGCCGGTATTCATTCTTAAATCTTTAAATCTCAATTTAAACCTTCATACGAATCTATTGAAAGTTTGGACGATCTTTGTCGTAGAAGTTTGCACAAGTTTTCCGTTGAATCAAAAATGGGTCTAACATTCTTCTCTTAGGTTTATTACTATATTTATATCCTTATCACTTCATATTGGTCCCAAAAAAGGCCAATATTCACTTCGTACGAAGCTATTCAAAGTTGGGTTGTTTTGGTCAAAGTAGTTTGGACCATGTTTCCGTTGCTCCAATAATGGGTCCAACTATTTGAGAATTATTTAAAAACTATATTTACACCTTTATAACTTTATATTGGTCCAAAAAAAAGCCGGTATTCATTCTAAAAGCTTTAAATCTCAATTTAAACCTTCATACGAATCTATTGAAAGTTTGGACGATCTTTGTCGTAGAAGTTTGCACAAGTTTTCCGTTGAATCAAAAATGGGTCTAACGTTCTTCTCTTAGGTTTATTACTATATTTATATCCTTATCACTTCATATTGGTCCCAAAAAAGGCCAATATTCACTTCGTACGAAGCTATTCAAAGTTGGGCAGGTTTGGTCAAAGTAGTTTGGACCAAGTTTCCGTTGCTCCAATAATGGGTCTAACTATTTGAGAATTATTTAAAAACTATATTTACACCTTTATAACTTTATATTGGTCCAAAAAAAAGCCGGTATTCATTCTAAAATCTTTAAATCTCAATTTAAACCTTCATACGAATCTATTGAAAGTTTGGACGATCTTTGTCGTAGAAGTTTGCACAAGTTTTCCGTTGAATCAAAAATGGGTCTAACGTTCTTCTCTTAGGTTTATTACTATATTTATATCCTTATCACTTCATATTGGTCCCAAAAAAGGCCAATATTCACTTCGTACGAAGCTATTCAAAGTTGGGCAGGTTTGGTCAAAGTAGTTTGGACCAAGTTTCCGTTGCTCCAATAATGGGTCTAACTATTTGAGAATTATTTAAAAACTATATTTACACCTTTATAACTTTATATTGGTCCAAAAAAAAGCCGGTATTCATTCTAAAATCTTTAAATCTCAATTTAAACCTTCATACGAATCTATTGAAAGTTTGGACGATCTTTGTCGTAGAAGTTTGCACAAGTTTTCCGTTGAATCAAAAATGGGTCTAACATTCTTCTCTTAGGTTTATTACTATATTTATATCCTTATCACTTCATATTGGTCCCAAAAAAGGCCAATATTCACTTCGTACGAAGCTATTCAAAGTTGGGTTGTTTTGGTCAAAGTAGTTTGGACCAAGTTTCCGTTGCTCCAATAATGGGTCCAACTATTTGAGAATTATTTAAAAACTATATTTACAACTTTATAACTTTATATTGGTCCAAAAAAAAGCCGGTATTCATTCTAAAAGCTTTAAATCTCAATTTAAACCTTCATACGAATCTATTGAAAGTTTGGACGATCTTTGTCGTAGAAGTTTGCACAAGTTTTCCGTTGAATCAAAAATGGGTCTAACGTTCTTCTCTTAGGTTTATTACTATATTTATATCCTTATCACTTCATATTGGTCCCAAAAAAGGCCAATATTCACTTCGTACGAAGCTATTCAAAGTTGGGCAGTTTTGGTCAAAGTAGTTTGGACCAAGTTTCCGTTGCTCCAATAATGGGTCTAACTATTTGAGAATTATTTAAAAACTATATTTACACCTTTATAACTTTATATTGGTCCAAAAAAAAGCCGGTATTCTTTCTAAAATCTTTAAATCTCAATTTAAACCTTCATACGAATCTATTGAAAGTTTGGACGATCTTTGTCGTAGAAGTTTGCACAAGTTTTCCGTTGAATCAAAAATGGGTCTAACATTCTTCTCTTAGGTTTATTACTATATTTATATCCTTATCACTTCATATTGGTCCCAAAAAAGGCCAATATTCACTTCGTACGAAGCTATTCAAAGTTGGGTTGTTTTGGTCAAAGTAGTTTGGACCAAGTTTCCGTTGCTCCAATAATGGGTCCAACTATTTGAGAATTTTTTAAAAACTATATTTACACATTTATAACTTTATATTGGTCCAAAAAAAAGCCGGTATTCATTCTAAAAGCTTTAAATCTCAATTTAAACCTTCATACGAATCTATTGAAAGTTTGGACGATCTTTGTCGTAGAAGTTTGCACAAGTTTTCCGTTGAATCAAAAATGGGTCTAACATTCTTCTCTTAGGTTTATTACTATATTTATATCCTTATCACTTCATATTGGTCCCAAAAAAGGCCAATATTCACTTCGTACGAAGCTATTCAAAGTTGGGCAGTTTTGGTCAAAGTAGTTTGGACCAAGTTTCCGTTGCTCCAATAATGGGTCCAACTATTTGAGAATTATTTAAAAACTATATTTACACCTTTATAACTTTATATTGGTCCAAAAAAAAGCCGGTATTCATTCTAAAAGCTTTAAATCTCAATTTAAACCTTCATACGAATCTATTGAAAGTTTGGACGATCTTTGTCGTAGAAGTTTGCACAAGTTTTCCGTTGAATCAAAAATGGGTCTAACGTTCTTCTCTTAGGTTTATTACTATATTTATATCCTTATCACTTCATATTGGTCCCAAAAAAGGCCAATATTCACTTCGTACGAAGCTATTCAAAGTTGGGTTGTTTTGGTTAAAGTAGTTTGGACCAAGTTTCCGTTGCTCCAATAATGGGTCCAACTATTTGAGAATTATTTAAAAACTATATTTACACCTTTATAACTTTATATTGGTCCAAAAAAAAGCCGGTATTCATTCTAAAAACTTTAAATCTCAATTTAAACCTTCATACGAATCTATTGAAAGTTTGGACGATCTTTGTCGTAGAAGTTTGCACAAGTTTTCCGTTGAATCAAAAATGGGTCTAACATTCTTCTCTTAGGTTTATTACTATATTTATATCCTTATCACTTCATATTGGTCCCAAAAAAGGCCAATATTCACTTCGTACGAAGCTATTCAAAGTTGGGTTGTTTTGGTCAAAGTAGTTTGGACCATGTTTCCGTTGCTCCAATAATGGGTCCAACTATTTGAGAATTATTTAAAAACTATATTTACACCTTTATAACTTTATATTGGTCCAAAAAAAAGCCGGTATTCATTCTAAAAGCTTTAAATCTCAATTTAAACCTTCATACGAATCTATTGAAAGTTTGGACGATCTTTGTCGTAGAAGTTTGCACAAGTTTTCCGTTGAATCAAAAATGGGTCTAACGTTCTTCTCTTAGGTTTATTACTATATTTATATCCTTATCACTTCATATTGGTCCCAAAAAAGGCCAATATTCACTTCGTACGAAGCTATTCAAAGTTGGGCAGGTTTGGTCAAAGTAGTTTGGACCAAGTTTCCGTTGCTCCAATAATGGGTCTAACTATTTGAGAATTATTTAAAAACTATATTTACACCTTTATAACTTTATATTGGTCCAAAAAAAAGCCGGTATTCATTCTAAAATCTTTAAATCTCAATTTAAACCTTCATACGAATCTATTGAAAGTTTGGACGATCTTTGTCGTAGAAGTTTGCACAAGTTTTCCGTTGAATCAAAAATGGGTCTAACATTCTTCTCTTAGGTTTATTACTATATTTATATCCTTATCACTTCATATTGGTCCCAAAAAAGGCCAATATTCACTTCGTACGAAGCTATTCAAAGTTGGGTTGTTTTGGTCAAAGTAGTTTGGACCAAGTTTCCGTTGCTCCAATAATGGGTCCAACTATTTGAGAATTATTTAAAAACTATATTTACAACTTTATAACTTTATATTGGTCCAAAAAAAAGCCGGTATTCATTCTAAAAGCTTTAAATCTCAATTTAAACCTTCATACGAATCTATTGAAAGTTTGGACGATCTTTGTCGTAGAAGTTTGCACAAGTTTTCCGTTGAATCAAAAATGGGTCTAACGTTCTTCTCTTAGGTTTATTACTATATTTATATCCTTATCACTTCATATTGGTCCCAAAAAAGGCCAATATTCACTTCGTACGAAGCTATTCAAAGTTGGGCAGTTTTGGTCAAAGTAGTTTGGACCAAGTTTCCGTTGCTCCAATAATGGGTCTAACTATTTGAGAATTATTTAAAAACTATATTTACACCTTTATAACTTTATATTGGTCCAAAAAAAAGCCGGTATTCTTTCTAAAATCTTTAAATCTCAATTTAAACCTTCATACGAATCTATTGAAAGTTTGGACGATCTTTGTCGTAGAAGTTTGCACAAGTTTTCCGTTGAATCAAAAATGGGTCTAACATTCTTCTCTTAGGTTTATTACTATATTTATATCCTTATCACTTCATATTGGTCCCAAAAAAGGCCAATATTCACTTCGTACGAAGCTATTCAAAGTTGGGTTGTTTTGGTCAAAGTAGTTTGGACCAAGTTTCCGTTGCTCCAATAATGGGTCCAACTATTTGAGAATTATTTAAAAACTATATTTACACCTTTATAACTTTATATTGGTCCAAAAAAAAGCCGGTATTCATTCTAAAAGCTTTAAATCTCAATTTAAACCTTCATACGAATCTATTGAAAGTTTGGACGATCTTTGTCGTAGAAGTTTGCACAAGTTTTCCGTTGAATCAAAAATGGGTCTAACATTCTTCTCTTAGGTTTATTACTATATTTATATCCTTATCACTTCATATTGGTCCCAAAAAAGGCCAATATTCACTTCGTACGAAGCTATTCAAAGTTGGGCAGTTTTGGTCAAAGTAGTTTGGACCAAGTTTCCGTTGCTCCAATAATGGGTCCAACTATTTGAGAATTATTTAAAAACTATATTTACACCTTTATAACTTTATATTGGTCCAAAAAAAAGCCGGTATTCATTCTAAAAGCTTTAAATCTCAATTTAAACCTTCATACGAATCTATTGAAAGTTTGGACGATCTTTGTCGTAGAAGTTTGCACAAGTTTTCCGTTGAATCAAAAATGGGTCTAACATTCTTCTCTTAGGTTTATTACTATATTTATATCCTTATCACTTCATATTGGTCCCAAAAAAGGCCAATATTCACTTCGTACGAAGCTATTCAAAGTTGGGTTGTTTTGGTCAAAGTAGTTTGGACCAAGTTTCCGTTGCTCCAATAATGGGTCCAACTATTTGAGAATTATTTAAAAACTATATTTACAACTTTATAACTTTATATTGGTCCAAAAAAAAGCCGGTATTCATTCTAAAAGCTTTAAATCTCAATTTAAACCTTCATACGAATCTATTGAAAGTTTGGACGATCTTTGTCGTAGAAGTTTGCACAAGTTTTCCGTTGAATCAAAAATGGGTCTAACGTTCTTCTCTTAGGTTTATTACTATATTTATATCCTTATCACTTCATATTGGTCCCAAAAAAGGCCAATATTCACTTCGTACGAAGCTATTCAAAGTTGGGTTGTTTTGGTCAAAGTAGTTTGGACCATGTTTCCGTTGCTCCAATAATGGGTCCAACTATTTGAGAATTATTTAAAAACTATATTTACACCTTTATAACTTTATATTGGTCCAAAAAAAAGCCGGTATTCATTCTAAAAGCTTTAAATCTCAATTTAAACCTTCATACGAATCTATTGAAAGTTTGGACGATCTTTGTCGTAGAAGTTTGCACAAGTTTTCCGTTGAATCAAAAATGGGTCTAACATTCTTCTCTTAGGTTTATTACTATATTTATATCCTTATCACTTCATATTGGTCCCAAAAAAGGCCAATATTCACTTCGTACGAAGCTATTCAAAGTTGGGCAGTTTTGGTCAAAGTAGTTTGGACCAAGTTTCCGTTGCTCCAATAATGGGTCCAACTATTTGAGAATTATTTAAAAACTATATTTACACCTTTATAACTTTATATTGGTCCTAAAAAAAGCCGGTATTCATTCTAAAATCTTTAAATCTCAATTTAAACCTTCATACGAATCTATTGAAAGTTTGGACGATCTTTGTCGTAGAAGTTTGCACAAGTTTTCCGTTGAATCAAAAATGGGTCTAACATTCTTCTCTTAGGTTTATTACTATATTTATATCCTTATCACTTCATATTGGTCCCAAAAAAGGCCAATATTCACTTCGTACGAAGCTATTCAAAGTTGGGTTGTTTTGGTCAAAGTAGTTTGGACCAAGTTTCCGTTGCTCCAATAATGGGTCCAACTATTTGAGAATTATTTAAAAACTATATTTACAACTTTATAACTTTATATTGGTCCAAAAAAAAGCCGGTATTCATTCTAAAAGCTTTAAATCTCAATTTAAACCTTCATACGAATCTATTGAAAGTTTGGACGATCTTTGTCGTAGAAGTTTGCACTGTAAGTGCACCAGTTCATCCTCATGTTTTAATAATTGTCAAAACACATGAAAATAGGTTGAACATATTTTGGCAAACTTTACAAATGACTTGACAACAAAGAACTATTTTCAAAACCTTGAAAAACTGACTTTTTGGTGTTTTGTATCGATACATACATTTCTGTATGGATACAAATGTCCTGAAACTTGTTCTGGTACATTTTGAGCACTTTGTATCGATACACACAGGCTCTGTATCGATACAAAAGCTTCTATACAAAAACAGAATGTTCCATATGATTCGAAACATGCTTGCATGTATCGATACATGTGTATATGTTCTGAAAAACCAGCAAGCTTCATATGATT
The DNA here is from genome assembly GCA_030408175.1 of Trifolium repens. Lineage (NCBI taxonomy): Eukaryota > Viridiplantae > Streptophyta > Magnoliopsida > Fabales > Fabaceae > Trifolium > Trifolium repens. The sequence goes on along the minus strand of CP125838.1, from coordinate 36,110,038 downwards.
CGAAGCATGCTTGCATGCTTAGATACATATCAGTCAAGATTTCAAGATTCTGATGTTTGTATCGATACATCCCGTGTTTGTATCGATACAAAGGTCAAGATTTTCAAAATTGAACGTTGGTCAAGGGCTTTGTATCGATACAAACAATCATTTGTATCGATACATCTACTGAAAATTATGCCTAAATTTGCTCATTCTATTTTCTCTTTAAATAGCAATGTGTGGGTTCCTTTGTAAGTAATGAAACAATCACAGTAACTGAACACAACTGAGAAATCTAGTGAGAATCATTGAGAGAGCAAGAAGTGCTTTGGGTAAAACACTTTGGATACAATTTGGGTGAAAAATTGGGATCAAAGTGTTATCCTTCACAAGATCATCATCTTCCATCAAGTTGCAACAATTGAAGATTGAGTATGGGATCAATCATTTAGGAGTTGTACGCTTGGTCGATAACGTTCGGTGCGATTCGTGGTGAAGCAGATTCGCGATCGGGTTGATTTGTGCAAGGAGGTTGGATTGCTCACTAGGGATCCAAGATTGTTCGATATCTTGGAGGATCAATTGAGAAGAATCGAAGGACTCAGCTGGACGATCGTTGCAAGGAGTTGCACGGGTAGGATCGTTGGAATCAGAGGGTGAAGATTCGTTCGTCGATTGAGGGTTTGCATAGTTTTACATTTTGAGTCAATATAGGTTTATTGGATTCATTGTAATTTGTGCACTTGTGTTCAAGTTGTTTTTCATTCTATACATATCTCAAATAACCCGTTTGGTTATTTGGGGGGAGACGTACTCGGACATACGCGTGGACGACGCGAAATCCGGGGAACTCCCTAATCAAATCCTCGTGTGTTGATTGCATTACTTTCATTCTTTATTGCTTTCATTATATTCGTAAACAATTGAATTTGTGTGTTCGTAAGTGTTCACAAGGATTCAATTGTTATTATCTTGTGTTGTGAATTGTTTTTGAAAGAATCGAATAACTTGCTTGGAAACGTTGTTGTTAATTGAATTAGTTTTTGAATATCTTATTCCGATCGACTTTTCCTCAATACGTTTTATCGGCTTAGTTACTTTTTCAATAAGTCAAAACGGTGCAAAGAGACTACCGATCCCGGAGTCGCTTCCGCACGCACGTTTAACCGAACAATTTTTTAAAAACTCAATTGGTTAACGGAACCACTTATTCACCCCCCTCTAAGTGGTTAGCCTCGTAGTCTAACAAGTGGCATCAAGAGCCCGGTTGATTTTAAACGATTAAACCGAGTAATTTGTGCCTATTATTAGACAACATGGCTTTTGCACCAAAAGGGGCGTATAATAGGGCTCCGGTATTCAATGGAGATCATTTTGACTATTGGAAAAGTAGCATGCGTATTCACATCAATTCTTTTGATAGTGAAGTGTGGAATGCCATTGAGAATGGTCCGTTTGCTCCAACTATAACGGATGCTCATGGTGTTGTCGCAAATAAGCCAATGGCACAATGGACGGATGAGGAAAAGAAGAAAGTCAATTACGATGCGAAGGCACAAAACATTTTAATATCATCCCTTGGGATTGATCAATTCTATCATGTGTCGCATTGTGAATCGGCTAAGGAAATGTGGGACACATTGGTTACTCACTTTGAGGGTACCAATGATGTCAAGATATCCAAAATTAATACTTTGACACAAGAATTTGAGTTGTTTCATATGCTAGATGGAGAATCCATCGAGGATATGCAACAACGCTTTATCAAAATCACCAACAAGTTACACGGTTTGGGAAAACCAATTTCCAACCAAGATGCTACTAACAAAATTTTAAGATGTCTTAGTAGGAATTGGCAACCTAAGGTCACCGCGATTAAGGAAGCTAATGATCTTACCTCATTGAATCTTACAACTTTGTTTGGCAAACTCACGGAGCATGAACATGTGCTAAACTTGCTAGAAAAGCATGAGAAAAGCGAAAAGAAGGTAAAGCACAATGACAAGGAAAAGGAAAAGGACAAGAGGTCTATAGCTCTAAAAGCCTCTACTTCAAAGTCCACCAAGTCCAAAAGGATAGAGCATGTGGAAAGTAGCTCAAGCGAAGATGATTCCGATGATGAGGAAATGGGACTCTTCGTTAGGCGCTACAATAGGTATGTGAAGAAAAATGGGATAAGGCACTCCGATGAAAATCTTAAGAAATATCGGAAAGATAGTGGTTACCATAGAAGGAAGGAAGATGTCAAGTACTCTAAAAAGGGAGCATGTTATGAATGTGGACAAATCGGTCACTTTAAACCGGATTGTCCCAAGCTCAAGAGAAAGGAGAAAGAATCACCTTCATTCAAAAAGGGAAGCAAGGACAAGGGAAAGAAAGCTTACGTTGCATGGGAGAGCTCTAGCTCATCTTCCTCTTCATCATCAAGCTCTAGTTCAAGCGGTGAAGAAGGATTGGCAAATGTGTGTTTGACATCACACGATCGTAAGAAACTTGTTCCTAAAAAGGTAAACCAAAATCCCTCTAGTTCATATACTCTCTTGGAATATCATGAATTACAAGTTGCTTTTGAAAAACTACACAAAGAAACTCAAGAGGCTTTTCAACGATTAAAGGGTTTAATGCAAGTCAATAAATACCTTGAGGTTAAAGTTTCGGAAACGGAACATGAGTTGAAAGCTCTCAAAGAATCTTTGGTTCAAAAACCTCTTGTGAATTATGATAGTTGTGGAAATGAATATACCGGATGTGATGGATGCTTTTACTTAAGTAGAGATTTACGAAAACTACAAGAGAAGTTAAAAGAACCATCCAAGCCGGAGATTACTTTTGCGGTTGATCCATCTAAATTCAACAAATCTTTTAAACCGAGAAATAAAAAGTATAAATTTGTTGAAAAGGATCACAAGAAAAGTAATCCTCATATTGTTTGTCATTATTGTTGTAACAAAGGACATACGATTGCAAAATGCCAAGCACGGAAAACCTTAGTACCTAAAGGCATATTGCAATGGTTACCTAAGTTAGACAATAATGTTGATACTAACAAACTAGGACCCAATATGAGTTGGGGACCTATTTCAAATGTCTAAACATGTAGGTAAGCGTCTTGAAGCCATTGATGAGAGACATTGATAACGAGTGGCTCAAGACCTATAAACAAGTAAGGTGAAAAGATACGACTCAACCCAACACAAAACGATGTGGAAATTGATCACTTCCTTCATCAAATACTTAAGGGAAGATTCTACTCTTTAACTTTGCTTTATACATATTTTGTTTAGCATTTGTGTTTGTGATCATATACATGCATTTTCTATCTTAATATGATATAAGTTTTGATATTTGTCTAATCCTCCATTTCCAAGAATTCTTACTCAAAAATATTAATAAGTTTTTGAGCTTTATACGTCTCAAATGGGGATTTGACAAAAATCATTACAACTATCCTATTAAGTTCATATTAGAATGTATATGTTAAGTTTTGCATCTATGTGTAATTTTTGCATACATACATAGATATATATATATTTTTCGCATATGATTGTTTGTGGTACTTTAACTATGTTATGTGATTTCTTTTATCATGCATCTATGGTTTAACATGTGTTCTCATGTTAAGATTTGCTTTGGTATTGCTTTGGTTCACATATATACGCATATACCATCATGATTGTATGTGTTTCTTTCATACGTGTTAATTGAAAATCATCGAAATTTCTTTTTGAACCTTTTGATTCATGTGATTTGAGAAAAATTGAAAATAATGTGTTTTGGATCGATACAATGAATTGTGGATGGATACATGTCAGTTATTTTTCAAAATTTCAAATTTTTCAAAATTAACCTGACTTGTATCGATACATACAAGTGTGTATCGATACATGGCGTGCTGAGAAAAACAGCAAGGCGACCATGCTTCGAAACACACAGGTATGCTTCGATACATGCTTCAATTTAACTGACTTGTATCGATACATATCACTGTTTGTATCGATACAAACGCGTAAAAACTGAATTTATATGTTATTTTTCTTTCATTCTTCATCAAACTTCATAAACATCTCTTCCTCTCTCACGGCTTCCATCAAAACCCTTACCCCAAATCCTTCAAACTTCATCAAAACTCAACCAAATCTCACAAAATTTTCACCAATCAACTCCAAACTCATTACCCACTTATTCTCCATCATTAATTTCGTGATTCAAGTCTCATAAAGCTTCAATCAAGGAAATTCATCAAATTTGGGTTTGTGAAATTCTTCAAGTTTTTCATCAAAAGTGTAAGGTACATTGCTCTACTTCTCAATTCTCTTGTAATGGCACCTAAGAAGGCTAGGAAAGATAAGGAAATAGCAACTAGGAGTGATGAGGTTCCTAATTTTGGTCTTAGGGAAGATGAATTTGTTCATAAGGATTGTGTACACACCTATACACAATATTGTAGAAATAGGGCTGTTCTACCTCAAAAGTCTATTGATGTGGAAGTTTTGAAAAATTTGCATTTGAATGATGTTGCTGAAATTATTGAAAGGGAGAAACTTGATACCTTTTGTGATTTACAAACAAAGTATAATGAAACCTTGACTAGGATATTCTATTCTGGACTGCAAGAAAGAAATGGGGCTGAGTTTGAATTCTGTTGGGGTCGAAAGATATATAGGTTTACTGCTAATCTGTGGTTTGATTTGTTTGATATGTGTACCGGGACTAGGATAACCGGTGAGGATCTCTTGGCCTATTCTGAATTGAGCCAAATCGATTATGATTTCAATGTCTTTGTCTCTTCAATCACAAGAAATGGCAACATTCCGGAAACGATGGGAACCGGAAAATTAAGTGTGAATGCAAGGGTTGTCTATTGGATTGTAAGTCACATTCTACGTCCAAAAAGTGCTAGTTCTAGGATGGACAAGAAGGACATAGACTTGATGTTCCTGCTGATGGATGATGCAAAGGTGGATTGGCCATTCTACATTGTGAGTAGGATGTTTGAATTAAGGAATTCTAGTCGTGATCACAGCTTTGGATATGGTAGCATGATTGCTAGCATTTTAAGGCACTTCAAGCTTGGACAAAAGCTTCCCATTGAGTACACTACTCTTGGGAAATTACAGAAGTTTAGTGAAACACAAATGTCCAAGATGAATTGGTCCTTGAATGTAGACAATGTGTATGTGTATCATGGACCGGATGATGATGAAGGTCAGGCTGCTGTTGCTCCTCGTAATAGGAGACCAAGGAGGAATGTTAGACAAGATGAGGGTGAAAATGAAGGCCAAGGTGAAGAAGGTGGAAATTGGAATGAGATGATGGAAATGATGAGGAACATGAGCATGCAACAAACTACTTTCTACAATGAATATACTCAGAATTATGCTGCTCAGAGTGCCCGGATTGAAGACATCTACACCACCACTACCAACCTCCGGACCTATGTGAACACCCGGTTTGACAACCTCGAAGCCCAGATGAATTCCTTCTACCAAGCCAACCCATCCACCAACCCAGATGATGACAATATGAATGATGATTGATGATGTTTTTGTTCTTGTTTTATGGCATTTCATTTCTTTTATCGCATGAACAATCTCTTTTGTTATTTCGTGACTTTCTTTATTTCGATTTGGTTGTACGGATATTATTTAATGTTGCTATGTTTTGAGCAACATTTCACTTTGGCTTGTATGACTTCATTTTGAATTATTTCGTATGTTTGGATTATTATTGTATGTTTATGCATTTAATTGCATGGTTTTGTTTATTTTTTCGTCCCATATTTTGGTATGTTTTATTACAAAAATGTCGATGTGTTTTAAATAATCATGAGTTGGTTTATGGTTTGTTGTTCTACATTCCATGTGTTATCATGATATTTGGTATTCGTCATTGATATATTTTGGCATATCGTTATATGTAATTATTTTGATTAGGATACTATATCATAAAGTGCATTTCGACAAATGTAAGTGCACGATATGTTTAATAGATGGAAAATTTGCTTGGACTTGTTACTGCTAATGTGCTCTCTTCTTCTTTTTGATATTGTCAAAGGGGGAGAGATTTGGATGCACAAGCTAAAGGATCATCAAACGCATTATGGCATCAACTCAGGGGGAGCAAGCTTTTGTGATTAAGCCTTGGTGTTGTTTTTGCGTCTGTATATCATTGCTATTTTTATTTGCATAATAGGTATAGGCTTAGTTTAGCTTATGCATAGTTTTGACAATTATCAAAAAGGGGGAGAATGTAAGTGCACCAGTTCATCCTCATGTTTTAATAATTGTCAAAACACATGAAAATAGGTTGAACATATTTTGGCAAACTTTACAAATGACTTGACAACAAAGAACTATTTTCAAAACCTTGAAAAACTGACTTTTTGGTGTTTTGTATCGATACATACATTTCTGTATGGATACAAATGTCCTGAAACTTGTTCTGGTACATTTTGAGCACTTTGTATCGATACACACAGGCTCTGTATCGATACAAAAGCTTCTATACAAAAACAGAATGTTCCATATGATTCGAAACATGCTTGCATGTATCGATACATGTGTATATGTTCTGAAAAACCAGCAAGCTTCATATGATTCGAAGCATGCTTGCATGCTTAGATACATATCAGTCAAGATTTCAAGATTCTGATGTTTGTATCGATACATCCCGTGTTTGTATCGATACAAAGGTCAAGATTTTCAAAATTGAACGTTGGTCAAGGGCTTTGTATCGATACAAACAATCATTTGTATCGATACATCTACTGAAAATTATGCCTAAATTTGCTCATTCTATTTTCTCTTTAAATAGCAATGTGTGGGTTCCTTTGTAAGTAATGAAACAATCACAGTAACTGAACACAACTGAGAAATCTAGTGAGAATCATTGAGAGAGCAAGAAGTGCTTTGGGTAAAACACTTTGGATACAATTTGGGTGAAAAATTGGGATCAAAGTGTTATCCTTCACAAGATCATCATCTTCCATCAAGTTGCAACAATTGAAGATTGAGTATGGGATCAATCATTTAGGAGTTGTACGCTTGGTCGATAACGTTCGGTGCGATTCGTGGTGAAGCAGATTCGCGATCGGGTTGATTTGTGCAAGGAGGTTGGATTGCTCACTAGGGATCCAAGATTGTTCGATATCTTGGAGGATCAATTGAGAAGAATCGAAGGACTCAGCTGGACGATCGTTGCAAGGAGTTGCACGGGTAGGATCGTTGGAATCAGAGGGTGAAGATTCGTTCGTCGATTGAGGGTTTGCATAGTTTTACATTTTGAGTCAATATAGGTTTATTGGATTCATTGTAATTTGTGCACTTGTGTTCAAGTTGTTTTTCATTCTATACATATCTCAAATAACCCGTTTGGTTATTTGGGGGGAGACGTACTCGGACATACGCGTGGACGACGCGAAATCCGGGGAACTCCCTAATCAAATCCTCGTGTGTTGATTGCATTACTTTCATTCTTTATTGCTTTCATTATATTCGTAAACAATTGAATTTGTGTGTTCGTAAGTGTTCACAAGGATTCAATTGTTATTATCTTGTGTTGTGAATTGTTTTTGAAAGAATCGAATAACTTGCTTGGAAACGTTGTTGTTAATTGAATTAGTTTTTGAATATCTTATTCCGATCGACTTTTCCTCAATACGTTTTATCGGCTTAGTTACTTTTTCAATAAGTCAAAACGGTGCAAAGAGACTACCGATCCCGGAGTCGCTTCCGCACGCACGTTTAACCGAACAATTTTTTAAAAACTCAATTGGTTAACGGAACCACTTATTCACCCCCCTCTAAGTGGTTAGCCTCGTAGTCTAACATGCACAAGTTTTCCGTTGAATCAAAAATGGGTCTAACGTTCTTCTCTTAGGTTTATTACTATATTTATATCCTTATCACTTCATATTGGTCCCAAAAAAGGCCAATATTCACTTCGTACGAAGCTATTCAAAGTTGGGCAGTTTTGGTCAAAGTAGTTTGGACCAAGTTTCCGTTGCTCCAATAATGGGTCTAACTATTTGAGAATTATTTAAAAACTATATTTACACCTTTATAACTTTATATTGGTCCAAAAAAAAGCCGGTATTCTTTCTAAAATCTTTAAATCTCAATTTAAACCTTCATACGAATCTATTGAAAGTTTGGACGATCTTTGTCGTAGAAGTTTGCACAAGTTTTCCGTTGAATCAAAAATGGGTCTAACATTCTTCTCTTAGGTTTATTACTATATTTATATCCTTATCACTTCATATTGGTCCCAAAAAAGGCCAATATTCACTTCGTACGAAGCTATTCAAAGTTGGGCAGTTTTGGTCAAAGTAGTTTGGACCAAGTTTCCGTTGCTCCAATAATGGGTCCAACTATTTGAGAATTATTTAAAAACTATATTTACACCTTTATAACTTTATATTGGTCCAAAAAAAAGCCGGTATTCATTCTAAAAGCTTTATATCTCAATTTAAACCTTCATACGAATCTATTGAAAGTTTGGACGATCTTTGTCGTAGAAGTTTGCACAAGTTTTCCGTTGAATCAAAAATGGGTCTAACATTCTTCTCTTAGGTTTATTACTATATTTATATCCTTATCACTTCATATTGGTCCCAAAAAAGGCCAATATTCACTTCGTACGAAGCTATTCAAAGTTGGGCAGTTTTGGTCAAAGTAGTTTGGACCAAGTTTCCGTTGCTCCAATAATGGGTCCAACTATTTGAGAATTATTTAAAAACTATATTTACAACTTTATAACTTTATATTGGTCCAAAAAAAAGCCGGTATTCATTCTAAAAGCTTTAAATCTCAATTTAAACCTTCATACGAATCTATTGAAAGTTTGGACGATCTTTGTCGTAGAAGTTTGCACAAGTTTTCCGTTGAATCAAAAATGGGTCTAACATTCTTCTCTTAGGTTTATTACTATATTTATATCCTTATCACTTCATATTGGTCCCAAAAAAGGCCAATATTCACTTCGTACGAAGCTATTCAAAGTTGGGTTGTTTTGGTCAAAGTAGTTTGGACCAAGTTTCCGTTGCTCCAATAATGGGTCCAACTATTTGAGAATTATTTAAAAACTATATTTACAACTTTATAACTTTATATTGGTCCAAAAAAAAGCCGGTATTCATTCTAAAAGCTTTAAATCTCAATTTAAACCTTCATACGAATCTATTGAAAGTTTGGACGATCTTTGTCGTAGAAGTTTGCACAAGTTTTCCGTTGAATCAAAAATGGGTCTAACATTCTTCTCTTAGGTTTATTACTATATTTATATCCTTATCACTTCATATTGGTCCCAAAAAACGCCAATATTCACTTCGTACGAAGCTATTCAAAGTTGGGCAGTTTTGGTCAAAGTAGTTTGGACCAAGTTTCCGTTGCTCCAATAATGGGTCCAACTATTTGAGAATTATTTAAAAACTATATTTACACCTTTATAACTTTATATTGGTCCAAAAAAAAGCCGGTATTCATTCTAAAAGCTTTAAATCTCAATTTAAACCTTCATACGAATCTATTGAAAGTTTGGACGATCTTTGTCGTAGAAGTTTGCACAAGTTTTCCGTTGAATCAAAAATGGGTCTAACATTCTTCTCTTAGGTTTATTACTATATTTATATCCTTATCACTTCATATTGGTCCCTAAAAAGGCCAATATTCACTTCGTACGAAGCTATTCAAAGTTGGGCAGTTTTGGTCAAAGTAGTTTGGACCAAGTTTCCGTTGCTCCAATAATGGGTCCAACTATTTGAGAATTATTTAAAAACTATATTTACACCTTTATAACTTTATATTGGTCCAAAAAAAAGCCGGTATTCATTCTAAAAGCTTTAAATCTCAATTTAAACCTTCATACGAATCTATTGAAAGTTTGGACGATCTTTGTCGTAGAAGTTTGCACAAGTTTTCCGTTGAATCAAAAATGGGTCTAACATTCTTCTCTTAGGTTTATTACTATATTTATATCCTTATCACTTCATATTGGTCCCAAAAAAGGCCAATATTCACTTCGTACGAAGCTATTCAAAGTTGGGTTGTTTTGGTCAAAGTAGTTTGGACCAAGTTTCCGTTGCTCCAATAATGGGTCCAACTATTTGAGAATTATTTAAAAACTATATTTACACCTTTATAACTTTATATTGGTCCAAAAAAAAGCCGGTATTCATTCTAAAAGCTTTAAATCTCAATTTAAACCTTCATACGAATCTATTGAAAGTTTGGACGATCTTTGTCGTAGAAGTTTGCACAAGTTTTCCGTTGAATCAAAAATGGGTCTAACATTCTTCTCTTAGGTTTATTACTATATTTATATCCTTATCACTTCATATTGGTCCCAAAAAAGGCCAATATTCACTTCGTACGAAGCTATTCAAAGTTGGGTTGTTTTGGTCAAAGTAGTTTGGACCAAGTTTCCGTTGCTCCAATAATGGGTCCAACTATTTGAGAATTATTTAAAAACTATATTTACACCTTTATAACTTTATATTGGTCCAAAAAAAAGCCGGTATTCATTCTAAAAGCTTTAAATCTCAATTTAAACCTTCATACGAATCTATTGAAAGTTTGGACGATCTTTGTCGTAGAAGTTTGCACAAGTTTTCCGTTGAATCAAAAATGGGTCTAACATTCTTCTCTTAGGTTTATTACTATATTTATATCCTTATCACTTCATATTGGTCCCAAAAAAGGCCAATATTCACTTCGTACGAAGCTATTCAAAGTTGGGTTGTTTTGGTCAAAGTAGTTTGGACCAAGTTTCCGTTGCTCCAATAATGGGTCCAACTATTTGAGAATTATTTAAAAACTATATTTACAACTTTATAACTTTATATTGGTCCAAAAAAAAGCCGGTATTCATTCTAAAAGCTTTAAATCTCAATTTAAACCTTCATACGAATCTATTGAAAGTTTGGACGATCTTTGTCGTAGAAGTTTGCACAAGTTTTCCGTTGAATCAAAAATGGGTCTAACGTTCTTCTCTTAGGTTTATTACTATATTTATATCCTTATCACTTCATATTGGTCCCAAAAAAGGCCAATATTCACTTCGTACGAAGCTATTCAAAGTTGGGTTGTTTTGGTCAAAGTAGTTTGGACCATGTTTCCGTTGCTCCAATAATGGGTCCAACTATTTGAGAATTATTTAAAAACTATATTTACACCTTTATAACTTTATATTGGTCCAAAAAAAAGCCGGTATTCATTCTAAAAGCTTTAAATCTCAATTTAAACCTTCATACGAATCTATTGAAAGTTTGGACGATCTTTGTCGTAGAAGTTTGCACAAGTTTTCCGTTGAATCAAAAATGGGTCTAACATTCTTCTCTTAGGTTTATTACTATATTTATATCCTTATCACTTCATATTGGTCCCAAAAAAGGCCAATATTCACTTCGTACGAAGCTATTCAAAGTTGGGCAGTTTTGGTCAAAGTAGTTTGGACCAAGTTTCCGTTGCTCCAATAATGGGTCCAACTATTTGAGAATTATTTAAAAACTATATTTACACCTTTATAACTTTATATTGGTCCTAAAAAAAGCCGGTATTCATTCTAAAAGCTTTAAATCTCAATTTAAACCTTCATACGAATCTATTGAAAGTTTGGACGATCTTTGTCGTAGAAGTTTGCACAAGTTTTCCGTTGAATCAAAAATGGGTCTAACGTTCTTCTCTTAGGTTTATTACTATATTTATATCCTTATCACTTCATATTGGTCCCAAAAAAGGCCAATATTCACTTCGTACGAAGCTATTCAAAGTTGGGTTGTTTTGGTCAAAGTAGTTTGGACCAAGTTTCCGTTGCTCCAATAATGGGTCCAACTATTTGAGAATTATTTAAAAACTATATTTACACCTTTATAACTTTATATTGGTCCAAAAAAAAGCCGGTATTCATTCTAAAAGCTTTAAATCTCAATTTAAACCTTCATACGAATCTATTGAAAGTTTGGACGATCTTTGTCGTAGAAGTTTGCACAAGTTTTCCGTTGAATCAAAAATGGGTCTAACATTCTTCTCTTAGGTTTATTACTATATTTATATCCTTATCACTTCATATTGGTCCCAAAAAAGGCCAATATTCACTTCGTACGAAGCTATTCAAAGTTGGGTTGTTTTGGTCGAAGTAGTTTGGACCAAGTTTCCGTTGCTCCAATAATGGGTCCAACTATTTGAGAATTATTTAAAAACTATATTTACACCTTTATAACTTTATATTGGTCCAAAAAAAAGCCGGTATTCATTCTAAAAGCTTTAAATCTCAATTTAAACCTTCATACGAATCTATTGAAAGTTTGGACGATCTTTGTCGTAGAAGTTTGCACAAGTTTTCCGTTGAATCAAAAATGGGTCTAACATTCTTCTCTTAGGTTTATTACTATATTTATATCCTTATCACTTCATATTGGTCCCAAAAAAGGCCAATATTCACTTCGTACGAAGCTATTCAAAGTTGGGTTGTTTTGGTCAAAGTAGTTTGGACCAAGTTTCCGTTGCTCCAATAATGGGTCCAACTATTTGAGAATTATTTAAAAACTATATTTACACCTTTATAACTTTATATTGGTCCAAAAAAAAGCCGGTATTCATTCTAAAAGCTTTAAATCTCAATTTAAACCTTCATACGAATCTATTGAAAGTTTGGACGATCTTTGTCGTAGAAGTTTGCACAAGTTTTCCGTTGAATCAAAAATGGGTCTAACATTCTTCTCTTGGGTTTATTACTATATTTATATCCTTATCACTTCATATTGGTCCCAAAAAAGGCCAATATTCACTTCGTACGAAGCTATTCAAAGTTGGGCAGTTTTGGTCAAAGTAGTTTGGACCAAGTTTCCGTTGCTCCAATAATGGGTCCAACTATTTGAGAATTATTTAAAAACTATATTTACACCTTTATAACTTTATATTGGTCCAAAAAAAAGCCGGTATTCATTCTAAAAGCTTTAAATCTCAATTTAAACCTTCATACGAATCTATTGAAAGTTTGGACGATCTTTGTCGTAGAAGTTTGCACAAGTTTTCCGTTGAATCAAAAATGGGTCTAACATTCTTCTCTTAGGTTTATTACTATATTTATATCCTTATCACTTCATATTGGTCCCAAAAAAGGCCAATATTCACTTCGTACGAAGCTATTCAAAGTTGGGTTGTTTTGGTCAAAGTAGTTTGGACCAAGTTTCCGTTGCTCCAATAATGGGTCCAACTATTTGAGAATTATTTAAAAACTATATTTACAACTTTATAACTTTATATTGGTCCAAAAAAAAGCCGGTATTCATTCTAAAAGCTTTAAATCTCAATTTAAACCTTCATACGAATCTATTGAAAGTTTGGACGATCTTTGTCGTAGAAGTTTGCACAAGTTTTCGTTGAATCAAAAATGGGTCTAACGTTCTTCTCTTAGGTTTATTACTATATTTATATCCTTATCACTTCATATTGGTCCCAAAAAAGGCCAATATTCACTTCGTACGAAGCTATTCAAAGTTGGGTTGTTTTGGTCAAAGTAGTTTGGACCATGTTTCCGTTGCTCCAATAATGGGTCCAACTATTTGAGAATTATTTAAAAACTATATTTACACCTTTATAACTTTATATTGGTCCAAAAAAAAGCCGGTATTCATTCTAAAAGCTTTAAATCTCAATTTAAACCTTCATACGAATCTATTGAAAGTTTGGACGATCTTTGTCGTAGAAGTTTGCACAAGTTTTCCGTTGAATCAAAAATGGGTCTAACATTCTTCTCTTAGGTTTATTACTATATTTATATCCTTATCACTTCATATTGGTCCCAAAAAAGGCCAATATTCACTTCGTACGAAGCTATTCAAAGTTGGGCAGTTTTGGTCAAAGTAGTTTGGACCAAGTTTCCGTTGCTCCAATAATGGGTCCAACTATTTGAGAATTATTTAAAAACTATATTTACACCTTTATAACTTTATATTGGTCCAAAAAAAAGCCGGTATTCATTCTAAAAGCTTTAAATCTCAATTTAAACCTTCATACGAATCTATTGAAAGTTTGGACGATCTTTGTCGTAGAAGTTTGCACAAGTTTTCCGTTGAATCAAAAATGGGTCTAACGTTCTTCTCTTAGGTTTATTACTATATTTATATCCTTATCACTTCATATTGGTCCCAAAAAAGGCCAATATTCACTTCGTACGAAGCTATTCAAAGTTGGGTTGTTTTGGTCAAAGTAGTTTGGACCAAGTTTCCGTTGCTCCAATAATGGGTCCAACTATTTGAGAATTATTTAAAAACTATATTTACACCTTTATAACTTTATATTGGTCCAAAAAAAAGCCGGTATTCATTCTAAAAGCTTTAAATCTCAATTTAAACCTTCATACGAATCTATTGAAAGTTTGGACGATCTTTGTCGTAGAAGTTTGCACAAGTTTTCCGTTGAATCAAAAATGGGTCTAACATTCTTCTCTTAGGTTTATTACTATATTTATATCCTTATCACTTCATATTGGTCCCAAAAAAGGCCAATATTCACTTCGTACGAAGCTATTCAAAGTTGGGCAGTTTTGGTCAAAGTAGTTTGGACCAAGTTTCCGTTGCTCCAATAATGGGTCCAACTATTTGAGAATTATTTAAAAACTATATTTACACCTTTATAACTTTATATTGGTCCAAAAAAAAGCCGGTATTCATTCTAAAAGCTTTAAATCTCAATTTAAACCTTCATACGAATCTATTGAAAGTTTGGACGATCTTTGTCGTAGAAGTTTGCACAAGTTTTCCGTTGAATCAAAAATGGGTCTAACATTCTTCTCTTATGTTTATTACTATATTTATATCCTTATCACTTCATATTGGTCCCAAAAAAGGCCAATATTCACTTCGTACGAAGCTATTCAAAGTTGGGCAGTTTTGGTCAAAGTAGTTTGGACCAAGTTTCCGTTGCTCCAATAATGGGTCCAACTATTTGAGAATTATTTAAAAACTATATTTACACCTTTATAACTTTATATTGGTCCAAAAAAAAGCCGGTATTCATTCTAAAAGCTTTAAATCTCAATTTAAACCTTCATACGAATCTATTGAAAGTTTGGACGATCTTTGTCGTAGAAGTTTGCACAAGTTTTCCGTTGAATCAAAAATGGGTCTAACATTCTTCTCTTAGGTTTATTACTATATTTATATCCTTATCACTTCATATTGGTCCCAAAAAAGGCCAATATTCACTTCGTACGAAGCTATTCAAAGTTGGGTTGTTTTGGTCAAAGTAGTTTGGACCAAGTTTCCGTTGCTCCAATAATGGGTCCAACTATTTGAGAATTATTTAAAAACTATATTTACAACTTTATAACTTTATATTGGTCCAAAAAAAAGCCGGTATTCATTCTAAAAGCTTTAAATCTCAATTTAAACCTTCATACGAATCTATTGAAAGTTTGGACGATCTTTGTCGTAGAAGTTTGCACAAGTTTTCCGTTGAATCAAAAATGGGTCTAACGTTCTTCTCTTAGGTTTATTACTATATTTATATCCTTATCACTTCATATTGGTCCCAAAAAAGGCCAATATTCACTTCGTACGAAGCTATTCAAAGTTGGGTTGTTTTGGTCAAAGTAGTTTGGACCATGTTTCCGTTGCTCCAATAATGGGTCCAACTATTTGAGAATTATTTAAAAACTATATTTACACCTTTATAACTTTATATTGGTCCAAAAAAAAGCCGGTATTCATTCTAAAAGCTTTAAATCTCAATTTAAACCTTCATACGAATCTATTGAAAGTTTGGACGATCTTTGTCGTAGAAGTTTGCACAAGTTTTCCGTTGAATCAAAAATGGGTCTAACATTCTTCTCTTAGGTTTATTACTATATTTATATCCTTATCACTTCATATTGGTCCCAAAAAAGGCCAATATTCACTTCGTACGAAGCTATTCAAAGTTGGGCAGTTTTGGTCAAAGTAGTTTGGACCAAGTTTCCGTTGCTCCAATAATGGGTCCAACTATTTGAGAATTATTTAAAAACTATATTTACACCTTTATAACTTTATATTGGTCCAAAAAAAAGCCGGTATTCATTCTAAAAGCTTTAAATCTCAATTTAAACCTTCATACGAATCTATTGAAAGTTTGGACGATCTTTGTCGTAGAAGTTTGCACAAGTTTTCCGTTGAATCAAAAATGGGTCTAACGTTCTTCTCTTAGGTTTATTACTATATTTATATCCTTATCACTTCATATTGGTCCCAAAAAAGGCCAATATTCACTTCGTACGAAGCTATTCAAAGTTGGGCAGGTTTGGTCAAAGTAGTTTGGACCAAGTTTCCGTTGCTCCAATAATGGGTCCAACTATTTGAGAATTATTTAAAAACTATATTTACACCTTTATAACTTTATATTGGTCCAAAAAAAAGCCGGTATTCATTCTAAAAGCTTTAAATCTCAATTTAAACCTTCATACGAATCTATTGAAAGTTTGGACGATCTTTGTCGTAGAAGTTTGCACAAGTTTTCCGTTGAATCAAAAATGGGTCTAACATTCTTCTCTTAGGTTTATTACTATATTTATATCCTTATCACTTCATATTGGTCCCAAAAAAGGCCAATATTCACTTCGTACGAAGCTATTCAAAGTTGGGTTGTTTTGGTCAAAGTAGTTTGGACCATGTTTCCGTTGCTCCAATAATGGGTCCAACTATTTGAGAATTATTTAAAAACTATATTTACACCTTTATAACTTTATATTGGTCCAAAAAAAAGCCGGTATTCATTCTAAAAGCTTTAAATCTCAATTTAAACCTTCATACGAATCTATTGAAAGTTTGGACGATCTTTGTCGTAGAAGTTTGCACAAGTTTTCCGTTGAATCAAAAATGGGTCTAACATTCTTCTCTTAGGTTTATTACTATATTTATATCCTTATCACTTCATATTGGTCCCAAAAAAGGCCAATATTCACTTCGTACGAAGCTATTCAAAGTTGGGCAGTTTTGGTCAAAGTAGTTTGGACCAAGTTTCCGTTGCTCCAATAATGGGTCCAACTATTTGAGAATTATTTAAAAACTATATTTACACCTTTATAACTTTATATTGGTCCAAAAAAAAGCCGGTATTCATTCTAAAAGCTTTAAATCTCAATTTAAACCTTCATACGAATCTATTGAAAGTTTGGACGATCTTTGTCGTAGAAGTTTGCACAAGTTTTCCGTTGAATCAAAAATGGGTCTAACGTTCTTCTCTTAGGTTTATTACTATATTTATATCCTTATCACTTCATATTGGTCCCAAAAAAGGCCAATATTCACTTCGTACGAAGCTATTCAAAGTTGGGTTGTTTTGGTCAAAGTAGTTTGGACCAAGTTTCCGTTGCTCCAATAATGGGTCCAACTATTTGAGAATTATTTAAAAACTATATTTACACCTTTATAACTTTATATTGGTCCAAAAAAAAGCCGGTATTCATTCTAAAAGCTTTAAATCTCAATTTAAACCTTCATACGAATCTATTGAAAGTTTGGACGATCTTTGTCGTAGAAGTTTGCACAAGTTTTCCGTTGAATCAAAAATGGGTCTAACATTCTTCTCTTAGGTTTATTACTATATTTATATCCTTATCACTTCATATTGGTCCCAAAAAAGGCCAATATTCACTTCGTACGAAGCTATTCAAAGTTGGGCAGTTTTGGTCAAAGTAGTTTGGACCAAGTTTCCGTTGCTCCAATAATGGGTCCAACTATTTGAGAATTATTTAAAAACTATATTTACACCTTTATAACTTTATATTGGTCCAAAAAAAAGCCGGTATTCATTCTAAAAGCTTTAAATCTCAATTTAAACCTTCATACGAATCTATTGAAAGTTTGGACGATCTTTGTCGTAGAAGTTTGCACAAGTTTTCCGTTGAATCAAAAATGGGTCTAACGTTCTTCTCTTAGGTTTATTACTATATTTATATCCTTATCACTTCATATTGGTCCCAAAAAAGGCCAATATTCACTTCGTACGAAGCTATTCAAAGTTGGGTTGTTTTGGTCAAAGTAGTTTGGACCAAGTTTCCGTTGCTCCAATAATGGGTCCAACTATTTGAGAATTATTTAAAAACTATATTTACACCTTTATAACTTTATATTGGTCCAAAAAAAAGCCGGTATTCATTCTAAAAGCTTTAAATCTCAATTTAAACCTTCATACGAATCTATTGAAAGTTTGGACGATCTTTGTCGTAGAAGTTTGCACAAGTTTTCCGTTGAATCAAAAATGGGTCTAACATTCTTCTCTTAGGTTTATTACTATATTTATATCCTTATCACTTCATATTGGTCCCAAAAAAGGCCAATATTCACTTCGTACGAAGCTATTCAAAGTTGGGCAGTTTTGGTCAAAGTAGTTTGGACCAAGTTTCCGTTGCTCCAATAATGGGTCCAACTATTTGAGAATTATTTAAAAACTATATTTACACCTTTATAACTTTATATTGGTCCAAAAAAAAGCCGGTATTCATTCTAAAAGCTTTAAATCTCAATTTAAACCTTCATACGAATCTATTGAAAGTTTGGACGATCTTTGTCGTAGAAGTTTGCACAAGTTTTCCGTTGAATCAAAAATGGGTCTAACATTCTTCTCTTAGGTTTATTACTATATTTATATCCTTATCACTTCATATTGGTCCCAAAAAAGGCCAATATTCACTTCGTACGAAGCTATTCGAAGTTGGGCAGTTTTGGTCAAAGTAGTTTGGACCAAGTTTCCGTTGCTCCAATAATGGGTCCAACTATTTGAGAATTATTTAAAAACTATATTTACACCTTTATAACTTTATATTGGTCCAAAAAAAAGCCGGTATTCATTCTAAAAGCTTTAAATCTCAATTTAAACCTTCATACGAATCTATTGAAAGTTTGGACGATCTTTGTCGTAGAAGTTTGCACAAGTTTTCCGTTGAATCAAAAATGGGTCTAACATTCTTCTCTTAGGTTTATTACTATATTTATATCCTTATCACTTCATATTGGTCCCAAAAAAGGCCAATATTCACTTCGTACGAAGCTATTCAAAGTTGGGTTGTTTTGGTCAAAGTAGTTTGGACCAAGTTTCCGTTGCTCCAATAATGGGTCCAACTATTTGAGAATTATTTAAAAACTATATTTACAACTTTATAACTTTATATTGGTCCAAAAAAAAGCCGGTATTCATTCTAAAAGCTTTAAATCTCAATTTAAACCTTCATACGAATCTATTGAAAGTTTGGACGATCTTTGTCGTAGAAGTTTGCACAAGTTTTCCGTTGAATCAAAAATGGGTCTAACGTTCTTCTCTTAGGTTTATTACTATATTTATATCCTTATCACTTCATATTGGTCCCAAAAAAGGCCAATATTCACTTCGTACGAAGCTATTCAAAGTTGGGTTGTTTTGGTCAAAGTAGTTTGGACCATGTTTCCGTTGCTCCAATAATGGGTCCAACTATTTGAGAATTATTTAAAAACTATATTTACACCTTTATAACTTTATATTGGTCCAAAAAAAAGCCGGTATTCATTCTAAAAGCTTTAAATCTCAATTTAAACCTTCATACGAATCTATTGAAAGTTTGGACGATCTTTGTCGTAGAAGTTTGCACAAGTTTTCCGTTGAATCAAAAATGGGTCTAACATTCTTCTCTTAGGTTTATTACTATATTTATATCCTTATCACTTCATATTGGTCCCAAAAAAGGCCAATATTCACTTCGTACGAAGCTATTCAAAGTTGGGCAGTTTTGGTCAAAGTAGTTTGGACCAAGTTTCCGTTGCTCCAATAATGGGTCCAACTATTTGAGAATTATTTAAAAACTATATTTACACCTTTATAACTTTATATTGGTCCAAAAAAAAGCCGGTATTCATTCTAAAAGCTTTAAATCTCAATTTAAACCTTCATACGAATCTATTGAAAGTTTGGACGATCTTTGTCGTAGAAGTTTGCACAAGTTTTCCGTTGAATCAAAAATGGGTCTAACGTTCTTCTCTTAGGTTTATTACTATATTTATATCCTTATCACTTCATATTGGTCCCAAAAAAGGCCAATATTCACTTCGTACGAAGCTATTCAAAGTTGGGCAGGTTTGGTCAAAGTAGTTTGGACCAAGTTTCCGTTGCTCCAATAATGGGTCCAACTATTTGAGAATTATTTAAAAACTATATTTACACCTTTATAACTTTATATTGGTCCAAAAAAAAGCCGGTATTCATTCTAAAAGCTTTAAATCTCAATTTAAACCTTCATACGAATCTATTGAAAGTTTGGACGATCTTTGTCGTAGAAGTTTGCACAAGTTTTCCGTTGAATCAAAAATGGGTCTAACATTCTTCTCTTAGGTTTATTACTATATTTATATCCTTATCACTTCATATTGGTCCCAAAAAAGGCCAATATTCACTTCGTACGAAGCTATTCAAAGTTGGGTTGTTTTGGTCAAAGTAGTTTGGACCATGTTTCCGTTGCTCCAATAATGGGTCCAACTATTTGAGAATTATTTAAAAACTATATTTACACCTTTATAACTTTATATTGGTCCAAAAAAAAGCCGGTATTCATTCTAAAAGCTTTAAATCTCAATTTAAACCTTCATACGAATCTATTGAAAGTTTGGACGATCTTTGTCGTAGAAGTTTGCACAAGTTTTCCGTTGAATCAAAAATGGGTCTAACATTCTTCTCTTAGGTTTATTACTATATTTATATCCTTATCACTTCATATTGGTCCCAAAAAAGGCCAATATTCACTTCGTACGAAGCTATTCAAAGTTGGGCAGTTTTGGTCAAAGTAGTTTGGACCAAGTTTCCGTTGCTCCAATAATGGGTCCAACTATTTGAGAATTATTTAAAAACTATATTTACACCTTTATAACTTTATATTGGTCCAAAAAAAAGCCGGTATTCATTCTAAAAGCTTTAAATCTCAATTTAAACCTTCATACGAATCTATTGAAAGTTTGGACGATCTTTGTCGTAGAAGTTTGCACAAGTTTTCCGTTGAATCAAAAATGGGTCTAACGTTCTTCTCTTAGGTTTATTACTATATTTATATCCTTATCACTTCATATTGGTCCCAAAAAAGGCCAATATTCACTTCGTACGAAGCTATTCAAAGTTGGGTTGTTTTGGTCAAAGTAGTTTGGACCAAGTTTCCGTTGCTCCAATAATGGGTCCAACTATTTGAGAATTATTTAAAAACTATATTTACACCTTTATAACTTTATATTGGTCCAAAAAAAAGCCGGTATTCATTCTAAAAGCTTTAAATCTCAATTTAAACCTTCATACGAATCTATTGAAAGTTTGGACGATCTTTGTCGTAGAAGTTTGCACAAGTTTTCCGTTGAATCAAAAATGGGTCTAACATTCTTCTCTTAGGTTTATTACTATATTTATATCCTTATCACTTCATATTGGTCCCAAAAAAGGCCAATATTCACTTCGTACGAAGCTATTCAAAGTTGGGCAGTTTTGGTCAAAGTAGTTTGGACCAAGTTTCCGTTACTCCAATAAAGGGTCTAACTATTTGAGAATTATTTAAAAACTATATTTACACCTTTATAACTTTATATTGGTCCAAAAAAAAGCCGGTATTCATTCTAAAAGCTTTAAATCTCAATTTAAACCTTCATACGAATCTATTGAAAGTTTGGACGATCTTTGTCGTAGAAGTTTGCACAAGTTTTCCGTTATATAAAAAATGGGTCTAACGTTCTTCTATTAGGTTTATTACTATATTTATATCCTTATCACTTCATATTGGTCCCAAAAAAGGCCAATATTCACTTCGTACGAAGCTATTCAAAGTTGGGCAGTTTTGGTCAAAGTAGTTTGGACCAAGTTTCCGTTGCTCCAATAATGGGTCTAACTATTTGAGAATTATTTAAAAACTATATTTACACCTTTATAACTTTATATTGGTCCAAAAAAAAGCCGGTATTCATTCTTAAATCTTTAAATCTCAATTTAAACCTTCATACGAATCTATTGAAAGTTTGGACGATCTTTGTCGTAGAAGTTTGCACAAGTTTTCCGTTGAATCAAAAATGGGTCTAACATTCTTCTCTTAGGTTTATTACTATATTTATATCCTTATCACTTCATATTGGTCCCAAAAAAGGCCAATATTCACTTCGTACGAAGCTATTCAAAGTTGGGTTGTTTTGGTCAAAGTAGTTTGGACCATGTTTCCGTTGCTCCAATAATGGGTCCAACTATTTGAGAATTATTTAAAAACTATATTTACACCTTTATAACTTTATATTGGTCCAAAAAAAAGCCGGTATTCATTCTAAAAGCTTTAAATCTCAATTTAAACCTTCATACGAATCTATTGAAAGTTTGGACGATCTTTGTCGTAGAAGTTTGCACAAGTTTTCCGTTGAATCAAAAATGGGTCTAACGTTCTTCTCTTAGGTTTATTACTATATTTATATCCTTATCACTTCATATTGGTCCCAAAAAAGGCCAATATTCACTTCGTACGAAGCTATTCAAAGTTGGGCAGGTTTGGTCAAAGTAGTTTGGACCAAGTTTCCGTTGCTCCAATAATGGGTCTAACTATTTGAGAATTATTTAAAAACTATATTTACACCTTTATAACTTTATATTGGTCCAAAAAAAAGCCGGTATTCATTCTAAAATCTTTAAATCTCAATTTAAACCTTCATACGAATCTATTGAAAGTTTGGACGATCTTTGTCGTAGAAGTTTGCACAAGTTTTCCGTTGAATCAAAAATGGGTCTAACATTCTTCTCTTAGGTTTATTACTATATTTATATCCTTATCACTTCATATTGGTCCCAAAAAAGGCCAATATTCACTTCGTACGAAGCTATTCAAAGTTGGGTTGTTTTGGTCAAAGTAGTTTGGACCAAGTTTCCGTTGCTCCAATAATGGGTCCAACTATTTGAGAATTATTTAAAAACTATATTTACAACTTTATAACTATATATTGGTCCAAAAAAAAGCCGGTATTCATTCTAAAAGCTTTAAATCTCAATTTAAACCTTCATACGAATCTATTGAAAGTTTGGACGATCTTTGTCGTAGAAGTTTGCACAAGTTTTCCGTTGAATCAAAAATGGGTCTAACGTTCTTCTCTTAGGTTTATTACTATATTTATATCCTTATCACTTCATATTGGTCCCAAAAAAGGCCAATATTCACTTCGTACGAAGCTATTCAAAGTTGGGTTGTTTTGGTCAAAGTAGTTTGGACCAAGTTTCCGTTGCTCCAATAATGGGTCCAACTATTTGAGAATTATTTAAAAACTATATTTACACCTTTATAACTTTATATTGGTCCAAAAAAAAGCCGGTATTCATTCTAAAAGCTTTAAATCTCAATTTAAACCTTCATACGAATCTATTGAAAGTTTGGACGATCTTTGTCGTAGAAGTTTGCACAAGTTTTCCGTTGAATCAAAAATGGGTCTAACATTCTTCTCTTAGGTTTATTACTATATTTATATCCTTATCACTTCATATTGGTCCCAAAAAAGGCCAATATTCACTTCGTACGAAGCTATTCAAAGTTGGGCAGTTTTGGTCAAAGTAGTTTGGACCAAGTTTCCGTTACTCCAATAAAGGGTCTAACTATTTGAGAATTATTTAAAAACTATATTTACACCTTTATAACTTTATATTTGTCCAAAAAAAAGCCGGTATTCATTCTAAAAGCTTTAAATCTCAATTTAAACCTTCATACGAATCTATTGAAAGTTTGGACGATCTTTGTCGTAGAAGTTTGCACAAGTTTTCCGTTATATAAAAAATGGGTCTAACGTTCTTCTATTAGGTTTATTACTATATTTATATCCTTATCACTTCATATTGGTCCCAAAAAAGGCCAATATTCACTTCGTACGAAGCTATTCAAAGTTGGGCAGTTTTGGTCAAAGTAGTTTGGACCAAGTTTCCGTTGCTCCAATAATGGGTCTAACTATTTGAGAATTATTTAAAAACTATATTTACACCTTTATAACTTTATATTGGTCCAAAAAAAAGCCGGTATTCATTCTTAAATCTTTAAATCTCAATTTAAACCTTCATACGAATCTATTGAAAGTTTGGACGATCTTTGTCGTAGAAGTTTGCACAAGTTTTCCGTTGAATCAAAAATGGGTCTAACATTCTTCTCTTAGGTTTATTACTATATTTATATCCTTATCACTTCATATTGGTCCCAAAAAAGGCCAATATTCACTTCGTACGAAGCTATTCAAAGTTGGGTTGTTTTGGTCAAAGTAGTTTGGACCATGTTTCCGTTGCTCCAATAATGGGTCCAACTATTTGAGAATTATTTAAAAACTATATTTACACCTTTATAACTTTATATTGGTCCAAAAAAAAGCCGGTATTCATTCTAAAAGCTTTAAATCTCAATTTAAACCTTCATACGAATCTATTGAAAGTTTGGACGATCTTTGTCGTAGAAGTTTGCACAAGTTTTCCGTTGAATCAAAAATGGGTCTAACGTTCTTCTCTTAGGTTTATTACTATATTTATATCCTTATCACTTCATATTGGTCCCAAAAAAGGCCAATATTCACTTCGTACGAAGCTATTCAAAGTTGGGTTGTTTTGGTCAAAGTAGTTTGGACCAAGTTTCCGTTGCTCCAATAATGGGTCCAACTATTTGAGAATTATTTAAAAACTATATTTACACCTTTATAACTTTATATTGGTCCAAAAAAAAGCCGGTATTCATTCTAAAAGCTTTAAATCTCAATTTAAACCTTCATACGAATCTATTGAAAGTTTGGACGATCTTTGTCGTAGAAGTTTGCACAAGTTTTCCGTTGAATCAAAAATGGGTCTAACATTCTTCTCTTAGGTTTATTACTATATTTATATCCTTATCACTTCATATTGGTCCCAAAAAAGGCCAATATTCACTTCGTACGAAGCTATTCAAAGTTGGGCAGTTTTGGTCAAAGTAGTTTGGACCAAGTTTCCGTTACTCCAATAAAGGGTCTAACTATTTGAGAATTATTTAAAAACTATATTTACACCTTTATAACTTTATATTGGTCCAAAAAAAAGCCGGTATTCATTCTAAAAGCTTTAAATCTCAATTTAAACCTTCATACGAATCTATTGAAAGTTTGGACGATCTTTGTCGTAGAAGTTTGCACAAGTTTTCCGTTATATAAAAAATGGGTCTAACGTTCTTCTATTAGGTTTATTACTATATTTATATCCTTATCACTTCATATTGGTCCCAAAAAAGGCCAATATTCACTTCGTACGAAGCTATTCAAAGTTGGGCAGTTTTGGTCAAAGTAGTTTGGACCAAGTTTCCGTTGCTCCAATAATGGGTCTAACTATTTGAGAATTATTTAAAAACTATATTTACACCTTTATAACTTTATATTGGTCCAAAAAAAAGCCGGTATTCATTCTTAAATCTTTAAATCTCAATTTAAACCTTCATACGAATCTATTGAAAGTTTGGACGATCTTTGTCGTAGAAGTTTGCACAAGTTTTCCGTTGAATCAAAAATGGGTCTAACATTCTTCTCTTAGGTTTATTACTATATTTATATCCTTATCACTTCATATTGGTCCCAAAAAAGGCCAATATTCACTTCGTACGAAGCTATTCAAAGTTGGGTTGTTTTGGTCAAAGTAGTTTGGACCAAGTTTCCGTTGCTCCAATAATGGGTCCAACTATTTGAGAATTATTTAAAAACTATATTTACAACTTTATAACTTTATATTGGTCCAAAAAAAAGCCGGTATTCATTCTAAAAGCTTTAAATCTCAATTTAAACCTTCATACGAATCTATTGAAAGTTTGGACGATCTTTGTCGTAGAAGTTTGCACAAGTTTTCCGTTGAATCAAAAATGGGTCTAACGTTCTTCTCTTAGGTTTATTACTATATTTATATCCTTATCACTTCATATTGGTCCCAAAAAAGGCCAATATTCACTTCGTACGAAGCTATTCAAAGTTGGGTTGTTTTGGTCAAAGTAGTTTGGACCAAGTTTCCGTTGCTCCAATAATGGGTCCAACTATTTGAGAATTATTTAAAAACTATATTTACACCTTTATAACTTTATATTGGTCCAAAAAAAAGCCGGTATTCATTCTAAAAGCTTTAAATCTCAATTTAAACCTTCATACGAATCTATTGAAAGTTTGGACGATCTTTGTCGTAGAAGTTTGCACAAGTTTTCCGTTATATAAAAAATGGGTCTAACATTCTTCTCTTAGGTTTATTACTATATTTATATCCTTATCACTTCATATTGGTCCCAAAAAAGGCCAATATTCACTTCGTACGAAGCTATTCAAAGTTGGGCAGTTTTGGTCAAAGTAGTTTGGACCAAGTTTCCGTTACTCCAATAAAGGGTCTAACTATTTGAGAATTATTTAAAAACTATATTTACACCTTTATAACTTTATATTGGTCCAAAAAAAAGCCGGTATTCATTCTTAAATCTTTAAATCTCAATTTAAACCTTCATACGAATCTATTGAAAGTTTGGACGATCTTTGTCGTAGAAGTTTGCACAAGTTTTCCGTTGAATCAAAAATGGGTCTAACATTCTTCTCTTAGGTTTATTACTATATTTATATCCTTATCACTTCATATTGGTCCCAAAAAAGGCCAATATTCACTTCGTACGAAGCTATTCAAAGTTGGGTTGTTTTGGTCAAAGTAGTTTGGACCATGTTTCCGTTGCTCCAATAATGGGTCCAACTATTTGAGAATTATTTAAAAACTATATTTACACCTTTATAACTTTATATTGGTCCAAAAAAAAGCCGGTATTCATTCTTAAATCTTTAAATCTCAATTTAAACCTTCATACGAATCTATTGAAAGTTTGGACGATCTTTGTCGTAGAAGTTTGCACAAGTTTTCCGTTGAATCAAAAATGGGTCTAACGTTCTTCTCTTAGGTTTATTACTATATTTATATCCTTATCACTTCATATTGGTCCCAAAAAAGGCCAATATTCACTTCGTACGAAGCTATTCAAAGTTGGGTTGTTTTGGTCAAAGTAGTTTGGACCATGTTTCCGTTGCTCCAATAATGGGTCCAACTATTTGAGAATTATTTAAAAACTATATTTACACCTTTATAACTTTATATTGGTCCAAAAAAAAGCCGGTATTCATTCTAAAAGCTTTAAATCTCAATTTAAACCTTCATACGAATCTATTGAAAGTTTGGACGATCTTTGTCGTAGAAGTTTGCACAAGTTTTCCGTTGAATCAAAAATGGGTCTAACATTCTTCTCTTAGGTTTATTACTATATTTATATCCTTATCACTTCATATTGGTCCCAAAAAAGGCCAATATTCACTTCGTACGAAGCTATTCAAAGTTGGGTTGTTTTGGTCAAAGTAGTTTGGACCAAGTTTCCGTTACTCCAATAAAGGGTCTAACTATTTGAGAATTATTTAAAAACTATATTTACACCTTTATAACTTTATATTGGTCCAAAAAAAAGCCGGTATTCATTCTAAAAGCTTTAAATCTCAATTTAAACCTTCATACGAATCTATTGAAAGTTTGGACGATCTTTGTCGTAGAAGTTTGCACAAGTTTTCCGTTGAATCAAAAATGGGTCTAACATTCTTCTCTTAGGTTTATTACTATATTTATATCCTTATCACTTCATATTGGTCCCAAAAAAGGCCAATATTCACTTCGTACGAAGCTATTCAAAGTTGGGTTGTTTTGGTCAAAGTAGTTTGGACCAAGTTTCCGTTGCTCCAATAATGGGTCCAACTATTTGAGAATTATTTAAAAACTATATTTACACCTTTATAACTTTATATTGGTCCAAAAAAAAGCCGGTATTCATTCTAAAAGCTTTAAATCTCAATTTAAACCTTCATACGAATCTATTGAAAGTTTGGACGATCTTTGTCGTAGAAGTTTGCACAAGTTTTCCGTTGAATCAAAAATGGGTCTAACATTCTTCTCTTAGGTTTATTACTATATTTATATCCTTATCACTTCATATTGGTCCCAAAAAAGGCCAATATTCACTTCGTACGAAGCTATTCAAAGTTGGGCAGTTTTGGTCAAAGTAGTTTGGACCAAGTTTCCGTTACTCCAATAAAGGGTCTAACTATTTGAGAATTATTTAAAAACTATATTTACACCTTTATAACTTTATATTGGTCCAAAAAAAAGCCGGTATTCATTCTAAAAGCTTTAAATCTCAATTTAAACCTTCATACGAATCTATTGAAAGTTTGGACGATCTTTGTCGTAGAAGTTTGCACAAGTTTTCCGTTATATAAAAAATGGGTCTAACGTTCTTCTATTAGGTTTATTACTATATTTATATCCTTATCACTTCATATTGGTCCCAAAAAAGGCCAATATTCACTTCGTACGAAGCTATTCAAAGTTGGGCAGTTTTGGTCAAAGTAGTTTGGACCAAGTTTCCGTTGCTCCAATAATGGGTCTAACTATTTGAGAATTATTTAAAAACTATATTTACACCTTTATAACTTTATATTGGTCCAAAAAAAAGCCGGTATTCATTCTTAAATCTTTAAATCTCAATTTAAACCTTCATACGAATCTATTGAAAGTTTGGACGATCTTTGTCGTAGAAGTTTGCACAAGTTTTCCGTTGAATCAAAAATGGGTCTAACATTCTTCTCTTAGGTTTATTACTATATTTATATCCTTATCACTTCATATTGGTCCCAAAAAAGGCCAATATTCACTTCGTACGAAGCTATTCAAAGTTGGGTTGTTTTGGTCAAAGTAGTTTGGACCAAGTTTCCGTTGCTCCAATAATGGGTCCAACTATTTGAGAATTATTTAAAAACTATATTTACAACTTTATAACTTTATATTGGTCCAAAAAAAAGCCGGTATTCATTCTAAAAGCTTTAAATCTCAATTTAAACCTTCATACGAATCTATTGAAAGTTTGGACGATCTTTGTCGTAGAAGTTTGCACAAGTTTTCCGTTGAATCAAAAATGGGTCTAACGTTCTTCTCTTAGGTTTATTACTATATTTATATCCTTATCACTTCATATTGGTCCCAAAAAAGGCCAATATTCACTTCGTACGAAGCTATTCAAAGTTGGGTTGTTTTGGTCAAAGTAGTTTGGACCAAGTTTCCGTTGCTCCAATAATGGGTCCAACTATTTGAGAATTATTTAAAAACTATATTTACACCTTTATAACTTTATATTGGTCCAAAAAAAAGCCGGTATTCATTCTAAAAGCTTTAAATCTCAATTTAAACCTTCATACGAATCTATTGAAAGTTTGGACGATCTTTGTCGTAGAAGTTTGCACAAGTTTTCCGTTATATAAAAAATGGGTCTAACATTCTTCTCTTAGGTTTATTACTATATTTATATCCTTATCACTTCATATTGGTCCCAAAAAAGGCCAATATTCACTTCGTACGAAGCTATTCAAAGTTGGGCAGTTTTGGTCAAAGTAGTTTGGACCAAGTTTCCGTTACTCCAATAAAGGGTCTAACTATTTGAGAATTATTTAAAAACTATATTTACACCTTTATAACTTTATATTGGTCCAAAAAAAAGCCGGTATTCATTCTTAAATCTTTAAATCTCAATTTAAACCTTCATACGAATCTATTGAAAGTTTGGACGATCTTTGTCGTAGAAGTTTGCACAAGTTTTCCGTTGAATCAAAAATGGGTCTAACATTCTTCTCTTAGGTTTATTACTATATTTATATCCTTATCACTTCATATTGGTCCCAAAAAAGGCCAATATTCACTTCGTACGAAGCTATTCAAAGTTGGGTTGTTTTGGTCAAAGTAGTTTGGACCATGTTTCCGTTGCTCCAATAATGGGTCCAACTATTTGAGAATTATTTAAAAACTATATTTACACCTTTATAACTTTATATTGGTCCAAAAAAAAGCCGGTATTCATTCTTAAATCTTTAAATCTCAATTTAAACCTTCATACGAATCTATTGAAAGTTTGGACGATCTTTGTCGTAGAAGTTTGCACAAGTTTTCCGTTGAATCAAAAATGGGTCTAACGTTCTTCTCTTAGGTTTATTACTATATTTATATCCTTATCACTTCATATTGGTCCCAAAAAAGGCCAATATTCACTTCGTACGAAGCTATTCAAAGTTGGGTTGTTTTGGTCAAAGTAGTTTGGACCATGTTTCCGTTGCTCCAATAATGGGTCCAACTATTTGAGAATTATTTAAAAACTATATTTACACCTTTATAACTTTATATTGGTCCAAAAAAAAGCCGGTATTCATTCTAAAAGCTTTAAATCTCAATTTAAACCTTCATACGAATCTATTGAAAGTTTGGACGATCTTTGTCGTAGAAGTTTGCACAAGTTTTCCGTTGAATCAAAAATGGGTCTAACATTCTTCTCTTAGGTTTATTACTATATTTATATCCTTATCACTTCATATTGGTCCCAAAAAAGGCCAATATTCACTTCGTACGAAGCTATTCAAAGTTGGGTTGTTTTGGTCAAAGTAGTTTGGACCAAGTTTCCGTTACTCCAATAAAGGGTCTAACTATTTGAGAATTATTTAAAAACTATATTTACACCTTTATAACTTTATATTGGTCCAAAAAAAAGCCGGTATTCATTCTAAAAGCTTTAAATCTCAATTTAAACCTTCATACGAATCTATTGAAAGTTTGGACGATCTTTGTCGTAGAAGTTTGCACAAGTTTTCCGTTGAATCAAAAATGGGTCTAACATTCTTCTCTTAGGTTTATTACTATATTTATATCCTTATCACTTCATATTGGTCCCAAAAAAGGCCAATATTCACTTCGTACGAAGCTATTCAAAGTTGGGCAGTTTTGGTCAAAGTAGTTTGGACCAAGTTTCCGTTACTCCAATAAAGGGTCTAACTATTTGAGAATTATTTAGAAACTATATTTACACCTTTATAACTTTATATTGGTCCAAAAAAAAGCCGGTATTCATTCTAAAAGCTTTAAATCTCAATTTAAACCTTCATACGAATCTATTGAAAGTTTGGACGATCTTTGTCGTAGAAGTTTGCACAAGTTTTCCGTTATATAAAAAATGGGTCTAACGTTCTTCTATTAGGTTTATTACTATATTTATATCCTTATCACTTCATATTGGTCCCAAAAAAGGCCAATATTCACTTCGTACGAAGCTATTCAAAGTTGGGCAGTTTTGGTCAAAGTAGTTTGGACCAAGTTTCCGTTGCTCCAATAATGGGTCTAACTATTTGAGAATTATTTAAAAACTATATTTACACCTTTATAACTTTATATTGGTCCAAAAAAAAGCCGGTATTCATTCTTAAATCTTTAAATCTCAATTTAAACCTTCATACGAATCTATTGAAAGTTTGGACGATCTTTGTCGTAGAAGTTTGCACAAGTTTTCCGTTGAATCAAAAATGGGTCTAACATTCTTCTCTTAGGTTTATTACTATATTTATATCCTTATCACTTCATATTGGTCCCAAAAAAGGCCAATATTCACTTCGTACGAAGCTATTCAAAGTTGGGTTGTTTTGGTCAAAGTAGTTTGGACCATGTTTCCGTTGCTCCAATAATGGGTCCAACTATTTGAGAATTATTTAAAAACTATATTTACACCTTTATAACTTTATATTGGTCCAAAAAAAAGCCGGTATTCATTCTAAAAGCTTTAAATCTCAATTTAAACCTTCATACGAATCTATTGAAAGTTTGGACGATCTTTGTCGTAGAAGTTTGCACAAGTTTTCCGTTGAATCAAAAATGGGTCTAACGTTCTTCTCTTAGGTTTATTACTATATTTATATCCTTATCACTTCATATTGGTCCCAAAATAGGCCAATATTCACTTCGTACGAAGCTATTCAAAGTTGGGCAGGTTTGGTCAAAGTAGTTTGGACCAAGTTTCCGTTGCTCCAATAATGGGTCTAACTATTTGAGAATTATTTAAAAACTATATTTACACCTTTATAACTTTATATTGGTCCAAAAAAAAGCCGGTATTCATTCTAAAATCTTTAAATCTCAATTTAAACCTTCATACGAATCTATTGAAAGTTTGGACGATCTTTGTCGTAGAAGTTTGCACAAGTTTTCCGTTGAATCAAAAATGGGTCTAACATTCTTCTCTTAGGTTTATTACTATATTTATATCCTTATCACTTCATATTGGTCCCAAAAAAGGCCAATATTCACTTCGTACGAAGCTATTCAAAGTTGGGTTGTTTTGGTCAAAGTAGTTTGGACCAAGTTTCCGTTGCTCCAATAATGGGTCCAACTATTTGAGAATTATTTAAAAACTATATTTACAACTTTATAACTTTATATTGGTCCAAAAAAAAGCCGGTATTCATTCTAAAAGCTTTAAATCTCAATTTAAACCTTCATACGAATCTATTGAAAGTTTGGACGATCTTTGTCGTAGAAGTTTGCACAAGTTTTCCGTTGAATCAAAAATGGGTCTAACGTTCTTCTCTTAGGTTTATTACTATATTTATATCCTTATCACTTCATATTGGTCCCAAAAAAGGCCAATATTCACTTCGTACGAAGCTATTCAAAGTTGGGCAGTTTTGGTCAAAGTAGTTTGGACCAAGTTTCCGTTGCTCCAATAATGGGTCTAACTATTTGAGAATTATTTAAAAACTATATTTACACCTTTATAACTTTATATTGGTCCAAAAAAAAGCCGGTATTCTTTCTAAAATCTTTAAATCTCAATTTAAACCTTCATACGAATCTATTGAAAGTTTGGACGATCTTTGTCGTTGAAGTTTCCACAAGTTTTCCGTTGAATCAAAAATGGGTCTAACATTCTTCTCTTAGGTTTATTACTATATTTATATCCTTATCACTTCATATTGGTCCCAAAAAAGGCCAATATTCACTTCGTACGAAGCTATTCAAAGTTGGGTTGTTTTGGTTAAAGTAGTTTGGACCAAGTTTCCGTTGCTCCAATAATGGGTCCAACTATTTGAGAATTATTTAAAAACTATATTTACACCTTTATAACTTTATATTGGTCCAAAAAAAAGCCGGTATTCATTCTAAAAACTTTAAATCTCAATTTAAACCTTCATACGAATCTATTGAAAGTTTGGACGATCTTTGTCGTAGAAGTTTGCACAAGTTTTCCGTTGAATCAAAAATGGGTCTAACATTCTTCTCTTAGGTTTATTACTATATTTATATCCTTATCACTTCATATTGGTCCCAAAAAAGGCCAATATTCACTTCGTACGAAGCTATTCAAAGTTGGGTTGTTTTGGTCAAAGTAGTTTGGACCATGTTTCCGTTGCTCCAATAATGGGTCCAACTATTTGAGAATTATTTAAAAACTATATTTACACCTTTATAACTTTATATTGGTCCAAAAAAAAGCCGGTATTCATTCTAAAAGCTTTAAATCTCAATTTAAACCTTCATACGAATCTATTGAAAGTTTGGACGATCTTTGTCGTAGAAGTTTGCACAAGTTTTCCGTTGAATCAAAAATGGGTCTAACGTTCTTCTCTTAGGTTTATTACTATATTTATATCCTTATCACTTCATATTGGTCCCAAAAAAGGCCAATATTCACTTCGTACGAAGCTATTCAAAGTTGGGCAGGTTTGGTCAAAGTAGTTTGGACCAAGTTTCCGTTGCTCCAATAATGGGTCTAACTATTTGAGAATTATTTAAAAACTATATTTACACCTTTATAACTTTATATTGGTCCAAAAAAAAGCCGGTATTCATTCTAAAATCTTTAAATCTCAATTTAAACCTTCATACGAATCTATTGAAAGTTTGGACGATCTTTGTCGTAGAAGTTTGCACAAGTTTTCCGTTGAATCAAAAATGGGTGTAACGTTCTTCTCTTAGGTTTATTACTATATTTATATCCTTATCACTTCATATTGGTCCCAAAAAAGGCCAATATTCACTTCGTACGAAGCTATTCAAAGTTGGGCAGTTTTGGTCAAAGTAGTTTGGACCAAGTTTCCGTTGCTCCAATAATGGGTCTAACTATTTGAGAATTATTTAAAAACTATATTTACACCTTTATAACTTTATATTGGTCCAAAAAAAAGCCGGTATTCTTTCTAAAATCTTTAAATCTCAATTTAAACCTTCATACGAATCTATTGAAAGTTTGGACGATCTTTGTCGTAGAAGTTTGCACAAGTTTTCCGTTGAATCAAAAATGGGTCTAACATTCTTCTCTTAGGTTTATTACTATATTTATATCCTTATCACTTCATATTGGTCCCAAAAAAGGCCAATATTCACTTCGTACGAAGCTATTCAAAGTTGGGTTGTTTTGGTCAAAGTAGTTTGGACCAAGTTTCCGTTGCTCCAATAATGGGTCCAACTATTTGAGAATTATTTAAAAACTATATTTACACCTTTATAACTTTATATTGGTCCAAAAAAAAGCCGGTATTCATTCTAAAAGCTTTAAATCTCAATTTAAACCTTCATACGAATCTATTGAAAGTTTGGACGATCTTTGTCGTAGAAGTTTGCACAAGTTTTCCGTTGAATCAAAAATGGGTCTAACATTCTTCTCTTAGGTTTATTACTATATTTATATCCTTATCACTTCATATTGGTCCCAAAAAAGGCCAATATTCACTTCGTACGAAGCTATTCAAAGTTGGGCAGTTTTGGTCAAAGTAGTTTGGACCAAGTTTCCGTTGCTCCAATAATGGGTCCAACTATTTGAGAATTATTTAAAAACTATATTTACACCTTTATAACTTTATATTGGTCCAAAAAAAAGCCGGTATTCATTCTAAAAGCTTTAAATCTCAATTTAAACCTTCATACGAATCTATTGAAAGTTTGGACGATCTTTGTCGTAGAAGTTTGCACAAGTTTTCCGTTGAATCAAAAATGGGTCTAACGTTCTTCTCTTAGGTTTATTACTATATTTATATCCTTATCACTTCATATTGGTCCCAAAAAAGGCCAATATTCACTTCGTACGAAGCTATTCAAAGTTGGGTTGTTTTGGTTAAAGTAGTTTGGACCAAGTTTCCGTTGCTCCAATAATGGGTCCAACTATTTGAGAATTATTTAAAAACTATATTTACACCTTTATAACTTTATATTGGTCCAAAAAAAAGCCGGTATTCATTCTAAAAACTTTAAATCTCAATTTAAACCTTCATACGAATCTATTGAAAGTTTGGACGATCTTTGTCGTAGAAGTTTGCACAAGTTTTCCGTTGAATCAAAAATGGGTCTAACATTCTTCTCTTAGGTTTATTACTATATTTATATCCTTATCACTTCATATTGGTCCCAAAAAAGGCCAATATTCACTTCGTACGAAGCTATTCAAAGTTGGGTTGTTTTGGTCAAAGTAGTTTGGACCAAGTTTCCGTTGCTCCAATAATGGGTCCAACTATTTGAGAATTATTTAAAAACTATATTTACACCTTTATAACTTTATATTGGTCCAAAAAAAAGCCGGTATTCATTCTAAAAGCTTTAAATCTCAATTTAAACCTTCATACGAATCTATTGAAAGTTTGGACGATCTTTGTCGTAGAAGTTTGCACAAGTTTTCCGTTGAATCAAAAATGGGTCTAACGTTCTTCTCTTAGGTTTATTACTATATTTATATCCTTATCACTTCATATTGGTCCCAAAAAAGGCCAATATTCACTTCGTACGAAGCTATTCAAAGTTGGGTTGTTTTGGTTAAAGTAGTTTGGACCATGTTTCCGTTGCTCCAATAATGGGTCCAACTATTTGAGAATTATTTAAAAACTATATTTACACCTTTATAACTTTATATTGGTCCAAAAAAAAGCCGGTATTCATTCTAAAAGCTTTAAATCTCAATTTAAACCTTCATACGAATCTATTGAAAGTTTGGACGATCTTTGTCGTAGAAGTTTGCACAAGTTTTCCGTTGAATCAAAAATGGGTCTAACGTTCTTCTCTTAGGTTTATTACTATATTTATATCCTTATCACTTCATATTGGTCCCAAAAAAGGCCAATATTCACTTCGTACGAAGCTATTCAAAGTTGGGCAGGTTTGGTCAAAGTAGTTTGGACCAAGTTTCCGTTGCTCCAATAATGGGTCTAACTATTTGAGAATTATTTAAAAACTATATTTACACCTTTATAACTTTATATTGGTCCAAAAAAAAGCCGGTATTCATTCTAAAATCTTTAAATCTCAATTTAAACCTTCATACGAATCTATTGAAAGTTTGGACGATCTTTGTCGTAGAAGTTTGCACAAGTTTTCCGTTGAATCAAAAATGGGTGTAACGTTCTTCTCTTAGGTTTATTACTATATTTATATCCTTATCACTTCATATTGGTCCCAAAAAAGGCCAATATTCACTTCGTACGAAGCTATTCAAAGTTGGGCAGTTTTGGTCAAAGTAGTTTGGACCAAGTTTCCGTTGCTCCAATAATGGGTCTAACTATTTGAGAATTATTTAAAAACTATATTTACACCTTTATAACTTTATATTGGTCCAAAAAAAAGCCGGTATTCTTTCTAAAATCTTTAAATCTCAATTTAAACCTTCATACGAATCTATTGAAAGTTTGGACGATCTTTGTCGTAGAAGTTTGCACAAGTTTTCCGTTGAATCAAAAATGGGTCTAACATTCTTCTCTTAGGTTTATTACTATATTTATATCCTTATCACTTCATATTGGTCCCAAAAAAGGCCAATATTCACTTCGTACGAAGCTATTCAAAGT
The DNA here is from genome assembly GCA_030408175.1 of Trifolium repens. Lineage (NCBI taxonomy): Eukaryota > Viridiplantae > Streptophyta > Magnoliopsida > Fabales > Fabaceae > Trifolium > Trifolium repens. Next base: position 36,073,377 of record CP125838.1, on the reverse strand, counting down.
TGGGTTGTTTTGGTCAAAGTAGTTTGGACCAAGTTTCCGTTGCTCCAATAATGGGTCCAACTATTTGAGAATTATTTAAAAACTATATTTACACCTTTATAACTTTATATTGGTCCAAAAAAAAGCCGGTATTCATTCTAAAAGCTTTAAATCTCAATTTAAACCTTCATACGAATCTATTGAAAGTTTGGACGATCTTTGTCGTAGAAGTTTGCACAAGTTTTCCGTTGAATCAAAAATGGGTCTAACATTCTTCTCTTAGGTTTATTACTATATTTATATCCTTATCACTTCATATTGGTCCCAAAAAAGGCCAATATTCACTTCGTACGAAGCTATTCAAAGTTGGGCAGTTTTGGTCAAAGTAGTTTGGACCAAGTTTCCGTTGCTCCAATAATGGGTCCAACTATTTGAGAATTATTTAAAAACTATATTTACACCTTTATAACTTTATATTGGTCCAAAAAAAAGCCGGTATTCATTCTAAAAGCTTTAAATCTCAATTTAAACCTTCATACGAATCTATTGAAAGTTTGGACGATCTTTGTCGTAGAAGTTTGCACAAGTTTTCCGTTGAATCAAAAATGGGTCTAACGTTCTTCTCTTAGGTTTATTACTATATTTATATCCTTATCACTTCATATTGGTCCCAAAAAAGGCCAATATTCACTTCGTACGAAGCTATTCAAAGTTGGGTTGTTTTGGTTAAAGTAGTTTGGACCAAGTTTCCGTTGCTCCAATAATGGGTCCAACTATTTGAGAATTATTTAAAAACTATATTTACACCTTTATAACTTTATATTGGTCCAAAAAAAAGCCGGTATTCATTCTAAAAACTTTAAATCTCAATTTAAACCTTCATACGAATCTATTGAAAGTTTGGACGATCTTTGTCGTAGAAGTTTGCACAAGTTTTCCGTTGAATCAAAAATGGGTCTAACATTCTTCTCTTAGGTTTATTACTATATTTATATCCTTATCACTTCATATTGGTCCCAAAAAAGGCCAATATTCACTTCGTACGAAGCTATTCAAAGTTGGGTTGTTTTGGTCAAAGTAGTTTGGACCATGTTTCCGTTGCTCCAATAATGGGTCCAACTATTTGAGAATTATTTAAAAACTATATTTACACCTTTATAACTTTATATTGGTCCAAAAAAAAGCCGGTATTCATTCTAAAAGCTTTAAATCTCAATTTAAACCTTCATACGAATCTATTGAAAGTTTGGACGATCTTTGTCGTAGAAGTTTGCACAAGTTTTCCGTTGAATCAAAAATGGGTCTAACGTTCTTCTCTTAGGTTTATTACTATATTTATATCCTTATCACTTCATATTGGTCCCAAAAAAGGCCAATATTCACTTCGTACGAAGCTATTCAAAGTTGGGTTGTTTTGGTTAAAGTAGTTTGGACCAAGTTTCCGTTGCTCCAATAATGGGTCCAACTATTTGAGAATTATTTAAAAACTATATTTACACCTTTATAACTTTATATTGGTCCAAAAAAAAGCCGGTATTCATTCTAAAAACTTTAAATCTCAATTTAAACCTTCATACGAATCTATTGAAAGTTTGGACGATCTTTGTCGTAGAAGTTTGCACAAGTTTTCCGTTGAATCAAAAATGGGTGTAACGTTCTTCTCTTAGGTTTATTACTATATTTATATCCTTATCACTTCATATTGGTCCCAAAAAAGGCCAATATTCACTTCGTACGAAGCTATTCAAAGTTGGGCAGTTTTGGTCAAAGTAGTTTGGACCAAGTTTCCGTTGCTCCAATAATGGGTCTAACTATTTGAGAATTATTTAAAAACTATATTTACACCTTTATAACTTTATATTGGTCCAAAAAAAAGCCGGTATTCTTTCTAAAATCTTTAAATCTCAATTTAAACCTTCATACGAATCTATTGAAAGTTTGGACGATCTTTGTCGTAGAAGTTTGCACAAGTTTTCCGTTGAATCAAAAATGGGTCTAACATTCTTCTCTTAGGTTTATTACTATATTTATATCCTTATCACTTCATATTGGTCCCAAAAAAGGCCAATATTCACTTCGTACGAAGCTATTCAAAGTTGGGTTGTTTTGGTCAAAGTAGTTTGGACCAAGTTTCCGTTGCTCCAATAATGGGTCCAACTATTTGAGAATTATTTAAAAACTATATTTACACCTTTATAACTTTATATTGGTCCAAAAAAAAGCCGGTATTCATTCTAAAAGCTTTAAATCTCAATTTAAACCTTCATACGAATCTATTGAAAGTTTGGACGATCTTTGTCGTAGAAGTTTGCACAAGTTTTCCGTTGAATCAAAAATGGGTCTAACATTCTTCTCTTAGGTTTATTACTATATTTATATCCTTATCACTTCATATTGGTCCCAAAAAAGGCCAATATTCACTTCGTACGAAGCTATTCAAAGTTGGGCAGTTTTGGTCAAAGTAGTTTGGACTAAGTTTCCGTTGCTCCAATAATGGGTCCAACTATTTGAGAATTATTTAAAAACTATATTTACACCTTTATAACTTTATATTGGTCCAAAAAAAAGCCGGTATTCATTCTAAAAGCTTTAAATCTCAATTTAAACCTTCATACGAATCTATTGAAAGTTTGGACGATCTTTGTCGTAGAAGTTTGCACAAGTTTTCCGTTGAATCAAAAATGGGTCTAACGTTCTTCTCTTAGGTTTATTACTATATTTATATCCTTATCACTTCATATTGGTCCCAAAAAAGGCCAATATTCACTTCGTACGAAGCTATTCAAAGTTGGGTTGTTTTGGTTAAAGTAGTTTGGACCAAGTTTCCGTTGCTCCAATAATGGGTCCAACTATTTGAGAATTATTTAAAAACTATATTTACACCTTTATAACTTTATATTGGTCCAAAAAAAAGCCGGTATTCATTCTAAAAACTTTAAATCTCAATTTAAACCTTCATACGAATCTATTGAAAGTTTGGACGATCTTTGTCGTAGAAGTTTGCACAAGTTTTCCGTTGAATCAAAAATGGGTCTAACATTCTTCTCTTAGGTTTATTACTATATTTATATCCTTATCACTTCATATTGGTCCCAAAAAAGGCCAATATTCACTTCGTACGAAGCTATTCAAAGTTGGGTTGTTTTGGTCAAAGTAGTTTGGACCATGTTTCCGTTGCTCCAATAATGGGTCCAACTATTTGAGAATTATTTAAAAACTATATTTACACCTTTATAACTTTATATTGGTCCAAAAAAAAGCCGGTATTCATTCTAAAAACTTTAAATCTCAATTTAAACCTTCATACGAATCTATTGAAAGTTTGGACGATCTTTGTCGTAGAAGTTTGCACAAGTTTTCCGTTGAATCAAAAAAGGGTCTAACATTCTTCTCTTAGGTTTATTACTATATTTATATCCTTATCACTTCATATTGGTCCCAAAAAAGGCCAATATTCACTTCGTACGAAGCTATTCAAAGTTGGGCAGTTTTGGTCAAAGTAGTTTGGACCAAGTTTCCGTTGCTCCAATAATGGGTCTAACTATTTGAGAATTATTTAAAAACTATATTTACACCTTTATAACTTTATATTGGTCCAAAAAAAAGCCGGTATTCTTTCTAAAATCTTTAAATCTCAATTTAAACCTTCATACGAATCTATTGAAAGTTTGGACGATCTTTGTCGTAGAAGTTTGCACAAGTTTTCCGTTGAATCAAAAATGGGTCTAACATTCTTCTCTTAGGTTTATTACTATATTTATATCCTTATCACTTCATATTGGTCCCAAAAAAGGCCAATATTCACTTCGTACGAAGCTATTCAAAGTTGGGTTGTTTTGGTCAAAGTAGTTTGGACCAAGTTTCCGTTGCTCCAATAATGGGTCCAACTATTTGAGAATTATTTAAAAACTATATTTACACCTTTATAACTTTATATTGGTCCAAAAAAAAGCCGGTATTCATTCTAAAAGCTTTAAATCTCAATTTAAACCTTCATACGAATCTATTGAAAGTTTGGACGATCTTTGTCGTAGAAGTTTGCACAAGTTTTCCGTTGAATCAAAAATGGGTCTAACATTCTTCTCTTAGGTTTATTACTATATTTATATCCTTATCACTTCATATTGGTCCCAAAAAAGGCCAATATTCACTTCGTACGAAGCTATTCAAAGTTGGGCAGTTTTGGTCAAAGTAGTTTGGACCAAGTTTCCGTTGCTCCAATAATGGGTCCTACTATTTGAGAATTATTTAAAAACTATATTTACACCTTTATAACTTTATATTGGTCCAAAAAAAAGCCGGTATTCATTCTAAAAGCTTTAAATCTCAATTTAAACCTTCATACGAATCTATTGAAAGTTTGGACGATCTTTGTCGTAGAAGTTTGCACAAGTTTTCCGTTGAATCAAAAATGGGTCTAACGTTCTTCTCTTAGGTTTATTACTATATTTATATCCTTATCACTTCATATTGGTCCCAAAAAAGGCCAATATTCACTTCGTACGAAGCTATTCAAAGTTGGGTTGTTTTGGTTAAAGTAGTTTGGACCAAGTTTCCGTTGCTCCAATAATGGGTCCAACTATTTGAGAATTATTTAAAAACTATATTTACACCTTTATAACTTTATATTGGTCCAAAAAAAAGCCGGTATTCATTCTAAAAACTTTAAATCTCAATTTAAACCTTCATACGAATCTATTGAAAGTTTGGACGATCTTTGTCGTAGAAGTTTGCACAAGTTTTCCGTTGAATCAAAAATGGGTCTAACATTCTTCTCTTAGGTTTATTACTATATTTATATCCTTATCACTTCATATTGGTCCCAAAAAAGGCCAATATTCACTTCGTACGAAGCTATTCAAAGTTGGGTTGTTTTGGTCAAAGTAGTTTGGACCATGTTTCCGTTGCTCCAATAATGGGTCCAACTATTTGAGAATTATTTAAAAACTATATTTACACCTTTATAACTTTATATTGGTCCAAAAAAAAGCCGGTATTCATTCTAAAAGCTTTAAATCTCAATTTAAACCTTCATACGAATCTATTGAAAGTTTGGACGATCTTTGTCGTAGAAGTTTGCACAAGTTTTCCGTTGAATCAAAAATGGGTCTAACGTTCTTCTCTTAGGTTTATTACTATATTTATATCCTTATCACTTCATATTGGTCCCAAAAAAGGCCAATATTCACTTCGTACGAAGCTATTCAAAGTTGGGTTGTTTTGGTTAAAGTAGTTTGGACCAAGTTTCCGTTGCTCCAATAATGGGTCCAACTATTTGAGAATTATTTAAAAACTATATTTACACCTTTATAACTTTATATTGGTCCAAAAAAAAGCCGGTATTCATTCTAAAAACTTTAAATCTCAATTTAAACCTTCATACGAATCTATTGAAAGTTTGGACGATCTTTGTCGTAGAAGTTTGCACAAGTTTTCCGTTGAATCAAAAATGGGTCTAACATTCTTCTCTTAGGTTTATTACTATATTTATATCCTTATCACTTCATATTGGTCCCAAAAAAGGCCAATATTCACTTCGTACGAAGCTATTCAAAGTTGGGTTGTTTTGGTCAAAGTAGTTTGGACCATGTTTCCGTTGCTCCAATAATGGGTCCAACTATTTGAGAATTATTTAAAAACTATATTTACACCTTTATAACTTTATATTGGTCCAAAAAAAAGCCGGTATTCATTCTAAAAGCTTTAAATCTCAATTTAAACCTTCATACGAATCTATTGAAAGTTTGGACGATCTTTGTCGTAGAAGTTTGCACAAGTTTTCCGTTGAATCAAAAATGGGTCTAACGTTCTTCTCTTAGGTTTATTACTATATTTATATCCTTATCACTTCATATTGGTCCCAAAAAAGGCCAATATTCACTTCGTACGAAGCTATTCAAAGTTGGGCAGGTTTGGTCAAAGTAGTTTGGACCAAGTTTCCGTTGCTCCAATAATGGGTCTAACTATTTGAGAATTATTTAAAAACTATATTTACACCTTTATAACTTTATATTGGTCCAAAAAAAAGCCGGTATTCATTCTAAAATCTTTAAATCTCAATTTAAACCTTCATACGAATCTATTGAAAGTTTGGACGATCTTTGTCGTAGAAGTTTGCACAAGTTTTCCGTTGAATCAAAAATGGGTGTAACGTTCTTCTCTTAGGTTTATTACTATATTTATATCCTTATCACTTCATATTGGTCCCAAAAAAGGCCAATATTCACTTCGTACGAAGCTATTCAAAGTTGGGCAGTTTTGGTCAAAGTAGTTTGGACCAAGTTTCCGTTGCTCCAATAATGGGTCTAACTATTTGAGAATTATTTAAAAACTATATTTACACCTTTATAACTTTATATTGGTCCAAAAAAAAGCCGGTATTCTTTCTAAAATCTTTAAATCTCAATTTAAACCTTCATACGAATCTATTGAAAGTTTGGACGATCTTTGTCGTAGAAGTTTGCACAAGTTTTCCGTTGAATCAAAAATGGGTCTAACATTCTTCTCTTAGGTTTATTACTATATTTATATCCTTATCACTTCATATTGGTCCCAAAAAAGGCCAATATTCACTTCGTACGAAGCTATTCAAAGTTGGGTTGTTTTGGTCAAAGTAGTTTGGACCAAGTTTCCGTTGCTCCAATAATGGGTCCAACTATTTGAGAATTATTTAAAAACTATATTTACACCTTTATAACTTTATATTGGTCCAAAAAAAAGCCGGTATTCATTCTAAAAGCTTTAAATCTCAATTTAAACCTTCATACGAATCTATTGAAAGTTTGGACGATCTTTGTCGTAGAAGTTTGCACAAGTTTTCCGTTGAATCAAAAATGGGTCTAACATTCTTCTCTTAGGTTTATTACTATATTTATATCCTTATCACTTCATATTGGTCCCAAAAAAGGCCAATATTCACTTCGTACGAAGCTATTCAAAGTTGGGCAGTTTTGGTCAAAGTAGTTTGGACCAAGTTTCCGTTGCTCCAATAATGGGTCTAACTATTTGAGAATTATTTAAAAACTATATTTACACCTTTATAACTTTATATTGGTCCAAAAAAAAGCCGGTATTCTTTCTAAAATCTTTAAATCTCAATTTAAACCTTCATACGAATCTATTGAAAGTTTGGACGATCTTTGTCGTAGAAGTTTGCACAAGTTTTCCGTTGAATCAAAAATGGGTCTAACATTCTTCTCTTAGGTTTATTACTATATTTATATCCTTATCACTTCATATTGGTCCCAAAAAAGGCCAATATTCACTTCGTACGAAGCTATTCAAAGTTGGGTTGTTTTGGTCAAAGTAGTTTGGACCAAGTTTCCGTTGCTCCAATAATGGGTCCAACTATTTGAGAATTATTTAAAAACTATATTTACACCTTTATAACTTTATATTGGTCCAAAAAAAAGCCGGTATTCATTCTAAAAGCTTTAAATCTCAATTTAAACCTTCATACGAATCTATTGAAAGTTTGGACGATCTTTGTCGTAGAAGTTTGCACAAGTTTTCCGTTGAATCAAAAATGGGTCTAACATTCTTCTCTTAGGTTTATTACTATATTTATATCCTTATCACTTCATATTGGTCCCAAAAAAGGCCAATATTCACTTCGTACGAAGCTATTCAAAGTTGGGCAGTTTTGGTCAAAGTAGTTTGGACCAAGTTTCCGTTGCTCCAATAATGGGTCCAACTATTTGAGAATTATTTAAAAACTATATTTACACCTTTATAACTTTATATTGGTCCAAAAAAAAGCCGGTATTCATTCTAAAAGCTTTAAATCTCAATTTAAACCTTCATACGAATCTATTGAAAGTTTGGACGATCTTTGTCGTAGAAGTTTGCACAAGTTTTCCGTTGAATCAAAAATGGGTCTAACGTTCTTCTCTTAGGTTTATTACTATATTTATATCCTTATCACTTCATATTGGTCCCAAAAAAGGCCAATATTCACTTCGTACGAAGCTATTCAAAGTTGGGTTGTTTTGGTTAAAGTAGTTTGGACCAAGTTTCCGTTGCTCCAATAATGGGTCCAACTATTTGAGAATTATTTAAAAACTATATTTACACCTTTATAACTTTATATTGGTCCAAAAAAAAGCCGGTATTCATTCTAAAAACTTTAAATCTCAATTTAAACCTTCATACGAATCTATTGAAAGTTTGGACGATCTTTGTCGTAGAAGTTTGCACAAGTTTTCCGTTGAATCAAAAATGGGTCTAACATTCTTCTCTTAGGTTTATTACTATATTTATATCCTTATCACTTCATATTGGTCCCAAAAAAGGCCAATATTCACTTCGTACGAAGCTATTCAAAGTTGGGTTGTTTTGGTCAAAGTAGTTTGGACCATGTTTCCGTTGCTCCAATAATGGGTCCAACTATTTGAGAATTATTTAAAAACTATATTTACACCTTTATAACTTTATATTGGTCCAAAAAAAAGCCGGTATTCATTCTAAAAGCTTTAAATCTCAATTTAAACCTTCATACGAATCTATTGAAAGTTTGGACGATCTTTGTCGTAGAAGTTTGCACAAGTTTTCCGTTGAATCAAAAATGGGTCTAACGTTCTTCTCTTAGGTTTATTACTATATTTATATCCTTATCACTTCATATTGGTCCCAAAAAAGGCCAATATTCACTTCGTACGAAGCTATTCAAAGTTGGGTTGTTTTGGTTAAAGTAGTTTGGACCAAGTTTCCGTTGCTCCAATAATGGGTCCAACTATTTGAGAATTATTTAAAAACTATATTTACACCTTTATAACTTTATATTGGTCCAAAAAAAAGCCGGTATTCATTCTAAAAACTTTAAATCTCAATTTAAACCTTCATACGAATCTATTGAAAGTTTGGACGATCTTTGTCGTAGAAGTTTGCACAAGTTTTCCGTTGAATCAAAAATGGGTCTAACATTCTTCTCTTAGGTTTATTACTATATTTATATCCTTATCACTTCATATTGGTCCCAAAAAAGGCCAATATTCACTTCGTACGAAGCTATTCAAAGTTGGGTTGTTTTGGTCAAAGTAGTTTGGACCATGTTTCCGTTGCTCCAATAATGGGTCCAACTATTTGAGAATTATTTAAAAACTATATTTACACCTTTATAACTTTATATTGGTCCAAAAAAAAGCCGGTATTCATTCTAAAAGCTTTAAATCTCAATTTAAACCTTCATACGAATCTATTGAAAGTTTGGACGATCTTTGTCGTAGAAGTTTGCACAAGTTTTCCGTTGAATCAAAAATGGGTCTAACGTTCTTCTCTTAGGTTTATTACTATATTTATATCCTTATCACTTCATATTGGTCCCAAAAAAGGCCAATATTCACTTCGTACGAAGCTATTCAAAGTTGGGTTGTTTTGGTTAAAGTAGTTTGGACCAAGTTTCCGTTGCTCCAATAATGGGTCCAACTATTTGAGAATTATTTAAAAACTATATTTACACCTTTATAACTTTATATTGGTCCAAAAAAAAGCCGGTATTCATTCTAAAAACTTTAAATCTCAATTTAAACCTTCATACGAATCTATTGAAAGTTTGGACGATCTTTGTCGTAGAAGTTTGCACAAGTTTTCCGTTGAATCAAAAAAGGGTCTAACATTCTTCTCTTAGGTTTATTACTATATTTATATCCTTATCACTTCATATTGGTCCCAAAAAAGGCCAATATTCACTTCGTACGAAGCTATTCAAAGTTGGGCAGTTTTGGTCAAAGTAGTTTGGACCAAGTTTCCGTTGCTCCAATAATGGGTCTAACTATTTGAGAATTATTTAAAAACTATATTTACACCTTTATAACTTTATATTGGTCCAAAAAAAAGCCGGTATTCTTTCTAAAATCTTTAAATCTCAATTTAAACCTTCATACGAATCTATTGAAAGTTTGGACGATCTTTGTCGTAGAAGTTTGCACAAGTTTTCCGTTGAATCAAAAATGGGTCTAACATTCTTCTCTTAGGTTTATTACTATATTTATATCCTTATCACTTCATATTGGTCCCAAAAAAGGCCAATATTCACTTCGTACGAAGCTATTCAAAGTTGGGTTGTTTTGGTCAAAGTAGTTTGGACCAAGTTTCCGTTGCTCCAATAATGGGTCCAACTATTTGAGAATTATTTAAAAACTATATTTACACCTTTATAACTTTATATTGGTCCAAAAAAAAGCCGGTATTCATTCTAAAAGCTTTAAATCTCAATTTAAACCTTCATACGAATCTATTGAAAGTTTGGACGATCTTTGTCGTAGAAGTTTGCACAAGTTTTCCGTTGAATCAAAAATGGGTCTAACATTCTTCTCTTAGGTTTATTACTATATTTATATCCTTATCACTTCATATTGGTCCAAAAAAAGGCCAATATTCACTTCGTACGAAGCTATTCAAAGTTGGGCAGTTTTGGTCAAAGTAGTTTGGACCAAGTTTCCGTTGCTCCAATAATGGGTCCTACTATTTGAGAATTATTTAAAAACTATATTTACACCTTTATAACTTTATATTGGTCCAAAAAAAAGCCGGTATTCATTCTAAAAGCTTTAAATCTCAATTTAAACCTTCATACGAATCTATTGAAAGTTTGGACGATCTTTGTCGTAGAAGTTTGCACAAGTTTTCCGTTGAATCAAAAATGGGTCTAACGTTCTTCTCTTAGGTTTATTACTATATTTATATCCTTATCACTTCATATTGGTCCCAAAAAAGGCCAATATTCACTTCGTACGAAGCTATTCAAAGTTGGGTTGTTTTGGTTAAAGTAGTTTGGACCAAGTTTCCGTTGCTCCAATAATGGGTCCAACTATTTGAGAATTATTTAAAAACTATATTTACACCTTTATAACTTTATATTGGTCCAAAAAAAAGCCGGTATTCATTCTAAAAACTTTAAATCTCAATTTAAACCTTCATACGAATCTATTGAAAGTTTGGACGATCTTTGTCGTAGAAGTTTGCACAAGTTTTCCGTTGAATCAAAAATGGGTCTAACATTCTTCTCTTAGGTTTATTACTATATTTATATCCTTATCACTTCATATTGGTCCCAAAAAAGGCCAATATTCACTTCGTACGAAGCTATTCAAAGTTGGGTTGTTTTGGTCAAAGTAGTTTGGACCATGTTTCCGTTGCTCCAATAATGGGTCCAACTATTTGAGAATTATTTAAAAACTATATTTACACCTTTATAACTTTATATTGGTCCAAAAAAAAGCCGGTATTCATTCTAAAAGCTTTAAATCTCAATTTAAACCTTCATACGAATCTATTGAAAGTTTGGACGATCTTTGTCGTAGAAGTTTGCACAAGTTTTCCGTTGAATCAAAAATGGGTCTAACGTTCTTCTCTTAGGTTTATTACTATATTTATATCCTTATCACTTCATATTGGTCCCAAAAAAGGCCAATATTCACTTCGTACGAAGCTATTCAAAGTTGGGTTGTTTTGGTTAAAGTAGTTTGGACCAAGTTTCCGTTGCTCCAATAATGGGTCCAACTATTTGAGAATTATTTAAAAACTATATTTACACCTTTATAACTTTATATTGGTCCAAAAAAAAGCCGGTATTCATTCTAAAAACTTTAAATCTCAATTTAAACCTTCATACGAATCTATTGAAAGTTTGGACGATCTTTGTCGTAGAAGTTTGCACAAGTTTTCCGTTGAATCAAAAATGGGTCTAACATTCTTCTCTTAGGTTTATTACTATATTTATATCCTTATCACTTCATATTGGTCCCAAAAAAGGCCAATATTCACTTCGTACGAAGCTATTCAAAGTTGGGTTGTTTTGGTCAAAGTAGTTTGGACCATGTTTCCGTTGCTCCAATAATGGGTCCAACTATTTGAGAATTATTTAAAAACTATATTTACACCTTTATAACTTTATATTGGTCCAAAAAAAAGCCGGTATTCATTCTAAAAGCTTTAAATCTCAATTTAAACCTTCATACGAATCTATTGAAAGTTTGGACGATCTTTGTCGTAGAAGTTTGCACAAGTTTTCCGTTGAATCAAAAATGGGTCTAACGTTCTTCTCTTAGGTTTATTACTATATTTATATCCTTATCACTTCATATTGGTCCCAAAAAAGGCCAATATTCACTTCGTACGAAGCTATTCAAAGTTGGGTTGTTTTGGTTAAAGTAGTTTGGACCAAGTTTCCGTTGCTCCAATAATGGGTCCAACTATTTGAGAATTATTTAAAAACTATATTTACACCTTTATAACTTTATATTGGTCCAAAAAAAAGCCGGTATTCATTCTAAAAACTTTAAATCTCAATTTAAACCTTCATACGAATCTATTGAAAGTTTGGACGATCTTTGTCGTAGAAGTTTGCACAAGTTTTCCGTTGAATCAAAAAAGGGTCTAACATTCTTCTCTTAGGTTTATTACTATATTTATATCCTTATCACTTCATATTGGTCCCAAAAAAGGCCAATATTCACTTCGTACGAAGCTATTCAAAGTTGGGCAGTTTTGGTCAAAGTAGTTTGGACCAAGTTTCCGTTGCTCCAATAATGGGTCTAACTATTTGAGAATTATTTAAAAACTATATTTACACCTTTATAACTTTATATTGGTCCAAAAAAAAGCCGGTATTCTTTCTAAAATCTTTAAATCTCAATTTAAACCTTCATACGAATCTATTGAAAGTTTGGACGATCTTTGTCGTAGAAGTTTGCACAAGTTTTCCGTTAAATAAAAAATGGTTCTAACGTTCTTCTATTAGGTTTATTACTATATTTATATCCTTATCACTTCATATTGGTCCCAAAAAAGGCCAATATTCACTTCGTACGAAGCTATTCAAAGTTGGGCAGTTTTGGTCAAAGTAGTTTGGACCAAGTTTCCGTTGCTCCAATAATGGGTCTAACTATTTGAGAATTATTTAAAAACTATATTTACACCTTTATAACTTTATATTGGTCCAAAAAAAAGCCGGTATTCATTCAAAAAGCTTTAAATCTCAATTTAAACCTTCATACGAATCTATTGAAAGTTTGGACGATCTTTGTCGTAGAAGTTTGCACAAGTTTTCCGTTGAATCAAAAATGGGTCTAACGTTCTTCTCTTAGGTTTATTACTATATTTATATCCTTATCACTTCATATTGGTCCCAAAAAAAAGCCAATATTCACTTCGTACGAAGCTATTCAAAGTTGGGCAGTTTTGGTCAAAGTAGTTTGGACCATGTTTCCGTTGCTCCAATAATGGGTCCAACTATTTGAGAATTATTTAAAAACTATATTTACACCTTTATAACTTTATATTGGTCCAAAAAAAAGCCGGTATTCATTCTAAAAGCTTTAAATCTCAATTTAAACCTTCATACGAATCTATTGAAAGTTTGGACGATCTTTGTCGTAGAAGTCTGCACAAGTTTTCCGTTGAATCAAAAATGGGTCTAACGTTCTTCTCTTAGGTTTATTACTATATTTATATCCTTATCACTTCATATTGGTCCCAAAAAAGGCCAATATTCACTTCGTACGAAGCTATTCAAAGTTGGGCAGTTTTGGTCAAAGTAGTTTGGACCAAGTTTCCGTTGCTCCAATAATGGGTCCTACTATTTGAGAATTATTTAAAAACTATATTTACACCTTTATAACTTTATATTGGTCCAAAAAAAAGCCGGTATTCATTCTAAAAGCTTTAAATCTCAATTTAAACCTTCATACGAATCTATTGAAAGTTTGGACGATCTTTGTCGTAGAAGTTTGCACAAGTTTTCCGTTGAATCAAAAATGGGTCTAACGTTCTTCTCTTAGGTTTATTACTATATTTATATCCTTATCACTTCATATTGGTCCCAAAAAAGGCCAATATTCACTTCGTACGAAGCTATTCAAAGTTGGGTTGTTTTGGTTAAAGTAGTTTGGACCAAGTTTCCGTTGCTCCAATAATGGGTCCAACTATTTGAGAATTATTTAAAAACTATATTTACACCTTTATAACTTTATATTGGTCCAAAAAAAAGCCGGTATTCATTCTAAAAACTTTAAATCTCAATTTAAACCTTCATACGAATCTATTGAAAGTTTGGACGATCTTTGTCGTAGAAGTTTGCACAAGTTTTCCGTTGAATCAAAAATGGGTCTAACATTCTTCTCTTAGGTTTATTACTATATTTATATCCTTATCACTTCATATTGGTCCCAAAAAAGGCCAATATTCACTTCGTACGAAGCTATTCAAAGTTGGGTTGTTTTGGTCAAAGTAGTTTGGACCATGTTTCCGTTGCTCCAATAATGGGTCCAACTATTTGAGAATTATTTAAAAACTATATTTACACCTTTATAACTTTATATTGGTCCAAAAAAAAGCCGGTATTCATTCTAAAAGCTTTAAATCTCAATTTAAACCTTCATACGAATCTATTGAAAGTTTGGACGATCTTTGTCGTAGAAGTTTGCACAAGTTTTCCGTTGAATCAAAAATGGGTCTAACGTTCTTCTCTTAGGTTTATTACTATATTTATATCCTTATCACTTCATATTGGTCCCAAAAAAGGCCAATATTCACTTCGTACGAAGCTATTCAAAGTTGGGTTGTTTTGGTTAAAGTAGTTTGGACCAAGTTTCCGTTGCTCCAATAATGGGTCCAACTATTTGAGAATTATTTAAAAACTATATTTACACCTTTATAACTTTATATTGGTCCAAAAAAAAGCCGGTATTCATTCTAAAAACTTTAAATCTCAATTTAAACCTTCATACGAATCTATTGAAAGTTTGGACGATCTTTGTCGTAGAAGTTTGCACAAGTTTTCCGTTGAATCAAAAATGGGTCTAACATTCTTCTCTTAGGTTTATTACTATATTTATATCCTTATCACTTCATATTGGTCCCAAAAAAGGCCAATATTCACTTCGTACGAAGCTATTCAAAGTTGGGTTGTTTTGGTCAAAGTAGTTTGGACCATGTTTCCGTTGCTCCAATAATGGGTCCAACTATTTGAGAATTATTTAAAAACTATATTTACACCTTTATAACTTTATATTGGTCCAAAAAAAAGCCGGTATTCATTCTAAAAGCTTTAAATCTCAATTTAAACCTTCATACGAATCTATTGAAAGTTTGGACGATCTTTGTCGTAGAAGTTTGCACAAGTTTTCCGTTGAATCAAAAATGGGTCTAACGTTCTTCTCTTAGGTTTATTACTATATTTATATCCTTATCACTTCATATTGGTCCCAAAAAAGGCCAATATTCACTTCGTACGAAGCTATTCAAAGTTGGGTTGTTTTGGTTAAAGTAGTTTGGACCAAGTTTCCGTTGCTCCAATAATGGGTCCAACTATTTGAGAATTATTTAAAAACTATATTTACACCTTTATAACTTTATATTGGTCCAAAAAAAAGCCGGTATTCATTCTAAAAACTTTAAATCTCAATTTAAACCTTCATACGAATCTATTGAAAGTTTGGACGATCTTTGTCGTAGAAGTTTGCACAAGTTTTCCGTTGAATCAAAAAAGGGTCTAACATTCTTCTCTTAGGTTTATTACTATATTTATATCCTTATCACTTCATATTGGTCCCAAAAAAGGCCAATATTCACTTCGTACGAAGCTATTCAAAGTTGGGCAGTTTTGGTCAAAGTAGTTTGGACCAAGTTTCCGTTGCTCCAATAATGGGTCTAACTATTTGAGAATTATTTAAAAACTATATTTACACCTTTATAACTTTATATTGGTCCAAAAAAAAGCCGGTATTCTTTCTAAAATCTTTAAATCTCAATTTAAACCTTCATACGAATCTATTGAAAGTTTGGACGATCTTTGTCGTAGAAGTTTGCACAAGTTTTCCGTTAAATAAAAAATGGTTCTAACGTTCTTCTATTAGGTTTATTACTATATTTATATCCTTATCACTTCATATTGGTCCCAAAAAAGGCCAATATTCACTTCGTACGAAGCTATTCAAAGTTGGGCAGTTTTGGTCAAAGTAGTTTGGACCAAGTTTCCGTTGCTCCAATAATGGGTCTAACTATTTGAGAATTATTTAAAAACTATATTTACACCTTTATAACTTTATATTGGTCCAAAAAAAAGCCGGTATTCATTCAAAAAGCTTTAAATCTCAATTTAAACCTTCATACGAATCTATTGAAAGTTTGGACGATCTTTGTCGTAGAAGTTTGCACAAGTTTTCCGTTGAATCAAAAATGGGTCTAACGTTCTTCTCTTAGGTTTATTACTATATTTATATCCTTATCACTTCATATTGGTCCCAAAAAAAAGCCAATATTCACTTCGTACGAAGCTATTCAAAGTTGGGCAGTTTTGGTCAAAGTAGTTTGGACCATGTTTCCGTTGCTCCAATAATGGGTCCAACTATTTGAGAATTATTTAAAAACTATATTTACACCTTTATAACTTTATATTGGTCCAAAAAAAAGCCGGTATTCATTCTAAAAGCTTTAAATCTCAATTTAAACCTTCATACGAATCTATTGAAAGTTTGGACGATCTTTGTCGTAGAAGTCTGCACAAGTTTTCCGTTGAATCAAAAATGGGTCTAACGTTCTTCTCTTAGGTTTATTACTATATTTATATCCTTATCACTTCATATTGGTCCCAAAAAAGGCCAATATTCACTTCGTACGAAGCTATTCAAAGTTGGGCAGTTTTGGTCAAAGTAGTTTGGACCAAGTTTCCGTTGCTCCAATAATGGGTCTAACTATTTGAGAATTATTTAAAAACTATATTTACACCTTTATAACTTTATATTGGTCCAAAAAAAAGCCGGTATTCATTCTAAAATCTTTAAATCTCAATTTAAACCTTCATACGAATCTATTGAAAGTTTGGACGATCTTTGTCGTAGAAGTTTGCACAAGTTTTCCGTTGAATCAAAAATGGGTCTAACATTCTTCTCTTAGGTTTATTACTATATTTATATCCTTATCACTTCATATTGGTCCCAAAAAAGGCCAATATTCACTTCGTACGAAGCTATTCAAAGTTGGGTTGTTTTGGTCAAAGTAGTTTGGACCAAGTTTCCGTTGCTCCAATAATGGGTCCAACTATTTGAGAATTATTTAAAAACTATATTTAAACCTTTATAACTTTATACTGGTCCAAAAAAAGCCGGTATTCATTCTAAAAGCTTTAAATCTCAATTTAAACCTTCATACGAATCTATTGAAAGTTTGGACGATCTTTGTCGTAGAAGTTTGCACAAGTTTTCCGTTAAATCAAAAATGGGTCTAACGTTCTTCTCTTAGGTTTATTACTATATTTATATCCTTATCACTTCATATTGGTCCCAAAAAAGGCCAATATTCACTTCGTACGAAGCTATTCAAAGTTGGGCAGTTTTGGTCAAAGTAGTTTGGACCAAGTTTCCGTTGCTCCAATAATGGGTCTAACTATTTGAGAATTATTTAAAAACTATATTTACACCTTTATAACTTTATATTGGTCCAAAAAAAAGCCGGTATTCATTCTAAAAGCTTTAAATCTCAATTTAAACCTTCATACGAATCTATTGAAAGTTTGGACGATCTTTGTCGTAGAAGTTTGCACAAGTTTTCCGTTATATAAAAAATGGGTCTAACGTTCTTCTATTAGGTTTATTACTATATTTATATCCTTATCACTTCATATTGGTCCCAAAAAAGGCCAATATTCACTTCGTACGAAGCTATTCAAAGTTGGGTTGTTTTGGTCAAAGTAGTTTGGACCAAGTTTCCGTTGCTCCAATAATGGGTCCAACTATTTGAGAATTATTTAAAAACTATATTTACACCTTTATAACTTTATATTGGTCCAAAAAAAAGCCGGTATTCATTCTAAAAGCTTTAAATCTCAATTTAAACCTTCATACGAATCTATTGAAAGTTTGGACGATCTTTGTCGTAGAAGTTTGCACAAGTTTTCCGTTGAATCAAAAATGGGTCTAACGTTCTTCTCTTAGGTTTATTACTATATTTATATCCTTATCACTTCATATTGGTCCCAAAAAAGGCCAATATTCACTTCGTACGAAGCTATTCAAAGTTGGGCAGTTTTGGTCAAAGTAGTTTGGACCAAGTTTCCGTTGCTCCAATAATGGGTCTAACTATTTGAGAATTATTTAAAAACTATATTTACACCTTTATAACTTTATATTGGTCCAAAAAAAAGCCGGTATTCATTCTAAAAGCTTTAAATCTCAATTTAAACCGTCATACGAATCTATTGAAAGTTTGGACGATCTTTGTCGTAGAAGTTTGCACAAGTTTTCCGTTGAATCAAAAATGGGTCTAACATTCTTCTCTTAGGTTTATTACTATATTTATATCCTTATCACTTCATATTGGTCCCAAAAAAGGCCAATATTCACTTCGTACGAAGCTATTCAAAGTTGGGTTGTTTTGGTCAAAGTAGTTTGGACCAAGTTTCCGTTGCTCCAATAATGGGTCCAACTATTTGAGAATTATTTAAAATCTATATTTACACCTTTATAACTTTATATTGGTCCAAAAAAAAGCCGGTATTCATTCTAAAAGCTTTAAATCTCAATTTAAACCTTCATACGAATCTATTGAAAGTTTGGACGATCTTTGTCGTAGAAGTTTGCACAAGTTTTCCGTTGAATCAAAAATGGGTCTAACGTTCTTCTCTT
This sequence comes from Trifolium repens, assembly GCA_030408175.1. Lineage (NCBI taxonomy): Eukaryota > Viridiplantae > Streptophyta > Magnoliopsida > Fabales > Fabaceae > Trifolium > Trifolium repens. Next base: position 36,054,778 of record CP125838.1, on the reverse strand, counting down.
AGGTTTATTACTATATTTATATCCGTATCACTTCATATTGGTCCCAAAAAAAGGCCAATATTCACTTCGTACGAAGCTATTCAAAGTTGGGCAGTTTTGGTCAAAGTAGTTTGGACCAAGTTTCCGTTGCTCCAATAATGGGTCTAACTATTTGAGAATTATTTAAAAACTATATTTACACCTTTATAACTTTATATTGGTCCAAAAAAAAGCCGGTATTCATTCTAAAAGCTTTAAATCTCAATTTAAACCTTCATACGAATCTATTGAAAGTTTGGACGATCTTTGTCGTAGAAGTTTGCACAAGTTTTCCGTTGAATCAAAAATGGGTCTAACATTCTTCTCTTAGGTTTATTACTATATTTATATCCTTATCACTTCATATTGGTCCCAAAAAAGGCCAATATTCACTTCGTACGAAGCTATTCAAAGTTGGGCAGTTTTGGTCAAAGTAGTTTGGACCAAGTTTCCGTTGCTCCAATAATGGGTCCAACTATTTGAGAATTATTTAAAAACTATATTTACACCTTTATAACTTTTTATTGGTCCAAAAAAAAGCCGGTATTCATTCTAAAAGCTTTAAATCTCAATTTAAACCTTCATACGAATCTATTGAAAGTTTGGACGATCTTTGTCGTAGAAGTTTGCACAAGTTTTCCGTTGAATCAAAAATGGGTCTAACGTTCTTCTCTTAGGTTTATTACTATATTTATATCCTTATCACTTCATATTGGTCCCAAAAAAGGCCAATATTCACTTCGTACGAAGCTATTCAAAGTTGGGTTGTTTTGGTTAAAGTAGTTTGGACCAAGTTTCCGTTGCTCCAATAATGGGTCCAACTATTTGAGAATTATTTAAAAACTATATTTACACCTTTATAACTTTATATTGGTCCAAAAAAAAGCCGGTATTCATTCTAAAAACTTTAAATCTCAATTTAAACCTTCATACGAATCTATTGAAAGTTTGGACGATCTTTGTCGTAGAAGTTTGCACAAGTTTTCCGTTAAATCAAAAATGGGTCTAACGTTCTTCTCTTAGGTTTATTACTATATTTATATCCTTATCACTTCATATTGGTCCCAAAAAAGGCCAATATTCACTTCGTACGAAGCTATTCAAAGTTGGGCAGTTTTGGTCAAAGTAGTTTGGACCAAGTTTCCGTTGCTCCAATAATGGGTCTAACTATTTGAGAATTATTTAAAAACTATATTTACACCTTTATAACTTTATATTGGTCCAAAAAAAAGCCGGTATTCATTCTAAAAGCTTTAAATCTCAATTTAAACCTTCATACGAATCTATTGAAAGTTTGGACGATCTTTGTCGTAGAAGTTTGCACAAGTTTTCCGTTGAATCAAAAATGGGTCTAACGTTCTTCTCTTAGGTTTATTACTATATTTATATCCTTATCACTTCATATTGGTCCCAAAAAAGGCCAATATTCACTTCGTACGAAGCTATTCAAAGTTGGGCAGTTTTGGTCAAAGTAGTTTGGACCAAGTTTCCGTTGCTCCAATAATGGGTCTAACTATTTGAGAATTATTTAAAAACTATATTTACACCTTTATAACTTTATATTGGTCCAAAAAAAAGCCGGTATTCATTCTAAAAGCTTTAAATCTCAATTTAAACCGTCATACGAATCTATTGAAAGTTTGGACGATCTTTGTCGTAGAAGTTTGCACAAGTTTTCCGTTGAATCAAAAATGGGTCTAACATTCTTCTCTTAGGTTTATTACTATATTTATATCCTTATCACTTCATATTGGTCCCAAAAAAGGCCAATATTCACTTCGTACGAAGCTATTCAAAGTTGGGTTGTTTTGGTCAAAGTAGTTTGGACCAAGTTTCCGTTGCTCCAATAATGGGTCCAACTATTTGAGAATTATTTAAAATCTATATTTACACCTTTATAACTTTATATTGGTCCAAAAAAAAGCCGGTATTCATTCTAAAAGCTTTAAATCTCAATTTAAACCTTCATACGAATCTATTGAAAGTTTGGACGATCTTTGTCGTAGAAGTTTGCACAAGTTTTCCGTTGAATCAAAAATGGGTCTAACGTTCTTCTCTTAGGTTTATTACTATATTTATATCCGTATCACTTCATATTGGTCCCAAAAAAAGGCCAATATTCACTTCGTACGAAGCTATTCAAAGTTGGGCAGTTTTGGTCAAAGTAGTTTGGACCAAGTTTCCGTTGCTCCAATAATGGGTCTAACTATTTGAGAATTATTTAAAAACTATATTTACACCTTTATAACTTTATATTGGTCCAAAAAAAAGCCGGTATTCATTCTAAAAGCTTTAAATCTCAATTTAAACCTTCATACGAATCTATTGAAAGTTTGGACGATCTTTGTCGTAGAAGTTTGCACAAGTTTTCCGTTGAATCAAAAATGGGTCTAACATTCTTCTCTTAGGTTTATTACTATATTTATATCCTTATCACTTCATATTGGTCCCAAAAAAGGCCAATATTCACTTCGTACGAAGCTATTCAAAGTTGGGCAGTTTTGGTCAAAGTAGTTTGGACCAAGTTTCCGTTGCTCCAATAATGGGTCCAACTATTTGAGAATTATTTAAAAACTATATTTACACCTTTATAACTTTTTATTGGTCCAAAAAAAAGCCGGTATTCATTCTAAAAGCTTTAAATCTCAATTTAAACCTTCATACGAATCTATTGAAAGTTTGGACGATCTTTGTCGTAGAAGTTTGCACAAGTTTTCCGTTGAATCAAAAATGGGTCTAACGTTCTTCTCTTAGGTTTATTACTATATTTATATCCTTATCACTTCATATTGGTCCCAAAAAAGGCCAATATTCACTTCGTACGAAGCTATTCAAAGTTGGGTTGTTTTGGTTAAAGTAGTTTGGACCAAGTTTCCGTTGCTCCAATAATGGGTCCAACTATTTGAGAATTATTTAAAAACTATATTTACACCTTTATAACTTTATATTGGTCCAAAAAAAAGCCGGTATTCATTCTAAAAACTTTAAATCTCAATTTAAACCTTCATACGAATCTATTGAAAGTTTGGACGATCTTTGTCGTAGAAGTTTGCACAAGTTTTCCGTTAAATCAAAAATGGGTCTAACGTTCTTCTCTTAGGTTTATTACTATATTTATATCCTTATCACTTCATATTGGTCCCAAAAAAGGCCAATATTCACTTCGTACGAAGCTATTCAAAGTTGGGCAGTTTTGGTCAAAGTAGTTTGGACCAAGTTTCCGTTGCTCCAATAATGGGTCTAACTATTTGAGAATTATTTAAAAACTATATTTACACCTTTATAACTTTATATTGGTCCAAAAAAAAGCCGGTATTCATTCTAAAAGCTTTAAATCTCAATTTAAACCTTCATACGAATCTATTGAAAGTTTGGACGATCTTTGTCGTAGAAGTTTGCACAAGTTTTCCGTTATATAAAAAATGGGTCTAACGTTCTTCTATTAGGTTTATTACTATATTTATATCCTTATCACTTCATATTGGTCCCAAAAAAGGCCAATATTCACTTCGTACGAAGCTATTCAAAGTTGGGTTGTTTTGGTCAAAGTAGTTTGGACCAAGTTTCCGTTGCTCCAATAATGGGTCCAACTATTTGAGAATTATTTAAAAACTATATTTACACCTTTATAACTTTATATTGGTCCAAAAAAAAGCCGGTATTCATTCTAAAAGCTTTAAATCTCAATTTAAACCTTCATACGAATCTATTGAAAGTTTGGACGATCTTTGTCGTAGAAGTTTGCACAAGTTTTCCGTTGAATCAAAAATGGGTCTAACGTTCTTCTCTTAGGTTTATTACTATATTTATATCCTTATCACTTCATATTGGTCCCAAAAAAGGCCAATATTCACTTCGTACGAAGCTATTCAAAGTTGGGCAGTTTTGGTCAAAGTAGTTTGGACCAAGTTTCCGTTGCTCCAATAATGGGTCTAACTATTTGAGATTTATTTAAAAACTATATTTACACCTTTATAACTTTATATTGGTCCAAAAAAAAGCCGGTATTCATTCTAAAAGCTTTAAATCTCAATTTAAACCGTCATACGAATCTATTGAAAGTTTGGACGATCTTTGTCGTAGAAGTTTGCACAAGTTTTCCGTTGAATCAAAAATGGGTCTAACATTCTTCTCTTAGGTTTATTACTATATTTATATCCTTATCACTTCATATTGGTCCCAAAAAAGGCCAATATTCACTTCGTACGAAGCTATTCAAAGTTGGGTTGTTTTGGTCAAAGTAGTTTGGACCAAGTTTCCGTTGCTCCAATAATGGGTCCAACTATTTGAGAATTATTTAAAATCTATATTTACACCTTTATAACTTTATATTGGTCCAAAAAAAAGCCGGTATTCATTCTAAAAGCTTTAAATCTCAATTTAAACCTTCATACGAATCTATTGAAAGTTTGGACGATCTTTGTCGTAGAAGTTTGCACAAGTTTTCCGTTGAATCAAAAATGGGTCTAACGTTCTTCTCTTAGGTTTATTACTATATTTATATCCGTATCACTTCATATTGGTCCCAAAAAAAGGCCAATATTCACTTCGTACGAAGCTATTCAAAGTTGGGCAGTTTTGGTCAAAGTAGTTTGGACCAAGTTTCCGTTGCTCCAATAATGGGTCTAACTATTTGAGAATTATTTAAAAACTATATTTACACCTTTATAACTTTATATTGGTCCAAAAAAAAGCCGGTATTCATTCTAAAAGCTTTAAATCTCAATTTAAACCTTCATACGAATCTATTGAAAGTTTGGACGATCTTTGTCGTAGAAGTTTGCACAAGTTTTCCGTTGAATCAAAAATGGGTCTAACATTCTTCTCTTAGGTTTATTACTATATTTATATCCTTATCACTTCATATTGGTCCCAAAAAAGGCCAATATTCACTTCGTACGAAGCTATTCAAAGTTGGGCAGTTTTGGTCAAAGTAGTTTGGACCAAGTTTCCGTTGCTCCAATAATGGGTCCAACTATTTGAGAATTATTTAAAAACTATATTTACACCTTTATAACTTTTTATTGGTCCAAAAAAAAGCCGGTATTCATTCTAAAAGCTTTAAATCTCAATTTAAACCTTCATACGAATCTATTGAAAGTTTGGACGATCTTTGTCGTAGAAGTTTGCACAAGTTTTCCGTTGAATCAAAAATGGGTCTAACGTTCTTCTCTTAGGTTTATTACTATATTTATATCCTTATCACTTCATATTGGTCCCAAAAAAGGCCAATATTCACTTCGTACGAAGCTATTCAAAGTTGGGTTGTTTTGGTTAAAGTAGTTTGGACCAAGTTTCCGTTGCTCCAATAATGGGTCCAACTATTTGAGAATTATTTAAAAACTATATTTACACCTTTATAACTTTATATTGGTCCAAAAAAAAGCCGGTATTCATTCTAAAAACTTTAAATCTCAATTTAAACCTTCATACGAATCTATTGAAAGTTTGGACGATCTTTGTCGTAGAAGTTTGCACAAGTTTTCCGTTGAATCAAAAAAGGGTCTAACATTCTTCTCTTAGGTTTATTACTATATTTATATCCTTATCACTTCATATTGGTCCCAAAAAAGGCCAATATTCACTTCGTACGAAGCTATTCAAAGTTGGGTTGTTTTGGTCAAAGTAGTTTGGACCAAGTTTCCGTTGCTCCAATAATGGGTCCAACTATTTGAGAATTATTTAAAAACTATATTTACACCTTTATAACTTTATATTGTTCCAAAAAAAAGCCGGTATTCATTCTAAAACTTTAAATCTCAATTTAAACCTTCATACGAATCTATTGAAAGTTTGGACGATCTTTGTCGTAGAAGTTTGCACAAGTTTTCCGTTAAATAAAAAATGGGTCTAACGTTCTTCTATTAGGTTTATTACTATATTTATATCATTATCACTTCATATTGGTCCCAAAAAAGGCCAATATTCACTTCGTACGAAGCTATTCAAAGTTGGGCAGTTTTGGTCAAAGTAGTTTGGACCAAGTTTCCGTTGCTCCAATAATGGGTCTAACTATTTGAGAATTATTTAAAAACTATATTTACACCTTTATAACTTTATATTGGTCCAAAAAAAAGCCGGTATTCATTCTAAAAGCTTTAAATCTCAATTTAAACCTTCATACGAATCTATTGAAAGTTTGGACAATCTTTGTCGTAGAAGTTTGCACAAGTTTTCCGTTAAATAAAAAATGGTTCTAACGTTCTTCTATTAGGTTTATTACTATATTTATATCCTTATCACTTCATATTGGTCCCAAAAAAGGCCAATATTCACTTCGTACGAAGCTATTCAAAGTTGGGCAGTTTTGGTCAAAGTAGTTTGGACCAAGTTTCCGTTGCTCCAATAATGGGTCTAACTATTTGAGAATTATTTAAAAACTATATTTACACCTTTATAACTTTATATTGGTCCAAAAAAAAGCCGGTATTCATTCAAAAAGCTTTAAATCTCAATTTAAACCTTCATACGAATCTATTGAAAGTTTGGACGATCTTTGTCGTAGAAGTTTGCACAAGTTTTCCGTTGAATCAAAAATGGGTCTAACGTTCTTCTCTTAGGTTTATTACTATATTTATATCCTTATCACTTCATATTGGTCCCAAAAAAAGGCCAATATTCACTTCGTACGAAGCTATTCAAAGTTGGGCAGTTTTGGTCAAAGTAGTTTGGACCATGTTTCCGTTGCTCCAATAATGGGTCCAACTATTTGAGAATTATTTAAAAACTATATTTACACCTTTATAACTTTATATTGGTCCAAAAAAAAGCCGGTATTCATTCTAAAAGCTTTAAATCTCAATTTAAACCTTCATACGAATCTATTGAAAGTTTGGACGATCTTTGTCGTAGAAGTCTGCACAAGTTTTCCGTTGAATCAAAAATGGGTCTAACGTTCTTCTCTTAGGTTTATTACTATATTTATATCCTTATCACTTCATATTGGTCCCAAAAAAGGACAATATTCACTTCGTACGAAGCTATTCAAAGTTGGGCAGTTTTGGTCAAAGTAGTTTGGACCAAGTTTCCGTTGCTCCAATAATGGGTCTAACTATTTGAGAATTATTTAAAAACTATATTTACACCTTTATAACTTTATATTGGTCCAAAAAAAAGCCGGTATTCATTCTAAAATCTTTAAATCTCAATTTAAACCTTCATACGAATCTATTGAAAGTTTGGACGATCTTTGTCGTAGAAGTTTGCACAAGTTTTCCGTTGAATCAAAAATGGGTCTAACATTCTTCTCTTAGGTTTATTACTATATTTATATCCTTATCACTTCATATTGGTCCCAAAAAAGGCCAATATTCACTTCGTACGAAGCTATTCAAAGTTGGGTTGTTTTGGTCAAAGTAGTTTGGACCAAGTTTCCGTTGCTCCAATAATGGGTCCAACTATTTGAGAATTATTTAAAAACTATATTTAAACCTTTATAACTTTCTATTGGTCCCAAAAAAGCCGGTATTCATTCTAAAAGCTTTAAATCTCAATTTAATCCTTCATACGAATCTATTGAAAGTTTGGACGATCTTTGTCGTAGAAGTTTGCACAAGTTTTCCGTTAAATCAAAAATGGGTCTAACGTTCTTCTCTTAGGTTTATTACTATATTTATATCCTTATCACTTCATATTGGTCCCAAAAAAGGCCAATATTCACTTCGTACGAAGCTATTCAAAGTTGGGCAGTTTTGGTCAAAGTAGTTTGGACCAAGTTTCCGTTGCTCCAATAATGGGTCTAACTATTTGAGAATTATTTAAAAACTATATTTACACCTTTATAACTTTATATTGGTCCAAAAAAAAGCCGGTATTCATTCTAAAAGCTTTAAATCTCAATTTAAACCTTCATACGAATCTATTGAAAGTTTGGACGATCTTTGTCGTAGAAGTTTGCACAAGTTTTCCGTTATATAAAAAATGGGTCTAACGTTCTTCTATTAGGTTTATTACTATATTTATATCCTTATCACTTCATATTGGTCCCAAAAAAGGCCAATATTCACTTCGTACGAAGCTATTCAAAGTTGGGTTGTTTTGGTCAAAGTAGTTTGGACCAAGTTTCCGTTGCTCCAATAATGGGTCCATCTATTTGAGAATTATTTAAAAACTATATTTACACCTTTATAACTTTATATTGGTCCAAAAAAAAGCCGGTATTCATTCTAAAAGCTTTAAATCTCAATTTAAACCTTCATACGAATCTATTGAAAGTTTGGACGATCTTTGTCGTAGAAGTTTGCACAAGTTTTCCGTTGAATCAAAAATGGGTCTAACGTTCTTCTCTTAGGTTTATTACTATATTTATATCCTTATCACTTCATATTGGTCCCAAAAAAGGCCAATATTCACTTCGTACGAAGCTATTCAAAGTTGGGCAGTTTTGGTCAAAGTAGTTTGGACCAAGTTTCCGTTGCTCCAATAATGGGTCTAACTATTTGAGAATTATTTAAAAACTATATTTACACCTTTATAACTTTATATTGGTCCAAAAAAAAGCCGGTATTCATTCTAAAAGCTTTAAATCTCAATTTAAACCGTCATACGAATCTATTGAAAGTTTGGACGATCTTTGTCGTAGAAGTTTGCACAAGTTTTCCGTTGAATCAAAAATGGGTCTAACATTCTTCTCTTAGGTTTATTTCTATATTTATATCCTTATCACTTCATATTGGTCCCAAAAAAGGCCAATATTCACTTCGTACGAAGCTATTCAAAGTTGGGTTGTTTTGGTCAAAGTAGTTTGGACCAAGTTTCCGTTGCTCCAATAATGGGTCCAACTATTTGAGAATTATTTAAAAACTATATTTACACCTTTATAACTTTATATTGGTCCAAAAAAAAGCCGGTATTCATTCTAAAAGCTTTAAATCTCAATTTAAACCTTCATACGAATCTATTGAAAGTTTGGACGATCTTTGTCGTAGAAGTTTGCACAAGTTTTCCGTTATATAAAAAATGGGTCTAACGTTCTTCTATTAGGTTTATTACTATATTTATATCCTTATCACTTCATATTGGTCCCAAAAAAGGCCAATATTCACTTCGTACGAAGCTATTCAAAGTTGGGTTGTTTTGGTCAAAGTAGTTTGGACCAAGTTTCCGTTGCTCCAATAATGGGTCCAACTATTTGAGAATTATTTAAAAACTATATTTACACCTTTATAACTTTATATTGGTCCAAAAAAAAGCCGGTATTCATTCTAAAAGCTTTAAATCTCAATTTAAACCTTCATACGAATCTATTGAAAGTTTGGACGATCTTTGTCGTAGAAGTTTGCACAAGTTTTCCGTTGAATCAAAAATGGGTCTAACGTTCTTCTCTTAGGTTTATTACTATATTTATATCCTTATCACTTCATATTGGTCCCAAAAAAGGCCAATATTCACTTCGTACGAAGCTATTCAAAGTTGGGCAGTTTTGGTCAAAGTAGTTTGGACCAAGTTTCCGTTGCTCCAATAATGGGTCTAACTATTTGAGAATTATTTAAAAACTATATTTACACCTTTATAACTTTATATTGGTCCAAAAAAAAGCCGGTATTCATTCTAAAAGCTTTAAATCTCAATTTAAACCGTCATACGAATCTATTGAAAGTTTGGACGATCTTTGTCGTAGAAGTTTGCACAAGTTTTCCGTTGAATCAAAAATGGGTCTAACATTCTTCTCTTAGGTTTATTACTATATTTATATCCTTATCACTTCATATTGGTCCCAAAAAAGGCCAATATTCACTTCGTACGAAGCTATTCAAAGTTGGGTTGTTTTGGTCAAAGTAGTTTGGACCAAGTTTCCGTTGCTCCAATAATGGGTCCAACTATTTGAGAATTATTTAAAATCTATATTTACACCTTTATAACTTTATATTGGTCCAAAAAAAAGCCGGTATTCATTCTAAAAGCTTTAAATCTCAATTTAAACCTTCATACGAATCTATTGAAAGTTTGGACGATCTTTGTCGTAGAAGTTTGCACAAGTTTTCCGTTGAATCAAAAATGGGTCTAACGTTCTTCTCTTAGGTTTATTACTATATTTATATCCGTATCACTTCATATTGGTCCCAAAAAAAGGCCAATATTCACTTCGTACGAAGCTATTCAAAGTTGGGCAGTTTTGGTCAAAGTAGTTTGGACCAAGTTTCCGTTGCTCCAATAATGGGTCTAACTATTTGAGAATTATTTAAAAACTATATTTACACCTTTATAACTTTATATTGGTCCAAAAAAAAGCCGGTATTCATTCTAAAAGCTTTAAATCTCAATTTAAACCTTCATACGAATCTATTGAAAGTTTGGACGATCTTTGTCGTAGAAGTTTGCACAAGTTTTCCGTTGAATCAAAAATGGGTCTAACGTTCTTCTCTTAGGTTTATTACTATATTTATATCCTTATCACTTCATATTGGTCCCAAAAAAGGCCAATATTCACTTCGTACGAAGCTATTCAAAGTTGGGTTGTTTTGGTTAAAGTAGTTTGGACCAAGTTTCCGTTGCTCCAATAATGGGTCCAACTATTTGAGAATTATTTAAAAACTATATTTACACCTTTATAACTTTATATTGGTCCAAAAAAAGCCGGTATTCATTCTAAAAGCTTTAAATCTCAATTTAAACCTTCATACGAATCTATTGAAAGTTTGGACGATCTTTGTCGTAGAAGTTTGCACAAGTTTTCCGTTAAATAAAAAATGGTTCTAACGTTCTTCTATTAGGTTTATTACTATATTTATATCCTTATCACTTCATATTGGTCCCAAAAAAGGCCAATATTCACTTCGTACGAAGCTATTCAAAGTTGGGCAGTTTTGGTCAAAGTAGTTTGGACCAAGTTTCCGTTGCTCCAATAATGGGTCTAACTATTTGAGAATTATTTAAAAACTATATTTACACCTTTATAACTTTATATTGGTCCAAAAAAAAGCCGGTATTCATTCAAAAAGCTTTAAATCTCAATTTAAACCTTCATACGAATCTATTGAAAGTTTGGACGATCTTTGTCGTAGAAGTTTGCACAAGTTTTCCGTTGAATCAAAAATGGGTCTAACGTTCTTCTCTTAGGTTTATTACTATATTTATATCCTTATCACTTCATATTGGTCCCAAAAAATGGCCAATATTCACTTCGTACGAAGCTATTCAAAGTTGGGCAGTTTTGGTCAAAGTAGTTTGGACCATGTTTCTGTTGCTCCAATAATGGGTCCAACTATTTGAGAATTATTTAAAAACTATATTTACACCTTTATAACTTTATATTGGTCCAAAAAAAAGCCGGTATTCATTCTAAAAGCTTTAAATCTCAATTTAAACCTTCATACGAATCTATTGAAAGTTTGGACGATCTTTGTCGTAGAAGTTTGCACAAGTTTTCCGTTGAATCAAAAATGGGTCTAACGTTCTTCTCTTAGGTTTATTACTATATTTATATCCTTATCACTTCATATTGGTCCCAAAAAAGGCCAATATTCACTTCGTACGAAGCTATTCAAAGTTGGGTTGTTTTGGTTAAAGTAGTTTGGACCAAGTTTCCGTTGCTCCAATAATGGGTCCAACTATTTGAGAATTATTTAAAAACTATATTTACACCTTTATAACTTTATATTGGTCCAAAAAAAGCCGGTATTCATTCTAAAAGCTTTAAATCTCAATTTAAACCTTCATACGAATCTATTGAAAGTTTGGACGATCTTTGTCGTAGAAGTTTGCACAAGTTTTCCGTTAAATAAAAAATGGTTCTAACGTTCTTCTATTAGGTTTATTACTATATTTATATCCTTATCACTTCATATTGGTCCCAAAAAAGGCCAATATTCACTTCGTACGAAGCTATTCAAAGTTGGGCAGTTTTGGTCAAAGTAGTTTGGACCAAGTTTCCGTTGCTCCAATAATGGGTCTAACTATTTGAGAATTATTTAAAAACTATATTTACACCTTTATAACTTTATATTGGTCCAAAAAAAAGCCGGTATTCATTCAAAAAGCTTTAAATCTCAATTTAAACCTTCATACGAATCTATTGAAAGTTTGGACGATCTTTGTCGTAGAAGTTTGCACAAGTTTTCCGTTGAATCAAAAATGGGTCTAACGTTCTTCTCTTAGGTTTATTACTATATTTATATCCTTATCACTTCATATTGGTCCCAAAAAATGGCCAATATTCACTTCGTACGAAGCTATTCAAAGTTGGGCAGTTTTGGTCAAAGTAGTTTGGACCAAGTTTCCGTTGCTCCAATAATGGGTCTAACTATTTGAGAATTATTTAAAAACTATATTTACACCTTTATAACTTTATAATGGTCCAAAAAAAAGCCGGTATTCATTCTAAAATCTTTAAATCTCAATTTAAACATTCATACGAATCTATTGAAAGTTTGGACGATCTTTGTCGTAGAAGTTTGCACAAGTTTTCCGTTGAATCAAAAATGGGTCTAACATTCTTCTCTTAGGTTTATTACTATATTTATATCCTTATCACTTCATATTGGTCCCAAAAAAGGCCAATATTCACTTCGTACGAAGCTATTCAAAGTTGGGCAGTTTTGGTCAAAGTAGTTTGGACCAAGTTTCCGTTGCTCCAATAATGGGTCTAACTATTTGAGAATTATTTAAAAACTATATTTACACCTTTATAACTTTATATTGGTCCAAAAAAAAGCCGGTATTCATTCTAAAAGCTTTAAATCTCAATTTAAACCGTCATACGAATCTATTGAAAGTTTGGACGATCTTTGTCGTAGAAGTTTGCACAAGTTTTCCGTTGAATCAAAAATGGGTCTAACATTCTTCTCTTAGGTTTATTACTATATTTATATCCTTATCACTTCATATTGGTCCCAAAAAAGGCCAATATTCACTTCGTACGAAGCTATTCAAAGTTGGGTTGTTTTGGTCAAAGTAGTTTGGACCAAGTTTCCGTTGCTCCAATAATGGGTCCAACTATTTGAGAATTATTTAAAATCTATATTTACACCTTTATAACTTTATATTGGTCCAAAAAAAAGCCGGTATTCATTCTAGAAGCTTTAAATCTCAATTTAAACCTTCATACGAATCTATTGAAAGTTTGGACGATCTTTGTCGTAGAAGTTTGCACAAGTTTTCCGTTGAATCAAAAATGGGTCTAACGTTCTTCTCTTAGGTTTATTACTATATTTATATCCGTATCACTTCATATTGGTCCCAAAAAAAGGCCAATATTCACTTCGTACGAAGCTATTCAAAGTTGGGCAGTTTTGGTCAAAGTAGTTTGGACCAAGTTTCCGTTGCTCCAATAATGGGTCTAACTATTTGAGAATTATTTAAAAACTATATTTACACCTTTATAACTTTATATTGGTCCAAAAAAAAGCCGGTATTCATTCTAAAAGCTTTAAATCTCAATTTAAACCTTCATACGAATCTATTGAAAGTTTGGACGATCTTTGTCGTAGAAGTTTGCACAAGTTTTCCGTTGAATCAAAAATGGGTCTAACGTTCTTCTCTTAGGTTTATTACTATATTTATATCCTTATCACTTCATATTGGTCCCAAAAAAGGTCAATATTCACTTCGTACGAAGCTATTCAAAGTTGGGTTGTTTTGGTTAAAGTAGTTTGGACCAAGTTTCCGTTGCTCCAATAATGGGTCCAACTATTTGAGAATTATTTAAAAACTATATTTACACCTTTATAACTTTATATTGGTCCAAAAAAAAGCCGGTATTCATTCTAAAAGCTTTAAATCTCAATTTAAACCGTCATACGAATCTATTGAAAGTTTGGACGATCTTTGTCGTAGAAGTTTGCACAAGTTTTCCGTTGAATCAAAAATGGGTCTAACATTCTTCTCTTAGGTTTATTTCTATATTTATATCCTTATCACTTCATATTGGTCCCAAAAAAGGCCAATATTCACTTCGTACGAAGCTATTCAAAGTTGGGTTGTTTTGGTCAAAGTAGTTTGGACCAAGTTTCCGTTGCTCCAATAATGGGTCCAACTATTTGAGAATTATTTAAAATCTATATTTACACCTTTATAACTTTATATTGGTCCAAAAAAAAGCCGGTATTCATTCTAAAAGCTTTAAATCTCAATTTAAACCTTCATACGAATCTATTGAAAGTTTGGACGATCTTTGTCGTAGAAGTTTGCACAAGTTTTCCGTTGAATCAAAAATGGGTCTAACGTTCTTCTCTTAGGTTTATTACTATATTTATATCCGTATCACTTCATATTGGTCCCAAAAAAAGGCCAATATTCACTTCGTACGAAGCTATTCAAAGTTGGGCAGTTTTGGTCAAAGTAGTTTGGACCAAGTTTCCGTTGCTCCAATAATGGGTCTAACTATTTGAGAATTATTTAAAAACTATATTTACACCTTTATAACTTTATATTGGTCCAAAAAAAAGCCGGTATTCATTCTAAAAGCTTTAAATCTCAATTTAAACCTTCATACGAATCTATTGAAAGTTTGGACGATCTTTGTCGTAGAAGTTTGCACAAGTTTTCCGTTATATAAAAAATGGGTCTAACGTTCTTCTATTAGGTTTATTACTATATTTATATCCTTATCACTTCATATTGGTCCCAAAAAAGGCCAATATTCACTTCGTACGAAGCTATTCAAAGTTGGGTTGTTTTGGTCAAAGTAGTTTGGACCAAGTTTCCGTTGCTCCAATAATGGGTCCAACTATTTGAGAATTATTTAAAAACTATATTTACACCTTTATAACTTTATATTGGTCCAAAAAAAAGCCGGTATTCATTCTAAAAGCTTTAAATCTCAATTTAAACCTTCATACGAATCTATTGAAAGTTTGGACGATCTTTGTCGTAGAAGTTTGCACAAGTTTTCCGTTGAATCAAAAATGGGTCTAACGTTCTTCTCTTAGGTTTATTACTATATTTATATCCTTATCACTTCATATTGGTCCCAAAAAAGGCCAATATTCACTTCGTACGAAGCTATTCAAAGTTGGGCAGTTTTGGTCAAAGTAGTTTGGACCAAGTTTCCGTTGCTCCAATAATGGGTCTAACTATTTGAGAATTATTTAAAAACTATATTTACACCTTTATAACTTTATATTGGTCCAAAAAAAAGCCGGTATTCATTCTAAAAGCTTTAAATCTCAATTTAAACCGTCATACGAATCTATTGAAAGTTTGGACGATCTTTGTCGTAGAAGTTTGCACAAGTTTTCCGTTGAATCAAAAATGGGTCTAACATTCTTCTCTTAGGTTTATTACTATATTTATATCCTTATCACTTCATATTGGTCCCAAAAAAGGCCAATATTCACTTCGTACGAAGCTATTCAAAGTTGGGTTGTTTTGGTCAAAGTAGTTTGGACCAAGTTTCCGTTGCTCCAATAATGGGTCCAACTATTTGAGAATTATTTAAAATCTATATTTACACCTTTATAACTTTATATTGGTCCAAAAAAAAGCCGGTATTCATTCTAAAAGCTTTAAATCTCAATTTAAACCTTCATACGAATCTATTGAAAGTTTGGACGATCTTTGTCGTAGAAGTTTGCACAAGTTTTCCGTTGAATCAAAAATGGGTCTAACGTTCTTCTCTTAGGTTTATTACTATATTTATATCCGTATCACTTCATATTGGTCCCAAAAAAAGGCCAATATTCACTTCGTACGAAGCTATTCAAAGTTGGGCAGTTTTGGTCAAAGTAGTTTGGACCAAGTTTCCGTTGCTCCAATAATGGGTCTAACTATTTGAGAATTATTTAAAAACTATATTTACACCTTTATAACTTTATATTGGTCCAAAAAAAAGCCGGTATTCATTCTAAAAGCTTTAAATCTCAATTTAAACCTTCATACGAATCTATTGAAAGTTTGGACGATCTTTGTCGTAGAAGTTTGCACAAGTTTTCCGTTGAATCAAAAATGGGTCTAACGTTCTTCTCTTAGGTTTATTACTATATTTATATCCTTATCACTTCATATTGGTCCCAAAAAATGGCCAATATTCACTTCGTACGAAGCTATTCAAAGTTGGGCAGTTTTGGTCAAAGTAGTTTGGACCAAGTTTCCGTTGCTCCAATAATGGGTCTAACTATTTGAGAATTATTTAAAAACTATATTTACACCTTTATAACTTTATAATGGTCCAAAAAAAAGCCGGTATTCATTCTAAAATCTTTAAATCTCAATTTAAACATTCATACGAATCTATTGAAAGTTTGGACGATCTTTGTCGTAGAAGTTTGCACAAGTTTTCCGTTGAATCAAAAATGGGTCTAACATTCTTCTCTTAGGTTTATTACTATATTTATATCCTTATCACTTCATATTGGTCCCAAAAAAGGCCAATATTCACTTCGTACGAAGCTATTCAAAGTTGGGCAGTTTTGGTCAAAGTAGTTTGGACCAAGTTTCCGTTGCTCCAATAATGGGTCTAACTATTTGAGAATTATTTAAAAACTATATTTACACCTTTATAACTTTATATTGGTCCAAAAAAAAGCCGGTATTCATTCTAAAAGCTTTAAATCTCAATTTAAACCGTCATACGAATCTATTGAAAGTTTGGACGATCTTTGTCGTAGAAGTTTGCACAAGTTTTCCGTTGAATCAAAAATGGGTCTAACATTCTTCTCTTAGGTTTATTACTATATTTATATCCTTATCACTTCATATTGGTCCCAAAAAAGGCCAATATTCACTTCGTACGAAGCTATTCAAAGTTGGGTTGTTTTGGTCAAAGTAGTTTGGACCAAGTTTCCGTTGCTCCAATAATGGGTCCAACTATTTGAGAATTATTTAAAATCTATATTTACACCTTTATAACTTTATATTGGTCCAAAAAAAAGCCGGTATTCATTCTAGAAGCTTTAAATCTCAATTTAAACCTTCATACGAATCTATTGAAAGTTTGGACGATCTTTGTCGTAGAAGTTTGCACAAGTTTTCCGTTGAATCAAAAATGGGTCTAACGTTCTTCTCTTAGGTTTATTACTATATTTATATCCGTATCACTTCATATTGGTCCCAAAAAAAGGCCAATATTCACTTCGTACGAAGCTATTCAAAGTTGGGCAGTTTTGGTCAAAGTAGTTTGGACCAAGTTTCCGTTGCTCCAATAATGGGTCTAACTATTTGAGAATTATTTAAAAACTATATTTACACCTTTATAACTTTATATTGGTCCAAAAAAAAGCCGGTATTCATTCTAAAAGCTTTAAATCTCAATTTAAACCTTCATACGAATCTATTGAAAGTTTGGACGATCTTTGTCGTAGAAGTTTGCACAAGTTTTCCGTTGAATCAAAAATGGGTCTAACGTTCTTCTCTTAGGTTTATTACTATATTTATATCCTTATCACTTCATATTGGTCCCAAAAAAAGGCCAATATTCACTTCGTACGAAGCTATTCAAAGTTGGGCAGTTTTGGTCAAAGTAGTTTGGACCAAGTTTCCGTTGCTCCAATAATGGGTCCAACTATTTGAGAATTATTTAAAAACTATATTTACACCTTTATAACTTTATATTGGTCCAAAAAAAAGCCGGTATTCATTCTAAAAGCTTTAAATCTCAATTTAAACCTTCATACGAATCTATTGAAAGTTTGGACGATCTTTGTCGTAGAAGTTTGCACAAGTTTTCCGTTGAATCAAAAATGGGTCTAACGTTCTTCTCTTAGGTTTATTACTATATTTATATCCTTATCACTTCATATTGGTCCCAAAAAAGGCCAATATTCACTTCGTACGAAGCTATTCAAAGTTGGGTTGTTTTGGTCAAAGTAGTTTGGACCAAGTTTCCGTTGCTCCAATAATGGGTCCAACTATTTGAGAATTATTTAAAATCTATATTTACACCTTTATAACTTTATATTGGTCCAAAAAAAAGCCGGTATTCATTCTAAAAGCTTTAAATCTCAATTTAAACCTTCATACGAATCTATTGAAAGTTTGGACGATCTTTGTCGTAGAAGTTTGCACAAGTTTTCCGTTGAATCAAAAATGGGTCTAACGTTCTTCTCTTAGGTTTATTACTATATTTATATCCGTATCACTTCATATTGGTCCCAAAAAAAGGCCAATATTCACTTCGTACGAAGCTATTCAAAGTTGGGCAGTTTTGGTCAAAGTAGTTTGGACCAAGTTTCCGTTGCTCCAATAATGGGTCTAACTATTTGAGAATTATTTAAAAACTATATTTACACCTTTATAACTTTATATTGGTCCAAAAAAAAGCCGGTATTCATTCTAAAAGCTTTAAATCTCAATTTAAACCTTCATACGAATCTATTGAAAGTTTGGACGATCTTTGTCGTAGAAGTTTGCACAAGTTTTCCGTTATATAAAAAATGGGTCTAACGTTCTTCTATTAGGTTTATTACTATATTTATATCCTTATCACTTCATATTGGTCCCAAAAAAGGCCAATATTCACTTCGTACGAAGCTATTCAAAGTTGGGTTGTTTTGGTCAAAGTAGTTTGGACCAAGTTTCCGTTGCTCCAATAATGGGTCCAACTATTTGAGAATTATTTAAAAACTATATTTACACCTTTATAACTTTATATTGGTCCAAAAAAAAGCCGGTATTCATTCTAAAAGCTTTAAATCTCAATTTAAACCTTCATACGAATCTATTGAAAGTTTGGACGATCTTTGTCGTAGAAGTTTGCACAAGTTTTCCGTTGAATCAAAAATGGGTCTAACGTTCTTCTCTTAGGTTTATTACTATATTTATATCCTTATCACTTCATATTGGTCCCAAAAAAGGCCAATATTCACTTCGTACGAAGCTATTCAAAGTTGGGCAGTTTTGGTCAAAGTAGTTTGGACCAAGTTTCCGTTGCTCCAATAATGGGTCTAACTATTTGAGAATTATTTAAAAACTATATTTACACCTTTATAACTTTATATTGGTCCAAAAAAAAGCCGGTATTCATTCTAAAAGCTTTAAATCTCAATTTAAACCGTCATACGAATCTATTGAAAGTTTGGACGATCTTTGTCGTAGAAGTTTGCACAAGTTTTCCGTTGAATCAAAAATGGGTCTAACGTTCTTCTCTTAGGTTTATTACTATATTTATATCCTTATCACTTCATATTGGTCCCAAAAAAGGCCAATATTCACTTCGTACGAAGCTATTCAAAGTTGGGCAGTTTTGGTCAAAGTAGTTTGGACCAAGTTTCCGTTGCTCCAATAATGGGTCTAACTATTTGAGAATTATTTAAAAACTATATTTACACCTTTATAACTTTATATTGGTCCAAAAAAAAGCCGGTATTCATTCTAAAAGCTTTAAATCTCAATTTAAACCTTCATACGAATCTATTGAAAGTTTGGACGATCTTTGTCGTAGAAGTTTGCACAAGTTTTCCGTTGAATCAAAAATGGGTCTAACGTTCTTCTCTTAGGTTTATTACTATATTTATATCCGTATCACTTCATATTGGTCCCAAAAAAAGGCCAATATTCACTTCGTACGAAGCTATTCAAAGTTGGGCAGTTTTGGTCAAAGTAGTTTGGACCAAGTTTCCGTTGCTCCAATAATGGGTCTAACTATTTGAGAATTATTTAAAAACTATATTTACACCTTTATAACTTTATATTGGTCCAAAAAAAAGCCGGTATTCATTCTAAAAGCTTTAAATCTCAATTTAAACCTTCATACGAATCTATTGAAAGTTTGGACGATCTTTGTCGTAGAAGTTTGCACAAGTTTTCCGTTGAATCAAAAATGGGTCTAACGTTCTTCTCTTAGGTTTATTACTATATTTATATCCTTATCACTTCATATTGGTCCCAAAAAAGGCCAATATTCACTTCGTACGAAGCTATTCAAAGTTGGGTTGTTTTGGTTAAAGTAGTTTGGACCAAGTTTCCGTTGCTCCAATAATGGGTCCAACTATTTGAGAATTATTTAAAAACTATATTTACACCTTTATAACTTTATATTGGTCCAAAAAAAGCCGGTATTCATTCTAAAAGCTTTAAATCTCAATTTAAACCTTCATACGAATCTATTGAAAGTTTGGACGATCTTTGTCGTAGAAGTTTGCACAAGTTTTCCGTTAAATAAAAAATGGTTCTAACGTTCTTCTATTAGGTTTATTACTATATTTATATCCTTATCACTTCATATTGGTCCCAAAAAAGGCCAATATTCACTTCGTACGAAGCTATTCAAAGTTGGGCAGTTTTGGTCAAAGTAGTTTGGACCAAGTTTCCGTTGCTCCAATAATGGGTCTAACTATTTGAGAATTATTTAAAAACTATATTTACACCTTTATAACTTTATATTGGTCCAAAAAAAAGCCGGTATTCATTCAAAAAGCTTTAAATCTCAATTTAAACCTTCATACGAATCTATTGAAAGTTTGGACGATCTTTGTCGTAGAAGTTTGCACAAGTTTTCCGTTGAATCAAAAATGGGTCTAACGTTCTTCTCTTAGGTTTATTACTATATTTATATCCTTATCACTTCATATTGGTCCCAAAAAATGGCCAATATTCACTTCGTACGAAGCTATTCAAAGTTGGGCAGTTTTGGTCAAAGTAGTTTGGACCATGTTTCTGTTGCTCCAATAATGGGTCCAACTATTTGAGAATTATTTAAAAACTATATTTACACCTTTATAACTTTATATTGGTCCAAAAAAAAGCCGGTATTCATTCTAAAAGCTTTAAATCTCAATTTAAACCTTCATACGAATCTATTGAAAGTTTGGACGATCTTTGTCGTAGAAGTTTGCACAAGTTTTCCGTTGAATCAAAAATGGGTCTAACGTTCTTCTCTTAGGTTTATTACTATATTTATATCCTTATCACTTCATATTGGTCCCAAAAAAGGCCAATATTCACTTCGTACGAAGCTATTCAAAGTTGGGTTGTTTTGGTTAAAGTAGTTTGGACCAAGTTTCCGTTGCTCCAATAATGGGTCCAACTATTTGAGAATTATTTAAAAACTATATTTACACCTTTATAACTTTATATTGGTCCAAAAAAAGCCGGTATTCATTCTAAAAGCTTTAAATCTCAATTTAAACCTTCATACGAATCTATTGAAAGTTTGGACGATCTTTGTCGTAGAAGTTTGCACAAGTTTTCCGTTAAATAAAAAATGGTTCTAACGTTCTTCTATTAGGTTTATTACTATATTTATATCCTTATCACTTCATATTGGTCCCAAAAAAGGCCAATATTCACTTCGTACGAAGCTATTCAAAGTTGGGCAGTTTTGGTCAAAGTAGTTTGGACCAAGTTTCCGTTGCTCCAATAATGGGTCTAACTATTTGAGAATTATTTAAAAACTATATTTACACCTTTATAACTTTATATTGGTCCAAAAAAAAGCCGGTATTCATTCAAAAAGCTTTAAATCTCAATTTAAACCTTCATACGAATCTATTGAAAGTTTGGACGATCTTTGTCGTAGAAGTTTGCACAAGTTTTCCGTTGAATCAAAAATGGGTCTAACGTTCTTCTCTTAGGTTTATTACTATATTTATATCCTTATCACTTCATATTGGTCCCAAAAAATGGCCAATATTCACTTCGTACGAAGCTATTCAAAGTTGGGCAGTTTTGGTCAAAGTAGTTTGGACCAAGTTTCCGTTGCTCCAATAATGGGTCTAACTATTTGAGAATTATTTAAAAACTATATTTACACCTTTATAACTTTATAATGGTCCAAAAAAAAGCCGGTATTCATTCTAAAATCTTTAAATCTCAATTTAAACATTCATACGAATCTATTGAAAGTTTGGACGATCTTTGTCGTAGAAGTTTGCACAAGTTTTCCGTTGAATCAAAAATGGGTCTAACATTCTTCTCTTAGGTTTATTACTATATTTATATCCTTATCACTTCATATTGGTCCCAAAAAAGGCCAATATTCACTTCGTACGAAGCTATTCAAAGTTGGGCAGTTTTGGTCAAAGTAGTTTGGACCAAGTTTCCGTTGCTCCAATAATGGGTCTAACTATTTGAGAATTATTTAAAAACTATATTTACACCTTTATAACTTTATATTGGTCCAAAAAAAAGCCGGTATTCATTCTAAAAGCTTTAAATCTCAATTTAAACCGTCATACGAATCTATTGAAAGTTTGGACGATCTTTGTCGTAGAAGTTTGCACAAGTTTTCCGTTGAATCAAAAATGGGTCTAACATTCTTCTCTTAGGTTTATTACTATATTTATATCCTTATCACTTCATATTGGTCCCAAAAAAGGCCAATATTCACTTCGTACGAAGCTATTCAAAGTTGGGTTGTTTTGGTCAAAGTAGTTTGGACCAAGTTTCCGTTGCTCCAATAATGGGTCCAACTATTTGAGAATTATTTAAAATCTATATTTACACCTTTATAACTTTATATTGGTCCAAAAAAAAGCCGGTATTCATTCTAGAAGCTTTAAATCTCAATTTAAACCTTCATACGAATCTATTGAAAGTTTGGACGATCTTTGTCGTAGAAGTTTGCACAAGTTTTCCGTTGAATCAAAAATGGGTCTAACGTTCTTCTCTTAGGTTTATTACTATATTTATATCCGTATCACTTCATATTGGTCCCAAAAAAAGGCCAATATTCACTTCGTACGAAGCTATTCAAAGTTGGGCAGTTTTGGTCAAAGTAGTTTGGACCAAGTTTCCGTTGCTCCAATAATGGGTCTAACTATTTGAGAATTATTTAAAAACTATATTTACACCTTTATAACTTTATATTGGTCCAAAAAAAAGCCGGTATTCATTCTAAAAGCTTTAAATCTCAATTTAAACCTTCATACGAATCTATTGAAAGTTTGGACGATCTTTGTCGTAGAAGTTTGCACAAGTTTTCCGTTGAATCAAAAATGGGTCTAACGTTCTTCTCTTAGGTTTATTACTATATTTATATCCTTATCACTTCATATTGGTCCCAAAAAAGGTCAATATTCACTTCGTACGAAGCTATTCAAAGTTGGGTTGTTTTGGTTAAAGTAGTTTGGACCAAGTTTCCGTTGCTCCAATAATGGGTCCAACTATTTGAGAATTATTTAAAAACTATATTTACACCTTTATAACTTTATATTGGTCCAAAAAAAAGCCGGTATTCATTCTAAAAGCTTTAAATCTCAATTTAAACCTTCATACGAATCTATTGAAAGTTTGGACGATCTTTGTCGTAGAAGTTTGCACAAGTTTTCCGTTAAATAAAAAATGGTTCTAACGTTCTTCTATTAGGTTTATTACTATATTTATATCCTTATCACTTCATATTGGTCCCAAAAAAGGCCAATATTCACTTCGTACGAAGCTATTCAAAGTTGGGCAGTTTTGGTCAAAGTAGTTTGGACCAAGTTTCCGTTGCTCCAATAATGGGTCTAACTATTTGAGAATTATTTAAAAACTATATTTACACCTTTATAACTTTAGATTGGTCCAAAAAAAAGCCGGTATTCATTCAAAAAGCTTTAAATCTCAATTTAAACCTTCATACGAATCTATTGAAAGTTTGGACGATCTTTGTCGTAGAAGTTTGCACAAGTTTTCCGTTGAATCAAAAATGGGTCTAACATTCTTCTCTTAGGTTTATTACTATATTTATATCCTTATCACTTCATATTGGTCCCAAAAAAGGCCAATATTCACTTCGTACGAAGCTATTCAAAGTTGGGTTGTTTTGGTCAAAGTAGTTTGGACCAAGTTTCCGTTGCTCCAATAATGGGTCCAACTATTTGAGAATTATTTAAAATCTATATTTACACCTTTATAACTTTATATTGGTCCAAAAAAAAGCCGGTATTCATTCTAGAAGCTTTAAATCTCAATTTAAACCTTCATACGAATCTATTGAAAGTTTGGACGATCTTTGTCGTAGAAGTTTGCACAAGTTTTCCGTTGAATCAAAAATGGGTCTAACGTTCTTCTCTTAGGTTTATTACTATATTTATATCCGTATCACTTCATATTGGTCCCAAAAAAAGGCCAATATTCACTTCGTACGAAGCTATTCAAAGTTGGGCAGTTTTGGTCAAAGTAGTTTGGACCAAGTTTCCGTTGCTCCAATAATGGGTCTAACTATTTGAGAATTATTTAAAAACTATATTTACACCTTTATAACTTTATATTGGTCCAAAAAAAAGCCGGTATTCATTCTAAAAGCTTTAAATCTCAATTTAAACCTTCATACGAATCTATTGAAAGTTTGGACGATCTTTGTCGTAGAAGTTTGCACAAGTTTTCCGTTGAATCAAAAATGGGTCTAACGTTCTTCTCTTAGGTTTATTACTATATTTATATCCTTATCACTTCATATTGGTCCCAAAAAAGGTCAATATTCACTTCGTACGAAGCTATTCAAAGTTGGGTTGTTTTGGTTAAAGTAGTTTGGACCAAGTTTCCGTTGCTCCAATAATGGGTCCAACTATTTGAGAATTATTTAAAAACTATATTTACACCTTTATAACTTTATATTGGTCCAAAAAAAAGCCGGTATTCATTCTAAAAGCTTTAAATCTCAATTTAAACCTTCATACGAATCTATTGAAAGTTTGGACGATCTTTGTCGTAGAAGTTTGCACAAGTTTTCCGTTAAATAAAAAATGGTTCTAACGTTCTTCTATTAGGTTTATTACTATATTTATATCCTTATCACTTCATATTGGTCCCAAAAAAGGCCAATATTCACTTCGTACGAAGCTATTCAAAGTTGGGCAGTTTTGGTCAAAGTAGTTTGGACCAAGTTTCCGTTGCTCCAATAATGGGTCTAACTATTTGAGAATTATTTAAAAACTATATTTACACCTTTATAACTTTATATTGGTCCAAAAAAAAGCCGGTATTCATTCAAAAAGCTTTAAATCTCAATTTAAACCTTCATACGAATCTATTGAAAGTTTGGACGATCTTTGTCGTAGAAGTTTGCACAAGTTTTCCGTTGAATCAAAAATGGGTCTAACATTCTTCTCTTAGGTTTATTACTATATTTATATCCTTATCACTTCATATTGGTCCCAAAAAAGGCCAATATTCACTTCGTACGAAGCTATTCAAAGTTGGGTTGTTTTGGTCAAAGTAGTTTGGACCAAGTTTCCGTTGCTCCAATAATGGGTCCAACTATTTGAGAATTATTTAAAATCTATATTTACACCTTTATAACTTTATATTGGTCCAAAAAAAAGCCGGTATTCATTCTAGAAGCTTTAAATCTCAATTTAAACCTTCATACGAATCTATTGAAAGTTTGGACGATCTTTGTCGTAGAAGTTTGCACAAGTTTTCCGTTGAATCAAAAATGGGTCTAACGTTCTTCTCTTAGGTTTATTACTATATTTATATCCGTATCACTTCATATTGGTCCCAAAAAAGGCCAATATTCACTTCGTACGAAGCTATTCAAAGTTGGGTTGTTTTGGTCAAAGTAGTTTGGACCAAGTTTCCGTTGCTCCAATAATGGGTCCAACTATTTGAGAATTATTTAAAATCTATATTTACACCTTTATAACTTTATATTGGTCCAAAAAAAAGCCGGTATTCATTCTAGAAGCTTTAAATCTCAATTTAAACCTTCATACGAATCTATTGAAAGTTTGGACGATCTTTGTCGTAGAAGTTTGCACAAGTTTTCCGTTGAATCAAAAATGGGTCTAACGTTCTTCTCTTAGGTTTATTACTATATTTATATCCTTATCACTTCATATTGGTCCCAAAAAAGGACAATATTCACTTCGTACGAAGCTATTCAAAGTTGGGCAGTTTTGGTCAAAGTAGTTTGGACCAAGTTTCCGTTGCTCCAATAATGGGTCTAACTATTTGAGAATTATTTAAAAACTATATTTACACCTTTATAACTTTATATTGGTCCAAAAAAAAGCCGGTATTCATTCTAAAATCTTTAAATCTCAATTTAAACCTTCATACGAATCTATTGAAAGTTTGGACGATCTTTGTCGTAGAAGTTTGCACAAGTTTTCCGTTAAATAAAAAATTGTTCTAACGTTCTTCTATTAGGTTTATTACTATATTTATATCCTTATCACTTCATATTGGTCCCAAAAAAGGCCAATATTCACTTCGTACGAAGCTATTCAAAGTTGGGCAGTTTTGGTCAAAGTAGTTTGGACCAAGTTTCCGTTGCTCCAATAATGGGTCTAACTATTTGAGAATTATTTAAAAACTATATTTACACCTTTATAACTTTATATTGGTCCAAAAAAAAGCCGGTATTCATTCAAAAAGCTTTAAATCTCAATTTAAACCTTCATACGAATCTATTGAAAGTTTGGACGATCTTTGTCGTAGAAGTTTGCACAAGTTTTCCGTTGAATCAAAAATGGGTCTAACATTCTTCTCTTAGGTTTATTACTATATTTATATCCTTATCACTTCATATTGGTCCCAAAAAAGGCCAATATTCACTTCGTACGAAGCTATTCAAAGTTGGGTTGTTTTGGTCAAAGTAGTTTGGACCAAGTTTCCGTTGCTCCAATAATGGATCCAACTATTTGAGAATTATTTAAAATCTATATTTACACCTTTATAACTTTATATTGGTCCAAAAAAAAGCCGGTATTCATTCTAGAAGCTTTAAATCTCAATTTAAACCTTCATACGAATCTATTGAAAGTTTGGACGATCTTTGTCGTAGAAGTTTGCACAAGTTTTCCGTTGAATCAAAAATGGGTCTAACGTTCTTCTCTTAGGTTTATTACTATATTTATATCCGTATCACTTCATATTGGTCCCAAAAAAAGGCCAATATTCACTTCGTACGAAGCTATTCAAAGTTGGGCAGTTTTGGTCAAAGTAGTTTGGACCAAGTTTCCGTTGCTCCAATAATGGGTCTAACTATTTGAGAATTATTTAAAAACTATATTTACACCTTTATAACTTTATATTGGTCCAAAAAAAAGCCGGTATTCATTCTAAAAGCTTTAAATCTCAATTTAAACCTTCATACGAATCTATTGAAAGTTTGGACGATCTTTGTCGTAGAAGTTTGCACAAGTTTTCCGTTGAATCAAAAATGGGTCTAACGTTCTTCTCTTAGGTTTATTACTATATTTATATCCTTATCACTTCATATTGGTCCCAAAAAAGGTCAATATTCACTTCGTACGAAGCTATTCAAAGTTGGGTTGTTTTGGTTAAAGTAGTTTGGACCAAGTTTCCGTTGCTCCAATAATGGGTCCAACTATTTGAGAATTATTTAAAAACTATATTTACACCTTTATAACTTTATATTGGTCCAAAAAAAAGCCGGTATTCATTCTAAAATCTTTAAATCTCAATTTAAACCTTCATACGAATCTATTGAAAGTTTGGACGATCTTTGTCGTAGAAGTTTGCACAAGTTTTCCGTTAAATAAAAAATGGTTCTAACGTTCTTCTATTAGGTTTATTACTATATTTATATCCTTATCACTTCATATTGGTCCCAAAAAAGGCCAATATTCACTTCGTACGAAGCTATTCAAAGTTGGGCAGTTTTGGTCAAAGTAGTTTGGACCAAGTTTCCGTTGCTCCAATAATGGGTCTAACTATTTGAGAATTATTTAAAAACTATATTTACACCTTTATAACTTTATATTGGTCCAAAAAAAAGCCGGTATTCATTCAAAAAGCTTTAAATCTCAATTTAAACCTTCATACGAATCTATTGAAAGTTTGGACGATCTTTGTCGTAGAAGTTTGCACAAGTTTTCCGTTGAATCAAAAATGGGTCTAACATTCTTCTCTTAGGTTTATTACTATATTTATATCCTTATCACTTCATATTGGTCCCAAAAAAGGCCAATATTCACTTCGTACGAAGCTATTCAAAGTTGGGTTGTTTTGGTCAAAGTAGTTTGGACCAAGTTTCCGTTGCTCCAATAATGGGTCCAACTATTTGAGAATTATTTAAAATCTATATTTACACCTTTATAACTTTATATTGGTCCAAAAAAAAGCCGGTATTCATTCTAGAAGCTTTAAATCTCAATTTAAACCTTCATACGAATCTATTGAAAGTTTGGACGATCTTTGTCGTAGAAGTTTGCACAAGTTTTCCGTTGAATCAAAAATGGGTCTAACGTTCTTCTCTTAGGTTTATTACTATATTTATATCCGTATCACTTCATATTGGTCCCAAAAAAAGGCCAATATTCACTTCGTACGAAGCTATTCAAAGTTGGGCAGTTTTGGTCAAAGTAGTTTGGACCAAGTTTCCGTTGCTCCAATAATGGGTCTAACTATTTGAGAATTATTTAAAAACTATATTTACACCTTTATAACTTTATATTGGTCCAAAAAAAAGCCGGTATTCATTCTAAAAGCTTTAAATCTCAATTTAAACCTTCATACGAATCTATTGAAAGTTTGGACGATCTTTGTCGTAGAAGTTTGCACAAGTTTTCCGTTGAATCAAAAATGGGTCTAACGTTCTTCTCTTAGGTTTATTACTATATTTATATCCTTATCACTTCATATTGGTCCCAAAAAAGGTCAATATTCACTTCGTACGAAGCTATTCAAAGTTGGGTTGTTTTGGTTAAAGTAGTTTGGACCAAGTTTCCGTTGCTCCAATAATGGGTCCAACTATTTGAGAATTATTTAAAAACTATATTTACACCTTTATAACTTTATATTGGTCCAAAAAAAAGCCGGTATTCATTCTAAAAGCTTTAAATCTCAATTTAAACCTTCATACGAATCTATTGAAAGTTTGGACGATCTTTGTCGTAGAAGTTTGCACAAGTTTTCCGTTAAATAAAAAATGGTTCTAACGTTCTTCTATTAGGTTTATTACTATATTTATATCCTTATCACTTCATATTGGTCCCAAAAAAGGCCAATATTCACTTCGTACGAAGCTATTCAAAGTTGGGCAGTTTTGGTCAAAGTAGTTTGGACCAAGTTTCCGTTGCTCCAATAATGGGTCTAACTATTTGAGAATTATTTAAAAACTATATTTACACCTTTATAACTTTATATTGGTCCAAAAAAAAGCCGGTATTCATTCAAAAAGCTTTAAATCTCAATTTAAACCTTCATACGAATCTATTGAAAGTTTGGACGATCTTTGTCGTAGAAGTTTGCACAAGTTTTCCGTTGAATCAAAAATGGGTCTAACATTCTTCTCTTAGGTTTATTACTATATTTATATCCTTATCACTTCATATTGGTCCCAAAAAAGGCCAATATTCACTTCGTACGAAGCTATTCAAAGTTGGGTTGTTTTGGTCAAAGTAGTTTGGACCAAGTTTCCGTTGCTCCAATAATGGGTCCAACTATTTGAGAATTATTTAAAATCTATATTTACACCTTTATAACTTTATATTGGTCCAAAAAAAAGCCGGTATTCATTCTAGAAGCTTTAAATCTCAATTTAAACCTTCATACGAATCTATTGAAAGTTTGGACGATCTTTGTCGTAGAAGTTTGCACAAGTTTTCCGTTGAATCAAAAATGGGTCTAACGTTCTTCTCTTAGGTTTATTACTATATTTATATCCGTATCACTTCATATTGGTCCCAAAAAAAGGCCAATATTCACTTCGTACGAAGCTATTCAAAGTTGGGCAGTTTTGGTCAAAGTAGTTTGGACCAAGTTTCCGTTGCTCCAATAATGGGTCTAACTATTTGAGAATTATTTAAAAACTATATTTACACCTTTATAACTTTATATTGGTCCAAAAAAAAGCCGGTATTCATTCTAAAAGCTTTAAATCTCAATTTAAACCTTCATACGAATCTATTGAAAGTTTGGACGATCTTTGTCGTAGAAGTTTGCACAAGTTTTCCGTTGAATCAAAAATGGGTCTAACGTTCTTCTCTTAGGTTTATTACTATATTTATATCCTTATCACTTCATATTGGTCCCAAAAAAGGTCAATATTCACTTCGTACGAAGCTATTCAAAGTTGGGTTGTTTTGGTTAAAGTAGTTTGGACCAAGTTTCCGTTGCTCCAATAATGGGTCCAACTATTTGAGAATTATTTAAAAACTATATTTACACCTTTATAACTTTATATTGGTCCAAAAAAAAGCCGGTATTCATTCTAAAAGCTTTAAATCTCAATTTAAACCTTCATACGAATCTATTGAAAGTTTGGACGATCTTTGTCGTAGAAGTTTGCACAAGTTTTCCGTTAAATAAAAAATGGTTCTAACGTTCTTCTATTAGGTTTATTACTATATTTATATCCTTATCACTTCATATTGGTCCCAAAAAAGGCCAATATTCACTTCGTACGAAGCTATTCAAAGTTGGGCAGTTTTGGTCAAAGTAGTTTGGACCAAGTTTCCGTTGCTCCAATAATGGGTCTAACTATTTGAGAATTATTTAAAAACTATATTTACACCTTTATAACTTTATATTGGTCCAAAAAAAAGCCGGTATTCATTCAAAAAGCTTTAAATCTCAATTTAAACCTTCATACGAATCTATTGAAAGTTTGGACGATCTTTGTCGTAGAAGTTTGCACAAGTTTTCCGTTGAATCAAAAATGGGTCTAACGTTCTTCTCTTAGGTTTATTACTATATTTATATCCTTATCACTTCATATTGGTCCCAAAAAAAGGCCAATATTCACTTCGTACGAAGCTATTCAAAGTTGGGCAGTTTTGGTCAAAGTAGTTTGGACCATGTTTCCGTTGCTCCAATAATGGGTCCAACTATTTGAGAATTATTTAAAAACTATATTTACACCTTTATAACTTTATATTGGTCCAAAAAAAAGCCGGTATTCATTCTAAAAGCTTTAAATCTCAATTTAAACCTTCATACGAATCTATTGAAAGTTTGGACGATCTTTGTCGTAGAAGTCTGCACAAGTTTTCCGTTGAATCAAAAATGGGTCTAACGTTCTTCTCTTAGGTTTATTACTATATTTATATCCTTATCACTTCATATTGGTCCCAAAAAAGGCCAATATTCACTTCGTACGAAGCTATTCAAAGTTGGGCAGTTTTGGTCAAAGTAGTTTGGACCAAGTTTCCGTTGCTCCAATAATGGGTCTAACTATTTGAGAATTATTTAAAAACTATATTTACACCTTTATAACTTTATAATGGTCCAAAAAAAAGCCGGTATTCATTCTAAAATCTTTAAATCTCAATTTAAACCTTCATACGAATCTATTGAAAGTTTGGACGATCTTTGTCGTAGAAGTTTGCACAAGTTTTCCGTTGAATCAAAAATGGGTCTAACATTCTTCTCTTAGGTTTATTACTATATTTATATCCTTATCACTTCATATTGGTCCCAAAAAAGGCCAATATTCACTTCGTACGAAGCTATTCAAAGTTGGGTTGTTTTGGTCAAAGTAGTTTGGACCAAGTTTCCGTTGCTCCAATAATGGGTCCAACTATTTGAGAATTATTTAAAAACTATATTTAAACCTTTATAACTTTATATTGGTCCAAAAAAAGCCGGTATTCATTCTAAAAGCTTTAAATCTCAATTTAAACCTTCATACGAATCTATTGAAAGTTTGGACGATCTTTGTCGTAGAAGTTTGCACAAGTTTTCCGTTAAATCAAAAATGGGTCTAACGTTCTTCTCTTAGGTTTATTACTATATTTATATCCTTATCACTTCATATTGGTCCCAAAAAAGGCCAATATTCACTTCGTACGAAGCTATTCAAAGTTGGGCAGTTTTGGTCAAAGTAGTTTGGACCAAGTTTCCGTTGCTCCAATAATGGGTCTAACTATTTGAGAATTATTTAAAAACTATATTTACACCTTTATAACTTTATATTGGTCCAAAAAAAAGCCGGTATTCATTCTAAAAGCTTTAAATCTCAATTTAAACCTTCATACGAATCTATTG
Organism: Trifolium repens; assembly: GCA_030408175.1. NCBI lineage: Eukaryota > Viridiplantae > Streptophyta > Magnoliopsida > Fabales > Fabaceae > Trifolium > Trifolium repens. The sequence continues at coordinate 36,023,008 of CP125838.1, read as the reverse complement.
AAAGTTTGGACGATCTTTGTCGTAGAAGTTTGCACAAGTTTTCCGTTATATAAAAAATGGGTCTAACGTTCTTCTATTAGGTTTATTACTATATTTATATCCTTATCACTTCATATTGGTCCCAAAAAAGGCCAATATTCACTTCGTACGAAGCTATTCAAAGTTGGGTTGTTTTGGTCAAAGTAGTTTGGACCAAGTTTCCGTTGCTCCAATAATGGGTCCAACTATTTGAGAATTATTTAAAAACTATATTTACACCTTTATAACTTTATATTGGTCCAAAAAAAAGCCGGTATTCATTCTAAAAGCTTTAAATCTCAATTTAAACCTTCATACGAATCTATTGAAAGTTTGGACGATCTTTGTCGTAGAAGTTTGCACAAGTTTTCCGTTGAATCAAAAATGGGTCTAACGTTCTTCTCTTAGGTTTATTACTATATTTATATCCTTATCACTTCATATTGGTCCCAAAAAAGGCCAATATTCACTTCGTACGAAGCTATTCAAAGTTGGGCAGTTTTGGTCAAAGTAGTTTGGACCAAGTTTCCGTTGCTCCAATAATGGGTCTAACTATTTGAGAATTATTTAAAAACTATATTTACACCTTTATAACTTTATATTGGTCCAAAAAAAAGCCGGTATTCATTCTAAAAGCTTTAAATCTCAATTTAAACCGTCATACGAATCTATTGAAAGTTTGGACGATCTTTGTCGTAGAAGTTTGCACAAGTTTTCCGTTGAATCAAAAATGGGTCTAACATTCTTCTCTTAGGTTTATTACTATATTTATATCCTTATCACTTCATATTGGTCCCAAAAAAGGCCAATATTCACTTCGTACGAAGCTATTCAAAGTTGGGTTGTTTTGGTCAAAGTAGTTTGGACCAAGTTTCCGTTGCTCCAATAATGGGTCCAACTATTTGAGAATTATTTAAAATCTATATTTACACCTTTATAACTTTATATTGGTCCAAAAAAAAGCCGGTATTCATTCTAAAAGCTTTAAATCTCAATTTAAACCTTTATTCGAATCTATTGAAAGTTTGGACGATCTTTGTCGTAGAAGTTTGCACAAGTTTTCCGTTATATAAAAAATGGGTCTAACGTTCTTCTATTAGGTTTATTACTATATTTATATCCTTATCACTTCATATTGGTCCCAAAAAAGGCCAATATTCACTTCGTACGAAGCTATTCAAAGTTGGGTTGTTTTGGTCAAAGTAGTTTGGACCAAGTTTCCGTTGCTCCAATAATGGGTCCAACTATTTGAGAATTATTTAAAAACTATATTTACACCTTTATAACTTTATATTGGTCCAAAAAAAAGCCGGTATTCATTCTAAAAGCTTTAAATCTCAATTTAAACCGTCATACGAATCTATTGAAAGTTTGGACGATCTTTGTCGTAGAAGTTTGCACAAGTTTTCCGTTGAATCAAAAATGGGTCTAACATTCTTCTCTTAGGTTTATTACTATATTTATATCCTTATCACTTCATATTGGTCCCAAAAAAGGCCAATATTCACTTCGTACGAAGCTATTCAAAGTTGGGTTGTTTTGGTCAAAGTAGTTTGGACCAAGTTTCCGTTGCTCCAATAATGGGTCCAACTATTTGAGAATTATTTAAAATCTATATTTACACCTTTATAACTTTATATTGGTCCAAAAAAAAGCCGGTATTCATTCTAAAAGCTTTAAATCTCATTTTAAACCTTCATACGAATCTATTGAAAGTTTGGACGATCTTTGTCGTAGAAGTTTGCACAAGTTTTCCGTTGAATCAAAAATGGGTCTAACGTTCTTCTCTTAGGTTTATTACTATATTTATATCCGTATCACTTCATATTGGTCCCAAAAAAAGGCCAATATTCACTTCGTATGAAGCTATTCAAAGTTGGGCAGTTTTGGTCAAAGTAGTTTGGACCATGTTTCCGTTGCTCCAATAATGGGTCCAACTATTTGAGAATTATTTAAAAACTATATTTACACCTTTATAACTTTATATTGGACCAAAAAAAGCCGGTATTCATTCTAAAAGCTTTAAATCTCAATTTAAACCTTCATACGAATCTATTGAAAGTTTGGACGATCTTTGTCGTAGAAGTTTGCACAAGTTTTCCGTTGAATCAAAAATGGGTCTAACGTTCTTATCTTAGGTTTATTACTATATTTATGTCCTTATCACTTCATATTGGTCCCAAAAAAGGCCAATATTCACTTCGTACGAAGCTATTCAAAGTTGGGTAGTTTTGGTCAAAGTAGTTGGGACCAAGTTTCCGTTGCTCCAATAATGGGTCTAACTATTTGAGAATTATTTAAAAACTATATTTACACCTTTATAACTTTATATTGGTCCAAAAAAAAGCCGGTATTCATTCTAAAATCTTTAAATCTCAATTTAAACCTTCATACGAATCTATTGAAAGTTTGGACGATCTTTGTCGTAGAAGTTTGCACAAGTTTTCCGTTGAATCAAAAATGGGTCTAACATTCTTCTCTTAGGTTTATTACTATATTTATATCCTTATCACTTCATATTGGTCCCAAAAAAGGCCAATATTCACTTCGTACGAAGCTATTCAAAGTTGGGTTGTTTTGGTCAAAGTAGTTTGGACCAAGTTTCCGTTGCTCCAATAATGGGTCCAACTATTTGAGAATTATTTAAAAACTATATTTACACCTTTATAACTTTATATTGGTCCAAAAAAAAGCCGGTATTCATTCTAAAAGCTTTAAATCTCAATTTAAACCTTCATACGAATCTATTGAAAGTTTGGACGATCTTTGTCGTAGAAGTTTGCACAAGTTTTCCGTTATATAAAAAATGGGTCTAACGTTCTTCTATTAGGTTTATTACTATATTTATATCCTTATCACTTCATATTGGTCCCAAAAAAGGCCAATATTCACTTCGTACGAAGCTATTCAAAGTTGGGTTGTTTTGGTCAAAGTAGTTTGGACCAAGTTTCCGTTGCTCCAATAATGGGTCCAACTATTTGAGAATTATTTAAAAACTATATTTACACCTTTATAACTTTATATTGGTCCAAAAAAAAGCCGGTATTCATTCTAAAAGCTTTAAATCTCAATTTAAACCTTCATACGAATCTATTGAAAGTTTGGACGATCTTTGTCGTAGAAGTTTGCACAAGTTTTCCGTTGAATCAAAAATGGGTCTAACGTTCTTCTCTTAGGTTTATTACTATATTTATATCCTTATCACTTCATATTGGTCCCAAAAAAGGCCAATATTCACTTCGTACGAAGCTATTCAAAGTTGGGCAGTTTTGGTCAAAGTAGTTTGGACCAAGTTTCCGTTGCTCCAATAATGGGTCTAACTATTTGAGAATTATTTAAAAACTATATTTACACCTTTATAACTTTATATTGGTCCAAAAAAAAGCCGGTATTCATTCTAAAAGCTTTAAATCTCAATTTAAACCGTCATACGAATCTATTGAAAGTTTGGACGATCTTTGTCGTAGAAGTTTGCACAAGTTTTCCGTTGAATCAAAAATGGGTCTAACATTCTTCTCTTAGGTTTATTACTATATTTATATCCTTATCACTTCATATTGGTCCCAAAAAAGGCCAATATTCACTTCGTACGAAGCTATTCAAAGTTGGGTTGTTTTGGTCAAAGTAGTTTGGACCAAGTTTCCGTTGCTCCAATAATGGGTCCAACTATTTGAGAATTATTTAAAATCTATATTTACACCTTTATAACTTTATATTGGTCCAAAAAAAAGCCGGTATTCATTCTAAAAGCTTTAAATCTCAATTTAAACCTTTATTCGAATCTATTGAAAGTTTGGACGATCTTTGTCGTAGAAGTTTGCACAAGTTTTCCGTTATATAAAAAATGGGTCTAACGTTCTTCTATTAGGTTTATTACTATATTTATATCCTTATCACTTCATATTGGTCCCAAAAAAGGCCAATATTCACTTCGTACGAAGCTATTCAAAGTTGGGTTGTTTTGGTCAAAGTAGTTTGGACCAAGTTTCCGTTGCTCCAATAATGGGTCCAACTATTTGAGAATTATTTAAAAACTATATTTACACCTTTATAACTTTATATTGGTCCAAAAAAAAGCCGGTATTCATTCTAAAAGCTTTAAATCTCAATTTAAACCGTCATACGAATCTATTGAAAGTTTGGACGATCTTTGTCGTAGAAGTTTGCACAAGTTTTCCGTTGAATCAAAAATGGGTCTAACATTCTTCTCTTAGGTTTATTACTATATTTATATCCTTATCACTTCATATTGGTCCCAAAAAAGGCCAATATTCACTTCGTACGAAGCTATTCAAAGTTGGGTTGTTTTGGTCAAAGTAGTTTGGACCAAGTTTCCGTTGCTCCAATAATGGGTCCAACTATTTGAGAATTATTTAAAATCTATATTTACACCTTTATAACTTTATATTGGTCCAAAAAAAAGCCGGTATTCATTCTAAAAGCTTTAAATCTCATTTTAAACCTTCATACGAATCTATTGAAAGTTTGGACGATCTTTGTCGTAGAAGTTTGCACAAGTTTTCCGTTGAATCAAAAATGGGTCTAACGTTCTTCTCTTAGGTTTATTACTATATTTATATCCGTATCACTTCATATTGGTCCCAAAAAAAGGCCAATATTCACTTCGTATGAAGCTATTCAAAGTTGGGCAGTTTTGGTCAAAGTAGTTTGGACCATGTTTCCGTTGCTCCAATAATGGGTCCAACTATTTGAGAATTATTTAAAAACTATATTTACACCTTTATAACTTTATATTGGACCAAAAAAAGCCGGTATTCATTCTAAAAGCTTTAAATCTCAATTTAAACCTTCATACGAATCTATTGAAAGTTTGGACGATCTTTGTCGTAGAAGTTTGCACAAGTTTTCCGTTGAATCAAAAATGGGTCTAACGTTCTTATCTTAGGTTTATTACTATATTTATGTCCTTATCACTTCATATTGGTCCCAAAAAAGGCCAATATTCACTTCGTACGAAGCTATTCAAAGTTGGGTAGTTTTGGTCAAAGTAGTTGGGACCAAGTTTCCGTTGCTCCAATAATGGGTCTAACTATTTGAGAATTATTTAAAAACTATATTTACACCTTTATAACTTTATATTGGTCCAAAAAAAAGCCGGTATTCATTCTAAAATCTTTAAATCTCAATTTAAACCTTCATACGAATCTATTGAAAGTTTGGACGATCTTTGTCGTAGAAGTTTGCACAAGTTTTCCGTTGAATCAAAAATGGGTCTAACATTCTTCTCTTAGGTTTATTACTATATTTATATCCTTATCACTTCATATTGGTCCCAAAAAAGGCCAATATTCACTTCGTACGAAGCTATTCAAAGTTGGGTTGTTTTGGTCAAAGTAGTTTGGACCAAGTTTCCGTTGCTCCAATAATGGGTCCAACTATTTGAGAATTATTTAAAAACTATATTTACACCTTTATAACTTTATATTGGTCCAAAAAAAAGCCGGTATTCATTCTAAAAGCTTTAAATCTCAATTTAAACCTTCATACGAATCTATTGAAAGTTTGGACGATCTTTGTCGTAGAAGTTTGCACAAGTTTTCCGTTATATAAAAAATGGGTCTAACGTTCTTCTATTAGGTTTATTACTATATTTATATCCTTATCACTTCATATTGGTCCCAAAAAAGGCCAATATTCACTTCGTACGAAGCTATTCAAAGTTGGGTTGTTTTGGTCAAAGTAGTTTGGACCAAGTTTCCGTTGCTCCAATAATGGGTCCAACTATTTGAGAATTATTTAAAAACTATATTTACACCTTTATAACTTTATATTGGTCCAAAAAAAAGCCGGTATTCATTCTAAAAGCTTTAAATCTCAATTTAAACCGTCATACGAATCTATTGAAAGTTTGGACGATCTTTGTCGTAGAAGTTTGCACAAGTTTTCCGTTGAATCAAAAATGGGTCTAACATTCTTCTCTTAGGTTTATTACTATATTTATATCCTTATCACTTCATATTGGTCCCAAAAAAGGCCAATATTCACTTCGTACGAAGCTATTCAAAGTTGGGTTGTTTTGGTCAAAGTAGTTTGGACCAAGTTTCCGTTGCTCCAATAATGGGTCCAACTATTTGAGAATTATTTAAAATCTATATTTACACCTTTATAACTTTATATTGGTCCAAAAAAAAGCCGGTATTCATTCTAAAAGCTTTAAATCTCATTTTAAACCTTCATACGAATCTATTGAAAGTTTGGACGATCTTTGTCGTAGAAGTTTGCACAAGTTTTCCGTTGAATCAAAAATGGGTCTAACGTTCTTCTCTTAGGTTTATTACTATATTTATATCCGTATCACTTCATATTGGTCCCAAAAAAAGGCCAATATTCACTTCGTATGAAGCTATTCAAAGTTGGGCAGTTTTGGTCAAAGTAGTTTGGACCATGTTTCCGTTGCTCCAATAATGGGTCCAACTATTTGAGAATTATTTAAAAACTATATTTACACCTTTATAACTTTATATTGGACCAAAAAAAGCCGGTATTCATTCTAAAAGCTTTAAATCTCAATTTAAACCTTCATACGAATCTATTGAAAGTTTGGACGATCTTTGTCGTAGAAGTTTGCACAAGTTTTCCGTTGAATCAAAAATGGGTCTAACGTTCTTATCTTAGGTTTATTACTATATTTATGTCCTTATCACTTCATATTGGTCCCAAAAAAGGCCAATATTCACTTCGTACGAAGCTATTCAAAGTTGGGTAGTTTTGGTCAAAGTAGTTGGGACCAAGTTTCCGTTGCTCCAATAATGGGTCTAACTATTTGAGAATTATTTAAAAACTATATTTACACCTTTATAACTTTATATTGGTCCAAAAAAAAGCCGGTATTCATTCTAAAATCTTTAAATCTCAATTTAAACCTTCATACGAATCTATTGAAAGTTTGGACGATCTTTGTCGTAGAAGTTTGCACAAGTTTTCCGTTGAATCAAAAATGGGTCTAACATTCTTCTCTTAGGTTTATTACTATATTTATATCCTTATCACTTCATATTGGTCCCAAAAAAGGCCAATATTCACTTCGTACGAAGCTATTCAAAGTTGGGTTGTTTTGGTCAAAGTAGTTTGGACCAAGTTTCCGTTGCTCCAATAATGGGTCCAACTATTTGAGAATTATTTAAAAACTATATTTACACCTTTATAACTTTATATTGGTCCAAAAAAAAGCCGGTATTCATTCTAAAAGCTTTAAATCTCAATTTAAACCTTCATACGAATCTATTGAAAGTTTGGACGATCTTTGTCGTAGAAGTTTGCACAAGTTTTCCGTTGAATCAAAAATGGGTCTAACGTTCTTCTCTTAGGTTTATTACTATATTTATATCCTTATCACTTCATATTGGTCCCAAAAAAAGGCCAATATTCACTTCGTACGAAGCTATTCAAAGTTGGGCAGTTTTGGTCAAAGTAGTTTGGACCATGTTTCCGTTGCTCCAATAATGGGTCCAACTATTTGAGAATTATTTAAAAACTATATTTACACCTTTATAACTTTATATTGGTCCAAAAAAAGCCGGTATTCATTCTAAAAGCTTTAAATCTCAATTTAAACCTTCATACGAATCTATTGAAAGTTTGGACGATCTTTGTCGTAGAAGTTTGCACAAGTTTTCCGTTAAATCAAAAATGGGTCTAACGTTCTTCTCTTAGGTTTATTACTATATTTATATCCTTATCACTTCATATTGGTCCCAAAAAAGGCCAATATTCACTTCGTACGAAGCTATTCAAAGTTGGGCAGTTTTGGTCAAAGTAGTTTGGACCAAGTTTCCGTTGCTCCAATAATGGGTCTAACTATTTGAGAATTATTTAAAAACTATATTTACACCTTTATAACTTTATATTGGTCCAAAAAAAGCCGGTATTCATTCTAAAAGCTTTAAATCTCAATTTAAACCTTCATACGAATCTATTGAAAGTTTGGACGATCTTTGTCGTAGAAGTTTGCACAAGTTTTCCGTTGAATCAAAAATGGGTCTAACATTCTTCTCTTAGGTTTATTACTATATTTATATCCTTATCACTTCATATTGGTCCCAAAAAAGGCCAATATTCACTTCGTACGAAGCTATTCAAAGTTGGGTTGTTTTGGTCAAAGTAGTTTGGACCAAGTTTCCGTTGCTCCAATAATGGGTCTAACTATTTGAGAATTATTTAAAAACTATATTTACACCTTTATAACTTTATATTGGTCCAAAAAAAGCCGGTATTCATTCTAAAAGCTTTAAATCTCAATTTAAACCTTCATACGAATCTATTGAAAGTTTGGACGATCTTTGTCGTAGAAGTTTGCACAAGTTTTCCGTTGAATCAAAAATGGGTCTAACATTCTTCTCTTAGGTTTATTACTATATTTATATCCTTATCACTTCATATTGGTCCCAAAAAAGGCCAATATTCACTTCGTACGAAGCTATTCAAAGTTGGGTTGTTTTGGTCAAAGTAGTTTGGACCAAGTTTCCGTTGCTCCAATAATGGGTCCAACTATTTGAGAATTATTTAAAATCTATATTTACACCTTTATAACTTTATATTGGTCCAAAAAAAAGCCGGTATTCATTCTAAAAGCTTTAAATCTCATTTTAAACCTTCATACGAATCTATTGAAAGTTTGGACGATCTTTGTCGTAGAAGTTTGCACAAGTTTTCCGTTGAATCAAAAATGGGTCTAACGTTCTTCTCTTAGGTTTATTACTATATTTATATCCGTATCACTTCATATTGGTCCCAAAAAAAGGCCAATATTCACTTCGTATGAAGCTATTCAAAGTTGGGCAGTTTTGGTCAAAGTAGTTTGGACCATGTTTCCGTTGCTCCAATAATGGGTCCAACTATTTGAGAATTATTTAAAAACTATATTTACACCTTTATAACTTTATATTGGACCAAAAAAAGCCGGTATTCATTCTAAAAGCTTTAAATCTCAATTTAAACCTTCATACGAATCTATTGAAAGTTTGGACGATCTTTGTCGTAGAAGTTTGCACAAGTTTTCCGTTGAATCAAAAATGGGTCTAACGTTCTTATCTTAGGTTTATTACTATATTTATATCCTTATCACTTCATATTGGTCCCAAAAAAGGCCAATATTCACTTCGTACGAAGCTATTCAAAGTTGGGCAGTTTTGGTCAAAGTAGTTTGGACCAAGTTTCCGTTGCTCCAATAATGGGTCTAACTATTTGAGAATTATTTAAAAACTATATTTACACCTTTATAACTTTATATTGGTCCAAAAAAAGCCGGTATTCATTCTAAAATCTTTAAATCTCAATTTAAACCTTCATACGAATCTATTGAAAGTTTGGACGATCTTTGTCGTAGAAGTTTGCACAAGTTTTCCGTTGAATCAAAAATGGGTCTAACATTCTTCTCTTAGGTTTATTACTATATTTATATCCTTATCACTTCATATTGGTCCCAAAAAAGGCCAATATTCACTTCGTACGAAGCTATTCAAAGTTGGGTTGTTTTGGTCAAAGTAGTTTGGACCAAGTTTCCGTTGCTCCAATAATGGGTCCAACTATTTGAGAATTATTTAAAAACTATATTTACACCTTTATAACTTTATATTGGTCCAAAAAAAAGCCGGTATTCATTCTAAAAGCTTTAAATCTCAATTTAAACCTTCATACGAATCTATTGAAAGTTTGGACGATCTTTGTCGTAGAAGTTTGCACAAGTTTTCCGTTGAATCAAAAATGGGTCTAACGTTCTTCTCTTAGGTTTATTACTATATTTATATCCTTATCACTTCATATTGGTCCCAAAAAAAGGCCAATATTCACTTCGTACGAAGCTATTCAAAGTTGGGCAGTTTTGGTCAAAGTAGTTTGGACCATGTTTCCGTTGCTCCAATAATGGGTCCAACTATTTGAGAATTATTTAAAAACTATATTTACACCTTTATAACTTTATATTGGTCCAAAAAAAGCCGGTATTCATTCTAAAAGCTTTAAATCTCAATTTAAACCTTCATACGAATCTATTGAAAGTTTGGACGATCTTTGTCGTAGAAGTTTGCACAAGTTTTCCGTTAAATCAAAAATGGGTCTAACGTTCTTCTCTTAGGTTTATTACTATATTTATATCCTTATCACTTCATATTGGTCCCAAAAAAGGCCAATATTCACTTCGTACGAAGCTATTCAAAGTTGGGCAGTTTTGGTCAAAGTAGTTTGGACCAAGTTTCCGTTGCTCCAATAATGGGTCTAACTATTTGAGAATTATTTAAAAACTATATTTACACCTTTATAACTTTATATTGGTCCAAAAAAAGCCGGTATTCATTCTAAAAGCTTTAAATCTCAATTTAAACCTTCATACGAATCTATTGAAAGTTTGGACGATCTTTGTCGTAGAAGTTTGCACAAGTTTTCCGTTGAATCAAAAATGGGTCTAACATTCTTCTCTTAGGTTTATTACTATATTTATATCCTTATCACTTCATATTGGTCCCAAAAAAGGCCAATATTCACTTCGTACGAAGCTATTCAAAGTTGGGCAGTTCTTTGTCAAAGTAGTTTGGACCAAGTTTCCGCTGCTCCAATAATGGGTCTAACTTTTTGAGAATAATTTAAAAACTATATTTACACCTTTATAACTTTATATTGGTCCAAAAAAAGGCCGGTATTCATTGTAAAAGCTTTAAATCTCAATTTAAACCTTCATACGAATCTATTGAAAGTTTGGACGATCTTTGTCGTAGAAGTTTGCACAAGTTTTCCGTTGAATCAAAAATGGGTCTAACGTTCTTCTCTTAGGTTTATTACTATATTTATATCCTTATCACTTCATATTGGTCCCAAAAAAGGCCAATATTCACTTCGTACGAAGCTATTCAAAGTTGGGTTGTTTTGGTCAAAGTAGTTTGGACCAAGTTTCCGTTGCTCCAATAATGGGTCCAACTATTTGAGAATTCTTTAAAAACTATATTTACACCTTTATAACTTTATATTGGTCCAAAAAAAAGCCGGTATTCATTCTAAAAGCTTTAAATCTCAATTTAAACCTTCATACGAATCTATTGAAAGTTTGGACGATCTTTGTCGTAGAAGTTTGCACAAGTTTTCCGTTATATAAAAAATGGGTCTAACGTTCTTCTATTAGGTTTATTACTATATTTATATCCTTATCACTTCATATTGGTCCCAAAAAAGGCCAATATTCACTTCGTACGAAGCTATTCAAAGTTGGGTTGTTTTGGTCAAAGTAGTTTGGACCAAGTTTCCGTTGCTCCAATAATGGGTCCAACTATTTGAGAATTATTTAAAAACTATATTTGCACCTTTATAACTTTATATTGGTCCAAAAAAAAGCCGGTATTCATTCTAAAAGCTTTAAATCTCAATTTAAACCTTCATACGAATCTATTGAAAGTTTGGACGATCTTTGTCGTAGAAGTTTGCACAAGTTTTCCGTTGAATCAAAAATGGGTCTAACGTTCTTCTCTTAGGTTTATTACTATATTTATATCCTTATCACTTCATATTGGTCCCAAAAAAGGCCAATATTCACTTCGTACGAAGCTATTCAAAGTTGGGCAGTTTTGGTCAAAGTAGTTTGGACCAAGTTTCCGTTGCTCCAATAATGGGTCTAACTATTTGAGAATTATTTAAAAACTATATTTACACCTTTATAACTTTATATTGGTCCAAAAAAAAGCCGGTATTCATTCTAAAAGCTTTAAATCTCAATTTAAACCGTCATACGAATCTATTGAAAGTTTGGACGATCTTTGTCGTAGAAGTTTGCACAAGTTTTCCGTTATATAAAAAATGGGTCTAACGTTCTTCTATTAGGTTTATTACTATATTTATATCCTTATCACTTCATATTGGTCCCAGAAAAGGCCAATATTCACTTCGTACGAAGCTATTCAAAGTTGGGTTGTTTTGGTCAAAGTAGTTTGGACCAAGTTTCCGTTGCTCCAATAATGGGTCCAACTATTTGAGAATTATTTAAAAACTATATTTGCACCTTTATAACTTTATATTGGTCCAAAAAAAAGCCGGTATTCATTCTAAAAGCTTTAAATCTCAATTTAAACCTTCATACGAATCTATTGAAAGTTTGGACGATCTTTGTCGTAGAAGTCTGCACAAGTTTTCCGTTGAATCAAAAATGGGTCTAACGTTCTTCTCTTAGGTTTATTACTATATTTATATCCTTATCACTTCATATTGGTCCCAAAAAAGGCCAATATTCACTTCGTACGAAGCTATTCAAAGTTGGGCAGTTTTGGTCAAAGTAGTTTGGACCAAGTTTCCGTTGCTCCAATAATGGGTCTAACTATTTGAGAATTATTTAAAAACTATATTTACACCTTTATAACTTTATATTGGTCCAAAAAAAAGCCGGTATTCATTCTAAAAGCTTTAAATCTCAATTTAAACCGTCATACGAATCTATTGAAAGTTTGGACGATCTTTGTCGTAGAAGTTTGCACAAGTTTTCCGTTGAATCAAAAATGGGTCTAACATTCTTCTCTTAGGTTTATTACTATATTTATATCCTTATCACTTCATATTGGTCCCAAAAAAGGCCAATATTCACTTCGTACGAAGCTATTCAAAGTTGGGTTGTTTTGGTCAAAGTAGTTTGGACCAAGTTTCCGTTGCTCCAATAATGGGTCCAACTATTTGAGAATTATTTAAAAACTATATTTACACCTTTATAACTTTATATTGGTCCAAAAAAAAGCCGGTATTCATTCTAAAAGCTTTAAATCTCAATTTAAACCTTCATACGAATCTATTGAAAGTTTGGACGATCTTTGTCGTAGAAGTTTGCACAAGTTTTCCGTTGAATCAAAAATGGGTCTAACGTTCTTCTCTTAGGTTTATTACTATATTTATATCCTTATCACTTCATATTGGTCCCAAAAAAGGCCAATATTCACTTCGTACGAAGCTATTCAAAGTTGGGTTGTTTTGGTCAAAGTAGTTTGGACCAAGTTTCCGTTGCTCCAATAATGGGTCCAACTATTTGAGAATTATTTAAAATCTATATTTACACCTTTATAACTTTATATTGGTCCAAAAAAAGCCGGTATTCATTCTAAAAGCTTTAAATCTCAATTTAAACCTTCATACGAATCTATTGAAAGTTTGGACGATCTTTGTCGTAGAAGTTTGCACAAGTTTTCCGTTAAATCAAAAATGGGTCTAACGTTCTTCTCTTAGGTTTATTACTATATTTATATCCTTATCACTTCATATTGGTCCCAAAAAAGGCCAATATTCACTTCGTACGAAGCTATTCAAAGTTGGGCAGTTTTGGTCAAAGTAGTTTGGACCAAGTTTCCGTTGCTCCAATAATGGGTCTAACTATTTGAGAATTATTTAAAAACTATATTTACACCTTTATAACTTTATATTGGTCCAAAAAAAGCCGGTATTCATTCTAAAAGCTTTAAATCTCAATTTAAACCTTCATACGAATCTATTGAAAGTTTGGACGATCTTTGTCGTAGAAGTTTGCACAAGTTTTCCGTTGAATCAAAAATGGGTCTAACATTCTTCTCTTAGGTTTATTACTATATTTATATCCTTATCACTTCATATTGGTCCCAAAAAAGGCCAATATTCACTTCGTACGAAGCTATTCAATGTTGGGTTGTTTTGGTCAAAGTAGTTTGGACCAAGTTTCCGTTGCTCCAATAATGGGTCCAACTATTTGAGAATTATTTAAAAACTATATTTACACCTTTATAACTTTATATTGGTCCAAAAAAAAGCCGGTATTCATTCTAAAATCTTTAAATCTCAATTTAAACCTTCATACGAATCTATTGAAAGTTTGGACGATCTTTGTCGTAGAAGTTTGCACAAGTTTTCCGTTGAATCAAAAATGGGTCTAACGTTCTTCTCTTAGGTTTATTACTATATTTATATCCTTATCACTTCATATTGGTCCCAAAAAAGGCCAATATTCACTTCGTACGAAGCTATTCAAAGTTGGGTTGTTTTGGTCAAAGTAGTTTGGACCAAGTTTCCGTTGCTCCAATAATGGGTCCAACTATTTGAGAATTCTTTAAAAACTATATTTACACCTTTATAACTTTATATTGGTCCAAAAAAAAGCCGGTATTCATTCTAAAAGCTTTAAATCTCAATTTAAACCTTCATACGAATCTATTGAAAGTTTGGACGATCTTTGTCGTAGAAGTTTGCACAAGTTTTCCGTTATATAAAAAATGGGTCTAACGTTCTTCTATTAGGTTTATTACTATATTTATATCCTTATCACTTCATATTGGTCCCAAAAAAGGCCAATATTCACTTCGTACGAAGCTATTCAAAGTTGGGTTGTTTTGGTCAAAGTAGTTTGGACCAAGTTTCCGTTGCTCCAATAATGGGTCCAACTATTTGAGAATTATTTAAAAACTATATTTACACCTTTATAACTTTATATTGGTCCAAAAAAAAGCCGGTATTCATTCTAAAAGCTTTAAATCTCAATTTAAACCTTCATACGAATCTATTGAAAGTTTGGACGATCTTTGTCGTAGAAGTTTGCACAAGTTTTCCGTTGAATCAAAAATGGGTCTAACGTTCTTCTCTTAGGTTTATTACTATATTTATATCCTTATCACTTCATATTGGTCCCAAAAAAGGCCAATATTCACTTCGTACGAAGCTATTCAAAGTTGGGCAGTTTTGGTCAAAGTAGTTTGGACCAAGTTTCCGTTGCTCCAATAATGGGTCTAACTATTTGAGAATTATTTAAAAACTATATTTACACCTTTATAACTTTATATTGGTCCAAAAAAAAGCCGGTATTCATTCTAAAAGCTTTAAATCTCAATTTAAACCGTCATACGAATCTATTGAAAGTTTGGACGATCTTTGTCGTAGAAGTTTGCACAAGTTTTCCGTTGAATCAAAAATGGGTCTAACATTCTTCTCTTAGGTTTATTACTATATTTATATCCTTATCACTTCATATTGGTCCCAAAAAAGGCCAATATTCACTTCGTACGAAGCTATTCAAAGTTGGGTTGTTTTGGTCAAAGTAGTTTGGACCAAGTTTCCGTTGCTCCAATAATGGGTCCAACTATTTGAGAATTATTTAAAATCTATATTTACACCTTTATAACTTTATATTGGTCCAAAAAAAAGCCGGTATTCATTCTAAAAGCTTTAAATCTCATTTTAAACCTTCATACGAATCTATTGAAAGTTTGGACGATCTTTGTCGTAGAAGTTTGCACAAGTTTTCCGTTGAATCAAAAATGGGTCTAACGTTCTTCTCTTAGGTTTATTACTATATTTATATCCGTATCACTTCATATTGGTCCCAAAAAAAGGCCAATATTCACTTCGTATGAAGCTATTCAAAGTTGGGCTGTTTTGGTCAAAGTAGTTTGGACCATGTTTCCGTTGCTCCAATAATGGGTCCAACTATTTGAGAATTATTTAAAAACTATATTTACACCTTTATAACTTTATATTGGTCCAAAAAAAGCCAGTATTCATTCTAAAAGCTTTAAATCTCAATTTAAACCTTCATACGAATCTATTGAAAGTTTGGACGATCTTTGTCGTAGAAGTTTGCACAAGTTTTCCGTTGAATCAAAAATGGGTCTAACGTTCTTATCTTAGGTTTATTACTATATTTATATCCTTATCACTTCATATTGGTCCCAAAAAAGGCCAATATTCACTTCGTACGAAGCTATTCAAAGTTGGGCAGTTTTGGTCAAAGTAGTTTGGACCAAGTTTCCGTTGCTCCAATAATGGGTCTAACTATTTGAGAATTATTTAAAAACTATATTTACACCTTTATAACTTTATATTGGTCCAAAAAAAAGCCGGTATTCATTCTAAAATCTTTAAATCTCAATTTAAACCTTCATACGAATCTATTGAAAGTTTGGACGATCTTTGTCGTAGAAGTTTGCACAAGTTTTCCGTTGAATCAAAAATGGGTCTAACATTCTTCTCTTAGGTTTATTACTATATTTATATCCTTATCACTTCATATTGGTCCCAAAAAAGGCCAATATTCACTTCGTACGAAGCTATTCAAAGTTGGGTTGTTTTGGTCAAAGTAGTTTGGACCAAGTTTCCGTTGCTCCAATAATGGGTCCAACTATTTGAGAATTATTTAAAAACTATATTTACACCTTTATAACTTTATATTGGTCCAAAAAAAAGCCGGTATTCATTCTAAAAGCTTTAAATCTCAATTTAAACCTTCATACGAATCTATTGAAAGTTTGGACGATCTTTGTCGTAGAAGTTTGCACAAGTTTTCCGTTGAATCAAAAATGGGTCTAACGTTCTTCTCTTAGGTTTATTACTATATTTATATCCTTATCACTTCATATTGGTCCCAAAAAAGGCCAATATTCACTTCGTACGAAGCTATTCAAAGTTGGGCAGTTTTGGTCAAAGTAGTTTGGACCAAGTTTCCGTTGCTCCAATAATGGGTCTAACTATTTGAGAATTATTTAAAAACTATATTTACACCTTTATAACTTTATATTGGTCCAAAAAAAAGCCGGTATTCATTCTAAAATCTTTAAATCTCAATTTAAACCTTCATACGAATCTATTGAAAGTTTGGACGATCTTTGTCGTAGAAGTTTGCACAAGTTTTCCGTTGAATCAAAAATGGGTCTAACATTCTTCTCTTAGGTTTATTACTATATTTATATCCTTATCACTTCATATTGGTCCCAAAAAAGGCCAATATTCACTTCGTACGAAGCTATTCAAAGTTGGGTTGTTTTGGTCAAAGTAGTTTGGACCAAGTTTTCGTTGCTCCAATAATGGGTCCAACTATTTGAGAATTATTTAAAAACTATATTTACACCTTTATAACTTTATATTGGTCCAAAAAAAAGCCGGTATTCATTCTAAAAGCTTTAAATCTCAATTTAAACCTTCATACGAATCTATTGAAAGTTTGGACGATCTTTGTCGTAGAAGTTTGCACAAGTTTTCCGTTGAATCAAAAATGGGTCTAACGTTCTTCTCTTAGGTTTATTACTATATTTATATCCTTATCACTTCATATTGGTCCCAAAAAAAGGCCAATATTCACTTCGTACGAAGCTATTCAAAGTTGGGCAGTTTTGGTCAAAGTAGTTTGGACCATGTTTCCGTTGCTCCAATAATGGGTCCAACTATTTGAGAATTATTTAAAAACTATATTTACACCTTTATAACTTTATATTGGTCCAAAAAAAGCCGGTATTCATTCTAAAAGCTTTAAATCTCAATTTAAACCTTCATACGAATCTATTGAAAGTTTGGACGATCTTTGTCGTAGAAGTTTGCACAAGTTTTCCGTTAAATCAAAAATGGGTCTAACGTTCTTCTCTTAGGTTTATTACTATATTTATATCCTTATCACTTCATATTGGTCCCAAAAAAGGCCAATATTCACTTCGTACGAAGCTATTCAAAGTTGGGCAGTTTTGGTCAAAGTAGTTTGGACCAAGTTTCCGTTGCTCCAATAATGGGTCTAACTATTTGAGAATTATTTAAAAACTATATTTACACCTTTATAACTTTATATTGGTCCAAAAAAAAGCCGGTATTCATTCTAAAATCTTTAAATCTCAATTTAAACCTTCATACGAATCTATTGAAAGTTTGGACGATCTTTGTCGTAGAAGTTTGCACAAGTTTTCCGTTGAATCAAAAATGGGTCTAACGTTCTTCTCTTAGGTTTATTACTATATTTATATCCTTATCACTTCATATTGGTCCCAAAAAAGGCCAATATTCACTTCGTACGAAGCTATTCAAAGTTGGGCAGTTTTGGTCAAAGTAGTTTGGACCAAGTTTCCGTTGCTCCAATAATGGGTCCAACTATTTGAGAATTATTTAAAAACTATATTTACACCTTTATAACTTTATATTGGTCCAAAAAAAAGCCGGTATTCATTCTAAAAGCTTTAAATCTCAATTTAAACCTTCATACGAATCTATTGAAAGTTTGGACGATCTTTGTCGTAGAAGTTTGCACAAGTTTTCCGTTGAATCAAAAATGGGTCTAACGTTCTTCTCTTAGGTTTATTACTATATTTATATCCTTATCACTTCATATTGGTCCCAAAAAAGGCCAATATTCACTTCGTACGAAGCTATTCAAAGTTGGGCAGTTTTGGTCAAAGTAGTTTGGACCAAGTTTCCGTTGCTCCAATAATGGGTCTAACTATTTGAGAATTATTTAAAAACTATATTTACACCTTTATAACTTTATATTGGTCCAAAAAAAAGCCGGTATTCATTCTAAAAGCTTTAAATCTCAATTTAAACCTTCATACGAATCTATTGAAAGTTTGGACGATCTTTGTCGTAGAAGTTTGCACAAGTTTTCCGTTGAATCAAAAATGGGTCTAACGTTCTTCTCTTAGGTTTATTACTATATTTATATCCTTATCACTTCATATTGGTCCCAAAAAAAGGCCAATATTCACTTCGTACGAAGCTATTCAAAGTTGGGCAGTTTTGGTCAAAGTAGTTTGGACCATGTTTCCGTTGCTCCAATAATGGGTCCAACTATTTGAGAATTATTTAAAAACTATATTTACACCTTTATAACTTTATATTGGTCCAAAAAAAGCCGGTATTCATTCTAAAAGCTTTAAATCTCAATTTAAACCTTCATACGAATCTATTGAAAGTTTGGACGATCTTTGTCGTAGAAGTTTGCACAAGTTTTCCGTTGAATCAAAAATGGGTCTAACGTTCTTCTCTTAGGTTTATTACTATATTTATATCCTTATCACTTCATATTGGTCCCAAAAAAAGGCCAATATTCACTTCGTACGAAGCTATTCAAAGTTGGGCAGTTTTGGTCAAAGTAGTTTGGACCATGTTTCCGTTGCTCCAATAATGGGTCCAACTATTTGAGAATTATTTAAAAACTATATTTACACCTTTATAACTTTATATTGGTCCAAAAAAAGCCGGTATTCATTCTAAAAGCTTTAAATCTCAATTTAAACCTTCATACGAATCTATTGAAAGTTTGGACGATCTTTGTAGTAGAAGTTTGCACAAGTTTTCCGTTAAATCAAAAATGGGTCTAACGTTCTTCTCTTAGGTTTATTACTATATTTATATCCTTATCACTTCATATTGGTCCCAAAAAAGGCCAATATTCACTTCGTACGAAGCTATTCAAAGTTGGGCAGTTTTGGTCAAAGTAGTTTGGACCATGTTTCCGTTGCTCCAATAATGGGTCCAACTATTTGAGAATTATTTAAAAACTATATTTACACCTTTATAACTTTATATTGGTCCAAAAAAAGCCGGTATTCATTCTAAAAGCTTTAAATCTCAATTTAAACCTTCATACGAATCTATTGAAAGTTTGGACGATCTTTGTCGTAGAAGTTTGCACAAGTTTTCCGTTGAATCAAAAATGGGTCTAACGTTCTTCTCTTAGGTTTATTACTATATTTATATCCTTATCACTTCATATTGGTCCCAAAAAAAGGCCAATATTCACTTCGTACGAAGCTATTCAAAGTTGGGCAGTTTTGGTCAAAGTAGTTTGGACCATGTTTCCGTTGCTCCAATAATGGGTCCAACTATTTGAGAATTATTTAAAAACTATATTTACACCTTTATAACTTTATATTGGTCCAAAAAAAGCCGGTATTCATTCTAAAAGCTTTAAATCTCAATTTAAACCTTCATACGAATCTATTGAAAGTTTGGACGATCTTTGTAGTAGAAGTTTGCACAAGTTTTCCGTTAAATCAAAAATGGGTCTAACGTTCTTCTCTTAGGTTTATTACTATATTTATATCCTTATCACTTCATATTGGTCCCAAAAAAGGCCAATATTCACTTCGTACGAAGCTATTCAAAGTTGGGCAGTTTTGGTCAAAGTAGTTTGGACCAAGTTTCCGTTGCTCCAATAATGGGTCTAACTATTTGAGAATTATTTAAAAACTATATTTACACCTTTATAACTTTATATTGGTCCAAAAAAAGCCGGTATTCATTCTAAAAGCTTTAAATCTCAATTTAAACCTTCATACGAATCTATTGAAAGTTTGGACGATCTTTGTCGTAGAAGTTTGCACAAGTTTTCCGTTGAATCAAAAATGGGTCTAACATTCTTCTCTTAGGTTTATTACTATATTTATATCCTTATCACTTCATATTGGTCCCAAAAAAGGCCAATATTCACTTCGTACGAAGCTATTCAATGTTGGGTTGTTTTGGTCAAAGTAGTTTGGACCAAGTTTCCGTTGCTCCAATAATGGGTCCAACTATTTGAGAATTATTTAAAAACTATATTTACACCTTTATAACTTTATATTGGTCCAAAAAAAAGCCGGTATTCATTCTAAAATCTTTAAATCTCAATTTAAACCTTCATACGAATCTATTGAAAGTTTGGACGATCTTTGTCGTAGAAGTTTGCACAAGTTTTCCGTTGAATCAAAAATGGGTCTAACGTTCTTCTCTTAGGTTTATTACTATATTTATATCCTTATCACTTCATATTGGTCCCAAAAAAGGCCAATATTCACTTCGTACGAAGCTATTCAAAGTTGGGTTGTTTTGGTCAAAGTAGTTTGGACCAAGTTTCCATTGCTCCAATAATGGGTCCAACTATTTGAGAATTATTTAAAAACTATATTTACACCTTTATAACTTTATATTGGTCCAAAAAAAAGCCGGTATTCATTCTAAAAGCTTTAAATCTCAATTTAAACCGTCATACGAATCTATTGAAAGTTTGGACGATCTTTGTCGTAGAAGTTTGCACAAGTTTTCCGTTGAATCAAAAATGGGTCTAACATTCTTCTCTTAGGTTTATTACTATATTTATATCCTTATCACTTCATATTGGTCCCAAAAAAGGCCAATATTCACTTCGTACGAAGCTATTCAAAGTTGGGTTGTTTTGGTCAAAGTAGTTTGGACCAAGTTTCCGTTGCTCCAATAATGGGTCCAACTATTTGAGAATTATTTAAAATCTATATTTACACCTTTATAACTTTATATTGGTCCAAAAAAAAGCCGGTATTCATTCTAAAAGCTTTAAATCTCATTTTAAAACCTTCATACGAATCTATTGAAAGTTTGGACGATCTTTGTCGTAGAAGTTTGCACAAGTTTTCCGTTGAATCAAAAATGGGTCTAACGTTCTTCTCTTAGGTTTATTACTATATTTATATCCGTATCACTTCATATTGGTCCCAAAAAAAGGCCAATATTCACTTCGTATGAAGCTATTCAAAGTTGGGCAGTTTTGGTCAAAGTAGTTTGGACCATGTTTCCGTTGCTCCAATAATGGGTCCAACTATTTGAGAATTATTTAAAAACTATATTTACACCTTTATAACTTTATATTGGTCCAAAAAAAGCCAGTATTCATTCTAAAAGCTTTAAATCTCAATTTAAACCTTCATACGAATCTATTGAAAGTTTGGACGATCTTTGTCGTAGAAGTTTGCACAAGTTTTCCGTTGAATCAAAAATGGGTCTAACGTTCTTATCTTAGGTTTATTACTATATTTATATCCTTATCACTTCATATTGGTCCCAAAAAAGGCCAATATTCACTTCGTACGAAGCTATTCAAAGTTGGGCAGTTTTGGTCAAAGTAGTTTGGACCAAGTTTCCGTTGCTCCAATAATGGGTCTAACTATTTGAGAATTATTTAAAAACTATATTTACACCTTTATAACTTTATATTGGTCCAAAAAAAAGCCGGTATTCATTCTAAAAGCTTTAAATCTCAATTTAAACCTTCATACGAATCTATTGAAAGTTTGGACGATCTTTGTCGTAGAAGTTTGCACAAGTTTTCCGTTGAATCAAAAATGGGTCTAACGTTCTTCTCTTAGGTTTATTACTATATTTATATCCTTATCACTTCATATTGGTCCCAAAAAAAGGCCAATATTCACTTCGTACGAAGCTATTCAAAGTTGGGCAGTTTTGGTCAAAGTAGTTTGGACCATGTTTCCGTTGCTCCAATAATGGGTCCAACTATTTGAGAATTATTTAAAAACTATATTTACACCTTTATAACTTTATATTGGTCCAAAAAAAGCCGGTATTCATTCTAAAAGCTTTAAATCTCAATTTAAACCTTCATACGAATCTATTGAAAGTTTGGACGATCTTTGTCGTAGAAGTTTGCACAAGTTTTCCGTTAAATCAAAAATGGGTCTAACGTTCTTCTCTTAGGTTTATTACTATATTTATATCCTTATCACTTCATATTGGTCCCAAAAAAGGCCAATATTCACTTCGTACGAAGCTATTCAAAGTTGGGCAGTTTTGGTCAAAGTAGTTTGGACCAAGTTTCCGTTGCTCCAATAATGGGTCTAACTATTTGAGAATTATTTAAAAACTATATTTACACCTTTATAACTTTATATTGGTCCAAAAAAAGCCGGTATTCATTCTAAAAGCTTTAAATCTCAATTTAAACCTTCATACGAATCTATTGAAAGTTTGGACGATCTTTGTCGTAGAAGTTTGCACAAGTTTTCCGTTGAATCAAAAATGGGTCTAACATTCTTCTCTTAGGTTTATTACTATATTTATATCCTTATCACTTCATATTGGTCCCAAAAAAGGCCAATATTCACTTCGTACGAAGCTATTCAATGTTGGGTTGTTTTGGTCAAAGTAGTTTGGACCAAGTTTCCGTTGCTCCAATAATGGGTCCAACTATTTGAGAATTATTTAAAAACTATATTTACACCTTTATAACTTTATATTGGTCCAAAAAAAAGCCGGTATTCATTCTAAAATCTTTAAATCTCAATTTAAACCTTCATACGAATCTATTGAAAGTTTGGACGATCTTTGTCGTAGAAGTTTGCACAAGTTTTCCGTTGAATCAAAAATGGGTCTAACGTTCTTCTCTTAGGTTTATTACTATATTTATATCCTTATCACTTCATATTGGTCCCAAAAAAGGCCAATATTCACTTCGTACGAAGCTATTCAAAGTTGGGTTGTTTTGGTCAAAGTAGTTTGGACCAAGTTTCCGTTGCTCCAATAATGGGTCCAACTATTTGAGAATTATTTAAAAACTATATTTACACCTTTATAACTTTATATTGGTCCAAAAAAAAGCCGGTATTCATTCTAAAAGCTTTAAATCTCAATTTAAACCTTCATACGAATCTATTGAAAGTTTGGACGATCTTTGTCGTAGAAGTTTGCACAAGTTTTCCGTTGAATAAAAAATGGGTCTAACGTTCTTCTCTTAGGTTTATTACTATATTTATATCCTTATCACTTCATATTGGTCCCAAAAAAGGCCAATATTCACTTCGTACGAAGCTATTCAAAGTTGGGCAGTTTTGGTCAAAGTAGTTTGGACCAAGTTTCCGTTGCTCCAATAATGGGTCTAACTATTTGAGAATTATTTAAAAACTATATTTACACCTTTATAACTTTATATTGGTCCAAAAAAAAGCCGGTATTCATTCTAAAAGCTTTAAATCTCAATTTAAACCTTCATACGAATCTATTGAAAGTTTGGACGATCTTTGTCGTAGAAGTTTGCACAAGTTTTCCGTTGAATCAAAAATGGGTCTAACGTTCTTCTCTTAGGTTTATTACTATATTTATATCCTTATCACTTCATATTGGTCCCAAAAAAAGGCCAATATTCACTTCGTACGAAGCTATTCAAAGTTGGGCAGTTTTGGTCAAAGTAGTTTGGACCATGTTTCCGTTGCTCCAATAATGGGTCCAACTATTTGAGAATTATTTAAAAACTATATTTACACCTTTATAACTTTATATTGGTCCAAAAAAAGCCGGTATTCATTCTAAAAGCTTTAAATCTCAATTTAAACCTTCATACGAATCTATTGAAAGTTTGGACGATCTTTGTCGTAGAAGTTTGCACAAGTTTTCCGTTGAATCAAAAATGGGTCTAACGTTCTTCTCTTAGGTTTATTACTATATTTATATCCTTATCACTTCATATTGGTCCCAAAAAAAGGCCAATATTCACTTCGTACGAAGCTATTCAATGTTGGGTTGTTTTGGTCAAAGTAGTTTGGACCAAGTTTCCGTTGCTCCAATAATGGGTCCAACTATTTGAGAATTATTTAAAAACTATATTTACACCTTTATAACTTTATATTGGTCCAAAAAAAAGCCGGTATTCATTCTAAAATCTTTAAATCTCAATTTAAACCTTCATACGAATCTATTGAAAGTTTGGACGATCTTTGTCGTAGAAGTTTGCACAAGTTTTCCGTTGAATCAAAAATGGGTCTAACGTTCTTCTCTTAGGTTTATTACTATATTTATATCCTTATCACTTCATATTGGTCCCAAAAAAGGCCAATATTCACTTCGTACGAAGCTATTCAAAGTTGGGTTGTTTTGGTCAAAGTAGTTTGGACCAAGTTTCCATTGCTCCAATAATGGGTCCAACTATTTGAGAATTATTTAAAAACTATATTTACACCTTTATAACTTTATATTGGTCCAAAAAAAAGCCGGTATTCATTCTAAAAGCTTTAAATCTCAATTTAAACCGTCATACGAATCTATTGAAAGTTTGGACGATCTTTGTCGTAGAAGTTTGCACAAGTTTTCCGTTGAATCAAAAATGGGTCTAACATTCTTCTCTTAGGTTTATTACTATATTTATATCCTTATCACTTCATATTGGTCCCAAAAAAGGCCAATATTCACTTCGTACGAAGCTATTCAAAGTTGGGTTGTTTTGGTCAAAGTAGTTTGGACCAAGTTTCCGTTGCTCCAATAATGGGTCCAACTATTTGAGAATTATTTAAAATCTATATTTACACCTTTATAACTTTATATTGGTCCAAAAAAAAGCCGGTATTCATTCTAAAAGCTTTAAATCTCATTTTAAACCTTCATACGAATCTATTGAAAGTTTGGACGATCTTTGTCGTAGAAGTTTGCACAAGTTTTCCGTTGAATCAAAAATGGGTCTAACGTTCTTCTCTTAGGTTTATTACTATATTTATATCCGTATCACTTCATATTGGTCCCAAAAAAAGGCCAATATTCACTTCGTATGAAGCTATTCAAAGTTGGGCAGTTTTGGTCAAAGTAGTTTGGACCATGTTTCCGTTGCTCCAATAATGGGTCCAACTATTTGAGAATTATTTAAAAACTATATTTACACCTTTATAACTTTATATTGGTCCAAAAAAAGCCAGTATTCATTCTAAAAGCTTTAAATCTCAATTTAAACCTTCATACGAATCTATTGAAAGTTTGGACGATCTTTGTCGTAGAAGTTTGCACAAGTTTTCCGTTGAATCAAAAATGGGTCTAACGTTCTTATCTTAGGTTTATTACTATATTTATATCCTTATCACTTCATATTGGTCCCAAAAAAGGCCAATATTCACTTCGTACGAAGCTATTCAAAGTTGGGCAGTTTTGGTCAAAGTAGTTTGGACCAAGTTTCCGTTGCTCCAATAATGGGTCTAACTATTTGAGAATTATTTAAAAACTATATTTACACCTTTATAACTTTATATTGGTCCAAAAAAAAGCCGGTATTCATTCTAAAAGCTTTAAATCTCAATTTAAACCTTCATACGAATCTATTGAAAGTTTGGACGATCTTTGTCGTAGAAGTTTGCACAAGTTTTCCGTTGAATCAAAAATGGGTCTAACGTTCTTCTCTTAGGTTTATTACTATATTTATATCCTTATCACTTCATATTGGTCCCAAAAAAAGGCCAATATTCACTTCGTACGAAGCTATTCAAAGTTGGGCAGTTTTGGTCAAAGTAGTTTGGACCATGTTTCCGTTGCTCCAATAATGGGTCCAACTATTTGAGAATTATTTAAAAACTATATTTACACCTTTATAACTTTATATTGGTCCAAAAAAAGCCGGTATTCATTCTAAAAGCTTTAAATCTCAATTTAAACCTTCATACGAATCTATTGAAAGTTTGGACGATCTTTGTCGTAGAAGTTTGCACAAGTTTTCCGTTAAATCAAAAATGGGTCTAACGTTCTTCTCTTAGGTTTATTACTATATTTATATCCTTATCACTTCATATTGGTCCCAAAAAAGGCCAATATTCACTTCGTACGAAGCTATTCAAAGTTGGGCAGTTTTGGTCAAAGTAGTTTGGACCAAGTTTCCGTTGCTCCAATAATGGGTCTAACTATTTGAGAATTATTTAAAAACTATATTTACACCTTTATAACTTTATATTGGTCCAAAAAAAGCCGGTATTCATTCTAAAAGCTTTAAATCTCAATTTAAACCTTCATACGAATCTATTGAAAGTTTGGACGATCTTTGTCGTAGAAGTTTGCACAAGTTTTCCGTTGAATCAAAAATGGGTCTAACATTCTTCTCTTAGGTTTATTACTATATTTATATCCTTATCACTTCATATTGGTCCCAAAAAAGGCCAATATTCACTTCGTACGAAGCTATTCAATGTTGGGTTGTTTTGGTCAAAGTAGTTTGGACCAAGTTTCCGTTGCTCCAATAATGGGTCCAACTATTTGAGAATTATTTAAAAACTATATTTACACCTTTATAACTTTATATTGGTCCAAAAAAAAGCCGGTATTCATTCTAAAATCTTTAAATCTCAATTTAAACCTTCATACGAATCTATTGAAAGTTTGGACGATCTTTGTCGTAGAAGTTTGCACAAGTTTTCCGTTGAATCAAAAATGGGTCTAACGTTCTTCTCTTAGGTTTATTACTATATTTATATCCTTATCACTTCATATTGGTCCCAAAAAAGGCCAATATTCACTTCGTACGAAGCTATTCAAAGTTGGGTTGTTTTGGTCAAAGTAGTTTGGACCAAGTTTCCGTTGCTCCAATAATGGGTCCAACTATTTGAGAATTATTTAAAAACTATATTTACACCTTTATAACTTTATATTGGTCCAAAAAAAAGCCGGTATTCATTCTAAAAGCTTTAAATCTCAATTTAAACCTTCATACGAATCTATTGAAAGTTTGGACGATCTTTGTCGTAGAAGTTTGCACAAGTTTTCCGTTGAATAAAAAATGGGTCTAACGTTCTTCTCTTAGGTTTATTACTATATTTATATCCTTATCACTTCATATTGGTCCCAAAAAAGGCCAATATTCACTTCGTACGAAGCTATTCAAAGTTGGGCAGTTTTGGTCAAAGTAGTTTGGACCAAGTTTCCGTTGCTCCAATAATGGGTCTAACTATTTGAGAATTATTTAAAAACTATATTTACACCTTTATAACTTTATATTGGTCCAAAAAAAAGCCGGTATTCATTCTAAAAGCTTTAAATCTCAATTTAAACCTTCATACGAATCTATTGAAAGTTTGGACGATCTTTGTCGTAGAAGTTTGCACAAGTTTTCCGTTGAATCAAAAATGGGTCTAACGTTCTTCTCTTAGGTTTATTACTATATTTATATCCTTATCACTTCATATTGGTCCCAAAAAAAGGCCAATATTCACTTCGTACGAAGCTATTCAAAGTTGGGCAGTTTTGGTCAAAGTAGTTTGGACCATGTTTCCGTTGCTCCAATAATGGGTCCAACTATTTGAGAATTATTTAAAAACTATATTTACACCTTTATAACTTTATATTGGTCCAAAAAAAGCCGGTATTCATTCTAAAAGCTTTAAATCTCAATTTAAACCTTCATACGAATCTATTGAAAGTTTGGACGATCTTTGTCGTAGAAGTTTGCACAAGTTTTCCGTTGAATCAAAAATGGGTCTAACGTTCTTCTCTTAGGTTTATTACTATATTTATATCCTTATCACTTCATATTGGTCCCAAAAAAAGGCCAATATTCACTTCGTACGAAGCTATTCAAAGTTGGGCAGTTTTGGTCAAAGTAGTTTGGACCATGTTTCCGTTGCTCCAATAATGGGTCCAACTATTTGAGAATTATTTAAAAACTATATTTACACCTTTATAACTTTATATTGGTCCAAAAAAAGCCGGTATTCATTCTAAAAGCTTTAAATCTCAATTTAAACCTTCATACGAATCTATTGAAAGTTTGGACGATCTTTGTAGTAGAAGTTTGCACAAGTTTTCCGTTAAATCAAAAATGGGTCTAACGTTCTTCTCTTAGGTTTATTACTATATTTATATCCTTATCACTTCATATTGGTCCCAAAAAAGGCCAATATTCACTTCGTACGAAGCTATTCAAAGTTGGGCAGTTTTGGTCAAAGTAGTTTGGACCAAGTTTCCGTTGCTCCAATAATGGGTCTAACTATTTGAGAATTATTTAAAAACTATATTTACACCTTTATAACTTTATATTGGTCCAAAAAAAGCCGGTATTCATTCTAAAAGCTTTAAATCTCAATTTAAACCTTCATACGAATCTATTGAAAGTTTGGACGATCTTTGTCGTAGAAGTTTGCACAAGTTTTCCGTTGAATCAAAAATGGGTCTAACATTCTTCTCTTAGGTTTATTACTATATTTATATCCTTATCACTTCATATTGGTCCCAAAAAAGGCCAATATTCACTTCGTACGAAGCTATTCAATGTTGGGTTGTTTTGGTCAAAGTAGTTTGGACCAAGTTTCCGTTGCTCCAATAATGGGTCCAACTATTTGAGAATTATTTAAAAACTATATTTACACCTTTATAACTTTATATTGGTCCAAAAAAAAGCCGGTATTCATTCTAAAATCTTTAAATCTCAATTTAAACCTTCATACGAATCTATTGAAAGTTTGGACGATCTTTGTCGTAGAAGTTTGCACAAGTTTTCCGTTGAATCAAAAATGGGTCTAACGTTCTTCTCTTAGGTTTATTACTATATTTATATCCTTATCACTTCATATTGGTCCCAAAAAAGGCCAATATTCACTTCGTACGAAGCTATTCAAAGTTGGGTTGTTTTGGTCAAAG
Organism: Trifolium repens; assembly: GCA_030408175.1. Classification (NCBI taxonomy): domain Eukaryota; kingdom Viridiplantae; phylum Streptophyta; class Magnoliopsida; order Fabales; family Fabaceae; genus Trifolium; species Trifolium repens. The sequence continues at coordinate 35,994,115 of CP125838.1, read as the reverse complement.
TAGTTTGGACCAAGTTTCCATTGCTCCAATAATGGGTCCAACTATTTGAGAATTATTTAAAAACTATATTTACACCTTTATAACTTTATATTGGTCCAAAAAAAAGCCGGTATTCATTCTAAAAGCTTTAAATCTCAATTTAAACCTTCATACGAATCTATTGAAAGTTTGGACGATCTTTGTCGTAGAAGTTTGCACAAGTTTTCCGTTGAATAAAAAATGGGTCTAACGTTCTTCTCTTAGGTTTATTACTATATTTATATCCTTATCACTTCATATTGGTCCCAAAAAAGGCCAATATTCACTTCGTACGAAGCTATTCAAAGTTGGGCAGTTTTGGTCAAAGTAGTTTGGACCAAGTTTCCGTTGCTCCAATAATGGGTCTAACTATTTGAGAATTATTTAAAAACTATATTTACACCTTTATAACTTTATATTGGTCCAAAAAAAAGCCGGTATTCATTCTAAAAGCTTTAAATCTCAATTTAAACCTTCATACGAATCTATTGAAAGTTTGGACGATCTTTGTCGTAGAAGTTTGCACAAGTTTTCCGTTGAATCAAAAATGGGTCTAACGTTCTTATCTTAGGTTTATTACTATATTTATATCCGTATCACTTCATATTGGTCCCAAAAAAAGGCCAATATTCACTTCGTACGAAGCTATTCAAAGTTGGGCAGTTTTGGTCAAAGTAGTTTGGACCATGTTTCCGTTGCTCCAATAATGGGTCCAACTATTTGAGAATTATTTAAAAACTATATTTACACCTTTATAACTTTATATTGGTCCAAAAAAAGCCGGTATTCATTCTAAAAGCTTTAAATCTCAATTTAAACCTTCATACGAATCTATTGAAAGTTTGGACGATCTTTGTCGTAGAAGTTTGCACAAGTTTTCCGTTGAATCAAAAATGGGTCTAACGTTCTTCTCTTAGGTTTATTACTATATTTATATCCTTATCACTTCATATTGGTCCCAAAAAAGGCCAATATTCACTTCGTACGAAGCTATTCAAAGTTGGGCAGTTTTGGTCAAAGTAGTTTGGACCAAGTTTCCGTTGCTCCAATAATGGGTCTAACTATTTGAGAATTATTTAAAAACTTTATTTACACCTTTATAACTTTATATTGGTCCAAAAAAAAGCCGGTATTCATTCTAAAATCTTTAAATCTCAATTTAAACCTTCATACGAATCTATTGAAAGTTTGGACGATCTTTGTCGTAGAAGTTTGCACAAGTTTTCCGTTGAATCAAAAATGGGTCTAACATTCTTCTCTTAGGTTTATTACTATATTTATATCCTTATCACTTCATATTGGTCCCAAAAAAGGCCAATATTCACTTCGTACGAAGCTATTCAAAGTTGGGTTGTTTTGGTCAAAGTAGTTTGGACCAAGTTTCCGTTGCTCCAATAATGGGTCCAACTATTTGAGAATTATTTAAAAACTATATTTACACCTTTATAACTTTATATTGGTCCAAAAAAAAGCCGGTATTCATTCTAAAAGCTTTAAATCTCAATTTAAACCTTCATACGAATCTATTGAAAGTTTGGACGATCTTTGTCGTAGAAGTTTGCACAAGTTTTCCGTTGAATCAAAAATGGGTCTAACGTTCTTCTCTTAGGTTTATTACTATATTTATATCCTTATCACTTCATATTGGTCCCAAAAAAAGGCAAATATTCACTTCGTACGAAGCTATTCAAAGTTGGGCAGTTTTGGTCAAAGTAGTTTGGACCAAGTTTCCGTTGCTCCAATAATGGGTCTAACTATTTGAGAATTATTTAAAAACTATATTTACACCTTTATAACTTTATATTGGTCCAAAAAAAAGCCGGTATTCATTCTAAAATCTTTAAATCTCAATTTAAACCTTCATACGAATCTATTGAAAGTTTGGACGATCTTTGTCGTAGATGTTTGCACAAGTTTTCCGTTGAATCAAAAATGGGTCTAACGTTCTTCTCTTAGGTTTATTACTATATTTATATCCTTATCACTTCATATTGGTCCCAAAAAAGGCCAATATTCACTTCGTACGAAGCTATTCAAAGTTGGGTTGTTTTGGTCAAAGTAGTTTGGACCAAGTTTCCGTTGCTCCAATAATGGGTCCAACTATTTGAGAATTATTTAAAAACTATATTTACACCTTTATAACTTTATATTGGTCCAAAAAAAAGCCGGTATTCATTCTAAAAGCTTTAAATCTCAATTTAAACCTTCATACGAATCTATTGAAAGTTTGGACGATCTTTGTCGTAGAAGTTTGCACAAGTTTTCCGTTGAATCAAAAATGGGTCTAACATTCTTCTCTTAGGTTTATTACTATATTTATATCCTTATCACTTCATATTGGTCCCAAAAAAGGCCAATATTCACTTCGTACGAAGCTATTCAAAGTTGGGTTGTTTTGGTCAAAGTAGTTTGGACCAAGTTTCCGTTGCTCCAATAATGGGTCCAACTATTTGAGAATTATTTAAAAACTATATTTACACCTTTATAACTTTATATTGGTCCAAAAAAAAGCCGGTATTCATTCTAAAATCTTTAAATCTCAATTTAAACCTTCATACGAATCTATTGAAAGTTTGGACGATCTTTGTCGTAGAAGTTTGCACAAGTTTTCCGTTGAATCAAAAATGGGTCTAACGTTCTTCTCTTAGGTTTATTACTATATTTATATCCTTATCACTTCATATTGGTCCCAAAAAAGGCCAATATTCACTTCGTACGAAGCTATTCAAAGTTGGGTTGTTTTGGTCAAAGTAGTTTGGACCAAGTTTCCGTTGCTCCAATAATGGGTCCAACTATTTGAGAATTATTTAAAAACTATATTTACACCTTTATAACTTTATATTGGTCCAAAAAAAAGCCGGTATTCATTCTAAAAGCTTTAAATCTCAATTTAAACCTTCATACGAATCTATTGAAAGTTTGGACGATCTTTGTCGTAGAAGTTTGCACAAGTTTTCCGTTGAATAAAAAATGGGTCTAACGTTCTTCTCTTAGGTTTATTACTATATTTATATCCTTATCACTTCATATTGGTCCCAAAAAAGGCCAATATTCACTTCGTACGAAGCTATTCAAAGTTGGGCAGTTTTGGTCAAAGTAGTTTGGACCAAGTTTCCGTTGCTCCAATAATGGGTCTAACTATTTGAGAATTATTTAAAAACTATATTTACACCTTTATAACTTTATATTGGTCCAAAAAAAAGCCGGTATTCATTCTAAAAGCTTTAAATCTCAATTTAAACCTTCATACGAATCTATTGAAAGTTTGGACGATCTTTGTAGTAGAAGTTTGCACAAGTTTTCCGTTAAATCAAAAATGGGTCTAACGTTCTTCTCTTAGGTTTATTACTATATTTATATCCTTATCACTTCATATTGGTCCCAAAAAAGGCCAATATTCACTTCGTACGAAGCTATTCAAAGTTGGGCAGTTTTGGTCAAAGTAGTTTGGACCAAGTTTCCGTTGCTCCAATAATGGGTCTAACTATTTGAGAATTATTTAAAAACTATATTTACACCTTTATAACTTTATATTGGTCCAAAAAAAGCCGGTATTCATTCTAAAAGCTTTAAATCTCAATTTAAACCTTCATACGAATCTATTGAAAGTTTGGACGATCTTTGTCGTAGAAGTTTGCACAAGTTTTCCGTTGAATCAAAAATGGGTCTAACATTCTTCTCTTAGGTTTATTACTATATTTATATCCTTATCACTTCATATTGGTCCCAAAAAAGGCCAATATTCACTTCGTACGAAGCTATTCAATGTTGGGTTGTTTTGGTCAAAGTAGTTTGGACCAAGTTTCCGTTGCTCCAATAATGGGTCCAACTATTTGAGAATTATTTAAAAACTATATTTACACCTTTATAACTTTATATTGGTCCAAAAAAAAGCCGGTATTCATTCTAAAATCTTTAAATCTCAATTTAAACCTTCATACGAATCTATTGAAAGTTTGGACGATCTTTGTCGTAGAAGTTTGCACAAGTTTTCCGTTGAATCAAAAATGGGTCTAACGTTCTTCTCTTAGGTTTATTACTATATTTATATCCTTATCACTTCATATTGGTCCCAAAAAAGGCCAATATTCACTTCGTACGAAGCTATTCAAAGTTGGGTTGTTTTGGTCAAAGTAGTTTGGACCAAGTTTCCATTGCTCCAATAATGGGTCCAACTATTTGAGAATTATTTAAAAACTATATTTACACCTTTATAACTTTATATTGGTCCAAAAAAAAGCCGGTATTCATTCTAAAAGCTTTAAATCTCAATTTAAACCTTCATACGAATCTATTGAAAGTTTGGACGATCTTTGTCGTAGAAGTTTGCACAAGTTTTCCGTTGAATAAAAAATGGGTCTAACGTTCTTCTCTTAGGTTTATTACTATATTTATATCCTTATCACTTCATATTGGTCCCAAAAAAGGCCAATATTCACTTCGTACGAAGCTATTCAAAGTTGGGCAGTTTTGGTCAAAGTAGTTTGGACCAAGTTTCCGTTGCTCCAATAATGGGTCTAACTATTTGAGAATTATTTAAAAACTATATTTACACCTTTATAACTTTATATTGGTCCAAAAAAAAGCCGGTATTCATTCTAAAAGCTTTAAATCTCAATTTAAACCTTCATACGAATCTATTGAAAGTTTGGACGATCTTTGTCGTAGAAGTTTGCACAAGTTTTCCGTTGAATCAAAAATGGGTCTAACGTTCTTCTCTTAGGTTTATTACTATATTTATATCCGTATCACTTCATATTGGTCCCAAAAAAAGGCCAATATTCACTTCGTACGAAGCTATTCAAAGTTGGGCAGTTTTGGTCAAAGTAGTTTGGACCATGTTTCCGTTGCTCCAATAATGGGTCCAACTATTTGAGAATTATTTAAAAACTATATTTACACCTTTATAACTTTATATTGGTCCAAAAAAAGCCGGTATTCATTCTAAAAGCTTTAAATCTCAATTTAAACCTTCATACGAATCTATTGAAAGTTTGGACGATCTTTGTCGTAGAAGTTTGCACAAGTTTTCCGTTGAATCAAAAATGGGTCTAACGTTCTTCTCTTAGGTTTATTACTATATTTATATCCTTATCACTTCATATTGGTCCCAAAAAAGGCCAATATTCACTTCGTACGAAGCTATTCAAAGTTGGGCAGTTTTGGTCAAAGTAGTTTGGACCAAGTTTCCGTTGCTCCAATAATGGGTCTAACTATTTGAGAATTATTTAAAAACTTTATTTACACCTTTATAACTTTATATTGGTCCAAAAAAAAGCCGGTATTCATTCTAAAATCTTTAAATCTCAATTTAAACCTTCATACGAATCTATTGAAAGTTTGGACGATCTTTGTCGTAGAAGTTTGCACAAGTTTTCCGTTGAATCAAAAATGGGTCTAACATTCTTCTCTTAGGTTTATTACTATATTTATATCCTTATCACTTCATATTGGTCCCAAAAAAGGCCAATATTCACTTCGTACGAAGCTATTCAAAGTTGGGTTGTTTTGGTCAAAGTAGTTTGGACCAAGTTTCCGTTGCTCCAATAATGGGTCCAACTATTTGAGAATTATTTAAAAACTATATTTACACCTTTATAACTTTATATTGGTCCAAAAAAAAGCCGGTATTCATTCTAAAAGCTTTAAATCTCAATTTAAACCTTCATACGAATCTATTGAAAGTTTGGACGATCTTTGTCGTAGAAGTTTGCACAAGTTTTCCGTTGAATCAAAAATGGGTCTAACGTTCTTCTCTTAGGTTTATTACTATATTTATATCCTTATCACTTCATATTGGTCCCAAAAAAAGGCAAATATTCACTTCGTACGAAGCTATTCAAAGTTGGGCAGTTTTGGTCAAAGTAGTTTGGACCAAGTTTCCGTTGCTCCAATAATGGGTCTAACTATTTGAGAATTATTTAAAAACTATATTTATACCTTTATAACTTTATATTGGTCCAAAAAAAAGCCGGTATTCATTCTAAAATCTTTAAATCTCAATTTAAACCTTCATACGAATCTATTGAAAGTTTGGACGATCTTTGTCGTAGATGTTTGCACAAGTTTTCCGTTGAATCAAAAATGGGTCTAACGTTCTTCTCTTAGGTTTATTACTATATTTATATCCTTATCACTTCATATTGGTCCCAAAAAAGGCCAATATTCACTTCGTACGAAGCTATTCAAAGTTGGGTTGTTTTGGTCAAAGTAGTTTGGACCAAGTTTCCGTTGCTCCAATAATGGGTCCAACTATTTGAGAATTATTTAAAAACTATATTTACACCTTTATAACTTTATATTGGTCCAAAAAAAAGCCGGTATTCATTCTAAAAGCTTTAAATCTCAATTTAAACCTTCATACGAATCTATTGAAAGTTTGGACGATCTTTGTCGTAGAAGTTTGCACAAGTTTTCCGTTGAATCAAAAATGGGTCTAACATTCTTCTCTTAGGTTTATTACTATATTTATATCCTTATCACTTCATATTGGTCCCAAAAAAGGCCAATATTCACTTCGTACGAAGCTATTCAAAGTTGGGTTGTTTTGGTCAAAGTAGTTTGGACCAAGTTTCCGTTGCTCCAATAATGGGTCCAACTATTTGAGAATTATTTAAAAACTATATTTACACCTTTATAACTTTATATTGGTCCAAAAAAAAGCCGGTATTCATTCTAAAATCTTTAAATCTCAATTTAAACCTTCATACGAATCTATTGAAAGTTTGGACGATCTTTGTCGTAGAAGTTTGCACAAGTTTTCCGTTGAATCAAAAATGGGTCTAACGTTCTTCTCTTAGGTTTATTACTATATTTATATCCTTATCACTTCATATTGGTCCCAAAAAAGGCCAATATTCACTTCGTACGAAGCTATTCAAAGTTGGGTTGTTTTGGTCAAAGTAGTTTGGACCAAGTTTCCGTTGCTCCAATAATGGGTCCAACTATTTGAGAATTATTTAAAAACTATATTTACACCTTTATAACTTTATATTGGTCCAAAAAAAAGCCGGTATTCATTCTAAAAGCTTTAAATCTCAATTTAAACCTTCATACGAATCTATTGAAAGTTTGGACGATCTTTGTCGTAGAAGTTTGCACAAGTTTTCCGTTGAATAAAAAATGGGTCTAACGTTCTTCTCTTAGGTTTATTACTATATTTATATCCTTATCACTTCATATTGGTCCCAAAAAAGGCCAATATTCACTTCGTACGAAGCTATTCAAAGTTGGGCAGTTTTGGTCAAAGTAGTTTGGACCAAGTTTCCGTTGCTCCAATAATGGGTCTAACTATTTGAGAATTATTTAAAAACTATATTTACACCTTTATAACTTTATATTGGTCCAAAAAAAAGCCGGTATTCATTCTAAAAGCTTTAAATCTCAATTTAAACCTTCATACGAATCTATTGAAAGTTTGGACGATCTTTGTCGTAGAAGTTTGCACAAGTTTTCCGTTGAATCAAAAATGGGTCTAACGTTCTTCTCTTAGGTTTATTACTATATTTATATCCGTATCACTTCATATTGGTCCCAAAAAAAGGCCAATATTCACTTCGTACGAAGCTATTCAAAGTTGGGCAGTTTTGGTCAAAGTAGTTTGGACCATGTTTCCGTTGCTCCAATAATGGGTCCAACTATTTGAGAATTATTTAAAAACTATATTTACACCTTTATAACTTTATATTGGTCCAAAAAAAGCCGGTATTCATTCTAAAAGCTTTAAATCTCAATTTAAACCTTCATACGAATCTATTGAAAGTTTGGACGATCTTTGTCGTAGAAGTTTGCACAAGTTTTCCGTTGAATCAAAAATGGGTCTAACGTTCTTCTCTTAGGTTTATTACTATATTTATATCCTTATCACTTCATATTGGTCCCAAAAAAGGCCAATATTCACTTCGTACGAAGCTATTCAAAGTTGGGCAGTTTTGGTCAAAGTAGTTTGGACCAAGTTTCCGTTGCTCCAATAATGGGTCTAACTATTTGAGAATTATTTAAAAACTATATTTACACCTTTATAACTTTATATTGGTCCAAAAAAAAGCCGGTATTCATTCTAAAATCTTTAAATCTCAATTTAAACCTTCATACGAATCTATTGAAAGTTTGGACGATCTTTGTCGTAGAAGTTTGCACAAGTTTTCCGTTGAATCAAAAATGGGTCTAACATTCTTCTCTTAGGTTTATTACTATATTTATATCCTTATCACTTCATATTGGTCCCAAAAAAGGCCAATATTCACTTCGTACGAAGCTATTCAAAGTTGGGTTGTTTTGGTCAAAGTAGTTTGGACCAAGTTTCCGTTGCTCCAATAATGGGTCCAACTATTTGAGAATTATTTAAAAACTATATTTACACCTTTATAACTTTATATTGGTCCAAAAAAAAGCCGGTATTCATTCTAAAAGCTTTAAATCTCAATTTAAACCTTCATACGAATCTATTGAAAGTTTGGACGATCTTTGTCGTAGAAGTTTGCACAAGTTTTCCGTTGAATCAAAAATGGGTCTAACGTTCTTCTCTTAGGTTTATTACTATATTTATATCCTTATCACTTCATATTGGTCCCAAAAAAAGGCAAATATTCACTTCGTACGAAGCTATTCAAAGTTGGGCAGTTTTGGTCAAAGTAGTTTGGACCAAGTTTCCGTTGCTCCAATAATGGGTCTAACTATTTGAGAATTATTTAAAAACTATATTTACACCTTTATAACTTTATATTGGTCCAAAAAAAAGCCGGTATTCATTCTAAAATCTTTAAATCTCAATTTAAACCTTCATACGAATCTATTGAAAGTTTGGACGATCTTTGTCGTAGAAGTTTGCACAAGTTTTCCGTTGAATCAAAAATGGGTCTAACGTTCTTCTCTTAGGTTTATTACTATATTTATATCCTTATCACTTCATATTGGTCCCAAAAAAGGCCAATATTCACTTCGTACGAAGCTATTCAAAGTTGGGTTGTTTTGGTCAAAGTAGTTTGGACCAAGTTTCCGTTGCTCCAATAATGGGTCTAACTATTTGAGAATTATTTAAAAACTATATTTACACCTTTATAACTTTATATTGGTCCAAAAAAAAGCCGGTATTCATTCTAAAATCTTTAAATCTCAATTTAAACCTTCATAAGAATCTATTGAAAGTTTGGACGATCTTTGTCGTAGAAGTTTGCACAAGTTTTCCGTTGAATCAAAAATGGGTCTAACATTCTTCTCTTAGGTTTATTACTATATTTATATCCTTATCACTTCATATTGGTCCCAAAAAAGGCCAATATTCACTTCGCACGAAGCTATTCAATGTTGGGTTGTTTTGGTCAAAGTAGTTTGGACCAAGTTTCCGTTGCTCCAATAATGGGTCCAACTATTTGAGAATTATTTAAAAACTATATTTACACCTTTATAACTTTATATTGGTCCAAAAAAAAGCCGGTATTCATTCTAAAATCTTTAAATCTCAATTTAAACCTTCATACGAATCTATTGAAAGTTTGGACGATCTTTGTCGTAGAAGTTTGCACAAGTTTTCCGTTGAATCAAAAATGGGTCTAACGTTCTTCTCTTAGGTTTATTACTATATTTATATCCTTATCACTTCATATTGGTCCCAAAAAAGGCCAATATTCACTTCGTACGAAGCTATTCAAAGTTGGGTTGTTTTGGTCAAAGTAGTTTGGACCAAGTTTCCGTTGCTCCAATAATGGGTCCAACTATTTGAGAATTATTTAAAAACTATATTTACACCTTTATAACTTTATATTGGTCCAAAAAAAAGCCGGTATTCATTCTAAAAGCTTTAAATCTCAATTTAAACCTTCATACGAATCTATTGAAAGTTTGGACGATCTTTGTCGTAGAAGTTTGCACAAGTTTTCCGTTGAATAAAAAATGGGTCTAACGTTCTTCTCTTAGGTTTATTACTATATTTATATCCTTATCACTTCATATTGGTCCCAAAAAAGGCCAATATTCACTTCGTACGAAGCTATTCAAAGTTGGGCAGTTTTGGTCAAAGTAGTTTGGACCAAGTTTCCGTTGCTCCAATAATGGGTCTAACTATTTGAGAATTATTTAAAAACTATATTTACACCTTTATAACTTTATATTGGTCCAAAAAAAAGCCGGTATTCATTCTAAAAGCTTTAAATCTCAATTTAAACCTTCATACGAATCTATTGAAAGTTTAGACGATCTTTGTCGTAGAAGTTTGCACAAGTTTTCCGTTGAATCAAAAATGGGTCTAACATTCTTCTCTTAGGTTTATTACTATATTTATATCCTTATCACTTCATATTGGTCCCAAAAAAGGCCAATATTCACTTCGTACGAAGCTATTCAAAGTTGGGTTGTTTTGGTCAAAGTAGTTTGGACCAAGTTTCCGTTGCTCCAATAATGGGTCCAACTATTTGAGAATTATTTAAAATCTATATTTACACCTTTATAACTTTATATTGGTCCAAAAAAAAGCCGGTATTCATTCTAAAAGCTTTAAATCTCAATTTAAACCTTCATACGAATCTATTGAAAGTTTGGACGATCTTTGTCGTAGAAGTTTGCACAAGTTTTCCGTTGAATCAAAAATGGGTCTAACGTTCTTCTCTTAGGTTTATTACTATATTTATATCCGTATCACTTCATATTGGTCCCAAAAAAAGGCCAATATTCACTTCGTACGAAGCTATTCAAAGTTGGGCAGTTTTGGTCAAAGTAGTTTGGACCATGTTTCCGTTGCTCCAATAATGGGTCCAACTATTTGAGAATTATTTAAAAACTATATTTACACCTTTATAACTTTATATTGGTCCAAAAAAAGCCGGTATTCATTCTAAAAGCTTTAAATCTCAATTTAAACCTTCATACGAATCTATTGAAAGTTTGGACGATCTTTGTCGTAGAAGTTTGCACAAGTTTTCCGTTGAATCAAAAATGGGTCTAACGTTCTTCTCTTAGGTTTATTACTATATTTATATCCTTATCACTTCATATTGGTCCCAAAAAAGGCCAATATTCACTTCGTACGAAGCTATTCAAAGTTGGGCAGTTTTGGTCAAAGTAGTTTGGACCAAGTTTCCGTTGCTCCAATAATGGGTCTAACTATTTGAGAATTATTTAAAAACTATATTTACACCTTTATAACTTTATATTGGTCCAAAAAAAAGCCGGTATTCATTCTAAAATCTTTAAATCTCAATTTAAACCTTCATACGAATCTATTGAAAGTTTGGACGATCTTTGTCGTAGAAGTTTGCACAAGTTTTCCGTTGAATCAAAAATGGGTCTAACATTCTTCTCTTAGGTTTATTACTATATTTATATCCTTATCACTTCATATTGGTCCCAAAAAAGGCCAATATTCACTTCGTACGAAGCTATTCAAAGTTGGGTTGTTTTGGTCAAAGTAGTTTGGACCAAGTTTCCGTTGCTCCAATAATGGGTCCAACTATTTGAGAATTATTTAAAAACTATATTTACACCTTTATAACTTTATATTGGTCCAAAAAAAAGCCGGTATTCATTCTAAAAGCTTTAAATCTCAATTTAAACCTTCATACGAATCTATTGAAAGTTTGGACGATCTTTGTCGTAGAAGTTTGCACAAGTTTTCCGTTGAATCAAAAATGGGTCTAACGTTCTTCTCTTAGGTTTATTACTATATTTATATCCTTATCACTTCATATTGGTCCCAAAAAAAGGCAAATATTCACTTCGTACGAAGCTATTCAAAGTTGGGCAGTTTTGGTCAAAGTAGTTTGGACCAAGTTTCCGTTGCTCCAATAATGGGTCTAACTATTTGAGAATTATTTAAAAACTATATTTACACCTTTATAACTTTATATTGGTCCAAAAAAAAGCCGGTATTCATTCTAAAATCTTTAAATCTCAATTTAAACCTTCATACGAATCTATTGAAAGTTTGGACGATCTTTGTCGTAGAAGTTTGCACAAGTTTTCCGTTGAATCAAAAATGGGTCTAACGTTCTTCTCTTAGGTTTATTACTATATTTATATCCTTATCACTTCATATTGGTCCCAAAAAAGGCCAATATTCACTTCGTACGAAGCTATTCAAAGTTGGGTTGTTTTGGTCAAAGTAGTTTGGACCAAGTTTCCGTTGCTCCAATAATGGGTCCAACTATTTGAGAATTATTTAAAAACTATATTTACACCTTTATAACTTTATATTGGTCCAAAAAAAAGCCGGTATTCATTCTAAAAGCTTTAAATCTCAATTTAAACCTTCATACGAATCTATTGAAAGTTTGGACGATCTTTGTCGTAGAAGTTTGCACAAGTTTTCCGTTGAATCAAAAATGGGTCTAACATTCTTCTCTTAGGTTTATTACTATATTTATATCCTTATCACTTCATATTGGTCCCAAAAAAGGCCAATATTCACTTCGTACGAAGCTATTCAAAGTTGGGTGGTTTTGGTCAAAGTAGTTTGGACCAAGTTTCCGTTGCTCCAATAATGGGTCCAACTATTTGAGAATTATTTAAAAACTATATTTACACCTTTATAACTTTATATTGGTCCAAAAAAAAGCCGGTATTCATTCTAAAAGCTTTAAATCTCAATTTAAACCTTCATACGAATCTATTGAAAGTTTGGACGATCTTTGTCGTAGAAGTTTGCACAAGTTTTCCGTTGAATCAAAAATGGGTCTAACGTTCTTCTCTTAGGTTTATTACTATATTTATATCCTTATCACTTCATATTGGTCCCAAAAAAAGGCAAATATTCACTTCGTACGAAGCTATTCAAAGTTGGGCAGTTTTGGTCAAAGTAGTTTGGACCAAGTTTCCGTTGCTCCAATAATGGGTCTAACTATTTGAGAATTATTTAAAAACTATATTTACACCTTTATAACTTTATATTGGTCCAAAAAAAAGCCGGTATTCATTCTAAAATCTTTAAATCTCAATTTAAACCTTCATACGAATCTATTGAAAGTTTGGACGATCTTTGTCGTAGAAGTTTGCACAAGTTTTCCGTTGAATCAAAAATGGGTCTAACGTTCTTCTCTTAGGTTTATTACTATATTTATATCCTTATCACTTCATATTGGTCCCAAAAAAGGCCAATATTCACTTCGTACGAAGCTATTCAAAGTTGGGTTGTTTTGGTCAAAGTAGTTTGGACCAAGTTTCCGTTGCTCCAATAATGGGTCCAACTATTTGAGAATTCTTTAAAAACTATATTTACACCTTTATAACTTTATATTGGTCCAAAAAAAAGCCGGTATTCATTCTAAAAGCTTTAAATCTCAATTTAAACCTTCATACGAATCTATTGAAAGTTTGGACGATCTTTGTCGTAGAAGTTTGCACAAGTTTTCCGTTGAATCAAAAATGGGTCTAACGTTCTTCTCTTAGGTTTATTACTATATTTATATCCTTATCACTTCATATTGGTCCCAAAAAAGGCCAATATTCACTTCGTACGAAGCTATTCAAAGTTGGGCAGTTTTGGTCAAAGTAGTTTGGACCAAGTTTCCGTTGCTCCAATAATGGGTCTAACTATTTGAGAATTATTTAAAAACTATATTTACACCTTTATAACTTTATATTGGTCCAAAAAAAAGCCGGTATTCATTCTAAAAGCTTTAAATCTCAATTTAAACCTTCATACGAATCTATTGAAAGTTTGGACGATCTTTGTCGTAGAAGTTTGCACAAGTTTTCCGTTGAATCAAAAATGGGTCTAACATTCTTCTCTTAGGTTTATTACTATATTTATATCCTTATCACTTCATATTGGTCCCAAAAAAGGCCAATATTCACTTCGTACGAAGCTATTCAAAGTTGGGTTGTTTTGGTCAAAGTAGTTTGGACCAAGTTTCCGTTGCTCAAATAATGGGTCCAACTATTTGAGAATTATTTAAAATCTATATTTACACCTTTATAACTTTATATTGGTCCAAAAAAAAGCCGGTATTCATTCTAAAAGCTTTAAATCTCAATTTAAACCTTCATACGAATCTATTGAAAGTTTGGACGATCTTTGTCGTAGAAGTTTGCACAAGTTTTCCGTTGAATCAAAAATGGGTCTAACGTTCTTCCCTTAGGTTTATTACTATATTTATATCCGTATCACTTCATATTGGTCCCAAAAAAAGGCCAATATTCACTTCGTACGAAGCTATTCAAAGTTGGGCAGTTTTGGTCAAAGTAGTTCGGACCATGTTTCCGTTGCTCCAATAATGGGTCCAACTATTTGAGAATTATTTAAAAACTATATTTACACCTTTATAACTTTATATTGGTCCAAAAAAAGCCTGTATTCATTCTAAAAGCTTTAAATCTCAATTTAAACCTTCATACGAATCTATTGAAAGTTTGGACGATCTTTGTCGTAGAAGTTTGCACAAGTTTTCCGTTGAATCAAAAATGGGTCTAACGTTCTTCTCTTAGGTTTATTACTATATTTATATCCTTATCACTTCATATTGGTCCCAAAAAAGGCCAATATTCACTTCGTACGAAGCTATTCAAAGTTGGGCAGTTTTGGTCAAAGTAGTTTGGACCAAGTTTCCGTTGCTCCAATAATGGGTCTAACTATTTGAGAATTATTTAAAAACTATATTTACACCTTTATAACTTTATATTGGTCCAAAAAAAAGCCGGTATTCATTCTAAAATCTTTAAATCTCAATTTAAACCTTCATACGAATCTATTGAAAGTTTGGACGATCTTTGTCGTAGAAGTTTGCACAAGTTTTCCGTTGAATCAAAAATGGGTCTAACATTCTTCTCTTAGGTTTATTACTATATTTATATCCTTATCACTTCATATTGGTCCCAAAAAAGGCCAATATTCACTTCGTACGAAGCTATTCAAAGTTGGGTTGTTTTGGTCAAAGTAGTTTGGACCAAGTTTCCGTTGCTCCAATAATGGGTCCAACTATTTGAGAATTATTTAAAAACTATATTTACACCTTTATAACTTTATATTGGTCCAAAAAAAAGCCGGTATTCATTCTAAAAGCTTTAAATCTCAATTTAAACCTTCATACGAATCTATTGAAAGTTTGGACGATCTTTGTCGTAGAAGTTTGCACAAGTTTTCCGTTGAATCAAAAATGGGTCTAACGTTCTTCTCTTAGGTTTATTACTATATTTATATCCTTATCACTTCATATTGGTCCCAAAAAAAGGCAAATATTCACTTCGTACGAAGCTATTCAAAGTTGGGCAGTTTTGGTCAAAGTAGTTTGGACCAAGTTTCCGTTGCTCCAATAATGGGTCTAACTATTTGAGAATTATTTAAAAACTATATTTACACCTTTATAACTTTATATTGGTCCAAAAAAAAGCCGGTATTCATTCTAAAATCTTTAAATCTCAATTTAAACCTTCATACGAATCTATTGAAAGTTTGGACGATCTTTGTCGTAGAAGTTTGCACAAGTTTTCCGTTGAATCAAAAATGGGTCTAACGTTCTTCTCTTAGGTTTATTACTATATTTATATCCTTATCACTTCATATTGGTCCCAAAAAAGGCCAATATTCACTTCGTACGAAGCTATTCAAAGTTGGGTTGTTTTGGTCAAAGTAGTTTGGACCAAGTTTCCGTTGCTCCAATAATGGGTCCAACTATTTGAGAATTCTTTAAAAACTATATTTACACCTTTATAACTTTATATTGGTCCAAAAAAAAGCCGGTATTCATTCTAAAAGCTTTAAATCTCAATTTAAACCTTCATACGAATCTATTGAAAGTTTGGACGATCTTTGTCGTAGAAGTTTGCACAAGTTTTCCGTTGAATCAAAAATGGGTCTAACGTTCTTCTCTTAGGTTTATTACTATATTTATATCCTTATCACTTCATATTGGTCCCAAAAAAGGCCAATATTCACTTCGTACGAAGCTATTCAAAGTTGGGCAGTTTTGGTCAAAGTAGTTTGGACCAAGTTTCCGTTGCTCCAATAATGGGTCTAACTATTTGAGAATTATTTAAAAACTATATTTACACCTTTATAACTTTATATTGGTCCAAAAAAAAGCCGGTATTCATTCTAAAAGCTTTAAATCTCAATTTAAACCTTCATACGAATCTATTGAAAGTTTGGACGATCTTTGTCGTAGAAGTTTGCACAAGTTTTCCGTTGAATCAAAAATGGGTCTAACATTCTTCTCTTAGGTTTATTACTATATTTATATCCTTATCACTTCATATTGGTCCCAAAAAAGGCCAATATTCACTTCGTACGAAGCTATTCAAAGTTGGGTTGTTTTGGTCAAAGTAGTTTGGACCAAGTTTCCGTTGCTCAAATAATGGGTCCAACTATTTGAGAATTATTTAAAATCTATATTTACACCTTTATAACTTTATATTGGTCCAAAAAAAAGCCGGTATTCATTCTAAAAGCTTTAAATCTCAATTTAAACCTTCATACGAATCTATTGAAAGTTTGGACGATCTTTGTCGTAGAAGTTTGCACAAGTTTTCCGTTGAATCAAAAATGGGTCTAACGTTCTTCCCTTAGGTTTATTACTATATTTATATCCGTATCACTTCATATTGGTCCCAAAAAAAGGCCAATATTCACTTCGTACGAAGCTATTCAAAGTTGGGCAGTTTTGGTCAAAGTAGTTCGGACCATGTTTCCGTTGCTCCAATAATGGGTCCAACTATTTGAGAATTATTTAAAAACTATATTTACACCTTTATAACTTTATATTGGTCCAAAAAAAGCCGGTATTCATTCTAAAAGCTTTAAATCTCAATTTAAACCTTCATACGAATCTATTGAAAGTTTGGACGATCTTTGTCGTAGAAGTTTGCACAAGTTTTCCGTTGAATCAAAAATGGGTCTAACGTTCTTCTCTTAGGTTTATTACTATATTTATATCCTTATCACTTCATATTGGTCCCAAAAAAGGCCAATATTCACTTCGTACGAAGCTATTCAAAGTTGGGCAGTTTTGGTCAAAGTAGTTTGGACCAAGTTTCCGTTGCTCCAATAATGGGTCTAACTATTTGAGAATTATTTAAAAACTATATTTACACCTTTATAACTTTATATTGGTCCAAAAAAAAGCCGGTATTCATTCTAAAATCTTTAAATCTCAATTTAAACCTTCATACGAATCTATTGAAAGTTTGGACGATCTTTGTCGTAGAAGTTTGCACAAGTTTTCCGTTGAATCAAAAATGGGTCTAACATTCTTCTCTTAGGTTTATTACTATATTTATATCCTTATCACTTCATATTGGTCCCAAAAAAGGCCAATATTCACTTCGTACGAAGCTATTCAAAGTTGGGTTGTTTTGGTCAAAGTAGTTTGGACCAAGTTTCCGTTGCTCCAATAATGGGTCCAACTATTTGAGAATTATTTAAAAACTATATTTACACCTTTATAACTTTATATTGGTCCAAAAAAAAGCCGGTATTCATTCTAAAAGCTTTAAATCTCAATTTAAACCTTCATACGAATCTATTGAAAGTTTGGACGATCTTTGTCGTAGAAGTTTGCACAAGTTTTCCGTTGAATCAAAAATGGGTCTAACGTTCTTCTCTTAGGTTTATTACTATATTTATATCCTTATCACTTCATATTGATCCCAAAAAAAGGCCAATATTCACTTCGTACGAAGCTATTCAAAGTTGGGCAGTTTTGGTCAAAGTAGTTTGGACCATGTTTCCGTTGCTCCAATAATGGGTCCAACTATTTGAGAATTATTTAAAAACTATATTTACACCTTTATAACTTTATATTGGTCCAAAAAAAGCCGGTATTCATTCTAAAAGCTTTAAATCTCAATTTAAACCTTCATACGAATCTATTGAAAGTTTGGACGATCTTTGTCGTAGAAGTTTGCACAAGTTTTCCGTTGAATCAAAAATGGGTCTAACGTTCTTCTCTTAGGTTTATTACTATATTTATATCCTTATCACTTCATATTGGTCCCAAAAAAGGCCAATATTCACTTCGTACGAAGCTATTCAAAGTTGGGTTGTTTTGGTCAAAGTAGTTTGGACCAAGTTTCCGTTGCTCCAATAATGGGTCCAACTATTTGAGAATTCTTTAAAAACTATATTTACACCTTTATAACTTTATATTGGTCCAAAAAAAAGCCGGTATTCATTCTAAAAGCTTTAAATCTCAATTTAAACCTTCATACGAATCTATTGAAAGTTTGGACGATCTTTGTCGTAGAAGTTTGCACAAGTTTTCCGTTGAATCAAAAATGGGTCTAACGTTCTTCTCTTAGGTTTATTACTATATTTATATCCTTATCACTTCATATTGGTCCCAAAAAAGGCCAATATTCACTTCGTACGAAGCTATTCAAAGTTGGGCAGTTTTGGTCAAAGTAGTTTGGACCAAGTTTCCGTTGCTCCAATAATGGGTCTAACTATTTGAGAATTATTTAAAAACTATATTTACACCTTTATAACTTTATATTGGTCCAAAAAAAAGCCGGTATTCATTCTAAAAGCTTTAAATCTCAATTTAAACCTTCATACGAATCTATTGAAAGTTTGGACGATCTTTGTCGTAGAAGTTTGCACAAGTTTTCCGTTGAATCAAAAATGGGTCTAACATTCTTCTCTTAGGTTTATTACTATATTTATATCCTTATCACTTCATATTGGTCCCAAAAAAGGCCAATATTCACTTCGTACGAAGCTATTCAAAGTTGGGTTGTTTTGGTCAAAGTAGTTTGGACCAAGTTTCCGTTGCTCAAATAATGGGTCCAACTATTTGAGAATTATTTAAAATCTATATTTACACCTTTATAACTTTATATTGGTCCAAAAAAAAGCCGGTATTCATTCTAAAAGCTTTAAATCTCAATTTAAACCTTCATACGAATCTATTGAAAGTTTGGACGATCTTTGTCGTAGAAGTTTGCACAAGTTTTCCGTTGAATCAAAAATGGGTCTAACGTTCTTCCCTTAGGTTTATTACTATATTTATATCCGTATCACTTCATATTGGTCCCAAAAAAAGGCCAATATTCACTTCGTACGAAGCTATTCAAAGTTGGGCAGTTTTGGTCAAAGTAGTTCGGACCATGTTTCCGTTGCTCCAATAATGGGTCCAACTATTTGAGAATTATTTAAAAACTATATTTACACCTTTATAACTTTATATTGGTCCAAAAAAAGCCGGTATTCATTCTAAAAGCTTTAAATCTCAATTTAAACCTTCATACGAATCTATTGAAAGTTTGGACGATCTTTGTCGTAGAAGTTTGCACAAGTTTTCCGTTGAATCAAAAATGGGTCTAACGTTCTTCTCTTAGGTTTATTACTATATTTATATCCTTATCACTTCATATTGGTCCCAAAAAAGGCCAATATTCACTTCGTACGAAGCTATTCAAAGTTGGGCAGTTTTGGTCAAAGTAGTTTGGACCAAGTTTCCGTTGCTCCAATAATGGGTCTAACTATTTGAGAATTATTTAAAAACTATATTTACACCTTTATAACTTTATATTGGTCCAAAAAAAAGCCGGTATTCATTCTAAAATCTTTAAATCTCAATTTAAACCTTCATACGAATCTATTGAAAGTTTGGACGATCTTTGTCGTAGAAGTTTGCACAAGTTTTCCGTTGAATCAAAAATGGGTCTAACATTCTTCTCTTAGGTTTATTACTATATTTATATCCTTATCACTTCATATTGGTCCCAAAAAAGGCCAATATTCACTTCGTACGAAGCTATTCAAAGTTGGGTTGTTTTGGTCAAAGTAGTTTGGACCAAGTTTCCGTTGCTCCAATAATGGGTCCAACTATTTGAGAATTATTTAAAAACTATATTTACACCTTTATAACTTTATATTGGTCCAAAAAAAAGCCGGTATTCATTCTAAAAGCTTTAAATCTCAATTTAAACCTTCATACGAATCTATTGAAAGTTTGGACGATCTTTGTCGTAGAAGTTTGCACAAGTTTTCCGTTGAATCAAAAATGGGTCTAACGTTCTTCTCTTAGGTTTATTACTATATTTATATCCTTATCACTTCATATTGATCCCAAAAAAAGGCCAATATTCACTTCGTACGAAGCTATTCAAAGTTGGGCAGTTTTGGTCAAAGTAGTTTGGACCATGTTTCCGTTGCTCCAATAATGGGTCCAACTATTTGAGAATTATTTAAAAACTATATTTACACCTTTATAACTTTATATTGGTCCAAAAAAAGCCGGTATTCATTCTAAAAGCTTTAAATCTCAATTTAAACCTTCATACGAATCTATTGAAAGTTTGGACGATCTTTGTCGTAGAAGTTTGCACAAGTTTTCCGTTAAATCAAAAATGGGTCTAACGTTCTTCTCTTAGGTTTATTACTATATTTATATCATTATCACTTCATATTGGTCCCAAAAAAGGCCAATATTCACTTCGTACGAAGCTATTCAAAGTTGGGTTGTTTTGGTCAAAGTAGTTTGGACCAAGTTTCCGTTGCTCCAATAATGGGTCCAACTATTTGAGAATTATTTAAAAACTATATTTACACCTTTATAACTTTATATTGGTCCAAAAAAAAGCCGGTATTCATTCTAAAATCTTAAAATCTCAATTTAAACCTTCATAAGAATCTATTGAAAGTTTGGACGATCTTTGTCGTAGAAGTTTGCACAAGTTTTCCGTTGAATCAAAAATGGGTCTAACGTTCTTCTCTTAGGTTTATTACTATATTTATATCCTTATCACTTCATATTGGTCCCAAAAAAGGCCAATATTCACTTCGTACGAAGCTATTCAAAGTTGGGCAGTTTTGGTCAAAGTAGTTTGGACCAAGTTTCCGTTGCTCCAATAATGGGTCTAACTATTTGAGAATTATTTAAAAACTATATTTACACCTTTATAACTTTATATTGGTCCAAAAAAAAGCCGGTATTCATTCTAAAATCTTTAAATCTCAATTTAAACCTTCATACGAATCTATTGAAAGTTTGGACGATCTTTGTCGTAGAAGTTTGCACAAGTTTTCCGTTGAATCAAAAATGGGTCTAACATTCTTCTCTTAGGTTTATTACTATATTTATATCCTTATCACTTCATATTGGTCCCAAAAAAGGCCAATATTCACTTCGTACGAAGCTATTCAAAGTTGGGTTGTTTTGGTCAAAGTAGTTTGGACCAAGTTTCCGTTGCTCCAATAATGGGTCCAACTATTTGAGAATTATTTAAAAACTATATTTACACCTTTATAACTTTATATTGGTCCAAAAAAAAGCCGGTATTCATTCTAAAAGCTTTAAATCTCAATTTAAACCTTCATACGAATCTATTGAAAGTTTGGACGATCTTTGTCGTAGAAGTTTGCACAAGTTTTCCGTTGAATCAAAAATGGGTCTAACGTTCTTCTCTTAGGTTTATTACTATATTTATATCCTTATCACTTCATATTGATCCCAAAAAAAGGCCAATATTCACTTCGTACGAAGCTATTCAAAGTTGGGCAGTTTTGGTCAAAGTAGTTTGGACCATGTTTCCGTTGCTCCAATAATGGGTCCAACTATTTGAGAATTATTTAAAAACTATATTTACACCTTTATAACTTTATATTGGTCCAAAAAAAGCCGGTATTCATTCTAAAAGCTTTAAATCTCAATTTAAACCTTCATACGAATCTATTGAAAGTTTGGACGATCTTTGTCGTAGAAGTTTGCACAAGTTTTCCGTTAAATCAAAAATGGGTCTAACGTTCTTCTCTTAGGTTTATTACTATATTTATATCCTTATCACTTCATATTGGTCCCAAAAAAGGCCAATATTCACTTCGTACGAAGCTATTCAAAGTTGGGTTGTTTTGGTCAAAGTAGTTTGGACCAAGTTTCCGTTGCTCCAATAATGGGTCCAACTATTTGAGAATTATTTAAAAACTATATTTACACCTTTATAACTTTATATTGGTCCAAAAAAAAGCCGGTATTCATTCTAAAATCTTAAAATCTCAATTTAAACCTTCATAAGAATCTATTGAAAGTTTGGACGATCTTTGTCGTAGAAGTTTGCACAAGTTTTCCGTTGAATCAAAAATGGGTCTAACGTTCTTCTCTTAGGTTTATTACTATATTTATATCCTTATCACTTCATATCGGTCCCAAAAAAGGCCAATATTCACTTCGTACGAAGCTATTCAAAGTTGGGTTGTTTTGGTCAAAGTAGTTTGGACCAAGTTTCCGTTGCTCCAATAATGGGTCCAACTATTTGAGAATTATTTAAAAACTATATTTACACCTTTATAACTTTATATTGGTCCAAAAAAAAGCCGGTATTCATTCTAAAAGCTTTAAATCTCAATTTAAACCTTCATACGAATCTATTGAAAGTTTGGACGATCTTTGTCGTAGAAGTTTGCACAAGTTTTCCGTTGAATCAAAAATGGGTCTAACGTTCTTCTCTTAGGTTTATTACTATATTTATATCCTTATCACTTCATATTGGTCCCAAAAAAGGCCAATATTCACTTCGTACGAAGCTATTCAAAGTTGGGTTGTTTTGGTCAAAGTAGTTTGGACCAAGTTTCCGTTGCTCCAATAATGGGTCCAACTATTTGAGAATTATTTAAAAACTATATTTACACCTTTATAACTTTATATTGGTCCAAAAAAAAGCCGGTATTCATTCTAAAAGCTTTAAATCTTAATTTAAACCTTCATACGAATCTATTGAAAGTTTGGACGATCTTTGTCGTCGAAGTTTGCACAAGTTTTCCGTTGAATCAAAAATGGGTCTAACGTTCTTCTCTTAGGTTTATTACTGTATTTATATCCTTATCACTTCATATTGGTCCCAAAAAAGGCCAATATTCACTTCGTACGAAGCTATTCAAAGTTGGGCAGTTTTGGTCAAAGTAGTTTGGACCAAGTTTCCGTTGCTCCAATAATGGGTCTAACTATTTGAGAATTATTTAAAAACTATATTTACACCTTTATAACTTTATATTGGTCCAAAAAAAAAGCCGGTATTCATTCTAAAAGCTTTAAATCTCAATTTAAACCTTCATACGAATCTATTGAAAGTTTGGACGATCTTTGTCGTAGAAGTTTGCACAAGTTTTCCGTTGAATCAAAAATGGGTCTAACATTCTTCTCTTAGGTTTATTACTATATTTATATCCTTATCACTTCATATTGGTCCCAAAAAAGGCCAATATTCACTTCGTACGAAGCTATTCAAAGTTGGGTTGTTTTGGTCAAAGTAGTTTGGACCAAGTTTCCGTTGCTCCAATAATGGGTCCAACTATTTGAGAATTATTTAAAATCTATATTTACACCTTTATAACTTTATATTGGTCCAAAAAAAAGCCGGTATTCATTCTAAAAGCTTTAAATCTCAATTTAAACCTTCATACGAATCTATTGAAAGTTTGGACGATCTTTGTCGTAGAAGTTTGCACAAGTTTTCCGTTGAATCAAAAATGGGTCTAACGTTCTTCTCTTAGGTTTATTACTATATTTATATCCTTATCACTTCATATTGATCCCAAAAAAAGGCCAATATTCACTTCGTACGAAGCTATTCAAAGTTGGGCAGTTTTGGTCAAAGTAGTTTGGACCATGTTTCCGTTGCTCCAATAATGGGTCCAACTATTTGAGAATTATTTAAAAACTATATTTACACCTTTATAACTTTATATTGGTCCAAAAAAAGCCGGTATTCATTCTAAAAGCTTTAAATCTCAATTTAAACCTTCATACGAATCTATTGAAAGTTTGGACGATCTTTGTCGTAGAAGTTTGCACAAGTTTTCCGTTAAATCAAAAATGGGTCTAACGTTCTTCTCTTAGGTTTATTACTATATTTATATCCTTATCACTTCATATTGGTCCCAAAAAAAGGCCAATATTCACTTCGTACGAAGCTATTCAAAGTTGGGCAGTTTTGGTCAAAGTAGTTTGGACCATGTTTCCGTTGCTCCAATAATGGGTCCAACTATTTGAGAATTATTTAAAAACTATATTTACAACTTTATAACTTTATATTGGTCCAAAAAAAGCCGGTATTCATTCTAAAAGCTTTAAATCTCAATTTAAACCTTCATACGAATCTATTGAAAGTTTGGACGATCTTTGTCGTAGAAGTTTGCACAAGTTTTCCGTTGAATCAAAAATGGGTCTAACGTTCTTCTCTTAGGTTTATTACTATATTTATATCCTTATCACTTCATATTGGTCCCAAAAAAGGCCAATATTCACTTCGTACGAAGCTATTCAAAGTTGGGCAGTTTTGGTCAAAGTAGTTTGGACCAAGTTTCCGTTGCTCCAATAATGGGTCTAACTATTTGAGAATTATTTAAAAACTATATTTACACCTTTATAACTTTATATTGGTCCAAAAAAAAGCCGGTATTCATTCTAAAATCTTTAAATCTCAATTTAAACCTTCATACGAATCTATTGAAAGTTTGGACGATCTTTGTCGTAGAAGTTTGCACAAGTTTTCCGTTGAATCAAAAATGGGTCTAACATTCTTCTCTTAGGTTTATTACTATATTTATATCCTTATCACTTCATATTGGTCCCAAAAAAGGCCAATATTCACTTCGTACGAAGCTATTCAAAGTTGGGTTGTTTTGGTCAAAGTAGTTTGGACCAAGTTTCCGTTGCTCCAATAATGGGTCCAACTATTTGAGAATTATTTAAAAACTATATTTACACCTTTATAACTTTATATTGGTCCAAAAAAAAGCCGGTATTCATTCTAAAAGCTTTAAATCTCAATTTAAACCTTCATACGAATCTATTGAAAGTTTGGACGATCTTTGTCGTAGAAGTTTGCACAAGTTTTCCGTTGAATCAAAAATGGGTCTAACGTTCTTCTCTTAGGTTTATTACTATATTTATATCCTTATCACTTCATATTGATCCCAAAAAAAGGCCAATATTCACTTCGTACGAAGCTATTCAAAGTTGGGCAGTTTTGGTCAAAGTAGTTTGGACCATGTTTCCGTTGCTCCAATAATGGGTCCAACTATTTGAGAATTATTTAAAAACTATATTTACACCTTTATAACTTTATATTGGTCCAAAAAAAGCCGGTATTCATTCTAAAAGCTTTAAATCTCAATTTAAACCTTCATACGAATCTATTGAAAGTTTGGACGATCTTTGTCGTAGAAGTTTGCACAAGTTTTCCGTTAAATCAAAAATGGGTCTAACGTTCTTCTCTTAGGTTTATTACTATATTTATATCCTTATCACTTCATATTGGTCCCAAAAAAAGGCCAATATTCACTTCGTACGAAGCTATTCAAAGTTGGGCAGTTTTGGTCAAAGTAGTTTGGACCATGTTTCCGTTGCTCCAATAATGGGTCCAACTATTTGAGAATTATTTAAAAACTATATTTACAACTTTATAACTTTATATTGGTCCAAAAAAAGCCGGTATTCATTCTAAAAGCTTTAAATCTCAATTTAAACCTTCATACGAATCTATTGAAAGTTTGGACGATCTTTGTCGTAGAAGTTTGCACAAGTTTTCCGTTGAATCAAAAATGGGTCTAACGTTCTTCTCTTAGGTTTATTACTATATTTATATCCTTATCACTTCATATTGGTCCCAAAAAAGGCCAATATTCACTTCGTACGAAGCTATTCAAAGTTGGGCAGTTTTGGTCAAAGTAGTTTGGACCAAGTTTCCGTTGCTCCAATAATGGGTCTAACTATTTGAGAATTATTTAAAAACTATATTTACACCTTTATAACTTTATATTGGTCCAAAAAAAAGCCGGTATTCATTCTAAAATCTTTAAATCTCAATTTAAACCTTCATACGAATCTATTGAAAGTTTGGACGATCTTTGTCGTAGAAGTTTGCACAAGTTTTCCGTTAAATCAAAAATGGGTCTAACGTTCTTCTCTTAGGTTTATTACTATATTTATATCCTTATCACTTCATATTGGTCCCAAAAAAGGCCAATATTCACTTCGTACGAAGCTATTCAAAGTTGGGTTGTTTTGGTCAAAGTAGTTTGGACCAAGTTTCCGTTGCTCCAATAATGGGTCCAACTATTTGAGAATTATTTAAAAACTATATTTACACCTTTATAACTTTATATTGGTCCAAAAAAAAGCCGGTATTCATTCTAAAATCTTTAAATCTCAATTTAAACCTTCATAAGAATCTATTGAAAGTTTGGACGATCTTTGTCGTAGAAGTTTGCACAAGTTTTCCGTTGAATCAAAAATGGGTCTAACGTTCTTCTCTTAGGTTTATTACTATATTTATATCCTTATCACTTCATATCGGTCCCAAAAAAGGCCAATATTCACTTCGTACGAAGCTATTCAAAGTTGGGTTGTTTTGGTCAAAGTAGTTTGGACCAAGTTTCCGTTGCTCCAATAATGGGTCCAACTATTTGAGAATTATTTAAAAACTATATTTACACCTTTATAACTTTATATTGGTCCAAAAAAAAGCCGGTATTCATTCTAAAAGCTTTAAATCTTAATTTAAACCTTCATACGAATCTATTGAAAGTTTGGACGATCTTTGTCGTCGAAGTTTGCACAAGTTTTCCGTTGAATCAAAAATGGGTCTAACGTTCTTCTCTTAGGTTTATTACTGTATTTATATCCTTATCACTTCATATTGGTCCCAAAAAAGGCCAATATTCACTTCGTACGAAGCTATTCAAAGTTGGGCAGTTTTGGTCAAAGTAGTTTGGACCAAGTTTCCGTTGCTCCAATAATGGGTCTAACTATTTGAGAATTATTTAAAAACTATATTTACACCTTTATAACTTTATATTGGTCCAAAAAAAAAGCCGGTATTCATTCTAAAAGCTTTAAATCTCAATTTAAACCTTCATACGAATCTATTGAAAGTTTGGACGATCTTTGTCGTAGAAGTTTGCACAAGTTTTCCGTTGAATCAAAAATGGGTCTAACATTCTTCTCTTAGGTTTATTACTATATTTATATCCTTATCACTTCATATTGGTCCCAAAAAAGGCCAATATTCACTTCGTACGAAGCTATTCAAAGTTGGGTTGTTTTGGTCAAAGTAGTTTGGACCAAGTTTCCGTTGCTCCAATAATGGGTCCAACTATTTGAGAATTATTTAAAATCTATATTTACACCTTTATAACTTTATATTGGTCCAAAAAAAAGCCGGTATTCATTCTAAAAGCTTTAAATCTCAATTTAAACCTTCATACGAATCTATTGAAAGTTTGGACGATCTTTGTCGTAGAAGTTTGCACAAGTTTTCCGTTGAATCAAAAATGGGTCTAACGTTCTTCTCTTAGGTTTATTACTATATTTATATCCTTATCACTTCATATTGATCCCAAAAAAAGGCCAATATTCACTTCGTACGAAGCTATTCAAAGTTGGGCAGTTTTGGTCAAAGTAGTTTGGACCATGTTTCCGTTGCTCCAATAATGGGTCCAACTATTTGAGAATTATTTAAAAACTATATTTACACCTTTATAACTTTATATTGGTCCAAAAAAAGCCGGTATTCATTCTAAAAGCTTTAAATCTCAATTTAAACCTTCATACGAATCTATTGAAAGTTTGGACGATCTTTGTCGTAGAAGTTTGCACAAGTTTTCCGTTAAATCAAAAATGGGTCTAACGTTCTTCTCTTAGGTTTATTACTATATTTATATCCTTATCACTTCATATTGGTCCCAAAAAAAGGCCAATATTCACTTCGTACGAAGCTATTCAAAGTTGGGCAGTTTTGGTCAAAGTAGTTTGGACCATGTTTCCGTTGCTCCAATAATGGGTCCAACTATTTGAGAATTATTTAAAAACTATATTTACAACTTTATAACTTTATATTGGTCCAAAAAAAGCCGGTATTCATTCTAAAAGCTTTAAATCTCAATTTAAACCTTCATACGAATCTATTGAAAGTTTGGACGATCTTTGTCGTAGAAGTTTGCACAAGTTTTCCGTTGAATCAAAAATGGGTCTAACGTTCTTCTCTTAGGTTTATTACTATATTTATATCCTTATCACTTCATATTGGTCCCAAAAAAGGCCAATATTCACTTCGTACGAAGCTATTCAAAGTTGGGCAGTTTTGGTCAAAGTAGTTTGGACCAAGTTTCCGTTGCTCCAATAATGGGTCTAACTATTTGAGAATTATTTAAAAACTATATTTACACCTTTATAACTTTATATTGGTCCAAAAAAAAGCCGGTATTCATTCTAAAATCTTTAAATCTCAATTTAAACCTTCATACGAATCTATTGAAAGTTTGGACGATCTTTGTCGTAGAAGTTTGCACAAGTTTTCCGTTGAATCAAAAATGGGTCTAACATTCTTCTCTTAGGATTATTACTATATTTATATCCTTATCACTTCATATTGGTCCCAAAAAAGGCCAATATTCACTTCGTACGAAGCTATTCAAAGTTGGGTTGTTTTGGTCAAAGTAGTTTGGACCAAGTTTCCGTTGCTCCAATAATGGGTCCAACTATTTGAGAATTATTTAAAAACTATATTTACACCTTTATAACTTTATATTGGTCCAAAAAAAAGCCGGTATTCATTCTAAAAGCTTTAAATCTCAATTTAAACCTTCATACGAATCTATTGAAAGTTTGGACGATCTTTGTCGTAGAAGTTTGCACAAGTTTTCCGTTGAATCAAAAATGGGTCTAACGTTCTTCTCTTAGGTTTATTACTATATTTATATCCTTATCACTTCATATTGATCCCAAAAAAAGGCCAATATTCACTTCGTACGAAGCTATTCAAAGTTGGGCAGTTTTGGTCAAAGTAGTTTGGACCATGTTTCCGTTGCTCCAATAATGGGTCCAACTATTTGAGAATTATTTAAAAACTATATTTACACCTTTATAACTATATATTGGTCCAAAAAAAGCCGGTATTCATTCTAAAAGCTTTAAATCTCAATTTAAACCTTCATACGAATCTATTGAAAGTTTGGACGATCTTTGTCGTAGAAGTTTGCACAAGTTTTCCGTTAAATCAAAAATGGGTCTAACGTTCTTCTCTTAGGTTTATTACTATATTTATATCCTTATCACTTCATATTGGTCCCAAAAAAAGGCCAATATTCACTTCGTACGAAGCTATTCAAAGTTGGGCAGTTTTGGTCAAAGTAGTTTGGACCATGTTTCCGTTGCTCCAATAATGGGTCCAACTATTTGAGAATTATTTAAAAACTATATTTACAACTTTATAACTTTATATTGGTCCAAAA
Source organism: Trifolium repens (assembly GCA_030408175.1). Classification (NCBI taxonomy): domain Eukaryota; kingdom Viridiplantae; phylum Streptophyta; class Magnoliopsida; order Fabales; family Fabaceae; genus Trifolium; species Trifolium repens. Next base: position 35,964,942 of record CP125838.1, on the reverse strand, counting down.
AAAGCCGGTATTCATTCTAAAAGCTTTAAATCTCAATTTAAACCTTCATACGAATCTATTGAAAGTTTGGACGATCTTTGTCGTAGAAGTTTGCACAAGTTTTCCGTTGAATCAAAAATGGGTCTAACGTTCTTCTCTTAGGTTTATTACTATATTTATATCCTTATCACTTCATATTGGTCCCAAAAAAGGCCAATATTCACTTCGTACGAAGCTATTCAAAGTTGGGTTGTTTTGGTCAAAGTAGTTTGGACCAAGTTTCCGTTGCTCCAATAATGGGTCCAACTATTTGAGAATTATTTAAAAACTATATTTACACCTTTATAACTTTATATTGGTCCAAAAAAAAGCCGGTATTCATTCTAAAAGCTTTAAATCTCAATTTAAACCTTCATACGAATCTATTGAAAGTTTGGACGATCTTTGTCGTAGAAGTTTGCACAAGTTTTTCGTTGAATCAAAAATGGGTCTAACGTTCTTCTCTTAGGTTTATTACTATATTTATATCCTTATCACTTCATATTGATCCCAAAAAAAGGCCAATATTCACTTCGTACGAAGCTATTCAAAGTTGGGCAGTTTTGGTCAAAGTAGTTTGGACCATGTTTCCGTTGCTCCAATAATGGGTCCAACTATTTGAGAATTATTTAAAAACTATATTTACACCTTTATAACTTTATATTGGTCCAAAAAAAGCCGGTATTCATTCTAAAAGCTTTAAATCTCAATTTAAACCTTCATACGAATCTATTGAAAGTTTGGACGATCTTTGTCGTAGAAGTTTGCACAAGTTTTCCGTTAAATCAAAAATGGGTCTAACGTTCTTCTCTTAGGTTTATTACTATATTTATATCCTTATCACTTCATATTGGTCCCAAAAAAAGGCCAATATTCACTTCGTACGAAGCTATTCAAAGTTGGGCAGTTTTGGTCAAAGTAGTTTGGACCATGTTTCCGTTGCTCCAATAATGGGTCCAACTATTTGAGAATTATTTAAAAACTATATTTACAACTTTATAACTTTATATTGGTCCAAAAAAAGCCGGTATTCATTCTAAAAGCTTTAAATCTCAATTTAAACCTTCATACGAATCTATTGAAAGTTTGGACGATCTTTGTCGTAGAAGTTTGCACAAGTTTTCCGTTGAATCAAAAATGGGTCTAACGTTCTTCTCTTAGGTTTATTACTATATTTATATCCTTATCACTTCATATTGGTCCCAAAAAAGGCCAATATTCACTTCGTACGAAGCTATTCAAAGTTGGGCAGTTTTGGTCAAAGTAGTTTGGACCAAGTTTCCGTTGCTCCAATAATGGGTCTAACTATTTGAGAATTATTTAAAAACTATATTTACACCTTTATAACTTTATATTGGTCCAAAAAAAAGCCGGTATTCATTCTAAAATCTTTAAATCTCAATTTAAACCTTCATACGAATCTATTGAAAGTTTGGACGATCTTTGTCGTAGAAGTTTGCACAAGTTTTCCGTTGAATCAAAAATGGGTCTAACATTCTTCTCTTAGGTTTATTACTATATTTATATCCTTATCACTTCATATTTGTCCCAAAAAAGGCCAATATTCACTTCGTACGAAGCTATTCAAAGTTGGGTTGTTTTGGTCAAAGTAGTTTGGACCAAGTTTCCGTTGCTCCAATAATGGGTCCAACTATTTGAGAATTATTTAAAAACTATATTTACACCTTTATAACTTTATATTGGTCCAAAAAAAAGCCGGTATTCATTCTAAAATCTTTAAATCTCAATTTAAACCTTCATAAGAATCTATTGAAAGTTTGGACGATCTTTGTCGTAGAAGTTTGCACAAGTTTTCCGTTGAATCAAAAATGGGTCTAACGTTCATCTCTTAGGTTTATTACTATATTTATATCCTTATCACTTCATATTGGTCCCAAAAAAGGCCAATATTCACTTCGTACGAAGCTATTCAAAGTTGGGTTGTTTTGGTCAAAGTAGTTTGGACCAAGTTTCCGTTGCTCCAATAATGGGTCCAACTATTTGAGAATTATTTAAAAACTATATTTACACCTTTATAACTTTATATTGGTCCAAAAAAAAGCCGGTATTCATTCTAAAAGCTTTAAATCTCAATTTAAACCTTCATACGAATCTATTGAAAGTTTGGACGATCTTTGTCGTAGAAGTTTGCACAAGTTTTCCGTTGAATCAAAAATGGGTCTAACGTTCTTCTCTTAGGTTTATTACTATATTTATATCCTTATCACTTCATATTGGTCCCAAAAAAGGCCAATATTCACTTCGTACGAAGCTATTCAAAGTTGGGCAGTTTTGGTCAAAGTAGTTTGGACCAAGTTTCCGTTGCTCCAATAATGGGTCTAACTATTTGAGAATTATTTAAAAACTATATTTACACCTTTATAACTTTATATTGGTCCAAAAAAAAGCCGGTATTCATTCTAAAAGCTTTAAATCTCAATTTAAACCTTCATACGAATCTATTGAAAGTTTGGACGATCTTTGTCGTAGAAGTTTGCACAAGTTTTCCGTTGAATCAAAAATGGGTCTAACATTCTTCTCTTAGGTTTATTACTATATTTATATCCTTATCACTTCATATTGGTCCCAAAAAAGGCCAATATTCACTTCGTACGAAGCTATTCAAAGTTGGGTTGTTTTGGTCAAAGTAGTTTGGACCAAGTTTCCGTTGCTCCAATAATGGGTCCAACTATTTGAGAATTATTTAAAATCTATATTTACACCTTTATAACTTTATATTGGTCCAAAAAAAAGCCGGTATTCATTCTAAAAGCTTTAAATCTCAATTTAAACCTTCATACGAATCTATTGAAAGTTTGGACGATCTTTGTCGTAGAAGTTTGCACAAGTTTTCCGTTGAATCAAAAATGGGTCTAACATTCTTCTCTTAGGTTTATTACTATATTTATATCCTTATCACTTCATATTGGTCCCAAAAAAGGCCAATATTCACTTCGTACGAAGCTATTCAAAGTTGGGTTGTTTTGGTCAAAGTAGTTTGGACCAAGTTTCCGTTGCTCCAATAATGGGTCCAACTATTTGAGAATTATTTAAAATCTATATTTACACCTTTATAACTTTATATTGGTCCAAAAAAAAGCCGGTATTCATTCTAAAAGCTTTAAATCTCAATTTAAACCTTCATACGAATCTATTGAAAGTTTGGACGATCTTTGTCGTAGAAGTTTGCACAAGTTTTCCGTTGAATCAAAAATGGGTCTAACATTCTTCTCTTAGGTTTATTACTATATTTATATCCTTATCACTTCATATTGGTCCCAAAAAAGGCCAATATTCACTTCGTACGAAGCTATTCAAAGTTGGGTTGTTTTGGTCAAAGTAGTTTGGACCAAGTTTCCGTTGCTCCAATAATGGGTCCAACTATTTGAGAATTATTTAAAAACTATATTTACACCTTTATAACTTTATATTGGTCCAAAAAAAAGCCGGTATTCATTCTAAAATCTTTAAATCTCAATTTAAACCTTCATAAGAATCTATTGAAAGTTTGGACGATCTTTGTCGTAGAAGTTTGCACAAGTTTTCCGTTGAATCAAAAATGGGTCTAACGTTCTTCTCTTAGGTTTATTACTATATTTATATCCTTATCACTTCATATTGGTCCCAAAAAAGGCCAATATTCACTTCGTACGAAGCTATTCAAAGTTTGGTTGTTTTGGTCAAAGTAGTTTGGACCAAGTTTCCGTTGCTCCAATAATGGGTCCAACTATTTGAGAATTATTTAAAAACTATATTTACACCTTTATAACTTTATATTGGTCCAAAAAAAAGCCGGTATTCATTCTAAAAGCTTTAAATCTTAATTTAAACCTTCATACGAATCTATTGAAAGTTTGGACGATCTTTGTCGTAGAAGTTTGCACAAGTTTTCCGTTGAATCAAAAATGGGTCTAACGTTCTTCTCTTAGGTTTATTACTATATTTATATCCTTATCACTTCATATTGGTCCCAAAAAAGGCCAATATTCACTTCGTACGAAGCTATTCAAAGTTGGGCAGTTTTGGTCAAAGTAGTTTGGACCAAGTTTCCGTTGCTCCAATAATGGGTCTAACTATTTGAGAATTATTTAAAAACTATATTTACACCTTTATAACTTTATATTGGTCCAAAAAAAAGCCGGTATTCATTCTAAAAGCTTTAAATCTCAATTTAAACCTTCATACGAATCTATTGAAAGTTTGGACGATCTTTGTCGTAGAAGTTTGCACAAGTTTTCCGTTGAATCAAAAATGGGTCTAACGTTCTTCTCTTAGGTTTATTACTATATTTATATCCGTATCACTTCATATTGGTCCCAAAAAAAGGCCAATATTCACTTCGTACGAAGCTATTCAAAGTTGGGCAGTTTTGGTCAAAGTAGTTTGGACCATGTTTCCGTTGCTCCAATAATGGGTCCAACTATTTGAGAATTATTTAAAAACTATATTTACACCTTTATAACTTTATATTGGTCCAAAAAAAGCCGGTATTCATTCTAAAAGCTTTAAATCTCAATTTAAACCTTCATACGAATCTATTGAAAGTTTGGACGATCTTTGTCGTAGAAGTTTGCACAAGTTTTCCGTTGAATCAAAAATGGGTCTAACGTTCTTCTCTTAGGTTTATTACTATATTTATATCCTTATCACTTCATATTGGTCCCAAAAAAGGCCAATATTCACTTCGTACGAAGCTATTCAAAGTTGGGCAGTTTTGGTCAAAGTAGTTTGGACCAAGTTTCCGTTGCTCCAATAATGGGTCTAACTATTTGAGAATTATTTAAAAACTATATTTACACCTTTATAACTTTATATAGGTCCAAAAAAAAGCCGGTATTCATTCTAAAATCTTTAAATCTCAATTTAAACCTTCATACGAATCTATTGAAAGTTTGGACGATCTTTGTCGTAGAAGTTTGCACAAGTTTTCCGTTGAATCAAAAATGGGTCTAACATTCTTCTCTTAGGTTTATTACTATATTTATATCCTTATCACTTCATATTGGTCCCAAAAAAGGCCAATATTCACTTCGTACGAAGCTATTCAAAGTTGGGTTGTTTTGGTCAAAGTAGTTTGGACCAAGTTTCCGTTGCTCCAATAATGGGTCCAACTATTTGAGAATTATTTAAAATCTATATTTACACCTTTATAACTTTATATTGGTCCAAAAAAAAGCCGGTATTCATTCTAAAAGCTTTAAATCTCATTTTAAACCTTCATATGAATCTATTGAAAGTTTGGACGATCTTTGTCGTAGAAGTTTGCACAAGTTTTCCGTTGAATCAAAAATGGGTCTAACATTCTTCTCTTAGGTTTATTACTATATTTATATCCTTATCACTTCATATTGGTCCCAAAAAAGGCCAATATTCACTTCGTACGAAGCTATTCAAAGTTGGGTTGTTTTGGTCAAAGTAGTTTGGACCAAGTTTCCGTTGCTCCAATAATGGGTCCAACTATTTGAGAATTATTTAAAAACTATATTTACACCTTTATAACTTTATATTGGTCCAAAAAAAAGCCGGTATTCATTCTAAAATCTTTAAATCTCAATTTAAACCTTCATAAGAATCTATTGAAAGTTTGGACGATCTTTGTCGTAGAAGTTTGCACAAGTTTTCCGTTGAATCAAAAATGGGTCTAACGTTCTTCTCTTAGGTTTATTACTATATTTATATCCTTATCACTTCATATTGGTCCCAAAAAAGGCCAATATTCACTTCGTACGAAGCTATTCAAAGTTGGGTTGTTTTGGTCAAAGTAGTTTGGACCAAGTTTCCGTTGCTCCAATAATGGGTCCAACTATTTGAGAATTATTTAAAATCTATATTTACACCTTTATAACTTTATATTGGTCCAAAAAAAAGCCGGTATTCATTCTAAAAGCTTTAAATCTCAATTTAAACCTTCATACGAATCTATTGAAAGTTTGGACGATCTTTGTCGTAGAAGTTTGCACAAGTTTTCCGTTGAATCAAAAATGGGTCTAACGTTCTTCTCTTAGGTTTATTACTATATTTATATCCTTATCACTTCATATTGATCCCAAAAAAAGGCCAATATTCACTTCGTACGAAGCTATTCAAAGTTGGGCAGTTTTGGTCAAAGTAGTTTGGACCATGTTTCCGTTGCTCCAATAATGGGTCCAACTATTTGAGAATTATTTAAAAACTATATTTACACCTTTATAACTTTATATTGGTCCAAAAAAAGCCGGTATTCATTCTAAAAGCTTTAAATCTCAATTTAAACCTTCATACGAATCTATTGAAAGTTTGGACGATCTTTGTCGTAGAAGTTTGCACAAGTTTTCCGTTAAATCAAAAATGGGTCTAACGTTCTTCTCTTAGGTTTATTACTATATTTATATCCTTATCACTTCATATTGGTCCCAAAAAAAGGCCAATATTCACTTCGTACGAAGCTATTCAAAGTTGGGCAGTTTTGGTCAAAGTAGTTTGGACCATGTTTCCGTTGCTCCAATAATGGGTCCAACTATTTGAGAATTATTTAAAAACTATATTTACAACTTTATAACTTTATATTGGTCCAAAAAAAGCCGGTATTCATTCTAAAAGCTTTAAATCTCAATTTAAACCTTCATACGAATCTATTGAAAGTTTGGACGATCTTTGTCGTAGAAGTTTGCACAAGTTTTCCGTTGAATCAAAAATGGGTCTAACGTTCTTCTCTTAGGTTTATTACTATATTTATATCCGTATCACTTCATATTGGTCCCAAAAAAAGGCCAATATTCACTTCGTACGAAGCTATTCAAAGTTGGGCAGTTTTGGTCAAAGTAGTTTGGACCATGTTTCCGTTGCTCCAATAATGGGTCCAACTATTTGAGAATTATTTAAAAACTATATTTACACCTTTATAACTTTATATTGGTCCAAAAAAAGCCGGTATTCATTCTAAAAGCTTTAAATCTCAATTTAAACCTTCATACGAATCTATTGAAAGTTTGGACGATCTTTGTCGTAGAAGTTTGCACAAGTTTTCCGTTGAATCAAAAATGGGTCTAACGTTCTTCTCTTAGGTTTATTACTATATTTATATCCTTATCACTTCATATTGGTCCCAAAAAAGGCCAATATTCACTTCGTACGAAGCTATTCAAAGTTGGGCAGTTTTGGTCAAAGTAGTTTGGACCAAGTTTCCGTTGCTCCAATAATGGGTCTAACTATTTGAGAATTATTTAAAAACTATATTTACACCTTTATAACTTTATATTGGTCCAAAAAAAAGCCGGTATTCATTCTAAAATCTTTAAATCTCAATTTAAACCTTCATACGAATCTATTGAAAGTTTGGACGATCTTTGTCGTAGAAGTTTGCACAAGTTTTCCGTTGAATCAAAAATGGGTCTAACATTCTTCTCTTAGGTTTATTACTATATTTATATCCTTATCACTTCATATTGGTCCCAAAAAAGGCCAATATTCACTTCGTACGAAGCTATTCAAAGTTGGGTTGTTTTGGTCAAAGTAGTTTGGACCAAGTTTCCGTTGCTCCAATAATGGGTCCAACTATTTGAGAATTATTTAAAAACTATATTTACACCTTTATAACTTTATATTGGTCCAAAAAAAAGCCGGTATTCATTCTAAAAGCTTTAAATCTCAATTTAAACCTTCATACGAATCTATTGAAAGTTTGGACGATCTTTGTCGTAGAAGTTTGCACAAGTTTTCCGTTGAATCAAAAATGGGTCTAACGTTCTTCTCTTAGGTTTATTACTATATTTATATCCTTATCACTTCATATTGGTCCCAAAAAAAGGCCAATATTCACTTCGTACGAAGCTATTCAAAGTTGGGCAGTTTTGGTCAAAGTAGTTTGGACCAAGTTTCCGTTGCTCCAATAATGGGTCTAACTATTTGAGAATTATTTAAAAACTATATTTACACCTTTATAACTTTATATTGGTCCAAAAAAAAGCCGGTATTCATTCTAAAAGCTTTAAATCTCAATTTAAACCTTCATACGAATCTATTGAAAGTTTGGACGATCTTTGTCGTAGAAGTTTGCACAAGTTTTCCGTTGAATCAAAAATGGGTCTAACATTCTTCTCTTAGGTTTATTACTATATTTATATCCTTATCACTTCATATTGGTCCCAAAAAAGGCCAATATTCACTTCGTACGAAGCTATTCAAAGTTGGGTTGTTTTGGTCAAAGTAGTTTGGACCAAGTTTCCGTTGCTCCAATAATGGGTCCAACTATTTGAGAATTATTTAAAATCTATATTTACACCTTTATAACTTTATATTGGTCCAAAAAAAAGCCGGTATTCATTCTAAAAGCTTTAAATCTCAATTTAAACCTTCATATGAATCTATTGAAAGTTTGGACGATCTTTGTCGTAGAAGTTTGCACAAGTTTTCCGTTGAATCAAAAATGGGTCTAACATTCTTCTCTTAGGTTTATTACTATATTTATATCCTTATCACTTCATATTGGTCCCAAAAAAGGCCAATATTCACTTCGTACGAAGCTATTCAAAGTTGGGTTGTTTTGGTCAAAGTAGTTTGGACCAAGTTTCCGTTGCTCCAATAATGGGTCCAACTATTTGAGAATTATTTAAAAACTATATTTACACCTTTATAACTTTATATTGGTCCAAAAAAAAGCCGGTATTCATTCTAAAATCTTTAAATCTCAATTTAAACCTTCATAAGAATCTATTGAAAGTTTGGACGATCTTTGTCGTAGAAGTTTGCACAAGTTTTCCGTTGAATCAAAAATGGGTCTAACGTTCTTCTCTTAGGTTTATTACTATATTTATATCCTTATCACTTCATATTGGTCCCAAAAAAGGCCAATATTCACTTCGTACGAAGCTATTCAAAGTTTGGTTGTTTTGGTCAAAGTAGTTTGGACCAAGTTTCCGTTGCTCCAATAATGGGTCCAACTATTTGAGAATTATTTAAAAACTATATTTACACCTTTATAACTTTATATTGGTCCAAAAAAAAGCCGGTATTCATTCTAAAAGCTTTAAATCTTAATTTAAACCTTCATACGAATCTATTGAAAGTTTGGACGATCTTTGTCGTAGAAGTTTGCACAAGTTTTCCGTTGAATCAAAAATGGGTCTAACGTTCTTCTCTTAGGTTTATTACTATATTTATATCCTTATCACTTCATATTGGTCCCAAAAAAGGCCAATATTCACTTCGTACGAAGCTATTCAAAGTTGGGCAGTTTTGGTCAAAGTAGTTTGGACCAAGTTTCCGTTGCTCCAATAATGGGTCTAACTATTTGAGAATTATTTAAAAACTATATTTACACCTTTATAACTTTATATTGGTCCAAAAAAAAGCCGGTATTCATTCTAAAAGCTTTAAATCTCAATTTAAACCTTCATACGAATCTATTGAAAGTTTGGACGATCTTTGTCGTAGAAGTTTGCACAAGTTTTCCGTTGAATCAAAAATGGGTCTAACGTTCTTCTCTTAGGTTTATTACTATATTTATATCCGTATCACTTCATATTGGTCCCAAAAAAAGGCCAATATTCACTTCGTACGAAGCTATTCAAAGTTGGGCAGTTTTGGTCAAAGTAGTTTGGACCATGTTTCCGTTGCTCCAATAATGGGTCCAACTATTTGAGAATTATTTAAAAACTATATTTACACCTTTATAACTTTATATTGGTCCAAAAAAAGCCGGTATTCATTCTAAAAGCTTTAAATCTCAATTTAAACCTTCATACGAATCTATTGAAAGTTTGGACGATCTTTGTCGTAGAAGTTTGCACAAGTTTTCCGTTGAATCAAAAATGGGTCTAACGTTCTTCTCTTAGGTTTATTACTATATTTATATCCTTATCACTTCATATTGGTCCCAAAAAAGGCCAATATTCACTTCGTACGAAGCTATTCAAAGTTGGGCAGTTTTGGTCAAAGTAGTTTGGACCAAGTTTCCGTTGCTCCAATAATGGGTCTAACTATTTGAGAATTATTTAAAAACTATATTTACACCTTTATAACTTTATATTGGTCCAAAAAAAAAGCCGGTATTCATTCTAAAATCTTTAAATCTCAATTTAAACCTTCATACGAATCTATTGAAAGTTTGGACGATCTTTGTCGTAGAAGTTTGCACAAGTTTTCCGTTGAATCAAAAATGGGTCTAACATTCTTCTCTTAGGTTTATTACTATATTTATATCCTTATCACTTCATATTGGTCCCAAAAAAGGCCAATATTCACTTCGTACGAAGCTATTCAAAGTTGGGTTGTTTTGGTCAAAGTAGTTTGGACCAAGTTTCCGTTGCTCCAATAATGGGTCCAACTATTTGAGAATTATTTAAAAACTATATTTACACCTTTATAACTTTATATTGGTCCAAAAAAAAGCCGGTATTCATTCTAAAAGCTTTAAATCTCAATTTAAACCTTCATACGAATCTATTGAAAGTTTGGACGATCTTTGTCGTAGAAGTTTGCACAAGTTTTCCGTTGAATCAAAAATGGGTCTAACGTTCTTCTCTTAGGTTTATTACTATATTTATATCCTTATCACTTCATATTGGTCCCAAAAAAAGGCCAATATTCACTTCGTACGAAGCTATTCAAAGTTGGGCAGTTTTGGTCAAAGTAGTTTGGACCATGTTTCCGTTGCTCCAATAATGGGTCCAACTATTTGAGAATTATTTAAAAACTATATTTACACCTTTATAACTTTATATTGGTCCAAAAAAAGCCGGTATTCATTCTAAAAGCTTTAAATCTCAATTTAAACCTTCATACGAATCTATTGAAAGTTTGGACGATCTTTGTCGTAGAAGTTTGCACAAGTTTTCCGTTAAATCAAAAATGGGTCTAACGTTCTTCTCTTAGGTTTATTACTATATTTATATCCTTATCACTTCATATTGGTCCCAAAAAAGGCCAATATTCACTTCGTACGAAGCTATTCAAAGTTGGGCAGTTTTGGTCAAAGTAGTTTGGACCAAGTTTCCGTTGCTCCAATAATGGGTCTAACTATTTGAGAATTATTTAAAAACTATATTTACACCTTTATAACTTTATATTGGTCCAAAAAAAAGCCGGTATTCATTCTAAAATCTTTAAATCTCAATTTAAACCTTCATACGAATCTATTGAAAGTTTGGACGATCTTTGTCGTAGAAGTTTGCACAAGTTTTCCGTTGAATCAAAAATGGGTCTAACATTCTTCTCTTAGGTTTATTACTATATTTATATCCTTATCACTTCATATTGGTCCCAAAAAAGGCCAATATTCACTTCGTACGAAGCTATTCAAAGTTGGGCAGTTTTGGTCAAAGTAGTTTGGACCAAGTTTCCGTTGCTCCAATAATGGGTCTAACTATTTGAGAATTATTTAAAAACTATATTTACACCTTTATAACTTTATATTGGTCCAAAAAAAAGCCGGTATTCATTCTAAAAGCTTTAAATCTCAATTTAAACCTTCATACGAATCTATTGAAAGTTTGGACGATCTTTGTCGTAGAAGTTTGCACAAGTTTTCCGTTGAATCAAAAATGGGTCTAACGTTCTTCTCTTAGGTTTATTACTATATTTATATCCGTATCACTTCATATTGGTCCCAAAAAAAGGCCAATATTCACTTCGTACGAAGCTATTCAAAGTTGGGCAGTTTTGGTCAAAGTAGTTTGGACCATGTTTCCGTTGCTCCAATAATGGGTCCAACTATTTGAGAATTATTTAAAAACTATATTTACACCTTTATAACTTTATATTGGTCCAAAAAAAGCCGGTATTCATTCTAAAAGCTTTAAATCTCAATTTAAACCTTCATACGAATCTATTGAAAGTTTGGACGATCTTTGTCGTAGAAGTTTGCACAAGTTTTCCGTTGAATCAAAAATGGGTCTAACGTTCTTCTCTTAGGTTTATTACTATATTTATATCCTTATCACTTCATATTGGTCCCAAAAAAGGCCAATATTCACTTCGTACGAAGCTATTCAAAGTTGGGCAGTTTTGGTCAAAGTAGTTTGGACCAAGTTTCCGTTGCTCCAATAATGGGTCTAACTATTTGAGAATTATTTAAAAACTATATTTACACCTTTATAACTTTATATTGGTCCAAAAAAAAAGCCGGTATTCATTCTAAAATCTTTAAATCTCAATTTAAACCTTCATACGAATCTATTGAAAGTTTGGACGATCTTTGTCGTAGAAGTTTGCACAAGTTTTCCGTTGAATCAAAAATGGGTCTAACATTCTTCTCTTAGGTTTATTACTATATTTATATCCTTATCACTTCATATTGGTCCCAAAAAAGGCCAATATTCACTTCGTACGAAGCTATTCAAAGTTGGGTTGTTTTGGTCAAAGTAGTTTGGACCAAGTTTCCGTTGCTCCAATAATGGGTCCAACTATTTGAGAATTATTTAAAAACTATATTTACACCTTTATAACTTTATATTGGTCCAAAAAAAAGCCGGTATTCATTCTAAAAGCTTTAAATCTCAATTTAAACCTTCATACGAATCTATTGAAAGTTTGGACGATCTTTGTCGTAGAAGTTTGCACAAGTTTTCCGTTGAATCAAAAATGGGTCTAACGTTCTTCTCTTAGGTTTATTACTATATTTATATCCTTATCACTTCATATTGGTCCCAAAAAAAGGCCAATATTCACTTCGTACGAAGCTATTCAAAGTTGGGCAGTTTTGGTCAAAGTAGTTTGGACCATGTTTCCGTTGCTCCAATAATGGGTCCAACTATTTGAGAATTATTTAAAAACTATATTTACACCTTTATAACTTTATATTGGTCCAAAAAAAGCCGGTATTCATTCTAAAAGCTTTAAATCTCAATTTAAACCTTCATACGAATCTATTGAAAGTTTGGACGATCTTTGTCGTAGAAGTTTGCACAAGTTTTCCGTTAAATCAAAAATGGGTCTAACGTTCTTCTCTTAGGTTTATTACTATATTTATATCCTTATCACTTCATATTGGTCCCAAAAAAGGCCAATATTCACTTCGTACGAAGCTATTCAAAGTTGGGCAGTTTTGGTCAAAGTAGTTTGGACCAAGTTTCCGTTGCTCCAATAATGGGTCTAACTATTTGAGAATTATTTAAAAACTATATTTACACCTTTATAACTTTATATTGGTCCAAAAAAAAGCCGGTATTCATTCTAAAATCTTTAAATCTCAATTTAAACCTTCATACGAATCTATTGAAAGTTTGGACGATCTTTGTCGTAGAAGTTTGCACAAGTTTTCCGTTGAATCAAAAATGGGTCTAACATTCTTCTCTTAGGTTTATTACTATATTTATATCCTTATCACTTCATATTGGTCCCAAAAAAGGCCAATATTCACTTCGTACGAAGCTATTCAAAGTTGGGCAGTTTTGGTCAAAGTAGTTTGGACCAAGTTTCAGTTGCTCCAATAATGGGTCCAACTATTTGAGAATTATTTAAAAACTATATTTACACCTTTATAACTTTATATTGGTCCAAAAAAAAGCCGGTATTCATTCTAAAAGCTTTAAATCTCAATTTAAACCTTCATACGAATCTATTGAAAGTTTGGACGATCTTTGTCGTAGAAGTTTGCACAAGTTTTCCGTTGAATCAAAAATGGGTCTAACGTTCTTCTCTTAGGTTTATTACTATATTTATATCCGTATCACTTCATATTGGTCCCAAAAAAAGGCCAATATTCACTTCGTACGAAGCTATTCAAAGTTGGGCAGTTTTGGTCAAAGTAGTTTGGACCATGTTTCCGTTGCTCCAATAATGAGTCCAACTATTTGAGAATTATTTAAAAACTATATTTACACCTCTATAACTTTATATTGGTCCAAAAAAAGCCGGTATTCATTCTAAAAGCTTTAAATCTCAATTTAAACCTTCATACGAATCTATTGAAAGTTTGGACGATCTTTGTCGTAGAAGTTTGCACAAGTTTTCCGTTGAATCAAAAATGGGTCTAACGTTCTTCTCTTAGGTTTATTACTATATTTATATCCTTATCACTTCATATTGGTCCCAAAAAAGGCCAATATTCACTTCGTACGAAGCTATTCAAAGTTGGGCAGTTTTGGTCAAAGTAGTTTGGACCAAGTTTCCGTTGCTCCAATAATGGGTCTAACTATTTGAGAATTATTTAAAAACTATATTTACACCTTTATAACTTTATATTGGTCCAAAAAAAAGCCGGTATTCATTCTAAAATCTTTAAATCTCAATTTAAACCTTCATACGAATCTATTGAAAGTTTGGACGATCTTTGTCGTAGAAGTTTGCACAAGTTTTCCGTTGAATCAAAAATGGGTCTAACATTCTTCTCTTAGGTTTATTACTATATTTATATCCTTATCACTTCATATTGGTCCCAAAAAAGGCCAATATTCACTTCGTACGAAGCTATTCAAAGTTGGGCAGTTTTGGTCAAAGTAGTTTGGACCAAGTTTCCGTTGCTCCAATAATGGGTCTAACTATTTGAGAATTATTTAAAAACTATATTTACACCTTTATAACTTTATATTGGTCCAAAAAAAAGCCGGTATTCATTCTAAAATCTTTAAATCTCAATTTAAACCTTCATAAGAATCTATTGAAAGTTTGGACGATCTTTGTCGTAGAAGTTTGCACAAGTTTTCCGTTGAATCAAAAATGGGTCTAACGTTCTTCTCTTAGGTTTATTACTATATTTATATCCTTATCACTTCATATTGGTCCCAAAAAAGGCCAATATTCACTTCGTACGAAGCTATTCAAAGTTGGGGTGTTTTGGTCAAAGTAGTTTGGACCAAGTTTCCGTTGCTCCAATAATGGGTCCAACTATTTGAGAATTATTTAAAAACTATATTTACACCTTTATAACTTTATATTGGTCCAAAAAAAAGCCGGTATTCATTCTAAAAGCTTTAAATCTTAATTTAAACCTTCATACGAATCTATTGAAAGTTTGGACGATCTTTGTCGTAGAAGTTTGCACAAGTTTTCCGTTGAATCAAAAATGGGTCTAACGTTCTTCTCTTAGGTTTATTACTATATTTATATCCTTATCACTTCATATTGGTCCCAAAAAAGGCCAATATTCACTTCGTACGAAGCTATTCAAAGTTGGGCAGTTTTGGTCAAAGTAGTTTGGACCAAGTTTCAGTTGCTCCAATAATGGGTCTAACTATTTGAGAATTATTTAAAAACTATATTTACACCTTTATAACTTTATATTGGTCCAAAAAAAAGCCGGTATTCATTCTAAAAGCTTTAAATCTCAATTTAAACCTTCATACGAATCTATTGAAAGTTTGGACGATCTTTGTCGTAGAAGTTTGCACAAGTTTTCCGTTGAATCAAAAATGGGTCTAACGTTCTTCTCTTAGGTTTATTACTATATTTATATCCGTATCACTTCATATTGGTCCCAAAAAAAGGCCAATATTCACTTCGTACGAAGCTATTCAAAGTTGGGCAGTTTTGGTCAAAGTAGTTTGGACCATGTTTCCGTTGCTCCAATAATGAGTCCAACTATATGAGAATTATTTAAAAACTATATTTACACCTCTATAACTTTATATTGGTCCAAAAAAAGCCGGTATTCATTCTAAAAGCTTTAAATCTCAATTTAAACCTTCATACGAATCTATTGAAAGTTTGGACGATCTTTGTCGTAGAAGTTTGCACAAGTTTTCCGTTGAATCAAAAATGGGTCTAACGTTCTTCTCTTAGGTTTATTACTATATTTATATCCTTATCATTTCATATTGGTCCCAAAAAAGGCCAATATTCACTTCGTACGAAGCTATTCAAAGTTGGGCAGTTTTGGTCAAAGTAGTTTGGACCAAGTTTCCGTTGCTCCAATAATGGGTCTAACTATTTGAGAATTATTTAAAAACTATATTTACACCTTTATAACTTTATATTGGTCCAAAAAAAAGCCGGTATTCATTCTAAAATCTTTAAATCTCAATTTAAACCTTCATACGAATCTATTGAAAGTTTGGACGATCTTTGTCGTAGAAGTTTGCACAAGTTTTCCGTTGAATCAAAAATGGGTCTAACATTCTTCTCTTAGGTTTATTACTATATTTATATCCTTATCACTTCATATTGGTCCCAAAAAAGGCCAATATTCACTTCGTACGAAGCTATTCAAAGTTGGGTTGTTTTGGTCAAAGTAGTTTGGACCAAGTTTCCGTTGCTCCAATAATGGGTCCAACTATTTGAGAATTATTTAAAAACTATATTTACACCTTTATAACTTTATATTGGTCCAAAAAAAAGCCGGTATTCATTCTAAAAGCTTTAAATCTCAATTTAAACCTTCATACGAATCTATTGAAAGTTTGGACGATCTTTGTCGTAGAAGTTTGCACAAGTTTTCCGTTGAATCAAAAATGGGTCTAACGTTCTTCTCTTAGGTTTATTACTATATTTATATCCTTATCACTTCATATTGGTCCCAAAAAAAGGCCAATATTCACTTCGTACGAAGCTATTCAAAGTTGGGTTGTTTTGGTCAAAGTAGTTTGGACCAAGTTTCCGTTGCTCCAATAATGGGTCCAACTATTTGAGAATTATTTAAAAACTATATTTACACCTTTATAACTTTATATTGGTCCAAAAAAAAGCCGGTATTCATTCTAAAAGCTTTAAATCTCAATTTAAACCTTCATACGAATCTATTGAAAGTTTGGACGATCTTTGTCGTAGAAGTTTGCACAAGTTTTCTGTTGAATCAAAAATGGGTCTAACATTCTTCTCTTAGGTTTATTACTATATTTATATCCTTATCACTTCATATTGGTCCCAAAAAAGGCCAATATTCACTTCGTACGAAGCTATTCAAAGTTGGGTTGTTTTGGTCAAAGTAGTTTGGACCAAGTTTCCGTTGCTCCAATAATGGGTCCAACTATTTGAGAATTATTTAAAATCTATATTTACACCTTTATAACTTTATATTGGTCCAAAAAAAAGCCGGTATTCATTCTAAAAGCTTTAAATCTCAATTTAAACCTTCATACGAATCTATTGAAAGTTTGGACGATCTTTGTCGTAGAAGTTTGCACAAGTTTTCCGTTGAATCAAAAATGGGTCTAACGTTCTTCTCTTAGGTTTATTACTATATTTATATCCGTATCACTTCATATTGGTCCCAAAAAAAGGCCAATATTCACTTCGTACGAAGCTATTCAAAGTTGGGCAGTTTTGGTCAAAGTAGTTTGGACCATGTTTCCGTTGCTCCAATAATGGGTCCAACTATTTGAGAATTATTTAAAAACTATATTTACACCTTTATAACTTTATATTGGTCCAAAAAAAGCCGGTATTCATTCTAAAAGCTTTAAATCTCAATTTAAACCTTCATACGAATCTATTGAAAGTTTGGACGATCTTTGTCGTAGAAGTTTGCACAAGTTTTCCGTTGAATCAAAAATGGGTCTAACGTTCTTCTCTTAGGTTTATTACTATATTTATATCCTTATCACTTCATATTGGTCCCAAAAAAGGCCAATATTCACTTCGTACGAAGCTATTCAAAGTTGGGTTGTTTTGGTCAAAGTAGTTTGGACCAAGTTTCCGTTGCTCCAATAATGGGTCCAACTATTTGAGAATTATTTAAAAACTATATTTACACCTTTATAACTTTATATTGGTCCAAAAAAAAGCCGGTATTCATTCTAAAAGCTTTAAATCTCAATTTAAACCTTCATACGAATCTATTGAAAGTTTGGACGATCTTTGTCGTAGAAGTTTGCACAAGTTTTCCGTTGAATCAAAAATGGGTCTAACATTCTTCTCTTAGGTTTATTACTATATTTATATCCTTATCACTTCATATTGGTCCCAAAAAAGGCCAATATTCACTTCGTACGAAGCTATTCAAAGTTGGGTTGTTTTGGTCAAAGTAGTTTGGACCAAGTTTCCGTTGCTCCAATAATGGGTCCAACTATTTGAGAATTATTTAAAATCTATATTTACACCTTTATAACTTTATATTGGTCCAAAAAAAAGCCGGTATTCATTCTAAAAGCTTTAAATCTCAATTTAAACCTTCATACGAATCTATTGAAAGTTTGGACGATCTTTGTCGTAGAAGTTTGCACAAGTTTTCCGTTGAATCAAAAATGGGTCTAACGTTCTTCTCTTAGGTTTATTACTATATTTATATCCGTATCACTTCATATTGGTCCCAAAAAAAGGCCAATATTCACTTCGTACGAAGCTATTCAAAGTTGGGCAGTTTTGGTCAAAGTAGTTTGGACCATGTTTCCGTTGCTCCAATAATGGGTCCAACTATTTGAGAATTATTTAAAAACTATATTTACACCTTTATAACTTTATATTGGTCCAAAAAAAGCCGGTATTCATTCTAAAAGCTTTAAATCTCAATTTAAACCTTCATACGAATCTATTGAAAGTTTGGACGATCTTTGTCGTAGAAGTTTGCACAAGTTTTCCGTTGAATCAAAAATGGGTCTAACGTTCTTCTCTTAGGTTTATTACTATATTTATATCCTTATCACTTCATATTGGTCCCAAAAAAGGCCAATATTCACTTCGTACGAAGCTATTCAAAGTTGGGCAGTTTTGGTCAAAGTAGTTTGGACCAAGTTTCCGTTGCTCCAATAATGGGTCTAACTATTTGAGAATTATTTAAAAACTATATTTACACCTTTATAACTTTATATTGGTCCAAAAAAAAGCCGGTATTCATTCTAAAAGCTTTAAATCTCAATTTAAACCTTCATACGAATCTATTGAAAGTTTGGACGATCTTTGTCGTAGAAGTTTGCACAAGTTTTCCGTTGAATCAAAAATGGGTCTAACATTCTTCTCTTAGGTTTATTACTATATTTATATCCTTATCACTTCATATTGGTCCCAAAAAAGGCCAATATTCACTTCGTACGAAGCTATTCAAAGTTGGGTTGTTTTGGTCAAAGTAGTTTGGACCAAGTTTCCGTTGCTCCAATAATGGGTCCAACTATTTGAGAATTATTTAAAATCTATATTTACACCTTTATAACTTTATATTGGTCCAAAAAAAAGCCGGTATTCATTCTAAAAGCTTTAAATCTCAATTTAAACCTTCATACGAATCTATTGAAAGTTTGGACGATCTTTGTCGTAGAAGTTTGCACAAGTTTTCCGTTGAATCAAAAATGGGTCTAACGTTCTTCTCTTAGGTTTATTACTATATTTATATCCGTATCACTTCATATTCGTCCCAAAAAAAGGCCAATATTCACTTCGTACGAAGCTATTCAAAGTTGGGCAGTTTTGGTCAAAATAGTTTGGACCATGTTTCCGTTGCTCCAATAATGGGTCCAACTATTTGAGAATTATTTAAAAACTATATTTACACCTTTATAACTTTATATTGGTCCAAAAAAAGCCGGTATTCATTCTAAAAGCTTTAAATCTCAATTTAAACCTTCATACGAATCTATTGAAAGTTTGGACGATCTTTGTCGTAGAAGTTTGCACAAGTTTTCCGTTGAATCAAAAATGGGTCTAACATTCTTCTCTTAGGTTTATTACTATATTTATATCCTTATCACTTCATATTGGTCCCAAAAAAGGCCAATATTCACTTCGTACGAAGCTATTCAAAGTTGGGTTGTTTTGGTCAAAGTAGTTTGGACCAAGTTTCCGTTGCTCCAATAATGGGTCCAACTATTTGAGAATTATTTAAAATCTATATTTACACCTTTATAACTTTATATTGGTCCAAAAAAAAGCCGGTATTCATTCTAAAAGCTTTAAATCTCAATTTAAACCTTCATACGAATCTATTGAAAGTTTGGACGATCTTTGTCGTAGAAGTTTGCACAAGTTTTCCGTTGAATCAAAAATGGGTCTAACGTTCTTCTCTTAGGTTTATTACTATATTTATATCCGTATCACTTCATATTGGTCCCAAAAAAAGGCCAATATTCACTTCGTACGAAGCTATTCAAAGTTGGGCAGTTTTGGTCAAAGTAGTTTGGACCATGTTTCCGTTGCTCCAATAATGGGTCCAACTATTTGAGAATTATTTAAAAACTATATTTACACCTTTATAACTTTATATTGGTCCAAAAAAAGCCGGTATTCATTCTAAAAGCTTTAAATCTCAATTTAAACCTTCATACGAATCTATTGAAAGTTTGGACGATCTTTGTCGTAGAAGTTTGCACAAGTTTTCCGTTGAATCAAAAATGGGTCTAACGTTCTTCTCTTAGGTTTATTACTATATTTATATCCTTATCACTTCATATTGGTCCCAAAAAAGGCCAATATTCACTTCGTACGAAGCTATTCAAAGTTGGGCAGTTTTGGTCAAAGTAGTTTGGACCAAGTTTCCGTTGCTCCAATAATGGGTCTAACTATTTGAGAATTATTTAAAAACTATATTTACACCTTTATAACTTTATATTGGTCCAAAAAAAAGCCGGTATTCATTCTAAAAGCTTTAAATCTCAATTTAAACCTTCATACGAATCTATTGAAAGTTTGGACGATCTTTGTCGTAGAAGTTTGCACAAGTTTTCCGTTGAATCAAAAATGGGTCTAACGTTCTTCTCTTAGGTTTATTACTATATTTATATCCGTATCACTTCATATTCGTCCCAAAAAAAGGCCAATATTCACTTCGTACGAAGCTATTCAAAGTTGGGCAGTTTTGGTCAAAATAGTTTGGACCATGTTTCCGTTGCTCCAATAATGGGTCCAACTATTTGAGAATTATTTAAAAACTATATTTACACCTTTATAACTTTATATTGGTCCAAAAAAAGCCGGTATTCATTCTAAAAGCTTTAAATCTCAATTTAAACCTTCATACGAATCTATTGAAAGTTTGGACGATCTTTGTCGTAGAAGTTTGCACAAGTTTTCCGTTGAATCAAAAATGGGTCTAACATTCTTCTCTTAGGTTTATTACTATATTTATATCCTTATCACTTCATATTGGTCCCAAAAAAGGCCAATATTCACTTCGTACGAAGCTATTCAAAGTTGGGTTGTTTTGGTCAAAGTAGTTTGGACCAAGTTTCCGTTGCTCCAATAATGGGTCCAACTATTTGAGAATTATTTAAAATCTATATTTACACCTTTATAACTTTATATTGGTCCAAAAAAAAGTCGGTATTCATTCTAAAAGCTTTAAATCTCAATTTAAACCTTCATACGAATCTATTGAAAGTTTGGACGATCTTTGTCGTAGAAGTTTGCACAAGTTTTCCGTTGAATCAAAAATGGGTCTAACGTTCTTCTCTTAGGTTTATTACTATATTTATATCCGTATCACTTCATATTGGTCCCAAAAAAAGGCCAATATTCACTTCGTACGAAGCTATTCAAAGTTGGGCAGTTTTGGTCAAAGTAGTTTGGACCATGTTTCCGTTGCTCCAATAATGGGTCCAACTATTTGAGAATTATTTAAAAACTATATTTACACCTTTATAACTTTATATTGGTCCAAAAAAAGCCGGTATTCATTCTAAAAGCTTTAAATCTCAATTTAAACCTTCATACGAATCTATTGAAAGTTTGGACGATCTTTGTCGTAGAAGTTTGCACAAGTTTTCCGTTGAATCAAAAATGGGTCTAACGTTCTTCTCTTAGGTTTATTACTATATTTATATCCTTATCACTTCATATTGGTCCCAAAAAAGGCCAATATTCACTTCGTACGAAGCTATTCAAAGTTGGGCAGTTTTGGTCAAAGTAGTTTGGACCAAGTTTCCGTTGCTCCAATAATGGGTCTAACTATTTGAGAATTATTTAAAAACTATATTTACACCTTTATAACTTTATATTGGTCCAAAAAAAAAGCCGGTATTCATTCTAAAATCTTTAAATCTCAATTTAAACCTTCATACGAATCTATTGAAAGTTTGGACGATCTTTGTCGTAGAAGTTTGCACAAGTTTTCCGTTGAATCAAAAATGGGTCTAACATTCTTCTCTTAGGTTTATTACTATATTTATATCCTTATCACTTCATATTGGTCCCAAAAAAGGCCAATATTCACTTCGTACGAAGCTATTCAAAGTTGGGTTGTTTTGGTCAAAGTAGTTTGGACCAAGTTTCCGTTGCTCCAATAATGGGTCCAACTATTTGAGAATTATTTAAAAACTATATTTACACCTTTATAACTTTATATTGGGCCAAAAAAAAGCCGGTATTCATTCTAAAAGCTTTAAATCTCAATTTAAACCTTCATACGAATCTATTGAAAGTTTGGACGATCTTTGTCGTAGAAGTTTGCACAAGTTTTCCGTTGAATCAAAAATGGGTCTAACATTCTTCTCTTAGGTTTATTACTATATTTATATCCTTATCACTTCATATTGGTCCCAAAAAAGGCCAATATTCACTTCGTACGAAGCTATTCAAAGTTGGGTTGTTTTGGTCAAAGTAGTTTGGACCAAGTTTCCGTTGCTCCAATAATGGGTCCAACTATTTGAGAATTATTTAAAAACTATATTTACACCTTTATAACTTTATATTGGTCCAAAAAAAAGCCGGTATTCATTCTAAAAGCTTTAAATCTCAATTTAAACCTTCATACGAATCTATTGAAAGTTTGGACGATCTTTGTCGTAGAAGTTTGCACAAGTTTTCCGTTGAATCAAAAATGGGTCTAACGTTCTTCTCTTAGGTTTATTACTATATTTATATCCTTATCACTTCATATTGGTCCCAAAAAAAGGCCAATATTCACTTCGTACGAAGCTATTCAAAGTTGGGCAGTTTTGGTCAAAGTAGTTTGGACCATGTTTCCGTTGCTCCAATAATGGGTCCAACTATTTGAGAATTATTTAAAAACTATATTTACACCTTTATAACTTTATATTGGTCCAAAAAAAGCCGGTATTCATTCTAAAAGCTTTAAATCTCAATTTAAACCTTCATACGAATCTATTGAAAGTTTGGACGATCTTTGTCGTAGAAGTTTGCACAAGTTTTCCGTTAAATCAAAAATGGGTCTAACGTTCTTCTCTTAGGTTTATTACTATATTTATATCCTTATCACTTCATATTGGTCCCAAAAAAGGCCAATATTCACTTCGTACGAAGCTATTCAAAGTTGGGCAGTTTTGGTCAAAGTAGTTTGGACCAAGTTTCCGTTGCTCCAATAATGGGTCTAACTATTTGAGAATTATTTAAAAACTATATTTACACCTTTATAACTTTATATTGGTCCAAAAAAAAGCCGGTATTCATTCTAAAATCTTTAAATCTCAATTTAAACCTTCATACGAATCTATTGAAAGTTTGGACGATCTTTGTCGTAGAAGTTTGCACAAGTTTTCCGTTGAATCAAAAATGGGTCTAACATTCTTCTCTTAGGTTTATTACTATATTTATATCCTTATCACTTCATATTGGTCCCAAAAAAGGCCAATATTCACTTCGTACGAAGCTATTCAAAGTTGGGTTGTTTTGGTCAAAGTAGTTTGGACCAAGTTTCCGTTGCTCCAATAATGGGTCCAACTATTTGAGAATTATTTAAAAACTATATTTACACCTTTATAACTTTATATTGGTCCAAAAAAAAGCCGGTATTCATTCTAAAATCTTTAAATCTCAATTTAAACCTTCATAAGAATCTATTGAAAGTTTGGACGATCTTTGTCGTAGAAGTTTGCACAAGTTTTCCGTTGAATCAAAAATGGGTCTAACGTTCTTCTCTTAGGTTTATTACTATATTTATATCCTTATCACTTCATATTGGTCCCAAAAAAGGCCAATATTCACTTCGTACGAAGCTATTCAAAGTTGGGCAGTTTTGGTCAAAGTAGTTTGGACCAAGTTTCCGTTGCTCCAATAATGGGTCTAACTATTTGAGAATTATTTAAAAACTATATTTACACCTTTATAACTTTATATTGGTCCAAAAAAAAAGCCGGTATTCATTCTAAAATCTTTAAATCTCAATTTAAACCTTCATACGAATCTATTGAAAGTTTGGACGATCTTTGTCGTAGAAGTTTGCACAAGTTTTCCGTTGAATCAAAAATGGGTCTAACATTCTTCTCTTAGGTTTATTACTATATTTATATCCTTATCACTTCATATTGGTCCCAAAAAAGGCCAATATTCACTTCGTACGAAGCTATTCAAAGTTGGGTTGTTTTGGTCAAAGTAGTTTGGACCAAGTTTCCGTTGCTCCAATAATGGGTCCAACTATTTGAGAATTATTTAAAAACTATATTTACACCTTTATAACTTTATATTGGGCCAAAAAAAAGCCGGTATTCATTCTAAAAGCTTTAAATCTCAATTTAAACCTTCATACGAATCTATTGAAAGTTTGGACGATCTTTGTCGTAGAAGTTTGCACAAGTTTTCCGTTGAATCAAAAATGGGTCTAACATTCTTCTCTTAGGTTTATTACTATATTTATATCCTTATCACTTCATATTGGTCCCAAAAAAGGCCAATATTCACTTCGTACGAAGCTATTCAAAGTTGGGTTGTTTTGGTCAAAGTAGTTTGGACCAAGTTTCCGTTGCTCCAATAATGGGTCCAACTATTTGAGAATTATTTAAAAACTATATTTACACCTTTATAACTTTATATTGGTCCAAAAAAAAGCCGGTATTCATTCTAAAAGCTTTAAATCTCAATTTAAACCTTCATACGAATCTATTGAAAGTTTGGACGATCTTTGTCGTAGAAGTTTGCACAAGTTTTCCGTTGAATCAAAAATGGGTCTAACGTTCTTCTCTTAGGTTTATTACTATATTTATATCCTTATCACTTCATATTGGTCCCAAAAAAAGGCCAATATTCACTTCGTACGAAGCTATTCAAAGTTGGGCAGTTTTGGTCAAAGTAGTTTGGACCATGTTTCCGTTGCTCCAATAATGGGTCCAACTATTTGAGAATTATTTAAAAACTATATTTACACCTTTATAACTTTATATTGGTCCAAAAAAAGCCGGTATTCATTCTAAAAGCTTTAAATCTCAATTTAAACCTTCATACGAATCTATTGAAAGTTTGGACGATCTTTGTCGTAGAAGTTTGCACAAGTTTTCCGTTAAATCAAAAATGGGTCTAACGTTCTTCTCTTAGGTTTATTACTATATTTATATCCTTATCACTTCATATTGGTCCCAAAAAAGGCCAATATTCACTTCGTACGAAGCTATTCAAAGTTGGGCAGTTTTGGTCAAAGTAGTTTGGACCAAGTTTCCGTTGCTCCAATAATGGGTCTAACTATTTGAGAATTATTTAAAAACTATATTTACACCTTTATAACTTTATATTGGTCCAAAAAAAAGCCGGTATTCATTCTAAAATCTTTAAATCTCAATTTAAACCTTCATACGAATCTATTGAAAGTTTGGACGATCTTTGTCGTAGAAGTTTGCACAAGTTTTCCGTTGAATCAAAAATGGGTCTAACATTCTTCTCTTAGGTTTATTACTATATTTATATCCTTATCACTTCATATTGGTCCCAAAAAAGGCCAATATTCACTTCGTACGAAGCTATTCAAAGTTGGGTTGTTTTGGTCAAAGTAGTTTGGACCAAGTTTCCGTTGCTCCAATAATGGGTCCAACTATTTGAGAATTATTTAAAAACTATATTTACACCTTTATAACTTTATATTGGTCCAAAAAAAAGCCGGTATTCATTCTAAAAGCTTTAAATCTCAATTTAAACCTTCATACGAATCTATTGAAAGTTTGGACGATCTTTGTCGTAGAAGTTTGCACAAGTTTTCCGTTGAATCAAAAATGGGTCTAACGTTCTTCTCTTAGGTTTATTACTATATTTATATCCTTATCACTTCATATTGGTCCCAAAAAAAGGCCAATATTCACTTCGTACGAAGCTATTCAAAGTTGGGCAGTTTTGGTCAAAGTAGTTTGGACCATGTTTCCGTTGCTCCAATAATGGGTCCAACTATTTGAGAATTATTTAAAAACTATATTTACACCTTTATAACTTTATATTGGTCCAAAAAAAGCCGGTATTCATTCTAAAAGCTTTAAATCTCAATTTAAACCTTCATACGAATCTATTGAAAGTTTGGACGATCTTTGTCGTAGAAGTTTGCACAAGTTTTCCGTTGAATCAAAAATGGGTCTAACGTTCTTTTCTTAGGTTTATTACTATATTTATATCCTTATCACTTCATATTGGTCCCAAAAAAAGGCCAATATTCACTTCGTACGAAGCTATTCAAAGTTGGGCAGTTTTGGTCAAAGTAGTTTGGACCATGTTTCCGTTGCTCCAATAATGGGTCCAACTATTTGAGAATTATTTAAAAACTATATTTACACCTTTATAACTTTATATTGGTCCAAAAAAAGCCGGTTTTCATTCTAAAAGCTTTAAATCTCAATTTAAACCTTCATACGAATCTATTGAAAGTTTGGACGATCTTTGTCGTAGAAGTTTGCACAAGTTTTCCGTTAAATCAAAAATGGGTCTAACGTTCTTCTATTAGGTTTATTACTATATTTATATCCTTATCACTTCATATTGGTCCCAAAAAAGGCCAATAATCACTTCGTACGAAGCTATTCAAAGTTGGGCAGTTTTGGTCAAAGTAGTCTGGACCAAGTTTCCGTTGCTCCAATAATGGGTCTAACTATTTGAGAATTATTTAAAAACTATATTTACACCTTTATAACTTTATATTGGTCCAAAAAAAAGCCGGTATTCATTCTAAAAGCTTTAAATCTCAATTTAAACCTTCATACGAATCTATTGAAAGTTTGGACGATCTTTGTCGTAGAAGTTTGCACAAGTTTTCCGTTGAATCAAAAATGGGTCTAACGTTCTTCTCTTAGGTTTATTACTATATTTATATCCTTATCACTTCATATTGGTCCCAAAAAAAGGCCAATATTCACTTCGTACGAAGCTATTCAAAGTTGGGCAGTTTTGGTCAAAGTAGTTTGGACCATGTTTCCGTTGCTCCAATAATGGGTCCAACTATTTGAGAATTATTTAAAAACTATATTTACACCTTTATAACTTTATATTGGTCCAAAAAAAGCCGGTATTCATTCTAAAAGCTTTAAATCTCAATTTAAACCTTCATACGAATCTATTGAAAGTTTGGACGATCTTTGTCGTAGAAGTTTGCACAAGTTTTCCGTTAAATCAAAAATGGGTCTAACGTTCTTCTCTTAGGTTTATTACTATATTTATATCCTTATCACTTCATATTGGTCCCAAAAAAGGCCAATATTCACTTCGTACGAAGCTATTCAAAGTTGGGCAGTTTTGG
Organism: Trifolium repens; assembly: GCA_030408175.1. Lineage (NCBI taxonomy): Eukaryota > Viridiplantae > Streptophyta > Magnoliopsida > Fabales > Fabaceae > Trifolium > Trifolium repens. The sequence continues at coordinate 35,937,710 of CP125838.1, read as the reverse complement.
TCAAAGTAGTTTGGACCAAGTTTCCGTTGCTCCAATAATGGGTCTAACTATTTGAGAATTATTTAAAAACTATATTTACACCTTTATAACTTTATATTGGTCCAAAAAAAAGCCGGTATTCATTCTAAAATCTTTAAATCTCAATTTAAACCTTCATACGAATCTATTGAAAGTTTGGACGATCTTTGTCGTAGAAGTTTGCACAAGTTTTCCGTTGAATCAAAAATGGGTCTAACATTCTTCTCTTAGGTTTATTACTATATTTATATCCTTATCACTTCATATTGGTCCCAAAAAAGGCCAATATTCACTTCGTACGAAGCTATTCAAAGTTGGGTTGTTTTGGTCAAAGTAGTTTGGACCAAGTTTCCGTTGCTCCAATAATGGGTCCAACTATTTGAGAATTAATTAAAAACTATATTTACACCTTTATAACTTTATATTGGTCCAAAAAAAAGCCGGTATTCATTCTAAAAGCTTTAAATCTCAATTTAAACCTTCATACGAATCTATTGAAAGTTTGGACGATCTTTGTCGTAGAAGTTTGCACAAGTTTTCCGTTGAATCAAAAATGGGTCTAACGTTCTTCTCTTAGGTTTATTACTATATTTATATCCTTATCACTTCATATTGGTCCCAAAAAAAGGCCAATATTCACTTCGTACGAAGCTATTCAAAGTTGGGCAGTTTTGGTCAAAGTAGTTTGGACCATGTTTCCGTTGCTCCAATAATGGGTCCAACTATTTGAGAATTATTTAAAAACTATATTTACACCTTTATAACTTTATATTGGTCCAAAAAAAGCCGGTATTCATTCTAAAAGCTTTAAATCTCAATTTAAACCTTCATACGAATCTATTGAAAGTTTGGACGATCTTTGTCGTAGAAGTTTGCACAAGTTTTCCGTTGAATCAAAAATGGGTCTAACGTTCTTCTCTTAGGTTTATTACTATATTTATATCCTTATCACTTCATATTGGTCCCAAAAAAAGGCCAATATTCACTTCGTACGAAGCTATTCAAAGTTGGGCAGTTTTGGTCAAAGTAGTTTGGACCATGTTTCCGTTGCTCCAATAATGGGTCCAACTATTTGAGAATTATTTAAAAACTATATTTACACCTTTATAACTTTATATTGGTCCAAAAAAAGCCGGTATTCATTCTAAAAGCTTTAAATCTCAATTTAAACCTTCATACGAATCTATTGAAAGTTTGGACGATCTTTGTCGTAGAAGTTTGCACAAGTTTTCCGTTAAATCAAAAATGGGTCTAACGTTCTTCTATTAGGTTTATTACTATATTTATATCCTTATCACTTCATATTGGTCCCAAAAAAGGCCAATATTCACTTCGTACGAAGCTATTCAAAGTTGGGCAGTTTTGGTCAAAGTAGTCTGGACCAAGTTTCCGTTGCTCCAATAATGGGTCTAACTATTTGAGAATTATTTAAAAACTATATTTACACCTTTATAACTTTATATTGGTCCAAAAAAAAGCCGGTATTCATTCTAAAAGCTTTAAATCTCAATTTAAACCTTCATACGAATCTATTGAAAGTTTGGACGATCTTTGTCGTAGAAGTTTGCACAAGTTTTCCGTTGAATCAAAAATGGGTCTAACGTTCTTCTCTTAGGTTTATTACTATATTTATATCCTTATCACTTCATATTGGTCCCAAAAAAGGCCAATATTCACTTCGTACGAAGCTATTCAAAGTTGGGCAGTTTTGGTCAAAGTAGTTTGGACCAAGTTTCCGTTGCTCCAATAATGGGTCTAACTATTTGAGAATTATTTAAAAACTATATTTACACCTTTATAACTTTATATTGGTCCAAAAAAAAGCCGGTATTCATTCTAAAAGCTTTAAATCTCAATTTAAACCTTCATACGAATCTATTGAAAGTTTGGACGATCTTTGTCGTAGAAGTTTGCACAAGTTTTCCGTTGAATCAAAAATGGGTCTAACGTTCTTCTCTTAGGTTTATTACTATATTTATATCCTTATCACTTCATATTGGTCCCAAAAAAAGGCCAATATTCACTTCGTACGAAGCTATTCAAAGTTGGGCAGTTTTGGTCAAAGTAGTTTGGACCATGTTTCCGTTGCTCCAATAATGGGTCCAACTATTTGAGAATTATTTAAAAACTATATTTACACCTTTATAACTTTATATTGGTCCAAAAAAAAGCCGGTATTCATTCTAAAATCTTTAAATCTCAATTTAAACCTTCATAAGAATCTATTGAAAGTTTGGACGATCTTTGTCGTAGAAGTTTGCACAAGTTTTCCGTTGAATCAAAAATGGGTCTAACGTTCTTCTCTTAGGTTTATTACTATATTTATATCCTTATCACTTCATATTGGTCCCAAAAAAAGGCCAATATTCACTTCGTACGAAGCTATTCAAAGTTGGGCAGTTTTGGTCAAAGTAGTTTGGACCGTGTTTCCGTTGCTCCAATAATGGGTCCAACTATTTGAGAATTATTTAAAAACTATATTTACACCTTTATAACTTTATATTGGTCCAAAAAAAGCCGGTATTCATTCTAAAAGCTTTAAATCTCAATTTAAACCTTCATACGAATCTATTGAAAGTTTGGACGATCTTTGTCGTAGAAGTTTGCACAAGTTTTCCGTTAAATCAAAAATGGGTCTAACGTTCTTCTATTAGGTTTATTACTATATTTATATCCTTATCACTTCATATTGGTCCCAAAAAAGGCCAATATTCACTTCGTACGAAGCTATTCAAAGTTGGGCAGTTTTGGTCAAAGTAGTCTGGACCAAGTTTCCGTTGCTCCAATAATGGGTCTAACTATTTGAGAATTATTTAAAAACTATATTTACACCTTTATAACTTTATATTGGTCCAAAAAAAAGCCGGTATTCATTCTAAAAGCTTTAAATCTCAATTTAAACCTTCATACGAATCTATTGAAAGTTTGGACGATCTTTGTCGTAGAAGTTTGCACAAGTTTTCCGTTGAATCAAAAATGGGTCTAACGTTCTTCTCTTAGGTTTATTACTATATTTATATCCTTATCACTTCATATTGGTCCCAAAAAAGGCCAATATTCACTTCGTACGAAGCTATTCAAAGTTGGGCAGTTTTGGTCAAAGTAGTTTGGACCAAGTTTCCGTTGCTCCAATAATGGGTCTAACTATTTGAGAATTATTTAAAAACTATATTTACACCTTTATAACTTTATATTGGTCCAAAAAAAAGCCGGTATTCATTCTAAAAGCTTTAAATCTCAATTTAAACCTTCATACGAATCTATTGAAAGTTTGGACGATCTTTGTCGTAGAAGTTTGCACAAGTTTTCCGTTGAATCAAAAATGGGTCTAACGTTCTTCTCTTAGGTTTATTACTATATTTATATCCTTATCACTTCATATTGGTCCCAAAAAAAGGCCAATATTCACTTCGTACGAAGCTATTCAAAGTTGGGCAGTTTTGGTCAAAGTAGTTTGGACCAAGTTTCCGTTGCTCCAATAATGGGTCTAACTATTTGAGAATTATTTAAAAACTATATTTACACCTTTATAACTTTATATTGGTCCAAAAAAAAAGCCGGTATTCATTCTAAAATCTTTAAATCTCAATTTAAACCTTCATACGAATCTATTGAAAGTTTGGACGATCTTTGTCGTAGAAGTTTGCACAAGTTTTCCGTTGAATCAAAAATGGGTCTAACATTCTTCTCTTAGGTTTATTACTATATTTATATCCTTATCACTTCATATTGGTCCCAAAAAAGGCCAATATTCACTTCGTACGAAGCTATTCAAAGTTGGGTTGTTTTGGTCAAAGTAGTTTGGACCAAGTTTCCGATGCTCCAATAATGGGTCCAACTATTTGAGAATTATTTAAAAACTATATTTACACCTTTATAACTTTATATTGGGCCAAAAAAAAGCCGGTATTCATTCTAAAAGCTTTAAATCTCAATTTAAACCTTCATACGAATCTATTGAAAGTTTGGACGATCTTTGTCGTAGAAGTTTGCACAAGTTTTCCGTTGAATCAAAAATGGGTCTAACATTCTTCTCTTAGGTTTATTACTATATTTATATCCTTATCACTTCATATTGGTCCCAAAAAAGGCCAATATTCACTTCGTACGAAGCTATTCAAAGTTGGGTTGTTTTGGTCAAAGTAGTTTGGACCAAGTTTCCGTTGCTCCAATAATGGGTCCAACTATTTGAGAATTATTTAAAAACTATATTTACACCTTTATAACTTTATATTGGTCCAAAAAAAAGCCGGTATTCATTCTAAAAGCTTTAAATCTCAATTTAAACCTTCATACGAATCTATTGAAAGTTTGGACGATCTTTGTCGTAGAAGTTTGCACAAGTTTTCCGTTGAATCAAAAATGGGTCTAACGTTCTTCTCTTAGGTTTATTACTATATTTATATCCTTATCACTTCATATTGGTCCCAAAAAAAGGCCAATATTCACTTCGTACGAAGCTATTCAAAGTTGGGCAGTTTTGGTCAAAGTAGTTTGGACCATGTTTCCGTTGCTCCAATAATGGGTCCAACTATTTGAGAATTATTTAAAAACTATATTTACACCTTTATAACTTTATATTGGTCCAAAAAAAGCCGGTATTCATTCTAAAAGCTTTAAATCTCAATTTAAACCTTCATACGAATCTATTGAAAGTTTGGACGATCTTTGTCGTAGAAGTTTGCACAAGTTTTCCGTTAAATCAAAAATGGGTCTAACGTTCTTCTCTTAGGTTTATTACTATATTTATATCCTTATCACTTCATATTGGTCCCAAAAAAGGCCAATATTCACTTCGTACGAAGCTATTCAAAGTTGGGCAGTTTTGGTCAAAGTAGTTTGGACCAAGTTTCCGTTGCTCCAATAATGGGTCTAACTATTTGAGAATTATTTAAAAACTATATTTACACCTTTATAACTTTATATTGGTCCAAAAAAAAGCCGGTATTCATTCTAAAATCTTTAAATCTCAATTTAAACCTTCATACGAATCTATTGAAAGTTTGGACGATCTTTGTCGTAGAAGTTTGCACAAGTTTTCCGTTGAATCAAAAATGGGTCTAACATTCTTCTCTTAGGTTTATTACTATATTTATATCCTTATCACTTCATATTGGTCCCAAAAAAGGCCAATATTCACTTCGTACGAAGCTATTCAAAGTTGGGTTGTTTTGGTCAAAGTAGTTTGGACCAAGTTTCCGTTGCTCCAATAATGGGTCCAACTATTTGAGAATTATTTAAAAACTATATTTACACCTTTATAACTTTATATTGGTCCAAAAAAAAGCCGGTATTCATTCTAAAAGCTTTAAATCTCAATTTAAACCTTCATACGAATCTATTGAAAGTTTGGACGATCTTTGTCGTAGAAGTTTGCACAAGTTTTCCGTTGAATCAAAAATGGGTCTAACGTTCTTCTCTTAGGTTTATTACTATATTTATATCCTTATCACTTCATATTGGTCCCAAAAAAAGGCCAATATTCACTTCGTACGAAGCTATTCAAAGTTGGGCAGTTTTGGTCAAAGTAGTTTGGACCATGTTTCCGTTGCTCCAATAATGGGTCCAACTATTTGAGAATTATTTAAAAACTATATTTACACCTTTATAACTTTATATTGGTCCAAAAAAAGCCGGTATTCATTCTAAAAGCTTTAAATCTCAATTTAAACCTTCATACGAATCTATTGAAAGTTTGGACGATCTTTGTCGTAGAAGTTTGCACAAGTTTTCCGTTGAATCAAAAATGGGTCTAACGTTCTTTTCTTAGGTTTATTACTATATTTATATCCTTATCACTTCATATTGGTCCCAAAAAAAGGCCAATATTCACTTCGTACGAAGCTATTCAAAGTTGGGCAGTTTTGGTCAAAGTAGTTTGGACCATGTTTCCGTTGCTCCAATAATGGGTCCAACTATTTGAGAATTATTTAAAAACTATATTTACACCTTTATAACTTTATATTGGTCCAAAAAAAGCCGGTTTTCATTCTAAAAGCTTTAAATCTCAATTTAAACCTTCATACGAATCTATTGAAAGTTTGGACGATCTTTGTCGTAGAAGTTTGCACAAGTTTTCCGTTAAATCAAAAATGGGTCTAACGTTCTTCTATTAGGTTTATTACTATATTTATATCCTTATCACTTCATATTGGTCCCAAAAAAGGCCAATAATCACTTCGTACGAAGCTATTCAAAGTTGGGCAGTTTTGGTCAAAGTAGTCTGGACCAAGTTTCCGTTGCTCCAATAATGGGTCTAACTATTTGAGAATTATTTAAAAACTATATTTACACCTTTATAACTTTATATTGGTCCAAAAAAAAGCCGGTATTCATTCTAAAAGCTTTAAATCTCAATTTAAACCTTCATACGAATCTATTGAAAGTTTGGACGATCTTTGTCGTAGAAGTTTGCACAAGTTTTCCGTTGAATCAAAAATGGGTCTAACGTTCTTCTCTTAGGTTTATTACTATATTTATATCCTTATCACTTCATATTGGTCCCAAAAAAAGGCCAATATTCACTTCGTACGAAGCTATTCAAAGTTGGGCAGTTTTGGTCAAAGTAGTTTGGACCATGTTTCCGTTGCTCCAATAATGGGTCCAACTATTTGAGAATTATTTAAAAACTATATTTACACCTTTATAACTTTATATTGGTCCAAAAAAAGCCGGTATTCATTCTAAAAGCTTTAAATCTCAATTTAAACCTTCATACGAATCTATTGAAAGTTTGGACGATCTTTGTCGTAGAAGTTTGCACAAGTTTTCCGTTAAATCAAAAATGGGTCTAACGTTCTTCTCTTAGGTTTATTACTATATTTATATCCTTATCACTTCATATTGGTCCCAAAAAAGGCCAATATTCACTTCGTACGAAGCTATTCAAAGTTGGGCAGTTTTGGTCAAAGTAGTTTGGACCAAGTTTCCGTTGCTCCAATAATGGGTCTAACTATTTGAGAATTATTTAAAAACTATATTTACACCTTTATAACTTTATATTGGTCCAAAAAAAAGCCGGTATTCATTCTAAAATCTTTAAATCTCAATTTAAACCTTCATACGAATCTATTGAAAGTTTGGACGATCTTTGTCGTAGAAGTTTGCACAAGTTTTCCGTTGAATCAAAAATGGGTCTAACATTCTTCTCTTAGGTTTATTACTATATTTATATCCTTATCACTTCATATTGGTCCCAAAAAAGGCCAATATTCACTTCGTACGAAGCTATTCAAAGTTGGGTTGTTTTGGTCAAAGTAGTTTGGACCAAGTTTCCGTTGCTCCAATAATGGGTCCAACTATTTGAGAATTATTTAAAAACTATATTTACACCTTTATAACTTTATATTGGTCCAAAAAAAAGCCGGTATTCATTCTAAAAGCTTTAAATCTCAATTTAAACCTTCATACGAATCTATTGAAAGTTTGGACGATCTTTGTCGTAGAAGTTTGCACAAGTTTTCCGTTGAATCAAAAATGGGTCTAACGTTCTTCTCTTAGGTTTATTACTATATTTATATCCTTATCACTTCATATTGGTCCCAAAAAAAGGCCAATATTCACTTCGTACGAAGCTATTCAAAGTTGGGCAGTTTTGGTCAAAGTAGTTTGGACCATGTTTCCGTTGCTCCAATAATGGGTCCAACTATTTGAGAATTATTTAAAAACTATATTTACACCTTTATAACTTTATATTGGTCCAAAAAAAGCCGGTATTCATTCTAAAAGCTTTAAATCTCAATTTAAACCTTCATACGAATCTATTGAAAGTTTGGACGATCTTTGTCGTAGAAGTTTGCACAAGTTTTCCGTTGAATCAAAAATGGGTCTAACGTTCTTCTCTTAGGTTTATTACTATATTTATATCCTTATCACTTCATATTGGTCCCAAAAAAAGGCCAATATTCACTTCGTACGAAGCTATTCAAAGTTGGGCAGTTTTGGTCAAAGTAGTTTGGACCATGTTTCCGTTGCTCCAATAATGGGTCCAACTATTTGAGAATTATTTAAAAACTATATTTACACCTTTATAACTTTATATTGGTCCAAAAAAAGCCGGTATTCATTCTAAAAGCTTTAAATCTCAATTTAAACCTTCATACGAATCTATTGAAAGTTTGGACGATCTTTGTCGTAGAAGTTTGCACAAGTTTTCCGTTAAATCAAAAATGGGTCTAACGTTCTTCTATTAGGTTTATTACTATATTTATATCCTTATCACTTCATATTGGTCCCAAAAAAGGCCAATATTCACTTCGTACGAAGCTATTCAAAGTTGGGCAGTTTTGGTCAAAGTAGTCTGGACCAAGTTTCCGTTGCTCCAATAATGGGTCTAACTATTTGAGAATTATTTAAAAACTATATTTACACCTTTATAACTTTATATTGGTCCAAAAAAAAGCCGGTATTCATTCTAAAAGCTTTAAATCTCAATTTAAACCTTCATACGAATCTATTGAAAGTTTGGACGATCTTTGTCGTAGAAGTTTGCACAAGTTTTCCGTTGAATCAAAAATGGGTCTAACGTTCTTCTCTTAGGTTTATTACTATATTTATATCCTTATCACTTCATATTGGTCCCAAAAAAGGCCAATATTCACTTCGTACGAAGCTATTCAAAGTTGGGCAGTTTTGGTCAAAGTAGTTTGGACCAAGTTTCCGTTGCTCCAATAATGGGTCTAACTATTTGAGAATTATTTAAAAACTATATTTACACCTTTATAACTTTATATTGGTCCAAAAAAAAGCCGGTATTCATTCTAAAAGCTTTAAATCTCAATTTAAACCTTCATACGAATCTATTGAAAGTTTGGACGATCTTTGTCGTAGAAGTTTGCACAAGTTTTCCGTTGAATCAAAAATGGGTCTAACGTTCTTCTCTTAGGTTTATTACTATATTTATATCCTTATCACTTCATATTGGTCCCAAAAAAAGGCCAATATTCACTTCGTACGAAGCTATTCAAAGTTGGGCAGTTTTGGTCAAAGTAGTTTGGACCATGTTTCCGTTGCTCCAATAATGGGTCCAACTATTTGAGAATTATTTAAAAACTATATTTACACCTTTATAACTTTATATTGGTCCAAAAAAAAGCCGGTATTCATTCTAAAATCTTTAAATCTCAATTTAAACCTTCATAAGAATCTATTGAAAGTTTGGACGATCTTTGTCGTAGAAGTTTGCACAAGTTTTCCGTTGAATCAAAAATGGGTCTAACGTTCTTCTCTTAGGTTTATTACTATATTTATATCCTTATCACTTCATATTGGTCCCAAAAAAGGCCAATATTCACTTCGTACGAAGCTATTCAAAGTTGGGTTGTTTTGGTCAAAGTAGTTTGGACCAAGTTTCCGTTGCTCCAATAATGGGTCCAACTATTTGAGAATTATTTAAAAACTATATTTACACCTTTATAACTTTATATTGGTCCAAAAAAAAGCCGGTATTCATTCTAAAAGCTTTAAATCTCAATTTAAACCTTCATACGAATCTATTGAAAGTTTGGACGATCTTTGTCGTAGAAGTTTGCACAAGTTTTCCGTTGAATCAAAAATGGGTCTAACGTTCTTCTCTTAGGTTTATTACTATATTTATATCCTTATCACTTCATATTGGTCCCAAAAAAAGGCCAATATTCACTTCGTACGAAGCTATTCAAAGTTGGGCAGTTTTGGTCAAAGTAGTTTGGACCATGTTTCCGTTGCTCCAATAATGGGTCCAACTATTTGAGAATTATTTAAAAACTATATTTACACCTTTATAACTTTATATTGGTCCAAAAAAAAGCCGGTATTCATTCTAAAATCTTTAAATCTCAATTTAAACCTTCATAAGAATCTATTGAAAGTTTGGACGATCTTTGTCGTAGAAGTTTGCACAAGTTTTCCGTTGAATCAAAAATGGGTCTAACGTTCTTCTCTTAGGTTTATTACTATATTTATATCCTTATCACTTCATATTGGTCCCAAAAAAAGGCCAATATTCACTTCGTACGAAGCTATTCAAAGTTGGGCAGTTTTGGTCAAAGTAGTTTGGACCATGTTTCCGTTGCTCCAATAATGGGTCCAACTATTTGAGAATTATTTAAAAACTATATTTACACCTTTATAACTTTATATTGGTCCAAAAAAAGCCGGTATTCATTCTAAAAGCTTTAAATCTCAATTTAAACCTTCATACGAATCTATTGAAAGTTTGGACGATCTTTGTCGTAGAAGTTTGCACAAGTTTTCCGTTAAATCAAAAATGGGTCTAACGTTCTTCTATTAGGTTTATTACTATATTTATATCCTTATCACTTCATATTGGTCCCAAAAAAGGCCAATATTCACTTCGTACGAAGCTATTCAAAGTTGGGCAGTTTTGGTCAAAGTAGTCTGGACCAAGTTTCCGTTGCTCCAATAATGGGTCTAACTATTTGAGAATTATTTAAAAACTATATTTACACCTTTATAACTTTATATTGGTCCAAAAAAAAGCCGGTATTCATTCTAAAAGCTTTAAATCTCAATTTAAACCTTCATACGAATCTATTGAAAGTTTGGACGATCTTTGTCGTAGAAGTTTGCACAAGTTTTCCGTTGAATCAAAAATGGGTCTAACGTTCTTCTCTTAGGTTTATTACTATATTTATATCCTTATCACTTCATATTGGTCCCAAAAAAGGCCAATATTCACTTCGTACGAAGCTATTCAAAGTTGGGCAGTTTTGGTCAAAGTAGTTTGGACCAAGTTTCCGTTGCTCCAATAATGGGTCTAACTATTTGAGAATTATTTAAAAACTATATTTACACCTTTATAACTTTATATTGGTCCAAAAAAAAGCCGGTATTCATTCTAAAAGCTTTAAATCTCAATTTAAACCTTCATACGAATCTATTGAAAGTTTGGACGATCTTTGTCGTAGAAGTTTGCACAAGTTTTCCGTTGAATCAAAAATGGGTCTAACGTTCTTCTCTTAGGTTTATTACTATATTTATATCCTTATCACTTCATATTGGTCCCAAAAAAAGGCCAATATTCACTTCGTACGAAGCTATTCAAAGTTGGGCAGTTTTGGTCAAAGTAGTTTGGACCATGTTTCCGTTGCTCCAATAATGGGTCCAACTATTTGAGAATTATTTAAAAACTATATTTACACCTTTATAACTTTATATTGGTCCAAAAAAAAGCCGGTATTCATTCTAAAATCTTTAAATCTCAATTTAAACCTTCATAAGAATCTATTGAAAGTTTGGACGATCTTTGTCGTAGAAGTTTGCACAAGTTTTCCGTTGAATCAAAAATGGGTCTAACGTTCTTCTCTTAGGTTTATTACTATATTTATATCCTTATCACTTCATATTGGTCCCAAAAAAGGCCAATATTCACTTCGTACGAAGCTATTCAAAGTTGGGTTGTTTTGGTCAAAGTAGTTTGGACCAAGTTTCCGTTGCTCCAATAATGGGTCCAACTATTTGAGAATTATTTAAAAACTATATTTACACCTTTATAACTTTATATTGGTCCAAAAAAAAGCCGGTATTCATTCTAAAAGCTTTAAATCTTAATTTAAACCTTCATACGAATCTATTGAAAGTTTGGACGATCTTTGTCGTAGAAGTTTGCACAAGTTTTCCGTTGAATCAAAAATGGGTCTAACGTTCTTCTCTTAGGTTTATTACTATATTTATATCCTTATCACTTCATATTGGTCCCAAAAAAAGGCCAATATTCACTTCGTACGAAGCTATTCAAAGTTGGGCAGTTTTGGTCAAAGTAGTTTGGACCATGTTTCCGTTGCTCCAATAATGGGTCCAACTATTTGAGAATTATTTAAAAACTATATTTACACCTTTATAACTTTATATTGGTCCAAAAAAAGCCGGTATTCATTCTAAAAGCTTTAAATCTCAATTTAAACCTTCATACGAATCTATTGAAAGTTTGGACGATCTTTGTCGTAGAAGTTTGCACAAGTTTTCCGTTGAATCAAAAATGGGTCTAACGTTCTTCTCTTAGGTTTATTACTATATTTATATCCTTATCACTTCATATTGGTCCCAAAAAAAGGCCAATATTCACTTCGTACGAAGCTATTCAAAGTTGGGCAGTTTTGGTCAAAGTAGTTTGGACCATGTTTCCGTTGCTCCAATAATGGGTCCAACTATTTGAGAATTATTTAAAAACTATATTTACACCTTTATAACTTTATATTGGTCCAAAAAAAGCCGGTATTCATTCTAAAAGCTTTAAATCTCAATTTAAACCTTCATACGAATCTATTGAAAGTTTGGACGATCTTTGTCGTAGAAGTTTGCACAAGTTTTCCGTTAAATCAAAAATGGGTCTAACGTTCTTCTATTAGGTTTATTACTATATTTATATCCTTATCACTTCATATTGGTCCCAAAAAAGGCCAATATTCACTTCGTACGAAGCTATTCAAAGTTGGGCAGTTTTGGTCAAAGTAGTCTGGACCAAGTTTCCGTTGCTCCAATAATGGGTCTAACTATTTGAGAATTATTTAAAAACTATATTTACACCTTTATAACTTTATATTGGTCCAAAAAAAAGCCGGTATTCATTCTAAAAGCTTTAAATCTCAATTTAAACCTTCATACGAATCTATTGAAAGTTTGGACGATCTTTGTCGTAGAAGTTTGCACAAGTTTTCCGTTGAATCAAAAATGGGTCTAACGTTCTTCTCTTAGGTTTATTACTATATTTATATCCTTATCACTTCATATTGGTCCCAAAAAAGGCCAATATTCACTTCGTACGAAGCTATTCAAAGTTGGGCAGTTTTGGTCAAAGTAGTTTGGACCAAGTTTCCGTTGCTCCAATAATGGGTCTAACTATTTGAGAATTATTTAAAAACTATATTTACACCTTTATAACTTTATATTGGTCCAAAAAAAAGCCGGTATTCATTCTAAAAGCTTTAAATCTCAATTTAAACCTTCATACGAATCTATTGAAAGTTTGGACGATCTTTGTCGTAGAAGTTTGCACAAGTTTTCCGTTGAATCAAAAATGGGTCTAACGTTCTTCTCTTAGGTTTATTACTATATTTATATCCTTATCACTTCATATTGGTCCCAAAAAAAGGCCAATATTCACTTCGTACGAAGCTATTCAAAGTTGGGCAGTTTTGGTCAAAGTAGTTTGGACCATGTTTCCGTTGCTCCAATAATGGGTCCAACTATTTGAGAATTATTTAAAAACTATATTTACACCTTTATAACTTTATATTGGTCCAAAAAAAAGCCGGTATTCATTCTAAAATCTTTAAATCTCAATTTAAACCTTCATAAGAATCTATTGAAAGTTTGGACGATCTTTGTCGTAGAAGTTTGCACAAGTTTTCCGTTGAATCAAAAATGGGTCTAACGTTCTTCTCTTAGGTTTATTACTATATTTATATCCTTATCACTTCATATTGGTCCCAAAAAAGGCCAATATTCACTTCGTACGAAGCTATTCAAAGTTGGGTTGTTTTGGTCAAAGTAGTTTGGACCAAGTTTCCGTTGCTCCAATAATGGGTCCAACTATTTGAGAATTATTTAAAAACTATATTTACACCTTTATAACTTTATATTGGTCCAAAAAAAAGCCGGTATTCATTCTAAAAGCTTTAAATCTTAATTTAAACCTTCATACGAATCTATTGAAAGTTTGGACGATCTTTGTCGTAGAAGTTTGCACAAGTTTTCCGTTGAATCAAAAATGGGTCTAACGTTCTTCTCTTAGGTTTATTACTATATTTATATCCTTATCACTTCATATTGGTCCCAAAAAAGGCCAATATTCACTTCGTACGAAGCTATTCAAAGTTGGGCAGTTTTGGTCAAAGTAGTTTGGACCAAGTTTCCGTTGCTCCAATAATGGGTCTAACTATTTGAGAATTATTTAAAAACTATATTTACACCTTTATAACTTTATATTGGTCCAAAAAAAAGCCGGTATTCATTCTAAAAGCTTTAAATCTCAATTTAAACCTTCATACGAATCTATTGAAAGTTTGGACGATCTTTGTCGTAGAAGTTTGCACAAGTTTTCCGTTGAATCAAAAATGGGTCTAACGTTCTTCTCTTAGGTTTATTACTATATTTATATCCGTATCACTTCATATTGGTCCCAAAAAAAGGCCAATATTCACTTCGTACGAAGCTATTCAAAGTTGGGCAGTTTTGGTCAAAGTAGTTTGGACCATGTTTCCGTTGCTCCAATAATGAGTCCAACTATTTGAGAATTATTTAAAAACTATATTTACACCTTTATAACTTTATATTGGTCCAAAAAAAGCCGGTATTCATTCTAAAAGCTTTAAATCTCAATTTAAACCTTCATACGAATCTATTGAAAGTTTGGACGATCTTTGTCGTAGAAGTTTGCACAAGTTTTCCGTTCAATCAAAAATGGGTCTAACATTCTTCTCTTAGGTTTATTACTATATTTATATCCTTATCACTTCATATTGGTCCCAAAAAAGGCCAATATTCACTTCGTACGAAGCTATTCAAAGTTGGGTTGTTTTGGTCAAAGTAGTTTGGACCAAGTTTCCGTTGCTCCAATAATGGGTCCAACTATTTGAGAATTATTTAAAATCTATATTTACACCTTTATAACTTTATATTGGTCCAAAAAAAAGCCGGTATTCATTCTAAAAGCTTTAAATCTCAATTTAAACCTTCATACGAATCTATTGAAAGTTTGGACGATCTTTGTCGTAGAAGTTTGCACAAGTTTTCCGTTGAATCAAAAATGGGTCTAACGTTCTTCTCTTAGGTTTATTACTATATTTATATCCGTATCACTTCATATTGGTCCCAAAAAAAGGCCAATATTCACTTCGTACGAAGCTATTCAAAGTTGGGCAGTTTTGGTCAAAGTAGTTTGGACCATGTTTCCGTTGCTCCAATAATGGGTCCAACTATTTGAGAATTATTTAAAAACTATATTTACACCTTTATAACTTTATATTGGTCCAAAAAAAGCCGGTATTCATTCTAAAAGCTTTAAATCTCAATTTAAACCTTCATACGAATCTATTGAAAGTTTGGACGATCTTTGTCGTAGAAGTTTGCACAAGTTTTCCGTTGAATCAAAAATGGGTCTAACGTTCTTCTCTTAGGTTTATTACTATATTTATATCCTTATCACTTCATATTGGTCCCAAAAAAGGCCAATATTCACTTCGTACGAAGCTATTCAAAGTTGGGCAGTTTTGGTCAAAGTAGTTTGGACCAAGTTTCCGTTGCTCCAATAATGGGTCTAACTATTTGAGAATTATTTAAAAACTATATTTACACCTTTATAACTTTATATTGGTCCAAAAAAAAAGCCGGTATTCATTCTAAAATCTTTAAATCTCAATTTAAACCTTCATACGAATCTATTGAAAGTTTGGACGATCTTTGTCGTAGAAGTTTGCACAAGTTTTCCGTTGAATCAAAAATGGGTCTAACATTCTTCTCTTAGGTTTATTACTATATTTATATCCTTATCACTTCATATTGGTCCCAAAAAAGGCCAATATTCACTTCGTACGAAGCTATTCAAAGTTGGGTTGTTTTGGTCAAAGTAGTTTGGACCAAGTTTCCGTTGCTCCAATAATGGGTCCAACTATTTGAGAATTATTTAAAAACTATATTTACACCTTTATAACTTTATATTGGTCCAAAAAAAAGCCGGTATTCATTCTAAAAGCTTTAAATCTCAATTTAAACCTTCATACGAATCTATTGAAAGTTTGGACGATCTTTGTCGTAGAAGTTTGCACAAGTTTTCCGTTGAATCAAAAATGGGTCTAACGTTCTTCTCTTAGGTTTATTACTATATTTATATCCTTATCACTTCATATTGGTCCCAAAAAAAGGCCAATATTCACTTCGTACGAAGCTATTCAAAGTTGGGCAGTTTTGGTCAAAGTAGTTTGGACCATGTTTCCGTTGCTCCAATAATGGGTCCAACTATTTGAGAATTATTTAAAAACTATATTTACACCTTTATAACTTTATATTGGTCCAAAAAAAGCCGGTATTCATTCTAAAAGCTTTAAATCTCAATTTAAACCTTCATACGAATCTATTGAAAGTTTGGACGATCTTTGTCGTAGAAGTTTGCACAAGTTTTCCGTTAAATCAAAAATGGGTCTAACGTTCTTCTCTTAGGTTTATTACTATATTTATATCCTTATCACTTCATATTGGTCCCAAAAAAGGCCAATATTCACTTCGTACGAAGCTATTCAAAGTTGGGCAGTTTTGGTCAAAGTAGTTTGGACCAAGTTTCCGTTGCTCCAATAATGGGTCTAACTATTTGAGAATTATTTAAAAACTATATTTACACCTTTATAACTTTATATTGGTCCAAAAAAAAGCCGGTATTCATTCTAAAATCTTTAAATCTCAATTTAAACCTTCATACGAATCTATTGAAAGTTTGGACGATCTTTGTCGTAGAAGTTTGCACAAGTTTTCCGTTGAATCAAAAATGGGTCTAACATTCTTCTCTTAGGTTTATTACTATATTTATATCCTTATCACTTCATATTGGTCCCAAAAAAGGCCAATATTCACTTCGTACGAAGCTATTCAAAGTTGGGTTGTTTTGGTCAAAGTAGTTTGGACCAAGTTTCCGTTGCTCCAATAATGGGTCCAACTATTTGAGAATTATTTAAAATCTATATTTACACCTTTATAACTTTATATTGGTCCAAAAAAAGCCGGTATTCATTCTAAAAGCTTTAAATCTCAATTTAAACCTTCATACGAATCTATTGAAAGTTTGGACGATCTTTGTCGTAGAAGTTTGCACAAGTTTTCCGTTGAATCAAAAATGGGTCTAACGTTCTTCTCTTAGGTTTATTACTATATTTATATCCGTATCACTTCATATTGGTCCCAAAAAAAGGCCAATATTCACTTCGTACGAAGCTATTCAAAGTTGGGCAGTTTTGGTCAAAGTAGTTTGGACCAAGTTTCCGTTGCTCCAATAATGGGTCTAACTATTTGAGAATTATTTAAAAACTATATTTACACCTTTATAACTTTATATTGGTCCAAAAAAAAGCCGGTATTCATTCTAAAATCTTTAAATCTCAATTTAAACCTTCATACGAATCTATTGAAAGTTTGGACGATCTTTGTCGTAGAAGTTTGCACAAGTTTTCCGTTGAATCAAAAATGGGTCTAACATTCTTCTCTTAGGTTTATTACTATATTTATATCCTTATCACTTCATATTGGTCCCAAAAAAAGGCCAATATTCACTTCGTACGAAGCTATTCAAAGTTGGGTTGTTTTGGTCAAAGTAGTTTGGACCAAGTTTCCGTTGCTCCAATAATGGGTCCAACTATTTGAGAATTATTTAAAAACTATATTTACACCTTTATAACTTTATATTGGTCCAAAAAAAAGCCGGTATTCATTCTAAAAGCTTTAAATCTCAATTTAAACCTTCATACGAATCTATTGAAAGTTTGGACGATCTTTGTCGTAGAAGTTTGCACAAGTTTTCCGTTGAATCAAAAATGGGTCTAACGTTCTTCTCTTAGGTTTATTACTATATTTATATCCTTATCACTTCATATTGGTCCCAAAAAAGGCCAATATTCACTTCGTACGAAGCTATTCAAAGTTGGGCAGTTTTGGTCAAAGTAGTTTGGACCAAGTTTCCGTTGCTCCAATAATGGGTCTAACTATTTGAGAATTATTTAAAAACTATATTTACACCTTTATAACTTTATATTGGTCCAAAAAAAAGCCGGTATTCATTCAAAAATCTTTAAATCTCAATTTAAACCTTCATAAGAATCTATTGAAAGTTTGGACGATCTTTGTCGTAGAAGTTTGCACAAGTTTTCCGTTGAATCAAAAATGGGTCTAACGTTCTTCTCTTAGGTTTATTACTATATTTATATCCTTATCACTTCATATTGGTCCCAAAAAAGGCCAATATTCACTTCGTACGAAGCTATTCAAAGTTGGGTTGTTTTGGTCAAAGTAGTTTGGACCAAGTTTCCGTTGCTCCAATAATGGGTCCAACTATTTGAGAATTATTTAAAAACTATATTTACACCTTTATAACTTTATATTGGTCCAAAAAAAAGCCGGTATTCATTCTAAAAGCTTTAAATCTTAATTTAAACCTTCATACGAATCTATTGAAAGTTTGGACGATCTTTGTCGTAGAAGTTTGCACAAGTTTTCCGTTGAATCAAAAATGGGTCTAACGTTCTTCTCTTAGGTTTATTACTATATTTATATCCTTATCACTTCATATTGGTCCCAAAAAAGGCCAATATTCACTTCGTACGAAGCTATTCAAAGTTGGGCAGTTTTGGTCAAAGTAGTTTGGACCAAGTTTCCGTTGCTCCAATAATGGGTCTAACTATTTGAGAATTATTTAAAAACTATATTTACACCTTTATAACTTTATATTGGTCCAAAAAAAAGCCGGTATTCATTCTAAAAGCTTTAAATCTCAATTTAAACCTTCATACGAATCTATTGAAAGTTTGGACGATCTTTGTCGTAGAAGTTTGCACAAGTTTTCCGTTGAATCAAAAATGGGTCTAACGTTCTTCTCTTAGGTTTATTACTATATTTATATCCGTATCACTTCATATTGGTCCCAAAAAAAGGCCAATATTCACTTCGTACGAAGCTATTCAAAGTTGGGCAGTTTTGGTCAAAGTAGTTTGGACCATGTTTCCGTTGCTCCAATAATGAGTCCAACTATTTGAGAATTATTTAAAAACTATATTTACACCTTTATAACTTTATATTGGTCCAAAAAAAGCCGGTATTCATTCTAAAAGCTTTAAATCTCAATTTAAACCTTCATACGAATCTATTGAAAGTTTGGACGATCTTTGTCGTAGAAGTTTGCACAAGTTTTCCGTTGAATCAAAAATGGGTCTAACGTTCTTCTCTTAGGTTTATTACTATATTTATATCCTTATCACTTCATATTGGTCCCAAAAAAGGCCAATATTCACTTCGTACGAAGCTATTCAAAGTTGGGCAGTTTTGGTCAAAGTAGTTTGGACCAAGTTTCCGTTGCTCCAATAATGGGTCTAACTATTTGAGAATTATTTAAAAACTATATTTACACCTTTATAACTTTATATTGGTCCAAAAAAAAGCCGGTATTCATTCTAAAATCTTTAAATCTCAATTTAAACCTTCATACGAATCTATTGAAAGTTTGGACGATCTTTGTCGTAGAAGTTTGCACAAGTTTTCCGTTGAATCAAAAATGGGTCTAACATTCTTCTCTTAGGTTTATTACTATATTTATATCCTTATCACTTCATATTGGTCCCAAAAAAGGCCAATATTCACTTCGTACGAAGCTATTCAAAGTTGGGTTGTTTTGGTCAAAGTAGTTTGGACCAAGTTTCCGTTGCTCCAATAATGGGTCCAACTATTTGAGAATTATTTAAAAACTATATTTACACCTTTATAACTTTATATTGGTCCAAAAAAAAGCCGGTATTCATTCTAAAAGCTTTAAATCTCAATTTAAACCTTCATACGAATCTATTGAAAGTTTGGACGATCTTTGTCGTAGAAGTTTGCACAAGTTTTCCGTTGAATCAAAAATGGGTCTAACGTTCTTCTCTTAGGTTTATTACTATATTTATATCCTTATCACTTCATATTGGTCCCAAAAAAAGGCCAATATTCACTTCGTACGAAGCTATTCAAAGTTGGGTTGTTTTGGTCAAAGTAGTTTGGACCAAGTTTCCGTTGCTCCAATAATGGGTCCAACTATTTGAGAATTATTTAAAAACTATATTTACACCTTTATAACTTTATATTGGTCCAAAAAAAAGCCGGTATTCATTCTAAAAGCTTTAAATCTCAATTTAAACCTTCATACGAATCTATTGAAAGTTTGGACGATCTTTGTCGTAGAAGTTTGCACAAGTTTTCCGTTGAATCAAAAATGGGTCTAACGTTCTTCTCTTAGGTTTATTACTATATTTATATCCTTATCACTTCATATTGGTCCCAAAAAAGGCCAATATTCACTTCGTACGAAGCTATTCAAAGTTGGGCAGTTTTGGTCAAAGTAGTTTGGACCAAGTTTCCGTTGCTCCAATAATGGGTCTAACTATTTGAGAATTATTTAAAAACTATATTTACACCTTTATAACTTTATATTGGTCCAAAAAAAAGCCGGTATTCATTCTAAAAGCTTTAAATCTCAATTTAAACCTTCATACGAATCTATTGAAAGTTTGGACGATCTTTGTCGTAGAAGTTTGCACAAGTTTTCCGTTGAATCAAAAATGGGTCTAACATTCTTCTCTTAGGTTTATTACTATATTTATATCCTTATCACTTCATATTGGTCCCAAAAAAGGCCAATATTCACTTCGTACGAAGCTATTCAAAGTTGGGTTGTTTTGGTCAAAGTAGTTTGGACCAAGTTTCCGTTGCTCCAATAATGGGTCCAACTATTTGAGAATTATTTAAAATCTATATTTACACCTTTATAACTTTATATTGGTCCAAAAAAAAGCCGGTATTCATTCTAAAAGCTTTAAATCTCAATTTAAACCTTCATACGAATCTATTGAAAGTTTGGACGATCTTTGTCGTAGAAGTTTGCACAAGTTTTCCGTTGAATCAAAAATGGGTCTAACGTTCTTCTCTTAGGTTTATTACTATATTTATATCCGTATCACTTCATATTGGTCCCAAAAAAAGGCCAATATTCACTTCGTACGAAGCTATTCAAAGTTGGGCAGTTTTGGTCAAAGTAGTTTGGACCATGTTTCCGTTGCTCCAATAATGGGTCCAACTATTTGAGAATTATTTAAAAACTATATTTACACCTTTATAACTTTATATTGGTCCAAAAAAAGCCGGTATTCATTCTAAAAGCTTTAAATCTCAATTTAAACCTTCATACGAATCTATTGAAAGTTTGGACGATCTTTGTCGTAGAAGTTTGCACAAGTTTTCCGTTGAATCAAAAATGGGTCTAACGTTCTTCTCTTAGGTTTATTACTATATTTATATCCTTATCACTTCATATTGGTCCCAAAAAAGGCCAATATTCACTTCGTACGAAGCTATTCAAAGTTGGGCAGTTTTGGTCAAAGTAGTTTGGACCAAGTTTCCGTTGCTCCAATAATGGGTCTAACTATTTGAGAATTATTTAAAAACTATATTTACACCTTTATAACTTTATATTGGTCCAAAAAAAAGCCGGTATTCATTCTAAAAGCTTTAAATCTCAATTTAAACCTTCATACGAATCTATTGAAAGTTTGGACGATCTTTGTCGTAGAAGTTTGCACAAGTTTTCCGTTGAATCAAAAATGGGTCTAACATTCTTCTCTTAGGTTTATTACTATATTTATATCCTTATCACTTCATATTGGTCCCAAAAAAGGCCAATATTCACTTCGTACGAAGCTATTCAAAGTTGGGTTGTTTTGGTCAAAGTAGTTTGGACCAAGTTTCCGTTGCTCCAATAATGGGTCCAACTATTTGAGAATTATTTAAAATCTATATTTACACCTTTATAACTTTATATTGGTCCAAAAAAAAGCCGGTATTCATTCTAAAAGCTTTAAATCTCAATTTAAACCTTCATACGAATCTATTGAAAGTTTGGACGATCTTTGTCGTAGAAGTTTGCACAAGTTTTCCGTTGAATCAAAAATGGGTCTAACGTTCTTCTCTTAGGTTTATTACTATATTTATATCCGTATCACTTCATATTGGTCCCAAAAAAAGGCCAATATTCACTTCGTACGAAGCTATTCAAAGTTGGGCAGTTTTGGTCAAAGTAGTTTGGACCATGTTTCCGTTGCTCCAATAATGGGTCCAACTATTTGAGAATTATTTAAAAACTATATTTACACCTTTATAACTTTATATTGGTCCAAAAAAAGCCGGTATTCATTCTAAAAGCTTTAAATCTCAATTTAAACCTTCATACGAATCTATTGAAAGTTTGGACGATCTTTGTCGTAGAAGTTTGCACAAGTTTTCCGTTGAATCAAAAATGGGTCTAACGTTCTTCTCTTAGGTTTATTACTATATTTATATCCTTATCACTTCATATTGGTCCCAAAAAAGGCCAATATTCACTTCGTACGAAGCTATTCAAAGTTGGGCAGTTTTGGTCAAAGTAGTTTGGACCAAGTTTCCGTTGCTCCAATAATGGGTCTAACTATTTGAGAATTATTTAAAAACTATATTTACACCTTTATAACTTTATATTGGTCCAAAAAAAAGCCGGTATTCATTCTAAAAGCTTTAAATCTCAATTTAAACCTTCATACGAATCTATTGAAAGTTTGGACGATCTTTGTCGTAGAAGTTTGCACAAGTTTTCCGTTGAATCAAAAATGGGTCTAACATTCTTCTCTTAGGTTTATTACTATATTTATATCCTTATCACTTCATATTGGTCCCAAAAAAGGCCAATATTCACTTCGTACGAAGCTATTCAAAGTTGGGTTGTTTTGGTCAAAGTAGTTTGGACCAAGTTTCCGTTGCTCCAATAATGGGTCCAACTATTTGAGAATTATTTAAAATCTATATTTACACCTTTATAACTTTATATTGGTCCAAAAAAAAGCCGGTATTCATTCTAAAAGCTTTAAATCTCAATTTAAACCTTCATACGAATCTATTGAAAGTTTGGACGATCTTTGTCGTAGAAGTTTGCACAAGTTTTCCGTTGAATCAAAAATGGGTCTAACGTTCTTCTCTTAGGTTTATTACTATATTTATATCCGTATCACTTCATATTGGTCCCAAAAAAAGGCCAATATTCACTTCGTACGAAGCTATTCAAAGTTGGGCAGTTTTGGTCAAAGTAGTTTGGACCATGTTTCCGTTGCTCCAATAATGGGTCCAACTATTTGAGAATTATTTAAAAACTATATTTACACCTTTATAACTTTATATTGGTCCAAAAAAAGCCGGTATTCATTCTAAAAGCTTTAAATCTCAATTTAAACCTTCATACGAATCTATTGAAAGTTTGGACGATCTTTGTCGTAGAAGTTTGCACAAGTTTTCCGTTGAATCAAAAATGGGTCTAACGTTCTTCTCTTAGGTTTATTACTATATTTATATCCTTATCACTTCATATTGGTCCCAAAAAAGGCCAATATTCACTTCGTACGAAGCTATTCAAAGTTGGGCAGTTTTGGTCAAAGTAGTTTGGACCAAGTTTCCGTTGCTCCAATAATGGGTCTAACTATTTGAGAATTATTTAAAAACTATATTTACACCTTTATAACTTTATATTGGTCCAAAAAAAAGCCGGTATTCATTCTAAAAGCTTTAAATCTCAATTTAAACCTTCATACGAATCTATTGAAAGTTTGGACGATCTTTGTCGTAGAAGTTTGCACAAGTTTTCCGTTGAATCAAAAATGGGTCTAACGTTCTTCTCTTAGGTTTATTACTATATTTATATCCTTATCACTTCATATTGGTCCCAAAAAAAGGCCAATATTCACTTCGTACGAAGCTATTCAAAGTTGGGCAGTTTTGGTCAAAGTAGTTTGGACCATGTTTCCGTTGCTCCAATAATGGGTCCAACTATTTGAGAATTATTTAAAAACTATATTTACACCTTTATAACTTTATATTGGTCCAAAAAAAGCCGGTATTCATTCTAAAAGCTTTAAATCTCAATTTAAACCTTCATACGAATCTATTGAAAGTTTGGACGATCTTTGTCGTAGAAGTTTGCACAAGTTTTCCGTTAAATCAAAAATGGGTCTAACGTTCTTCTCTTAGGTTTATTACTATATTTATATCCTTATCACTTCATATTGGTCCCAAAAAAGGCCAATATTCACTTCGTACGAAGCTATTCAAAGTTGGGTTGTTTTGGTCAAAGTAGTTTGGACCAAGTTTCCGTTGCTCCAATAATGGGTCCAACTATTTGAGAATTATTTAAAATCTATATTTACACCTTTATAACTTTATATTGGTCCAAAAAAAAGCCGGTATTCATTCTAAAAGCTTTAAATCTCAATTTAAACCTTCATACGAATCTATTGAAAGTTTGGACGATCTTTGTCGTAGAAGTTTGCACAAGTTTTCCGTTGAATCAAAAATGGGTCTAACGTTCTTCTCTTAGGTTTATTACTATATTTATATCCGTATCACTTCATATTGGTCCCAAAAAAAGGCCAATATTCACTTCGTACGAAGCTATTCAAAGTTGGGCAGTTTTGGTCAAAGTAGTTTGGACCATGTTTCCGTTGCTCCAATAATGGGTCCAACTATTTGAGAATTATTTAAAAACTATATTTACACCTTTATAACTTTATATTGGTCCAAAAAAAGCCGGTATTCATTCTAAAAGCTTTAAATCTCAATTTAAACCTTCATACGAATCTATTGAAAGTTTGGACGATCTTTGTCGTAGAAGTTTGCACAAGTTTTCCGTTGAATCAAAAATGGGTCTAACGTTCTTCTCTTAGGTTTATTACTATATTTATATCCTTATCACTTCATATTGGTCCCAAAAAAGGCCAATATTCACTTCGTACGAAGCTATTCAAAGTTGGGCAGTTTTGGTCAAAGTAGTTTGGACCAAGTTTCCGTTGCTCCAATAATGGGTCTAACTATTTGAGAATTATTTAAAAACTATATTTACACCTTTATAACTTTATATTGGTCCAAAAAAAAAGCCGGTATTCATTCTAAAATCTTTAAATCTCAATTTAAACCTTCATACGAATCTATTGAAAGTTTGGACGATCTTTGTCGTAGAAGTTTGCACAAGTTTTCCGTTGAATCAAAAATGGGTCTAACATTCTTCTCTTAGGTTTATTACTATATTTATATCCTTATCACTTCATATTGGTCCCAAAAAAGGCCAATATTCACTTCGTACGAAGCTATTCAAAGTTGGGTTGTTTTGGTCAAAGTAGTTTGGACCAAGTTTCCGTTGCTCCAATAATGGGTCCAACTATTTGAGAATTATTTAAAAACTATATTTACACCTTTATAACTTTATATTGGTCCAAAAAAAAGCCGGTATTCATTCTAAAAGCTTTAAATCTCAATTTAAACCTTCATACGAATCTATTGAAAGTTTGGACGATCTTTGTCGTAGAAGTTTGCACAAGTTTTCCGTTGAATCAAAAATGGGTCTAACGTTCTTCTCTTAGGTTTATTACTATATTTATATCCTTATCACTTCATATTGGTCCCAAAAAAAGGCCAATATTCACTTCGTACGAAGCTATTCAAAGTTGGGCAGTTTTGGTCAAAGTAGTTTGGACCATGTTTCCGTTGCTCCAATAATGGGTCCAACTATTTGAGAATTATTTAAAAACTATATTTACACCTTTATAACTTTATATTGGTCCAAAAAAAGCCGGTATTCATTCTAAAAGCTTTAAATCTCAATTTAAACCTTCATACGAATCTATTGAAAGTTTGGACGATCTTTGTCGTAGAAGTTTGCACAAGTTTTCCGTTAAATCAAAAATGGGTCTAACGTTCTTCTCTTAGGTTTATTACTATATTTATATCCTTATCACTTCATATTGGTCCCAAAAAAGGCCAATATTCACTTCGTACGAAGCTATTCAAAGTTGGGCAGTTTTGGTCAAAGTAGTTTGGACCAAGTTTCCGTTGCTCCAATAATGGGTCTAACTATTTGAGAATTATTTAAAAACTATATTTACACCTTTATAACTTTATATTGGTCCAAAAAAAAGCCGGTATTCATTCTAAAATCTTTAAATCTCAATTTAAACCTTCATACGAATCTATTGAAAGTTTGGACGATCTTTGTCGTAGAAGTTTGCACAAGTTTTCCGTTGAATCAAAAATGGGTCTAACATTCTTCTCTTAGGTTTATTACTATATTTATATCCTTATCACTTCATATTGGTCCCAAAAAAAGGCCAATATTCACTTCGTACGAAGCTATTCAAAGTTGGGTTGTTTTGGTCAAAGTAGTTTGGACCAAGTTTCCCTTGCTCCAATAATGGGTCCAACTATTTGAGAATTATTTAAAAACTATATTTACACCTTTATAACTTTATATTGGTCCAAAAAAAAGCCGGTATTCATTCTAAAAGCTTTAAATCTCAATTTAAACCTTCATACGAATCTATTGAAAGTTTGGACGATCTTTGTCGTAGAAGTTTGCACAAGTTTTCCGTTGAATCAAAAATGGGTCTAACGTTCTTCTCTTAGGTTTATTACTATATTTATATCCTTATCACTTCATATTGGTCCCAAAAAAGGCCAATATTCACTTCGTACGAAGCTATTCAAAGTTGGGCAGTTTTGGTCAAAGTAGTTTGGACCAAGTTTCCGTTGCTCCAATAATGGGTCTAACTATTTGAGAATTATTTAAAAACTATATTTACACCTTTATAACTTTATATTGGTCCAAAAAAAAGCCGGTATTCATTCTAAAATCTTTAAATCTCAATTTAAACCTTCATAAGAATCTATTGAAAGTTTGGACGATCTTTGTCGTAGAAGTTTGCACAAGTTTTCCGTTGAATCAAAAATGGGTCTAACGTTCTTCTCTTAGGTTTATTACTATATTTATATCCTTATCACTTCATATTGGTCCCAAAAAAGGCCAATATTCACTTCGTACGAAGCTATTCAAAGTTGGGTTGTTTTGGTCAAAGTAGTTTGGACCAAGTTTCCGTTGCTCCAATAATGGGTCCAACTATTTGAGAATTATTTAAAAACTATATTTACACCTTTATAACTTTATATTGGTCCAAAAAAAAGCCGGTATTCATTCTAAAAGCTTTAAATCTTAATTTAAACCTTCATACGAATCTATTGAAAGTTTGGACGATCTTTGTCGTAGAAGTTTGCACAAGTTTTCCGTTGAATCAAAAATGGGTCTAACGTTCTTCTCTTAGGTTTATTACTATATTTATATCCTTATCACTTCATATTGGTCCCAAAAAAGGCCAATATTCACTTCGTACGAAGCTATTCAAAGTTGGGCAGTTTTGGTCAAAGTAGTTTGGACCAAGTTTCCGTTGCTCCAATAATGGGTCTAACTATTTGAGAATTATTTAAAAACTATATTTACACCTTTATAACTTTATATTGGTCCAAAAAAAAGCCGGTATTCATTCTAAAAGCTTTAAATCTCAATTTAAACCTTCATACGAATCTATTGAAAGTTTGGACGATCTTTGTCGTAGAAGTTTGCACAAGTTTTCCGTTGAATCAAAAATGGTTCTAACGTTCTTCTCTTAGGTTTATTACTATATTTATATCCGTATCACTTCATATTGGTCCCAAAAAAAGGCCAATATTCACTTCGTACGAAGCTATTCAAAGTTGGGCAGTTTTGGTCAAAGTAGTTTGGACCATGTTTCCGTTGCTCCAATAATGAGTCCAACTATTTGAGAATTATTTAAAAACTATATTTACACCTTTATAACTTTATATTGGTCCAAAAAAAGCCGGTATTCATTCTAAAAGCTTTAAATCTCAATTTAAACCTTCATACGAATCTATTGAAAGTTTGGACGATCTTTGTCGTAGAAGTTTGCACAAGTTTTCCGTTGAATCAAAAATGGGTCTAACGTTCTTCTCTTAGGTTTATTACTATATTTATATCCTTATCACTTCATATTGGTCCCAAAAAAGGCCAATATTCACTTCGTACGAAGCTATTCAAAGTTGGGCAGTTTTGGTCAAAGTAGTTTGGACCAAGTTTCCGTTGCTCCAATAATGGGTCTAACTATTTGAGAATTATTTAAAAACTATATTTACACCTTTATAACTTTATATTGGTCCAAAAAAAAGCCGGTATTCATTCTAAAATCTTTAAATCTCAATTTAAACCTTCATACGAATCTATTGAAAGTTTGGACGATCTTTGTCGTAGAAGTTTGCACAAGTTTTCCGTTGAATCAAAAATGGGTCTAACATTCTTCTCTTAGGTTTATTACTATATTTATATCCTTATCACTTCATATTGGTCCCAAAAAAGGCCAATATTCACTTCGTACGAAGCTATTCAAAGTTGGGTTGTTTTGGTCAAAGTAGTTTGGACCAAGTTTCCGTTGCTCCAATAATGGGTCCAACTATTTGAGAATTATTTAAAAACTATATTTACACCTTTATAACTTTATATTGGTCCAAAAAAAAGCCGGTATTCATTCTAAAAGCTTTAAATCTCAATTTAAACCTTCATACGAATCTATTGAAAGTTTGGACGATCTTTGTCGTAGAAGTTTGCACAAGTTTTCCGTTGAATCAAAAATGGGTCTAACGTTCTTCTCTTAGGTTTATTACTATATTTATATCCTTATCACTTCATATTGGTCCCAAAAAAGGCCAATATTCACTTCGTACGAAGCTATTCAAAGTTGGGCAGTTTTGGTCAAAGTAGTTTGGACCAAGTTTCCGTTGCTCCAATAATGGGTCTAACTATTTGAGAATTATTTAAAAACTATATTTACACCTTTATAACTTTATATTGGTCCAAAAAAAAGCCGGTATTCATTCTAAAAGCTTTAAATCTCAATTTAAACCTTCATACGAATCTATTGAAAGTTTGGACGATCTTTGTCGTAGAAGTTTGCACAAGTTTTCCGTTGAATCAAAAATGGGTCTAACATTCTTCTCTTAGGTTTATTACTATATTTATATCCTTATCACTTCATATTGGTCCCAAAAAAGGCCAATATTCACTTCGTACGAAGCTATTCAAAGTTGGGCAGTTTTGGTCAAAGTAGTTTGGACCAAGTTTCCGTTGCTCCAATAATGGGTCTAACTATTTGAGAATTATATAAAAACTATATTTACACCTTTATAACTTTATATTGGTCCAAAAAAAGGCCGGTATTCATTCTAAAAGCTTTAAATCTCAATTTAAACCTTCATACGAATCTATTGAAAGTTTGGACGATCTTTGTCGTAGAAGTTTGCACAAGTTTTCCGTTGAATCAAAAATGGGTCTAACGTTCTTCTCTTAGGTTTATTATTACATTTATATCCTTATCACTTCATATTGGTCCCAAAAAAGGCCAATATTCACTTCGTACGAAGCTATTCAAAGTTGGGCAGTTTTGGTCAAAGTAGTTTGGACCAAGTTTCCGTTGCTCCAATAATGGGTCTAACTATTTGAGAATTATTTAAAAACTATATTTACACCTTTATAACTTTATATTGGTCCAAAAAAAAGCCGGTATTCATTCTAAAATCTTTAAATCTCAATTTAAACCTTCATAAGAATCTATTGAAAGTTTGGACGATCTTTGTCGTAGAAGTTTGCACAAGTTTTCCGTTGAATCAAAAATGGGTCTAACGTTCTTCTCTTAGGTTTATTACTATATTTATATCCTTATCACTTCATATTGGTCCCAAAAAAGGCCAATATTCACTTCGTACGAAGCTATTCAAAGTTGGGTTGTTTTGGTCAAAGTAGTTTGGACCAAGTTTCCGTTGCTCCAATAATGGGTCCAACTATTTGAGAATTATTTAAAAACTATATTTACACCTTTATAACTTTATATTGGTCCAAAAAAAAGCCGGTATTCATTCTAAAAGCTTTAAATCTTAATTTAAACCTTCATACGAATCTATTGAAAGTTTGGACGATCTTTGTCGTAGAAGTTTGCACAAGTTTTCCGTTGAATCAAAAATGGGTCTAACGTTCTTCTCTTAGGTTTATTACTATATTTATATCCTTATCACTTCATATTGGTCCCAAAAAAGGCCAATATTCACTTCGTACGAAGCTATTCAAAGTTGGGCAGTTTTGGTCAAAGTAGTTTGGACCAAGTTTCCGTTGCTCCAATAATGGGTCTAACTATTTGAGAATTATTTAAAAACTATATTTACACCTTTATAACTTTATATTGGTCCAAAAAAAAGCCGGTATTCATTCTAAAAGCTTTAAATCTCAATTTAAACCTTCATACGAATCTATTGAAAGTTTGGACGATCTTTGTCGTAGAAGTTTGCACAAGTTTTCCGTTGAATCAAAAATGGTTCTAACGTTCTTCTCTTAGGTTTATTACTATATTTATATCCGTATCACTTCATATTGGTCCCAAAAAAAGGCCAATATTCACTTCGTACGAAGCTATTCAAAGTTGGGCAGTTTTGGTCAAAGTAGTTTGGACCATGTTTCCGTTGCTCCAATAATGAGTCCAACTATTTGAGAATTATTTAAAAACTATATTTACACCTTTATAACTTTATATTGGTCCAAAAAAAGCCGGTATTCATTCTAAAAGCTTTAAATCTCAATTTAAACCGTCATACGAATCTATTGAAAGTTTGGACGATCTTTGTCGTAGAAGTTTGCACAAGTTTTCCGTTGAATCAAAAATGGGTCTAACGTTCTTCTCTTAGGTTTATTACTATATTTATATCCTTATCACTTCATATTGGTCCCAAAAAAGGCCAATATTCACTTCGTACGAAGCTATTCAAAGTTGGGCAGTTTTGGTCAAAGTAGTTTGGACCAAGTTTCCGTTGCTCCAATAATGGGTCTAACTATTTGAGAATTATTTAAAAACTATATTTACACCTTTATAACTTTATATTGGTCCAAAAAAAAGCCGGTATTCATTCTAAAATCTTTAAATCTCAATTTAAACCTTCATACGAATCTATTGAAAGTTTGGACGATCTTTGTCGTAGAAGTTTGCACAAGTTTTCCGTTGAATCAAAAATGGGTCTAACATTCTTCTCTTAGGTTTATTACTATATTTATATCCTTATCACTTCATATTGGTCCCAAAAAAGGCCAATATTCACTTCGTACGAAGCTATTCAAAGTTGGGTTGTTTTGGTCAAAGTAGTTTGGACCAAGTTTCCGTTGCTCCAATAATGGGTCCAACTATTTGAGAATTATTTAAAAACTATATTTACACCTTTATAACTTTATATTGGTCCAAAAAAAAGCCGGTATTCATTCTAAAAGCTTTAAATCTCAATTTAAACCTTCATACGAATCTATTGAAAGTTTGGACGATCTTTGTCGTAGAAGTTTGCACAAGTTTTCCGTTGAATCAAAAATGGGTCTAACGTTCTTCTCTTAGGTTTATTACTATATTTATATCCTTATCACTTCATATTGGTCCCAAAAAAGGCCAATATTCACTTCGTACGAAGCTATTCAAAGTTGGGCAGTTTTGGTCAAAGTAGTTTGGACCAAGTTTCCGTTGCTCCAATAATGGGTCTAACTATTTGAGAATTATTTAAAAACTATATTTACACCTTTATAACTTTATATTGGTCCAAAAAAAAGCCGGTATTCATTCTAAAAGCTTTAAATCTCAATTTAAACCTTCATACGAATCTATTGAAAGTTTGGACGATCTTTGTCGTAGAAGTTTGCACAAGTTTTCCGTTGAATCAAAAATGGGTCTAACATTCTTCTCTTAGGTTTATTACTATATTTATATCCTTATCACTTCATATTGGTCCCAAAAAAGGCCAATATTCACTTCGTACGAAGCTATTCAAAGTTGGGTTGTTTTGGTCAAAGTAGTTTGGACCAAGTTTCCGTTGCTCCAATAATGGGTCCAACTATTTGAGAATTATTTAAAATCTATATTTACACCTTTATAACTTTATATTGGTCCAAAAAAAAGCCGGTATTCATTCTAAAAGCTTTAAATCTCAATTTAAACCTTCATACGAATCTATTGAAAGTTTGGACGATCTTTGTCGTAGAAGTTTGCACAAGTTTTCCGTTGAATCAAAAATGGGTCTAACGTTCTTCTCTTAGGTTTATTACTATATTTATATCCGTATCACTTCATATTGGTCCCAAAAAAAGGCCAATATTCACTTCGTACGAAGCTATTCAAAGTTGGGCAGTTTTGGTCAAAGTAGTTTGGACCATGTTTCCGTTGCTCCAATAATGGGTCCAACTATTTGAGAATTATTTAAAAACTATATTTACACCTTTATAACTTTATATTGGTCCAAAAAAAGCCGGTATTCATTCTAAAAGCTTTAAATCTCAATTTAAACCTTCATACGAATCTATTGAAAGTTTGGACGATCTTTGTCGTAGAAGTTTGCACAAGTTTTCCGTTGAATCAAAAATGGGTCTAACGTTCTTCTCTTAGGTTTATTACTATATTTATATCCTTATCACTTCATATTGGTCCCAAAAAAGGCCAATATTCACTTCGTACGAAGCTATTCAAAGTTGGGCAGTTTTGGTCAAAGTAGTTTGGACCAAGTTTCCGTTGCTCCAATAATGGGTCTAACTATTTGAGAATTATTTAAAAACTATATTTACACCTTTATAACTTTATATTGGTCCAAAAAAAAGCCGGTATTCATTCTAAAAGCTTTAAATCTCAATTTAAACCTTCATACGAATCTATTGAAAGTTTGGACGATCTTTGTCGTAGAAGTTTGCACAAGTTTTCCGTTGAATCAAAAATGGGTCTAACATTCTTCTCTTAGGTTTATTACTATATTTATATCCTTATCACTTCATATTGGTCCCAAAAAAGGCCAATATTCACTTCGTACGAAGCTATTCAAAGTTGGGTTGTTTTGGTCAAAGTAGTTTGGACCAAGTTTCCGTTGCTCCAATAATGGGTCCAACTATTTGAGAATTATTTAAAATCTATATTTACACCTTTATAACTTTATATTGGTCCAAAAAAAAGCCGGTATTCATTCTAAAAGCTTTAAATCTCAATTTAAACCTTCATACGAATCTATTGAAAGTTTGGACGATCTTTGTCGTAGAAGTTTGCACAAGTTTTCCGTTGAATCAAAAATGGGTCTAACGTTCTTCTCTTAGGTTTATTACTATATTTATATCCGTATCACTTCATATTGGTCCCAAAAAAAGGCCAATATTCACTTCGTACGAAGCTATTCAAAGTTGGGCAGTTTTGGTCAAAGTAGTTTGGACCATGTTTCCGTTGCTCCAATAATGGGTCCAACTATTTGAGAATTATTTAAAAACTATATTTACACCTTTATAACTTTATATTGGTCCAAAAAAAGCCGGTATTCATTCTAAAAGCTTTAAATCTCAATTTAAACCTTCATACGAATCTATTGAAAGTTTGGACGATCTTTGTCGTAGAAGTTTGCACAAGTTTTCCGTTGAATCAAAAATGGGTCTAACGTTCTTCTCTTAGGTTTATTACTATATTTATATCCTTATCACTTCATATTGGTCCCAAAAAAGGCCAATATTCACTTCGTACGAAGCTATTCAAAGTTGGGCAGTTTTGGTCAAAGTAGTTTGGACCAAGTTTCCGTTGCTCCAATAATGGGTCTAACTATTTGAGAATTATTTAAAAACTATATTTACACCTTTATAACTTTATATTGGTCCAAAAAAAAAGCCGGTATTCATTCTAAAATCTTTAAATCTCAATTTAAACCTTCATACGAATCTATTGAAAGTTTGGACGATCTTTGTCGTAGAAGTTTGCACAAGTTTTCCGTTGAATCAAAAATGGGTCTAACATTCTTCTCTTAGGTTTATTACTATATTTATATCCTTATCACTTCATATTGGTCCCAAAAAAGGCCAATATTCACTTCGTACGAAGCTATTCAAAGTTGGGTTGTTTTGGTCAAAGTAGTTTGGACCAAGTTTCCGTTGCTCCAATAATGGGTCCAACTATTTGAGAATTATTTAAAAACTATATTTACACCTTTATAACTTTATATTGGTCCAAAAAAAAGCCGGTATTCATTCTAAAAGCTTTAAATCTCAATTTAAACCTTCATACGAATCTATTGAAAGTTTGGACGATCTTTGTCGTAGAAGTTTGCACAAGTTTTCCGTTGAATCAAAAATGGGTCTAACGTTCTTCTCTTAGGTTTATTACTATATTTATATCCTTATCACTTCATATTGGTCCCAAAAAAAGGCCAATATTCACTTCGTACGAAGCTATTCAAAGTTGGGCAGTTTTGGTCAAAGTAGTTTGGACCATGTTTCCGTTGCTCCAATAATGGGTCCAACTATTTGAGAATTATTTAAAAACTATATTTACACCTTTATAACTTTATATTGGTCCAAAAAAAGCCGGTATTCATTCTAAAAGCTTTAAATCTCAATTTAAACCTTCATACGAATCTATTGAAAGTTTGGACGATCTTTGTCGTAGAAGTTTGCACAAGTTTTCCGTTAAATCAAAAATGGGTCTAACGTTCTTCTCTTAGGTTTATTACTATATTTATATCCTTATCACTTCATATTGGTCCAAAAAAAGGCCAATATTCACTTCGTACGAAGCTATTCAAAGTTGGGCAGTTTTGGTCAAAGTAGTTTGGACCAAGTTTCCGTTGCTCCAATAATGGGTCTAACTATTTGAGAATTATTTAAAAACTATATTTACACCTTTATAACTTTATATTGGTCCAAAAAAAAGCCGGTATTCATTCTAAAATCTTTAAATCTCAATTTAAACCTTCATACGAATCTATTGAAAGTTTGGACGATCTTTGTCGTAGAAGTTTGCACAAGTTTTCCGTTGAATCAAAAATGGGTCTAACATTCTTCTCTTAGGTTTATTACTATATTTATATCCTTATCACTTCATATTGGTCCCAAAAAAGGCCAATATTCACTTCGTACGAAGCTATTCAAAGTTGGGTTGTTTTGGTCAAAGTAGTTTGGACCAAGTTTCCGTTGCTCCAATAATGGGTCCAACTATTTGAGAATTATTTAAAAACTATATTTACACCTTTATAACTTTATATTGGTCCAAAAAAAAGCCGGTATTCATTCTAAAAGCTTTAAATCTCAATTTAAACCTTCATACGAATCTATTGAAAGTTTGGACGATCTTTGTCGTAGAAGTTTGCACAAGTTTTCCGTTGAATCAAAAATGGGTCTAACGTTCTTCTCTTAGGTTTATTACTATATTTATATCCTTATCACTTCATATTGGTCCCAAAAAAAGGCCAATATTCACTTCGTACGAAGCTATTCAAAGTTGGGCAGTTTTGGTCAAAGTAGTTTGGACCATGTTTCCGTTGCTCCAATAATGGGTCCAACTATTTGAGAATTATTTAAAAACTATATTTACACCTTTATAACTTTATATTGGTCCAAAAAAAGCCGGTATTCATTCTAAAAGCTTTAAATCTCAATTTAAACCTTCATACGAATCTATTGAAAGTTTGGACGATCTTTGTCGTAGAAGTTTGCACAAGTTTTCCGTTGAATCAAAAATGGGTCTAACGTTCTTCTCTTAGGTTTATTACTATATTTATATCCTTATCACTTCATATTGGTCCCAAAAAAAGGCCAATATTCACTTCGTACGAAGCTATTCAAAGTTGGGCAGTTTTGGTCAAAGTAGTTTGGACCATGTTTCCGTTGCTCCAATAATGGGTCCAACTATTTGAGAATTATTTAAAAACTATATTTACACCTTTATAACTTTATATTGGTCCAAAAAAAGCCGGTATTCATTCTAAAAGCTTTAAATCTCAATTTAAACCTTCATACGAATCTATTGAAAGTTTGGACGATCTTTGTCGTAGAAGTTTGCACAAGTTTTCCGTTAAATCAAAAATGGGTCTAACGTTCTTCTATTAGGTTTATTACTATATTTATATCCTTATCACTTCATATTGGTCCCAAAAAAGGCCAATATTCACTTCGTACGAAGCTATTCAAAGTTGGGCAGTTTTGGTCAAAGTAGTCTGGACCAAGTTTCCGTTGCTCCAATAATGGGTCTAACTATTTGAGAATTATTTAAAAACTATATTTACACCTTTATAACTTTATATTGGTCCAAAAAAAAGCCGGTATTCATTCTAAAAGCTTTAAATCTCAATTTAAACCTTCATACGAATCTATTGAAAGTTTGGACGATCTTTGTCGTAGAAGTTTGCACAAGTTTTCCGTTATATAAAAAATGGGTCTAACGTTCTTCTATTAGGTTTATTACTATATTTATATCCTTATCACTTCATATTGGTCCCAAAAAAGGCCAATATTCACTTCGTACGAAGCTATTCAAAGTTGGGCAGTTTTGGTCAAAGTAGTTTGGACCAAGTTTCCGTTGCTCCAATAATGGGTCTAACTATTTGAGAATTATTTAAAAACTATATTTACACCTTTATAACTTTATATTGGTCCAAAAAAAAGCCGGTATTCATTCTAAAATCTTTAAATCTCAATTTAAACCTTCATTCGAATCTATTGAAAGTTTGGACGATCTTTGTCGTAGAAGTTTGCACAAGTTTTCCGTTGAATCAAAAATGGGTCTAACGTTCTTCTCTTAGGTTTATTACTAGATTTATATCCTTATCACTTCATATTGGTCCCAAAAAAGGCCAATATTCACTTCGTACGAAGCTATTCAAAGTTGGGTTGTTTTGGTCAAAGTAGTTTGGACCAAGTTTCCGTTGCTCCAATAATGGGTCCAACTATTTGAGAATTATTTAAAAACTATATTTACACCTTTATAACTTTATATTGGTCCAAAAAAAAGCCGGTATTCATTCTAAAAGCTTTAAATCTCAATTTAAACCTTCATACGAATCTATTGAAAGTTTGGACGATCTTTGTCGTAGAAGTTTGCACAAGTTTTCCGTTGAATCAAAAATGGGTCTAACGTTCTTCTCTTAGGTTTATTACTATATTTATATCCTTATCACTTCATATTGGTCCCAAAAAAGGCCAATATTCACTTCGTACGAAGCTATTCAAAGTTGGGCAGTTTTGGTCAAAGTAGTTTGGACCAAGTTTCCGTTGCTCCAATAATGGGTCTAACTATTTGAGAATTATTTAAAAACTATATTTACACCTTTATAACTTTATATTGGTCCAAAAAAAAGCCGGTATTCATTCTAAAAGCTTTAAATCTCAATTTAAACCTTCATACGAATCTATTGAAAGTTTGGACGATCTTTGTCGTAGAAGTTTGCACAAGTTTTCCGTTGAATCAAAAATGGGTCTAACGTTCTTCTCTTAGGTTTATTACTATATTTATATCCTTATCACTTCATATTGGTCCCAAAAAAGGCCAATATTCACTTCGTACGAAGCTATTCAAAGTTGGGTTGTTTTGGTCAAAGTAGTTTGGACCAAGTTTCCGTTGCTCCAATAATGGGTCCAACTATTTGAGAATTATTTAAAATCTATATTTACACCTTTATAACTTTATATTGGTCCAAAAAAAAGCCGGTATTCATTCTAAAAGCTTTAAATCTCAATTTAAACCTTCATACGAATCTATTGAAAGTTTGGACGATCTTTGTCGTAGAAGTTTGCACAAGTTTTCCGTTGAATCAAAAATGGGTCTAACGTTCTTCTCTTAGGTTTATTACTATATTTATATCCTTATCACTTCATATTGGTCCCAAAAAAGGCCAATATTCACTTCGTACGAAGCTATTCAAAGTTGGGCAGTTTTGGTCAAAGTAGTTTGGACCAAGTTTCCGTTGCTCCAATAATGGGTCTAACTATTTGAGAATTATTTAAAAACTATATTTACACCTTTATAACTTTATATTGGTCCAAAAAAAAGCCGGTATTCATTCTAAAAGCTTTAAATCTCAATTTAAACCTTCATACGAATCTATTGAAAGTTTGGACGATCTTTGTCGTAGAAGTTTGCACAAGTTTTCCGTTGAATCAAAAATGGGTCTAACGTTCTTCTCTTAGGTTTATTACTATATTTATATCCTTATCACTTCATATTGGTCCCAAAAAAGGCCAATATTCACTTCGTACGAAGCTATTCAAAGTTGGGTTGTTTTGGTCAAAGTAGTTTGGACCAAGTTTCCGTTGCTCCAATAATGGGTCCAACTATTTGAGAATTATTTAAAATCTATATTTACACCTTTATAACTTTATATTGGTATAAAAAAAAGCCGGTATTCATTCTAAAAGCTTTAAATCTCAATTTAAACCTTCATACGAATCTATTGAAAGTTTGGACGATCTTTGTCGTAGAAGTTTGCACAAGTTTTCCGTTGAATCAAAAATGGGTCTAACGTTCTTCTCTTAGGTTTATTACTATATTTATATCCGTATCACTTCATATTGGTCCCAAAAAAAGGATAATATTCACTTCGTACGAAGCTATTCAAAGTTGGGCAGTTTTGGTCAAAGTAGTTTGGACCATGTTTCCGTTGCTCCAATAATGGGTCCAACTATTTGAGAATTATTTAAAAACTATATTTACACCTTTATAACTTTATATTGGTCCAAAAAAAGCCGGTATTCATTCTAAAAGCTTTAAATCTCAATTTAAACCTTCATACGAATCTATTGAAAGTTTGGACGATCTTTGTCGTAGAAGTTTGCACAAGTTTTCCGTTGAATCAAAAATGGGTCTAACGTTCTTCTCTTAGGTTTATTACTATATTTATATCCTTATCACTTCATATTGGTCCCAAAAAAGGCCAATATTCACTTCGTACGAAGCTATTCAAAGTTGGGCAGTTTTGGTCAAAGTAGTTTGGACCAAGTTTCCGTTGCTCCAATAATGGGTCTAACTATTTGAGAATTATTTAAAAACTATATTTACACCTTTATAACTTTATATTGGTCCAAAAAAAAGCCGGTATTCATTCTAAAAGCTTTAAATCTCAATTTAAACCTTCATACGAATCTATTGAAAGTTTGGACGATCTTTGTCGTAGAAGTTTGCACAAGTTTTCCGTTGAATAAAAAATGGGTCTAACGTTCTTCTCTTAGGTTTATTACTATATTTATATCCTTATCACTTCATATTGGTCCCAAAAAAGGCCAATATTCACTTCGTACGAAGCTATTCAAAGTTGGGTTGTTTTGGTCAAAGTAGTTTGGACCAAGTTTCCGTTGCTCCAATAATGGGTCCAACTATTTGAGAATTATTTAAAATCTATATTTACACCTTTATAACTTTATATTGGTCCCAAAAAAAGCCGGTATTCATTCTAAAAGCTTTAAATCTCAATTTAAACCTTCATACGAATCTATTGAAAGTTTGGACGATCTTTGTCGTAGAAGTTTGCACAAGTTTTCCGTTGAATCAAAAATGGGTCTAACGTTCTTCTCTTAGGTTTATTACTATATTTATGTCCGTATCACTTCATATTGGTCCCAAAAAAAGGACAATATTCACTTCGTACGAAGCTATTCAAAGTTGGGCAGTTTTGGTCAAAGTAGTTTGGACCATGTTTCCGTTGCTCCAATAATGGGTCCAACTATTTGAGAATTATTTAAAAACTATATTTACACCTTTATAACTTTATATTGGTCCAAAAAAAGCCGGTATTCATTCTAAAAGCTTTAAATCTCAATTTAAACCTTCATACGAATCTATTGAAAGTTTGGACGATCTTTGTCGTAGAAGTTTGCACAAGTTTTCCGTTAAATAAAAAATGGGTCTAACGTTCTTCTATTAGGTTTATTACTATATTTATATCCTTATCACTTCATATTGGTCCCAAAAAAGGCCAATATTCACTTCGTACGAAGCTATTCAAAGTTGGGCAGTTTTGGTCAAAGTAGTTTGGACCAAGTTTCCGTTGCTCCAATAATGGGTCTAACTATTTGAGAATTATTTAAAAACTATATTTACACCTTTATAACTTTATATTGGTCCAAAAAAAAGCCGGTATTCATTCTAAAAGCTTTAAATCTCAATTTAAACCTTCATACGAATCTATTGAAAGTTTGGACGATCTTTGTCGTAGAAGTTTGCACAAGTTTTCCGTTGAATCAAAAATGGGTCTAACGTTCTTCTCTTAGGTTTATTACTATATTTATATCCTTATCACTTCATATTGGTCCCAAAAAAAGGCCAATATTCACTTCGTACGAAGCTATTCAAAGTTGGGCAGTTTTGGTCAAAGTAGTTTGGACCATGTTTCCGTTGCTCCAATAATGGGTCCAACTATTTGAGAATTATTTAAAAACTATATTTACACCTTTATAACTTTATATTGGTCGAAAAAAAGCCGGTATTCATTCTAAAAGCTTTAAATCTCAATTTAAACCTTCATACGAATCTATTGAAAGTTTGGACGATCTTTGTCGTAGAAGTTTGCACAAGTTTTCCGTTAAATAAAAAATGGGTCTAACGTTCTTCTATTAGGTTTATTACTATATTTATATCCTTATCACTTCATATTGGTCCCAAAAAAGGCCAATATTCACTTCGTACGAAGCTATTCAAAGTTGGGCAGTTTTGGTCAAAGTAGTTTGGACCAAGTTTCCGTTGCTCCAATAATGGGTCTAACTATTTGAGAATTATTTAAAAACTATATTTACACCTTTATAACTTTATATTGGTCCAAAAAAAAGCCGGTATTCATTCTAAAAGCTTTAAATCTCAATTTAAACCTTCATACGAATCTATTGAAAGTTTGGACGATCTTTGTCGTAGAAGTTTGCACAAGTTTTCCGTTGAATCAAAAATGGGTCTAACATTCTTCTCTTAGGTTTATTACTATATTTATATCCTTATCACTTCATATTGGTCCCAAAAAAGGCCAATATTCACTTCGTACGAAGCTATTCAAAGTTGGGTTGTTTTGGTCAAAGTAGTTTGGACCAAGTTTCCGTTGCTCCAATAATGGGTCCAACTATTTGAGAATTATTTAAAATCTATATTTACACCTTTATAACTTTATATTGGTCCAAAAAAAAGCCGGTATTCATTCTAAAAGCTTTAAATCTCAATTTAAACCTTCATACGAATCTATTGAAAGTTTGGACGATCTTTGTCGTAGAAGTTTGCACAAGTTTTCCGTTGAATCAAAAATGGGTCTAACGTTCTTCTCTTAGGTTTATTACTATATTTATATCCTTATCACTTCATATTGGTCCCAAAAAAAGGCCAATATTCACTTCGTACGAAGCTATTCAAAGTTGGGCAGTTTTGGTCAAAGTAGTTTGGACCATGTTTCCGTTGCTCCAATAATGGGTCCAACTATTTGAGAATTATTTAAAAACTATATTTACACCTTTATAACTTTATATTGGTCGATAAAAAGCCGGTATTCATTCTAAAAGCTTTAAATCTCAATTTAAACCTTCATACGAATCTATTGAAAGTTTGGACGATCTTTGTCGTAGAAGTTTGCACAAGTTTTCCGTTAAATAAAAAATGGGTCTAACGTTCTTCTATTAGGTTTATTACTATATTTATATCCTTATCACTTCATATTGGTCCCAAAAAAGGCCAATATTCACTTCGTACGAAGCTATT
Organism: Trifolium repens; assembly: GCA_030408175.1. Taxonomy (NCBI): domain Eukaryota; kingdom Viridiplantae; phylum Streptophyta; class Magnoliopsida; order Fabales; family Fabaceae; genus Trifolium; species Trifolium repens. The sequence continues at coordinate 35,896,542 of CP125838.1, read as the reverse complement.
CAAAGTTGGGCAGTTTTGGTCAAAGTAGTTTGGACCAAGTTTCCGTTGCTCCAATAATGGGTCTAACTATTTGAGAATTATTTAAAAACTATATTTACACCTTTATAACTTTATATTGGTCCAAAAAAAAGCCGGTATTCATTCTAAAAGCTTTAAATCTCAATTTAAACCTTCATACGAATCTATTGAAAGTTTGGACGATCTTTGTCGTAGAAGTTTGCACAAGTTTTCCGTTGAATCAAAAATGGGTCTAACATTCTTCTCTTAGGTTTATTACTATATTTATATCCTTATCACTTCATATTGGTCCCAAAAAAGGCCAATATTCACTTCGTACGAAGCTATTCAAAGTTGGGTTGTTTTGGTCAAAGTAGTTTGGACCAAGTTTCCGTTGCTCCAATAATGGGTCCAACTATTTGAGAATTATTTAAAATCTATATTTACACCTTTATAACTTTATATTGGTCCAAAAAAAAGCCGGTATTCATTCTAAAAGCTTTAAATCTCAATTTAAACCTTCATACGAATCTATTGAAAGTTTGGACGATCTTTGTCGTAGAAGTTTGCACAAGTTTTCCGTTGAATCAAAAATGGGTCTAACGTTCTTCTCTTAGGTTTATTACTATATTTATATCCTTATCACTTCATATTGGTCCCAAAAAAAGGCCAATATTCACTTCGTACGAAGCTATTCAAAGTTGGGCAGTTTTGGTCAAAGTAGTTTGGACCATGTTTCCGTTGCTCCAATAATGGGTCCAACTATTTGAGAATTATTTAAAAACTATATTTACACCTTTACAACTTTATATTGGTCCAAAAAAAGCCGGTATTCATTCTAAAAGCTTTAAATCTCAATTTAAACCTTCATACGAATCTATTGAAAGTTTGGACGATCTTTGTCGTAGAAGTTTGCACAAGTTTTCCGTTAAATAAAAAATGGGTCTAACGTTCTTCTATTAGGTTTATTACTATATTTATATCCTTATCACTTCATATTGGTCCCAAAAAAAGCCAATATTCACTTCGTACGAAGCTATTCAAAGTTGGGCAGTTTTGGTCAAAGTAGTTTGGACCAAGTTTCCGTTGCTCCAATAATGGGTCTAACTATTTGAGAATTATTTAAAAACTATATTTACACCTTTATAACTTTATATTGGTCCAAAAAAAAGCCGGTATTCATTCTAAAAGCTTTAAATCTCAATTTAAACCTTCATACGAATCTATTGAAAGTTTGGACGATCTTTGTCGTAGAAGTTTGCACAAGTTTTCCGTTGAATCAAAAATGGGTCTAACATTCTTCTCTTAGGTTTATTACTATATTTATATCCTTATCACTTCATATTGGTCCCAAAAAAGGCCAATATTCACTTCGTACGAAGCTATTCAAAGTTGGGTTGTTTTGGTCAAAGTAGTTTGGACCAAGTTTCCGTTGCTCCAATAATGGGTCCAACTATTTGAGAATTATTTAAAAACTATATTTACACCTTTATAACTTTATATTGGTCCAAAAAAAGCCGGTATTCATTCTAAAAGCTTTAAATCTCAATTTAAACCTTCATACGAATCTATTGAAAGTTTGGACGATCTTTGTCGTAGAAGTTTGCACAAGTTTTCCGTTAAATAAAAAATGGGTCTAACGTTCTTCTATTAGGTTTATTACTATATTTATATCCTTATCACTTCATATTGGTCCCAAAAAAGGCCAATATTCACTTCGTACGAAGCTATTCAAAGTTGGGCAGTTTTGGTCAAAGTAGTTTGGACCAAGTTTCCGTTGCTCCAATAATGGGTCTAACTATTTGAGAATTATTTAAAAACTATATTTACACCTTTATAACTTTATATTGGTCCAAAAAAAAGCCGGTATTCATTCTAAAAGCTTTAAATCTCAATTTAAACCTTCATACGAATCTATTGAAAGTTTGGACGATCTTTGTCGTAGAAGTTTGCACAAGTTTTCCGTTGAATCAAAAATGGGTCTAACATTCTTCTCTTAGGTTTATTACTATATTTATATCCTTATCACTTCATATTGGTCCCAAAAAAGGCCAATATTCAATTCGTACGAAGCTATTCAAAGTTGGGTTGTTTTGGTCAAAGTAGTTTGGACCAAGTTTCCGTTGCTCCAATAATGGGTCCAACTATTTGAGAATTATTTAAAATCTATATTTACACCTTTATAACTTTATATTGGTCCAAAAAAAAGCCGGTATTCATTCTAAAAGCTTTAAATCTCAATTTAAACCTTCATACGAATCTATTGAAAGTTTGGACGATCTTTGTCGTAGAAGTTTGCACAAGTTTTCCGTTGAATCAAAAATGGGTCTAACGTTCTTCTCTTAGGTTTATTACTATATTTATATCCTTATCACTTCATATTGGTCCCAAAAAAAGGCCAATATTCACTTCGTACGAAGCTATTCAAAGTTGGGCAGTTTTGGTCAAAGTAGTTTGGACCATGTTTCCGTTGCTCCAATAATGGGTCCAACTATTTGAGAATTATTTAAAAACTATATTTACACCTTTACAACTTTATATTGGTCCAAAAAAAGCCGGTATTCATTGTAAAAGCTTTAAATCTCAATTTAAACCTTCATACGAATCTATTGAAAGTTTGGACGATCTTTGTCGTAGAAGTTTGCACAAGTTTTCCGTTGAATCAAAAATGGGTCTAACATTCTTCTCTTAGGTTTATTACTATATTTATATCCTTATCACTTCATATTGGTCCCAAAAAAGGCCAATATTCACTTCGTACGAAGCTATTCAAAGTTGGGTTGTTTTGGTCAAAGTAGTTTGGACCAAGTTTCCGTTGCTCCAATAATGGGTCCAACTATTTGAGAATTATTTAAAATCTATATTTACACCTTTATAACTTTATATTGGTCCAAAAAAAAGCCGGTATTCATTCTAAAAGCTTTAAATCTCAATTTAAACCTTCATACGAATCTATTGAAAGTTTGGACGATCTTTGTCGTAGAAGTTTGCACAAGTTTTCCGTTGAATCAAAAATGGGTCTAACGTTCTTCTCTTAGGTTTATTACTATATTTATATCCTTATCACTTCATATTGGTCCCAAAAAAAGGCCAATATTCACTTCGTACGAAGCTATTCAAAGTTGGGCAGTTTTGGTCAAAGTAGTTTGGACCATGTTTCCGTTGCTCCAATAATGGGTCCAACTATTTGAGAATTATTTAAAAACTAAATTTACACCTTTATAACTTTATATTGGTCAAAAAAAAAGCCGGTATTCATTCTAAAAGCTTTAAATCTCAATTTAAACCTTCATACGAATCTATTGAAAGTTTGGACGATCTTTGTCGTAGAAGTTTGCACAAGTTTTCCGTTGAATCAAAAATGGGTCTAACATTCTTCTCTTAGGTTTATTACTATATTTATATCCTTATCACTTCATATTGGTCCCAAAAAAGGCCAATATTCACTTCGTACGAAGCTATTCAAAGTTGGGCAGTTTTGGTCAAAGTAGTTTGGACCAAGTTTCCGTTGCTCCAATAATGGGTCTAACTATTTGAGAATTATTTAAAAACTATATTTACACCTTTATAACTTTATATTGGTCCAAAAAAAAGCCGGTATTCATTCTAAAAGCTTTAAATATCAATTTAAACCTTCATACGAATCTATTGAAAGTTTGGACGATCTTTGTCGTAGAAGTTTGCACAAGTTTTCCGTTGAATCAAAAATGGGTCTAACGTTCTTCTCTTAGGTTTATTACTATATTTATATCCTTATCACTTCATATTGGTCCCAAAAAAAGGCCAATATTCACTTCGTACGAAGCTATTCAAAGTTGGGCAGTTTTGGTCAAAGTAGTTTGGACCATGTTTCCGTTGCTCCAATAATGGGTCCAACTATTTGAGAATTATTTAAAAACTATATTTACACCTTTATAACTTTATATTGGTCCAAAAAAAGCCGGTATTCATTCTAAAAGCTTTAAATCTCAATTTAAACCTTCATACGAATCTATTGAAAGTTTGGACGATCTTTGTCGTAGAAGTTTGCACAAGTTTTCCGTTAAATAAAAAATGGGTCTAACGTTCTTCTCTTAGGTTTATTACTATATTTATATCCTTATCACTTCATATAGGTCCCAAAAAAGGCCAATATTCACTTCGTACGAAGCTATTCAAAGTTGGGCAGTTTTGGTCAAAGTAGTTGGGACCAAGTTTCCGTTGCTCCAATAATGGGTCTAACTATTTGAGAATTATTTAAAAACTATATTTACACCTTTATAACTTTATATTGGTCCAAAAAAAAGCCGGTATTCATTCTAAAAGCTTTAAATCTCAATTTAAACCTTCATACGAATCTATTGAAAGTGTGGACGATCTTTGTCGTAGAAGTTTGCACAAGTTTTCCGTTATATAAAAAATGGGTCTAACGTTCTTCTATTAGGTTTATTACTATATTTATATCCTTATCACTTCATATTGGTCCCAAAAAAGGCCAATATTCACTTCGTACGAAGCTATTCAAAGTTGGGCAGTTTTGGTCAAAGTAGTTTGGACCAAGTTTCCGTTGCTCCAATAATGGGTCTAACTATTTGAGAATTATTTAAAAACTATATTTACACCTTTATAACTTTATATTGGTCCAAAAAAAAGCCGGTATTCATTCTAAAAGCTTTAAATCTCAATTTAAACCTTCATACGAATCTATTGAAAGTTTGGACGATCTTTGTCGTAGAAGTTTGCACAAGTTTTCCGTTGAATCAAAAATGGGTCTAACATTCTTCTCTTAGGTTTATTACTATATTTATATCCTTATCACTTCATATTGGTCCCAAAAAAGGCCAATATTCACTTCGTACGAAGCTATTCAAAGTTGGGCAGTTTTGGTCAAAGTAGTTTGGACCAAGTTTCCGTTGCTCCAATAATGGGTCTAACTATTTGAGAATTATTTAAAAACTATATTTACACCTTTATAACTTTATATTGGTCCAAAAAAAAGCCGGTATTCATTCTAAAAGCTTTAAATATCAATTTAAACCTTCATACGAATCTATTGAAAGTTTGGACGATCTTTGTCGTAGAAGTTTGCACAAGTTTTCCGTTGAATCAAAAATGGGTCTAACGTTCTTCTCTTAGGTTTATTACTATATTTATATCCTTATCACTTCATATTGGTCCCAAAAAAAGGCCAATATTCACTTCGTACGAAGCTATTCAAAGTTGGGCAGTTTTGGTCAAAGTAGTTTGGACCATGTTTCCGTTGCTCCAATAATGGGTCCAACTATTTGAGAATTATTTAAAAACTATATTTACACCTTTATAACTTTATATTGGTCCAAAAAAAGCCGGTATTCATTCTAAAAGCTTTAAATCTCAATTTAAACCTTCATACGAATCTATTGAAAGTTTGGACGATCTTTGTCGTAGAAGTTTGCACAAGTTTTCCGTTAAATAAAAAATGGGTCTAACGTTCTTCTATTAGGTTTATTACTATATTTATATCCTTATCACTTCATATAGGTCCCAAAAAAGGCCAATATTCACTTCGTACGAAGCTATTCAAAGTTGGGCAGTTTTGGTCAAAGTAGTTGGGACCAAGTTTCCGTTGCTCCAATAATGGGTCTAACTATTTGAGAATTATTTAAAAACTATATTTACACCTTTATAACTTTATATTGGTCCAAAAAAAAGCCGGTATTCATTCTAAAAGCTTTAAATCTCAATTTAAACCTTCATACGAATCTATTGAAAGTGTGGACGATCTTTGTCGTAGAAGTTTGCACAAGTTTTCCGTTATATAAAAAATGGGTCTAACGTTCTTCTATTAGGTTTATTACTATATTTATATCCTTATCACTTCATATTGGTCCCAAAAAAGGCCAATATTCACTTCGTACGAAGCTATTCAAAGTTGGGCAGTTTTGGTCAAAGTAGTTTGGACCAAGTTTCCGTTGCTCCAATAATGGGTCTAACTATTTGAGAATTATTTAAAAACTATATTTACACCTTTATAACTTTATATTGGTCCAAAAAAAAGCCGGTATTCATTCTAAAAGCTTTAAATCTCAATTTAAACCTTCATACGAATCTATTGAAAGTTTGGACGATCTTTGTCGTAGAAGTTTGCACAAGTTTTCCGTTGAATCAAAAATGGGTCTAACATTCTTCTCTTAGGTTTATTACTATATTTATATCCTTATCACTTCATATTGGTCCCAAAAAAGGCCAATATTCAATTCGTACGAAGCTATTCAAAGTTGGGTTGTTTTGGTCAAAGTAGTTTGGACCAAGTTTCCGTTGCTCCAATAATGGGTCCAACTATTTGAGAATTATTTAAAATCTATATTTACACCTTTATAACTTTATATTGGTCCAAAAAAAAGCCGGTATTCATTCTAAAAGCTTTAAATCTCAATTTAAACCTTCATACGAATCTATTGAAAGTTTGGACGATCTTTGTCGTAGAAGTTTGCACAAGTTTTCCGTTGAATCAAAAATGGGTCTAACGTTCTTCTCTTAGGTTTATTACTATATTTATATCCTTATCACTTCATATTGGTCCCAAAAAAAGGCCAATATTCACTTCGTACGAAGCTATTCAAAGTTGGGCAGTTTTGGTCAAAGTAGTTTGGACCATGTTTCCGTTGCTCCAATAATGGGTCCAACTATTTTAGAATTATTTAAAAACTATATTTACACCTTTACAACTTTATATTGGTCCAAAAAAAGCCGGTATTCATTCTAAAAGCTTTAAATCTCAATTTAAACCTTCATACGAATCTATTGAAAGTTTGGACGATCTTTGTCGTAGAAGTTTGCACAAGTTTTCCGTTGAATCAAAAATGGGTCTAACATTCTTCTCTTAGGTTTATTACTATATTTATATCCTTATCACTTCATATTGGTCCCAAAAAAGGCCAATATTCACTTCGTACGAAGCTATTCAAAGTTGGGTTGTTTTGGTCAAAGTAGTTTGGACCAAGTTTCCGTTGCTCCAATAATGGGTCCAACTATTTGAGAATTATTTAAAATCTATATTTACACCTTTATAACTTTATATTGGTCCAAAAAAAAGCCGGTATTCATTCTAAAAGCTTTAAATCTCAATTTAAACCTTCATACGAATCTATTGAAAGTTTGGACGATCTTTGTCGTAGAAGTTTGCACAAGTTTTCCGTTGAATCAAAAATGGGTCTAACGTTCTTCTCTTAGGTTTATTACTATATTTATATCCTTATCACTTCATATTGGTCCCAAAAAAAGGCCAATATTCACTTCGTACGAAGCTATTCAAAGTTGGGCAGTTTTGGTCCAAGTAGTTTGGACCATGTTTCCGTTGCTCCAATAATGGGTCCAACTATTTGAGAATTATTTAAAAACTAAATTTACACCTTTATAACTTTATATTGGTCAAAAAAAAAGCCGGTATTCATTCTAAAAGCTTTAAATCTCAATTTAAACCTTCATACGAATCTATTGAAAGTTTGGACTATATTTATATCCTTATCACTTCATATTGGTCCCAAAAAAGGCCAATATTCACTTCGTACGAAGCTATTCAAAGTTGGGTTGTTTTGGTCAAAGTAGTTTGGACCAAGTTTCCGTTGCTCCAATAATGGGTCCAACTATTTGAGAATTATTTAAAATCTATATTTACACCTTTATAACTTTATATTGGTCCAAAAAAAAGCCGGTATTCATTCTAAAAGCTTTAAATCTCAATTTAAACCTTCATACGAATCTATTGAAAGTTTGGACGATCTTTGTCGTAGAAGTTTGCACAAGTTTTCCGTTGAATCAAAAATGGGTCTAACGTTCTTCTCTTAGGTTTATTACTATATTTATATCCTTATCACTTCATATTGGTCCCAAAAAAAGGCCAATATTCACTTCGTACGAAGCTATTCAAAGTTGGGCAGTTTTGGTCAAAGTAGTTTGGACCATGTTTCCGTTGCTCCAATAATGGGTCCAACTATTTGAGAATTATTTAAAAACTATATTTACACCTTTACAACTTTATATTGGTCCAAAAAAAGCCGGTATTCATTCTAAAAGCTTTAAATCTCAATTTAAACCTTCATACGAATCTATTGAAAGTTTGGACGATCTTTGTCGTAGAAGTTTGCACAAGTTTTCCGTTGAATCAAAAATGGGTCTAACATTCTTCTCTTAGGTTTATTACTATATTTATATCCTTATCACTTCATATTGGTCCCAAAAAAGGCCAATATTCACTTCGTACGAAGCTATTCAAAGTTGGGTTGTTTTGGTCAAAGTAGTTTGGACCAAGTTTCCGTTGCTCCAATAATGGGTCCAACTATTTGAGAATTATTTAAAATCTATATTTACACCTTTATAACTTTATATTGGTCCAAAAAAAAGCCGGTATTCATTCTAAAAGCTTTAAATCTCAATTTAAACCTTCATACGAATCTATTGAAAGTTTGGACGATCTTTGTCGTAGAAGTTTGCACAAGTTTTCCGTTGAATCAAAAATGGGTCTAACGTTCTTCTCTTAGGTTTATTACTATATTTATATCCTTATCACTTCATATTGGTCCCAAAAAAAGGCCAATATTCACTTCGTACGAAGCTATTCAAAGTTGGGCAGTTTTGGTCCAAGTAGTTTGGACCATGTTTCCGTTGCTCCAATAATGGGTCCAACTATTTGAGAATTATTTAAAAACTAAATTTACACCTTTATAACTTTATATTGGTCAAAAAAAAAGCCGGTATTCATTCTAAAAGCTTTAAATCTCAATTTAAACCTTCATACGAATCTATTGAAAGTTTGGACTATATTTATATCCTTATCACTTCATATTGGTCCCAAAAAAGGCCAATATTCACTTCGTACGAAGCTATTCAAAGTTGGGTTGTTTTGGTCAAAGTAGTTTGGACCAAGTTTCCGTTGCTCCAATAATGGGTCCAACTATTTGAGAATTATTTAAAATCTATATTTACACCTTTATAACTTTATATTGGTCCAAAAAAAAGCCGGTATTCATTCCAAAATCTTTAAATCTCAATTTAAACCTTCATACGAATCTATTGAAAGTTTGGACGATCTTTGTCGTAGAAGTTTGCACAAGTTTTCCGTTGAATCAAAAATGGGTCTAACGTTCTTCTCTTAGGTTTATTACTATATTTATATCCTTATCACTTCATATTGGTCCCAAAAAAAGGCAAATATTCACTTCGTACGAAGCTATTCAAAGTTGGGCAGTTTTGGTCAAAGTAGTTTGGACCATGTTTCCGTTGCTCCAATAATGGGTCCAACTATTTGAGAATTATTTAAAAACTATATTTACACCTTTATAACTTTATATTGGTCCAAAAAAAGCCGGTATTCATTCTAAAAGCTTTAAATCTCAATTTAAACCTTCATACGAATCTATTGAAAGTTTGGACGATCTTTGTCGTAGAAGTTTGCACAAGTTTTCCGTTAAATAAAAAATGGGTCTAACGTTCTTCTATTAGGTTTATTACTATATTTATATCCTTATCACTTCATATTGGTCCCAAAAAAGGCCAATATTCACTTCGTACGAAGCTATTCAAAGTTGGGCAGTTTTGGTCAAAGTAGTTTGGACCAAGTTTCCGTTGCTCCAATAATGGGTCTAACTATTTGAGAATTATTTAAAAACTATATTTACACCTTTATAACTTTATATTGGTCCAAAAAAAAGCCGGTATTCATTCTAAAAGCTTTAAATCTCAATTTAAACCTTCATACGAATCTATTGAAAGTCTGGACGATCTTTGTCGTAGAAGTTTGCACAAGTTTTCCGTTGAATCAAAAATGGGTCTAACATTCTTCTCTTAGGTTTATTACTATATTTATATCCTTATCACTTCATATTGGTCCCAAAAAAGGCCAATATTCAATTCGTACGAAGCTATTCAAAGTTGGGTTGTTTTGGTCAAAGTAGTTTGGACCAAGTTTCCGTTGCTCCAATAATGGGTCCAACTATTTGAGAATTATTTAAAATCTATATTTACACCTTTATAACTTTATATTGGTCCAAAAAAAAGCCGGTATTCATTCTAAAAGCTTTAAATCTCAATTTAAACCTTCATACGAATCTATTGAAAGTTTGGACGATCTTTGTCGTAGAAGTTTGCACAAGTTTTCCGTTGAATCAAAAATGGGTCTAACGTTCTTCTCTTAGGTTTATTACTATATTTATATCCTTATCACTTCATATTGGTCCCAAAAAAAGGCCAATATTCACTTCGTACGAAGCTATTCAAAGTTGGGCAGTTTTGGTCAAAGTAGTTTGGACCAAGTTTCCGTTGCTCCAATAATGGGTCCAACTATTTGAGAATTATTTAAAATCTATATTTACACCTTTATAACTTTATATTGGTCCAAAAAAAAGCCGGTATTCATTCTAAAAGCTTTAAATCTCAATTTAAACCTTCATATGAATCTATTGAAAGTTTGGACGATCTTTGTCGTAGAAGTTTGCACAAGTTTTCCGTTGAATCAAAAATGGGTCTAACGTTCTTCTCTTAGGTTTATTACTATATTTATATCCTTATCACTTCATATTGGTCCCAAAAAAAGGCAAATATTCACTTCGTACGAAGCTATTCAAAGTTGGGCAGTTTTGGTCCAAGTAGTTTGGACCATGTTTCCGTTGCTCCAATAATGGGTCCAACTATTTGAGAATTATTTAAAAACTAAATTTACACCTTTATAACTTTATATTGGTCAAAAAAAAAGCCGGTATTCATTCTAAAAGCTTTAAATCTCAATTTAAACCTTCATACGAATCTATTGAAAGTTTGGACGATCTTTGTCGTAGAAGTTTGCACAAGTTTTCCGTTGAATCAAAAATGGGTCTAACATTCTTCTCTTAGGTTTATTACTATATTTATATCCTTATCACTTCATATTGGTCCCAAAAAAGGCCAATATTCACTTCGTACGAAGCTATTCAAAGTTGGGTTGTTTTGGTCAAAGTAGTTTGGACCAAGTTTCCGTTGCTCCAATAATGGGTCCAACTATTTGAGAATTATTTAAAATCTATATTTACACCTTTATAACTTTATATTGGTCCAAAAAAAAGCCGGTATTCATTCTAAAAGCTTTAAATCTCAATTTAAACCTTCATATGAATCTATTGAAAGTTTGGACGATCTTTGTCGTAGAAGTTTGCACAAGTTTTCCGTTGAATCAAAAATGGGTCTAACGTTCTTCTCTTAGGTTTATTACTATATTTATATCCTTATCACTTCATATTGGTCCCAAAAAAAGGCCAATATTCACTTCGTACGAAGCTATTCAAAGTTGGGCAGTTTTGGTCCAAGTAGTTTGGACCATGTTTCCGTTGCTCCAATAATGGGTCCAACTATTTGAGAATTATTTAAAAACTAAATTTACACCTTTATAACTTTATATTGGTCAAAAAAAAAGCCGGTATTCATTCTAAAAGCTTTAAATCTCAATTTAAACCTTCATACGAATCTATTGAAAGTTTGGACGATCTTTGTCGTAGAAGTTTGCACAAGTTTTCCGTTGAATCAAAAATGGGTCTAACATTCTTCTCTTAGGTTTATTACTATATTTATATCCTTATCACTTCATATTGGTCCCAAAAAAGGCCAATATTCACTTCGTACGAAGCTATTCAAAGTTGGGCAGTTTTGGTCAAAGTAGTTTGGACCAAGTTTCCGTTGCTCCAATAATGGGTCCAACTATTTGAGAATTATTTAAAATCTATATTTACACCTTTATAACTTTATATTGGTCCAAAAAAAAGCCGGTATTCATTCTAAAAGCTTTAAATCTCAATTTAAACCTTCATATGAATCTATTGAAAGTTTGGACGATCTTTGTCGTAGAAGTTTGCACAAGTTTTCCGTTGAATCAAAAATGGGTCTAACGTTCTTCTCTCAGGTTTATTACTATATTTATATCCTTATCACTTCATATTGGTCCCAAAAAAAGGCCAATATTCACTTCGTACGAAGCTATTCAAAGTTGGGCAGTTTTGGTCCAAGTAGTTTGGACCATGTTTCCGTTGCTCCAATAATGGGTCCAACTATTTGAGAATTATTTAAAAACTAAATTTACACCTTTATAACTTTATATTGGTCAAAAAAAAAGCCGGTATTCATTCTAAAAGCTTTAAATCTCAATTTAAACCTTCATACGAATCTATTGAAAGTTTGGACGATCTTTGTCGTAGAAGTTTGCACAAGTTTTCCGTTGAATCAAAAATGGGTCTAACATTCTTCTCTTAGGTTTATTACTATATTTATATCCTTATCACTTCATATTGGTCCCAAAAAAGGCCAATATTCACTTCGTACGAAGCTATTCAAAGTTGGGTTGTTTTGGTCAAAGTAGTTTGGACCAAGTTTCCGTTGCTCCAATAATGGGTCCAACTATTTGAGAATTATTTAAAATCTATATTTACACCTTTATAACTTTATATTGGTCCAAAAAAAAGCCGGTATTCATTCTAAAAGCTTTAAATCTCAATTTAAACCTTCATATGAATCTATTGAAAGTTTGGACGATCTTTGTCGTAGAAGTTTGCACAAGTTTTCCGTTGAATCAAAAATGGGTCTAACGTTCTTCTCTTAGGTTTATTACTATATTTATATCCTTATCACTTCATATTGGTCCCAAAAAATGGCCAATATTCACTTCGTACGAAGCTATTCAAAGTTGGGCAGTTTTGGTCCAAGTAGTTTGGACCATGTTTCCGTTGCTCCAATAATGGGTCCAACTATTTGAGAATTATTTAAAAACTAAATTTACACCTTTATAACTTTATATTGGTCAAAAAAAAAGCCGGTATTCATTCTAAAAGCTTTAAATCTCAATTTAAACCTTCATACGAATCTATTGAAAGTTTGGACGATCTTTGTCGTAGAAGTTTGCACAAGTTTTCCGTTGAATCAAAAATGGGTCTAACATTCTTCTCTTAGGTTTATTACTATATTTATATCCTTATCACTTCATATTGGTCCCAAAAAAGGCCAATATTCACTTCGTACGAAGCTATTCAAAGTTGGGCAGTTTTGGTCAAAGTAGTTTGGACCAAGTTTCCGTTGCTCCAATAATGGGTCCAACTATTTGAGAATTATTTAAAATCTATATTTACACCTTTATAACTTTATATTGGTCCAAAAAAAAGCCGGTATTCATTCTAAAAGCTTTAAATCTCAATTTAAACCTTCATATGAATCTATTGAAAGTTTGGACGATCTTTGTCGTAGAAGTTTGCACAAGTTTTCCGTTGAATCAAAAATGGGTCTAACGTTCTTCTCTCAGGTTTATTACTATATTTATATCCTTATCACTTCATATTGGTCCCAAAAAAAGGCCAATATTCACTTCGTACGAAGCTATTCAAAGTTGGGCAGTTTTGGTCCAAGTAGTTTGGACCATGTTTCCGTTGCTCCAATAATGGGTCCAACTATTTGAGAATTATTTAAAAACTAAATTTACACCTTTATAACTTTATATTGGTCAAAAAAAAAGCCGGTATTCATTCTAAAAGCTTTAAATCTCAATTTAAACCTTCATACGAATCTATTGAAAGTTTGGACGATCTTTGTCGTAGAAGTTTGCACAAGTTTTCCGTTGAATCAAAAATGGGTCTAACATTCTTCTCTTAGGTTTATTACTATATTTATATCCTTATCACTTCATATTGGTCCCAAAAAAGGCCAATATTCACTTCGTACGAAGCTATTCAAAGTTGGGTTGTTTTGGTCAAAGTAGTTTGGACCAAGTTTCCGTTGCTCCAATAATGGGTCCAACTATTTGAGAATTATTTAAAATCTATATTTACACCTTTATAACTTTATATTGGTCCAAAAAAAAGCCGGTATTCATTCTAAAAGCTTTAAATCTCAATTTAAACCTTCATATGAATCTATTGAAAGTTTGGACGATCTTTGTCGTAGAAGTTTGCACAAGTTTTCCGTTGAATCAAAAATGGGTCTAACGTTCTTCTCTTAGGTTTATTACTATATTTATATCCTTATCACTTCATATTGGTCCCAAAAAAAGGCCAATATTCACTTCGTACGAAGCTATTCAAAGTTGGGCAGTTTTGGTCCAAGTAGTTTGGACCATGTTTCCGTTGCTCCAATAATGGGTCCAACTATTTGAGAATTATTTAAAAACTAAATTTACACCTTTATAACTTTATATTGGTAAAAAAAAAAGCCGGTATTCATTCTAAAAGCTTTAAATCTCAATTTAAACCTTCATACGAATCTATTGAAAGTTTGGACGATCTTTGTCGTAGAAGTTTGCACAAGTTTTCCGTTGAATCAAAAATGGGTCTAACATTCTTCTCTTAGGTTTATTACTATATTTATATCCTTATCACTTCATATTGGTCCCAAAAAAGGCCAATATTCACTTCGTACGAAGCTATTCAAAGTTGGGCAGTTTTGGTCAAAGTAGTTTGGACCAAGTTTCCGTTGCTCCAATAATGGGTCCAACTATTTGAGAATTATTTAAAATCTATATTTACACCTTTATAACTTTATATTGGTCCAAAAAAAAGCCGGTATTCATTCTAAAAGCTTTAAATCTCAATTTAAACCTTCATATGAATCTATTGAAAGTTTGGACGATCTTTGTCGTAGAAGTTTGCACAAGTTTTCCGTTGAATCAAAAATGGGTCTAACGTTCTTCTCTTAGGTTTATTACTATATTTATATCCTTATCACTTCATATTGGTCCCAAAAAAAGGCCAATATTCACTTCGTACGAAGCTATTCAAAGTTGGGCAGTTTTGGTCCAAGTAGTTTGGACCATGTTTCCGTTGCTCCAATAATGGGTCCAACTATTTGAGAATTATTTAAAAACTAAATTTACACCTTTATAACTTTATATTGGTCAAAAAAAAAGCCGGTATTCATTCTAAAAGCTTTAAATCTCAATTTAAACCTTCATACGAATCTATTGAAAGTTTGGACGATCTTTGTCGTAGAAGTTTGCACAAGTTTTCCGTTGAATCAAAAATGGGTCTAACATTCTTCTCTTAGGTTTATTACTATATTTATATCCTTATCACTTCATATTGGTCCCAAAAAAGGCCAATATTCACTTCGTACGAAGCTATTCAAAGTTGGGTTGTTTTGGTCAAAGTAGTTTGGACCAAGTTTCCGTTGCTCCAATAATGGGTCCAACTATTTGAGAATTATTTAAAATCTATATTTACACCTTTATAACTTTATATTGGTCCAAAAAAAAGCCGGTATTCATTCTAAAAGCTTTAAATCTCAATTTAAACCTTCATATGAATCTATTGAAAGTTTGGACGATCTTTGTCGTAGAAGTTTGCACAAGTTTTCCGTTGAATCAAAAATGGGTCTAACGTTCTTCTCTTAGGTTTATTACTATATTTATATCCTTATCACTTCATATTGGTCCCAAAAAAAGGCCAATATTCACTTCGTACGAAGCTATTCAAAGTTGGGCAGTTTTGGTCCAAGTAGTTTGGACCATGTTTCCGTTGCTCCAATAATGGGTCCAACTATTTGAGAATTATTTAAAAACTAAATTTACACCTTTATAACTTTATATTGGTCAAAAAAAAAGCCGGTATTCATTCTAAAAGCTTTAAATCTCAATTTAAACCTTCATACGAATCTATTGAAAGTTTGGACGATCTTTGTCGTAGAAGTTTGCACAAGTTTTCCGTTGAATCAAAAATGGGTCTAACGTTCTTCTCTTAGGTTTATTACTATATTTATATCCTTATCACTTCATATTGGTCCCAAAAAAAGGCCAATATTCACTTCGTACGAAGCTATTCAAAGTTGGGCAGTTTTGGTCAAAGTAGTTTGGACCAAGTTTCCGTTGCTCCAATAATGGGTCTAACTATTTGAGAATTATTTAAAAACTATATTTACACCTTTATAACTTTATATTGGTCCAAAAAAAAGCCGGTATTCATTCTAAAAGCTTTAAATCTCAATTTAAACCTTCATACGAATCTATTGAAAGTTTGGACGATCTTTGTCGTAGAAGTTTGCACAAGTTTTCCGTTGAATCAAAAATGGGTCTAACATTCTTCTCTTAGGTTTATTACTATATTTATATCCTTATCACTTCATATTGGTCCCAAAAAAGGCCAATATTCACTTCGTACGAAGCTATTCAAAGTTGGGCAGTTTTGGTCAAAGTAGTTTGGACCAAGTTTCCGTTGCTCCAATAATGGGTCTAACTATTTGAGAATTATTTAAAAACTAAATTTACACCTTTATAACTTTATATTGGTCAAAAAAAAAGCCGGTATTCATTCTAAAAGCTTTAAATCTCAATTTAAACCTTCATACGAATCTATTGAAAGTTTGGACGATCTTTGTCGTAGAAGTTTGCACAAGTTTTCCGTTGAATCAAAAATGGGTCTAACATTCTTCTCTTAGGTTTATTACTATATTTATATCCTTATCACTTCATATTGGTCCCAAAAAAGGCCAATATTCACTTCGTACGAAGCTATTCAAAGTTGGGCAGTTTTGGTCAAAGTAGTTTGGACCAAGTTTCCGTTGCTCCAATAATGGGTCTAACTATTTGAGAATTATTTAAAAACTATATTTACACCTTTACAACTTTATATTGGTCCAAAAAAAAGCCGGTATTCATTCTAAAAGCTTTAAATCTCAATTTAAACCTTCATACGAATCTATTGAAAGTTTGGACGATCTTTGTCGTAGAAGTTTGCACAAGTTTTCCGTTGAATCAAAAATGGGTCTAACATTCTTCTCTTAGGTTTATTACTATATTTATATCCTTATCACTTCATATTGGTCCCAAAAAAGGCCAATATTCAATTCGTACGAAGCTATTCAAAGTTGGGTTGTTTTGGTCAAAGTAGTTTGGACCAAGTTTCCGTTGCTCCAATAATGGGTCCAACTATTTGAGAATTATTTAAAATCTATATTTACACCTTTATAACTTTATATTGGTCCAAAAAAAAGCCGGTATTCATTCTAAAAGCTTTAAATCTCAATTTAAACCTTCATACGAATCTATTGAAAGTTTGGACGATCTTTGTCGTAGAAGTTTGCACAAGTTTTCCGTTGAATCAAAAATGGGTCTAACGTTCTTCTCTTAGGTTTATTACTATATTTATATCCTTATCACTTCATATTGGTCCCAAAAAAAGGCCAATATTCACTTCGTACGAAGCTATTCAAAGTTGGGCAGTTTTGGTCAAAGTAGTTTGGACCATGTTTCCGTTGCTCCAATAATGGGTCCAACTATTTGAGAATTATTTAAAAACTATATTTACACCTTTACAACTTTATATTGGTCCAAAAAAAGCCGGTATTCATTCTAAAAGCTTTAAATCTCAATTTAAACCTTCATACGAATCTATTGAAAGTTTGGACGATCTTTGTCGTAGAAGTTTGCACAAGTTTTCCGTTGAATCAAAAATGGGTCTAACATTCTTCTCTTAGGTTTATTACTATATTTATATCCTTATCACTTCATATTGGTCCCAAAAAAGGCCAATATTCACTTCGTACGAAGCTATTCAAAGTTGGGTTGTTTTGGTCAAAGTAGTTTGGACCAAGTTTCCGTTGCTCCAATAATGGGTCCAACTATTTGAGAATTATTTAAAATCTATATTTACACCTTTATAACTTTATATTGGTCCAAAAAAAAGCCGGTATTCATTCTAAAAGCTTTAAATCTCAATTTAAACCTTCATATGAATCTATTGAAAGTTTGGACGATCTTTGTCGTAGAAGTTTGCACAAGTTTTCCGTTGAATCAAAAATGGGTCTAACGTTCTTCTCTTAGGTTTATTACTATATTTATATCCTTATCACTTCATATTGGTCCCAAAAAAAGGCCAATATTCACTTCGTACGAAGCTATTCAAAGTTGGGCAGTTTTGGTCCAAGTAGTTTGGACCATGTTTCCGTTGCTCCAATAATGGGTCCAACTATTTGAGAATTATTTAAAAACTAAATTTACACCTTTATAACTTTATATTGGTCAAAAAAAAAGCCGGTATTCATTCTAAAAGCTTTAAATCTCAATTTAAACCTTCATACGAATCTATTGAAAGTTTGGACGATCTTTGTCGTAGAAGTTTGCACAAGTTTTCCGTTGAATCAAAAATGGGTCTAACATTCTTCTCTTAGGTTTATTACTATATTTATATCCTTATCACTTCATATTGGTCCCAAAAAAGGCCAATATTCACTTCGTACGAAGCTATTCAAAGTTGGGTTGTTTTGGTCAAAGTAGTTTGGACCAAGTTTCCGTTGCTCCAATAATGGGTCCAACTATTTGAGAATTATTTAAAATCTATATTTACACCTTTATAACTTTATATTGGTCCAAAAAAAAGCCGGTATTCATTCTAAAAGCTTTAAATCTCAATTTAAACCTTCATATGAATCTATTGAAAGTTTGGACGATCTTTGTCGTAGAAGTTTGCACAAGTTTTCCGTTGAATCAAAAATGGGTCTAACGTTCTTCTCTTAGGTTTATTACTATATTTATATCCTTATCACTTCATATTGGTCCCAAAAAAAGGCCAATATTCACTTCGTACGAAGCTATTCAAAGTTGGGCAGTTTTGGTCCAAGTAGTTTGGACCATGTTTCCGTTGCTCCAATAATGGGTCCAACTATTTGAGAATTATTTAAAAACTAAATTTACACCTTTATAACTTTATATTGGTCAAAAAAAAAGCCGGTATTCATTCTAAAAGCTTTAAATCTCAATTTAAACCTTCATACGAATCTATTGAAAGTTTGGACGATCTTTGTCGTAGAAGTTTGCACAAGTTTTCCGTTGAATCAAAAATGGGTCTAACGTTCTTCTCTTAGGTTTATTACTATATTTATATCCTTATCACTTCATATTGGTCCCAAAAAAAGGCCAATATTCACTTCGTACGAAGCTATTCAAAGTTGGGCAGTTTTGGTCAAAGTAGTTTGGACCAAGTTTCCGTTGCTCCAATAATGGGTCTAACTATTTGAGAATTATTTAAAAACTATATTTACACCTTTATAACTTTATATTGGTCCAAAAAAAAGCCGGTATTCATTCTAAAAGCTTTAAATCTCAATTTAAACCTTCATACGAATCTATTGAAAGTTTGGACGATCTTTGTCGTAGAAGTTTGCACAAGTTTTCCGTTGAATCAAAAATGGGTCTAACATTCTTCTCTTAGGTTTATTACTATATTTATATCCTTATCACTTCATATTGGTCCCAAAAAAGGCCAATATTCACTTCGTACGAAGCTATTCAAAGTTGGGCAGTTTTGGTCAAAGTAGTTTGGACCAAGTTTCCGTTGCTCCAATAATGGGTCTAACTATTTGAGAATTATTTAAAAACTAAATTTACACCTTTATAACTTTATATTGGTCAAAAAAAAAGCCGGTATTCATTCTAAAAGCTTTAAATCTCAATTTAAACCTTCATACGAATCTATTGAAAGTTTGGACGATCTTTGTCGTAGAAGTTTGCACAAGTTTTCCGTTGAATCAAAAATGGGTCTAACATTCTTCTCTTAGGTTTATTACTATATTTATATCCTTATCACTTCATATTGGTCCCAAAAAAGGCCAATATTCACTTCGTACGAAGCTATTCAAAGTTGGGCAGTTTTGGTCAAAGTAGTTTGGACCAAGTTTCCGTTGCTCCAATAATGGGTCTAACTATTTGAGAATTATTTAAAAACTATATTTACACCTTTACAACTTTATATTGGTCCAAAAAAAAGCCGGTATTCATTCTAAAAGCTTTAAATCTCAATTTAAACCTTCATACGAATCTATTGAAAGTTTGGACGATCTTTGTCGTAGAAGTTTGCACAAGTTTTCCGTTGAATCAAAAATGGGTCTAACATTCTTCTCTTAGGTTTATTACTATATTTATATCCTTATCACTTCATATTGGTCCCAAAAAAGGCCAATATTCAATTCGTACGAAGCTATTCAAAGTTGGGTTGTTTTGGTCAAAGTAGTTTGGACCAAGTTTCCGTTGCTCCAATAATGGGTCCAACTATTTGAGAATTATTTAAAATCTATATTTACACCTTTATAACTTTATATTGGTCCAAAAAAAAGCCGGTATTCATTCTAAAAGCTTTAAATCTCAATTTAAACCTTCATACGAATCTATTGAAAGTTTGGACGATCTTTGTCGTAGAAGTTTGCACAAGTTTTCCGTTGAATCAAAAATGGGTCTAACGTTCTTCTCTTAGGTTTATTACTATATTTATATCCTTATCACTTCATATTGGTCCCAAAAAAAGGCCAATATTCACTTCGTACGAAGCTATTCAAAGTTGGGCAGTTTTGGTCAAAGTAGTTTGGACCATGTTTCCGTTGCTCCAATAATGGGTCCAACTATTTGAGAATTATTTAAAAACTATATTTACACCTTTACAACTTTATATTGGTCCAAAAAAAGCCGGTATTCATTCTAAAAGCTTTAAATCTCAATTTAAACCTTCATACGAATCTATTGAAAGTTTGGACGATCTTTGTCGTAGAAGTTTGCACAAGTTTTCCGTTGAATCAAAAATGGGTCTAACATTCTTCTCTTAGGTTTATTACTATATTTATATCCTTATCACTTCATATTGGTCCCAAAAAAGGCCAATATTCACTTCGTACGAAGCTATTCAAAGTTGGGTTGTTTTGGTCAAAGTAGTTTGGACCAAGTTTCCGTTGCTCCAATAATGGGTCCAACTATTTGAGAATTATTTAAAATCTATATTTACACCTTTATAACTTTATATTGGTCCAAAAAAAAGCCGGTATTCATTCTAAAAGCTTTAAATCTCAATTTAAACCTTCATACGAATCTATTGAAAGTTTGGACGATCTTTGTCGTAGAAGTTTGCACAAGTTTTCCGTTGAATCAAAAATGGGTCTAACATTCTTCTCTTAGGTTTATTACTATATTTATATCCTTATCACTTCATATTGGTCCCAAAAAAGGCCAATATTCACTTCGTACGAAGCTATTCAAAGTTGGGCAGTTTTGGTCAAAGTAGTTTGGACCAAGTTTCCGTTGCTCCAATAATGGGTCTAACTATTTGAGAATTATTTAAAAACTAAATTTACACCTTTATAACTTTATATTGGTCAAAAAAAAAGCCGGTATTCATTCTAAAAGCTTTAAATCTCAATTTAAACCTTCATACGAATCTATTGAAAGTTTGGACGATCTTTGTCGTAGAAGTTTGCACAAGTTTTCCGTTGAATCAAAAATGGGTCTAACATTCTTCTCTTAGGTTTATTACTATATTTATATCCTTATCACTTCATATTGGTCCCAAAAAAGGCCAATATTCACTTCGTACGAAGCTATTCAAAGTTGGGCAGTTTTGGTCAAAGTAGTTTGGACCAAGTTTCCGTTGCTCCAATAATGGGTCTAACTATTTGAGAATTATTTAAAAACTATATTTACACCTTTACAACTTTATATTGGTCCAAAAAAAAGCCGGTATTCATTCTAAAAGCTTTAAATCTCAATTTAAACCTTCATACGAATCTATTGAAAGTTTGGACGATCTTTGTCGTAGAAGTTTGCACAAGTTTTCCGTTGAATCAAAAATGGGTCTAACATTCTTCTCTTAGGTTTATTACTATATTTATATCCTTATCACTTCATATTGGTCCCAAAAAAGGCCAATATTCAATTCGTACGAAGCTATTCAAAGTTGGGTTGTTTTGGTCAAAGTAGTTTGGACCAAGTTTCCGTTGCTCCAATAATGGGTCCAACTATTTGAGAATTATTTAAAATCTATATTTACACCTTTATAACTTTATATTGGTCCAAAAAAAAGCCGGTATTCATTCTAAAAGCTTTAAATCTCAATTTAAACCTTCATACGAATCTATTGAAAGTTTGGACGATCTTTGTCGTAGAAGTTTGCACAAGTTTTCCGTTGAATCAAAAATGGGTCTAACGTTCTTCTCTTAGGTTTATTACTATATTTATATCCTTATCACTTCATATTGGTCCCAAAAAAAGGCCAATATTCACTTCGTACGAAGCTATTCAAAGTTGGGCAGTTTTGGTCAAAGTAGTTTGGACCATGTTTCCGTTGCTCCAATAATGGGTCCAACTATTTGAGAATTATTTAAAAACTATATTTACACCTTTACAACTTTATATTGGTCCAAAAAAAGCCGGTATTCATTCTAAAAGCTTTAAATCTCAATTTAAACCTTCATACGAATCTATTGAAAGTTTGGACGATCTTTGTCGTAGAAGTTTGCACAAGTTTTCCGTTGAATCAAAAATGGGTCTAACATTCTTCTCTTAGGTTTATTACTATATTTATATCCTTATCACTTCATATTGGTCCCAAAAAAGGCCAATATTCACTTCGTACGAAGCTATTCAAAGTTGGGTTGTTTTGGTCAAAGTAGTTTGGACCAAGTTTCCGTTGCTCCAATAATGGGTCCAACTATTTGAGAATTATTTAAAATCTATATTTACACCTTTATAACTTTATATTGGTCCAAAAAAAAGCCGGTATTCATTCTAAAAGCTTTAAATCTCAATTTAAACCTTCATACGAATCTATTGAAAGTTTGGACGATCTTTGTCGTAGAAGTTTGCACAAGTTTTCCGTTGAATCAAAAATGGGTCTAACGTTCTTCTCTTAGGTTTATTACTATATTTATATCCTTATCACTTCATATTGGTCCCAAAAAAAGGCCAATATTCACTTCGTACGAAGCTATTCAAAGTTGGGCAGTTTTGGTCAAAGTAGTTTGGACCAAGTTTCCGTTGCTCCAATAATGGGTCCAACTATTTGAGAATTATTTAAAAACTATATTTACACCTTTATAACTTTATATTGGTCCAAAAAAAAGCCGGTATTCATTCTAAAAGCTTTAAATCTCAATTTAAACCTTCATACGAATCTATTGAAAGTTTGGACGATCTTTGTCGTAGAAGTTTGCACAAGTTTTCCGTTGAATCAAAAATGGGTCTAACATTCTTCTCTTAGGTTTATTACTATATTTATATCCTTATCACTTCATATTGGTCCCAAAAAAGGCCAATATTCAATTCGTACGAAGCTATTCAAAGTTGGGTTGTTTTGGTCAAAGTAGTTTGGACCAAGTTTCCGTTGCTCCAATAATGGGTCCAACTATTTGAGAATTATTTAAAATCTATATTTACACCTTTATAACTTTATATTGGTCCAAAAAAAAGCCGGTATTCATTCTAAAAGCTTTAAATCTCAATTTAAACCTTCATACGAATCTATTGAAAGTTTGGACGATCTTTGTCGTAGAAGTTTGCACAAGTTTTCCGTTGAATCAAAAATGGGTCTAACGTTCTTCTCTTAGGTTTATTACTATATTTATATCCTTATCACTTCATATTGGTCCCAAAAAAAGGCCAATATTCACTTCGTACGAAGCTATTCAAAGTTGGGCAGTTTTGGTCAAAGTAGTTTGGACCAAGTTTCCGTTGCTCCAATAATGGGTCTAACTATTTGAGAATTATTTAAAAACTATATTTACACCTTTATAACTTTATATTGGTCCAAAAAAAGCCGGTATTCATTCTAAAAGCTTTAAATCTCAATTTAAACCTTCATACGAATCTATTGAAAGTTTGGACGATCTTTGTCGTAGAAGTTTGCACAAGTTTTCCGTTGAATCAAAAATGGGTCTAACATTCTTCTCTTAGGTTTATTACTATATTTATATCCTTATCACTTCATATTGGTCCCAAAAAAGGCCAATATTCAATTCGTACGAAGCTATTCAAAGTTGGGTTGTTTTGGTCAAAGTAGTTTGGACCAAGTTTCCGTTGCTCCAATAATGGGTCCAACTATTTGAGAATTATTTAAAATCTATATTTACACCTTTATAACTTTATATTGGTCCAAAAAAAAGCCGGTATTCATTCTAAAAGCTTTAAATCTCAATTTAAACCTTCATACGAATCTATTGAAAGTTTGGACGATCTTTGTCGTAGAAGTTTGCACAAGTTTTCCGTTGAATCAAAAATGGGTCTAACGTTCTTCTCTTAGGTTTATTACTATATTTATATCCTTATCACTTCATATTGGTCCCAAAAAAAGGCCAATATTCACTTCGTACGAAGCTATTCAAAGTTGGGCAGTTTTGGTCAAAGTAGTTTGGACCAAGTTTCCGTTGCTCCAATAATGGGTCCAACTATTTGAGAATTATTTAAAAACTATATTTACACCTTTACAACTTTATATTGGTCCAAAAAAAGCCGGTATTCATTCTAAAAGCTTTAAATCTCAATTTAAACCTTCATACGAATCTATTGAAAGTTTGGACGATCTTTGTCGTAGAAGTTTGCACAAGTTTTCCGTTGAATCAAAAATGGGTCTAACATTCTTCTCTTAGGTTTATTACTATATTTATATCCTTATCACTTCATATTGGTCCCAAAAAAGGCCAATATTCACTTCGTACGAAGCTATTCAAAGTTGGGTTGTTTTGGTCAAAGTAGTTTGGACCAAGTTTCCGTTGCTCCAATAATGGGTCCAACTATTTGAGAATTATTTAAAATCTATATTTACACCTTTATAACTTTATATTGGTCCAAAAAAAAGCCGGTATTCATTCTAAAAGCTTTAAATCTCAATTTAAACCTTCATACGAATCTATTGAAAGTTTGGACGATCTTTGTCGTAGAAGTTTGCACAAGTTTTCCGTTGAATCAAAAATGGGTCTAACGTTCTTCTCTTAGGTTTATTACTATATTTATATCCTTATCACTTCATATTGGTCCCAAAAAAAGGCCAATATTCACTTCGTACGAAGCTATTCAAAGTTGGGCAGTTTTGGTCAAAGTAGTTTGGACCAAGTTTCCGTTGCTCCAATAATGGGTCCAACTATTTGAGAATTATTTAAAAACTATATTTACACCTTTATAACTTTATATTGGTCCAAAAAAAAGCCGGTATTCATTCTAAAAGCTTTAAATCTCAATTTAAACCTTCATACGAATCTATTGAAAGTTTGGACGATCTTTGTCGTAGAAGTTTGCACAAGTTTTCCGTTGAATCAAAAATGGGTCTAACATTCTTCTCTTAGGTTTATTACTATATTTATATCCTTATCACTTCATATTGGTCCCAAAAAAGGCCAATATTCAATTCGTACGAAGCTATTCAAAGTTGGGTTGTTTTGGTCAAAGTAGTTTGGACCAAGTTTCCGTTGCTCCAATAATGGGTCCAACTATTTGAGAATTATTTAAAATCTATATTTACACCTTTATAACTTTATATTGGTCCAAAAAAAAGCCGGTATTCATTCTAAAAGCTTTAAATCTCAATTTAAACCTTCATACGAATCTATTGAAAGTTTGGACGATCTTTGTCGTAGAAGTTTGCACAAGTTTTCCGTTGAATCAAAAATGGGTCTAACGTTCTTCTCTTAGGTTTATTACTATATTTATATCCTTATCACTTCATATTGGTCCCAAAAAAAGGCCAATATTCACTTCGTACGAAGCTATTCAAAGTTGGGCAGTTTTGGTCAAAGTAGTTTGGACCAAGTTTCCGTTGCTCCAATAATGGGTCTAACTATTTGAGAATTATTTAAAAACTATATTTACACCTTTATAACTTTATATTGGTCCAAAAAAAGCCGGTATTCATTCTAAAAGCTTTAAATCTCAATTTAAACCTTCATACGAATCTATTGAAAGTTTGGACGATCTTTGTCGTAGAAGTTTGCACAAGTTTTCCGTTGAATCAAAAATGGGTCTAACATTCTTCTCTTAGGTTTATTACTATATTTATATCCTTATCACTTCATATTGGTCCCAAAAAAGGCCAATATTCAATTCGTACGAAGCTATTCAAAGTTGGGTTGTTTTGGTCAAAGTAGTTTGGACCAAGTTTCCGTTGCTCCAATAATGGGTCCAACTATTTGAGAATTATTTAAAATCTATATTTACACCTTTATAACTTTATATTGGTCCAAAAAAAAGCCGGTATTCATTCTAAAAGCTTTAAATCTCAATTTAAACCTTCATACGAATCTATTGAAAGTTTGGACGATCTTTGTCGTAGAAGTTTGCACAAGTTTTCCGTTGAATCAAAAATGGGTCTAACGTTCTTCTCTTAGGTTTATTACTATATTTATATCCTTATCACTTCATATTGGTCCCAAAAAAAGGCCAATATTCACTTCGTACGAAGCTATTCAAAGTTGGGCAGTTTTGGTCAAAGTAGTTTGGACCAAGTTTCCGTTGCTCCAATAATGGGTCCAACTATTTGAGAATTATTTAAAAACTATATTTACACCTTTACAACTTTATATTGGTCCAAAAAAAGCCGGTATTCATTCTAAAAGCTTTAAATCTCAATTTAAACCTTCATACGAATCTATTGAAAGTTTGGACGATCTTTGTCGTAGAAGTTTGCACAAGTTTTCCGTTGAATCAAAAATGGGTCTAACATTCTTCTCTTAGGTTTATTACTATATTTATATCCTTATCACTTCATATTGGTCCCAAAAAAGGCCAATATTCACTTCGTACGAAGCTATTCAAAGTTGGGTTGTTTTGGTCAAAGTAGTTTGGACCAAGTTTCCGTTGCTCCAATAATGGGTCCAACTATTTGAGAATTATTTAAAATCTATATTTACACCTTTATAACTTTATATTGGTCCAAAAAAAAGCCGGTATTCATTCTAAAAGCTTTAAATCTCAATTTAAACCTTCATACGAATCTATTGAAAGTTTGGACGATCTTTGTCGTAGAAGTTTGCACAAGTTTTCCGTTGAATCAAAAATGGGTCTAACGTTCTTCTCTTAGGTTTATTACTATATTTATATCCTTATCACTTCATATTGGTCCCAAAAAAAGGCCAATATTCACTTCGTACGAAGCTATTCAAAGTTGGGCAGTTTTGGTCAAAGTAGTTTGGACCAAGTTTCCGTTGCTCCAATAATGGGTCCAACTATTTGAGAATTATTTAAAAACTATATTTACACCTTTATAACTTTATATTGGTCCAAAAAAAAGCCGGTATTCATTCTAAAAGCTTTAAATCTCAATTTAAACCTTCATACGAATCTATTGAAAGTTTGGACGATCTTTGTCGTAGAAGTTTGCACAAGTTTTCCGTTGAATCAAAAATGGGTCTAACATTCTTCTCTTAGGTTTATTACTATATTTATATCCTTATCACTTCATATTGGTCCCAAAAAAGGCCAATATTCAATTCGTACGAAGCTATTCAAAGTTGGGTTGTTTTGGTCAAAGTAGTTTGGACCAAGTTTCCGTTGCTCCAATAATGGGTCCAACTATTTGAGAATTATTTAAAATCTATATTTACACCTTTATAACTTTATATTGGTCCAAAAAAAAGCCGGTATTCATTCTAAAAGCTTTAAATCTCAATTTAAACCTTCATACGAATCTATTGAAAGTTTGGACGATCTTTGTCGTAGAAGTTTGCACAAGTTTTCCGTTGAATCAAAAATGGGTCTAACGTTCTTCTCTTAGGTTTATTACTATATTTATATCCTTATCACTTCATATTGGTCCCAAAAAAAGGCCAATATTCACTTCGTACGAAGCTATTCAAAGTTGGGCAGTTTTGGTCAAAGTAGTTTGGACCATGTTTCCGTTGCTCCAATAATGGGTCCAACTATTTGAGAATTATTTAAAAACTATATTTACACCTTTACAACTTTATATTGGTCCAAAAAAAGCCGGTATTCATTCTAAAAGCTTTAAATCTCAATTTAAACCTTCATACGAATCTATTGAAAGTTTGGACGATCTTTGTCGTAGAAGTTTGCACAAGTTTTCCGTTGAATCAAAAATGGGTCTAACATTCTTCTCTTAGGTTTATTACTATATTTATATCCTTATCACTTCATATTGGTCCCAAAAAAGGCCAATATTCACTTCGTACGAAGCTATTCAAAGTTGGGTTGTTTTGGTCAAAGTAGTTTGGACCAAGTTTCCGTTGCTCCAATAATGGGTCCAACTATTTGAGAATTATTTAAAATCTATATTTACACCTTTATAACTTTATATTGGTCCAAAAAAAAGCCGGTATTCATTCTAAAAGCTTTAAATCTCAATTTAAACCTTCATACGAATCTATTGAAAGTTTGGACGATCTTTGTCGTAGAAGTTTGCACAAGTTTTCCGTTGAATCAAAAATGGGTCTAACGTTCTTCTCTTAGGTTTATTACTATATTTATATCCTTATCACTTCATATTGGTCCCAAAAAAAGGCCAATATTCACTTCGTACGAAGCTATTCAAAGTTGGGCAGTTTTGGTCAAAGTAGTTTGGACCAAGTTTCCGTTGCTCCAATAATGGGTCCAACTATTTGAGAATTATTTAAAAACTATATTTACACCTTTATAACTTTATATTGGTCCAAAAAAAAGCCGGTATTCATTCTAAAAGCTTTAAATCTCAATTTAAACCTTCATACGAATCTATTGAAAGTTTGGACGATCTTTGTCGTAGAAGTTTGCACAAGTTTTCCGTTGAATCAAAAATGGGTCTAACATTCTTCTCTTAGGTTTATTACTATATTTATATCCTTATCACTTCATATTGGTCCCAAAAAAGGCCAATATTCAATTCGTACGAAGCTATTCAAAGTTGGGTTGTTTTGGTCAAAGTAGTTTGGACCAAGTTTCCGTTGCTCCAATAATGGGTCCAACTATTTGAGAATTATTTAAAATCTATATTTACACCTTTATAACTTTATATTGGTCCAAAAAAAAGCCGGTATTCATTCTAAAAGCTTTAAATCTCAATTTAAACCTTCATACGAATCTATTGAAAGTTTGGACGATCTTTGTCGTAGAAGTTTGCACAAGTTTTCCGTTGAATCAAAAATGGGTCTAACGTTCTTCTCTTAGGTTTATTACTATATTTATATCCTTATCACTTCATATTGGTCCCAAAAAAAGGCCAATATTCACTTCGTACGAAGCTATTCAAAGTTGGGCAGTTTTGGTCAAAGTAGTTTGGACCATGTTTCCGTTGCTCCAATAATGGGTCCAACTATTTGAGAATTATTTAAAAACTATATTTACACCTTTACAACTTTATATTGGTCCAAAAAAAGCCGGTATTCATTCTAAAAGCTTTAAATCTCAATTTAAACCTTCATACGAATCTATTGAAAGTTTGGACGATCTTTGTCGTAGAAGTTTGCACAAGTTTTCCGTTGAATCAAAAATGGGTCTAACATTCTTCTCTTAGGTTTATTACTATATTTATATCCTTATCACTTCATATTGGTCCCAAAAAAGGCCAATATTCACTTCGTACGAAGCTATTCAAAGTTGGGTTGTTTTGGTCAAAGTAGTTTGGACCAAGTTTCCGTTGCTCCAATAATGGGTCCAACTATTTGAGAATTATTTAAAATCTATATTTACACCTTTATAACTTTATATTGGTCCAAAAAAAAGCCGGTATTCATTCTAAAAGCTTTAAATCTCAATTTAAACCTTCATACGAATCTATTGAAAGTTTGGACGATCTTTGTCGTAGAAGTTTGCACAAGTTTTCCGTTGAATCAAAAATGGGTCTAACGTTCTTCTCTTAGGTTTATTACTATATTTATATCCTTATCACTTCATATTGGTCCCAAAAAAAGGCCAATATTCACTTCGTACGAAGCTATTCAAAGTTGGGCAGTTTTGGTCAAAGTAGTTTGGACCAAGTTTCCGTTGCTCCAATAATGGGTCCAACTATTTGAGAATTATTTAAAAACTATATTTACACCTTTATAACTTTATATTGGTCCAAAAAAAAGCCGGTATTCATTCTAAAAGCTTTAAATCTCAATTTAAACCTTCATACGAATCTATTGAAAGTTTGGACGATCTTTGTCGTAGAAGTTTGCACAAGTTTTCCGTTGAATCAAAAATGGGTCTAACATTCTTCTCTTAGGTTTATTACTATATTTATATCCTTATCACTTCATATTGGTCCCAAAAAAGGCCAATATTCAATTCGTACGAAGCTATTCAAAGTTGGGTTGTTTTGGTCAAAGTAGTTTGGACCAAGTTTCCGTTGCTCCAATAATGGGTCCAACTATTTGAGAATTATTTAAAATCTATATTTACACCTTTATAACTTTATATTGGTCCAAAAAAAAGCCGGTATTCATTCTAAAAGCTTTAAATCTCAATTTAAACCTTCATACGAATCTATTGAAAGTTTGGACGATCTTTGTCGTAGAAGTTTGCACAAGTTTTCCGTTGAATCAAAAATGGGTCTAACGTTCTTCTCTTAGGTTTATTACTATATTTATATCCTTATCACTTCATATTGGTCCCAAAAAAAGGCCAATATTCACTTCGTACGAAGCTATTCAAAGTTGGGCAGTTTTGGTCAAAGTAGTTTGGACCATGTTTCCGTTGCTCCAATAATGGGTCCAACTATTTGAGAATTATTTAAAAACTATATTTACACCTTTACAACTTTATATTGGTCCAAAAAAAGCCGGTATTCATTCTAAAAGCTTTAAATCTCAATTTAAACCTTCATACGAATCTATTGAAAGTTTGGACGATCTTTGTCGTAGAAGTTTGCACAAGTTTTCCGTTGAATCAAAAATGGGTCTAACATTCTTCTCTTAGGTTTATTACTATATTTATATCCTTATCACTTCATATTGGTCCCAAAAAAGGCCAATATTCACTTCGTACGAAGCTATTCAAAGTTGGGTTGTTTTGGTCAAAGTAGTTTGGACCAAGTTTCCGTTGCTCCAATAATGGGTCCAACTATTTGAGAATTATTTAAAATCTATATTTACACCTTTATAACTTTATATTGGTCCAAAAAAAAGCCGGTATTCATTCTAAAAGCTTTAAATCTCAATTTAAACCTTCATACGAATCTATTGAAAGTTTGGACGATCTTTGTCGTAGAAGTTTGCACAAGTTTTCCGTTGAATCAAAAATGGGTCTAACGTTCTTCTCTTAGGTTTATTACTATATTTATATCCTTATCACTTCATATTGGTCCCAAAAAAAGGCCAATATTCACTTCGTACGAAGCTATTCAAAGTTGGGCAGTTTTGGTCAAAGTAGTTTGGACCAAGTTTCCGTTGCTCCAATAATGGGTCCAACTATTTGAGAATTATTTAAAAACTATATTTACACCTTTATAACTTTATATTGGTCCAAAAAAAAGCCGGTATTCATTCTAAAAGCTTTAAATCTCAATTTAAACCTTCATACGAATCTATTGAAAGTTTGGACGATCTTTGTCGTAGAAGTTTGCACAAGTTTTCCGTTGAATCAAAAATGGGTCTAACATTCTTCTCTTAGGTTTATTACTATATTTATATCCTTATCACTTCATATTGGTCCCAAAAAAGGCCAATATTCAATTCGTACGAAGCTATTCAAAGTTGGGTTGTTTTGGTCAAAGTAGTTTGGACCAAGTTTCCGTTGCTCCAATAATGGGTCCAACTATTTGAGAATTATTTAAAATCTATATTTACACCTTTATAACTTTATATTGGTCCAAAAAAAAGCCGGTATTCATTCTAAAAGCTTTAAATCTCAATTTAAACCTTCATACGAATCTATTGAAAGTTTGGACGATCTTTGTCGTAGAAGTTTGCACAAGTTTTCCGTTGAATCAAAAATGGGTCTAACGTTCTTCTCTTAGGTTTATTACTATATTTATATCCTTATCACTTCATATTGGTCCCAAAAAAAGGCCAATATTCACTTCGTACGAAGCTATTCAAAGTTGGGCAGTTTTGGTCAAAGTAGTTTGGACCAAGTTTCCGTTGCTCCAATAATGGGTCTAACTATTTGAGAATTATTTAAAAACTATATTTACACCTTTATAACTTTATATTGGTCCAAAAAAAGCCGGTATTCATTCTAAAAGCTTTAAATCTCAATTTCAACCTTCATACGAATCTATTGAAAGTTTGGACGATCTTTGTCGTAGAAGTTTGCACAAGTTTTCCGTTGAATCAAAAATGGGTCTAACATTCTTCTCTTAGGTTTATTACTATATTTATATCCTTATCACTTCATATTGGTCCCAAAAAAGGCCAATATTCAATTCGTACGAAGCTATTCAAAGTTGGGTTGTTTTGGTCAAAGTAGTTTGGACCAAGTTTCCGTTGCTCCAATAATGGGTCCAACTATTTGAGAATTATTTAAAATCTATATTTACACCTTTATAACTTTATATTGGTCCAAAAAAAAGCCGGTATTCATTCTAAAAGCTTTAAATCTCAATTTAAACCTTCATACGAATCTATTGAAAGTTTGGACGATCTTTGTCGTAGAAGTTTGCACAAGTTTTCCGTTGAATCAAAAATGGGTCTAACGTTCTTCTCTTAGGTTTATTACTATATTTATATCCTTATCACTTCATATTGGTCCCAAAAAAAGGCCAATATTCACTTCGTACGAAGCTATTCAAAGTTGGGCAGTTTTGGTCAAAGTAGTTTGGACCATGTTTCCGTTGCTCCAATAATGGGTCCAACTATTTGAGAATTATTTAAAAACTATATTTACACCTTTACAACTTTATATTGGTCCAAAAAAAGCCGGTATTCATTCTAAAAGCTTTAAATCTCAATTTAAACCTTCATACGAATCTATTGAAAGTTTGGACGATCTTTGTCGTAGAAGTTTGCACAAGTTTTCCGTTGAATCAAAAATGGGTCTAACATTCTTCTCTTAGGTTTATTACTATATTTATATCCTTATCACTTCATATTGGTCCCAAAAAAGGCCAATATTCACTTCGTACGAAGCTATTCAAAGTTGGGTTGTTTTGGTCAAAGTAGTTTGGACCAAGTTTCCGTTGCTCCAATAATGGGTCCAACTATTTGAGAATTATTTAAAATCTATATTTACACCTTTATAACTTTATATTGGTCCAAAAAAAAGCCGGTATTCATTCTAAAAGCTTTAAATCTCAATTTAAACCTTCATACGAATCTATTGAAAGTTTGGACGATCTTTGTCGTAGAAGTTTGCACAAGTTTTCCGTTGAATCAAAAATGGGTCTAACGTTCTTCTCTTAGGTTTATTACTATATTTATATCCTTATCACTTCATATTGGTCCCAAAAAAAGGCCAATATTCACTTCGTACGAAGCTATTCAAAGTTGGGCAGTTTTGGTCAAAGTAGTTTGGACCAAGTTTCCGTTGCTCCAATAATGGGTCCAACTATTTGAGAATTATTTAAAAACTATATTTACACCTTTATAACTTTATATTGGTCCAAAAAAAAGCCGGTATTCATTCTAAAAGCTTTAAATCTCAATTTAAACCTTCATACGAATCTATTGAAAGTTTGGACGATCTTTGTCGTAGAAGTTTGCACAAGTTTTCCGTTGAATCAAAAATGGGTCTAACATTCTTCTCTTAGGTTTATTACTATATTTATATCCTTATCACTTCATATTGGTCCCAAAAAAGGCCAATATTCAATTCGTAC
Source organism: Trifolium repens (assembly GCA_030408175.1). Classification (NCBI taxonomy): domain Eukaryota; kingdom Viridiplantae; phylum Streptophyta; class Magnoliopsida; order Fabales; family Fabaceae; genus Trifolium; species Trifolium repens. Next base: position 35,863,123 of record CP125838.1, on the reverse strand, counting down.
GAAGCTATTCAAAGTTGGGTTGTTTTGGTCAAAGTAGTTTGGACCAAGTTTCCGTTGCTCCAATAATGGGTCCAACTATTTGAGAATTATTTAAAATCTATATTTACACCTTTATAACTTTATATTGGTCCAAAAAAAAGCCGGTATTCATTCTAAAAGCTTTAAATCTCAATTTAAACCTTCATACGAATCTATTGAAAGTTTGGACGATCTTTGTCGTAGAAGTTTGCACAAGTTTTCCGTTGAATCAAAAATGGGTCTAACGTTCTTCTCTTAGGTTTATTACTATATTTATATCCTTATCACTTCATATTGGTCCCAAAAAAAGGCCAATATTCACTTCGTACGAAGCTATTCAAAGTTGGGCAGTTTTGGTCAAAGTAGTTTGGACCATGTTTCCGTTGCTCCAATAATGGGTCCAACTATTTGAGAATTATTTAAAAACTATATTTACACCTTTACAACTTTATATTGGTCCAAAAAAAGCCGGTATTCATTCTAAAAGCTTTAAATCTCAATTTAAACCTTCATACGAATCTATTGAAAGTTTGGACGATCTTTGTCGTAGAAGTTTGCACAAGTTTTCCGTTGAATCAAAAATGGGTCTAACATTCTTCTCTTAGGTTTATTACTATATTTATATCCTTATCACTTCATATTGGTCCCAAAAAAGGCCAATATTCACTTCGTACGAAGCTATTCAAAGTTGGGTTGTTTTGGTCAAAGTAGTTTGGACCAAGTTTCCGTTGCTCCAATAATGGGTCCAACTATTTGAGAATTATTTAAAATCTATATTTACACCTTTATAACTTTATATTGGTCCAAAAAAAAGCCGGTATTCATTCTAAAAGCTTTAAATCTCAATTTAAACCTTCATACGAATCTATTGAAAGTTTGGACGATCTTTGTCGTAGAAGTTTGCACAAGTTTTCCGTTGAATCAAAAATGGGTCTAACGTTCTTCTCTTAGGTTTATTACTATATTTATATCCTTATCACTTCATATTGGTCCCAAAAAAAGGCCAATATTCACTTCGTACGAAGCTATTCAAAGTTGGGCAGTTTTGGTCCAAGTAGTTTGGACCATGTTTCCGTTGCTCCAATAATGGGTCCAACTATTTGAGAATTATTTAAAAACTAAATTTACACCTTTATAACTTTATATTGGTAAAAAAAAAAGCCGGTATTCATTCTAAAAGCTTTAAATCTCAATTTAAACCTTCATGCGAATCTATTGAAAGTTTGGACGATCTTTGTCGTAGAAGTTTGCACAAGTTTTCCGTTGAATCAAAAATGGGTCTAACATTCTTCTCTTAGGTTTATTACTATATTTATATCCTTATCACTTCATATTGGTCCCAAAAAAGGCCAATATTCACTTCGTACGAAGCTATTCAAAGTTGGGCAGTTTTGGTCAAAGTAGTTTGGACCAAGTTTCCGTTGCTCCAATAATGGGTCTAACTATTTGAGAATTATTTAAAAACTATATTTACACCTTTATAACTTTATATTGGTCCAAAAAAAAGCCGGTATTCATTCTAAAAGCTTTAAATATCAATTTAAACCTTCATACGAATCTATTGAAAGTTTGGACGATCTTTGTCGTAGAAGTTTGCACAAGTTTTCCGTTGAATCAAAAATGGGTCTAACGTTCTTCTCTTAGGTTTATTACTATATTTATATCCTTATCACTTCATATTGGTCCCAAAAAAAGGCCAATATTCACTTCGTACGAAGCTATTCAAAGTTGGGCAGTTTTGGTCAAAGTAGTTTGGACCATGTTTCCGTTGCTCCAATAATGGGTCCAACTATTTGAGAATTATTTAAAAACTATATTTACACCTTTATAACTTTATATTGGTCCAAAAAAAGCCGGTATTCATTCTAAAAGCTTTAAATCTCAATTTAAACCTTCATACGAATCTATTGAAAGTTTGGACGATCTTTGTCGTAGAAGTTTGCACAAGTTTTCCGTTAAATAAAAAATGGGTCTAACGTTCTTCTATTAGGTTTATTACTATATTTATATCCTTATCACTTCATATAGGTCCCAAAAAAGGCCAATATTCACTTCGTACGAAGCTATTCAAAGTTGGGCAGTTTTGGTCAAAGTAATTGGGACCAAGTTTCCGTTGCTCCAATAATGGGTCTAACTATTTGAGAATTATTTAAAAACTATATTTACACCTTTATAACTTTATATTGGTCCAAAAAAAAGCCGGTATTCATTCTAAAAGCTTTAAATCTCAATTTAAACCTTCATACGAATCTATTGAAAGTGTGGACGATCTTTGTCGTAGAAGTTTGCACAAGTTTTCCATTATATAAAAAATGGGTCTAACGTTCTTCTATTAGGTTTATTACTATATTTATATCCTTATCACTTCATATTGGTCCCAAAAAAGGCCAATATTCACTTCGTACGAAGCTATTCAAAGTTGGGCAGTTTTGGTCAAAGTAGTTTGGACCAAGTTTCCGTTGCTCCAATAATGGGTCTAACTATTTGAGAATTATTTTAAAACTATATTTACACCTTTATAACTTTATATTGGTCCAAAAAAAAGCCGGTATTCATTCTAAAAGCTTTAAATCTCAATTTAAACCTTCATACGAATCTATTGAAAGTTTGGACGATCTTTGTCGTAGAAGTTTGCACAAGTTTTCCGTTGAATCAAAAATGGGTCTAATGTTCTTCTCTTAGGTTTATTACTATATTTATATCCTTATCACTTCATATTGGTCCCAAAAAAAGGCCAATATTCACTTCGTACGAAGCTATTCAAAGTTGGGCAGTTTTGGTCAAAGTAGTTTGGACCATGTTTCCGTTGCTCCAATAATGGGTCCAACTATTTGAGAATTATTTAAAAACTATATTTACACCTTTATAACTTTATATTGGTCCAAAAAAAGCCGGTATTCATTCTAAAAGCTTTCAATCTCAATTTAAACCTTCATACGAATCTATTGAAAGTTTGGATGATCTTTGTCGTAGAGGTTTGCACAAGTTTTCCGTTAAATAAAAAATGGGTCTAACGTTCTATTAGGTTTATTACTATATTTATATCCTTATCACTTCATATTGGTCCCAAAAAAGGCCAATATTCACTTCGTACGAAGCTATTCAAAGTTGGGCAGTTTTGGTCAAAGTAGTTTGGACCAAGTTTCCGTTGCTCCAATAATGGGTCTAACTATTTGAGAATTATTTAAAAACTATATTTACACCTTTATAACTTTATATTGGTCCAAAAAAAAGCCGGTATTCATTCTAAAAGCTTTAAATCTCAATTTAAACCTTCATACGAATCTATTGAAAGTTTGGACGATCTTTGTCGTAGAAGTTTGCACAAGTTTTCCGTTGAATCAAAAATGGGTCTAACATTCTTCTCTTAGGTTTATTACTATATTTATATCCTTATCACTTCATATTGGTCCCAAAAAAGGCCAATATTCACTTCGTACGAAGCTATTCAAAGTTGGGCAGTTTTGGTCAAAGTAGTTTGGACCAAGTTTCCGTTGCTCCAATAATGGGTCCAACTATTTGAGAATTATTTAAAATCTATATTTACACCTTTATAACTTTATATTGGTCCAAAAAAAAGCCGGTATTCATTCTAAAAGCTTTAAATCTCAATTTAAACCTTCATACGAATCTATTGAAAGTTTGGACGATCTTTGTCGTAGAAGTTTGCACAAGTTTTCCGTTGAATCAAAAATGGGTCTAACGTTATTCTCTTAGGTTTATTACTATATTTATATCCTTATCACTTCATATTGGTCCCAAAAAAAGGCCAATATTCACTTCGTACGAAGCTATTCAAAGTTGGGCAGTTTTGGTCAAAGTAGTTTGGACCATGTTTCCGTTGCTCCACTAATGGGTCCAACTATTTGAGAATTATTTAAAAACTATATTTACACCTTTATAACTTTATATTGGTCCAAAAAAAGCCGGTATTCATTCTAAAAGCTTTAAATCTCAATTTAAACCTTCATACGAATCTATTGAAAGTTTGGACGATCTTTGTCGTAGAAGTTTGCACAAGTTTTCCGTTGAATCAAAAATGGGTCTAACATTCTTCTCTTAGGTTTATTACTATATTTATATCCTTATCACTTCATATTGGTCCCAAAAAAGGCCAATATTCACTTCGTACGAAGCTATTCAAAGTTGGGTTGTTTTGGTCAAAGTAGTTTGGACCAAGTTTCCGTTGCTCCAATAATGGGTCCAACTATTTGAGAATTATTTAAAAACTATATTTACACCTTTATAACTTTATATTGGTCCAAAAAAAAGCCGGTATTCATTCTAAAAGCTTTAAATCTCAATTTAAACCTTCATACGAATCTATTGAAAGTTTGGATGATCTTTGTCGTAGAGGTTTGCACAAGTTTTCCGTTGAATCAAAAATGGGTCTAACGTTCTTCTCTTAGGTTTATTACTATATTTATATCCTTATCACTTCATATTGGTCCCAAAAAAGGCCAATATTCACTTCGTACGAAGCTATTCAAAGTTGGGCAGTTTTGGTCAAAGTAGTTTGGACCAAGTTTCCGTTGCTCCAATAATGGGTCTAACTATTTGAGAATTATTTAAAAACTATATTTACACCTTTATAACTTTATATTGGTCCAAAAAAAAGCCGGTATTCATTCTAAAATCTTTAAATCTCAATTTAAACCTTCATACGAATCTATTGAAAGTTTGGACGATCTTTGTCGTAGAAGTTTGCACAAGTTTTCCGTTGAATCAAAAATGGGTCTAACATTCTTCTCTTAGGTTTATTACTATATTTATATCCTTATCACTTCATATTGGTCCCAAAAAAGGCCAATATTCACTTCGTACGAAGCTATTCAAAGTTGGGTTGTTTTGGTCAAAGTAGTTTGGACCAAGTTTCCGTTGCTCCAATAATGGGTCCAACTATTTGAGAATTATTTAAAATCTATATTTACACCTTTATAACTTTATATTGGTCCAAAAAAAAGCCGGTATTCATTCTAAAAGCTTTAAATCTCAATTTAAACCTTCATACGAATCTATTGAAAGTTTGGACGATCTTTGTCGTAGAAGTTTGCACAAGTTTTCCGTTGAATCAAAAATGGGTCTAACGTTCTTCTCTTAGGTTTATTACTATATTTATATCCTTATCACTTCATATTGGTCCCAAAAAAAGGCCAATATTCACTTCGTACGAAGCTATTCAAAGTTGGGCAGTTTTGGTCAAAGTAGTTTGGACCAAGTTTCCGTTGCTCTAATAATGGGTCCAACTATTTGAGAATTATTTAAAAACTATATTTACACCTTTATAACTTTATATTGGTCCAAAAAAAAGCCGGTATTCATTCTAAAAGCTTTAAATCTCAATTTAAACCTTCATACGAATCTATTGAAAGTTTGGACGATCTTTGTCGTAGAAGTTTGCACAAGTTTTCCGTTGAATCAAAAATGGGTCTAACATTCTTCTCTTAGGTTTATTACTATATTTATATCCTTATCACTTCATATTGGTCCCAAAAAAGGCCAATATTCACTTCGTACGAAGCTATTCAAAGTTGGGTTGTTTTGGTCAAAGTAGTTTGGACCAAGTTTCCGTTGCTCCAATAATGGGTCCAACTATTTGAGAATTATTTAAAATCTATATTTACACCTTTATAACTTTATATTGGTCCAAAAAAAAGCCGGTATTCATTCTAAAAGCTTTAAATCTCAATTTAAACCTTCATACGAATCTATTGAAAGTTTGGACGATCTTTGTCGTAGAAGTTTGCACAAGTTTTCCGTTGAATCAAAAATGGGTCTAACGTTCTTCTCTTAGGTTTATTACTATATTTATATCCTTATCACTTCATATTGGTCCCAAAAAAAGGCCAATATTCACTTCGTACGAAGCTATTCAAAGTTGGGCAGTTTTGGTCCAAGTAGTTTGGACCATGTTTCCGTTGCTCCAATAATGGGTCCAACTATTTGAGAATTATTTAAAAACTAAATTTACACCTTTATAACTTTATATTGGTAAAAAAAAAAGCCGGTATTCATTCTAAAAGCTTTAAATCTCAATTTAAACCTTCATACGAATCTATTGAAAGTTTGGACGATCTTTGTCGTAGAAGTTTGCACAAGTTTTCCGTTGAATCAAAAATGGGTCTAACATTCTTCTCTTAGGTTTATTACTATATTTATATCCTTATCACTTCATATTGGTCCCAAAAAAGGCCAATATTCACTTCGTACGAAGCTATTCAAAGTTGGGCAGTTTTGGTCAAAGTAGTTTGGACCAAGTTTCCGTTGCTCCAATAATGGGTCTAACTATTTGAGAATTATTTAAAAACTATATTTACACCTTTATAACTTTATATTGGTCCAAAAAAAAGCCGGTATTCATTCTAAAAGCTTTAAATATCAATTTAAACCTTCATACGAATCTATTGAAAGTTTGGACGATCTTTGTCGTAGAAGTTTGCACAAGTTTTCCGTTGAATCAAAAATGGGTCTAACGTTCTTCTCTTAGGTTTATTACTATATTTATATCCTTATCACTTCATATTGGTCCCAAAAAAAGGCCAATATTCACTTCGTACGAAGCTATTCAAAGTTGGGCAGTTTTGGTCAAAGTAGTTTGGACCATGTTTCCGTTGCTCCAATAATGGGTCCAACTATTTGAGAATTATTTAAAAACTATATTTACACCTTTATAACTTTATATTGGTCCAAAAAAAGCCGGTATTCATTCTAAAAGCTTTAAATCTCAATTTAAACCTTCATACGAATCTATTGAAAGTTTGGACGATCTTTGTCGTAGAAGTTTGCACAAGTTTTCCGTTAAATAAAAAATGGGTCTAACGTTCTTCTATTAGGTTTATTACTATATTTATATCCTTATCACTTCATATAGGTCCCAAAAAAGGCCAATATTCACTTCGTACGAAGCTATTCAAAGTTGGGCAGTTTTGGTCAAAGTAGTTGGGACCAAGTTTCCGTTGCTCCAATAATGGGTCTAACTATTTGAGAATTATTTAAAAACTATATTTACACCTTTATAACTTTATATTGGTCCAAAAAAAAGCCGGTATTCATTCTAAAAGCTTTAAATCTCAATTTAAACCTTCATACGAATCTATTGAAAGTGTGGACGATCTTTGTCGTAGAAGTTTGCACAAGTTTTCCATTATATAAAAAATGGGTCTAACGTTCTTCTATTAGGTTTATTACTATATTTATATCCTTATCACTTCATATTGGTCCCAAAAAAGGCCAATATTCACTTCGTACGAAGCTATTCAAAGTTGGGCAGTTTTGGTCAAAGTAGTTTGGACCAAGTTTCCGTTGCTCCAATAATGGGTCTAACTATTTGAGAATTATTTAAAAACTATATTTACACCTTTATAACTTTATATTGGTCCAAAAAAAAGCCGGTATTCATTCTAAAAGCTTTAAATCTCAATTTAAACCTTCATACGAATCTATTGAAAGTTTGGACGATCTTTGTCGTAGAAGTTTGCACAAGTTTTCCGTTGAATCAAAAATGGGTCTAATGTTCTTCTCTTAGGTTTATTACTATATTTATATCCTTATCACTTCATATTGGTCCCAAAAAAAGGCCAATATTCACTTCGTACGAAGCTATTCAAAGTTGGGCAGTTTTGGTCAAAGTAGTTTGGACCATGTTTCCGTTGCTCCAATAATGGGTCCAACTATTTGAGAATTATTTAAAAACTATATTTACACCTTTATAACTTTATATTGGTCCAAAAAAAGCCGGTATTCATTCTAAAAGCTTTCAATCTCAATTTAAACCTTCATACGAATCTATTGAAAGTTTGGATGATCTTTGTCGTAGAGGTTTGCACAAGTTTTCCGTTAAATAAAAAATGGGTCTAACGTTCTATTAGGTTTATTACTATATTTATATCCTTATCACTTCATATTGGTCCCAAAAAAGGCCAATATTCACTTCGTACGAAGCTATTCAAAGTTGGGCAGTTTTGGTCAAAGTAGTTTGGACCAAGTTTCCGTTGCTCCAATAATGGGTCTAACTATTTGAGAATTATTTAAAAACTATATTTACACCTTTATAACTTTATATTGGTCCAAAAAAAAGCCGGTATTCATTCTAAAAGCTTTAAATCTCAATTTAAACCTTCATACGAATCTATTGAAAGTTTGGACGATCTTTGTCGTAGAAGTTTGCACAAGTTTTCCGTTGAATCAAAAATGGGTCTAACATTCTTCTCTTAGGTTTATTACTATATTTATATCCTTATCACTTCATATTGGTCCCAAAAAAGGCCAATATTCACTTCGTACGAAGCTATTCAAAGTTGGGCAGTTTTGGTCAAAGTAGTTTGGACCAAGTTTCCGTTGCTCCAATAATGGGTCCAACTATTTGAGAATTATTTAAAATCTATATTTACACCTTTATAACTTTATATTGGTCCAAAAAAAAGCCGGTATTCATTCTAAAAGCTTTAAATCTCAATTTAAACCTTCATACGAATCTATTGAAAGTTTGGACGATCTTTGTCGTAGAAGTTTGCACAAGTTTTCCGTTGAATCAAAAATGGGTCTAACGTTATTCTCTTAGGTTTATTACTATATTTATATCCTTATCACTTCATATTGGTCCCAAAAAAAGGCCAATATTCACTTCGTACGAAGCTATTCAAAGTTGGGCAGTTTTGGTCAAAGTAGTTTGGACCATGTTTCCGTTGCTCCACTAATGGGTCCAACTATTTGAGAATTATTTAAAAACTATATTTACACCTTTATAACTTTATATTGGTCCAAAAAAAGCCGGTATTCATTCTAAAAGCTTTAAATCTCAATTTAAACCTTCATACGAATCTATTGAAAGTTTGGACGATCTTTGTCGTAGAAGTTTGCACAAGTTTTCCGTTGAATCAAAAATGGGTCTAACATTCTTCTCTTAGGTTTATTACTATATTTATATCCTTATCACTTCATATTGGTCCCAAAAAAGGCCAATATTCACTTCGTACGAAGCTATTCAAAGTTGGGTTGTTTTGGTCAAAGTAGTTTGGACCAAGTTTCCGTTGCTCCAATAATGGGTCCAACTATTTGAGAATTATTTAAAAACTATATTTACACCTTTATAACTTTATATTGGTCCAAAAAAAAGCCGGTATTCATTCTAAAAGCTTTAAATCTCAATTTAAACCTTCATACGAATCTATTGAAAGTTTGGACGATCTTTGTCGTAGAGGTTTGCACAAGTTTTCCGTTGAATCAAAAATGGGTCTAACGTTCTTCTCTTAGGTTTATTACTATATTTATATCCTTATCACTTCATATTGGTCCCAAAAAAGGCCAATATTCACTTCGTACGAAGCTATTCAAAGTTGGGCAGTTTTGGTCAAAGTAGTTTGGACCAAGTTTCCGTTGCTCCAATAATGGGTCTAACTATTTGAGAATTATTTAAAAACTATATTTACACCTTTATAACTTTATATTGGTCCAAAAAAAAGCCGGTATTCATTCTAAAATCTTTAAATCTCAATTTAAACCTTCATACGAATCTATTGAAAGTTTGGACGATCTTTGTCGTAGAAGTTTGCACAAGTTTTCCGTTGAATCAAAAATGGGTCTAACATTCTTCTCTTAGGTTTATTACTATATTTATATCCTTATCACTTCATATTGGTCCCAAAAAAGGCCAATATTCACTTCGTACGAAGCTATTCAAAGTTGGGTTGTTTTGGTCAAAGTAGTTTGGACCAAGTTTCCGTTGCTCCAATAATGGGTCCAACTATTTGAGAATTATTTAAAAACTATATTTACACCTTTATAACTTTATATTGGTCCAAAAAAAAGCCGGTATTCATTCTAAAAGCTTTAAATCTCAATTTAAACCTTCATACGAATCTATTGAAAGTTTGGACGATCTTTGTCGTAGAAGTTTGCACAAGTTTTCCGTTGAATCAAAAATGGGTCTAACGTTCTTCTCTTAGGTTTATTACTATATTTATATCCTTATCACTTCATATTGGTCCCAAAAAAAGGCCAATATTCACTTCGTACGAAGCTATTCAAAGTTGGGCAGTTTTGGTCAAAGTAGTTTGGACCATGTTTCCGTTGCTCCAATAATGGGTCCAACTATTTGAGAATTATTTAAAAACTATATTTACACCTTTATAACTTTATATTGGTCCAAAAAAAGCCGGTATTCATTCTAAAAGCTTTAAATCTCAATTTAAGCCTTCATACGAATCTATTGAAAGTTTGGACGATCTTTGTCGTAGAAGTTTGCACAAGTTTTCCGTTAAATCAAAAATGGGTCTAACGTTCTTCTCTTAGGTTTATTACTATATTTATATCCTTATCACTTCATATTGGTCCCAAAAAAGGCCAATATTCACTTCGTACGAAGCTATTCAAAGTTGGGCAGTTTTGGTCAAAGTAGTTTGGACCAAGTTTCCGTTGCTCCAATAATGGGTCTAACTATTTGAGAATTATTTAAAAACTATATTTACACCTTTATAACTTTATATTGGTCCAAAAAAAAGCCGGTATTCATTCTAAAATCTTTAAATCTCAATTTAAACCTTCATACGAATCTATTGAAAGTTTGGACGATCTTTGTCGTAGAAGTTTGCACAAGTTTTCCGTTGAATCAAAAATGGGTCTAACATTCTTCTCTTAGGTTTATTACTATATTTATATCCTTATCACTTCATATTGGTCCCAAAAAAGGCCAATATTCACTTCGTACGAAGCTATTCAAAGTTGGGTTGTTTTGGTCAAAGCAGTTTGGACCAAGTTTCCGTTGCTCCAATAATGGGTCCAACTATTTGAGAATTATTTAAAAACTATATTTACACCTTTATAACTTTATATTGGTCCAAAAAAAAGCCGGTATTCATTCTAAAAGCTTTAAATCTCAATTTAAACCTTCATACGAATCTATTGAAAGTTTGGACGATCTTTGTCGTAGAAGTTTGCACAAGTTTTCCGTTGAATCAAAAATGGGTCTAACGTTCTTCTCTTAGGTTTATTACTATATTTATATCCTTATCACTTCATATTGGTCCCAAAAAAAGGCCAATATTCACTTCGTACGAAGCTATTCAAAGTTGGGCAGTTTTGGTCAAAGTAGTTTGGACCATGTTTCCGTTGCTCCAATAATGGGTCCAACTATTTGAGAATTATTTAAAAACTATATTTACACCTTTATAACTTTATATTGGTCCAAAAAAAGCCGGTATTCATTCTAAAAGCTTTAAATCTCAATTTAAACCTTCATACGAATCTATTGAAAGTTTGGACGATCTTTGTCGTAGAAGTTTGCACAAGTTTTCCGTTAAATCAAAAATGGGTCTAACGTTCTTCTCTTAGGTTTATTACTATATTTATATCCTTATCACTTCATATTGGTCCCAAAAAAGGCCAATATTCACTTCGTATGAAGCTATTCAAAGTTGGGCAGTTTTGGTCAAAGTAGTTTGGACCAAGTTTCCGTTGCTCCAATAATGGGTCTAACTATTTGAGAATTATTTAAAAACTATATTTACACCTTTATAACTTTATATTGGTCCAAAAAAAAGCCGGTATTCATTCTAAAATCTTTAAATCTCAATTTAAACCTTCATACGAATCTATTGAAAGTTTGGACGATCTTTGTCGTAGAAGTTTGCACAAGTTTTCCGTTGAATCAAAAATGGGTCTAACATTCTTCTCTTAGGTTTATTACTATATTTATATCCTTATCACTTCATATTGGTCCCAAAAAAGGCCAATATTCACTTCGTACGAAGCTATTCAAAGTTGGGTTGTTTTGGTCAAAGTAGTTTGGACCAAGTTTCCGTTGCTCCAATAATGGGTCCAACTATTTGAGAATTATTTAAAAACTATATTTACACCTTTATAACTTTATATTGGTCCAAAAAAAAGCCGGTATTCATTCTAAAAGCTTTAAATCTCAATTTAAACCTTCATACGAATCTATTGAAAGTTTGGACGATCTTTGTCGTAGAAGTTTGCACAAGTTTTCCGTTGAATCAAAAATGGGTCTAACGTTCTTCTCTTAGGTTTATTACTATATTTATATCCTTATCACTTCATATTGGTCCCAAAAAAAGGCCAATATTCACTTTGTACGAAGCTATTCAAAGTTGGGCAGTTTTGGTCAAAGTAGTTTGGACCATGTTTCCGTTGCTCCAATAATGGGTCCAACTATTTGAGAATTATTTAAAAACTATATTTACACCTTTATAAATTTATATTGGTCCAAAAAAAGCCGGTATTCATTCTAAAAGCTTTAAATCTCAATTTAAACCTTCATACGAATCTATTGAAAGTTTGGACGATCTTTGTCGTAGAAGTTTGCACAAGTTTTCCGTTAAATCAAAAATGGGTCTAACGTTCTTCTATTAGGTTTATTACTATATTTATATCCTTATGGCTTCATATTGGTCCCAAAAAAGGCCAATATTCACTTCGTACGAAGCTATTCAAAGTTGGGCAGTTTTGGTCAAAGTAGTTTGGACCAAGTTTCCGTTGCTCCAATAATGGGTCTAACTATTTGAGAATTATTTAAAAACTATATTTACACCTTTATAACTTTATATTGGTCCAAAAAAAAGCCGGTATTCATTCTAAAAGCTTTAAATCTCAATTTAAACCTTCATACGAATCTATTGAAAGTTTGGACGATCTTTGTCGTAGAAGTTTGCACAAGTTTTCCGTTGAATCAAAAATGGGTCTAACATTCTTCTCTTAGGTTTATTACTATATTTATATCCTTATCACTTCATATTGGTCCCAAAAAAGGCCAATATTCACTTCGTACGAAGCTATTCAAAGTTGGGTTGTTTTGGTCAAAGTAGTTTGGACCAAGTATCCGTTGCTCCAATAATGGGTCCAACTATTTGAGAATTATTTAAAAACTATATTTACACCTTTATAACTTTATATTGGTCCAAAAAAAAGCCGGTATTCATTCTAAAAGCTTTAAATCTCAATTTAAACCTTCATACGAATCTATTGAAAGTTTGGACGATCTTTGTCGTAGAAGTTTGCACAAGTTTTCCGTTGAATCAAAAATGGGTCTAACGTTCTTCTCTTAGGTTTATTACTATATTTATATCCTTATCACTTCATATTGGTCCCAAAAAAAGGCCAATATTCACTTCGTACGAAGCTATTCAAAGTTGGGCAGTTTTGGTCAAAGTAGTTTGGACCATGTTTCCGTTGCTCCAATAATGGGTCCAACTATTTGAGAATTATTTAAAAACTATATTTACACCTTTATAACTTTATATTGGTCCAAGAAAAGCCGGTATTCATTCTAAAAGCTTTAAATCTCAATTTAAACCTTCATACGAATCTATTGAAAGTTTGGACGATCTTTGTCGTAGAAGTTTGCACAAGTTTTCCGTTAAATCAAAAATGGGTCTAACGTTCTTCTCTTAGGTTTATTACTATATTTATATCCTTATCACATCATATTGGTCCCAAAAAAGGCCAATATTCACTTCGTACGAAGCTATTCAAAGTTGGGCAGTTTTGGTCAAAGTAGTTTGGACCAAGTTTCCGTTGCTCCAATAATGGGTCTAACTATTTGAGAATTATTTAAAAACTATATTTACACCTTTATAACTTTATATTGGTCCAAAAAAAAGCTGGTATTCATTCTAAAATCTTTAAATCTCAATTTAAACCTTCATACGAATCTATTGAAAGTTTGGACGATCTTTGTCGTAGAAGTTTGCACAAGTTTTCCGTTGAATCAAAAATGGGTCTAACATTCTTCTCTTAGGTTTATTACTATATTTATATCCTTATCACTTCATATTGGTCCCAAAAAAGGCCAATATCCACTTCGTACGAAGCTATTCAAAGTTGGGTTGTTTTGGTCAAAGTAGTTTGGACCAAGTTTCCGTTGCTCCAATAATGGGTCCAACTATTTGAGAATTATTTAAAAACTATATTTACACCTTTATAACTTTATATTGGTCCAAAAAAAAGCCGGTATTCATTCTAAAAGCTTTAAATCTCAATTTAAACCTTCATACGAATCTATTGAAAGTTTGGACGATCTTTGTCGTAGAAGTTTGCACAAGTTTTCCGTTGAATCAAAAATGGGTCTAACGTTCTTCTCTTAGGTTTATTACTATATTTATATCCTTATCACTTCATATTGGTCCCAAAAAAAGGCCAATATTCACTTCGTACGAAGCTATTCAAAGTTGGGCAGTTTTGGTCAAAGTAGTTTGGACCATGTTTCCGTTGCTCCAATAATGGGTCCAACTATTTGAGAATTATTTAAAAACTATATTTACACCTTTATAACTTTATATTGGTCCAAAAAAAGCCGGTATTCATTCTAAAAGCTTTAAATCTCAATTTAAACCTTCATACGAATCTATTGAAAGTTTGGACGATCTTTGTCGTAGAAGTTTGCACAAGTTTTCCGTTGAATCAAAAATGGGTCTAACGTTCTTCTCTTAGGTTTATTACTATATTTATATCCTTATCACTTCATATTGGTCCCAAAAAAAGGCCAATATTCACTTCGTACGAAGCTATTCAAAGTTGGGTTGTTTTGGTCAAAGTAGTTTGGACCAAGTTTCCGTTGCTCCAATAATGGGTCCAACTATTTGAGAATTATTTAAAAACTATATTTACACCTTTATAACTTTATATTGGTCCAAAAAAAAGCCGGTATTCATTCTAAAAGCTTTAAATCTCAATTTAAACCTTCATACGAATCTATTGAAAGTTTGGACGATCTTTGTCGTAGAAGTTTGCACAAGTTTTCCGTTGAATCAAAAATGGGTCTAACGTTCTTCTCTTAGGTTTATTACTATATTTATATCCTTATCACTTCATATTGGTCCCAAAAAAAGGCCAATATTCACTTTGTACGAAGCTATTCAAAGTTGGGCAGTTTTGGTCAAAGTAGTTTGGACCATGTTTCCGTTGCTCCAATAATGGGTCCAACTATTTGAGAATTATTTAAAAACTATATTTACACCTTTATAAATTTATATTGGTCCAAAAAAATCCGGTATTCATTCTAAAAGCTTTAAATCTCAATTTAAACCTTCATACGAATCTATTGAAAGTTTGGACGATCTTTGTCGTAGAAGTTTGCACAAGTTTTCCGTTAAATCAAAAATGGGTCTAACGTTCTTCTATTAGGTTTATTACTATATTTATATCCTTATGGCTTCATATTGGTCCCAAAAAAGGCCAATATTCACTTCGTACGAAGCTATTCAAAGTTGGGCAGTTTTGGTCAAAGTAGTTTGGACCAAGTTTCCGTTGCTCCAATAATGGGTCTAACTATTTGAGAATTATTTAAAAACTATATTTACACCTTTATAACTTTATATTGGTCCAAAAAAAAGCCGGTATTCATTCTAAAAGCTTTAAATCTCAATTTAAACCTTCATACGAATCTATTGAAAGTTTGGACGATCTTTGTCGTAGAAGTTTGCACAAGTTTTCCGTTGAATCAAAAATGGGTCTAACATTCTTCTCTTAGGTTTATTACTATATTTATATCCTTATCACTTCATATTGGTCCCAAAAAAGGCCAATATTCACTTCGTACGAAGCTATTCAAAGTTGGGTTGTTTTGGTCAAAGTAGTTTGGACCAAGTATCCGTTGCTCCAATAATGGGTCCAACTATTTGAGAATTATTTAAAAACTATATTTACACCTTTATAACTTTATATTGGTCCAAAAAAAAGCCGGTATTCATTCTAAAAGCTTTAAATCTCAATTTAAACCTTCATACGAATCTATTGAAAGTTTGGACGATCTTTGTCGTAGAAGTTTGCACAAGTTTTCCGTTGAATCAAAAATGGGTCTAACGTTCTTCTCTTAGGTTTATTACTATATTTATATCCTTATCACTTCATATTGGTCCCAAAAAAAGGCCAATATTCACTTCGTACGAAGCTATTCAAAGTTGGGCAGTTTTGGTCAAAGTAGTTTGGACCATGTTTCCGTTGCTCCAATAATGGGTCCAACTATTTGAGAATTATTTAAAAACTATATTTACACCTTTATAACTTTATATTGGTCCAAGAAAAGCCGGTATTCATTCTAAAAGCTTTAAATCTCAATTTAAACCTTCATACGAATCTATTGAAAGTTTGGACGATCTTTGTCGTAGAAGTTTGCACAAGTTTTCCGTTAAATCAAAAATGGGTCTAACGTTCTTCTCTTAGGTTTATTACTATATTTATATCCTTATCACTTCATATTGGTCCCAAAAAAGGCCAATATTCACTTCGTACGAAGCTATTCAAAGTTGGGCAGTTTTGGTCAAAGTAGTTTGGACCAAGTTTCCGTTGCTCCAATAATGGGTCTAACTATTTGAGAATTATTTAAAAACTATATTTACACCTTTATAACTTTATATTGGTCCAAAAAAAAGCTGGTATTCATTCTAAAATCTTTAAATCTCAATTTAAACCTTCATACGAATCTATTGAAAGTTTGGACGATCTTTGTCGTAGAAGTTTGCACAAGTTTTCCGTTGAATCAAAAATGGGTCTAACATTCTTCTCTTAGGTTTATTACTATATTTATATCCTTATCACTTCATATTGGTCCCAAAAAAGGCCAATATCCACTTCGTACGAAGCTATTCAAAGTTGGGTTGTTTTGGTCAAAGTAGTTTGGACCAAGTTTCCGTTGCTCCAATAATGGGTCCAACTATTTGAGAATTATTTAAAAACTATATTTACACCTTTATAACTTTATATTGGTCCAAAAAAAAGCCGGTATTCATTCTAAAAGCTTTAAATCTCAATTTAAACCTTCATACGAATCTATTGAAAGTTTGGACGATCTTTGTCGTAGAAGTTTGCACAAGTTTTCCGTTGAATCAAAAATGGGTCTAACGTTCTTCTCTTAGGTTTATTACTATATTTATATCCTTATCACTTCATATTGGTCCCAAAAAAAGGCCAATATTCACTTCGTACGAAGCTATTCAAAGTTGGGCAGTTTTGGTCAAAGTAGTTTGGACCATGTTTCCGTTGCTCCAATAATGGGTCCAACTATTTGAGAATTATTTAAAAACTATATTTACACCTTTATAACTTTATATTGGTCCAAAAAAAGCCGGTATTCATTCTAAAAGCTTTAAATCTCAATTTAAACCTTCATACGAATCTATTGAAAGTTTGGACGATCTTTGTCGTAGAAGTTTGCACAAGTTTTACGTTGAATCAAAAATGGGTCTAACGTTCTTCTCTTAGGTTTATTACTATATTTATATCCTTATCACTTCATATTGGTCCCAAAAAAAGGCCAATATTCACTTCGTACGAAGCTATTCAAAGTTGGGCAGTTTTGGTCAAAGTAGTTTGGACCATGTTTCCGTTGCTCCAATAATGGGTCCAACTATTTGAGAATTATTTAAAAACTATATTTACACCTTTATAACTTTATATTGGTCCAAAAAAAGCCGGTATTCATTCTAAAAGCTTTAAATCTCAATTTAAACCTTCATACGAATCTATTGAAAGTTTGGACGATCTTTGTCGTAGAAGTTTGCACAAGTTTTCCGTTAAATAAAAAATGGGTCTAACGTTCTTCTATTAGGTTTATTACTATATTTATATCCTTATCACTTCATATTGGTCCCAAAAAAGGCCAATATTCACTTCGTACGAAGCTATTCAAAGTTGGGCAGTTTTGGTCAAAGTAGTTTGGACCAAGTTTCCGTTGCTCCAATAATGGGTCTAACTATTTGAGAATTATTTAAAAACTATATTTACACCTTTATAACTTTATATTGGTCCAAAAAAAAGCCGGTATTCATTCTAAAAGCTTTAAATCTCAATTTAAACCTTCATACGAATCTATTGAAAGTTTGGACGATCTTTGTCGTAGAAGTTTGCACAAGTTTTCCGTTGAATCAAAAATGGGTCTAACATTCTTCTCTAAGGTTTATTACTATATTTATATCCTTATCACTTCATATTGGTCCCAAAAAAGGCCAATATTCACTTCGTACGAAGCTATTCAAAGTTGGGTTGTTTTGGTCAAAGTAGTTTGGACCAATTTTCCGTTGCTCCAATAATGGGTCCAACTATTTGAGAATTATTTAAAATCTATATTTACACCTTTATAACTTTATATTGGTCCAAAAAAAAGCCGGTATTCATTCTAAAAGCTTTAAATCTCAATTTAAACCTTCATACGAATCTATTGAAAGTTTGGACGATCTTTGTCGTAGAAGTTTGCACAAGTTTTCCGTTGAATCAAAAATGGGTCTAACGTTCTTCTCTTAGGTTTATTACTATATTTATATCCGTATCACTTCATATTGGTCCCAAAAAAAGGCCAATATTCACTTCGTACGAAGCTATTCAAAGTTGGGCAGTTTTGGTCAAAGTAGTTTGGACCATGTTTCCGTTGCTCCAATAATGGGTCCAACTATTTGAGAATTATTTAAAAACTATATTTACACCTTTATAACTTTATATTGGTCCAAAAAAAGCCGGTATTCATTCTAAAAGCTTTAAATCTCAATTTAAACCTTCATACGAATCTATTGAAAGTTTGGACGATCTTTGTCGTAGAAGTTTGCACAAGTTTTCCGTTAAATAAAAAATGGGTCTAACGTTCTTCTATTAGGTTTATTACTATATCTATATCCTTATCACTTCATATTGGTCCCAAAAAAGGCCAATATTCACTTCGTACGAAGCTATTCAAAGTTGGGCAGTTTTGGTCAAAGTAGTTTGGACCAAGTTTCCGTTGCTCCAATAATGGGTCTAACTATTTGAGAATTATTTAAAAACTATATTTACACCTTTATAACTTTATATTGGTCCAAAAAAAGCCGGTATTCATTCTAAAAGCTTTAAATCTCAATTTAAACCTTCATACGAATCTATTGAAAGTTTGGACGATCTTTGTCGTAGAAGTTTGCACAAGTTTTCCGTTGAATCAAAAATGGGTCTAACGTTCTTCTCTTAGGTTTATTACTATATTTATATCCTTATCACTTCATATTGGTCCCAAAAAAAGGCCAATATTCACTTCGTACGAAGCTATTCAAAGTTGGGCAGTTTTGGTCAAAGTAGTTTGGACCATGTTTCCGTTGCTCCAATAATGGGTCCAACTATTTGAGAATTATTTAAAAACTATATTTACACCTTTATAACTTTATATTGGTCCAAAAAAAGCCGGTATTCATTCTAAAAGCTTTAAATCTCAATTTAAACCTTCATACGAATCTATTGAAAGTTTGGACGATCTTTGTCGTAGAAGTTTGCACAAGTTTTCCGTTAAATAAAAAATGGGTCTAACGTTCTTCTATTAGGTTTATTACTATATTTATATCCTTATCACTTCATATTGGTCCCAAAAACGGCCAATATTCATTTCGTACGAAGCTATTCAAAGTTGGGCAGTTTTGGTCAAAGTAGTTTGGACCAAGTTTCCGTTGCTCCAATAATGGGTCTAACTATTTGAGAATTATTTAAAAACTATATTTACACCTTTATAACTTTATATTGGTCCAAAAAAAAGCCGGTATTCATTCTAAAAGCTTTAAATCTCAATTTAAACCTTCATACGAATCTATTGAAAGTTTGGACGATCTTTGTCGTAGAAGTTTGCACAAGTTTTCCGTTGAATCAAAAATGGGTCTAACATTCTTCTCTTAGGTTTATTACTATATTTATATCCTTATCACTTCATATTGGTCCCAAAAAAGGCCAATATTCACTTCGTACGAAGCTATTCAAAGTTGGGTTGTTTTGGTCAAAGTAGTTTGGACCAAGTTTCCGTTGCTCCAATAATGGGTCCAACTATTTGAGAATTATTTAAAATCTATATTTACACCTTTATAACTTTATATTGGTCCAAAAAAAAGCCGGTATTCATTCTAAAAGCTTTAAATCTCAATTTAAACCTTCATACGAATCTATTGAAAGTTTGGACGATCTTTGTCGTAGAAGTTTGCACAAGTTTTCCGTTGAATCAAAAATGGGTCTAACGTTCTTCTCTTAGGTTTATTACTATATTTATATCCTTATCACTTCATATTGGTCCCAAAAAAAGGCCAATATTCACTTCGTACGAAGCTATTCAAAGTTGGGCAGTTTTGGTCAAAGTAGTTTGGACCATGTTTCCGTTGCTCCAATAATGGGTCCAACTATTTGAGAATTATTTAAAAACTATATTTACACCTTTACAACTTTATATTGGTCCAAAAAAAGCCGGTATTCATTCTAAAAGCTTTAAATCTCAATTTAAACCTTCATACGAATCTATTGAAAGTTTGGACGATCTTTGTCGTAGAAGTTTGCACAAGTTTTCCGTTGAATCAAAAATGGGTCTAACATTCTTCTCTTAGGTTTATTACTATATTTATATCCTTATCACTTCATATTGGTCCCAAAAAAGGCCAATATTCACTTTGTACGAAGCTATTCAAAGTTGGGTTGTTTTGGTCAAAGTAGTTTGGACCAAGTTTCCGTTGCTCCAATAATGGGTCCAACTATTTGAGAATTATTTAAAATCTATATTTACACCTTTATAACTTTATATTGGTCCAAAAAAAAGCCGGTATTCATTCTAAAAGCTTTAAATCTCAATTTAAACCTTCATACGAATCTATTGAAAGTTTGGACGATCTTTGTCGTAGAAGTTTGCACAAGTTTTCCGTTGAATCAAAAATGGGTCTAACGTTCTTCTCTTAGGTTTATTACTATATTTATATCCTTATCACTTCATATTGGTCCCAAAAAAAGGCCAATATTCACTTCGTACGAAGCTATTCAAAGTTGGGCAGTTTTGGTCAAAGTAGTTTGGACCATGTTTCCGTTGCTCCAATAATGGGTCCAACTATTTGAGAATTATTTAAAAACTAAATTTACACCTTTATAACTTTATATTGGTCAAAAAAAAGCCGGTATTCATTCTAAAAGCTTTAAATCTCAATTTAAACCTTCATACGAATCTATTGAAAGTTTGGACGATCTTTGTCGTAGAAGTTTGCACAAGTTTTCCGTTAAATAAAAAATGGGTCTAACGTTCTTCTATTAGGTTTATTACTATATTTATATCCTTATCACTTCATATTGGTCCCAAAAAAGGCCAATATTCACTTCGTACGAAGCTATTCAAAGTTGGGCAGTTTTGGTCAAAGTAGTTTGGACCAAGTTTCCGTTGCTCCAATAATGGGTCTAACTATTTGAGAATTATTTAAAAACTATATTTACACCTTTATAACTTTATATTGGTCCAAAAAAAAGCCGGTATTCATTCTAAAAGCTTTAAATCTCAATTTAAACCTTCATACGAATCTATTGAAAGTTTGGACGATCTTTGTCGTAGAAGTTTGCACAAGTTTTCCGTTGAATCAAAAATGGGTCTAACGTTCTTCTCTTAGGTTTATTACTATATTTATATCCTTATCACTTCATATTGGTCCCAAAAAAAGGCCAATATTCACTTTGTACGAAGCTATTCAAAGTTGGGCAGTTTTGGTCAAAGTAGTTTGGACCATGTTTCCGTTGCTCCAATAATGGGTCCAACTATTTGAGAATTATTTAAAAACTATATTTACACCTTTATAACTTTATATTGGTCCAAAAAAAGCCGGTATTCATTCTAAAAGCTTTAAATCTCAATTTAAACCTTCATACGAATCTATTGAAAGTTTGACGATCTTTGTCGTAGAAGTTTGCACAAGTTTTCCGTTAAATAAAAAATGGGTCTAACGTTCTTCTATTAGGTTTATTACTATATTTATATCCTTATCACTTCATATTGGTCCCAAAAAAGGCCAATATTCACTTCGTACGAAGCTATTCAAAGTTGGGCAGTTTTGGTCAAAGTAGTTTGGACCAAGTTTCCGTTGCTCCAATAATGGGTCTAACTATTTGAGAATTATTTAAAAACTATATTTACACCTTTATAACTTTATATTGGTCCAAAAAAAAGCCGGTATTCATTCTAAAAGCTTTAAATCTCAATTTAAACCTTCATACGAATCTATTGAAAGTTTGGACGATCTTTGTCGTAGAAGTTTGCACAAGTTTTCCGTTATATAAAAAATGGGTCTAACGTTCTTCTATTAGGTTTATTACTATATTTATATCCTTATCACTTCATATTGGTCCCAAAAAAGGCCAATATTCACTTCGTACGAAGCTATTCAAAGTTGTGCAGTTTTGGTCAAAGTAGTTTGGACCAAGTTTCCGTTGCTCCAATAATGGGTCTAACTATTTGAGAATTATTTAAAAACTATATTTACACCTTTATAACTTTATATTGGTCCAAAAAAAAGCCGGTATTCATTCTAAAAGCTTTAAATCTCAATTTAAACCTTCATACGAATCTATTGAAAGTTTGGACGATCTTTGTCGTAGAAGTTTGCACAAGTTTTCCGTTGAATCAAAAATGGGTCTAACGTTCTTCTCTTAGGTTTATTACTATATTTATATCCTTATCACTTCATATTGGTCCCAAAAAAAGGCCAATATTCACTTCGTACGAAGCTATTCAAAGTTGGGCAGTTTTGGTCAAAGTAGTTTGGACCATGTTTCCGTTGCTCCAATAATGGGTCCAACTATTTGAGAATTATTTAAAAACTATATTTACACCTTTATAACTTTATATTGGTCCAAAAAAAGCCGGTATTCATTCTAAAAGCTTTAAATCTCAATTTAAACCTTCATATGAATCTATTGAAAGTTTGGACGATCTTTGTCGTAGAAGTTTGCACAAGTTTTCCGTTAAATAAAAAATGGGTCTAACATTCTTCTATTAGGTTTATTACTATATTTATATCCTTATCACTTCATATTGGTCCCAAAAAAGGCCAATATTCACTTCGTACGAAGCTATTCAAAGTTGGGCAGTTTTGGTCAAAGTAGTTTGGACCAAGTTTCCGTTGCTCCAATAATGGGTCTAACTATTTGAGAATTATTTAAAAACTATATTTACACCTTTATAACTTTATATTGGTCCAAAAAAAAGCCGGTATTCATTCTAAAAGCTTTAAATCTCAATTTAAACCTTCATACGAATCTATTGAAAGTTTGGACGATCTTTGTCGTAGAAGTTTGCACAAGTTTTCCGTTGAATCAAAAATGGGTCTAACATTCTTCTCTTAGGTTTATTACTATATTTATATCCTTATCACTTCATATTGGTCCCAAAAAAGGCCAATATTCACTTCGTACGAAGCTATTCAAAGTTGGGTTGTTTTGGTCAAAGTAGTTTGGACCAAGTTTCCGTTGCTCCAATAATGGGTCCAACTATTTGAGAATTATTTAAAATCTATATTTACACCTTTATAACTTTATATTGGTCCAAAAAAAAGCCGGTATTCATTCTAAAAGCTTTAAATCTCAATTTAAACCTTCATACGAATCTATTGAAAGTTTGGACGATCTTTGTCGTAGAAGTTTGCATAAGTTTTCCGTTGAATCAAAAATGGGTCTAACGTTCTTCTCTTAGGTTTATTACTATATTTATATCCTTATCACTTCATATTGGTCCCAAAAAAAGGCCAATATTCACTTCGTACGAAGCTATTCAAAGTTGGGCAGTTTTGGTCAAAGTAGTTTGGACCATGTTTCCGTTGCTCCAATAATGGGTCCAACTATTTGAGAATTATTTAAAAACTATATTTACACCTTTATAACTTTATATTGGTCCAAAAAAAGCCGGTATTCATTCTAAAAGCTTTAAATCTCAATTTAAACCTTCATACGAATCTATTGAAAGTTTGGACGATCTTTGTCGTAGAAGTTTGCACAAGTTTTCCGTTGAATCAAAAATGGGTCTAACATTCTTCTCTTAGGTTTATTACTATATTTATATCCTTATCACTTCATATTGGTCCCAAAAAAGGCCAATATTCACTTCGTACGAAGCTATTCAAAGTTGGGTTGTTTTGGTCAAAGTAGTTTGGACCAAGTTTCCGTTGCTCCAATAATGGGTCCAACTATTTGAGAATTATTTAAAATCTATATTTACACCTTTATAACTTTATATTGGTCCAAAAAAAAGCCGGTATTCATTCTAAAAGCTTTAAATCTCAATTTAAACCTTCATACGAATCTATTGAAAGTTTGGACGATCTTTGTCGTAGAAGTTTGCACAAGTTTTCCGTTGAATCAAAAATGGGTCTAACGTTCTTCTCTTAGGTTTATTACTATATTTATATCCTTATCACTTCATATTGGTCCCAAAAAAAGGCCAATATTCACTTCGTACGAAGCTATTCAAAGTTGGGCAGTTTTGGTCAAAGTAGTTTGGACCATGTTTCCGTTGCTCCAATAATGGGTCCACTATTTGAGAATTATTTAAAAACTATATTTACACCTTTACAACTTTATATTGGTCCAAAAAAAGCCGGTATTCATTCTAAAAGCTTTAAATCTCAATTTAAACCTTCATACGAATCTATTGAAAGTTTGGACGATCTTTGTCGTAGAAGTTTGCACAAGTTTTCCGTTGAATCAAAAATGGGTCTAACATTCTTCTCTTAGGTTTATTACTATATTTATATCCTTATCACTTCATATTGGTCCCAAAAAAGGCCAATATTCACTTTGTACGAAGCTATTCAAAGTTGGGTTGTTTTGGTCAAAGTAGTTTGGACCAAGTTTCCGTTGCTCCAATAATGGGTCCAACTATTTGAGAATTATTTAAAATCTATATTTACACCTTTATAACTTTATATTGGTCCAAAAAAAAGCCGGTATTCATTCTAAAAGCTTTAAATCTCAATTTAAACCTTCATACGAATCTATTGAAAGTTTGGACGATCTTTGTCGTAGAAGTTTGCACAAGTTTTCCGTTGAATCAAAAATGGGTCTAACGTTCTTCTCTTAGGTTTATTACTATATTTATATCCTTATCACTTCATATTGGTCCCAAAAAAAGGCCAATATTCACTTCGTACGAAGCTATTCAAAGTTGGGCAGTTTTGGTCAAAGTAGTTTGGACCATGTTTCCGTTGCTCCAATAATGGGTCCAACTATTTGAGAATTATTTAAAAACTAAATTTACACCTTTATAACTTTATATTGGTCCAAAAAAAGCCGGTATTCATTCTAAAAGCTTTAAATCTCAATTTAAACCTTCATACGAATCTATTGAAAGTTTGGACGATCTTTGTCGTAGAAGTTTGCACAAGTTTTCCGTTAAATAAAAAATGGGTCTAACGTTCTTCTATTAGGTTTATTACTATATTTATATCCTTATCACTTCATATTGGTCCCAAAAAAGGCCAATATTCACTTCGTACGAAGCTATTCAAAGTTGGGCAGTTTTGGTCAAAGTAGTTTGGACCAAGTTTCCGTTGCTCCAATAATGGGTCTAACTATTTGAGAATTATTTAAAAACTATATTTACACCTTTATAACTTTATATTGGTCCAAAAAAAAGCCGGTATTCATTCTAAAAGCTTTAAATCTCAATTTAAACCTTCATACGAATCTATTGAAAGTTTGGACGATCTTTGTCGTAGAAGTTTGCACAAGTTTTCCGTTGAATCAAAAATGGGTCTAACGTTCTTCTCTTAGGTTTATTACTATATTTATATCCTTATCACTTCATATTGGTCCCAAAAAAAGGCCAATATTCACTTTGTACGAAGCTATTCAAAGTTGGGCAGTTTTGGTCAAAGTAGTTTGGACCATGTTTCCGTTGCTCCAATAATGGGTCCAACTATTTGAGAATTATTTAAAAACTATATTTACACCTTTATAACTTTATATTGGTCCAAAAAAAGCCGGTATTCATTCTAAAAGCTTTAAATCTCAATTTAAACCTTCATACGAATCTATTGAAAGTTTGACGATCTTTGTCGTAGAAGTTTGCACAAGTTTTCCGTTAAATAAAAAATGGGTCTAACGTTCTTCTATTAGGTTTATTACTATATTTATATCCTTATCACTTCATATTGGTCCCAAAAAAGGCCAATATTCACTTCGTACGAAGCTATTCAAAGTTGGGCAGTTTTGGTCAAAGTAGTTTGGACCAAGTTTCCGTTGCTCCAATAATGGGTCTAACTATTTGAGAATTATTTAAAAACTATATTTACACCTTTATAACTTTATATTGGTCCAAAAAAAAGCCGGTATTCATTCTAAAAGCTTTAAATCTCAATTTAAACCTTCATACGAATCTATTGAAAGTTTGGACGATCTTTGTCGTAGAAGTTTGCACAAGTTTTCCGTTATATAAAAAATGGGTCTAACGTTCTTCTATTAGGTTTATTACTATATTTATATCCTTATCACTTCATATTGGTCCCAAAAAAGGCCAATATTCACTTCGTACGAAGCTATTCAAAGTTGTGCAGTTTTGGTCAAAGTAGTTTGGACCAAGTTTCCGTTGCTCCAATAATGGGTCTAACTATTTGAGAATTATTTAAAAACTATATTTACACCTTTATAACTTTATATTGGTCCAAAAAAAAGCCGGTATTCATTCTAAAAGCTTTAAATCTCAATTTAAACCTTCATACGAATCTATTGAAAGTTTGGACGATCTTTGTCGTAGAAGTTTGCACAAGTTTTCCGTTGAATCAAAAATGGGTCTAACGTTCTTCTCTTAGGTTTATTACTATATTTATATCCTTATCACTTCATATTGGTCCCAAAAAAAGGCCAATATTCACTTCGTACGAAGCTATTCAAAGTTGGGCAGTTTTGGTCAAAGTAGTTTGGACCATGTTTCCGTTGCTCCAATAATGGGTCCAACTATTTGAGAATTATTTAAAAACTATATTTACACCTTTATAACTTTATATTGGTCCAAAAAAAGCCGGTATTCATTCTAAAAGCTTTAAATCTCAATTTAAACCTTCATATGAATCTATTGAAAGTTTGGACGATCTTTGTCGTAGAAGTTTGCACAAGTTTTCCGTTAAATAAAAAATGGGTCTAACATTCTTCTATTAGGTTTATTACTATATTTATATCCTTATCACTTCATATTGGTCCCAAAAAAGGCCAATATTCACTTCGTACGAAGCTATTCAAAGTTGGGCAGTTTTGGTCAAAGTAGTTTGGACCAAGTTTCCGTTGCTCCAATAATGGGTCTAACTATTTGAGAATTATTTAAAAACTATATTTACACCTTTATAACTTTATATTGGTCCAAAAAAAAGCCGGTATTCATTCTAAAAGCTTTAAATCTCAATTTAAACCTTCATACGAATCTATTGAAAGTTTGGACGATCTTTGTCGTAGAAGTTTGCACAAGTTTTCCGTTGAATCAAAAATGGGTCTAACATTCTTCTCTTAGGTTTATTACTATATTTATATCCTTATCACTTCATATTGGTCCCAAAAAAGGCCAATATTCACTTCGTACGAAGCTATTCAAAGTTGGGTTGTTTTGGTCAAAGTAGTTTGGACCAAGTTTCCGTTGCTCCAATAATGGGTCCAACTATTTGAGAATTATTTAAAATCTATATTTACACCTTTATAACTTTATATTGGTCCAAAAAAAAGCCGGTATTCATTCTAAAAGCTTTAAATCTCAATTTAAACCTTCATACGAATCTATTGAAAGTTTGGACGATCTTTGTCGTAGAAGTTTGCATAAGTTTTCCGTTGAATCAAAAATGGGTCTAACGTTCTTCTCTTAGGTTTATTACTATATTTATATCCTTATCACTTCATATTGGTCCCAAAAAAAGGCCAATATTCACTTCGTACGAAGCTATTCAAAGTTGGGCAGTTTTGGTCAAAGTAGTTTGGACCATGTTTCCGTTGCTCCAATAATGGGTCCAACTATTTGAGAATTATTTAAAAACTATATTTACACCTTTATAACTTTATATTGGTCCAAAAAAAGCCGGTATTCATTCTAAAAGCTTTAAATCTCAATTTAAACCTTCATACGAATCTATTGAAAGTTTGGACGATCTTTGTCGTAGAAGTTTGCACAAGTTTTCCGTTGAATCAAAAATGGGTCTAACATTCTTCTCTTAGGTTTATTACTATATTTATATCCTTATCACTTCATATTGGTCCCAAAAAAGGCCAATATTCACTTCGTACGAAGCTATTCAAAGTTGGGTTGTTTTGGTCAAAGTAGTTTGGACCAAGTTTCCGTTGCTCCAATAATGGGTCCAACTATTTGAGAATTATTTAAAATCTATATTTACACCTTTATAACTTTATATTGGTCCAAAAAAAAGCCGGTATTCATTCTAAAAGCTTTAAATCTCAATTTAAACCTTCATACGAATCTATTGAAAGTTTGGACGATCTTTGTCGTAGAAGTTTGCACAAGTTTTCCGTTGAATCAAAAATGGGTCTAACGTTCTTCTCTTAGGTTTATTACTATATTTATATCCTTATCACTTCATATTGGTCCCAAAAAAAGGCCAATATTCACTTCGTACGAAGCTATTCAAAGTTGGGCAGTTTTGGTCAAAGTAGTTTGGACCATGTTTCCGTTGCTCCAATAATGGGTCCAACTATTTGAGAATTATTTAAAAACTAAATTTACACCTTTATAACTTTATATTGGTCCAAAAAAAGCCGGTATTCATTCTAAAAGCTTTAAATCTCAATTTAAACCTTCATACGAATCTATTGAAAGTTTGGACGATCTTTGTCGTAGAAGTTTGCACAAGTTTTCCGTTAAATAAAAAATGGGTCTAACGTTCTTCTATTAGGTTTATTACTATATTTATATCCTTATCACTTCATATTGGTCCCAAAAAAGGCCAATATTCACTTCGTACGAAGCTATTCAAAGTTGGGCAGTTTTGGTCAAAGTAGTTTGGACCAAGTTTCCGTTGCTCCAATAATGGGTCTAACTATTTGAGAATTATTTAAAAACTATATTTACACCTTTATAACTTTATATTGGTCCAAAAAAAAGCCGGTATTCATTCTAAAAGCTTTAAATCTCAATTTAAACCTTCATACGAATCTATTGAAAGTTTGGACGATCTTTGTCGTAGAAGTTTGCACAAGTTTTCCGTTGAATCAAAAATGGGTCTAACGTTCTTCTCTTAGGTTTATTACTATATTTATATCCTTATCACTTCATATTGGTCCCAAAAAAAGGCCAATATTCACTTCGTACGAAGCTATTCAAAGTTGGGCAGTTTTGGTCAAAGTAGTTTGGACCATGTTTCCGTTGCTCCAATAATGGGTCCAACTATTTGAGAATTATTTAAAATCTATATTTACACCTTTATAACTTTATATTGGTCCAAAAAAAAGCCGGTATTCATTCTAAAAGCTTTAAATCTCAATTTAAACCTTCATACGAATCTATTGAAAGTTTGGACGATCTTTGTCGTAGAAGTTTGCACAAGTTTTCCGTTGAATCAAAAATGGGTCTAACGTTCTTCTATTAGGTTTATTACTATATTTATATCCTTATCACTTCATATTGGTCCCAAAAAAGGCCAATATTCACTTCGTACGAAGCTATTCAAAGTTGGGCAGTTTTGGTCAAAGTAGTTTGGACCAAGTTTCCGTTGCTCCAATAATGGGTCTAACTATTTGAGAATTATTTAAAAACTATATTTACACCTTTATAACTTTATATTGGTCCAAAAAAAAGCCGGTATTCATTCTAAAAGCTTTAAATCTCAATTTAAACCTTCATACGAATCTATTGAAAGTTTGGACGATCTTTGTCGTAGAAGTTTGCACAAGTTTTCCGTTATATAAAAAATGGGTCTAACGTTCTTCTATTAGGTTTATTACTATATTTATATCCTTATCACTTCATATTGGTCCCAAAAAAGGCCAATATTCACTTCGTACGAAGCTATTCAAAGTTGTGCAGTTTTGGTCAAAGTAGTTTGGACCAAGTTTCCGTTGCTCCAATAATGGGTCTAACTATTTGAGAATTATTTAAAAACTATATTTACACCTTTATAACTTTATATTGGTCCAAAAAAAAGCCGGTATTCATTCTAAAAGCTTTAAATCTCAATTTAAACCTTCATATGAATCTATTGAAAGTTTGGACGATCTTTGTCGTAGAAGTTTGCACAAGTTTTCCGTTAAATAAAAAATGGGTCTAACATTCTTCTATTAGGTTTATTACTATATTTATATCCTTATCACTTCATATTGGTCCCAAAAAAGGCCAATATTCACTTCGTACGAAGCTATTCAAAGTTGGGCAGTTTTGGTCAAAGTAGTTTGGACCAAGTTTCCGTTGCTCCAATAATGGGTCTAACTATTTGAGAATTATTTAAAAACTATATTTACACCTTTATAACTTTATATTGGTCCAAAAAAAAGCCGGTATTCATTCTAAAAGCTTTAAATCTCAATTTAAACCTTCATACGAATCTATTGAAAGTTTGGACGATCTTTGTCGTAGAAGTTTGCACAAGTTTTCCGTTGAATCAAAAATGGGTCTAACATTCTTCTCTTAGGTTTATTACTATATTTATATCCTTATCACTTCATATTGGTCCCAAAAAAGGCCAATATTCACTTCGTACGAAGCTATTCAAAGTTGGGTTGTTTTGGTCAAAGTAGTTTGGACCAAGTTTCCGTTGCTCCAATAATGGGTCCAACTATTTGAGAATTATTTAAAATCTATATTTACACCTTTATAACTTTATATTGGTCCAAAAAAAAGCCGGTATTCATTCTAAAAGCTTTAAATCTCAATTTAAACCTTCATACGAATCTATTGAAAGTTTGGACGATCTTTGTCGTAGAAGTTTGCATAAGTTTTCCGTTGAATCAAAAATGGGTCTAACGTTCTTCTCTTAGGTTTATTACTATATTTATATCCTTATCACTTCATATTGGTCCCAAAAAAAGGCCAATATTCACTTCGTACGAAGCTATTCAAAGTTGGGCAGTTTTGGTCAAAGTAGTTTGGACCATGTTTCCGTTGCTCCAATAATGGGTCCAACTATTTGAGAATTATTTAAAAACTATATTTACACCTTTATAACTTTATATTGGTCCAAAAAAAGCCGGTATTCATTCTAAAAGCTTTAAATCTCAATTTAAACCTTCATACGAATCTATTGAAAGTTTGGACGATCTTTGTCGTAGAAGTTTGCACAAGTTTTCCGTTGAATCAAAAATGGGTCTAACATTCTTCTCTTAGGTTTATTACTATATTTATATCCTTATCACTTCATATTGGTCCCAAAAAAGGCCAATATTCACTTCGTACGAAGCTATTCAAAGTTGGGTTGTTTTGGTCAAAGTAGTTTGGACCAAGTTTCCGTTGCTCCAATAATGGGTCCAACTATTTGAGAATTATTTAAAATCTATATTTACACCTTTATAACTTTATATTGGTCCAAAAAAAAGCCGGTATTCATTCTAAAAGCTTTAAATCTCAATTTAAACCTTCATACGAATCTATTGAAAGTTTGGACGATCTTTGTCGTAGAAGTTTGCACAAGTTTTCCGTTGAATCAAAAATGGGTCTAACGTTCTTCTCTTAGGTTTATTACTATATTTATATCCTTATCACTTCATATTGGTCCCAAAAAAAGGCCAATATTCACTTCGTACGAAGCTATTCAAAGTTGGGCAGTTTTGGTCAAAGTAGTTTGGACCATGTTTCCGTTGCTCCAATAATGGGTCCAACTATTTGAGAATTATTTAAAAACTAAATTTACACCTTTATAACTTTATATTGGTCCAAAAAAAGCCGGTATTCATTCTAAAAGCTTTAAATCTCAATTTAAACCTTCATACGAATCTATTGAAAGTTTGGACGATCTTTGTCGTAGAAGTTTGCACAAGTTTTCCGTTAAATAAAAAATGGGTCTAACGTTCTTCTATTAGGTTTATTACTATATTTATATCCTTATCACTTCATATTGGTCCCAAAAAAGGCCAATATTCACTTCGTACGAAGCTATTCAAAGTTGGGCAGTTTTGGTCAAAGTAGTTTGGACCAAGTTTCCGTTGCTCCAATAATGGGTCTAACTATTTGAGAATTATTTAAAAACTATATTTACACCTTTATAACTTTATATTGGTCCAAAAAAAAGCCGGTATTCATTCTAAAAGCTTTAAATCTCAATTTAAACCTTCATACGAATCTATTGAAAGTTTGGACGATCTTTGTCGTAGAAGTTTGCACAAGTTTTCCGTTGAATCAAAAATGGGTCTAACGTTCTTCTCTTAGGTTTATTACTATATTTATATCCTTATCACTTCATATTGGTCCCAAAAAAAGGCCAATATTCACTTCGTACGAAGCTATTCAAAGTTGGGCAGTTTTGGTCAAAGTAGTTTGGACCATGTTTCCGTTGCTCCAATAATGGGTCCAACTATTTGAGAATTATTTAAAATCTATATTTACACCTTTATAACTTTATATTGGTCCAAAAAAAAGCCGGTATTCATTCTAAAAGCTTTAAATCTCAATTTAAACCTTCATACGAATCTATTGAAAGTTTGGACGATCTTTGTCGTAGAAGTTTGCACAAGTTTTCCGTTGAATCAAAAATGGGTCTAACGTTCTTCTATTAGGTTTATTACTATATTTATATCCTTATCACTTCATATTGGTCCCAAAAAAGGCCAATATTCACTTCGTACGAAGCTATTCAAAGTTGGGCAGTTTTGGTCAAAGTAGTTTGGACCAAGTTTCCGTTGCTCCAATAATGGGTCTAACTATTTGAGAATTATTTAAAAACTATATTTACACCTTTATAACTTTATATTGGTCCAAAAAAAAGCCGGTATTCATTCTAAAAGCTTTAAATCTCAATTTAAACCTTCATACGAATCTATTGAAAGTTTGGACGATCTTTGTCGTAGAAGTTTGCACAAGTTTTCCGTTGAATCAAAAATGGGTCTAACGTTCTTCTCTTAGGTTTATTACTATATTTATATCCTTATCACTTCATATTGGTCCCAAAAAAAGGCCAATATTCACTTCGTACGAAGCTATTCAAAGTTGGGCAGTTTTGGTCAAAGTAGTTTGGACCATGTTTCCGTTGCTCCAATAATGGGTCCAACTATTTGAGAATTATTTAAAAACTAAATTTACACCTTTATAACTTTATATTGGTCGAAAAAAAGCCGGTATTCATTCTAAAAGCTTTAAATCTCAATTTAAACCTTCATACGAATCTATTGAAAGTTTGGACGATCTTTGTCGAAGAAGTTTGCACAAGTTTTCCGTTATATAAAAAATGGGTCTAACGTTCTTCTATTAGGTTTATTACTATATTTATATCCTTATCACTTCATATTGGTCCCAAAAAAGGCCAATATTCACTTCGTACGAAGCTATTCAAAGTTGGGTTGTTTTGGTCAAAGTAGTTTGGACCAAGTTTCCGTTGCTCCAATAATGGGTCCAACTATTTGAGAATTATTTAAAATCTATATTTACACCTTTATAACTTTATATTGGTCCAAAAAAAAGCCGGTATTCATTCTAAAAGCTTTAAATCTCAATTTAAACCTTCATACGAATCTATTGAAAGTTTGGACGATCTTTGTCGTAGAAGTTTGCACAAGTTTTCCGTTGAATCAAAAATGGGTCTAACGTTCTTCTCTTAGGTTTATTACTATATTTATATCCTTATCACTTCATATTGGTCCCAAAAAAAGGCCAATATTCACTTCGTACGAAGCTATTCAAAGTTGGGCAGTTTTGGTCAAAGTAGTTTGGACCATGTTTCCGTTGCTCCAATAATGGGTCCAACTATTTGAGAATTATTTAAAAACTATATTTACACCTTTATAACTTTATATTGGTCCAAAAAAAGCCGGTATTCATTCTAAAAGCTTTAAATCTCAATTTAAACCTTCATACGAATCTATTGAAAGTTTGGACGATCTTTGTCGTAGAAGTTTGCACAAGTTTTCCGTTAAATAAAAAATGGGTCTAACGTTCTTCTATTAGGTTTATTACTATATTTATATCCTTATCACTTCATATTGGTCCCAAAAAAGGCCAATATTCACTTCGTACGAAGCTATTCAAAGTTGGGCAGTTTTGGTCAAAGTAGTTTGGACCAAGTTTCCGTTGCTCCAATAATGGGTCTAACTATTTGAGAATTATTTAAAAACTATATTTACACCTTTATAACTTTATATTGGTCCAAAAAAAAGCCGGTATTCATTCTAAAAGCTTTAAATCTCAATTTAAACCTTCATACGAATCTATTGAAAGTTTGGACGATCTTTGTCGAAGAAGTTTGCACAAGTTTTCCGTTATATAAAAAATGGGTCTAACGTTCTTCTATTAGGTTTATTACTATATTTATATCCTTATCACTTCATATTGGTCCCAAAAAAGGCCAATATTCACTTCGTACGAAGCTATTCAAAGTTGGGTTGTTTTGGTCAAAGTAGTTTGGACCAAGTTTCCGTTGCTCCAATAATGGGTCCAACTATTTGAGAATTATTTAAAATCTATATTTACACCTTTATAACTTTATATTGGTCCAAAAAAAAGCCGGTATTCATTCTAAAAGCTTTAAATCACAATTTAAACCTTCATACGAATCTATTGAAAGTTTGGACGATCTTTGTCGTAGAAGTTTGCACAAGTTTTCCGTTGAATCAAAAATGGGTCTAACATTCTTCTCTTAGGTTTATTACTATATTTATATCCTTATCACTTCATATTGGTCCCAAAAAAGGCCAATATTCACTTCGTACGAAGCTATTCAAAGTTGGGTTGTTTTGGTCAAAGTAGTTTGGACCAAGTTTCCGTTGCTCCAATAATGGGTCCAACTATTTGAGAATTATTTAAAATCTATATTTACACCTTTATAACTTTATATTGGTCCAAAAAAAGCCGGTATTCATTCTAAAAGCTTTAAATCTCAATTTAAACCTTCATACGAATCTATTGAAAGTTTGGACGATCTTTGTCGTAGAAGTTTGCACAAGTTTTCCGTCGAATCAAAAATGGGTCTAACGTTCTTCTCTTAGGTTTATTACTATATTTATATCCTTATCACTTCATATTGGTCCCAAAAAAGGCCAATATTCACTTCGTACGAAGCTATTCAAAGTTGGGCAGTTTTGGTCAAAGTAGTTTGGACCAAGTTTCCGTTGCTCCAATAATGGGTCCAACTATTTGAGAATTATTTAAAAACTATATTTACACCTTTATAACTTTATATTGGTCCAAAAAAAGCCGGTATTCATTCTAAAAGCTATAAATCTCAATTTAAACCTTCATACGAATCTATTGAAAGTTTGGACGATCTTTGTCGTAGAAGTTTGCACAAGTTTTCCGTTAAATAAAAAATGGGTCTAACGTTCTTCTATTAGGTTCATTACTATATTTATATCCTTATGACTTCATATTGGTCCCAAAAAAGGCCAATATTCACTTCGTACGAAGCTATTCAAAGTTGGGCAGTTTTGGTCAAAGTAGTTTGGACCAAGTTTCCGTTGCTCCAATAATGGGTCTAACTATTTGAGAATTATTTAAAAACTATATTTACACCTTTATAACTTTATATTGGTCCAAAAAAAAGCCGGTATTCATTCTAAAAGCTTTAAATCTCAATTTAAACCTTCATACGAATCTATTGAAAGTTTGGACGATCTTTGTCGTAGAAGTTTGCACAAGTTTTCCGTTGAATCAAAAATGGGTCTAACATTCTTCTCTTAGGTTTATTACTATATTTATGTCCTTATCACTTCATATTGGTCCCAAAAAAGGCCAATATTCACTTCGTACGAAGCTATTCAAAGTTGGGTTGTTTTGGTCAAAGTAGTTTGGACCAAGTTTCCGTTGCTCCAATAATGGGTCCAACTATTTGAGAATTATTTAAAATCTATATTTACACCTTTATAACTTTATATTGGTCCAAAAAAAGCCGGTATTCATTCTAAAAGCTTTAAATCTCAATTTAAACCTTCATACGAATCTATTGAAAGTTTGGACGATCTTTGTCGTAGAAGTTTGCACAAGTTTTCCGTCGAATCAAAAATGGGTCTAACGTTCTTCTCTTAGGTTTATTACTATATTTATATCCTTATCACTTCATATTGGTCCCAAAAAAGGCCAATATTCACTTCGTACGAAGCTATTCAAAGTTGGGCAGTTTTGGTCAAAGTAGTTTGGACCAAGTTTCCGTTGCTCCAATAATGGGTCCAACTATTTGAGAATTATTTAAAAACTATATTTACACCTTTATAACTTTATATTGGTCCAAAAAAAACCCGGTATTCATTCTAAAAGCTTTAAATCTCAATTTAAACCTTCATACGAATCTATTGAAAGTTTGGACGATCTTTGTCGTAGAAGTTTGCACAAGTATTCCGTTAAATAAAAAATGGGTCTAACGTTCTTCTATTAGGTTCATTACTATATTTATATCCTTATGACTTCATATTGGTCCCAAAAAAGGCCAATATTCACTTCGTACGAAGCTATTCAAAGTTGGGCAGTTTTGGTCAAAGTAGTTTGGACCAAGTTTCCGTTGCTCCAATAATGGGTCTAACTATTTGAGAATTATTTAAAAACTATATTTACACCTTTATAACTTTATATTGGTCCAAAAAAAAGCCGGTATTCATTCTAAAAGCTTTAAATCTCAATTTAAACCTTCATACGAATCTATTGAAAGTTTGGACGATCTTTGTCGTAGAAGTTTGCACAAGTTTTCCGTTGAATCAAAAATGGGTCTAACATTCTTCTCTTAGGTTTATTACTATATTTATGTCCTTATCACTTCATATTGGTCCCAAAAAAGGCCAATATTCACTTCGTACGAAGCTATTCAAAGTTGGGTTGTTTTGGTCAAAGTAGTTTGGACCAAGTTTCCGTTGCTCCAATAATGGGTCCAACTATTTGAGAATTATTTAAAATCTATATTTACACCTTTATAACTTTATATTGGTCCAAAAAAAGCCGGTATTCATTCTAAAAGCTTTAAATCTCAATTTAAACCTTCATACGAATCTATTGAAAGTTTGGACGATCTTTGTCGTAGAAGTTTGCACAAGTTTTCCGTCGAATCAAAAATGGGTCTAACGTTCTTCTCTTAGGTTTATTACTATATTTATATCCTTATCACTTCATATTGGTCCCAAAAAAGGCCAATATTCACTTCGTACGAAGCTATTCAAAGTTGGGCAGTTTTGGTCAAAGTAGTTTGGACCAAGTTTCCGTTGCTCCAATAATGGGTCCAACTATTTGAGAATTATTTAAAAACTATATTTACACCTTTATAACTTTATATTGGTCCAAAAAAAGCCGGTATTCATTCTAAAAGCTTTAAATCTCAATTTAAACCTTCATACGAATCTATTGAAAGTTTGGACGATCTTTGTCGTAGAAGTTTGCACAAGTTTTCCGTTAAATAAAAAATGGGTCTAACGTTCTTCTATTAGGTTTATTACTATATTTATATCCTTATGACTTCATATTGGTCCCAAAAAAGGCCAATATTCACTTCGTACGAAGCTATTCAAAGTTGGGCAGTTTTGGTCAAAGTAGTTTGGACCAAGTTTCCGTTGCTCCAATAATGGGTCCAACTATTTGAGAATTATTTAAAAACTATATTTACACCTTTATAACTTTATATTGGTCCAAAAAAAGCCGGTATTCATTCTAAAAGCTTTAAATCTCAATTTAAACCTTCATACGAATCTATTGAAAGTTTGGACGATCTTTGTCGTAGAAGTTTGCACAAGTTTTCCGTTAAATAAAAAATGGGTCTAACGTTCTTCTATTAGGTTTATTACTATATTTATATCCTTATGACTTCATATTGGTCCCAAAAAAGGCCAATATTCACTTCGTACGAAGCTATTCAAAGTTGGGCAGTTTTGGTCAAAGTAGTTTGGACCAAGTTTCCGTTGCTCCAGTAATGGGTCCAACTATTTGAGAATTATTTAAAAACTATATTGACACCTTTATAACTTTATATTGGTCCAAAAAAAGCCGGTATTCATTCTAAAAGCTTTAAATCTCAATTTAAACCTTCATACGAATCTATTGAAAGTTTGGACGATCTTTGTCGTAGAAGTTTGCACAAGTTTTCCGTTAAATCAAAAATGGGTCTAACGTTCTTCTATTAGGTTTATTACTATATTTATATCCTTATGACTTCATATTGGTCCCAAAAAAGGCCAATATTCACTTCGTACGAAGCTATTCAAAGTTGGGCAGTTTTGGTCAAAGTAGTTTGGACCAAGTTTCCGTTGCTCCAATAATGGGTCTAACTCTTTGAGAATTATTTAAAAACTATATTTACACCTTTATAACTTTATATTGGTCCAAAAAAAAGCCGGTATTCATTCTAAAAGCTTTAAATCTCAATTTAAACCTTCATACGAATCTATTGAAAGTTTGGACGATCTTTGTCGTAGAAGTTTGCACAAGTTTTCCGTTGAATCAAAAATGGGTCTAACATTCTTCTCTTAGGTTTATTACTATATTTATATCCTTATCACTTCATATTGGTCCCAAAAAAGGCCAATATTCACTTCGTACGAAGCTATTCAAAGTTGGGTTGTTTTGGTCAAAGTAGTTTGGACCAAGTTTCCGTTGCTCCAATAATGGGTCCAACTATTTGAGAATTATTTAAAAACTATATTTACACCTTTATAACTTTATATTGGTCCAAAAAAAGCCGGTATTCATTCTAAAAGCTTTAAATCTCAATTTAAACCTTCATACGAATCTATTGAAAGTTTGGACGATCTTTGTCGTAGAAGTTTGCACAAGTTTTCCGTTGAATCAAAAATGGGTCTAACATTCTTCTCTTAGGTTTATTACTATATTTATATCCTTAAACCTTCATACGAATCTATTGAAAGTTTGGACGATCTTTGTCGTAGAAGTTTGCACAAGTTTTCCGTTAAATAAAAAATGGGTCTAACGTTCTTCTATTAGGTTTATTACTATATTTATATCCTTATGACTTCATATTGGTCCCAAAAAAGGCCAATATTCACTTCGTACGAAGCTATTCAAAGTTGGGCAGTTTTGGTCAAAGTAGTTTGGACCAAGTTTCCGTTGCTCCAATAATGGGTCCAACTATTTGAGAATTATTTAAAAACTATATTGACACCTTTATAACTTTATATTGGTCCAAAAAAAGCCGGTATTCATTCTAAAAGCTTTAAATCTCAATTTAAACCTTCATACGAATCTATTGAAAGTTTGGACGATCTTTGTCGTAGAAGTTTGCACAAGTTTTCCGTTAAATCAAAAATGGGTCTAACGTTCTTCTATTAGGTTTATTACTATATTTATATCCTTATGACTTCATATTGGTCCCAAAAAAGGCCAATATTCACTTCGTACGAAGCTATTCAAAGTTGGGCAGTTTTGGTCAAAGTAGTTTGGACCAAGTTTCCGTTGCTCCAATAATGGGTCTAACTCTTTGAGAATTATTTAAAAACTATATTTACACCTTTATAACTTTATATTGGTCCAAAAAAAAGCCGGTATTCATTCTAAAAGCTTTAAATCTCAATTTAAACCTTCATACGAATCTATTGAAAGTTTGGACGATCTTTGTCGTAGAAGTTTGCACAAGTTTTCCGTTGAATCAAAAATGGGTCTAACATTCTTCTCTTAGGTTTATTACTATATTTATATCCTTATCACTTCATATTGGTCCCAAAAAAGGCCAATATTCACTTCGTACGAAGCTATTCAAAGTTGGGTTGTTTTGGTCAAAGTAGTTTGGACCAAGTTTCCGTTGCTCCAATAATGGGTCCAACTATTTGAGAATTATTTAAAAACTATATTTACACCTTTATAACTTTATATTGGTCCAAAAAAAAGCCGGTATTCATTCTAAAAGCTTTAAATCTCAATTTAAACCTTCATACGAATCTATTGAAAGTTTGGACGATCTTTGTCGTAGAAGTTTGCACAAGTTTTCCGTTGAATCAAAAATGGGTCTAACATTCTTCTCTTAGGTTTATTACTATATTTATATCCTTATCACTTCATATTGGTCCCAAAAAAGGCCAATATTCACTTCGTACGAAGCTATTCAAAGTTGGGTTGTTTTGGTCAAAGTAGTTTGGACCAAGTTTCCGTTGCTCCAATAATGGGTCCAACTATTTGAGAATTATTTAAAATCTATATTTACACCTTTATAACTTTATATTGGTCCAAAAAAAGCCGGTATTCATTCTAAAAGCTTTAAATCTCAATTTAAACCTTCATACGAATCTATTGAAAGTTTGGACGATCTTTGTCGTAGAAGTTTGCACAAGTTTTCCGTTGAATCAAAAATGGGTCTAACATTCTTCTCTTAGGTTTATTACTATATTTATATCCTTATCACTTCATATTGGTCCCAAAAAAGGCCAATATTCACTTCATACGAAGCTATTCAAAGTTGGGCAGTTTTGGTCAAAGTAGTTTGGACCAAGTTTCCGTTGCTCCAATAATGCGTCCAACTATTTGAGAATTATTTAAAAACTATATTTACACCTTTATAACTTTATATTGGTCCAAAAAAAAGCCGGTATTCATTCTAAAAGCTTTAAATCTCAATTTAAACCTTCATACGAATCTATTGAAAGTTTGGACGATCTTTGTCGTAGAAGTTTGCACAAGTTTTCCGTGAAATAAAAAATGGGTCTAACGTTCTTCTATTAGGTTTATTACTATATTTATATCCTTATGACTTCATATTGGTCCCAAAAAAGGCCAATATTCACTTCGTACGAAGCTATTCAAAGTTGGGCAGTCTTGGTCAAAGTAGTTTGGACCAAGTTTCCGTTGCTCCAATAATGGTCTAACTATTTGAGAATTATTTAAAAACTATATTTACACCTTTATAACTTTATATTGGTCCAAAAAAAAGCCGGTATTCATTCTAAAAGCTTTAAATCTCAATTTAAACCTTCATACGAATCTATTGAAAGTTTGGACGATCTTTGTCGTAGAAGTTTGCACAAGTTTTCCGTTAAATCAAAAATGGGTCTAACGTTCTTCTATTAGGTTTATTACTATATTTATATCCTTATGACTTCATATTGGTCCCAAAAAAGGCCAATATTCACTTCGTACGAAGCTATTCAAAGTTGGGCAGTTTTGGTCAAAGTAGTTTGGACCAAGTTTCCGTTGCTCCAATAATGGGTCTAACTCTTTGAGAATTATTTAAAAACTATATTTACACCTTTATAACTTTATATTGGTCCAAAAAAAAGCCGGTATTCATTCTAAAAGCTTTAAATCTCAATTTAAACCTTCATACGAATCTATTGAAAGTTTGGACGATCTTTGTCGTAGAAGTTTGCACAAGTTTTCCGTTGAATCAAAAATGGGTCTAACATTCTTCTCTTAGGTTTATTACTATATTTATATCCTTATCACTTCATATTGGTCCCAAAAAAGGCCAATATTCAC
The DNA here is from genome assembly GCA_030408175.1 of Trifolium repens. Lineage (NCBI taxonomy): Eukaryota > Viridiplantae > Streptophyta > Magnoliopsida > Fabales > Fabaceae > Trifolium > Trifolium repens. The sequence continues at coordinate 35,821,845 of CP125838.1, read as the reverse complement.
TTCGTACGAAGCTATTCAAAGTTGGGTTGTTTTGGTCAAAGTAGTTTGGACCAAGTTTCCGTTGCTCCAATAATGGGTCCAACTATTTGAGAATTATTTAAAATCTATATTTACACCTTTATAACTTTATATTGGTCCAAAAAAAGCCGGTATTCATTCTAAAAGCTATAAATCTCAATTTAAACCTTCATACGAATCTATTGAAAGTTTGGACGATCTTTGTCGTAGAAGTTTGCACAAGTTTTCCGTTAAATCAAAAATGGGTCTAACGTTCTTCTATTAGGTTTATTACTATATTTATATCCTTATGACTTCATATTGGTCCCAAAAAAGGCCAATATTCACTTCGTACGAAGCTATTCAAAGTTGGGCAGTTTTGGTCAAAGTAGTTTGGACCAAGTTTCCGTTGCTCCAATAATGGGTCTAACTCTTTGAGAATTATTTAAAAACTATATTTACACCTTTATAACTTTATATTGGTCCAAAAAAAAGCCGGTATTCATTCTAAAAGCTTTAAATCTCAATTTAAACCTTCATACGAATCTATTGAAAGTTTGGACGATCTTTGTCGTAGAAGTTTGCACAAGTTTTCCGTTGAATCAAAAATGGGTCTAACATTCTTCTCTTAGGTTTATTACTATATTTATATCCTTATCACTTCATATTGGTCCCAAAAAAGGCCAATATTCACTTCGTACGAAGCTATTCAAAGTTGGGTTGTTTTGGTCAAAGTAGTTTGGACCAAGTTTCCGTTGCTCCAATAATGGGTCCAACTATTTGAGAATTATTTAAAAACTATATTTACACCTTTATAACTTTATATTGGTCCAAAAAAAAGCCGGTATTCATTCTAAAAGCTTTAAATCTCAATTTAAACCTTCATACGAATCTATTGAAAGTTTGGACGATCTTTGTCGTAGAAGTTTGCACAAGTTTTCCGTTGAATCAAAAATGGGTCTAACATTCTTCTCTTAGGTTTATTACTATATTTATATCCTTATCACTTCATATTGGTCCCAAAAAAGGCCAATATTCACTTCGTACGAAGCTATTCAAAGTTGGGTTGTTTTGGTCAAAGTAGTTTGGACCAAGTTTCCGTTGCTCCAATAATGGGTCCAACTATTTGAGAATTATTTAAAATCTATATTTACACCTTTATAACTTTATATTGGTCCAAAAAAAGCCGGTATTCATTCTAAAAGCTTTAAATCTCAATTTAAACCTTCATACGAATCTATTGAAAGTTTGGACGATCTTTGTCGTAGAAGTTTGCACAAGTTTTCCGTTGAATCAAAAATGGGTCTAACATTCTTCTCTTAGGTTTATTACTATATTTATATCCTTATCACTTCATATTGGTCCCAAAAAAGGCCAATATTCACTTCATACGAAGCTATTCAAAGTTGGGCAGTTTTGGTCAAAGTAGTTTGGACCAAGTTTCCGTTGCTCCAATAATGCGTCCAACTATTTGAGAATTATTTAAAAACTATATTTACACCTTTATAACTTTATATTGGTCCAAAAAAAAGCCGGTATTCATTCTAAAAGCTTTAAATCTCAATTTAAACCTTCATACGAATCTATTGAAAGTTTGGACGATCTTTGTCGTAGAAGTTTGCACAAGTTTTCCGTGAAATAAAAAATGGGTCTAACGTTCTTCTATTAGGTTTATTACTATATTTATATCCTTATCACTTCATATTGGTCCCAAAAAAGGCCAATATTCACTTCGTACGAAGCTATTCAAAGTTGGGCAGTCTTGGTCAAAGTAGTTTGGACCAAGTTTCCGTTGCTCCAATAATGGTCTAACTATTTGAGAATTATTTAAAAACTATATTTACACCTTTATAACTTTATATTGGTCCAAAAAAAAGCCGGTATTCATTCTAAAATCTTTAAATCTCAATTTAAACCTTCATACGAATCTATTGAAAGTTTGGACGATCTTTGTCGTAGAAGTTTGCACAAGTTTTCCGTTGAATCAAAAATGGGTCTAACATTCTTCTCTTAGGTTTATTACTATATTTATATCCTTATCACTTCATATTGGTCCCAAAAAAGGCCAATATTCACTTCGTACGAAGCTATTCAAAGTTGGGTTGTTTTGGTCAAAGTAGTTTGGACCAAGTTTCCGTTGCTCCAATAATGGGTCCAACTATTTGAGAATTATTTAAAAACTATATTTACACCTTTATAACTTTATATTGGTCCAAAAAAAAGCCGGTATTCATTCTAAAAGCTTTAAATCTCAATTTAAACCTTCATACGAATCTATTGAAAGTTTGGACGATCTTTGTCGTAGAAGTTTGCACAAGTTTTCCGTTAAATCAAAAATGGGTCTAACGTTCTTCTATTAGGTTTATTACTATATTTATATCCTTATGACTTCATATTGGTCCCAAAAAAGGCCAATATTCACTTCGTACGAAGCTATTCAAAGTTGGGCAGTTTTGGTCAAAGTAGTTTGGACCAAGTTTCCGTTGCTCCAATAATGGGTCTAACTCTTTGAGAATTATTTAAAAACTATATTTACACCTTTATAACTTTATATTGGTCCAAAAAAAAGCCGGTATTCATTCTAAAAGCTTTAAATCTCAATTTAAACCTTCATACGAATCTATTGAAAGTTTGGACGATCTTTGTCGTAGAAGTTTGCACAAGTTTTCCGTTGAATCAAAAATGGGTCTAACATTCTTCTCTTAGGTTTATTACTATATTTATATCCTTATCACTTCATATTGGTCCCAAAAAAGGCCAATATTCACTTCGTACGAAGCTATTCAAAGTTGGGTTGTTTTGGTCAAAGTAGTTTGGACCAAGTTTCCGTTGCTCCAATAATGGGTCCAACTATTTGAGAATTATTTAAAAACTATATTTACACCTTTATAACTTTATATTGGTCCAAAAAAAAGCCGGTATTCATTCTAAAAGCTTTAAATCTCAATTTAAACCTTCATACGAATCTATTGAAAGTTTGGACGATCTTTGTCGTAGAAGTTTGCACAAGTTTTCCGTTGAATCAAAAATGGGTCTAACATTCTTCTCTTAGGTTTATTACTATATTTATATCCTTATCACTTCATATTGGTCCCAAAAAAGGCCAATATTCACTTCGTACGAAGCTATTCAAAGTTGGGTTGTTTTGGTCAAAGTAGTTTGGACCAAGTTTCCGTTGCTCCAATAATGGGTCCAACTATTTGAGAATTATTTAAAATCTATATTTACACCTTTATAACTTTATATTGGTCCAAAAAAAGCCGGTATTCATTCTAAAAGCTTTAAATCTCAATTTAAACCTTCATACGAATCTATTGAAAGTTTGGACGATCTTTGTCGTAGAAGTTTGCACAAGTTTTCCGTTGAATCAAAAATGGGTCTAACATTCTTCTCTTAGGTTTATTACTATATTTATATCCTTATCACTTCATATTGGTCCCAAAAAAGGCCAATATTCACTTCATACGAAGCTATTCAAAGTTGGGCAGTTTTGGTCAAAGTAGTTTGGACCAAGTTTCCGTTGCTCCAATAATGCGTCCAACTATTTGAGAATTATTTAAAAACTATATTTACACCTTTATAACTTTATATTGGTCCAAAAAAAAGCCGGTATTCATTCTAAAAGCTTTAAATCTCAATTTAAACCTTCATACGAATCTATTGAAAGTTTGGACGATCTTTGTCGTAGAAGTTTGCACAAGTTTTCCGTGAAATAAAAAATGGGTCTAACGTTCTTCTATTAGGTTTATTACTATATTTATATCCTTATGACTTCATATTGGTCCCAAAAAAGGCCAATATTCACTTCGTACGAAGCTATTCAAAGTTGGGCAGTCTTGGTCAAAGTAGTTTGGACCAAGTTTCCGTTGCTCCAATAATGGTCTAACTATTTGAGAATTATTTAAAAACTATATTTACACCTTTATAACTTTATATTGGTCCAAAAAAAAGCCGGTATTCATTCTAAAAGCTTTAAATCTCAATTTAAACCTTCATACGAATCTATTGAAAGTTTGGACGATCTTTGTCGTAGAAGTTTGCACAAGTTTTCCGTTAAATCAAAAATGGGTCTAACGTTCTTCTATTAGGTTTATTACTATATTTATATCCTTATGACTTCATATTGGTCCCAAAAAAGGCCAATATTCACTTCGTACGAAGCTATTCAAAGTTGGGCAGTTTTGGTCAAAGTAGTTTGGACCAAGTTTCCGTTGCTCCAATAATGGGTCTAACTCTTTGAGAATTATTTAAAAACTATATTTACACCTTTATAACTTTATATTGGTCCAAAAAAAAGCCGGTATTCATTCTAAAAGCTTTAAATCTCAATTTAAACCTTCATACGAATCTATTGAAAGTTTGGACGATCTTTGTCGTAGAAGTTTGCACAAGTTTTCCGTTGAATCAAAAATGGGTCTAACATTCTTCTCTTAGGTTTATTACTATATTTATATCCTTATCACTTCATATTGGTCCCAAAAAAGGCCAATATTCACTTCGTACGAAGCTATTCAAAGTTGGGTTGTTTTGGTCAAAGTAGTTTGGACCAAGTTTCCGTTGCTCCAATAATGGGTCCAACTATTTGAGAATTATTTAAAATCTATATTTACACCTTTATAACTTTATATTGGTCCAAAAAAAGCCGGTATTCATTCTAAAAGCTATAAATCTCAATTTAAACCTTCATACGAATCTATTGAAAGTTTGGACGATCTTTGTCGTAGAAGTTTGCACAAGTTTTCCGTTAAATCAAAAATGGGTCTAACGTTCTTCTATTAGGTTTATTATTATATTTATATCCTTATGACTTCATATTGGTCCCAAAAAAGGCCAATATTCACTTCGTACGAAGCTATTCAAAGTTGGGCAGTTTTGGTCAAAGTAGTTTGGACCAAGTTTCCGTTGCTCCAATAATGGGTCTAACTCTTTGAGAATTATTTAAAAACTATATTTACACCTTTATAACTTTATATTGGTCCAAAAAAAAGCCGGTATTCATTCTAAAAGCTTTAAATCTCAATTTAAACCTTCATACGAATCTATTGAAAGTTTGGACGATCTTTGTCGTAGAAGTTTGCACAAGTTTTCCGTTGAATCAAAAATGGGTCTAACATTCTTCTCTTAGGTTTATTACTATATTTATATCCTTATCACTTCATATTGGTCCCAAAAAAGGCCAATATTCACTTCGTACGAAGCTATTCAAAGTTGGGTTGTTTTGGTCAAAGTAGTTTGGACCAAGTTTCCGTTGCTCCAATAATGGGTCCAACTATTTGAGAATTATTTAAAAACTATATTTACACCTTTATAACTTTATATTGGTCCAAAAAAAAGCCGGTATTCATTCTAAAAGCTTTAAATCTCAATTTAAACCTTCATACGAATCTATTGAAAGTTTGGACGATCTTTGTCGTAGAAGTTTGCACAAGTTTTCCGTTGAATCAAAAATGGGTCTAACATTCTTCTCTTAGGTTTATTACTATATTTATATCCTTATCACTTCATATTGGTCCCAAAAAAGGCCAATATTCACTTCGTACGAAGCTATTCAAAGTTGGGTTGTTTTGGTCAAAGTAGTTTGGACCAAGTTTCCGTTGCTCCAATAATGGGTCCAACTATTTGAGAATTATTTAAAATCTATATTTACACCTTTATAACTTTATATTGGTCCAAAAAAAGCCGGTATTCATTCTAAAAGCTTTAAATCTCAATTTAAACCTTCATACGAATCTATTGAAAGTTTGGACGATCTTTGTCGTAGAAGTTTGCACAAGTTTTCCGTTGAATCAAAAATGGGTCTAACATTCTTCTCTTAGGTTTATTACTATATTTATATCCTTATCACTTCATATTGGTCCCAAAAAAGGCCAATATTCACTTCATACGAAGCTATTCAAAGTTGGGCAGTTTTGGTCAAAGTAGTTTGGACCAAGTTTCCGTTGCTCCAATAATGCGTCCAACTATTTGAGAATTATTTAAAAACTATATTTACACCTTTATAACTTTATATTGGTCCAAAAAAAAGCCGGTATTCATTCTAAAAGCTTTAAATCTCAATTTAAACCTTCATACGAATCTATTGAAAGTTTGGACGATCTTTGTCGTAGAAGTTTGCACAAGTTTTCCGTGAAATAAAAAATGGGTCTAACGTTCTTCTATTAGGTTTATTACTATATTTATATCCTTATCACTTCATATTGGTCCCAAAAAAGGCCAATATTCACTTCGTACGAAGCTATTCAAAGTTGGGCAGTCTTGGTCAAAGTAGTTTGGACCAAGTTTCCGTTGCTCCAATAATGGTCTAACTATTTGAGAATTATTTAAAAACTATATTTACACCTTTATAACTTTATATTGGTCCAAAAAAAAGCCGGTATTCATTCTAAAATCTTTAAATCTCAATTTAAACCTTCATACGAATCTATTGAAAGTTTGGACGATCTTTGTCGTAGAAGTTTGCACAAGTTTTCCGTTGAATCAAAAATGGGTCTAACATTCTTCTCTTAGGTTTATTACTATATTTATATCCTTATCACTTCATATTGGTCCCAAAAAAGGCCAATATTCACTTCGTACGAAGCTATTCAAAGTTGGGTTGTTTTGGTCAAAGTAGTTTGGACCAAGTTTCCGTTGCTCCAATAATGGGTCCAACTATTTGAGAATTATTTAAAAACTATATTTACACCTTTATAACTTTATATTGGTCCAAAAAAAAGCCGGTATTCATTCTAAAAGCTTTAAATCTCAATTTAAACCTTCATACGAATCTATTGAAAGTTTGGACGATCTTTGTCGTAGAAGTTTGCACAAGTTTTCCGTTGAATCAAAAATGGGTCTAACATTCTTCTCTTAGGTTTATTACTATATTTATATCCTTATCACTTCATATTGGTCCCAAAAAAGGCCAATATTCACTTCGTACGAAGCTATTCAAAGTTGGGTTGTTTTGGTCAAAGTAGTTTGGACCAAGTTTCCGTTGCTCCAATAATGGGTCCAACTATTTGAGAATTATTTAAAATCTATATTTACACCTTTATAACTTTATATTGGTCCAAAAAAAGCCGGTATTCATTCTAAAAGCTTTAAATCTCAATTTAAACCTTCATACGAATCTATTGAAAGTTTGGACGATCTTTGTCGTAGAAGTTTGCACAAGTTTTCCGTTGAATCAAAAATGGGTCTAACATTCTTCTCTTAGGTTTATTACTATATTTATATCCTTATCACTTCATATTGGTCCCAAAAAAGGCCAATATTCACTTCATACGAAGCTATTCAAAGTTGGGCAGTTTTGGTCAAAGTAGTTTGGACCAAGTTTCCGTTGCTCCAATAATGCGTCCAACTATTTGAGAATTATTTAAAAACTATATTTACACCTTTATAACTTTATATTGGTCCAAAAAAAAGCCGGTATTCATTCTAAAAGCTTTAAATCTCAATTTAAACCTTCATACGAATCTATTGAATGTTTGGACGATCTTTGTCGTAGAAGTTTGCACAAGTTTTCCGTGAAATAAAAAATGGGTCTAACGTTCTTCTATTAGGTTTATTACTATATTTATATCCTTATCACTTCATATTGGTCCCAAAAAAGGCCAATATTCACTTCGTACGAAGCTATTCAAAGTTGGGCAGTCTTGGTCAAAGTAGTTTGGACCAAGTTTCCGTTGCTCCAATAATGGTCTAACTATTTGAGAATTATTTAAAAACTATATTTACACCTTTATAACTTTATATTGGTCCAAAAAAAAGCCGGTATTCATTCTAAAATCTTTAAATCTCAATTTAAACCTTCATACGAATCTATTGAAAGTTTGGACGATCTTTGTCGTAGAAGTTTGCACAAGTTTTCCGTTGAATCAAAAATGGGTCTAACATTCTTCTCTTAGGTTTATTACTATATTTATATCCTTATCACTTCATATTGGTCCCAAAAAAGGCCAATATTCACTTCGTACGAAGCTATTCAAAGTTGGGTTGTTTTGGTCAAAGTAGTTTGGACCAAGTTTCCGTTGCTCCAATAATGGGTCCAACTATTTGAGAATTATTTAAAAACTATATTTACACCTTTATAACTTTATATTGGTCCAAAAAAAAGCCGGTATTCATTCTAAAAGCTTTAAATCTCAATTTAAACCTTCATACGAATCTATTGAAAGTTTGGACGATCTTTGTCGTAGAAGTTTGCACAAGTTTTCCGTTGAATCAAAAATGGGTCTAACATTCTTCTCTTAGGTTTATTACTATATTTATATCCTTATCACTTCATATTGGTCCCAAAAAAGGCCAATATTCACTTCGTACGAAGCTATTCAAAGTTGGGTTGTTTTGGTCAAAGTAGTTTGGACCAAGTTTCCGTTGCTCCAATAATGGGTCCAACTATTTGAGAATTATTTAAAATCTATATTTACACCTTTATAACTTTATATTGGTCCAAAAAAAGCCGGTATTCATTCTAAAAGCTTTAAATCTCAATTTAAACCTTCATACGAATCTATTGAAAGTTTGGACGATCTTTGTCGTAGAAGTTTGCACAAGTTTTTCGTTGAATCAAAAATGGGTCTAACATTCTTCTCTTAGGTTTATTACTATATTTATATCCTTATCACTTCATATTGGTCCCAAAAAAGGCCAATATTCACTTCGTACGAAGCTATTCAAAGTTGGGTTGTTTTGGTCAAAGTAGTTTGGACCAAGTTTCCGTTGCTCCAAATAATGGGTCCAACTATTTGAGAATTATTTAAAATCTATATTTACACCTTTATAACTTTATATTGGTCCAAAAAAAGCCGGTATTCATTCTAAAAGCTTTAAATCTCAATTTAAACCTTCATACGAATCTATTGAAAGTTTGGACGATCTTTGTCGTAGAAGTTTGCACAAGTTTTCCGTTGAATCAAAAATGGGTCTAACATTCTTCTCTTAGGTTTATTACTATATTTATATCCTTATCACTTCATATTGGTCCCAAAAAAGGCCAATATTCACTTCGTACGAAGCTATTCAAAGTTGGGTTGTTTTGGTCAAAGTAGTTTGGACCAAGTTTCCGTTGCTCCAATAATGGGTCCAACTATTTGAGAATTATTTAAAATCTATATTTACACCTTTATAACTTTATATTGGTCCAAAAAAAGCCGGTATTCATTCTAAAAGCTTTAAATCTCAATTTAAACCTTCATACGAATCTATTGAAAGTTTGGACGATCTTTGTCGTAGAAGTTTGCACAAGTTTTCCGTTGAATCAAAAATGGGTCTAACATTCTTCTCTTAGGTTTATTACTATATTTATATCCTTATCACTTCATATTGGTCCCAAAAAAGGCCAATATTCACTTCATACGAAGCTATTCAAAGTTGGGCAGTTTTGGTCAAAGTAGTTTGGACCAAGTTTCCGTTGCTCCAATAATGCGTCCAACTATTTGAGAATTATTTAAAAACTATATTTACACCTTTATAACTTTATATTGGTCCAAAAAAAAGCCGGTATTCATTCTAAAAGCTTTAAATCTCAATTTAAACCTTCATACGAATCTATTGAATGTTTGGACGATCTTTGTCGTAGAAGTTTGCACAAGTTTTCCGTGAAATAAAAAATGGGTCTAACGTTCTTCTATTAGGTTTATTACTATATTTATATCCTTATCACTTCATATTGGTCCCAAAAAAGGCCAATATTCACTTCGTACGAAGCTATTCAAAGTTGGGCAGTCTTGGTCAAAGTAGTTTGGACCAAGTTTCCGTTGCTCCAATAATGGTCTAACTATTTGAGAATTATTTAAAAACTATATTTACACCTTTATAACTTTATATTGGTCCAAAAAAAAGCCGGTATTCATTCTAAAATCTTTAAATCTCAATTTAAACCTTCATACGAATCTATTGAAAGTTTGGACGGTCTTTGTCGTAGAAGTTTGCACAAGTTTTCCGTTGAATCAAAAATGGGTCTAACATTCTTCTCTTAGGTTTATTACTATATTTATATCCTTATCACTTCATATTGGTCCCAAAAAAGGCCAATATTCACTTCGTACGAAGCTATTCAAAGTTGGGTTGTTTTGGTCAAAGTAGTTTGGACCAAGTTTCCGTTGCTCCAATAATGGGTCCAACTATTTGAGAATTATTTAAAAACTATATTTACACCTTTATAACTTTATATTGGTCCAAAAAAAAGCCGGTATTCATTCTAAAAGCTTTAAATCTCAATTTAAACCTTCATACGAATCTATTGAAAGTTTGGACGATCTTTGTCGTAGAAGTTTGCACAAGTTTTCCGTTGAATCAAAAATGGGTCTAACATTCTTCTCTTAGGTTTATTACTATATTTATATCCTTATCACTTCATATTGGTCCCAAAAAAGGCCAATATTCACTTCGTACGAAGCTATTCAAAGTTGGGTTGTTTTGGTCAAAGTAGTTTGGACCAAGTTTCCGTTGCTCCAATAATGGGTCCAACTATTTGAGAATTATTTAAAATCTATATTTACACCTTTATAACTTTATATTGGTCCAAAAAAAGCCGGTATTCATTCTAAAAGCTTTAAATCTCAATTTAAACCTTCATACGAATCTATTGAAAGTTTGGACGATCTTTGTCGTAGAAGTTTGCACAAGTTTTTCGTTGAATCAAAAATGGGTCTAACATTCTTCTCTTAGGTTTATTACTATATTTATATCCTTATCACTTCATATTGGTCCCAAAAAAGGCCAATATTCACTTCGTACGAAGCTATTCAAAGTTGGGTTGTTTTGGTCAAAGTAGTTTGGACCAAGTTTCCGTTGCTCCAAATAATGGGTCCAACTATTTGAGAATTATTTAAAATCTATATTTACACCTTTATAACTTTATATTGGTCCAAAAAAAGCCGGTATTCATTCTAAAAGCTTTAAATCTCAATTTAAACCTTCATACGAATCTATTGAAAGTTTGGACGATCTTTGTCGTAGAAGTTTGCACAAGTTTTTCGTTGAATCAAAAATGGGTCTAACATTCTTCTCTTAGGTTTATTACTATATTTATATCCTTATCACTTCATATTGGTCCCAAAAAAGGCCAATATTCACTTCGTACGAAGCTATTCAAAGTTGGGTTGTTTTGGTCAAAGTAGTTTGGACCAAGTTTCCGTTGCTCCAATAATGGGTCCAACTATTTGAGAATTATTTAAAATCTATATTTACACCTTTATAACTTTATATTGGTCCAAAAAAAGCCGGTATTCATTCTAAAAGCTTTAAATCTCAATTTAAACCTTCATACGAATCTATTGAAAGTTTGGACGATCTTTGTCGTAGAAGTTTGCACAAGTTTTCCGTTGAATCAAAAATGGGTCTAACATTCTTCTCTTAGGTTTATTACTATATTTATATCCTTATCACTTCATATTGGTCCCAAAAAAGGCCAATATTCACTTCATACGAAGCTATTCAAAGTTGGGCAGTTTTGGTCAAAGTAGTTTGGACCAAGTTTCCGTTGCTCCAATAATGCGTCCAACATTTGAGAATTATTTAAAAACTATATTTACACCTTTATAACTTTATATTGGTCCAAAGAAAAGCCGGTATTCATTCTAAAAGCTTTAAATCTCAATTTAAACCTTCATACGAATCTATTGAAAGTTTGGACGATCTTTGTCGTAGAAGTTTGCACAAGTTTTCCGTTGAATCAAAAATGGGTCTAACATTCTTCTCTTAGGTTTATTACTATATTTATATCCTTATCACTTCATATTGGTCCCAAAAAAGGCCAATATTCACTTCGTACGAAGCTATTCAAAGTTGGGTTGTTTTGGTCAAAGTAGTTTGGACCAAGTTTCCGTTGCTCCAATAATGGGTCCAACTATTTGAGAATTATTTAAAATCTATATTTACACCTTTATAACTTTATATTGGTCCAAAAAAAGCCGGTATTCATTCTAAAAGCATTAAATCTCAATTTAAACCTTCATACGAATCTATTGAAAGTTTGGACGATCTTTGTCGTAGAAGTTTGCACAAGTTTTTCGTTGAATCAAAAATGGGTCTAACATTCTTCTCTTAGGTTTATTACTATATTTATATCCTTATCACTTCATATTGGTCCCAAAAAAGGCCAATATTCACTTCATACGAAGCTATTCAAAGTTGGGCAGTTTTGGTCAAAGTAGTTTGGACCAAGTTTCCGTTGCTCCAATAATGCGTCCAACTATTTGAGAATTATTTAAAAACTATATTTACACCTTTATAACTTTATATTGGTCCAAAAAAAAGCCGGTATTCATTCTAAAAGCTTTAAATCTCAATTTAAACCTTCATACGAATCTATTGAATGTTGGGACGATCTTTGTCGTAGAAGTTTGCACAAGTTTTCCGTGAAATAAAAAATGGGTCTAACGTTCTTCTATTAGGTTTATTACTATATTTATATCCTTATCACTTCATATTGGTCCCAAAAAAGGCCAATATTCACTTCGTACGAAGCTATTCAAAGTTGGGCAGTCTTGGTCAAAGTAGTTTGGACCAAGTTTCCGTTGCTCCAATAATGGTCTAACTATTTGAGAATTATTTAAAAACTATATTTACACCTTTATAACTTTATATTGGTCCAAAAAAAAGCCGGTATTCATTCTAAAATCTTTAAATCTCAATTTAAACCTTCATACGAATCTATTGAAAGTTTGGACGATCTTTGTCGTAGAAGTTTGCACAAGTTTTCCGTTGAATCAAAAATGGGTCTAACATTCTTCTCTTAGGTTTATTACTATATTTATATCCTTATCACTTCATATTGGTCCCAAAAAAGGCCAATATTCACTTCGTACGAAGCTATTCAAAGTTGGGTTGTTTTGGTCAAAGTAGTTTGGACCAAGTTTCCGTTGCTCCAATAATGGGTCCAACTATTTGAGAATTATTTAAAAACTATATTTACACCTTTATAACTTTATATTGGTCCAAAAAAAAGCCGGTATTCATTCTAAAAGCTTTAAATCTCAATTTAAACCTTCATACGAATCTATTGAAAGTTTGGACGATCTTTGTCGTAGAAGTTTGCACAAGTTTTCCGTTGAATCAAAAATGGGTCTAACATTCTTCTCTTAGGTTTATTACTATATTTATATCCTTATCACTTCATATTGGTCCCAAAAAAGGCCAATATTCACTTCGTACGAAGCTATTCAAAGTTGGGTTGTTTTGGTCAAAGTAGTTTGGACCAAGTTTCCGTTGCTCCAATAATGGGTCCAACTATTTGAGAATTATTTAAAATCTATATTTACACCTTTATAACTTTATATTGGTCCAAAAAAAGCCGGTATTCATTCTAAAAGCTTTAAATCTCAATTTAAACCTTCATACGAATCTATTGAAAGTTTGGACGATCTTTGTCGTAGAAGTTTGCACAAGTTTTTCGTTGAATCAAAAATGGGTCTAACATTCTTCTCTTAGGTTTATTACTATATTTATATCCTTATCACTTCATATTGGTCCCAAAAAAGGCCAATATTCACTTCGTACGAAGCTATTCAAAGTTGGGTTGTTTTGGTCAAAGTAGTTTGGACCAAGTTTCCGTTGCTCCAAATAATGGGTCCAACTATTTGAGAATTATTTAAAATCTATATTTACACCTTTATAACTTTATATTGGTCCAAAAAAAGCCGGTATTCATTCTAAAAGCTTTAAATCTCAATTTAAACCTTCATACGAATCTATTGAAAGTTTGGACGATCTTTGTCGTAGAAGTTTGCACAAGTTTTCGTTGAATCAAAAATGGGTCTAACATTCTTCTCTTAGGTTTATTACTATATTTATATCCTTATCACTTCATATTGGTCCCAAAAAAGGCCAATATTCACTTCGTACGAAGCTATTCAAAGTTGGGTTGTTTTGGTCAAAGTAGTTTGGACCAAGTTTCCGTTGCTCCAATAATGGGTCCAACTATTTGAGAATTATTTAAAATCTATATTTACACCTTTATAACTTTATATTGGTCCAAAAAAAGCCGGTATTCATTCTAAAAGCTTTAAATCTCAATTTAAACCTTCATACGAATCTATTGAAAGTTTGGACGATCTTTGTCGTAGAAGTTTGCACAAGTTTTCCGTTGAATCAAAAATGGGTCTAACATTCTTCTCTTAGGTTTATTACTATATTTATATCCTTATCACTTCATATTGGTCCCAAAAAAGGCCAATATTCACTTCATACGAAGCTATTCAAAGTTGGGCAGTTTTGGTCAAAGTAGTTTGGACCAAGTTTCCGTTGCTCCAATAATGCGTCCAACTATTTGAGAATTATTTAAAAACTATATTTACACCTTTATAACTTTATATTGGTCCAAAAAAAAGCCGGTATTCATTCTAAAAGCTTTAAATCTCAATTTAAACCTTCATACGAATCTATTGAAAGTTTGGACGATCTTTGTCGTAGAAGTTTGCACAAGTTTTCCGTTGAATCAAAAATGGGTCTAACATTCTTCTCTTAGGTTTATTACTATATTTATATCCTTATCACTTCATATTGGTCCCAAAAAAGGCCAATATTCACTTCGTACGAAGCTATTCAAAGTTGGGTTGTTTTGGTCAAAGTAGTTTGGACCAAGTTTCCGTTGCTCCAATAATGGGTCCAACTATTTGAGAATTATTTAAAATCTATATTTACACCTTTATAACTTTATATTGGTCCAAAAAAAGCCGGTATTCATTCTAAATGCATTAAATCTCAATTTAAACCTTCATACGAATCTATTGAAAGTTTGGACGATCTTTGTCGTAGAAGTTTGCACAAGTTTTTCGTTGAATCAAAAATGGGTCTAACATTCTTCTCTTAGGTTTATTACTATATTTATATCCTTATCACTTCATATTGGTCCCAAAAAAGGCCAATATTCACTTCATACGAAGCTATTCAAAGTTGGGCAGTTTTGGTCAAAGTAGTTTGGACCAAGTTTCCGTTGCTCCAATAATGCGTCCAACTATTTGAGAATTATTTAAAAACTATATTTACACCTTTATAACTTTATATTGGTCCAAAAAAAAGCCGGTATTCATTCTAAAAGCTTTAAATCTCAATTTAAACCTTCATACGAATCTATTGAATGTTGGGACGATCTTTGTCGTAGAAGTTTGCACAAGTTTTCCGTGAAATAAAAAATGGGTCTAACGTTCTTCTATTAGGTTTATTACTATATTTATATCCTTATCACTTCATATTGGTCCCAAAAAAGGCCAATATTCACTTCGTACGAAGCTATTCAAAGTTGGGCAGTCTTGGTCAAAGTAGTTTGGACCAAGTTTCCGTTGCTCCAATAATGGTCTAACTATTTGAGAATTATTTAAAAACTATATTTACACCTTTATAACTTTATATTGGTCCAAAAAAAAGCCGGTATTCATTCTAAAATCTTTAAATCTCAATTTAAACCTTCATACGAATCTATTGAAAGTTTGGACGATCTTTGTCGTAGAAGTTTGCACAAGTTTTCCGTTGAATCAAAAATGGGTCTAACATTCTTCTCTTAGGTTTATTACTATATTTATATCCTTATCACTTCATATTGGTCCCAAAAAAGGCCAATATTCACTTCGTACGAAGCTATTCAAAGTTGGGTTGTTTTGGTCAAAGTAGTTTGGACCAAGTTTCCGTTGCTCCAATAATGGGTCCAACTATTTGAGAATTATTTAAAAACTATATTTACACCTTTATAACTTTATATTGGTCCAAAAAAAAGCCGGTATTCATTCTAAAAGCTTTAAATCTCAATTTAAACCTTCATACGAATCTATTGAAAGTTTGGACGATCTTTGTCGTAGAAGTTTGCACAAGTTTTCCGTTGAATCAAAAATGGGTCTAACATTCTTCTCTTAGGTTTATTACTATATTTATATCCTTATCACTTCATATTGGTCCCAAAAAAGGCCAATATTCACTTCGTACGAAGCTATTCAAAGTTGGGTTGTTTTGGTCAAAGTAGTTTGGACCAAGTTTCCGTTGCTCCAATAATGGGTCCAACTATTTGAGAATTATTTAAAATCTATATTTACACCTTTATAACTTTATATTGGTCCAAAAAAAGCCGGTATTCATTCTAAAAGCTTTAAATCTCAATTTAAACCTTCATACGAATCTATTGAAAGTTTGGACGATCTTTGTTGTAGAAGTTTGCACAAGTTTTCCGTTGAATCAAAAATGGGTCTAACATTCTTCTCTTAGGTTTATTACTATATTTATATCCTTATCACTTCATATTGGTCCCAAAAAAGGCCAATATTCACTTCATACGAAGCTATTCAAAGTTGGGCCGTTTTGGTCAAAGTAGTTTGGACCAAGTTTCCGTTGCTCCAATAATGCGTCCAACTATTTGAGAATTATTTAAAAACTATATTTACACCTTTATAACTTTATATTGGTCCAAAAAAAAGCCGGTATTCATTCTAAAAGCTTTAAATCTCAATTTAAACCTTCATACGAATCTATTGAAAGTTTGGACGATCTTTGTCGTAGAAGTTTGCACAAGTTTTCCGTGAAATAAAAAATGGGTCTAACGTTCTTCTATTAGGTTTATTACTATATTTATATCCTTATCACTTCAGATTGGTCCCAAAAAAGGCCAATATTCACTTCGTACGAAGCTATTCAAAGTTGGGCAGTCTTGGTCAAAGTAGTTTGGACCAAGTTTCCGTTGCTCCATAATGGTCTAACTATTTGAGAATTATTTAAAAACTATATTTACACCTTTATAACTTTATATTGGTCCAAAAAAAAGCCGGTATTCATTCTAAAATCTTTAAATCTCAATTTAAACCTTCATACGAATCTATTGAAAGTTTGGACGATCTTTGTCGTAGAAGTTTGCACAAGTTTTCCGTTGAATCAAAAATGGGTCTAACATTCTTCTCTTAGGTTTATTACTATATTTATATCCTTATCACTTCATATTGGTCCCAAAAAAGGCCAATATTCACTTCGTACGAAGCTATTCAAAGTTGGGTTGTTTTGGTCAAAGTAGTTTGGACCAAGTTTCCGTTGCTCCAATAATGGGTCCAACTATTTGAGAATTATTTAAAATCTATATTTACACCTTTATAACTTTATATTGGTCCAAAAAAAGCCGGTATTCATTCTAAAAGCATTAAATCTCAATTTAAACCTTCATACGAATCTATTGAAAGTTTGGACGATCTTTGTCGTAGAAGTTTGCACAAGTTTTTCGTTGAATCAAAAATGGGTCTAACATTCTTCTCTTAGGTTTATTACTATATTTATATCCTTATCACTTCATATTGGTCCCAAAAAAGGCCAATATTCACTTCATACGAAGCTATTCAAAGTTGGGCAGTTTTGGTCAAAGTAGTTTGGACCAAGTTTCCGTTGCTCCAATAATGCGTCCAACTATTTGAGAATTATTTAAAAACTATATTTACACCTTTATAACTTTATATTGGTCCAAAAAAAAGCCGGTATTCATTCTAAAATCTTTAAATCTCAATTTAAACCTTCATACGAATCTATTGAAAGTTTGGACGATCTTTGTCGTAGAAGTTTGCACAAGTTTTCCGTTGAATAAAAAATGGGTCTAACATTCTTCTCTTAGGTTTATTACTATATTTATATCCTTATCACTTCATATTGGTCCCAAAAAAGGCCAATATTCACTTCATACGAAGCTATTCAAAGTTGGGCAGTTTTGGTCAAAGTAGTTTGGACCAAGTTTCCGTTGCTCCAATAATGGGTCCAACTATTTGAGAATTATTTAAAAACTATATTTACACCTTTATAACTTTATATTGGTCCAAAAAAAAGCCGGTATTCATTCTAAAAGCTTTAAATCTCAATTTAAACCTTCATACGAATCTATTGAAAGTTTGGACGATCTTTGTCGTAGAAGTTTGCACAAGTTTTCCGTTAAATAAAAAATGGGTCTAACGTTCTTCTATTAGGTTTATTACTATATTTATATCCTTATGACTTCATATTGGTCCCAAAAAAGGCCAATATTCACTTCGTACGAAGCTATTCAAAGTTGGGCAGTTTTGGTCAAAGTAGTTTGGACCAAGTTTCCGTTGCTCCAATAATGGGTCTAACTATTTGAAAATTATTTAAAAACTATATTTACACCTTTATAACTTTATATTGGTCCAAAAAAAAGCCGGTATTCATTCTAAAAGCTTTAAATCTCAATTTAAACCTTCATACGAATCTATTGAAAGTTTGGACGATCTTTGTCGTAGAAGTTTGCACAAGTTTTCCGTTGAATCAAAAATGGGTCTAACATTCTTCTCTTAGGTTTATTACTATATTTATATCCTTATCACTTCATATTGGTCCCAAAAAAGGCCAATATTCACTTCGTACGAAGCTATTCAAAGTTGGGTTGTTTTGATCAAAGTAGTTTGGACCAAGTTTCCGTTGCTCCAATAATGGGTCCAACTATTTGAGAATTATTTAAAAACTATATTTACACCTTTATAACTTTATATTGGTCCAAAAAAAATCCGGTATTCATTCTAAAAGCTTTAAATCTCAATTTAAACCTTCATACGAATCTATTGAAAGTTTGGACGATCTTTGTCGTAGAAGTTTGCACAAGTTTTCCGTTGAATCAAAAATGGGTCTAACATTCTTCTCTTAGGTTTATTACTATATTTATATCCTTCTCACTTCATATTGGTCCCAAAAAAGGCTAATATTCACTTCGTACGAAGCTATTAAAAGTTGGGTTGTTTTGGTCAAAGTAGTTTGGACCAAGTTTCCGTTGCTCCAATAATGGGTCCAACTATTTGAGAATTATTTAAAAACTATATTTACACCTTTATAACTTTATATTGGTCCAAAAAAAAGCCGGTATTCATTCTAAAAGCTTTAAATCTCAATTTAAACCTTCATACGAATCTATTGAAAGTTTGGACGATCTTTGTCGTAGAAGTTTGCACAAGTTTTCCGTTGAATCAAAAATGGGTCTAACGTTCTTCTCTTAGGTTTATTACTATATTTATATCCTTATCACTTCATATTGGTCCCAAAAAAAGGCCAATATTCACTTCGTACGAAGCTATTCAAAGTTGGGCAGTTTTGGTCAAAGTAGTTTGGACCAAGTTTCCGTTGCTCCAATAATGGGTCCAACTATTTGAGAATTATTTAAAAACTATATTTACACCTTTATAACTTTATATTGGTCCAAAAAAAAGCCGGTATTCATTCTAAAAGCTTTAAATCTCAATTTAAACCTTCATACGAATCTATTGAAAGTTTGGACGATCTTTGTCGTAGAAGTTTGCACAAGTTTTCCGTTAAATAAAAAATGGGTCTAACGTTCTTCTATTAGGTTTATTACTATATTTATATCCTTATGACTTCATATTGGTCCCAAAAAAGGCCAATATTCACTTCGTACGAAGCTATTCAAAGTTGGGCAGTTTTGGTCAAAGTAGTTTGGACCAAGTTTCCGTTGCTCCAATAATGGGTCTAACTATTTGAGAATTATTTAAAAACTATATTTACACCTTTATAACTTTATATTGGTCCAAAAAAAAGCCGGTATTCATTCTAAAAGCTTTAAATCTCAATTTAAACCTTCATACAAATCTATTGAAAGTTTGGACGATCTTTGTCGTAGAAGTTTGCACAAGTTTTCCGTTGAATCAAAAATGGGTCTAACATTCTTCTCTTAGGTTTATTACTATATTTATATCCTTCTCACTTCATATTGGTCCCAAAAAAGGCCAATATTCACTTCGTACGAAGCTATTCAAAGTTGGGTTGTTTTGGTCAAAGTAGTTTGGACCAAGTTTCCGTTGCTCCAATAATGGGTCCAACTATTTGAGAATTATTTAAAAACTATATTTACACCTTTATAACTTTATATTGGTCCAAAAAAAAGCCGGTATTCATTCTAAAAGCTTTAAATCTCAATTTAAACCTTCATACGAATCTATTGAAAGTTTGGACGATCTTTGTCGTAGAAGTTTGCACAAGTTTTCCGTTGAATCAAAAATGGGTCTAACATTCTTCTCTTAGGTTTATTACTATATTTATATCCTTCTCACTTCATATTGGTCCCAAAAAAGGCTAATATTCACTTCGTACGAAGCTATTAAAAGTTGGGTTGTTTTGGTCAAAGTAGTTTGGACCAAGTTTCCGTTGCTCCAATAATGGGTCCAACTATTTGAGAATTATTTAAAAACTATATTTACACCTTTATAACTTTATATTGGTCCAAAAAAAAGCCGGTATTCATTCTAAAAGCTTTAAATCTCAATTTAAACCTTCATACGAATCTATTGAAAGTTTGGACGATCTTTGTCGTAGAAGTTTGCACAAGTTTTCCGTTGAATCAAAAATGGGTCTAACGTTCTTCTCTTAGGTTTATTACTATATTTATATCCTTATCACTTCATATTGGTCCCAAAAAAAGGCCAATATTCACTTCGTACGAAGCTATTCAAAGTTGGGCAGTTTTGGTCAAAGTAGTTTGGACCAAGTTTCCGTTGCTCCAATAATGGGTCCAACTATTTGAGAATTATTTAAAAACTATATTTACACCTTTATAACTTTATATTGGTCCAAAAAAAAGCCGGTATTCATTCTAAAAGCTTTAAATCTCAATTTAAACCTTCATACGAATCTATTGAAAGTTTGGACGATCTTTGTCGTAGAAGTTTGCACAAGTTTTCCGTTAAATAAAAAATGGGTCTAACGTTCTTCTATTAGGTTTATTACTATATTTATATCCTTATGACTTCATATTGGTCCCAAAAAAGGCCAATATTCACTTCGTACGAAGCTATTCAAAGTTGGGCAGTTTTGGTCAAAGTAGTTTGGACCAAGTTTCCGTTGCTCCAATAATGGGTCTAACTATTTGAGAATTATTTAAAAACTATATTTACACCTTTATAACTTTATATTGGTCCAAAAAAAAGCCGGTATTCATTCTAAAAGCTTTAAATCTCAATTTAAACCTTCATACAAATCTATTGAAAGTTTGGACGATCTTTGTCGTAGAAGTTTGCACAAGTTTTCCGTTGAATCAAAAATGGGTCTAACATTCTTCTCTTAGGTTTATTACTATATTTATATCCTTCTCACTTCATATTGGTCCCAAAAAAGGCCAATATTCACTTCGTACGAAGCTATTCAAAGTTGGGTTGTTTTGGTCAAAGTAGTTTGGACCAAGTTTCCGTTGCTCCAATAATGGGTCCAACTATTTGAGAATTATTTAAAAACTATATTTACACCTTTATAACTTTATATTGGTCCAAAAAAAAGCCGGTATTCATTCTAAAAGCTTTAAATCTCAATTTAAACCTTCATACGAATCTATTGAAAGTTTGGACGATCTTTGTCGTAGAAGTTTGCACAAGTTTTCCGTTGAATCAAAAATGGGTCTAACATTCTTCTCTTAGGTTTATTACTATATTTATATCCTTATCACTTCATATTGGTCCCAAAAAAGGCCAATATTCACTTCGTACGAAGCTATTCAAAGTTGGGTTGTTTTGGTCAAAGTAGTTTGGACCAAGTTTCCGTTGCTCCAATAATGGGTCCAACTATTTGAGAATTATTTAAAAACTATATTTACACCTTTATAACTTTATATTTGTCCAAAAAAAAGCCGGTATTCATTCTAAAAGCTTTAAATCTCAATTTAAACCTTCATACGAATCTATTGAAAGTTTGGACGATCTTTGTCGTAGAAGTTTGCACAAGTTTTCCGTTGAATCAAAAATGGGTCTAACGTTCTTCTCTTAGGTTTATTACTATATTTATATCCTTATCACTTCATATTGGTCCCAAAAAAAAGGCCAATATTCACTTCGTACGAAGCTATTCAAAGTTGGGCAGTTTTGGTCAAAGTAGTTTGGACCAAGTTTCCGTTGCTCCAATAATGGGTCCAACTATTTGAGAATTATTTAAAAACTATATTTACACCTTTATAACTTTATATTGGTCCAAAAAAAAGCCGGTATTCATTCTAAAAGCTTTAAATCTCAATTTAAACCTTCATACGAATCTATTGAAAGTTTGGACGATCTTTGTCGTAGAAGTTTGGACAAGTTTTCCGTTAAATAAAAAATGGGTCTAACGTTCTTCTATTAGGTTTATTACTATATTTATATCCTTATGACTTCATATTGGTCCCAAAAAAGGCCAATATTCACTTCGTACGAAGCTATTCAAAGTTGGGCAGTTTTGGTCAAAGTAGTTTGGACCAAGTTTCCGTTGCTCCAATAATGGGTCTAACTATTTGAGAATTATTTAAAAACTATATTTACACCTTTATAACTTTATATTGGTCCAAAAAAAAGGCGGTATTCATTCTAAAAGCTTTAAATCTCAATTTAAACCGTCATACGAATCTATTGAAAGTTTGGACGATCTTTGTCATAGAAGTTTGCACAAGTTTTCCGTTGAATCAAAAATGGGTCTAACATTCTTCTCTTAGGTTTATTACTATATTTATATCCTTATCACTTCATATTGGTCCCAAAAAAGGCCAATATTCACTTCGTACGAAGCTATTCAAAGTTGGGTTGTTTTGGTCAAAGTAGTTTGGACCAAGTTTCCGTTGCTCCAATAATGGGTCCAACTATTTGAGAATTATTTAAAAACTATATTTACACCTTTATAACTTTATATTGGTCCAAAAAAAAGCCGGTATTCATTCTAAAAGCTTTAAATCTCAATTTAAACCTTCATACGAATCTATTGAAAGTTTGGACGATCTTTGTCGTAGAAGTTTGCACAAGTTTTCCGTTGAATCAAAAATGGGTCTAACATTCTTCTCTTAGGTTATTACTATATTTATATCCTTATCACTTCATATTGGTCCCAAAAAAGGCCAATATTCACTTCGTACGAAGCTATTCAAAGTTGGGTTGTTTTGGTCAAAGTAGTTTGGACCAAGTTTCCGTTGCTCCAATAATGGGTCCAACTATTTGAGAATTATTTAAAATCTATATTTACACCTTTATAACTTTATATTGGTCCAAAAAAAGCCGGTATTCATTCTAAAAGCTTTAAATCTCAATTTAAACCTTCATACGAATCTATTGAAAGTTTGGACGATCTTTGTCGTAGAAGTTTGCACAAGTTTTCCGTTGAATCAAAAATGGGTCTAACATTCTTCTCTTAGGTTTATTACTATATTTATATCCTTATCACTTCATATTGGTCCCAAAAAAGGCCAATATTCACTTCGTACGAAGCTATTCAAAGTTGGGTTGTTTTGGTCAAAGTAGTTTGGACCAAGTTTCCGTTGCTCCAATAATGGGTCCAACTATTTGAGAATTATTTAAAATCTATATTTACACCTTTATAACTTTATATTGGTCCAAAAAAAGCCGGTATTCATTCTAAAAGCTTTAAATCTCAATTTAAACCTTCATACGAATCTATTGAAAGTTTGGACGATCTTTGTCGTAGAAGTTTGCACAAGTTTTCCGTTGAATCAAAAATGGGTCTAACATTCTTCTCTTAGGTTTATTACTATATTTATATCCTTATCACTTCATATTGGTCCCAAAAAAGGCCAATATTCACTTCGTACGAAGCTATTCAAAGTTGGGTTGTTTTGGTCAAAGTAGTTTGGACCAAGTTTCCGTTGCTCCAATAATGGGTCCAACTATTTGAGAATTATTTAAAATCTATATTTACACCTTTATAACTTTATATTGGTCCAAAAAAAGCCGGTATTCATTCTAAAAGCTTTAAATCTCAATTTAAACCTTCATACGAATCTATTGAAAGTTTGGACGATCTTTGTCGTAGAAGTTTGCACAAGTTTTCCGTTGAATCAAAAATGGGTCTAACATTCTTCTCTTAGGTTTATTACTATATTTATATCCTTATCACTTCATATTGGTCCCAAAAAAGGCCAATATTCACTTCATACGAAGCTATTCAAAGTTGGGCCGTTTTGGTCAAAGTAGTTTGGACCAAGTTTCCGTTGCTCCAATAATGGGTCTAACTATTTG
Organism: Trifolium repens; assembly: GCA_030408175.1. Lineage (NCBI taxonomy): Eukaryota > Viridiplantae > Streptophyta > Magnoliopsida > Fabales > Fabaceae > Trifolium > Trifolium repens. Next base: position 35,797,909 of record CP125838.1, on the reverse strand, counting down.
AGAATTATTTAAAAACTATATTTACACCTTTATAACTTTATATTGGTCCAAAAAAAAGCCGGTATTCATTCTAAAAGCTTTAAATCTCAATTTAAACCTTCATACGAATCTATTGAAAGTTTGGACGATCTTTGTCGTAGAAGTTTGCACAAGTTTTCCGTTAAATAAAAAATGGGTCTAACGTTCTTCTATTAGGTTTATTACTATATTTATATCCTTATGACTTCATATTGGTCCCAAAAAAGGCCAATATTCACTTCGTACGAAGCTATTCAAAGTTGGGCAGTTTTGGTCAAAGTAGTTTGGACCAAGTTTCCGTTGCTCCAATAATGGGTCTAACTATTTGAGAATTATTTAAAAACTATATTTACACCTTTATAACTTTATATTGGTCCAAAAAAAAGCCGGTATTCATTCTAAAAGCTTTAAATCTCAATTTAAACCTTCATACGAATCTATTGAAAGTTTGGACGATCTTTGTCGTAGAAGTTTGCACAAGTTTTCCGTTAAATAAAAAATGGGTCTAACGTTCTTCTATTAGGTTTATTACTATATTTATATCCTTATGACTTCATATTGGTCCCAAAAAAGGCCAATATTCACTTCGTACGAAGCTATTCAAAGTTGGGCAGTTTTGGTCAAAGTAGTTTGGACCAAGTTTCCGTTGCTCCAATAATGGGTCTAACTATTTGAGAATTATTTAAAAACTATATTTACACCTTTATAACTTTATATTGGTCCAAAAAAAAGGCGGTATTCATTCTAAAAGCTTTAAATCTCAATTTAAACCTTCATACAAATCTATTGAAAGTTTGGACGATCTTTGTCGTAGAAGTTTGCACAAGTTTTCCGTTGAATCAAAAATGGGTCTAACATTCTTCTCTTAGGTTTATTACTATATTTATATCCTTATCACTTCATATTGGTCCCAAAAAAGGCCAATATTCACTTCGTACGAAGCTATTCAAAGTTGGGTTGTTTTGGTCAAAGTAGTTTGGACCAAGTTTCCGTTGCTCCAATAATGGGTCCAACTATTTGAGAATTATTTAAAAACTATATTTACACCTTTATAACTTTATATTGGTCCAAAAAAAAGCCGGTATTCATTCTAAAAGCTTTAAATCTCAATTTAAACCTTCATACGAATCTATTGAAAGTTTGGACGATCTTTGTCGTAGAAGTTTGCACAAGTTTTCCGTTGAATCAAAAATGGGTCTAACATTCTTCTCTTAGGTTATTACTATATTTATATCCTTATCACTTCATATTGGTCCCAAAAAAGGCCAATATTCACTTCGTACGAAGCTATTCAAAGTTGGGTTGTTTTGGTCAAAGTAGTTTGGACCAAGTTTCCGTTGCTCCAATAATGGGTCCAACTATTTGAGAATTATTTAAAATCTATATTTACACCTTTATAACTTTATATTGGTCCAAAAAAAGCCGGTATTCATTCTAAAAGCTTTAAATCTCAATTTAAACCTTCATACGAATCTATTGAAAGTTTGGACGATCTTTGTCGTAGAAGTTTGCACAAGTTTTCCGTTGAATCAAAAATGGGTCTAACATTCTTCTCTTAGGTTTATTACTATATTTATATCCTTATCACTTCATATTGGTCCCAAAAAAGGCCAATATTCACTTCGTACGAAGCTATTCAAAGTTGGGTTGTTTTGGTCAAAGTAGTTTGGACCAAGTTTCCGTTGCTCCAATAATGGGTCCAACTATTTGAGAATTATTTAAAATCTATATTTACACCTTTATAACTTTATATTGGTCCAAAAAAAGCCGGTATTCATTCTAAAAGCTTTAAATCTCAATTTAAACCTTCATACGAATCTATTGAAAGTTTGGACGATCTTTGTCGTAGAAGTTTGCACAAGTTTTCCGTTGAATCAAAAATGGGTCTAACATTCTTCTCTTAGGTTTATTACTATATTTATATCCTTATCACTTCATATTGGTCCCAAAAAAGGCCAATATTCACTTCGTACGAACCTATTCAAAGTTGGGCAGTTTTGGTCAAAGTAGTTTGGACCAAGTTTCCGTTACTCCAATAATGCGTCCAACTATTTGAGAATTATTTAAAAACTATATTTACACCTTTATAACTTTATATTGGTCCAAAAAAAAGCCGGTATTCATTCTAAAAGCTTTAAATCTCAATTTAAACCTTCATACGAATCTATTGAAAGTTTGGACGATCTTTGTCGTAGAAGTTTGCACAAGTTTTCCGTGAAATAAAAAATGGGTCTAACGTTCTTCTATTAGGTTTATTACTATATTTATATCCTTATCACTTCATATTGGTCCCAAAAAAGGCCAATATTCACTTCGTACGAAGCTATTCAAAGTTGGGCAGTCTTGGTCAAAGTAGTTTGGACCAAGTTTCCGTTGCTCCAATAATGGGTCTAACTATTTGAGAATTATTTAAAAACTATATTTACACCTTTATAACTTTATATTGGTCCAAAAAAAAGCCGGTATTCATTCTAAAATCTTTAAATCTCAATTTAAACCTTCATACGAATCTATTGAAAGTTTGGACGATCTTTGTCGTAGAAGTTTGCACAAGTTTTCCGTTGAATCAAAAATGGGTCTAACATTCTTCTCTTAGGTTTATTACTATATTTATATCCTTATCACTTCATATTGGTCCCAAAAAAGGCCAATATTCACTTCGTACGAAGCTATTCAAAGTTGGGTTGTTTTGGTCAAAGTAGTTTGGACCAAGTTTCCGTTGCTCCAATAATGGGTCCAACTATTTGAGAATTATTTAAAAACTATATTTACACCTTTATAACTTTATATTGGTCCAAAAAAAAGCCGGTATTCATTCTAAAAGCTTTAAATCTCAATTTAAACCTTCATACAAATCTATTGAAAGTTTGGACGATCTTTGTCGTAGAAGTTTGCACAAGTTTTCCGTTGAATCAAAAATGGGTCTAACATTCTTCTCTTAGGTTTATTACTATATTTATATCCTTATCACTTCATATTGGTCCCAAAAAAGGCCAATATTCACTTCGTACGAAGCTATTCAAAGTTGGGTTGTTTTGGTCAAAGTAGTTTGGACCAAGTTTCCGTTGCTCCAATAATGGGTCCAACTATTTGAGAATTATTTAAAAACTATATTTACACCTTTATAACTTTATATTGGTCCAAAAAAAAGCCGGTATTCATTCTAAAAGCTTTAAATCTCAATTTAAACCTTCATACGAATCTATTGAAAGTTTGGACGATCTTTGTCGTAGAAGTTTGCACAAGTTTTCCGTTGAATCAAAAATGGGTCTAACGTTCTTCTCTTAGGTTTATTACTATATTTATATCCTTATCACTTCATATTGGTCCCAAAAAAGGCCAATATTCACTTCGTACGAAGCTATTCAAAGTTGGGCAGTTTTGGTCAAAGTAGTTTGGACCAAGTTTCCGTTGCTCCAATAATGCGTCCAACTATTTGAGAATTATTTAAAAACTATATTTACACCTTTATAACTTTATATTGGTCCAAAAAAAAGCCGGTATTCATTCTAAAAGCTTTAAATCTCAATTTAAACCTTCATACGAATCTATTGAAAGTTTGGACGATCTTTGTCGTAGAAGTTTGCACAAGTTTTCCGTGAAATAAAAAATGGGTCTAACGTTCTTCTATTAGGTTTATTACTATATTTATATCCTTATCACTTCATATTGGTCCCAAAAAAGGCCAATATTCACTTCGTACGAAGCTATTCAAAGTTGGGCAGTCTTGCTCAAAGTAGTTTGGACCAAGTTTCCGTTGCTCCAATAATGGGTCTAACTATTTGAGAATTATTTAAAAACTATATTTACACCTTTATAACTTTATATTGGTCCAAAAAAAAGCCGGTATTCATTCTAAAATCTTTAAATCTCAATTTAAACCTTCATACGAATCTATTGAAAGTTTGGACGATCTTTGTCGTAGAAGTTTGCACAAGTTTTCCGTTGAATCAAAAATGGGTCTAACATTCTTCTCTTAGGTTTATTACTATATTTATATCCTTATCACTTCATATTGGTCCCAAAAAAGGCCAATATTCACTTCGTACGAAGCTATTCAAAGTTGGGTTGTTTTGGTCAAAGTAGTTTGGACCAAGTTTCCGTTGCTCCAATAATGGGTCCAACTATTTGAGAATTATTTAAAAACTATATTTACACCTTTATAACTTTATATTGGTCCAAAAAAAAGCCGGTATTCATTCTAAAAGCTTTAAATCTCAATTTAAACCTTCATACAAATCTATTGAAAGTTTGGACGATCTTTGTCGTAGAAGTTTGCACAAGTTTTCCGTTGAATCAAAAATGGGTCTAACATTCTTCTCTTAGGTTTATTACTATATTTATATCCTTATCACTTCATATTGGTCCCAAAAAAGGCCAATATTCACTTCGTACGAAGCTATTCAAAGTTGGGTTGTTTTGGTCAAAGTAGTTTGGACCAAGTTTCCGTTGCTCCAATAATGGGTCCAACTATTTGAGAATTATTTAAAAACTATATTTACACCTTTATAACTTTATATTGGTCCAAAAAAAAGCCGGTATTCATTCTAAAAGCTTTAAATCTCAATTTAAACCTTCATACGAATCTATTGAAAGTTTGGACGATCTTTGTCGTAGAAGTTTGCACAAGTTTTCCGTTGAATCAAAAATGGGTCTAAAGTTCTTCTCTTAGGTTTATTACTATATTTATATCCTTATCACTTCATATTGGTCCCAAAAAAAGGCCAATATTCACTTCGTACGAAGCTATTCAAAGTTGGGCAGTTTTGGTCAAAGTAGTTTGGACCAAGTTTCCGTTGCTCCAATAATGGGTCCAACTATTTGAGAATTATTTAAAAACTATATTTACACCTTTATAACTTTATATTGGTCCAAAAAAAAGCCGGTATTCATTCTAAAAGCTTTAAATCTCAATTTAAACCTTCATACGAATCTATTGAAAGTTTGGACGATCTTTGTCGTAGAAGTTTGCACAAGTTTTCCGTTGAATCAAAAATGGGTCTAACGTTCTTCTCTTAGGTTTATTACTATATTTATATCCTTATCACTTCATATTGGTCCCAAAAAAAGGCCAATATTCACTTCGTACGAAGCTATTCAAAGATGGGCAGTTTTGGTCAAAATAGTTTGGACCAAGTTTCCGTTGCTCCAATAATGCGTCCAACTATTTGAGAATTATTTAAAAACTATATTTACACCTTTATAACTTTATATTGGTCCAAAAAAAGCCGGTATTCATTCTAAAAGCTTTAAATCTCAATTTAAACCTTCATACGAATCTATTGAAAGTTTGGACGATCTTTGTCGTAGAAGTTTGCACAAGTTTTCCGTTAAATAAAAAATGGGCCTAACGTTCTTCTACTAGGTTTATTACTATATTTATATCCTTATCACTTCATATTGGTCCCAAAAAAGGCCAATATTTACTTCGTACGAAGCTATTCAAAGTTGGGCAGTTTTGGTCAAAGTAGTTTGGACCAAGTTTCCGTTGCTCCAATAATGGGTCCAACTATTTGGGAATTATTTAAAAACTATATTTACACCTTTATAACTTTATATTGGCCAAAAAAAGCCGGTATTCATTCTAAAAGCTTTAAATCTCAATTTAAACCTTCATACGAATCTATTGAAAGTTTGGACGATCTTTGTCGTAGAAGTTTGCACAAGTTTTCCGTGAAATAAAAAATGGGTCTAACGTTCTTCTATTAGGTTTATTACTATATTTATATCCTTATCACTTCATATTGGTCCCAAAAAAGGCCAATATTCACTTCGTACGAAGCTATTCAAAGTTGGGCAGTCTTGGTCAAAGTAGTTTGGACCAAGTTTCCGTTGCTCCAATAATGGGTCTAACTATTTGAGAATTATTTAAAAACTATATTTACACCTTTATAACATTATATTGGTCCAAAAAAAAGCCGGTATTCATTCTAAAATCTTTAAATCTCAATTTAAACCTTCATACGAATCTATTGAAAGTTTGGACGATCTTTGTCGTAGAAGTTTGCACAAGTTTTCCGTTGAATCAAAAATGGGTCTAACATTCTTCTCTTAGGTTTATTACTATATTTATATCCTTATCACTTCATATTGGTCCCAAAAAAGGCCAATATTCACTTCGTACGAAGCTATTCAAAGTTGGGTTGTTTTGGTCAAAGTAGTTTGGACCAAGTTTCCGTTGCTCCAATAATGGGTCCAACTATTTGAGAATTATTTAAAAACTATATTTACACCTTTATAACTTTTTATTGGTCCAAAAAAAAGCCGGTATTCATTCTAAAAGCTTTAAATCTCAATTTAAACCTTCATACAAATCTATTGAAAGTTTGGACGATCTTTGTCGTAGAAGTTTGCACAAGTTTTCCGTTGAATCAAAATTGGGTCTAACATTCTTCTCTTAGGTTTATTACTATATTTATATCCTTATCACTTCATATTGGTCCCAAAAAAGGCCAATATTCACTTCGTACGAAGCTATTCAAAGTTGGGTTGTTTTGGTCAAAGTAGTTTGGACCAAGTTTCCGTTGCTCCAATAATGGGTCCAACTATTTGAGAATTATTTAAAAACTATATTTACACCTTTATAACTTTATATTGGTCCAAAAAAAAGCCGGTATTCATTCTAAAAGCTTTAAATCTCAATTTAAACCTTCATACGAATCTATTGAAAGTTTGGACGATCTTTGTCGTAGAAGTTTGCACAAGTTTTCCGTTGAATCAAAAATGGGTCTAACGTTCTTCTCTTAGGTTTATTACTATATTTATATCCTTATCACTTCATATTGGTCCCAAAAAAAGGCCAATATTCACTTTGTACGAAGCTATTCAAAGTTGGGCAGTTTTGGTCAAAGTAGTTTGGACCAAGTTTCCGTTGCTCCAATAATGGGTCCAACTATTTGAGAATTATTTAAAAACTATATTTACACCTTTATAACTTTATATTGGTCCAAAAAAAAGCCGGTATTCATTCTAAAAGCTTTAAATCTCAATTTAAACCTTCATACGAATCTATTGAAAGTTTGGACGATCTTTGTCGTAGAAGTTTGCACAAGTTTTCCGTTGAATCAAAAATGGGTCTAACGTTCTTCTCTTAGGTTTATTACTATATTTATATCCTTATCACTTCATATTGGTCCCAAAAAAAGGCCAATATTCACTTCGTACGAAGCTATTCAAAGATGGGCAGTTTTGGTCAAAATAGTTTGGACCAAGTTTCCGTTGCTCCAATAATGCGTCCAACTATTTGAGAATTATTTAAAAACTATATTTACACCTTTATAACTTTATATTGGTCCAAAAAAAGCCGGTATTCATTCTAAAAGCTTTAAATCTCAATTTAAACCTTCATACGAATCTATTGAAAGTTTGGACGATCTTTGTCGTAGAAGTTTGCACAAGTTTTCCGTTAAATAAAAAATGGGTCTAACGTTCTTCTATTAGGTTTATTACTATATTTATATCCTTATCACTTCATATTGGTCCCAAAAAAGGCCAATATTCACTTCGTACGAACCTATTCAAAGTTGGGCAGTTTTGGTCAAAGTAGTTTGGACCAAGTTTCCGTTGCTCCAATAATGGGTCCAACTATTTGGGAATTATTTAAAAACTATATTTACACCTTTATAACTTTATATTGGCCAAAAAAAGCCGGTATTCATTCTAAAAGCTTTAAATCTCAATTTAAACCTTCATACGAATCTATTGAAAGTTTGGACGATCTTTGTCGTAGAAGTTTGCACAAGTTTTCCGTGAAATAAAAAATGGGTCTAACGTTCTTCTATTAGGTTTATTACTATATTTATATCCTTATCACTTCATATTGGTCCCAAAAAAGGCCAATATTCACTTCGTACGAAGCTATTCAAAGTTGGGCAGTCTTGGTCAAAGTAGTTTGGACCAAGTTTCCGTTGCTCCAATAATGGGTCTAACTATTTGAGAATTATTTAAAAACTATATTTACACCTTTATAACATTATATTGGTCCAAAAAAAAGCCGGTATTCATTCTAAAATCTTTAAATCTCAATTTAAACCTTCATACGAATCTATTGAAAGTTTGGACGATCTTTGTCGTAGAAGTTTGCACAAGTTTTCCGTTGAATCAAAAATGGGTCTAACATTCTTCTCTTAGGTTTATTACTATATTTATATCCTTATCACTTCATATTGGTCCCAAAAAAGGCCAATATTCACTTCGTACGAAGCTATTCAAAGTTGGGTTGTTTTGGTCAAAGTAGTTTGGACCAAGTTTCCGTTGCTCCAATAATGGGTCCAACTATTTGAGAATTATTTAAAAACTATATTTACACCTTTATAACTTTATATTGGTCCAAAAAAAAGCCGGTATTCATTCTAAAAGCTTTAAATCTCAATTTAAACCTTCATACAAATCTATTGAAAGTTTGGACGATCTTTGTCGTAGAAGTTTGCACAAGTTTTCCGTTGAATCAAAATTGGGTCTAACATTCTTCTCTTAGGTTTATTACTATATTTATATCCTTATCACTTCATATTGGTCCCAAAAAAGGCCAATATTCACTTCGTACGAAGCTATTCAAAGTTGGGTTGTTTTGGTCAAAGTAGTTTGGACCAAGTTTCCGTTGCTCCAATAATGGGTCCAACTATTTGAGAATTATTTAAAAACTATATTTACACCTTTATAACTTTATATTGGTCCAAAAAAAAGCCGGTATTCATTCTAAAAGCTTTAAATCTCAATTTAAACCTTCATACGAATCTATTGAAAGTTTGGACGATCTTTGTCGTAGAAGTTTGCACAAGTTTTCCGTTGAATCAAAAATGGGTCTAACGTTCTTCTCTTAGGTTTATTACTATATTTATATCCTTATCACTTCATATTGGTCCCAAAAAAAGGCCAATATTCACTTCGTACGAAGCTATTCAAAGTTGGGCAGTTTTGGTCAAAGTAGTTTGGACCAAGTTTCCGTTGCTCCAATAATGGGTCCAACTATTTGAGAATTATTTAAAAACTATATTTACACCTTTATAACTTTATATTGGTCCAAAAAAAAGCCGGTATTCATTCTAAAAGCTTTAAATCTCAATTTAAACCTTCATACGAATCTATTGAAAGTTTGGACGATCTTTGTCGTAGAAGTTTGCACAAGTTTTCCGTTGAATCAAAAATGGGTCTAACGTTCTTCTCTTAGGTTTATTACTATATTTATATCCTTATCACTTCATATTGGTCCCAAAAAAAGGCCAATATTCACTTCGTACGAAGCTATTCAAAGATGGGCAGTTTTGGTCAAAATAGTTTGGACCAAGTTTCCGTTGCTCCAATAATGCGTCCAACTATTTGAGAATTATTTAAAAACTATATTTACACCTTTATAACTTTATATTGGTCCAAAAAAAGCCGGTATTCATTCTAAAAGCTTTAAATCTCAATTTAAACCTTCATACGAATCTATTGAAAGTTTGGACGATCTTTGTCGTAGAAGTTTGCACAAGTTTTCCGTTAAATAAAAAATGGGTCTAACGTTCTTCTATTAGGTTTATTACTATATTTATATCCTTATGACTTCATATTGGTCCCAAAAAAGGCCAATATTCACTTCGTACGAACCTATTCAAAGTTGGGCAGTTTTGGTCAAAGTAGTTTGGACCAAGTTTCCGTTGCTCCAATAATGGGTCTAACTATTTGAGAATTATTTAAAAACTATATTTACACCTTTATAACTTTATATTGGTCCAAAAAAAAGCCGGTATTCATTCTAAAAGCTTTAAATCTCAATTTAAACCTTCATACGAATCTATTGAAAGTTTGGACGATCTTTGTCGTAGAAGTTTGCACAAGTTTTCCGTTAAATAAAAAATGGGTCTAACGTTCTTCTATTAGGTTTATTACTATATTTATATCCTTATGACTTCATATTGGTCCCAAAAAAGGCCAATATTCACATCGTACGAAGCTATTCAAAGTTGGGCAGTTTTGGTCAAAGTAGTTTGGACCAAGTTTCCGTTGCTCCAATAATGGGTCTAACTATTTGAGAATTATTTAAAAACTATATTTACACCTTTATAACTTTATATTGGTCCAAAAAAAAGCCGGTATTCATTCTAAAATCTTTAAATCTCAATTTAAACCTTCATACGAATCTATTGAAACGATCTTTGTCGTAGAAGTTTGCACAAGTTTTCCGTTAAATAAAAAATGGGTCTAACGTTCTTCTATTAGGTTTATTACTATATTTATATCCTTATGACTTCATATTGGTCCCAAAAAAGGCCAATATTCACTTCGTACGAAGCTATTCAAAGTTGGGCAGTTTTGGTCAAAGTAGTTTGGACCAAGTTTCCGTTGCTCCAATAATGGGTCTAACTATTTGAGAATTATTTAAAAACTATATTTACACCTTTATAACTTTATATTGGTCCAAAAAAAAGCCGGTATTCATTCTAAAAGCTTTAAATCTCAATTTAAACCTTCATACGAATCTATTGAAAGTTTGGACGATCTTTGTCGTAGAAGTTTGCACAAGTTTTCCGTTGAATCAAAAATGGGTCTAACATTCTTCTCTTAGGTTTATTACTATATTTATATCCTTATCACTTCATATTGGTCCCAAAAAAGGCCAATATTCACTTCGTACGAAGCTATTCAAAGTTTGGTTGTTTTGATCAAAGTAGTTTGGACCAAGTTTCCGTTGCTCCAATAATGGGTCCAACTATTTGAGAATTATTTAAAAACTATATTTACACCTTTATAACTTTATATTGGTCCAAAAAAAAGCCGCTATTCATTCTAAAAGCTTTAAATCTCAATTTAAACCTTCATACGAATCTATTGAAAGTTTGGACGATCTTTGTCGTAGAAGTTTGCACAAGTTTTCCGTTAAATAAAAAATGGGTCTAACGTTCTTCTATTAGGTTTATTACTATATTAATATCCTTATGACTTCATATTGGTCCCAAAAAAGGCCAATATTCACTTCGTACGAAGCTATTCAAAGTTGGGCAGTTTTGGTCAAAGTAGTTTGGACCAAGTTTCCGTTGCTCCAATAATGGGTCTAACTATTTGAGAATTATTTAAAAACTATATTTACACCTTTATAACTTTATATTGGTCCAAAAAAAAGCCGGTATTCATTCTAAAAGCTTTAAATCTCAATTTAAACCTTCATACGAATCTATTGAAAGTTTGGACGATCTTTGTCGTAGAAGTTTGCACAAGTTTTCCGTTGAATCAAAAATGGGTCTAACATTCTTCTCTTAGGTTTATTACTATATTTATATCCTTATCACTTCATATTGGTCCCAAAAAAGGCCAATATTCACTTCGTACGAAGCTATTCAAAGTTGGGTTGTTTTGGTCAAAGTAGTTTGGACCAAGTTTCCGTTGCTCCAATAATGGGTCCAACTATTTGAGAATTATTTAAAAACTATATTTACACCTTTATAACTTTATATTGGTCCAAAAAAAAGCCGGTATTCATTCTAAAAGCTTTAAATCTCAATTTAAACCTTCATACGAATCTATTGAAAGTTTGGACGATCTTTGTCGTAGAAGTTTGCACAAGTTTTCCGTTGAATCAAAAATGGGTCTAACATTCTTCTCTTAGGTTTATTACTATATTTATATCCTTATGACTTCATATTGGTCCCAAAAAAGGCCAATATTCACTTCGTACGAAGCTATTCAAAGTTGGGCAGTTTTGGTCAAAGTAGTTTGGACCAAGTTTCCGTTGCTCCAATAATGCGTCCAACTATTTGAGAATTATTTAAAAACTATATTTACACCTTTATAACTTTATATTGGTCCAAAAAAAAGCCGGTATTCATTCTAAAAGCTTTAAATCTCAATTTAAACCTTCATACGAATCTATTGAAAGTTTGGACGATCTTTGTCGTAGAAGTTTGCACAAGTTTTCCGTTGAATCAAAAATGGGTCTAACATTCTTCTCTTAGGTTTATTACTATATTTATATCCTTATCACTTCATATTGGTCCCAAAAAAGGCCAATATTCACTTCGTACGAAGCTATTCAAAGTTGGGTTGTTTTGGTCAAAGTAGTTTGGACCAAGTTTCCGTTGCTCCAATAATGGGTCCAACTATTTGAGAATTATTTAAAATCTATATTTACACCTTTATAACTTTATATTGGTCCAAAAAAAGCCGGTATTCATTCTAAAAGCTTTAAATCTCAATTTAAACCTTCATACGAATCTATTGAAAGTTTGGACGATCTTTGTCGTAGAAGTTTGCACAAGTTTTCCGTTGAATCAAAAATGGGTCTAACATTCTTCTCTTAGGTTTATTACTATATTTATATCCTTATGACTTCATATTGGTCCCAAAAAAGGCCAATATTCACTTCGTACGAAGCTATTCAAAGTTGGGCAGTTTTGGTCAAAGTAGTTTGGACCAAGTTTCCGTTGCTCCAATAATGCGTCCAACTATTTGAGAATTATTTAAAAACTATATTTACACCTTTATAACTTTATATTGGTCCAAAAAAAAGCCGGTATTCATTCTAAAAGCTTTAAATCTCAATTTAAACCTTCATACGAATCTATTGAAAGTTTGGACGATCTTTGTCGTAGAAGTTTGCACAAGTTTTCCGTTGAATCAAAAATGGGTCTAACGTTCTTCTCTTAGGTTTATTACTATATTTATATCCTTATGACTTCATATTGGTCCCAAAAAAGGCCAATATTCACTTCGTACGAACCTATTCAAAGTTGGGCAGTTTTGGTCAAAGTAGTTTGGACCAAGTTTCCGTTGCTCCAATAATGGGTCTAACTATTTGAGAATTATTTAAAAACTATATTTACACCTTTATAACTTTATATTGGTCCAAAAAAAAGCCGGTATTCATTCTAAAAGCTTTAAATCTCAATTTAAACCTTCATACGAATCTATTGAAAGTTTGGACGATCTTTGTCGTAGAAGTTTGCACAAGTTTTCCGTTAAATAAAAAATGGGTCTAACGTTCTTCTATTAGGTTTATTACTATATTTATATCCTTATGACTTCATATTGGTCCCAAAAAAGGCCAATATTCACATCGTACGAAGCTATTCAAAGTTGGGCAGTTTTGGTCAAAGTAGTTTGGACCAAGTTTCCGTTGCTCCAATAATGGGTCTAACTATTTGAGAATTATTTAAAAACTATATTTACACCTTTATAACTTTATATTGGTCCAAAAAAAAGCCGGTATTCATTCTAAAATCTTTAAATCTCAATTTAAACCTTCATACGAATCTATTGAAACGATCTTTGTCGTAGAAGTTTGCACAAGTTTTCCGTTAAATAAAAAATGGGTCTAACGTTCTTCTATTAGGTTTATTACTATATTTATATCCTTATGACTTCATATTGGTCCCAAAAAAGGCCAATATTCACTTCGTACGAAGCTATTCAAAGTTGGGCAGTTTTGGTCAAAGTAGTTTGGACCAAGTTTCCGTTGCTCCAATAATGGGTCTAACTATTTGAGAATTATTTAAAAACTATATTTACACCTTTATAACTTTATATTGGTCCAAAAAAAAGCCGGTATTCATTCTAAAAGCTTTAAATCTCAATTTAAACCTTCATACGAATCTATTGAAAGTTTGGACGATCTTTGTCGTAGAAGTTTGCACAAGTTTTCCGTTGAATCAAAAATGGGTCTAACATTCTTCTCTTAGGTTTATTACTATATTTATATCCTTATCACTTCATATTGGTCCCAAAAAAGGCCAATATTCACTTCGTACGAAGCTATTCAAAGTTTGGTTGTTTTGATCAAAGTAGTTTGGACCAAGTTTCCGTTGCTCCAATAATGGGTCCAACTATTTGAGAATTATTTAAAAACTATATTTACACCTTTATAACTTTATATTGGTCCAAAAAAAAGCCGCTATTCATTCTAAAAGCTTTAAATCTCAATTTAAACCTTCATACGAATCTATTGAAAGTTTGGACGATCTTTGTCGTAGAAGTTTGCACAAGTTTTCCGTTAAATAAAAAATGGGTCTAACGTTCTTCTATTAGGTTTATTACTATATTAATATCCTTATGACTTCATATTGGTCCCAAAAAAGGCCAATATTCACTTCGTACGAAGCTATTCAAAGTTGGGCAGTTTTGGTCAAAGTAGTTTGGACCAAGTTTCCGTTGCTCCAATAATGGGTCTAACTATTTGAGAATTATTTAAAAACTATATTTACACCTTTATAACTTTATATTGGTCCAAAAAAAAGCCGGTATTCATTCTAAAAGCTTTAAATCTCAATTTAAACCTTCATACGAATCTATTGAAAGTTTGGACGATCTTTGTCGTAGAAGTTTGCACAAGTTTTCCGTTGAATCAAAAATGGGTCTAACATTCTTCTCTTAGGTTTATTACTATATTTATATCCTTATCACTTCATATTGGTCCCAAAAAAGGCCAATATTCACTTCGTACGAAGCTATTCAAAGTTGGGTTGTTTTGGTCAAAGTAGTTTGGACCAAGTTTCCGTTGCTCCAATAATGGGTCCAACTATTTGAGAATTATTTAAAAACTATATTTACACCTTTATAACTTTATATTGGTCCAAAAAAAAGCCGGTATTCATTCTAAAAGCTTTAAATCTCAATTTAAACCTTCATACGAATCTATTGAAAGTTTGGACGATCTTTGTCGTAGAAGTTTGCACAAGTTTTCCGTTGAATCAAAAATGGGTCTAACATTCTTCTCTTAGGTTTATTACTATATTTATATCCTTATCACTTCATATTGGTCCCAAAAAAGGCCAATATTCACTTCGTACGAAGCTATTCAAAGTTGGGTTGTTTTGGTCAAAGTAGTTTGGACCAAGTTTCCGTTGCTCCAATAATGGGTCCAACTATTTGAGAATTATTTAAAATCTATATTTACACCTTTATAACTTTATATTGGTCCAAAAAAAGCCGGTATTCATTCTAAAAGCTTTAAATCTCAATTTAAACCTTCATACGAATCTATTGAAAGTTTGGACGATCTTTGTCGTAGAAGTTTGCACAAGTTTTCCGTTGAATCAAAAATGGGTCTAACATTCTTCTCTTAGGTTTATTACTATATTTATATCCTTATCACTTCATATTGGTCCCAAAAAAGGCCAATATTCACTTCGTACGAAGCTATTCAAAGTTGGGCAGTTTTGGTCAAAGTAGTTTGGACCAAGTTTCCGTTGCTCCAATAATGCGTCCAACTATTTGAGAATTATTTAAAAACTATATTTACACCTTTATAACTTTATATTGGTCCAAAAAAAAGCCGGTATTCATTCTAAAAGCTTTAAATCTCAATTTAAACCTTCATACGAATCTATTGAAAGTTTGGACGATCTTTGTCGTAGAAGTTTGCACAAGTTTTCCGTGAAATAAAAAATGGGTCTAACGTTCTTCTATTAGGTTTATTACTATATTTATATCCTTATCACTTCATATTGGTCCCAAAAAAGGCCAATATTCACTTCGTACGAAGCTATTCAAAGTTGGGCAGTCTTGGTCAAAGTAGTTTGGACCAAGTTTCCGTTGCTCCAATAATGGGTCTAACTATTTGAGAATTATTTAAAAACTATATTTACACCTTTATAACTTTATATTGGTCCAAAAAAAAGCCGGTATTCATTCTAAAATCTTTAAATCTCAATTTAAACCTTCATACGAATCTATTGAAAGTTTGGACGATCTTTGTCGTAGAAGTTTGCACAAGTTTTCCGTTGAATCAAAAATGGGTCTAACATTCTTCTCTTAGGTTTATTACTATATTTATATCCTTATCACTTCATATTGGTCCCAAAAAAGGCCAATATTCACTTCGTACGAAGCTATTCAAAGTTGGGTTGTTTTGGTCAAAGTAGTTTGGACCAAGTTTCCGTTGCTCCAATAATGGGTCCAACTATTTGAGAATTATTTAAAAACTATATTTACACCTTTATAACTTTATATTGGTCCAAAAAAAAGCCGGTATTCATTCTAAAAGCTTTAAATCTCAATTTAAACCTTCATACAAATCTATTGAAAGTTTGGACGATCTTTGTCGTAGAAGTTTGCACAAGTTTTCCGTTTAATCAAAAATGGGTCTAACATTCTTCTCTTAGGTTTATTACTATATTTATATCCTTATCACTTCATATTGGTCCCAAAAAAGGCCAATATTCACTTCGTACGAAGCTATTCAAAGTTGGGTTGTTTTGGTCAAAGTAGTTTGGACCAAGTTTCCGTTGCTCCAATAATGGGTCCAACTATTTGAGAATTATTTAAAAACTATATTTACACCTTTATAACTTTATATTGGTCCAAAAAAAAGCCGGTATTCATTCTAAAAGCTTTAAATCTCAATTTAAACCTTCATACGAATCTATTGAAAGTTTGGACGATCTTTGTCGTAGAAGTTTGCACAAGTTTTCCGTTGAATCAAAAATGGGTCTAACGTTCTTCTCTTAGGTTTATTACTATATTTATATCCTTATCACTTCATATTGGTCCCAAAAAAGGCCAATATTCACTTCGTACGAAGCTATTTAAAGTTGGGCAGTTTTGGTCAAAGTAGTTTGGACCAAGTTTCTGTTGCTCCAATAATGCGTCCAACTATTTGAGAATTATTTAAAAACTATATTTACACCTTTATAACTTTATATTGGTCCAAAAAAAAGCCGGTATTCATTCTAAAAGCTTTAAATCTCAATTTAAACCTTCATACGAATCTATTGAAAGTTTGGACGATCTTTGTCGTAGAAGTTTGCACAAGTTTTCCGTGAAATAAAAAATGGGTCTAACGTTCTTCTATTAGGTTTATTACTATATTTATATCCTTATCACTTCATATTGGTCCCAAAAAAGGCCAATATTCACTTCGTACGAAGCTATTCAAAGTTGGGCAGTCTTGGTCAAAGTAGTTTGGACCAAGTTTCCGTTGCTCCAATAATGGGTCTAACTATTTGAGAATTATTTAAAAACTATATTTACACCTTTATAACTTTATATTGGTCCAAAAAAAAGCCGGTATTCATTCTAAAAGCTTTAAATCTCAATTTAAACCGTCATACGAATCTATTGAAAGTTTGGACGATCTTTGTCATAGAAGTTTGCACAAGTTTTCCGTTGAATCAAAAATGGGTCTAACATTCTTCTCTTAGGTTTATTACTATATTTATATCCTTATCACTTCATATTGGTCCCAAAAAAGGCCAATATTCACTTCGTACGAAGCTATTCAAAGTTGGGTTGTTTTGGTCAAAGTAGTTTGGACCAAGTTTCCGTTGCTCCAATAATGGGTCCAACTATTTGAGAATTATTTAAAAACTATATTTACACCTTTATAACTTTATATTGGTCCAAAAAAAAGCCGGTATTCATTCTAAAAGCTTTAAATCTCAATTTAAACCTTCATACGAATCTATTGAAAGTTTGGACGATCTTTGTCGTAGAAGTTTGCACAAGTTTTCCGTTGAATCAAAAATGGGTCTAACATTCTTCTCTTAGGTTTATTACTATATTTATATCCTTATCACTTCATATTGGTCCCAAAAAAGGCCAATATTCACTTCGTACGAAGCTATTCAAAGTTGGGTTGTTTTGGTCAAAGTAGTTTGGACCAAGTTT
Source organism: Trifolium repens (assembly GCA_030408175.1). NCBI lineage: Eukaryota > Viridiplantae > Streptophyta > Magnoliopsida > Fabales > Fabaceae > Trifolium > Trifolium repens. Next base: position 35,780,314 of record CP125838.1, on the reverse strand, counting down.
CCGTTGCTCCAATAATGGGTCCAACTATTTGAGAATTATTTAAAAACTATATTTACACCTTTATAACTTTATATTGGTCCAAAAAAAAGCCGGTATTCATTCTAAAAGCTTTAAATCTCAATTTAAACCTTCATACGAATCTATTGAAAGTTTGGACGATCTTTGTCGTAGAAGTTTGCACAAGTTTTCCGTTGAATCAAAAATGGGTCTAACGTTCTTCTCTTAGGTTTATTACTATATTTATATCCTTATCACTTCATATTGGTCCCAAAAAAAGGCCAATATTCACTTCGTACGAAGCTATTCAAAGATGGGCAGTTTTGGTCAAAATAGTTTGGACCAAGTTTCCGTTGCTCCAATAATGCGTCCAACTATTTGAGAATTATTTAAAAACTATATTTACACCTTTATAACTTTATATTGGTCCAAAAAAAGCCGGTATTCATTCTAAAAGCTTTAAATCTCAATTTAAACCTTCATACGAATCTATTGAAAGTTTGGACGATCTTTGTCGTAGAAGTTTGCACAAGTTTTCCGTTAAATAAAAAATGGGTCTAACGTTCTTCTATTAGGTTTATTACTATATTTATATCCTTATCACTTCATATTGGTCCCAAAAAAGGCCAATATTCACTTCGTACGAAGCTATTCAAAGTTGGGCAGTTTTGGTCAAAGTAGTTTGGACCAAGTTTCCGTTGCTCCAATAATGGGTCCAACTATTTGGGAATTATTTAAAAACTATATTTACACCTTTATAACTTTATATTGGCCAAAAAAAGCCGGTATTCATTCTAAAAGCTTTAAATCTCAATTTAAACCTTCATACGAATCTATTGAAAGTTTGGACGATCTTTGTCGTAGAAGTTTGCACAAGTTTTCCGTTGAATCAAAAATGGGTCTAACATTCTTCTCTTAGGTTTATTACTATATTTATATCCTTATCACTTCATATTGGTCCCAAAAAAGGCCAATATTCACTTCGTACGAAGCTATTCAAAGTTGGGTTGTTTTGGTCAAAGTAGTTTGGACCAAGTTTCCGTTGCTCCAATAATGGGTCCAACTATTTGAGAATTATTTAAAAACTATATTTACACCTTTATAACTTTATATTGGTCCAAAAAAAAGCCGGTATTCATTCTAAAAGCTTTAAATCTCAATTTAAACCTTCATACGAATCTATTGAAAGTTTGGACGATCTTTGTCGTAGAAGTTTGCACAAGTTTTCCGTTGAATCAAAAATGGGTCTAACATTCTTCTCTTAGGTTTATTACTATATTTATATCCTTATCACTTCATATTGGTCCCAAAAAAGGCCAATATTCACTTCGTACGAAGCTATTCAAAGTTGGGTTGTTTTGGTCAAAGTAGTTTGGACCAAGTTTCCGTTGCTCCAATAATGGGTCCAACTATTTGAGAATTATTTAAAAACTATATTTACACCTTTATAACTTTATATTGGTTCAAAAAAAAGCCGGTATTCATTCTAAAAGCTTTAAATCTCAATTTAAACCTTCATACGAATCTATTGAAAGTTTGGACGATCTTTGTCGTAGAAGTTTGCACAAGTTTTCCGTTGAATCAAAAATGGGTCTAACGTTCTTCTCTTAGGTTTATTACTATATTTATATCCTTATCACTTCATATTGGTCCCAAAAAAAGGCCAATATTCACTTCGTACGAAGCTATTCAAAGTTGGGCAGTTTTGGTCAAAGTAGTTTGGACCAAGTTTCCGTTGCTCCAATAATGGGTCCAACTATTTGAGAATTATTTAAAAACTATATTTACACCTTTATAACGTTATATTGGTCCAAAAAACAGCCGGTATTCATTCTAAAAGCTTTAAATCTCAATTTAAACCTTCATACGAATCTATTGAAAGTTTGGACGATCTTTGTCGTAGAAGTTTGCACAAGTTTTCCGTTGAATCAAAAATGGGTCTAACGTTCTTCTCTTAGGTTTATTACTATATTTATATCCTTATCACTTCATATTGGTCCCAAAAAAAGGCCAATATTCACTTCGTACGAAGCTATTCAAAGATGGGCAGTTTTGGTCAAAATAGTTTGGACCAAGTTTCCGTTGCTCCAATAATGCGTCCAACTATTTGAGAATTATTTAAAAACTATATTTACACCTTTATAACTTTATATTGGTCCAAAAAAAGCCGGTATTCATTCTAAAAGCTTTAAATCTCAATTTAAACCTTCATACGAATCTATTGAAAGTTTGGACGATCTTTGTCGTAGAAGTTTGCACAAGTTTTCCGTTAAATAAAAAATGGGTCTAACGTTCTTCTATTAGGTTTATTACTATATTTATATCCTTATGACTTCATATTGGTCCCAAAAAAGGCCAATATTCACTTCGTACGAAGCTATTCAAAGTTGGGCAGTTTTGGTCAAAGTAGTTTGGACCAAGTTTCCGTTGCTCCAATAATGGGTCCAACTATTTGAGAATTATTTAAAAACTATATTTACACCTTTATAACTTTATATTGGCCAAAAAAAGCCGGTATTCATTCTAAAAGCTTTAAATCTCAATTTAAACCTTCATACGAATCTATTGAAAGTTTGGACGATCTTTGTCGTAGAAGTTTGCACAAGTTTTCCGTTAAATAAAAAATGGGTCTAACGTTCTTCTATTAGGTTTATTACTATATTTATATCCTTATCACTTCATATTGGTCCCAAAAAAGGCCAATATTCACTTCGTACGAAGCTATTCAAAGTTGGGCAGTTTTGGTCAAAGTAGTTTGGACCAAGTTTCCGTTGCTCCAATAATGGGTCCAACTATTTGAGAATTATTTAAAAACTATATTTACACCTTTATAACTTTATATTGGTCCAAAAAAAAGCCGGTATTCATTCTAAAAGCTTTAAATCTCAATTTAAACCTTCATACGAATCTATTGAAAGTTTGGACGATCTTTGTCGTAGAAGTTTGCACAAGTTTTCCGTTGAATCAAAAATGGGTCTAACGTTCTTCTCTTAGGTTTATTACTATATTTATATCCTTATCACTTCATATTGGTCCCAAAAAAAGGCCAATATTCACTTCGTACGAAGCTATTCAAAGATGGGCAGTTTTGGTCAAAATAGTTTGGACCAAGTTTCCGTTGCTCCAATAATGCGTCCAACTATTTGAGAATTATTTAAAAACTATATTTACACCTTTATAACTTTATATTGGTCCAAAAAGAGCCGGTATTCATTCTAAAAGCTTTAAATCTCAATTTAAACCTTCATACGAATCTATTGAAAGTTTGGACGATCTTTGTCGTAGAAGTTTGCACAAGTTTTCCGTTAAATAAAAAATGGGTCTAACGTTCTTCTATTATGTTTATTACTATATTTATATCCTTATCACTTCATATTGGTCCCAAAAAAGGCCAATATTCACTTCGTACGAAGCTATTCAAAGTTGGGCAGTTTTGGTCAAAGTAGTTTGGACCAAGTTTCCGTTGCTCCAATAATGGGTCCAACTATTTGAGAATTATTTAAAAACTATATTTACACCTTTATAACTTTATATTGGCCAAAAAAAGCCGGTATTCATTCTAAAAGCTTTAAATCTCAATTTAAACCTTCATACGAATCTATTGAAAGTTTGGACGATCTTTGTCGTAGAAGTTTGCACATGTTTTCCGTTAAATAAAAAATGGGTCTAACGTTCTTCTATTAGGTTTATTACTATATTTATATCCTTATCACTTCATATTGGTCCCAAAAAAGGCCAATATTCACTTCGTACGAAGCTATTCAAAGTTGGGCAGTTTTGGTCAAAGTAGTTTGGACCAAGTTTCCGTTGCTCCAATAATGGGTCTAACTATTTGAGAATTATTTAAAAACTATATTTACACCTTTATAACTTTATATTGGTCCAAAAAAAAGCCGGTATTCATTCTAAAAGCTTTAAATCTCAATTTAAACCTTCATACGAATCTATTGAAAGTTTGGACGATCTTTGTCGTAGAAGTTTGCACAAGTTTTCCGTTGAATCAAAAATGGGTCTAACGTTCTTCTCTTAGGTTTATTACTATATTTATATCCTTATCACTTCATATTGGTCCCAAAAAAAGGCCAATATTCACTTCGTACGAAGCTATTCAAAGATGGGCAGTTTTGGTCAAAATAGTTTGGACCAAGTTTCCGTTGCTCCAATAATGCGTCCAACTATTTGAGAATTATTTAAAAACTATATTTACACCTTTATAACTTTATATTGGTCCAAAAAAAGCCGGTATTCATTCTAAAAGCTTTAAATCTCAATTTAAACCTTCATACGAATCTATTGAAAGTTTGGACGATCTTTGTCGTAGAAGTTTGCACAAGTTTTCCGTTAAATAAAAAATGGGTCTAACGTTCTTCTATTAGGTTTATTACTATATTTATATCCTTATCACTTCATATTGGTCCCAAAAAAGGCCAATATTCACTTCGTACGAAGCTATTCAAAGTTGGGCAGTTTTGGTCAAAGTAGTTTGGACCAAGTTTCCGTTGCTCCAATAATGGGTCCAACTATTTGAGAATTATTTAAAAACTATATTTACACCTTTATAACTTTATATTGGCCAAAAAAAGCCGGTATTCATTCTAAAAGCTTTAAATCTCAATTTAAACCTTCATACGAATCTATTGAAAGTTTGGACAATCTTTGTCGTAGAAGTTTGCACAAGTTTTCCGTTAAATAAAAAATGGGTCTAACGTTCTTCTATTAGGTTTATTACTATATTTATATCCTTATCACTTCATATTGGTCCCAAAAAAGGCCAATATTCACTTCGTACGAAGCTATTCAAAGTTGGGCAGTTTTGGTCAAAGTAGTTTGGACCAAGTTTCCGTTGCTCCAATAATGGGTCTAACTATTTGAGAATTATTTAAAAACTATATTTACACCTTTATAACTTTATATTGGTCCAAAAAAAACCCGGTATTCATTCTAAAAGCTTTAAATCTCAATTTAAACCTTCATACGAATCTATTGAAAGTTTGGACGATCTTTGTCGTAGAAGTTTGCACAAGTTTTCCGTTGAATCAAAAATGGGTCTAACGTTCTTCTCTTAGGTTTATTACTATATTTATATCCTTATCACTTCATATTGGTCCCAAAAAAAGGCCAATATTCACTTCGTACGAAGCTATTCAAAGATGGGCAGTTTTGGTCAAAATAGTTTGGACCAAGTTTTCGTTGCTCCAATAATGCGTCCAACTATTTGAGAATGATTTAAAAACTATATTTACACCTTTATAACTTTATATTGGTCCAAAAAAAGCCGGTATTCATTCTAAAAGCTTTAAATCTCAATTTAAACTTTCATACGAATCTATTGAAAGTTTGGACGATCTTTGTCGTAGAAGTTTGCACAAGTTTTCCGTTAAATAAAAAATGGGTCTAACGTTCTTCTATTAGGTTTATTACTATATTTATATCCTTATCACTTCATATTGGTCCCAAAAAAGGCCAATATTCACTTCGTACGAAGCTATTCAAAGTTGGGCAGTTTTGGTCAAAGTAGTTTGGACCAAGTTTCCGTTGCTCCAATAATGGGTCTAACTATTTGAGAATTATTTAAAAACTATATTTACACCTTTATAACTTTATATTGGTCCAAAAAAAAGCCGGTATTCATTCTAAAATCTTTAAATCTCAATTTAAACCTTCATACGATTCTATTGAAAGTTTGGACGATCTTTGTCGTAGAAGTTTGCACAAGTTTTCCGTTGAATCAAAAATGGGTCTAACATTCTTCTCTTAGGTTTATTACTATATTTATATCCTTATCACTTCATATTGGTCCCAAAAAAGGCCAATATTCACTTCGTACGAAGCTATTCAAAGTTGGGTTGTTTTGGTCAAAGTAGTTTGGACCAAGTTTCCGTTGCTCCAATAATGGGTCCAACTATTTGAGAATTATTTAAAAACTATATTTACACCTTTATAACTTTATATTGGTCCAAAAAAAAGCCGGTATTCATTCTAAAAGCTTTAAATCTCAATTTAAACCTTCATACGAATCTATTGAAAGTTTGGACGATCTTTGTCGTAGAAGTTTGCACAAGTTTTCCGTTGAATCAAAAATGGGTCTAACGTTCTTCTCTTAGGTTTATTACTATATTTATATCCTTATCACTTCATATTGGTCCCAAAAAAAGGCCAATATTCTCTTCGTACGAAGCTATTCAAAGTTGGGCAGTTTTGGTCAAAGTAGTTTGGACCATGTTTCCGTTGCTCCAATAATGGGTCCAACTATTTGAGAATTATTTAAAGACTATATTTACACCTTTATAACTTTATATTGGTCCAAAAAAAGCCGGTATTCATTCTAAAAGCTTTAAATCTCAATTTAAACCTTCATACGAATCTATTGAAAGTTTGGACGATCTTTGTCGTAGAAGTTTGCACAAGTTTTCCGTTAAATCAAAAATGGGTCTAACGTTCTTCTATTAGGTTTATTACTATATTTATATCCTTATCACTTCATATTGGTCCCAAAAAAGGCCAATATTCACTTCGTACGAAGCTATTCAAAGTTGGGCAGTTTTGGTCAAAGTAGTTTGGACCAAGTTTCCGTTGCTCCAATAATGGGTCTAACTATTTGAGAATTATTTAAAAACTATATTTACACCTTTATAACTTTATATTGGTCCAAAAAAAAGCCGGTATTCATTCTAAAAGCTTTAAATCTCAATTTAAACCTTCATACGAATCTATTGAAAGTTTGGACGATCTTTGTCGTAGAAGTTTGCACAAGTTTTCCGTTATATAAAAAATGGGTCTAACGTTCTTCTATTAGGTTTATTACTATATTTATATTCTTATCACTTCATATTGGTCCCAAAAAAGGCCAATATTCACTTCGTACGAAGCTATTCAAAGTTGGGCAGTTTTGGTCAAAGTAGTTTGGACCAAGTTTCCGTTGCTCCAATAATGGGTCCAACTATTTGAGAATTATTTAAAAACTATATTTACACCTTTATAACTTTATATTGGTCCAAAAAAAAGCCGGTATTCATTCTAAAAGCTTTAAATCTCAATTTAAACCTTCATACGAATCTATTGAAAGTTTGGACGATCTTTGTCGTAGAAGTTTGCACAAGTTTTCCGTTGAATCAAAAATGGGTCTAACGTTCTTCTCTTAGGTTTATTACTATATTTATATCCTTATCACTTCATATTGGTCCCAAAAAAGGCCAATATTCACTTCGTACGAAGCTATTCAAAGTTGGGCAGTTTTGGTCAAAGTAGTTTGGACCAAGTTTCCGTTGCTCCAATAATGGGTCTAACTATTTGAGAATTATTTAAAAACTATATTTACACCTTTATAACTTTATATTGGTCCAAAAAAAAGCCGGTATTCATTCTAAAATCTTTAAATCTCAATTTAAACCTTCATACGATTCTATTGAAAGTTTGGACGATCTTTGTCGTAGAAGTTTGCACAAGTTTTCCGTTGAATCAAAAATGGGTCTAACATTCTTCTCTTAGGTTTATTACTATATTTATATCCTTATCACTTCATATTGGTCCCAAAAAAGGCCAATATTCACTTCGTACGAAGCTATTCAAAGTTGGGTTGTTTTGGTCAAAGTAGTTTGGACCAAGTTTCCGTTGCTCCAATAATGGGTCCAACTATTTGAGAATTATTTAAAAACTATATTTACACCTTTATAACTTTATATTGGTCCAAAAAAAAGCCGGTATTCATTCTAAAAGCTTTAAATCTCAATTTAAACCTTCATACGAATCTATTGAAAGTTTGGACGATCTTTGTCGTAGAAGTTTGCACAAGTTTTCCGTTGAATCAAAAATGGGTCTAACGTTCTTCTCTTAGGTTTATTACTATATTTATATCCTTATCACTTCATATTGGTCCCAAAAAAAGGCCAATATTCTCTTCGTACGAAGCTATTCAAAGTTGGGCAGTTTTGGTCAAAGTAGTTTGGACCATGTTTCCGTTGCTCCAATAATGGGTCCAACTATTTGAGAATTATTTAAAGACTATATTTACACCTTTATAACTTTATATTGGTCCAAAAAAAGCCGGTATTCATTCTAAAAGCTTTAAATCTCAATTTAAACCTTCATACGAATCTATTGAAAGTTTGGACGATCTTTGTCGTAGAAGTTTGCACAAGTTTTCCGTTAAATCAAAAATGGGTCTAACGTTCTTCTATTAGGTTTATTACTATATTTATATCCTTATCACTTCATATTGGTCCCAAAAAAGGCCAATATTCACTTCGTACGAAGCTATTCAAAGTTGGGCAGTTTTGGTCAAAGTAGTTTGGACCAAGTTTCCGTTGCTCCAATAATGGGTCTAACTATTTGAGAATTATTTAAAAACTATATTTACACCTTTATAACTTTATATTGGTCCAAAAAAAAGCCGGTATTCATTCTAAAAGCTTTAAATCTCAATTTAAACCTTCATACGAATCTATTGAAAGTTTGGACGATCTTTGTCGTAGAAGTTTGCACAAGTTTTCCGTTATATAAAAAATGGGTCTAACGTTCTTCTATTAGGTTTATTACTATATTTATATCCTTATCACTTCATATTGGTCCCAAAAAAGGCCAATATTCACTTCGTACGAAGCTATTCAAAGTTGGGCAGTTTTGGTCAAAGTAGTTTGGACCAAGTTTCCGTTGCTCCAATAATGGGTCTAACTATTTGAGAATTATTTAAAAACTATATTTACACCTTTATAACTTTATATTGGTCCAAAAAAAAACCGGTATTCATTCTAAAATCTTTAAATCTCAATTTAAACCTTCATACGAATCTATTGAAAGTTTGGACGATCTTTGTCGTAGAAGTTTGCACAAGTTTTCCGTTGAATCAAAAATGGGTCTAACATTCTTCTCTTAGGTTTATTACTATATTTATATCCTTATCACTTCATATTGGTCCCAAAAAAGGCCAATATTCACTTCGTACGAAGCTATTCAAAGTTGGGCAGTTTTGGTCAAAGTAGTTTGGACCAAGTTTCCGTTGCTCCAATAATGGGTCTAACTATTTGAGAATTATTTAAAAACTATATTTACACCTTTATAACTTTATATTGGTCCAAAAAAAAGCCGGTATTCATTCTAAAAGCTTTAAATCTCAATTTAAACCTTCATACGAATCTATTGAAAGTTTGGACGATCTTTGTCGTAGAAGTTTGCACAAGTTTTCCGTTATATAAAAAATGGGTCTAACGTTCTTCTATTAGGTTTATTACTATATTTATATTCTTATCACTTCATATTGGTCCCAAAAAAGGCCAATATTCACTTCGTACGAAGCTATTCAAAGTTGGGCAGTTTTGGTCAAAGTAGTTTGGACCAAGTTTCCGTTGCTCCAATAATGGGTCTAACTATTTGAGAATTATTTAAAAACTATATTTACACCTTTATAACTTTATATTGGTCCAAAAAAAAACCGGTATTCATTCTAAAATCTTTAAATCTCAATTTAAACCTTCATACGAATCTATTGAAAGTTTGGACGATCTTTGTCGTAGAAGTTTGCACAAGTTTTCCGTTGAATCAAAAATGGGTCTAACATTCTTCTCTTAGGTTTATTACTATATTTATATCCTTATCACTTCATATTGGTCCCAAAAAAGGCCAATATTCACTTCGTACGAAGCTATTCAAAGTTGGGTTGTTTTGGTCAAAGTAGTTTGGACCAAGTTTCCCTTGCTCCAATAATGGGTTCAACTATTTGAGAATTATTTAAAAACTATATTTACACCTTTATAACTTTATATTGGTCCAAAAAAAAGCCGGTATTCATTCTAAAAGCTTTAAATCTCAATTTAAACCTTCATACGAATCTATTGAAAGTTTGGACGATCTTTGTCGTAGAAGTTTGCACAAGTTTTCCGTTGAATCAAAAATGGGTCTAACGTTCTTCTCTTAGGTTTATTACTATATTTATATCCTTATCACTTCATATTGGTCCCAAAAAAAGGCCAATATTCTCTTCGTACGAAGCTATTCAAAGTTGGGCAGTTTTGGTCAAAGTAGTTTGGACCATGTTTCCGTTGCTCCAATAATGGGTCCAACTATTTGAGAATTATTTAAAGACTATATTTACACCTTTATAACTTTATATTGGTCCAAAAAAAGCCGGTATTCATTCTAAAAGCTTTAAATCTCAATTTAAACCTTCATACGAATCTATTGAAAGTTTGGACGATCTTTGTCGTAGAAGTTTGCACAAGTTTTCCGTTGAATCAAAAATGGGTCTAACGTTCTTCTCTTAGGTTTATTACTATATTTATATCCTTATCACTTCATATTGGTCCCAAAAAAAGGCCAATATTCTCTTCGTACGAAGCTATTCAAAGTTGGGCAGTTTTGGTCAAAGTAGTTTGGACCATGTTTCCGTTGCTCCAATAATGGGTCCAACTATTTGAGAATTATTTAAAGACTATATTTACACCTTTATAACTTTATATTGGTCCAAAAAAAGCCGGTATTCATTCTAAAAGCTTTAAATCTCAATTTAAACCTTCATACGAATCTATTGAAAGTTTGGACGATCTTTGTCGTAGAAGTTTGCACAAGTTTTCCGTTAAATCAAAAATGGGTCTAACGTTCTTCTATTAGGTTTATTACTATATTTATATCCTTATCACTTCATATTGGTCCCAAAAAAGGCCAATATTCACTTCGTACGAAGCTATTCAAAGTTGGGCAGTTTTGGTCAAAGTAGTTTGGACCAAGTTTCCGTTGCTCCAATAATGGGTCTAACTATTTGAGAATTATTTAAAAACTATATTTACACCTTTATAACTTTATATTGGTCCAAAAAAAAGCCGGTATTCATTCTAAAAGCTTTAAATCTCAATTTAAACCTTCATACGAATCTATTGAAAGTTTGGACGATCTTTGTCGTAGAAGTTTGCACAAGTTTTCCGTTATATAAAAAATGGGTCTAACGTTCTTCTATTAGGTTTATTACTATATTTATATCCTTATCACTTCATATTGGTCCCAAAAAAGGCCAATATTCACTTCGTACGAAGCTATTCAAAGTTGGGCAGTTTTGGTCAAAGTAGTTTGGACCAAGTTTCCGTTGCTCCAATAATGGGTCTAACTATTTGAGAATTATTTAAAAACTATATTTACACCTTTATAACTTTATATTGGTCCAAAAAAAAACCGGTATTCATTCTAAAATCTTTAAATCTCAATTTAAACCTTCATACGAATCTATTGAAAGTTTGGACGATCTTTGTCGTAGAAGTTTGCACAAGTTTTCCGTTGAATCAAAAATGGGTCTAACATTCTTCTCTTAGGTTTATTACTATATTTATATCCTTATCACTTCATATTGGTCCCAAAAAAGGCCAATATTCACTTCGTACGAAGCTATTCAAAGTTGGGCAGTTTTGGTCAAAGTAGTTTGGACCAAGTTTCCGTTGCTCCAATAATGGGTCTAACTATTTGAGAATTATTTAAAAACTATATTTACACCTTTATAACTTTATATTGGTCCAAAAAAAAGCCGGTATTCATTCTAAAAGCTTTAAATCTCAATTTAAACCTTCATACGAATCTATTGAAAGTTTGGACGATCTTTGTCGTAGAAGTTTGCACAAGTTTTCCGTTATATAAAAAATGGGTCTAACGTTCTTCTATTAGGTTTATTACTATATTTATATTCTTATCACTTCATATTGGTCCCAAAAAAGGCCAATATTCACTTCGTACGAAGCTATTCAAAGTTGGGCAGTTTTGGTCAAAGTAGTTTGGACCAAGTTTCCGTTGCTCCAATAATGGGTCTAACTATTTGAGAATTATTTAAAAACTATATTTACACCTTTATAACTTTATATTGGTCCAAAAAAAAACCGGTATTCATTCTAAAATCTTTAAATCTCAATTTAAACCTTCATACGAATCTATTGAAAGTTTGGACGATCTTTGTCGTAGAAGTTTGCACAAGTTTTCCGTTGAATCAAAAATGGGTCTAACATTCTTCTCTTAGGTTTATTACTATATTTATATCCTTATCACTTCATATTGGTCCCAAAAAAGGCCAATATTCACTTCGTACGAAGCTATTCAAAGTTGGGGTGTTTTGGTCAAAGTAGTTTGGACCAAGTTTCCCTTGCTCCAATAATGGGTTCAACTATTTGAGAATTATTTAAAAACTATATTTACACCTTTATAACTTTATATTGGTCCAAAAAAAAGCCGGTATTCATTCTAAAAGCTTTAAATCTCAATTTAAACCTTCATACGAATCTATTGAAAGTTTGGACGATCTTTGTCGTAGAAGTTTGCACAAGTTTTCCGTTGAATCAAAAATGGGTCTAACGTTCTTCTCTTAGGTTTATTACTATATTTATATCCTTATCACTTCATATTGGTCCCAAAAAAAGGCCAATATTCTCTTCGTACGAAGCTATTCAAAGTTGGGCAGTTTTGGTCAAAGTAGTTTGGACCATGTTTCCGTTGCTCCAATAATGGGTCCAACTATTTGAGAATTATTTAAAGACTATATTTACACCTTTATAACTTTATATTGGTCCAAAAAAAGCCGGTATTCATTCTAAAAGCTTTAAATCTCAATTTAAACCTTCATACGAATCTATTGAAAGTTTGGACGATCTTTGTCGTAGAAGTTTGCACAAGTTTTCCGTTAAATCAAAAATGGGTCTAACGTTCTTCTATTAGGTTTATTACTATATTTATATCCTTATCACTTCATATTGGTCCCAAAAAAGGCCAATATTCACTTCGTACGAAGCTATTCAAAGTTGGGCAGTTTTGGTCAAAGTAGTTTGGACCAAGTTTCCGTTGCTCCAATAATGGGTCTAACTATTTGAGAATTATTTAAAAACTATATTTACACCTTTATAACTTTATATTGGTCCAAAAAAAAGCCGGTATTCATTCTAAAAGCTTTAAATCTCAATTTAAACCTTCATACGAATCTATTGAAAGTTTGGACGATCTTTGTCGTAGAAGTTTGCACAAGTTTTCCGTTATATAAAAAATGGGTCTAACGTTCTTCTATTAGGTTTATTACTATATTTATATCCTTATCACTTCATATTGGTCCCAAAAAAGGCCAATATTCACTTCGTACGAAGCTATTCAAAGTTGGGCAGTTTTGGTCAAAGTAGTTTGGACCAAGTTTCCGTTGCTCCAATAATGGGTCTAACTATTTGAGAATTATTTAAAAACTATATTTACACCTTTATAACTTTATATTGGTCCAAAAAAAAACCGGTATTCATTCTAAAATCTTTAAATCTCAATTTAAACCTTCATACGAATCTATTGAAAGTTTGGACGATCTTTGTCGTAGAAGTTTGCACAAGTTTTCCGTTGAATCAAAAATGGGTCTAACATTCTTCTCTTAGGTTTATTACTATATTTATATCCTTATCACTTCATATTGGTCCCAAAAAAGGCCAATATTCACTTCGTACGAAGCTATTCAAAGTTGGGGTGTTTTGGTCAAAGTAGTTTGGACCAAGTTTCCCTTGCTCCAATAATGGGTTCAACTATTTGAGAATTATTTAAAAACTATATTTACACCTTTATAACTTTATATTGGTCCAAAAAAAAGCCGGTATTCATTCTAAAAGCTTTAAATCTCAATTTAAACCTTCATACGAATCTATTGAAAGTTTGGACGATCTTTGTCGTAGAAGTTTGCACAAGTTTTCCGTTGAATCAAAAATGGGTCTAACGTTCTTCTCTTAGGTTTATTACTATATTTATATCCTTATCACTTCATATTGGTCCCAAAAAAAGGCCAATATTCTCTTCGTACGAAGCTATTCAAAGTTGGGCAGTTTTGGTCAAAGTAGTTTGGACCATGTTTCCGTTGCTCCAATAATGGGTCCAACTATTTGAGAATTATTTAAAGACTATATTTACACCTTTATAACTTTATATTGGTCCAAAAAAAGCCGGTATTCATTCTAAAAGCTTTAAATCTCAATTTAAACCTTCATACGAATCTATTGAAAGTTTGGACGATCTTTGTCGTAGAAGTTTGCACAAGTTTTCCGTTAAATCAAAAATGGGTCTAACGTTCTTCTATTAGGTTTATTACTATATTTATATCCTTATCACTTCATATTGGTCCCAAAAAAGGCCAATATTCACTTCGTACGAAGCTATTCAAAGTTGGGCAGTTTTGGTCAAAGTAGTTTGGACCAAGTTTCCGTTGCTCCAATAATGGGTCTAACTATTTGAGAATTATTTAAAAACTATATTTACACCTTTATAACTTTATATTGGTCCAAAAAAAAGCCGGTATTCATTCTAAAAGCTTTAAATCTCAATTTAAACCTTCATACGAATCTATTGAAAGTTTGGACGATCTTTGTCGTAGAAGTTTGCACAAGTTTTCCGTTATATAAAAAATGGGTCTAACGTTCTTCTATTAGGTTTATTACTATATTTATATCCTTATCACTTCATATTGGTCCCAAAAAAGGCCAATATTCACTTCGTACGAAGCTATTCAAAGTTGGGCAGTTTTGGTCAAAGTAGTTTGGACCAAGTTTCCGTTGCTCCAATAATGGGTCTAACTATTTGAGAATTATTTAAAAACTATATTTACACCTTTATAACTTTATATTGGTCCAAAAAAAAACCGGTATTCATTCTAAAATCTTTAAATCTCAATTTAAACCTTCATACGAATCTATTGAAAGTTTGGACGATCTTTGTCGTAGAAGTTTGCACAAGTTTTCCGTTGAATCAAAAATGGGTCTAACATTCTTCTCTTAGGTTTATTACTATATTTATATCCTTATCACTTCATATTGGTCCCAAAAAAGGCCAATATTCACTTCGTACGAAGCTATTCAAAGTTGGGCAGTTTTGGTCAAAGTAGTTTGGACCAAGTTTCCGTTGCTCCAATAATGGGTCTAACTATTTGAGAATTATTTAAAAACTATATTTACACCTTTATAACTTTATATTGGTCCAAAAAAAAGCCGGTATTCATTCTAAAAGCTTTAAATCTCAATTTAAACCTTCATACGAATCTATTGAAAGTTTGGACGATCTTTGTCGTAGAAGTTTGCACAAGTTTTCCGTTATATAAAAAATGGGTCTAACGTTCTTCTATTAGGTTTATTACTATATTTATATTCTTATCACTTCATATTGGTCCCAAAAAAGGCCAATATTCACTTCGTACGAAGCTATTCAAAGTTGGGCAGTTTTGGTCAAAGTAGTTTGGACCAAGTTTCCGTTGCTCCAATAATGGGTCTAACTATTTGAGAATTATTTAAAAACTATATTTACACCTTTATAACTTTATATTGGTCCAAAAAAAACCGGTATTCATTCTAAAATCTTTAAATCTCAATTTAAACCTTCATACGAATCTATTGAAAGTTTGGACGATCTTTGTCGTAGAAGTTTGCACAAGTTTTCCGTTGAATCAAAAATGGGTCTAACATTCTTCTCTTAGGTTTATTACTATATTTATATCCTTATCACTTCATATTGGTCCCAAAAAAGGCCAATATTCACTTCGTACGAAGCTATTCAAAGTTGGGTTGTTTTGGTCAAAGTAGTTTGGACCAAGTTTCCGTTGCTCCAATAATGGGTTCAACTATTTGAGAATTATTTAAAAACTATATTTACACCTTTATAACTTTATATTGGTCCAAAAAAAAGCCGGTATTCATTCTAAAAGCTTTAAATCTCAATTTAAACCTTCATACGAATCTATTGAAAGTTTGGACGATCTTTGTCGTAGAAGTTTGCACAAGTTTTCCGTTGAATCAAAAATGGGTCTAACGTTCTTCTCTTAGGTTTATTACTATATTTATATCCTTATCACTTCATATTGGTCCCAAAAAAAGGCCAATATTCACTTCGTACGAAGCTATTCAAAGTTGGGCAGTTTTGGTCAAAGTAGTTTGGACCATGTTTCCGTTGCTCCAATAATGGGTCCAACTATTTGAGAATTATTTAAAAACTATATTTACACCTTTATAACTTTATATTGGTCCAAAAAAAGCCGGTATTCATTCTAAAAGCTTTAAATCTCAATTTAAACCTTCATACGAATCTATTGAAAGTTTGGACGATCTTTGTCGTAGAAGTTTGCACAAGTTTTCCGTTAAATAAAAAATGGGTCTAACGTTCTTCTATTAGGTTTATTACTATATTTATATCCTTATGACTTCATATTGGTCCCAAAAAAGGCCAATATTCACTTCGTACGAAGCTATTCAAAGTTGGGCAGTTTTGGTCAAAGTAGTTTGGACCAAGTTTCCGTTGCTCCAATAATGGGTCTAACTATTTGAGAATTATTTAAAAACTATATTTACACCTTTATAACTTTATATTGGTCCAAAAAAAAGCCGGTATTCATTCTAAAAGCTTTAAATCTCAATTTAAACCTTCATACGAATCTATTGAAAGTTTGGACGATCTTTGTCGTAGAAGTTTGCACAAGTTTTCCGTTGAATCAAAAATGGGTCTAACATTCTTCTCTTAGGTTTATTACTATATTTATATCCTTATCACTTCATATTGGTCCCAAAAAAGGCCAATATTCACTTCGTACGAAGCTATTCAAAGTTGGGCAGTTTTGGTCAAAGTAGTTTGGACCAAGTTTCCGTTGCTCCAATAATGGGTCTAACTATTTGAGAATTATTTAAAAACTATATTTACACCTTTATAACTTTATATTGGTCCAAAAAAAAGCCGGTATTCATTCTAAAAGCTTTAAATCTCAATTTAAACCTTCATACGAATCTATTGAAAGTTTGGACGATCTTTGTCGTAGAAGTTTGCACAAGTTTTCCGTTATATAAAAAATGGGTCTAACGTTCTTCTATTAGGTTTATTACTATATTTATATTCTTATCACTTCATATTGGTCCCAAAAAAGGCCAATATTCACTTCGTACGAAGCTATTCAAAGTTGGGCAGTTTTGGTCAAAGTAGTTTGGACCAAGTTTCCGTTGCTCCAATAATGGGTCTAACTATTTGAGAATTATTTAAAAACTATATTTACACCTTTATAACTTTATATTGGTCCAAAAAAAAACCGGTATTCATTCTAAAATCTTTAAATCTCAATTTAAACCTTCATACGAATCTATTGAAAGTTTGGACGATCTTTGTCGTAGAAGTTTGCACAAGTTTTCCGTTGAATCAAAAATGGGTCTAACATTCTTCTCTTAGGTTTATTACTATATTTATATCCTTATCACTTCATATTGGTCCCAAAAAAGGCCAATATTCACTTCGTACGAAGCTATTCAAAGTTGGGTTGTTTTGGTCAAAGTAGTTTGGACCAAGTTTCCGTTGCTCCAATAATGGGTTCAACTATTTGAGAATTATTTAAAAACTATATTTACACCTTTATAACTTTATATTGGTCCAAAAAAAAGCCGGTATTCATTCTAAAAGCTTTAAATCTCAATTTAAACCTTCATACGAATCTATTGAAAGTTTGGACGATCTTTGTCGTAGAAGTTTGCACAAGTTTTCCGTTGAATCAAAAATGGGTCTAACGTTCTTCTCTTAGGTTTATTACTATATTTATATCCTTATCACTTCATATTGGTCCCAAAAAAAGGCCAATATTCACTTCGTACGAAGCTATTCAAAGTTGGGCAGTTTTGGTCAAAGTAGTTTGGACCATGTTTCCGTTGCTCCAATAATGGGTCCAACTATTTGAGAATTATTTAAAAACTATATTTACACCTTTATAACTTTATATTGGTCCAAAAAAAGCCGGTATTCATTCTAAAAGCTTTAAATCTCAATTTAAACCTTCATACGAATCTATTGAAAGTTTGGACGATCTTTGTCGTAGAAGTTTGCACAAGTTTTCCGTTAAATAAAAAATGGGTCTAACGTTCTTCTATTAGGTTTATTACTATATTTATATCCTTATGACTTCATATTGGTCCCAAAAAAGGCCAATATTCACTTCGTACGAAGCTATTCAAAGTTGGGCAGTTTTGGTCAAAGTAGTTTGGACCAAGTTTCCGTTGCTCCAATAATGGGTCTAACTATTTGAGAATTATTTAAAAACTATATTTACACCTTTATAACTTTATATTGGTCCAAAAAAAAGCCGGTATTCATTCTAAAAGCTTTAAATCTCAATTTAAACCTTCATACGAATCTATTGAAAGTTTGGACGATCTTTGTCGTAGAAGTTTGCACAAGTTTTCCGTTGAATCAAAAATGGGTCTAACATTCTTCTCTTAGGTTTATTACTATATTTATATCCTTATCACTTCATATTGGTCCCAAAAAAGGCCAATATTCACTTCGTACGAAGCTATTCAAAGTTGGGTTGTTTTGGTCAAAGTAGTTTGGACCAAGTTTCCGTTGCTCCAATAATGGGTCCAACTATTTGAGAATTATTTAAAATCTATATTTACACCTTTATAACTTTATATTGGTCCAAAAAAAGCCGGTATTCATTCTAAAAGCTTTAAATCTCAATTTAAACCTTCATACGAATCTATTGAAAGTTTGGACGATCTTTGTCGTAGAAGTTTGCACAAGTTTTCCGTCGAATCAAAAATGGGTCTAACGTTCTTCTCTTAGGTTTATTACTATATTTATATCCTTATCACTTCATATTGGTCCCAAAAAAGGCCAATATTCACTTCGTACGAAGCTATTCAAAGTTGGGCAGTTTTGGTCAAAGTAGTTTGGACCAAGTTTCCGTTGCTCCAATAATGGGTCCAACTATTTGAGAATTATTTAAAAACTATATTTACACCTTTATAACTTTATATTGGTCCAAAAAAAGCCGGTATTCATTCTAAAAGCTTTAAATCTCAATTTAAACCTTCATACGAATCTATTGAAAGTTTGGACGATCTTTGTCGTAGAAGTTTGCACAAGTTTTCCGTTAAATAAAAAAAGGGTCTAACGTTCTTCTATTAGGTTTATTACTATATTTATATCCTTATGACTTCATATTGGTCCCAAAAAAGGCCAATATTCACTTCGTACGAAGCTATTCAAAGTTGGGCAGTTTTGGTCAAAGTAGTTTGGACCAAGTTTCCGTTGCTCCAATAATGGGTCCAACTATTTGAGAATTATTTAAAAACTATATTTACACCGTTATAACTTTATATTGGTCCAAAAAAAGCCGGTATTCATTCTAAAAGCTTTAAATCTCAATTTAAACCTTCATACGTATCTATTGAAAGTTTGGACGATCTTTGTCGTAGAAGTTTGCACAAGTTTTCCGTTGAATCAAAAATGGGTCTAACATTCTTCTCTTAGGTTTATTACTATATTTATATCCTTATCACTTCATATTGGTCCCAAAAAAGGCCAATATTCACTTCGTACGAAGCTATTCAAAGTTGGGTTGTTTTGGTCAAAGTAGTTTGGACCAAGTTTCCGTTGCTCCAATAATGGGTCCAACTATTTGAGAATTATTTAAAAACTATATTTACACCTTTATAACTTTATATTGGTCCAAAAAAAAGCCGGTATTCATTCTAAAAGCTTTAAATCTCAATTTAAACCTTCATACGAATCTATTGAAAGTTTGGACGATCTTTGTCGTAGAAGTTTGCACAAGTTTTCCGTTGAATCAAAAATGGGTCTAACGTTCTTCTCTTAGGTTTATTACTATATTTATATCCTTATCACTTCATATTGGTCCCAAAAAAAGGCCAATATTCACTTCGTACGAAGCTATTCAAAGTTGGGCAGTTTTGGTCAAAGTAGTTTGGACCAAGTTTCCGTTGCTCCAATAATGGGTCCAACTATTTGAGAATTATTTAAAATCTATATTTACACCTTTATAACTTTATATTGGTCCAAAAAAAGCCGGTATTCATTCTAAAAGCTTTAAATCTCAATTTAAACCTTCATACGAATCTATTGAAAGTTTGGACGATCTTTGTCGTAGAAGTTTGCACAAGTTTTCCGTCGAATCAAAAATGGGTCTAACGTTCTTCTCTTAGGTTTATTACTATATTTATATCCTTATCACTTCATATTGGTCCCAAAAAAGGCCAATATTCACTTCGTACGAAGCTATTCAAAGTTGGGCAGTTTTGGTCAAAGTAGTTTGGACCAAGTTTCCGTTGCTCCAATAATGGGTCCAACTATTTGAGAATTATTTAAAAACTATATTTACACCGTTATAACTTTATATTGGTCCAAAAAAGCCGGTATTCATTCTAAAAGCTTTAAATCTCAATTTAAACCTTCATACGTATCTATTGAAAGTTTGGACGATCTTTGTCGTAGAAGTTTGCACAAGTTTTCCGTTGAATCAAAAATGGGTCTAACATTCTTCTCTTAGGTTTATTACTATATTTATATCCTTATCACTTCATATTGGTCCCAAAAAAGGCCAATATTCACTTCGTACGAAGCTATTCAAAGTTGGGTTGTTTTGGTCAAAGTAGTTTGGACCAAGTTTCCGTTGCTCCAATAATGGGTCCAACTATTTGAGAATTATTTAAAAACTATATTTACACCTTTATAACTTTATATTGGTCCAAAAAAAAGCCGGTATTCATTCTAAAAGCTTTAAATCTCAATTTAAACCTTCATACGAATCTATTGAAAGTTTGGACGATCTTTGTCGTAGAAGTTTGCACAAGTTTTCCGTTGAATCAAAAATGGGTCTAACGTTCTTCTCTTAGGTTTATTACTATATTTATATCCTTATCACTTCATATTGGTCCCAAAAAAAGGCCAATATTCACTTCGTACGAAGCTATTCAAAGTTGGGCAGTTTTGGTCAAAGTAGTTTGGACCAAGTTTCCGTTGCTCCAATAATGGGTCCAACTATTTGAGAATTATTTAAAATCTATATTTACACCTTTATAACTTTATATTGGTCCAAAAAAAGCCGGTATTCATTCTAAAAGCTTTAAATCTCAATTTAAACCTTCATACGAATCTATTGAAAGTTTGGACGATCTTTGTCGTAGAAGTTTGCACAAGTTTTCCGTCGAATCAAAAATGGGTCTAACGTTCTTCTCTTAGGTTTATTACTATATTTATATCCTTATCACTTCATATTGGTCCCAAAAAAGGCCAATATTCACTTCGTACGAAGCTATTCAAAGTTGGGCAGTTTTGGTCAAAGTAGTTTGGACCAAGTTTCCGTTGCTCCAATAATGGGTCCAACTATTTGAGAATTATTTAAAAACTATATTTACACCTTTATAACTTTATATTGGTCCAAAAAAAGCCGGTATTCATTCTAAAAGCTTTAAATCTCAATTTAAACCTTCATACGAATCTATTGAAAGTTTGGACGATCTTTGTCGTAGAAGTTTGCACAAGTTTTCCGTTAAATAAAAAAAGGGTCTAACGTTCTTCTATTAGGTTTATTACTATATTTATATCCTTATGACTTCATATTGGTCCCAAAAAAGGCCAATATTCACTTCGTACGAAGCTATTCAAAGTTGGGCAGTTTTGGTCAAAGTAGTTTGGACCAAGTTTCCGTTGCTCCAATAATGGGTCTAACTATTTGAGAATTATTTAAAAACTATATTTACACCTTTATAACTTTATATTGGTCCAAAAAAAAGCCGGTATTCATTCTAAAAGCTTTAAATCTCAATTTAAACCTTCATACGAATCTATTGAAAGTTTGGACGATCTTTGTCGTAGAAGTTTGCACAAGTTTTCCGTTGAATCAAAAATGGGTCTAACATTCTTCTCTTAGGTTTATTACTATATTTATATCCTTATCACTTCATATTGGTCCCAAAAAAGGCCAATATTCACTTCGTACGAAGCTATTCAAAGTTGGGTTGTTTTGGTCAAAGTAGTTTGGACCAAGTTTCCGTTGCTCCAATAATGGGTCCAACTATTTGAGAATTATTTAAAATCTATATTTACACCTTTATAACTTTATATTGGTCCAAAAAAAGCCGGTATTCATTCTAAAAGCTTTAAATCTCAATTTAAACCTTCATACGAATCTATTGAAAGTTTGGACGATCTTTGTCGTAGAAGTTTGCACAAGTTTTCCGTCGAATCAAAAATGGGTCTAACGTTCTTCTCTTAGGTTTATTACTATATTTATATCCTTATCACTTCATATTGGTCCCAAAAAAGGCCAATATTCACTTCGTACGAAGCTATTCAAAGTTGGGCAGTTTTGGTCAAAGTAGTTTGGACCAAGTTTCCGTTGCTCCAATAATGGGTCCAACTATTTGAGAATTATTTAAAAACTATATTTACACCTTTATAACTTTATATTGGTCCAAAAAAAGCCGGTATTCATTCTAAAAGCTTTAAATCTCAATTTAAACCTTCATACGAATCTATTGAAAGTTTGGACGATCTTTGTCGTAGAAGTTTGCACAAGTTTTCCGTTAAATAAAAAAAGGGTCTAACGTTCTTCTATTAGGTTTATTACTATATTTATATCCTTATGACTTCATATTGGTCCCAAAAAAGGCCAATATTCACTTCGTACGAAGCTATTCAAAGTTGGGCAGTTTTGGTCAAAGTAGTTTGGACCAAGTTTCCGTTGCTCCAATAATGGGTCCAACTATTTGAGAATTATTTAAAAACTATATTTACACCGTTATAACTTTATATTGGTCCAAAAAAAGCCGGTATTCATTCTAAAAGCTTTAAATCTCAATTTAAACCTTCATACGTATCTATTGAAAGTTTGGACGATCTTTGTCGTAGAAGTTTGCACAAGTTTTCCGTTGAATCAAAAATGGGTCTAACATTCTTCTCTTAGGTTTATTACTATATTTATATCCTTATCACTTCATATTGGTCCCAAAAAAGGCCAATATTCACTTCGTACGAAGCTATTCAAAGTTGGGTTGTTTTGGTCAAAGTAGTTTGGACCAAGTTTCCGTTGCTCCAATAATGGGTCCAACTATTTGAGAATTATTTAAAAACTATATTTACACCTTTATAACTTTATATTGGTCCAAAAAAAAGCCGGTATTCATTCTAAAAGCTTTAAATCTCAATTTAAACCTTCATACGAATCTATTGAAAGTTTGGACGATCTTTGTCGTAGAAGTTTGCACAAGTTTTCCGTTGAATCAAAAATGGGTCTAACGTTCTTCTCTTAGGTTTATTACTATATTTATATCCTTATCACTTCATATTGGTCCCAAAAAAAGGCCAATATTCACTTCGTACGAAGCTATTCAAAGTTGGGCAGTTTTGGTCAAAGTAGTTTGGACCAAGTTTCCGTTGCTCCAATAATGGGTCCAACTATTTGAGAATTATTTAAAATCTATATTTACACCTTTATAACTTTATATTGGTCCAAAAAAAGCCGGTATTCATTCTAAAAGCTTTAAATCTCAATTTAAACCTTCATACGAATCTATTGAAAGTTTGGACGATCTTTGTCGTAGAAGTTTGCACAAGTTTTCCGTCGAATCAAAAATGGGTCTAACGTTCTTCTCTTAGGTTTATTACTATATTTATATCCTTATCACTTCATATTGGTCCCAAAAAAGGCCAATATTCACTTCGTACGAAGCTATTCAAAGTTGGGCAGTTTTGGTCAAAGTAGTTTGGACCAAGTTTCCGTTGCTCCAATAAT
This sequence comes from Trifolium repens, assembly GCA_030408175.1. Taxonomy (NCBI): domain Eukaryota; kingdom Viridiplantae; phylum Streptophyta; class Magnoliopsida; order Fabales; family Fabaceae; genus Trifolium; species Trifolium repens. The sequence continues at coordinate 35,756,787 of CP125838.1, read as the reverse complement.
GGGTCCAACTATTTGAGAATTATTTAAAAACTATATTTACACCGTTATAACTTTATATTGGTCCAAAAAAGCCGGTATTCATTCTAAAAGCTTTAAATCTCAATTTAAACCTTCATACGTATCTATTGAAAGTTTGGACGATCTTTGTCGTAGAAGTTTGCACAAGTTTTCCGTTGAATCAAAAATGGGTCTAACATTCTTCTCTTAGGTTTATTACTATATTTATATCCTTATCACTTCATATTGGTCCCAAAAAAGGCCAATATTCACTTCGTACGAAGCTATTCAAAGTTGGGTTGTTTTGGTCAAAGTAGTTTGGACCAAGTTTCCGTTGCTCCAATAATGGGTCCAACTATTTGAGAATTATTTAAAAACTATATTTACACCTTTATAACTTTATATTGGTCCAAAAAAAAGCCGGTATTCATTCTAAAAGCTTTAAATCTCAATTTAAACCTTCATACGAATCTATTGAAAGTTTGGACGATCTTTGTCGTAGAAGTTTGCACAAGTTTTCCGTTGAATCAAAAATGGGTCTAACGTTCTTCTCTTAGGTTTATTACTATATTTATATCCTTATCACTTCATATTGGTCCCAAAAAAAGGCCAATATTCACTTCGTACGAAGCTATTCAAAGTTGGGCAGTTTTGGTCAAAGTAGTTTGGACCAAGTTTCCGTTGCTCCAATAATGGGTCCAACTATTTGAGAATTATTTAAAATCTATATTTACACCTTTATAACTTTATATTGGTCCAAAAAAAGCCGGTATTCATTCTAAAAGCTTTAAATCTCAATTTAAACCTTCATACGAATCTATTGAAAGTTTGGACGATCTTTGTCGTAGAAGTTTGCACAAGTTTTCCGTCGAATCAAAAATGGGTCTAACGTTCTTCTCTTAGGTTTATTACTATATTTATATCCTTATCACTTCATATTGGTCCCAAAAAAGGCCAATATTCACTTCGTACGAAGCTATTCAAAGTTGGGCAGTTTTGGTCAAAGTAGTTTGGACCAAGTTTCCGTTGCTCCAATAATGGGTCCAACTATTTGAGAATTATTTAAAAACTATATTTACACCTTTATAACTTTATATTGGTCCAAAAAAAGCCGGTATTCATTCTAAAAGCTTTAAATCTCAATTTAAACCTTCATACGAATCTATTGAAAGTTTGGACGATCTTTGTCGTAGAAGTTTGCACAAGTTTTCCGTTAAATAAAAAAAGGGTCTAACGTTCTTCTATTAGGTTTATTACTATATTTATATCCTTATGACTTCATATTGGTCCCAAAAAAGGCCAATATTCACTTCGTACGAAGCTATTCAAAGTTGGGCAGTTTTGGTCAAAGTAGTTTGGACCAAGTTTCCGTTGCTCCAATAATGGGTCCAACTATTTGAGAATTATTTAAAAACTATATTTACACCGTTATAACTTTATATTGGTCCAAAAAAAGCCGGTATTCATTCTAAAAGCTTTAAATCTCAATTTAAACCTTCATACGAATCTATTGAAAGTTTGGACGATCTTTGTCGTAGAAGTTTGCACAAGTTTTCCGTTGAATCAAAAATGGGTCTAACATTCTTCTCTTAGGTTTATTACTATATTTATATCCTTATCACTTCATATTGGTCCCAAAAAAGGCCAATATTCACTTCGTACGAAGCTATTCAAAGTTGGGTTGTTTTGGTCAAAGTAGTTTGGACCAAGTTTCCGTTGCTCCAATAATGGGTCCAACTATTTGAGAATTATTTAAAAACTATATTTACACCTTTATAACTTTATATTGGTCCAAAAAAAAGCCGGTATTCATTCTAAAAGCTTTAAATCTCAATTTAAACCTTCATACGAATCTATTGAAAGTTTGGACGATCTTTGTCGTAGAAGTTTGCACAAGTTTTCCGTTGAATCAAAAATGGGTCAAACGTTCTTCTCTTAGGTTTATTACTATATTTATATCCTTATCACTTCATATTGGTCCCAAAAAAAGGCCAATATTCACTTCGTACGAAGCTATTCAAAGTTGGGCAGTTTTGGTCAAAGTAGTTTGGACCATGTTTCCGTTGCTCCAATAATGGGTCCAACTATTTGAGAATTATTTAAAAACTATATTTACACCTTTATAACTTTATATTGGTCCAAAAAAAGCCGGTATTCATTCTAAAAGCTTTAAATCTCAATTTAAACCTTCATACGAATCTATTGAAAGTTTGGACGATCTTTGTCGTAGAAGTTTGCACAAGTTTTCCGTTAAATCAAAAATGGGTCTAACGTTCTTCTATTAGGTTTATTACTATATTTATATCCTTATCACTTCATATTGGTCCCAAAAAAGGCCAATATTCACTTCGTACGAAGCTATTCAAAGTTGGGCAGTTTTGGTCAAAGTAGTTTGGACCAAGTTTCCGTTGCTCCAATAATGGGTCTAACTATTTGAGAATTATTTAAAAACTATATTTACACCTTTATAACTTTATATTGGTCCAAAAAAAAGCCGGTATTCATTCTAAAAGCTTTAAATCTCAATTTAAACCTTCATACGAATCTATTGAAAGTTTGGACGATCTTTGTCGTAGAAGTTTGCACAAGTTTTCCGTTATATAAAAAATGGGTCTAACGTTCTTCTATTAGGTTTATTACTATATTTATATCCTTATCACTTCATATTGGTCCCAAAAAAGGCCAATATTCACTTCGTACGAAGCTATTCAAAGTTGGGCAGTTTTGGTCAAAGTAGTTTGGACCAAGTTTCCGTTGCTCCAATAATGGGTCTAACTATTTGAGAATTATTTAAAAACTATATTTACACCTTTATAACTTTATATTGGTCCAAAAAAAAGCCGGTATTCATTCTAAAAGCTTTAAATCTCAATTTAAACATTCATACGAATCTATTGAAAGTTTGGACGATCTTTGTCGTAGAAGTTTGCACAAGTTTTCCGTTGAATCAAAAATGGGTCTAACGTTCTTCTCTTAGGTTTATTACTATATTTATATCCTTATCACTTCATATTGGTCCCAAAAAAGGCCAATATTCACTTCGTACGAAGCTATTCAAAGTTGGGTTGTTTTGGTCAAAGTAGTTTGGACCAAGTTTCCGTTGCTCCAATAATGGGTCCAACTATTTGAGAATTATTTAAAAACTATATTTACACCTTTATAACTTTATATTGGTCCAAAAAAAAGCCGGTATTCATTCTAAAAGCTTTAAATCTCAATTTAAACCTTCATACGAATCTATTGAAAGTTTGGACGATCTTTGTCGTAGAAGTTTGCACAAGTTTTCCGTTATATAAAAAATGGGTCTAACGTTCTTCTATTAGGTTTATTACTATATTTATATCCTTATCACTTCATATTGGTCCCAAAAAAGGCCAATATTCACTTCGTACGAAGCTATTCAAAGTTGGGCAGTTTTGGTCAAAGTAGTTTGGACCAAGTTTCCGTTGCTCCAATAATGGGTCTAACTATTTGAGAATTATTTAAAAACTATATTTACACCTTTATAACTTTATATTGGTCCAAAAAAAAGCCGGTATTCATTCTAAAAGCTTTAAATCTCAATTTAAACCTTCATACGAATCTATTGAAAGTTTGGACGATCTTTGTCGTAGAAGTTTGCACAAGTTTTCCGTTATATAAAAAATGGGTCTAACGTTCTTCTATTAGGTTTATTACTATATTTATATCCTTATCACTTCATATTGGTCCCAAAAAAGGCCAATATTCACTTCGTACGAAGCTATTCAAAGTTGGGCAGTTTTGGTCAAAGTAGTTTGGACCAAGTTTCCGTTGCTCCAATAATGGGTCTAACTATTTGAGAATTATTTAAAAACTATATTTACACCTTTATAACTTTATATTGGTCCAAAAAAAAGCCGGTATTCATTCTAAAAGCTTTAAATCTCAATTTAAACATTCATACGAATCTATTGAAAGTTTGGACGATCTTTGTCGTAGAAGTTTGCACAAGTTTTCCGTTGAATCAAAAATGGGTCTAACGTTCTTCTCTTAGGTTTATTACTATATTTATATCCTTATCACTTCATATTGGTCCCAAAAAAGGCCAATATTCACTTCGTACGAAGCTATTCAAAGTTGGGTTGTTTTGGTCAAAGTAGTTTGGACCAAGTTTCCGTTGCTCCAATAATGGGTCCAACTATTTGAGAATTATTTAAAAACTATATTTACACCTTTATAACTTTATATTGGTCCAAAAAAAAGCCGGTATTCATTCTAAAAGCTTTAAATCTCAATTTAAACCTTCATACGAATCTATTGAAAGTTTGGACGATCTTTGTCGTAGAAGTTTGCACAAGTTTTCCGTTGAATCAAAAATGGGTCAAACGTTCTTCTCTTAGGTTTATTACTATATTTATATCCTTATCACTTCATATTGGTCCCAAAAAAAGGCCAATATTCACTTCGTACGAAGCTATTCAAAGTTGGGCAGTTTTGGTCAAAGTAGTTTGGACCATGTTTCCGTTGCTCCAATAATGGGTCCAACTATTTGAGAATTATTTAAAAACTATATTTACACCTTTATAACTTTATATTGGTCCAAAAAAAGCCGGTATTCATTCTAAAAGCTTTAAATCTCAATTTAAACCTTCATACGAATCTATTGAAAGTTTGGACGATCTTTGTCGTAGAAGTTTGCACAAGTTTTCCGTTAAATCAAAAATGGGTCTAACGTTCTTCTATTAGGTTTATTACTATATTTATATCCTTATCACTTCATATTGGTCCCAAAAAAGGCCAATATTCACTTCGTACGAAGCTATTCAAAGTTGGGCAGTTTTGGTCAAAGTAGTTTGGACCAAGTTTCCGTTGCTCCAATAATGGGTCTAACTATTTGAGAATTATTTAAAAACTATATTTACACCTTTATAACTTTATATTGGTCCAAAAAAAAGCCGGTATTCATTCTAAAAGCTTTAAATCTCAATTTAAACCTTCATACGAATCTATTGAAAGTTTGGACGATCTTTGTCGTAGAAGTTTGCACAAGTTTTCCGTTATATAAAAAATGGGTCTAACGTTCTTCTATTAGGTTTATTACTATATTTATATCCTTATCACTTCATATTGGTCCCAAAAAAGGCCAATATTCACTTCGTACGAAGCTATTCAAAGTTGGGCAGTTTTGGTCAAAGTAGTTTGGACCAAGTTTCCGTTGCTCCAATAATGGGTCTAACTATTTGAGAATTATTTAAAAACTATATTTACACCTTTATAACTTTATATTGGTCCAAAAAAAAACCGGTATTCATTCTAAAATCTTTAAATCTCAATTTAAACCTTCATACGAATCTATTGAAAGTTTGGACGATCTTTGTCGTAGAAGTTTGCACAAGTTTTCCGCTGAATCAAAAATGGGTCTAACATTCTTCTCTTAGGTTTATTACTATATTTATATCCTTATCACTTCATATTGGTCCCAAAAAAGGCCAATATTCACTTCGTACGAAGCTATTCAAAGTTGGGTTGTTTTGGTCAAAGTAGTTTGGACCAAGTTTCCGTTGCTCCAATAATGGGTTCAACTATTTGAGAATTATTTAAAAACTATATTTACACCTTTATAACTTTATATTGGTCCAAAAAAAAGCCGGTATTCATTCTAAAAGCTTTAAATCTCAATTTAAACCTTCATACGAATCTATTGAAAGTTTGGACGATCTTTGTCGTAGAAGTTTGCACAAGTTTTCCGTTGAATCAAAAATGGGTCAAACGTTCTTCTCTTAGGTTTATTACTATATTTATATCCTTATCACTTCATATTGGTCCCAAAAAAAGGCCAATATTCACTTCGTACGAAGCTATTCAAAGTTGGGCAGTTTTGGTCAAAGTAGTTTGGACCATGTTTCCGTTGCTCCAATAATGGGTCCAACTATTTGAGAATTATTTAAAAACTATATTTACACCTTTATAACTTTATATTGGTCCAAAAAAAGCCGGTATTCATTCTAAAAGCTTTAAATCTCAATTTAAACCTTCATACGAATCTATTGAAAGTTTGGACGATCTTTGTCGTAGAAGTTTGCACAAGTTTTCCGTTATATAAAAAATGGGTCTAACGTTCTTCTATTAGGTTTATTACTATATTTATATCCTTATCACTTCATATTGGTCCCAAAAAAGGCCAATATTCACTTCGTACGAAGCTATTCAAAGTTGGGCAGTTTTGGTCAAAGTAGTTTGGACCAAGTTTCCGTTGCTCCAATAATGGGTCTAACTATTTGAGAATTATTTAAAAACTATATTTACACCTTTATAACTTTATATTGGTCCAAAAAAAAACCGGTATTCATTCTAAAATCTTTAAATCTCAATTTAAACCTTCATACGAATCTATTGAAAGTTTGGACGATCTTTGTCGTAGAAGTTTGCACAAGTTTTCCGTTGAATCAAAAATGGGTCTAACATTCTACTCTTAGGTTTATTACTATATTTATATCCTTATCACTTCATATTGGTCCCAAAAAAGGCCAATATTCACTTCGTACGAAGCTATTCAAAGTTGGGTTGTTTTGGTCAAAGTAGTTTGGACCAAGTTTCCGTTGCTCCAATAATGGGTTCAACTATTTGAGAATTATTTAAAAACTATATTTACACCTTTATAACTTTATATTGGTCCAAAAAAAAGCCGGTATTCATTCTAAAAGCTTTAAATCTCAATTTAAACCTTCATACGAATCTATTGAAAGTTTGGACGATCTTTGTCGTAGAAGTTTGCACAAGTTTTCCGTTGAATCAAAAATGGGTCTAACGTTCTTCTCTTAGGTTTATTACTATATTTATATCCTTATCACTTCATATTGGTCCCAAAAAAAGGCCAATATTCACTTTGTACGAAGCTATTCAAAGTTGGGCAGTTTTGGTCAAAGTAGTTTGGACCATGTTTCCGTTGCTCCAATAATGGGTCTAACTATTTGAAAATTATTTAAAAACTATATTTACACCTTTATAACTTTATATTGGTCCAAAAAAAAGCCGGTATTCATTCTAAAAGCTTTAAATCTCAATTTAAACCTTCATACGAATCTATTGAAAGTTTGGACGATCTTTGTCGTAGAAGTTTGCACAAGTTTTCCGTTAAATCAAAAATGGGTCTAACGTTCTTCTATTAGGTTTATTACTATATTTATATCCTTATCACTTCATATTGGTCCCAAAAAAGGCCAATATTCACTTCGTACGAAGCTATCCAAAGTTGGGCAGTTTTGGTCAAAGTAGTTTGGACCAAGTTTCCGTTGCTCCAATAATGGGTCTAACTATTTGAGAATTATTTAAAAACTATATTTACACCTTTATAACTTTATATTGGTCCAAAAAAAAGCCGGTATTCATTCTAAAAGCTTTAAATCTCAATTTAAACCTTCATACGAATCTATTGAAAGTTTGGACGATCTTTGTCGTAGAAGTTTGCACAAGTTTTCCGTTATATAAAAAATGGGTCTAACGTTCTTCTATTAGGTTTATTACTATATTTATATCCTTATCACTTCATATTGGTCCCAAAAAAGGCCAATATTCACTTCGTACGAAGCTATTCAAAGTTGGGCAGTTTTGGTCAAAGTAGTTTGGACCAAGTTTCCGTTGCTCCAATAATGGGTCTAACTATTTGAGAATTATTTAAAAACTATATTTACACCTTTATAACTTTATATTGGTCCAAAAAAAAACCGGTATTCATTCTAAAATCTTTAAATCTCAATTTAAACCTTCATACGAATCTATTGAAAGTTTGGACGATCTTTGTCGTAGAAGTTTGCACAAGTTTTCCGTTGAATCAAAAATGGGTCTAACATTCTACTCTTAGGTTTATTACTATATTTATATCCTTATCACTTCATATTGGTCCCAAAAAAGGCCAATATTCACTTCGTACGAAGCTATTCAAAGTTGGGTTGTTTTGGTCAAAGTAGTTTGGACCAAGTTTCCGTTGCTCCAATAATGGGTTCAACTATTTGAGAATTATTTAAAAACTATATTTACACCTTTATAACTTTATATTGGTCCAAAAAAAAGCCGGTATTCATTCTAAAAGCTTTAAATCTCAATTTAAACCTTCATACGAATCTATTGAAAGTTTGGACGATCTTTGTCGTAGAAGTTTGCACAAGTTTTCCGTTGAATCAAAAATGGGTCTAACGTTCTTCTCTTAGGTTTATTACTATATTTATATCCTTATCACTTCATATTGGTCCCAAAAAAAGGCCAATATTCACTTTGTACGAAGCTATTCAAAGTTGGGCAGTTTTGGTCAAAGTAGTTTGGACCATGTTTCCGTTGCTCCAATAATGGGTCCAACTATTTGAGAATTATTTAAAAACTATATTTACACCTTTATAACTTTATATTGGTCCAAAAAAAGCCGGTATTCATTCTAAAAGCTTTAAATCTCAATTTAAACCTTCATACGAATCTATTGAAAGTTTGGACGATCTTTGTCGTAGAAGTTTGCACAAGTTTTCCGTTAAATCAAAAATGGGTCTAACGTTCTTCTATTAGGTTTATTACTATATTTATATCCTTATCACTTCATATTGGTCCCAAAAAAGGCCAATATTCACTTCGTACGAAGCTATTCAAAGTTGGGCAGTTTTGGTCAAAGTAGTTTGGACCAAGTTTCCGTTGCTCCAATAATGGGTCTAACTATTTGAGAATTATTTAAAAACTATATTTACACCTTTATAACTTTATATTGGTCCAAAAAAAAGCCGGTATTCATTCTAAAAGCTTTAAATCTCAATTTAAACCTTCATACGAATCTATTGAAAGTTTGGACGATCTTTGTCGTAGAAGTTTGCACAAGTTTTCCGTTATATAAAAAATGGGTCTAACGTTCTTCTATTAGGTTTATTACTATATTTATATCCTTATCACTTCATATTGGTCCCAAAAAAGGCCAATATTCACTTCGTACGAAGCTATTCAAAGTTGGGCAGTTTTTGTCAAAGTAGTTTGGACCAAGTTTCCGTTGCTCCAATAATGGGTCTAACTATTTGAGAATTATTTAAAAACTATATTTACACCTTTATAACTTTATATTGGTCCAAAAAAAAACCGGTATTCATTCTAAAATCTTTAAATCTCAATTTAAACCTTCATACGAATCTATTGAAAGTTTGGACGATCTTTGTCGTAGAAGTTTGCACAAGTTTTCCGTTGAATCAAAAATGGGTCTAACATTCTTCTCTTAGGTTTATTACTATATTTATATCCTTATCACTTCATATTGGTCCCAAAAAAGGCCAATATTCACTTCGTACGAAGCTATTCAAAGTTGGGTTGTTTTGGTCAAAGTAGTTTGGACCAAGTTTCCGTTGCTCCAATAATGGGTTCAACTATTTGAGAATTATTTAAAAACTATATTTACACCTTTATAACTTTATATTGGTCCAAAAAAAAGCCGGTATTCATTCTAAAAGCTTTAAATCTCAATTTAAACCTTCATACGAATCTATTGAAAGTTTGGACGATCTTTGTCGTAGAAGTTTGCACAAGTTTTCCGTTGAATCAAAAATGGGTCTAACGTTCTTCTCTTAGGTTTATTACTATATTTATATCCTTATCACTTCATATTGGTCCCAAAAAAAGGCCAATATTCACTTTGTACGAAGCTATTCAAAGTTGGGCAGTTTAGGTCAAAGTAGTTTGGACCATGTTTCCGTTGCTCCAATAATGGGTCCAACTATTTGAGAATTATTTAAAAACTATATTTACACCTTTATAACTTTATATTGGTCCAAAAAAAGCCGGTATTCATTCTAAAAGCTTTAAATCTCAATTTAAACCTTCATACGAATCTATTGAAAGTTTGGACGATCTTTGTCGTAGAAGTTTGCACAAGTTTTCCGTTAAATCAAAAATGGGTCTAACGTTCTTCTATTAGGTTTATTACTATATTTATATCCTTATCACTTCATATTGGTCCCAAAAAAGGCCAATATTCACTTCGTACGAAGCTATTCAAAGTTGGGCAGTTTTGGTCAAAGTAGTTTGGACCAAGTTTCCGTTGCTCCAATAATGGGTCTAACTATTTGAGAATTATTTAAAAACTATATTTACACCTTTATAACTTTATATTGGTCCAAAAAAAAGCCGGTATTCATTCTAAAAGCTTTAAATCTCAATTTAAACCTTCATACGAATCTATTGAAAGTTTGGACGATCTTTGTCGTAGAAGTTTGCACAAGTTTTCCGTTATATAAAAAATGGGTCTAACGTTCTTCTATTAGGTTTATTACTATATTTGTATCCTTATGACTTCATATTGGTCCCAAAAAAGGCCAATATTCACTTCGTACGAAGCTATTCAAAGTTGGGCAGTTTTGGTCAAAGTAGTTTGGACCAAGTTTCCGTTGCTCCAATAATGGGTCTAACTATTTGAGAATTATTTAAAAACTATATTTACACCTTTATAACTTTATATTGGTCCAAAAAAAAACCGGTATTCATTCTAAAATCTTTAAATCTCAATTTAAACCTTCATACGAATCTATTGAAAGTTTGGACGATCTTTGTCGTAGAAGTTTGCACAAGTTTTCCGTTGAATCAAAAATGGGTCTAACATTCTTCTCTTAGGTTTATTACTATATTTATATCCTTATCACTTCATATTGGTCCCAAAAAAGGCCAATATTCACTTCGTACGAAGCTATTCAAAGTTGGGTTGTTTTGGTCAAAGTAGTTTGGACCAAGTTTCCGTTGCTCCAATAATGGGTTCAACTATTTGAGAATTATTTAAAAACTATATTTACACCTTTATAACTTTATATTGGTCCAAAAAAAAGCCGGTATTCATTCTAAAAGCTTTAAATCTCAATTTAAACCTTCATACGAATCTATTGAAAGTTTGGACGATCTTTGTCGTAGAAGTTTGCACAAGTTTTCCGTTGAATCAAAAATGGGTCTAACGTTCTTCTCTTAGGTTTATTACTATATTTATATCCTTATCACTTCATATTGGTCCCAAAAAAAGGCCAATATTCACTTCGTACGAAGCTATTCAAAGTTGGGCAGTTTTGGTCAAAGTAGTTTGGACCATGTTTCCGTTGCTCCAATAATGGGTCCAACTATTTGAGAATTATTTAAAAACTATATTTACACCTTTATAACTTTATATTGGTCCAAAAAAAGCCGGTATTCATTCTAAAAGCTTTAAATCTCAATTTAAACCTTCATACGAATCTATTGAAAGTTTGGACGATCTTTCTCGTAGAAGTTTGCACAAGTTTTCCGTTAAATAAAAAATGGGTCTAACGTTCTTCTATTAGGTTTATTACTATATTTATATCCTTATGACTTCATATTGGTCCCAAAAAAGGCCAATATTCACTTCGTACGAAGCTATTCAAAGTTGGGCAGTTTTGGTCAAAGTAGTTTGGACCAAGTTTCCGTTGCTCCAATAATGGGTCTAACTATTTGAGAATTATTTAAAAACTATATTTACACCTTTATAACTTTATATTGGTCCAAAAAAAAGCCGGTATTCATTCTAAAAGCTTTAAATCTCAATTTAAACCTTCATACGAATCTATTGAAAGTTTGGACGATCTTTGTCGTAGAAGTTTGCACAAGTTTTCCGTTGAATCAAAAATGGGTCTAACATTCTTCTCTTAGGTTTATTACTATATTTATATCCTTATCACTTCATATTGGTCCCAAAAAAGGCCAATATTCACTTCGTACGAAGCTATTCAAAGTTGGGTTGTTTTGGTCAAAGTAGTTTGGACCAAGTTTCCGTTGCTCCAATAATGGGTCCAACTATTTGAGAATTATTTAAAATCTATATTTACACCTTTATAACTTTATATTGGTCCAAAAAAAGCCGGTATTCATTCTAAAAGCTTTAAATCTCAATTTAAACCTTCATACGAATCTATTGAAAGTTTGGACGATCTTTGTCGTAGAAGTTTGCACAAGTTTTCCGTCGAATCAAAAATGGGTCTAACGTTCTTCTCTTAGGTTTATTACTATATTTATATCCTTATCACTTCATATTGGTCCCAAAAAAGGCCAATATTCACTTCGTACGAAGCTATTCAAAGTTGGGCAGTTTTAGTCAAAGTAGTTTGGACCAAGTTTCCGTTGCTCCAATAATGGGTCCAACTATTTGAGAATTATTTAAAAACTATATTTACACCTTTATAACTTTATATTGGTCCAAAAAAGGCCGGTATTCATTCTAAAAGCTTTAAATGTCAATTTAAACCTTCATACGAATCTATTGAAAGTTTGGACGATCTTTGTCGTAGAAGTTTGCACAAGTTTTCCGTTAAATAAAAAATGGGTCTAACGTTCTTCTATTAGGTTTATTACTATATTTATATCCTTATGACTTCATATTGGTCCCAAAAAAGGCCAATATTCACTTCGTACGAAGCTATTCAAAGTTGGGCAGTTTTGGTCAAAGTAGTTTGGACCAAGTTTCCGTTGCTCCAATAATGGGTCCAACTATTTGAGAATTATTTAAAAACTATATTTACACCTTTATAACTTTATATTGGTCCAAAAAAAGCCGGTATTCATTCTAAAAGCTTTAAATCTCAATTTAAACCTTCATACGAATCTATTGAAAGTTTGGACGATCTTTGTCGTAGAAGTTTGCACAAGTTTTCCGTTGAATCAAAAATGGGTCTAACATTCTTCTCTTAGGTTTATTACTATATATATATCCTTATCACTTCATATTGGTCCCAAAAAAGGCCAATATTCACTTCGTACGAAGCTATTCAAAGTTGGGTTGTTTTGGTCAAAGTAGTTTGGACCAAGTTTCCGTTGCTCCAATAATGGGTCCAACTATTTGAGAATTATTTAAAAACTATATTTACACCTTTATAACTTTATATTGGTCCAAAAAAAAGCCGGTATTCATTCTAAAAGCTTTAAATCTCAATTTAAACCTTCATACGAATCTATTGAAAGTTTGGACGATCTTTGTCGTAGAAGTTTGCACAAGTTTTCCGTTGAATCAAAAATGGGTCTAACGTTCTTCTCTTAGGTTTATTACTATATTTATATCCTTATCACTTCATATTGGTCCCAAAAAAAGGCCAATATTCACTTCGTACGAAGCTATTCAAAGATGGGCAGTTTTGGTCAAAGTAGTTTGGACCAAGTTTCCGTTGCTCCAATAATGCGTCCAACTATTTGAGAATTATTTAAAAACTATATTTACACCTTTATAACTTTATATTGGTCCAAAAAAAGCCGGTATTCATTCTAAAAGCTTTAAATCTCAATTTAAACCTTCATACGAATCTATTGAAAGTTTGGACGATCTTTGTCGTAGAAGTTTGCACAAGTTTTCCGTTAAATAAAAAATGGGTCTAACGTTCTTCTATTAGGTTTATTACTATATTTATATCCTTATCACTTCATATTGGTCCCAAAAAAGGCCAATATTCACTTCGTACGAAGCTATTCAAAGTTGGGCAGTTTTGGTCAAAGTAGTTTGGACCAAGTTTCCGTTGCTCCAATAATGGGTCCAACTATTTGAGAATTATTTAAAAACTATATTTACACCTTTATAACTTTATATTGGCCAAAAAAAGCCGGTATTCATTCTAAAAGCTTTAAATCTATATTTAAACCTTCATACGAATCTATAGAAAGTTTGGACGATCTTTGTCGTAGAAGTTTGCACAAGTTTTCCGTTAAATAAAAAATGGGTCTAACGTTCTTCTATTAGGTTTATTACTATATTTATATCCTTATCACTTCATATTGGTCCCAAAAATGGCCAATATTCACTTCGTACGAAGCTATTCAAAGTTGGGCAGTTTTGGTCAAAGTAGTTTGGACCAAGCTTCCGTTGCTCCAATAATGGGTCTAACTATTTGAGAATTATTTAAAAACTATATTTACACCTTTATAACTTTATATTGGTCCAAAAAAAAGCCGGTATTCATTCTAAAAGCTTTAAATCTCAATTTAAACCTTCATACGAATCTATTGAAAGTTTGGACGATCTTTGTCGTAGAAGTTTGCACAAGTTTTCCGTTGAATCAAAAATGGGTCTAACATTCTTCTCTTAGGTTTATTACTATATTTATATCCTTATCACTTCATATTGGTCCCAAAAAAGGCCAATATTCACTTCGTACGAAGCCATTCAAAGTTGGGTTGTTTTGGTCAAAGTAGTTTGGACCAAGTTTCCGTTGCTCCAATAATGGGTCCAACTATTTGAGAATTATTTAAAAACTATATTTACACCTTTATAACTTTATATTGGCCAAAAAAATCCGGTATTCATTCTAAAAGCTTTAAATCTCAATTTAAACCTTCATACGAATCTATTGAAAGTTTGGACGATCTTTGTCGTAGAAGTTTGCACAAGTTTTCCGTTGAATAAAAAATGGGTCTAACGTTTTGCACAAGTTTTTCGTTAAATAAAAAATGGGTCTAACGTTCTTATATTAGGTTTATTACTATATTTATATCCTTATCACTTCATATTGGTCCCAAAAAAGGCCAATATTCACTTCGTACGAAGCAATTCAAAGTTGGGCAGTTTTGGTCAAAGTAGTTTGGACCAAGTTTCCGTTGCTCCAATAATGGGTCTAACTATTTGAGAATTATTTAAAAACTATATTTACACCTTTATAACTTTATATTGGTCCAAAAAAAAGCCGGTATTCATTCTAAAAGCTTTAAATCTCAATTTAAACATTCATACGAATCTATTGAAAGTTTGGACGATCTTTGTCGTAGAAGTTTGCACAAGTTTTCCGTTGAATCAAAAATGGGTCTAACATTCTTCTCTTAGGTTTATTACTATATTTATATCCTTATCACTTCATATTGGTCCCAAAAAAGGCCAATATTCACTTCGTACGAAGCTATTCAAAGTTGGGTTGTTTTGGTCAAAGTAGTTTGGACCAAGTTTCCGTTGCTCCAATAATGGGTCCAACTATTTGAGAATTATTTAAAATCTATATTTACACCTTTATAACTTTATATTGGTCCAAAAAAAGCCGGTATTCATTCTAAAAGCTTTAAATCTCAATTTAAACCTTCATACGAATCTATTGAAAGTTTGGACGATCTTTGTCTTAGAAGTTTGCACAAGTTTTCCGTCGAATCAAAAATGGGTCTAACGTTCTTCTCTTAGGTTTATTACTATATTTATATCCTTATCACTTCATATTGGTCCCAAAAAAGGCCAATATTCACTTCGTACGAAGCTATTCAAAGTTGGGCAGTTTTGGTCAAAGTAGTTTGGACCAAGTTTCCGTTGCTCCAATAATGGGTCCAACTATTTGAGAATTATTTAAAAACTATATTTACACCTTTATAACTTTATATTGGTCCAAAAAAAGCCGGTATTCATTCTAAAAGCTTTAAATGTCAATTTAAACCTTCATACGAATCTATTGAAAGTTTGGACGATCTTTGTCGTAGAAGTTTGCACAAGTTTTCCGTTAAATAAAAAATGGGTCTAACGTTCTTCTATTAGGTTTATTACTATATTTATATCCTTATGACTTCATATTGGTCCCAAAAAAGGCCAATATTCACTTCGTACGAAGCTATTCAAAGTTGGGCAGTTTTGGTCAAAGTAGTTTGGACCAAGTTTCCGTTGCTCCAATAATGGGTCCAACTATTTGAGAATTATTTAAAAACTATATTTACACCTTTATAACTTTATATTGGTCCAAAAAAAGCCGGTATTCATTCTAAAAGCTTTAAATCTCAATTTAAACCTTCATACGAATCTATTGAAAGTTTGGACGATCTTTGTCGTAGAAGTTTGCACAAGTTTTCCGTTAAATAAAAAATGGGTCTAACGTTCTTCTATTAGGTTTATTACTATATTTATATCCTTATGACTTCATATTGGTCCCAAAAAAGGCCAATATTCACTTCGTACGAAGCTATTCAAAGTTGGGCAGTTTTGGTCAAAGTAGTTTGGACCAAGTTTCCGTTGCTCCAATAATGGGTCTAACTATTTGAGAATTATTTAAAAACTATATTTACACCTTTATAACTTTATATTGGTCCAAAAAAAAGCCGGTATTCATTCTAAAAGCTTTAAATCTCAATTTAAACCTTCATACGAATCTATTGAAAGTTTGGACGATCTTTGTCGTAGAAGTTTGCACAAGTTTTCCGTTGAATCAAAAATGGGTCTAACATTCTTCTCTTAGGTTTATTACTATATTTATATCCTTATCACTTCATATTGGTCCCAAAAAAGGCCAATATTCACTTCGTACGAAGCTATTCAAAGTTGGGTTGTTTTGGTCAAAGTAGTTTGGACCAAGTTTCCGTTGCTCCAATAATGGGTCCAACTATTTGAGAATTATTTAAAATCTATATTTACACCTTTATAACTTTATATTGGTCCAAAAAAAGCCGGTATTCATTCTAAAAGCTTTAAATCTCAATTTAAACCTTCATACGAATCTATTGAAAGTTTGGACGATCTTTGTCGTAGAAGTTTGCACAAGTTTTCCGTCGAATCAAAAATGGGTCTAACGTTCTTCTCTTAGGTTTATTACTATATTTATATCCTTATCACTTCATATTGGTCCCAAAAAAGGCCAATATTCACTTCGTACGAAGCTATTCAAAGTTGGGCAGTTTTGGTCAAAGTAGTTTGGACCAAGTTTCCGTTGCTCCAATAATGGGTCCAACTATTTGAGAATTATTTAAAAACTATATTTACACCTTTATAACTTTATATTGGTCCAAAAAAAGCCGGTATTCATTCTAAAATCTTTAAATGTCAATTTAAACCTTCATACGAATCTATTGAAAGTTTGGACGATCTTTGTCGTAGAAGTTTGCACAAGTTTTCCGTTAAATAAAAAATGGGTCTAACGTTCTTCTATTAGGTTTATTACTATATTTATATCCTTATGACTTCATATTGGTCCCAAAAAAGGCCAATATTCACTTCGTACGAAGCTATTCAAAGTTGGGCAGTTTTGGTCAAAGTAGTTTGGACCAAGTTTCCGTTGCTCCAATAATGGGTCCAACTATTTGAGAATTATTTAAAAACTATATTTACACCTTTATAACTTTATATTGGTCCAAAAAAAGCCGGTATTCATTCTAAAAGCTTTAAATCTCAATTTAAACCTTCATACGAATCTATTGAAAGTTTGGACGATCTTTGTCGTAGAAGTTTGCACAAGTTTTCCGTTGAATCAAAAATGGGTCTAACATTCTTCTCTTAGGTTTATTACTATATATATATCCTTATCACTTCATATTGGTCCCAAAAAAGGCCAATATTCACTTCGTACGAAGCTATTCAAAGTTGGGTTGTTTTGGTCAAAGTAGTTTGGACCAAGTTTCCGTTGCTCCAATAATGGGTCCAACTATTTGAGAATTATTTAAAAACTATATTTACAACTTTATAACTTTATATTGGTCCAAAAAAAAGCCGGTATTCATTCTAAAAGCTTTAAATCTCAATTTAAACCTTCATACGAATCTATTGAAAGTTTGGACGATCTTTGTCGTAGAAGTTTGCACAAGTTTTCCGTTGAATCAAAAATGGGTCTAACGTTCTTCTCTTAGGTTTATTACTATATTTATATCCTTATCACTTCATATTGGTCCCAAAAAAAGGCCAATATTCACTTCGTACGAAGCTATTCAAAGATGGGCAGTTTTGGTCAAAGTAGTTTGGACCAAGTTTCCGTTGCTCCAATAATGCGTCCAACTATTTGAGAATTATTTAAAAACTATATTTACACCTTTATAACTTTATATTGGTCCAAAAAAAGCCGGTATTCATTCTAAAAGCTTTAAATCTCAATTTAAACCTTCATACGAATCTATTGAAAGTTTGGACGATCTTTGTCGTAGAAGTTTGCACAAGTTTTCCGTTGAATCAAAAATGGGTCTAACGTTCTTCTCTTAGGTTTATTACTATATTTATATCCTTATCACTTCATATTGGTCCCAAAAAAAGGCCAATATTCACTTCGTACGAAGCTATTCAAAGATGGGCAGTTTTGGTCAAAGTAGTTTGGACCAAGTTTCCGTTGCTCCAATAATGGGTCCAACTATTTGAGAATTATTTAAAAACTATATTTACACCTTTATAACTTTATATTGGTCCAAAAAAAGCCGGTATTCATTCTAAAAGCTTTAAATCTCAATTTAAACCTTCATACGAATCTATTGAAAGTTTGGACGATCTTTGTCGTAGAAGTTTGCACAAGTTTTCCGTTGAATCAAAAATGGGTCTAACATTCTTCTCTTAGGTTTATTACTATATATATATCCTTATCACTTCATATTGGTCCCAAAAAAGGCCAATATTCACTTCGTACGAAGCTATTCAAAGTTGGGTTGTTTTGGTCAAAGTAGTTTGGACCAAGTTTCCGTTGCTCCAATAATGGGTCCAACTATTTGAGAATTATTTAAAAACTATATTTACAACTTTATAACTTTATATTGGTCCAAAAAAAAGCCGGTATTCATTCTAAAAGCTTTAAATCTCAATTTAAACCTTCATACGAATCTATTGAAAGTTTGGACGATCTTTGTCGTAGAAGTTTGCACAAGTTTTCCGTTGAATCAAAAATGGGTCTAACGTTCTTCTCTTAGGTTTATTACTATATTTATATCCTTATCACTTCATATTGGTCCCAAAAAAAGGCCAATATTCACTTCGTACGAAGCTATTCAAAGATGGGCAGTTTTGGTCAAAGTAGTTTGGACCAAGTTTCCGTTGCTCCAATAATGCGTCCAACTATTTGAGAATTATTTAAAAACTATATTTACACCTTTATAACTTTATATTGGTCCAAAAAAAGCCGGTATTCATTCTAAAAGCTTTAAATCTCAATTTAAACCTTCATACGAATCTATTGAAAGTTTGGACGATCTTTGTCGTAGAAGTTTGCACAAGTTTTCCGTTAAATAAAAAATGGGTCTAACGTTCTTCTATTAGGTTTATTACTATATTTATATCCTTATCACTTCATATTGGTCCCAAAAAAGGCCAATATTCACTTCGTACGAAGCTATTCAAAGTTGGGCAGTTTTGGTCAAAGTAGTTTGGACCAAGTTTCCGTTGCTCCAATAATGGGTCCAACTATTTGAGAATTATTTAAAAACTATATTTACACCTTTATAACTTTATATTGGCCAAAAAAAGCCGGTATTCATTCTAAAAGCTTTAAATCTATATTTAAACCTTCATACGAATCTATAGAAAGTTTGGACGATCTTTGTCGTAGAAGTTTGCACAAGTTTTCCGTTAAATAAAAAATGGGTCTAACGTTCTTCTATTAGGTTTATTACTATATTTATATCCTTATCACTTCATATTGGTCCCAAAAATGGCCAATATTCACTTCGTACGAAGCTATTCAAAGTTGGGCAGTTTTGGTCAAAGTAGTTTGGACCAAGCTTCCGTTGCTCCAATAATGGGTCTAACTATTTGAGAATTATTTAAAAACTATATTTACACCTTTATAACTTTATATTGGTCCAAAAAAAAGCCGGTATTCATTCTAAAAGCTTTAAATCTCAATTTAAACCTTCATACGAATCTATTGAAAGTTTGGACGATCTTTGTCGTAGAAGTTTGCACAAGTTTTCCGTTGAATCAAAAATGGGTCTAACATTCTTCTCTTAGGTTTATTACTATATTTATATCCTTATCACTTCATATTGGTCCCAAAAAAGGCCAATATTCACTTCGTACGAAGCCATTCAAAGTTGGGTTGTTTTGGTCAAAGTAGTTTGGACCAAGTTTCCGTTGCTCCAATAATGGGTCCAACTATTTGAGAATTATTTAAAAACTATATTTACACCTTTATAACTTTATATTGGCCAAAAAAAGCCGGTATTCATTCTAAAAGCTTTAAATCTCAATTTAAACCTTCATACGAATCTATTGAAAGTTTGGACGATCTTTGTCGTAGAAGTTTGCACAAGTTTTCCGTTGAATAAAAAATGGGTCTAACGTTTTGCACAAGTTTTTCGTTAAATAAAAAATGGGTCTAACGTTCTTATATTAGGTTTATTACTATATTTATATCCTTATCACTTCATATTGGTCCCAAAAAAGGCCAATATTCACTTCGTACGAAGCAATTCAAAGTTGGGCAGTTTTGTTCAAAGTAGTTTGGACCAAGTTTCCGTTGCTCCAATAATGGGTCTAACTATTTGAGAATTATTTAAAAACTATATTTACACCTTTATAACTTTATATTGGTCCAAAAAAAAGCCGGTATTCATTCTAAAAGCTTTAAATCTCAATTTAAACATTCATACGAATCTATTGAAAGTTTGGACGATCTTTGTCGTAGAAGTTTGCACAAGTTTTCCGTTGAATCAAAAATGGGTCTAACATTCTTCTCTTAGGTTTATTACTATATTTATATCCTTATCACTTCATATTGGTCCCAAAAAAGGCCAATATTCACTTCGTACGAAGCTATTCAAAGTTGGGTTGTTTTGGTCAAAGTAGTTTGGACCAAGTTTCCGTTGCTCCAATAATGGGTCCAACTATTTGAGAATTATTTAAAATCTATATTTACACCTTTATAACTTTATATTGGTCCAAAAAAAGCCGGTATTCATTCTAAAAGCTTTAAATCTCAATTTAAACCTTCATACGAATCTATTGAAAGTTTGGACGATCTTTGTCGTAGAAGTTTGCACAAGTTTTCCGTCGAATCAAAAATGGGTCTAACGTTCTTCTCTTAGGTTTATTACTATATTTATATCCTTATCACTTCATATTGGTCCCAAAAAAGGCCAATATTCACTTCGTACGAAGCTATTCAAAGTTGGGCAGTTTTGGTCAAAGTAGTTTGGACCAAGTTTCCGTTGCTCCAATAATGGGTCCAACTATTTGAGAATTATTTAAAAACTATATTTACACCTTTATAACTTTATATTGGTCCAAAAAAAGCCGGTATTCATTCTAAAAGCTTTAAATGTCAATTTAAACCTTCATACGAATCTATTGAAAGTTTGGACGATCTTTGTCGTAGAAGTTTGCACAAGTTTTCCGTTAAATAAAAAATGGGTCTAACGTTCTTCTATTAGGTTTATTACTATATTTATATCCTTATGACTTCATATTGGTCCCAAAAAAGGCCAATATTCACTTCGTACGAAGCTATTCAAAGTTGGGCAGTTTTGGTCAAAGTAGTTTGGACCAAGTTTCCGTTGCTCCAATAATGGGTCCAACTATTTGAGAATTATTTAAAAACTATATTTACACCTTTATAACTTTATATTGGTCCAAAAAAAGCCGGTATTCATTCTAAAAGCTTTAAATCTCAATTTAAACCTTCATACGAATCTATTGAATGTTTGGACGATCTTTGTCGTAGAAGTTTGCACAAGTTTTCCGTTAAATAAAAAATGGGTCTAACGTTCTTCTATTAGGTTTATTACTATATTTATATCCTTATGACTTCATATTGGTCCCAAAAAAGGCCAATATTCACTTCGTACGAAGCTATTCAAAGTTGGGCAGTTTTGGTCAAAGTAGTTTGGACCAAGTTTCCGTTGCTCCAATAATGGGTCTAACTATTTGAGAATTATTTAAAAACTATATTTACACCTTTATAACTTTATATTGGTCCAAAAAAAAGCCGGTATTCATTCTAAAAGCTTTAAATCTCAATTTAAACCTTCATACGAATCTATTGAAAGTTTGGACGATCTTTGTCGTAGAAGTTTGCACAAGTTTTCCGTTGAATCAAAAATGGGTCTAACATTCTTCTCTTAGGTTTATTACTATATTTATATCCTTATCACTTCATATTGGTCCCAAAAAAGGCCAATATTCACTTCGTACGAAGCTATTCAAAGTTGGGTTGTTTTGGTCAAAGTAGTTTGGACCAAGTTTCCGTTGCTCCAATAATGGGTCCAACTATTTGAGAATTATTTGAAATCTATATTTACACCTTTATAACTTTATATTGGTCCAAAAAAAGCCGGTATTCATTCTAAAAGCTTTAAATCTCAATTTAAACCTTCATACGAATCTATTGAAAGTTTGGACGATCTTTGTCGTAGAAGTTTGCACAAGTTTTCCGTCGAATCAAAAATGGGTCTAACGTTCTTCTCTTAGGTTTATTACTATATTTATATCCTTATCACTTCATATTGGTCCCAAAAAAGGCCAATATTCACTTCGTACGAAGCTATTCAAAGTTGGGCAGTTTTGGTCAAAGTAGTTTGGACCAAGTTTCCGTTGCTCCAATAATGGGTCCAACTATTTGAGAATTATTTAAAAACTATATTTACACCTTTATAACTTTATATTGGTCCAAAAAAAGCCGGTATTCATTCTAAAAGCTTTAAATGTCAATTTAAACCTTCATACGAATCTATTGAAAGTTTGGACGATCTTTGTCGTAGAAGTTTGCACAAGTTTTCCGTTAAATAAAAAATGGGTCTAACGTTCTTCTATTAGGTTTATTACTATATTTATATCCTTATGACTTCATATTGGTCCCAAAAAAGGCCAATATTCACTTCGTACGAAGCTATTCAAAGTTGGGCAGTTTTGGTCAAAGTAGTTTGGACCAAGTTTCCGTTGCTCCAATAATGGGTCCAACTATTTGAGAATTATTTAAAAACTATATTTACACCTTTATAACTTTATATTGGTCCAAAAAAAGCCGGTATTCATTCTAAAAGCTTTAAATCTCAATTTAAACCTTCATACGAATCTATTGAAAGTTTGGACGATCTTTGTCGTAGAAGTTTGCACAAGTTTTCCGTTGAATCAAAAATGGGTCTAACATTCTTCTCTTAGGTTTATTACTATATATATATCCTTATCACTTCATATTGGTCCCAAAAAAGGCCAATATTCACTTCGTACGAAGCTATTCAAAGTTGGGTTGTTTTGGTCAAAGTAGTTTGGACCAAGTTTCCGTTGCTCCAATAATGGGTCCAACTATTTGAGAATTATTTAAAAACTATATTTACAACTTTATAACTTTATATTGGTCCAAAAAAAAGCCGGTATTCATTCTAAAAGCTTTAAATCTCAATTTAAACCTTCATACGAATCTATTGAAAGTTTGGACGATCTTTGTCGTAGAAGTTTGCACAAGTTTTCCGTTGAATCAAAAATGGGTCTAACGTTCTTCTCTTAGGTTTATTACTATATTTATATCCTTATCACTTCATATTGGTCCCAAAAAAAGGCCAATATTCACTTCGTACGAAGCTATTCAAAGATGGGCAGTTTTGGTCAAAGTAGTTTGGACCAAGTTTCCGTTGCTCCAATAATGCGTCCAACTATTTGAGAATTATTTAAAAACTATATTTACACCTTTATAACTTTATATTGGTCCAAAAAAAGCCGGTATTCATTCTAAAAGCTTTAAATCTCAATTTAAACCTTCATACGAATCTATTGAAAGTTTGGACGATCTTTGTCGTAGAAGTTTGCACAAGTTTTCCGTTAAATAAAAAATGGGTCTAACGTTCTTCTATTAGGTTTATTACTATATTTATATCCTTATCACTTCATATTGGTCCCAAAAAAGGCCAATATTCACTTCGTACGAAGCTATTCAAAGTTGGGCAGTTTTGGTCAAAGTAGTTTGGACCAAGTTTCCGTTGCTCCAATAATGGGTCCAACTATTTGAGAATTATTTAAAAACTATATTTACACCTTTATAACTTTATATTGGCCAAAAAAAGCCGGTATTCATTCTAAAAGCTTTAAATCTATATTTAAACCTTCATACGAATCTATAGAAAGTTTGGACGATCTTTGTCGTAGAAGTTTGCACAAGTTTTCCGTTAAATAAAAAATGGGTCTAACGTTCTTCTATTAGGTTTATTACTATATTTATATCCTTATCACTTCATATTGGTCCCAAAAATGGCCAATATTCACTTCGTACGAAGCTATTCAAAGTTGGGCAGTTTTGGTCAAAGTAGTTTGGACCAAGCTTCCGTTGCTCCAATAATGGGTCTAACTATTTGAGAATTATTTAAAAACTATATTTACACCTTTATAACTTTATATTGGTCCAAAAAAAAGCCGGTATTCATTCTAAAAGCTTTAAATCTCAATTTAAACCTTCATACGAATCTATTGAAAGTTTGGACGATCTTTGTCGTAGAAGTTTGCACAAGTTTTCCGTTGAATCAAAAATGGGTCTAACATTCTTCTCTTAGGTTTATTACTATATTTATATCCTTATCACTTCATATTGGTCCCAAAAAAGGCCAATATTCACTTCGTACGAAGCCATTCAAAGTTGGGTTGTTTTGGTCAAAGTAGTTTGGACCAAGTTTCCGTTGCTCCAATAATGGGTCCAACTATTTGAGAATTATTTAAAAACTATATTTACACCTTTATAACTTTATATTGGCCAAAAAAAGCCGGTATTCATTCTAAAAGCTTTAAATCTCAATTTAAACCTTCATACGAATCTATTGAAAGTTTGGACGATCTTTGTCGTAGAAGTTTGCACAAGTTTTCCGTTGAATAAAAAATGGGTCTAACGTTTTGCACAAGTTTTTCGTTAAATAAAAAATGGGTCTAACGTTCTTATATTAGGTTTATTACTATATTTATATCCTTATCACTTCATATTGGTCCCAAAAAAGGCCAATATTCACTTCGTACGAAGCAATTCAAAGTTGGGCAGTTTTGGTCAAAGTAGTTTGGACCAAGTTTCCGTTGCTCCAATAATGGGTCTAACTATTTGAGAATTATTTAAAAACTATATTTACACCTTTATAACTTTATATTGGTCCAAAAAAAAGCCGGTATTCATTCTAAAAGCTTTAAATCTCAATTTAAACATTCATACGAATCTATTGAAAGTTTGGACGATCTTTGTCGTAGAAGTTTGCACAAGTTTTCCGTTGAATCAAAAATGGGTCTAACATTCTTCTCTTAGGTTTATTACTATATTTATATCCTTATCACTTCATATTGGTCCCAAAAAAGGCCAATATTCACTTCGTACGAAGCTATTCAAAGTTGGGTTGTTTTGGTCAAAGTAGTTTGGACCAAGTTTCCGTTGCTCCAATAATGGGTCCAACTATTTGAGAATTATTTAAAATCTATATTTACACCTATATAACTTTATATTGGTCCAAAAAAAGCCGGTATTCATTCTAAAAGCTTTAAATCTCAATTTAAACCTTCATACGAATCTATTGAAAGTTTGGACGATCTTTGTCGTAGAAGTTTGCACAAGTTTTCCGTCGAATCAAAAATGGGTCTAACGTTCTTCTCTTAGGTTTATTACTATATTTATATCCTTATCACTTCATATTGGTCCCAAAAAAGGCCAATATTCACTTCGTACGAAGCTATTCAAAGTTGGGCAGTTTTGGTCAAAGTAGTTTGGACCAAGTTTCCGTTGCTCCAATAATGGGTCCAACTATTTGAGAATTATTTAAAAACTATATTTACACCTTTATAACTTTATATTGGTCCAAAAAAAGCCGGTATTCATTCTAAAAGCTTTAAATCTCAATTTAAACCTTCATACGAATCTATTGAAAGTTTGGACGATCTTTGTCGTAGAAGTTTGCACAAGTTTTCCGTTAAATAAAAAATGGGTCTAACGTTCTTCTATTAGGTTTATTACTATATTTATATCCTTATCACTTCATATTGGTCCCAAAAAAGGCCAATATTCACTTCGTACGAAGCTATTCAAAGTTGGGCAGTTTTGGTCAAAGTAGTTTGGACCAAGTTTCCGTTGCTCCAATAATGGGTCCAACTATTTGAGAATTATTTAAAAACTATATTTACACCTTTATAACTTTATATTGGTCCAAAAAAAGCCGGTATTCATTCTAAAAGCTTTAAATCTCAATTTAAACCTTCATACGAATCTATTGAAAGTTTGGACGATCTTTGTCGTAGAAGTTAGCACAAGTTTTCCGTTGAATCAAAAATGGGTCTAACATTCTTCTCTTAGGTTTATTACTATATATATATCCTTATCACTTCATATTGGTCCCAAAAAAGGCCAATATTCACTTCGTACGAAGCTATTCAAAGTTGGGTTGTTTTGGTCAAAGTAGTTTGGACCAAGTTTCCGTTGCTCCAATAATGGGTCCAACTATTTGAGAATTATTTAAAAACTATATTTACACCTTTATAACTTTATATTGGTCCAAAAAAAAGCCGGTATTCATTCTAAAAGCTTTAAATCTCAATTTAAACCTTCATACGAATATATTGAAAGTTTGGACGATCTTTGTCGTAGAAGTTTGCACAAGTTTTCCGTTGAATCAAAAATGGGTCTAACGTTCTTCTCTTAGGTTTATTACTATATTTATATCCTTATCACTTCATATTGGTCCCAAAAAAAGGCCAATATTCACTTCGTACGAAGCTATTCAAAGATGGGCAGTTTTGGTCAAAGTAGTTTGGACCAAGTTTCCGTTGCTCCAATAATGCGTCCAACTATTTGAGAATTATTTAAAAACTATATTTACACCTTTATAACTTTATATTGGTCCAAAAAAAGCCGGTATTCATTCTAAAAGCTTTAAATCTCAATTTAAACCTTCATACGAATCTATTGAAAGTTTGGACGATCTTTGTCGTAGAAGTTTGCACAAGTTTTCCGTTAAATAAAAAATGGGTCTAACGTTCTTCTATTAGGTTTATTACTATATTTATATCCTTATCACTTCATATTGGTCCCAAAAAAGACCAATATTCACTTCGTACGAAGCTATTCAAAGTTGGGCAGTTTTGGTCAAAGTAGTTTGGACCAAGTTTCCGTTGCTCCAATAATGGGTCCAACTATTTGAGAATTATTTAAAAACTATATTTACACCTTTATAACTTTATATTGGCCAAAAAAAGCCGGTATTCATTCTAAAAGCTTTAAATCTATATTTAAACCTTCATACGAATCTATAGAAAGTTTGGACGATCTTTGTCGTAGAAGTTTGCACAAGTTTTCCGTTAAATAAAAAATGGGTCTAACGTTCTTCTATTAGGTTTATTACTATATTTATATCCTTATCACTTCATATTGGTCCCAAAAATGGCCAATATTCACTTCGTACGAAGCTATTCAAAGTTGGGCAGTTTTGGTCAAAGTAGTTTGGACCAAGCTTCCGTTGCTCCAATAATGGGTCTAACTATTTGAGAATTATTTAAAAACTATATTTACACCTTTATAACTTTATATTGGTCCAAAAAAAAGCCGGTATTCATTCTAAAAGCTTTAAATCTCAATTTAAACCTTCATACGAATCTATTGAAAGTTTGGACGATCTTTGTCGTAGAAGTTTGCACAAGTTTTCCGTTGAATCAAAAATGGGTCTAACATTCTTCTCTTAGGTTTATTACTATATTTATATCCTTATCACTTCATATTGGTCCCAAAAAAGGCCAATATTCACTTCGTACGAAGCCATTCAAAGTTGGGTTGTTTTGGTCAAAGTAGTTTGGACCAAGTTTCCGTTGCTCCAATAATGGGTCCAACTATTTGAGAATTATTTAAAAACTATATTTACACCTTTATAACTTTATATTGGCCAAAAAAAGCCGGTATTCATTCTAAAAGCTTTAAATCTCAATTTAAACCTTCATACGAATCTATTGAAAGTTTGGACGATCTTTGTCGTAGAAGTTTGCACAAGTTTTCCGTTGAATAAAAAATGGGTCTAACGTTTTGCACAAGTTTTTCGTTAAATAAAAAATGGGTCTAACGTTCTTATATTAGGTTTATTACTATATTTATATCCTTATCACTTCATATTGGTCCCAACAAAGGCCAATATTCACTTCGTACGAAGCAATTCAAAGTTGGGCAGTTTTGGTCAAAGTAGTTTGGACCAAGTTTCCGTTGCTCCAATAATGGGTCTAACTATTTGAGAATTATTTAAAAACTATATTTACACCTTTATAACTTTATATTGGTCCAAAAAAAAGCCGGTATTCATTCTAAAAGCTTTAAATCTCAATTTAAACATTCATACGAATCTATTGAAAGTTTGGACGATCTTTGTCGTAGAAGTTTGCACAAGTTTTCCGTTGAATCAAAAATGGGTCTAACATTCTTCTCTTAGGTTTATTACTATATTTATATCCTTATCACTTCATATTGGTCCCAAAAAAGGCCAATATTCCCTTCGTACGAAGCTATTCAAAGTTGGGCAGTTTTGGTCAAAGTAGTTTGGACCAAGTTTCCGTTGCTCCAATAATGGGTCTAACTATTTGAGAATTATTTAAAAACTATATTTACACCTTTATAACTTTATATTGGTGCAAAAAAAAGCCGGTATTCATTCTAAAAGCTTTAAATCTCAATTTAAACATTCATACGAATCTATTGAAAGTTTGGACGATCTTTGTCGTAGAAGTTTGCACAAGTTTTCCGTTAAATAAAAAATGGGTCTAACGTTCTTCTATTAGGTTTATTACTATATTTATATCCTTATCACTTCATATTGGTCCCAAAAAAGGCCAATATTCACTTCGTACGAAGCTATTCAAAGTTGGGCAGTTTTGGTCAAAGTAGTTTGGACCAAGCTTCCGTTACTCCAATAATGGGTCTAACTATTTGAGAATTATTTAAAAACTATATTTACACCTTTATAACTTTATATTGGTCCAAAAAAAAGCCGGTATTCATTCTAAAAGCTTTAAATCTCAATTTAAACCTTCATACGAATCTATTGAAAGTTTGGACGATCTTTGTCGTAGAAGTTTGCACAAGTTTTCCGTTGAATCAAAAATGGGTCTAACATTCTTCTCTTAGGTTTATTACTATATTTATATCCTTATCACTTCATATTGGTCCCAAAAAAGGCCAATATTCACTTCGTACGAAGCAATTCAAAGTTGGGCAATTTTGGTCAAAGTAGTTTGGACCAAGTTTCCGTTGCTCCAATAATGGGTCTAACTATTTGAGAATTATTTAAAAACTATATTTACACCTTTATAACTTTATATTGGTCCAAAAAAAAGCCGGTATTCATTCTAAAAGCTTTAAATCTCAATTTAAACATTCATACGAATCTATTGAAAGTTTGGACGATCTTTGTCGTAGAAGTTTGCACAAGTTTTCCGTTAAATAAAAAATGGGTCTAACGTTCTTCTATTAGGTTTATTACTATATTTATATCCTTATCACTTCATATTGGTCCCAAAAAAGGCCAATATTCACTTCGTACGAAGCCATTCAAAGTTGGGTTGTTTTGGTCAAACTAGTTTGGACCAAGTTTCCGTTGCTCCAATAATGGGTCCAACTATTTGAGAATTATTTAAAAACTATATTTACACCTTTATAACTTTATATTGGCCAAAAAAAGCCGGTATTCATTCTAAAAGCTTTAAATCTCAATTTAAACCTTCATACGAATCTATTGAAAGTTTGGACGATCTTTGTCGTAGAAGTTTGCACAAGTTTTCCGTTGAATAAAAAATGGGTCTAACGTTTTGCACAAGTTTTTCGTTAAATAAAAAATGGGTCTAACGTTCTTATATTAGGTTTATTACTATATTTATATCCTTATCACTTCATATTGGTCCCAAAAAAGGCCAATATTCACTTCGTACGAAGCAATTCAAAGTTGGGCAGTTTTGGTCAAAGTAGTTTGGACCAAGTTTACGTTGCTCCAATAATGGGTCTAACTATTTGAGAATTATTTAAAAACTATATTTACACCTTTATAACTTTATATTGGTCCAAAAAAAAGCCGGTATTCATTCTAAAAGCTTTAAATCTCAATTCAAACATTCATACGAATCTATTGAAAGTTTGGACGATCTTTGTCGTAGAAGTTTGCACAAGTTTTCCGTTGAATCAAAAATGGGTCTAACATTCTTCTCTTAGGTTTATTACTATATTTATATCCTTATCACTTCATATTGGTCCCAAAAAAGGCCAATATTCACTTCGTACGAAGCTATTCAAAGTTGGGTAGTTTTGGTCAAAGTAGTTTGGACCAAGTTTCCGTTGCTCCAATAATGGGTCTAACTATTTGAGAATTATTTAAAAACTATATTTACACCTTTATAACTTTATATTGGTGCAAAAAAAAGCCGGTATTCATTCTAAAAGCTTTAAATCTCAATTTAAACATTCATACGAATCTATTGAAAGTTTGGACGATCTTTGTCGTAGAAGTTTGCACAAGTTTTCCGTTAAATAAAAAATGGGTCTAACGTTCTTCTATTAGGTTTATTACTATATTTATATCCTTATCACTTCATATTGGTCCCAAAAAAGGCCAATATTCACTTCGTACGAAGCTATTCAAAGTTGGGCAGTTTTGGTCAAAGTAGTTTGGACCAAGCTTCCGTTGCTCCAATAATGGGTCTAACTATTTGAGAATTATTTAAAAACTATACTTACACCTTTATAACTTTATATTGGTCCAAAAAAAAGCCGGTATTCATTCTAAAAGCTTTAAATCTCAATTTAAACCTTCATACGAATCTATTGAAAGTTTGGACGATCTTTGTCGTAGAAGTTTGCACAAGTTTTCCGTTGAATCAAAAATGGGTCTAACATTCTTATCTTAGGTTTATTACTATATTTATATCCTTATCACTTCATATTGGTCCCAAAAAAGGCCAATATTCACTTCGTACGAAGCAATTCAAAGTTGGGCAGTTTTGGTCAAAGTAGTTTGGACCAAGTTTCCGTTGCTCCAATAATGGGTCTAACTATTTGAGAATTATTTAAAAACTATATTTACACCTTTATAACTTTATATTGGTCCAAAAAAAAGCCGGTATTCATTCTAAAAGCTTTAAATCTCAATTTAAACATTCATACGAATCTATTGAAAGTTTGGACGATCTTTGTCGTAGAAGTTTGCACAAGTTTTCCGTTGAATCAAAAATGGGTCTAACATTCTTCTCTTAGGTTTATTACTATATTTATATCCTTATCACTTCATATTGGTCCCAAAAAAGGCCAATATTCACTTCGTACAAAGCTATTCAAAGTTGGGCCGTTTTGGTCAAAGTAGTTTGGACCAAGTTTCCGTTGCTCCAATAATGGGTCTAACTATTTGAGAATTATTTAAAAACTATATTTACACCTTTATAACTTTATATTGGTCCAAAAAAAGCCGGTATTCATTCTAAAAGCTTTAAATCTCAATTTAAACCTTCATACGAATCTATTGAAAGTTTGGACGATCTTTGTCGTAGAAGTTTGCACAAGTTTTCCGTTAAATAAAAAATGGGTCTAACGTTCTTCTATTAGGTTTATTACTATATTTATATCCTTATCACTTCATATTGGTCCCAAAAAAGGCCAATATTCACTTCGTACGAAGCTATTCAAAGTTGGGCAGTTTTGGTCAAAGTAGTTTGGACCAAGTTTCCGTTGCTCCAATAATGGGTCCAACTATTTGAGAATTATTTAAAAACTATATTTACACCTTTATAACTTTATATTGGCCAAAAAAAGCCGGTATTCATTCTAAAAGCTTTAAATCTCAATTTAAACCTTCATACGAATCTATTGAAAGTTTGGACGATCTTTGTCGTAGAAGTTTGCACAAGTTTTCCGTTGAATAAAAAATGGGTCTAACGTTTTGCACAAGTTTTTCGTTAAATAAAAAATGGGTCTAACGTTCTTATATTAGGTTTATTACTATATTTATATCCTTATCACTTCATATTGGTCCCAAAAAAGGCCAATATTCACTTCGTACGAAGCAATTCAAAGTTGGGCAGTTTTGGTCAAAGTAGTTTGGACCAAGTTTCCGTTGCTCCAATAATGGGTCTAACTATTTGAGAATTATTTAAAAACTATATTTACACCTTTATAACTTTATATTGGTCCAAAAAAAAGCCGGTATTCATTCTAAAAGCTTTAAATCTCAATTTAAACATTCATACGAATCTATTGAAAGTTTGGACGATCTTTGTCGTAGAAGTTTGCACAAGTTTTCCGTTGAATCAAAAATGGGTCTAACATTCTTCTCTTAGGTTTATTACTATATTTATATCCTTATCACTTCATATTGGTCCCAAAAAAGGCCAATATTCACTTCGTACGAAGCTATTCAAAGTTGGGCAGTTTTGGTCAAAGTAGTTTGGACCAAGCTTCCGTTGCTCCAATAATGGGTCTAACTATTTGAGAATTATTTAAAAACTATACTTACACCTTTATAACTTTATATTGGTCCAAAAAAAAGCCGGTATTCATTCTAAAAGCTTTAAATCTCAATTTAAACCTTCATACGAATCTATTGAAAGTTTGGACGATCTTTGTCGTAGAAGTTTGCACAAGTTTTCCGTTGAATCAAAAATGGGTCTAACATTCTTATCTTAGGTTTATTACTATATTTATATCCTTATCACTTCATATTGGTCCCAAAAAAGGCCAATATTCACTTCGTACGAAGCAATTCAAAGTTGGGCAGTTTTGGTCAAAGTAGTTTGGACCAAGTTTCCGTTGCTCCAATAATGGGTCTAACTATTTGAGAATTATTTAAAAACTATATTTACACCTTTATAACTTTATATTGGTCCAAAAAAAAGCCGGTATTCATTCTAAAAGCTTTAAATCTCAATTTAAACATTCATACGAATCTATTGAAAGTTTGGACGATCTTTGTCGTAGAAGTTTGCACAAGTTTTCCGTTGAATCAAAAATGGGTCTAACATTCTTCTCTTAGGTTTATTACTATATTTATATCCTTATCACTTCATATTGGTCCCAAAAAAGGCCAATATTCACTTCGTACAAAGCTATTCAAAGTTGGGCCGTTTTGGTCAAAGTAGTTTGGACCAAGTTTCCGTTGCTCCAATAATGGGTCTAACTATTTGAGAATTATTTAAAAACTATATTTACACCTTTATAACTTTATATTGGTCCAAAAAAAGCCGGTATTCATTCTAAAAGCTTTAAATCTCAATTTAAACCTTCATACGAATCTATTGAAAGTTTGGACGATCTTTGTCGTAGAAGTTTGCACAAGTTTTCCGTTAAATAAAAAATGGGTCTAACGTTCTTCTATTAGGTTTATTACTATATTTATATCCTTATCACTTCATATTGGTCCCAAAAAAGGCCAATATTCACTTCGTACGAAGCTATTCAAAGTTGGGCAGTTTTGGTCAAAGTAGTTTGGACCAAGTTTCCGTTGCTCCAATAATGGGTCCAACTATTTGAGAATTATTTAAAAACTATATTTACACCTTTATAACTTTATATTGGCCAAAAAAAGCCGGTATTCATTCTAAAAGCTTTAAATCTCAATTTAAACCTTCATACGAATCTATTGAAAGTTTGGACGATCTTTGTCGTAGAAGTTTGCACAAGTTTTCCGTTGAATAAAAAATGGGTCTAACGTTTTGCACAAGTTTTTCGTTAAATAAAAAATGGGTCTAACGTTCTTATATTAGGTTTATTACTATATTTATATCCTTATCACTTCATATTGGTCCCAAAAAAGGCCAATATTCACTTCGTACGAAGCAATTCAAAGTTGGGCAGTTTTGGTCAAAGTAGTTTGGACCAAGTTTCCGTTGCTCCAATAATGGGTCTAACTATTTGAGAATTATTTAAAAACTATATTTACACCTTTATAACTTTATATTGGTCCAAAAAAAAGCCGGTATTCATTCTAAAAGCTTTAAATCTCAATTTAAACATTCATACGAATCTATTGAAAGTTTGGACGATCTTTGTCGTAGAAGTTTGCACAAGTTTTCCGTTGAATCAAAAATGGGTCTAACATTCTTCTCTTAGGTTTATTACTATATTTATATCCTTATCACTTCATATTGGTCCCAAAAAAGGCCAATATTCACTTCGTACGAAGCTATTCAAAGTTGGGCAGTTTTGGTCAAAGTAGTTTGGACCAAGTTTCCGTTGCTCCAATAATGGGTCCAACTATTTGAGAATTATTTAAAAACTATATTTACACCTTTATAACTTTATATTGGCCAAAAAAAGCCGGTATTCATTCTAAAAGCTTTAAATCTCAATTTAAACCTTCATACGAATCTATTGAAAGTTTGGACGATCTTTGTCGTAGAAGTTTGCACAAGTTTTCCGTTGAATAAAAAATGGGTCTAACGTTTTGCACAAGTTTTTCGTTAAATAAAAAATGGGTCTAACGTTCTTATATTAGGTTTATTACTATATTTATATCCTTATCACTTCATATTGGTCCCAAAAAAGGCCAATATTCACTTCGTACGAAGCAATTCAAAGTTGGGCAGTTTTGGTCAAAGTAGTTTGGACCAAGTTTCCGTTGCTCCAATAATGGGTCTAACTATTTGAGAATTATTTAAAAACTATATTTACACCTTTATAACTTTATATTGGTCCAAAAAAAAGCCGGTATTCATTCTAAAAGCTTTAAATCTCAATTTAAACATTCATACGAATCTATTGAAAGTTTGGACGATCTTTGTCGTAGAAGTTTGCACAAGTTTTCCGTTGAATCAAAAATGGGTCTAACATTCTTCTCTTAGGTTTATTACTATATTTATATCCTTATCACTTCATATTGGTCCCAAAAAAGGCCAATATTCCCTTCGTACGAAGCTATTCAAAGTTGGGCAGTTTTGGTCAAAGTAGTTTGGACCAAGTTTCCGTTGCTCCAATAATGGGTCTAACTATTTGAGAATTATTTAAAAACTATATTTACACCTTTATAACTTTATATTGGTGCAAAAAAAAGCCGGTATTCATTCTAAAAGCTTTAAATCTCAATTTAAACATTCATACGAATCTATTGAAAGTTTGGACGATCTTTGTCGTAGAAGTTTGCACAAGTTTTCCGTTAAATAAAAAATGGGTCTAACGTTCTTCTATTAGGTTTATTACTATATTTATATCCTTATCACTTCATATTGGTCCCAAAAAAGGCCAATATTCACTTCGTACGAAGCTATTCAAAGTTGGGCAGTTTTGGTCAAAGTAGTTTGGACCAAGCTTCCGTTACTCCAATAATGGGTCTAACTATTTGAGAATTATTTAAAAACTATATTTACACCTTTATAACTTTATATTGGTCCCAAAAAAAGCCGGTATTCATTCTAAAAGCTTTAAATCTCAATTTAAACCTTCATACGAATCTATTGAAAGTTTGGACGATCTTTGTCGTAGAAGTTTGCACAAGTTTTCCGTTGAATCAAAAATGGGTCTAACATTCTTCTCTTAGGTTTATTACTATATTTATATCCTTATCACTTCATATTGGTCCCAAAAAAGGCCAATATTCACTTCGTACGAAGCAATTCAAAGTTGGGCAATTTTGGTCAAAGTAGTTTGGACCAAGTTTCCGTTGCTCCAATAATGGGTCTAACTATTTGAGAATTATTTAAAAACTATATTTACACCTTTATAACTTTATATTGGTCCAAAAAAAAGCCGGTATTCATTCTAAAAGCTTTAAATCTCAATTTAAACATTCATACGAATCTATTGAAAGTTTGGACGATCTTTGTCGTAGAAGTTTGCACAAGTTTTCCGTTAAATAAAAAATGGGTCTAACGTTCTTCTATTAGGTTTATTACTATATTTATATCCTTATCACTTCATATTGGTCCCAAAAAAGGCCAATATTCACTTCGTACGAAGCCATTCAAAGTTGGGTTGTTTTGGTCAAACTAGTTTGGACCAAGTTTCCGTTGCTCCAATAATGGGTCCAACTATTTGAGAATTATTTAAAAACTATATTTACACCTTTATAACTTTATATTGGCCAAAAAAAGCCGGTATTCATTCTAAAAGCTTTAAATCTCAATTTAAACCTTCATACGAATCTATTGAAAGTTTGGACGATCTTTGTCGTAGAAGTTTGCACAAGTTTTCCGTTGAATAAAAAATGGGTCTAACGTTTTGCACAAGTTTTTCGTTAAATAAAAAATGGGTCTAACGTTCTTATATTAGGTTTATTACTATATTTATATCCTTATCACTTCATATTGGTCCCAAAAAAGGCCAATATTCACTTCGTACGAAGCAATTCAAAGTTGGGCAGTTTTGGTCAAAGTAGTTTGGACCAAGTTTCCGTTGCTCCAATAATGGGTCTAACTATTTGAGAATTATTTAAAAACTATATTTACACCTTTATAACTTTATATTGGTCCAAAAAAAAGCCGGTATTCATTCTAAAAGCTTTAAATCTCAATTTAAACATTCATACGAATCTATTGAAAGTTTGGACGATCTTTGTCGTAGAAGTTTGCACAAGTTTTCCGTTGAATCAAAAATGGGTCTAACATTCTTCTCTTAGGTTTATTACTATATTTATATCCTTATCACTTCATATTGGTCCCAAAAAAGGC
Organism: Trifolium repens; assembly: GCA_030408175.1. NCBI lineage: Eukaryota > Viridiplantae > Streptophyta > Magnoliopsida > Fabales > Fabaceae > Trifolium > Trifolium repens. The sequence continues at coordinate 35,720,567 of CP125838.1, read as the reverse complement.
CAATATTCACTTTTTACGAAGCTATTCAAATTTGGGTAGTTTTGGTCAAAGTAGTTTGGACCAAGTTTCCGTTGCTCCAATAATGGGTCTAACTATTTGAGAATTATTTAAAAACTATATTTACACCTTTATAACTTTATATTGGTGCAAAAAAAAGCCGGTATTCATTCTAAAAGCTTTAAATCTCAATTTAAACATTCATACGAATCTATTGAAAGTTTGGACGATCTTTGTCGTAGAAGTTTGCACAAGTTTTCCGTTAAATAAAAAATGGGTCTAACGTTCTTCTATTAGGTTTATTACTATATTTATATCCTTATCACTTCATATTGGTCCCAAAAAAGGCCAATATTCACTTCGTACGAAGCTATTCAAAGTTGGGCAGTTTTGGTCAAAGTAGTTTGGACCAAGCTTCCGTTGCTCCAATAATGGGTCTAACTATTTGAGAATTATTTAAAAACTATACTTACACCTTTATAACTTTATATTGGTCCAAAAAAAAGCCGGTATTCATTCTAAAAGCTTTAAATCTCAATTTAAACCTTCATACGAATCTATTGAAAGTTTGGACGATCTTTGTCGTAGAAGTTTGCACAAGTTTTCCGTTGAATCAAAAATGGGTCTAACATTCTTATCTTAGGTTTATTACTATATTTATATCCTTATCACTTCATATTGGTCCCAAAAAAGGCCAATATTCACTTCGTACGAAGCAATTCAAAGTTGGGCAGTTTTGGTCAAAGTAGTTTGGACCAAGTTTCCGTTGCTCCAATAATGGGTCTAACTATTTGAGAATTATTTAAAAACTATATTTACACCTTTATAACTTTATATTGGTCCAAAAAAAAGCCGGTATTCATTCTAAAAGCTTTAAATCTCAATTTAAACATTCATACGAATCTATTGAAAGTTTGGACGATCTTTGTCGTAGAAGTTTGCACAAGTTTTCCGTTGAATCAAAAATGGGTCTAACATTCTTCTCTTAGGTTTATTACTATATTTATATCCTTATCACTTCATATTGGTCCCAAAAAAGGCCAATATTCACTTCGTACAAAGCTATTCAAAGTTGGGCCGTTTTGGTCAAAGTAGTTTGGACCAAGTTTCCGTTGCTCCAATAATGGGTCTAACTATTTGAGAATTATTTAAAAACTATATTTACACCTTTATAACTTTATATTGGTCCAAAAAAAGCCGGTATTCATTCTAAAAGCTTTAAATCTCAATTTAAACCTTCATACGAATCTATTGAAAGTTTGGACGATCTTTGTCGTAGAAGTTTGCACAAGTTTTCCGTTAAATAAAAAATGGGTCTAACGTTCTTCTATTAGGTTTATTACTATATTTATATCCTTATCACTTCATATTGGTCCCAAAAAAGGCCAATATTCCCTTCGTACGAAGCTATTCAAAGTTGGGCAGTTTTGGTCAAAGTAGTTTGGACCAAGTTTCCGTTGCTCCAATAATGGGTCCAACTATTTGAGAATTATTTAAAAACTATATTTACACCTTTATAACTTTATATTGGCCAAAAAAAGCCGGTATTCATTCTAAAAGCTTTAAATCTATATTTAAACCTTCATACGAATCTATAGAAAGTTTGGACGATCTTTGTCGTAGAAGTTTGCACAAGTTTTCCGTTAAATAAAAAATGGGTCTAACGTTCTTCTATTAGGTTTATTACTATATTTATATCCTTATCACTTCATATTGGTCCCAAAAAAGGCCAATATTCACTTCGTACGAAGCTATTCAAAGTTGGGCAGTTTTGGTCAAAGTAGTTTGGACCAAGCTTCCGTTGCTCCAATAATGGGTCTAACTATTTGAGAATTATTTAAAAACTATATTTACACCTTTATAACTTTATATTGGTCCAAAAAAAAGCCGGTATTCATTCTAAAAGCTTTAAATCTCAATTTAAACCTTCATACGAATCTATTGAAAGTTTGGACGATCTTTGTCGTAGAAGTTTGCACAAGTTTTCCGTTAAATAAAAAATGGGTCTAACGTTCTTCTATTAGGTTTATTACTATATTTATATCCTTATCACTTCATATTGGTCCCAAAAAAGGCCAATATTCACTTCGTACGAAGCTATTCAAAGTTGGGCAGTTTTGGTCAAAGTAGTTTGGACCAAGTTTCCGTTGCTCCAATAATGGGTCTAACTATTTGAGAATTATTTAAAAACTATATTTACACCTTTATAACTTTATATTGGTCCAAAAAAAAGCCGGTATTCATTCTAAAAGCTTTAAATCTCAATTTAAACATTCATACGAATCTATTGAAAGTTTGGACGATCTTTGTCGTAGAAGTTTGCACAAGTTTTCCGTTAAATAAAAAATGGGTCTAACGTTCTTCTATTAGGTTTATTACTATATTTATATCCTTATCACTTCATATTGGTCCCAAAAAAGGCCAATATTCACTTCGTACGAAGCCATTCAAAGTTGGGTTGTTTTGGTCAAACTAGTTTGGACCAAGTTTCCGTTGCTCCAATAATGGGTCCAACTATTTGAGAATTATTTAAAAACTATATTTACACCTTTATAACTTTATATTGGCCAAAAAAAGCCGGTATTCATTCTAAAAGCTTTAAATCTCAATTTAAACCTTCATACGAATCTATTGAAAGTTTGGACGATCTTTGTCGTAGAAGTTTGCACAAGTTTTCCGTTGAATAAAAAATGGGTCTAACGTTTTGCACAAGTTTTTCGTTAAATAAAAAATGGGTCTAACGTTCTTATATTAGGTTTATTACTATATTTATATCCTTATCACTTCATATTGGTCCCAAAAAAGGCCAATATTCACTTCGTACGAAGCAAGTCAAAGTTGGGCAGTTTTGGTCAAAGTAGTTTGGACCAAGTTTCCGTTGCTCCAATAATGGGTCTAACTATTTGAGAATTATTTAAAAACTATATTTACACCTTTATAACTTTATATTGGTCCAAAAAAAAGCCGGTATTCATTCTAAAAGCTTTAAATCTCAATTTAAACATTCATACGAATCTATTGAAAGTTTGGACGATCTTTGTCGTAGAAGTTTGCACAAGTTTTCCGTTAAATAAAAAATGGGTCTAACGTTCTTCTATTAGGTTTATTACTATATTTATATCCTTATCACTTCATATTGGTCCCAAAAAAGGCCAATATTCACTTCGTACGAAGCTATTCAAAGTTGGGCAGTTTTGGTCAAAGTAGTTTGGACCAAGCTTCCGTTGCTCCAATAATGGGTTTAACTATTTGAGAATTATTTAAAAACTATATTTACACCTTTATAACTTTATATTGGTCCAAAAAAAAGCCGGTATTCATTCTAAAAGCTTTAAATCTCAATTTAAACCTTCATACGAATCTATTGAAAGTTTGGACGATCTTTGTCGTAGAAGTTTGCACAAGTTTTCCGTTGAATCAAAAATGGGTCTAACATTCTTCTCTTAGGTTTATTACTATATTTATATCCTTATCACTTCATATTGGTCCCAAAAAAGGCCAATATTCACTTCGTACGAAGCCATTCAAAGTTGGGTTGTTTTGGTCAAAGTAGTTTGGACCAAGTTTCCGTTGCTCCAATAATGGGTCCAACTATTTGAGAATTATTTAAAAACTATATTTACACCTTTATAACTTTATATTGGCCAAAAAAAGCCGGTATTCATTCTAAAAGCTTTAAATCTCAATTTAAACCTTCATACGAATCTATTGAAAGTTTGGACGATCTTTGTCGTAGAAGTTTGCACAAGTTTTCCGTTGAATAAAAAATGGGTCTAACGTTTTGCACAAGTTTTTCGTTAAATAAAAAATGGGTCTAACGTTCTTATATTAGGTTTATTACTATATTTATATCCTTATCACTTCATATTGGTCCCAAAAAAGGCCAATATTCACTTCGTACGAAGCAATTCAAAGTTGGGCAGTTTTGGTCAAAGTAGTTTGGACCAAGTTTCCGTTGCTCCAATAATGGGTCTAACTATTTGAGAATTATTTAAAAACTATATTTACACCTTTATAACTTTATATTGGTCCAAAAAAAAGCCGGTATTCATTCTAAAAGCTTTAAATCTCAATTTAAACATTCATACGAATCTATTGAAAGTTTGGACGATCTTTGTCGTAGAAGTTTGCACAAGTTTTCCGTTGAATCAAAAATGGGTCTAACATTCTTCTCTTAGGTTTATTACTATATTTATATCCTTATCACTTCATATTGGTCCCAAAAAAGGCCAATATTCCCTTCGTACGAAGCTATTCAAAGTTGGGCAGTTTTGGTCAAAGTAGTTTGGACCAAGTTTCCGTTGCTCCAATAATGGGTCTAACTATTTGAGAATTATTTAAAAACTATATTTACACCTTTATAACTTTATATTGGTGCAAAAAAAAGCCGGTATTCATTCTAAAAGCTTTAAATCTCAATTTAAACATTCATACGAATCTATTGAAAGTTTGGACGATCTTTGTCGTAGAAGTTTGCACAAGTTTTCCGTTAAATAAAAAATGGGTCTAACGTTCTTCTATTAGGTTTATTACTATATATATATCCTTATCACTTCATATTGGTCCCAAAAAAGGCCAATATTCACTTCGTACGAAGCTATTCAAAGTTGGGCAGTTTTGGTCAAAGTAGTTTGGACCAAGCTTCCGTTGCTCCAATAATGGGTCTAACTATTTGAGAATTATTTAAAAACTATATTTACACCTTTATAACTTTATATTGGTCCAAAAAAAAGCCGGTATTCATTCTAAAAGCTTTAAATCTCAATTTAAACCTTCATACGAATCTATTGAAAGTTTGGACGATCTTTGTCGTAGAAGTTTGCACAAGTTTTCCGTTGAATCAAAAATGGGTCTAACATTCTTCTCTTTGGTTTATTACTATATTTATATCCTTATCACTTCATATTGGTCCCAAAAAAGGCCAATATTCACTTCGTACGAAGCAATTCAAAGTTGGGCAATTTTGGTCAAAGTAGTTTGGACCAAGTTTCCGTTGCTCCAATAATGGGTCTAACTATTTGAGAATTATTTAAAAACTATATTTACACCTTTATAACTTTATATTGGTCCAAAAAAAAGCCGGTATTCATTCTAAAAGCTTTAAATCTCAATTTAAACATTCATACGAATCTATTGAAAGTTTGGACGATCTTTGTCGTAGAAGTTTGCACAAGTTTTCCGTTAAATAAAAAATGGGTCTAACGTTCTTCTAATAGGTTTATTACTATATTTATATCCTTATCACTTCATATTGGTCCCAAAAACGGCCAATATTCACTTCGTACGAAGCCATTCAAAGTTGGGTTGTTTTGGTCAAAGTAGTTTGGACCAAGTTTCCGTTGCTCCAATAATGGGTCCAACTATTTGAGAATTATTTAAAAACTATATTTACACCTTTATAACTTTATATTGGCCAAAAAAAGCCGGTATTCATTCTAAAAGCTTTAAATCTCAATTTAAACCTTCATACGAATCTATTGAAAGTTTGGACGATCTTTGTCGTAGAAGTTTGCACAAGTTTTCCGTTGAATAAAAAATGGGTCTAACGTTTTGCACAAGTTTTTCGTTAAATAAAAAATGGGTCTAACGTTCTTATATTAGGTTTATTACTACATTTATATCCTTATCACTTCATATTGGTCCCAAAAAAGGCCAATATTCACTTCGTACGAAGCAATTCAAAGTTGGGCAGTTTTGGTCAAAGTAGTTTGGACCAAGTTTCCGTTGCTCCAATAATGGGTCTAACTATTTGAGAATTATTTAAAAACTATATTTACACCTTTATAACTTTATATTGGTCCAAAAAAAAGCCGGTATTCATTCTAAAAGCTTTAAATCTCAATTTAAACATTCATACGAATCTATTGAAAGTTTGGACGATCTTTGTCGTAGAAGTTTGCACAAGTTTTCCGTTGAATCAAAAATGGGTCTAACATTCTTCTCTTAGGTTTATTACTATATTTATATCCTTATCACTTCATATTGGTCCCAAAAAAGGCCAATATTCCCTTCGTACGAAGCTATTCAAAGTTGGGCAGTTTTGGTCAAAGTAGTTTGGACCAAGTTTCCGTTGCTCCAATAATGGGTCTAACTATTTGAGAATTATTTAAAAACTATATTTACACCTTTATAACTTTATATTGGTGCAAAAAAAAGCCGGTATTCATTCTAAAAGCTTTAAATCTCAATTTAAACATTCATACGAATCTATTGAAAGTTTGGACGATCTTTGTCGTAGAAGTTTGCACAAGTTTTCCGTTAAATAAAAAATGGGTCTAACGTTCTTCTATTAGGTTTATTACTATATTTATATCCTTATCACTTCATATTGGTCCCAAAAAAGGCCAATATTCACTTCGTACGAAGCTATTCAAAGTTGGGCAGTTTTGGTCAAAGTAGTTTGGACCAAGCTTCCGTTGCTCCAATAATGGGTCTAACTATTTGAGAATTATTTAAAAACTATATTTACACCTTTATAACTTTATATTGGTCCAAAAAAAAGCCGGTATTCATTCTAAAAGCTTTAAATCTCAATTTAAACCTTCATACGAATCTATTGAAAGTTTGGACGATCTTTGTCGTAGAAGTTTGCACAAGTTTTCCGTTGAATCAAAAATGGGTCTAACATTCTTCTCTTAGGTTTATTACTATATTTATATCCTTATCACTTCATATTGGTCCCAAAAAAGGCCAATATTCACTTCGTACGAAGCAATTCAAAGTTGGGCAATTTTGGTCAAAGTAGTTTGGACCAAGTTTCCGTTGCTCCAATAATGGGTCTAACTATTTGAGAATTATTTAAAAACTATATTTACACCTTTATAACTTTATATTGGTCCAAAAAAAAGCCGGTATTCATTCTAAAAGCTTTAAATCTCAATTTAAACATTCATACGAATCTATTGAAAGTTTGGACGATCTTTGTCGTAGAAGTTTGCACAAGTTTTCCGTTAAATAAAAAATGGGTCTAACGTTCTTCTATTAGGTTTATTACTATATTTATATCCTTATCACTTCATATTGGTCCCAAAAACGGCCAATATTCACTTCGTACGAAGCCATTCAAAGTTGGGTTGTTTTGGTCAAAGTAGTTTGGACCAAGTTTCCGTTGCTCCAATAATGGGTCCAACTATTTGAGAATTATTTAAAAACTATATTTACACCTTTATAACTTTATATTGGCCAAAAAAAGCCGGTATTCATTCTAAAAGCTTTAAATCTCAATTTAAACCTTCATACGAATCTATTGAAAGTTTGGACGATCTTTGTCGTAGAAGTTTGCACAAGTTTTCCGTTGAATAAAAAATGGGTCTAACGTTTTGCACAAGTTTTTCGTTAAATAAAAAATGGGTCTAACGTTCTTATATTAGGTTTATTACTACATTTATATCCTTATCACTTCATATTGGTCCCAAAAAAGGCCAATATTCACTTCGTACGAAGCAATTCAAAGTTGGGCAGTTTTGGTCAAAGTAGTTTGGACCAAGTTTCCGTTGCTCCAATAATGGGTCTAACTATTTGAGAATTATTTAAAAACTATATTTACACCTTTATAACTTTATATTGGTCCAAAAAAAAGCCGGTATTCATTCTAAAAGCTTTAAATCTCAATTTAAACATTCATACGAATCTATTGAAAGTTTGGACGATCTTTGTCGTAGAAGTTTGCACAAGTTTTCCGTTGAATCAAAAATGGGTCTAACATTCTTCTCTTAGGTTTATTACTATATTTATATCCTTATCACTTCATATTGGTCCCAAAAAAGGCCAATATTCACTTCGTACGAAGCTATTCAAAGTTGGGTAGTTTTGGTCAAAGTAGTTTGGACCAAGTTTCCGTTGCTCCAATAATGGGTCTAACTATTTGAGAATTATTTAAAAACTATATTTACACCTTTATAACTTTATATTGGTGCAAAAAAAAGCCGGTATTCATTCTAAAAGCTTTAAATCTCAATTTAAACATTCATACGAATCTATTGAAAGTTTGGACGATCTTTGTCGTAGAAGTTTGCACAAGTTTTCCGTTAAATAAAAAATGGGTCTAACGTTCTTCTATTAGGTTTATTACTATATTTATATCCTTATCACTTCATATTGGTCCCAAAAAAGGCCAATATTCACTTCGTACGAAGCTATTCAAAGTTGGGCAGTTTTGGTCAAAGTAGTTTGGACCAAGCTTCCGTTGCTCCAATAATGGGTCTAACTATTTGAGAATTATTTAAAAACTATATTTACACCTTTATAACTTTATATTGGTCCAAAAAAAAGCCGGTATTCATTCTAAAAGCTTTAAATCTCAATTTAAACCTTCATACGAATCTATTGAAAGTTTGGACGATCTTTGTCGTAGAAGTTTGCACAAGTTTTCCGTTGAATCAAAAATGGGTCTAACATTCTTCTCTTAGGTTTATTACTATATTTATATCCTTATCACTTCATATTGGTCCCAAAAAAGGCCAATATTCACTTCGTACGAAGCAATTCAAAGTTGGGCAATTTTGGTCAAAGTAGTTTGGACCAAGTTTCCGTTGCTCCAATAATGGGTCTAACTATTTGAGAATTATTTAAAAACTATATTTACACCTTTATAACTTTATATTGGTCCAAAAAAAAGCCGGTATTCATTCTAAAAGCTTTAAATCTCAATTTAAACATTCATACGAATCTATTGAAAGTTTGGACGATCTTTGTCGTAGAAGTTTGCACAAGTTTTCCGTTAAATAAAAAATGGGTCTAACGTTCTTCTATTAGGTTTATTACTATATTTATATCCTTATCACTTCATATTGGTCCCAAAAACGGCCAATATTCACTTCGTACGAAGCCATTCAAAGTTGGGTTGTTTTGGTCAAAGTAGTTTGGACCAAGTTTCCGTTGCTCCAATAATGGGTCCAACTATTTGAGAATTATTTAAAAACTATATTTACACCTTTATAACTTTATATTGGCCAAAAAAAGCCGGTATTCATTCTAAAAGCTTTAAATCTCAATTTAAACCTTCATACGAATCTATTGAAAGTTTGGACGATCTTTGTCGTAGAAGTTTGCACAAGTTTTCCGTTGAATAAAAAATGGGTCTAACGTTTTGCACAAGTTTTTCGTTAAATAAAAAATGGGTCTAACGTTCTTATATTAGGTTTATTACTACATTTATATCCTTATCACTTCATATTGGTCCCAAAAAAGGCCAATATTCACTTCGTACGAAGCAATTCAAAGTTGGGCAGTTTTGGTCAAAGTAGTTTGGACCAAGTTTCCGTTGCTCCAATAATGGGTCTAACTATTTGAGAATTATTTAAAAACTATATTTACACCTTTATAACTTTATATTGGTCCAAAAAAAAGCCGGTATTCATTCTAAAAGCTTTAAATCTCAATTTAAACATTCATACGAATCTATTGAAAGTTTGGACGATCTTTGTCGTAGAAGTTTGCACAAGTTTTCCGTTGAATCAAAAATGGGTCTAACATTCTTCTCTTAGGTTTATTACTATATTTATATCCTTATCACTTCATATTGGTCCCAAAAAAGGCCAATATTCACTTCGTACGAAGCTATTCAAAGTTGGGTAGTTTTGGTCAAAGTAGTTTGGACCAAGTTTCCGTTGCTCCAATAATGGGTCTAACTATTTGAGAATTATTTAAAAACTATATTTACACCTTTATAACTTTATATTGGTGCAAAAAAAAGCCGGTATTCATTCTAAAAGCTTTAAATCTCAATTTAAACATTCATACGAATCTATTGAAAGTTTGGACGATCTTTGTCGTAGAAGTTTGCACAAGTTTTCCGTTAAATAAAAAATGGGTCTAACGTTCTTCTATTAGGTTTATTACTATATTTATATCCTTATCACTTCATATTGGTCCCAAAAAAGGCCAATATTCACTTCGTACGAAGCTATTCAAAGTTGGGCAGTTTTGGTCAAAGTAGTTTGGACCAAGCTTCCGTTGCTCCAATAATGGGTCTAACTATTTGAGAATTATTTAAAAACTATATTTACACCTTTATAACTTTATATTGGTCCCAAAAAAAGCCGGTATTCATTCTAAAAGCTTTAAATCTCAATTTAAACCTTCATACGAATCTATTGAAAGTTTGGACGATCTTTGTCGTAGAAGTTTGCACAAGTTTTCCGTTGAATCAAAAATGGGTCTAACATTCTTCTCTTAGGTTTATTACTATATTTATATCCTTATCACTTCATATTGGTCCCAAAAAAGGCCAATATTCCCTTCGTACGAAGCTATTCAAAGTTGGGCAGTTTTGGTCAAAGTAGTTTGGACCAAGTTTCCGTTGCTCCAATAATGGGTCTAACTATTTGAGAATTATTTAAAAACTATATTTACACCTTTATAACTTTATATTGGTGCAAAAAAAAGCCGGTATTCATTCTAAAAGCTTTAAATCTCAATTTAAACATTCATACGAATCTATTGAAAGTTTGGACGATCTTTGTCGTAGAAGTTTGCACAAGTTTTCCGTTAAATAAAAAATGGGTCTAACGTTCTTCTATTAGGTTTATTACTATATTTATATCCTTATCACTTCATATTGGTCCCAAAAAAGGCCAATATTCACTTCGTACGAAGCTATTCAAAGTTGGGCAGTTTTGGTCAAAGTAGTTTGGACCAAGCTTCCGTTGCTCCAATAATGGGTCTAACTATTTGAGAATTATTTAAAAACTATATTTACACCTTTATAACTTTATATTGGTCCAAAAAAAAGCCGGTATTCATTCTAAAAGCTTTAAATCTCAATTTAAACCTTCATACGAATCTATTGAAAGTTTGGACGATCTTTGTCGTAGAAGTTTGCACAAGTTTTCCGTTGAATCAAAAATGGGTCTAACATTCTTCTCTTAGGTTTATTACTATATTTATATCCTTATCACTTCATATTGGTCCCAAAAAAGGCCAATATTCACTTCGTACGAAGCAATTCAAAGTTGGGCAATTTTGGTCAAAGTAGTTTGGACCAAGTTTCCGTTGCTCCAATAATGGGTCTAACTATTTGAGAATTATTTAAAAACTATATTTACACCTTTATAACTTTATATTGGTCCAAAAAAAAGCCGGTATTCATTCTAAAAGCTTTAAATCTCAATTTAAACATTCATACGAATCTATTGAAAGTTTGGACGATCTTTGTCGTAGAAGTTTGCACAAGTTTTCCGTTAAATAAAAAATGGGTCTAACGTTCTTCTATTAGGTTTATTACTATATTTATATCCTTATCACTTCATATTGGTCCCAAAAACGGCCAATATTCACTTCGTACGAAGCCATTCAAAGTTGGGTTGTTTTGGTCAAAGTAGTTTGGACCAAGTTTCCGTTGCTCCAATAATGGGTCCAACTATTTGAGAATTATTTAAAAACTATATTTACACCTTTATAACTTTATATTGGCCAAAAAAAGCCGGTATTCATTCTAAAAGCTTTAAATCTCAATTTAAACCTTCATACGAATCTATTGAAAGTTTGGACGATCTTTGTCGTAGAAGTTTGCACAAGTTTTCCGTTGAATAAAAAATGGGTCTAACGTTTTGCACAAGTTTTTCGTTAAATAAAAAATGGGTCTAACGTTCTTATATTAGGTTTATTACTACATTTATATCCTTATCATTTCATATTGGTCCCAAAAAAGGCCAATATTCACTTCGTACGAAGCAATTCAAAGTTGGGCAGTTTTGGTCAAAGTAGTTTGGACCAAGTTTCCGTTGCTCCAATAATGGGTCTAACTATTTGAGAATTATTTAAAAACTATATTTACACCTTTATAACTTTATATTGGTCCAAAAAAAAGCCGGTATTCATTCTAAAAGCTTTAAATCTCAATTTAAACATTCATACGAATCTATTGAAAGTTTGGACGATCTTTGTCGTAGAAGTTTGCACAAGTTTTCCGTTGAATCAAAAATGGGTCTAACATTCTTCTCTTAGGTTTATTACTATATTTATATCCTTATCACTTCATATTGGTCCCAAAAAAGGCCAATATTCACTTCGTACGAAGCTATTCAAAGTTGGGTAGTTTTGGTCAAAGTAGTTTGGACCAAGTTTCCGTTGCTCCAATAATGGGTCTAACTATTTGAGAATTATTTAAAAACTATATTTACACCTTTATAACTTTATATTGGTGCAAAAAAAAGCCGGTATTCATTCTAAAAGCTTTAAATCTCAATTTAAACATTCATACGAATCTATTGAAAGTTTGGACGATCTTTGTCGTAGAAGTTTGCACAAGTTTTCCGTTAAATAAAAAATGGGTCTAACGTTCTTCTATTAGGTTTATTACTATATTTATATCCTTATCACTTCATATTGGTCCCAAAAAAGGCCAATATTCACTTCGTACGAAGCTATTCAAAGTTGGGCAGTTTTGGTCAAAGTAGTTTGGACCAAGCTTCCGTTGCTCCAATAATGGGTCTAACTATTTGAGAATTATTTAAAAACTATATTTACACCTTTATAACTTTATATTGGTCCAAAAAAAAGCCGGTATTCATTCTAAAAGCTTTAAATCTCAATTTAAACCTTCATACGAATCTATTGAAAGTTTGGACGATCTTTGTCGTAGAAGTTTGCACAAGTTTTCCGTTGAATCAAAAATGGGTCTAACATTCTTCTCTTAGGTTTATTACTATATTTATATCCTTATCACTTCATATTGGTCCCAAAAAAGGCCAATATTCACTTCGTACGAAGCAATTCAAAGTTGGGCAATTTTGGTCAAAGTAGTTTGGACCAAGTTTCCGTTGCTCCAATAATGGGTCTAACTATTTGAGAATTATTTAAAAACTATATTTACACCTTTATAACTTTATATTGGTCCAAAAAAAAGCCGGTATTCATTCTAAAAGCTTTAAATCTCAATTTAAACATTCATACGAATCTATTGAAAGTTTGGACGATCTTTGTCGTAGAAGTTTGCACAAGTTTTCCGTTAAATAAAAAATGGGTCTAACGTTCTTCTATTAGGTTTATTACTATATTTATATCCTTATCACTTCATATTGGTCCCAAAAAAGGCCAATATTCACTTCGTACGAAGCTATTCAAAGTTGGGCAGTTTTGGTCAAAGTAGTTTGGACCAAGCTTCCGTTGCTCCAATAATGGGTCTAACTATTTGAGAATTATTTAAAAACTATATTTACACCTTTATAACTTTATATTGGTCCAAAAAAAAGCCGGTATTCATTCTAAAAGCTTTAAATCTCAATTTAAACCTTCATACGAATCTATTGAAAGTTTGGACGATCTTTGTCGTAGAAGTTTGCACAAGTTTTCCGTTGAATCAAAAATGGGTCTAACATTCTTCTCTTAGGTTTATTACTATATTTATATCCTTATCACTTCATATTGGTCCCAAAAAAGGCCAATATTCACTTCGTACGAAGCAATTCAAAGTTGGGCAATTTTGGTCAAAGTAGTTTGGACCAAGTTTCCGTTGCTCCAATAATGGGTCTAACTATTTGAGAATTATTTAAAAACTATATTTACACCTTTATAACTTTATATTGGTCCAAAAAAAAGCCGGTATTCATTCTAAAAGCTTTAAATCTCAATTTAAACATTCATACGAATCTATTGAAAGTTTGGACGATCTTTGTCGTAGAAGTTTGCACAAGTTTTCCGTTAAATAAAAAATGGGTCTAACGTTCTTCTATTAGGTTTATTACTATATTTATATCCTTATCACTTCATATTGGTCCCAAAAACGGCCAATATTCACTTCGTACGAAGCCATTCAAAGTTGGGTTGTTTTGGTCAAAGTAGTTTGGACCAAGTTTCCGTTGCTCCAATAATGGGTCCAACTATTTGAGAATTATTTAAAAACTATATTTACACCTTTATAACTTTATATTGGCCAAAAAAAGCCGGTATTCATTCTAAAAGCTTTAAATCTCAATTTAAACCTTCATACGAATCTATTGAAAGTTTGGACGATCTTTGTCGTAGAAGTTTGCACAAGTTTTCCGTTGAATAAAAAATGGGTCTAACGTTTTGCACAAGTTTTTCGTTAAATAAAAAATGGGTCTAACGTTCTTATATTAGGTTTATTACTACATTTATATCCTTATCATTTCATATTGGTCCCAAAAAAGGCCAATATTCACTTCGTACGAAGCAATTCAAAGTTGGGCAGTTTTGGTCAAAGTAGTTTGGACCAAGTTTCCGTTGCTCCAATAATGGGTCTAACTATTTGAGAATTATTTAAAAACTATATTTACACCTTTATAACTTTATATTGGTCCAAAAAAAAGCCGGTATTCATTCTAAAAGCTTTAAATCTCAATTTAAACATTCATACGAATCTATTGAAAGTTTGGACGATCTTTGTCGTAGAAGTTTGCACAAGTTTTCCGTTGAATCAAAAATGGGTCTAACATTCTTCTCTTAGGTTTATTACTATATTTATATCCTTATCACTTCATATTGGTCCCAAAAAAGGCCAATATTCACTTCGTACGAAGCTATTCAAAGTTGGGTAGTTTTGGTCAAAGTAGTTTGGACCAAGTTTCCGTTGCTCCAATAATGGGTCTAACTATTTGAGAATTATTTAAAAACTATATTTACACCTTTATAACTTTATATTGGTGCAAAAAAAAGCCGGTATTCATTCTAAAAGCTTTAAATCTCAATTTAAACATTCATACGAATCTATTGAAAGTTTGGACGATCTTTGTCGTAGAAGTTTGCACAAGTTTTCCGTTAAATAAAAAATGGGTCTAACGTTCTTCTATTAGGTTTATTACTATATTTATATCCTTATCACTTCATATTGGTCCCAAAAAAGGCCAATATTCACTTCGTACGAAGCTATTCAAAGTTGGGCAGTTTTGGTCAAAGTAGTTTGGACCAAGCTTCCGTTGCTCCAATAATGGGTCTAACTATTTGAGAATTATTTAAAAACTATATTTACACCTTTATAACTTTATATTGGTCCAAAAAAAAGCCGGTATTCATTCTAAAAGCTTTAAATCTCAATTTAAACCTTCATACGAATCTATTGAAAGTTTGGACGATCTTTGTCGTAGAAGTTTGCACAAGTTTTCCGTTGAATCAAAAATGGGTCTAACATTCTTCTCTTAGGTTTATTACTATATTTATATCCTTATCACTTCATATTGGTCCCAAAAAAGGCCAATATTCACTTCGTACGAAGCAATTCAAAGTTGGGCAATTTTGGTCAAAGTAGTTTGGACCAAGTTTCCGTTGCTCCAATAATGGGTCTAACTATTTGAGAATTATTTAAAAACTATATTTACACCTTTATAACTTTATATTGGTCCAAAAAAAAGCCGGTATTCATTCTAAAAGCTTTAAATCTCAATTTAAACATTCATACGAATCTATTGAAAGTTTGGACGATCTTTGTCGTAGAAGTTTGCACAAGTTTTCCGTTAAATAAAAAATGGGTCTAACGTTCTTCTATTAGGTTTATTACTATATTTATATCCTTATCACTTCATATTGGTCCCAAAAACGGCCAATATTCACTTCGTACGAAGCCATTCAAAGTTGGGTTGTTTTGGTCAAAGTAGTTTGGACCAAGTTTCCGTTGCTCCAATAATGGGTCCAACTATTTGAGAATTATTTAAAAACTATATTTACACCTTTATAACTTTATATTGGCCAAAAAAAGCCGGTATTCATTCTAAAAGCTTTAAATCTCAATTTAAACCTTCATACGAATCTATTGAAAGTTTGGACGATCTTTGTCGTAGAAGTTTGCACAAGTTTTCCGTTGAATAAAAAATGGGTCTAACGTTTTGCACAAGTTTTTCGTTAAATAAAAAATGGGTCTAACGTTCTTATATTAGGTTTATTACTACATTTATATCCTTATCATTTCATATTGGTCCCAAAAAAGGCCAATATTCACTTCGTACGAAGCAATTCAAAGTTGGGCAGTTTTGATCAAAGTAGTTTGGACCAAGTTTCCGTTGCTCCAATAATGGGTCTAACTATTTGAGAATTATTTAAAAACTATATTTACACCTTTATAACTTTATATTGGTCCAAAAAAAAGCCGGTATTCATTCTAAAAGCTTTAAATCTCAATTTAAACATTCATACGAATCTATTGAAAGTTTGGACGATCTTTGTCGTAGAAGTTTGCACAAGTTTTCCGTTGAATCAAAAATGGGTCTAACATTCTTCTCTTAGGTTTATTACTATATTTATATCCTTATCACTTCATATTGGTCCCAAAAAAGGCCAATATTCACTTCGTACGAAGCTATTCAAAGTTGGGTAGTTTTGGTCAAAGTAGTTTGGACCAAGTTTCCGTTGCTCCAATAATGGGTCTAACTATTTGAGAATTATTTAAAAACTATATTTACACCTTTATAACTTTATATTGGTGCAAAAAAAAGCCGGTATTCATTCTAAAAGCTTTAAATCTCAATTTAAACATTCATACGAATCTATTGAAAGTTTGGACGATCTTTGTCGTAGAAGTTTGCACAAGTTTTCCGTTAAATAAAAAATGGGTCTAACGTTCTTCTATTAGGTTTATTACTATATTTATATCCTTATCACTTCATATTGGTCCCAAAAAAGGCCAATATTCACTTCGTACGAAGCTATTCAAAGTTGGGCAGTTTTGGTCAAAGTAGTTTGGACCAAGCTTCCGTTGCTCCAATAATGGGTCTAACTATTTGAGAATTATTTAAAAACTATATTTACACCTTTATAACTTTATATTGGTCCCAAAAAAAGCCGGTATTCATTCTAAAAGCTTTAAATCTCAATTTAAACCTTCATACGAATCTATTGAAAGTTTGGACGATCTTTGTCGTAGAAGTTTGCACAAGTTTTCCGTTGAATCAAAAATGGGTCTAACATTCTTCTCTTAGGTTTATTACTATATTTATATCCTTATCACTTCATATTGGTCCCAAAAAAGGCCAATATTCACTTCGTACGAAGCAATTCAAAGTTGGGCAATTTTGGTCAAAGTAGTTTGGACCAAGTTTCCGTTGCTCCAATAATGGGTCTAACTATTTGAGAATTATTTAAAAACTATATTTACACCTTTATAACTTTATATTGGTCCAAACAAAAGCCGGTATTCATTCTAAAAGCTTTAAATCTCAATTTAAACATTCATACGAATCTATTGAAAGTTTGGACGATCTTTGTCGTAGAAGTTTGCACAAGTTTTCCGTTAAATAAAAAATGGGTCTAACGTTCTTCTATTAGGTTTATTACTATATTTATATCCTTATCACTTCATATTGGTCCCAAAAAAGGCCAATATTCACTTCGTACGAAGCCATTCAAAGTTGGGTTGTTTTGGTCAAAGTAGTTTGGACCAAGTTTCCGTTGCTCCAATAATGGGTCCAACTATTTGGGAATTATTTAAAAACTATATTTACACCTTTATAACTTTATATTGGCCAAAAAAAGCCGGTATTCATTCTAAAAGCTTTAAATCTCAATTTAAACCTTCATACGAATCTATTGAAAGTTTGGACGATCTTTGTCGTAGAAGTTTGCACAAGTTTTCCGTTGAATAAAAAATGGGTCTAACGTTTTGCACAAGTTTTTCGTTAAATAAAAAATGGGTCTAACGTTCTTATATTAGGTTTATTACTATATTTATATCCTTATCACTTCATATTGGTCCCAAAAAAGGCCAATATTCACTTCGTACGAAGCTATTCAAAGTTGGGTAGTTTTGGTCAAAGTAGTTTGGACCAAGTTTCCGTTGCTCCAATAATGGGTCTAACTATTTGAGAATTATTTAAAAACTATATTTACACCTTTATAACTTTATATTGGTGCAAAAAAAAGCCGGTATTCATTCTAAAAGCTTTAAATCTCAATTTAAACATTCATACGAATCTATTGAAAGTTTGGACGATCTTTGTCGTAGAAGTTTGCACAAGTTTTCCGTTAAATAAAAAATGGGTCTAACGTTCTTCTATTAGGTTTATTACTATATTTATATCCTTATCACTTCATATTGGTCCCAAAAAAGGCCAATATTCACTTCGTACGAAGCTATTCAAAGTTGGGCAGTTTTGGTCAAAGTAGTTTGGACCAAGCTTCCGTTGCTCCAATAATGGGTCTAACTATTTGAGAATTATTTAAAAACTATATTTACACCTTTATAACTTTATATTGGTCCCAAAAAAAGCCGGTATTCATTCTAAAAGCTTTAAATCTCAATTTAAACCTTCATACGAATCTATTGAAAGTTTGGACGATCTTTGTCGTAGAAGTTTGCACAAGTTTTCCGTTGAATCAAAAATGGGTCTAACATTCTTCTCTTAGGTTTATTACTATATTTATATCCTTATCACTTCATATTGGTCCCAAAAAAGGCCAATATTCACTTCGTACGAAGCAATTCAAAGTTGGGCAATTTTGGTCAAAGTAGTTTGGACCAAGTTTCCGTTGCTCCAATAATGGGTCTAACTATTTGAGAATTATTTAAAAACTATATTTACACCTTTATAACTTTATATTGGTCCAAACAAAAGCCGGTATTCATTCTAAAAGCTTTAAATCTCAATTTAAACATTCATACGAATCTATTGAAAGTTTGGACGATCTTTGTCGTAGAAGTTTGCACAAGTTTTCCGTTAAATAAAAAATGGGTCTAACGTTCTTCTATTAGGTTTATTACTATATTTATATCCTTATCACTTCATATTGGTCCCAAAAAAGGCCAATATTCACTTCGTACGAAGCCATTCAAAGTTGGGTTGTTTTGGTCAAAGTAGTTTGGACCAAGTTTCCGTTGCTCCAATAATGGGTCCAACTATTTGGGAATTATTTAAAAACTATATTTACACCTTTATAACTTTATATTGGCCAAAAAAAGCCGGTATTCATTCTAAAAGCTTTAAATCTCAATTTAAACCTTCATACGAATCTATTGAAAGTTTGGACGATCTTTGTCGTAGAAGTTTGCACAAGTTTTCCGTTGAATAAAAAATGGGTCTAACGTTTTGCACAAGTTTTTCGTTAAATAAAAAATGGGTCTAACGTTCTTATATTAGGTTTATTACTATATTTATATCCTTATCACTTCATATTGGTCCCAAAAAAGGCCAATATTCACTTCGTACGAAGCAATTCAAAGTTGGGCAGTTTTGGTCAAAGTAGTTTGGACCAAGTTTCCGTTGCTCCAATAATGGGTCTAACTATTTGAGAATTATTTAAAAACTATATTTACACCTTTATAACTTTATATTGGTCCAAAAAAAAGCCGGTATTCATTCTAAAAGCTTTAAATCTCAATTTAAACATTCATACGAATCTATTGAAAGTTTGGACGATCTTTGTCGTAGAAGTTTGCACAAGTTTTCCGTTGAATCAAAAATGGGTCTAACATTCTTCTCTTAGGTTTATTACTATATTTATATCCTTATCACTTCATATTGGTCCCAAAAAAGGCCAATATTCACTTCGTACGAAGCTATTCAAAGTTGGGTAGTTTTGGTCAAAGTAGTTTGGACCAAGTTTCCGTTGCTCCAATAATGGGTCTAACTATTTGAGAATTATTTAAAAACTATATTTACACCTTTATAACTTTATATTGGTGCAAAAAAAAGCCGGTATTCATTCTAAAAGCTTTAAATCTCAATTTAAACATTCATACGAATCTATTGAAAGTTTGGACGATCTTTGTCGTAGAAGTTTGCACAAGTTTTCCGTTAAATAAAAAATGGGTCTAACGTGTAAGTGCACCAGTTCATCCTCATGTTTTAATAATTGTCAAAACACATGAAAATAGGTTGAACATATTTTGGCAAACTTTACAAATGACTTGACAACAAAGAACTATTTTTAAAACCTTGAAAAACTGACTTTTTGGTGTTTTGTATCGATACATACATTTCTGTATCGATACAAATGTCCTGAAACTTGTTCTGGTACATTTTGAGCACTTTGTATCGATACACACAGGCTCTGTATCGATACAAAAGCTTCTATACAAAAACAGAATGTTCCATATGATTCGAAACATGCTTGCATGTATCGATACATGTGTATATGTTCTGAAAAACCAGCAAGCTTCATATGATTCGAAGCATGCTTGCATGCTTAGATACATATCAGTCAAGATTTCAAGATTCTGATGTTTGTATCGATACATCCCGTGTTTGTATCGATACAAAGGTCAAGATTTTCAAAATTGAACGTTGGTCAAGGGCTTTGTATCGATACAAACAATCATTTGTATCGATACATCTACTGAAAATTATGCCTAAATTTGCTCATTCTATTTTCTCTTTAAATAGCAATGTGTGGGTTCCTTTGTAAGTAATGAAACAATCACAGTAACTGAACACAACTGAGAAATCTAGTGAGAATCATTGAGAGAGCAAGAAGTGCTTTGGGTAAAACACTTTGGATACAATTTGGGTGAAAAATTGGGATCAAAGTGTTATCCTTCACAAGATCATCATCTTCCATCAAGTTGCAACAATTGAAGATTGAGTATGGGATCAATCATTTAGGAGTTGTACGCTTGGTCGATAACGTTCGGTGCGATTCGTGGTGAAGCAGATTCGCGATCGGGTTGATTTGTGCAAGGAGGTTGGATTGCTCACTAGGGATCCAAGATTGTTCGATATCTTGGAGGATCAATTGAGAAGAATCGAAGGACTCAGCTGGACGATCGTTGCAAGGAGTTGCACGGGTAGGATCGTTGGAATCAGAGGGTGAAGATTCGTTCGTCGATTGAGGGTTTGCATAGTTTTACATTTCGAGTCAATAGGGTTATTGATTGCTTTGTAATTTGTGCACTTGTGTTCAAGTTGTTTTTCATTCTATACATATCTCAAATAACCCGTTTGGTTATTTGGGGGGAGACGTACTCGGACATACGCGTGGACGACGCGAAATCCGGGGAACTCCCTAATCAAATCCTCGTGTGTTGATTGCATTACTTTCATTCTTTATTGCTTTCATTATATTCGTAAACAATTGAATTTGTGTGTTCGTAAGTGTTCACAAGGATTCAATTGTTATTATCTTGTGTTGTGAATTGTTTTTGAAAGAATCGAATAACTTGCTTGGAAACGTTGTTGTTAATTGAATTAGTTTTTGAATATCTTATTCCGATCGACTTTTCCTCAATACGTTTTATCGGCTTAGTTACTTTTTCAATAAGTCAAATCGGTGCAAAGAGACTACCGATCCCGGAGTCGCTTCCGCACGCACGTTTAACCGAACAATTTTTTAAAAACTCAATTGGTTAACGGAACCACTTATTCACCCCCCTCTAAGTGGTTAGCCTCGTAGTCTAACAAGTGGCATCAAGAGCCCGGTTGATTTTAAACGATTAAACCGAGTAATTTGTGCCTATTATTAGACAACATGGATTTTGCACCAAAAGGGGCGTATAATAGGGCTCCGGTATTCAATGGAGATCATTTTGACTATTGGAAAAGTAGCATGCGTATTCATATCAATTCTTTTGATAGTGAAGTGTGGAATGCCATTGAGAATGGTCCGTTTGCTCCAACTATAACGGATGCTCATGGTGTTGTCGCAAATAAGCCAATGGCACAATGGACGGATGAGGAAAAGAAGAAAGTCAATTACGATGCGAAGGCACAAAACATTTTAATATCATCCCTTGGGATTGATCAATTCTATCATGTGTCGCATTGTGAATCGGCTAAGGAAATGTGGGACACATTGGTTACTCACTTTGAGGGTACCAATGATGTCAAGATATCCAAAATTAATACTTTGACACAAGAATTTGAGTTGTTTCATATGCTAGATGGAGAATCCATCGAGGATATGCAACAACGCTTTATCAAAATCACCAACAAGTTACACGGTTTGGGAAAACCAATTTCCAACCAAGATGCTACTAACAAAATTTTAAGATGTCTTAGTAGGAATTGGCAACCTAAGGTCACCGCGATTAAGGAAGCTAATGATCTTACCTCATTGAATCTTACAACTTTGTTTGGCAAACTCACGGAGCATGAACATGTGCTAAACTTGCTAGAAAAGCATGAGAAAAGCGAAAAGAAGGTAAAGCACAATGACAAGGAAAAGGAAAAGGACAAGAGGTCTATAGCTCTAAAAGCCTCTACTTCAAAGTCCACCAAGTCCAAAAGGATAGAGCATGTGGAAAGTAGCTCAAGCGAAGATGATTCCGATGATGAGGAAATGGGACTCTTCGTTAGGCGCTACAATAGGTATGTGAAGAAAAATGGGATAAGGCACTCCGATGAAAATCTTAAGAAATATCGGAAAGATAGTGGTTACCATAGAAGGAAGGAAGATGTCAAGTACTCTAAAAAGGGAGCATGTTATGAATGTGGACAAATCGGTCACTTTAAACCGGATTGTCCCAAGCTCAAGAGAAAGGAGAAAGAATCACCTTCATTCAAAAAGGGAAGCAAGGACAAGGGAAAGAAAGCTTACGTTGCATGGGAGAGCTCTAGCTCATCTTCCTCTTCATCATCAAGCTCTAGTTCAAGCGGTGAAGAAGGATTGGCAAATGTGTGTTTGACATCACACGATCGTAAGAAACTTGTTCCTAAAAAGGTAAACCAAAATCCCTCTAGTTCATATACTCTCTTGGAATATCATGAATTACAAGTTGCTTTTGAAAAACTACACAAAGAAACTCAAGAGGCTTTTCAACGATTAAAGGGTTTAATGCAAGTCAATAAATACCTTGAGGTTAAAGTTTCGGAAACGGAACATGAGTTGAAAGCTCTCAAAGAATCTTTGGTTCAAAAACCTCTTGTGAATTATGATAGTTGTGGAAATGAATATACCGGATGTGATGGATGCTTTTACTTAAGTAGAGATTTACGAAAACTACAAGAGAAGTTAAAAGAACCATCCAAGCCGGAGATTACTTTTGCGGTTGATCCATCTAAATTCAACAAATCTTTTAAACCGAGAAATAAAAAGTATAAATTTGTTGAAAAGGATCACAAGAAAAGTAATCCTCATATTGTTTGTCATTATTGTTGTAACAAAGGACATACGATTGCAAAATGCCAAGCACGGAAAACCTTAGTACCTAAAGGCATATTGCAATGGTTACCTAAGTTAGACAATAATGTTGATACTAACAAACTAGGACCCAATATGAGTTGGGGACCTATTTCAAATGTCTAAACATGTAGGTAAGCGTCTTGAAGCCATTGATGAGAGACATTGATAACGAGTGGCTCAAGACTTACAAACAAGTAAGGTGAAAAGATACGACTCAACCCAACACAAAACGATGTGGAAATTGATCACTTCCTTCATCAAATACTTAAGGGAAGATTCTACTCTTTAACTTTGCTTTATACATATTTTGTTTAGCATTTGTGTTTGTGATCATATACATGCATTTTCTATCTTAATATGATATAAGTTTTGATATTTGTCTAATCCTCCATTTCCAAGAATTCTTACTCAAAAATATTAATAAGTTTTTGAGCTTTATACGTCTCAAATGGGGATTTGACAAAAATCATTACAACTATCTTATTAAGTTCATATTAGAATGTATATGTTATGTTTAGCATCTATGTGTAATTTTTGCATACATACATAGATATATATATATTTTTCGCATATGATTGTTTGTGGTACTTTAACTATGTTATGTGATTTCTTTTATCATGCATCTATGGTTTAACATGTGTTCTCATGTTAAGATTTGCTTTGGTATTGCTTTGATTCACATATATACGCATATACCATCATGATTGTATGTGTTTCTTTCATACGTGTTAATTGAAAATCATCGAAATTTCTTTTTGAACCTTTTGATTCATGTGATTTGAGAAAAATTGAAAATAATGTGTTTTGGATCGATACAATGAATTGTGGATGGATACATGTCAGTTATTTTTCAAAATTTCAAATTTTTCAAAATTAACCTGACTTGTATCGATACATACAAGTGAGTATCGATACATGGCGTGCTGAGAAAAACAGCAAGGCGACCATGCTTCGAAACATACAGGTATGCTTCGATACATGCTTCAAAACAACTGACTTGTATCGATACATATTACTGTTTGTATCGATACAACCGCGTAGAAACAAGTTTTACATGACTTTTTCATTCATTCATTCATCACAACAACTCAACCACTCTTCTTCTTCAAACATGAAACTCATGAAACCTCTCCAAAACCCTTATTCCCAATTTCTCAATCTCTCTCAAAACTTAACCAAATCATCTCAAAATTTAACTCCAAATCACTCAAATTCCTTACCCATTCCTAATACTCCATCAAATTCAAGGGTTCAAGCTACATAAAATTCACATTGGAAGCTTTGAATATCTCCAAATTTGGGTACACACCTTCTTCATCTTCTCAAAATTCAAAGGTAACATCTTACTCTTCTAAACTTCTAGAATGGCTAGCAATAGTAAGAAAAATGATGGAAGGACTAAGATAATTAGGACCACTACTCATGATCAAAATTTTAGGAGAGAAAATTTCATCCATGAAAACTACTTGAACTTCTTCATTAAAAATTGCTCAGAGAAGAAAGTGATTCCTCAAAATGCTGTAAGTGTAGAAAAACTTGAGGAATTACATTTGGGTGATATTGCTGAGATCATTAGAAGAGAAAAACTTAGCACATTTTGCAATTTAAGAGATGCTTACATAGAGGAACTTGTTAGGATCTTTTATGCTGGTATACAAGAACAAAATGGTGCTGAATTTGAATTTTGTATTGGGAAGAAAATTTTCAAAGTATCCAACAAGCTATGGTTAGGACTTTTTGGGTTGGAAACCGGTAAGAAGTTGCAAAGATTCACTGATACTGAAGGTCCTAAGTATAATATGTCTGAGTTTTCTTGCACTCTAACCAAAAATGGTAAGAGTCCAAATGGAAAAGCGGGAAGGCTTAAGCAAGGACCTAGAGTTCTACTTTGGATTGTGAACCACATTCTAAGGCCTAGAGGAGGACCTTACTCTAGACTAGATTGGAAGGATATTGATTTGATGTATGTTATGATGGAAAACAAAAAGATGGATTGGCCTCACTACTTTGTTAGTCGCATGTTTGCTTTGAGAAATTCGAAAAAGGACCACTTCTTCGCATACTCTAGCTTGATTCGGAATATCTTAGAGAACTTCAAGATAACCTATAACCTCGCGGGTCTATGGATAAGTCCTGAGAGGGATCAAGTTTTTAGCATGACACAAATGAAGAAAATGGATTACAAGTGGAATGATACGACTAATGAGTATGAGTTTTGTGGAAAAGAGGATGATAATGAAGAGCCGATGCATGAAATTCAAGAGGAAAGGGGCAAAAGACTAAGATTGGAATTGCATGAAAGTGATAGCATGGAAGGTGAGTCTTCTCAAGTAAGCAACAATGCCATTATGGATATGTTGAAGGAAATGAGTTTGAAACAAGACATGTTTCAAAGTAATGTCAACAAGAGACTTGAGGATATGCATAGTTACAATGTTGCAAGGTTTGATCATCTCCAAAACCAAGTGGATGAGCTAGTAAAACAAAATTCCTCCGTTGACCATTACTTCAACCTTAACCAACAACCGGATGACATGAATGAATATTGATGATGTATCTTGTTTTTATGGCATTTCATTTCTTTTATCGCATGAACAATCTCTTTTGTTATTTCGTGACTTTCTTTATTTCGATTTGGTTGTACGGATATTATTTAATGTTGCTATGTTTTGAGCAACATTTCACTTTGGCTTGTATGACTTCATTTTGAATTATTTCGTATGTTTGGATTATTATTGTATGTTTATGCATTTAATTGCATGGTTTTGTTTATTTTTTCGTCCCATATTTTGGTATGTTTTATTACAAAAATGTCGATGTGTTTTAAATAATCATGAGTTGGTTTATGGTTTGTCGTTCTACATTCCATGTGTTATCATGATATTTGGTATTCGTCATTGATATATTGTGGCATATCGTTATATGTAATTATTTTGATTAGGATACTATATCATAAAGTGCATTTCGACAAATGTAAGTGCACGATATGTTTAATAGATGGAAAATTTGCTTGGACTTGTTACTGCTAATGTGCTCTCTTCTTCTTTTTGATATTGTCAAAGGGGGAGAGATTTGGATGCACAAGCTAAAGGATCATCAAACGCATTATGGCATCAACTCAGGGGGAGCAAGCTTTTGTGATTAAGCCTTGGTGTTGTTTTTGCGTCTGTATATCATTGCTATTTTTATTTGCATAATAGGTATAGGCTTAGTTTAGCTTATGCATAGTTTTGACAATTATCAAAAAGGGGGAGAATGTAAGTGCACCAGTTCATCCTCATGTTTTAATAATTGTCAAAACACATGAAAATAGGTTGAACATATTTTGGCAAACTTTACAAATGACTTGACAACAAAGAACTATTTTTAAAACCTTGAAAAACTGACTTTTTGGTGTTTTGTATCGATACATACATTTCTGTATCGATACAAATGTCCTGAAACTTGTTCTGGTACATTTTGAGCACTTTGTATCGATACACACAGGCTCTGTATCGATACAAAAGCTTCTATACAAAAACAGAATGTTCCATATGATTCGAAACATGCTTGCATGTATCGATACATGTGTATATGTTCTGAAAAACCAGCAAGCTTCATATGATTCGAAGCATGCTTGCATGCTTAGATACATATCAGTCAAGATTTCAAGATTCTGATGTTTGTATCGATACATCCCGTGTTTGTATCGATACAAAGGTCAAGATTTTCAAAATTGAACGTTGGTCAAGGGCTTTGTATCGATACAAACAATCATTTGTATCGATACATCTACTGAAAATTATGCCTAAATTTGCTCATTCTATTTTCTCTTTAAATAGCAATGTGTGGGTTCCTTTGTAAGTAATGAAACAATCACAGTAACTGAACACAACTGAGAAATCTAGTGAGAATCATTGAGAGAGCAAGAAGTGCTTTGGGTAAAACACTTTGGATACAATTTGGGTGAAAAATTGGGATCAAAGTGTTATCCTTCACAAGATCATCATCTTCCATCAAGTTGCAACAATTGAAGATTGAGTATGGGATCAATCATTTAGGAGTTGTACGCTTGGTCGATAACGTTCGGTGCGATTCGTGGTGAAGCAGATTCGCGATCGGGTTGATTTGTGCAAGGAGGTTGGATTGCTCACTAGGGATCCAAGATTGTTCGATATCTTGGAGGATCAATTGAGAAGAATCGAAGGACTCAGCTGGACGATCGTTGCAAGGAGTTGCACGGGTAGGATCGTTGGAATCAGAGGGTGAAGATTCGTTCGTCGATTGAGGGTTTGCATAGTTTTACATTTCGAGTCAATAGGGTTATTGATTGCTTTGTAATTTGTGCACTTGTGTTCAAGTTGTTTTTCATTCTATACATATCTCAAATAACCCGTTTGGTTATTTGGGGGGAGACGTACTCGGACATACGCGTGGACGACGCGAAATCCGGGGAACTCCCTAATCAAATCCTCGTGTGTTGATTGCATTACTTTCATTCTTTATTGCTTTCATTATATTCGTAAACAATTGAATTTGTGTGTTCGTAAGTGTTCACAAGGATTCAATTGTTATTATCTTGTGTTGTGAATTGTTTTTGAAAGAATCGAATAACTTGCTTGGAAACGTTGTTGTTAATTGAATTAGTTTTTGAATATCTTATTCCGATCGACTTTTCCTCAATACGTTTTATCGGCTTAGTTACTTTTTCAATAAGTCAAATCGGTGCAAAGAGACTACCGATCCCGGAGTCGCTTCCGCACGCACGTTTAACCGAACAATTTTTTAAAAACTCAATTGGTTAACGGAACCACTTATTCACCCCCCTCTAAGTGGTTAGCCTCGTAGTCTAACATAACGTTCTTCTATTAGGTTTATTACTATATTTATATCCTTATCACTTCATATTGGTCCCAAAAAAGGCCAATATTCACTTCGTACGAAGCAATTCAAAGTTGGGCAGTTTTGGTCAAAGTAGTTTGGACCAAGTTTCCGTTGCTCCAATAATGGGTCTAACTATTTGAGAATTATTTAAAAACTATATTTACACCTTTATAACTTTATATTGGTCCAAAAAAAAGCCGGTATTCATTCTAAAAGCTTTAAATCTCAATTTAAACATTCATACGAATCTATTGAAAGTTTGGACGATCTTTGTCGTAGAAGTTTGCACAAGTTTTCCGTTGAATCAAAAATGGGTCTAACATTCTTCTCTTAGGTTTATTACTATATTTATATCCTTATCACTTCATATTGGTCCCAAAAAAGGCCAATATTCACTTCGTACGAAGCTATTCAAAGTTGGGTAGTTTTGGTCAAAGTAGTTTGGACCAAGTTTCCGTTGCTCCAATAATGGGTCTAACTATTTGAGAATTATTTAAAAACTATATTTACACCTTTATAACTTTATATTGGTGCAAAAAAAAGCCGGTATTCATTCTAAAAGCTTTAAATCTCAATTTAAACATTCATACGAATCTATTGAAAGTTTGGACGATCTTTGTCGTAGAAGTTTGCACAAGTTTTCCGTTAAATAAAAAATGGGTCTAACGTTCTTCTATTAGGTTTATTACTATATTTATATCCTTATCACTTCATATTGGTCCCAAAAAAGGCCAATATTCACTTCGTACGAAGCTATTCAAAGTTGGGCAGTTTTGGTCAAAGTAGTTTGGACCAAGCTTCCGTTGCTCCAATAATGGGTCTAACTATTTGAGAATTATTTAAAAACTATATTTACACCTTTATAACTTTATATTGGTCCCAAAAAAAGCCGGTATTCATTCTAAAAGCTTTAAATCTCAATTTAAACCTTCATACGAATCTATTGAAAGTTTGGACGATCTTTGTCGTAGAAGTTTGCACAAGTTTTCCGTTGAATCAAAAATGGGTCTAACATTCTTCTCTTAGGTTTATTACTATATTTATATCCTTATCACTTCATATTGGTCCCAAAAAAGGCCAATATTCACTTCGTACGAAGCAATTCAAAGTTGGGCAATTTTGGTCAAAGTAGTTTGGACCAAGTTTCCGTTGCTCCAATAATGGGTCTAACTATTTGAGAATTATTTAAAAACTATATTTACACCTTTATAACTTTATATTGGTCCAAAAAAAAGCCGGTATTCATTCTAAAAGCTTTAAATCTCAATTTAAACATTCATACGAATCTATTGAAAGTTTGGACGATCTTTGTCGTAGAAGTTTGCACAAGTTTTCCGTTAAATAAAAAATGGGTCTAACGTTCTTCTATTAGGTTTATTACTATATTTATATCCTTATCACTTCATATTGGTCCCAAAAAAGGCCAATATTCACTTCGTACGAAGCCATTCAAAGTTGGGTTGTTTTGGTCAAAGTAGTTTGGACCAAGTTTCCGTTGCTCCAATAATGGGTCCAACTATTTGGGAATTATTTAAAAACTATATTTACACCTTTATAACTTTATATTGGCCAAAAAAAGCCGGTATTCATTCTAAAAGCTTTAAATCTCAATTTAAACCTTCATACGAATCTATTGAAAGTTTGGACGATCTTTGTCGTAGAAGTTTGCACAAGTTTTCCGTTGAATAAAAAATGGGTCTAACGTTTTGCACAAGTTTTTCGTTAAATAAAAAATGGGTCTAACGTTCTTATATTAGGTTTATTACTATATTTATATCCTTATCACTTCATATTGGTCCCAAAAAAGGCCAATATTCACTTCGTACGAAGCAATTCAAAGTTGGGCAGTTTTGGTCAAAGTAGTTTGGACCAAGTTTCCGTTGCTCCAATAATGGGTCTAACTATTTGAGAATTATTTAAAAACTATATTTACACCTTTATAACTTTATATTGGTCCAAAAAAAAGCCGGTATTCATTCTAAAAGCTTTAAATCTCAATTTAAACATTCATACGAATCTATTGAAAGTTTGGACGATCTTTGTCGTAGAAGTTTGCACAAGTTTTCCGTTGAATCAAAAATGGGTCTAACATTCTTCTCTTAGGTTTATTACTATATTTATATCCTTATCACTTCATATTGGTCCCAAAAAAGGCCAATATTCACTTCGTACGAAGCTATTCAAAGTTGGGTAGTTTTGGTCAAAGTAGTTTGGACCAAGTTTCCGTTGCTCCAATAATGGGTCTAACTATTTGAGAATTATTTAAAAACTATATTTACACCTTTATAACTTTATATTGGTGCAAAAAAAAGCCGGTATTCATTCTAAAAGCTTTAAATCTCAATTTAAACATTCATACGAATCTATTGAAAGTTTGGACGATCTTTGTCGTAGAAGTTTGCACAAGTTTTCCGTTAAATAAAAAATGGGTCTAACGTTCTTCTATTAGGTTTATTACTATATTTATATCCTTATCACTTCATATTGGTCCCAAAAAAGGCCAATATTCACTTCGTACGAAGCAATTCAAAGTTGGGCAGTTTTGGTCAAAGTAGTTTGGACCAAGTTTCCGTTGCTCCAATAATGGGTCTAACTATTTGAGAATTATTTAAAAACTATATTTACACCTTTATAACTTTATATTGGTCCAAAAAAAAGCCGGTATTCATTCTAAAAGCTTTAAATCTCAATTTAAACATTCATACGAATCTATTGAAAGTTTGGACGATCTTTGTCGTAGAAGTTTGCACAAGTTTTCCGTTGAATCAAAAATGGGTCTAACATTCTTCTCTTAGGTTTATTACTATATTTATATCCTTATCACTTCATATTGGTCCCAAAAAAGGCCAATATTCACTTCGTACAAAGCTATTCAAAGTTGGGCAGTTTTGGTCAAAGTAGTTTGGACCAAGTTTCCGTTGCTCCAATAATGGGTCTAACTATTTGAGAATTATTTAAAAACTATATTTACACCTTTATAACTTTATATTGGTCCAAAAAAAAGCCGGTATTCATTCTAAAAGCTTTAAATCTCAATTTAAACATTCATACGAATCTATTGAAAGTTTGGACGATCTTTGTCGTAGAAGTTTGCACAAGTTTTCCGTTGAATCAAAAATGGGTCTAACATTCTTCTCTTAGGTTTATTACTATATATATATCCTTATCACTTCATATTGGTCCCAAAAAAGGCCAATATTCACTTCGTACGAAGCTATTCAAAGTTGGGTTGTTTTGGTCAAAGTAGTTTGGACCAAGTTTCCGTTGCTCCAATAATGGGTCCAACTATTTGAGAATTATTTAAAAATTATATTTACACCTTTATAACTTTATATTGGTCCAAAAAAAAGCCGGTATTCATTCTAAAAGCTTTAAATCTCAATTTAAACATTCATACGAATCTATTGAACGTTTGGACGATCTTTGTCGTAGAAGTTTGCACAAGTTTTCCGTCGAATCAAAAATGGGTCTAACGTTCTTCTCTTAGGTTTATTACTATATTTATATCCTTATCACTTCATATTGGTCCCAAAAAAGGCCAATATTCACTTCGTACGAAGCTATTCAAAGTTGGGCAGTTTTGGTCAAAGTAGTTTGGACCAAGTTTCCGTTGCTCCAATAATGGGTCTAACTATTTGAGAATTATTTAAAAACTATATTTACACCTTTATAACTTTATATTGGTCCAAAAAAAAGCCGGTATTCATTCTAAAATCTTTAAATCTCAATTTAAACCTTCATACGAATCTATTGAAAGTTTGGACGATCTTTGTCGTAGAAGTTTGCACAAGTTTTCCGTTGAATAAAAAATGGGTCTAACATTCTTCTCTTAGGTTTATTACTATATTTATATCCTTATCACTTCATATTGGTCCCAAAAAAGGCCAATATTCACTTCGTACGAAGCTATTCAAAGTTGGGTTGTTTTGGTCAAAGTAGTTTGGACCAAGTTTCCGTTGCTCCAATAATGGGTCCAACTATTTGAGAATTATTTAAAAACTATATTTACACCTTTATAACTTTATATTGGTCCAAAAAAAAGCCGGTATTCATTCTAAAAGCTTTAAATCTCAAATTAAACCTTCATACGAATCTATTGAAAGTTTGGACGATCTTTGTCGTAGAAGTTTGCACAAGTTTTCCGTTGAATCAAAAATGGGTCTAACGTTCTTCTCTTAGGTTTATTACTATATTTATATCCTTATCACTTCATATTGGTCCCAAAAAAAGGCCAATATTCAATTCGTACGAAGCTATTCAAAGTTGGGCAGTTTTGGTCAAAGTAGTTTGGACCAAGTTTCCGTTGCTCCAATAATGGGTCCAACTATTTGAGAATTATTTAAAAACTATATTTACACCTTTATAACTTTATATTGGTCCAAAAAAAGCCGGTATTCATTCTAAAAGCTTTAAATCTCAATTTAAACCTTCATACGAATCTATTGAAAGTTTGGACGATCTTTGTCGTAGAAGTTTGCACAAGTTTTTCGTTAAATAAAAAATGGGTCTAACGTTCTTATATTAGGTTTATTACTATATTTATATCCTTATCACTTCATATTGGTCCCAAAAAAGGCCAATATTCACTTCGTACGAAGTTATTCAAAGTTGGGCAGTTTTGGTCAAAGTAGTTTGGACCAAGTTTCCGTTGCTCCAATAATGGGTCTAACTATTTGAGAATTATTTAAAAACTATATTTACACCTTTATAACTTTATATGGGTCCAAAAAAAAGCCGGTATTCATTCTAAAAGCTTTAAATCTCAATTTAAACATTCATACGAATCTATTGAAAGTTTGGACGATCTTTGTCGTAGAAGTTTGCACAAGTTTTCCGTTGAATCAAAAATGGGTCTAACATTCTTCTCTTAGGTTTATTACTATATTTATATCCTTATCACTTCATATTGGTCCCAAAAAAGGCCAATATTCACTTCGTACGAAGCTATTCAAAGTTGGGCAGTTTTGGTCAAAGTAGTTTGGACCAAGTTTCCGTTGCTCCAATAATGGGTCCAACTATTTGAGAATTATTTAAAAACTATATTTACACCTTTATAACTTTATATTGGTCCAAAAAAAAGCCGGTATTCATTCTAAAAGCTTTAAATCTCAATTTAAACCTTCATACGAATCTATTGAAAGTTTGGACGATCTTTGTCGTAGAAGTTTGCACAAGTTTTCCGTTAAATAAAAAATGGGTCTAACGTTCTTCTATTAGGTTTGTTACTATATTTATATCCTTATCACGTCATATTGGTCCCAAAAAAGGCCAATATTCACTTCGTACGAAGCTATTCAAAGTTGGGCAGTTTTGGTCAAAGTAGTTTGGACCAAGTTTCCGTTGCTCCAATAATGGGTCTAACTATTTGAGAATTATTTAAAAACTATATTTACACCTTTATAACTTTATATTGGTCCAAAAAAAAGCCGGTATTCATTCTAATAGCTTTAAATCTCAATTTAAACATTCATACGAATCTATTGAAAGTTTGGACGATCTTTGTCGTAGAAGTTTGCACAAGTTTTCCGTTGAATCAAAAACGGGTCTAACATTCTTCTCTTAGGTTTATTACTATATTTATATCCTTATCACTTCATATTGGTCCCAAAAAAGGCCAATATTCACTTCGTACGAAGCTATTCAAAGTTGGGTTGTTTTGGTCAAAGTAGTTTGGACCAAGTTTCCGTTGCTCCAATAATGGGTCCAACTATTTGAGAATTATTTAAAAATTATATTTACACCTTTATAACTTTATATTGGTCCAAAAAAAAGCCGGTATTCATTCTAAGAGCTTTAAATCTCAATTTAAACCTTCATACGAATCTATTGAACGTTTGGACGATCTTTGTCGTAGAAGTTTGCACAAGTTTTCCGTCGAATCAAAAATGGGTCTAACGTTCTTCTCTTAGGTTTATTACTATATTTATATCCTTATCACTTCATATTGGTCCCAAAAAAGGCCAATATTCACTTCGTACGAAGCTATTCAAAGTTGGGCAGTTTTGGTCAAAGTAGTTTGGACCAAGTTTCCGTTGCTCCAATAATGGGTCTAACTATTTGAGAATTATTTAAAAACTATATTTACAGCTTTATAACTTTATATTGGTCCAAAAAAAAGCCGGTATTCATTCTAAAAGCTTTAAATCTCAATTTAAACATTCATACGAATCTATTGAAAGTTTGGACGATCTTTGTCGTAGAAGTTTGCCCAAGTTTTCCGTTGAATCAAAAATGGGTCTAACATTCTTCTCTTAGGTTTATTACTATATTTATACCCTTATCACTTCATATTGGTCCCAAAAAAGGCCAATATTCACTTCGTACGAAGCTATTCAAAGTTGGGTTGTTTTGGTCAAAGTAGTTTGGACCAAGTTTCCGTTGCTCCAATAATGGGTCCAACTATTTGAGAATTATTTAAAAACTATATTTACACCTTTATAACTTTATATTGGTCCAAAAAAAAGCCGGTATTCATTCTAAAAGCTTTAAATCTCAAATTAAACCTTCATACGAATCTATTGAAAGTTTGGACGATCTTTGTCGTAGAAGTTTGCACAAGTTTTCCGTTGAATCAAAAATGGGTCTAACGTTCTTCTCTTAGGTTTATTACTATATTTATATCCTTATCACTTCATATTGGTCCCAAAAAAAGGCCAATATTCAATTCGTACGAAGCTATTCAAAGTTGGGCAGTTTTGGTCAAAGTAGTTTGGACCAAGTTTCCGTTGCTCCAATAATGGGTCCAACTATTTGAGAATTATTTAAAAACTATATTTACACCTTTATAACTTTATATTGGTCCAAAAAAAGCCGGTATTCATTCTAAAAGCTTTAAATCTCAATTTAAACCTTCATACGAATCTATTGAAAGTTTGGACGATCTTTGTCGTAGAAGTTTGCACAAGTTTTTCGTTAAATAAAAAATGGGTCTAACGTTCTTATATTAGGTTTATTACTATATTTATATCCTTATCACTTCATATTGGTCCCAAAAAAGGCCAATATTCACTTCGTACGAAGCTATTCAAAGTTGGGCAGTTTTGGTCAAAGTAGTTTGGACCAAGTTTCCGTTGCTCCAATAATGGGTCTAACTATTTGAGAATTATTTAAAAACTATATTTACACCTTTATAACTTTATATGGGTCCAAAAAAAAGCCGGTATTCATTCTAAAAGCTTTAAATCTCAATTTAAACATTCATACGAATCTATTGAAAGTTTGGACGATCTTTGTCGTAGAAGTTTGCACAAGTTTTCCGTTGAATCAAAAATGGGTCTAACATTCTTCTCTTAGGTTTATTACTATATTTATATCCTTATCACTTCATATTGGTCCCAAAAAAGGCCAATATTCACTTCGTACGAAGCTATTCAAAGTTGGGCAGTTTTGGTCAAAGTAGTTTGGACCAAGTTTCCGTTGCTCCAATAATGGGTCCAACTATTTGAGAATTATTTAAAAACTATATTTACACCTTTATAACTTTATATTGGTCCAAAAAAAAGCCGGTATTCATTCTAAAAGCTTTAAATCTCAATTTAAACCTTCATACGAATCTATTGAAAGTTTGGACGATCTTTGTCGTAGAAGTTTGCACAAGTTTTCCGTTAAATAAAAAATGGGTCTAACGTTCTTCTATTAGGTTTGTTACTATATTTATATCCTTATCACGTCATATTGGTCCCAAAAAAGGCCAATATTCACTTCGTACGAAGCTATTCAAAGTTGGGCAGTTTTGGTCAAAGTAGTTTGGACCAAGTTTCCGTTGCTCCAATAATGGGTCTAACTATTTGAGAATTATTTAAAAACTATATTTACACCTTTATAACTTTATATTGGTCCAAAAAAAAGCCGGTATTCATTCTAATAGCTTTAAATCTCAATTTAAACATTCATACGAATCTATTGAAAGTTTGGACGATCTTTGTCGTAGAAGTTTGCACAAGTTTTCCGTTGAATCAAAAACGGGTCTAACATTCTTCTCTTAGGTTTATTACTATATTTATATCCTTATCACTTCATATTGGTCCCAAAAAAGGCCAATATTCACTTCGTACGAAGCTATTCAAAGTTGGGTTGTTTTGGTCAAAGTAGTTTGGACCAAGTTTCCGTTGCTCCAATAATGGGTCCAACTATTTGAGAATTATTTAAAAATTATATTTACACCTTTATAACTTTATATTGGTCCAAAAAAAAGCCGGTATTCATTCTAAGAGCTTTAAATCTCAATTTAAACCTTCATACGAATCTATTGAACGTTTGGACGATCTTTGTCGTAGAAGTTTGCACAAGTTTTCCGTCGAATCAAAAATGGGTCTAACGTTCTTCTCTTAGGTTTATTACTATATTTATATCCTTATCACTTCATATTGGTCCCAAAAAAGGCCAATATTCACTTCGTACGAAGCTATTCAAAGTTGGGCAGTTTTGGTCAAAGTAGTTTGGACCAAGTTTCCGTTGCTCCAATAATGGGTCTAACTATTTGAGAATTATTTAAAAACTATATTTACAGCTTTATAACTTTATATTGGTCCAAAAAAAAGCCGGTATTCATTCTAAAAGCTTTAAATCTCAATTTAAACATTCATACGAATCTATTGAAAGTTTGGACGATCTTTGTCGTAGAAGTTTGCCCAAGTTTTCCGTTGAATCAAAAATGGGTCTAACATTCTTCTCTTAGGTTTATTACTATATTTATACCCTTATCACTTCATATTGGTCCCAAAAAAGGCCAATATTCACTTCGTACTAAGCTATTCAAAGTTGGGCAGTTTTGGTCAAAGTAGTTTGGACCAAGTTTCCGTTGCTCCAATAATGGGTCGAACTATTTGAGAATTATTTAAAAACTATATTTACACCTTTATAACTTTATATTGGTCGAAAAAAAGACGGTATTCATTCTAAAAGCTTTAAATCTCAATTTAAACATTCATACGAATCTATTGAAAGTTTGGACGATCTTTGTCGTAGAAGTTTGCACAAGTTTTCCGTTAAATAAAAAATGGGTCTAACGTTCTTCTATTAGGTTTATTACTATATTTATATCCTTATCACGTCATATTGGTCCCAAAAAAGGCCAATATTCACTTCGTACGAAGCTATTCAAAGTTGGGCAGTTTTGGTCAAAGTAGTTTGGACCAAGTTTCCGTTGCTCCAATAATGGCTCTAACTATTTGAGAATTATTTAAAAACTATATTTACACCTTTATAACTTTATATTGGTCCAAAAAAAAGCCGGTATTCATTCTAAAAGCTTTAAATCTCAATTTAAACATTCATACGAATCTATTGAAAGTTTGGACGATCTTTGTCGTAGAAGTTTGCACAAGTTTTCCGTTGAATCAAAAATGGGTCTAACATTCTTCTCTTAGGTTTATTACTATATTTATATCCTTATCACTTCATATTGGTCCCAAAAAGGCCAATATTCACTTCGTACGAAGCTATTCAAAGTTGGGTTGTTTTGGTCAAAGTAGTTTGGACCAAGTTTCCGTTGCTCCAATAATGGGTCCAACTATTTGAGAATTATTTAAAAACTATATTTACACCTTTATAACTTTATATTGGTCCAAAAAAAAGCCGGTATTCATTCTAAAAGCTTTAAATCTCAATTTAAACCTTCATACGAATATATTGAAAGTTTGGACGATCTTTGTCGTAGAAGTTTGCACAAGTTTTCCGTCGAATCAAAAATGGGTCTAACGTTCTTCTCTTAGGTTTATTACTATATTTATATCCTTATCACTTCATATTGGTCCCAAAAAAGGCCAATATTCACTTCGTACGAAGCTATTCAAAGTTGGGCAGTTTTGGTCAAAGTAGTTTGGACCAAGTTTCCGTTGCTCCAATAATGGGTCGAGCTATTTGAGAATTATTTAAAAACTATATTTACACCTTTATAACTTTATATTGGTCCAAAAAAAAGCCGGTATTCATTCTAAAAGCTTTAAATCTCAATTTAAACATTCATACGAATCTATTGAAAGTTTGGACGATCTTTGTCGTAGAAGTTTGCACAAGTTTTCCGTTGAATCAAAAACGGGTCTAACATTCTTCTCTTAGGTTTATTACTATATTTATATCCTTATCACTTCATATTGGTCCCAAAAAAGGCCAATATTCACTTCGTACGAAGCTATTCAAAGTTGGGTTGTTTTGGTCAAAGTAGTTTGGACCAAGTTTCCGTTGCTCCAATAATGGGTCCAACTATTTGAGAATTATTTAAAAATTATATTTACACCTTTATAACTTTATATTGGTCCAAAAAAAAGCCGGTATTCATTCTAAGAGCTTTAAATCTCAATTTAAACCTTCATACGAATCTATTGAACGTTTGGACGATCTTTGTCGTAGAAGTTTGCACAAGTTTTCCGTCGAATCAAAAATGGGTCTAACGTTCTTCTCTTAGGTTTATTACTATATTTATATCCTTATCACTTCATATTGGTCCCAAAAAAGGCCAATATTCACTTCGTACGAAGCTATTCAAAGTTGGGCAGTTTTGGTCAAAGTAGTTTGGACCAAGTTTCCGTTGCTCCAATAATGGCTCTAACTATTTGAGAATTATTTAAAAACTATATTTACACCTTTATAACTTTATATTGGTCCAAAAAAAAGCCGGTATTCATTCTAAAAGCTTTAAATCTCAATTTAAACATTCATACGAATCTATTGAAAGTTTGGACGATCTTTGTCGTAGAAGTTTGCACAAGTTTTCCGTTGAATCAAAAATGGGTCTAACATTCTTCTCTTAGGTTTATTACTATATTTATATCCTTATCACTTCATATTGGTCCCAAAAAGGCCAATATTCACTTCGTACGAAGCTATTCAAAGTTGGGTTGTTTTGGTCAAAGTAGTTTGGACCAAGTTTCCGTTGCTCCAATAATGGGTCCAACTATTTGAGAATTATTTAAAAACTATATTTACACCTTTATAACTTTATATTGGTCCAAAAAAAAGCCGGTATTCATTCTAAAAGCTTTAAATCTCAATTTAAACCTTCATACGAATATATTGAAAGTTTGGACGATCTTTGTCGTAGAAGTTTGCACAAGTTTTCCGTCGAATCAAAAATGGGTCTAACGTTCTTCTCTTAGGTTTATTACTATATTTATATCCTTATCACTTCATATTGGTCCCAAAAAAGGCCAATATTCACTTCGTACGAAGCTATTCAAAGTTGGGCAGTTTTGGTCAAAGTAGTTTGGACCAAGTTTCCGTTGCTCCAATAATGGGTCGAACTATTTGAGAATTATTTAAAAACTATATTTACACCTTTATAACTTTATATTGGTCCAAAAAAAAGCCGGTATTCATTCTAAAAGCTTTAAATCTCAATTTAAACATTCATACGAATCTATTGAAAGTTTGGACGATCTTTGTCGTAGAAGTTTGCACAAGTTTTCCGTTGAATCAAAAATGGGTCTAACATTCTTCTCTTAGGTTTATTACTATATTTATATCCTTATCACTTCATATTGGTCCCAAAAAAGGCCAATATTCACTTCGTACGAAGCTATTCAAAGTTGGGCAGTTTTGGTCAAAGTAGTTTGGACCAAGTTTCCGTTGCTCCAATAATGGGTCTAACTATTTGAGAATTATTTAAAAACTATATTTACAGCTTTATAACTTTATATTGGTCCAAAAAAAAGCCGGTATTCATTCTAAAAGCTTTAAATCTCAATTTAAACATTCATACGAATCTATTGAAAGTTTGGACGATCTTTGTCGTAGAAGTTTGCCCAAGTTTTCCGTTGAATCAAAAATGGGTCTAACATTCTTCTCTTAGGTTTATTACTATATTTATACCCTTATCACTTCATATTGGCCCCAAAAAAGGCCAATATTCACTTCGTACGAAGCTATTCAAAGTTGGGCAGTTTTGGTCAAAGTAGTTTGGACCAAGTTTCCGTTGCTCCAATAATGGGTCGAACTATTTGAGAATTATTTAAAAACTATATTTACACCTTTATAACTTTATATTGGTCCAAAAAAAAGCCGGTATTCATTCTAAAAGCTTTAAATCTCAATTTAAACATTCATACGAATCTATTGAAAGTTTGGACGATCTTTGTCGTAGAAGTTTGCACAAGTTTTCCGTTGAATCAAAAACGGGTCTAACATTCTTCTCTTAGGTTTATTACTATATTTATATCCTTATCACTTCATATTGGTCCCAAAAAAGGCCAATATTCACTTCGTACGAAGCTATTCAAAGTTGGGTTGTTTTGGTCAAAGTAGTTTGGACCAAGTTTCCGTTGCTCCAATAATGGGTCCAACTATTTGAGAATTATTTAAAAATTATATTTACACCTTTATAACTTTATATTGGTCCAAAAAAAAGCCGGTATTCATTCTAAGAGCTTTAAATCTCAATTTAAACCTTCATACGAATCTATTGAACGTTTGGACGATCTTTGTCGTAGAAGTTTGCACAAGTTTTCCGTCGAATCAAAAATGGGTCTAACGTTCTTCTCTTAGGTTTATTACTATATTTATATCCTTATCACTTCATATTGGTCCCAAAAAAGGCCAATATTCACTTCGTACGAAGCTATTCAAAGTTGGGCAGTTTTGGTCAAAGTAGTTTGGACCAAGTTTCCGTTGCTCCAATAATGGGTCTAACTATTTGAGAATTATTTAAAAACTATATTTACAGCTTTATAACTTTATATTGGTCCAAAAAAAAGCCGGTATTCATTCTAAAAGCTTTAAATCTCAATTTAAACATTCATACGAATCTATTGAAAGTTTGGACGATCTTTGTCGTAGAAGTTTGCCCAAGTTTTCCGTTGAATCAAAAATGGGTCTAACATTCTTCTCTTAGGTTTATTACTATATTTATACCCTTATCACTTCATATTGGTCCCAAAAAAGGCCAATATTCACTTCGTACTAAGCTATTCAAAGTTGGGCAGTTTTGGTCAAAGTAGTTTGGACCAAGTTTCCGTTGCTCCAATAATGGGTCGAACTATTTGAGAATTATTTAAAAACTATATTTACACCTTTATAACTTTATATTGGTCCAAAAAAAGACGGTATTCATTCTAAAAGCTTTAAATCTCAATTTAAACATTCATACGAATCTATTGAAAGTTTGGACGATCTTTGTCGTAGAAGTTTGCACAAGTTTTCCGTTAAATAAAAAATGGGTCTAACGTTCTTCTATTAGGTTTATTACTATATTTATATCCTTATCACGTCATATTGGTCCCAAAAAAGGCCAATATTCACTTCGTACGAAGCTATTCAAAGTTGGGCAGTTTTGGTCAAAGTAGTTTGGACCAAGTTTCCGTTGCTCCAATAATGGCTCTAACTATTTGAGAATTATTTAAAAACTATATTTACACCTTTATAACTTTATATTGGTCCAAAAAAAAGCCGGTATTCATTCTAAAAGCTTTAAATCTCAATTTAAACATTCATACGAATCTATTGAAAGTTTGGACGATCTTTGTCGTAGAAGTTTGCCCAAGTTTTCCGTTGAATCAAAAATGGGTCTAACATTCTTCTCTTAGGTTTATTACTATATTTATACCCTTATCACTTCATATTGGTCCCAAAAAAGGCCAATATTCACTTCGTACTAAGCTATTCAAAGTTGGGCAGTTTTGGTCAAAGTAGTTTGGACCAAGTTTCCGTTGCTCCAATAATGGGTCGAACTATTTGAGAATTATTTAAAAACTATATTTACACCTTTATAACTTTATATTGGTCCAAAAAAAGACGGTATTCATTCTAAAAGCTTTAAATCTCAATTTAAACATTCATACGAATCTATTGAAAGTTTGGACGATCTTTGTCGTAGAAGTTTGCACAAGTTTTCCGTTAAATAAAAAATGGGTCTAACGTTCTTCTATTAGGTTTATTACTATATTTATATCCTTATCACGTCATATTGGTCCCAAAAAAGGCCAATATTCACTTCGTACGAAGCTATTCAAAGTTGGGCAGTTTTGGTCAAAGTAGTTTGGACCAAGTTTCCGTTGCTCCAATAATGGCTCTAACTATTTGAGAATTATTTAAAAACTATATTTACACCTTTATAACTTTATATTGGTCCAAAAAAAAGCCGGTATTCATTCTAAAAGCTTTAAATCTCAATTTAAACATTCATACGAATCTATTGAAAGTTTGGACGATCTTTGTCGTAGAAGTTTGCACAAGTTTTCCGTTGAATCAAAAATGGGTCTAACATTCTTCTCTTAGGTTTATTACTATATTTATATCCTTATCACTTCATATTGGTCCCAAAAAGGCCAATATTCACTTCGTACGAAGCTATTCAAAGTTGGGTTGTTTTGGTCAAAGTAGTTTGGACCAAGTTTCCGTCGCTCCAATAATGGGTCCAACTATTTGAGAATTATTTAAAAACTATATTTACACCTTTATAACTTTATATTGGTCCAAAAAAAAGCCGGTATTCATTCTAAAAGCTTTAAATCTCAATTTAAACCTTCATACGAATATATTGAAAGTTTGGACGATCTTTGTCGTAGAAGTTTGCACAAGTTTTCCGTCGAATCAAAAATGGGTCTAACGTTCTTCTCTTAGGATTATTACTATATTTATATCCTTATCACTTCATATTGGTCCCAAAAAAGGCCAATATTCACTTCGTACGAAGCTATTCAAAGTTGGGCAGTTTTGGTCAAAGTAGTTTGGACCAAGTTTCCGTTGCTCCAATAATGGGTCTAACTATTTGAGAATTATTTAAAAACTATATTTACAGCTTTATAACTTTATATTGGTCCAAAAAAAAGCCGGTATTCATTCTAAAAGCTTTAAATCTCAATTTAAACCTTCATACGAATCTATTGAAAGTTTGGACGATCTTTGTCGTAGAAGTTTGCACAAGTTTTCCGTTGAATAAAAAATGGGTCTAACGTTCTTCTATTAGGTTTATTACTATATTTATATCCTTATCACGTCATATTGGTCCCAAAAAAGGCCAATATTCACTTCGTACGAAGCTATTCAAAGTTGGGCAGTTTTGGTCAAAGTAGTTTGGACCAAGTTTCCGTTGCTCCAATAATGGCTCTAACTATTTGAGAATTATTTAAAAACTATATTTACACCTTTATAACTTTATATTGGTCCAAAAAAAAGCCGGTATTCATTCTAAAAGCTTTAAATCTCAATTTAAACATTCATACGAATCTATTGAAAGTTTGGACGATCTTTGTCGTAGAAGTTTGCACAAGTTTTCCGTTGAATCAAAAATGGGTCTAACATTCTTCTCTTAGGTTTATTACTATATTTATATCCTTATCACTTCATATTGGTCCCAAAAAGGCCAATATTCACTTCGTACGAAGCTATTCAAAGTTGGGTTGTTTTGGTCAAAGTAGTTTGGACCAAGTTTCCGTTGCTCCAATAATGGGTCCAACTATTTGAGAATTATTTAAAAACTATATTTACACCTTTATAACTTTATATTGGTCCAAAAAAAAGCCGGTATTCATTCTAAAAGCTTTAAATCTCAATTTAAACCTTCATACGAATATATTGAAAGTTTGGACGATCTTTGTCGTAGAATTTTGCACAAGTTTTCCGTCGAATCAAAAATGGGTCTAACGTTCTTCTCTTAGGTTTATTACTATATTTATATCCTTATCACTTCATATTGGTCCCAAAAAAGGCCAATATTCACTTCGTACGAAGCTATTCAAAGTTGGGCAGTTTTGGTCAAAGTAGTTTGGACCAAGTTTCCGTTGCTCCAATAATGGGTCTAACTATTTGAGAATTATTTAAAAACTATATTTACAGCTTTATAACTTTATATTGGTCCAAAAAAAAGCCGGTATTCATTCTAAAAGCTTTAAATCTCAATTTAAACCTTCATACGAATCTATTGAAAGTTTGGACGATCTTTGTCGTAGAAGTTTGCACAAGTTTTCCGTTGAATAAAAAATGGGTCTAACGTTCTTCTATTAGGTTTATTACTATATTTATATCCTTATCACTTCATATTGGTCCCAAAAAAGGCCAATATTCACTTCGTACGAAGCTATTCAAAGTTGGGCAGTTTTGGTCAAAGTAGTTTGGACCAAGTTTTCGTTGCTCCAATAATGGGTCTAACTATTTGAGAATTATTTAAAAACTATATTTACACCTTTATAACTTTATATTGGTCCAAAACAAGGCCGGTATTCATTCTAAAAGCATTAAATCTCAATTTAAACCTTCATACGAGTCTATTGAAAGTTTGGACGATCTTTGTCGCAGAAGTTTGCACAAGTTTTCCGTTGAATAAAAAATGGGTCTAACGTTCTTCTCTTTGGTTTATTGCTATATTTATATCCTTATCACTTCATATTGGTCCCAAAAAAGGCCAATATTCACTTCGTACGAAGCTATTCAAAGTTGGGCAGTTTTGGTCAAAGTAGTTTGGACCAAGTTTCCGTTGCTCCAATAATGGGTCTAACTATTTGAGAATTATTAAAAAACTATATTTACAGCTTTATAACTTTATATTGGTCCAAAAAAAGGCCGGTATTCATTCTAAAAGCTTTAAATCTCAATTTAAACCATCATACGAGTCTATTGAAAGTTTGGACGATCTTTGTCGTAGAAGTTTGCACAAGTTTTCCGTTGAATAAAAAATGGGTCTAACGTTGGGGCTTAGCGCGTCTAGATGCGGTGGCGTGGGAAAAATCGGCCTACACATGGAATTTTCACGTTCTCCATATGCACACGCTCCTAACACGATACAAGGAGGTGTCGTGACACCTTACGGGGTAATTCCAAAAACATTGATTTTTTCGACCCCCGCCCGCCATGGCACGGGGCTTAGCGCGTCCAGATGCGGGGCGTGGGCAAAATCGGCCTACACATGGAATTTTCATGTTCTCCTTGTGCACACGCTCCTTCCACGATAGAAGGAGGTGTCGTGACACCTTCCGGTGTAATTCGGAAAACTTTGATTTTTTCGACCCCCGCCCGCCATAGCACGGGGCTTAGCGCGTCCAGATGCGGTGGCGTGGGCAAAATTGGCCTACACATGGAATTTTCA
The DNA here is from genome assembly GCA_030408175.1 of Trifolium repens. Lineage (NCBI taxonomy): Eukaryota > Viridiplantae > Streptophyta > Magnoliopsida > Fabales > Fabaceae > Trifolium > Trifolium repens. The sequence continues at coordinate 35,675,692 of CP125838.1, read as the reverse complement.
CGTTCTCCATATGCACACGCTCCTACCACGATACAAGGAGGTGTCGTGACACCTTCTAGTGTAATTCGGAAAACTTTGATTTTTTCGACCCCCGCCCGTCGTGGCACGGGGCTTAGTGCGTCCTGATGCGGTGGCGTGGGCAAAATATGCCTACACATGGAATTTTAACGTTCTCCATGTGCACACGCTCCTACCACGATACAAGGAGGTGCTGTGACACCTTCCGGTATAATTCGGAAAACTTTGATTTTTTCGACCCCCGCTCGCCATGGCACGGGGCTTAGCGCGTCCAGATGCGGTGGCGTGGGCAAAATCGGCCTACACATGGAATTTTGACGTTCTCCATGTGCACACGCTCCTACCACGATACAAGGAGTTGCTGTGACACCTTCCGGTATAATTCGGAAAACTTTGATTTTTTTCGACCCCCGCTCGCCATGGCACGGGGCTTAGCGCGTCCAGATGCGGTGGAGTGGGCAAAATCGGCCTACACATGGAATTTTCACGTTCTCCATATGCACACGCTCCTAACACGATATAAGTAGGTGTCGTGATACCTTCCGGTGTAATTCGGAAAAGTTTGATTTTTTCGACCCCCGCCCGTCATGGCACGGGGCTTAGCGCGTCCAAATGCGGTGGCGTGGGCAAAATTGGCCTACACATGAAATTTTCACATTCTGCATATGCACACGCTCCTAACACGATACAAGGAGGTGTCGTGACACCTTCCGGTGTAATTCCAAAAACTTTGATTTTTTCGACCTCCGCCCGCCATGGCACGGGGCTTAGCGCGTCCAGATGCGGTGGCGTGGGCAAAATCGGCCTACACATGGAATTTTCACGTTCTCCATATGCACACGCTCCTACCACGATACAAGGAAGTGTCGTGACACCTTCCGGTGTAATTCGGAAAACTTTGATTTTTTCGACCCCCGCCCGCCGTGGCACGGGGCTTAGTGCGTCCAGATGCGGTGGCATGGGCAAAATATACCTACACATGGAATTTTAACGTTCTCCATGTGCACACGCTCCTACCATGATACAAGGAGGTGCTATGACACCTTCCGGTATAATTCGGAAAACTTTGATTTTTTTCGACCCCCGCTCGCCATGGCACGGGGCTTAGCGCGTCCAGATGCGGTGGCGTGGACAAAATCGACCTACACATGGAATTTTCACGTTCTCCATATGCACACGCTCCTACCACGATACAAGGAGGTGTCGTGACACCTTCCAGTGTAATTCGGAAAACTTTGATTTTTTCGACCCCCGCCCGCCGTGGCACGGGGCTTAGCGCGTCCAGATGCGGTGGCGTGGGCAAAATCGACCTACACATGGAATTTTCACGTTCTCCATATGCACACGCTCCTACCACGATACAAGGAAGTGTCGTGACACCTTCCGGTGTAATTCGGAAAACTTTTATTTTTTCGACCCCCGCCCGCCATGGCACGGGGCTTAGCGCGTCCAGATGCGGTGGCGTGGGCAAAATCGACCTACACATGGAATTTTCACGTTCTCCATATGCACACGCTCCTACCACGATACAAGGAGGTGTCGTGACACCTTCCAGTGTAATTCGGAAAACTTTGATTTTTTCGACCCCCGCCCGCCATGGCACGGGGCTTAGCGCGTCCAGATGCGGGGCGTGGGCAAAATCGGCCTACACATGGAATTTTCATGTTCTCCTAGTGCACACGCTCCTTCCACTATAGAAGGAGGTGCCGTGACACCTTCCAGTGTAATTCGGAAAACTTTGATTTTTTCGACCCCCGCCCGCCGTGGCACGGGGCTTAGTGCGTCCTGATGCGGTGGCGTGGGCAAAATATGCCTACACATGGAATTTTAACGTTCTCCATGTGCACACGCTCCTACCACGATACAAGGAGGTGTTGTGACACCTTCCGGTATAATTCGGAAAACTTTGATTTTTTCGACCCCCGCTCGCCATGGCACGGGGCTTAGCGCGTCCAGATGCGGTGGCGTGGGCAATATCGGCCTACACATGGAATTTTGACGTTCTCCATATGCACACGCTCCTACCACGATATAAGTAGGTGTCGTGATACCTTCCGGTGTAATTCGGAAAACTTTGATTTTTTCGACCCCCGCCCGTCATGGCACGGGGCTTAGCGCGTCCAAATGCGGTGGCGTGGGCAAAATTGGCCTACACATGAAATTTTCACGTTCTGCATATGCACACGCTCCTAACACGATACAAGGAGGTGTCGTGACACCTTCCGGTGTAATTCGGAAAAGTTTGATTTTTTCGACCCCCGCCCGTAATGGCACGGGGCTTAGCGCGTCCAAATGCGGTGGCGTGGGCAAAATTGGCCTACCAATGAAATTTTCACGTTCTGCATATGCACACGCTCCTAACACGATACAAGGAGGTGTCGTGACACCTACCGGTGTAATTCCAAAAACTTTGATTTTTTCGACCTCCGCCCGCCATAGCACGGGGCTTAGCGCGTCCAGATGCGGTGGCGTGGGCAAAATCGGCCTACACATGGAATTTTCACGTTCTCCATATGCACACGCTCCTACCACGTTACAAGGAATTGTCGTGACTCCTTCCGGTGTAATTCGGAAAACTTTGATTTTTTCGACCCCCGCCCGCCATGGCACGGGGCTTAGCGCGTCCAGATGCGGTGGCGTGGGCAAAATCGGCCTACACATGGAAATTTCACGTGCTCCATATGCACACGCTCCTACCACGAAATAAGTAGGTCTCGTGACACCTTCCGGTGTAATTCGGAAAACTTTGATTTTTTCGACCCCTGCCCGCCATGGCACGGGGCTTAGCGCGTCCAGATGCGGTGGCGTGGACAAAATCGACCTACACATGGAATTTTCACGTTCTCCATATGCACACGCTCCTACCACGATACAAGGAGGTGTCGTGACACCTTCCAGTGTAATTCGGAAAACTTTGATTTTTTCGACCCCCGCCCGCCGTGGCACGGGGCTTAGCGCGTCCAGATGCGGTGGCGTGGGCAAAATCGACCTACACATGGAATTTTCACGTTCTCCATATGCACACGCTCCTACCACGATACAAGGAAGTGTCGTGACACCTTCCGGTGTAATTCGGAAAACTTTTATTTTTTCGACCCCCGCCCGCCATGGCACGGGGCTTAGCGCGTCCAGATGCGGTGGCGTGGGCAAAATCGACCTACACATGGAATTTTCACGTTCTCCATATGCACACGCTCCTACCACGATACAAGGAGGTGTCGTGACACCTTCCAGTGTAATTCGGAAAACTTTGATTTTTTCGACCCCCGCCCGCCATGGCACGGGGCTTAGCGCGTCCAGATGCGGGGCGTGGGCAAAATCGGCCTACACATGGAATTTTCATGTTCTCCTAGTGCACACGCTCCTTCCACTATAGAAGGAGGTGCCGTGACACCTTCCAGTGTAATTCGGAAAACTTTGATTTTTTCGACCCCCGCCCGCCGTGGCACGGGGCTTAGTGCGTCCTGATGCGGTGGCGTGGGCAAAATATGCCTACACATGGAATTTTAACGTTCTCCATGTGCACACGCTCCTACCACGATACAAGGAGGTGTTGTGACACCTTCCGGTATAATTCGGAAAACTTTGATTTTTTCGACCCCCGCTCGCCATGGCACGGGGCTTAGCGCGTCCAGATGCGGTGGCGTGGGCAATATCGGCCTACACATGGAATTTTGACGTTCTCCATATGCACACGCTCCTACCACGATATAAGTAGGTGTCGTGATACCTTCCGGTGTAATTCGGAAAACTTTGATTTTTTCGACCCCCGCCCGTCATGGCACGGGGCTTAGCGCGTCCAAATGCGGTGGCGTGGGCAAAATTGGCCTACACATGAAATTTTCACGTTCTGCATATGCACACGCTCCTAACACGATACAAGGAGGTGTCGTGACACCTTCCAGTGTAATTCGGAAAACTTTAATTTTTTCGACCCCCGCCCGCCGTGGCACGGGGCTTAGTGCGTCCTGATGCGGTGGCGTGGGCAAAATATGCCTACACATGGAATTTTAACGTTCTCCATGTGCACACGCTCCTACCACGATACAAGGAGGTGTTGTGACACCTTCCGGTATAATTCGGAAAACTTTGATTTTTTCGACCCCCGCCCGCCATGGCACGGGGCTTAGCGCGTCCAGATGCGGTGGCGTGGGCAAAATCGACCTACACATGGAATTTTCACGTTCTCCATATGCACACGCTCCTACCACGATACAAGGAAGTGTCGTGACACCTTCCGGTGTAATTCGGAAAACTTTGATTTTTTCGACCCCCGCCCGCCATGGCACGGGGCTTAGCGCGTCCAGATGCGGTGGCGTGGGCAAAATCGACCTACACATGGAATTTTCACGTTCTCCATATGCACACGCTCCTACCACGATACAAGGAGGTGTCGTGACACCTTCCAGTGTAATTCGGAAAACTTTGATTTTTTCGACCCCCGCCCGCCGTGGCACGGGGCTTAGTGCGTCCTGATGCGGTGGCGTGGGCAAAATATGCCTACACATGGAATTTTAACGTTCTCCATGTGCACACGCTCCTACCACGATACAAGGAGGTGTTGTGACACCTTCCGGTATAATTCGGAAAACTTTGATTTTTTCGACCCCCGCTCGCCATGGCACGGGGCTTAGCGCGTCCAGATGCGGTGGCGTGGGCAATATCGGCCTACACATGGAATTTTGACGTTCTCCATGTGCACACGCTCCTACCACGATACAAGGAGTTGCTGTGACACCTTCCGGTATAATTCGGAAAACTTTGATTTTTTTCGACCCCCGCTCGCCATGGCACGGGGCTTAGCGCGTCCAGATGCGGTGGAGTGGGCAAAATTGGCCTACACATGGAATTTTCACGTTCTCCATATGCACACGCTCCTACCACGATATAAGTAGGTGTCGTGATACCTTCCGGTGTAATTCGGAAAACTTTGATTTTTTCGACCCCCGCCCGTCATGGCACGGGGCTTAGCGCGTCCAAATACGGTGGCGTGGGCAAAATTGGCCTACACATGAAATTTTCACGTTCTGCATATGCACACGCTCCTAACACGATACAAGGAGGTGTCGTGACACCTTCCGGTGTAATTCCAAAAACTTTGATTTTTTCGACCTCCACCCGCCATGGCACGGGGCTTAGCGCGTCCAGATGCGGTGGCGTGGGCAAAATCGGCCTACACATGGAATTTTCACGTTCTCCATATGCACACGCTCCTACCACGATACAAGGAAGTGTCGTGACACCTTCCAGTGTAATTCGGAAAACTTTGATTTTTTCGACCCCCGCCCGCCATGTCACGGAGCTTTGCGCGTTCAGATGCGGTGGCGTGGGCAAAATTGGCCTACACATGGAATTTTCATGTTCTACATATGCACACCCAGATGCGGTGGCGTGGGCAAAATCGTCCTACACATGGAATTTTCACGTTCTCCATATGCACACGCTCCTACCACGATACAAGGAAGTGTCGTGACACCTTCCGGTGTAATTCGGAAAACTTTGATTTTTTCGACCCCCGCCCGCCATGGCACGGGGCTTAGCGCGTCCAGATGCGGTGGCGTGGGCAAAATCGACCTACACATGGAATTTTCACGTTCTCCATATGCACACGCTCCTACCACGATACAAGGAGGTGTCGTGACACCTTCCAGTGTAATTCGGAAAACTTTGATTTTTTCGACCCCCGCCCGCCATGGCACGGGGCTTAGCGCGTCCAGATGCGGGGCGTGGGCAAAATCGGCCTACCCATGGAATTTTCATGTTCTCCTAGTGCACACGCTCCTTCCACGATAGAAGGAGGTGTCGTGACACCTTCCGGTGTAATTCGGAAAACTTTGATTTTTTCGACCCCCGCCCGCCATAGCACGGGGCTTAGCGCGTCCAGATGCGGTGGCGTGGGCAAAATTGGCCTACACATGGAATTTTCACGTTCTCCATATGCACACGCTCCTACCACGATACAAGGAGGTGTCATGACACCTTCTAGTGTAATTCGGAAAACTTTGATTTTTTTCGACCCCCGCTCGCCATGGCACGGGGCTTAGCGCGTCCAGATGCGGTGGAGTGGGCAAAATCGGCCTACACATGGAATTTTCACGTTCTCCATATGCACACGCTCCTAACACGATATAAGTAGGTGTCGTGATACCTTCCGGTGTAATTCGGAAAAGTTTGATTTTTTCGACCCCCGCCCGTCATGGCACGGGGCTTAGCGCGTCCAAATGCGGTGGCGTGGGCAAAATTGGCCTAACAATGAAATTTTCACGTTCTGCATATGCACACGCTCCTAACAAGATACAAGGAGGTGTCGTGACACCTTCCGGTGTAATTCCAAAAACTTTGATTTTTTCGACCTCCGCCCGCCATGGCACGGGGCTTAGCGCGTCCAGATGCGGTGGCGTGGGCAAAATCGTCCTACACATGGAATTTTCACATTCTCCATATGCACACGCTCCTACCACGATACAAGGAAGTGTCGTGACACCTTCCGGTGTAATTCGGAAAACTTTGATTTTTTCGACCCCCGCCCGCAATGGCACGGGGCTTAGCGCGTCCAGATGCGGTGGCGTGGGCAAAATCGGCCTACACATGGAAATTTCACGTGCTCCATATGCACACGGTCCTACCACGAAATAAGTAGGTGTCGTGACACCTTCCGGTGTAATTCGGAAAACTTTGATTTTTTCGACCCCTGCCCGCCATGGCACGGGGCTTAGCGCGTCCAGATGCGGTGGCGTGGGCAAAATCGACCTACACATGGAATTTTCACGTTCTCTATATGCACACGCTCCTACCACGATACAAGGAGGTGTCGTGACACCTTCTAGTGTAATTCGGAAAACTTTGATTTTTTCGACCCCCGCCCGCCGTGGCACGGGGCTTAGTGCGTCCTGATGCGGTGGCGTGGGCAAAATATGCCTACACGTGGAATTTTAACGTTCTCCATGTGCACACGCTCCTACCACGATACAAGGAGGTGTTGTGACACCTTCCGGTATAATTCGGAAAACTTTGATTTTTTCGACCCCCGCTCGCCATGGCACGGGGCTTAGCGCGTCCAGATGCGGTGGCGTGGGCAATATCGGCCTACACATGGAATTTTGACGTTCTCCATGTGCACACGCTCCTACCACGATACAAGGAGTTGCTGTGACACCTTCCGGTATAATTCGGAAAACTTTGATTTTTTTCGACCCCCGCTCGCCATGGCACGGGGCTTAGCGCGTCCAGATGCGGTGGAGTGGGCAAAATTGGCCTACACATGGAATTTTCACGTTCTCCATATGCACACGCTCCTACCACGATACAAGGAAGTGTCGTGACACCTTCCGGTGTAATTCGGAAAACTTTGATTTTTTCGACCCCCGCCCGCAATGGCACGGGGCTTAACGCGTCCAGATGCGGTGGCGTGGGCAAAATCGGCCTACACATGGAAATTTCACGTGCTCCATATGCACACGGTCCTACCACGAAATAAGTAGGTGTCGTGACACCTTCCGGTGTAATTCGGAAAACTTTGATTTTTTCGACCCCTGCCCGCCATGGCACGGGGCTTAGCGCGTCCAGATGCGGTGGCGTGGGCAAAATCGACCTACACATAGAATTTTCACGTTCTCTATATGCACACGCTCCTACCACGATACAAGGAGGTGTCGTGACACCTTCCAGTGTAATTCGGAAAACTTTGATTTTTTCGACCCCCGCCCGCCGTGGCACGGGGCTTAGTGCGTCCTGATGCGGTGGCGTGGGCAAAATATGCCTACACATGGAATTTTAACGTTCTCCATGTGCACACGCTCCTACCACGATACAAGGAGGTGTTGTGACACCTTCCGGTATAATTCGAAAAACTTTGATTTTTTTCGACCCCCGCTCGCCATGGCACGGGGCTTAGCGCGTCCAGATGCGGTGGCGTGGGCAAAATCGGCCTACACATGGAATTTTCACGTGCTCCATATGCACACGCTCCTACCACGATATAAGTAGGTGTCGTGATACCTTCCGGTGTAATTCGGAAAACTTTGATTTTTTCGACCCCCGCCCGTCATGGCACGGGGCTTAGCGCGTCCAAATGCGGTGGCGTGGGCAAAATTGGCCTACACATGAAATTTTCACGTTCTGCATATGCACACGCTCCTAACATGATACAAGGAGGTGTCGTGACACCTTCCGGTGTAATTCCAAAAACTTTGATTTTTTCGACCTCCGCCCGCCATGGCACGGGGCTTAGCGCGTCCAGATGCGGTGGCGTGGGCAAAATCGTCCTACACATGGAATTTTCACATTCTCCATATGCACACGCTCCTACCACGATACAAGGAAGTGTCGTGACACCTTCCGGTGTAATTCGGAAAACTTTGATTTTTTCGACCCCCGCCCGCAATGGCACGGGGCTTAGCGCGTCCAGATGCGGTGGCGTGGGCAAAATCGGCCTACACATGGAAATTTCACGTGCTCCATATGCACACGGTCCTACCACGAAATAAGTAGGTGTCGTGACACCTTCCGGTGTAATTCGGAAAACTTTGATTTTTTCGACCCCTGCCCGCCATGGCACGGGGCTTAGCGCGTCCAGATGCGGTGGCGTGGGCAAAATCGACCTACACATGGAATTTTCACGTTCTCTATATGCACACGCTCCTACCACGATACAAGGAGGTGTCGTGACACCTTCTAGTGTAATTCGGAAAACTTTGATTTTTTCGACCCCCGCCCGCCGTGGCACGGGGCTTAGTGCGTCCTGATGCGGTGGCGTGGGCAAAATATGCCTACACGTGGAATTTTAACGTTCTCCATGTGCACACGCTCCTACCACGATACAAGGAGGTGTTGTGACACCTTCCGGTATAATTCGGAAAACTTTGATTTTTTCGACCCCCGCTCGCCATGGCACGGGGCTTAGCGCGTCCAGATGCGGTGGCGTGGGCATTATCGGCCTACACATGGAATTTTGACGTTCTCCATGTGCACACGCTCCTACCACGATACAAGGAGTTGCTGTGACACCTTCCGGTATAATTCGGAAAACTTTGATTTTTTTCGACCCCCGCTCGCCATGGCACGGGGCTTAGCGCGTCCAGATGCGGTGGAGTGGGCAAAATTGGCCTACACATGGAATTTTCACGTTCTCCATATGCACACGCTCCTACCACGATACAAGGAAGTGTCGTGACACCTTCCGGTGTAATTCGGAAAACTTTGATTTTTTCGACCCCCGCCCGCAATGGCACGGGGCTTAGCGCGTCCAGATGCGGTGGCGTGGGCAAAATCGGCTACACATGGAAATTTCACGTGCTCCATATGCACACGGTCCTACCACGAAATAAGTAGGTGTCGTGACACCTTCCGGTGTAATTCGGAAAACTTTGATTTTTTCGACCCCTGCCCGCCATGGCACGGGGCTTAGCGCGTCCAGATGCGGTGGCGTGGGCAAAATCGACCTACACATGGAATTTTCACGTTCTCTATATGCACACGCTCCTACCACGATACAAGGAGGTGTCGTGACACCTTCCAGTGTAATTCGGAAAACTTTGATTTTTTCGACCCCCGCCCGCCGTGGCACGGGGCTTAGTGCGTCCTGATGCGGTGGCGTGGGCAAAATATGCCTACACATGGAATTTTAACGTTCTCCATGTGCACACGCTCCTACCACGATACAAGGAGGTGTTGTGACACCTTCCGGTATAATTCGGAAAACTTTGATTTTTTTCGACCCCCGCTCGCCATGGCACGGGGCTTAGCGCGTCCAGATGCGGTGGCGTGGGCAAAATCGGCCTACACATGGAATTTTCATGTGCTCCATATGCACACGCTCCTACCACGATATAAGTAGGTGTCGTGATACCTTCCGGTGTAATTCGGAAAACTTTGATTTTTTCGACCCCCGCCCGTCATGGCACGGGGCTTAGCGCGTCCAAATGCGGTGGCGTGGGCAAAATTGGCCTACACATGAAATTTTCACGTTCTGCATATGCACACGCTCCTAACATGATACAAGGAGGTGTCGTGACACCTTCCGGTGTAATTCCAAAAACTTTGATTTTTTCGACCTCCACCCGCCATGGCACGGGGCTTAGCGCGTCCAGATGCGGTGGCGTGGGCAAAATCGGCCTACACATGGAATTTTCACGTTCTCCATATGCACACGCTCCTACCACGATACAAGGAAGTGTCGTGACACCTTCCGGTGTAATTCGGAAAACTTTGATTTTTTCGACCCCCGCCCGCCATGGCACGGGGCTTTGCGCGTCCAGATGCGGTGGCGTGGGCAAAATTGGCCTACACATGGAATTTTCATGTTCTACATATGCACACCCAGATGCGGTGGCGTGGGCAAAATCGTCCTACACATGGAATTTTCACGTTCTCCATATGCACACGCTCCTACCACGATACAAGGAAGTGTCGTGACAACTTCCGGTATAATTCGGAAAACTTTGATTTTTTCGACCCCCGCCCGCCATGGCACGGGGCTTAGCGCGTCCAGATGCGGTGGCGTGGGCAAAATCGGCCTACACATGGAAATTTCACGTGCTCCATATGCATACGGTCCTACCACGAAATAAGTAGGTGTCGTGACACCTTCCGGTGTAATTCGGAAAACTTTATTTTTACGACCCCTGCCCGCCATGGCACGGGGCTTAGCGCGTCCAGATGCGGTGGCGTGGGCAAAATCGACCTACACATGGAATTTTCACGTTCTCCATATGCACACGCTCCTACCACGATACAAGGAGGTGTCGTGACACCTTCCAGTGTAATTCGGAAAACTTTGATTTTTTCGACCCCCGCCCGCCGTGGCACGGGGCTTAGTGCGTCCTGATGCGGTGGCGTGGGCAAAATATGCCTACACATGGAATTTTAACGTTCTCCATGTGCACACGCTCCTACCACGATACAAGGAGGTGTTGTTACACCTTCCAGTATAATTCGGAAAACTTTGATTTTTTCGACCCCCGCTCGCCATGGCACGGGGCTTAGCGCGTCCAGATGCGGTGGCGTGGGCAATATCGGCCTACACATGGAATTTTGACGTTCTCCATGTGCACACGCTCCTACCACGATACAAGGAGTTGCTGTGACACCTTCCGGTATAATTCGGAAAACTTTGATTTTTTCGACCCCCGCTCGCCATGGCACGGGGCTTAGCGCGTCCAGATGCGGTGGCGTGGGCAATATCGGCCTACACATGGAATTTTGACGTTCTCCATGTGCACACGCTCCTACCACGATACAAGGAGTTGCTGTGACACCTTCCGGTATAATTCGGAAAACTTTGATTTTTTCGACCCCCGCTCGCCATGGCACGGGGCTTAGCGCGTCCAGATGCGGTGGAGTGGGCAAAATTGGCCTACACATGGAATTTTCACGTTCTCCATATGCACACGCTCCTACCACGATATAAGTAGGTGTCGTGACACCTTCCGGTGTAATTCGGAAAACTTTATTTTTTCGACCCCTGCCCGCCATGGCACGGGGCTTAGCGCGTCCAGATGCGGTGGCGTGGGCAAAATCGGCCTACACATGGAATTTTCACATTCTCCATATGCACACGCTCCTACCACGATACAAGGAAGTGTCGTGACACCTTCCGGTGTAATTCGGAAAACTTTGATTTTTTCGACCCCCGCCCGCCATGGCACGGGGCTTTGCGCGTCCAGATGCGGTGGCGTGGGCAAAATTGGCCTACACATGGAATTTTCATGTTCTGCATATGCACACCCAGATGCGGTGGCGTGGGCAAAATTGGCCTACACATGGAATTTTCATGTTCTACATATGCACACGCTCCTACCACGATACAAGGAGGTGTCGTGACACCTTCCAGTGTAATTCGGAAAACTTTGATTTTTTCGACCCCCGCCCACCGTGGCACGAGGCTTAGTGCGTCCAGATGCGGTGGCGTGGGCAAAATCGGCCTACACATGGAATTTTCACGTTCTCCATATGCACACGCTCCTACCACGATTCAAGGAGGTGTCGTGACACCTTCCGGTGTAATTCGGAAAACTTTGATTTTTTCGACCCCTGTCCGCCATGGCACGGGGCTTAGCGCGTCCAGATGCGGTGGCGTGGGCAAAATCGACCTACACATGGAATTTTCACGTTCTCCATATGCACACGCTCCTACCACGATACAAGGAGGTGTCGTGACACCTTCCGGTGTAATTCGGAAAACTTTGATTTTTTCGACCCCCGCCCGCCATGGCACGGGGCTTAGCGCGTCCAGATGCGGTGGCGTGGGCAAAATTGGCCTACACATGGAATTTTGACGTTCTCCATGTCCACACGCTCCTACCACGATACAAGGAGTTGCTGTGACACCTTCCGGTATAATTCGGAAAAATTTGATTTTTTTCGACCCCCGCTCGCCATGGCACGGGGCTTAGCGCGTCCAGATGCGGTGGAGTGGGTAAAATTGGCCTACACATGGAATTTTCACGTTCTCCATATGTACACGCTCCTACCACGATATAAGTAGGTGTCGTGATACCTTCCGGTGTAATTCGGAAAACTTTGATTTTTTCGACCCCCGCCCGTCATGGCACGGGGCTTAGCGCGTCCAAATGCGGTGGCGTGGGCAAAATTGGCCTACACTTGAAATTTTCACGTTCTGCATATGCACACGCTCCTAACACGATACAAGGAAGTGTCGTGACACCTTCCGGTGTAATTCGGAAAACTTTGATTTTTTCGACCCCCGCCCGCCATGGCACGGGGCTTTGCGCGTCCAGATGCGGTGGCGTGGGCAAAATTGGCCTACACATGGAATTTTCATGTTCTACATATGCACACGCTCCTACCACGATACAAGGAGGTGTCGTGGCACCTTCCAGTGTAATTCGGAAAACTTTGATTTTTTCGACCCCCGCCCGCCGTGGCACGGGGCTTAGTGCGTCCAGATGCGGTGGCGTGGGCAAAATATGCCTACACATGGGATTTTAACGTTCTCCTTGTGCACACGCTCCTACCACGATACAAGGAGGTGCTATGACACCTTCCGGTATAATTCGGAAAACTTTGATTTTTTTCGACCCCCGCTCGCCATGGCACGGGGCTTAGCGCGTCCAGATGCGGTGGCGTGGGCAAAATCGGCCTACACATGGAATTTTCGCGATCTCCATGTGCACAGGCTCCTACCACGATACAAGGAGGTGCTGTGACACCTTCCGGTGTAATTCGGAAAACTTTGATTTTTTCGACCCCCGCCCGCCGTGGTACGGGGCTTAGCGCGTCCAGATGCGGTGGAGTGGGCAAAATCGGCCTACACATGGAATTTTCACGTTCTCCATATGCACACGCTCCTACCACGATATAAGTAGGTGTCGTGATACCTTCCGGTGTAATTCGGAAAACTTTGATTTTTTCGACCCCCACCCGTCATGGCACGGGGCTTAGCGCGTCCAAATGCGGTGGCGTGGGCAAAATTGGCCTACACATGAAATTTTCACGTTCTGCATATGCACACGCTCCTAACACGATACAAGGAGGTGTCGTGACACCTTTCGGTGTAATTCCAAAAACTTTGATTTTTTCGACCTCCGCCCGCCATGGCACGGGGCTTAGCGCGTCCAGATGCGGTGGCGTGGGCAAAATCGGCCTACACATGAAATTTTCACGTTCTCCATATGCACACGCTCCTACCACGATACAAGGAAGTGTCGTGACACCTTCCGGTGTAATTCGGAAAACTTTGATTTTTTCGACCCCCGCCCGCCATGGCACGGGGCTTTGCGCGTCCAGATGCGTTGGCGTGGGCAAAATTGGCCTACACATGGAATTTTCATGTTCTACATATGCACACGCTCCTACCACGATACAAGGAGGTGTCGTGACACCTTCCAGTGTAATTCGGAAAACTTTGATTTTTTCGAACCCCGCCCGCCGTGGCACAGGGCTTAGTGCGTCCAGATGCGGTGGCGTGGGCAAAATATGCCTACACATGGAATTTTAACGTTCTCCTTGTGCACACGCTCCTACCACGATACAAGGAGGTGCTATGACACCTTCCGGTATAATTCGGAAAACTTTGATTTTTTTCGACCCCCGCTCGCCATGGCACGGGGCTTAGCGCGTCCAGATGCGGTGGCGTGGGCAAAATCGGCCTACACATGGAATTTTCACGTTCTCCATGTGCACAGGCTCCTACCACGATACAAGGAGGTGCTGTGACACCTTCCGGTGTAATTCGAAAAACTTTGATTTTTTCGACCCCCGCCCGCCGTGGTACGGGGCTTAGCGCGTCCAGATGCGGTGGAGTGGGCAAAATCGGCCTACACATGGAATTTTCACGTTCTCCATATGCACACGCTCCTACCACGATATAAGTAGGTGTCGTGATACCTTCCGGTGTAATTCGGAAAACTTTGATTTTTTCGACCCCCGCCCGTCATGGCACGGGGCTTAGCGCGTCCAAATGCGGTGGCGTGGGCAAAATTGGCCTACACATGAAATTTTCACGTTCTGCATATGCACACGCTCCTAACACGATACAAGGAGGTATCGTGACACCTTCCGGTGTAATTCCAAAAACTTTGATTTTTTCGACCTCCGCCCGCCATGGCACGGGGCTTAGGGCGTCCAGATGCGGTGGCGTGGGCAAAATCGGCCTACACATGGAATTTTCACGTTCTCCATATGCACACGCTCCTACCACGATTCAAGGAGGTGTCGTGACACCTTCCGGTGTAATTCGGAAAACTTTGATTTTTTCGACCCCTGCCCGCCATGGCACGGGGCTTAGCGCGTCCAGATGCGGTGGCGTGGGCAAAATCGGCCTACACATGGAATTTTCACGTTCTCCATGTGCACAGGCTCCTACCACGATACAAGGAGGTGCTGTGACACCTTCCGGTATAATTCAGAAAACTTTGATTTTTTCGACCCCCGCTCGCCATGGCACGGGGCTTAGCGCGTCCAGATGCGGTGGCGTGGGCAAAATCGGCCTACACAAGGAAATTTGACGTTCTCCATGTGCACACGCTCCTACCACGATACAAGGAGGTGCTGTGAGGCCTTCCGGTATAATTCGGAAAACTTTGATTTTTTCGACCCCCGCACGCCATGGCACGGGGCTTAGCGCGTCCAAATGCGGTGGCGTGGGCAAAATTGGCCTACACATGAAATTTTCACGTTCTGCATATGCACACGCTCCTAACACGATACAAGGAGGTGTCGTGACACCTTCCGGTGTAATTCCAAAAACTTTGATTTTTTCGACCTCCGCCCGCCATGGCACGGGGCTTAGCGCGTCCAGATGCGGTGGCGTGGGCAAAATCGGCCTACACATGGAATTTTCACGTTCTCCATATGCACACGCTCCTACCACGATACAAGGAAGTGTCGTGACACCTTCCGGTGTAATTCGGAAAACTTTGATTTTTTCGACCCCCGCCAGCCATGGCACGGGGCTTAGCGCGTCCAGATGCGGTGGCGTGGGCAAAATTGGCCTACACATGGAATTTTCATGTTCTACATATGCACACGCTCCTACCACGATACAAGGAGGTGTCGTGACACCTTCCAGTGTAATTCAGAAAACTTTGATTTTTTCGACCCCCGCCCGCCGTGGCACGGGGCTTAGTGCGTCCAGATGCGGTGGCGTGGGAAAAATATGCCTATACATGGAATTTTAACGTTCTCCATGTGCACACGCTCCTACCACGATACAAGGAGGTGCTATGACACCTTCCGGTATAATTCAAAAAACTTTGATTTTTCCGACCCCCGCTCGCCATGGCACGGGGCTTAGCGCGTCCAGATGCGGTGGCGTGGGCAAAATCGGCCTACACATGGAATTTTCACCTTCTCCATGTGCACAGGCTCCTACCACGATACAAGGAGGTGCTGTGACACCTTCCGGTGTAATTCGGAAAACTTTGATTTTTTCGACCCCCGCCTGCCGTGGTACGGGGGGGCTTAGCGCGTCCAGATGCGGTGGCGTGGGCAAAATTGGCCTACACATGGAATTTTCACGTTCTCCATATGCACACGCTCCTACCACGATACAAGGAGGTGTCGTGACACCTTCCGGTGTAATTCGGAAAACGTTGATTTTTTCGACCCCTGCCCGCCATGGCACGGGGCTTAGCTCGTCCAGATGCGGTGGCGTGGGCAAAATCGACCTACACATGGAATTTTCACGTTCTCCATATGCACACGCTCCTACCACGATACAAGGAGGTGTCGTGACACCTTCCGGTGTAATTCGGAAAACTTTGATTTTTTCGACCCCCGCTCGCCGTGGTACGGGGCTTAGCGCGTCCAGATGCGGTGGAGTGGGCAAAATCGGCCTACACATGGAATTTTCACGTTCTCCATATGCACACGCTCCTACCACGATATAAGTAGGTGTCGTGATACCTTCCGGTGTAATTCGGAAAACTTTGATTTTCTCGACCCCCGCCCGTCATGGCACGGGGCTTAGCGCGTCCAAATGCGGTGGCGTGGGCAAAATTGGCCTACACATGAAATTTTCACGTTCTGCATATGCACACGCTCCTAACACGATACAAGGAGGTGTCGTGACACCTTCCGGTGTAATTCCAAAAACTTTGATTTTTTCGACCTCTGCCCGCCATGGCACGGGGCTTAGCGCGTCCAGATGCGGTGGCGTGGGCAAAATCGGCCTACACATGGAATTTTCACGTTCTCCATATGCACACGCTCCTACCACGATTCAAGGAGGTGTCGTGACACCTTCCGGTGTAATTCCGAAAACTTTGATTTTTTCGACCCCTGCCCGCCATGGCACGGGGCTTAGCGCGTCCAGATGCGGTGGCGTGGGCAAAATCGACCTACACATGGAATTTTCACGTTCTCCATATGCACACGCTCCTACCAGGATATAAGGAGGTGTCGTGACACCTTCCGGTGTAATTCGGAAAACGTTGATTTTTTCGACCCCTGCCCGCCATGGCACGGGGCTTAGCGCGTCCAGATGCGGTGGCGTGGGCAAAATCGACCTACACATGGAATTTTCACGTTCTCCATATGCACACGCTCCTACCACGATACAAGGAGGTGTCGTGACACCTTCCGGTGTAATTCGGAAAACTTTGATTTTTTCGACCCCCGCTCGCCGTGGTACGGGGCTTAGCGCGTCCAGATGCGGTGGAGTGGGCAAAATCGGCCTACACATGGAATTTTCACGTTCTCCATATGCACACGCTCCTACCACGATATAAGTAGGTGTCGTGATACCTTCCGGTGTAATTCGAAAAACTTTGATTTTTTCGACCCCCGCCCGTCATGGCACGGGGCTTAGCGCGTCCAAATGCGGTGGCGTGGGCAAAATTGGCCTACACATGAAATTTTCACGTTCTGCATATGCACACGCTCCTAACACGATACAAGGAAGTGTCGTGACACCTTCCGGTGTAATTCGGAAAACTTTGATTTTTTCGACCCCCGCCAGCCATGGCACGGGGCTTAGCGCGTCCAGATGCGGTGGCGTGGGCAAAATTGGCCTACACATGGAATTTTCATGTTCTACATATGCACACGCTCCTACCACGATACAAGGAGGTGTCGTGACACCTTCCAGTGTAATTCAGAAAACTTTGATTTTTTCGACCCCCGCCCGCCGTGGCACGGGGCTTAGTGCGTCCAGATGCGGTGGCGTGGGCAAAATATGCCTATACATGGAATTTTAACGTTCTCCATGTGCACACGCTCCTACCACGATACAAGGAGGTGCTATGACACCTTCCGGTATAATTCAAAAAACTTTGATTTTTCCGACCCCCGCTCGCCATGGCACGGGGCTTAGCGCGTCCAGATGCGGTGGCGTGGGCAAAATCGGCCTACACATGGAATTTTCACCTTCTCCATGTGCACAGGCTCCTACCACGATACAAGGAGGTGCTGTGACACCTTCCGGTGTAATTCGGAAAACTTTGATTTTTTCGACCCCCGCCTGCCGTGGTACGGGGCTTAGCGCGTCCAGATGCGGTGGCGTGGGCAAAATTGGCCTACACATGGAATTTTCACGTTCTCCATATGCACACGCTCCTACCACGATACAAGGAGGTGTCGTGACACCTTCCGGTGTAATTCGGAAAACGTTGATTTTTTCGACCCCTGCCCGCCATGGCACGGGGCTTAGCTCGTCCAGATGCGGTGGCGTGGGCAAAATCGACCTACACATGGAATTTTCACGTTCTCCATATGCACACGCTCCTACCACGATACAAGGAGGTGTCGTGACACCTTCCGGTGTAATTCGGAAAACTTTGATTTTTTCGACCCCCGCTCGCCGTGGTACGGGGCTTAGCGCGTCCAGATGCGGTGGAGTGGGCAAAATCGGCCTACACATGGAATTTTCACGTTCTCCATATGCACACGCTCCTACCACGATATAAGTAGGTGTCGTGATACCTTCCGGTGTAATTCGGAAAACTTTGATTTTCTCGACCCCCGCCCGTCATGGCACGGGGCTTAGCGCGTCCAAATGCGGTGGCGTGGGCAAAATTGGCCTACACATGAAATTTTCACGTTCTGCATATGCACACGCTCCTAACACGATACAAGGAGGTGTCGTGACACCTTCCGGTGTAATTCCAAAAACTTTGATTTTTTCGACCTCTGCCCGCCATGGCACGGGGCTTAGCGCGTCCAGATGCGGTGGCGTGGGCAAAATCGGCCTACACATGGAATTTTCACGTTCTCCATATGCACACGCTCCTACCACGATTCAAGGAGGTGTCGTGACACCTTCCGGTGTAATTCCGAAAACTTTGATTTTTTCGACCCCTGCCCGCCATGGCACGGGGCTTAGCGCGTCCAGATGCGGTGGCGTGGGCAAAATCGACCTACACATGGAATTTTCACGTTCTCCATATGCACACGCTCCTACCAGGATATAAGGAGGTGTCGTGACACCTTCCGGTGTAATTCGGAAAACTTTGATTTTTTCGACCCCTGCCCGCCATGGCACGGGGCTTAGCGCGTCCAGATGCGGTGGCGTGGGCAAAATTGGCCTACACATGGAATTTTCACGGTCTCCATATGCACACGCTCCTACCAGGATACAAGGAGGTGTCGTGACACCTTCCGGTGTAATTCGGAAAACGTTGATTTTTTCGACCCCTGCCCGCCATGGCACGGGGCTTAGCGCGTCCAGATGCGGTGGCGTGGGCAAAATCGACCTACACATGGAATTTTCACGTTCTCCATATGCACACGCTCCTACCACGATACAAGGAGGTGTCGTGACACCTTCCGGTGTAATTCGGAAAACTTTGATTTTTTCGACCCCCGCTCGCCGTGGTACGGGGCTTAGCGCGTCCAGATGCGGTGGAGTGGGCAAAATCGGCCTACACATGGAATTTTCACGTTCTCCATATGCACACGCTCCTACCACGATATAAGTAGGTGTCGTGATACCTTCCGGTGTAATTCGAAAAACTTTGATTTTTTCGACCCCCGCCCGTCATGGCACGGGGCTTAGCGCGTCCAAATGCGGTGGCGTGGGCAAAATTGGCCTACACATGAAATTTTCACGTTCTGCATATGCACACGCTCCTAACACGATACAAGGAGGTGTCGTGACACCTTCCGGTGTAATTCCAAAAACTTTGATTTTTTCGACCTCTGCCCGCCATGGCACGAGGCTTAGCGCGTCCGGATGCGGTGGCGTGGGCAAAATCGGCCTACACATGGAATTTTCAGGTTCTCCATATGCACACGCTCCTACCACGATTCAAGGAGGTGTCGCGACACCTTCCGGTGTAATTCGGAAAACTTTGATTTTTTCGACCCCTGCCCACCATGGCACGGGGCTTAGCGCGTCCAGATGCGGTGGCGTTGGAAAATCGACCTACACATGGAATTTTCACGTTCTCCATATGCACACGCTCCTACCACGATACAAGGAGGTGTCGTGACACCTTCCAGTGTAATTCGGAAAACGTTGATTTTTTCGACCCCTGCCCGCCATGGCACGGGGCTTAGCGCGTCCAGATGCGGTGGCGTGGGCAAAATCGACCTACACCAGGAATTTTCACGTTCTCCATATGCACACGCTCCAACCAGGATACAAGGAGGTGTCGTGACACCTTCCGGTGTAATTCGGAAAACTTTGATTTTTTCGACCCCCGCCCGCCATGGCACGGGGCTTAGCGCGTCCAGATGCGGTGGCGTGGGCAAAATTGGCCTACACATGGAATTTTCACGTTCTTCATATGCACACGCTCCTACCACGATACAAGGAGGTGTCGTGACACCTTCCGGTGTAATTCGGAAAACTTTGATTTTTTCGACCCCCGCTCGCCGTGGTACGGGGCTTAGCGCGTCCAGATGCGGTGGAGTGGGCAAAATCGGCCTACACATGGAATTTTCACGTTCTCCATATGCACACGCTCCTACCACGATATAAGTAGGTGTCGTGATACCTTCCGGAGTAATTCGGAAAACTTTGATTTTTTCGACCCTCGCCCGTCATGGCACGGGGCTTAGCGCGTCCAAATGCGGTGGCGCGGGCAAAATTGGCCTACACATGAAATTTTCACGTTCTGCATATGCACACGCTCCTAACACGATACAAGGAGGTGTCGTGACACCTTCCGATGTAATTCCAAAAACTTTGATTTTTTCGACCTCTGCCCGCCATGGCACGGGGCTTAGCGCGTCCAGATGCGGTGGCGTGGGCAAAATCGGCCTACACATGGAATTTTCACGTTCTCCATATGCACACGCTCCTACCACGATACAAGGAAGTGTCGTGACACCTTCCGGTGTAATTCGGAAAACTTTGATTTTTTCGACCCCCGCCAGCCATGGCACGGGGCTTAGCGCGTCCAGATGCGGTGGCGTGGGCAAAATTGGCCTACACATGGAATTTTCATGTTCTACATATGCACACGCTCCTACCACGATACAAGGAGGTGTCGTGACACCTTCCAGTGTAATTCGGAAAACTTTGATTTTTTCGACCCCCGCCCGCCGTGGCACGGGGATTAGTGCGTCCAGATGCGGTGGCGTGGGCAAAATATGCCTATACATGGAATTTTAACGTTCTCCATGTGCACACGCTCCTACCACGATACAAGGAGGTGCTATGACACCTTCCGGTATAATTCAAAAAACTTTGATTTTTCCGACCCCCGCTCGCCATGGCACGGGGCTTAGCGCGTCCAGATGCGGTGGCGTGGGCAAAATCGGCCTACACATGGAATTTTCACGTTCTCCATATGCACACGCTCCTACCACGATTCAAGGAGGTGTCGTGACACCTTCCGGTGTAATTCAGAAAACTTTGATTTTTTCGACCCCTGCCCGCCATGGCACGGGGCTTAGCGCGTCCAGATGCGGTGGCGTGGGCAAAATCGACCTACACAAGGAATTTTCACGTTCTCCATATGCACACGCTCCTACCACGATACAAGGAGGTGCTGTGAGGCCTTCCGGTATAATTCAGAAAACTTTGATTTTTTCGACCCCCGCTCGCCATGGCACAGGGCTTAGTGCGTCCAGATGTGGTGGCGTGGGCAAAATATGCCTACACATGGAATTTTAACGTTCTCCATGTGCAAACGCACCTACCACGATACAAGGAGGTGCTGTGACACCTTCCGGTATAATTCAGAAAACTTTGATTTTTTCGACCCCCGCTCGCCATGGCACGGGGCTTAGCGCGTCCAGATGCGGTGGCGTGGGCAAAATCGGCCTACACAAGGAAATTTGACGTTCTCCATGTGCACACGCTCCTACCACGATACAAGGAGGTGCTGTGAGGCCTTCCGGTATAATTCGGAAAACTTTGATTTTTTCGACCCCCGCACGCCATGGCACGGGGCTTAGCGCGTCCAAATGCGGTGGCGTGGGCAAAATTGGCCTACACATGAAATTTTCACGTTCTGCATATGCACACGCTCCTAACACGATACAAGGAGGTGTCGTGACACCTTCCGGTGTAATTCCAAAAACTTTGATTTTTTCGACCTCCGCCCGCCGTGGCACGGGGCTTAGCGCGTCCAGATGCGGTGGCGTGGGCAAAATCGGCCTACACATGGAATTTTCACGTTCTCCATATGCACACGCTCCTACCAGGATACAAGGAGGTGTCGTGACACCTTCCGGTGTAATTCGGAAAACTTTGATTTTTTCGACCCCCGCCCGCCATGGCACGGGGCTTAGCGCGTCCAAATGCGGTGGCGCGGGCAAAATTGGCCTACACATGAAATTTTCACGTTCTGCATATGCACACGCTCCTAACACGATACAAGGAGGTGTCGTGACACCTTCCGGTGTAATTCCAAAAACTTTGATTTTTTCGACCTCTGCCCGCCATGGCACGGGGCTTAGCGCGTCCAGATGCGGTGGCGTGGGCAAAATCGGCCTACACATGGAATTTTCACGTTCTCCATATGCACACGCTCCTACCACGATACAAGGAAGTGTCGTGACACCTTCCGGTGTAATTCGGAAAACTTTGATTTTTTCGACCCCCGCCAGCCATGGCACGGGGCTTAGCGCGTCCAGATGCGGTGGCGTGGGCAAAATTGGCCTACACATGGAATTTTCATGTTCTACATATGCACACGCTCCTACCACGATACAAGGAGGTGTCGTGACACCTTCCAGTGTAATTCGGAAAACTTTGATTTTTTCGACCCCCGCCCGCCGTGGCACGGGGATTAGTGCGTCCAGATGCGGTGGCGTGGGCAAAATATGCCTATACATGGAATTTTAACGTTCTCCATGTGCACACGCTCCTACCACGATACAAGGAGGTGCTATGACACCTTCCGGTATAATTCAAAAAACTTTGATTTTTCCGACCCCCGCTCGCCATGGCACGGGGCTTAGCGCGTCCAGATGCGGTGGAGTGGGCAAAATCGGCCTACACATGGAATTTTCACGTTCTCCATATGCACACGCTCCTACCACGATATAAGTAGGTGTCGTGATACCTTCCGGTGTAATTCGGAAAACTTTGATTTTCTCGACCCCCGCCCGTCATGGCACGGGGCTTAGCGCGTCCAAATGCGGTGGCGTGGGCAAAATTGGCCTACACATGAAATTTTCACGTTCTGCATATGCACACGCTCCTAACACGATACAAGGAGGTGTCGTGACACCTTCCGGTGTAATTCCAAAAACTTTGATTTTTTCGACCTCCGCCCGTCATGGCACGGGGCTTAGCGCGTCCAAATGCGGTGGCGTGGGCAAAATCGGCCTACACATGGAATTTTCACGTTCTCCATATGCACACGCTCCTACCACGATTCAAGGAGGTGTCGTGACACCTTCCGGTGTAATTCAGAAAACTTTGATTTTTTCGACCCCTGCCCGCCATGGCACGGGGCTTAGCGCGTCCAGATGCGGTGGCGTGGGCAAAATCGACCTACACAAGGAATTTTCACGTTCTCCATATGCACACGCTCCTACCACGATACAAGGAGGTGCTGTGAGGCCTTCCGGTATAATTCAGAAAACTTTGATTTTTTCGACCCCCGCTCGCCATGGCACAGGGCTTAGTGCGTCCAGATGTGGTGGCGTGGGCAAAATATGCCTACACATGGAATTTTAACGTTCTCCATGTGCAAACGCACCTACCACGATACAAGGAGGTGCTGTGACACCTTCCGATATAATTCAGAAAACTTTGATTTTTTCGACCCCCGCTCGCCATGGCACGGGGCTTAGCGCGTCCAGATGCGGTGGCGTGGGCAAAATCGGCCTACACAAGGAAATTTGACGTTCTCCATGTGCACACGCTCCTACCACGATACAAGGAGGTGCTGTGAGGCCTTCCGGTATAATTCGGAAAACTTTGATTTTTTCGACCCCCGCACGCCATGGCACGGGGCTTAGCGCGTCCAAATGCGGTGGCGTGGGCAAAATTGGCCTACACATGAAATTTTCACGTTCTGCATATGCACACGCTCCTAACACGATACAAGGAGGTGTCGTGACACCTTCCGGTGTAATTCCAAAAACTTTGATTTTTTCGACCTCCGCCCGCCATGGCACGGGGCTTAGCGCGTCCAGATGCGGTGGCGTGGGCAAAATCGGCCTACACATGGAATTTTCACGTTCTCCATATGCACACGCTCCTACCACGATACAAGGAAGTGTCGTGACACCTTCCGGTGTAATTCGGAAAACTTTGATTTTTTCGACCCCCGCCAGCCATGGCACGGGGCTTAGCGCGTCCAGATGCGGTGGCGTGGGCAAAATCGGCCTACACATGGAATTTTCACGTTCTCCATATGCACACGCTCCTACCACGATATAAGTAGGTGTCGTGATACCTTCCGGTGTAATTCGAAAAACTTTGATTTTTTCGACCCCCGCCCGTCATGGCACGGGGCTTAGCGCGTCCAAATGCGGTGGCGTGGGCAAAATTGGCCTACACATGAAATTTTCACGTTCTGCATATGCACACGCTCCTAACACGATACAAGGAGGTGTCGTGACACCTTCCGGTGTAATTCCAAAAACTTTGATTTTTTCGACCTCTGCCCGCCATGGCACGAGGCTTAGCGCGTCCGGATGCGGTGGCGTGGGCAAAATCGGCCTACACATGGAATTTTCACGTTCTCCATATGCACACGCTCCTACCACGATTCAAGGAGGTGTCGCGACACCTTCCGGTGTAATTCGGAAAACTTTGATTTTTTCGACCCCTGCCCACCATGGCACGGGGCTTAGCGCGTCCAGATGCGGTGGCGTTGGAAAATCGACCTACACATGGAATTTTCACGTTCTCCATATGCACACGCTCCTACCACGATACAAGGAGGTGTCGTGACACCTTCCAGTGTAATTCGGAAAACGTTGATTTTTTCGACCCCTGCCCGCCATGGCACGGGGCTTAGCGCGTCCAGATGCGGTGGCGTGGGCAAAATCGACCTACACCAGGAATTTTCACGTTCTCCATATGCACACGCTCCTACCAGGATACAAGGAGGTGTCGTGACACCTTCCGGTGTAATTCGGAAAACTTTGATTTTTTCGACCCCCGCCCGCCATGGCACGGGGCTTAGCGCGTCCAGATGCGGTGGCGTGGGCAAAATTGGCCTACACATGGAATTTTCACGTTCTCCATATGCACACGCTCCTACCACGATACAAGGAGGTGTCGTGACACCTTCCGGTGTAATTCGGAAAACTTTGATTTTTTCGACCCCCGCTCGCCGTGGTACGGGGCTTAGCGCGTCCAGATGCGGTGGAGTGGGCAAAATCGGCCTACACATGGAATTTTCACGTTCTCCATATGCACACGCTCCTACCACGATATAAGTAGGTGTCGTGATACCTTCCGGAGTAATTCGGAAAACTTTGATTTTTTCGACCCTCGCCCGTCATGGCACGGGGCTTAGCGCGTCCAAATGCGGTGGCGCGGGCAAAATTGGCCTACACATGAAATTTTCACGTTCTGCATATGCACACGCTCCTAACACGATACAAGGAGGTGTCGTGACACCTTCCGGTGTAATTCCAAAAACTTTGATTTTTTCGACCTCTGCCCGCCATGGCACGGGGCTTAGCGCGTCCAGATGCGGTGGCGTGGGCAAAATCGGCCTACACATGGAATTTTCACGTTCTCCATATGCACACGCTCCTACCACGATACAAGGAAGTGTCGTGACACCTTCCGGTGTAATTCGGAAAACTTTGATTTTTTCGACCCCTGCCCGCCATGGCACGGGGCTTAGCGCGTCCAGATGCGGTGGCGTGGGCAAAATCGACCTACACAAGGAATTTTCACGTTCTCCATATGCACACGCTCCTACCACGATACAAGGAGGTGCTGTGAGGCCTTCCGGTATAATTCAGAAAACTTTGATTTTTTCGACCCCCGCTCGCCATGGCACAGGGCTTAGTGCGTCCAGATGTGGTGGCGTGGGCAAAATATGCCTACACATGGAATTTTAACGTTCTCCATGTGCAAACGCACCTACCACGATACAAGGAGGTGCTGTGACACCTTCCGGTATAATTCAAAAAACTTTGATTTTTTCGACCCCCGCTCGCCATGGCACGGGGCTTAGCGCGTCCAGATGCGGTGGCGTGGGCAAAATCGGCCTACACAAGGAAATTTGACGTTCTCCATGTGCACACGCTCCTACCACGATACAAGGAGGTGCTGTGAGGCCTTCCGGTATAATTCGGAAAACTTTGATTTTTTCGACCCCCGCACGCCATGGCACGGGGCTTAGCGCGTCCAAATGCGGTGGCGTGGGCAAAATTGGCCTACACATGAAATTTTCACGTTCTGCATATGCACACGCTCCTAACACGATACAAGGAGGTGTCGTGACACCTTCCGGTGTAATTCCAAAAACTTTGATTTTTTCGACCTCCGCCCGCCATGGCACGGGGCTTAGCGCGTCCAGATGCGGTGGCGTGGGCAAAATCGGCCTACACATGGAATTTTCACGTTCTCCATATGCACACGCTCCTACCACGATACAAGGAAGTGTCGTGACACCTTCCGGTGTAATTCGGAAAACTTTGATTTTTTCGACCCCCGCCAGCCATGGCACGGGGCTTAGCGCGTCCAGATGCGGTGGCGTGGGCAAAATTGGCCTACACATGGAATTTTCATGTTCTACATATGCACACGCTCCTACCACGATACAAGGAGGTGTCGTGACACCTTCCAGTGTAATTCAGAAAACTTTGATTTTTTCGACCCCCGCCCGCCGTGGCACGGGGCTTAGTGCGTCCAGATGCGGTGGCGTGGGCAAAATATGCCTATACATGGAATTTTAACGTTCTCCATGTGCACACGCTCCTACCACGATACAAGGAGGTGCTATGACACCTTCCGGTATAATTCAAAAAACTTTGATTTTTCCGACCCCCGCTCGCCATGGCACGGGGCTTAGCGCGTCCAGATGCGGTGGCGTGGGTAAAATCGGCCTACACATGGAATTTTCACCTTCTCCATGTGCACAGGCTCCTACCACGATACAAGGAGGTGCTGTGACACCTTCCGGTGTAATTCGGAAAACTTTGATTTTTTCGACCCCCGCCCGCCGTGGTACGGGGCTTAGCGCGTCCAGATGCGGTGGCGTGGGCAAAATTGGCCTACACATGGAATTTTCACGTTCTCCATATGCACACGCTCCTACCACGATACAAGGAGGTGTCGTGACACCTTCCGGTGTAATTCGGAAAACGTTGATTTTTTCGACCCCTGCCCGCCATGGCACGGGGCTTAGCTCGTCCAGATGCGGTGGCGTGGGCAAAATCGACCTACACATGGAATTTTCACGTTCTCCATATGCACACGCTCCTAACACGATACAAGGAGGTGTCGTGACACCTTCCGGTGTAATTCGGAAAACTTTGATTTTTTCGACCCCCGCTCGCCGTGGTACGGGGCTTAGCGCGTCCAGATGCGGTGGAGTGGGCAAAATCGGCCTACACATGGAATTTTCACGTTCTCCATATGCACACGCTCCTACCACGATATAAGTAGGTGTCGTGATACCTTCCGGTGTAATTCGGAAAACTTTGATTTTCTCGACCCCCGCCCGTCATGGCACGGGGCTTAGCGCGTCCAAATGCGGTGGCGTGGGCAAAATTGGCCTACACATGAAATTTTCACGCTCTGCATATGCACACGCTCCTAACACGATACAAGGAGGTGTCGTGACACCTTCCGGTGTAATTCCAAAAACTTTGATTTTTTCGACCTCTGCCCGCCATGGCACGGGGCTTAGCGCGTCCAGATGCGGTGGCGTGGGCAAAATCGGCCTACACATGGAATTTTCACGTTCTCCATATGCACACGCTCCTACCACGATTCAAGGAGGTGTCGTGACACCTTCCGGTGTAATTCAGAAAACTTTGATTTTTTCGACCCCTGCCCGCCATGGCACGGGGCTTAGCGCGTCCAGATGCGGTGGCGTGGGCAAAATCGACCTACACATGGAATTTTCACGTTCTCCATATGCACACGCTCCTACCAGGATACAAGGAGGTGTCGTGACACCTTCCGGTGTAATTCGGAAAACTTTGATTTTTTCGACCCCTGCCCGCCATGGCACGGGGCTTAGCGCGTCCAGATGCGGTGGCGTGGGCAAAATTGGCCTACACATGGAATTTTCACGGTCTCCATATGCACACGCTCCTACCAGGATACAAGGAGGTGTCGTGACACCTTCCGGTGTAATTCGGAAAACGTTGATTTTTTCGACCCCTGCCCGCCATGGCACGGGGCTTAGCGCGTCCAGATGCGGTGGCGTGGGCAAAATCGACCTACACATGGAATTTTCACGTTCTCCATATGCACACGCTCCTACCACGATACAAGGAGGTGTCGTGACACCTTCCGGTGTAATTCGGAAAACTTTGATTTTTTCGACCCCCGCTCGCCGTGGTACGGGGCTTAGCGCGTCCAGATGCGGTGGAGTGGGCAAAATCGGCCTACACATGGAATTTTCACGTTCTCCATATGCACACGCTCCTACCACGATATAAGTAGGTGTCGTGATACCTTCCGGTGTAATTCGGAAAACTTTGATTTTTTCGACCCCCGCCCGTCATGGCACGGGGCTTAGCGCGTCCAAATGCGGTGGCGTGGGCAAAATTGGCCTACACATGAAATTTTCACGTTCTGCATATGCACACGCTCCTAACACGATACAAGGAGGTGTCGTGACACCTTCCGGTGTAATTCCAAAAACTTTGATTTTTTCGACCTCTGCCCGCCATGGCACGAGGCTTAGCGCGTCCGGATGCGGTGGCGTGGGCAAAATCGGCCTACACATGGAATTTTCACGTTCTCCATATGCACACGCTCCTACCACGATTCAAGGAGGTGTCGCGACACCTTCCGGTGTAATTCGGAAAACTTTGATTTTTTCGACCCCTGCCCGCCATGGCACGGGGCTTAGCGCGTCCAGATGCGGTGGCGTTGGAAAATCGACCTACACATGGAATTTTCACGTTCTCCATATGCACACGCTCCTACCACGATACAAGGAGGTGTCGTGACACCTTCCAGTGTAATTCGGAAAACGTTGATTTTTTCGACCCCTGCCCGCCATGGCACGGGGCTTAGCGCGTCCAGATGCGGTGGCGTGGGCAAAATCGACCTACACCAGGAATTTTCACGTTCTCCATATGCACACGCTCCTACCAGGATACAAGGAGGTGTCGTGACACCTTCCGGTGTAATTCGGAAAACTTTGATTTTTTCGACCCCCGCCCGCCATGGCACGGGGCTTAGCGCGTCCAGATGCGGTGGCGTGGGCAAAATTGGCCTACACATGGAATTTTCACGTTCTCCATATGCACACGCTCCAACCACGATACAAGGAGGTGTCGTGACACCTTCCGGTGTAATTCGGAAAACGTTGATTTTTTCGACCCCTGCCCGCCATGGCACGGGGCTTAGCTCGTCCAGATGCGGTGGCGTGGGCAAAATCGACCTACACATGGAATTTTCACGTTCTCCATATGCACACGCTCCTACCACGATACAAGGAGGGGTCGTGACACCTTCCGGTGTAATTCGGAAAACTTTGATTTTTTCGACCCCCGCTCGCCGTGGTACGGGGCTTAGCGCGTCCAGATGCGGTGGAGTGGGCAAAATCGGCCTACACATGGAATTTTCACGTTCTCCATATGCACACGCTCCTACCACGATATAAGTAGGTGTCGTGATACCTTCCGGAGTAATTCGGAAAACTTTGATTTTTTCGACCCTCGCCCGTCATGGCACGGGGCTTAGCGCGTCCAAATGCGGTGGCGCGGGCAAAATTGGCCTACACATGAAATTTTCACGTTCTGCATATGCACACGCTCCTAACACGATACAAGGAGGTGTCGTGACACCTTCCGGTGTAATTCCAAAAACTTTGATTTTTTCGACCTCTGCCCGCCATGGCACGGGGCTTAGCGCGTCCAGATGCGGTGGCGTGGGCAAAATCGGCCTACACATGGAATTTTCACGTTCTCCATATGCACACGCTCCTACCACGATACAAGGAAGTGTCGTGACACCTTCCGGTGTAATTCGGAAAACTTTGATTTTTTCGACCCCCGCCAGCCATGGCACGGGGCTTAGCGCGTCCAGATGCGGTGGCGTGGGCAAAATTGGCCTACACATGGAATTTTCATGTTCTACATATGCACACGCTCCTACCACGATACAAGGAGGTGTCGTGACACCTTCCAGTGTAATTCGGAAAACTTTGATTTTTTCGACCCCCGCCCGCCGTGGCACGGGGATTAGTGCGTCCAGATGCGTTGGCGTGGGCAAAATATGCCTATACATGGAATTTTAACGTTCTCCATGTGCACACGCTCCTACCACGATACAAGGAGGTGCTATGACACCTTCCGGTATAATTCAAAAAACTTTGATTTTTCCGACCCCCGCTCGCCATGGCACGGGGCTTAGCGCGTCCAGATGCGGTGGCGTGGGCAAAATCGGCCTACACATGGAATTTTCACCTTCTCCATGTGCACAGGCTCCTACCACGATACAAGGAGGTGCTGTGACACCTTCCGGTGTAATTCGGAAAACTTTGATTTTTTCGACCCCCGCCCGCCGTGGTATGGGGCTTAGCGCGTCCAGATGCGGTGGAGTGGGCAAAATCGGCCTACACATGGAATTTTCACGTTCTCCATATGCACACGCTCCTACCACGATATAAGTAGGTGTCGTGATACCTTCCGGTGTAATTCGGAAAACTTTGATTTTCTCGACCCCCGCCCGTCATGGCACGGGGCTTAGCGCGTCCAAATGCGGTGGCGTGGGCAAAATTGGCCTACACATGAAATTTTCACGTTCTGCATATGCACACGCTCCTAACACGATACAAGGAGGTGTCGTGACACCTTCCGGTGTAATTCCAAAAACTTTGATTTTTTCGACCTCTGCCCGCCATGGCACGGGGCTTAGCGCGTCCAGATGCGGTGGCGTGGGCAAAATCGGCCTACACATGGAATTTTCACGTTCTCCATATGCACACGCTCCTACCACGATTCAAGGAGGTGTCGTGACACCTTCCGGTGTAATTCAGAAAACTTTGATTTTTTCGACCCCTGCCCGCCATGGCACGGGGCTTAGCGCGTCCAGATGCGGTGGCGTGGGCAAAATCGACCTACACAAGGAATTTTCACGTTCTCCATATGCACACGCTCCTACCAGGATACAAGGAGGTGTCGTGACACCTTCCGGTGTAATTCGGAAAACTTTGATTTTTTCGACCCCTGCCCGCCATGGCACGGGGCTTAGCTCGTCCAGATGCGGTGGCGTGGGCAAAATCGACCTACACATGGAATTTTCACGTTCTCCATATGCACACGCTCCTACCACGATACAAGGAGGTGTCGTGACACCTTCCGGTGTAATTCGGAAAACTTTGATTTTTTCGACCCCCGCTCGCCGTGGTACGGGGCTTAGCGCGTCCAGATGCGGTGGAGTGGGCAAAATCGGCCTACACATGGAATTTTCACGTTCTCCATATGCACACGCTCCTACCACGATATAAGTAGGTGTCGTGATACCTTCCGGAGTAATTCGGAAAACTTTGATTTTTTCGACCCTCGCCCGTCATGGCACGGGGCTTAACGCGTCCAAATGCGGTGGCGCGGGCAAAATTGGCCTACACATGAAATTTTCACGTTCTGCATATGCACACGCTCCTAACACGATACAAGGAGGTGTCGTGACACCTTCCGGTGTAATTCCAAAAACTTTGATTTTTTCGACCTCTGCCCGCCATGGCACGGGGCTTAGCGCGTCCAGATGCGGTGGCGTGGGCAAAATCGGCCTACACATGGAATTTTCACGTTCTCCATATGCACACGCTCCTACCACGATTTAAGGAGGTGTCGCGACACCTTCCGGTGTAATTCGGAAAACTTTGATTTTTTCGACCCCCGCCCGCCATGGCATGGGGCTTAGCGCGTCGAAATGCGGTGGCGTGGGCAAAATTGGCCTACACATGGAATTTTCATGTTCTCCATATGCACACGCTCCTACCACGATACAAGGAGGTGTCGTGACACCTTCCAGTGTAATTCGGAAAACTTTGATTTTTTCGACCCCCGCCCGCCGTGGCACCGGGCTTAGTGCGTCCTGATGCGGTGGCGTGGGCAAAATATGCCTACACATGGAATTTTAATGTTCTCCATGTGCACACGCTCCTACCACGATACAAGGAGGTGCTGTGACACCTTCCGGTATAATTCGGAAAACTTTGATTTTTTCGACCCCCGCTCGCCATGAAACGGGGCTTAGCGCGTCCAGATGCGGTGGCGTGGGCAAAATCGGCCTACACATGGAATTTTGACGTTCTCCATGTGCACACGCTCCTACCACGATACAAGGTGTTGCTGTGACACCTTCCGGTATAATTCGGAAAACTTTGATTTTTTTCGACCCCCGCTCGCCATGCCACGGGGCTTAGCGCGTCCAGATGCGGTGGAGTGGGCAAAATCGGCCTACACAATGAATTTTCACGTTCTCCATATGCACACGCTCCTACCAGGATACAAGGAGGTGTCGTGACACCTTCCGGTGTAATTCGGAAAACGTTGATTTTTTCGACCCCTGCCCGCCATGGCACGGGGCTTAGCGCGTCCAGATGCGGTGGCGTGGGCAAAATCGACCTACACATGGAATTTTCACGTTCTCCATATGCACACGCTCCTACCACGATACAAGGAGGTGTCGTGACACCTTCCGGTGTAATTCGGAAAACTTTGATTTTTTCGACCCCCGCTCGCCGTGGTACGGGGCTTAGCGCGTCCAGATGCGGTGGAGTGGGCAAAATCGGCCTACACATGGAATTTTCACGTTCTCCATATGCACACGCTCCTACCACGATATAAGTAGGTGTCGTGATACCTTCCGGTGTAATTCGAAAAACTTTGATTTTTTCGACCCCCGCCCGTCATGGCACGGGGCTTAGCGCGTCCAAATGCGGTGGCGTGGGCAAAATTGGCCTACACATGAAATTTTCACGTTCTGCATATGCACACGCTCCTAACACGATACAAGGAGGTGTCGTGACACCTTCCGGTGTAATTCCAAAAACTTTGATTTTTTCGACCTCTGCCCGCCATGGCACGAGGCTTAGCGCGTCCGGATGCGGTGGCGTGGGCAAAATCGGCCTACACATGGAATTTTCACGTTCTCCATATGCACACGCTCCTACCACGATTCAAGGAGGTGTCGCGACACCTTCCGGTGTAATTCGGAAAACTTTGATTTTTTCGACCCCTGCCCGCCATGGCACGGGGCTTAGCGCGTCCAGATGCGGTGGCGTTGGCAAAATCGACCTACACATGGAATTTTCACGTTCTCCATATGCACACACTCCTACCACGATACAAGGAGGTGTCGTGACACCTTCCAGTGTAATTCGGAAAACGTTGATTTTTTCGACCCCTGCCCGCCATGGCACGGGGCTTGGCGCGTCCAGATGCGGTGGCGTGGGCAAAATCGACCTACACCAGGAATTTTCACGTTCTCCATATGCACACGCTCCTACCAGGATACAAGGAGGTGTCGTGACACCTTCCGGTGTAATTCGGAAAACTTTGATTTTTTCGACCCCCGCCCGCCATGGCACGGTGCTTAGCGCGTCCAGATGCGGTGGCGTGGGCAAAATTGGCCTACACATGGAATTTTCACGTTCTCCATATGAACACGCTCCTACCACGATACAAGGAGGTGTCGTGACACCTTCCGGTGTAATTCGGAAAACGTTGATTTTTTCGACCCCTGCCCGCCATGGCACGGGGCTTAGCTCGTCCAGATGCGGTGGCGTGGGCAAAATCGACCTACACATGGAATTTTCACGTTCTCCATATGCACACGCTCCTACCACGATACAAGGAGGTGTCGTGACACCTTCCGGTGTAATTCGGAAAACTTTGATTTTTTCGACCCCCGCTCGCCGTGGTACGGGGCTTAGCGCGTCCAGATGCGGTGGAGTGGGCAAAATCGGCCTACACATGGAATTTTCACGTTCTCCATATGCACACGCTCCTACCACGATATAAGTAGGTGTCGTGATACCTTCCAGAGTAATTCGGAAAACTTTGATTTTTTCGACCCTCGCCCGTCATGGCACGGGGCTTAGCGCGTCCAAATGCGGTGGCGCGGGCAAAATTGGCCTACACATGAAATTTTCACGTTCTGCATATGCACACGCTCCTAACACGATACAAGGAGGTGTCGTGACACCTTCCGGTGTAATTCCAAAAACTTTGATTTTTTCGACCTCTGCCCGCCATGGCACGGGGCTAAGCGCGTCCAGATGCGGTGGCGTGGGCAAAATCGGCCTACACATGGAATTTTCACGTTCTCCATATGCACACGCTCCTACCACGATATAAGTAGGTGTCGTGATACCTTCCGGAGTAATTCGGAAAACTTTGATTTTTTCGACCCTCGCCCGTCATGGCACGGGGCTTAGCGCGTCCAAATGCGGTGGCGCGGGCAAAATTGGCCTACACATGAAATTTTCACGTTCTGCATATGCGCACGCTCCTAACACGATACAAGGAGGTGTCGTGACACCTTCCGGTGTAATTCCAAAAACTTTGATTTTTTCGACCTCTGCCCGCCATGGCACGGGGCTTAGCGCGTCCAGATGCGGTGGCGTGGGCAAAATCGGCCTACACATGGAATTTTCACGTTCTCCATATGCACACGCTCCTACCACGATACAAGGAAGTGTCGTGACACCTTCCGGTGTAATTCGGAAAACTTTGATTTTTTCGACCCCCGCCAGCCATGGCACGGGGCTTAGCGCGTCCAGATGCGGTGGCGTGGGCAAAATTGGCCTACACATGGAATTTTCATGTTCTACATATGCACACGCTCCTACCACGATACAAGGAGGTGTCGTGACACCTTCCAGTGTAATTCGGAAAACTTTGATTTTTTCGACCCCCGCCCGCCGTGGCACGGGGATTAGTGCGTCCAGATGCGGTGGCGTGGGCAAAATCGGCCTACACATGGAATTTTCACGTTCTCCATATGCACACGCTCCTACCACGATTCAAGGAGGTGTCGTGACACCTTCCGGTGTAATTCAGAAAACTTTGATTTTTTCGACCCCTGCCCGCCATGGCACGGGGCTTAGCGCGTCCAGATGCGGTGGCGTGGGCAAAATCGACCTACACAAGGAATTTTCACGTTCTCCATATGCACACGCTCCTACCAGGATACAAGGAGGTGTCGTGACACCTTCCGGTGTAATTCGGAAAACTTTGATTTTTTCGACCCCTGCCCGCCATGGCACGGGGCTTAGCGCGTCCAGATGCGGTGGCGTGGGCAAAATTGGCCTACACATGGAATTTTCACGTTCTCCATATGCACACGCTCCTACCAGGATACAAGGAGGTGTCGTGACACCTTCCGGTGTAATTCGGAAAACGTTGATTTTTTCGACCCCTGCCCGCCATGGCACGGGGCTTAGCGCGTCCAGATGCAGTGGCGTGGGCAAAATCGACCTACACATGGAATTTTCACGTTCTCCATATGCACACGCTCCTACCACGATACAAGGAGGTGTCGTGACACCTTCCGGTGTAATTCGGAAAACTTTGATTTTTTCGACCCCCGCTCGCCGTGGTACGGGGCTTAGCGCGTCCAGATGCGGTGGAGTGGGCAAAATCGGCCTACACATGGAATTTTCACGTTCTCCATATGCACACGCTCCTACCACGATATAAGTAGGTGTCGTGATACCTTCCGGTGTAATTCGAAAAACTTTGATTTTTTCGACCCCCGCCCGTCATGGCACGGGGCTTAGCGCGTCCAAATGCGGTGGCGTGGGCAAAATTGGCCTACACATGAAATTTTCACGTTCTGCATATGCACACGCTCCTAACACGATACAAGGAGGTGTCGTGACACCTTCCGGTGTAATTCCAAAAACTTTGATTTTTTCGACCTCTGCCCGCCATGGCACGGGGCTAAGCGCGTCCAGATGCGGTGGCGTGGGCAAAATCGGCCTACACATGGAATTTTCACGTTCTCCATATGCACACGCTCCTACCACGATATAAGTAGGTGTCGTGATACCTTCCGGAGTAATTCGGAAAACTTTGATTTTTTCGACCCTCGCCCGTCATGGCACGGGGCTTAGCGCGTCCAAATGCGGTGGCGCGGGCAAAATTGGCCTACACATGAAATTTTCACGTTCTGCATATGCGCACGCTCCTAACACGATACAAGGAGGTGTCGTGACACCTTCCGGTGTAATTCCAAAAACTTTGATTTTTTCGACCTCTGCCCGCCATGGCACGGGGCTTAGCGCGTCCAGATGCGGTGGCGTGGGCAAAATCGGCCTACACATGGAATTTTCACGTTCTCCATATGCACACGCTCCTACCACGATACAAGGAAGTGTCGTGACACCTTCCGGTGTAATTCGGAAAACTTTGATTTTTTCGACCCCCGCCAGCCATGGCACGGGGCTTAGCGCGTCCAGATGCGGTGGCGTGGGCAAAATTGGCCTACACATGGAATTTTCATGTTCTACATATGCACACGCTCCTACCACGATACAAGGAGGTGTCGTGACACCTTCCAGTGTAATTCGGAAAACTTTGATTTTTTCGACCCCCGCCCGCCGTGGCACGGGGATTAGTGCGTCCAGATGCGGTGGCGTGGGCAAAATATGCCTATACATGGAATTTTAACGTTCTCCATGTGCACACGCTCCTACCACGATACAAGGAGGTGCTATGACACCTTCCGGTATAATTCAAAAAACTTTGATTTTTCCGACCCCCGCTCGCCATGGCACGGGGCTTAGCGCGTCCAGATGCGGTGGCGTGGGCAAAATCGGCCTACACATGGAATTTTCACCTTCTCCATGTGCACAGGCTCCTACCACGATACAAGGAGGTGCTGTGACACCTTCCGGTGTAATTCGGAAAACTTTGATTTTTTCGACCCCCGCCCGCCGTGGTATGGGGCTTAGCGCGTCCAGATGCGGTGGAGTGGGCAAAATCGGCCTACACATGGAATTTTCACGTTCTCCATATGCACACGCTCCTACCACGATATAAGTAGGTGTCGTGATACCTTCCGGTGTAATTCGGAAAACTTTGATTTTCTCGACCCCCGCCCGTCATGGCACGGGGCTTAGCGCGTCCAAATGCGGTGGCGTGGGCAAAATTGGCCTACACATGAAATTTTCACGTTCTGCATATGCACACGCTCCTAACACGATACAAGGAGGTGTCGTGACACCTTCCGGTGTAATTCCAAAAACTTTGATTTTTTCGACCTCTGCCCGCCATGGCACGGGGCTTAGCGCGTCCAGATGCGGTGGCGTGGGCAAAATCGGCCTACACATGGAATTTTCACGTTCTCCATATGCACACGCTCCTACCACGATTCAAGGAGGTGTCGTGACACCTTCCGGTGTAATTCAGAAAACTTTGATTTTTTCGACCCCTGCCCGCCATGGCACGGGGCTTAGCGCGTCCAGATGCGGTGGCGTGGGCAAAATCGACCTACACAAGGAATTTTCACGTTCTCCATATGCACACGCTCCTACCAGGATACAAGGAGGTGTCGTGACACCTTCCGGTGTAATTCGGAAAACTTTGATTTTTTCGACCCCTGCCCGCCATGGCACGGGGCTTAGCGCGTCCAGATGCGGTGGCGTGGGCAAAATTGGCCTACACATGGAATTTTCACGTTCTCCATATGCACACGCTCCTACCAGGATACAAGGAGGTGTCGTGACACCTTCCGGTGTAATTCGGAAAACGTTGATTTTTTCGACCCCTGCCCGCCATGGCACGGGGCTTAGCGCGTCCAGATGCAGTGGCGTGGGCAAAATCGACCTACACATGGAATTTTCACGTTCTCCATATGCACACGCTCCTACCACGATACAAGGAGGTGTCGTGACACCTTCCGGTGTAATTCGGAAAACTTTGATTTTTTCGACCCCCGCTCGCCGTGGTACGGGGCTTAGCGCGTCCAGATGCGGTGGAGTGGGCAAAATCGGCCTACACATGGAATTTTCACGTTCTCCATATGCACACGCTCCTACCACGATATAAGTAGGTGTCGTGATACCTTCCGGTGTAATTCGAAAAACTTTGATTTTTTCGACCCCCGCCCGTCATGGCACGGGGCTTAGCGCGTCCAAATGCGGTGGCGTGGGCAAAATTGGCCTACACATGAAATTTTCACGTTCTGCATATGCACACGCTCCTAACACGATACAAGGAGGTGTCGTGACACCTTCCGGTGTAATTCCAAAAACTTTGATTTTTTCGACCTCTGCCCGCCATGGCACGAGGCTTAGCGCGTCCGGATGCGGTGGCGTGGGCAAAATCGGCCTACACATGGAATTTTCACGTTCTCCATATGCACACGCTCCTACCACGATTCAAGGAGGTGTCGCGACACCTTCCGGTGTAATTCGGAAAACTTTGATTTTTTCGACCCCTGCCCGCCATGGCACGGGACTTAGCGCGTCCAGATGCGGTGGCGTTGGCAAAATCGACCTACACATGGAATTTTCACGTTCTCCATATGCACACGCTCCTACCACGATACAAGGAGGTGTCGTGACACCTTCCAGTGTAATTCGGAAAACGTTGATTTTTTCGACCCCTGCCCGCCATGGCACGGGGCTTGGCGCGTCCAGATGCGGTGGCGTGGGCAAAATCGACCTACACCAGGAATTTTCACGTTCTCCATATGCACACGCTCCTACCAGGATACAAGGAGGTGTCGTGACACCTTCCGGTGTAATTCGGAAAACTTTGATTTTTTCGACCCCCGCCCGCCATGGCACGGGGCTTAGCGCGTCCAGATGCGGTGGCGTGGGCAAAATTGGCCTACACATGGAATTTTCACGTTCTCCATATGCACACGCTCCTACCACGATACAAGGAGGTGTCGTGACACCTTCCGGTGTAATTCGGAAAACGTTGATTTTTTCGACCCCTGCCCGCCATGGCACGGGGCTTAGCTCGTCCTGATGCGGTGGCGTGGGCAAAATCGACCTACACATGGAATTTTCACGTTCTCCATATGCACACGCTCCTACCACGATACAAGGAGGTGTCGTGACACCTTCCGGTGTAATTCGGAAAACTTTGATTTTTTCGACCCCCGCTCGCCGTGGTACGGGGCTTAGCGCGTCCAGATGCGGTGGAGTGGGCAAAATCGGCCTACACATGGAATTTTCACGTTCTCCATATGCACACGCTCCTACCACGATATAAGTAGGTGTCGTGATACCTTCCGGTGTAATTCGGAAAACTTTGATTTTCTCGACCCCCGCCCGTCATGGCACGGGGCTTAGCGCGTCCAAATGCGGTGGCGTGGGCAAAATTGGCCTACACATGAAATTTTCACGTTCTGCATATGCACACGCTCCTAACACGATACAAGGAGGTGTCGTGACACCTTCCGGTGTAATTCCAAAAACTTTGATTTTTTCGACCTCTGCCCGCCATGGCACGGGGCTTAGCGCGTCCAGATGCGGTGGCGTGGGCAAAATCGGCCTACACATGGAATTTTCACGTTCTCCATATGCACACGCTCCTACCACGATTCAAGGAGGTGTCGTGACACCTTCCGGTGTAATTCAGAAAACTTTGATTTTTTCGACCCCTGCCCGCCATGGCACGGGGCTTAGCGCGTCCAGATGCGGTGGCGTGGGCAAAATCGACCTACACAAGGAATTTTCACGTTCTCCATATGCACACGCTCCTACCAGGATACAAGGAGGTGTCGTGACACCTTCCGGTGTAATTCGGAAAACTTTGATTTTTTCGACCCCTGCCCGCCATGGCACGGGGCTTAGCGCGTCCAGATGCGGTGGCGTGGGCAAAATTGGCCTACACATGGAATTTTCACGTTCTCCATATGCACACGCTCCTACCAGGATACAAGGAGGTGTCGTGACACCTTCCGGTGTAATTCGGAAAACGTTGATTTTTTCGACCCCTGCCCGCCATGGCACGGGGCTTAGCGCGTCCAGATGCAGTGGCGTGGGCAAAATCGACCTACACATGGAATTTTCACGTTCTCCATATGCACACGCTCCTACCACGATACAAGGAGGTGTCGTGACACCTTCCGGTGTAATTCGGAAAACTTTGATTTTTTCGACCCCCGCTCGCCGTGGTACGGGGCTTAGCGCGTCCAGATGCGGTGGAGTGGGCAAAATCGGCCTACACATGGAATTTTCACGTTCTCCATATGCACACGCTCCTACCACGATATAAGTAGGTGTCGTGATACCTTCCGGTGTAATTCGAAAAACTTTGATTTTTTCGACCCCCGCCCGTCATGGCACGGGGCTTAGCGCGTCCAAATGCGGTGGCGTGGGCAAAATTGGCCTACACATGAAATTTTCACGTTCTGCATATGCACACGCTCCTAACACGATACAAGGAGGTGTCGTGACACCTTCCGGTGTAATTCCAAAAACTTTGATTTTTTCGACCTCTGCCCGCCATGGCACGAGGCTTAGCGCGTCCGGATGCGGTGGCGTGGGCAAAATCGGCCTACACATGGAATTTTCACGTTCTCCATATGCACACGCTCCTACCACGATTCAAGGAGGTGTCGCGACACCTTCCGGTGTAATTCGGAAAACTTTGATTTTTTCGACCCCTGCCCGCCATGGCACGGGACTTAGCGCGTCCAGATGCGGTGGCGTTGGCAAAATCGACCTACACATGGAATTTTCACGTTCTCCATATGCACACGCTCCTACCACGATACAAGGAGGTGTCGTGACACCTTCCAGTGTAATTCGGAAAACGTTGATTTTTTCGACCCCTGCCCGCCATGGCACGGGGCTTGGCGCGTCCAGATGCGGTGGCGTGGGCAAAATCGACCTACACCAGGAATTTTCACGTTCTCCATATGCACACGCTCCTACCAGGATACAAGGAGGTGTCGTGACACCTTCCGGTGTAATTCGGAAAACTTTGATTTTTTCGACCCCCGCCCGCCATGGCACGGGGCTTAGCGCGTCCAGATGCGGTGGCGTGGGCAAAATTGGCCTACACATGGAATTTTCACGTTCTCCATATGCACACGCTCCTACCACGATACAAGGAGGTGTCGTGACACCTTCCGGTGTAATTCGGAAAACGTTGATTTTTTCGACCCCTGCCCGCCATGGCACGGGGCTTAGCTCGTCCTGATGCGGTGGCGTGGGCAAAATCGACCTACACATGGAATTTTCACGTTCTCCATATGCACACGCTCCTACCACGATACAAGGAGGTGTCGTGACACCTTCCGGTGTAATTCGGAAAACTTTGATTTTTTCGACCCCCGCTCGCCGTGGTACGGGGCTTAGCGCGTCCAGATGCGGTGGAGTGGGCAAAATCGGCCTACACATGGAATTTTCACGTTCTCCATATGCACACGCTCCTACCACGATATAAGTAGGTGTCGTGATACCTTCCGGAGTAATTCGGAAAACTTTGATTTTTTCGACCCTCGCCCGTCATGGCACGGGGCTTAACGCGTCCAAATGCGGTGGCGCGGGCAAAATTGGCCTACACATGAAATTTTCACGTTCTGCATATGCACACGCTCCTAACACGATACAAGGAGGTGTCGTGACACCTTCCGGTGTAATTCCAAAAACTTTGATTTTTTCGACCTCTGCCCGCCATGGCACGGGGCTTAGCGCGTCCAGATGCGGTGGCGTGGGCAAAATCGGCCTACACATGGAATTTTCACGTTCTCCATATGCACACGCTCCTACCACGATTCAAGGAGGTGTCGTGACACCTTCCGGTGTAATTCAGAAAACTTTGATTTTTTCGACCCCTGCCCGCCATGGCACGGGGCTTAGCGCGTCCAGATGCGGTGGCGTGGGCAAAATCGACCTACACAAGGAATTTTCACGTTCTCCATATGCACACGCTCCTACCAGGATACAAGGAGGTGTCGTGACACCTTCCGGTATAATTCGGAAAACTTTGATTTTTTCGACCCCTGCCCGCCATGGCACGGGGCTTAGCGCGTCCAGATGCGGTGGCGTGGGCAAAATTGGCCTACACATGGAATTTTCACGTTCTCCATATGCACACGCTCCTACCAGGATACAAGGAGGTGTCGTGACACCTTCCGGTGTAATTCGGAAAACGTTGATTTTTTCGACCCCTGCCCGCCATGGCACGGGGCTTAGCGCGTCCAGATACAGTGGCGTGGGCAAAATCGACCTACACATGGAATTTTCACGTTCTCCATATGCACACGCTCCTACCACGATACAAGGAGGTGTCGTGACACCTTCCGGTGTAATTCGGAAAACTTTGATTTTTTCGACCCCCGCTCGCCGTGGTACGGGGCTTAGCGCGTCCAGATGCGGTGGAGTGGGCAAAATCGGCCTACACATGGAATTTTCACGTTCTCCATATGCACACGCTCCTACCACGATATAAGTAGGTGTCGTGATACCTTCCGGTGTAATTCGAAAAACTTTGATTTTTTCGACCCCCGCCCGTCATGGCACGGGGCTTAGCGCGTCCAAATGCGGTGGCGTGGGCAAAATTGGCCTACACATGAAATTTTCACGTTCTGCATATGCACACGCTCCTAACACGATACAAGGAGGTGTCGTGACACCTTCCGGTGTAATTCCAAAAACTTTGATTTTTTCGACCTCTGCCCGCCATGGCACGAGGCTTAGCGCGTCCGGATGCGGTGGCGTGGGCAAAAACGGCCTACACATGGAATTTTCACGTTCTCCATATGCACATGCTCCTACCACGATTCAAGGAGGTGTCGCGACACCTTCCGGTGTAATTCGGAAAACTTTGATTTTTTCGACCCCTGCCCGCCATGGCACGGGGCTTAGCGCGTCCAGATGCGGTGGCGTTGGCAAAATCGACCTACACATGGAATTTTCACGTTCTCCATATGCACACGCTCCTACCACGATACAAGGAGGTGTCGTGACACCTTCCAGTGTAATTCGGAAAACGTTGATTTTTTCGACCCCTGCCCGCCATGGCACGGGGCTTGGCGCGTCCAGATGCGGTGGCGTGGGCAAAATCGACCTACACCAGGAATTTTCACGTTCTCCATATGCACACGCTCCTACCAGGATACAAGGAGG
Source organism: Trifolium repens (assembly GCA_030408175.1). NCBI lineage: Eukaryota > Viridiplantae > Streptophyta > Magnoliopsida > Fabales > Fabaceae > Trifolium > Trifolium repens. Next base: position 35,632,610 of record CP125838.1, on the reverse strand, counting down.
TGTCGTGACACCTTCCGGTGTAATTCGGAAAACTTTGATTTTTTCGACCCCCGCCCGCCATGGCACGGGGCTTAGCGCGTCCAGATGCGGTGGCGTGGGCAAAATTGGCCTACACATGGAATTTTCACGTTCTCCATATGCACACGCTCCTACCACGATACAAGGAGGTGTCGTGACACCTTCCGGTGTAATTCGGAAAACGTTGATTTTTTCGACCCCTGCCCGCCATGGCACGGGGCTTAGCTCGTCCAGATGCGGTGGCGTGGGCAAAATCGACCTACACATGGAATTTTCACGTTCTCCATATGCACACGCTCCTACCACGATACAAGGAGGTGTCGTGACACCTTCCGGTGTAATTCGGAAAACTTTGATTTTTTCGACCCCCGCTCGCCGTGGTACGGGGCTTAGCGCGTCCAGATGCGGTGGAGTGGGCAAAATCGGCCTACACATGGAATTTTCACGTTCTCCATATGCACACGCTCCTACCACGATATAAGTAGGTGTCGTGATACCTTCCGGAGTAATTCGGAAAACTTTGATTTTTTCGACCCTCGCCCGTCATGGCACGGGGCTTAGCGCGTCGAAATGCGGTGGCGTGGGCAAAATTGGCCTACACATGGAATTTTCATGTTCTCCATATGCACACGCTCCTACCACGATACAAGGAGGTGTCGTGACACCTTCCAGTGTAATTCGGAAAACTTTGATTTTTTCGACCCCCGCCCGCCGTGGCACCGGGCTTAGTGCGTCCTGATGCGGTGGCGTGGGCAAAATATGCCTACACATGGAATTTTAATGTTCTCCATGTGCACACGCTCCTACCACGATACAAGGAGGTGCTGTGACACCTTCCGGTATAATTCGGAAAACTTTGATTTTTTCGACCCCCGCTCGCCATGAAACGGGGCTTAGCGCGTCCAGATGCGGTGGCGTGGGCAAAATCGGCCTACACATGGAATTTTGACGTTCTCCATGTGCACACGCTCCTACCACGATACAAGGTGTTGCTGTGACACCTTCCGGTATAATTCGGAAAACTTTGATTTTTTTCGACCCCCGCTCGCCATGCCACGGGGCTTAGCGCGTCCAGATGCGGTGGAGTGGGCAAAATCGGCCTACATAATGAATTTTCACGTTCTCCATATGCACACGCTCCTACCAGGATACAAGGAGGTGTCGTGACACCTTCCGGTGTAATTCGGAAAACGTTGATTTTTTCGACCCCTGCCCGCCATGGCACGGGGCTTAGCGCGTCCAGATGCGGTGGCGTGGGCAAAATCGACCTACACATGGAATTTTCACGTTCTCCATATGCACACGCTCCTACCACGATACAAGGAGGTGTCGTGACACCTTCCGGTGTAATTCGGAAAACTTTGATTTTTTCGACCCCCGCTCGCCGTGGTACGGGGCTTAGCGCGTCCAGATGCGGTGGAGTGGGCAAAATCGGCCTACACATGGAATTTTCACGTTCTCCATATGCACACGCTCCTACCACGATATAAGTAGGTGTCGTGATACCTTCCGGTGTAATTCGAAAAACTTTGATTTTTTCGACCCCCGCCCGTCATGGCACGGGGCTTAGCGCGTCCAAATGCGGTGGCGTGGGCAAAATTGGCCTACACATGAAATTTTCACGTTCTGCATATGCACACGCTCCTAACACGATACAAGGAGGTGTCGTGACACCTTCCGGTGTAATTCCAAAAACTTTGATTTTTTCGACCTCTGCCCGCCATGGCACGAGGCTTAGCGCGTCCGGATGCGGTGGCGTGGGCAAAATCGGCCTACACATGGAATTTTCACGTTCTCCATATGCACACGCTCCTACCACGATTCAAGGAGGTGTCGCGACACCTTCCGGTGTAATTCGGAAAACTTTGATTTTTTCGACCCCTGCCCGCCATGGCACGGGGCTTAGCGCGTCCAGATGCGGTGGCGTTGGCAAAATCGACCTACACATGGAATTTTCACGTTCTCCATATGCACACACTCCTACCACGATACAAGGAGGTGTCGTGACACCTTCCAGTGTAATTCGGAAAACGTTGATTTTTTCGACCCCTGCCCGCCATGGCACGGGGCTTGGCGCGTCCAGATGCGGTGGCGTGGGCAAAATCGACCTACACCAGGAATTTTCACGTTCTCCATATGCACACGCTCCTACCAGGATACAAGGAGGTGTCGTGACACCTTCCGGTGTAATTCGGAAAACTTTGATTTTTTCGACCCCCGCCCGCCATGGCACGGGGCTTAGCGCGTCCAGATGCGGTGGCGTGGGCAAAATTGGCCTACACATGGAATTTTCACGTTCTCCATATGCACACGCTCCTACCACGATACAAGGAGGTGTCGTGACACCTTCCGGTGTAATTCGGAAAACGTTGATTTTTTCGACCCCTGCCCGCCATGGCACGGGGCTTAGCTCGTCCAGATGCGGTGGCGTGGGCAAAATCGACCTACACATGGAATTTTCACGTTCTCCATATGCACACGCTCCTACCACGATACAAGGAGGTGTCGTGACACCTTCCGGTGTAATTCGGAAAACTTTGATTTTTTCGACCCCCGCTCGCCGTGGTACGGGGCTTAGCGCGTCCAGATGCGGTGGAGTGGGCAAAATCGGCCTACACATGGAATTTTCACGTTCTCCATATGCACACGCTCCTACCACGATATAAGTAGGTGTCGTGATACCTTCCGGAGTAATTCGGAAAACTTTGATTTTTTCGACCCTCGCCCGTCATGGCACGGGGCTTAGCGCGTCCAAATGCGGTGGCGCGGGCAAAATTGGCCTACACATGAAATTTTCACGTTCTGCATATGCACACGCTCCTAACACGATACAAGGAGGTGTCGTGACACCTTCCGGTGTAATTCCAAAAACTTTGATTTTTTCGACCTCTGCCCGCCATGGCACGGGGCTAAGCGCGTCCAGATGCGGTGGCGTGGGCAAAATCGGCCTACACATGGAATTTTCACGTTCTCCATATGCACACGCTCCTACCACGATATAAGTAGGTGTCGTGATACCTTCCGGAGTAATTCGGAAAACTTTGATTTTTTCGACCCTCGCCCGTCATGGCACGGGGCTTAGCGCGTCCAAATGCGGTGGCGCGGGCAAAATTGGCCTACACATGAAATTTTCACGTTCTGCATATGCGCACGCTCCTAACACGATACAAGGAGGTGTCGTGACACCTTCCGGTGTAATTCCAAAAACTTTGATTTTTTCGACCTCTGCCCGCCATGGCACGGGGCTTAGCGCGTCCAGATGCGGTGGCGTGGGCAAAATCGGCCTACACATGGAATTTTCACGTTCTCCATATGCACACGCTCCTACCACGATACAAGGAAGTGTCGTGACACCTTCCGGTGTAATTCGGAAAACTTTGATTTTTTCGACCCCCGCCTGCCATGGCACGGGGCTTAGCGCGTCCAGATGCGGTGGCGTGGGCAAAATTGGCCTACACATGGAATTTTCATGTTCTACATATGCACACGCTCCTACCACGATACAAGGAGGTGTCGTGACACCTTCCAGTGTAATTCGGAAAACTTTGATTTTTTCGACCCCCGCCCGCCGTGGCACGGGGATTAGTGCGTCCAGATGCGGTGGCGTGGGCAAAATATGCCTATACATGGAATTTTAACGTTCTCCATGTGCACACGCTCCTACCACGATACAAGGAGGTGCTATGACACCTTCCGGTATAATTCAAAAAACTTTGATTTTTCCGACCCCCGCTCGCCATGGCACGGGGCTTAGCGCGTCCAGATGCGGTGGCGTGGGCAAAATCGGCCTACACATGGAATTTTCACCTTCTCCATGTGCACAGGCTCCTACCACGATACAAGGAGGTGCTGTGACACCTTCCGGTGTAATTCGGAAAACTTTGATTTTTTCGACCCCCGCCCGCCGTGGTATGGGGCTTAGCGCGTCCAGATGCGGTGGAGTGGGCAAAATCGGCCTACACATGGAATTTTCACGTTCTCCATATGCACACGCTCCTACCACGATATAAGTAGGTGTCGTGATACCTTCCGGTGTAATTCGGAAAACTTTGATTTTTTCGACCTCTGCCCGCCATGGCACGGGGCTTAGCGCGTCCAAATGCGGTGGCGTGGGCAAAATCGGCCTACACATGGAATTTTCACGTTCTCCATATGCACACGCTCCTACCACGATACAAGGAAGTGTCGTGACACCTTCCGGTGTAATTCGGAAAACTTTGATTTTTTCGACCCCCGCCAGCCATGGCACGGGGCTTAGCGCGTCCAGATGCGGTGGCGTGGGCAAAATCGGCCTACACATGGAATTTTCACGTTCTCCATATGCACACGCTCCTACCACGATTCAAGGAGGTGTCGTGACACCTTCCGGTGTAATTCAGAAAACTTTGATTTTTTCGACCCCTGCCCGCCATGGCACGGGGCTTAGCGCGTCCAGATGCGGTGGCATGGGCAAAATCGACCTACACAAGGAATTTTCACGTTCTCCATATGCACACGCTCCTACCAGGATACAAGGAGGTGTCGTGACACCTTCCGGTGTAATTCGGAAAACTTTGATTTTTTCGACCCCTGCCCGCCATGGCACGGGGCTTAGCGCGTCCAGATGCGGTGGCGTGGGCAAAATTGGCCTACACATGGAATTTTCACGTTCTCCATATGCACACGCTCCTACCAGGATACAAGGAGGTGTCGTGACACCTTCCGGTGTAATTCGGAAAACGTTGATTTTTTCGACCCCTGCCCGCCATGGCACGGGGCTTAGCGCGTCCAGATGCAGTGGCGTGGGCAAAATCGACCTACACATGGAATTTTCACGTTCTCCATATGCACACGCTCCTACCACGATACAAGGAGGTGTCGTGACACCTTCCGGTGTAATTCGGAAAACTTTGATTTTTTCGACCCCCGCTCGCCGTGGTACGGGGCTTAGCGCGTCCAGATGCGGTGGAGTGGGCAAAATCGGCCTACACATGGAATTTTCACGTTCTCCATATGCACACGCTCCTACCACGATATAAGTAGGTGTCGTGATACCTTCCGGTGTAATTCGAAAAACTTTGATTTTTTCGACCCCCGCCCGTCATGGCACGGGGCTTAGCGCGTCCAAATGCGGTGGCGTGGGCAAAATTGGCCTACACATGAAATTTTCACGTTCTGCATATGCACACGCTCCTAACACGATACAAGGAGGTGTCGTGACACCTTCCGGTGTAATTCCAAAAACTTTGATTTTTTCGACCTCTGCCCGCCATGGCACGAGGCTTAGCGCGTCCGGATGCGGTGGCGTGGGCAAAATCGGCCTACACATGGAATTTTCACGTTCTCCATATGCACACGCTCCTACCACGATTCAAGGAGGTGTCGCGACACCTTCCGGTGTAATTCGGAAAACTTTGATTTTTTCGACCCCTGCCCGCCATGGCACGGGACTTAGCGCGTCCAGATGCGGTGGCGTTGGCAAAATCGACCTACACATGGAATTTTCACGTTCTCCATATGCACACGCTCCTACCACGATACAAGGAGGTGTCGTGACACCTTCCAGTGTAATTCGGAAAACGTTGATTTTTTCGACCCCTGCCCGCCATGGCACGGGGCTTGGCGCGTCCAGATGCGGTGGCGTGGGCAAAATCGACCTACACCAGGAATTTTCACGTTCTCCATATGCACACGCTCCTACCAGGATACAAGGAGGTGTCGTGACACCTTCCGGTGTAATTCGGAAAACTTTGATTTTTTCGACCCCCGCCCGCCATGGCACGGGGCTTAGCGCGTCCAGATGCGGTGGCGTGGGCAAAATTGGCCTACACATGGAATTTTCACGTTCTCCATATGCACACGCTCCTACCACGATACAAGGAGGTGTCGTGACACCTTCCGGTGTAATTCGGAAAACGTTGATTTTTTCGACCCCTGCCCGCCATGGCACGGGGCTTAGCTCGTCCTGATGCGGTGGCGTGGGCAAAATCGACCTACACATGGAATTTTCACGTTCTCCATATGCACACGCTCCTACCACGATACAAGGAGGTGTCGTGACACCTTCCGGTGTAATTCGGAAAACTTTGATTTTTTCGACCCCCGCTCGCCGTGGTACGGGGCTTAGCGCGTCCAGATGCGGTGGAGTGGGCAAAATCGGCCTACACATGGAATTTTCACGTTCTCCATATGCACACGCTCCTACCACGATATAAGTAGGTGTCGTGATACCTTCCGGAGTAATTCGGAAAACTTTGATTTTTTCGACCCTCGCCCGTCATGGCACGGGGCTTAACGCGTCCAAATGCGGTGGCGCGGGCAAAATTGGCCTACACATGAAATTTTCACGTTCTGCATATGCACACGCTTCTAACACGATACAAGGAGGTGTCGTGACACCTTCCGGTGTAATTCCAAAAACTTTGATTTTTTCGACCTCTGCCCGCCATGGCACGGGGCTTAGCGCGTCCAGATGCGGTGGCGTGGGCAAAATCGGCCTACACATGGAATTTTCACGTTCTCCATATGCACACGCTCCTACCACGATTCAAGGAGGTGTCGTGACACCTTCCGGTGTAATTCAGAAAACTTTGATTTTTTCGACCCCTGCCCGCCATGGCACGGGGCTTAGCGCGTCCAGATGCGGTGGCGTGGGCAAAATCGACCTACACAAGGAATTTTCACGTTCTCCATATGCACACGCTCCTACCAGGATACAAGGAGGTGTCGTGACACCTTCCGGTATAATTCGGAAAACTTTGATTTTTTCGACCCCTGCCCGCCATGGCACGGGGCTTAGCGCGTCCAGATGCGGTGGCGTGGGCAAAATTGGCCTACACATGGAATTTTCACGTTCTCCATATGCACACGCTCCTACCAGGATACAAGGAGGTGTCGTGACACCTTCCGGTGTAATTCGGAAAACGTTGATTTTTTCGACCCCTGCCCGCCATGGCACGGGGCTTAGCGCGTCCAGATGCAGTGGCGTGGGCAAAATCGACCTACACATGGAATTTTCACGTTCTCCATATGCACACGCTCCTACCACGATACAAGGACGTGTCGTGACACCTTCCGGTGTAATTCGGAAAACTTTGATTTTTTCGACCCCCGCTCGCCGTGGTACGGGGCTTAGCGCGTCCAGATGCGGTGGAGTGGGCAAAATCGGCCTACACATGGAATTTTCACGTTCTCCATATGCACACGCTCCTACCACGATATAAGTAGGTGTCGTGATACCTTCCGGTGTAATTCGAAAAACTTTGATTTTTTCGACCCCCGCCCGTCATGGCACGGGGCTTAGCGCGTCCAAATGCGGTGGCGTGGGCAAAATTGGCCTACACATGAAATTTTCACGTTCTGCATATGCACACGCTCCTAACACGATACAAGGAGGTGTCGTGACACCTTCCGGTGTAATTCCAAAAACTTTGATTTTTTCGACCTCTGCCCGCCATGGCACGAGGCTTAGCGCGTCCGGATGCGGTGGCGTGGGCAAAATCGGCCTACACATGGAATTTTCACGTTCTCCATATGCACATGCTCCTACCACGATTCAAGGAGGTGTCGCGACACCTTCCGGTGTAATTCGGAAAACTTTGATTTTTTCGACCCCTGCCCGCCATGGCACGGGGCTTAGCGCGTCCAGATGCGGTGGCGTTGGCAAAATCGACCTACACATGGAATTTTCACGTTCTCCATATGCACACGCTCCTACCACGATACAAGGAGGTGTCGTGACACCTTCCAGTGTAATTCGGAAAACGTTGATTTTTTCGACCCCTGCCCGCCATGGCACGGGGCTTGGCGCGTCCAGATGCGGTGGCGTGGGCAAAATCGACCTACACCAGGAATTTTCACGTTCTCCATATGCACACGCTCCTACCAGGATACAAGGAGGTGTCGTGACACCTTCCGGTGTAATTCGGAAAACTTTGATTTTTTCGACCCCCGCCCGCCATGGCACGGGGCTTAGCGCGTCCAGATGCGGTGGCGTGGGCAAAATTGGCCTACACATGGAATTTTCACGTTCTCCATATGCACACGCTCCTACCACGATACAAGGAGGTGTCGTGACACCTTCCGGTGTAATTCGGAAAACGTTGATTTTTTCGACCCCTGCCCGCCATGGCACGGGGCTTAGCTCGTCCAGATGCGGTGGCGTGGGCAAAATCGACCTACACATGGAATTTTCACGTTCTCCATATGCACACGCTCCTACCACGATACAAGGAGGTGTCGTGACACCTTCCGGTGTAATTCGGAAAACTTTGATTTTTTCGACCCCCGCTCGCCGTGGTACGGGGCTTAGCGCGTCCAGATGCGGTGGAGTGGGCAAAATCGGCCTACACATGGAATTTTCACGTTCTCCATATGCACACGCTCCTACCACGATATAAGTAGGTGTCGTGATACCTTCCGGAGTAATTCGGAAAACTTTGATTTTTTCGACCCTCGCCCGTCATGGCACGGGGCTTAACGCGTCCAAATGCGGTGGCGCGGGCAAAATTGGCCTACACATGAAATTTTCACGTTCTGCATATGCACACGCTCCTAACACGATACAAGGAGGTGTCGTGACACCTTCCGGTGTAATTCCAAAAACTTTGATTTTTTCGACCTCTGCCCGCCATGGCACGGGGCTTAGCGCGTCCAGATGCGGTGGCGTGGGCAAAATCGGCCTACACATGGAATTTTCACGTTCTCCATATGCACACGCTCCTACCACGATTTAAGGAGGTGTCGCGACACCTTCCGGTGTAATTCGGAAAACTTTGATTTTTTCGACCCCCGCCCGCCATGGCATGGGGCTTAGCGCGTCGAAATGCGGTGGCGTGGGCAAAATTGGCCTACACATGGAATTTTCATGTTCTCCATATGCACACGCTCCTACCACGATACAAGGAGGTGTCGTGACACCTTCCAGTGTAATTCGGAAAACTTTGATTTTTTCGACCCCCGCCCGCCGTGGCACCGGGCTTAGCGCGTCCTGATGCGGTGGCGTGGGCAAAATATGCCTACACATGGAATTTTAATGTTCTCCATGTGCACACGCTCCTACCACGATACAAGGAGGTGCTGTGACACCTTCCGGTATAATTCGGAAAACTTTGATTTTTTCGACCCCCGCTCGCCATGAAACGGGGCTTAGCGCGTCCAGATGCGGTGGCGTGGGCAAAATCGGCCTACACATGGAATTTTGACGTTCTCCATGTGCACACGCTCCTACCACGATACAAGGTGTTGCTGTGACACCTTCCGGTATAATTCGGAAAACTTTGATTTTTTTCGACCCCCGCTCGCCATGCCACGGGGCTTAGCGCGTCCAGATGCGGTGGAGTGGGCAAAATCGGCCTACACAATGAATTTTCACGTTCTCCATATGCACACGCTCCTACCACGATATAAGTAGGTGTCGTGACACCTTCCAGTGTAATTCGGAAAACTTTGATTTTTTCGACCCCCGCCCGCCATGGCACGGGGCTTAGCGCGTCCAGATGCGGTGGCGTGGGCAAAATTGGCCTACACATGGAATTTTCACGTTCTCCATATGCACACGCTCCTACCAGGATACAAGGAGGTGTCGTGACACCTTCCGGTGTAATTCGGAAAACTTTGATTTTTTCGACCCCTGCCCGCCATGGCACGGGGCTTAGCGCGTCCAGATGCGGTGGCGTGGGCAAAATTGGCCTACACATGGAATTTTCACGTTCTCCATATGCACACGCTCCTACCAGGATACAAGGAGGTGTCGTGACACCTTCCGGTGTAATTCGGAAAACGTTGATTTTTTCGACCCCTGCCCGCCATGGCACGGGGCTTAGCGCGTCCAGATGCGGTGGCGTGGGCAAAATCGACCTACACATGGAATTTTCACGTTCTCCATATGCACACGCTCCTACCACGATACAAGGAGGTGTCGTGACACCTTCCGGTGTAATTCGGAAAACTTTGATTTTTTCGACCCCCGCTCGCCGTGGTACGGGGCTTAGCGCGTCCAGATGCGGTGGAGTGGGCAAAATCGGCCTACACATGGAATTTTCACGTTCTCCATATGCACACGCTCCTACCACGATATAAGTAGGTGTCGTGATACCTTCCGGTGTAATTCGAAAAACTTTGATTTTTTCAACCCCCGCCCGTCATGGCACGGGGCTTAGCGCGTCCAAATGCGGTGGCGTGGGCAAAATTGGCCTACACATGAAATTTTCACGTTCTGCATATGCACACGCTCCTAACACGATACAAGGAGGTGTCGTGACACCTTCCGGTGTAATTCCAAAAACTTTGATTTTTTCGACCTCTGCCCGCCATGGCACGAGGCTTAGCGCGTCCGGATGCGGTGGCGTTGGCAAAATCGACCTACACATGGAATTTTCACGTTCTCCATATGCACACGCTCCTACCACGATACAAGGAGGTGTCGTGACACCTTCCAGTGTAATTCGGAAAACGTTGATTTTTTCGACCCCTGCCCGCCATGGCACGGGGCTTGGCGCGTCCAGATGCGGTGGCGTGGGCAAAATCGACCTACACCAGGAATTTTCACGTTCTCCATATGCACACGCTCCTACCAGGATACAAGGAGGTGTCGTGACACCTTCCGGTGTAATTCGGAAAACTTTGATTTTTTCGACCCCCGCCCGCCATGGCACGGGGCTTAGCGCGTCCAGATGCGGTGGCGTGGGCAAAATTGGCCTACACATGAAATTTTCATGTTCTCCATATGCACACGCTCCTACCACGATACAAGGAGGTGTCGTGACACCTTCCGGTGTAATTCGGAAAACGTTGATTTTTTCGACCCCTGCCTGCCATGGCACGGGGCTTAGCCCGTCCTGATGCGGTGGCGTGGGCAAAATCGACCTACACATGGAATTTTCACGTTCGCCATATGCACATGCTCCTACCACGATACAAGGAGGTGTCGTGACACCTTCCGGTGTAATTCGGAAAACTTTGATTTTTTCGACCCCCGCTCGCCGTGGTACGGGGCTTAGCGCGTCCAGATGCGGTGGAGTGGGCAAAATCGGCCTACACATGGAATTTTCACGTTCTCCATATGCACACGCTCCTACCACGATATAAGTAGGTGTCGTGATACCTTCCGGTGTAATTCGGAAAACTATGATTTTTTCGACCCCCGCCCGTCATGGCACGGGGCTTAGCGCGTCCAAATGCGGTGGCGTGGGCAAAATTGGCCTACACATGGAATTTTCACGTTCTCCATATGCACACGCTCCTACCACGATTCAAGGAGGTGTCGTGACACCTTCCGGTGTAATTCGGAAAACTTTGATTTTTTCGACCCCCGCACGTCATGGCACGGGGCTTAGTGCGTCCAGATGCGGTGGCGTGGGCAAAATATGCCTACACATGGAATTTTAACGTTCTCCATGTGCACACGCTCCTACCACGATACAAGGAGGTGCTATGACACCTTCCGGTGTAATTCGGAAAACTTTGATTTTTTTCGACCCCCGCTCGCCATGGCACGGGGCTTAGCGCGTCCAGATGCGGTGGCGTGGGCAAAATCGGCCTACACATGGAATTTTCACGTTCTCAATGTGCACAAGCTCCTACCACGATACAAGGAGGTGCTGTGACACCTTCCGGTGTAATTCGGAAAACTTTGATTTTTTCGACCCCTGCCCGCCGTGGTACGGGGCTTAGCGCGTCCAGATACGGCGGAGTGGGCAAAATCGGCCTACACATGGAATTTTCAAGTTCTCCATATGCACACGCTCCTACCACGATATAAGTAGGTGTCTTGATACCTTCCGGTGTAATTCGGAAAACTTTGATTTTTTCGACCCCCGCCCGTCATGGCACGGGGCTTAGCGCGTCCAAATGCGATGGCGTGGGTAAAATTGGCCTACACATGAAATTTTCACGTTCTGCATATGCACACGCTCCTAACACGATACAAGGAGGTGTCGTGACACCTTCCAGTGTAATTCCAAAAACTTTGATTTTTTCGACCTCCGCCCGCCATGGCACGGGGCTTAGCGCGTCCAGATGCGGTGGCGTGGGCAAAATCGGCCTACACATGGAATTTTCACGTTCTCCATATGCATACGCTCCTACCATGATTCAAGCAGGTGTCGTGACACCTTCCGGTGTAATTCGGAAAACTTTGATTTTTTCGACCCCTGCCCGCCATGGCACGGGGCTTAGCGCGTCCAGATGCGTTGGCGTGGGCAAAATCGACCTACTCATGGAATTTTCACATTCTCCATATGCACACGCTCCTACCACGATACAAGGAGGTGTCGTGACACCTTCCGGTGTAATTCGGAAAACTTTGATTTTTTCGACCCCCGCCCGCCATGGCACGGGGCTTAGCGCGTCCAGATGCGGTGGCGTGGGCAAAATTGGCCTACACATGGAATTTTCACGTTCTCCATATGCACACGCTCCTACCACGATACAAGGAGGTGTCGTGACACCTTCCAGTGTAATTCGGAAAACTTTGATTTTTTCGACCCCCGCCCGCCGTGGCACGGGGCTTAGTGCGTCTTGATGCGGTGGCGTGGGCAAAATATGCCTACACATGGAATTTTGACGTTCTCCATGTGCACACGCTCCTACCACGATACAAGGAGGTGCTGTGACACCTTCCGGTATAATTCGGAAAACTTTGATTTTTTCGACCCCCGCTCGCCATGGCACGGGGCTTAGCGCGTCCAGATGCGGTGGCGTGGTCAAAATCGGCCTACAAATGGAATTTTGACGTTCTCCATGTGCACACGCTCCTACCACGATACAAGGAGTTGCTGTGACACCTTCCGGTATAATTCGGAAAACTTTGATTTTTTTCGACCCCCGCTCGCCATGCCACGGGGCTTAGCGCGTCCAGATGCGGTGGAGTGGGCAAAATCGGCCTACACATGGAATTTTCACGTTCTCCATAGGCACACGCTCCTACCACGATATAAGTAGGTGTCGTGATACCTTCCGGTGTAATTCGGAAAACTTTGATTTTTTCGACCCCCGCCCGTCATGGCACGGGGCTTAGCGCGTCCAAATGCGGTGGCGTGGGCAAAATTGGCCTACACATGAAATTTTCACGTTCTGCATATGCACACGCTCCTAACACGATACAAGGAGGTGTCGTGACACCTTCCGGTGTAATTCCAAAAACTTTGTTTTTTCGACCTCCGCCCGCCATGGCACGGGGCTTAGCGCGTCCAGATGCGGTGGCGTGGGCAAAATCGGCCTACACATGGAATTTTCACGTTCTCGATATGCACACGCTCCTACCACGATTCAAGGAGGTGTCGTGACACCTTCCGGTGTAATTCGGAAAACTTTGATTTTTTCGACCCCTGCCCGCCATGGCACGGGGCTTAGCGCGTCCAGATGCGGTGGCGTGGGCAAAATTGGCCTACACATGGAATTTTCATGTTCTACATATGCACACGCTCCTACCACGATACAAGGAGGTGTCGTGACACCTTCCAGTGTAATTCGGAAAACTTTGATTTTTTCGACCCCCGCCCGCCGTGGCACGGGGCTTAGTGCGTCCAGATGCGGTGGCGTGGGCAAAATATGCCTACACATGGAATTTTAACGTTCTCCATGTGCACACGCTCCTACCACGATACAAGGAGGTGCTATGACACCTTCTGGTATAATTCGAAAAACTTTGATTTTTTTCGACCCCCGCTCGCCATGCCACGGGGCTTAGCGCGTCCAGATGCGGTGGAGTGGGCAAAATCGGCCTACACATGGAATTTTCACGTTCTCAATGTGCACAAGCTCCTACCACGATACAAGGAGGTGCTGTGACACCTTCCGGTGTAATTCGGAAAACTTTGATTTTTTCGACCCCTGCCCGCCGTGGTACGTGGCTTAGCGCGTCCAGATGCGGTGGAGTGGGCAAAATCGGCCTACACATGGAATTTTCACGTTCTGCATATGCACACACTCCTAACACAATACAAGGAGGTGTCGTGACACCTTCCGGTGTAATTCCAAAAACTTTGATTTTTTCGACCTCTGCCCGCCATGGCACGGGGCTTAGCGCGTCCAGATGCGGTGGCGTGGGCAAAATCGGCCTACACATGGAATTTTCACGTTCTCCATATGCACACGTTCCTACCACGATTCAAGGAGGTGTCGTGACACCTTCCGGTGTAATTCGGAAAACTTTGATTTTTTCGACCCCTGCCCGCCATGGCACGGGGCTTAGCGCGTCCAGATGCGGTGGCGTGGGCAAAATCGACCTACACATGGAATTTTCACGTTCTCCATATGCACACGCTCCTATCACGATACAAGGAGGTGTCGTGACACCTTCCAGTGTAATTCGGAAAACGTTGATTTTTTCGACCCCTGCCCGCCATGGCACGGGGATTAGCGCGTCCAGATGCGGTGGCGTGGGCAAAATCGACCTACACCAGGAATTTTCACGTTCTCCATATGCACACGCTCCTACCAGGATACAAGGAGGTGTCGTGACACCTTCCGGTGTAATTCGGAAAACTTTGATTTTTTCGACCCCCGCCCGCCATGGCACGGGGCTTAGCGCGTCCAGATGCGGTGGCGTGGGCAAAATTGGCCTACACATGAAATTTTCATGTTCTCCATATGCACACGCTCCTACCACGATACAAGGAGGTGTCGTGACACCTTCCGGTGTAATTCGGAAAACGTTGATTTTTTCGACCCCTGCCTGCCATGGCACGGGGCTTAGCCCGTCCTGATGCGGTGGCGTGGGCAAAATCGACCTACACATGGAATTTTCACGTTCGCCATATGCACACGCTCCTACCACGATACAAGGAGGTGTCGTGACACCTTCCGGTGTAATTCGGAAAACTTTGATTTTTTCGACCCCCGCTCGCCGTGGTACGGGGCTTAGCGCGTCCAGATGCGGTGGAGTGGGCAAAATCGGCCTACACATGGAATTTTCACGTTCTCCATATGCACACGCTCCTACCACGATATAAGTAGGTGTCGTGATACCTTCCGGTGTAATTCGGAAAACTATGATTTTTTCGACCCCCGCCCGTCATGGCACGGGGCTTAGCGCGTCCAAATGCGGTGGCGTGGGCAAAATTGGCCTACACATGGAATTTTCACGTTCTCCATATGCACACGCTCCTACCACGATTCAAGGAGGTGTCGTGACACCTCCCGGTGTAATTCGGAAAACTTTGATTTTTTCGACCCCCGCACGTCATGGCACGGGGCTTAGTGCGTCCAGATGCGGTGGCGTGGGCAAAATATGCCTACACATGGAATTTTAACGTTCTCCATGTGCACACGCTCCTACCACGATACAAGGAGGTGCTATGACACCTTCCGGTGTAATTCGGAAAACTTTGATTTTTTTCGACCCCCGCTCGCCATGGCACGGGGCTTAGCGCGTCCAGATGCGGTGGCGTGGGCAAAATCGGCCTACACATGGAATTTTCACGTTCTTAATGTGCACAAGCTCCTACCACGATACAAGGAGGTGCTGTGACACCTTCCGGTGTAATTCGGAAAACTTTGATTTTTTCGACTCCTGCCCGCCGTGGTACGGGGCTTAGCGCGTCCAGATACGGCGGAGTGGGCAAAATCGGCCTACACATGGAATTTTCAAGTTCTCCATATGCACACGCTCCTACCACGATATAAGTAGGTGTCTTGATACCTTCCGGTGTAATTCGGAAAACTTTGATTTTTTCGACCCCCGCCCGTCATGGCACGGGGCTTAGCGCGTCCAAATGCGATGGCGTGGGTAAAATTGGCCTACACATGAAATTTTCACGTTCTGCATATGCACACGCTCCTAACACGATACAAGGAGGTGTCGTGACACCTTCCAGTGTAATTCCAAAAACTTTGATTTTTTCGACCTCCGCCCGCCATGGCACGGGGCTTAGCGCGTCCAGATGCGGTGGCGTGGGCAAAATCGGCCTACACATGGAATTTTCACGTTCTCCATATGCATACGCTCCTACCATGATTCAAGCAGGTGTCGTGACACCTTCCGGTGTAATTCGGAAAACTTTGATTTTTTCGACCCCTGCCCGCCATGGCACGGGGCTTAGCGCGTCCAGATGCGTTGGCGTGGGCAAAATCGACCTACTCATGGAATTTTCACATTCTCCATATGCACACGCTCCTACCACGATACAAGGAGGTGTCGTGACACCTTCCGGTGTAATTCGGAAAACTTTGATTTTTTCGACCCCCGCCCGCCATGGCACGGGGCTTAGCGCGTCCAGATGCGGTGGCGTGGGCAAAATTGGCCTACACATGGAATTTTCACGTTCTCCATATGCACACGCTCCTACCACGATACAAGGAGGTGTCGTGACACCTTCCAGTGTAATTCGGAAAACTTTGATTTTTTCGACCCCCGCCCGCCGTGGCACGGGGCTTAGTGCGTCTTGATGCGGTGGCGTGGGCAAAATATGCCTACACATGGAATTTTGACGTTCTCCATGTGCACACGCTCCTACCACGATACAAGGAGGTGCTGTGACACCTTCCGGTATAATTCGGAAAACTTTGATTTTTTCGACCCCCGCTCGCCATGGCACGGGGCTTAGCGCGTCCAGATGCGGTGGCGTGGTCAAAATCGGCCTACAAATGGAATTTTGACGTTCTCCATGTGCACACGCTCCTACCACGATACAAGGAGTTGCTGTGACACCTTCCGGTATAATTCGGAAAACTTTGATTTTTTTCGACCCCCGCTCGCCATGCCACGGGGCTTAGCGCGTCCAGATGCGGTGGAGTGGGCAAAATCGGCCTACACATGGAATTTTCACGTTCTCCATATGCACACGCTCCTACCACGATATAAGTAGGTGTCGTGATACCTTCCGGTGTAATTCGGAAAACTTTGATTTTTTCGACCCCCGCCCGTCATGGCACGGGGCTTAGCGCGTCCAAATGCGGTGGCGTGGGCAAAATTGGCCTACACATGAAATTTTCACGTTCTGCATATGCACACGCTCCTAACACGATACAAGGAGGTGTCGTGACACCTTCCGGTGTAATTCCAAAAACTTTGATTTTTTCGACCTCCGCCCGCCATGGCACGGGGCTTAGCGCGTCCAGATGCGGTGGCGTGGGCAAAATCGGCCTACACATGGAATTTTCACGTTCTCGATATGCACACGCTCCTACCACGATTCAAGGAGGTGTCGTGACACCTTCCGGTGTAATTCGGAAAACTTTGATTTTTTCGACCCCTGCCCGCCATGGCACGGGGCTTAGCGCGTCCAGATGCGGTGGCGTGGGCAAAATTGGCCTACACATGAAATTTTCATGTTCTACATATGCACACGCTCCTACCACGATACAAGGAGGTGTCGTGACACCTTCCGGTGTAATTCGGAAAACTTTGATTTTTTCGACCCCTGCCCGCCATGGCACGGGGCTTAGCGCGTCCAGATGCGGTGGCGTGGGCAAAATTGACCTACACATGGAATTTTCACGTTCTCCATATGCACACGCTCCTACCACGTTACAAGGAGGTGTCGTGACACCTTCCGGTGTAATTCGGAAAACTTTGATTTTTTCGACCCCCGCCCGCCATGGCACGGGGCTTAGCGCGTCCAGATGCGGTGGCGTGGGCAAAATTGGCCTACACATGGAATTTTGACGTTCTCCATGTGCACACGCTCCTACCACGATACAAGGAGTTGCTGTGACACCTTCCGGTATAATTCGGAAAACTTTGATTTTTTTCGACCCCCGCTCGCCATGCCACGGGGCTTAGCGCGTCCAGATGCGGTGGAGTGGGCAAAATCGGCCTACACATGGAATTTTCACGTTCTCCATATGCACACGCTCCTACCACGATATAAGTAGGTGTCGTGATACCTTCCGGTGTAATTCGGAAAATTTGATTTTTTCGACCCCCGCCCGCCGTGGCACGGGGCTTAGTGCTTCCAGATGCGGTGGCGTGGGCAAAATTGGCCTATACATGGAATTTTCACGTTCTCCATATGCACACGCTCCTACCACGATACAAGGAGGTGTCGTGACACCTTCCAGTGTAATTCGGAAAACTTTGATTTTTTCGACCCCCGCCCGTCATGGCACGGGGCTTAGCGCGTCCAGATGCGGTGGCGTGGGCAAAATCGGCCTACACATGGAATTTTCACGTTCTCGATATGCACACGCTCCTACCACGATTCAAGGAGGTGTCGTGACACCTTCCGGTGTAATTCGGAAAACTTTGATTTTTTCGACCCCTGCCCGCCATGGCACGGGGCTTAGCGCGTCCAGATGCGGTGGCGTGGGCAAAATTGGCCTACACATGAAATTTTCATGTTCTACATATGCACACGCTCCTACCACGATACAAGGAGGTGTCGTGACACCTTCCAGTGTAATTCGGAAAACTTTGATTTTTTCGACCCCCGCCCGCCGTGGCACGGGGCTTAGTGCGTCCAGATGCGGTGGCGTGGGCAAAATATGCCTACACATGGAATTTTAACGTTCTCCATGTGCACACGCTCCTACCACGATACAAGGAGGTGCTATGACACCTTCTGGTATAATTCGAAAAACTTTGATTTTTTTCGACCCCCGCTCGCCATGCCACGGGGCTTAGCGCGTCCAGATGCGGTGGAGTGGGCAAAATCGGCCTACACATGGAATTTTCACGTTCTCAATGTGCACAAGCTCCTACCACGATACAAGGAGGTGCTGTGACACCTTCCGGTGTAATTCGGAAAACTTTGATTTTTTCGACCCCTGCCCGCCGTGGTACGTGGCTTAGCGCGTCCAGATGCGGTGGAGTGGGCAAAATCGGCCTACACATGGAATTTTCACGTTCTGCATATGCACACACTCCTAACACAATACAAGGAGGTGTCGTGACACCTTCCGGTGTAATTCCAAAAACTTTGATTTTTTCGACCTCTGCCCGCCATGGCACGGGGCTTAGCGCGTCCAGATGCGGTGGCGTGGGCAAAATCGGCCTACACATGGAATTTTCACGTTCTCCATATGCACACGTTCCTACCACGATTCAAGGAGGTGTCGTGACACCTTCCGGTGTAATTCGGAAAACTTTGATTTTTTCGACCCCTGCCCGCCATGGCACGGGGCTTAGCGCGTCCAGATGCGGTGGCGTGGGCAAAATCGACCTACACATGGAATTTTCACGTTCTCCATATGCACACGCTCCTATCACGATACAAGGAGGTGTCGTGACACCTTCCAGTGTAATTCGGAAAACGTTGATTTTTTCGACCCCTGCCCGCCATGGCACGGGGATTAGCGCGTCCAGATGCGGTGGCGTGGGCAAAATCGACCTACACATGGAATTTTCACGTTCTCCATATGCACACGCTCCTACCACGATACAAGGAGGTGTCGTGACACCTTCCGGTGTAATTCGGAAAACGTTGATTTTTTCGACCCCTGCCCGCCATGGCACGGGGCTTAGCGCGTCCAGATGCGGTGGCGTGGGCAAAATTGACCTACACATGGAATTTTCACGTTCTCCATATGCACACGCTCCTACCACGTTACAAGGAGGTGTCGTGACACCTTCCGGTGTAATTCGGAAAACTTTGATTTTTTCGACCCCCGCCCGCCATGGCACGGGGCTTAGCGCGTCCAGATGCGGTGGCGTGGGCAAAATTGGCCTACACATGGAATTTTGACGTTCTCCATGTGCACACGCTCCTACCACGATACAAGGAGTTGCTGTGACACCTTCCGGTATAATTCGGAAAACTTTGATTTTTTTCGACCCCCGCTCGCCATGCCACGGGGCTTAGCGCGTCCAGATGCGGTGGAGTGGGCAAAATCGGCCTACACATGGAATTTTCACGTTCTCCATATGCACACGCTCCTACCACGATATAAGTAGGTGTCGTGATACCTTCCGGTGTAATTCGGAAAATTTGATTTTTTCGACCCCCGCCCGCCGTGGCACGGGGCTTAGTGCTTCCAGATGCGGTGGCGTGGGCAAAATTGGCCTATACATGGAATTTTCACGTTCTCCATATGCACACGCTCCTACCACGATACAAGGAGGTGTCGTGACACCTTCCAGTGTAATTCGGAAAACTTTGATTTTTTCGACCCCCGCCCGCCGTGGCACGGGGCTTAGTGCGTCCTGATGCGGTGGCGTGGGCAAAATATGCCTACACATGGAATTTTAACGTTCTCCATGTGCACACGCTCCTACCACGATACAAGGAGGTGCTGTGACACCTTCCGGTATAATTCGGAAAACTTTGATTTTTTCGACCCCCGCTCGCCATGGCACGGGGCTTAGCGTGTCCAGATGCGGTGGCGTGGGCAAAATCGGCCTACACATGGAATTTTGACGTTCTCCATGTGCACACGCTCCTACCACGATACAAGGAGTTGCTGTGACACCTTCCGGTATAATTCGGAAAACTTTGATTTTTTTCGACCCCCGCTCGCCATGCCACGGGGCTTAGCGCGTCCAGATGCGGTGGAGTGGGCAAAATCGGCCTACACATGGAATTTTCACGTTCTCCATATGCACACGCTCCTACCACGATATAAGTAGGTGTCGTGATACCTTCCGGTGTAATTCGGAAAATTTGATTTTTTCGACCCCCGCCCGCCGTGGCACGGGGCTTAGTGCTTCCAGATGCGGTGGCGTGGGCAAAATATGCCTACACATGGAATTTTAACGTTCTCCATGTGCACACGCTCCTACCACGATACAAGGAGGTGCTATGACACCTTCCGGTATAATTCGGAAAACTTTGATTTTTTTCGACCCCCGCTCGCCATGGCACGGGGCTTAGCGCGTCCAGATGCGGTGGCGTGGGCAAAATCGGCCTACACATGGAATTTTCACGTTCTTAATGTGCACAAGCTCCTACCACGATACAAGGAGGTGCTGTGACACCTTCCGGTGTAATTCGGAAAACTTTGATTTTTTCGACCCCTGCCCGCCGTGGTACGGGGCTTAGCGCGTCGAGATACGGCGGAGTGGGCAAAATCGGCCTACACATGGAATTTTCACGTTCTCCATATGCACACGCTCCTACCACGATATAAGTAGGTGTCTTGTTACCTTCCGGTGTAATTCGGAAAACTTTGATTTTTTCGACCCCCGCCCGTCATGGCACGGGGCTTAGCGCGTCCAAATGCGTTGGCGTGGGCAAAATTGGCCTACACATGAAATTTTCACGTTCTGCATATGCACACGCTCCTAACACGATACAAGGAGGTGTCGTGACACCTTCCGGTGTAATTCCAAAAACTTTGATTTTTTCGACCTCCGCCCGCCATGGCACGGGGCTTAGCGCGTCTAGATGCGGTGGCGTGGGCAAAATCGGCCTACACATGGAATTTTCACGTTCTCCATATGCACACGTTCCTACCACGATTCAAGGAGGTGTCGTGACACCTTCCGGTGTAATTCGGAAAACTTTGATTTTTTCGACCCCTGCCCGCCATGGCACGGGGCTTAGCGCGTCCAGATGCGGTGGCGTGGGCAAAATCGACCTACACATGGAATTTTCACGTTCTCCATATGCACACGCTCCTATCACGATACAAGGAGGTGTCGTGACACCTTCCAGTGTAATTCGGAAAACGTTGATTTTTTCGACCCCTGCCCGCCATGGCACGGGGATTAGCGCGTCCAGATGCGGTGGCGTGGGCAAAATCGACCTACACATGGAATTTTCACGTTCTCCATATGCACACGCTCCTACCACGATACAAGGAGGTGTCGTGACACCTTCCGGTGTAATTCGGAAAACGTTGATTTTTTCGACCCCTGCCTGCCATGGCACGGGGCTTAGCGCGTCCAGATGCGGTGGCGTGGGCAAAATTGACCTACACATGGAATTTTCACGTTCTCCATATGCACACGCTCCTACCACGTTACAAGGAGGTGTCGTGACACCTTCCGGTGTAATTCGGAAAACTTTGATTTTTTCGACCCCCGCTCGCCGTGGTACGGGGCTTAGCGCGTCCAGATGCGGTGGAGTGGGCAAAATCGGCCTACACATGGAATTTTCACGTTCTCCATATGCACACGCTCCTACCACGATACAAGGAGGTGTCGTGATACCTTCCGGTGTAATTCGGAAAGCTTTGATTTTTTCGACCCCCGCCCGTCATGGCACGGGGCTTAGCGCGTCCAAATGCGGTGGCGTGGGCAAAATTGGCCTACACATGAAATTTTCACGTTCTGCATATGCACACGCTCCTAACACGATACAAGGAGGTGTCGTGACACCTTCCGGTGTAATTCCAAAAACTTTGATTTTTTCGACCTCCGCCCGCCATGGCACGGGGCTTAGCGCGTCCAGATGCGGTGGCGTGGGCAAAATCGGCCTACACATGGAATTTTCACGTTCTCCATATGCACACGCTCCTACCACGATTCAAGGAGGTGTCGTGACACCTTCCGGTGTAATTCGGAAAACTTTGATTTTTTCGACCCCTGCCCGCCATGGCACGTGGCTTAGCGCGTCCAGATGCGGTGGCGTGGGCAAAATCGACCTACACATGGAATTTTCACATTCTCCATATGCACACGCTCCTACCACGATACAAGGAGGTGTCGTGACACCTTCCGGTGTAATTCGGAAAACTTTGATTTTTTCGACCCCCGCCCGCCATGGCACGGGGCTTAGCGCGTCCAGATGCGGTGGCGTGGGCAAAATTGGCCTATACATGGAATTTTCACGTTCTCCATATGCACACGCTCCTACCACGATACAAGGAGGTGTCGTGACACCTTCCAGTGTAATTCGGAAAACTTTGATTTTTTCGACCCCCGCCCGCCGTGGCACGGGGCTTAGTGCGTCCTGATGCGGTGACGTGGGCAAAATATGCCTACACATGGAATTTTAACGTTCTCCATGTGCACACGCTCCTACCACGATACAAGGAGGTGCTGTGACACCTTCCGGTATAATTCGGAAAACTTTGATTTTTTCGACCCCCGCTCGCCATGGCACGGGGCTTAGCGTGTCCAGATGCGGTGGCGTGGGCAAAATCGGCCTACACATGGAATTTTGACGTTCTCCATGTGCACACGCTCCTACCACGATACAAGGAGTTGCTGTGACACCTTCCGGTATAATTCGGAAAACTTTGATTTTTTTCGACCCCCGCTCGCCATGCCACGGGGCTTAGCGCGTCCAGATGCGGTGGAGTGGGCAAAATCGGCCTACACATGGAATTTTCACGTTCTCCATATGCACACGCTCCTACCACGATATAAGTAGGTGTCGTGATACCTTCCGGTGTAATTCGGAAAATTTGATTTTTTCGACCCCCGCCCGCCGTGGCACGGGGCTTAGTGCTTCCAGATGCGGTGGCGTGGGCAAAATTGGCCTATACATGGAATTTTCACGTTCTCCATATGCACACGCTCCTACCACGATACAAGGAGGTGTCGTGACACCTTCCAGTGTAATTCGGAAAACTTTGATTTTTTCGACCCCCGCCCGCCGTGGCACGGGGCTTAGTGCGTCCTGATGCGGTGGCGTGGGCAAAATATGCCTACACATGGAATTTTAACGTTCTCCATGTGCACACGCTCCTACCACGATACAAGGAGGTGCTGTGACACCTTCCGGTATAATTCGGAAAACTTTGATTTTTTCGACCCCCGCTCGCCATGGCACGGGGCTTAGCGTGTCCAGATGCGGTGGCGTGGGCAAAATCGGCCTACACATGGAATTTTGACGTTCTCCATGTGCACACGCTCCTACCACGATACAAGGAGTTGCTGTGACACCTTCCGGTATAATTCGGAAAACTTTGATTTTTTTCGACCCCCGCTCGCCATGCCACGGGGCTTAGCGCGTCCAGATGCGGTGGAGTGGGCAAAATCGGCCTACACATGGAATTTTCACGTTCTCCATATGCACACGCTCCTACCACGATATAAGTAGGTGTCGTGATACCTTCCGGTGTAATTCGGAAAATTTGATTTTTTCGACCCCCGCCCGCCGTGGCACGGGGCTTAGTGCTTCCAGATGCGGTGGCGTGGGCAAAATATGCCTACACATGGAATTTTAACGTTCTCCATGTGCACACGCTCCTACCACGATACAAGGAGGTGCTATGACACCTTCCGGTATAATTCGGAAAACTTTGATTTTTTTCGACCCCCGCTCGCCATGGCACGGGGCTTAACGCGTCCAGATGCGGTGGCGTGGGCAAAATCGGCCTACACATGGAATTTTCACGTTCTTAATGTGCACAAGCTCCTACCACGATACAAGGAGGTGCTGTGACACCTTCCGGTGTAATTCGGAAAACTTTGATTTTTTCGACCCCTGCCCGCCGTGGTACGGGGCTTAGCGCGTCGAGATACGGCGGAGTGGGCAAAATCGGCCTACACATGGAATTTTCACGTTCTCCATATGCACACGCTCCTACCACGATATAAGTAGGTGTCTTGTTACCTTCCGGTGTAATTCGGAAAACTTTGATTTTTTCGACCCCCGCCCGTCATGGCACGGGGCTTAGCGCGTCCAAATGCGTTGGCGTGGGCAAAATTGGCCTACACATGAAATTTTCACGTTCTGCATCACGATACAAGGAGGTGTCGTGACACCTTCCGGTGTAATTCCAAAAACTTTGATTTTTTCGACCTCCGCCCGCCATGGCACGGGGCTTAGCGCGTCTAGATGCGGTGGCGTGGGCAAAATCGGCCTACACATGGAATTTTCACGTTCTCCATATGCACACGCTCCTACCACGATTCAAGGAGGTGTCGTGACACCTTCCGGTGTAATTCGGAAAACTTTGATTTTTTCGACCCCTGCCCGCCATGGCACGGGGCTTAGCGCGTCCAGATGCGGTGGCGTGGGCAAAATTGGCCTACACATGGAATTTTCATGTTCTACATATGCACACGCTCCTACCACGATACAAGGAGGTGTCGTGACACCTTCCAGTGTAATTCGGAAAACTTTGATTTTTTCGACCCCCGCCCGCCGTGGCACGGGGCTTAGTGCGTCCAGATGCGGTGGCGTGGGCAAAATATGCCTACACATGGAATTTTAACGTTCTCCATGTGCACACGCTCCTACCACGATACAAGGAGGTGCTATGACACCTTCCGGTATAATTCGGAAAACTTTGATTTTTTTCGACCCCCGCTCGCCATGGCACGGGGCTTAGCGCGTCCAGATGCGGTGGCGTGGGCAAAATCGGCCTACACATGGAATTTTCACGTTCTCAATTTGCACAAGCTCCTACCACGATACAAGGAGGTGCTGTGACACCTTCCGGTGTAATTCGGAAAACTTTGATTTTTTCGACCCCTGCCCGCCGTGGTACGGGGCTTAGCGCGTCCAGATACGGCGGAGTGGGCAAAATCGGCCTACACATGGAATTTTCACGTTCTCCATATGCACACGCTCCTACCACGATATAAGTAGGTGTCTTGATACCTTCCGGTGTAATTCGGAAAACTTTGATTTTTTCGACCCCCGCCCGTCATGGCACGGGGCTTAGCGCGTCCAGATGCGGTGGCGTGGGCAAAATCGGCCTACACATGGAATTTTCACGTTCTCCATATGCACACGCTCCTACCACGATTCAAGGAGGTGTCGTGACACCTTCCGGTGTAATTCGGAAAACTTTGATTTTTTCGACCCCTGCCCGCCATGGCACGTGGCTTAGCGCGTCCAGATGCGGTGGCGTGGGCAAAATCGACCTACACATGGAATTTTCACATTCTCCATATGCACACGCTCCTACCACGATACAAGGAGGTGTCGTGACACCTTCCGGTGTAATTCGGAAAACTTTGATTTTTTCGACCCCCGCCCGCCATGGCACGGGGCTTAGCGCGTCCAGATGCGGTGGCGTGGGCAAAATTGGCCTATACATGGAATTTTCACGTTCTCCATATGCACACGCTCCTACCACGATACAAGGAGGTGTCGTGACACCTTCCAGTGTAATTCGGAAAACTTTGATTTTTTCGACCCCCGCCCGCCGTGGCACGGGGCTTAGTGCGTCCTGATGCGGTGGCGTGGGCAAAATATGCCTACACATGGAATTTTAACGTTCTCCATGTGCACACGCTCCTACCACGATACAAGGAGGTGCTGTGACACCTTCCGGTATAATTCGGAAAACTTTGATTTTTTCGACCCCCGCTCGCCATGGCACGGGGCTTAGCGTGTCCAGATGCGGTGGCGTGGGCAAAATCGGCCTACACATGGAATTTTGACGTTCTCCATGTGCACACGCTCCTACCACGATACAAGGAGTTGCTGTGACACCTTCCGGTATAATTCGGAAAACTTTGATTTTTTTCGACCCCCGCTCGCCATGCCACGGGGCTTAGCGCGTCCAGATGCGGTGGAGTGGGCAAAATCGGCCTACACATGGAATTTTCACGTTCTCCATATGCACACGCTCCTACCACGATATAAGTAGGTGTCGTGATACCTTCCGGTGTAATTCGGAAAATTTGATTTTTTCGACCCCCGCCCGCCGTGGCACGGGGCTTAGTGCTTCCAGATGCGGTGGCGTGGGCAAAATTGGCCTATACATGGAATTTTCACGTTCTCCATATGCACACGCTCCTACCACGATACAAGGAGGTGTCGTGACACCTTCCAGTGTAATTCGGAAAACTTTGATTTTTTCGACCCCCGCCCGCCGTGGCACGGGGCTTAGTGCGTCCTGATGCGGTGGCGTGGGCAAAATATGCCTACACATGGAATTTTAACGTTCTCCATGTGCACACGCTCCTACCACGATACAAGGAGGTGCTGTGACACCTTCCGGTATAATTCGGAAAACTTTGATTTTTTCGACCCCCGCTCACCATGGCACGGGGCTTAGCGTGTCCAGATGCGGTGGCGTGGGCAAAATCGGCCTACACATGGAATTTTGACGTTCTCCATGTGCACACGCTCCTACCACGATACAAGGAGTTGCTGTGACACCTTCGGTATAATTCGGAAAACTTTGATTTTTTTCGACCCCCGCTCGCCATGCCACGGGGCTTAGCGCGTCCAGATGCGGTGGAGTGGGCAAAATCGGCCTACACATGGAATTTTCACGTTCTCCATATGCACACGCTCCTACCACGATATAAGTAGGTGTCGTGATACCTTCCGGTGTAATTCGGAAAATTTGATTTTTTCGACCCCCGCCCGCCGTGGCACGGGGCTTAGTGCTTCCAGATGCGGTGGCGTGGGCAAAATATGCCTACACATGGAATTTTAACGTTCTCCATGTGCACACGCTCCTACCACGATACAAGGAGGTGCTATGACACCTTCCGGTATAATTCGGAAAACTTTGATTTTTTTCGACCCCCGCTCGCCATGGCACGGGGCTTAGCGCGTCCAGATGCGGTGGCGTGGGCAAAATCGGCCTACACATGGAATTTTCACGTTCTTAATGTGCACAAGCTCCTACCACGATACAAGGAGGTGCTGTGACACCTTCCGGTGTAATTCGGAAAACTTTGATTTTTTCGACCCCTGCCCGCCGTGGTACGGGGCTTAGCGCGTCGAGATACGGCGGAGTGGGCAAAATCGGCCTACACATGGAATTTTCACGTTCTCCATATGCACACGCTCCTACCACGATATAAGTAGGTGTCTTGTTACCTTCCGGTGTAATTCGGAAAACTTTGATTTTTTCGACCCCCGCCCGTCATGGCACGGGGCTTAGCGCGTCCAAATGCGTTGGCGTGGGCAAAATTGGCCTACACATGAAATTTTCACGTTCTGCATATGCACACGCTCCTAACACGATACAAGGAGGTGTCGTGACACCTTCCGGTGTAATTCCAAAAACTTTGATTTTTTCGACCTCCGCCCGCCATGGCACGGGGCTTAGCGCGTCTAGATGCGGTGGCGTGGGCAAAATCGGCCTACACATGGAATTTTCACGTTCTCCATATGCACACGCTCCTACCACGATTCAAGGAGGTGTCGTGACACCTTCCGGTGTAATTCGGAAAACTTTGATTTTTTCGACCCCCGCTCGCCATGGCACGGGGCTTAGCGTGTCCAGATGCGGTGGCGTGGGCAAAATCGGCCTACACATGGAATTTTGACGTTCTCCATGTGCACACGCTCCTACCACGATACAAGGAGTTGCTGTGACACCTTCCGGTATAATTCGGAAAACTTTGATTTTTTTCGACCCCCGCTCGCCATGCCACGGGGCTTAGCGCGTCCAGATGCGGTGGAGTGGGCAAAATCGGCCTACACATGGAATTTTCACGTTCTCCATATGCACACGCTCCTACCACGATATAAGTAGGTGTCGTGATACCTTCCGGTGTAATTCGGAAAATTTGATTTTTTCGACCCCCGCCCGCCGTGGCACGGGGCTTAGTGCTTCCAGATGCGGTGGCGTGGGCAAAATATGCCTACACATGGAATTTTAACGTTCTCCATGTGCACACGCTCCTACCACGATACAAGGAGGTGCTATGACACCTTCCGGTATAATTCGGAAAACTTTGATTTTTTTCGACCCCCGCTCGCCATGGCACGGGGCTTAGCGCGTCCAGATGCGGTGGCGTGGGCAAAATCGGCCTACACATGGAATTTTCACGTTCTTAATGTGCACAAGCTCCTACCACGATACAAGGAGGTGCTGTGACACCTTCCGGTGTAATTCGGAAAACTTTGATTTTTTCGACCCCTGCCCGCCGTGGTACGGGGCTTAGCGCGTCGAGATACGGCGGAGTGGGCAAAATCGGCCTACACATGGAATTTTCACGTTCTCCATATGCACACGCTCCTACCACGATATAAGTAGGTGTCTTGTTACCTTCCGGTGTAATTCGGAAAACTTTGATTTTTTCGACCCCCGCCCGTCATGGCATGGGGCTTAGCGCGTCCAAATGCGTTGGCGTGGGCAAAATTGGCCTACACATGAAATTTTCACGTTCTGCATATGCACACGCTCCTAACACGATACAAGGAGGTGTCGTGACACCTTCCGGTGTAATTCCAAAAACTTTGATTTTTTCGACCTCCGCCCGCCATGGCACGGGGCTTAGCGCGTCTAGATGCGGTGGCGTGGGCAAAATCGGCCTACACATGGAATTTTCACGTTCTCCATATGCACACGCTCCTACCACGATTCAAGGAGGTGTCGTGACACCTTCCGGTGTAATTCGGAAAACTTTGATTTTTTCGACCCCTGCCCGCCATGGCACGGGGCTTAGCGCGTCCAGATGCGGTGGCGTGGGCAAAATTGGCCTACACATGGAATTTTCATGTTCTACATATGCACACGCTCCTACCACGATACAAGGAGGTGTCGTGACACCTTCCAGTGTAATTCGGAAAACTTTGATTTTTTCGACCCCCGCCCGCCGTGGCACGGGGCTTAGTGCGTCCAGATGCGGTGGCGTGGGCAAAATATGCCTACACATGGAATTTTAACGTTCTCCATGTGCAAACGCTCCTACCACGATACAAGGAGGTGCTATGACACCTTCCGGTATAATTCGGAAAACTTTGATTTTTTTCGACCCCCGCTCGCCATGGCACGGGGCTTAGCGCGTCCAGATGCGGTGGCGTGGGCAAAATCGGCCTACACATGGAATTTTCACGTTCTCAATTTGCACAAGCTCCTACCACGATACAAGGAGGTGCTGTGACACCTTCCGGTGTAATTCGGAAAACTTTGATTTTTTCGACCCCTGCCCGCCGTGGTACGGGGCTTAGTGCGTCCAGATACGGCGGAGTGGGCAAAATCGGCCTACACAAGGAATTTTCACGTTCTCCATATGCACACGCTCCTACCACGATATAAGTAGGTGTCTTGATACCTTCCGGTGTAATTCGGAAAACTTTGATTTTTTCGACCCCCGCCCGTCATGGCACGGGGCTTAGCGCGTCCAAATGCGGTGGCGTGGGCAAAATTGGCCTACACATGAAATTTTCACGTTCTGCATATGCACACGCTCCTAACACGATACAAGGAGGTGTCGTGACACCTTCCGGTGTAATTCCAAAAACTTTGATTTTTTCGACCTCTGCCCGCCATGGCACGGGGCTTAGCGCGTCCAGATGCGGTGGCGTGGGCAAAATTGGCCTATACATGGAATTTTCACGTTCTCCATATGCACACGCTCCTACCACGATACAAGGAGGTGTCGTGACACCTTCCGGCGTAATTCGGAAAACGTTGATTTTTTCGACCCCTGCCTGCCATGGCACGGGGCTTAGCGCGTCCAGATGCGGTGGCATGGGCAAAATCGACCTACACATGGAATTTTCACGTTCTCCATATGCACACGCTCCTACCACGATACAAGGAGGTGTCGCGACACCTTCCGGTGTAATTCGGAAAACTTTGATTTTTTCGACCCCCGCTCGCCGTGGTACGGGGCTTAGCGCGTCCAGATGCGGTGGAGTGGGCAAAATCGGCCTACACATGGAATTTTCACGTTCTCCATATGCACACGCTCCTACCACGATACAAGGAGGTGTCGTGATACCTTCCGGTGTAATTCGGAAAGCTTTGATTTTTTCGACCCCCGCCCGTCATGGCACGGGGCTTAGCGCGTCCAAATGCGGTGGCGTGGGCAAAATTGGCCTACACATGGAATTTTCATGTTCTACATATGCACACGCTCCTACCACGATACAAGGAGGTGTCGGGACACCTTCCGGTGTAATTCGGAAAACTTTGATTTTTTCGACCCCCGCCCGCCATGGCAAGGGGCTCAGCGCGTCCAGATGCGGTGGCGTGGGCAAAATCGACCTACACATTAAATTTTTCACGTTCTCCATATGCACACGCTCCTACCACGATACAAGGAGGTGTCGTGACACCTTCCGGTGTAATTCGGAAAACTTTGATTTTTTCGACCCCCGCACGTCATGGCACGGGGCTTAGCGCGTCCAAATGCGGTGGCGTGGGCAAAATTGGCCTACACATGGAATTTTCACGTTCTCCATATGCACACGCTCCTACCACGATACAAGGAGGTGTCGTGACACCTTCCAGTGTAATTCGGAAAACTTTGATTTTTTCGACCCCCGCCCGCCGTGGCACGGGGCTTAGTGCGTCCTGATGCGGTGGCGTGGGCAAAATATGCCTACACATGGAATTTTAACGTTCTCCATGTGCACACGCTCCTACCACGATACAAGGAGGTGCTGTGACACCTTCCGGTATAATTCGGAAAACTTTTATTTTTTCGACCTCCGCCCGCCATGGCACGGGGCTTAGCGTGTCCAGATGCGGTGGCGTGGGCAAAATCGGCCTACACATGGAATTTTCACGTTCTCCATATGCACACGCTCCTGCCACGATTCAAGGAGGTGTCGTGACACCTTCCGGTGTAATTCGGAAAACGTTGATTTTTTCGACCCCTGCCCGCCATGGCACGGGGCTTAGCGCGTCCAGATGCGGTGGCGTGGGCAAAATCGACCTACACATCGAATTTTCACGTTCTCCGTATGCACACGCTCCTACCAGGATACAAGGAGGTGTCGTGACACCTTCCGGTGTAATTCGGAAAACTTTGATTTTTTCGACCCCTGCCCGCCATGGCACGGGGCTTAGCGCGTCCAGATGCGGTGGCGTGGGCAAAATTGGCCTACACATGGAATTTTCACGTTCTCCATATGCACACGCTCCTACCACGATACAAGGAGGTGTCGTGACACCTTCCGGTGTAATTCGGAAAACTTTGATTTTTTCGACCCCCGCCCGCCATGGCACGGGGCTTAGCGCGTCCAGATGCGGTGGCGTGGGCAAAATCGACCTACACATGGAATTTTCACGTTCTCCATATGCACACGCTCCTACCACGATACAAGGAGGTGTCGTGACACCTTCCGGTGTAATTCGGAAAACATTGATTTTTCCGACCCCCGCCCGCCATGGCACGGGGCTTAGCGCGTCCAGATGCGGTGGCGTGGGCAAAATTGGCCTACACATGAAATTTTCACGTTCTGCATATGCATACGCTCCTAACACGATACAAGGAGGTGTCGTGACACCTTCCGGTGTAATTCGGAAAACATTGATTTTTTCGACCCCTGCCCGCCATGGCACAGGGCTTAGGGCGTCCAGATGCGGTGGCGTGGGCAAAATCGGCCTACACATGGAATTTTCACGTTCTCCATATGCACACGCTCCTACCACGATTCAAGGAGGTGTCGTGACACCTTCCGGTGTAATTCGGAAAACTTTGATTTTTTTGACCCCTGCCCGCCATGGCACGGGGCTTAGCGCGTCCAGATGCGGTGGCGTGGGCAAAATCGACCTACACATGGAATTTTCACGTTCTCCATATGCACACGCTCCTACCACGATACAAGGAGGTGTCGTGACACCTTCCAGTGTAATTCGGAAAACTTTGATTTTTTCGACCCCCGCCCGCCGTGGCACGGGGCTTAGTGCGTCCTGATGCGGTGGCGTGGGCAAAATATGCCTACACATGGAATTTTAACGTTCTCCATGTGCACACGCTCCTACCACGATACAAGGAGGTGCTGTGACACCTTCCGGTATAATTCGGAAAACTTTGATTTTTTCGACCCCCGCTCGCCATGGCACGGGGCTTAGCGCGTCCAGATGCGGTGGCGTGGGCAAAATCGGCCTACACATGGAATTTTGATGTTCTCCATGTGCACACGCTCCTACCACGATACAAGGAGTTGCTGTGACACCTTCCGGTATAATTCGGGAAACTTTGATTTTTTTCGACCCCCGCTCGCCATGGCACGGGGCTTAGCGCGTCCAGATGCGGTGGAGTGGGCAAAATCGGCCTACACATGGAATTTTCGCGTTCTCCATATGCACACGCTCCTACCACGATATAAGAAGGTGTCGTGATACCTTCCGGTGTAATTCGGAAAACTTTGATTTTTTCGACCCCCGCCCGTCATGGCACGGGGCTTAGCGCGTCCAAATGCGGTGGCGTGGGCAAAATTGGCCTACACAAGAAATTTTCACGTTCTGCATATGCACACGCTCCTAACACGATACAAGGAGGTGTCGTGACACCTTCCGGTGTAATTCCAAAAACTTTGATTTTTTCGACCTCCGCCCGCCATGGCACGGGGCTTAGCGCGTCCAGATGTGGTGGCGTGGGCAAAATCGGCCTACACATGGAATTTTCATGTTCTCCATATGCACACGCTCCTACCACGATACAAGGAAGTGTTGTGACACCTTCCGGTGTAATTCGGAAAACTTTGATTTTTTCGACCCCCGCCCGCCATGGCACGGGGCTTAGCGCGTCCAGATGCGGTGGCGTGGGCAAAATTGGCCTACACATGGAATTTTCATGTTCTACATATGCACACGCTCCTACCACGATACAAGGAGGTGTCGTGACACCTTCCGGTGTAATTCGGAAAACTTTGATTTTTTCGACCCCCGCCCGCCGTGGCACGGGGCTTAGTGCGTCCAGATGCGGTGGCGTGGGCAAAATATGCCTACACATGGAATTTTAACGTTCTCCATGTGCACACGCTCCTACCACGATACAAGGAGGTGCTATGACACCTTCCGGTATAATTCGGAAAACTTTGATTTTTTTCGACCCCCGCTCGCCATGGCACGGGGCTTAGCGCGTCCAGATGCGGTGGCGTGGGCAAAATCGGCCTACACATGGAATTTTCACGTTCTCAATTTGCACAAGCTCCTACCACGATACAAGGAGGTGCTGTGACACCTTCCGGTGTAATTCGGAAAACTTTGATTTTTTCGACCCCTGCCCGCCGTGGTACGGGGCTTAGTGCGTCCAGATACGGCGGAGTGGGCAAAATCGGCCTACACAAGGAATTTTCACGTTCTCCATATGCACACGCTCCTACCACGATATAAGTAGGTGTCTTGATACCTTCCGGTGTAATTCGGAAAACTTTGATTTTTTCGTCCCCCGCCCGTCATGGCACGGGGCTTAGCGCGTCCAAATGCGGTGGCGTGGGCAAAATTGGCCTACACATGAAATTTTCACGTTCTGCATATGCACACGCTCCTAACACGATACAAGGAGGTGTCGTGTCACCTTCCGGTGTAATTCCAAAAACTTTGATTTTTTCGACCTCTGCCCGCCATGGCACGGGGCTTAGCGCGTCCAGATGCGGTGGCGTGGGCAAAATTGGCCTATACATGGAATTTTCACGTTCTCCATATGCACACGCTCCTACCACGATACAAGGAGGTGTCGTGACACCTTCCGGCGTAATTCGGAAAACGTTGATTTTTTCGACCCCTGCCTGCCATGGCACGGGGCTTAGCGCGTCCAGATGCGGTGGCATGGGCAAAATCGACCTACACATGGAATTTTCACGTTCTCCATATGCACACGCTCCTACCACGATACAAGGAGGTGTCGCGACACCTTCCGGTGTAATTCGGAAAACTTTGATTTTTTCGACCCCCGCTCGCCGTGGTACGGGGCTTAGCGCGTCCAGATGCGGTGGAGTGGGCAAAATCGGCCTACACATGGAATTTTCACGTTCTCCATATGCACACGCTCCTACCACGATACAAGGAGGTGTCGTGATACCTTCCGGTGTAATTCGGAAAGCTTTGATTTTTTCGACCCCCGCCCGTCATGGCACGGGGCTTAGCGCGTCCAAATGCGGTGGCGTGGGCAAAATTGGCCTACACATGGAATTTTCATGTTCTACATATGCACACGCTCCTACCACGATACAAGGAGGTGTCGGGACACCTTCCGGTGTAATTCGGAAAACTTTGATTTTTTCGACCCCCGCCCGCCATGGCAAGGGGCTTAGCGCGTCCAGATGCGGTGGCGTGGGCAAAATCGACCTACACATTAAATTTTTCACGTTCTCCATATGCACACGCTCCTACCACGATACAAGGAGGTGTCGTGACACCTTCCGGTGTAATTCGGAAAACTTTGATTTTTTCGACCCCCGCACGTCATGGCACGGGGCTTAGCGCGTCCAAATGCGGTGGCGTGGGCAAAATTGGCCTACACATGGAATTTTCACGTTCTCCATATGCACACGCTCCTACCACGATACAAGGAGGTGTCGTGACACCTTCCAGTGTAATTCGGAAAACTTTGATTTTTTCGACCCCCGCCCGCCGTGGCACGGGGCTTAGTGCGTCCTGATGCGGTGGCGTGGGCAAAATATGCCTACACATGGAATTTTAACGTTCTCCATGTGCACACGCTCCTACCACGATACAAGGAGGTGCTGTGACACCTTCCGGTATAATTCGGAAAACTTTTATTTTTTCGACCTCCGCCCGCCATGGCACGGGGCTTAGCGCGTCCAGATGCGGTGGCGTGGGCAAAATCGGCCTACACATGGAATTTTCACGTTCTCCATATGCACACGCTCCTGCCACGATTCAAGGAGGTGTCGTGACACCTTCCGGTGTAATTCGGAAAACGTTGATTTTTTCGACCCCTGCCCGCCATGGCACGGGGCTTAGCGCGTCCAGATGCGGTGGCGTGGGCAAAATCGACCTACACATCGAATTTTCACGTTCTCCGTATGCACACGCTCCTACCAGGATACAAGGAGGTGTCGTGACACCTTCCGGTGTAATTCGGAAAACTTTGATTTTTTCGACCCCCGCCCGCCATGGCACGGGGCTTAGCGCGTCCAGATGCGGTGGCGTGGGCAAAATTGGCCTACACATGGAATTTTCACGTTCTCCATATGCACACGCTCCTACCACGATACAAGGAGGTGTCGTGACACCTTCCGGTGTAATTCGGAAAACTTTGATTTTTTCGACCCCCGCCCGCCATGGCACGGGGCTTAGCGCGTCCAGATGCGGTGGCGTGGGCAAAATCGACCTACACATGGAATTTTCACGTTCTCCATATGCACACGCTCCTACCACGATACAAGGAGGTGTCGTGACACCTTCCGGTGTAATTCGGAAAACATTGATTTTTCCGACCCCCGCCCGCCATGGCACGGGGCTTAGCGCGTCCAGATGCGGTGGCGTGGGCAAAATTGGCCTACACATGAAATTTTCACGTTCTGCATATGCATACGCTCCTAACACGATACAAGGAGGTGTCATGACACCTTCCGGTGTAATTCGGAAAACATTGATTTTTTCGACCCCTGCCCGCCATGGCACAGGGCTTAGGGCGTCCAGATGCGGTGGCGTGGGCAAAATCGGCCTACACATGGAATTTTCACGTTCTCCATATGCACACGCTCCTACCACGATTCAAGGAGGTGTCGTGACACCTTCCGGTGTAATTCGGAAAACTTTGATTTTTTTGACCCCTGCCCGCCATGGCACGGGGCTTAGCGCGTCCAGATGCGGTGGCGTGGGCAAAATCGACCTACACATGGAATTTTCACGTTCTCCATATGCACACGCTCCTACCACGATACAAGGAGGTGTCGTGACACCTTCCAGTGTAATTCGGAAAACTTTGATTTTTTCGACCCCCGCCCGCCGTGGCACGGGGCTTAGTGCGTCCTGATGCGGTGGCGTGGGCAAAATATGCCTACACATGGAATTTTAACGTTCTCCATGTGCACACGCTCCTACCACGATACAAGGAGGTGCTGTGACACCTTCCGGTATAATTCGGAAAACTTTGATTTTTTCGACCCCCGCTCGCCATGGCACGGGGCTTAGCGCGTCCAGATGCGGTGGCGTGGGCAAAATCGGCCTACACATGGAATTTTGATGTTCTCCATGTGCACACGCTCCTACCACGATACAAGGAGTTGCTGTGACACCTTCCGGTATAATTCGGGAAACTTTGATTTTTTTCGACCCCCGCTCGCCATGGCACGGGGCTTAGCGCGTCCAGATGCGGTGGAGTGGGCAAAATCGGCCTACACATGGAATTTTCGCGTTCTCCATATGCACACGCTCCTACCACGATATAAGAAGGTGTCGTGATACCTTCCGGTGTAATTCGGAAAACTTTGATTTTTTCGACCCCCGCCCGTCATGGCACGGGGCTTAGCGCGTCCAAATGCGGTGGCGTGGGCAAAATTGGCCTACACATGAAATTTTCACGTTCTGCATATGCACACGCTCCTAACACGATACAAGGAGGTGTCGTGACACCTTCCGGTGTAATTCCAAAAACTTTGATTTTTTCGACCTCCGCCCGCCATGGCACGGGGCTTAGCGCGTCCAGATGTGGTGGCGTGGGCAAAATCGGCCTACACATGGAATTTTCATGTTCTCCATATGCACACGCTCCTACCACGATAC
The DNA here is from genome assembly GCA_030408175.1 of Trifolium repens. NCBI lineage: Eukaryota > Viridiplantae > Streptophyta > Magnoliopsida > Fabales > Fabaceae > Trifolium > Trifolium repens. The sequence continues at coordinate 35,595,488 of CP125838.1, read as the reverse complement.
AAGGAAGTGTTGTGACACCTTCCGGTGTAATTCGGAAAACTTTGATTTTTTCGACCCCCGCCCGCCATGGCACGGGGCTTAGCGCGTCCAGATGCGGTGGCGTGGGCAAAATTGGCCTACACATGGAATTTTCATGTTCTACATATGCACACGCTCCTACCACGATACAAGGAGGTGTCGTGACACCTTCCAGTGTAATTCGGAAAACTTTGATTTTTTCGACCCCCGCCCGCCGTGGCACGGGGCTTAGTGCGTCCAGATGCGGTGGCGTGGGCAAAATATGCCTACACATGGAATTTTAACGTTCTCCATGTGCACACGCTCCTACCACGATACAAGGATGTGCTATGACACCTTCCGGTATAATTTGGAAAACTTTGATTTTTTTCGACCCCCGCTCGCCATGGCACGGGGCTTAGCGCGTCCAGATGCGGTGGCTTGGGCAAAATCGGCCTACACATGGAATTTTCACGTTCTCAATGTGCACAGGCTCCTACCACGATACAAGGAGGTGCTGTGACACCTTCCGGTGTAATTCGGAAAACTTTGATTTTTTCGACCCCCGCCCGCCGTGGTACGGGGCTTAGCGCGTCCAGATGCGGTGGCGTGGGCAAAATTGGCCTACACATGAAATTTTCGCGTTCTCCATATGCACACGCTCCTACCACGATATAAGTAGGTGTCTTGATACCTTCCGGTGTAATTCGGAAAACTTTGATTTTTTCGACCCCCGCCCGTCATGGCACGGGGCTTAGCGCGTCCAAATGCGGTGGCGTGGGCAAAATTGGCCTACACATGAAATTTTCACGTTCTGCATATGCACACGCTCCTAACACGATACAAGGAGGTGTCGTGACACCTTCCGATGTAATTCCAAAAACTTTGATTTTTTCGACCTCTGCCCGCCATGGCACGGGGCTTAGCGCGTCCAGATGCGGTGGCGTGGGCAAAATTGGCCTATACATGGAATTTTCACGTTCTCCATATGCACACGCTCCTACCACGATACAAGGAGGTGTCGTGACACCTTCCGGTGTAATTCGGAAAACGTTGATTTTTTCGACCCCTGCCTGCCATGGCACGGGGCTTAGCGCGTCCAGATGCGGTGGCATGGGCAAAATCGACCTACACATGGAATTTTCACGTTCTCCATATGCACACGCTCCTACCACGATACAAGGAGGTGTCGCGACACCTTCCGGTGTAATTCGGAAAACTTTGATTTTTTCGACCCCCGCTCGCCGTGGTACGGGGCTTAGCGCGTCCAGATGCGGTGGAGTGGGCAAAATCGGCCTACACATGGAATTTTCACGTTCTCCATATGCACACGCTCCTACCACGATACAAGGAGGTGTCGTGACACCTTCCGGTGTAATTCGGAAAACTTTGATTTTTTCGACCCCCGCACGTCATGGCACGGGGCTTAGCGCGTCCAAATGCGGTGGCGTGGGCAAAATTGGCCTACACATGGAATTTTCACGTTCTCCATATGCACACGCTCCTACCACGATACAAGGAGGTGTCGTGACACCTTCCAGTGTAATTCGGAAAACTTTGATTTTTTCGACCCCCGCCCGCCGTGGCACGGGGCTTAGTGCGTCCTGATGCGGTGGCGTGGGCAAAATATGCCTACACATGGAATTTTAACGTTCTCCATGTGCACACGCTCCTACCACGATACAAGGAGGTGCTGTGACACCTTCCGGTATAATTCGGAAAACTTTGATTTTTTCGACCCCCGCTCGCCATGAAACGGGGCTTAGCGCGTCCAGATGCGGTGGCGTGGGCAAAATCGGCCTACACATGGAATTTTGACGTTCTCCATGTGCACACGCTCCTACCACGATACAAGGTGTTGCTGTGACACCTTCCGGTATAATTCGGAAAACTTTGATTTTTTTCGACCCCCGCTCGCCATGGCACGGGGCTTAGCGCGTCCAGATGCGGTGGAGTGGGCAAAATCGGCCTACACATGGAATTTTCACGTTCTCCATATGCACACGCTCCTGCCACGATTCAAGGAGGTGTCGTGACACCTTCCGGTGTAATTCGGAAAACGTTGATTTTTTCGACCCCTGCCCGCCATGGCACGGGGCTTAGCGCGTCCAGATGCGGTGGCGTGGGCAAAATCGACCTACACATCGAATTTTCATGTTCTCCATATGCACACGCTCCTACCAGGATACAAGGAGGTGTCGTGACACCTTCCGGTGTAATTCGGAAAACTTTGATTTTTTCGACCCCCGCCCGCCAAGGCACGGGGCTTAGCGCGTCCAGATGCGGTGGCGTGGGCAAAATTGGCCTACACATGGAATTTTCACGTTCTCCATATGCACACGCTCCCACCACGATACAAGGAGGTGTCGTGACACCTTCCGGTGTAATTCGGAAAACTTTGATTTTTTCGAACCCCGCCCGCCATGGCACGGGGCTTAGCGCGTCCAGATGCGGTGGCGTGGGCAAAATCGACCTACACATGGAATTTTCACGTTCTCCATATGCACACGCTCCTACCACGATACAAGGAGGTGTCGTGACACCTTCCGGTGTAATTCGGAAAACATTGATTTTTCCGACCCCCGCCCGCCATGGCACGGGGCTTAGCGCGTCCAGATGCGGTGGCGTGGGCAAAATTGGCCTACACATGAAATTTTCACGTTCTGCATATGCATACGCTCCTAACACGATACAAGGAGGTGTCGTGACACCTTCCGGTGTAATTCGGAAAACATTGATTTTTTCGACCCCTGCCCGCCATGGCACAGGGCTTAGGGCGTCCAGATGCGGTGGCGTGGGCAAAATCGGCCTACACATGGAATTTTCACGTTCTCCATATGCACACGCTCCTACCACGATTCAAGGAGGTGTCGTGACACCTTCCGGTGTAATTCGGAAAACTTTGATTTTTTTGACCCCTGCCCGCCATGGCACGGGGCTTAGCGCGTCCAGATGCGGTGGCGTGGGCAAAATCGACCTACACATGGAATTTTCACGTTCTCCATATGCACACGCTCCTACCACGATACAAGGAGGTGTCGTGACACCTTCCGGTGTAATTCGGAAAACTTTGATTTTTTCGACCCCCGCCCGCCATGGCATGGGGCTTAGCGCGTCCAGATGCGGTGGCGTGGGCAAAATTGGCCTACACATGGAATTTTCACGTTCTCCATATGCACACGCTCCTACCACGATACAAGGAGGTGTCGTGACACCTTCCAGTGTAATTCGGAAAACTTTGATTTTTTCGACCCCCGCCCGCCGTGGCACGGGGCTTAGTGCGTCCTGATGCGGTGGCGTGGGCAAAATATGCCTACACATGGAATTTTGACGTTCTCCATGTGCACACGCTCCTACCACGATACAAGGAGGTGCTGTGACACCTTCCGGTATAATTCGGAAAACTTTGATTTTTTCGACCCCCGCTCGCCATGGCACGGGGCTTAGCGCGTCCAGATGCGGTGGCGTGGGCAAAATCGGCCTACACATGGAATTTTGATGTTCTCCATGTGCACACGCTCCTACCACGATACAAGGAGTTGCTGTGACACCTTCCGGTATAATTCGGGAAACTTTGATTTTTTTCGACCCCCGCTCGCCATGGCACGGGGCTTAGCGCGTCCAGATGCGGTGGAGTGGGCAAAATCGGCCTACACATGGAATTTTCGCGTTCTCCATATGCACACGCTCCTACCACGATATAAGAAGGTGTCGTGATACCTTCCGGTGTAATTCGGAAAACTTTGATTTTTTCGACCCCCGCCCGTCATGGCACGGGGCTTAGCGCGTCCAAATGCGGTGGCGTGGGCAAAATTGGCCTACACATGAAATTTTCACGTTCTGCATATGCACACGCTCCTAACACGATACAAGGAGGTGTCGTGACACCTTCCGGTGTAATTCCAAAAACTTTGATTTTTTGACCTCCGCCCGCCATGGCACGGGGCTTAGCGCGTCCAGATGTGGTGGCGTGGGCAAAATCGGCCTACACATGGAATTTTCATGTTCTCCATATGCACACGCTCCTACCACGATACAAGGAAGTGTTGTGACACCTTCCGGTGTAATTCGGAAAACTTTGATTTTTTCGACCCCCGCCCGCCATGGCACGGGGCTTAGCGCGTCCAGATGCGGTGGCGTGGGCAAAATTGGCCTACACATGGAATTTTCATGTTCTACATATGCACACGCTCCTACCACGATACAAGGAGGTGTCGTGACACCTTCCAGTGTAATTCGGAAAACTTTGATTTTTTCGACCCCCGCCCGCCGTGGCACGGGGCTTAGTGCGTCCAGATGCGGTGGCGTGGGCAAAATATGCCTACACATGGAATTTTAACGTTCTCCATGTGCACACGCTCCTACCACGATACAAGGATGTGCTATGACACCTTCCGGTATAATTTGGAAAACTTTGATTTTTTTCGACCCCCGCTCGCCATGGCACGGGGCTTAGCGCGTCCAGATGCGGTGGCTTGGGCAAAATCGGCCTACACATGGAATTTTCACGTTCTCAATGTGCACAGGCTCCTACCACGATACAAGGAGGTGCTGTGACACCTTCCGGTGTAATTCGGAAAACTTTGATTTTTTCGACCCCCGCCCGCCGTGGTACGGGGCTTAGCGCGTCCAGATGCGGTGGCGTGGGCAAAATTGGCCTACACATGAAATTTTCGCGTTCTCCATATGCACACGCTCCTACCACGATATAAGTAGGTGTCTTGATACCTTCCGGTGTAATTCGGAAAACTTTGATTTTTTCGACCCCCGCCCGTCATGGCACGGGGCTTAGCGCGTCCAAATGCGGTGGCGTGGGCAAAATTGGCCTATACATGGAATTTTCACGTTCTCCATATGCACACGCTCCTGCCACGATTCAAGGAGGTGTCGTGACACCTTCCGGTGTAATTCCAAAAACTTTGATTTTTTCGACCTCTGCCCGCCATGGCACGGGGCTTAGCGCGTCCAGATGCGGTGGCGTGGGCAAAATTGGCCTATACATGGAATTTTCACGTTCTCCATATGCACACGCTCCTACCACGATACAAGGAGGTGTCGTGACACCTTCCGGTGTAATTCGGAAAACGTTGATTTTTTCGACCCCTGCCTGCCATGGCACGGGGCTTAGCGCGTCCAGATGCGGTGGCATGGGCAAAATCGACCTACACATGGAATTTTCACGTTCTCCATATGCACACGCTCCTACCACGATACAAGGAGGTGTCGCGACACCTTCCGGTGTAATTCGGAAAACTTTGATTTTTTCGACCCCCGCTCGCCGTGGTACGGGGCTTAGCGCGTCCAGATGCGGTGGAGTGGGCAAAATCGGCCTACACATGGAATTTTCACGTTCTCCATATGCACACGCTCCTACCACGATACAAGGAGGTGTCGTGATACCTTCCGGTGTAATTCGGAAAGCTTTGATTTTTTCGACCCCCGCCCGTCATGGCACGGGGCTTAGCGCGTCCAAACGCGGTGGCGTGGGCAAAATTGGCCTACACATGGAATTTTCATGTTCTACATATGCACACGCTCCTACCACGATACAAGGAGGTGTCGGGACACCTTCCGGTGTAATTCGGAAAACTTTGATTTTTTCGACCCCCGCCCGCCATGGCAAGGGGCTTAGCGCGTCCAGATGCGGTGGCGTGGGCAAAATCGACCTACACATTAAATTTTTCACGTTCTCCATATGCACACGCTCCTACCACGATACAAGGAGGTGTCGTGACACCTTCCGGTGTAATTCGGAAAACTTTGATTTTTTCGACCCCCGCACGTCATGGCACGGGGCTTAGCGCGTCCAAATGCGGTGGCGTGGGCAAAATTGGCCTACACATGGAATTTTCACGTTCTCCATATGCACACGCTCCTACCACGATACAAGGAGGTGTCGTGACACCTTCCAGTGTAATTCGGAAAACTTTGATTTTTTCGACCCCCGCCCGCCGTGGCACGGGGCTTAGTGCGTCCTGATGCGGTGGCGTGGGCAAAATATGCCTACACATGGAATTTTAACGTTCTCCATGTGCACACGCTCCTACCACGATACAAGGAGGTGCTGTGACACCTTCCGGTATAATTCGGAAAACTTTGATTTTTTCGACCTCCGCCCGCCATGGCACGGGGCTTAGCGCGTCCAGATGCGGTGGCGTGGGCAAAATCGGCCTACACATGGAATTTTCACGTTCTCCATATGCACACGCTCCTGCCACGATTCAAGGAGGTGTCGTGACACCTTCCGGTGTAATTCGGAAAACGTTGATTTTTTCGACCCCTGCCCGCCATGGCACGGGGCTTAGCGCGTCCAGATGCGGTGGCGTGGGCAAAATCGACCTACACATCGAATTTTCACGTTCTCCATATGCACACGCTCCTACCAGGATACAAGGAGGTGTCGTGACACCTTCCGGTGTAATTCGGAAAACTTTGATTTTTTCGACCCCCGCCCGCCATGGCACGGGGCTTAGCGCGTCCAGATGCGGTGGCGTGGGCAAAATTGGCCTACACATGGAATTTTCACGTTCTCCATATGCACACGCTCCTACCACGATACAAGGAGGTGTCGTGACACCTTCCGGTGTAATTCGGAAAACTTTGATTTTTTCGACCCCCGCCCGCCATGGCACGGGGCTTAGCGCGTCCAGATGCGGTGGCGTGGGCAAAATCGACCTACACATGGAATTTTCACGTTCTCCATATGCACACGCTCCTACCACGATACAAGGAGGTGTCGTGACACCTTCCGGTGTAATTCGGAAAACATTGATTTTTCCGACCCCCGCCCGCCATGGCACGGGGCTTAGCGCGTCCAGATGCGGTGGCGTGGGCAAAATTGGCCTATACATGGAATTTTCACGTTCTCCATATGCACACGCTCCTACCACGATACAAGGAGGTGTCGTGACACCTTCCGGTGTAATTCGGAAAACGTTGATTTTTTCGACCCCTGCCTGCCATGGCACGGGGCTTAGCGCGTCCAGATGCGGTGGCATGGGCAAAATCGACCTACACATGGAATTTTCACGTTCTCCATATGCACACGCTCCTACCACGATACAAGGAGGTGTCGCGACACCTTCCGGTGTAATTCGGAAAACTTTGATTTTTTCGACCCCCGCTCGCCGTGGTACGGGGCTTAGCGCGTCCAGATGCGGTGGAGTGGGCAAAATCGGCCTACACATGGAATTTTCACGTTCTCCATATGCACACGCTCCTACCACGATACAAGGAGGTGTCGTGATACCTTCCGGTGTAATTCGGAAAGCTTTGATTTTTTCGACCCCCGCCCGTCATGGCACGGGGCTTAGCGCGTCCAAACGCGGTGGCGTGGGCAAAATTGGCCTACACATGGAATTTTCATGTTCTACATATGCACACGCTCCTACCACGATACAAGGAGGTGTCGGGACACCTTCCGGTGTAATTCGGAAAACTTTGATTTTTTCGACCCCCGCCCGCCATGGCAAGGGGCTTAGCGCGTCCAGATGCGGTGGCGTGGGCAAAATCGACCTACACATTAAATTTTTCACGTTCTCCATATGCACACGCTCCTACCACGATACAAGGAGGTGTCGTGACACCTTCCGGTGTAATTCGGAAAACTTTGATTTTTTCGACCCCCGCACGTCATGGCACGGGGCTTAGCGCGTCCAAATGCGGTGGCGTGGGCAAAATTGGCCTACACATGGAATTTTCACGTTCTCCATATGCACACGCTCCTACCACGATACAAGGAGGTGTCGTGACACCTTCCAGTGTAATTCGGAAAACTTTGATTTTTTCGACCCCCGCCCGCCGTGGCACGGGGCTTAGTGCGTCCTGATGCGGTGGCGTGGGCAAAATATGCCTACACATGGAATTTTAACGTTCTCCATGTGCACACGCTCCTACCACGATACAAGGAGGTGCTGTGACACCTTCCGGTATAATTCGGAAAACTTTGATTTTTTCGACCTCCGCCCGCCATGGCACGGGGCTTAGCGCGTCCAGATGCGGTGGCGTGGGCAAAATCGGCCTACACATGGAATTTTCACGTTCTCCATATGCACACGCTCCTGCCACGATTCAAGGAGGTGTCGTGACACCTTCCGGTGTAATTCGGAAAACGTTGATTTTTTCGACCCCTGCCCGCCATGGCACGGGGCTTAGCGCGTCCAGATGCGGTGGCGTGGGCAAAATCGACCTACACATCGAATTTTCACGTTCTCCATATGCACACGCTCCTACCAGGATACAAGGAGGTGTCGTGACACCTTCCGGTGTAATTCGGAAAACTTTGATTTTTTCGACCCCCGCCCGCCATGGCACGGGGCTTAGCGCGTCCAGATGCGGTGGCGTGGGCAAAATTGGCCTACACATGGAATTTTCACGTTCTCCATATGCACACGCTCCTACCACGATACAAGGAGGTGTCGTGACACCTTCCGGTGTAATTCGGAAAACTTTGATTTTTTCGACCCCCGCCCGCCATGGCACGGGGCTTAGCGCGTCCAGATGCGGTGGCGTGGGCAAAATCGACCTACACATGGAATTTTCACGTTCTCCATATGCACACGCTCCTACCACGATACAAGGAGGTGTCGTGACACCTTCCGGTGTAATTCGGAAAACATTGATTTTTCCGACCCCCGCCCGCCATGGCACGGGGCTTAGCGCGTCCAGATGCGGTGGCGTGGGCAAAATTGGCCTACACATGAAATTTTCACGTTCTGCATATGCATACGCTCCTAACACGATACAAGGAGGTGTCGTGACACCTTCCGGTGTAATTCGGAAAACATTGATTTTTTCGACCCCTGCCCGCCATGGCACAGGGCTTAGGGCGTCCAGATGCGGTGGCGTGGGCAAAATCGGCCTACACATGGAATTTTCACGTTCTCCATATGCACACGCTCCTACCACGATTCAAGGAGGTGTCGTGACACCTTCCGGTGTAATTCGGAAAACTTTGATTTTTTTGACCCCTGCCCGCCATGGCACGGGGCTTAGCGCGTCCAGATGCGGTGGCGTGGGCAAAATCGACCTACACATGGAATTTTCACGTTCTCCATATGCACACGCTCCTACCACGATACAAGGAGGTGTCGTGACACCTTCCGGTGTAATTCGGAAAACTTTGATTTTTTCGACCCCCGCCCGCCATGGCATGGGGCTTAGCGCGTCCTGATGCGGTGGCTTGGGCAAAATATGCCTACACATGGAATTTTAACGTTCTCCATGTGCACACGCTCCTACCACGATACAAGGAGGTGCTGTGACACCTTCCGGTATAATTCGGAAAACTTTGATTTTTTCGACCTCCGCCCGCCATGGCACGGGGCTTAGCGCGTCCAGATGGGGTGGCGTGGGCAAAATCGGCCTACACATGGAATTTTCACGTTCTCCATATGCACACGCTCCTGCCACGATTCAAGGAGGTGTCGTGACACCTTCCGGTGTAATTCGGAAAACGTTGATTTTTTCGACCCCTGCCCGCCATGGCACGGGGCTTAGCGCGTCCAGATGCGGTGGCGTGGGCAAAATCGACCTACACATCGAATTTTCACGTTCTCCATATGCACACGCTCCTACCAGGATACAAGGAGGTGTCGTGACACCTTCCGGTGTAATTCGGAAAACTTTGATTTTTTCGACCCCCGCCCGCCATGGCACGGGGCTTAGCGCGTCCAGATGCGGTGGCGTGGGCAAAATTGGCCTACACATGGAATTTTCACGTTCTCCATATGCACACGCTCCTACCACGATACAAGGAGGTGTCGTGACACCTTCCGGTGTAATTCGGAAAACTTTGATTTTTTCGAACCCCGCCCGCCATGGCACGGGGCTTAGCGCGTCCAGATGCGGTGGCGTGGGCAAAATCGACCTACACATGGAATTTTCACGTTCTCCATATGCACACGCTCCTACCACGATACAAGGAGGTGTCGTGACACCTTCCGGTGTAATTCGGAAAACATTGATTTTTCCGACCCCCGCCCGCCATGGCACGGGGCTTAGCGCGTCCAGATGCGGTGGCGTGGGCAAAATTGGCCTACACATGAAATTTTCACGTTCTGCATATGCATACGCTCCTAACACGATACAAGGAGGTGTCGTGACACCTTCCGGTGTAATTCGGAAAACATTGATTTTTTCGACCCCTGCCCGCCATGGCACAGGGCTTAGGGCGTCCAGATGCGGTGGCGTGGGCAAAATCGGCCTACACATGGAATTTTCACGTTCTCCATATGCACACGCTCCTACCACGATTCAAGGAGGTGTCGTGACACCTTCCGGTGTAATTCGGAAAACTTTGATTTTTTTGACCCCTGCCCGCCATGGCACGGGGCTTAGCGCGTCCAGATGCGGTGGCGTGGGCAAAATCGACCTACACATGGAATTTTCACGTTCTCCATATGCACACGCTCCTACCACGATACAAGGAGGTGTCGTGACACCTTCCGGTGTAATTCGGAAAACTTTGATTTTTTCGACCCCCGCCCGCCATGGCATGGGGCTTAGCGCGTCCATATGCGGTGGCGTGGGCAAAATTGGCCTACACATGGAATTTTCACGTTCTCCATATGCACACGCTCCTACCACGATACAAGGAGGTGTCGTGACACCTTCCAGTGTAATTCGGAAAACTTTGATTTTTTCGACCCCCGCCCGCCGTGGCACGGGGCTTAGTGCGTCCTGATGCGGTGGCGTGGGCAAAATATGCCTACACATGGAATTTTAACGTTCTCCATGTGCACACGCTCCTACCACGATACAAGGAGGTGCTGTGACACCTTCCGGTATAATTCGGAAAACTTTGATTTTTTCGACCCCCGCTCGCCATGGCACGGGGCTTAGCGCGTCCAGATGCGGTGGCGTGGGCAAAATCGGCCTACACATGGAATTTTGATGTTCTCCATGTGCACACGCTCCTACCACGATACAAGGAGTTGCTGTGACACCTTCCGGTATAATTCGGGAAACTTTGATTTTTTTCGACCCCCGCTCGCCATGGCACGGGGCTTAGCGCGTCCAGATGCGGTGGAGTGGGCAAAATCGGCCTACACATGGAATTTTCGCGTTCTCCATATGCACACGCTCCTACCACGATATAAGAAGGTGTCGTGATACCTTCCGGTGTAATTCGGAAAACTTTGATTTTTTCGACCCCCGCCCGTCATGGCACGGGGCTTAGCGCGTCCAAATGCGGTGGCGTGGGCAAAATTGGCCTACACATGAAATTTTCACGTTCTGCATATGCACACGCTCCTAACACGATACAAGGAGGTGTCGTGACACCTTCCGGTGTAATTCCAAAAACTTTGATTTTTTGACCTCCGCCCGCCATGGCACGGGGCTTAGCGCGTCCAGATGTGGTGGCGTGGGCAAAATCGGCCTACACATGGAATTTTCATGTTCTCCATATGCACACGCTCCTACCACGATACAAGGAAGTGTTGTGACACCTTCCGGTGTAATTCGGAAAACTTTGATTTTTTCGACCCCCGCCCGCCATGGCACGGGGCTTAGCGCGTCCAGATGCGGTGGCGTGGGCAAAATTGGCCTACACATGGAATTTTCATGTTCTACATATGCACACGCTCCTACCACGATACAAGGAGGTGTCGTGACACCTTCCAGTGTAATTCGGAAAACTTTGATTTTTTCGACCCCCGCCCGCCGTGGCACGGGGCTTAGTGCGTCCAGATGCGGTGGCGTGGGCAAAATATGCCTACACATGGAATTTTAACGTTCTCCATGTGCACACGCTCCTACCACGATACAAGGATGTGCTATGACACCTTCCGGTATAATTTGGAAAACTTTGATTTTTTTCGACCCCCGCTCGCCATGGCACGGGGCTTAGCGCGTCCAGATGCGGTGGCTTGGGCAAAATCGGCCTACACATGGAATTTTCACGTTCTCAATGTGCACAGGCTCCTACCACGATACAAGGAGGTGCTGTGACACCTTCCGGTGTAATTCGGAAAACTTTGATTTTTTCGACCCCCGCCCGCCGTGGTACGGGGCTTAGCGCGTCCAGATGCGGTGGCGTCGGCAAAATTGGCCTACACATGAAATTTTCGCGTTCTCCATATGCACACGCTCCTACCACGATATAAGTAGGTGTCTTGATACCTTCCGGTGTAATTCGGAAAACTTTGATTTTTTCGACCCCCGCCCGTCATGGCACGGGGCTTAGCGCGTCCAAATGCGGTGGCGTGGGCAAAATTGGCCTATACATGGAATTTTCACGTTCTCCATATGCACACGCTCCTGCCACGATTCAAGGAGGTGTCGTGACACCTTCCGGTGTAATTCCAAAAACTTTGATTTTTTCGACCTCTGCCCGCCATGGCACGGGGCTTAGCGCGTCCAGATGCGGTGGCGTGGGCAAAATTGGCCTATACATGGAATTTTCACGTTCTCCATATGCACACGCTCCTACCACGATACAAGGAGGTGTCGTGACACCTTCCGGTGTAATTCGGAAAACGTTGATTTTTTCGACCCCTGCCTGCCATGGCACGGGGCTTAGCGCGTCCAGATGCGGTGGCATGGGCAAAATCGACCTACACATGGAATTTTCACGTTCTCCATATGCACACGCTCCTACCACGATACAAGGAGGTGTCGCGACACCTTCCGGTGTAATTCGGAAAACTTTGATTTTTTCGACCCCCGCTCGCCGTGGTACGGGGCTTAGCGCGTCCAGATGCGGTGGAGTGGGCAAAATCGGCCTACACATGGAATTTTCACGTTCTCCATATGCACACGCTCCTACCACGATACAAGGAGGTGTCGTGATACCTTCCGGTGTAATTCGGAAAGCTTTGATTTTTTCGACCCCCGCCCGTCATGGCACGGGGCTTAGCGCGTCCAAACGCGGTGGCGTGGGCAAAATTGGCCTACACATGGAATTTTCATGTTCTACATATGCACACGCTCCTACCACGATACAAGGAGGTGTCGGGACACATTCCGGTGTAATTCGGAAAACTTTGATTTTTTCGACCCCCGCCCGCCATGGCAAGGGGCTTAGCGCGTCCAGATGCGGTGGCGTGGGCAAAATCGACCTACACATTAAATTTTTCACGTTCTCCATATGCACACGCTCCTACCACGATACAAGGAGGTGTCGTGACACCTTCCGGTGTAATTCGGAAAACTTTGATTTTTTCGACCCCCGCATGTCATGGCACGGGGCTTAGCGCGTCCAAATGCGGTGGCGTGGGCAAAATTGGCCTACACATGGAATTTTCACGTTCTCCATATGCACACGCTCCTACCACGATACAAGGAGGTGTCGTGACACCTTCCAGTGTAATTCGGAAAACTTTGATTTTTTCGACCCCCACCCGCCGTGGCACGGGGCTTAGTGCGTCCTGATGCGGTGGCGTGGGCAAAATATGCCTACACATGGAATTTTAACGTTCTCCATGTGCACACGCTCCTACCACGATACAAGGAGGTGCTGTGACACCTTCCGGTATAATTCGGAAAACTTTGATTTTTTCGACCTCCGCCCGCCATGGCACGGGGCTTAGCGCGTCCAGATGCGGTGGCGTGGGCAAAATCGGCCTACACATGGAATTTTCACGTTCTCCATATGCACACGCTCCTGCCACGATTCAAGGAGGTGTCGTGACACCTTCCGGTGTAATTCGGAAAACGTTGATTTTTTCGACCCCTGCCCGCCATGGCACGGGGCTTAGCGCGTCCAGATGCGGTGGCGTGGGCAAAATCGACCTACACATCGAATTTTCACGTTCTCCATATGCACACGCTCCTACCAGGATACAAGGAGGTGTCGTGACACCTTCCGGTGTAATTCGGAAAACTTTGATTTTTTCGACCCCCGCCCGCCATGGCACGGGGCTTAGCGCGTCCAGATGCGGTGGCGTGGGCAAAATTGGCCTACACATGGAATTTTCACGTTCTCCATATGCACACGCTCCTACCACGATACAAGGAGGTGTCGTGACACCTTCCGGTGTAATTCGGAAAACTTTGATTTTTTCGACCCCCGCCCGCCATGGCACGGGGCTTAGCGCGTCCAGATGCGGTGGCGTGGGCAAAATCGACCTACACATGGAATTTTCACGTTCTCCATATGCACACGCTCCTACCACGATACAAGGAGGTGTCGTGACACCTTCCGGTGTAATTCGGAAAACATTGATTTTTCCGACCCCCGCCCGCCATGGCACGGGGCTTAGCGCGTCCAGATGCGGTGGCGTGGGCAAAATTGGCCTACACATGAAATTTTCACGTTCTGCATATGCATACGCTCCTAACACGATACAAGGAGGTGTCGTGACACCTTCCGGTGTAATTCGGAAAACATTGATTTTTTCGACCCCTGCCCGCCATGGCACAGGGCTTAGGGCGTCCAGATGCGGTGGCGTGGGCAAAATCGGCCTACACATGGAATTTTCACGTTCTCCATATGCACACGCTCCTACCACGATTCAAGGAGGTGTCGTGACACCTTCCGGTGTAATTCGGAAAACTTTGATTTTTTTGACCCCTGCCCGCCATGGCACGGGGCTTAGCGCGTCCAGATGCGGTGGCGTGGGCAAAATCGACCTACACATGGAATTTTCACGTTCTCCATATGCACACGCTCCTACCACGATACAAGGAGGTGTCGTGACACCTTCCGGTGTAATTCGGAAAACTTTGATTTTTTCGACCCCCGCCCGCCATGGCATGGGGCTTAGCGCGTCCAGATGCGGTGGCGTGGGCAAAATTGGCCTACACATGGAATTTTCACGTTCTCCATATGCACACGCTCCTACCACGATACAAGGAGGTGTCGTGACACCTTCCAGTGTAATTCGGAAAACTTTGATTTTTTCGACCCCCGCCCGCCGTGGCACGGGGCTTAGTGCGTCCTGATGCGGTGGCGTGGGCAAAATATGCCTACACATGGAATTTTAACGTTCTCCATGTGCACACGCTCCTACCACGATACAAGGAGGTGCTGTGACACCTTCCGGTATAATTCGGAAAACTTTGATTTTTTCGACCCCCGCTCGCCATGGCACGGGGCTTAGCGCGTCCAGATGCGGTGGCGTGGGCAAAATCGGCCTACACATGGAATTTTGATGTTCTCCATGTGCACACGCTCCTACCACGATACAAGGAGTTGCTGTGACACCTTCCGGTAAAATTCGGGAAACTTTGATTTTTTTCGACCCCCGCTCGCCATGGCACGGGGCTTAGCGCGTCCAGATGCGGTGGCGTGGGCAAAATATGCCTACACATGGAATTTTAACGTTCTCCATGTGCACACGCTCCTACCACGATACAAGGAGGTGCTGTGACACCTTCCGGTATAATTCGGAAAACTTTGATTTTTTCGACCTCCGCCCGCCATGGCACGGGGCTTAGCGCGTCCAGATGCGGTGGCGTGGGCAAAATCGGCCTACACATGGAATTTTCACGTTCTCCATATGCACACGCTCCTGCCACGATTCAAGGAGGTGTCGTGACACCTTCCGGTGTAATTCGGAAAACGTTGATTTTTTCGACCCCTGCCCGCCATGGCACGGGGCTTAGCGCGTCCAGATGCGGTGGCGTGGGCAAAATCGACCTACACATCGAATTTTCACGTTCTCCATATGCACACGCTCCTACCAGGATACAAGGAGGTGTCGTGACACCTTCCGGTGTAATTCGGAAAACTTTGATTTTTTCGACCCCCGCCCGCCATGGCACGGGGCTTAGCGCGTCCAGATGCGGTGGCGTGGGCAAAATTGGCCTACACATGGAATTTTCACGTTCTCCATATGCACACGCTCCTACCACGATACAAGGAGGTGTCGTGACACCTTCCGGTGTAATTCGGAAAACTTTGATTTTTTCGACCCCCGCCCGCCATGGCACGGGGCTTAGCGCGTCCAGATGCGGTGGCGTGGGCAAAATCGACCTACACATGGAATTTTCACGTTCTCCATATGCACACGCTCCTACCACGATACAAGGAGGTGTCGTGACACCTTCCGGTGTAATTCGGAAAACATTGATTTTTCCGACCCCCGCCCGCCATGGCACGGGGCTTAGCGCGTCCAGATGCGGTGGCGTGGGCAAAATTGGCCTACACATGAAATTTTCACGTTCTGCATATGCATACGCTCCTAACACGATACAAGGAGGTGTCGTGACACCTTCCGGTGTAATTCGGAAAACATTGATTTTTTCGACCCCTGCCCGCCATGGCACAGGGCTTAGGGCGTCCAGATGCGGTGGCGTGGGCAAAATCGGCCTACACATGGAATTTTCACGTTCTCCATATGCACACGCTCCTACCACGATACAAGGAGGTGTCGTGACACCTTCCGGTGTAATTCGGAAAACATTGATTTTTCCGACCCCCGCCCGCCATGGCACGGGGCTTAGCGCGTCCAGATGCGGTGGCGTGGGCAAAATTGGCCTACACATGAAATTTTCACGTTCTGCATATGCATACGCTCCTAACACGATACAAGGAGGTGTCGTGACACCTTCCGGTGTAATTCGGAAAACATTGATTTTTTCGACCCCTGCCCGCCATGGCACAGGGCTTAGGGCGTCCAGATGCGGTGGCGTGGGCAAAATCGGCCTACACATGGAATTTTCACGTTCTCCATATGCACACGCTCCTACCACGATTCAAGGAGGTGTCGTGACACCTTCCGGTGTAATTCGGAAAACTTTGATTTTTTTGACCCCTGCCCGCCATGGCACGGGGCTTAGCGCGTCCAGATGCGGTGGCGTGGGCAAAATCGACCTACACATGGAATTTTCACGTTCTCCATATGCACACGCTCCTACCACGATACAAGGAGGTGTCGTGACACCTTCCGGTGTAATTCGGAAAACTTTGATTTTTTCGACCCCCGCCCGCCATGGCATGGGGCTTAGCGCGTCCAGATGCGGTGGCGTGGGCAAAATTGGCCTACACATGGAATTTTCACGTTCTCCATATGCACACGCTCCTACCACGATACAAGGAGGTGTCGTGACACCTTCCAGTGTAATTCGGAAAACTTTGATTTTTTCGACCCCCGCCCGCCGTGGCACGGGGCTTAGTGCGTCCAGATGCGGTGGCGTGGGCAAAATATGCCTACACATGGAATTTTAACGTTCTCCATGTGCACACGCTCCTACCACGATACAAGGATGTGCTATGACACCTTCCGGTATAATTTGGAAAACTTTGATTTTTTTCGACCCCCGCTCGCCATGGCACGGGGCTTAGCGCGTCCAGATGCGGTGGCTTGGGCAAAATCGGCCTACACATGGAATTTTCACGTTCTCAATGTGCACAGGCTCCTACCACGATACAAGGAGGTGCTGTGACACCTTCCGGTATAATTCGGAAAACTTTGATTTTTTCGACCCCCGCCCGCCATGGCATGGGGCTTAGCGCGTCCAGATGCGGTGGCGTGGGCAAAATTGGCCTACACATGGAATTTTCACGTTCTCCATATGCACACGCTCCTACCACGATACAAGGAGGTGTCGTGACACCTTCCAGTGTAATTCGGAAAACTTTGATTTTTTCGACCCCCGCCCGCCGTGGCACGGGGCTTAGTGCGTCCAGATGCGGTGGCGTGGGCAAAATATGCCTACACATGGAATTTTAACGTTCTCCATGTGCACACGCTCCTACCACGATACAAGGATGTGCTATGACACCTTCCGGTATAATTTGGAAAACTTTGATTTTTTTCGACCCCCGCCCGCCATGGCACGGGGCTTAGCGCGTCCAGATGCGGTGGCGTGGGCAAAATTGGCCTACACATGGAATTTTCACGTTCTCCATATGCACACGCTCCTACCACGATACAAGGAGGTGTCGTGACACCTTCCGGTGTAATTCGGAAAACTTTGATTTTTTCGACCCCCGCCCGCCATGGCACGGGGCTTAGCGCGTCCAGATGCGGTGGCGTGGGCAAAATCGACCTACACATGGAATTTTCACGTTCTCCATATGCACACGCTCCTACCACGATACAAGGAGGTGTCGTGACACCTTCCGGTGTAATTCGGAAAACATTGATTTTTCCGACCCCCGCCCGCCATGGCACGGGGCTTAGCGCGTCCAGATGCGGTGGCGTGGGCAAAATTGGCCTACACATGAAATTTTCACGTTCTGCATATGCATACGCTCCTAACACGATACAAGGAGGTGTCGTGACACCTTCCGGTGTAATTCGGAAAACATTGATTTTTTCGACCCCTGCCCGCCATGGCACAGGGCTTAGGGCGTCCAGATGCGGTGGCGTGGGCAAAATCGGCCTACACATGGAATTTTCACGTTCTCCATATGCACACGCTCCTACCACGATTCAAGGAGGTGTCGTGACACCTTCCGGTGTAATTCGGAAAACTTTGATTTTTTTGACCCCTGCCCGCCATGGCACGGGGCTTAGCGCGTCCAGATGCGGTGGCGTGGGCAAAATCGACCTACACATGGAATTTTCACGTTCTCCATATGCACACGCTCCTACCACGATACAAGGAGGTGTCGTGACACCTTCCGGTGTAATTCGGAAAACTTTGATTTTTTCGACCCCCGCCCGCCATGGCATGGGGCTTAGCGCGTCCAGATGCGGTGGCGTGGGCAAAATTGGCCTACACATGGAATTTTCACGTTCTCCATATGCACACGCTCCTACCACGATACAAGGAGGTGTCGTGACACCTTCCAGTGTAATTCGGAAAACTTTGATTTTTTCGACCCCCGCCCGCCGTGGCACGGGGCTTAGTGCGTCCTGATGCGGTGGCGTGGGCAAAATATGCCTACACATGGAATTTTAACGTTCTCCATGTGCACACGCTCCTACCACGATACAAGGAGGTGCTGTGACACCTTCCGGTATAATTCGGAAAACTTTGATTTTTTCGACCCCCGCTCGCCATGGCACGGGGCTTAGCGCGTCCAGATGCGGTGGCGTGGGCAAAATCGGCCTACACATGGAATTTTGATGTTCTCCATGTGCACACGCTCCTACCACGATACAAGGAGTTGCTGTGACACCTTCCGGTAAAATTCGGGAAACTTTGATTTTTTTCGACCCCCGCTCGCCATGGCACGGGGCTTAGCGCGTCCAGATGCGGTGGCGTGGGCAAAATATGCCTACACATGGAATTTTAACGTTCTCCATGTGCACACGCTCCTACCGCGATACAAGGAGGTGCTGTGACACCTTCCGGTATAATTCGGAAAACTTTGATTTTTTCGACCTCCGCCCGCCATGGCACGGGGCTTAGCGCGTCCAGATGCGGTGGCGTGGGCAAAATCGGCCTACACATGGAATTTTCACGTTCTCCATATGCACACGCTCCTGCCACGATTCAAGGAGGTGTCGTGACACCTTCCGGTGTAATTCGGAAAACGTTGATTTTTTCGACCCCTGCCCGCCATGGCACGGGGCTTAGCGCGTCCAGATGCGGTGGCGTGGGCAAAATCGACCTACACATCGAATTTTCACGTTCTCCATATGCACACGCTCCTACCAGGATACAAGGAGGTGTCGTGACACCTTCCGGTGTAATTCGGAAAACTTTGATTTTTTCGACCCCCGCCCGCCATGGCACGGGGCTTAGCGCGTCCAGATGCGGTGGCGTGGGCAAAATTGGCCTACACATGGAATTTTCACGTTCTCCATATGCACACGCTCCTACCACGATACAAGGAGGTGTCGTGACACCTTCCGGTGTAATTCGGAAAACATTGATTTTTCCGACCCCCGCCCGCCATGGCACGGGGCTTAGCGCGTCCAGATGCGGTGGCGTGGGCAAAATTGGCCTACACATGAAATTTTCACGTTCTGCATATGCATACGCTCCTAACACGATACAAGGAGGTGTCGTGACACCTTCCGGTGTAATTCGGAAAACATTGATTTTTTCGACCCCTGCCCGCCATGGCACAGGGCTTAGGGCGTCCAGATGCGGTGGCGTGGGCAAAATCGGCCTACACATGGAATTTTCACGTTCTCCATATGCACACGCTCCTACCACGATACAAGGAGGTGTCGTGACACCTTCCGGTGTAATTCGGAAAACATTGATTTTTCCGACCCCCGCCCGCCATGGCACGGGGCTTAGCGCGTCCAGATGCGGTGGCGTGGGCAAAATTGGCCTACACATGAAATTTTCACGTTCTGCATATGCATACGCTCCTAACACGATACAAGGAGGTGTCGTGACACCTTCCGGTGTAATTCGGAAAACATTGATTTTTTCGACCCCTGCCCGCCATGGCACAGGGCTTAGGGCGTCCAGATGCGGTGGCGTGGGCAAAATCGGCCTACACATGGAATTTTCACGTTCTCCATATGCACACGCTCCTACCACGATTCAAGGAGGTGTCGTGACACCTTCCGGTGTAATTCGGAAAACTTTGATTTTTTTGACCCCTGCCCGCCATGGCACGGGGCTTAGCGCGTCCAGATGCGGTGGCGTGGGCAAAATCGACCTACACATGGAATTTTCACGTTCTCCATATGCACACGCTCCTACCACGATACAAGGAGGTGTCGTGACACCTTCCGGTGTAATTCGGAAAACTTTGATTTTTTCGACCCCCGCCCGCCATGGCATGGGGCTTAGCGCGTCCAGATGCGGTGGCGTGGGCAAAATTGGCCTACACATGGAATTTTCACGTTCTCCATATGCACACGCTCCTACCACGATACAAGGAGGTGTCGTGACACCTTCCAGTGTAATTCGGAAAACTTTGATTTTTTCGACCCCCGCCCGCCGTGGCACGGGGCTTAGTGCGTCCAGATGCGGTGGCGTGGGCAAAATATGCCTACACATGGAATTTTAACGTTCTCCATGTGCACACGCTCCTACCACGATACAAGGATGTGCTATGACACCTTCCGGTATAATTTGGAAAACTTTGATTTTTTTCGACCCCCGCTCGCCATGGCACGGGGCTTAGCGCGTCCAGATGCGGTGGCTTGGGCAAAATCGGCCTACACATGGAATTTTCACGTTCTCAATGTGCACAGGCTCCTACCACGATACAAGGAGGTGCTGTGACACCTTCCGGTATAATTCGGAAAACTTTGATTTTTTCGACCCCCGCCCGCCATGGCATGGGGCTTAGCGCGTCCAGATGCGGTGGCGTGGGCAAAATTGGCCTACACATGGAATTTTCACGTTCTCCATATGCACACGCTCCTACCACGATACAAGGAGGTGTCGTGACACCTTCCAGTGTAATTCGGAAAACTTTGATTTTTTCGACCCCCGCCCGCCATGGCACGGGGCTTAGCGCGTCCAGATGCGGTGGCGTGGGCAAAATTGGCCTACACATGAAATTTTCACGTTCTGCATATGCATACGCTCCTAACACGATACAAGGAGGTGTCGTGACACCTTCCGGTGTAATTCGGAAAACATTGATTTTTTCGACCCCTGCCCGCCATGGCACAGGGCTTAGGGCGTCCAGATGCGGTGGCGTGGGCAAAATCGGCCTACACATGGAATTTTCACGTTCTCCATATGCACACGCTCCTACCACGATACAAGGAGGTGTCGTGACACCTTCCGGTGTAATTCGGAAAACATTGATTTTTCCGACCCCCGCCCGCCATGGCACGGGGCTTAGCGCGTCCAGATGCGGTGGCGTGGGCAAAATTGGCCTACACATGAAATTTTCACGTTCTGCATATGCATACGCTCCTAACACGATACAAGGAGGTGTCGTGACACCTTCCGGTGTAATTCGGAAAACATTGATTTTTTCGACCCCTGCCCGCCATGGCACAGGGCTTAGGGCGTCCAGATGCGGTGGCGTGGGCAAAATCGGCCTACACATGGAATTTTCACGTTCTCCATATGCACACGCTCCTACCACGATTCAAGGAGGTGTCGTGACACCTTCCGGTGTAATTCGGAAAACTTTGATTTTTTTGACCCCTGCCCGCCATGGCACGGGGCTTAGCGCGTCCAGATGCGGTGGCGTGGGCAAAATCGACCTACACATGGAATTTTCACGTTCTCCATATGCACACGCTCCTACCACGATACAAGGAGGTGTCGTGACACCTTCCGGTGTAATTCGGAAAACTTTGATTTTTTCGACCCCCGCCCGCCATGGCATGGGGCTTAGCGCGTCCAGATGCGGTGGCGTGGGCAAAATTGGCCTACACATGGAATTTTCACGTTCTCCATATGCACACGCTCCTACCACGATACAAGGAGGTGTCGTGACACCTTCCAGTGTAATTCGGAAAACTTTGATTTTTTCGACCCCCGCCCGCCGTGGCACGGGGCTTAGTGCGTCCAGATGCGGTGGCGTGGGCAAAATATGCCTACACATGGAATTTTAACGTTCTCCATGTGCACACGCTCCTACCACGATACAAGGATGTGCTATGACACCTTCCGGTATAATTTGGAAAACTTTGATTTTTTTCGACCCCCGCTCGCCATGGCACGGGGCTTAGCGCGTCCAGATGCGGTGGCTTGGGCAAAATCGGCCTACACATGAAATTTTCACGTTCTCAATGTGCACAGGCTCCTACCACGATACAAGGAGGTGCTGTGACACCTTCCGGTATAATTCGGAAAACTTTGATTTTTTCGACCCCCGCCCGCCATGGCATGGGGCTTAGCGCGTCCAGATGCGGTGGCGTGGGCAAAATTGGCCTACACATGGAATTTTCACGTTCTCCATATGCACACGCTCCTACCACGATACAAGGAGGTGTCGTGACACCTTCCAGTGTAATTCGGAAAACTTTGATTTTTTCGACCCCCGCCCGCCGTGGCACGGGGCTTAGTGCGTCCAGATGCGGTGGCGTGGGCAAAATATGCCTACACATGGAATTTTAACGTTCTCCATGTGCACACGCTCCTACCACGATACAAGGATGTGCTATGACACCTTCCGGTATAATTTGGAAAACTTTGATTTTTTTCGACCCCCGCTCGCCATGGCACGGGGCTTAGCGCGTCCAGATGCGGTGGCTTGGGCAAAATCGGCCTACACATGGAATTTTCACGTTCTCAATGTGCACAGGCTCCTACCACGATACAAGGAGGTGCTGTGACACCTTCCGGTATAATTCGGAAAACTTTGATTTTTTCGACCCCCGCCCGCCATGGCATGGGGCTTAGCGCGTCCAGATGCGGTGGCGTGGGCAAAATTGGCCTACACATGGAATTTTCACGTTCTCCATATGCACACGCTCCTACCACGATACAAGGAGGTGTCGTGACACCTTCCGGTGTAATTCGGAAAACTTTGATTTTTTCGACCCCCGCCCGCCATGGCACGGGGCTTAGCGCGTCCAGATGCGGTGGCGTGGGCAAAATCGACCTACACATGGAATTTTCACGTTCTCCATATGCACACGCTCCTACCACGATACAAGGAGGTGTCGTGACACCTTCCGGTGTAATTCGGAAAACATTGATTTTTCCGACCCCCGCCCGCCATGGCACGGGGCTTAGCGCGTCCAGATGCGGTGGCGTGGGCAAAATTGGCCTACACATGAAATTTTCACGTTCTGCATATGCATACGCTCCTAACACGATACAAGGAGGTGTCGTGACACCTTCCGGTGTAATTCGGAAAACATTGATTTTTTCGACCCCTGCCCGCCATGGCACAGGGCTTAGGGCGTCCAGATGCGGTGGCGTGGGCAAAATCGGCCTACACATGGAATTTTCACGTTCTCCATATGCACACGCTCCTACCACGATTCAAGGAGGTGTCGTGACACCTTCCGGTGTAATTCGGAAAACTTTGATTTTTTTGACCCCTGCCCGCCATGGCACGGGGCTTAGCGCGTCCAGATGCGGTGGCGTGGGCAAAATCGACCTACACATGGAATTTTCACGTTCTCCATATGCACACGCTCCTACCACGATACAAGGAGGTGTCGTGACACCTTCCGGTGTAATTCGGAAAACTTTGATTTTTTCGACCCCCGCCCGCCATGGCATGGGGCTTAGCGCGTCCAGATGCGGTGGCGTGGGCAAAATTGGCCTACACATGGAATTTTCACGTTCTCCATATGCACACGCTCCTACCACGATACAAGGAGGTGTCGTGACACCTTCCAGTGTAATTCGGAAAACTTTGATTTTTTCGACCCCCGCCCGCCGTGGCACGGGGCTTAGTGCGTCCTGATGCGGTGGCGTGGGCAAAATATGCCTACACATGGAATTTTAACGTTCTCCATGTGCACACGCTCCTACCACGATACAAGGAGGTGCTGTGACACCTTCCGGTATAATTCGGAAAACTTTGATTTTTTCGACCCCCGCTCGCCATGGCACGGGGCTTAGCGCGTCCAGATGCGGTGGCGTGGGCAAAATCGGCCTACACATGGAATTTTGATGTTCTCCATGTGCACACGCTCCTACCACGATACAAGGAGTTGCTGTGACACCTTCCGGTAAAATTCGGGAAACTTTGATTTTTTTCGACCCCCGCTCGCCATGGCACGGGGCTTAGCGCGTCCAGATGCGGTGGCGTGGGCAAAATATGCCTACACATGGAATTTTAACGTTCTCCATGTGCACACGCTCCTACCACGATACAAGGAGGTGCTGTGACACCTTCCGGTATAATTCGGAAAACTTTGATTTTTTCGACCTCCGCCCGCCATGGCACGGGGCTTAGCGCGTCCAGATGCGGTGGCGTGGGCAAAATCGGCCTACACATGGAATTTTCACGTTCTCCATATGCACACGCTCCTGCCACGATTCAAGGAGGTGTCGTGACACCTTCCGGTGTAATTCGGAAAACGTTGATTTTTTCGACCCCTGCCCGCCATGGCACGGGGCTTAGCGCGTCCAGATGCGGTGGCGTGGGCAAAATCGACCTACACATCGAATTTTCACGTTCTCCATATGCACACGCTCCTACCAGGATACAAGGAGGTGTCGTGACACCTTCCGGTGTAATTCGGAAAACTTTGATTTTTTCGACCCCCGCCCGCCATGGCACGGGGCTTAGCGCGTCCAGATGCGGTGGCGTGGGCAAAATTGGCCTACACATGGAATTTTCACGTTCTCCATATGCACACGCTCCTACCACGATACAAGGAGGTGTCGTGACACCTTCCGGTGTAATTCGGAAAACTTTGATTTTTTCGACCCCCGCCCGCCATGGCACGGGGCTTAGCGCGTCCAGATGCGGTGGCGTGGGCAAAATCGACCTACACATGGAATTTTCACGTTCTCCATATGCACACGCTCCTACCACGATACAAGGAGGTGTCGTGACACCTTCCGGTGTAATTCGGAAAACATTGATTTTTCCGACCCCCGCCCGCCATGGCACGGGGCTTAGCGCGTCCAGATGCGGTGGCGTGGGCAAAATTGGCCTACACATGAAATTTTCACGTTCTGCATATGCATACGCTCCTAACACGATACAAGGAGGTGTCGTGACACCTTCCGGTGTAATTCGGAAAACATTGATTTTTTCGACCCCTGCCCGCCATGGCACAGGGCTTAGGGCGTCCAGATGCGGTGGCGTGGGCAAAATCGGCCTACACATGGAATTTTCACGTTCTCCATATGCACACGCTCCTACCACGATACAAGGAGGTGTCGTGACACCTTCCGGTGTAATTCGGAAAACATTGATTTTTCCGACCCCCGCCCGCCATGGCACGGGGCTTAGCGCGTCCAGATGCGGTGGCGTGGGCAAAATTGGCCTACACATGAAATTTTCACGTTCTGCATATGCATACGCTCCTAACACGATACAAGGAGGTGTCGTGACACCTTCCGGTGTAATTCGGAAAACATTGATTTTTTCGACCCCTGCCCGCCATGGCACAGGGCTTAGGGCGTCCAGATGCGGTGGCGTGGGCAAAATCGGCCTACACATGGAATTTTCACGTTCTCCATATGCACACGCTCCTACCACGATTCAAGGAGGTGTCGTGACACCTTCCGGTGTAATTCGGAAAACTTTGATTTTTTTGACCCCTGCCCGCCATGGCACGGGGCTTAGCGCGTCCAGATGCGGTGGCGTGGGCAAAATCGACCTACACATGGAATTTTCACGTTCTCCATATGCACACGCTCCTACCACGATACAAGGAGGTGTCGTGACACCTTCCGGTGTAATTCGGAAAACTTTGATTTTTTCGACCCCCGCCCGCCATGGCATGGGGCTTAGCGCGTCCAGATGCGGTGGCGTGGGCAAAATTGGCCTACACATGGAATTTTCATGTTCTCCATATGCACACGCTCCTACCACGATACAAGGAGGTGTCGTGACACCTTCCAGTGTAATTCGGAAAACTTTGATTTTTTCGACCCCCGCCCGCCGTGGCACGGGGCTTAGTGCGTCCTGATGCGGTGGCGTGGGCAAAATATGCCTACACATGGAATTTTAACGTTCTCCATGTGCACACGCTCCTACCACGATACAAGGAGGTGCTGTGACACCTTCCGGTATAATTCGGAAAACTTTGATTTTTTCGACCCCCGCTCGCCATGGCACGGGGCTTAGCGCGTCCAGATGCGGTGGCGTGGGCAAAATCGGCCTACACATGGAATTTTGATGTTCTCCATGTGCACACGCTCCTACCACGATACAAGGAGTTGCTGTGACACCTTCCGGTATAATTTGGGAAACTTTGATTTTTTTCGACCCCCGCTCGCCATGGCACGGGGCTTAGCGCGTCCAGATGCGGTGGCGTGGGCAAAATCGGCCTACACATGGAATTTTCATGTTCTCCATATGCACACGCTCCTACCACGATACAAGGAGGTGTCGTGACACCTTCCAGTGTAATTCGGAAAACTTTGATTTTTTCGACCCCCGCCCGCCGTGGCACGGGGCTTAGTGCGTCCAGATGCGGTGGCGTGGGCAAAATATGCCTACACATGGAATTTTAACGTTCTCCATGTGCACACGCTCCTACCACGATACAAGGATGTGCTATGACACCTTCCGGTATAATTTGGAAAACTTTGATTTTTTTCGACCCCCGCTCGCCATGGCATGGGGCTTAGCGCGTCCAGATGCGGTGGCTTGGGCAAACTCGGCCTACACATGGAATTTTCACGTTCTCAATGTGCACAGGCTCCTACCACGATACAAGGAGGTGCTGTGACACCTTCCGGTGTAATTCGGAAAACTTTGATTTTTTCGACCCCCGCCCGCCGTGGTACGGGGCTTAGCGCGTCCAGATGCGGTGGAGTGGGCAAAATCGGCCTACACATGGAATTTTCACGTTCTCCATATGCACACGCTCCTACCACGATATAAGTAGGTGTCGTGATACCTTCCGGTGTAATTCGGAAAACTTTGATTTTTTCGACCCCCGCCCGTCATGGCACGGGGCTTAGCGCGTCCAAATGCGGTGGCGTGGGCAAAATTGGCCTACACATGAAATTTTCACGTTCTGCATATGCACACGCTCCTAACACGATACAAGGAGGTGTCGTGACACCTTCCGGTGTAATTCCAAAAACTTTGATTTTTTCGACCTCCGCCCGCCATGGCACGGGGCTTAACGCGTCCAGATGCGGTGGCGTGGGCAAAATCGGCCTACACATGGAATTTTCACGTTCTCCATATGCACACGCTCCTACCAGGATACAAGGAGGTGTCGTGACACCTTCCGGTGTAATTTGGAAAACTTTGATTTTTTCGACCCCCGCCCGCCATGGCACGGGGCTTAGCGCGTCCAGATGCGGTGGCGTGGGCAAAATTGGCCTACACATGGAATTTTCACGTTCTCCATATGCACACGCTCCTACCACGATACAAGGAGGTGTCGTGACACCTTCCGGTGTAGTTCGGAAAACGTTGATTTTTCGACCCCTGCCTGCCATGGCACGGGGCTTAGCGCGTCCAGATGCAGTGGCGTGGGCAAAATCGACCTACACATGGAATTTTCACGTTCTCCATATGCACACGCTCCTACCACGATACAAGGAGGTGTCGTGACACCTTCCGGTGTAATTCGGAAAACTATGATTTTTTCGACCCCCGCCCGCCATGGCACGGGCCTTAGCGCGTCCAGATGCGGTGGCGTGGGCAAAATTGGCCTACACAAGGAATTTTCACGTTCTCCATATGCACACGCTCCTACCACGATACAAGGAGGTGTCGTGACACCTTCCGGTGTAATTCGGAAAACTTTGATTTTTTCGACCCCCGCCCGCCATGGCACGGGGCTTAGCGCGTCCAGATGCGGTGGCGTGGGCAAAATCGACCTACACATGGAATTTTCACGTTCTCCATATGCACACGCTCCTACCACGATACAAGGAGGTGTCGTGACACCTTCCGGTGTAATTCGGAAAACTTTGATTTTTTCGACC
This sequence comes from Trifolium repens, assembly GCA_030408175.1. Lineage (NCBI taxonomy): Eukaryota > Viridiplantae > Streptophyta > Magnoliopsida > Fabales > Fabaceae > Trifolium > Trifolium repens. Next base: position 35,567,192 of record CP125838.1, on the reverse strand, counting down.
CCCGCCCGCCATGGCACGGGGCTGAGCGCGTCCAGATGCGGTGGCGTGGGCAAAATTGGCCTACACATGAAATTTTCACGTTCTGCATATGCACACGCTCCTAACACGATACAAGGAGGTGTCGTGACACCTTCCGGTGTAATTCGGAAAACATTGATTTTTTCGACCCCTGCCCGCCATGGCACGGGGCTTAGCGCGTCCAGATGCGGTGGCGTGGGCAAAATCGACCTACACATGGTATTTTCACGTTCTCCATTTGCACACGCTCCTACCACGATACAAGGAGGTGTCGTGACACCTTCCGGTGTAATTCGGAAAACTTTGATTTTTTCGACCCCCGCCCGCCATGGCATGGGGCTTAGCGCGTCCAGATGCGGTGGCGTGGGCAAAATTGGCCTACACATGGAATTTTCACGTTCTCCATATGCACACGCTCCTACCACGATACAAGGAGGTGTCGTGACACCTTCCAGTGTAATTCGGAAAACTTTGATTTTTTCGACCCCCGCCCGCCGTGGCACGGGGTTTAGTGCGTCCTGATGCGGTGGCGTGGGCAAAATATGCCTACACATGGAATTTTAACGTTCTCCATGTGCACACGCTCCTACCACGATACAAGGAGGTGCTGTGACGCCTTCCGGTATAATTCGGAAAACTTTGATTTTTTCGACCCCCGCTCGCCATGGCACGGGGCTTAGCGCGTCCAGATGCGGTGGCGTGGGCAAAATCGGCCTACACATGGAATTTTGATGTTCTCCATGTGCACACGCTCCTACCACGATACAAGGAGTTGCTGTGACACCTTCCGGTGTAATTCGGAAAACTTTGATTTTTTCGACCCCCGCCCGTCATGGCACGGGGCTTAGCGCCTCCAAATGCGGTGGCGTGGGCAAAATTGGCCTACACATGAAATTTTCACGTTCTGCATATGCACACGCTCCTAACATGATACAAGGAGGTGTCGTGACACCTTCCGGAGTAATTCCAAAAACTTTGATTTTTTCGTCCTCCGCCCGCCATGGCACGGGGCTTAGCGCGTCGAGATACGGTGGCGTGGGCAAAATTGGCCTACACATGGAATTTTCACGTTCTCCATATGCACACGCTCCTACCACGATTCAAGGAGGTGTCGTGACACCTTCCAGTGTAATTCGGAAAACTTTGATTTTTTCGACCCCCGCCCGCCGTGGCACGGGGCTTAGTGCGTCCAGATGCGGTGGCGTGGGCAAAATATGCCTACACATGGAATTTTAACGTTCTCCATGTGCACACGCTCCTACCACGATACAAGGAGGTGCTATGACACCTTCCGGTATAATTCGGAAAACTTTGATTTTTTTCGACCCCCGCTCGCCATGGCACGGGGCTTAGCGCGTCCAGATGCGGTGGCGTGGGCAAAATCGGCCTACACATGGAATTTTCACGTTCTCAATGTGCACAAGCTCCTACCACGATACAAGGAGGTGCTGTGACACCTTCCGGTGTAATTCGGAAAACTTTGATTTTTTCGTCCCCTGCCCGCCGTGGTACGGGGCTTAGCGCGTCCAGATACGACGGAGTGGGCAAAATCGGCCTACACATGGAATTTTCACGTTCTCCATATGCACACGCTCCTACCACGATATAAGTAGGTGTCTTGATACCTTCCGGTGTAATTCGGAAAACTTTGATTTTTTCGACCCCCGCCCGTCATGGCACGGGGCTTAGCGCGTCCAAATGCGGTGGCGTGGGCAAAATTGGCCTACACATGAAATTTTCACGTTCTGCATATGCACACGCTCCTAACACGATACAAGGAGGTGTCGTGACACCTTCCGGTGTAATTCCAAAAACTTTGATTTTTTCGACCTCCGCCCGCCATGGCACGGGGCTTAGCGCGTCCAGATGCGGTGGCGTGGACAAAATCGGCCTACACATGGAATTTTCACGTTCTCCATATGCACACGCTCCTACCACGATTCAAGGAGGTGTCGTGACACCTTCCGGTATAATTCGGAAAACTTTGATTTTTTCGACCCCTGCCCGCCATGGCACGGGGCTTAGCGCGTCCAGATGCGGTGGCGTGGGCAAAATTGGCCTACACATGGAATTTTCATGTTCTACATATGCACACGCTCCTACCACGATACAAGGAGGTGTCGTGACACCTTCCAGTGTACTTCGGAAAACTTTGATTTTTTCGACCCCCGCCCGCCGTGGCACGGGGCTTAGTGCGTCAAGATGCGGTGGCGTGGGCAAAATATGGCTACACATGGAATTTTAACGTTCTCCATGTGCACACGCTCCTACCACGATACAAGGAGGTGCTATGACACCTTCCGGTATAATTCGGAAAACTTTGATTTTTTTCGACCCCCGCTCGCCATGGCACGGGGCTTAGCGCGTCCAGATGCGGTGGCTTGGGCAAAATCGGCCTACACATGGAATTTTCACGTTCTCAATGTGCACAAGCTCCTACCACGATACAAGGAGGTGCTGTGACACCTTCCGGTGTAATTCGGAAAACTTTGATTTTTTCGACCCCTGCCCGCCGTGGTACGGGGCTTAGCGCGTCCAGATACGACGGAGTGGGCAAAATCGGCCTACACATGGAATTTTCACGTTCTCCATATGCACACGCTCCTACCACGATATAAGTAGGTGTCTTGATACCTTCCGGTGTAATTCGGAAAATTTTGATTTTTTCGACCCCCGCCCGTCATGGCACGGGGCTTAGCGCGTCCAAATGCGGTGGCGTGGGCACAATTGGCCTACAAATGAAATTTTCACGTTCTGCATATGCACACGCTCCTAACACGATACAAGGAGGTGTCGTGACACCTTCCGGTGTAATTCCAAAAACTTTGATTTTTTCGACCTCCGCCCGCCATGGCACGGGGCTTAGCGCGTCCAGATGCGGTGGCGTGGGCAAAATCGGCCTACACATGGAATTTTCATGTTCTCCATATGCACACGCTCCTACCACGATATAAGTAGCTGTCTTGATACCTTCCGGTGTAATTCGGAAAACTTTGATTTTTTCGACCCCCGCCCGTCATGGCACGGGGCTTAGCGCGTCCAAATGCGGTGGCGTGGGCAAAATTGGCCTACACATGAAATTTTCACGTTCTGCATATGCACACGCTCCTAACACGATACAAGGAGGTGTCGTGACACCTTCCGGTGTAATTCCAAAAACTTTGATTTTTTCGACCTCCGCCCGCCATGGCACGGGGCTTAACGCGTCCAGATGCGGTGGCGTGGGCAAAATCGGCCTACACATGGAATTTTCACGTTCTCCATATGCACACGCTCCTACCAGGATAAAAGGAGGTGTCGTGACACCTTCCGGTGTAATTTGGAAAACTTTGATTTTTTCGACCCCCGCCCGCCATGGCACGGGGCTTAGCGCGTCCAGATGCGGTGGCGTGGGCAAAATTGGCCTACACATGGAATTTTCACGTTCTCCCTATGCACACGCTCCTACCACGATACAAGGAGGTGTCGTGACACCTTCCGGTGTAGTTCGGAAAACGTTGATTTTTTCGACCCCTGCCTGCCATGGCACGGGGCTTAGCGCGTCCAGATGCAGTGGCGTGGGCAAAATCGACCTACACATGGAATTTTCACGTTCTCCATATGCACACGCTCCTACCACGATACAAGGAGGTGTCGTGACACCTTCCGGTGTAATTCGGAAAACTTTGATTTTTTCGACCCCTGCCCGCCATGGCACGGGGCTTAGCGCGTCCAGATGCGGTGGCGTGGGCAAAATTGGCCTACACAAGGAATTTTCACGTTCTCCATATGCACACGCTCCTACCACGATACAAGGAGGTGTCGTGACACCTTCCAGTGTAATTCGGAAAACTTTGATTTTTTCGACCCCCGCCCGCCATGGCACGGGGCTTAGCGCGTCCAGATGCGGTGGCGTGGGCAAAATCGACCTACACATGGAATTTTCACGTTCTCCATATGCACACGCTCCTACCACGATACAAGGAGGTGTCGTGACACCTTCCGGTGTAATTCAGAAAACTTTGATTTTTTCGACCCCCGCCCGCCATGGCACGGGGCTGAGCGCGTCCAGATGCGGTGGCGTGGGCAAAATTGGCCTACACATGAAATTTTCACGTTCTGCATATGCACACGCTCCTAACACGATACAAGGAGGTGTCGTGACACCTTCCGGTGTAATTCGGAAAACATTGATTTTTTCGACCCCTGCCCGCCATGGCACGGGGCTTAGCGCGTCCAGATGCGGTGGCGTGGGCAAAATCGACCTACACATGGAATTTTCACGTTCTCCATTTGCACACGCTCCTACCACGATACAAGGAGGTGTCGTGACACCTTCCGGTGTAATTCGGAAAACTTTGATTTTTTCGACCCCCGCCCGCCATGGCATGGGGCTTAGCGCGTCCAGATGCGGTGGCGTGGGCAAAATTGGCCTACACATGGAATTTTCACGTTCTCCATATGCACACGCTCCTACCACGATACAAGGAGGTGTCGTGACACCTTCCAGTGTAATTCGGAAAACTTTGATTTTTTCGACCCCCGCCCGCCGTGGCACGGGGTTTAGTGCGTCCTGATGCGGTGGCGTGGGCAAAATATGCCTACACATGGAATTTTAACGTTCTCCATGTGCACACGCTCCTACCACGATACAAGGAGGTGCTGTGACACCTTCCGGTATAATTCGGAAAACTTTGATTTTTTCGACCCCCGCTCGCCATGGCACGGGGCTTAGCGCGTCCAGATGCGGTGGCGTGGGCAAAATCGGCCTACACATGGAATTTTGATGTTCTCCATGTGCACACGCTCCTACCACGATACAAGGAGTTGCTGTGACACCTTCCGGTGTAATTCGGAAAACTTTGATTTTTTCGACCCCCGCCCGTCATGGCACGGGGCTTAGCGCCTCCAAATGCGGTGGCGTGGGCAAAATTGTCCTACACATGAAATTTTCACGTTCTGCATATGCACACGCTCCTAACACGATACAAGGAGGTGTCGTGACACCTTCCGGAGTAATTCCAAAAACTTTGATTTTTTCTTCCTCCGCCCGCCATGGCACGGGGCTTAGCGCGTCGAGATACGGTGGCGTGGGCAAAATTGGCCTACACATGGAATTTTCACGTTCTCCATATGCACACGCTCCTACCACGATTCAAGGAGGTGTCGTGACACCTTCCAGTGTAATTCGGAAAACTTTGATTTTTTCGACCCCCGCCCGCCGTGGCACGGGGCTTAGTGCGTCCAGATGCGGTGGCGTGGGCAAAATATGCCTACACATGGAATTTTAACGTTCTCCATGTGCACACGCTCCTACCACAATACAAGGAGGTGCTATGACACCTTCCGGTATAATTCGGAAAACTTTGATTTTTTTCGACCCCCGCTCGCCATGGCACGGGGCTTAGCGCGTCCAGATGCGGTGGCGTGGGCAAAATCGGCCTACACATGGAATTTTCACGTTCTCAATGTGCACAAGCTCCTACCACGATACAAGGAGGTGCTGTGACACCTTCCGGTGTAATTCGGAAAACTTTGATTTTTTCGACCCCTGCCCGCCGTGGTACGGGGCTTAGCGCGTCCAGATACGACGGAGTGGGCAAAATCGGCCTACACATGGAATTTTCACGTTCTCCATATGCACACGCTCCTACCACGATATAAGTAGGTGTCTTGATACCTTCCGGTGTAATTCGGAAAACTTTGATTTTTTCGACCCCCGCCCGTCATGGCACGGGGCTTAGCGCGTCCAAATGCGGTGGCGTGGGCAAAATTGGCCTACACATGAAATTTTCACGTTCTGCATATGCACACGCTCCTAACACGATACAAGGAGGTGTCGTGACACCTTCCGGTGTAATTCCAAAAACTTTGATTTTTTCGACCTCCGCCCGCCATGGCACGGGGCTTAGCGCGTCCAGATGCGGTGGCGTGGATAAAATCGGCCTACACATGGAATTTTCACGTTCTCCATATGCACACGCTCCTACCACGATTCAAGGAGGTGTCGTGACACCTTCCGGTATAATTCGGAAAACTTTGATTTTTTCGACCCCTGCCCGCCATGGCACGGGGCTTAGCGCGTCCAGATGCGGTGGCGTGGGCAAAATTGGCCTACACATGGAATTTTCATGTTCTACATATGCACACGCTCCTACCACGATACAAGGAGGTGTCGTGACACCTTCCAGTGTACTTCGGAAAACTTTGATTTTTTCGACCCCCGCCCGCCGTGGCACGGGGCTTAGTTCGTCAAGATGCGGTGGCGTGGGCAAAATATGCCTACACATGGAATTTTAACGTTCTCCATGTGCACACGCTCCTACCACGATACAAGGAGGTGCTATGACACCTTCCGGTATAATTCGGAAAACTTTGATTTTTTCGACCCCTGCCCGCCGTGGTACGGGGCTTAGCGCGTCCAGATACGACGGAGTGGGCAAAATCGGCCTACACATGGAATTTTCACGTTCTCCATATGCACACGCTCCTACCACGATATAAGTAGGTGTCTTGATACCTTCCGGTGTAATTCGGAAAACTTTGATTTTTTCGACCCCCGCCCGTCATGGCACGGGGCTTAGCGCGTCCAAATGCGGTGGCGTGGGCACAATTGGCCTACAAATGAAATTTTCACGTTCTGCATATGCACACGCTCCTAACACGATACAAGGAGGTGTCGTGACACCTTCCGGTGTAATTCCAAAAACTTTGATTTTTTCGACCTCCGCCCGCCATGGCACGGGGCTTAGCGCGTCCAGATGCGGTGGCGTGGGCAAAATCGGCCTACACATGGAATTTTCACGTTCTCCATATGCACACGCTCCTACCACGATATAAGTAGCTGTCTTGATACCTTCCGGTGTAATTCGGAAAACTTTGATTTTTTCGACCCCCGCCCGTCATGGCACGGGGCTTAGCGCGTCCAAATGCGATGGCGTGGGTAAAATTGGCCTACACATGAAATTTTCACGTTCTGCATATGCACACGCTCCTAACACGATACAAGGAGGTGTCGTGACACCTTCCGGTGTAATTCCAAAAACTTTGATTTTTTCGACCTCCGCCCGCCATGGCACGGGGCTTAGCGCGTCCAGATGCGGTGGCGTGGGCAAAATCGGCCTACACATGGAATTTTGACGTTCTCCATGTGCACACGCTCCTACCACGATACAAGGAAGTGTTGTGACACCTTCCGGTGTAATTCGGAAAACTTTGATTTTTTCGACCCCCGCCCGCCATGGCACGGGGCTTAGCGCGTCCAGATGCGGTGGCGAGGGCTAAATTGGCCTACACATAGAATTTTCATGTTCTACATATGCACACGCTCCTACCACGATACAAGGAGGTGTCGTGACACCTTCCAGTGTAATTCGGAAAACTTTGATTTTTTCGACCCCCGCCCGCCGTGGCACGGGGCTTAGTGCTTCCAGATGCGGTGGCGTGGGCAAAATATGCCTACACATGGAATTTTAACGTTCTCCATGAGCACACGCTCCTACCACGATACAAGGAGGTGCTATGACACCTTCCGGTATAATTCGGAAAACTTTGATTTTTTTCGACCCCCGCTCGCCATGGCACGGGGCTTAGCGCGTCCAGATGCGGTGGCGTGGGCAAAATCGGCCTACACATGGAATTTTCACGTTCTCAATGTGCACAAGCTCCTACCACGATACAAGGAGGTGCTGTGACACCTTCCGGTGTAATTCGGAAAACTTTGATTTTTTCGACCCCTGCCCGCCGTGGTACTGGGCTTAGCACGTCCAGATACGGCGGAGTGGGCAAAATCGGCCTACACATGGAATTTTCACGTTCTCCATATGCACACGCTCCTACCACGATATAAGTAGGTGTCTTGATACCTTCCGGTGTAATTCGGAAAACTTTGATTTTTTCGACCCCCGCCCGTCATGGCACGGGGCTTAGCGCGTCCAAATGCGGTGGCGTGGGCAAAATTGGCCTACACATGAAATTTTCACGTTCTGCATATGCACACGCTCCTAACACGATACAAGGAGGTGTCGTGACACCTTCCGGTGTAATTCCAAAAACATTGATTTTTTCGACCTCCGCCCGCCATGGCACGGGGCTTAGCGCGTCCAGATGCGGTGGCGTGGACAAAATCGGCCTACACATGGAATTTTCACGTTCTCCATATGCACACGCTCCTACCACGATTCAAGGAGGTGTCGTGACACCTTCCGGTATAATTCGGAAAACTTTGATTTTTTCGACCCCTGCCCGCCATGGCACGGGGCTTAGCGCGTCCAGATGCGGTGGCGTGGGCAAAATTGGCCTACACATGGAATTTTCATGTTCTACATATGCACACGCTCCTACCACGATACAAGGAGGTGTCGTGACACCTTCCAGTGTACTTCGGAAAACTTTGATTTTTTCGACCCCCGCCCGCCGTGGCACGGGGCTTAGTGCGTCCAGATGCGGTGGCGTGGGCAAAATATGCCTACACATGGAATTTTAACGTTCTCCATGTGCACACGCTCCTACCACGATACAAGGAGGTGCTATGACACCTTCCGGTATAATTCGGAAAACTTTGATTTTTTTCGACCCCCGCTCGCCATGGCACGGGGCTTAGCGCGTCCAGATGCGGTGGCGTGGGCAAAATCGGCCTACACATGGAATTTTCACGTTCTCAATGTGCACAAGCTCCTACCACGATACAAGGAGGTGCTGTGACACCTTCCGGTGTAATTCGGAAAACTTTGATTTTTTCGACCCCTGCCCGCCGTGGTACGGGGCTTAGCGCGTCCAGATACGACGGAGTGGGCAAAATCGGCCTACACAAGGAATTTTCTCGTTCTCCATATGCACACGCTCCTACCACGATATAAGTAGGTGTCTTGATACCTTCCGGTGTAATTCGGAAAACTTTGATTTTTTCGACCCCCGCCCGTCATGGCACGGGGCTTAGCGCGTCCAAATGCGGTGGCGTGGGCAAAATTGGCCTACAAATGAAATTTTCACGTTCTGCATATGCACACGCTCCTAACACGATACAAGGAGGTGTCGTGACACCTTCCGGTGTAATTCCAAAAACTTTGATTTTTTCGACCTCCGCCCGCCATGGCACGGGCTTAGCGCGTCCAGATGCGGTGGCGTGGGCAAAATTGGCCTACACATGGAATTTTCACGTTCTCCATATGCACACGCTCCTACCACGATATAAGTAAGTGTCTTGATACCTTCCGGTGTAATTCGGAAAACTTTGATTTTTTCGACCCCCGCCCGTCATGGCACGGGGCTTAGCGCGTCCAAATGCGGTGGCGTGGGCAAAATTGGCCTACACATGAAATTTTCACGTTCTGCATATGCACACGCTCCTAACACGATACAAGGAGGTGTCGTGACACCTTCCGGTGTAATTCCAAAAACTTTGATTTTTTCGACCTCCGCCCGCCATGGCACGGGGCTTAGCGCGTCCAGATGCGGTGGCGTGGGCAAAATCGGCCTACACATGGAATTTTCACGTTCTCCATATGCACACGCTCCTACCACGATTCAAGGAGGTGTCGTGACACCTTCCGGTGTAATTCGGAAAACTTTGATTTTTTCGACCCCTGCCCGCCGTGGCACGGGGCTTAGCGCGTCCAGATGCGGTGGCGTGGGCAAAATTGGCCTACACATGGAATTTTCATGTTCTACATATGCACACGCTCCTACCACGATACAAGGAGGTGTCGTGACACCTTCCGGTGTAATTCAGAAAACTTTGATTTTTTCGACCCCTGCCCGCCGTGGTACGGCGCTTAGCGCGTCCAGATACGGCGGAGTGGGCAAAATCGGCCTACACATGGAATTTTCACGTTCTCCATATGCACACGCTCCTACCACGATATAAGTAGGTGTCTTGATACCTTCCGGTGTAATTCGGAAAACTTTGATTTTTTCGACCCCTGCCCGCCGTGGTACGTGGCTTAGCGCGTCCAGATGCGGTGGAGTGGGCAAAATCGGCCTACACATGGAATTTTCACGTTCTCCATATGCACACGCTCCTACCACGATATAAGTAGCTGTCTTGATACCTTCCAGTGTAATTCGGAAAACTTTGATTTTTTCGACCCCCGCCCGTCATGGCACGGGGCTTAGCGCGTCAAAATGTGGTGGCGTGGGCAAAATTGGCCTACACATGAAATTTTCACGTTCTGCATATGCACACGCTCCTAACACGATACAAGGAGGTGTCGTGACACCTTCCGGTGTAATTCCAAAAACTTTGATTTTTTCGACCTCCGTCCGCCATGGCACGGGGCTTAGCGCGTCCAGATGCGATGGCGTGGGCAAAATCGGCCTACACATGGAATTTTCACGTTCTCCATATGCACACGCTCCTACCACGATTCAAGGAGGTGTCGTGACACCTTCCGGTGTAATTCGGAAAACTTTGATTTTTTCGACCCCTGCCCGCCATGGCACGGGGATTAGCGCGTCCAGATGCGGTGGCGTGGGCAAAATTGGCCTACACATGGAATTTTCATGTTCTACATATGCACACGCTCCTACCACGATACAAGGAGGTGTCGTGACACCTTCCAGTGTAATTCGGAAAACTTTGATTTTTTCGACCCCCGCCCGCCGTGGCACAGGGCTTAGTGCGTCCAGATGCGGTGGCGTGGGCAAAATATGCCTACACATGGAATTTTAACGTTCTCCATGTGCACACGCTCCTACCATGATACAAGGAGGTGCTATGACACCTTCCGGTATAATTCGGAAAACTTTGATTTTTTTCGACCCCCGCTCGCCATGGCACGGGGCTTAGCGCGTCCAGATGCGGTGGCGTGGGCAAAATCGGCCTACACATGGAATTTTCACGTTCTCAATGTGCACAAGCTCCTACCACGATACAAGGAGGTGTTGTGACACCTTCCGGTGTTATTCGGAAAACTTTGATTTTTTCGACCCCTGCCCGCCGTGGTACGGGGCTTAGCGCGTCCAGATACGGCGGAGTGGGCAAAATCGGCCTACACATGGAATTTTCACGTTCTCCATATGCACACGCTCCTACCACGATATAAGTAGGTGTCTTGATACCTTCCGGTGTAATTCAGAAAACTTTGATTTTTTCGACCCCCGCCCGTCATGGCACAGGGCTTAGCGCGTCCAAATGCGGTGGCGTGGGCAAAATTGGCCTACACATGAAATTTTCACGTTCTGCATATGCACACGCTCCTAACACGATACAAGGAGGTGTCGTGACACCTTCCGGTGTAATTCCAAAAACTTTGATTTTTTCGACCTCCGCCCGCCATGGCACGGGGCTTAGCGCGTCCAGATGCGGTGGCGTGGGCAAAATCGGCCTACACATGGAATTTTCACGTTCTCCATATGCACACGCTCCTACCACGATTCAAGGAGGTGTCGTGACACCTTCCGGTGTAATTCGGAAAACTTTGATTTTTTCGACCCCTGCCCGCCGTGGCACGGGGCTTAGCGCGTCCAGATGCGGTGGCGTGGGCAAAATTGGCCTACACATGGAATTTTCATGTTCTACATATGCACACGCTCCTACCACGATACAAGGAGGTGTCGTGACACCTTCCGGTGTAATTCGGAAAACTTTGATTTTTTCGACCCCCGCCCGCCGTGGCACGGGGCTTAGTGCGTCCAGATGCGGTGGCGTGGGCAAAATATGCCTACACATGGAATTTTAACGTTCTCCATGTGCACACGCTCCTACCACGATACAAGGAGGTGCTATGACACCTTCCGGTATAATTTGGAAAACTTTGATTTTTTTCGACCCCCGCTCGCCATGGCACGGGGCTTAGCGCGACCAGATGCGGTGGCGTGGGCAAAATCGGCCTACACATGGAATTTTCACGTTCTCAATGTGCACAAGCTCCTACCACGATACAAGGAGGTGCTGTGACACCTTCCGGTGTAATTCGGAAAACTTTGATTTTTTCGACCCCTGCCCGCCGTGGTACGGGGCTTAGCGCGTCCAGATACGGCGGAGTGGGCAAAATCGGCCTACACATGGAATTTTCACGTTCTCCATATGCACACGCTCCTACCACGATATAAGTAGCTGTCTTGATACCTTCCGGTGTAATTCGGAAAACTTTGATTTTTTCGACCCCCGCCCGTCATGGCACGGGGCTTAGCGCGTCCAAATGCGATGGCGTGGGTAAAATTGGCCTACACATGAAATTTTCACGTTCTGCATATGCACACGCTCCTAACACGATACAAGGAGGTGTCGTGACACCTTCCGGTGTAATTCCAAAAACTTTGATTTTTTCGACCTCCGCCCGCCATGGCACGGGGCTTAGCGCGTCCAGATGCGGTGGCGTGGGCAAAATCGGCCTACACATGGAATTTTGACGTTCTCCATGTGCACACGCTCCTACCACGATACAAGGAAGTGTTGTGACACCTTCCGGTGTAATTCGGAAAACTTTGATTTTTTCGACCCCCGCCCGCCATGGCACGGGGCTTAGCGCGTCCAGATGCGGTGGCGAGGGCTAAATTGGCCTACACATAGAATTTTCATGTTCTACATATGCACACGCTCCTACCACGATACAAGGAGGTGTCGTGACACCTTCCAGTGTAATTCGGAAAACTTTGATTTTTTCGACCCCCGCCCGCCGTGGCACGGGGCTTAGTGCTTCCAGATGCGGTGGCGTGGGCAAAATATGCCTACACATGGAATTTTAACGTTCTCCATGAGCACACGCTCCTACCACGATACAAGGAGGTGCTATGACACCTTCCGGTATAATTCGGAAAACTTTGATTTTTTTCGACCCCCGCTCGCCATGGCACGGGGCTTAGCGCGTCCAGATGCGGTGGCGTGGGCAAAATCGGCCTACACATGGAATTTTCACGTTCTCAATGTGCACAAGCTCCTACCACGATACAAGGAGGTGCTGTGACACCTTCCGGTGTAATTCGGAAAACTTTGATTTTTTCGACCCCTGCCCGCCGTGGTACTGGGCTTAGCACGTCCAGATACGGCGGAATGGGCAAAATCGGCCTACACATGGAATTTTCACGTTCTCCATATGCACACGCTCCTACCACGATATAAGTAGGTGTCTTGATACCTTCCGGTGTAATTCGGAAAACTTTGATTTTTTCGACCCCCGCCCGTCATGGCACGGGGCTTAGCGCGTCCAAATGCGGTGGCGTGGGCAAAATTGGCCTACACATGAAATTTTCACGTTCTGCATATGCACACGCTCCTAACACGATACAAGGAGGTGTCGTGACACCTTCCGGTGTAATTCCAAAAACATTGATTTTTTCGACCTCCGCCCGCCATGGCACGGGGCTTAGCACGTCCAGATGCGGTGGCGTGGACAAAATCGGCCTACACATGGAATTTTCACGTTCTCCATATGCACACGCTCCTACCACGATTCAAGGAGGTGTCGTGACACCTTCCGGTATAATTCGGAAAACTTTGATTTTTTCGACCCCTGCCCGCCATGGCACGGGGCTTAGCGCGTCCAGATGCGGTGGCGTGGGCAAAATTGGCCTACACATGGAATTTTCATGTTCTACATATGCACACGCTCCTACCACGATACAAGGAGGTGTCGTGACACCTTCCAGTGTACTTCGGAAAACTTTGATTTTTTCGACCCCCGCCCGCCGTGGCACGGGGCTTAGTGCGTCCAGATGCGGTGGCGTGGGCAAAATATGCCTACACATGGAATTTTAACGTTCTCCATGTGCACACGCTCCTACCACGATACAAGGAGGTGCTATGACACCTTCCGGTATAATTCGGAAAACTTTGATTTTTTTCGACCCCCGCTCGCCATGGCACGGGGCTTAGCGCGTCCAGATGCGGTGGCGTGGGCAAAATCGGCCTACACATGGAATTTTCACGTTCTCAATGTGCACAAGCTCCTACCACGATACAAGGAGGTGCTGTGACACCTTCCGGTGTAATTCGGAAAACTTTGATTTTTTCGACCCCTGCCCGCCGTGGTACGGGGCTTAGCGCGTCCAGATACGACGGAGTGGGCAAAATCGGCCTACACATGGAATTTTCACGTTCTCCATATGCACACGCTCCTACCACGATATAAGTAGGTGTCTTGATACCTTCCGGTGTAATTCGGAAAACTTTGATTTTTTCGACCCCCGCCCGTCATGGCACGGGGCTTAGCGCGTCCAAATGCGGTGGCGTGGGCAAAATTGGCCTACAAATGAAATTTTCACGTTCTGCATATGCACACGCTCCTAACACGATACAAGGAGGTGTCGTGACACCTTCCGGTGTAATTCCAAAAACTTTGATTTTTTCGACCTCCGCCCGCTATGGCACGGGCTTAGCGCGTCCAGATGCGGTGGCGTGGGCAAAATTGGCCTACACATGGAATTTTCATGTTCTACATATGCACACGCTCCTACCACGATACAAGGAGGTGTCGTGACACCTTCCAGTGTACTTCGGAAAACTTTGATTTTTTCGACCCCCGCCCGCCGTGGCACGGGGCTTAGTGCGTCCAGATGCGGTGGCGTGGGCAAAATATGCCTACACATGGAATTTTAACGTTCTCCATGTGCACACGCTCCTACCACGATACAAGGAGGTGCTATGACACCTTCCGGTATAATTCGGAAAACTTTGATTTTTTTCGACCCCCGCTCGCCATGGCACGGGGCTTAGCGCGTCCAGATGCGGTGGCGTGGGCAAAATCGGCCTACACATGGAATTTTCACGTTCTCAATGTGCACAAGCTCCTACCACGATACAAGGAGGTGCTGTGACACCTTCCGGTGTAATTCGGAAAACTTTGATTTTTTCGACCCCTGCCCGCCGTGGTACGGGGCTTAGCGCGTCCAGATACGACGGAGTGGGCAAAATCGGCCTACACATGGAATTTTCACGTTCTCCATATGCACACGCTCCTACCACGATATAAGTAGGTGTCTTGATACCTTCCGGTGTAATTCGGAAAACTTTGATTTTTTCGACCCCCGCCCGTCATGGCACGGGGCTTAGCGCGTCCAAATGCGGTGGCGTGGGCAAAATTGGCCTACAAATGAAATTTTCACGTTCTGCATATGCACACGCTCCTAACACGATACAAGGAGGTGTCGTGACACCTTCCGGTGTAATTCCAAAAACTTTGATTTTTTCGACCTCCGCCCGCTATGGCACGGGCTTAGCGCGTCCAGATGCGGTGGCGTGGGCAAAATTGGCCTACACATGGAATTTTCATGTTCTACATATGCACACGCTCCTACCACGATACAAGGAGGTGTCGTGACACCTTCCAGTGTAATTCGGAAAACTTTGATTTTTTCGACCCCCGCCCGCCGTGGCACGGGGCTTAGTGTGTCCAGATGCGGTGGCGTGGGCAAAATATGCCTACACATGGAATTTTAACGTTCTCCATGTGCACACGCTCCTACCACGATACAAGAAGGTGCTATGACACCTTCCGGTATAATTCGGAAAACTTTGATTTTTTTCGACCCCCGCTCGCCATGGCACGGGGCTTAGCGCGTCCAGATGCGGTGGCGTGGGCAAAATCGGCCTACACATGGAATTTTCACGTTCTCAATGTGCACAAGCTCCTACCACGATACAAGGAGGTGCTGTGACACCTTCCGGTGTAATTCGGAAAACTTTGATTTTTTCGACCCCTGCCCGCCGTGGTACGGCGCTTAGCGCGTCCAGATACGGCGGAGTGGGCAAAATCGGCCTACACATGGAATTTTCACGTTCTCTATATGCACACGCTCCTACCACGATATAAGTAGGTGTCTTGATACCTTCCGGTGTAATTCGGAAAACTTTGATTTTTTCGACCCCTGCCCGCCGTGGTACGTGGCTTAGCGCGTCCAGATGCGGTGGAGCGGGCAAAATCGGCCTACACATGGAATTTTCACGTTCTCCATATGCACACGCTCCTACCACGATATAAGTAGCTGTCTTGATACCTTCCGGTGTAATTCGGAAAACTTTGATTTTTTCGACCCCCGCCCGTCATGGCACGGGGCTTAGCGCGTCCAAATGCGGTGGCGTGGGCAAAATTGGCCTACACATGAAATTTTCACGTTCTGCATATGCACACGCTCCTAACACGATACAAGGAGGTGTCGTGACACCTTCCGGTGTAATTCCAAAAACTTTGATTTTTTCGACCTCCGTCCGCCATGGCACGGGGCTTAGCGCGTCCAGATGCGGTGGCGTGGGCAAAATCGGCCTACACATGGAATTTTCACGTTCTCCATATGCACACGCTCCTACCACGATTCAAGGAGGTGTCGGGACACCTTCCGGTGTAATTCGGAAAACTTTGATTTTTTCGACCCCTGCCCGCCATGGCACGGGGCTTAGCGCGTCCAGATGCGGTGGCGTGGGCAAAATTGGCCTACACATGGAATTTTCATGTTCTACATATGCACACGCTCCTACCACGATACAAGGAGGTGTCGTTACACCTTCCAGTGTAATTCGGAAAACTTTGATTTTTTCGACCCCCGCCCGCCGTGGCACAGGGCTTAGTGCGTCCAGATGCGGTGGCGTGGGCAAAATATGCCTACACATGGAATTTTAACGTTCTCCATGTGCACACGCTCCTACCACGATACAAGGAGGTGCTATGACACCTTCCGGTATCATTCGGAAAACTTTGATTTTTTTCGACCCCCGCTCGCCATGGCACGGGGCTTAGCGCGTCCAGATGCGGTGGCGTGGGCAAAATCGGCCTACACATGGAATTTTCACGTTCTCAATGTGCACAAGCTCCTACCACGATACAAGGAGGTGTTGTGACACCTTCCGGTGTAATTCGGAAAACTTTGATTTTTTCGACCCCTGCCCGCCGTGGTACGGGGCTTAGCGCGTCCAGATACGGCGGAGTGGGCAAAATCGGCCTACACATGGAATTTTCACGTTCTCCATATGCACACGCTCCTACCACGATATAAGTAAGTGTCTTGATACCTTCCGGTGTAATTCGGAAAACTTTGATTTTTTCGACCCCCGCCCGTCATGGCACGGGGCTTAGCGCGTCCAAATGCGGTGGCGTGGGCAAAATTGGCCTACACATGAAATTTTCACGTTCTGCATATGCACACGCTCCTAACACGATACAAGGAGGTGTCGTGACACCTTCCGGTGTAATTCCAAAAACTTTGATTTTTTCGACCTCCGCCCGCCATGGCACGGGGCTTAGCGCGTCCAGATGCGGTGGCGTGGGCAAAATCGGCCTACACATGGAATTTTCACGTTCTCCATATGCACACGCTCCTACCACGATTCAAGGAGGTGTCGTGACACCTTCCGGTGTAATTCGGAAAACTTTGATTTTTTCGACCCCTGCCCGCCGTGGCACGGGGCTTAGCGCGTCCAGATGCGGTGGCGTGGGCAAAATTGGCCTACACATGGAATTTTCATGTTCTACATATGCACACGCTCCTACCACGATACAAGGAGGTGTCGTGACACCTTCCGGTGTAATTCAGAAAACTTTGATTTTTTCGACCCCTGCCCGCCGTGGTACGGCGCTTAGCGCGTCCAGATACGGCGGAGTGGGCAAAATCGGCCTACACATGGAATTTTCACGTTCTCCATATGCACACGCTCCTACCACGATATAAGTAGGTGTCTTGATACCTTCCGGTGTAATTCGGAAAACTTTGATTTTTTCGACCCCTGCCCGCCGTGGTACGTGGCTTAGCGCGTCCAGATGCGGTGGAGTGGGCAAAATCGGCCTACACATGGAATTTTCACGTTCTCCATATGCACACGCTCCTACCACGATATAAGTAGCTGTCTTGATACCTTCCAGTGTAATTCGGAAAACTTTGATTTTTTCGACCCCCGCCCGTCATGGCACGGGGCTTAGCGCGTCAAAATGTGGTGGCGTGGGCAAAATTGGCCTACACATGAAATTTTCACGTTCTGCATATGCACACGCTCCTAACACGATACAAGGAGGTGTCGTGACACCTTCCGGTGTAATTCCAAAAACTTTGATTTTTTCGACCTCCGTCCGCCATGGCACGCAGCTTAGCGCGTCCAGATGCGGTGGCGTGGGCAAAATATGCCTACACATGGAATTTTAACGTTCTCCATGTGCACACGCTCCTACCATGATACAAGGAGGTGCTATGACACCTTCCGGTATAATTCGGAAAACTTTGATTTTTTTCGACCCCCGCTCGCCATGGCACGGGGCTTAGCGCGTCCAGATGCGGTGGCGTGGGCAAAATCGGCCTACACATGGAATTTTCACGTTCTCAATGTGCACAAGCTCCTACCACGATACAAGGAGGTGTTGTGACACCTTCCGGTGTTATTCGGAAAACTTTGATTTTTTCGACCCCTGCCCGCCGTGGTACGGGGCTTAGCGCGTCCAGATACGGCGGAGTGGGCAAAATCGGCCTACACATGGAATTTTCACGTTCTCCATATGCACACGCTCCTACCACGATATAAGTAGGTGTCTTGATACCTTCCGGTGTAATTCAGAAAACTTTGATTTTTTCGACCCCCGCCCGTCATGGCACGGGGCTTAGCGCGTCCAAATGCGGTGGCGTGGGCAAAATTGGCCTACACATGAAATTTTCACGTTCTGCATATGCACACGCTCCTAACACGATACAAGGAGGTGTCGTGACACCTTCCGGTGTAATTCCACAAACTTTGATTTTTTCGACCTCCGCCCGCCATGGCACGGGGCTTAGCGCGTCCAGATGCGGTGGCGTGGGCAAAATCGGCCTACACATGGAATTTTCACGTTCTCCATATGCACACGCTCCTACCACGATTCAAGGAGGTGTCGTGACACCTTCCGGTGTAATTCGGAAAACTTTGATTTTTTCGACCCCTGCCCGCCGTGGCACGGGGCTTAGCGCGTCCAGATGCGGTGGCGTGGGCAAAATTGGCCTACACATGGAATTTTCATGTTCTACATATGCACACGCTCCTACCACGATACAAGGAGGTGTCGTGACACCTTCCGGTGTACTTCGGAAAACTTTGATTTTTTCGACCCCCGCCCGCCGTGGCACGGGGCTTAGTGCGTCCAGATGCGGTGGCGTGGGCAAAATATGCCTACACATGGAATTTTAACGTTCTCCATGTGCACACGCTCCTACCACGATACAAGGAGGTGCTATGACACCTTCCGGTATAATTCGGAAAACTTTGATTTTTTTCGACCCCCGCTCGCCATGGCACGGGGCTTAGCGCGTCCAGATGCGGTGGCGTGGGCAAAATCGGCCTACACATGGAATTTTCACGTTCTCAATGTGCACAAGCTCCTACCACGATACAAGGAGGTGCTGTGACACCTTCCGGTGTAATTCGGAAAACTTTGATTTTTTCGACCCCTGCCCGCCGTGGTACGGGGCTTAGCGCGTCCAGATACGACGGAGTGGGCAAAATCGGCCTACACATGGAATTTTCACGTTCTCCATATGCACACGCTCCTACCACGATATAAGTAGGTGTCTTGATACCTTCCGGTGTAATTCGGAAAACTTTGATTTTTTCGACCCCCGCCCGTCATGGCACGGGGCTTAGCGCGTCCAAATGCGGTGGCGTGGGCAAAATTGGCCTACAAATGAAATTTTCACGTTCTGCATATGCACACGCTCCTAACACGATACAAGGAGGTGTCGTGACACCTTCCGGTGTAATTCCAAAAACTTTGATTTTTTCGACCTCCGCCCGCTATGGCACGGGCTTAGCGCGTCCAGATGCGGTGGCGTGGGCAAAATATGCCTACACATGGAATTTTAACGTTCTCCATGTGCACACGCTCCTACCACGATACAAGGAGGTGCTATGACACCTTCCGGTATAATTCGGAAAACTTTGATTTTTTTCGACCCCCGCTCGCCATGGCACGGGGCTTAGCGCGTCCAGATGCGGTGGCGTGGGCAAAATCGGCCTACACATGGAATTTTCACGTTCTCAATGTGCACAAGCTCCTACCACGATACAAGGAGGTGCTGTGACACCTTCCGGTGTAATTCGGAAAACTTTGATTTTTTCGACCCCTGCCCGCCGTGGTACGGGGCTTAGCGCGTCCAGATACGACGGAGTGGGCAAAATCGGCCTACACATGGAATTTTCACGTTCTCCATATGCACACGCTCCTACCACGATATAAGTAGGTGTCTTGATACCTTCCGGTGTAATTCGGAAAACTTTGATTTTTTCGACCCCCGCCCGTCATGGCACGGGGCTTAGCGCGTCCAAATGCGGTGGCGTGGGCAAAATTGGCCTACAAATGAAATTTTCACGTTCTGCATATGCACACGCTCCTAACACGATACAAGGAGGTGTCGTGACACCTTCCGGTGTAATTCCAAAAACTTTGATTTTTTCGACCTCCGCCCGCTATGGCACGGGCTTAGCGCGTCCAGATGCGGTGGCGTGGGCAAAATTGGCCTACACATGGAATTTTCATGTTCTACATATGCACACGCTCCTACCACGATACATGGAGGTGTCGTGACACCTTCCAGTGTAATTCGGAAAACTTTGATTTTTTCGACCCCCGCCCGCCGTGGCACGGGGCTTAGTGTGTCCAGATGCGGTGGCGTGGGCAAAATATGCCTACACATGGAATTTTAACGTTCTCCATGTGCACACGCTCCTACCACGATACAAGAAGGTGCTATGACACCTTCCGGTATAATTCGGAAAACTTTGATTTTTTTCGACCCCCGCTCGCCATGGCACGGGGCTTAGCGCGTCCAGATGCGGTGGCGTGGGCAAAATCGGCCTACACATGGAATTTTCACGTTCTCAATGTGCACAAGCTCCTACCACGATACAAGGAGGTGCTGTGACACCTTCCGGTGTAATTCGGAAAACTTTGACTTTTTCGACCCCTGCCCGCCGTGGTACGGCGCTTAGCGCGTCCAGATACGGCGGAGTGGGCAAAATCGGCCTACACATGGAATTTTCACGTTCTCTATATGCACACGCTCCTACCACGATATAAGTAGGTGTCTTGATACCTTCCGGTGTAATTCGGAAAACTTTGATTTTTTCGACCCCTGCCCGCCGTGGTACGTGGCTTAGCGCGTCCAGATGCGGTGGAGCGGGCAAAATCGGCCTACACATGGAATTTTCACGTTCTCCATATGCACACGCTCCTACCACGATATAAGTAGCTGTCTTGATACCTTCCGGTGTAATTCGGAAAACTTTGATTTTTTCGACCCCCGCCCGTCATGGCACGGGGCTTAGCGCGTCCAAATGCGGTGGCGTGGGCAAAATTGGCCTACACATGAAATTTTCACGTTCTGCATATGCACACGCTCCTAACACGATACAAGGAGGTGTCGTGACACCTTCCGGTGTAATTCCAAAAACTTTGATTTTTTCGACCTCCGTCCGCCATGGCACGGGGCTTAGCGCGTCCAGATGCGGTGGCGTGGGCAAAATCGGCCTACACATGGAATTTTCACGTTCTCCATATGCACACGCTCCTACCACGATTCTAGGAGGTGTCGGGACACCTTCCGGTGTAATTCGGAAAACTTTGATTTTTTCGACCCCTGCCCGCCATGGCACGGGGCTTAGCGCGTCCAGATGCGGTGGCGTGGGCAAAATTGGCCTACACATGGAATTTTCATGTTCTACATATGCACACGCTCCTACCACGATACAAGGAGGTGTCGTGACACCTTCCAGTGTAATTCGGAAAACTTTGATTTTTTCGACCCCCGCCCGCCGTGGCACAGGGCTTAGTGCGTCCAGATGCGGTGGCGTGGGCAAAATATGCCTACACATGGAATTTTAACGTTCTCCATGTGCACACGCTCCTACCACGATACAAGGAGGTGCTATGACACCTTCCGGTATCATTCGGAAAACTTTGATTTTTTTCGACCCCCGCTCGCCATGGCACGGGGCTTAGCGCGTCCAGATGCGGTGGCGTGGGCAAAATCGGCCTACACATGGAATTTTCACGTTCTCAATGTGCACAAGCTCCTACCACGATACAAGGAGGTGTTGTGACACCTTCCGGTGTAATTCGGAAAACTTTGATTTTTTCGACCCCTGCCCGCCGTGGTACGGGGCTTAGCGCGTCCAGATACGGCGGAGTGGGCAAAATCGGCCTACACATGGAATTTTCACGTTCTCCATATGCACACGCTCCTACCACGATATAAGTAAGTGTCTTGATACCTTCCGGTGTAATTCGGAAAACTTTGATTTTTTCGACCCCCGCCCGTCATGGCACGGGGCTTAGCGCGTCCAAATGCGGTGGCGTGGGCAAAATTGGCCTACACATGAAATTTTCACGTTCTGCATATGCACACGCTCCTAACACGATACAAGGAGGTGTCGTGACACCTTCCGGTGTAATTCCAAAAACTTTGATTTTTTCGACCTCCGCCCGCCATGGCACGGGGCTTAGCGCGTCCAGATGCGGTGGCGTGGGCAAAATCGGCCTACACATGGAATTTTCACGTTCTCCATATGCACACGCTCCTACCACGATTCAAGGAGGTGTCGTGACACCTTCCGGTGTAATTCGGAAAACTTTGATTTTTTCGACCCCTGCCCGCCGTGGCACGGGGCTTAGCGCGTCCAGATGCGGTGGCGTGGGCAAAATTGGCCTACACATGGAATTTTCATGTTCTACATATGCACACGCTCCTACCACGATACAAGGAGGTGTCGTGACACCTTCCGGTGTAATTCAGAAAACTTTGATTTTTTCGACCCCTGCCCGCCGTGGTACGGCGCTTAGCGCGTCCAGATACGGCGGAGTGGGCAAAATCGGCCTACACATGGAATTTTCACGTTCTCCATATGCACACGCTCCTACCACGATATAAGTAGGTGTCTTGATACCTTCCGGTGTAATTCGGAAAACTTTGATTTTTTCGACCCCTGCCCGCCGTGGTACGTGGCTTAGCGCGTCCAGATGCGGTGGAGTGGGCAAAATCGGCCTACACATGGAATTTTCACGTTCTCCATATGCACACGCTCCTACCACGATATAAGTAGGTGTCTTGATACCTTCCGGTGTAATTCAGAAAACTTTGATTTTTTCGACCCCCGCCCGTCATGGCACGGGGCTTAGCGCGTCCAAATGCGGTGGCGTGGGCAAAATTGGCCTACACATGAAATTTTCACGTTCTGCATATGCACACGCTCCTAACACGATACAAGGAGGTGTCGTGACACCTTCCGGTGTAATTCCAAAAACTTTGATTTTTTCGACCTCCGCCCGCCATGGCACGGGGCTTAGCGCGTCCAGATGCGGTGGCGTGGGCAAAATCGGCCTACACATGGAATTTTCACGTTCTCCATATGCACACGCTCCTACCACGATTCAAGGAGGTGTCGTGACACCTTCCGGTGTAATTCGGAAAACTTTGATTTTTTCGACCCCTGCCCGCCGTGGCACGGGGCTTAGCGCGTCCAGATGCGGTGGCGTGGGCAAAATTGGCCTACACATGGAATTTTCATGTTCTACATATGCACACGCTCCTACCACGATACAAGGAGGTGTCGTGACACCTTCCGGTGTAATTCGGAAAACTTTGATTTTTTCGACCCCCGCCCGCCGTGGCACGGGGCTTAGTGCGTCCAGATGCGGTGGCGTGGGCAAAATATGCCTACACATGGAATTTTAACGTTCTCCATGTGCACACGCTCCTACCACGATACAAGGAGGTGCTATGACACCTTCCGGTATAATTCGGAAAACTTTGATTTTTTTTCGACCCCCGCTCGCCATGGCACGGGGCTTAGCGCGTCCAGATGCGGTGGCGTGGGCAAAATCGGCCTACACATGGAATTTTCACGTTCTCAATGTGCACAAGCTCCTACCACGATACAAGGAGGTGCTGTGACACCTTCCGGTGTAATTCGGAAAACTTTGATTTTTTCGACCCCTGCCCGCCGTGGTACGGGGCTTAGCGCGTCCAGATACGACGGAGTGGGCAAAATCGGCCTACACATGGAATTTTCACGTTCTCCATATGCACACGCTCCTACCACGATATAAGTAGGTGTCTTGATACCTTCCGGTGTAATTCGGAAAACTTTGATTTTTTCGACCCCCGCCCGTCATGGCACGGGGCTTAGCGCGTCCAAATGCGGTGGCGTGGGCAAAATTGGCCTACAAATGAAATTTTCACGTTCTGCATATGCACACGCTCCTAACACGATACAAGGAGGTGTCGTGACACCTTCCGGTGTAATTCCAAAAACTTTGATTTTTTCGACCTCCGCCCGCTATGGCAGGGGCTTAGCGCGTCCAGATGCGGTGGCGTGGGCAAAATTGGCCTACACATGGAATTTTCATGTTCTACATATGCACACGCTCCTACCACGATACAAGGAGGTGTCGTGACACCTTCCGGTGTAATTCAGAAAACTTTGATTTTTTCGACCCCTGCCCGCCGTGGTACGGCGCTTAGCGCGTCCAGATACGGCGGAGTGGGCAAAATCGGCCTACACATGGAATTTTCACGTTCTCCATATGCACACGCTCCTACCACGATATAAGTAGGTGTCTTGATACCTTCCGGTGTAATTCGGAAAACTTTGATTTTTTCGACCCCTGCCCGCCGTGGTACGTGGCTTAGCGCGTCCAGATGCGGTGGAGTGGGCAAAATCGGCCTACACATGGAATTTTCACGTTCTCCATATGCACACGCTCCTACCACGATATAAGTAGCTGTCTTGATACCTTCCAGTGTAATTCGGAAAACTTTGATTTTTTCGACCCCCGCCCGTCATGGCACGGGGCTTAGCGCGTCAAAATGTGGTGGCGTGGGCAAAATTGGCCTACACATGAAATTTTCACGTTCTGCATATGCACACGCTCCTAACACGATACAAGGAGGTGTCGTGACACCTTCCGGTGTAATTCCAAAAACTTTGATTTTTTCGACCTCCGTCCGCCATGGCACGGGGCTTAGCGCGTCCAGATGCGGTGGCGTGGGCAAAATATGCCTACACATGGAATTTTAACGTTCTCCATGTGCACACGCTCCTACCATGATACAAGGAGGTGCTATGACACCTTCCGGTATAATTCGGAAAACTTTGATTTTTTTCGACCCCCGCTCGCCATGGCACGGGGCTTAGCGCGTCCAGATGCGGTGGCGTGGGCAAAATCGGCCTACACATGGAATTTTCACGTTCTCAATGTGCACAAGCTCCTACCACGATACAAGGAGGTGTTGTGACACCTTCCGGTGTTATTCGGAAAACTTTGATTTTTTCGACCCCTGCCCGCCGTGGTACGGGGCTTAGCGCGTCCAGATACGGCGGAGTGGGCAAAATCGGCCTACACATGGAATTTTCACGTTCTCCATATGCACACGCTCCTACCACGATATAAGTAGGTGTCTTGATACCTTCCGGTGTAATTCAGAAAACTTTGATTTTTTCGACCCCCGCCCGTCATGGCACGGGGCTTAGCGCGTCCAAATGCGGTGGCGTGGGCAAAATTGGCCTACACATGAAATTTTCACGTTCTGCATATGCACACGCTCCTAACACGATACAAGGAGGTGTCGTGACACCTTCCGGTGTAATTCCAAAAACTTTGATTTTTTCGACCTCCGCCCGCCATGGCACGGGGCTTAGCGCGTCCAGATGCGGTGGCGTGGGCAAAATCGGCCTACACATGGAATTTTCACGTTCTCCATATGCACACGCTCCTACCACGATTCAAGGAGGTGTCGTGACACCTTCCGGTGTAATTCGGAAAACTTTGATTTTTTCGACCCCCGCCCGCCGTGGCACGGGGCTTAGTGCGTCCAGATGCGGTGGCGTGGGCAAAATATGCCTACACATGGAATTTTAACGTTCTCCATGTGCACACGCTCCTACCACGATACAAGGAGGTGCTATGACACCTTCCGGTATAATTTGGAAAACTTTGATTTTTTTCGACCCCCGCTCGCCATGGCACGGGGCTTAGCGCGACCAGATGCGGTGGCGTGGGCAAAATCGGCCTACACATGGAATTTTCACGTTCTCAATGTGCACAAGCTCCTACCACGATACAAGGAGGTGCTGTGACACCTTCCGGTGTAATTCGGAAAACTTTGATTTTTTCGACCCCTGCCCGCCGTGGTACGGGGCTTAGCGCGTCCAGATACGGCGGAGTGGGCAAAATCGGCCTACACATGGAATTTTCACGTTCTCCATATGCACACGCTCCTACCACGATATAAGTAGGTGTCTTGATACCTTCCGGTGTAATTCGGAAAACTTTGATTTTTTCGACCCCCGCCCGTCATGGCACGGGGCTTAGCGCGTCCAAATGCGGTGGCGTGGCCAAAATTGGCCTACACATGAAATTTTCACGTTCTGCATATGCACACGCTCCTACCACGATATAAGTAGCTGTCTTGATACCTTCCGGTGTAATTCGGAAAACTTTGATTTTTTCGACCCCCGCCCGTCATGGCACGGGGCTTAGCGCGTCCAAATGCGGTGGCGTGGGCAAAATTGGCCTACACATGAAATTTTCACGTTCTGCATATGCACACGCTCCTAACACGATACAAGGAGGTGTCGTGACACCTTCCGGTGTAATTCCAAAAACTTTGATTTTTTCGACCCCCGTCCGCCATGGCATGGGGCTTAGCGCGTCCAGATGCGGTGGCGTGGGCAAAATCGGCCTACACATGGAATTTTCACGTTCTCCATATGCACACGCTCCTACCACGATTCAAGGAGGTGTTGTGACACCTTCCGGTGTAATTCGGAAAACTTTGATTTTTTCGACCCCCGCCCGCCGTGGCACGGGGCTTAGTGCGTCCTGATGCGGTGGCGTGGGCAAAATATGCCTACACATGGAATTTTAACGTTCTCCATGTGCACACGCTCCTACCACGATACAAGGAGGTGCTGTGACACCTTCCGGTATAATTCGGAAAACTTTGATTTTTTCGACCCCCGCTCGCCATGGCACGGGGCTTAGCGCGTCTAGATGCGGTGGCGTGGGCAAAATCGGCCTACACATGGAATTTTCACGTTCTCCATATGCACACGCTCCTACCACGATACAAGGAGGTGTCGTGACACCTTCCGGTGTAATTCCAAAAACTTTGATTTTTTCGACCTCCGCCCGCCATGGCACGGGGCTTAGCGCGTCCAGATGCGGTGGCGTGGGCAAAATCGGCCTACACATGGAATTTTCACGTTCTCCATATGCACACGCTCCTACCACGATTCAAGGAGGTGTCGTGACACCTTCCGGTGTAATTCGGAAAACTTTGATTTTTTCGACCCCTGCCCGCCATGGCACGGGGATTAGTGCGTCCAGATGCGGTGGCTTGGGCAAAATTGGCCTACACATGGAATTTTCATGTTCTACATATGCACACGCTCCTACCACGATACAAGGAGGTGTCGTGACACCTTCCAGTGTAATTCGGAAAACTTTGATTTTTTCGACCTCCGCCCGCCGTGGCACAGGGCTTAGTGCGTCCAGATGCGGTGGCGTGGGCAAAATATGCCTACACATGGAATTTTAACGTTCTCCATGTGCACACGCTCCTACCATGATACAAGGAGGTGCTATGACACCTTCCGGTATAATTCGGAAAACTTTGATTTTTTTCGACCCCCGCTCGCCATGGCACGGGGCTTAGCGCGTCCAGATGCGGTGGCGTGGGCAAAATCGGCCTACACATGGAATTTTCACGTTCTCAATGTGCACAAGCTCCTACCACGATACAAGGAGGTGTTGTGACACCTTCCGGTGTTATTCGGAAAACTTTGATTTTTTCGACCCCTGCCCGCCGTGGTACGGGGCTTAGCGCGTCCAGATACGGCGGAGTGGGCAAAATCGGCCTACACATGGAATTTTCACGTTCTCCATATGCACACGCTCCTACCACGATATAAGTAGGTGTCTTGATACCTTCCGGTGTAATTCAGAAAACTTTGATTTTTTCGACCCCCGCCCGTCATGGCACGGGGCTTAGCGCGTCCAAATGCGGTGGCGTGGGCAAAATTGGCCTACACATGTAATTTTCACGTTCTGCATATGCACACGCTCCTAACATGATACAAGGAGGTGTCGTGACACCTTCCGGTGTAATTCCAAAAACTTTGATTTTTTCGACCTCCGCCCGCCATGGCACGGGGCTTAGCGCGTCCAGATGCGGTGGCGTGGGCAAAATCGGCCTACACATGGAATTTTCACGTTCTCCATATGCACACGCTCCTACCACGATTCAAGGAGGTGTCGTGACACCTTCCGGTGTAATTCGGAAAACTTTGATTTTTTCGACCCCTGCCCGCCGTGGCACGGGGCTTAGCGCGTCCAGATGCGGTGGCGTGGGCAAAATTGGCCTACACATGGAATTTTCATGTTCTACATATGCACACGCTCCTACCACGATACAAGGAGGTGTCGTGACACCTTCCGGTGTAATTCGGAAAACTTTGATTTTTTCGACCCCCGCCCGCCGTGGCACGGGGCTTAGTGCGTCCAGATGCGGTGGCGTGGGCAAAATATGCCTACACATGGAATTTTAACGTTCTCCATGTGCACACGCTCCTACCACGATACAAGGAGGTGCTATGACACCTTCCGGTATAATTTGGAAAACTTTGATTTTTTTCGACCCCCGCTCGCCATGGCACGGGGCTTAGCGCGACCAGATGCGGTGGCGTGGGCAAAATCGGCCTACACATGGAATTTTCACGTTCTCAATGTGCACAAGCTCCTACCACGATACAAGGAGGTGCTGTGACACCTTCCGGTGTAATTCGGAAAACTTTGATTTTTTCGACCCCTGCCCGCCGTGGTACGGGGCTTAGCGCGTCCAGATACGGCGGAGTGGGCAAAATCGGCCTACACATGGAATTTTCACGTTCTCCATATGCACACGATCCTACCACGATATAAGTAGGTGTCTTGATACCTTCCGGTGTAATTCGGAAAACTTTGATTTTTTCGACCCCCGCCCGTCATGGCACGGGGCTTAGCGCGTCCAAATGCGGTGGCGTGGCCAAAATTGGCCTACACATGAAATTTTCACGTTCTGCATATGCACACGCTCCTACCACGATATAAGTAGCTGTCTTGATACCTTCCGGTGTAATTCGGAAAACTTTGATTTTTTCGACCCCCGCCCGTCATGGCACGGGGCTTAGCGCGTCCAAATGCGGTGGCGTGGGCAAAATTGGCCTACATATGAAATTTTCACGTTCTGCATATGCACACGCTCCTAACACGATACAAGGAGGTGTCGTGACACCTTCCGGTGTAATTCCAAAAACTTTGATTTTTTCAACCCCCGTCCGCCATGGCATGGGGCTTAGCGCGTCCAGATGCGGTGGCGTGGGCAAAATCGGCCTACACATGGAATTTTCACGTTCTCCATATGCACACGCTCCTACCACGATTCAAGGAGGTGTCGTGACACCTTCCGGTGTAATTCGGAAAACTTCGATTTTTTCGACCCCTGCCCGCCATGGCACGGGGCTTAGCGCGTCCAGATGCGGTGGCGTGGGCAAAATCGACCTACACATGGAATTTTCACGTTTTCCATATGCACACGCTCCTACCACGATACAAGGAGGTGTCGTGACACCTTCCGGTGTAATTCGGAAAACTTTGATTTTTTCGACCCCCGCCCGCCATGGCACGGGGCTTAGCGCGTCCAGATGCGGTGGCGTGGGTAAAATTGGCCTACACATGGAATTTTCACGTTCTCCATATGCACACGCTCCTACCACGATACAAGGAGGTGTCGTGACACCTTCCAGTGTAATTCGGAAAACTTTGATTTTTTCGACCCCCGCCCGCCGTGGCACGGGGCTTAGTGCGTCCTGATGCGGTGGCGTGGGCAAAATATGCCTACACATGGAATTTTAACGTTCTCAATGTGCACAAGCTCCTACCACGATACAAGGAGGTGCTGTGACACCTTCCGGTGTAATTCGGAAAACTTTGATTTTTTCGACCCCTGCCCGCCGTGGCACGGGGCTTAGCGCGTCCAGATGCGGTGGCGTGGGCAAAATTGGCCTACACATGGAATTTTCATGTTCTACATATGCACACGCTCCTACCACGATACAAGGAGGTGTCGTGACACCTTCCGGTGTAATTCGGAAAACTTTGATTTTTTCGACCCCCGCCCGCCGTGGCACGGGGCTTAGTGCGTCCAGATGCGGTGGCGTGGGCAAAATATGCCTACACATGGAATTTTAACGTTCTCCATGTGCACACGCTCCTACCACGATACAAGGAGGTGCTATGACACCTTCCGGTATAATTTGGAAAACTTTGATTTTTTTCGACCCCCGCTCGCCATGGCACGGGGCTTAGCGCGACCAGATGCGGTGGCGTGGGCAAAATCGGCCTACACATGGAATTTTCACGTTCTCAATGTGCACAAGCTCCTACCACGATACAAGGAGGTGCTGTGACACCTTCCGGTGTAATTCGGAAAACTTTGATTTTTTCGACCCCTGCCCGCCGTGGTACGGGGCTTAGCGCGTCCAGATACGGCGGAGTGGGCAAAATCGGCCTACACATGGAATTTTCACGTTCTCCATATGCACACGCTCCTACCACGATATAAGTAGGTGTCTTGATACCTTCCGGTGTAATTCGGAAAACTTTGATTTTTTCGAACCCCGCCCGTCATGGCACGGGGCTTAGCGCGTCCAAATGCGGTGGCGTGGCCAAAATTGGCCTACACATGAAATTTTCACGTTCTGCATATGCACACGCTCCTACTACGATATAAGTAGCTGTCTTGATACCTTCCGGTGTAATTCGGAAAACTTTGATTTTTTCGACCCCCGCCCGTCATGGCACGGGGCTTAGCGCGTCCAAATGCGGTGGCGTGGGCAAAATTGGCCTACACATGAAATTTTCACGTTCTGCATATGCACACGCTCCTACCACGATACAAGGAGGTGTCGTGACACCTTCCGGTGTAATTCGGAAAACTTTGATTTTTTCGACCCCCGCCCGCCATGGCATGGGGCTTAGCGCGTCCAGATGCGGTGGCGTGGGTAAAATTGGCCTACACATGGAATTTTCACGTTCTCCATATGCACACGCTCCTACCACGATACAAGGAGGTGTCGTGACACCTTCCAGTGTAATTCGGAAAACTTTGATTTTTTCGACCCCCGCCCGCCGTGGCACGGGGCTTAGTGCGTCCTGATGCGGTGGCGTGGGCAAAATATGCCTACACATGGAATTTTAACGTTCTCAATGTGCACAAGCTCCTACCACGATACAAGGAGGTGCTGTGACACCTTCCGGTGTAATTCGGAAAACTTTGATTTTTTCGACCCCTGCCCGCCGTGGTACGGGGCTTAGCGCGTCCAGATACGGCGGAGTGGGCAAAATCGGCCTACACATGGAATTTTCACGTTCTCCATATGCACACGCTCCTACCACGATATAAGTAGGTGTCTTGATACCTTCCGGTGTAATTCGGAAAACTTTGATTTTTTCGACCCCTGCCCGCCGTGGTACGTGGCTTAGCGCGTCCAGATGCGGTGGAGTGGGCAAAATCGGCCTACACATGGAATTTTCACGTTCTCCATATGCACACGCTCCTACCACGATATAAGTAGCTGTCTTGATACCTTCCGGTGTAATTCGGAAAACTTTGATTTTTTCGACCCCCGCCCGTCATGGCACGGGGCTTAGCGCGTCCAAATGCGGTGGCGTGGGCAAAATTGGCCTACACATGAAATTTTCACGTTCTGCATATGCACACGCTCCTAACACGATACAAGGAGGTGTCGTGACACCTTCCGGTGTAATTCCAAAAATTTTGATTTTTTCGACCTCCGTCCGCCTTGGCACGGGGCTTAGCGCGTCCAGATGCGGTGGCGTGGGCAAAATCGGCCTACACATGGAATTTTCACGTTCTCCATATGCACACGCACCTACCACGATTCAAGGAGGTGTCGTAAAACCTTCCGGTGTAATTCGGAAAACTTTGATTTTTTCGACCCCTGCCCGCCATGGCACGGGGCTTAGCGCGTCCAGATGCGGTGGCGTGGGCAAAATTGGCCTACACATGGAATTTTCATGTTCTACATATGCACACGATCCTACCACGATACAAGGAGGTGTCGTGACACCTTCCAGTGTAATTCGGAAAACTTTGATTTTTTCGACCCCCGCCCGCCGTGGCACGGGGCTTAGTGCGTCCAGATGCGGTGGCGTGGGCAAAATATGCCTACACATGGAATTTTAACGTTCTCAATGTGCACAAGCTCCTACCACGATACAAGGAGGTGCTGTGACACCTTCCGGTGTAATTCGGAAAACTTTGATTTTTTCGACCCCTGCCCGCCGTGGTACGGGGCTTAGCGCGTCCAGATACGGCGGAGTGGGCAAAATCGGCCTACACATGGAATTTTCACGTTCTCCATATGCACACGCTCCTACCACGATATAAGTAGGTGTCTTGATACCTTCCGGTGTAATTCGGAAAACTTTGATTTTTTCGACCCCTGCCCGCCGTGGTACGTGGCTTAGCGCGTCCAGATGCGGTGGAGTGGGCAAAATCGGCCTACACATGGAATTTTCACGTTCTCCATATGCACACGCTCCTACCACGATATAAGTAGCTGTCTTGATACCTTCCGGTGTAATTCGGAAAACTTTGATTTTTTCGACCCCCGCCCGTCATGGCACGGGGCTTAGCGCGTCCAAATGCGGTGGCGTGGGCAAAATTGGCCTACACATGAAATTTTCACGTTCTGCATATGCACACGCTCCTAACACGATACAAGGAGGTGTCGTGACACCTTCCGGTGTAATTCCAAAAATTTTGATTTTTTCGACCTCCGTCCGCCTTGGCACGGGGCTTAGCGCGTCCAGATGCGGTGGCGTGGGCAAAATCGGCCTACACATGGAATTTTCACGTTCTCCATATGCACACGCACCTACCACGATTCAAGGAGGTGTCGTGACACCTTCCGGTGTAATTCGGAAAACTTTGATTTTTTCGACCCCTGCCCGCCATGGCACGGGGCTTAGCGCGTCCAGATGCGGTGGCGTGGGCAAAATTGGCCTACACATGGAATTTTCATGTTCTACATATGCACACGATCCTACCACGATACAAGGAGGTGTCGTGACACCTTCCAGTGTAATTCGGAAAACTTTGATTTTTTCGACCC
This sequence comes from Trifolium repens, assembly GCA_030408175.1. Taxonomy (NCBI): domain Eukaryota; kingdom Viridiplantae; phylum Streptophyta; class Magnoliopsida; order Fabales; family Fabaceae; genus Trifolium; species Trifolium repens. Next base: position 35,534,077 of record CP125838.1, on the reverse strand, counting down.
CCGCCCGCCGTGGCACGGGGCTTAGTGCGTCCAGATGCGGTGGCGTGGGCAAAATATGCCTACACATGGAATTTTAACGTTCTCCATGTGCACACGCTCCTACCACGATACAAGGAGGTGCTATGACACCTTCCGGTATAATTCGGAAAACTTTGATTTTTTTCGACCCCCGCTCGCCATGGCACGGGGCTTAGCGCGTCCAGATGCGGTGGCGTGGGCAAAATCGGCCTACACATGGAATTTTCACGTTCTCAATGTGCACAAGCTCCTACCACGATACAAGGAGGTGCTGTGACACCTTCCGGTGTAATTCGGAAAACTTTGATTTTTTCGACCCCTGCCCGCCGTGGTACGGGGCTTAGCGCGTCCAGATACGGGGGAGTGGGCAAAATCGGCCTACACATGGAATTTTCACGTTCTCCATATGCACACGCTCCTACCACGATATAAGTAGGTGTCTTGATACCTTCCGGTGTAATTCGGAAAACTTTGATTTTTTCGACCCCCGCCCGTCATGGCACGGGGCTTAGCGCGTCAAAATGTGGTGGCGTGGGCAAAATTGGCCTACACATGAAATTTTCACGTTCTGCATATGCACACGCTCCTAACACGATACAAGGAGGTGTCGTGACACCTTCCGGTGTAATTCCAAAAACTTTGATTTTTTCGACCTCCGCCCGCCATGGCACGGGGCTTAGCGCGTCCAGATGCGGTGGCGTGGGCAAATTCGGCCTACACATGGAATTTTCACGTTCTCCATATGCACACGCTCCTACCACGATTCAAGGAGGTGTCGTGACACCTTCCGGTGTAATTCGGAAAACTTTGATTTTTTCGACCCCTGCCCGCCATGGCACGGGGCTTAGCGCGTCCAGATGCGGTGGCGTGGGCAAAATTGGCCTACACATGGAATTTTCATGTTCTACATATGCACACGCTCCTACCACGATACAAGGAGGTGTCGTGACACCTTCCAGTGTAATTCGGAAAACTTTGATTTTTTCGACCACGGGGCTTAGTGCGTCCAGATGCGGTGGCGTGGGCAAAATATGCCTACACATGGAATTTTAACGTTCTCCATGTGCACACGCTCCTACCACGATACAAGGAGGTGCTATGACACCTTCCGGTATAATTCGGAAAACTTTGATTTTTTTTCGACCCCCGCTCGCCATGGCACGGGGCTTAGCGCGTCCAGATGCGGTGGCGTGGGCAAAATCGGCCTACACATGGAATTTTCACGTTCTCAATGTGCACAAGCTCCTACCACGATACAAGGAGGTGCTGTGACACCTTCCGGTGTAATTCGGAAAACTTTGATTTTTTCGACCCCTGCCCGCCGTGGTACGGGGCTTAGCGCGTCCAGATACGGCGGAGTGGGCAAAATCGGCCTACACATGGAATTTTCACGTTCTCCATATGCACACGCTCCTACCACGATATAAGTAGGTGTCTTGATACCTTCCGGTGTAATTCGGAAAACTTTGATTTTTTCGACCCCTGCCCGCCGTGGTACGTGGCTTAGCGCGTCCAGATGCGGTGGAGTGGGCAAAATCGGCCTACACATGGAATTTTCACGTTCTCCATATGCACACGCTCCTACCACGATATAAGTAGCTGTCTTGATACCTTCCAGTGTAATTCGGAAAACTTTGATTTTTTCGACCCCCGCCCGTCATGGCACGGGGCTTAGCGCGTCAAAATGTGGTGGCGTGGGCAAAATTGGCCTACACATGAAATTTTCACGTTCTGCATATGCACACGCTCCTAACACGATACAAGGAGGTGTCGTGACACCTTCCGGTGTAATTCCAAAAACTTTGATTTTTTCGACCTCCGTCCGCCATGGCACGGGGCTTAGCGCGTCCAGATGCGATGGCGTGGGCAAAATCGGCCTACACATGGAATTTTCACGTTCTCCATATGCACACGCTCCTACCACGATTCAAGGAGGTGTCGTGACACCTTCCGGTGTAATTCGGAAAACTTTGATTTTTTCGACCCCTGCCCGCCATGGCACGGGGATTAGCGCGTCCAGATGCGGTGGCGTGGGCAAAATTGGCCTACACATGGAATTTTCATGTTCTACATATGCACACGCTCCTACCACGATACAAGGAGGTGTCGTGACACCTTCCAGTGTAATTTGGAAAACTTTGATTTTTTCGACCCCCGCCCGCCGTGGCACAGGGCTTAGTGCGTCCAGATGCGGTGGCATGGGCAAAATATGCCTACACATGGAATTTTAACGTTCTCCAAGTGCACACGCTCCTACCATGATACAAGGAGGTGCTATGACACCTTCCGGTATAATTCGGAAAACTTTGATTTTTTTCGACCCCCGCTCGCCATGGCACGGGCTTAGCGCGTCCAGATGCGGTGGCGTGGGCAAAATCGGCCTACACATGGAATTTTCACGTTCTCAATGTGCACAAGCTCCTACCACGGTACAAGGAGGTGTTGTGACACCTTCCGGTGTTATTCGGAAAACTTTTATTTTTTCGACCCCTGCCCGCCGTGGTACGGGGCTTAGCGCGTCCAGATACGGCGGAGTGGGCAAAATCGGCCTACACATGGAATTTTCACGTTCTCCATATGCACACGCTCCTACCACGATATAAGTAGGTGTCTTGATACCTTCCGGTGTAATTCGGAAAACTTTGATTTTTTCGACCCCCGCCCGTCATGGCACGGGGCTTAGCGCGTCCAAATGCGGTGGCGTGGGCAAAATTGGCCTACACATGAAATTTTCACGTTCTGCATATGCACACGCTCCTAACACGATACAAGGAGGTGTCGTGACACCTTCCGGTGTAATTCCAAAAACTTTGATTTTTTCGACCTCCGCCCGCCATGGCACGGGGCTTAGCGCGTCCAGATGCGGTGGCGTGGGCAAAATCGGCCTACACATGGAATTTTCACGTTCTCCATATGCACACGCTCCTACCACGATTCAAGGAGGTGTCGTGACACCTTCCGGTGTAATTCGGAAAACTTTGATTTTTTCGACCCCTGCCCGCCGTGGCACGGGGCTTAGCGCGTCCAGATGCGGTGGCGTGGGCAAAATTGGCCTACACATGGAATTTTCATGTTCTACATATGCACACGCTCCTACCACGATACAAGGAGGTGTCGTGACACCTTCCGGTGTAATTCGGAAAACTTTGATTTTTTCGACCCCCGCCCGCCGTGGCACGGGGCTTAGTGCGTCCAGATGCGGTGGCGTGGGCAAAATATGCCTACACATGGAATTTTAACGTTCTCCATGTGCACACGCTCCTACCACGATACAAGGAGGTGCTATGACACCTTCCGGTATAATTCGGAAAACTTTGATTTTTTTCGACCCCCGCTCGCCATGGCACGGGGCTTAGCGCGACCAGATGCGGTGGCGTGGGCAAAATCGGCCTACACATGGAATTTTCACGTTCTCAATGTGCACAAGCTCCTACCACGATACAAGGAGGTGCTGTGACACCTTCCGGTGTAATTCGGAAAACTTTGATTTTTTCGACCCCCGCCCGTCATGGCACGGGGCTTAGCGCGTCCAAATGCGGTGGCGTGGCCAAAATTGGCCTACACATGAAATTTTCACGTTCTGCATATGCACACGCTCCTACCACGATATAAGTAGCTGTCTTGATACCTTCCGGTGTAATTCGGAAAACTTTGATTTTTTCGACCCCCGCCCGTCATGGCACGGGGCTTAGCGCGTCCAAATGCGGTGGCGTGGGCAAAATTGGCCTACACATGAAATTTTCACGTTCTGCATATGCACACGCTCCTAACACGATACAAGGAGGTGTCGTGACACCTTCCGGTGTAATTCCAAAAACTTTGATTTTTTCGACCCCCGTCCGCCATGGCATGGGGCTTAGCGCGTCCAGATGCGGTGGCGTGGGCAAAATCGGCCTACACATGGAATTTTCACGTTCTCCATATGCACACGCTCCTACCACGATTCAAGGAGGTGTTGTGACACCTTCCGGTGTAATTCGGAAAACTTTGATTTTTTCGACCCCCGCCCGCCGTGGCACGGGGCTTAGTGCGTCCTGATGCGGTGGCGTGGGCAAAATATGCCTACACATGGAATTTTAACGTTCTCCATGTGCACACGCTCCTACCACGATACAAGGAGGTGCTGTGACACCTTCCGGTATAATTCGGAAAACTTTGATTTTTTCGACCCCCGCTCGGCATGGCACGGGGCTTAGCGCGTCTAGATGCGGTGGCGTGGGCAAAATCGGCCTACACATGGAATTTTCACGTTCTCCATATGCACACGCTCCTACCACGATACAAGGAGGTGTCGTGACACCTTCCGGTGTAATTCCAAAAACTTTGATTTTTTCGACCTCCGCCCGCCATGGCACGGGGCTTAGCGCGTCCAGATGCGGTGGCGTGGGCAAAATCGGCCTACACATGGAATTTTCACGTTCTCCATATGCACACGCTCCTACCACGATTCAAGGAGGTGTCGTGACACCTTCCGGTGTAATTCGGAAAACTTTGATTTTTTCGACCCCTGCCCGCCATGGCACGGGGCTTAGCGCGTCCAGATGCGGTGGCGTGGGCAAAATCGACCTACACATGGAATTTTCACGTTTTCCATATGCACACGCTCCTACCACGATACAAGGAGGTGTCGTGACACCTTCCGGTGTAATTCGGAAAACTTTGATTTTTACGACCCCCGCCCGCCATGGCACAGGGCTAAGCGCGTCCAGATGCGGTGGCGTGGGTAAAATTGGCCTACACATGGAATTTTCACGTTCTCCATATGCACACGCTCCTACCACGATACATGGAGGTGTCGTGACACCTTCCAGTGTAATTCGGAAAACTTTGATTTTTTCGACCCCCGCCCGCCGTGGCACGGGGCTTAGTGCGTCCTGATGCGGTGGCGTGGGCAAAATATGCCTACACATGGAATTTTAACGTTCTCAATGTGCACAAGCTCCTACCACGATACAAGGAGGTGCTGTGACACCTTCCGGTGTAATTCGGAAAACTTTGATTTTTTCGACCCCTGCCCGCCGTGGTACGGGGCTTAGCGCGTCCAGATACGTCGGAGTGGGCAAAATCGGCCTACACATGGAATTTTCACGTTCTCCATATGCACACGCTCCTACCACGATATAAGTAGGTGTCTTGATACCTTCCGGTGTAATTCGGAAAACTTTGATTTTTTCGACCCCTGCCCGCCGTGGTACGTGGCTTAGCGCGTCCAGATGCGGTGGAGTGGGCAAAATCGGCCTACACATGGAATTTTCACGTTCTCCATATGCACACGCTCCTACCACGATATAAGTAGCTGTCTTGATACCTTCCGGTGTAATTCGGAAAACTTTGATTTTTTCGACCCCCGCCCGTCATGGCACGGGGCTTAGCGCGTCCAAATGCGGTGGCGTGGGCAAAATTGGCCTACACATGAAATTTTCACGTTCTGCATATGCACACGCTCCTAACACGATTCAAGGAGGTGTCGTGACACCTTCCGGTGTAATTCCAAAAATTTTGATTTTTTCGACCTCCGTCCGCCATGGCACGGGGCTTAGCGCGTCCAGATGCGGTGGCGTGGGCAAAATCGGCCTACACATGGAATTTTCACGTTCTCCATATGCACACGCACCTACCACGATTCAAGGAGGTGTCGTGACACCTTCCGGTGTAATTCGGAAAACTTTGATTTTTTCGACCCCTGCCCGCCATGGCACGGGGCTTAGCGCGTCCAGATACGGTGGCGTGGGCAAAATTGGCCTACACATGGAATTTTCATGTTCTACATATGCACACGATCCTACCACGATACAAGGAGGTGTCGTGACACCTTCCAGTGTAATTCGGAAAACTTTGATTTTTTCGACCCCCGCCCGCCGTGGCACGGGGCTTAGTGCGTCCAGATGCGGTGGCGTGGGCAAAATATGCCTACACATGGAATTTTAACGTTCTCCATGTGCACACGCTCCTACCACGATACAAGGAGGTGCTATGACACCTTCCGGTATATTTCGGAAAACTTTGATTTTTTTCGACCCCCGCTCGCCATGGCACGGGGCTTAGCGCGTCCAGATGCGGTGGCGTGGGCAAAATCGGCCTACACATGGAATTTTCACGTTCTCAATGTGCACAAGCTCCTACCACGATACAAGGAGGTGCTGTGACACCTTCCGGTGTAATTCGGAAAACTTTGATTTTTTCGACCCCTGCCCGCCGTGGTACGGGGCTTAGCGCGTCCAGATACGGGGGAGTGGGCAAAATCGGCCTACACATATAATTTTCACGTTCTCCATATGCACACGCTCCTACCACGATATAAGTAGGTGTCTTGATACCTTCCGGTGTAATTCGGAAAACTTTGATTTTTTCGACCCCCGCCCGTCATGGCACGGGGCTTAGCGCGTCCAAATGCGGTGGCGTGGGCAAATTCGGCCTACACATGGAATTTTCACGTTCTCCATATGCACACGCTCCTACCACGATTCAAGGAGGTGTCGTGACACCTTCCGGTGTAATTCGGAAAACTTTGATTTTTTCGACCCCTGCCCGCCATGGCACGGGGCTTAGCGCGTCCAGATGCGGTGGCGTGGGCAAAATTGGCCTACACATGGAATTTTCATGTTCTACATATGCACACGCTCCTACCACGATACAAGGAGGTGTCGTGACACCTTCCAGTGTAATTCGGAAAACTTTGATTTTTTCGACCCCCGCCCGCCGTGGCACGGGGCTTAGTGCGTCCAGATGCGGTGGCGTGGGCAAAATATGCCTACACATGGAATTTTAACGTTCTCCATGTGCACACGCTCCTACCACGATACAAGGAGGTGCTATGACACCTTCCGGTATAATTCGGAAAACTTTGATTTTTTTTCGACCCCCGCTCGCCATGGCACGGGGCTTAGCGCGTCCAGATGCGGTGGCGTGGGCAAAATCGGCCTACACATGGAATTTTCACGTTCTCAATGTGCACAAGCTCCTACCACGATACAAGGAGGTGCTGTGACACCTTCCGGTGTAATTCGGAAAACTTTGATTTTTTCGACCCCTGCCCGCCGTGGTACGGGGCTTAGCGCGTCCAGATAAGGCGGAGTGGGCAAAATCGGCCTACACATGGAATTTTCACGTTCTCCATATGCACACGCTCCTACCACGATATAAGTAGGTGTCTTGATACCTTCCGGTGTAATTCGGAAAACTTTGATTTTTTTGACCCCCGCCCGTCATGGCACGGGGCTTAGCGCGTCCAAATGCGGTGGCGTGGGCAAAATTGGCCTACACATTAAATTTTCACGTTCTGCATATGTACACGCTCCTACCACGATATAAGTAGCTGTCTTGATACCTTCCGGTGTAATTCGGAAAACTTTGATTTTTTCGACCCCCGCCCGTCATGGCACGGGGCTTAGCGCGTCCAAATGCGGTGGCGTGGGAAAAATTGGCCTACACATGAAATTTTCACGTTCTGCATATGCACACGCTCCTAACACGATACAAGGAGGTGTCGTGACACCTTCCGGTGTAATTCCAAACACTTTGATTTTTTCGACCCCCGTCCGCCATGGCACGGGGTTTAGCGCGTCCAGATGCGGTGGCGTGGGCAAAATCGGCCTACACATGGAATTTTCACGTTCTCCATATGCACACGCTCCTACCACGATTCAAGGAGGTGTCGTGACACCTTCCGGTGTAATTCGGAAAACTTTGATTTTTTCGACCCCCGCCCGCCGTGGCACGGGGCTTAGTGCGTCCTGATGCGGTGGCGTGGGCAAAATATGCCTACACATGGAATTTTAACGTTCTCCATGTGCACACGCTCCTACCACGATACAAGGAGGTGCTGTGACACCTTCCGGTATAATTCGGAAAACTTTGATTTTTTCGACCCCCGCTCGCCATGGCACGGGGCTTAGCGCGTCCAGATGCGGTGGCGTGGGCAAAATCGGCCTACACATGGAATTTTCACGTTCTCCATATGCACACGCTCCTACCACGATACAAGGAGGTGTCGTGACACCTTCCGGTGTAATTCCAAAAACTTTGATTTTTTCGACCTCCGCCCGCCATGGCACGGGGCTTAGCGCGTCCAGATGCGGTGGCGTGGGCAAAATCGGCCTACACATGGAATTTTCACGTTCGCCATATGCACACGCTCCTACCACGATTCAAGGAGGTGTCGTGACACCTTCCGGTGTAATTCGGAAAACTTTGATTTTTTCGACCCCTGCCCGCCATGGCACGGGGCTTAGCGCGTCCAGATGCGGTGGCGTGGGCAAAATCGACCTACACATGGAATTTTCACGTTCTCCATATGCACACGCTCCTACCACGATACAAGGAGGTGTCGTGACACCTTCCGGTGTAATTCGGAAAACTTTGATTTTTTCGACCCCCGCCCGCCATGGCACGGGGCTTAGCGCGTCCAGATGCGGTGGCGTGGGCAAAATTGGCCTACACATGGAATTTTCACGTTCTCCATATGCACACGCTCCTACCGCGATACAAGGAGGTGTCGTGACACCTTCCCGTGTAATTCGGAAAACTTTGATTTTTTCGACCCCCGCCCGCCGTGGCACGGGGCTTAGCGCGTCCTGATGCGGTGGCGTGGGCAAAATCGGCCTACACATGGAATTTTCACGTTCTCCGTATGCACACGCTCCTACCACGATACAAGGAGGTGTCATGACACCTTCCGGTGTAATTCGGAAAACTTTGATTTTTTCGACCCCCGCCCGCCGTGGCATGGGGCTTAGTGCGTCCTGATGCGGTGGCGTGGGCAAAATATGCCTACATATGGAATTTTAACGTTCTCTATGCGCACACGCTCCTACCACGATACAAGGAGGTGCTGTGACACCTTCCGGTATAATTCGGAAAACTTTTATTTTTTCGACCCCCGCTCGCCATGGCACGGGGCTTAGCGCGTCCAGATGCGGTGGCGTGGGCAAAATCGGCCTACACATGGAATTTTGACGTTCTCCATGCGCACACGCTCCTACCACGATACAAGGAGTTGCTGTGACACCTTCCGGTATAATTCGGAAAACTTTGATTTTTTTCGACCCCCGCACGCCATGCCACGGGGCTTAGCGCGTCCAGATGCGGTGGAGTGGGCAAAATCGGCCTACACATGGAATTTTCACGTTCTCCAAATGCACACGCTCCTACCACGATATAAGTAGGTGTCGTGATACCTTCCGGTGTAATTCGGAAAACTTTGATTTTTTCGACCTCCGCCCGCCATGGCACGGGGCTTAGCGCGTCCAGATGCGGTGGCGTGGGCAAAATCGGCCTATACATGGAATTTTCACGTTCTCCATATGCACACGCTCCTACCACGATACAAGGAAGTGTCGTGACACCTTCCAGTGTAATTTGGAAAAATATGATTTTTTCGACCCCCGCCCGCCGTGGCACGGGGCTTAGTGCGTCCTGATGCGGTGGCGCGGGCAAAATATGCCTACACATGGAATTTTAACGTTCTCCATGTGCACACGCTCCTACCACGATACAAGGAGGTGCTGTGACACCTTCCGGTATAATTCGGAAAACTTTGATTTTTTCGACCCCCGCCAGCCGTGGCACGGGGCTTAGTGCGTCCAGATGTGGTGGCGTGGGCAAAATATGCCTACACATGGAATTTTAACGTTCTCCATGTGCACACGCTCCTACCACGATATAAGTAGGTGTCGTGATACCTTCCGGTGTAATTCGGAAAACTTTGATTTTTTCGACCCCCGCCCGTCATGGCACGGGGCTTAGCGCGTCCAAATGCGGTGGCGTGGGCAAAATTGGCCTACACATGAAATTTTCACGTTCTGCATATGCACACGCTCCTAACACGATACAAGGAGGTGTCGTGACACCTTCCGGTGTAATTCCAAAAACTTTGTTTTTTTCGACCTCCGCCCGCCATGGCACGGGGCTTAACGCGTCCAGATGCGGTGGCGTGGGCAAAATCGGCCTACACATGGAATTTTCACGTTCTCCATATGCACACGCTCCTACCACGATTCAAGGAGGTGTCGTGACACCTTCCGGTGTAATTCGGAAAACTTTGATTTTTTCGACCCCTGCCCGCCATGGCACGGGGCTTAGCGCGTCCAGATGCGGTGGCGTGGGCAAAATCGACCTACACATGGAATTTTCACGTTCTCCATATGCACACGCTCCTACCACGATACAAGGAGGTGTCGTGACACCTTCCGGTGTAATTCGGAAAACTTTGATTTTTTCGACCCCCGCCCGCCATGGCACGGGGCTTAGCGCGTCCAGATGCGGTGGCGTGGGCAAAATTGGCCTACACATGGAATTTTCACGTTCTCCATATGCACACGCTCCTACCACGATACAAGGAGGTGTCGTGACACCTTCCAGTGTAATTCGGAAAACTTTGATTTTTTCGACCCCCGCCCGCCGTGGCACGGGGCTTAGTGCGTCCTGATGCGGTGGCGTGGGCAAAATATGCCTACACATGGAATTTTAACGTTCTCCATGTGCACACGCTCCTACCACGATACAAGGAGGTGCTGTGACACCTTCCGGTATAATTCGGAAAACTTTGATTTTTTCGACCCCCGCTCGCCATGGCACGGGGCTTAGCGCGTCCAGATGCGGTGGCGTGGGCAAAATCAGCCTACACATGGAATTTTGACATTCTCCATGTGCACACGCTCCTACCACGATACAAGGAGTTTCTGTGACACCTTCCGGTATAATTCGGAGAACTTTGATTTTTTTCGACCCCCGCTCGCCATGCCACGGGGCTTAGCGCGTCCAGATGCGGTGGAGTGGGCAAAATCGGCCTACACATGGAATTTTCACGTTCTCCAAATGCACACGCTCCTACCACGATATAAGTAGGTGTCGTGATACCTTCCGGTGTAATTCGGAAAACTTTGATTTTTTCGACCCCCGCCCGTCATGGCACGGGGCTTAGCGAGTCCAAATGCGGTGGCGTGGGCAAAATTGGCCTACACATGAAATTTTCACGTTCTGCATATGCACACGCTCCTAACACGATACAAGGAGGTGCCTTCCGGTGAATTCCAAAAACTTTGATTTTTTCGACCTCCGCCCGCCATGGCACGGGGCTTAGCGCGTCCAGATGCGGTGGCGTGGGCAAAATCGGCCTACACATGGAATTTTCACGTTCTCCATATGCACACGCTCCTACCACGATACAAGGAAGTGTCGTGACACCTTCCAGTGTAATTCGGAAAACTATGATTTTTTCGACCCCCGCCCGCCGTGGCACGGGGCTTAGTGCGTCCTGATGCGGTGGCGCGGGCAAAATATGCCTACACATGGAATTTTAACGTTCTCCATGTGCACACGCTCCTACCACGATACAAGGAGGTGCTGTGACACCTTCCGGTATAATTCGGAAAACTTTGATTTTTTCGACCCCCGCCCGTCATGGCACGGGGCTTAACGCGTCCAGATGCGGTGGCGTGGGCAAAATCGGCCTACACATGGAATTTTCACGTTCTCCATATGCACACGCTCCTACCACGATTCAAGGAGGTGTCGTGACACCTTCCGGTGTAATTCGGAAAACTTTGATTTTTTCGACCCCTGCCCGCCATGGCACGGGGCTTAGCGCGTCCAGATGCGGTGGCGTGGGCAAAATCGACCTACACATGGAATTTTCACGTTCTCCATATGCACACGCTCCTACCACGATACAAGGAGGTGTCGTGACACCTTCCGGTGTAATTCGGAAAACTTTGATTTTTTCGACCCCCGCCCGCCATGGCACGGGGCTTAGCGCGTCCAGATGCGGTGGCGTGGGCAAAATTGGCCTACACATGGAATTTTCACGTTCTCCATATGCACACGCTCCTACCACGATACAAGGAGGTGTCGTGACACCTTCCAGTGTAATTCGGAAAACTTTGATTTTTTCGACCCCCGCCCGCCGTGGCACGGGGCTTAGTGCGTCCTGATGCGGTGGCGTGGGCAAAATATGCCTACACATGGAATTTTAACGTTCTCCATGTGCACACGCTCCTACCACGATACAAGGAGGTGCTGTGACACCTTCCGGTATAATTCGGAAAACTTTGATTTTTTCGACCCCCGCTCGCCATGGCACGGGGCTTAGCGCGTCCAGATGCGGTGGCGTGGGCAAAATCAGCCTACACATGGAATTTTGACATTCTCCATGTGCACACGCTCCTACCACGATACAAGGAGTTGCTGTGACACCTTCCGGTATAATTCGGAGAACTTTGATTTTTTTCGACCCCCGCTCGCCATGCCACGGGGCTTAGCGCGTCCAGATGCGGTGGAGTGGGCAAAATCGGCCTACACATGGAATTTTCACGTTCTCCAAATGCACACGCTCCTACCACGATATAAGTAGGTGTCGTGATACCTTCCGGTGTAATTCGGAAAACTTTGATTTTTTCGACCCCCGCCCGTCATGGCACGGGGCTTAGCGAGTCCAAATGCGGTGGCGTGGGCAAAATTGGCCTACACATGAAATTTTCACGTTCTGCATATGCACACGCTCCTAACACGATACAAGGAGGTGCCTTCCGGTGAATTCCAAAAACTTTGATTTTTTCGACCTCCGCCCGCCATGGCACGGGGCTTAGCGCGTCCAGATGCGGTGGCGTGGGCAAAATCGGCCTACACATGGAATTTTCACGTTCTCCATATGCACACGCTCCTACCACGATACAAGGAAGTGTCGTGACACCTTCCAGTGTAATTCGGAAAACTATGATTTTTTCGACCCCCGCCCGCCGTGGCACGGGGCTTAGTGCGTCCTGATGCGGTGGCGCGGGCAAAATATGCCTACACATGGAATTTTAACGTTCTCCATGTGCACACGCTCCTACCACGATACAAGGAGGTGCTGTGACACCTTCCGGTATAATTCGGAAAACTTTGATTTTTTCGACCCCCGCCCGCCGTGGCAAGGGGCTTAGTGCGTCCAGATGCGGTGGCGTGGGCAAAATATGCCTACACATGGAATTTTAACGTTCTCCATGTGCACACGCTCCTACCACGATACAAGGAGGTGCTGTGACACCTTCCGGTATAATTCGGAAAACTTTGATTTTTTCGACCCCCGCTCGCCATGGCACGGGGCTTAGCGCGTCCAGATGCGGTGGCGTGGGCAAAATCAGCCTACACATGGAATTTTGACATTCTCCATGTGCACACGCTCCTACCACGATACAAGGAGTTGCTGTGACACCTTCCGGTATAATTCGGAGAACTTTGATTTTTTTCGACCCCCGCTCGCCATGCCACGGGGCTTAGCGCGTCCAGATGCGGTGGAGTGGGCAAAATCGGCCTACACATGGAATTTTCACGTTCTCCAAATGCACACGCTCCTACCACGATATAAGTAGGTGTCGTGATACCTTCCGGTGTAATTCGGAAAACTTTGATTTTTTCGACCCCCGCCCGTCATGGCACGGGGCTTAGCGAGTCCAAATGCGGTGGCGTGGGCAAAATTGGCCTACACATGAAATTTTCACGTTCTGCATATGCACACGCTCCTAACACGATACAAGGAGGTGCCTTCCGGTGAATTCCAAAAACTTTGATTTTTTCGACCTCCGCCCGCCATGGCACGGGGCTTAGCGCGTCCAGATGCGGTGGCGTGGGCAAAATCGGCCTACACATGGAATTTTCACGTTCTCCATATGCACACGCTCCTACCACGATACAAGGAAGTGTCGTGACACCTTCCAGTGTAATTCGGAAAACTATGATTTTTTCGACCCCCGCCCGCCGTGGCACGGGGCTTAGTGCGTCCTGATGCGGTGGCGCGGGCAAAATATGCCTACACATGGAATTTTAACGTTCTCCATGTGCACACGCTCCTACCACGATACAAGGAGGTGCTGTGACACCTTCCGGTATAATTCGGAAAACTTTGATTTTTTCGACCCCCGCCCGCCGTGGCAAGGGGCTTAGTGCGTCCAGATGCGGTGGCGTGGGCAAAATATGCCTACACATGGAATTTTAACGTTCTCCATGTGCACACGCTCCTACCACGATACAAGGAGGTGCTATGACACCTTCCGGTATAATTCGGAAAACTTTGATTTTTTCGACCCCCGCTCGCCATGGCACGGGGCTTAGCGCGTCCAGATGCGGTGGCGTGGGCAAAATCGGCCTACACATGGAATTTTGACGTTCTCCATGTGCACACGCTCCTACCACGATACAAGGAGGTGCTGTGACAACTTCCGGTATAATTCGGAAAACTTTGATTTTTTCGACCCCCGCTCGCCATGGCACGGGGCTTAGCGCGTCCAGATGCGGTGGAGTGGGCAAAATCGGCCTACACATGAAATTTTGACGTTCTCCATGTGCACACGCTCCTACCACGATACAAGGAGGTGTCGTGACACCTTCCGGTGTAATTCCAAAAACTTTGATTTTTTCGACCTCCGCCCGCCATGGCACGGGGCTTAGCGCGTCCAGATGCGGTGGCGTGGGCAAAATCGGCCTACACATGAAATTTTCACGTTCTACATATGCACACGCTCCTAACACGATACAAGGAGGTGTCGTGACACCTTCCGGTGTAATTCCAAAAATTTGGTTTTTTTCGACCTCCGCCTGCCATGGCACCGGGCTTAGCGCGTCCAGATGCGGTGGCGTGGGCAAAATCGGCCTACACATGGAATTTTCACGTTCTCCATATGCACACGCTCCTACCACGATTCAAGGAGGTGTCGTGACACCTTCCGGTGTAATTCGGAAAACTTTGATTTTTTCGACCCCTGCCGGCCATGGCACGGGGCTTAGCGCGTCCAGATGCGGTGGCGTGGGCAAAATCGACCTACACATGGAATTTTCACATTCTCCATATGTACACGCTCCTACCATGATACAAGGAGGTGTCGTGACACCTTCCGGTGTAATTCGGAAAACTTTGATTTTTTCGACCCCCGCCCGCCATGGCACGGGGCTTAGCGCGTCCAGATGCGGTGGCGTGGGCAAAATTGGCCTACACATGGAATTTTCACGTTCTCCATATGCACACGCTCCTACCACGATACAAGGAGTTGTCGTGACACCTTCCAGTGTAATTCGGAAAACTTTGATTTTTTCGACCCCCGCCCGCCGTGGCACGGGGCTTAGTGCGTCCTGATGCGGTGGCGTGGGCAAAATATGCCTACACAAGGAATTTTAACGTTCTCCATGTGCACACGCTCCTACCACGATACAAGGAGGTGCTGTGACACCTTCCGGTATAATTCGGAAAACTTTGATATTTTCGACCCCTGCCCGCCATGGCACAGGGCTTAGCGCGTCCAGATGCGGTGGCGTGGGCAAAATTGGCCTACACATGGAATTTTCATGTTCTGCATATGCACATGCTCCTACCACGATACAAGGAGGTGTCGTGACACCTTCCAGTGTAATTCGGAAAACTTTGATTTTTTCGACCCCCGCCCGCCGTGGCACGGGGCTTAGTGCGTCCAGATGCGGTGGCCTGGGCAAAATATGCCTACACATGGAATTTTAACGTTCTCCATATGCACACGCTCCTACCACGATATAAGTAGGTGTCTTGATACCTTCCGGTGTAATTCGGAAAACTTTGATTTTTTCGACCCCCGCCCGCCATGGCACGGGGCTTAGCGCGTCCAGATGCGGTGGCGTGGGCAAAATCGGCCTACACATGGAATTTTGACGTTCTCCATGTGCACACGCTCCTACCACGATACAAGGAGGTGCTGTGACAACTTCCGGTATAATTCGGAAAACTTTGATTTTTTCGACCCCCGCTCGCCATGGCACGGGGCTTAGCGCGTCCAGATGCGGTGGAGTGGGCAAAATCGGCCTACACTTGAAATTTTGACGTTCTCCATGTGCACACGCTCCTACCACGATACAAGGAGGTGTCGTGACACCTTCCGGTGTAATTCCAAAAACTTTGATTTTTTCGACCTCCGCCCGCCATGGCACGGGGCTTAGCGCCTCCAGATGCGGTGGCGTGGGCAAAATCGGCCTACACATGAAATTTTCACGTTCTACATATGCACACGCTCCTAACACGATACAAGGAGGTGTCGTGACACCTTCCTGTGTAATTCCAAAAAATTTGGTTTTTTTCGACCTCCGCCTGCCATGGCACCGGGCTTAGCGCGTCCAGATGCGGTGGCGTGGGCAAAATCGGCCTACACATGGAATTTTCACGTTCTCCGTATGCACACGCTCCTACCACGATTCAAGGAGGTGTCGTGACACCTTCCGGTGTAATTCGGAAAACTTTGATTTTTTCGACCCCTGCCGGCCATGGCACGGGGCTTAGCGCGTCCAGATGCGGTGGCGTGGGCAAAATCGACCTACACATGGAATTTTCACATTCTCCATATGCACACGCTCCTACCACGATACAAGGAGGTGTCGTGACACCTTCCGGTGTAATTCGGAAAACTTTGATTTTTTCGACCCCCGCCCGCCATGGCACGGGGCTTAGCGCGTCCAGATGCGGTGGCGTGGGCAAAATTGGCCTACACATGGAATTTTCACGTTCTCCATATGCACACGCTCCTACCACGATACAAGGAGTTGTCGTGACACCTTCCAGTGTAATTCGGAAAACTTTGATTTTTTCGACCCCCGCCCGCCGTGGCACGGGGCTTAGTGCGTCCTGATGCGGTGGCGTGGGCAAAATATGCCTACACAAGGAATTTTAACGTTCTCCATGTGCACACGCTCCTACCACGATACAAGGAGGTGCTGTGACACCTTCCGGTATAATTCGGAAAACTTTGATATTTTCGACCCCTGCCCGCCATGGCACGGGGCTTAGCGCGTCCAGATGCGGTGGCGTGGGCAAAATTGGCCTACACATGGAATTTTCATGTTCTGCATATGCACATGCTCCTACCACGATACAAGGAGGTGTCGTGACACCTTCCAGTGTAATTCGGAAAACTTTGATTTTTTCGACCCCCGCCCGCCGTGGCACGGGGCTTAGTGCGTCATGGCACGGTGGCGTGGGCAAAATCGGCCTACACATGGAATTTTCACGTTCTCCATATGCACACGCTCCTACCACGATTCAAGGAGGTGTCGTGACACCTTCCGGTGTAATTCGGAAAACTTTGATTTTTTCGACCCCTGCCGGCCATGGCACGGGGCTTAGCGCGTCCAGATGCGGTGGCGTGGGCAAAATCGACCTACACATGGAATTTTCACATTCTCCATATGCACACGCTCCTACCACGATACAAGGAGGTGTCGTGACACCTTCCGGTGTAATTCGGAAAACTTTGATTTTTTCGACCCCCGCCCGCCATGGCACGGGGCTTAGCGCGTCCAGATGCGGTGGCGTGGGCAAAATTGGCCTACACATGGAATTTTCACGTTCTCCATATGCACACGCTCCTACCACGATACAAGGAGTTGTCGTGACACCTTCCAGTGTAATTCGGAAAACTTTGATTTTTTCGACCCCCGCCCGCCGTGGCACGGGGCTTAGTGCGTCCTGATGCGGTGGCGTGGGCAAAATATGCCTACACAAGGAATTTTAACGTTCTCCATGTGCACACGCTCCTACCACGATACAAGGAGGTGCTGTGACACCTTCCGGTATAATTCGGAAAACTTTGATATTTTCGACCCCTGCCCGCCATGGCACGGGGCTTAGCGCGTCCAGATGCGGTGGCGTGGGCAAAATTGGCCTACACATGGAATTTTCATGTTCTGCATATGCACATGCTCCTACCACGATACAAGGAGGTGTCGTGACACCTTCCAGTGTAATTCGGAAAACTTTGATTTTTTCGACCCCCGCCCGCCGTGGCACGGGGCTTAGTGCGTCCAGGTGCGGTGGCCTGGGCAAAATATGCCTACACATGGAATTTTAACGTTCTCCAAATGCACACGCTCCTACCACGATATAAGTAGGTGTCGTGATACCTTCCGGTGTAATTCGGAAAACTTTGATTTTTTCGACCCCCGCCCGTCATGGCACGGGGCTTAGCGAGTCCAAATGCGGTGGCGTGGGCAAAATCGACCTACACATGGAATTTTCACATTCTCCATATGCACACGCTCCTACCACGATACAAGGAGGTGTCGTGACACCTTCCGGTGTAATTCGGAAAACTTTGATTTTTTCGACCCCCGCCCGCCATGGCACGGGGCTTAGCGCGTCCAGATGCGGTGGCGTGGGCAAAATTGGTCTACACATGGAATTTTCACGTTCTCCATATGCACACGCTCCTACCACGATACAAGGAGTTGTCGTGACACCTTCCAGTGTAATTCGGAAAACTTTGATTTTTTCGACCCCCGCCCGCCGTGGCACGGGGCTTAGTGCGTCCTGATGCGGTGGCGTGGGCAAAATATGCCTACACATGGAATTTTAACGTTCTCCATGTGCACACGCTCCTACCACGATACAAGGAGGTGCTGTGACACCTTCCGGTATAATTCGGAAAACTTTGATTTTTTCGACCCCCGCCCGTCATGGCACGGGGATTAGCGCGTCCAATTGCGGTGGCGTGGGCAAAATTGGCCTACACATGAAATTTTCACGTTCTGCATATGCACACGCTCCTAAGACGATACAAGGAGGTGTCGTGACACCTTCCGGTGTAATTCCAAAAACTTTGATTTTTTCGACCTCCGTCCGCCATGGCACGGGGCTTAGCGCGTCCAGATGCGGTGGCGTGGGCAAAATCGGCCTACACATGGAATTTTCACGTTCTCCATATGCACACGCTCCTACCACGATTCAAGGAGGTGCTGTGACACCTTCCGGTATAATTCGGAAAACTTTGATTTTTTCGACCCCCGCCCGCCGTGGCAAGGGGCTTAGTGCGTCCAGATGCGGTGGCGTGGGCAAAATATGCCTACACATGGAATTTTAACGTTCTCCATGTGCACACGCTCCTACCACGATACAAGGAGGTGCTATGACACCTTCCGGTATAATTCGGGAAACTTTGATTTTTTCGACCCCCGCTCGCCATGGCACGGGGCTTAGCGCGTCCAGATGCGGTGGCATGGGCAAAATCGGCCTACACATGGAATTTTGACGTTCTCCATGTGCACACGCTCCTACCACGATACAAGGAGGTGTTGTGACAACTTCCGGTATAATTCGGAAAACTTTGATTTTTTCGACCCCCGCTCGCCATGGCACGGGGCTTAGCGCGTCCAGATGCGGTGGAGTGGGCAAAATCGGCCTACACATGAAATTTTTACGTTCTCCATGTGCACACGCTCCTACCACGATACAAGGAGGTGTCGTGACACCTTCCAGTGTAATTCCAAAAACTTTGATTTTTTCGACCTCCGCCCGCCATGGCACGGGGCTTAGCGCGTCCAGATGCGGGGGCGTGGGCAAAATCGGCCTACACATGAAATTTTCACGTTCTACATATGCACACGCTCCTAACACGATACAAGGAGGTGTCGTGACACCTTCCGGTGTAATTCCAAAAACTTTGGTTTTTTTCGACCTCCGCCTGCCATGGCACCGGGCTTAGCGCGTCCAGATGCGGTGGCGTGGGCAAAATCGGCCTACACATGGAATTTTCACGTTCTCCATATGCACACGCTCCTACCACGATTCAAGGAGGTGTCGTGACACCTTCCGGTGTAATTCGGAAAACTTTGATTTTTTCGACCCCTGCCGGCCATGGCACGGGGCTTAGCGCGTCCAGATGCGGTGGCGTGGGCAAAATCGACCTACACATGGAATTTTCACATTCTCCATATGCACACGCTCCTACCACGATACAAGGAGGTGTCGTGACACCTTCCGGTGTAATTCGGAAAACTTTGATTTTTTCGACCCCCGCCCGCCATGGCACGGGGCTTAGCGCGTCCAGATGCGGTGGCGTGGGCAAAATTGGCCTACACATGGAATTTTCACGTTCTCCATATGCACACGCTCCTACCACGATACAAGGAGTTGTCGTGACACCTTCCAGTGTAATTCGGAAAATTTTGATTTTTTCGACCCCCGCCCGCCGTGGCACGGGGCTTAGTGCGTCCTGATGCGGTGGCATGGGCAAAATATGCCTACACATGGAATTTTAACGTTCTCCATATGCACACGCTCCTACCACGATACAAGGAGGTGTCGTGACACCTTCCAGTGTAATTCGGAAAACTTTGATTTTTTCGACCCCCGCCCGCCGTGGCACGGGGCTTAGTGCGTCCTGATGCGGTGGCGTGGGCAAAATATGCCTACACATGGAATTTTAACGTTCTCCATGTGCACACGCTCCTACCACGATACAAGGAGGTGCTGTGACACCTTCCGGTATAATTCGGAAAACTTTGATTTTTTCGACCCCCGCTCGCCATGGCACGGGGCTTAGCGCGTCCAGATGCGGTGGCGTGGGCAAAATCAGCCTACACATGGAATTTTGACATTCTCCATGTGCACACGCTCCTACCACGATACAAGGAGTTGCTGTGACACCTTCCGGTATAATTCGGAAAACTTTGATTTTTTTCGACCCCCGCTCGCCATGCCACGGGGCTTAGCGCGTCCAGATGCGGTGGAGTGGGCAAAATCGGCCTACACATGGAATTTTCACGTTCTCCAAATGCACACGCTCCTACCACGATATAAGTAGGTGTCGTGATACCTTCCGGTGTAATTCGGAAAACTTTGATTTTTTCGACCCCCGCCCGTCATGGCACGGGGCTTAGCGAGTCCAAATGCGGTGGCGTGGGCAAAATTGGCCTACACATGAAATTTTCACGTTCTGCATATGCACACGCTCCTAACACGATACAAGGAGGTGTCGTGACACCTTCCGGTGAATTCCAAAAACTTTGATTTTTTCGACCTCCGCCCGCCATGGCACGGGGCTTAGCGCGTCCCGATGCGGTGGCGTGGGCAAAATCGGCCTACACATGGAATTTTCACGTTCTCCATATGCACACGCTCCTACCACGATACAAGGAAGTGTCGTGACACCTTCCAGTGTAATTCGGAAAACTATGATTTTTTCGACCCCCGCCCGCCGTGGCACGGGGCTTAGTGCGTCCTGATGCGGTGGCACGGGCAAAATATGCCTACACATGGAATTTTAACGTTCTCCATGTGCACACGCTCCTACCACGATACAAGGAGGTGCTGTGACACCTTCCGGTATAATTCGGAAAACTTTGATTTTTTCGACCCCCGCCCGCCGTGGCAAGGGGCTTAGTGCGTCCAGATGCGGTGGCGTGGGCAAAATATGCCTACACATGGAATTTTAACGTTCTCCATGTGCACACGCTCCTACCACGATACAAGGAGGTGCTATGACACCTTCCGGTATAATTCGGAAAACTTTGATTTTTTCGACCCCCGCTCGCCATGGCACGGGGCTTAGCGCGTCCAGATGCGGTGGCATGGGCAAAATCGGCCTACACATGGAATTTTGACGTTCTCCATGTGCACACGCTCCTACCACGATACAAGGAGGTGCTGTGACAACTTCCGGTATAATTCGGAAAACTTTGATTTTTTCGACCCCCGCTCGCCATGGCACGGGGCTTAGCGCGTCCAGATGCGGTGGAGTGGGCAAAATCGGCCTACACATGAAATTTTGACGTTCTCCATGTGCACACGCTCCTACCACGATACAAGGAGGTGTCGTGACACCTTCCGGTGTAATTCCAAAAACCTTGATTTTTTCGACCTCCGCCCGCCATGGCACGGGGCTTAGCGCGTCCAGATGCGGTGGCGTGGGCAAAATCGGCCTACACATGAAATTTTCACGTTCTACATATGCACACGCTCCTAACACGATACAAGGAGGTGTCGTGACACCTTCCGGTGTAATTCCAAAAACTTTGGTTTTTTTCGACCTCCGCCTGCCATGGCACCGGGCTTAGCGCGTCCAGATGCGGTGGCGTGGGCAAAATCGGCCTACACATGGAATTTTCACGTTCTCCATATGCACACGCTCCTACCACGATTCAAGGAGGTGTCGTGACACCTTCCGGTGTTATTCGGAAAACTTTGATTTTTTCGACCCCTGCCGGCCATGGCACGGGGCTTAGCGCGTCCAGATGCGGTGGCGTGGGCAAAATCGACCTACACATGGAATTTTCACATTCTCCATATGCACACGCTCCTACCACGATACAAGGAGGTGTCGTGACACCTTCCGGTGTAATTCGGAAAACTTTGATTTTTTCGACCCCCGCCCGCCATGGCACGGGGCTTAGCGCGTCCAGATGCGGTGGCGTGGGCAAAATCAGCCTACACATGGAATTTTGACATTCTCCATGTGCACACGCTCCTACCACGATACAAGGAGTTGCTGTGACACCTTCCGGTATAATTCGGAAAACTTTGATTTTTTTCGACCCCCGCTCGCCATGCCACGGGGCTTAGCGCGTCCAGATGCGGTGGAGTGGGCAAAATCGGCCTACACATGGAATTTTCACGTTCTCCAAATGCACACGCTCCTACCACGATATAAGTAGGTGTCGTGATACCTTCCGGTGTAATTCGGAAAACTTTGATTTTTTCGACCCCCGCCCGCCGTGGCACGGGGCTTAGTGCGTCCTGATGCGGTGGCGTGGGCAAAATATGCCTACACATGGAATTTTAACGTTCTCCATGTGCACACGCTCCTACCACGATACAAGGAGGTGCTGTGACACCTTCCGGTATAATTCGGAAAACTTTGATTTTTTCGACCCCCGCCCGCCGTGGCACGGGGCTTAGTGCGTCCTGATGCGGTGGCGTGGGCAAAATATGCCTACACATGGAATTTTAACGTTCTCCATGTGCACACGCTCCTAACACGATACAAGGAGGTGCTGTGACACCTTCCGGTATAATTCGGAAAACTTTGATTTTTTCGACCCCCGCTCGCCATGGCACGGGGCTTAGCGCGTCCAGATGCGGTGGCGTGGGCAAAATCAGCCTACACATGGAATTTTGACATTCTCCATGTGCACACGCTCCTACCACGATACAAGGAGTTGCTGTGACACCTTCCGGTATAATTCGGAAAACTTTGATTTTTTTCGACCCCCGCTCGCCATGCCACGGGGCTTAGCGCGTCCAGATGCGGTGGAGTGGGCAAAATCGGCCTACACATGGAATTTTCACGTTCTCCAAATGCACACGCTCCTACCACGATATAAGTAGGTGTCGTGATACCTTCCGGTGTAATTCGGAAAACTTTGATTTTTTCGACCCCCGCCCGTCATGGCACGGGGCTTAGCGAGTCCAAATGCGGTGGCGTGGGCAAAATTGGCCTACACATGAAATTTTCACGTTCTGCATATGCACACGCTCCTAACACGATACAAGGAGGTGTCGTGACACCTTCCGGTGAATTCCAAAAACTTTGATTTTTTCGACCTCCGCCCGCCATGGCACGGGGCTTAGCGCGTCCCGATGCGGTGGCGTGGGCAAAATCGGCCTACACATGGAATTTTCACGTTCTCCATATGCACACGCTCCTACCACGATACAAGGAAGTGTCGTGACACCTTCCAGTGTAATTCGGAAAACTATGATTTTTTCGACCCCCGCCCGCCGTGGCACGGGGCTTAGTGCGTCCTGATGCGGTGGCACGGGCAAAATATGCCTACACATGGAATTTTAACGTTCTCCATGTGCACACGCTCCTACCACGATACAAGGAGGTGCTGTGACACCTTCCGGTATAATTCGGAAAACTTTGATTTTTTCGACCCCCGCTCGCCATGGCACGGGGCTTAGCGCGTCCAGATGCGGTGGCATGGGCAAAATCGGCCTACACATGGAATTTTGACGTTCTCCATGTGCACACGCTCCTACCACGATACAAGGAGGTGCTGTGACAACTTCCGGTATAATTCGGAAAACTTTGATTTTTTCGACCCCCGCTCGCCATGGCACGGGGCTTAGCGCGTCCAGATGCGGTGGAGTGGGCAAAATCGGCCTACACATGAAATTTTGACGTTCTCCATGTGCACACGCTCCTACCACGATACAAGGAGGTGTCGTGACACCTTCCGGTGTAATTCCAAAAACCTTGATTTTTTCGACCTCCGCCCGCCATGGCACGGGGCTTAGCGCGTCCAGATGCGGTGGCGTGGGAAAAATCGGCCTACACATGAAATTTTCACGTTCTACATATGCACACGCTCCTAACACGATACAAGGAGGTGTCGTGACACCTTCCGGTGTAATTCCAAAAACTTTGGTTTTTTTCGACCTCCGCCTGCCATGGCACCGGGCTTAGCGCGTCCAGATGCGGTGGCGTGGGCAAAATCGGCCTACACATGGAATTTTCACGTTCTCCATATGCACACGCTCCTACCACGATTCAAGGAGGTGTCGTGACACCTTCCGGTGTTATTCGGAAAACTTTGATTTTTTCGACCCCTGCCGGCCATGGCACGGGGCTTAGCGCGTCCAGATGCGGTGGCGTGGGCAAAATCGACCTACACATGGAATTTTCACGTTCTCCATATGCACACGCTCCTACCACGATACAAGGAGGTGTCGTGAAACCTTCCGGTGTAATTCGGAAAACTTTGATTTTTTCGACCCCCGCCCGCCATGGCACGGGGCTTAGCGCGTCCAGATGCGGTGGCGTGGGCAAAATTGGCCTACACATGGAATTTTCACGTTCTCCATATGCACACGCTCCTACCACGATACAAGGAGGTGTCGTGACACCTTCCAGTGTAATTCGGAAAACATTGATTTTTTCGACCCCCGCCCGCCGTGGCACGGGGCTTAGTGCGTCCTGATGCGGTGGCGTGGGCAAAATATGCCTACACATGGAATTTTAACGTTCTCCATGTGCACACGCTCCTACCACGATACAAGGAGGTGCTGTGACACCTTCCGGTATAATTCGGAAAACTTTGATTTTTTCGACCCCCGCTCGCCATGGCACTGGGCTTAGCGCGTCCAGATGCGGTGGCGTGGGCAAAATCAGCCTACACATGGAATTTTGACATTCTCCATGTGCACACGCTCCTACCACGATACAAGGAGTTGCTGTGACACCTTCCGGTATAATTCGGAAAACTTTGATTTTTTTCGACCCCCGCTCGCCATGCCACGGGGCTTAGCGCGTCCAGATGCGGTGGAGTGGGCAAAATCGGCCTACACATGGAATTTTCACGTTCTCCAAATGCACACGCTCCTACCACGATATAAGTAGGTGTCGTGATACCTTCCGGTGTAATTCGGAAAACTTTGATTTTTTCGACCCCCGCCCGTCATGGCACGGGGCTTAGCGAGTCCAAATGCGGTGGCGTGGGCAAAATTGGCCTACACATGAAATTTTCACGTTCTGCATATGCACACTCTCCTAACACGATACAAGGAGGTGTCGTGACACCTTCCGGTGAATTCCAAAAACTTTGATTTTTTCGACCTCCGCCCGCCATGGCACGGGGCTTAGCGCGTCCCGATGCGGTGGCGTGGGCAAAATCGGCCTACACATGGAATTTTCACGTTCTCCATATGCACACGCTCCTACCACGATACAAGGAAGAGTCGTGACACCTTCCAGTGTAATTCGGAAAACTATGATTTTTTCGACCCCCGCCCGCCGTGGCACGGGGCTTAGTGCGTCCTGATGCGGTGGCACGGGCAAAATATGCCTACACATGGAATTTTAACGTTCTCCATGTGCACACGCTCCTACCACGATACAAGGAGGTGCTGTGACACCTTCCGGTATAATTCGGAAAACTTTGATTTTTTCGACCCCCGCCCGCCGTGGCAAGGGGCTTAGTGCGTCCAGATGCGGTGGCGTGGGCAAAATATGCCTACACATGGAATTTTAACGTTCTCCATGTGCACACGCTCCTACCACGATACAAGGAGGTGCTATGACACCTTCCGGTATAATTCGGAAAACTTTGATTTTTTCGAGCCCCGCTCGCCATGGCACGGGGCTTAGCGCGTCCAGATGCGGTGGCATGGGCAAAATCGGCCTACACATGGAATTTTGACGTTCTCCATGTGCACACGCTCCTACCACGATACAAGGAGGTGCTGTGACAACTTCCGGTATAATTCGGAAAACTTTGATTTTTTCGACCCCCGCTCGCCATGGCACGGGGCTTAGCGCGTCCAGATGCGGTGGAGTGGGCAAAATCGGCCTACACATGAAATTTTGACGTTCTCCATGTGCACACGCTCCTACCACGATACAAGGAGGTGTCGTGACACCTTCCGGTGTAATTCCAAAAACTTTGATTTTTTCGACCTCCGCCCGCCATGGCACGGGGCTTAGCGCGTCCAGATGCGGTGGCGTGGGCAAAATCGGCCTACACATGAAATTTTCACGTTCTACATATGCACACGCTCCTAACACGATACAAGGAGGTGTCGTGACACCTTCCGGTGTAATTCCAAAAACTTTGGTTTTTTTCGACCTCCGCCTGCCATGGCACCGGGCTTAGCGCGTCCAGATGCGGTGGCGCGGGCAAAATCGGCCTACACATGGAATTTTCACGTTCTCCATATGCACACGCTCCTACCACGAATCAAGGAGGTGTCGTGACACCTTCCGGTGTTATTCGGAAAACTTTGATTTTTTCGACCCCTGCCGGCCATGGCACGGGGCTTAGCGCGTCCAGATGCGGTGGCGTGGGCAAAATCGACCTACACATGGAATTTTCACATTCTCCATATGCACACGCTCCTACCACGATACAAGGAGGTGTCGTGACACCTTCCGGTGTAATTCGGAAAACTTTGATTTTTTCGACCCCCGCCCGCCATGGCACGGGGCTTAGCGCGTCCAGATGCGGTGGCGTGGGCAAAATTGGTCTACACATGGAATTTTCACGTTCTCCATATGCACACGCTCCTACCACGATACAAGGAGTTGTCGTGACACCTTCCAGTGTAATTCGGAAAACTTTGATTTTTTCGACCCCCGCCCGCCGTGGCACGGGGCTTAGTGCGTCCTGATGCGGTGGCATGGGCAAAATATGCCTACACATGGAATTTTAACGTTCTCCATATGCACACGCTCCTACCACGATACAAGGAGGTGTCGTGACACCTTCCAGTGTAATTCGGAAAACTTTGATTTTTTCGACCCCCGCCCGCCGTGGCACGGGGCTTAGTGCGTCCTGATGCGGTGGCGTGGGCAAAATATGCCTACACATGGAATTTTAACGTTCTCCATGTGCACACGCTCCTACCACGATACAAGGAGGTGCTGTGACACCTTCCGGTATAATTCGGAAAACTTTGATTTTTTCGACCCCCGCTCGCCATGGCACGGGGCTTAGCGCGTCCAGATGCGGTGGCGTGGGCAAAATCAGCCTACACATGGAATTTTGACATTCTCCATGTGCACACGCTCCTACCACGATACAAGGAGTTGCTGTGACACCTTCCGGTATAATTCGGAAAACTTTGATTTTTTTCGACCCCCGCTCGCCATGCCACGGGGCTTAGCGCGTCCAGATGCGGTGGAGTGGGCAAAATCGGCCTACACATGGAATTTTCACGTTCTCCAAATGCACACGCTCCTACCACGATATAAGTAGGTGTCGTGATACCTTCCGGTGTAATTTGGAAAACTTTGATTTTTTCGACCCCCGCCCGTCATGGCACGGGGCTTAGCGAGTCCAAATGCGGTGGCGTGGGCAAAATTGGCCTACACATGAAATTTTCACGTTCTGCATATGGACACGCTCCTAACACGATACAAGGAGGTGTCGTGACACCTTCCGGTGAATTCCAAAAACTTTGATTTTTTCGACCTCCGCCCGCCATGGCACGGGGCTTAGCGCGTCCCGATGCGGTGGCGTGGGCAAAATCGGCCTACACATGGAATTTTCACGTTCTCCATATGCACACGCTCCTACCACGATACAAGGAAGTGTCGTGACACCTTCCAGTGTAATTCGGAAAACTATGATTTTTTCGACCCCCGCCCGCCGTGGCACGGGGCTTAGTGCGTCCTGATGCGGTGGCACGGGCAAAATATGCCTACACATGGAATTTTAACGTTCTCCATGTGCACACGCTCCTACCACGATACAAGGAGGTGCTGTGACACCTTCCGGTATAATTCGGAAAACTTTGATTTTTTCGACCCCCGCCCGCCGTGGCAAGGGGCTTAGTGCGTCCAGATGCGGTGGCGTGGGCAAAATATGCCTACACATGGAATTTTAACGTTCTCCATGTGCACACGCTCCTACCACGATACAAGGAGGTGCTATGACACCTTCCGGTATAATTCGGAAAACTTTGATTTTTTCGACCCCCGCTCGCCATGGCACGGGGCTTAGCGCGTCCAGATGCGGTGGCATGGGCAAAATCGGCCTACACATGGAATTTTGACGTTCTCCATGTGCACACGCTCCTACCACGATACAAGGAGGTGCTGTGACAACTTCCGGTATAATTCGGAAAACTTTGATTTTTTCGACCCCCGCTCGCCATGGCACGGGGCTTAGCGCGTCCAGATGCGGTGGAGTGGGCAAAATCGGCCTACACATGAAATTTTGACGTTCTCCATGTGCACACGCTCCTACCACGATACAAGGAGGTGTCGTGACACCTTCCGGTGTAATTCCAAAAACCTTGATTTTTTCGACCTCCGCCCGCCATGGCACGGGGCTTAGCGCGTCCAGATGCGGTGGCGTGGGCAAAATCGGCCTACACATGAAATTTTCACGTTCTACATATGCACACGCTCCTAACACGATACAAGGAGGTGTCGTGACACCTTCCGGTGTAATTCCAAAAACTTTGGTTTTTTTCGACCTCCGCCTGCCATGGCACCAGGCTTAGCGCGTCCAGATGCGGTGGCGTGGGCAAAATCGGCCTACACATGGAATTTTCACGTTCTCCATATGCACACGCTCCTACCACGATTCAAGGAGGTGTCGTGACACCTTCCGGTGTTATTCGGAAAACTTTGATTTTTTCGACCCCTGCCGGCCATGGCACGGGGCTTAGCGCGTCCAGATGCGGTGGCGTGGGCAAAATCGACCTACACATGGAATTTTCACATTCTCCATATGCACACGCTCCTACCACGATACAAGGAGGTGTCGTGACACCTTCCGGTGTAATTCGGAAAACTTTGATTTTTTCGACCCCCGCCCGCCGTGGCACGGGGCTTAGCGCGTCCAGATGCGGTGGCGTGGGCAAAATCAGCCTACACATGGAATTTTGACATTCTCCATGTGCACACGCTCCTACCACGATACAAGGAGTTGCTGTGACACCTTCCGGTATAATTCGGAAAACTTTGATTTTTTTCGACCCCCGCTCGCCATGCCACGGGGTTTAGCGCGTCCAGATGCGGTGGAGTGGGCAAAATCGGCCTACACATGGAATTTTCACGTTCTCCAAATGCACACGCTCCTACCACGATATAAGTAGGTGTCGTGATACCTTCCGGTGTAATTCGGAAAACTTTGATTTTTTCGACCCCCGCCCGCCGTGGCACGGGGCTTAGTGCGTCCTGATGCGGTGGCGTGGGCAAAATATGCCTACACATGGAATTTTAACGTTCTCCATGTGCACACGCTCCTACCACGATACAAGGAGGTGCTGTGACACCTTCCGGTATAATTCGGAAAACTTTGATTTTTTCGACCCCCGCCCGCCGTGGCACGGGGCTTAGTGCGTCCTGATGCGGTGGCGTGGGCAAAATATGCCTACACATGGAATTTTAACGTTCTCCATGTGCACACGCTCCTACCACGATACAAGGAGGTGCTGTGACACCTTCCGGTATAATTCGGAAAACTTTGATTTTTTCGACCCCCGCTCGCCATGGCACGGGGCTTAGCGCGTCCAGATGCGGTGGCGTGGGCAAAATCAGCCTACACATGGAATTTTGACATTCTCCATGTGCACACGCTCCTACCACGATACAAGGAGTTTCTGTGACACCTTCCGGTATAATTCGGAAAACTTTGATTTTTTTCGACCCCCGCTCGCCATGCCACGGGGCTTAGCGCGTCCAGATGCGGTGGAGTGGGCAAAATCGGCCTACACATGAAATTTTGACGTTCTCCATGTGCACACGCTCCTACCACGATACAAGGAGGTGTCGTGACACCTTCCGGTGTAATTCCAAAAACCTTGATTTTTTCGACCTCCGCCCGCCATGGCACGGGGCTTAGCGCGTCCAGATGCGGTGGCGTGGGCAAAATCGGCCTACACATGAAATTTTAACGTTCTACATATGCACACGCTCCTAACACGATACAAGGAGGTGTCGTGACACCTTCCGGTGTAATTCCAAAAACTTTGGTTTTTTTCGACCTCCGCCTGCCATGGCACCGGGCTTAGCGCGTCCAGATGCGGTGGCGTGGGCAAAATCGGCCTACACATGGAATTTTCACGTTCTCCATATGCACACGCTCCTACCACGATTCAAGGAGGTGTCGTGACACCTTCCGGTGTTATTCGGAAAACTTTGATTTTTTCGACCCCTGCCAGCCATGGCACGGGGCTTAGCGCGTCCAGATGCGGTGGCGTGGGCAAAATCGACCTACACATGGAATTTTCAGATTCTCCATATGCACACGCTCCTACCACGATACAAGGAGGTGTCGTGACACCTTCCGGTGTAATTCGGAAAACTTTGATTTTTTCGACCCCCGCCCGCCATGGCACGGGGCTTAGCGCGTCCAGATGCGGTGGCGTGGGCAAAATTGGTCTACACATGGAATTTTCACGTTCTCCATATGCACACGCTCCTACCACGATACAAGGAGTTGTCGTGACACCTTCCAGTGTAATTCGGAAAACTTTGATTTTTTCGACCCCCGCCCGCCGTGGCACGGGGCTTAGTGCGTCCTGATGCGGTGGCGTGGGCAAAATATGCCTACACATGGAATTTTAACGTTCTCCATGTGCACACGCTCCTACCACGATACAAGGAGGTGCTGTGACACCTTCCGGTATAATTCGGAAAACTTTGATATTTTCGACCCCTGCCCGCCATGGCACGGGGCTTAGCGCGTCCAGATGCGGTGGCGTGGGCAAAATTGGCCTACACAAGGAATTTTCATGTTCTGCATATGCACATGCTCCTACCACGATACAAGGAGGTGTCGTGACACCTTCCAGTGTAATTCGGAAAACTTTGATTTTTTCGACCCCCGCCCGCCGTGGCACGGGGCTTAGTGCGTCCAGATGCGGTGGCCTGGGCAAAATATGCCTACACATGGAATTTTAACGTTCTCCATATGCACACGCTCCTACCACGATATAAGTAGGTGTCTTGATACCTTCCGGTGTAATTCGGAAAACTTTGATTTTTTCGACCCCCGCCCGTCATGGCACGGGGATTAGCGCGTCCAAATGCGGTGGCGTGGGCAAAATTGGCCTACACATGAAATTTTCACGTTCTGCATATGCACACGCTCCTAACACGATACAAGGAGGTGTCGTGACACCTTCCGGTGTAATTCCAAAAACTTTGATTTTTTCGACCTCCGCCCGCCATGGCACGGGGATTAGCGCGTCCAGATGCGGTGGCGTGGGCAAAATCGGCCTACACATGGAATTTTCACGTTCTCCATATGCACACGCTCCTACCACGATTCAAGGAGGTGTCGTGACACCTTCCGGTGTAATTCGGAAAACTTTGATTTTTTCGACCCCTGCCCGCCATGGCACGGGGCTTAGCGCGTCCAGATGCGGTGGCGTGGGCAAAATTGGCCTACACATGGAATTTTCAGGTTCTACATATGCACACGCTCCTACCACGATACAAGGAGGTGTCGTGACACCTTCCAGTGTAATTCGGAAAACTTTGATTTTTTCGACCCCCGCCCGCCGTGGCACGGGGCTTAGTGCGTCCAGATGCGGTGGCGTGGGCAAAATATGCCTACACATGGAATTTTAACGTTCTCCATGTGCACACGCTCCTACCACGATACAAGGAGGTGCTATGACACCTTCCGGTATAATTCGGAAAACTTTGATTTTTTTCGACCCCCGCTCGCCATGGCACGGGGCTTAGCGCGTCCAGATGCGGTGGCGTGGGCAAAATCGGCCTACACATGGAATTTTCACGTTCTCAATGTGCACAAGCTCCTACCACGATACAAGGAGGTGCTGTGACACCTTCCGGTGTAATTCGGAAAACTTTGATTTTTTCGACCCCTGCCCGCCGTGGTACGTGGCTTAGCGCGTCCAGATGCGGTGGAGTGGGCAAAATCGGCCTACACAAGGAATTTTCTCGTTCTCCATATGCACACGCTCCTACCACGATATAAGTAGCGGTCTTGATACCTTCCGGTGTAATTCGGAAAACTTTGATTTTTTCGACCCCCGCCCGTCATGGCACGGGGCTTAGCGCGTCCAAATGCGGTGGCGTGGGCAAAATTGGCCTACACATGAAATTTTCACGTTCTGCATATGCACACGCTCCTAACACGATACAAGGAGGTGTCGTGACACCTTCCGGTGTAATTCCAAAAACTTTGATTTTTTCGACCTCCGTCCGCCATGGCACGGGGCTTAGCGCGTCCAGATGCGGTGGCGTGGGCAAAATCGGCCTACACATGGAATTTTCACGTTCTCCATATGCACACGCTCCTAGCACGATTCAAGGAGGTGTCGTGACACCTTCCGGTGTAATTCGGAAAACTTTGATTTTTTCGACCCCTGCCCGCCGTGGTACGTGGCTTAGCGCGTCCAGATGCGGTGGAGTGGGCAAAATCGGCCTACACATGGAATTTTCATGTTCTCCATATGCACACGCTCCTACCACGATATAAGTAGCTGTCTTGATACCTTCCGGTGTAATTCGGAAAACTTTGATTTTTTCGACCCCCGCCCGTCATGGCACGGGGCTTAGCGCGTCCAAATGCGGTGGCGTGGTAAAAATTGGCCTACACATGAAATTTTCACGTTCTGCATATGCACACGCTCCTAACACGATACAAGGAGGTGTCGTGACACCTTCCGGTGTAATTCCAAAAACTTTGATTTTTTCGACCTCCGTCCGCCATGGCACGGGGCTTAGCGCGTCCAGATGCGGTGGCGTGGGCAAAATCGGCCTACACATGGAATTTTCACGTTCTCCATATGCACACGCTCCTACCACGATTCAAGGAGGTGCTGTGACACCTTCCGGTATAATTCGGAAAACTTTGATTTTTTCGACCCCCGCCCGCCGTGGCAAGGGGCTTAGTGCGTCCAGATGCGGTGGCGTGGGCAAAATACGCCTACACATGGAATTTTAACGTTCTCCATGTGCACACGCTCCTACCACGATACAGGGAGGTGCTATGACACCTTCCGGTATAATTCGGAAAACTTTGATTTTTTCGACCCCCGCTCGCCATGGCACGGGGCTTAGCGCGTCCAGATGCGGTGGCATGGGCAAAATCGGCCTACACATGGAATTTTGACGTTCTCCATGTGCACACGCTCCTACCACGATACAAGGAGGTGCTGTGACAACTTCCGGTATAATTCAGAAAACTTTGATTTTTTCGACCCCCGCTCGCCATGGCACGGGGCTTAGCGCGTCCAGATGCGGTGGAGTGGGCAAAATCGGTCTACACATGAAATTTTGACGTTCTCCATGTGCACACGCTCCTACCACGATACAAGGAGGTGTCGTGACACCTTCCGGTGTAATTCCAAAAACTTTGATTTTTTCGACCTCCGCCCGCCATGGCACGGGGCTTAGCGCGTCCAGATGCGGTGGCGTGGGCAAAATCGGCCTACACATGAAATTTTCACGTTCTACATATGCACACGCTCCTAACACGATACAAGGAGGTGTCGTGACACCTTCCGGTGTAATTCCAAAAACTTTGGTTTTTTTCGACCTCCGCCTGCCATGGCACCGGGCTTAGCGCGTCCAGATGCGGTGGCGTGGGCAAAATCGGCCTACACATGGAATTTTCACGTTCTCCATATGCACACGCTCCTACCACGATTCAAGGAGGTGTCGTGACACCTTCCGGTGTAATTCGGAAAACTTTGATTTTTTCGACCCCTGCCGGCCATGGCACGGGGCTTAGCGCGTCCAGATGCGGTGGCGTGGGCAAAATCGACCTACACATGGAATTTTCACATTCTCCATATGCACACGCTCCTACCACGATACAAGGAGGTGTCGTGACACCTTCCGGTGTAATTCGGAAAACTTTGATTTTTTCGACCCCCGCCCGCCATGGCACGGGGCTTAGCGCGTCCAGATGCGGTGGCGTGGGCAAAATTGGCCTACACATGGAATTTTCACGTTCTCCATATGCACACGCTCCTACCACGATACAAGGAGTTGTCGTGACACCTTCCAGTGTAATTCGGAAAACTTTGATTTTTTCGACCCCCGCCCGCCATGGCACGGGGCTTAGCGCGTCCAGATGCGGTGGAGTGGGCAAAATCGGCCTACACATGAAATTTTGACGTTCTCCATGTGCACACGCTCCTACCACGATACAAGGAGGTGTCGTGACACCTTCCGGTGTAATTCCAAAAACCTTGATTTTTTCGACCTCCGCCCGCCATGGCACGGGGCTTAGCGCGTCCAGATGCGGTGGCGTGGGCAAAATCGGCCTACACATGAAATTTTCACGTTCTACATATGCACACGCTCCTAACACGATACAAGGAGGTGTCGTGACACCTTCCGGTGTAATTCCAAAAACTTTGGTTTTTTTCGACCTCCGCCTGCCATGGCACCAGGCTTAGCGCGTCCAGATGCGGTGGCGTGGGCAAAATCGGCCTACACATGGAATTTTCACGTTCTCCATATGCACACGCTCCTACCACGATTCAAGGAGGTGTCGTGACACCTTCCGGTGTTATTCGGAAAACTTTGATTTTTTCGACCCCTGCCGGCCATGGCACGGGGCTTAGCGCGTCCAGATGCGGTGGCGTGGGCAAAATCGACCTACACATGGAATTTTCACATTCTCCATATGCACACGCTCCTACCACGATACAAGGAGGTGTCGTGACACCTTCCGGTGTAATTCGGAAAACTTTGATTTTTTCGACCCCCGCCCGCCGTGGCACGGGGCTTAGCGCGTCCAGATGCGGTGGCGTGGGCAAAATCAGCCTACACATGGAATTTTGACATTCTCCATGTGCACACGCTCCTACCACGATACAAGGAGTTGCTGTGACACCTTCCGGTATAATTCGGAAAACTTTGATTTTTTTCGACCCCCGCTCGCCATGCCACGGGGTTTAGCGCGTCCAGATGCGGTGGAGTGGGCAAAATCGGCCTACACATGGAATTTTCACGTTCTCCAAATGCACACGCTCCTACCACGATATAAGTAGGTGTCGTGATACCTTCCGGTGTAATTCGGAAAACTTTGATTTTTTCGACCCCCGCCCGCCGTGGCACGGGGCTTAGTGCGTCCTGATGCGGTGGCGTGGGCAAAATATGCCTACACATGGAATTTTAACGTTCTCCATGTGCACACGCTCCTACCACGATACAAGGAGGTGCTGTGACACCTTCCGGTATAATTCGGAAAACTTTGATTTTTTCGACCCCCGCCCGCCGTGGCACGGGGCTTAGTGCGTCCTGATGCGGTGGCGTGGGCAAAATATGCCTACACATGGAATTTTAACGTTCTCCATGTGCACACGCTCCTACCACGATACAAGGAGGTGCTGTGACACCTTCCGGTATAATTCGGAAAACTTTGATTTTTTCGACCCCCGCTCGCCATGGCACGGGGCTTAGCGCGTCCAGATGCGGTGGCGTGGGCAAAATCAGCCTACACATGGAATTTTGACTTTCTCCATGTGCACACGCTCCTACCACGATACAAGGAGTTTCTGTGACACCTTCCGGTATAATTCGGAAAACTTTGATTTTTTTCGACCCCCGCTCGCCATGCCACGGGGCTTAGCGCGTCCAGATGCGGTGGAGTGGGCAAAATCGGCCTACACATGAAATTTTGACGTTCTCCATGTGCACACGCTCCTACCACGATACAAGGAGGTGTCGTGACACCTTCCGGTGTAATTCCAAAAACCTTGATTTTTTCGACCTCCGCCCGCCATGGCACGGGGCTTAGCGCGTCCAGATGCGGTGGCGTGGGCAAAATCGGCCTACACATGAAATTTTCACGTTCTACATATGCACACGCTCCTAACACGATACAAGGAGGTGTCGTGACACCTTCCGGTGTAATTCCAAAAACTTTGGTTTTTTTCGACCTCCGCCTGCCATGGCACCGGGCTTAGCGCGTCCAGATGCGGTGGCGTGGGCAAAATCGGCCTACACATGGAATTTTCACGTTCTCCATATGCACACGCTCCTACCACGATTCAAGGAGGTGTCGTGACACCTTCCGGTGTTATTCGGAAAACTTTGATTTTTTCGACCCCTGCCAGCCATGGCACGGGGCTTAGCGCGTCCAGATGCGGTGGCGTGGGCAAAATCGACCTACACATGGAATTTTCAGATTCTCCATATGCACACGCTCCTACCACGATACAAGGAGGTGTCGTGACACCTTCCGGTGTAATTCGGAAAACTTTGATTTTTTCGACCCCCGCCCGCCATGGCACGGGGCTTAGCGCGTCCAGATGCGGTGGCGTGGGCAAAATTGGTCTACACATGGAATTTTCACGTTCTCCATATGCACACGCTCCTACCACGATACAAGGAGTTGTCGTGACACCTTCCAGTGTAATTCGGAAAACTTTGATTTTTTCGACCCCCGCCCGCCGTGGCACGGGGCTTAGTGCGTCCTGATGCGGTGGCGTGGGCAAAATATGCCTACACATGGAATTTTAACGTTCTCCATGTGCACACGCTCCTACCACGATACAAGGAGGTGCTGTGACACCTTCCGGTATAATTCGGAAAACTTTGATATTTTCGACCCCTGCCCGCCATGGCACGGGGCTTAGCGCGTCCAGATGCGGTGGCGTGGGCAAAATTGGCCTACACAAGGAATTTTCATGTTCTGCATATGCACATGCTCCTACCACGATACAAGGAGGTGTCGTGACACCTTCCAGTGTAATTCGGAAAACTTTGATTTTTTCGACCCCCGCCCGCCGTGGCACGGGGCTTAGTGCGTCCAGATGCGGTGGCCTGGGCAAAATATGCCTACACATGGAATTTTAACGTTCTCCATATGCACACGCTCCTACCACGATATAAGTAGGTGTCTTGATACCTTCCGGTGTAATTCGGAAAACTTTGATTTTTTCGACCCCCGCCCGTCATGGCACGGGGATTAGCGCGTCCAAATGCGGTGGCGTGGGCAAAATTGGCCTACACATGAAATTTTCACGTTCTGCATATGCACACGCTCCTAACACGATACAAGGAGGTGTCGTGACACCTTCCGGTGTAATTCCAAAAACTTTGATTTTTTCGACCTCCGCCCGCCATGGCACGGGGATTAGCGCGTCCAGATGCGGTGGCGTGGGCAAAATCGGCCTACACATGGAATTTTCACGTTCTCCATATGCACACGCTCCTACCACGATTCAAGGAGGTGTCGTGACACCTTCCGGTGTAATTCGGAAAACTTTGATTTTTTCGACCCCTGCCCGCCATGGCACGGGGCTTAGCGCGTCCAGATGCGGTGGCGTGGGCAAAATTGGCCTACACATGGAATTTTCAGGTTCTACATATGCACACGCTCCTACCACGATACAAGGAGGTGTCGTGACACCTTCCAGTGTAATTCGGAAAACTTTGATTTTTTCGACCCCCGCCCGCCGTGGCACGGGGCTTAGTGCGTCCAGATGCGGTGGCGTGGGCAAAATATGCCTACACATGGAATTTTAACGTTCTCCATGTGCACACGCTCCTACCACGATACAAGGAGGTGCTATGACACCTTCCGGTATAATTCGGAAAACTTTGATTTTTTTCGACCCCCGCTCGCCATGGCACGGGGCTTAGCGCGTCCAGATGCGGTGGCGTGGGCAAAATCGGCCTACACATGGAATTTTCACGTTCTCAATGTGCACAAGCTCCTACCACGATACAAGGAGGTGCTGTGACACCTTCCGGTGTAATTCGGAAAACTTTGATTTTTTCGACCCCTGCCCGCCGTGGTACGTGGCTTAGCGCGTCCAGATGCGGTGGAGTGGGCAAAATCGGCCTACACAAGGAATTTTCTCGTTCTCCATATGCACACGCTCCTACCACGATATAAGTAGCTGTCTTGATACCTTCCGGTGTAATTCGGAAAACTTTGATTTTTTCGACCCCCGCCCGTCATGGCACGGGGCTTAGCGCGTCCAAATGCGGTGGCGTGGGCAAAATTGGCCTACACATGAAATTTTCACGTTATGCATATGCACACGCTCCTAACACGATACAAGGAGGTGTCGTGACACCTTCCGGTGTAATTCCAAAAACTTTGATTTTTTCGACCTCCGTCCGCCATGGCACGGGGCTTAGCGCGTCCAGATGCGGTGGCGTGGGCAAAATCGGCCTACACATGGAATTTTCACGTTCTCCATATGCACACGCTCCTAGCACGATTCAAGGAGGTGTCGTGACACCTTCCGGTGTAATTCGGAAAACTTTGATTTTTTCGACCCCTGCCCGCCGTGGTACGTGGCTTAGCGCGTCCAGATGCGGTGGAGTGGGCAAAATCGGCCTACACATGGAATTTTCATGTTCTCCATATGCACACGCTCCTACCACGATATAAGTAGCTGTCTTGATACCTTCCGGTGTAATTCGGAAAACTTTGATTTTTTCGACCCCCGCCCGTCATGGCACGGGGCTTAGCGCGTCCAAATGCGGTGGCGTGGTAAAAATTGGCCTACACATGAAATTTTCACGTTCTGCATATGCACACGCTCCTAACACGATACAAGGAGGTGTCGTGACACCTTCCGGTGTAATTCCAAAAACTTTGATTTTTTCGACCTCCGTCCGCCATGGCACGGGGCTTAGCGCGTCCAGATGCGGTGGCGTGGGCAAAATCGGCCTACACATGGAATTTTCACGTTCTCCATATGCACACGCTCCTACCACGATTCAAGGAGGTGCTGTGACACCTTCCGGTATAATTCGGAAAACTTTGATTTTTTCGACCCCCGCCCGCCGTGGCAAGGGGCTTAGTGCGTCCAGATGCGGTGGCGTGGGCAAAATACGCCTACACATGGAATTTTAACGTTCTCCATGTGCACACGCTCCTACCACGATACAGGGAGGTGCTATGACACCTTCCGGTATAATTCGGAAAACTTTGATTTTTTCGACCCCCGCTCGCCATGGCACGGGGCTTAGCGCGTCCAGATGCGGTGGCATGGGCAAAATCGGCCTACACATGGAATTTTGACGTTCTCCATGTGCACACGCTCCTACCACGATACAAGGAGGTGCTGTGACAACTTCCGGTATAATTCAGAAAACTTTGATTTTTTCGACCCCCGCTCGCCATGGCACGGGGCTTAGCGCGTCCAGATGCGGTGGAGTGGGCAAAATCGGTCTACACATGAAATTTTGACGTTCTCCATGTGCACACGCTCCTACCACGATACAAGGAGGTGTCGTGACACCTTCCGGTGTAATTCCAAAAACTTTGATTTTTTCGACCTCCGCCCGCCATGGCACGGGGCTTAGCGCGTCCAGATGCGGTGGCGTGGGCAAAATCGGCCTACACATGAAATTTTCACGTTCTACATATGCACACGCTCCTAACACGATACAAGGAGGTGTCGTGACACCTTCCGGTGTAATTCCAAAAACTTTGGTTTTTTTCGACCTCCGCCTGCCATGGCACCGGGCTTAGCGCGTCCAGATGCGGTGGCGTGGGCAAAATCGGCCTACACATGGAATTTTCACGTTCTCCATATGCACACGCTCCTACCACGATTCAAGGAGGTGTCGTGACACCTTCCGGTGTAATTCGGAAAACTTTGATTTTTTCGACCCCTGCCGGCCATGGCACGGGGCTTAGCGCGTCCAGATGCGGTGGCGTGGGCAAAATCGACCTACACATGGAATTTTCACATTCTCCATATGCACACGCTCCTACCACGATACAAGGAGGTGTCGTGACACCTTCCGGTGTAATTCGGAAAACTTTGATTTTTTCGACCCCCGCCCGCCATGGCACGGGGCTTAGCGCGTCCAGATGCGGTGGCGTGGGCAAAATTGGCCTACACATGGAATTTTCACGTTCTCCATATGCACACGCTCCTACCACGATACAAGGAGTTGTCGTGACACCTTCCAGTGTAATTCGGAAAACTTTGATTTTTTCGACCCCCGCCCGCCGTGGCACGGGGCTTAGTGCGTCCTGATGCGGTGGCGTGGGCAAAATATGCCTACACATGGAATTTTAACGTTCTCCATGTGCACACGCTCCTACCACGATACAAGGAGGTGCTGTGACACCTTCCGGTATAATTCGGAAAACTTTGATATTTTCGACCCCTGCCCGCCATGGCACGGGGCTTAGCGCGTCCAGATGCGGTGGCGTGGGCAAAATTGGCCTACACATGGAATTTTCATGTTCTGCATATGCACATGCTCCTACCACGATACAAGGAGGTGTCGTGACACCTTCCAGTGTAATTCGGAAAACTTTGATTTTTTCGACCCCCGCCCGCCGTGGCACGGGGCTTAGTGCGTCCAGATGCGGTGGCCTGGGCAAAATATGCCTACACATGGAATTTTAACGTTCTCCATATGCACACGCTCCTACCACGATATAAGTAGGTGTCATGATACCTTCCGGTGTAATTCGGAAAACTTTGATTTTTTCGACCCCCGCCCGTCATGGCACGGGGATTAGCGCGTCCAAATGCGGTGGCGTGGGCAAAATTGGCCTACACATGAAATTTTCACGTTCTGCATATGCACACGCTCCTAACACGATACAAGGAGGTGTCGTGACACCTTCCGGTGTAATTCCAAAAACTTTGATTTTTTCGACCTCCGCCCGCCATGGCACGGGGATTAGCGCGTCCAGATGCGGTGGCGTGGGCAAAATCGGCCTACACATGGAATTTTCACGTTCTCCATATGCACACGCTCCTACCACGATTCAAGGAGGTGTCGTGACACCTTCCGGTGTAATTCGGAAAACTTTGATTTTTTCGACCCCTGCCCGCCATGGCACGGGGCTTAGCGCGTCCAGATGCGGTGGCGTGGGCAAAATTGGCCTACACATGGAATTTTCAGGTTCTACATATGCACACGCTCCTACCACGATACAAGGAGGTGTCGTGACACCTTCCAGTGTAATTCGGAAAACTTTGATTTTTTCGACCCCCGCCCGCCGTGGCACGGGGCTTAGTGCGTCCAGATGCGGTGGCGTGGGCAAAATATGCCTACACATGGAATTTTAACGTTCTCCATGTGCACACGCTCCTACCACGATACAAGGAGGTGCTATGACACCTTCCGGTATAATTCGGAAAACTTTGATTTTTTTCGACCCCCGCTCGCCATGGCACGGGGCTTAGCGCGTCCAGATGCGGTGGCGTGGGCAAAATCGGCCTACACATGGAATTTTCACGTTCTCAATGTGCACAAGCTCCTACCACGATACAAGGAGGTGCTGTGACACCTTCCGGTGTAATTCGGAAAACTTTGATTTTTTCGACCCCTGCCCGCCGTGGTACGTGGCTTAGCGCGTCCAGATGCGGTGGAGTGGGCAAAATCGGCCTACACAAGGAATTTTCTCGTTCTCCATATGCACACGCTCCTACCACGATATAAGTAGCTGTCTTGATACCTTCCGGTGTAATTCGGAAAACTTTGATTTTTTCGACCCCCGCCCGTCATGGCACGGGGCTTAGCGCGTCCAAATGCGGTGGCGTGGGCAAAATTGGCCTACACATGAAATTTTCACGTTCTGCATATGCACACGCTCCTAACACGATACAAGGAGGTGTCGTGACACCTTCCGGTGTAATTCCAAAAACTTTGATTTTTTCGACCTCCGTCCGCCATGGCACGGGGCTTAGCGCGTCCAGATGCGGTGGCGTGGGCAAAATCGGCCTACACATGGAATTTTCACGTTCTCCATATGCACACGCTCCTAGCACGATTCAAGGAGGTGTCGTGACACCTTCCGGTGTAATTCGGAAAACTTTGATTTTTTCGACCCCTGCCCGCCGTGGTACGTGGCTTAGCGCGTCCAGATGCGGTGGAGTGGGCAAAATCGGCCTACACATGGAATTTTCATGTTCTCCATATGCACACGCTCCTACCACGATATAAGTAGCTGTCTTGATACCTTCCGGTGTAATTCGGAAAACTTTGATTTTTTCGACCCCCGCCCGTCATGGCACGGGGCTTAGCGCGTCCAAATGCGGTGGCGTGGGCAAAATTGGCCTACACATGAAATTTTCACGTTCTGCATATGCACACGCTCCTAACACGATACAAGGAGGTGTCGTGACACCTTCCGGTGTAATTCCAAAAACTTTGATTTTTTCGACCTCCGTCCGCCATGGCACGGGGCTTAGCGCGTCCAGATGCGGTGGCGTGGGCAAAATCGGCCTACACATGGAATTTTCACGTTCTCCATATGCACACGCTCCTACCACGATTCAAGGAGGTGCTGTGACACCTTCCGGTATAATTCGGAAAACTTTGATTTTTTCGACCCCCGCCCGCCGTGGCAAGGGGCTTAGTGCGTCCAGATGCGGTGGCGTGGGCAAAATATGCCTACACATGGAATTTTAACGTTCTCCATGTGCACACGCTCCTACCACGATACAGGGAGGTGCTATGACACCTTCCGGTATAATTCGGAAAACTTTGATTTTTTCGACCCCCGCTCGCCATGGCACGGGGCTTAGCGCGTCCAGATGCGGTGGCATGGGCAAAATCGGCCTACACATGGAATTTTGACGTTCTCCATGTGCACACGCTCCTACCACGATACAAGGAGGTGCTGTGACAACTTCCGGTATAATTCAGAAAACTTTGATTTTTTCGACCCCCGCTCGCCATGGCACGGGGCTTAGCGCGTCCAGATGCGGTGGAGTGGGCAAAATCGGTCTACACATGAAATTTTGACGTTCTCCATGTGCACACGCTCCTACCACGATACAAGGAGGTGTCGTGACACCTTCCGGTGTAATTCCAAAAACTTTGATTTTTTCGACCTCCGCCCGCCATGGCACGGGGCTTAGCGCGTCCAGATGCGGTGGCGTGGGCAAAATCGGCCTACACATGAAATTTTCACGTTCTACATATGCACACGCTCCTAACACGATACAAGGAGGTGTCGTGACACCTTCCGGTGTAATTCCAAAAACTTTGGTTTTTTTCGACCTCCGCCTGCCATGGCACCGGGCTTAGCGCGTCCAGATGCGGTGGCGTGGGCAAAATCGGCCTACACATGGAATTTTCACGTTCTCCATATGCACACGCTCCTACCACGATTCAAGGAGGTGTCGTGACACCTTCCGGTGTAATTCGGAAAACTTTGATTTTTTCGACCCCTGCCGGCCATGGCACGGGGCTTAGCGCGTCCAGATGCGGTGGCGTGGGCAAAATCGACCTACACATGGAATTTTCACATTCTCCATATGCACACGCTCCTACCACGATACAAGGAGGTGTCGTGACACCTTCCGGTGTAATTCGGAAAACTTTGATTTTTTCGACCCCCGCCCGCCATGGCACGGGGCTTAGCGCGTCCAGATGCGGTGGCGTGGGCAAAATTGGCCTACACAAGGAATTTTCACGTTCTCCATATGCACACGCTCCTACCACGATACAAGGAGTTGTCGTGACACCTTCCAGTGTAATTCGGAAAACTTTGATTTTTTCGACCCCCGCCCGCCGTGGCACGGGGCTTAGTGCGTCCTGATGCGGTGGCGTGGGCAAAATATGCCTACACATGAAATTTTAACGTTCTCCATGTGCACACGCTCCTACCACGATACAAGGAGGTGCTGTGACACCTTCCGGTATAATTCGGAAAACTTTGATATTTTCGACCCCTGCCCGCCATGGCACGGGGCTTAGCGCGTCCAGATGCGGTGGCGTGGGCAAAATTGGCCTACACATGGAATTTTCATGTTCTGCATATGCACATGCTCCTACCACGATACAAGGAGGTGTCGTGACACCTTCCAGTGTAATTCGGAAAACTTTGATTTTTTCGACCCCCGCCCGCCGTGGCACGGGGCTTAGTGCGTCCAGATGCGGTGGCCTGGGCAAAATATGCCTACACATGGAATTTTAACGTTCTCCATATGCACACGCTCCTACCACGATATAAGTAGGTGTCATGATACCTTCCGGTGTAATTCGGAAAACTTTGATTTTTTCGACCCCCGCCCGTCATGGCACGGGGATTAGCGCGTCCAAATGCGGTGGCGTGGGCAAAATTGGCCTACACATGAAATT
The DNA here is from genome assembly GCA_030408175.1 of Trifolium repens. Taxonomy (NCBI): domain Eukaryota; kingdom Viridiplantae; phylum Streptophyta; class Magnoliopsida; order Fabales; family Fabaceae; genus Trifolium; species Trifolium repens. The sequence goes on along the minus strand of CP125838.1, from coordinate 35,489,831 downwards.
TTCACGTTCTGCATATGCACACGCTCCTAACACGATACAAGGAGGTGTCGTGACACCTTCCGGTGTAATTCCAAAAACTTTGATTTTTTCGACCTCCGCCCGCCATGGCACGGGGATTAGCGCGTCCAGATGCGGTGGCGTGGGCAAAATCGGCCTACACATGGAATTTTCACGTTCTCCATATGCACACGCTCCTACCACGATTCAAGGAGGTGTCGTGACACCTTCCGGTGTAATTCGGAAAACTTTGATTTTTTCGACCCCCGCCCGCCGTGGCACGGGGCTTAGTGCGTCCAGATGCGGTGGCGTGGGCAAAATATGCCTACACATGGAATTTTAAGGTTCTCCATGTGCACACACTCCTACCACGATACAAGGAGGTGCTATGACACCTTCCGGTATAATTCGGAAAACTTTGATTTTTTTCGACCTCCGCTTGCCATGGCACGGGGATTAGCGTGTCCAGATGCGGTGGCGTGGGCAAAATCGGCCTACACATGGAATTTTCACGTTCTCCTTGTGCACACGCTCTTACCACGATACAAGGAGGTGCTGTGACACCTTCCGGTGTAATTCGGAAAACTTTGATTTTTTCGACCCCCGCCCGCCGTGGTACGGGGCTTAGCGCGTCCAGATGCGGTGGAGTGGGCAAAATTGGCCTACACATGGAATTTTCACGTTCTCCATATGCACACGCTCCTACCACGATATAAGTAGGTGTCGTGACACCTTCCGGTGTAATTCGGAAAACTTTGATTTTTTCGACCCCCGCTCGCCATGGCACGAGGCTTAACGCGTCCAAATGCGGTGGCGTGGGCAAAATTGGCCTACACATGAAATTTTCACGTTCTGCATATGCACACGCGCCTAACACGATATAAGTAGGTGTCGTGACACCTTCCGGTGTAATTCCAAAAACTTTGATTTATTCGACCTCCGCTTGCCATGGCACGGGGCTTAGCATGTCCAGATGCGGTGGCGTGGGCAAAATTTGCCTACACATGAAATTTTCACGTTCTGCATATGCACACGCTCTAACCACGATACAAGGAGGTGTCGTGACACCTTCCGGTGTAATTCCAAAAACTTTGATTTTTTCGACCTCCGCTTGCCATGGCACGGGGCTTAGCATGTCCATATGCGGTGGCGTGGGCAAAATTGGTCTACAAATGGAATTTTCACGTTCTGCATATACACACGCTCCTACCACGATACAAGGAGGTGCTGTGTCACCTTCCGGTATAATTCGGAAAACTTTGATTTTTTCGACCCCCGCTCGCCATGGCACGGGGCTTAGCGCGTCCAGATGCGGTGGCGTGGGCAAAATCGGCCTACACATGGAATTTTGACGTTCTCCATGTGCACACGCTCCTACCACGATACAAGGAGTTGCAGTGACACCTTCCGGTATAATTCGGAAAACTTTGATTTTTTTCGACCCCCGCTCGCCATGGCACGGGGCTTAGCGCGTCCAGATGCGGTGGATTGGGCAAAATCGGCCTACACATGGAATTTTCACGTTCTCCATATGCACACGCTCCTACCACGATATAAGTAGGTGTCGTGACACCTTCCGGTGTAATTCGGAAAACTTTGATTTTTTCGACCCCCGCCCGTCATGGCACGGGGATTAGCGCGTCCAAATGCGGTGGCGTCGGCAAAATTGGCCTACACATGAAATTTTCACGTTCTGCATATGCACAGGCTCCTACCACGATACAAGGAGGTGTCGTGACACCTTCCGGTGTAATTCCAAAAACTTTGATTTTTTCAACCTCCGCCCGCCATGGCACGGGGCTTAGCGCGTCCAGATGCGGTGGCGTGGGCAAAATCGGCCTAAACATGGAATTTTCACGTTCTCCATATGCACACGCTCCTACCACGATACAAGGAAGTGTCGTAACACCTTCCGGTGTAATTCGGAAAACTTTGATTTTTTCGACCCCCGCCCGCCGTGGCACGGGGCTTAGTGCGTCCAGATGCGGTGGCGTGGGCAAAATATGCCTACACATGGAATTTTAAGGTTCTCCATGTGCACACACTCCTACCACGATACAAGGAGGTGCTATGACACCTTCCGGTATAATTCGGAAAACTTTGATTTTTTTCGACCTCCGCTTGCCATGGCACGGGGATTAGCGTGTCCAGATGCGGTGGCGTGGGCAAAATCGGCCTACACATGGAATTTTCACGTTCTCCATGTGCACACGCTCTTACCACGATACAAGGAGGTGCTGTGACACCTTCCGGTGTAATTCGGAAAACTTTGATTTTTTCGAACCCCGCCCGCCGTGGTACGGGGCTTAGCGCGTCCAGATGCGGTGGAGTGGGCAAAATTGGCCTACACATGGAATTTTCACGTTCTCCATATGCACACGCTCCTACCACGATATAAGTAGGTGTCGTGACACCTTCCGGTGTAATTCGGAAAACTTTGATTTTTTCGACCCCCGCTCGCCATGGCACGAGGCTTAACGCGTCCAAATGCGGTGGCGTGGGCAAAATTGGCCTACACATGAAATTTTCACGTTCTGCATATGCACACGCGCCTACCACGATATAAGTAGGTGTCGTGACACCTTCCGGTGTAATTCCAAAAACTTTGATTTTTTCGACCTCCGCTTGCCATGGCACGGGGCTTAGCATGTCCAGATGCGGTGGCGTGGGCAAAATTTGCCTACACATGAAATTTTCACGTTCTGCATATGCACACGCTCTAACCACGATACAAGGAGGTGTCGTGACACCTTCCGGTGTAATTCCAAAAACTTTGATTTTTTCGACCTCCGCTTGCCATGGCACGGGGCTTAGCATGTCCAGATGCGGTGGCGTGGGCAAAATCGGCCTACACATGGAATTTTCACGTTCTCCATAAGCACACGCTCCTACCACGATACAAGGACATGCTCCTACCACGATACAAGGAGGTGTCGTGACACCTTCCAGTGTAATTCGGAAAACTTTGATTTTTTCGACCCCCGTCCGCCATGGCACGGGGCTTAGCGCGTCCAGATGCGGTGGCGTGGGCAAAATTGGACTACACATGGAATTTTCATGTTCTACATATGCACATGCTCCTACCACGATACAAGGAGGTGTCGTGACACCTTCCAGTGTAATTCGGAAAACTTTGATTTTTTCGACCCCCGCCCACCGTGGCACGGGGCTTAGTGCGTCCAGATGCGGTGGCGTAAGCAAAATATGCCTACACATGGAATTTTAACGTTCTCCATGTGCACACGCTGCTAACACGATACAAGGAGGTGCTATGACACCTTCCGGTATAATTCGGAAAACTTTGATTTTTTTCGACCCCCGCTCGCCATGGCACGGGGCTTAGCGCGTCCAGATGCGGTGGCGTGGGCAAAATCGGCCTACACATGGAATTTTGACGTTCTCCATGTGCACACGCTCCTACCATGATACAAGGAGGTGTCGTGATACCTTCCGGTGTAATTCGGAAAACTTTGATTTTTTCGACCCCCGCCCGCCATGGCACGGGGCTTAGCTCGTCCAGATGCGGTGGCGTGGGCAAAATTGGTCTACAAATGGAATTTTCACGTTCTGCATATGCACACGATCCTACAACGATACATGGAGGAGTCGTGACACCTTCCAGTGTAATTCGGAAAACTTTGATTTTTTCGACCCCCGCCCGCCGTAGCACGGGGCTTAGTGCGTCCTGATGCGGTGGCGTGGGCAAAATATGCCTACACATGGAATTTTAACGTTCTCCATGTGCACACGCTCCTACCACGATACAAGGAGGTGCTGTGACACCTTCCGGTATAATTCGGAAAACTTTGATTTTTTCGACCCCCGCTCGCCATGGCACGGGGCTTAGCGCGTCCAGATGCGGTGGCGTGGGCAAAATCGGCCTACACATGGAATTTTGTCGTTCTCCATGTGCACACGCTCCTACCAAGATACAAGGAGGTGCTATGACACCTTCCGGTATAATTCGGAAAACTTTGATTTTTTTCGACCTCCGCTCGCCATGGCACGGGGATTAGCGTGTCCAGATGCGGTGGCGTGGGCAAAATCGGCCTACACATGGAATTTTCACGTTCTCAATGTGCACACGCTCTTACCACGATACAAGGAGGTGCTGTGACACCTTCCGGTGTAATTCGGAAAACTTTGATTTTTTCGACCCCCGCCCGCCGTGGTACGGAGCTTAGCGCGTCCAGATGCGGTGGAGTGGGCAAAATTGGCCTACACATGGAATTTTCACGTTCTCCATATGCACACGCTCCTACCACGATATAAGTAGGTGTCGTGACACCTTCCGGTGTAATTCCAAAAACTTTGATTTTTTCGACCTCCGCTTGCCATGGCACGGGGCTTAGCATGTCCATATGCGGTGGCGTGGGCTAAATTGGTCTACAAATGGAATTTTCACGTTCTGCATATACACACGCTCCTACCACGATACAAGGAGGTGCTGTGTCACCTTCCGGTATAATTCGGAAAACTTTGATTTTTTTCGACCCCCGCTCGCCATGGCACGGGGCTTAGCGCGTCCAGATGCGGTGGATTGGGCAAAATCGGCCTACACATGGAATTTTCACGTTCTCCATATGCACACGCTCCTACCACGATATAAGTAGGTGTCGTGACACCTTCCGGTGTAATTCGGAAAACTTTGATTTTTTCGACCCCCGCCCGTCATGGCACGGGGATTAGCGCGTCCAAATGCGGTGGCGTCGGCAAAATTGGCCTACACATGAAATTTTCACGTTCTGCATATGCACAGGCTCCTACCACGATACAAGGAGGTGTCGTGACACCTTCCGGTGTAATTCCAAAAACTTTGATTTTTTCAACCTCCGCCCGCCATGGCACGGGGCTTAGCGCGTCCAGATGCGGTGGCGTGGGCAAAATCGGCCTAAACATGGAATTTTCACGTTCTCCATATGCACACGCTCCTACCACGATACAAGGAAGTGTCGTAACACCTTCCGGTGTAATTCGGAAAACTTTGATTTTTTCGACCCCCGCCCGCCGTGGCACGGGGCTTAGTGCGTCCAGATGCGGTGGCGTGGGCAAAATATGCCTACACATGGAATTTTAAGGTTCTCCATGTGCACACACTCCTACCACGATACAAGGAGGTGCTATGACACCTTCCGGTATAATTCGGAAAACTTTGATTTTTTTCGACCTCCGCTTGCCATGGCACGGGGATTAGCGTGTCCAGATGCGGTGGCGTGGGCAAAATCGGCCTACACATGGAATTTTCACGTTCTCCATGTGCACACGCTCTTACCACGATACAAGGAGGTGCTGTGACACCTTCCGGTGTAATTCGGAAAACTTTGATTTTTTCGAACCCCGCCCGCCGTGGTACGGGGCTTAGCGCGTCCAGATGCGGTGGAGTGGGCAAAATTGGCCTACACATGGAATTTTCACGTTCTCCATATGCACACGCTCCTACCACGATATAAGTAGGTGTCGTGACACCTTCCGGTGTAATTCGGAAAACTTTGATTTTTTCGACCCCCGCTCGCCATGGCACGAGGCTTAACGCGTCCAAATGCGGTGGCGTGGGCAAAATTGGCCTACACATGAAATTTTCACGTTCTGCATATGCACACGCGCCTACCACGATATAAGTAGGTGTCGTGACACCTTCCGGTGTAATTCCAAAAACTTTGATTTTTTCGACCTCCGCTTGCCATGGCACGGGGCTTAGCATGTCCAGATGCGGTGGCGTGGGCAAAATTTGCCTACACATGAAATTTTCACGTTCTGCATATGCACACGCTCTAACCACGATACAAGGAGGTGTCGTGACACCTTCCGGTGTAATTCCAAAAACTTTGATTTTTTCGACCTCCGCTTGCCATGGCACGGGGCTTAGCATGTCCAGATGCGGTGGCGTGGGCAAAATCGGCCTACACATGGAATTTTCACGTTCTCCATAAGCACACGCTCCTACCACGATACAAGGACATGCTCCTACCACGATACAAGGAGGTGTCGTGACACCTTCCAGTGTAATTCGGAAAACTTTGATTTTTTCGACCCCCGCCCGCCATGGCACGGGGCTTAGCGCGTCCAGATGCGGTGGCGTGGGCAAAATTGGACTACACATGGAATTTTCATGTTCTACATATGCACATGCTCCTACCACGATACAAGGAGGTGTCGTGACACCTTCCAGTGTAATTCGGAAAACTTTGATTTTTTCGACCCCCGCCCACCGTGGCACGGGGCTTAGTGCGTCCAGATGCGGTGGCGTAAGCAAAATATGCCTACACATGGAATTTTAACGTTCTCCATGTGCACACGCTCCTAACACGATACAAGGAGGTGCTATGACACCTTCCGGTATAATTCGGAAAACTTTGATTTTTTTCGACCCCCGCTCGCCATGGCACGGGGCTTAGCGCGTCCAGATGCGGTGGCGTGGGCAAAATCGGCCTACACATGGAATTTTGACGTTCTCCATGTGCACACGCTCCTACCATGATACAAGGAGGTGTCGTGATACCTTCCGGTGTAATTCGGAAAACTTTGATTTTTTCGACCCCCGCCCGCCATGGCACGGGGCTTAGCTCGTCCAGATGCGGTGGCGTGGGCAAAATTGGTCTACAAATGGAATTTTCACGTTCTGCATATGCACACGATCCTACAACGATACATGGAGGAGTCGTGACACCTTCTAGTGTAATTCGGAAAACTTTGATTTTTTCGACCCCCGCCCGCCGTAGCACGGGGCTTAGTGCGTCCTGATGCGGTGGCGTGGGCAAAATATGCCTACACATGGAATTTTAACGTTCTCCATGTGCACACGCTCCTACCACGATACAAGGAGGTGCTGTGACACCTTCCGGTATAATTCGGAAAACTTTGATTTTTTCGACCCCCGCTCGCCATGGCACGGGGCTTAGCGCGTCCAGATGCGGTGGCGTGGGCAAAATCGGCCTACACATGGAATTTTGTCGTTCTCCATGTGCACACGCTCCTACCAAGATACAAGGAGGTGCTATGACACCTTCCGGTATAATTCGGAAAACTTTGATTTTTTTCGACCTCCGCTCGCCATGGCACGGGGATTAGCGTGTCCAGATGCGGTGGCGTGGGCAAAATCGGCCTACACATGGAATTTTCACGTTCTCAATGTGCACACGCTCTTACCACGATACAAGGAGGTGCTGTGACACCTTCCGGTGTAATTCGGAAAACTTTGATTTTTTCGACCCCCGCCCGCCGTGGTACGGAGCTTAGCGCGTCCAGATGCGGTGGAGTGGGCAAAATTGGCCTACACATGGAATTTTCACGTTCTCCATATGCACACGCTCCTACCACGATACAAGGAAGTGTCGTGACACCTTCCGGTGTAATTCGGAAAATTTTGATTTTTTCGACCCCCGCCCGCCATGGCACGGGTCTTAGCGCGTCCAGATGCGGTGGCGTGGGCAAAATTGGACTACACATGGAATTTTCATGTTCTACATATGCACATGCTCCTACCACGATACAAGGAGGTGTCGTGACACCTTCCAGTGTAATTCGGAAAACTTTGATTTTTTCGACCCCCGCCCACCGTGGCACGGGGCTTAGTGCGTCCAGATGCGGTGGCGTAAGCAAAATATGCCTACACATGGAATTTTAAGGTTCTCCATGTGCACACGCTCCTAACACGATACAAGGAGGTGCTATGACACCTTCCGGTATAATTCGGAAAACTTTGATTTTTTTCGACCCCCGCTCGCCATGGCACGGGGCTTAGCGTGTCCAGATGCGGTGGCGTGGGCAAAATCGGCCTACACATGGAATTTTCACGTTCTCAATGTGCACACGCTCTTACCACGATACAAGGAGGTGCTGTGACACCTTCCGGTGTAATTCGGAAAACTTTGATTTTTTCGACCCCCGCCCGCCGTGGTACGGAGCTTAGCGCGTCCAGATGCGGTGGAGTGGGCAAAATTGGCCTACACATGGAATTTTCACGTTCTCCATATGCAAACGCTCCTACCACGATATAAGTAGGTGTCGTGACACCTTCCGGTGTAATTCCAAAAACTTTGATTTTTTCGACCTCCGCTTGCCATGGCACGGGGCTTAGCGCGTCCAGATGCGGTGGCGTGGGCAAAATCGGCCTACACATGGAATTTTCACGTTCTCCATATGCAAACGCTCCTACCACGATACAAGGAAGTGTCGTGACACCTTCCGGTGTAATTCGGAAAATTTTGATTTTTTCGACCCCCGCCCGCCATGGCACGGGTCTTAGCGCGTCCAGATGCGGTGGCGTGGGCAAAATCGGCCTACACATGGAATTTTCACGTTTTCCTTGTGCACACGCTCCTACCATGATATAAGTAGGTGTCGTGATACCTTTCGGTTTAATTCAGAAAACTTTGATTTTTTCGACCCCCGCCCTCCATGGCACGGGGCTTAGCGCGTCCAGATGCGGTGGCGTGGGCAAAATCGGCCTACACATGGAATTTTCACGTTCTCCCTGTGCACACACTCCTACCTAGATATAAAGAGGTGTCGTGATACCTTCCGGCGTAATTCAGAAAACTTTGATTTTTTCGGCCCCCGCCCGCCATGGCACGGGGCTTAGTGCGTCCAAATGCGGTGGCGTCGGCGAAATCGGCCTACACATGGAATTTCCAGGTTCTCCATATGCACACGCTCCTACCACGATACGAGGAGGTGTCGTGACACCTTCCGGTGTAATTCGGAAAACTTTGATTTTTTCGACCCCCGCTCGCCATGGCACGAGGCTTAACGCGTCCAAATGCGGTGGCGTGGGCAAAATTGGCCTACACATGAAATTTTCACGTTCTGCATATGCACACGCTCCTACCACGATACAAGGAGGTGTCGTGACACCTTCCGGTGTAATTCCAAAAACTTTGATTTTTTCAACCTCCGCCCGCCATGGCACGGGGCTTAGCGCGTCCAGATGCGGTGGCGTGGGCAAAATCGGCCTACACATGGAATTTTCACGTTCTCCATATGCACACGCTCCTACCAATATACAAGGAAGTGTCGTGACACCTTCCGGTGTAATTCAGAAAACTTTGATTTTTTCGACCCCCGCCCGCCATGGCACGGGGCTTAGCGCATCCAGATGCGGTGGCGTGGGCAAAATTGGCCTACACATGGAATTTTCATGTTCTACATATGCACACGCTCCTACCACGATACAAGGAGGTGTCGTGACACCTTCCAGTGTAATTCGGAAAATTTGATTTTTTCGACCCCCGCCCGCCGTGGCACGGGGCTTAGTGCGTCCAGATGCGGTGGCGTGGGTAAAATATGCCTACACATGGAATTTTAACGTTCTCCATGTGCACATGCTCCTACCACGATACAAGGAGGTGCTATGACACCTTCCGGTATAATTCGGAAAACTTCGATTTTTTTTGACCCCCGCTCGCCATGGCACGGGGCTTAGCGCGTCCAGATGTGGTGGCGTGGGCAAAATCGGCATACACATGGAATTTTCACGTTCTCCATGTGCACACGCTCCTACCACGATACAAGGAGGTGCTGTGACACCTTCCGGTGTAATTCGGAAAACTTGGATTTTTTCGACCCTCGCCCGCCGTGGTAAGGGGCTTAGCGCGTCCAGATGCGGTGGAGTGGGCAAAATCGGCCTACACATGGAATTTTCACGTTCTCCATATGCACACGCTCCTACCACGATATATGTAGGTGTCGTGATACCTTCCGGTGTAATTCGGAAAACTTTGATTTTTTCGACCCCCGCTCGCCATGGCACGAGGCTTAACGCGTCCAAATGCGGTGGCGTGTGCAAAATCGGCCTACACATGGAATTTTCACGTTCTCCCTGTGCACACGCTCCTACCACGATACAAGGAGGTGCCGTGACACATTCCGGTGTAATTCAGAAAACTTGATTTTTTCGACCCCTGCTCGACATAGCACTGGGCTTAGCGCGTCCAAATGCGGTGGCGTGGGCAAAATTGGCCTACACATGGAATTTTCACGTTTTCCTTGTGTACACACTCCTACCACGATACAAGGAGGTGCTGTGAAACATTTCGGTGTAATTCGGAAAACTTTGATTTTTTTCGACCCCTGCTCGCCAAGGCGCGGGGCTTAGCGCGTCCAAATGCGGTGGCGTGGGAAAAATCGGCCTACACATGGAATTTTCATGTTCTCCCTGTGCACACGCTCCTACCATGATACAAGGAGGTGCCGTGACACATTCCGGTGTAATTCAGAAAACCTGATTTTTTCAACCCCCGCTCGCCATAGCACGGGGCTTAGCGCGTCCAAATGCGGTGGCTTGGGCAAAATTGGCCTACACATGGAATTTTCACGTTTTCCTTGTGCACACGCTCCTACCACGATATAAGTAGGTGTCGTGATACCTTTCGGTGTAATTCAGAAAACTTTGATTTTTCGACCCCCGCCCGCCATGGCAAGGGGCTTAGCGCGTCTAGATGCGGTGGCGTGGTCAAAATCGGCCTACACATGGAATTTTCACGTTCTCCATATGCACACACTCCTACCTAGATATAAAGAGGTGTCGTGATACCTTCCGGTGTAATTCAGATAACTTTGATTTTTTCGACCCCCGCCCGCCGTGGTACGGGGCTTAGTGAGTCCAGATGCGGTGGCGTGGGCAAAATATGCCTACACATGGAATTTTAACGTTCTTCATGTGCACACGCTCCTACCACGATACAAGGAGGTGCTGTGACACCTTCCGGTATAATTCGGAAAACTTTGATTTTTTTCGACCCCCGCTCGCCATGGCACGTGGATTAGCGCGTCAGGATGCGGTGGCGTGGGCAAAATCGGCCTACACATGGAATTTTCATGTTCTACATATGCACACGCTCCTACCACGATACAAGGAGGTGCTGTGACACATTCCGATGTAATTCCGAAAACTTTGATTTTTTCGACCCCCGCCCGCCATGGCACAGGGCTTAGCGCGTCCATATGCAGTGGCGTGGGCAAAATCGGCCTACACATTGAATTTTCACGTTCTCCATATGCACACACTCCTACCACGATACAAGGAGGTGTCGTGACACCTTCCTGTGTAATTCGGAAAACTTTGATTTTTTCGACCCCCGCCCGCCATGGCACGGGGCTTAGCGCGTCCTGATGCGGTGGCGTGGGCAAAATTGGCCTACACATGGAATTTTCACGTTCTCCATATGCACACGCTCCTACCACGATACAAGGAGGTGTCGTGACACCTTCCAGTGTAATTCGGAAAACTTTGATTTTTTCGACCCCCGCCCGCCGTGGCATGTGGCTTAGCGCGTCCAGATGCGGGGGCGTGGGCAAAATTGGCCTACACATGGAATTTTCACATTCTCCTTGTGCACACGCTCCTTCCACGATAGAAGGAGGTGTCGTGACACCTTCCGGTGTAATTCGGAAAACTTTGATTTTTTCGACCCCCGCCCTCCATGGCACGGGGCTTAGCGCGTCCAGATGTGGTGGCGTGGGCAAAATCGGCCTACACATGGAATTTTCACGTTCTCCCTGTGCACACACTCCTACCTAGATATAAAGAGGTGTCGTCATACCTTCCGGTGTAATTCAGATAACTTTGATTTTTTCGGCCCCCGCCCGCCATGGTACGGGGCTTACTGCGTCCAAATGCGGTGGCGTGGGCAAAATCGGCCGACACATGGAATTTCCACGTTCTCCATATCCACACGCTCATACCACGATACAAGGAGGTGTCGTGACACCTTCCGGTGTAATTCGGAAAACATTGATTTTTTCGACCCCCGCCCGCCATGGCACGGGGCTTAGCGCGTCCAGATGCAGTGGCGTGGGCAAAATCGGCCTACACATTGAATTTTCACGTTCTCCATATGCACACGCTCCTACCATGATACAAGGAGGTGTCGTGACACCTTCCTGTGTAATTCGGAAAACTTTGATTTTTTGGACCCCCGCCCGCCATGGCACGGGGCTTAGTGCGTCCAAATGCGGTGGCGTGGGCAAAATCGGCCTACACATGGAATTTTCACATTCTCCTTGTGCACACGCTCCTTCCACGATAGAAGGAGGTGTCATGACACCTTCCGGTGTAATTCGGAAAACTTTGATTTTTTCGACCCCCGCCCGCCGTGGTACGGGGCTTAGTGAGTCCAGATGCGGTGGCGTGGGCAAAATATGCCTACACATGGAATTTTAACGTTCTCCATGTGCACACGCTCCTACCACGATACAAGGAGGTGCTGTGACACCTTCCGGTATAATTCGGAAAACTTTGATTTTTTTCGACCCCCGCTCGCCATGGCACGTGGCTTAGCGCGTCCGGATGCGGTGGCGTGGGCAAAATCGGCCTACACATGGAATTTTCATGTTCTACATATGCACACGCTCCTACCACGATACAAGGAGGTGCTGTGACACATTCCGGTGTAATTCCGAAAACTTTGATTTTTTCGACACCCGTCCGCCATGGCACGGGGCTTAGCGCGTCCAAGTGCGTGGCATGGGAAAATTGGCCTACACATGAAATTTTCGTGTTCTGCATATGCACACGCTCCTACCACGATACAAGGAGGTGTCGTGACACATTCCCTGTGTAATTCGGAAAACTTTGATTTTTTCGACCCCCGCCTGCCATGGCATAGGGCTTAGCGCGTCCAGATGCGGTGGCGTGGGCAAAATTGGCCTACACATGGAATTTTCACGTTCTCCATATGCACACACTCCTACCACGATACAAGGAGGTGTCGTGACACCTTCCAGTGTAATTCGGAAAACTTTGATTTTTTCGACCCCCGCCCGCCGTGGTACGGGGCTTAGTGAGTCCAGATGCGGTGGCGTGGGCAAAATATGCCTACACATGGAATTTTAACGTTCTCCATGTGCACACGCTCCTACCACGATACAAGGAGGTGCTGTGACACCTTCCGGTATAATTCGGAAAACTTTGATTTTTTTCGACCCCCGCTCGCCATGGCACGTGGCTTAGCGCGTCCGGATGCGGTGGCGTGGGCAAAATCGGCCTACACATGCAATTTTCATGTTCTACATATGCACACGCTCCTACCATGATACAAGGAGGTGCTGTGACACATTCCGGTGTAATTCCGAAAACTTTGATTTTTTCGACACCCGTCCGCCATGGCACGGGGCTTAGCGCGTCCAAGTGCGTGGCGTGGGAAAATTGGCCTACACATGAAATTTTCGTGTTCTGCATATGCACACGCTCCTACCACGATACAAGGAGGTGTCGTGACACCTTCCGGTGTAATTCCAAAAACTTCAATTTTTTCGACCTCCGTCCGCCATGGCACGGGGCTTAGCGCGTCCAGATGCGGTGGTGTGGGCAAAATATGCCTATACATGGAATTTAACGTTCTCCATGTGCACACGCTCCTACCACGATACAAGGAGGTGCTGTGAAACATTTCGGTGTAATTCGAAAAACTTTGATTTTTTTCGACCCCTGCTCGCCATGGCGCGGGGCTTAGCGCGTCCAAATGCGGTGGCGTGGGAAAAATCGGCCTACACATGGAATTTTCACTTTCTCCCAGTGCACACGCTCCTACCATGAAACAAGAAGGTGCCGTGACACATTTCGGTGTAATTCAGAAAACCTGATTTTTTCGACCCCTTCTCGCCATGGCGCGGAGCTTAGCGCGTCCAAATGCGGTGGCGTGGGCAAAATTGGCCTACAAATGGAATTTTCACGTTTTCCTTGTGCACACGCTCCTACCACGATATAACTAGGTGTCGTTATACCTTTTGGTGTAATTAAGAAAACTTTGATTTTTCGACCCCCGCCCGTCATGGCACGGGGCTTAGCGCGTCCAGATGCGGGGGCGTGGGCAAAATCGGCCTACACATGAAATTTTCACATTCTCCTTGTGCAAACGCTCCTTCCACGTTAGAAGGAGGTGTCGTGACACCTTCCGGTGTAATTCGGAAAACTTTGATTTTTTCAACCCCCGCCCGGCATGGCACGGGGTTTAGTGCGTCCAAATGCGGTGGCGTGGGCAAAATTGGCCTACACATGGAATTTCCATGTTCTCCGTACGCACACGCTCCTACCACGATACAAGGAGGTGTCGTGACACCTTCCGGTGTAATTCGGAAAACCTTGATTTTTTCGACCCCCGCCCGCCATGGCACGAGCCTTAGCGCGTCCAGATGCGGTGGCGTGGGCAAAATCGGCCTACACATGGAATTTTCACGTTCTCCATATGCACACGCTCCTACCACGATACAAGGAGGTGTCATGACACCTTCCGGTGTAATTCGGAAAACTTTGATTTTTTCGACCCCCGCCCGCCATGGCACGGGGTTTAGTGCGTCCAAATGCGGTGGCGTCGGCGAAATCGGCCTACACATGGAATTTCCATGTCTCCATATGCACACGCTCCTACCACGATACGAGGAGGTGTCGTGACACCTTCCGGTGTAATTCGGAAAACTTTGATTTTTTCGACCCCCGCCCGCCGTGGCACGGGGCTTAGTGCGTCCAGATGCGGTGGCGTGGGTAAATTATGCCTACACATGGAATTTTAACGTTCTCCATGTGCACACGCTCCTACCACGATACAAGGAGGTGCTATGACACCTTCCGGTATAATTCGGAAAACTTCGATTTTTTTCGACCCCCGCTCGCCATGGCACGAGGCTTAGCGCGTCCAGATGCGGTGGCGTGGGCAAAATCGGCATACACATGGAATTTTCACGTTCTCCAAGTGCACACGCTCCTACCACGATACAAGGAGGTGCTGTGACACCTTCCGGTGTAATTCGGAAAACTTTGATTTTTTCGACCCCCGCCCGCCGTGGTAAGGGACTTAGCGCGTCCAGATGCGGTGGAGTGGGCAAAATCGGCCTACACATGGAATTTTCACGTTCTCCATATGCACACGCTCCTACCACGATATATGTAGGTGTCGTGATACCTTCCGGTGTAATTCGGAAAACTTTGATTTTTTCGACCCCCGCTCGCCATGGCACGAGGCTTAACGCGTCCAAATGCGGTGGCGTGGGAAAAATCGGCCTACACATGGAATTTTCACGTTCTCCCTGTGCACACGCTCCTACCACGATACAAGGAGGTGCCGTGACACATTCCGGTGTAATTCAGAAAACTTGATTTTTTCGACCCCTGCTCGACATAGCACTGGGCTTAGCGCGTCCAAATGCGGTGGCGTGGGCAAAATTGGCCTACACATGGAATTTTCACGTTTTCCTTGTGTACACACTCCTACCACGATACAAGGAGGTGCTGTGAAACATTTCGGTGTAATTCGGAAAACTTTGATTTTTTTCGACCCCTGCTCGCCAAGGCGCGGGGCTTAGCGCGTCCAAATGCGGTGGCGTGGGAAAAATCGGCCTACACATGGTATTTTCATGTTCTCCCTGTGCACACGCTCCTACCATGATACAAGGAGGTGCCGTGACACATTCCGGTGTAATTCAGAAAACCTAATTTTTTCAACCCCCGCTCGCCATAGCACGGGGCTTAGCGCGTCCAAATGCGGTGGCTTGGGCAAAATTGGCCTACACATGGAATTTTCACGTTTTCCTTGTGCACACGCTCCTACCACGATATAAGTAGGTGTCGTGATACCTTTCGGTGTAATTCAGAAAACTTTGATTTTTCGACCCCCGCCCGCAATGGCAAGGGGCTTAGCGCGTCTAGATGCGGTGGCGTGGTCAAAATCGGCCTACACATGGAATTTTCACGTTCTCCATATGCACACGCTCCTACCACGATATAAGTAGGTGTCGTGACACCTTCCGGTGTAATTCGGAAAACTTTGATTTTTTCGACCCCCGCCCGCCATGGCACGGGGCTTAGCGCGTCTAGAAGCCAAGGTCGAAAGCGATGGCATTTCTATGCCACAAGCACAAAGGCTCGACTGCATCTATGATGAGGAACCTTTAGGGTTCGAAAGGGATCCACTTAATGAAACTCCTAAGATGCAGGCTCAAGACCCTTTGGAGGAAATTGACATTGGAGATGGCTCAGCAAAAAGGCCAACTTATATTAGTACCAATATTAGTCCTGACTTAAAAGGAAAATTGGTGCTACTTCTCAAAGAATTTAGTGATTGTTTCACGTGGGATTATAATGAAATTCCTGGACTCAGTAGAGAAATGGTCGAATTAAAACTACTAATCAAGGCAGGTAAGAAACCAGTGAAACAATTGCCAAGAAGGTTTGCACCAGATATCATGTCCAAAATCAAAGAAGAGATCGAAAGGCTGCTGAAGAGTAAATTCATCAGAGCTGCCAGGTATGTAGAATGGTTAGCAAATATAGTTCCTGTTATTAAAAAGAATGGTACACTTAGGGTATGTATAGATTTTAGGGACTTAAATAATGCTACACCTAAAGATGAGTATACCATGCCTGTGGCAGAAATGCTAATAGACTCAGCAGCAGGCTTCGAGTTTTTGAGCATGTTAGATGGTTATTCTGGTTATAACCAAATATTCATTGCTGAGGAAGATGTATCTAAAACAGCATTTAGATGCCCTGGTGCTTTAGGCACTTATGAGTGGGTTGTGATGCCTTTTGGCTTAAAAAATGCTGGTGCCACTTATCAAAGGGCAATGAATTCCATGTTTCATGATTTTATAGATACATTCATGCAAGTTTACATTGATGACATCATCATTAAATCCTCTTCTGAAGATAGCCATTTGGTATATCTTAGGCAATCTTTTAAAAGAATGAGGGAACATGGATTAAAAATGAATCCATTAAAATGTGCTTTCTGTGTGCATGCAGGAGATTTCCTTGGTTTTGTGGTGCATAAAAAAGGCATTGAAATAAACCAAAACAAGACAAAGGCTATCTTGGAGACCAAGCATCCTTCGACCAAAAAACAACTTCAATCTCTGCTAGGAAAAATCAACTTCTTGAGAAGATTCATTTCGAATCTAAGTGGAAAGGCTCAAGCTTTCTCACCACTACTTCGACTCAAGAAGGATGATCCATTCAAATGGAACGAAGAGCATCAAAAGGCTTTTGATGACATCAAAGAATACTTAATAAAGCCTCCAGTTCTAATGCCTCCTAGTAGGAATAAAGCTATGAAGTTGTATATTGCTACGTCTGATAAGACGATAGGAAGCATGTTAGCCCAAGAAGACGATAATGGCATAGAAAATGCAGTTTATTACCTTAGTAGAGTTTTAAATGATGCAGAAACTAGATATACTGCCATAGAAAAACTTTGTCTTTGTTTGTATTTCTCTTGTACAAAACTTAAGCATTATATAAAGCCTGTTGATGTTTATGTCTAGTCCCACTTTGATGTTATTAAACATATGCTAACTAAACCTATATTACATAGTAGAATTGGGAAATGGGCATTAGCATTAACTGAATATTCACTGACTTATAAACCTTTAAAGGCTGTCAAAGGCCAAATTGTGGCTGATTTTATAGTAGATCATTCGTTGGTCGAAATGCCACAGGATTATGTGGATATTCAACCATGGATTCTTTATTTTGATGGGTCCAAACATAAGTATGGAACAGGAATTGGAATTTTGATCATATCTCCGACTCAAGTTCCAACCAAGTTCAAGTACAAAATAAATGGACTTTGCTCTAATAATGAAGCTGAGTATGAAGCTTTAATTACAGGATTAGAAATATTAAAAGACTTGGGGGCAAAGAACATTAAAATAAGAGGTGATTCTGAATTAGTATTGAAACAATTAACACAAGAATATAAATGTGTGAAAGAGCATCTGGCGAAATACTTTTCTATAGCTAGTTCTTTGTTAGATTGTTTCGATCATGTAGACATTGAACATGTACCTCGATTAAAAAATCAGGAAGCAAATGACTTGGCTCAAATTGCTTCAGGATATAAAATGTCAAAAGAAAAGTTGACACAATTAATCGAAATAAAAGAAAAAATGGTTTTACAAGAACCAATATCTGCACAATTGTCAATACCAAAACTTGTGGGGGCAGAGACTATACCACAAATAGATGGTGAAATAAAAAATCCCCTAGAAAATTTTCAAATTTTTGCCATTGACAATTTGTCAGATAATGATTGGAGAAAACCCATAGTAGATTACCATAAGAATCCAACAGGAAATGTGGATCGAAAGGTAAAATATAGGGTTTAAGCTATATAATTTTTGAAAATGATCTTTTCAAAAAGACTTTTGAAGGAATCTTGTTAAAATGCCTTAATGAAGCAGAAGCATATATAGCAATCTCTGATGTTCATAGTGGTACTTGTGGCTCTCATCAAGCAGGACATAAGATGCAATGGCTCTTGTTTCGACAAGGTTTGTACTGGCCCTCTATGTTGAAGGATTGTATAGAGTTTGCGAAAGGATGCCAAGAATGCCAAAAGCACTCAGGAATTCAACATGTGCCTGCAAGTGAACTACATTCAATAGTAAAACCATGGCCCTTTAGGGGTTGGGCTCTAGACCTTATTGGTGAGATTAAACCTGCTTCATCAAAAAATCAACGTTATATTTTAGTTGGAATAGATTATTTCACAAAATGGATAGAAGCCATTCCTTTACCAAATGTTGATCAAGAGGCAGTAATTAATTTCATACAAAATTACATAATATATAGGTTTGGAATTCCTGAAACAATAACTACTGATCAAGGTTCAGTTTTCACTGGTCGAAAGATGCAGGAATTTGCCCAAGAAACTGGCTTTAGACTGTTAACTTCAACACCATATTATGCACAAGCAAATGGTCAAGTCGAAGCTGCAAATAAAATTATTATAAATCTGATAAAGAAACATATAGCCCAAAAGCCAAGAAATTGGCACAAAACCTTAGACCAAGTGTTATGGGCTTGTAGAAATTCTCCTAAAGAATCAACTAACACTACTCCATTTCGACTAACTTATGGTCATGATGCAGTATTACCAGTCGAAATACATTTGCAATCAGCAAGGGTACAAAGACAAATGGAAATACCTCTAGACCATTATTATCAGATGATGTCAGATGAGCTGATTGATTTAGATGAAGAAAGGCTTAGTGCTTTGGAAGTTTTAACAAAACAAAAAGAACGAGTTGCTAAAGCATATAACAAAAGGGTTAAGTTTAAGTCTTTTGATATAGGAGAATTAGTTTGGAAAGTTATATTGCCTATGGACAGAAAAGAAGAAGATGAACAGTGGGTTCGTAAGGAAGCTTTGAAATTTGGAAGTTGGTAAAAAGTGTTCCTTTGTTCGTTTGCTACTATTTATAGGGGAACGTGTTTGTCTCCAGAAAATAAATAAAAAAGAAATTCAAAAAATTTCTCTTCAACTTCTGCGTATGCCACGTCATCCACTATGCTAAAACCTAGGAGCAATGATGGATTGTGGGTATCAAGTTGACAGTTACTTCTGAACGTGACATAAGCGCCGTCATTGGTAATAGTGTCAAGCATGTGGATATAAAATGCCTTTTCCTTTTTCGTTCGACCACTCAATCGAAACAGGCATTTGGGGGCAATTTGTTAGCCCATATTTTTACTATGTAAAAATATGTTCTAAATGCATAAATAAAATAATTATGTTTAATTATGTAATTATTTTTAATAATCATTAAATATGCTTGGTTTTCAGAACCAATGAATTTAATGATTAATCATGCATGAACGTGTAATAAATGTTCTATTATGGAACGTTGCATTTAAATGCATATTCTCTTTCTTTCAGGATCCTTTCGATTTGGTCGAAGTGTCAGTAGGGTCGAAGCATCCAGTGGGCAAAAGTAATTTATGGTCTTAGCGAAATATTCAAAAGAAAGCGTGGTTACTTCGACTTCGATGGAAACAACGGTTAAGTCATAAGATAAGAAAGGATTCAAATTCAAAATACGTGTCAAGACACGCGTCCTTCTGTAGTTATTAGGCGTTAGTAGCAGTTAGAAATTAGTGTCTATAAATAGCCTAGTTATGTGATCGAAAAAGGGGTCACAGTCATTATACAAAATCCTCAGAAAAACTCTAAGTACCCATGTCAAAGCGAGAAACGAGTGTTCGAAGGAAAATGTATGTAATGTGAACCATTTTTATTCTGTAATCATTTACATTTGAATGCAATTTACAGTTTTTCTTTAATCTCTCTCCAATCCAATTATCTTTTACTTTCGACTCTTTCTTTCCTTCTGTTTATTCAATTGGATAAACATTCTTTCTTGCATTTCAAGTTACTAGAACATAAAAACAACACTTTATCAACATAAGAACAATAATGAACATCATTTACTTTGGAAATATAAACAAAAGCACTATGTCCCGAGATTTACTAGTTGGTCTTTCTTGTAATAATCAAACAAGCGTTGTTTACCAAATTTCACAGTAAACACCTACACATGGAATTTTCACGTTTTCCTTGTGCACACGCCCCTACCACGATAAAAGTAGGTGTTGTGATACCTTTCAATTTAATTCAGAAAACTTTGATTTTTCGACCCCCGCCCGCCATGGCACGGGGCTTAGCGCGTCTAGATGCGGTGGCGTGGGCAAAATCGGCCTACACATGGAATTTTCACGTTCTCCATATGCACACGCTCCTACCACGATATAAGTAGGTGTCGTGACACCTTCCGGTGTAATTCGGAAAACTTTGATTTTTTCGACCCCCGCCCGCCATGGCACGGGGCTTAGCGCGTCCAGATGCGGGTGTCGTGATACCTTCCGGTGTAATTCAGATAACTTTGATTTTTTCGGCCCCGGCCCGCCATGGCACGGGGCTTAGTGCGTCCAAATGCGGTGGCGTGGGCAAAATCGGTCTACACATGGAATTTCCACGTTCTCCATATGCACACGCTCCTACCACGATACAAGGAGGTGTCGTGACACATTCCAGTGTAATTCGGAAAACTTTGATTTTCTCGACCCCCGCCCGCCGTGGTACGGGGCTTAGTGAGTACAGATGCGGTGGCGTGGGCAAAATATGCCTACACATGGAATTTTAACGTTCTCCATGTGCACACGCTCCTACCACGATACAAGGAGGTCCTGTGACACCTTCCGGTATAATTCGGAAAACTTTGATTTTTTTCGACCCCCGCTCGCCATGTTACGGGGCTTAGCGCGTCCAGATGCGGTGGCGTGGGCAAAATCGGCCTACACATAGAATTTTGATGTTCTCCATGTGCACACGCTCCTACCACGATACAAGGAGGTGCTGTGACACCTTCCAGTATAATTCGGAAAACTTTAATTTTTTCGATCCCCGCTCGCCATGGCTCAACGCGTCCAAATGCGGTGGCATGGGCAAAATCGGCCTACACATGGAATTTTCACGTTCTCCCTATGCACACGCTCCTACCACGATACAATGAGGTGATGTGACACATTCCGGTGTAATTCAGAAAACTTGATTTTTTGACCCCCGCTCGCCATGGCACGGGGCTTAGCGCGTCCAAATGCGGTGGCGTAGGCAAAATTGTCCTACACATGAAATTTTCAGGTTCTGCATATGTACACGCTCCTACCACGATACAAGGAGGTGTCATGACACCTTCCGGTGTAATTCCGAAAACTTTGATTTTTTCGACCCCCGTCCGCCATGGCACGGGGCTTAGCGCGTCCAGATGCGGTGGCGTGGGCAAAATATGCCTACACATGGAATTTTAACGTTCTCCATGTGCACACGCTCCTAGCACGATACAAGGAGCTGCCGTGACACCTTCCGGTGTAATTCAGAAAACTTTGATTTTTTCGACCCCCGTCCGCCATGGCACGGGGCTTAGCGCGTCCAGATGCGGTGGCGTGGGCAAAATTTGCCTACACATAGAATTTTAACGTTCTCCATTGGCACACGCTCCTACCACGATACAAGGAGGTGCCGTGACACCTTCCGGTGTAATTCAGAAAACTTTGATTTTTCGACCCCTGCTTGCCATGGCACAGGGCTTAGCGCGTCCAGATGCGGTGGCGTGGGCAAAATATGCCTACACATGGAATTTTAACGTTCTCCATGTGCACACGCTCCTACCACGATACAAGGAGGTGCTGTGAAACATTTCGGTCTAATTCGGAAAACTTTGATTTTTTTCGACCCCAGCTCGCCATGGCGCGGGGATTAGCGCGTCCAAATGCGGTGGCGTGGGAAAAATCGGCCTACACATGGAATTTTCACGTTTTCCCTGTGCACACGCTCCTACCATGATACAAGGAGGTGCAGTGACACATTCCGGTGTAATTCAGAAAACCTGATTTTTTCCACCCCCGCTCGCCATAGCACGGGGCTTAGCGCGTCCAAATGCGGTGTCGTGGGCAAAATTGGCCTTCACATGGAATTTTCACGTTTTCCTTGTGCACACGCTCCTACCACGATATAAGTAGGTGTCATGATACCTTTCGATGTAATTCAGAAAACTTTGATTTTTCGACCCCCGCCCGCCATGGCACGGGGCTTAGCGCGTCCAGATGCGGTGGCGTGGGCAAAATTGGCCTACACATGGAATTTTCACGTTCTCCATATGCAAACGCTCCTACCACGATACAAGGAGGTGTCATGACACCTTCCAGTGTAATTCGGAAAACTTTGATTTTTTCGACCCCTGCCCGCCGTGGCACGGGGCTTAGTGCGTCCAGATGCGGTGGCGTGGGCAAAATATGCCTACACATGGAATTTTAATTTTCTCCATATGCACACGCTCCTACCACGATACAAGGAGGTGCGGTGACACCTTCCGGTATAATTCAGAAAACTTAATTTTTTTCGGCCCCCGCTCGCCATGGCACAGGGCTAAGCGCGTCCAGATGCGGTGGAGTGGGCAAAATCAGCCTACACATGGAATTTTCACGTTCTCCATATGCACACGCTCCTACCACGATATAAGTTGGTGTCGTGACACCTTCCGGTGTAATTCGGAAAACTTTGATTTTTTCGACCCCCGCTCGCCATGGCACGGGGCTTAGCGCGTCCAAATGCGGTGGCGTGGGCAAAATCGGCCTACACTTGGAATTTTCACGTTCTCCATGTGCACACGCTCCTACCACGATACAAGGAGGTGCTGTGACACCTTCCGGTATAATTCGGAAAACTTTGATTTTTTTCAACCCCCGCTCGCCATGGCACGGGGATTAGCGCGTCCAGATGCGGTGGAGTGGGCAAAATCGGCCTACAAATGGAATTTTCAGGTTCTCCATATGCACACGCTCCTACCACGATATAAGTAGGTGTCGTGACGCCTTCCGGTGAAATTCGGAAAACTTTGATTTTTTCGACCCCGCTCGCCATGGCACGAGGCTTAGCGCGTCCAAATGCGGTGGCGTGGGCAAAATCGGCCAACACATGGAATTTTCACGTTCTCCATGTGCACACGCTCCTACCACGATACAAGGAGGTGCTGTGACACCTTCCGGTATAATTCGGAAAACTTAATTTTTTTCGACCCCCGCTCGCCATGGCACAGGGCTAAGCGCGTCCAGATGCGGTGGAGTGGGCAAAATCAGCCTACACATGGAATTTTCACGTTCTCCATATGCACACGCTCCTACCACGATATAAGTAGGTGTCGTGACACCTTCCGGTGTAATTTGGAAAACTTTGATTTTTTCGACCCCCGCTCGCCATGGCACGGGGCTTGGCGCGTCCAAATGCGGTGGCGTGGGCAAAATTGGCCTACGCATGGAATTTTAACGTTCTCCATGTGCACACACTCCTACCACGATTCAAGGAGGTGTCGTGACACCTGCCGGTATAATTCGAAAAACTTTGATTTTTTTTCGACCCACGCTCGCCATGGCACGGGGCTTAGCGCGTCCAGATGCGGTGGCGTGGGCAAAATCGGCCTACACTTGGAATTTTCATGTTCTCCATGTGCACACGCTCCTACCACGATACAAGGAGGTGCTGTGACACCTTCCGGTATAATTCGGAAAACTTTGATTTTTTTCAACCCCCGCTCGCCATGGCACGGGGATTAGCGCGTCCAGATGCGGTGGAGTGGGCAAAATCGGCCTACAAATGGAATTTTCACGTTCTCCATATGCACACGCTCCTACCACGATATAAGTAAGTGTCGTGACACCTTCCGGTGTCATTCGGAAAACTTTGAATTTTTTCAACCCCCGCTCGCCATGGCACGGGGATTAGCGCGTCCAGATGCGGTGGAGTGGGCAAAATCGGCCTACAAATGGAATTTTCACGTTCTCCATATGCACACGCTCCTACCACGATATAAGTTGGTGTCGTGACACCTTCCGGTGTAATTCGGAAAACTTTGATTTTTTCGACCCCCGCTCGCCATGGCACGGGGCTTAGCGCGTCCAAATGCGGTGGCGTGGGCAAAATCGGCCTACACTTGGAATTTTCACGTTCTCCATGTGCACACGCTCCTACCACGATACAAGGAGGTGCTGTGACACCTTCCGGTATAATTCGGAAAACTTTGATTTTTTTCAACCCCCGCTCGCCATGGCACGGGGATTAGCGCGTCCAGATGCGGTGGAGTGGGCAAAATCGGCCTACAAATGGAATTTTCAGGTTCTCCATATGCACACGCTCCTACCACGATATAAGTAGGTGTCGTGACGCCTTCCGGTGTAATTCGGAAAACTTTGATTTTTTCGACCCCGCTCGCCATGGCACGAGGCTTAGCGCGTCCAAATGCGGTGGCGTGGGCAAAATCGGCCAACACATGGAATTTTCACGTTCTCCATGTGCACACGCTCCTACCACGATACAAGGAGGTGCTGTGACACCTTCCGGTATAATTCGGAAAACTTAATTTTTTTCGACCCCCGCTCGCCATGGCACAGGGCTAAGCGCGTCCAGATGCGGTGGAGTGGGCAAAATCAGCCTACACATGGAATTTTCACGTTCTCCATATGCACACGCTCCTACCACGATATAAGTAGGTGTCGTGACACCTTCCGGTGTAATTCGGAAAACTTTGATTTTTTCGACCCCCGCTCGCCATGGCACGGGGCTTAGCGCGTCCAAATGCGGTGGCGTGGGCAAAATTGGCCTACGCATGGAATTTTAACGTTCTCCATGTGCACACACTCCTACCACGATACAAGGAGGTGTCGTGACACCTGCCGGTATAATTCGAAAAACTTTGATTTTTTTTCGACCCACGCTCGCCATGGCACGGGGCTTAGCGCGTCCAGATGCGGTGGCGTGGGCAAAATCGGCCTACACTTGGAATTTTCATGTTCTCCATGTGCACACGCTCCTACCACGATACAAGGAGGTGCTGTGACACCTTCCGGTATAATTCGGAAAACTTTGATTTTTTTCAACCCCCGCTCGCCATGGCACGGGGATTAGCGCGTCCAGATGCGGTGGAGTGGGCAAAATCGGCCTACAAATGGAATTTTCACGTTCTCCATATGCACACGCTCCTACCACGATATAAGTAAGTGTCGTGACACCTTCCGGTGTCATTCGGAAAACTTTGATTTTTTCGACCCCCGCTCGCCATGGCACGAGGCTTAGCGCGTCCAAATGCGGTGGCGTGGGCAAAATCGGCCTACACATGGAATTTTCACGTTCTCCATGTGCACACGCTCCTGCCACGATACAAGGAGGTGCTGTGACACCTTCCAGTATAATTCGGGAAACTTTAATTTTTTCGACCCCTGCTCGCCATGGCACGGACGCGTCCAAATGCGATGGCGTGGGCAAACTCGGCATACACATGGAATTTTCACGTTCTCCTTGTGCACACGCTCCTACCACGATACAAGGAGGTGATGTGACACATTCCGGTGTAATTCAGAAAACTTTGATTTTTTCGACCCCCGCTCGCCATGGCACAGGGCTAAGCGCGTCCAGATGCGGTGGAGTGGGCAAAATCAGCCTACACATGGAATTTTCACGTTCTCCATATGCACACGCTCCTACCACGATATAAGTAGGTGTCGTGACACCTTCCGGTGTAATTCGGAAAACTTTGATTTTTTCGACCCCCGCTCGCCATGGCACGGGGCTTAGCGCGTCCAAATGCGGTGGCGTGGGCAAAATTGGCCTACGCATGGAATTTTAACGTTCTCCATGTGCACACACTCCTACCACGATACAAGGAGGTGTCGTGACACCTGCCGGTATAATTCGAAAAACTTTGATTTTTTTTCGACCCACGCTCGCCATGGCACGGGGCTTAGCGCGTCCAGATGCGGTGGCGTGGGCAAAATCGGCCAACACTTGGAATTTTCATGTTCTCCATGTGCACACGCTCCTACCACGATACAAGGAGGTGCTGTGACACCTTCCGGTATAATTCGGAAAACTTTGAATTTTTTCAACCCCCGCTCGCCATGGCACGGGGATTAGCGCGTCCAGATGCGGTGGAGTGGGCAAAATCGGCCTACAAATGGAATTTTCATGTTCTCCATATGCACACGCTCCTACCACGATATAAGTAAGTGTCGTGACACCTTCCGGTGTCATTCGGAAAACTTTGATTTTTTCGACCCCCGCTCGCCATGGCACGAGGCTTAGCGCGTCCAAATGCGGTGGCGTGGGCAAAATCGGCCTACACATGGAATTTTCACGTTCTCCATGTGCACACGCTCCTGCCACGATACAAGGAGGTGCTGTGACACCTTCCAGTATAATTCGGGAAACTTTAATTTTTTCGACCCCTGCTCGCCATGGCACGGACGCGTCCAAATGCGATGGCGTGGGCAAACTCGGCATACACATGGAATTTTCACGTTCTCCTTGTGCACACGCTCCTACCACGATACAAGGAGGTGATGTGACACATTCCGATGTAATTCAGAAAACTTTGATTTTTTCGACCCCCGCCCACCATGGCACGGGGCTCAGCACGTCCAGATGCGGTGGCGTGGGCAAAATCGGCCTACACATGGAATTTTCACGTTCTCCATATGCACACGCTCCTACCACGATATAAGTAGGTGTCGTGACACCTTCTGGTGTAATTCGGAAAACTTTGATTTTTTCGACCCCCGCCCGCCATGGCACGGGGCTTAGCGCGTCCAGATGCGGGGGCGTGGGCAAAATCGGCCTACACATGGAATTTTCACGTTCTCCCTGTGCACACACTCCTACCTAGATATAAAGAGGTGTCGTGATACCTTCCAGTGTAATTCAGATAACTTTGATTTTTTCGGCCCCGGCCCGCCATGGCACGGGGCTTAGTGCGTCCAAATGCGGTGGCGTGGGCAAAATCGGTCTACACATGGCATTTCCACGTTCCCCATATGCACACGCTCCTACCACGATACAAGGAGGTGTCGTGACACCTTCCGGTGTAATTCGGAAAACTTTGATTTTTTTCGACCCCCGCTCGCCATGGCACAGGGCTTAGCGCGTCCAGATGCGGTGGAGTGGGCAAAATCGGCCTACACATGGAATTTTCACGTTCTCCATATGCACACGCTCCTACCACGATATAAGTAGGTGTCGTGACACCTTCCGGTGTAATTCGGAAAACTTTGATTTTTTCGACCCCCGCTCGCCATGGCACGGGGCTTAGCGCGTCCAAATGCGGTGGCGTGGGCAAAATTGGCCTACACATGGAATTTTAACGTTCTCCATGTGCACACACTCCTACCACAATACAAGGAGTTGTCGTGACACCTGCCGGTATAATTCGGAAAACTTTGATTTTTTTTCGACCCACGCTCGCCATGGCACGGGGCTTAGCGCGTCCAGATGCGGTGGCGTGGGCAAAATCGGCCTACACTTGGAATTTTCATGTTCTCCATCTGCACACGCTCCTACCACGATACAAGGAGGTGCTGTGACACCTTCCGGTATAATTCGGAAAACTTTGATTTTTTTCAACCCCCGCTCGCCATGGCACGGGGATTAGCGCGTCCAGATGCGGTGGAGTGGGCAAAATCGGCCTACAAATGGAATTTTCACGTTCTCCATATGCACATGCTCCTACCACGATATAAGTAAGTGTCGTGACACCTTCCTGTGTCATTCGGAAAACTTTGATTTTTTCGACCCCCGCTCGCCATGGCACGAGGCTTAGCGCGTCCAAATGCGGTGGCGTGGGCAAAATCGGCCTACACATGGAATTTTCACGTTCTCCATGTGCACACACTCCTACCACGATACAAGGAGGTGCTGTGACACCTTCCGGTATAATTCGGAAAACTTTGATTTTTTTCGACCCCCGCTCGCCATGGCACAGGGCTTAGCGCGTCCAGATGCGGTGCCGTGGGCAAAATCGGCCTACACATGGAATTTTCACGTTCTCCATATGCACACGCTCCTACCACGATACAAGGAGGTGTCGTGACACCTTCCTGTGTAATTAGGAAAACTTTGATTTTTTCGACCCCCGCCCGCAATGGCACGGGGCTTAGCGCGTCCAGATACGGTGGCGTGGGCAAAATTGGCCTACACATGGAATTTTCACGTTCTCCATATGCACACGCTCCTACCACGATACAAGGAGGTGTCGTGACACATTCCAGTGTAATTCGGAAAACTTTGATTTTCTCGACCCCCGCCCGCCGTGGTACGGGCTTAGTGAGTACAAATGCGGTGGCGTGGGCAAAATATGCCTACACATGGAGTTTTAGCGTTCTCCATGTGCACACGCTCCTACCACGATAAAAGGAGGTGCTGTGACACCTTCCGGTATAATTCGGAAAACTTTGATTTTTTTCGACCCCCGCTTGCCATGTTACGGGGCTTAGCGCGTCCAGATGCGGTGGCGTGGGCAAAATCGGCCTACACATAGAATTTTCATGTTCTCCATGTGCACACGCTCCTACCACGATACAAGGAGGTGCTGTGACACCTTCCAGTATAATTCGGAAAACTTTAATTTTTTCGACCCCCGCTCGCCATGGCACGAGGCTTAACGCGTCCAAATGCGGTGGCGTGGGCAAAATCGGCCTACACATGGAATTTTCACGTTCTCCCTGTGCACACGCTCCTACCACGATACAATGAGGTGATGTGACACATTCCGGTGTAATTCAGAAAACTTGATTTTTTCGACCCCCGCTCGCCATGGCACGGGGCTTAGCGCGTCCAAATGCGGTGGCGTAGGCAAAATTGGCCTACACATGAAATTTTCACGTTCTGCATATGCACACGCTCCTACCACGATACAAGGAGGTGTCATGACACCTTCCGGTGTAATTCCGAAAACTATGATTTTTTCGACCCCCGTCCGCCATGGCACGGGGCTTAGCGCGTCCAGATGCGGTGGCGTGGGCAAAATATGCCTACACATGGAATTTTAACGTTCTCCATCGGCACACGCTCCTAGCACGATACAAGGAGCTGCCGTGACACCTTCCGGTGTAATTCAGAAAACTTTGATTTTTCGACCCCTGCTTGCCATGGCACGGGGCTTAGCGCGTCCAGATGCGGTGGCGTGGGCAAAATATGCCTACACATGGAATTTTAACGTTCTCCATGTGCACACGCTCCTACCATGATACAAGGAGGTGCTGTGAAACATTTCGGAGTAATTCGGAAAATTTGATTTTTTTCGACCCCAGCTCGCCATGGCGCGGGGATTAGCGCGTCCAAATGCAGTGGCGTGGGAAAAATCGGCCTACACATGGAATTTTCACGTTTTCCCTGTGCACACGCTCCTACCATGATACAAGGAGGTGCAGTGACACATTCCGGTGTAATTCAGAAAACCTGATTTTTTCCACCCCCGCTCGCCATAGCACGGGGCTTAGCGCGTCCAAATGCGGTGTCGTGGGCAAAATTGGCCTTCACATGGAATTTTCACGTTTTCCTTGTGCACACGCTCCTACCACGATATAAGTAGGTGTCGTGATACCTTTCGGTGTAATTCAGAAAACTTTGATTTTTCGACCCCCGCCCGCCATGGCACGGGGCTTAGCGCGTCCAGATGCGGTGGCGTGGGCAAAATTGGCCTACACATGGAATTTTCACGTTCTCCATATGCAAACGCTCCTACCACGATACAAGGAGGTGTCGTGACACCTTCCAGTGTAATTCGGAAAACTTTGATTTTTTCGACCCCTGCTCGCCGTGGCACGGGGCTTAGTGCGTCCAGATGCGGTGGCGTGGGCAAAATATGCCTACACATGGAATTTTAATTTTCTCCATGTGCACACGCTCCTACCACGATACAAGGAGGTGCTGTGACACCTTCCGGTATAATTCAGAAAACTTTGATTTTTTTCGACCCCCGCTCGCCATGGCACGGGGCTTAGCGCGTCCAGATGCGGTGGCGTGGGCAAAATCGGCCTACACTTGGAATTTTCACGTTCTCCATGTGCACACGCTCCTACCACGATACAAGGAGGTGCTGTGACACCTTCCGGTATAATTCGGAAAACTTTGATTTTTTTCAACCCCCGCTCGCCATGGCACGGGGATTAGCGTATCCAGATGCGGTGGAGTGGGCAAAATCGGCCTACAAATGGAATTTTCACGTTCTCCATATGCACACGCTCCTACCACGATATAAGTAGGTGTCGTGACACCTTCCGGTGTAATTCGGAAAACTTTGATTTTTTCGACCCCCGCTCGCCATGGCACGAGGCTTAGCGCGTCCAAATGCGGTGGCGTGGGCAAAATTGGCCTACGCATGGAATTTTAACGTTCTCCATGTGCACACACTCCTACCACGATACAAGGAGGTGTCGTGACACCTGCCGGTATAATTCGAAAAACTTTGATTTTTTTTCGACCCACGCTCGCCATGGCACGGGGCTTAGCGCGTCCAGATGCGGTGGCGTGGGCAAAATCGGCCTACACTTGGAATTTTCATGTTCTCCATGTGCACACGCTCCTACCACGATACAAGGAGGTGCTGTGACACCTTCCGGTATAATTCGGAAAACTTTGATTTTTTCAACCCCC
This sequence comes from Trifolium repens, assembly GCA_030408175.1. Taxonomy (NCBI): domain Eukaryota; kingdom Viridiplantae; phylum Streptophyta; class Magnoliopsida; order Fabales; family Fabaceae; genus Trifolium; species Trifolium repens. The sequence goes on along the minus strand of CP125838.1, from coordinate 35,459,091 downwards.
GCTCGCCATGGCACGGGGATTAGCGCGTCCAGATGCGGTGGAGTGGGCAAAATCGGCCTACAAATGGAATTTTCACGTTCTCCATATGCACACGCTCCTACCACGATATAAGTAAGTGTCGTGACACCTTCCGGTGTCATTCGGAAAACTTTGATTTTTTCGACCCCCGCTCGCCATGGCACGAGGCTTAGCGCGTCCAAATGCGGTGGCGTGGGCAAAATCGGCCTACACATGGAATTTTCACGTTCTCCATGTGCACACGCTCCTACCACGATACAAGGAGGTGCTGTGACACCTTCCGGTATAATTCGGAAAACTTTGATTTTTTTCAACCCCCGCTCGCCATGGCACGGGGATTAGCGCGTCCAGATGCGGTGGAGTGGGCAAAATCGGCCTACAAATGGAATTTTCACGTTCTCCATATGCACACGCTCCTACCACGATATAAGTAAGTGTCGTGACACCTTCCGGTGTCATTCGGAAAACTTTGATTTTTTCGACCCCCGCTCGCCTTGGCACGAGGCTTAGCGCGTCCAAATGCGGTGGCGTGGGCAAAATCGGCCTACACATGGAATTTTCACGTTCTCCATGTGCACAAGCTCCTGCCACGATACAAGGAGGTGCTGTGACACCTTCCAGTATAATTCGGGAAACTTTAATTTTTTCGACCCCTGCTCGCCATGGCACGGACGCGTCCAAATGCGATGGCGTGGGCAAACTCGGCATACACATGGAATTTTCACGTTCTCCTTGTGCACACGCTCCTACCACGATACAAGGAGGTGATGTGACACATTCCGATTTAATTCAGAAAACTTTGATTTTTTCGACCCCCGCCCACCATGGCACGGGGCTCAGCACGTCCAGATGCGGTGGCGTGGGCAAAATCGGCCTACACATGGAATTTTCACGTTCTCCATATGCACACGCTCCTACCACGATATAAGTAGGTGTCGTGACACCTTCTGGTGTAATTCGGAAAACTTTGATTTTTTCGACCCCCGCCCGCCATGGCACGGGGCTTAGCGCGTCCAGATGCGGGGGCGTGGGCAAAATCGGCCTACACATGGAATTTTCACGTTCTCCCTGTGCACACACTCCTACCTAGATATAAAGAGGTGTCGTGATACCTTCCAGTGTAATTCAGATAACTTTGATTTTTTCGGCCCCGGCCCGCCATGGCACGGGGCTTAGTGCGTCCAAATGCGGTGGCGTGGGCAAAATCGGTCTACACATGGCATTTCCACGTTCTCCATATGCACACGCTCCTACCACGATACAAGGAGGTGTCGTGACACCTTCCGGTGTAATTCGGAAAACTTTGATTTTTTTCGACCCCCGCTCGCCATGGCACAGGGCTTAGCGCGTCCAGATGCGGTGGAGTGGGCAAAATCGGCCTACACATGGAATTTTCACGTTCTCCATATGCACACGCTCCTACCACGATATAAGTAGGTGTCGTGACACCTTCCGGTGTAATTCGGAAAACTTTGATTTTTTCGACCCCCGCTCGCCATGGCACGGGGCTTAGCGCGTCCAAATGCGGTGGCGTGGGCAAAATTGGCCTACACATGGAATTTTAACGTTCTCCATGTGCACACACTCCTACCACAATACAAGGAGTTGTCGTGACACCTGCCGGTATAATTCGGAAAACTTTGATTTTTTTTCGACCCACGCTCGCCATGGCACGGGGCTTAGCGCGTCCAGATGCGGTGGCGTGGGCAAAATCGGCCTACACTTGGAATTTTCATGTTCTCCATCTGCACACGCTCCTACCACGATACAAGGAGGTGCTGTGACACCTTCCGGTATAATTCGGAAAACTTTGATTTTTTTCAACCCCCGCTCGCCATGGCACGGGGATTAGTGCGTCCAGATGCGGTGGAGTGGGCAAAATCGGCCTACAAATGGAATTTTCACGTTCTCCATATGCACATGCTCCTACCACGATATAAGTAAGTGTCGTGACACCTTCCGGTGTCATTCGGAAAACTTTGATTTTTTCGACCCCCGCTCGCCATGGCACGAGGCTTAGCGCGTCCAAATGCGGTGGCGTGGGCAAAATCGGCCTACACATGGAATTTTCACGTTCTCCATGTGCACACACTCCTACCACGATACAAGGAGGTGCTGTGACACCTTCCGGTATAATTCGGAAAACTTTGATTTTTTTCGACCCCCGCTCGCCATGGCACAGGGCTTAGCGCGTCCAGATGCGGTGCCGTGGGCAAAATCGGCCAACACATGGAATTTTCACGTTCTCCATGTGCACACGCTCCTGCCACGATACGAGGAGGTGCTGTGACACCTTCCAGTATAATTCGGGAAACTTTAATTTTTTCGACCCCTGCTCGCCATGGCACGGACGCGTCCAAATGCGATGGCGTGGGCAAACTCGGCATACACATGGAATTTTCACGTTCTCCTTGTGCACACGCTCCTACCACGATACAAGGAGGTGATGTGACACATTCCGGTGTAATTCAGAATACTTTAATTTTTTCGACCCCCGCCCACCATGGCACGGGGCTCAGCACGTCCAGATGCGGTGGCGTGGGGAAAATCGGCTTACACATGGAATTTTCACGTTCTCCATATGCACACGCTCCTACCACGATATAAGTAGGTGTCGTGACACCTTCCGGTGTAATTCGGAAAACTTTGATTTTTTCGACCCCCGCCCGCCATGGCACGGGGCTTAGCGCGTCCAGATGCGGGGGCGTGGGCAAAATCGGCCTACACATGGAATTTTCACGTTCTCCCTGTGCACACACTCCTACCTAGATATAAAGAGGTGTCGTGATACCTTCCGGTGTAATTCAGATAACTTTGATTTTTTCGGCCCCGGCCCGCCATGGCACGGGGATTAGTGCGTCCAAATGCGGTGGCGTGGGCAAAATCGGTCTACACATGGAATTTCCACGTTCTCCATATGCACACGCTCCTACCACGATACAAGGAGGTGTCGTGACCTTCCGGTGTAATTCGGAAAACTTTGATTTTTTCGACCCCCGCCCGCCATGGCACGGGGCTTAGCGCGTCCAGATGCGGTGGCGTGGGCAAAATCGGCCTACACATGGAATTTTCACGTTCTCCATATGCACACGCTCCTACCACGATACAAGGAGGTGTCGTGACACCTTCCTGTGTAATTAGGAAAACTTTGATTTTTTCGACCCCCGCCCGCAATGGCACGGGGCTTAGCGCGTCCAGATACGGTGGCGTGGGCAAAATTGGCCTACACATGGAATTTTCACGTTCTCCATATGCACACGCTCCTACCACGATACAAGGAGGTGTCGTGACACATTCCAGTGTAATTCGGAAAACTTTGATTTTCTCGACCCCCGCCCGCCGTGGTACGGGCTTAGTGAGTACAAATGCGGTGGCGTGGGCAAAATATGCCTACACATGGAATTTTAGCGTTCTCCATGTGCACACGCTCCTACCACGATAAAAGGAGGTGCTGTGACACCTTCCGGTATAATTCGGAAAACTTTGATTTTTTTCGACCCCCGCTCGCCATGTTACGGGGCTTAGCGCGTCCAGATGCGGTGGCGTGGGCAAAATCGGCCTACACATAGAATTTTCATGTTCTCCATGTGCACACGCTCCTACCACGATACAAGGAGGTGCTGTGACACCTTCCAGTATAATTCGGAAAACTTTAATTTTTTCGACCCCCGCTCGCCATGGCACGAGGCTTAATGCGTCCAAATGCGGTGGCGTGGGCAAAATCGGCCTACACATGGAATTTTCACGTTCTCCCTGTGCACACGCTCCTACCACGATACAATGAGGTGATGTGACACATTCCGGTGTAATTCAGAAAACTTGATTTTTTCGACCCCCGCTCGCCATGGCACGGGGCTTAGCGCGTCCAAATGCGGTGGCGTAGGCAAAATTGGCCTACACATGAAATTTTCACGTTCTGCATATGCACACGCTCCTACCACGATACAAGGAGGTGTCATGACACCTTCCGGTGTAATTCCGAAAACTATGATTTTTTCGACCCCCGTCCGCCATGGCACGGGGCTTAGCGCGTCCAGATGCGGTGGCGTGGGCAAAATATGCCTACACATGGAATTTTAACGTTCTCCATCGGCACACGCTCCTAGCACGATACAAGGAGCTGCCGTGACACCTTCCGGTGTAAATCAGAAAACTTTGATTTTTCGACCCCTGCTTGCCATGGCACGGGGCTTAGCGCGTCCAGATGCGGTGGCGTGGGCAAAATATGCCTACACATGGAATTTTAACGTTCTCCATGTGCACACGCTCCTACCATGATACAAGGAGGTGCTGTGAAACATTTCGGAGTAATTCGGAAAACTTTGATTTTTTTCGACCCCAGCTCGCCATGGCGCGGGGATTAGCGCGTCCAAATGCAGTGGCGTGGGAAAAATCGGCCTACACATGGAATTTTCACGTTTTCCCTGTGCACACGCTCCTACCATGATACAAGGAGGTGCAGTGACACATTCCGGTGTAACTCAGAAAACCTGATTTTTTCCACCCCCGCTCGCCATAGCACGGGGCTTAGCGCGTCCAAATGCGGTGTCGTGGGCAAAATTGGCCTTCACATGGAATTTTCACGTTTTCCTTGTGCACACGCTCCTACCACGATATAAGTAGGTGTCGTGATACCTTTCGGTGTAATTCAGAAAACTTTGATTTTTCGACCCCCGCCCGCCATGGCACGGGGCTTAGCGCGTCCAGATGCGGTGGCGTGGGCAAAATTGGCCTACACATGGAATTTTCACGTTCTCCATATGCAAACGCTCCTACCACGATACAAGGAGGTGTCGTGACACCTTCCAGTGTAATTCGGAAAACTTTGATTTTTTCGACCCCTGCCCGCCGTGGCACGGGGCTTAGTGCGTCCAGATGCGGTGGCGTGGGCAAAATATGCCTACACATGGAATTTTAATTTTCTCCATGTGCACACGCTCCTACCACGATACAAGGAGGTGCTGTGACACCTTCCGGTATAATTCAGAAAACTTTGATTTTTTTCGACCCCCGCTCGCCATGGCACGGGGCTTAGCGCGTCCAGATGCGGTGGCGTGGGCAAAATCGGCCTACACTTGGAATTTTCACGTTCTCCATGTGCACACGCTCCTACCACGATACAAGGAGGTGCTGTGACACCTTCCGGTATAATTCGGAAAACTTTGATTTTTTTCAACCCCCGCTCGCCATGGCACGGGGATTAGCGTATCCAGATGCGGTGGAGTGGGCAAAATCGGCCTACAAATGGAATTTTCACGTTCTCCATATGCACACGCTCCTACCACGATATAAGTAGGTGTCGTGACACCTTCCGGTGTAATTCGGAAAACTTTGATTTTTTCGACCCCCGCTCGCCATGGCACGAGGCTTAGCGCGTCCAAATGCGGTGGCGTGGGCAAAATCGGCCTACACATGGAATTTTCAAGTTCTCCATGTGCACACGCTCCTACCACGATACAAGGAGGTGTCGTGACACCTGCCGGTATAATTCGGAAAACTTTGATTTTTTTCGACCCACGCTCGCCATGGCACGGGGCTTAGCGCGTCCAGATGCGGTGGAGTGGGCAAAATCGGCCTACAAATGGAATTTTCATGTTCTCCATATGCACACGCTCCTACCACGATATAAGTAGGTGTCGTGACACCTTCCGGTGTAATTCGTAAAACTTTGATTTTTTCGACCCCGCTCGCCATGGCACGAGGCTTAGCGCGTCCAAATGCGGTGGCGTGGGCAAAATCGGCCAACACTTGGACTTTTCACGTTCTCCATGTGCACACGCTCCTACCACGATACAAGGAGGTGCTGTGACACCTTCCGGTATAATTCGGAAAACTTTGATTTTTTTCGACCCCCGCTCGCCATGGCACAGGGCTTAGCGCGTCCAGATGCGGTGGAGTGGGCAAAATCGGCCAACACATGGAATTTTCACGTTCTCCATATGCACACGCTCCTACCACGATATAAGTAGGTGTCGTGACACCTTCCGGTGTAATTCGGAAAACTTTGATTTTTTCGACCCCCGCTCGCCATGGCACGGGGCTTAGCGCGTCCAAATGCGGTGGCGTGGGCAAAATTGGCCTACACATGGAATTTTAACGTTCTCCATGCGCACACACTCCTACCACGATACAAGGAGGTGTCGTGACTCCTGCCGGTATAATTCGGAAAACTTTGATTTTTTTCGACCCACGCTCGCCATGGCACGAGGCTTAGCGCGTCCAGATGCGGTGGCGTGGGCAAAATCGGCCTACACTTGGAATTTTCATGTTCTCCATGTGCACACGCTCCTACCACGATACAAGTAGGTGCTGTGACACCTTCCGGTATAATTCGGAAAACTTTGATTTTTTTCAACCCCCGCTCGCCATGGCACGGGGATTAGCGCGTCCAGATGCGGTGGAGTGGGCAAAATCGGCCTACAAATGGAATTTTCACGTTCTCCATATGCCCACGCTCCTACCACGATATAAGTAAGTGTCGTGACACCTTCCGGTGTCATTCGGAAAACTTTGATTTTTTCGACCCCCGCTCGCCATGGCACGAGGCTTAGCGCGTCCAAATGCGGCGGCGTGGGCAAAATTGGCCTACACATGGAATTTTCACGTTCTCCATATGCACACGCTCCTACCACGATACAAGGAGGTGCCGTGACACATTCCAGTGTAATTCGGAAAACTTTGATTTTCTCGACCCCCGCCCGCCGTGGTACGGGCTTAGTGAGTACAAATGCGGTGGCGTGGGCAAAATATGCCTACACATGGAATTTTAACGTTCTCCATGTGCACACGCTCCTACCACGATAAAAGGAGGTGCTGTGACACCTTCCGGTATAATTCGGAAAACTTTGATTTTTTTCGACCCCCGCTCGCCATGTTACGGGGCTTAGCGCGTCCAGATGCGGTGGCGTGGGCAAAATCGGCCTACACATAGAATTTTCATGTTCTCCATGTGCACACGCTCCTACCACGATACAAGGAGGTGCTGTGACACCTTCCAGTATAATTCGGAAAACTTTAATTTTTTCGACCCCCGCTCGCCATGGCACGAGGCTTAACGCGTCCAAATGCGGTGGCGTGGGCAAAATCGGCCTACACATGGAATTTTCACGTTCTCCCTGTGCACACACTCCTACCACGATACAATGAGGTGATGTGACACATTCCGGTGTAATTCAGAAAACTTGATTTTTTCGACCCCCGCTCGCCATGGCACGGGGCTTAGCGCGTCCAAATGCGGTGGCGTAGGCAAAATTGGCCTACACATGAAATTTTCACGTTCTGCATATGCACACGCTCCTACCACGATACAAGGAGGTGTCATGACACCTTCCGGTGTAATTCCGAAAACTATGATTTTTTCGACCCCCGTCCGCCATGGCACGGGGCTTAGCGCGTCCAGATGCGGTGGCGTGGGCAAACTCGGCATACACATGGAATTTTCATGTTCTCCTAGTGCACACGCTCCTACCACGATACAAGGAGGTGATGTGACACATTCCGGTGTAATTCAGAATAGTTTGATTTTTTCGACCCCCGCCCACCATGGCACGGGGCTCGGCACGTCCAGATGCGGTGGCGTTGGCAAAATCGGCCTACACATGGAATTTTCACGTTCTCCATATGCACACGCTCCTACCACGATATAAGTAGGTGTCGTGACACCTTCCGGTGTAATTCGGAAAACTTTGATTTTTTCGACCCCCGCCCGCCATGGCACGGGGCTTAGCGCGTCCAGATGCGGGGGCGTGGGCAAAATCGGCCTACACATGGAATTTTCACGTTCTCCCTGTGCACACACTCCTACCTAGATATAAAGAGGTGTCGTGATACCTTCAGTGTAATTCAGATAACTTTGATTTTTTCGGCCCCGGCCCGCCATGGCACGGGGCTTAGTGCGTCCAAATGCGGTGGCGTGGGAAAAATCGGTCTACACATGGCATTTCCACGTTCTCCATATGCACACGCTCCTACCACGATACAAGGAGGTGTCGTGACTCCTTCCGGTGTAATTCGGAAAACTTTGATTTTTTTCGACCCCCGCTCGCCATGGCACAGGGCTTAGCGCGTCCAGATGCGGTGGAGTGGGCAAAATCGGCCTACACATGGAATTTTCACGTTCTCCATATGCACACGCTCCTACCACGATATAAGTAGGTGTCGTGACACCTTCCGGTGTAATTCGGAAAACTTTGATTTTTTCGACCCCCGCTCGCCATGGCACGGGGCTTAGCGCGTCCAAATGCGGTGGCGTGGGCAAAATTGGCCTACACATGGAATTTTAACGTTCTCCATGTGCACACACTCCTACCACAATACAAGGAGGTGTCGTGACACCTGCCGGTATAATTCGGAAAACTTTGATTTTTTTTCGACCCACGCTCGCCATGGCACGGGGCTTAGCGCGTCCAGATGCGGTGGCGTGGGAAAAATCGGCCTACACTTGGAATTTTCATGTTCTCCATGTGCACACGCTCCTACCACGATACAAGGAGGTGCTGTGACACCTTCCGGTATAATTCGGAAAACTTTGATTTTTTTCAACCCCCGCTCGCCATGGCACGGGGATTAGCGCGTCCAGATGCGGTGGAGTGGGCAAAATCGTCCTACAAATGGAATTTTCACGTTCTCCATATGCACATGCTCCTACCACGATATAAGTAAGTGTCGTGACACCTTCCGGTGTCATTCGGAAAACTTTGATTTTTTCGACCCCCGCTCGCCATGGCACGAGGCTTAGCGCGTCCAAATGCGGTGGCGTGGGCAAAATCGGCCTACACATGGAATTTTCACGTTCTCCATGTGCACACACTCCTACCACGATACAAGGAGGTGCTGTGACACCTTCCGGTATAATTCGGAAAACTTTGATTTTTTTCGACCCCCGCTCGCCATGGCACAGGGCTTAGCGCGTCCAGATGCGGTGCCTTGGGCAAAATCGGCCAACACATGGAATTTTCACGTTCTCCATGTGCACACGCTCCTGCCACGATACGAGGAGGTGCTGTGACACCTTCCAGTATAATTCGGGAAACTTTAATTTTTTCGACCCCTGCTCGCCATGGCACGGACGCGTCCAAATGCCATGGCGTGGGCAAACTTGGCATACTCATGGAATTTTCACGTTCTCCTTGTGCACACGCTCCTACCACGATACAAGGAGGTGATGTGACACATTCCGGTGTAATTCAGAATACTTTGATTTTTTCGACCCCCGCCCACTATGGCACGGGGCTCAGCACGTCCAGATGCGGTGGCGTGGGGAAAATCGGCTTACACATGGAATTTTCACGTTCTCCATATGCACACGCTCCTACCACGATATAAGTAGGTGTCGTGACACCTTCCGGTGTAATTCGGAAAACTTTGATTTTTTCGACCCCCGCCCGCCATGGCACGGGGCTTAGCGCGTCCAGATGCGGGGGCGTGGGCAAAATCGGCCTACACATGGAATTTTCACGTTCTCCCTGTGCACACACTCCTACCTAGATATAAAGAGGTGTCGTGATACCTTCCGGTGTAATTCAGATAACTTTGATTTTTTCGGCCCCGGCCCGCCATGGCACGGGGCTTAGTGCGTCCAAATGCGGTGGCGTGGGCAAAATCGGTCTACACATGGAATTTCCACGTTCTCCATATGCACACGCTCCTACCACGATACAAGGAGGTGTCGTGACCTTCCGGTGTAATTCGGAAAACTTTGATTTTTTCGACCCCCGCCCGCCATGGCACGGGGCTTAGCGCGTCCAGATGCGGTGGCGTGGGCAAAATCGGCCTACACATGGAATTTTCACGTTCTCCATATGCACACGCTCCTACCACGATACAAGGAGGTGTCGTGACACCTTCCTGTGTAATTCGGAAAACTTTGATTTTTTTGACCCCCGCCCGCAATGGCACGGGGCTTAGCGCGTCCAGATACGGTGGCGTGGGCAAAATTGGCCTACACATGGAATTTTCACGTTCTCCATATGCACACGCTCCTACCACGATACAAGGAGGTGTCGTGACACATTCCAGTGTAATTCGGAAAACTTTGATTTTCTCGACCCCCGCCCGCCGTGGTACGGGCTTAGTGAGTACAAATGCGGTGGCGTGGGCAAAATCGGCCTACACATGGAATTTTCACGTTCTCCCTGTGCACACGCTCCTACCACGATACAATGAGGTGATGTGACACATTCCGGTGTAATTCAGAAAACTTGATTTTTTCGACCCCCGCTCGCCATGGCACGGGGCTTAGCGCGTCCAAATGCGGTGGCGTAGGCAAAATTGGCCTACACATGAAATTTTCACGTTCTGCATATGCACACGCTCCTACCACGATACAAGGAGGTGTCATGACACCTTCCGGTGTAATTCCGAAAACTATGATTTTTTCGACCCTCGTCCGCCATGGCACGGGGCTTAGCGCGTCCAGATGCGGTGGCGTGGGCAAAATATGCCTACACATGGAATTTTAACGTTCTCCATCGGCACACGCTCCTAGCACGATACAAGGAGCTGCCGTGACACCTTCCGGTGTAATTCAGAAAACTTTGATTTTTCGACCCCTGCTTGCCATGGCACGGGGCTTAGCGCGTCCAGATGCGGTGGCGTGGGCAAAATATGCCTACACATGGAATTTTAACGTTCTCCATGTGCACACGCTCCTACCATGATACAAGGAGGTGCTGTGAAACATTTCGGAGTAATTCGGAAAACTTTGATTTTTTTCGACCCCAGCTCGCCATGGCGCGGGGCTTAGCGCGTCCAAATGTAGTGGCGTGGGAAAAATCGGCCTACACATGGAATTTTCACGTTTTCCCTGTGCACACGCTCCTACCATGATACAAGGAGGTGCAGTGACACATTCCGGTGAAATTCAGAAAACCTGATTTTTTCCACCCCCGCTCGCCATAGCACGGGGCTTAGCGCGTCCAAATGCGGTGTCGAGGGCAAAATTGGCCTTCACATGGAATTTTCACTTTTTCCTTGTGCACACGCTCCTACCACGATATAAGTAGGTGTCGTGATACCTTTCGGTGTAATTCAGAAAACTTTGATTTTTCGACCCCCGCCCGCCATGGCACGGGGCTTAGCGCGTCCAGATGCGGTGGCGTGGGCAAAATTGGCCTACACATGGAATTTTCACGTTCTCTATATGCAAACGCTCCTACCACGATACAAGGAGGTGTCGTGACACCTTCCAGTGTAATTCGGAAAACTTTGATTTTTTCGACCCCTGCCCGCCGTGGCACGGGGCTTAGTGCGTCCAGATGCGGTGGTGTGGGCAAAATATGCCTACACATGGAATTTTAATTTTCTCCATGTGCACACGCTCCTACCACGATACAAGGAGGTGCTGTGACACCTTCCGGTATAATTCAGAAAACTTTGATTTTTTTCGACCCCCGCTCGCCATGGCACGGGGCTTAGCGCGTCCAGATGCGGTGGCGTGGGCAAAATCGGCCTACACTTGGAATTTTCACGTTCTCCATGTGCACACGCTCCTACCACGATACAAGGAGGTGCTGTGACACCTTCCGGTATAATTCGGAAAACTTTGATTTTTTTCAACCCCCGCTCGCCATGGCACGGGGATTAGCGTATCCAGATGCGGTGGAGTCACTACACCAAAAAGGGGAAATAACAGCGCCCCTTTAACAGCGTGTATAAATAAAAGCGCTATTAAAAGTTACACGGAGCTTTTAGGCGGTGCTTTCATGTAAAGGCGCTCTCTAAGATATAGCTCTTTGACAGCGGTTTTCTTAAAAGACGCTATCTTATGTAACGTAAAAACTAAAAAAAAAAATAGACTAGACAACACTTTTACATCAGACAACGCTTGAATTAAAAAGCGCTTTATAAAGTACCCCATAAAACAACGCTTTTTAAATACATAAAAACGCTTTTGAAGGGATTGACATATGAAGCACTTTAAATTGAAAAAAACGCAATCTTAGATAAATAAAAATAAACAATTTTTTTTTTATACAATATAATATTTTTTATCAAGATATTTTTTTTATAAACAAAAATTGAATTGAATATTTTAATTAATTGGTTGTAGTACCAGTCAGAAAACCTATCTCCCAAACCTTTCCCCTTTCTCGATTGCGTGAATAAAATTCAACTTTCTCAAATTCCTATCACTCGATCCTGCAAATCTATCTCCCTCTTTACATATCTCATCTAAATGTGTTAAAGGAACGGTAAAAAGGTTCGATTCATGAGAGAAAGAGACTGAAGGTTCAATTTAGGGTTAAATCGTTTTTTTTTTTGACACATTTAGGGTTAAATCGTTAAGAACTCAAATTACTGTTATTGTTTCTTGTTGTTGTTGTTCTTCTTCTTCTTCTTTAGTGGGTCTCGGTTCTTGAAGCAAAACCCATGCCGACTCTATTTCTTGCTGCGAAACCCTTGGTGATACGAAACCCTTGTGTCGCTGTAACTCTCACGGTGAAACCCTCCACCAAAATCCCTTGTATGTGTATGAGTGCTCAAATTTATCTTATTCTTAATCATTTTTGTTATAATTTTTTTTTAGGTTTTTTCAATGTGTCACGGTGGTACTTGGCTATGAATAGGATGTTAAACCTTTTTCTTACACAGAGAACCAAAAGAAAGTATGTCCTTGTTGGGCCTTCCAAATTAACTCTATGAAGTATGGTGGATTGAGAAAAGATGGTGAATTGGGAAATTCAAATTGTTGTTACTGAGATCACAATAAAGCCAGCATCCAAATATACTATGGAATTTCCTGTTATTGAGGTGAGTTTGTCTTTGTTTTTTTTGTCTAGTTTGATTGATTTTAAGAATACAAAGAATGCAATATAGTAGTAGGAATATTTCATAGTGTTGCTCTCTTGTCAATACTATCCGATTTGTTATTTTCTTTAATTTTATTCAACAGATTGTGTAGGATTGAAGAAAATTAAGTAGCAAAATTTAATTGATATGTGTGTCATCGATCGAAAGAGATGCAAAGGGTTATGAGCAAGGTGGCACATTCAGAGATAACCTCATACCACTAATTAAGAATCAAAACCACAAGTTGAGAAGGTGGAAGACTTGTCTATTAATTAATGATAATTTTGAATCTGGGTTTTTAAAATAATGTGGTTTGATTGTATACCTACATGAATATTTTTATAATCTTCAAATACTCATATTAGGTGTGTCTCTGTGGTGCAAACAAGTAACAATGTGCTTTATCAGTTTCTCAATTAGAAAGTCAATTAATGAAATAGGGAAATAAGTTATTACATATTTGGTTCAAGACTATTAAGCTTTGATCAAGTTGTACATTATTTATTATTGATCATTTAATGATTGACATATATATGATTTGTTTGTGTCTGTATCGCTTTAAAGCTCATGGTCTTTTTTGCAAAGAATGTGCAAATATACATCTACAACTTTAAAGTTTCTCTGCTCTCGTGTTTGCTGTGTGGGTACCTAATTAAGAAAACCATTCTATTTTATACTACTTTATATGCATTTTACCTAATACACGAAGCCTACTTGTTTTCATTTTTCATTATAGAATGTGCTTTATAATTTCCTTCTTTCTAGATGTACATGTACCATTAATTATTGAAGGAAAAATAATATTCTCATTTAATTTTTTTGTTCTTCTGAAGTATCACTTAGGACATTGTGGTCACATATGTTCATTGTTTTTGCCGAGCTTTATGGTTGAAAATACTTTTCTGTCATTAATTGTTAATATTGGTATATTTTAATTTTCATGTGCTTTTTTTAGCATTATAAAAATTGATTCCTCATCATCTTATATACTGGACTAGTGCACTACTTTTTTACTTCGACTTATGACAGTCTTTTATTATATGCGAATATTATGATTTCACTTCTAAATTCTTACAATCCTTACAGTGACATGCTTATGTACTTTCTGTTGTTCATTCATTTTAACTCTCTGCTTTTGGTTGGGAAGTATTTACATAACTGATACACTTTTGTGTTGCAGATTTATAAAAGGTAATGCTTAAAGTGACAGTGATCGGTAAAACTGACGTAGTAAGGCTCATAAAGGTGCGATTATTTCAAACAATCGGCAAGAGTTGAGTTGGCTAGAGGGACTCCTAAGGAAAAGCTGAGGTGAGAAAAAAGATACTGCTCCATAATATATGTTAAAGATATGATATTAATGATATGCTATTACTGAAATGTTATGCTATTAACTTGATCATTGTGCCGTTTTGTACCATTATCCTTCTATGAAGCAAAGTAATGTATATGTTATGGCATAGTATTTGTGTTATTTATTCTGCATTGATAAGTTAAAAATGTGTGGATATAATATTCAATAGCCAAACACATTCAAATAAAGAAGTCGGTATTTGCAAAAAGATATAGAATCAATAATATTTACTCTAATTTGTACATTGTTATGCATGTCAGTTAATTCTCCACACATACCACCACTAAGAGAGATGGATAGATAGAGATCTTAGTGATTTTGGTTTCATGAGAAAACTCTTTATTTTGGTTTTATGATTTCATTTTATTTCTACATGGTTTGTCAAAAGAATCATTAAATTATTCAATGTTTTAATTAATCACGGTTTTGTAGACACTAGAGACTTATGCGCACCTATTTCACCTTTGAACCAGGCAAATTGAGAAAGGCTGACCATTGAGAAAGGATGACCAATTGACTGCATCTGAAGTGTTACCGTTTCATTAGGAAGATATGGGCATTCCTTAGTTAGTTGAATGTGTTTTGAGTCTTGTGCTATAGCTTGGTTTTCCTTTCAAAGTTAGGTTGTTCTTTTAGTTTGTGATGTTTTTGAGAACTATTGTACTTGTGTGAGAATTATTGTACTTGTGGAGTAGAATTTTATTAATAAAATTCACTACAAAAATGTTGTCATATATTTTGGGTTTTGTTAAAGTTTTATGTAATTGAATCTACACATGTATTTATATTTTTAGTAAATTTTTACCATTTGTATATATTTTTGTCATATTTAGAGTAGTAAATTTAGTAACATTGCTATCAAGAGCATTGGAAAAAAGTGGTATAAGAATGACTTATAACAGCGCTTATCAGTTAAAACGCCGTAATAAAGAGGAGCTTTTAAAGCGCTTATAAAGAAACAGCGCTGTCACACACTACCGTTAGACAGCGCTTGCATAAAACGCGCTATCTAAAGCATCTTAAAGCGCTGTCCTAACCCATCATATAAGAGCGCTTGACCGAATAAGCGCTTTCTAAAGTTCCTCAATAATAACCTATAACAGCGTTTTTTGTGTATGCAAAAGCGCTGTGTATACTTTTAACAGCGCCAAAATAGACAGCGCTTGTAAAGCGCTGTCTAAAGTGAAAATAAGCGCTGTCTAAACCCTTTTTTGGCGTAGTGAGTGGGCAAAATCGGCCTACAAATGGAATTTTCACGTTCTCCATATGCACACGCTCCTACCACGATATAAGTAGGTGTCGTGACACCTTCCGGTGTAATTCGGAAAACTTTGATTTTTTCGACCCCCGCTCGCCATGGCACGAGGCTTAGCGCGTCCAAATGCGGTGGCGTGGGCAAAATCGGCCTACACATGGAATTTTCAAGTTCTCCATGTGCACACGCTCCTACCACGATACAAGGAGGTGTCGTGACACCTGCCGGTATAATTCGGAAAACTTTGATTTTTTTCGACCCACGCTCGCCATGGCACGGGGCTTAGCGCGTCCAGATGCGGTGGAGTGGGCAAAATCGGCCTACAAATGGAATTTTCACGTTCTCCATATGCACACGCTCCTACCACGATATAAGTAGGTGTCGTGACACCTTCCGGTGTAATTCGTAAAACTTTGATTTTTTCGACCCCGCTCGCCATGGCACGAGGCTTAGCGCGTCCAAATGCGGTGGCGTGGGCAAAATCGGCCAACACATGGACTTTTCACGTTCTCCATGTGCACACGCTCCTACCACGATACAAGGAGGTGCTGTGACACCTTCCGGTATAATTCGGAAAACTTTGATTTTTTTCGACCCCCGCTCGCCATGGCACAGGGCTTAGCGCGTCCAGATGCGGTGGAGTGGGCAAAATCGGCCAACACATGGAATTTTCACGTTCTCCATATGCACACGCTCCTACCACGATATAAGTAGGTGTCGTGACACCTTCCGGTGTAATTCGGAAAACTTTGATTTTTTCGACCCCCGCTCGCCATGGCACGGGGCTTAGCGCGTCCAAATGCGGTGTCGTGGGCAAAATTGGCCTACACATGGAATTTTAACGTTCTCCATGTGCACACACTCCTACCACGATACAAGGAGGTGTCGTGACTCCTGCCGGAATAATTCGGAAAACTTTGATTTTTTTTGACCCACGCTCGCCATGGCACGAGGCTTAGCGCGTCCAGATGCGGTGGCGTGGGCAAAATCGGCCTACACTTGGAATTTTCATGTTCTCCATGTGCACACGCTCCTACCACGATACAAGGAGGTGCTGTGACACCTTCCGGTATAATTCGGAAAACTTTGATTTTTTTCAACCCCCGCTCGCCATGGCACGGGGATTAGCGCGTCCAGATGCGGTGGAGTGGGCAAAATCGGCCTACAAATGGAATTTTCACGTTCTCCATATGCACACGCTCCTACCACGATATAAGTAAGTGTCGTGACACCTTCCGGTGTCATTCGGAAAACTTTGATTTTTTCGACCCCCGCTCGCCATGGCACGAGGCTTAGCGCGTCCAAATGCGGTGGCGTGGGCAAAATTGGCCTACACATGGAATTTTCACGTTCTCCATATGCACACGCTCCTACCACGATACAAGGAGGTGTCGTGACACATTCCAGTGTAATTCGGAAAACTTTGATTTTCTCGACCCCCGCCCGCCGTGGTACGGGCTTAGTGAGTACAAATGCGGTGGCGTGGGCAAAATATGCCTACACATGGAATTTTAACGTTCTCCATGTGCACACGCTCCTACCACGATAAAAGGAGGTGCTGTGACACCTTCCGGTATAATTCGGAAAACTTTGATTTTTTTCGACCCTCGCTCGCCATGTTACGGGGCTTAGCGCGTCCAGATGCGGTGGCGTGGGCAAAATCGGCCTACACATAGAATTTTCATGTTCTCCATGTGCACACGCTCCTACCACGATACAAGGAGGTGCTGTGACACCTTCCAGTATAATTCGGAAAACTTTAATTTTTTCGACCCCCGCTCACCATGGCACGAGGCTTAACGCGACCAAATGCGGTGGCGTGGGCAAAATCGGCCTACACATGGAATTTTCACGTTCTCCCTGTGCACACGCTCCTACCACGATACAATGAGGTGATGTGACACATTCCGGTGTAATTCAGAAAACTTGATTTTTTCGACCCCCGCTCGCCATGGCACGGGGCTTAGCGCGTCCAAATGCGGTGGCGTAGGCAAAATTGGCCTACACATGAAATTTTCACGTTCTGTATATGCACACGCTCCTACCACGATACAAGGAGGTGTCATGACACCTTCCGGTGTAATTCCGAAAACTATGATTTTTTCGACCCCCGTCCGCCATGGCACGGGGCTTAGCGCGTCCAGATGCGGTGGCGTGGGCAAAATATGCCTACACATGGAATTTTAACGTTCTCCATCGGCACACGCTCCTAGCACGATACAAGGAGCTGCCGTGACACCTTCCGGTGTAATTCAGAAAACTTTGATTTTTCGACCCCTGCTTGCCATGGCACGGGGCTTAGCGCGTCCAGATGCGGTGGCGTGGGCAAAATATGCCTACACATGGAATTTTAACGTTCTCCATGTGCACACGCTCCTACCATGATACAAGGAGGTGCTGTGAAACATTTCGGAGTAATTCGGAAAACTTTGATTTTTTTCGACCCCAGCTCGCCATGGCGCGGGGCTTAGCGCGTCCAAATGCAGTGGCGTGGGACAAATCGGCCTACACATGGAATTTTCACGTTTTCCCTGTGCACACGCTCCTACCATGATACAAGGAGGTGCAGTGACACATTCCGGTGTAATTCAGAAAACCTAATTTTTTCCACCCCCGCTCGCCATAGCACGGGGCTTAGCGCGTCCAAATGCGGTGTCGTGGGCAAAATTGGCCTTCACATGGAATTTTCACGTTTTCCTTGTGCACACGCTCCTACCACGATATAAGTAGGTGTCGTGATACCTTTCGGTGTAATTCAGAAAACTTTGATTTTTCGACCCCCGCCCGCCATGGCACGGGGCTTAGCGCGTCCAGATGCGGTGGCGTGGGCAAAATTGGCCTACACATGGAATTTTCACGTTCTCCATATGCAAACGCTCCTACCACGATACAAGGAGGTGTCGTGACACCTTCCAGTGTAATTCGGAAAACTTTGATTTTTTCGACCCCTGCCCGCCGTGGCACGGGGCTTAGTGCGTCCAGATGCGGTGGCGTGGGCAAAATATGCCTACACATGGAATTTTAATTTTCTCCATGTGCACACGCTCCTACCACGATACAAGGAGGTGCTGTGACACCTTCCGGTATAATTCAGAAAACTTTGATTTTTTTCGACCCCCGCTCGCCATGGCACGGGGCTTAGCGCGTCCAGATGCGGTGGCGTGGGCAAAATCGGCCTACACTTCGAATTTTCACGTTCTCCATGTGCACACGCTCCTACCACGATACAAGGAGGTGCTGTGACACCTTCCGGTATAATTCGGAAAACTTTGATTTTTTTCAACCCCCGCTCGCCATGGCACGGGGATTAGCGTATCCAGATGCGGTGGAGTGGGCAAAATCGGCCTACAAATGGAATTTTCACGTTCTCCATATGCACACGCTCCTACCACGATATAAGTAGGTGCCGTGACACCTTCCGGTGTAATTCGGAAAACTTTGATTTTTTCGACCCCCGCTCGCCATGGCACGAGGCTTAGCGCGTCCAAATGCGGTGGCGTGGGCAAAATCGGCCTACACATGGAATTTTCAAGTTCTCCATGTGCACACGCTCCTACCACGATACAAGAAGGTGTCGTGACACCTGCCGGTATAATTCGGAAAACTTTGATTTTTTTCGACCCACGCTCGCCATGGCACGGGGCTTAGCGCGTCCAGATGCGGTGGAGTGGGCAAAATCGGCCTACAAATGGAATTTTCACGTTCTCCATATGCACACGCTCCTACCACGATATAAGTAGGTGTCGTGACACCTTCCGGTGTAATTCGGAAAACTTTGATTTTTTCGACCCCGCTCGCCATGGCACGAGGCTTAGCGCGTCCAAATGCGGTGGCGTGGGCAAAATCGGCCAACACATGGACTTTTCACGTTCTCCATGTGCACACGCTCCTACCACGATACAAGGAGGTGCTGTGACACCTTCCGGTATAATTCGGAAAACTTTGATTTTTTTCGACCCCCGCTCGCCATGGCACAGGGCTTAGCGCGTCCAGATGCGGTGGAGTGGGCAAAATCGGGCAACACATGGAATTTTCACGTTCTCCATATGCACACGCTCCTACCACGATATAAGTAGGTGTCGTGACACCTTCCGGTGTAATTCGGAAAACTTTGATTTTTTCGACCCCCGCTCGCCATGGCACGGGGCTTAGCGCGTCCAAATGCGGTGGCGTGGGCAAAATTGGCCTACACATGGAATTTTAACGTTCTCCATGTGCACACACTCCTACCACGATACAAGGAGGTGTCGTGACACCTGCCGGTATAATTCGGAAAACTTTGATTTTTTTCGACCCACGCTCGCCATGGCACGAGGCTTAGCGCGTCCAGATGCGGTGGAGTGGGCAAAATCGGCCTACACATGGAATTTTCACGTTTTCCCTGTGCACACGCTCCTACCACGATACAATGAGGTGATGTGACACATTCCGGTGTAATTCAGAAAACTTGATTTATTCGACCCCCGTCCGCCATGGCACGGGGCTTAGCGCGTCCAAATGCGGTGGCGTAGGCAAAATTGGCCTACACATGAAATTTTCACGTTCTGCATATGCACACGCTACTACCACGATATAAGTAGGTGTCGTGACACCTTCCGGTGTAATTCGGAAAACTTTGATTTTTTCGACCCCCGCTCGCCATGGCACGAGGCTTAGCGCGTCCAAATGCGGTGGCGTGGGCAAAATCGGCCTACACATGGAATTTTCAAGTTCTCCATGTGCACACGCTCCTACCACGATACAAGGAGGTGTCGTGACACCTGCCGGTATAATTCGGAAAACTTTGATTTTTTTCGACCCACGCTCGCCATGGCACGAGGCTCAGCGCGTCCAGATGCGGTGGAGTGGGCAAAATCGGCCTACAAATGGAATTTTCACGTTCTCCATATGCACACGCTCCTACCACGATATAAGTAGGTGTCGTGACACCTTCCGGTGTAATTCGGAAAACTTTGATTTTTTCGACCCCGCTCGCCATGGCACGAGGCTTAGCGCGTCCAAATGCGGTGGCGTGGGCAAAATCGGCCAACACATGGACTTTTCACGTTCTCCATGTGCACACGCTCCTACCTAGATATAAAGAGGTGTCGTGATACCTTCAGTGTAATTCAGATAACTTTGATTTTTTCGGCCCCGGCCCGCCATGGCACGGGGCTTAGTGCGTCCAAATGCGGTGGCGTGGGCAAAATCGGTCTACACATGGCATTTCCACGTTCTCCATATGCACACGCTCCTACCACAATACAAGGAGGTGTCGTGACACCATCCGGTGTAATTCGGAAAACTTTGATTTTTTTCGACCCCCGCTCGCCATGGCACAGGGCTTAGCGCGTCCAGATGCGGTGGAGTGGGCAAAATCGGCCTACACATGGAATTTTCACGTTCTCCATATGCACACGCTCCTACCACGATATAAGTAGGTGTCGTGACACCTTCCGGTGTAATTCGGAAAACTTTGATTTTTTCGACCCCCGCTCGCCATGGCACGGGGCTTAGCGCGTCCAAATGCGGTGGCGTGGGCAAAATTGGCCTACACATGGAATTTTAACGTTCTCCATGTGCACACACTCCTACCACAATACAAGGAGGTGTCGTGACACCTGCCGGTATAATTCGGAAAACTTTGATTTTTTTTCGACCCACGCTCGCCATGGCACGGGGCTTAGCGCGTCCAGATGCGGTGGCGTGGGCAAAATCGGCCTACACTTGGAATTTTCATGTTCTCCATGTGCACACGCTCCTACCACGATACAAGGAGGTACTGTGACACCTTCCGGTATAATTCGGAAAACTTTGATTTTTTTCAACCCCCGCTCGCCATGGCACGGGGATTAGCGCGTCCAGATGCGGTGGAGTGGGCAAAATCGGCCTACAAATGGAATTTTCACGTTCTCCATATGCACACGCTCCTACCACGATATAAGTAAGTGTCGTGACACCTTCCGGTGTCATTCGGAAAACTTTGATTTTTTCGACCCCCGCTCGCCATGGCACGAGGCTTAGCGCGTCCACATGCGGTGGCGTGGGCAAAATCGGCCTACACATGGAATTTTCACGTTCTCCATGTGCACACACTCCTACCACGATACAAGGAGGTGCTGTGACACCTTCCGGTATAATTCGGAAAACTTTGATTTTTTTCGACCCCCGCTCGCCATGGCACAGGGCTTAGCGCGTCCAGATGCGGTGCCGTGGGCAAAATCGGCCAACACATGGAATTTTCACGTTCTCCATGTGCACACGCTCCTGCCACGATACAAGGAGGTGCTGTGACACCTTCCAGTATAATTCGGGAAACTTTAATTTTTTCGACCCCTGCTCGCCATGGCACGGACGCGTCCAAATGCGATGGCGTGGGCAAACTCGGCATACACATGGAATTTTCACGTTCTCCTTGTGCACACGCTCCTACCACGATACAAGGAGGTGATGTGACACATTCCGGTGTAATTCAGAATACTTTGATTTTTTCGACCCCCGCCCACCATGGCACGGGGCTCAGCACGTCCAGATGCGGTGGCGTGGGGAAAATCGGCTTACACATGGAATTTTCACGTTCTCCATATGCACACGCTCCTACCACGATATAAGTAGGTGTCGTGACACCTTCCGGTGTAATTCGGAAAACTTTGATTTTTTCGACCCCCGCCTGCCATGGCACGGGGCTTAGCGCGTCCAGATGCGGTGGCGTGGGCAAAATCGGCCTACACATGGAATTTTCACGTTCTCCATATGCACACGCTTCTACCACGATACAAGGAGGTGTCGTGACACCTTCCTGTGTAATTCGGAAAACTTTGATTTTTTCGACCCCCGCCCGCAATGGCACGGGGCTCAGCACGTCCAGATGCGGTGGCGTGGGGAAAATCGGCTTACACATGGAATTTTCACGTTCTCCATATGCACACGCTCCTACCACGATATAAGTAGGTGTCGTGACACCTTCCGGTGTAATTCGGAAAACTTTGATTTTTTCGACCCCCGCCCGCCATGGCACGGGGCTTAGCGCGTCCAGATGCGGTGGCGTGGGCAAAATCGGCCTACACATGGAATTTTCACGTTCTCCATATGCACACGCTTCTACCACGATACAAGGAGGTGTCGTGACACCTTCCTGTGTAATTCGGAAAACTTTGATTTTTTCGACCCCCGCCCGCAATGGCACGGGGCTTAGCGCGTCCAGATACGGTGGCGTGGGCAAAATTGGCCTACACATGGAATTTTCACGTTCTCCATATGCACACGCTCCTACCACGATACAAGGAGGTGTCGTGACACATTCCAGTGTAATTCAGAAAACTTGATTTTTTCGACCCCCGCTCGCCATGGCACGGGGCTTAGCGCGTCCAGATGCGGTGGCGTGGGCAAAATCGGCCTACACATAGAATTTTCATGTTCTCCATGTGCACACGCTCCTACCACGATACAAGGAGGTGCTGTGACACCTTCCAGTATAATTCGGAAAACTTTAATTTTTTCGACCCCCGCTCGCCATGGCACGAGGCTTAACGCGTCCAAATGCGGTGGCGTGGGCAAAATCGGCCTACACATGGAATTTTCACGTTCTCCCTGTGCACACGCTCCTACCACGATACAATGAGGTGATGTGACACATTCCGGTGTAATTCAGAAAACTTGATTTTTTCGACCCCCGCTCGCCATGGCACGGGGCTTAGCGCGTCCAAATGCGGTGGCGTAGGCAAAATTGGCCTACACATGAAATTTTCACGTTCTGCATATGCACACGCTCCTACCACGATACAAGGAGGTGTCATGACACCTTCCGGTGTAATTCCGAAAACTATGATTTTTTCGACCCCCGTCCGCCATGGCACGGGGCATAGCGCGTCCAGATGCGGTGGCGTGGGCAAAATATGCCTACACATGGAATTTTAACGTTCTCCATCGGCACACGCTCCTAGCACGATACAAGGAGCTGCCGTGACACCTTCCAGTGTAATTCAGAAAACTTTGATTTTTCGACCCCTGCTTGCCATGGCACGGGGCTTAGCGCGTCCAGATGCGGTGGCGTGGGCAAAATATGCCTTCACATGGAATTTTAACGTTCTCCATGTGCACACGCTCCTACCATGATACAAGGAGGTGCTATGAAACATTTCGGAGTAATTCGGAAAACTTTGATTTTTTTCGACCCCAGCTCGCCATGGCGCGGGGCTTAGCGCGTCCAAATGCAGTGGCGTGGGAAAAATCGGCCTACACATGGAATTTTCACGTTTTCCCTGTGCACACGCTCCTACCATGATACAAGGAGGTGCAGTAACACATTCCGGTGTAATTCAGAAAACCTGATTTTTTCCACCCCCGCTCGCCATAGCACGGGGCTTAGCGCGTCCAAATGCGGTGTCGTGGGCAAAATTGGCCTTCACATGGAATTTTCACGTTTTCCTTGTGCACACGCTCCTACCACGATATAAGTAGGTGTCGTGATACCTTTCGGTGTAATTCAGAAAACTTTGATTTTTCGACCCCCGCCCGCCATGGCACGGGGCTTAGCGCGTCCAGATGCGGTGGCGTGGGCAAAATTGGCCTACACATGGAATTTTCACGTTCTCCATATGCAAACGCTCCTACCACGATACAAGGAGGTGTCGTGACCCCTTCCAGTGTAATTCGGAAAACTTTGATTTTTTCGACCCCTGCCCGCCGTGGCACGGGGCTTAGTGCGTCCAGATGCGGTGGCGTGGGCAAAATCGGCCTACACTTGGAATTTTCACGTTCTCCATGTGCACACGCTCCTACCACGATACAAGGAGGTGCTGTGACACCTTCCGGTATAATTCGGAAAACTTTGATTTTTTTCAACCCCCGCTCGCCATGGCACGGGGATTAGCGCATCCAGATGCGGTGGAGTGGGCAAAATCGGCCTACAAATGGAATTTTCACGTTCTCCATATGCACACGCTCCTACCACGATATAAGTAGGTGCCGTGACACCTTCCGGTGTAATTCGGAAAACTTTGATTTTTTCGACCCCCGCTCGCCATGGCACGAGGCTTAGCGCGTCCAAATGCGGTGGCGTGGGCAAAATCGGCCAACACATGGACTTTTCACGTTCTCCATGTGCACACGCTCCTACCACGATACAAGGAGGTGCTGTGACACCTTCCGGTATAATTCGGAAAACTTTGATTTTTTTCGACCCCCGCTCGCCATGGCACAGGGCTTAGCGCGTCCAGATGCGGTGGAGTGGGCAAAATCGGGCAACACATGGAATTTTCACGTTCTCCATATGCACACGCTCCTACCACGATATAAGTAGGTGTCGTGACACCTTCCGGTGTAATTCGGAAAACTTTGATTTTTTCGACCCCCGCTCGCCATGGCACGGGGCTTAGCGCGTCCAAATGCGGTGGCGTGGGCAAAATTGGCCTACACATGGAATTTTAACGTTCTCCATGTGCACACACTCCTACCACGATACAAGGAGGTGTCGTGACACCTGCCGGTATAATTCGGAAAACTTTGATTTTTTTCGACCCACGCTCGCCATGGCACGAGGCTTAGCGCGTCCAGATGCGGTGGCGTGGGCAAAATCGGCCTACACTTGGAATTTTCATGTTCTCCATGTGCACACGCTCCTACCACGATACAAGGAGGTGCTGTGACACCTTCCGGTATAATTCGGAAAACTTTGATTTTTTTCGACCCCCGCTCGCCATGTTACGGGGCTTAGCGCGTCCAAATGCGGTGGCGTGGGCAAAATCGGCCAACACATGGACTTTTCACGTTCTCCATGTGCACACGCTCCTACCACGATACAAGGAGGTGCTGTGACACCTTCCGGTATAATTCGGAAAACTTTGATTTTTTTCGACCCCCGCTCGCCATGGCA
Organism: Trifolium repens; assembly: GCA_030408175.1. Taxonomy (NCBI): domain Eukaryota; kingdom Viridiplantae; phylum Streptophyta; class Magnoliopsida; order Fabales; family Fabaceae; genus Trifolium; species Trifolium repens. The sequence goes on along the minus strand of CP125838.1, from coordinate 35,433,822 downwards.
CAGGGCTTAGCGCGTCCAGATGCGGTGGAGTGGGCAAAATCGGCCAACACATGGAATTTTCACGTTCTCCATATGCACACGCTCCTACCACGATATAAGTAGGTGTCGTGACACCTTCCGGTGTAATTCGGAAAACTTTGATTTTTTCGACCCCCGCTCGCCATGGCACGGGGCTTAGCGCGTCCAAATGCGGTGGCGTGGGCAAAATTGGCCTACACATGGAATTTTAACGTTCTCCATGTGCACACACTCCTACCACGATACAAGGAGGTGTCGTGACACCTGCCGGTATAATTCGGAAAACTTTGATTTTTTTCGACCCACGCTCGCCATGGCACGAGGCTTAACGCGTCCAGATGCGGTGGCGTGGGCAAAATCGGCCTACACTTGGAATTTTCATGTTCTCCATGTGCACACGCTCCTACCACGATACAAGGAGGTGCTGTGACACCTTCCGGTATAATTCGGAAAACTTTGATTTTTTTCGACCCCCGCTCGCCATGTTACGGGGCTTAGCACGTCCAGATGCGGTGGCGTGGGCAAAATCGGCCTACACATAGAATTTTCATGTTCTCCATGTGCACACGCTCCTACCACGATACAAGAGGTGCTGTGACACCTTCCAGTATAATTCGGAAAACTTTAATTTTTTCGACCCCCGCTCGCCATGGCACGAGGCTTAACGCGTCCAAATGCGGTGGCGTGGGCAAAATCGGCCTACACATGGAATTTTCACGTTCTCCCTGTGCACACGCTCCTACCACGATACAATGAGGTGATGTGACACATTCCGGTGTAATTTAGAAAACTTGATTTTTTCGACCCCCGTCCGCCATGGCACGGGGCTTAGCGCGTCCAAATGCGGTGGCGTAGGCAAAATTGGCCTACACATGAAATTTTCACGTTCTGCATATGCACACGCTCCTACCACGATACAAGGAGGTGTCATGACACCTTCCGGTGTAATTCCGAAAACTTTGATTTTTTCGACCCCCGTCCGCCATGGCACGGGGCTTAGCGCGTCCAGATGCGGTGGCATGGGCAAAATATGCCTACACATAGAATTTTAACGTTCTCCATTGGCACACGCTCCTACCACGATACAAGGAGGTGCCGTGACACCTTCCTGTGTAATTCAGAAAACTTTGATTTTTCGACCCCTGCTTGCCATGGCACGGGGCTTAGCGCGTCCAGATGCGGTGGCGTGGGCAAAATATGCCTACACATGGAATTTTAACGTTCTCCATGTGCACACGCTCCTACCACGATACAAGGAGGTGCTGTGAAACATTTCGGTGTAATTCGGAAAACTTTAATTTTTTTCGACCCCAGCTCGCCATGGCGCGGGGCTTAGCGCGTCCAAATGCGGTGGCGTGGGAAAAATCGGCCTACACATGGAATTTTCACGTTTTCCCTGTGCACACGCTCCTACCACGATATAAGTAGGTGTCGTGATACCTTTCTGTGTAATTCAGAAAACTTTGATTTTTCGACCCCCGCCCGCCATGGCACGGGGCTTAGCGCGTCCAGATGCGGTGGCGTTGGCAAAATTGGCCTACACATGGAATTTTCACGTTCTCCATATGCAAACGCTCCTACCACGATACAAGGAGGTGCTGTGACACCTTCCGGTATAATTCGGAAAACTTTGATTTTTTTCAACCCCCGCTCGCCATGGCACGGGGATTAGCGCATCCAGATGCGGTGGAGTGGGCAAAATCGGCCTACAAATGGAATTTTCACGTTCTCCATATGCACACGCTCCTACCACGATATAAGTAGGTGTCGTGACACCTTCCGGTGTAATTCGGAAAACTTTGATTTTTTCGACCCCGCTCGCCATGTCACGAGGCTTAGCGCGTCCAAATGCGGTGGCGTGGGCAAAATCGGCCAACATATGGAATTTTCACGTTCTCCATGTGCACACGCTCCTACCACGATACAAGGAGGTGCTGTGACACCTTCCGGTATAATTCGGAAAACTTTGATTTTTTTCGACCCCCGCTCGCCATGGCACAGGGCTTAGCGCGTCCAGATGCGGTGGAGTGGGCAAAATCGGCCTACACATGGAATTTTCACGTTCTCCATATGCACACGCTCCTACCACGATATAAGTAGGTGTCGTGACACCTTCCGGTGTAATTCGGAAAACTTTGATTTTTTCGACCCCCGCTCGCCATGGCACGGGGCTTAGCGCGTCCAAATGCGGTGGCGTGGGCAAAATCGGCCAACATATGGAATTTTCACGTTCTCCATGTGCACACGCTCCTAGCACGATACAAGGAGGTGCTGTGACACCTTCCGGTATAATTCGGAAAATTTTGATTTTTTTCAACCCCCGCTCGCCATGGCACGGGGATTAGCACGTCCAGATGCGGTGGAGTGGGCAAAATTGGCCTACACATGGAATTTTCACATTCTCCATATGCACACGCTCCTACCACGATACAAGGAGGTGTCGTGACACCTTCCGGTGTAATTCGGAAAACTTTGATTTTTTCGACCCCCGTCCGCCATGGCACGGGGCTTAGCGCGTCCAGATGCGGTGGCATGGGCAAAATATGCCTACACATAGAATTTTAACGTTCTCCATTGGCACACGCTCCTACCACGATACAAGGAGGTGCCGTGACACCTTCCTGTGTAATTCAGAAAACTTTGATTTTTCGACCCCTGCTTGCCATGGCACGGGGCTTAGCGCGTCCAGATGCGGTGGCGTGGGCAAAATATGCCTACACATGGAATTTTAACGTTCTCCATGTGCACACGCTCCTACCACGATACAAGGAGGTGCTGTGAAACATTTCGGTGTAATTCGGAAAACTTTAATTTTTTTCGACCCCAGCTCGCCATGGCGCGGGGCTTAGCGCGTCCAAATGCGGTGGCGTGGGAAAAATCGGCCTACACATGGAATTTTCACGTTTTCCCTGTGCACACGCTCCTACCACGATATAAGTAGGTGTCGTGATACCTTTCTGTGTAATTCAGAAAACTTTGATTTTTCGACCCCCGCCCGCCATGGCACGGGGCTTAGCGCGTCCAGATGCGGTGGCGTTGGCAAAATTGGCCTACACATGGAATTTTCACGTTCTCCATATGCAAACGCTCCTACCACGATACAAGGAGGTGCTGTGACACCTTCCAGTATAATTCGGAAAACTTTGATTTTTTTCAACCCCCGCTCGCCATGGCACGGGGATTAGCGCATCCAGATGCGGTGGAGTGGGCAAAATCGGCCTACAAATGGAATTTTCACGTTCTCCATATGCACACGCTCCTACCACGATATAAGTAGGTGTCGTGACACCTTCCGGTGTAATTCGGAAAACTTTGATTTTTTCGACCCCGCTCGCCATGTCACGAGGCTTAGCGCGTCCAAATGCGGTGGCGTGGGCAAAATCGGCCAACATATGGAATTTTCACGTTCTCCATGTGCACACGCTCCTACCACGATACAAGGAGGTGCTGTGACACCTTCCGGTATAATTCGGAAAACTTTGATTTTTTTCGACCCCCGCTCGCCATGGCACAGGGCTTAGCGCGTCCAGATGCGGTGGAGTGGGCAAAATCGGCCTACACATGGAATTTTCACGTTCTCCATATGCACACGCTCCTACCACGATATATGTAGGTGTCGTGACACCTTCCGGTGTAATTCGGAAAACTTTGATTTTTTCGACCCCCGCTCGCCATGGCACGGGGCTTAGCGCGTCCAAATGCGGTGGCGTGGGCAAAATCGGCCAACATATGGAATTTTCACGTTCTCCATGTGCACACGCTCCTAGCACGATACAAGGAGGTGCTGTGACACCTTCCGGTATAATTCGGAAAATTTTGATTTTTTTCAACCCCCGCTCGCCATGGCACGGGGATTAGCACGTCCAGATGCGGTGGAGTGGGCAAAATCGGCCTACAAATGGAATTTTCACGTTCTCCATATGCACACGCTCCTACCACGATATAAGTAAGTGTCGTGACACCTTCCGGTGTCATTCGGAAAACTTTGATTTTTTTCGACCCCCGCTCGCCATGGCACAGGGCTTAGCGCGTCCAGGTGTGGTGCCGTGGGCAAAATCGGCCAACACATGGAATTTTCACGTTCTCCATGTGCACACGCTCCTACCACGATACAAGGAGGTGCTGTGACACCTTCCAGTATAATTCGGAAAACTTTAATTTTTTCGACCCCTGCTCGCCATGGCACGGACGCGTCCAAATGCATTGGCGTGGGCAAACTCGGCATACACATGGAATTTTCACGTTCTCCTTGGGCACACGCTCCTACCACGATACAAGGAGGTGATGTGACACATTCCGGTGTAATTCAGAAAACTTTGATTTTTTCGACCCCCGCCCACCATGGCACGGGGCTCAGCACGTCCAGATGCGGTGGCGTGGGCAAAATCGGCCAACACATGGAATTTTCACGTTCTCCTTTTGCACACGCTCCTACCATGATATAAGGAGGTGTCGTGACACCTTCCGGTGTAATTCGGAAAACTTTGATTTTTTCGACCCCCGCCCGCCATGGCACGGGGCTTAGCGCGTCCAGATGCGGGGGCGTGGGCAAAATCGGCCTACACATGGAATTTTCACGTTCTCCCTGTGCACACATTCCTACCTAGATATAAAGAGGTGTCGCGATACCTTCCAGTGTAATTCAGATAACTTTGATTTTTTCGGCCCCGGCCCGCCATGGCACGGGGCTTAGTGCGTCCAAATGCGGTGGCGTGGGCAAAATCGGTCTACACATGGCATTTCCACGTTCTCCATATGCACACGCTCCTACCACGATACAAGGAGGTGTCGTGACACCTTCCGGTGTAATTCGGAAAATTTGATTTTTTTCGACCCCCGCTCGCCATGGCACAGGGCTTAGCGCGTCCAGATGCGGTGGAGTGGGCAAAATCGGCCTACACATGGAATTTTCACGTTCTCCATATGCACACGCTCCTACCACGATATAAGTAGGTGTCGTGACACCTTCCGGTGTAATTCGGAAAACTTTGATTTTTTCGACCCCCGCTCGCCATGGCACGGGGCTTAGCGCGTCCAAATGCGGTGGCGTGGGCAAAATTGGCCTACACATGGAATTTTAACGTTCTCCATGTGCACACACTCCTACCACAATACAAGGAGTTGTCGTGACACCTGCCGGTATAATTCGGAAAACTTTGATTTTTTTTCGACCCACGCACGCCATGGCACGGGGCTTAGCGAGTCCAGATGCGGTGGCGTGGGCAAAATCGGCCTACACTTGGAATTTTCATGTTCTCCATGTGCACACGCTCCTACCCCGATACAAGGAGGTGCTGTGACACCTTCCGGTATAATTCGGAAAACTTTGATTTTTTTCAACCCCCGCTCGCCATGGCACGGGGATTAGCGCGTCCAGATGCGGTGGAGTGGGCAAAATCGGCCTACAAATGGAATTTTCACGTTCTCCATATGCACACGCTCCTACCACGATATAAGTAAGTGTCGTGACACCTTCCGGTGTCATTCGGAAAACTTTGATTTTTTCGACCCCCGCTCGCCATGGCACGAGGCTTAGCGCGTCCAAATGCGGTGGCGTGGGCAAAATCGGCCTACACATGGAATTTTCACGTTCTCCATGTGCACACACTCCTACCACGATACAAGGAGGTGCTGTGACACCTTCCGGTATAATTCGGAAAACTTTGATTTTTTTCGACCCCCGCTCGCCATGGCACAGGGCTTAGCGCGTCCAGATGCGGTGCCGTGGGCAAAATCGGCCAACACATGGAATTTTCACGTTCTCCATGTGCACACGCTCCTGCCACGATACAAGGAGGTGCTGTGACACCTTCCAGTATAATTCGGGAAACTTAAATTTTTTCGACCCCTGCTCGCCATGGCACGGACGCGTCCAAATGCGATGGCGTGGGCAAACTCGGCATACACATGGAATTTTCACGTTCTCCATATGCACACGCTCCTACCACGATACAAGGAGGTGTCGTGACACCTTCCGGTGTAATTCGGAAAACTTTGATTTTTTCGACCCCCGGCCGCCATGGCACGGGGCTTAGCGCGTCCAGATGCGGTGGCGTGGGCAAAATCGGCCTACACATGGAATTTTCACGTTCTCCATATGCACACGCTCCTACCACGATACAAGGAGGTGTCGTGACACCTTCCTGTGTAATTCGGAAAACTTTGATTTTTTCGACCCCCGCCCGCAATGGCACGGGGCTTAGCGCGTCCAGATACGGTGGCGTGGGCAAAATCGGCCTACACATGGAATTTTCACGTTCTCCATGTGCACACGCTCTTGCCACGATACAAGGAGTTGCTGTGACACCTTCCAGTATAATTCGGGAAACTTTAATTTTTTCGACCCCTGCTCGCCATGGCACGGACGCGTCCAAATGCGATGGCGTGGGCAAACTCGGCATACACATGGAATTTTCACGTTCTCCATATGCACACGCTCCTACCACGATATAAGTAGGTGTCGTGACACCTTCCGGTGTAATTCGGAAAACTTTGATTTTTTCGACCCCCGCCCGCCATGGCACGGGGCTTAGCGCGTCCAGATGCGGGGGCGTGGGCAAAATCGGCCTACACATGGAATTTTCACGTTCTCCCTGTGCACACACTCCTACCTAGATATAAAGAGGTGTCGTGATACCTTCAGTGTAATTCAGATAACTTTGATTTTTATCGACCCCCGCTCGCCATGGCACAGGGCTTAGCGCGTCCAGATGCGGTGGAGTGGGCAAAATCGGCCTACACATGGAATTTTCACGTTCTCCATATGCACACGCTCCTACCACGATATAAGTAGGTGTCGTGACACCTTCCGGTGTAATTCGGAAAACTTTGATTTTTTCGACCCCCGCTCGCCATGGCACGGGGCTTAGCGCGTCCAAATGCGGTGGCGTGGGCAAAATTGGCCTACACATGGAATTTTAACGTTCTCCATGTGCACACACTCCTACCACAATACAAGGAGTTGTCGTGACACCTGCCGGTATAATTCGGAAAACTTTGATTTTTTTTCGACCCACGCTCGCCATGGCACGGGGCTTAGCGCGTCCAGATGCGGTGGCGTGGGCAAAATCGGCCTACACTTGGAATTTTCATGTTCTCCATGTGCACACGCTCCTACCACGATACAAGGAGGTGCTGTGACACCTTCCGGTATAATTCGGAAAACTTTGATTTTTTTCAACCCCCGCTCGTAGGGGTGTAATTGGACCGGTTTGGATCGGTTTTTAATGAATCCGATGTCCGAACCAATGAACTCTCAATTGGTTCGGTTTGGTTCGGTTTTTGGTGTTTTTCAAAAATGAAACCGAACCAAACTAATCGGTTTGGTTCGGTTTGGTTCGGATACTTTAATCGGTTTTTTCTCAATATTTTTCATGCTATTATTTTTTTCCGATATCAATCATTTCAACATTATTAGCACTTGAATTATCAACGGTTACACAACAAACTTTTTTAATCCCTCATTCTTTCAAGCATGCTTGTAATTTTTTATCAATTGTTTCACCTGTGATCCGAAATTAGATTTAAACTCAATATTTTTTTATTCAACACCTACCCCTCATCAATGTCATGAAAAGTTACAATCATATAATTCATATTTTGTACCGATGTCCAACAATTGATGGTAAGAAAAACCATTTGTTTATTTGCAAACAATATGTTCTTTAGCTTATCATTTTCATCATTATTCTTATGTGGTAAAATACACCAACCACTACTCAAACACGTTGTTGTTTGTGAGGTGATAGAGCATGTATGAGAGCGTGTTTCTAAATTATTGTTTGCTATATGACTAGATATTTTTTTTTACAAGTATTTCAAGTTTGGTCAGTTTTAGTTTTTTAACGTCTATAAAAAAATATTAATTTAACAATATGTATCTATTGGTTTGGTTCGGTTTTCATCGGTTCTTGAAAATTGAATCCGAGAACCGAACCAAACCACATCGATTTTCAATTGGTTTGGTTCGGTTTTTGATCCGAACCATAAAAATTGGTTTTTTTTCGGTTTGGATTGGTTTGGATCGTCGGTTCAATTGGATTTTTTTGATCCGCTTACACCCCTACCCGCTCGCCATGGCACGGGGATTAGCGCGTCCAGATGCGGTGGAGTGGGCAAAATCGGCCTACAAATGGAATTTTCACGTTCTCCATATGCACACGCTCCTACCACGATATAAGTAAGTGTCGTGACACCTTCCGGTGTCATTCGGAAAACTTTGATTTTTTCGACCCCCGCTCGCCATGGCACGAGGCTTAGCGCGTCCAAATGCGGTGGCGTGGGCAAAATCGGCCTACACATGGAATTTTCACGTTCTCCATGTGCACACACTCCTACCACGATACAAGGAGGTGCTGTGACACCTGCCGGTATAATTCGGAAAACTTTGATTTTTTTCGACCCCCGCTCGCCATGGCACAGGGCTTAGCGCGTCCAGATGCGGTGCCGTGGGCAAAATCGGCCAACACATGGAATTTTCACGTTCTCCATGTGCACACGCTCCTGCCACGATACAAGGAGGTGCTGTGACACCGTCCAGTATAATTCGGGAAACTTTAATTTTTTCGACCCCTGCTCGCCATGGCACGGACGCGTCCAAATGCGATGGCGTGGGCAAACTCGGCATACACATGGAATTTTCACGTTCTCCTTGTGCACACGCTCCTACCACGATACAAGGAGGTGTCGTGACACCTTCCGGTGTAATTCGGAAAACTTTGATTTTTTCGACCCCCGGCCGCCATGGCACAGGGCTTAGCGCGTCCAGATGCGGTGGCGTGGGCAAAATCGGCCTACACATGGAATTTTCACGTTCTCCATATGCACACGCTCCTACCACGATACAAGGAGGTGTCGTGACACCTTCCTGTGTAATTCGGAAAACTTTGATTTTTTCGACCCCCGCCCGCAATGGCACGGGGCTTAGCGCGTCCAGATACGGTGGCGTGGGCAAAATCGGCCTACACATGGAATTTTCACGTTCTCCATGTGCACACGCTCTTGCCACGATACAAGGAGGTGCTGTGACACCTTCCAGTATAATTCGGGAAACTTTAATTTTTTCGACCCCTGCTCGCCATGGCACGGACGCGTCCAAATGCGATGGCGTGGGCAAACTCGGCATACACATGGAATTTTCACGTTCTCCTTGTGCACACGCTCCTACCACGATACAAGGAGGTGATGTGACACATTCCGGTGCAATTCAGAAAACTTTGATTTTTTCGACCCCCGCCCACCATGGCACGGGGCTCAGCACGTCCAGATGCGGTGGCGTGGGCAAAATCGGCCTACACATGGAATTTTCACGTTCTCCATATGCACACGCTCCTACCACGATATAAGTAGGTGTCGTGACACCTTCCGGTGTAATTCGGAAAACTTTGATTTTTTCGACCCCCGCCCGCCATGGCACGGGGCTTAGCGCGTCCAGATGCGGGGGCGTGGGCAAAATCGGCCTACACATGGAATTTTCACGTTCTCCCTGTGCACACACTCCTACCTAGATATAAAGAGGTGTCGTGATACCTTCAGTGTAATTCAGATAACTTTGATTTTTTCGGCCCCGGCCCGCCATGGCACGGGGCTTAGTGCGTCCAAATGCGGTGGCGTGGGCAAAATCGGTCTACACATGGCATTTCCACGTTCTCCATATGCACACGCTCCTACCACGATACAAGGAGGTGTCGTGACACCTTCCGGTGTAATTCGGAAAACTTTGATTTTTTTCGACCCCCGCTCGCCATGGCACAGGGCTTAGCGCGTCCAGATGCGGTGGAGTGGGCAAAATCGGCCTACACATGGAATTTTCACGTTCTCCATATGCACACGCTCCTACCACGATATAAGTAGGTGTCGTGACACCTTCTGGTGTAATTCGGAAAACTTTGATTTTTTCGACCCCCGCTCCCCATGGCACGGGGCTTAGCGCGTCCAAATGCGGTGGCGTGGGCAAAATTGGCCTACACATGGAATTTTAACGTTCTCCATGTGCACACACTCCTACCACAATACAATGAGGTGTCGTGACACCTGCCGGTATAATTCGGAAAACTTTGATTTTTTTTCGACCCACGCTCGCCATGGCACGGGGCTTAGCGCGTCCAGATGCGGTGGCGTGGGCAAAATCGGCATACACTTGGAATTTTCATGTTCTCCATGTGCACACGCTCCTACCACGATACAAGGAGGTGCTGTGACACCTTCCGGTATAATTCGGAAAACTTTGATTTTTTTCAACCCCCGCTCGCCATGGCACGGGGATTAGCGCGTCCAGATGCGGTGGAGTGGGCAAAATCGGCCTACAAATGGAATTTTCACGTTCTCCATATGCACACGCTCCTACCACGATATAAGTAAGTGTCGTGACACCTTCCGGTGTCATTCGGAAAACTTTGATTTTTTCGACCCCCGCTCGCCATGGCACGAGGCTTAGCGCGTCCAAATGCGGTGGCGTGGGCAAAATCGGCCTACACATGGAATTTTCACGTTCTCCATGTGCACACACTCCTACCACGATACAAGGAGGTGCTGTGACACCTTCCGGTATAATTCGGAAAACTTTGATTTTTTTCGACCCCCGCTCGCCATGGCACAGGGCTTAGCGCGTCCAGATGCGGTGCCGTGGGCAAAATCGGCCAACACATGGAATTTTCACGTTCTCCATGTGCACACGCTCCTGCCACGATACAAGGAGGTGCTGTGACACCTTCCAGTATAATTCGGGAAACTTTAATTTTTTCGACCCCTGCTCGCCATGGCACGGACGCGTCCAAATGCGATGGCGTGGGCAAACTCGGCATACACATGGAATTTTCACGTTCTCCTTGTGCACACGCTCCTACCACGATACAAGGAGGTGATGTGACACATTTCGGTGTAATTCAGAATACTTTGATTTTTTCGACCCCCGCCCACCATGGCACGGGGCTCAGCACGTCCAGATGCGGTGGCGTGGGGAAAATCGGCTTACACATGGAATTTTCACGTTCTCCATATGCACACGCTCCTACCACGATATAAGTAGGTGTCGTGACACCTTCCGGTGTAATTCGGAAAACTTTGATTTTTTCGATCCCCGCCCGCCATGGCACGGGGCTTAGCGCGTCCAGATGCGGGGGCAAAATCGGCCTACACATGGAATTTTCACGTTCTCCCTGTGCACACACTCCTACCTAGATATAAAGAGGTGTCGTGATACCTTCCGGTGTAATTCAGATAACTTTGATTTTTTCGGCCCCGGCCCGCCATGGCACGGGGCTTAGTGCGTCCAAATGCGGTGGCGTGGGCAAAATCGGTCTACACATGGAATTTCCACGTTCTCCATATGCACACGCTCCTACCACGATACAAGGAGGTGTCGTGACATCTTCCGGTGTAATTCGGAAAACTTTGATTTTTTCGACCCCCGCTCGCCATGGCACGGGGATTAGCGCGTCCAGATGCGGTGGAGTGGGCAAAATCGGCCTACAAATGGAATTTTCACGTTCTCCATATGCACACGCTCCTACCACGATATAAGTAAGTGTCGTGACACCTTCCGGTGTCATTCGGAAAACTTTGATTTTTTCGACCCCCGCTCGCCATGGCACGAGGCTTAGCGCGTCCAAATGCGGTGGCGTGGGCAAAATCGGCCTACACATGGAATTTTCACGTTCTCCATGTGCACACACTCCTACCACGATACAAGGAGGTGCTGTGACACCTGCCGGTATAATTCGGAAAACTTTGATTTTTTTCGACCCCCGCTCGCCATGGCACAGGGCTTAGCGCGTCCAGATGCGGTGCCGTGGGCAAAATCGGCCAACACATGGAATTTTCACGTTCTCCATGTGCACACGCTCCTGCCACGATACAAGGAGGTGCTGTGACACCGTCCAGTATAATTCGGGAAACTTTAATTTTTTCGACCCCTGCTCGCCATGGCACGGACGCGTCCAAATGCGATGGCGTGGGCAAACTCGGCATACACATGGAATTTTCACGTTCTCCTTGTGCACACGCTCCTACCACGATACAAGGAGGTGTCGTGACACCTTCCGGTGTAATTCGGAAAACTTTGATTTTTTCGACCCCCGGCCGCCATGGCACAGGGCTTAGCGCGTCCAGATGCGGTGGCGTGGGCAAAATCGGCCTACACATGGAATTTTCACGTTCTCCATATGCACACGCTCCTACCACGATACAAGGAGGTGTCGTGACACCTTCCTGTGTAATTCGGAAAACTTTGATTTTTTTCGACCCCCGCACGCCATGGCACCGGGCTTAGCGCGTCCAGATGCGGTGCCGTGGGCAAAATCGGCCAACACATGGAATTTTCACGTTCTCCATGTGCACACGCTCCTGCCACGATACAAGGAGGTGCTGTGACACCTTCCAGTATAATTCGGGAAACTTTAATTTTTTCGACCCCTGCTCGCCATGGCACGGACGCGTCCAAATGCGATGGCGTGGGCAAACTCGGCATACACATGGAATTTTCACGTTCTCCTTGTGCACACGCTCCTACCACGATACAAGGAGGTGATGTGACACATTTCGGTGTAATTCAGAATACTTTGATTTTTTCGACCCCCGCCCACCATGGCACGGGGCTCAGCACGTCCAGATGCGGTGGCGTGGGGAAAATCGGCTTACACATGGAATTTTCACGTTCTCCATATGCACACGCTCCTACCACGATATAAGTAGGTGTCGTGACACCTTCCGGTGTAATTCGGAAAACTTTGATTTTTTCGATCCCCGCCCGCCATGGCACGGGGCTTAGCGCGTCCAGATGCGGGGGCAAAATCGGCCTACACATGGAATTTTCACGTTCTCCCTGTGCACACACTCCTACCTAGATATAAAGAGGTGTCGTGATACCTTCCGGTGTAATTCAGATAACTTTGATTTTTTCGGCCCCGGCCCGCCATGGCACGGGGCTTAGTGCGTCCAAATGCGGTGGCGTGGGCAAAATCGGTCTACACATGGAATTTCCACGTTCTCCATATGCACACGCTCCTACCACGATACAAGGAGGTGTCGTGACATCTTCCGGTGTAATTCGGAAAACTTTGATTTTTTCGACCCCCGCTCGCCATGGCACGGGGATTAGCGCGTCCAGATGCGGTGGAGTGGGCAAAATCGGCCTACACATGGAATTTTCACGTTCTCCATATGCACACGCTCCTACCACGATATAAGTAAGTGTCGTGACACCTTCCGGTGTCATTCGGAAAACTTTGATTTTTTCGACCCCCGCTCGCCATGGCACGAGGCTTAGCGCGTCCAAATGCGGTGGCGTGGGCAAAATCGGCCTACACATGGAATTTTCACGTTCTCCATGTGCACACACTCCTACCACGATACAAGGAGGTGCTGTGACACCTTCCGGTATAATTCGGAAAACTTTGATTTTTTTCGACCCCCGCTCGCCATGGCACAGGGCTTAGCGCGTCCAGATGCGGTGCCGTGGGCAAAATCGGCCAACACATGGAATTTTCACGTTCTCCATGTGCACACGCTCCTGCCACGATACAAGGAGGTGCTGTGACACCTTCCAGTATAATTCGGGAAACTTTACTTTTTTCGACCCCTGCTCGCCATGGCACGGACGCGTCCAAATGCGATGGCGTGGGCAAACTCGGCATACACATGGAATTTTCACGTTCTCCTTGTGCACACGCTCCTACCACGATACAAGGAGGTGATGTGACACATTCCGGTGTAATTCAGAATACTTTGATTTTTTCGACCCCCGCCCACCATGGCACGGGGCTCAGCACGTCCAGATGCGGTGGCGTGGGGAAAATCGGCTTACACATGGAATTTTCACGTTCTCCATATGCACACGCTCCTACCACGATATAAGTAGGTGTCGTGACACCTTCCGGTGTAATTCGGAAAACTTTGATTTTTTCGACCCCCGCCCGCCATGGCACGGGGCTTAGCGCGTCCAGATGCGGGGGCAAAATCGGCCTACACATGGAATTTTCACGTTCTCCCTGTGCACACACTCCTACCTAGATATAAAGAGGTGTCGTGATACCTTCCGGTGTAATTCAGATAACTTTGATTTTTTCGGCCCCGTCCCGCCATGGCACGGGGCTTAGTGCGTCCAAATGCGGTGGCGTGGGCAAAATCGGTCTACACATAGAATTTCCACGTTCTCCATATGCACACGCTCCTACCACGATACAAGGAGGTGTCATGACACCTTTCGGTGTAATTCGGAAAACTTTGATTTTTTCGACCCCCGCCCGCCATGGCACGGGGCTTAGCGCGTCCAGATGCGGTGGCGTGGGCAAAATCGGCCTACACATGGAATTTTCACGTTCTCCATATGCACACGCTCCTACCACGATACAAGGAGGTGTCGTGACACATTCCAGTATAATTCGGAAAACTTTGATTTTTTTCGACCCCTGCTCGCCATGTTACGGGGCTTAGCGCGTCCAGATGCGGTGGCGTGGGCAAAATCGGCCTACACATAGAATTTTTATGTTCTCCATGTGCACACGCTCCTACCACGATACAAGGAGGTGCTGTGACACCTTCCAGTATAATTCGGAAACTTTAATTTTTTCGACCCCCGCTCGCCGTGGCACGAGGCTTAACGCGTCCAAATGCGGTGGCGTGGGCAAAATCGGCCTAGACATGGAATTTTCACATTCTCCCTGTGCACACGCTCCTACCACGATACAATGAGGTGATGTGACACATTCCGGTGTAATTCAGAAAACTTGATTTTTTCGACCCCCGCTCGCCATGGCACGGGGCTTAGCGCGTCCAAATGCGGTGGCGTAGGCAAAATTGGCCTACACATGAAATTTTCACGTTCTGCATATGCACACGCTCCTACCACGATACAAGGAGGTGTCATGACACCTTCCGGTGTAATTCCGAAAACTATGATTTTTTCGACCCCCGTCCGCCATGGCACGAGGCTTAGCGCGTCCAGATGCGGTGGCGTGGGCAAAATATGCCTACACATGGAATTTTAACGTTCTCCATCGGCACACGCTCCTAGCACGATACAAGGAGCTGCCGTGACACCTTCCGGTGTAATTCAGAAAACTTTGATTTTTCGACCCCTGCTTGCCATGGTACGGGGCTTAGCGCGTCCAGATGCGGTGGCGTGGGCAAAATATGCCTACACATGGAATTTTAACGTTCTCCATGTGCACACGCTCCTACCATGATACAAGGAGGTGCTGTGAAACATTTCGGAGTAATTCGGAAAACTTTGATTTTTTTCGACCCCAGTTCGCCATGGCGCGGGGCTTAGCGCGTCCAAATGCAGTGGCATGGGAAAAATCGGCCTACACATGGAATTTTCACGTTTTCCCTGTGCACACGCTCCTACCATGATACAAGGAGGTGCAGTGACACATTCCGGTGTAATTCAGAAAACCTGATTTTTTCCACCCCCGCTCGCCATAGCACGGGGCTTAGCGCGTCCAAATGCGGTGTCGTGGGCAAAATTGGCCTTCACATGGAATTTTCACGTTTTCCTTGTGCACACGCTCCTACCACGATATAAGTAGGTGTCATGATACCTTTCGGTGTAATTCAGAAAACTTTGATTTTTCGACCCCCGCCCGCCATGGCACGGGGCTTAGCGCGTCCAGATGCGGTGGCGTGGGCAAAATTGGCCTACACATGGAATTTTCACGTTCTCCATATGCAAACGCTCCTACCACGATACAAGGAGGTGTCGTGACACCTTCCAGTGTAATTCGGAAAACTTTGATTTTTTCGACCCCTGCCCGCCGTGGCACGGGGCTTAGTGCGTCCAGATGCGGTGGCGTGGGCAAAATATGCCTACACATGGAATTTTAATTTTCTCCATGTGCACACGCTCCTACCACGATACAAGGAGGTGCTGTGACACCTTCCGGTATAATTCAGAAAACTTTGATTTTTTTCGACCCCCGCTCGCCATGGCACGGGGCTTAGCGCGTCCAGATGCGGTGGCGTGGGCAAAATCGGCCTACACTTGGAATTTTCACGTTCTCCATGTGCACATGCTCCTACCACGATACAAGGAGGTGCTGTGACACCTTCCGGTATAATTCGGAAAACTTTGATATTTTCGACCCCCGCTCGCCATGGCACGAGGCTTAGCGCGTCCAAATGCGGTGGCGTGGGCAAAATCGGCCTACACATGGAATTTTCAAGTTCTCCATGTGCACACGCTCCTACCACGATACAAGGAGGTGTCGTGACACCTGCCGGTATAATTCGGAAAACTTTGATTTTTTTCGACCCACATTCGCCATGGCACGGGGCTTAGCGCGTCCAGATGCGGTGGAGTGGGCAAAATCGGCCTACAAATGGAATTTTCACGTTCTCCATATGCACACGCTCCTACCACGATATAAGTAGGTGTCGTGACACCTTCCGGTGTAATTCGGAAAATTTGATTTTTTCGACCCCCGCTCGCCATGGCACGAGGCTTAGCGCGTCCAAATGCGGTGGCGTGGGCAAAATCGGCCTACACATGGAATTTTCAAGTTCTCCATGTGCACACGCTCCTACCACGATACAAGGAGGTGTCGTGACACCTGCCGGTATAATTCGGAAAACTTTGATTTTTTTCGACCCACGCTCGCCATGGCACGGGGCTTAGCGCGTCCAGATGCGGTGGAGTGGGCAAAATCGGCCTACAAATGGAATTTTCACGTTCTCCATATGCACACGCTCCTACCACGATATAAGTATGTGTCGTGACACCTTCCGGTGTAATTCGGAAAACTTTGATTTTTTCGACCCCGCTCGCCATGGCACGAGGCTTAGCGCGTCCAAATGCGGTGGCGTGGGCAAAATCGGCCAACACATGGACTTTTCACGTTCTCCATGTGCACACGCTCCTACCACGATACAAGGAGGTGCTGTGACACCTTCCGGTATAATTCGGAAAACTTTGATTTTTTTCGACCCCCGCTCACCATGGCACAGGGCTTAGCGCGTCCAGATGCGGTGGAGTGGGCAAAATCGGCCAACACATGGAATTTTCACGTTCTCCATATGCACACGCTCCTACCACGATATAAGGAGGTGTCGTGACACCTTCCTGTGTAATTCGGAAAACTTCGATTTTTTCGACCCCCGCCCGCAATGGCACGGGGCTTAGCGCGTCCAGATACGGTGGCGTGGGCAAAATTGGCCTACACATGGAATTTTCACGTTCTCCATATGCACACGCTCCTACCAAGATACAAGGAGGTGTCGTGACACATTCCAGTGTAATTCGGAAAACTTTGATTTTCTCGACCCCCGCCCGCCGTGGTACGGGCTTAGTGAGTACAAATGCGGTGGCGTGGGCAAAATATGCCTACACATGGAATTTTAACGTTCTCCATGTGCACACGCTCCTACCACGATAAAAGGAGGTGCTGTGACACCTTCCGGTATAATTCGGAAAACTTTGATTTTTTTCGACCCCCGCTCGCCATGTTACGGGGCTTAGCGCGTCCAGATGCGGTGGCGTGGGCAAAATCGGCCTACACATAGAATTTTCATGTTCTCCATGTGCACACGCTCCTACCACGATACAAGGAGGTGCTGTGACACCTTCCAGTATAATTCGGAAAACTTTAATTTTTTCGACCCCCGCTCGCCATGGCACGAGGCTTAACGCGTCCAAATGCGGTGGCGTGGGCAAAATCGGCCTACACATGGAATTTTCACGTTCTCCCTGTGCACACGCTCCTACCACGATACAATGAGGTGATGTGACACATTCCGGTGTAATTCAGAAAACTTGATTTTTTCGACCCCCGTCCGCCATGGCACGGGGCTTAGCGCGTCCAGATGCGGTGGCGTGGGCAAAATATGCCTACACATGGAATTTTAACGTTCTCCATCGGCACACGCTCCTAGCACGATACATGGAGCTGCCGTGACACGTTCCTGTGTAATTCAGAAAACTTTGATTTTTCGACCCCTGCTTGCCATGGCACGGGGCTTAGCGCGTCCAGATGCGGTGGCGTGGGCAAAATATGCATACACATGGAATTTTAACGTTCTCCATGTGCACACGCTCCTACCATGATACAAGGAGGTGCTGTGAAACATTTCGGAGTAATTCGGAAAACTTTGATTTTTTTCGACCCCAGCTCGCCATGGCGCAGGGCTTAGCGCGTCCAAATGCAGTGGCGTGGGAAAAATCGGCCTACACATGGAATTTTCACGTTTTCCCTGTGCACACGCTCCTACCATGATACAAGGAGGTGCAGTGACACATTCCGGTGTAATTCAGAAAACCTGATTTTTTCCACCCCCGCTCGCCATTGCACGGGGCTTAGCGCGTCCAAATGCGGTGTCGTGGGCAAAATTGGCCTTCACATGGAATTTTCACGTTTTCCTTGTGCACACGCTCCTACCACGATATAAGTAGGTGTCGTGATACCTTTCGGTGTAATTCAGAAAACTTTGATTTTTCGACCCCCGCCCGCCATGGCACGGGGCTTAGCGCGTCCAGATGCGGTGGCGTGGGCAAAATTGGCCTACACATGGAATTTTCACGTTCTCCATATGCATACGCTCCTACCACGATACAAGGAGGTGTCGTGACACCTTCCAGTGTAATTCGGAAAACTTTGATTTTTTCGACCCCTGCCCGCCGTGGCACGGGGCTTAGTGCGTCCAGATGCGGTGGCGTGGGCAAAATATGCCTACACATGGAATTTTAATTTTCTCCATGTGCACACGCTCCTACCACGATACAAGGAGGTGCTGTGACACCTTCCGGTATAATTCAGAAAACTTTGATTTTTTTCGACCCCCGCTCGCCATGGCACGGGGCTTAGCGCGTCCAGATGCGGTGGCGTGGGCAAAATCGGCCTACACTTGGAATTTTCACGTTCTCCATGTGCACACGCTCCTACCACGATACAAGGAGGTGCTGTGACACCTTCCGGTATAATTCGGAAAACTTTGATTTTTTTCAACCCCCGCTCGCCATGGCACGGGGATTAGCGTATCCAGATGCGGTGGAGTGGGCAAAATCGGCCTACAAATGGAATTTTCACGTTCTCCATATGCACACGCTCCTACCACGATATAAGTAGGTGTCGTGACACCTTCCGGTGTAATTCGGAAAACTTTGATTTTTTCGACCCCCGCTCGCCATGGCACGAGGCTTAGCGCGTCCAAATGCGGTGGCGTGGGCAAAATCGGCCTACACATGGAATTTTCAAGTTCTCCATGTGCACACGCTCCTACCACGATACAAGGAGGTGTCGTGACACCTGCCGGTATAATTCGGAAAACTTTGATTTTTTTCGACCCACGCTCGCCATGGCACGGGGCTTAGCGCGTCCAGATGCGGTGGAGTGGGCAAAATCGGCCTACAAATGGAATTTTCACGTTCTCCATATGCACACGCTCCTACCACGATATAAGTAGGTGTCGTGACACCTTCCGGTGTAATTCGGAAAACTTTGATTTTTTCGACCCCGCTCGCCATGACACGAGGCTTAGCGCGTCCAAATGCGGTGGCGTGGGCAAAATCGGCCAACACATGGACTTTTCACGTTCTCCATGTGCACACGCTCCTACCACGATACAAGGAGGTGCTGTGACACCTTCCGGTATAATTCGGAAAACTTTGATTTTTTTCGACCCCCGCTCGCCATGGCACAGGGCTTAGCGCGTCCAGATGCGGTGGAGTGGGCAAAATCGGCCAACACATGGAATATTCACGTTCTCCATATGCACACGCTCCTACCACGATATAAGTAGGTGTCGTGACACCTTCCGGTGTAATTCGGAAAACTTTGATTTTTTCGACCCCCGCTCGCCATGGCACGGGGCTTAGCGCGTCCAAATGCGGTGGCATGGGCAAAATTGGCCTACACATGGAATTTTAACGTTCTCCATGTGCACACACTCCTACCACGATACAAGGAGGTGTCGTGACACCTGCCGGTATAATTCGGAAAACTTTGATTTTTTTCGACCCACGCTCGCCATGGCACGAGGCTTAGCGCGTCCAGATGCGGTGGCGTGGGCAAAATCGGCCTACACTTGGAATTTTCATGTTCTCCATGTGCACACGCTCCTACCACGATACAAGGAGGTGCTGTGACACCTTTCGGTATAATTCGGAACACTTTGATTTTTTTTCAACCCCCGCTCGCCATGGCACGGGGATTAACGCGTCCAGATGCGGTGGAGTGGGCAAAATCGGCCTACAAATGGAATTTTCACGTTCTCCATATGCACACGCTCCTACCACGATATAAGTAAGTGTCGTGACACCTTCCGGTGTCATTCGGAAAACTTTGATTTTTTCGACCCCCGCTCGCCATGGCCCGACGCTTAGCTCGTCCAAATGCGGTGGCGTGGGCAAAATTGGCCTACACATGGAATTTTCACGTTCTCCATATGCACACGCTCCTACCACGATACAAGGAGGTGTCGTGACACATTACAGTGTAATTCGGAAAACTTTGATTTTCTCGACCCCCGCCCGCCGTGGTACGGGGCTTAGTGAGTACAGATGCGGTGGCGTGGGCAAAATATGCCTACACATGGAATTTTAACGTTCTCCATGTGCACACGCTCCTACCACGATACAAGGAGGTGCTGTGACACCTTCCGGTATAATTCGGAAAACTTTGATTTTTTTCGACCCCCGCTCGCCATGTTACGGGGCTTAGCGCGTCCAGATGCGGTGGCGTGGGCAAAATCGGCCTACACATAGAATTTTCATGTTCTCCATGTGCACACGCTCCTACCACGATACAAGGAGGTGCTGTGACACCTTCCAGTATAATTCGGAAAACTTTAATTTTTTCGACCCCCGCTCGCCATGGCACGAGGCTTAACGCGTCCAAATGCGGTGGCGTGGGCAAAAGCGGCCTACACATGGAATTTTCACGTTCTCCCTGTGCACACGCTCCTACCACGATACAATGAGGTGATGTGACACATTCCGATGTAATTCAGAAAACTTGATTTTTTCGACCCCCGTCCGCCATGGCACGGGGCTTAGCGCGTCCAAATGCGGTGGCGTAGGCAAAATTGGCCTACACATGAAATTTTCACGTTCTACATATGCACACGCTCCTACCACGATACAAGGAGGTGTCATGACACCTTCCGGTGTAATTCTGAAAACTTTGATTTTTTCGACCCCCGTCCGCCATGGCACGGGGCTTAGCGCGTCCAGATGCGGTGGCGTGGGCAAAATATGCCTACACATAGAATTTTAACGTTCTCCATTGGCACACGCTCCTACCACGATACAAGGAGGTGCCGTGACACCTTCCGGTGTAATTCAGAAAACTTTGATTTTTTCGACCCCCGCTCGCCATGGCCCGACGCTTAGCGCGTCCAAATGCGGTGGCGTGGGCAAAATTGGCCTACACATGGAATTTTCACGTTCTCCATATGCACACGCTCCTACCACGATACAAGGAGGTGTCGTGACACATTACAGTGTAATTCGGAAAACTTTGATTTTCTCGACCCCCGCCCGCCGTGGTACGGGGCTTAGTGAGTACAGATGCGGTGGCGTGGGCAAAATATGCCTACACATGGAATTTTAATGTTCTCCATGTGCACACGCTCCTACCACGATACAAGGAGGTGCTGTGACACCTTCCAGTATAATTCGGAAAACTTTAATTTTTTCGACCCCCGCTCGCCATGGCACGAGGCTTAACGCGTCCAAATGCGGTGGCGTGGGCAAAATCGGCCTACACATGGAATTTTCATGTTCTCCATATGCACACGCTCCTACCACGATATAAGTAGGTGTCGTGACACCTTCCGGTGTAATTCGGAAAACTTTGATTTTTTCGACCCCCGCTCGCCATGGCACGGGGCTTAGCGCTTCCAAATGCGGTGGCGTGGGCAAAATCGGCCAACATATGGAATTTTCACGTTCTCCATGTGCACACGCTCCTAGCACGATACAAGGAGGTGCTGTGACACCTTCCGGTATAATTCGGAAAACTTTGATTTTTTTCAACCCCCGCTCGCCATGGCACGGGGATTAGCGCGTCCAGATGCGGTGGAGTGGGCAAAATCGGCCTACAAATGGAATTTTCACGTTCTCCATATGCACACGCTCCTACCACGGTATAAGTAAGTGTCGTGACACCTTCCGGTGTCATTCGGAAAACTTTGATTTTTTCGACCCCCGCTCGCCATGGCACGGGGCTTAGCGCGTCCAAATGCGGTGGCGTGGGCAAAATTGGCCTACACATGGAATTTTAACGTTCTCCATGTGCACACACTCCTACCACGATACAAGGAGGTGTCGTGACACCTGCCGGTATAATTCGGAAAACTTTGATTTTTTTCGACCGACGCTCGCCATGGCCCGAGGCTTAGCGCGTCCAGATGCGGTGGCGTGGGCAAAATCGGCCTACACTTGGAATTTTCATGTTCTCCATGTGCACACGCTCCTACCACGATACAAGGAGGTGCTGTGACACCTTCCGGTATAATTCGGAAAACTTTGATTTTTTTTCAACCCCCGCTCGCCATGGCACGGGGATTAGCGCGTCCAGATGCGGTGGAGTGGGCAAAATCGGCCTACAAATGGAATTTTCACGTTCTCCATATGCACACGCTCCTACCACGATATAAGTAAGTGTCGTGACACCTTCCGGTGTCATTCGGAAAACTTTGATTTTTTCGACCCCCGCTCGCCATGGCACGAGGCTTAGCGCGTCCAAATGCGGTGGCGTGGGCAAAATTGGCCTACACATGGAATTTTCACGTTCTCCATATGCACACGCTCCTACCACGATACAAGGAGGTGTCGTGACACATTACAGTGTAATTCGGAAAACTTTGATTTTCTCGACCCCCGCCCGCCGTGGTACGGGGCTTAGTGAGTACAGATGCGGTGGCGTGGGCAAAATATGCCTACACATGGAATTTTAATGTTCTCCATGTGCACACGCTCCTACCACGATACAAGGAGGTGCTGTGACACCTTCCGGTATAATTCGGAAAACTTTGATTTTTTTCGACCCCCGCTCGCCATGTTACGGGGCTTAGCGCGTCCAGATGCGGTGGCGTGGGCAAAATCGGCCTACACATAGAATTTTCATGTTCTCCATGTGCACACGCTCCTACCACGATACAAGGAGGTGCTGTGACACCTTCCAGTATAATTCGGAAAACTTTAATTTTTTCGACCCCCGCTCGCCATGGCACGAGGCTTAACGCGTCCAAATGCGGTGGCGTGGGCAAAATCGGCCTACACATGGAATTTTCACGTTCTCCCTGTGCACACGCTCCTACCACGATACAATGAGGTGATGTGACACATTCCGGTGTAATTCAGAAAACTTGATTTTTTCGACCCCCGTCCGCCATGGCACGGGGCTTAGCGCGTCCAAATGCGGTGGCGTAGGCAAAATTGGCCTACACATGAAATTTTCACGTTCTGCATATGCACACGCTTCTACCACGATACAAGGAGGTGTCATGACACCTTCCGGTGTAATGCCGAAAACTTTGATTTTTTCGACCCCCGTCCGCCATGGCACGGGGCTTAGCGCGTCCAGATGCGGTGGCGTGGGCAAAATATGCCTACACATAGAATTTTAACGTTCTCCATTGGCACACGCTCCTACCACGATACAAGGAGGTGCCGTGACACCTTCCGTTGTAATTCAGAAAACTTTGATTTTTCGACCCCTGCTTGCCATGGCACGGGGCTTAGCGCGTCCAGATGTGGTGGCGTGGGCAAAATATGCCTACACATAGAATTTTAACGTTCTCCATTGGCACACGCTCCTACCACGATACAAGGAGGTGCTGTGAAACATTTCGGTGTAATTCGGAAAACTTTAATTTTTTTCGACCCCAGCTCGCCATGGCGCGGGGCTTAGCGCGTCCAAATGCGGTGGCGTGGGAAAAATCGGCCTACACATGGAATTTTCACGTTTTCCCTGTGCACACGCTCCTACCACGATATAAGTAGGTGTCGTGATACCTTTCTGTGTAATTCAGAAAACTTTGATTTTTCGACCCCCGCCCGCCATGGCACGGGGCTTAGCGCGTCCAGATGCGGTGGCGTTGGCAAAATTGGCCTACAGATGGAATTTTCACGTTCTCCATATGCAAACGCTCCTACCACGATACAAGGAGGTGCTGTGACACCTTCCGGTATAATTCGGAAAACTTTGATTTTTTTCAACCCCCGCTCGCCATGGCACGGGGATTAGCGCATCCAGATGCGGTGGAGTGGGCAAAATCGGCCTACAAATGGAATTTTCACGTTCTCCATATGCACACGCTCCTACCACGATATAAGTAGGTGTCGTGACACCTTCCGGTGTAATTCGGAAAACTTTGATTTTTTCGACCCCGCTCGCCATGTCACGAGGCTTAGCGCGTCCAAATGCGGTGGCGTGGGCAAAATCGGCCAACATATGGAATTTTCACGTTCTCCATGTGCACACGCTCCTACCACGATACAAGGAGGTGCTGTGACACCTTCCGGTATAATTCGGAAAACTTTGATTTTTTTCGACCCCCGCTCGCCATGGCACAGGGCTTAGCGCGTCCAGATGCGGTGGCGTGGGCAAAATCGGCCAACATATGGAATTTTCACGTTCTCCATGTGCACACGCTCCTACCACGATACAAGGAGGTGCTGTGACACCTTCCGGTATAATTCGGAAAACTTTGATTTTTTTCGACCCCCGCTCGCCATGGCACAGGGCTTAGCGCGTCCAGATGCGGTGGAGTGGGCAAAATCGGCCTACACATGGAATTTTCACGTTCTCCATATGCACACGCTCCTACCACGATATAAGTAGGTGTCGTGACACCTTCCGGTGTAATTCGGAAAACTTTGATTTTTTCGACTCCCGCTCGCCATGGCACGGGGCTTAGCGCGTCCAAATGCGGTGGCGTGGGCAAAATCGGCCAACATATGGAATTTTCACGTTCTCCATGTGCACACGCTCCTAGCACGATACAAGGAGGTGCTGTGACACCTTCCGGTATAATTCGGAAAACATTGATTTTTTTCAACCCCCGCTCGCCATGGCACGGGGATTAGCGCGTCCAGATGCGGTGGAGTGGGCAAAATCGGCCTACAAATGGAATTTTCACGTTCTCCATATGCACACGCTCCTACCACGGTATAAGTAAGTGTCGTGACACCTTCCGGTGTCATTCGGAAAACTTTGATTTTTTCGACCCCCGCTCGCCATGGCACGAGGCTTAGCACGTCCAAATGCGGTGGCGTGGGCAAAATCGGCCTACACATAGAATTTTCACGTTCTCCATGTGCACACACTCCTACCACGATACAAGGAGGTGCTGTGACACCTTCCGGTATAATTCGGAAAACTTTGATTTTTTTCGACCCCCGCTCGCCATGGCACAGGGCTTAGCGCGTCCAGATGCGGTGCCGTGGGCAAAATCGGCCAACACATGGAATTTTCACGTTTTCCATGTGCACACGCTCCTACCACGATACAAGGAGGTGCTGTGACACCTTCCAGTATAATTCGGAAAACTTTAATTTTTTCGACCCCTGCTCGCCATGGCACGGACGCGTCCAAATGCGTTGGCGTGGGCAAACTCGGCATACACATGGAATTTTCACGTTCTCCTTGTGCACATGCTCCTACCACGATACAAGGAGGTGATGTGACACATTCCGGTGTAATTCAGAAAACTTTGATTTTTTCGACCCCCGCCCACCATGGCACGGGGCTCAGCACGTCCAGATGCGGTGGCGTGGGCAAAATCGGCCAACACATGGAATTTTCACGTTCTCCTTTTGCACACGCTCCTACCATGATATAAGGAGGTGTCGTGACACCTTCCGGTGTAATTCGGAAAACTTTGATTTTTTCGACCCCCGCCCGCCATGGCACGGGGATTAGCGCGTCCAGATGCGGTGGCATGGGAAAAATTGGCCTACACATGGAATTTTCACGTTCTCCTTTGCACACACTCCTACCATGATATATGTAGGTGTCGTGATACCTTCCGGTGTAATTCAGAAAACTTTGATTTTTTCAGCCCCCGCCTGCCATGTCATGGGGTTTAGCGCATCCAGATGCGGTGGCGTGGGCAAAATTGGCCTACACATGGAATTTTCTTGGTCTCCTTGTGCACACGCTCCTACCACGATATAAGGAGGTGTCGTGACACATTCCGGTGTAATTCGGAAAACTTTGATTATTTCGACCCCCGCCCGCCTTGGCACGAGGCTTAGCGCGTCCAGATGCGGTGGCATGGACAAATTTGGCCTACACATGGAATTTTCACGTTCTCCTTGTGCACACACTCCTACCACGATATAAGGAGGTGTCGTGATAGTTTCCGGTGTAATTCAGAAAACTTTGATTTTTTCGGCCCCCACCTGCCATGGCACGGGGCTTAGCGCGTCCAAATGCGGTGGCGTGGGCAAAATCGGCCTACACATGGAATTTTCACGTTCTCCTTGTGCACACGCTCCTACCACGTTATAAGTAGGTGTCGTGATACCTTCCGGTGTAATTCAGAAAACTTTGATTTTTTCAACCCCCGCCCGCCATGGCACGGGGCTTAGTGCGTCCAGATGCGGTGGCATGTGCAAAATTGGCCTAAACATGAAATTTTCACGTTCTCCATGAGCACACGCTCCTACCACGATATAAGGAGGTGTCGTGACACCTTCCGGTGTAATTCGGAAAACTTTGATTTTTTCGACCCCCGCCCACCATGGCACGGGGCTCAGCACGTCCAGATGCGGTGGCGTGGGCAAAATCGGCCAACACATGGAATTTTCACGTTCTCCTAGTGCACACGCTCCTACCATGATATAAGGAGGTGTCGTGACACCTTCCGGTGTAATTCGGAAAACTTTGAATTTTTCGACCCCCGCTCGCTATGGCACGGAGCTTAGCGCGTCCAGATGCGGTGGCGTGGGCAAAATCGGCCTACACATGCAATTTCACGTTCTCCTTGTGCACACGCTCCTACCATGATATAAGGAGGTGTCGTGACACCTTCCGGTGTAATTCGGGAAACTTTGATTTTTTCAACCCTCGCTCGCCATGGCACGGGGCTTAGCGCGTCCAGATGCGGTGGCGTGGGCAAAATTGGCCTACACATGGAATTTTCATGTTCTCCTTGTGCACATGCTCCTACCACGTTATAAGTAGGTGTCGTGATACCTTCCGGTGTAATTCAGAAAACTTTGATTTTTTCAACCCCCGCCCGCCATGGCACGGGGATTAGTGCATCCAGATGCGGTGGCGTGTGCAAAATTGGCCTACACATGGAATTTTTACGTTCTCCGTGAGCACACACTCCTACCACGATATAAGGAGGTGTCGTGACACATTCCGGTGTAATTCGGAAAACTTTGATTTTTTCGACCCCCGCCCGCCATGGCACGGGGCTTAGCGCGTCCAGATGCGGTGGTGAGGGCAAAATCGGCCAACACATGGAATTTTCACGTTCTTCTTGTGCACACGCTCCTACCACGATATAAGGAGGTGTCGTGACACATTCCGGTGTAATTCGGAAAACTTTGATTTTTTCGACCCCCGCCCGCCATGGCACGGGGCTTAGCGCGTCCAGATGTGGTGGCGTGGGCAAAAACGACAAACACATGGAATTTTCACGTTCTCCTTATGCACACGCTCCTACCACGATATAAGGAGGTGTCGTGACACCTTGCGGTGTAATTCGGAAAACTTTGATTTTTTCGACCCCCGCCCGCCATGGCACGGAGATTAGCGCGTTCAGATGCGGTGGTATAACGCCCCAACTAAAATATCTAGAATATTTAGTTAAGACATAATTAAATGGATCTAAGTACAATAAATTTACAAGTTTTAAACAGCTGATTTACAAGAGTTCCTTAAATTTACAGATGAATGTAAATAGTATAGCCGAAACAAAACATGATTCTAAGATAAACAGATAAACTAAAACATGGAAAGACTAAAATCGTCTAATGTGATGATCCAAGCCTCGCTCCAATCATCAGCTCCATCCTGGTCCTTGCTCCAGTTAACCTGTCTACCTAAAAAAAATTGGTTTGGAGTGGGGTGAGACTACTAAGCCTCAGTGAGTCCTGCTACCCTCCTAATGGTGACTACACCGGGGAGTCCTAAACAGTCATAAATTCTAACATATAAACATAATCATAACATAATATTGAATTCAAGGTGTAACACAGATAAAAACTCTTATTCATTTTAAACACAAGGACACTCTGAGGTGAGCATGTCTCAGAGGCCTGCCATATCCGTCAACCGATTCGGTCACGGCATGCAGCTCACAATAACTTATCCTAATGGATTGTCCCATTGGGAGTCCATAGCGCGATACCACAAAATCGCTCATAATTGACTGTAACTAATATTGTTCATGCTACCATAATTATCCCAAAACCCGGGGAGCATACAAACTAAATTTCCTAAGTTATACCCTAAGATTCCAATTGTGTTTGACCTCCTGTGAAACATTATATTAATTACACAATTGCAAAAACATCTGTAGTAATAGAGGATATAAAACGAGTGATCAGTTTTTGGAAAAATTGAAAAATTGAGTTAATTCTGCTCCAGCTCGCCATGGCGAGAAATCTGCTCGCCATGGCGAGAAAACTGGTAAAATTTTCCCGCCCAATCTCGCCATGGCGAGAAATCTGCTCGCCATGGCGAGTAAACTGGTTCTGGCCTAAATCAGCTCGCGAGGCGAGAAAACGCTCGCCATGGCGAGTTTCATCAGCCCAGAAGTTGTTAACTCGCCATGAAGGCTCGCCGTGGCGAGTTTATGCAGAAAACACCCTGTTTTACGAATTTTGATAATTTTGCTATGAAGTCACTTACAATCCTCTTTTATAACAGTGCAATCACATAATAGACATAATATATGACAGAATGGAGGGAAAATTGGGAGTTATTTCCCCTCACACAATATTTTCCTAATTTCCTAGGTTAACATGCATATTTCATAAAATTGGGGAAATCTAACTACCTAGCCTAAGAACCCACCTGGAATGAAGCTTTAAACTTGATTCCTGAGCTCTTCTAACAGCTACTGAACTCCCAGCTACACCCACGAACTCAAACTGGACAGATTGGAATTTTGATGAAATTGGTTGAACTTGGAACTTTTAGCTTGCTCTAAGAATTGGGGTTTTTGTTAACTGAATTACTGAGGCTAGGGGATTTGAAATTGAGGTCCTCTATTGTAGAACACAGTGGGTGTTCTTGGTTTGGCATGCATGCAATTCCGTTGGCTAGAAAAATGATGGATTGAAGTTGTTGTTGTTGTGGTTCGTGAGAGAAGAGATAATGAGAGGGTTTGATTTATGTTGCTGAGTTTGTGAAGGGGTTAAGTCACAATGAATTAACATATGTACATATATATACATGCTAGGTGGTGGTGGTGGTGTGGTGTGTGTTGTTTAGGCGTGAGAGAGAAGAGGGAAAGAGAGCTTGAGTTTTGTCTTAACATTTTTGCTGAATAGTTAATGAGGAAAGCAAGTCATAACACTTATATTCTTGTATTTCATCTTTTGAATTGAGGTGGGTGGAAGTGTGAGTCACAACAAAAGGGGTGAGGTGTTGCCTTGTGAGGGAAGAGGCTAATGAGTCATGAGTGAGAGAATTGATGAGGAGGGAAATCACTTGATTTTTCCCTTGTCTTAGTGAGAGCTTAGTGTAGATAAATTAATAGGTTTGGTCACTTGAATAAAACAAATCCTTTACTTTTATTATTTTTAACTTAATTTCCAATTAAGTTTCCAAGATTGACTCTAATCAATATCTTTTTATTAATTAAAGTTTAGGGATGTTACAATCTCCCCCCCTTAAAGAAATTTCGTCCTCGAAATTTAAGAATTTCACCTCATAAAGGTAGGGATAACTCCTTCCCACATCGAATGTCAGCTCCCAAGTGAATTCTCCGTCTGGGAACTTAGTACATTCTATTATGACGTTAGGAAATCTCTTGTTCCGAAGCATTCTAGCATCAGGTTCCACAATCCGAACGGGATCCGGTTGATAGGTCAGGATTACATTTTCGAAGCTGAGACACAAGAAACACGTCGTGTAACCCTGACGTGGATGGAGATAAGATTAATGAACAAGTTACAGGACCAACAAGTCTAAGAATCTGATAAAGACTAATATACCAAAATAGAGCTCCTGGGTTAAGAGCACACCATGTAATCCAACTTTGGTGTTACTACAAGATACGAGATCTTCTAAAACCAATCGTTTTGTTCAATTCCCTTGGAATAAAACTTTCCTCTCTTAAGGGTTACTGGCTAAAGGTTGCGTTCGAATTCCCGAAAGTTCCAGTGCTGCGCACTCTGATGTAACTCTCTACTACCACTACACTTCTTCCGTTCTCAATGGAATTAGTTCCGGTTCCAACTGGTTTAGAGGGTCGGTATCTGGCCTGGTATTGATATTGTCATATCCAATTTCTCTCATTCATATAGTCGTTTTCTTTCTGAGTACCGCCATGCTTTCCATGTTAGATGTACCCCTGTATCACGTGTTGTGTAATTACTCCGGGATCGATCGAAATATAAAACGAGTGGAAAATTGTCTAGACACTACTGGTCCTTCTACCAATGAGTTGGACTCATCCGTAGACGGACTTATAGTTATCCGATAAAATCCCACCTACAATCTCCATCTATCCCATCACGACACGATGATCTAGTTTGTATATTTAACACGCGGGCGCACTTAGGTTCAGATCATTTTCAGGGTTACAGATCAAACTTGTTTGAAGTCCTTCGCTGGTAACTAATGTATGGTGCTTGGCTAGTTGGAAGCATAAGGTATGAATTTGTAATGCTAAGGCCGGATCGAATGGTTTGGCTTAGAACGGTTGACTGAATTATCTCAACAGATCACTAGAATAGGAAAAGGTTTCCAAACGAGGATGACACATTACTCCAAGTGAGTAATTAACTCTTACACTTACACTGGCTAATTACTGGCAACTATACTAGGAATTGGAAGGCTCTTGTTCAGGCGTTCAGGCTTCTATACTTGATCTCACGAGATTATAGGAATTGAATCATGAAAAGTTGGAATGTTCGGGTAGAGACACTCAAGGTTAACACACCGATCTAACATGGTTAGGGGCACGGAGTCAGCAGGTTTGAATCCTTAACACTGCTTTCACTGGTATAACTTAATTCCACTGAATTCTACTGATAAGGCTACGAAAGTTAGATAACTAGCTTTACTGAAAAACATATTACTGGATTCGAGTGCATGAAGTTAAACTGATTTTCTGATACTGAGCTAGGTAAGTTTTTTTTTTTTACCGGAGTGGTTTTGAAGTAGGTTGATTAACAGATCAACTGAAACGGGCATGAAATTGAATCGAAGTTATTCTTGACTTTCTCAAGATTAATTGACTTCTGCAGATAGGATGGAGCCATTGCTAACTTAGCTGGAAGAACCGGGAACAAATTCTAAGATTACCTAAGGATGACGTTGATTACCATTGATATAACTATTTGGCTTCGAGAGAATTTTCTTATCTGATTCGCAATCAGATAAATTAGAGGGTGCATACGTCCATAGTGTTTCAAGACTTATGAACGTAAAATTGACCAATGTTTGATTCAACGAGTCAGTTGAAAGAAAATTTAGAACGAAATAGGGTTTATTGAAGATTATCCTCCAATTGAATTCAGACTAATATTTCGAAACTCTATTGCTGAAGTCAGGGTTTACGGGCTAGGATAGCTAGACTTACACTCAAGCTTTCTTGCTGACAAGTTCTTACTGGTAGATCTAACTGATTCTATAGTCTTCATGCTTGAAGGGTTTGAATATGTACAAAGTGTCGACGGTTGACTAAGCTAGGTTGATCTTAACTACTTGTCTCTGGTTAACTAATGTTTACCTAAAAGGTTAGTCTAAGTGATATATGTCATTAATAGAGTCTTTTGTTTGTTATTCCCGTCAAGTATTGGTTTCCTACCTTCGGGCACTACGGTAGTGGTAAACTATGGCTGGCTAGATCTGAGTTTCAACTGGTTAACTGTTTTAGTCTATGAGATTGAATGTCTAGTTAAGGGATGACTGAGTGACATCTCTCAAGGTATGGTCAACTAGGTTTTTACTCAAAGTTCATACTGACATAATATCACAGGAAGGTTTAACTATTTCTAATAGTCTCTTAGCTGAAAGGTTTTGGTGTGTGAAATTTTGTCGAGTGGCTGGCTAAAGCTAAAATCAAACTTAAGTACTTGCTTCCTGGTAGCTAACATATATCTAACAGGTTGGTCTAAGGAGAGTGATAAAATATGGTAGTTTACATTTAATCTTCAAACTGGGTCGCTAAAAGGTCCATAATACAGAATCACTAGTCTAACGGTAACTGAATGGTAATTCTCAATGTACGGTTTAACTAATCCTACTGATTCCTTAACTAACTGGTCCAAATGTATGGATTCGTATACTAGATGGTCGACCTATCACGGAACTAAGTTACCGGTCTCTAAACTATCTAATGTCAAGGCAACTACGGATCGACTTTGGCGACTGCTTGTGTTAACAGTGATTTCTAACTGGTATTTAATCAAGGCTTAACCTGCGATGGTTCGGTGCAATTTCCGTTCATTGAGTAATAGACTAATCCTGTTTATTGGCATCTAGAGGTGGTGTCATAATTGTTAACTTTTTAGGTTTGCGGTAATTCGAATGTTAAGGTATGGGTGCTAAGATTCCACTATTCTTATCGAGGTAGTTAATTGGTCCGAAGTGCTGGATTACTAGTTTATGGGTACTTAATTTAACGGTCTTTAGTGAACCTATTTGATGATGGTATCGCTAAGGAAGAATTCAACTTGATGTAAGTCGGGGTTACACTTTTGTGACAGGGTTTTATTACTGATTTGGTTGCTAAACTATTCAGTGGTAATGTTCCAGGGATTTGGCTAAAGTGTTCTAGTGTTGGGACCTACTGTTAATCTAGTTGTATACAAGGATCTCTAAAGTTTGCTGGGTCTACTGTTAGAGACTGGTGTAGTTGGAAAAATGATTTCTAATTGTCGTACTAATAGTAACTTGGCACTTAGTGGTGAGGTCGAAGTAACTTAATTAAGGCATACTAGTGGTTAATCTAACAAGATAATATGAAGGGGTATTGAAATGTGCTTATGTCCTAATTTGGTTTCTTACATTTCGAACGATTCGATTTGAACTTCTCGTACGGTGATATCTACCAGGCTTCCTACACTAGGTTGCTAACTCAAGATCCTTTACATAATCGAGCTTAGTTATGCTTCCTCGGGTACGGATACGGATTACAAGGATTTTAACCGTTACATCAGTCATGATTAAGCTCCTAATAGTTCTACTATTCTTACTGGTTTCTGGTACAAAGGGTACTCTCAGTCCAATTTCCTATTGTCTCCTAATCCTAATATCATCTCCTAACGTAGTTTCTCTACAACTCTTATACTTACAAGGAAGTTTAGGATTTTCCACACTAAGGCATCAGTAGATTGAATGGTAAGATTATGGAAGAGGGCTGGAAGCTACACTCCATGATTAAAACAACTGAACAGAGAGTAAGGCAGCAACAAGCAGTAGCAGCAACCTGCTAAGCTCGCTACAGCGCGCATTTACTCGCTAAGCGAGTTAGACAGAAGGTGAAAGAATAATTCTGCAGTTCATCCTATAAGGGTGAGGTTACCTCTGGTCTTAGGAAGTCTAGCTGACACTCAGTGTAAGTGGAACTATTGTTATGTACTACACATTTCAGTTTAGGGTACACTTGCTTTCGTCACTTGTTTTACTACAACTTACTCCTGTGGCACCATTTGCCACGTTCCAAAATCCACCTAAGAGATCTTCCTTCGACGACTGCTCCTCGCTTGTAGTTTCACTACAGATTTAACGCTGGAATTTCAGAGTTCACTTTAGTCCTAAACCATAATACACTGCCTACCATACACAATACTGAGCTGATCAGACTCAGCACGCGATGGTTTCAGCGTAAACAGTTCAGATGCAAAGGGTCTGTATTACTTAGGAAAGGGTTGTTCTGACTCATGGCAAGGTCCGATACTAGATCGACCTGCTCTGATACCAATTATAACGCCCCAACTAAAATATCTAGAATATTTAGTTAAGACATAATTAAATGGATCTGAGTACAATAAATTTACAAGTTTTAAACAGCTGATTTACAAGAGTTCCTTAAATTTACAGATGAATGTAAATAGTATAGCCGAAACAAAACATGATTCTAAGATAAACAGATAAACTAAAACATGGAAAGACTAAAATCGTCTAATGTGATGATCCAAGCCTCGCTCCAATCATCAGCTCCATCCTGGTCCTTGCTCCAGTTAACCTGTCTACCTAAAAAAAATTGGTTTGGAGTGGGGTGAGACTACTAAGCCTCAGTGAGTCCTGCTACCCTCCTAATGGTGACTACACCGGGGAGTCCTAAACAGTCATAAATTCTAACATATAAACATAATCATAACATAATATTGAATTCAAGGTGTAACACAGATAAAAACTCTTATTCATTTTAAACACAAGGACACTCTGAGGTGAGCATGTCTCAGAGGCCTGCCATATCCGTCAACCGATTCGGTCACGGCATGCAGCTCACAATAACTTATCCTAATGGATTGTCCCATTGGGAGTCCATAGCGCGATACCACAAAATCGCTCATAATTGACTGTAACTAATATTGTTCATGCTACCATAATTATCCCAAAACCCGGGGAGCATACAAACTAAATTTCCTAAGTTATACCCTAAGATTCCAATTGTGTTTGACCTCCTGTGAAACATTATATTAATTACACAATTGCAAAAACATCTGTAGTAATAGAGGATATAAAACGAGTGATCAGTTTTTGGAAAAATTGAAAAATTGAGTTAATTCTGCTCCAGCTCGCCATGGCGAGAAATCTGCTCGCCATGGCGAGAAAACTGGTAAAATTTTCCCGCCCAATCTCGCCATGGCGAGAAATCTGCTCGCCATGGCGAGTAAACTGGTTCTGGCCTAAATCAGCTCGCGAGGCGAGAAAACGCTCGCCATGGCGAGTTTCATCAGCCCAGAAGTTGTTAACTCGCCATGAAGGCTCGCCGTGGCGAGTTTATGCAGAAAACACCCTGTTTTACGAATTTTGATAATTTTGCTATGAAGTCACTTACAATCCTCTTTTATAACAGTGCAATCACATAATAGACATAATATATGACAGAATGGAGGGAAAATTGGGAGTTATTTCCCCTCACACAATATTTTCCTAATTTCCTAGGTTAACATGCATATTTCATAAAATTGGGGAAATCTAACTACCTAGCCTAAGAACCCACCTGGAATGAAGCTTTAAACTTGATTCCTGAGCTCTTCTAACAGCTACTGAACTCCCAGCTACACCCACGAACTCAAACTGGACAGATTGGAATTTTGATGAAATTGGTTGAACTTGGAACTTTTAGCTTGCTCTAAGAATTGGGGTTTTTGTTAACTGAATTACTGAGGCTAGGGGATTTGAAATTGAGGTCCTCTATTGTAGAACACAGTGGGTGTTCTTGGTTTGGCATGCATGCAATTCCGTTGGCTAGAAAAATGATGGATTGAAGTTGTTGTTGTTGTGGTTCGTGAGAGAAGAGATAATGAGAGGGTTTGATTTATGTTGCTGAGTTTGTGAAGGGGTTAAGTCACAATGAATTAACATATGTACATATATATACATGCTAGGTGGTGGTGGTGGTGTGGTGTGTGTTGTTTAGGCGTGAGAGAGAAGAGGGAAAGAGAGCTTGAGTTTTGTCTTAACATTTTTGCTGAATAGTTAATGAGGAAAGCAAGTCATAACACTTATATTCTTGTATTTCATCTTTTGAATTGAGGTGGGTGGAAGTGTGAGTCACAACAAAAGGGGTGAGGTGTTGCCTTGTGAGGGAAGAGGCTAATGAGTCATGAGTGAGAGAATTGATGAGGAGGGAAATCACTTGATTTTTCCCTTGTCTTAGTGAGAGCTTAGTGTAGATAAATTAATAGGTTTGGTCACTTGAATAAAACAAATCCTTTACTTTTATTATTTTTAACTTAATTTCCAATTAAGTTTCCAAGATTGACTCTAATCAATATCTTTTTATTAATTAAAGTTTAGGGATGTTACAATCTCCCCCCCTTAAAGAAATTTCGTCCTCGAAATTTAAGAATTTCACCTCATAAAGGTAGGGATAACTCCTTCCCACATCGAATGTCAGCTCCCAAGTGAATTCTCCGTCTGGGAACTTAGTACATTCTATTATGACGTTAGGAAATCTCTTGTTCCGAAGCATTCTAGCATCAGGTTCCACAATCCGAACGGGATCCGGTTGATAGGTCAGGATTACATTTTCGAAGCTGAGACACAAGAAACACGTCGTGTAACCCTGACGTGGATGGAGATAAGATTAATGAACAAGTTACAGGACCAACAAGTCTAAGAATCTGATAAAGACTAATATACCAAAATAGAGCTCCTGGGTTAAGAGCACACCATGTAATCCAACTTTGGTGTTACTACAAGATACGAGATCTTCTAAAACCAATCGTTTTGTTCAATTCCCTTGGAATAAAACTTTCCTCTCTTAAGGGTTACTGGCTAAAGGTTGCGTTCGAATTCCCGAAAGTTCCAGTGCTGCGCACTCTGATGTAACTCTCTACTACCACTACACTTCTTCCGTTCTCAATGGAATTAGTTCCGGTTCCAACTGGTTTAGAGGGTCGGTATCTGGCCTGGTATTGATATTGTCATATCCAATTTCTCTCATTCATATAGTCGTTTTCTTTCTGAGTACCGCCATGCTTTCCATGTTAGATGTACCCCTGTATCACGTGTTGTGTAATTACTCCGGGATCGATCGAAATATAAAACGAGTGGAAAATTGTCTAGACACTACTGGTCCTTCTACCAATGAGTTGGACTCATCCGTAGACGGACTTATAGTTATCCGATAAAATCCCACCTACAATCTCCATCTATCCCATCACGACACGATGATCTAGTTTGTATATTTAACACGCGGGCGCACTTAGGTTCAGATCATTTTCAGGGTTACAGATCAAACTTGTTTGAAGTCCTTCGCTGGTAACTAATGTATGGTGCTTGGCTAGTTGGAAGCATAAGGTATGAATTTGTAATGCTAAGGCCGGATCGAATGGTTTGGCTTAGAACGGTTGACTGAATTATCTCAACAGATCACTAGAATAGGAAAAGGTTTCCAAACGAGGATGACACATTACTCCAAGTGAGTAATTAACTCTTACACTTACACTGGCTAATTACTGGCAACTATACTAGGAATTGGAAGGCTCTTGTTCAGGCGTTCAGGCTTCTATACTTGATCTCACGAGATTATAGGAATTGAATCATGAAAAGTTGGAATGTTCGGGTAGAGACACTCAAGGTTAACACACCGATCTAACATGGTTAGGGGCACGGAGTCAGCAGGTTTGAATCCTTAACACTGCTTTCACTGGTATAACTTAATTCCACTGAATTCTACTGATAAGGCTACGAAAGTTAGATAACTAGCTTTACTGAAAAACATATTACTGGATTCGAGTGCATGAAGTTAAACTGATTTTCTGATACTGAGCTAGGTAAGTTTTTTTTTTTTACCGGAGTGGTTTTGAAGTAGGTTGATTAACAGATCAACTGAAACGGGCATGAAATTGAATCGAAGTTATTCTTGACTTTCTCAAGATTAATTGACTTCTGCAGATAGGATGGAGCCATTGCTAACTTAGCTGGAAGAACCGGGAACAAATTCTAAGATTACCTAAGGATGACGTTGATTACCATTGATATAACTATTTGGCTTCGAGAGAATTTTCTTATCTGATTCGCAATCAGATAAATTAGAGGGTGCATACGTCCATAGTGTTTCAAGACTTATGAACGTAAAATTGACCAATGTTTGATTCAACGAGTCAGTTGAAAGAAAATTTAGAACGAAATAGGGTTTATTGAAGATTATCCTCCAATTGAATTCAGACTAATATTTCGAAACTCTATTGCTGAAGTCAGGGTTTACGGGCTAGGATAGCTAGACTTACACTCAAGCTTTCTTGCTGACAAGTTCTTACTGGTAGATCTAACTGATTCTATAGTCTTCATGCTTGAAGGGTTTGAATATGTACAAAGTGTCGACGGTTGACTAAGCTAGGTTGATCTTAACTACTTGTCTCTGGTTAACTAATGTTTACCTAAAAGGTTAGTCTAAGTGATATATGTCATTAATAGAGTCTTTTGTTTGTTATTCCCGTCAAGTATTGGTTTCCTACCTTCGGGCACTACGGTAGTGGTAAACTATGGCTGGCTAGATCTGAGTTTCAACTGGTTAACTGTTTTAGTCTATGAGATTGAATGTCTAGTTAAGGGATGACTGAGTGACATCTCTCAAGGTATGGTCAACTAGGTTTTTACTCAAAGTTCATACTGACATAATATCACAGGAAGGTTTAACTATTTCTAATAGTCTCTTAGCTGAAAGGTTTTGGTGTGTGAAATTTTGTCGAGTGGCTGGCTAAAGCTAAAATCAAACTTAAGTACTTGCTTCCTGGTAGCTAACATATATCTAACAGGTTGGTCTAAGGAGAGTGATAAAATATGGTAGTTTACATTTAATCTTCAAACTGGGTCGCTAAAAGGTCCATAATACAGAATCACTAGTCTAACGGTAACTGAATGGTAATTCTCAATGTACGGTTTAACTAATCCTACTGATTCCTTAACTAACTGGTCCAAATGTATGGATTCGTATACTAGATGGTCGACCTATCACGGAACTAAGTTACCGGTCTCTAAACTATCTAATGTCAAGGCAACTACGGATCGACTTTGGCGACTGCTTGTGTTAACAGTGATTTCTAACTGGTATTTAATCAAGGCTTAACCTGCGATGGTTCGGTGCAATTTCCGTTCATTGAGTAATAGACTAATCCTGTTTATTGGCATCTAGAGGTGGTGTCATAATTGTTAACTTTTTAGGTTTGCGGTAATTCGAATGTTAAGGTATGGGTGCTAAGATTCCACTATTCTTATCGAGGTAGTTAATTGGTCCGAAGTGCTGGATTACTAGTTTATGGGTACTTAATTTAACGGTCTTTAGTGAACCTATTTGATGATGGTATCGCTAAGGAAGAATTCAACTTGATGTAAGTCGGGGTTACACTTTTGTGACAGGGTTTTATTACTGATTTGGTTGCTAAACTATTCAGTGGTAATGTTCCAGGGATTTGGCTAAAGTGTTCTAGTGTTGGGACCTACTGTTAATCTAGTTGTATACAAGGATCTCTAAAGTTTGCTGGGTCTACTGTTAGAGACTGGTGTAGTTGGAAAAATGATTTCTAATTGTCGTACTAATAGTAACTTGGCACTTAGTGGTGAGGTCGAAGTAACTTAATTAAGGCATACTAGTGGTTAATCTAACAAGATAATATGAAGGGGTATTGAAATGTGCTTATGTCCTAATTTGGTTTCTTACATTTCGAACGATTCGATTTGAACTTCTCGTACGGTGATATCTACCAGGCTTCCTACACTAGGTTGCTAACTCAAGATCCTTTACATAATCGAGCTTAGTTATGCTTCCTCGGGTACGGATACGGATTACAAGGATTTTAACCGTTACATCAGTCATGATTAAGCTCCTAATAGTTCTACTATTCTTACTGGTTTCTGGTACAAAGGGTACTCTCAGTCCAATTTCCTATTGTCTCCTAATCCTAATATCATCTCCTAACGTAGTTTCTCTACAACTCTTATACTTACAAGGAAGTTTAGGATTTTCCACACTAAGGCATCAGTAGATTGAATGGTAAGATTATGGAAGAGGGCTGGAAGCTACACTCCATGATTAAAACAACTGAACAGAGAGTAAGGCAGCAACAAGCAGTAGCAGCAACCTGCTAAGCTCGCTACAGCGCGCATTTACTCGCTAAGCGAGTTAGACAGAAGGTGAAAGAATAATTCTGCAGTTCATCCTATAAGGGTGAGGTTACCTCTGGTCTTAGGAAGTCTAGCTGACACTCAGTGTAAGTGGAACTATTGTTATGTACTACACATTTCAGTTTAGGGTACACTTGCTTTCGTCACTTGTTTTACTACAACTTACTCCTGTGGCACCATTTGCCACGTTCCAAAATCCACCTAAGAGATCTTCCTTCGACGACTGCTCCTCGCTTGTAGTTTCACTACAGATTTAACGCTGGAATTTCAGAGTTCACTTTAGTCCTAAACCATAATACACTGCCTACCATACACAATACTGAGCTGATCAGACTCAGCACGCGATGGTTTCAGCGTAAACAGTTCAGATGCAAAGGGTCTGTATTACTTAGGAAAGGGTTGTTCTGACTCATGGCAAGGTCCGATACTAGATCGACCTGCTCTGATACCAATTATAACGCCCCAACTAAAATATCTAGAATATTTAGTTAAGACATAATTAAATGGATCTGAGTACAATAAATTTACAAGTTTTAAACAGCTGATTTACAAGAGTTCCTTAAATTTACAGATGAATGTAAATAGTATAGCCGAAACAAAACATGATTCTAAGATAAACAGATAAACTAAAACATGGAAAGACTAAAATCGTCTAATGTGATGATCCAAGCCTCGCTCCAATCATCAGCTCCATCCTGGTCCTTGCTCCAGTTAACCTGTCTACCTAAAAAAAATTGGTTTGGAGTGGGGTGAGACTACTAAGCCTCAGTGAGTCCTGCTACCCTCCTAATGGTGACTACACCGGGGAGTCCTAAACAGTCATAAATTCTAACATATAAACATAATCATAACATAATATTGAATTCAAGGTGTAACACAGATAAAAACTCTTATTCATTTTAAACACAAGGACACTCTGAGGTGAGCATGTCTCAGAGGCCTGCCATATCCGTCAACCGATTCGGTCACGGCATGCAGCTCACAATAACTTATCCTAATGGATTGTCCCATTGGGAGTCCATAGCGCGATACCACAAAATCGCTCATAATTGACTGTAACTAA
The DNA here is from genome assembly GCA_030408175.1 of Trifolium repens. Classification (NCBI taxonomy): domain Eukaryota; kingdom Viridiplantae; phylum Streptophyta; class Magnoliopsida; order Fabales; family Fabaceae; genus Trifolium; species Trifolium repens. The sequence continues at coordinate 35,392,812 of CP125838.1, read as the reverse complement.
TATTGTTCATGCTACCATAATTATCCCAAAACCCGGGGAGCATACAAACTAAATTTCCTAAGTTATACCCTAAGATTCCAATTGTGTTTGACCTCCTGTGAAACATTATATTAATTACACAATTGCAAAAACATCTGTAGTAATAGAGGATATAAAACGAGTGATCAGTTTTTGGAAAAATTGAAAAATTGAGTTAATTCTGCTCCAGCTCGCCATGGCGAGAAATCTGCTCGCCATGGCGAGAAAACTGGTAAAATTTTCCCGCCCAATCTCGCCATGGCGAGAAATCTGCTCGCCATGGCGAGTAAACTGGTTCTGGCCTAAATCAGCTCGCGAGGCGAGAAAACGCTCGCCATGGCGAGTTTCATCAGCCCAGAAGTTGTTAACTCGCCATGAAGGCTCGCCGTGGCGAGTTTATGCAGAAAACACCCTGTTTTACGAATTTTGATAATTTTGCTATGAAGTCACTTACAATCCTCTTTTATAACAGTGCAATCACATAATAGACATAATATATGACAGAATGGAGGGAAAATTGGGAGTTATTTCCCCTCACACAATATTTTCCTAATTTCCTAGGTTAACATGCATATTTCATAAAATTGGGGAAATCTAACTACCTAGCCTAAGAACCCACCTGGAATGAAGCTTTAAACTTGATTCCTGAGCTCTTCTAACAGCTACTGAACTCCCAGCTACACCCACGAACTCAAACTGGACAGATTGGAATTTTGATGAAATTGGTTGAACTTGGAACTTTTAGCTTGCTCTAAGAATTGGGGTTTTTGTTAACTGAATTACTGAGGCTAGGGGATTTGAAATTGAGGTCCTCTATTGTAGAACACAGTGGGTGTTCTTGGTTTGGCATGCATGCAATTCCGTTGGCTAGAAAAATGATGGATTGAAGTTGTTGTTGTTGTGGTTCGTGAGAGAAGAGATAATGAGAGGGTTTGATTTATGTTGCTGAGTTTGTGAAGGGGTTAAGTCACAATGAATTAACATATGTACATATATATACATGCTAGGTGGTGGTGGTGGTGTGGTGTGTGTTGTTTAGGCGTGAGAGAGAAGAGGGAAAGAGAGCTTGAGTTTTGTCTTAACATTTTTGCTGAATAGTTAATGAGGAAAGCAAGTCATAACACTTATATTCTTGTATTTCATCTTTTGAATTGAGGTGGGTGGAAGTGTGAGTCACAACAAAAGGGGTGAGGTGTTGCCTTGTGAGGGAAGAGGCTAATGAGTCATGAGTGAGAGAATTGATGAGGAGGGAAATCACTTGATTTTTCCCTTGTCTTAGTGAGAGCTTAGTGTAGATAAATTAATAGGTTTGGTCACTTGAATAAAACAAATCCTTTACTTTTATTATTTTTAACTTAATTTCCAATTAAGTTTCCAAGATTGACTCTAATCAATATCTTTTTATTAATTAAAGTTTAGGGATGTTACAGGTGGCGTGGGCGAAATTGGCCTACACATGAAGTTTTCACGTTCTCCTTGGGCACACGCTCCTACCACGATATAAGGAGGTGTCGTGACACCTACCAGTGTAATTCAGAAAACTTTGATTATTTCGACCCCCGCCCGCCATGGCACGAGGCTTAGCGCGTCCAGATGCGGTGGCGTGGGAAAAATCGGCCTACACATGGAATTTTCACGTTCTCCTTGTGCAAACGCTCCTACCACGATATAAGGAGGTGTCGTGATAGTTTCCGGTGTAATTCAGAAAACTTTGATTTTTTCGGCCCCCGCCTGCCATGGCACGGGGCTTAGCGCGTCCAAATGCGGTGGCGTGGGCAAAATCGGCCTACAAATGGAATTTTCACGTTCTCCTTGTGCACACGCTCCTACCACGTTATAAGTAGGTGTCGTGATACCTTCCGGTGTAATTCAGAAAACTTTGATTTTTTCAACCCCCGCCCGCCATGGCACGGGGCTTAGTGCGTCCAGACGCGGTGGCATGTGCAAAATTGGCCTAAACATGGAATTTTCACGTTCTCCGTGAGCACACGCTCCTACCACGATATAAGGAGGTGTCGTGACACCTTCCGGTGTAATTCGGAAAACTTTGATTTTTTCGACCCCCGCCCACCATGGCACGGGGCTCAGCACGTCCAGATGCGGTGGCGTGGGCAAAATCGGCCAACACATGGAATTTTCACGTTCTCCTTGTGCACACGCTCCTACCATGATATAAGGAGGTGTCGTGACTCCTTCCGGTGTAATTCGGAAAACTTTGAATTTTTCGACCCCCGCTCGCTATGGCACGGGGCTTAGCGCGTCTAGATGCGGTGGCGTGGACAAAATTGGCATACACAAGGAATTTTCATGTTCTCCTTGTGCACATGCTCCTACCACGTTATAAGTAGGTGTCGTGATACCTTCCGGTGTAATTCAGAAAACTTTGATTTTTTCAACCCCCGCCCACCATGGCACGGGGATTAATGCATCCAGATGTGGTGGCGTGGGCAAAATTGGCCTACACATGGAATTTTTACGTTCTCCGTGAGCACACACTCCTACCACGATATAAGGAGGTGTCGTGACACCTTCCGGTGTAATTCGGAAAACTTTGATTTTTTCGACCCCCGCCCGCCATGGCACGGGGCTTAGCGCGTCCAGATGCGGTGGCGTGGGAAAAATTTGCCTACACATTGAATTTTCACGGTCTCCTTGTGCACACGCTCCTACCACGATATAAGGAGGTGTCTTGACACCTTCCGGTGTAATTTGGAAAACTTTGATTTTTTCGACCCCCGCCCGCCATGGCACGGGGCTTAGCGCGTCCAGATGCGGTGGCGTGGGAAAAATTGGCCTACACATTGACTTTTCACGGTCTCCTTGTGCACACGCTCCTACCACCATACAAGGAGGTGGCGTGACACCTCCAGGTGCAATTCAAAACACTTTGATTTTTTCGACCCCCGCCCGAAATGGCACGGGGCTTAGCGCGTCCAGATGCGGTGGCATGGGCAAAATTGGCCTACACATGGAATTTTCACGTTCTCCTTTTGCACACACTCCTACCACGATATAAGTAGGTTTCGTGATACCTTCCGGTGTAATTCAGAAAACTTTAATTTTTTCGGCCTCCGCCCGTAATGGCACGGGGCTTAGCGCGTCCAGATGCGGTTGTGTGGGCAAAATTGGCCTACACATGGAATTTTCACGTTCTCCTTGTGCACACGCTCCTCCCACGATATAAGGAGGTGTCGTGACACCTTCTGGTTTAATTCGGAAAACTTTGATTTTTTCGTCCCCCGCCCACCATGGCACGGGGCTTAGCGCGTCCAGATGCGGTGGCGTGGGAAAAATTGGCCTACACATTGAATTTTCACGGTCTCCTTGTGCACACGCTCCTACCACGATACAAGGAGGTGGCGTGACACCTCCAGGTGCAATTCGAAACACTTTGATTTTTTCGACCCCCGCCCGAAATGGCATGGGGCTAAGCGCGTCCAGATGCGAAGGCGTGGGCAAAATTTGCCTACACATGGAATTTTCACATTCTCCTTGTGCACACACTCCTACCACGATATAAGGAGGTGTCGTGACACCTTCCGGTGTAATTCGGAATACTTTGATTTTTTCGACCCCCACAACCGCCATGGCATGGAGCTTAGCGCGTCCAGATGCGGTGGCGTGGGCAAAATTGGCCTACACAGGGAATTTTCACGTTCTCCTTGTGCACACACTTCTACCACGATATAAGTAGGTGTCGTGATACCTTTCGGTGTAATTCAGAAAACTTTGATTTTTTCGGTCCCCGCCCGCCATGGCACGGGGCTTAGCCGTCCAGATGCGGTGGCATGGGCAAAATTGTCCTACACATGGAATTTTTATGTTCTCCTTGTGCACACAATCCTAACACGATATAAGTAGGTGTTGTGATACCTTTCGGTGTAATTCAGAAAATTTGATTTTTTCGGCCCCCGCCCGCCATTGCACGGGGCTTAGCGCGTCCAGATGCGGTTGCGTGGGGAAAATTGGCCTACACATGGAATTTTCACGTTCTCCTTGTGCACATGCTCCTACCACGTTATAAGTAGGTGTCGTGATACCTTCCGGTGTAATTCAGAAAACTTTGATTTTTTCAACCCCCGCCCGCCATGCCACGGGGCTTAGAGCGTCCAGATGCGGTGGCATGTGAAAAATTGGCCTAAACATGGAATTTTCACGTTCTCCGTGAGCACACGCTCCTACCACGATATAAGGAGGTGTCGTGACACCTTCCGGTGTAATTTGGAAAACTTTGATTTTTTCGACCCCCGCCCGCCATGGCACGGGGCTTAGCGCGTCCAGATGCGGTGGCGTGGGAAAAATTGGCCTACACATTGAATTTTCACGGTCTCCTTGTGCACACGCTCCTACCACGATATAAGGAGGTGTCTTGACACCTTCCGGTGTAATTTGGAAAACTTTGATTTTTTCGACCCCCGCCCGCCATGGCACGGGGCTTAGCGCGTCCAGATGCGGTGGCGGGGGAAAAATTGGCCTACACATTGACTTTTCACGGTCTCCTTGTGCACACGCTCCTACCACGATACAAGGAGGTGGCGTGACACCTCCAGGTGCAATTCAAAACACTTTGATTTTTTCGACCCCCGCCCGAAATGGCACGGGGCTTAGCGCGTCCAAATGCGGTGGCGTGGGCAAAATCGGCCTACAAATGGAATTTTCACGTTCTCCTTGTGCACACGCTCCTACCACGTTATAAGTAGGTGTCGTGATACCTTCCGGTGTAATTCAGAAAACTTTGATTTTTTCAACCCCCGCCCGCCATGGCACGGGGCTTAGTGCGTCCAGACGCGGTGGCATGTGCAAAATTGGCCTAAACATGGAATTTTCACGTTCTCCGTGAGCACACGCTCCTACCACGATATAAGGAGGTGTCGTGACACCTTCCGGTGTAATTCGGAAAACTTTGATTTTTTCGACCCCCGCCCACCATGGCACGGGGCTCAGCACGTCCAGATGCGGTGGCGTGGGCAAAATCGGCCAACACATGGAATTTTCACGTTCTCCTTGTGCACACGCTCCTACCATGATATAAGGAGGTGTCGTGACTCCTTCCGGTGTAATTCGGAAAACTTTGAATTTTTCGACCCCCGCTCGCTATGGCACGGGGCTTAGCGCGTCTAGATGCGGTGGCGTGGACAAAATTGGCATACACAAGGAATTTTCATGTTCTCCTTGTGCACATGCTCCTACCACGTTATAAGTAGGTGTCGTGATACCTTCCGGTGTAATTCAGAAAACTTTGATTTTTTCAACCCCCGCCCACCATGGCACGGGGATTAATGCATCCAGATGTGGTGGCGTGGGCAAAATTGGCCTACACATGGAATTTTTACGTTCTCCGTGAGCACACACTCCTACCACGATATAAGGAGGTGTCGTGACACCTTCCGGTGTAATTCGGAAAACTTTGATTTTTTCGACCCCCGCCCGCCATGGCACGGGGCTTAGCGCGTCCAGATGCGGTGGCGTGGGAAAAATTTGCCTACACATTGAATTTTCACGGTCTCCTTGTGCACACGCTCCTACCACGATATAAGGAGGTGTCTTGACACCTTCCGGTGTAATTTGGAAAACTTTGATTTTTTCGACCCCCGCCCGCCATGGCACGGGGCTTAGCGCGTCCAGATGCGGTGGCGTGGGAAAAATTGGCCTACACATTGACTTTTCACGGTCTCCTTGTGCACACGCTCCTACCACCATACAAGGAGGTGGCGTGACACCTCCAGGTGCAATTCAAAACACTTTGATTTTTTCGACCCCCGCCCGAAATGGCACGGGGCTTAGCGCGTCCAGATGCGGTGGCATGGGCAAAATTGGCCTACACATGGAATTTTCACGTTCTCCTTTTGCACACACTCCTACCACGATATAAGTAGGTTTCGTGATACCTTCCGGTGTAATTCAGAAAACTTTAATTTTTTCGGCCTCCGCCCGTAATGGCACGGGGCTTAGCGCGTCCAGATGCGGTTGTGTGGGCAAAATTGGCCTACACATGGAATTTTCACGTTCTCCTTGTGCACACGCTCCTCCCACGATATAAGGAGGTGTCGTGACACCTTCTGGTTTAATTCGGAAAACTTTGATTTTTTCGTCCCCCGCCCACCATGGCACGGGGCTTAGCGCGTCCAGATGCGGTGGCGTGGGAAAAATTGGCCTACACATTGAATTTTCACGGTCTCCTTGTGCACACGCTCCTACCACGATACAAGGAGGTGGCGTGACACCTCCAGGTGCAATTCGAAACACTTTGATTTTTTCGACCCCCGCCCGAAATGGCATGGGGCTAAGCGCGTCCAGATGCGAAGGCGTGGGCAAAATTTGCCTACACATGGAATTTTCACATTCTCCTTGTGCACACACTCCTACCACGATATAAGGAGGTGTCGTGACACCTTCCGGTGTAATTCGGAATACTTTGATTTTTTCGACCCCCACAACCGCCATGGCATGGAGCTTAGCGCGTCCAGATGCGGTGGCGTGGGCAAAATTGGCCTACACAGGGAATTTTCACGTTCTCCTTGTGCACACACTTCTACCACGATATAAGTAGGTGTCGTGATACCTTTCGGTGTAATTCAGAAAACTTTGATTTTTTCGGTCCCCGCCCGCCATGGCACGGGGCTTAGCCGTCCAGATGCGGTGGCATGGGCAAAATTGTCCTACACATGGAATTTTTATGTTCTCCTTGTGCACACAATCCTAACACGATATAAGTAGGTGTTGTGATACCTTTCGGTGTAATTCAGAAAATTTGATTTTTTCGGCCCCCGCCCGCCATTGCACGGGGCTTAGCGCGTCCAGATGCGGTTGCGTGGGGAAAATTGGCCTACACATGGAATTTTCACGTTCTCCTTGTGCACATGCTCCTACCACGTTATAAGTAGGTGTCGTGATACCTTCCGGTGTAATTCAGAAAACTTTGATTTTTTCAACCCCCGCCCGCCATGCCACGGGGCTTAGAGCGTCCAGATGCGGTGGCATGTGAAAAATTGGCCTAAACATGGAATTTTCACGTTCTCCGTGAGCACACGCTCCTACCACGATATAAGGAGGTGTCGTGACACCTTCCGGTGTAATTTGGAAAACTTTGATTTTTTCGACCCCCGCCCGCCATGGCACGGGGCTTAGCGCGTCCAGATGCGGTGGCGTGGGAAAAATTGGCCTACACATTGAATTTTCACGGTCTCCTTGTGCACACGCTCCTACCACGATATAAGGAGGTGTCTTGACACCTTCCGGTGTAATTTGGAAAACTTTGATTTTTTCGACCCCCGCCCGCCATGGCACGGGGCTTAGCGCGTCCAGATGCGGTGGCGGGGGAAAAATTGGCCTACACATTGACTTTTCACGGTCTCCTTGTGCACACGCTCCTACCACGATACAAGGAGGTGGCGTGACACCTCCAGGTGCAATTCAAAACACTTTGATTTTTTCGACCCCCGCCCGAAATGGCACGGGGCTTAGCGCGTCCAGATGCGGTGGCATGGGCAAAATTGGCCTACACATGGAATTTTCACGTTCTCCTTTTGCACACACTCCTACCACGATATAAGTAGGTTTCGTGATACCTTCCGGTGTAATTCAGAAAACTTTAATTTTTTCGGCCCCCGCCCGTAATGGCACGGGGCTTAGCGCGTCCAGATGCGGTTGTGTGGGCAAAATTGGCCTACACATGGAATTTTCACGTTCTCCTTGTGCACATGCTCCTCCCACGATATAAGGAGGTGTCGTGACACCTTCTGGTTTAATTCGAAAAACTTTGATTTTTTCGACCCCCGCCCACCATGGCACGGGGCTTAGCGCGTCCAGATGCGGTGGCGTGGGAAAAATTGGCCTACACATTGAATTTTCACGGTCTCCTTGTGCACACGCTCCTACCACGATACAAGGAGGTGGCGTGACACCTCCAGGTGCAATTCGAAACACTTTGATTTTTTCGACCCCCGCCCGAAATGGCATGGGGCTAAGCGCGTCCAGATGCGAAGGCATGGACAAAATTGGCCTACACATGGAATTTTTATGTTCTCCTTGTGCACACAATCCTAACACGATATAAGTAGGTGTTGTGATACCTTTCGGTGTAATTCAGAAAATTTGATTTTTTCGGCCCCCGCCCGCCATTGCACGGGGCTTAGCGCGTCCAGATGCGGTTGTGTGGGGAAAATTGGCCTACATATGGAATTTTCACGTTCTCCTTGTGCACACGCTCCTACCACGTTATAAGTAGGTGTCGTGATACCTTCCGGTGTAATTCAGAAAACTTTGATTTTTTCAACCCCCGCCCGCCATGCCACGGGGCTTAGTGCGTCCAGATGCGGTGGCATGTGCAAAATTGGCCTAAACATGGAATTTTAACGTTCTCCGTGAGCACACGCTCCTACCACGATATAAGGAGGCGTCGTGACACCTTCCGGTGTAATTCGGAAAACTTTGATTTTTTCGGCCCCCGCCCGCCATGGAACGGGGCTTAGCGCGTCCAGATGCGGTGGCATGGGCAAAATCGACCTACACATGGAATTTTAACGTTCGCGTTGTGCACACGCTCCTACCACGATATAAGGAGGTGTCGTGACACCTTTCGGCTTAATTCGGAAAACTTTGATTTTTCGACCCCCGCTCGCCATGGCACGCGGCTTAGCGCGTCCAGATGCGGTGGCATGGGAAAATTGGCCTACACATGTAATTTTCACGTTCTCCTTTGCACACACTCCTACCACGATATAAGTAGGTGTCGTGATACCTTCCGGTGTAATTCAGAAAACTTTGATTTTTTGGGCCCCAGCCTGCCATGGCATGGGGTTTAGCGCGTCCAGATGCGGTGGCGTGGGCAAAATTGGCCTACACATGGAATTTTCTTGGTCTCCTTGTGCACACTCTCCTACCACGATATAAGGAGGTGTCGTAAAAACCTTCAGGTGTAATTCGGAAAACTTTGATTATTTCGACTCCCGCCCGCCATGGCACGAGGCTTAGCGCGTCCAGATGCGGTGGCGTGGGCAAAATCGGCCTACACATGGAATTTTCATGTTTTACTTGTGCACACGCTCCTACCACGATATAAGGAGGAGTCGTGACACCTTCCGTTGTAATTCGGAAAACTTTGATTTTTTCGACCCCCGCTCGCAATGGCACGGGGTTTAGCGCGTCCAGATGCGGTGGCGTTGGCGAAATTGGCCTACACATGGAATTTTCACGTCTCCTTGTGCACACGCTCCTCCCACGATACAAGGAGGTGGCGTGACACCTCCAGGTGCAATTCGAAACACTTTGATTTTTCGACCCCCGCCCGCAATGGCATGGGGCTTAGCGCGTCCAGATTCGGTGGCATGGGCAAAATTGGCCTACACATGGAATTTTCACGTTCTCCTTGTGCACACACTCCTACCACGATATAAGTAGGTGTTATGATACCTTCCGGTGTAATTCGGAAAACTTTGATTTTTTCGGCCCCAGCCTGCCATGGCACGGGGCTTAGCGCGTCCAGATGCGGTGGCGTGGGCAAAATCGACCAACACATGGAATTTTAACGTCCTCGTTGTGCACACGCTCCTACCACGATATAAGGAGTTGTCGTGACACCTTCCAGTTTAATTCGGAAAAATTTGATTATTTCCAACCCCGCCCGCCATGGCACGGGGCTTAGCGGGTCCAGATGCGTTGGCGTGGACAAAATTGGCCTACAAATGGAATTTTCTTGGTCTCTTTGTGCACACGCTCCTCCCACGAAACAAGGAGGTGGCGTGACACCTCCAGGTGCAATTCGAAACACTTTGATTATTTCGACCCCCGCCCGCAATGGCATGGGGCTTAGCGCGTCCAGATGCGGTGGCATGGGCAAAATTGGCCTACACATGGAATTTTCACGTTCTCCTTGTGCACACACTCCTGCCACGATATAAGGCGGTGTCGTGACACCTTCCGGTGTAATTCGGAAAACTTTGATTTTTTCGACCCCCCGCCCGCCATGGCACGCGGCTTAGCGCGTCCAGATGCGGTGGCATGGGAAAAATTGGCCTACACATGGAATTTTCACGTTCTCCTTTGCACACACTCCTACCACGATATAAGTAGGTGTCGTGATACCTTCCGGTGTAATTCAGAAAACTTTGATTTTTTCGACCCCGCTCGCCATGGCACGGGGCTTAGCGCGTCCAGATGTGGTGGCATGGGCTAAATTAGCCTACACATGGAATTTTTATGTTCTCCTTGTGCAAACACTCCTACCACGATACAAGTAGGTGTCGTGACACCTTCCGGTGTAATTCGGAAAACTTTGATTTTTTCGGCCCCCGCCCGCAATGGCACGGGGCTTAGCGCGTCCAGATGTGGTGGCATGGGAAAAATTAGCCTACACATGGAATTTTCATGTTCTCCTTGTGCACACACTCCTACCACGATACAAGTAGGTGTCGTGACACCTTCCGGTGCAATTCGGAAAACTTTGATTCTTTCGGCCCCCGCCCGCCATGGCACGGGGCTTAGCGCGTCCAGATGCGGTGGCATGGGAAAAATCGACCTACACATGGAATTTTAACGTTCAAGTTGTGCACACGCTCCTACCACGATATAAGGAGGTGTCATGACACCTTTCGGATTAATTCGGAAAACTTTGATTTTTCGACCCCCGCTCGCCATGGCACGCGGCTTAGCGCGTCGAGATGCGGTGGCAGGGGAAAAATTGGCCTACACATGTAATTTTCACGTTCTCCTTTGCACACACTCCTACCACGATATAAGTAGGTGTCGTGATACCTTCCGGTGTAATTCAGAAAACTTTGATTTTTTCGGCCCCCGCCTGCCATGGCTTGGGGTTTAGCGCGTACAGATGCGGTAGCGTGGGCAAAATTGGCCTACACATGGAATTTTCTTGGTCTCCTTGAGCACACGCTCCTACCACGATATAAGGAGGTGTCGTGACACCTTCCGGTGTAATTCGGAAAACTTTGATTATTTCGACCCCCGCCCGCCATGGCACGAGGCTTAGCGCGTCCAGATGCGGTGGCGTGGGCAAAATCGGCCTACACATGGAATTTTCACGTTTTACTTGTGCACACGCTCCTACCACGATATAAGGAGGAGTCGTGACACCTTCCGTTGTAATTCGGAAAACTCTGATTTTTTCGACCCCCGCTCGCCATGGCACGGGGTTTATCGCGTCCAGATGCGGTGGCGTTGGCGAAATTGGCCTACACATGGAATTATCACGTTCTCCTTGTGCACACGCTCCTCCCACGATACAAGGAGGTGGCGTGACACCTCCAGGTGCAATTTGAAACACTTTGATTTTTCGACCCCGGCCCGCAATGGCATGGGGCTTAGCGCGTCCAGATGCGGTGGCATGGGCAAAATTGGCATACACATGGAATTTTCAAGTTCTCCTTGTGCACACACTCCTACCACGATATAAGTAGGTGTCGTGATACCTTCCGGTGTAATTCGGAAAACTTTGATTTTTTCGGCCCCCGCCTGCCATGGCATGGTGTTTAGCGCGTCCAGATGCGGTGGTGTGGGCAAAATTGGCCTACACATGGAATTTTCTTGGTCTCCTTGTGCACACACTCCTACCACGATATAAGGAGGTGTCGTGACACCTTCCGGTGTAATTCGGAAAACTTTGATTATTTCGACCCCCGCCCGCCATGGCACGGGGCTTAGCGCGTCCAGATGCGGTTGCGTGGGGAAAATTGGCCTACACATGGAATTTTCACGTTCTCCTTGTGCACACGCTCCTACCACGTTATAAGTAGGTGTCGTGATACCTTCCGGTGTAATTCAGAAAACTTTGATTTTTTCAACCCCCGCCCGCCATGCCACGGGGCTTAGAGCGTCCAGATGCGGTGGCATGTGCAAAATTGGCCTAAACATGGAATTTTCACGTTCTCCGTGAGCACACGCTCCTACCACGATATAAGGAGGTGTCGTGACACCTTCCGGTGTAATTTGGAAAACTTTGATTTTTTCGACCCCCGCCCGCCATGGCACGGGGCTTAGCGCGTCCAGATGCGGTGGCGTGGGAAAAATTGGCCTACACAATGAATTTTCACGGTCTCCTTGTGCACACGCTCCTACCACGATATAAGGAGGTGTCTTGACGCCTTCCGGTGTAATTTGGAAAACTTTGATTTTTTCGACCCCCGCCCGCCATGGCACGGGGCTTAGCGCGTCCAGATGCGGTGGCATGGGCAAAATTGGCATACACATGGAATTTTCAAGTTCTCCTTGTGCACACACTCCTACCACGATATAAGTAGGTGTCGTGATACCTTCCGGTGTAATTCGGAAAACTTTGATTTTTTCGGCCCCCGCCTGCCATGGCATGGTGTTTAGCGCGTCCAGATGCGGTGGTGTGGGCAAAATTGGCCTACACATGGAATTTTCTTGGTCTCCTTGTGCACACACTCCTACCACGATATAAGGAGGTGTCGTGACACCTTCCGGTGTAATTCGGAAAACTTTGATTATTTCGACCCCCGCCCGCCATGGCACGGGGCTTAGCGCGTCCAGATGCGGTTGCGTGGGGAAAATTGGCCTACACATGGAATTTTCACGTTCTCCTTGTGCACACGCTCCTACCACGTTATAAGTAGGTGTCGTGATACCTTCCGGTGTAATTCAGAAAACTTTGATTTTTTCAACCCCCGCCCGCCATGCCACGGGGCTTAGAGCGTCCAGATGCGGTGGCATGTGCAAAATTGGCCTAAACATGGAATTTTCACGTTCTCCGTGAGCACACGCTCCTACCACGATATAAGGAGGTGTCGTGACACCTTCCGGTGTAATTTGGAAAACTTTGATTTTTTCGACCCCCGCCCGCCATGGCACGGGGCTTAGCGCGTCCAGATGCGGTGGCGTGGGAAAAATTGGCCTACACAATGAATTTTCACGGTCTCCTTGTGCACACGCTCCTACCACGATATAAGGAGGTGTCTTGACGCCTTCCGGTGTAATTTGGAAAACTTTGATTTTTTCGACCCCCGCCCGCCATGGCACGGGGCTTAGCGCGTCCAGATGCGGTGGCGGGGGAAAAATTGGCCTACACATTGACTTTTCACGGTCTCCTTGTGCACACGCTCCTACCACGATACAAGGAGGTGGCGTGACACCTCCAGGTGCAATTCAAAACACTTTGATTTTTTCGACCCCCGCCCGAAATGGCACGGGGCTTAGCGCGTCCAGATGCGGTGGCATGGGCAAAATTGGCCTACACATGGAATTTTCACGTTCTCCTTTTGCACACACTCCTACCACGATATAAGTAGGTTTCGTGATACCTTCCGGTGTAATTCAGAAAACTTTAATTTTTTCGGCCCCCGCCCGTAATGGCACGGGGCTTAGCGCGTCCAGATGCGGTTGTGTGGGCAAAATTGGCCTACACATGGAATTTTCACGTTCTCCTTGTGCACACGCTCCTCCCACGATATAAGGAGGTGTCGTGACACCTTCTGGTTTAATTCGAAAAACTTTGATTTTTTCGACCCCCGCCCACCATGGCACGGGGCTTAGCGCGTCCAGATGCGGTGGCGTGGGAAAAATTGGCCTACACATTGAATTTTCACGGTCTCCTTGTGCACACGCTCCTACCACGATACAAGGAGGTGGCGTGACACCTCCAGGTGCAATTCGAAACACTTTGATTTTTTCGACCCCCGCCCGAAATGGCATGGGGCTAAGAGCGTCCAGATGCGAAGGCATGGGCAAAATTGGCCTACACATGGAATTTTCACGTTCTCCTTGTGCACACACTTCTACCACGATATAAGTAGGTGTCGTGATACCTTTCGGTGTAATTCAGAAAACTTTGATTTTTTCGGTCCCCGCCCGCCATGGCACGGGGCTTAGCCGTCCAGATGCTGTGGCATGGGCAAAATTGGCCTACACATGGAATTTTTATGTTCTCCTTGTGCACACAATCCTAACACGATATAAGTAGATGTTGTGATACCTTTCGGTGTAATTCAGAAAATTTGATTTTTTCGGCCCCCGCCCGCCATTGCACGGGGCTTAGCGCGTCCAGATGCGGTTGCGTGGGGAAAATTGGCCTACACATGGAATTTTCACGTTCTCCTTGTGCACACGCTCCTACCACGTTATAAGTAGGTGTCGTGATACCTTCCGGTGTAATTCAGAAAACTTTGATTTTTTCAACCCCCGCCCGCCATGCCACGGGGCTTAGTGCGTCCAGATGCGGTGGCATGTGCAAAATTGGCCTAAACATGGAATTTTCACGTTCTCCGTGAGCACACGCTCCTACCACGATATAAGGAGGCGTCGTGACACCTTCCGGTGTAATTCGGAAAACTTTGATTTTTTCGGCCCCCGCCCGCCATGGAACGGGGCTTAGCGCGTCCAGATGCGGTGGCATGGGCAAAATCGACCTACACATGGAATTTTAACGTTCACGTTGTGCACACGCTCCTACCACGATATAAGGAGGTGTCGTGACACCTTTCGGCTTAATTCGGAAAACTTTGATTTTTCGACCCCCGCTCGCCATGGCACGCGGCTTAGCGCGTCCAGATGCGGTGGCATGGGAAAAATTGGCCTACACATGTAATTTTCACGTTCTCCTTTGCACACACTCCTACCACGATATAAGTAGGTGTCGTGATACCTTCCGGTGTAATTCAGAAAACTTTGATTTTTTGGGCCCCCGCCTGCCATGGCATGGGGTTTAGCGCGTCCAGATGCGGTGGCGTGGGCAAAATTGGCCTACACATGGAATTTTCTTGGTCTCCTTGTGCACACTCTCCTACCACGATATAAGGAGGTGTCGTAAAAACCTTCAGGTGTAATTCGAAAAACTTTGATTATTTCGACTCCCGCCCGCCATGGCACGAGGCTTAGCGCGTCCAGATGCGGTGGCGTGGGCAAAATCGGCCTACACATGGAATTTTCATGTTTTACTTGTGCACACGCTCCTACCACGATATAAGGAGGAGTCGTGACACCTTCTGTTGTAATTCGGAAAACTTTGATTTTTTCGACCCCCGCTCGCAATGGCACGGGGTTTAGCGCGTCCAGATGCGGTGGCGTTGGCGAAATTGGCCTACACATGGAATTTTCACGTTCTCCTTGTGCACACGCTCCTACCACGTTATAAGTAGGTGTCGTGATACCTTCCGGTGTAATTCAGAAAACTTTGATTTTTTCAACCCCCGCCCGCCATGCCACGGGGCTTAGAGCGTCCAGATGCGGTGGCATGTGCAAAATTGGCCTAAACATGGAATTTTCACGTTCTCCGTGAGCACACGCTCCTACCACGATATAAGGAGGTGTCGTGACACCTTCCGGTGTAATTTGGAAAACTTTGATTTTTTCGACCCCCGCCCGCCATGGCACGGGGCTTAGCGCGTCCAGATGCGGTGGCGTGGGAAAAATTGGCCTACACAATGAATTTTCACGGTCTCCTTGTGCACACGCTCCTACCACGATATAAGGAGGTGTCTTGACACCTTCCGGTGTAATTTGGAAAACTTTGATTTTTTCGACCCCCGCCCGCCATGGCACGGGGCTTAGCGCGTCCAGATGCGGTGGCGGGGGAAAAATTGGCCTACACATTGACTTTTCACGGTCTCTTTGTGCACACGCTCCTCCCACGAAACAAGGAGGTGGCGTGACACCTCCAGGTGCAATTCGAAACACTTTGATTATTTCGACCCCCGCCCGCAATGGCATGGGGCTTAGCGCGTCCAGATGCGGTGGCATGGGCAAAATTGGCCTACACATGGAATTTTCACGTTCTCCTTGTGCACACACTCCTACCACGATATAAGTAGGTGCCGTGACACCTTCCGGTGTAATTCGGAAAACTTTGATTTTTTCGGCCCCCGCCCGCCATGGCACGAGGCTTAGCGCGTCCAGATGCGGTGGCATAGGCAAAATCGGCCTACACATGGAATTTTCACGTTCTCGTTGTGCACACACTCCTGCCACGATATAAGGCGGTGTCGTGACACCTTCCGGTGTAATTCGGAAAACTTTGATTTTTTCGACCCCCCGCCCGCCATGGCACGCGGCTTAGCGCGTCCAGATGCGGTGGCAAGGGAAAAATTGGCCTACACATGGAATTTTCACGTTCTCCTTTGCACACACTCCTACCACGATATAAGTAGGTGTCGTGATACCTTCCGGTGTAATTCAGAAAACTTTGATTTTTTCGACCCCGCTCGCCATGGCACGGGGCTTAGCGCGTCCAGATGTGGTGGCATGGGCTAAATTAGCCTACACATGGAATTTTCATGTTCTCCTTGTGCAAACACTCCTACCACGATACAAGTAGGTGTCGTGACACCTTCCGGTGTAATTCGGAAAACTTTGATTTTTTCGGCCCCCGCCCGCAATGGCACGGGGCTTAGCGCGTCTAGATGCGGTGGCATGGGCAAAATCGACCTACACATGGAATTTTAACGTTCACGTTGTGCACACACACCTACCACGATATAAGGAGGTGTCGTGACACGTTTCGGCTTAATTCGGAAAACTTTGATTTTTCGACCCCCGTTCGCCATGGCACGCGGCTTAGCGCGTCCAGATGCGGTGGCATGGGAAAAATTGGCCTACACATGTAATTTTCACGTTCTCCTTTGCACACACACCTACCACGATATAAGTAGGTGTCGTGATACCTTCCGGTGTAATTCGGAAAACTTTGATTTTTTCGGCCCTGGCCCGCCATGGCACGGGGCTTAGCGCGTCCAGATGCGGTAGCATGGGCAAAATCGTCCTACACATGGAATTTTCAAGTTCTCGTTGTGCACACACTTCTACCACGATATAAGGAGGTGTCGTGACACCTTCCGGTGTAATTCGGAAAACATTGATTTTTTCGACCCCCCGCCCGCCTTGGCACGCGGCTTAGCGCGTCCAGATGCGGTGGCATGGGAAAAATTGGCCTACACATGGAATTTTCACGTTCTCCTTTGCACACACTCCTACCACGATATAAGTAGGTGTCGTGATACCTTCCGGTGTAAATCAAAAAACTTTGATTTTTTCGACCCCCGCTCGCCATGGCACGGGGCTTAGCGCGTCCAGATGTGGTGGCATGGGCAAAATTAGCCTACACATGGAATTTTCATGTTCTCCATGTGCACACACTCCTACCACGATACAAGTAGGTGTCGTGACACCTTCCGGTGCAATTCGGAAAACTTTGATTTTTTCGGCCCCCGCCCGCAATGGCACGGGGCTTAGCGCGTCCAGATGCGGTGGCATGGGAAAAATCGACCTACACATGGAATTTTAACGTTCAAGTTGTGCACACGCTCCTACCACGATATAAGGAGGTGTCATGACACCTTTCGGATTAATTCGGAAAACTTTGATTTTTCGACCCCCGCTCGCCATGGCACGCGGCTTAGCGCGTCGAGATGCGGTGGCATGGGAAAAATTGGCCTACACATGTAATTTTCACGTTCTCCTTTGCACACACTCCTACCACGATATAAGTAGGTGTCGTGATACCTTCCGGTGTAATTCAGAAAACTTTGATTTTTTCGGCCCCCGCCTGCCATGGCTTGGGGTTTAGCGCGTACATATGCGGTGGCGTGGGCAAAATTGGCCTACACATGGAATTTTCTTGGTCTCCTTGAGCACACGCTCCTACCACGATATAAGGAGGTGTCGTGACACCTTCCGGTGTAATTTGGAAAACTTTGATTATTTCGACCCCCGCCCGCCATGGCACGAGGCTTAGCGCGTCCAGATGCGGTGGCGTGGGCAAAATCGGCCTACACATGGAATTTTCACGTTTTACTTGTGCACACGCTCCTACCACGATATAAGGAGGAGTCGTGACACCTTCCGTTCTAATTCGGAAAACTTTGATTTTTTCGACCCCCGCTCGCCATGGCACGGGGTTTATCGCGTCCAGATGCGGTGGCGTTGGCGAAATTGGCCTACACATGGAATTATCACGTTCTCCTTGTGCACACGCTCCTCCCACGATACAAGGAGGTGGCGTGACACCTCCAGGTGCAATTTGAAACACTTTGATTTTTCGACCCCCGCCCGCAATGGCATGGGGCTTAGCGCGTCCAGATGCGGTGGCATGGGCAAAATTGGCATACACATGGAATTTTCAAGTTCTCCTTGTGCACACACTCCTACCACGATATAAGTAGGTGTCGTGATACCTTCCGGTGTAATTCGGAAAACTTTGATTTTTTCGGCCCCCGCCTGCCATGGCATGGTGTTTAGCGCGTCCAGATGCGGTGGTGTGGGCAAAATTGGCCTACACATGGAATTTTCTTGGTCTCCTTGTGCACACACTCCTACCACGATATAAGGAGGTGTCGTGACACCTTCCGGTGTAATTCGGAAAACTTTGATTATTTCGACCCCCGCCCGCCATGGCACGCGGCTTGGCGCGTCCAGATGCGGTGGCGTGGGCAAAATTGGTCTACACATGGAATTTTCTTGGTCTCCTTGTGCACACGCTCCTACCACGATATAAGTAGGTGTCGTGACACCTTCCGGTGTAATTCGGAAAACTTTGATTTTTTCGGCCCCCGCCCGCCATGGCACGGGGCTTAGCGCGTCCAATTGCGTTAGCGTGGGAAAAATCGGCCTACAAATGGAATTTTCATGTTCTCGTTGTGCACACGCTCCTACCACGATATAAGGAGGTGTTGTGACACCTTACGGTGTAATTCGGAAAATTTTGATTATTTCGACCCCCGCCCGCCATGGCACGCGGCTTAGCGCGTCCAGATGCGGTGGCATGGGAAAAATTGGCCTACACATGGAATTTTCATGTTCTCCTTTGCACACACTCCTACCACGATATAAGTAGGTGTCGTGATACCTTCCGGTGTAATTCAGAAAACTTTGATTTTTCGGCCCCCGCCTGCCATGGCATGGGGTTTAGCGCGTCCAGATGCGGTGGCGTGGGCAAAATTGGTCTACACATGGAATTTTCTTGGTCTCCTTGTGCACACGCTCCTACCACAATATAACGAGGTGTCGTGACACCTTCCGGTGTAATTTGGAAAACTTTGTTTATTTCGACCCCCGCCCGCCATGACACGAGGCTTAGCGCGTCCAGATGCGGTGGCGTGGGCAAAATCGGCCTACACATGGAATTTTCACGTTTTACTTGTGCACATGCTCCTACCACGATATAAAGAGGTGTCGTGACACCTGCCGTTGTAATTCAGAAAATTTGATTTTTTCGACCCCCGCTCGCCATGGCACAGGGTTTAGCGGTGCCAGATGCGGTGGCGTTGGCGAAAAAGGCCTTCACATGAAATTTTCACGTTCTCCTTGTGCACACGCTCCTCCCACGATACAAGGAGGTGGCGTGACACCTCCAGGTGCAATTCGAAACACTTTGATTTTTTCGACCCCCGCCCCGCAATGGCATGGGGCTTAGCGCGTCCAACTGCGGTGGCATGGGCAAAATTGGCCTACACATGGAATTTTCACGTTCTCATGTGCACACATTCCTACCACGTTATAAGTAGGTGTCGTGATACCTTCCGGTGTAATTCAGAAAACTTTGATTTTTTCAACCCCCGCCCGCCATGGCACGGGGCTTAGTGCGTCCAGATGCGGTGGCGTCGGCAAAATTGGCCTACACAAGAAATTTTCACGTTCTCCTTTGCACACACTCCTACCACGATATAAGTAGGTGTCGTGATACCTTCCGGTGTAATTAAGAAAACTTTGATTTTTTCGGCCCCCGCCTACCATGGCATGGGGTTTAGCGCGTCCAGATGCGGTGGCGTTGGCGAAATTGGCCTACACATGGAATTATCACGTTCTCCTTGTGCACACGCTCCTCCCACGATACAAGGAGGTGGCGTGACACCTCCAGGTGCAATTTGAAACACTTTGATTTTTCGACCCCCGCCCGCAATGGCATGGGGCTTAGCGCGTCCAGATGCGGTGGCATGGGCAAAATTGGCCTACACATGGAATTTTCACGTTCTCATGTGCACACATTCCTACCACGTTATAAGTAGGTGTCGTGATACCTTCCGGTGTAATTCAGAAAACTTTGATTTTTTCGGCCCCCGCCCGCCATGGCACGAGGCTTAGCGCGTCCAGATGCGGTGGCATAGGCAAAATCGGCCTACACATGGAATTTTCACGTTCTCGTTGTGCACACACTCCTGCCACGATATAAGGCGGTGTCGTGACACCTTCCGGTGTAATTCGGAAAACTTTGATTTTTTCGACCCCCCGCCCGCCATGGCACGCGGCTTAGCGCGTCCAGATGCGGTGGCAAGGGAAAAATTGGCCTACACATGGAATTTTCACGTTCTCCTTTGCACACACTCCTACCACGATATAAGTAGGTGTCGTGATACCTTCCGGTGTAATTCAGAAAACTTTGATTTTTTCGACCCCGCTCGCCATGGCACGGGGCTTAGCGCGTCCAGATGTGGTGGCATGGGCTAAATTAGCCTACACATGGAATTTTCATGTTCTCCTTGTGCAAACACTCCTACCACGATACAAGTAGGTGTCGTGACACCTTCCGGTGTAATTCGGAAAACTTTGATTTTTTCGGCCCCCGCCCGCAATGGCACGGGGCTTAGCGCGTCCAGATGCGGTGGCATGGGCAAAATCGACCTACACATGGAATTTTAACGTTCACGTTGTGCACACACACCTACCACGATATAAGGAGGTGTCGTGACACGTTTCGGCTTAATTCGGAAAACTTTGATTTTTCGACCCCCGCCCGCCATGGCACGGGGCTTAGCGCGTCCAGATGCGGTGGCGTGGGAAAAATTGGCCTACACAATGAATTTTCACGGTCTCCTTGTGCACACGCTCCTACCACGATATAAGGAGGTGTCTTGACACCTTCCGGTGTAATTTGGAAAACTTTGATTTTTTCGACCCCCGCCCGCCATGGCACGGGGCTTAGCGCGTCCAGATGCGGTGGCGGGGGAAAAATTGGCCTACACATTGACTTTTCACGGTCTCTTTGTGCACACGCTCCTCCCACGAAACAAGGAGGTGGCGTGACACCTCCAGGTGCAATTCGAAACACTTTGATTATTTCGACCCCCGCCCGCAATGGCATGGGGCTTAGCGCGTCCAGATGCGGTGGCATGGGCAAAATTGGCCTACACATGGAATTTTCACGTTCTCCTTGTGCACACACTCCTACCACGATATAAGTAGGTGCCGTGACACCTTCCGGTGTAATTCGGAAAACTTTGATTTTTTCGGCCCCCGCCCGCCATGGCACGAGGCTTAGCGCGTCCAGATGCGGTGGCATAGGCAAAATCGGCCTACACATGGAATTTTCACGTTCTCGTTGTGCACACACTCCTGCCACGATATAAGGCGGTGTCGTGACACCTTCCGGTGTAATTCGGAAAACTTTGATTTTTTCGACCCCCCGCCCGCCATGGCACGCGGCTTAGCGCGTCCAGATGCGGTGGCAAGGGAAAAATTGGCCTACACATGGAATTTTCACGTTCTCCTTTGCACACACTCCTACCACGATATAAGTAGGTGTCGTGATACCTTCCGGTGTAATTCAGAAAACTTTGATTTTTTCGACCCCGCTCGCCATGGCACGGGGCTTAGCGCGTCCAGATGTGGTGGCATGGGCTAAATTAGCCTACACATGGAATTTTCATGTTCTCCTTGTGCAAACACTCCTACCACGATACAAGTAGGTGTCGTGACACCTTCCGGTGTAATTCGGAAAACTTTGATTTTTTCGGCCCCCGCCCGCAATGGCACGGGGCTTAGCGCGTCCAGATGCGGTGGCATGGGCAAAATCGACCTACACATGGAATTTTAACGTTCACGTTGTGCACACACACCTACCACGATATAAGGAGGTGTCGTGACACGTTTCGGCTTAATTCGGAAAACTTTGATTTTTCGACCCCCGCCCGCCATGGCACGGGGCTTAGCGCGTCCAGATGCGGTGGCGTGGGAAAAATTGGCCTACACAATGAATTTTCACGGTCTCCTTGTGCACACGCTCCTACCACGATATAAGGAGGTGTCTTGACACCTTCCGGTGTAATTTGGAAAACTTTGATTTTTTCGACCCCCGCCCGCCATGGCACGGGGCTTAGCGCGTCCAGATGCGGTGGCGGGGGAAAAATTGGCCTACACATTGACTTTTCACGGTCTCTTTGTGCACACGCTCCTCCCACGAAACAAGGAGGTGGCGTGACACCTCCAGGTGCAATTCGAAACACTTTGATTATTTCGACCCCCGCCCGCAATGGCATGGGGCTTAGCGCGTCCAGATGCGGTGGCATGGGCAAAATTGGCCTACACATGGAATTTTCACGTTCTCCTTGTGCACACACTCCTACCACGATATAAGTAGGTGCCGTGACACCTTCCGGTGTAATTCGGAAAACTTTGATTTTTTCGGCCCCCGCCCGCCATGGCACGAGGCTTAGCGCGTCCAGATGCGGTGGCATAGGCAAAATCGGCCTACACATGGAATTTTCACGTTCTCGTTGTGCACACACTCCTGCCACGATATAAGGCGGTGTCGTGACACCTTCCGGTGTAATTCGGAAAACTTTGATTTTTTCGACCCCCCGCCCGCCATGGCACGCGGCTTAGCGCGTCCAGATGCGGTGGCAAGGGAAAAATTGGCCTACACATGGAATTTTCACGTTCTCCTTTGCACACACTCCTACCACGATATAAGTAGGTGTCGTGATACCTTCCGGTGTAATTCAGAAAACTTTGATTTTTTCGACCCCGCTCGCCATGGCACGGGGCTTAGCGCGTCCAGATGTGGTGGCATGGGCTAAATTAGCCTACACATGGAATTTTCATGTTCTCCTTGTGCAAACACTCCTACCACGATACAAGTAGGTGTCGTGACACCTTCCGGTGTAATTCGGAAAACTTTGATTTTTTCGGCCCCCGCCCGCAATGGCACGGGGCTTAGCGCGTCCAGATGCGGTGGCATGGGCAAAATCGACCTACACATGGAATTTTAACGTTCACGTTGTGCACACACACCTACCACGATATAAGGAGGTGTCGTGACACGTTTCGGCTTAATTCGGAAAACTTTGATTTTTCGACCCCCGTTCGCCATGGCACGCGGCTTAGCGCGTCCAGATGCGGTGGCATGGGAAAAATTGGCCTACACATGTAATTTTCACGTTCTCCTTTGCACACACACCTACCACGATATAAGTAGGTGTCGTGATACCTTCCGGTGTAATTCGGAAAACTTTGATTTTTTCGGCCCTGGCCCGCCATGGCACGGGGCTTAGCGCGTCCAGATGCGGTAGCATGGGCAAAATCGTCCTACACATGGAATTTTCAAGTTCTCGTTGTGCACACACTTCTACCACGATATAAGGAGGTGTCGTGACACCTTCCGGTGTAATTCGGAAAACATTGTTTTTTTCGACCCCCCGCCCGCCTTGGCACGCGGCTTAGCGCGTCCAGATGCGGTGGCATGGGAAAAATTGGCCTACACATGGAATTTTCACGTTCTCCTTTGCACACACTCCTACCACGATATAAGTAGGTGTCGTGATACCTTCCGGTGTAAATCAAAAAACTTTGATTTTTTCGACCCCCGCTCGCCATGGCACGGGGCTTAGCGCGTCCAGATGTGGTGGCATGGGCAAAATTAGCCTACACATGGAATTTTCATGTTCTCCATGTGCACACACTCCTACCACGATACAAGTAGGTGTCGTGACACCTTCCGGTGCAATTCGGAAAACTTTGATTTTTTCGGCCCCCGCCCGCAATGGCACGGGGCTTAGCGCGTCCAGATGCGGTGGCATGGGAAAAATCGACCTACACATGGAATTTTAACGTTCAAGTTGTGCACACGCTCCTACCACGATATAAGGAGGTGTCATGACACCTTTCGGATTAATTCGGAAAACTTTGATTTTTCGACCCCCGCTCGCCATGGCACGCGGCTTAGCGCGTCGAGATGCGGTGGCATGGGAAAAATTGGCCTACACATGTAATTTTCACGTTCTCCTTTGCACACACTCCTACCACGATATAAGTAGGTGTCGTGATACCTTCCGGTGTAATTCAGAAAACTTTGATTTTTTCGGCCCCCGCCTGCCATGGCTTGGGGTTTAGCGCGTACATATGCGGTGGCGTGGGCAAAATTGGCCTACACATGGAATTTTCTTGGTCTCCTTGAGCACACGCTCCTACCACGATATAAGGAGGTGTCGTGACACCTTCCGGTGTAATTTGGAAAACTTTGATTATTTCGACCCCCGCCCGCCATGGCACGAGGCTTAGCGCGTCCAGATGCGGTGGCGTGGGCAAAATCGGCCTACACATGGAATTTTCACGTTTTACTTGTGCACACGCTCCTACCACGATATAAGGAGGAGTCGTGACACCTTCCGTTCTAATTCGGAAAACTTTGATTTTTTCGACCCCCGCTCGCCATGGCACGGGGTTTATCGCGTCCAGATGCGGTGGCGTTGGCGAAATTGGCCTACACATGGAATTATCACGTTCTCCTTGTGCACACGCTCCTCCCACGATACAAGGAGGTGGCGTGACACCTCCAGGTGCAATTTGAAACACTTTGATTTTTCGACCCCCGCCCGCAATGGCATGGGGCTTAGCGCGTCCAGATGCGGTGGCATGGGCAAAATTGGCATACACATGGAATTTTCAAGTTCTCCTTGTGCACACACTCCTACCACGATATAAGTAGGTGTCGTGATACCTTCCGGTGTAATTCGGAAAACTTTGATTTTTTCGGCCCCCGCCTGCCATGGCATGGTGTTTAGCGCGTCCAGATGCGGTGGTGTGGGCAAAATTGGCCTACACATGGAATTTTCTTGGTCTCCTTGTGCACACACTCCTACCACGATATAAGGAGGTGTCGTGACACCTTCCGGTGTAATTCGGAAAACTTTGATTATTTCGACCCCCGCCCGCCATGGCACGCGGCTTGGCGCGTCCAGATGCGGTGGCGTGGGCAAAATTGGTCTACACATGGAATTTTCTTGGTCTCCTTGTGCACACGCTCCTACCACGATATAAGTAGGTGTCGTGACACCTTCCGGTGTAATTCGGAAAACTTTGATTTTTTCGGCCCCCGCCCGCCATGGCACGGGGCTTAGCGCGTCCAATTGCGTTAGCGTGGGAAAAATCGGCCTACAAATGGAATTTTCATGTTCTCGTTGTGCACACGCTCCTACCACGATATAAGGAGGTGTTGTGACACCTTACGGTGTAATTCGGAAAATTTTGATTATTTCGACCCCCGCCCGCCATGGCACGCGGCTTAGCGCGTCCAGATGCGGTGGCATGGGAAAAATTGGCCTACACATGGAATTTTCATGTTCTCCTTTGCACACACTCCTACCACGATATAAGTAGGTGTCGTGATACCTTCCGGTGTAATTCAGAAAACTTTGATTTTTCGGCCCCCGCCTGCCATGGCATGGGGTTTAGCGCGTCCAGATGCGGTGGCGTGGGCAAAATTGGTCTACACATGGAATTTTCTTGGTCTCCTTGTGCACACGCTCCTACCACAATATAACGAGGTGTCGTGACACCTTCCGGTGTAATTCGGAAAACTTTGTTTATTTCGACCCCCGCCCGCCATGACACGAGGCTTAGCGCGTCCAGATGCGGTGGCGTGGGCAAAATCGGCCTACACATGGAATTTTCACGTTTTACTTGTGCACATGCTCCTACCACGATATAAAGAGGTGTCGTGACACCTGCCGTTGTAATTCAGAAAATTTGATTTTTTCGACCCCCGCTCGCCATGGCACAGGGTTTAGCGGTGCCAGATGCGGTGGCGTTGGCGAAAAAGGCCTTCACATGAAATTTTCACGTTCTCCTTGTGCACACGCTCCTCCCACGATACAAGGAGGTGGCGTGACACCTCCAGGTGCAATTCGAAACACTTTGATTTTTTCGACCCCCGCCCCGCAATGGCATGGGGCTTAGCGCGTCCAACTGCGGTGGCATGGGCAAAATTGGCCTACACATGGAATTTTCACGTTCTCATGTGCACACATTCCTACCACGTTATAAGTAGGTGTCGTGATACCTTCCGGTGTAATTCAGAAAACTTTGATTTTTTCAACCCCCGCCCGCCATGGCACGGGGCTTAGTGCGTCCAGATGCGGTGGCGTCGGCAAAATTGGCCTACACAAGAAATTTTCACGTTCTCCTTTGCACACACTCCTACCACGATATAAGTAGGTGTCGTGATACCTTCCGGTGTAATTAAGAAAACTTTGATTTTTTCGGCCCCCGCCTACCATGGCATGGGGTTTAGCGCGTCCAGATGCGGTGGCGTTGGCGAAATTGGCCTACACATGGAATTATCACGTTCTCCTTGTGCACACGCTCCTCCCACGATACAAGGAGGTGGCGTGACACCTCCAGGTGCAATTTGAAACACTTTGATTTTTCGACCCCCGCCCGCAATGGCATGGGGCTTAGCGCGTCCAGATGCGGTGGCATGGGCAAAATTGGCCTACACATGGAATTTTCACGTTCTCATGTGCACACATTCCTACCACGTTATAAGTAGGTGTCGTGATACCTTCCGGTGTAATTCAGAAAACTTTGATTTTTTCGGCCCCCGCCCGCCATGGCACGAGGCTTAGCGCGTCCAGATGCGGTGGCATAGGCAAAATCGGCCTACACATGGAATTTTCACGTTCTCGTTGTGCACACACTCCTGCCACGATATAAGGCGGTGTCGTGACACCTTCCGGTGTAATTCGGAAAACTTTGATTTTTTCGACCCCCCGCCCGCCATGGCACGCGGCTTAGCGCGTCCAGATGCGGTGGCAAGGGAAAAATTGGCCTACACATGGAATTTTCACGTTCTCCTTTGCACACACTCCTACCACGATATAAGTAGGTGTCGTGATACCTTCCGGTGTAATTCAGAAAACTTTGATTTTTTCGACCCCGCTCGCCATGGCACGGGGCTTAGCGCGTCCAGATGTGGTGGCATGGGCTAAATTAGCCTACACATGGAATTTTCATGTTCTCCTTGTGCAAACACTCCTACCACGATACAAG
Source organism: Trifolium repens (assembly GCA_030408175.1). Lineage (NCBI taxonomy): Eukaryota > Viridiplantae > Streptophyta > Magnoliopsida > Fabales > Fabaceae > Trifolium > Trifolium repens. The sequence goes on along the minus strand of CP125838.1, from coordinate 35,365,794 downwards.
TAGGTGTCGTGACACCTTCCGGTGTAATTCGGAAAACTTTGATTTTTTCGGCCCCCGCCCGCAATGGCACGGGGCTTAGCGCGTCCAGATGCGGTGGCATGGGCAAAATCGACCTACACATGGAATTTTAACGTTCACGTTGTGCACACACACCTACCACGATATAAGGAGGTGTCGTGACACGTTTCGGCTTAATTCGGAAAACTTTGATTTTTCGACCCCCGTTCGCCATGGCACGCGGCTTAGCGCGTCCAGATGCGGTGGCATGGGAAAAATTGGCCTACACATGTAATTTTCACGTTCTCCTTTGCACACACACCTACCACGATATAAGTAGGTGTCGTGATACCTTCCGGTGTAATTCGGAAAACTTTGATTTTTTCGGCCCTGGCCCGCCATGGCACGGGGCTTAGCGCGTCCAGATGCGGTAGCATGGGCAAAATCGTCCTACACATGGAATTTTCAAGTTCTCGTTGTGCACACACTTCTACCACGATATAAGGAGGTGTCGTGACACCTTCCGGTGTAATTCGGAAAACATTGATTTTTTCGACCCCCCGCCCGCCTTGGCACGCGGCTTAGCGCGTCCAGATGCGGTGGCATGGGAAAAATTGGCCTACACATGGAATTTTCACGTTCTCCTTTGCACACACTCCTACCACGATATAAGTAGGTGTCGTGATACCTTCCGGTGTAAATCAAAAAACTTTGATTTTTTCGACCCCCGCTCGCCATGGCACGGGGCTTAGCGCGTCCAGATGTGGTGAAATGGGCAAAATTAGCCTACACATGGAATTTTCATGTTCTCCATGTGCACACACTCCTACCACGATACAAGTAGGTGTCGTGACACCTTCCGGTGCAATTCGGAAAACTTTGATTTTTTCGGCCCCCGCCCGCAATGGCACGGGGCTTAGCGCGTCCAGATGCGGTGGCATGGGAAAAATCGACCTACACATGGAATTTTAACGTTCAAGTTGTGCACACGCTCCTACCACGATATAAGGAGGTGTCATGACACCTTTCGGATTAATTCGGAAAACTTTGATTTTTCGACCCCCGCTCGCCATGGCACGCGGCTTAGCGCGTCGAGATGCGGTGGCATGGGAAAAATTGGCCTACACATGTAATTTTCACGTTCTCCTTTGCACACACTCCTACCACGATATAAGTAGGTGTCGTGATACCTTCACGTTTTACTTGTGCACATGCTCCTACCACGATATAAAGAGGTGTCGTGACACCTGCCGTTGTAATTCAGAAAATTTGATTTTTTCGACCCCCGCTCGCCATGGCACAGGGTTTAGCGGTGCCAGATGCGGTGGCGTTGGCGAAAAAGGCCTTCACATGAAATTTTCACGTTCTCCTTGTGCACACGCTCCTCCCACGATACAAGGAGGTGGCGTGACACCTCCAGGTGCAATTCGAAACACTTTGATTTTTTCGACCCCCGCCCGCAATGGCATGGGGCTTAGCGCGTCCAACTGCGGTGGCATGGGCAAAATTGGCCTACACATGGAATTTTCACGTTCTCATGTGCACACATTCCTACCACGTTATAAGTAGGTGTCGTGATACCTTCCGGTGTAATTCAGAAAACTTTGATTTTTTCAACCCCCGCCCGCCATGGCACGGGGCTTAGTGCGTCCAGATGCGGTGGCGTCGGCAAAATTGGCCTACACAAGAAATTTTCACGTTCTCCTTTGCACACACTCCTACCACGATATAAGTAGGTGTCGTGATACCTTCCGGTGTAATTAAGAAAACTTTGATTTTTTCGGCCCCCGCCTACCATGGCATGGGGTTTAGCGCGTCCAGATGCGGTGGCGTTGGCGAAATTGGCCTACACATGGAATTATCACGTTCTCCTTGTGCACACGCTCCTCCCACGATACAAGGAGGTGGCGTGACACCTCCAGGTGCAATTTGAAACACTTTGATTTTTCGACCCCCGCCCGCAATGGCATGGGGCTTAGCGCGTCCAGATGCGGTGGCATGGGCAAAATTGGCCTACACATGGAATTTTCACGTTCTCATGTGCACACATTCCTACCACGTTATAAGTAGGTGTCGTGATACCTTCCGGTGTAATTCAGAAAACTTTGATTTTTTCAACCCCCGCCCGCCATGGCACGGGGCTTAGTGCGTCCAGATGCGGTGGCGTGGGCAAAATTGGCCTACACAAGAAATTTTCACGTTCTCCTTTGCACACACTCCTACCACGATATAAGTAGGTGTCGTGATACCTTCCGGTGTAATTAAGAAAACTTTGATTTTTTCGGCCCCCGCCTACCATGGCATGGGGTTTAGCGCGTCCAGATGCGGTGGCGTGGGCAAAATTGGCCTACACATGGAATTTTCTTGGTCTCCTTGTGCACATGCTCCTACCACGAAATAAGGAGGTGTCGTGACACCTTCCGGTGTAATTCTGAAAACTTTGATTATTTCGACCCCCGCCCGCCATGGCACGAGGCTTAGCGCGTCCAGATGCGGTGGCGTGGGAAAAATCGGCCTACACATGGAATTTTCACGTTTTACTTGTGCACACGCTCCTACCACGATATAAGGAGGTGTCGTGACACCTTCCGTTGTAATTCGGAAAACTTTGATTTTTTCGACCCCCGCTCGCCATGGCACGGGGTTTAGCGCGTCCAAATGCGGTGGCGTTGGCGAAATAGGCCTACACATGAAATTTTCACGTTCTCCTTGTGCAAACGCTCCTCCCACGATACAAGGAGGTGGCGTGACACCTCCAGGTGCAATTCGAAACACTTTGATTTTTTCGAGCCCCGCCCGCAATGGCATGGGGCTTAGCGCGTCCAGATGCGGTGGCATGGGCAAAATTGGCCTACACATGGAATTTTCACGTTCTCCTTGAGCACACACTCCTACCACGATATAAGTAGGTGTCGTGATACCTTCCGGTGTAATTCAGAAAACTTTGATTTTTTCGGCCCCAGCCCGCCATGGCACGGAGTTTAGCGCGTCCAGATGCGGTGACGTGGGCAAAATTGGCCTACACATAGAATTTTCATGTTCTCCTTTTGCACACGCTCCTACCACGATATAAGGAGGTGTCGTGACACCTTCCGGTGTAATTCGGAAAACTTTGATTATTTCGAACCCCGCCCGCCATGGCACGGGGCTTAGCGCGTCCAGATGCGTTGGCGTAGAAAAAATTGGCCTACAAATGGAATTTTCTTGGTCTCCTTGTGCACACGCTCCTCCCACGATACAAGGAGGTGGCGTGACACCTCCAGGTGCAATTCGAAACACTTTGATTTTTTCGACCCCCGCCCGCAATGGCATGGGGCTTAGCGCGTCCAGATGCGGTGGTGTGGGCAAAATTGGGCTACACATGGAATTTTCACGTTCTCCTTGGGGACACACTCCTACCCCGGTAAAAGAAGGTGTCGTGATACCTTTCGGTGTAATGCGGAAAACTTTGATTTTTTCGGCCCCCGCCCGCCATGGCACGAGGCTTAGCGCGTCCAGATGCGGTTTCGTGGGCAAAATCAGCCTACACATGGAATTTTTACGTTTTACTTGTGCACATGCTCCTACCACGATATAAGGAGGAGTCGTGACACCTTCCGTTGTAATTCGGAAAACTTTGATTTTTTCGACCCCCGCTCGCCATGGCATGGGGTTTATTGCGTCCAGATGCGGTGGCGTGGGCAAAATTGGCCTACACATGGAATTTTCTTGGTTTCCTTGTGCACACGCTCCTACCACGATATATAAGGAGGTGTCGTGACACCTTCCGGTGTAATTCGGAAAACTTTGATTATTTCGACCCCCGTCTGCCATGGCATGGGGTTTAGCGCGTCCAGATGCGGAGGCGTGGGCAAAATTGGCCTACACATGGAATTTTCTTGGTCTCCTTGTGCACACGCTCCTACCACGATATAAGTAGGTGTCGTGATACCTTCCGGTGTAATTCAGAAAACTTTAATTTTTTCGGCCCCCGCCCGCCATGGCACACGCTCCTACCACGATATAAGGAGGTGTCGTGACACCTTCCGTTGTAATTCGGAAAACTTTGATTTTTTCGACCCCCGCTCGCCATGGCACGGGGCTTAGCGCGTCCAGCTGCGGTGGCGTTGGCGAAATTGGCCTACACTTGGAACTTTCACGTTCTCCTTGTGCACACACTCCTACCACGATATAAGTAGGTGTCGTGATACCTTTCGGTGTAATTCGGAAAACTTTGATTTTTTCGGCCCCCGCCCGCCATGGCACGAGGCTTAGCGCGTCCAGATGCGGTGGCGTGGGCAAAATCAGCCTACACATGGAATTTTCACGTTTTACTTGTGCACACGCTCCTACCACGATATAAGGAGGAGTCGTGACACCTTCCGTTGTAATTCGGAAAACTTTGATTATTTCGAACCCCGCCCGCCATGGCACGGGGCTTAGCGCGTCCAGATGCGTTGGCGTGGACAAAATTGGCCTACAAATGGAATTTTCTTGGTCTCCTTGTGCACATGCTCCTACCACGATACAAGGAGGTGGCGTGACACCTCCAGGTGCAATTCGAAACACTTTGATTTTTTCGACCCCCGCCCGCAATGGCATGGGGCTTAGCGCGTCCAGATGCCGTGGCATCGGCAAAATAGGCCTACACATGGAATTTTCACGTTCTCCTTGTGCACACACTCCTACCACGATATAAGTAGGTGTCGTGATACCTTCCGGTGTAATTCTGAAAACTTTAATTTTTTCGGCCCCCGCCCGCCATGGCACGGAGTTTAGCGCGTCCAGATGCGGTGACGTGGGCAAAATTGGCCTACACATGGAATTTTCACATTCTCCTTGTGCACACACTCCTACCACGATATAAGTAGGTGTCGTGATACCATCCGGTGCAATTCTGAAAACATTAATTTTTTCGGCCCCCGCCCGCCATGGCACGGAGTTTAGCGCGTCCAGATGCGGTGACGTGGGCAAAATTGGCCTACACATGGAATTTTCCTGTTCTCCTTTTGAACACGCTCCTACCACGATATAAGGAGGTGTCGTGACACCTTTCGATGTAATTTGGAAAACTTTGATTATTTCGAACCCCGCCCGCCATGGCACGGGGCTTAGCGCGTCCAGATGCGTTGGCATTGACAAAATTGGCCTACAAATGGAATTTTCTTGGTCTCCTTGTGCACACGCTCCTACCACGATACAAGGAGGTGGCATGACACCTCCAGGTGCAATTCGAAACACTTTGATTTTTTCGACCCCCGCCCGCAATGGCATGGGGCTTAGCGCGTCCAGATGCGGTGGCATGGGCAAAATAGGCCTACACATGGAATTTTCACGTTCTCCTTGTGCACACACTCCTACCACGATATAAGTAGGTGCCGTGATACCTTCCGGTGTAATTCTGAAAACTTTAACTTTATCGGCCCCCGCCCGCCATGGCACGGAGTTTAGCACGTCCAGATGCGGTGACGTGGGCAAAATTGGCCTACAAATGGAATTTTCATGTTCTCCTTGTGCACACGCTCCTACCACGATATAAGGACGTGTCGTGACACCTTCCATTGTAATTCGGAAAACTTTGATTTTTTCGACCTCCGCTCGCCATGGCACGGGGCTTAGCGCGTCCAGATGCGGTGGCTTTGGCGAAATTGGCCTACACTTGGAATTTTGATGTTCTCCTTGTGCACACGCTCCTCCCACGATACAAGGAGGTGGCGTGACACCTCCAGGTGCAATTCGAAAACACTTTGATTTTTTCGACCCCCACCCGCAATGGCTTGGGGCTTAGCGCGTCCAGATGCGGTGGCGTGGGCAAAATCGGCCTACACATGGAATTTTCACGTTCTCCTTGTGCACACGCTCCTCCCACGATACAAGGAGGTGGCGTGACACCTCCAGGTGCAATTCGAAACACTTTGATTTTTTCGACCCTCACCCGCAATGGCATGGGGCTTAGCGCGTCCAGATGCGGAGGCATGGGCAAAATTGGCCTACACATGGAATTTTCACGTTCTCCTTGTGCACACACTCCTACCACGATATAAGTAGGTGCCGTGATACCTTCCGGTGTAATTCTGAAAACTTTAATTTTTTCGGCCCCCGCCCGCCATGGCACGGAGTTTAGCGCGTCCAGATGCGGTGACGTGGGCAAAATTGGCCTACACATGGAATTTTCACGTTCTCCTTGTGCACACACTCCTACCACGATATAAGTAGGTGTCGTGATACCTTCCGGTGTAATTCTGAAAACTTTAATTTTTTCGGCCCCCGCCCGCCATGGCACGGAGTTTAGCGCGTCCAGATGCGGTGACGTGGGCAAAATTGGCCTACAAATGGAATTTTCATGCTCTCCTTGTGCACACGCTCCTACCACGATATAAGGAGGTGTCGTGACACCTTCCGTTGTAATTCGGAAAACTTTGATTTTTTCGACCTCCGCTCGCCATGGCACGGGGCTTAGCGCGTCCAGATGCGGTGGCTTTGGCGAAATTGGCCTACACATGGAATTTTGATGTTCTCCTTGTGCACACGCTCCTCCCACGATACAAGGAGGTGGCGTGACACCTCCAGGTGCAATTCGAAACACTTTGATTTTTTCGACCCCCACCCGCAATGGCTTGGGGCTTAGCGCGTCCAGATGCGGTGGCATGGGCAAAATTGGCCTACACATGGAATTTTCACATTCTCCTTGTGCACACACTCCTACCACGATATAAGTAGGTGTCGTGATACCATCCGGTGCAATTCTGAAAACATTAATTTTTTCGGCCCCCGCCCGCCATGGCACGGAGTTTAGCGCGTCCAGATGCGGTGACGTGGGCAGACTTGGCCTACAAATGTAATTTTCATGTTCTCTTTGTGCACACGCTCCTACCACGATATAAGGAGGTGTCGTGACACCTTCCGTTGTAATTCGGAAAACTTTGATTTTTTCGACCTCCGCTCGCCATGGCACGGGGCTTAGCGCGTCCAGATGCGGTGGCGTTGGCGAAATCGGCCTACACATGGAATTTTCATGTTCTCCTTGTGCACACGCTACTTCCACGATACAAGGAGGTGGCGTGACACCACCAGGTGCAATTCAAAACACTTTGATTTTTTCGACCCCCACCCGCAACGGCATGGGGCTAAGCACGTCCAGATGCGGTGGCATGGGCAAAATTGGCCTACACATGGAATTTTCATTTTCTCCTTTTGAACACGCTCCTACCACGATATAAGGAGGTGTCGTGACACCTTTCGATGTAATTTGGAATCTTTGATTATTTCGAACCCCGCCCGCCATGGCACGGGGCTTAGCGCGTCCAGATGCGTTGGCGTGGACAAAATTGGCCTACTAATGGAATTTTCTTGGTCTCCTTGTGCACACGCTCCTACCACGATACAAGGAGGTGGCGTGACACCTCCAGGTGCAATTCGAAACACTTTGATTTTTTCGACCCCCGCCCGCAATGGCATGGGGCTTAGCGCGTCCAGATGCGGTGGCATGGGCAAAATAGGCCTACACATGGAATTTTCACGTTCTCCTTGTGCACACACTCCTACCACGATATAAGTAGGTGCCGTGATACCTTCCGGTGTAATTCTGAAAACTTTAATTTTATCGGCCCCCGCCCGCCATGGCACGGAGTTTAGCGCGTCCAGATGCGGTGACGTGGGCAAAATTGGCCTACAAATGGAATTTTCATGTTCTCCTTGTGCACACGCTCCTACCACGATATAAGGAGGTGTCGTGACACCTTCCGTTGTAATTCGGAAAATTTTGAATTTTTCGACCTCCGCTCGCCATGGCACGGGGCTTAGCGCGTCCAGATGCGGTGGCTTTGGCGAAATTGGCCTACACATGGAATTTTGATGTTCTCCTTGTGCACACGCTCCTCCCACGAAACAAGGAGGTGGCGTGACACCTCCAGGTGCAATTCGAAACACTTTGATTTTTTCGACCCCCACCCGCAATGGCTTGGGGCTTAGCGCGTCCAGATGCGGTGGCATGGGCAAAATTGGCCTACACATGGAATTTTCACGTTCTCCTTTGTACACACTCCTACCACGATATAAGTAGGTGTCGTGACACCTTCTGGTGTAATTCGGAAAACTTTGATTTTTTCGGCCCCTGCCCGCCATGGCACGGGGCTAAGCGCGTCCAGATGCGGTGGCGTGGGCAAAATCGGCCTAGACATGGAATTTTCACGTTCTCCTTGTGCACACGCTCCTCCCACGATACAAGGAGGTGGCGTGACACCTCCAGGTGCAATTCGAAACACTTTGATTTTTTCGACCCTCACCCGCAATGGCATCGGGCTTAGCGCGTCCAGATGCGGTGGCAAGGGCAAAATTGGCCTACACATGGAATTTTCACGTTCTCCTTGTGCACACACTCCTACCACGATATAAGTAGGTGTCGTTATACCTTCCGGTGTAATTCAGAAAACTTTAATTTTTTCGGCCCCCGCCCGCCATGGCACGGGGGTTAGCGCGTCCAGATGCGGTGGCGTGGGCAAAATCGGCCTACACAAGGAATTTTCACGTTCTCGTTGTGCACACGCTCCTACCACGATATAAGGAGGTGTCGTGACACCTTCCGGTGTAATTCGGAAAACTTTGATTTTTTCGACCCCCGCCCGACATTGCACGCGGCTTAGCGCGTCAAGATGCGGTGGCATGGGAAAAATTGGCCTACACATGGAATTTTCAAGTTCTCCTTTGCACACACTCCTACCACGATATAAGTAGGTGTCGTGATACCTTCCGGTGTAATTCAGAAAACTTTGATTTTTTCGGCCTCCGCCTCCCATGGCATGGGGTTTAGCACGTCCAGATGCGGTGGCGTGGGCAAAATTGGCCTACACATGGAATTTTCTTGGTCTCCTTGTGCACACGCTCCTACCATGATATAAGGAGGTGTCGTGACACCTTCCGGTGTAATTCGGAAAACTTTGATTATTTCGAACTCCGCCCGCCATGGCACGGGGCTTAGCGGGTCCATATGCGTTGGCGTGGGCAAAATCGGCCTTCACATGGAATTTTCACGTTCTCCTTGTGCACACGCTCCTCCCACGATACAAGGAGGTGGCGTGAAACCTCCAGGTGCAATTCGAAACACTTTGATTTTTTCGACCCTCACCCGCAATGGCATGGGGCTTAGCGCGTCCAGATGCGGTGGCATGGGCAAAATTGGCCTACACATGGAATTTTCACCTTCTCCTTGTGCACACACTCCTACCACGATATAAGTAGGTGTCGTGATACCTTCCGGTGTAATTCCGAAAACTTTAATTTTTTCGGCCCCCGCCCGCCATGGCACGGAGTTTAGCGCGTCCAGATGCGGTGACGTGGGCAAAATTGGCCTACAAATGGAATTTTCATGCTCTCCTTGTGCACACGCTCCTACCACGATATAAGGAGGTGTCGTGACACCTTCCGTTGTAATTCGGAAAACTTTGATTTTTTCGACCTCCGCTCGCCATGGCACGGGGCTTAGCGCGTCCAGATGCGGTGGCTTTGGCGAAATTGGCCTACACATGGAATTTTGATGTTCTCCTTGTGCACACGCTCCTCCCACGATACAAGGAGGTGGCGTGACACCTCCAGGTGCAATTCGAAACACTTTGATTTTTTCGACCCCCACCCGCAATGGCTTGGGGCTTAGCGCGTCCAGATGCGGTGGCAAGGGCAAAATTGGCCTACACATGGAATTTTCACATTCTCCTTGTGCACACACTCCTACCACGATATAAGTAGGTGTCGTGATACCATCCGGTGCAATTCTGAAAACATTAATTTTTTCGGCCCCCGCCCGCCATGGCACGGAGTTTAGCGCGTCCAGATGCGGTGACGTGGGCAGACTTGGCCTACAAATGTAATTTTCATGTTCTCTTTGTGCACACGCTCCTACCACGATATAAGGAGGTGTCGTGACACCTTCCGTTGTAATTCGGAAAACTTTGATTTTTTCGACCTCCGCTCGCCATGGCACGGGGCTTAGCGCGTCCAGATGCGGTGGCGTTGGCGAAATCGGCCTACACATGGAATTTTCATGTTCTCCTTGTGCACACGCTACTTCCACGATACAAGGAGGTGGCGTGACACCACCAGGTGCAATTCAAAACACTTTGATTTTTTCGACCCCCACCCGCAACGGCATGGGGCTAAGCACGTCCAGATGCGGTGGCATGGGCAAAATTGGCCTACACATGGAATTTTCATTTTCTCCTTTTGAACACGCTCCTACCACGATATAAGGAGGTGTCGTGACACCTTTCGATGTAATTTGGAATCTTTGATTATTTCGAACCCCGCCCGCCATGGCACGGGGCTTAGCGCGTCCAGATGCGTTGGCGTGGACAAAATTGGCCTACTAATGGAATTTTCTTGGTCTCCTTGTGCACACGCTCCTACCACGATACAAGGAGGTGGCGTGACACCTCCAGGTGCAATTTGAAACACTTTGATTTTTCGACCCCCGCCCGCAATGGCATGGGGCTTAGCGCGTCCAGATGCGGTGGCATGGGCAAAATTGGCATACACATGGAATTTTCAAGTTCTCCTTGTGCACACACTCCTACCACGATATAAGTAGGTGTCGTGATACCTTCCGGTGTAATTCGGAAAACTTTGATTTTTTCGGCCCCCGCCTGCCATGGCATGGTGTTTAGCGCGTCCAGATGCGGTGGTGTGGGCAAAATTGGCCTACACATGGAATTTTCTTGGTCTCCTTGTGCACACACTCCTACCACGATATAAGGAGGTGTCGTGACACCTTCCGGTGTAATTCGGAAAACTTTGATTATTTCGACCCCCGCCCGCCATGGCACGCGGCTTGGCGCGTCCAGATGCGGTGGCGTGGGCAAAATTGGTCTACACATGGAATTTTCTTGGTCTCCTTGTGCACACGCTCCTACCACGATATAAGTAGGTGTCGTGACACCTTCCGGTGTAATTCGGAAAACTTTGATTTTTTCGGCCCCCGCCCGCCATGGCACGGGGCTTAGCGCGTCCAATTGCGTTAGCGTGGGAAAAATCGGCCTACAAATGGAATTTTCATGTTCTCGTTGTGCACACGCTCCTACCACGATATAAGGAGGTGTTGTGACACCTTACGGTGTAATTCGGAAAATTTTGATTATTTCGACCCCCGCCCGCCATGGCACGCGGCTTAGCGCGTCCAGATGCGGTGGCATGGGAAAAATTGGCCTACACATGGAATTTTCATGTTCTCCTTTGCACACACTCCTACCACGATATAAGTAGGTGTCGTGATACCTTCCGGTGTAATTCAGAAAACTTTGATTTTTCGGCCCCCGCCTGCCATGGCATGGGGTTTAGCGCGTCCAGATGCGGTGGCGTGGGCAAAATTGGTCTACACATGGAATTTTCTTGGTCTCCTTGTGCACACGCTCCTACCACAATATAACGAGGTGTCGTGACACCTTCCGGTGTAATTCGGAAAACTTTGTTTATTTCGACCCCCGCCCGCCATGACACGAGGCTTAGCGCGTCCAGATGCGGTGGCGTGGGCAAAATCGGCCTACACATGGAATTTTCACGTTTTACTTGTGCACATGCTCCTACCACGATATAAAGAGGTGTCGTGACACCTGCCGTTGTAATTCAGAAAATTTGATTTTTTCGACCCCCGCTCGCCATGGCACAGGGTTTAGCGGTGCCAGATGCGGTGGCGTTGGCGAAAAAGGCCTTCACATGAAATTTTCACGTTCTCCTTGTGCACACGCTCCTCCCACGATACAAGGAGGTGGCGTGACACCTCCAGGTGCAATTCGAAACACTTTGATTTTTTCGACCCCCGCCCCGCAATGGCATGGGGCTTAGCGCGTCCAACTGCGGTGGCATGGGCAAAATTGGCCTACACATGGAATTTTCACGTTCTCATGTGCACACATTCCTACCACGTTATAAGTAGGTGTCGTGATACCTTCCGGTGTAATTCAGAAAACTTTGATTTTTTCAACCCCCGCCCGCCATGGCACGGGGCTTAGTGCGTCCAGATGCGGTGGCGTCGGCAAAATTGGCCTACACAAGAAATTTTCACGTTCTCCTTTGCACACACTCCTACCACGATATAAGTAGGTGTCGTGATACCTTCCGGTGTAATTAAGAAAACTTTGATTTTTTCGGCCCCCGCCTACCATGGCATGGGGTTTAGCGCGTCCAGATGCGGTGGCGTTGGCGAAATTGGCCTACACATGGAATTATCACGTTCTCCTTGTGCACACGCTCCTCCCACGATACAAGGAGGTGGCGTGACACCTCCAGGTGCAATTTGAAACACTTTGATTTTTCGACCCCCGCCCGCAATGGCATGGGGCTTAGCGCGTCCAGATGCGGTGGCATGGGCAAAATTGGCCTACACATGGAATTTTCACGTTCTCATGTGCACACATTCCTACCACGTTATAAGTAGGTGTCGTGATACCTTCCGGTGTAATTCAGAAAACTTTGATTTTTTCGGCCCCCGCCCGCCATGGCACGAGGCTTAGCGCGTCCAGATGCGGTGGCATAGGCAAAATCGGCCTACACATGGAATTTTCACGTTCTCGTTGTGCACACACTCCTGCCACGATATAAGGCGGTGTCGTGACACCTTCCGGTGTAATTCGGAAAACTTTGATTTTTTCGACCCCCCGCCCGCCATGGCACGCGGCTTAGCGCGTCCAGATGCGGTGGCAAGGGAAAAATTGGCCTACACATGGAATTTTCACGTTCTCCTTTGCACACACTCCTACCACGATATAAGTAGGTGTCGTGATACCTTCCGGTGTAATTCAGAAAACTTTGATTTTTTCGACCCCGCTCGCCATGGCACGGGGCTTAGCGCGTCCAGATGTGGTGGCATGGGCTAAATTAGCCTACACATGGAATTTTCATGTTCTCCTTGTGCAAACACTCCTACCACGATACAAGTAGGTGTCGTGACACCTTCCGGTGTAATTCGGAAAACTTTGATTTTTTCGGCCCCCGCCCGCAATGGCACGGGGCTTAGCGCGTCCAGATGCGGTGGCATGGGCAAAATCGACCTACACATGGAATTTTAACGTTCACGTTGTGCACACACACCTACCACGATATAAGGAGGTGTCGTGACACGTTTCGGCTTAATTCGGAAAACTTTGATTTTTCGACCCCCGTTCGCCATGGCACGCGGCTTAGCGCGTCCAGATGCGGTGGCATGGGAAAAATTGGCCTACACATGTAATTTTCACGTTCTCCTTTGCACACACACCTACCACGATATAAGTAGGTGTCGTGATACCTTCCGGTGTAATTCGGAAAACTTTGATTTTTTCGGCCCTGGCCCGCCATGGCACGGGGCTTAGCGCGTCCAGATGCGGTAGCATGGGCAAAATCGTCCTACACATGGAATTTTCAAGTTCTCGTTGTGCACACACTTCTACCACGATATAAGGAGGTGTCGTGACACCTTCCGGTGTAATTCGGAAAACATTGATTTTTTCGACCCCCCGCCCGCCTTGGCACGCGGCTTAGCGCGTCCAGATGCGGTGGCATGGGAAAAATTGGCCTACACATGGAATTTTCACGTTCTCCTTTGCACACACTCCTACCACGATATAAGTAGGTGTCGTGATACCTTCCGGTGTAAATCAAAAAACTTTGATTTTTTCGACCCCCGCTCGCCATGGCACGGGGCTTAGCGCGTCCAGATGTGGTGAAATGGGCAAAATTAGCCTACACATGGAATTTTCATGTTCTCCATGTGCACACACTCCTACCACGATACAAGTAGGTGTCGTGACACCTTCCGGTGCAATTCGGAAAACTTTGATTTTTTCGGCCCCCGCCCGCAATGGCACGGGGCTTAGCGCGTCCAGATGCGGTGGCATGGGAAAAATCGACCTACACATGGAATTTTAACGTTCAAGTTGTGCACACGCTCCTACCACGATATAAGGAGGTGTCATGACACCTTTCGGATTAATTCGGAAAACTTTGATTTTTCGACCCCCGCTCGCCATGGCACGCGGCTTAGCGCGTCGAGATGCGGTGGCATGGGAAAAATTGGCCTACACATGTAATTTTCACGTTCTCCTTTGCACACACTCCTACCACGATATAAGTAGGTGTCGTGATACCTTCACGTTTTACTTGTGCACATGCTCCTACCACGATATAAAGAGGTGTCGTGACACCTGCCGTTGTAATTCAGAAAATTTGATTTTTTCGACCCCCGCTCGCCATGGCACAGGGTTTAGCGGTGCCAGATGCGGTGGCGTTGGCGAAAAAGGCCTTCACATGAAATTTTCACGTTCTCCTTGTGCACACGCTCCTCCCACGATACAAGGAGGTGGCGTGACACCTCCAGGTGCAATTCGAAACACTTTGATTTTTTCGACCCCCGCCCGCAATGGCATGGGGCTTAGCGCGTCCAACTGCGGTGGCATGGGCAAAATTGGCCTACACATGGAATTTTCACGTTCTCATGTGCACACATTCCTACCACGTTATAAGTAGGTGTCGTGATACCTTCCGGTGTAATTCAGAAAACTTTGATTTTTTCAACCCCCGCCCGCCATGGCACGGGGCTTAGTGCGTCCAGATGCGGTGGCGTCGGCAAAATTGGCCTACACAAGAAATTTTCACGTTCTCCTTTGCACACACTCCTACCACGATATAAGTAGGTGTCGTGATACCTTCCGGTGTAATTAAGAAAACTTTGATTTTTTCGGCCCCCGCCTACCATGGCATGGGGTTTAGCGCGTCCAGATGCGGTGGCGTTGGCGAAATTGGCCTACACATGGAATTATCACGTTCTCCTTGTGCACACGCTCCTCCCACGATACAAGGAGGTGGCGTGACACCTCCAGGTGCAATTTGAAACACTTTGATTTTTCGACCCCCGCCCGCAATGGCATGGGGCTTAGCGCGTCCAGATGCGGTGGCATGGGCAAAATTGGCCTACACATGGAATTTTCACGTTCTCATGTGCACACATTCCTACCACGTTATAAGTAGGTGTCGTGATACCTTCCGGTGTAATTCAGAAAACTTTGATTTTTTCAACCCCCGCCCGCCATGGCACGGGGCTTAGTGCGTCCAGATGCGGTGGCGTGGGCAAAATTGGCCTACACAAGAAATTTTCACGTTCTCCTTTGCACACACTCCTACCACGATATAAGTAGGTGTCGTGATACCTTCCGGTGTAATTAAGAAAACTTTGATTTTTTCGGCCCCCGCCTACCATGGCATGGGGTTTAGCGCGTCCAGATGCGGTGGCGTGGGCAAAATTGGCCTACACATGGAATTTTCTTGGTCTCCTTGTGCACATGCTCCTACCACGAAATAAGGAGGTGTCGTGACACCTTCCGGTGTAATTCTGAAAACTTTGATTATTTCGACCCCCGCCCGCCATGGCACGAGGCTTAGCGCGTCCAGATGCGGTGGCGTGGGAAAAATCGGCCTACACATGGAATTTTCACGTTTTACTTGTGCACACGCTCCTACCACGATATAAGGAGGTGTCGTGACACCTTCCGTTGTAATTCGGAAAACTTTGATTTTTTCGACCCCCGCTCGCCATGGCACGGGGTTTAGCGCGTCCAAATGCGGTGGCGTTGGCGAAATAGGCCTACACATGAAATTTTCACGTTCTCCTTGTGCAAACGCTCCTCCCACGATACAAGGAGGTGGCGTGACACCTCCAGGTGCAATTCGAAACACTTTGATTTTTTCGAGCCCCGCCCGCAATGGCATGGGGCTTAGCGCGTCCAGATGCGGTGGCATGGGCAAAATTGGCCTACACATGGAATTTTCACGTTCTCCTTGAGCACACACTCCTACCACGATATAAGTAGGTGTCGTGATACCTTCCGGTGTAATTCAGAAAACTTTGATTTTTTCGGCCCCAGCCCGCCATGGCACGGAGTTTAGCGCGTCCAGATGCGGTGACGTGGGCAAAATTGGCCTACACATAGAATTTTCATGTTCTCCTTTTGCACACGCTCCTACCACGATATAAGGAGGTGTCGTGACACCTTCCGGTGTAATTCGGAAAACTTTGATTATTTCGAACCCCGCCCGCCATGGCACGGGGCTTAGCGCGTCCAGATGCGTTGGCGTAGAAAAAATTGGCCTACAAATGGAATTTTCTTGGTCTCCTTGTGCACACGCTCCTCCCACGATACAAGGAGGTGGCGTGACACCTCCAGGTGCAATTCGAAACACTTTGATTTTTTCGACCCCCGCCCGCAATGGCATGGGGCTTAGCGCGTCCAGATGCGGTGGTGTGGGCAAAATTGGGCTACACATGGAATTTTCACGTTCTCCTTGGGGACACACTCCTACCCCGGTAAAAGAAGGTGTCGTGATACCTTTCGGTGTAATGCGGAAAACTTTGATTTTTTCGGCCCCCGCCCGCCATGGCACGAGGCTTAGCGCGTCCAGATGCGGTTTCGTGGGCAAAATCAGCCTACACATGGAATTTTTACGTTTTACTTGTGCACATGCTCCTACCACGATATAAGGAGGAGTCGTGACACCTTCCGTTGTAATTCGGAAAACTTTGATTTTTTCGACCCCCGCTCGCCATGGCATGGGGTTTATTGCGTCCAGATGCGGTGGCGTGGGCAAAATTGGCCTACACATGGAATTTTCTTGGTTTCCTTGTGCACACGCTCCTACCACGATATATAAGGAGGTGTCGTGACACCTTCCGGTGTAATTCGGAAAACTTTGATTATTTCGACCCCCGTCTGCCATGGCATGGGGTTTAGCGCGTCCAGATGCGGAGGCGTGGGCAAAATTGGCCTACACATGGAATTTTCTTGGTCTCCTTGTGCACACGCTCCTACCACGATATAAGTAGGTGTCGTGATACCTTCCGGTGTAATTCAGAAAACTTTAATTTTTTCGGCCCCCGCCCGCCATGGCACACGCTCCTACCACGATATAAGGAGGTGTCGTGACACCTTCCGTTGTAATTCGGAAAACTTTGATTTTTTCGACCCCCGCTCGCCATGGCACGGGGCTTAGCGCGTCCAGCTGCGGTGGCGTTGGCGAAATTGGCCTACACTTGGAACTTTCACGTTCTCCTTGTGCACACACTCCTACCACGATATAAGTAGGTGTCGTGATACCTTTCGGTGTAATTCGGAAAACTTTGATTTTTTCGGCCCCCGCCCGCCATGGCACGAGGCTTAGCGCGTCCAGATGCGGTGGCGTGGGCAAAATCAGCCTACACATGGAATTTTCACGTTTTACTTGTGCACACGCTCCTACCACGATATAAGGAGGAGTCGTGACACCTTCCGTTGTAATTCGGAAAACTTTGATTATTTCGAACCCCGCCCGCCATGGCACGGGGCTTAGCGCGTCCAGATGCGTTGGCGTGGACAAAATTGGCCTACAAATGGAATTTTCTTGGTCTCCTTGTGCACATGCTCCTACCACGATACAAGGAGGTGGCGTGACACCTCCAGGTGCAATTCGAAACACTTTGATTTTTTCGACCCCCGCCCGCAATGGCATGGGGCTTAGCGCGTCCAGATGCCGTGGCATCGGCAAAATAGGCCTACACATGGAATTTTCACGTTCTCCTTGTGCACACACTCCTACCACGATATAAGTAGGTGTCGTGATACCTTCCGGTGTAATTCTGAAAACTTTAATTTTTTCGGCCCCCGCCCGCCATGGCACGGAGTTTAGCGCGTCCAGATGCGGTGACGTGGGCAAAATTGGCCTACACATGGAATTTTCACATTCTCCTTGTGCACACACTCCTACCACGATATAAGTAGGTGTCGTGATACCATCCGGTGCAATTCTGAAAACATTAATTTTTTCGGCCCCCGCCCGCCATGGCACGGAGTTTAGCGCGTCCAGATGCGGTGACGTGGGCAAAATTGGCCTACACATGGAATTTTCCTGTTCTCCTTTTGAACACGCTCCTACCACGATATAAGGAGGTGTCGTGACACCTTTCGATGTAATTTGGAAAACTTTGATTATTTCGAACCCCGCCCGCCATGGCACGGGGCTTAGCGCGTCCAGATGCGTTGGCATTGACAAAATTGGCCTACAAATGGAATTTTCTTGGTCTCCTTGTGCACACGCTCCTACCACGATACAAGGAGGTGGCATGACACCTCCAGGTGCAATTCGAAACACTTTGATTTTTTCGACCCCCGCCCGCAATGGCATGGGGCTTAGCGCGTCCAGATGCGGTGGCATGGGCAAAATAGGCCTACACATGGAATTTTCACGTTCTCCTTGTGCACACACTCCTACCACGATATAAGTAGGTGCCGTGATACCTTCCGGTGTAATTCTGAAAACTTTAACTTTATCGGCCCCCGCCCGCCATGGCACGGAGTTTAGCACGTCCAGATGCGGTGACGTGGGCAAAATTGGCCTACAAATGGAATTTTCATGTTCTCCTTGTGCACACGCTCCTACCACGATATAAGGACGTGTCGTGACACCTTCCATTGTAATTCGGAAAACTTTGATTTTTTCGACCTCCGCTCGCCATGGCACGGGGCTTAGCGCGTCCAGATGCGGTGGCTTTGGCGAAATTGGCCTACACTTGGAATTTTGATGTTCTCCTTGTGCACACGCTCCTCCCACGATACAAGGAGGTGGCGTGACACCTCCAGGTGCAATTCGAAAACACTTTGATTTTTTCGACCCCCACCCGCAATGGCTTGGGGCTTAGCGCGTCCAGATGCGGTGGCGTGGGCAAAATCGGCCTACACATGGAATTTTCACGTTCTCCTTGTGCACACGCTCCTCCCACGATACAAGGAGGTGGCGTGACACCTCCAGGTGCAATTCGAAACACTTTGATTTTTTCGACCCTCACCCGCAATGGCATGGGGCTTAGCGCGTCCAGATGCGGAGGCATGGGCAAAATTGGCCTACACATGGAATTTTCACGTTCTCCTTGTGCACACACTCCTACCACGATATAAGTAGGTGCCGTGATACCTTCCGGTGTAATTCTGAAAACTTTAATTTTTTCGGCCCCCGCCCGCCATGGCACGGAGTTTAGCGCGTCCAGATGCGGTGACGTGGGCAAAATTGGCCTACACATGGAATTTTCACGTTCTCCTTGTGCACACACTCCTACCACGATATAAGTAGGTGTCGTGATACCTTCCGGTGTAATTCTGAAAACTTTAATTTTTTCGGCCCCCGCCCGCCATGGCACGGAGTTTAGCGCGTCCAGATGCGGTGACGTGGGCAAAATTGGCCTACAAATGGAATTTTCATGCTCTCCTTGTGCACACGCTCCTACCACGATATAAGGAGGTGTCGTGACACCTTCCGTTGTAATTCGGAAAACTTTGATTTTTTCGACCTCCGCTCGCCATGGCACGGGGCTTAGCGCGTCCAGATGCGGTGGCTTTGGCGAAATTGGCCTACACATGGAATTTTGATGTTCTCCTTGTGCACACGCTCCTCCCACGATACAAGGAGGTGGCGTGACACCTCCAGGTGCAATTCGAAACACTTTGATTTTTTCGACCCCCACCCGCAATGGCTTGGGGCTTAGCGCGTCCAGATGCGGTGGCATGGGCAAAATTGGCCTACACATGGAATTTTCACATTCTCCTTGTGCACACACTCCTACCACGATATAAGTAGGTGTCGTGATACCATCCGGTGCAATTCTGAAAACATTAATTTTTTCGGCCCCCGCCCGCCATGGCACGGAGTTTAGCGCGTCCAGATGCGGTGACGTGGGCAGACTTGGCCTACAAATGTAATTTTCATGTTCTCTTTGTGCACACGCTCCTACCACGATATAAGGAGGTGTCGTGACACCTTCCGTTGTAATTCGGAAAACTTTGATTTTTTCGACCTCCGCTCGCCATGGCACGGGGCTTAGCGCGTCCAGATGCGGTGGCGTTGGCGAAATCGGCCTACACATGGAATTTTCATGTTCTCCTTGTGCACACGCTACTTCCACGATACAAGGAGGTGGCGTGACACCACCAGGTGCAATTCAAAACACTTTGATTTTTTCGACCCCCACCCGCAACGGCATGGGGCTAAGCACGTCCAGATGCGGTGGCATGGGCAAAATTGGCCTACACATGGAATTTTCATTTTCTCCTTTTGAACACGCTCCTACCACGATATAAGGAGGTGTCGTGACACCTTTCGATGTAATTTGGAATCTTTGATTATTTCGAACCCCGCCCGCCATGGCACGGGGCTTAGCGCGTCCAGATGCGTTGGCGTGGACAAAATTGGCCTACTAATGGAATTTTCTTGGTCTCCTTGTGCACACGCTCCTACCACGATACAAGGAGGTGGCGTGACACCTCCAGGTGCAATTCGAAACACTTTGATTTTTTCGACCCCCGCCCGCAATGGCATGGGGCTTAGCGCGTCCAGATGCGGTGGCATGGGCAAAATAGGCCTACACATGGAATTTTCACGTTCTCCTTGTGCACACACTCCTACCACGATATAAGTAGGTGCCGTGATACCTTCCGGTGTAATTCTGAAAACTTTAATTTTATCGGCCCCCGCCCGCCATGGCACGGAGTTTAGCGCGTCCAGATGCGGTGACGTGGGCAAAATTGGCCTACAAATGGAATTTTCATGTTCTCCTTGTGCACACGCTCCTACCACGATATAAGGAGGTGTCGTGACACCTTCCGTTGTAATTCGGAAAATTTTGAATTTTTCGACCTCCGCTCGCCATGGCACGGGGCTTAGCGCGTCCAGATGCGGTGGCTTTGGCGAAATTGGCCTACACATGGAATTTTGATGTTCTCCTTGTGCACACGCTCCTCCCACGAAACAAGGAGGTGGCGTGACACCTCCAGGTGCAATTCGAAACACTTTGATTTTTTCGACCCCCACCCGCAATGGCTTGGGGCTTAGCGCGTCCAGATGCGGTGGCATGGGCAAAATTGGCCTACACATGGAATTTTCACGTTCTCCTTTGTACACACTCCTACCACGATATAAGTAGGTGTCGTGACACCTTCTGGTGTAATTCGGAAAACTTTGATTTTTTCGGCCCCTGCCCGCCATGGCACGGGGCTAAGCGCGTCCAGATGCGGTGGCGTGGGCAAAATCGGCCTAGACATGGAATTTTCACGTTCTCCTTGTGCACACGCTCCTCCCACGATACAAGGAGGTGGCGTGACACCTCCAGGTGCAATTCGAAACACTTTGATTTTTTCGACCCTCACCCGCAATGGCATCGGGCTTAGCGCGTCCAGATGCGGTGGCAAGGGCAAAATTGGCCTACACATGGAATTTTCACGTTCTCCTTGTGCACACACTCCTACCACGATATAAGTAGGTGTCGTTATACCTTCCGGTGTAATTCAGAAAACTTTAATTTTTTCGGCCCCCGCCCGCCATGGCACGGGGGTTAGCGCGTCCAGATGCGGTGGCGTGGGCAAAATCGGCCTACACAAGGAATTTTCACGTTCTCGTTGTGCACACGCTCCTACCACGATATAAGGAGGTGTCGTGACACCTTCCGGTGTAATTCGGAAAACTTTGATTTTTTCGACCCCCGCCCGACATTGCACGCGGCTTAGCGCGTCAAGATGCGGTGGCATGGGAAAAATTGGCCTACACATGGAATTTTCAAGTTCTCCTTTGCACACACTCCTACCACGATATAAGTAGGTGTCGTGATACCTTCCGGTGTAATTCAGAAAACTTTGATTTTTTCGGCCTCCGCCTCCCATGGCATGGGGTTTAGCACGTCCAGATGCGGTGGCGTGGGCAAAATTGGCCTACACATGGAATTTTCTTGGTCTCCTTGTGCACACGCTCCTACCATGATATAAGGAGGTGTCGTGACACCTTCCGGTGTAATTCGGAAAACTTTGATTATTTCGAACTCCGCCCGCCATGGCACGGGGCTTAGCGGGTCCATATGCGTTGGCGTGGGCAAAATCGGCCTTCACATGGAATTTTCACGTTCTCCTTGTGCACACGCTCCTCCCACGATACAAGGAGGTGGCGTGAAACCTCCAGGTGCAATTCGAAACACTTTGATTTTTTCGACCCTCACCCGCAATGGCATGGGGCTTAGCGCGTCCAGATGCGGTGGCATGGGCAAAATTGGCCTACACATGGAATTTTCACCTTCTCCTTGTGCACACACTCCTACCACGATATAAGTAGGTGTCGTGATACCTTCCGGTGTAATTCCGAAAACTTTAATTTTTTCGGCCCCCGCCCGCCATGGCACGGAGTTTAGCGCGTCCAGATGCGGTGACGTGGGCAAAATTGGCCTACAAATGGAATTTTCATGCTCTCCTTGTGCACACGCTCCTACCACGATATAAGGAGGTGTCGTGACACCTTCCGTTGTAATTCGGAAAACTTTGATTTTTTCGACCTCCGCTCGCCATGGCACGGGGCTTAGCGCGTCCAGATGCGGTGGCTTTGGCGAAATTGGCCTACACATGGAATTTTGATGTTCTCCTTGTGCACACGCTCCTCCCACGATACAAGGAGGTGGCGTGACACCTCCAGGTGCAATTCGAAACACTTTGATTTTTTCGACCCCCACCCGCAATGGCTTGGGGCTTAGCGCGTCCAGATGCGGTGGCAAGGGCAAAATTGGCCTACACATGGAATTTTCACATTCTCCTTGTGCACACACTCCTACCACGATATAAGTAGGTGTCGTGATACCATCCGGTGCAATTCTGAAAACATTAATTTTTTCGGCCCCCGCCCGCCATGGCACGGAGTTTAGCGCGTCCAGATGCGGTGACGTGGGCAGACTTGGCCTACAAATGTAATTTTCATGTTCTCTTTGTGCACACGCTCCTACCACGATATAAGGAGGTGTCGTGACACCTTCCGTTGTAATTCGGAAAACTTTGATTTTTTCGACCTCCGCTCGCCATGGCACGGGGCTTAGCGCGTCCAGATGCGGTGGCGTTGGCGAAATCGGCCTACACATGGAATTTTCATGTTCTCCTTGTGCACACGCTACTTCCACGATACAAGGAGGTGGCGTGACACCACCAGGTGCAATTCAAAACACTTTGATTTTTTCGACCCCCACCCGCAACGGCATGGGGCTAAGCACGTCCAGATGCGGTGGCATGGGCAAAATTGGCCTACACATGGAATTTTCATTTTCTCCTTTTGAACACGCTCCTACCACGATATAAGGAGGTGTCGTGACACCTTTCGATGTAATTTGGAATCTTTGATTATTTCGAACCCCGCCCGCCATGGCACGGGGCTTAGCGCGTCCAGATGCGTTGGCGTGGACAAAATTGGCCTACTAATGGAATTTTCTTGGTCTCCTTGTGCACACGCTCCTACCACGATACAAGGAGGTGGCGTGACACCTCCAGGTGCAATTCGAAACACTTTGATTTTTTCGACCCCCGCCCGCAATGGCATGGGGCTTAGCGCGTCCAAATGCGGTGGCATGGGCAAAATAGGCCTACACATGGAATTTTCACGTTCTCCTTGTGCACACACTCCTACCACGATATAAGTAGGTGCCGTGATACCTTCCGGTGTAATTCTGAAAACTTTAATTTTATCGGCCCCCGCCCGCCATGGCACGGAGTTTAGCGCGTCCAGATGCCGTGACGTGGGCAAAATTGGCCTACAAATGGAATTTTCATGTTCTCCTTGTGCACACGCTCCTACCACGATATAAGGAGGTGTCGTGACACCTTCCGTTGTAATTCGGAAAATTTTGAATTTTTCGACCTCCGCTCGCCATGGCACGGGGCTTAGCGCGTCCAGATGCGGTGGCATGGGCAAAATTGGCCTACACATGGAATTTTCACGTTCTCCTTTGTACACACTCCTACCACGATATAAGTAGGTGTCGTGACACCTTCTGGTGTAATTCGGAAAACTTTGATTTTTTCGGCCCCTGCCCGCCATGGCACGGGGCTAAGCGCGTCCAGATGCGGTGGCGTGGGCAAAATCGGCCTAGACATGGAATTTTCACGTTCTCCTTGTGCACACGCTCCTCCCACGATACAAGGAGGTGGCGTGACACCTCCAGGTGCAATTCGAAACACTTTGATTTTTTCGACCCTCACCCGCAATGGCATCGGGCTTAGCGCGTCCAGATGCGGTGGCAAGGGCAAAATTGGCCTACACATGGAATTTTCACGTTCTCCTTGTGCACACACTCCTACCACGATATAAGTAGGTGTCGTTATACCTTCCGGTGTAATTCAGAAAACTTTAATTTTTTCGGC
Source organism: Trifolium repens (assembly GCA_030408175.1). Lineage (NCBI taxonomy): Eukaryota > Viridiplantae > Streptophyta > Magnoliopsida > Fabales > Fabaceae > Trifolium > Trifolium repens. Next base: position 35,341,621 of record CP125838.1, on the reverse strand, counting down.
CCCCGCCCGCCATGGCACGGGGCTTAGCGCGTCCAGATGCGGTGGCGTGGGCAAAATCGGCCTACACAAGGAATTTTCACGTTTTCGTTGTGCACACGCTCCTACCACGATATAAGGAGGTGTCGTGACACCTTCCGGTGTAATTCGGAAAACTTTGATTTTTTCGACCCCCGCCCGACATTGCACGCGGCTTAGCGCGTCAAGATGCGGTGGCATGGGAAAAATTGGCCTACACATGGAATTTTCAAGTTCTCCTTTGCACACACTCCTACCACGATATAAGTAGGTGTCGTGATACCTTCCGGTGTAATTCAGAAAACTTTGATTTTTTCGGCCTCCGCCTCCCATGGCATGGGGTTTAGCACGTCCAGATGCGGTGGCGTGGGCAAAATTGGCCTACACATGGAATTTTCTTGGTCTCCTTGTGCACACGCTCCTACCATGATATAAGGAGGTGTCGTGACACCTTCCGGTGTAATTCGGAAAACTTTGATTATTTCGAACTCCGCCCGCCATGGCACGGGGCTTAGCGGGTCCATATGCGTTGGCGTGGGCAAAATCGGCCTTCACATGGAATTTTCACGTTCTCCTTGTGCACACGCTCCTCCCACGATACAAGGAGGTGGCGTGAAACCTCCAGGTGCAATTCGAAACACTTTGATTTTTTCGACCCTCACCCGCAATGGCATGGGGCTTAGCGCGTCCAGATGCGGTGGCATGGGCAAAATTGGCCTACACATGGAATTTTCACCTTCTCCTTGTGCACACACTCCTACCACGATATAAGTAGGTGTCGTGATACCTTCCGGTGTAATTCAGAAAACTTTAATTTTTTCGGCCCCCGCCCGCCATGGCACGGGGTTTAGCGCGTCCAGATGCGGTGACGTGGGCAAAATTGGCCTACACATGGAATTTTGACGTTCTCCTTGTGCGCACGCTCCTACCACGATAAAAGGAGGTGTCGTGACACCTTCCGGTGTAATTCGGAAAACTTTGATTATTTCGAACCCCGCCCGCCATGGCACGGGGCTTAGCGGGTCCATATGCGTTGGCGTGGGCAAAATCGGCCTACACATGGAATTTTCACGTTCTCCTTGTGCGCACGCTCCTCCCACGATACAAGGAGGTGGCGTGACACCTCCAGGTGCAATTCGAAACACTTTGATTTTTTTCGACCCTCGCCCGCAATGGCATGGGGCTTAGCGCGTCCAGATGCGGTGGCGTGGGCAAAATTGGCCTACACATGGAATTTTCTTGGTCTCCTTGTGCACACGCTCCTACCATGATATAAGGAGGTGTCGTGACACCTTCCGGTGTAATTCGGAAAACTTTGATTATTTCGACCCCCGCCCGCCATGGCACGAGGCTTAGCGCGTCCAGATGCGGTGGCGTGGGCAAAATCGGCCTACACATGGAATTTTCACGTTTTACTTGTGCACACGCTCCTACCACGATATAAGGAGGTGTCGTGACACCTTCCATTGTAATTCGGAAAACTTTGATTTTTTCGACCCCCGCTCGCCATGGCACGGGGATTAGCGCGTCCAGATGCGGTGGCGTTGGCGAAATTGGCCTACACATGGAATTTTCACGTTCTCCTTGTGCACACGTTCCTCCCAAGATACAAGGAGGTGGCATGACACCTCCAGGTGCAATTTGAAACACTTTGATTTTTTCGACCCCCGTCCGCAATGGCATGGGGCTTAGCGCGTCCAGATGCGGTGGCATGGGCAAAATTGGCCTACAAATGGAATTTTCTTGGTCTCCTTGTGCACACGCTCCTTCCACGATACAAGGAGGTGGCGTGACTCCTCCAGGTGCAATTCGAAACACTTTGATTTTTTCGACCCCCGCCCGCAATGGCATGGGGCTTAGCGCGTCCAGATGCGGTGGCATGGGCAAAATTGGCCTACACATGGAATTTTCACGTTCTCCTTGTGCACACACTCCTACCACGATATAAGTAGGTGTCGTGATACCTTCCGGTGTAATTCAGAAAACTTTAATTTTTTCGGCCACCGCCCGCCATGGCACGGAGTTTAGCGCGTCCAGATGCGGTGACGTTGGCAAAATTGGCCTACACTTGGAATTTTCATGTTCTCCTTTTGCACACGCTCCTACCACGATATAAGGAGGTGTCGTGACACCTTCCGGTGTAATTCGGAAAATTTTGATTATTTCGAACCCCGTCCCCCATGGCACGGGGCTTAGCGGGTCCAGATGCAATGGCGTGGACAAAATTGGCCTACAAATGGAATTTTATTGGTCTCCTTGTGCACACGCTCCTCCCACGATACAAGGAGGTGGCGTGACACCTCTAGGTGTAATTCGAAACACTTTGATTTTTTCGACCCACACCCGCAATGGCGTGGGGCTTAGCGTGTCCAGATGCGGTGGCATGGGCAAAATTGGCCTACACATGGAATTTTCACGTTCTCCTTGTGCACACACTCCTACCACGATATAAGTAGGTGTCGTGATACCTTCCGGTGTAATTCAGAAAACTTTAATTTTTTCGGCCCCCGCCCGCCATGGCACGGGGTTTAGCGCGTCCAGATGCGTGGACGTGGGCAAAATTGGCCTACACATGGAATTTTCATGTTCTCCTTGTGTACACGCTCCTACCACGATATAAGGAGGTGTCGTGACACCTTCCGGTGTAATTCGGAAAACTTTGATTATTTCGAACCCCGCCCGCCATGGCACGGGGCTTAGCGGGTCCAGATGCGTTGGCGTGGGCAAAATCGGCCTACACATGGAATTTTCACGTTCTCGTTGTGCACACGCTCCTACCACGATATAAGGTGGTGTCGTGACACCTTCCGGTGTAATTCAGAAAACTTTGATTTTTTCGGCCTCCGACTGCAATGGCATGGGGTTTAGCACGTCCAGATGCGGTGGCGTGGGCAAAATTGGCCTACACATGGAATTTTCTTGGTCTCCTTGTGCACACGCTCCTACCATGATATAAGGAGGTGTCGTGACACCTTCCGGTGTAATTCGGAAAACTTTGATTATTTCGACCCCCGCCCGCCATGGCACGAGGCTTAGCGCGTCCAGATGCGGTGGCGTGGGCAAAATCGGCCTTCACATGGAATTTTCACGTTTTACTTGTGCACACGCTCCTACCACGATATAAGGAGGTGTCGTGATACCTTCCGGTGTAATTCAGAAAACTTTGATTTTTTCGGCCTCCGACTGCAATGGCATGGGGTTTAGCACGTCCAGATGCGGTGGCGTGGGCAAAATTGGCCTACACATGGAATTTTCTTGGTCTCCTTGTGCACACGCTCCTACCATGATATAAGGAGGTGTCGTGACACCTTCCGGTGTAATTCGGAAAACTTTGATTTTTTCGACCCCCGCCCGACATTGCACGCGGCTTAGCGCGTCTAGATGCGGTGGCATGGGAAAAATTGGCCTATACATGGAATTTTCTCGTTCTCCTTTGCACACACTCCTACCACGATATAAGTAGGTGTCGTGATACCTTCCGGTGTAATTCAGAAAACTTTGATTTTTTCGGCCTCCGACTGCAATGGCATGGGGTTTAGCACGTCCAGATGCGGTGGCGTGGGCAAAATTGGCCTACACATGGAATTTTCTTGGTCTCCTTGTGCACACGCTCCTACCATGATATAAGGAGGTGTCGTGACACCTTCCGGTGTAATTCGGAAAACTTTGATTATTTCGACCCCCGCCCGCCATGGCACGAGGCTTAGCGCGTCCAGATGCGGTGGCGTGGGCAAAATCGGCCTACACATAGAATTTTCACGTTTTACTTGTGCACACGCTCCAACCACGATATAAGGAGGTGTCGTGACACCTTCCATTGTAATTCGGAAAACTTTGATTTTTTCGACCCCCGCTCGCCATGGCACGGGGATTAGCGCGTCCAGATGCGGTGGCGTTGGCGAAATTGGCCTACACATGGAATTTTCACGTTCTCCTTGTGCACACGTTCCTCCCAAGATACAAGGAGGTGGCATGACACCTCCAGTTGCAATTTGAAACACTTTGATTTTTTCGACCCCCGTCCGCAATGGCATGGGGCTTAGCGCGTCCAGATGCGGTGGCATGGGCAAAATTAGCCTACAAATGGAATTTTCTTGGTCTCCTTGTGCACACGCTCCTCCCACGATACAGGGAGGTGGCGTGACACCTCCAGGTGCAATTCGAAACACTTTGATTTTTTCGACCCCCGCCCGCAATGGCATGGGGCTTAGCGCGTCCAGATGCGGTGGCATGGGCAAAATTGGCCTACACATGGAATTTTCACGTTCTCCTTGTGCACACACTCCTACCACGATATAAGTAGGTGTCGTGATACCTTCCGGTGTAATTCAGAAAACTTTAATTTTTTCGGCCCCCGCCCGCCATGGCACGGGGTTTAGCGCGTCCAGATGCGGTGACGTGGGCAAAATTGGCCTACACATGGAATTTTGACGTTCTCCTTGTGCGCACGCTCCTACCACGATAAAAGGAGGTGTCGTGACACCTTCCGGTGTAATTCGGAAAACTTTGATTATTTCGAACCCCGCCCGCCATGGCACGGGGCTTAGCGGGTCCATATGCGTTGGCGTGGGCAAAATCGGCCTACACATGGAATTTTCACGTTCTCCTTGTGCGCACGCTCCTCCCACGATACAAGGAGGTGGCGTGACACCTCCAGGTGCAATTCGAAACACTTTGATTTTTTTCGACCCTCGCCCGCAATGGCATGGGGCTTAGCGCGTCCAGATGCGGTGGCATGGGCAAAATTGGCCTACACATGGAATTTTCATGTTCTCCTTGTGCACACACTCCTACCACGATATAAGTAGGTGTCGTGATACCTTCCGGTGTAATTCAGAAAACTTTAATTTTTTCGGCCACCGCCCACCATGGCACGGAGTTTAGCGCGTCCAGATGCGGTGACGTGGGCAAAATTGGCCTACACTTGGAATTTTCATGTTCTCCTTTTGCACACGCTCCTACCACGATATAAGGAGGTGTCGTGACACCTTCCGGTGTAATTCGGAAAACTTTAATTATTTCGAACCCCGCCCCCCATGGCACGGGGCTTAGCGGGTCCAGATGCATTGGCGTGGACAAAATTGGCCTACAAATGGAATTTTATTGGCCTCCTTGTGCACACGCTCCTCCCACGATACAAGGAGGTGGCGTGACACCTCTAGGTGTAATTCGAAACACTTTGATTTTTTCGACCCACACCCGCAATGGCGTGGGGCTTAGCGTGTCCAGATGCGGTGGCATGGGAAAAATTTTCCTACACATGGAATTTTCACGTTCTCCTTGTGCACACACTCCTACCACGATATAAGTAGGTGTCGTGATACCTTCCGGTGTAATTCAGAAAACTTTAATTTTTTCGGCCCCCGCCTGCCATGGCACGGGGTTTAGCGCGTCCAGATGCGTGGACGTGGGCAAAATTGCCTACACATGGAATTTTCATGTTCTCCTTTGCACACACTCCTACCACGATATAAGGAGGTGTCGTGACACCTTCCATTGTAATTCGGAAAACTTTGATTTTTTCGACCCCCGCTCGCCATGGCATGGGGATTAGCGCGTCCAGATGCGGTGGCGTTGGCGAAATTGGCCTACACATGGAATTTTCACGTTCTCCTTGTGCACACGTTCCTCCCAAGATACAAGGAGGTGGCGTGACACCTCCAGGTGCAATTTGAAACACTTTGATTTTTTCGACCCCCGTCCGCAATGGCATGGGGCTTAGCGCGTCCAGATGCGGTGGCATGGGCAAAATTAGCCTACAAATGGAATTTTCTTGGTCTCCTTGTGCACACGCTCCTCCCACGATACAGGGAGGTGGCGTGACACCTCCAGGTGCAATTCGAAACACTTTGATTTTTTCGACCCCCGCCCGCAATGGCATGGGGCTTAGCGCGTCCAGATGCGGTGGCATGGGCAAAATTGGCCTACACATGGAATTTTCACGTTCTCCTTGTGCACACACTCCTACCACGATATAAGTAGGTGTCGTGATACCTTCCGGTGTAATTCAGAAAACTTTAATTTTTTCGGCCCCCGCCCGCCATGGCACGGGGTTTAGCGCGTCCAGATGCGGTGACGTGGGCAAAATTGGCCTACACATGGAATTTTGACGTTCTCCTTGTGCGCACGCTCCTACCACGATAAAAGGAGGTGTCGTGACACCTTCCGGTGTAATTCGGAAAACTTTGATTATTTCGAACCCCGCCCGCCATGGCACGGGGCTTAGCGGGTCCATATGCGTTGGCGTGGGCAAAATCGGCCTACACATGGAATTTTCACGTTCTCCTTGTGCGCACGCTCCTCCCACGATACAAGGAGGTGGCGTGACACCTCCAGGTGCAATTCGAAACACTTTGATTTTTTTCGACCCTCGCCCGCAATGGCATGGGGCTTAGCGCGTCCAGATGCGGTGGCATGGGCAAAATTGGCCTACACATGGAATTTTCATGTTCTCCTTGTGCACACACTCCTACCACGATATAAGTAGGTGTCGTGATACCTTCCGGTGTAATTCAGAAAACTTTAATTTTTTCGGCCACCGCCCACCATGGCACGGAGTTTAGCGCGTCCAGATGCGGTGACGTGGGCAAAATTGGCCTACACTTGGAATTTTCATGTTCTCCTTTTGCACACGCTCCTACCACGATATAAGGAGGTGTCGTGACACCTTCCGGTGTAATTCGGAAAACTTTAATTATTTCGAACCCCGCCCCCCATGGCACGGGGCTTAGCGGGTCCAGATGCATTGGCGTGGACAAAATTGGCCTACAAATGGAATTTTATTGGCCTCCTTGTGCACACGCTCCTCCCACGATACAAGGAGGTGGCGTGACACCTCTAGGTGTAATTCGAAACACTTTGATTTTTTCGACCCACACCCGCAATGGCGTGGGGCTTAGCGTGTCCAGATGCGGTGGCATGGGAAAAATTTTCCTACACATGGAATTTTCACGTTCTCCTTGTGCACACACTCCTACCACGATATAAGTAGGTGTCGTGATACCTTCCGGTGTAATTCAGAAAACTTTAATTTTTTCGGCCCCCGCCTGCCATGGCACGGGGTTTAGCGCGTCCAGATGCGTGGACGTGGGCAAAATTGCCTACACATGGAATTTTCATGTTCTCCTTTGCACACACTCCTACCACGATATAAGGAGGTGTCGTGACACCTTCCATTGTAATTCGGAAAACTTTGATTTTTTCGACCCCCGCTCGCCATGGCATGGGGATTAGCGCGTCCAGATGCGGTGGCGTTGGCGAAATTGGCCTACACATGGAATTTTCACGTTCTCCTTGTGCACACGTTCCTCCCAAGATACAAGGAGGTGGCGTGACACCTCCAGGTGCAATTTGAAACACTTTGATTTTTTCGACCCCCGTCCGCAATGGCATGGGGCTTAGCGCGTCCAGATGCGGTGGCATGGGCAAAATTAGCCTACAAATGGAATTTTCTTGGTCTCCTTGTGCACACGCTCCTCCCACGATACAGGGAGGTGGCGTGACACCTCCAGGTGCAATTCGAAACACTTTGATTTTTTCGACCCCCGCCCGCAATGGCATGGGGCTTAGCGCGTCCAGATGCGGTGGCATGGGCAAAATTGGCCTACACATGGAATTTTCACGTTCTCCTTGTGCACACACTCCTACCACGATATAAGTAGGTGTCGTGATACCTTCCGGTGTAATTCAGAAAACTTTAATTTTTTCGGCCCCCGCCCGCCATGGCACGGGGTTTAGCGCGTCCAGATGCGGTGACGTGGGCAAAATTGGCCTACACATGGAATTTTGACGTTCTCCTTGTGCGCACGCTCCTACCACGATAAAAGGAGGTGTCGTGACACCTTCCGGTGTAATTCGGAAAACTTTGATTATTTCGAACCCCGCCCGCCATGGCACGGGGCTTAGCGGGTCCATATGCGTTGGCGTGGGCAAAATCGGCCTACACATGGAATTTTCACGTTCTCCTTGTGCGCACGCTCCTCCCACGATACAAGGAGGTGGCGTGACACCTCCAGGTGCAATTCGAAACACTTTGATTTTTTTCGACCCTCGCCCGCAATGGCATGGGGCTTAGCGCGTCCAGATGCGGTGGCATGGGCAAAATTGGCCTACACATGGAATTTTCATGTTCTCCTTGTGCACACACTCCTACCACGATATAAGTAGGTGTCGTGATACCTTCCGGTGTAATTCAGAAAACTTTAATTTTTTCGGCCACCGCCCACCATGGCACGGAGTTTAGCGCGTCCAGATGCGGTGACGTGGGCAAAATTGGCCTACACTTGGAATTTTCATGTTCTCCTTTTGCACACGCTCCTACCACGATATAAGGAGGTGTCGTGACACCTTCCGGTGTAATTCGGAAAACTTTAATTATTTCGAACCCCGCCCCCCATGGCACGGGGCTTAGCGGGTCCAGATGCATTGGCGTGGACAAAATTGGCCTACAAATGGAATTTTATTGGCCTCCTTGTGCACACGCTCCTCCCACGATACAAGGAGGTGGCGTGACACCTCTAGGTGTAATTCGAAACACTTTGATTTTTTCGACCCACACCCGCAATGGCGTGGGGCTTAGCGTGTCCAGATGCGGTGGCATGGGAAAAATTTTCCTACACATGGAATTTTCACGTTCTCCTTGTGCACACACTCCTACCACGATATAAGTAGGTGTCGTGATACCTTCCGGTGTAATTCAGAAAACTTTAATTTTTTCGGCCCCCGCCTGCCATGGCACGGGGTTTAGCGCGTCCAGATGCGTGGACGTGGGCAAAATTGCCTACACATGGAATTTTCATGTTCTCCTTTGCACACACTCCTACCACGATATAAGGAGGTGTCGTGACACCTTCCATTGTAATTCGGAAAACTTTGATTTTTTCGACCCCCGCTCGCCATGGCATGGGGATTAGCGCGTCCAGATGCGGTGGCGTTGGCGAAATTGGCCTACACATGGAATTTTCACGTTCTCCTTGTGCACACGTTCCTCCCAAGATACAAGGAGGTGGCGTGACACCTCCAGGTGCAATTTGAAACACTTTGATTTTTTCGACCCCCGTCCGCAATGGCATGGGGCTTAGCGCGTCCAGATGCGGTGGCATGGGCAAAATTAGCCTACAAATGGAATTTTCTTGGTCTCCTTGTGCACACGCTCCTCCCACGATACAAGGAGGTGGCGTGACACCTCCAGGTGCAATTCGAAACACTTTGATTTTTTCGACCCCCGCCCGCAATGGCATGGGGCTTAGCGCGTCCAGATGCGGTGGCATGGGCAAAATTGGCCTACACATGGAATTTTCACGTTCTCCTTGTGCACACACTCCTACCACGATATAAGTAGGTGTCGTGATACCTTCCGGTGTAATTCAGAAAACTTTAATTTTTTCGGCCCCCGCCCGCCATGGCACGGGGTTTAGCGCGTCCAGATGCGGTGACGTGGGCAAAATTGGCCTACACATGGAATTTTCATGTTCTCCATGTGCACACGCTCCTACCACGATATAAGGAGGTGTCGTGACACCTGCCGGTGTAATTCGGAAAACTTTGATTATTTCGAACCCCGCCCGCCATGGCACGGGGCTTAGCGGGTCCATATGCGTTGGCGTGGGCAAAATCGGCCTACACATGGAATTTTCACGTTCTCCTTGTGCGCACGCTCCTCCCACGATACAAGGAGGTAGCGTGACACCTCCAGGTGCAATTCGAAACACTTTGATTTTTTTCGACCCTCGCCCGCAATGGCATGGGGCTTAGCGCGTCCAGATGCGGTGGCATGGGCAAAATTGGCCTACACATGGAATTTTCATGTTCTCCTTGTGCACACACTCCTACCACGATATAAGTAGGTGTCGTGATACCTTCCGGTGTAATTCAGAAAACTTTAATTTTTTCGGCCACCGCCCACCATGGCACGGAGTTTAGCGCGTCCAGATGCGGTGACGTGGGCAAAATTGGCCTACACTTGGAATTTTCATGTTCTCCTTTTGCACACGCTCCTACCACGATATAAGGAGGTGTCGTGACACCTTCCGGTGTAATTCGGAAAACTTTAATTATTTCGAACCCCGCCCCCCATGGCACGGGGCTTAGCGGGTCCAGATGCATTGGCGTGGACAAAATTGGCCTACAAATGGAATTTTATTGGCCTCCTTGTGCACACGCTCCTCCCACGATACAAGGAGGTGGCGTGACACCTCTAGGTGTAATTCGAAACACTTTGATTTTTTCGACCCACACCCGCAATGGCGTGGGGCTTAGCGTGTCCAGATGCGGTGGCATGGGAAAAATTTTCCTACACATGGAATTTTCACGTTCTCCTTGTGCACACACTCCTACCACGATATAAGTAGGTGTCGTGATACCTTCCGGTGTAATTCAGAAAACTTTAATTTTTTCGGCCCCCGCCCGCCATGGCACGGGGTTTAGCGCGTCCAGATGCGTGGACGTGGGCAAAATTGGCCTACACATGGAATTTTCATGTTCTCCTTGTGCACACGCTCCTACCACGATATAAGGAGGTGTCGTGACACCTTCCGGTGTAATTCGGAAAACTTTGATTATTTCGAACCCCGCCCGCCATGGCACGGGGCTTAGCGGGTCCAGATGCGGTGGCGTGGGCAAAATCGGCCTACACATGGAATTTTCACGTTTTACTTGTGCACACGCTCCTACCACGATATAAGGAGGTGTCGTGACACCTTCCGTTGTAATTCGGAAAACTTTGATTTTTTCGACCCCCGCTCGCCATGGCACGGGGCTTAGCGCGTCCAGATGCGGTGGCGTTGGCGAAATTGGCCTACACATGGAATTTTCACGTTCTCCTTGTGCACACGTTCCTCCCAAGACACAAGGAGGTGGCGTGACACCTCCAGGTGCAATTCGAAACACTTTGATTTTTTCGACCCCCGTCCGCAATGGCATAGGGATTAGCGCGTCCAGATGCGGTGGCATGGGCAAAATTGGCCTACAAATGGAATTTTCTTGGTCTCCTTGTGCACACACTCCTCCCACGATACAAGGAGGTGGCGTGACACCTCCAGGTGCAATTCGAAACACTTCGATTTTTTCGACCCCCGCCCGCAATGGCATGGGGCTTAGCGCGTCCAGATGCGGTGGCACGGGCAAAATTGGCCTACACATGGAATTTTCATGTTCTCCTTGTGCACACACTCCTACCACGATATAAGTAGGTGTCGTGATACCTTCCGGTGTAATTCAGAAAACTTTAATTTTTTCGGCCACCGTCCGCCATGGAACGGAGTTTAGCGCGTCCAGATGCGGTGACGTGGGCAAAATTGGCCTACACATGGAATTTTCATGTTCTCCTTTTGCACACGCTCCTACCACGATATAAGGAGGTGTCGTGACACCTTCCGGTGTAATTCGGAAAACTTTGATTATTTCGAACCCCGCCCACCATGGCACGGGGCTTAGCGGGTCCAGATGCGGTGGCATGGGCAAAATTGGCCTACACATGGAATTTTCACGTTCTCCTTGTGCACACACTCCTACCACGATATAAGTAGGTGTCGTGATACCTTCCGGTGTAATTCAGAAAACTTTAATTTTTTCGGCCCCCGCCCGCCATGGCACGGGGTTTAGCGCGTCCAGATGCGGTGACGTGGGCAAAATTGGCCTACACATGGAATTTTCATGTTCTCCATGTGCACACGCTCCTACCACGATATAAGGAGGTGTCGTGACACCTTCCGGTGTAATTCGGAAAACTTTGATTATTTCGAACCCCGCCCGCCATGGCACGGGGCTTAGCGGGTCCATATGCGTTGGCGTGGGCAAAATCGGCCTACACATGGAATTTTCACGTTCTCCTTGTGCGCACGCTCCTCCCACGATACAAGGAGGTGGCGTGACACCTCCTGGTGCAATTCGAAACACTTTGATTTTTTTCGACCCTCGCTCGCAATGGCATGGGGCTTAGCGCGTCCAGATGCGGTGGCATGGGCAAAATTGGCCTACACATGGAATTTTCATGTTCTCCTTGTGCACACACTCCTACCACGATATAAGTAGGTGTCGTGATACCTTCCGGTGTAATTCAGAAAACTTTAATTTTTTCGGCCACCGCCCGCCATGGCACGGAGTTAGCGCGTCCAGATGCGGTGACGTTGGCAAAATTGGCCTACACTTGGAATTTTCATGTTCTCCTTTTGCACACGCTCCTACCACGATATAAGGAGGTGTCGTGACACCTTCCGGTGTAATTCGGAAAATTTTGATTATTTCGAACCCCGTCCCCCATGGCACGGGGCTTAGCGGGTCCAGATGCAATGGCGTGGACAAAATTGGCCTACAAATGGAATTTTATTGGTCTCCTTGTGCACACGCTCCTCCCACAATACAAGGAGGTGGCGTGACACCTCTAGGTGTAATTCGAAACACTTTGATTTTTTCAACCCACACCCGCAATGGCGTGGGGCTTAGCGTGTCCAGATGCGGTGGCATGGGCAAAATTGGCCTACACATGGAATTTTCACGTTCTCCTTGTGCACACACTCCTACCACGATATAAGTAGGTGTCGTGATACCTTCCGGTGTAATTCAGAAAACTTTAATTTTTTCGGCCCCCGCCCGCCATGGCACGGGGTTTAGCGCGTCCAGATGCGTGGACGTGGGCAAAATTGGCCTACACATGGAATTTTCATGTTCTCCTTGTGTACACGCTCCTACCACGATATAAGGAGGTGTCGTGACACCTTCCGGTGTAATTCGGAAAACTTTGATTATTTCGAACCCCGCCCGCCATGGCACGGGGCTTAGCGGGTCCAGATGCGTTGGCGTGGGCAAAATCGGCCTACACATGGAATTTTCACGTTCTCCTTGTGCACACGCTCCTCCCACGATACAAGGAGGTGGCGTGACACCTCCAGGTGCAATTCGAAACACTTTGATTTTTTCGACCCTCACCCGCAATGGCATGGGGCTTAGCGCGTCCAGATGCGGTGGCATGGGCAAAATTGGCCTACACATGGAATTTTCACGTTCTCCTTGTGCACACACTCCTACCACGATATAAGTAGGTGTCGTGATACCTTCCGGTGTAATTCAGAAAACTTTAATTTTTTCGGCCCTCGCCCGCCATGGCACGGGGCTTAGCGCGTCCAGATGCGGTGGCGTGGGCAAAATCGGCCTACACATGGAATTTTCACGTTCTCGTTGTGCACACGCTCCTACCACGATATAAGGTGGTGTCGTGACACCTTCCGGTGTAATTCGGAAAACTGATTTTTTCGACCCCCGCCCGACATTGCACGCGGCTTAGCGCGTCTAGATGCGGTGGCATGGGAAAAATTGGCCTACACATGGAATTTTCACGTTCTCCTTTGCACACACTCCTACCACGATATAAGGAGGTGTCGTGACACCTTCCATTGTAATTCGGAAAACTTTGATTTTTTCGACCCCCGCTCGCCATGGCACGGGGATTAGCGCGTCCAGATGCGGTGGCGTTGGCGAAATTGGCCTACACATGGAATTTTCACGTTCTCCTTGTGCACACGTTCCTCCCAAGATACAAGGAGGTGGCGTGACACCTCCAGTTGCAATTTGAAACACTTTGATTTTTTCGACCCCCGTCCGCAATGGCATGGGGCTTAGCGCGTCCAGATGCGGTGGCATGGGCAAAATTAGCCTACAAATGGAATTTTCTTGGTCTCCTTGTGCACATGCTCCTCCCACGATACAAGGAGGTGGCGTGACACCTCCAGGTGCAATTCGAAACACTTTGATTTTTTCGACCCCCGCCCGCAATGGCATGGGGCTTAGCGCGTCCAGATGCGGTGGCATGGGCAAAATTGGCCTACACATGGAATTTTCACGTTCTCCTTGTGCACACACTCCTACCACGATATAAGTAGGTGTCGTGATACCTTCCGGTGTAATTCAGAAAACTTTAATTTTTTCGGCCCCCGCCCACCATGGCACGGGGTTTAGCGCGTCCAGATGCGGTGACGTGGGCAAAATTGGCCTACACATGGAATTTTCATGTTCTCCATGTGCACACGCTCCTACCACGATAAAAGGAGGTGTCGTGACACCTTCCGGTGTAATTCGGAAAACTTTGATTATTTCGAACCCCGCCCGCCATGGCACGGGGCTTAGCGGGTCCATATGCGTTGGCGTGGGCAAAATCGGCCTACACATGGAATTTTCACGTTCTCCTTGTGCGCACGCTCCTCCCACGATACAAGGAGGTGGCGTGACACCTCCAGGTGCAATTCGAAACACTTTGATTTTTTTCGACCCTCGCCCGCAATGGCATGGGGCTTAGCGCGTCCAGATGCGGTGGCATGGGCAAAATTGGCCTACACATGGAATTTTCATGTTCTCCTTGTGCACACACTCCTACCACGATATAAGTAGGTGTCGTGATACCTTCCGGTGTAATTCAGAAAACTTTAATATTTTCGGCCACCGCCCACCATGGCACGGAGTTTAGCGCGTCCAGATGCGGTGACGTGGGCAAAATTGGCCTACACTTGGAATTTTCATGTTCTCCTTTTGCACACGCTCCTACCACGATATAAGGAGGTGTCGTGACACCTTCCGGTGTAATTCGGAAAACTTTAATTATTTCGAACCCCGCCCCCCATGGCACGGGGCTTAGCGGGTCCAGATGCATTGGCGTGGACAAAATTGGCCTACAAATGGAATTTTATTGGCCTCCTTGTGCACACGCTCCTCCCACGATACAAGGAGGTGGCGTGACACCTCTAGGTGTAATTCGAAACACTTTGATTTTTTCGACCCACACCCGCAATGGCGTGGGGCTTAGCGTGTCCAGATGCGGTGGCATGGGAAAAATTTTCCTACACATGGAATTTTCACGTTCTCCTTGTGCACACACTCCTACCACGATATAAGTAGGTGTCGTGATACCTTCCGGTGTAATTCAGAAAACTTTAATTTTTTCGGCCCCCGCCCGCCATGGCACGGGATTTAGCGCGTCCAGATGCGTGGACGTGGGCAAAATTGGCCTACACATGGAATTTTATTGGTCTCCTTGTGCACACGCTCCTCCCACAATACAAGGAGGTGGCGTGACACCTCTAGGTGTAATTCGAAACACTTTGATTTTTTCGACCCACACCCGCAATGGCGTGGGGCTTAGCGTGTCCAGATGCGGTGGCATGGGCAAAATTGGCCTACACATGGAATTTTCACGTTCTCCTTGTGCACACACTCCTACCACGATATAAGTAGGTGTCGTGATACCTTCCGGTGTAATTCAGAAAACTTTAATTTTTTCGGCCCCCGCCAGCCATGGCACGGGGTTTAGCGCGTCCAGATGCGTGGACGTGGGCAAAATTGGCCTACACATGGAATTTTCATGTTCTCCTTGTGTACACGCTCCTACCACGATATAAGGAGGTGTCGTGACACCTTCCGGTGTAATTCGGAAAACTTTGATTATTTCGAACCCCGCCCGCCATGGCACGGGGCTTAGCGGGTCCAGATGCGTTGGCGTGGGCAAAATCGGCCTACACATGGAATTTTCACGTTCTCCTTGTGCACACGCTCCTCCCACGATACAAGGAGGTGGCGTGACACCTCCAGGTGCAATTCAAAACACTTTGATTTTTTCGACCCTCACCCGCAATGGCATGGGGCTTAGCGCGTCCAGATGCGGTGGCATGGGCAAAATTGGCCTACACATGGAATTTTCACGTTCTCCTTGTGCACACACTCCTACCACGATATAAGTAGGTGTCGTGATACCTTCCGGTGTAATTCAGAAAACTTTAATTTTTTCGGCCCTCGCCCGCCATGGCACGGGGCTTAGCGCGTCCAGATGCGGTGGCGTGGGCAAAATCGGCCTACACATGGAATTTTCACGTTCTCGTTGTGCACACGCTCCTACCACGATATAAGGTGGTGTCGTGACACCTTCCGGTGTAATTCGGAAAACTGATTTTTTCGACCCCCGCCCGACATTGCACGCGGCTTAGCGCGTCTAGATGCGGTGGCATGGGAAAAATTGGCCTACACATGGAATTTTCACGTTCTCCTTTGCACACACTCCTACCACGATATAAGGAGGTGTCGTGACACCTTCCATTGTAATTCGGAAAACTTTGATTTTTTCGACCCCCGCTCGCCATGGCACGGGGATTAGCGCGTCCAGATGCGGTGGCGTTGGCGAAATTGGCCTACACATGGAATTTTCACGTTCTCCTTGTGCACACGTTCCTCCCAAGATACAAGGAGGTGGCGTGACACCTCCAGTTGCAATTTGAAACACTTTGATTTTTTCGACCCCCGTCCGCAATGGCATGGGGCTTAGCGCGTCCAGATGCGGTGGCATGGGCAAAATTAGCCTACAAATGGAATTTTCTTGGTCTCCTTGTGCACACGCTCCTCCCACGATACAAGGAGGTGGCGTGACACCTCCAGGTGCAATTCGAAACACTTTGATTTTTTCGACCCCCGCCCGCAATGGCATGGGGCTTAGCGCGTCCAGATGCGGTGGCATGGGCAAAATTGGCCTACACATGGAATTTTCACGTTCTCCTTGTGCACACACTCCTACCACGATATAAGTAGGTGTCGTGATACCTTCCGGTTTAATTCAGAAAACTTTAATTTTTTCGGCCCCCGCCCGCCATGGCACGGGGTTTAGCGCGTCCAGATGCGTGGACGTGGGCAAAATTGGCCTACACATGGAATTTTCATGTTCTCCTTTGCACACACTCCTACCACGATATAAGGAGGTGTCGTGACACCTTCCATTGTAATTCGGAAAACTTTGATTTTTTCGACCCCCGCTCGCCATGGCATGGGGATTAGCGCGTCCAGATGCGGTGGCGTTGGCGAAATTGGCCTACACATGGAATTTTCACGTTCTCCTTGTGCACACGTTCCTCCCAAGATACAAGGAGGTGGCGTGACACCTCCAGGTGCAATTTGAAACACTTTGATTTTTTCGACCCCCGTCCGCAATGGCATGGGGCTTAGCGCGTCCAGATGCGGTGGCATGGGCAAAATTAGCCTACAAATGGAATTTTCTTGGTCTCCTTGTGCACACGCTCCTCCCACGATACAAGGAGGTGGCGTGACACCTCCAGGTGCAATTCGAAACACTTTGATTTTTTCGACCCCCGCCCGCAATGGCATGGGGCTTAGCGCGTCCAGATGCGGTGGCATGGGCAAAATTGGCCTACACATGGAATTTTCACGTTCTCCTTGTGCACACACTCCTACCACGATATAAGTAGGTGTCGTGATACCTTCCGGTGTAATTCAGAAAACTTTAATTTTTTCGGCCCCCGCCCGCCATGGCACGGGGTTTAGCGCGTCCAGATGCGGTGACGTGGGCAAAATTGGCCTACACATGGAATTTTCATGTTCTCCATGTGCACACGCTCCTACCACGATATAAGGAGGTGTCGTGACACCTTCCGGTGTAATTCGGAAAACTTTGATTATTTCGAACCCCGCCCGCCATGGCACGGGGCTTAGCGGGTCCATATGCGTTGGCGCGGGCAAAATCGGCCTACACATGGAATTTTCACGTTCTCCTTGTGCGCACGCTCCTCCCACGATACAAGGAGGTGGCGTGACACCTCCAGGTGCAATTCGAAACACTTTGATTTTTTTCGACCCTCGCCCGCAATGGCATGGGGCTTAGCGCGTCCAGATGCGGTGGCATGGGCAAAATTGGCCTACACATGGAATTTTCATGTTCTCCTTGTGCACACACTCCTACCACGATATAAGTAGGTGTCGTGATACCTTCCGGTGTAATTCAGAAAACTTTAATTTTTTCGGCCCCCGCCCGCCATGGCACGGGGTTTAGCGCGTCCAGATGCGGTGACGTGGGCAAAATTGGCCTACACATGGAATTTTCATGTTCTCCATGTGCACACGCTCCTACCACGTTATAAGGAGGTGTCGTGACACCTTCCGGTGTAATTCGGAAAACTTTGATTATTTCGAACCCCGCCCGCCATGGCACGGGGCTTAGCGGGTCCATATGCGTTGGCGCGGGCAAAATCGGCCTACACATGGAATTTTCACGTTCTCCTTGTGCGCACGCTCCTCCCACGATACAAGGAGGTGGCGTGACACCTCTAGGTGTAATTCGAAACACTTTGATTTTTTCGACCCACACCCGCAATGGCGTGGGGCTTAGCGTGTCCAGATGCGGTGGCATGGGAAAAATTTTCCTACACATGGAATTTTCACGTTCTCCTTGTGCACACACTCCTACCACGATATAAGTAGGTGTCGTGATACCTTCCGGTGTAATTCAGAAAACTTTAATTTTTTCGGCCCCCGCCCGCCATGGCACGGGGTTTAGCGCGTCCAGATGCGTGGACGTGGGCAAAATTGGCCTACACATGGAATTTTCATGTTCTCCTTGTGCACACGCTCCTACCACGATATAAGGAGGTGTCGTGACACCTTCCGGTGTAATTCGGAAAACTTTGATTATTTCGAACCCCGCCCGCCATGGCACGGGGCTTAGCGGGTCCAGATGCGGTGGCGTGGGCAAAATCGGCCTACACATGGAATTTTCACGTTTTACTTGTGCACACGCTCCTACCACGATATAAGGAGGTGTCGTGACACCTTCCGTTGTAATTCGGAAAACTTTGATTTTTTCGACCCCCGCTCGCCATGGCACGGGGCTTAGCGCGTCCAGATGCGGTGGCGTTGGCGAAATTGGCCTACACATGGAATTTTCACGTTCTCCTTGTGCACACGTTCCTCCCAAGACACAAGGAGGTGGCGTGACACCTCCAGGTGCAATTCGAAACACTTTGATTTTTTCGACCCCCGTCCGCAATGGCATGGGGATTAGCGCGTCCAGATGCGGTGGCATGGGCAAAATTGGCCTACAAATGGAATTTTCTTGGTCTCCTTGTGCACACACTCCTCCCACGATACAAGGAGGTGGCGTGACACCTCCAGGTGCAATTCGAAACACTTTGATTTTTTCGACCCCCGCCCGCAATGGCATGGGGCTTAGCGCGTCCAGATGCGGTGGCACGGGCAAAATTGGCCTACACATGGAATTTTCATGTTCTCCTTGTGCACACACTCCTACCACGATATAAGTAGGTGTCGTGATACCTTCCGGTGTAATTCAGAAAACTTTAATTTTTTCGGCCACCGTCCGCCATGGAACGGAGTTTAGCGCGTCCAGATGCGGTGACGTGGGCAAAATTGGCCTACACATGGAATTTTCATGTTCTCCTTTTGCACACGCTCCTACCACGATATAAGGAGGTGTCGTGACACCTTCCGGTGTAATTCGGAAAACTTTGATTATTTCGAACCCCGCCCGGCATGGCACGGGGCTTAGCGGGTCCAGATGCGTTGGCGTGGACAAAATTGGCCTACAAATGGAATTTTCTTGGTCTCCTTGTGCACACGCTCCTCCCACGATACAAGGAGGTGACGTGACACTTCCAGGTGCAATTCGAAACAATTTGATTTTTTCGACCCCCGCCCGCAATGGCATGGGGCTTAGCGCGTCCAGATGCGGTGGCATGGGCAAAATTGGCCTACACATGGAATTTTCAAGTTCTCCTTGTGCACATAATCCTACCACGATATAAGTAGGTGTCGTGATACCTTCCGGTGTAATTCAGATAACTTTGATTTTTTCGACCCCCGCCCGCAATGGCATGGGGCTTAGCGCGTCCAGATGCGGTGACAGGGGCAAAATTGGCCTACACATGGAATTTTAACGTTCTCCTTGTGCACACACTCCTACCACGATATAAGTAGGTATCGTGACACCTTCCGTTGTAATTCGGAAAACTTTAATTTTTTTGACCCCCGCTCGCCATGGCACGGGGCTTAGCGCGTCCAGATGCGGTGGCGTTGGCGAAATTGGCCTACACATGGAATTTTCACGTTCTCCTTGTGCACACGTTCCTCCCAAGATACAAGGAGGTGGCGTGACACCTCCAGGTGCAATTCGAAACACTTTGATTTTTTCGGCCTCCGCCTGCCATGGCATGGGGTTTAGCACGTCCAGATGCGGTGGCATGGGAAAAATTGGCCTACACATGGAATTTTCACGTTATCCTTTGCACACACTCCTACCACGATATAAGTAGGTGTCGTGATACCTTCCGGGGTAATTCAGAAAACTTTGATTTTCTCGGCCCCCGCCTGCCATGGCATGGGGTTTAGCGCGTCCAGATGCGGTGGCATGGGCAAAATTGGCCTACACATGGAATTTTCTAGGTCTCCTTGTGCACACGCTCCTACCACGATATAAGGAGGTGTCGTGACACCTTCCGGTGCAATTCGGAAAATTTTGATTATTTCGACCCCCGCCCGCCATGGCACGAGGCTTAGCGCGTCCAGATGCGGTGGCGTGGGCAAAATCGGCCTACACATGGAATTTTCACGTTTTACTTGTGCACACGCTCCTACCACGATATAAGGAGGTGTCGTCACACCTTCCGTTGTAATTCGGAAAACTTTGATTTTTTCGACCCCCGCTCGCCATGGCACGAGGCTTAGCGCGTCCAGATGCGGTGGCGTTGGCGAAATTGGCCTACACATGGAATTTTCACGTTCTCCTTGTGCACACGCTCCTCCCACGATACAAGGAGGTGGCGTGACACCTCCAGGTGCAATTCGAAACACTTTGATTTTTTCGACCCCCACCCGCAATGGCATGGGGCTTAGCGCGTCCAGATGCGGTGGCATGGGCAAAACTGGCCTCCACATGGAATTTTCACGTTCTCCTTGTGCACACACTCCTACCACGATTTAAGGAGGTGTCGTGACACCTTCCGGTGTAATTCGGAAAACTTTGATTTTTTCGGCCCCCGCCCGCCATGGCACGGAGTTTAGCGCGTCCAGATGCAGTGACGTGGGCAAAATTGGCCTACACATGGAATTTTCATGTTCTCCTTTTGCACACGCTCCTACCACGATATAAGGAGGTGTCGTGACACCTTCCGGTGTAATTCGGAAAACTTTGATTATTTCGAACCCCGCCCCCCATGGCACGGGGCTTAGCGGGTCCAGATGCATTGGCGTGGACAAAATTGGCCTACAAATGGAATTTTATTGGCCTCCTTGTGCACACGCTCCTCCCCCGATACAAGGAGGTGGCGTGACACCTCTAGGTGCAATTCGAAACACTTTGATTTTTTCGACCCACACCCGCAATGGCGTGGGGCTTAGCGCGTCCAGATGCGGTGGCATGGGCAAAATTGGCCTACACATGGAATTTTCACGTTCTCCTTGTGCACACACTCCTACAACGATATAAGTAGGTGTCGTGATACCTTCCGGTGTAATTCAGAAAACTTTAATTTTTTCGGCCCCCGCCCGCCATGGCACGGAGTTTAGCGCGTCTAGATGCGGTGACGTGGGCAAAATTGGCCTACACATGGAATTTTCATGTTCTCCTTGTGCACACGCTCCTACCACGATATAAGTAGGTGTCGTGACACCTTCCGGTGTAATTCGGAAAACTTTGATTATTTCGAACCCCGCCCGCCATGGCACGGGGCTTAGCGGGTCCAGATGCGTTGGCGTGGACAAAATTGGCCTACAAATGGAATTTTCACGTTCTCCTTGTGCACACGTTCCTCCCACGATACAAGGAGGTGGCGTGACACCTCCAGGTGCAATTCGAAACACTTTGATTTTTTCGACCCCCGCCCGAAATGGCATGGGGCTTAGCGCGTCCAGATGTGGTGGCATGGGCAAAATTGGCCTACACATGGAATTTTCATGTTCTCCTTTTGCACACGCTCCTACCACGATAGAAGGAGGTGTCGTGACACCTTCCGGTGTAATTCGGAAAACTTTGATTATTTCGAACCCCGCCCGCCATGGCACGGGGCTTAGCGGGTCCAGATGCGTTGGCGTGGACAAAATTGGCCTACAAATGGAATTTTCTTGGTCACCTTGTGCACACGCTCCTCCCACGATACAAGGAGGTGACGTGACACTTCCAGGTGCAATTCGAAACAATTTGATTTTTTCGACCCCCGCCCGCAATGGCATGGGGCTTAGCGCGTCCAGATGCGGTGGCATGGGCAAAATTGGCCTACACATGGAATTTTCAAGTTCTCCTTGTGCACATAATCCTACCACGATATAAGTAGGTGTCGTGATACCTTCCGGTGTAATTCAGATAACTTTGATTTTTTCGACCCCCGCCCGCAATGGCATGGGGCTTAGCGCGTCCAGATGCGGTGACATGGGCAAAATTGGCCTACACATGGAATTTTAACGTTCTCCTTGTGCACACACTCCTACCACGATATAAGTAGGTATCGTGACACCTTCCGTTGTAATTCGGAAAACTTTAATTTTTTCGACCCCCGCTCGCCATGGCACGGGGCTTAGCGCGTCCAGATGCGGTGGCGTTGGCGAAATTGGCCTACACATGGAATTTTCACGTTCTCCTTGTGCACACGTTCCTCCCAAGATACAAGGAGGTGGCGTGACACCTCCAGGTGCAATTCGAAACACTTTGATTTTTTCGGCCTCCGCCTGCCATGGCATGGGGTTTAGCACGTCCAGATGCGGTGGCATGGGAAAAATTGGCCTACACATGGAATTTTCACGTTCTCCTTTGCACACACTCCTACCACGATATAAGTAGGTGTCGTGATACCTTCCGGGGTAATTCAGAAAACTTTGATTTTCTCGGCCCCCGCCTGCCATGGCATGGGGTTTAGCGCGTCCAGATGCGGTGGCGTGGGCAAAATTGGCCTACACATGGAATTTTCTAGGTCTCCTTGTGCACACGCTCCTACCACGATATAAGGAGGTGTCGTGACACCTTCCGGTGTAATTCGGAAAACTTTGATTATTTCTACCCCCGCCCGCCATGGCACGAGGCTTAGCGCGTCCAGATGCGGTGGCGTGGGCAAAATCGGCCTACACATGGAATTTTCACGTTTTACTTGTGCACACGCTCCTACCACAATATAAGGAGGTGTCGTCACACCTTCCGTTGTAATTCGAAAAACTTTGATTTTTTCGACCCACACCCGCAATGGCGTGGGGCTTAGCGCGTCCAGATGCGGTGGCATGGGCAAAATTGGCCTACACATGGAATTTTCACGTTCTCCTTGTGCACACACTCCTACAACGATATAAGTAGGTGTCGTGATACCTTCCGGTGTAATTCAGAAAACTTTAATTTTTTCGGCCCTCGCCCGCCATGGCACGGAGTTTAGCGCGTCTAGATGCGGTGACGTGGGCAAAATTGGCCTACACATGGAATTTTCATGTTCTCCTTGTGCACACGCTCCTACCACGATATAAGTAGGTGTCGTGACACCTTCCGGTGTAATTCGGAAAACTTTGATTATTTCGAACCCCGCCCGCCATGGCACGGGGCTTAGCGGGTCCAGATGCGTTGGCGTGGACAAAATTGGCCTACAAATGGAATTTTCTTGGTCTCCTTGTGCACACGCTCCTCCCACGATACAAGGAGGTGACGTGACACTTCCAGGTGCAATTCGAAACAATTTGATTTTTTCGACCCCCGCCCGCAATGGCATGGGGCTTAGCGCGTCCAGATGCGGTGGCATGGGCAAAATTGGCCTACACATGGAATTTTCAAGTTCTCCTTGTGCACATAATCCTACCACGATATAAGTAGGTGTCGTGATACCTTCCGGTGTAATTCAGATAACTTTGATTTTTTCGACCCCCGCCCGCAATGGCATGGGGCTTAGCGCGTCCAGATGCGGTGACAGGGGCAAAATTGGCCTACACATGGAATTTTAACGTTCTCCTTGTGCACACACTCCTACCACGATATAAGTAGGTATCGTGACACCTTCCGTTGTAATTCGGAAAACTTTAATTTTTTTGACCCCCGCTCGCCATGGCACGGGGCTTAGCGCGTCCAGATGCGGTGGCGTTGGCGAAATTGGCCTACACATGGAATTTTCACGTTCTCCTTGTGCACACGTTCCTCCCAAGATACAAGGAGGAGGCGTGACACCTCCAGGTGCAATTCGAAACACTTTGATTTTTTCGGCCTCCGCCTGCCATGGCATGGGGTTTAGCACGTCCAGATGCGGTGGCATGGGAAAAATTGGCCTACACATGGAATTTTCACGTTATCCTTTGCACACACTCCTACCACGATATAAGTAGGTGTCGTGATACCTTCCGGGGTAATTCAGAAAACTTTGATTTTCTCGGCCCCCGCCTGCCATGGCATGGGGTTTAGCGCGTCCAGATGCGGTGGCATGGGCAAAATTGGCCTACACATGGAATTTTCTAGGTCTCCTTGTGCACACGCTCCTACCACGATATAAGGAGGTGTCGTGACACCTTCCGGTGCAATTCGGAAAATTTTGATTATTTCGACCCCCGCCCGCCATGGCACGAGGCTTAGCGCGTCCAGATGCGGTGGCGTGGGCAAAATCGGCCTACACATGGAATTTTCACGTTTTACTTGTGCACACGCTCCTACCACGATATAAGGAGGTGTCGTCACACCTTCCGTTGTAATTCGGAAAACTTTGATTTTTTCGACCCCCGCTCGCCATGGCACGAGGCTTAGCGCGTCCAGATGCGGTGGCGTTGGCGAAATTGGCCTACACATGGAATTTTCACGTTCTCCTTGTGCACACGCTCCTCCCACGATACAAGGAGGTGGCGTGACACCTCCAGGTGCAATTCGAAACACTTTGATTTTTTCGACCCCCACCCGCAATGGCATGGGGCTTAGCGCGTCCAGATGCGGTGGCATGGGCAAAACTGGCCTCCACATGGAATTTTCACGTTCTCCTTGTGCACACACTCCTACCACGATTTAAGGAGGTGTCGTGACACCTTCCGGTGTAATTCGGAAAACTTTGATTTTTTCGGCCCCCGCCCGCCATGGCACGGAGTTTAGCGCGTCCAGATGCGGTGACGTGGGCAAAATTGGCCTACACATGGAATTTTCATGTTCTCCTTTTGCACACGCTCCTACCACGATATAAGGAGGTGTCGTGACACCTTCCGGTGTAATTCGGAAAACTTTGATTATTTCGAACCCCGCCCCCCATGGCACGGGGCTTAGCGGGTCCAGATGCATTGGCGTGGACAAAATTGGCCTACAAATGGAATTTTATTGGCCTCCTTGTGCACACGCTCCTCCCCCGATACAAGGAGGTGGCGTGACACCTCTAGGTGCAATTCGAAACACTTTGATTTTTTCGACCCACACCCGCAATGGCGTGGGGCTTAGCGCGTCCAGATGCGGTGGCATGGGCAAAATTGGCCTACACATGGAATTTTAACGTTCTCCTTGTGCACACACTCCTACCACGATATAAGTAGGTATCGTGACACCTTCCGTTGTAATTCGGAAAACTTTAATTTTTTCGACCCCCGCTTGCCATGGCACGGGGCTTAGCGCGTCCAGATGCGGTGGCGTTGGCGAAATTGGCCTACACATGGAATTTTCACGTTCTCCTTGTGCACACGTTCCTCCCAAGATACAAGGAGGTGGCGTGACACCTCCAGGTGCAATTCGAAACACTTTGATTTTTTCGGCCTCCGCCTGCCATGGCATGGGGTTTAGCACGTCCAGATGCGGTGGCATGGGAAAAATTGGCCTACACATGGAATTTTCACGTTCTCCTTTGCACACACTCCTACCACGATATAAGTAGGTGTCGTGATACCTTCCGGGGTAATTCAGAAAACTTTGATTTTCTCGGCCCCCGCCTGCCATGGCATGGGGTTTAGCGCGTCCAGATGCGGTGGCGTGGGCAAAATTGGCCTACACATGGAATTTTCTAGGTCTCCTTGTGCACACGCTCCTACCACGATATAAGGAGGTGTCGTGACACCTTCCGGTGTAATTCGGAAAACTTTGATTATTTCTACCCCCGCCCGCCATGGCACGAGGCTTAGCGCGTCCAGATGCGGTGGCGTGGGCAAAATCGGCCTACACATGGAATTTTCACGTTTTACTTGTGCACACGCTCCTACCACAATATAAGGAGGTGTCGTCACACCTTCCGTTGTAATTCGGAAAACTTTGATTTTTTCGACCCACACCCGCAATGGCGTGGGGCTTAGCGCGTCCAGATGCGGTGGCATGGGCAAAATTGGCCTACACATGGAATTTTCACGTTCTCCTTGTGCACACACTCCTACAACGATATAAGTAGGTGTCGTGATACCTTCCGGTGTAATTCAGAAAACTTTAATTTTTTCGGCCCTCGCCCGCCATGGCACGGAGTTTAGCGCGTCTAGATGCGGTGACGTGGGCAAAATTGGCCTACACATGGAATTTTCATGTTCTCCTTGTGCACACGCTCCTACCACGATATAAGTAGGTGTCGTGACACCTTCCGGTGTAATTCGGAAAACTTTGATTATTTCGAACCCCGCCCGCCATGGCACGGGGCTTAGCGGGTCCAGATGCGTTGGCGTGGACAAAATTGGCCTACAAATGGAATTTTCACGTTCGCATTGTGCACACGTTCCTCCCACGATACAAGGAGGTGGCGTGACACCTCCAGGTGCAATTCGAAACACTTTGATTTTTTCGACCCCCGCCCGAAATGGCATGGGGCTTAGCGCGTCCAGATGTGGTGGCATGGGCAAAATTGGCCTACACATGGAATTTTCATGTTCTCCTTTTGCACACGCTCCTACCACGATAGAAGGAGGTGTCGTGACACCTTCCGGTGTAATTCGGAAAACTTTGATTATTTCGAACCCCGCCCGCCATGGCACGGGGCTTAGCGGGTCCAGATGCGTTGGCGTGGACAAAATTGGCCTACAAATGGAATTTTCTTGGTCACCTTGTGCACACGCTCCTCCCACGATACAAGGAGGTGACGTGACACTTCCAGGTGCAATTCGAAACAATTTGATTTTTTCGACCCCCGCCCGCAATGGCATGGGGCTTAGCGCGTCCAGATGCGGTGACATGGGCAAAATTGGCCTACACATGGAATTTTCAAGTTCTCCTTGTGCACATAATCCTACCACGATATAAGTAGGTGTCGTGATACCTTCCGGTGTAATTCAGATAACTTTGATTTTTTCGACCCCCGCCCGCAATGGCATGGGGCTTAGCGCGTCCAGATGCGGTGACATGGGCAAAATTGGCCTACACATGGAATTTTAACGTTCTCCTTGTGCACACACTCCTACCTCGATATAAGTAGGTATCGTGACACCTTCCGTTGTAATTCGGAAAACTTTAATTTTTTCGACTCCCGCTCGCCATGGCACGGGGCTTAGCGCGTCCAGATGCGGTGGCGTTGGCGAAATTGGCCTACACATGGAATTTTCACGTTCTCCTTGTGCACACGTTCCTCCCAAGATACAAGGAGGTGGCGTGACACCTCCAGGTGCAATTCGAAACACTTTGATTTTTTCGGCCTCCGCCTGCCATGGCATGGGGTTTAGCACGTCCAGATGCGGTGGCATGGGAAAACTTGGCCTACACATGGAATTTTCACGTTCTCCTTTGCACACACTCCTACCACGATATAAGTAGGTGTCGTGATACCTTCCGGGGTAATTCAGAAAACTTTGATTTTCTCGGCCCCCGCCTGCCATGGCATGGGGTTTAGCGCGTCCAGATGCGGAGGCGTGGGCAAAATTGGCCTACACATGGAATTTTCTAGGTCTCCTTGTGCACACGCTCCTACCACGATATAAGGAGGTGTCGTGACACCTTCCGGTGTAATTCGGAAAACTTTGATTATTTCTACCCCCGCCCGCCATGGCACGAGGCTTAGCGCGTCCAGATGCGGTGGCGTGGGCAAAATCGGCCTACACATGGAATTTTCACGTTTTACTTGTGCACACGCTCCTACCACGATATAAGGAGGTGTCGTCACACCTTCCGTTGTAATTCGGAAAACTTTGATTTTTTCGACCCCCGCTCGCCATGGCACGAGGCTTAGCGAGTCCAGATGCGGTGGCGTTGGCGAAATTGGCCTACACATGGAATTTTCACGTTCTCCTTGTGCACACGCTCCTCCCACGATACAAGGAGGTGGCGTGACACCTCCAGGTGCAATTCGAAACACTTTGATTTTTTCGACCCCCACCCGCAATGGCATGGGGCTTAGCGCGTCCAGATGCGGTGGCATGGGCAAAACTGGCCTCCACATGGAATTTTCACGTTCTCCTTGTGCACACACTCCTACCACGATTTAAGGAGGTGTCGTGACACCTTCCGGTGTAATTCGGAAAACTTTGATTTTTTCGGCCCCCGCCCGCCATGGCACGGAGTTTAGCGCGTCCAGATGCGGTGACGTGGGCAAAATTGGCCTACACATGGAATTTTCAGGTTCCCCTTTTGCACACGCTCCTACCACGATATAAAATGGTGCCGTGACACCTTCCCGTGTAATTCGGAAAACTTTGATTATTTCGAACCCCGCCCGCCATGGCACGGGGCTTAGCGCGTCCAGATGCGTTGTCGTAGACAAAATTGGCCTACAAATGGAATTTTCTTGGTCTCCTTGTGCACACGCTCCTCCCATGATACAAGGAGGTAGCGTGACACCTCCAGGTGCAATTCGAAACACTTTGATTTTTTCGACCCCCGCCCGCAATGGCATGGGACTTAGCGCGTCCAGATGCGGTGGCATGGGCAAAATTAGCCTACACATGGAATTTTCACGTTCTCCTTGTGCACACACTCCTACCACGATATAAGTAGGTGTCATGACACCTTCCGGTGTAATTCGGAAAACTTTGATTTTTTCGACCCCCGCCCGCCATGGCACGCGGCTTAGCGCGTCCAGATGCGGTGGCATGGGAAAAATTGGCCTACACATGGAATTTTCGCGTTCTCCTTTGCACACACTCCTACCACGATATAAGTAGGTGTTGTGATACCTTCCGGTGTAATTCAGAAAACTTTGATTTTTTCAGCCCCCGCCTGCCATGGCATGGGGTTTAGCGCGTCCAGATGCAGTGGCGTGGGCAAAATTGGCCTCCACATGGAATTTTCCTGGTCTCCTTTTGCAAACGCCGCTACCACTATATAAGGAGGTGTCGTGACACGTTCCGGTGTAATTCGGAAAACTTTGATTATTTCGACACCCGCCCGCCATGGCACGGGGCTTAGCGGGTCCAGATGCATTGGCGTGGACAAAATTGGCCTACAAATGGAATTTTTTTGGTCTCCTTGTGCACACGCTCCTCCCATGATACAAGGAGGTGGCGTGACACCTCTAGGTGCAATTCGAAACACTTTGATTTTTTCGACCCCCACCCGCAATGGCATGGGGCTTAGCGCGTCCAGATGCGGTGGCATGGGCAAAATTGGCCTACACATGGAATTTTCACGTTCTCCTTGTGCACACACTCCTACCACGATATAAGTAGGTGTCGTGATACCTTCCGGTGTAATTCAGAAAACTTTAATTTTTTCGGCCACCGCCCGCCATGGCACGGAGTTTAGCGCGTCCAGATGCGGTGACGTGGGCAAAATTGGCCAACACATGGAATTTTCATGTTCTCCTTTTGCACACGCTCCTACCACGATATAAGGAGGTGTCGTGACACCTTACGGTGAAATTCGGAAAATTTTGATTATTTCGAACCCCGCCCGCCATGGCACGGGGCTTAGCGGGTCCAGATGCATTGGCGTGGACAAAATTGGCCTACAAATGGAATTTTCTTGGTCTCCTTGTGCACACGCTCCTCCCACAACACAAGGAGGTGGCGTGACACCTCTAGGTGCAATTCGTAACACTTTGATTTTTTCGACCTCCACCCGCAATGGCATGGGGCTTAGCGCGTCCAGATGCGGTGGCATGGGCAAATTTGGCCTACACATGGAATTTTCACGTTCTCCTTGTGCACACACTCCTACCACGATATAAGTAGGTGTCGTGATACCTTCCGGTGTAATTCAGAAAACTTTAATTTTTTCGGCCCCCGCCCGCCATGGCACGGAGTTTAGCGCGTCCAGATGCGTTGACGTGGGCAAAATTGGCCTACACATGGAATTTTCATGTTCTCCTTGTGCACACGCTCCTACCACGATATATGTAGGTGTCGTGACACATTCCGGTGTAATTCGGAAAACTTTGATTATTTCGAACCCCGCCCGCCATGGCACGGGGCTAAGCGGGTCCAGATGCGTTGGCGTGGACAAAATTGGCCTACAAATGGAATTTTCTTGGTCTCGTTGTGCACACGCTCCTCCCACGATACAAGGAGGTGGCGTGACACCTCTAGGTGCAATTCGAAACACTTTGATTTTTTCGACCCCCGCCCGCAATGGCATGGGGCTTAGCGCGTCCAGATGCGGTGGCATGGGCAAAATTGGCCTACACATGGAATTTTCATGTTCTCGTTTTGCACACGCTCCTACCACGATATAAGGAGGTGTCGTGACACCTTCCGGTGTAATTCGGAAAATTTTGATTATTTCGAACCCCGCCCGCCATGGCACGGGGCTTAGCGGGTCCAGATGCATTGGCGTGGACAAAATTGGCCTACAAATGGAATTTTCTTGGTCTCCTTGTGCACACGCTCCTCCCACAACACAAGGAGGTGGCGTGACACCTCTAGGTGCAATTCGTAACACTTTGATTTTTTCGACCTCCACCCGCAATGGCATGGGGCTTAGCGCGTCCAGATGCGGTGGCATGGGCAAATTTGGCCTACACATGGAATTTTCACGTTCTCCTTGTGCACACACTCCTACCACGATATAAGTAGGTGTCGTGATACCTTCCGGTGTAATTCAGAAAACTTTAATTTTTTCGGCCCCCGCCCGCCATGGCACGGAGTTTAGCGCGTCCAGATGCGTTGACGTGGGCAAAATTGGCCTACACATGGAATTTTCATGTTCTCCTTGTGCACACGCTCCTACCACGATATATGTAGGTGTCGTGACACATTCCGGTGTAATTCGGAAAACTTTGATTATTTCGAACCCCGCCCGCCATGGCACGGGGCTAAGCGGGTCCAGATGCGTTGGCGTGGACAAAATTGGCCTACAAATGGAATTTTCTTGGTCTCGTTGTGCACACGCTCCTCCCACGATACAAGGAGGTGGCGTGACACCTCTATGTGCAATTCGAAACACTTTGATTTTTTCGACCCCCGCCCGCAATGGCATGGGGCTTAGCGCGTCCAGATGCGCTGGCATGGGCAAAATTGGCCTACACATGGAATTTTCATGTTCTCGTTTTGCACACGCTCCTACCACGATATAAGGAGGTGTCGTGACACCTTCCGGTGTAATTCGGAAAACTTTGATTATTTCGAACCCTGCCCGCCATGGCACGGGGCTTAGTGGGTCCAGATGCATTGGCGTGGACAATATTGGCCTACAAATGGAATTTTCTTGGTCTCCTTGTGCACACACTCCTCCCACGACACAAGGAGGTGGCGTGACACCTCCAGGTGCAATTCGAAACACTTTGATTTTTTCGACCCCCACCCACAATGGCATGGGGCTTAGCGCGTCCAGATGCGGTGGCATGGGCAAAATTGGCCTACACATGGAATTTTCAGGTTCTCCTTGTGCACACACTCCTACCACGAAATAAGTAGGTGTCGTGATACCTTCCGGTGTAATTCAGAAAACTTTAATTTTTTCGGCCCCCGCCCGCCATGGCACGGAGTTTAGCGCGTCCAGATGCGGTGACGTGGGCAAAATTGGCCTACACATGGAATTTTCATGTTCTCCTTTTGCACACGCTCCTACCACGATATAAGGAGGTGTCGTGACACCTTCCGGTGTAATTCGGAAAAGTTTGATTATTTCGAACCCCGCCCGCCATGGCACGAGGCTTAGCGGGTCCAGATGCGTTGGCGTGGACAAAATTGGCCTACAAATGGAATTTTCACGTTCTCCTTGTGCACGCGTTCCTCCCACGATACAAGGAGGTGGCGTGACACCTCCAGGTGCAATTCGAAACACTTTGATTTTTTCGACCCCCACCCGCAATGGCATGGGGCTTAGCGCGTCCAGATGCGGTGGCATGGGCAAAATTGGCCTACACATGGAATTTTCAGGTTCTCCTTGTGCACACACTCCTACCACGAAATAAGTAGGTGTCGTGATACCTTCCGGTGTAATTCAGAAAACTTTAATTTTTTCGGCCCCCGCCCGCCATGGCACGGAGTTTAGCGCGTCCAGATGCGTTGACGTGGGCAAAATTGGCCTACACATGGAATTTTCATGTTCTCCTTGTGCACACGCTCCTACCACGATATATGTAGGTGTCGTGACACATTCCGGTGTAATTCGGAAAACTTTGATTATTTCGAACCCCGCCCGCCATGGCACGGGGCTAAGCGGGTCCAGATGCGTTGGCGTGGACAAAATTGGCCTACAAATGGAATTTTCTTGGTCTCGTTGTGCACACGCTCCTCCCACGATACAAGGAGGTGGCGTGACACCTCTAGGTGCAATTCGAAACACTTTGATTTTTTCGACCCCCGCCCGCAATGGCATGGGGCTTAGCGCGTCCAGATGCGGTGGCATGGGCAAAATTGGCCTACACATGGAATTTTCATGTTCTCGTTTTGCACACGCTCCTACCACGATATAAGGAGGTGTCGTGACACCTTCCGGTGTAATTCGGAAAATTTTGATTATTTCGAACCCCGCCCGCCATGGCACGGGGCTTAGCGGGTCCAGATGCATTGGCGTGGACAAAATTGGCCTACAAATGGAATTTTCTTGGTCTCCTTGTGCACACGCTCCTCCCACAACACAAGGAGGTGGCGTGACACCTCTAGGTGCAATTCGTAACACTTTGATTTTTTCGACCTCCACCCGCAATGGCATGGGGCTTAGCGCGTCCAGATGCGGTGGCATGGGCAAATTTGGCCTACACATGGAATTTTCACGTTCTCCTTGTGCACACACTCCTACCACGATATAAGTAGGTGTCGTGATACCTTCCGGTGTAATTCAGAAAACTTTAATTTTTTCGGCCCCCGCCCGCCATGGCACGGAGTTTAGCGCGTCCAGATGCGTTGACGTGGGCAAAATTGGCCTACACATGGAATTTTCATGTTCTCCTTGTGCACACGCTCCTACCACGATATATGTAGGTGTCGTGACACATTCCGGTGTAATTCGGAAAACTTTGATTATTTCGAACCCCGCCCGCCATGGCACGGGGCTAAGCGGGTCCAGATGCGTTGGCGTGGACAAAATTGGCCTACAAATGGAATTTTCTTGGTCTCGTTGTGCACACGCTCCTCCCACGATACAAGGAGGTGGCGTGACACCTCTATGTGCAATTCGAAACACTTTGATTTTTTCGACCCCCGCCCGCAATGGCATGGGGCTTAGCGCGTCCAGATGCGCTGGCATGGGCAAAATTGGCCTACACATGGAATTTTCATGTTCTCGTTTTGCACACGCTCCTACCACGATATAAGGAGGTGTCGTGACACCTTCCGGTGTAATTCGGAAAACTTTGATTATTTCGAACCCTGCCCGCCATGGCACGGGGCTTAGTGGGTCCAGATGCATTGGCGTGGACAATATTGGCCTACAAATGGAATTTTCTTGGTCTCCTTGTGCACACACTCCTCCCACGACACAAGGAGGTGGCGTGACACCTCCAGGTGCAATTCGAAACACTTTGATTTTTTCGACCCCCACCCACAATGGCATGGGGCTTAGCGCGTCCAGATGCGGTGGCATGGGCAAAATTGGCCTACACATGGAATTTTCAGGTTCTCCTTGTGCACACACTCCTACCACGAAATAAGTAGGTGTCGTGATACCTTCCGGTGTAATTCAGAAAACTTTAATTTTTTCGGCCCCCGCCCGCCATGGCACGGAGTTTAGCGCGTCCAGATGCAGTGACGTGGGCAAAATTGGCCTACACATGGAATTTTCATGTTCTCCTTTTGCACACGCTCCTACCACGATATAAGGAGGTGTCGTGACACCTTCCGGTGTAATTCGGAAAAGTTTGATTATTTCGAACCCCGCCCGCCATGGCACGAGGCTTAGCGGGTCCAGATGCGTTGGCGTGGACAAAATTGGCCTACAAATGGAATTTTCACGTTCTCCTTGTGCACACGTTCCTCCCACGATACAAGGAGGTGGCGTGACACCTCCAGGTGCAATTCGAAACACTTTGATTTTTTCGACCCCCGCCCGCAATGGCATGGGGCTTAGCGCGTCCAGATGCGGTGGCATGGGCAATATTGGCCTACACATGGAATTTTCATGTTCTCGTTTAGCACACGCTCCTACCACGATATAAGGAGGTGTCGTAACACCTTCCGGTGTAATTCGGAAAACTTTGATTATTTCGAACCACGCCCGCCATGACACGGGGCTTAGCGGGTCCAGATGCGTTGGCGTGGACAAAATTGGCCTACATATGGAATTTTCTTGGTCTCCTTGTGCACACGCTCCTCCCACGATACAAGGAGGTGGCGTGACACCTCCAGGTGCAATTCGAAACACTTTGATTTTTTCGACCCCCACCCGCAATGGCATGGGGCTTAGCGCGTCCAGATGCGGTGGCATGGGTAAAATTGGCCTACACATGGAATTTTCATGTTCTCGTTTTGCACACGCTCCTACCACGATATAAGGAGGTGTCGTGACACCTTCCGGTGTAATTCGGAAAACTTTGATTATTTCGAACCCCGCCCGCCATGGCACGGGGCTTAGCGGGTCCAGATGCATTCGCGTGGACAAAATTGGCCTACAAATGGAATTTTCTTGGTCTCCTTGTGCACACGCTCCTCCCACGATACAAGGAGGTGGCGTGACACCTCCAGGTGCAATTCGAAACACTTTGATTTTTTCGACCCTCGCCCGCAATGGCATGGGGCTTAGCGCGTCCAGATGCGGTGGCATGGGGAAATTTGGCCTGCACATGGAATTTTCACGTTCTCCTTGTGCATACACTCCTACCACGATATAATTAGGTGTCGTGATACCTTCCGGTGTAATTCAGAAAACTTTAATTTTTTCGGCCCCCGCCCGCCATGGCACGGAGTTTAGCGCGTCCAGATGCGGTGACGTGGGCAAAATTGGCCTACACATGGAATTTTCATGTTCTCCTTGTGCACACGCTCCTACCACGATATATGGAGGTGTCGTGACACCTTCCAGTGTAATTCGGAAAACTTTGATTATTTCGAACCCCGCCCGCCATGGCACGAGGCTTAGCGGGTCCAGATGCGTTGGCGTGGACAAAATTGGCCTACAAATGGAATTTTCACGTTCTCCTTGTGCACACGTTCCTCCCACGATACAAGGAGGTGGCGTGACACCTCCAGGTGCAATTCGAAACACTTTGATTTTTTCGACCCCCGCCCACAATGGCATGGGGCTTAGCGCGTCCAGATGCGGTGGCATGGGGAAAATTCGCCTCCACATGGAATTTTCATGTTCTCGTTTTGCACACGCTCCTACCAAGATATAAGGAGGTGTCGTGACACCTTCCGGTGTAATTCGGAAAACTTTGATTATTTCGAACCCCGCCCGCCATGGCACGGGGCTTAGCGGGTCCAGATGCGTTTGCGTGGACAAAATTGGCCTACAAATGGAATTTTCTTGGTCTCCTTGTGCACACGCTCCCCCCACGATACAAGGAGGTGGCGTGACACCTCCAGGTGCAATTGGAAACACTTTGATTTTTTCGACCCCCGCCCGCAATGGCATGGGGCTTAGCGCGTCCAGATGCCGTGGCATGGGCAAAATTGGCCTACACATGGAATTTTCAAGTTCTCCTTGTGCACACACTCCTACCACGATATAAGTAGGTGTCGTGATACCTTCCGGTGTAATTCAGAAAACTTTGATTTTTTCGGCCCCCGCCCGCCATGGCACGGAGTTTAGCGCGTCCAGATGCGGTGACATGGGCAAAATTGGCCTACACATGGAATTTTCATGTTCTCCTTGTGCACACGCTCCTACCACGATATAAGGAGGTGTCGTGACAGCTTTCGGTGTAATTCGGAAAACTTTGATTATTTCGAACCCCGCCCGCCATGGCACGGGGCTTAGCGGGTCCAGATGCGTTGGCGTGGACAAAATTGGCCTACAAATGGAATTTCCACGTTCTCCTTGTGCACACGTTCCTCCCACGATACAAGGAGGTGGCGTGACACCTCCAGGTGCAATTCGAAACACTTTGATTTTTTCGACCCCCGCCCGCAATGGCATGGGGCTTAGCGCGTCCAGATGCGGTGGCATGGGCAAATTTGGCCTACACATGGAATTTTCACGTTCTCCTTGTGCATACACTCCTACCTTGATATAAGTAGGTGTCGTGATACCTTCCGGTGTAACTCAGAACACTTTAATTTTTTCGGCCCCCGCTCGCCATGGCACGGAGTTTAGCGCGTCCAGATGCGGTGACGTGGGCAAAATTGGCCTACACATGGAATTTTCATGTTCTCCTTGTGCACACGCTCCTACCACGATATATGGAGGTGTCGTGACACCTTCCGGTGTAATTCGGAAAACTTTGATTATTTCGAACCCCGCCCGCCATGGCACGGAGCTTAGCGGGTCCAGATGCGTTGGCGTGGACAAAATTGGCCTACAAATGGAATTTTCACGTTCTCCTTGTGCACACATTCCTCCCACGATACAAGGAGGTGGAGTGACACCTCCAGGTGCAATTCGAAACACTTTGATTTTTTCGACCCACGCCCGCAATGACATGGGGCTTAACGCGTCCAGATGCGGTGGCATGGGGAAAATTGGCCTACACATGGAATTTTCATGTTCTCGTTTTGCACACGCTCCTACCACGATATAAGGAGGTGGCGTGACACCTTCCGGTGTAATTCGGAAAACTTTGATTATTTCGAACCCCGCCCGCCATGGCACGGGGCTTAGCGGGTCCAGATGCGTTGGCGTGGACAAAATTGGCCTACAAATGGAATTTTCTTGGTCTCCTTGTGCACACGCTCCTCCCACGATACAAGGAGGTGGCGTGACACCTCCAGGTGCAATTCGAAACACTTTGATTTTTTCGACCCCCGCCCGCAATGGCATGGGGCTTAGCGCGTCCAGATGCGGTGGCATGGGCAAAATTGGCCTACACATGGAATTTTCAAGTTCTCCTTGTGCACACACTCCTACCACGATATAAGTAGGTGTCGTGATACCTTCCGGTGTAATTCAGAAAACTTTGATTTTTTCGGCCCCCGCCCGCCATGGCACGGAGTTTAGCGCGTCCAGATGCGGTGACATGGGCAAAATTGGCCTACACATGGAATTTTCATGTTCTCCTTGTGCACACGCTCCTACCACGATATAAGGAGGTGTCGTGACACCTTCCGGTGTAATTCGGAAAACTTTGATTATTTCGAACCCCGCCCGCCATGGCACGGGGCTTCGCGGGTCCAGATGCGTTGGCGTGGACAAAATTGGCCTACAAATGGAATATCCACGTTCTCCTTGTGCACACGTTCCTCCCACGATACAAGGAAGTGGTGTGACACCTCCAGGTGCAATTCGAAACACTTTGATTTTTTCGACCCCCGCCCGCAATGGCATGGGGCTTAGCGCGTCCAGATGTGGTGGCACGAGCAAAATTGGCCGACACATGGAATTTTCACGTTCTCCTTGTGCACATACTCCTACCACGAAATAAGTAGGTGTCGTTTTACCTTCCGGTGTAATTCAGAAAACTTTGATTTTTTCGACCCCCGCCTGTCATGGCACGGGGCTTAGCGCGTCCAGATGCGGTGGCATGGGCAAAATTAGCCTACACATGGAATTTTCACGTTCTCCTTGTGCACACGCTGCTACCACGATATAAGGAGGTGTCGTGACACCTTCCGGGGTAATTCGGAAAAATTTGATTTTTTCGACCCCCGCCCGCCATGGCACGCGGCTTAGCGTGTCCAGATGCGGTGGCATGGGATAAATTGGCCTACACATGGAATTTTCATGTTCTCCTTTGCACACACTCCTACCACGATATAAGTAGGTGTCGTGATACCTTTCGGTGTAATTCAGAAAACTTTGTTTTTTTCGGCCCCCGCCTGCCATGGCATGGGGTTTAGCGCGTCCAGATGCGGTGGCGTGGGCAAAATCGGCCTACACATGGAATTTTCACGTTTTACTTGTGCACACGCTCCTACCACGATATAAGGAGGTGTCGTCACACCTTCCGTTGTAATTCGGAAAACTTTAATTTTTTCGACCCCCGCTCGCCATGGCACGAGGCTTAGCGCGTCCAGATGCGGTGGCGTTGGCGAAATTGGCCTACACATGGAATTTTCATGTTCTCCTTGTGCACACGCTCCTCCCACGATACAAGGAGGTGGTGTGACACCTCCAGGTGCAATTTGAAACACTTTGATTTTTTCGACCCCACCCGCAATGGCATGGGGCTTAGCGCGTCCAGATGTGGTGGCATGGGCAAAATTGGCCTACACATGGAATTTTCACGTTCTCCTTGTGCACACACTCCTACCACGATATAAGGAGGTGTCCTGACACCTTCCGGTGTAATTCGGAAAACTTTGACTTTTTCGACCCCCGCTCGCCATGGCACGGGGCTTAGCGGGTCCAGATGCGGTGACGTGGACAAAATTGGCCTACAAATGGAATTTTCACGTTCTCCTTGTGCACACGTTCCTCCCACGATACAAGGAGGTGGCGTGACACCTCCAGGTGCAATTCGAAACACTTTGATTTTTTCGACCCCCGCCCACAATGGCATGGGGCTTAGCGCGTCCAGATGCGGTGGCATGGGGAAAATTGGCCTCCACATGGAATTTTCATGTTCTCGTTTTGCACACGCTCCTACCACGATATAAGGAGGTGTCGTGACACCTTCCGGTGTAATTCGGAAAACTTTGATTATTTCGAACCCCGCCCGCCATGGCACGGGGCTTAGCGGGTCCAGATGCGTTGGCGTGGACAAAATTGGCCTACAAATGGAATTTCCACGTTCTCCTTGTGCACACGTTCCTCCCACGATACAAGGAGGTGGCGTGACACCTCCAGGTGCAATTCGAAACACTTTGATTTTTTCGACCCCCGCCCGCAATGGCATGGGGCTTAGCGCGTCCAGATGCGGTGGCATGGGCAAATTTGGCCTACACATGGAATTTTCACGTTCTCCTTGTGCATACACTCCTACCTTGATATAAGTAGGTGTCGTGATACCTTCCGGTGTAACTCAGAACACTTTAATTTTTTCGGCCCCCGCTCGCCATGGCACGGAGTTTAGCGCGTCCAGATGCGGTGACGTGGGCAAAATTGGCCTACACATGGAATTTTCATGTTCTCCTTGTGCACACGCTCCTACCACGATATATGGAGGTGTCGTGACACCTTCCGGTGTAATTCGGAAAACTTTGATTATTTCGAACCCCGCCCGCCATGGCACGGAGCTTAGCGGGTCCAGATGCGTTGGCGTGGACAAAATTGGCCTACAAATGGAATTTTCACGTTCTCCTTGTGCACACATTCCTCCCACGATACAAGGAGGTGGCGTGACACCTCCAGGTGCAATTCGAAACACTTTGATTTTTTCGACCCACGCCCGCAATGACATGGGGCTTAACGCGTCCAGATGCGGTGGCATGGGGAAAATTGGCCTACACATGGAATTTTCATGTTCTCGTTTTGCACACGCTCCTACCACGATATAAGGAGGTGGCGTGACACCTTCCGGTGTAATTCGGAAAACTTTGATTATTTCGAACCCCGCCCGCCATGGCACGGGGCTTAGCGGGTCCAGATGCGTTGGCGTGGACAAAATTGGCCTACAAATGGAATTTTCTTGGTCTCCTTGTGCACACGCTCCTCCCACGATACAAGGAGGTGGCGTGACACCTCCAGGTGCAATTCGAAACACTTTGATTTTTTCGACCCCCGCCCGCAATGGCATGGGGCTTAGCGCGTCCAGATGCGGTGGCATGGGCAAAATTGGCCTACACATGGAATTTTCAAGTTCTCCTTGTGCACACACTCCTACCACGATATAAGTAGGTGTCGTGATACCTTCCGGTGTAATTCAGAAAACTTTGATTTTTTCGGCCCCCGCCCGCCATGGCACGGAGTTTAGCGCGTCCAGATGCGGTGACATGGGCAAAATTGGCCTACACATGGAATTTTCATGTTCTCCTTGTGCACACGCTCCTACCACGATATAAGGAGGTGTCGTGACACCTTCCGGTGTAATTCGGAAAACTTTGATTATTTCGAACCCCGCCCGCCATGGCACGGGGCTTCGCGGGTCCAGATGCGTTGGCGTGGACAAAATTGGCCTACAAATGGAATATCCACGTTCTCCTTGTGCACACGTTCCTCCCACGATACAAGGAAGTGGTGTGACACCTCCAGGTGCAATTCGAAACACTTTGATTTTTTCGACCCCCGCCCGCAATGGCATGGGGCTTAGCGCGTCCAGATGTGGTGGCACGAGCAAAATTGGCCGACACATGGAATTTTCACGTTCTCCTTGTGCACATACTCCTACCACGAAATAAGTAGGTGTCGTTTTACCTTCCGGTGTAATTCAGAAAACTTTGATTTTTTCGACCCCCGCCTGTCATGGCACGGGGCTTAGCGCGTCCAGATGCGGTGGCATGGGCAAAATTAGCCTACACATGGAATTTTCACGTTCTCCTTGTGCACACGCTGCTACCACGATATAAGGAGGTGTCGTGACACCTTCCGGGGTAATTCGGAAAAATTTGATTTTTTCGACCCCCGCCCGCCATGGCACGCGGCTTAGCGTGTCCAGATGCGGTGGCATGGGATAAATTGGCCTACACATGGAATTTTCATGTTCTCCTTTGCACACACTCCTACCACGATATAAGTAGGTGTCGTGATACCTTTCGGTGTAATTCAGAAAACTTTGTTTTTTTCGGCCCCCGCCTGCCATGGCATGGGGTTTAGCGCGTCCAGATGCGGTGGCGTGGGCAAAATCGGCCTACACATGGAATTTTCACGTTTTACTTGTGCACACGCTCCTACCACGATATAAGGAGGTGTCGTCACACCTTCCGTTGTAATTCGGAAAACTTTAATTTTTTCGACCCCCGCTCGCCATGGCACGAGGCTTAGCGCGTCCAGATGCGGTGGCGTTGGCGAAATTGGCCTACACATGGAATTTTCATGTTCTCCTTGTGCACACGCTCCTCCCACGATACAAGGAGGTGGTGTGACACCTCCAGGTGCAATTTGAAACACTTTGATTTTTTCGACCCCACCCGCAATGGCATGGGGCTTAGCGCGTCCAGATGTGGTGGCATGGGCAAAATTGGCCTACACATGGAATTTTCACGTTCTCCTTGTGCACACACTCCTACCACGATATAAGGAGGTGTCCTGACACCTTCCGGTGTAATTCGGAAAACTTTGACTTTTTCGACCCCCGCTCGCCATGGCACGGGGCTTAGCGGGTCCAGATGCGGTGACGTGGACAAAATTGGCCTACAAATGGAATTTTCACGTTCTCCTTGTGCACACGTTCCTCCCACGATACAAGGAGGTGGCGTGACACCTCCAGGTGCAATTCGAAACACTTTGATTTTTTCGACCCCCGCCCACAATGGCATGGGGCTTAGCGCGTCCAGATGCGGTGGCA
Organism: Trifolium repens; assembly: GCA_030408175.1. Lineage (NCBI taxonomy): Eukaryota > Viridiplantae > Streptophyta > Magnoliopsida > Fabales > Fabaceae > Trifolium > Trifolium repens. Next base: position 35,300,096 of record CP125838.1, on the reverse strand, counting down.
TGGGGAAAATTGGCCTCCACATGGAATTTTCATGTTCTCGTTTTGCACACGCTCCTACCACGATATAAGGAGGTGTCGTGACACCTTCCGGTGTAATTCGGAAAACTTTGATTATTTCGAACCCCGCCCGCCATGGCACGGGGCTTAGCGGGTCCAGATGCGTTGGCGTGGACAAAATTGGCCTACAAATGGAATTTTCTTGGTCTCCTTGTGCACACGCTCCTCCCACGATACAAGGAGGTGGCGTGACACCTCCAGGTGCAATTCGAAACACTTTGATTTTTTCGACCCCCGCCCGCAATGGCATGGGGCTTAGCGCGTCCAGATGCCGTGGCATGGGCAAAATTGGCCTACACATGGAATTTTCAAGTTCTCCTTGTGCACACACTCCTACCACGATATAAGTAGGTGTCGTGATACCTTCCGGTGTAATTCAGAAAACTTTGATTTTTTCGGCCCCCGCCCACCATGGCACGGAGTTTAGCGCGTCCAGATGCGGTGACATGGGCAAAATTGGCCTACACATGGAATTTTCATGTTCTCCTTGTGCACACGCTCCTACCACGATATAAGGAGGTGTCGTGACAGCTTCCGGTGTAATTCGGAAAACTTTGATTATTTCGAACCCCGCCCGCCATGGCACGGGGCTTAGCGGGTCCAGATGCGTTGGCGTGGACAAAATTGGCCTACAAATGGAATTTCCACGTTCTCCTTGTGCACACGTTCCTCCCACGATACAAGGAGGTGGCGTGACACCTTCCGGTGTAATTCGGAAAACTTTGATTTTTTCGACCCCCGCCCTGGAACGCGGCTTAGCGTGTCCAGATGCGGTGGCATGGGAAAAATTGGCCTACACATGGAATTTTCACGTTCTCCTTTGCAGACACTCCTACCATGATATAAGTAGGTGTCGTGATATCTTCCGGTGTAATTCAGAAAACTTTGATTTTTTCGGCCCCCGCCTGCCATGGCATGGGGTTTAGCGCGTCCAGATGCGGTGGCGTGGGCAAAATCGGCCTACACATGGAATTTTCACGTTTTACTTGTGCACACGCTCCTACCACGATATAAGGAGGTGTCGTCACACCTTCCGTTGTAATTCGGAAAACTTTAATTTTTTCGACCCCGGCTCGCCATGGCACGAGGCTTAGCGTGTCCAGATGCGGTGACGTGGGCAAAATTGGCCTACACATGGAATTTTCATGTTCTCCTTTTGCACACGCTCCTACCACGATATAAGGAGGTGTCGTGACACCTTCCGGTGTAATTCGGAAAACTTTGATTATTTCGAACCCCGCCCGCCATGGCACGGGGCTTAGCGGGTCCAGATGCGTTGGCGTGGACAAAATTGGCCTACAAATGCAATTTCCACGTTCTCCTTGTGCACACGTTCCTCCCACGATACAAGGAAGTGGTGTGACACCTCCAGGTGCAATTCGAAACACTTTGATTTTTTCGACCCCCGCCCGCAATGGCATGAGGCTTAGCGGGTCCAGATGCGTTGGCGTGGACAAAATTGGCCTACAAATGGAATTTTCACGTTCTCCTTGTGCACACGTTCCTCCCACGATACAAGGAGGTGGCATGACACCTCCAGGTGCAATTCGAAACACTTTGATTTTTTCGACCCCCGCCCGCAATGGCATGGGGCTTAGCGCGTCCAGATGCGGTGGCATGGGCAAAATTGGCCTACGCATGGAATTTTCATGTTCTCGTTTTGCACACGCTCCTACCACGATATAAGGAGGTGTCGTGACACCTTCCGGTGTAATTCGGAAAACTTTGATTTTTTCGACCCCCGCCCTGGCACGCGGCTTAGCGTGTCCAGATGCGGTGGCATGGGAAAAATTGGCCTACACATGGAATTTTCACGTTCTCCTTTGCACACACTCCTACCACGATATAAGTAGGTGTCGTGATACCTTCCGGTGTAATTCAGAAAACTTTGATTTTTTCGGCCCCCGCCTGCCATGGCATGGGGTTTAGCGCGTCCAGATGCGGTGGCGTGGGCAAAATCGGCCTACACATGGAATTTTCACGTTTTACTTGTGCACACGCTCCTACCACGATATAAGGAGGTGTCGTCACACCTTCCGTTGTAATTCGGAAAACTTTAATTTTTTCGACCCCGGCTCGCCATGGCACGAGGCTTAGCACGTCCAGATGCGGTGGCGTTGGCGAAATTGGCCTACACATGGAATTTTCATGTTCTCCTTGTGCACACGCTCCTCCCACGATACAAGGAGGTGGTGTGACACCTCTAGGTGCAATTCGAAACACTTTGATTTTTTCGACCCCACCCGCAATGGCATGGGGCTTAGCGCGTCCATATGTGGTGGCATGGGCAAAATTGGCCTACACATGGAATTTTCACGTTCTCCTTGTGCACACACTCCTACCACGATATAAGGAGGTGTCCTGACACCTTCCGGTGTAATTCGGAAAACTTTGACTTTTTCGACCCCCGCCCGCCATGGCACGAAGTTTAGCGCGTCCAGATGCGGTGACGTGGGCAAAATTGGCCTACACATGGAATTTTCATGTTCTCCTTTTGCACACGCTCCTACCACGATATAAGGAGGTGTCGTGACACCTTCCGGTGTAATTCGGAAAAGTTTGATTATTTCGAACCCCGCCCGCCATGGCACGGGGCTTAGCGGGTCCAGATGCGTTGGCGTGGACAAAATTGGCCTACAAATGGAATTTTCTCGTTCTCCTTGTGCACACGTTCCTCCCACGATACAAGGAGGTGGCATGACACCTCCAGGTGCAATTCGAAACACTTTGATTTTTTCGACCCCCGCCCGCAATGGCATGGGGCTTAGCGCGTCCAGATGCGGTGGCATGGGCAAAATTGGCCTACACATTGAATTTTCATATTCTCCTTGTGCACACGCTCCTACCACGATATAAGGAGGTGTCGTGACACCTTCCGGTGTAATTCGGAAAACTTTGATTATTTCGAACCCCGCCCGCCATGGCACGGGGCTTAGCGGGTCCAGATGCGTTGGCGTGGACAAAATTGGCCTACAAATGGAATTTCCACGTTCTCCTTGTGCACACGTTCCTCCCACGATACAAGGAAGTGGTGTGACACCTCCAGGTGCAATTCGAAACACTTTGATTTTTTCGACCCCCGCCCGCAATGGCATGAGGCTTAGCGGGTCCAGATGCGTTGGCGTGGACAAAATTGGCCTACAAATGGAATTTTCACGTTCTCCTTGTGCACACGTTCCTCCCACGATACAAGGAGGTGGCATGACACGTCCAGGTGCAATTCGAAACACTTTGATTTTTTCGACCCCCGCCCGCAATGGCATGGGGCTTAGCGCGTCCAGATGCGGTGGCATGGGCAAAATTGGCCTACACATGGAATTTTCATGTTCTCGTTTTGCACACGCTCCTACCACGATATAAGGAGGTGTCGTGACACCTTCCGGTGTAATTCGGAAAACTTTGATTTTTTCGACCCCCGCCCTGGCACGCGGCTTAGCGTGTCTAGATGCGGTGGCATGGGAAAAATTGGCCTACACATGGAATTTTCACGTTCTCCTTTGCACACACTCCTACCACGAAATAAGTAGGTGTCGTGATACCTTCCGGTGTAATTCAGAAAACTTTGATTTTTTCGGCCCCCGCCTGCCATGGCATGGGGTTTAGCGCGTCCAGATGCGGTGGCGTGGGCAAAATCGGCCTACACATGGAATTTTCACGTTTTACTTGTGCACACGCTCCTACCACGATATAAGGAGGTGTCGTCACACCTTCCGTTGTAATTCGGAAAACTTTAATTTTTTCGACCCCGGCTCGCCATGGCACGAGGCTTAGCGTGTCCAGATGCGGTGGCGTTGGCGAAATTGGCCTACACATGGAATTTTCATGTTCTCCTTGTGCACACGCTCCTCCCACGATACAAGGAGGTGGTGTGACACCTCTAGGTGCAATTCGAAACACTTTGATTTTTTCGACCCCACCCGCAATGGCATGGGGCTTAGCGCATCCAGATGTGGTGGCATGGGCAAAATTGGCCTACACATGGAATTTTCACGTTCTCCTTGTGCACACACTCCTACCACGATATAAGGAGGTGTCCTGACACCTTCCGGTGTAATTCGGAAAACTTTGACTTTTTCGACCCCCGCCCGCCATGGCACGAAGTTTAGCGCGTCCAGATGCGGTGACGTGGGCAAAATTGGCCTACACATGGAATTTTCATGTTCTCCTTTTGCACGCGCTCCTACCACGATATAAGGAGGTGTCGTGACACCTTCCGGTGTAATTCGGAAAAGTTTGATTATTTCGAACCCCGCCCGCCATGGCACGGGGCTTAGCGGGTCCAGATGCGTTGGCGTGGACAAAATTGGCCTACAAATGGAATTTTCACGTTCTCCTTGTGCACACGTTCCTCCCACGATACAAGGAGGTGGCATGACACCTCCAGGTGCAATTCGAAACACTTTGATTTTTTCGACCCCCGCCCGCAATGGCATGGGGCTTAGCGCGTCCAGATGCGGTGGCATGGGCAAAATTGGCCTACACATGGAATTTTCATGTTCTCGTTTTGCACACGCTCCTACCACGATATAAGGAGGTGTCGTGACACCTTCCGGTGTAATTCGGAAAAGTTTGATTATTTCGAACCCCGCCCGCCATGGCACGGGGCTTAGCGGGTCCAGATGCGTTGGCGTGGACAAAATTGGCCTACAAATGGAATTTTCTTGGTCTCCTTGTGCACATGCTCCTCCCACGATACAAGGAGGTGGCGTGACACCTCCAGGTGCAATTCGAAACACTTTGATTTTTTCGACCCCCGCCCGCAATGGCATGGGGCTTAGCGCGTCCAGATGCCGTGGCATGGGCAAAATTGGCCTACACATGGAATTTTCAAGTTCTCCTTGTGCACACACTCCTACCACGATATAAGTAGGTGTCGTGATACCTTTCGGTGTAATTCAGAAAATTTGATTTTTTCGACCCCCGCCCGCCATGGCACGAAGTTTAGCGCGTCCAGATGCAGTGACGTGGGCAAAATTGGCCTACACATGGAATTTTCATGTTCTCCTTTTGCACACGCTCCTACCACGATATAAGGAGGTGTCGTGACAGCTTTCGGTGTAATTCGGAAAACTTTGATTATTTCGAACCCCGCCCGCCATGGCACGGGGCTTAGCGGGTCCAGATGCGTTGGCGTGGACAAAATTGGCCTACAAATGGAATTTCCACGTTCTCCTTGTGAACACGTTCCTCCCACGATACAAGGAGGTGGCGTGACACCTCCAGGTGCAATTCGAAACACTTTGATTTTTTCGACCCCCGCCCGCAATGGCATGGGGCTTAGCGCGTCCAGATGCGGTGGCATGGGCAAATTTGGCCTACACATGGAATTTTCACGTTCTCCTTGTGCATACACTCCTACCTTGATATAAGTAGGTGTCGTGATACCTTCCGGTGTAACTCAGAAAACTTTAATTTTTTCGGCCCCCGCCCGCCATGGCACGGAGTTTAGCGCGTCCAGATGCGGTGACGTGGGCAAAATTGGCCTACACATGGAATTTTCATGTTCTCCTTGTGCACACGCTCCTACCACGATATATGGAGGTGTCGTGACACCTTCCGGTGTAATTCGGAAAACTTTGATTATTTCGAACCCCGCCCGCCATGGCACGGAGCTTAGCGGGTCCAGATGCGTTGGCGTGGACAAAATTGGCCTACAAATGGAATTTTCACGTTCTCATTGTGCACACATTCCTCCCACGATACAAGGAGGTGGCGTGACACCTCCAGGTGCAATTCGAAACACTATGATTTTTTCGACCCACGCCCGCAATGACATGGGGCTTAGCGCGTCCAGATGCGGTGGCATGGGGAAAATTGGCCTACACATGGAATTTTCATGTTCTCGTTTTGCACACGCTCCTACCACGATATAAGGAGGTGGCGTGACACCTTCCGGTGTAATTCGGAAAACTTTGATTATTTCGAACCCCGCCCGCCATGGCACGGGGCTTAGCGGGTCCAGATGCGTTGGCGTGGACAAAATTGGCCTACAAATGGAATTTTCTTGGTCTCCTTGTGCACACGCTCCTCCCACGATACAAGGAGGTGGCGTGACACCTCCAGGTGCAATTCGAAACACTTTGATTTTTTCGACCCCCGCCCGCATTGGCATGGGGCTTAGCGCGTCCCGAGCGGTGGCATGGGCAAAATTGGCCTACACATGGAATTTTCAAGTTCTCCTTGTGCACACACTCCTACCACGATATAAGTAGGTGTCGTGATACCTTCCGGTGTAATTCAGAAAACTTTGATTTTTTCGGCCCCCGCCCGCCATGGCACGGAGTTTAGCGCGTCCAGATGCGGTGACATGGGCAAAATTGGCCAACACATGGAATTTTCATGTTCTCCTTGTGCACACGCTCCTACCACGATATAAGGAGGTGTCGTGACACCTTCCGGTGTAATTCGGAAAACTTTGATTATTTCGAACCCCGCCCGCCATGGCACGGGGCTTAGCGGGTCCAGATGCGTTGGCGTGGACAAAATTGGCCTACAAATGGAATTTCCACGTTCTCCTTGTGCACACGTTCCTCCCACGATACAAGGAAGTGGTGTGACACCTCCAGGTGCAATTCGAAACACTTTGATTTTTTCGACCCCCGCCCGCAATGGCATGGGGCTTAGCGCGTCCAGATGTGGTGGCACGAGCAAAATTGGCCGACACATGGAATTTTCACGTTCTCCTTGTGCACATACTCCTACCACGATATAAGTAGGTGTCATTTTACCTTCCGGTGTAATTCAGAAAACTTTGATTTTTTCGACCCCCGCCTGTCATGGCACGGGGCTTAGCGCGTCCAGATGCGGTGGCATGGGCAAAATTAGCCTACACATGGAATTTTCACGTTCTCCTTGTGCACACGCTGCTACCACGATATAAGGAGGTGTCGTGATACCTTCCGGTGTAATTTAGAAAACTTTGATTTTTTCTGCCACCGCCCGCCATGGCACGGAGTTTAGCGCGTCCAGATGCGGTGACGTGGGCAAAATTGGCCTACACATGGAATTTTCATGTTCTCCTTGTGCACACGCTCCTACCACGATATATGGAGGTGTCGTGACACCTTCCGGTGTAATTCGGAAAACTTTGATTATTTCGAACCCCGCCCGCCATGGCACGGAGCTTAGCGGGTCCAGATGCGTTGGCGTGGACAAAATTGGCCTACAAATGGAATTTTCACGTTCTCCTTGTGCACACATTCCTCCCACGATACAAGGAGGTGGCGTGACACCTCCAGGTGCAATTCGAAACACTTTGATTTTTTCGACCCACGCCCGCAATGACATGGGGCTTAGCGCGTCCAGATGTGGTGGCATGGGGAAAATTGGCCTACACATGGAATTTTCATGTTCTCGTTTTGCACACTCTCCTACCACGATATAAGGAGGTGGCGTGACACCTTCCGGTGTAATTCGGAAAACTTTGATTATTTCGAACCCCGCCCGCCATGGCACGGGGCTTAGCGGGTCCAGATGCGTTGGCGTGGACAAAATTGGCCTACAAATGGAATTTTCTTGGTCTCCTTGTGCACACGCTCCTCCCACGATACAAGGAGGTGGCGTGACACCTCCAGGTGCAATTCGAAACACTTTGATTTTTTCGACCCCCGCCCGCATTGGCATGGGGCTTAGCGCGTCCCGATGCGGTGGCATGGGCAAAATTGGCCTACACATGGAATTTTCAAGTTCTCCTTGTGCACACACTCCTACCACGATATAAGTAGGTGTCGTGATACCTTCCGGTGTAATTCAGAAAACTTTGATTTTTTCGGCCCCCGCCCGCCATGGCACGGAGTTTAGCGCGTCCAGATGCGGTGACATGGGCAAAATTGGCCAACACATGGAATTTTCATGTTCTCCTTGTGCACACGCTCCTACCACGATATAAGGAGGTGTCGTGACACCTTCCGGTGTAATTCGGAAAACTTTGATTATTTCGAACCCCGCCCGCCATGGCACGGGGCTTAGCGGGTCCAGATGCGTTGGCGTGGACAAAATTGGCCTACAAATGGAATTTCCACGTTCTCCTTGTGCACACGTTCCTCCCACGATACAAGGAAGTGGTGTGACACCTCCAGGTGCAATTCGAAACACTTTGATTTTTTCGACCCCCGCCCGCAATGGCATGGGGCTTAGCGCGTCCAGATGTGGTGGCACGAGCAAAATTGGCCGACACATGGAATTTTCACGTTCTCCTTGTGCACATACTCCTACCACGATATAAGTAGGTGTCGTTTTACCTTCCGGTGTAATTCAGAAAACTTTGATTTTTTCGACCCCCGCCTGTCATGGCACGGGGCTTAGCGCGTCCAGATGCGGTGGCATGGGCAAAATTAGCATACACATGGAATTTTCACGTTCTCCTTGTGCACACGCTGCTACCACGATATAAGGAGGTGTCGTGATACCTTCCGGTGTAATTCAGAAAACTTTGATTTTTTCTGCCCCCGCCTGCCATGGCATGGGGTTTAGCGCGTCCAGATGCGGTGGCGTGGGCAAAATCGGCCTACACATGGAATTTTCACGTTTTACTTGTGCACACGCTCCTACCGCGATATAAGGAGGTGTCGTCACACCTTCCGTTGTAATTCGGAAAACTTTAACTTTTTCGACCCCCGCTCGCCATGGCACGAGGCTTAGCGCGTCCAGATGCGGTGGCGTTGGCGAAATTGGCCTACACATGGAATTTTCATTTCTCCTTGTGCACACGCTCCTCCCACGATACAAGGAGGTGGTGTGACACCTCCAGGTGCAATTCGAAACACTTTGATTTTTTCGACCCCACCCGCAATCTCATGGGGCTTAGCGCGTCCAGATGTGGTGGCATGGGCAAAATTGGCCTACAAATGGAATTTTCACGTTCTCCTTGTGCACACACTCCTACCACGATATAAGGAGGTGTCCTGACACCTTCCGGTGTAATTCGGAAAACTTTGACTTTTTCGACCCCCGCCCGCCATGGCACGGAGTTTAGCGCGTCCAGATGCGGTGACGTGGGCAAAATTGGCCTACACATGGAATTTTCATGTTCTCCTTTTGCACACGCTCCTACCACGATATAAGGAGGTGTCGTGACACCTTCCGGTGTAATTCGGAAAAGTTTGATTATTTCGAACCCCGCCCGCCATGGCACGGGGCTTAGCGGGTCCAGATGCGTTGGCGTGGACAAAATTGGCCTACAAATGGAATTTTCACGTTCTCCTTGTGCACACGTTCCTCCCACGATACAAGGAGGTGGCATGACAACTCCAGGTGCAATTCGAAACACTTTGATTTTTTCGACCCCCGCCCGCAATGGCATGGGGCTTAGCGCGTCCAGATGCGGTGGCATGGGCAAAATTGGCCTACACATGGAATTTTCATGTGGTCGTTTTGCACACGCTCCTACCACGATATAAGGAGGTGTCGTGACACCTTCCGGTGTAATTCGGAAAACTTTGATTTTTTCGACCCCCGCCCGCCATGGCACACGGCTTAGCGTGTCCAGATGCGGTGGCATGGGAAAAATTGGCCTACACATGGAATTTTCAAGTTCTCCTTTGCACACACTCCTACCACGATATAAGTAGGTGTCGTGATACCTTCCGGTGTAATTCAGAAAACTTTGATTTTTTCGGCCCCCGCCTGCCATGGCATGGGGTTTAGCGCGTCCAGATGCGGTGGCGTGGGCAAAATCGGCCTACACATGGAATTTTCACGATCTCCTTGTGCATACACTCCTACCTTGATATATGTAGGTGTCGTGATACCTTCCGGTGTAACTCAGAAAACTTTAATTTTTTCGGCCCCCGCCCGCCATGGCACGAAGTTTAGCGCGTCCAGATGCGGTGACGTGGGCAAAATTGGCCTACACATGGAATTTTCATGTTCTCCTTGTGCACACGCTCCTACCACGATATATGGAGGTGTCGTGACACCTTCCGGTGTAATTCGGAAAACTTTGATTATTTCGAACCCCGCCCGCCATGGCACGGGGCTTAGCGGGTCCAGATGCGTTGGCGTGGACAAAATTGGCCTACAAATGGAATTTTCTTGGTCTCCTTGTGCACATGCTCCTCCCACGATACAAGGAGGTGGCGTGACACCTCCAGGTGCAATTCGAAACACTTTGATTTTTTCGACCCCCGCCCGCAATGGCATGGGGCTTAGCGCGTCCAGATGCCGTGGCATGGGCAAAATTGGCCTACACATGGAATTTTCAAGTTCTCCTTGTGCACACACTCCTACCACGATATAAGTAGGTGTCGTGATACCTTTCGGTGTAATTCAGAAAACTTTGATTTTTTCGGCCCCCGCCCGCCATGGCACGGAGTTTAGCGCGTCCAGATGCGGTGACATGGGCAAAATTGGCCTACACATGGAATTTTCATGTTCTCCTTGTGCACACGCTCCTACACCGATATAAGGAGGTGTCGTGACAGCTTTCGGTGTAATTCGGAAAACTTTGATTATTTCGAACCCCGCCCGCCATGGCACGGGGCTTAGCGGGTCCAGATGCGTTGGCGTGGACAAAATTGGCCTACAAATGGAATTTCCACGTTCTCCTTGTGAACACGTTCCTCCCACGATACAAGGAGGTGGCGTGACACCTCCAGGTGCAATTCGAAACACTTTGATTTTTTCGACCCCCGCCCGCAATGGCATGGGGCTTAGCGCGTCCAGATGCGGTGGCATGGGCAAATTTGGCCTACACATGGAATTTTCACGTTCTCCTTGTGCATACACTCCTACCTTGATATAAGTAGGTGTCGTGATACCTTCCGGTGTAACTCAGAAAACTTTAATTTTTTCGGCCCCCGCCCGCCATGGCACGGAGTTTAGCGCGTCCAAATGCGGTGACATGGGCAAAATTGGCCTACACATGGAATTTTCATGTTCTCCTTTTGCACACGCTCCTACCACGATATAAGGAGGTGTCGTGACAGCTTTCGGTGTAATTCGGAAAACTTTGATTATTTCGAACCCCGCCCGCCATGGCACGGGGCTTAGCGGGTCCAGATGCGTTGGCGTGGACAAAATTGGCCTACAAATGGAATTTCCACGTTCTCCTTGTGAACACGTTCCTCCCACGATACAAGGAGGTGGCGTGACACCTCCAGGTGCAATTCGAAACACTTTGATTTTTTCGACCCCCGCCCGCAATGGCATGGGGCTTAGCGCGTCCAGATGCGGTGGCATGGGCAAATTTGGCCTACACATGGAATTTTCACGTTCTCCTTGTGCATACACTCCTACCTTGATATAAGTAGGTGTCGTGATACCTTCCGGTGTAACTCAGAAAACTTTAATTTTTTCGGCCCCCGCCCGCCATGGCACGGAGTTTAGCGCGTCCAGATGCGGTGACGTGGGCAAAATTGGCCTACACATGGAATTTTCATGTTCTCCTTGTGCACACGCTCCTACCACGATATATGGAGGTGTCGTGACACCTTCCGGTGTAATTCGGAAAACTTTGATTATTTCGAACCCCGCCCGCCATGGCACGGAGCTTAGCGGGTCCAGATGCGTTGGCGTGGACAAAATTGGCCTACAAATGGAATTTTCACGTTCTCCTTGTGCACACATTCCACCCACGATACAAGGAGGTGGCGTGACACCTCCAGGTGCAATTCGAAACACTTTGATTTTTTCGACCCACGCCCGCAATGACATGGGGCTTAGCGCGTCCAGATGCGGTGGCATGGGGAAAATTGGCCTACACATGGAATTTTCATGTTCTCGTTTTGCACACGCTCCTACCACGATATAAGGAGGTGGCGTGACACCTTCCGGTGTAATTCGGAAAACTTTGATTATTTCGAACCCCGCCCGCCATGGCACGGGGCTTAGCGGGTCCAGATGCGTTGGCGTGGACAAAATTGGCCTACAAATGGAATTTTCTTGGTCTCCTTGTGCACACGCTCCTCCCACGATACAAGGAGGTGGCGTGACACCTCCAGGTGCAATTCGAAACACTTTGATTTTTTCGACCCCCGCCCGCATTGGCATGGGGCTTAGCGCGTCCCGAGCGGTGGCATGGGCAAAATTGGCCTACACATGGAATTTTCAAGTTCTCCTTGTGCACACACTCCTACCACGATATAAGTAGGTGTCGTGATACCTTCCGGTGTAATTCAGAAAACTTTGATTTTTTCGGCCCCCGCCCGCCATGGCACGGAGTTTAGCGCGTCCAGATGCGGTGACATGGGCAAAATTGGCCAACACATGGAATTTTCATGTTCTCCTTGTGCACACGCTCCTACCACGATATAAGGAGGTGTCGTGACACCTTCCGGTGTAATTCGGAAAACTTTGATTATTTCGAACCCCGCCCGCCATGGCACGGGGCTTAGCGGGTCCAGATGCGTTGGCGTGGACAAAATTGGCCTACAAATGGAATTTCCACGTTCTCCTTGTGCACACGTTCCTCCCACGATACAAGGAAGTGGTGTGACACCTCCAAGTGCAATTCGAAACACTTTGATTTTTTCGACCCCCGCCCGCAATGGCATGGGGCTTAGCGCGTCCAGATGTGGTGGCACGAGCAAAATTGGCCGACACATGGAATTTTCACGTTCTCCTTGTGCACATACTCCTACCACGATATAAGTAGGTGTCATTTTACCTTCCGGTGTAATTCAGAAAACTTTGATTTTTTCGACCCCCGCCTGTCATGGCACGGGGCTTAGCGCGTCCAGATGCGGTGGCATGGGCAAAATTAGCCTACACATGGAATTTTCACGTTCTCCTTGTGCACACGCTGCTACCACGATATAAGGAGGTGTCGTGATACCTTCCGGTGTAATTTAGAAAACTTTGATTTTTTCTGCCACCGCCCGCCATGGCACGGAGTTTAGCGCGTCCAGATGCGGTGACGTGGGCAAAATTGGCCTACACATGGAATTTTCATGTTCTCCTTGTGCACACGCTCCTACCACGATATATGGAGGTGTCGTGACACCTTCCGGTGTAATTCGGAAAACTTTGATTATTTCGAACCCCGCCCGCCATGGCACGGAGCTTAGCGGGTCCAGATGCGTTGGCGTGGACAAAATTGGCCTACAAATGGAATTTTCACGTTCTCCTTGTGCACACATTCCTCCCACGATACAAGGAGGTGGCGTGACACCTCCAGGTGCAATTCGAAACACTTTGATTTTTTCGACCCACGCCCGCAATGACATGGGGCTTAGCGCGTCCAGATGTGGTGGCATGGGGAAAATTGGCCTACACATGGAATTTTCATGTTCTCGTTTTGCACACTCTCCTACCACGATATAAGGAGGTGGCGTGACACCTTCCGGTGTAATTCGGAAAACTTTGATTATTTCGAACCCCGCCCGCCATGGCACGGGGCTTAGCGGGTCCAGATGCGTTGGCGTGGACAAAATTGGCCTACAAATGGAATTTTCTTGGTCTCCTTGTGCACACGCTCCTCCCACGATACAAGGAGGTGGCGTGACACCTCCAGGTGCAATTCGAAACACTTTGATTTTTTCGACCCCCGCCCGCATTGGCATGGGGCTTAGCGCGTCCCGATGCGGTGGCATGGGCAAAATTGGCCTACACATGGAATTTTCAAGTTCTCCTTGTGCACACACTCCTACCACGATATAAGTAGGTGTCGTGATACCTTCCGGTGTAATTCAGAAAACTTTGATTTTTTCGGCCCCCGCCCGCCATGGCACGGAGTTTAGCGCGTCCAGATGCGGTGACATGGGCAAAATTGGCCAACACATGGAATTTTCATGTTCTCCTTGTGCACACGCTCCTACCACGATATAAGGAGGTGTCGTGACACCTTCCGGTGTAATTCGGAAAACTTTGATTATTTCGAACCCCGCCCGCCATGGCACGGGGCTTAGCGGGTCCAGATGCGTTGGCGTGGACAAAATTGGCCTACAAATGGAATTTCCACGTTCTCCTTGTGCACACGTTCCTCCCACGATACAAGGAAGTGGTGTGACACCTCCAGGTGCAATTCGAAACACTTTGATTTTTTCGACCCCCGCCCGCAATGGCATGGGGCTTAGCGCGTCCAGATGTGGTGGCACGAGCAAAATTGGCCGACACATGGAATTTTCACGTTCTCCTTGTGCACATACTCCTACCACGATATAAGTAGGTGTCGTTTTACCTTCCGGTGTAATTCAGAAAACTTTGATTTTTTCGACCCCCGCCTGTCATGGCACGGGGCTTAGCGCGTCCAGATGCGGTGGCATGGGCAAAATTAGCCTACACATGGAATTTTCACGTTCTCCTTGTGCACACGCTGCTACCACGATATAAGGAGGTGTCGTGATACCTTCCGGTGTAATTCAGAAAACTTTGATTTTTTCTGCCCCCGCCTGCCATGGCATGGGGTTTAGCGCGTCCAGATGCGGTGGCGTGGGCAAAATCGGCCTACACATGGAATTTTCACGTTTTACTTGTGCACACGCTCCTACCGCGATATAAGGAGGTGTCGTCACACCTTCCGTTGTAATTCGGAAAACTTTAACTTTTTCGACCCCCGCTCGCCATGGCACGAGGCTTAGCGCGTCCAGATGCGGTGGCGTTGGCGAAATTGGCCTACACATGGAATTTTCATTTCTCCTTGTGCACACGCTCCTCCCACGATACAAGGAGGTGGTGTGACACCTCCAGGTGCAATTCGAAACACTTTGATTTTTTCGACCCCACCCGCAATCTCATGGGGCTTAGCGCGTCCAGATGTGGTGGCATGGGCAAAATTGGCCTACAAATGGAATTTTCACGTTCTCCTTGTGCACACACTCCTACCACGATATAAGGAGGTGTCCTGACACCTTCCGGTGTAATTCGGAAAACTTTGACTTTTTCGACCCCCGCCCGCCATGGCACGGAGTTTAGCGCGTCCAGATGCGGTGACGTGGGCAAAATTGGCCTACACATGGAATTTTCATGTTCTCCTTTTGCACACGCTCCTACCACGATATAAGGAGGTGTCGTGACACCTTCCGGTGTAATTCGGAAAAGTTTGATTATTTCGAACCCCGCCCGCCATGGCACGGGGCTTAGCGGGTCCAGATGCGTTGGCGTGGACAAAATTGGCCTACAAATGGAATTTTCACGTTCTCCTTGTGCACACGTTCCTCCCACGATACAAGGAGGTGGCATGACAACTCCAGGTGCAATTCGAAACACTTTGATTTTTTCGACCCCCGCCCGCAATGGCATGGGGCTTAGCGCGTCCAGATGCGGTGGCATGGGCAAAATTGGCCTACACATGGAATTTTCATGTTGTCGTTTTGCACACGCTCCTACCACGATATAAGGAGGTGTCGTGACACCTTCCGGTGTAATTCGGAAAACTTTGATTTTTTCGACCCCCGCCCGCCATGGCACACGGCTTAGCGTGTCCAGATGCGGTGGCATGGGAAAAATTGGCCTACACATGGAATTTTCAAGTTCTCCTTTGCACACACTCCTACCACGATATAAGTAGGTGTCGTGATACCTTCCGGTGTAATTCAGAAAACTTTGATTTTTTCGGCCCCCGCCTGCCATGGCATGGGGTTTAGCGCGTCCAGATGCGGTGGCGTGGGCAAAATCGGCCTACACATGGAATTTTCACGATCTCCTTGTGCATACACTCCTACCTTGATATATGTAGGTGTCGTGATACCTTCCGGTGTAACTCAGAAAACTTTAATTTTTTCGGCCCCCGCCCGCCATGGCACGAAGTTTAGCGCGTCCAGATGCGGTGACGTGGGCAAAATTGGCCTACACATGGAATTTTCATGTTCTCCTTGTGCACACGCTCCTACCACGATATATGGAGGTGTCGTGACTCCTTCCGGTGTAATTCGGAAAACTTTGATTATTTCGAACCCCGCCCGCCATGGCACGGGGCTTAGCGGGTCCAGATGCGTTGGCGTGGACAAAATTGGCCTACAAATGGAATTTTCTTGGTCTCCTTGTGCACATGCTCCTCCCACGATACAAGGAGGTGGCGTGACACCTCCAGGTGCAATTCGAAACACTTTGATTTTTTCGACCCCCGCCCGCAATGGCATGGGGCTTAGCGCGTCCAGATGCCGTGGCATGGGCAAAATTGGCCTACACATGGAATTTTCAAGTTCTCCTTGTGCACACACTCCTACCACGATATAAGTAGGTGTCGTGATACCTTTCGGTGTAATTCAGAAAACTTTGATTTTTTCGGCCCCCGCCCGCCATGGCACGGAGTTTAGCGCGTCCAGATGCGGTGACATGGGCAAAATTGGCCTACACATGGAATTTTCATGTTCTCCTTGTGCACACGCTCCTACACCGATATAAGGAGGTGTCGTGACAGCTTTCGGTGTAATTCGGAAAACTTTGATTATTTCGAACCCCGCCCGCCATGGCACGGGGCTTAGCGGGTCCAGATGCGTTGGCGTGGACAAAATTGGCCTACAAATGGAATTTCCACGTTCTCCTTGTGAACACGTTCCTCCCACGATACAAGGAGGTGGCGTGACACCTCCAGGTGCAATTCGAAACACTTTGATTTTTTCGACCCCCGCCCGCAATGGCATGGGGCTTAGCGCGTCCAGATGCGGTGGCATGGGCAAATTTGGCCTACACATGGAATTTTCACGTTCTCCTTGTGCATACACTCCTACCTTGATATAAGTAGGTGTCGTGATACCTTCCGGTGTAACTCAGAAAACTTTAATTTTTTCGGCCCCCGCCCGCCATGGCACGGAGTTTAGCGCGTCCAGATGCGGTGACGTGGGCAAAATTGGCCTACACATGGAATTTTCATGTTCTCCTTGTGCACACGCTCCTACCACGATATATGGAGGTGTCGTGACACCTTCCGGTGTAATTCGGAAAACTTTGATTATTTCGAACCCCGCCCGCCATGGCACGGAGCTTAGCGGGTCCAGATGCGTTGGCGTGGACAAAATTGGCCTACAAATGGAATTTTCACGTTCTCCTTGTGCACACATTCCACCCACGATACAAGGAGGTGGCGTGACACCTCCAGGTGCAATTCGAAACACTTTGATTTTTTCGACCCACGCCCGCAATGACATGGGGCTTAGCGCGTCCAGATGCGGTGGCATGGGGAAAATTGGCCTACACATGGAATTTTCATGTTCTCGTTTTGCACACGCTCCTACCACGATATAAGGAGGTGGCGTGACACCTTCCGGTGTAATTCGGAAAACTTTGATTATTTCGAACCCCGCCCGCCATGGCACGGGGCTTAGCGGGTCCAGATGCGTTGGCGTGGACAAAATTGGCCTACAAATGGAATTTTCTTGGTCTCCTTGTGCACACGCTCCTCCCACGATACAAGGAGGTGGCGTGACACCTCCAGGTGCAATTCGAAACACTTTGATTTTTTCGACCCCCGCCCGCATTGGCATGGGGCTTAGCGCGTCCCGATGCGGTGGCATGGGCAAAATTGGCCTACACATGGAATTTTCAGGTTCTCCTGGTGCACACACTCCTACCACGATATAAGTAGGTGTCGTGATACCTTCCGGTGTAATTCAGAAAACTTTGATTTTTTCGGCCCCCGCCCGCCATGGCACGGAGTTTAGCGCGTCCAGATGCGGTGACATGGGCAAAATTGGCCAACACATGGAATTTTCATGTTCTCCTTGTGCACACGCTCCTACCACGATATAAGGAGGGGTCGTGACACCTTCCGGTGTAATTCGGAAAACTTTGATTATTTCGAACCCCGCCCGCCATGGCACGGGGCTTAGCGGGTCCAGATGCGTTGGCGTGGACAAAATTGGCCTACAAATGGAATTTCCACGTTCTCCTTGTGCACACGTTCCTCCCACAATACAAGGAAGTGGTGTGACACCTCCAGGTGCAATTCGAAACACTTTGATTTTTTCGACCCCCGCCCGCAATGGCATGGGGCTTAGCGCGTCCAGATGTGGTGGCACGAGCAAAATTGGCCGACACATGGAATTTTCACGTTCTCCTTGTGCACATACTCCTACCACGATATAAGTAGGTGTCGTTTTACCTTCCGGTGTAATTCAGAAAACTTTGATTTTTTCGACCCCCGCCTGTCATGGCACGGGGCTTAGCGCGTCCAGATGCGGTGGCATGGGCAAAATTAGCCTACACATGGAATTTTCACGTTCTCCTTGTGCACACGCTGCTACCACGATATAAGGAGGTGTCGTGATACCTTCCGGTGTAATTCAGAAAACTTTGATTTTTTCTGCCCCCGCCTGCCATGGCATGGGGTTTAGCGCGTCCAGATGCGGTGGCGTGGGCAAAATCGGCCTACACATGGAATTTTCACGTTTTACTATTGCACACGCTCCTACCGCGATATAAGGAGGTGTCGTCACACCTTCCGTTGTAATTCGGAAAACTTTAATTTTTTCGACCCCCGCTCGCCATGGCACGAGGCTTAGCGCGTCCAGATGCGGTGGCGTTGGCGAAATTGGCCTACACATGGAATTTTCATTTCTCCTTGTGCACACGCTCCTCCCACGATACAAGGAGGTGGTGTGACACCTCCAGGTGCAATTCGAAACACTTTGATTTTTTCGACCCCACCCGCAATGGCATGGGGCTTAGCGCGTCCAGATGTGGTGGCATGGGCAAAATTGGCCTACAAATGGAATTTTCACGTTCTCCTTGTGCACACACTCCTACCACGATATAAGGAGGTGTCCTGACACCTTCCGGTGTAATTCGGAAAACTTTGACTTTTTCGACCCCCGCCCGCCATGGCACGGAGTTTAGCGCGTCCAGATGCGGTGACGTGGGCAAAATTGGCCTACACATGGAATTTTCATGTTCTCCTTTTGCACACGCTCCTACCACGATATAAGGAGGTGTCGTGACACCTTCCGGTGTAATTCGGAAAAGTTTGATTATTTCGAACCCCGCCCGCCATGGCACGGGGCTTAGCGGGTCCAGATGCGTTGGCGTGGACAAAATTGGCCTACAAATGGAATTTTCACGTTCTCCTTGTGCACACGTTCCTCCCACGATACAAGGAGGTGGCATGACAACTCCAGGTGCAATTTGAAACACTTTGATTTTTTCGACCCCCGCCCGCAATGGCATGGGGCTTAGCGCGTCCAGATGCGGTGGCATGGGCAAAATTGGCCTACACATGGAATTTTCATGTTGTCGTTTTGCACACGCTCCTACCACGATATAAGGAGGTGTCGTGACACCTTTCGGTGTAATTCGGAAAACTTTGATTTTTTCGACCCCCGCCCGCCATGGCACGCGGCTTAGCGTGTCCAGATGCGGTGGCATGGGAAAAATTGGCCTACACATGGAATTTTCACGTTCTCCTTTGCACACACTCCTACCACGATATAAGTAGGTGTCGTGATACCTTCCGGTGTAATTCAGAAAACTTTGATTTTTTCGGCCCCCGCCTGCCATGGCATGGGGTTTAGCGCGTCCAGATGCGGTGGCGTGGGCAAAATCGGCCTACACATGGAATTTTCACGATCTCCTTGTGCATCCACTCCTACCTTGATATAAGTAGGTGTCGTGATACCATCCGGTGTAACTCAGAAAACTTTAATTTTTTCGGCCCCCGCCCGCCATGGCACGAAGTTTAGCGCGTCCAGATGCGGTGACGTGGGCAAAATTGGCCTACACATGGAATTTTCATGTTCTCCTTGTGCACACGCTCCTACCACGATATATGGAGGTGTCGTGACACCTTCCGGTGTAATTCGGAAAACTTTGATTATTTCGAACCCCGCCCGCCATGGCACGGAGCTTAGCGGGTCCAGATGCGTTGGCGTGGACAAAATTGGCCTACAAATGGAATTTTCACGTTCTACTTGTGCACACATTCCTCCCACGATACAAGGAGGTGGCGTGACACCTCCAGGTGTAATTCGAAACACTTTGATTTTTTCGACCCACGCCCGCAATGACATGGGGCTTAGCGCGTCCAGATGCGGTGGCATGGGGAAAATTGGCCTACACATGGAATTTTCATGTTCTCGTTTTGCACACGCTTCTACCACGATATAAGGAGGTGGCGTGACACCTTCCGGTGTAATTCGGAAAACTTTGATTATTTCGAACCCCGCCCGCCATGGCACGGGGCTTAGCGGGTCCAGATGCGTTGGCGTGGACAAAATTGGCCAACAAATGGAATTTTCATGGTCTCCTTGTGCACACGCTCCTCCCACGATACAAGGAGGTGGCGTGACACCTCCAGGTGCAATTCGAAACACTTTGATTTTTTCGACCCCCGCCCGCAATGGCATGGGGCTTAGCGCGTCCAGATGCGGTGGCATGGGCAAAATTGGCCTACACATGGAATTTTCAAGTTCTCCTTGTGCACACACTCCTACCACGATATAAGTAGGTGTCGTGATACCTTCCGGTGTAATTCAGAAAACTTTGATTTTTTCGGCCCCCGCCCGCCATGGCACGGAGTTTAGCGCGTCCAAATGCGGTGACATGGGCAAAATTGGCCTACACATGGAATTTTCATGTTCTCCTTGTGCACACGCTCCTACCACGATATAAGGAGGTGTCGTGACACCTTCCGGTGTAATTCGGAAAACTTTGATTATTTCGAACCCCGCCCGCCATGGCACGGGGCTTAGCGGGTCCAGATGCGTTGGCGTGGACAAAATTGGCCTACAAATGGAATTTCAACTTTCTCCTTGTGCACACGTTCCTCCCACGATACAAGGAAGTGGTGTGACACCTCCAGGTGCAATTCGAAACACTTTGATTTTTTCGACCCCCGCCCGCAATGGCATGGGGCTTAACGCGTCCAGATGTGGTGGCACGAGCAAAATTGGCCGACACATGGAATTTTCACGTTCTCCTTGTGCACATACTCCTACCACGATATAAGTAGGTGTCGTTTTACCTTCCGTTGTAATTCGGAAAACTTTGACTTTTTCGACCCTTGCCCGCCATGGCACGGAGTTTAGCGCGTCCAGATGCGGTGACGTGGGCAAAATTGGCCTACACATGGAATTTTCATGTTCTCCTTTTGCACACGCTCCTACCACGATATAAGGAGGTGTCGTGACACCTTCCGGTGTAATTTGGAAAAGTTTGATTATTTCGAACCCCGCCCGCCATGGCACGGGGCTTAGCGGGTCCAGATGCGTTGGCGTGGACAAAATTGGCCTACAAATGGAATTTTCACGTTCTCCTTGTGCACACGTTCCTCCCACGATACAAGGAGGTGGCATGACACCTCCAGGTGCAATTCGAAACACTTTGATTTTTTCGACCCCCGCCCGCAATGGCATGGGGCTTAGCGCGTCCAGATGCGGTGGCATGGGCAAAAATGGCCTACACATGGAATTTTCATGTTCTCGTTTTGCACACGCTCCTACCACGATATAAGGAGGTGTCGTGACACCTTTCGGTGTAATTCGGAAAACTTTGATTATTTCGAACCCCGCCCGCCATGGCACGGGGCTTAGCGGGTCCAGATGCGTTGGCGTGGACAAAATTGGCCTACAAATGGAATTTTCTTGGTCTCCTTGTGCACATGCTCCTCCCACGATACAAGGAGGTGGCGTGACATCTCCAGGTGCAATTCGAAACACTTTGATTTTTTCGACCCCCGCCCGCAATGGCATGGGGCTTAGCGCGTCCAGATGCCGTGGCATGGGCAAAATTGGCCTACACATGGAATTTTCAAGTTCTCCTTGTGCACACATTCCTACCACGATATAAGTAGGTGTCGTGATACCTTTCGGAGTAATTCAGAAAACTTTGATTTTTTCGGCCCCCGCCCGCCATGGCACGGAGTTTAGCGCGTCCAGATGCGGTGACGTGGGCAAAATTGGCCTACACATGGAATTTTCATGTTCTCCTTGTGCACACGCTCCTACCACGATATATGGAGGTGTCGTGACACCTTCCGGTGTAATTCGGAAAACTTTGATTATTTCGAACCCCGCCCGCCATGGCACGGAGCTTAGCGGGTCCAGATGCGTTGGCGTGGACAAAATTGGCCTACAAATGGAATTTTCACGTTCTCCTTGTGCACACATTCCTCCCACGATACAAGGAGGTTGCGTGACACCTCCAGGTGTAATTCGAAACACTTTGATTTTTTCGACCCACGCCCGCAATGACATGAGGCTTAGCGCGTCCAGATGCGGTGGCATGGGGAAAATTGGCCTACACATGGAATTTTCATGTTCTCGTTTTGCACACGCTTCTACCACGATATAAGGAGGTGGCGTGACACCTTCCGGTGTAATTCGGAAAACTTTGATTATTTCGAACCCCGCCCGCCATGGCACGGGGCTTAGCGGGTCCAGATGCGTTGGCGTGGACAAAATTGGCCAACAAATGGAATTTTCTTGGTCTCCTTGTGCACACGCTCCTCCCACGATACAAGGAGGTGGCGTGACACCTCCAGGTGCAATTCGAAACACTTTGATTTTTTCGACCCCCGCCCGCAATGGCATGGGGCTTAGCGCGTCCAGATGCGGTGGCATGGGCAAAATTGGCCTACACATGGAATTTTCAAGTTCTCCTTGTGCACACACTCCTACCACGATATAAGTAGGTGTCGTGATACCTTCCGGTGTAATTCAGAAAACTTTGATTTTTTCGGCCCCCGCCCGCCATGGCACGGAGTTTAGCGCGTCCAGATGCGGTGACATGGGCAAAATTGGCCTACACATGGAATTTTCATGTTCTCCTTGTGCACACGCTCCTACCACGATATAAGGAGGTGTCGTGACACCTTCCGGTGTAATTCGGAAAACTTTGATTATTTCGAACCCCGCCCGCCATGGCACGGGGCTTAGCGGGTCCAGATGCGTTGGCGTGGACAAAATTGGCCTACAAATGGAATTTCGACGTTCTCCTTGTGCACACGTTCCTCCCACGATACAAGGAAGTGGTGTGACACCTCCAGGTGCAATTCGAAACACTTTGATTTTTTCGACCCCCGCCCGCAATGGCATGGGGCTTAGCGCGTCCAGATGTGGTGGCACGAGCAAAATTGGCCGACACATGGAATTTTCACGTTCTCCTTGTGCACATACTCCTACCACGATATAAGTAGGTGTCGTTTTACCTTCCGGTGTAATTCAGAAAACTTTGATTTTTTCGACCCCCGCCTGTCATGGCACGGGGCTTAGCGCGTCCAGATGCGGTGGCATGGGCAAAATTAGCCTACACATGGAATTTTCACGTTCTCCTTGTGCACACGCTGCTACCACGATATAAGGAGGTGTCGTGACACCTTCCGGGGTAATTCGGAAAAATTTGATTTTTTCGACCCCCGCCCGCCATGGCACGCGGCTTAGCGTGTCCAGATGCGGTGGCATGGGAAAAATTGGCCTACACATGGAATTTTCACGTTCTCCTTTGCACACACTCCTACCACGATATAAGTAGGTGTCGTGATACCTTCCGGTGTAATTCAGAAAACTTTGATTTTTTCGGCCCCCGCCTGCCATGGCATGGGGTTTAGCGCGTCCAGATGCGGTGGCGTGGGCAAAATCGGCCTACACATGGAATTTTCACGTTTTACTGGTGCACACGCTCCTACCACGATATAAGGAGGTGTCGTCACACCTTCCGTTGTAATTCGGAAAACTTTAATTTTTTCGACCCCCGCTCGCCATGGCACGAGGCTTAGCGCATCCAGATGCGGTGGCGTTGGCGAAATTGGCCTACACATGGAATTTTCATGTTCTCCTTGTGCACACGCTCCTCCCACGATACAAGGAGGTGGTGTGACACCTCCAGGTGCAATTCGAAACACTTTGATTTTTTCGACCCCACCCGCAATGGCATGGGGCTTAGCGCGTCCAGATGTGGTGGCATGGGCAAAATTGGCCTACTCATGGAATTTTCACGTTCTCCTTGTGCACACACTCCTACCACGATATAAGGAGGTGTCCTGACACCTTCCGGTGTAATTCGGAAAACTCTGACTTTTTCGACCCCTGCCCGCCATGGCACGAAGTTTAGCGCGTCCAGATGCGGTGACGTGGGCAAAATTGGCCTACACATGGAATTTTCATGTTCTCCTTTTGCACACGCTCCTACCACGATATAAGGAGGTGTCGTGACACCTTCCGGTGTAATTTGGAAAAGTTTGATTATTTCGAACCCCGCCCGCCATGGCACGGGGCTTAGCGGGTCCAGATGCGTTGGCGTGGACAAAATTGGCCTACAAATGGAATTTTCACGTTCTCCTTGTGCACACGTTCCTCCCACGATACAAGGAGGTGGCATGACACCTCCAGGTGCAATTCGAAACACTTTGATTTTTTCGACCCCCGCCCGCAATTGCATGGGGCTTAGCGCGTCCAGATGCGGTGGCATGGGCAAAAATGGCCTACACATGGAATTTTCATGTTCTCGTTTTGCACACGCTCCTACCACGATATAAGGAGGTGTCGTGACACCTTTCGGTGTAATTCGGAAAACTTTGATTATTTCGAACCCCGCCCGCCATGGCACGGGGCTTAGCGGGTCCAGATGCGTTGGCGTGGACAAAATTGGCCTACAAATGGAATTTTCTTGGTCTCCTTGTGCACATGCTCCTCCCACGATACAAGGAGGTGGCGTGACACCTCCAGGTGCAATTCGAAACACTTTGATTTTTTCGACCCCCGCCCGCAATGGCATGGGGCTTAGCGCGTCCAGATGCCGTGGCATGGGCAAAATTGGCCTACACATGGAATTTTCAAGTTCTCCTTGTGCATACACTCCTACCTTGATATAAGTAGGTGTCGTGATACCTTCCGGTGTAACTCATAAAACTTTAATTTTTTCGGCCCCCGCCCGCCATGGCACGGAGTTTAGCGCGTCCAGATGCGGTGACGTGGGCAAAATTGGCCTACACATGGAATTTTCATGTTCTCCTGGTGCACACGCTCCTACCACGATATATGGAGGTGTCGTGACACCTTCCGGTGTAATTCGGAAAACTTTGATTATTTCGAACCCCGCCCGCCATGGCACGGAGCTTAGCGGGTCCAGATGCGTTGGCGTGGACAAAATTGGCCTACAAATGGAATTTTCTTGGTCTCCTTGTGCACACGCTCCTCCCACGATACAAGGAGGTGGCGTGACACCTCCAGGTGCAATTCGAAACACTTTGATTTTTTCGACCCCCGCCCGCAATGGCATGGGGCTTAGCGCGTCCAGATGCGGTGGCATGGGCAAAATTGGCCTACACATGGAATTTTCAAGTTCTCCTTGTGCACACACTCCTACCACGATATAAGTAGGGGTCGTGATACCTTCCGGTGTAATTCAGAA
This sequence comes from Trifolium repens, assembly GCA_030408175.1. Classification (NCBI taxonomy): domain Eukaryota; kingdom Viridiplantae; phylum Streptophyta; class Magnoliopsida; order Fabales; family Fabaceae; genus Trifolium; species Trifolium repens. The sequence goes on along the minus strand of CP125838.1, from coordinate 35,274,824 downwards.
AACTTTGATTTTTTCGGCCCCCGCCCGCCATGGCACGGAGTTTAGCGCGTCCAGATGCGGTGACATGGGCAAAATTGGCCTACACATGGAATTTTCATGTTCTCCTTGTGCACACGCTCCTACCACGATATAAGGAGGTGTCGTGACACCTTCCGGTGTAATTCGGAAAACTTTGATTATTTCGAACCCCGCCCGCCATGGCACGGGGCTTAGCAGGTCCAGATGCGTTGGCGTGGACAAAATTGGCCTACAAATGGAATTTCCACATTCTCCTTGTGCCCACGTTCCTCCCACGATACAAGGAGGTGGCGTGACACCTCCAGGTGCAATTCGAAACACTTTGATTTTTTCGACCCCCGCCCGCAATGGCATGGGGCTTATCGCGTCCAGATGCGGTGGCATGGGCAAATTTGGCCTACACATGGAATTTTCACGCTCTCCTTGTGCATACACTCCTACCTTGATATAAGTAGGTGTCGTGATACCTTCCGGTGTAACTCAGAAAACTTTAATTTTTTCGGCCCCCGCCCGCCATGGCACGGAGTTTAGCGCGTCCAGATGCGGTGACGAGGGCAAAATTGGCCTACATATTGAATTTTCATGTTCTCCTTGGGCACACGCTCCTACCACGATATATGGAGGTGTCGTGACACCTTCCGGTGTAATTCGGAAAACTTTGATTATTTCGAACCCCGCCCGCCATGGCACGGGGCTTAGCGGGTCCAGATGCGTTGGCGTGGACAAAATTGGCCTACAAATGGAATTTTCTTGGTCTCCTTGTGCACACATTCCTCCCACGATACAAGGAGGTGGCGTGACACCTCCAGGTGCAATTCGAAACACTTTGATTTTTTCGACCCACGCCCGCAATGACATGGGGCTTAGCGCGTCCTGATGCGGTGGCATGGGGAAAATTGGCCTACACATGGAATTTTCATGTTCTCGTTTTGCACACGCTCCTACCACGATATAAGGAGGTGGCGTGACACCTTCCGGTGTAATTCGGAAAACTTTGATTATTTCGAACCCCGCCCGCCATGGCACGGGGCTTAGCGGGTCCAGATGCGTTGGCGTGGACAAAATTGGCCTACAAATGGAATTTCCACGTTCTCCTTGTGCGCACGTTCCTCCCACGATACAAGGAAGTGGTGTGACACCTCCAGGTGCAATTCGAAACACTTTGATTTTTTCGACCCCCGCCCGCAATGGCATGAGGCTTAGCGCGTCCAGATGTGGTGGCACGAGCAAAATTGGCCGAAACATGGAATTTTCACGTTCTCCTTGTGCACATACTCCTACCACGATATAAGTAGGTGTCGTTTTACCTTCCGGTGTAATTCAGAAAACTTTGATTTTTTCGACCCCCGCCTGTCATGGCACGGGGCTTAGCGCGTCCAGATGCGGTGGCATGGGCAAAATTAGCCTACACATGGAATTTTCACGTTCTCCTTGTGCACACGCTGCTACCACGATATAAGGAGGTGTCGTGACACCTTCCGGGGTAATTCGGAAAAATTTGATTTTTTCGACCCCCGCCAGCCATGGCACGCGGCTTAGCATGTCCAGATGCGGTGGCATGGGAAAAATTGGCCTACACATGGAATTTTCACGTTCTCTTTTGCACACACTCCTACCACGATATAAGTAGGTATCGTAATACCTTCCGGTGTAATTCAGAAAACTTTGATTTTTTCGGCCCCCGCCTGCCATGGCATGGGGTTTAGCGCGTCCAGATGCGGTGGCGTGGGCAAAATCGGCCTACACATGGAATTTTCACGTTTTACTTGTGCACACGCTCCTACCACGATATAAGGAGGTGTCGTCACACCTTCCGTTGTAATTCGGAAAACTTTAATTTTTTCGACCCCCGCTCGCCATGGCACGAGGCTTAGCGCGTCCAGATGCGGTGGCGTTGGCGAAATTGGCCTACACATGGAATTTTCATGTTCTCCTTGTGCACACGCTCCTCCCACGATACAAGGAGGTGGTGTGACACCTCCAGGTGCAATTCGAAACACTTTGATTTTTTCGACCCCACCCGCAATGGCAAGGGGCTTAGCGCGTCCAGATGTGGTGGCATGGGCAAAATTGGCCTACACATGGAATTTTCACGTTCTCCTTGTGCACACACTCCTACCACGATATAAGGAGGTGTCCTGACACCTTCCGGTGTAATTCGGAAAACTTTGACTTTTTCGACCCCCGCCCGCCATGGCACGGAGTTTAGCGCGTCCAGATGCGGTGACGTGGGCAAAATTGGCCTACACATGGAATTTTCATGTTCTCCTTTTGCACACGCTCCTACCACGATATAAGGAGGTGTCGTGACACCTTCCGGTGTAATTCGGAAAAGTTTGATTATTTCGAACCCCGCCCGCCATGGCACGGGGCTTAGCGGGTCCAGATGCGTTGGCGTGGACAAAATTGGCCTACAAATGGAATTTTCACGTTCTCCTTGTGCACACGTTCCTCCCACGATACAAGGAGGTGGCATGACACCTCCAGGTGCAATTCGAAACACTTTGATTTTTTCGACCCCCGCCCGCAATGGCATGGGGCTTAGCGCGTCCAGATGCGGTGGCATGGGCAAAATTGGCCTACACATGGAATTTTCAAGTTCTCCTTGTGCACACACTCCTACCACGATATAAGTAGGGGTCGTGATACCTTCCGGTGTAATTCAGAAAACTTTGATTTTTTCGGCCCCCGCCCGCCATGGCACGGAGTTTAGCGCGTCCAGATGCGGTGACGTGGGCAAAATTGGCCTACACATGGAATTTTCATGTTCTCCTTTTGCACACGCTCCTACCACGATATAAGGAGGTGTCGTGATACCTTCCGGTGTAATTTGGAAAAGTTTGATTATTCCGAACCCCGCCCGCCATGGCACGGGCCTTAGCGGGTCCAGATGCGTTGGCGTGGACAAAATTGGCCTACAAATGGAATTTTCACGTTCTCCTTGTGCACACGTTCCTCCCACGATACAAGGAGGTGGCATGACACCTCCAGGTGCAATTCGAAACACTATGATTTTTTCGACCCCCGCCCGCAATGGCTTGGGGCTTAGCGCGTCCAGATGCGGTGGCATGGGCAAAATTGGCCTACACATGGAATTTTCATGTTCTCGTTTTGCACACGCTCCTACCACGATATAAGGAGGTGTCGTGACACCTTTCGGTGTAATTCGGAAAACTTTGATTATTTCGAACCCCGCCCGCCATGGCACGGGGCTTAGCGGGTCCAGATGCGTTGGCGTGGACAAAATTGGCCTACAAGTGGAATTTCCACGTTCTCCTTGTGCACACGTTCCTCCCACGATACAAGGAGGTGGCGTGACACCTCCAGGTGCAATTCGAAACACTTTGATTTTTTCGACCCCCGCCCGCAATGGCATGGGGCTTAGCGCGTCCAGATGCGGTGGCATGGGCAAATTTGGCCTACAGATGGAATTTTCACGTTCTGCTTGTGCATACACTCCTACCTTGATATAAGTAGGTGTCGTGATACCTTCCGGTGTAACTCAGAAAACTTTAATTTTTTCGGCCCCCGCCCGCCATGGCACGGAGTTTAGCGCGTCCAGATGCGGTGACGTGGGCAAAATTGGCCTACACATGGAATTTTCAGGTTCTCCTTGTGCACACGCTCCTACCACGATATATGGAGGTGTCGTGACACCTTCCGGTGTAATTCGGAAAACTTTGATTATTTCGAACCCCGCCCTCCAAGGCACGGAGCTTAGCGGGTCCAGATGCGTTGGCGTGGACAAAATTGGCCTACAAATGGAATTTTCACGTTCTCCTTGTGCACACATTCCTCCCACGATACAAGGAGGTGGCGTGACACCTCCAGGTGCAATTCGAAACACTTTGATTTTTTCGACCCACGCCCGCAATGACATGGGGCTTAGCGCGTCCTGATGCGGTGGCATGGGGAAAATTGGCCTACACATGGAATTTTCATGTTCTCGTTTTGCACACGCTCCTACCACGATATAAGGAGGTGGCGTGACACCTTCCGGTGTAATTCGGAAAACTTTGATTATTTCGAACCCCGCCCGCCATGGCACGGGGCTTAGCGGGTCCAGATGCGTTGGCGTGGACAAAATTGGCCTACAAATGGAATTTTCTTGGTCTCCTTGTGCACACGCTCCTCCCACGATATAAGGAGGTGTCGTGACACCTTCCGGTGTAATTCGGAAAACTTTGATTATTTCGAACCCCGCCCGCCATGGCACGGGGCTTAGCGGGTCCAGATGCGTTGGCGTGGACAAAATTGGCCTACAAATGGAATTTCCACGTTCTCCTTGTGCACACGTTCCTCCCACGATACAAGGAAGTGGTGTGACACCTCCAGGTGCAATTCGAAACACTTTGATTTTTTCGACCCCCACCCGCAATGGCATGGGGCTTAGCGCGTCCAGATGTGGTGGCACGAGCAAAATTGGCCGACACATGGAATTTTCACGTTCTCCTTGTGCACATACTCCTACCACGATATAAGTAGGTGTCGTTTTACCTTCCGGTGTAATTCAGAAAACTTTGATTTTTTCGACCCCCGCCTGTCATGGCACGGGGCATAGCGCGTCCAGATGCGGTGGCATGGGCAAAATTAGCCTACACATGGAATTTTCACGTTCTCCTTGTGCACACGCTGCTACCACGATATAAGGAGGTGTCGTGACACCTTCCGGGGTAATTCGGAAAAATTTGATTTTTTCGACCCCAGCCCGCCATGGCACGCGGCTTAGCGTGTCCAGATGCGGTGGCATGGGAAAAATTGGCCTACACATGGAATTTTCACGTTCTCTTTTGCACACACTCCTACCACGATATAAGTAGGTATCGTGATACCTTCCGGTGTAATTCAGAAAACTTTGATTTTTTCGGCCCCCGCCTGCCATGGCATGGGGTTTAGCGCGTCCAGATGCGGTGGCGTGGGCAAAATCGGCCTACACATGGAATTTTCACGTTTTACTTGTGCACACGCTCCTACCACGATATAAGGAGGTGTCCTGACACCTTCCGGTGTAATTCGGAAAACTTTGACTTTTTCGACCCCTGCCCGCCATGGCACGGAGTTTAGCGCGTCCAGATGCGGTGACGTGGGCAAAATTGGCCTACACATGGAATTTTCATGTTCTCCTTTTGCACACGCTCCTACCACGATATAAGGAGGTGTCGTGACACCTTCCGGTGTAATTCGGAAAAGTTTGATTATTTCGAACCCCGCCCGCCATGGCACGGGGCTTAGCGGGTCCAGATGCGTTGGCGTGGACATTGGCCTGCAAATGGAATTTTCACGTTCTCCTTGTGCACACGTTCCTCCCACGATACAAGGAGGTGGCATGACACCTCCAGGTGCAATTCGAAACACTTTGATTTTTTCGACCCCCGCCCGCAATGGCATGGGGCTTAGCGCGTCCAGATGCGGTGGCATGGGCAAAATTGGCCTACACATGGAATTTTCATGTTCTCGTTTTGCACACGCTCCTACCACGATATAAGGAGGTGTCGTGACACCTTCCGGTGTAATTCGGAAAACTTTGATTATTTCGAACCCGGCCCGCCATGGCACGGGGCTTAGCGGGTCCAGATGCGTTGGCGTGGACAAAATTGGCCTACAAGTGGAATTTCCACGTTCTCCTTGTGCACACGTTCCTCCCACGATACAAGGAGGTGGCGTGACACCTCCAGGTGCAATTCGAAACACTTTGATTTTTTCGACCCCCGCCCGCAATGGCATGGGGCTTAGCGCGTCCAGATGCGGTGGCATGGGAAAATTTGGCCTACAGATGGAATTTTCACGTTCTGCTTGTGCATACACTCCTACCTTGATATAAGTAGGTGTCGTGATACCTTCCGGTGTAACTCAGAAAACTTTAATTTTTTCGGCCCCCGCCCGCCATGGCACGGAGTTTAGCGCGTCCAGATGCGGTGACGTGGGCAAAATTGGCCTACACATGGAATTTTCATGTTCTCCTTGTGCACACGCTCCTACCACGATATATGGAGGTGTCGTGACACCTTCCGGTGTAATTCGGAAAACTTTGATTATTTCGAACCCCGCCCTCCAAGGCACGGAGCTTAGCGGGTCCAGATGCGTTGGCGTGGACAAAATTGGCCTACAAATGGAATTTTCACGTTCTCCTTGTGCACACATTCCTCCCACGATACAAGGAGGTGGCGTGACACCTCCAGGTGCAATTCGAAACACTTTGATTTTTTCGACCCACGCCCGCAATGACATGGGGCTTAGCGCGTCCTGATGCGGTGGCATGGGGAAAATTGGCCTACACATGGAATTTTCATGTTCTCGTTTTGCACACGCTCCTACCACGATATAAGGAGGTGGCGTGACACCTTCCGGTGTAATTCGGAAAACTTTGATTATTTCGAACCCCGCCCGCCATGGCACGGGGCTTAGCGGGTCCAGATGCGTTGGCGTGGACAAAATTGGCCTACAAATGGAATTTTCTTGGTCTCCTTGTGCACACGCTCCTCCCACGATATAAGGAGGTGTCGTGACACCTTCCGGTGTAATTCGGAAAACTTTGATTATTTCGAACCCCGCCCGCCATGGCACGGGGTTTAGCGGGTCCAGATGCGTTGGCGTGGACAAAATTGGCCTACAAATGGAATTTCCACGTTCTCCTTGTGCACACGTTCCTCCCACGATACAAGGAAGTGGTGTGACACCTCCAGGTGCAATTCGAAACACTTTGATTTTTTCGACCCCCACCCGCAATGGCATGGGGCTTAGCGCGTCCAGATGTGGTGGCACGAGCAAAATTGGCCGACACATGGAATTTTCACGTTCTCCTTGTGCACATACTCCTACCACGATATAAGTAGGTGTCGTTTTACCTTCCGGTGTAATTCAGAAAACTTTGATTTTTTCGACCCCCGCCTGTCATGGCACGGGGCTTAGCGCGTCCAGATGCGGTGGCATGGGCAAAATTAGCCTACACATGGAATTTTCACGTTCTCCTTGTGCACACGCTGCTACCACGATATAAGGAGGTGTCGTGACACCTTCCGGGGTAATTCGGAAAAATTTGATTTTTTCGACCCCAGCCCGCCATGGCACGCGGCTTAGCGTGTCCAGATGCGGTGGCATGGGAAAAATTGGCCTACACATGGAATTTTCACGTTCTCTTTTGCACACACTCCTACCACGATATAAGTAGGTATCGTGATACCTTCCGGTGTAATTCAGAAAACTTTGATTTTTTCGGCCCCCGCCTGCCATGGCATGGGGTTTAGCGCGTCCAGATGCGGTGGCGTGGGCAAAATCGGCCTACACATGGAATTTTCACGTTTTACTTGTGCACACGCTCCTACCACGATATAAGGAGGTGTCCTGACACCTTCCGGTGTAATTCGGAAAACTTTGACTTTTTCGACCCCTGCCCGCCATGGCACGGAGTTTAGCGCGTCCAGATGCGGTGACGTGGGCAAAATTGGCCTACACATGGAATTTTCATGTTCTCCTTTTGCACACGCTCCTACCACGATATAAGGAGGTGTCGTGACACCTTCCGGTGTAATTCGGAAAAGTTTGATTATTTCGAACCCCGCCCGCCATGGCACGGGGCTTAGCGGGTCCAGATGCGTTGGCGTGGACATTGGCCTACAAATGGAATTTTCACGTTCTCCTTGTGCACACGTTCCTCCCACGATACAAGTAGGTGGCATGACACCTCCAGGTGCAATTCGAAACACTTTGATTTTTTCGACCCCCGCCCGCAATGGCATGGGGCTTAGCGCGTCCAGATGCGGTGGCATGGGCAAAATTGGCCTACACATGGAATTTTCATGTTCTCGTTTTGCACACGCTCCTACCACGATATAAGGAGGTGTCGTGACACCTTCCGGTGTAATTCGGAAAACTTTGATTATTTCGAACCCCGCCCGCCATGGCACGGGGCTTAGCGGGTCCAGATGCGTTGGCGTGGACAAAATTGGCCTACAAATGGAATTTTCTTGGTCTCCTTGTGCACATGCTCCTCCCACGATACAAGGAGGTGGCGTGACACCTCCAGGTGCAATTCGAAACACTTTGATTTTTTCGACCCCCGCCCGCAATGGCATGGGGCTTAGCGCGTCCAGATGCGGTGGCATGGGCAAATTTGGCCTACACATGGAATTTTCACGTTCTCCTTGTGCATACACTCCTACCTTGATATAAGTAGGTGTCGTGATACCTTCCGGTGTAACTCAGAAAACTTTAATTTTTTCGGCCCCCGCCCGCCATGGCACGGAGTTTAGCGCGTCCAGATGCGGTGACGTGGGCAAAATTGGCCTACACATGGAATTTTCATGTTCTCCTTGTGCACACACTCCTACCACGATATAAGGAGGTGTCGTGACAGCTTCCGGTGTAATTCGGAAAACTTTGATTATTTCGAACCCCGTCCGCCATGGCACGGGGCTTAGCGGGTCCAGATGCGTTGGCGTCGACAAAATTGGCCTACAAATGGAATTTCCACGTTCTCCTTGTGCACACGTTCCTCCCACGATACAAGGAGGTGGCGTGACACCTCCAGGTGCAATTCGAAACACTTTGATTTTTTCGACCCCCGCCCGCAATGGCATGGGGCTTAGCGCATCCAGATGCGGTGCCATGGGCAAATTTGGCCTACACATGGAATTTTCACGTTCTCCTTGTGCATACACTCCTACCTTGATATAAGTAGGTGTCGTGATACCTTCCGGTGTAACTCAGAAAACTTTAATTTTTTCGGCCCCCGCCCGCCATGGCACGGAGTTTAGCGCGTCCAGATGCGGTGACGTGGGCAAAATTGGCCTACACATGGAATTTTCATGTTCTCCTTGTGCACACGCTCCTACCACGATATATGGAGGTGTCGTGACAGCTTCCGGTGTAATTCGGAAAAGTTTGATTATTTCGAACCCCGCCCGCCATGGCACGGGGCTTAGCGGGTCCAGATGCGTTGGCGTGGACAAAATTGGCCTACAATTGGAATTTTCACGTTCTCCTTGTGCACACGTTCCTCCCATGATACAAGGAGGTGGCATGACACCTCCAGGTGCAATTCGAAACACTTTGATTTTTTCGACCCCCGCCCGCAATGGCATGGGGCTTAGCGCGTCCAGATGCGGTGGCATGGGCAAAATTGGCCTACACATGGAATTTTCATGTTCTCGTATTGCACACGCTCCTACCACGATATAAGGAGGTGTCGTGACACCTTCCGGTGTAATTCGGAAAACTTTGATTATTTCGAACCTCGCCCGCCATGGCACGGGGCTTAGCGGGTCCAGATGCGTTGGCGTGGACAAAATTGGCCTACAAATGGAATTTTCTTGGTCTCCTTGTGCACATGCTCCTCCCACGATACAAGGAGGTGGCGTGACACCTCCAGGAGCAATTCGAAACACTTTGATTTTTTCGACCCCCGCCCGCAATGGCATGGGGCTTAGCGCATCCAGATGCGGTGCCATGGGCAAATTTGGCCTACACATGGAATTTTCACGTTCTCCTTGTGCATACACTCCTACCTTGATATAAGTAGGTGTCGTGATACCTTCCGGTGTAACTCAGAAAACTTTAATTTTTTCGGCCCCCGCCCGCCATGGCACGGAGTTTAGCGCGTCCAGATGCGGTGACGTGGGCAAAATTGGCCTACACATGGAATTTTCATGTTCTCCTTGGGCACACGCTCCTACCACGATATATGGAGGTGTCGTGACACCTTCCGGTGTAATTCGGAAAACTTTGATTATTTCGAACCCCGCCCGCCATGGCACGGAGCTTAGCGGGTCCAGATGCGTTGGCGTGGACAAAATTGGCCTACAAATGGAATTTTCACGTTCTCCTTGTGCACACGTTCCTCCCACGATACAAGGAGGTGGCGTGACACCTCCAGGTGCAAGTCGAAACACTTTGATTTTTTCGACCCCCGCCCGCAATGGCATGGGGCTTAGCGCGTCCAGATGCGGTGACATGGGCAAAATTGGCCTACACATGGAATTTTCATGTTCTCCTTGTGCACACGCTCCTACCACGATATAAGGAGGTGTCGTGACACCTTCCGGTGTAATTCGGAAAACTTTGATTATTTCGAACCCCGCCCGCCATGGCACGGGGCTTAGCGGGTCCAGATGCGTTGGCGTGGACAAAATTGGCCTACAAATGGAATTTCCACGTTCTCCTTGTGCACACGTTCCTCCCACGATACAAGGAAGTGGTGTGACACCTCCAGGTGCAATTCGAAACACTTTGATTTTTTCGACCCACGCCCGCAATGACATGGGGCTTAGCGCGTCCAGATGCGGTGGCATGGGGAAAATTGGCCTACACATGGAATTTTCATGTTCTCGTTTTGCACACGCTCCTACCACGATATAAGGAGGTGTCGTGACACCTTCCGGTGTAATTCGGAAAACTTTGATTATTTCGAACCCCGCCCGCCATGGCACGGGGCTTAGCGGGTCCAGATGCGTTGGCGTGGACAAAATTGGCCTACAAATGGAATTTTCTTGGTCTCCTTGTGCACATGCTCCTCCCACGATACAAGGAGGTGGCGTGACACCTCCAGGTGCAATTCGAAACACTTTGATTTTTTCGACCCCCGCCCGCAATGGCATGGGGCTTAGCACGTCCAGATGCCGTGGCATGGGCAAAATTGGCCTACACATGGAATTTTCAAGTTCTCCTTGTGCACACACACCTACCACGATATAAGTAGGTGTCGTGATACCTTTCGGTGTAATTCAGAAAACTTTGATTTTTTCGGCCCCCGCCCGCCATGGCACGGAGTTTAGCGCGTCCAGATGCGGTGACATGGGCAAAATTGGCCTACACATGGAATTTTCATGTTCTCCTTGTGCACACGCTCCTACCACGATATAAGGAGGTGTCGTGACACCTTTCGGTGTAATTCGGAAAACTTTGATTATTTCGAACCCCTCCCGCCATGGCACGGGGCTTAGCGGGTCCAGATGCGTTGGCGTGGACAAAATTGGCCTACAATTGGAATTTTCACGTTCTCCTTGTGCACACGTTCCTCCCATGATACAAGGAGGTGGCATGACACCTCCAGGTGCAATTTGAAACACTTTGATTTTTTCGACCCCCGCCCGCAATGGCATGGGGCTTAGCGCGTCCAGATGCGGTGGCATGGGCAAAATTGGCCTACACATGGAATTTTCATGTTCTCGTTTTGCACACGCTCCTACCACGATATAAGGAGGTGTCGTGACACCTTCCGGTGTAATTCGGAAAACTTTGATTATTTCGAACCTCGCCCGCCATGGCACGGGGCTTAGCGGGTCCAGATGCGTTGGCGTGGACAAAATTGGCCTACAAATGGAATTTTCTTGGTCTCCTTGTGCACATGCTCCTCCCACGATACAAGGAGGTGGCGTGACACCTCCAGGTGCAATTCGAAACACTTTGATTTTTTCGACCCCCGCCCGCAATGGCTTGGGGCTTAGCGCGTCCAGATGCGGTGGCAAGGGCATATTTGGCCTACACATGGAATTTTCACGCTCTCCTTGTGCATACACTCCTACCTTGATATAAGTAGGTGTCGTGATACCTTCCGGTGTAACTCAGAAAACTTTAATTTTTTCGGCCCCCGCCCGCCATGGCACGGAGTTTAGCGCGTCCAGATGCGGTGACGTGGGCAAAATTGGCCTACACATGGAATTTTCATGTTCTCCTTGGGCACACGCTCCTACCACGATATATGGAGGTGTCGTGACACCTTCCGGTGTAATTCGGAAAACTTTGATTATTTCGAACCCCGCCCGCCATGGCACGGGGCTTAGCGGGTCCAGATGCGTTGGCGTGGATAAAATTGGCCTACAAATGGAATTTCCACGTTTTACTTGTGCACACGCTCCTACCACGATATAAGGAGGTTTCGTCACACCTTCCGTTGTAATTCGGAATACTTTAATTTTTTCGACCCCCGCTCGCCATGGCACGAGGCTTAGCGCGTCCAGATGCGGTGGCGTTGGCGAAATTGGCCTACACATGGAATTTTCATGTTCTCGTTTTGCACACGCTCCTACCACGATATAAGGAGGTGTCGTGACACCTTCCGGTGTAATTCGGAAAACTTTGATTATTTCGAACCCCGCCCGCCATGGCACGGGGCTTAGCGGGTCCAGATGCGTTGGCGTGGACATAATTGGCCTACAAATGGAATTTTCTTGGTCTCATTATGCACATGCTCCTCCCACGATACAAGGAAGTGGCGTGACACCTCCAGGTGCAATTCGAAACACTTTGATTTTTTCGACCCCCGCCCGCAATGGCTTGGGGCATAGCGCGTCCAGATGCGGTGGCAAGGGCATATTTGGCCTACACATGGAATTTTCACGCTCTCCTTGTGCATACACTCCTACCTTGATATAAGTAGGTGTCGTGATACCTTCCGGTGTAACTCAGAAAACTTTAATTTTTTCGGCCCCCGCCCGCCATGGCACGGAGTTTAGCGCGTCCAGATGCGGTGACGTGGGCAAAATTGGCCTACACATGGAATTTTCATGTTCTCCTTGGGCACACGCTCCTACCACGATATATGGAGGTGTCGTGACACCTTCCGGTGTAATTCGGAAAACTTTGATTATTTCGAACCCCGCCCGCCATGGCACGGAGCTTAGCGGGTCCAGATGCGTTGGCGTGGACAAAATTGGCCTACAAATGGAATTTTCACGTTCTCCTTGTGCACACGTTCCTCCCACGATACAAGGAGGTGGCGTGACACCTCCAGGTGCAATTCGAAACACTTTGATTTTTTCGACCCCCGCCCGCAATGGCATGGGGCTTAGCGCGTCCAGATGCGGTGACATGGGCAAAATTGGCCTACACATGGAATTTTCATGTTCTCCTTGTGCACACGCTCCTACCACGATATAAGGAGGTGTCGTGACACCTTCCGGTGTAATTCGGAAAACTTTGATTATTTCGAACCCCGCCCGCCATGGCACGGGGCTTAGCGGGTCCAGATGCGTTGGCGTGGACAAAATTGGCCTACAAATGGAATTTCCACGTTCTCCTTGTGCACACGTTCCTCCCACGATACAAGGAAGTGGTGTGACACCTCCAGGTGCAATTCGAAACACTTTGATTTTTTCGACCCACGCCCGCAATGACATGGGGCTTAGCGCGTCCAGATGCGGTGGCATGGGGAAAATTGGCCTACACATGGAATTTTCATGTTCTCGTTTTGCACACGCTCCTACCACGATATAAGGAGGTGGCGTGACACCTTCCGGTGTAATTCGGAAAACTTTGATTATTTCGAACCCCGCCCGCCATGGCACGGGGCTTAGCGGGTCCAGATGCGTTGGCGTGGATAAAATTGGCCTACAAATGGAATTTCCACGTTTTACTTGTGCACACGCTCCTACCACGATATAAGGAGGTTTCGTCACACCTTCCGTTGTAATTCGGAATACTTTAATTTTTTCGACCGCCGCTCGCCATGGCACGAGGCTTAGCGCGTCCAGATGCGGTGGCGTTGGCGAAATTGGCCTACACATGGAATTTTCATGTTCTCGTTTTGCACACGCTCCTACCACGATATAAGGAGGTGTCGTGACACCTTCCGGTGTAATTCGGAAAACTTTGATTATTTCGAACCCCGCCCGCCATGGCACGGGGCTTAGCGGGTCCAGATGCGTTGGCGTGGACATAATTGGCCTACAAATGGAATTTTCTTGGTCTCATTATGCACATGCTCCTCCCACGATACAAGGAAGTGGCGTGACACCTCCAGGTGCAATTCGAAACACTTTGATTTTTTCGACCCCCGCCCGCAATGGCATGGGGCTTAGCGCGTCCAGATGCGGTGGCATGGGCAAAATTGGCCTACACATGGAATTTTCAAGTTCTCCTTGTGCACACACTCCTACCACGATATAAGTAGGTGTCGTGATACCTTCCGGTGTAATTCAGAAAACTTTGATTTTTTCGGCCCCCGCCCGCCATGGCACGGAGTTTAGCGCGTCCAGATGCGGTGACATGGGCAAAATTGGCCTACACATGGAATTTTCATGTTCTCCTTGTGCACACGCTCCTACCACGATATAAGGAGGTGTCGTGACACCTTCCGGTGTAATTCGGAAAACTTTGATTATTTCGAACCCCGCCCGCCATGGCACGGGGCATAGTGGGTCCAGATGTGTTGGCGTGGACAAAATTGGCCTACAAATGGAATTTCCACGTTCTCCTTGTGCACACGTTCCTCCCACGATACAAGGAAGTGGTGTGACACCTCCAGGTGCAATTCGAAACACTTTGATTTTTTCGACCCACGCCCGCAATGACATGGGGCTTAGCGCGTCCAGATGTGGTGGCACGAGCAAAATTGGCCGACACATGGAATTTTCACGTTCTCCTTGTGCACATACTCCTACCACGATATAAGTAGGTGTCGTTTTACCTTCCGGTGTAATTCAGAAAACTTTGATTTTTTCGACCCCCGCCTGTCATGGCACGGGGCTTAGCGCGTCCAGATGCGGTGGCATGGGCAAAATTAGCCTACACATGGAATTTTCACGTTCTCCTTGTGCACACGCTGCTACCACGATAAAAGGAGGTGTCGTGACACCTTCCGGGGTAATTCGGAAAAATTTGATTTTTTCGACCCCCGCCCGCCATGGCACGCGGCTTAGCGTGTCAAGATGCGGTGGCATGGGAAAAATTGGCCTACACATGGAATTTTCACGTTCTCCTTTGCACACACTCCTACCACTATATAAGTACGTGTGGTGATACCTTCCGGTGTAATTCAGAAAACTTTGATTTTTTCGGCCCCCGCCTGCCATGGCATGGGGTTTAGCGCGTCCAGATGCGGTGGCGTGGGCAAAATCGGCCTACACATGGAATTTTCACGTTTTACTTGTGCACACGCTCCTACCACGATATAAGGAGGTGTCGTCACACCTTCCGTTGTAATTCGGAATACTTTAATTTTTTCGACCCCCGCTCGCCATGGCACGAGGCTTAGCGCGTCCAGATGCGGTGGCGTTGGCGAAATTGGCCTACACATGGAATTTTCATGTTCTCGTTTTGCACACGCTCCTACCACGATATAAGGAGCTGTCGTGACACCTTCCGGTGTAATTCGGAAAACTTTGATTATTTCGAACCCCGCCCGCCATGGCATGGGGCTTAGCGGGTCCAGATGCGTTGGCGTGGACAAAATTGGCCTACAAATGGAATTTTCTTGGTCTCCTTGTGCACATGCTCCTCCCACGATACAAGGAGGTGGCGTGACACCTCCAGGTGCAATTCGAAACACTTTGATTTTTTCGACCCCCGCCCGCAATGGCATGGGGCTTAGCGCGTCCAGATGCCGTGGCATGGGCAAAATTCGCCTACACATGGAATTTTCAAGTTCTCCTTGTGCACACACTCCTTCCACGATATAAGTAGGTGTCGTGATACCTTTCGGTGTAATTCAGAAAACTTTGATTTTTTCGGCCCCCGCCCGCCATGGCACGGAGTTTAGCGCGTCCAGATGCGGTGACATGGGCAAAATTGGCCTACACATGGAATTTTCATGTTCTCCTTGTGCACACGCTCCTACCACAATATAAGGAGGTGTCGTGACAGCTTCCGGTGTAATTCGGAAAAGTTTGATTATTTCGAACCCCGCCCGCCATGGCACGGGGCTTAGTGGGTCCAGATGCGTTGGCGTGGACAAAATTGGCCTACAAATGGAATTTTCACGTTCTCCTTGTGCACACGTTCCTCCCACGATACAAGGAGGTGGCATGACACCTCCAGGTGCAATTCGAAACACTTTGATTTTTTCGACCCCCGCCCGCAATGGCATGGGGCTTAGCGCGTCCAGATGCGGTGGCATGGGCAAAATTGGCCTACACATGGAATTTTCATGTTCTCGTTTTGCACACGCTCCTACCACGATATAAGGAGGTGTCGTGACACCTTCCGGTGTAATTCGGAAAACTTTGATTATTTCGAACCCCGCCCGCCATGGCACGGGGCTTAGCGGGTCCAGATGCGTTGGCGTGGACAAAATTGGCCTACAAATGGAATTTTCTTGGTCTCCTTGTGCACATGCTCCTCCCACGATACAAGGAGGTGGCGTGACACCTCCAGGTGCAATTCGAAACACTTTGATTTTTTCGGCCCCCGCCCGCCATGGCACGGAGTTTAGCGCGTCCAGATGCGGTGACATGGGCAAAATTGGCCTACACATGGAATTTTCATGTTCTCCTTGTGCACACGCTCCTACCACGATATAAGGAGGTGTCGTGACAGCTTCCGGTGTAATTCGGAAAACTTTGATTATTTCGAACCCCGCCCGCCATGGCACGGGGCTTAGCGGGTCCAGATGCGTTGGCGAGGACAAAATTGGCCTACAAATGGAATTTCCACGTTCTCCTTGTGCACACGTTCCTCCCACGATACAAGGAGGTGGCGTGACACCTCCAGGTGCAATTCGAAACACTTTGATTTTTTCGACCCCCGCCCGCAATGGCATGGGGCTTAGCGCGTCCAGATGCGGTGGCATGGGCAAATTTGGCCTACACATGGAATTTTCACGCTCTCCTTGTGCATACACTCCTACCTTGATATAAGTAGGTGTCGTGATACCTTCCGGTGTAACTCAGAAAACTTTAATTTTTTCGGCCCCCGCCCGCCATGGCACGGAGTTTAGCGCGTCCAGATGCGGTGACGTGGGAAAAATTGGCCTACACATTGAATTTTCATGTTCTCCTTGGGCACACGCTCCTACCACGATATATGGAGGTGTCGTGACACCTTCCGGTGTAATTCGGAAAACTTTGATTATTTCGAACCCCGCCCGCCATGGCACGGAGCTTAGCGGGTCCAGATGCGTTGGCGTGGACAAAATTGGCCTACAAATGGAATTTTCACGTTCTCCTTGTGCACACGTTCCTCCCACGATACAAGGAGGTGGTGTGACACCTCCAGGTGCAATTCGAAACACTTTGATTTTTTCGACCCCACCCGCAATCTCATGGGGCTTAGCGCGTCCAGATGTGGTGGCATGGGCAAAATTGGCCTACAAATGGAATTTTCACGTTCTCCTTGTGCACACACTCCTACCACGATATAAGGAGGTGTCCTGACACCTTCCGGTGTAATTCGGAAAACTTTGACTTTTTCGACCCCCGCCCGCCATGGCACGGAGTTTAGCGCGTCCAGATGCGGTGACGTGGGCAAAATTGGCCTACACATGGAATTTTCATGTTCTCCTTTTGCACACGCTCCTACCACGATATAAGGAGGTGTCGTGACACCTTCCGGTGTAATTCGGAAAAGTTTGATTATTTCGAACCCCGCCCGCCATGGCACGGGGCTTAGCGGGTCCAGATGCGTTGGCGTGGACAAAATTGGCCTACAAATGGAATTTTCACGTTCTCCTTGTGCACACGTTCCTCCCACGATACAAGGAGGTGGCATGACAACTCCAGGTGCAATTCGAAACACTTTGATTTTTTCGACCCCCGCCCGCAATGGCATGGGGCTTAGCGCGTCCAGATGCGGTGGCATGGGCAAAATTGGCCTACACATGGAATTTTCATGTTGTCGTTTTGCACACGCTCCTACCACGATATAAGGAGGTGTCGTGACACCTTCCGGTGTAATTCGGAAAACTTTGATTTTTTCGACCCCCGCCCGCCATGGCACACGGCTTAGCGTGTCCAGATGCGGTGGCATGGGAAAAATTGGCCTACACATGGAATTTTCAAGTTCTCCTTTGCACACACTCCTACCACGATATAAGTAGGTGTCGTGATACCTTCCGGTGTAATTCAGAAAACTTTGATTTTTTCGGCCCCCGCCTGCCATGGCATGGGGTTTAGCGCGTCCAGATGCGGTGGCGTGGGCAAAATCGGCCTACACATGGAATTTTCACGATCTCCTTGTGCATACACTCCTACCTTGATATATGTAGGTGTCGTGATACCTTCCGGTGTAACTCAGAAAACTTTAATTTTTTCGGCCCCCGCCCGCCATGGCACGAAGTTTAGCGCGTCCAGATGCGGTGACGTGGGCAAAATTGGCCTACACATGGAATTTTCATGTTCTCCTTGTGCACACGCTCCTACCACGATATATGGAGGTGTCGTGACACCTTCCGGTGTAATTCGGAAAACTTTGATTATTTCGAACCCCGCCCGCCATAGCACGGGGCTTAGCGGGTCCAGATGCGTTGGCGTGGACAAAATTGGCCTACAAATGGAATTTTCTTGGTCTCCTTGTGCACATGCTCCTCCCACGATACAAGGAGGTGGCGTGACACCTCCAGGTGCAATTCGAAACACTTTGATTTTTTCGACCCCCGCCCGCAATGGCTTGGGGCTTAGCGCGTCCAGATGCCGTGGCATGGGCAAAATTGGCCTACACATGGAATTTTCAAGTTCTCCTTGTGCACACACTCCTACCACGATATAAGTAGGTGTCGTGATACCTTTCGGTGTAATTCAGAAAACTTTGATTTTTTCGGCCCCCGCCCGCCATGGCACGGAGTTTAGCGCGTCCAGATGCGGTGACATGGGCAAAATTGGCCTACACATGGAATTTTCATGTTCTCCTTGTGCACACGCTCCTACACCGATATAAGGAGGTGTCGTGACAGCTTTCGGTGTAATTCGGAAAACTTTGATTATTTCGAACCCCGCCCGCCATGGCACGGGGCTTAGCGGGTCCAGATGCGTTGGCGTGGACAAAATTGGCCTACAAATGGAATTTCCACGTTCTCCTTGTGAACACGTTCCTCCCACGATACAAGGAGGTGGCGTGACACCTCCAGGTGCAATTCGAAACACTTTGATTTTTTCGACCCCCGCCCGCAATGGCATGGGGCTTAGCGCGTCCAGATGCGGTGGCATGGGCAAATTTGGCCTACACATGGAATTTTCACGTTCTCCTTGTGCATACACTCCTACCTTGATATAAGTAGGTGTCGTGATACCTTCCGGTGTAACTCAGAAAACTTTAATTTTTTCGGCCCCCGCCCGCCATGGCACGGAGTTTAGCGCGTCCAGATGCGGTGACGTGGGCAAAATTGGCCTACACATGGAATTTTCATGTTCTCCTTGTGCACACGCTCCTACCACGATATATGGAGGTGTCGTGACACCTTCCGGTGTAATTCGGAAAACTTTGATTATTTCGAACCCCGCCCGCCATGGCACGGAGCTTAGCGGGTCCAGATGCGTTGGCGTGGACAAAATTGGCCTACAAATGGAATTTTCACGTTCTCCTTGTGCACACATTCCACCCACGATACAAGGAGGTGGCGTGACACCTCCAGGTGCAATTCGAAACACTTTGATTTTTTCGACCCACGCCCGCAATGACATGGGGCTTAGCGCGTCCAGATGCGGTGGCATGGGGAAAATTGGCCTACACATGGAATTTTCATGTTCTCGTTTTGCACACGCTCCTACCACGATATAAGGAGGTGGCGTGACACCTTCCGGTGTAATTCGGAAAACTTTGATTATTTCGAACCCCGCCCGCCATGGCACGGGGCTTAGCGGGTCCAGATGCGTTGGCGTGGACAAAATTGGCCTACAAATGGAATTTTCTTGGTCTCCTTGTGCACACGCTCCTCCCACGATACAAGGAGGTGGCGTGACACCTCCAGGTGCAATTCGAAACACTTTGATTTTTTCGACCCCCGCCCGCATTGGCATGGGGCTTAGCGCGTCCCGATGCGGTGGCATGGGCAAAATTGGCCTACACATGGAATTTTCAGGTTCTCCTGGTGCACACACTCCTACCACGATATAAGTAGGTGTCGTGATACCTTCCGGTGTAATTCAGAAAACTTTGATTTTTTCGGCCCCCGCCCGCCATGGCACGGAGTTTAGCGCGTCCTGATGCGGTGACATGGGCAAAATTGGCCAACACATGGAATTTTCATGTTCTCCTTGTGCACACGCTCCTACCACGATATAAGGAGGGGTCGTGACACCTTCCGGTGTAATTCGGAAAACTTTGATTATTTCGAACCCCGCCCGCCATGGCACGGGGCTTAGCGGGTCCAGATGCGTTGGCGTGGACAAAATTGGCCTACAAATGGAATTTCCACGTTCTCCTTGTGCACACGTTCCTCCCACAATACAAGGAAGTGGTGTGACACCTCCAGGTGCAATTCGAAACACTTTGATTTTTTCGACCCCCGCCCGCAATGGCATGGGGCTTAGCGCGTCCAGATGTGGTGGCACGAGCAAAATTGGCCGACACATGGAATTTTCACGTTCTCCTTGTGCACATACTCCTACCACGATATAAGTAGGTGTCGTTTTACCTTCCGGTGTAATTCAGAAAACTTTGATTTTTTCGACCCCCGCCTGTCATGGCACGGGGCTTAGCGCGTCCAGATGCGGTGGCATGGGCAAAATTAGCCTACACATGGAATTTTCGCGTTCTCCTTGTGCACACGCTGCTACCACGATATAAGGAGGTGTCGTGATACCTTCCGGTGTAATTCAGAAAACTTTGATTTTTTCTGCCCCCGCCTGCCATGGCATGGGGTTTAGCGCGTCCAGATGCGGTGGCGTGGGCAAAATCGGCCTACACATGGAATTTTCACGTTTTACTATTGCACACGCTCCTACCGCGATATAAGGAGGTGTCGTCACACCTTCCGTTGTAATTCGGAAAACTTTAATTTTTTCGACCCCCGCTCGCCATGGCACGAGGCTTAGCGCGTCCAGATGCGGTGGCGTTGGCGAAATTGGCCTACACATGGAATTTTCATTTCTCCTTGTGCACACGCTCCTCCCACGATACAAGGAGGTGGTGTGACACCTCCAGGTGCAATTCGAAACACTTTGATTTTTTCGACCCCACCCGCAATGGCATGGGGCTTAGCGCGTCCAGATGTGGTGGCATGGGCAAAATTGGCCTACAAATGGAATTTTCACGTTCTCCTTGTGCACACACTCCTACCACGATATAAGGAGGTGTCCTGACACCTTCCGGTGTAATTCGGAAAACTTTGACTTTTTCGACCCCCGCCCGCCATGGCACGGAGTTTAGCGCGTCCAGATGCGGTGACGTGGGCAAAATTGGCCTACACATGGAATTTTCATGTTCTCCTTTTGCACACGCTCCTACCACGATATAAGGAGGTGTCGTGACACCTTCCGGTGTAATTCGGAAAAGTTTGATTATTTCGAACCCCGCCCGCCATGGCACGGGGCTTAGCGGGTCCAGATGCGTTGGCGTGGACAAAATTGGCCTACAAATGGAATTTTCACGTTCTCCTTGTGCACACGTTCCTCCCACGATACAAGGAGGTGGCATGACAACTCCAGGTGCAATTTGAAACACTTTGATTTTTTCGACCCCCGCCCGCAATGGCATGGGGCTTAGCGCGTCCAGATGCGGTGGCATGGGCAAAATTGGCCTACACATGGAATTTTCATGTTGTCGTTTTGCACACGCTCCTACCACGATATAAGGAGGTGTCGTGACACCTTTCGGTGTAATTCGGAAAACTTTGATTTTTTCGACCCCCGCCCGCCATGCCACGCGGCTTAGCGTGTCCAGATGCGGTGGCATGGGAAAAATTGGCCTACACATGGAATTTTCACGTTCTCCTTTGCACACACTCCTACCACGATATAAGTAGGTGTCGTGATACCTTCCGGTGTAATTCAGAAAACTTTGATTTTTTCGGCCCCCGCCTGCCATGGCATGGGGTTTAGCGCGTCCAGATGCGGTGGCGTGGGCAAAATCGGCCTACACATGGAATTTTCACGATCTCCTTGTGCATCCACTCCTACCTTGATATAAGTAGGTGTCGTGATACCATCCGGTGTAACTCAGAAAACTTTAATTTTTTCGGCCCCCGCCCGCCATGGCACGAAGTTTAGCGCGTCCAGATGCGGTGACGTGGGCAAAATTGGCCTACACATGGAATTTTCATGTTCTCCTTGTGCACACGCTCCTACCACGATATATGGAGGTGTCGTGACACCTTCCGGTGTAATTCGAAACACTTTGATTTTTTCGACCCCACCCGCAATGGCATGGGGCTTAGCGCGTCCAGATGTGGTGGCATGGGCAAAATTGGCCTACAAATGGAATTTTCACGTTCTCCTTGTGCACACATTCCTCCCACGATACAAGGAGGTGGCGTGACACCTCCAGGTGTAATTCGAAACACTTTGATTTTTTCGACCCACGCCCGCAATGACATGGGGCTTAGCGCGTCCAGATGCGGTGGCATGGGGAAAATTGGCCTACACATGGAATTTTCATGTTCTCGTTTTGCACACGCTTCTACCACGATATAAGGAGGTGGCGTGACACCTTCCGGTGTAATTCGGAAAACTTTGATTATTTCGAACCCCGCCCGCCATGGCACGGGGCTTAGCGGGTCCAGATGCGTTGGCGTGGACAAAATTGGCCAACAAATGGAATTTTCTTGGTCTCCTTGTGCACACGCTCCTCCCACGATACAAGGAGGTGGCGTGACACCTCCAGGTGCAATTCGAAACACTTTGATTTTTTCGACCCCCGCCCGCAATGGCATGGGGCTTAGCGCGTCCAGATGCGGTGGCATGGGCAAAATTGGCCTACACATGGAATTTTCAAGTTCTCCTTGTGCACACACTCCTACCACGATATAAGTAGGTGTCGTGATACCTTCCGGTGTAATTCAGAAAACTTTGATTTTTTCGGCCCCCGCCCGCCATGGCACGGAGTTTAGCGCGTCCAAATGCGGTGACATGGGCAAAATTGGCCTACACATGGAATTTTCATGTTCTCCTTGTGCACACGCTCCTACCACGATATAAGGAGGTGTCGTGACACCTTCCGGTGTAATTCGGAAAACTTTGATTATTTCGAACCCCGCCCACCATGGCACGGGGCTTAGCGGGTCCAGATGCGTTGGCGTGGACAAAATTGGCCTACAAATGGAATTTCAACTTTCTCCTTGTGCACACGTTCCTCCCACGATACAAGGAAGTGGTGTGACACCTCCAGGTGCAATTCGAAACACTTTGATTTTTTCGACCCCCGCCCGCAATGGCATGGGGCTTAACGCGTCCAGATGTGGTGGCACGAGCAAAATTGGCCGACACATGGAATTTTCACGTTCTCCTTGTGCACATACTCCTACCACGATATAAGTAGGTGTCGTTTTACCTTCCGTTGTAATTCAGAAAACTTTGATTTTTTCGACCCCCGCCTGTCATGGCACGGGGCTTAGCGCGTCCAGATGCGGTGGCATGGGCAAAATTAGCCTACACATGGAATTTTCACGTTCTCCTTGTGCACACGCTCCTCCCACGATACAAGGAGGTGGTGTGACACCTCCAGGTGCAATTCGAAACACTTTGATTTTTTCGACCCCACCCGCAATGGCATGGGGCTTAGCGCGTCCAGATGTGGTGGCATGGGCAAAATTTGCCTACTCATGGAATTTTCACGTTCTCCTTGTGCACACACTCCTACCACGATATAAGGAGGTGTCCTGACACCTTCCGGTGTAATTCGGAAAACTTTGACTTTTTCGACCCTTGCCCGCCATGGCACGGAGTTTAGCGCGTCCAGATGCGGTGACGTGGGCAAAATTGGCCTACACATGGAATTTTCATGTTCTCCTTTTGCACACGCTCCTACCACGATATAAGGAGGTGTCGTGACACCTTCCGGTGTAATTTGGAAAAGTTTGATTATTTCGAACCCCGCCCGCCATGGCACGGGGCTTAGCGGGTCCAGATGCGTTGGCGTGGACAAAATTGGCCTACAAATGGAATTTTCACGTTCTCCTTGTGCACACGTTCCTCCCACGATACAAGGAGGTGGCATGACACCTCCAGGTGCAATTCGAAACACTTTGATTTTTTCGACCCCCGCCCGCAATGGCATGGGGCTTAGCGCGTCCAGATGCGGTGGCATGGGCAAAAATGGCCTACACATGGAATTTTCATGTTCTCGTTTTGCACACGCTCCTACCACGATATAAGGAGGTGTCGTGACACCTTTCGGTGTAATTCGGAAAACTTTGATTATTTCGAACCCCGCCCGCCATGGCACGGGGCTTAGCGGGTCCAGATGCGTTGGCGTGGACAAAATTGGCCTACAAATGGAATTTTCTTGGTCTCCTTGTGCACATGCTCCTCCCACGATACAAGGAGGTGGCGTGACATCTCCAGGTGCAATTCGAAACACTTTGATTTTTTCGACCCCCGCCCGCAATGGCATGGGGCTTAGCGCGTCCAGATGCCGTGGCATGGGCAAAATTGGCCTACACATGGAATTTTCAAGTTCTCCTTGTGCACACATTCCTACCACGATATAAGTAGGTGTCGTGATACCTTTCGGAGTAATTCAGAAAACTTTGATTTTTTCGGCCCCCGCCCGCCATGGCACGGAGTTTAGCGCGTCCAGATGCGGTGACGTGGGCAAAATTGGCCTACACATGGAATTTTCATGTTCTCCTTGTGCACACGCTCCTACCACGATATATGGAGGTGTCGTGACACCTTCCGGTGTAATTCGGAAAACTTTGATTATTTCGAACCCCGCCCGCCATGGCACGGAGCTTAGCGGGTCCAGATGCGTTGGCGTGGACAAAATTGGCCTACAAATGGAATTTTCACGTTCTCCTTGTGCACACATTCCTCCCACGATACAAGGAGGTGGCGTGACACCTCCAGGTGTAATTCGAAACACTTTGATTTTTTCGACCCACGCCCGCAATGACATGGGGCTTAGCGCGTCCAGATGCGGTGGCATGGGGAAAATTGGCCTACACATGGAATTTTCATGTTCTCGTTTTGCACACGCTTCTACCACGATATAAGGAGGTGGCGTGACACCTTCCGGTGTAATTCGGAAAACTTTGATTATTTCGAACCCCGCCCGCCATGGCACGGGGCTTAGCGGGTCCAGATGCGTTGGCGTGGACAAAATTGGCCAACAAATGGAATTTTCTTGGTCTCCTTGTGCACACGCTCCTCCCACGATACAAGGAGGTGGCGTGACACCTCCAGGTGCAATTCGAAACACTTTGATTTTTTCGACCCCCGCCCGCAATGGCATGGGGCTTAGCGCGTCCAGATGCGGTGGCATGGGCAAAATTGGCCTACACATGGAATTTTCAAGTTCTCCTTGTGCACACACTCCTACCACGATATAAGTAGGTGTCGTGATACCTTCCGGTGTAATTCAGAAAACTTTGATTTTTTCGGCCCCCGCCCGCCATGGCACGGAGTTTAGCGCGTCCAGATGCGGTGACATGGGCAAAATTGGCCTACACATGGAATTTTCATGTTCTCCTTGTGCACACGCTCCTACCACGATATAAGGAGGTGTCGTGACACCTTCCGGTGTAATTCGGAAAACTTTGATTATTTCGAACCCCGCCCGCCATGGCACGGGGCTTAGCGGGTCCAGATGCGTTGGCGTGGACAAAATTGGCCTACAAATGGAATTTCGACGTTCTCCTTGTGCACACGTTCCTCCCACGATACAAGGAAGTGGTGTGACACCACCAGGTGCAATTCGAAACACTTTGATTTTTTCGACCCCCGCCCGCAATGGCATGGGGCTTAGCGCGTCCAGATGTGGTGGCACGAGCAAAATTGGCCGACACATGGAATTTTCACGTTCTCCTTGTGCACATACTCCTACCACGATATAAGTAGGTGTCGTTTTACCTTCCGGTGTAATTCAGAAAACTTTGATTTTTTCGACCCCCGCCTGTCATGGCACGGGGCTTAGCGCGTCCAGATGCGGTGGCATGGGCAAAATTAGCCTACACATGGAATTTTCACGTTCTCCTTGTGCACACGCTGCTACCACGATATAAGGAGGTGTCGTGACACCTTCCGGGGTAATTCGGAAAAATTTGATTTTTTCGACCCCCGCCCGCCATGGCACGCGGCTTAGCGTGTCCAGATGCGGTGGCATGGGAAAAATTGGCCTACACATGGAATTTTCACGTTCTCCTTTGCACACACTCCTACCACGATATAAGTAGGTGTCGTGATACCTTCCGGTGTAATTCAGAAAACTTTGATTTTTTCGGCCCCCGCCTGCCATGGCATGGGGTTTAGCGCGTCCAGATGCGGTGGCGTGGGCAAAATCGGCCTACACATGGAATTTTCACGTTTTACTGGTGCACACGCTCCTACCAC
Source organism: Trifolium repens (assembly GCA_030408175.1). Classification (NCBI taxonomy): domain Eukaryota; kingdom Viridiplantae; phylum Streptophyta; class Magnoliopsida; order Fabales; family Fabaceae; genus Trifolium; species Trifolium repens. Next base: position 35,248,677 of record CP125838.1, on the reverse strand, counting down.
GATATAAGGAGGTGTCGTCACACCTTCCGTTGTAATTCGGAAAACTTTAATTTTTTCGACCCCCGCTCGCCATGGCACGAGGCTTAGCGCATCCAGATGCGGTGGCGTTGGCGAAATTGGCCTACACATGGAATTTTCATGTTCTCCTTGTGCACACGCTCCTCCCACGATACAAGGAGGTGGTGTGACACCTCCAGGTGCAATTCGAAACACTTTGATTTTTTCGACCCCACCCGCAATGGCATGGGGCTTAGCGCGTCCAGATGTGGTGGCATGGGCAAAATTGGCCTACTCATGGAATTTTCACGTTCTCCTTGTGCACACACTCCTACCACGATATAAGGAGGTGTCCTGACACCTTCCGGTGTAATTCGGAAAACTTTGACTTTTTCGACCCCCGCCCGCCATGGCACGGAGTTTAGCGCGTCCAGATGCGGTGACGTGGGCAAAATTGGCCTACACATGGAATTTTCATGTTCTCCTTTTGCACACGCTCCTACCACGATATAAGGAGGTGTCGTGACACCTTCCGGTGTAATTCGGAAAAGTTTGATTATTTCGAACCCCGCCCGCCATGGCACGGGGCTTAGCGGGTCCAGATGCGTTGGCGTGGACAAAATTGGCCTACAAATGGAATTTTCTTGGTCTCCTTGTGCACACGCTCCTCCCACGATATATGGAGGTGTCGTGACACCTTCCGGTGTAATTCGGAAAACTTTGATTATTTCGAACCCCGCCCTCCAAGGCACGGAGTTTAGCGGGTCCAGATGCGTTGGCGTGGACAAAATTGGCCTACAAATGGAATTTTCACGTTCTCCTTGTGCACACATTCCTCCCACGATACAAGGAGGTGGCGTGACACCTCCAGGTGCAATTCGAAACACTTTGATTTTTTCGACCCACGCCCGCAATGACATGGGGCTTAGCGCGTCCTGATGCGGTGGCATGGGGAAAATTGGCCTACACATGGAATTTTCATGTTCTCGTTTTGCACACGCTCCTACCACGATATAAGGAGGTGGCGTGACACCTTCCGGTGTAATTCGGAAAACTTTGATTATTTCGAACCCCGCCCGCCATGGCACGGGGCTTAGCGGGTCCAGATGCGTTGGCGTGGACAAAATTGGCCTACAAATGGAATTTTCTTGGTCTCCTTGTGCACACGCTCCTCCCACGATATAAGGAGGTGTCGTGACACCTTCCGGTGTAATTCGGAAAACTTTGATTATTTCGAACCCCGCCCGCCATGGCACGGGGCTTAGCGGGTCCAGATGCGTTGGCGTGGACAAAATTGGCCTACAAATGGAATTTCCACGTTCTCCTTGTGCACACGTTCCTCCCACGATACAAGGAAGTGGTGTGACACCTCCAGGTGCAATTCGAAACACTTTGATTTTTTCGACCCCCACCCGCAATGGCATGGGGCTTAGCGCGTCCAGATGTGGTGGCACGAGCAAAATTGGCCGACACATGGAATTTTCACGTTCTCCTTGTGCACATACTCCTACCACGATATAAGTAGGTGTCGTTTTACCTTCCGGTGTAATTCAGAAAACTTTGATTTTTTCGACCCCCGCCTGTCATGGCACGGGGCTTAGCGCGTCCAGATGCGGTGGCATGGGCAAAATTAGCCTACACATGGAATTTTCACGTTCTCCTTGTGCACACGCTGCTACCACGATATAAGGAGGTGTCGTGACACCTTCCGGGGTAATTCGGAAAAATTTGATTTTTTCGACCCCAGCCCGCCATGGCACGCGGCTTAGCGTGTCCAGATGCGGTGGCATGGGAAAAATTGGCCTACACATGGAATTTTCACGTTCTCTTTTGCACACACTCCTACCACGATATAAGTAGGTATCGTGATACCTTCCGGTGTAATTCAGAAAACTTTGATTTTTTCGGCCCCCGCCTGCCATGGCATGGGGTTTAGCGCGTCCAGATGCGGTGGCGTGGGCAAAATCGGCCTACACATGGAATTTTCACGTTTTACTTGTGCACACGCTCCTACCACGATATAAGGAGGTGTCCTGACACCTTCCGGTGTAATTCGGAAAACTTTGACTTTTTCGACCCCTGCCCGCCATGGCACGGAGTTTAGCGCGTCCAGATGCGGTGACGTGGGCAAAATTGGCCTACACATGGAATTTTCATGTTCTCCTTTTGCACACGCTCCTACCACGATATAAGGAGGTGTCGTGACACCTTCCGGTGTAATTCGGAAAAGTTTGATTATTTCGAACCCCGCCCGCCATGGCACGGGGCTTAGCGGGTCCAGATGCGTTGGCGTGGACATTGGCCTACAAATGGAATTTTCACGTTCTCCTTGTGCACACGTTCCTCCCACGATACAAGGAGGTGGCATGACACCTCCAGGTGCAATTCGAAACACTTTGATTTTTTCGACCCCCGCCCGCAATGGCATGGGGCTTAGCGCGTCCAGATGCGGTGGCATGGGCAAAATTGGCCTACACATGGAATTTTCATGTTCTCGTTTTGCACACGCTCCTACCACGATATAAGGAGGTGTCGTGACACCTTCCGGTGTAATTCGGAAAACTTTGATTATTTCGAACCCGGCCCGCCATGGCACGGGGCTTAGCGGGTCCAGATGCGTTGGCGTGGACAAAATTGGCCTACAAATGGAATTTCCACGTTCTCCTTGTGCACACGTTCCTCCCACGATACAAGGAAGTGGTGTGACACCTCCAGGTGCAATTCGAAACACTTTGATTTTTTCGACCCCCACCCGCAATGGCATGGGGCTTAGCGCGTCCAGATGTGGTGGCACGAGCAAAATTGGCCGACACATGGAATTTTCACGTTCTCCTTGTGCACATACTCCTACCACGATATAAGTAGGTGTCGTTTTACCTTCCGGTGTAATTCAGAAAACTTTGATTTTTTCGACCCCCGCCTGTCATGGCACGGGGCTTAGCGCGTCCAGATGCGGTGGCATGGGCAAAATTAGCCTACACATGGAATTTTCACGTTCTCCTTGTGCACACGCTGCTACCACGATATAAGGAGGTGTCGTGACACCTTCCGGGGTAATTCGGAAAAATTTGATTTTTTCGACCCCAGCCCGCCATGGCACGCGGCTTAGCGTGTCCAGATGCGGTGGCATGGGAAAAATTGGCCTACACATGGAATTTTCACGTTCTCTTTTGCACACACTCCTACCACGATATAAGTAGGTATCGTGATACCTTCCGGTGTAATTCAGAAAACTTTGATTTTTTCGGCCCCCGCCTGCCATGGCATGGGGTTTAGCGCGTCCAGATGCGGTGGCGTGGGCAAAATCGGCCTACACATGGAATTTTCACGTTTTACTTGTGCACACGCTCCTACCACGATATAAGGAGGTGTCCTGACACCTTCCGGTGTAATTCGGAAAACTTTGACTTTTTCGACCCCTGCCCGCCATGGCACGGAGTTTAGCGCGTCCAGATGCGGTGACGTGGGCAAAATTGGCCTACACATGGAATTTTCATGTTCTCCTTTTGCACACGCTCCTACCACGATATAAGGAGGTGTCGTGACACCTTCCGGTGTAATTCGGAAAAGTTTGATTATTTCGAACCCCGCCCGCCATGGCACGGGGCTTAGCGGGTCCAGATGCGTTGGCGTGGACATTGGCCTACAAATGGAATTTTCACGTTCTCCTTGTGCACACGTTCCTCCCACGATACAAGGAGGTGGCATGACACCTCCAGGTGCAATTCGAAACACTTTGATTTTTTCGACCCCCGCCCGCAATGGCATGGGGCTTAGCGCGTCCAGATGCGGTGGCATGGGCAAAATTGGCCTACACATGGAATTTTCATGTTCTCGTTTTGCACACGCTCCTACCACGATATAAGGAGGTGTCGTGACACCTTCCGGTGTAATTCGGAAAACTTTGATTATTTCGAACCCGGCCCGCCATGGCACGGGGCTTAGCGGGTCCAGATGCGTTGGCGTGGACAAAATTGGCCTACAAGTGGAATTTCCACGTTCTCCTTGTGCACACGTTCCTCCCACGATACAAGGAGGTGGCGTGACACCTCCAGGTGCAATTCGAAACACTTTGATTTTTTCGACCCCCGCCCGCAATGGCATGGGGCTTAGCGCGTCCAGATGCGGTGGCATGGGAAAATTTGGCCTACAAATGGAATTTTCACGTTCTGCTTGTGCATACACTCCTACCTTGATATAAGTAGGTGTCGTGATACCTTCCGGTGTAACTCAGAAAACTTTAATTTTTTCGGCCCCCGCCCGCCATGGCACGGAGTTTAGCGCGTCCAGATGCGGTGACGTGGGCAAAATTGGCCTACACATGGAATTTTCATGTTCTCCTTGTGCACACGCTCCTACCACGATATATGGAGGTGTCGTGACACCTTCCGGTGTAATTCGGAAAACTTTGATTATTTCGAACCCCGCCCTCCAAGGCACGGAGCTTAGCGGGTCCAGATGCGTTGGCGTGGACAAAATTGGCCTACAAATGGAATTTTCACGTTCTCCTTGTGCACACATTCCTCCCACGATACAAGGAGGTGGCGTGACACCTCCAGGTGCAATTCGAAACACTTTGATTTTTTCGACCCACGCCCGCAATGACATGGGGCTTAGCGCGTCCTGATGCGGTGGCATGGGGAAAATTGGCCTACACATGGAATTTTCATGTTCTCGTTTTGCACACGCTCCTACCACGATATAAGGAGGTGGCGTGACACCTTCCGGTGTAATTCGGAAAACTTTGATTATTTCGAACCCCGCCCGCCATGGCACGGGGCTTAGCGGGTCCAGATGCGTTGGCGTGGACAAAATTGGCCTACAAATGGAATTTTCTTGGTCTCCTTGTGCACACGCTCCTCCCACGATATAAGGAGGTGTCGTGACACCTTCCGGTGTAATTCGGAAAACTTTGATCATTTCGAACCCCGCCCGCCATGGCACGGGGCTTAGCGGGTCCAGATGCGTTGGCGTGGACAAAATTGGCCTACAAATGGAATTTCCACGTTCTCCTTGTGCACACGTTCCTCCCACGATACAAGGAAGTGGTGTGACACCTCCAGGTGCAATTCGAAACACTTTGATTTTTTCGACCCCCACCCGCAATGGCATGGGGCTTAGCGCGTCCAGATGTGGTGGCACGAGCAAAATTGGCCGACACATGGAATTTTCACGTTCTCCTTGTGCACATACTCCTACCACGATATAAGTAGGTGTCGTTTTACCTTCCGGTGTAATTCAGAAAACTTTGATTTTTTCGACCCCCGCCTGTCATGGCACGGGGCTTAGCGCGTCCAGATGCGGTGGCATGGGCAAAATTAGCCTACACATGGAATTTTCACGTTCTCCTTGTGCACACGCTGCTACCACGATATAAGGAGGTGTCGTGACACCTTCCGGGGTAATTCGGAAAAATTTGATTTTTTCGACCCCAGCCCGCCATGGCACGCGGCTTAGCGTGTCCAGATGCGGTGGCATGGGAAAAATTGGCCTACACATGGAATTTTCACGTTCTCTTTTGCACACACTCCTACCACGATATAAGTAGGTATCGTGATACCTTCCGGTGTAATTCAGAAAACTTTGATTTTTTCGGCCCCCGCCTGCCATGGCATGGGGTTTAGCGCGTCCAGATGCGGTGGCGTGGGCAAAATCGGCCTACACATGGAATTTTCACGTTTTACTTGTGCACACGCTCCTACCACGATATAAGGAGGTGTCCTGACACCTTCCGGTGTAATTCGGAAAACTTTGACTTTTTCGACCCCTGCCCGCCATGGCACGGAGTTTAGCGCGTCCAGATGCGGTGACGTGGGCAAAATTGGCCTACACATGGAATTTTCATGTTCTCCTTTTGCACACGCTCCTACCACGATATAAGGAGGTGTCGTGACACCTTCCGGTGTAATTCGGAAAAGTTTGATTATTTCGAACCCCGCCCGCCATGGCACGGGGCTTAGCGGGTCCAGATGCGTTGGCGTGGACATTGGCCTACAAATGGAATTTTCACGTTCTCCTTGTGCACACGTTCCTCCCACGATACAAGGAGGTGGCATGACACCTCCAGGTGCAATTCGAAACACTTTGATTTTTTCGACCCCCGCCCGCAATGGCATGGGGCTTAGCGCGTCCAGATGCGGTGGCATGGGCAAAATTGGCCTACACATGGAATTTTCATGTTCTCGTTTTGCACACGCTCCTACCACGATATAAGGAGGTGTCGTGACACCTTCCGGTGTAATTCGGAAAACTTTGATTATTTCGAACCCCGCCCGCCATGGCACGGGGCTTAGCGGGTCCAGATGCGTTGGCGTGGACAAAATTGGCCTACAAATGGAATTTTCTTGGTCTCCTTGTGCACATGCTCCTCCCACGATACAAGGAGGTGGCGTGACACCTCCAGGTGCAATTCGAAACACTTTGATTTTTTCGACCCCCGCCCGCAATGGCATGGGGCTTAGCGCGTCCAGATGCGGTGGCATGGGCAAATTTGGCCTACACATGGAATTTTCACGTTCTCCTTGTGCATACACTCCTACCTTGATATAAGTAGGTGTCGTGATACCTTCCGGTGTAACTCAGAAAACTTTAATTTTTTCGGCCCCCGCCCGCCATGGCACGGAGTTTAGCGCGTCCAGATGCGGTGACGTGGGCAAAATTGGCCTACACATGGAATTTTCATGTTCTCCTTGTGCACACACTCCTACCACGATATAAGGAGGTGTCGTGACAGCTTCCGGTGTAATTCGGAAAACTTTGATTATTTCGAACCCCGTCCGCCATGGCACGGGGCTTAGCGGGTCCAGATGCGTTGGCGTGGACAAAATTGGCCTACAAATGGAATTTCCACGTTCTCCTTGTGCACACGTTCCTCCCACGATACAAGGAGGTGGCGTGACACCTCCAGGTGCAATTCGAAACACTTTGATTTTTTCGACCCCCGCCCGCAATGGCATGGGGCTTAGCGCATCCAGATGCGGTGCCATGGGCAAATTTGGCCTACACATGGAATTTTCACGTTCTCCTTGTGCATACACTCCTACCTTGATATAAGTAGGTGTCGTGATACCTTCCGGTGTAACTCAGAAAACTTTAATTTTTTCGGCCCCCGCCCGCCATGGCACGGAGTTTAGCGCGTCCAGATGCGGTGACGTGGGCAAAATTGGCCTACACATGGAATTTTCATGTTCTCCTTGTGCACACGCTCCTACCACGATATATGGAGGTGTCGTGACACCTTCCGGTGTAATTCGGAAAACTTTGATTATTTCGAACCCCGCCCGCCATGGCACGGGGCTTAGCGGGTCCAGATGCGTTGGCGTGGACAAAATTGGCCTACAAATGGAATTTCCACGTTCTCCTTGTGCACACGTTCCTCCCACGATACAAGGAAGTGGTGTGACACCTCCAGGTGCAATTCGAAACAATTTGATTTTTTCGACCCACGCCCGCAATGACATGGGGCTTAGCGCGTCCAGATGCGGTGGCATGGGGAAAATTGGCCTACACATGGAATTTTCATGTTCTCGTTTTGCACACGCTCCTACCACGATATAAGGAGGTGTCGTGACACCTTCCGGTGTAATTCGGAAAACTTTGATTATTTCGAACCTCGCCCGCCATGGCACGGGGCTTAGCGGGTCCAGATGCGTTGGCGTGGACAAAATTGGCCTACAAATGGAATTTTCTTGGTCTCCTTGTGCACATGCTCCTCCCACGATACAAGGAGGTGGCGTGACACCTCCAGGAGCAATTCGAAACACTTTGATTTTTTCGACCCCCGCCCGCAATGGCATGGGGCTTAGCGCATCCAGATGCGGTGCCATGGGCAAATTTGGCCTACACATGGAATTTTCACGTTCTCCTTGTGCATACACTCCTACCTTGATATAAGTAGGTGTCGTGATACCTTCCGGTGTAACTCAGAAAACTTTAATTTTTTCGGCCCCCGCCCGCCATGGCACGGAGTTTAGCGCGTCCAGATGCGGTGACGTGGGCAAAATTGGCCTACACATGGAATTTTCATGTTCTCCTTGGGCACACGCTCCTACCACGATATATGGAGGTGTCGTGACACCTTCCGGTGTAATTCGGAAAACTTTGATTATTTCGAACCCCGCCCGCCATGGCACGGAGCTTAGCGGGTCCAGATGCGTTGGCGTGGACAAAATTGGCCTACAAATGGAATTTTCACGTTCTCCTTGTGCACACGTTCCTCCCACGATACAAGGAGGTGGCGTGACACCTCCAGGTGCAAGTCGAAACACTTTGATTTTTTCGACCCCCGCCCGCAATGGCATGGGGCTTAGCGCGTCCAGATGCGGTGACATGGGCAAAATTGGCCTACACATGGAATTTTCATGTTCTCCTTGTGCACACGCTCCTACCACGATATAAGGAGGTGTCGTGACACCTTCCGGTGTAATTCGGAAAACTTTGATTATTTCGAACCCCGCCCGCCATGGCACGGGGCTTAGCGGGTCCAGATGCGTTGGCGTGGACAAAATTGGCCTACAAATGGAATTTCCACGTTCTCCTTGTGCACACGTTCCTCCCACGATACAAGGAAGTGGTGTGACACCTCCAGGTGCAATTCGAAACAATTTGATTTTTTCGACCCACGCCCGCAATGACATGGGGCTTAGCGCGTCCAGATGCGGTGGCATGGGGAAAATTGGCCTACACATGGAATTTTCATGTTCTCATTTTGCACACGCTCCTACCACGATATAAGGAGGTGTCGTGACACCTTCCGGTGTAATTCGGAAAACTTTGATTATTTCGAACCCCGCCCGCCATGGCACGGGGCTTAGCGGGTCCAGATGCGTTGGCGTGGACAAAATTGGCCTACAAATGGAATTTTCTTGGTCTCCTTGTGCACATGCTCCTCCCACGATACAAGGAGGTGGCGTGACACCTCCAGGTGCAATTCGAAACACTTTGATTTTTTCGACCCCCGCCCGCAATGGCATGGGGCTTAGCACGTCCAGATGCCGTGGCATGGGCAAAATTGGCCTACACATGGAATTTTCAAGTTCTCCTTGTGCACACACACCTACCACGATATAAGTAGGTGTCGTGATACCTTTCGGTGTAATTCAGAAAACTTTGATTTTTTCGGCCCCCGCCCGCCATGGCACGGAGTTTAGCGCGTCCAGATGCGGTGACATGGGCAAAATTGGCCTACACATGGAATTTTCATGTTCTCCTTGTGCACACGCTCCTACCACGATATAAGGAGGTGTCGTGACAGCTTCCGGTGTAATTCGGAAAAGTTTGATTATTTCGAACCCCGCCCGCCATGGCACGGGGCTTAGCGGGTCCAGATGCGTTGGCGTGGACAAAATTGGCCTACAATTGGAATTTTCACGTTCTCCTTGTGCACACGTTCCTCCCATGATACAAGGAGGTGGCATGACACCTCCAGGTGCAATTTGAAACACTTTGATTTTTTCGACCCCCGCCCGCAATGGCATGGGGCTTAGCGCGTCCAGATGCGGTGGCATGGGCAAAATTGGCCTACACATGGAATTTTCATGTTCTCGTTTTGCACACGCTCCTACCACGATATAAGGAGGTGTCGTGACACCTTCCGGTGTAATTCGGAAAACTTTGATTATTTCGAACCTCGCCCGCCATGGCACGGGGCTTAGCGGGTCCAGATGCGTTCGCGTGGACAAAATTGGCCTACAAATGGAATTTTCTTGGTCTCCTTGTGCACATGCTCCTCCCACGATACAAGGAGGTGGCGTGACACCTCCAGGTGCAATTCGAAACACTTTGATTTTTTCGACCCCCGCCCGCAATGGCTTGGGGCTTAGCGCGTCCAGATGCGGTGGCAAGGGCATATTTGGCCTACACATGGAATTTTCACGCTCTCCTTGTGCATACACTCCTACCTTGATATAAGTAGGTGTCGTGATACCTTCCGGTGTAACTCAGAAAACTTTAATTTTTTCGGCCCCCGCCCGCCATGGCACGGAGTTTAGCGCGTCCAGATGCGGTGACGTGGGCAAAATTGGCCTACACATGGAATTTTCATGTTCTCCTTGGGCACACGCTCCTACCACGATATATGGAGGTGTCGTGACACCTTCCGGTGTAATTCGGAAAACTTTGATTATTTCGAACCCCGCCCGCCATGGCACGGGGCTTAGCGGGTCCAGATGCGTTGGCGTGGATAAAATTGGCCTACAAATGGAATTTCCACGTTTTACTTGTGCACACGCTCCTACCACGATATAAGGAGGTTTCGTCACACCTTCCGTTGTAATTCGGAATACTTTAATTTTTTCGACCCCCGCTCGCCATGGCACGAGGCTTAGCGCGTCCAGATGCGGTGGCGTTGGCGAAATTGGCCTACACATGGAATTTTCATGTTCTCGTTTTGCACACGCTCCTACCACGATATAAGGAGGTGTCGTGACACCTTCCGGTGTAATTCGGAAAACTTTGATTATTTCGAACCCCGCCCGCCATGGCACGGGGCTTAGCGGGTCCAGATGCGTTGGCGTGGACATAATTGGCCTACAAATGGAATTTTCTTGGTCTCATTATGCACATGCTCCTCCCACGATACAAGGAAGTGGCGTGACACCTCCAGGTGCAATTCGAAACACTTTGATTTTTTCGACCCCCGCCCGCAATGGCTTGGGGCTTAGCGCGTCCAGATGCGGTGGCAAGGGCATATTTGGCCTACACATGGAATTTTCACGCTCTCCTTGTGCATACACTCCTACCTTGATATAAGTAGGTGTCGTGATACCTTCCGGTGTAACTCAGAAAACTTTAATTTTTTCGGCCCCCGCCCGCCATGGCACGGAGTTTAGCGCGTCCAGATGCGGTGACGTGGGCAAAATTGGCCTACACATGGAATTTTCATGTTCTCCTTGGGCACACGCTCCTACCACGATATATGGAGGTGTCGTGACACCTTCCGGTGTAATTCGGAAAACTTTGATTATTTCGAACCCCGCCCGCCATGGCACGGAGCTTAGCGGGTCCAGATGCGTTGGCGTGGACAAAATTGGCCTACAAATGGAATTTTCACGTTCTCCTTGTGCACACGTTCCTCCCACGATACAAGGAGGTGGCGTGACACCTCCAGGTGCAATTCGAAACACTTTGATTTTTTCGACCCCCGCCCGCAATGGCATGGGGCTTAGCGCGTCCAGATGCGGTGACATGGGCAAAATTGGCCTACACATGGAATTTTCATGTTCTCCTTGTGCACACGCTCCTACCACGATATAAGGAGGTGTCGTGACACCTTCCGGTGTAATTCGGAAAACTTTGATTATTTCGAACCCCGCCCGCCATGGCACGGGGCTTAGCGGGTCCAGATGCGTTGGCGTGGACAAAATTGGCCTACAAATGGAATTTCCACGTTCTCCTTGTGCACACGATCCTCCCACGATACAAGGAAGTGGTGTGACACCTCCAGGTGCAATTCGAAACACTTTGATTTTTTCGACCCACGCCCGCAATGACATGGGGCTTAGCGCGTCCAGATGCGGTGGCATGGGGAAAATTGGCCTACACATGGAATTTTCATGTTCTCGTTTTGCACACGCTCCTACCACGATATAAGGAGGTGGCGTGACACCTTCCGGTGTAATTCGGAAAACTTTGATTATTTCGAACCCCGCCCGCCATGGCACGGGGCTTAGCGGGTCCAGATGCGTTGGCGTGGATAAAATTGGCCTACAAATGGAATTTCCACGTTTTACTTGTGCACACGCTCCTACCACGATATAAGGAGGTTTCGTCACACCTTCCGTTGTAATTCGGAAAACTTTGATTATTTCGAACCCCGCCCGCCATGGCACGGGGCTTAGCGGGTCCAGATGCGTTGGCGTGGACAAAATTGGCCTACAAATGGAATTTCCACGTTCTCCTTGTGCACACGATCCTCCCACGATACAAGGAAGTGGTGTGACACCTCCAGGTGCAATTCGAAACACTTTGATTTTTTCGACCCCCGCCCGCAATGGCATGGGGCTTAGCGCATCCAGATGCGGTGCCATGGGCAAATTTGGCCTACACATGGAATTTTCACGTTCTCCTTGTGCATACACTCCTACCTTGATATAAGTAGGTGTCGTGATACCTTCCGGTGTAACTCAGAAAACTTTAATTTTTTCGGCCCCCGCCCGCCATGGCACGGAGTTTAGCGCGTCCAGATGCGGTGACGTGGGCAAAATTGGCCTACACATGGAATTTTCATGTTCTCCTTGTGCACACGCTCCTACCACGATATATGGAGGTGTCGTGACACCTTCCGGTGTAATTCGGAAAACTTTGATTATTTCGAACCCCGCCCGCCATGGCACGGGGCTTAGCGGGTCCAGATGCGTTGGCGTGGACAAAATTGGCCTACAAATGGAATTTCCACGTTCTCCTTGTGCACACGTTCCTCCCACGATACAAGGAAGTGGTGTGACACCTCCAGGTGCAATTCGAAACAATTTGATTTTTTCGACCCACGCCCGCAATGACATGGGGCTTAGCGCGTCCAGATGCGGTGGCATGGGGAAAATTGGCCTACACATGGAATTTTCATGTTCTCGTTTTGCACACGCTCCTACCACGATATAAGGAGGTGTCGTGACACCTTCCGGTGTAATTCGGAAAACTTTGATTATTTCGAACCTCGCCCGCCATGGCACGGGGCTTAGCGGGTCCAGATGCGTTGGCGTGGACAAAATTGGCCTACAAATGGAATTTTCTTGGTCTCCTTGTGCACATGCTCCTCCCACGATACAAGGAGGTGGCGTGACACCTCCAGGAGCAATTCGAAACACTTTGATTTTTTCGACCCCCGCCCGCAATGGCATGGGGCTTAGCGCATCCAGATGCGGTGCCATGGGCAAATTTGGCCTACACATGGAATTTTCACGTTCTCCTTGTGCATACACTCCTACCTTGATATAAGTAGGTGTCGTGATACCTTCCGGTGTAACTCAGAAAACTTTAATTTTTTCGGCCCCCGCCCGCCATGGCACGGAGTTTAGCGCGTCCAGATGCGGTGACGTGGGCAAAATTGGCCTACACATGGAATTTTCATGTTCTCCTTGGGCACACGCTCCTACCACGATATATGGAGGTGTCGTGACACCTTCCGGTGTAATTCGGAAAACTTTGATTATTTCGAACCCCGCCCGCCATGGCACGGAGCTTAGCGGGTCCAGATGCGTTGGCGTGGACAAAATTGGCCTACAAATGGAATTTTCACGTTCTCCTTGTGCACACGTTCCTCCCACGATACAAGGAGGTGGCGTGACACCTCCAGGTGCAAGTCGAAACACTTTGATTTTTTCGACCCCCGCCCGCAATGGCATGGGGCTTAGCGCGTCCAGATGCGGTGACATGGGCAAAATTGGCCTACACATGGAATTTTCATGTTCTCCTTGTGCACACGCTCCTACCACGATATAAGGAGGTGTCGTGACACCTTCCGGTGTAATTCGGAAAACTTTGATTATTTCGAACCCCGCCCGCCATGGCACGGGGCTTAGCGGGTCCAGATGCGTTGGCGTGGACAAAATTGGCCTACAAATGGAATTTCCACGTTCTCCTTGTGCACACGTTCCTCCCACGATACAAGGAAGTGGTGTGACACCTCCAGGTGCAATTCGAAACAATTTGATTTTTTCGACCCACGCCCGCAATGACATGGGGCTTAGCGCGTCCAGATGCGGTGGCATGGGGAAAATTGGCCTACACATGGAATTTTCATGTTCTCATTTTGCACACGCTCCTACCACGATATAAGGAGGTGTCGTGACACCTTCCGGTGTAATTCGGAAAACTTTGATTATTTCGAACCCCGCCCGCCATGGCACGGGGCTTAGCGGGTCCAGATGCGTTGGCGTGGACAAAATTGGCCTACAAATGGAATTTTCTTGGTCTCCTTGTGCACATGCTCCTCCCACGATACAAGGAGGTGGCGTGACACCTCCAGGTGCAATTCGAAACACTTTGATTTTTTCGACCCCCGCCCGCAATGGCATGGGGCTTAGCACGTCCAGATGCCGTGGCATGGGCAAAATTGGCCTACACATGGAATTTTCAAGTTCTCCTTGTGCACACACACCTACCACGATATAAGTAGGTGTCGTGATACCTTTCGGTGTAATTCAGAAAACTTTGATTTTTTCGGCCCCCGCCCGCCATGGCACGGAGTTTAGCGCGTCCAGATGCGGTGACATGGGCAAAATTGGCCTACACATGGAATTTTCATGTTCTCCTTGTGCACACGCTCCTACCACGATATAAGGAGGTGTCGTGACAGCTTCCGGTGTAATTCGGAAAAGTTTGATTATTTCGAACCCCGCCCGCCATGGCACGGGGCTTAGCGGGTCCAGATGCGTTGGCGTGGACAAAATTGGCCTACAATTGGAATTTTCACGTTCTCCTTGTGCACACGTTCCTCCCATGATACAAGGAGGTGGCATGACACCTCCAGGTGCAATTTGAAACACTTTGATTTTTTCGACCCCCGCCCGCAATGGCATGGGGCTTAGCGCGTCCAGATGCGGTGGCATGGGCAAAATTGGCCTACACATGGAATTTTCATGTTCTCGTTTTGCACACGCTCCTACCACGATATAAGGAGGTGTCGTGACACCTTCCGGTGTAATTCGGAAAACTTTGATTATTTCGAACCTCGCCCGCCATGGCACGGGGCTTAGCGGGTCCAGATGCGTTCGCGTGGACAAAATTGGCCTACAAATGGAATTTTCTTGGTCTCCTTGTGCACATGCTCCTCCCACGATACAAGGAGGTGGCGTGACACCTCCAGGTGCAATTCGAAACACTTTGATTTTTTCGACCCCCGCCCGCAATGGCTTGGGGCTTAGCGCGTCCAGATGCGGTGGCAAGGGCATATTTGGCCTACACATGGAATTTTCACGCTCTCCTTGTGCATACACTCCTACCTTGATATAAGTAGGTGTCGTGATACCTTCCGGTGTAACTCAGAAAACTTTAATTTTTTCGGCCCCCGCCCGCCATGGCACGGAGTTTAGCGCGTCCAGATGCGGTGACGTGGGCAAAATTGGCCTACACATGGAATTTTCATGTTCTCCTTGGGCACACGCTCCTACCACGATATATGGAGGTGTCGTGACACCTTCCGGTGTAATTCGGAAAACTTTGATTATTTCGAACCCCGCCCGCCATGGCACGGGGCTTAGCGGGTCCAGATGCGTTGGCGTGGATAAAATTGGCCTACAAATGGAATTTCCACGTTTTACTTGTGCACACGCTCCTACCACGATATAAGGAGGTTTCGTCACACCTTCCGTTGTAATTCGGAATACTTTAATTTTTTCGACCCCCGCTCGCCATGGCACGAGGCTTAGCGCGTCCAGATGCGGTGGCGTTGGCGAAATTGGCCTACACATGGAATTTTCATGTTCTCGTTTTGCACACGCTCCTACCACGATATAAGGAGGTGTCGTGACACCTTCCGGTGTAATTCGGAAAACTTTGATTATTTCGAACCCCGCCCGCCATGGCACGGGGCTTAGCGGGTCCAGATGCGTTGGCGTGGACATAATTGGCCTACAAATGGAATTTTCTTGGTCTCATTATGCACATGCTCCTCCCACGATACAAGGAAGTGGCGTGACACCTCCAGGTGCAATTCGAAACACTTTGATTTTTTCGACCCCCGCCCGCAATGGCTTGGGGCTTAGCGCGTCCAGATGCGGTGGCAAGGGCATATTTGGCCTACACATGGAATTTTCACGCTCTCCTTGTGCATACACTCCTACCTTGATATAAGTAGGTGTCGTGATACCTTCCGGTGTAACTCAGAAAACTTTAATTTTTTCGGCCCCCGCCCGCCATGGCACGGAGTTTAGCGCGTCCAGATGCGGTGACGTGGGCAAAATTGGCCTACACATGGAATTTTCATGTTCTCCTTGGGCACACGCTCCTACCACGATATATGGAGGTGTCGTGACACCTTCCGGTGTAATTCGGAAAACTTTGATTATTTCGAACCCCGCCCGCCATGGCACGGAGCTTAGCGGGTCCAGATGCGTTGGCGTGGACAAAATTGGCCTACAAATGGAATTTTCACGTTCTCCTTGTGCACACGTTCCTCCCACGATACAAGGAGGTGGCGTGACACCTCCAGGTGCAATTCGAAACACTTTGATTTTTTCGACCCCCGCCCGCAATGGCATGGGGCTTAGCGCGTCCAGATGCGGTGACATGGGCAAAATTGGCCTACACATGGAATTTTCATGTTCTCCTTGTGCACACGCTCCTACCACGATATAAGGAGGTGTCGTGACACCTTCCGGTGTAATTCGGAAAACTTTGATTATTTCGAACCCCGCCCGCCATGGCACGGGGCTTAGCGGGTCCAGATGCGTTGGCGTGGACAAAATTGGCCTACAAATGGAATTTCCACGTTCTCCTTGTGCACACGATCCTCCCACGATACAAGGAAGTGGTGTGACACCTCCAGGTGCAATTCGAAACACTTTGATTTTTTCGACCCACGCCCGCAATGACATGGGGCTTAGCGCGTCCAGATGCGGTGGCATGGGGAAAATTGGCCTACACATGGAATTTTCATGTTCTCGTTTTGCACACGCTCCTACCACGATATAAGGAGGTGGCGTGACACCTTCCGGTGTAATTCGGAAAACTTTGATTATTTCGAACCCCGCCCGCCATGGCACGGGGCTTAGCGGGTCCAGATGCGTTGGCGTGGATAAAATTGGCCTACAAATGGAATTTCCACGTTTTACTTGTGCACACGCTCCTACCACGATATAAGGAGGTTTCGTCACACCTTCCGTTGTAATTCGGAATACTTTAATTTTTTCGACCGCCGCTCGCCATGGCACGAGGCTTAGCGCGTCCAGATGCGGTGGCGTTGGCGAAATTGGCCTACACATGGAATTTTCATGTTCTCGTTTTGCACACGCTCCTACCACGATATAAGGAGGTGTCGTGACACCTTCCGGTGTAATTCGGAAAACTTTGATTATTTCGAACCCCGCCCGCCATGGCACGGGGCTTAGCGGGTCCAGATGCGTTGGCGTGGACATAATTGGCCTACAAATGGAATTTTCTTGGTCTCATTATGCACATGCTCCTCCCACGATACAAGGAAGTGGCGTGACACCTCCAGGTGCAATTCGAAACACTTTGATTTTTTCGACCCCCGCCCGCAATGGCATGGGGCTTAGCGCGTCCAGATGCGGTGGCATGGGCAAAATTGGCCTACACATGGAATTTTCAAGTTCTCCTTGTGCACACACTCCTACCACGATATAAGTAGGTGTCGTGATACCTTCCGGTGTAATTCAGAAAACTTTGATTTTTTCGGCCCCCGCCCGCCATGGCACGGAGTTTAGCGCGTCCAGATGCGGTGACATGGGCAAAATTGGCCTACACATGGAATTTTCATGTTCTCCTTGTGCACACGCTCCTACCACGATATAAGGAGGTGTCGTGACACCTTCCGGTGTAATTCGGAAAACTTTGATTATTTCGAACCCCGCCCGCCATGGCACGGGGCATAGTGGGTCCAGATGTGTTGGCGTGGACAAAATTGGCCTACAAATGGAATTTCCACGTTCTCCTTGTGCACACGTTCCTCCCACGATACAAGGAAGTGGTGTGACACCTCCAGGTGCAATTCGAAACACTTTGATTTTTTCGACCCACGCCCGCAATGACATGGGGCTTAGCGCGTCCAGATGTGGTGGCACGAGCAAAATTGGCCGACACATGGAATTTTCACGTTCTCCTTGTGCACATACTCCTACCACGATATAAGTAGGTGTCGTTTTACCTTCCGGTGTAATTCAGAAAACTTTGATTTTTTCGACCCCCGCCTGTCATGGCACGGGGCTTAGCGCGTCCAGATGCGGTGGCATGGGCAAAATTAGCCTACACATGGAATTTTCACGTTCTCCTTGTGCACACGCTGCTACCACGATAAAAGGAGGTGTCGTGACACCTTCCGGGGTAATTCGGAAAAATTTGATTTTTTCGACCCCCGCCCGCCATGGCACGCGGCTTAGCGTGTCAAGATGCGGTGGCATGGGAAAAATTGGCCTACACATGGAATTTTCACGTTCTCCTTTGCACACACTCCTACCACTATATAAGTACGTGTGGTGATACCTTCCGGTGTAATTCAGAAAACTTTGATTTTTTCGGCCCCCGCCTGCCATGGCATGGGGTTTAGCGCGTCCAGATGCGGTGGCGTGGGCAAAATCGGCCTACACATGGAATTTTCACGTTTTACTTGTGCACACGCTCCTACCACGATATAAGGAGGTGTCGTCACACCTTCCGTTGTAATTCGGAATACTTTAATTTTTTCGACCCCCGCTCGCCATGGCACGAGGCTTAGCGCGTCCAGATGCGGTGGCGTTGGCGAAATTGGCCTACACATGGAATTTTCATGTTCTCGTTTTGCACACGCTCCTACCACGATATAAGGAGGTGTCGTGACACCTTCCGGTGTAATTCGGAAAACTTTGATTATTTCGAACCCCGCCCGCCATGGCATGGGGCTTAGCGGGTCCAGATGCGTTGGCGTGGACAAAATTGGCCTACAAATGGAATTTTCTTGGTCTCCTTGTGCACATGCTCCTCCCACGATACAAGGAGGTGGCGTGACACCTCCAGGTGCAATTCGAAACACTTTGATTTTTTCGACCCCCGCCCGCAATGGCATGGGGCTTAGCGCGTCCAGATGCCGTGGCATGGGCAAAATTCGCCTACACATGGAATTTTCAAGTTCTCCTTGTGCACACACTCCTTCCACGATATAAGTAGGTGTCGTGATACCTTTCGGTGTAATTCAGAAAACTTTGATTTTTTCGGCCCCCGCCCGCCATGGCACGGAGTTTAGCGCGTCCAGATGCGGTGACATGGGCAAAATTGGCCTACACATGGAATTTTCATGTTCTCCTTGTGCACACGCTCCTACCACAATATAAGGAGGTGTCGTGACAGCTTCCGGTGTAATTCGGAAAAGTTTGATTATTTCGAACCCCGCCCGCCATGGCACGGGGCTTAGTGGGTCCAGATGCGTTGGCGTGGACAAAATTGGCCTACAAATGGAATTTTCACGTTCTCCTTGTGCACACGTTCCTCCCACGATACAAGGAGGTGGCATGACACCTCCAGGTGCAATTCGAAACACTTTGATTTTTTCGACCCCCGCCCGCAATGGCATGGGGCTTAGCGCGTCCAGATGCGGTGGCATGGGCAAAATTGGCCTACACATGGAATTTTCATGTTCTCGTTTTGCACACGCTCCTACCACGATATAAGGAGGTGTCGTGACACCTTCCGGTGTAATTCGGAAAACTTTGATTATTTCGAACCCCGTCCGCCATGGCACGGGGCTTAGCGGGTCCAGATGCGTTGGCGTGGACAAAATTGGCCTACAAATGGAATTTTCTTGGTCTCCTTGTGCACATGCTCCTCCCACGATACAAGGAGGTGGCGTGACACCTCCAGGTGCAATTCGAAACACTTTGATTTTTTCGGCCCCCGCCCGCCATGGCACGGAGTTTAGCGCGTCCAGATGCGGTGACATGGGCAAAATTGGCCTACACATGGAATTTTCATGTTCTCCTTGTGCACACGCTCCTACCACGATATAAGGAGGTGTCGTGACAGCTTCCGGTGTAATTCGGAAAACTTTGATTATTTCGAACCCCGCCCGCCATGGCACGGGGCTTAGCGGGTCCAGATGCGTTGGCGTGGACAAAATTGGCCTACAAATGGAATTTCCACGTTCTCCTTGTGCACACGTTCCTCCCGCGATACAAGGAGGTGGCGTGACACCTCCAGGTGCAATTCGAAACACTTTGATTTTTTCGACCCCCGCCCGCAATGGCATGGGGCTTAGCGCGTCCTGATGCGGTGGCATGGGCAAATTTGGCCTACACATGGAATTTTCACGCTCTCCTTGTGCATACACTCCTACCTTGATATAAGTAGGTGTCGTGATACCTTCCGGTGTAACTCAGAAAACTTTAATTTTTTCGGCCCCCGCCCGCCATGGCACGGAGTTTAGCGCGTCCAGATGCGGTGACGTGGGAAAAATTGGCCTACACATTGAATTTTCATGTTCTCCTTGGGCACACGCTCCTACCACGATATATGGAGGTGTCGTGACACCTTCCGGTGTAATTCGGAAAACTTTGATTATTTCGAACCCCGCCCGCCATGGCACGGAGCTTAGCGGGTCCAGATGCGTTGGCGTGGACAAAATTGGCCTACAAATGGAATTTTCACGTTCTCCTTGTGCACACGTTCCTCCCACGATACAAGGAGGTGGCGTGACACCTCCAGGTGCAATTCGAAACACTTTGATTTTTTCGACCCCCGCCCGCAATGGCATGGTGCTTAGCGCGTCCAGATGCGGTGGCATGGGGAAAATTGGCCTACACATGGAATTTTCATGTTCTCGTTTTGCACACGCTCCTACCACGATATAAGGAGGTGGCGTGACACCTTCCGGTGTAATTCGGAAAACTTTGATTATTTCGAACCCCGCCCGCCATGGCACGGGGCTTAGCGGGTCCAGATGCGTTGGCGTGGATAAAATTGGCCTACAAATGGAATTTCAACGTTCTCCTTGTGCACACGTTCCTCCCACGATACAAGGAAGTGGTGTGACACCTCCAGATGCAATTCGAAACACTTTGATTTTTTCGACCCCCGCCCGCAATGGCATGGGGCTTAGCGCGTCCAGATGCCGTGGCATGGGCAAAATTGGCCTACACATGGAATTTTCAAGTTCTCCTTGTGCTCACACTCCTACCACGATATAAGTAGGTGTCGTGATACCTTTCGGTGTAATTCAGAAAACTTTGATTTTTTCGGCCCCCGCCCGCCATGGCACGGAGTTTAGCGCGTCCAGATGCGGTGACATGGGCAAAATTGGCCTACACATGGAATTTTCATGTTCTCCTTGTGCACACGCTCCTACCACGATATAAGGAGGTGTCGTGACAGCTTCCTGTGTAATTCGGAAAACTTTGATTATTTCGAACCCCGCCCGCCATGGCACGGGGCTTAGCGGGTCCAGATGCGTTGGCGTGGTCAAAATTGGAGTACAAATGGAATTTTCACGTTCTCCTTGTGCACACGTTCCTCCCACGATACAAGGAGGTGGCATGACACCTCCAGGTGCAATTCGAAACACTTTGATTTTTTCGACCCCCGCCCGCAATGGCATGGGGCTTAGCGCGTCCAGATGCGGTGGCATGGGCAAAATTGGCCTACACATGGAATTTTCATGTTCTCGTTTTGCACACGCTCCTACCACGATATAAGGAGGTGTCGTGACACCTTCTGGTGTAATTCGGAAAACTTTGATTATTTCGAACCCCGCCCGCCATGGCACGGGGCTTAGCGGGTCCAGATGCGTTGGCGTGGACAAAATTGGCCTACAAATGGAATTTTCTTGGTCTCCTTGTGCACATGCTCCTCCCACGATACAAGGAGGTGGCGTGACACCTCCAGGTGCAATTCGAAACACTTTGATTTTTTCGACCCCCGCCCGCAATGGCATGGGGCTTAGCGCGTCCAGATGCCGTGGCATGGGCAAAATTGGCCTACACATGGAATTTTCAAGTTCTCCTTGTGCACACACTCCTACCACGATATAAGTAGGTGTCGTGATAGCTTTCGGTGTAATTCAGAAAACTTTGATTTTTTCGGCCCCCGCCCGCCATGGCACGGAGTTTAGCGCGTCCAGATGCGGGGACATGGGCAAAATTGGCCTACACATGGAATTTTCATGTTCTCCTTGTGCACACGCTCCTACCACGATATAAGGAGGTGTCGTGACAGCTTCCGGTGTAATTCGGAAAACTTTGATTATTTCGAACCCCGCCCGCCATGGCACGGGGATTAGCGGGTCCAGATGCGTTGGCGTGGACAAAATTGGCCTACAAATGGAATTTCCACGTTCTCCTTGTGCACACGTTCCTCCCACGATACAAGGAGGTGGCGTGACACCTCCAGGAGCAATTCGAAACACTTTGATTTTTTCGACCCCCGCCCGCAATGGCATGGGGCTTAGCGCGTCCAGATGCGGTGGCATGGGCAAATTTGGCCTACACATGGAATTTTCACGCTCTCCTTGTGCATACACTCCTACCTTGATATAAGTAGGTGTCGTGATACCTTCCGGTGTAACTCAGAAAACTTTAATTTTTTCGGCCCCCGCCCGCCATGGCACGGAGTTTAGCGCGTCCAGATGCGGTGACGTGGGAAAAATTGGCCTACACATTGAATTTTCATGTTCTCCTTGGGCACACGCTCCTACCACGATATATGGAGGTGTCGTGACACCTTCTGGTGTAATTCGGAAAACTTTGATTATTTCGAACCCCGCCCGCCATGGCACGGAGCTTAGCGGGTCCAGATGCGTTGGCGTGGACAAAATTGGCCTACAAATGGAATTTTCACGTTCTCCTTGTGCACACGTTCCTCCCACGATACAAGGAGGTGGCGTGACACCTCCAGGTGCAATTCGAAACACTTTGATTTTTTCGACCCCCGCCCGCAATGGCATGGTGCTTAGCGCGTCCAGATGCGGTGGCATGGGGAAAATTGGCCTACACATGGAATTTTCATGTTCTCGTTTTGCACACGCTCCTACCACGATATAAGGAGGTGGCGTGACACCTTCCGGTGTAATTCGGAAAACTTTGATTATTTCGAACCCCGCCATGGCACGGGGCTTAGCGGGTCCAGATGCGTTGGCGTGGATAAAATTGGCCTACAAATGGAATTTCCACGTTCTCCTTGTGCACACGTTCCTCCCACGATACAAGGAAGTGGTGTGACACCTCCAGATGCAATTCGAAACACTTTGATTTTTTCGACCCCCGCCCGCAATGGCATGGGGCTTAGCGCGTCCAGATGCCGTGGCATGGGCAAAATTGGCCTACACATGGAATTTTCAAGTTCTCCTTGTGCTCACACTCCTACCACGATATAAGTAGGTGTCGTGATACCTTTCGGTGTAATTCAGAAAACTTTGATTTTTTCGGCCCCCGCCCGCCATGGCACGGAGTTTAGCGCGTCCAGATGCGGTGACATGGGCAAAATTGGCCTACACATGGAATTTTCATGTTCTCCTTGTGCACACGCTCCTACCACGATATAAGGAGGTGTCGTGACAGCTTCCTGTGTAATTCGGAAAACTTTGATTATTTCGAACCCCGCCCGCCATGGCACGGGGCTTAGCGGGTCCAGATGCGTTGGCGTGGTCAAAATTGGCCTACAAATGGAATTTTCACGTTCTCCTTGTGCACACGTTCCTCCCACGATACAAGGAGGTGGCATGACACCTCCAGGTGCAATTCGAAACACTTTGATTTTTTCGACCCCCGCCCGCAATGGCATGGGGCTTAGCGCGTCCAGATGCGGTGGCATGGGCAAAATTGGCCTACACATGGAATTTTCATGTTCTCGTTTTGCACACGCTCCTACCACGATATAAGGAGGTGTCGTGACACCTTCTGGTGTAATTCGGAAAACTTTGATTATTTCGAACCCCGCCCGCCATGGCACGGGGCTTAGCGGGTCCAGATGCGTTGGCGTGGACAAAATTGGCCTACAAATGGAATTTTCTTGGTCTCCTTGTGCACATGCTCCTCCCACGATACAAGGAGGTGGCGTGACACCTCCAGGTGCAATTCGAAACACTTTGATTTTTTCGACCCCCGCCCGCAATGGCATGGGGCTTAGCGCGTCCAGATGCCGTGGCATGGGCAAAATTGGCCTACACATGGAATTTTCAAGTTCTCCTTGTGCACACACTCCTACCACGATATAAGTAGGTGTCGTGATAGCTTTCGGTGTAATTCAGAAAACTTTGATTTTTTCGGCCCCCGCCCGCCATGGCACGGAGTTTAGCGCGTCCAGATGCGGGGACATGGGCAAAATTGGCCTACACATGGAATTTTCATGTTCTCCTTGTGCACACGCTCCTACCACGATATAAGGAGGTGTCGTGACAGCTTCCGGTGTAATTCGGAAAACTTTGATTATTTCGAACCCCGCCCGCCATGGCACGGGGATTAGCGGGTCCAGATGCGTTGGCGTGGACAAAATTGGCCTACAAATGGAATTTCCACGTTCTCCTTGTGCACACGTTCCTCCCACGATACAAGGAGGTGGCGTGACACCTCCAGGTGCAATTCGAAACACTTTGATTTTTTCGACCCCCGCCCGCAATGGCATGGGGCTTAGCGCGTCCAGATGCGGTGGCATGGGCAAATTTGGCCTACACATGGAATTTTCACGCTCTCCTTGTGCATACACTCCTACCTTGATATAAGTAGGTGTCGTGATACCTTCCGGTGTAACTCAGAAAACTTTAATTTTTTCGGCCCCCGCCCGCCATGGCACGGAGTTTAGCGCGTCCAGATGCGGTGACGTGGGAAAAATTGGCCTACACATGGAATTTTCATGTTCTCCTTGGGCACACGCTCCTACCACGATATATGGAGGTGTCGTGACACCTTCCGGTGTAATTCGGAAAACTTTGATTATTTCGAACCCCGCCCGCCATGGCACGGAGCTTAGCGGGTCCAGATGCGTTGGCGTGGACAAAATTGGCCTACAAATGGAATTTTCACGTTCTCCTTGTGCACACGTTCCTCCCACGATACAAGGAGGTGGCGTGACACCTCCAGGTGCAATTCGAAACACTTTGATTTTTTCGACCCCCGCCCGCAATGGCATGGTGCTTAGCGCGTCCAGATGCGGTGGCATGGGGAAAATTGGCCTACACATGGAATTTTCATGTTCTCGTTTTGCACACGCTCCTACCACGATATAAGGAGGTGGCGTGACACCTTCCGGTGTAATTCGGAAAACTTTGATTATTTCGAACCCCGCCCGCCATGGCACGGGGCTTAGCGGGTCCAGATGCGTTGGCGTGGATAAAATTGGCCTACAAATGGAATTTCCACGTTCTCCTTGTGCACACGTTCCTCCCACGATACAAGGAAGTGGTGTGACACCTCCAGATGCAATTCGAAACACTTTGATTTTTTCGACCCCCGCCCGCAATGGCATGGGGCTTAGCGCGTCCAGATGCCGTGGCATGGGCAAAATTGGCCTACACATGGAATTTTCAAGTTCTCCTTGTGCACACACTCCTACCACGATATAAGTAGGTGTCGTGATACCTTTCGGTGTAATTCAGAAAACTTTGATTTTTTCGGCCCCCGCCCGCCATGGCACGGAGTTTAGCGCGTCCAGATGCGGTGACATGGGCAAAATTGGCCTACACATGGAATTTTCATGTTCTCCTTGTGCACACGCTCCTACCACGATATAAGGAGGTGTCGTGACAGCTTCCTGTGTAATTCGGAAAACTTTGATTATTTCGAACCCCGCCCGCCATGGCACGGGGCTTAGCGGGTCCAGATGCGTTGGCGTGGACAAAATTGGCCTACAAATGGAATTTTCACGTTCTCCTTGTGCACACGTTCCTCCCACGATACAAGGAGGTGGCATGACACCTCCAGGTGCAATTCGAAACACTTTGATTTTTTCGACCCCCGCCTGCAATGGCATGGGGCTTAGCGCGTCCAGATGCGGTGGCATGGGCAAATTTGGCCTACACATGGAATTTTCACGCTCTCCTTGTGCATACACTCCTACCTTGATATAAGTAGGTGTCGTGATACCTTCCGGTGTAACTCAGAAAACTTTAATTTTTTCGGCCCCCGCCCGCCATGGCACGGAGTTTAGCGCGTCCAGATGCGGTGACGTGGGAAAAATTGGCCTACACATGGAATTTTCATGTTCTCCTTGGGCACACGCTCCTACCACGATATATGGAGGTGTCGTGACACCTTCCGGTGTAATTCGGAAAACTTTGATTATTTCGAACCCCGCCCGCCATGGCACGGAGCTTAGTGGGTCCAGATGCGTTGGCGTGGACAAAATTGGCCTACAAATGGAATTTTCACGTTCTCCTTGTGCACACGTTCCTCCCACGATACAAGGAGGTGGCGTGACACCTCCAGGTGCAATTCGAAACACTTTGATTTTTTCGACCCCCGCCCGCAATGGCATGGTGCTTAGCGCGTCCAGATGCGGTGGCATGGGGAAAATTGGCCTACACATGGAATTTTCATGTTCTCGTTTTGCACACGCTCCTACCACGATATAAGGAGGTGGCGTGACACCTTCCGGTGTAATTCGGAAAACTTTGATTATTTCGAACCCCGCCCGCCATGGCACGGGGCTTAGCGGGTCCAGATGCGTTGGCGTGGATAAAATTGGCCTACAAATGGAATTTCCACGTTCTCCTTGTGCACACGTTCCTCCCACGATACAAGGAAGTGGTGTGACACCTCCAGATGCAATTCGAAACACTTTGATTTTTTCGACCCCCGCCCGCAATGGCATGGGGCTTAGCGCGTCCAGATGCCGTGGCATGGGCAAAATTGGCCTACACATGGAATTTTCAAGTTCTCCTTGTGCACACACTCCTACCACGATATAAGTAGGTGTCGTGATACCTTTCGGTGTAATTCAGAAAACTTTGATTTTTTCGGCCCCCGCCCGCCATGGCACGGAGTTTAGCGCGTCCAGATGCGGTGACATGGGCAAAATTGGCCTACACATGGAATTTTCATGTTCTCCTTGTGCACACGCTCCTACCACGATATAAGGAGGTGTCGTGACAGCTTCCTGTGTAATTCGGAAAATTTGATTATTTCGAACCCCGCCCGCCATGGCACGGGGCTTAGCGGGTCCAGATGCGTTGGCGTGGACAAAATTGGCCTACAAATGGAATTTTCACGTTCTCCTTGTGCACACGTTCCTCCCACGATACAAGGAGGTGGCATGACACCTCCAGGTGCAATTCAAAACACTTTGATTTTTTCGACCCCCGCCCGCAATGGCATGGGGCTTAGCGCGTCCAGATGCGGTGGCATGGGCAAAATTGGCCTACACATGGAATTTTCATGTTCTCGTTTTGCACACGCTCCTACCACGATATAAGGAGGTGTCGTGACACCTTCCGGTGTAATTCGGAAAACTTTGATTATTTCGAACCCCGCCCGCCATGGCACGGGGCTTAGCGGGTCCAGATGCGTTGGCGTGGACAAAATTGGCCTACAAATGGAATTTTCTTGGTCTCCTTGTGCACATGCTCCTCCCACGATACAAGGAGGTGGCGTGACACCTCCAGGTGCAATTCGAAACACTTTGATTTTTTCGACCCCCGCCCGCAATGCCATGGGGCTTAGCGCGTCCAGATGCCGTGGCATGGGCAAAATTGGCCTACACATGGAATTTTCAAGTTCTCCTTGTGCACACACTCCTACCACGATATAAGTAGGTGTCGTGATAGCTTTCGGTGTAATTCAGAAAACTTTGATTTTTTCGGCCCCCGCCCGCCATGGCACGGAGTTTAGCGCGTCCAGATGCGGTGACATGGGCAAAATTGGCCTACACATGGAATTTTCATGTTCTCCTTGTGCACACGCTCCTACCACGATATTAGGAGGTGTCGTGACAGCTTCCGGTGTAATTCGGAAAACTTTGATTATTTCGAACCCCGCCCGCCATGGCACGGGGCTTAGCGGGTCCAGATGCGTTGGCGTGGACAAAATTGGCCTACAAATGGAATTTCCACGTTCTCCTTGTGCACACGTTCCTCCCACGATACAAGGAGGTGGCGTGACACCTCCAGGTGCAATTCGAAACACTTTGATTTTTTCGACCCCCGCCCGCAATGGCATGGGGCTTAGCGCGTCCAGATGCGGTGGCATGGGCAAATTTGGCCTACACATGGAATTTTCACGCTCTCCTTGTGCATACACTCCTACCTTGATATAAGTAGGTGTCGTGATACCTTCCGGTGTAACTCAGAAAACTTTAATTTTTTCGGCCCCCGCCCGCCATGGCACGGAGTTTAGCGCGTCCAGATGCGGTGACGTGGGAAAAATTGGCCTACACATGGAATTTTCATGTTCTCCTTGGGCACACGCTCCTACCACGATATATGGAGGTGTCGTGACACCTTCCGGTGTAATTCGGAAAACTTTGATTATTTCGAACCCCGCCCGCCATGGCACGGAGCTTAGCGGGTCCAGATGCGTTGGCGTGGACAAAATTGGCCTACAAATGGAATTTTCACGTTCTCCTTGTGCACACGTTCCTCCCACGATACAAGGAGGTGGCGTGACACCTCCAGGTGCAATTCGAAACACTTTGATTTTTTCGACCCCCGCCCGCAATGGCATGGTGCTTAGCGCGTCCAGATGCGGTGGCATGGGGAAAATTGGCCTACACATGGAATTTTCATGTTCTCGTTTTGCACACGCTCCTACCACGATATAAGGAGGTGGCGTGACACCTTCCGGTGTAATTCGGAAAACTTTGATTATTTCGAACCCCGCCCGCCATGGCACGGGGCTTAGCGGGTCCAGATGCGTTGGCGTGGATAAAATTGGCCTACAAATGGAATTTCCACGTTCTCCTTGTGCACACGTTCCTCCCACGATACAAGGAAGTGGTGTGACACCTCCAGATGCAATTCGAAACACTTTGATTTTTTCGACCCCCGCCCGCAATGGCATGGGGCTTAGCGCGTCCAGATGCCGTGGCATGGGCAAAATTGGCCTACACATGGAATTTTCAAGTTCTCCTTGTGCACACACTCCTACCACGATATAAGTAGGTGTCGTGATACCTTTCGGTGTATTTCAGAAAACTTTGATTTTTTCGGCCCCCGCCCGCCATGGCACGGAGTTTAGCGCGTCCAGATGCGGTGACATGGGCAAAATTGGCCTACACATGGAATTTTCATGTTCTCCTTGTGCACACGCTCCTACCACGATATAAGGAGGTGTCGTGACAGCTTCCTGTGTAATTCGGAAAACTTTGATTATTTCGAACCCCGCCCGCCATGGCACGGGGCTTAGCGGGTCCAGATGCGTTGGCGTGGACAAAATTGGCCTACAAATGGAATTTTCACGTTCTCCTTGTGCACACGTTCCTCCCACGATACAAGGAGGTGGCATGACACCTCCAGGTGCAATTCGAAACACTTTGATTTTTTCGACCCCCGCCCGCAATGGCATGGGGCTTAGCGCGTCCAGATGCGGTGGCATGGGCAAAATTAGCCTACACATGGAATTTTCACGTTCTCCTTGTGCACACGCTGCTACCACGATAAAAGGAGGTGTCGTGACACCTTCCGGGGTAATTCGGAAAAATTTGATTTTTTCGACCCCCGCCCGCCATGGCACGCGGCTTAGCGTGTCCAGATGCGGTGGCATGGGAAAAATTGGCCTACACATGGAATTTTCACGTTCTCCTTTGCACACACTCCTACCACTATATAAGTAGGTGTCGTGATACATTCCGGTGTAATTCAGAAAACTTTGATTTTTTCGGCCCCCGCCTGCCATGGCATGGGGTTTAGCGCGTCCAGATGCGGTGGCGTGGGCAAAATCGGCCTACACATGGAATTTTCACGTTTTACTTGTGCACACGCTCCTACCACGATATAAGGAGGTGTCGTCACACCTTCCGTTGTAATTCGGAATACTTTAATTTTTTCGACCCCCGCTCGCCATGGCACGAGGCTTAGCGCGTCCAGATGCGGTGGCGTTGGCGAAATTGGCCTACACATGGAATTTTCATGTTCTCCTTGTGCACACGCTCCTCCCACGATACAAGGAGGTGGTGTGACACCTCCAGGTGCAATTCGAAACACTTTGATTTTTTCGACCCCACCCGCAATGGCATGGGGCTTAGCGCGTCCAGATGTGGTGGCATGGGCAAAATAGGCCTACACATGGAATTTTCACGTTCTCCTTGTGCACACACTCCTACCACGATATAAGGAGGTGTCGTGACACCTTCCGGTGTAATTCGGAAAAGTTTGATTATTTCCAACCCCGCCCGCCATGGCACGGGGCTTAGCGGGTCCAGATGCGTTGGCGTGGACAAAATTGGCCTACAAATGGAATTTTCACGTTCTCCTTGTGCACACGTTCCTCCCACGATACAAGGAGGTGGCATGACACCTCCAGGTGCAATTCGAAACACTTTGATTTTTTCGACCCCCGCCCGCAATGGCATGGGGCTTAGCGCGTCCAGATGCGGTGGCATGGGCAAATTTGGCCTACACATGGAATTTTCACGCTCTCCTTGTGCATACACTCCTACCTTGATATAAGTAGGTGTCGTGATACCTTCCGGTGTAACTCAGAAAACTTTAATTTTTTCGGCCCCCGCCCGCCATGGCACGGAGTTTAGCGCGTCCAGATGCGGTGACGTGGGAAAAATTGGCCTACACATGGAATTTTCATGTTCTCCTTGGGCACACGCTCCTACCACGATATATGGAGGTGTCGTGACACCTTCCGGTGTAATTCGGAAAACTTTGATTATTTCGAACCCCGCCCGCCATGGCACGGAGCTTAGCGGGTCCAGATGCGTTGGCGTGGACAAAATTGGCCTACAAATGGAATTTTCACGTTCTCCTTGTGCACACGTTCCTCCCACGATACAAGGAGGTGGCGTGACACCTCCAGGTGCAATTCGAAACACTTTGATTTTTTCGACCCCCGCCCGCAATGGCATGGTGCTTAGCGCGTCCAGATGCGGTGGCATGGGGAAAATTGGCCTACACATGGAATTTTCATGTTCTCGTTTTGCACACGCTCCTACCACGATATAAGGAGGTGGCGTGACACCTTCCGGTGTAATTCGGAAAACTTTGATTATTTCGAACCCCGCCCGCCATGGCACGGGGCTTAGCGGGTCCAGATGCGTTGGCGTGGATAAAATTGGCCTACAAATGGAATTTCCACGTTCTCCTTGTGCACACGTTCCTCCCACGATACAAGGAAGTGGTGTGACACCTCCAGATGCAATTCGAAACACTTTGATTTTTTCGACCCCCGCCCGCAATGGCATGGGGCTTAGCGCGTCCAGATGCCGTGGCATGGGCAAAATTGGCCTACACATGGAATTTTCAAGTTCTCCTTGTGCACACACTCCTACCACGATATAAGTAGGTGTCGTGATACCTTTCGGTGTAATTCAGAAAACTTTGATTTTTTCGGCCCCCGCCCGCCATGGCGCGGAGTTTAGCGCGTCCAGATGCGGTGACATGGGCAAAATTGGCCTACACATGGAATTTTCATGTTCTCCTTGTGCACACGCTCCTATCACGATATAAGGAGGTGTCGTGACAGCTTCCTGTGTAATTCGGAAAACTTTGATTATTTCGAACCCCGCCCGCCATGGCACGGGGCTTAGCGGGTCCAGATGCGTTGGCGTGGACAAAATTGGCCTACAAATGGAATTTTCACGTTCTCCTTGTGCACACGTTCCTCCCACGATACAAGGAGGTGGCGTGACACCTCCAGGTGCAATTCGAAACACTTTGATTTTTTCGACCCCCGCCCGCAATGGCATGGGGCTTAGCGCGTCCAGATGCGGTGGCATGGGCAAATTTGGCCTACACATGGAATTTTCACGCTCTCCTTGTGCATACACTCCTACCTTGATATAAGTAGGTGTCGTGATACCTTCCGGTGTAACTCAGAAAACTTTAATTTTTTCGGCCCCCGCCCGCCATGGCACGGAGTTTAGCGCGTCCAGATGCGGTGACGTGGGAAAAATTGGCCTACACATGGAATTTTCATGTTCTCCTTGGGCACACGCTCCTACCACGATATATGGAGGTGTCGTGACACCTTCCGGTGTAATTCGGAAAACTTTGATTATTTCGAACCCCGCCCGCCATGGCACGGAGCTTAGCGGGTCCAGATGCGTTGGCGTGGACAAAATTGGCCTACAAATGGAATTTTCACGTTCTCCTTGTGCACACGTTCCTCCCACGATACAAGGAGGTGGCGTGACACCTCCAGGTGCAATTCGAAACACTTTGATTTTTTCGACCCCCGCCCGCAATGGCATGGTGCTTAGCGCGTCCAGATGCGGTGGCATGGGGAAAATTGGCCTACACATGGAATTTTCATGTTCTCGTTTTGCACACGCTCCTACCACGATATAAGGAGGTGGCGTGACACCTTCCGGTGTAATTCGGAAAACTTTGATTATTTCGAACCCCGCCCGCCATGGCACGGGGCTTAGCGGGTCCAGATGCGTTGGCGTGGATAAAATTGGCCTACAAATGGAATTTCCACGTTCTCCTTGTGCACACGTTCCTCCCACGATACAAGGAAGTGGTGTGACACCTCCAGATGCAATTCGAAACACTTTGATTTTTTCGACCCCCGCCCGCAATGGCATGGGGCTTAGCGCGTCCAGATGCCGTGGCATGGGCAAAATTGGCCTACACATGGAATTTTCAAGTTCTCCTTGTGCACACACTCCTACCACGATATAAGTAGGTGTCGTGATACCTTTCGGTGTAATTCAGAAAACTTTGATTTTTTCGGCCCCCGCCCGCCATGGCGCGGAGTTTAGCGCGTCCAGATGCGGTGACATGGGCAAAATTGGCCTACACATGGAATTTTCATGTTCTCCTTGTGCACACGCTCCTATCACGATATAAGGAGGTGTCGTGACAGCTTCCTGTGTAATTCGGAAAACTTTGATTATTTCGAACCCCGCCCGCCATGGCACGGGGCTTA
Organism: Trifolium repens; assembly: GCA_030408175.1. Taxonomy (NCBI): domain Eukaryota; kingdom Viridiplantae; phylum Streptophyta; class Magnoliopsida; order Fabales; family Fabaceae; genus Trifolium; species Trifolium repens. The sequence continues at coordinate 35,216,020 of CP125838.1, read as the reverse complement.
GCGGGTCCAGATGCGTTGGCGTGGACAAAATTGGCCTACAAATGGAATTTTCACGTTCTCCTTGTGCACACGTTCCTCCCACGATACAAGGAGGTGGCGTGACACCTCCAGGTGCAATTCGAAACACTTTGATTTTTTCGACCCCCGCCCGCAATGGCATGGGGCTTAGCGCGTCCAGATGCGGTGGCATGGGCAAATTTGGCCTACACATGGAATTTTCACGCTCTCCTTGTGCATACACTCCTACCTTGATATAAGTAGGTGTCGTGATACCTTCCGGTGTAACTCAGAAAACTTTAATTTTTTCGGCCCCCGCCCGCCATGGCACGGAGTTTAGCGCGTCCAGATGCGGTGACGTGGGAAAAATTGGCCTACACATGGAATTTTCATGTTCTCCTTGGGCACACGCTCCTACCACGATATATGGAGGTGTCGTGACACCTTCCGGTGTAATTCGGAAAACTTTGATTATTTCGAACCCCGCCCGCCATGGCACGGAGCTTAGCGGGTCCAGATGCGTTGGCGTGGACAAAATTGGCCTACAAATGGAATTTTCACGTTCTCCTTGTGCACACGTTCCTCCCACGATACAAGGAGGTGGCGTGACACCTCCAGGTGCAATTCGAAACACTTTGATTTTTTCGACCCCCGCCCGCAATGGCATGGTGCTTAGCGCGTCCAGATGCGGTGGCATGGGGAAAATTGGCCTACACATGGAATTTTCATGTTCTCGTTTTGCACACGCTCCTACCACGATATAAGGAGGTGGCGTGACACCTTCCGGTGTAATTCGGAAAACTTTGATTATTTCGAACCCCGCCCGCCATGGCACGGGGCTTAGCGGGTCCAGATGCGTTGGCGTGGATAAAATTGGCCTACAAATGGAATTTCCACGTTCTCCTTGTGCACACGTTCCTCCCACGATACAAGGAAGTGGTGTGACACCTCCAGATGCAATTCGAAACACTTTGATTTTTTCGACCCCCGCCCGCAATGGCATGGGGCTTAGCGCGTCCAGATGCCGTGGCATGGGCAAAATTGGCCTACACATGGAATTTTCAAGTTCTCCTTGTGCACACACTCCTACCACGATATAAGTAGGTGTCGTGATACCTTTCGGTGTATTTCAGAAAACTTTGATTTTTTCGGCCCCCGCCCGCCATGGCACGGAGTTTAGCGCGTCCAGATGCGGTGACATGGGCAAAATTGGCCTACACATGGAATTTTCATGTTCTCCTTGTGCACACGCTCCTACCACGATATAAGGAGGTGTCGTGACAGCTTCCTGTGTAATTCGGAAAACTTTGATTATTTCGAACCCCGCCCGCCATGGCACGGGGCTTAGCGGGTCCAGATGCGTTGGCGTGGACAAAATTGGCCTACAAATGGAATTTTCACGTTCTCCTTGTGCACACGTTCCTCCCACGATACAAGGAGGTGGCATGACACCTCCAGGTGCAATTCGAAACACTTTGATTTTTTCGACCCCCGCCCGCAATGGCATGGGGCTTAGCGCGTCCAGATGCGGTGGCATGGGCAAAATTAGCCTACACATGGAATTTTCACGTTCTCCTTGTGCACACGCTGCTACCACGATAAAAGGAGGTGTCGTGACACCTTCCGGGGTAATTCGGAAAAATTTGATTTTTTCGACCCCCGCCCGCCATGGCACGCGGCTTAGCGTGTCCAGATGCGGTGGCATGGGAAAAATTGGCCTACACATGGAATTTTCACGTTCTCCTTTGCACACACTCCTACCACTATATAAGTAGGTGTCGTGATACCTTCCGGTGTAATTCAGAAAACTTTGATTTTTTCGGCCCCCGCCTGCCATGGCATGGGGTTTAGCGCGTCCAGATGCGGTGGCGTGGGCAAAATCGGCCTACACATGGAATTTTCACGTTTTACTTGTGCACACGCTCCTACCACGATATAAGGAGGTGTCGTCACACCTTCCGTTGTAATTCGGAATACTTTAATTTTTTCGACCCCCGCTCGCCATGGCACGAGGCTTAGCGCGTCCAGATGCGGTGGCGTTGGCGAAATTGGCCTACACATGGAATTTTCATGTTCTCCTTGTGCACACGCTCCTCCCACGATACAAGGAGGTGGTGTGACACCTCCAGGTGCAATTCGAAACACTTTGATTTTTTCGACCCCACCCGCAATGGCATGGGGCTTAGCGCGTCCAGATGTGGTGGCATGGGCAAAATAGGCCTACACATGGAATTTTCACGTTCTCCTTGTGCACACACTCCTACCACGATATAAGGAGGTGTCGTGACACCTTCCGGTGTAATTCGGAAAAGTTTGATTATTTCCAACCCCGCCCGCCATGGCACGGGGCTTAGCGGGTCCAGATGCGTTGGCGTGGACAAAATTGGCCTACAAATGGAATTTTCACGTTCTCCTTGTGCACACGTTCCTCCCACGATACAAGGAGGTGGCATGACACCTCCAGGTGCAATTCGAAACACTTTGATTTTTTCGACCCCCGCCCGCAATGGCATGGGGCTTAGCGCGTCCAGATGCGGTGGCATGGGCAAATTTGGCCTACACATGGAATTTTCACGCTCTCCTTGTGCATACACTCCTACCTTGATATAAGTAGGTGTCGTGATACCTTCCGGTGTAACTCAGAAAACTTTAATTTTTTCGGCCCCCGCCCGCCATGGCACGGAGTTTAGCGCGTCCAGATGCGGTGACGTGGGAAAAATTGGCCTACACATGGAATTTTCATGTTCTCCTTGGGCACACGCTCCTACCACGATATATGGAGGTGTCGTGACACCTTCCGGTGTAATTCGGAAAACTTTGATTATTTCGAACCCCGCCCGCCATGGCACGGAGCTTAGCGGGTCCAGATGCGTTGGCGTGGACAAAATTGGCCTACAAATGGAATTTTCACGTTCTCCTTGTGCACACGTTCCTCCCACGATACAAGGAGGTGGCGTGACACCTCCAGGTGCAATTCGAAACACTTTGATTTTTTCGACCCCCGCCCGCAATGGCATGGTGCTTAGCGCGTCCAGATGCGGTGGCATGGGGAAAATTGGCCTACACATGGAATTTTCATGTTCTCGTTTTGCACACGCTCCTACCACGATATAAGGAGGTGGCGTGACACCTTCCGGTGTAATTCGGAAAACTTTGATTATTTCGAACCCCGCCCGCCATGGCACGGGGCTTAGCGGGTCCAGATGCGTTGGCGTGGATAAAATTGGCCTACAAATGGAATTTCCACGTTCTCCTTGTGCACACGTTCCTCCCACGATACAAGGAAGTGGTGTGACACCTCCAGATGCAATTCGAAACACTTTGATTTTTTCGACCCCCGCCCGCAATGGCATGGGGCTTAGCGCGTCCAGATGCCGTGGCATGGGCAAAATTGGCCTACACATGGAATTTTCAAGTTCTCCTTGTGCACACACTCCTACCACGATATAAGTAGGTGTCGTGATACCTTTCGGTGTAATTCAGAAAACTTTGATTTTTTCGGCCCCCGCCCGCCATGGCGCGGAGTTTAGCGCGTCCAGATGCGGTGACATGGGCAAAATTGGCCTACACATGGAATTTTCATGTTCTCCTTGTGCACACGCTCCTACCACGATATAAGGAGGTGTCGTGACAGCTTCCGGTGTAATTCGGAAAACTTTGATTATTTCGAACCCCGCCCGCCATCGCACGGGGCTTAGCGGGTCCAGATGCGTTGGCGTGGACAAAATTGGCCTACAAAAGGAATTTCCACGTTCTCCTTGTGCACACGTTCCTCCCACGATACAAGGAGGTGGCGTGACACCTCCAGGTGCAATTCGAAACACTTTGATTTTTTCGACCCCCGCCCGCAATGGCATGGGGCTTAGCGCGTCCAGATGCGGTGGCATGGGCAAATTTGGCCTACACATGGAATTTTCACGCTCTCCTTGTGCATACACTCCTACCTTGATATAAGTAGGTGTCGTGATACCTTCCGGTGTAACTCAGAAAACTTTAATTTTTTCGGCCCCCGCCCGCCATGGCACGGAGTTTAGCGCGTCCAGATGCGGTGACGTGGGAAAAATTGGCCTACACATGGAATTTTCATGTTCTCCTTGGGCACACGCTCCTACCACGATATATGGAGGTGTCGTGACACCTTCCGGTGTAATTCGGAAAACTTTGATTATTTCGAACCCCGCCCGCCATGGCACGGGGCTTAGCGGGTCCAGATGCGTTGGCGTGGATAAAATTGGCCTACAAATGGAATTTCCACGTTCTCCTTGTGCACACGTTCCTCCCACGATACAAGGAAGTGGTGTGACACCTCCAGATGCAATTCGAAACACTTTGATTTTTTCGACCCCCGCCCGCAATGGCATGGGGCTTAGCGCGTCCAGATGCCGTGGCATGGGCAAAATTGGCCTACACATGGAATTTTCAAGTTCTCCTTGTGCACACACTCCTACCACGATATAAGTAGGTGTCGTGATACCTTTCGGTGTAATTCAGAAAACTTTGATTTTTTCGGCCCCCGCCCGCCATGGCGCGGAGTTTAGCGCGTCCAGATGCGGTGACATGGGCAAAATTGGCCTACACATGGAATTTTCATGTTCTCCTTGTGCACACGCTCCTATCACGATATAAGGAGGTGTCGTGACAGCTTCCTGTGTAATTCGGAAAACTTTGATTATTTCGAACCCCGCCCGCCATGGCACGGGGCTTAGCGGGTCCAGATGCGTTGGCGTGGACAAAATTGGCCTACAAATGGAATTTTCACGTTCTCCTTGTGCACACGTTCCTCCCACGATACAAGGAGGTGGCGTGACACCTCCAGGTGCAATTCGAAACACTTTGATTTTTTCGACCCCCGCCCGCAATGGCATGGGGCTTAGCGCGTCCAGATGCGGTGGCATGGGCATATTTGGCCTACACATGGAATTTTCACGCTCTCCTTGTGCATACACTCCTACCTTGATATAAGTAGGTGTCGTGATACCTTTCGGTGTAACTCAGAAAACTTTAATTTTTTCGGCCCCCGCCCGCCATGGCACGGAGTTTAGCGCGTCCAGATGCGGTGACGTGGGCAAAATTGGCCTACACATGGAATTTTCATGTTCTCCTTGGGCACACGCTCCTACCACGATATATGGAGGTGTCGTGACACCTTCCGGTGTAATTCGGAAAACTTTGATTATTTTGAACCCCGCCCGCCATGGCACGGAGCTTAGCGGGTCCAGATGCGTTGGCGTGGACAAAATTGGCCTACAAATGGAATTTTCACGTTCTCCTTGTGCACACGTTCCTCCCACGATACAAGGAGGTGGCGTGACACCTCCAGGTGCAATTCGAAACATTTTGATTTTTTCGACCCCCGCCCGCAATGGCATGGGGCTTAGCGCGTCCAGATGCGGTGACATGGGCAAAATTGGCCTACACATGGAATTTTCATGTTCTCCTTGTGCACACGCTCCTACCACGATATAAGGAGGTGTCGCGACACCTTCCGGTGTAATTCGGAAAACTTTGATTATTTCGAACCCCGCCCGCCATGGCACGGGGCTTAGCGGGTCCAGATGCGTTGGCGTGGACAAAATTGGCCTACAAATGGAATTTCCACGTTCTCCTTGTGCACACGTTCCTCCCACGATACAAGGAAGTGGTGTGACACCTCCAGGTGCAATTCGAAACACTTTGATTTTTTCGACCCACGCCCGCAATGACATGTGGCTTAGCGCGTCCAGATGCGGTGGCATGGGGAAAATTGGCCTACACATGGAATTTTCATGTTCTCATTTTGCACACGCTCCTACCACGATATAAGGAGGTGGCGTGACACCTTCCGGTGTAATTCGGAAAACTTTGATTATTTCGAACCCCGCCCGCCATGGCACGGGGCTTAGCGGGTCCAGATGCGTTGGCGTGGACATAATTGGCCTACAAATGGAATTTTCTTGGTCTCATTGTGCACACGCTCCACCCACGATACAAGGAGGTGGCGTGACACCTCCAGGTGCAATTCGAAACACTTTGATTTTTTCGACCCCCGCCCGCAATGGCATGGGGCTTAGCGCGTCCAGATGCGGTGACATGGGCAAAATTGGCCTACACATGGAATTTTCATGTTCTCCTTGTGCACACGCTCCTACCACGATATAAGGAGGTGTCGTGACACCTTCCGGTGTAATTCGGAAAACTTTGATTATTTCGAACCCCGCCCGCCATGGCACGGGGCTTAGCGGGTCCAGATGCGTTGGCGTGGACAAAATTGGCCTACAAATGGAATTTCCACGTTCTCCTTGTGCACACGTTCCTCCCACGATACAAGGAAGTGGTGTGACACCTCCAGGTGCAATTCGAAACACTTTGATTTTTTCGACCCACGCCCGCAATGACATCTGGCTTAGCGCGTCCAGATGCGGTGGCATGGGGAAAATTGGCCTACACATGGAATTTTCATGTTCTCGTTTTGCACACGCTCCTACCACGATATAAGGAGGTGGCGTGACACCTTCCGGTGTAATTCGGAAAACTTTGATTATTTCGAACCCCGCCCGCCATGGCACGGGGCTTAGCGGGTCCAGATGCGTTGGCGTGGACATAATTGGCCTACAAATGGAATTTTCTTGGTCTCATTGTGCACACGCTCCACCCACGATACAAGGAGGTGGCGTGACACCTCCAGGTGCAATTCGAAACACTTTGATTTTTTCGACCCCCGCCCGCAATGGCATGGGGCTTAGCGCGTCCAGATGCGGTGGCATGGGCAAAATTGGCCTACACATGGAATTTTCAAGTTCTCCTTGTGCACACACTCCTGCCACGATATAAGTAGGTGTCGTGATACCTTCCGGTGTAATTCAGAAAACTTTGATTTTTTCGGCCCCCGCCCGCCATGGCACGGAGTTTAGCGCGTCCAGATGCGGTGACATGGGCAAAATTGGCCTACACATGGAATTTTCATGTTCTCCTTGTGCACACGCTCCTACCACGATATAAGGAGGTGTCGTGACACCTTCCGGTGTAATTCGGAAAACTTTGATTATTTCGAACCCCGCCCGCCATGGCACGGGGCATAGCGGGTCCAGATGTGTTGGCGTGGACAAAATTGGCCTACAAATGGAATTTCCACGTTCTCCTTGTGCACACGTTCCTCCCACGATACAAGGAAGTGGTGTGACACCTCCAGGTGCAATTCGAAACACTTTGATTTTTTCGACCCCCGCCCGCAATGGCATGGGGCTTAGCGCGTCCAGATGTGGTGGCACGAGCAAAATTGGCCGACACATGGAATTTTCACGTTCTCCCTTTGCACATACTCCTACCACGATATAAGTAGGTGTCGTTTTACCTTCCGGTGTAATTCAGAAAACTTTGATTTTTTCGACCCCCGCCTGTCATGGCACGGGGCTTAGCGCGTCCAGATGCGGTGGCATGGGCAAAATTAGCCTACACATGGAATTTTCACGTTCTCCTTGTGCACACGCTGCTACCACGATAAAAGGAGGTGTCGTGACACCTTCCGGGGTAATTCGGAAAAATTTGATTTTTTCGACCCCCGCCCGCCATGGCACGCGGCTTAGCGTGTCCAGATGCGGTGGCATGGGAAAAATTGGCCTACACATGGAATTTTCACGTTCTCCTTTGCACACACTCCTACCACTATATAAGTAGGTGTCGTGATACCTTCCGGTGTAATTCAGAAAACTTTGATTTTTTCGGCCCCCGCCTGCCATGGCATGGGGTTTAGCGCGTCCAGATGCGGTGGCGTGGGCAAAATCGGCCTACACATGGAATTTTCACGTTTTACTTGTGCACACGCTCCTACCACGATATAAGGAGGTGTCGTCACACCTTCCGTTGTAATTCGGAATACTTTAATTTTTTCGACCCCCGCTCGCCATGGCACGAGGCTTAGCGCGTCCAGATGCGGTGGCGTTGGCGAAATTGGCCTACACATGGAATTTTCATGTTCTCCTTGTGCACACGCTCCTCCCACGATACAAGGAGGTGGTGTGACACCTCCAAGTGCAATTCGAAACACTTTGATTTTTTCGACCCCACCCGCAATGGCATGGGGCTTAGCGCGTCCAGATGTGGTGGCATGGGCAAAATAGGCCTACACATGGAATTTTCACGTTCTCCTTGTGCACACACTCCTACCACGATATAAGGAGGTGTCGTGACACCTTCCGGTGTAATTCGGAAAAGTTTGATTATTTCCAACCCCGCCCGCCATGGCACGGGGCTTAGCGGGTCCAGATGCGTTGGCGTGGACAAAATTGGCCTACAAATGGAATTTTCACGTTCTCCTTGTGCACACGTTCCTCCCACGATACAAGGAGGTGGCATGACACCTCCAGGTGCAATTCGAAACACTTTGATTTTTTCGACCCCCGCCCGCAATGGCATGGGGCTTAGCGCGTCCAGATGCGGTGGCATGGGCAAATTTGGCCTACACATGGAATTTTCACGCTCTCCTTGTGCATACACTCCTACCTTGATATAAGTAGGTGTCGTGATACCTTCCGGTGTAACTCAGAAAACTTTAATTTTTTCGGCCCCCGCCCGCCATGGCACGGAGTTTAGCGCGTCCAGATGCGGTGACGTGGGAAAAATTGGCCTACACATGGAATTTTCATGTTCTCCTTGGGCACACGCTCCTACCACGATATATGGAGGTGTCGTGACACCTTCCGGTGTAATTCGGAAAACTTTGATTATTTCGAACCCCGCCCGCCATGGCACGGAGCTTAGCGGGTCCAGATGCGTTGGCGTGGACAAAATTGGCCTACAAATGGAATTTTCACGTTCTCCTTGTGCACACGTTCCTCCCACGATACAAGGAGGTGGCGTGACACCTCCAGGTGCAATTCGAAACACTTTGATTTTTTCGACCCCCGCCCGCAATGGCATGGTGCTTAGCGCGTCCAGATGCGGTGGCATGGGGAAAATTGGCCTACACATGGAATTTTCATGTTCTCGTTTTGCACACGCTCCTACCACGATATAAGGAGGTGGCGTGACACCTTCCGGTGTAATTCGGAAAACTTTGATTATTTCGAACCCCGCCCGCCACGGCACGGGGCTTAGCGGGTCCAGATGCGTTGGCGTGGATAAAATTGGCCTACAAATGGAATTTCCACGTTCTCCTTGTGCACACGTTCCTCCCACGATACAAGGAAGTGGTGTGACACCTCCAGATGCAATTCGAAACACTTTGATTTTTTCGACCCCCGCCCGCAATGGCATGGGGCTTAGCGCGTCCAGATGCCGTGGCATGGGCAAAATTGGCCTACACATGGAATTTTCAAGTTCTCCTTGTGCACACACTCCTACCACGATATAAGTAGGTGTCGTGATACCTTTCGGTGTAATTCAGAAAACTTTGATTTTTTCGGCCCCCGCCCGCCATGGCGCGGAGTTTAGCGCGTCCAGATGCGGTGACATGGGCAAAATTGGCCTACACATGGAATTTTCATGTTCTCCTTGTGCACACGCTCCTATCACGATATAAGGAGGTGTCGTGACAGCTTCCTGTGTAATTCGGAAAACTTTGATTATTTCGAACCCCGCCCGCCATGGCACGGGGCTTAGCGGGTCCAGATGCGTTGGCGTGGACAAAATTGGCCTACAAATGGAATTTTCACGTTCTCCTTGTGCACACGTTCCTCCCACGATACAAGGAGGTGGCGTGACACCTCCAGGTGCAATTCGAAACACTTTGATTTTTTCGACCCCCGCCCGCAATGGCATGGGGCTTAGCGCGTCCAGATGCGGTGGCATGGGCATATTTGGCCTACACATGGAATTTTCACGCTCTCCTTGTGCATACACTCCTACCTTGATATAAGTAGGTGTCGTGATACCTTTCGGTGTAACTCAGAAAACTTTAATTTTTTCGGCCCCCGCCCGCCATGGCACGGAGTTTAGCGCGTCCAGATGCGGTGACGTGGGCAAAATTGGCCTACACAAGGAATTTTCATGTTCTCCTTGGGCACACGCTCCTACCACGATATATGGAGGTGTCGTGACACCTTCCGGTGTAATTCGGAAAACTTTGATTATTTCGAACCCCGCCCGCCATGGCACGGAGTTTAGCGGGTCCAGATGCGTTGGCGTGGACAAAATTGGCCTACAAATGGAATTTTCACGTTCTCCTTGTGCACACGTTCCTCCCACGATACAAGGAGGTGGCGTGACACCTCCAGGTGCAATTCGAAACATTTTGATTTTTTCGACCCCCGCCCGCAATGGCATGGGGCTTAGCGCGTCCAGATGCGGTGACATGGGCAAAATTGGCCTACACATGGAATTTTCATGTTCTCCTTGTGCACACGCTCCTACCACGATATAAGGAGGTGTCGTGACACCTTCCGGTGTAATTCGGAAAACTTTGATTATTTCGAACCCCGCCCGCCATGGCACGGGGCTTAGCGGGTCCAGATGCGTTGGCGTGGACAAAATTGGCCTACAAATGGAATTTCCACGTTCTCCTAGTGCACACGTTCCTCCCACGATACAAGGAAGTGGTGTGACACCTCCAGGTGCAATTCGAAACACTTTGATTTTTTCGACCCACGCCCGCAATGACATGTGGCTTAGCGCGTCCAGATGCGGTGGCATGGGGAAAATTGGCCTACACATGGAATTTTCATGTTCTCATTTTGCACACGCTCCTACCACGATATAAGGAGGTGGCGTGACACCTTCCGGTGTAATTCGGAAAACTTTGATTATTTCGAACCCCGCCCGCCATGGCACGGGGCTTAGCGGGTCCAGATGCGTTGGCGTGGACATAATTGGCCTACAAATGGAATTTTCTTGGTCTCATTGTGCACACGCTCCACCCACGATACAAGGAGGTGGCGTGACACCTCCAGGTGCAATTCGAAACACTTTGATTTTTTCGACCCCCGCCCGCAATGGCATGGGGCTTAGCGCGTCCAGATGCGGTGACATGGGCAAAATTGGCCTACACATGGAATTTTCATGTTCTCCTTGTGCACACGCTCCTACCACGATATAAGGAGGTGTCGTGACACCTTCCGGTGTAATTCGGAAAACTTTGATTATTTCGAACCCCGCCCGCCATGGCACGGGGCTTAGCGGGTCCAGATGCGTTGGCGTGGACAAAATTGGCCTACAAATGGAATTTCCACGTTCTCCTTGTGCACACGTTCCTCCCACGATACAAGGAAGTGGTGTGACACCTCCAGGTGCAATTCGAAACACTTTGATTTTTTCGACCCACGCCCGCAATGACATCTGGCTTAGCGCGTCCAGATGCGGTGGCATGGGGAAAATTGGCCTACACATGGAATTTTCATGTTCTCGTTTTGCACACGCTCCTACCACGATATAAGGAGGTGGCGTGACACCTTCCGGTGTAATTCGGAAAACTTTGATTATTTCGAACCCCGCCCGCCATGGCACGGGGCTTAGCGGGTCCAGATGCGTTGGCGTGGACATAATTGGCCTACAAATGGAATTTTCTTGGTCTCATTGTGCACACGCTCCACCCACGATACAAGGAGGTGGCGTGACACCTCCAGGTGCAATTCGAAACACTTTGATTTTTTCGACCCCCGCCCGCAATGGCATGGGGCTTAGCGCGTCCAGATGCGGTGGCATGGGCAAAATTGGCCTACACATGGAATTTTCAAGTTCTCCTTGTGCACACACTCCTGCCACGATATAAGTAGGTGTCGTGATACCTTCCGGTGTAATTCAGAAAACTTTGATTTTTTCGGCCCCCGCCCGCCATGGCACGGAGTTTAGCGCGTCCAGATGCGGTGACATGGGCAAAATTGGCCTACACATGGAATTTTCATGTTCTCCTTGTGCACACGCTCCTACCACGATATAAGGAGGTGTCGTGACACCTTCCGGTGTAATTCGGAAAACTTTGATTATTTCGAACCCCGCCCGCCATGGCACGGGGCATAGCGGGTCCAGATGTGTTGGCGTGGACAAAATTGGCCTACAAATGGAATTTCCACGTTCTCCTTGTGCACACGTTCCTCCCACGATACAAGGAAGTGGTGTGACACCTCCAGGTGCAATTCGAAACACTTTGATTTTTTCGACCCCCGCCCGCAATGGCATGGGGCTTAGCGCGTCCAGATGTGGTGGCACGAGCAAAATTGGCCGACACATGGAATTTTCACGTTCTCCTTGTGCACATACTCCTACCACGATATAAGTAGGTGTCGTTTTACCTTCCGGTGTAATTCAGAAAACTTTGATTTTTTCGACCCCCGCCTGTCATGGCACGGGACTTAGCGCGTCCAGATGCGGTGGCATGGGCAAAATTAGCCTACACATGGAATTTTCACGTTCTCCTTGTGCACACGCTGCTACCACGATAAAAGGAGGTGTCGTGACACCTTCCGGGGTAATTCGGAAAAATTTGATTTTTTCGACCCCCGCCCGCCATGGCACGCGGCTTAGCGTGTCCAGATGCGGTGGCATGGGAAAAATTGGCCTACACATGGAATTTTCACGTTCTCCTTTGCACACACTCCTACCACTATATAAGTAGGTGTCGTGATACCTTCCGGTGTAATTCAGAAAACTTTGATTTTTTCGGCCCCCGCCTGCCATGGCATGGGGTTTAGCGCGTCCAGATGCGGTGGCGTGGGCAAAATCGGCCTACACATGGAATTTTCACGTTTTACTTGTGCACACGCTCCTACCACGATATATGGAGGTGTCGTCACACCTTCCGTTGTAATTCGGAATACTTTAATTTTTTCGACCCCCGCTCGCCATGGCACGAGGCTTAGCGCGTCCAGATGCGGTGGCGTTGGCAAAATTGGCCTACACATGGAATTTTCATGTTCTCCTTGTGCACACGCTCCTCCCACGATACAAGGAGGTGGTGTGACACCTCCAGGTGCAATTCAAAACACTTTGATTTTTTCGACCCCACCCGCAATGGCATGGGGCTTAGCGCGTCCAGATGTGGTGGCATGGGCAAAATAGGCCTACACATGGAATTTTCACGTTCTCCTTGTGCACACACTCCTACCACGATATAAGGAGGTGTCGTGACACCTTCCGGTGTAATTCGGAAAAGTTTGATTATTTCCAACCCCGCCCGCCATGGCACGGGGCTTAGCGGGTCCAGATGCGTTGGCGTGGACAAAATTGGCCTACAAATGGAATTTTCACGTTCTCCTTGTGCACACGTTCCTCCCACGATACAAGGAGGTGGCATGACACCTCCAGGTGCAATTCGAAACACTTTGATTTTTTCGACCCCCGCCCGCAATGGCATGGGGCTTAGCGCGTCCAGATGCGGTGGCATGGGCAAAATTGGCCTACACATGGAATTTTCATGTTCTCATTTTGCACACGCTCCTACCACGATATAAGGAGGTGGCGTGACACCTTCCGGTGTAATTCGGAAAACTTTGATTATTTCGAACCCCGCCCGCCATGGCACGGGGCTTAGCGGGTCCAGATGCGTTGGCGTGGACATAATTGGCCTACAAATGGAATTTTCTTGGTCTCATTGTGCACACGCTCCACCCACGATACAAGGAGGTGGCGTGACACCTCCAGGTGCAATTCGAAACACTTTGATTTTTTCGACCCCCGCCCGCAATGGCATGGGGCTTAGCGCGTCCAGATGCGGTGACATGGGCAAAATTGGCCTACACATGGAATTTTCATGTTCTCCTTGTGCACACGCTCCTACCACGATATAAGGAGGTGTCGTGACACCTTCCGGTGTAATTCGGAAAACTTTGATTATTTCGAACCCCGCCCGCCATGGCACGGGGCTTAGCGGGTCCAGATGCGTTGGCGTGGACAAAATTGGCCTACAAATGGAATTTCCACGTTCTCCTTGTGCACACGTTCCTCCCACGATACAAGGAAGTGGTGTGACACCTCCAGGTGCAATTCGAAACACTTTGATTTTTTCGACCCACGCCCGCAATGACATCTGGCTTAGCGCGTCCAGATGCGGTGGCATGGGGAAAATTGGCCTACACATGGAATTTTCATGTTCTCGTTTTGCACACGCTCCTACCACGATATAAGGAGGTGGCGTGACACCTTCCGGTGTAATTCGGAAAACTTTGATTATTTCGAACCCCGCCCGCCATGGCACGGGGCTTAGCGGGTCCAGATGCGTTGGCGTGGACATAATTGGCCTACAAATGGAATTTTCTTGGTCTCATTGTGCACACGCTCCACCCACGATACAAGGAGGTGGCGTGACACCTCCAGGTGCAATTCGAAACACTTTGATTTTTTCGACCCCCGCCCGCAATGGCATGGGGCTTAGCGCGTCCAGATGCGGTGGCATGGGCAAAATTGGCCTACACATGGAATTTTCAAGTTCTCCTTGTGCACACACTCCTGCCACGATATAAGTAGGTGTCGTGATACCTTCCGGTGTAATTCAGAAAACTTTGATTTTTTCGGCCCCCGCCCGCCATGGCACGGAGTTTAGCGCGTCCAGATGCGGTGACATGGGCAAAATTGGCCTACACATGGAATTTTCATGTTCTCCTTGTGCACACGCTCCTACCACGATATAAGGAGGTGTCGTGACACCTTCCGGTGTAATTCGGAAAACTTTGATTATTTCGAACCCCGCCCGCCATGGCACGGGGCATAGCGGGTCCAGATGTGTTGGCGTGGACAAAATTGGCCTACAAATGGAATTTCCACGTTCTCCTTGTGCACACGTTCCTCCCACGATACAAGGAAGTGGTGTGACACCTCCAGGTGCAATTCGAAACACTTTGATTTTTTCGACCCCCGCCCGCAATGGCATGGGGCTTAGCGCGTCCAGATGTGGTGGCACGAGCAAAATTGGCCGACACATGGAATTTTCACGTTCTCCTTGTGCACATACTCCTACCACGATATAAGTAGGTGTCGTTTTACCTTCCGGTGTAATTCAGAAAACTTTGATTTTTTCGACCCCCGCCTGTCATGGCACGGGACTTAGCGCGTCCAGATGCGGTGGCATGGGCAAAATTAGCCTACACATGGAATTTTCACGTTCTCCTTGTGCACACGCTGCTACCACGATAAAAGGAGGTGTCGTGACACCTTCCGGGGTAATTCGGAAAAATTTGATTTTTTCGACCCCCGCCCGCCATGGCACGCGGCTTAGCGTGTCCAGATGCGGTGGCATGGGAAAAATTGGCCTACACATGGAATTTTCACGTTCTCCTTTGCACACACTCCTACCACTATATAAGTAGGTGTCGTGATACCTTCCGGTGTAATTCAGAAAACTTTGATTTTTTCGGCCCCCGCCTGCCATGGCATGGGGTTTAGCGCGTCCAGATGCGGTGGCGTGGGCAAAATCGGCCTACACATGGAATTTTCACGTTTTACTTGTGCACACGCTCCTACCACGATATATGGAGGTGTCGTCACACCTTCCGTTGTAATTCGGAATACTTTAATTTTTTCGACCCCCGCTCGCCATGGCACGAGGCTTAGCGCGTCCAGATGCGGTGGCGTTGGCAAAATTGGCCTACACATGGAATTTTCATGTTCTCCTTGTGCACACGCTCCTCCCACGATACAAGGAGGTGGTGTGACACCTCCAGGTGCAATTCAAAACACTTTGATTTTTTCGACCCCACCCGCAATGGCATGGGGCTTAGCGCGTCCAGATGTGGTGGCATGGGCAAAATAGGCCTACACATGGAATTTTCACGTTCTCCTTGTGCACACACTCCTACCACGATATAAGGAGGTGTCGTGACACCTTCCGGTGTAATTCGGAAAAGTTTGATTATTTCCAACCCCGCCCGCCATGGCACGGGGCTTAGCGGGTCCAGATGCGTTGGCGTGGACAAAATTGGCCTACAAATGGAATTTTCACGTTCTCCTTGTGCACACGTTCCTCCCACGATACAAGGAGGTGGCATGACACCTCCAGGTGCAATTCGAAACACTTTGATTTTTTCGACCCCCGCCCGCAATGGCATGGGGCTTAGCGCGTCCAGATGCGGTGGCATGGGCAAAATTGGCCTACACATGGAATTTTCATGTTCTCATTTTGCACACGCTCCTACCACGATATAAGGAGGTGGCGTGACACCTTCCGGTGTAATTCGGAAAACTTTGATTATTTCGAACCCCGCCCGCCATGGCACGGGGCTTAGCGGGTCCAGATGCGTTGGCGTGGACATAATTGGCCTACAAATGGAATTTTCTTGGTCTCATTGTGCACACGCTCCACCCACGATACAAGGAGGTGGCGTGACACCTCCAGGTGCAATTCGAAACACTTTGATTTTTTCGACCCCCGCCCGCAATGGCATGGGGCTTAGCGCGTCCAGATGCGGTGACATGGGCAAAATTGGCCTACACATGGAATTTTCATGTTCTCCTTGTGCACACGCTCCTACCACGATATAAGGAGGTGTCGTGACACCTTCCGGTGTAATTCGGAAAACTTTGATTATTTCGAACCCCGCCCGCCATGGCACGGGGCTTAGCGGGTCCAGATGCGTTGGCGTGGACAAAATTGGCCTACAAATGGAATTTCCACGTTCTCCTTGTGCACACGTTCCTCCCACGATACAAGGAAGTGGTGTGACACCTCCAGGTGCAATTCGAAACACTTTGATTTTTTCGACCCACGCCCGCAATGACATCTGGCTTAGCGCGTCCAGATGCGGTGGCATGGGGAAAATTGGCCTACACATGGAATTTTCATGTTCTCGTTTTGCACACGCTCCTACCACGATATAAGGAGGTGGCGTGACACCTTCCGGTGTAATTCGGAAAACTTTGATTATTTCGAACCCCGCCCGCCATGGCACGGGGCTTAGCGGGTCCAGATGCGTTGGCGTGGACATAATTGGCCTACAAATGGAATTTTCTTGGTCTCATTGTGCACACGCTCCACCCACGATACAAGGAGGTGGCGTGACACCTCCAGGTGCAATTCGAAACACTTTGATTTTTTCGACCCCCGCCCGCAATGGCATGGGGCTTAGCGCGTCCAGATGCGGTGGCATGGGCAAAATTGGCCTACACATGGAATTTTCAAGTTCTCCTTGTGCACACACTCCTGCCACGATATAAGTAGGTGTCGTGATACCTTCCGGTGTAATTCAGAAAACTTTGATTTTTTCGGCCCCCGCCCGCCATGGCACGGAGTTTAGCGCGTCCAGATGTGGTGACATGGGCAAAATTGGCCTACACATGGAATTTTCATGTTCTCCTTGTGCACACGCTCCTACCACGATATAAGGAGGTGTCGTGACACCTTCCGGTGTAATTCGGAAAACTTTGATTATTTCGAACCCCGCCCGCCATGGCACGGGGCATAGCGGGTCCAGATGTGTTGGCGTGGACAAAATTGGCATACAAATGGAATTTCCACGTTCTCCTTGTGCACACGTTCCTCCCACGATACAAGGAAGTGGTGTGACACCTCCAGGTGCAATTCGAAACACTTTGATTTTTTCGACCCCCGCCCGCAATTGCATGGGGCTTAGCGCGTCCAGATGTGGTGGCACGAGCAAAATTGGCCGACACATGGAATTTTCACGTTCTCCTTGTGCACATACTCCTACCACGATATAAGTAGGTGTCGTTTTACCTTCCGGTGTAATTCAGAAAACTTTGATTTTTTCGACCCCCGCCTGTCATGGCACGGGGCTTAGCGCGTCCAGATGCGGTGGCATGGGCAAAATTAGCCTACACATGGAATTTTCACGTTCTCCTTGTGCACACGCTGCTACCACGATAAAAGGAGGTGTCGTGACACCTTCCGGGGTAATTCGGAAAAATTTGATTTTTTCGACCCCCGCCCGCCATGGCACGCGGCTTAGCGTGTCCAGATGCGGTGGCATGGGAAAAATTGGCCTACACATGGAATTTTCACGTTCTCCTTTGCACACACTCCTACCACTATATAAGTAGGTGTCGTGATACCTTCCGGTGTAATTCAGAAAACTTTGATTTTTTCGGCCCCCGCCTGCCATGGCATGGGGTTTAGCGCGTCCAGATGCGGTGGCGTGGGCAAAATCGGCCTACACATGGAATTTTCACGTTTTACTTGTGCACACGCTCCTACCACGATATATGGAGGTGTCGTCACACCTTCCGTTGTAATTCGGAATACTTTAATTTTTTCGACCCCCGCTCGCCATGGCACGAGGCTTAGCGCGTCCAGATGCGGTGGCGTTGGCAAAATTGGCCTACACATGGAATTTTCATGTTCTCCTTGTGCACACGCTCCTCCCACGATACAAGGAGGTGGTGTGACACCTCCAGGTGCAATTCGAAACACTTTGATTTTTTCGACCCCACCCGCAATGGCATGGGGCTTAGCGCGTCCAGATGTGGTGGCATGGGCAAAATAGGCCTACACATGGAATTTTCACGTTCTCCTTGTGCACACACTCCTACCACGATATAAGGAGGTGTCGTGACACCTTCCGGTGTAATTCGGAAAAGTTTGATTATTTCCAACCCCGCCCGCCATGGCACGGGGCTTAGCGGGTCCAGATGCGTTGGCGTGGACAAAATTGGCCTACAAATGGAATTTTCACGTTCTCCTTGTGCACACGTTCCTCCCACGATACAAGGAGGTGGCATGACACCTCCAGGTGCAATTCGAAACACTTTGATTTTTTCGACCCCCGCCCGCAATGGCATGGGGCTTAGCGCGTCCAGATGCGGTGGCATGGGCAAAATTGGCCTACACATGGATTTTTCATGTTCTCGTTTTGCACACGCTCCTACCACGATATAAGGAGGTGTCGTAACACCTTCCGGTGTAATTCGGAAAACTTTGATTATTTCGAACCCCGCCCGCCATGACACGGGGCTTAGCGGGTCCAGATGCGTTGGCGTGGACAAAATTAGCCTAAAAATAGAATTTCCACGTTCTCCTTGTGCACACGTTCCTCCCACGATACAAGGAAGTGGTGTGACACCTCCAGGTGCAATTCGAAACACGTTGATTTTTTCGACCCCCGCCCGCAATGGCATGGGGCTTAGCGCGTCCAGATGTGGTGGCACGAGCAAAATTGGCCGACACATGGAATTTTCACGTTCTCCTTGTGCACATACTCCTACCACGATATAAGTAGGTGTCGTTTTACCTTCCGGTGTAATTCAGAAAACTTTGATTTTTTCGACCCCCGCCTGTCATGGCACGGGGCTTAGCGCGTCCAGATGCGGTGGCATGGGCAAAATTAGCCTACACATGGAATTTTCACGTTCTCCTTGTGCACACGCTGCTACCACGATAAAAGGAGGTGTCGTGACACCTTCCGGGGTAATTCGGAAAAATTTGATTTTTTCGACCCCCGCCCGCCATGGCACGCGGCTTAGCGTGTCCAGATGCGGTGGCATGGGAAAAATTGGCCTACACATGGAATTTTCACGTTCTCCTTTGCACACACTCCTACCACTATATAAGTAGGTGTCGTGATACCTTCCGGTGTAATTCAGAAAACTTTGATTTTTTCGGCCCCCGCCTGCCATGGCATGGGGTTTAGCGCGTCCAGATGCGGTGGCGTGGGCAAAATCGGCCTACACATGGAATTTTCACGTTTTACTTGTGCACACGCTCCTACCACGATATAAGGAGGTGTCGTCACACCTTCCGTTGTAATTCGGAATACTTTAATTTTTTCGACCCCCGCTCGCCATGGCACGAGGCTTAGCGCGTCCAGATGCGGTGGCGTTGGCGAAATTGGCCTACACATGGAATTTTCATGTTCTCCTTGTGCACACGCTCCTCCCACGATACAAGGAGGTGGTGTGACACCTCCAGGTGCAATTCGAAACACTTTGATTTTTTCGACCCCACCCGCAATGGCATGGGGCTTAGCGCGTCCAGATGTGGTGGCATGGGCAAAATTGGCCTACACATGGAATTTTCACGTTCTCCTTGTGCACACACTCCTACCACGATATAAGGAGGTGTCCTGACACCTTCCGGTGTAATTCGGAAAACTTTGACTTTTTCGACCCCCGCCCGCCATGGCATGGAGTTTAGCGGGTCCAGATGCGGTGACGTGGGCAAAATTGGCCTACACATGGAATTTTCATGTTCTCCTTTTGCACACGCTCCTACCACGATATAAGGAGGTGTCGTGACACCTTCCGGTGTAATTCGGAAAAGTTTGATTATTTCGAACCCCGCCCGCCATGGCACGGGGCTTAGCGGGTCCAGATGCGTTGGCGTGGACAAAATTGGCCTACAAATGGAATTTTCACGTTCTCCTTGTGCACACGTTCCTCCCACGATATAAGGAGGTGGCATGACACCTCCAGGTGCAATTCGGAAAACTTTGATTATTTCGAACCCCGCCCGCCATGACACGGGGCTTAGCGGGTCCAGATGCGTTGGCGTGGACAAAATTAGCCTAAAAATAGAATTTCCACGTTCTCCTTGTGCACACGTTCCTCCCACGATACAAGGAAGTGGTGTGACACCTCCAGGTGCAATTCGAAACACGTTGATTTTTTCGACCCCCGCCCGCAATGGCATGGGGCTTAGCGCGTCCAGATGTGGTGGCACGAGCAAAATTGGCCGACACATGGAATTTTCACGTTCTCCTTGTGCACATACTCCTACCACGATATAAGTAGGTGTCGTTTTACCTTCCGGTGTAATTCAGAAAACTTTGATTTTTTCGACCCCCGCCTGTCATGGCACGGGGCTTAGCGCGTCCAGATGCGGTGGCATGGGCAAAATTAGCCTACACATGGAATTTTCACGTTCTCCTTGTGCACACGCTGCTACCACGATAAAAGGAGGTGTCGTGACACCTTCCGGGGTAATTCGGAAAAATTTGATTTTTTCGACCCCCGCCCGCCATGGCACGCGGCTTAGCGTGTCCAGATGCGGTGGCATGGGAAAAATTGGCCTACACATGGAATTTTCACGTTCTCCTTTGCACACACTCCTACCACTATATAAGTAGGTGTCGTGATACCTTCCGGTGTAATTCAGAAAACTTTGATTTTTTCGGCCCCCGCCTGCCATGGCATGGGGTTTAGCGCGTCCAGATGCGGTGGCGTGGGCAAAATCGGCCTACACATGGAATTTTCACGTTTTACTTGTGCACACGCTCCTACCACGATATAAGGAGGTGTCGTCACACCTTCCGTTGTAATTCGGAATACTTTAATTTTTTCGACCCCCGCTCGCCATGGCACGAGGCTTAGCGCGTCCAGATGCGGTGGCGTTGGCGAAATTGGCCTACACATGGAATTTTCATGTTCTCCTTGTGCACACGCTCCTCCCACGATACAAGGAGGTGGTGTGACACCTCCAGGTGCAATTCGAAACACTTTGATTTTTTCGACCCCACCCGCAATGGCATGGGGCTTAGCGCGTCCAGATGTGGTGGCATGGGCAAAATTGGCCTACACATGGAATTTTCACGTTCTCCTTGTGCACACACTCCTACCACGATATAAGGAGGTGTCCTGACACCTTCCGGTGTAATTCGGAAAACTTTGACTTTTTCGACCCCCGCCCGCCATGGCATGGAGTTTAGCGCGTACAGATGCGGTGACGTGGGCAAAATTGGCCTACACATGGAATTTTCATGTTCTCCTTTTGCACACGCTCCTACCACGATATAAGGAGGTGTCGTGACACCTTCCGGTGTAATTCGGAAAAGTTTGATTATTTCGAACCCCGCCCGCCATGGCACGGGGCTTAGCGGGTCCAGATGCGTTGGCGTGGACAAAATTGGCCTACAAATGGAATTTTCACGTTCTCCTTGTGCACACGTTCCTCCCACGATACAAGGAGGTGGCATGACACCTCCAGGTGCAATTCGAAACACTATGATTTTTTCGACCCCCGCCCGCAATGGCATGGGGCTTAGCGCGTTCAGATGCGGTGGCATGGGCAAAATTGGCCTACACATGGAATTTTCAAGTTCTCCTTGTGCACACACTCCTACCACGATATAAGTAGGTGTCGTGATACCTTCCGGTGTAATTCAGAAAACTTTGATTTTTTCGGCCCCCGCCCGCCATGGCACGGAGTTTAGCGCGTCCAGATGCAGTGACATGGGCAAAATTGGCCTACACATGGAATTTTCATGTTCTACTTTTGCACACGCTCCTACCACGATATAAGGAGGTGTCGTGACTCCTTCCGGTGTAATTCGGAAAACTTTGATTATTTCGAACCCCGCCCGCCATGGCACGGGGCTTAGTGGGTCCAGATGCATTGGCGTGGACAAAATTGGCCTACAAATGGAATTTTCTTGGTCTCCTTGTGCACACGCTCCTCCCACGATACAAGGAGGTGGCGTGACACCTCCAGGTGCAATTCGAAACACTTTGATTTTTTCGACCCCCACCCGCAATGGCATCGAGTTTAGCGCGTCCAGATGCGGTGACATGGGCAAAATTGGCCTACACATGGAATTTTCATGTTCTCCTTGTGCACACGCTCCTACCACGATATAAGGAGGTGTCGTGACAGCTTCCGGTGTAATTCGAAAAACTTTGATTATTTCGAACCCCGCCCGCCATGCCACGGGGCTTAGCGGGTCCAGATGCGTTGGCGTGGACAAAATTGGCCTACAAATGGAATTTCCACGTTCTCCTTGTGCACACGTTCCTCCCACGATACAAGGAGGTGGCGTGACACCTCCAGGTGCAATTCGAAACACTTTGATTTTTTCGACCCCCGCCCGCAATGGCATGGGGCTTAGCGCGTCCAGATGCGGTGGCATGGGCAAATTTGGCCTACACATGGAATTTTCACGTTCTCCTTGTGCATACACTCCTACCTTGATATAAGTAGGTGTCGTGATACCTTCCGGTGTATCTCAGAAAACTTTAATTTTTTCGGCCCCCGCCCGCCATGGCACGGAGTTTAGCGCGTCTAGATGCGGTGACGTGGGCAAAATTGGCCTACACATGGAATTTTCATGTTCTCCTTGTGCACACGCTCCTACCACGATATATGGAGGTGTCGTGACACCTTCAGGTGTAATTCGGAAAACTTTGATTATTTCGAACCCCGCCCGCCATGGTACGGAGCTTAGAGGAGGTGAGGTGACACCTTCCGGTGTAATTCGGAAAACTTTGATTTTTTCGACCCCCGCCCGCCATGGCACGAGGCTTAGCGCGTCCAGATGCGGTGGCATGGGAAAAATTGGCCTACACATGGAATTTTCACGTTCTCCTTTGCACACACTTCTACCACGATATAAGTAGGTGTCCTGATACCTTCCGGTGTAATTCAGAAAATTTTTATTTTTTCGGCCGCCGCCTGCCATGGCATGGGGTTTAGCGCGTCCAGATGCGGTGGCGTGGGCAAAACTGGCCTACACATGGAATTTTCATGTTCTACTTTTGCACACGCTCCTACCACGATATAGGGAGGTGTCGTGACTCCTTCCGGTGTAATTCGGAAAACTTTGATTATTTCGAACCCCGCCCGCCATGGCACGGGGCTTAGTGGGTCCAGATGCATTGGCGTGGACAAAATTGGCCTACAAATGGAATTTTCTTGGTCTCCTTGTGCACACGCTCCTCCCACGATACAAGGAGGTGGCGTGACACCTCCAGGTGCAATTCGAAACACTTTGATTTTTTCGACCCCCACCCGCAATGGCATCGAGTTTAGCGCGTCCAGATGCGGTGACATGGGCAAAATTGGCCTACACATGGAATTTTCATGTTCTCCTTGTGCACACGCTCCTACCACGATATAAGGAGGTGTCGTGACAGCTTCCGGTGTAATTCGAAAAACTTTGATTATTTCGAACCCCGCCCGCCATGCCACGGGGCTTAGCGGGTCCAGATGCGTTGGCGTGGACAAAATTGGCCTACAAATGGAATTTCCACGTTCTCCTTGTGCACACGTTCCTCCCACGATACAAGGAGGTGGCGTGACACCTCCAGGTGCAATTCGAAACACTTTGATTTTTTCGACCCCCGCCCGCAATGGCATGGGGCTTAGCGCGTCCAGATGCGGTGGCATGGGCAAATTTGGCCTACACATGGAATTTTCACGTTCTCCTTGTGCATACACTCCTACCTTGATATAAGTAGGTGTCGTGATACCTTCCGGTGTATCTCAGAAAACTTTAATTTTTTCGGCCCCCGCCCGCCATGGCACGGAGTTTAGCGCGTCTAGATGCGGTGACGTGGGCAAAATTGGCCTACACATGGAATTTTCATGTTCTCCTTGTGCACACGCTCCTACCACGATATATGGAGGTGTCGTGACACCTTCAGGTGTAATTCGGAAAACTTTGATTATTTCGAACCCCGCCCGCCATGGTACGGAGCTTAGAGGAGGTGAGGTGACACCTTCCGGTGTAATTCGGAAAACTTTGATTTTTTCGACCCCCGCCCGCCATGGCACGAGGCTTAGCGCGTCCAGATGCGGTGGCATGGGAAAAATTGGCCTACACATGGAATTTTCACGTTCTCCTTTGCACACACTTCTACCACGATATAAGTAGGTGTCCTGATACCTTCCGGTGTAATTCAGAAAATTTTTATTTTTTCGGCCGCCGCCTGCCATGGCATGGGGTTTAGCGCGTCCAGATGCGGTGGGGTGGGCAAAACTGGCCTACACATGGAATTTTCTTGGTCTCCTTGTGCACACGCTCCTACCACGATATAAGGAGGTGTCGGACACCTTCCGGTGTAATTCGGAAAACTTTGATTATTTCGAACCCCGCCCGCCATGGCACGGGGCTTAGCGGGTCCAGATGCGTTGGCGTGGACATAATTGGCCTACAAATGGAATTTTCTTGGTCTCATTGTGCACACGCTCCACCCACGATACAAGGAGGTGGCGTGACACCTCCAGGTGCAATTCGAAACACTTTGATTTTTTCGACCCCCGCCCGCAATGGCATGGGGCTTAGCGCGTCCAGATGCGGTGGCATGGGCAAAATTGGCCTACACATGGAATTTTCAAGTTCTCCTTGTGCACACACTCCTGCCACGATATAAGTAGGTGTCGTGATACCTTCCGGTGTAATTCAGAAAACTTTGATTTTTTCGGCCCCCGCCCGCCATGGCACGGAGTTTAGCGCGTCCAGATGCGGTGACATGGGCAAAATTGGCCTACACATGGAATTTTCATGTTCTCCTTGTGCACACGCTCCTACCACGATATAAGGAGGTGTCGTGACATCTTCCGGTGTAATTCGGAAAACTTTGATTATTTCGAACCCCGCCCGCCATGGCACGGGGCATAGCGGGTCCAGATGTGTTGGCGTGGACAAAATTGGCCTACAAATGGAATTTCCATGTTCTCCTTGTGCACACGTTCCTCCCACGATACAAGGAAGTGGTGTGACACCTCCAGGTGCAATTCGAAACACTTTGATTTTTTCGACCCCCGCCCGCAATGGCATGGGGCTTAGCGCGTCCAGATGTGGTGGCACGAGCAAAATTGGCCGACACATGGAATTTTCACGTTCTCCTTGTGCACATACTCCTACCACGATATAAGTAGGTGTCGTTTTACCTTCCGGTGTAATTCAGAAAACTTTGATTTTTTCGACCCCCGCCTGTCATGGCACGGGGCTTAGCGCGTCCAGATGCGGTGGCATGGGCAAAATTAGCCTACACATGGAATTTTCATGTTCTCCTTGTGCACACGCTGCTACCACGATAAAAGGAGGTGTCGTGACACCTTCCGGGGTAATTCGGAAAAAATTGATTTTTTCGACCCCCGCCCGCCATGGCACGCGGCTTAGCGTGTCCAGATGCGGTGGCATGGGAAAAATTGGCCTACACATGGAATTTTCACGTTCTCCTTTGCACACACTCCTACCACTATATAAGTAGGTGTCGTGATACCTTCCGGTGTAATTCAGAAAACTTTGATTTTTTCGGCCCCCGCCTGCCATGGCATGGGGTTTAGCGCGTCCAGATGCGGTGGCGTGGGCAAAATCGGCCTACACATGGAATTTTCACGTTTTACTTGGGCACACGCTCCTACCACGATATAAGGAGGTGTCGTCACACCTTCCGTTGTAATTCGGAATACTTTAATTTTTTCGACCCCCGCTCGCCATGGCACGAGGCTTAGCGCGTCCAGATGCGGTGGCGTTGGCGAAATTGGCCTACACATGGAATTTTCATGTTCTCCTTGTGCACACGCTCCTCCCACGATACAAGGAGGTGGTGTGACACCTCCAGGTGCAATTCGAAACACTTTGATTTTTTCGACCCCACCCGCAATGGCATGGGGCTTAGCGCGTCCAGATGTGGTGGCATGGGCAAAATAGGCCTACACATGGAATTTTCACGTTCTCCTTGTGCACACACTCCTACCACGATATAAGGAGGTGTCGTGACACCTTCCGGTGTAATTCGGAAAAGTTTGATTATTTCCAACCCCGCCCGCCATGGCACGGGGCTTAGCGGGTCCAGATGCGTTGGCGTGGACAAAATTGGCCTACAAATGGAATTTTCACGCTCTCCTTGTGCACACGTTCCTCCCACGATACAAGGAGGTGGCATGACACCTCCAGGTGCAATTCGAAACACTTTGATTTTTTCGACCCCCGCCGGCAATGGTATGGGGCTTAGCGCGTCCAGATGCGGTGGCATGGGCAAAATTGGCCTACACATGGAATTTTCATGTTCTCGTTTTGCACACGCTCCTACCACGATATAAGGAGGTGTCGTAACACCTTCCGGTGTGATTCGGAAAACTTTGATTATTTCGAACCCCGCCCGCCATGACACGGGGCTTAGCGGGTCCAGATGCGTTGGCGTGGACAAAATTGGCCTACAAATAGAATTTCCACGTTCTCCTTGTGCACACGTTCCTCCCACGATACAAGGAAGTGGTGTGACACCTCCAGGTGCAATTCGAAACACGTTGATTTTTTCGACCCCCGCCCGCAATGGCATGGGGCTTAGCGCGTCCAGATGTGGTGGCACGAGCAAAATTGGCCGACACATGGAATTTTCACGTTCTCCTTGTGCACATACTCCTAGCACGATATAAGTAGGTGTCGTTTTACCTTCCGGTGTAATTCAGAAAACTTGATTTTTTCGACCCCCGCCTGTCATGGCACGGGGCTTAGCGCGTCCAGATGCGGTGGCATGGGCAAAATTAGCCTACACATGGAATTTTCACGTTCTCCTTGTGCACACGCTGCTACCACGATAAAAGGAGGTGTCGTGACACCTTCCGGGGTAATTCGGAAAAATTTGATTTTTTCGACCCCCGCCCGCCATGGCACGCGGCTTAGCGTGTCCAGATGCGGTGGCATGGGAAAAATTGGCCTACACATGGAATTTTCACGTTCTCCTTTGCACACACTCCTACCACTATATAAGTAGGTGTCGTGATACCTTCCGGTGTAATTCAGAAAACTTTGATTTTTTCGGCCCCCGCCTGCCATGGCATGGGGTTTAGCGCATCCAGATGCGGTGGCGTGGGCAAAATCGGCCTACACATGGAATTTTCACGTTTTACTTGTGCACACGCTCCTACCACGATATAAGGAGGTGTCGTCACACCTTCCGTTGTAATTCGGAATACTTTAATTTTTTCGACCCCCGCTCGCCATGGCACGAGGCTTAGCGCGTCCAGATGCGGTGGCGTTGGCGAAATTGGCCTACACATGGAATTTTCATGTTCTCCTTGTGCACACGCTCCTCCCACGATACAAGGAGGTGGTGTGACACCTCCAGGTGCAATTCGAAACACTTTGATTTTTTCGACCCCACCCGCAATGGCATGGGGCTTAGCGCGTCCAGATGTGGTGGCATGGGCAAAATAGGCCTACACATGGAATTTTCACGTTCTCCTTGTGCACACACTCCTACCACGATATAAGGAGGTGTCGTGACACCTTCCGGTGTAATTCGGAAAAGTTTGATTATTTCCAACCCCGCCCGCCATGGCACGGGGCTTAGCGGGTCCAGATGCGTTGGCGTGGACAAAATTGGCCTACAAATGGAATTTTCACGCTCTCCTTGTGCACACGTTCCTCCCACGATACAAGGAGGTGGCATGACACCTCCAGGTGCAATTCGAAACACTTTGATTTTTTCGACCCCCGCCCGCAATGGCATGGGGCTTAGCGCGTCCAGATGCGGTGGCATGGGCAAAATTGGCCTACACATGGAATTTTCATGTTCTCGTTTTGCACACGCTCCTACCACGATATAAGGAGGTGTCGTAACACCTTCCGGTGTGATTCGGAAAACTTTGATTATTTCGAACCCCGCCCGCCATGACACGGGGCTTAGCGGGTCCAGATGCGTTGGCGTGGACAAAATTGGCCTACAAATAGAATTTCCACGTTCTCCTTGTGCACACGTTCCTCCCACGATACAAGGAAGTGGTGTGACACCTCCAGGTGCAATTCGAAACACGTTGATTTTTTCGACCCCCGCCCGCAATGGCATGGGGCTTAGCGCGTCCAGATGTGGTGGCACGAGCAAAATTGGCCGACACATGGAATTTTCACGTTCTCCTTGTGCACATACTCCTACCACGATATAAGTAGGTGTCGTTTTACCTTCCGGTGTAATTCAGAAAACTTTGATTTTTTCGACCCCCGCCTGTCATGGCACGGGGCTTAGCGCGTCCAGATGCGGTGGCATGGGCAAAATTAGCCTACACATGGAATTTTCACGTTCTCCTTGTGCACACGCTGCTACCACGATAAAAGGAGGTGTCGTGACACCTTCCGGGGTAATTCGGAAAAATTTGATTTTTTCGACCCCCGCCCGCCATGGCACGCGGCTTAGCGTGTCCAGATGCGGTGGCATGGGAAAAATTGGCCTACACATGGAATTTTCACGTTCTCCTTTGCACACACTCCTACCACTATATAAGTAGGTGTCGTGATACCTTCCGGTGTAATTCAGAAAACTTTGATTTTTTCGGCCCCCGCCTGCCATGGCATGGGGTTTAGCGCGTCCAGATGCGGTGGCGTGGGCAAAATCGGCCTACACATGGAATTTTCACGTTTTACTTGTGCACACGCTCCTACCACGATATAAGGAGGTGTCGTCACACCTTCCGTTGTAATTCGGAATACTTTAATTTTTTCGACCCCCGCTCGCCATGGCACGAGGCTTAGCGCGTCCAGATGCGGTGGCGTTGGCGAAATTGGCCTACACATGGAATTTTCATGTTCTCCTTGTGCACACGCTCGTCCCACGATACAAGGAGGTGGTGTGACACCTCCAGGTGCAATTCGAAACACTTTGATTTTTTCGACCCCCGCCCGCAATGGCATGGGGCTTAGCGCGTCCAGATGCGGTGGCATGGGCAAAATTGGCCTACACATGGAATTTTCATGTTCTCGTTTTGCACACGCTCCTACCACGATATAAGGAGGTGTCGTAACACCTTCCGGTGTGATTCGGAAAACTTTGATTATTTCGAACCCCGCCCGCCATGACACGGGGCTTAGCGGGTCCAGATGCGTTGGCGTGGACAAAATTGGCCTACAAATAGAATTTCCACGTTCTCCTTGTGCACACGTTCCTCCCACGATACAAGGAAGTGGTGTGACACCTCCAGGTGCAATTCGAAACACGTTGATTTTTTCGACCCCCGCCCGCAATGGCATGGGGCTTAGCGCGTCCAGATGTGGTGGCACGAGCAAAATTGGCCGACACATGGAATTTTCACGTTCTCCTTGTGCACATACTCCTACCACGATATAAGTAGGTGTCGTTTTACCTTCCGGTGTAATTCAGAAAACTTTGATTTTTTCGACCCCCGCCTGTCATGGCACGGGGCTTAGCGCGTCCAGATGCGGTGGCATGGGCAAAATTAGCCTACACATGGAATTTTCACGTTCTCCTTGTGCACACGCTGCTACCACGATAAAAGGAGGTGTCGTGACACCTTCCGGGGTAATTCGGAAAAATTTGATTTTTTCGACCCCCGCCCGCCATGGCACGCGGCTTAGCGTGTCCAGATGCGGTGGCATGGGAAAAATTGGCCTACACATGGAATTTTCACGTTCTCCTTTGCACACACTCCTACCACTATATAAGTAGGTGTCGTGATACCTTCCGGTGTAATTCAGAAAACTTTGATTTTTTCGGCCCCCGCCTGCCATGGCATGGGGTTTAGCGCATCCAGATGCGGTGGCGTGGGCAAAATCGGCCTACACATGGAATTTTCACGTTTTACTTGTGCACACGCTCCTACCACGATATAAGGAGGTGTCGTCACACCTTCCGTTGTAATTCGGAATACTTTAATTTTTTCGACCCCCGCTCGCCATGGCACGAGGCTTAGCGCGTCCAGATGCGGTGGCGTTGGCGAAATTGGCCTACACATGGAATTTTCATGTTCTCCTTGTGCACACGCTCCTCCCACGATACAAGGAGGTGGTGTGACACCTCCAGGTGCAATTCGAAACACTTTGATTTTTTCGACCCCACCCGCAATGGCATGGGGCTTAGCGCGTCCAGATGTGGTGGCATGGGCAAAATAGGCCTACACATGGAATTTTCACGTTCTCCTTGTGCACACACTCCTACCACGATATAAGGAGGTGTCGTGACACCTTCCGGTGTAATTCGGAAAAGTTTGATTATTTCCAACCCCGCCCGCCATGGCACGGGGCTTAGCGGGTCCAGATGCGTTGGCGTGGACAAAATTGGCCTACAAATGGAATTTTCACGCTCTCCTTGTGCACACGTTCCTCCCACGATACAAGGAGGTGGCATGACACCTCCAGGTGCAATTCGAAACACTTTGATTTTTTCGACCCCCGCCCGCAATGGCATGGGGCTTAGCGCGTCCAGATGCGGTGGCATGGGCAAAATTGGCCTACACATGGAATTTTCATGTTCTCGTTTTGCACACGCTCCTACCACGATATAAGGAGGTGTCGTAACACCTTCCGGTGTGATTCGGAAAACTTTGATTATTTCGAACCCCGCCCGCCATGACACGGGGCTTAGCGGGTCCAGATGCGTTGGCGTGGACAAAATTGGCCTACAAATAGAATTTCCACGTTCTCCTTGTGCACACGTTCCTCCCACGATACAAGGAAGTGGTGTGACACCTCCAGGTGCAATTCGAAACACGTTGATTTTTTCGACCCCCGCCCGCAATGGCATGGGGCTTAGCGCGTCCAGATGTGGTGGCACGAGCAAAATTGGCCGACACATGGAATTTTCACGTTCTCCTTGTGCACATACTCCTACCACGATATAAGTAGGTGTCGTTTTACCTTCCGGTGTAATTCAGAAAACTTTGATTTTTTCGACCCCCGCCTGTCATGGCACGGGGCTTAGCGCGTCCAGATGCGGTGGCATGGGCAAAATTAGCCTACACATGGAATTTTCACGTTCTCCTTGTGCACACGCTGCTACCACGATAAAAGGAGGTGTCGTGACACCTTCCGGGGTAATTCGGAAAAATTTGATTTTTTCGACCCCCGCCCGCCATGGCACGCGGCTTAGCGTGTCCAGATGCGGTGGCATGGGAAAAATTGGCCTACACATGGAATTTTCACGTTCTCCTTTGCACACACTCCTACCACTATATAAGTAGGTGTCGTGATACCTTCCGGTGTAATTCAGAAAACTTTGATTTTTTCGGCCCCCGCCTGCCATGGCATGGGGTTTAGCGCGTCCAGATGCGGTGGCGTGGGCAAAATCGGCCTACACATGGAATTTTCACGTTTTACTTGTGCACACGCTCCTACCACGATATAAGGAGGTGTCGTCACACCTTCCGTTGTAATTCGGAATACTTTAATTTTTTCGACCCCCGCTCGCCATGGCACGAGGCTTAGCGCGTCCAGATGCGGTGGCGTTGGCGAAATTGGCCTACACATGGAATTTTCATGTTCTCCTTGTGCACACGCTCGTCCCACGATACAAGGAGGTGGTGTGACACCTCCAGGTGCAATTCGAAACACTTTGATTTTTTCGACCCCACCCGCAATGGCATGGGGCTTAGCGCGTCCAGATGTGGTGGCATGGGCAAAATTGGCCTACACATGGAATTTTCACGTTCTCCTTGTGCACACACTCCTACCACGATATAAGGAGGTGTCCTGACACCTTCCGGTGTAATTCGGAAAACTTTGACTTTTTCGACCCCCGCCCGCCATGGCATGGAGTTTAGCGCGTCCAGATGCGGTGACGTGGGCAAAATTGGCCTACACATGGAATTTTCATGTTCTCCTTTTGCACACGCTCCTACCACGATATAAGGAGGTGTCGTGACACCTTCCGGTGTAATTCGGAAAAGTTTGATTATTTCGAACCCCGCCCGCCATGGCACGGGGCTTAGCGGGTCCAGATGCGTTGGCGTGGACAAAATTGGCCTACAAATGGAATTTTCACGTTCTCCTTGTGCACACGTTCCTCCCACGATACAAGGAGGTGGCATGACACCTCCAGGTGCAATTCGAAACACTTTGATTTTTTCGACCCCCGCCCGCAATGGCATGGGGCTTAGCGCGTTCAGATGCGGTGGCATGGGCAAAATTGGCCTACACATGGAATTTTCAAGTTCTCCTTGTGCACACACTCCTACCACGATATAAGTAGGTGTCGTGATACCTTCCGGTGTAATTCAGAAAACTTTGATTTTTTCGGCCCCCGCCCGCCATGGCACGGAGTTTAGCGCGTCCAGATGCAGTGACATGGGCAAAATTGGCCTACACATGGAATTTTCATGTTCTACTTTTGCACACGCTCCTACCACGATATAAGGAGGTGTCGTGACTCCTTCCGGTGTAATTCGGAAAACTTTGATTATTTCGAACCCCGCCCGCCATGGCACGGGGCTTAGTGGGTCCAGATGCATTGGCGTGGACAAAATTGGCCTACAAATGGAATTTTCTTGGTCTCCTTGTGCACACGCTCCTCCCACGATACAAGGAGGTGGCGTGACACCTCCAGGTGCAATTCGAAACACTTTGATTTTTTCGACCCCCACCCGCAATGGCATCGAGTTTAGCGCGTCCAGATGCGGTGACATGGGAAAAATTGGCCTACACATGGAATTTTCATGTTCTCCTTGTGCACACGCTCCTACCACGATATAAGGAGGTGTCGTGACAGCTTCCGGTGTAATTCGAAAAACTTTGATTATTTCGAACCCCGCCCGCCATGGCACGGGGCTTAGCGGGTCCAGATGCGTTGGCGTGGACAAAATTGGCCTACAAATGGAATTTCCACGTTCTCCTTGTGCACACGTTCCTCCCACGATACATGGAGGTGGCGTGACACCTCCAGGTGCAATTCGAAACACTTTGATTTTTTCGACCCCCGCCCGCAATGGCATGGGGCTTAGCGCGTCCAGATGCGGTGGCATGGGCAAATTTGGCCTACACATGGAATTTTCACGTTCTCCTTGTGCATACACTCCTACCTTGATATAAGTAGGTGTCGTGATACCTTCCGGTGTATCTCAGAAAACTTTAATTTTTTCGGCCCCCGCCCGCCATGGCACGGAGTTTAGCGCGTCTAGATGCGGTGACGTGGGCAAAATTGGCCTACACATGGAATTTTCATGTTCTCCTTGTGCACACGCTCCTACCACGATATATGGAGGTGTCGTGACACCTTCAGGTGTAATTCGGAAAACTTTGATTATTTCGAACCCCGCCCGCCATGGTACGGAGCTTAGAGGAGGTGAGGTGACACCTTCCGGTGTAATTCGGAAAACTTTGATTTTTTCGACCCCCGCCCGCCATGGCACGAGGCTTAGCGCGTCCAGATGCGGTGGCATGGGAAAAATTGGCCTACACATGGAATTTTCACGTTCTCCTTTGCACACACTTCTACCACGATATAAGTAGGTGTCGTGATACCTTCCGGTGTAATTCAGAAAATTTTTATTTTTTCGGCCGCCGCCTGCCATGGCATGGGGTTTAGCGCGTCCAGATGCGGTGGCGTGGGCAAAATTGGCCTACACATGGAATTTTCTTGGTCTCCTTGTGCACACGCTCCTACCACGATATAAGGAGGTGTCGTGACACCTTCCAGTGTAATTCGGAAAACTTTGATTTTTTCGACCCCCGCCCGCCATGGCACGGGGCTTTGCGCGTCCAGATGCGGTGGCATGGGCAAAATTGGCCTACACATGGAATTTTCACGTTCTCCTTGTGCACACACTCCTACCACGATATAAGGAGGTGTCGTGACACCTTCCGGTGTAATTCAGAAAACTTTGATTTTTTCAACCCCCGCCCGCCATGGCACGGGGCTTAGTCCGTCCAGATGCGGTGGCGTGGGCAAAATTGGCCTACACATGGAATTTTCACGTTCTCCGTGAGCACACGCTCCTACCACAATATAAGGAGGTGTCGTGACACCTTTCGGTGTAATTCGGAAAAATTTGAATTTTTCGACCCCCGCTCGCCATGGCACGGGGCTTAGCGCGTCCAGTTGCGGTGGCGTGGACAAAATCGGCCTACACATGGAATTTCCACGTTCTCCTTGTGCACATGCTCCTACCACGTTATAAGTAGGTGTCGTGATACCTTCCGGTGTAATTCAAAAAAATTTGATTTTTTCAACCACCGCCTGCCATGGCACGGGGCTTAGCGCGTCCAGATGCGGTGGCGTGGGCGAAATTGGCCTACACATGGAATTTTCACGGTCTCCTTGTGGACACGCTCCTACCACGATATAAGGAGGTGTCGTGACACCTTCTGGTGTAATTTGGAAAACTTTGATTTTTTCGACCCCCGCTCGCCATGGCACGGGGCTTAGTGCGTCCAGATGCGGTGGCGTGGGCAAAATTGGCCTACACATGGAATTTTCACGTTCTCCTTGTGCACACGCTCCTACCACGTTATAAGTAGGCGTCGTGATACCTTCCGGTGTAATTCAGAAAACTTTGATTTTTTCAACCCCCGCCCGCCATGGCACGGGGATTATTGCATCCAGATGCGGTCGCGTGGGCAAAATTGGCCTACACATGGAATTTTCACGTTCTCCGTGAGCACACACTCCTACCACGATATAAGGAGGTGTCGTGACACCTTCTGGTGTAATTTGGAAAACTTTGATTTTTTCGACCCCCGCTCGCCATGGCACGGGGCTTAGTGCGTCCAGATGCAGTGGCGTGGGCAAAATTGGCCTACACATGGACTTTTCACGTTCTCCTTGTGCACACGCTCCTACCACATTATAAGTAGGTGTCGTGATACCGTCCGGTGTAATTCAGAAAACTTTGATTTTTTCAACCCCCGCCCGCCATGGCACGGGGATTATTGCATCCAGATGCGGTCGCGTGGGCAAAATTGGCCTACACATGGAATTTTCACGTTCTCCGTGTGCACACACTCCTACCACGATATAAGGAGGTGTCGTGACACCTTGCGGTGTAATTCGGAAAACTTTGATTTTTTCGACCCCCGCCTGCCATGGCACGGAGCTTAGCGCGTCCAGATGCGGTGGCGTGGGCGAAATTGGCCTACAAATGAAATTTGCACGTTCTCCTTGGGCACACCCTCCTACCACGATATAAGGAGGTGTCGTGACACCTTCCGGTGTAATTCAGAAAACTTTGATTTTTTCAACCCCCGCCCGCCATGGCACGGGGCTTAGTCCGTCCAGATGCGGTGGCGTGGGCAAAATTGGCCTACACATGGAATTTTCACGTTCTCCGTGAGCACACGCTCCTACCACGATATAAGGAGGTGTCGTGACACCTTCCGGTGTAATTCGGAAAAATTTGAATTTTTCGACCCCCGCTCGCCATGGCACGGGGCTTAGCGCGTCCAGTTGCGGTGGCATGGACAAAATCGGCCTACACATGGAATTTCCACGTTCTCCTTGTGCACATGCTCCTACCACGTTATAAGTAGGTGTCGTGATACCTTCCGGTGTAATTCAAAAAACTTTGATTTTTTCAACCACCGCCCGCCATGGCACGGGGCTTAGCGCGTCCAGATGCGGTGGCGTGGGCGAAATTGGCCTACACATGGAATTTTCACGGTCTCCTTGTGGACACGCTCCTACCACGATATAAGGAGGTGTCGTGACACCTTCTGGTGTAATTTGGAAAACTTTGATTTTTTCGACCCCCGCTCGCCATGGCACGGGGCTTAGTGCGTCCAGATGCGGTGGCGTGGGCAAAATTGGCCTACACATGGAATTTTCACGTTCTCCTTGTGCACACGCTCCTACCACGTTATAAGTAGGTGTCGTGATACCTTCCGGTGTAATTCAGAAAACTTTGATTTTTTCAACCCCCGCCCGCCATGGCACGGGGATTATTGCATCCAGATGCGGTCGCGTGGGCAAAATTGGCCTACACATGGAATTTTCACGTTCTCCGTGAGCACACACGCCTACCACGATATAAGGAGGTGTCGTGACACCTTCTGGTGTAATTTGGAAAACTTTGATTTTTTCGACCCCCGCTCGCCATGGCACGGGGCTTAGTGCGTCCAGATGCAGTGGCGTGGGCAAAATTGGCCTACACATGGACTTTTCACGTTCTCCTTGTGCACACGCTCCTACCACGTTATAAGTAGGTGTCGTGATACCTTCCGGTGTAATTCAGAAAACTTTGATTTTTTCAACCCCCGCCCGCCATGGCACGGGGATTATTGCATCCAGATGCGGTCGCGTGGGCAAAATTGGCCTACACATGGAATTTTCACGTTCTCCGTGAGCACACACTCCTACCACGATATAAGGAGGTGTCGTGACACCTTGCGGTGTAATTCGGAAAACTTTGATTTTTTCGACCCCCGCCTGCCATGGCACGGAGCTTAGCGCGTCCAGATGC
Source organism: Trifolium repens (assembly GCA_030408175.1). Lineage (NCBI taxonomy): Eukaryota > Viridiplantae > Streptophyta > Magnoliopsida > Fabales > Fabaceae > Trifolium > Trifolium repens. The sequence continues at coordinate 35,179,335 of CP125838.1, read as the reverse complement.
GGTGGCGTGGGCGAAATTGGCCTACAAATGAAATTTGCATGTTCTCCTTGGGCACACCCTCCTACCACGATATAAGGAGGTGTCGTGACACCTTCCGGTGTAATTCAGAAAACTTTGATTTTTTCAACCCCCGCCCGCCATGGCACGGGGCTTAGTCCGTCCAGATGCGGTGGCGTGGGCAAAATTGGCCTACACATGGAATTTTCACGTTCTCCGTGAGCACACACTCCTACCACGATATAAGGAGGTGTCGTGACACCTTCCGGTGTAATTCGGAAAATTTTGATTTTTTCGACCCCCGCCCGCCATGGCACGGGGCTTAGCGCGTCCAGATGCGGTGGCGTGGGCAAAATCGGCCAACACTTGGAATTTTCACATTCTCCTTGTGCACACGCTCCTACCACGATATAAGGAGGTGTCGTGACACCTTCCAGTGTAATTCGGAAAACTTTGATTTTTCGACCCCCGCCCGCCATGGCACGGAGCTTAGCGCGTCCAGCTGTGGTGGCGTGGGCAAAATCGGCCTACACATGGAATTTGCAAGTTCTTCTTGTGCACACGCTCCTACCACGATATAAGGAGGTGTTGTGACAACTTCCTGTGTAATTCGGAAAACTTTGATTTTTTCGACCCCCGCCCGCCATGGCACGGGGCTTTGCGCGTCCATATGCGGTGGCATGGGCAAAATTGGCCTACACATGGAATTTTCACATTCTCCTTGTGCACACGCTCCTACCACGATATATGGAGGTGTCGTGACACCTTCAGGTGTAATTCGGAAAACTTTGATTATTTCGAACCCCGGCCGCCATGGTACGGAGCTTAGAGGAGGTGAGGTGACACCTTCCGGTGTAATTCGGAAAACTTTGATTTTTTCGACCCCCGCCCGCCATGGCACGAGGCTTAGCGCGTCCAGATGCGGTGGCATGGGAAAAATTGGCCTACACATGGAATTTTCACGTTCTCCTTTGCACACACTTCTACCACGATATAAGTAGGTGTCCTGATACCTTCCGGTGTAATTCAGAAAATTTTTATTTTTTCGGCCGCCGCCTGCCATGGCATGGGGTTTAGCGCGTCCAGATGCGGTGGCGTGGGCAAAACTGGCCTACACATGGAATTTTCTTGGTCTCCTTGTGCACACGCTCCTACCACGATATAAGGAGGTGTCGGACACCTTCCGGTGTAATTCGGAAAACTTTGATTATTTCGAACCCCGCCCGCCATGGCACGGGGCTTAGCGGGTCCAGATGCGTTGGCGTGGACATAATTGGCCTACAAATGGAATTTTCTTGGTCTCATTGTGCACACGCTCCACCCACGATACAAGGAGGTGGCGTGACACCTCCAGGTGCAATTCGAAACACTTTGATTTTTTCGACCCCCGCCCGCAATGGCATGGGGCTTAGCGCGTCCAGATGCGGTGGCATGGGCAAAATTGGCCTACACATGGAATTTTCAAGTTCTCCTTGTGCACACACTCCTGCCACGATATAAGTAGGTGTCGTGATACCTTCCGGTGTAATTCAGAAAACTTTGATTTTTTCGGCCCCCGCCCGCCATGGCACGGAGTTTAGCGCGTCCAGATGCGGTGACATGGGCAAAATTGGCCTACACATGGAATTTTCATGTTCTCCTTGTGCACACGCTCCTACCACGATATAAGGAGGTGTCGTGACACCTTCCGGTGTAATTCGGAAAACTTTGATTATTTCGAACCCCGCCCGCCATGGCACGGGGCATAGCGGGTCCAGATGTGTTGGCGTGGACAAAATTGGCCTACAAATGGAATTTCCATGTTCTCCTTGTGCACACGTTCCTCCCACGATACAAGGAAGTGGTGTGACACCTCCAGGTGCAATTCGAAACACTTTGATTTTTTCGACCCCCGCCCGCAATGGCATGGGGCTTAGCGCGTCCAGATGTGGTGGCACGAGCAAAATTGGCCGACACATGGAATTTTCACGTTCTCCTTGTGCACATACTCCTACCACGATATAAGTAGGTGTCGTTTTACCTTCCGGTGTAATTCAGAAAACTTTGATTTTTTCGACCCCCGCCTGTCATGGCACGGGGCTTAGCGCGTCCAGATGCGGTGGCATGGGCAAAATTAGCCTACACATGGAATTTTCATGTTCTCCTTGTGCACACGCTGCTACCACGATAAAAGGAGGTGTCGTGACACCTTCCGGGGTAATTCGGAAAAATTTGATTTTTTCGACCCCCGCCCGCCATGGCACGCGGCTTAGCGTGTCCAGATGCGGTGGCATGGGAAAAATTGGCCTACACATGGAATTTTCACGTTCTCCTTTGCACACACTCCTACCACTATATAAGTAGGTGTCGTGATACCTTCCGGTGTAATTCAGAAAACTTTGATTTTTTCGGCCCCCGCCTGCCATGGCATGGGGTTTAGCGCGTCCAGATGCGGTGGCGTGGGCAAAATCGGCCTACACATGGAATTTTCACGTTTTACTTGTGCACACGCTCCTACCACGATATAAGGAGGTGTCGTCACACCTTCCGTTGTAATTCGGAATACTTTAATTTTTTCGACCCCCGCTCGCCATGGCACGAGGCTTAGCGCGTCCAGATGCGGTGGCGTTGGCGAAATTGGCCTACACATGGAATTTTCATGTTCTCCTTGTGCACACGCTCCTCCCACGATACAAGGAGGTGGTGTGACACCTCCAGGTGCAATTCGAAACACTTTGATTTTTTCGACCCCACCCGCAATGGCATGGGGCTTAGCGCGTCCAGATGTGGTGGCATGGGCAAAATAGGCCTACACATGGAATTTTCACGTTCTCCTTGTGCACACACTCCTACCACGATATAAGGAGGTGTCGTGACACCTTCCGGTGTAATTCGGAGAAGTTTGATTATTTCCAACCCCGCCCGCCATGGCACGGGGCTTAGCGGGTCCAGATGCGTTGGCGTGGACAAAATTGGCCTACAAATGGAATTTTCACGCTCTCCTTGTGCACACGTTCCTCCCACGATACAAGGAGGTGGCATGACACCTCCAGGTGCAATTCGAAACACTTTGATTTTTTCGACCCCCGCCCGCAATGGCATGGGGCTTAGCGCGTCCAGATGCGGTGGCATGGGCAAAATTGGCCTACACATGGAATTTTCATGTTCTCGTTTTGCACACGCTCCTACCACGATATAAGGAGGTGTCGTAACACCTTCCGGTGTGATTCGGAAAACTTTGATTATTTCGAACCCCGCCCGCCATGACACGGGGCTTAGCGGGTCCAGATGCGTTGGCGTGGACAAAATTGGCCTACAAATAGAATTTCCACGTTCTCCTTGTGCACACGTTCCTCCCACGATACAAGGAAGTGGTGTGACACCTCCAGGTGCAATTCGAAACACGTTGATTTTTTCGACCCCCGCCCGCAATGGCATGGGGCTTATCGCGTCCAGATGTGGTGGCACGAGCAAAATTGGCCGACACATGGAATTTTCACGTTCTCCTTGTGCACATACTCCTACCACGATATAAGTAGGTGTCGTTTTACCTTCCGGTGTAATTCAGAAAACTTTGATTTTTTCGACCCCCGCCTGTCATGGCACGGGGCTTAGCGCGTCCAGATGCGGTGGCATGGGCAAAATTAGCCTACACATGGAATTTTCACGTTCTCCTTGTGCACACGCTGCTACCACGATAAAAGGAGGTGTCGTGACACCTTCCGGGGTAATTCGGAAAAATTTGATTTTTTCGACCCCCGCCCGCCATGGCACGCGGCTTAGCGTGTCCAGATGCGGTGGCATGGGAAAAATTGGCCTACACATGGAATTTTCACGTTCTCCTTTGCACACACTCCTACCACTATATAAGTAGGTGTCGTGATACCTTCCGGTGTAATTCAGAAAACTTTGATTTTTTCGGCCCCCGCCTGCCATGGCATGGGGTTTAGCGCGTCCAGATGCGGTGGCGTGGGCAAAATCGGCCTACACATGGAATTTTCACGTTTTACTTGTGCACACGCTCCTACCACGATATAAGGAGGTGTCGTCACACCTTCCGTTGTAATTCGGAATACTTTAATTTTTTCGACCCCCGCTCGCCATGGCACGAGGCTTAGCGCGTCCAGATGCGGTGGCGTTGGCGAAATTGGCCTACACATGGAATTTTCATGTTCTCCTTGTGCACACGCTCGTCCCACGATACAAGGAGGTGGTGTGACACCTCCAGGTGCAATTCGAAACACTTTGATTTTTTCGACCCCACCCGCAATGGCATGGGGCTTAGCGCGTCCAGATGTGGTGGCATGGGCAAAATTGGCCTACACATGGAATTTTCACGTTCTCCTTGTGCACACACTCCTACCACGATATAAGGAGGTGTCCTGACACCTTCCGGTGTAATTTGGAAAACTTTGACTTTTTCGACCCCCGCCCGCCATGGCATGGAGTTTAGCGCGTCCAGATGCGGTGACGTGGGCAAAATTGGCCTACACATGGAATTTTCATGTTCTCCTTTTGCACACGCTCCTACCACGATATAAGGAGGTGTCGTGACACCTTCCGGTGTAATTCGGAAAAGTTTGATTATTTCGAACCCCGCCCGCCATGGCACGGGGCTTAGCGGGTCCAGATGCGTTGGCGTGGACAAAATTGGCCTACAAATGGAATTTTCACGTTCTCCTTGTGCACACGTTCCTCCCACGATACAAGGAGGTGGCATGACACCTCCAGGTGCAATTCGAAACACTTTGATTTTTTCGACCCCCGCCCGCAATGGCATGGGGCTTAGCGCGTTCAGATGCGGTGGCATGGGCAAAATTGGCCTACACATGGAATTTTCAAGTTCTCCTTGTGCACACACTCCTACCACGATATAAGTAGGTGTCGTGATACCTTCCGGTGTAATTCAGAAAACTTTGATTTTTTCGGCCCCCGCCCGCCATGGCACGGAGTTTAGCGCGTCCAGATGCAGTGACATGGGCAAAATTGGCCTACACATGGAATTTTCATGTTCTACTTTTGCACACGCTCCTACCACGATATAAGGAGGTGTCGTGACTCCTTCCGGTGTAATTCGGAAAACTTTGATTATTTCGAACCCCGCCCGCCATGGCACGGGGCTTAGTGGGTCCAGATGCATTGGCGTGGACAAAATTGGCCTACAAATGGAATTTTCTTGGTCTCCTTGTGCACACGCTCCTCTCACGATACAAGGAGGTGGCGTGACACCTCCAGGTGCAATTCGAAACACTTTGATTTTTTCGACCCCCACCCGCAATGGCATCGAGTTTAGCGCGTCCAGATGCGGTGACATGGGAAAAATTGGCCTACACATGGAATTTTCATGTTCTCCTTGTGCACACGCTCCTACCACGATATAAGGAGGTGTCGTGACAGCTTCCGGTGTAATTCGAAAAACTTTGATTATTTCGAACCCCGCCCGCCATGGCACGGGGCTTAGCGGGTCCAGATGCGTTGGCGTGGACAAAATTGGCCTACAAATGGAATTTCCACGTTCTCCTTGTGCACACGTTCCTCCCACGATACATGGAGGTGGCGTGACACCTCCAGGTGCAATTCGAAACACTTTGATTTTTTCGACCCCCGCCCGCAATGGCATGGGGCTTAGCGCGTCCAGATGCGGTGGCATGGGCAAATTTGGCCTACACATGGAATTTTCACGTTCTCCTTGTGCATACACTCCTACCTTGATATAAGTAGGTGTCGTGATACCTTCCGGTGTATCTCAGAAAACTTTAATTTTTTCGGCCCCCGCCCGCCATGGCACGGAGTTTAGCGCGTCTAGATGCGGTGACGTGGGCAAAATTGGCCTACACATGGAATTTTCATGTTCTCCTTGTGTACACGCTCCTACCACGATATATGGAGGTGTCGTGACACCTTCAGGTGTAATTCGGAAAACTTTGATTATTTCGAACCCCGCCCGCCATGGTACGGAGCTTAGAGGAGGTGAGGTGACACCTTCCGGTGTAATTCGGAAAACTTTGATTTTTTCGACCCCCGCCCGCCATGGCACGAGGCTTAGCGCGTCCAGATGCGGTGGCATGGGAAAAATTGGCCTACACATGGAATTTTCACGTTCTCCTTTGCACACACTTCTACCACGATATAAGTAGGTGTCGTGATACCTTCCGGTGTAATTCAGAAAATTTTTATTTTTTCGGCCGCCGCCTGCCATGGCATGGGGTTTAGCGCGTCCAGATGCGGTGGCGTGGGCAAAATTGGCCTACACATGGAATTTTCTTGGTCTCCTTGTGCACACGCTCCTACCACGATATAAGGAGGTGTCGTGACACCTTCCAGTGTAATTCGGAAAACTTTGATTTTTTCGACCCCCGCCCGCCATGGCACGGGGCTTTGCGCGTCCAGATGCGGTGGCATGGGCAAAATTGGCCTACACATGGAATTTTCACGTTCTCCTTGTGCACACACTCCTACCACGATATAAGGAGGTGTCGTGACACCTTCCGGTGTAATTCAGAAAACTTTGATTTTTTCAACCCCCGCCCGCCATGGCACGGGGCTTAGTCCGTCCAGATGCGGTGGCGTGGGCAAAATTGGCCTACACATGGAATTTTCACGTTCTCCGTGAGCACACGCTCCTACCACGATATAAGGAGGTGTCGTGACACCTTTCGGTGTAATTCGGAAAAATTTGAATTTTTCGACCCCCGCTCGCCATGGCACGGGGCTTAGCGCGTCCAGTTGCGGTGGCGTGGACAAAATCGGCCTACACATGGAATTTCCACGTTCTCCTTGTGCACATGCTCCTACCACGTTATAAGTAGGTGTCGTGATACCTTCCGGTGTAATTCAAAAAAATTTGATTTTTTCAACCACCGCCTGCCATGGCACGGGGCTTAGCGCGTCCAGATGCGGTGGCGTGGGCGAAATTGGCCTACACATGGAATTTTCACGGTCTCCTTGTGGACACGCTCCTACCACGATATAAGGAGGTGTCGTGACACCTTCTGGTGTAATTTGGAAAACTTTGATTTTTTCGACCCCCGCTCGCCATGGCACGGGGCTTAGTGCGTCCAGATGCGGTGGCGTGGGCAAAATTGGCCTACACATGGAATTTTCACGTTCTCCTTGTGCACACGCTCCTACCACGTTATAAGTAGGCGTCGTGATACCTTCCGGTGTAATTCAGAAAACTTTGATTTTTTCAACCCCCGCCCGCCATGGCACGGGGATTATTGCATCCAGATGCGGTCGCGTGGGCAAAATTGGCCTACACATGGAATTTTCACGTTCTCCGTGAGCACACACTCCTACCACGATATAAGGAGGCGTCGTGACACCTTCTGGTGTAATTTGGAAAACTTTGATTTTTTCGACCCCCGCTCGCCATGGCACGGGGCTTAGGGCGTCCAGATGCAGTGGCGTGGGCAAAATTGGCCTACACATGGACTTTTCACGTTCTCCTTGTGCACACGCTCCTACCACATTATAAGTAGGTGTCGTGATACCGTCCGGTGTAATTCAGAAAACTTTGATTTTTTCAACCCCCGCCCGCCATGGCACGGGGATTATTGCATCCAGATGCGGTCGCGTGGGCAAAATTGGCCTACACATGGAATTTTCACGTTCTCCGTGTGCACACACTCCTACCACGATATAAGGAGGTGTCGTGACACCTTGCGGTGTAATTCGGAAAACTTTGATTTTTTCGACCCCCGCCTGCCATGGCACGGAGCTTAGCGCGTCCAGATGCGGTGGCGTGGGCGAAATTGGCCTACAAATGAAATTTGCACGTTCTCCTTGGGCACACCCTCCTACCACGATATAAGGAGGTGTCGTGACACCTTCCGGTGTAATTCAGAAAACTTTGATTTTTTCAACCCCCGCCCGCCATGGCACGGGGCTTAGTCCGTCCAGATGCGGTGGCGTGGGCAAAATTGGCCTACACATGGAATTTTCACGTTCTCCGTGAGCACACGCTCCTACCACGATATAAGGAGGTGTCGTGACACCTTCCGGTGTAATTCGGAAAAATTTGAATTTTTCGACCCCCGCTCGCCATGGCACGGGGCTTAGCGCGTCCAGTTGCGGTGGCGTGGACAAAATCGGCCTACACATGGAATTTCCGCGTTCTCCTTGTGCACATGCTCCTACCACGTTATAAGTAGGTGTCGTGATACCTTCCGGTGTAATTCAAAAAACTTTGATTTTTTCAACCACCGCCCGCCATGGCACGGGGCTTAGCGCGTCCAGATGCGGTGGCGTGGGCGAAATTGGCCTACACATGGAATTTTCACGGTCTCCTTGTGGACACGCTCCTACCACGATATAAGGAGGTGTCGTGACACCTTCTGGTGTAATTTGGGAAACTTTGATTTTTTCGACCCCCGCTCGCCATGGCACGGGGCTTAGTGCGTCCAGATGCGGTGGCGTGGGCAAAATTGGCCTACACATGGAATTTTCACGTTCTCCTTGTGCACACGCTCCTACCACGTTATAAGTAGGTGTCGTGATACCTTCCGGTGTAATTCAGAAAACTTTGATTTTTTCAACCCCCGCCCGCCATGGCACGGGGATTATTGCATCCAGATGCGGTCGCGTGGGCAAAATTGGCCTACACATGGAATTTTCACGTTCTCCGTGAGCACACACGCCTACCACGATATAAGGAGGTGTCGTGACACCTTCTGGTGTAATTTGGAAAACTTTGATTTTTTCGACCCCCGCTCGCCATGGCACGGGGCTTAGTGCGTCCAGATGCAGTGGCGTGGGCTAAATTGGCCTACACATGGACTTTTCACGTTCTCCTTGTGCACACGCTCCTACCACGTTATAAGTAGGTGTCGTGATACCTTCCGGTGTAATTCAGAAAACTTTGATTTTTTCAACCCCCGCCCGCCATGGCACGGGGATTATTGCATCCAGATGCGGTCGCGTGGGCAAAATTGGCCTACACATGCAATTTTCACGTTCTCCGTGAGCACACACTCCTACCACGATATAAGGAGGTGTCGTGACACCTTGCGGTGTAATTCGGAAAACTTTGATTTTTTCGACCCCCGCCTGCCATGGCACGGAGCTTAGCGCGTCCAGATGCGGTGGCGTGGGCGAAATTGGCCTACAAATGAAATTTGCATGTTCTCCTTGGGCACACCCTCCTACCACGATATAAGGAGGTGTCGTGACACCTTCCGGTGTAATTCAGAAAACTTTGATTTTTTCAACCCCCGCCCGCCATGGCACGGGGCTTAGTCCGTCCAGATGCGGTGGCGTGGGCAAAATTGGCCTACACATGGAATTTTCACGTTCTCCGTGAGCACACACTCCTACCACGATATAAGGAGGTGTCGTGACACCTTCCGGTGTAATTCGGAAAATTTTGATTTTTTCGACCCCCGCCCGCCATGGCACGGGGCTTAGCGCGTCCAGATGCGGTGGCGTGGGCAAAATCGGCCAACACTTGGAATTTTCACATTCTCCTTGTGCACACGCTCCTACCACGATATAAGGAGGTGTCGTGACACCTTCCAGTGTAATTCGGAAAACTTTGATTTTTCGACCCCCGCCCGCCATGGCACGGAGCTTAGCGCGTCCAGCTGTGGTGGCGTGGGCAAAATCGGCCTACACATGGAATTTGCAAGTTCTTCTTGTGCACACGCTCCTACCACGATATAAGGAGGTGTTGTGACAACTTCCTGTGTAATTCGGAAAACTTTGATTTTTTCGACCCCCGCCCGCCATGGCACGGGGCTTTGCGCGTCCATATGCGGTGGCATGGGCAAAATTGGCCTACACATGGAATTTTCACATTCTCCTTGTGCACACACTCCTACCACGATATAAGTAGGTGACGTGACACCTTCCGGTGTAATTCGGAAAACTTTGTTTTTCGGCCCCCGCCCGCCATTGCACGGGGCTTAGCGCGTCCAGTTGCGGTGGCGCGGGCAAAATCGGCCTACACATGGAATTTTCACGTTCTCCTTGTGCACACGCTCCTACCACGTTATAAGTAGGTGTCGTGATACCTTCCGGTGTAATTCATAGAACTTTGATTTTTTCAACCCCCGCCCGCCATGGCATGGGGCTTAGTGCGTCCAGATGCCGTGGCGTGGGCAAAATCGGCCTACACATGGAATTTTCACGTTCTTCTTGTGCACACGCTCCTACCACAATATAAGGAGGTGTCGTGACACCTTCCGGTGTAATTCGGAAAACTTTGATTATTTCGAACCCCGCCCGCCATTGCACGGAGCTTAGCGGGTCCAGATGCGTTGGCGTGGACAAAATTGGCCTACAAATGGAATTTTCACGTTCTCCTTGTGCACACGTTCCTCCCACGATATAAGGAGGTGTCGTGACACCTTCTGGTGTAATTTGGAAAACTTTGATTTTTTCGACCCCCGCTCGCCATGGCACGGGGCTTAGTGCGTCCAGATGCGGTGGCGTCGGCAAAATTGGCCTACACATGGACTTTTCACGTTCTCCTTGTGCACACGCTCCTACCACGTTATAAGTAGGTGTCGTGATACCTTCCGGTGTAATTCAGAAAACTTTGATTTTTTCAACCCCCGCCCGCCATGGCACGGGGATTATTGCATCCAGATGCGGTCGCGTGGGCAAAATTGGCCTACACATGGAATTTTCACGTTCTCCGTGAGCACACACTCCTACCACGATATAAGGAGGTGTCGTGACACCTTGCGGTGTAATTCGGAAAACTTTGATTTTTTCGACCCCCGCCCGCCATGGCACGGAGCTTAGCGCGTCCAGATGCGGTGGCGTGGGCGAAATTGGCCTACAAATGAAATTTGCACGTTCTCCTTGGGCACACCCTCCTACCACGATATAAGGAGGTGTCGTGACACCTTCCGGTGTAATTCAGAAAACTTTGATTTTTTCAACCCCCGCCCGCCATGGCACGGGGCTTAGTCCGTCCAGATGCGGTGGCGTGGGCAAAATTGGCCTACACATTGAATTTTCACGTTCTCCGTGAGCACACGCTCCTACCACGATATAAGGAGGTGTTGTGACAACTTCCTGTGTAATTCGGAAAACTTTGATTTTTTCGACCCCCGCCCGCCATGGCACGGGGCTTTGCGCGTCCATATGCGGTGGCATGGGCAAAATTGGCCTACACATGGAATTTTCACATTCTCCTTGTGCACACACTCCTACCACGATATAAGTAGGTGACGTGACACCTTCCGGTGTAATTCGGAAAACTTTGTTTTTCGGCCCCCGCCCGCCATTGCACGGGGCTTAGCGCGTCCAGTTGCGGTGGCGCGGGCAAAATCGGCCTACACATGGAATTTTCACGTTCTCCTTGTGCACACGCTCCTACCACGTTATAAGTAGGTGTCGTGATACCTTCCGGTGTAATTCATAGAACTTTGATTTTTTCAACCCCCGCCCGCCATGGCATGGGGCTTAGTGCGTCCAGATGCCGTGGCGTGGGCAAAATCGGCCTACACATGGAATTTTCACGTTCTTCTTGTGCACACGCTCCTACCACAATATAAGGAGGTGTCGTGACACCTTCCGGTGTAATTCGGAAAACTTTGATTATTTCGAACCCCGCCCGCCATTGCACGGAGCTTAGCGGGTCCAGATGCGTTGGCGTGGACAAAATTGGCCTACAAATGGAATTTTCACGTTCTCCTTGTGCACACGTTCCTCCCACGATATAAGGAGGTGTCGTGACACCTTCTGGTGTAATTTGGAAAACTTTGATTTTTTCGACCCCCGCTCGCCATGGCACGGGGCTTAGTGCGTCCAGATGCGGTGGCGTCGGCAAAATTGGCCTACACATGGACTTTTCACGTTCTCCTTGTGCACACGCTCCTACCACGTTATAAGTAGGTGTCGTGATACCTTCCGGTGTAATTCAGAAAACTTTGATTTTTTCAACCCCCGCCCGCCATGGCACGGGGATTATTGCATCCAGATGCGGTCGCGTGGGCAAAATTGGCCTACACATGGAATTTTCACGTTCTCCGTGAGCACACACTCCTACCACGATATAAGGAGGTGTCGTGACACCTTGCGGTGTAATTCGGAAAACTTTGATTTTTTCGACCCCCGCCCGCCATGGCACGGAGCTTAGCGCGTCCAGATGCGGTGGCGTGGGCGAAATTGGCCTACAAATGAAATTTGCACGTTCTCCTTGGGCACACCCTCCTACCACGATATAAGGAGGTGTCGTGACACCTTCCGGTGTAATTCAGAAAACTTTGATTTTTTCAACCCCCGCCCGCCATGGCACGGGGCTTAGTCCGTCCAGATGCGGTGGCGTGGGCAAAATTGGCCTACACATTGAATTTTCACGTTCTCCGTGAGCACACGCTCCTACCACGATATAAGGAGGTGTCGTGACACCTTCCGGTGTAATTAGGAAAAATTTGATTTTTTCGACCCCCGCCCGCCATGGCACGGGGCTTAGCGCGTCCAGATGCGGTGGCGTGGGCAAAATCGGCCAACACTTGGAATTTTCACGTTCTCCTTGTGCACACGCTCCTACCACGATATAAGGAGGTGTCGTGACACCTTCCAGTGTAATTCGGAAAACTTTCATTTTTCGACCCCCGCCCGCCATGGCACGGAGCTTAGCGCGTCCAGATGTGGTGGCGTTGGCAAAATCGGCCTACACATGGAATTTGCAAGTTCTTCTTGTGCACACGCTCCTACCACGATATAAGGAGGTGTTGTGACAACTTCCTGTGTAATTCGGAAAACTTTGATTTTTCGACCCCCGCCCGCCATGGCACGGGGCTTTGCGCGTCCATATGCGGTGGTATGGGCAAAATTGGCCTACACATGGAATTTTCACATTCTCCTTGTGCACACACTCCTACCACGATATAAGTAGGTGACGTGACACCTTCCGGTGTAATTCGGAAAACTTTGTTTTTCGGCCCCCGCCCGCCATTGCACGGGGCTTAGCGCGTCTAGTTGCGGTGGCGCGGGCAAAATCGGCCTACACATGGAATTTTCACGTTCTTCTTGTGCACACGCTCCTACCACAATATAAGGAGGTGTCGTGACACCTTCCGGTGTAATTCGGAAAACTTTGATTATTTCGAACCCCGCCCGCCATGGTACGGAGCTTAGAGGAGGTGAGGTGACACCTTCCGGTGTAATTCGGAAAACTTTGATTATTTCGAACCCAGACCGCCATGGCACGAGGCTTAGCGCATCCAGATCCGGTGGCGTTGGCAAAATTGGCCTACACATGGAATTTTCACGGGCTCCTTGTGCACACGCTCCTACAACGATACGAGGAGGTGGCGTGACACCTCCGGGTGCAATTCGGAACAATTTGATTTTTTCGACCCCCACCCGCAATGGCACTGGGCTTAGCGCGTCCAGATGCGGTGGCATAGGCGAAATTGGCCTACACATGGAATTTTCACGTTCTCCTTGTGCACACACTCCTACCACTATATAAGGAGGTGGCGTGACACCTTCCGGTGTAATTCAAAAAACTTTGATTTTTTCGGCCCCCGCCCGCCATGGCACGGAGTTTAGCGCGTCCAGATGCGATGACATGGGCAAAATTGGCCTACACATGGAATTTTCATGTTCTCCTTGTGCACACGCTCCTACCACGATATAAGGAGGTGTCGTGACACCTTCCGGTGTAATTCGGAAAACTTTGATTATTTCGAACCCCGCCCGCCATGGCACGGGGCTTAGCGGGTCCAGATGCGTTGGCGTGGACAAAATTGGCCTACAAATGGAATTTCCACGTTCTCCTTGTGCACACGTTCCTCCCACGATACAAGGAAGTGGTGTGACACCTCCAGGTGCAATTCGAAACACTTTGATTTTTTCGACCCACGCCCGCAATGACATGGGGCTTAGCGCGTCCAGAGGCGGTGGCATGGGGAAAATTGGCCTACACATGGAATTTTCATGTTCTACTTTTGCACACGCTCCTACCACGATATAAGGAGGTGTCGTGACTCCTTCCGGTGTAATTCGGAAAACTTTGATTATTTCGAACCCCGCCCGCCATGGCACGGGGCTTAGTGGGTCCAGATGCATTGGCGTGGACAAAATTGGCCTACAAATGGAATTTTCTTGGTCTCCTTGTGCACACGCTCCTCCCACGATACAAGGAGGTGGCGTGACACCTCCAGGTGCAATTCGAAACACTTTGATTTTTTCGACCCCCACCCGCAATGGCATGGAGTTTAGCGCGTCCAGATGCGGTGACGTGGGCAAAATTGGCCTACACATGGAATTTTCATGTTCTCCTTGTGCACACGCTCCTACCACGATATAAGGAGGTGTCGTGACAGCTTCCGGTGTAATTCGGAAAATTTTGATTATTTCGAACCCCGCCCGCCATGGCACGGGGCTTAGCGGGTCCAGATGCGTTGGCGTGGACAAAATTGGCCAACAAATGGAATTTCCACGTTCTCCTTGTGCACACGTTCCTCCCACGATACAAGGAGGTGGCGTGACACCTCCAGGTGCAATTCGAAACACTTTGATTTTTTCGACCCCCGCCCGCAATGGCATGGGGCTTAGCGCGTCCAGATGCGGTGGCATGGTCAAATTTGGCCTACACATGGAATTTTCACGTTCTCCTTGTGCATACACTCCTACCTTGATATAAGTAGGTGTCGTGATACCTTCCGGTGTAACTCAGAAAACTTTAATTTTTTCGGCCCCCGCCCGCCATGGCACGGAGTTTAGCGCGTCCAGATGCGGTGGCGTGGACAAAATTGGCCTACACATGGAATTTTCTTGGTCTCCTTGGGCACACGCTCCTACCACGATATAAGGAGGTGTCGGACGCCTTCCGGTGTAATTCGGAAAACTTTGATTATTTCGACCCCCGCCCGCCATGGCGCGAGGCTTAGCGCGTCCAGATGCGGTGGCGTGGGCAAAATCGGCCTACACATGGAAATTTCACATTCTCCGTGAGCACACGCTCCTACCACGATATAAGGAGGTGTCGTGACACCTTCCCGTGTAATTCGGAAAAATTTGAATTTTTCGACCCCCGCTCGCCATGGCACGGGGCTTAGCGCGTCCAGTTGCGGTGGCATGGACAAAATCGGCCTACACATGGAATTTTCACGTTCTCCTTATGCACACGCTCCTACCACGATATAAGGAGGTGTCGTGACACCTTCCAGTGTAATTCGGAAAACTTTGATTTTTCGACCCCCGCCTGCCATGGCACGGAGCTTAGCGCGTCCAGATGTGGTGGCGTGGCAAAATCGGCCTACACATGGAATTTGCAAGTTCTCCTTGTGCACACGCTCCTACCACGATATAAGGAGCTGTCGTGACACCTTCCTGTGTAATTCGGAAAACTTTGATTTTTTCGACCCCCGCCCGCCATGGCACGGGGCTTTGCGCGTCCAGATGCGGTGGCATGGGCAAAATTGGCCTACACATGGAATTTTCACATTCTCCTTGTGCACACACTCCTACCATGATATAAGTAGGTGTTGTGATACCTTCCGGTGTAACTCAGAAAAATTTGATTTTTTCAAACCCCGCCCGCCATGGCACGGGGCTTAGAGCGTCCAGATGCGGTGGCGTGGGCAAAATCGGCCTACACATGGAAATTTCACATTCTCCGTGAGCACACACTCCTACCACGATATAAGGAGGTGTCGTGACACCTTCCGGTGTAATTCGGAAAAATTTGAATTTTTCGACCCCCGCTCGCCATGGCACGGGGCTTAGCGCGTCCAGTTGCGGTGGCGTGGACAAAATCGGCCTACACATGGAATTTCCACGTTCTCCTTGTGCACATGCTCCTACCACGTTATAAGTAGGTGTCGTGATACCTTCCGGTGTAATTCAAAAAACTTTAATTTTTTCAACCACCGCCCACCATGGCACGGGGCTTAGCGCGTCCAGATGCGGTGGCGTGGGCGAAATTGGCCTACACATGGAATTTTCACGGTCTCCTTGTGGACACGCTCCTACCACGATATAAGGAGGTGTCGTGACACCTTCTGGTGTAATTTGGAAAACTTTGATTTTTTCGAACCCCGCTCGCCATGGCACGGGGCTTAGTGCGTCCAGATGCGGTGGCGTGGGCAAAATTGGCCTACACATGGAATTTTCACGTTCTCCTTGTGCACACGCTCCTACCACGTTATAAGTAGGTGTCGTGATACCTTCCGGTGTAATTCAGAAAACTTTGATTTTTTCAACCCCCGCCCGCCATGGCACGGGGATTATTGCATCCAGATGCGGTCGCGTGGGCAAAATTGGCCTACACATGGAATTTTCACGTTCTCCGTGAGCACACACTCCTACCACGATATAAGGAGGTGTCGTGACACCTTCTGGTGTAATTTGGAAAACTTTGATTTTTTCGACCCCCGCTCGCCATGGCACGGGGCTTAGTGCGTCCAGATGCAGTGGCGTGGGCAAAATTGGCCTACACATGGACTTTTCACGTTCTCCTTGTGCACACGCTCCTAGCACGTTATAAGTAGGTGTCGTGATACCTTCCGGTGTAATTCAGGAAACTTTGATTTTTTCAACCCCCGCCCGCCATGGCACGGGGATTATTGCATCCAGATGCGGTCGCGTGGGCAAAATCGGCCTACACATGGAATTTTCACGTTCTTCTTGTGCACACGCTCCTACCACAATATAAGGAGGTGTCGTGACACCTTCCGGTGTAATTCGGAAAACTTTGATTATTTCGAACCCCGCCCGCCATGGCACGGAGCTTAGCGGGTCCAGATGCGTTGGCGTGGACAAAATTGGCCTACAAATGGAATTTTCACGTTCTCCTTGTGCACACGTTCCTCCCACGATACAAGGAGGTGGCGTGACACCTCCAGGTGCAATTCGAAACACTTTGATTTTTTCGACCCCCGCCCGCAATGGCATGGGGCTTAGCGCGTCCAGATGCGGTGACATGGGCAAAATTAGCCTACACATGGAATTTTCATGTTCTCCTTGTTCACACGCTCCTACCACGATATAAGGAGGTGTCGTGACACCTTCCGGTGTAATTCGGAAAACTTTGATTATTTCGAACCCCGCCCGCCATGGCACGGGGCTTAGTGCGTCCAGATGCGGTGGCGTGGGCAAAATCGGCCTACACATGGAATTTTCACGTTCTTCTTGTGCACACGCTGCTACCACAATATAAGGAGGTGTCGTGACACCTTCCGGTGTAATTCGGAAAACTTTGATTATTTCGAACCCCGCCCGCCATGGCACGGAGCTTAGCGGGTCCAGATGCGTTGGCGTGGACAAAATTGGCCTACAAATGAAATTTGCACGTTCTCCTTGGGCACACCCTCCTACCACGATATAAGGAGGTGTCGTGACACCTTCCGGTGTAATTCAGAAAACTTTGATTTTTTCAACCCCCGCCCGCCATGGCACGGGGCTTAGTCCGTCCAGATGCGGTGGCGTGGGCAAAATTGGCCTACACATGGAATTTTCACGTTCTCCGTGAGCACATGCTCCTACCACGATATAAGGAGGTGTCGTGACACCTTCCGGTGTAATTCGGAAAAATTTGATTTTTTCGACCCCCGCCCGCCATGGCACGGGGCTTAGCGCGTCCAGATGCGGTGGCGTGGGCAAAATCGGCCAACACATGGAATTTGCAAGTTCTTCTTGTGCACACGCTCCTACCACGATATAAGGAGGTGTTGTGACAACTTCCTGTGTAATTCGGAAAACTTTGATTTTTTCGACCCCCGCCCGCCATGGCACGGGGCTTTGCGCGTCCATATGCGGTGGCATGGGCAAAATTGGCCTACACATGGAATTTTCACATTCTCCTTGTGCACACACTCCTACCACGATATAAGTAGGTGACGTGACACCTTCCGGTGTAATTCGGAAAAGTTTGTTTTTCAACCCCCGCCCGCCATGGCATGGGGCTTAGTGCGTCCAGATGCGGTGGCGTGGGCAAAATCGGCCTACACATGGAATTCTCACGTTCTTCTTGTGCACACGCTCCTACCACAATATAAGGAGGTGTCGTGACACCTTCCGTTGTAATTCGGAAAACTTTGATTATTTCGAACCCCGCCCGCCATGGCACGGAGCTTAGCGGGTCCAGATGCGTTGGCGTGGACAAAATTGGCCTACAAATGGAATTTTCACGTTCTCCTTGTGCACACGTTCCTCCCACGATATAAGGAGGTGTCGTGACACCTTCTGGTGTAATTTGGAAAACTTTGATTTTTTCGACCCCCGCTCGCCATGGCACGGGGCTTAGTGCGTCCAGATGCGGTGGCGTGGGCAAAATTGGCCTACACATGGACTTTTCACGTTCTCCTTGTGCACACGCTCCTACCACGTTATAAGTAGGTGTCGTGATACCTTCCGGTGTAATTCAGAAAACTTTGATTTTTTCAACCCCCGCCCGCCATGGCACGGGGATTATTGCATCCAGATGCGGTCGCGTGGGCAAAATTGGCCTACACATGGAATTTTCACGTTCTCCGTGAGCACACACTCCTACCACGATATAAGGAGGTGTCGTGACACCTTGCGGTGTAATTCGGAAAACTTTGATTTTTTCGACCCCCGCCCGCCATGGCACGGAGCTTAGCGCGTCCAGATGCGGTGGCGTGGGCGAAATTGGCCTACAAATGAAATTTGCACGTTCTCCTTGGGCACACCCTCCTACCACGATATAAGGAGGTGTCGTGACACCTTCCGGTGTAATTCAGAAAACTTTGATTTTTTCAACCCCCGCCCGCCATGGCACGGGGCTTAGTCCGTCCAGATGCGGTGGCGTGGGCAAAATTGGCCTACACATGGAATTTTCACGTTCTCCGTGAGCACACGCTCCTACCACGATATAAGGAGGTGTCGTGACACCTTCCGGTGTAATTCGGAAAAATTTGATTTTTCGACCCCCGCCCGCCATGGCACGGAGCTTAGCGCGTCCAGATGTGGTGGCGTGGGCAAAATCGGCCTACACATGGAATTTGCAAGTTCTTCTTGTGCACACGCTCCTACCACGATATAAGGAGGTGTTGTGACAACTTCCTGTGTAATTCGGAAAACTTTGATTTTTTCGACCCCCGCCCGCCATGGCACGGGGCTTTGCGCGTCCATATGCGGTGGCATGGGCAAAATTGGCCTACACATGGAATTTTCACATTCTCCTTGTGCACACACTCCTACCACGATATAAGTAGGTGACGTGACACCTTCCGGTGTAATTCGGAAAACTTTGTTTTTCGGCCCCCGCCCGCCATTGCACGGGGCTTAGCGCGTCCAGTTGCGGTGGCGCAGGCAAAATCGGTCTACACATGGAATTTTCACGTTCTCCTTGTGCACACGCTCCTACCACGTTATAAGTAGGTGTCGTGATACCTTCCGGTGTAATTCATAGAACTTTGATTTTTTCAACCCCCGCCCGCCATGGCATGGGGATTAGTGCGTCCAGATGCGGTGGCGTGGGCAAAATCGGCCTACACATGGAATTTTCACGTTCTTCTTGTGCACACGCTCCTACCACAATATAAGGAGGTGTCGTGACACCTTCCGGTGTAATTCGGAAAACTTTGATTATTTCGAACCCCGCCCGCCATGGCACGGAGCTTAGCGGGTCCAGATGCGTTGGCGTGGACAAAATTGGCCTACAAATGGAATTTTCACTTTCTCCGTGTGCACACGTTCCTCCCACGATACAAGGAGGTGGCGTGACACCTCCAGGTGCAATTCGAAACACTTTGATTTTTTCGACCCCCGCCCGCAATGGCATGGGGCTTAGCGCGTCCAGATGCGGTGACATGGGCAAAATTAGCCTACACATGGAATTTTCATGTTCTCCTTGTTCACTCGCTCCTACCACGATATAAGGAGGGGTCGTGACACCTTCCGGTGTAATTCGGAAAACTTTGATTATTTCGAACCCCGCCTGCCATGGCACGGGGCTTAGCGGGTCCAGATGCGTTGGCGTGGACAAAATTGGCCTACAAATGGAATTTCCACGTTCTCCTTGTGCACACGTTCCTCCCACGATACAAGGAAGTGGTGTGACACCTCCAGGTGCAATTCGAAACACTTTGATTTTTTCGACCAACGCCCGCAATGACATGGGGCTTAGCGCGTCCAGAGGCGGTGGCATGGGGAAAATTGGCCTACACATGGAATTTTCATGTTCTCGTTTTGCACACGCTCCTACCACGATATAAGGAGGTGGCGTGACACCTTCCGGTGTAATTCGGAAAACTTGGATTATTTCGAACCCCGCCCGCCATGGCACGGGGCTTAGCGGGTCCAGATGCGTTGGCGTGGACATAATTGGCCTACAAATGGAATTTTCTTGGTCTCATTGTGCACACGCTCCTCCCACGATACAAGGAGGTGGCGTGACACCTCCAGGTGCAATTCGAAACACTTTGATTTTTTCGACCCCCGCCCGCAATGGCATGGGGCTTAGCGCGTCCAGATGCGGTGGCATGGGCAAAATTGGCCTACACATGGAATTTTCAAGTTCTCCTTGTGCACACACTCCTACCACGATATAAGTAGGTGTCGTGATACCTTCCGGTGTAATTCAGAAAACTTTGTTTTTTTCGGCCCCCGCCCGCCATGGTACGGAGTTTAGCGCATCCAGATGCGGTGACATGGGCAAAATTGGCCTACACATGGAATTTTCATGTTCTCCTTGTACACACGCTCCTACCACGATATTAGGAGGTGTCGTGACACCTTCCGGTGTAATTCGGAAAACTTTGATTATTTCGAACCCCGCCCGCCATGGCACGGGGCTTAGCGGGTCCAGATGCGTTGGCGTGGACAAAATTGGCCTACAAATGGAATTTCCACGTTCTCCTTGTGCACACGTTCCTCCCACGATACAAGGAAGTGGTGTGACACCTCCAGGTGCAATTCGAAACACTTTGATTTTTTCGACCCCCGCCCGCAATGGCATGGGGCTTAGCGCGTCCAGATGTGGTGGCACGAGCAAAATTGGCTGACACATGGAATTTTCACGTTCTCCTTGTGCACATACTCCTACCACGATATAAGTAGGTGTCGTTTTACCTTCCGGTGTAATTCAGAAAACTTTGATTTTTTCGACCCCCGCCTGTCATGGCACGGGGCTTAGCGCGTCCAGATGCGGTGGCATGGGCAAAATTAGCCTACACATGGAATTTTCACGTTCTCCTTGTGCACACGCTGCTACCACAATATAAGGAGGTGTCGTGACACCTTCCGGGGTAATTCGGAAAAATTTGATTTTTTCGACCCCCGCCCGCCATGGCACGCGGCTTAGCGTGTCCAGATGCGGTGGCATGGGAAAAATTGGCCTACACATGGAATTTTCACGTTCTCCTTTGCACACACTCCTACCACTATATAAGTAGGTGTCGTGATACCTTCCGGTGTAATTCAGAAAACTTTGATTTTTTCGGCCCCCGCCTGCCATGGCATGGGGTTTAGCGCGTCCAGATGCGGTGGCGTGGGCAAAATCGGCCTACACATGGAATTTTCACGTTTTACTTGTGCACACGCTCCTACCACGATATAAGGAGGTGTCGTCACACCTTCCGTTGTAATTCGGAAAACTTTAATTTTTTCGACCCCCGCTCGCCATGGCACGAGGCTTAGCGCGTCCAGATGCGGTGGCGTTGGCGAAATTGGCCTACACATGGAATTTTCATGTTCTCCTTGTGCACACGCTCCTCCCACGATACAAGGAGGTGGTGTGACACCTCCAGGTGCAATTCAAAACACTTTGATTTTTTCGACCCCACCCGCAATGGCATGGGGCTTAGCGCGTCCAGATGTGGTGGCATGGGCAAAATTGGCCTACACATGGAATTTTCACGTTCTCCTTGTGCACACACTCCTACCACGATATAAGGAGGTGTCCTGACACCTTCCGGTGTAATTCGGAAAACTTTGACTTTTTCGACCCCCGCCCGACATGGCACGGAGTTTAGCGCGTCCAGATGCGGTGACGTGGGCAAAATTGGCCTACACATGGAATTTTCATGTTCTCCTTTTGCACACGCTCCTACCACGATATAAGGGGTGTCGTGACACCTTCCGGTGTAATTCGGAAAACTTTGATTATTTCGAACCCCGCCCGCCATGGCACGGGGCTTAGCGGGTCCAGATGCGTTGGCGTGGACAAAATTGGCCTACAAATGGAATTTCCACGTTCTCCTCGTGCACACGTTCCTCCCACGATACAAGGAAGTGGTGTGACACCTCCAGGTGCAATTCGAAACACTTTGATTTTTTCGACCCCCGCCCGCAATGGCATGGGGCTTAGCGCGTCCAGATGTGGTGGCACGAGCAAAATTGGCCGACACATGGAATTTTCACGTTCTCCTTGTGCACATACTCCTACCACGATATAAGTAGGTGTCGTTTTACCTTCCGGTGTAATTCAGAAAACTTTGATTTTTTCGACCCCCGCCTGTCATGGCACGGGGCTTAGCGCGTCCAGATGCGGTGGCATGGGCAAAATTAGCCTACACATGGAATTTTCACGTTCTCCTTGTGCACACGCTGCTACCACAATATAAGGAGGTGTCGTGACACCTTCCAGTGTAATTCGGAAAACTTTGATTTTTTCGACCCCCGCCCGCCATGGCACGGGGCTTAGCGCGTCCAGATGCGGTGGCGGGGGCAAAATCGGCCAACACATGGAATTTTCACGTTCTCCTTGTGCACACGCTCCTACCACGATATAAGGAGGTGTCGTGACACCTTCCAGTGTAATTCGGAAAACTTTGATTTTTCGACCCCCGCCCGCCATGGCACGGAGCTTAGCGCGTCCAGATGTGGTGGCGTGGCAAAATCGGCCTACACATGGAATTTGCAAGTTCTCCTTGTGCACACGCTTCTACCACGATATAAGGAGCTGTCGTGACACTTTCCTGTGTAATTCGGAAAACTTTGATTTTTTCGACCCCCGCTCGCCATGGCACGGGGCTTTGCGCGTCCAGATGCGGTGGCATGGGCAAAATTGGCCTACACATGGAATTTTCACATTGTCCTTGTGCACACACTCCTACCATGATATAAGTAGGTGTTGTGATACCTTCCGGTGTAATTCAGAAAAATTTGATTTTTTCAAACCCCGCCCGCCATGGCACGGGGCTTAGAGCGTCCAGATGCGGTGGCGTGGGCAAAATCGGCCTACACATGGAAATTTCACATTCTCCGTGAGCACACGCTCCTACCACGATATAAGGAGGTGTCGTGACACCTTCCGGTGTAATTCGGAAAAATTTGAATTTTCCGACCCCCGCTCGCCATGGCACGGGGCTTAGCGCGTCCAGTTGCGGTGGCGTGGACAAAATCGGCCTACACATGGAATTTCCACGTTCTCCTTGTGCACATGCTCCTACCACGTTATAAGTAGATGTCCTGATACCTTCCGGTGTAATTCAAAAAACTTTGATTTTTTCAACCACCGCCCGCCATGGCACGGGGCTTAGCGCGTCCAGATACGGTGGCGTGGGCGAAATTGGCCTACACATGGAATTTTCACGGTCTCCTTGTGGACACGCTCCTACCATGATATAAGGAGGTGTCGTGACACCTTCTGGTGTAATTTGGAAAACTTTGATTTTTTCGACCCCCGCTCGCCATGGCACGGGGCTTAGTGCGTCCAGATGCGGTGGCGTGGGCAAAATTGGCCTACACATGGACTTTTCACGTTCTCCTTGTGCACACGCTCCTACCACGATAAAAGGAGGTGTCGTGATACCTTCCGGTGTAATTCAGAAAACTTTGATTTTTTCAACCCCCGCCCGCCATGGCACGGGGATTATTGCATCCAGATGCGGTCGCGTGGGCAAAATTGGCCTACACATGGAATATTCACGTTCTCCGTGAGCACACACTCCTACCACGATATAAGGAGGTGTCGTGACACCTTGCGGTGTAATTCGGAAAACTTTGATTTTTTCGACCCCCGCCCGCCATGGCACGGAGCTTAGCGCGTCCAGATGCGGTGGCGTGGGCGAAATTGGCCTACAAATGAAATTTGCACGTTCTACTTGGGCACACCCTCCTACCACGATATAAGGAGGTGGCGTGACACCTTCCGGTGTAATTCAGAAAACTTTGATTTTTTCAACCCCCGCCCGCCATGGCACGGGGCTTAGTCCGTCCAGATGCGGTGGCGTGGGCAAAATTGGCCTACACATGGAATTTCCACGTTCTCCGTGAGCACACGCTCCTACCACGATATAAGGAGGTGTCGTGACACCTTCCGGTGTAATTCGGAAAAATTTGATTTTTTCGACCCCCGCCCGCCATGGCACGAGGCTTAGCGCGTCCAGATGCGGTGGCGTGGGCAAAATCGGCCTACACATGGAATTTGCAAGTTCTTCTTGTGCACACGCTCCTACCACGATATAAGGAGGTGTTGTGACAACTTCCTGTGTAATTCGGAAAACTTTGATTTTTTCGACCCCCGCCCGCCATGGCACGGGGCTTTGCGCGTCCATATGCGGTGGCATGGGCAAAATTGGCCTACACATGGAATTTTCACATTCTCCTTGTGCACACACTCCTACCACGATATAAGTAGGTGACGTGACACCTTCCGGTGTAATTCGGAATAATATGTTTTTCGGCCCCCGTCCGCCATTGCACGGGGCTTAGCGCGTCCAGTTGCGGTGGCGCGGGCAAAATCGGCCTACACATGGAATTTTCACGTTCTTCTTGTGCACACGCTCCTACCACAATATAAGGAGGTGTCGTGACACCTTCCGGTGTAATTCGGAAAACTTTGATTTTTTCGACCCCCGCCCGCCATAGCACGGGGATTAGCGCGTCCTGATGTGGTGGCACGAGCAAAATTGGCCGACACATGGAATTTTCACGTTCTCCTTGTGCACATACTCCTACCACGATATAAGTAGGTGTCGTTTTACCTTCCGGTGTAATTCAGAAAACTTTGATTTTTTCGACCCCCGCCTGTCATGGCACGGGGCTTAGCGCGTCCAGATGCGGTGGCATGGGCAAAATTAGCCTACACATGGAATTTTCACGTTCTCCTTGTGCACACGCTGCTACCACAATATAAGGAGGTGTCGTGACACCTTCCAGTGTAATTCGGAAAACTTTGATTTTTTCGACCCCCGCCCGCCATGGCACGGGGCTTAGCGCGTCCAGATGCGGTGGCGGGGGCAAAATCGGCCAACACATGGAATTTTCACGTTCTCCTTGTGCACACGCTCCTACCACGATATAAGGAGGTGTCGTGACACCTTCCAGTGTAATTCGGAAAACTTTGATTTTTCGACCCCCGCCCGCCATGGCACGGAGCTTAGCGCGTCCAGATGTGGTGGCGTGGCAAAATCGGCCTACACATGGAATTTGCAAGTTCTCCTTGTGCACACGCTTCTACCAGGATATAAGGAGCTGTCGTGACACCTTCCTGTGTAATTCGGAAAACTTTGATTTTTTCGACCCCCGCTCGCCATGGCACGGGGCTTTGCGCGTCCAGATGCGGTGGCATGGGCAAAATTGGCCTACACATGGAATTTTCACATTGTCCTTGTGCACACACTCCTACCATGATATAAGTAGGTGTTGTGATACCTTCCGGTGTAATTCAGAAAAATTTGATTTTTTCAAACCCCGCCCGCCATGGCACGGGGCTTAGAGCGTCCAGATGCGGTGGCGTGGGCAAAATCGGCCTACACATGGAAATTTCACATTCTCCGTGAGCACACGCTCCTACCACGATATAAGGAGGTGTCGTGACACCTTCCGGTGTAATTCGGAAAAATTTGAATTTTCCGACCCCCGCTCGCCATGGCACGGGGCTTAGCGCGTCCAGTTGCGGTGGCGTGGACAAAATCGGCCTACACATGGAATTTCCACGTTCTCCTTGTGCACATGCTCCTACCACGTTATAAGTAGATGTCCTGATACCTTCCGGTGTAATTCAAAAAACTTTGATTTTTTCAACCACCGCCCGCCATGGCACGGGGCTTAGCGCGTCCAGATACGGTGGCGTGGGCGAAATTGGCCTACACATGGAATTTTCACGGTCTCCTTGTGGACACGCTCCTACCACGATATAAGGAGGTGTCGTGACACCTTCTGGTGTAATTTGGAAAACTTTGATTTTTTCGACCCCCGCTCGCCATGGCACGGGGCTTAGTGCGTCCAGATGCGGTGGCGTGGGCAAAATTGGCCTACACATGGACTTTTCACGTTCTCCTTGTGCACACGCTCCTACCACGATAAAAGGAGGTGTCGTGATACCTTCCGGTGTAATTCAGAAAACTTTGATTTTTTCAACCCCCGCCCGCCATGGCACGGGGATTATTGCATCCAGATGCGGTCGCGTGGGCAAAATTGGCCTACACATGGAATATTCACGTTCTCCGTGAGCACACACTCCTACCACGATATAAGGAGGTGTCGTGACACCTTGCGGTGTAATTCGGAAAACTTTGATTTTTTCGACCCCCGCCCGCCATGGCACGGAGCTTAGCGCGTCCAGATGCGGTGGCGTGGGCGAAATTGGCCTACAAATGAAATTTGCACGTTCTACTTGGGCACACCCTCCTACCACGATATAAGGAGGTGGCGTGACACCTTCCGGTGTAATTCAGAAAACTTTGATTTTTTCAACCCCCGCCCGCCATGGCACGGGGCTTAGTCCGTCCAGATGCGGTGGCGTGGGCAAAATTGGCCTACACATGGAATTTCCACGTTCTCCGTGGGCACACGCTCCTACCACGATATAAGGAGGTGTCGTGACACCTTCCGGTGTAATTCGGAAAAATTTGATTTTTTCGACCCCCGCCCGCCATGGCACGAGGCTTAGCGCGTCCAGATGCGGTGGCGTGGGCAAAATCGGCCAACACTTGGAATTTTCACGTTCTCCTTGTGCACACACTCCTACCACGATATAAGGAGGTGTCGTGACACCTTCCAGTGTAATTCGGAAAACTTTGATTTTTCGACCCCCGCCCGCCATGGCACGGAGCTTAGCGCGTCCAGATGTGGTGGCGTGGGCAAAATCGGCCTACACATGGAATTTGCAAGTTCTTCTTGTGCACACGCTCCTACCACGATATAAGGAGGTGTTGTGACAACTTCCTGTGTAATTCGGAAAACTTTGATTTTTTCGACCCCCGCCCGCCATGGCACGGGGCTTTGCGCGTCCATATGCGGTGGCATGGGCAAAATTGGCCTACACATGGAATTTTCACATTCTCCTTGTGCACACACTCCTACCACGATATAAGTAGGTGACGTGACACCTTCCGGTGTAATTCGGAATACTTTGTTTTTCGGCCCCCGTCCGCCATTGCACGGGGCTTAGCGCGTCCAGTTGCGGTGGCGCGGGCAAAATCGGCCTACACATGGAATTTTCACGTTCTTCTTGTGCACACGCTCCTACCACAATATAAGGAGGTGTCGTGACACCTTCCGGTGTAATTCGGAAAACTTTGATTTTTTCGACCCCCGCCCGCCATAGCACGGGGATTAGCGCGTCCAGATGCGGTGGCATGGGAAAAATTGGCCTACACAGGGAATTTTCACGTTCTTCTTTGCACACAGTCCTACCACGATATAAGTAGGTGTCGTGATACCTTCCGGTGTAATTCAGAAAACTTTGATTTTTTCGGCCGCCGCCAGCCATGGCATGGGGTTTAGCGCGTCCAGATGCGGTGGCGTGGGCAAAATTGGCCTACACATGGAATTTTCTTGGTCTCCTAGTGCACACGCTCCTACCACGATATAAGGAGGTGTCGGACACCTTCCGGTGTAATTCGGAAAACTTTGATTATTTCGACCCCCACCCGCCATGGCACGAGGCTTAGCGCGTCCAGATGCGGTGGCGTGGGCAAAATCGGCCTACACATGGAAATTTCACATTCTCCGTGAGCACACGCTCCTACCACGATATAAGGAGGTGTCGTGACACCTTCCGGTGTAATTCGGAAAAATTTGAATTTTTCGACCCCCGCTCGCCATGGCACGGGGCTTAGCGCGTCCAGTGTCGGTCGCGTGGACAAAATCGGCCTACACATGGAATTTCCACGTTCTCCTTGTGCACATGCTCCTACCACGTTATAAGTAGGTGTCGTGATACCTTCCGGTGTAATTCAGAAAACTTTGATTTTTTCAACCACCGCCCGCCATGGCACGGGGCTTAGTGCGTCCAGATGCGGTGGCATGGGCAAAATTGGCCTACACATGGAAATTTCACGTTCTCCGTGAGCACACGCTCCTACCACGATATAAGGAGGTTTCGTGACACCTTCCGGTGTAATTCGGAAAACTTTGATTTATTCGACCCCCGCCCGCCATGGCACGGGGTTTAGCGCGTCCAGATGCGGTGGCATGGGCAAAATCGGCCAACACAAGGAATTTTCACGTTCTCCTTGTGCACACGCTCCTACCATGATATAAGGAGGTGTCGTGACACCTTCCGGTGTAATTCGGAAAACTTTGATTTTTTCGACCCCCGCCCGCCATGGCACGGAGCTTAGCGCGTCCAGATGCGGTGGCGTGGGCAAAATCGGCCTACACATGGAATTTGCAGGTTCTCCTTGTGCACACGCTCCTACCACGATATAAGGAGGTGAGGTGACACCTTCCGGTGTAATTCGGAAAACTTTGATTTTTTCGACCCCCGCCCGGCATGGCACGAGGCTTAGCGCGTCCAGATGCGGTGGCATGGGAAAAATTGGCCTACACATGGAATTTTCACGTTCTCCTTTGCACACACTTCTACCACGATATAAGTAGGTGTCGTGATACCTTCCGGTGTAATTCGGAAAAATTTGAATTTTCCGACCCCCGCTCGCCATGGCACGGGGCTTAGCGCGTCCAGTTGCGGTGGCGTGGACAAAATCGGCCTACACATGGAATTTCCACGTTCTCCTTGTGCACATGCTCCTACCACGTTATAAGTAGGTGTCCTGATACCTTCGGTGTAATTCAAAAAACTTTGATTTTTTCAACCACCGCCCGCCATGGCACGGGGCTTAGCGCGTCCAGATGCGGTGGCGTGGGCGAAATTGGCCTACACATGGAATTTTCACGGTCTCCTTGTGGACACGCTCCTACCACGATATAAGGAGGTGTCGTGACACCTTCTGGTGTAATTTGGAAAACTTTGATTTTTTCGACCCCCGCTCGCCATGGCACGGGGCTTAGTGCGTCCAGATGCGGTGGCGTGGGCAAAATTGGCCTACACATGGACTTTTCACGTTCTCCTTGTGCACACGCTCCTACCACGTTATAAGTAGGAGTCGTGATACCTTCCGGTGTAATTCAGAAAACTTTGATTTTTTCAACCCCCGCCCGCCATGGCACGGGGATTATTGCATCCAGATGCGGTCGCGTGGGCAAAATTGGCCTACACATGGAATATTCACGTTCTCCGTGAGCACACACTCCTACCACGATATAAGGAGGTGTCGTGACACCTTGCGGTGTAATTCGGAAAACTTTGATTTTTTCGACCCCCGCCCGCCATGGCACGGAGCTTAGCGCGTCCAGATGCGGTGGCGTGGGCGAAATTGGCCTACAAATGAAATTTGCACGTTCTACTTGGGCACACCCTCCTACCACGATATAAGGAGGTGGCGTGACACCTTCCGGTGTAATTCAGAAAACTTTGATTTTTTCAACCCCCGCCCGCCATGGCACGGGGCTTAGTCCGTCCAGATGCGGTGGCGTGGGCAAAATTGGCCTACACATGGAATTTCCACGTTCTCCGTGAGCACACGCTCCTACCACGATATAAGGAGGTGTCGTGACACCTTCCGGTGTAATTCGGAAAAATTTGATTTTTTCGACCCCCGCCCGCCATGGCACGAGGCTTAGCGCGTCCAGATGCGGTGGCGTGGGCAAAATCGGCCAACACTTGGAATTTTCACGTTCTCCTTGTGCACACACTCCTACCACGATATAAGGAGGTGTCGTGACACCTTCCAGTGTAATTCGGAAAACTTTGATTTTTCGACCCCCGCCCGCCATGGCACGGAGCTTAGCGCGTCCAGATGTGGTGGCGTGGGCAAAATCGGCCTACACATGGAATTTGCAAGTTCTACTTGTGCACACGCTCCTACCACGATATAAGGAGGTGTTGTGACAACTTCCTGTGTAATTCGGAAAACTTTGATTTTTTCGACCCCCGCCCGCCATGGCACGGGGCTTTGCGCGTCCATATGCGGTGGCATGGGCAAAATTGGCCTACACATGGAATTTTCACATTCTCCTTGTGCACACACTCCTACCACGATATAAGTAGGTGACGTGACACCTTCCGGTGTAATTCGGAATACTTTGTTTTTCGGCCCCCGTCCGCCATTGCACGGGGCTTAGCGCGTCCAGTTGCGGTGGCGCGGGCAAAATCGGCCTACACATGGAATTTTCACGTTCTTCTTGTGCACACGCTCCTACCACAATATAAGGAGGTGTCGTGACACCTTCCGGTGTAATTCGGAAAACTTTGATTTTTTCGACCCCCGCCCGCCATAGCACGGGGATTAGCGCGTCCAGATGCGGTGGCATGGGAAAAATTGGCCTACACAGGGAATTTTCACGTTCTTCTTTGCACACACTCCTACCACGATATAAGTAGGTGTCGTGATACCTTCCGGTGTAATTCAGAAAACTTTGATTTTTTCGGCCGCCGCCAGCCATGGCATGGGGTTTAGCGCGTCCAGATGCGGTGGCGTGGGCAAAATTGGCCTACACATGGAATTTTCTTGGTCTCCTAGTGCACACGCTCCTACCACGATATAAGGAGGTGTCGGACACCTTCCGGTGTAATTCGGAAAACTTTGATTATTTCGACCCCCACCCGCCATGGCACGAGGCTTAGCGCGTCCAGATGCGGTGGCGTGGGCAAAATCGGCCTACACATGGAAATTTCACATTCTCCGTGAGCACACGCTCCTACCACGATATAAGGAGGTGTCGTGACACCTTCCGGTGTAATTCGGAAAAATTTGAATTTTTCGACCCCCGCTCGCCATGGCACGGGGCTTAGCGCGTCCAGTGTCGGTCGCGTGGACAAAATCGGCCTACACATGGAATTTCCACGTTCTCCTTGTGCACATGCTCCTACCACGTTATAAGTAGGTGTCGTGATACCTTCCGGTGTAATTCAGAAAACTTTGATTTTTTCAACCACCGCCCGCCATGGCACGGGGCTTAGTGCGTCCAGATGCGGTGGCATGGGCAAAATTGGCCTACACATGGAAATTTCACGTTCTCCGTGAGCACACGCTCCTACCACGATATAAGGAGGTTTCGTGACACCTTCCGGTGTAATTCAAAAAACTTTGATTTTTTCAACCACCGCCCGCCATGGCACGGGGCTTAGCGCGTCCAGATGCGGTGGCGTGGGCGAAATTGGCCTACACATGGAATTTTCACGGTCTCCTTGTGGACACGCTCCTACCACGATATAAGGAGGTGTCGTGACACCTTCTGGTGTAATTTGGAAAACTTTGATTTTTTCGACCCCCGCTCGCCATGGCACGGGGCTTAGTGCGTCCAGATGCGGTGGCGTGGGCAAAATTGGCCTACACATGGACTTTTCACGTTCTCCTTGTGCACACGCTCCTACCACGATATAAGGAGGTGTCGTGACACCTTCCGGTGTAATTCGGAAAAATTTGATTTTATCGACCCCCGCCCGCCATGGCACGGGGCTTAGCGCGTCCAGATGCGGTGGCGTGGGCAAAATCGGCCAACACTTGGAATTTTCACGTTCTCCTTGTGCACACACTCCTACCACGATATAAGGAGGTGTCGTGACACCTTCCAGTGTAATTCGGAAAACTTTGATTTTTCGACCCCCGCCCGCCATGGCACGGAGCTTAGCGCGTCCAGATGTGGTGGCGTGGGCAAAATCGGCCTACACATGGAATTTGCAAGTTCTTCTTGTGCACACGCTCCTACCACGATATAAGGAGGTGTTGTGACAACTTCCTGTGTAATTCGGAAAACTTTGATTTTTTCGACCCCCGCCCGCCATGGCACGGGGCTTTGCGCGTCCATATGCGGTGGCATGGGCAAAATTGGCCTACACATGGAATTTTCACATTCTCCTTGTTCACACACTCCTACCACGATATAAGTAGGTGACGTGACACCTTCCGGTGTAATTCGGAATACTTTGTTTTTCGGCCCCCGTCCGCCATTGCACGGGGCTTAGCGCGTCCAGTTGCGGTGGCGCGGGCAAAATCGGCCTACACATGGAATTTTCACGTTCTTCTTGTGCACACGCTCCTACCACAATATAAGGAGGTGTCGTGACACCTTCCGGTGTAATTCGGAAAACTTTGATTTTTTCGACCCCCGCCCGCCATAGTACGGGGATTAGCGCGTCCAGATGCGGTGGCATGGGAAAAATTGGCCTACACAGGGAATTTTCACGTTCTTCTTTGCACACACTCCTACCACGATATAAGTAGGTGTCGTGATACCTTCCGGTGTAATTCAGAAAACTTTGATTTTTTCGGCCGCCGCCAGCCATGGCATGGGGTTTAGCGCGTCCAGATGCGGTGGCGTGGGCAAAATTGGCCTACACATGGAATTTTCTTGGTCTCCTAGTGCACACGCTCCTACCACGATATAAGGAGGTTTCGTGACACCTTCCGGTGTAATTCGGAAAACTTTGATTTATTCGACCCCCGCCCGCCATGGCAAGGGGTTTAGCGCGTCCAGATGCGGTGGCATGGGCAAAATCGGCCAACACAAGGAATTTTCACGTTCTCCTTGTGCACACGCTCCTACCATGATATAAGGAGGTGTCGTGACACCTTCCGGTGTAATTCGGAAAACTTTGATTTTTTCGACCCCCGCCCGCCATGGCACGGGGCTTAGCGCGTCCAGATGCGGTGGCATGGGAAAAATTGGCCTACACATGGAATTTTCACGTTCTCCTTTGCACACACTTCTACCACGATATAAGGAGGTGTCGGACACCTTCCGGTGTAATTCGGATAACTTTGATTTTTTCGACCCCCGCCCGGCATGGCACGAGGCTTAGCGCGTCCAGATGCGGTGGCGTGGGCAAAATCGGCCTACACATGGAAATTTCACATTCTCCGTGAGCACACGCTCCTACCACGATATAAGGAGGTGTCGTAACACCTTCCCGTGTAATTCGGAAAAATTTTAATTTTTCGACCCCCGCTCGCCATGGCACGGGGCTTAGCGCGTCCAGTTGCGGTGGCGTGGACAAAATCGGCCTACACATGGAATTTTCACGTTCTCCTTATGCACACGCTCCTACCACGATATAAGGAGGTGTCGTGACACCTTCCAGTGTAATTCGGAAAACTTTGATTTTTTCGACCCCCGCCCGCCATGGCACGGGGCTTAGCGCGTCCAGATGCGGTGGCGGGGGCAAAATCGGCCAACACATGGAATTTTCACGTTCTCCTTGTGCACACGCTCCTACCACGATATAAGGAGGTGTCGTGACACCTTCCAGTGTAATTCGGAAAACTTTGATTTTTCGACCCCCGCCCGCCATGGCACGGAGCTTAGCGCGTCCAGATGCGGTGGCATGGGCAAAATTGGCCTACACATGGAATTTTCACATTCTCCTTGTGGAGACACTCCTACCATGATATAAGTAGGAGTTGTGATACCTTCCGGTGTAATTCAGAAAAATTTGATTTTTTAAACCCCGCCCGCCATGGCACGGGGCTTAGAGCGTCCAGATGCGGTGGCGTGGGCAAAATCGGCCTACACATGGAAATTTCACATTCTCCGTGAGCACACGCTCCAACCACGATATAAGGAGGTGTCGTGACACCTTCCGGTGTATTTCGGAAAAATTTGAATTTTTCGACCCCCGCTCGCCATGGCACGGGGCTTAGCGCGTCCAGTTGCGGTGGCGTGGACAAAATCGGCCTACACATGGAATTTCCACGTTCTCCTTGTGCACATGCTCCTACCACGTTATAAGTAGGTGTCGTGATACCTTCCGGTGTAATTCAAAAAACTTTGATTTTTTCAACCACCGCCCGCCATGGCACGGGGCTTAGCGCGTCCAGATGCGGTGGCGTGGGCGAAATTGGCCTACACATGGAATTTTCACGGTCTCCTTGTGGACACGCTCCTACCACGATATAAGGAGGTGTCGTGACACCTTCCCGTGTAATTCGGAAAAATTTTAATTTTTCGACCCCCGCTCGCCATGGCACGGGGCTTAGCGCGTCCAGTTGCGGTGGCGTGGACAAAATCGGCCTACACATGGAATTTTCACGTTCTCCTTATGCACACGCTCCTACCACGATATAAGGAGGTGTCGTGACACCTTCCAGTGTAATTCGGAAAACTTTGATTTTTTCGACCCCCGCCCGCCATGGCACGGGGCTTAGCGCGTCCAGATGCGGTGGCGGGGGCAAAATCGGCCAACACATGGAATTTTCACGTTCTCCTTGTGCACACGCTCCTACCACGATATAAGGAGGTGTCGTGACACCTTCCAGTGTAATTCGGAAAACTTTGATTTTTCGACCCCCGCCCGCCATGGCACGGAGCTTAGCGCGTCCAGATGCGGTGGCATGGGCAAAATTGGCCTACACATGGAATTTTCACATTCTCCTTGTGCACACACTCCTACCATGATATAAGTAGGTGTTGTGATACCTTCCGGTGTAATTCAGAAAAATTTGATTTTTTAAACCCCGCCCGCCATGGCACGGGGCATAGAGCGTCCAGATGCGGTGGCGTGGGCAAAATCGGCCTACACATGGAAATTTCACATTCTCCGTGAGCACACGCTCCTACCACGATATAAGGAGGTGTCGTGACACCTTCCGGTGTATTTCGGAAAAATTTGAATTTTTCGACCCCCGCTCGCCATGGCACGGGGCTTAGCGCGTCCAGTTGCGGTGGCGTGGACAAAATCGGCCTACACATGGAATTTCCACGTTCTCCTTGTGCACATGCTCCTACCACGTTATAAGTAGGTGTCGTGATACCTTCCGGTGTAATTCAAAAAACTTTGATTTTTTCAACCACCGCCCGCCATGGCACGGGGCTTAGCGCGTCCAGATGCGGTGGCGTGGGCGAAATTGGCCTACACATGGAATTTTCACGGTCTCCTTGTGGACACGCTCCTACCACGATATAAGGAGGTGTCGTGACACCTTCTGGTGTAATTCAGAAAACTTTGATTTTTTCAACCCCCGCCCACCATGGCACGGGGCTTAGCGCGTCCAGATGCGGTGGCGTGGGCAAAATCGGCCAACACTTGGAATTTTCACGTTCTCCTTGTGCACACGCTCCTACCACGATATAAGGAGGTGTCGTGACACCTTCCAGTGTAATTCGGAAAACTTTGATTTTTCGAGCCCCGCCCGCCATGGCACGGAGCTTAGCGCGTCCAGATGTGGTGGCGTGGGCAAAATCGGCCTACACATGGAATTTGCAAGTTCTTCTTGTGCACACGCTCCTACCACGATATAAGGAGGTGTTGTGACAACTTCCTGTGTAATTCGGAAAACTTTTATTTTTTCGACCCCCGCCCGCCATGGCACGGGGCTTTGCGCGTCCATATGCGGTGGCATGGGCAAAATTGGCCTACACATGGAATTTTCACATTCTCCTTGTGCACACACTCCTACCACGATATAAGTAGGTGACGTGACACCTTCCGGTGTAATTCGGAAAACTTTGTTTTTCGGCCCCCGCCCGCCATTTGCACGGGGCTTAGCGCGTCCAGTTGCGGTGGCGCGGGAAAAATCGGCCTACACATGGAATTTTCACGTTCTCCTTGTGCACACGCTCCTACCACGTTATAAGTAGGTGTCGTGATACCTTCCGGTGTAATTCATAGAACTTTGATTTTTTCAACCCCCGCCCGCCATGGCATGGGGCTTAGTGCGTCCAGATGCGGTGGCGTGGGCAAAATCGGCCTACACATGGAATTTTCACGTTCTTCTTGTGCACACGCTCCTACCACAATATAAGGTGGTGTCGTGACACCTTCCGGTGTAATTCGGAAAACTTTGATTTTTTCGGCCGCCGCCAGCCATGGCATGGGGTTTAGCGCGTCCAGATGCGGTGGCGTGGGCAAAATTGGCCTACACATGGAATTTTCTTGGTCTCCTAGTGCACACGCTCCTACCACGATATAAGGAGGTGTCGGACACCTTCCGGTGTAATTCGGAAAACTTTGATTATTTCGACCCCCACCCGCCATGGCACGAGGCTTAGCACGTCCAGATGCGGTGGCGTGGGCAAAATCGGCCTACACATGGAAATTTCACAATCTCCGTGAGCACACGCTCCTACCACGATATAAGGAGGTGTCGTGACACCTTCCGGTGTAATTCGGAAAAATTTGAATTTTTCGACCCCCGCTCGCCATGGCACGGGGCTTACCGCGTCCAGTGTCGGTCGCGTGGACAAAATTGGCCTACACATGGAATTTCCACGTTCTCCTTGTGCACATGCTCCTACCACGTTATAAGTAGGTGTCGTGATACCTTCCGGTGTAATTCGGAAAACTTTGATTTTTTCGACCCCCGCCCGCCATAGCACGGGGATTAGCGCGTCCAGATGCGGTGGCATGGGAAAAATTGGCCTACACAGGGAATTTTCACGTTCTTCTTTGCACACACTCCTACCACGATATAAGTAGGTGTCGTGATACCTTCCGGTGTAATTCAGATAACTTTAATTTTTTCGGCCGCCGCCAGCCATGGCATGGGGTTTAGCGCGTCCAGATGCGGTGGCGTGGGCAAAATTGGCCTACACATGGAATTTTCTTGGTCTCCTAGTGCACACGCTCCTACCACGATATAAGGAGGTGTCGGACACCTTCCGGTGTAATTCGGAAAACTTTGATTATTTCGACCCCCGCCCGGCATGGCAAGAGGCTTAGCGCGTCCAGATGCGGTGGCGTGGGCAAAATCGGCCTACACATGGAAATTTCACATTCTCCGTGAGCACACGCTCCTACCACAATATAAGGTGGTGTCGTGACACCTTCCGGTGTAATTCGGAAAACTTTGATTTTTTCGGCCGCCGCCAGCCATGGCATGGGGTTTAGCGCGTCCAGATGCGGTGGCATAGGCAAAATCGGCCAACACAAGGAATTTTCACGTTCTCCTTGTGCACACGCTCCTACCATGATATAAGGAGGTGTCGTGACACCTTCCGGTGTAATTCGGAAAACTTTGATTTTTTCGACCCCCGCCCGCCATGGCACGGAGCTTAGCGCGTCCAGATGCGGTGGCGTGGGCAAAATCGGCCTACACATGGAATTTGCAGGTTCTCCTTGTGCACACGCTCCTACCACGATATAAGGAGGTGAGGTGACACCTTCCGGTGTAATTCGGAAAACTTTGATTTTTTCGACCCCCGCCCGGCATGGCACGAGGCTTAGCGCGTCCAGATGCGGTGGCATGGGAAAAATTGGCCTACACATGGAATTTTCACGTTCTCCTTTGCACACACTTCTACCACGATATAAGTAGGTGTCGTGATACCTTCCGGTGTAATTCAGAAAATTTTGATTTTTTCGGCCGCCGCCTGCCATGGCATGTGGTTTAGCGCGTCCAGATGCGGTGGCGTGGGCAAAATTGACCTACACATGGAATTTTCTTGGTCTCCTTGTGCACACGCTCCTACCACGATATAAGGAGGTGTCGGACACCTTCCGGTGTAATTCGGAAAACTTTGATTTTTTCGACCCCCGCCCGGCATGGCACGAGGCTTAGCGCGTCCAGATGCGGTGGCGTGGGCAAAATCGGCCTACACATGGAAATTTCACATTCTCCGTGAGCACACGCTCCTACCACGATATAAGGAGGTGTCGTGACACCTTCCCGTGTAATTCGGAAAAATTTTAATTTTTCGACCCCCGCTCGCCATGGCACGGGGCTTAGCGCGTCCAGTTGCGGTGGCGTGGACAAAATCGGCCTACACATGGAATTTTCACGTTCTCCTTATGCACACGCTCCTACCACGATATAAGGAGGTGTCGTGACACCTTCCAGTGTAATTCGGAAAACTTTGATTTTTTCGACCCCCGCCCGCCATGGCACGGGGCTTAGCGCGTCCAGATGCGGTGGCGGGGGCAAAATCGGCCAACACATGGAATTTTCACGTTCTCCTTGTGCACACGCTCCTACCACGATATAAGGAGGTGTCGTGACACCTTCCAGTGTAATTCGGAAAACATTGATTTTTCGACCCCCGCCCGCCATGGCACGGAGCTTAGCGCGTCCAGATGCGGTGGCATGGGCAAAATTGGCCTACACATGGAATTTTCACATTCTCCTTGTGCACACACTCCTACCATGATATAAGTAGGTGTTGTGATACCTTCCGGTGTAATTTAGAAAAATTTGATTTTTTAAACCCCGCCCGCCATGGCACGGGGCTTAGAGCGTCCAGATGCGGTGGCGTGGGCAAAATCGGCCTACACATGGAAATTTCACTTTCTCCGTGAGCACACGCTCCTACCACGATATAAGGAGGTGTCGTGACACCTTCCGGTGTATTTCGGAAAAATTTGAATTT
The DNA here is from genome assembly GCA_030408175.1 of Trifolium repens. Classification (NCBI taxonomy): domain Eukaryota; kingdom Viridiplantae; phylum Streptophyta; class Magnoliopsida; order Fabales; family Fabaceae; genus Trifolium; species Trifolium repens. The sequence continues at coordinate 35,140,899 of CP125838.1, read as the reverse complement.
TTCGAGCCCCGCTCGCCATGGCACGGGGCTTAGCGCGTCCAGTTGCGGTGGCGTGGACAAAATCGGCCTACACATGGAATTTCCACGTTCTCCTTGTGCACATGCTCCTTCCACGTTATAAGTAGGTGTCGTGATACCTTCCGGTGTAATTCAAAAAACTTTGATTTTTTCAACCACCGCCCGCCATGGCACGGGGCTTAGCGCGTCCAGATGCGGTGGCGTGGGCGAAATTGGCCTACACATGGAATTTTCACGGTCTCCTTGTGGACACGCTCCTACCACGATATAAGGAGGTGTCGTGACACCTTCTGGTGTAATTCAGAAAACTTTGATTTTTTCAACCCCCGCCCGCCATGGCACGGGGCTTAGCGCGTCCAGATGCGGTGGCGTGGGCAAAATCGGCCAACACTTGGAATTTTCACGTTCTCCTTGTGCACACGCTCCTACCACGATATAAGGAGGTGTCGTGACACCTTCCAGTGTAATTCGGAAAACTTTGATTTTTCGACCCCCGCCCGCCATGGCACGGAGCTTAGCGCGTCCAGATGTGGTGGCGTGGGCAAAATCGGCCTACACATGGAATTTGCAAGTTCTTCTTGTGCACACGCTCCTACCACGATATAAGGAGGTGTTGTGACAACTTCCTGTGTAATTCGGAAAACTTTTATTTTTTCGACCCCCGCCCGCCATGGCACGGGGCTTTGCGCGTCCATATGCGGTGGCATGGGCAAAATTGGCCTACACATGGAATTTTCACATTCTCCTTGTGCACACACTCCTACCACGATATAAGTAGGTGACGTGACACCTTCCGGTGTAATTCGGAAAACTTTGTTTTTCGGCCCCCGCCCGCCATTGCACGGGGCTTAGCGCGTCCAGTTGCGGTGGCGCGGGCAAAATCGGCCTACACATGGAATTTTCACGTTCTCCTTGTGCACACGCTCCTACCATGTTATAAGTAGGTGTCGTGATACCTTCCGGTGTAATTCATAGAACTTTGATTTTTTCAACCCCCGCCCGCCATGGCATGGGGCTTAGTGCGTCCAGATGCGGTGGCGTGGGCAAAATCGGCCTACACATGGAATTTTCACGTTCTTCTTGTGCACACGCTCCTACCACAATATAAGGTGGTGTCGTGACACCTTCCGGTGTAATTCGGAAAACTTTGATTTTTTCGACCACCGCCCGCCATAGCACGGGGATTAGCGCGTCCAGATGCGGTGGCATGGGAAAAATTGGCCTACACAGGGAATTTTCACGTTCTTCTTTGCACACACTCCTACCACGATATAAGTAGGTGTCGTGATACCTTCCGGTGTAATTCAGAAAACTTTGATTTTTTCGGCCGCCGCCAGCCATGGCATGGGGTTTAGCGCGTCCAGATGCGGTGGCGTGGGCAAAATTGGCCTACACATGGAATTTTCTTGGTCTCCTTGTGCACACGCTCCTACCACGATATAAGGAGGTGTCAGACACCTTCCGGTTTAATTCGGAAAACTTTGATTATTTCGACCCCCACCCGCCATGGCACGAAGCTTAGCGCGTCCAGATGCGGTGGCGTTGGCAAAATCGGCCTACACATGGAAATTTCACATTCTCCGTGAGCACACGCTCCTACCACGATATAAGGAGGTGTCGTGACACCTTCCGGTGTAATTCGGAAAAATTTGAATTTATTCGACCCCCGCCCGCCATGGCACGGGGTTTAGCGCGTCCAGATGCGGTGGCATGGGCAAAATCGGCCAACACAAGGAATTTTCACGTTCTCCTTGTGCACACGCTCCTACCATGATATAAGGAGGTGTCGTGACACCTTCCGGTGTAATTCGGAAAACTTTGATTTATTCGACCCCCGCCCCCCATGGCACGGGGTTTAGCGCGTCCAGATGCGGTGGCATGGGCAAAATCGGCCAACACAAGGAATTTTCACGTTCTCCTTGTGCACACGCTCCTACCATGATATAAGGAGGTGTCGTGACACCTTCCGGTGTAATTCGGAAAACTTTGATTTTTTCGACCCCCGCCCGCCATGGCACGGGGCTTAGCGCGTCCAGATGCGGTGGCATGGGAAAAATTGGCCTACACATGGAATTTTCACGTTCTCCTTTGCACACACTTCTACCACGATATAAGGAGGTGTCGGACACCTTCCGGTGTAATTCGGAAAACTTTGATTTTTTCGACCCCCGCCCGGCATGGCACGAGGCTTAGCGCGTCCAGATGCGGTGGCATGGGCAAAATCGGCCTACACATGGAAATTTCACATTCTCCGTGAGCACACGCTCCTACCACGATATAAGGAGGTGTCGTAACACCTTCCCGTGTAATTCGGAAAAATTTTAATTTTTCGACCCCCGCTCGCCATGGCACGGGGCTTAGCGCGTCCAGTTGCGGTGGCGTGGACAAAATCGGCCTACACATGGAATTTTCACGTTCTCCTTATGCACACGCTCCTACCACGATATAAGGAGGTGTCGTGACACCTTCCAGTGTAATTCGGAAAACTTTGATTTTTCGACCCCCGCCCGCCATGGCACGGAGCTTAGCGCGTCCAGATGCGGTGGCATGGGCAAAATTGGCCTACACATGGAATTTTCACATTCTCCTTGTGGAGACACTCCTACCATGATATAAGTAGGAGTTGTGATACCTTCCGGTGTAATTCAGAAAAATTTGATTTTTTAAACCCCGCCCGCCATGGCACGGGGCTTAGAGCGTCCAGATGCGGTGGCGTGGGCAAAATCGGCCTACACATGGAAATTTCACATTCTCCGTGAGCACACGCTCCTACCACGATTTAAGGAGGTGTCGTGACACCTTCCGGTGTATTTCGGAAAAATTTGAATTTTTCGACCCCCGCTCGCCATGGCACGGGGCTTAGCGCGTCTAGTTGCGGTGGCGTGGACAAAATCGGCCTACACATGGAATTTCCACGTTCTCCTTGTGCACATGCTCCTACCACGTTATAAGTAGGTGTCGTGATACCTTCCGGTGTAATTCAAAAAACTTTGATTTTTTCAACCACCGCCCGCCATGGCACGGGGCTTAGCGCGTCCAGATGCGGTGGCGTGGGCGAAATTGGCCTACACATGGAATTTTCACGGTCTCCTTGTGGACACGCTCCTACCACGATATAAGGAGGTGTCGTGACACCTTCCCGTGTAATTCGGAAAAATTTTAATTTTTCGACCCCCGCTCGCCATGGCACGGGGCTTAGCGCGTCCAGTTGCGGTGGCGTGGACAAAATCGGCCTACACATGGAATTTTCACGTTCTCCTTATGCACACGCTCCTACCACGATATAAGGAGGTGTCGTGACACCTTCCAGTGTAATTCGGAAAACTTTGATTTTTTCGACCCCCGCCCGCCATGGCACGGGGCTTAGCGCGTCCAGATGCGGTGGCGGGGGCAAAATCGGCCAACACATGGAATTTTCACGTTCTCCTTGTGCACACGCTCCTACCACGATATAAGGAGGTGTCGTGACACCTTCCAGTGTAATTCGGAAAACTTTGATTTTTCGACCCCCGCCCGCCATGGCACGGAGCTTAGCGCGTCCAGATGCGGTGGCATGGGCAAAATTGGCCTACACATGGAATTTTCACATTCTCCTTGTGCACACACTCCTACCATGATATAAGTAGGTGTTGTGATACCTTCCGGTGTAATTCAGAAAAATTTGATTTTTTAAACCCCGCCCGCCATGGCACGGGGCATAGAGCGTCCAGATGCGGTGGCGTGGGCAAAATCGGCCTACACATGGAAATTTCACATTCTCCGTGAGCACACGCTCCTACCACGATATAAGGAGGTGTCGTGACACCTTCCGGTGTATTTCGGAAAAATTTGAATTTTTCGACCCCCGCTCGCCATGGCACGGGGCTTAGCGCGTCCAGTTGCGGTGGCGTGGACAAAATCGGCCTACACATGGAATTTCCACGTTCTCCTTGTGCACATGCTCCTACCACGTTATAAGTAGGTGTCGTGATACCTTCCGGTGTAATTCAAAAAACTTTGATTTTTTCAACCACCGCCCGCCATGGCACGGGGCTTAGCGCGTCCAGATGCGGTGGCGTGGGCGAAATTGGCCTACACATGGAATTTTCACGGTCTCCTTGTGGACACGCTCCTACCACGATATAAGGAGGTGTCGTGACACCTTCTGGTGTAATTCAGAAAACTTTGATTTTTTCAACCCCCGCCCGCGCGTCCAGATGCGGTGGCGTGGGCAAAATCGGCCAACACTTGGAATTTTCACGTTCTCCTTGTGCACACGCTCCTACCACGATATAAGGAGGTGTCGTGACACCTTCCAGTGTAATTCGGAAAACTTTGATTTTTCGAGCCCCGCCCGCCATGGCACGGAGCTTAGCGCGTCCAGATGTGGTGGCGTGGGCAAAATCGGCCTACACATGGAATTTGCAAGTTCTTCTTGTGCACACGCTCCTACCACGATATAAGGAGGTGTTGTGACAACTTCCTGTGTAATTCGGAAAACTTTTATTTTTTCGACCCCCGCCCGCCATGGCACGGGGCTTTGCGCGTCCATATGCGGTGGCATGGGCAAAATTGGCCTACACATGGAATTTTCACATTCTCCTTGTGCACACACTCCTACCACGATATAAGTAGGTGACGTGACACCTTCCGGTGTAATTCGGAAAACTTTGTTTTTCGGCCCCCGCCCGCCATTTGCACGGGGCTTAGCGCGTCCAGTTGCGGTGGCGCGGGAAAAATCGGCCTACACATGGAATTTTCACGTTCTCCTTGTGCACACGCTCCTACCACGTTATAAGTAGGTGTCGTGATACCTTCCGGTGTAATTCATAGAACTTTGATTTTTTCAACCCCCGCCCGCCATGGCATGGGGCTTAGTGCGTCCAGATGCGGTGGCGTGGGCAAAATCGGCCTACACATGGAATTTTCACGTTCTTCTTGTGCACACGCTCCTACCACAATATAAGGTGGTGTCGTGACACCTTCCGGTGTAATTCGGAAAACTTTGATTTTTTCGGCCGCCGCCAGCCATGGCATGGGGTTTAGCGCGTCCAGATGCGGTGGCGTGGGCAAAATTGGCCTACACATGGAATTTTCTTGGTCTCCTAGTGCACACGCTCCTACCACGATATAAGGAGGTGTCGGACACCTTCCGGTGTAATTCGGAAAACTTTGATTATTTCGACCCCCACCCGCCATGGCACGAGGCTTAGCACGTCCAGATGCGGTGGCGTGGGCAAAATCGGCCTACACATGGAAATTTCACATTCTCCATGAGCACACGCTCCTACCACGATATAAGGAGGTGTCGTGACACCTTCCGGTGTAATTCGGAAAAATTTGAATTTTTCGACCCCCGCTCGCCATGGCACGGGGCTTACCGCGTCCAGTGTCGGTCGCGTGGACAAAATCGGCCTACACATGGAATTTCCACGTTCTCCTTGTGCACATGCTCCTACCACGTTATAAGTAGGTGTCGTGATACCTTCCGGTGTAATTCGGAAAACTTTGATTTTTTCGACCCCCGCCCGCCATAGCACGGGGATTAGCGCGTCCAGATGCGGTGGCATGGGAAAAATTGGCCTACACAGGGAATTTTCACGTTCTTCTTTGCACACACTCCTACCACGATATAAGTAGGTGTCGTGATACCTTCCGGTGTAATTCAGAAAACTTTAATTTTTTCGGCCGCCGCCAGCCATGGCATGGGGTTTAGCGCGTCCAGATGCGGTGGCGTGGGCAAAATTGGCCTACACATGGAATTTTCTTGGTCTCCTAGTGCACACGCTCCTACCACGATATAAGGAGGTGTCGGACACCTTCCGGTGTAATTCGGAAAACTTTGATTATTTCGACCCCCACCCGCCATGGCACGAGGCTTAGCGCGTCCAGATGCGGTGGCGTGGGCAAAATCGGCCTACACATGGAAATTTCACATTCTCCGTGAGCACACGCTCCTACCACGATATAAGGAGGTGTCGTGACACCTTCCGGTGTAATTCGGAAAAATTTGAATTTTTCGACCCCCGCTCGCCATGGCACGGGGCTTAGCGCGTCCAGTGTCGGTCGCGTGGACAAAATCGGCCTACACATGGAATTTCCACGTTCTCCTTGTGCACATGCTCCTACCACGTTATAAGTAGGTGTCGTGATACCTTCCGGTGTAATTCAGAAAACTTTGATTTTTTCAACCACCGCCCGCCATGGCACGGGGCTTAGTGCGTCCAGATGCGGTGGCATGGGCAAAATTGGCCTACACATGGAAATTTCACGTTCTCCGTGAGCACACGCTCCTACCACGATATAAGGAGGTTTCGTGACACCTTCCGGTGTAATTCGGAAAACTTTGATTTATTCGACCCCCGCCCGCCATGGCACGGGGTTTAGCGCGTCCAGATGCGGTGGCATGGGCAAAATCGGCCAACACAAGGAATTTTCACGTTCTCCTTGTGCACATGCTCCTACCATGATATAAGGAGGTGTCGTGACACCTTCCGGTGTAATTCGGAAAACTTTGATTTTTTCGACCCCCGCCCGCCATGGCACGGAGCTTAGCGCGTCCAGATGCGGTGGCGTGGGCAAAATCGGCCTACACATGGAATTTGCAGGTTCTCCTTGTGCACACGCTCCTACCACGATATAAGGAGGTGAGGTGACACCTTCCGGTGTAATTCGGAAAACTTTGATTTTTTCGACCCCCGCCCGGCATGGCACGAGGCTTAGCGCGTCCAGATGCGGTGGCATGGGAAAAATTGGCCTACACATGGAATTTTCACGTTCTCCTTTGCACACACTTCTACCACGATATAAGTAGGTGTCGTGATACCTTCCGGTGTAATTCAGAAAATTTTGATTTTTTCGGCCGCCGCCTGCCATGGCATGTGGTTTAGCGCGTCCAGATGCGGTGGCGTGGGCAAAATTGACCTACACATGGAATTTTCTTGGTCTCCTTGTGCACACGCTCCTACCACAATATAAGGAGGTGTCGGACACCTTCCGGTGTAATTCGGAAAACTTTGATTTTTTCGACCCCCGCCCGGCATGGCACGAGGCTTAGCGCGTCCAGATGCGGTGGCGTGGGCAAAATCGGCCTACACATGGAAATTTCACATTCTCCGTGAGCACACGCTCCTACCACGATATAAGGAGGTGTCGTGACACCTTCCCGTGTAATTCGGAAAAATTTTAATTTTTCGACCCCCGCTCGCCATGGCACGGGGCTTAGCGCGTCCAGTTGCGGTGGCGTGGACAAAATCGGCCTACACATGGAATTTTCACGTTCTCCTTATGCACACGCTCCTACCACGATATAAGGAGGTGTCGTGACACCTTCCAGTGTAATTCGGAAAACTTTGATTTTTTCGACCCCCGCCCGCCATGGCACGGGGCTTAGCGCGTCCAGATGCGGTGGCGGGGGCAAAATCGGCCAACACATGGAATTTTCACGTTCTCCTTGTGCACACGCTCCTACCACGATATAAGGAGGTGTCGTGACACCTTCCAGTGTAATTCGGAAAACATTGATTTTTCGACCCCCGCCCGCCATGGCACGGAGCTTAGCGCGTCCAGATGCGGTGGCATGGGCAAAATTGGCCTACACATGGAATTTTCACATTCTCCTTGTGCACACACTCCTACCATGATATAAGTAGGTGTTGTGATACCTTCCGGTGTAATTTAGAAAAATTTGATTTTTTAAACCCCGCCCGCCATGGCACGGGGCTTAGAGCGTCCAGATGCGGTGGCGTGGGCAAAATCGGCCTACACATGGAAATTTCACTTTCTCCGTGAGCACACGCTCCTACCACGATATAAGGAGGTGTCGTGACACCTTCCGGTGTATTTCGGAAAAATTTGAATTTTTCGAGCCCCGCTCGCCATGGCACGGGGCTTAGCGCGTCCAGTTGCGGTGGCGTGGACAAAATCGGCCTACACATGGAATTTCCACGTTCTCCTTGTGCACATGCTCCTACCACGTTATAAGTAGGTGTCGTGATACCTTCCGGTGTAATTCAAAAAACTTTGATTTTTTCAACCACCGCCCGCCATGGCACGGGGCTTAGCGCGTCCAGATGCGGTGGCGTGGGCGAAATTGGCCTACACATGGAATTTTCACGGTCTCCTTGTGGACACGCTCCTACCACGATATAAGGAGGTGTCGTGACACCTTCTGGTGTAATTCAGAAAACTTTGATTTTTTCAACCCCCGCCCGCCATGGCACGGGGCTTAGCGCGTCCAGATGCGGTGGCGTGGGCAAAATCGGCCAACACTTGGAATTTTCACGTTCTCCTTGTGCACACGCTCCTACCACGATATAAGGAGGTGTCGTGACACCTTCCAGTGTAATTCGGAAAACTTTGATTTTTCGACCCCCGCCCGCCATGGCACGGAGCTTAGCGCGTCCAGATGTGGTGGCGTGGGCAAAATCGGCCTACACATGGAATTTGCAAGTTCTTCTTGTGCACACGCTCCTACCACGATATAAGGAGGTGTTGTGACAACTTCCTGTGTAATTCGGAAAACTTTTATTTTTTCGACCCCCGCCCGCCATGGCACGGGGCTTTGCGCGTCCATATGCGGTGGCATGGGCAAAATTGGCCTACACATGGAATTTTCACATTCTCCTTGTGCACACACTCCTACCACGATATAAGTAGGTGACGTGACACCTTCCGGTGTAATTCGGAAAACTTTGTTTTTCGGCCCCCGCCCGCCATTGCACGGGGCTTAGCGCGTCCAGTTGCGGTGGCACGGGCAAAATCGGCCTACACATGGAATTTTCACGTTCTCCTTGTGCACACGCTCCTACCACGTTATAAGTAGGTGTCGTGATACCTTCCGGTGTAATTCATAGAACTTTGATTTTTTCAACCCCCGCCCGCCATGGCATGGGGCTTAGTGCGTCCAGATGCGGTGGCGTGGGCAAAATCGGCCTACACATGGAATTTTCACGTTCTTCTTGTGCACACGCTCCTACCACAATATAAGGTGGTGTCGTGACACCTTCCGGTGTAATTCGGAAAACTTTGATTATTTCGACCCCCGCCCGCCATAGCACGGGGATTAGCGCGTCCAGATGCGGTGGCATGGGAAAAATTGGCCTACACAGGGAATTTTCACGTTCTTCTTTGCACACACTCCTACCACGATATAAGTAGGTGTCGTGATACCTTCCGGTGTAATTCAGAAAACTTTGATTTTTTCGGCCGCCGCCAGCCATGGCATGGGGTTTAGCGCGTCCAGATGCGGTGGCGTGGGCAAAATTGGCCTACACATGGAATTTTCTTGGTCTCCTTGTGCACACGCTCCTACCACGATATAAGGAGGTGTCAGACACCTTCCGGTTTAATTCGGAAAACTTTGATTATTTCGACCCCCACCCGCCATGGCACGAGGCTTAGCGCGTCCAGATGCGGTGGCGTTGGCAAAATCGGCCTACACATGGAAATTTCACATTCTCCGTGAGCACACGCTCCTACCACGATATAAGGAGGTGTCGTGACACCTTCCGGTGTAATTCGGAAAAATTTGAATTTTTCGACCCCCGCTCGCCATGGCACGGGGCTTAGCGCGTCCAGTGTCGGTCGCGTGGACAAAATCGGCCTACACATGGAATTTCCATGTTCTCCTTGTGCACATGCTCCTACCACGTTATAAGTAGGTGTCGTGATACCTTCCGGTGTAATTCAGAAAACTTTGATTTTTTCAACCCCCGCCCGCCATGGCACGGGGATTATTGCATCCAGATGCGGTCGCGTGGGCAAAATTGGCCTACACATGGAATTTTCACGTTCTCCGTGGCACACACTCCTACCACGATATAAGGAGGTGTCGTGACACCTTGCGGTGTAATTCGGAAAACTTTGATTTTTTCGACCCCCGCCCGCCATGGCACGGAGCTTAGCGCGTCCAGATGCGGTGGCGTAGGCGAAATTGGCCTACAAATGAAATTTGTACGTTCCCCTTGGGCACACCCTCCTACCACGATATAAGGAGGTGTCGTGACACCTTCCGGTGTAATTCAGAAAACTTTGATTTTTTCAACCCCCGCCCGCCATGGCACGGGGCATAGTCCGTCCAGATGCGGTGGCGTGGGCAAAATTGGCCTACACATGGAATTTTCACGTTCTCCGTGAGCACACGCTCCTACCACGATATAAGGAGGTGTCGTGACACGTTCCGGTGTAATTCGGAAAAATTTGATTTTTTCGACCCCCGCCCGCCATGGCACGGGGCTTAGCGCGTCCAGATGCGGTGGCGTGGGCAAAATCGGCCAACACTTGGAATTTTCACGTTCTCCTTGTGCACACGCTCCTACCACGATATAAGGAGGTGTCGTGACACCTTCCAGTGTAATTCGGAAAACTTTGATTTTTCGACCCCCGCCCGCCATGGCACGGAGCTTAGCGCGTCCAGATGTGGTGGCGTGGGCAAAATCGGCCTACACATGGAATTTGCAAGTTCTTCTTGTGCACACGCTCCTACCACGATATAAGGAGGTGTTGTGACAACTTCCTGTGTAATTCGGAAAACTTTTATTTTTTCGACCCCCGCCCGCCATGGCACGGGGCTTTGCGCGTCCATATGCGGTGGCATGGGCAAAATTGGCCTACACATGGAATTTTCACTTTCTCCTTGTGCACACACTCCTACCACGATATAAGTAGGTGACGTGACACCTTCCGGTGTAATTCGGAAAACTTTGTTTTTCGGCCCCCGCCCGCCATTGCACGGGGCTTAGCGCGTCCAGTTGCGGTGGCGCGGGCAAAATCGGCCTACACATGGAATTTTCACGTTCTCCTTGTGCACACGCTCCTACCACGTTATAAGTAGGTGTCGTGATACCTTCCGGTGTAATTCATAGAACTTTGATTTTTCAACCCCCGCCCGCCATGGCATGGGGCTTAGTGCGTCCAGATGCGGTGGCGTGGGCAAAATCGGCCTACACATGGAATTTTCACGTTCTTCTTGTGCACACGCTCCTACCACAATATAAGGTGGTGTCGTGACACCTTCCGGTGTAATTCGGAAAACTTTGATTTTTTCGACCCCCGCCCGCCATAGCACGGGGATTAGCGCGTCCAGATGCGGTGGCATGGGAAAAATTGGCCTACACCGGGAATTTTCACGTTCTTCTTTGCACACACTCCTACCACGATATAAGTAGGTGTCGTGATACCTTCCGGTGTAATTCAGAAAACTTTGATTTTTTCGGCCGCCGCCAGCCATGGCATGGGGTTTAGCGCGTCCAGATGCGGTGGCGTGGGCAAAATTGGCCTACACATGGAATTTTCTTGGTCTCCTTGTGCACACGCTCCTACCACGATATAAGGAGGTGTCAGACACCTTCCGGTTTAATTCGGAAAACTTTGATTATTTCGACCCCCACCCGCCATGGCACGAGGCTTAGTGCGTCCAGATGCGATGGCGTTGGCAAAATCGGCCTACACATGGAAATTTCACATTCTCCGTGAGCACACGCTCCTACCACGATATAAGGAGGTGTCGTGACACCTTCCGGTGTAATTCGGAAAAATTTGAATTTTTCGACCCCCGCTCGCCATGGCACGGGGCTTAGCGCGTCCAGTGTCGGTCGCGTGGACAAAATCGGCCTACACATGGAATTTCCACGTTCTCCTTGTGCACATGCTCCTACCACGTTATAAGTAGGTGTCGTGATACCTTCCGGTGTAATTCAGAAAACTTTGATTTTTTCAACCCCCGCCCGCCATGGCACGGGGATTATTGCATCCAGATGCGGTCGCGTGGGCAAAATTGGCCTACACATGGAATTTTCACGTTCTCCGTGGCACACACTCCTACCACGATATAAGGAGGTGTCGTGACACCTTGCGGTGTAATTCGGAAAACTTTGATTTTTTCGACCCCCGCCCGCCATGGCACGGAGCTTAGCGCGTCCAGATGCGGTGGCGTAGGCGAAATTGGCCTACAAATGAAATTTGCACGTTCCCCTTGGGCACACCCTCCTACCACGATATAAGGAGGTGTCGTGACACCTTCCGGTGTAATTCAGAAAACTTTGATTTTTTCAACCCCCGCCCGCCATGGCACGGGGCATAGTCCGTCCAGATGCGGTGGCGTGGGCAAAATTGGCCTACACATGGAATTTTCACGTTCTCCGTGAGCACACGCTCCTACCACGATATAAGGAGGTGTCGTGACACGTTCCGGTGTAATTCGGAAAAATTTGATTTTTTCGACCCCCGCCCGCCATGGCACGGGGCTTAGCGCGTCCAGATGCGGTGGCGTGGGCAAAATCGGCCAACACTTGGAATTTTCACGTTCTCCTTGTGCACACGCTCCTACCACGATATAAGGAAGTGTCGTGACACCTTCCAGTGTAATTCGGAAAACTTTGATTTTTCGACCCCCGCCCGCCATGGCACGGAGCTTAGCGCGTCCAGATGTGGTGGCGTGGGCAAAATCGGCCTACACATGGAATTTGCAAGTTCTTCTTGTGCACACGCTCCTACCACGATATAAGGAGGTGTTGTGACAACTTCCTGTGTAATTCGGAAAACTTTTATTTTTTCGACCCCCGCCCGCCATGGCACGGGGCTTTGCGCGTCCATATGCGGTGGCATGGGCAAAATTGGCCTACACATGGAATTTTCACTTTCTCCTTGTGCACACACTCCTACCACGATATAAGTAGGTGACGTGACACCTTCCGGTGTAATTCGGAAAACTTTGTTTTTCGGCCCCCGCCCGCCATTGCACGGGGCTTAGCGCGTCCAGTTGCGGTGGCGCGGGCAAAATCGGCCTACACATGGAATTTTCACGTTCTCCTTGTGCACACGCTCCTACCACGTTATAAGTAGGTGTCGTGATACCTTCCGGTGTAATTCATAGAACTTTGATTTTTTCAACCCCCGCCCGCCATGGCATGGGGCTTAGTGCGTCCAGATGCGGTGGCGTGGGCAAAATCGGCCTACACATGGAATTTTCACGTTCTTCTTGTGCACACGCTCCTACCACAATATAAGGTGGTGTCGTGACACCTTCCGGTGTAATTCGGAAAACTTTGATTTTTTCGACCCCCGCCCGCCATAGCACGGGGATTAGCGCGTCCAGATGCGGTGGCATGGGAAAAATTGGCCTACACCGGGAATTTTCACGTTCTTCTTTGCACACACTCCTACCACGATATAAGTAGGTGTCGTGATACCTTCCGGTGTAATTCAGAAAACTTTGATTTTTTCGGCCGCCGCCAGCCATGGCATGGGGTTTAGCGCGTCCAGATGCGGTGGCGTGGGCAAAATTGGCCTACACATGGAATTTTCTTGGTCTCCTTGTGCACACGCTCCTACCACGATATAAGGAGGTGTCAGACACCTTCCGGTGTAATTCGGAAAACTTTGATTATTTCGACCCCCACCCGCCATGGCACGAGGCTTAGTGCGTCCAGATGCGGTGGCGTTGGCAAAATCGGCCTACACATGGAAATTTCACATTCTCCGTGAGCACACGCTCCTACCACGATATAAGGAGGTGTCGTGGCACCTTCCGGTGTAATTCGGAAAAATTTGAATTTTTCGACCCCCGCTCGCCATGGCACGGGGCTTAGCGCGTCCAGTGTCGGTCGCGTGGACAAAATCGGCCTACACATGGAATTTCCACGTTCTCCTTGTGCACATGCTCCTACCACGTTATAAGTAGGTGTCGTGATACCTTCCGGTGTAATTCAGAAAACTTTGATTTTTTCAACCCCCGCCCGCCATGGCACGGGGATTATTGCATCCAGATGCGGTCGCGTGGGCAAAATTGGCCTACACATGGAATTTTCACGTTCTCCGTGGCACACACTCCTACCACGATATAAGGAGGTGTCGTGACACGTTCCGGTGTAATTCGGAAAATTTTGATTTTTCGACCCCCGCCCGCCATGGCACGGAGCTTAGCGCGTCCAGATGTGGTGGCGTGGGCAAAATCGGCCTACACATGGAATTTGCAAGTTCTTCTTGTGCACACGCTCCTACCACAATATAAGGAGGTGTTGTGACAACTTCCTGTGTAATTCGGAAAACTTTGATTTTTTCGACCCCCGCCCGCCATGGCACGGAGCTTAGCGCGTCCAGATGCGGTGGCGTAGGCGAAATTGGCCTACAAATGAAATTTGTACGTTCCCCTTGGGCACACCCTCCTACCACGATATAAGGAGGTGTCGTGACACCTTCCGGTGTAATTCAGAAAACTTTGATTTTTTCAACCCCCGCCCGCCATGGCACGGGGCATAGTCCGTCCAGATGCGGTGGCGTGGGCAAAATTGGCCTACACATGGAATTTTCACGTTCTCCGTGAGCACACGCTCCTACCACGATATAAGGAGGTGTCGTGACACGTTCCGGTGTAATTCGGAAAAATTTGATTTTTTCGACCCCCGCCCGCCATGGCACGGGGCTTAGCGCGTCCAGATGCGGTGGCGTGGGCAAAATCGGCCAACACTTGGAATTTTCACGTTCTCCTTGTGCACACGCTCCTACCACGATATAAGGAGGTGTCGTGACACCTTCCAGTGTAATTCGGAAAACTTTGATTTTTCGACCCCCGCCCGCCATGGCACGGAGCTTAGCGCGTCCAGATGTGGTGGCGTGGGCAAAATCGGCCTACACATGGAATTTGCAAGTTCTTCTTGTGCACACGCTCCTACCACGATATAAGGAGGTGTTGTGACAACTTCCTGTGTAATTCGGAAAACTTTTATTTTTTCGACCCCCGCCCGCCATGGCACGGGGCTTTGCGCGTCCATATGCGGTGGCATGGGCAAAATTGGCCTACACATGGAATTTTCACTTTCTCCTTGTGCACACACTCCTACCACGATATAAGTAGGTGACGTGACACCTTCCGGTGTAATTCGGAAAACTTTGTTTTTCGGCCCCCGCCCGCCATTGCACGGGGCTTAGCGCGTCCAGTTGCGGTGGCGCGGGCAAAATCGGCCTACACATGGAATTTTCACGTTCTCCTTGTGCACACGCTCCTACCACGTTATAAGTAGGTGTCGTGATACCTTCCGGTGTAATTCATAGAACTTTGATTTTTCAACCCCCGCCCGCCATGGCATGGGGCTTAGTGCGTCCAGATGCGGTGGCGTGGGCAAAATCGGCCTACACATGGAATTTTCACGTTCTTCTTGTGCACACGCTCCTACCACAATATAAGGTGGTGTCGTGACACCTTCCGGTGTAATTCGGAAAACTTTGATTTTTTCGACCCCCGCCCGCCATAGCACGGGGATTAGCGCGTCCAGATGCGGTGGCATGGGAAAAATTGGCCTACACCGGGAATTTTCACGTTCTTCTTTGCACACACTCCTACCACGATATAAGTAGGTGTCGTGATACCTTCCGGTGTAATTCAGAAAACTTTGATTTTTTCGGCCGCCGCCAGCCATGGCATGGGGTTTAGCGCGTCCAGATGCGGTGGCGTGGGCAAAATTGGCCTACACATGGAATTTTCTTGGTCTCCTTGTGCACACGCTCCTACCACGATATAAGGAGGTGTCAGACACCTTCCGGTTTAATTCGGAAAACTTTGATTATTTCGACCCCCACCCGCCATGGCACGAGGCTTAGTGCGTCCAGATGCGATGGCGTTGGCAAAATCGGCCTACACATGGAAATTTCACATTCTCCGTGAGCACACGCTCCTACCACGATATAAGGAGGTGTCGTGACACCTTCCGGTGTAATTCGGAAAAATTTGAATTTTTCGACCCCCGCTCGCCATGGCACGGGGCTTAGCGCGTCCAGTGTCGGTCGCGTGGACAAAATCGGCCTACACATGGAATTTCCACGTTCTCCTTGTGCACATGCTCCTACCACGTTATAAGTAGGTGTCGTGATACCTTCCGGTGTAATTCAGAAAACTTTGATTTTTTCAACCCCCGCCCGCCATGGCACGGGGATTATTGCATCCAGATGCGGTCGCGTGGGCAAAATTGGCCTACACATGGAATTTTCACGTTCTCCGTGGCACACACTCCTACCACGATATAAGGAGGTGTCGTGACACCTTGCGGTGTAATTCGGAAAACTTTGATTTTTTCGACCCCCGCCCGCCATGGCACGGAGCTTAGCGCGTCCAGATGCGGTGGCGTAGGCGAAATTGGCCTACAAATGAAATTTGCACGTTCCCCTTGGGCACACCCTCCTACCACGATATAAGGAGGTGTCGTGACACCTTCCGGTGTAATTCAGAAAACTTTGATTTTTTCAACCCCCGCCCGCCATGGCACGGGGCATAGTCCGTCCAGATGCGGTGGCGTGGGCAAAATTGGCCTACACATGGAATTTTCACGTTCTCCGTGAGCACACGCTCCTACCACGATATAAGGAGGTGTCGTGACACGTTCCGGTGTAATTCGGAAAAATTTGATTTTTTCGACCCCCGCCCGCCATGGCACGGGGCTTAGCGCGTCCAGATGCGGTGGCGTGGGCAAAATCGGCCAACACTTGGAATTTTCACGTTCTCCTTGTGCACACGCTCCTACCACGATATAAGGAGGTGTCGTGACACCTTCCAGTGTAATTCGGAAAACTTTGATTTTTCGACCCCCGCCCGCCATGGCACGGAGCTTAGCGCGTCCAGATGTGGTGGCGTGGGCAAAATCGGCCTACACATGGAATTTGCAAGTTCTTCTTGTGCACACGCTCCTACCACGATATAAGGAGGTGTTGTGACAACTTCCTGTGTAATTCGGAAAACTTTTATTTTTTCGACCCCCGCCCGCCATGGCACGGGGCTTTGCGCGTCCATATGCGGTGGCATGGGCAAAATTGGCCTACACATGGAATTTTCACTTTCTCCTTGTGCACACACTCCTACCACGATATAAGTAGGTGACGTGACACCTTCCGGTGTAATTCGGAAAACTTTGTTTTTCGGCCCCCGCCCGCCATTGCACGGGGCTTAGCGCGTCCAGTTGCGGTGGCGCGGGCAAAATCGGCCTACACATGGAATTTTCACGTTCTCCTTGTGCACACGCTCCTACCACGTTATAAGTAGGTGTCGTGATACCTTCCGGTGTAATTCATAGAACTTTGATTTTTCAACCCCCGCCCGCCATGGCATGGGGCTTAGTGCGTCCAGATGCGGTGGCGTGGGCAAAATCGGCCTACACATGGAATTTTCACGTTCTTCTTGTGCACACGCTCCTACCACAATATAAGGTGGTGTCGTGACACCTTCCGGTGTAATTCGGAAAACTTTGATTTTTTCGACCCCCGCCCGCCATAGCACGGGGATTAGCGCGTCCAGATGCGGTGGCATGGGAAAAATTGGCCTACACCGGGAATTTTCACGTTCTTCTTTGCACACACTCCTACCACGATATAAGTAGGTGTCGTGATACCTTCCGGTGTAATTCAGAAAACTTTGATTTTTTCGGCCGCCGCCAGCCATGGCATGGGGTTTAGCGCGTCCAGATGCGGTGGCGTGGGCAAAATTGGCCTACACATGGAATTTTCTTGGTCTCCTTGTGCACACGCTCCTACCACGATATAAGGAGGTGTCAGACACCTTCCGGTTTAATTCGGAAAACTTTGATTATTTCGACCCCCACCCGCCATGGCACGAGGCTTAGTGCGTCCAGATGCGATGGCGTTGGCAAAATCGGCCTACACATGGAAATTTCACATTCTCCGTGAGCACACGCTCCTACCACGATATAAGGAGGTGTCGTGACACCTTCCGGTGTAATTCGGAAAAATTTGAATTTTTCGACCCCCGCTCGCCATGGCACGGGGCTTAGCGCGTCCAGTGTCGGTCGCGTGGACAAAATCGGCCTACACATGGAATTTCCACGTTCTCCTTGTGCACATGCTCCTACCACGTTATAAGTAGGTGTCGTGATACCTTCCGGTGTAATTCAGAAAACTTTGATTTTTTCAACCCCCGCCCGCCATGGCACGGGGATTATTGCATCCAGATGCGGTCGCGTGGGCAAAATTGGCCTACACATGGAATTTTCACGTTCTCCGTGGCACACACTCCTACCACGATATAAGGAGGTGTCGTGACACCTTGCGGTGTAATTCGGAAAACTTTGATTTTTTCGACCCCCGCCCGCCATGGCACGGAGCTTAGCGCGTCCAGATGCGGTGGCGTAGGCGAAATTGGCCTACAAATGAAATTTGCACGTTCCCCTTGGGCACACCCTCCTACCACGATATAAGGAGGTGTCGTGACACCTTCCGGTGTAATTCAGAAAACTTTGATTTTTTCAACCCCCGCCCGCCATGGCACGGGGCATAGTCCGTCCAGATGCGGTGGCGTGGGCAAAATTGGCCTACACATGGAATTTTCACGTTCTCCGTGAGCACACGCTCCTACCACGATATAAGGAGGTGTCGTGACACGTTCCGGTGTAATTCGGAAAAATTTGATTTTTTCGACCCCCGCCCGCCATGGCACGGGGCTTAGCGCGTCCAGATGCGGTGGCGTGGGCAAAATCGGCCAACACTTGGAATTTTCACGTTCTCCTTGTGCACACGCTCCTACCACGATATAAGGAAGTGTCGTGACACCTTCCAGTGTAATTCGGAAAACTTTGATTTTTCGACCCCCGCCCGCCATGGCACGGAGCTTAGCGCGTCCAGATGTGGTGGCGTGGGCAAAATCGGCCTACACATGGAATTTGCAAGTTCTTCTTGTGCACACGCTCCTACCACGATATAAGGAGGTGTTGTGACAACTTCCTGTGTAATTCGGAAAACTTTTATTTTTTCGACCCCCGCCCGCCATGGCACGGGGCTTTGCGCGTCCATATGCGGTGGCATGGGCAAAATTGGCCTACACATGGAATTTTCACTTTCTCCTTGTGCACACACTCCTACCACGATATAAGTAGGTGACGTGACACCTTCCGGTGTAATTCGGAAAACTTTGTTTTTCGGCCCCCGCCCGCCATTGCACGGGGCTTAGCGCGTCCAGTTGCGGTGGCGCGGGCAAAATCGGCCTACACATGGAATTTTCACGTTCTCCTTGTGCACACGCTCCTACCACGTTATAAGTAGGTGTCGTGATACCTTCCGGTGTAATTCATAGAACTTTGATTTTTTCAACCCCCGCCCGCCATGGCATGGGGCTTAGTGCGTCCAGATGCGGTGGCGTGGGCAAAATCGGCCTACACATGGAATTTTCACGTTCTTCTTGTGCACACGCTCCTACCACAATATAAGGTGGTGTCGTGACACCTTCCGGTGTAATTCGGAAAACTTTGATTTTTTCGACCCCCGCCCGCCATAGCACGGGGATTAGCGCGTCCAGATGCGGTGGCATGGGAAAAATTGGCCTACACCGGGAATTTTCACGTTCTTCTTTGCACACACTCCTACCACGATATAAGTAGGTGTCGTGATACCTTCCGGTGTAATTCAGAAAACTTTGATTTTTTCGGCCGCCGCCAGCCATGGCATGGGGTTTAGCGCGTCCAGATGCGGTGGCGTGGGCAAAATTGGCCTACACATGGAATTTTCTTGGTCTCCTTGTGCACACGCTCCTACCACGATATAAGGAGGTGTCAGACACCTTCCGGTGTAATTCGGAAAACTTTGATTATTTCGACCCCCACCCGCCATGGCACGAGGCTTAGTGCGTCCAGATGCGGTGGCGTTGGCAAAATCGGCCTACACATGGAAATTTCACATTCTCCATGAGCACACGCTCCTACCACGATATAAGGAGGTGTCGTGGCACCTTCCGGTGTAATTCGGAAAAATTTGAATTTTTCGACCCCCGCTCGCCATGGCACGGGGCTTAGCGCGTCCAGTGTCGGTCGCGTGGACAAAATCGGCCTACACATGGAATTTCCACGTTCTCCTTGTGCACATGCTCCTACCACGTTATAAGTAGGTGTCGTGATACCTTCCGGTGTAATTCAGAAAACTTTGATTTTTTCAACCCCCGCCCGCCATGGCACGGGGATGATTGCATCCAGATGCGGTCGCGTGGGCAAAATTGGCCTACACATGGAATTTTCACGTTCTCCGTGGCACACACTCCTACCACGATATAAGGAGGTGTCGTGACACGTTCCGGTGTAATTCGGAAAATTTTGATTTTTCGACCCCCGCCCGCCATGGCACGGAGCTTAGCGCGTCCAGATGTGGTGGCGTGGGCAAAATCGGCCTACACATGGAATTTGCAAGTTCTTCTTGTGCACACGCTCCTACCACAATATAAGGAGGTGTTGTGACAACTTCCTGTGTAATTCGGAAAACTTTGATTTTTTCGACCCCCGCCCGCCATGGCACGGAGCTTAGCGCGTCCAGATGCGGTGGCGTAGGCGAAATTGGCCTACAAATGAAATTTGTACGTTCCCCTTGGGCACACCCTCCTACCACGATATAAGGAGGTGTCGTGACACCTTCCGGTGTAATTCAGAAAACTTTGATTTTTTCAACCCCCGCCCGCCATGGCACGGGGCATAGTCCGTCCAGATGCGGTGGCGTGGGCAAAATTGGCCTACACATGGAATTTTCACGTTCTCCGTGAGCACACGCTCCTACCACGATATAAGGAGGTGTCGTGACACGTTCCGGTGTAATTCGGAAAAATTTGATTTTTTCGACCCCCGCCCGCCATGGCACGGGGCTTAGCGCGTCCAGATGCGGTGGCGTGGGCAAAATCGGCCAACACTTGGAATTTTCACGTTCTCCTTGTGCACACGCTCCTACCACGATATAAGGAGGTGTCGTGACACCTTCCAGTGTAATTCGGAAAACTTTGATTTTTCGACCCCCGCCCGCCATGGCACGGAGCTTAGCGCGTCCAGATGTGGTGGCGTGGGCAAAATCGGCCTACACATGGAATTTGCAAGTTCTTCTTGTGCACACGCTCCTACCACGATATAAGGAGGTGTTGTGACAACTTCCTGTGTAATTCGGAAAACTTTTATTTTTTCGACCCCCGCCCGCCATGGCACGGGGCTTTGCGCGTCCATATGCGGTGGCATGGGCAAAATTGGCCTACACATGGAATTTTCACTTTCTCCTTGTGCACACACTCCTACCACGATATAAGTAGGTGACGTGACACCTTCCGGTGTAATTCGGAAAACTTTGTTTTTCGGCCCCCGCCCGCCATTGCACGGGGCTTAGCGCGTCCAGTTGCGGTGGCGCGGGCAAAATCGGCCTACACATGGAATTTTCACGTTCTCCTTGTGCACACGCTCCTACCACGTTATAAGTAGGTGTCGTGATACCTTCCGGTGTAATTCATAGAACTTTGATTTTTCAACCCCCGCCCGCCATGGCATGGGGCTTAGTGCGTCCAGATGCGGTGGCGTGGGCAAAATCGGCCTACACATGGAATTTTCACGTTCTTCTTGTGCACACGCTCCTACCACAATATAAGGTGGTGTCGTGACACCTTCCGGTGTAATTCGGAAAACTTTGATTTTTTCGACCCCCGCCCGCCATAGCACGGGGATTAGCGCGTCCAGATGCGGTGGCATGGGAAAAATTGGCCTACACCGGGAATTTTCACGTTCTTCTTTGCACACACTCCTACCACGATATAAGTAGGTGTCGTGATACCTTCCGGTGTAATTCAGAAAACTTTGATTTTTTCGGCCGCCGCCAGCCATGGCATGGGGTTTAGCGCGTCCAGATGCGGTGGCGTGGGCAAAATTGGCCTACACATGGAATTTTCTTGGTCTCCTTGTGCACACGCTCCTACCACGATATAAGGAGGTGTCAGACACCTTCCGGTTTAATTCGGAAAACTTTGATTATTTCGACCCCCACCCGCCATGGCACGAGGCTTAGTGCGTCCAGATGCGATGGCGTTGGCAAAATCGGCCTACACATGGAAATTTCACATTCTCCGTGAGCACACGCTCCTACCACGATATAAGGAGGTGTCGTGACACCTTCCGGTGTAATTCGGAAAAATTTGAATTTTTCGACCCCCGCTCGCCATGGCACGGGGCTTAGCGCGTCCAGTGTCGGTCGCGTGGACAAAATCGGCCTACACATGGAATTTCCACGTTCTCCTTGTGCACATGCTCCTACCACGTTATAAGTAGGTGTCGTGATACCTTCCGGTGTAATTCAGAAAACTTTGATTTTTTCAACCCCCGCCCGCCATGGCACGGGGATTATTGCATCCAGATGCGGTCGCGTGGGCAAAATTGGCCTACACATGGAATTTTCACGTTCTCCGTGGCACACACTCCTACCACGATATAAGGAGGTGTCGTGACACCTTGCGGTGTAATTCGGAAAACTTTGATTTTTTCGACCCCCGCCCGCCATGGCACGGAGCTTAGCGCGTCCAGATGCGGTGGCGTAGGCGAAATTGGCCTACAAATGAAATTTGCACGTTCCCCTTGGGCACACCCTCCTACCACGATATAAGGAGGTGTCGTGACACCTTCCGGTGTAATTCAGAAAACTTTGATTTTTTCAACCCCCGCCCGCCATGGCACGGGGCATAGTCCGTCCAGATGCGGTGGCGTGGGCAAAATTGGCCTACACATGGAATTTTCACGTTCTCCGTGAGCACACGCTCCTACCACGATATAAGGAGGTGTCGTGACACGTTCCGGTGTAATTCGGAAAAATTTGATTTTTTCGACCCCCGCCCGCCATGGCACGGGGCTTAGCGCGTCCAGATGCGGTGGCGTGGGCAAAATCGGCCAACACTTGGAATTTTCACGTTCTCCTTGTGCACACGCTCCTACCACGATATAAGGAGGTGTCGTGACACCTTCCAGTGTAATTCGGAAAACTTTGATTTTTCGACCCCCGCCCGCCATGGCACGGAGCTTAGCGCGTCCAGATGTGGTGGCGTGGGCAAAATCGGCCTACACATGGAATTTGCAAGTTCTTCTTGTGCACACGCTCCTACCACGATATAAGGAGGTGTTGTGACAACTTCCTGTGTAATTCGGAAAACTTTTATTTTTTCGACCCCCGCCCGCCATGGCACGGGGCTTTGCGCGTCCATATGCGGTGGCATGGGCAAAATTGGCCTACACATGGAATTTTCACTTTCTCCTTGTGCACACACTCCTACCACGATATAAGTAGGTGACGTGACACCTTCCGGTGTAATTCGGAAAACTTTGTTTTTCGGCCCCCGCCCGCCATTGCACGGGGCTTAGCGCGTCCAGTTGCGGTGGCGCGGGCAAAATCGGCCTACACATGGAATTTTCACGTTCTCCTTGTGCACACGCTCCTACCACGTTATAAGTAGGTGTCGTGATACCTTCCGGTGTAATTCATAGAACTTTGATTTTTCAACCCCCGCCCGCCATGGCATGGGGCTTAGTGCGTCCAGATGCGGTGGCGTGGGCAAAATCGGCCTACACATGGAATTTTCACGTTCTTCTTGTGCACACGCTCCTACCACAATATAAGGTGGTGTCGTGACACCTTCCGGTGTAATTCGGAAAACTTTGATTTTTTCGACCCCGCCCGCCATAGCACGGGGATTAGCGCGTCCAGATGCGGTGGCATGGGAAAAATTGGCCTACACCGGGAATTTTCACGTTCTTCTTTGCACACACTCCTACCACGATATAAGTAGGTGTCGTGATACCTTCCGGTGTAATTCAGAAAACTTTGATTTTTTCGGCCGCCGCCAGCCATGGCATGGGGTTTAGCGCGTCCAGATGCGGTGGCGTGGGCAAAATTGGCCTACACATGGAATTTTCTTGGTCTCCTTGTGCACACGCTCCTACCACGATATAAGGAGGTGTCAGACACCTTCCGGTTTAATTCGGAAAACTTTGATTATTTCGACCCCCACCCGCCATGGCACGAGGCTTAGTGCGTCCAGATGCGATGGCGTTGGCAAAATCGGCCTACACATGGAAATTTCACATTCTCCGTGAGCACACGCTCCTACCACGATATAAGGAGGTGTCGTGACACCTTCCGGTGTAATTCGGAAAAATTTGAATTTTTCGACCCCCGCTCGCCATGGCACGGGGCTTAGCGCGTCCAGTGTCGGTCGCGTGGACAAAATCGGCCTACACATGGAATTTCCACGTTCTCCTTGTGCACATGCTCCTACCACGATATAAGTAGGTGTCGTGATACCTTCCGGTGTAATTCAGAAAACTTTGATTTTTTCAACCCCCGCCCGCCATGGCACGGGGATTATTGCATCCAGATGCGGTCGCGTGGGCAAAATTGGCCTACACATGGAATTTTCACGTTCTCCGTGGCACACACTCCTACCACGATATAAGGAGGTGTCGTGACACCTTGCGGTGTAATTCTGAAAACTTTGATTTTTTCGACCCCCGCCCGCCATGGCACGGAGCTTAGCGCGTCCAGATGCGGTGGCGTAGGCGAAATTGGCCTACAAATGAAATTTGCACGTTCCCCTTGGGCACACCCTCCTACCACGATATAAGGAGGTGTCGTGACACCTTCCGGTGTAATTCAGAAAACTTTGATTTTTTCAACCCCCGCCCGCCATGGCACGGGGCATAGTCCGTCCAGATGCGGTGGCGTGGGCAAAATTGGCCTACACATGGAATTTTCACGTTCTCCGTGAGCACACGCTCCTACCACGATATAAGGAGGTGTCGTGACACGTTCCGGTGTAATTCGGAAAAATTTGATTTTTTCGACCCCCGCCCGCCATGGCACGGGGCTTAGCGCGTCCAGATGCGGTGGCGTGGGCAAAATCGGCCAACACTTGGAATTTTCACGTTCTCCTTGTGCACACGCTCCTACCACGATATAAGGAAGTGTCGTGACACCTTCCAGTGTAATTCGGAAAACTTTGATTTTTCGACCCCCGCCCGCCATGGCACGGAGCTTAGCGCGTCCAGATGTGGTGGCGTGGGCAAAATCGGCCTACACATGGAATTTGCAAGTTCTTCTTGTGCACACGCTCCTACCACGATATAAGGAGGTGTTGTGACAACTTCCTGTGTAATTCGGAAAACTTTTATTTTTTCGACCCCCGCCCGCCATGGCACGGGGCTTTGCGCGTCCATATGCGGTGGCATGGGCAAAATTGGCCTACACATGGAATTTTCACTTTCTCCTTGTGCACACACTCCTACCACGATATAAGTAGGTGACGTGACACCTTCCGGTGTAATTCGGAAAACTTTGTTTTTCGGCCCCCGCCCGCCATTGCACGGGGCTTAGCGCGTCCAGTTGCGGTGGCGCGGGCAAAATCGGCCTACACATGGAATTTTCACGTTCTCCTTGTGCACACGCTCCTACCACGTTATAAGTAGGTGTCGTGATACCTTCCGGTGTAATTCATAGAACTTTGATTTTTTCAACCCCCGCCCGCCATGGCATGGGGCTTAGTGCGTCCAGATGCGGTGGCGTGGGCAAAATCGGCCTACACATGGAATTTTCACGTTCTTCTTGTGCACACGCTCCTACCACAATATAAGGAGGTGTCGTGACACCTTGCGGTGTAATTCGGAAAACTTTGATTTTTTCGACCCCCGCCCGCCATGGCACGGAGCTTAGCGCGTCCAGATGCGGTGGCGTAGTCGAAATTGGCCTACAAATGAAATTTGCACGTTCCCCTTGGGCACACCCTCCTACCACGATATAAGGAGGTGTCGTGACACCTTCCGGTGTAATTCAGAAAACTTTGATTTTTTCAACCCCCGCCCGCCATGGCACGGGGCATAGTCCGTCCAGATGCGGTGGCGTGGGCAAAATTGGCCTACACATGGAATTTTCACGTTCTCCGTGAGCACACGCTCCTACCACGATATAAGGAGGTGTCGTGACACGTTCCGGTGTAATTCGGAAAAATTTGATTTTTTCGACCCCCGCCCGCCATGGCACGGGGCTTAGCGCGTCCAGATGCGGTGGCGTGGGCAAAATCGGCCAACACTTGGAATTTTCACGTTCTCCTTGTGCACACGCTCCTACCACGATATAAGGAAGTGTCGTGACACCTTCCAGTGTAATTCGGAAAACTTTGATTTTTCGACCCCCGCCCGCCATGGCACGGAGCTTAGCGCGTCCAGATGTGGTGGCGTGGGCAAAATCGGCCTACACATGGAATTTGCAAGTTCTTCTTGTGCACACGCTCCTACCACGATATAAGGAGGTGTTGTGACAACTTCCTGTGTAATTCGGAAAACTTTTATTTTTTCGACCCCCGCCCGCCATGGCACGGGGCTTTGCGCGTCCATATGCGGTGGCATGGGCAAAATTGGCCTACACATGGAATTTTCACTTTCTCCTTGTGCACACACTCCTACCACGATATAAGTAGGTGACGTGACACCTTCCGGTGTAATTCGGAAAACTTTGTTTTTCGGCCCCCGCCCGCCATTGCACGGGGCTTAGCGCGTCCAGTTGCGGTGGCGCGGGCAAAATCGGCCTACACATGGAATTTTCACGTTCTCCTTGTGCACACGCTCCTACCACGTTATAAGTAGGTGTCGTGATACCTTCCGGTGTAATTCATAGAACTTTGATTTTTTCAACCCCCGCCCGCCATGGCATGGGGCTTAGTGCGTCCAGATGCGGTGGCGTGGGCAAAATCGGCCTACACATGGAATTTTCACGTTCTTCTTGTGCACACGCTCCTACCACAATATAAGGTGGTGTCGTGACACCTTCCGGTGTAATTCGGAAAACTTTGATTTTTTCGACCCCCGCCCGCCATAGCACGGGGATTAGCGCGTCCAGATGCGGTGGCATGGGAAAAATTGGCCTACACCGGGAATTTTCACGTTCTTCTTTGCACACACTCCTACCACGATATAAGTAGGTGTCGTGATACCTTCCGGTGTAATTCAGAAAACTTTGATTTTTTCGGCCGCCGCCAGCCATGGCATGGGGTTTAGCGCGTCCAGATGCGGTGGCGTGGGCAAAATTGGCCTACACATGGAATTTTCTTGGTCTCCTTGTGCACACGCTCCTACCACGATATAAGGAGGTGTCAGACACCTTCCGGTGTAATTCGGAAAACTTTGATTATTTCGACCCCCACCCGCCATGGCACGAGGCTTAGTGCGTCCAGATGCGGTGGCGTTGGCAAAATCGGCCTACACATGGAAATTTCACATTCTCCGTGAGCACACGCTCCTACCACGATATAAGGAGGTGTCGTGGCACCTTCCGGTGTAATTCGGAAAAATTTGAATTTTTCGACCCCCGCTCGCCATGGCACGGGGCTTAGCGCGTCCAGTGTCGGTCGCGTGGACAAAATCGGCCTACACATGGAATTTCCACGTTCTCCTTGTGCACATGCTCCTACCACGTTATAAGTAGGTGTCGTGATACCTTCCGGTGTAATTCAGAAAACTTTGATTTTTTCAACCCCCGCCCGCCATGGCACGGGGATTATTGCATCCAGATGCGGTCGCGTGGGCAAAATTGGCCTACACATGGAATTTTCACGTTCTCCGTGGCACACACTCCTACCACGATATAAGGAGGTGTCGTGACACCTTGCGGTGTAATTCGGAAAACTTTGATTTTTTCGACCCCCGCCCGCCATGGCACGGAGCTTAGCGCGTCCAGATGCGGTGGCGTAGGCGAAATTGGCCTACAAATGAAATTTGCACGTTCCCCTTGGGCACACCCTCCTACCACGATATAAGGAGGTGTCGTGACACCTTCCGGTGTAATTCGGAAAACTTTGATTTTTTCGACCCCCGCCCGCCATAGCACGGGGATTAGCGCGTCCAGATGCGGTGGCATGGGAAAAATTGGCCTACACCGGGAATTTTCACGTTCTTCTTTGCACACACTCCTACCACGATATAAGTAGGTGTCGTGATACCTTCCGGTGTAATTCAGAAAACTTTGATTTTTTCGGCCGCCGCCAGCCATGGCATGGGGTTTAGCGCGTCCAGATGCGGTGGCGTGGGCAAAATTGGCCTACACATGGAATTTTCTTGGTCTCCTTGTGCACACGCTCCTACCACGATATAAGGAGGTGTCAGACACCTTCCGGTGTAATTCGGAAAACTTTGATTATTTCGACCCCCACCCGCCATGGCACGAGGCTTAGCGCGTCCAGATGCGGTGGCGTTGGCAAAATCGGCCTACACATGGAAATTTCACATTCTCCGTGAGCACACGCTCCTACCACGATATAAGGAGGTGTCGTGACACCTTCCGGTGTAATTCGGAAAAATTTGAATTTTTCGACCCCCGCTCGCCATGGCACGGGGCTTAGCGCGTCCAGTGTCGGTCGCGTGGACAAAATCGGCCTACACATGGAATTTCCACGTTCTCCTTGTGCACATGCTCCTACCACGTTATAAGTAGGTGTCGTGATACCTTCCAGTGTAATTCAGAAAACTTTGATTTTTTCAACCCCCGCCCGCCATGGCACGGGGATTATTGCATCCAGATGCGGTCGCGTGGTCAAAATTGGCCTACACATGGAATTTTCACGTTCTCCGTGAGCACATACTCCTACCACGATATAAGGAGGTGTCGTGACACCTTGCGGTGTAATTCGGAAAACTTTGATTTTTTCGACCCCCGCCCGCCATGGCACGGAGCTTAGCGCGTCCAGATGCGGCGGCGTAGGCGAAATTGGCCTACAAATGAAATTTGCACGTTCCCCTTGGGCACACCCTCCTACCACGATATAAGGAGGTGTCGTGACACCTTCCGGTGTAATTCAGAAAACTTTGATTTTTTCAACCCCCGCCCGCCATGGCACGGGGCATAGTCCGTCCAGATGCGGTGGCGTGGGCAAAATTGGCCTACACATGGAATTTTCACGTTCTCCGTGAGCACACGCTCCTACCACGATATAAGGAGGTGTCGTGACACCTTCCGGTGTAATTCGGAAAAATTTGATTTTTTCGACCCCCGCCCGCAATGGCACGGGGCTTAGCGCGTCCAGATGCGGTGGCGTGGGCAAAATCGGCCAACACTTGGAATTTTCACGTTCTCCTTGTGCACACGCTCCTACCACGATATAAGGAGGTGTCGTGACACCTTCCAGTGTAATTCGGAAAAGTTTGATTTTTCGACCCCCGCCCGCCATGGCACCGGAGCTTAGCGCGTCCAGATGTGGTGGCGTGGGCAAAATCGGCCTACACATGGAATTTGCAAGTTCTTCTTGTGCACACGCTCCTACCACGATATAAGGAGGTGTTGTGACAACTTCCTGTGTAATTTGGAAAACTTTTATTTTTTCGACCCCCGCCCGCCATGGCACGGGGCTTTGCGCGTCCATATGCGGTGGCATGGGCAAAATTGGCCTACACATGGAATTTTCACATTCTCCTTGTGCACACACTCCTACCACGATATAAGTAGGTGACGTGACACCTTCCGGTGTAATTCGGAAAACTTTGTTTTTCGGCCCCCGCCCGCCATTGCACGGGGCTTAGCGCGTCCAGTTGCGGTGGCGCGGGCAAAATCGGCCTACACATGGAATTTTCACGTTCTCCTTGTGCACACGCTCCTACCACGTTATAAGTAGGTGTCGTGATACCTTCCGGTGTAATTCATAGAACTTTGATTTTTTCAACCCCCGCCCGCCATGGCATGGGGCTTAGTGCGTCCAGATGCGGTGGCGTGGGCAAAATCGGCCTACACATGGAATTTTCACGTTCTTCTTGTGCACACGCTCCTACCACAATATAAGGTGGTGTCGTGACACCTTCCGGTGTAATTCGGAAAACTTTGATTTTTTCGACTCCCGCCCGCCATAGCACGGGGATTAGCGCGTCCAGATGCGGTGGCATGGGAAAAATTGGCCTACACAGGGAATTTTCACGTTCTTCTTTGCACACACTCCTACCGCGATATAAGTAGGTGTCGTGATACCTTCCGGTGTAATTCAGGAAACTTTGATTTTTTCGGCCGCCGCCAGCCATGGCATGGGGTTTAGCGCGTCCAGATGCGGTGGCGTGGGCAAAATTGGCCTACACATGGAATTTTCTTGGTCTCCTTGTGCACACGCTCCTACCACGATATAAGGAGGTGTCAGACACCTTCCGGTGTAATTCACAAAACTTTGATTATTTCGACCCCCACCCGCCATGGCACGAGGCTTAGCGCGTCCAGATGCGGTGGCGTTGGCAAAATCGGCCTACACATGGAAATTTCACATTCTCCGTGAGCACACGCTCCTACCACGATATAAGGAGGTGTCGTGACACCTTCCGGTGTAATTCGGAAAAATTTGAATTTTTCGACCCCCGCTCGCCATGGCACGGGGCTTAGCGCGTCCAGTGTCGGTCGCGTGGACGAAATCGGCCTACACATGGAATTTCCACGTTCTCCTTGTGCACATGCTCCTACCACGTTATAAGTAGGTGTCGTGATACCTTCCGGTGTAATTCAGAAAACTTTGATTTTTTCAACCACTGCCCGCCATGGCACGGGGCTTAGTGCGTCCAGATGCGGTGGCATTAGCAAAATTGGCCTACACATGGAAATTTCACGTTCTCCGTGAGCACACGCTCCTACCACGATATAAGGAGGTGTCGTGACACCTTCCGGTGTAATTCGGAAAACTTTGATTTTTTCGACCCCCGCTCGCCATGGCACGGGGCTTAGCGCGTCCAGTTGCGGTGGCGTGGACAAAATCGGCCTACACATGGAATTTTCACGTTCTCCTTATGCACACGCTCCTACCACGATATAAGGAGGTGTCGTGACACCTTCCAGTGTTATTCGGAAAACTTTGATTTTTTCGACCCCCGCCCGCCATGGCACGGGGCTTAGCGCGTCCAGATGCGGTGGCGGGGGCAAAATCGGCCAACACATGGAATTTTCACGTTCTCCTTGTGCACACGCTCCTACCACGATATAAGGAGGTGTCGTGACACCTTCCAGTGTAATTCGGAAAACTCTGATTGTTCGACCCCCGCCCGCCATGGCACGGAGCTTAGCGCGTCCAGATGTGGTGGCGTGGCAAAATCGGCCTACACATGGAATTTGCAAGTTCTCCTTGTGCACACGCTCCTACCACGATATAAGGAGCTGTCGTGACACCTTCCTGTGTAATTCGGAAAACTTTGATTTTTCCGACCCCCGCCCGCCATGGCACGGGGCTTTGCGCGTCCAGATGCGGTGGCATGGGCAAAATTGGCCTACACATGGAATTTTCACATTCTCCTTGTGCACACACTCCTACCATGATATAAGTAGGTGTTGTGATACCTTCCGGTGTAATTCAGAAAAATTTGATTTTTTAAACCCCGCCCGCCATGGCACGGGGCTTAGAGCGTCCAGATGCGGTGGCGTGGGCAAAATCGGCCTACACATGGAAATTTCACATTCTCCGTGAGCACACGCTCCTACCACGATATAAGGAGGTGTCGTGACACCTTCCGGTGTATTTCGGAAAAATTTGAATTTTTCGACCCCCGCTCGCCATGGCACGGGGCTTAGCGCGTCGAGTTGCGATGGCGTGGACAAAATCGGCCTACACATGGAATTTCCACGTTCTCCTTGTGCACATGCTCCTACCACGTTATAAGTAGGTGTCGTGATACCTTCCGGTGTAATTCAAAAAACTTTGATTTTTTCAACCACCGCCCGCCATGGCACTGGGCTTAGCGCGTCCAGATGCGGTGGCGTGGGCGAAATTGGCCTACACATGGAATTTTCACGGTCTCCTTGTGGACACGCTCCTACCACGATATAAGGAGGTGTCGTGACACCTTCTGGTGTAATTTGGAAAACTTTGATTTTTTCGACCCCCGCTCGCCATGGCACGGGGCTTAGTGCGTCCAGATGCGGTGGCGTGGGCAAAATTGGCCTACACATGGAATTTTCAAGTTCTCCTTGTGCACACGCTCCTACCACGTTATAAGTAGGTGTCGTGATACCTTCCGGTGTAATTCAGAAAACTTTGATTTTTTCAACCCCCGCCCGCCATGGCACGGGGATTATTGCATCCAGATGCGGTCGCGTGGGCAAAATTGGCCTACACATGGAATTTTCACGTTCTCCGTGAGTACACACTCCTACCACGATATAAGGAGGTGTCGTGACACCTTGCGGTGTAATTCGGAAAACTTTGATTTTTTCGACCCCCGCCCGCCATGGCACGGGGCTTAGCGCGTCGAGTTGCGATGGCGTGGACAAAATCGGCCTACACATGGAATTTCCACGTTCTCCTTGTGCACATGCTCCTACCACGTTATAAGTAGGTGTCGTGATACCTTCCGGTGTAATTCAAAAAACTTTGATTTTTTCAACCACCGCCCGCCATGGCACTGGGCTTAGTGCGTCCATATGCGGTGGCATGGGCAAAATTGGCCTACACATGGAATTTTCACATTCTCCTTGTGCACACACTCCTACCACGATATAAGTAGGTGACGTGACACCTTCCGGTGTAATTCGGAAAACTTTGTTTTTCGGCCCCCGCCCGCCATTGCACGGGGCTTAGCGCGTCCAGTTGCGGTGGCGCGGGCAAAATCGTCCTACACATGGAATTTTCACGTTCTCCTTGTGCACACGCTCCTACCAAGTTATAAGTAGGTGTCGTGATACCTTCCGGTGTAATTCAGAAAACTTTGATTTTTTCAACCACCGCCCGCCATGGCATGGGGCTTAGTGCGTCCAGATGCGGTGGCATGGGCAAAATTGGCCTACACATGGAAATTTCACGTTCTCCATGAGCACACGCTACTACCACGATATAAGGATGTGTCGTGACACCTTCCGGTGTAATTCGGTAAACTTTGATTTTTTCGACCCCCGCCCGCCATGGCACGGGGCTTAGCGCGTCCAGATGCGGTGGCATGGGCAAAATCGGCCAACACAAGGAATTTTCACGTTCTCCTTGTGCACACGCTCCTACCACGATATAAGGAGGTGTCGTGATAACTTCCGGTGTAATTCAGAAAACTTTGATTTTTTCAACCCCCGCCCGCCATGGCACGGGGATTATTGCATCAAGATGCGGTCGCGTGGGCAAAATTGGCCTACACATGGAATTTTCACGTTTTCCGTGAGTACACACTCCTACCACGATATAAGGAGGTGTCGTGACACCTTCTGGTGTAATTTGGAAAACTTTGATTTTTTCGACCCCCGCTCGCCATGGCACGAGGCTTAGTGCGTCCAGATGCGGTGGCGTGGGCAAAATTGGCCTACACATGGAATTTTCACGTTCTCCTTGTGCACACGCTCCTACCACGTTATAAGTAGGTGTCGTGATACCTTCCGGTGTAATTCAGAAAACTTTGATTTTTTCAACCCCCGCCCGCCATGGCACGGGGATTATTGCATCCAGATGCGGTCGCGTGGGCAAAATTGGCCTACACATGGAATTTTCACGTTCTCCGTGAGCACACACTCCTACCACGATATAAGGAGGTGTCGTGACACCTTGCGGTGTAATTCGGAAAACTTTGATTTTTTCGACCCCCGCCCGCCATGGCACGGAGCTTAGCGCGTCCAGATGCGGTGGCGTGGGCGAAATTGGCCTACAAATGAAATTTGCACGTTCTCCTTGGGCACACCCTCCTACCACGATATAAGGAGGTGTCGTGACACCTTCCGGTGTAATTCAGAAAACTTTGATTTTTTCAACCCCCGCCCGCCATGGCACGGGGCTTAGTCCGTCCAGATGCGGTGGCGTGGGCAAAATTGGCCTACACATGGAATTTTCACGTTCTCCGTGAGCACATGCTCCTACCACGATATAAGGAGGTGTCGTGACACCTTCCGGTGTAATTCGGAAAAATTTGATTTTTTCGACGCCCGCCTTGGCACGGGGCTTAGCGCGTCCAGATGCGGTGGCGTGGGCAAAATCGGCCAACACTTGGAATTTTCACGTTCTCCTTGTGCACACGCTCCTACCACGATATAAGGAGGTGTCGTGACACCTTCCAGTGTAATTCGGAAAACTTTGATTTTTCGACCCCCGCCCGCCATGGCACGGAGCTTAGCGCGTCCAGATGTGGTGGCGTGGGCAAAATCGGCCTACACATGGAATTTGCAAGTTCTTCTTGTGCACACGCTCCTACCACGTTATAAGTAGGTGTCGTGATACCTTCCGGTGTAATTCATAAAACTTTGATTTTTTCAACCCTTGCCCGCCATGGCATGGGGCTTAGTGCGTCCAGATGCGGTGGCGTGGGCAAAATCGGCCTACACATGGAATTTTCACGTTCTTCTTGTGCACACGCTCCTACCACAATATAAGGAGGTGTCGTGACACCTTCCGGTGTAATTCGGAAAAATTTGAATTTTTCGACCCCCGCTCGCCATGGCACGGGGCTTAGCGCGTCCAGTTGCGGTCGCGTGGACAAAATCGGCCTACACATGGAATTTCCACGTTCTCCTTGTGCACATGCTCCTACCACGTTATAAGTAGGTGTCGTGATACCTTCCGGTGTAATTCAGAAAACTTTGATTTTTTCAACCACCGCCCGCCATGGCACGGGGCTTAGTGCGTCCAGATGCGGTGGCATGGGCAAAATTGGCCTACACATGGAAATTTCACGTTCTCCGTGAGCACACGCTCCTACCACGATATAAGGAGGTGTCGTGACACCTTCCGGTGTAATTCGGAAAACTTTGATTTTTTCGACCCCCGCCTGCCATGGCACGGGGCTTAGCGCGTCCAGATGCGGTGGTGTGGGCAAAATCGGCCAACACATGGAATTTTCACGTTCTTCTTGTGCACACGCTCCTACCACGATATAAGGAGGTGTCGTGACACCTTCCGGTGTAATTCGGAAAAATTTGAATTGTTTGACTCCCGCTCGCCATGGCACGGGGCTTAGCGCGTCCAGTTGCGGTGGCGTGGACAAAATCGGCCTACACATGGAATTTCCACGTTCTCCTTGTGCACATGCTCCTACCACGTTATAAGTAGGTGTCGTGATACCTTCCGGTGTAATTCAGAAAACTTTGATTTTTTCAACCACCGCCCGCCATGGCACGGGGCTTAGTGCGTCCAGATGCGGTGGCATGGGCAAAATTGGCCTACACATGGAAATTTCACGTTCTCCATGAGCACACGCTCCTACCACGATATAAGGAGGTGTCGTGACACCTTCCGGTGTAATTCGGAAAACTTTGATTTTTTCGACCCCCGCCCGCCATGGCACGGGGCTTAGCGCGTCCAGATGCGGTGGCATGGGAAAAATCGGCCAACACAAGGAATTTTCACGTTCTCCGTGAGCACACGCTCCTACCACGATATAAGGAGGTGTCGTGACACCTTCCGGTGTAATTCAGAAAACTTTGATTTTTTCGACCCCCGCCCGCCATGGCACGGAGCTTAGCGCGTCCAGATGCGGTGGCGTGGGCAAAATCGGCCTACACATGGAATTTGTAGGTTCTCCTTGTGCACACGCTCCTACCACGATATAAGGAGGTGAGGTGACACCTTCCGGTGTAATTCGGAAAACTTTGATTTTTTCGACCCCCGCCCGCCATGGCACGGGGCTTAGCGCGTCCAGATGCGGTGGCATGGGAAAAATTGGCCTACACATGGAATTTTCATGTTCTCCTTTGCACACACTTCTACCACGATATAAGTAGGTGTCGTGATACCTTCCGGTGTAATTCAGAAAATTTTGATTTTTTCGGCCGCCGCCTGCCATGGCATGGGGTTTAGCGCGTCCAGATGCGGTGGCGTGGGCAAAATTGGCCTACACATGGAATTTTCTTGGTCTCCTTGTGCACACGCTCCTACCACGATATAAGGAGGTGTCGGACACCTTCCGGTGTAATTCGGAAAACTTTGATTATTTCGACCCCCGCCCTGGCACGAGGCTTAGCGCGTCCAGATGCGGTGGCGTGGGCAAAATCGGCCTACACATGGAAATTTCACATTCTCCGTGAGCACACGCTCCTACCACGATATAAGGAGGTGTCGTGACACCTTCCCGTGTAATTCGGAAAAATTTGAATTTTTCGACCCCCGCTCGCCATGGCACGGGGCTTAGCGCGTCCAGTTGCGGTGGCGTGGACAAAATCGGCCTACACATGGAATTTTCACGTTCTCCTTATGCACACGCTCCTACCACGAAATAAGGAGGTGTCGTGACACCTTCCAGTGTAATTCGGAAAACTTTGATTTTTTCGACCCCCGCCCGCCATGGCACGGGGCTTAGCGCTTCCAGATGCGGTGGCGGGGGCAAAATCGGCCAACACATGGAATTTTCACGTTCTCCTTGTGCACACGCTCCTACCACGATATAAGGAGGTGTCGTGACACCTTCCAGTGTAATTCGGAAAACTTTGATTTTTCGACCCCCGCCCGCCATGGCACGGAGCTTAGCGCGTCCAGATGTGGTGGCGAGGCAAAATCGGCCTACACATGGAATTTGCAAGTTCTCCTTGTGCACACGCTCCTACCACGATATAAGGAGCTGTCGTGACACCTTCCTGTGTAATTCGGAAAACTTTGATTTTTTCGACCCCCGCCCGCCATGGCACGGGGCTTTGCGCGTCCATATGCGGTGGCATGGGCAAAATTGGCCTACACATGGAATTTTCACTTTCTCCTTGTGCACACACTCCTACCACGATATAAGTAGGTGACGTGACACCTTCCGGTGTAATTCGGAAAACTTTGTTTTTCGGCCCCCGCCCGCCATTGCACGGGGCTTAGCGCGTCCAGTTGCGGTGGCGCGGGCAAAATCGGCCTACACATGGAATTTTAACATTCTCCTTGTGCACACACTCCTACCATGATATAAGTAAGTGTCGTGATACCTTCCGGTGTAATTCATAGAACTTTGATTTTTTCAACCCCCGCCCGCCATGGCATGGGGCTTAGTGCGTCCAGATGCGGTGGCGTGGGCAAAATCGGCCTACACATGGAATTTTCACGTTCTCCGTGAGCACACGCTCCTACCACGATATAAGGAGGTGTCGTGACACCTTCCGGTGTAATTCGGAAAAATATGAATTTTTCGACCCCCGCTCGCCATGGCACGGGGCTTAGCGCGTCCAGTGTCGGTCGCGTGGACAAAATCGGCCTACACATGTAATTTCCACGTTCTCCTTGTGCACATGCTCCTACCACGTTATAAGTAGGTGTCGTGATACCTTCCGGTGTAATTCAGAAAACTTTGATTTTTTCAACCCCCGCCCGCCATGGCACGGGGATTATTGCATCCAGATGCGGTCGCGTGGGCAAAATTGGCCTACACATGGAATTTTCACGTTCTCCGTGGCACACACTCCTACCACGATATAAGGAGGTGTCGTGACACCTTGCGGTGTAATTCGGAAAACTTTGATTTTTTCGACCCCCGCCCGCCATGGCACGGAGCTTAGCGCGTCCAGATCCGGTGGCGTAGGCGAAATTGGCCTACAAATGAAATTTGTACGTTCCCCTTGGGCACACCCTCCTACCACGATATAAGGAGGTGTCGTGACACCTTCCGGTGTAATTCGGAAAAATATGAATTTTTCGACCCCCGCTCGCCATGGCACGGGGCTTAGCGCGTCCAGTGTCGGTCGCGTGGACAAAATCGGCCTACACATGTAATTTCCACGTTCTCCTTGTGCACATGCTCCTACCACGTTATAAGTAGGTGTCGTGATACCTTCCGGTGTAATTCAGAAAACTTTGATTTTTTCAACCCCCGCCCGCCATGGCACGGGGATTATTGCATCCAGATGCGGTCGCGTGGGCAAAATTGGCCTACACATGGAATTTTCACGTTCTCCGTGGCACACACTCCTACCACGATATAAGGAGGTGTCGTGACACCTTGCGGTGTAATTCGGAAAACTTTGATTTTTTCGACCCCCGCCCGCCATGGCACGGAGCTTAGCGCGTCCAGATGCGGTGGCGTAGGCGAAATTGGCCTACAAATGAAATTTGTACGTTCCCCTTGGGCACACCCTCCTACCACGATATAAGGAGGTGTCGTGACACCTTCCGGTGTAATTCAGAAAACTTTGATTTTTTCAACCCCCGCCCGCCATGGCACGGGGCATAGTCCGTCCAGATGCGGTGGCGTGGGCAAAATTGGCCTACACATGGAATTTTCACGTTCTCCGTGAGCACACGCTCCTACCACGATATAAGGAGGTGTCGTGACACGTTCCGGTGTAATTCGGAAAAATTTGATTTTTTCGACCCCCGCCCGCCATGGCACGGGGCTTAGCGCGTCCAGATGCGGTGGCGTGGGCAAAATCGGCCAACACTTGGAATTTTCACGTTCTCCTTGTGCACACGCTCCTACCACGATATAAGGAGGTGTCGTGACACCTTCCAGTGTAATTCGGAAAACTTTGATTTTTCGACCCCCGCCCGCCATGGCACGGAGCTTAGCGCGTCCAGATGTGGTGGCGTGGGCAAAATCGGCCTACACATGGAATTTGCAAGTTCTTCTTGTGCACACGCTCCTACCACGATATAAGGAGGTGTTGTGACAACTTCCTGTGTAATTCGGAAAACTTTTATTTTTTCGACCCCCGCCCGCCATGGCACGGGGCTTTGCGCGTCCATATGCGGTGGCATGGGCAAAATTGGCCTACACATGGAATTTTCACTCTCTCCTTGTGCACACACTCCTACCACGATATAAGTAGGTGACGTGACACCTTCCGGTGTAATTCGGAAAACTTTGTTTTTCGGCCCCCGCCCGCCATTGCACGGGGCTTAGCGCGTCCAGTTGCGGTGGCGCAGGCAAAATCGGCCTACACATGGAATTTTCACGTTCTCCTTGTGCACACGCTCCTACCACGTTATAAGTAGGTGTCGTGATACCTTCCGGTGTAATTCATAGAACTTTGATTTTTTCAACCCCCGCCCGCCATGGCATGGGGCTTAGTGCGTCCAGATGCGGTGGCGTGGGCAAAATCGGCCTACACATGGAATTTTCACGTTCTTCTTGTGCACACGCTCCTACCACAATATAAGGTGGTGTCGTGACACCTTCCGGTGTAATTCGGAAAACTTTGATTTTTTCGACCCCCGCCCGCCATAGCACGGGGATTAGCGCGTCCAGATGCGGTGGCATGGGAAAAATTGGCCTACACCGGGAATTTTCACGTTCTTCTTTGCACACACTCCTACCACGATATAAGTAGGTGTCGTGATACCTTCCGGTGTAATTCAGAAAACTTTGATTTTTTCGGCCGCCGCCAGCCATGGCATGGGGTTTAGCGCGTCCAGATGCGGTGGCGTGGGCAAAATTGGCCTACACATGGAATTTTCTTGGTCTCCTTGTGCACACGCTCCTACCACGATATAAGGAGGTGTCAGACACCTTCCGGTGTAATTCGGAAAACTTTGATTATTTCGACCCCCACCCGCCATGGCACGAGGCTTAGCGCGTCCAGATGCGGTGGCGTTGGCAAAATCGGCCTACACATGGAAATTTCACATTCTCCGTGAGCACACGCTCCTACCACGATATAAGGAGGTGTCGTGACACCTTCCGGTGTAATTCGGAAAAATTTGAATTTTTCGACCCCCGCTCGCCATGGCACGGGGCTTAGCGCGTCCAGTGTCGGTCGCGTGGACAAAATCGGCCTACACATGGAATTTCCACGTTCTCCTTGTGCACATGCTCCTACCACGTTATAAGTAGGTGTCGTGATACCTTCCGGTGTAATTCAGAAAACTTTGATTTTTTCGGCCGCCGCCAGCCATGGCATGGGGTTTAGCGCGTCCAGATGCGGTGGCGTGGGCAAAATTGGCCTACACATGGAATTTTCTTGGTCTCCTTGTGCACACGCTCCTACCACGATATAAGGAGGTGTCAGACACCTTCCGGTGTAATTCGGAAAACTTTGATTATTTCGACCCCCACCCGCCATGGCACGAGGCTTAGCGCGTCCAGATGCGGTGGCGTTGGCAAAATCGGCCTACACATGGAAATTTCACATACTCCGTGAGCACACGCTCCTACCACGATATAAGGAGGTGTCGTGACACCTTCCGGTGTAATTCGGAAAAATTTGAATTTTTCGACCCCCGCTCGCCATGGCACGGGGCTTAGCGCGTCCAGTGTCGGTCGCGAGGACAAAATCGGCCTACACATGGAATTTCCACGTTCTCCTTGTGCACATGCTCCTACCACGTTATAAGTAGGTGTCGTGATACCTTCCGGTGTAATTCAGAAAACTTTGATTTTTTCAACCCCCGCCCGCCATGGCACGGGGATTATTGCATCCAGATGCGGTCGCGTGGGCAAAATTGGCCTACACATGGAATTTTCACGTTCTCCGTGGCACACACTCCTACCACGATATAAGGAGGTGTCGTGACACCTTGCGGTGTAATTCGGAAAACTTTGATTTTTTCGACCCCCGCCCGCCATGGCACGGAGCTTAGCGCGTCCAGATGCGGTGGCGTAGGCGAAATTGGCCTACAAATGAAATTTGCACGTTCCCCTTGGGCACACCCACCTACCACGATATAAGGAGGTGTCGTGACACCTTCCGGTGTAATTCAGAAAACTTTGATTTTTTCAACCCCCGCCCGCCATGGCACGGGGCATAGTCCGTCCAGATGCGGTGGCGTGGGCAAAATTGGCCTACACATGGAATTTTCACGTTCTCCGTGAGCATACACTCCTACCACGATATAAGGAGGTGTCGTGACACGTTCCGGTGTAATTCGGAAAAATTTGATTTTTTCGACCCCCGCCCGCCATGGCACGGGGCTTAGCGCGTCCAGATGCGGTGGCGTGGGCAAAATCGGCCAACACTTGGAATTTTCACGTTCTCCTTGTGCACACGCTCCTACCACGATATAAGGAGGTGTCGTGACACCTTCCAGTGTAATTCGGAAAACTTTGATTTTTCGACCCCCGCCCGCCATGGCACGGAGCTTAGCGCGTCCAGATGTGGTGGCGTGGGCAAAATCGGCCTACACATGGAATTTGCAAGTTCTTCTTGTGCACACGCTCCTACCACGATATAAGGAGGTGTTGTGACAACTTCCTGTGTAATTCGGAAAACTTTTATTTTTTCGACCCCCGCCCGCCATGGCACGGGGCTTTGCGCGTCCATATGCGGTGGCATGGGCAAAATTGGCCTACACATGGAATTTTCACTTTCTCCTAGTGCACACACTCCTACCACGATATAAGTAGGTGACGTGACACCTTCCGGTGTAATTCGGAAAACTTTGTTTTTCGGCCCCCGCCCGCCATTGCACGGGGCTTAGCGCGTCCAGTTGCGGTGGCGCGGGCAAAATCGGCCTACACATGGAATTTTCACGTTCTCCTTGTGCACACGCTCCTACCACGTTATAAGTAGGTGTCGTGATACCTTCCGGTGTAATTCATAGAACTTTGATTTTTTCAACCCCCGCCCGCCATGGCATGGGGCTTAGTGCGTCCAGATGCGGTGGCGTGGGCAAAATCGGCCTACACATGGAATTTTCACGTTCTTCTTGTGCACACGCTCCTACCACAATATAAGGTGGTGTCGTGACACTTCCCGGTGTAATTCGGAAAACTTTGATTTTTTCGACCCCCGCCCGCCATAGCACGGGGATTAGCGCGTCCAGATGCGGTGGCATGGGAAAAATTGGCCTACACCGGGAATTTTCACGTTCTTCTTTGCACACACTCCTACCACGATATAAGTAGGTGTCGTGATACCTTCCGGTGTAATTCAGAAAACTTTGATTTTTTCGGCCGCCGCCAGCCATGGCATGGGGTTTAGCGCGTCCAGATGCGGTGGCGTGGGCAAAATTGGCCTACACATGGAATTTTCTTGGTCTCCTTGTGCACACGCTCCTACCACGATATAAGGAGGTGTCAGACACCTTCCGGTGTAATTCGGAAAACTTTGATTATTTCGACCCCCACCCGCCATGGCACGAGGCTTAGCGCGTCCAGATGCGGTGGCGTTGGCAAAATCGGCCTACACATGGAAATTTCACATTCTCCGTGAGCACACGCTCCTACCACGATATAAGGAGGTGTCGTGACACCTTCCGGTGTAATTCGGAAAAATTTGAATTTTTCGACCCCCGCTCGCCATGGCACGGGGCTTAGCGCGTCCAGTGTCGGTCGCGTGGACAAAATCGGCCTACACATGGAATTTCCACGTTCTCCTTGTGCACATGCTCCTACCACGTTATAAGTAGGTGTCGTGATACCTTCCGGTGTAATTCAGAAAAATTTGATTTTTTCAACCCCCGCCCGCCATGGCACGGGGATTATTGCATCCAGATGCGGTCGCGTGGGCAAAATTGGCCTACACATGGAATTTTCACGTTCTCCGTGAGCACATACTCCAACCACGATATAAGGAGGTGTCGTGACACCTTGCGGTGTAATTCGGAAAACTTTGATTTTTTCGACCCCCGCCCGCCATGGCACGGAGCTTAGCGCGTCCAGATGCGGTGGCGTTGGCGAAATTGGCCTACAAATGAAATTTGCACGTTCCCCTTGGGCACACCCTCCTACCACGATATAAGGAGGTGTCGTGACACCTTCCGGTGTAATTCAGAAAACTTTGATTTTTTCAACCCCCGCCCGCCATGGCACGGGGCATAGTCCGTCCAGATACGGTGGCGTGGGCAAAA
Organism: Trifolium repens; assembly: GCA_030408175.1. Classification (NCBI taxonomy): domain Eukaryota; kingdom Viridiplantae; phylum Streptophyta; class Magnoliopsida; order Fabales; family Fabaceae; genus Trifolium; species Trifolium repens. The sequence goes on along the minus strand of CP125838.1, from coordinate 35,098,475 downwards.
TTGGCCTACACATGGAATTTTCACGTTCTCCGTGAGCACACGCTCCTACCACGATATAAGGAGGTGTCGTGACACCTTCCGGTGTAATTCGGAAAAATTTGATTTTTTCGACCCCCGCCCGCCATGGCACGGTGCTTAGCGCGTCCAGATGCGGTGGCGTGGGCAAAATCGGCCAACACTTGGAATTTTCACGTTCTCCTTGTGCACACGCTCCTACCACGATATAAGGAGGTGTCGTGACACCTTCCAGTGTAATTCGGAAAACTTTGATTTTTCGACCCCCGCCCGCCATGGCACCGGAGCTTAGCGCGTCCAGATGTGGTGGCGTGGGCAAAATCGGCCTACACATGGAATTTGCAAGTTCTTCTTGTGCACACGCTCCTACCACGATATAAGGAGGTGTTGTGACAACTTCCTGTGTAATTCGGAAAACTTTTATTTTTTCGACCCCCGCCCGCCATGGCACGGGGCTTTGCGCGTCCATATGCGGTGGCATGGGCAAAATTGGCCTACACATGGAATTTTCACATTCTCCTTGTGCACACACTCCTACCACGATATAAGTAGGTGACGTGACACCTTCCGGTGTAATTCGGAAAACTTTGTTTTTCGGCCCCCGCCCGCCATTGCACGGGGCTTAGCGCGTCCAGTTGCGGTGGCGCGGGCAAAATCGGCCTACACATGGAATTTTCACGTTCTCCTTGTGCACACGCACCTACCACGTTATAAGTAGGTGTCGTGATACCTTCCGGTGTAATTCATAGAACTTTGATTTTTTCAACCCCCGCCCGCCATGGCATGGGGCTTAGTGCGTCCAGATGCGGTGGCGTGGGCAAAATCGGCCTACACATGGAATTTTCACGTTCTTCTTGTGCACACGCTCCTACCACAATATAAGGTGGTGTCGTGACACCTTCCGGTGTAATTCGGAAAACTTTGATTTTTTCGACTCCCGCCCGCCATAGCACGGGGATTAGCGCGTCCAGATGCGGTGGCATGGGAAAAATTGGCCTACACAGGGAATTTTCACGTTCTTCTTTGCACACACTCCTACCACGATATAAGTAGGTGTCGTGATACCTTCCGGTGTAATTCAGGAAACTTTGATTTTTTCGGCCGCCGCCAGCCATGGCATGGGGTTTAGCGCGTCCAGATGCGGTGGCGTGGGCAAAATTGGCCTACACATGGAATTTTCTTGGTCTCCTTGTGCACACGCTCCTACCACGATATAAGGAGGTGTCAGACACCTTCCGGTGTAATTCGGAAAACTTTGATTATTTCGACCCCCACCCGCCATGGCACGAGGCTTAGCGCGTCCAGATGCGGTGGCGTTGGCAAAATCGGCCTACACATGGAAATTTCACATTCTCCGTGAGCACACGCTCCTACCACGATATAAGGAGGTGTCGTGACACCTTCCGGTGTAATTCGGAAAAATTTGAATTTTTCGACCCCCGCTCGCCATGGCACGGGGCTTAGCGCGTCCAGTGTCGGTCGCGTGGACGAAATCGGCCTACACATGGAATTTCCACGTTCTCCTTGTGCACATGCTCCTACCACGTTATAAGTAGGTGTCGTGATACCTTCCGGTGTAATTCAGAAAACTTTGATTTTTTCAACTACTGCCCGCCATGGCACGGGGCTTAGTGCGTCCAGATGCGGTGGCATTAGCAAAATTGGCCTACACATGGAAATTTCACGTTCTCCGTGAGCACACGCTCCTACCACGATATAAGGAGGTGTCGTGACACCTTCCGGTGTAATTCGGAAAACTTTGATTTTTTCGACCCCCGCTCGCCATGGCACGGGGCTTAGCGCGTCCAGTTGCGGTGGCGTGGACAAAATCGGCCTACACATGGAATTTTCACATTCTCCTTATGCACACGCTCCTACCACGATATAAGGAGGTGTCGTGACACCTTCCAGTGTAATTCGGAAAACTTTGATTTTTTCGACCCCCGCCCGCCATGGCACGGGGCTTAGCGCGTCCAGATGCGGTGGCGGGGGCAAAATCGGCCAACACATGGAATTTTCACGTTCTCCTTGTGCACACGCTCCTACCACGATATAAGGAGGTGTCGTGACACCTTCCAGTGTAATTCGGAAAACTCTGATTGTTCGACCCCCGCCCGCCATGGCACGGAGCTTAGCGCGTCCAGATGTGGTGGCGTGGCAAAATCGGCCTACACACGGAATTTGCAAGTTCTTCTTGTGCACACGCTCCTACCACGATATAAGGAGCTGTCGTGACACCTTCCTGTGTAATTCGGAAAACTTTGATTTTTTCGACCCCCGCCCGCCATGGCACGGGGCTTTGCGCGTCCAGATGCGGTGGCATGGGCAAAATTGGCCTACACATGGAATTTTCACATTCTCCTTGTGCACACACTCCTACCATGATATAAGTAGGTGTTGTGATACCTTCCGGTGTAATTCAGAAAAATTTGATTTTTTAAACCCCGCCCGCCATGGCACGGGGCTTAGAGCGTCCAGATGCGGTGGCGTGGGCAAAATCGGCCTACACATGGAAATTTCACATTCTCCGTGAGCACACGCTCCTACCACGATATAAGGAGGTGTCGTGACACCTTCCGGTGTATTTCGGAAAAATTTGAATTTTTCGACCCCCGCTCGCCATGGCACGGGGCTTAGCGCGTCGAGTTGCGATGGCGTGGACAAAATCGGCCTACACATGGAATTTCCACGTTCTCCTTGTGCATATGCTCCTACCACGTTATAAGTAGGTGTCGTGATACCTTCCGGTGTAATTCAAAAAACTTTGATTTTTTCAACCACCGCCCGCCATGGCACTGGGCTTAGCGCGTCCAGATGCGGTGGCGTGGGCGAAATTGGCCTACACATGGAATTTTCACGGTCTCCTTGTGGACACGCTCCTACCACGATATAAGGAGGTGTCGTGACACCTTCTGGTGTAATTTGGAAAACTTTGATTTTTTCGACCCCCGCTCGCCATGGCACGGGGCTTAGTGCGTCCAGATGCGGTGGCGTGGGCAAAATTGGCCTACACATGGAATTTTCAAGTTCTCCTTGTGCACACGCTCCTACCACGTTATAAGTAGGTGTCGTGATACCTTCCGGTGTAATTCAGAAAACTTTGATTTTTTCAACCCCCGCCCGCCATGGCACGGGGATTATTGCATCCAGATGCGGTCGCGTGGGCAAAATTGGCCTACACATGGAATTTTCACGTTCTCCGTGAGCACACACTCCTACCACGATATAAGGAGGTGTCGTGACACCTTGCAGTGTAATTCGGAAAACTTTGATTTTTCGACCCCCGCCCGCCATGGCACGGAGCTTAGCGCGTCCAGATGTGGTGGCGTGGGCAAAATCGGCCTACACATGGAATTTGCAAGTTCTTCTTGTGCACACGCTCCTACCACAATATAAGGAGGTGTTGTGACAACTTCCTGTGTAATTCGGAAAACTTTGATTTTTTCGACCCCCGCCCGCCATGGCACGGGGCTTTGCGCGTCCATATACGGTGGCATGGGCAAAATTGGCATACACATGGAATTTTCACATTCTCCTTGTGCACACACTCCTACCACGATATAAGTAGGTGACGTGACACCTTCCGGTGTAATTCGGAAAACTTTGTTTTTCGGCCCCCGCCCGCCATTGCACGGGGCTTAGCGCGTCCAGTTGCGGTGGCGCGGGCAAAATCGGCCTACACATGGAATTTTCACGTTCTCCTTGTGCACACGCTCCTACCAAGTTATAAGTAGGTGTCGTGATACCTTCCGGTGTAATTCAGAAAACTTTGATTTTTTCAACCACCGCCCGCCATGGCATGGGGCTTAGTGCGTCCAGATGCGGTGGCATGGGCAAAATTGGCCTACACATGGAAATTTCACGTTCTCCATGAGCACACGCTACTACCACGATATAAGGATGTGTCGTGACACCTTCCGGTGTAATTCGGTAAACTTTGATTTTTTCGACCCCCGCCCGCCATGGCACGGGGCTTAGCGCGTCCAGATGCAGTGGCATGGGCAAAATCGGCCAACACAAGGAATTTTCACGTTCTCCTTGTGCACACGCTCCTACCACGATATAAGGAGGTGTCGTGATACCTTCCGGTGTAATTCAGAAAACTTTGATTTTTTCAACCCCCGCCCGCCATGGCACGGGGATTATTGCATCAAGATGCGGTCGCGTGGGCAAAATTGGCCTACACATGGAATTTTCACGTTTTCCGTGAGTACACACTCCTACCACGATATAAGGAGGTGTCGTGACACCTTCTGGTGTAATTTGGAAAACTTTGATTTTTTCGACCCCCGCTCGCCATGGCACGGGGCTTAGTGCGTCCAAATGCGGTGGCGTGGGCAAAATTGGCCTACACATGGAATTTTCACGTTCTCCTTGTGCACACGCTCCTACCACGTTATAAGTAGGTGTCGTGATACCTTCCGGTGTAATTCAGAAAACTTTGATTTTTTCAACCCCCGCCCGCCATGGCATGGGGATTATTGCATCCAGATGCGGTCGCGTGGGCAAAATTGGCCTACACATGGAATTTTCACGTTCTCCGTGAGCACACACTCCTACCACGATATAAGGAGGTGTCGTGACACCTTGCGGTGTAATTCGGAAAACTTTGATTTTTTCGACCCCCGCCCGCCATGGCACGGAGCTTAGCGCGTCCAGATGCGGTGGCGTGGGCGAAATTGGCCTACAAATGAAATTTGCACGTTCTCCTTGGGCACACCCTCCTACCACGATATAAGGAGGTGTCGTGACACCTTCCGGTGTAATTCAGAAAACTTTGATTTTTTCAACCCCCGCCCGCCATGGCACGGGGCTTAGTCCGTCCAGATGCGGTGGCGTGGGCAAAATTGGCCTACACATGGAATTTTCACGTTCTCCGTGAGCACATGCTCCTACCACGATATAAGGAGGTGTCGTGACACCTTCCGGTGTAATTCGGAAAAATTTGATTTTTTCGACGCCCGCCATGGCACGGGGCTTAGCGCGTCCAGATGCGGTGGCGTGGGCAATATCGGCCAACACTTGGAATTTTCACGTTCTCCTTGTGCACACGCTCCTACCACGATATAAGGAGGTGTCGTGACACCTTCCAGTGTAATTCGGAAAACTTTGATTTTTCGACCCCCGCCCGCCATGGCACGGAGCTTAGCGCGTCCAGATGTGGTGGCGTGGGCAAAATCGGCCTACACATGGAATTTGCAAGTTCTTCTTGTGCACACGCTCCTACCACGTTATAAGTAGGTGTCGTGATACCTTCCGGTGTAATTCATAAAACTTTGATTTTTTCAACCCTTGCCCGCCATGGCATGGGGCTTAGTGCGTCCAGATGCGGTGGCGTGGGCAAAATCGGCCTACACATGGAATTTTCACGTTCTTCTTGTGCACACGCTCCTACCACAATATAAGGAGGTGTCGTGACACCTTCCGGTGTAATTCGGAAAAATTTGAATTTTTCGACCCCCGCTCGCCATGGCACGGGGCTTAGCGCGTCCAGTTGCGGTCGCGTGGACAAAATCGGCCTACACATGGAATTTCCACGTTCTCCTTGTGCACATGCTCCTACCACGTTATAAGTAGGTGTCGTGATACCTTCCGGTGTAATTCAGAAAACTTTGATTTTTTCAACCACCGCCCGCCATGGCACGGGGCTTAGTGCGTCCAGATGCGGTGGCATGGGCAAAATTGGCCTACACATGGAAATTTCACGTTCTCCGTGAGCACACGCTCCTACCACGATATAAGGAGGTGTCGTGACACCTTCCGGTGTAATTCGGAAAACTTTGATTTTTTCGACCCCCGCCCGCCATGGCACGGAGCTTAGCGCGTCCAGATGCGGTGGCGTGGGCGAAATTGGCCTACAAATGAAATTTGCACGTTCCCCTTGGGCACACCCTCCTACCACGATATAAGGAGGTGTCGTGACACCTTCCGGTGTAATTCAGAAAACTTTGATTTTTTCAACCCCCGCCCGCCACGGCACGGGGCATAGTCCGTCCAGATGCGGTGGCGTGGGCAAAATTGGCCTACACATGGAATTTTCACGTTCTCCGTGAGCACACGCTCCTACCACGATATAAGGAGGTGTCGTGACACCTTCCGGTGTAATTCGGAAAAATTTGATTTTTTCGACCCCCGCCCGCCATGGCACGGGGCTTAGCGCGTCCAGATGCGGTGGCGTGGGCAAAATCGGCCAACATTTGGAATTTTCACGTTCTCCTTGTGCACACGCTCCTACCACAATATAAGGAGGTGTTGTGACAACTTCCTGTGTAATTCGGAAAACTTTGATTTTTTCGACCCCCGCCCGCCATGGCACGGGGCTTTGCGCGTCCATATACGGTGGCATGGGCAAAATTGGCCTACACATGGAATTTTCACATTCTCCTTGTGCACACACTCCTACCACGATATAAGTAGGTGACGTGACTCCTTCCGGTGTAATTCGGAAAACTTTGTTTTTCGGCCCCCGCCCGCCATTGCACGGGGCTTAGCGCATCCAGTTGCGGTGGCGCGGGCAAAATCGGCCTACACATGGAATTTTCACGTTCTCCTTGTGCACACGCTCCTACCAAGTTATAAGTAGGTGTCGTGATACCTTCCGGTGTAATTCAGAAAACTTTGATTTTTTCAACCACCGCCCGCCATGGCATGGGGCTTAGTGCGTCCAGATGCGGTGGCATGGGCAAAATTGGCCTACACATGGAAATTTCACGTTCTCCATGAGCACACGCTACTACCACGATATAAGGATGTGTCGTGACACCTTCCGGTGTAATTCGGTAAACTTTGATTTTTTCGACCCCCGCCCGCCATGGCACGGGGCTTAGCGCGTCCAGATGCGGTGGCATGGGCAAAATCGGCCAACACAAGGAATTTTCACGTTCTCCTTGTGCACACGCTCCTACCACGATATAAGGAGGTGTCGTGATACCTTCCGGTGTAATTCAGAAAACTTTGATTTTTTCAAACCCCGCCCGCCATGGCACGGGGATTATTGCATCAAGATGCGGTCGCGTGGGCAAAATTGGCCTACACATGGAATTTTCACGTTTTCCGTGAGTACACACTCCTACCACGATATAAGGAGGTGTCGTGACACCTTCTGGTGTAATTTGGAAAACTTTGATTTTTTCGACCCCCGCTCGCCATGGCACGTGGCTTAGTGCGTCCAGATGCGGTGGCGTGGGCAAAATTGGCCTACACATGGAATTTTCACGTTCTCCTTGTGCACACGCTCCTACCACGTTATAAGTAGGTGTCGTGATACCTTCCGGTGTAATTCAGAAAACTTTGATTTTTTCTACCCCCGCCCGCCATGGCACGGGGATTATTGCATCCAGATGCGGTCGCGTGGGCAAAATTGGCCTACACATGGAATTTTCACGTTCTCCGTGAGCACACGCTCCTACCACGATATAAGGAGGTGTCGTGACACCTTCCGGTGTAATTCGGAAAAATTTGATTTTTTCGACCCCCGCCCGCCATGGCACGGGGCTTAGCGCGTCCAGATGCGGTGGCGTGGGCAAAATCGGCCAACATTTGGAATTTTCACGTTCTCCTTGTGCACACGCTCCTACCACAATATAAGGAGGTGTTGTGACAACTTCCTGTGTAATTCGGAAAACTTTGATTTTTTCGACCCCCGCCCGCCATGGCACGGGGCTTTGCGCGTCCATATACGGTGGCATGGGCAAAATTGGCCTACACATGGAATTTTCACATTCTCCTTGTGCACACACTCCTACCACGATATAAGTAGGTGACGTGACTCCTTCCGGTGTAATTCGGAAAACTTTGTTTTTCGGCCCCCGCCCGCCATTGCACGGGGCTTAGCGCATCCAGTTGCGGTGGCGCGGGCAAAATCGGCCTACACATGGAATTTTCACGTTCTCCTTGTGCACACGCTCCTACCAAGTTATAAGTAGGTGTCGTGATACCTTCCGGTGTAATTCAGAAAACTTTGATTTTTTCAACCACCGCCCGCCATGGCATGGGGCTTAGTGCGTCCAGATGCGGTGGCATGGGCAAAATTGGCCTACACATGGAAATTTCACGTTCTCCATGAGCACACGCTACTACCACGATATAAGGATGTGTCGTGACACCTTCCGGTGTAATTCGGTAAACTTTGATTTTTTCGACCCCCGCCCGCCATGGCACGGGGCTTAGCGCGTCCAGATGCGGTGGCATGGGCAAAATCGGCCAACACAAGGAATTTTCACGTTCTCCTTGTGCACACGCTCCTACCACGATATAAGGAGGTGTCGTGATACCTTCCGGTGTAATTCAGAAAACTTTGATTTTTTCAAACCCCGCCCGCCATGGCACGGGGATTATTGCATCAAGATGCGGTCGCGTGGGCAAAATTGGCCTACACATGGAATTTTCACGTTTTCCGTGAGTACACACTCCTACCACGATATAAGGAGGTGTCGTGACACCTTCTGGTGTAATTTGGAAAACTTTGATTTTTTCGACCCCCGCTCGCCATGGCACGTGGCTTAGTGCGTCCAGATGCGGTGGCGTGGGCAAAATTGGCCTACACATGGAATTTTCACGTTCTCCTTGTGCACACGCTCCTACCACGTTATAAGTAGGTGTCGTGATACCTTCCGGTGTAATTCAGAAAACTTTGATTTTTTCTACCCCCGCCCGCCATGGCACGGGGATTATTGCATCCAGATGCGGTCGCGTGGGCAAAATTGGCCTACACATGGAATTTTCACGTTCTCCGTGAGCACACACTCCTACCACGATATAAGGAGGTGTCGTGACACCTTGCGGTGTAATTCGGAAAACTTTGATTTTTTCGACCCCCGCCCGCCATGGCACGGAGCTTAGCGCGTCCAGATGCGGTGGCGTGGGCGAAATTGGCCTACAAATGAAATTTGCACGTTCTCCTTGGGCACACCCTCCTACCACGATATAAGGAGGTGTCGTGACACCTTCCGGTGTAATTCAGAAAACTTTGATTTTTTCAACCCCCGCCCGCCATGGCACGGGGCTTAGTCCGTCCAGATGCGGTGGCGTGGGCAAAATTGGCCTACACATGGAATTTTCACGTTCTCCGTGAGCACATGCTCCTACCACGATATAAGGAGGTGTCGTGACACCTTCTGGTGTAATTCGGAAAAATTTGATTTTTTCGACGCCCGCCATGGCACGGGGCTTAGCGCGTCCAGATGCGGTGGCGTGGGCAATATCGGCCAACACTTGGAATTTTCACGTTCTCCTTGTGCACACGCTCCTACCACGATATAAGGAGGTGTCGTGACACCTTCCAGTGTAATTCGGAAAACTTTGATTTTTCGACCCCCGCCCGCCATGGCACGGAGCTTAGCGCGTCCAGATGTGGTGGCGTGGGCAAAATCGGCCTACACATGGAATTTGCAAGTTCTTCTTGTGCACACGCTCCTACCACGTTATAAGTAGGTGTCGTGATACCTTCCGGTGTAATTCATAAAACTTTGATTTTTTCAACCCTTGCCCGCCATGGCATGGGGCTTAGTGCGTCCAGATGCGGTGGCGTGGGCAAAATCGGCCTACACATGGAATTTTCACGTTCTTCTTGTGCACACGCTCCTACCACAATATAAGGAGGTGTCGTGACACCTTCCGGTGTAATTCGGAAAAATTTGAATTTTTCGACCCCCGCTCGCCATGGCACGGGGCTTAGCGCGTCCAGTTGCGGTCGCGTGGACAAAATCGGCCTACACATGGAATTTCCACGTTCTCCTTGTGCACAAGCTCCTACCACGTTATAAGTAGGTGTCGTGATACCTTCCGGTGTAATTCAGAAAACTTTGATTTTTTCAACCACCGCCCGCCATGGCACGGGGCTTAGTGCGTCCAGATGCGGTGGCATGGGCAAAATTGGCCTACACATGGAAATTTCACGTTCTCCGTGAGCACACGCTCCTACCACGATATAAGGAGGTGTCGTGACACCTTCCGGTGTAATTCGGAAAACTTTGATTTTTTCGACCCCCGCCTGCCATGGCACGGGGCTTAGCGCGTCCAGATGCGGTGGTGTGGGCAAAATCGGCCAACACATGGAATTTTCACGTTCTTCTTGTGCACACGCTCCTACCACGATATAAGGAGGTGTCGTGACACCTTCCGGTGTAATTCGGAAAAATTTGAATTGTTTGACTCCCGCTCGCCATGGCACGGGGCTTAGCGCGTCCAGTTGCGGTGGCGTGGACAAAATCGGCCTACACATGGAATTTCCATGTTCTCCTTGTGCACACGCTCCTACCACGTTATAAGTAGGTGTCGTGATACCTTCCGGTGTAATTCAGAAAACTTTGATTTTTTCAACCACCGCCCGCCATGGCATGGGGCTTAGTGCGTCCAGATGCGGTGGCATGGGCAAAATTGGCCTACACATGGAAATTTCACGTTCTCCATGAGCACACGCTACTACCACGATATAAGGATGTGTCGTGACACCTTCCGGTGTAATTCGGTAAACTTTGATTTTTTCGACCCCCGCCCGCCATGGCACGGGGCTTAGCGCGTCCAGATGCGGTGGCATGGGCAAAATCGGCCAACACAAGGAATTTTCACGTTCTCCTTGTGCACACGCTCCTACCACGATATAAGGAGGTGTCGTGATACCTTCCGGTGTAATTCAGAAAACTTTGATTTTTTCAAACCCCGCCCGCCATGGCACGGGGATTATTGCATCAAGATGCGGTCGCGTGGGCAAAATTGGCCTACACATGGAATTTTCACGTTTTCCGTGAGTACACACTCCTACCACGATATAAGGAGGTGTCGTGACACCTTCTGGTGTAATTTGGAAAACTTTGATTTTTTCGACCCCCGCTCGCCATGGCACGTGGCTTAGTGCGTCCAGATGCGGTGGCGTGGGCAAAATTGGCCTACACATGGAATTTTCACGTTCTCCTTGTGCACACGCTCCTACCACGTTATAAGTAGGTGTCGTGATACCTTCCGGTGTAATTCAGAAAACTTTGATTTTTTCTACCCCCGCCCGCCATGGCACGGGGATTATTGCATCCAGATGCGGTCGCGTGGGCAAAATTGGCCTACACATGGAATTTTCACGTTCTCCGTGAGCACACACTCCTACCACGATATAAGGAGGTGTCGTGACACCTTGCGGTGTAATTCGGAAAACTTTGATTTTTTCGACCCCCGCCCGCCATGGCACGGAGCTTAGCGCGTCCAGATGCGGTGGCGTGGGCGAAATTGGCCTACAAATGAAATTTGCACGTTCTCCTTGGGCACACCCTCCTACCACGATATAAGGAGGTGTCGTGACACCTTCCGGTGTAATTCAGAAAACTTTGATTTTTTCAACCCCCGCCCGCCATGGCACGGGGCTTAGTCCGTCCAGATGCGGTGGCGTGGGCAAAATTGGCCTACACATGGAATTTTCACGTTCTCCGTGAGCACATGCTCCTACCACGATATAAGGAGGTGTCGTGACACCTTCTGGTGTAATTCGGAAAAATTTGATTTTTTCGACGCCCGCCATGGCACGGGGCTTAGCGCGTCCAGATGCGGTGGCGTGGGCAATATCGGCCAACACTTGGAATTTTCACGTTCTCCTTGTGCACACGCTCCTACCACGATATAAGGAGGTGTCGTGACACCTTCCAGTGTAATTCGGAAAACTTTGATTTTTCGACCCCCGCCCGCCATGGCACGGAGCTTAGCGCGTCCAGATGTGGTGGCGTGGGCAAAATCGGCCTACACATGGAATTTGCAAGTTCTTCTTGTGCACACGCTCCTACCACGTTATAAGTAGGTGTCGTGATACCTTCCGGTGTAATTCATAAAACTTTGATTTTTTCAACCCTTGCCCGCCATGGCATGGGGCTTAGTGCGTCCAGATGCGGTGGCGTGGGCAAAATCGGCCTACACATGGAATTTTCACGTTCTTCTTGTGCACACGCTCCTACCACAATATAAGGAGGTGTCGTGACACCTTCCGGTGTAATTCGGAAAAATTTGAATTTTTCGACCCCCGCTCGCCATGGCACGGGGCTTAGCGCGTCCAGTTGCGGTCGCGTGGACAAAATCGGCCTACACATGGAATTTCCACGTTCTCCTTGTGCACATGCTCCTACCACGTTATAAGTAGGTGTCGTGATACCTTCCGGTGTAATTCAGAAAACTTTGATTTTTTCAACCACCGCCCGCCATGGCACGGGGCTTAGTGCGTCCAGATGCGGTGGCATGGGCAAAATTGGCCTACACATGGAAATTTCACGTTCTCCGTGAGCACACGCTCCTACCACGATATAAGGAGGTGTCGTGACACCTTCCGGTGTAATTCGGAAAACTTTGATTTTTTCGACCCCCGCCTGCCATGGCACGGGGCTTAGCGCGTCCAGATGCGGTGGTGTGGGCAAAATCGGCCAACACATGGAATTTTCACGTTCTTCTTGTGCACACGCTCCTACCACGATATAAGGAGGTGTCGTGACACCTTCCGGTGTAATTCGGAAAAATTTGAATTGTTTGACTCCCGCTCGCCATGGCCCGGGGCTTAGCGCGTCCAGTTGCGGTGGCGTGGACAAAATCGGCCTACACATGGAATTTCCATGTTCTCCTTGTGCACATGCTCCTACCACGTTATAAGTAGGTGTCGTGATACCTTCCGGTGTAATTCAGAAAACTTTGATTTTTTCAACCACCGCCCGCCATGGCACGGGGCTTAGTGCGTCCAGATGCGGTGGCATGGGCAAAATTGGCCTACACATGGAAATTTCACGTTCTCCATGAGCACACGCTCCTACCACGATATAAGGAGGTGTCGTGACACCTTCCGGTGTAATTCGGAAAACTTTGATTTTTTCGACCCCCGCCCGCCATGGCACGGGGCTTAGCGCGTCCAGATGCGGTGGCATGGGAAAAATCGGCCAACACAAGGAATTTTCACGTTCTCCGTGAGCACACGCTCCTACCACGATATAAGGAGGTGTCGTGACACCTTCCGGTGTAATTCGGAAAACTTTGATTTTTTCGACCCCCGCCCGCCATGGCACGGAGCTTAGCGCGTCCAGATGCGGTGGCGTGGGCAAAATCGGCCTACACATGGAATTTGTAGGTTCTCCTTGTGCACACGCTCCTACCACGATATAAGGAGGTGAGGTGACACCTTCCGGTGTAATTCGGAAAACTTTGATTTTTTCGACCCCCGCCCGCCATGGCACGGGGCTTAGCGCGTCCAGATGCGGTGGCATGGGAAAAATTGGCCTACACATGGAATTTTCATGTTCTCCTTTGCACACACTTCTACCACGATATAAGTAGGTGTCGTGATACCTTCCGGTGTAATTCAGAAAATTTTGATTTTTTCGGCCGCCGCCTGCCATGGCATGGGGTTTAGCGCGTCCAGATGCGGTGGCGTGGGCAAAATTGGCCTACACATGGAATTTTCTTGGTCTCCTTGTGCACACGCTCCTACCACGATATAAGGAGGTGTCGGACACCTTCCGGTGTAATTCGGAAAACTTTGATTATTTCGACCCCCGCCCTGGCACGAGGCTTAGCGCGTCCAGATGCGGTGGCGTGGGCAAAATCGGCCTACACATGGAAATTTCACATTCTCCGTGAGCACACGCTCCTACCACGATATAAGGAGGTGTCGTGACACCTTCCCGTGTAATTCGGAAAAATTTGAATTTTTCGACCCCCGCTCGCCATGGCACGGGGCTTAGCGCGTCCAGTTGCGGTGGCGTGGACAAAATCGGCCTACACATGGAATTTTCACGTTCTCCTTATGCACACGCTCCTACCACGAAATAAGGAGGTGTCGTGACACCTTCCAGTGTAATTCGGAAAACTTTGATTTTTTCGACCCCCGCCCGCCATGGCACGGGGTTTAGCGCGTCCAGATGCGGTGGCGGGGGCAAAATCGGCCAACACATGGAATTTTCACGTTCTCCTTGTGCACACGCTCCTACCACGATATAAGGAGGTGTCGTGACACCTTCCAGTGTAATTCGGAAAACTTTGATTTTTCGACCCCCGCCCGCCATGGCACGGAGCTTAGCGCGTCCAGATGTGGTGGCGAGGCAAAATCGGCCTACACATGGAATTTGCAAGTTCTCCTTGTGCACACGCTCCTACCACGATATAAGGAGCGGTCGTGACACCTTCCTGTGTAATTCGGAAAACTTTGATTTTTTCGACCCCCGCCCGCCATGGCACGGGGCTTTGCAAGTCCAGATGCGGTGGCATGGGCAAAATTGGCCTACACATGGAATATTAACATTCTCCTTGTGCACACACTCCTACCATGATATAAGTAAGTGTCGTGCTACCTTCCGGTGTAATTCAGAAAAATTTGATTTTTTCAAACCCCGCCCGCCATGGCACGGGGCTTAGAGCGTCCAGATGCGGTGGCGTGGGCAAAATCGGCCTACATATGGAAATTTCACATTCTTCGTGAGCACACGCTCCTACCACGATATAAGGAGGTGTCGTGACACCTTCCGGTGTAATTCGGAAAAATTTGAATTTTTCGACCCCCGCTCGCCATGGCACGGGGCTTAGCGCGTCCAGTTGCGGTGGCGTGGACAAAATCGGCCTACACATGGAATTTCCATGTTCTCCTTGTGCACATGCTCCTACCACGTTATAAGTAGGTGTCGTGATACCTTCCGGTGTAATTCAGAAAACTTTGGTTTTTTCAACCACCGCCCGCCATGGCACGGGGCTTAGTGCGTCCAGATGCGGTGGCATGGGCAAAATTGGCCTACACAAGGAAATTTCACGTTCTCCGTGAGCACACACTCCTACCACGATATAAGGCGGTGTCGTGACACCTTCCGGTGTAATTCAGAAAACTTTGATTTTTTCGACCCCCGTCAGCCATGGCACTAGGCTTAGCGCGTCCAGATGCGGTGGCATGGGCAAAATTAGCCTACACATGGAATTTTCACGTTCTCCTTGTGCACACACTCCTACCACGATATAAGTAGGTGACGTGACACCTTACGGTGTAATTCGGAAAACTTTGATTTTCGGCCCTCGCCCGCCATTGCACGGGGCTTAGCGAGTCCAGTTGCGGTGGCATGGGCAAAATCGGCCTACACATGGAATTTTCACGATCTCCTTGTGCACACGCTCCTACCACGTTATAAGTAGGTGTCGTGATAACTTCCGGTGTAATTCAGATAACTTTGATTTTTTCAACCCCCGCCCGCCATGGCACGGGGCTTAGCGCGTCCAGATGCGGTGGCGTGGGCAAAATTTGCCTACACATGGAATTTTCACGTTCTCCGTGAGCACACGCTCCTACCACGATATAAGGAGGTGTCGTGACACCTTCCGGTGTAATTCGGAAAACTTTGATTTTTTCGACCCCCGCCTGCCATGGCACGGGGCTTAGCGCGTCCAGATGCGGTGGTGTGGGCAAAATCGGCCAACACATGGAATTTTCACGTTCTCCTTGTGCACACGCTCCTACCACGATATAAGGAGGTGTCGTGACACCTTCCAGTGAAATTCGGAAATCTTTGATTTTTCGACCCCCCCCCATGGCACGGAGTTTAGCGCGTCCAGATGTGGTGGCGTGGGCAAAATCGGCCTACACATGGAATTTGCAAGTTCTCCTTGTGCACACGCTCCTACCACGATATAAGGAGGTGTCGTGACACCTTCCTGTGTAATTCGGAAAACTTTGATTTTTTCGACCCCCGCCCGCCATGGCACGGAGCATAGTGCGTCCAGATGCGGTGGCGTGGGAAAAATCGGCCTACACATGGAATTTGCACGTTCTCCTTGTGCACACGCTCCTACCACGATATAAGGAGGTGTCGTGACACCTTCCGGTGTAATTCGGAAAACTTTGATTTGTCCGACCCCCGCCCGCCATGGCACGGGGCTTAGCGCGTCCAGATGCGGTGGCGTGGGCAAAATCGGCCAACACAAGGAATTTTCACGTTCTCATTGTGCACACGCTCCTACCACGATATAAGGAGGTGTCGTGACACCTTCCGGTGTAATTCGGAAAACTTTGATTTTTTCGACCCCCGCCCGCCATGGCACGGAGCTTAGCGCGTCCAGATGCGGTGGCGTGGGAAAAATCGGCCTACACATGGAATTTGCACGTTCTCCTTGTGCACACGCTCCTACCACGATATTAGGAGGTGTCGTGACACCTTCCGGTGTAATTCGGAAAACTTTGATTTGTTCGACCCCCGCCCGCCATGGCACGGGGCTTAGCGCGTCCAGATGCGGTGGCGTGGGCAAAATCGGCCAACACAAGGAATTTTCACGTTCTCATTGTGCACACGCTCCTACCACGATATAAGGAGGTGTCGTGACACCTTCCGGTGTAGTTCGGAAAACTTTGATTATTTCGACCCCCGCCCTGGCACGAGGCTTAGCGCGTCCAGATGCGGTGGCGTGGGCAAAATCGGCCTACACATGGAAATTTCACATTCTCCGTGAGCACACGCTCCTACCACGATATAAGGAGGTGTCGTGACACCTTTCCGTGTAATTCGGAAAAATTTGAATTTTTCGACCCCCGCTCGCCATGGCACGGGGCTTAGCGCGTCCAGTTGCGGTGGCGTGGACAAAATCGGCCTACACATGGAATTTTCACGTTCTCCTTATGCACACGCTCCTACCACGAAATAAGGAGGTGTCGTGACACCTTCCAGTGTAATTCGGAAAACTTCGATTTTTTCGACCCCCGCCCGCCATGGCACGGGGCTTAGCGCGTCCAGATGCGGTGGCGGGGGCAAAATCGGCCAACACATGGAATTTTCACGTTCTCCTTGTGCACACGCTCCTACCACGATATAAGGAGGTGTCGTGACACCTTCCAGTGTAATTCGGAAAACTTTGATTTTTCGACCCCCGCCCGCCATGGCACGGAGCTTAGCGCGTCCAGATGTGGTGGCGTGGCAAAATCGGCCTACACATGGAATTTGCAAGTTCTCCTTGTGCACACGCTCCTACCACGATATAAGGAGCTGTCGTGACACCTTCCTGTGTAATTCGGAAAACTTTGATTTTTTCGACCCCCGCCCGCCATGGCACGGGGCTTTGCAAGTCCAGATGCGGTGGCATGGGCAAAATTGGCCTACACATGGAATTTTCACATTCTCCTTGTGCACACACTCCTACCATGATATAAGTAGGTGTCGTGCTACCTTCCGGTGTAATTCAGAAAAATTTGATTTTTTCAAACCCCGCCCGCCATGGCACGGGGCTTAGAGCGTCCAGATGCGGTGTCGTGGGCAAAATCGGCCTACATATGGAAATTTCACATTCTTCGTGAGCACACGCTCCTACCACGATATAAGGAGGTGTCGTGACACCTTCCGGTGTAATTCGGAAAAATTTGAATTTTTCGACCCCCGCTCGCCATGGCACGGGGCTTAGCGCGTCCAGTTGCGGTGGCGTGGACAAAATCGGCCTACACATGGAATTTCCATGTTCTCCTTGTGCACATGCTCCTACCACGTTATAAGTAGGTGTCGTGATACCTTCCGGTGTAATTCAGAAAACTTTGGTTTTTTTAACCACCGCCCGCCATGGCACGGGGCTTAGTGCGTCCAGATGCGGTGGCATGGGCAAAATTGGCCTACACATGGAAATTTCACGTTCTCCGTGAGCACACACTCCTACCACGATATAAGGCGGTGTCGTGACACCTTCCGGTGTAATTCAGAAAACTTTGATTTTTTCGACCCCCGTCAGCCATGGCACTAGGCTTAGCGCGTCCAGATGCGGTGGCATGGGCAAAATTAGCCTACACATGGAATTTTCACGTTCTCCTTGTGCACACACTCCTACCACGATATAAGTAGGTGACGTGACACCTTACGGTGTAATTCGGAAAACTTTGATTTTCGGCCCTCGCCCGCCATTGCACGGGGCTTAGCGAGTCCAGTTGCGGTGGCATGGGCAAAATCGGCCTACACATGGAATTTTCACGATCTCCTTGTGCACACGCTCCTACCACGTTATAAGTAGGTGTCGTGATACCTTCCGGTGTAATTCAGAAAACTTTGATTTTTTCAACCCCCGCCCGCCATGGCACGGGGATTATTGCATCCAGATGCGGTCGCGTGGGCAAAATTGGCCTACACATGGAATTTTCACGTTCTCCGTGAGCACATACTCCTACCACGATATAAGGAGGTGTCGTGACACCTTGCGGTGTAATTCGGAAAACTTTGATTTTTTCGACCCCCGCCCGCCATGGCACGGAGCTTAGCGCGTCCAGATGCGGTGGCGTAGGCGAAATTGGCCTACAAATGAAATTTGCACGTTCCCCTTGGGCACACCCTCCTACCACGATATAAGGAGGTGTCGTGACACCTTCCGGTGTAATTCAGAAAACTTTGATTTTTTCAACCCCCGCCCGCCATGGCACGGGGCATAGTCCGTCCAGATGCGGTGGCGTGGGCAAAATTGGCCTACACATGGAATTTTCACGTTCTCCGTGAGCACACGCTCCTACCACGATATAAGGAGGTGTCGTGACACCTTCCGGTGTAATTCGGAAAAATTTGATTTTTTCGACCCCCGCCCGCCATGGCACGGGGCTTAGCGCGTCCAGATGCGGTGGCGTGGGCAAAATCGGCCAACACTTGGAATTTTCACGTTCTCCTTGTGCACACGCTCCTACCACGATATAAGGAGGTGTCGTGACACCTTCCAGTGTAATTCGGAAAACTTTGATTTTTCGACCCCCGCCCGCCATGGCACCGGAGCTTAGCGCGTCTAGATGTGGTGGCGTGGGCAAAATCAGCCTACACATGGAATTTGCAAGTTCTTCTTGTGCACACGCTCCTACCACGATATAAGGAGGTGTTGTGACAACTTCCTGTGTAATTCGGAAAACTTTTATTTTTTCGACCCCCGCCCGCCATGGCACGGGGCTTTGCGCGTCCATATGCGGTGGCATGGGCAAAATTGGCCTACACATGGAATTTTCACATTCTCCTTGTGCACACACTCCTACCACGATATAAGGAGGTGTCGTGACACCTTCCGGTGTAATTCGGAAAAATTTGAATTTTTCGACCCCGGCTCGCCATGGCACGGGGCTTAGCGCGTCCAGTGTCGGTCGCGTGGACGAAATCGGCCTACACATGGAATTTCCACGTTCTCCTTGTGCACATGCTCCTACCACGTTATAAGTAGGTGTCGTGATACCTTCCGGTGTAATTCAGAAAACTTTGATTTTTTCAACCACTGCCCGCCATGGCACGGGGCTTAGTGCGTCCAGATGCGGTGGCATTAGCAAAATTGGCCTACACATGGAAATTTCACGTTCTCCGTGAGCACACGCTCCTACCACGATATAAGGAGGTGTCGTGACACCTTCCGGTGTAATTCGGAAAACTTTGATTTTTTCGACCCCCGCTCGCCATGGCACGGGGCTTAGCGCGTCCAGTTGCGGTGGCGTGGACAAAATCGGCCTACACATGGAATTTTCACGTTCTCCTTATGCACACGCTCCTACCACGATATAAGGAGGTGTCGTGACACCTTCCAGTGTAATTCGGAAAACTTTGATTTTTTCGACCCCCGCCCGCCATGGCACGGGGCTTAGCGCGTCCAGATGCGGTGGCGGGGGCAAAATCGGCCAACACATGGAATTTTCACGTTCTCCTTGTGCACACGCTCCTACCACGATATAAGGAGGTGTCGTGACACCTTCCAGTGTAATTCGGAAAACTCTGATTGTTCGACCCCCGCCCGCCATGGCACGGAGCTTAGCGCGTCCAGATGTGGTGGCGTGGCAAAATCGGCCTACACATGGAATTTGCAAGTTCTCCTTGTGCACACGCTCCTACCACGATATAAGGAGCTGTCGTGACACCTTCCTGTGTAATTCGGAAAACTTTGATTTTTTCGACCCCCGCCCGCCATGGCACGGGGCTTTGCGCGTCCAGATGCGGTGGCATGGGCAAAATTGGCCTACACATGGAATTTTCACATTCTCCTTGTGCACACACTCCTACCATGATATAAGTAGGTGTTGTGATACCTTCCGGTGTAATTCAGAAAAATTTGATTTTTTAAACCCCGCCCGCCATGGCACGGGGCTTAGAGCGTCCAGATGCGGTGGCGTGGGCAAAATCGGCCTACACATGGAAATTTCACATTCTCCGTGAGAACACGCTCCTACCACGATATAAGGAGGTGTCGTGACACCTTCCGGTGTATTTCGGAAAAATTTGAATTTTTCGACCCCCGCTCGCCATGGCACGGGGCTTAGCGCGTCGAGTTGCGATGGCGTGGACAAAATCGGCCTACACATGGAATTTCCACGTTCTCCTTGTGCACATGCTCCTACCACGTTATAAGTAGGTGTCGTGATACCTTCCGGTGTAATTCAAAAAACTTTGATTTTTTCAACCACCGCCCGCCATGGCACTGGGCTTAGCGCGTCCAGATGCGGTGGCGTGGGCGAAATTGGCCTACACATGGAATTTTCACGGTCTCCTTGTGGACACGCTCCTACCACGATATAAGGAGGTGTCGTGACACCTTCTGGTGTAATTTGGAAAACTTTGATTTTTTCGACCCCCGCTCGCCATGGCACGGGGCTTAGTGCGTCCAGATGCGGTGGCGTGGGCAAAATTGGCCTACACATGGAATTTTCAAGTTCTCCTTGTGCACACGCTCCTACCACGTTATAAGTAGGTGTCGTGATACCTTCCGGTGTAATTCAGAAAACTTTGATTTTTTCAACCCCCGCCCGCCATGGCACGGGGATTATTGCATCCAGATGCGGTCGCGTGGGCAAAATTGGCCTACACATGGAATTTTCACGTTCTCCGTGAGCACACACTCCTACCACGATATAAGGAGGTGTCGTGACACCTTGTGGTGTAATTCGGAAAACTTTGATTTTTTCGACCCCCGCCCGCCATGGCACGGAGCTTAGCGCGTCCAGATGCGGTGGCGTGGGCGAAATTGGCCTACAAATGAAATTTGCACGTTCCCCTTGGGCACACCCTCCTACCACGATATAAGGAGGTGTCGTGACACCTTCCGGTGTAATTCAGAAAACTTTGATTTTTTCAACCCCCGCCCGCCATGGCACGGGGCATAGTCCGTCCAGATGCGGTGGCGTGGGCAAAATTGGCCTACACATGGAATTTTCACGTTCTCCGTGAGCACACGCTCCTACCACGATATAAGGAGGTGTCGTGACACCTTCCGGTGTAATTCGGAAAAATTTGATTTTTTCGACCCCCGCCCGCCATGGCACGGGGCTTAGCGCGTCCAGATGCGGTGGCGTGGGCAAAATCGGCCAACATTTGGAATTTTCACGTTCTCCTTGTGCACACGCTCCTACCACGATATAAGGAGGTGTCGTGACACCTTCCAGTGTAATTCGGAAAATTTTGATTTTTCGACCCCCGCCCGCCATGGCACGGAGCTTAGCGCGTCCAGATGTGGTGGCGTGGGCAAAATCGGCCTACACATGGAATTTGCAAGTTCTTCTTGTGCACACGCTCCTACCACAATATAAGGAGGTGTTGTGACAACTTCCTGTGTAATTCGGAAAACTTTGATTTTTTCGACCCCCGCCCGCCATGGCACGGGGCTTTGCGCGTCCATATGCGGTGGCATGGGCAAAATTGGCCTACACATGGAATTTTCACATTCTCCTTGTGCACACACTCCTACCACGATATAAGTAGGTGACGTGACACCTTCCGGTGTAATTCGGAAAACTTTGTTTTTCGGCCCCCGCCCGCCATTGCACGGGGCTTAGCGCGTCCAGTTGCGGTGGCACGGGCAAAATCGGCCTACACATGGAATTTTCACGTTCTCCTTGTGCACACGCTCCTACCAAGTTATAAGTAGGTGTCGTGATACCTTCCGGTGTAATTCAGAAAACTTTGATTTTTTCAACCACCGCCCGCCATGGCATGGGGCTTAGTTCGTCCAGATGCGGTGGCATGGGCAAAATTGGCCTACACATGGAAATTTCACGTTCTCCATGAGCACACGCTACTACCACGATATAAGGATGTGTCGTGACACCTTCCGGTGTAATTCTGTAAACTTTGATTTTTTCGACCCCCGCCCGCCATGGCACGGGGCTTAGCGCGTCCAGATGCGGTGGCATGGGCAAAATCGGCCAACACAAGGAATTTTCACGTTCTCCTTGTGCACACGCTCCTACCACGATATAAGGAGGTGTCGTGATACCTTCCGGTGTAATTCAGAAAATTTGATTTTTTCAACCCCCGCCCGCCATGGCACGGGGATTATTGCATCAAGATGCGGTGGCGTGGGCAAAATTGGCCTACACATGGAATTTTCACGTTCTCCGTGAGCACACACTCCTACCACGATATAAGGAGGTGTCGTGACACCTTGCGGTGTAATTCGGAAAACTTTGATTTTTTCGACCCCCGCCCGCCATGGCACGGAGCTTAGCGCGTCCAGATGCGGTGGCGTGGGCGAAATTGGCCTACAAATGAAATTTGCACGTTCTCCTTGGGCACACCCTCCTACCACGATATAAGGAGGTGTCGTGACACCTTCCGGTGTAATTCAGAAAACTTTGATTTTTTCAACCCCCGCCCGCCATGGCACGGGGCTTAGTCCGTCCAGATGCGGTGGCGTGGGCAAAATTGGCCTACACATGGAATTTTCACGTTCTCCGTGAGCACATGCTCCTACCACGATATAAGGAGGTGTCGTGACACCTTCCAGTGTAATTCGGAAAACTTTGATTTTTCGACCCCCGCCCGCCATGGCACGGAGCTTAGCGCGTCCAGATGTGGTGGCGTGGGCAAAATCGGCCTACACATGGAATTTGCAAGTTCTTCTTGTGCACACGCTCCTACCACGTTATAAGTAGGTGTCGTGATACGTTCCGGTGTAATTCATAAAACTTTGATTTTTTCAACCCTTGCCCGCCATGGCATGGGGCTTAGTGCGTCCAGATGCGGTGGCGTGGGCAAAATCGGCCTACACATGGAATTTTCACGTTCTTCTTGTGCACACGCTCCTACCACAATATAAGGAGGTGTCGTGACACCTTCCGGTGTAATTCGGAAAAATTTGAATTTTTCGACCCCCGCTCGCCATGGCACGGGGCTTAGCGCGTCCAGTTGCGGTCGCGTGGACAAAATCGGCCTACACATGGAATTTCCACGTTCTCCTTGTGCACATGCTCCTACCACGTTATAAGTAGGTGTCGTGATACCTTCCGGTGTAATTCAGAAAACTTTGATTTTTTCAACCACCGCCCGCCATGGCACGGGGCTTAGTGCGTCCAGATGCGGTGGCATGGGCAAAATTGGCCTACACATGGAAATTTCACGTTCTCCGTGAGCACACGCTCCTACCACGATATAAGGAGGTGTCGTGACACCTTCCGGTGTAATTCGGAAAACTTTGATTTTTTCGACCCCCGCCTGCCATGGCACGGGGCTTAGCGCGTCCAGATGCGGTGGTGTGGGCAAAATCGGCCAACACATGGAATTTTCACGTTCTTCTTGTGTACACGCTCCTACCACGATATAAGGAGGTGTCGTGACACCTTCCGGTGTAATTCGGAAAAATTTGAATTGTTTGACTCCCGCTCGCCATGGCACGGGGCTTAGCGCGTCCAGTTGCGGTGGCGTGGACAAAATCGGCCTACACATGGAATTTCCATGTTCTCCTTGTGCACATGCTCCTACCACGTTATAAGTAGGTGTCGTGATACCTTCCGGTGTAATTCAGAAAACTTTGATTTTTTCAACCACCGCCCGCCATGGCACGGGGCTTAGTGCGTCCAGATGCGGTGGCATGGGCAAAATTGGCCTACACATGGAAATTTCACGTTCTCCATGAGCACACGCTCCTACCACGATATAAGGAGGTGTCGTGACACCTTCCAGTGTAATTCGGAAAACTTTGATTTTTTCGACCCCCGCCCGCCATGGCACGGGGCTTAGCGCGTCCAGATGCGGTGGCATGGGAAAAATCGGCCAACACAAGGAATTTTCACGTTCTCCGTGAGCACACGCTCCTACCACGATATAAGGAGGTGTCGTGACACCTTCCGGTGTAATTCGGAAAACTTTGATTTTTTCGACCCCCGCCCGCCATGGCACGGAGCTTAGCGCGTCCAGATGCGGTGGCGTGGGCAAAATCGGCCTACACATGGAATTTGTAGGTTCTCCTTGTGCACACGCTCCTACCACGATATAAGGAGGTGAGGTGACACCTTCCGGTGTAATTCGGAAAACTTTGATTTTTTCGACCCCCGCCCGCCATGGCACGGGGCTTAGCGCGTCCAGATGCGGTGGCATGGGAAAAATTGGCCTACACGTGGAATTTTCATGTTCTCCTTTGCACACACTTCTACCACGATATAAGTAGGTGTCGTGATACCTTCCGGTGTAATTCAGAAAATTTTGATTTTTTCGGCCGCCGCCTGCCATGGCATGGGGTTTAGCGCGTCCAGATGCGGTGGCGTGGGCAAAATTGGCCTACACATGGAATTTTCTTGGTCTCCTTGTGCACACGCTCCTACCACGATATAAGGAGGTGTCGGACACCTTCCGGTGTAATTCGGAAAACTTTGATTATTTCGACCCCCGCCCAGGCACGAGGCTTAGCGCGTCCAGATGCGGTGGCGTGGGCAAAATCGGCCTACACATGGAAATTTCACATTCTCCGTGAGCACACGCTCCTACCACGATATAAGGAGGTGTCGTGACACCTTCCCGTGTAATTCGGAAAAATTTGAATTTTTCGACCCCCGCTCGCCATGGCACGGGGCTTAGCGCGTCCAGTTGCGGTGGCGTGGACAAAATCGGCCTACACATGGAATTTTCACGTTCTCCTTATGCACACGCTCCTACCACGAAATAAGGAGGTGTCGTGACACCTTCCAGTGTAATTCGGAAAACTTTGATTTTTTCGACCCCCGCCCGCCATGGCACGGGGCTTAGCGCGTCCAGATGCGGTGGCGGGGGCAAAATCGGCCAACACATGGAATTTTCACGTTCTCCTTGTGCACACGCTCCTACCACGATATAAGGAGGTGTCGTGACACCTTCCAGTGTAATTCGGAAAACTTTGATTTTTCGACCCCCGCCCGCCATGGCACGGAGCTTAGCGCGTCCAGATGTGGTGGCGAGGCAAAATCGGCCTACACATGGAATTTGCAAGTTCTCCTTGTGCACACGCTCCTACCACGATATAAGGAGCTGTCGTGACACCTTCCTGTGTAATTCGGAAAACTTTGATTTTTTCGACCCCCGCCCGCCATGGCACGGGGCTTTGCAAGTCCAGATGCGGTGGCATGGGCAAAATTGGCCTACACATGGAATTTTAACATTCTCCTTGTGCACACACTCCTACCATGATATAAGTAGGTGTCGTGCTACCTTCCGGTGTAATTCAGAAAAATTTGATTTTTTCAAACCCCGCCCGCCATGGCACGGGGCTTAGAGCGTCCAGATGCGGTGGCGTGGGCAAAATCGGCCTACATATGGAAATTTCACATTCTTCGTGAGCACACGCTCCTACCACGATATAAGGAGGTGTCGTGACACCTTCCGGTGTAATTCGGAAAAATTTGAATTTTTCGACCCCCGCTCGCCATGGCACGGGGCTTAGCGCGTCCAGTTGCGGTGGCGTGGACAAAATCGGCCTACACATGGAATTTCCATGTTCTCCTTGTGCACATGCTCCTACCACGTTATAAGTAGGTGTCGTGATACCTTCCGGTGTAATTCAGAAAACTTTGGTTTTTTCAACCACCGCCCGCCATGGCACGGGGCTTAGTGCGTCCAGATGCGGTGGCATGGGCAAAATTGGCCTACACATGGAAATTTCACGTTCTCCATGAGCACACACTCCTACCACGATATAAGGCGGTGTCGTGACACCTTCCGGTGTAATTCAGAAAACTTTGATTTTTTCGACCCCCGTCAGCCATGGCACTAGGCTTAGCGCGTCCAGATGCGGTGGCATGGGCAAAATTAGCCTACACATGGAATTTTCACGTTCTCCTTGTGCACACACTCCTACCACGATATAAGTAGGTGACGTGACACCTTACGGTGTAATTCGGAAAACTTTGATTTTCGGCCCTCGCCCGCCATTGCACGGGGCTTAGCGAGTCCAGTTGCGGTGGCATGGGCAAAATCGGCCTACACATGGAATTTTCACGATCTCCTTGTGCACACGCTCCTACCACGTTATAAGTAGGTGTCGTGATAACTTCCGGTGTAATTCAGAAAACTTTGATTTTTTCAACCCCCGCCCGCCATGGCACGGGGCTTAGTGCGTCCAGATGCGGTGGCGTGGGCAAAATTTGCCTACACATGGAATTTTCACGTTCTCCGTGAGCACACGCTCCTACCACGATATAAGGAGGTGTCGTGACACCTTCCGGTGTAATTCGGAAAACTTTGATTTTTTCGACCCCCGCCTGCCATGGCACGGGGCTTAGCGCGTCCAGATGCGGTGGTGTGGGCAAAATCGGCCAACACATGGAATTTTCACGTTCTCCTTGTGCACACGCACCTACCACGATATAAGGAGGTGTCGTGACACCTTCCAGTGAAATTCGGAAATCTTTGATTTTTCGACCCCCGCCCGCCATGGCACGGGGCTTAGCGCGTCCAGATGCGGTGGCGGGGGCAAAATCGGCCAACACATGGAATTTTCACGTTCTCCTTGTGCACACGCTCCTACCACGATATAAGGAGGTGTCGTGACACCTTCCAGTGTAATTCGGAAAACTTTGATTTTTCGACCCCCGCCCGCCATGGCACGGAGCTTAGCGCGTCCAGATGTGGTGGCGAGGCAAAATCGGCCTACACATGGAATTTGCAAGTTCTCCTTGTGCACACGCTCCTACCACGATATAAGGAGCTGTCGTGACACCTTCCTGTGTAATTCGGAAAACTTTGATTTTTTCGACCCCCGCCCGCCATGGCACGGGGCTTTGCAAGTCCAGATGCGGTGGCATGGGCAAAATTGGCCTACACATGGAATTTTAACATTCTCCTTGTGCACACACTCCTACCATGATATAAGGCGGTGTCGTGCTACCTTCCGGTGTAATTCAGAAAAATTTGATTTTTTCAAACCCCGCCCGCCATGGCACGGGGCTTAGAGTGTCCAGATGCGGTGGCGTGGGCAAAATCGGCCTACATATGGAAATTTCACATTCTTCGTGAGCACACGCTCCTACCACGATATAAGGAGGTGTCGTGACACCTTCCGGTGTAATTCGGAAAAATTTGAATTTTTCGACCCCCGCTCGCCATGGCACGGGGCTTAGCGCGTCCAGTTGCGGTGGCGTGGACAAAATCGGCCTACACATGGAATTTCCATGTTCTCCTTGTGCACATGCTCCTACCACGTTATAAGTAGGTGTCGTGATACCTTCCGGTGTAATTCAGAAAACTTTGGTTTTTTCAACCACCGCCCGCCATGGCACGGGGCTTAGTGCGTCCAGATGCGGTGGCTTGGGCAAAATTGGCCTACACATGGAAATTTCACGTTCTCCATGAGCACACACTCCTACCACGATATAAGGCGGTGTCGTGACACCTTCCGGTGTAATTCATAAAACTTTGATTTTTTCGACCCCCGTCAGCCATGGCACTAGGCTTAGCGCGTCCAGATGCGGTGGCATGGGCAAAATTAGCCTACACATGGAATTTTCACGTTCTCCTTGTGCACACACTCCTACCACGATATAAGTAGGTGACGTGACACCTTACGGTGTAATTCGGAAAACTTTGATTTTCGGCCCTCGCCCGCCATTGCACGGGGCTTAGCGAGTCCAGTTGCGGTGGCATGGGCAAAATCGGCCTACACATGGAATTTTCACGATCTCCTTGTGCACACGCTCCTACCACGTTATAAGTAGGTGTCGTGATAACTTCCGGTGTAATTCAGAAAACTTTGAATTTTTCAACCCCCGCCCGCCATGGCACGGGGCTTAGTGCGTCCAGATGCGGTGGCGTGGGCAAAATTTGCCTACACATGGAATTTTCACGTTCTCCGTGAGCACACGCTCCTACCACGATATAAGGAGGTGTCGTGACACCTTCCGGTGTAATTCGGAAAACTTTGATTTTTTCGACCCCCGCCTGCCATGGCACGGGGCTTAGCGCGTCCAGATGCGGTGGTGTGGGCAAAATCGGCCAACACATGGAATTTTCACGTTCTCCTTGTGCACACGCACCTACCACGATATAAGGAGGTGTCGTGACACCTTCCAGTGAAATTCGGAAATCTTTGATTTTTCGACCCCCCCCCCCCCCATGGCACGGAGTTTAGCGCGTCCAGATGTGGTGGCGTGGGCAAAATCGGCCTACACATGGAATTTGTAGGTTCTCCTTGTGCACACGCTCCTACCACGATATAAGGAGGTGAGGTGACACCTTCCGGTGTAATTCGGAAAACTTTGATTTTTTCGACCCCCGCCCGCCATGGCACGGGGCTTAGCGCGTCCAGATGCGGTGGCATGGGAAAAATTGGCCTACACATGGAATTTTCATGTTCTCCTTTGCACACACTTCTACCACGATATAAGTAGGTGTCGTGATACCTTCCGGTGTAATTCAGAAAATTTTGATTTTTTCGGCCGCCGCCTGCCATGGCATGGGGTTTAGCGCGTCCAGATGCGGTGGCGTGGGCAAAATTGGCCTACACATGGAATTTTCTTGGTCTCCTTGTGCACACGCTCCTACCACGATATAAGGAGGTGTCGGACACCTTCCGGTGTAATTCGGAAAACTTTGATTATTTCGACCCCCGCCCTGGCACGAGGCTTAGCGCGTCCAGATGCGGTGGCGTGGGCAAAATCGGCCTACACATGGAAATTTCACATTCTCCGTGAGCACACGCTCCTACCACGATATAAGGAGGTGTCGTGACACCTTCCCGTGTAATTCGGAAAAATTTGAATTTTTCGACCCCCGCTCGCCATGGCACGGGGCTTAGCGCGTCCAGTTGCGGTGGCGTGGACAAAATCGGCCTACACATGGAATTTTCACGTTCTCCTTATGCACACGCTCCTACCACGAAATAAGGAGGTGTCGTGACACCTTCCAGTGTAATTCGGAAAACTTTGATTTTTTCGACCCCCGCCCGCCATGGCACGGGGCTTAGCGCGTCCAGATGCGGTGGCGGGGGCAAAATCGGCCAACACATGGAATTTTCACGTTCTCCTTGTGCACACGCTCCTACCACGATATAAGGAGGTGTCGTGACACCTTCCAGTGTAATTCGGAAAACTTTGATTTTTCGACCCCCGCCCGCCATGGCACGGAGCTTAGCGCGTCCAGATGTGGTGGCGAGGCAAAATCGGCCTACACATGGAATTTGCAAGTTCTCCTTGTGCACACGCTCCTACCACGATATAAGGAGCTGTCGTGACACCTTCCTGTGTAATTCGGAAAACTTTGATTTTTTCGACCCCCGCCCGCCATGGCACGGGGCTTTGCAAGTCCAGATGCGGTGGCATGGGCAAAATTGGCCTACACATGGAATTTTAACATTCTCCTTGTGCACACACTCCTACCATGATATAAGTAGGTGTCGTGCTACCTTCCGGTGTAATTCAGAAAAATTTGATTTTTTCAAACCCCGCCCGCCATGGCACGGGGCTTAGAGCGTCCAGATGCGGTGGCGTGGGCAAAATCGGCCTACATATGGAAATTTCACATTCTTCGTGAGCACACGCTCCTACCACGATATAAGGAGGTGTCGTGACACCTTCCGGTGTAATTCGGAAAAATTTGAATTTTTCGACCCCCGCTCGCCATGGCACGGGGCTTAGCGCGTCCAGTTGCGGTGGCGTGGACAAAATCGGCCTACACATGGAATTTCCATGTTCTCCTTGTGCACATGCTCCTACCACGTTATAAGTAGGTGTCGTGATACCTTCCGGTGTAATTCAGAAAACTTTGGTTTTTTCAACCACCGCCCGCCATGGCACGGGGCTTAGTGCGTCCAGATGCGGTGGCATGGGCAAAATTGGCCTACACATGGAAATTTCACGTTCTCCATGAGCACACACTCCTACCACGATATAAGGCGGTGTCGTGACACCTTCCGGTGTAATTCAGAAAACTTTGATTTTTTCGACCCCCGTCAGCCATGGCACTAGGCTTAGCGCGTCCAGATGCGGTGGCATGGGCAAAATTAGCCTACACATGGAATTTTCACGTTCTCCTTGTGCACACACTCCTACCACGATATAAGTAGGTGACGTGACACCTTACGGTGTAATTCGGAAAACTTTGATTTTCGGCCCTCGCCCGCCATTGCACGGGGCTTAGCGAGTCCAGTTGCGGTGGCATGGGCAAAATCGGCCTACACATGGAATTTTCACGATCTCCTTGTGCACACGCTCCTACCACGTTATAAGTAGGTGTCGTGATAACTTCCGGTGTAATTCAGAAAACTTTGATTTTTTCAACCCCCGCCCGCCATGGCACGGGGCTTAGTGCGTCCAGATGCGGTGGCGTGGGCAAAATTTGCCTACACATGGAATTTTCACGTTCTCCGTGAGCACACGCTCCTACCACGATATAAGGAGGTGTCGTGACACCTTCCGGTGTAATTCGGAAAACTTTGATTTTTTCGACCCCCGCCTGCCATGGCACGGGGCTTAGCGCGTCCAGATGCGGTGGTGTGGGCAAAATCGGCCAACACATGGAATTTTCACGTTCTCCTTGTGCACACGCACCTACCACGATATAAGGAGGTGTCGTGACACCTTCCAGTGAAATTCGGAAATCTTTGATTTTTCGACCCCCGCCCGCCATGGCACGGGGCTTAGCGCGTCCAGAT
This sequence comes from Trifolium repens, assembly GCA_030408175.1. Taxonomy (NCBI): domain Eukaryota; kingdom Viridiplantae; phylum Streptophyta; class Magnoliopsida; order Fabales; family Fabaceae; genus Trifolium; species Trifolium repens. The sequence continues at coordinate 35,067,665 of CP125838.1, read as the reverse complement.
GCGGTGGCGGGGGCAAAATCGGCCAACACATGGAATTTTCACGTTCTCCTTGTGCACACGCTCCTACCACGATATAAGGAGGTGTCGTGACACCTTCCAGTGTAATTCGGAAAACTTTGATTTTTCGACCCCCGCCCGCCATGGCACGGAGCTTAGCGCGTCCAGATGTGGTGGCGAGGCAAAATCGGCCTACACATGGAATTTGCAAGTTCTCCTTGTGCACACGCTCCTACCACGATATAAGGAGCTGTCGTGACACCTTCCTGTGTAATTCGGAAAACTTTGATTTTTTCGACCCCCGCCCGCCATGGCACGGGGCTTTGCAAGTCCAGATGCGGTGGCATGGGCAAAATTGGCCTACACATGGAATTTTAACATTCTCCTTGTGCACACACTCCTACCATGATATAAGGCGGTGTCGTGCTACCTTCCGGTGTAATTCAGAAAAATTTGATTTTTTCAAACCCCGCCCGCCATGGCACGGGGCTTAGAGTGTCCAGATGCGGTGGCGTGGGCAAAATCGGCCTACATATGGAAATTTCACATTCTTCGTGAGCACACGCTCCTACCACGATATAAGGAGGTGTCGTGACACCTTCCGGTGTAATTCGGAAAAATTTGAATTTTTCGACCCCCGCTCGCCATGGCACGGGGCTTAGCGCGTCCAGTTGCGGTGGCGTGGACAAAATCGGCCTACACATGGAATTTCCATGTTCTCCTTGTGCACATGCTCCTACCACGTTATAAGTAGGTGTCGTGATACCTTCCGGTGTAATTCAGAAAACTTTGGTTTTTTCAACCACCGCCCGCCATGGCACGGGGCTTAGTGCGTCCAGATGCGGTGGCTTGGGCAAAATTGGCCTACACATGGAAATTTCACGTTCTCCATGAGCACACACTCCTACCACGATATAAGGCGGTGTCGTGACACCTTCCGGTGTAATTCATAAAACTTTGATTTTTTCGACCCCCGTCAGCCATGGCACTAGGCTTAGCGCGTCCAGATGCGGTGGCATGGGCAAAATTAGCCTACACATGGAATTTTCACGTTCTCCTTGTGCACACACTCCTACCACGATATAAGTAGGTGACGTGACACCTTACGGTGTAATTCGGAAAACTTTGATTTTCGGCCCTCGCCCGCCATTGCACGGGGCTTAGCGAGTCCAGTTGCGGTGGCATGGGCAAAATCGGCCTACACATGGAATTTTCACGATCTCCTTGTGCACACGCTCCTACCACGTTATAAGTAGGTGTCGTGATAACTTCCGGTGTAATTCAGAAAACTTTGAATTTTTCAACCCCCGCCCGCCATGGCACGGGGCTTAGTGCGTCCAGATGCGGTGGCGTGGGCAAAATTTGCCTACACATGGAATTTTCACGTTCTCCGTGAGCACACGCTCCTACCACGATATAAGGAGGTGTCGTGACACCTTCCGGTGTAATTCGGAAAACTTTGATTTTTTCGACCCCCGCCTGCCATGGCACGGGGCTTAGCGCGTCCAGATGCGGTGGTGTGGGCAAAATCGGCCAACACATGGAATTTTCACGTTCTCCTTGTGCACACGCACCTACCACGATATAAGGAGGTGTCGTGACACCTTCCAGTGAAATTCGGAAATCTTTGATTTTTCGACCCCCCCCCCCCCCATGGCACGGAGTTTAGCGCGTCCAGATGTGGTGGCGTGGGCAAAATCGGCCTACACATGGAATTTGTAGGTTCTCCTTGTGCACACGCTCCTACCACGATATAAGGAGGTGAGGTGACACCTTCCGGTGTAATTCGGAAAACTTTGATTTTTTCGACCCCCGCCCGCCATGGCACGGGGCTTAGCGCGTCCAGATGCGGTGGCATGGGAAAAATTGGCCTACACATGGAATTTTCATGTTCTCCTTTGCACACACTTCTACCACGATATAAGTAGGTGTCGTGATACCTTCCGGTGTAATTCAGAAAATTTTGATTTTTTCGGCCGCCGCCTGCCATGGCATGGGGTTTAGCGCGTCCAGATGCGGTGGCGTGGGCAAAATTGGCCTACACATGGAATTTTCTTGGTCTCCTTGTGCACACGCTCCTACCACGATATAAGGAGGTGTCGGACACCTTCCGGTGTAATTCGGAAAACTTTGATTATTTCGACCCCCGCCCTGGCACGAGGCTTAGCGCGTCCAGATGCGGTGGCGTGGGCAAAATCGGCCTACACATGGAAATTTCACATTCTCCGTGAGCACACGCTCCTACCACGATATAAGGAGGTGTCGTGACACCTTCCCGTGTAATTCGGAAAAATTTGAATTTTTCGACCCCCGCTCGCCATGGCACGGGGCTTAGCGCGTCCAGTTGCGGTGGCGTGGACAAAATCGGCCTACACATGGAATTTTCACGTTCTCCTTATGCACACGCTCCTACCACGAAATAAGGAGGTGTCGTGACACCTTCCAGTGTAATTCGGAAAACTTTGATTTTTTCGACCCCCGCCCGCCATGGCACGGGGCTTAGCGCGTCCAGATGCGGTGGCGGGGGCAAAATCGGCCAACACATGGAATTTTCACGTTCTCCTTGTGCACACGCTCCTACCACGATATAAGGAGGTGTCGTGACACCTTCCAGTGTAATTCGGAAAACTTTGATTTTTCGACCCCCGCCCGCCATGGCACGGAGCTTAGCGCGTCCAGATGTGGTGGCGAGGCAAAATCGGCCTACACATGGAATTTGCAAGTTCTCCTTGTGCACACGCTCCTACCACGATATAAGGAGCTGTCGTGACACCTTCCTGTGTAATTCGGAAAACTTTGATTTTTTCGACCCCCGCCCGCCATGGCACGGGGCTTTGCAAGTCCAGATGCGGTGGCATGGGCAAAATTGGCCTACACATGGAATTTTAACATTCTCCTTGTGCACACACTCCTACCATGATATAAGTAGGTGTCGTGCTACCTTCCGGTGTAATTCAGAAAAATTTGATTTTTTCAAACCCCGCCCGCCATGGCACGGGGCTTAGAGCGTCCAGATGCGGTGGCGTGGGCAAAATCGGCCTACATATGGAAATTTCACATTCTTCGTGAGCACACGCTCCTACCACGATATAAGGAGGTGTCGTGACACCTTCCGGTGTAATTCGGAAAAATTTGAATTTTTCGACCCCCGCTCGCCATGGCACGGGGCTTAGCGCGTCCAGTTGCGGTGGCGTGGACAAAATCGGCCTACACATGGAATTTCCATGTTCTCCTTGTGCACATGCTCCTACCACGTTATAAGTAGGTGTCGTGATACCTTCCGGTGTAATTCAGAAAACTTTGGTTTTTTCAACCACCGCCCGCCATGGCACGGGGCTTAGTGCGTCCAGATGCGGTGGCATGGGCAAAATTGGCCTACACATGGAAATTTCACGTTCTCCGTGAGCACACACTCCTACCACGATATAAGGCGGTGTCTTGACACCTTCCGGTGTAATTCAGAAAACTTTGGTTTTTTCGACCCCCGTCAGCCATGGCACTAGGCTTAGCGCGTCCAGATGCGGTGGCATGGGCAAAATTAGCCTACACATGGAATTTTCACGTTCTCCTTGTGCACACACTCCTACCACGATATAAGTAGGTGACGTGACACCTTACGGTGTAATTCGGAAAACTTTGATTTTCGGCCCTCGCCCGCCATTGCACGGGGCTTAGCGAGTCCAGTTGCGGTGGCATGGGCAAAATCGGCCTACACATGGAATTTTCACGATCTCCTTGTGCACACGCTCCTACCACGTTATAAGTAGGTGTCGTGATAACTTCCGGTGTAATTCAGAAAACTTTGATTTTTTCAACCCCCCCGCCCGCCATGGCACGGGGCTTAGTGCGTCCAGATGCGGTGGCGTGGGCAAAATTTGCCGACACATGGAATTTTCACGTTCTCCGTGAGCACACGCTCCTACCACGATATAAGGAGGTGTCGTGACACCTTCCGGTGTAATTCGGAAAACTTTGATTTTTTCGACCCCCGCCTGCCATGGCACGGGGCTTAGCGCGTCCAGATGCGGTGGTGTGGGCAAAATCGGCCAACACATGGAATTTTCACGTTCTCCTTGTGCACACGCTCCTACCACGATATAAGGAGGTGTCGTGACACCTTCCAGTGAAATTCGGAAATCTTTGATTTTTCGACCCCCCCCCCCCATGCCACGGAGTTTAGCGCGTCCAGATGTGGTGGCGTGGGCAAAATCGGCCTACACATGGAATTTGCAAGTTCTCCTTGTGCACACGCTCCTACCACGATATAAGGAGGTGTCGTGACACCTTCCTGTGTAATTCGGAAAACTTTGATTTTTTCGACCCCCGCCCGCCATGGCACGGAGCATAGTGCGTCCAGATGCGGTGGCGTGGGAAAAATCGGCCTACACATGGAATTTGCACGTTCTCCTTGTGCACACGCTCCTACCACGATATAAGGAGGTGTCGTGACACCTTCCGGTGTAATTCGGAAAACTTTGATTTGTCCGACCCCCGCCCGCCATGGCACGGGGCTTAGCGCGTCCAGATGCGGTGGCGTGGGCAAAATCGGCCAACACAAGGAATTTTCACGTTCTCATTGTGCACACGCTCCTACCACGATATAAGGAGGTGTCGTGACACCTTCCGGTGTAATTCGGAAAACTTTGATTTTTTCGACCCCCGCCCGCCATGGCACGGAGCTTAGCGCGTCCAGATGCGGTGGCGTGGGAAAAATCGGCCTACACATGGAATTTGCACGTTCTCCTTGTGCACACGCTCCTACCACGATATTAGGAGGTGTCGTGACACCTTCCGGTGTAATTCGGAAAACTTTGATTTTTTCGACCCCCGCCTGCCATGGCACGGGGCTTAGCGCGTCCAGGTGCGGTGGTGTGGGCAAAATCGGCCAACACATGGAATTTTCACGTTCTCCTTGTGCACACGCTCCTACCACGATATAAGGAGGTGTCGTGACACCTTCCGGTGTAATTCGGAAAACTTTGATTTGTTCGACCCCCGCCCGCCATGGCACGGGGCTTAGCGCGTCCAGATGCGGTGGCGTGGGCAAAATCGGCCAACACAAGGAATTTTCACGTTCTCATTGTGCACACGCTCCTACCACGATATAAGGAGGTGTCGTGACACCTTCCGGTGTAGTTCGGAAAACTTTGATTATTTCGACCCCCGCCCTGGCACGAGGCTTAGCGCGTCCAGATGCGGTGGCGTGGGCAAAATCGGCCTACACATGGAAATTTCACATTCTCCGTGAGCACACGCTCCTACCACGATATAAGGAGGTGTCGTGACACCTTCCCGTGTAATTCGGAAAAATTTGAATTTTTCGACCCCCGCTCGCCATGGCACGGGGCTTAGCGCGTCCAGTTGCGGTGGCGTGGACAAAATCGGCCTACACATGGAATTTTCACGTTCTCCTTATGCACACGCTCCTACCACGAAATAAGGAGGTGTCGTGACACCTTCCAGTGTAATTCGGAAAACTTTGATTTTTTCGACCCCCGCCCGCCATGGCACGGGGCTTAGCGCGTCTAGATGCGGTGGCGGGGGCAAAATCGGCCAACACATGGAATTTTCACGTTCTCCTTGTGCACACGCTCCTACCACGATATAAGGAGGTGTCTTGACACCTTCCAGTGTAATTCGGAAAACTTTGATTTTTCGACCCCCGCCCGCCATGGCACGGAGCTTAGCGCGTCCAGATGTGGTGGCGTGGCAAAATCGGCCTACACATGGAATTTGCAAGTTCTCCTTGTGCACACGCTCCTACCACGATATAAGGAGCTGTCGTGACACCTTCCTGTGTAATTCGGAAAACTTTGATTTTTTCGACCCCCGCCCGCCATGGCACGGGGCTTTGCAAGTCCAGATGCGGTGGCATGGGCAAAATTGGCCTACACATGGAATTTTCACATTCTCCTTGTGCACACACTCCTACCATGATATAAGTAGGTGTCGTGCTACCTTCCGGTGTAATTCAGAAAAATTTGATTTTTTCAAACCCCGCCCGCCATGGCACGGGGCTTAGAGCGTCCAGATGCGGTGGCGTGGGCAAAATCGGCCTACATATGGAAATTTCACATTCTTCGTGAGCACACGCTCCTACCACGATATAAGGAGGTGTCGTGACACCTTCCGGTGTAATTCGGAAAAATTTGAATTTTTCGACCCCCGCTCGCCATGGCACGGGGCTTAGCGCGTCCAGTTGCGGTGGCGTGGACAAAATCGGCCTACACATGGAATTTCCATGTTCTCCTTGTGCACATGCTCCTACCACGTTATAAGTAGGTGTCGTGATACCTTCCGGTGTAATTCAGAAAACTTTGGTTTTTTTAAACAACCGCCCGCCATGGCACGGGGCTTAGTGCGTCCAGATGCGGTGGCATGGGCAAAATTGGCCTACACATGGAAATTTCACGTTCTCCGTGAGCACACACTCCTACCACGATATAAGGCGGTGTCGTGACACCTTCCGGTGTAATTCAGAAAACTTTGATTTTTTCGACCCCCGTCAGCCATGGCACTAGGCTTAGCGCGTCCAGATGCGGTGGCATGGGCAAAATTAGCCTACACATGGAATTTTCACGTTCTCCTTGTGCACACACTCCTACCACGATATAAGTAGGTGACGTGACACCTTACGGTGTAATTCGGAAAACTTTGATTTTCGGCCCTCGCCCGCCATTGCACGGGGCTTAGCGAGTCCAGTTGCGGTGGCATGGGCAAAATCGGCCTACACATGGAATTTTCACGATCTCCTTGTGCACACGCTCCTACCACGTTATAAGTAGGTGTCGTGATAACTTCCGGTGTAATTCAGAAAACTTTGATTTTTTCAACCCCCGCCCGCCATGGCACGGGGCTTAGTGCGTCCAGATGCGGTGGCGTGGGCAAAATTTGCCTACACATGGAATTTTCACGTTCTCCGTGAGCACACGCTCCTACCACGATATAAGGAGGTGTCGTGACACCTTCCGGGGTAATTCGGAAAACTTTGATTTTTTCGACCCCCGCCTGCCATGGCACGGGGCTTAGCGCGTCCAGATGCGGTGGTGTGGGCAAAATCGGCCAACACATGGAATTTTCACGTTCTCCTTGTGCACACGCTCCTACCACGATATAAGGAGGTGTCGTGACACCTTCCAGTGAAATTCGGAAATCTTTGATTTTTCGACCCCCCCCCATGGCACGGAGTTTAGCGCGTCCAGATGTGGTGGCGTGGGCAAAATCGGCCTACACATGGAATTTGCAAGTTCTCCTTGTGCACACGCTCCTACCACGATATAAGGAGGTGTCGTGACACCTTCCTGTGTAATTCGGAAAACTTTGATTTTTTCGACCCCCGCCCGCCATGGCACGGAGCTTAGCGCGTCCAGATGCGGTGGCGTGGGAAAAATCGGCCTACACATGGAATTTGCACGTTCTCCTTGTGCACACGCTCCTACCACGATATTAGGAGGTGTCGTGACACCTTCCGGTGTAATTCGGAAAACTTTGATTTTTTCGACCCCCGCCCGCCATGGCACGGAGCTTAGCGCGTCCAGATGCGGTGGCGTGGGAAAAATCGGCCTACACATGGAATTTGCACGTTCTCCTTGTGCACACGCTCCTACCACGATATTAGGAGGTGTCGTGACACCTTCCGGTGTAATTCGGAAAACTTTGATTTGTTCGACCCCCGCCCGCCATGGCACGGGGCTTAGCGCGTCCAGATGCGGTGGCGTGGGCAAAATCGGCCAACACAAGGAATTTTCACGTTCTCATTGTGCACACGCTCCTACCACGATATAAGGAGGTGTCGTGACACCTTCCGGTGTAGTTCGGAAAACTTTGATTATTTCGACCCCCGCCCTGGCACGAGGCTTAGCGCGTCCAGATGCGGTGGCGTGGGCAAAATCGGCCTACACATGGAAATTTCACCTTCTCCGTGAGCACACGCTCCTACCACGATATAAGGAGGTGTCGTGACACCTTCCCGTGTAATTCGGAAAAATTTGAATTTTTCGACCCCCGCTCGCCATGGCACGGGGCTTAGCGCGTCCAGTTGCAGTGGCGTGGACAAAATCGGCCTACACATGGAATTTTCACGTTCTCCTTATGCACACGCTCCTACCACGAAATAAGGAGGTGTCGTGACACCTTCCAGTGTAATTCGGAAAACTTTGATTTTTTCGACCCCCGCCCGCCATGGCACGGGGCTTAGCGCGTCCAGATGCGGTGGCGGGGGCAAAATCGGCCAACACATGGAATTTTCACGTTCTCCTTGTGCACACGCTCCTACCACGATATAAGGAGGTGTCGTGACACCTTCCAGTGTAATTCGGAAAACTTTGATTTTTCGACCCCCGCCCGCCATGGCACGGAGCTTAGCGCGTCCAGATGTGGTGGCGTGGCAAAATCGGCCTACACATGGAATTTGCAAGTTCTCCTTGTGCACACGCTCCTACCACGATATAAGGAGCTGTCGTGACACCTTCCTGTGTAATTCGGAAAACTTTGATTTTTTCGACCCCCGCCCGCCATGGCACGGGGCTTTGCAAGTCCAGATGCGGTGGCATGGGCAAAATTGGCCTACACATGGAATTTTCACATTCTCCTTGTGCACACACTCCTACCATGATATAAGTAGGTGTCGTGCTACCTTCCGGTGTAATTCAGAAAAATTTGATTTTTTCAAACCCCGCCCGCCATGGCACGGGGCTTAGAGCGTCCAGATGCGGTGGCGTGGGCAAAATCGGCCTACATATGGAAATTTCACATTCTTCGTGAGCACACGCTCCTACCACGATATAAGGAGGTGTCGTGACACCTTCCGGTGTAATTCGGAAAAATTTGAATTTTTCGACCCCCGCTCGCCATGGCACGGGGCTTAGCGCGTCCAGTTGCGGTGGCGTGGACAAAATCGGCCTACACATGGAATTTCCATGTTCTCCTTGTGCACATGCTCCTACCACGTTATAAGTAGGTGTCGTGATACCTTCCGGTGTAATTCAGAAAACTTTGGTTTTTTTAAACAACCGCCCGCCATGGCACGGGGCTTAGTGCGTCCAGATGCGGTGGCATGGGCAAAATTGGCCTACACATGGAAATTTCACGTTCTCCGTGAGCACACACTCCTACCACGATATAAGGCGGTGTCGTGACACCTTCCGGTGTAATTCAGAAAACTTTGATTTTTTCGACCCCCGTCAGCCATGGCACTAGGCTTAGCGCGTCCAGATGCGGTGGCATGGGCAAAATTAGCCTACACATGGAATTTTCACGTTCTCCTTGTGCACACACTCCTACCACGATATAAGTAGGTGACGTGACACCTTACGGTGTAATTCGGAAAACTTTGATTTTCGGCCCTCGCCCGCCATTGCACGGGGCTTAGCGAGTCCAGTTGCGGTGGCATGGGCAAAATCGGCCTACACATGGAATTTTCACGATCTCCTTGTGCACACGCTCCTACCACGTTATAAGTAGGTGTCGTGATAACTTCCGGTGTAATTCAGAAAACTTTGATTTTTTCAACCCCCGCCCGCCATGGCACGGGGCTTAGTGCGTCCAGATGCGGTGGCGTGGGCAAAATTTGCCTACACATGGAATTTTCACGTTCTCCGTGAGCACACGCTCCTACCACGATATAAGGAGGTGTCGTGACACCTTCCGGGGTAATTCGGAAAACTTTGATTTTTTCGACCCCCGCCTGCCATGGCACGGGGCTTAGCGCGTCCAGATGCGGTGGTGTGGGCAAAATCGGCCAACACATGGAATTTTCACGTTCTCCTTGTGCACACGCTCCTACCACGATATAAGGAGGTGTCGTGACACCTTCCAGTGAAATTCGGAAATCTTTGATTTTTCGACCCCCCCCCATGGCACGGAGTTTAGCGCGTCCAGATGTGGTGGCGTGGGCAAAATCGGCCTACACATGGAATTTGCAAGTTCTCCTTGTGCACACGCTCCTACCACGATATAAGGAGGTGTCGTGACACCTTCCTGTGTAATTCGGAAAACTTTGATTTTTTCGACCCCCGCCCGCCATGGCACGGAGCTTAGCGCGTCCAGATGCGGTGGCGTGGGAAAAATCGGCCTACACATGGAATTTGCACGTTCTCCTTGTGCACACGCTCCTACCACGATATTAGGAGGTGTCGTGACACCTTCCGGTGTAATTCGGAAAACTTTGATTTGTTCGACCCCCGCCCGCCATGGCACGGGGCTTAGCGCGTCCAGATGCGGTGGCGTGGGCAAAATCGGCCAACACAAGGAATTTTCACGTTCTCATTGTGCACACGCTCCTACCACGATATAAGGAGGTGTCGTGACACCTTCCGGTGTAGTTCGGAAAACTTTGATTATTTCGACCCCCGCCCTGGCACGAGGCTTAGCGCGTCCAGATGCGGTGGCATGGGCAAAATCGGCCTACACATGGAAATTTCACCTTCTCCGTGAGCACACGCTCCTACCACGATATAAGGAGGTGTCGTGACACCTTCCCGTGTAATTCGGAAAAATTTGAATTTTTCGACCCCCGCTCGCCATGGCACGGGGCTTAGCGCGTCCAGTTGCAGTGGCGTGGACAAAATCGGCCTACACATGGAATTTTCACGTTCTCCTTATGCACACGCTCCTACCACGAAATAAGGAGGTGTCGTGACACCTTCCAGTGTAATTCGGAAAACTTTGATTTTTTCGACCCCCGCCCGCCATGGCACGGGGCTTAGCGCGTCCAGATGCGGTGGCGGGGGCAAAATCGGCCAACACATGGAATTTTCACGTTCTCCTTGTGCACACGCTCCTACCACGATATAAGGAGGTGTCGTGACACCTTCCAGTGTAATTCGGAAAACTTTGATTTTTCGACCCCCGCCCGCCATGGCACGGAGCTTAGCGCGTCCAGATGTGGTGGCGTGGCAAAATCGGCCTACACATGGAATTTGCAAGTTCTCCTTGTGCACACGCTCCTACCACGATATAAGGAGCTGTCGTGACACCTTCCTGTGTAATTCGGAAAACTTTGATTTTTTCGACCCCCGCCCGCCATGGCACGGGGCTTTGCAAGTCCAGATGCGGTGGCATGGGCAAAATTGGCCTACACATGGAATTTTCACATTCTCCTTGTGCACACACTCCTACCATGATATAAGTAGGTGTCGTGCTACCTTCCGGTGTAATTCAGAAAAATTTGATTTTTTCAAACCCCGCCCGCCATGGCACGGGGCTTAGAGCGTCCAGATGCGGTGGCGTGGGCAAAATCGGCCTACATATGGAAATTTCACATTCTTCGTGAGCACACGCTCCTACCACGATATAAGGAGGTGTCGTGACACCTTCCGGTGTAATTCGGAAAAATTTGAATTTTTCGACCCCCGCTCGCCATGGCACGGGGCTTAGCGCGTCCAGTTGCGGTGGCGTGGACAAAATCGGCCTACACATGGAATTTCCATGTTCTCCTTGTGCACACGCTCCTACCACGATATTAGGAGGTGTCGTGACACCTTCCTGTGTAATTCGGAAAACTTTGATTTTTTCGACCCCCGCCCGCCATGGCACGGAGCTTAGTGCGTCCAGATGCGGTGGCGTGGGAAAAATCGGCCTACACATGGAATTTGCACGTTCTCCTTGTGCACACGCTCCTACCACGATATAAGGAGGTGTCGTGATACCTTCCGGTGTAATTCAGAAAACTTTGGTTTTTTTAACCACCGCCCGCCATGGCACGGGGCTTAGTGCGTCCAGATGCGGTGGCATGGGCAAAATTGGCCTACACATGGAAATTTCACGTTCTCCGTGAGCACACACTCCTACCACGATATAAGGCGGTGTCGTGACACCTTCCGGTGTAATTCAGAAAACTTTGATTTTTTCGACCCCCGTCAGCCATGGCACTAGGCTTAGCGCGTCCAGATGCGGTGGCATGGGCAAAATTAGCCTACACATGGAATTTTCACGTTCTCCTTGTGCACACGCTCCTACCACGATATAAGGAGGTGTCGTGACACCTTCCAGTGTAATTCGGAAAACTTTGATTTTTCGACCCCCGCCCGCCATGGCACGGAGCTTAGCGCGTCCAGATGTGGTGGCGTGGCAAAATCGGCCTACACATGGAATTTGCAAGTTCTCCTTGTGCACACGCTCCTACCACGATATAAGGAGCTGTCGTGACACCTTCCTGTGTAATTCGGAAAACTTTGATTTTTTCGACCCCCGCCCGCCATGGCACGGGGCTTTGCAAGTCCAGATGCGGTGGCATGGGCAAAATTGGCCTACACATGGAATTTTCACATTCTCCTTGTGCACACACTCCTACCATGATATAAGTAGGTTCGTGCTACCTTCCGGTGTAATTCAGAAAAATTTGATTTTTTCAAACCCCGCCCGCCATGGCACGGGGCTTAGAGCGCCCAGATGCGGTGGCGTGGGCAAAATCGGCCTACATATGGAAATTTCACATTCTTCGTGAGCACACGCTCCTACCACGATATAAGGAGGTGTCGTGACACCTTCCGGTGTAATTCGGAAAACTTTGATTTTTTCGACCCCCGCCCGCCATGGCACGGAGCTTAGCGCGTCCAGATGCGGTGGCGTGGGAAAAATCGGCCTACACATGGAATTTGCACGTTCTCCTTGTGCACACGCTCCTACCACGATATTAGGAGGTGTCGTGACACCTTCCGGTGTAATTCGGAAAACTTTGATTTTTTCGACCCCCGCCCGCCATGGCACGGAGCTTAGCGCGTCCAGATGCGGTGGCGTGGGAAAAATCGGCCTACACATGGAATTTGCACGTTCTCCTTGTGCACACGCTCCTACCACGATATTAGGAGGTGTCGTGACACCTTCCGGTGTAATTCGGAAAACTTTGATTTGTTCGACCCCCGCCCGCCATGGCACGGGGCTTAGCGCGTCCAGATGCGGTGGCGTGGGCAAAATCGGCCAACACAAGGAATTTTCACGTTCTCATTGTGCACACGCTCCTACCACGATATAAGGAGGTGTCGTGACACCTTCCGGTGTAGTTCGGAAAACTTTGATTATTTCGACCCCCGCCCTGGCACGAGGCTTAGCGCGTCCAGATGCGGTGGCGTGGGCAAAATCGGCCTACACATGGAAATTTCACCTTCTCCGTGAGCACACGCTCCTACCACGATATAAGGAGGTGTCGTGACACCTTCCCGTGTAATTCGGAAAAATTTGAATTTTTCGACCCCCGCTCGCCATGGCACGGGGCTTAGCGCGTCCAGTTGCAGTGGCGTGGACAAAATCGGCCTACACATGGAATTTTCACGTTCTCCTTATGCACACGCTCCTACCACGAAATAAGGAGGTGTCGTGACACCTTCCAGTGTAATTCGGAAAACTTTGATTTTTTCGACCCCCGCCCGCCATGGCACGGGGCTTAGCGCGTCCAGATGCGGTGGCGGGGGCAAAATCGGCCAACACATGGAATTTTCACGTTCTCCTTGTGCACACGCTCCTACCACGATATAAGGAGGTGTCGTGACACCTTCCAGTGTAATTCGGAAAACTTTGATTTTTCGACCCCCGCCCGCCATGGCACGGAGCTTAGCGCGTCCAGATGTGGTGGCGTGGCAAAATCGGCCTACACATGGAATTTGCAAGTTCTCCTTGTGCACACGCTCCTACCACGATATAAGGAGCTGTCGTGACACCTTCCTGTGTAATTCGGAAAACTTTGATTTTTTCGACCCCCGCCCGCCATGGCACGGGGCTTTGCAAGTCCAGATGCGGTGGCATGGGCAAAATTGGCCAACACATGGAAATTTCACGTTCTCCGTGAGCACACGCTCCTACCACGATATAAGGAGGTGTCGTGACACCTTCCGGTGTAATTCGGAAAACTTTGATTTTTTCGACCCCCGCCTGCCATGGCACGGGGCTTAGCGCGTCCAGATGCGGTGGTGTGGGCAAAATCGGCCAACACATGGAATTTTCACGTTCTCCTTGTGCACACGCTCCTACCACGATATAAGGAGGTGTCGTGACACCTTCCGGTGTAATTCGGAAAAATTTGATTTTTCGACCCCCCCCCCCCGTGGCACGGAGCTTAGCGCGTCCAGATGTGGTGGCGTGGGCAAAATCGGCCTACACATGGAATTTGCAAGTTCTCCTTGTGCACACGCTCCTACCACGATATAAGGAGGTGTCGTGACACCTTCCTGTGTAATTCGGAAAACTTTGATTTTTTCGACCCCCGCCCGCCATGGCACGGAGCTTAGTGCGTCCAGATGCGGTGGCGTGGGAAAAATCGGCCTACACATGGAATTTGCACGTTCTCCTTGTGCACACGCTCCTACCACGATATAAGGAGGTGTCGTGACACCTTCCGGTGTAATTCGGAAAACTTTGATTTTTTCGACCCCCGCCCGCCATGGCACGGAGCTTAGCGCGTCCAGATGCGGTGGCGTGGGAAAAATCGGCCTACACATGGAATTTGCACGTTCTCCTTGTGCACACGCTCCTACCACGATATTAGGAGGTGTCGTGACACCTTCCGGTGTAATTCGGAAAACTTTGAATTTTTCGACCCCCGCTCGCCGTGGCACGGGGCTTAGCGCGTCAAGTTGCGATGGCGTGGACAAAATCGGCCTACACATGGAATTTTCACGTTCTCCTTGTGCACATGATCCTACCACGTTATAAGTAGGTGTCGTGATACCTTCCAAGGTAATTCAGAAAACTTTGGTTTTTTCAACCCCCGCCCGCCATGGCACGGGGATTATTGCATCCAGATGCGGTCGCGTGGGCAAAATTGGCCTACACATGGAATTTTCACGTTCTCCGTGAGTACACACTCCTACCACGATATAAGGAGGTGTCGTGACACCTTCTGGTGTAATTTGGAAAACTTTGATTTTTTCGACCCCCGCTCGCCATGGCACGGGGCTTAGTGCGTCCAGATGCGGTGGCGTGGGCAAAATTGGCCTACACATGGAATTTTCACGTTCTCCTTGTGCACACGCTCCTACCACGTTATAAGTAGGTGTCGTGATACCTTCCGGTGTAATTCAGAAAACTTTGATTTTTTCAACCCCGCCCGCCATGGCACGGGGATTATTGCATCCAGATGCGGTCGCGTGGGTGAAATTGGCCTACACATGGAATTTTCACGTTCTCCGTGAGCACACACTCCTACCACGATATAAGGAGGTGTCGTGACACCTTGCGGTGTAATTCGGAAAACTTTGATTTTTTCGACCCCCGCCCGCCATGGCACGGAGCTTAGCGCGTCCAGATGCGGTGGCGTGGGCGAAATTGGCCTACAAATGAAATTTGCACGTTCTCCTTGTGCACACGCTCCTACCACGTTATAAGTAGGTGTCGTGATACCTTCCGGTGTAATTCAGAAAACTTTGATTTTTTCAACCCCGCCCGCCATGGCACGGGGCTTAGTCCGTCCAGATGCGGTGGCGTGGGCAAAATTGGCCTACACATGGAATTTTCACGTTCTCCGTGAGCACACGCTCCTACCACGATATAAGGAGGTGTCGTGACACCTTCCGGTGTAATTCCGAAAAATTTGATTTTTTCGACCCCCGCCCGTCATGGCACGGGGCTTAGCGCGTCCAGATGTGGTGGCGTGGGCAAAATCGGCCAACACTTGGAATTTTCACGTTCTTCTTGTGCACACGCTCCTACCACGATATAAGGAGGTGTCGTGACACCTTCCAGTGTAATTCGGAAAACTTTGATTTTTCGACCCCCGCCCGCCATGGCACGGAGCTTAGCGCGTCCAGATGTGGTGGCGTGGGCAAAATCGGCCTACACATGGAATTTGCAAGTTCTTCTTGTGCACACGCTCCTACCACGATATAAGGAGGTGTTGTGACAACTTCCTGTGTAATTCGGAAAACTTTGATTTTTTCGACCCCCGCCCGCCATGGCACGGGGCTTTGCGCGTCCATATGCGGTGGCATGGGCAAAATTGGCCTACACATGGAATTTTCACATTCTCCTTGTGCACACACTCCTACCACGATATAAGTAGGTGACGTGACACCTTCCGGTGTAATTCGGAAAACTTTGTTTTTCGGCCCCCGCCCGCCATTGCACGGGGCTTAGCGCGTCCAGTTGCGGTGGCGCGGGCAAAATCGGCCTACACATGGAATTTTCACGTTCTCCTTGTGCACACGCTCCTACCACGTTATAAGTAGGTGTCGTGATACCTTCCGGTGTAATTCATAAAACTTTGATTTTTTCAACCCTCGCCCGCCATGGCACGGGGCTTAGTGCGTCCAGATGCGGTGGTGTGGGCAAAATCGGCCAACACATGGAATTTTCACGTTCTTCTTGTGCACACGCTCCTACTACGATATAAGGAGGTGTCGTGACACCTTCCGGTGTAATTCGGAAAAATTTGAATTTTTCGACCCCCGCTCGCCATGGCACGGGGCTTAGCGCGTCCAGTTGCGGTGGCGTGGACAAAATCGGCCTACACATGGAATTTCCATGTTCTCCTTGTGCACATGCTCCTACCACGTTATAAGTAGGTGTCGTGATACCTTCCGGTGTAATTCAGAAAACTTTGATTTTTTCAACCACCGCCCGCCATGGCACGGGGCTTAGTGCGTCCAGATGCGGTGGCATGGGCAAAATTGGCCTACACATGGAAATTTCACGTTCTCCGTGAGCACACGCTCCTACCACGATATAAGGAGGTGTCGTGACACCTTCCGGTGTAATTCGGAAAACTTTGATTTTTTCGACCCCCGCCCGCCATGGCACGGGGCTTAGCGCGTCCAGATGCGGTGGCATGGGAAAAATCGGCCAACACAAGGAATTTTCATGTTCTCCTTGCGCACACGCTCCTACCACGATATAAGGAGGTGTCGTGACACCTTCCGGTGTAATTCGGAAAACTTTGAATTTTTCGACCCCCGCCCGCCATGGCACGGAGCTTAGCGCGTCCAGATGCGGTGGCGTGGGCAAAATCGGCCTACACATGGAATTTGCAGGTTCTCCTTGTGCACACGCTCCTACCACGATATAAGGAGGTGAGGTGACACCTTCCGGTGTAATTCGGAAAACTTTGATTTTATCGACCCCCGCCCGCCATGGCACGGGGCTTAGCGCGTCCAGATGCGGTGGCATGGGAAAAATTGGCCTACACATGGAATTTTCACGTTCTCCTTTGCACACACTTCTACCACGATATAAGTAGGTGTCGTGATACCTTCCGGTGTAATTCAGAAAATTTTGATTTTTTCGGCGCCGCCTGCCATGGCATGGGGTTTAGCGCGTCCAGATGCGGTGGCGTGGGCAAAATTGGCCTACACATGGAATTTTCTTGTTCTCCTTGTGCACACGCTCCTACCACGATATAAGGAGGTGTCGGACACCTTCCGGTGTAATTCGGAAAACTTTGATTATTTCGACCCCCGCCCTGGCACGAGGCTTAGCGCGTCCAGATGCGGTGGCGTGGGCAAAATCGGCCTACACATGGAAATTTCACATTCTCCGTGAGCACACGCTCCTACCACGATATAAGGAGGTGTCGTGACACCTTCCCGTGTAATTCGGAAAAATTTGAATTTTTCGACCCCCGCTCGCCATGGCACGGGGCTTAGCGCGTCCAGTTGCGGTGGCGTGGACAAAATCGGCCTACACATGGAATTTTCACGTTCTCCGTGAGCACACACTCCTACCACGATATAAGGCGGTGTCGTGACACCTTCCGGTGTAATTCAGAAAACTTTGATTTTTTCGACCCCCGTCAGCCATGGCACTAGGCTTAGCGCGTCCAGATGCGGTGGCATGGGCAAAATTAGCCTACACATGGAATTTTCACGTTCTCCTTGTGCACACGCTCCTACCACGATATAAGGAGGTGTCGTGACACCTTCCTGTGTAATTCGGAAAACTTTGATTTTTCGACCCCCGCCCGCCATGGCACGGAGCTTAGCGCGTCCAGATGTGGTGGCGTGGCAAAATCGGCCTACACATGGAATTTGCAAGTTCTCCTTGTGCACACGCTCCTACCACGATATAAGGAGCTGTCGTGACACCTTCCTGTGTAATTCGGAAAACTTTGATTTTTTCGACCCCCGCCCGCCATGGCACGGGGCTTTGCAAGTACAGATGCGGTGGCATGGGCAAAATTGGCCTACACATGGAATTTTCACATTCTCCTTGTGCACACACTCCTACCATGATATAAGTAGGTGTCGTGCTACCTTCCGGTGTAATTCAGAAAAAATTGATTTTTTCAAACCCCGCCCGCCATGGCACGGGGCTTAGAGCGTCCAGATGCGGTGGCGTGGGCAAAATCGGCCTACATATGGAAATTTCACATTCTTCGTGAGCACACGCTCCTACCACGATATAAGGAGGTGTCGTGACACCTTCCGGTGTAATTCGGAAAAATTTGAATTTTTCGACCCCCGCTCGCCATGGCACGGGGCTTAGCGCGTCCAGTTGCGGTGGCGTGGACAAAATCGGCCTACACATGGAATTTCCATGTTCTCCTTGTGCACATGCTCCTACCACGTTATAAGTAGGTGTCGTGATACCTTCCGGTGTATTTCAGAAAACTTTGGTTTTTTCAACCACCGCCCGCCATGGCACGGGGCTTAGTGCGTCCAGATGCGGTGGCATGGGCAAAATTGGCCTACACATGGAAATTTCACGTTCTCCGTGAGCACACACTCCTACCACGATATAAGGCGGTGTCGTGACACCTTCCGGTGTAATTCAGAAAACTTTGATTTTTTCGACCCTCGTCAGCCATGGCACTAGGCTTAGCGCGTCCAGATGCGGTGGCATGGGCAAAATTAGCCTACACATGGAATTTTCACGTTCTCCTTGTGCACACACTCCTACCACGATATAAGTAGGTGACGTGACACCTTACGGTGTAATTCGGAAAACTTTGATTTTCGGCCCTCGCCCGCCATTGCACGGGGCTTAGCGAGTCCAGTTGCGGTGGCATGGGCAAAATCGGCCTACACATGGAATTTTCACGATCTCCTTGTGCACACGCTCCTACCACGTTATAAGTAGGTGTCGTGATAACTTCCGGTGTAATTCAGAAAACTTTGATTTTTTCAACCCTCGCCCGCCATGGCACGGGGCTTAGTGCGTCCAGATGCGGTGGCGTGGGCAAAATTTGCCTACACATGGAATTTTCACGTTCTCCGTGAGCACACGCTCCTACGACGATATAAGGAGGTGTCGTGACACCTTCCGGTGTAATTCGGAAAACTTTGATTTTTTCGACCCCCGCCTGCCATGGCACGGGGCTTAGCGCGTCCAGATGCGGTGGTGTGGGCAAAATCGGCCAACACATGGAATTTTCACGTTCTCCTTGTGCACACGCTCCTACCACGATATAAGGAGGTGTCGTGACACCTTCCAGTGAAATTCGGAAATCTTTGATTTTTCGACCCCCCCCAAGGCACGGAGTTTAGCGCGTCCAGATGTGGTGGCGTGGGCAAAACCGGCCTACACATGGAATTTGCAAGTTCTCCTTGTGCCCACGCTCCTACCACGATATAAGGAGGTGTCGTGACACCTTCCTGTGTAATTCGGAAAACTTTGATTTTTTCGACCCCCGCCCGCCATGGCACGGAGCTTAGTGCGTCCAGATGCGGTGGCGTGGGAAAAATCGGCCTACACATGGAATTTGCAGGTTCTCCTTGTGCACACGCTCCTACCACGATATAAGGAGGTGTCGTGACACCTTCCGGTGTAATTCGGAAAACTTTGATTTGTCCGACCCCCGCCCGCCATGGCACGAGGCTTAGCGCGTCCAGATGCGGTGGCGTGGGCAAAATCGGCCAACACAAGGAATTTTCACGTTCTCATTGTGCACACGCTCCTACCACGATATAAGGAGGTGTCGTGACACCTTCCGGTGTAATTCGGAAAACTTTGATTTTTTCGACCCCCGCCCGCCATGGCACGGAGCTTAGCGCGTCCAGATGCGGTGGCGTGGGAAAAATCGGCCTACACATGGAATTTGCACGTTCTCCTAGTGCACACGCTCCTACCACGATATAAGGAGGTGTCGTGACACCTTCCGGTGTAATTCGGAAAACTTTGATTTGTCCGACCCCCGCCCGCCATGGCACGGGGCTTAGCGCGTCCAGATGCGGTGGCGTGGGCAAAATCGGCCAACACAAGGAATTTTCACGTTCTCATTGTGCACACGCTCCTACCACGATATAAGGAGGTGTCGTGACACCTTCCGGTGTAATTCGGAAAACTTTGATTTTTTCGACCCCCGCCCGCCATGGCACGGAGCTTAGCGCGTCCAGATGCGGTGGCGTGGGCAAAATCGGCCTACACATGGAATTTGCAGGTTCTCCCTGTGCACACGCTCCTACCACGATATAAGGAGGTGAGGTGATACCTTCCGGTGTAATTCGGAAAACTTTGATTTTTCGACCCCCGCCTGCCATGGCACGGGGCTTAGCGCGTCCAGATGCGGTGGCATGGGAAAAATTGGCCTACACATGGAATTTTCACGATCTCCTTTGCACACACTCCTACCACGATATAAGTAGGTGTCGTGATACCTTCCGGTGTAATTCAGAAAACTTTGATTTTTTCCGCCCCCGCCTGCCATGCATGGGGTTTAGCGCGTCCAGATGCGGTGGCGTGGGCAAAATTGGCCTACACATGGAATTTTCTTGGTCTCCTTGTGCACACGCTCCTACCACGATATAAGGAGGTGTCGGACACCTTCCGGTGTAATTCGGAAAACTTTGATTATTTCGACCCCCGCCCGCCATGGCACGAGGCTTACCGCGTCCAGATGCGGTGGCGTGGGCAAAATCGGCTAACACATGGAATTTTCACATTTTCCGTGAGCACACGCTCCTACCACGATATAAGGAGGTGTCGTGACACCTTCCGGTGTAATTCGGAAAAATTTGAATTTTTCGACCCCCGCTCGCCGTGGCACGGGGCTTAGCGCGTCCAGATGCGGTGGCGTGGGCAAAATTTGCCTACACATGGAATTTTCACGTTCTCCTTGTGCACACACTCCTACCACGATATAAGTAGGTGACATGACACCTTCCGGTGTAATTCGGAAAACTTTTATTTTCGGCCCTCGCCCGCCATTGCACGGGGCTTAGCGAGTCCAGTTGCGGTGGCATGGGCCAAATCGGCCTACACATGGAATTTTCACGATCTCCTTGCGCACACGCTCCTACCACGTTATAAGTAGGTGTCGTGATAACTTCCGGTGTAATTCAGAAAACTTTGATTTTTTCAACCCCCGCCCGCCATGGCACGGGGCTTAGTGCGTCCAGATGCGGTGGCGTGGGCAAAATTTGCCTACACATGGAATTTTCACGTTCTCCGTGAGCACACGCTCCTACCACGATATAAGGAGGTGTCGTGACACCTTCCGGTGTAATTCGGAAAACTTTGATTTTTTCGACCCCCGCCCGCCATGGCACGGGGCTTAGCGCGTCCAGATGCGGTGGCGTAGGCAAAATCGGCCAACACATGGAATTTTCACGTTCTCCTTGTGCACACGCTCCTACCACCATATAAGGAGGTGTCGTGACACCTTCCAGTGAAATTCGGAAATCTTTGATTTTTCGACCCCCCCCATGGCACGGAGTTTAGCGCGTCCAGATGTGGCGGCGTGGGCAAAATCGGCCTACACATGGAATTTGCAAGTTCTCCTTGTGCACACGCTCCTACCACGATATAAGGAGGTGTCGTGACACCTTCCTGTGTAATTCGGAAAACTTTGATTTTTTCGACCCCCGCCCGCCATGGCACGGAGCTTAGTGCGTCCAGATGCGGTGGCGTGGGAAAAATTGGCCTACACATGGAATTTGCACGTTCTCCTTGTGCACACGTTCCTACCACGATATAAGGAGGTGTCGTGACACCTTCCAGTGAAATTCGGAAATCTTTGATTTTTCGACCCCCCCCATGGCACGGAGTTTAGCGCGTCCAGATGTGGTGGCGTGGGCAAAATCGGCCTACACATGGAATTTGCAAGTTCTCCTTGTGCACACGCTCCTACCACGATATAAGGAGGTGTCGAGACACCTTCCTGTGTAATTCGGAAAACTTTGATTTTTTCGACCCCCGCCCGCCATGGCACGGGGATTATTGCATCCAGATGCGGTCGCGTGGGCAAAATTGGCCTACACATGGAATTTTCACGTTCTCCGTGAGCACACACTCCTACCACGATATAAGGAGGTGTCGTGACACCTTGCGGTGTAATTCGGAAAACTTTGATTTTTTCGACCCCCGCCCGCCATGGCACGGAGCTTAGCGCGTCCAGATGCGGTGGCGTGGGCGAAATTGGCCTACAAATGAAATTTGCACGTTCTCCTTGGGCACACCCTCCTACCACGATATAAGGAGGTGTCGTGATACCTTCCGGTGTAATTCAGAAAACTTTGATTTTTTCAACCCCCGCCCGCCATGGCACGGGGCTTAGTCCGTCCAGATGCGGTGGCGTGGGCAAAATTGGCCTACACATGGAATTTTCACGTTCTCCGTGAGCACACGCTCCTACCACGATATAAGGAGGTGTCGTGACACCTTCCGGTGTAATTCGGAAAAATTTGATTTTTTCGACCCCCGCCCGTCATGGCACGGGGCTTAGCGCGTCCAGATGCGGTGGCGTGGGCAAAATCGGCCAACACTTGGAATTTTCACGTTCTCCTTGTGCACACGCTCCTACCACGATATAAGGAGGTGTCGTGACACCTTCCAGTGTAATTCGGAAAACTTTGATTTTTCGACCCCCGCCCGCCATGGCACGGAGCTTAGCGCGTCCAGATGTGGTGGCGTGGGCAAAATCGGCCTACACATGGAATTTGCAAGTTCTTCTTGTGCACACGCTCCTACCACGATATAAGGAGGTGTTGTGACAACTTCCTGTGTAATTCGGAAAACTTTGATTTTTTCGACCCCCGCCCGCCATGGCACGGGGCTTTGCGCGTCCATATGCGGTGGCATGGGCAAAATCGGCCTACACATGGAATTTTCACGTTCTCCTTGTGCACACGCTCCTACCACGTTATAAGTAGGTGTCGTGATACCTTCCGGTGTAATTCATAAAACTTTGATTTTTTCAACCCTCGCCCGCCATGGCACGGGGCTTAGTGCGTCCAGATGCGGTGGTGTGGGCAAAATCGGCCAACACATGGAATTTTCACGTTCTTCTTGTGCACACGCTCCTACTACGATATAAGGAGGTGTCGTGACACCTTCCGGTGTAATTCGGAAAAATTTGAATTTTTCGACCCCCGCTCGCCATGGCACGGGGCTTAGCGCGTCCAGTTGCGGTGGCGTGGACAAAATCGGCCTACACATGGAATTTCCATGTTCTCCTTGTGCACATGCTCCTACCACGTTATAAGTAGGTGTCGTGATACCTTCCGGTGTAATTCAGAAAACTTTGATTTTTTTCAACCACCGCCCGCCATGGCACGGGGCTTAGTGCGTCCAGATGCGGTGGCATGGGCAAAATTGGCCTACACATGGAAATTTCACGTTCTCCGTGAGCACACGCTCCTACCACGATATAAGGAGGTGTCGTGACACCTTCCGGTGTAATTCGGAAAACTTTGATTTTTTCGACCCCCGCCCGCCATGGCACGGGGCTTAGCGCGTCCAGATGCGGTGGCATGGGAAAAATCGGCCAACACAAGGAATTTTCACGTTCTCCTTGTGCACACGCTCCTACCACGATATAAGGAGGTGTCGTGACACCTTCCGGTGTAATTCGGAAAACTTTGAATTTTTCGACCCCCGCCCGCCATGGCACGGAGCTTAGCGCGTCCAGATGCGGTGGCGTGGGCAAAATCGGCCTACACATGGAATTTACAGGTTCTCCTTGTGCACACGCTCCTACCACGATATAAGGAGGTGAGGTGACACCTTCCGGTGTAATTCGGAAAACTTTGATTTTTTCGACCCCCGCCCGCCATGGCACGGGGCTTAGCGCGTCCAGATGCGGTGGCATGGGAAAAATTGGCCTACACATGGAATTTTCACGTTCTCCTTTGCACACACTTCTACCACGATATAAGTAGGTGTCGTGATACCTTCCGGTGTAATTCAGAAAATTTTGATTTTTTCGGCGCCGCCTGCCATGGCATGGGGTTTAGCGCGTCCAGATGCGGTGGCGTGGGCAAAATTGGCCTACACATGGAATTTTCTTGTTCTCCTTGTGTACACGCTCCTACCACGATATAAGGAGGTGTCGGACACCTTCCGGTGTAATTCGGAAAACTTTGATTTTTTCAACCCCCGCCCGCCATGGCACGGAGCTTAGTGCGTCCAGATGCGGTGGCGTGGGAAAAATCGGCCTACACATGGAATTTGCACGTTCTCCTTGTGCACACGCTCCTACCACGATATAAGGAGGTGTCGTGACACCTTCCGGTGTAATTCGGAAAACTTTGATTTGTCCGACCCCCGCCCACCATGGCACGGGGCTTAGCGCGTCCAGATGCGGTGGCGTGGGCAAAATCGGCCAACACAAGGAATTTTCACGTTCTCATTGTGCACACGCTCCTACCACGATATAAGGAGGTGTCGTGACACCTTCCGGTGTAATTCGGAAAACTTTGATTTTTTCGACCCCCGCCCGCCATGGCACGGAGCTTAGCGCGTCCAGATGCGGTGGCGTGGGAAAAATCGGCCTACACATGGAATTTGCACGTTCTCCTAGTGCACACGCTCCTACCACGATATAAGGAGGTGTCGTGACACCTTCCGGTGTAATTCGGAAAACTTTGATTTGTCCGACCCCCGCCCGCCATGGCACGGGGCTTAGCGCGTCCAGATGCGGTGGCGTGGGCAAAATCGGCCAACACAAGGAATTTTCACGTTCTCATTGTGCACACGCTCCTACCACGATATAAGGAGGTGTCGTGACACCTTCCGGTGTAATTCGGAAAACTTTGATTTTTTCGACCCCCGCCCGCCATGGCACGGAGCTTAGCGCGTCCAGATGCGGTGGCGTGGGCAAAATCGGCCTACACATGGAATTTGCAGGTTCTCCCTGTGCACACGCTCCTACCACGATATAAGGAGGTGAGGTGATACCTTCCGGTGTAATTCGGAAAACTTTGATTTTTCGACCCCCGCCTGCCATGGCACGGGGCTTAGCGCGTCCAGATGCGGTGGCATGGGAAAAATTGGCCTACACATGGAATTTTCACGATCTCCTTTGCACACACTTCTACCACGATATAAGTAGGTGTCGTGATACCTTCCGGTGTAATTCAGAAAACTTTGATTTTTTCGGCCCCCGCCTGCCATGCACGGGGTTTAGCGCGTCCAGATGCGGTGGCGTGGGCAAAATTGGCCTACACATGGAATTTTCTTGGTCTCCTTGTGCACACGCTCCTACCACGATATTAGGAGGTGTCGGACACCTTCCGGTGTAATTCGGAAAACTTTGATTATTTCGACCCCCGCCCGCCATGGCACGAGGCTTACCGCGTCCAGATGCGGTGGCGTGGGCAAAATCGGCTAACACATGGAATTTTCACATTCTCCGTGAGCACACGCTCCTACCACGATATAAGGAGGTGTCGTGATACCTTCCGGTGTAATTCGGAAAAATTTGAATTTTTCGACCCCCGCTCGCCGTGGCACGGGGCTTAGCGCGTCCAGTTGCAATGGCGTGGACAAATTCGGCCTACACATGGAATTTTTACGTTCTCCTTGTGCACATGCTCCTACCACGTTATAAGTAGGTGTCGTGATACCTTCCAAGGTAATTCAGAAAACTTTGGTTTTTTCAACCACCGCCCGCCATGGCACGGGGCTTAGTGCGTCCAGATGCGGTGGCATGGGCAAAATTGGCCTACACATGGAAATTTCACGTTCTCCGTGAGCACACACTCCTACCACGATATAAGGCGGTGTCGTGACACCTTCCGGTGTAATTCAGAAAACTTTGATTTTTTCGACCCCCGCCAGCCATGGCACTAGGCTTAGCGCGTCCAGATGCGGTGGCATGGGCAAAATTAGCCTACACATGGAATTTTCACGTTCTCCTTGTGCACACACTCCTACCACGATATTAGTAGGTGACATGGCACCTTCCGGTGTAATTCGGAAAACTTTGATTTTCGGCCCTCGCCCGCCATTGCACGGGGCTTAGCGAGTCCAGTTGCGGTGGCATGGGCAAAATCGGCCTACACATGGAATTTTAACGATCTCCTTGTGCACACGCTCCTACCAGGTTATAAGTAGGTGTCGTGATAACTTCCGGTGCAATTCAGAAAACTTTGATTTTTTCAACCCCCGCCCGCCATGGCACGGGGCTTAGTGCGTCCAGATGCGGTGGCGTGGGCAAAATTTGCCTACACATGGAATTTTCACGTTCTCCGTGAGCACACGCTCCTACCACGATATAAGGAGGTGTCGTGACACCTTCCGGTGTAATTCGGAAAACTTTGATTTTTTCGACCCCCGCCCGCCATGGCACGGGGCTTAGCGCGTCCAGATGCGGTGGCGTGGGCAAAATCGGCCAACACATGGAATTTTCACGTTGTCCTTGTGCACACGCTCCTACCACGATATAAGGAGGTGTCGTGACACCTTCCAGTGAAATTCGGAAATCTTTGATTTTTCGACCCCCCCCATGGCACGGAGTTTAGCGCGTCCAGATGTGGTGGCGTGGGCAAAATCGGCCTACACATGGAATTTGCAAGTTCTCCTTTTGCACACGCTCCTACCACGATATAAGGAGGTGTCGTGACACCTTCCTGTGTAATTCGGAAAACTTTGATTTTTTCGACCCCCGCCCGCCATGGCACGGAGCTTAGTGCGTCCAGATGCGGTGGCGTGGGAAAAATCGGCCTACACATGGAATTTGCACGTTCTCCTTGTGCACACGTTCCTACCACGATATAAGGAGGTGTCGTGACACCTTCCAGTGAAATTCGGAAATCTTTGATTTTTCGACCCCCCCCATGGCACGGAGTTTAGCGCGTCCAGATGTGGTGGCGTGGGCAAAATCGGCCTACACATGGAATTTGCAAGTTCTCCTTGTGCACACGCTCCTACCACGATATAAGGAGGCGTCGTGACACCTTCCTGTGTAATTCGGAAAACTTTGATTTTTTCGACCCCCGCCCGCCATGGCACGGAGCTTAGTGCGTCCAGATGCGGTGGCGTGGGAAAAATCGGCCTACACATGCAATTTGCACGTTCTCCATGTGCACACGCTCCTACCACGATATAAGGAGGTGTCGTGACACCTTCCGGTGTAATTCGGAAAACTTTGATTTGTTCGACCCCCGCCCGCCATGGCACGGGGCTTAGCGCGTCCAGATGCGGTGGCGTGGGCAAAATCGGCCAACACAAGGAATTTTCACGTTCTCATTGTGTACACGCTCCTACCACGATATAAGGAGGTGTCGTGACACCTTCCGGTGTAATTCGGAAAACTTTGATTTTTTCGACCCCCGCCCGCCATGGCACGGAGCTTAGCGCGTCCAGATGCGGTGGCGTGGGAAAAATCGGCCTACACATGGAATTTGCACGTTCTCCATGTGCACACGCTCCTACCACGATATAAGGAGGTGTCGTGACACCTTCCGGTGTAATTCGGAAAACTTTGATTTGTTCGACCCCCGCCCGCCATGGCACGGGGCTTAGCGCGTCCAG
The DNA here is from genome assembly GCA_030408175.1 of Trifolium repens. Lineage (NCBI taxonomy): Eukaryota > Viridiplantae > Streptophyta > Magnoliopsida > Fabales > Fabaceae > Trifolium > Trifolium repens. The sequence goes on along the minus strand of CP125838.1, from coordinate 35,040,053 downwards.
ATGCGGTGGCGTGGGCAAAATCGGCCAACACAAGGAATTTTCACGTTCTCATTGTGCACACGCTCCTACCACGATATAAGGAGGTGTCGTGACACCTTCCGGTGTAATTCGGAAAACTTTGATTTTTTCGACCCCCGCCCGCCATGGCACGGAGCTTAGCGCGTCCAGATGCGGTGGCGTGGGAAAAATCGGCCTACACATGGAATTTGCATGTTCTCCTTGTGCACACGCTCCTACCACGATATAAGGAGGTGTCGTGACACCTTCCGGTGTAATTCGGAAAACTTTGATTTGTTCGACCCCCGCCCGCCATGGCACGGGGCTTAGCGCGTCCAGATGCGGTGGCGTGGGCAAAATCGGCCAACACAAGGAATTTTCACGTTCTCATTGTGCACACGCTCCTACCACGATATAAGGAGGTGTCGTGACACCTTCCAGTGAAATTCGGAAATCTTTGATTTTTCGACCCCCCCCATGGCACGGAGTTTAGCGCGTCCAGATGTGGTGGCGTGGGTAAAATCGGCCTACACATGGAATTTGCAAGTTCTCCTTGTGCACACGCTCCTACCACGATATAAGGAGGTGTCGTGACACCTTCCTGTGTAATTCGGAAAACTTTGATTTTTTCGACCCCCGCCCGCCATGGCACGGAGCTTAGTGCATCCAGATGCGGTGGCGTGGGAAAAATCGGCCTACACATGAAATTTGCACGTTCTCCTTGTGCACACGTTCCTACCACGATATAAGGAGGTGTCGTGACACCTTCCAGTGAAATTCGGAAATCTTTGATTTTTCGACCCCCCCCATGGCACGAAGTTTAGCGCGTCCAGATGTGGTGGCGTGGGCAAAATCGGCCTACACATGGAATTTGCAAGTTCTCCTTGTGCACACGCTCCTACCACGATATAAGGAGGTGTCGTGACACCTTCCTGTGTAATTCGGAAAACTTTGATTTTTTCGACCCCCGCCCGCCATGGCACGGAGCTTAGTGCGTCCAGATGCGGTGGCGTGGGAAAAATCGGCCTACACATGGAATTTGTACGTTCTCCTTGTGCACACGCTCCAACCACGATATAAGGAGGTGTCGTGACACCTTCCAGTGAAATTCGGAAATCTTTGATTTTTCGACCCCCCCATGGCACGGAGTTTAGCGCGTCCAGATGTGGTGGCGTGGGCAAAATCGGCCTACACATGGAATTTGCAAGTTCTCCTTGTGCACACGGTCCTACCACGATATAAGGAGGTGTCGTGACGTCTTCCTGTGTAATTCGAAAAACTTTGATTTTTTCGACCCCCGCCCGCCATGGCACGGGGCTTTGCGCGTCCAGATGCGGTGGCATAGGCAAAATTGGCCTGCACATGGAATTTTCACATTCTCCTTGTGCACACACTCCTACCACGATATAAGTAGGTCTCGTGATACCTTCCGGTGTAATTCAGAAAACTTTGATTTTTTCAACCCCCGCCCGCCATGGCACGGGGCTCAGTGCGTCCAGATGCGGTGGCGTGGGCAAAATCGGCCTACACATGGAATTTTCACGTTCTTCTTGTGCACACGCTCCTACCACGATATAAGGAGGTGTCGTGACACCTTCCGGTGTAATTCAGAAAACTTTGATTTTTTCGACCGCCGCCCGCCATGGCACGGGGATTAGCGCGTCCAGATGCGGTGGCATGGGAAAAATTGGCCTACACATGGAATTTTCACGTTCTTCTTTGCACACACTCCTACCACGATATAAGTAGGTGTCGTGATACCTTCCGGTGTAATTCAGAAAACTTTATTTTTTCGGCCCCCGCCTGCCATGGCATGGGGTTTAGCGCGTCCAGATGCGGTGGCGTGGGCAAAATTGGCCTACACATGGAATTTTCTTGGTCTCCTTGTGCACACGCTCCTACCACGATATAAGGAGGTGTCGGACACCTTCCGGTGTAATTCGGAAAACTTTGATTATTTCAACCCCCGCCCGCCATGGCACGAGGCTTAGCGCGTCCAGATGCGGTGGCGTGGGCAAAATCGGCCTACACATGGAAATTTCACATTCTCCGTGAGCATACGCTCCTACCACGATATAAGGAGGTGTCGTGACACCTTCCGGTGTAATTCGGAAAAATTTGAATTTTTCGACCCCCGCTCGCCATGGCACGGGGCTTAGCGCGTCCAGTTGCGGTGGCGTGGACAAAATCGGCCTACACATGGAATTTTCACGTTCTCCTTGTGCACACGCTCCTACCACGATATAAGGAGGTGTCGTGACTCATTCCTGTGTAATTCGGAAAACTTTGATTTTTTCGACCCCCGCCCGCCATGGCACGGAGCTTAGTGCGTCCAGATGCGGTGGCGTGGGAAAAATCGGCCTACACATGGAATTTGCACATTCTCCTTGTGCACACGCTCCTCCCACGATATAAGGAGGTGTCGTGACACCTTCCAGTGAAATTCGGAAATCTTTGATTTTTCGACCCCCCCCATGGCACGAAGTTTAGCGCGTCCAGATGTGGTGGCGTGGGCAAAATCGGCCTACACATGGAATTTGCAAGTTCTCCTTGTGCACACGCTCCTACCACGATATAAGGAGGTGTCGTGACACCTTCCTGTGTAATTCGGAAAACTTTGATTTTTTCGACCCCCGCCCGCCATGGCACGGAGCTTAGTGCGTCCAGATGCGGTGGCGTGGGAAAAATCGGCCTACACATGGAATTTGTACGTTCTCCTTGTGCACACGCTCCTACCACGATATAAGGAGGTGTCGTGACACCTTCCAGTGAAATTCGGAAATCTTTGATTTTTCGACCCCCCCATGGCACGGAGTTTAGCGCGTCCAGATGTGGTGGCGTGGGCAAAATCGGCCTACACATGGAATTTGCAAGTTCTCCTTGTGCACACGGTCCTACCACGATATAAGGAGGTGTCGTGACGTCTTCCTGTGTAATTCGAAAAACTTTGATTTTTTCGACCCCCGCCCGCCATGGCACGGGGCTTTGCGCGTCCAGATGCGGTGGCATAGGCAAAATTGGCCTGCACATGGAATTTTCACATTCTCCTTGTGCACACACTCCTACCACGATATAAGTAGGTCTCGTGATACCTTCCGGTGTAATTCAGAAAACTTTGATTTTTTCAACCCCCGCCCGCCATGGCACGGGGCTCAGTGCGTCCAGATGCGGTGGCGTGGGCAAAATCGGCCTACACATGGAATTTTCACGTTCTTCTTGTGCACACGCTCCTACCACGATATAAGGAGGTGTCGTGACACCTTCCGGTGTAATTCGGAAAACTTTGATTTTTTCGACCGCCGCCCGCCATGGCACGGGGATTAGCGCGTCCAGATGCGGTGGCATGGGAAAAATTGGCCTACACATGGAATTTTCACGTTCTTCTTTGCACACACTCCTACCACGATATAAGTAGGTGTCGTGATACCTTCCGGTGTAATTCAGAAAACTTTATTTTTTCGGCCCCCGCCTGCCATGGCATGGGGTTTAGCGCGTCCAGATGCGGTGGCGTGGGCAAAATTGGCCTACACATGGAATTTTCTTGGTCTCCTTGTGCACACGCTCCTACCACGATATAAGGAGGTGTCGGACACCTTCCGGTGTAATTCGGAAAACTTTGATTATTTCAACCCCCGCCCGCCATGGCACGAGGCTTAGCGCGTCCAGATGCGGTGGCGTGGGCAAAATCGGCCTACACATGGAAATTTCACATTCTCCGTGAGCATACGCTCCTACCACGATATAAGGAGGTGTCGTGACACCTTCCGGTGTAATTCGGAAAAATTTGAATTTTTCGACCCCCGCTCGCCATGGCACGGGGCTTAGCGCGTCCAGTTGCGGTGGCGTGGACAAAATCGGCCTACACATGGAATTTTCACGTTCTCCTTGTGCACACGCTCCTACCACGATATAAGGAGGTGTCGTGACTCATTCCTGTGTAATTCGGAAAACTTTGATTTTTTCGACCCCCGCCCGCCATGGCACGGAGCTTAGTGCGTCCAGATGCGGTGGCGTGGGAAAAATCGGCCTACACATGGAATTTGCACATTCTCCTTGTGCACACGCTCCTCCCACGATATAAGGAGGTGTCGTGACACCTTCCAGTGAAATTCGGAAATCTTTGATTTTTCGACCCCCCCCATGGCACGGAGTTTAGCGCGTCCAGATGTGGTGGCGTGGGCAAAATCGGCCTACACATGGAATTTGCAAGTTCTCCTTGTGCACACGCTCCTACCACGATATAAGGAGGTGTCGTGACACCTTCCTGTGTAATTCGGAAAACTTTGATTTTTTCGACCCCCGCCCGCCATGGCACGGAGCTTAGTGCGTCCAGATGCGGTGGCGTGGGAAAAATCGGCCTACACATGGAATTTGAACGTTCTCCTTGTGCACACGCTCCTACCACGATATAAGGAGGTGTCGTGACACCTTCCAGTGAAATTCAGAAATCTTTGATTTTTCGACCCCCCCCCCCCCCCATGGCACGGAGTTTAGCGCGTCCAGATGTGGTGGCGTGGGCAAAATCGGCCTACACATGGAATTTGCAAGTTCTCCTTGTGCACACGGTCCTACCACGATATAAGGAGGTGTCGTGACGTCTTCCTGTGTAATTCGGAAAACTTTGATTTTTTCGACCCCCGCCCGCCATGGCACGGGGCTTTGCGCGTCCAGATGCGGTGGCATGGGCAAAATTGGCCTGCACATGGAATTTTCACATTCTCCTTGTGCACACGCTCCTACCACGATATAAGGAGGTGTCGGACACCTTCCAGTGTAATTCGGAAAACTTTGATTATTTCGACCCCCGCCCGCCATGGCACGAGGCTTAGCGCGTCCAGATGCGGTGGCGTGGGCAAAATCGGCCTACACATGGAATTTGCAAGTTCTCCTTGTGCACACGGTCCTACCACGATATAAGGAGGTGTCGTGACATCTTCCTGTGTAATTCGGAAAACTTTGATTTTTTCGACCCCCGCCCGCCAGGGCACGGGGCTTTGCGCGTCCAGATGCGGTGGCATGGGCAAAATTGGCCTGCACATGGAATTTTCACATTCTCCTTGTGCACACGCTCCTACCACGATATAAGGAGGTGTCGGACACCTTCCAGTGTAATTCGGAAAACTTTGATTATTTCGACCCCCGCCCGCCATGGCACGAGGCTTAGCGCGTCCAGATGCGGTGGCGTGGGCAAAATCGGCCTACACATGGAATTTGCAAGTTCTCCTTGTGCACACGGTCCTACCACGATATAAGGAGGTGTCGTGACATCTTCCTGTGTAATTCGGAAAACTTTGATTTTTTCGACCCCCGCCCGCCAGGGCACGGGGCTTTGCGCGTCCAGATGCGGTGGCATGGGCAAAATTGGCCTGCACATGGAATTTTCACATTCTCCTTGTGCACACACTCCTACCACGATATAAGTAGGTCTCGTGATACCTTCCGGTGTAATTCAGAAAACTTTGATTTTTTCAACCCCTGCCCACCATGGCACGGGGCTCAGTGCGTCCAGATGCGGTGGCGTGGGCAAAATCGGCCTACACATGGAATTTTCACGTTCTTCTTGTGCACACGCTCCTACCACGATATAAGGAGGTGTCGTGACACCTTCCGGTGTAATTCGGAAAACTTTGATTTTTTCGACCCTCGCCCGCCATGGCACGGGGATTAGCGCGTCCAGATGCGGTGGCATGGGAAAAATTCGCCTACACATGGAATTTTCACGTTCTTCTTTGCACACACTCCTACCACGATATAAGTAGGTGTCGTGATACCTTCCGGTGTAATTCAGAAAACTTTGATTTTTTCGGCACCCGCCTTCCATGGCATGGGGTTTAGCGCGTCCAGATGCGGTGGCGTGGGCAAAATTGGCCTACACATGGAATTTTCTTGGTCTCCTTGTGCACACGCTCCTACCACGATATAAGGAGGTGTCGGACACCTTCCGGTGTAATTCGGAAAACTTTGATTATTTCGACCCCACCCGCCATGGCACGAGGCTTAGCGCGTCCAGATGCGGTGGCGTGGGCAAAATCGGCCTACACATGGAAATTTCACATTCTCCGTGAGCACACGCTCCTACCACGATATAAGGAGGTGTCGTGACACCTTCCGGTGTAATTCGGAAAAATTTGAATTTTTCGACCCCCGCTCGCCATGGCACGGGGCTTAGCGCGTCCAGTTGCGGTGGCGTGGACAAAATCGGCCTACACATGGAATTTCAACATTCTCCTTGTGCACATGCTCCTACCACGTTATAAGTAGGTGTCGTGATACCTTCTGGTGTAATTCAGAAAACTTTGATTTTTTCAACCACCGCCCGCCATGGCACGGGGCTTAGTGCGTCCAGATGCGGTGGCATGGGCAAAATTGGCCTACACATGGAAATTTCACGTTCTCCGTGAGCACACGCTCCTACCACGATATAAGGAGGTGTCGTGACACCTTCCGGTGTAATTCGGAAAACTTTGATTTTTTCGACCCCCGCCCGCCATGGCACGGGGCTTAGCGCGTCCAGATGCGGTGGCATGGGCAAAATCGGCCAACACAAGGAATTTTCACGTTCTCCTTGTGCACACGCTCCTACCACGATATAAGGAGGTGTCGTGACACCTTCCGGTGTAATTCGGAAAACTTTGATTTTTTCGACCCCCGCCCGCCATGGCACGGAGCTTAGCGCGTCCAGATGCGGTGGCGTGGGCAAAATCGGCCTACACATCGAATTTACAGGTTCTCCTTGTGCACACGCTCCAACCACGATATAAGGAGGTGAGGTGACACCTTCCGGTGTAATTCGGAAAACTTTGATTTTTTCGACCCCCGCCCGCCATGGCTCGGGGCTTAGCGCGTCCAGATGCGGTGGCATGGGAAAAATTGGCCTACACATGGAATTTTCACGTTCTCCTTTGCACACACTTCTACCACGATATAAGTAGGTGTCGTGATACCTTTCGGTGTAATTCAGAAAATTTTGATTTTTTCGGCCGCCGCCTGCCATGGCATGGGGTTTAGCGCGTCCAGATGCGGTGGCGTGGGCAAAATTGGCCTACACATGGAATTTTCTTGGTCTCCTTGTGTAACATCCCAATTTTAATTAATAGAAGAATATTAATTAAATGAGTATTTTGGAACTTAATTGGAGTCGATTTTTGAAGCCTAATTGGAAATTAAGAGAACAGGTAGGGGAAAGTAATAGTAGAGCAAAAAGGTACGCCGAGGGCTATTGGTAATTGAGAAGGGTAGGATGGTAATGAGACAATTTTTGGCTTTAAGACTAAAGCACACCACTTGAAGACTCATTTTTTCTTACCAACCAACTCAATCACTCCTCTTGCTCTCTCTCTCTCTCGTGTCTGATGCAGCAACAACACAACCCACATTTTCTTAGCTCCAAACCTTATAATCCAACTCCACCTTTATCTCTTCCACGCCATTTCCCCTTTTAAGCCCAAGAATCAAGCATGCATGTTCAATGATTATTTGGGATCAAGCCTTGGAATGGAGTAAGAAACTACAAGCACTGCATGTTTTAGTTAACCAAGTGTTGTTTGTCTTGCTCAGAATTTTAAGGTAAGAACACAACCTTTTTGAACTCTTAAAGTTTCTCTTTAAACCCCCTTTTTGATTTAATCCCTCAAATCCTAACCCTTGCTCAAAATTCTTGACTGCATGTGTGATCAAAACCTCCATGGGTGACTGGAAGAACCTTTAGGATCAAGGGTTGCTTGTGGGTGTGGAAGCAGCAAGCTACAGAACCCATTTCTGTTTCCTGTCACGCTCGCCGGGCGAGCAGAATCACTCGCCGCAGCGAGTAGCGCAGTGAACTACTGCATGTTGCTAATTCATCTCTATTCTGTCAACTCCAATCTTGGTAAGCTACTCCCAACCTTTAGTTACCCTTCCAGTTACAGTGATGGTTAATCTCATTATCTTCAGCCCTGTAATCATTCAAACACTCATGAATCCGTTTCTTTCCCTTCTCATGAGCACAAGTTAGGGGTCTTCAAGTGAGTTCTGTTGCAGAAGGATTTGAGGCTATAGCTGAGCTTTGTTATCAGTGTTAAAAGCTTCTGAGTTAATCTCAATACAGGTGGGTTCTTTAGGATAGAGTAGTTAGTCTCCCAATTATGAATTTTTGCATGTTAATTTAGGAAATAATTAGGAAAGTTGTGTGAGGGGAATTAATCCCAAATTTCCCTCCATTCTGTTTATATATTATGTAAATTATGCTACTGCACTGATAGAATGAGGATTGTAGGTGTAGTTTTAGAAAAACATGATTTTTGGCAAAACAGGGTAAGTTCTGCATGAACTCGCCACAGCGAGTAGCTGGCGAGCATTCATGGCGAGCTGGGCTCTGAGCTGATGAAACTCGCCATGGCGAGCTTCTGCTCGCCACAGCGAGTTGATTTAGGTCAGGACCTATAATCTCGCCATAGCGAGCTGGTAACTCGCCGTAGCGAGCTTGTACAGGATTGGCCTATATTTCCATTTTCTAAATGAAGTTCTCTACACTCGTTTTATACCCTCGTTATAATCAGATAGCTTGCAGTAACGTAATTAATATAATGTCGAACAGAATGTTAATCACAGATAATCTTTAGGGTATAACATAGAAAATTAATTAGGTTTGTATGCTCCCCGGGATTGGGAAATTATGGTAGTAATAACTAATTTAGTTTCAGTCAGTTATGAGCGATCTTGTGATATCGCGTAATGGACTCCCAATGGGACAATCCATTAGGATATGTTATTGTGAGCTGCATGCCGTGACCGAATCGGTTGACGGATATGGCAGGCCTCTGAGACATGCTCACCTCAGAGTGTCCTTGTGTTTAAAATGAATAAGAGTTTAATAATCTGTGATACACCTTTATATTATATTATCATGTTATGTTAGTTAAGTTAGTATGTTACGACTGATTTTAGGTGCCCCGGCGTAGTCGCCATTAGGAGGGTAGTAGGACTCACTGAGGCTTAGTAGTCTCACCCCACTCCAAACAATTTTTTTAGGTAAACAGGATATTCGGAGCAAGGACCAGGTAGGAGGCTGACAGTTGGAGCTGAGCTTGGATTGTCCGCCTTGAAGATTTTATTTCTTCGTCTTGCTTTTTAGTTTATTATCGTGTTTACTCAGAATACTAGCAACTTCCGCTGTATTTTATCCGTTATTTACTTTGTATCTGAAACAATGTTGTATCTTGTTTATTTTAATCAGAGAATTATTTGTACTCAGACCCCTTTATGTATGTCTCGACTAAATATTCTAGGTATTTTAGTTGGGGCGTTATAATTGGTATCAGAGCAGGTCGATCCAGTATCGGACCTTGCCATGAGTCAGAACAACCCTTTCCTAAATAATACAGACCCTTTGGATCTGAACTGTTTACGCTGAAACCATCGCGTGCTGAGTCTGATCAGCTCAGTATTGTGTATGGTAGGCAGGGTATTATGGTTTAGGACTGAAGTGAACTCTGGAATTCCAGCGGTAAATCCGCAGTGAAGATGCAATCGAGGAGCAGTCGCTGAAGGGAACTCTTATAAGAGAATAATGGGACCGTGGCAAATGGTGCCACAGGAATAAGTTGTAGTAAAACAAGTGACGAAAGCAAGTGTATCCATATACTGAATTATGTAGTACACAACAGTATTCAACTGACAAAGTGTGTCAGGTAAACTCCCTGAACCTGTAAGTAACCTCATCCTAGTGAGAGCCTGAATTCAGCCAAGCTCGTGAGCCAATCAACACCCTAGAACAGTAGGCAGTAAATCAAAACTCACTCTAAATTCAAGTTAGTATATGACTGGGAGATAGAGTGTTGTGCAAGGTAGAGAATTGGACGAACCACAGAATTATTCTTTTGCACTCTGTCTAACTCGCTTAGCGAGCAAGCACACGCTGCAGCGAGCTTAGCAGGCTGCTGCTACTGCTTGTTGCAACGTGATTCTCTGTTCCGTCATTCTTAGCCATGGTGAACAGTCTCAAGCCGCCTTATGTATCTTGTCATTCTACTTTTTGAAATAGGAGTAAGCAATCCCAAGCTACCTTGTGAGCGTAAGAGTTGTTGAGGAGTCACGTTTGAAATGATATTAGGATTAGGAGACAATAAGGAATTGAACTGAGTGTACCTTTCTAATAGAAACCAATAAGTGTAGTGAAACTATTAGGAGCTTAATCGTAACTCATGTGACAATTAGAATCCTTGTAAATCTGTATCCATACCCGAGAAAGCGTATAAGTTCAATCACATATATGGTTACAAGTTAGAAACCCAGTATAGTGAACCAAATAGATATCCTTGGCATAGAACTTTCAAACCGAACTACCTAAACTAGAGAAACCAAAAATTAGGGCGCGAACACATTTCAATATTTCTTTAAGGTCACCTTATTAGACTTCCCTCTAGAATGCCCTTAACTAAGTTACTTTGACCTTTCGTCTCGTGATAGTGTTCCTAATCCACCATTAAGAACTAAACTTCATTTAGAACAACAATTAGGAATTTCCTTTTCAACTACACCAGTCTTTAGTAGTAGACCCAGCAAACTCATTAAGTACCTTTACTATCATGTCCCTAAAATAGTAATTCCATGGATTAGCACAAGCCGATACTACGTGTTTAGGATTTCAAATCGAACAACCTGTACCAGAGAATCACATTAGACGACAATAATAGAACCATGGCATATAAGTACTGACCTTGCCTCACATCAAAAATTAAATTCCTCTTTAGTAACACCGTCATCCAAATAGGTTTGTTATAGACCGTTAAATCAAGCATTCAAACGCTAGTGGCATAGAACTTTTGGCCAATTTAATCACCCGTTAAGAATAGGAAACCTCAGCATCCGTACCTCAATATTTTTCCTTATCGCAAAACCTATTAGGTGAACACCTAAGGTAACTAACTTTAGATGTCAGTAAATAGGACCGGCCTATCAGAGTATACCAGTAGACGCACCTGACCCTTGTGGGTTAAGTTTTAGCTAGTGTAGCAATTAAGGATTACCGTTAGTACCGTCAGCCGCCGAGACAATCCGTAGTTACTTTGCCATTAGAAGAATTAGAGACCGGAAACTCAGTTCCATGATAGGTTGACCATGTAGTTTACGAACCCTTACAGTTGGACCATTTTACTAAGAAATCCGTAGGATCAGTTAAACCGTACATTCGAGAGGTTTCATCCATTTACCAATAGGATAGTAATCCAATATTGTAGGCCCACTAGTCACCCAGTTTGAGGATTAGGTTTAAACTACCATATTTTATTACCCTCCCGAATCCAACCAAGCTGTATTACTACCTCAGATAATAACATTAGATGCCAGCGACATAGGGTCGACATTTTGTGTAGAACAAACCTTAAGCCAGACAGTAGAAGACACAACTCGATAAGATTGACAAAATAAGAGACTGTACCAATAACGCCAATTCCTGGAACACTCCTTTAGGTACATGTATTAATTATCCAGACTTAAGTAACTAAGTTTGACCTTAGTCTTAGCCACCGACACACCTCAGTATATTCGGACCTTCCCGTTAGGAGACTGTTAGAAATCGGTTAGACTTACCGGAGAGAAATCGTCAGTAGGAAATTGAGTGAGAACCCAGTTGTCCTAACCTGAGAGCTCTGACAGCAGAAATAGAGATGTAGAACATTACTCTGAATCCGATAGGAAACCAATTTTCAATTACCTTTCATTCGTTTTGAGATCCTCTTTCAGCCAGCTCATTGGACCAAGCAATGTTCAAATCTGCGTTCATAAGTCCTGGAACACTATGAACGTGTGTACGCTATAACTTGTCTGATTACGCGTCAGATGAGAAAATTCTTCTCGTGCCTTAAATTACTTGTCAATCACATGTTATGCCTAAATTCAACTAGGATTCAAACTTTTCAAATTCCTTGAAGCCAATTAGTTACATTAATAGTGATTAATGTCACACATAAGTAACCGCATTAGATGTTTTTCAGCTTTCCAGTTGTGTTATTACCAAGAAAGATATATCTGCGGAAGTAAATTATTCTTGAGAAGGTCAAGAATAATTTCAGTTTCTTTTCATGTTCATTGGTTGAATTGTCAATCAACATCCGTAGCTGTTCTGGTACAAATGACTTAGCTCAGTATCAGAAAATCATTTAAATTTCGTACACTCGAGTCTGCTACATCAATTCTTCACTATAATTAGATGTCCATCTCTTCGTAACCTTTACAAATCAAATTCAGAATTAAGTTCGGAGTTATTCCCAACCCAGTGGAGTTCAGTTGCCTAGCGAAACCAGAGTTAAGGATTCAAACCTGTCAGTTCCATTTCCTGAATTCATGTTAGATTAGCGTGTTAACCTTAAGTACCTCTGCCCGAACGTTTCAACCTTTTAGATTCATTCCTTGTAATCTCGCGAGGTTTTGTACCGAAGCCCGAACGCTTAAACCGGAACATCTCAAATCCAAGTCTAATTACCAGTAATTAGCATAAGTGTAAGAGTTACTTACTCGTTTGAAGTAATATACTAATCTCATTTGGAAACCCTTCCCCTGTCCTTAGTGATCTGTTAATATAATTCAGTCAACCGTCCTAAGCTAAACCATTCACTTTAGCCTCAGATTTGCAAGTTTACACTTTACGTGTGCAATCAACCAAGTGGAGAATCTGATTACCATATCCTAGTTTCACATATTAGTTACCAGTAAAGGAGATTCAAACAAGACGGACCGTAATTGAGGTGTCCAGGGAATCATAGACTAAGATAAGGGCAACTCTGTCAGAAGGTGACTGTAGGCAATTGAATCAGAGTGCGCAGCACTGGAACTTCTGAGAATGTGAGGATAACCGTAGCCAGTAACTTAAGAGGAAAGTTTTATTCCAAGGAACGGAACATAATGGACCGGAGAATAGGTGAAGTTAGACCTTGGATATAGATGTGGACAACCTACTCTGACGATAATCGTAGAAGGCTGAATTTCGAGGACGAAATTCTTTAAGGTGAGTAGATTGTAACATCCCAATTTTAATTAATAGAAGAATATTAATTAAATGAGTATTTTGGAACTTAATTGGAGTCGATTTTTGAAGCCTAATTGGAAATTAAGAGAACAGGTAGGGGAAAGTAATAGTAGAGCAAAAAGGTACGCCGAGGGCTATTGGTAATTGAGAAGGGTAGGATGGTAATGAGACAATTTTTGGCTTTAAGACTAAAGCACACCACTTGAAGACTCATTTTTTCTTACCAACCAACTCAATCACTCCTCTTGCTCTCTCTCTCTCTCTCGTGTCTGATGCAGCAACAACACAACCCACATTTTCTTAGCTCCAAACCTTATAATCCAACTCCACCTTTATCTCTTCCACGCCATTTCCCCTTTTAAGCCCAAGAATCAAGCATGCATGTTCAATGATTATTTGGGATCAAGCCTTGGAATGGAGTAAGAAACTACAAGCACTGCATGTTTTAGTTAACCAAGTGTTGTTTGTCTTGCTCAGAATTTTAAGGTAAGAACACAACCTTTTTGAACTCTTAAAGTTTCTCTTTAAACCCCCTTTTTGATTTAATCCCTCAAATCCTAACCCTTGCTCAAAATTCTTGACTGCATGTGTGATCAAAACCTCCATGGGTGACTGGAAGAACCTTTAGGATCAAGGGTTGCTTGTGGGTGTGGAAGCAGCAAGCTACAGAACCCATTTCTGTTTCCTGTCACGCTCGCCGGGCGAGCAGAATCACTCGCCGCAGCGAGTAGCGCAGTGAACTACTGCATGTTGCTAATTCATCTCTATTCTGTCAACTCCAATCTTGGTAAGCTACTCCCAACCTTTAGTTACCCTTCCAGTTACAGTGATGGTTAATCTCATTATCTTCAGCCCTGTAATCATTCAAACACTCATGAATCCGTTTCTTTCCCTTCTCATGAGCACAAGTTAGGGGTCTTCAAGTGAGTTCTGTTGCAGAAGGATTTGAGGCTATAGCTGAGCTTTGTTATCAGTGTTAAAAGCTTCTGAGTTAATCTCAATACAGGTGGGTTCTTTAGGATAGAGTAGTTAGTCTCCCAATTATGAATTTTTGCATGTTAATTTAGGAAATAATTAGGAAAGTTGTGTGAGGGGAATTAATCCCAAATTTCCCTCCATTCTGTTTATATATTATGTAAATTATGCTACTGCACTGATAGAATGAGGATTGTAGGTGTAGTTTTAGAAAAACATGATTTTTGGCAAAACAGGGTAAGTTCTGCATGAACTCGCCACAGCGAGTAGCTGGCGAGCATTCATGGCGAGCTGGGCTCTGAGCTGATGAAACTCGCCATGGCGAGCTTCTGCTCGCCACAGCGAGTTGATTTAGGTCAGGACCTATAATCTCGCCATAGCGAGCTGGTAACTCGCCGTAGCGAGCTTGTACAGGATTGGCCTATATTTCCATTTTCTAAATGAAGTTCTCTACACTCGTTTTATACCCTCGTTATAATCAGATAGCTTGCAGTAACGTAATTAATATAATGTCGAACAGAATGTTAATCACAGATAATCTTTAGGGTATAACATAGAAAATTAATTAGGTTTGTATGCTCCCCGGGATTGGGAAATTATGGTAGTAATAACTAATTTAGTTTCAGTCAGTTATGAGCGATCTTGTGATATCGCGTAATGGACTCCCAATGGGACAATCCATTAGGATATGTTATTGTGAGCTGCATGCCGTGACCGAATCGGTTGACGGATATGGCAGGCCTCTGAGACATGCTCACCTCAGAGTGTCCTTGTGTTTAAAATGAATAAGAGTTTAATAATCTGTGATACACCTTTATATTATATTATCATGTTATGTTAGTTAAGTTAGTATGTTACGACTGATTTTAGGTGCCCCGGCGTAGTCGCCATTAGGAGGGTAGTAGGACTCACTGAGGCTTAGTAGTCTCACCCCACTCCAAACAATTTTTTTAGGTAAACAGGATATTCGGAGCAAGGACCAGGTAGGAGGCTGACAGTTGGAGCTGAGCTTGGATTGTCCGCCTTGAAGATTTTATTTCTTCGTCTTGCTTTTTAGTTTATTATCGTGTTTACTCAGAATACTAGCAACTTCCGCTGTATTTTATCCGTTATTTACTTTGTATCTGAAACAATGTTGTATCTTGTTTATTTTAATCAGAGAATTATTTGTACTCAGACCCCTTTATGTATGTCTCGACTAAATATTCTAGGTATTTTAGTTGGGGCGTTATACCTTGTGCACACGCTCCTACCACGATATAAGGAGGTGTCGGATACCTTCCGGTGTAATTCGGAAAACTTTGATTATTTCAACCCCCGCCCGCCATGGCACGAGGCTTAGCGCGTCCAGATGCGGTGGCGTGGGCAAAATCGGCCAACACATGGAAATTTCACATTCTCCGTGAGCATACGCTCCTACCACGATATAAGGAGGTGTCGTGACACCTTCCGGTGTAATTCGGAAAAATTTGAATTTTTCGACCCCCGCTCGCCATGGCACGGGGCTTAGCGCGTCCAGTTGCGGTGGCGTGGACAAAATCGGCCTACACATGGAATTTTCACGTTCTCCTTGTGCACACGCTCCTACCACGATATAAGGAGGTGTCGTGACTCATTCCTGTGTAATTCGGAAAACTTTGATTTTTTCGACCCCCGCCCGCCATGGCACGGAGCTTAGTGCGTCCAGATGCGGTGGCGTGGGAAAAATCGGCCTACACATGGAATTTGCACGTTCTCCTTGTGCACACGCTCCTCCCACGATATAAGGAGGTGTCGTGACACCTTCCAGTGAAATTCGGAAATCTTTGATTTTTCGACCCCCCCCATGGCACGGAGTTTAGCGCGTCCATATGTGGTGGCGTGGGCAAAATCGGCCTACACATGGAATTTGCAAGTTCTCCTTGTGCACACGCTCCTACCACGATATAAGGAGGTGTCGTGACACCTTCCTGTGTAATTCGGAAAACTTTGATTTTTTCGACCCCCGCCCGCCATGGCACGGAGCTTAGTGCGTCCAGATGCGGTGGCGTGGGAAAAATCGGCCTACACATGGAATTTGAACGTTCTCCTTGTGCACACGCTCCTACCACGATATAAGGAGGTGTCGTGACACCTTCCAGTGAAATTCAGAAATCTTTGATTTTTCGACCCCCCCCCCCCATGGCACGGAGTTTAGCGCGTCCAGATGTGGTGGCGTGGGCAAAATCGGCCTACACATGGAATTTGCAAGTTCTCCTTGTGCACACGGTCCTACCATGATATAAGGAGGTGTCGTGACGTCTTCCTGTGTAATTCGGAAAACTTTGATTTTTTCGACCCCCGCCCGCCATGGCACGGGGCTTTGCGCGTCCAGATGCGGTGGCATGGGCAAAATTGGCCTGCACATGGAATTTTCACATTCTCCTTGTGCACACGCTCCTACCACGATATAAGGAGGTGTCGGACACCTTCCAGTGTAATTCGGAAAACTTTGATTATTTCGACCCCCGCCCGCCATGGCACGAGGCTTAGCGCGTCCAGATGCGGTGGCGTGGGCAAAATCGGCCTACACATGGAATTTGCAAGTTCTCCTTGTGCACACGGTCCTACCACGATATAAGGAGGTGTCGTGACATCTTCCTGTGTAATTCGGAAAATTTTATTTTTTCGACCCCCGCCCGCCAGGGCACGGGGCTTTGCGCGTCCAGATGCGGTGGCATGGGCAAAATTGGCCTGCACATGGAATTTTCACATTCTCCTTGTGCACACACTCCTACCACGATATAAGTAGGTCTCGTGATACCTTCCAGTGTAATTCAGAAAACTTTGATTTTTTCAACCCCTGCCCACCATGGCACGGGGCTCAGTGCGTCCAGATGCGGTGGCGTGGGCAAAATCGGCCTACACATGGAATTTTCACGTTCTTCTTGTGCACACGCTCCTACCACGATATAAGGAGGTGTCGTGACACCTTCCGGTGTAATTCGGAAAGCTTTGATTTTTTCGACCCTCGCCCGCCATGGCACGGGGATTAGCGCGTCCAGATGCGGTGGCATGGGAAAAATTCGCCTACACATGGAATTTTCACGTTCTTCTTTGCACACACTCCTACCACGATATAAGTAGGTGTCGTGATACCTTCCGGTGTAATTCAGAAAACTTTGATTTTTTCGGCACCCGCCTGCCATGGCATGGGGTTTAGCGCGTCCAGATGCGGTGGCGTGGGCAAAATTGGCCTACACATGGAATTTTCTTGGTCTCCTTGTGCACACGCTCCTACCACGATATAAGGAGGTGTCGGACACCTTCCGGTGTAATTCGGAAAACTTTGATTATTTCGACCCCACCCGCCATGGCACGAGGCTTAGCGCGTCCAGATGCGGTGGCGTGGGCAAAATCGGCCTACACAGGGAAATTTCACATTCTCCGTGAGCACACGCTCCTACCACGATATAAGGAGGTGTCGTGACACCTTCCGGTGTAATTCGGAAAAATTTGAATTTTTCGACCCCCGCTCGCCATGGCACGGGGCTTAGCGCGTCCAGTTGCGGTGGCGTGGACAAAATCGGCCTACACATGGAATTTCCACGTTCTCGTTGTGCACATTCTCCTACCACGTTATAAGTAGGTGTCGTGATACCTTCCGGTGTAATTCAGAAAACTTTGATTTTTTCAACCACCGCCCGCCATGGCACGGGGTTTAGTGCGTCCAGATGCGGTGGCATGGGCAAAATTGGCCTACACATGGAAATTTCACGTTCTCCGTGAGCACACGCTCCTACCACGATATAAGGAGGTGTCGTGACACCTTCCGGTGTAATTCGGAAAACTTTGATTTTTTCGGCCCCCGCCCGCCATGGCACGGGGCTTAGCGCGTCCAGATGCGGTGGCATGGGCAAAATCGGCCAACACAAGGAATTTTCACATTCTCCTTGTGCACACGCTCCTACCACGATATAAGGAGGTGTCGTGACACCTTCCGGTGTAATTCGGAAAACTTTGATTTTTTCGACCCCCGCCCGCCATGGCACGGGGATCAGCGCGTCCAGATGCGGTGGCATGGGAAAAATTGGCCTACACATGGAATTTTCACGTTCTTCGTTGCACACACTCCTACCACGATATAAGCAGGTGTCGTGATACCTTCCGGTGTAATTCAGAAAACTTTGATTTTTTCGGCCCCCGCCTCCCATGGCATATGGTTTAGCGCGTCCAGATGCGGTGGCGTGGGCAAAATTGGCTTACACATGGAATTTTCTTTGTCTCCTTGTGCACACGCTCCTACCACGATATAAGGAGGTGTCGGACACCTTCCGGTGTAATTCGGAAAACTTTGATTATTTCGACCCCCACCCGCCATGGCACGAGGCTTCGCGCGTCCAGATGCGGTGGCGTGGGCAAAATCGGCCTACACATGGAAATTTCACATTCTCCGTGAGCACACGCTCCTACCACGATATAAGGAGGTGTCGTGAAACCTTCCGGTGTAATTCGGAAAAATTTGAATTTTTCGACCCCCGCTCGCCATGGCACGGGGCTTAGCGCGTCCAGATGCGGTGGCATGGGCAAAATCGGCCAACACAAGGAATTTTCACGTTCTCCTTGTGCACACGCTCCTACCACGATATAAGGAGGTGTCGTGACACCTTCCGGTGTAATTCGGAAAACTTTGATTTTTTCGACCCCCGCCCGCCATGGCACGGGGATTAGCGCGTCCAGATGCGGCGGCATGGGAAAAATTGGCCTACACATGGAATTTTCACGTTCTTCGTTGCACACACTCCTACCACGATATAAGTAGGTGTCGTGATACCTTCCGGTGTAATTCAGAAAACTTTGATTTTTTCGGCCCCCGCCTGCCATGGCATACGGTTTAGCGCGTCCAGATGCGGTGGCGTGGGCAAAATTGGCTTACACATGGAATTTTCTTTGTCTCCTTGTGCACACGCTCCTACCACGATATAAGGAGGTGTCGGACACCTTCCGGTGTAATTCGGAAAAATTTGAATTTTTCGACCCCCGCTCGCCATGGCACGGGGCTTAGCGCGTCCAGTTGCGGTGGCGTGGACAAAATCGGCCTACACATGGAATTTTCGCGTTCTCCTTGTGCACACGCTCCTACCACGATATAAGGAGGTGTCGTGACACCTTCCGGTGTAATTCGGAAAACTTTGATTTTTTCGACCCCCGCCCGCCATGGCACGGGGCTTAGCGCGTCCAGATGCGGTGGCGGGGGCAAAATCGGCCAACACATGGTATTTTCACGTTCTCCTTGTGCACACGCTCCTACCACGATATAAGGAGGTGTCGTGACACCTTCCGGTGTAATTCGGAAAACTTTGATTTTTTCGACCCCCGCCCGCCATGGCACGGGGATTAGCGCGTCCAGATGCGGTGGCATGGGAAAAATTGGCCTACACATGGAATTTTCACGTTCTTATTTGCACACACTCCTACCACGATATAAGTAGGTGTCGTGATACCTTCCGGTGTAATTCAGAAAACTTTGATTTTTTCGGCCCCCGCCAGCCATGCATGGGGTTTAGCGCGTCCAGATGCGGTGGCGTGGGCAAAATTGGCCTACACATGGAATTTTCTTGGTCTCCTTGTGCACACGCTCCTACCACGATATAAGGAGGTGTCGGACACCTTCCGGTGTAATTCGGAAAACTTTGATTATTTCGACCCCCGCCCGCCATGGCACGAGGCTTAGCGCGTCCAGATGCGGTGGCGTGGGCAAAATCGGCCTACACATGGAATTTTCACATTCTCCGTGAGCACACGCTCCTACCACGATATAAGGAGGTGTCGTGACACCTTCCGGTGTAATTCGGAAAAATTTGATTTTTTCGACCCCCGCTCGCCATGGCACGGAGCTTAGCGCGTCCAGTTGCGGTGGCGTGGGCAAAATCGGCCTACACATGGAATTTTCAAGTTCTCCTTGTGCACATGCTCCGACCACGTTATAAGTAGGTGGCGTGATACCTTCCGGTGTAATTCAGAAAACTTTGATTTTTTCAACCCCCGCCCGGCATGGCACGGGGCTTAGTGCGTCCAGATGCGGTGGCATGGGTAAAATTGGTCTACACATGCAAATTTCACGTTCTTCGTGAGCACACGCTCCTACCACGATATAAGGAGGTGTCGTGACACCTTCCGGTGTAATTCGGAAAACTTTATTTTTTCGACCCCCGCCCGCCATGGCACGGGGCTTAGCGCGTCCAGATGCGGTGGCATGGGCAAAATCGGCCAACACATGGAATTTTCACGTTCTCCTTGTGCACGCTCCTACCACGATATAAGGAGGTGTCGTGACACCTTCCGGTGTAATTCAGAAAACTTTGATTTTTTCAACCCCCGCCCGGCATGGCACGGGGCTTAGTGCGTCCAGATGCGGTGGCATGGGCAAAATTGGTCTACACATGGAAATTTCACGTTCTTCGTGAGCACACGCTCCTACCACGATATAAGGAGGTGTCGTGACACCTTCCGGTGTAATTCGGAAAACTTTATTTTTTCGACCCCCGCCCGCCATGGCACGGGGCTTAGCGCGTCCAGATGCGGTGGCATGGGCAAAATCGGCCAACACATGGAATTTTCACGTTCTCCTTGTGCACGCTCCTACCACGATATAAGGAGGTGTCGTGATACCTTCCGGTGTAATTCAGAAAACTTTGATTTTTTCAACCCCTGCCCACCATGGCACGGGGCTCAGTGCGTCCAGATGCGGTGGCATGGGAAAAATTGGCCTACACATGGAATTTTCACGTTCTTCTTTGCACACACTCCTACCACGATATAAGTAGGTGTCGTGATACCTTCCGGTGTAATTCAGAAAACTTTGATTTTTTCGGCCCCCGCCTGCCTTGGCATGGGGTTTAGCGCGTCCAGATGCGGTGGCGTGGGCAAAATTGGCCTACACATGGAATTTTCTTGGTCTCCTTGTGCACACGCTCCTACCACGATATAAGGAGGTGTCGGACACCTTCCGGTGTAATTCAGAAAACTTTGATTATTTCGACCCCACCCGCCATGGCACGAGGCTTAGCGCGTCCAGATGCGGTGGCGTGGGCAAAATCGGCCTACACATGGAAATTTCACATTCTCCGTGAGCACACACTCCTACCACGATATAAGGAGGTGTCGTGACACCTTCCGGTGTAATTCGGAAAAATTTGAATTTTTCGACCCCCGCTCGCCATGGCACGGGGCTTAGCGCGTCCAGTTGCGGTGGCGTGGACAAAATCGGCCTACACATGGAATTTCCACGTTCTCCTTGTGCACATGCTCCTACCACGTTATAAGTAGGTGTCGTGATACCTTCCGGTGTAATTCAGAAAACTTTGATTTTTTCAACCACCGCCCGCCATGGCACGGGGCTTAGTGCGTCCAGATGCGGTGGCATGGGCAAAATTGGCCTACACATGGAAATTTCACGTTCTCCGTGAGCACACGCTCCTACCACGATATAAGGAGGTGTCGTGACACCTTCCGGTGTAATTCGGAAAAATTTGAATTTTTCGACCCCCGCTCGCCATGGCACGGGGCTTAGCGCGTCCAGATGCGGTGGCATGGGCAAAATCGGCCAACACAAGGAATTTTCACGTTCTCCTTGTGCACACGCTCCTACCACGATATAAGGAGGTGTCGTGACACCTTCCGGTGTAATTCGGAAAACTTTGATTTTTGCGACCCCCGCCCGCCATGGCACGGGGATTAGCGCGTCCAGATGCGGTGGCATGGAAAAAATTGGCCTACACATGGAATTTTCACGTTCTTCTTTGCACACACTCCTACCACGATATAAGTAGGTGTCGTGATACCTTCCGGTGTAATTCAGAAAACTTTGATTTTTTCGGCCCCCGCCTGCCATGGCATGGGGTTTAGCGCGTCCAGATGCGGTGGCGTGGGCAAAATTGGCCTACACATGGAATTTTCTTGGTCTCCTTGTGCACACGCTCCTACCACGATATAAGTAGGTGTCGGACACCATCCGGTGTAATTCGAAAAACTTTGATTATTTCGACCCCCACCCGCCATGGCACGAGGCTTAGCGCGTCCAGATGCGGTGGCGTGGGCAAAATCGGCCTACACATGGAAATTTCACATTCTCCGTGAGCACACGCTCCTACCACGATATAAGGAGGTGTCGTGACACCTTCCGGTGTAATTCGGAAAAATTTGAATTTTTCGACCCCCGCTCGCCATGGCACGGGGCTTAGCGCGTCCAGTTGCGGTGGCGTGGACAAAATCGGCCTACACATGGAATTTTCACGTTCTCCTTGTGCACACGCTCCTACCACGATATAAGGAGGTGTTGTGACACCTTCCGGTGTAATTCGGAAAACTTTGATTTTTTCGACCCCCGCCCGCCATGGCACGGGGATTAGCGCGTCCAGATGCGGTGGCATGGGAAAAATTGGCCTACACATGGAATTTTCACGTTCTTCTTTGCACACACTCCTACCACGATATAAGTAGGTGTCGTGATACCTTCCGGTGTAATTCAGAAAACTTTGATTTTTTCGGCCCCCGCCTGCCATGCATGGGGTTTAGCGCGTCCAGATGCGGTGGCGTGGGCAAAATTGGCCTACACATGGAATTTTCTTGGTCTCCTTGTGCACACGCTCCTACCACGATATAAGGAGGTGTCGGACACCTTCCGGTGTAATTCGGAAAACTTTGATTATTTCGACCCCCGCCCGCCATGGCACGAGGCTTAGCGCGTCCAGATGCGGTGGCGTGGGCAAAATCGGCCTACACATGGAATTTTCACATTCTCCGTGAGCACACGCTCCTACCACGATATAAGGAGGTGTCGTGACACCTTCCGGTGTAATTCGGAAAAATTTGATTTTTTCGACCCCCGCTCGCCATGGCACGGAGCTTAGCGCGTCCAGTTGCGGTGGCGTGGGCAAAATCGGCCTACACATGGAATTTTCAAGTTCTCCTTGTGCACATGCTCCTACCACGTTATAAGTAGGTGTCGTGATACCTTCCGGTGTAATTCAGAAAACTTTGATTTTTTCAACCCCCGCCCGGCATGGCACGGGGCTTAGTGCGTCCAAATGCGGTGGCATGGGCAAAATTGGTCTACACATGCAAATTTCACGTTCTTCGTGAGCACACGCTCCTACCACGATATAAGGAGGTGTCGTGACACCTTCCGGTGTAATTCGGAAAACTTTATTTTTTCGACCCCCGCCCGCCATGGCACGGGGCTTAGCGCGTCCAGATGCGGTGGCATGGGCAAAATCGGCCAACACATGGAATTTTCACGTTCTCCTTGTGCACGCTCCTACCACGATATAAGGAGGTGTCGTGACACCTTCCGGTGTAATTCAGAAAACTTTGATTTTTTCAACCCCCGCCCGGCATGGCACGGGGCTTAGTGCGTCCAGATGCGGTGGCATTGGCAAAATTGGTCTACACATGGAAATTTCACGTTCTTCGTGAGCACACGCTCCTACCACGATATAAGGAGGTGTCGTGACACCTTCCGGTGTAATTCGGAAAACTTTATTTTTTCGACCCCCGCCCGCCATGGCACGGGGCTTAGCGCGTCCAGATGCGGTGGCATGGGCAAAATCGGCCAACACATGGAATTTTCACGTTCTCCTTGTGCACGCTCCTACCACGATATAAGGAGGTGTCGTGATACCTTCCGGTGTAATTCAGAAAACTTTGATTTTTTCAACCCCTGCCCACCATGGCACGGGGCTCAGTGCGTCCAGATGCGGTGGCGTGGGCAAAATCGGCCTACACATGGAATTTTCACGTTCTTCTTGTGCACACGCTCCTACCACGATATAAGGAGGTGTCGTGACACCTTCCGGTGTAATTCGGAAAACTTTGATTTTTTCGACCCTCGCCCGCCATGGCACGGGGATTAGCGCGTCCAGATGCGGTGGCATGGGAAAAATTGGCCTACACATGGAATTTTCACGTTCTTCTTTGCACACACTCCTACCACGATATAAGTAGGTGTCGTGATACCTTCCGGTGTAATTCAGAAAACTTTGATTTTTTCGGCCCCCGCCTGCCTTGGCATGGGGTTTAGCGCGTCCAGATGCGGTGGCGTGGGCAAAATTGGCCTACACATGGAATTTTCTTGGTCTCCTTGTGCACACGCTCCTACCACGATATAAGGAGGTGTCGGACACCTTCCGATGTAATTCGGAAAACTTTGATTATTTCGACCCCACCCGCCATGGCACGAGGCTTAGCGCGTCCAGATGCGGTGGCGTGGGCAAAATCGGCCTACACATGGAAATTTCACATTCTCCGTGAGCACACGCTCCTACCACGATATAAGGAGGTGTCGTGACACCTTCCGGTGTAATTCAGAAAAATTTGAATTTTTCGACCCCCGCTCGCCATGGCACGGGGCTTAGCGCGTCCAGTTGCGGTGGCGTGGACAAAATCGGCCTACACATGGAATTTCCACGTTCTCCTTGTGCACATGCTCCTACCACGTTATAAGTAGGTGTCGTGATACCTTCCGGTGTAATTCAGAAAACTTTGATTTTTTCAACCACCGCCCGCCATGGCACGGGGCTTAGTGCGTCCAGATGCGGTGGCATGGGCAAAATTGGCCTACACATGGAAATTTCACGTTCTCCGTGAGCACACGCTCCTACCACGATATAAGGAGGTGTCGTGACACCTTCCGGTGTAATTCGGAAAAATTTGAATTTTTCGACCCCCGCTCGCCATGGCACGGGGCTTAGCGCGTCCAGATGCGGTGGCATGGGCAAAATCGGCCAACACAAGGAATTTTCACGTTCTCCTTGTGCACACGCTCCTACCACGATATAAGGAGGTGTCGTGACACCTTTCGGTGTAATTCGGAAAACTTTGATTTTTGCGACCCCCGCCCGCCATGGCACGGGGATTAGCGCGTCCAGATGCGGTGGCATGGAAAAAATTGGCCTACACATGGAATTTTCACGTTCTTCTTTGCACACACTCCTACCACGATATAAGTAGGTGTCGTGATACCTTCCGGTGTAATTCAGAAAACTTTGATTTTTTCGGCCCCCGCCTGCCATGCATGGGGTTTAGCGCGTCCAGATGCGGTGGCGTGGGCAAAATTGGCCTACACATGGAATTTTCTTGGTCTCCTTGTGCACACGCTCCTACCACGATATAAGGAGGTGTCGGACACCTTCCGGTGTAATTCGGAAAATTTTGATTATTTCGACCCCCGCCCGCCATGGCATGAGGCTTAGCGCGTCCAGATGCGGTGGCGTGGGCAAAATCGGCCTACACATGGAATTTTCACATTCTCCGTGAGCACACGCTCCTACCACGATATAAGGAGGTGTCGTGACACCTTCCGGTGTAATTCGGAAAAATTTGATTTTTTCGACCCCCGCTCGCCATGGCACGGAGCTTAGCGCGTCCAGTTGCGGTGGCGTGGGCAAAATCGGCCTACACATGGAATTTTCAAGTTCTCCTTGTGCACATGCTCCTACCACGTTATAAGTAGGTGTCGTGATACCTTCCGGTGTAATTCAGAAAACTTTGATTTTTTCAACCCCCGCCCGGCATGGCACGGGGCTTAGTGCGTCCAGATGCGGTGGCATGGGCAAAATTGGTCTACACATGGAAATTTCACGTTCTTCGTGAGCACACGCTCCTACCACGATATAAGGAGGTGTCGTGACACCTTCCGGTGTAATTCGGAAAACTTTATTTTTTCGACCCCCGCCCGCCATGGCACGGGGCTTAGCGCGTCCAGATGCGGTGGCATGGGCAAAATCGGCCAACACATGGAATTTTCACGTTCTCCTTGTGCACGCTCCTACCACGATATAAGGAGGTGTCGTGACACCTTCCGGTGTAATTCAGAAAACTTTGATTTTTTCAACCCCCCGCCCGGCATGGCACGAGGCTTAGCGCGTCCAGATGCAGTGGCGTGGGCAAAATCGGCCTACACATGGAATTTTCACATTCTCCGTGAGCACACGCTCCTACCACGATATAAGGAGGTGTCGTGACACCTTCCGGTGTAATTCGGAAAAATTTGATTTTTTCGACCCCCGCTCGCCATGGCACGGAGCTTAGCGAGTCCAGTTGCGGTGGCGTGGGCAAAATCGGCCTACACATGGAATTTTCAAGTTCTCCTTGTGCACATGCTCCTACCACGTTATAAGTAGGTGTCGTGATACCTTCCGGTGTAATTCAGAAAACTTTGATTTTTTCAACCCCCGCCCGGCATGGCACGGGGCTTAGTGCGTCCAGATGCGGTGGCATGGGCAAAATTGGTCTACACATGGAAATTTCACGTTCTTCGTGAGCACACGCTCCTACCACGATATAAGGAGGTGTCGTGACACCTTCCGGTGTAATTCGGAAAACTTTATTTTTTCGACCCCCGCCCGCCATGGCACGGGGCTTAGCGCGTCCAGATGCGGTGGCATGGGCAAAATCGGCCAACACATGGAATTTTCACGTTCTCCTTGTGCACGCTCCTACCACGATATAAGGAGGTGTCGTGACACCTTCCGGTGTAATTCAGAAAACTTTGATTTTTTCAACCCCCGCCCGGCATGGCACGGGGCTTAGTGCGTCCAGATGCGGTGGCATGGGCAAAATTGGTCTACACATGGAAATTTCACGTTCTTCGTGAGCACACGCTCCTACCACGATATAAGGAGGTGTCGTGACACCTTCCGGTGTAATTCAGAAAACTTTATTTTTTCGACCCCCGCCCGCCATGGCACGGGGCTTAGCGCGTCCAGATGCGGTGGCATGGGCAAAATCGGCCAACACATGGAATTTTCACGTTCTCCTTGTGCACGCTCCTACCACGATATAAGGAGGTGTCGTGATACCTTCCGGTGTAATTCAGAAAACTTTGATTTTTTCAACCCCTGCCCACCATGGCACGGGGCTCAGTGCGTCCAGATGCGGTGGCGTGGGCAAAATCGGCCTACACATGGAATTTTCACGTTCTTCTTGTGCACACGCTCCTACCACGATATAAGGAGGTGTCGTGACACCTTCCGGTGTAATTCGGAAAACTTTGATTTTTTCGACCCTCGCCCGCCATGGCACGGGGATTAGCGCGTCCAGATGCGGTGGCATGGGAAAAATTGGCCTACACATGGAATTTTCACGTTCTTCTTTGCACACACTCCTACCACGATATAAGTAGGTGTCGTGATACCTTCCGGTGTAATTCAGAAAACTTTGATTTTTTCGGCCCCCGCCTGCCTTGGCATGGGGTTTAGCGCGTCCAGATGCGGTGGCGTGGGCAAAATTGGCCTACACATGGAATTTTCTTGGTCTCCTTGTGCACACGCTCCTACCACGATATAAGGAGGTGTCGGACACCTTCTGGTGTAATTCGGAAAACTTTGATTATTTCGACCCCCGCCCGCCATGGCACGAGGCTTAGCGCGTCCAGATGCGGTGGCGTGGGCAAAATCGGCCTACACATGGAATTTTCACATTCTCCGTGAGCACACGCTCCTACCACGATATAAGGAGGTGTCGTGACACCTTCCGGTGTAATTCGGAAAAATTTGATTTTTTCGACCCCCGCTCGCCATGGCACGGAGCTTAGCGCGTCCAGTTGCGGTGGCGAGGGCAAAATCGGCCTACACATGGAATTTTCAAGTTCTCCTTGTGCACATGCTCCTACCACGTTATAAGTAGGTGTCGTGATACCTTCCGGTGTAATTCAGAAAACTTTGATTTTTTCAACCACCGCCCGCCATGGCACGGGGCTTAGTGCGTCCAGATGCGGTGGCATGGGCAAAATTGGCCTACACATGGAAATTTCACGTTCTCCGTGAGCACACGCTCCTACCACGATATAAGGAGGTGTCGTGACACCTTCCGGTGTAATTCGGAAAACTTTATTTTTTCGACCCCCGCCCGCCATGGCACGGGGCTTAGCGCGTCCAGATGCGGTGGCATGGGCAAAATCGGCCAACACATGGAATTTTCACGTTCTCCTTGTGCACGCTCCTACCACGATATAAGGAGGTGTCGTGACACCTTCCGGTGTAATTCAGAAAACTTTGATTTTTTCAACCCCCGCCCGGCATGGCACGGGGCTTAGTGCGTCCAGATGCGGTGGCATGGGCAAAATTGGTCTACACATGGAAATTTCACGTTCTTCGTGAGCACACGCTCCTACCACGATATAAGGAGGTGTCGTGACACCTTCCGGTGTAATTCAGAAAACTTTATTTTTTCGACCCCCGCCCGCCATGGCACGGGGCTTAGCGCGTCCAGATGCGGTGGCATGGGCAAAATCGGCCAACACATGGAATTTTCACGTTCTCCTTGTGCACGCTCCTACCACGATATAAGGAGGTGTCGTGATACCTTCCGGTGTAATTCAGAAAACTTTGATTTTTTCAACCCCTGCCCACCATGGCACGGGGCTCAGTGCGTCCAGATGCGGTGGCGTGGGCAAAATCGGCCTACACATGGAATTTTCACGTTCTTCTTGTGCACACGCTCCTACCACGATATAAGGAGGTGTCGTGACACCTTCCGGTGTAATTCGGAAAACTTTGATTTTTTCGACCCTCGCCCGCCATGGCACGGGGATTAGCGCGTCCAGATGCGGTGGCATGGGAAAAATTGGCCTACACATGGAATTTTCACGTTCTTCTTTGCACACACTCCTACCACGATATAAGTAGGTGTCGTGATACCTTCCGGTGTAATTCAGAAAACTTTGATTTTTTCGGCCCCCGCCTGCCTTGGCATGGGGTTTAGCGCGTCCAGATGCGGTGGCGTGGGCAAAATTGGCCTACACATGGAATTTTCTTGGTCTCCTTGTGCACACGCTCCTACCACGATATAAGGAGGTGTCGGACACCTTCTGGTGTAATTCGGAAAACTTTGATTATTTCGACCCCCGCCCGCCATGGCACGAGGCTTAGCGCGTCCAGATGCGGTGGCGTGGGCAAAATCGGCCTACACATGGAATTTTCACATTCTCCGTGAGCACACGCTCCTACCACGATATAAGGAGGTGTCGTGACACCTTCCGGTGTAATTCGGAAAAATTTGATTTTTTCGACCCCCGCTCGCCATGGCACGGAGCTTAGCGCGTCCAGTTGCGGTGGCGAGGGCAAAATCGGCCTACACATGGAATTTTCAAGTTCTCCTTGTGCACATGCTCCTACCACGTTATAAGTAGGTGTCGTGATACCTTCCGGTGTAATTCAGAAAACTTTGATTTTTTCAACCACCGCCCGCCATGGCACGGGGCTTAGTGCGTCCAGATGCGGTGGCATGGGCAAAATTGGCCTACACATGGAAATTTCACGTTCTCCGTGAGCACACGCTCCTACCACGATATAAGGAGGTGTCGTGACACCTTCCGGTGTAATTCGGAAAAATTTGAATTTTTCGACCCCCGCTCGCCATGGCACGGGGCTTAGCGCGTCCAGATGCGGTGGCATGGGCAAAATCGGCCAACACAAGGAATTTTCACGTTCTCCTTGTGCACACGCTCCTACCACGATATAAGGAGGTGTCGTGACACCTTTCGGTGTAATTCGGAAAACTTTGATTTTTGCGACCCCCGCCCGCCATGGCACGGGGATTAGCGCGTCCAGATGCGGTGGCATGGAAAAAATTGGCCTACACATGGAATTTTCACGTTCTTCTTTGCACACACTCCTACCACGATATAAGTAGGTGTCGTGATACCTTCCGGTGTAATTCAGAAAACTTTGATTTTTTCGGCCCCCGCCTGCCATGCATGGGGTTTAGCGCGTCCAGATGCGGTGGCGTGGGCAAAATTGGCCTACACATGGAATTTTCTTGGTCTCCTTGTGCACACGCTCCTACCACGATATAAGGAGGTGTCGGACACCTTCCGGTGTAATTCGGAAAACTTTGATTATTTCGACCCCCGCCCGCCATGGCACGAGGCTTAGCGCGTCCAGATGCGGTGGCGTGTGCAAAATCGGCCTACACATGGAATTTTCACATTCTCCGTGAGCACACGCTCCTACCACGATATAAGGAGGTGTCGTGACACCTTCCGGTGTAATTCGGAAAAATTTGATTTTTTCGACCCCCGCTCGCCATGGCACGGAGCTTAGCGCGTCCAGTTGCGGTGGCGTGGGCAAAATCGGCCTACACATGGAATTTTCAAGTTCTCCTTGTGCACATGCTCCTACCACGTTATAAGTAGGTGTCGTGATACCTTCCGGTGTAATTCAGAAAACTTTGATTTTTTCAACCCCCGCCCGGCATGGCACGGGGCTTAGTGCGTCCAGATGCGGTGGCATGGGCAAAATTGGTCTACACATGGAAATTTCACGTTCTTCGTGAGCACACGCTCCTACCACGATATAAGGAGGTGTCGTGACACCTTCCGGTGTAATTCGGAAAAATTTGAATTTTTCGACCCCCGCTCGCCATGGCACGGGGCTTAGCGCGTCCAGTTGCGGTGGCGTGGACAAAATCGGCCTACACATGGAATTTCCACGTTCTCCTTGTGCACATGCTCCTACCACGTTATAAGTAGGTGTCGTGATACCTTCCGGTGTAATTCAGAAAACTTTGATTTTTTCAACCCCTGCCCACCATGGCACGGGGCTCAGTGCGTCCAGATGCGGTGGCGTGGGCAAAATCGGCCTACACATGGAATTTTCACGTTCTTCTTGTGCACACGCTCCTACCACGATATAAGGAGGTGTCGTGACACCTTCCGGTGTAATTCGGAAAACTTTGATTTTTTCGACCCTCGCCCGCCATGGCACGGGGATTAGCGCGTCCAGATGCGGTGGCATGGGAAAAATTGGCCTACACATGGAATTTTCACGTTCTTCTTTGCACACACTCCTACCACGATATAAGTAGGTGTCGTGATACCTTCCGGTGTAATTCAGAAAACTTTGATTTTTTCGGCCCCCGCCTGCCTTGGCATGGGGTTTAGCGCGTCCAGATGCGGTGGCGTGGGCAAAATTGGCCTACACATGGAATTTTCTTGGTCTCCTTGTGCACACGCTCCTACCACGATATAAGGAGGTGTCGGACACCTTCCGATGTAATTCGGAAAACTTTGATTATTTCGACCCCACCCGCCATGGCACGAGGCTTAGCGCGTCCAGATGCGGTGGCGTGTGCAAAATCGGCCTACACATGGAATTTTCACATTCTCCGTGAGCACACGCTCCTACCACGATATAAGGAGGTGTCGTGACACCTTCCGGTGTAATTCGGAAAAATTTGATTTTTTCGACCCCCGCTCGCCATGGCACGGAGCTTAGCGCGTCCAGTTGCGGTGGCGTGGGCAAAATCGGCCTACACATGGAATTTTCAAGTTCTCCTTGTGCACATGCTCCTACCACGTTATAAGTAGGTGTCGTGATACCTTCCGGTGTAATTCAGAAAACTTTGATTTTTTCAACCCCCGCCCGGCATGGCACGGGGCTTAGTGCGTCCAGATGCGGTGGCATGGGCAAAATTGGTCTACACATGGAAATTTCACGTTCTTCGTGAGCACACGCTCCTACCACGATATAAGGAGGTGTCGTGACACCTTCCGGTGTAATTCGGAAAAATTTGAATTTTTCGACCCCCGCTCGCCATGGCACGGGGCTTAGCGCGTCCAGTTGCGGTGGCGTGGACAAAATCGGCCTACACATGGAATTTCCACGTTCTCCTTGTGCACATGCTCCTACCACGTTATAAGTAGGTGTCGTGATACCTTCCGGTGTAATTCAGAAAACTTTGATTTTTTCAACCCCTGCCCACCATGGCACGGGGCTCAGTGCGTCCAGATGCGGTGGCGTGGGCAAAATCGGCCTACACATGGAATTTTCACGTTCTTCTTGTGCACACGCTCCTACCACGATATAAGGAGGTGTCGTGACACCTTCCGGTGTAATTCGGAAAACTTTGATTTTTTCGACCCTCGCCCGCCATGGCACGGGGATTAGCGCGTCCAGATGCGGTGGCATGGGAAAAATTGGCCTACACATGGAATTTTCACGTTCTTCTTTGCACACACTCCTACCACGATATAAGTAGGTGTCGTGATACCTTCCGGTGTAATTCAGAAAACTTTGATTTTTTCGGCCCCCGCCTGCCTTGGCATGGGGTTTAGCGCGTCCAGATGCGGTGGCGTGGGCAAAATTGGCCTACACATGGAATTTTCTTGGTCTCCTTGTGCACACGCTCCTACCACGATATAAGGAGGTGTCGGACACCTTCCGATGTAATTCGGAAAACTTTGATTATTTCGACCCCACCCGCCATGGCACGAGGCTTAGCGCGTCCAGATGCGGTGGCGTGGGCAAAATCGGCCTACACATGGAAATTTCACATTCTCCGTGAGCACACGCTCCTACCACGATATAAGGAGGTGTCGTGACACCTTCCGGTGTAATTCAGAAAAATTTGAATTTTTCGACCCCCGCTCGCCATGGCACGGGGCTTAGCGCGTCCAGTTGCGGTGGCGTGGACAAAATCGGCCTACACATGGAATTTCCACGTTCTCCTTGTGCACATGCTCCTACCACGTTATAAGTAGGTGTCGTGATACCTTCCGGTGTAATTCAGAAAACTTTGATTTTTTCAACCCCCGCCCGGCATGGCACGGGGCTTAGTGCGTCCAGATGCGGTGGCATGGGCAAAATTGGTCTACACATGGAAATTTCACGTTCTTCGTGAGCACACGCTCCTACCACGATATAAGGAGGTGTCGTGACACCTTCCGGTGTAATTCGGAAAAATTTGAATTTTTCGACCCCCGCTCGCCATGGCACGGGGCTTAGCGCGTCCAGTTGCGGTGGCGTGGACAAAATCGGCCTACACATGGAATTTCCACGTTCTCCTTGTGCACATGCTCCTACCACGTTATAAGTAGGTGTCGTGATACCTTCCGGTGTAATTCAGAAAACTTTGATTTTTTCAACCCCTGCCCACCATGGCACGGGGCTCAGTGCGTCCAGATGCGGTGGCGTGGGCAAAATCGGCCTACACATGGAATTTTCACGTTCTTCTTGTGCACACGCTCCTACCACGATATAAGGAGGTGTCGTGACACCTTCCGGTGTAATTCGGAAAACTTTGATTTTTTCGACCCTCGCCCGCCATGGCACGGGGATTAGCGCGTCCAGATGCGGTGGCATGGGAAAAATTGGCCTACACATGGAATTTTCACGTTCTTCTTTGCACACACTCCTACCACGATATAAGTAGGTGTCGTGATACCTTCCGGTGTAATTCAGAAAACTTTGATTTTTTCGGCCCCCGCCTGCCTTGGCATGGGGTTTAGCGCGTCCAGATGCGGTGGCGTGGGCAAAATTGGCCTACACATGGAATTTTCTTGGTCTCCTTGTGCACACGCTCCTACCACGATATAAGGAGGTGTCGGACACCTTCCGATGTAATTCGGAAAACTTTGATTATTTCGACCCCACCCGCCATGGCACGAGGCTTAGCGCGTCCAGATGCGGTGGCGTGGGCAAAATCGGCCTACACATGGAAATTTCACATTCTCCGTGAGCACACGCTCCTACCACGATATAAGGAGGTGTCGTGACACCTTCCGGTGTAATTCAGAAAAATTTGAATTTTTCGACCCCCGCTCGCCATGGCACGGGGCTTAGCGCGTCCAGTTGCGGTGGCGTGGACAAAATCGGCCTACACATGGAATTTCCACGTTCTCCTTGTGCACATGCTCCTACCACGTTATAAGTAGGTGTCGTGATACCTTCCGGTGTAATTCAGAAAACTTTGATTTTTTCAACCACCGCCCGCCATGGCACGGGGCTTAGTGCGTCCAGATGCGGTGGCATGGGCAAAATTGGCCTACACATGGAAATTTCACGTTCTCCGTGAGCACACGCTCCTACCACGATATAAGGAGGTGTCGTGACACCTTCCGGTGTAATTCGGAAAAATTTGAATTTTTCGACCCCCGCTCGCCATGGCACGGGGCTTAGCGCGTCCAGATGCGGTGGCATGGGCAAAATCGGCCAACACAAGGAATTTTCACGTTCTCCTTGTGCACACGCTCCTACCACGATATAAGGAGGTGTCGTGACACCTTTCGGTGTAATTCGGAAAACTTTGATTTTTGCGACCCCCGCCCGCCATGGCACGGGGATTAGCGCGTCCAGATTCGGTGGCATGGAAAAAATTGGCCTACACATGGAATTTTCACGTTCTTCTTTGCACACACTCCTACCACGATATAAGTAGGTGTCGTGATACCTTCCGGTGTAATTCAGAAAACTTTGATTTTTTCGGCCCCCGCCTGCCATGCATGGGGTTTAGCGCGTCCAGATGCGGTGGCGTGGGCAAAATTGGCCTACACATGGAATTTTCTTGGTCTCCTTGTGCACACGCTCCTACCACGATATAAGGAGGTGTCGGACACCTTCCGGTGTAATTCGGAAAACTTTGATTATTTCGACCCCCGCCCGCCATGGCACGAGGCTTAGCGCGTCCAGATGCGGTGGCGTGTGCAAAATCGGCCTACACATGGAATTTTCACATTCTCCGTGAGCACACGCTCCTACCACGATATAAGGAGGTGTCGTGACACCTTCCGGTGTAATTCGGAAAAATTTGATTTTTTCGACCCCCGCTCGCCATGGCACGGAGCTTAGCGCGTCCAGTTGCGGTGGCGTGGGCAAAATCGGCCTACACATGGAATTTTCAAGTTCTCCTTGTGCACATGCTCCTACCACGTTATAAGTAGGTGTCGTGATACCTTCCGGTGTAATTCAGAAAACTTTGATTTTTTCAACCCCCGCCCGGCATGGCACGGGGCTTAGTGCGTCCAGATGCGGTGGCATGGGCAAAATTGGTCTACACATGGAAATTTCACGTTCTTCGTGAGCACACGCTCCTACCACGATATAAGGAGGTGTCGTGACACCTTCCGGTGTAATTCGGAAAAATTTGAATTTTTCGACCCCCGCTCGCCATGGCACGGGGCTTAGCGCGTCCAGTTGCGGTGGCGTGGACAAAATCGGCCTACACATGGAATTTCCACGTTCTCCTTGTGCACATGCTCCTACCAGGTTATAAGTAGGTGTCGTGATACCTTCCGGTGTAATTCAGAAAACTTTGATTTTTTCAACCCCTGCCCACCATGGCACGGGGCTCAGTGCGTCCAGATGCGGTGGCGTGGGCAAAATCGGCCTACACATGGAATTTTCACGTTCTTCTTGTGCACACGCTCCTACCACGATATAAGGAGGTGTCGTGACACCTTCCGGTGTAATTCGGAAAACTTTGATTTTTTCGACCCTCGCCCGCCATGGCACGGGGATTAGCGCGTCCAGATGCGGTGGCATGGGAAAAATTGGCCTACACATGGAATTTTCACGTTCTTCTTTGCACACACTCCTACCACGATATAAGTAGGTGTCGTGATACCTTCCGGTGTAATTCAGAAAACTTTGATTTTTTCGGCCCCCGCCTGCCTTGGCATGGGGTTTAGCGCGTCCAGATGCGGTGGCGTGGGCAAAATTGGCCTACACATGGAATTTTCTTGGTCTCCTTGTGCACACGCTCCTACCACGTTATAAGGAGGTGTCGGACACCTTCCGATGTAATTCGGAAAACTTTGATTATTTCGACCCCACCCGCCATGGCACGAGGCTTAGCGCGTCCAGATGCGGTGGCGTGGGCAAAATCGGCCTACACATGGAAATTTCACATTCTCCGTGAGCACACGCTCCTACCACGATATAAGGAGGTGTCGTGACACCTTCCGGTGTAATTCAGAAAAATTTGAATTTTTCGACCCCCGCTCGCCATGGCACGGGGCTTAGCGCGTCCAGTTGCGGTGGCGTGGACAAAATCGGCCTACACATGGAATTTCCACGTTCTCCTTGTGCACATGCTCCTACCACGTTATAAGTAGGTGTCGTGATACCTTCCGGTGTAATTCAGAAAACTTTGATTTTTTCAACCCCCGCCCGGCATGGCACGGGGCTTAGTGCGTCCAGATGCGGTGGCATGGGCAAAATTGGTCTACACATGGAAATTTCACGTTCTTCGTGAGCACACGCTCCTACCACGATATAAGGAGGTGTCGTGACACCTTCCGGTGTAATTCGGAAAAATTTGAATTTTTCGACCCCCGCTCGCCATGGCACGGGGCTTAGCGCGTCCAGTTGCGGTGGCGTGGACAAAATCGGCCTACACATGGAATTTCCACGTTCTCCTTGTGCACATGCTCCTACCACGTTATAAGTAGCTGTCGTGATACCTTCCGGTGTAATTCAGAAAACTTTGATTTTTTCAACCCCTGCCCACCATGGCACGGGGCTCAGTGCGTCCAGATGCGGTGGCGTGGGCAAAATCGGCCTACACATGGAATTTTCACGTTCTTCTTGTGCACACGCTCCTACCACGATATAAGGAGGTGTCGTGACACCTTCCGGTGTAATTCGGAAAACTTTGATTTTTTCGACCCTCGCCCGCCATGGCACGGGGATTAGCGCGTCCAGATGCGGTGGCATGGGAAAAATTGGCCTACACATGGAATTTTCACGTTCTTCTTTGCACACACTCCTACCACGATATAAGTAGGTGTCGTGATACCTTCCGGTGTAATTCAGAAAACTTTGATTTTTTCGGCCCCCGCCTGCCTTGGCATGGGGTTTAGCGCGTCCAGATGCGGTGGCGTGGGCAAAATTGGCCTACACATGGAATTTTCTTGGTCTCCTTGTGCACACGCTCCTACCACGATATAAGGAGGTGTCGGACACCTTCCGATGTAATTCGGAAAACTTTGATTATTTCGACCCCACCCGCCATGGCACGAGGCTTAGCGCGTCCAGATGCGGTGGCGTGGGCAAAATCGGCCTACACATGGAAATTTCACATTCTCCGTGAGCACACGCTCCTACCACGATATAAGGAGGTGTCGTGACACCTTCCGGTGTAATTCAGAAAAATTTGAATTTTTCGACCCCCGCTCGCCATGGCACGGGGCTTAGCGCGTCCAGTTGCGGTGGCGTGGACAAAATCGGCCTACACATGGAATTTCCACGTTCTCCTTGTGCACATGCTCCTACCACGTTATAAGTAGGTGTCGTGATACCTTCCGGTGTAATTCAGAAAACTTTGATTTTTTCAACCACCGCCCGCCATGGCACGGGGCTTAGTGCGTCCAGATGCGGTGGCATGGGCAAAATTGGCCTACACATGGAAATTTCACGTTCTCCGTGAGCACACGCTCCTACCACGATATAAGGAGGTGTCGTGACACCTTCCGGTGTAATTCGGAAAAATTTGAATTTTTCGACCCCCGCTCGCCATGGCACGGGGCTTAGCGCGTCCAGATGCGGTGGCATGGGCAAAATCGGCCAACACAAGGAATTTTCACGTTCTCCTTGTGCACACGCTCCTACCACGATATAAGGAGGTGTCGTGACACCTTTCGGTGTAATTCGGAAAACTTTGATTTTTGCGACCCCCGCCCGCCATGGCACGGGGATTAGCGCGTCCAGATGCGGTGGCATGGAAAAAATTGGCCTACACATGGAATTTTCACGTTCTTCTTTGCACACACTCCTACCACGATATAAGTAGGTGTCGTGATACCTTCCGGTGTAATTCAGAAAACTTTGATTTTTTCGGCCCCCGCCTGCCATGCATGGGGTTTAGCGCGTCCAGATGCGGTGGCGTGGGCAAAATTGGCCTACACATGGAATTTTCTTGGTCTCCTTGTGCACACGCTCCTACCACGATATAAGGAGGTGTCGGACACCTTCCGGTGTAATTCGGAAAATTTTGATTATTTCGACCCCCGCCCGCCATGGCATGAGGCTTAGCGCGTCCAGATGCGGTGGCGTGGGCAAAATCGGCCTACACATGGAATTTTCACATTCTCCGTGAGCACACGCTCCTACCACGATATAAGGAGGTGTCGTGACACCTTCCGGTGTAATTCGGAAAAATTTGATTTTTTCGACCCCCGCTCGCCATGGCACGGAGCTTAGCGCGTCCAGTTGCGGTGGCGTGGGCAAAATCGGCCTACACATGGAATTTTCAAGTTCTCCTTGTGCACATGCTCCTACCACGTTATAAGTAGGTGTCGTGATACCTTCCGGTGTAATTCAGAAAACTTTGATTTTTTCAACCCCCGCCCGGCATGGCACGGGGCTTAGTGCGTCCAGATGCGGTGGCATGGGCAAAATTGGTCTACACATGGAAATTTCACGTTCTTCGTGAGCACACGCTCCTACCACGATATAAGGAGGTGTCGTGACACCTTCCGGTGTAATTCGGAAAACTTTATTTTTTCGACCCCCGCCCGCCATGGCACGGGGCTTAGCGCGTCCAGATGCGGTGGCATGGGCAAAATCGGCCAACACATGGAATTTTCACGTTCTCCTTGTGCACGCTCCTACCACGATATAAGGAGGTGTCGTGACACCTTCCGGTGTAATTCAGAAAACTTTGATTTTTTCAACCCCCCGCCCGGCATGGCACGAGGCTTAGCGCGTCCAGATGCAGTGGCGTGGGCAAAATCGGCCTACACATGGAATTTTCACATTCTCCGTGAGCACACGCTCCTACCACGATATAAGGAGGTGTCGTGACACCTTCCGGTGTAATTCGGAAAAATTTGATTTTTTCGACCCCCGCTCGCCATGGCACGGAGCTTAGCGAGTCCAGTTGCGGTGGCGTGGGCAAAATCGGCCTACACATGGAATTTTCAAGTTCTCCTTGTGCACATGCTCCTACCACGTTATAAGTAGGTGTCATGATACCTTCCGGTGTAATTCAGAAAACTTTGATTTTTTCAACCCCCGCCCGGCATGGCACGGGGCTTAGTGCGTCCAGATGCGGTGGCATGGGCAAAATTGGTCTACACATGGAAATTTCACGTTCTTCGTGAGCACACGCTCCTACCACGATATAAGGAGGTGTCGTGACACCTTCCGGTGTAATTCGGAAAACTTTATTTTTTCGACCCCCGCCCGCCATGGCACGGGGCTTAGCGCGTCCAGATGCGGTGGCATGGGCAAAATCGGCCAACACATGGAATTTTCACGTTCTCCTTGTGCACGCTCCTACCACGATATAAGGAGGTGTCGTGACACCTTCCGGTGTAATTCAGAAAACTTTGATTTTT
Source organism: Trifolium repens (assembly GCA_030408175.1). Classification (NCBI taxonomy): domain Eukaryota; kingdom Viridiplantae; phylum Streptophyta; class Magnoliopsida; order Fabales; family Fabaceae; genus Trifolium; species Trifolium repens. The sequence continues at coordinate 35,001,003 of CP125838.1, read as the reverse complement.
TCAACCCCCGCCCGGCATGGCACGGGGCTTAGTGCGTCCAGATGCGGTGGCATGGGCAAAATTGGTCTACACATGGAAATTTCACGTTCTTCGTGAGCACACGCTCCTACCACGATATAAGGAGGTGTCGTGACACCTTCCGGTGTAATTCAGAAAACTTTATTTTTTCGACCCCCGCCCGCCATGGCACGGGGCTTAGCGCGTCCAGATGCGGTGGCATGGGCAAAATCGGCCAACACATGGAATTTTCACGTTCTCCTTGTGCACGCTCCTACCACGATATAAGGAGGTGTCGTGATACCTTCCGGTGTAATTCAGAAAACTTTGATTTTTTCAACCCCTGCCCACCATGGCACGGGGCTCAGTGCGTCCAGATGCGGTGGCGTGGGCAAAATCGGCCTACACATGGAATTTTCACGTTCTTCTTGTGCACACGCTCCTACCACGATATAAGGAGGTGTCGTGACACCTTCCGGTGTAATTCGGAAAACTTTGATTTTTTCGACCCTCGCCCGCCATGGCACGGGGATTAGCGCGTCCAGATGCGGTGGCATGGGAAAAATTGGCCTACACATGGAATTTTCACGTTCTTCTTTGCACACACTCCTACCACGATATAAGTAGGTGTCGTGATACCTTCCGGTGTAATTCAGAAAACTTTGATTTTTTCGGCCCCCGCCTGCCTTGGCATGGGGTTTAGCGCGTCCAGATGCGGTGGCGTGGGCAAAATTGGCCTACACATGGAATTTTCTTGGTCTCCTTGTGCACACGCTCCTACCACGATATAAGGAGGTGTCGGACACCTTCTGGTGTAATTCGGAAAACTTTGATTATTTCGACCCCCGCCCGCCATGGCACGAGGCTTAGCGCGTCCAGATGCGGTGGCGTGGGCAAAATCGGCCTACACATGGAATTTTCACATTCTCCGTGAGCACACGCTCCTACCACGATATAAGGAGGTGTCGTGACACCTTCCGGTGTAATTCGGAAAAATTTGATTTTTTCGACCCCTGCTCGCCATGGCACGGAGCTTAGCGCGTCCAGTTGCGGTGGCGAGGGCAAAATCGGCCTACACATGGAATTTTCAAGTTCTCCTTGTGCACATGCTCCTACCACGTTATAAGTAGGTGTCGTGATACCTTCCGGTGTAATTCAGAAAACTTTGATTTTTTCAACCACCGCCCGCCATGGCACGGGGCTTAGTGCGTCCAGATGCGGTGGCATGGGCAAAATTGGCCTACACATGGAAATTTCACGTTCTCCGTGAGCACACGCTCCTACCACGATATAAGGAGGTGTCGTGACACCTTCCGGTGTAATTCGGAAAAATTTGAATTTTTCGACCCCCGCTCGCCATGGCACGGGGCTTAGCGCGTCCAGATGCGGTGGCATGGGCAAAATCGGCCAACACAAGGAATTTTCACGTTCTCCTTGTGCACACGCTCCTACCACGATATAAGGAGGTGTCGTGACACCTTTCGGTGTAATTCGGAAAACTTTGATTTTTGCGACCCCCGCCCGCCATGGCACGGGGATTAGCGCGTCCAGATGCGGTGGCATGGAAAAAATTGGCCTACACATGGAATTTTCACGTTCTTCTTTGCACACACTCCTACCACGATATAAGTAGGTGTCGTGATACCTTCCGGTGTAATTCAGAAAACTTTGATTTTTTCGGCCCCCGCCTGCCATGCATGGGGTTTAGCGCGTCCAGATGCGGTGGCGTGGGAAAAATTGGCCTACACATGGAATTTTCTTGGTCTCCTTGTGCACACGCTCCTACCACGATATAAGGAGGTGTCGGACACCTTCCGGTGTAATTCGGAAAACTTTGATTATTTCGACCCCCGCCCGCCATGGCACGAGGCTTAGCGCGTCCAGATGCGGTGGCGTGTGCAAAATCGGCCTACACATGGAATTTTCACATTCTCCGTGAGCACACGCTCCTACCACGATATAAGGAGGTGTCGTGACACCTTCCGGTGTAATTCGGAAAAATTTGATTTTTTCGACCCCCGCTCGCCATGGCACGGAGCTTAGCGCGTCCAGTTGCGGTGGCGTGGGCAAAATCGGCCTACACATGGAATTTTCAAGTTCTCCTTGTGCACATGCTCCTACCACGTTATAAGTAGGTGTCGTGATACCTTCCGGTGTAATTCAGAAAACTTTGATTTTTTCAACCCCCGCCCGGCATGGCACGGGGCTTAGTGCGTCCAGATGCGGTGGCATGGGCAAAATTGGTCTACACATGGAAATTTCACGTTCTTCGTGAGCACACGCTCCTACCACGATATAAGGAGGTGTCGTGACACCTTCCGGTGTAATTCGGAAAACTTTATTTTTTCGACCCCCGCCCGCCATGGCACGGGGCTTAGCGCGTCCAGATGCGGTGGCATGGGCAAAATCGGCCAACACATGGAATTTTCACGTTCTCCTTGTGCACGCTCCTACCACGATATAAGGAGGTGTCGTGACACCTTCCGGTGTAATTCAGAAAACTTTGATTTTTTCAACCCCCCGCCCGGCATGGCACGAGGCTTAGCGCGTCCAGATGCGGTGGCGTGGGCAAAATCGGCCTACACATGGAATTTTCACATTCTCCGTGAGCACACGCTCCTACCACGATATAAGGAGGTGTCGTGACACCTTCCGGTGTAATTCGGAAAAATTTGATTTTTTCGACCCCCGCTCGCCATGGCACGGAGCTTAGCGAGTCCAGTTGCGGTGGCGTGGGCAAAATCGGCCTACACATGGAATTTTCAAGTTCTCCTTGTGCACATGCTCCTACCACGTTATAAGTAGGTGTCGTGATACCTTCCGGTGTAATTCAGAAAACTTTGATTTTTTCAACCCCCGCCCGGCATGGCACGGGGCTTAGTGCGTCCAGATGCGGTGGCATGGGCAAAATTGGTCTACACATGGAAATTTCACGTTCTTCGTGAGCACACGCTCCTACCACGATATAAGGAGGTGTCGTGACACCTTCCGGTGTAATTCGGAAAACTTTATTTTTTCGACCCCCGCCCGCCATGGCACGGGGCTTAGCGCGTCCAGATGCGGTGGCATGGGCAAAATCGGCCAACACATGGAATTTTCACGTTCTCCTTGTGCACGCTCCTACCACGATATAAGGAGGTGTCGTGACACCTTCCGGTGTAATTCAGAAAACTTTGATTTTTTCAACCCCCGCCCGGCATGGCACGGGGCTTAGTGCGTCCAGATGCGGTGGCATGGGCAAAATTGGTCTACACATGGAAATTTCACGTTCTTCGTGAGCACACGCTCCTACCACGATATAAGGAGGTGTCGTGACACCTTCCGGTGTAATTCAGAAAACTTTATTTTTTCGACCCCCGCCCGCCATGGCACGGGGCTTAGCGCGTCCAGATGCGGTGGCATGGGCAAAATCGGCCAACACATGGAATTTTCACGTTCTCCTTGTGCACGCTCCTACCACGATATAAGGAGGTGTCGTGATACCTTCCGGTGTAATTCAGAAAACTTTGATTTTTTCAACCCCTGCCCACCATGGCACGGGGCTCAGTGCGTCCAGATGCGGTGGCGTGGGCAAAATCGGCCTACACATGGAATTTTCACGTTCTTCTTGTGCACACGCTCCTACCACGATATAAGGAGGTGTCGTGACACCTTCCGGTGTAATTCGGAAAACTTTGATTTTTTCGACCCTCGCCGGCCATGGCACGGGGATTAGCGCGTCCAGATGCGGTGGCATGGGAAAAATTGGCCTACACATGGAATTTTCACGTTCTTCTTTGCACACACTCCTACCACGATATAAGTAGGTGTCGTGATACCTTCCGGTGTAATTCAGAAAACTTTGATTTTTTCGGCCCCCGCCTGCCTTGGTATGGGGTTTAGCGCGTCCAGATGCGGTGGCGTGGGCAAAATTGGCCTACACATGGAATTTTCTTGGTCTCCTTGTGCACACGCTCCTACCACGATATAAGGAGGTGTCGGACACCTTCTGGTGTAATTCGGAAAACTTTGATTATTTCGACCCCCGCCCGCCATGGCACGAGGCTTAGCGCGTCCAGATGCGGTGGCGTGGGCAAAATCGGCCTACACATGGAATTTTCACATTCTCCGTGAGCACACGCTCCTACCACGATATAAGGAGGTGTCGTGACACCTTCCGGTGTAATTCGGAAAAATTTGATTTTTTCGACCCCCGCTCGCCATGGCACGGAGCTTAGCGCGTCCAGTTGCGGTGGCGAGGGCAAAATCGGCCTACACATGGAATTTTCAAGTTCTCCTTGTGCACATGCTCCTACCACGTTATAAGTAGGTGTCGTGATACCTTCCGGTGTAATTCAGAAAACTTTGATTTTTTCAACCACCGCCCGCCATGGCACGGGGCTTAGTGCGTCCAGATGCGGTGGCATGGGCAAAATTGGCCTACACATGGAAATTTCACGTTCTCCGTGAGCACACGCTCCTACCACGATATAAGGAGGTGTCGTGACACCTTCCGGTGTAATTCGGAAAAATTTGAATTTTTCGACCCCCGCTCGCCATGGCACGGGGCTTAGCGCGTCCAGATGCGGTGGCATGGGCAAAATCGGCCAACACAAGGAATTTTCACGTTCTCCTTGTGCACACGCTCCTACCACGATATAAGGAGGTGTCGTGACACCTTTCGGTGTAATTCGGAAAACTTTGATTTTTGCGACCCCCGCCCGCCATGGCACGGGGATTAGCGCGTCCAGATGCGGTGGCATGGAAAAAATTGGCCTACACATGGAATTTTCACGTTCTTCTTTGCACACACTCCTACCACGATATAAGTAGGTGTCGTGATACCTTCCGGTGTAATTCAGAAAACTTTGATTTTTTCGGCCCCCGCCTGCCATGCATGGGGTTTAGCGCGTCCAGATGCGGTGGCGTGGGCAAAATTGGCCTACACATGGAATTTTCTTGGTCTCCTTGTGCACACGCTCCTACCACGATATAAGGAGGTGTCGGACACCTTCCGGTGTAATTCGGAAAACTTTGATTATTTCGACCCCCGCCCGCCATGGCACGAGGCTTAGCGCGTCCAGATGCGGTGGCGTGTGCAAAATCGGCCTACACATGGAATTTTCACATTCTCCGTGAGCACACGCTCCTACCACGATATAAGGAGGTGTCGTGACACCTTCCGGTGTAATTCGGAAAAATTTGATTTTTTCGACCCCCGCTCGCCATGGCACGGAGCTTAGCGCGTCCAGTTGCGGTGGCGTGGGCAAAATCGGCCTACACATGGAATTTTCAAGTTCTCCTTGTGCACATGCTCCTACCACGTTATAAGTAGGTGTCGTGATACCTTCCGGTGTAATTCAGAAAACTTTGATTTTTTCAACACCCGCCCGGCATGGCACGGGGCTTAGTGCGTCCAGATGCGGTGGCATGGGCAAAATTGGTCTACACATGGAAATTTCACGTTCTTCGTGAGCACACGCTCCTACCACGATATAAGGAGGTGTCGTGACACCTTCCGGTGTAATTCGGAAAACTTTATTTTTTCGACCCCCGCCCGCCATGGCACGGGGCTTAGCGCGTCCAGATGCGGTGGCATGGGCAAAATCGGCCAACACATGGAATTTTCACGTTCTCCTTGTGCACGCTCCTACCACGATATAAGGAGGTGTCGTGACACCTTCCGGTGTAATTCAGAAAACTTTGATTTTTTCAACCCCCCGCCCGGCATGGCACGAGGCTTAGCGCGTCCAGATGCGGTGGCGTGGGCAAAATCGGCCTACACATGGAATTTTCACATTCTCCGTGAGCACACGCTCCTACCACGATATAAGGAGGTGTCGTGACACCTTCCGGTGTAATTCGGAAAAATTTGATTTTTTCGACCCCCGCTCGCCATGGCACGGAGCTTAGCGAGTCCAGTTGCGGTGGCGTGGGCAAAATCGGCCTACACATGGAATTTTCAAGTTCTCCTTGTGCACATGCTCCTACCACGTTATAAGTAGGTGTCGTGATACCTTCCGGTGTAATTCAGAAAACTTTGATTTTTTCAACCCCCGCCCGGCATGGCACGGGGCTTAGTGCGTCCAGATGCGGTGGCATGGGCAAAATTGGTCTACACATGGAAATTTCACGTTCTTCGTGAGCACACGCTCCTACCACGATATAAGGAGGTGTCGTGACACCTTCCGGTGTAATTCGGAAAACTTTATTTTTTCGACCCCCGCCCGCCATGGCACGGGGCTTAGCGCGTCCAGATGCGGTGGCATGGGCAAAATCGGCCAACACATGGAATTTTCACGTTCTCCTTGTGCACGCTCCTACCACGATATAAGGAGGTGTCGTGACACCTTCCGGTGTAATTCAGAAAACTTTGATTTTTTCAACCCCCGCCCGGCATGGCACGGGGCTTAGTGCGTCCAGATGCGGTGGCATGGGCAAAATTGGTCTACACATGGAAATTTCACGTTCTTCGTGAGCACACGCTCCTACCACGATATAAGGAGGTGTCGTGACACCTTCCGGTGTAATTCAGAAAAATTTATTTTTTCGACCCCCGCCCGCCATGGCACGGGGCTTAGCGCGTCCAGATGCGGTGGCATGGGCAAAATCGGCCAACACATGGAATTTTCACGTTCTCCTTGTGCACGCTCCTACCACGATATAAGGAGGTGTCGTGATACCTTCCGGTGTAATTCAGAAAACTTTGATTTTTTCAACCCCTGCCCACCATGGCACGGGGCTCAGTGCGTCCAGATGCGGTGGCGTGGGCAAAATCGGCCTACACATGGAATTTTCACGTTCTTGTGCACACGCTCCTACCACGATATAAGGAGGTGTCGTGACACCTTCCGGTGTAATTCGGAAAACTTTGATTTTTTCGACCCTCGCCCGCCATGGCACGGGGATTAGCGCGTCCAGATGCGGTGGCATGGGAAAAATTGGCCTACACATGGAATTTTCACGTTCTTCTTTGCACACACTCCTACCACGATATAAGTAGGTGTCGTGATACCTTCCGGTGTAATTCAGAAAACTTTGATTTTTTCGGCCCCCGCCTGCCTTGGCATGGGGTTTAGCGCGTCCAGATGCGGTGGCGTGGGCAAAATTGGCCTACACATGGAATTTTCTTGGTCTCCTTGTGCAAACGCTCCTACCACGATATAAGGAGGTGTCGGACACCTTCCGGTGTAATTCGGAAAACTTTGATTATTTCGACCCCACCCGCCATGGCACGAGGCTTAGCGCGTCCAGATGCGGTGGCGTGGGCAAAATCGGCCTACACATGGAAATTTCACATTCTCCGTGAGCACAGGCTCCTACCACGATATAAGGAGGTGTCGTGACACCTTCCGGTGTAATTCGGAAAAATTTGAATTTTTCGACCCCCGCTCGCCATGGCACGGGGCTTAGTGCGTCCAGATGCGGTGGCATGGGCAAAATTGGTCTACACATGGAAATTTCACGTTCTTCGTGAGCACACGCTCCTACCACGATATAAGGAGGTGTCGTGACACCTTCCGGTGTAATTCGGAAAACTTTATTTTTTCGACCCCCGCCCGCCATGGCACGGGGCTTAGCGCGTCCAGATGCGGTGGCATGGGCAAAATCGGCCAACACATGGAATTTTCACGTTCTCCTTGTGCACGCTCCTACCACGATATAAGGAGGTGTCGTGACACCTTCCGGTGTAATTCAGAAAACTTTGATTTTTTCAACCCCCCGCCCGGCATGGCACGAGGCTTAGCGCGTCCAGATGCGGTGGCGTGGGCAAAATCGGCCTACACATGGAATTTTCACATTCTCCGTGAGCACACGCTCCTACCACGATATAAGGAGGTGTCGTGACACCTTCCGGTGTAATTCGGAAAAATTTGATTTTTTCGACCCCCGCTCGCCATGGCACGGAGCTTAGCGAGTCCAGTTGCGGTGGCGTGGGCAAAATCGGCCTACACATGGAATTTTCAAGTTCTCCTTGTGCACATGCTCCTACCACGTTATAAGTAGGTGTCGTGATACCTTCCGGTGTAATTCAGAAAACTTTGATTTTTTCAACCCCCGCCCGGCATGGCACGGGGCTTAGTGCGTCCAGATGCGGTGGCATGGGCAAAATTGGTCTACACATGGAAATTTCACGTTCTTCGTGAGCACACGCTCCTACCACGATATAAGGAGGTGTCGTGACACCTTCCGGTGTAATTCGGAAAACTTTATTTTTTCGACCCCCGCCCGCCATGGCACGGGGCTTAGCGCGTCCAGATGCGGTGGCATGGGCAAAATCGGCCAACACATGGAATTTTCACGTTCTCCTTGTGCACGCTCCTACCACGATATAAGGAGGTGTCGTGACACCTTCCGGTGTAATTCAGAAAACTTTGATTTTTTCAACCCCCGCCCGGCATGGCACGGGGCTTAGTGCGTCCAGATGCGGTGGCATGGGCAAAATTGGTCTACACATGGAAATTTCACGTTCTTCGTGAGCACACGCTCCTACCACGATATAAGGAGGTGTCGTGACACCTTCCGGTGTAATTCAGAAAAATTTATTTTTTCGACCCCCGCCCGCCATGGCACGGGGCTTAGCGCGTCCAGATGCGGTGGCATGGGCAAAATCGGCCAACACATGGAATTTTCACGTTCTCCTTGTGCACGCTCCTACCACGATATAAGGAGGTGTCGTGATACCTTCCGGTGTAATTCAGAAAACTTTGATTTTTTCAACCCCTGCCCACCATGGCACGGGGCTCAGTGCGTCCAGATGCGGTGGCGTGGGCAAAATCGGCCTACACATGGAATTTTCACGTTCTTGTGCACACGCTCCTACCACGATATAAGGAGGTGTCGTGACACCTTCCGGTGTAATTCGGAAAACTTTGATTTTTTCGACCCTCGCCCGCCATGGCACGGGGATTAGCGCGTCCAGATGCGGTGGCATGGGAAAAATTGGCCTACACATGGAATTTTCACGTTCTTCTTTGCACACACTCCTACCACGATATAAGTAGGTGTCGTGATACCTTCCGGTGTAATTCAGAAAACTTTGATTTTTTCGGCCCCCGCCTGCCTTGGCATGGGGTTTAGCGCGTCCAGATGCGGTGGCGTGGGCAAAATTGGCCTACACATGGAATTTTCTTGGTCTCCTTGTGCAAACGCTCCTACCACGATATAAGGAGGTGTCGGACACCTTCCGGTGTAATTCGGAAAACTTTGATTATTTCGACCCCACCCGCCATGGCACGAGGCTTAGCGCGTCCAGATGCGGTGGCGTGGGCAAAATCGGCCTACACATGGAAATTTCACATTCTCCGTGAGCACAGGCTCCTACCACGATATAAGGAGGTGTCGTGACACCTTCCGGTGTAATTCGGAAAAATTTGAATTTTTCGACCCCCGCTCGCCATGGCACGGGGCTTAGCGCGTCCAGTTGCGGTGGCGTGGACAAAATCGGCCTACACATGGAATTTCCACGTTCTCCTTGTGCACATGCTCCTACCACGTTATAAATAGGTGTCGTGATACCTTCCGGTGTAATTCAGAAAACTTTGATTTTTTCAACCACCGCCCGCCATGGCACGGGGCTTAGTGCGTCCAGATGCGGTGGCATGGGCAAAATTGGCCTACACATGGAAATTTCACGTTCTCCGTGAGCACACGCTCCTACCACGATATAAGGAGGTGTCGTGACACCTTCCGGTGTAATTCGGAAAAATTTGAATTTTTCGACCCCCGCTCGCCATGGCACGGGGCTTAGCGCGTCCAGATGCGGTGGCATGGGCAAAATCGGCCAACACAAGGAATTTTCACGTTCTCCTTGTGCACACGCTCCTACCACGATATAAGGAGGTGTCGTGACACCTTTCGGTGTAATTCGGAAAACTTTGATTTTTGCGACCCCCGCCCGCCATGGCACGGGGATTAGCGCGTCCAGATGCGGTGGCATGGAAAAAATTGGCCTACACATGGAATTTTCACGTTCTTCTTTGCACACACTCCTACCACGATATAAGTAGGTGTCGTGATACCTTCCGGTGTAATTCAGAAAACTTTGATTTTTTCGGCCCCCGCCAGCCATGCATGGGGTTTAGCGCGTCCAGATGCGGTGGCGTGGGCAAAATTGGCCTACACATGGAATTTTCTTGGTCTCCTTGTGCACACGCTCCTACCACGATATAAGGAGGTGTCGGACACCTTCCGGTGTTATTCGGAAAACTTTGATTATTTCGACACCCGCCCGCCATGGCACGAGGCTTAGCGCGTCCAGATGCGGTGGCGTGGGCAAAATCGGCCTACACATGGAATTTTCACATTCTCCGTGAGCACACGCTCCTACCACGATATAAGGAGGTGTCGTGACACCTTCCGGTGTAATTCGGAAAAATTTGATTTTTTCGACCCCCGCTCGCCATGGCACGGAGCTTAGCGCGTCCAGTTGCGGTGGCGTGGGCAAAATCGGCCTACACATGGAATTTTCACGTTCTCCTTGTGCACGCTCCTACCACGATATAAGGAGGTGTCGTGACACCTTCCGGTGTAATTCAGAAAACTTTGATTTTTTCAACCCCCCGCCCGGCATGGCACGGGGCTTAGTGCGTCCAGTTGCGATGGCGTGGACAAAATCGGCCTACACATGGAATTTTCACGTTCTCCTTATGCACACACTCCTACCACGTTATAAGTAGGTGTCGTGACACCTTCCGGTGTAATTCAGAAAACTTTGATTTTTTCAACCCCCGCCCGCCATGGCACGGGGCTTAGTGCGTCCAGATGCGGTCGCGTGGGCAAAATTTGCCTACACATGGAATTTTCACGTTCTTCGTGAGCACACGCTCCTACCACGATATAAGGAGGTGTCGTGACACCTTCCGGTATAATTCGGAAAACTTTGATTTTTTCGACCCCCGCCCGCCATGGCACAGGGCTTAGCGCGTCCAGATGCGGTGGCGTGGGCAAAATCGGCCAACACATGGAATTTTCACGTTCTCCTTGTGCACACGCTCCTACCACGATATAAGGAGGTGTCGTGACACCTTCCTGTGTAATTCGGAAAACTTTGATTTTTTCGACCCCCGCCCGCCATGGCACGGAGCTTAGCGCGTCCAGATGCGGTGGCGTGGGAAAAATCGGCCTACACATGGAATTTGCACGTTCTCCTTGTGCACACGCTCCTACCACGGTATAAGGAGGTGTCGTGACACCTTTCGGTGTAATTCGGAAAACTTTGATTTGTTCGACCCCCGCCCGCCATGGCACCGGGCTTAGCGCGTCCAGATGCGGTGGCTTGGGCAAAATCGGCCAACACATGGAATTTTCATGTTCTCCTTGTGCACACGCTCCTACCACGATATAAGGAGGTGTCGTGACACCTTTCAGTGTAATTCGGAAACCTTTGATTTTTCGACCCCCGCCCGCCATGGCACGGGGCTTTGCGCGTCCAGATGCGGTGGCATGGGCAAAATTGGCCTGCACATGAAATTTTCACATTCTCCTTGTTCACACACTCCTACCACGATATAAGTAGGTCTCGTGACACCTTCCGATGTAATTCAGAAAACTTTGATTTTTTCAACCCCCGCCCGCCATGGCACGGGGCTCAGTGCGTCCAGATGCGGTGGCGTGGGCAAAATCGGCCTACACATGGAATTTTCACATTCTCCATGAGCACACGCTCCTACCACGATATAAGGAGGTGTCGTGACACCTTCCGGTGTAATTCGGAAAAATTTGAATTTTTCGACCCCCACCCGCCATGGCACGGGGATTAGCGCGTCCAGATGCGGTGGCATGGGAAAAATTGGCCTACACATGGAATTTTCACGTTCTTCTTGTGCACACGCTCCTACCACGATATAAGGAGGTGTCGTGACACCTTCCGGTGTAATTCGGAAAACTTTGATTATTTCGACCCCCGCCCGCCATGGCACAAGGCTTAGCGCGTCCAGATGCGGTGGCGTGGGCAAAATCGGCCTACACATGGAATTTTCACATTCTCCATGAGCACACGCTCCTACCACGATATAAGGAGGTGTCGTGACACCTTCCGGTGTAATTCGGAAAAATTTGAATTTTTCGACCCCCACCCGCCATGGCACGGGGATAAGCGCGTCCAGATGCGGTGGCATGGGAAAAATTGGCCTACACATGGAATTTTCACGTTCTTCTTTGCACACACTCCTACCACGATATAAGTAGGTGTCGTGATACCTTCCGGTGTAATTCAGAAAACTTTGATTTTTTCGGCCCCCGCCTGCCATGCGTGGGGTTTAGCGCGTCCAGATGCGGTGGCGTGGGCAAAATTGGCCTACACATGGAATTTTCTTGGTCTCCTTGTGCACACGCTCCTACCACGATATAAGGAGGTGTCGGACACCTTCCGGTGTAATTCGGAAAACTTTGATTATTTCGACCCCCGCCCGCCATGGCACAAGGCTTAGCGCGTCCAGAAGCGGTGGCGTGGGCAAAATCGGCCTACACATGGAATTTTCACATTCTCCATGAGCACACGCTCCTACCACGATATAAGGAGGTGTCGTGACACCTTCCGGTGTAATTCGGAAAAATTTGAATTTTTCGACCCCCGCTCGCCGTGGCACGGGGCTTAGCGCGTCCAGTTGCGATGGCGTGGACAAAATCGGCCTACACATGGAATTTTCACGTTCTCCTTATGCACACACTCCTACCACGTTATAAGTAGGTGTCGTGATAACTTCCGGTATAATTCAGAAAACTTTGATTTTTTCAACCCCCGCCCGCCATGGCACGGGGCTTAGTGCGTCCAGATGCGGTGGCGTGGGCAAAATTTTCCTACACATGGAATTTTCACGTTCTCCGTGAGCACACGCTCCTACCACGATATAAGGAGGTGTCGTGACACCTTCCGGTGTAATTCGGAAAACTTTGATTTTTTCGACCCCCGCCCGCCATGGCACAGGGCTTAGCCCGTCCAGATGCGGTGGCGTGGGCAAAATCGGCCAACACATGGAATTTTCACGTTCTCCTTGTGCACACGGTCCTACCACGATATAAGGAGGTGTCGTGACACCTTCCAGTGAAATTCGGAAATCTTTGATTTTTCGACCCCCCCCCATGGCACGGAGTTTAGCGCGTCCAGATGTGGTGGCGTGGGCAAAATCGGCCTACACATGGAATTTGCAAGTTCTCCTTGTGCACACGCTCCTACCACGATATAAGGAGGTGTCGTGACACCTTCCTTTGTAATTCAGAAAACTTTGATTTTTTCGACCCCCGTCCGCCATGGCACGGAGCTTAGCGCGTCCAGATGCGGTGGCGTGGGAAAAATCGGCCTACACATGGAATTTGCACGTTCTCCTTGTGCACACGCTCCTACCACGATATAAGGAGGTGTCGTGACACCTTCCGGTGTAATTCGGAAAACTTTGATTTGTTCGACCCCCGCCCGCCATGACACGGGGCTTAGCGCGTCCAGATGCGGTGGCGTGGGCAAAATCGGCCAACACATGGAATTTTCATGTTCTCCTTGTGCACACGCTCCTACCACGATATAAGGAGGTGTCGTGACACCTTTCAGTGTAATTCGTAAATCTTTGATTTTTCGACCCCCGCCCGCCATGGCACGGAGCTTAGCGCGTCCAGATGTGGTGGCGTGGGCAAAATCGGCCTACACATGGAATTTGCAAGTTCTCCTTGTGCACACGGTCCTACCACAATATAAGGAGGTGTCGTGACATCTTCCTGTGTAATTCGGAAAACTTTGATTTTTTCGACCCCCGCCCGCCATGGCACGGGGCTTTGCGCGTCCAGATGCGGTGGCATGGGCAAAATTGGCCTGCACATGGAATTTTCACATTCTCCTTGTGCACACACTCCTACCACGATATAAGTAGGTCTCGTGATACCTTCCGATGTAATTCAGAAAACTTTGATTTTTTCAACCCCCGCCCGCCATGGCACGGGGCTCAGTGCGTCCAGATGCGGTGGCGTGGGCAAAATCGGCCTACACATGGAATTTTCACGTTCTTCTTGTGCACACGCTCCTACCACGATATAAGGAGGTGTCGTGACACCTTCCGGTGTAATTCGGAAAACTTTGATTTTTTCGACCCCCGCCCGCCATGGCACGGGGATTAGCGCGTCCTAATGCGGTGGCATGGGAAAAATTGGCCTACACATGGAATTTTCACGTTCTTCTTTGCACACACTCCTACCACGATATAAGTAGGTGTCGTGATACCTTCCGGTGTAATTCGGAAAACTTTGATTTTTTCGGCCCCCGCCTGCCATGGCATGGGGTTTAGCGCGTCCAGATGCGGTGGCGTGGGCAATATTGGCCTACACATGGTATTTTCTTGGTCTCCTTGTGCACACGCTCCTACCACGATATAAGGAGGTGTCGGACACCTTCCGGTGTAATTCGGAAAACTTTGATTATTTCGACCCCACCCGCCATGGCACGAGGCTTAGCGCGTCCAGATGCGGTGGCGTGGGCAAAATCGGCCTACACATGGAAATTTCATATTCTCCGTGAGCACACGCTCCTACCACGATATAAGGAGGTGTCGTGACACCTTCCGGTGTAATTCGGAAAAATTTGAATTTTTCGACCCCCGCTCGCCATGGCACGGGGCTTAGCGCGTCCAGTTGCGGTGGCGTGGACAAAACCGGCCTACACATGGAATTTCCACGTTCTCCTTGTGCACATGCTCCTACCACGTTATAAGTAGGTGTCGTGATACCTTCCGGTGTAATTCAGAAAACTTTGATTTATTCAACCACCGCCCGCCATGGCACGGGGCTTAGTGCGTCCAGATGCGGTGGCATGGGCAAAATTGGCCTACACATGGAAATTTCACGTTCTCCGTGAGCACACGCTCCTACCACGATATAAGGAGGTGTCGTGACACCTTCCGGTGTAATTCGGAAAAATTTGAATTTTTCGACCCCCACCCGCCATGGCACGGGGATTAGCGCGTCCAGATGCGGTGGCATGGGAAAAATTGGCCTACACATGGAATTTTCACGTTCTTCTTGTGCACACGCTCCTACCACGATATAAGGAGGTGTCGTGACACCTTCCGGTGTAATTCGGAAAACTTTGATTATTTCGACCCCCGCCCGCCATGGCACAAGGCTTAGCGCGTCCAGATGCGGTGGCGTGGGCAAAATCGGCCTACACATGGAATTTTCACATTCTCCATGAGCACACGCTCCTACCACGATATAAGGAGGTGTCGTGACACCTTCCGGTGTAATTCGGAAAAATTTGAATTTTTCGACCCCCACCCGCCATGGCACGGGGATAAGCGCGTCCAGATGCGGTGGCATGGGAAAAATTGGCCTACACATGGAATTTTCACGTTCTTCTTTGCACACACTCCTACCACGATATAAGTAGGTGTCGTGATACCTTCCGGTGTAATTCAGAAAACTTTGATTTTTTCGGCCCCCGCCTGCCATGCGTGGGGTTTAGCGCGTCCAGATGCGGTGGCGTGGGCAAAATTGGCCTACACATGGAATTTTCTTGGTCTCCTTGTGCACACGCTCCTACCACGATATAAGGAGGTGTCGGACACCTTCCGGTGTAATTCGGAAAACTTTGATTATTTCGACCCCCGCCCGCCATGGCACAAGGCTTAGCGCGTCCAGAAGCGGTGGCGTGGGCAAAATCGGCCTACACATGGAATTTTCACATTCTCCATGAGCACACGCTCCTACCACGATATAAGGAGGTGTCGTGACACCTTCCGGTGTAATTCGGAAAAATTTGAATTTTTCGACCCCCGCTCGCCGTGGCACGGGGCTTAGCGCGTCCAGTTGCGATGGCGTGGACAAAATCGGCCTACACATGGAATTTTCACGTTCTCCTTATGCACACACTCCTACCACGTTATAAGTAGGTGTCGTGATAACTTCCGGTATAATTCAGAAAACTTTGATTTTTTCAACCCCCGCCCGCCATGGCACGGGGCTTAGTGCGTCCAGATGCGGTGGCGTGGGCAAAATTTTCCTACACATGGAATTTTCACGTTCTCCGTGAGCACACGCTCCTACCACGATATAAGGAGGTGTCGTGACACCTTCCGGTGTAATTCGGAAAACTTTGATTTTTTCGACCCCCGCCCGCCATGGCACAGGGCTTAGCCCGTCCAGATGCGGTGGCGTGGGCAAAATCGGCCAACACATGGAATTTTCACGTTCTCCTTGTGCACACGGTCCTACCACGATATAAGGAGGTGTCGTGACACCTTCCAGTGAAATTCGGAAATCTTTGATTTTTCGACCCCCCCCCATGGCACGGAGTTTAGCGCGTCCAGATGTGGTGGCGTGGGCAAAATCGGCCTACACATGGAATTTGCAAGTTCTCCTTGTGCACACGCTCCTACCACGATATAAGGAGGTGTCGTGACACCTTCCTTTGTAATTCAGAAAACTTTGATTTTTTCGACCCCCGCCCGCCATGGCACGGAGCTTAGCGCGTCCAGATGCGGTGGCGTGGGAAAAATCGGCCTACACATGGAATTTGCACGTTCTCCTTGTGCACACGCTCCTACCACGATATAAGGAGGTGTCGTGACACCTTCCGGTGTAATTCGGAAAACTTTGATTTGTTCGACCCCCGCCCGCCATGACACGGGGCTTAGCGCGTCCAGATGCGGTGGCGTGGGCAAAATCGGCCAACACATGGAATTTTCATGTTCTCCTTGTGCACACGCTCCTACCACGATATAAGGAGGTGTCGTGACACCTTTCAGTGTAATTCGTAAATCTTTGATTTTTCGACCCCCGCCCGCCATGGCACGGAGCTTAGCGCGTCCAGATGTGGTGGCGTGGGCAAAATCGGCCTACACATGGAATTTGCAAGTTCTCCTTGTGCACACGGTCCTACCACAATATAAGGAGGTGTCGTGACATCTTCCTGTGTAATTCGGAAAACTTTGATTTTTTCGACCCCCGCCCGCCATGGCACGGGGCTTTGCGCGTCCAGATGCGGTGGCATGGGCAAAATTGGCCTGCACATGGAATTTTCACATTCTCCTTGTGCACACACTCCTACCACGATATAAGTAGGTCTCGTGATACCTTCCGATGTAATTCAGAAAACTTTGATTTTTTCAACCCCCGCCCGCCATGGCACGGGGCTCAGTGCGTCCAGATGCGGTGGCGTGGGCAAAATCGGCCTACACATGGAATTTTGACGTTCTTCTTGTGCACACGCTCCTACCACGATATAAGGAGGTGTCGTGACACCTTCCGGTGTAATTCGGAAAACTTTGATTTTTTCGACCCCCGCCCGCCATGGCACGGGGATTAGCGCGTCCTAATGCGGTGGCATGGGAAAAATTGGCCTACACATGGAATTTTCACGTTCTTCTTTGCACACACTCCTACCACGATATAAGTAGGTGTCGTGATACCTTCCGGTGTAATTCGGAAAACTTTGATTTTTTCGGCCCCCGCCTGCCATGGCATGGGGTTTAGCGCGTCCAGATGCGGTGGCGTGGGCAATATTGGCCTACACATGGTATTTTCTTGGTCTCCTTGTGCACACGCTCCTACCACGATATAAGGAGGTGTCGGACACCTTCCGGTGTAATTCGGAAAACTTTGATTATTTCGACCCCACCCGCCATGGCACGAGGCTTAGCGCGTCCAGATGCGGTGGCGTGGGCAAAATCGGCCTACACATGGAAATTTCATATTCTCCGTGAGCACACGCTCCTACCACGATATAAGGAGGTGTCGTGACACCTTCCGGTGTAATTCGGAAAAATTTGAATTTTTCGACCCCCGCTCGCCATGGCACGGGGCTTAGCGCGTCCAGTTGCGGTGGCGTGGACAAAACCGGCCTACACATGGAATTTCCACGTTCTCCTTGTGCACATGCTCCTACCACGTTATAAGTAGGTGTCGTGATACCTTCCGGTGTAATTCAGAAAACTTTGATTTATTCAACCACCGCCCGCCATGGCACGGGGCTTAGTGCGTCCAGATGCGGTGGCATGGGCAAAATTGGCCTACACATGGAAATTTCACGTTCTCCGTGAGCACACGCTCCTACCACGATATAAGGAGGTGTCGTGACACCTTCCGGTGTAATTCGGAAAACTTTGATTTTTTCGACCCCCGCCTGCCATGGCACGGGGCTTAGCGCGTCCAGATGCGGTGGCATGGGCAAAATCGGCCAACACAAGGAATTTTCACGTTCTCCTTGTGCACACGCTCCTACCACGATATAAGGAGGTGTCGTGACACCTTCCGGTGTAATTCGGAAAAATTTGAATTTTTCGACCCCCGCTCGCCGTGGCACGGGGCTTAGCGTGTCCAGTTGCGATGGCGTGGACAAAATCGGCCTACACATGGAAATTTCACATTCTCCGTGAGCACACGCTCCTACCACGATATAAGGAGGTGTCGTGACACCTTCCGGTGTAATTCGGAAAAATTTGAATTTTTCGACCCCCGCTCGCCATGGCACGGGGCTTAGCGCGTCCAGTTGCGGTGGCGTGGGCAAAATCGGCCTGCACATGGAATTTGCAAGTTCTCCTTGTGCACACGGTCCTACCACAATATAAGGAGGTGTCGTGACATCTTCCTGTGTAATTCGGAAAACTTTGATTTTTTCGACCCCCGCCCGCCATGGCACGGGGCTTTGCGCGTCCAGATGCGGTGGCATGGGCAAAATTGGCCTGCACATGGAATTTTCACATTCTCCTTGTGCACACACTCCTACCACGATATAAGTAGGTCTCGTGATACCTTCCGATGTAATTCAGAAAACTTTGATTTTTTCAACCCCCGCCCGCCATGGCACGGGGCTCAGTGCGTCCAGATGCGGTGGCGTGGGCAAAATCGGCCTACACATGGAATTTTCACGTTCTTCTTGTGCACACGCTCCTACCACGATATAAGGAGGTGTCGTGACACCTTCCGGTGTAATTCGGAAAACTTTGATTTTTTCGACCCCCGCCCGCCATGGCACGGGGATTAGCGCGTCCTAATGCGGTGGCATGGGAAAAATTGGCCTACACATGGAATTTTCACGTTCTTCTTTGCACACACTCCTACCACGATATAAGTAGGTGTCGTGATACCTTCCGGTGTAATTCGGAAAACTTTGATTTTTTCGGCCCCCGCCTGCCATGGCATGGGGTTTAGCGCGTCCAGATGCGGTGGCGTGGGCAATATTGGCCTACACATGGTATTTTCTTGGTCTCCTTGTGCACACGCTCCTACCACGATATAAGGAGGTGTCGGACACCTTCCGGTGTAATTCGGAAAACTTTGATTATTTCGACCCCACCCGCCATGGCACGAGGCTTAGCGCGTCCAGATGCGGTGGCGTGGGCAAAATCGGCCTACACATGGAAATTTCATATTCTCCGTGAGCACACGCTCCTACCACGATATAAGGAGGTGTCGTGACACCTTCCGGTGTAATTCGGAAAAATTTGAATTTTTCGACCCCCGCTCGCCATGGCACGGGGCTTAGCGCGTCCAGTTGCGGTGGCGTGGACAAAACCGGCCTACACATGGAATTTCCACGTTCTCCTTGTGCACATGCTCCTACCACGTTATAAGTAGGTGTCGTGATACCTTCCGGTGTAATTCAGAAAACTTTGATTTATTCAACCACCGCCCGCCATGGCACGGGGCTTAGTGCGTCCAGATGCGGTGGCATGGGCAAAATTGGCCTACACATGGAAATTTCACGTTCTCCGTGAGCACACGCTCCTACCACGATATAAGGAGGTGTCGTGACACCTTCCGGTGTAATTCGGAAAACTTTGATTTTTTCGACCCCCGCCTGCCATGGCACGGGGCTTAGCGCGTCCAGATGCGGTGGCATGGGCAAAATCGGCCAACACAAGGAATTTTCACGTTCTCCTTGTGCACACGCTCCTACCACGATATAAGGAGGTGTCGTGACACCTTCCGGTGTAATTCGGAAAAATTTGAATTTTTCGACCCCCGCTCGCCGTGGCACGGGGCTTAGCGTGTCCAGTTGCGATGGCGTGGACAAAATCGGCCTACACATGGAAATTTCACATTCTCCGTGAGCACACGCTCCTACCACGATATAAGGAGGTGTCGTGACACCTTCCGGTGTAATTCGGAAAAATTTGAATTTTTCGACCCCCGCTCGCCATGGCACGGGGCTTAGCGCGTCCAGTTGCGGTGGCGTGGACAAAATCGGCCTACACATGGAATTTCCACGTTCTCCTTGTGCACATGCTCCTACCACGTTATAAGTAGGTGTCGTGATACCTTCCGGTGTAATTCAGAAAACTTTGATTTTTTCAACCACCGCCCGCCATGGCACGGGGCTAAGTGCGTCCAGATGCGGTGGCATGGGCAAAATTGGCCTACACATGGAAATTTCACGTTCTCCGTGAGCACACGCTCCTACCACGATATAAGGAGGTGTCGTGACACGTTCCGGTGTAATTCGGAAAACTTTGATTTTTTCGACCCCCGCCCGCCATGGCACGGGGCTTAGCGCGTCCAGATGCGGTTGCATGGGCAAAATCGGCCAACACAAGGAATTTTCACGTTCTCCTTGTGCACACGCTCCTACCACGATATAAGGAGGTGTCGTGACACCTTCCGGTGTAATTCGGAAAACTTTGATTTTTTCGACCCCCGCCCGCCATGGCACGGGGATTAGCGCGTCCTGATGCGGTGGCATGGGAAAAATTGGCCTACACATGGAATTTTCACGTTCTTCTTTGCACACACTCCTACCACGATATAAGTAGGTGTCGTGATACCTTCCGGTGTAATTCAGAAAACTTTGATTTTTTCGGCCCCCGCCTGCCATGCATGGGGTTTAGCGCGTCCAGATGCGGTGGCGTGGGCAAAATTGGCCTACACATGGAATTTTCTTGGTCTCCTTGTGCACACGCTCCTACCACGATATAAGGAGGTGTCGGACACCTTCCGGTGTAATTCGGAAAACTTTGATTATTTCGACCCCCGCCCGCCATGGCTCGAGGCTTAGCGCGTCCAGATGCGGTGGCGTGGGCAAAATCGGCCTACACATGGAATTTTCACATTCTCCGTGAGCACACGCTCCTACCACGATATAAGGAGGTGTCGTGACACCTTCCGGTGTAATTCGGAAAAATTTGAATTTTTCGACCCCCGCTCGCCGTGGCACGGGGCTTAGCGCGTCCAGTTGCGATGGCGTGGACAAAATCGGCCTACACATGGAATTTTCACGTTCTCCTTGTGCACACACTCCTACCATGTTATAAGTAGGTGTCGTGATAACTTCCAGTGTAATTCAGAAAACTTTGATTTTTTCAACCCCCGCCCGCCATGGCACGGGGCTTAGTGCGTCCAGATGCGGTGGCGTGGGCAAAATTTGCCTACACATGGAATTTTCAAGTTCTCCGTGAGCACACGCTCCTACCACAATATAAGGAGGTGTCGTGACACCTTCCGGTGTAATTCGGAAAACTTTGATTTTTTCGACCCCCGCCCGCCATGGCACGGGGCTTAGCGCGTCCAGATGCGGTGGCGTGGGCAAAATCGGCCAACACATGGAATTTTCACGTTCTCCTTGTGCACACGCTCCTACCACGATATAAGGAGGTGTCGTGACACCTTCCAGTGAAATTCGGAAATCTTTGATTTTTCGACCCCCCCCCCCCGCCATGGCACGGGGCTTAGCGCGTCCAGATGTGGTGGCGTGGGCAAAATCGGCCTACACATGGAATTTGCAAGTTCTCCTTGTGCACACGCTCCTACCACGATATAAGGAGGTGTCGTGACACCTTCCTGTGTAATTCGGAAAACTTTGATTTTTTCAACCCCCGCTCGCCATGGCACGGAGCTTAGCGCGTCCAGATGCGGTGGCGTGGGAAAAATCGGCCTACACATGGAATTTGCACGTTCTCCTTGTGCACACGCTCCTACCACGATATAAGGAGGTGTCGTGACACCTTCCGGTGTAATTCGGAAAACTTTGATTTGTTCGACCCCCGCCCGCCATGGCACGGGGCTTAGCGCGTCCAGATGCGGTGGCGTGGGCAAAATCGGCCAACACATGGAATTTTCATGTTCTCCTTGTGCACACGCTCCTACCACGATATAAGGAGGTGTCGTGACACCTTTCAGTGTAATTCGGAAATCTTTGATTTTTCGACCCCCGCCCGCCATGGCACGGAGCTATGCGCGTCCAGATGTGGTGGCGTGGGCAAAATCGGCCTACACATGGAATTTGCAAGTTCTCCTTGTGCACACGGTCCTACCACAATATAAGGAGGTGTCGTGACATCTTCCTGTGTAATTCGGAAAACTTTGATTTTTTCGACCCCCGCCCGCCGTGGCACGGGGCTTTGCGCGTCCAGATGCGGTGGCATGGGCAAAATTGGCCTGCACATGGAATTTTCACATTCTCCTTGTGCACACACTCCTACCACGATATAAGTAGGTCTCGTGATACCTTCCGGTGTAATTCAGAAAACTTTGATTTTTTCAACCCCCGCCCGCCATGGCACGGGGCTTAGTGCGTCCAGATGCGGTGGCATGGGCAAAATTGGCCTACACATGGAAATTTCACGTTCTCCGTGAGCACACGCTCCTACCACGATATAAGGAGGTGTCGTGACACCTTCCGGTGTAATTCGGAAAAATTTGAATTTTTCGACCCCCGCTCGCCATGGCACGGGGCTTAGCGCGTCCAGTTGCGGTGGCGTGGACAAAACCGGCCTACACATGGAATTTCCACGTTCTCCTTGTGCACATGCTCCTACCACGTTATAAGTAGGTGTCGTGATACCTTCCGGTGTAATTCAGAAAACTTTGATTTTTTCAACCACCGCCCGCCATGGCACGGGGCTTAGTGCGTCCAGATGCGGTGGCATGGGCAAAATTGGCCTACACATGGAAATTTCACGTTCTCCGTGAGCACACGCTCCTACCACGATATAAGGAGGTGTCGTGACACCTTCCGGTGTAATTCGGAAAACTTTGATTTTTTCGACCCCCGCCCGCCATGGCACGGGGCTTAGCGCGTCCAGATGCGGTGGCATAGGCAAAATCGGCCAACACAAGGAATTTTCACGTTCTCCTTGTGCACACGCTCCTACCACGATATAAGGAGGTGTCGTGACACCTTCCGGTGTAATTCGGAAAAATTTGAATTTTTCGACCCCCGCTCGCCGTGGCACGGGGCTTAGCGCGTCCAGTTGCGATGGCGTGGACAAAATCGGCCTACACATGGAAATTTCACATTCTCCGTGAGCACACGCTCCTACCACGATATAAGGAGGTGTCGTGACACCTTCCGGTGTAATTCGGAAAAATTTGAATTTTTCGACCCCCGCTCGCCATGGCACGGGGCTTAGCGCGTCCAGTTGCGGTGGCGTGGACAAAATCGGCCTACACATGGAATTTCCGCGTTCTCCTTGTGCACATGCTCCTACCACGTTATAAGTAGGTGTCGTGACACCTTCCGGTGTAATTCAGAAAACTTTGATTTTTTCAACCACCGCCCGCCATGGCACGGGGCTTAGTGCGTCCAGATGCGGTGGCATGGGAAAATTGGCCTACACATGGAAATTTCACGTTCTCCGTGAGCACACGCTCCTACCACGATATAAGGAGGTGTCGTGACACCTTCCGGTGTAATTCGGAAAATTTTGATTTTTTCGACCCCCGCCCGCCATGGCACGGGGCTTAGCGCGTCCAGATGCGGTGGCATGGGCAAAATCGGCCAACACAAGGAATTTTCACGTTCTCCTTGTGCACACGCTCCTACCACGATATAAGGAGGTGTCGTGACACCTTCCGGTGTAATTCGGAAAACTTTGATTTTTTCGACCCCCGCCCGCCATGGCACGGGGATTAGCGCGTCCTGATGCGGTGGCATGGGAAAAATTGGCCTACACATGGAATTTTCACGTTCTTCTTTGCACACACTCCTACCACGATATAAGTAGGTGTCGTGATACCTTCCGGTGTAATTCAGAAAAATTTGATTTTTTCGGCCCCCGCCTGCCATGCATGGGGTTTAGCGCGTCCAGATGTGGTGGCGTGGGCAAAATTGGCCTACACATGGAATTTTCTTGGTCTCCTTGTGCACACGCTCCTACCACGATATAAGGAGGTGTCGGACACCTTCCGGTGTAATTCGGAAAACTTTGATTATTTCGACCCCCGCCCGCCATGGCTCGAGGCTTAGCGCGTCCAGATGCGGTGGCGTGGGCAAAATCGGCCTACACATGGAATTTTCACATTCTCCGTGAGCACACGCTCCTACCACGATATAAGGAGGTGTCGTGACACCTTCCGGTGTAATTCGGAAAAATTTGAATTTTTCGACCCCCGCTCGCCGTGGCACGGGGCTTAGCGCGTCCAGTTGCGATGGCGTGGACAAAATCGGCCTACACATGGAATTTTCACGTTCTCCTTGTGCACACACTCCTACCATGTTATAAGTAGGTGTCGTGATAACTTCCGGTGTAATTCAGAAAACTTTGATTTTTTCAACCCCCGCCCGCCATGGCACGGGGCTTAGTGCGTCCAGATGCGGTGACGTGGGCAAAATTTGCGTACACATGGAATTTTCAAGTTCTCCGTGAGCACACGCTCCTACCACGATATAAGGAGGTTTCGTGACACCTTCCGGTGTAATTCGGAAAACTTTGATTTTTTCGACCCCCACCCGCCATGGCACGGGGCTTAGCGCGTCCAGATGCGGTGGCGTGGGCAAAATCGGCCAACACATGGAATTTTCACGTTCTCCTTGTGCACACGCTCCTACCACGATATAAGGAGGTGTCGTGACACCTTCCAGTGAAATTCGGAAATCTTTGATTTTTCGACCCCCCCCCCCGCCATGGCACGGGGCTTAGCGCGTCCAGATGTGGTGGCGTGGGCAAAATCGGCCTACACATGGAATTTGCAAGTTCTCCTTGTGCACACGCTCCTACCACGATATAAGGAGGTGTCGTGACACCTTCCTGTGTAATTCGGAAAACTTTGATTTTTTCGACCCCCGCCCGCCATGGCACGGAGCTTAGCGCGTCCAGATGCGGTGGCGTGGGAAAAATCGGCCTACACATGGAATTTGCATGTTCTTCTTGTGCACACGCTCCAACCACGATATAAGGAGGTGTCGTGACACCTTCCGGTGTAATTCGGAAAACTTTGATTTGTTCGACCCCCGCCCGCCATGGCACGGGGCTTAGCGCGTCCAGATGCGGTGGCGTGGGCAAAATCGGCCAACACATGGAATTTTCATGTTCTCCTTGTGCACACGCTCCTACCACGATATAAGGAGGTGTCGTGACACCTTTCAGTGTAATTCAGAAATCTTTGATTTTTCGACCCCCGCCCGCCATGGCACGGAGCTATGCGCGTCCAGATGCGGTGGCGTGGGAAAAATCGGCCTACACATGGAATTTGCATGTTCTCCTTGTGCACACGCTCCTACCACGATATAAGGAGGTGTCGTGACACCTTCCGGTGTAATTCGGAAAACTTTGATTTGTTCGACCCCCGCCCGCCATGGCACGGGGCTTAGCGCGTCCAGATGCGGTGGCGTGGGCAAAATCGGCCAACACATGGAATTTTCATGTTCTCCTTGTGCACACGCTCCTACCACGATATAAGGAGGTGTCGTGACACCTTTCAGTGTAATTCGGAAAACTTTGATTTTTTCGACCCCCGCCCGCCATGGCACGGGGATTAGCGCGTCCAGATGCGGTGGCATGGGAAAAATTGGCCTACACATGGAATTTTCACGTTCTTCTTTGCACACACTCCTACCACGATATAAGTAGGTGTCGTGATACCTTCCGGTGTAATTCGGAAAACTTTGATTTTTTCGGCCCCCGCCTGCCATGGCATGGGGTTTAGCGCGTCCAGATGCGGTGGCGTGGGCAATATTGGCCTACACATGGAATTTTCTTGGTATCCTTGTGCACACGCTCCTACCACGATATAAGGAGGTGTCGGACACCTTCCGGTGTAATTCGGAAAACTTTGATTATTTCGACCCCACCCGCCATGGCACGAGGCTTAGCGCGTCCAGATGCGGTGGCGTGGGCAAAATCGGCCTACACATGGAAATTTCACATTCTCCGTGAGCACACGCTCCTACCACGATATAAGGAGGTGTCGTGACACCTTCCGGTGTAATTCGGAAAAATTTGAATTTTTCGACCCCCGCTCGCCATGGCAAGGGGCTTAGCGCGTCCAGTTGCGGTGGCGTGGACAAAATCGGCCTACACATGGAATTTCCACGTTCTCCTTGTGCACATGCTCCTACCACGTTATAAGTAGGTGTCGTGATACCTTCCGGTGTAATTCAGAAAACTTTGATTTTTTCAACCACCGCCCGCCATGGCACGGGGCTTAGTGCGTCCAGATGCGGTGGCATGGGCAAAATTGGCCTACACATGGAAATTTCACGTTCTCCGTGAGCACACGCTCCTACCACGATATAAGGAGGTGTCGTGACACCTTCCGGTGTAATTCGGAAAACTTTGATTTTTTCGACCCCCGCCCGCCATGGCACGGGGCTTAGCGCGTCCAGATGCGGTGGCATGGGCAAAATCGGCCAACACAAGGAATTTTCACGTTCTCCTTGTGCACACGCTCCTACCACGATATAAGGAGGTGTCGTGACACCTTCCGGTGTAATTCGGAAAACTTTGATTTTTTCGACCCCCGCCCGCCATGGCACGGGGATTAGCGCGTCCAGATGCGGTGCCATGGGAAAAATTGGCCTACACATGGAATTTTCACGTTCTTCTTTGCACACACTCCTACCACGATATAAGTAGGTGTCGTGATACCTTCCGGTGTAATTCAGAAAACTTTGATTTTTTCGGCCCCCGCCTGCCATGGCATGGGGTTTAGCGCGTCCAGATGCGGTGGCGTGGGCAAAATTGGCCTACACATGGAATTTTCTTGGTCTCCTTGTGCACACGCTCCTACCACGATATAAGGAGGTGTCGGACAACTTCCGGTGTAATTCGGAAAACTTTGGTTATTTCGACCCCCACCCGCCATGGCACGAGGCTTAGCGCGTCCAGATGCGATGGCGTGGGCAAAATCGGCCTACACATGGAAATTTCACATTCTCCGTGAGCACACGCTCCTACCACGATATAAGGAGGTGTCGTGACACCTTCCGGTGTAATTCGGAAAAATTTGAATTTTTCGACCCCCGCTCGCCATGGCACGGGGCTTCGCGCGTCCAGATGCGGTGGCATGGGCAAAATCAGCCAACACAAGGAATTTTCATGTTCTCCTTGTGCACACGCTCCTACCATGATATAAGGAGGTGTCGTGACACCTTCCGGTGTAATTCGGAAAACTTTGATTTTTTCGACCCCCGCCCGCCATGGCACGGGGATTAGCGCGTCCAGATGCGGTGGCATGGGAAAAATTGGCCTACACATGGAATTTTCACGTTCTTCTTTGCACACACTCCTACCACGATATAAGTAGGTGTCGTGATACCTTCCGGTGTAATTCAGAAAACTTTGATTTTTTCGGCCCCCGCCTGCCATGCATGGGGTTTAGCGCGTCCAGATGTGGTGGCGTGGGCAAAATTGGCCTACACATGGAATTTTCTTGGTCTCCTTGTGCACACGCTCCTACCACGATATAAGGAGGTGTCGGACACCTTCCGGTGTAATTCGGAAAACTTTGATTATTTCGACCCCCGCCCGCCATGGCTCGAGGCTTAGCGCGTCCAGATGCGGTGGCGTGGGCAAAATCGGCCTACACATGGAATTTTCACATTCTCCGTGAGCACACGCTCCTACCACGATATAAGGAGGTGTCGTGACACCTTCCGGTGTAATTCGGAAAAATTTGAATTTTTCGACCCCCGCTCGCCGTGGCACGGGGCTTAGCGCGTCCAGTTGCGATGGCGTGGACAAAATCGGCCTACACATGGAATTTTCACGTTCTCCTTGTGCACACACTCCTACCATGTTATAAGTAGGTGTCGTGATAACTTCCGGTGTAATTCAGAAAACTTTGATTTTTTCAACCCCCGCCCGCCATGGCACGGGGCTTAGTGCGTCCAGATGCGGTGACGTGGGCAAAATTTGCGTACACATGGAATTTTCAAGTTCTCCGTGAGCACACGCTCCTACCACGATATAAGGAGGTTTCGTGACACCTTCCGGTGTAATTCGGAAAACTTTGATTTTTTCGACCCCCACCCGCCATGGCACGGGGCTTAGCGCGTCCAGATGCGGTGGCGTGGGCAAAATCGGCCAACACATGGAATTTTCACGTTCTCCTTGTGCACACGCTCCTACCACGATATAAGGAGGTGTCGTGACACCTTCCAGTGAAATTCGGAAATCTTTGATTTTTCGACCCCCCCCCCCGCCATGGCACGGGGCTTAGCGCGTCCAGATGTGGTGGCGTGGGCAAAATCGGCCTACACATGGAATTTGCAAGTTCTCCTTGTGCACACGCTCCTACCACGATATAAGGAGGTGTCGTGACACCTTCCTGTGTAATTCGGAAAACTTTGATTTTTTCGACCCCCGCCCGCCATGGCACGGAGCTTAGCGCGTCCAGATGCGGTGGCGTGGGAAAAATCGGCCTACACATGGAATTTGCATGTTCTCCTTGTGCACACGCTCCAACCACGATATAAGGAGGTGTCGTGACACCTTCCGGTGTAATTCGGAAAACTTTGATTTGTTCGACCCCCGCCCGCCATGGCACGGGGCTTAGCGCGTCCAGATGCGGTGGCGTGGGCAAAATCGGCCAACACATGGAATTTTCATGTTCTCCTTGTGCACACGCTCCTACCACGATATAAGGAGGTGTCGTGACACCTTTCAGTGTAATTCAGAAATCTTTGATTTTTCGACCCCCGCCCGCCATGGCACGGAGCTATGCGCGTCCAGATGCGGTGGCGTGGGAAAAATCGGCCTACACATGGAATTTGCATGTTCTCCTTGTGCACACGCTCCTACCACGATATAAGGAGGTGTCGTGACACCTTCCGGTGTAATTCGGAAAACTTTGATTTGTTCGACCCCCGCCCGCCATGGCACGGGGCTTAGCGCGTCCAGATGCGGTGGCGTGGGCAAAATCGGCCAACACATGGAATTTTCATGTTCTCCTTGTGCACACGCTCCTACCACGATATAAGGAGGTGTCGTGACACCTTTCAGTGTAATTCGGAAAACTTTGATTTTTTCGACCCCCGCCCGCCATGGCACGGGGATTAGCGCGTCCAGATGCGGTGGCATGGGAAAAATTGGCCTACACATGGAATTTTCACGTTCTTCTTTGCACACACTCCTACCACGATATAAGTAGGTGTCGTGATACCTTCCGGTGTAATTCGGAAAACTTTGATTTTTTCGGCCCCCGCCTGCCATGGCATGGGGTTTAGCGCGTCCAGATGCGGTGGCGTGGGCAATATTGGCCTACACATGGAATTTTCTTGGTATCCTTGTGCACACGCTCCTACCACGATATAAGGAGGTGTCGGACACCTTCCGGTGTAATTCGGAAAACTTTGATTATTTCGACCCCACCCGCCATGGCACGAGGCTTAGCGCGTCCAGATGCGGTGGCGTGGGCAAAATCGGCCTACACATGGAAATTTCACATTCTCCGTGAGCACACGCTCCTACCACGATATAAGGAGGTGTCGTGACACCTTCCGGTGTAATTCGGAAAAATTTGAATTTTTCGACCCCCGCTCGCCATGGCAAGGGGCTTAGCGCGTCCAGTTGCGGTGGCGTGGACAAAATCGGCCTACACATGGAATTTCCACGTTCTCCTTGTGCACATGCTCCTACCACGTTATAAGTAGGTGTCGTGATACCTTCCGGTGTAATTCAGAAAACTTTGATTTTTTCAACCACCGCCCGCCATGGCACGGGGCTTAGTGCGTCCAGATGCGGTGGCATGGGCAAAATTGGCCTACACATGGAAATTTCACGTTCTCCGTGAGCACACGCTCCTACCACGATATAAGGAGGTGTCGTGACACCTTCCGGTGTAATTCGGAAAACTTTGATTTTTTCGACCCCCGCCCGCCATGGCACGGGGCTTAGCGCGTCCAGATGCGGTGGCATGGGCAAAATCGGCCAACACAAGGAATTTTCACGTTCTCCTTGTGCACACGCTCCTACCACGATATAAGGAGGTGTCGTGACACCTTCCGGTGTAATTCGGAAAACTTTGATTTTTTCGACCCCCGCCCGCCATGGCACGGGGATTAGCGCGTCCAGATGCGGTGCCATGGGAAAAATTGGCCTACACATGGAATTTTCACGTTCTTCTTTGCACACACTCCTACCACGATATAAGTAGGTGTCGTGATACCTTCCGGTGTAATTCAGAAAACTTTGATTTTTTCGGCCCCCGCCTGCCATGGCATGGGGTTTAGCGCGTCCAGATGCGGTGGCGTGGGCAAAATTGGCCTACACATGGAATTTTCTTGGTCTCCTTGTGCACACGCTCCTACCACGATATAAGGAGGTGTCGGACAACTTCCGGTGTAATTCGGAAAACTTTGGTTATTTCGACCCCCACCCGCCATGGCACGAGGCTTAGCGCGTCCAGATGCGATGGCGTGGGCAAAATCGGCCTACACATGGAAATTTCACATTCTCCGTGAGCACACGCTCCTACCACGATATAAGGAGGTGTCGTGACACCTTCCGGTGTAATTCGGAAAAATTTGAATTTTTCGACCCCCGCTCGCCATGGCACGGGGCTTCGCGCGTCCAGATGCGGTGGCATGGGCAAAATCAGCCAACACAAGGAATTTTCATGTTCTCCTTGTGCACACGCTCCTACCATGATATAAGGAGGTGTCGTGACACCTTCCGGTGTAATTCGGAAAACTTTGATTTTTTCGACCCCCGCCCGCCATGGCACGGGGATTAGCGCGTCCAGATGCGGTGGCATGGGAAAAATTGGCCTACACATGGAATTTTCACGTTCTTCTTTGCACACACTCCTACCACGATATAAGTAGGTGTCGTGATACCTTCCGGTGTAATTCAGAAAACTTTGATTTTTTCGGCCCCCGCCTGCCATGGCATGGGGTTTAGCGCGTCCAGATGCGGTGGCGTGGGCAAAATTGGCCTACACATGGAATTTTCTTGGTCTCCTTGTGCACACGCTCCTACCACGATATAAGGAGGTGTCGGACACCTTCCGGTGTAATTCGGAAAACTTTGATTATTTCGACCCCCGCCCGCCATGGCACGGGGCTTAGTGCGTCCAGATGCGGTGGCATGGGCAAAATTGGCCTACACATGGAAATTTCACGTTCTCCGTGAGCACACGCTCCTACCACGATATAAGGAGGTGTCGTGACCCCTTCCGGTGTAATTCGGAAAAATTTGATTTTTTCGACCCCCGCCCGCCATGGCACGGGGCTTAGCGCGTCCAGATGCGGTGGCATGGGCAAAATCGGCCAACACAAGGAATTTTCACGTTCTCCTTGTGCACACGCTCCTACCACGATATAAGGAGGTGTCGTGACACCTTCCGGTGTAATTCGGAAAACTTTGATTTTTTCGACCCCCGCCCGCCATGGCACGGAGCTTAGCGCGTCCAGATGCGGTGGCGTGGGAAAAATCGGCCTACACATGGAATTTGCATGTTCTCCTTGTGCACACGCTCCAACCACGATATAAGGAGGTGTCGTGACACCTTCCGGTGTAATTCGGAAAACTTTGATTTGTTCGACCCCCGCCCGCCATGGCACGGGGCTTAGCGCGTCCAGATGCGGTGGCGTGGGCAAAATCGGCCAACACATGGAATTTTCATGTTCTCCTTGTGCACACGCTCCTACCACGATATAAGGAGGTGTCGTGACACCTTTCAGTGTAATTCGGAAATCTTTGATTTTTCGACCCCCGCCCGCCATGGCACGGAGCTATGCGCGTCCAGATGTGGTGGCGTGGGCAAAATCGGCCTACACATGGAATTTGCAAGTTCTCCTTGTGCACACGGTCCTACCACAATATAAGGAGGTGTCGTGACATCTTCCTGTGTAATTCGGAAAACTTTGATTTTTTCGACCCCCGCCCGCCATGGCACGGAGCTTAGCGCGTCCAGATGCGGTGGCGTGGGAAAAATCGGCCTACACATGGAATTTGCATGTTCTCCTTGTGCACACGCTCCTACCACGATATAAGGAGGTGTCGTGACACCTTCCGGTGTAATTCGGAAAACTTTGATTTGTTCGACCCCCGCCCGCCATGGCACGGGGCTTAGCGCGTCCAGATGCGGTGGCGTGGGCAAAATCGGCCAACACATGGAATTTTCATGTTCTCCTTGTGCACACGCTCCTACCACGATATAAGGAGGTGTCGTGACACCTTTCAGTGTAATTCGGAAAACTTTGATTTTTTCGACCCCCGCCCGCCATGGCACGGGGATTAGCGCGTCCAGATGCGGTGGCATGGGAAAAATTGGCCTACACATGGAATTTTCACGTTCTTCTTTGCACACACTCCTACCACGATATAAGTAGGTGTCGTGATACCTTCCGGTGTAATTCGGAAAACTTTGATTTTTTCGGCCCCCGCCTGCCATGGCATGGGGTTTAGCGCGTCCAGATGCGGTGGCGTGGGCAATATTGGCCTACACATGGAATTTTCTTGGTCTCCTTGTGCACACGCTCCTACCACGATATAAGGAGGTGTCGGACACCTTCCGGTGTAATTCGGAAAACTTTGATTATTTCGACCCCACCCGCCATGGCACGAGGCTTAGCGCGTCCAGATGCGGTGGCGTGGGCAAAATCGGCCTACACATGGAAATTTCACATTCTCCGTGAGCACACGCTCCTACCACGATATAAGGAGGTGTCGTGACACCTTCCGGTGTAATTCGGAAAAATTTGAATTTTTCGACCCCCGCTCGCCATGGCACGGGGCTTAGCGCGTCCAGTTGCGGTGGCGTGGACAAAATCGGCCTACACATGGAATTTCCACGTTCTCCTTGTGCACATGCTCCTACCACGTTATAAGTAGGTGTCGTGATACCTTCCGGTGTAATTCAGAAAACTTTGATTTTTTCAACCACCGCCCGCCATGGCACGGGGCTTAGTGCGTCCAGATGCGGTGGCATGGGCAAAATTGGCCTACACATGGAAATTTCACGTTCTCCGTGAGCACACGCTCCTACCACGATATAAGGAGGTGTCGTGACACCTTCCGGTGTAATTCGGAAAACTTTGATTTTTTCGACCCCCGCCCGCCATGGCACGGGGCTTAGCGCGTCCAGATGCGGTGGCATGGGCAAAATCGGCCAACACAAGGAATTTTCACGTTCTCCTTGTGCACACGCTCCTACCACGATATAAGGAGGTGTCGTGACACCTTCCGGTGTAATTCGGAAAACTTTGATTTTTTCGACCCCCGCCCGCCATGGCACGGGGATTAGCGCGTCCAGATGCGGTGCCATGGGAAAAATTGGCCTACACATGGAATTTTCACGTTCTTCTTTGCACACACTCCTACCACGATATAAGTAGGTGTCGTGATACCTTCCGGTGTTTTTCAGAAAACTTTGATTTTTTCGGCCCCCGCCTGCCATGGCATGGGGTTTAGCGCGTCCAGATGCGGTGGCGTGGGCAAAATTGGCCTACACATGGAATTTTCTTGGTCTCCTTGTGCACACGCTCCTACCACGATATAAGGAGGTGTCGGACAACTTCCGGTGTAATTCGGAAAACTTTGGTTATTTCGACCCCCACCCGCCATGGCACGAGGCTTAGCGCGTCCAGATGCGATGGCGTGGGCAAAATCGGCCTACACATGGAAATTTCACATTCTCCGTGAGCACACGCTCCTACCACGATATAAGGAGGTGTCGTGACACCTTCCGGTGTAATTCGGAAAAATTTGAATTTTTCGACCCCCGCTCGCCATGGCACGGGGCTTAGCGCGTCCAGATGCGGTGGCATGGGCAAAATCAGCCAACACAAGGAATTTTCATGTTCTCCTTGTGCACACGCTCCTACCATGATATAAGGAGGTGTCGTGACACCTTCCGGTGTAATTCGGAAAACTTTGATTTTTTCGACCCCCGCCCGCCATGGCACGGGGATTAGCGCGTCCAGATGCGGTGGCATGGGAAAAATTGGCCTACACATGGAATTTTCCCGTTCTTCTTTGCACACACTCCTACCACGATATAAGTAGGTGTCGTGATACCTTCCGGTGTAATTCAGAAAACTTTGATTTTTTCGGCCCCCGCCTGCCATGGCATGGGGTTTAGCGCGTCCAGATGCGGTGGCGTGGGCAAAATTGGCCTACACATGGAATTTTCTTGGTCTCCTTGTGCACACGCTCCTACCACGATATAAGGAGGTGTCGGACACCTTCCGGTGTAATTCGGAAAACTTTGATTATTTCGACCCCCGCCCGCCATGGCACGGGGCTTAGTGCGTCCAGATGCGGTGGCATGGGCAAAATTGGCCTACACATGGAAATTTCACGTTCTCCGTGAGCACACGCTCCTACCACGATATAAGGAGGTGTCCTGACCCCTTCCGGTGTAATTCGGAAAAATTTGATTTTTTCGACCCCCGCCCGCCATGGCACGGGGCTTAGCGCGTCCAGATGCGGTGGCATGGGCAAAATCGGCCAACACAAGGAATTTTCACGTTCTCCTTGTGCACACGCTCCTACCACGATATAAGGAGGTGTCGTGACACCTTCCGGTGTAATTCGGAAAACTTTGATTTTTTCGACCCCCGCCCGCCATGGCACGGAGCTTAGCGCGTCCAGATGCGGTGGCGTGGGCAAAATCGGCCTACACATGGAATTTGCAGGTTCTCCTTGTGCACACGCTCCAACCACGATATAAGGAGGTGAGGTGACACCTTCCGGTGTAATTCGGAAAACTTTGATTTTTTCGACCCCCGCCCGCCATGGCACGGGGCTTAGCGCGTCCAGATGCGGTGGCATGGGAAAAATTGGCCTACACATGGAATTTTCACGTTCTCCTTTGCACACACTTCTACCACGATATAAGTAGGTGTCGTGATACCTTTCAGTGTAATTCAGAAAATTTTGATTTTTTCGGCCGCCGCCTGCCATGGCATGGGGTTTAGCGCGTCCAGATGCGGTGGCGTGGGCAAAATTGGCCTACACATGGAATTTTCTTGGTCTCCTTGTGCACACGCTCCTACCAAGATATAAGGAGGTGTCGGACACCTTCCGGTGTAATTCGGAAAACTTTGATTATTTCGACCCCCGCCCGCCATGGCACGAGGCTTAGCGCGTCCAGATGCGGTGAGTGGGGCAAAATCGGCCAACACATGGAATTTTCACGTTCTCCTTGTGCACACGCTCCTATTACAATATAAGGAGGTGTCGTGACACCTTCCGGTGTAATTCGGAAAACTTTGATTTTTTCGACCCCCGCCTGCCATGGCACGGGGATTAGCGCGTCCAGATGCGGTGGCATGGGAAAAATTGGCCTACACATGGAATTTTCACGTTCTTCTTTGCTCACACTCCTACCACGATATAAGTAGGTGTCGTGATACCTTCCGGTGTAATTCAGAAAACTTTGATTTTTTCGCCCCCGCCAGCCATGGCATGGGGTTTAGCGCGTCCAGTTGCGGTGGCGTGGGCAAAATTGGCCTATACATGGAAATTTCACATTCTCCGTGAGCATACGCTCTTACCACGATATAAGGAGGTGTCGTGACACCTTCCGGTGTAATTCGGAAAAATTTGAATTTTTCGACCCCCGCTCGCTATGGCACGGGGCTTAGCGCGTCCAGTTGCGGTGGCGTGGACAAAATCGGCCTACACATGCAATTTTCACGTTCTCCTTGTGCACACGCTCCAACCACGATATAAGGAGGTGTCGTGACACCTTCCAGTGTAATTCGGAAAACTTTGATTTTTTCGACCCCCGCCCGCCATGGCACGGGGCTTAACGCGTCCAGATGCGGTGGCGGGGGCAAAATCGGCCAACACATGGAATTTTCACGTTCTCCTTGTGCACACGCTCCTATTACAATATAAGGAGGTGTCGTGACACCTTCCGGTGTAATTCGGAAAACTTTGATTTTTTCGACCCCCGCCCGCCATGGCACGGGGATTAGCGCGTCCAGATGCAGTCGCGTGGGCAAAATCGGCCTACACATGGAATTTTCACATTCTCCATGAGCACACGCTCCTACCACGATATAAGGAGGTGTCGTGACACCTTCCGGTGTAATTCGGAAAAATTTGATTTTTTCGACCCCCGCTCGCCATGGCACGGAGCTTAGCGCGTCCAGTTGCGGTGGCGTGGGCAAAATCGGCCTACACATGGAATTTTCACGTTCTCCTTGTGCACATGCTCCTACCACGTTATAAGTAGATGTCGTGATACCTTCCGGTGTAATTCAGAAAACTTTGATTTTTTAACCCCCGCCCGGCATGGCACGGGGCTTAGTGCGTCCAGATGCGGTGGCATGGGCAAAATTGGTCTACACATGGAAATTTCACGTTCTTCGTGAGCACACGCTCCTACCACGATATAAGGAGGTGTCGTGACACCTTCCGGTGTAATTCGGAAAACTTTGATTTTTTCGACCCCCGCCCGCCATGGCACGGGGCTTAGCGCGTCCTGATGCGGTGGCATGGGAAAAATTGGCCTACACATGGAATTTTCAAGTTCTTCTTTGCACACACTCCTACCACGATATAAGTAGGTGTCGTGATACCTTCCGGTGTAATTCAGAAAACTTTGATTTTTTCGGCCCCCGCCTGCCATGCATGGGGTTTAGCGCGTCCAGATGCGGTGGCGTGGGCAAAATTGGCCTACACATGGAATTTTCTTGGTCTCCTTGTGCACACGCTCCTACCACGATATAAGGAGGTGTCGGACACCTTCCGGCGTAATTCGGAAAACTTTGATTATTTCGACCCCCGCCCGCCATGGCACGAGGCTTAGCGCGTCCAAATGCGGTGGCGTGGGCAAAATCGGCCTACACATGGAATTTTCACATTCTCCGTGAGCACATGCTCCTACCACGATATAAGGAGGTGTCGTGACACCTTCCGGTGTAATTCGGAAAAATTTGAATTTTTCGACCCCCGCTCGCCGTGGCACGGGGCTTAGCGCGTCCAGTTGCGATGGCGTGGACAAAATTGGCCTACACATGGAATTTTCACGTTCTCCTTGTGCACACACTCCTTCCACGTTATAAGTAGGTGTCGTGATAACTTCCGGTGTAATTCAGAAAACTTTGATTTTTTCAACCCCCGCCCGCCATGGCACGGGGCTCAGTGCGTCCAGATGCGGAGGCGTGGGCAAAATCGGCCTACACATGGAATTTTCACGTTCTCCGTGAGCACACGCTCCTACCACGATATAAGGAGGTGTCGGACACCTTCCGGTGTAATTCGGAAAACTTTGATTATTTCGACCCCACCCGCCATGGCACGAGGCTTAGCGCGTCCAGATGCGGTGGCGTGGGCAAAATCGGCCTACACATGGAAATTTCACATTCTCCGTGAGCACACGCTCCTACCACGATATAAGGAGGTGTCGTGACACCTTCCGGTGTAATTCGGAAAAATTTGAATTTTTCGACCCCCGCTCGCCATGGCACGGGGCTTAGCGCGTCCAGTTGTGGTGGCGTGGACAAAATCGGCCTACACATGGAATTTCCACGTTCTCCTTGTGCACATGCTCCTACCACGTTATAAGTAGGTGTCGTGATACCTTCCGGTGTAATTCAGAAAATTTTGATTTTTTCAACCACCGCCCGCCATGGCACGGGGCTTAGTGCGTCCAGATGCGGTGGCATGGGCAAAATTGGCCTACACATGGAAATTTCACGTTCTCCTTGTGCACACGCTCCTACCACGATATAAGGAGGTGTCGTGACACCTTCCGGTGTAATTCAGAAAACTTTGATTTTTTCGACCCCCGCCCGCCATGGCACGGGGATTAGCGCGTCCAGATGCGGTGCCATGGGAAAAATTGGCCTACACATGGAATTTTCACGTTCTTCTTTGCACACACTCCTACCACGATATAAGTAGGTGTCGTGATACCTTCCGGTGTAATTCAGAAAACTTTGATTTTTTCGGCCCCCGCCTGCCATGGCATGGGGTTTAGCGCGTCCAGATGCGGTGGCGTGGGCAAAATTGGCCTACACATGGAATTTTCTTGGTCTCCTTGTGCACACGCTCCTACCACGATATAAGGAGGTGTCCGACACCTTCCGGTGTAATTCGGAAAACTTTGATTATTTCGACCCCCACCCGCCATGGCACGAGGCTTACCGCGTCCAGATGCGATGGCGTGGGCAAAATCGGCCTACACATGGAAATTTCACCTTCTCCGTGAGCACACGGTCCTACCACGATATAAGGAGGTGTCGTGACACCTTCCGGTGTAATTCGGAAAAATTTGAATTTTTCGACCCCCGCTCGCCATGGCACGGGGCTTAGCGCGTCCAGATGCGGTGGCATGGGCAAAATCGGCCAACACAAGGAATTTTCACGTTCTCCTTGTGCACACGCTCCTACCACGATATAAGGAGGTGTCGTGACACCTTCTGGTGTAATTCGGAAAACTTTGATTTTTTCGACCCCCGCCCGCCATGGCACGGGGATTAGCGCGTCCAGATGCGGTGGCATGGGAAAAATTGGCCTACACATGGAATTTTCACGTTCTTCTTTGCACACACTCCTACCACGATATAAGTAGTTGTCGTGATACCTTCCGGTGTAATTCAGAAAACTTTGATTTTTTCGGCCCCCGCCTGCCATGGCATGGGGTTTAGCACGTCCAGATGCGGTGGCGTGGGCAAAATTGGCCTACACATGGAATTTTCTTGGTCTCCTTGTGCACACGCTCCTACCACGATATAAGGAGGTGTCGGACACCTTCCGGTGTAATTCGGAAAACTTTGATTATTTCGACCCCCGCCCGCCATGGCACGGGGCTTAGTGCGTCCAGATGCGGTGGCATGGGCAAAATTGGCCTACACATGGAAATTTCACGTTCTCCGTGAGCACACGCTCCTACCACGATATAAGGAGGTGTCGTGACCCCTTCCGGTGTAATTCGGAAAAATTTGATTTTTTTGACCCCCGCCCGCCATGGCACGGGGCTTAGCGCGTCCAGATGCGGTGGCATGGGCAAAATCGGCCAACACAAGGAATTTTCACGTTCTCCTTGTGCACACGCTCCTACCACGATATAAGGAGGTGTCGTGACACCTTCCGGTGTAATTCGGAAAACTTTGATTTTTTCGACCCCCGCCCGCCATGGCACGGAGCTTAGCGCGTCCAGATGCGGTGGCGTGGGCAAAATCGGCCTACACATGGAATTTGCAGGTTCTCCTTGTGCACACGCTCCAACCACGATATAAGGAGGTGAGGTGACACCTTCCGGTGTAATTCGGAAAACTTTGATTTTTTCGACCCCCGCCCGCCATGGCACGGGGCTTAGCGCGTCCAGATGCGGTGGCATGGGAAAAATTGGCCTACACATGGAATTTTCACGTTCTTCTTTGCACACACTCCTACCACGATATAAGTAGGTGTCGTGATACCTTCCGGTGTAATTCAGAAAACTTTGATTTTTTCGGCCCCCGCCTGCCATGCATGGGGTTTAGCGCGTCCAGATGCGGTGGCGTGGGCAAAATTGGCCTACACATGGAATTTTCTTGGTCTCCTTGTGCACACGCTCCTACCACGATATAAGGAGGTGTCGGACACCTTCCGGCGTAATTCGGAAAACTTTGATTATTTCGACCCCCGCCCGCCATGGCACGAGGCTTAGCGCGTCCAAATGCGGTGGCGTGGGCAAAATCGGCCTACACATGGAATTTTCACATTCTCCGTGAGCACATGCTCCTACCACGATATAAGGAGGTGTCGTGACACCTTCCGGTGTAATTCGGAAAAATTTGAATTTTTCGACCCCCGCTCGCCGTGGCACGGGGCTTAGCGCGTCCAGTTGCGATGGCGTGGACAAAATCGGCCTACACATGGAATTTTCACGTTCTCCTTGTGCACACACTCCTTCCACGTTATAAGTAGGTGTCGTGATAACTTCCGGTGTAATTCAGAAAACTTTGATTTTTTCAACCCCCGCCCGCCATGGCACGGGGCTCAGTGCGTCCAGATGCGGAGGCGTGGGCAAAATCGGCCTACACATGGAATTTTCACGTTCTCCGTGAGCACACGCTCCTACCACGATATAAGGAGGTGTCGGACACCTTCCGGTGTAATTCGGAAAACTTTGATTATTTCGACCCCACCCGCCATGGCACGAGGCTTAGCGCGTCCAGATGCGGTGGCGTGGGCAAAATCGGCCTACACATGGAAATTTCACATTCTCCGTGAGCACACGCTCCTACCACGATATAAGGAGGTGTCGTGACACCTTCCGGTGTAATTCGGAAAAATTTGAATTTTTCGACCCCCGCTCGCCATGGCACGGGGCTTAGCGCGTCCAGTTGTGGTGGCGTGGACAAAATCGGCCTACACATGGAATTTCCACGTTCTCCTTGTGCACATGCTCCTACCACGTTATAAGTAGGTGTCGTGATACCTTCCGGTGTAATTCAGAAAATTTTGATTTTTTCAACCACCGCCCGCCATGGCACGGGGCTTAGTGCGTCCAGATGCGGTGGCATGGGCAAAATTGGCCTACACATGGAAATTTCACGTTCTCCTTGTGCACACGCTCCTACCACGATATAAGGAGGTGTCGTGACACCTTCCGGTGTAATTCAGAAAACTTTGATTTTTTCGACCCCCGCCCGCCATGGCACGGGGATTAGCGCGTCCAGATGCGGTGCCATGGGAAAAATTGGCCTACACATGGAATTTTCACGTTCTTCTTTGCACACACTCCTACCACGATATAAGTAGGTGTCGTGATACCTTCCGGTGTAATTCAGAAAACTTTGATTTTTTCGGCCCCCGCCTGCCATGGCATGGGGTTTAGCGCGTCCAGATGCGGTGGCGTGGGCAAAATTGGCCTACACATGGAATTTTCTTGGTCTCCTTGTGCACACGCTCCTACCACGATATAAGGAGGTGTCCGACACCTTCCGGTGTAATTCGGAAAACTTTGATTATTTCGACCCCCACCCGCCATGGCACGAGGCTTAGCGCGTCCAGATGCGATGGCGTGGGCAAAATCGGCCTACACATGGAAATTTCACCTTCTCCGTGAGCACACGCTCCTACCACGATATAAGGAGGTGTCGTGACACCTTCCGGTGTAATTCGGAAAAATTTGAATTTTTCGACCCCCGCTCGCCATGGCACGGGGCTTAGCGCGTCCAGATGCGGTGGCATGGGCAAAATCGGCCAACACAAGGAATTTTCACGTTCTCCTTGTGCACACGCTCCTACCACGATATAAGGAGGTGTCGTGACACCTTCTGGTGTAATTCGGAAAACTTTGATTTTTTCGACCCCCGCCCGCCATGGCACGGGGATTAGCGCGTCCAGATGCGGTGGCATGGGAAAAATTGGCCTACACATGGAATTTTCACGTTCTTCTTTGCACACACTCCTACCACGATATAAGTAGTTGTCGTGATACCTTCCGGTGTAATTCAGAAAACTTTGATTTTTTCGGCCCCCGCCTGCCATGGCATGGGGTTTAGCACGTCCAGATGCGGTGGCGTGGGCAAAATTGGCCTACACATGGAATTTTCTTGGTCTCCTTGTGCACACGCTCCTACCACGATATAAGGAGGTGTCGGACACCTTCCGGTGTAATTCGGAAAACTTTGATTATTTCGACCCCCGCCCGCCATGGCACGGGGCTTAGTGCGTCCAGATGCGGTGGCATGGGCAAAATTGGCCTACACATGGAAATTTCACGTTCTCCGTGAGCACACGCTCCTACCACGATATAAGGAGGTGTCGTGACCCCTTCCGGTGTAATTCGGAAAAATTTGATTTTTTTGACCCCCGCCCGCCATGGCACGGGGCTTAGCGCGTCCAGATGCGGTGGCATGGGCAAAATCGGCCAACACAAGGAATTTTCACGTTCTCCTTGTGCACACGCTCCTACCACGATATAAGGAGGTGTCGTGACACCTTCCGGTGTAATTCGGAAAACTTTGATTTTTTCGACCCCCGCCCGCCATGGCACGGAGCTTAGCGCGTCCAGATGCGGTGGCGTGGGCAAAATCGGCCTACACATGGAATTTGCAGGTTCTCCTTGTGCACACGCTCCAACCACGATATAAGGAGGTGAGGTGACACCTTCCGGTGTAATTCGGAAAACTTTGATTTTTTCGACCCCCGCCCGCCATGGCACGGGGCTTAGCGCGTCCAGATGCGGTGGCATGGGAAAAATTGGCCTACACATGGAATTTTCACGTTCTTCTTTGCACACACTCCTACCACGATATAAGTAGGTGTCGTGATACCTTCCGGTGTAATTCAGAAAACTTTGATTTTTTCGGCCCCCGCCTGCCATGCATGGGGTTTAGCGCGTCCAGATGCGGTGGCGTGGGCAAAATTGGCCTACACATGGAATTTTCTTGGTCTCCTTGTGCACACGCTCCTACCACGATATAAGGAGGTGTCGGACACCTTCCGGCGTAATTCGGAAAACTTTGATTATTTCGACCCCCGCCCGCCATGGCACGAGGCTTAGCGCGTCCAAATGCGGTGGCGTGGGCAAAATCGGTCTACACATGGAATTTTCACATTCTCCGTGAGCACATGCTCCTACCACGATATAAGGAGGTGTCGTGACACCTTCCGGTGTAATTCGGAAAAATTTGAATTTTTCGACCCCCGCTCGCCGTGGCACGGGGCTTAGCGCGTCCAGTTGCGATGGCGTGGACAAAATCGGCCTACACATGGAATTTTCACGTTCTCCTTGTGCACACACTCCTTCCACGTTATAAGTAGGTGTCGTGATAACTTCCGGTGTAATTCAGAAAACTTTGATTTTTTCAACCCCCGCCCGCCATGGCACGGGGCTCAGTGCGTCCAGATGCGGAGGCGTGGGCAAAATCGGCCTACACATGGAATTTTCACGTTCTCCGTGAGCACACGCTCCTACCACGATATAAGGAGGTGTCGGACACCTTCCGGTGTAATTCGGAAAACTTTGATTATTTCGACCCCACCCGCCATGGCACGAGGCTTAGCGCGTCCAGATGCGGTGGCGTGGGCAAAATCGGCCTACACATGGAAATTTCACATTCTCCGTGAGCACACGCTCCTACCACGATATAAGGAGGTGTCGTGACACCTTCCGGTGTAATTCGGAAAAATTTGAATTTTTCGACCCCCGCTCGCCATGGCACGGGGCTTAGCGCGTCCAGTTGTGGTGGCGTGGACAAAATCGGCCTACACATGGAATTTCCACGTTCTCCTTGTGCACATGCTCCTACCACGTTATAAGTAGGTGTCGTGATACCTTCCGGTGTAATTCAGAAAATTTTGAT
Source organism: Trifolium repens (assembly GCA_030408175.1). Lineage (NCBI taxonomy): Eukaryota > Viridiplantae > Streptophyta > Magnoliopsida > Fabales > Fabaceae > Trifolium > Trifolium repens. The sequence goes on along the minus strand of CP125838.1, from coordinate 34,957,631 downwards.
TTTTTCAACCACCGCCCGCCATGGCACGGGGCTTAGTGCGTCCAGATGCGGTGGCATGGGCAAAATTGGCCTACACATGGAAATTTCACGTTCTCCTTGTGCACACGCTCCTACCACGATATAAGGAGGTGTCGTGACACCTTCCGGTGTAATTCAGAAAACTTTGATTTTTTCGACCCCCGCCCGCCATGGCACGGGGATTAGCGCGTCCAGATGCGGTGCCATGGGAAAAATTGGCCTACACATGGAATTTTCACGTTCTTCTTTGCACACACTCCTACCACGATATAAGTAGGTGTCGTGATACCTTCCGGTGTAATTCAGAAAACTTTGATTTTTTCGGCCCCCGCCTGCCATGGCATGGGGTTTAGCGCGTCCAGATGCGGTGGCGTGGGCAAAATTGGCCTACACATGGAATTTTCTTGGTCTCCTTGTGCACACGCTCCTACCACGATATAAGGAGGTGTCCGACACCTTCCGGTGTAATTCGGAAAACTTTGATTATTTCGACCCCCGCCCGCCATGGCACGGGGCTTAGTGCGTCCAGATGCGGTGGCATGGGCAAAATTGGCCTACACATGGAAATTTCACGTTCTCCGTGAGCACACGCTCCTACCACGATATAAGGAGGTGTCGTGACCCCTTCCGGTGTAATTCGGAAAAATTTGATTTTTTTGACCCCCGCCCGCCATGGCACGGGGCTTAGCGCGTCCAGATGCGGTGGCATGGGCAAAATCGGCCAACACAAGGAATTTTCACGTTCTCCTTGTGCACACGCTCCTACCACGATATAAGGAGGTGTCGTGACACCTTCCGGTGTAATTCGGAAAACTTTGATTTTTTCGACCACCGCCCGCCATGGCACGGAGCTTAGCGCGTCCAGATGCGGTGGCGTGGGCAAAATCGGCCTACACATGGAATTTGCAGGTTCTCCTTGTGCACACGCTCCAACCACGATATAAGGAGGTGAGGTGACACCTTCCGGTGTAATTCGGAAAACTTTGATTTTTTCGACCCCCGCCCGCCATGGCACGGGGCTTAGCGCGTCCAGATGCGGTGGCATGGGAAAAACTGGCCTACACATGGAATTTTCACGTTCTCCTTTGCACACACTTCTACCACGATATAAGTAGGTGTCGTGATACCTTTCGGTGTAATTCAGAAAATTTTGATTTTTTCGGCCGCCGCCTGCCAAGGCATGGGGTTTAGCGCGTCCAGATGCGGTGGCGTGGGCAAAATTGGCCTACACATGGAATTTTCTTGGTCTCCTTGTGCACACGCTCCTACCACGATATAAGGAGGTGTCGGACACCTTCCGGTGTAATTCGGAAAACTTTGATTATTTCGACCCCCGCCCGCCATGGCACAAGGCTTAGCGCGTCCAGATGTGGTGGCGGGGGCAAAATCGGCCAACACATGGAATTTTCACGTTCTCCTTGTGCACACGCTCCTATTACGATATAAGGAGGTGTCGTGACACCTTCCGGTGTAATTCGGAAAACTTTGATTTTTTCGACCCCCGCCTGCCATGGCACGGGGATTAGCGCGTCCAGATGCGGTGGCATGGGAAAAATTGGCCTACACATGGAATTTTCACGTTCATCTTTGCTCACACTCCTACCACGATATAAGTAGGTGTCGTGATACCTTCCGGTGTAATTCAGAAAACTTTGATTTTTTCGGCCCCCGCCAGCCATGGCATGGGGTTTAGCGCGTCCAGATGCGGTGGCGTGGGCAAAATTGGCCTACACATGGAAATTTCACATTCTCCGTGAGCATACGCTCCTACCACGATATAAGGAGGTGTCGTGACACCTTCCGGTGTAATTCGGAAAAATTTGAATTTTTCGACCCCCGCTCGCCATGGCACGGGGCTTAGCGCGTCCAGTTGCGGTGGCGTGGACAAAATCGGCCTACACATGGAATTTTCACGTTCTCCTTGTGCACACGCTCCTACCACGATATAAGGAGGTGTCGTGACACCTTCCAGTGTAATTCGGAAAACTTTGATTTTTTCGACCCCCGCCCGCCATGGCACGGGGCTTAGCGCGTCCAGATGCGGTGGCGGGGGCAAAATCGGCCAACACATGGAATTTTCACGTTCTTATTGTGCACACGCTCCTATTACGATATAAGGAGGTGTCGAGACACCTTCCGGTGTAATTCGGAAAACTTTGATTTTTTCGACCCCCGCCCGCCATGGCACGGGGATTAGCGCGTCCAGATGCAGTGGCGTGGGCAAAATCGGCCTACACATGGAATTTTCACATTCTCCATGAGCACACGCTCCTACCACGATATAAGGAGGTGTCGTGACACCTTCCGGTGTAATTCGGAAAAATTTGATTTTTTCGACCCCCGCTCGCCATGGCACGGAGCTTAGCGCGTCCAGTTGCGGTGGCGTGGGCAAAATCGGCCTACACATGGAATTTTCACGTTCTCCTTGTGCACATGCTCCTACCACGTTATAAGTAGGTGTCGTGATACCTTCCGGTGTAATTCAGAAAACTTTGATTTTTTAACCCCCGCCCGGCATGGCACGGGGCTTAGTGCGTCCAGATGCGGTGGCATGGGCAAAATTGGTCTACACATGGAAATTTCACGTTCTTCGTGAGCACACGCTCCTACCACGATATAAGGAGGTGTCGTGACACCTTCCGGTGTAATTCGGAAAACTTTGATTTTTTCGACCCCCGCCCGCCATGGCACGGGGCTTAGCGCGTCCAGATGCGGTGGCATGGGCAAAATCGGCCAACACATGGAATTTTCACGTTCTCCTTGTGCACGCTCCTACCACGATATAAGGAGGTGTCGTGACACCTTCCGGTGTAATTCGGAAAACTTTGATTTTTTCGACCCCCGCCCGCCATGGCACGGAGCTTAGCACGTCCAGATGCGGTGGCGTGGGCAAAATCGGCCAACTCTTGGAATTTTCACGTTCTCCTTGTGCACACGCTCCTACCACGATATAAGGAGGTGTCGTGACACCTTCCAGTGTAATTCGGAAAACTTTGATTTTTCGACCCCCGCCCGCCATGGCACGGAGCTTAGCGCGTCCAGATGTGATGGCGTGGGCAAAATCGGCCTACACATGGAATTTGCAAGTTCTCCTTGTGCACACGCTCCTACCACGATATAAGGAGGTGTCGTGACACCTTCCTATGTAATTCGGAAAACTTTGATTTTTTCGACCCCCGCCCGCCATGGCACGGGGCTTTGCGCGTCTAGATGCGGTGGCATGGGCAAAATTGGCCTACACATGGAATTTTCACATTCTCCTTGTGCACACACTCCTACCACGATATAAGTAGGTGTCGTGATACCTTCCAGTGTAATTCAGAAAACTTTGATTTTTTCAACCCCCGCCCGCCATGGCACGGGGCTTAGTGCGTCCAAATGCGGTGGCGTGGGCAAAATCGGCCTACACATGGAATTTTCAGGTTCTTCTTGTGCACACGCTCCTACCACGATATAAGGAGGTGTCGTGACACCTTCCGGTGTAATTCGGAAAACTTTGATTTTTTCGACCCCCGCCCTCCATGGCACGGGACTTAGCGCGTCCAGATGCGGTGGCATGGGAAAAATTGGCCTACACATGTAATTTTCACGTTCTCCTTTGCACACACTCCTACCACGATATAAGTAGGTGTCGTGATACCTTCCGGTGTAATTCAGAAAACTTTGATTTTTTCGGCCCCCGCCTGCCATGCATGGGGTTTAGCGCGTCCAGATGCGGTGGCGTGGGCAAAATTGGCCTACACATGGAATTTTCTTGGTCTCCTTGTGCACACGCTCCTACCACGATATAAGGAGGTGTCGGACACCTTCCGGTGTAATTCGGAACTTTGATTATTTCGACCCCCGCCCGCCATGGCACGAGGCTTAGCGCGTCCAGATGCGGTGGCGTGGGCAAAATCGGCCTACACATGGAATTTTCACATTCTCCGTGAGCACACGCTCCTACCACGATATAAGGAGGTGTCGTGGCACCTTCCGGTGTAATTCGGAAAAATTTGAATTTTTCGACCCCCGCTCGCCGTGGCACGGGACTTAGCGCGTCCAGTTGCGATGGCGTGGACAAAATCGGCCTACACATGGAATTTTCACGTTCTCCTTATGCACACACTCCTACCACGATATAAGTAGGTGTCGTGATACCTTCCGGTGTAATTCAGAAAACTTTGATTTTTTCGGCCCCCGCCAGCCATGGCATGGGGTTTAGCGCGTCCAGATGCGGTGGCGTGGGCAAAATTGGCCTACACATGGAAATTTCACATTCTCCGTGAGCATACGCTCCTACCACGATATAAGGAGGTGTCGTGACACCTTCCGGTGTAATTCGGAAAAATTTGAATTTTTCGACCCCCGCTCGCCATGGCACGGGGCTTAGCGCGTCCAGTTGCAGTGGCGTGGACAAAATCGGCCTACACATGGAATTTTCACGTTCTCCTTGTGCACACGCTCCTACCACGATATTAGGAGGTGTCGTGACACCTTCCAGTGTAATTCGGAAAACTTTGATTTTTTCGACCCCCGCCCGCCATGGCACGGGGCTTAGCGCGTCCAGATGCGGTGGCGGGGGCAAAATCGGCCAACACATGGAATTTTCACGTTCTTCTTGTGCACACGCTCCTATTACGATATAAGGAGGTGTCGTGACACCTTCCGGTGTAATTCGGAAAACTTTGATTTTTTCGACCCCCGCCCGCCATGGCACGGGGATTAGCGCGTCCAGATGCAGTGGCGTGGGCAAAATCGGCCTACACATGGAATTTTCACATTCTCCATGAGCACACGCTCCTACCACGATATAAGGAGGTGTCGTGACACCTTCCGGTGTAATTCGGAAAAATTTGATTTTTTCGACCCCCGCTCGCCATGGCACGGAGCTTAGCGCGTCCAGTTGCGGTGGCGTGGGCAAAATCGGCCTACACATGGAATTTTCACGTTCTCCTTGTGCACATGCTCCTACCACGTTATAAGTAGGTGTCGTGATACCTTCCGGTGTAATTCAGAAAACTTTGATTTTTTAACCCCCGCCCGGCATGGCACGGGGCTTAGTGCGTCCAGATGCGGTGGCATGGGCAAAATTGGTCTACACATGGAAATTTCACGTTCTTCGTGAGCACACGCTCCTACCACGATATAAGGAGGTGTCGTGACACCTTCCGGTGTAATTCGGAAAACTTTGATTTTTTCGACCCCCGCCCGCCATGGCACGGGGCTTAGCGCGTCCAGATGCGGTGGCATGGGCAAAATCGGCCAACACATGGAATTTTCACGTTCTCCTTGTGCACGCTCCTACCACGATATAAGGAGGTGTCGTGACACCTTCCGGTGTAATTCGGAAAACTTTGATTTTTTCGACCCCCGCCCGCCATGGCACGGAGCTTAGCACGTCCAGATGCGGTGGCGTGGGCAAAATCGGCCAACTCAAGGAATTTTCACGTTCTCCTTGTGCACACGCTCCTACCACGATATAAGGAGGTGTCGTGACACCTTCCAGTGTAATTCGGAAAACTTTGATTTTTCGACCCCCGCCCGCCATGGCACGGAGCTTAGCGCGTCCAGATGTGATGGCGTGGGCAAAATCGGCCTACACATGGAATTTGCAAGTTCTCCTTGTGCACACGCTCCTACCACGATATAAGGAGGTGTCGTGACACCTTCCTATGTAATTCGGAAAACTTTGATTTTTTCGACCCCCGCCCGCCATGGCACGGGGCTTTGCGCGTCTAGATGCGGTGGCATGGGCAAAATTGGCCTACACATGGAATTTTCACATTCTCCTTGTGCACACACTCCTACCACGATATAAGTAGGTGTCGTGATACCTTCCAGTGTAATTCAGAAAACTTTGATTTTTTCAACCCCCGCCCGCCATGGCACGGGGCTTAGTGCGTCCAGATGCGGTGGCGTGGGCAAAATCGGCCTACACATGGAATTTTCAGGTTCTTCTTGTGCACACGCTCCTACCACGATATAAGGAGGTGTCGTGACACCTTCCGGTGTAATTCGGAAAACTTTGATTTTTTCGACCCCCGCCCTCCATGGCACGGGACTTAGCGCGTCTAGATGCGGTGGCATGGGAAAAATTGGCCTACACATGTAATTTTCACGTTCTCCTTTGCACACACTCCTACCACGATATAAGTAGGTGTCGTGATACCTTCCGGTGTAATTCAGAAAACTTTGATTTTTTCGGCCCCCGCCTGCCATGAATGGGGTTTAGCGCGTCCAGATGCGGTGGCGTGGGCAAAATTGGCCTACACATGGAATTTTCTTGGTCTCCTTGTGCACACGCTCCTACCACGATATAAGGAGGTGTCGGACACCTTCCGGTGTAATTCGGAACTTTGATTATTTCGACCCCCGCCCGCCATGGCACGAGGCTTAGCGCGTCCAGATGCGGTGGCGTGGGCAAAATCGGCCTACACATGGAATTTTCACATTCTCCGTGAGCACACGCTCCTACCACGATATATGGAGGTGTCGTGGCACCTTCCGGTGTAATTCGGAAAAATTTGAATTTTTCGACCCCCGCTCGCCGTGGCACGGGACTTAGCGCGTCCAGTTGCGATGGCGTGGACAAAATCGGCCTACACATGGAATTTTCACGTTCTCCTTATGCACACACTCCTACCACATTATAAGTAGGTGTCGTGATAACTTCCGGTGTAATTCAGAAAACTTTGATTTTTTCAACCCCCGCCCGCCATGGCACGGGGCTTAGTGCGTCCAGATGCGGTGGCGTGGGCAAATTTTGCCTACACATGGAATTTTCACGTTCTCCGTGAGCACACGCTCCTACCACGATATAAGGAGGTGTCGTGACACCTTCCGGTGTAATTCGGAAAACTTTGATTTTTTCGACCCCCGCCCGCCATGGCACGGGGCTTAGGGCGTCCAGATGCGGTGGCGTGGGCAAAATCGGCCAACACATGGAATTTTCACGTTCTCCTTGTGCACACGCTCCTACCACGATATAAGGAGGTGTCGTGACACCTTCCAGTGAAAATCGGAAATCTTTGATTTTTCGACCCCCCCATGGCACGGAGTTTAGCGCGTCCAGATGTGGTGGCGTGGGCAAAATCGGCCTACACATGGAATTTGCAAGTTCTCCTTGTGTACACGCTCCTGCCACGATATAAGGAGGTGTCGTGACACCTTCCGGTGTAATTCGGAAAACTTTGATTTTTTCGACCCCCGCCCGCCATGGCACGGAGCTTAGCACGTCCAGATGCGGTGGCGTGGGCAAAATCGGCCAACTCTTGGAATTTTCACGTTCTCCTTGTGCACACGCTCCTACCACGATATAAGGAGGTGTCGTGACACCTTCCAGTGTAATTCGGAAAACTTTGATTTTTCGACCCCCGCCCGCCATGGCACGGAGCTTAGCGCGTCCAGATGTGATGGCGTGGGCAAAATCGGCCTACACATGGAATTTGCAAGTTCTCCTTGTGCACACGCTCCTACCACGATATAAGGAGGTGTCGTGACACCTTCCTATGTAATTCGGAAAACTTTGATTTTTTCGACCCCCGCCCGCCATGGCACGGGGCTTTGCGCGTCTAGATGCGGTGGCATGGGCAAAATTGGCCTACACATGGAATTTTCACATTCTCCTTGTGCACACACTCCTACCACGATATAAGTAGGTGTCGTGATACCTTCCAGTGTAATTCAGAAAACTTTGATTTTTTCAACCCCCGCCCGCCATGGCACGGGGCTTAGTGCGTCCAAATGCGGTGGCGTGGGCAAAATCGGCCTACACATGGAATTTTCAGGTTCTTCTTGTGCACACGCTCCTACCACGATATAAGGAGGTGTCGTGACACCTTCCGGTGTAATTCGGAAAACTTTGATTTTTTCGACCCCCGCCCTCCATGGCACGGGACTTAGCGCGTCCAGATGCGGTGGCATGGGAAAAATTGGCCTACACATGTAATTTTCACGTTCTCCTTTGCACACACTCCTACCACGATATAAGTAGGTGTCGTGATACCTTCCGGTGTAATTCAGAAAACTTTGATTTTTTCGGCGCCCGCCTGCCATGCATGGGGTTTAGCGCGTCCAGATGCGGTGGCGTGGGCAAAATTGGCCTACACATGGAATTTTCTTGGTCTCCTTGTGCACACGCTCCTACCACGATATAAGGAGGTGTCGGACACCTTCCGGTGTAATTCGGAACTTTGATTATTTCGACCCCCGCCCGCCATGGCACGAGGCTTAGCGCGTCCAGATGCGGTGGCGTGGGCAAAATCGGCCTACACATGGAATTTTCACATTCTCCGTGAGCACACGCTCCTACCACGATATAAGGAGGTGTCGTGGCACCTTCCGGTGTAATTCGGAAAAATTTGAATTTTTCGACCCCCGCTCGCCGTGGCACGGGACTTAGCGCGTCCAGTTGCGATGGCGTGGACAAAATCGGCCTACACATGGAATTTTCACGTTCTCCTTATGCACACACTCCTACCACGATATAAGTAGGTGTCGTGATAGCTTCCGGTGTAATTCAGAAAACTTTGATTTTTTCGGCCCCCGCCAGCCATGGCATGGGGTTTAGCGCGTCCAGATGCGGTGGCGTGGGCAAAATTGGCCTACACATGGAAATTTCACATTCTCCGTGAGCATACGCTCCTACCACGATATAAGGAGGTGTCGTGACACCTTCCGGTGTAATTCGGAAAAATTTGAATTTTTCGACCCCCGCTCGCCATGGCACGGGGCTTAGCGCGTCCAGTTGCGGTGGCGTGGACAAAATCGGCCTACACATGGAATTTTCACGTTCTCCTTGTGCACACGCTCCTACCACGATATAAGGAGGTGTCGTGACACCTTCCAGTGTAATTCGGAAAACTTTGATTTTTTCGACCCCCGCCCGCCATGGCACGGGGCTTAGCGCGTCCAGATGCGGTGGCGGGGGCAAAATCGGCCAACACATGGAATTTTCACGTTCTTCTTGTGCACACGCTCCTATTACGATATAAGGAGGTGTCGTGACACCTTCCGGTGTAATTCGGAAAACTTTGATTTTTTCGACCCCCGCCCGCCATGGCACGGGGATTAGCGCGTCCAGATGCAGTGGCGTGGGCAAAATCGGCCTACACATGGAATTTTCACATTCTCCATGAGCACACGCTCCTACCACGATATAAGGAGGTGTCGTGACACCTTCCGGTGTAATTCGGAAAAATTTGATTTTTTCGACCCCCGCTCGCCATGGCACGGAGCTTAGCGCGTCCAGTTGCGGTGGCGTGGGCAAAATCGGCCTACACATGGAATTTTCACGTTCTCCTTGTGCACATGCTCCTACCACGTTATAAGTAGGTGTCGTGATACCTTCCGGTGTAATTCAGAAAACTTTGATTTTTTAACCCCCGCCCGGCATGGCACGGGGCTTAGTGCGTCCAGATGCGGTGGCATGGGCAAAATTGGTCTACACATGGAAATTTCACGTTCTTCGTGAGCACACGCTCCTACCACGATATAAGGAGGTGTCGTGACACCTTCCGGTGTAATTCGGAAAACTTTGATTTTTTCGACCCCCGCCCGCCGTGGCACGGAGCTTAGCACGTCCAGATGCGGTGGCGTGGGCAAAATCGGCCAACTCATGGAATTTTCACGTTCTCCTTGTGCACACGCTCCTACCACGATATAAGGAGGTGTCGTGACACCTTCCAGTGTAATTCGGAAAACTTTGATTTTTCGACCCCCGCCCGCCATGGCACGGAGCTTAGCGCGTCCAGATGTGATGGCGTGGGCAAAATCGGCCTACACATGGAATTTGCAAGTTCTCCTTGTGCACACGCTCCTACCACGATATAAGGAGGTGTCGTGACACCTTCCTATGTAATTCGGAAAACTTTGATTTTTTCGACCCCCGCCCGCCATGGCACGGGGCTTTGCGCGTCTAGATGCGGTGGCATGGGCAAAATTGGCCTACACATGGAATTTTCACATTCTCCTTGTGCACACACTCCTACCACGATATAAGTAGGTGTCGTGATACCTTCCAGTGTAATTCAGAAAACTTTGATTTTTTCAACCCCCGCCCGCCATGGCACGGGGCTTAGTGCGTCCAGATGCGGTGGCGTGGGCAAAATCGGCCTACACATGGAATTTTCAGGTTCTTCTTGTGCACACGCTCCTACCACGATATAAGGAGGTGTCGTGACACCTTCCGGTGTAATTCGGAAAACTTTGATTTTTTCGACCCCCGCCCTCCATGGCACGGGACTTAGCGCGTCTAGATGCGGTGGCATGGGAAAAATTGGCCTACACATGTAATTTTCACGTTCTCCTTTGCACACACTCCTACCACGATATAAGTAGGTGTCGTGATACCTTCCGGTGTAATTCAGAAAACATTGATTTTTTCGGCCCCCGCCTGCCATGCATGGGGTTTAGCGCGTCCAGATGCGGTGGCGTGGGCAAAATTGGCCTACACATGGAATTTTCTTGGTCTCCTTGTGCACACGCTCCTACCACGATATAAGGAGGTGTCGGACACCTTCCGGTGTAATTCGGAACTTTGATTATTTCGACCCCCGCCCGCCATGGCACGAGGCTTAGCGCGTCCAGATGCGGTGGCGTGGGCAAAATCGGCCTACACATGGAATTTTCACATTCTCCGTGAGCACACGCTCCTACCACGATATATGGAGGTGTCGTGGCACCTTCCGGTGTAATTCGGAAAAATTTGAATTTTTCGACCCCCGCTCGCCGTGGCACGGGACTTAGCGCGTCCAGTTGCGATGGCGTGGACAAAATCGGCCTACACATGGAATTTTCACGTTCTCCTTATGCACACACTCCTACCACATTATAAGTAGGTGTCGTGATAACTTCCGGTGTAATTCAGAAAACTCTGATTTTTTCAACCCCCGCCCGCCATGGCACGGGGCTTAGTGCGTCCAGATGCGGTGGCGTGGGCAAAATTTGCCTACACATGGAATTTTCACGTTCTCCGTGAGCACACGCTCCTACCACGATATAAGGAGGTGTCGTGACACCTTCCGGTGTAATTCGGAAAACTTTGATTTTTTCGACCCCCGCCCGCCATGGCACGGGGCTTAGGGCGTCCAGATGCGGTGGCGTGGGCAAAATCGGCCAACACATGGAATTTTCACGTTCTCCTTGTGCACACGCTCCTACCACGATATAAGGAGGTGTCGTGACACCTTCCAGTGAAATTCGGAAATCTTTGATTTTTCGACCCCCCCATGGCACGGAGTTTAGCGCGTCCAGATGTGGTGGCGTGGGCAAAATCGGCCTACACATGGAATTTGCAAGTTCTCCTTGTGTACACGCTCCTGCCACGATATAAGGAGGTGTCGTGACACCTTCCGGTGTAATTCGGAAAACTTTGATTTGTTCGACCCCCGCCCGCCATGGCACGGGTCTTAGCGCGTCCAGATGCGGTGGCTTGGGCAAAATCGGCCAACACATGGAATTTTCATGTTCTCCTTGTGCACACGCTCCTACCACGATATAAGGAGGTGTCGTGACACCTTTCAGTGTAATTCGGAAATCTTTGATTTTTCGACCCCCGCCCGCCATGGCACGGAGCTTAGCGCGTCCAGATGTGGTGGCGTGGGCAAAATCGGCCTACAGATGGAATTTGCAAGTTCTCCTTGTGCACACGGTCCTACCAAAATATAAGGAGGTGTCGTGATATCTTCCTGTGTAATTCGGAAAACTTTATTTTTTCGACCCCCGCCCGCCATGGCACGGGGCTTTGCGCGTCCAGATGCGGTACCATGGGCAAAATTGGCCTGCACATGGAATTTTCACATTCTCCTTGTGCACACACTCCTACCACGATATAAGTAGGTCTCGTGATACCTTCCGGTGTAATTCAGAAAACATTGATTTTTTCAACCCCCGCCCGCCATGGCACGGGGCTCAGTGCGTCCAGATGCGGTGGCGTGGTCAAAATCGGCCTACACATGGAATTTTCACGTTCTTCTTGTGCACACGCTCCTACCACGATATAAGGAGGTGTCGTGACACCTTCCGGTGTAATTCGGAAAACTTTGATTTTTTCGACCCCCGCCCGCCATGGCACGGGGATTAGCGCGTCCAGATGCGGTGGCATGGGAAAAATTGGCCTACACATGGAATTTTCACGTTCTTCTTTGCACACACTCCTACCACGATATAAGTAGGTGTCGTGATACCTTCCGGTGTAATTCAGAAAACTTTGATTTTTTCGGCCCCCGCCTGCCATGGCATGGGGTTTAGCACGTCCAGATGCGGTGGCGTGGGCAAAATTGGCCTACATATGGAATTTTCTTGGTCTCCTTGTGCACACGCTCCTACCACGATATAAGGAGGTGTCGGACACCTTCCGGTGTAATTCGGAAAACTTTGATTATTTCGACCCCACCCGCCATGGCACGAGGCTTAGCGCGTCCAGATGCGGTGGCGTGGGCAAAATCGGCCTACACATGGAAATTTCACATTCTCCGTGAGCACACGCTCCTACCACGATATTGTAGCGGGCTGGAAAATCACTTCCATTTTTCATACAATGAAGTCGCCATCGACGTTTATTTATCCCGTGGGGGGAAAGGAAAATATCGCGAAAACCTTGGTTTAGGTTCGGGAGTTGGTTATGCTAGAGGAAGGTGTGAGCACCCCTCACATCCATCGTACTCGATGGGAACCGTTTAGGTGGTTTGGGTTTGTTTGCGCAGGTTTAAGTCAAATTAATCTGTCACTTGGCTAATCTCTACTTCGTTTCCAAATAAATTAAAAGAAAAGTTTTTATTAGTTGAGTTTGACGGTTGTAGGAGCCCGCTCCTACGTATTCCCCGGTGCAATGGGAAACTCAAAACTCACGTAGTTCTGGTAAAAATGTTTGTGTGGTTGGTTGATTTTAAACGGGTAACGTTTATTTCGTATTCCGCTGACACAACAACGCTTGTATGCTCTAATCAGAGGCTTAAGCTGTGTGTGTGTGTCAGAGGAGTAGATAAAACGTGTATCCATTGTAAAAAGAGAGCTTGAATAACGGATGTTGCTTATTTCGCATTCCGCTGATACAACGACGCTTGTATGCTCTAATCAGAGGCTTAAGCTGTGTATGTGTCAGAGGAATGGATAAAGCGTATATCCATGTTTTTTCTGAAAAGAAGTTTTGTTGGAACAAAAGAGGTTCTGACATGATCCAATTAAGTTTTGATGATAACAAAAGTATTAATATACAATAGGGTATACTAATTATTTAATCCAAGTGTGCAGATATTCAAGTTAATTTTTATATTCATTTAAAGCACATTGGAAGCTCTGATATGGCAAAGCAAACTCTGATCAGAACTTCAAGACATCAGAAGATGCATATTTGGTTCATCAGAAGATGCAAATTTTTATTCATCAGAAGATGCATATCAGACTCTGATAAAGAGCAGTGAGAGCCGTTTTTGTCAGAAGAACATTCTCTGCATCAATGATTATACTCTGACATTCCAAAAGCTGATGGAATCAATCTTATCCACAGAAAAGTGACGTTAGTACTATTGTACGAACTCTTTACCTGATTTGGATAAAACTTTCTCTCCAAGATTGATCGCATACAAGGTTACCTGATTTGGATATCAAGGTACTATCTACAGCTGGCAAAGTCTCACCGCGCTAATTCAAATCAAACACGCTCCACCTTCATCTATAAATTGGAGCGAGTTTGAAGCTTTGGGATACGACACTTGAACAATTTGAAAAGAGCTGTTACTCTGCCAAATTCATCCTAAAGCGCAAAACTGCAAATACAACTTGAACTCATATTCAAAATCCAAGACTCCAGTTTCAGCTTCTGTTAATTCATTAGTTGAACCTTAGAATTGTGTATTAAGATTCTAAGTTTAGTCTTGTATCAAAAGTTGTATTTAAATTGTAACTGAACATTGATATTCATATCAATTGTTCATACTCTGTTTTCTAAACTTGTGTATTGAAGTCTCTTGCCTGCGTGCTTGAGCATTAGGAAGTCTCTTGTTTGTTTACTTGAGCATTGGAAGTCTCTTGCTTGTGTGCTTGAGCAATTGTAATCTTTGGTGATTATAGTGAACTCTCTTGTAGTACAAGAGGACTGGACGTACTCTCGGTTTGTGAGGGGAACCAGTATAAAATCTCTGTCTCTTTCTCTCTCTCTTTCATTCTACCTTCTTAGTTGCTTGTGATTGTGTTTTGTTTTTATATCCGCTGCAAACTCTGATAAGTTCTCTGTAACTTAGAAGAAATTTTTAAATTACCCAAAACACAATTCAACCCCCCCTTCTTGTGTTTTTCACACCTTCAATTGGTATCAGAGCCTGGTTCTGTTTTTAATCACCTAACAGTGAGACAGTTTCCTGTTGAAAGACACTATGACTGAAACTCCAAGTGGTAGCTTGAAATCAGTTCCACATGACTATGATGTTGAAGAAAAGTCAAGCAACAAAGCACCAAAGTTCAATGGAGATGCATCTACTTTTTCCTGGTGGAAAGATAGAATCTACAGTCATCTTATTGGTTTAGATGATGAACTTTGGGACTTGCTTGAAGAAGGGGTAACTTTCCAAGGACTAGATGAAAAGGGAAGGCTATCTGTTGAAGAAAGAAAGAAGTTCACTCCTACAGACAAGAAACTTTACAAGAAGCATCACAAAGTTAAGGATCTTCTCATTGGATGTATAACTCATGATGAGTACCTCAAGATTACAGACAAATCCACTGCCAAGAGCATCTATGACTCCTTGTGTTCCACATATGAAGGGAACAAACAGGTTCAAGAAGCAAAGGCTACTCTTTTGATCCAACAGTATGAACTCTTTAGAATGAAAGATGATGAGACAATTGAATCAATGTATTCTAGATTCAAAATTCTTGTGGCTGGTCTCCAAGTTCTAAAGAGAAGTTATACAACCTCTGATCATGTAAGGAAGATTTTGAGAAGCTTACCTTCAAGGTGGAGGCCTAAGGTAACAGCTATCCAAGAAGCTAAAGATTTGGACAAACTTGGCTTGGAAGAATTGATAAGTTCACTCATGAGTCATGAGATTGAATTATCTTCTGATGAGCCTCAGAAGAAGCTAAAATCTGTGGCCTTGCCATCTATTTCAGTTTCATCTAAGGCTCTGAAAGCCAAAGTCGTAGAATCTGAAGCAGAGGAATCTTCCATAGATAATCAAGAGGAAGGATCAGATGATGATTTCTTTGCACTCTTGTCCAAAAACTTTCAAAAGTGGTCACTAAGGAAGGGCAAAAATTTTCAAGGCAGGGGATCTGGATCAAGAAACAACACCAACAAAGAAAAGAAGGATGACACAAAAAATTGTTTCAATTGTCATAAGCCTGGACACTTCATGGCTGATTGTCCTGAACTCAACTCCAAAGGTAAAGGGAGAAAGAGTATGATCAAGAACAAAGCCAAGAAGAGTCTGATGGCAACATGGGAGGATATTAATGAACTATCTGAGGATGAAGACTCTGAGGAAGCAAACCTAGCGCTTATGGCCATTGGTGAGTCAGACAATGAAAATGATTCAGAGTCTGATACTGACGACATTGATGAGGTAATATCTAAAATGTCTAATACTCAAATGACCAAAGCTTTGAAAGATGTAATGGTGAAGTACATGGAAAAATTGAGTGAGTTAGATTTTTGCAAACAAAAAATGAAGCTCCTCAATGATAATCTCACCCAGACTCAAGCAAACTATCAAAAATCTCTTAAAACAATTAAGGTGCTTGAGACTGGATGCAGAACATGTCACAAACCTTATGACGAGTATGAAATCTCTCTACAAGAGTTTGTGCACCATAACATAGATAAGACTAGGGTAACTTCTGTAATTCATGGTGGACTCAGCAACTATTATAAACGGCAAGGACTTGGTTCTCTTACATGTCCTGATGTAGGAAAATCAAGTAAACCTGTCGTGTTGAGCAAGTCACCATCAGAATCTTATTCAAACTTCACTAAGGGTACATCAGAATCTCTGACTGTGTCTGGTACTCTTGCGAGCTTGGAACCACAAGATAAGGTACCAGAAGATAACTCATCTTCTGAACCTAAGTCTTCTAAAACTAAGGTTCCCCTCACATCAGTACCCATGTCTACTCAAGTTAAAGCTGTCAAAGTACCAAAGCCTGTTAATAAGCGGGGCACTAGTACTTCTAAGGAAAACTTGGTAACTGGTTCTCTGACACACTCAAGAGGAAAGTCTCAGAGACAACATAAGCCTAAACAATTTTCTAAAGGCTCAGTTGACTCCAGATCTTCTGATTATTCTAACAAGAAGGATAAGATTCTCAAAACTAACCAAAAAGGACCCATCAGAGTATGGGTACCAAAATCTGAAATAGTGTATGCTGCAGGTATGCACCCAAAGAAGAAAAGAAAGCTCATGGTATCTGGACTCTGGCTGCTCACGTCACATGACAGGAGACAAGCTCTTATTCCACACCCTGAATCAGCAAGAGGGAGGAACAGTAGGGTTTGGTGGCAACCAGAAGGGAAGGATCATTGGTATAGGTACAGTTGGTAATTCTTCTTTGTCAATTTCTAATGTTTGGTTAGTAGATGGACTACATCATAACTTACTTACCATAAGTCAATTGTGTGATAGTAATTATGATGTTGTGTTTAATAAGGATTTATGTATTGTAATTAGAAACTCTGATCAATCCATTGTTTTCAAGGGAAATAGAAAAGGCAATGTGTACAAAGTCAATTTTTCTGATTTAAAGGAACAACAAGTGCTTTGTCTTTTGACACTGAGTGATGAAAAATGGATCTGGCATAAAAGATTGGGTCATGCTAACTGGAGATTAATTTCTAAGCTTAGCAAGGACAATCTTGTCAGAGGCCTTCCAAAAATAAAATATCACTCAGATTCACTCTGTGGTTCTTGTCAAAAAGGAAAAATTGTCAAAAGTTCTTTTAAGAATAAGAACATTGTCTCTACTACTAGACCTTTGGAACTCTTACACATTGATCTTTTTGGACCAGTTAGCACTGCCTCAATCAATGGTAAGAAATATGGATTAGTCATTGTGGATGATTATAGTAGATGGACTTGGGTAAAATTTCTTAGAAATAAAGATGATACATATGAAGTGTTCAGCATCTTCTGCACTCAGATTCAAAATGAAAAGAATTCAAAAATTTTGAAAGTGAGAAGTGATCATGGTGGTGAATTTGAAAATGAACCTTTTGAAAAATTCTGTGAAGAACATGGAATTCTCCATGAATTCTCTTCTCCCAGAACTCCACAACAAAATGGAGTTGTTGAGAGAAAGAATAGATCTTTACAAGAAATGGCACGCACCATGATGCATGAAAATAATTTAGCAAAATTCTTTTGGGCAGAAGCTGTTAACACTGCTTGTTATATTCAGAATAGAATCTATATCAGACCTATTTTGAACAAAACAACATATGAACTCTTTAAGGGAAGAAAACCCAATATTTCTTATTTTCATCAATTTGGGTGTACATGTTACATTCTAAATAACAAAGTCCACCTTAAGAAATTTGACTCTAAAGCCTGTAAGGGTATCTTCATTGGATACTCTGAACGCTCTAAGTCATACAGGGTGTATAATTCTGAAACTAATATAGTGGAAGAATCAATGCACGTAAAGTTTGATGACAAAGAGCCTGATGATAAAAAGTCAGAGCCTGTTAAAGATTTGTCAGGATCTGATGAGTCAGAAGATGAAGCTCCAGAGTATGATAACAACATAGAATCTATAGAAGACTCTGAAGCTCAAGAAGATGTACCTTCTGATGCTGCTCAAGAACATCAAACTATTGATGATAACCCTGAAGAATATGATATTCCAAGGAACACATTCAAATATAAATCATCACATCCTGAAGAGCTCATCTTAGGAAACAAGAATAGTCCAAGAAAAACAAGGTCAAACTTCAGAGTTGAAGAATCATTATTTGGATTAGTTTCCTTAATTGAACCCAAGACAACAAGTGAAGCTCTATCAGATGATGCTTGGATAGTCGCAATGGAAGAAGAGTTAAATCAATTCAAGAGAAATGATGTGTGGGATCTGGTACCCAAACCCAAGCATAAGAACATTATTGGAACAAAATGGGTATACAGAAACAAATTGAATGAACAAGGTGAAGTCACAAGGAACAAAGCAAGACTTGTTGCACAAGGATACAGTCAACAAGAAGGAATTGACTTCACTGAAACATATGCTCCAGTAGCAAGACTGGAAGCAATCAGGTTACTTTTATCTTATGCAGTCAATAATGGTATTACTCTATATCAAATGGATGTGAAAAGTGCATTTCTAAATGGTGTCATATCTGAAGAAGTGTATGTCAAACAACCTCCTGGTTTTGAAGATTTGTCAAACCCTGATCATGTGTTTAGACTAAAGAAGTCCCTCTATGGACTCAAACAAGCTCCCAGAGCTTGGTATGAGAGATTGAGTACTTTTTTGGTTGACAATGGTTTTGAAAAAGGGCAAGTTGACAACACACTTTTCAAAAAGACCCTTAAGAAAGACATTTTAATCATTCAAATATATGTTGATGATATCATTTTTGGATCAACTAATGCCACTCTTTGCAAGAATTTTTCTAAGCTTATGCAGGATGAGTTTGAAATGAGCATGATGGGAGAATTGAAGTTCTTTCTTGGTATTCAAATAAATCAAACAGAGAAAGGAACATTCATTCATCAATCCAAATATATAAAGGATCTTCTGAAGAAGTTCAACTTAGAAGATTGCAAACCCATGAATACTCCAATGCATCCTACATCAAGTCTAGGCAAAGAAGAGTCTGAAGGCAAGGTTGATCAGAAGCTGTATAGAGGTATGATTGGATCTCTTCTTTATCTAACTGCCTCAAGACCTGACATTTTATTCAGTGTCTGTTTGTGTGCAAGATTTCAATCAGATCCTAGAGAATCTCATCTCACTGCTGTGAAGAGAATCTTTAGGTATTTGAAAGCTACTTGTAACATTGGATTACTGTATCAGAAATCCAATGACTACAAGCTGATTGGATTCTGTGATGCTGACTATGCTGGTGATAGAATTGAAAGAAAATCCACCAGTGGTAACTGCCAGTTTATTGGTGAGAATTTGATTTCATGGGCTAGTAAAAGGCAAACCACCATAGCTATGTCAACAGCAGAAGCTGAATACATATCAGCAGCTAAATGTTGCACACAACTACTCTGGATGAAATATCAATTGGAAGATTATCAAATCAGCAGTAACAATATTCCTTTATATTGTGACAATACTGCAGCTATTCACCTCTCTAAAAACCCTATTTTACATTCAAGAGCTAAGCATATTGAGATTAAACATCATTTCATCAGAGACTATGTTCAAAAAGGTGTAATTGATCTCAAGTTCATTGAAACTGAAAATCAATGGGCTGATATCTTTACAAAACCTTTAGCTGTTGAACGTTTTGATTTTATTAAAAAGAATCTGAACATGATGGAAATCTCTGATTAACTTAGACTCTGATGAAAAATTGAGTTTGTGAGAATCTAATAGTAATCAGAAGATGAAGTCATCAGAACCTTCTGTATCAGAAGTTGTGATGAGAGTATCTTCTGACATACTATCAGAATCTGATTAGAAGGTAAATGGTTCTGGCGCGTAAGTAAAAATCTTTTGTAAAAACCCTTTCGTTTTCTCAAACTTACGTGTCAGTTACTTAACAATCTACTAATACACATGTCTTGTTGCAAGAGGGTAAAGAAGTTGGTTAATGATGATTAGCATTTCATATTCCCAATTGTGGTAAAATACTCTACTACCCCTGTGAATGTGTACTTGTTTTTCTTTGCGCGTAAGTTTCTATTTAAACACACTAACTGTTCACATTCACACTTTTGCACTCTCACAACCTACACTTTCATTCTTCTAAAACACAGAGAAATTTCTTTCTTCCTCTCTAGAAACCCTAAATTCCATATCTCGTCCATGGCATCCTCATCAACTTTCTTGAATAGAACTTGTATGATTTTACCAAATGAATCCAACCCTACTGAGTTCGCAAAAGATCAACGACCGTACAAATATGACGAAATCAATGTGGCTATTGAGAGTCCCGTTGATCTTGAGAGCATCAGGGTAAACGGTTTCGCTGATGTTGTTAACCTCTACAAAAAGCAAGGTTTGGAATATTACTTTGATCTTCTCAATGGACCAACCTATACTGAATTGGTAAAGGAATTTTGGATGAAAGCGTCTGTCATAACAAGAGATATCTATGATAAGAAAGTCAAGGAAACGATGGAGAAACACCCTGAATGGAAAGAAAGAACCCCGGAAGAAATGGGTTTGAGATCGTTTTACTCTACTGAGATTGAATCCTTCGTGGCTGGATTCAGAATCTCCATCAGACTCTGCCACATTCTTGAGGCTCTGAAGCTCAAGCGTGATGGTGTGATAATCAGACAGTCTGATGAAGTAGGTCCTGATGTGGAGGAATATCTGTTCAAACCTAAGACCGACCCTAAGGATAAGTTTGAATGGACAAACAATTGTAAGATAATCTACAGGATCCTGATTGATAGTGTTCTGCCCAAGTTAGGAGGCACTGATCAAATATCAAGTGTTCAGAAGCTGTTCACCTACAATGTTGCTAAAGGGAACATAGTTGATATTGGAAGGCTTATTTTTGATAACTTGTGCATATCTATTGTCTCTAGCAAAGCTATTGTTAGACACTCAAGACTACTGAGCCACATGTTTGCACAGTGTGGATTGTTGGATGCTGTTACTCCATATCTTCCTGGATTAGGTACCTTTCTGCTTGGTTCCAAGATTGTGAACAGTACTTCACTAAGGTATTTAAGGCTGGTGAAGAATAATGAGATAATTCATCCAACACATCCTCTGTTACTCAGAAACTCTGAGAAAGGCATTGGTGAAAGTTGGCTTGTGCATGTCAGAGATAGTGAAGCAAAGAGAGTAATAGAAGCACATGCAGATTTCATGAAAAAGCTAGGTGCCGATATAGGTGATGGACAACCTACAAGACTGACAGTTCGTCAATCAAGGCTCTTGGAACAGCCTCTTAAGCTAGCACCAGTTAAGAGAAAGGCTGCCAAAAGTCCTGCTGGAAGAAAAGCTGCTAAGGCTCCAAAGACCACAGCTCCAAGAACATCAAGGAAACCAAAGGTCAAGAAGTTGTTGTTGGATCTAACAGAAGAAGAAAAGGAAGAAGCTAAGATACAGGAGGCTCTGGAAAAGGTTGCAGAGCTTAGTAAGAAAGAAGAGGCTCTCAAGGATAGTTATGACTGTGGTATAGAAGCATCTGCTTTTGATAATATGCACAAGAAGCTGCCACAAAGGGATGATCCTCATAATACACTGGAGCAACAGACTCTGTATGGTCCAGCATTTGGTAAGTATTCTAATTTTATTGGAGGCAGCTCAGCATTTAGGGATTATTTTAGAAGGCTTCAATTTCCTTCTAAAATCAGTGTTAAACATGCTTTTGATAAGATTTTAAAAGGAGTTAATTCTGAGAAAGTCAATGACATTTCTGAGAATCAACCACCATCAGAGCAGTTTAACCCCATCCTATCCTACCCATCAGAATCTCAAATTAATAGTATATACTATGCTGCAGAACACGCTTCAACAAGCTCTGCACAAGTGATGTTAGATGAAGATTCTGATAAGACACCTTCACCACCTCCTCAAATAACCATTACTCACAAAGAAATTCCTACCAAAACAACACCAAAACAAACTGAACCACAAAATGACCCCCAACCTAGCTCTGAGAAAGTTCAACCTGAGAACACTCAAGAGAAAACAACAACACCTCCACCAGAACATGAACCAGAAAATCAACCCCAACCAGAAAATACTGAACCAGAGACTACCCAATCAGAACCTGAACAACAAAAATCATCAGAACCTGATCACGGTCAAGCATCAGAAACTCATCATGCTGATGAACATGGCCATGAGAAATCTCCACAACATGTGGCTATGGATAACTCATTTGAGTTACCGACACCAATCAAGGCACATGTTCAACAGATAAATGAGTCTATGAATCTTGAAGTCTTACAACGAACTCCTCCTAACCAATCACAACATCTCCAACACCTTCTGCAGGATCTATCTATGGACTGCATATTTTTCCCACCTCACCTACCCTCAAGAATCCTCAATGAACCCCTTGACCAAACACAAGATGGTATCACTAGTTTGCTGCAAGCTGTTGACAAGAATCTTAGGAGAATGTCAAGTGCAATTCCAACAAGGTCTATTAATTCAGCTCATATTGACAAAGAGTGTGACCTTATGGAAGAGCATCTTGTGCTTATGATTCGTGCTGCTAGGAAGGCTTATACCACTGATTTGGAATTAAGGAATGAGATTGCTAGGAAGGAAGAGGAAGAGAGGCGTGAAAGGGAGAGATTGGAAGCTGAGGAGAGGGAGAGAAAAAGGTTGGAAGATGAGCGTATAGAAAGGGAAAGGCAAGCTGCTGAGCAAGCTAGGTTAGCAGAGGAAGCTAGAAGAGCTGCTGAACAAGCAAGGCTTGAGCAACTGGCTAGAAATGCACCAGAATATGCTCAGCATGTATTGGAAAATCAGGAAAATTTTCAGAGAAGACTTGATGAGCATTCCTCCATGTTGGCTGCTATTATGACTACTCTTCAGAGCATCAATGCAAGATTGCCTCAGCAACCTGATCAACCTTAACCCCTAGGATTCTAAGCACATGTTCTGATAATTTGCTTAATGTCTATCATGTTCTGAAATCTATTTTGTAACTTGTTGAATTTTTTTTAAGTACTCTATTGCTTATTCAATTATCTTCTGTGTTCATTATTTATTCATATGTTTATTATTTGTTGTCTATTTCTTTTATGCTTTCATAAATAATTTTGAGACAAAAATCAACACAAAGATTTCAAAGCTAAATAATGAGTTTATTCAATTGAAAATTGTTGATTACATAAGTTTCTATCCAACTTTTCACTTGGATCCTACATAAAACAGCTAGTCCTAAATCTAGCTTATTTGAATCTAAGGGAAATGGAAGAGTTCACGACATTCTCTTCAGTTCCTTATTGGGAAATCAATGAAAAGTGATCTCATTGATTATGAAGAGAAGTATTCTTCCTTGGGAGGAACGTATGTACTCAAGAATTCCTTCCAATCAGAATCCCATTCAGATTCTGACTCAGATAAGGACTCTTGTTGTTTAGCCTTGGATCTCGTTTGATATTTGACTCTGACAGGAGCAGAAGTTGATGCCCTCATCTTCTGAAGTTTCTTCTTAGACTCTGAGTCATGTTGAATCTTCACTTTCTTCTTCTTCTCCTGCACTCTCTTACTTTTGATCACTTTTCTATCCTTCTCCATTGTTGATTTTTCACAATGAAATGGAAGTGTTGAGTGAAATGACAAAGTTCATGGTCCTTATATAGTAGTTTCAAAATGGACAAGTTCTTGGTTCTTACGACAAGCCATTTAATTGGAGTAGTTGTAACCACCTTGACTGCATTGAAACTCTACTTTTGACCATTTTTTTCAAAATTGTCATTTATTTCTTGTCAGTTTTATCTTTTTGTTTAATGACAAAAGGGGGAGTAAGAGCTGTTATTAATTTATGAGATGCTAAACTGAAACCAAATTCCAAATTTTTATTTATTTTTCGCGTTATTGTCTATATACTATATAATGTTGAGGAAAATATCAATTGAAATTTGAACTTCTGATACATGGTACGTATAAAAGAAAATTGCACTTTTCTTTCATAGGTATCAGACTTAGGGGGAGAGCTTGCAAACCTAGCCTCTGAAAGTCTAGTGTATTAGTTTAAGTTCAAAATTCAAATGAATATTTTTAAACTGATTTAATTAATCATTGCTGAACTTAGGGGGAGCTTGCAAAACTCATCAACCTAAGAGATGCTTGATAAATTTTATCAACAACCATTGTAAATTAATACTTGGTTTGTCATCAATCAAAAAGGGGGAGATTGTTGGAACAAAAGAGGTTCTGACATGATCCAATTAAGTTTTGATGATAACAAAAGTATTAATATACAATAGGGTATACTAATTATTTAATCCAAGTGTGCATATATTCAAGTTAATTTTTATATTCATTTAAAGCACATTGGAAGCTCTGATATGGCAAAGCAAACTCTGATCAGAACTTCAAGACATCAGAAGATGCATATTTGGTTCATCAGAAGATGCAAATTTTTATTCATCAGAAGATGCATATCAGACTCTGATAAAGAGCAGTGAGAGCCGTTTTTGTCAGAAGAACATTCTCTGCATCAATGATTATACTCTGACATTCCAAAAGCTGATGGAATCAATCTTATCCACAGAAAAGTGACGTTAGTACTATTGTACGAACTCTTTACCTGATTTGGATAAAACTTTCTCTCCAAGATTGATCGCATACAAGGTTACCTGATTTGGATATCAAGGTACTATCTACAGCTGGCAAAATCTCACCGCGCTAATTCAAATCAAACACGCTCCACCTTCATCTATAAATTGGAGCGAGTTTGAAGCTTTGGGATACGACACTTGAACAATTTGAAAAGAGCTGTTACTCTGCCAAATTCATCCTAAAGCGCAAAACTGCAAATACAACTTGAACTCATATTCAAAATCCAAGACTCCAGTTTCAGCTTCTGTTAATTCATTAGTTGAACCTTAAAATTGTGTATTAAGATTCTAAGTTTAGTCTTGTATCAAAAGTTGTATTTAAATTGTAACTGAACATTGATATTCATATCAATTGTTCATACTCTGTTTTCTAAACTTGTGTATTGAAGTCTCTTGCCTGCGTGCTTGAGCATTAGGAAGTCTCTTGTTTGTTTACTTGAGCATTGGAAGTCTCTTGCTTGTGTGCTTGAGCAATTGTAATCTTTGGTGATTATAGTGAACTCTCTTGTAGTACAAGAGGACTGGATGTACTCTCGGTTTGTGAGGGGAACCAGTATAAAATCTCTGTCTCTTTCTCTCTCTCTTTCATTCTACCTTATTAGTTGCTTGTGATTGTGTTTTGTTTTTATATCCGCTGCAAACTCTGATAAGTTCTCTGTAACTTAGAAGAAATTTTTAAATTACCCAAAACACAATTCAACCCCCCCCCTTCTTGTGTTTTTCACACCTTCAAGTTTAAGTGTGTAGGGTTAATTTTACTGCTTGTTTTTGGAATGAGAGCAGCTTGAGTAACTAGTCAACTGTCCGGTTACCAAGACAACTCGGGGAAGAACGAAGCAACTGCCAGGTTCTCCCTTTTTCATTCATTATTGTGAAATCCTTTGATTAAGTTTATTCAGAAATAATGTTTGAAAGAAATACGGGGGTTGGTTTATTTTAAAGCTTATTTTAGAATGAGAGCAGCTTGAGTAACTAGTCAACTGTCCGGTTACCAAGACAACTCAGAGAAGAAAGAAGCAACTGCCAGATTCTCTCTTTTTCATTCTTTAGTTCTTATGAAAAGCCTTTGATTAACTTTATTAAGAAATGATGTCTGAAAGAAAGACGATTGTTGGTTAATTTTAACGCTTATTTTAGAATGAGAGTAGCTTGAGTGACTAGTCAACTGTCCGGTCACCAAGACAACTCGGGGAAGAACGAAGCAACTGCCAGGTTCTCCCTTTTTCATCCATTAGTTATTGCAAAAAAGTTTAATTATGTTTGATTATGAAAACCAAAGTCCAAAAGAAAAGATCAAGAGAAACAGAGCAGACACAATAGCAAGAATACAAGTAATAATGATAATGAAGCAAATCTCAAAATAAGCAAAGTATAGATGCAAATGCATGAATCAAGATGATATAAATGAACAATGCAAGTAAGCAATACTAAAGGATCATGTATGAAACAATAAATTAAATATGGTACGAAAATGAAGTTGCGAGCAATTAAATAAATACATGTAAGTATGAATGAACAATTAAACACAAGCACACATGATTAACCTAATCTAATTAGGGTTGAACAATTTATTGTGCAAGAGAAAATGACCCAAAAGTACTTAAAGAAGTAATTTGGATCACTTAAGCACTTACTTAAATAAGCTAAAAGCAACTTAGGTTAAAAAGGACTTATAAGAATAAGTTGGAAAAGCAAGATAAAATTCATATATAATGACTACTGTATTTGAAATAATGTTGTGCAAAAATTAGGGTCAAATAAGCTAAAGAGCTTTTTGAAACCCTAAATAAGCACTTATGAACAAAATCACTTAATTGAAAAATCACTTATGGAAATAAGTTGAAAAACAAGTCCACAAATGGAAACAAATATAATATAAGCATAAACAGTGACTTAATAAGCTTAAATAAGCTAATAAGTCACTTAAGTGCTTTTACAAATAAGCTAAAAACAATTAAAATCATAAGCTGAAAGGGGGTGTAAATAAAGAAGAGAAGTAAAAAGGGAGTGTGAATAGCGCTTCTGGGCCTGAAGCCCAACCCATGCGCAGGTCAACAAAAAAAACTTAAGTCAGCACAAAAAAGATCAGGTGCAGGCACTGAAAGGCCGTGCACCATACGCGCGCAGGATCTGGGTTGTCTGATCAAGATCATGCAACTCAGACCTACTGGCCCAGATCACGGATCCAGTGTAGCGCGAACACGTACGCCAAAAGCGTTATCACCGTCAGATCTCATTTAAATGAGATCTGACGGCTACGTTATAAACTACTGATCAACGTGCAGGATTAAATCACAAGATCAAACAGTCACGATTCAAACTTGAGGAAGAAGATGGAGTACGGTGCATTCGTCATCTCCGGTGACCCTGGCTTTGCCGGCGACGGCGCCGGTCACCGGAGTTCATCCAAAATACCACCAAACTCTATGAAATATATATGATTCTCTTCGTTTTTTCACAAGGAATTCAAATATGTAAATAGTTTTTCTCGAATCCTTGTAGAAAATCAAAAACGAAGAGAGAAAGATTCAAAATCAAAAACTCAAAAACACGATTCAAGCCAAATTAAGCAAAACTAGCAAACCAGAAAGCTTCTAAACATCAAAAGAAGATGAATGGTGTAGATATTTACCTGGATAGACTTCTGAATCGTCCTATTTGAGCTCGCCTTTCTCCTTGGTGCCGTGGTTGCTCTTCAAGCCAATTCCTGCACCTTTTTGCGTTGAAAATGGTTGTTTCTTTCCTCTGAGTATGTGATAAAGATGTTTTGATGGATAAGTTCAGAGCTTGGGGTGAGATTGTGAGATTTGGAATTTTTGAAAATGAAGAAAAAAATGGAGTTGTTTGAGTAAGTTTGCTGCGCCGTTTTTCTGTCTATTGGTGACCCTAGGGCACTGAAATTGAGGCATCTATTTATAGAGAAGGATTAGGTTGAATAGCATTGTGGTTTGTGAGAGTTAGTGAGGGTAATTTTGTGATTGACACTTTGATTCTTTGGTACTATCCTTTAGTCCTTTTGCTCCAAAAAAAATGGTGATGAGGTGTTAAGAGATAGAACATTCTAGGTTTATGATGAGGTGTAAATGAAATGAGAAATTTTGCTACCCTTCTTTGATTTTTTCTTTTATCATTTTTTGGAATAAAAACAAATTAAAAATAATACATGATATAAAAATAAAAATGCAAGAATAAAAATATGCATGATGAGATATGATTATGTGAAATATTTATGGATTAAAAATGGAAAGAAAAAAAGAATTGAAATTTGATTTTTTAAAGGTTTCTTGTAATGCAAGTAACTAATTAATAAAAAATAAAAATAATGGAAGGGCAAAATGGTAAAAATTTTATCTCTTATGATCATGCTAAGCTATAATCATGCAAGAAAAATAATTCCATGTGTTTTTTGCATCAACATTGATTTTTAAATCAAAAAGGGATTTTGTTGACTTTTTAGTCAACATTTTGGCTTTGTTGACTTTTGGTCAAAGTTTTGACTTTGTTGACTTATTTTCTAAAAAATGCAAAAGTGAAAAATATCATGGGGCAAAATTAGGGTTTGACAGCTGCCCCTATTTAATTATCTTAAACCATAAGAATGCGAATAGCCCTGGTATTCGTATTCTTTTGGTGGAAGATAATTAAATACAGAATGCCCTAATTTTGCCAGGAAGTGAATGGTGATGAGATAAGTGGATCGAGTATACCTGTTGTTATTCCTTTTGTGGAACCTGGCAAACTCTAAAGTAGGACTAACCTTAACAA
Source organism: Trifolium repens (assembly GCA_030408175.1). Lineage (NCBI taxonomy): Eukaryota > Viridiplantae > Streptophyta > Magnoliopsida > Fabales > Fabaceae > Trifolium > Trifolium repens. The sequence goes on along the minus strand of CP125838.1, from coordinate 34,929,444 downwards.
GCCATTAAAGTTGAGGAGATTTTATCCAGCCGCTCCCACTGAAGGTCAATCTGAAGTTGAGGAGATCTTATCCAGCCGCTCTCACTGAAGGTCAATCTGTAGTTGAGTAGATCTTATCCAGCCGCTTCTCACTGAAGGTCAATCTGTAGTTGAGTAGATTTTATCCAGCCGCTTCTCACTGAAGGCCAATCTGAAGTTGAGTAGATTTTATCCAGCCGCTTCTCACTGAAGGTCAATCTGAAGTTGAGTAGATTTTATCCAGCCGCTTCTCACTGAAGGTCAATCTGAAGTTGAGTAGATTTTATCCAGCCGCTTCTCACTGAAGGTCAATCTGAAGTTGAGTAGATTTTATCCAGCCGCTTCTCACTGAAGGTCAATCTGAAGTTGAGTAGATCTTATCCAGCCGCTCCCACTGAAGGTCAGTCTGAAGTTGAGTAGATTTTATCCAGCCGCTTCTCACTGAAGGTCAATCTGAAGTTGAGTAGATTTTATCCAGCCGCTTCTCACTGAAGGTCAATCTGAAGTTGAGTAGATTTTATCCAGCCGCTTCTCACTGAAGGTTAATCTGAAGTTGAGTAGATCTTATCCAGCCGCTCCCACTGAAGGTCAATCTGAAGTTGAGTAGATTTTATCCAGCCGCTTCTCACTGAAGGTCAATCTGAAGTTGAGTAGATTTTATCCAGCCGCTTCTCACTGAAGGTCAATCTGAAGTTGAGTAGATTTTATCCAGCCGCTTCTCACTGAAGGTCAATCTGAAGTTGAGTAGATTTTATCCAGCCGCTTCTCACTGAAGGTCAATCTGTAGTTGAGGAGGTGTTTATGCAAACTGCTGTGGTTATCTTTGTAGAAGAAATTTTCCCTGGAGTTTGCAATTCACTGGGGATGAGATCTTTCAACTGATCTGCTGAGGAAATGATAAGCACCATTTGCTGCAAACTAAGCATATCCTTCAAAAATTATGAAATATACGTGATAATTTTAGATCTTTAAATTCTTGCGATTCAATAGAAAATATGCTACTTGGAAAATGGGTATTTGAATTATAAATGAGAAATATGCAGAATTTGACACAAACACAAATTGGAACCAAATTGAAACAAAGTAAAGGAAGGAAAAGAAATGGAATAAAGTAGAAGGGGCGCCACACTCTTTCTAATCCAAGAGAGAATGATAAGCCGATGGATGAAGATCACCACAAGAAAAGGATTCCTTGATATGATCAGTTTTGGTCCAATCCAGAACCTAAGAGCAAATACTCTCAATTACACAAAGTGTAAAATTCAACAAAATTCCTTGATTTGGCAAGGGGTCACGCCTCCTTTATATAGGAAAGGCTTATTATGAAATAAACAAGCAAAAGTAACTCCTAGAAAACAAAAGGACTTCAGCCACTTACTATAATGATTGTGGGCTGACTTATTACAAAGAAAATGCATATTTAAAGAAGAGAAAATGGTGCTCTTTGATTATTGGTGCTCCACTTTGATAAGCTTAGTGGAACTCTTTAATCTTCACTTTCCTCATACTTTATTGTGCCACTATCACATGCTTGGATGATAATCATAAACTTTGATTCTTTTTCTTCAACTTGGGCCTTGCCTTCTTCAATTTGGGCCGGACCTTCAATTGATTTAATCATGAAGTGAACTATGGTATCATTGACTCTTCTTGCACGTGCTCTTGTCATAGGACCTCCTAAGCTTTGGATTGCATCACTTATGTCTTGGACAATGTCCTCATCATTCCCTCCTTCTTGAAAAGAATTCGACCTCGAATTTATATCATCATCACCTACATCAAAAGGAGACAAATCAGCCACATTGAATGTATCACTTACCCCATACTCACTTGGAAGTTCTATCTTGTAGGCATTGTCATTGATCCTAGAAAGTACTTGGAAGGGTCCATCTCCCCTAGGTTGAAGTTTGGACTTCCTTTGTGATGGAAATCTTTCTTTTCTCATATCTACCCAAACCCAATCTCCGGGTTCAAACACAACTTTTTTTCGCCCTTTGTTTGCACTTTTTGCATAGCTTTCATTTTTCTTTTCAATTTGCAATTTTACTTGCTCATGCAATTTTCTCACAAATTCAGCTTTAGCTTTCCCATCTTTATGCTTCAAAACAGAAGTGTTAGGCAATGGTAACAAATCAAGAGGTGTTAAGGGATTAAAACCATACACAATTTCGAAAGGTGAATGTTGTGTAGTGCTATGGACAGCCCTATTGTAAGCAAACTCCACATGAGGTAACCATTCCTCCCACATTTTTAAATTCTTTTTAAGAACAGCCCTAAGAAGGGTAGAAAGAGTTCTATTCACTACCTCAGTTTGTCCATCTGTTTGGGGATGACAAGTAGTAGAAAATAACAACTTTGTTCCCACCTTTCCCCACAAAGTCCTCCAAAAATGGCTTAGGAACTTAGAGTCACGATCTGAAACGATGCTCCTTGGTAAGCCATGTAGGCGTACCACTTCCTTAAAGAACAAATCAGCAACATGACAAGCATCATCCACCTTTTTACATGGAATAAAATGTGCCATCTTTGAAAACCTGTCAACAACAACAAAAATAGAATCTTTTCCTTTCTTTGTTCTAGGAAGCCCTAAAACAAAGTCCATGGAAATGTCAATCCAAGGGAATTCAGGTACAGGCAAAGGAGTATACAAACCATGAGGCATCACTTTTGATTTTGCCTTTTTACACACAATGCATCTTTCACAAAATTTTTGAACATCAATTTTCATGTGAGGCCAATAAAAATGTTCTTTCAAGAATTCGAGAGTTTTAGAAACCCCAAAATGACCCATTAGTCCTCCCCCATGCGCCTCTTTTACAAGCAATTCCCTAATGGAACTTTTAGGCACACATAGTCTTTTTTCTTTAAATAAATAGCCATTGTGCCTAAAATATCCATTGATGGCAGCATGCTCACAAGATAAAAATTTTGAAGAAAATTCAAGGTCATTTTCATACAAATCTTTAATATGCTCAAGACCAAAAACTTTTGTTTCAAGAGTAGAAAGTAATACGTACCTTCTTGAAAGTGCATCCGCGACAACATTAGCCTTACCTTTCTTGTGCTTTATCACATATGGAAATTGTTCTAGAAACTCAACCCATTTGGCATGTCTCTTGTTCAGCTTACCTTGACCTTTTAAATGCTTCAAAGATTCATGGTCACTATGAATGACAAATTCTTTGGGCAGTAGATAATGTTGCCAAGTTTGCAATGCCCTCACTAAGGCATACAATTCCTTATCATAAGTTGAGTAATTTAGGGCAGCCCCTTTTAATTTCTCACTAAAATAAGCAATTGGATGGCCTTCTTGCATCAAAACAGCGCCAATTCCAACATTGGAAGCATCACATTCAATTTCAAAAGATTTAGAAAAATTTGGTAATGCAAGAATAAGTGCTTGTGTGAGTCTTTCTTTAAGGGCAGCAAAGGCTTGCTCTTGTTTCTCACCCCATTTGAAACCAACTTCCTTTTTCACAATCTCATTAAGAGGTGCAGCCAAGGTACTAAAATCCTTTACAAACCTCCTATAGTAACTAGCTAAGCCATGAAAGCTTCTTACCTCACTTACATTTTTGGGCGTTGGCCATTCTTGAATTGCTTTCACCTTGCTTTCATCAACATGGACTCCTTTAGAGCTTACAATGAAACCTAAGAAAATCACATGATCGGTGCAAAAGACACATTTTTCTAAATTTGCATATAAATTTTCTTGTCTTAGCACCTGCAAAACAGCCCTTAAGTGAATGCAATGGTCCTCTAAATTTTTGCTATATATCAAAATATCATCAAAATACACAACAACAAATTTTCCCAAAAATTCCCTCAAAACATGGTTCATTAGTCTCATGAAAGTGCTAGGCGCATTTGTAATATCCCAACTCCTAAATTATCCAACTAATTTTAATTAGAAGTGGTCTAATAAAATTAGAAATCTTTTAGAGAAGGTTAATTAACTTTAAGAATTCAAATTTCCCTCTTGTGACTCACCTCTATGACTCATGTTTCCACCCACTTCATTTTGAATCCTTAGGCCAACACCTCACTCATGCAATGAGTCATTGTTCCACTCACTCTCAATCCACTAACTAGCATGCAACTAAGCTTCACTCATTCATTGTTTTTCACTTCAGAAATCTGAAAACAATACTCCCCACTCTCTCTTCTCTTCCACGCCCAAAACAATAACATAGAGCAAGAAAACAAATTTTCACTTCCAAGGAACCATCACATGCCACTACCTACCAAACTCCCCATTTCCTCTCCTTTCACATGCAATATTTGATACTGCAGAATCTGAAACTTTGGGCTGTAACATCTGAACCATCACCTAACCCCAAAGCCTCACATGACACAAAACAACAACAACTTCAATCTCACCACTTTCACACCAATGAGCTAAACATGCAACCAAGTATCAAACAATTCGTGCACTGTTCCTACTCAGAAAAACCACCTATAAATACTCCCTCAAAACTCAGAATTAATTCATCACTCACTTCTCAAATTAATAGAGAAAAAGAAAGGGGTTTCCTAGTGTCATTTCTCCAAATCTTGGTCTGGAGTTCGTGGGGCTGTTAGGAGGATTCCAGTTGCTGAGTAGAGCTTAGAATTAAAGGTTAAAGCTTCAATTCCAGGTGGGTTCTTAAGTTTAGATAGTTAGTTTCCCAAAATTATAAAACTTTGCATGTTAACTTAAGATTAGGGAAATAGTTGTGTGAGAGGAATTAACTCCCAAATTCCTCTCCATTCTGTTCTATATTATATACATTGTGTAATGGCATGACTTAGAATGAGGATTGTAGGTGTTAAAACTGTAAAAATGTGATTTTTCGTAAAACAGGGCAGGTTCTGAGTGAACTCGCCACAGCGAGCTCAGGGCGAGCAATCATGGCGAGCTGGGTTCTTCAGGCTGATGAACCTCACCCTGGCGAGTAACAACTCGCCGGGCGAGCGGATTTGGTCAGGACCTAAAATCTCGCCATGGCGAGCTTCCCTTCGCTGCAGCGAGCTTACCCAGAATATGACCTGTAACAACTCGCCTGGCGAGTGACAACTCGCCTGGCGAGTGACAACTCGCCAAGCGAGCTTGACAGTACAGCAGCTTTTCTGATTTTCGAAAATTACCTTCAACACTCGTTTTAGATCCTCATTTAAGTTAAATACACTTGCAGTAACACAATTATATAATGTTATACAGCATGTTAATCACAGATAACCTTAGGGTATAACTTAGGGAATTTAGAAATGCATGTTCCCCCGGGATTTTGGAAAACCCATGGTAGTAACAATTCAAATTAGTATCAGTCAATTAAGAGCGAATTATATCGCACTATGGACTCCCAATGGGATAATCCATTAGGTTATGACTATGTGAGCTTCATGCCGTGACCGAATCGGTTGACGGATATGGCAGGCCTCTGAGACCTGCTCACCTCAGAGTGTCCTAGTGTTAAAATGAATAAGATATGCTTTTTGTGTTACACCTTTATTTATGCTTATGTTTATGATATATGTGTTAGCATGTATGACTGATTAGGATTCCCCGGTGTAGTCACCTTAGGAGGGTAGTAGGACTCACTGAGGCTTAGTTGTCTCACCCTCCAAACAATTATTTTTCAGATAAGCAGGTTGGTTAAGGTATGCTGATCGGTGTGCTTGCAGCTGTGCTTGGAGATGTCACTTCTTTCATGCATTTCTAGTCGTCTGTGTTGCTTAATTCTAATCAATAAATATTTTGTTGTTTCTTTTCCGATAATTCCGCTGTATTTGAATCTTTGTTGTACTTAGTACCTGCGTGTGCTTGAACCTTTCAAGTTGTAATAATAATGACTCGGTATTCAATAATAATATTTCACGTTTTATTCTAGATTTAGACGTTGGGTGTTATAATTGGTATCAGAGCAGGTCGATTCAGATCGTGCCAGAGTTCATTAGTATTACTATCCGAATCCCAGTATTTGTCTGGATTTCTAACATCTGTTCTAGGTGTCATGTCACTTTAAGCCTAGCTAACTTGATTTGATATTGGCAGTTAGAGCACTATGTCAGGAGCAAGACGAGGACCTGGAAGGCCTAGAAGGAATGTTGCTGATGATGATGATGAAACGGAGATGTACGGAGATGCTAATGCGAACATGTGGGCTGAGATGATGCATCAGCAGCAGCAGTTCCAAGCCCAACAGGCCCAGCAGCATCAAGAATTCATGAATATGTTCCAACAACATATGAACAATCCTTCCCCTCAGCAGCAAGGATCTAGCGCTGCCTTCAGAGAGTTCTGCCGAATGAGTCCGCCGGAGTTCTACGGGGAATACAATCCAGCGAAAGCCAGGGAATGGATTCAGCGAATGAGCGGAATCCTTGAATCCATGGATTGCACTGAAGTTGACAAAGTAACATTCGTCTCCCGCTTCTTTAGGGGCGACGCGTGTAACTGGTGGGATGGAACCAAGGCATATATGGAGGCCAGTCAGATGGAGGTGAATTGGGAAAATTTCCGACGTCTCTTCGTTGGACATTATATCCCAGAGAGCTACCAATTCCAGATGGAACGTGAGTTGACGGAGCTGAAGCAGGGAAGTATGTCAGTAGCGGAGTATACCATGAAGTTTAATGAGCTGGTCAGATATGTGATGGATGGAAATGATGCTCCCTCAGAATCTTGGAAAATGAAGAAATACCGGTTCGGGCTGAGAGCTGATATAGCCCACGATGTCTCTATGCAACACATCACTACATTTGGTGATCTGGTGCAGAAGAGCTATCATGCGGAGGCTGATCTTGGTAACATTCATAAGGAGCGTAGTGAAGCAGTTCAGAAGAGGAAGGATTCTGGAAAGTTCAACCTACAAGTGAGAACCAAGGGCACCACAAGCAAAGGGAAACAGAGCTATTCCCAGCGCTCACCGAGGAACTGTGCTGAATGTGGTTTCCCTCACAGTGGAGAATGCATGAAAGGGAAGAACATGTGTTACTATTGTAAGCAGCCTGGCCATTACAAGCACGAGTGTCCTAAGCTGAAGAGACAGGGCGATTCCAGCGGCGCTTCTAAAAGCAAAGGTCGGGTATTTTCACTTGATGGTGAGAAAGTCAAATCTAATAATGCCTTGATTATGGATGTATGCATGTTAGGACAGTCTGAAGTGTTAGTTTTGTTTGATTGTGGAGCTACTAATTCCTTTATAGCCGTTGACTGTGTTCAGCGACTTCAACTACCCTCTGTGCCTTTAATTCCTCCAATGACTGTGGCTGTTGCCACAGGAGGCAAGGTTACTTCTAAACGTGTTTGTCAGAATTGTCCTGTTCTTGTGGGCAGTAAAGTCTATAACATAGATTTGATCTGTCTACCCTTGAAAGATATTGACGTAGTCCTAGGCATGGATTGGCTTTCCGCCAATACTGTGTACATTGGATGTGCTGAAAAGAATCTCTTCATTCCAACCGAAACTTCACCAGAAAGTAGAGCTCTTACCGCTTTACTCCAGAATACTCATCAGATGATCCAGTACTTAGGTGCTAGTACAAAATGTTTCAGTGTTCTATTCACCATCGATCCGGAGCCCAGTTTGTGTCCTAGTGATATTCCAGTTGTTAGGGAGTTCTTAGATGTTTTTCCAGATGATATTATGAATTTACCACCCGAAAGGGAAGTGGAGTTTTCCATCGATCTAGTTCCTGGTTCCCAGCCGATCTCAGTTGCCCCCGTATAGGATGTCTCCCTTAGAGCTTCGTGAACTGAAATCTCAACTTGAAGAGTTGCTTCAGAAACACTTTATCCGACCCAGTGTCTCACCCTGGGGAGCACCGGTGTTACTTGTGAAGAAGAAAGATGGTACGATGCGTCTGTGCATTGATTATCGTCAACTCAACAAGGTCACAATTAAGAACAAGTATCCCTTACCAAGGATTGATGACCTTCTGGACCAACTCAGAGGTGCTACTATCTTCTCCAAGATTGATCTTCGTTCCGGTTATCATCAGATCCGTATCAAGTCCTCGGATGTTTCCAAGACAGCGTTCAGGACTCGCTATGGACATTATGAATTCCTGGTCATGCCGTTCGGTCTGACTAATGCTCCAGCCATTTTTATGGATTACATGAATCGGATTTTCCAGCCGTACCTTGATCAGTTTGTTGTTATCTTCATTGATGACATCCTGATCTATTCTAAAGATTCACAGGAGCATGCGGAGCACCTGAGAATCGTGTTGAGCATTCTTAGAGAGAAACAACTGTATGCCAAGTTCAGCAAGTGCGAATTTTGGCTATCTGAAGTTAAATTCTTGGGTCATGTCATATCGCAAGGCGGTGTGTCTGTTGATCCATCCAAGGTAGAAGCAGTATTGAATTGGGAAAGACCCAGAAGTGTTACCGAAGTCAGAAGTTTCCTTGGTTTGGCGGGCTATTACCGGAGATTCATCTTAGGATTTTCGGAGATTGCTTTGCCATTAACTCGTCTAACCCGAAAGGGTGCAGACTTTGATTGGGATGCTGCTTGTGATTGGAGTTTCAAAACCCTGAAGGAAAAGCTAACAACAGCACCAGTGTTAGTGATTTCTGATCCAACCCGCAAGTATGTGGTGTACTGTGACGCGTCCAACAAGGGACTTGGATGTGTGTTGATGCAAGATGGAGCAGTTGTAGCGTATGCATCAAGGCAGCTAAAACCTCATGAGCAGAATTATCCTACCCATGATTTGGAATTAGCAGCCATTATCTTTGCACTCAAAATCTGGAGACATCATCTGTATGGAGTGCAGTTTGATCTGTTCAGTGATCACAAGAGTCTGAAGTACTTGTTTGATCAAAAGGAGTTGAATATGAGGCAGCGACGTTGGATGGAGTACCTCAAAGATTTTGATTTTAATCTCAACTACCATCCAGGAAAGGCCAATGTTGTGGCAGATGCTCTAAGCAGAAAGACATTGTATGCATCGGAGTTACTAATGCAACAGTGCGGTCTGTATGAGAAGTTTAGAGATCTTAATCTGAATGTGATATATCGTAAGAGCGGTATTCGCATTAACAGAATCGAAGTGTCCTGTGAGTTACGCCCAAGTATTGTGCAGGCTCAGCAGGATGATGTAGAGTTACAGAAGAGGATAAACCATCCGGAGTTCTCTGTAGCCACGGACGGTGCTATTCTCTATGAAGGCAGACTTTGTGTACCTCAGAATGATGAGTTGAAGCGGTTGATTCTAGAAGAGGCACACAAGAGTGGATTTTCAATTCACCCTGGATCCACCAAGATGTATCATGATTTGAAGGAGAACTATTGGTGGCCTAACATGAAGGCAGAGATTGCTGAATTCGTGTCCAGGTGTATTGTTTGTCAACAGGTGAAGATTGAACATCAGAAACCTGGAGGACTGTTACAACCGTTGGATATCCCAGAGTGGAAATGGGAACACATCACTATGGATTTTGTAGGAGGACTGCCACGTAACCAGCGAGGTCAAGATTCGATCTGGCTAATCGTGGACAGGTTGACGAAGTCAGCTCATTTCATTCCAGTGAAATCCACCTACAAGGCCCCGCAATATGCAGCCATCTTCATGGAGCAGATTGTAAGGCTGCATGGTGTTCCTTTGAGTATCGTGTCGGACAGAGACCCGATTTTCACTTCAAGGTTTTGGAAAGCATTTCAGAATGCGATGGGAACTCGATTGAAGATGAGTACGTCGCATCATCCTCAGACTGATGGTCAGTCAGAAAGGACTATTCAGACCCTTGAGGATATGCTTCGAGCTTGTGTATTAGAAGATGGTGGTTCGTGGAGTAATCACTTACACCTAATAGAGTTTGCCTACAATAACAGTTACCATGCCAGTATCGGTATGGCACCTTATGAAGCTTTGTATGGCAGGAAGTGTAGGACCCCGTTGTGTTGGACAGAAGTTGGTGATCGTAGTTTCTTGGGACCAGATATAGTCCAAGAGACCACTTTAAAGATTAAGTCTATTCGGGATAAGTTGAAAGTTGCTCAGAGTCGGCAGAAGAGTTACGCCGACAAGAGAAGGAGATTTCTGGAATTTCAGGAAGGTGATCATGTGTTCTTGAGAGTTACTCCTAAGTTGGGCTTGCGAGGTGTATTCAAAACTAAGAAGCTCTGTCCAAGATTTATTGGACCTTATCAGATTCTTCGACGCGTCGGTCCTGTAGCCTATCAGTTAGCTCTTCCTCCATCTATGTCAGGGTTACACGACGTGTTTCATGTGTCTCAGTTACGGAAGTATATTCCTGATCCTTATCAACCAGTGGAACTTGAACAAATCGATCTTCAGCCAGATCTAACTTATCAGCCGGATCCTGTTCGGATTGTGGAACGTGATGCTAAAATACTTCGGAACAAGAGGATTCCAATTGTCAAAGTTGAATGGGCTCAGTCTCCTGACGGTGAATTCACGTGGGAACTGGAGTCGGACATGCGGAAGAGTTATCCGTACCTGTTTTCGAGGTAAGTTTCTTAATTTCGAGGACGAAATTTCTTTAAGGGGGGTAGGTTGTAATATCCCAACTCCTAAATTATCCAACTAATTTTAATTAGAAGTGGTCTAATAAAATTAGAAATCTTTTAGAGAAGGTTAATTAACTTTAAGAATTCAAATTTCCCTCTTGTGACTCACCTCTATGACTCATGTTTCCACCCACTTCATTTTGAATCCTTGGGCCAACACCTCACTCATGCAATGAGTCATTGTTCCACTCACTCTCAATCCACTAACTAGCATGCAACTAAGCTTCACTCATTCATTGTTTTTCACTTCAGAAATCTGAAAACAATACTCCCCACTCTCTCTTCTCTTCCACGCCCAAAACAATAACATAGAGCAAGAAAACAAATTTTCACTTCCAAGGAACCATCACATGCCACTACCTACCAAACTCCCCATTTCCTCTCCTTTCACATGCAATATTTGATACTGCAGAATCTGAAACTTTGGGCTGTAACATCTGAACCATCACCTAACCCCAAAGCCTCACATGACACAAAACAACAACAACTTCAATCTCACCACTTTCACACCAATGAGCTAAACATGCAACCAAGTATCAAACAATTCGTGCACTGTTCCTACTCAGAAAAACCACCTATAAATACTCCCTCAAAACTCCGAATTAATTCATCACTCACTTCTCAAATTCATAGAGAAAAAGAAAGGGGTTTCCTAGTGTCATTTCTCCAAATCTTGGTCTGGAGTTCGTGGGGCTGTTAGGAGGATTCCAGTTGCTGAGTAGAGCTTAGAATTAAAGGTTAAAGCTTCAATTCCAGGTGGGTTCTTAAGTTTAGATAGTTAGTTTCCCAAAATTATAAAACTTTGCATGTTAACTTAAGATTAGGGAAATAGTTGTGTGAGAGGAATTAACTCCCAAATTCCTCTCCATTCTGTTCTATATTATATACATTGTGTAATGGCATGACTTAGAATGAGGATTGTAGGTGTTAAAACTGTAAAAATGTGATTTTTCGTAAAACAGGGCAGGTTCTGAGTGAACTCGCCACAGCGAGTTCAGGGCGAGCAATCATGGCGAGCTGGGTTCTTCAGGCTGATGAACCTCGCCCTGGCGAGTAACAACTCGCCGGGCGAGCGGATTTGGTCAGGACCTAAAATCTCGCCATGGCGAGCTTCCCTTCGCTGCAGCGAGCTTACCCAGAATATGACCTGTAACAACTCGCCTGGCGAGTGACAACTCGCCAAGCGAGCTTGACAGTACAGCAGCTTTTCTGATTTTCGAAAATTACCTTCAACACTCGTTTTAGATCCTCATTTAAGTTAAATACACTTGCAGTAACACAATTATATAATGTTATACAGCATGTTAATCACAGATAACCTTAGGGTATAACTTAGGGAATTTAGAAATGCATGTTCCCCCGGGATTTTGGAAAACCCATGGTAGTAACAATTCAAATTAGTATCAGTCAATTAAGAGCGAATTATATCGCACTATGGACTCCCAATGGGATAATCCATTAGGTTATGACTATGTGAGCTTCATGCCGTGACCGAATCGGTTGACGGATATGGCAGGCCTCTGAGACCTGCTCACCTCAGAGTGTCCTAGTGTTAAAATGAATAAGATATGCTTTTTGTGTTACACCTTTATTTATGCTTATGTTTATGATATATGTGTTAGCATGTATGACTGATTAGGATTCCCCGGTGTAGTCACCTTAGGAGGGTAGTAGGACTCACTGAGGCTTAGTTGTCTCACCCCACTCCAAACAATTATTTTTCAGATAAGCAGGTTGGTTAAGGTATGCTGATCGGTGTGCTTGCAGCTGTGCTTGGAGATGTCACTTCTTTCATGCATTTCTAGTCGTCTGTGTTGCTTAATTCTAATCAATAAATGTTTTGTTGTTTCTTTTCCGATAATTCCGCTGTATTTGAATCTTTGTTGTACTTAGCACCTGCGTGTGCTTGAACCTTTCAAGTTGTAATAATAATGACTCGGTATTCAATAATAATATTTCACGTTTTATTCTAGATTTAGACGTGGGGTGTTATAGCATTAGTTAGTCCAAACGGCATAACTAACCACTCATATAAACCATATTTTGTTTTGAAAGCAGTTTTCAATTCGTCCCCCTCCCTTATCCGAATTTGATGGTATCCACTTTTCAAATCAATTTTAGAAAACAAGCATGCACCAAACAATTCATCAAGTAAGTCATCTAGTCTAGGAATTGGATGCCTATACTTAATGGTAATGTTATTAACAGCCCTACAATCAGTGCACATTCGCCAACTACCATCCTTCTTTGGTACTAAAATTACCGGGACAGCACATGGACTTAAGCTTTCTCTTACCCATCCTTTACTTACCAATTCAGCCACTTGCCTTTGTATTTCTTGAGTTTGTTGTGGATTGCTTCGGTAAGCTGGCCTATTAGGCAGGGATGCTCCCGGATTGAGATCAATATGATGCTCAATTCCTCTTATGGGTGGTAAACCACTTGGTACCTCCTTTGGAAACATGTCTTCAAATTCCTGCAAAAGAGTTTCAACACAACTTGGCAAATTTTGTGTGTTAGGAGTGTTAGCTAGCAAGGCCACCTCTTTGCAAAATAGCAAATATAGGGGCTGTTGTGAAACGATTGCATTTTTAACCTCTCCTTTTTTTGCAATCAAACTCTCTTTCTTTTCATCATTCTTTTTTTTGACATTCTTTTTCTTTTCTTTTTCTTTTTCATTCTTTTCTTTTTCATTCTTTTCTTTTTCATTTTTTTCTCTCATTTTCTTTTGATCTTCTCTCACCTCACTAGGACTCAATGGTACAAGAACAATCTTTTGGCCTTGATGCACAAAAGAATATTTGTTGGAATACCCTTCATGATTAACCTTTCTATCAAATTGCCAAGGCCTTCCTAACAACAAATGACTAGCCTCCATAGGTACTACATCACATAACACAACATCCTCATACTTCCCAATTTTAAAACAAACCTCAACTTGTCTATTAACAACCATTTCAACACTTTCATTAAGCCATTGAAGTTTATATGGCTTAGGGTGAGGTTTTGTTTCCAAATCGAGCTTTGACACCAAACGGGTGCTAGCAACATTAGTACAGCTCCCACCATCAATGATTAAAGAACATACCTTTCCTTGAACGAGGCATCTTGTATGGAAAAGGTTTTCTCTTTGATTGGTGTCTCCTTCTTTTACTAAGTTCCCCAACATCCTCCTCACCCTGAGTAGCTCTCCACTAGGTATTTCTTCTTCTTCATCATACTCTTCATCCTCCTCACCTTCGTCCTCTTCTTGTTCTCCATCGTTTTCCCCCATAAACATAGCTCTCTTTGTTGGACATTCAGATGCAATATGCCCTTTGCCTTGACACTTGAAACATGTAAGCTTTTTATTAGTTGAAACACTTTGAGAAGGTATACTAGCTTTACCTTTGTTTTCAGCCATGGGCTCCTTAGAAGATGACGATGAAGCACCCTCCTTCTTTAGTTTGTCTTTCCAATTTTGAGAATTGAAAGTGGTGGAACTTCTCCTTGCTTGGCTCTTTCTTTTGAGTTGTTGTTCCACTTTGATAGCTTGGTGTACCAATTCATCCATCTCAACATAGTGATGAAGTTCCACTATGTCACTAATGTCACGATTTAGACCATGAAGAAACCTAGCCATGGTTGCTTCATTATCCTCCTCCACATTAGCTCTAATTTTGGCAACTTCCATCTCCTTGAAATATTCTTCAACACTTTTAGAACCTTGAGTGAGTCTTTGCAATTTGTTGTGCAAATCCCTGTGATAATAGGAAGGAACAAACCTTCTTCTCATGATTCTCTTCATCTCTTCCCAAGTATCAATTGGTCGTTCATCATACCTCCTTCTATCTTTTATCAATTGATCCCACCACACTAAAGCATACTCCTTGAACTCAATGGAAGCAACCTGCACTTTTTCAAAATCAGAATAATTGTGACAATTAAAAATTTGCTCAATTTTAGTCTCCCATTCTAGATATGCCTCCGGATCACTCTTTCCAACAAAAGATGGAATTTTAATTTTTATGCCCCTCAAATGATCCCCCCCTTGTCTCCTTCTACGTCTTCTTTCTTCTTCATCACCACTACCATCATTAGAAACTTGAGACCTCCTTTCTAACTCATCAATTCTTTGCTGGAATTGTTCAGCTTGCTCTCTTAACAACCTCTCAAAATGGGTACGCATGGCATTCATTTGAACAGTTAGAGCTGCTGTTCTAGGTGAAGGTGGACTAGACATGGTTGTGAAATAATTGTAAAAATAGTAACAAGTGTTTAAAATGGACCTCACCACTCTACTCACGTGTTTACACTCAATCACTCGTGTTTCACTCAATTTTGGCTTTTTTAATAATGAAAACACTCTGCCTTTTACCACTCAATTTGCTCTTTTAGTTCTTTAGAGAAACCAAAATAAACCAACACAAAGAAATCAAATTCAGATGATAATCAACACACAAAAAGCTTAACAAAAAGAAAACAGCAAAACAAGAAAGAAAAGGACTCAAACAAAGGAGACAATGATAATTTTAGAGTGTGGGAAAAAAAAAACAAAAACAGTAGCAAATATATTTTTTTTTTTGTATGAATCACAACTCTTAAACAATCAGATTCTCCTTTTTTTTCTAATAATTTTTTTTTTTTCGAATTTTTTTTTTTTTGATATTTTTTTTTTGATATTGATACTGGAATTGAAATAATAATGAAGAACAAGAATAAAGACACTTTACCACAAATTGGCCCTTTTTTTCGAACCTTGCTCTGATACCACTTGATAAGCACCATTTGCTGCAAACTAAGCATATCCTTCAAAAATTATGAAATATACGTGATAATTTTGGATCTTTAAATTCTTGCGATTCAATAGGAAATATGCTACTTGGAAAATGGGTATTTGAATTATAAATGAGAAATATGCAGAATTTGACACAAACACAAATTGGAACCAAATTGAAACAAAGTAAAGGAAGGAAAAGAAATGGAATAAAGTAGAAGGGGCGCCACACTCTTTCTAATCCAAGAGAGAATGATAAGCCGATGGATGAAGATCACCACAAGAAAAGGATTCCTTGATATGATCAGTTTTGGTCCAATCCAGAACCTAAGAGCAAATACTCTCAATTACACAAAGTGTAAAATTCAACAAAATTCCTTGATTTGGCAAGGGGTCACGCCTCCTTTATATAGGAAAGGCTTATTATGAAATAAACAAGCAAAAGTAACTCCTAGAAAACAAAAGGACTTCAGCCACTTACTATAATGATAGTGGGCTGACTTATTACAAAGAAAATGCATATTTAAAGAAGAGAAAATGGTGCTCTTTGATTATTGGTGCTCCACTTTGATAAGCTTAGTGGAACTCTTTAATCTTCACTTTCCTCATACTTTATTGTGCCACTATCACATGCTTGGATGATAATCAAAAACTTTGGTTCTTTTTCTTCAACTTGGGCCTTGCCTTCTTCAATTTGGGCCGGACCTTCAATTGATTTAATCATGAAGTGAACTATGGTATCATTGACTCTTCTTGCACGTGCTCTTGTCATAGGACCTCCTAAGCTTTGGATTGCATCACTTATGTCTTGGACAATGTCCTCATCAGGAAATAACGCACCAACCAAATTGTTGGGGAAAGTCAAGTTGCCTCTTTTGACAACTGAGTGACCAAACTCTGCTATTCCTTGAATAGGAATCTTTGAACCTGCTTTTATTTATGCATGCTTGCAATGAATGCTTGTTAATTGCCTAAAAATGCAAGACTAATGCAGTATTTAATTATGTCCATGATTTGACATGTGGCTTTTTGAATGTTTATTCATGAATGCATGGTGATGCATGAATGCATATGCATGGATGCATGAAGATGCATGAAGTTGGGTTTCATCTCGACACCGAGACATTAGATATTCCTTCCTTGGGGAGAGGGATCCCAGTTGGATGTTGCGTGCCAAACATCCTTCATTTGTGTGGGAGAGGCCACTTGCCTAGTCAGCTCAATATGCTGGGCCAGTCTATTGCATGTTAACAAGATGGGCACTTTACCGTATGCTGCTAATTTTCTTTAATCTTTCTTATTTCAAAATATTTTCGCTTAATTTTCAAAATGCTTTTTACTTTTTCAAAGTTTTAACATTTGTTTATCAGAAAAATAAAAGTATGAAATGTGCAAGAAAATAAAGGGAGGCACAATGAGTAAAAGGAAAATTTTATTGATAGCACAAAACGTGCGAGGAGTTTTTACAATGGAAGCAAATCCCTCAAAGAGGTGACCGCATAATTGAGCTAAGATAAATGGCAATGAAAATAAATGAATTCTATGGAAACATAACAATGCCATCCTTCTCCATGATTTCAGTTTTCAAATCATCTTGTTGAGTGCGAAGTCTCAGATCTTTCTGAAGTTTGCCCCGTGCTCATTTTGATTTTGCAGTCTTATGCCTTTCTGTGTTTGTTCTCCCTAATTTTTGCCTGGATTGCTCAGTGCGAGCTACTAATCCACCGGGATACCCATTTTTGCCTAAGCCGCCCCTTCGGGTTTTCAACTTAGCGGGTTCTATTTTCCTTTTTTTTTTGATGTCCCTAATTTTTGCCTGGACCGCCTTTTCAGGTTTTCAGCCCACCGGGACGCTCTCTATTGCCTAAGCCGCCCTTTCGGGTTTTCAACTTAGCGAGCTTTTATTTATTTTCTTTTCTTTAGGCATAGTACTTTTTGACTGCATCAGAGTTCACGGGAAGTGGAAACTCTTCACCATCCATTGTAACTAGTATCAAGGCTCCACCTGAGAAGGCCTTCTTCACTACATATGGTCCTTCGTAGTTAGGAGTCCACTTTCCACGGGTGTCTTTGTGAATTGGCAGTATAGCTTTCAACACCAAGTCCCCTTCTTTGAATTGTCTTGGACGGACTTTCTTATCAAATGCTCTCTTGAGCCTTTGCTGATACAACTGCCCGTGACACAAGGCTGTCATCCTCTTCTCTTCAATGAGGTTGAGCTGATCAAACCGGGATCGGACCCACTCTGCTTCTTCTAGCTTAGTTTCCATCAGAACTCTTAATGAGGGGATCTCCACCTCCACTGGGAGCACTGCTTCCATGCCATATACAAGAGAGAAAGGAGTTGCCCCAGTCGAGGTACGAACTGCCGTTCTGTATCCATGAAGTGCAAATGGGAGCATCTCATGCCAATCCTTGTACGTCTTCACCTTTTTCTGTAGAATCTTTTTGATGTTTTTATTGGCTGCTTCTACAGCGCCATTCATCTTGGGTCTATATGGTGAGGAGTTATGGTGCTCAATCTTGAAGCTCTTGCATAGCTCTCTCATAGTTTGATTGTTCAAGTTGCTACCGTTATCAGTGATGATCTTGTTGGGAACTCCATAACGGCAGATTATTTCTTTCTTGATGAACTGAGCCACTACTTGTCTTGTGACGTTGGCGTATGATGCCGCTTCGACCCACTTGGTGAAGTAATCAATAGCCACTAAGATGAAACGATGTCCATTAGAGGCTTTTGGTTCAATCATACCAATCATGTCTATGCCCCACATGGAGAATGGCCATGGTGATGTCAAAACATTCAGAGGAGTTGGAGAGACATGTATCTTATCAGCATAGATCTGGCATTTATGGCATTTCCTGACATGGTTCAAACAGTCTGTTTCCATGGTCAGCCAATAGTACCCGGCCCGAAGGATCTTTCTTGCCAAAGCGTGCCCGTTCATGTGCGTGCCAAAGGACCCTTCGTGGATTTCTTCAATGAGTGTATCAGCCTCTTTTCTATCCACACAACGGAGGAGAACCAGATCGTGGTTTCTTTTGTACAATAACTCCCCATCCAAAAAGAAACCAGACGCTAATCTTCTGAGAGTTTTCTTGTCTCCACTAGATGCCCCCGAGGGATATTCCTGCTTTTGGAGGAAGTTCTTGATATCATAATACCATGGTTTCTCATCTTGCCCCACTTCGGTTGCCAAGCAATATGCCGGCGTCTCACGACGATTGATCTCTATCAAAGGCACATGATTAGGCCAAGTGACCTTGTACATGGATGAGAGAGTGGCCAGGGCATCAGCCAACTGATTTTCTTCTCTTGGGATGTGATGGAAAGTGATCTCATCAAAGTACTCTGCCAATTTCAGGACATGATCTTTGTACGGGATTAAGTTGGGATGACGAGTCTCCCATTCTTCTCGGACCTGATAGATAACTAGTGCAGAATCCCCATACACTTCTAAGATTTTGATTCTCAAGTTGATTGCGCCTTCTAAGCCCATGATACATGCCTCATACTCTGCGATGTTGTTGGTGCAATCAAACAATAGCCTTGCCGTAAGAGGTGTGTAGGTATCTTTAGGAGAGATGATAACTGCTCCTACACCATACCCCAAAGCATTTGAAGCACCATCAAACACAAGCTTCCATCGGGATCCCGGCTCGGGTCCTTCATTCTCATCCATGGGAGGTTTCTCACTTAAAGCCATGATATCCTCATCTGGAAAGTCAAAGCGCACAGGCTGGTAGTCTTCTAAAGGTTGGTGTGCTAAATGTTCTGCTAGCACACTACCTTTGATGGCTTTTGGAGATACATACTGAATATCATACTCAGACAGCAACATTTGCCAACGGGCGATTCTTCCACTCAAGGCAGGCTTTTCAAAGATGTACTTGATGGGGTCCATTTTGGAGATTAACATGGTAGTATGACAAATCATATATTGTCTCAGACGGCGAGCTGCCCAAGTCAAAGCACAACAAGTTTTCTCGAGGAGTGAGTATCTGGTTTCACAGCTGGTAAACTTCTTGCTCAAGTAGTACACTGCGTGTTCTTTTCTACCAGTTTCATCTTGCAGACCCAATACACAACCCATGGATTCCTCCAACACATGCAGGTATAGGATAAGAGGCCTTCCCGCAACTGGGGGTATTAAAATTGGTGGCTCTTGTAAGTACTGCTTGATCTTGTCAAATGCCCCTTGGCAATCTTCATTCCATTCAATGACTTGATCTTTTCTTAATAGTTTGAAGATTGGTTCACAAGTTGCTGTGAGATGAGAGATGAACCTGGAAATGTAATTCAGCCTGCCTAGAAACCCTCGCACTTCTTTTTCTGTCTTTGGTGCGGGCATGTTCTGGATTGCTTTGACTTTATCAGGGTCCACTTCAATTCCCTTTTGGCTGACAATGAAACCTAGCAGCTTTCCTGACTTGACACCCAATGTGCATTTGTTTGGATTCAAACGCAGTTGATACTTCCTCAATCTCTCAAACAACTTTTTGAGATGTACGAGGTGTTCTTCTTCAGATGAGGACTTGGCGATCATGTCGTCCACATACACTTCAATTTCTTTGTGCATCATGTCATGAAACAGAGTGACCATAGCCCGCTGATATGTTGCCCCGGCATTTTTCAACCCAAAAGGCATGACCTTGTAACAAAAAGTGCCCCATGGTGTTATGAAGGTTGTTTTCTCCATGTCTTCGGGCGCCATTTTAATCTGATTATAACCTGAGAAGCCATCCATGAAAGAGAAGACTGGGAATCGAGCAGTATTGTCTACCAACACGTCAATGTGAGGAAGTGGAAAATCATCTTTTGGGCTTGCTCTATTCAAATCCCGGTAATCTACACACATTCGGACCTTTCCATCCTTCTTTAGCACTGGCACAATATTAGCAATCCATTCGGGGTACTTGGCCACCGCAAGGAACCCTGCGTCAAACTGTTTCCTAACCTCCTCTTGTATCTTGAGAGCCATGACCGGTGCACATTCGGGCTTGAGCGGAAGCTTGTGTTCGACTATGCTTGTGTCTAAACCCGGCATATCCTGATAAGACCATGCAAAGACGTCCACGTACTCTCGGAGCAGCTTGACCAAACCCTTTTTCACCTCTAACTGTAGGGTTGCACCTATCTTAACTTCCTTCTTATCCTCTTCAGTCCCCAGATTGATCACATCCACTGGTTCCTGATGAGGTTGGATCATTCTCTGTTCTTGATCCAATAGCCGTGCTAACTCTGCTGGCAGTTCATAATCTTCCTCTTCATCCTCTTCAGCAAGATTGATCGGGAATCCGAAATCATGAAGATTTACAGCATTGTTATGGTCCAGAGATTCATTTCTGCATGATATATATTTTTGGTTTTTTAGATGAATGCAAAGGTGGTCATGATATGCAAGAAGTTATTGCCATTTTTATTGTTTTTATCTTTTTAAAACTGAAAAAATAAAGAATAAAAAATAGGATAAAATATGCACATAAAATACTTTCATTCATTGATAATCATTCGTTAAAAACAAAGATAAGCCCTTACAAGTTCATCCACATGCCTCGGGCGCGGCAAGGGGAATTTGAAAATAAAGAAAAATTACTTTGAAATAATAAAAACTTTGGGAATCTCAACAGCCTTCCAGTTTGATAGAACGGTACTTGCAGGGCATTGATTCACCCAATTGTAGCTTCCTTGACTGGCCTTTTCTTCATTATCCAGCATGTTAATTTGTTCAGCTGACCTGAGCCCAGCGCTTACAAAAACCTCTTCAAGGGGAGTAGTATAGTCGAAAATCTTCTGCTTTCCCTTTGATGGCTGATAACCCACACCTAGAAAATCCTTCTTCTCATGGGGATACACCAGCTGTCCCCATCCTTTAAGAGCACCTTCCTCCATGGCCTTCTTCAAGCCCTTCCAAGATGTGATGGAGGCCCTTGGTTTCTGATTTGCTTGAGAAGTAGTGGCAATCTTCATTGTTTTGAACTGTGCGGCTAGCATGTCTTCTTCTTCTTGGTTTACCACGGTAACAGTGGCAATTTCCAGAGCTTGGAATTGGGTTTCAAGTACCCCTTCTTCTGTTTCAATATACCTGAAAGATGACAGGTGACTCACTAAAGCATCTTCCTCCCCAGAGACAATTACCAATTTATCATCAACTATGAACTTGAGCTTTTGGTGTAGAGTTGATGTTACAGCACCGGCGGCGTGAATCCACGGACGCCCCAGCAGGCAACTGTAAGAAGGGTTGATATCCATGAATTGAAAAGAGATGTTGAATAAATGCGGTCCGATTACCATTGGCAATTCAATTTCCCCAATGACCTCTCTTTGTGATCCGTCAAAGGCTTTGACGATCATACTACTAGGCTTGAGAACGGGTCCAACAAGAGATAATTTCAACAAAGTTGATTTGGGCATGACATTGAGAGAGGATCCCGTGTCCACTAATACTCTTGCGATGGTGTTGTCTTGACACTTCATAGAGATATGGAGAGCTTTGTTATGTGCATGCCCCTCAACCGGCAGTTCTGCATCTATGAAGCCCAAACAACGGCTTGCTGTAATGTTATTACATACCCCATCAAACTGGGCGACTGTAATGTCTTGATTCACGTGGGCCGTTTGCAGGAGCTTCAACAAAGCATTCCTATGTGCTTCTGAACTTATCAACAGGGAGAGCATGGAAATCTTTGATGGAGTTTGGCTGAGCTGATCTACCACTCGATAGTCGCTTCTCTTGATTATCCTGAGGAATTCATCTGAGTCTTTCTGAGGGGTTGTCTCTTTGGGTGCTCCCCCCTCAAGAGCCTTGCTTAAAACATTCTCATTGACTGTTGTAACTGGTCCTCTTGCATTCTCCTGCACCGGCTTTTGAGCAAACACCCTGCCACTCCGGGTCATGCCCCCAGTTCCGTCAATGTTAACTACTACTGGCTCCGGCAGTGTCACAGGTTTCCCTTGTATGGAAGCTGTTGTATTGTAAATCCAAGGTGTGGTTTTAGTGTTGGTGAAAGGAAATGGTGCTGGTGTTTGAATCACCAATGGCTGCAGCTTTTCCTCGGCTCTTTGGTAGATGATCTCTATTGGCTTCATCACCTTCTCATGTTCATGTGGCTCCATCATGGCCACCATGCCCTTCTTATGAGAATAACCAACCTGTACCAATCCTTGATCCATTAACTCCTGAAGACATTCCTTCATTTTTGTGCAATAGTTTGGATTCTTCTCGCATTCTATGCAATCTGCATGCATGCTTGAGAACTGATCAAAACTGAGCAAGACCTCCCTTACTGAGCTTAAAGGGGTACGCATATCCGACACATCTTTAATCAAACCTTCGGCGTCCTCTATCATGTTAATTCCTCCCCCAGAGTGGTTGGGCAGAGGGTTTCCTTTGACATTGGGGCCCGCTTCTTTGAATGACAGCAACTTCTGATCAATCAACTTTTGTACTTCGTTTTTGAAGGCCCTACAATTTTCAATGGAGTGCCCCTCGGCTCCAGAATGATATTCACAAATGGCACCTTGCTTGTACCACGCAAGGAAAGGTGGATTCATCTGTTTCAAAGTCTTGAGTGTCACCATCTTACTATGAACAAGATATGGCAGCAGTTCTTTGTATGACACAGGAATAGGATCAAACACTTTTCTAACTTGTTGCTGAGGTGGAGAAGCTTGTTGTGACTGTGGTTGATATGGGTAACCTTGAGGTGGTGGTGAATACTGAGGCACTTGATATTGTGGCTGTTGTTGATGAGCCGGAGCTGTGTAGGGAATGTATTGAACTGGCATCACTGACTGGTGGTGAGCCACAGCATTGGTGTTTCCTTCTTTCTTTCTTGCAAAGTTATTGGTGGGCTTCTTTGTGTTGTTTGGTGAACTTGCGTTAGTTTGGATTTTGCCGGTTCTGACGCCGCTTTCAATTCTCTCACCAATCCTGACTAGATCAGAGAAGCCAGAGGATACACTACCGATCATCCTCTCAAAATAAACCCCTTGCAAGGTATTAATGAACATATCTACCAGCTCAGTCTCTAGAAGTGGAGGACGGACCTGCGCCGCTAGCTCTCTCCATCTTTGAGCATAGACTTTGAATGACTCCCCCTCCTTCTGAGTCATGTTTTGCAGCTGGGTACGACTAGGAGCCATGTCTAAGTTGTACTGGTACTGCTTAATGAAAGCATTAGCTAGATCTCTCCATGACCGGATGTGATTTCCTTCTAGCTGCATATACCAATTTAAAGATGCCCCTGCCAAGCTATCTTGGAAACAGTGTATCATCAGCTTGTCGTTGTTGGCATAGGATGCCATTTTCCTGATGTACATTACAAGGTGGTTTCTGGGGCAGCTCAAGCCCTTATACTTCTCAAACTCCGGTACTTTGAACTTGGCTGGGATCACTAGATCAGGTACTAGACACATGTCTGAAAAGTCCAAAGAGTCACTTCCTCCTTCCATCGTCTTCAAACGATCCTCAATAGCCTTGAATTTCAGTTTTGCCTCTTCCAACTGAGGGATAGACCCATCAAACCTCGACCCGCTATTCTGCATGTCCGGGCCGTGGTACGCATCCAGAGGGTCTTCCTGAACTTGCTGAACAGTAGTAGGTTGGGGTTGAGTTGAAATTGCCCCGGTTTGGATTCCTGAATTGTTGAGGGGAGGATGAACCGAAGTAGCTCCATCTCCAAGAGGTACATACCCCGGTGGAGTATAACCTGGAGGTAAACCATACACGGGCCACACCATGCTAGCCGGTTCAGTAGTTGCTGTTTCTGTATTTGCTGTTGGAGCTGGTGGCTGATTCTGCGCAGCCAACATTTCCAACACACGGTCCATTTTTGCTGCCAACTGGGAAACCTCCCCCTTCAGTTCACTATGCTGCTCTTGCCAATTTTCCATTGCTAAGCTAGAAACACTTCTCGTCCAATGCTGGTGTCGAGGGTAACGTTGTGGAGATGGGAGAATGGCAATGAGATGATGCTTTTTATTATGTATGCAAATGCAGATGCATGTAAAGTTTATGTTTTTACTTTTTGTTATATTTGATTTTTTCAGGGAACTGCAAATATATAATTAATGTAAACACTTCAGGATATAGACGGAAAGATCAAAATGTCATTCAACTTTTTTAATCAAGTCTTTACATAGTCATTAAAAAAAACAAGGATACAAAAATTCAAAGTCCCAAAGATTCATTACATAACAAAACCTAGGTACAAAACTAGAGTCCCTTCTTGGCTTTCTTCACAATGTTCTTGTATGCCGTCACAACCGCTCGGCAATAACACACGAAATCCTTGACCGCACCTGAGATATTAAGAAAAGGGACCTCCCCTTCGGCCATCCTCAACATCCGGGGCATCTCATCCAACACTGAATTAGACACAAGCAGCATCTTGTGGAAAGCTATCCTCCATCTAGCCATCTCTTGCAAAGACATCTCAATGACCACCTTGTGATGCTTCAAGTCTTTCTCTAAATGCTCAATTTGTTCCGCCACTTGAGTCATTTGGTCTTCATGGGCTCTCATGAGCTGAGCTAGACTTTCTTCATATCTCACCATAGACTCCTTGTCTTTTTGCCTTTCTTGAGAGTGAAGCTTTTCCTTCTTTTGCAACTCTAGCTCTCTCTCTTGCTGAAACATCTTGAACTCTTGCCTGACTTTCTTTAATTCTTGAGTCCTTTCCTCAAACTTCTTTCTCCATTCCCCTTGGGCGATCTTGGCTTTGTTTCCAGTGTCGTACATATCATCATTGGAACGCTTCAAGCCTTTGATTTCCTCCTTTAATGCCCTGATGCTCATATCCGAGCTTGTGAGACCATCTTTATACTTCTCTTCCCTCCCTTGGGCTTCTTTCACTTTCTTTTTGCACTCTTGAATTTCCTCGTCTTTCGCGTCTCTCTCTCTTTTGAAGTTCTTCGCATCACCTTGGGCATTGAAGCACTTGAACTGTAATTCTTCATTTTCTTTCCTTAGCTTTGCAATTTGGTCTTTCAAAGCATCAGCTTCTTCCTTTGTGATAGCAACAAGGGATTCAGGCTCCTGAGAGGCATGAGTAGTTGGAGTAGTGATGGCAAAAGGCATTCGAATCTCTTGAACACGGTCTTTTACCCACTGGGTGTAGGCTTCCTTGGCTAAGCAATTCTTCCTCCCCATTAGAGTCTTGTCCACCTTTCTCCACGCTCTTTTAACCTTTTCCCACAATTCCAAGTCACCATCTTCAGATCTCAAGATGAACTCTGTCAACAACACTTTTTCAGGTTCACCTTCAATAGGGTAACCTAGCTGACGAGTAGCCAAGACCGGATTTTAGTTCACACAACCTAGGGTTCCAATAAGAGGGACATTTGGAAACCCTTCACACTTAAGAAGCATCTTGGATATGTCCAAACGACGAGAGTACCAACGGATAGCACTAGCTGATAGAGAACTTAACTTTTCAGACCAATTGGTTGACATATCCTCCACAAAGGGCCCCTTTTCAGGCATATGCAACCAGAACCAAGTCATGAGCAAAGGAACACAACACTGAACTTGACCTCCTTTCTTCGCACTACGCCGGTCACAAAGGGAGTAGAGGCAATCTGCAAGTAAGGTAGGAACTGGGTTTTTTGTTAAGAAGACCCCAACTGCTGACATGCTGATAACATTATCTCGGCTAGGAAACAAAACCAATCCGTACACCAACAAAGCCAAAATGGCGTTATGAGCCCTCCAATTACCCTTAGCATGTTCTTCCTGAGCCCTAGCCTCCAAAGTAGTCTTGAAAAACCCCTCAACCCCTTTCGGTGCTCGAAGTGATGAAATACTCTCTTGATCTAGATGGAATGCCTTCACAATATCTGCCTCAATGGGAGCCTCTCTCATATAACACAACTTCCCCTCAATGCTCAGACCCAAAATCTTCTCAAACTCTTCAATGGTTGGGGATAGTTGAAAATCTTGGAACGTGAAACAACGAAGAGGATAGTCAAAGAATTGTGCCAAAGTAACCAGTACCGTAGTGTCCACCTCTACATGCAAGAGACTCAAGATAGACCCGAAATTAGCTTCAAAGTTGGCCCTACTGATAGCTGTCAATTTTTTCTCCATGGTCAAAAGACTTTCCACCTTTGGGACTTTGAAAACAAAATGATGACAACCCTTTCTTTCAAAAGCCATATCCTTGATGTTTACAAAAATATCCTAATCCCCTGAAAGAACCAAAATTTTCTTATGATTATGATGATGAATGAATATGCATGAATGCATGAATATGTCATTTGGAGCACACAATGTTACAACGTAGCAGAGGTTTAATTTATCATTTCTGGGGTCAAAAAGGTTCAAAGTTACCTGTAACCCATCCCTCTCACATGTTGTCCTAGGTTTAACAAAGTGCCTAGAATTACGGATTACCCCTTTGGACATGACGTCGCTATTGCAAAGCTCACGACATACGTGTCCAAAAGGAAATCTCCTCTAGGTAAGGCCGTTGAGCAACCTTGACACGGGTTCTAAACAGAGGTCCCTAATAACAAGGTTTGGTTCTAGACCGGATAGTAAAGGTCCCTAGAGTCACGGACTCTCCAAGAAAACATCAGAGACACTAGTCAACTGTCCCGTGTCCTGACATTCTCAAGAGAATCTACTCTAGGCGAGGTGATTATGCCGGAGTCACTAGTCAACTGTCCGGTGACCCAACATAAAGACCCCTAGCTTAGCCTAAGCTTTTCTCAAGCTCGGGTGTAATTCTCATAGTAACCACGCCTCAAGGGCAAAAGAAAAATAAAAGAAGGAGTAGAAGAAGAGAAACAGCCAACCAAGCAGATATAATTGACAGAAAAATAAAAGATAAAGCAAGATACTGCAAACCTGAAAATAGCAAACAAACAAGCAAACCAACTAAACTGGGCTTAACTCTCTTCGGTCCCCAGTGAAGTCGCCAGCTGTAGCGGGCTGGAAAATCACTTCCATTTTTCATACAATGAAGTCGCCATCGACGTTTATTTATCCCGTGGGGGGAAAGGAAAATATCGCGAAAACCTTGGTTTAGGTTCGGGAGTTGGTTATGCGAGAGGAAGGTGTGAGCACCCCTCACATCCATCGTACTCGATGGGAACCGTTTAGGTGGTTTGGGTTTGTTTGCGCAGGTTTAAGTCAAATTAATCTGTCACTTGACTAATCTCTACTTCGTTTCCAAATAAATTAAAAGAAAAGTTTTTATTAGTTGAGTTTGACGGTTGTAGGAGCCCGCTCCTACGTATTCCCCGGTGCAATGGGAAACTCAAAACTCACGTAGTTCTGGTAAAAATGTTTGTGTGGTTGGTTGATTTTAAACGGGTAACGTTTATTTCGTATTCCGCTGACACAACAACGCTTGTATGCTCTAATCAGAGGCTTAAGCTGTGTGTGTGTCAGAGGAGTAGATAAAACGTGTATCCATTGTAAAAAGAGAGCTTGAATAACGGATGTTGCTTATTTCGCATTCCGCTGATACAACGACGCTTGTATGCTCTAATCAGAGGCTTAAGCTGTGTATGTGTCAGAGGAATGGATAAAGCGTATATCCATGTTTTTTCTGAAAAGAAGTTTAAGTGTGTAGGGTTAATTTTACTGCTTGTTTTTGGAATGAGAGCAGCTTGAGTAACTAGTCAACTGTCCGGTTACCAAGACAACTCGGGGAAGAACGAAGCAACTGCCAGGTTCTCCCTTTTTCATTTATTATTGTGAAATCCTTTGATTAAGTTTATTCAGAAATAATGTTTGAAAGAAATACGGGGGTTGGTTTATTTTAAAGCTTATTTTAGAATGAGAGCAGCTTGAGTAACTAGTCAACTGTCCGGTTACCAAGACAACTCAGAGAAGAAAGAAGCAACTGCCAGATTCTCTCCTTTTCATTCTTTAGTTCTTATGAAAAGCCTTTGATTAACTTTATTAAGAAATGATGTCTGAAAGAAAGACGATTGTTGGTTAATTTTAACGCTTATTTTAGAATGAGAGTAGCTTGAGTGACTAGTCAACTGTCCGGTCACCAAGACAACTCGGGGAAGAACGAAGCAACTGCCAGGTTCTCCCTTTTTCATCCATTAGTTATTGCAAAAAAGTTTAATTATGTTTGATTATGAAAACCAAAGTCCAAAAGAAAAGATCAAGAGAAACAGAGCAGACACAATAGCAAGAATACAAGTAATAATGATAATGAAGCAAATCTCAAAATAAGCAAAGTATAGATGCAAATGCATGAATCAAGATGATATAAATGAACAATGCAAGTAAGCAATACTAAAGGATCATGTATGAAACAATAAATTAAATATGGTACGAAAATGAAGTTGCGAGCAATTAAATAAATACATGTAAGTATGAATGAACAATTAAACACAAGCACACATGATTAACCTAATCTAATTAGGGTTGAACAATTTATTGTGCAAGAGAAAATGACCCAAAAGTACTTAAAGAAGTAATTTGGATCACTTAAGCACTTACTTAAATAAGCTAAAAGCAACTTAGGTTAAAAAGGACTTATAAGAATAAGTTGGAAAAGCAAGATAAAATTCATATATAATGACTACTGTATTTGAAATAATGTTGTGCAAAAATTAGGGTCAAATAAGCTAAAGAGCTTTTTGAAACCCTAAATAAGCACTTATGAACAAAATCACTTAATTGAAAAATCACTTATGGAAATAAGTTGAAAAACAAGTCCACAAATGGAAACAAATATAATATAAGCATAAACAGTGACTTAATAAGCTTAAATAAGCTAATAAGTCACTTAAGTGCTTTTACAAATAAGCTAAAAACAATTAAAATCATAAGCTGAAAGGGGGTGTAAATAAAGAAGAGAAGTAAAAAGGGAGTGTGAATAGCGCTTCTGGGACTGAAGCCCAACCCATGCGCAGGTCAACAAAAAAAACTTAAGTCAGCACAAAAAAGATCAGGTGCAGGCACTGAAAGGCCGTGCACCATACGCGCGCAGGATCTGGGTTGTCTGATCAAGATCATGCAACTCAGACCTACTGGCCCAGATCACGGATCCAGTGTAGCGCGAACACGTACGCCAAAAGCGTTATCACCGTCAGATCTCATTTAAATGAGATCTGACGGCTACGTTATAAACTACTGATCAACGTGCAGGATTAAATCACAAGATCAAACAGTCACGATTCAAACTTGAGGAAGAAGATGGAGTACGGTGCATTCGTCTTCTCCGGTGACCCTGGCTTTGCCGGCGACGGCGCCGGTCACCGCAGTTCATCCAAAATACCACCAAACTCTGAAATATATATGGTTATCTTCGTTTTTTCACAAGGAATTCAAATATGTAAATAGTTTTTCTCGAATCCTTGTAGAAAATCAAAAACGAAGAGAGAAAGATTCAAAATCAAAAACTCAAAAACACGATTCAGGCCAAATTAAGCAAAACTAGCAAACCAGAAAGCTTCTAAACATCAAAAGAAGATGAATGGTGTAGATATTTACCTGGATAGACTTCTGAATCGTCCTATTTGAGCTCGCCTTTCTCCTTGGTGCCGTGGTTGCTCTTCAAGCCAATTCCTGCACCTTTTTGCGTTGAAAATGGTTGTTTCTTTCCTCTGAGTATGTGATAAAGATGTTTTGATGGATAAGTTCAGAGCTTGGGGTGAGATTGTGAGATTTGGAATTTTTGAAAATGAAGAAAAAAATGGAGTTGTTTGAGTAAGTTTGCTGCGCCGTTTTTCTGTCTATTGGTGACCCTAGGGCACTGAAATTGAGGCATCTATTTATAGAGAAGGATTAGGTTGAATAGCATTGTGGTTTGTGAGAGTTAGTGAGGGTAATTTTGTGATTGACACTTTGATTTTTTGGTACTATCCTTTAGTCCTTTTGCTCCAAAAAAAATGGTGATGAGGTGTTAAGAGATAGAACATTCTAGGTTTATGATGAGGTGTAAATGAAATGAGAAATTTTGCTACCCTTCTTTGATTTTTTCTTTTATCATTTTTTGGAATAAAAACAAATTAAAAATAATACATGATATAAAAATAAAAATGCAAGAATAAAAATATGCATGATGAGATATGATTATGTGAAATATTTATGGATTAAAAATGGAAAGAAAAAAAGAATTGAAATTTGATTTTTTAAAGGTTTCTTGTAATGCAAGTAACTACTTAATAACAAATAAAAATAATGGAAGGGCAAAATGGTAAAAATTTTATCTCTTATGATCATGCTAAACTATAATCATGCAAGAAAAATAATTCCATGTGTTTTTTGCATCAACATTGATTTTTAAATCAAAAAGGGATTTTGTTGACTTTTTAGTCAACATTTTGGCTTTGTTGACTTTTTAGTCAACATTTTTGCATCAACATTGATTTTGTTGACTTTTGCATCAACAATAATTCCTTGTGCACACGCTCCTACCACGATATAAGGAGGTGTCGTGACACCTTCCGGTGTAATTCGGAAAACTTTGATTTTTTCGACCCCCGCCCGCCATGGCACGGGGATTAGCGCGTCCAGATGCGGTGGCATGGGAAAAATTGGCCTACACATGGAATTTTCACGTTCTTCTTTGCACACACTCCTACCACGATATAAGTAGGTGTCGTGATACCTTCCGGTGTAATTCAGAAAACTTTGATTTTTTCGGCCCCCGCCTGCCATGCATGGGGTTTAGCGCGTCCAGATGCGGTGGCGTGGGCAAAATTGGCCTACACATGGAATTTTCTTGGTCTCCTTGTGCACACGCTCCTACCACGATATAAGGAGGTGTCGGACACCTTCCTGTGTAATTCGGAAAACTTTGATTATTTCGACCCCCGCCCGCCATGGCACGAGGCTTAGAGCGTCCAGATGCGGTGGCGTGGGCAAAATCGGCCTACACATGGAATTTTCACATTCTCCGTGAGCACACGCTCCTACCACGATATAAGGAGGTGTCGTGACACCTTCCGGTGTAATTCGGAAAAATTTGAATTTTTCGACCCCCGCTCACCGTGGCACGGGGCTTAGCGCGTCCAGTTGCGATGGCGTGGACAAAATCGGCCTACACATGGAATTTTCACATTCTCCGTGAGCACACGCTCCTACCACGATATAAGGAGGTGTCGTGACACCTTCCGGTGTAATTCAGAAAACTTGATTTTTTCGACCCCCGCTCGCCAAGGCACTGGGCTTAGCGCGTCCAAATGCGGTGGCGTGGGCAAAATTGGCCTACACATGGAATTTTCAAGTTCTCCTTGTGCACACGCTCCTACCACGATATAAGTAGGTGTCGTGATACCTTTCGGTGTAATTCAGAAAACTTTCATTTTTTCGACCCCCGCCCGCCATGGCACGGGGCTTAGTGCGTCCCGATGCGGTGGCGTGGGAAAATTGGCCTACACATGGAATTTTCACGTTCTCCATGTGCACACGCTCCTACCACAATACAAGGAGGTGACGTGACACATTCCGGTGTAATTCTGAAAACTTGATTTTTTCGACCCCCGCTCGCCATGGCACGGGGCTTAGCGCGTCCAAATGCGGTGGCGTGGGCAAAATTGGCCTACACATGGAATTTTCAAGTTCTCCTTGTGCACACGCTCCTACCACGATACAAGGAGGTGTCGTGATACCTTCCGGTGTAATTCGGAAAACTTTGATTTTTTCGACCCCCGCCCGCCATGGCACGGGGCTTAGCGCGTCCAGATGCGGTGGCGTGAGCAAAATCGGCCTACACATCGAATTTTCACGTTCTCCATATGCACACGCTCCTACCACGATACAAGGAGGTGTCGTGACACCTTCCGGTGTAATTCGGAAAACTTTGATTTTTTCGACCCCAGCCCGCCATGGCACGGGGCTTAGCGCGTCCAGATGCGGTGGCGTGGGCAAAATCGGCCTACACAAGGAATTTTCACGTTCGCCCTGTGCACACGCTCCAACCACGATATAAGAAGGTGAGGTGACACCTTCCGGTGTAATTCGGAAAACTTTGATTTTTTCGACCCCCGCCCGCCATGGCACGGGGCTTAGCGCGTCCAGATGCGGTGGCATGGGAAAAATTGGCCTACACATGGAATGTTCACGTTCTCCTTTGCACACACTTCTACCACGATATAAGTAGGTGTCGTGATACCTTTCGGTGTAATTCAGAAAATTTTGATTTTTTCGGCCGCCGCCTGCCACGGCATGGGGTTTAGCGCGTCCAGATGCGGTGGCGTGGGCAAAATTGGCCTACACATGGAATTTTTTTGGTCTCCTTGTGCACACGCTCCTACCACGATATAAGGAGGTGTCGGACACCTTCCGGTGTAATTCGGAAAACTTTGATTATTTCGACCCCCGCCCGCCATGGCACGAGGCTTAGCGCGTCCAGATGCGGTGGCGGGGGCAAAATCGGCCAACACATGGAATTTTCACGTTCTCCTTGTGCACACGCTCCTATTACGATATAAGGAGGTGTCGTGACACCTTCCGGTGTAATTCGGAAAACTTTGATTTTTTCGACCCCCGCCCGCCATGGCACGGGGATTAGCGCGTCCAGATGCGGTGGCATGGGAAAAATTGGCCTGCACATGGAATTTTCACGTTCTTCTTTGCTCACACTCCTACCACGATATAAGTAGGTGTCGTGATACCTTCCGGTGTAATTCAGAAAACTTTGATTTTTTCGGCCCCCGCCAGCCATGGCATGGGGTTTAGCGCGTCCAGATGCGGTGGCGTGGGCAAAATTGGCCTACACATGGAAATTTCACATTCTCCGTGAGCATACGCTCCTACCACGATATAAGGAGGTGTCGTGACACCTTCCGGTGTAATTCGGAAAAATTTGAATTTTTCGACCCCCGCTCGCCATGGCACGGGGCTTAGTGCGTCCAGTTGCGGTGGCGTGGACAAAATCGGCCTACACATGGAATTTTCACGTTCTCCTTGTGCACACGCTCCTACCACGATATAAGGAGGTGTCGTGACACCTTCCAGTGTAATTCGGAAAACTTTGATTTTTTCGACCCCCGCCCGCCATGGCACGGGGCTTAGCGCGTCCAGATGCGGTGGCGGGGGCAAAATCGGCCAACACATGGAATTTTCACGTTCTCCTTGTGCACACGCTCCTATTACGATATAAGGAGGTGTCGTGACACCTTCCGGTGTAATTCGGAAAACTTTGATTTTTTCGACCCCTGCTCGCCATGGCACGGGGCTTAGCGCGTCCAAATGCGGTGGCGTGGGCAAAATTGGCCTACACATGGAATTTTCAAGTTCTCCTTGTGCACACGCTCCTACCACGATATAAGTAGGTGTCGTGATACCTTTCGGTGTAATTCAGAAAACTTTCATTTTTTCGACCCCCGCCCGCCATGGCACGGGGCTTAGTGCGTCCCGATGCGGTGGCGTGGGAAAATTGGCCTACACATGGAATTTTCACGTTCTCCATGTGCACACGCTCCTACCACAATACAAGGAGGTGACGTGACACATTCCGGTGTAATTCTGAAAACTTGATTTTTTCGACCCCCGCTCGCCATGGCACGGGGCTTAGCGCGTCCAAATGCGGTGGCGTGGGCAAAATTGGCCTACACATGGAATTTTCAAGTTCTCCTTGTGCACACGCTCCTACCACGATACAAGGTGGTGTCGTGATACCTTCCGGTGTAATTCGGAAAACTTTGATTTTTTCGACCCCCGCCCGCCATGGCACGGGGCTTAGCGCGTCCAGATGCGGTGGCGTGGGCAAAATCGGCCTACACATCGAATTTTCACGTTCTCCATATGCACACGCTCCTACCACGATACAAGGAGGTGTCGTGACACCTTCCGGTGTAATTCGGAAAACTTTGATTTTTTCGACCCCCGCCCGCCATGGCACGGGGCTTAGCGCGTCCAGATGCGGTGGCATGGGAAAAATTGGCCTACACATGGAATGTTCACGTTCTCCTTTGCACACACTTCTACCACGATATAAGTAGGTGTCGTGATACCTTTCGGTGTAATTCAGAAAATTTTGATTTTTTCGGCCGCCGCCTGCCACGGCATGGGGTTTAGCGCGTCCAGATGCGGTGGCGTGGGCAAAATTGGCCTACACATGGAATTTTTTTGGTCTCCTTGTGCACACGCTCCTACCACGATATAAGGAGGTGTCGGACACCTTCCGGTGTAATTCGGAAAACTTTGATTATTTCGACCCCCGCCCGCCATGGCACGAGGCTTAGCGCGTCCAGATGCGGTGGCGGGGGCAAAATCGGCCAACACATGGAATTTTCACATTCTCCTTGTGCACACGCTCCTATTACGATATAAGGAGGTGTCGTGACACCTTCCGGTGTAATTCGGAAAACTTTGATTTTTTCGACCCCCGCCCGCCATGGCACGGGGATTAGCGCGTCCAGATGCGGTGGCATGGGAAAAATTGGCCTGCACATGGAATTTTCACGTTCTTCTTTGCTCACACTCCTACCACGATATAAGTAGGTGTCGTGATACCTTCCGGTGTAATTCAGAAAACTTTGATTTTTTCGGCCCCCGCCAGCCATGGCATGGGGTTTAGCGCGTCCAGATGCGGTGGCGTGGGCAAAATTGGCCTACACATGGAAATTTCACATTCTCCGTGAGCATACGCTCCTACCACGATATAAGGAGGTGTCGTGACACCTTCCGGTGTAATTCGGAAAAATTTGAATTTTTCGACCCCCGCTCGCCATGGCACGGGGCTTAGTGCGTCCAGTTGCGGTGGCGTGGACAAAATCGGCCTACACATGGAATTTTCACGTTCTCCTTGTGCACACGCTCCTACCACGATATAAGGAGGTGTCGTGACACCTTCCAGTGTAATTCGGAAAACTTTGATTTTTTCGACCCCCGCCCGCCATGGCACGGGGCTTAGCGCGTCCAGATGCGGTGGCGGGGGCAAAATCGGCCAACACATGGAATTTTCACGTTCTCCTTGTGCACACGCTCCTATTACGATATAAGGAGGTGTCGTGACACCTTCCGGTGTAATTCGGAAAACTTTGATTTTTTCGACCCCTGCCCGCCATGGCACGGGGATTAGCGCGTCCAGATGCGGTGGCATGGGAAAAATTGGCCTACACATGGAATTTTCACGTTCTTCTTTGCACACACTCCTACTACGATATAAGTAGGTGTCGTGATACCTTCCGGTGTAATTCAGAAAATTTGATTTTTTCGGCCCCCGCCAGCCATGGCATGGGGTTTAGCGCGTCCAGATGCGGTGGCGTGGGCAAAATTGGCCTACACATGGAATTTTCTTGGTGTCCTTGTGCACACGCTCCTACCACGATATAAGGAGGTGTCGAACACCTTCCGGTGTAATTCGGAAAACTTTGATTATTTCGACCCCCACCCGCCATGGCACGAGGCTTAGCGCATCCAGATGCGGTGGCATGGGAAAAATTGGCCTACACATGGAATTTTCTTGGTCTCCTTGTGCACACGCTCCTACCACGATATAAGGAGGTGTCGTGACACCTTCCGGTGTAATTCGGAAAACTTTGATTTTTTCGACCCCCGCCCGCCATGGCACGGGGATTAGCGCGTCCTGATGCGGTGGCATGGGAAAAATTGGCCTACACATGGAATTTTCACGTTCTTCTTTGCACACACTCCTACCACGATATAAGTAGGTGTCGTGATACCTTCCGGTGTAATTCAGAAAACTTTGATTTTTTCGGCCCCCGCCTGCCATGGCATGGGGTTTAGCGCGTCCAGATGCGGTGGCGTGGGCAAAATTGGCCTACACATGGAATTTTCTTGGTCTCCTTGTGCACACGCTCCTACCACGATATAAGGAGGTGTCGGACACCTTCCGGTGTAATTCGGAAAACTTTGATTATTTCGACCCCCACCCGCCATGGCACGAGGCTTAGCGCGTCCAGATGCGGTGGCGTGGGCAAAATCGGCCTACACATGGAAATTTCACATTCTCCGTGAGCACACGCTCCTACCACGATATAAGGAGGTGTCGTGACACCTTCCGGTGTAATTCGGAAAAATTTGAATTTTTCGACCCCCGCTCGCCATGGCACGGGGCTTAGCGCGTCCAGTAGCGGTGGCGTGGACAAAATCGGCCTACACATGGAATTTCCACGTTCTCCTTGTGCACATGCTCCTACCACGTTATAAGTAGGTGTCGTGATACCTTCCGGTGTAATTCAGAAAACTTTGATTTTTTCAACCACCGCCCGCCATGGCACGGGGCTTAGCGCGTCCAGATGCGGTGGCGTGGGCAAAATTGGCCTACACATGGAAATTTCACGTTCTCCGTGAGAACACGCTCCTACCACGATATAAGGAGGTGTCGTGACACCTTCCGATGTAATTCGGAAAACTTTGATTTTTTCGACCCCCGCCCGCCATGGCACGGGGCTTAGCGCGTCCAGATGCGGTGGCATGGGCAAAATCGGCCAACACAAGGAATTTTCACGTTCTCCTTGTGCACACGCTCCTACCACGATATAAGGAGGTGTCGTGACACCTTCCGGTGTAATTCGGAAAACTTTGATTTTTTCGACCCCCGCCCGCCATGGCACGGGGATTAGCGCGTCCAGATGCGGTGGCATGGGAAAAATTGGCCTACACATGGAATTTTCACGTTCTACTTTGCACACACTCCTACCACGATATAAGTAGGTGTCGTGATACCTTCCGGTGTAATTCAGAAAACTTTGATTTTTCCGGCCCCCGCCTGCCATGGCATGGGGTTTAGCGCGTCCAGATGCGGTGGCGTGGGCAAAATTGGCCTACACATGGAATTTTCTTGGTCTCCTTGTGCACACGCTCCTACCACGATATAAGGAGGTGTCGGACACCTTCCGGTGTAATTCGGAAAACTTTGATTATTTCGACCCCCACCCGCCATGGCACGAGGCTTAGCGCGTCCAGATGCGGTGGCGTGGGCAAAATCGGCGTACACATGGAAATTTCACATTCTCCGTGAGCACACGCTCCTACCACGATATAAGGAGGTGTCGTGACACCTTCCAGTGTAATTCGGAAAAATTTGAATTTTTCGACCCCCGCTCGCCATGGCACGGGGCTTAGCGCGTCCAGATGCGGTGGCATGGGCAAAATCGGCCAACACAAGGAATTTTCACGTTCTCCTTGTGCACACGCTCCTACCACAATATAAGGAGGTGTCGCGACACCGTCCGGTGTAATTCGGAAAACTTTGATTTTTTCGACCCCCGCCCGCCATGGCACGGGGATTAGCGCGTCCAGATGCGGTGGCATGGGAAAATTTGGCCTACACATGGAATTTTCACGTTCTTCTTTGCACACACTCCTACCACGATATAAGTAGGTGTCGTGATACCTTCCGGTGTAATTCAGAAAACTTTGATTTTTTCGGCCCCCGCCTGCCATGGCATGGGGTTTAGCGCGTCCAGATGCGGTGGCGTGGGCAAAATTGGCCTGCACATGGAATTTTCTTGGTCTTCTTGTGCACACGCTCCTACCACGATATAAGGAGGTGTCGGACACCTTCCGGTGTAATTCGGAAAACTTTGATTATTTCGACCCCCACCCGCCATGGCACGAGGCTTAGCGCGTCCAGATGCGGTGGCGTGGGCAAAATCGGCCTACACATGGAAATTTCACATTCTCCGTGAGCACACGCTCCTACCACGATATAAGGAGGTGTCGTGACACCTTCCAGTGTAATTCGGAAAAATTTGAATTTTTCGACCCCCGCCCGCCATGGCACGGGGCTTAGTGCATCCTGATGCGGTGGCATGGGAAAATTGGCCTACACATGGAATTTTCACGTTCTCCATGTGCACACGCTCCTACCACAATACAAGGAGGTGACGTGACACATTCCGGTGTAATTCCAAAAACTTGATTTTTTCGACCCCCGCTCGCCATGGCATGGGGCTTAGCGCGTCCAAATGCGGTGGCGTGGGCAAAATTGGCCTACACATGGAATTTTCTTGGTCTCCTTGTGCACACGCTCCTACCACGATATAAGGAGGTGTCGTGACACCTTCCGGTGTAATTCGGAAAAATTTGAATTTTTCGACCCCCGCTCGCCATGGCACGGGGCTTAGCGCGTCCAGTTGCGGTGGCGTGGACAAAATCGGCCTACACATGGAATTTTCACGTTCTCCTTGTGCACACGCTCCTACCACGATATAAGGAGGTGTCGTGACACCTTCCAGTGTAATTCGGAAAACTTTGATTTTTTCGACCCCCGCCCGCCATGGCACGGGGCTTAGCGCGTCCAGATGCGGTGGCGGGGGCATAATCGGCCAACACATGGAATTTTCACGTTCTCCTTGTGCACACGCTCCTATTACGATATAAGGAGGTGTCGTGACACCTTCCGGTGTAATTCGGAAAACTTTGATTTTTTCGACCCCTGCCCGCCATGGCACGGGGATTAGCGCGTCCAGATGCGGTGGCATGGGAAAAATTGGCCTACACATGGAATTTTCACGTTCTTCTTTGCACACACTCCTACTACGATATAAGTAGGTGTCGTGATACCTTCCGGTGTAATTCAGAAAATTTGATTTTTTCGGCCGCCGCCAGCCATGGCATGGGGTTTAGCGCGTCCAGATGCGGTGGCGTGGGCAAAATTGGCCTACACATGGAATTTTCTTGGTCTCCTTGTGCACACGCTCCTACCACGATATAAGGAGGTGTCGAACACCTTCCGGTGTAATTCTGAAAACTTGATTTTTTCGACCCCCGCTCGCCATGGCACGGGGCTTAGCGCGTCCAAATGCGGTGGCGTGGGCAAAATTGGCCTACACATGGAATTTTCAAGTTCTCCTTGTGCACACGCTCCTACCACGATACAAGGAGGTGTCGTGATACCTTCCGGTGTAATTCGGAAAACTTTGATTTTTTCGACCCCCGCCCGCCATGGCACGGGGCTTAGCGCGTCCAGATGCGGTGGCGTGGGCAAAATCGGCCTACACATCGAATTTTCACGTTCTCCATATGCACACGCTCCTACCACGATACAAGGAGGTGTCGTGACACCTTCCGGTGTAATTCGGAAAACTTTGATTTTTTCGACCCCAGCCCGCCATGGCACGGGGCTTAGCGCGTCCAGATGCGGTGGCGTGGGCAAAATCGGCCTACACAAGGAATTTTCACGTTCGCCCTGTGCACACGCTCCAACCACGATATAAGAAGGTGAGGTGACACCTTCCGGTGTAATTCGGAAAACTTTGATTTTTTCGACCCCCGCCCGCCATGGCACGGGGCTTAGCGCGTCCAGATGCGGTGGCATGGGAAAAATTGGCCTACACATGGAATGTTCACGTTCTCCTTTGCACACACTTCTACCACGATATAAGTAGGTGTCGTGATACCTTTCGGTGTAATTCAGAAAATTTTGATTTTTTCGGCCGCCGCCTGCCACGGCATGGGGTTTAGCGCGTCCAGATGCGGTGGCGTGGGCAAAATTGGCCTACACATGGAATTTTTTTGGTCTCCTTGTGCACACGCTCCTACCACGATATAAGGAGGTGTCGGACACCTTCCGGTGTAATTCGGAAAACTTTGATTATTTCGACCCCCGCCCGCCATGGCACGAGGCTTAGCGCGTCCAGATGCGGTGGCGGGGGCAAAATCGGCCAACACATGGAATTTTCACATTCTCCTTGTGCACACGCTCCTATTACGATATAAGGAGGTGTCGTGACACCTTCCGGTGTAATTGGGAAAACTTTGATTTTTTCGACCCCCGCCCGCCATGGCACGGGGATTAGCGCGTCCAGATGCGGTGGCATGGGAAAAATTGGCCTGCACATGGAATTTTCACGTTCTTCTTTGCTCACACTCCTACCACGATATAAGTAGGTGTCGTGATACCTTCCGGTGTAATTCAGAAAACTTTGATTTTTTCGGCCCCCGCCAGCCATGGCATGGGGTTTAGCGCGTCCAGATGCGGTGGCGTGGGCAAAATTGGCCTACACATGGAAATTTCACATTCTCCGTGAGCATACGCTCCTACCACGATATAAGGAGGTGTCGTGACACCTTCCGGTGTAATTCGGAAAAATTTGAATTTTTCGACCCCCGCTCGCCATGGCACGGGGCTTAGTGCGTCCAGTTGCGGTGGCGTGGACAAAATCGGCCTACACATGGAATTTTCACGTTCTCCTTGTGCACACGCTCCTACCACGATATAAGGAGGTGTCGTGACACCTTCCAGTGTAATTCGGAAAACTTTGATTTTTTCGACCCCCGCCCGCCATGGCACGGGGCTTAGCGCGTCCAGATGCGGTGGCGGGGGCAAAATCGGCCAACACATGGAATTTTCACGTTCTCCTTGTGCACACGCTCCTATTACGATATAAGGAGGTGTCGTGACACCTTCCGGTGTAATTCGGAAAACTTTGATTTTTTCGACCCCTGCCCGCCATGGCACGGGGATTAGCGCGTCCAGATGCGGTGGCATGGGAAAAATTGGCCTACACATGGAATTTTCACGTTCTTCTTTGCACACACTCCTACTACGATATAAGTAGGTGTCGTGATACCTTCCGGTGTAATTCAGAAAATTTGATTTTTTCGGCCCCCGCCAGCCATGGCATGGGGTTTAGCGCGTCCAGATGCGGTGGCGTGGGCAAAATTGGCCTACACATGGAATTTTCTTGGTGTCCTTGTGCACACGCTCCTACCACGATATAAGGAGGTGTCGAACACCTTCCGGTGTAATTCGGAAAACTTTGATTATTTCGACCCCCACCCGCCATGGCACGAGGCTTAGCGCATCCAGATGCGGTGGCATGGGAAAAATTGGCCTACACATGGAATTTTCTTGGTCTCCTTGTGCACACGCTCCTACCACGATATAAGGAGGTGTCGTGACACCTTCCGGTGTAATTCGGAAAACTTTGATTTTTTCGACCCCCGCCCGCCATGGCACGGGGATTAGCGCGTCCTGATGCGGTGGCATGGGAAAAATTGGCCTACACATGGAATTTTCACGTTCTTCTTTGCACACACTCCTACCACGATATAAGTAGGTGTCGTGATACCTTCCGGTGTAATTCAGAAAACTTTGATTTTTTCGGCCCCCGCCTGCCATGGCATGGGGTTTAGCGCGTCCAGATGCGGTGGCGTGGGCAAAATTGGCCTACACATGGAATTTTCTTGGTCTCCTTGTGCACACGCTCCTACCACGATATAAGGAGGTGTCGGACACCTTCCGGTGTAATTCGGAAAACTTTGATTATTTCGACCCCCACCCGCCATGGCACGAGGCTTAGCGCGTCCAGATGCGGTGGCGTGGGCAAAATCGGCCTACACATGGAAATTTCACATTCTCCGTGAGCACACGCTCCTACCACGATATAAGGAGGTGTCGTGACACCTTCCGGTGTAATTCGGAAAAATTTGAATTTTTCGACCCCCGCTCGCCATGGCACGGGGCTTAGCGCGTCCAGTAGCGGTGGCGTGGACAAAATCGGCCTACACATGGAATTTCCACGTTCTCCTTGTGCACATGCTCCTACCACGTTATAAGTAGGTGTCGTGATACCTTCCGGTGTAATTCAGAAAACTTTGATTTTTTCAACCACCGCCCGCCATGGCACGGGGCTTAGCGCGTCCAGATGCGGTGGCGTGGGCAAAATTGGCCTACACATGGAAATTTCACGTTCTCCGTGAGAACACGCTCCTACCACGATATAAGGAGGTGTCGTGACACCTTCCGATGTAATTCGGAAAACTTTGATTTTTTCGACCCCCGCCCGCCATGGCACGGGGCTTAGCGCGTCCAGATGCGGTGGCATGGGCAAAATCGGCCAACACAAGGAATTTTCACGTTCTCCTTGTGCACACGCTCCTACCACGATATAAGGAGGTGTCGTGACACCTTCCGGTGTAATTCGGAAAACTTTGATTTTTTCGACCCCCGCCCGCCATGGCACGGGGATTAGCGCGTCCAGATGCGGTGGCATGGGAAAAATTGGCCTACACATGGAATTTTCACGTTCTACTTTGCACACACTCCTACCACGATATAAGTAGGTGTCGTGATACCTTCCGGTGTAATTCAGAAAACTTTGATTTTTCCGGCCCCCGCCTGCCATGGCATGGGGTTTAGCGCGTCCAGATGCGGTGGCGTGGGCAAAATTGGCCTACACATGGAATTTTCTTGGTCTCCTTGTGCACACGCTCCTACCACGATATAAGGAGGTGTCGGACACCTTCCGGTGTAATTCGGAAAACTTTGATTATTTCGACCCCCACCCGCCATGGCACGAGGCTTAGCGCGTCCAGATGCGGTGGCGTGGGCAAAATCGGCCTACACATGGAAATTTCACATTCTCCGTGAGCACACGCTCCTACCACGATATAAGGAGGTGTCGTGACACCTTCCAGTGTAATTCGGAAAAATTTGAATTTTTCGACCCCCGCTCGCCATGGCACGGGGCTTAGCGCGTCCAGATGCGGTGGCATGGGCAAAATCGGCCAACACAAGGAATTTTCACGTTCTCCTTGTGCACACGCTCCTACCACAATATAAGGAGGTGTCGCGACACCGTCCGGTGTAATTCGGAAAACTTTGATTTTTTCGACCCCCGCCCGCCATGGCACGGGGATTAGCGCGTCCAGATGCGGTGGCATGGGAAAAATTGGCCTACACATGGAATTTTCACGTTCTTCTTTGCACACACTCCTACCACGATATAAGTAGGTGTCGTGATACCTTCCGGTGTAATTCAGAAAACTTTGATTTTTTCGGCCCCCGCCTGCCATGGCATGGGGTTTAGCGCGTCCAGATGCGGTGGCGTGGGCAAAATTGGCCTGCACATGGAATTTTCTTGGTCTTCTTGTGCACACGCTCCTACCACGATATAAGGAGGTGTCGGACACCTTCCGGTGTAATTCGGAAAACTTTGATTATTTCGACCCCCACCCGCCATGGCACGAGGCTTAGCGCGTCCAGATGCGGTGGCGTGGGCAAAATCGGCCTACACATGGAAATTTCACATTCTCCGTGAGCACACGCTCCTACCACGATATAAGGAGGTGTCGTGACACCTTCCAGTGTAATTCGGAAAAATTTGAATTTTTCGACCCCCGCCCGCCATGGCACGGGGCTTAGTGCATCCTGATGCGGTGGCGT
Organism: Trifolium repens; assembly: GCA_030408175.1. Taxonomy (NCBI): domain Eukaryota; kingdom Viridiplantae; phylum Streptophyta; class Magnoliopsida; order Fabales; family Fabaceae; genus Trifolium; species Trifolium repens. The sequence goes on along the minus strand of CP125838.1, from coordinate 34,886,088 downwards.
GGGAAAATTGGCCTACACATGGAATTTTCACGTTCTCCATGTGCACACGCTCCTACCACAATACAAGGAGGTGACGTGACACATTCCGGTGTAATTCCAAAAACTTGATTTTTTCGACCCCCGCTCGCCATGGCATGGGGCTTAGCGCGTCCAAATGCGGTGGCGTGGGCAAAATTGGCCTACACATGGAATTTTCTTGGTCTCCTTGTGCACACGCTCCTACCACGATATAAGGAGGTGTCGTGACACCTTCCGGTGTAATTCGGAAAAATTTGAATTTTTCGACCCCCGCTCGCCATGGCACGGGGCTTAGCGCGTCCAGTTGCGGTGGCGTGGACAAAATCGGCCTACACATGGAATTTTCACGTTCTCCTTGTGCACACGCTCCTACCACGATATAAGGAGGTGTCGTGACACCTTCCAGTGTAATTCGGAAAACTTTGATTTTTTCGACCCCCGCCCGCCATGGCACGGGGCTTAGCGCGTCCAGATGCGGTGGCGGGGGCATAATCGGCCAACACATGGAATTTTCACGTTCTCCTTGTGCACACGCTCCTATTACGATATAAGGAGGTGTCGTGACACCTTCCGGAGTAATTCGGAAAACTTTGATTTTTTCGACCCCTGCCCGCCATGGCACGGGGATTAGCGCGTCCAGATGCGGTGGCATGGGAAAAATTGGCCTACACATGGAATTTTCACGTTCTTCTTTGCACACACTCCTACTACGATATAAGTAGGTGTCGTGATACCTTCCGGTGTAATTCAGAAAATTTGATTTTTTCGGCCGCCGCCAGCCATGGCATGGGGTTTAGCGCGTCCAGATGCGGTGGCGTGGGCAAAATTGGCCTACACATGGAATTTTCTTGGTCTCCTTGTGCACACGCTCCTACCACGATATAAGGAGGTGTCGAACACCTTCCGGTGTAATTCGGAAAACTTTGATTATTTCGACCCCCACCCGCCATGGCACGAGGCTTAGCGCATCCAGATGCGGTGGCATGGGAAAAATTGGCCTACACATGGAATTTTCTTGGTCTCCTTGTGCACACGCTCCTACCACGATATAAGGAGGTGTCGTGACACCTTCCGGTGTAATTCGGAAAACTTTGATTTTTTCGACCCCCGCCCGCCATGGCACGGGGATTAGCGCGTCCTGATGCGGTGGCATGGGAAAAATTGTCCTACACATGGAATTTTCACGTTCTTCTTTGCACACACTCCTACCACGATATAAGTAGGTGTCGTGATACCTTCCGGTGTAATTCAGAAAACTTTGATTTTTTCGGCCCCCGCCTGCCATGGCATGGGGTTTAGCGCGTCCAGATGCGGTGGCGTGGGCAAAATTGGCCTACACATGGAATTTTCTTGGTCTCCTTGTGCACACGCTCCTACCACGATATAAGGAGGTGTCGGACACCTTCCGGTGTAATTCGGAAAACTTTGATTATTTCGACCCCCACCCGCCATGGCACGAGGCTTAGCGCGTCCAGATGCGGTGGCGTGGGCAAAATCGGCCTACACATGGAAATTTCACATTCTCCGTGAGCACACGCTCCTACCACGATATAAGGAGGTGTCGTGACACCTTCCAGTGTAATTCGGAAAAATTTGAATTTTTCGACCCCCGCCCGCCATGGCACGGGGCTTAGTGCATCCTGATGCGGTGGCGTGGGAAAATTGGCCTACACATGGAATTTTCACGTTCTCCATGTGCACACGCTCCTACCACAATACAAGGAGGTGACGTGACACATTCCGGTGTAATTCCAAAAACTTGATTTTTTCGACCCCCGCTCGCCATGGCATGGGGCTTAGCGCGTCCAAATGCGGTGGCGTGGGCAAAATTGGCCTACACATGGAATTTTCTTGGTCTCCTTGTGCACACGCTCCTACCACGATATAAGGAGGTGTCGTGACACCTTCCGGTGTAATTCGGAAAAATTTGAATTTTTCGACCCCCGCTCGCCATGGCACGGGGCTTAGCGCGTCCAGTTGCGGTGGCGTGGACAAAATCGGCCTACACATGGAATTTTCACGTTCTCCTTGTGCACACGCTCCTACCACGATATAAGGAGGTGTCGTGACACCTTCCAGTGTAATTCGGAAAACTTTGATTTTTTCGACCCCCGCCCGCCATGGCACGGGGCTTAGCGCGTCCAGATGCGGTGGCGGGGGCATAATCGGCCAACACATGGAATTTTCACGTTCTCCTTGTGCACACGCTCCTATTACGATATAAGGAGGTGTCGTGACACCTTCCGGTGTAATTCGGAAAACTTTGATTTTTTCGACCCCTGCCCGCCATGGCACGGGGATTAGCGCGTCCAGATGCGGTGGCATGGGAAAAATTGGCCTACACATGGAATTTTCACGTTCTTCTTTGCACACACTCCTACTACGATATAAGTAGGTGTCGTGATACCTTCCGGTGTAATTCAGAAAATTTGATTTTTTCGGCCGCCGCCAGCCATGGCATGGGGTTTAGCGCGTCCAGATGCGGTGGCGTGGGCAAAATTGGCCTACACATGGAATTTTCTTGGTCTCCTTGTGCACACGCTCCTACCACGATATAAGGAGGTGTCGAACACCTTCCGGTGTAATTCTGAAAACTTGATTTTTTCGACCCCCGCTCGCCATGGCACGGGGCTTAGCGCGTCCAAATGCGGTGGCGTGGGCAAAATTGGCCTACACATGGAATTTTCAAGTTCTCCTTGTGCACACGCTCCTACCACGATACAAGGAGGTGTCGTGATACCTTCCGGTGTAATTCGGAAAACTTTGATTTTTTCGACCCCCGCCCGCCATGGCACGGGGCTTAGCGCGTCCAGATGCGGTGGCGTGGGCAAAATCGGCCTACACATCGAATTTTCACGTTCTCCATATGCACACGCTCCTACCACGATACAAGGAGGTGTCGTGACACCTTCCGGTGTAATTCGGAAAACTTTGATTTTTTCGACCCCAGCCCGCCATGGCACGGGGCTTAGCGCGTCCAGATGCGGTGGCGTGGGCAAAATCGGCCTACACAAGGAATTTTCACGTTCGCCCTGTGCACACGCTCCAACCACGATATAAGAAGGTGAGGTGACACCTTCCGGTGTAATTCGGAAAACTTTGATTTTTTCGACCCCCGCCCGCCATGGCACGGGGCTTAGCGCGTCCAGATGCGGTGGCATGGGAAAAATTGGCCTACACATGGAATGTTCACGTTCTCCTTTGCACACACTTCTACCACGATATAAGTAGGTGTCGTGATACCTTTCGGTGTAATTCAGAAAATTTTGATTTTTTCGGCCGCCGCCTGCCACGGCATGGGGTTTAGCGCGTCCAGATGCGGTGGCGTGGGCAAAATTGGCCTACACATGGAATTTTTTTGGTCTCCTTGTGCACACGCTCCTACCACGATATAAGGAGGTGTCGGACACCTTCCGGTGTAATTCGGAAAACTTTGATTATTTCGACCCCCGCCCGCCATGGCACGAGGCTTAGCGCGTCCAGATGCGGTGGCGGGGGCAAAATCGGCCAACACATGGAATTTTCACATTCTCCTTGTGCACACGCTCCTATTACGATATAAGGAGGTGTCGTGACACCTTCCGGTGTAATTTGGAAAACTTTGATTTTTTCGACCCCCGCCCGCCATGGCACGGGGATTAGCGCGTCCAGATGCGGTGGCATGGGAAAAATTGGCCTGCACATGGAATTTTCACGTTCTTCTTTGCTCACACTCCTACCACGATATAAGTAGGTGTCGTGATACCTTCCGGTGTAATTCAGAAAACTTTGATTTTTTCGGCCCCCGCCAGCCATGGCATGGGGTTTAGCGCGTCCAGATGCGGTGGCGTGGGCAAAATTGGCCTACACATGGAAATTTCACATTCTCCGTGAGCATACGCTCCTACCACGATATAAGGAGGTGTCGTGACACCTTCCGGTGTAATTCGGAAAAATTTGAATTTTTCGACCCCCGCTCGCCATGGCACGGGGCTTAGTGCGTCCAGTTGCGGTGGCGTGGACAAAATCGGCCTACACATGGAATTTTCACGTTCTCCTTGTGCACACGCTCCTACCACGATATAAGGAGGTGTCGTGACACCTTCCAGTGTAATTCGGAAAACTTTGATTTTTTCGACCCCCGCCCGCCATGGCACGGGGCTTAGCGCGTCCAGATGCGGTGGCGGGGGCAAAATCGGCCAACACATGGAATTTTCACGTTCTCCTTGTGCACACGCTCCTATTACGATATAAGGAGGTGTCGTGACACCTTCCGGTGTAATTCGGAAAACTTTGATTTTTTCGACCCCTGCCCGCCATGGCACGGGGATTAGCGCGTCCAGATGCGGTGGCATGGGAAAAATTGGCCTACACATGGAATTTTCACGTTCTTCTTTGCACACACTCCTACTACGATATAAGTAGGTGTCGTGATACCTTCCGGTGTAATTCAGAAAATTTGATTTTTTCGGCCCCCGCCAGCCATGGCATGGGGTTTAGCGCGTCCAGATGCGGTGGCGTGGGCAAAATTGGCCTACACATGGAATTTTCTTGGTGTCCTTGTGCACACGCTCCTACCACGATATAAGGAGGTGTCGAACACCTTCCGGTGTAATTCGGAAAACTTTGATTATTTCGACCCCCACCCGCCATGGCACGAGGCTTAGCGCATCCAGATGCGGTGGCATGGGAAAAATTGGCCTACACATGGAATTTTCTTGGTCTCCTTGTGCACACGCTCCTACCACGATATAAGGAGGTGTCGTGACACCTTCCGGTGTAATTCGGAAAACTTTGATTTTTTCGACCCCCGCCCGCCATGGCACGGGGATTAGCGCGTCCTGATGCGGTGGCATGGGAAAAATTGGCCTACACATGGAATTTTCACGTTCTTCTTTGCACACACTCCTACCACGATATAAGTAGGTGTCGTGATACCTTCCGGTGTAATTCAGAAAACTTTGATTTTTTCGGCCCCCGCCTGCCATGGCATGGGGTTTAGCGCGTCCAGATGCGGTGGCGTGGGCAAAATTGGCCTACACATGGAATTTTCTTGGTCTCCTTGTGCACACGCTCCTACCACGATATAAGGAGGTGTCGAACACCTTCCGGTGTAATTCTGAAAACTTGATTTTTTCGACCCCCGCTCGCCATGGCACGGGGCTTAGCGCGTCCAAATGCGGTGGCGTGGGCAAAATTGGCCTACACATGGAATTTTCAAGTTCTCCTTGTGCACACGCTCCTACCACGATACAAGGAGGTGTCGTGATACCTTCCGGTGTAATTCGGAAAACTTTGATTTTTTCGACCCCCGCCCGCCATGGCACGGGGCTTAGCGCGTCCAGATGCGGTGGCGTGGGCAAAATCGGCCTACACATCGAATTTTCACGTTCTCCATATGCACACGCTCCTACCACGATACAAGGAGGTGTCGTGACACCTTCCGGTGTAATTCGGAAAACTTTGATTTTTTCGACCCCAGCCCGCCATGGCACGGGGCTTAGCGCGTCCAGATGCGGTGGCGTGGGCAAAATCGGCCTACACAAGGAATTTTCACGTTCGCCCTGTGCACACGCTCCAACCACGATATAAGAAGGTGAGGTGACACCTTCCGGTGTAATTCGGAAAACTTTGATTTTTTCGACCCCCGCCCGCCATGGCACGGGGCTTAGCGCGTCCAGATGCGGTGGCATGGGAAAAATTGGCCTACACATGGAATGTTCACGTTCTCCTTTGCACACACTTCTACCACGATATAAGTAGGTGTCGTGATACCTTTCGGTGTAATTCAGAAAATTTTGATTTTTTCGGCCGCCGCCTGCCACGGCATGGGGTTTAGCGCGTCCAGATGCGGTGGCGTGGGCAAAATTGGCCTACACATGGAATTTTTTTGGTCTCCTTGTGCACACGCTCCTACCACGATATAAGGAGGTGTCGGACACCTTCCGGTGTAATTCGGAAAACTTTGATTATTTCGACCCCCGCCCGCCATGGCACGAGGCTTAGCGCGTCCAGATGCGGTGGCGGGGGCAAAATCGGCCAACACATGGAATTTTCACATTCTCCTTGTGCACACGCTCCTATTACGATATAAGGAGGTGTCGTGACACCTTCCGGTGTAATTCGGAAAACTTTGATTTTTTCGACCCCCGCCCGCCATGGCACGGGGATTAGCGCGTCCAGATGCGGTGGCATGGGAAAAATTGGCCTGCACATGGAATTTTCACGTTCTTCTTTGCTCACACTCCTACCACGATATAAGTAGGTGTCGTGATACCTTCCGGTGTAATTCAGAAAACTTTGATTTTTTCGGCCCCCGCCAGCCATGGCATGGGGTTTAGCGCGTCCAGATGCGGTGGCGTGGGCAAAATTGGCCTACACATGGAAATTTCACATTCTCCGTGAGCATACGCTCCTACCACGATATAAGGAGGTGTCGTGACACCTTCCGGTGTAATTCGGAAAAATTTGAATTTTTCGACCCCCGCTCGCCATGGCACGGGGCTTAGTGCGTCCAGTTGCGGTGGCGTGGACAAAATCGGCCTACACATGGAATTTTCACGTTCTCCTTGTGCACACGCTCCTACCACGATATAAGGAGGTGTCGTGACACCTTCCAGTGTAATTCGGAAAACTTTGATTTTTTCGACCCCCGCCCGCCATGGCACGGGGCTTAGCGCGTCCAGATGCGGTGGCGGGGGCAAAATCGGCCAACACATGGAATTTTCACGTTCTCCTTGTGCACACGCTCCTATTACGATATAAGGAGGTGTCGTGACACCTTCCGGTGTAATTCGGAAAACTTTGATTTTTTCGACCCCTGCCCGCCATGGCACGGGGATTAGCGCGTCCAGATGCGGTGGCATGGGAAAAATTGGCCTACACATGGAATTTTCACGTTCTTCTTTGCACACACTCCTACTACGATATAAGTAGGTGTCGTGATACCTTCCGGTGTAATTCAGAAAATTTGATTTTTTCGGCCCCCGCCAGCCATGGCATGGGGTTTAGCGCGTCCAGATGCGGTGGCGTGGGCAAAATTGGCCTACACATGGAATTTTCTTGGTGTCCTTGTGCACACGCTCCTACCACGATATAAGGAGGTGTCGAACACCTTCCGGTGTAATTCGGAAAACTTTGATTATTTCGACCCCCACCCGCCATGGCACGAGGCTTAGCGCATCCAGATGCGGTGGCATGGGAAAAATTGGCCTACACATGGAATTTTCTTGGTCTCCTTGTGCACACGCTCCTACCACGATATAAGGAGGTGTTGTGACACCTTCCGGTGTAATTCGGAAAACTTTGATTTTTTCGACCCCCGCCCGCCATGGCACGGGGATTAGCGCGTCCTGATGCGGTGGCATGGGAAAAATTGGCCTACACATGGAATTTTCACGTTCTTCTTTGCACACACTCCTACCACGATATAAGTAGGTGTCGTGATACCTTCCGGTGTAATTCAGAAAACTTTGATTTTTTCGGCCCCCGCCTGCCATGGCATGGGGTTTAGCGCGTCCAGATGCGGTGGCGTGGGCAAAATTGGCCTACACATGGAATTTTCTTGGTCTCCTTGTGCACACGCTCCTACCACGATATAAGGAGGTGTCGGACACCTTCCGGTGTAATTCGGAAAACTTTGATTATTTCGACCCCCACCCGCCATGGCACGAGGCTTAGCGCGTCCAGATGCGGTGGCGTGGGCAAAATCGGCCTACACATGGAAATTTCACATTCTCCGTGAGCACACGCTCCTACCACGATATAAGGAGGTGTCGTGACACCTTCCGGTGTAATTCGGAAAAATTTGAATTTTTCGACCCCCGCTCGCCATGGCACGGGGCTTAGCGCGTCCAGTAGCGGTGGCGTGGACAAAATCGGCCTACACATGGAATTTCCACGTTCTCCTTGTGCACATGCTCCTACCACGTTATAAGTAGGTGTCGTGATACCTTCCGGTGTAATTCAGAAAACTTTGATTTTTTCAACCACCGCCCGCCATGGCACGGGGCTTAGCGCGTCCAGATGCGGTGGCGTGGGCAAAATTGGCCTACACATGGAAATTTCACGTTCTCCGTGAGAACACGCTCCTACCACGATATAAGGAGGTGTCGTGACACCTTCCGATGTAATTCGGAAAACTTTGATTTTTTCGACCCCCGCCCGCCATGGCACGGGGCTTAGCGCGTCCAGATGCGGTGGCATGGGCAAAATCGGCCAACACAAGGAATTTTCACGTTCTCCTTGTGCACACGCTCCTACCACGATATAAGGAGGTGTCGTGACACCTTCCGGTGTAATTCGGAAAACTTTGATTTTTTCGACCCCCGCCCGCCATGGCACGGGGATTAGCGCGTCCAGATGCGGTGGCATGGGAAAAATTGGCCTACACATGGAATTTTCACGTTCTACTTTGCACACACTCCTACCACGATATAAGTAGGTGTCGTGATACCTTCCGGTGTAATTCAGAAAACTTTGATTTTTCCGGCCCCCGCCTGCCATGGCATGGGGTTTAGCGCGTCCAGATGCGGTGGCGTGGGCAAAATTGGCCTACACATGGAATTTTCTTGGTCTCCTTGTGCACACGCTCCTACCACGATATAAGGAGGTGTCGGACACCTTCCGGTGTAATTCGGAAAACTTTGATTATTTCGACCCCCACCCGCCATGGCACGAGGCTTAGCGCGTCCAGATGCGGTGGCGTGGGCAAAATCGGCCTACACATGGAAATTTCACATTCTCCGTGAGCACACGCTCCTACCACGATATAAGGAGGTGTCGTGACACCTTCCAGTGTAATTCGGAAAAATTTGAATTTTTCGACCCCCGCTCGCCATGGCACGGGGCTTAGCGCGTCCAGATGCGGTGGCATGGGCAAAATCGGCCAACACAAGGAATTTTCACGTTCTCCTTGTGCACACGCTCCTACCACAATATAAGGAGGTGTCGCGACACCGTCCGGTGTAATTCGGAAAACTTTGATTTTTTCGACCCCCGCCCGCCATGGCACGGGGATTAGCGCGTCCAGATGCGGTGGCATGGGAAAAATTGGCCTACACATGGAATTTTCACGTTCTTCTTTGCACACACTCCTACCACGATATAAGTAGGTGTCGTGATACCTTCCGGTGTAATTCAGAAAACTTTGATTTTTTCGGCCCCCGCCTGCCATGGCATGGGGTTTAGCGCGTCCAGATGCGGTGGCGTGGGCAAAATTGGCCTGCACATGGAATTTTCTTGGTCTTCTTGTGCACACGCTCCTACCACGATATAAGGAGGTGTCGGACACCTTCCGGTGTAATTCGGAAAACTTTGATTATTTCGACCCCCACCCGCCATGGCACGAGGCTTAGCGCGTCCAGATGCGGTGGCGTGGGCAAAATCGGCCTACACATGGAAATTTCACATTCTCCGTGAGCACACGCTCCTACCACGATATAAGGAGGTGTCGTGACACCTTCCAGTGTAATTCGGAAAAATTTGAATTTTTCGACCCCCGCCCGCCATGGCACGGGGCTTAGTGCATCCTGATGCGGTGGCGTGGGAAAATTGGCCTACACATGGAATTTTCACGTTCTCCATGTGCACACGCTCCTACCACAATACAAGGAGGTGACGTGACACATTCCGGTGTAATTCCAAAAACTTGATTTTTTCGACCCCCGCTCGCCATGGCATGGGGCTTAGCGCGTCCAAATGCGGTGGCGTGGGCAAAATTGGCCTACACATGGAATTTTCTTGGTCTCCTTGTGCACACGCTCCTACCACGATATAAGGAGGTGTCGTGACACCTTCCGGTGTAATTCGGAAAAATTTGAATTTTTCGACCCCCGCTCGCCATGGCACGGGGCTTAGCGCGTCCAGTTGCGGTGGCGTGGACAAAATCGGCCTACACATGGAATTTTCACGTTCTCCTTGTGCACACGCTCCTACCACGATATAAGGAGGTGTCGTGACACCTTCCAGTGTAATTCGGAAAACTTTGATTTTTTCGACCCCCGCCCGCCATGGCACGGGGCTTAGCGCGTCCAGATGCGGTGGCGGGGGCATAATCGGCCAACACATGGAATTTTCACGTTCTCCTTGTGCACACGCTCCTATTACGATATAAGGAGGTGTCGTGACACCTTCCGGTGTAATTCGGAAAACTTTGATTTTTTCGACCCCTGCCCGCCATGGCACGGGGATTAGCGCGTCCAGATGCGGTGGCATGGGAAAAATTGGCCTACACATGGAATTTTCACGTTCTTCTTTGCACACACTCCTACTACGATATAAGTAGGTGTCGTGATACCTTCCGGTGTAATTCAGAAAATTTGATTTTTTCGGCCGCCGCCAGCCATGGCATGGGGTTTAGCGCGTCCAGATGCGGTGGCGTGGGCAAAATTGGCCTACACATGGAATTTTCTTGGTCTCCTTGTGCACACGCTCCTACCACGATATAAGGAGGTGTCGAACACCTTCCGGTGTAATTCGGAAAACTTTGATTATTTCGACCCCCACCCGCCATGGCACGAGGCTTAGCGCATCCAGATGCGGTGGCATGGGAAAAATTGGCCTACACATGGAATTTTCTTGGTCTCCTTGTGCACACGCTCCTACCACGATATAAGGAGGTGTCGTGACACCTTCCGGTGTAATTCGGAAAACTTTGATTTTTTCGACCCCCGCCCGCCATGGCACGGGGATTAGCGCGTCCTGATGCGGTGGCATGGGAAAAATTGTCCTACACATGGAATTTTCACGTTCTTCTTTGCACACACTCCTACCACGATATAAGTAGGTGTCGTGATACCTTCCGGTGTAATTCAGAAAACTTTGATTTTTTCGGCCCCCGCCTGCCATGGCATGGGGTTTAGCGCGTCCAGATGCGGTGGCGTGGGCAAAATTGGCCTACACATGGAATTTTCTTGGTCTCCTTGTGCACACGCTCCTACCACGATATAAGGAGGTGTCGGACACCTTCCGGTGTAATTCGGAAAACTTTGATTATTTCGACCCCCACCCGCCATGGCATGAGGCTTAGCGCGTCCAGATGCGGTGGCGTGGGCAAAATCGGCCTACACATGGAAATTTCACATTCTCCGTGAGCACACGCTCCTGCCACGATATAAGGAGGTGTCGTGACACCTTCCGGTGTAATTCGGAAAAATTTGAATTTTTCGACCCCCGCTCGCCATGGCACGGGGCTTAGCGCGTCCAGATGCGGTGGCGTGGGCAAAATTGGCCTACACATGGAATTTTCTTGGTCTCCTTGTGCACACGCTCCTACCACGATATAAGGAGGTGTCGGACACCTTCCGGTGTAATTCGGAAAACTTTGATTATTTCGACCCCCACCCGCCATGGCACGAGGCTTAGCGCGTCCAGATGCGGTGGCGTGGGCAAAATCGGCCTACACATGGAAATTTCACATTCTCCGTGAGCACACGCTCCTACCACAATATAAGGAGGTGTCGTGACACCTTCCAGTGTAATTCGGAAAAATTTGAATTTTTCGACCCCCGCTCGCCATGGCACGGGGCTTAGCGCGTCCAGATGCGGTGGCATGGGCAAAATCGGCCAACACAAGGAATTTTCACGTTCTTCTTTGCACACACTCCTACCACGATATAAGTAGGTGTCGTGATACCTTCCGGTGTAATTCAGAAAACTTTGATTTTTTCGGCCCCCGCCTGCCATGGCATGGGGTTTAGCGCGTCCAGATGCGGTGGCGTGGGCAAAATTGGCCTACACATGGAATTTTCTTGGTCTTCTTGTGCACACGCTCCTACCACGATATAAGGAGGTGTCGGACACCTTCCGGTGTAATTCGGAAAACTTTGATTATTTCGACCCCCACCCGACATGGCACGAGGCTTAGCGCGTCCAGATGCGGTGGCGTGGGCAAAATCGGCCTACACATGGAAATTTCACATCCTCCGTGAGCACACGCTCCTACCACGATATAAGGAGGTGTCGTGACACCTTCCAGTGTAATTCGGAAAAATTTGAATTTTTCGACCCCCGCCCGCCATGGCACGGGGCTTAGTGCATCCTGATGCGGTGGCGTGGGAAAATTGGCCTACACATGGAATTTTCACGTTCTCCATGTGCACACGCTCCTACCACAATACAAGGAGGTGACGTGACACATTCCGGTGTAATTCCAAAAACTTGATTTTTTCGACCCCCGCTCGCCATGGCACGGGGCTTAGCGCGTCCAAATGCGGTGGCGTGGGCAAAATTGGCCTACACATGGAATTTTCAAGTTCTCCTTGTGCACACGCTCCTACCACGATACAAGGAGGTGTCGTGACACCTTCCGGTGTAATTCGGAAAACTTTGATTTTTTCGACCCCCGCCCGCCATGGCATGGGGCTTAGCGCGTCCAGATGCGGTGGCGTGGGCAAAATCGGCCTACACATGGAATTTTCACGTTCTACATATGCACATGCTCCTACCACGATAAAAGGAGGTGTCGTGACACCTTCCAGTGTAACTCGGAAAACTTTGATTTTTTCGACACCCGCCCGCCATGGCACGGGGCTTAGTGCGTCCAAATGCGGTAGCGTGGGCAAAATCGGCCTACACATGGAATTTTCACGTTCTCCATATGAACACGCTCCTACCACGATACAAGGAGGTGTCGTGACACCTTCCAGTGTAATTCGGAAAATTTTGATTTTTTCGACCCCCGCCCGCCAAGGCACGGGCTTAGTGCGTCCAAATGCGGTTGCGTGGGCCAAATCGGCCTACACTTGGAATTTTACGTTCTTCATATGCACACGCTCCTACCACGATACAAGGAGGTGACGTGACACATTCCGGTGTAATTCAGAAAACTTTATTTTTTCGACCCCCGCTCGCCAAGGCACTGGGCTTAGCGCGTCCAAATGCGTTGGCGTGGGCAAAATTGGCCTACACATGGAATTTTCAAGTTCTCCTTGTGCACACGCTCCTACCACGATATAAGTAGGTGTCGTGATACCTTTCGGTGTAATTCAGAAAACTTTCATTTTTTCGACCCCCGCCCGCCATGGCACGGGGCTTAGTGCATCCCGATGCGGTGGCGTGGGAAAATTGGCCTACACATGGAATTTTCACGTTCTCCATGTGCACACGCTCCTACCACAATACAAGGAGGTGACGTGACACATTCCGGTGTAATTCTGAAAACTTGATTTTTTCGACCCCCGCTCGCCATGGCACGGGGCTTAGCGCGTCCAAATGCGGTGGCGTGGGCAAAATTGGCCTACACATGGAATTTTCAAGTTCTCCTTGTGCACACGCTCCTACCACGATACAAGGAGGTGTCGTGATACCTTCCGGTGTAATTCGGAAAACTTTGATTTTTTCGACCCCCGCCCACCATGGCACGGGGCTTAGCGCGTCGAGATGCGGTGGCGTGGGCAAAATCGGCCTACACATCGAATTTTCACGTTCTCCATATGCACACGCTCCTACCACGATACAAGGAGGTGTCGTGACACCTTCCGGTGTAATTCGGAAAACTTTGATTTTTTCGACCCCAGCCCGCCATGGCACGGGGCTTAGCGCGTCCAGATGCGGTGGCGTGGGCAAAATCGGCCTACACAAGGAATTTTCACGTTCGCCCTGTGCACACGCTCCTACCACAATACAAGGAGTTGACGTGACACATTCCTGTGTAATTCAGAAAACTTGATTTTTTGACCCCCGCTCGCCATGGCACGGGGCTTAGCTCGTCCAAATGCGGTGGCTTGGGCAAAATTGGCCTACACATGGAATTTTCAAGTTCTCCTTGTGCACACGCTCCTACCACGATAAAAGGAGGTGTCGTGACACCTTCCGGTGTAATTCGGAAAACTTTGATTTTTTCGACCGCCGCCCGCCTTGGCACGGGGCTTAGTGCGTCCAGATGCGGTGGCATGGGCAAAATCGGCCTACACATGGAATTTTCACGTTCTTCATATGCACACGCTCCTACCACGATACAAGGAGGTGTCATGACACCTTCTGGTGTAATTCGGAAAACTTTGATTTTTTCGACCCGCCCGCCATGGCACGGGGCTTAGTGCGTCCAAATGCGGTGGCATGGGCAAAATCGGCCTACACATGGAATTTTCACGTTCTCCATCTGAACACGCTCCTGCCACGATACAAGGAGGTGTCGCGATACCTTTCGGTGTAATTCGGAAAACTTTGATTTTTATCGACCCCCGCTCGCCATGGCATGGGGCTTAGCGCGTCCAAATGCGGTGGCATGGTCTAAATCGGCCTACACATGGAATTTTCACGTTCTCCCTGTGCACACGCTCCTACCACGATACAAGGAGGTGACGTGACACATTCCGGTGTAATTCAGAAAACTTGATTTTTTCGACCCCCGCTCGCCAAGGCACGGGGCTTAGCGCGTCCAAATGCGGTGGCGTGGGCAAAATTGGCCTACACATGGAATTTTCAAATTCTCCTTTTGCACACGCTCCTACCACGATACAAGGAGGTGTCGTGACACCTTCCGGTGTAATTCGGAAAACTTTGATTTTTTCGACCCCCGCCCGCCAGGGCACGGGGCTTAGTGCGTCCAAATGCGGTGGCGTGGGCAAAATCGGCCTACACAAGGAATTTTCACGTTCTACATATGCACACGCTCCTACCACGATACAAGGAGGTGTCGTGACACCTTCCGGTGTAACACGGAAAACTTTGATTTTTTCGACCCCCGCCCGCCAGGGCACGGGGCTTAGTGCGTCCAAATGCGGTGGCGTGGGCAAAATCGGCCTACACAAGGAATTTTCACGTTCTACATATGCACACGCTCCTACCACGATACAAGGAGGTGTCGTGACACCTTCCGGTGTAATTCGGAAAACTTTGATTTTTTCGACCGCCGCCCGCCTTGGCACGGGGCTTAGTGCGTCCAGATGCGGTGGCATGGGCAAAATCGGCCTACACATGGAATTTTCACGTTCTTCATATGCACACGCTCCTACCACGATACAAGGAGGTGTCATGACACCTTCTGGTGTAATTCGGAAAACTTTGATTTTTTCGACCCCCGCCCGCCATGGCACGGGGCTTAGTGCGTCCAAATGCGGTAGCGTGGGCAAAATCGGCCTACACATGGAATTTTCATGTTCTCCATATGCACACGCTCCTACCACGATACAAGGAGGTGTCGTGACACCTTCCAGTGTAATTCGGAAAACTTTGATTTTTTCGACCCCCGCCCGCCATGGCACGGGGCTTAGTGCGTCCAAATGCGGTTGCGTGGGCAAAATCGGCCTACACATGGAATTTTCACGTTCTTCATATGCACACGCTCCTACCACGATACAAGGAGGTGTCATGACACCTTCTGGTGTAATTCGGAAAACTTTGATTTTTTCGACCCGCCCGCCATGGCACGGGGCTTAGTGCGTCCAAATGCGGTGGCATGGGCAAAATCGGCCTACACATGCAATTTTCACGTTCTCCATCTGAACACGCTCCTACCACGATACAAGGAGGTGTCGCGATACCTTTCGGTGTAATTCGGAAAACTTTGATTTTTATCGACCCCCGCTCGCCATGGCATGGGGCTTAGCGCGTCCAAATGCGGTGGCATGGTCTAAATCGGCCTACACATGGAATTTTCACGTTCTCCCTGTGCACACGCTCCTACCACGATACAAGGAGGTGACGTGACACATTCCGGTGTAATTCAGAAAACTTGATTTTTTCGACCCCCGCTCGCCAAGGCACGGGGCTTAGCGCGTCCAAATGCGGTGGCGTGGGCAAAATCGGCCTACACAAGGAATTTTCACGTTCTACATATGCACACGCTCCTACCACGATACAAGGAGGTGTCGTGACACCTTCCGGTGTAACACGGAAAACTTTGATTTTTTCGACCCCCGCCCGCCATGGCACGGGGCTTAGTATGTCCAAATGCGGTTGCGTGGTAAAAATCGGCCTACACATGCAATTTTCACGTTCTTCATATGCACACGCTCCTACCACGATACAAGGAGGTGTCGTGACACCTTCCGGTGTAATTCGGAAAACTTTGATTTTTTCGACCGCCGCCCGCCTTGGCACGGGGCTTAGTGCGTCCAGATGCGGTGGCATGGGCAAAATCGGCCTACACATGGAATTTTCACGTTCTTCATATGCACACGCTCCTACCACGATACAAGGAGGTGTCATGACACCTTCTGGTGTAATTCGGAAAACTTTGATTTTTTCGACCCCCGCCCGCCATGGCACGGGGCTTAGTGCGTCCAAATGCGGTAGCGTGGGCAAAATCGGCCTACACATGGAATTTTCATGTTCTCCATATGCACACGCTCCTACCACGATACAAGGAGGTGTCGTGACACCTTCCAGTGTAATTCGGAAAACTTTGATTTTTTCGACCCCCGCCCGCCATGGCACGGGGCTTAGTGCGTCCAAATGCGGTTGCGTGGGCAAAATCGGCCTACACATGGAATTTTCACGTTCTTCATATGCACACGCTCCTACCACGATACAAGGAGGTGTCATGACACCTTCTGGTGTAATTCGGAAAACTTTGATTTTTTCGACCCGCCCGCCATGGCACGGGGCTTAGTGCGTCCAAATGCGGTGGCATGGGCAAAATCGGCCTACACATGCAATTTTCACGTTCTCCATCTGAACACGCTCCTACCACGATACAAGGAGGTGTCGCGATACCTTTCGGTGTAATTCGGAAAACTTTGATTTTTATCGACCCCCGCTCGCCATGGCATGGGGCTTAGCGCGTCCAAATGCGGTGGCATGGTCTAAATCGGCCTACACATGGAATTTTCACGTTCTCCCTGTGCACACGCTCCTACCACGATACAAGGAGGTGACGTGACACATTCCGGTGTAATTCAGAAAACTTGATTTTTTCGACCCCCGCTCGCCAAGGCACGGGGCTTAGCGCGTCCAAATGCGGTGGCGTGGGCAAAATTGGCCTACACATGGAATTTTCAAATTCTCCTTTTGCACACGCTCCTACCACGATACAAGGAGGTGTCGTGACACCTTCCGGTGTAATTCGGAAAACTTTGATTTTTTCGACCCCCGCCCGCCATGGCACGGGGCTTAGTGCGTCCAAATGCGGTTGCGTGGGCAAAATCGGCCTACACATGGAATTTTCACGTTCTTCATATGCACACGCTCCTACCACGATACAAGGAGGTGTCATGACACCTTCTGGTGTAATTCGGAAAACTTTGATTTTTTCGACCCGCCCGCCATGGCACGGGGCTTAGTGCGTCCAAATGCGGTGGCATGGGCAAAATCGGCCTACACAAGGAATTTTCACGTTCGCCCTGTGCACACGCTCCTACCACGATACAAGGAGGTGTCGCGATACCTTTCGGTGTAATTCGGAAAACTTTGATTTTTATCGACCCCCGCTCGCCATGGCATGGGGCTTAGCGCGTCCAAATGCGGTGGCATGGTCTAAATCGGCCTACACATGGAATTTTCACGTTCTCCCTGTGCACACGCTCCTACCACGATACAAGGAGGTGACGTGACACATTCCGGTGTAATTCAGAAAACTTGATTTTTTCGACCCCCGCTCGCCAAGGCACGGGGCTTAGCGCGTCCAAATGCGGTGGCGTGGGCAAAATCGGCCTACACAAGGAATTTTCACGTTCTACATATGCACACGCTCCTACCACGATACAAGGAGGTGTCGTGACACCTTCCGGTGTAACACGGAAAACTTTGATTTTTTCGACCCCCGCCCGCCATGGCACGGGGCTTAGTATGTCCAAATGCGGTTGCGTGGTAAAAATCGGCCTACACATGCAATTTTCACGTTCTTCATATGCACACGCTCCTACCACGATACAAGGAGGTGTCGTGACACCTTCCGGTGTAATTCGGAAAACTTTGATTTTTTCGACCCCCGCCCGCCATGGCACGGGGCTTAGCGCGTCCAGATGCGGTGGCGTAGGCAAAATCGGCCTACACATCGAATTTTCACGTTCTCCATATGCACACGCTCCTACCACGATACAAGGAGGTGTCGTGACACCTTCCGGTGTAATTCGGAAAACTTTGATTTTTTTGACCCCCGCCCGCCATGGCACGGGGCTTAGCGCGTCCAGATGCGGTGGCGTGGGCAAAATCGGCCTACACAAGGAATTTTCACGTTCGCCCTGTGCACACGCTCCTACCACGATACAAGGAGGTGACGTGACACATTCCGGTGTAATTCAGAAAACTTGATTTTTTCGACCCCCGCTCGCCATGGCACGGGGCTTAGCGCGTCCAAATGCGGTGGCGTGGGCAAAATTGGCCTACACATGGAATTTTCACGTTCTCCATGTGAACACGCTCCTACCACGATACAAGGAGGTGTCGCGATACCTTTCGGTGTAATTCAGAAAACTTTCATTTTTTCGACCCCCGCCCGCCATGGCACGGGGCTTAGTGCGTCCCGATGCGGTGGCGTGGGAAAATATGCCTACACATGGAATTTTCACGTTCTCCATGTGCACACGCTCCTACCACAATACAAGGAGGTGACGTGACACATTCCGGTGTAATTCTGAAAACTTGATTTTTTCGACCCCCGCTCGCCATGGCACGGGGCTTAGCGCGTCCAAATGCGGTGGCGTGGGCAAAATTGGCCTACACATGGAATTTTCAAGTTCTCCTTGTGCACACGCTCCTACCACGATATAAGTAGGTGTCGTGATACCTTTCGGTGTAATTCAGAAAACTTTCATTTTTTCGACCCCCGCCCGCCATGGCACGGGGCTTAGTGCGTCCCGATGCGGTGGCGTGGGAAAATTGGCCTACACATGGAATTTTCACGTTCTCCATGTGCACACGCTCCTACCACAATACAAGGAGGTGACGTGACACATTCCGGTGTAATTCTGAAAACTTGATTTTTTCGACCCCCGCTCGCCATGGCACGGGGCTTAGCGCGTCCAAATGCGGTGGCGTGGGCAAAATTGGCCTACACATGGAATTTTCAAGTTCTCCTTGTGCACACGCTCCTACCACGATATAAGTAGGTGTCGTGATACCTTTCGGTGTAATTCAGAAAACTTTCATTTTTTCGACCCCCGCCCGCCATGGCACGGGGCTTAGTGCGTCCCGATGCGGTGGCGTGGGAAAATTGGCCTACACATGGAATTTTCACGTTCTCCATGTGCACACGCTCCTACCACAATACAAGGAGGTGACGTGACACATTCCGGTGTAATTCTGAAAACTTGATTTTTTCGACCCCCGCTCGCCATGGCACGGGGCTTAGCGCGTCCAAATGCGGTTGCGTGGGCAAAATTGGCCTACACATGGAATTTTCAAGTTCTCCTTGTGCACACGCTCCTACCACGATACAAGGAGGTGTCGTGATACCTTCCGGTGTAATTCGGAAAACTTTGATTTTTTCGACCCCCGCCCACCATGGCACGGGGCTTAGCGCGTCGAGATGCGGTGGCGTGGGCAAAATCGGCCTACACATCGAATTTTCACGTTCTCCATATGCACACGCTCCTACCACGATACAAGGAGGTGTCGTGACACCTTCCGGTGTAATTCGGAAAACTTTGATTTTTTCGACCCCAGCCCGCCATGGCACGGGGCTTAGCGCGTCCAGATGCGGTGGCGTGGGCAAAATCGGCCTACACAAGGAATTTTCACGTTCGCCCTGTGCACACGCTCCTACCACGATACAAGGAGTTGACGTGACACATTCCTGTGTAATTCAGAAAACTTGATTTTTTGACCCCCGCTCGCCATGGCACGGGGCTTAGCTCGTCCAAATGCGGTGGCTTGGGCAAAATTGGCCTACACATGGAATTTTCAAGTTCTCCTTGTGCACACGCTCCTACCACGATACAAGGAGGTGTCGTGACACCTTCCGGTGTAATTCGGAAAACTTTGATTTTTTCGACCGCCGCCCGCCTTGGCACGGGGCTTAGTGCGTCCAGATGCGGTGGCATGGGCAAAATCGGCCTACACGTGGAATTTTCACGTTCTTCATATGCACACGCTCCTACCACGATACAAGGAGGTGTCATGACACCTTCTGGTGTAATTCGGAAAACTTTGATTTTTTCGACCCCCGCCCGCCATGGCACGGGGCTTAGTGCGTCCAAATGCGGTAGCGTGGGCAAAATCGGCCTACACATGGAATTTTCATGTTCTCCATATGCACACGCTCCTACCACGATACAAGGAGGTGTCGTGACACCTTCCAGTGTAATTCGGAAAACTTTGATTTTTTCGACCCCCGCCCGCCATGGCACGGGGCTTAGTGCGTCCAAATGCGGTTGCGTGGGCAAAATCGGCCTACACATGGAATTTTCACGTTCTTCATATGCACACGCTCCTACCACGATACAAGGAGGTGTCGTGACACCTTCCGGTGTAATTCGGAAAACTTTGATTTTTTCGACCCCCGCCCGCCATGGCACGGGGCTTAGCGCGTCCAGATGCGGTGGCGTGGGCAAAATCGGCCTACACATCGAATTTTCACGTTCTCCATATGCACACGCTCCTACCACGATACAAGGAGGTGTCGTGACACCTTCCGGTGTAATTCGGAAAACTTTGATTTTTTCGACCCCCGCCCGCCATGGCACGGGGCTTAGCGAGTCCAGATGCGGTGGCGTGGGCAAAATCGGCCTACACAAGGAATTTTCACGTTCGCCCTGTGCACACGCTCCTACCACGATACAAGGAGGTGTCGCGATACCTTTCGGTGTAATTCGGAAAACTTTGATTTTTATCGACCCCCGCTCGCCATGGCATGGGGCTTAGCGCGTCCAAATGCGGTGGCATGGTCAAAATCGGCCTACACATGGAATTTTCACGTTCTCCCTGTGCACACGCTCCTACCACGATACAAGGAGGTGACGTGACACATTCCGGTGTAATTCAGAAAACTTGATTTTTTCGACCCCCGCTCGCCAAGGCACGGGGCTTAGCGCGTCCAAATGCGGTGGCGTGGGCAAAATTGGCCTACACATGGAATTTTCAAATTCTCCTTTTGCACACGCTCCTACCACGATACAAGGAGGTGTCGTGACACCTTCCGGTGTAATTCGGAAAACTTTGATTTTTTCGACCCCCGCCCGCCATGGCACGGGGCTTAGTGCGTCCAAATGCGGTGGCGTGGGCAAAATCGGCCTACACAAGGAATTTTCACGTTCTACATATGCACACGCTCCTACCACGATACAAGGAGGTGTCGTGACACCTTCCGGTGTAACACGGAAAACTTTGATTTTTTCGACCCCCGCCCGCCATGGCACGGGGCTTAGTATGTCCAAATGCGGTTGCGTGGTCAAAATTGGCATACACATGCAATTTTCACGTTCTTCATATGCACACGCTCCTACCACGATACAAGGAGGTGTCGTGACACCTTCCGGTGTAATTCGGAAAACTTTGATTTTTTCGACCCCCGCCCGCCATGGCACGGGGCTTAGCGCGTCCAGATGCGGTGGCGTGGGCAAAATCGGCCTACACATCAAATTTTCACGTTCTCCATATGCACACGCTCCTACCACGATACAAGGAGGTGTCGTGACACCTTCCGGTGTAATTCGGAAAACTTTGATTTTTTCGACCCCCGCCCGCCATGGCACGGGGCTTAGCGCGTCCAGATGCGGTGGCGTGGGCAAAATCGGCCTACACAAGGAATTTTCACGTTCGCCCTGTGCACACGCTCCTACCACGATACAAGGAGGTGACGTGACACATTCCGGTGTAATTCAGAAAACTTGATTTTTTCGACCCCCGCTCGCCATGGCACGGGGCTTAGCGCGTCCAAATGCGGTGGCGTGGGCAAAATTGGCCTACACATGGAATTTTCACGTTCTCCATGTGAACACGCTCCTACCACGATACAAGGAGGTGTCGCGATACCTTTCGGTGTAATTCGGAAAACTTTGATTTTTATCGACCCCCGCTCGCCATGGCATGGGGCTTAGCGCGTCCAAATGCGGTGGCATGGTCAAAATCGGCCTACACATGGAATTTTCACGTTCTCCCTGTGCACACTCTCCTACCACGATACAAGGAGGTGACGTGACACATTCCGGTGTAATTCAGAAGACTTGATTTTTTCGACCCCCGCTCGCCAAGGCACGGGGCTTAGCGCGTCCAAATGCGGTGGCGTGGGCAAAATTGGCCTACACATGGAATTTTCAAATTCTCCTTTTGCACACGCTCCTACCACGATAAAAGGAGGTGTCGTGACACCTTCCGGTGTAATTCGGAAAACTTTGATTTTTTCGACCCCCGCCCGCCATGGCACGGGGCTTAGTGCGTCCAAATGCGGTGGCGTGGGCAAAATCGGCCTACACAAGGAATTTTCACGTTCTACATATGCACACGCTCCTACCACGATACAAGGAGGTGACGTGACACATTCCGGTGTAACACGGAAAACTTTGATTTTTTCGACCCCCGCCCGCCATGGCACGGGGCTTAGTATGTCCAAATGCGGTTGCGTGGTCAAAATCGGCCTACACATGCAATTTTCACGTTCTTCATATGCACACGCTCCTACCACGATACAAGGAGGTGTCGTGACACCTTCCGGTGTAATTCGGAAAACTTTGATTTTTTCGACCCCCGCCCGCCATGGCACGGGGCTTAGCGCGTCCAGATGCGGTGGCGTGGGCAAAATCGGCCTACACAAGGAATTTTCACGTTCGCCCTGTGCACACGCTCCTACCACGATACAAGGAGGTGACGTGACACATTCCGGTGTAATTCAGAAAACTTGATTTTTTCGACCCCCGCTCGCCATGGCACGGGGCTTAGCGCGTCCAAATGCGGTGGCGCGGGCAAAATTGGCCTACACATGGAATTTTCACGTTCTCCATGTGAACACGCTCCTACCACGATACAAGGAGGTGTCGCGATACCTTTCGGTGTAATTCGGAAAACTTTGATTTTTATCGACCCCCGCTCGCCATGGCATGGGGCTTAGCGCGTCCAAATGCGGTGGCATGGTCAAAATCGGCCTACACATGGAATTTTCACGTTCTCCCTGTGCACACTCTCCTACCACGATACAAGGAGGTGACGTGACACATTCCGGTGTAATTCAGAAGACTTGATTTTTTCGACCCCCGCTCGCCAAGGCACGGGGTTTAGCGCGTCCAAATGCGGTGGCGTGGGCAAAATTGGCCTACACATGGAATTTTCAAATTCTCCTTTTGCACACGCTCCTACCACGATAAAAGGAGGTGTCGTGACACCTTCCGGTGTAATTCGGAAAACTTTGATTTTTTCGACCCCCGCCCGCCATGGCACGGGGCTTAGTGCGTCCAAATGCGGTGGCGTGGGCAAAATCGGCCTACACAAGGAATTTTCACGTTCTACATATGCACACGCTCCTACCACGATACAAGGAGGTGACGTGACACATTCCGGTGTAACACGGAAAACTTTGATTTTTTCGACCCCCGCCCGCCATGGCACGGGGCTTAGTATGTCCAAATGCGGTTGCGTGGTCAAAATCGGCCTACACATGCAATTTTCACGTTCTTCATATGCACACACTCCTACCACGATACAAGGAGGTGTCGTGACACCTTCCGGTGTAATTCGGAAAACTTTGATTTTTTCGACCCCCGCCCGCCATGGCACGGGGCTTAGCGCGTCCAGATGCGGTGGCGTGGGCAAAATCGGCCTACACATCGAATTTTCACGTTCTCCATATGCACACGCTCCTACCACGATACAAGGAGGTGTCGTGACACCTTCCGGTGTAATTCGGAAAACTTTGATTTTTTCGACCCCCGCCCGCCATGGCACGGGGCTTAGCGCGTCCAGATGCGGTGGCGTGGGCAAAATCGGCCTACACAAGGAATTTTCACGTTCGCCCTGTGCACACGCTCCTACCACGATACAAGGAGGTGACGTGACACATTCCGGTGTAATTCAGAAAACTTGATTTTTTCGACCCCCGCTCGCCATGGCACGGGGCTTAGCGCGTCCAAATGCGGTGGTGTGGGCAAAATTGGCCTACACATGGAATTTTCACGTTCTCCATGTGAACACGCTCCTACCACGATACAAGGAGGTGTCGCGATACCTTTCGGTGTAATTCGGAAAACTTTGATTTTTATCGACCCCCGCTCGCCATGGCATGGGGCTTAGCGCGTCCAAATGCGGTGGCATGGTCAAAATCGGCCTACACATGGAATTTTCACGTTCTCCCTGTGCACACGCTCCTACCACGATACAAGGAGGTGACGTGACACATTCCGGTGTAATTCAGAAAACTTGATTTTTTCGACCCCCGCTCGCCATGGCACGGGGCTTAGTGCGTCCAAATGCGGTGGCATGGGCAAAATCGGCCTACACATGGAATTTTCACGTTCTCCATCTTAACACGCTCCTACCACGATACAAGGAGGTGTCGCGATACCTTTCGGTGTAATTCGGAAAACTTTGATTTTTATCGACCCCCGCTCGCCATGGCATGGGGCTTAGCGCGTCCAAATGCGGTGGCATGGTCAAAATCGGCCTACACATGGAATTTTCACGTTCTCCCTGTGCACACGCTCCTACCACGATACAAGGAGGTGACGTGACACATTCCGGTGTAATTCAGAAAACTTGATTTTTTCGACCCCCGCTCGCCAAGGCACGGGGCTTAGCGCGTCCAAATGCGGTGGCGTGGGCAAAATTGGCCTACACATGGAATTTTCAAATTCTCCTTTTGCACACGCTCCTACCACGATACAAGGAGGTGTCGTGACACCTTCCGGTGTAATTCGGAAAACTTTGATTTTTTCGACCCCCGCCCGCCATGGCACGGGGCTTAGTGCGTCCAAATGCGGTGGCGTGGGCAAAATCGGCCTACACAAGGAATTTTCACGTTCTACATATGCACACGCTCCTACCACGATACAAGGAGGTGTCGTGACACCTTCCGGTGTAACACGGAAAACTTTGATTTTTTCGACCCCCGCCCGCCATGGCACGGGGCTTAGTATGTCCAAATGCGGTTGCGTGGTCAAAATCGGCCTACACATGCAATTTTCACGTTCTTCATATGCACACGCTCCTACCACGATACAAGGAGGTGTCGTGACACCTTCCGGCGTAATTCGGAAAACTTTGATTTTTTCGACCCCCGCCCGCCATGGCACGGGGCTTAGCGCGTCCAGATGCGGTGGCGTGGGCAAAATCGGCCTACACATCGAATTTTCACGTTCTCCATATGCACACGCTCCTACCACGATACAAGGAGGTGTCGTGACACCTTCCGGTGTAATTCGGAAAACTTTGATTTTTTCGACCCCCGCCCGCCATGGCACGGGGCTTAGCGCGTCCAGATGCGGTGGCGTGGGCAAAATCGGCCTACACAAGGAATTTTCACGTTCGCCCTGTGCACACGCTCCTACCACGATACAAGGAGGTGTCGCGATACCTTTCGGTGTAATTCGGAAAACTTTGATTTTTATCGACCCCCGCTCGCCATGGCATGGGGCTTAGCGCGTCCAAATGCGGTGGCATGGTCAAAATCGGCCTACACATGGAATTTTCACGTTCTCCCTGTGCACACGCTCCTACCACGATACAAGGAGGTGACGTGACACATTCCGGTGTAATTCAGAAAACTTGATTTTTTCGACCCCCGCTCGCCAAGGCACGGGGCTTAGCGCGTCCAAATGCGGTGGCGTGGGCAAAATTGGCCTACACATGGAATTTTCAAATTCTCCTTTTGCACACGCTCCTACCACGATACAAGGAGGTGTCGTGACACCTTCCGGTGTAATTCGGAAAACTTTGATTTTTTCGACCCCCGCCCGCCATGGCACGGGGCTTAGTGCGTCCAAATGCGGTGGCGTGGGCAAAATCGGCCTACACAAGGAATTTTCACGTTCTACATATGCACACGCTCCTACCACGATACAAGGAGGTGTCGTGACACCTTCCGGTGTAACACGGAAAACTTTGATTTTTTCGACCCCCGCCCGCCATGGCACGGGGCTTAGTATGTCCAAATGCGGTTGCGTGGTCAAAATCGGCCTACACATGCAATTTTCACGTTCTTCATATGCACACGCTCCTACCACGATACAAGGAGGTGTCGTGACACCTTCCGGTGTAATTCGGAAAACTTTGATTTTTTCGACCCCCGCCCGCCATGGCACGGGGCTTAGCGCGTCCAGATGCGGTGGCGTGGGCAAAATCGGCCTACACATCGAATTTTCACGTTCTCCATATGCACACGCTCCTACCACGATACAAGGAGGTGTCGTGACACCTTCCGGTGTAATTCGGAAAACTTTGATTTTTTCGACCCCCGCCCGCCATGGCACGGGGCTTAGCGCGTCCAGATGCGGTGGCGTGGGCAAAATCGGCCTACACAAGGAATTTTCACGTTCGCCCTGTGCACACGCTCCTACCACGATACAAGGAGGTGACGTGACACATTCCGGTGTAATTCAGAAAACTTGATTTTTTCGACCCCCGCTCGCCATGGCACGGGGCTTAGCGCGTCCAAATGCGGTGGCGTGGGCAAAATTGGCCTACACATGGAATTTTCACGTTCTCCATGTGAACACGCTCCTACCACGATACAAGGAGGTGTCGCGATACCTTTCGGTGTAATTCGAAAATCTTTGATTTTTATCGACCCCCGCTCGCCATGGCATGGGGCTTAGCGCGTCCAAATGCGGTGGCATGGTCAAAATCGGCCTACACATGGAATTTTCACGTTCTCCCTGTGCACACTCTCCTACCACGATACAAGGAGGTGACGTGACACATTCCGGTGTAATTCAGAAGACTTGATTTTTTCGACCCCCGCTCGCCAAGGCACGGGGCTTAGCGCGTCCAAATGCGGTGGCGTGGGCAAAATTGGCCTACACATGGAATTTTCAAATTCTCCTTTTGCACACGCTCCTACCACGATAAAAGGAGGTGTCGTGGCACCTTCCGGTGTAATTCGGAAAACTTTGATTTTTTCGACCCCCGCCCGCCATGGCACGGGGCTTAGTGCGTCCAAATGCGGTGGCGTGGGCAAAATCGGCCTACACAAGGAATTTTCACGTTCTACATATGCACACGCTCCTACCACGATACAAGGAGGTGACGTGACACATTCCGGTGTAACACGGAAAACTTTGATTTTTTCGACCCCCGCCCGCCATGGCACGGGGCTTAGTATGTCCAAATGCGGTTGCGTGGTCAAAATCGGCCTACACATGCAATTTTCACGTTCTTCATATGCACACGCTCCTACCACGATACAAGGAGGTGTCGTGACACCTTCCGGTGTAATTCGGAAAACTTTGATTTTTTCGACCCCCGCCCGCCATGGCACGGGGCTTAGCGCGTCCAGATGCGGTGGCGTGGGCAAAATCGGCCTACACATCGAATTTTCACGTTCTCCATATGCACACGCTCCTACCACGATACAAGGAGGTGTCGTGACACCTTCCGGTGTAATTCGGAAAACTTTTATTTTTTCGACCCCCGCCCGCCATGGCACGGGGCTTAGCGCGTCCAGATGCGGTGGCGTGGGCAAAATCGGCCTACACAAGGAATTTTCACGTTCGCCCTGTGCACACGCTCCTACCACGATACAAGGAGGTGACGTGACACATTCCGGTGTAATTCAGAAAACTTGATTTTTTCGACCCCCGCTCGCCATGGCACGGGGTTTAGCGCGTCCAAATGCGGTGGCGTGGGCAAAATTGGCCTACACATGGAATTTTCACGTTCTCCATGTGAACACGCTCCTACCACGATACAAGGAGGTGTCGCGATACCTTTCGGTGTAATTCGGAAAACTTTGATTTTTATCGACCCCCGCTCGCCATGGCACGGGGCTTAGCGCGTCCAAATGCGGTGGCATGGTCAAAATCGGCCTACACATGGAATTTTCACGTTCTCCCTGTGCACACTCTCCTACCACGATACAAGGAGGTGACGTGACACATTCCGGTGTAATTCAGAAAACTTGATTTTTTCGACCCCCGCTCGCCAAGGCACGGGGCTTAGCGCGTCCAAATGCGGTGGCGTGGGCAAAATTGGCCTACACATGGAATTTTCAAATTCTCCTTTTGCACACGCTCCTACCACGATAAAAGGAGGTGTCGTGACACCTTCCGGTGTAATTCGGAAAACTTTGATTTTTTCGACCCCCGCCCGCCATGGCACGGGGCTTAGTGCGTCCAAATGCGGTGGCGTGGGCAAAATCGGCCTACACAAGGAATTTTCACGTTCTACATATGCACACGCTCCTACCACGATACAAGGAGGTGACGTGACACATTCCGGTGTAATTCAGAAAACTTGATTTTTTCGACCCCCGCTCGCCATGGCACGGGGCTTAGCGCGTCCAAATGCGGTGGCGTGGGCAAAATTGGCCTACACATGGAATTTTCAAGTTCTCCTTGTGCACACGCTCCTACCACGATACAAGGAGGTGTCGTGACACCTTCCGGTGTAATTCGGAAAACTTTGATTTTTTCGACCCCCGCCCGCCATGGCACGGGGCTTAGTGCGTCCAAATGCGGTTGCGTGGGCAAAATCGGCCTACACATGGAATTTTCACGTTCTTCATATGCACACGCTCCTACCACGATACAAAGAGGTGTCATGACACCTTCCGGTGTAATTTGGAAAACTTTGATTTTTTCGACCCGCCCACCATGGCACGGGGCTTAGTGCGTCCAAATGCGGTGGCATGGGCAAAATCGGCCTACACATGGAATTTTCACGTTCTCCATGTGCACACGCTCCAACCACGATACAAGGAGGTGTCGCGATACCTTTCGGTGTTATTCGGAAAACTTTGATTTTTATCGACCCCCGCTCGCCATGGCATGGGGCTTAGCGCGTCCAAATGCGGTGGCATGGTCAAAATCGGCCTACACATGGAATTTTCACGTTCTCCCTGTGCACACGCTCCTACCACGATACAAGGAGGTGACGTGACACATTCCGGTGTAATTCAGAAAACTTGATTTTTTCGACCCCCGCTCGCCAAGGCACTGGGCTTAGCGCGTCCAAATGCGGTGGCGTGGGCAAAATTGGCCTACACATGGAATTTTCAAGTTCTCCTTGTGCACACGCTCCTACCACGATATAAGTAGGTGTCGTGATACCTTTCGGTGTAATTCAGAAAACTTTCATTTTTTCGACCCCCGCCCGCCATGGCACGGGGCTTAGTGCGTCCTGATGCGGTGGCGTGGGAAAATTGACCTACACATGGAATTTTCACGTTCTCCATGTGCACACGCTCCTACCACAATACAAGGAGGTGACGTGACACATTCCGGTGTAATTCCGAAAACTTGATTTTTTCGACCCCCGCTCGCCATGGCACGGGGCTTAGCGCGTCCAAATGCGGTGGCGTGGGCAAAATTGGCCTACACATGGAATTTTCAAATTCTCCTTTTGCACACGCTCCTACCACGATACAAGGAGGTGTCATGACACCTTCCGGTGTAATTCGGAAAACTTTGATTTTTTCGACCCCCGCCCGCCATGGCACGGGGCTTAGTGCGTCCAAATGCGGTGGCGTGGGCAAAATCGGCCTACACATGGAATTTTCACGTTCTACATATGCACACGCTCCTACCACGATACAAGGAGGTGTCGTGACACCTTCCGGTGTAACACGGAAAACTTTGATTTTTTCGACCCCCGCCCGCCATGGCACGGGGCTTAGTATGTCCAAATGCGGTTGCGGGGTCAAAATCGGCCTACACATGCAATTTTCACGTTCTTCATATGCACACGCTCCTACCACGATACAAGGAGGTGTCGTGACACCTTCCGGTGTAATTCGGAGAACTTTGATTTTTTCGACCCCCGCCCGCCATGGCACGGGGCTTAGTGCGTCCAAATGCGGTGGCGTGGGCAAAATCGGCCTACACATGGAATTTTCACGTTCTACATATGCACACGCTCCTACCACGATACAAGGAGGTGTCGTGACACCTTCCGGCGTAACACGGAAAACTTTGATTTTTTCGACCCCCGCCCGCCATGGCACGGGGCTTAGTATGTCCAAATGCGGTTGCGGGGTCAAAATCGGCCTACACATGCAATTTTCACGTTCTCCTTGTGCACACGCTCCTACCACGATACAAGGAGGTGTCGTGACACCTTCCGGTGTAATTCGGAAAACTTTGATTTTTTCGACCCCCGCCCGCCATGGCACGGGGCTTAGCGCGTCCAGATGCGGTGGCGTGGTCAAAATCGACCTACACATGGAATTTTCACGTTCTCCATATGCACACGCTCCTACCACGATACAAGGAGGTGTCGTGACACCTTCCGGTGTAATTCGGAAAACTTTGATTTTTTCGACCCCCGCCCGCCATGGCACGGGGCTTAGTGCGTCGAAATGCGGTGGCATGGGCAAAATCGGCCTACACATGGAATTTTCACGTTCTCCATGTGCACACGCTCCTACCACGATACAAGGAGGTGACGTGACACATTCCGGTGTAATTCCGAAAACTTGATTTTTTCGACCCCCGCTCGCCATGGCACGGGGCTTAGCGCGTCCAAATGCGGTGGCGTGGGTAAAATTGGCCTACACATGGAATTTTCAAGTTCTCCTTGTGCAGATGCTCCTACCACGATACAAGGAGGTGTCGTGACACCTTCCGGTGTAATTCGGAAAACTTTGATTTTTTCGACCCCCGCCCGCCATGGCACGGGGCTTAGTGCGTCCAAATGCGGTGGCGTGGGCAAAATCGGCCTACACATGGAATTTTCACGTTCTACATATGCACATGCTCCTACCACGATACAAGGAGGTGTTGTTACACCTTCCGGTGTAACACGGAAAACTTTGATTTTTTCGACCCCCGCCCGCCATGGCACGGGGCTTAGTATGTCCAAATGCGGTTGCGTGGTCAAAATCGTCCTACACATGGAATTTTCGCGTTCTCCATATGCACACGCTCCTACAACGATACAAGGAGGTGTCGTGACACCTTCCGGTGTAATTCGGAAAACTTTGATTTTTTCGACCCCCGCTCGCCAAGGCACGGGGCTTAGCGCGTCCAGATGCGGTGGCGTGGTCAAAATCGACCTACACATGGAATTTTCACGTTCTCCATATGCACACGCTCCTACCACGATACAAGGAGGTGTCGTGACACCTTCCGGTGTAATTCGGAAAACTTTGATTTTTTCGGCCCCCGCCCGCCATGGCACGGGGCTTTGCGCGTCCAGATGCGGTGGCGTTGGCAAAATCGGCCTACACAAGGAATTTTCACGTTCGCCCTGTGCACACGCTCCTACCACGATACAAGGAGGTGACGTGACATATTCCGGTGTAATTCAGAAAACTTGATTTTTTCGACCCCCGCTCGCCATGGCACGGGGCTTAGCGCGTCCAAATGCGGTGGCGTGGGCAAAATTGGCCTACACATGGAATATTCAAGTTCTCCTTGTGCACACGCTCCTACCACGATACAAGGAGGTGTCGTGACACCTTCCGGTGTAATTCGGAAAACTTTGATTTTTTCGACCCCCGCCCGCCATGGCACGGGGCTTAGCGCGTCCAGATGCGGTGGCGTGGTCAAAATCGACCTACACATGGAATTTTCACGTTCTCCATATGCACACGCTCCTACCACGATACAAGGAGGTGTCGTGACACCTTCCGGTGTAATTCGGAAAACTTTGATTTTTTCGACCCCCGCCCGCAATGGCACGGGGCTTAGTGCGTCCAAATGCGGTGGCATGGGCAAAATCGGCCTACACATGGAATTTTCACGTTCTCCATGTGCACACGCTCCTACCACGATTCAAGGAGGTGACGTGACACATTCCGGTGTAACTCTGAAAACTTGATTTTTTCGACCCCCACTCGCCATGGCACGGGGCTTAGCGCGTCCAAATGCGGTGGCGTGGGTAAAATTGGCCTACACATGGAATTTTCAAGTTCTCCTTGTGCAGACGCTCCTACCACAATACAAGGAGGTGTCGTGACACCTTCCGGTGTAATTCGGAAAACTTTGATTTTTTCGACCCCCGCCCGCCATGGCACGGGGCTTAGTGCGTCCAAATGCGGTGGCGTGGGCAAAATCGGCCTACACATGGAATTTTCACGTTCTACATATGCACACGCTCCTACCACGATACAAGGAGGTGTTGTGACACCTTCCGGTGTAACACGGAAAACTTTGATTTTTTCGACCCCCGCCCGCCATGGCACGGGGCTTTGTATGTCCAAATGCGGTTGCGTGGTCAAAATCGGCCTACACATGGAATTTTCGCGTTCTCCATATGCACACGCTCCTACAACGATACAAGGAGGTGTCGTGACACCTTCCGGTGTAATTCGGAAAACTTTGATTTTTTCGACCCCCGCCCGCCATGGCACGGGGCTTAGCGCGTCCAGATGCGGTGGCGTGCCCAAAATCGGCCTACACATCGAATTTTCACGTTCTACATATGCACACGCTCCTACAACGATACAAGGAGGTGTCGTGACACCTTCCGATGTAATTCGGAAAACTTTGATTTTTTCGACCCCCGCCCGCCATGGCACCGGGATTAGTGTGTCCAAATGCGGTTGCGTGGGCAAAATCAGCCTACACATGGAATTTTCACGTTCTTCATATGCACACGCTCCTACCACGATACAAGGAGGTGTCGTGACACCTTCCGGTGTAATTCGGAAAACTTTGATTTTTTCGACCCCCGCCCGCCATGGCACGGGGCTTAGTATGTCCAAATGTTGTGGCGTGGTCAAAATCGGCCTACACATGCAATTTTCACGTTCTTCATATGCACACGCTCCTACCACGATACAAGGAGGTGTCATGACACCTTCCGGTGTAATTCGGAAAACTTTGATTTTTTCGACCCCCGCCCGCCATGGCACGGGGCTTAGCGCGTCCAAATGCGGTGGCGTGGGCAAAATCGGCCTACACAAGGAATTTTCACGTTCGCCCTGTGCACACGCTCCTACCACGATACAAGGAGGTGACGTGACACATTCCGGTGTAATTCAGAAAACTTGATTTTTTCGACCCCCGCTCGCCATGGCACGGGGCTTAGCGCGTCCAAATGCGGTGGCGTGGGCAAAATTGGCCTACACATGGAATTTTCAAGTTCTCCTTGTGCACACGCTCCTACCACGATACAAGGAGGTGTCGTGACACCTTCCGATGTAATTCGGAAAACTTTGATTTTTTCGACCCCCGCCCGCCATGGCACGGGGCTTAGTGCGTCCAAATGCGGTAGCATGGGCAAAATCGGCCTACACATGGAATTTTCACGTTCTTCATATGCACACGCTCCTACCACGATACAAGGAGGTGTCGTGACACCTTCCGGTGTAATTCGGAAAACTTTGATTTTTTCGACCTCCGCCCGCCATGGCACGGGGCTTAGCGCGTCCAGATGCGGTGGCGTGGGCAAAATCGGCCTACACAAGGAATTTTCACGTTCACCCTGTGCACACGCTCCTACCACGATACAAGGAGGTGACGTGACACATTCCGGTGTAATTCAGAAAACTTGATTTTTTCGACCCCCGCTCGCCATGGCACGGGGCTTAGCGCGTCCAGATGCGGTGGCGTGGTCAAAATCGACCTACACATGGAATTTTCACGTTCTCCATATGCACACGGTCCTACCACGATACAAGGAGGTGTCGTGACACCTTCCGGTGTAATTCGGAAAACTTTGATTTTTTCGACCCTCGCCCGCCATGGCACGGGGCTTAGCGCGTCCAGATGCGGTGGCGTGGGTAAAATCGGCCTACACAAGGAATTTTCACGTTCGCCCTGTGCACACGCTCCTACCACGATACAAGGAGGTGACGTGACACATTCCGGTGTAATTCAGAAAACTTGATTTTTTCGACCCCCGCTCGCCATGGCACGGGGCTTAGCGCGTCCAAATGCGGTGGCGTGGGTAAAATTGGCCTACACATGGAATTTTCAAGTTCTCCTTGTGCAGACGCTCCTACCACGATACAAGGAGGTGTCGTGACACCTTCCGGTGTAATTCGGAAAACTTTGATTTTTTCGACCCCCGCCCGCCATGGCACGGGGCTTAGTATGTCCAAATGCGGTTGCGTGGTCAAAATCGGCCTACACATGCAATTTTCACGTTCTTCATATGCTCACGCTCCTACCACGATACAAGGAGGTGTCGTGACACCTTCCGGTGTAATTCGGAAAATTTGATTTTTTCGACCCCCGCCCGCCATGGCACGGGGCTTAGCGCGTCCAGATGCGGTGGCGTGGGCAAAATCGGCCTACACAAGGAATTTTCACGTTCGCCCTGTGCACACGCTCCTACCACGATACAAGGAGGTGACGTGACACATTCCGGTGTAATTCAGAAAACTTGATTTTTTCGACCCCCGCTCGCCATGGCACGGGGCTTAGCGCGTCCAAATGCGGTGGCGTGGGCAAAATTGGCCTACACATGGAATTTTCAAGTTCTCCTTGTGCACACGCTCCTACCACGATACAAGGAGGTGTCGTGACACCTTCCGATGTAATTCGGAAAACTTTGATTTTTTCGACCCCCGCCCGCCATGGCACGGGGCTTAGTGCGTCCAAATGCGGTAGCGTGGGCAAAATCGGCCTACACATGGAATTTTCACGTTCTTCATATGCACACGATCCTACCACGATACAAGGAGGTGTCATGACACCTTCTGGTGTAATTCGGAAAACTTTGATTTTTTCGACCCCCGCCCGCCATGGCATGGGGCTTAGCGCGTCCAGATGCGGTGGCGTGGGCAAAATCGGCCTACACATGGAATTTTCACGTTCTACATATGCACACGCTCCTACCACGATACAAGGAGGTGTCGTGACACCTTCCGGTGTAATTCGGAAAACTTTGATTTTTTCGACCCCCGCCCGCCATGGCACGGGGCTTAGCGCGTCCAGATGCGGTGGCGTGGTCAAAATCGACCTACACATGGAATTTTCACGTTCTCCATATGCACACGCTCCTACCACGATACAAGGAGGTGTCGTGACACCTTCCGGTGTAATTCGGAAAACTTTGATTTTTTCGACCCCCGCCCGCCATGGCACGGGGCTTAGTGCGTCCAAATGCGGTGGCATGGGCAAAATCGGCCTACACATGGAATTTTCACGTTCTCCATGTGCACACGCTCCTACCACGATACAAGGAGGTGACGTGACACATTCCGGTGTAATTCCGAAAACTTGATTTTTTCGACCCCCGCTCGCCATGGCACGGGGCTTAGCACGTCCAAATGCGGTGGCGTGGGTAAAATTGGCCTACACATGGAATTTTCAAGTTCTCCTTGTGCAGACGCTCCTACCACGATACAAGGAGGTGTCGTGACACCTTCCGGTGTAATTCGGAAAACTTTGATTTTTTCGACCCCCGCCCGCCATGGCACGGGGCTTAGTATGTCCAAATGCGGTTGCGTGGTCAAAATCGGACTACACATGCAATTTTCACGTTCTTCATATGCACACGCTCCTACCACGATACAAGGAGGTGTCGTGACACCTTCCGGTGTAATTCGGAAAACTTTGATTTTTTTGACCCCCGCCCGCCATGGCACGGGGCTTAGCGCGTCCAGATGCGGTGGCGTGGGCAAAATCGGCCTACACAAGGAATTTTCACGTTCGCCCTGTGCACACGCTCCTACCACGATACAAGGAGGTGACGTGACACATTCCGGTGTAATTCAGAAAACTTGATTTTTTCGACCCCCGCTCGCCATGGCACGGGGCTTAGCGTGTCCAAATGCGGTGGCGTGGGCAAAATTGGCCTACACATGGAATTTTCAAGTTCTCCTTGTGCACACGCTCCTACCACGATACAAGGAGGTGTCGTGACACCTTCCGATGTAATTCGGAAAACTTTGATTTTTTCGACCCCCGCCCGCCATGGCACGGGGCTTAGTGCGTCCAAATGCGGTAGCGTGGGCAAAATCGGCCTACACATGGAATTTTCACGTTCTTCATATGCACACGCTCCTACCACGATACAAGGAGGTGTCATGACACCTTCCGGTGTAATTCGGAAAACTTTGATTTTTTCGACCCCCGCCCGCCATGGCATGGGGCTTAGCGCGTCCAGATGCGGTGGCGTGGGCAAAATCGGCCTACACATGGAATTTTCACGTTCTACATATGCACACGCTCCTACCACGATACAAGGAGGTGTCGTGACACCTTCCGGTGTAATTCGGAAAACTTTGATTTTTTCGACCCCCGCCCGCCATGGCACGGGGCTTAGCGCGTCCAGATGCGGTGGCGTGGTCAAAATCGACCTACACATGGAATTTTCACGTTCTCCATATGCACACGCTCCTACCACGATACAAGGAGGTGTCGTGACACCTTCCGGTGTAATTCGGAAAACTTTGATTTTTTCGACCCCCGCCCGCCATGGCACGGGGCTTAGTGCGTCCAAATGCGGTGGCATGGGCAAAATCGGCCTACACATGGAATTTTCACGTTCTCCATGTGCACACGCTCCTACCACGATACAAGGAGGTGACGTGACACATTCCGGTGTAATTCCGAAAACTTGATTTTTTCGACCCCCGCTCGCCATGGCACGGGGCTTAGCACGTCCAAATGCGGTGGCGTGGGTAAAATTGGCCTACACATGGAATTTTCAAGTTCTCCTTGTGCAGACGCTCCTACCACGATACAAGGAGGTGTCGTGACACCTTCCGGTGTAATTCGGAAAACTTTGATTTTTTCGACCCCCGCCCGCCATGGCACGGGGCTTAGTATGTCCAAATGCGGTTGCGTGGTCAAAATCGGACTACACATGCAATTTTCACGTTCTTCATATGCACACGCTCCTACCACGATACAAGGAGGTGTCGTGACACCTTCCGGTGTAATTCGGAAAACTTTGATTTTTTTGACCCCCGCCCGCCATGGCACGGGGCTTAGCGCGTCCAGATGCGGTGGCGTGGGCAAAATCGGCCTACACAAGGAATTTTCACGTTCGCCCTGTGCACACGCTCCTACCACGATACAAGGAGGTGACGTGACACATTCCGGTGTAATTCAGAAAACTTGATTTTTTCGACCCCCGCTCGCCATGGCACGGGGCTTAGCGTGTCCAAATGCGGTGGCGTGGGCAAAATTGGCCTACACATGGAATTTTCAAGTTCTCCTTGTGCACACGCTCCTACCACGATACAAGGAGGTGTCGTGACACCTTCCGATGTAATTCGGAAAACTTTGATTTTTTCGACCCCCGCCCGCCATGGCACGGGGCTTAGTGCGTCCAAATGCGGTAGCGTGGGCAAAATCGGCCTACACATGGAATTTTCACGTTCTTCATATGCACACGCTCCTACCACGATACAAGGAGGTGTCATGACACCTTCCGGTGTAATTCGGAAAACTTTGATTTTTTCGACCCCCGCCCGCCATGGCATGGGGCTTAGCGCGTCCAGATGCGGTGGCGTGGGCAAAATCGGCCTACACATGGAATTTTCACGTTCTACATATGCACACGCTCCTACCACGATACAAGGAGGTGTCGTGACACCTTCCGATGTAATTCGGAAAACTTTGATTTTTTCGACCCCCGCCCGCCATGGCACGGGGCTTAGTATGTCCAAATGCGGTTGAGTGGTCAAAATATGCCTACACATGGAATTTTCACGTTCTTCATATGCACACGCTGCTACCACGATACAAGGAGGTGTCGTGACATCTTCCGGTGTAATTCGGAAAACTTTGATTTTTTCGACCCCCGCCCGCCATGGCACGGGGCTTAGCGCGTCCAGATGCGGTGGCGTGCGCAAAATCGGCCTACACATGGAATTTTCAAGTTCTCCTTGTGCACACGCTCCTACCACGATACAAGGAGTTGTCGTGACACCTTCCGATGTAATTCGGAAAACTTTGATTTTTTCGACCCCCGCCCGCCATGGCACGGGGCTTAGTGCGTCCAAATGCGGTGGCGTGGGCAAAATCGGCCTACAAATGGAATTTTCACGTTCTACATATGCACACGCTCCTACCACGATACAAGGAGGTTTCGTGACACCTTCCGGTGTAACTCGGAAAACTTTGATTTTGTCGACCCCCGCCCGCCATGGAATGGGGCTTAGCGCGTCCAAATGCGGTGGCGTGGGCAAAATCGGCCTACACATGGAATTTTCACGTTCTCCCTGTGCACACGCTCCTACCACGATACAAGGAGGTGTCGTGACACCTTCCGATGTAATTCGGAAAACTTTGATTTTTTCGACCCCCGCCCGCCATGGCACGGGGCTTAGTGCGTCCAAATGCGGTGGCGTGGGCAAAATCGGCCTACAAATGGAATTTTCACGTTCTACATATGCACACGCTCCTACCACGATACAAGGAGGTTTCGTGACACCTTCCGGTGTAACTCGGAAAACTTTGATTTTGTCGACCCCCGCCCGCCATGGAATGGGGCATAGCGCGTCCAAATGCGGTGGCGTGGGCAAAATCGGCCTACACATGGAATTTTCACGTTCTCCCTGTGCACACGCTCCTACCACGATACAAGGAGGTGACGTGACACATTCCGGTGTAATTCAGAAAACTTGATTTTTTCGACCCCCGCTCGCCATGGCACGGGGCTTAGCGCGTCCAAATGCAGTGGCATGGGCAAAATCGGCCTACACATGGAATTTTCACGTTCTACATATGCACACGCTCCTACCACGATACAAGGAGGTGTTGTGACACCTTCCGATGTAACACGGAAAACTTTGATTTTTTCGACCCCCGCCCGCCATGGCACGGGGCTTAGTATGTCCAAATGCGGTTGCGTGGTCAAAATCTGCCTACACATGGAATTTTCACGTTCTCCATGTGCACACGCTCCTACCACGATACAAGGAGGTGACGTGACACATTCCGGTGTAATTCCGAAAACTTGATTTTTTCGACCCCCGCTCGCCATGGCACGGGGCTTAGCGCGTCCAGATGCGGTGGCGTGCGCAAAATCGGCCTACACATGGAATTTTCAAGTTCTCCTTGTGCACACGCTCCTACCACGATACAAGGAGGTGTCGTGACACCTTCCGATGTAATTCGGAAAAATTTGATTTTTTCGACCCCCGCCCGCCATGGCACGGGGCTTAGTGCGTCCAAATGCGGTAGCGTGGGCAAAATCGGCCTACACATGGAATTTTCACGTTCTCCATATGCACACGCTCCTACCACGATACAAGGAGGTGTCGTGACACCTTCCGGTGTAATTCGGAAAACTTTGATTTTTTCGACCCCCGCCCGCCATGGCATGGGGCTTAGTGCGTCCAAATGCGGTTGCGTGGGCAAAATCGGCCTACACATGGAATTTTCACGTTCTCCATATGCACACGCTCCTACCACGATACAAGGAGGTGTCGTGACACCTTCCGGTGTAATTCGGAAAACTTTGAATTTTTCGACCCCCGCCCGCCATGGCATGGGGCTTAGTGCGTCCAAATGCGGTTGCGTGGGCAAAATCGGCCTACACATGGAATTTTCACGTTCTTCATATGCACACGCTCCTACCACGATACAAGGAGGTGTCGTGACACCTTCCGATGTAATTCGGAAAACTTTGATTTTTTCGACCCCCGCCCGCCATGGCACGGGGCTTAGTGCGTCCAAATGCGGTTGCGTGGGCAAAATCGGCCTACAAATGGAATTTTCACGTTCTACATATGCACACGCTCCTACCACGATACAAGGAGGTGTCGTGACACCTTCCGGTGTAATTCAAAAAACTTGATTTTTTCGACCCCCGCTCGCCATGGCACGGGGCTTAGCGCGTCCAAATGCGGTGGCGTGGGCAAAATTGGCCTACACATGGAATTTTCAAGTTCTCCTTGCGCACACGCTCCTACCACGATACAATGAGGTGTCGTGACACCTTCCGTTGTAAT
This sequence comes from Trifolium repens, assembly GCA_030408175.1. NCBI lineage: Eukaryota > Viridiplantae > Streptophyta > Magnoliopsida > Fabales > Fabaceae > Trifolium > Trifolium repens. Next base: position 34,846,271 of record CP125838.1, on the reverse strand, counting down.
TCAGAAAACTTTGATTTTTTCGACCCCCGCCCGCCATGGCACGGGGCTTAGTGCGTCCAAATGCGGTGGCGTGGGCAAAATCGGCCTACAAATGGAATTTTCACGTTCTACATATGCACACGCTCCTACCACGATACAAGGAGGTGTCGTGACACCTTCCGGTGTAACTCGGAAAACTTTGATTTTGTCGACCCCCGCCCGCCATGGAATGGGGCTTAGCGCGTCCAAATGCGGTGGCGTGGGCAAAATCGGCCTACACATGGAATTTTCACGTTCTCCCTGTGCACACGCTGATTATGTATCGATATAGAATACCTAAAAATCAATTTTTCAAGGTTTTAAAAATAGTTTTTCGCTGTCAGGTCATTTGTAATATTGCTAAAATATGTTCTACTCTATTTTCATGTGTTTTGACAATTATTAAAACATGAGGATGAACTGGTGCACTTACATTCTCCCCTTTTTTTATAATTGTCAAAACTTTGCATAAGCTAACTAAGCCTATACCTAATATGAAAAATAAAATAGCAATATGTATACAGACACATTTACCCCAAGGCTAACAATAAGCACGCTCCCCCTGAGTTGATGCCATAATGCGTTTGATAATTTTCAAGACTTCTTTAGCTTTTCATCCTTAGCTTGTGCAATCCAAATCTCTCCCCCTTTGACAATATCAAAAAGAATAAGAGAGCTCATTAGAAGTATCAAGTTCAAACACTTTTAACCATAGTCATATCGTGCACTTACATTTGTCAAATGCACTATATGATAAAGTTTCCTAATCAAATAATTACATACAAAGATATGCCAAAATATATCAATGACGAATACCAAATATCATGACAAACATGGAATGTAGAATAATAAACCAAAACCAACGCATGAATATCGTAACATATCCAAATATGGGACGAAATAAACAAACCAATGCAACAAATGCATAAACATAACATGATTATCCATACAAACAAAATTATCCAAACTAATAAGTCATACAAACCCAAAATGAATGTTGTCCAATCATGACAACATTAAAATTATCCGTACAACCATATTGAAATAACATGGATGTATGAAACACATATAATCAACAAGGTACATTATAACATGAGAACACATGTTAAACCATATATGCATGATAAGATATCCACATAAATGAATCAAAGTACCAAGATTAATCATATGAAAATATATGTCTATGTATGCACACAAAGTCACATATAAGAACAAAACAAACATATACAAACCAAGTGTGAACTTAATATGACAATTGTAGTGATTTTTGTCAAATCCCCATTTTAAACATATGAGTCTCAAAAACTTATAAATATTTTTGAGCAAAATTCTTGGAAATGGAGGATTAGACAACTATCAAAGCAAATATCATATTAAGGTGAAAGTTGTATGTATATGAACCAATGTACAAATGCTAAGTAAAAAGAATATAAAGGAAAAGGTAGAGAATATAATCTTCCCTTGAGTGTTAAGTGGAGGAAGTGATCAATTTCCACAACATTGTAAGTGTTGAGTTGAAGCTTTTCTCATCATTTTCCTTGTTCATAAGTCTTGAACTACATTGTTGTCGGTGTCTTTCGTCAATGGTTCAAGACGTTTGCCTACATACTCCCCAACTCATGTTGGGTCCTAGTTGGTGAGGTAAATAAGTTTTGTTGAGTTTTGGCATCCATTGCAATATGCCCTTAGGTACCAACAATTTCCTAGCTTTACATTTTGCAATGGTATGGCCTTCACAACAACAATAGTGACAAGTGATATGTGAGTCGCTCTTCTTTTGATCCATTTTGAAATGTTTAGAATATTTGTTTTTGACTTTCAAAGTGTTTTGAGAATGTTTTGGATCAACTTGATGAGAGACTCTAGGTTTTGATGAATCTTTCACTTTGTCCTTGAGAGTTTTAATATTTTTTGACAAAGTGATACAATTATCACAACCAACTATATTATTATTATTATAATGACTTGCACTTGACCTTTCTAATAATGATACCTTGAAAGCTTTCAACTCTTCTTCCGTTTTGGAAACTTTCTTTTCAAGAGCTTTGTTAACTTTTATAATTTCTTTTAATCGTTTGAAAGCTTTCCTAGTTTCACTACATAGGTCCTCAAATGCACTTTGTAAATCATGATATTCTAACAAAGTATATGAGCTAGAGGGATTTTGGTTTACCTTTTTGGGAGCTTTATCCTTCTTTTTGTGATGATGAGTTATGAAGCATACATTAGCCACTTCGCCTTCATAACTTGAACTAAAGCTTGATGATGAATGAGATGAAGAGTTGCTACTCTCCCATGCAACATAACCTTTCTTTCCTTTGCTCCTCCTTTTGTTTGAAGATGACTCCTTCTCTTTTCTCTTGATATTAGGACAATCCGGCTTGTAGTGACCAACTTGGCCGCACTCATAGCATATCCCTTTCTTGGAGTACCTAGCATCTTCATTCTTCCGGCGGTAACCACTATCTTTCCGAAACTTCTTAAGATTGTTATCGGAATGTCTTATCCCATTCTTTCTCACATATCTATTATAGCGTCGAACGAAGAGCTCCATTTCCTCATCATCGGAATCGTCTTCGCTTGAGCTACTTTCCACTTGCTCAACCTTTTTGGACTTGGATGTGGAGGCCTTTAGAGCAATGGACCTCTTATCCTTTTCTTTTTCCTTTTCGTTGTGTTTCTCCTTTTTCCCACCTTTCTCATGCTTTTCCAACAAATTAAGTACTTGTTCATGTTCCGTTAGCTTACCGAATAAGGTTGTGAGACTCAAAGTTGTAAGATCATTCGCTTCTTTGATTGCGGTGACCTTTGGTTGCCATGACCTATTAAGACATCTCAAAATCTTATTAGTAGCATCTTGATTAGTGATTGGTTTACCTAGACCATGTAACTTGTTGGTAATTTTCACAAATCGTTGTTGCATATCCGCAATGGTTTCACCATCTTGCATATGGAACAATTCGAACTCTTGAGTTAAGGTGTTTATTTTCGATATTTTGACCTCATTAGTACCCTCAAAATGAGTAACTAATGTATCCCACATTTCTTTGGCCGATACACAATGCGACACATGATAAAATTGTTCAATCCCAAGGGATGAAATAAGTATGTTTTGTGCCTTTGCATCGTAATTGACCTTTTTCTTTTCATCTTCCGTCCATTGTGTCACAGGCTTATTGGTGACAATGCCATTAGGATCGGTGATTGTCGGAACAAATAGACCGGTCTCAATAGCAATCCACACTTCACCATCAAAAGAATTGATGTGAATCCGCATACTACTTTCCAATAATCAAAATGATCTCCATTTAATATAGGTGCCCTATTATACGCCCCTTTAGGTGCAAAAGCCATGTTTTCTAATAATTGGCACAATCCACCGAATTTTGTGAACAAAATTGAACCGGGATCGTGATACCACTTGTTAGACTACTTGGCTACCACTTAGAAGGGGGGGTTGAATAAGTGGCCCTTTTAAACAATGTCAGTTTTTAAAAATATTTCGTTTAAAAGATACGCGCGGAAGCACCACCGGATCGGTAGTCTATTTGCACCCGATTGATCACTGAAAAAGTAGTATAGCCTTTGAACGTATGAAAAGACTTAGAAATGATCGTGTACAAATTAATCGAATTTAAACGCTTCAATTAAAAACAGCCCAAGCAAGTTACTTAGTATTGAATCGAATCCAATCACAATCAAGATATGTCAATTGAATTTTTATGCACACGTACGAACACGAAAATTCAATTGACTCACAAATCAAAGTAATTGCGTCAAATAAAAGATTGAAAGAGAAAGACACAAACACTTGATTAGGGAGTTCCCCGGCTTTCGTGTCGTCCTCGCGGTCGGCCGGGTACGTCTCCCCCCAAATAACCAAACGGGTTATTTGAGATTATATTGATTAAAAATGATGAACACAAGTGCACAATTTACAAACGATTCGAATAAACCTATATTGAATCAAATGTAAACTATACGAATAAACCTTAACAACCAAAGAAACTTCTCCCTCTGATTCCAACGATCCGAACCCGTGCGCAAATCCTCGCACCGATCGTCCAACTGAGTACCTCGCTTCTTTGTTGTTGATCCTCCAAGATATCGCACAATCTTGAACCCTTGAGAGAAACCCAAACCTTCTTCACAAACCAACTCAATCACGTCTCTGATTCACCGCAAGCCGTATCGAACGTTATCGATCAAATGTGCAATCTCTATTCGAATGATCCCATACTCAATCTTCAATTAATTGCAACTTTGAAAGAAGATGATGATCTTGTGAAGAATAACCCCTTTGATCCAAATTTTTCCCTAATTTGAATCCCAAAGTGTTTTCTGAAGCTATTTCACTTTCTCACAGGTTTTCTCTACTTTACAATGAACAAGCATATTGCTATTTAAACAGAAAATAGAATTGAGCAAGTTTAGGCAAAATTTAACATACGTGTATCGATACAAATGATGGTTTGTATCGATACAAACCCTATGACCAGCGTTCAAATTCAAAGATTTGACCTATGTATCGATACAAACACGTATGTGTATCGATATATATCAGTTTCTTGAAATCTTGACTGATATGTATCAAATCATGCAAGCATGATTCGATACATCATGTACCAACTGATTTTTTGAGAGATATAGGTGTGTATCGTTACATGCAAGCATGATTCGATACACAGATGATGCTCTGCCTCTGAGAGACATATTTGTATCGATACAAGTGATGTATGTATCGATACAAAATGCACAAAATCAGTCTGAAGTAATTTCAGGACATATGTATCGATACAAATGATTATGTATCGATACAGAATACCTAAAAATCAATTATTCAAAGTTTTAAAAATAGTTTTTCGCTGTCAGGTCATTTGTAATATTGCCAAAATATGTTCTACTATATTTTCATGTGTTTTGACAATTATTAAAACATGAGGATGAACTGGTGCACTTACAAGTCTCACCCTTTACAATGAAGCACAAGCTCCTATTAATAGATTTCAATGGATGACAGTTATGGAGGGCCACGATTATGGATACCCCATGATCGTGGCGGTTTCCTTTTCTTCCTCCGCCTCATACACGGTGGTGATGAGCGGTTTCTTCCTGTTTTGGTGGTGATCATGGAGGTGGGGGGTGGTTATTCCTTTCCACGTGTCGGCTTTCTGGCGAGATCTCTGTGAAGACGATTATATCTGAGGTGAGGGTGCCATGTGTTGGGCGTGTCGCCTTTTCATTTCTTTCCCGCCAAATTTGCTAATTAGAATTTAATGGGTTGTACAATTGGGCCATCTATGAATTTGGGCCTATATCTTTATTTTTGGGCCTTTCCCCAGTCCATTTAGCAATTACCTCTTCTTCATCCTCAGAGTCTGAGTCTGCTTCAGAGTCTTCTCTGTCAGAAGTAGTTGCCATTAAAGCTAGATTGGCTTCCTCATCATCATCTGAATCTGAGTCTTTGTCAAGATCTTCCCAAGTTGCCAGAAAGCTCTTCTTGACTTTACTCTTATATCTTTCTTTGCTAGAACTTTGCTTGGATGATCTGCTCTTGTTTTCCGAACAATCAGCAATGAAATGGTCAGGCTTGTTGCACTTGAAGCACTTGCTTTGGTCTTCCTTTTTATCTTTACCAGAACTAACTTTCTTGGAAGACCCTCCAAATTTGTCTGCATATTTCTTGCTTCGTTTTGCCCACTGTGAAACCTTGGCAGCCATCAGCACCATCTCTTCTTCATCATCAGACCCAATCTCTTGACCCTCTTCAGAAGCCTCGTCTTCAGACTCAATAGCTTTACCCTTCAGAGCCTTTGATGGACCCTTAGAGCTTAAAGCTATTCCTTTTAGCTTCTTGCACTAGTACAAAAATACCTTTATAGAAAAGATTTTAAGTCGATTAATGCTTCCACCCGACTTAAGAAAATGCGAGGTGGCAGTTTCGTAAATAAATTTAATTTTCTTAAGACAGTTCCGCTGTCAACCGACATAATAACAATTAATATAAAATTCAAAACTTTATTGTTAAGTCACGTGTAGCTTACTTGGCTTAAGAAACCCTTTTTATTAAGTCAGATGTCTCTTGACTAACTTAAGAAACTCTTTTTCTTAAGTCGGGTGTCTCACACCTAATTTAATTTTAAGAAGTATAATTTAATTTTACTAAATAAATTATAATATGTAGCATACGGGAATCAAACCCAGTTCCTTATCATAAAAAACAAATCCTAATTTATTTATTTTTTAACAAAATCAAATCTTTTAAATTGAACTCTTCTTCTTTAAATCATAAATATTTATATTAAAAAAATCAAATTGTGACGACTGAACCCTTCTTTTAAATCTAATTATTTACACTATAATCCTTTTTATATAATCCCTTCTTTAAAGGTTTTGATTTAATTGTCGCGCCTGAACTCTTCTTCTTTAACCCTTATTTACAATATAATCCTTTTTACCTAATGTTATCTTAAAAAAATCAAATCTTTTTTGTTTATATATTCCCTTCTTTATTAAAAAAAAAAAAACTTAAATTGAACTCTTCTTCTTCACCGTCGCGACTGAACCCTTTTCTTCTTCACCGTCACGAACCTTCTTCTTCTTCTTCACTACATATTCTTTTGAACTGTCTTCACTGTCGCAACTTCTTCTTCAATGAAAACCCTAACTTTCGAACCCTTCAATCTCTTCACCGTCGCAACTTTTAGTGTTTTCAATCTCAACTCTCAATCTTGAGTAGGTATGTAATCTGCAAATCTAAGTTTTAATTTTCATAAGTATGAATGGATTGAATGTTCTATAAGTATACATACATTGGGTAAACTAGAGGGATTTCTAGATTTTAATTTCATGATAGTTTTTTGTTCTGTTTGTTATGAATTGCGAGGTTGGTACGTAGCATGATTGTGATTTTTGTCTGTTCTTGTTTTCGATTTGCTTGATTTTGATTTTTTCTTGTTAATGATTTGCTTGTTCATGATTGGTGTTGAAATAGCTTCTTTCTATTTTGATTGTTCTCGATTTTGATTTTTCTTGTTAATGATTTTGATTTTTTCTTGTTCATGATTTTCTTTTTAATGATTTTCTTATGAGGTTTGTTAATAATTGCTTGATTTTGATTTTGAATGAATTTTTAATGATTTTCTTTTTAATGAATTTTTCTCAGAGCACCCAGTATAGCTTATGATTAAAACAACTTAAGATAGTTATGCAAGTGATGTGTACTACACTACTACTCAATTGCATATATAATTTCTAGTCCAGTGAATTGGTTACGCATGTAGCTTATTTGTACTGCATTAGGATATGGTTCATCTTGTAATGGTTTAAGCCTTCAAGGGAATGCTTCTTAAGTTCTTATGTGTTTAATATGTATTATCAAGTGCAAGTGCATAATCAGAAGGATTGGGATTGTGATTTTTCTGGTTTATATATTGTCCCGTGATGATTTCTCATGATTTTTGATTGGTTTTTAATTATTTTTGTTGTATTTTTTTTACTATGGTTAAGTTTAACTTTGATTAAGTTTGTTGTATTTTTGTTGTCTAATATTTTATCATATTTAACATGTTCGATCTAAGAAATATGATGCTCAACCGATAAGGTTGGAACCTATCTATCAAAAATTGGTGGTAAAGGCAATGTATATGGATCAAACTTTGAAGTTGAATGGTGAGTTCGGTGGGACAAGTGCCTTTATTGAGCTCCCAAGGGAAGATCTTATAAATTTATGTGTGGGTACAAAAGAATTAGGCATCACTATTTTACAAGTGTGGCTCCTGTAAGTATATTTTATTTTGAAATTTTGAAATTTATTATTTACTTAATTATATTTATAATGTAAATAACTTCCAATGTGTTGTAGATATCTACACCGCCATTGTATGGAATTGGACAACAATAATGTTTATGGATTTATGATATCCGCATTTCACTGATAGTCAAAATAAGCGTGGTAGTGTTCAATCTTACATACAAAAGAAGATGTGTGATGATAAAAAAAATATGTTACATACCTTGCTCCTTATTTTGACAAGTAAGAATATTTTTTCTTGTTATAGTCAATCACTTATAATTGATAGAAATTAATTTAACACATTAAATTGTATGTTGCCTTTGTAGTCATCGTTGACAATTGCTCATCATTAATCGTATGAAGCTTGAAGTTGTCTTTCTATGTTCATTGGGAAATAGGCCGGATAAAAAAATCTATGAAATTCTTGACACGTAAGTATTGAATTTATATACCGTACATAAACTATGTATCATGTAGAGTCTCTGGATGTAGGCTTTGTATTTGTTATGATTTGAGATTTTTTATTTTTGCTATTCATGCACTGTGTTTGTAGTTTTGGTTTTGTACCCTTTTAGTCCATTACCTAATCTTTTGCCTTTGGATATATCAATTAATAATAAATTTTGCTGATTCTAAAAATTGTAGAGCTTTGGCAACTTATAATAAGTCACAACATGCGAAAAAGCTGAAGAAAGTGGATTGATTATTTCCCACAGTAAGTTGTCAACTTTATATTTAAATGTATAAATTCATATTTTTGATAATATTTACTGACTAGTTGACGTTCACATTAATTTGATCATATTAAATTTTAGAGTTAAAAGCTAGTTATGAGTGCGGCTATTTCCTCATGATTCACATGTTCAACATTGTATCTGCGACGCTTGTTGGTTCATGGACACAAGTAAGTAATAGAATTATGTTAACAAGTTGCATATATCACTTAATTAGTACAATTTTTTATGTTGATACAGTAATTTAATGTTATGTCGACATTTATTTATACAGATATTTGGGGATTCAAAGCCATTTCAAACAGATGAAGTTAAAAATGTTCAAGAATGTTGTGCAAACATGATATTGGAACATATTGAAGCAAGTACGGACAATCATATGAAATATGGTGCAATTATGTGTTGGATATTGGCTAGTCTTTAAGGTTTCTAGTTTTGATGGTATTTTGATAAGTACGTAGTTGCTATTTCACCTAGGTAGTTAGTCTTTGTTTATGCTCGCTTTTTGATAAAACTAGTTATATTTGTTGAGTTTTCATTTTAGTGCAACTGAACTTGCCTAGTAGTATTGTGACTGTGTACTTATTTTGATTACAATGATATTTTAATTTGATATGACAATATTTTTACTTCTACAATTTTATTTTGATATATGGTAATGAAATATAATATGATATTGCTGAATATTTTTTTTGATAAATTGGTGTTGCAGTATATACATTGTGTTGGAAAAAAAATGTCCTACAGAAATTAAAAAAAAAAACTTCTTAGGTCGGTTACTAATAGTCGACTTAAAAAACAACATTCTTAAGTCGGCTAGACGTGCCACAATCGCTTGCTAAAACCTGGACTTCTTAAGACGCATAAAGTTTAACTGACCTAAAATGTAGTTTGTTAAGTCAGATCGAACCCGTCCTAACAAGTCAAAACTTGTTATGTCAGGAAAACTTAAGTCACGCACGGAACCGACCTAAGAAGTGGCTAGGAACCAACCTAAAAAGGCTTTTTTCCACTAGTGTTGGTTGATTCATCATTTGTTAATTCCATTTCATGGCTCTTTAGTGAACTGATTAAATCTTCCAAGGTCACTTGATCTAAATCTTTGGCTTCTTGAAAAGCTGTCACCTTGGGTCTCCATTTTGGAGGTAAGCTTCTGAGTACCTTCCTCACATGATCAGCCACAGTTTAACTTTTGTCTAATATGAAGGTGGAAAAACACAAGAAGGGGGGGTTGAATTGTGTTTTTGGAATTTAAAACTTTTTGGTTCTTAAGGTGTTTAATGCAGCGGATTTAAAACAAATTCAAAGAGATGCTAAGAGAAAGAAAGATAGACACACAGATTTATCCTGGTTCCCTTCACAAATTGAAGGTACGTCCAGTCCCCTTGTTCTCAACAAGAGCTTTTCACTATAATCTTCACAAGATTACACTTTGCTCAAGCACACTTGCAAGAGACTTCTCAAATGCTCAAGTTACACTTAACGAGAGACTTCACAATCAAACTTAAAAACTAAGAATGAATGTTTAGGGACACTTGATATACTATCAGAGGTGTTTACAAAATACAGCACAAATTGTTCTAAGACTTAGAATGACAGATTGAAAAGATAGTGTCAGAATGCTTCTTAGTCTTGAACGCAGTAATAGAACAGTAGTCATTTCTTCCATTTGAGTCTTCTATTTATACTTGGAGGAAGATGATGACCGTTGCAGAGAGAGAGGTGCCAGCTGGAATATACTCGTACAATTGTGATAGCTGTAGTCGCCTTCTTTGGCAAAGATATCCAATTCCACTACCTTGCTATTTGAATTATCACTCATCCATTTTGAGTAATAATAGTACGATAGTACGATCCTCAATTGCGCTCCACATATGGATAAGGTTAACGTTGTACCAACGAATATTCCTTCCTGTGGACGTGACAGAGCCTTGAAGTAGATTGTTCTTCAATCATTGATTCTGATTCTGTCAGTTCTTGAGTGACGTAAATTCTTTTTGCTTCAGGTGCTGTTGTCATAGCTTCTTGAGGACTTTAGCTTCTGATGACTTCAGAGCCTTGTTTTTATCCCCAGGATCACTTTCTTCAGCACGCAAAAATTTAAGCTTCTGATGAACAGTGATGTGCTTTCAGAGCTTGATTAGCTGGCTTCTCTGCTATTATTCACAGTGCTTCTGAATGAATTTTATCTTGTAATTCTGCACACTAGAATAATCATTTGTAATTCCAATTGCAATTTTAATACTTTGTTATCATCAAAACCATTTAAAACTTAGAGGTTCATGTCAGACCCACTTTGTTCCAACAATCTCCCCCTTTTTGATGATGACAAACTAAAGCATTAAAATTCAATTGTTGTTGATTTAATTCAATTATGTTGACTTCAGGTTTCAAAGGTTTGCAATCTCCCCCTGAGTCTGATAATCCATAAGGGTAGGTTTGTAAGCTCCCCCTAAGTCTTATCCATAATTAATTAAAACAGTTTAAGAGTCAATTTATTAACTTAAAATAAATTTTCATATTTAACTCTCAGAGGCATAGTTTTGTAAGCTTTGCTTCTCAGAGTCTGATAATGCTCAGAAGAGGTTTGCAAGCTCTTCTGACATTGTCTATGAATTTTATTTTAGGTTCTTAAATTTTCTCCCCTTTCAATAACGTTAAGAATGAGAAGGAATTGGAAGAGATAAAAATTGATTCAGAATGCATTTATCATAACAGTTTCAGATTGAGCAGTATATGAATCAATCAACATTAATTTTAATGCTACTCTTACTCCCCCTTTTGGCATCAGTCAAAAAGACACAGAAAACCAAGCAGTCAAGGTGCCAAAATAAGGTAGTCAAGTCAAAAGGTAGTGACAACCAAATGCATTAAATGAATTGCATTGATTAGTACACTGACAAGATAGCTTGATGGCACTATAACAAGGTATGATTCCTCTCATTTTACTCATTCAGAGTAATCAAGAAATATAAAAAAAAAACATACAATGGAAAAGCAGGTTACCAAGGATGCTTCAGGCTCAAAAGACAAGAGCAAGAAGGAAGCAGAACCCTGGCGCTGCGAAGAAAACAGGCTACGCTATGAGAGAAACAAGGAAGAACTCATTTTAACAGAATCAGAGGAAGAAGAGTTGGGCTCTGATCTGGAAGAGTTCTTATGGACATATGATAAAGATGCTACGTTAGAAGATTATCCAGCTGAGGTTCAGAAGCTTGCTGAAGAAGCGCTCTCAATTCTCAAGGAGAAGCTTAAGAGTCTTGAATCAGAGGCTTCTGAGCCTAAGCCTAAGTCTAAGTAGAGTCTTATTATCATATGTAATAAAGAACATTTCAAAAAAATTGTTCCTACTACTTATATCTCTCTTTTAAGCATGTTTACTTTATATTCATTTTCATATGTCAGAAAACCAGTCACCAGACACGCCTCATTCGGTATTGGTGCCCCGTTATTAAACAGGCGATAATACTAAGAAGCTATATCATGAGTAAACAGGAGTACTGATGTGGGGGATACCTTAGGTTTTGAAAATCCTAATATCTATAAGTTAAAAATCAAAATGCTCTTCAGCATCTTGCACTAGGTTCAGTATCCACATGAGTACCAGACATAACCAATGAATATGCATTTTAATTTTGAAAAACTAAGCAAAATAAGCACACAAGCACACGCACTCAGATATGGATAACAAAAAAAATATTGAATTAAGACAAATTATCCGAATATTACACAAGAGTCAATAAGGAAAAGCAATATAAACAAGTGCACAAAAGTTGGCTAAGGTTTCTTAACATCTGCTATGGCCTTCAAAAGGGTTAACATCATGTCATCCATCCTTTTGTGAACTGTTTCCACAGCAGAATTCACATCAGTGCGCATATCCACTCTTAGCTCATCAATTTCATTAGACAGTTCAGTTCTGATGCTGTCCAATGCATCTTGAACTGCTGGAGGTATTGCAGACGAGGTAGAAGCTATGTCAATCTTCATAGGAGAGTGAGGAAGAGTGGGTTCTATAATGGGCTTCTTACCCTTGTCAGTATCTTCATTAATATCCATATCATTATCTTCTTCTATCTGATTCTGATCAATCATTGCAACATCTTGCTCAGCAGCTTGATTTTCTTTGAGCTTATTGGTTTCAATTGTAGCGATGTGCACAGCCCTATCCACCAATAAGTTCAATGCCTCTTGTTCAGCTAGCCTTTTGTGCTCAGCTTCAGCTGCCCTTGCCTGTTCAGCAGCTATCCAAGCCTGCTCAGTAGCTAACTCATAAGCACCTTCTTCATTGATTAGCTTCTCAGCTGTCTCACATGCACTCCTTGCTAGTTTCTTGATCTCAGCATCCAAAGTTGCCAAACGTACACGTTCCTCTTCATGATTATACAATGTAAGACGAGGAGCATGTGATCTTTCAGCTGCTTCCATTATCACATTGACAGCAGTCATTCCTTTTCCTTTGATCTTTGATTTCACATGATCACCCAGAGTCCTCAGCGATTGACTGAATAGATATTCCATCTCTCTGATTTCAGCATCAACATCAGATGGAAATATCAGGGTATCTTCATCCATTGCCTTTAACTTCTTCAGTCTAAGACTGATAGCAGAACCTAATTGCTCAATGTTAGGTTCAGATGAGGGATTGAAGAAGGGTTTGGTTTGATCAAAGGGAATGGTTGGTTCTGGTCTCTTTCTTTTGAGAGGTGTGATTTTGATTTTGCTTAAGTCAATGTCAGGGTACTGAGAGAGGGACATAGGTTCATCATCTATTTCAATAGCTTCTTTCAGCAGTCTCTCATTGATTGGAAATGCAAAATCAATAGGTAAGACAAGTTCATCTATGGTTAAAGGTTTGTAAGATGATCCATAGATAGGTTCAGATGGTTGAGTTTGTCTTTCAGGGGTCTTTTCAGGTGTTGAAAATTCAGGTTGAGGTGAAAGAGGTGGTTGTTCAGCAATGACATGAGTACGTGGAGAATGTGGTGATTGAATGAATTGTTCGGACTGAGTCATAAAATCATCCTGAACAGGTGTGAAAGTGGGTGGATTCTCTTGTGCTAAGTCATCAAGAGATGGAGGTGGTGTGTGAATTGTTTGTACAGGGGGTTTAGTAGTATTCACATGTGGAGATTGGTGAGGTGAATTTCTGTTAGAATGAGTGAAGGCATCACCAGATAGGTGGGTGGTGAGATGATCAAGAACATAAGTGTTTAAGGGTTGTTCATGAATGGTATTATCTTCTTCTTCATCAGAGGAGATGGGTATGGTTTTCTTGGGGGTTCTTTTGATGGTTTTCTTTTTCTTGGCTCTCTCTCTCAATTATATCCAATTTTGAAATCAACTCATCAGAGTCAATGCTTGAATTAGAGAGAGTTGCCTCTGATGAGGATGATGATGATGACGAAGATTGGGAAGAGGGTAAAACTACACTAAGAGGCTTGGTGTAATCTATAGGAGATGATTGATTGGGAGATTGAGCAGTAGGAATGCTATCAGTTTTAGGCTTAGAGGTGTTACCTTTAGATGAATCAGCAGCTTTCTTCTTTGAAACTACCGTCTTTGCCTTTTTGACAGCTCTGACTTGATGATCTCCTTCAGCAGCAGCATCAACAGGTCTATCTTGTCTCTTCTTGGACCTTTTCTCCTTCTGGGCAGCTGTTCTTTTAGCAATGCTGGCTAACTGCCCCTCAGGTACTTGTTCATTTCCATCAGTGGCCAAGCATTCAGCACCACTTTTCATCTGCTCAACATCATTTTCAGGTTGAGCTTGAGAGCCTTCCTCCACAATCTCTTGCTCAATAGGCTCTGGCTTTCTTTTTGACCTGGTGATTTCCTTAGGGCCTTTAAAAATGTCCCAGTTAGGCACTCCAACAACCATACTCCTGGGTATACTTATTCCAGTGTCAAGTCTTACTAGTTCCAAGAAGTTCTTTATCACAACATCATTATCATGTTCTGATATGGTGGGGAAACCATCACACCAGAAGTATTCCTCATACACAGCTTGCAGAGGGGTCTTAGCTTGCTTGATTTCTTCCTTAGTTTTCTTTTTCATATTCACCAGCACAGTAACATCAAACCTAGTTGTATTGAAGACTCTAATTTTCTCCTTGGTGCTTAAAATATCAACAAGCTTAGTTTGACGTATGATCTCAGATATCAGTCTTGGATGATGAATGACTGATGTTGATTTTGTTCTGCTTTTAGATATGGTTGAGCATAGGTGATCAAACAGTATCTTTGCTAAATTTATCTTGACCCTCTTGTGCATAAACCAGATGAAATGCCTGTGAGGAATTGAAATAGTGTCATATCCTCCTTCTCTTGTAATGATTGAATGCAGAAATATTCTGAAGGCAAATCCAAAATCCTGCTTCATGAATTTAGCCTTTCCAAAATCACTATTTGAACTGCCAGGTTCAAATAAGTCCTTTTTAATTGCTTCTAAGTGCTTACTCTTCTCATCATAATCATCAACATTTTCTCCTTCATTGTCCAAGCCCAGAACCTTGGCAATGTGCTCCTGAGTAATCAACACATTAATTCCTAGAATGTTTGACCTTATCTCCTTCCCTCTATAAGGTTTCAAACCTAGTTCTCTTCTTGATTTTCCTCTTAGAGAACTATCTTTTTCAACCAACATTCTCACTTCTTCATCAGCACTTATTCTATCATAAACCGTTGCTTTCTGCCAGAAATACTTAACAATGTCGTAGTAAACAAACCCATTCAGCATATCAAAGTAGTTTTTCCATTGTTGATTGAAAAATAAACTTTGAACGTCAATTCCATTTACCTTTAAACTTTCGAAATCTACGAACTTCTCAGTGATGAATTCGAACGCTTCTGGACCAGCGTCTGTTTGGTTTTCTTTGACAATAAGTTTTCCTTGAGACTTAAGGTCAATTACTGGTGGTAAAACTGGATTGAAGGGTTTTTGAATAATTTCGTTTGATGAACGAGCGGCCATTTTTGCAGAATGTTAAGAAGAAGAGATTTGGGAATTTTCTGTAAGGTCTAGGGTTGTGTAGGAAGTGATTGTGTAAAAGTTGTGCAATGTGAGTGAAGTGACCTATATATAGCAACTAGCACACATACACAGAAAAAAGCATGCCTTGGGAGGGAGCGCGAGCAGTTTTAAAAATTAAATAATAGACTTAACTGCCATAATCATCATTAACTGTTCTCTGCCCGTCAGGATCTAGACACGTGTTGAAAGGGTTTAATCATAGCTGACGCGTGTACAGACAACTGTTGTACACTTACTAGTACTAAACGTTTCATTTCCATTTAGTTCAGAGCCGAATTCATTTGTATCTGACACCTCATCAGAACCTGTTACCTTTCAGAGCCCAAATTATTCAGAGCTTCCCAAAGGAGACTCTAAATCATGAGAGGCTCTGATAGAGCTTCAGATGCTAATTCTATCATGCACCTCAGAGCTAATTTTCTTCAGAGATATAGTGCATGTTCAAATTCTTTTTAATAAAATCAAACCTTTCAATAGCTAAAGGTTTAGTAAATATGTCAGCCCATTGATGTTCAGTATCAATGAATTGAATATTTATTGTACCTTTTTGAACATGATCTCTTATAAAATGATGTTTTATTTCAATATGTTTAGCTCTGGAGTGTAAAATAGGGTTCTTAGATAAATGAATAACAGCAGTATTATCACAATATAGTGGAATACTACTTTCAGCTATGTTATAATCCTCTAACTGATATTTCATCCAGAGAAGCTGTGTGCAGCATTTAGCAGCTGAGATGTATTCTGCTTCTGCTGTAGACAAAGCAATAGTTGTTTGTCTCTTGCTAGCCCAAGATATGAGATTCTCACCAATAAATTGGCAATTTCCACTAGTGGATTTTCTCTCAATCTTGTCACCAGCATAGTCAGCATCACAGAATCCAACTAGCTTACTATCTAGGGATTTTTTATAAAGAAGTCCTAGATTAGTAGTTCCTTTCAGATATCTAAAGATCCTCTTAACAGCAGTTAAGTGAGGTTCCCTAGGATCTGACTGGAATCTTGCACACAAGCATACACTATATAAAATATCAGGTCTAGATGCTGTTAGGTAGAGTAAGGAACCAATCATACCTCGATACAGCTTCTGATCTACTTTGCTTCCAATCTCTTCCTTGCTTAGGCTGCTGGTAGGATGCATGGGTGTGGACATTATCTTGCAGTCATCAAGGTTGAACTTCTTCAGAAGCTCTTTTGTATACTTGCTTTGATGAATGTAAGTGCCATCTTTTCCTTGATTAATTTGGATTCCAAGGAAGAACTTCAATTCACCCATCATGCTCATCTCAAATTCATCCTGCATCAGCTTTGAAAAACTCTTGCACAAGGAAGCATTAGTAGAACCAAAAATAATATCGTCAACATATATTTGAATGATTAAGATATCTTTCTTAGATGTCTTTCTGAATAATGTATTGTCAATTTGTCCTTTTTGAAAACCATTTTCTAATAAGAAATTACTTAGTCTTTCATACCAAGCTCTAGGAGCTTGTTTTAGACCATAAAGTGATTTCTTTAGTTTAAAAACGTAATCAGGGTTTTTCAAATCCTCAAATCCTGGAGGTTGCTTGACATATACTTATTCAGAAATAACACCATTTAGAAAAGCGCTCTTAACATCCATTTGGTACAAGGTTATTCCATTATTAACTGCATATGATAGCAATAACCCGATTGCTTCCAGTCTTGCCACTGGAGCAAATGTTTCAGTGAAGTCAATGCCCTCTTGCTGACTGTAGCTGTCGCGGTGATTTTTGGATATCAAACTATTGATTAGTTTGACTCACAAATTATGATTCACCACCGAGCTTTTATTTTTCCAAGGAAAAGGGGAAAAGTTCGAAATAACCCTATTTTTATGAGATTAAAGGTTCGGGGGTTGGTTACGTTAAGGGAAGGTATTAACACCCTAAACGTCTATAGTACTCTATAGGAACCTCTTGTTTTTATTTATCTTTGTGCTAAAATTACTTGTTTGCTTGTAGATAAAATGTTTAAAAAAATGTGAAAAGTTAAGGTGATGAATAAAAAGGAAAATGAAAAATGTTTTTGTTTTTTATTTGACTTGGGAAGACGCGAAGTCTTTTGCACTACGTACCCGTGAGGGATCAAAACCTCGTAGTTCGGGGTAAAAATTGCAAAGTGGTTTGTTGATTGATTTTAGGAGAAAAGACGAGTCGTCATCTTAAGTTTAAACTCCTTTTCTCCGCCACGAACATACTGAAAAGTTTAACTTCCTTTTCTTGCCATATGTCATGGGGAATAATCGAAATTCTCAACTAGAGATGACTCACGTCTAAACTCTTTGAAAAAGTTTTAAAGTCAAAAACCAAGCGGCAAAATGGTTTGAATTTGTTTTTGTATATTTTAATTTTTGAGAAAAAAGGTTTAAGTATATTTACATGAATTAAAGTGTTAATTGTGAAAAATGTTTTGAAAAAATCTCTTGACAGTTATCGAGGTTTTTTATGAAAGAGATTCTTTTTGAAAATGGTTTTGAATTTTTTGAATGTTTTTTTTTTGTCTTTTTGAAATAAAAATGTTAAGCGCGAATGAAATAAACTAAGGTAATAAAATAAACGCGAGTGATTTCATAATGACGTTGAATCAAAATGATAATCCCCTTTTCCTTGGAATTACTACGCTATTATTTTTGGTGTTTTTATTTTTTTGACATAAAGCGGAATAAATAAATATGCATGCAATGCAAGATTCTCATTTATATTTACATTAGTCCCTAAATACATTCTAAATCACAATAATTAAATAAAATACGTAAATAATAATAATAATGCAAATAAGTAAAAAAAGGGTTACAAAAATAATAAAACAGAGGGGTGTAGTTAGTAATTCTGGGCCTAAACCCACACTCAAACCTGCAAAAAAGATTAGTCAAACAAAAATAAAAGGGGTGAATCAGGGCTGTCTGATCTAATCAGACGTTTCTGATCTGATCACAAGATGATGAAACAGAGGCTGTCTGATTACAATCAGAAGGCCAAAAATGCGAGGATGCATGATAGTTCTGTGGACCGGCGCGCACAGAATTGGCAGGGGGTATATTTTGTACCTCACGTTTTATTTGAAAACAAATTTTCTCTTTCTTCTCTCACCTTTCTCTCTCTCGGTTCCCATTCTCTCTCTCTCTCATATATTCACCACACAAACTCAAGAACACATGAAGGTGTTCATAACTTCATCTTCTCCGGTAAGAATTCGTTCATTTTCCAGCGGTGGTGCGGCTACCGGCGCGGCGGCGCCACCACCGGAAAAAAAACTCTTTTCTTTTTTTAAAAAAAAAATATCTTTTCCTAATACTCTTTTTTACTCAGATTTCGATTTTCAAATTAGTTTTTTGGAAAAAATGCTTGAGAAATCCTAAATCTAAGTTTAAAATTTCGGAAAAAAGAAAAACACAAACTTTCTACCTTTTGCTTTTTATTTCTTCTCTGTTTTGATTTTTCGTTTCTGATTTTGTTTGGCTTGGATCAATTTCGGATTTGGAGCTGTAGTTTAATTTCGGTTTTGTGGGATGTGTTTGTGGGTTGTAATGTGTGGTGGTGTTGATGTTCTGTTTTTTCTGATTACAGTGATGATGGTCTTTCTTTTTTTTTTTTGTGATTCTCCTCTTCTTCTTATAGAGATTTTGAACCAAAAGTGGTTGGCTTGAGTAAATGGAAAATTCAATGGATGTCTGCTGCATGTGTTTGTCTGTTAAATCTTTTGCAGACATGGAATTAAATGGAAAGGGGGCTAGACTGCTGCTATCTCCTGTTTGTTGTCTTTGGAAAAGAAGAAGCGTGATGTTGCTGCTGACTTGTTGTTCTCCTTTATTTTTTTATGATTTTTTTAATAACAATAATAATAATAAACAAACAAAAAGGAAGAAAAGAAAGGGAGTGGGGGAGAAGATGCAGCCACGTGCTGCATCCTTCTTTTCTTTTTTTTATATTTTTTTTGTTTTATTTTAACTAGACTATAATACCCGTGCGATGCACGGATTGTGTAGAATATTATATGTATAGTTTAATTTCTTATATTAAAAAGTTGAAAATAAAAAATTTAAGAAAATATAGATAAATTGGAACTGAAATTATGCAGTATATATGTATATATATATATATATATATATATATATAACAACAATGAATAATTAAAATCATAAAAATAATGATAAAATTACATAAAAAACATACAAAATGATCTTTATAAAGATTCATTGTTAACTACTTAAAATTCAATTGTATTTGAATCTTCACCTTCATCGCCGGTTATTACTACCTTTAACTCTTTTGTTGGTGTAATCCTTGATAATGCAACATATAATTCTCAAGCTTCAACCCGTAATTATTGACAAAACATCTCGACAATTTTCCTTTAGGCTGCATATAAAAGAAAGAAATATGATTTACAATTTAAAATTCAAAGAGCATAAATTCATCTGATTTCTTTTTTATCACATAATAGACTACATCTTATTTATTTTTCTTAGAATTGTTATGTGTTTTAGGTAATTGTTGTGTATATACTGGCTCAGTGCAACTTTAATTGATTGCAAAGCACATAAAAAATCCTAAAAGGATTATACCAAAAAAATAATACTAAAAGTATAGTAAAACGTACATATATTATGGTCAATCAATAAAATTATATGAAATAAAATGAAACTATGGTCAAATAGATAGCCTTAATTTTCAAATTCCATCTTGATTTGTTTAGAAGATATTCAATTAATAGACAAAAACTCAAGAACATTTGTCAACCAAAACACTTAAAGATTTTTAGAAAGTTAAGTAGAAATAAAATTTGTGAACATATTAGGTGAAATATAATCAATAAAATTATGGCCAATCAATGGCTTAAAAAGATAAATTTGTTTTAAAATTGAAAAGTTGAGTAAGAATATAACATAAGTTGTTTCACACTTTCTACCTTTGTGCATGGTTGGGTTCAACAAATTAAATAAAGCATTCTTTTTAACTTCAAAACTATCGAAGATCTATATTGGTTTCAGCAACCATATCTAATGTCTGCAATCAACAAATTCATGAATCAACAAATTTATGGACAAAAATATATTAAGATTAAACTGATAAATACGAACAAAACACAATAAATTATATTAGATACATTCAATCTTTTTTACTCTCAAATAAGAAGAAACATGTTAACTTTTATATTCCTTAAGGAAAAAAATATCCAAAAATCTTATAAATCTTAAATTTTGACATGAAATTAAATTGAAAATATGAAAGCAACAATAGAAAAAAAATGAAATAATAACCAACAATTGATACAGAACACAACAATAAAAAAATTAGAATTCAAACACCTAAAAATATTCATAGGAGTACATAGCTTTATAACCGCAAAGCAAAATCTACATCAAATAGAAAATATATTAAACTTAAGAAAAATAAAACCCAATTTTTGTTTTTAAATGGAAGAATCAGAATTAATATGAAACACTACAAACAACAACAAAAAAAAAGATGGAATCGATACCTATACTTTTCATTAATAAATATAGAACAACTACATATATATTTTTATTCCATACCTATTGGAATAAAAATCAAATTAAAAAAGAATTGAGAACTAATATAGAACACGACAAACTATAATCAGAGTTTAAACACCTAAAATATCTATAGCAATTCATACCTTTATAGAATAGAACCCCAAAGTCAAATCTGCATCAAATTTTAAAAAAATAAATAAATATGTGAAAAAAAGTGAAAATAGATGCATAATTTAAGACTATGAAAGATACACTATTGGGAGAAAAAAATTAAAAGGGTTTCTATTTATGGTAAAAGATGCATAATTTAAAGCTATAAATAAAATAGATTCTATAGAGACAAAGTATATCCAATCATCAAATGAAATCATATAATTAGGGATTAGTAGGTAACAAAATTAGGGATTGGTGTGAAATTATTTTATACACACATTCAATCATATATTGGCACATCATGTATTGTGTTTTTAAACACATAACATGTCACATTCATTAATTGATGTGGCAACATAGTATTCAAGTTTTTATCATAGCCATTGATATAATATTTTTTTTCCACGTGTCAAAATCTAAACCATTCATATTAGGGTTAGGGTTTAGGGTGCCTCTAGTTACTCTCGTTTTATTATATTAAGATAAGATTAAGATTAAGATAAGATAATAATAATATAACCAAAATAATAAAAAAAAAAAAATAACTAAAAGGGAAAAAAAAGGGAAGGGAGACAACTTGGGCTGTTGTTCTTCTTGTCCTTATCTTTGTTTTTTTTTTTTAAATAATAATAATAACAGTAAACAATAATAATAATAATAATAATAATAATACTAATTAAAAAGCAAAGGGAAAAATAAAGAGAGAGGAAAGGGGGTGGCGTGAGCTACCCTTTAATTTTTATTTTTTTATTTTTTGTAATAATAATAATAATAATAATAATAATGGTTGTGATATATAAAAATAGAAAGAAAATAGTAATCTCTATTATATACATTTCGAGATTCCCACGGAGCTCTCTCGTGCATTCTCAATAGAAATTGCTTAGGTGTCATTCAATTAGAGTTTCTCTAATATTATACTTATGCGGAGTTTCTAGCTTAAGGTCTGCTGTTCGAATCCCACCGATGACAATAATTGAATTTTTATAATATTTTTTGAAAAACTACCTTATTTTTTGTTTTTTTTTTGTTTCTATCCCAATTAGAGCATCTCAAATATTTTTTTTTAGAAACTCTCTTTCAAATATATTTTTTGTTTGGAAACCCTCAATTTTATTTTTTTTTGTGAAAACTCTCTCAAATATATATATTTTTGTAGAAACTCTTTTTTTAAAAAAAATTATTTTTGAAACTCTCACAAATATTATATTTTTTAAGAAACTCTCAAATATATATATATATATATATATATATATATATATATATATATATATATATATATATATATATATTTATTTTTTTTGTAAACCAAAAGTATCATTCGCGCGCAACTGCAAAGATTAATCCCCTCGAGGTAACTGAGATTCATTTAAGGGGTTGACCTCTACCAAGAAATGCTTCTCCATACGCACTAGTCAGGGATCAAACTTATGACCAAATGGTTAAGGGGTCCAAATATCTACCACTTGTGCGGCACTATCTTCGGACATTTTTAATATTTTAATTTTGTAAAATAAAGGAACACTCATACTTAGATTACTATGACATAAATTGAAATAAGAAAGTACACTAATTTTTTCATTAGGGACAAAAACAAAATAGAAGATTTTGAGAGAGAGAGAGAGAGAGAGAGAGATCTCAGTGTTGGAGAATGAGAAATGGTGAATACTTTCCATTCCACTGTTAAAAATACATATTGACAAATTAAAATTTGAATTACAAACTACGGGAGTTATCCTTATTTTCATATTTCATATTTTATCATGGGGAAAACTTATTCAAAATTTTATTAGCACGAAGAAAATGACCCCCATGATGTAAAGTGTAAGTAGATCATAGTGAAAACTAAGCACGAAAATTTAATTGATATTCATTAAAAAAAAATTATAGAATTAACAATTATTTTTTGTTGATGAAGCCCCTATAGAGCCATGTAACGGACACGAGAGATAGAAATAGAGAGAGAGGGAGAGAGAGAGAGGGAAAAATTCTTTCAAGAGTGTAGAATGGAAAACGGTGAACACTTTTCACCCGACTATTAAAAATACATATTGACTAATTAAAATTTGAATTTCGACTATGAGGGTTATCCATATTTTCATATTTTATCACGGGGATCACTTAATCAAAATTTTATTTAGCACGATCATGAAAAGTGATCCCCCATGATGAAAAGTGTATGTGGAAGATAGTTATAACTTAGCACGAGAATTTTATTGATATTCATTAAAAAAAAATATAGAATTAGCAACTATTTTATTGTTGATGGAGCCCTTATAGAGTCCTGCAACGAAGATGGGAGAGAGAGAGGGAATCTCTCGGTAGTATATAATGGGAAACAGGTAACACTTTCCACCCCACTATTAGAAATACAGATTGACTAATTAAAATTTGAATTTTGACTACAACAGTTTTTCCATATTTTGTCTCATCACACTTTCATTAGATTACATTTGGCTGATGAAATTTATAGGAAATCTAAAATAAATAATTTTTTTTATAATTTATGCTATTTTTTTATAATTCAAATTTTAAACTTTCCATAAACCTTCGTTCGAAATTTTTTAGGAATATAAATTTATCAATGTGAGTGGAGATTCACACATAGGTTTTACCATTTGATGCTCACGCGTGAAGATTGCTTCTTTGTGGTACGGTGACAAGAAAAAATTTCAGAAAAGGAACAAGGTAAAAATATGTTAATAATCATTTAAAAAATAGAATAGAATTTACAATTATTTTTTGTTGATAAAGTCCCTACAGAGTCTTGGGTTTAAACATATATCATACTTTCATACTCAAATAAACTAAAAGAAATCAATCTCATAGACAATTGAAAAAACGTAGACAACCTTATAAATAATATAAAATGAAAAAAGACATAGATAACCTTAAAAAAAATTACATATGAAAATAAAAATTATCCCGTGTTTGACAATGAACCTAATGTAGATTTTCGATAAAGAGTCGGTAGAAGATGAAAAATAAAAAAATCATGGTATATTTTTATTTTATGAGTACGCTCCCAAAAAATCTTAAGGGCGCCATGAAAATTGGAGTATATTTTTATTTGAGAATGAAATTTATAATTATTTTATATTTATAGGATCACTATATAGTTTCGGGAATGAAGACAAAATAAAGAATTAATTTCATAATTGTGTAAAATGGGAAGCGAAGTAATACTCTTCATCTTGCTTTATTTGGTAACATCGTTAAATCTATATCATGCAAAATCTATCTTAATTTTATCGTAGAATTTTAAACCAAATTACTCAAATAATATATTAAAATAAACACAAAAATAATATTAAAAAAGAAAATAATCCCGTGCACGGCACGGGCTAACATACTAGTAATGATGATAATTAAAGGAAGGAAATAAAAAAGGAATGATGATAATAGTAATAATAATAAAAGGAAGAAAAATAAATATTTAACAAATTTTTTGGGATTTTTTAATAAAATAAATTGACACATTTTTTTGGGATTTTTGTGAATAAAAGAGAAAAGAACAAATAAAAAGAACCAAAGTGGGAGTTGAACCCATGAACAATACACTCATGACTTTTTGGACACTCTACTCACCACCAAATGAGATACTTCACATAATTGATAACAAATGCAACCAAAATTAATATGATAATAAATTAAAGTGGACGAAATTTAAAGTATGACAAATGAATATGAAGTGGGATCTTAGGTCAAAAATTGGGGTATGACAGATGCCCCTATTTAAGTTTCTTCATCCGAAGAGATGAAGATTGAAATCTTCGTCGTGACGGGAGTGAAGAGACTTAAATACAAAATACACAATTTTGGACCTAAGATGCCGAGAATGCTTATGATGCAAATGCGAATGCAAGACTTTGAATCTTGTGGAAAATGGGATCACAAGAGACAAATTTTTATTACCGGAGAAAAGAGTGACGTTCACAGGGGAATGACACAAGTGACCCGACTGGGGAAGAGAAAACAATAAAAGGGGTACCTCAATCCATCGAGGAAAAGGATCCAACTCCACTGGGGAAGCAAAGTAGTTTCACTGGGAAAGAGTCTGCCTACGATCATGCAAGTGATAGCATGTCAATGCAACATGAAAATACGAAACATTATCTACTATCCAATGAAGTAATAGCTTAAAGGACAATGAAATCAAATATTACCAACTATCGCACAAACGATAGCTTAACTGGGTAACACAGAGAGATAAGACATTTCCTACAACCAATGACATGATAGCCTAAAGAAGACAATTGCAGAACCAATGAAATACCGTCTACTGCCAGCAAAGGAGCAACTTAAAGAAGACAGATGTAGAAATAATGAGACATCGTCTACTGCCAAAAAAAGGGAAACTTAAAGAAGACGGATGTTAAAATAACGAGACATTGTCTACTGCCAACAAAGGGGCAACTTAAAGAAGACAGATGTAGAAATAATGAGACATCGTCTACTGCCAAAAAAAGGGCAACTTAAAGAAGACGGATGTTAAAATAACGAGACATTGTCTACTGCCAACAAAGGGGCAACTTAAAGAAGACAGATGTAGAAATAATGAGTCATCGTCTACTGCCAAAAAAAGGGCAACTTAAAGAAGACAGATGTTAAAATAATGAGACATTGTCTACTGCCAACAAAGAGGCAACTTAAATAAGACAAATGTAGAAATAATGAGACATCGTCTACTGCCAAAAAAATGCAACTTAAAGAAGACGGATGTTGAAATAATGAGACATTGTCTACTACCAACAAGGGGTAGCTCAAAAAAGACAATGACATATATTACCTATTATCGTAATGATAGCTTAACGGAGGTATTGAAAATGATAAGACATTATCTACTATCAATGTGGTGATAGCTTAAAGAAGACAATGACAGATGATACCTACTACTGTAATGGTAGCTTAAAGAAGGTAATGAAAATGATAAGACATTATCTACTATCAATGTGGTGATAGCTTAAAGAAGACAATGACAGATGTTACCTACTACTGTAATGGTAGCTTAAAGAAGGTAATGAAAATGATATGACATTATCTACTATCAATGTGGTGATAGCTTAAAGAAGACAATGTCAGATGTTACCTACTACTGTAATGGTAGCTTAAAGAAGGTAATAAAAATGATAAGACATTATCTACTATCAATGTGGTGATAGTTTAAAGATGACAATGACGGATGTTACCTACTACTGTAATGGTAGCTTAATGAAGGTTTTTTTTTTTAGCAACATCTCTTGACTAGACACACTGGGGATGATACTTTTTGAGGAAATTTGAATATGTATGTGCAAGTTGTTCACATGAAGAGACTGTCACTTGCTGTTTGGAACCAGGATTCAATCCAGGAATGAACTGGAGAGATACGGTCAAATAAGACTATATGCCGGATGAGGAAAGAACTCAACTGGGATTATCCATCCGTGTAATGGAAATGGAAGTAACTGAAACAACCTTCTTCCACGAGGACTGAACTCGGTGGGGAATTCGAAAAGGATATGTACTTTTCTGCTTATGGCTGACACTCTAATTGGAGAGAATGACACGCCCACCCTATTTTCGGAGATAAACAAGACAAGTGATTTAACTAGACTTCGAGAAGATGCAATAATGCATGAATGATGTGAATGTATATGCTATGTATGAATGGATGTATGTATGTATGTGACAAGTGTACTATCGAACAGACATGATTAGTGAGACTGGAGTGTATTGACATCACAACATAAATACTCGACAATCCTTAACATGGTGAAGATATTATTGAATGTATGCATCAGGCCACTGACGGAGCAAATTATGATTGTGAGGCTCAAACTTTGCAGGGAAGAAGATGCTTCCTGGGGAGGAGACCCAACATAAATCAAGAATCTGAATCGAAGTTCATCTTGGAGATATCAGGCTCAAAGTCCACTAGTAGATAAGAAGTTTCCATTTGCAAACCGAACAAGAGAGTTCTTCTTGACTGCACATAGCCCATTTATTTGTGTTGAGGTTAAATGCTCTCAAGGCGATCGTTGACGTCCGCTTTTCACAAGTCTAAGTATACCCGTTGTTATTCTTTTCAAAAAACGTGAAAAAGTTTTTTTTTATAAAAAAAAAAAAAAAATTGGAAAGTTTTTGCTTCAAGTTATTAATATCAAAAATAAAAGAATTTTTATACAGTTAAATAAATGAGAATTCCAGACAAATGGGCAAAAAAGCTCAAACTTTATTTATCAAGTGGTAAACCTGCCAATGGCGTGGTCCCACGGATTATTGAAAATTGGAAAAATGGCAAATACATGGGGAGAGTACATTGAAATACAATAACCACTATTCTCCCTGACAACTTTGGATTCCATTGTTCCAAGCTTGAGGACACTTCTTTGGTAGCCAAAATGCCTTAATTGCAGTTACTTTGTCAAGATCCGTAACTTTTGCCTAGATTGCCATTTCGGGTTTTCAATCTACCAGGATAATCATTCTGTTTATGTCTCTAATTTTTGCCTGGACTGCCCTTTCAGGTTTTCAGACCACCGAGACGCTCATTTTTTGCCTAAGCCGCCCTTTCAGGTTTTCGACTTAGCGAGCTGTTGTTTTATTTTTTAAACAAAGTATTTCTTGACTGCATCGGCGTTCACTGGACGCGGTAGTACATCACCATCCATTGTGGCAAGAGTCATAGCACCACCAGAAAAAGCTCTTTTGACAACATACGACCCTTCATAATTAGGGGTCCACTTGCCCCTAGAGTCTGGTTGAAAGGATAAGATTTTTTTTTAGCACAAGGTCCCCTTCTCTGAATTCACGGGGGCGAACTTTCTTGTCAAAAGCCTGTTTCATTCTCTTTTGATATAGTTGTCCATGACACAAAGCAGTCATGCGCTTCTCTTCAATCAAATTCAACTGATCATACCTACTTTGACACCATTCAGCCTCAGACAATTTAGTTTCCATGAGTACTCTCATTGACGGGATCTCAACCTCCACGGGTAGTACTGCCTCCATGCCGTATACTAGAGAGAAAGGGGTTGCCCCTGTCAAAGTGCGAACTGATGTACGGTACCCGTGTAGAGCGAACGGTAACATCTCATGCCAATACTTATAAGTCACTACCATCTTCTGGATGATTTTCTTGATGTTCTTATTTGCAGCTTCAACAGCACCATTCATCTTTGGTCTGTAGGGAGAAGAATTATGATGCTCGATCTTAAAATCATCGCACAACTCTTTCATCATCTTGTTATTCAAATTTGTTCCATTGTCTGTGATGATCTTGTTAGGGACACCATAGCGGCAGATAATATGATTCTTGATAAACCGAACTACCACTTGCTTGGTTACATTGGCGTAAGATGCCGCTTCAACCCACTTGGTGAAGTAATCAATAGCTACCAGAATGAAACGATGGCCGTTTGATGCTTTTGGTTCTATCATACCAATCATGTCAATGCCCCACATAGAGAAAGGCCACGGAGAGGAAATAACGTTGAGCATGGCGGGTGGTACATAAATTTTATCAGCGTATATTTGACACTTGTGGCACCTCCTGGCGTGCTTATAACAATCAGCTTCCATTGTTATCCAGTAATAGCCTGCCCTCAAAATCTTTTTCGCCATTGTGTGCCCGTTAGAATGAGTTCCAAAGGATCCTTCGTGTATCTCGTGCATCAACGCATCTGCTTCGTGTCTATCCACGCATCTGAGCAAGATCATGTCATAGTTTCTTTTATACAACACATCTCCGTTCAGGAAGAAACTGCCAGACAACCTTCTTAAAGTCTTCTTGTCTTTGTTGGATGCCCCTAATGGATATTCCTGATTTTGGAGGAAGCGTTTGATATCATAGAACCATGGCTTGTCATCGAGAACCTCTTCAGCTGCGAACACATGAGCAGGCCTCTCAAGGCACCTGATACTGATACTCGGCATGTCGTTCCAGTGATTTACCTCAAACATAGAAGATAAAGTGGCCAAAGCATCTGCCATCTGATTCTCGTCACGAGGGATATGACGCAGCTCAACTTTGTTAAAGAAGGTCAACAAACGCCTTGCATAATCTTTGTAAGGGATCAAGCCGAGGTGACGAGTTTCCCAATCTCCTTTGATCTGATTAATCACAAGAGCTGAATCTCCATATATGTCGAGGATCTTAATCCTTAGGTCAATGGCCTCTTCGATGCCCATGACGTAAGCTTCATATTCTGCGATATTGTTTGTACAGTCAAACTGTAACCTGGCGGAGAAAGGAAGGTGAGTCCCTTTAAGAGTAATGATGACTGCCCCAATTCCACTACCATAAACATTAACGGCCCCGTCGAATACCAAACCCCATATAGATTCAGGGTCTGGATTCAGGGTCTGGACCCTCCCCGAGCAAGGGTTCATCACAATCTTTCATCTTCAGATACATGATCTCTTCATCAGGAAAATCGAACTTCACAGGCTGATAGTCCTCAACTGGTTGGTGAGCCAGATGATCAGCAAGGACACTTCCTTTGATTGCCTTCTGGGTGCGGTACTCAATGTCATACTCGGATAACAACATCTGCCACCGGGCAATTCTCCCTGTCAAAGCGGGCTTCTCAAAGATATACTTGATCGGATCCATTTTAGATATTAGCCAAGTAGTGTGATTAATCATATAATGACGGAGACGCTTGGCAGCCCACGCTAAAGCACAACAAGTCTTCTCGAGCATGGAATATCGAGACTCACAATCTGTGAACTTTTTACTCAAATAATAAATGGCATGTTCTTTCCTTCCTGTTTCGTTATGCTGCCCTAACACACAACCCATGGAATCTTCCAACACAGTGAGATACATAATCAATGGCCTTCCTTCAACTGGAGGGACCAAAATTGGAGGTCTAGCAGGTATTCTTTGATGCTATCAAATGCTTTCTGGCAATCTTCCGTCCAGACAATCCCTTGATCTTTACGGAGCAGCTTGAATATCGGCCTGCAGGTGGTAGTCATATGAGAGATGAATCTGGAGATATAATTTAACCGTCCAAGGAACCCTCTTACTTGCTTTTCGGTCTTAGGCGCGGACATTTCTCTGATAGCTCTGACTTTGTCTGGATCAACTTCAATTCCTCTCTGACTGACAATGAAGCCTAAGAGTTTTCCTGATCTGACACCGAATGTGCATTTGTTGGGATTCAAACGTAGTTGGTACTTTCTCAGCCGCTGGAACAACTTCAACAAGTGCTCGACATATTCTTCCTCAGTGTCTGACTTATCAATCATATCGTCCACATAAACCTCAATTTCTTTGTGCATCATGTCATGAAAAAGAGTCGTCATAGCCCTCTGGTAAGTAGCACCTGCATTTTTTAACCCAAACGGCATCACCTTATAACAGAAAGTGCCCCAAGGTGTGATGAAAGACGTTTTCTCCCTGTCTTCAGGTGCCATCTTGATCTGATTGTAGCCGGAGAAACCATCCATGAAAGAGAAGACATTGAACTTAGTTGTACTGTTGATTAGAACATCAATGTGGGGTAACGGGAAATCGTCCTTTGGACTGGCCTTGTTTAGATCTCGGTAATCAACACACATTCTGACCTTGCCATCCTTCTTCGGGACAGGCACTATATTGGCTAACCACTGAGGGTATTCCGACGTAACAAGGAAACCTGCATCAATTTGTTTTTGTACTTCTTCCTTGATCTTGACAGCTAGGTTGGGATGAGTTCTTCTCAATTTCTGCTTGACTGGTGGACATTCGGGCTTTAGTGGCAACCGGTGTTCTACAATATTAGTATCCAATCCTGGCATATCCTGATATGACCATGCAAATACATCAACATACTCTTTTAGAAGCTCTATCAACCTGCTCTTAATATTCTCATCAAGTAGTGCCCCGATCTTGACTTCTTTCTTGTCTTCTTCTGAACCTAGGTTGACCACTTCTAATGTTTCCTTGTGAGGCTGAATAGTTTTCTTTTCATGCTCAAGTAAACGAGATATCTCATCGGGAATCTCTTCATCCTCATCTTCTTCTGCTTCGAATACATGGAATTCAAAGTTGGGAGAGGGCGCAGGGTTATGGTATTCAATGGATTTGTCAATGATTAATCTGCACATATGATTTATGATTGATTTTTAGAAAACAGACAAGTGATATATGCAGATATTTGAAAAATGATCTTTTTTCAGGTTCTTTGTGTTACCATTTTTCCAGAAAAGCAAAAAGTAAAAGAAATAGACAAAGTCAGAATTAAAACAACATTTTATTGATGATGAAAACATTTGAAGCAAAAGCCCTACTCATGGTTCACTCTCATCTTGGGCATAACGAGAGGAATTATTTTTAATGAAAACCCGAACATAAGTTCACTTTCGCCTTGGGCAGAACGAAAGGATTTTTTTTTTGAAAGAAAAAAAAACAACAAAAGACATATTACTTAGACACATGAGTAGCGGAAGGAACATCAACAATGACCCAATTGCGGCAAACCACTCCATGAGTCACAAAGCTAGGTGCCACTTCTTCAGAACCGTCTTCAATAATGGCATTGGCTTCTGGCGGGGCATGGATGAACCCGGCACTATGGAAGATACCCTTGATTGGCTCGATGACAGTACTTGGCTTGACACTTCTTGCAGATGGAAAGAAACCCAACCCTTCTCTATATTTGTTCTCTGGCAAATCTATTACTAGTCCCCAGCCAGAAGATAAACCACCCTGCACCACTTTTTGCGCATCCTTTAAAGAAGAAATGGATGCCCCACTCCTTTTTGCATTTTCATCTTCTAGGGAAAGCCCTTGGAATGACGTCCCATCAACATCACCAGCACTGATGAAAGAGAAAGCTGATAAGTGACTCACGAACAAAGCCTCTTCACCACTTACAGTTACCAACTTCCCATTCTTCACAAACTTCAGTTTCTGATGTAGCGTAGATGTCACTGCCCCTGCCTCATGGATCCATGGTCGACCCAACAAGCAACTGTATGCCGCCTGGATATCCATCACTTGAAAAGTAATCTGAAATAAGTGTGGCCCAATCATTATGGGCAAGTCAACCTCTCCAATAACTGACTTCCTCGAACCATCAAAAGCCTTAACCACTACCCCACTGCGCCTCATAGGAGTCCCTCGGTAAGAAAGTTGATCAAGAGTTGTCTTAGACATCACATTTAAAGATGACCCAGTATCCACAAGCACATTTGACAGCGCGTCAGATTTGCAGTTCACAGATATATGCAATGCCAAATTATGATTTCTACCTTCCTCTGGCAGCTCTTCATCACTGAAACTCTGATTATTACATGCAGTGATATTACCCACTATTCCGCCAAATTGATCAATGGTCACATCGTGGTCTATAAAAGCTTGGTCCAAGACCTTCATTAAAGCCTCTCTATGAGCATCAGAGTTCAACAACAAGGAAAGTATGGATATTTTAGAAGGAGTC
Source organism: Trifolium repens (assembly GCA_030408175.1). Taxonomy (NCBI): domain Eukaryota; kingdom Viridiplantae; phylum Streptophyta; class Magnoliopsida; order Fabales; family Fabaceae; genus Trifolium; species Trifolium repens. The sequence goes on along the minus strand of CP125838.1, from coordinate 34,813,606 downwards.
TGCATAAGCTGATCAACTACCTTATAGTCACTCTTCTTTATCAATTTCAGAACTTCATCAAGATCAGAGTTGACATTGGCCTCACCGGGCCGTTCTATGCTTTTGTCCATAACCGGACCTTCCATCTGTACCTGTTGGCTCGTTGAAGCGTTAACCTTTTTTGGGGCCACTGTAGGAATGATGCGCCCGTTTCTCAACATTCTACTATCTTCAGCAATATTACCCACAGCAGGCATAGAAGGTAGAGGAACCTCGCGCCCATTTTCTATCATTGTAGCATTGTACTTGTAGGGTATAGCCTTCTCAGAAGTATAGGGCATTGAACCAGGAGGACAAATCATTAAAGTAGAGACAGGGGGTTTCTGGCTATTGAAGGTCACCTCTACCTGTTTTGGAATATTAAACTCAGGTATTATGACGAACATATGACCCTCGATTTCTTTAGGGTCACATTCGTGTATCATATTGACAGAAGTTGCCCGATGATTAGGCAGTGGATTAGCCTGTACATTTGGATTCAAATCTTTGAAGGACAGGACATTAGTTTGGATCAGTCTTTGAACCTCAGCTTTCAGTGCATAACAATGCTCGATGTCGTGACCGGGTGCCCCTTGGTGGAAGGCACATGAGCGGTCAGATCTATACCAGCTTGGCAATATTTCAGGTATCCGGGGAGGTGCTCTAGTCTGAACCAAATTCTTCTCGAGTAATGCGGGAAGCAACTCTGCATACTTCATAGGGATCGGATCAAATTGTGGTGCCCTTTGAACACGATTCTGCTGGGCGAACTGCGGTGGAGCCTGTTGTCGAGGCTGTTGTTGGTACTGTTGCTGATATGGTTGCTGATATTGTTGTTGCGGTCTTTGCTGAAATTGTGGTTGGTAACACTGATTTTGGGTAGTGTTGATGGCTGGTGTGACAGCGGCGACATGTTGATAACCCGGATACTGTTGCTGAGGCCGTCCATGGGCCACCATACTCACTTCTTGTTCTTTCTTCCTTTGAAAATTGTTTCCAAACTTTTTTACATTATTAGTTGGGACACTCTCCCTGACTAGTCGTCCCTGTCGGACACCTTCTTCGAGACGCATGCCCATGTTCACCATTTCAGTGAAATCACTAGGTGCGCTGGCAATCATCCTTTCATAGTATAACGGACCAAGGGTGTTCAGGAAGATCTTGGTCATTTCTTTCTCTTCTAGAGGTGGGATAATTTGAGCAGCGACCTCCCTCCACCTTTGCGCATACTCCTTGAAAGTTTCTTTGTCTTTTTGAGACATGGCTCGAAGCTGGTCTCTATCTGGGGCCATGTCTAGATTGTATTTGTACTGGCGAATGAAAGCCTCGCCCAAGTCATTGAATGTTCGGATCTTCGCACTGTCTAAGCTCATGTACCATTTCAGAGCAGCACCTGTCAAACTGTCCTGAAAGTAGTGAATTAATAGTTGATGGTTGTCCGTTTGAGTGGACATCTTCCGAGCATACATCACCAAGTGGCTTTGAGGACAAGTGTTCCCTTTGTATTTCTCGAATTCTGGAACCTTGAACTTAGCCGGAATCTGAACATTCGGCCCCAAGCACAAATCATGAGCATTTTTACCAAACAAGTCTTTTCCACGGAGAGCATTGATTTCTCGTTGCATCTCATCAAACCTCTCTTGAAAGTCATCCATCCGGTCATAAGCTCCCACACTTTCCGCATGATAAATAGGCTTGTCGTCTTGTGGACTGGTGTGAATTACTGGAGCTGAAAAGGTCATTGAAACAGGGACAGTGGTCTGTGGAAAGGTATTGGTTTGAGTAGCAGAAATTACTTGTTGTGTGGCAGGAGCCGAGACCTCGGAGACATAGGGGCGAAATCCTCCATTGAGATCAAGAGGCATTCCCCATGGGTAACCTCTAGGCATAGTATGTTGTGGAATGCTGGCAAATGTTGCGGAGATTGGAGCAGAGATTATTTCTGAGATTACTGTGGCTTGAGGAGGAGGAGTTGGTGGCTGATTCTGAGCAACCACCATTGAAGATACCAAGGCACTCAATCTTTCTACCTCAGCTTGAAGTGTCGACACCTGCCCATGAAGCTCAGTATTCTCTTGTTCAACCTGTTCCATTCTCTTTTTCTTGTTTGCTCGAGTATTATATGTGCGGGTAGGCTTGGGATGAGGACGTCGAGCCACTTTTCTTTTGACTGAGGCAGAGAGAAAAAAAGGATATGAGACTCGGTTTTGAAACTTATGAATGCAATATGATGCATGATATGTTTATGCTAAAATATGCAAAGTTTTATTTTATCGAAGGACTTTAACATTAATTGTAAACATTGTAGGAACATTCATTTCATCTCATGATTAAAACATTACAAAGCAAAGGTCTTTCTTTTCTTAACATTACACCTGATAACTGAAACATACAAAACCAAAAGATAAAATAAAAGAGAACATAACAACAGAAAACTCTCAAACTTCTAAGGTAGAAGGATCATCTGAATCTGACTGTGAGCCTGTAAATAAGTCCATATTATGCTTCCTCCTCTTGGGATCACTTCTGAGTAAATTATTCTTCCGCTGGAGTAGAACATTCTTCTTAACAATTTCTTGGCTTTGGGCAAAGAGCTCATGGTCCTTTTGTTCTAACTTCCCTCTTAATGTCTCATTCTCACGCTCGGCTGCCTGGCATCTGGTTTTCGAAGCGTCTTTCTCACGTCTTAGCTCAGCCAAAATCCCTTGGAATTCCTTCTTGGTGTCGAAGGGTAATGGTAATGATGCTGATGGAATGGTTGCAGACACGCCCCTAGACATTTTATAAGGCATACCAAAGTTCTTTGCTCTATCAATAACCCACTGAAGATAGGATTCATGCACAACATCAGATTTCATTCCCAATTGGCCTTTATCAAGTCTCCGGATAGCATGCCAAGCTTGCACGAATTTTCTCCTTTTGTTTGAGGGATCCTCGTGGTTGAGGTAGAATTCATTGGCTAAGGAATTGTTATCTGGTTTGGCTTTTATCGGGTATCCGAATTGGCGTTTAGCAAGGGTAGGGTTATAGCTGATTCCTCCATGCATACCAAGAAGGGGTACATTAGGGTATTCACCACAACTAACGATGATTTCTCCGACGTCACAAGTTGTATGGTACCAAACTATATCTGATGGGGTAAGGGACATGATTATCTGAGACCACGGAAGGTCCTAGATTTGCTTTGCGGGAATGAGTTTGGGGTAGATGAGAGATGAACCATTTGTATAGTAGGGGTGTACAACAAGAGATGGTTCCACGTCCAACTGAGGTTCGATCATGGATGGAATGGTATGTGTCGGCTAGTAAGGTCGGGACGGGATTTTTAGTGAGGAAGATTTGGATGGTATTGATGTCAACAAAGTTATCAATGTTTGGGAAAAGGACAAGGCCATATATGAGTAGAGCTAGGTTGGAGTAGAAGGCATCGTTACTTGCCATCTCGGCGAAGGTGGAAGCTTGTTGGTAAAGGAATTTGGTTGATAGGCCTAGGAGACCTCGTTTAGATATGAGGTTTGCTTGGATGATGGAGGTTTTGAGATGGAGGGATTTTGCGATGGTTTGGGGTTTAGGAGTGGGTTCAAGGCCACTGAAGGGTACTTTGTCGAGTATTGGCAAACCGACCAGGTAGGAGTATTCCTCAAGAGTGGGTACGAGTTGGTAATCGGGAAAGGTAAAGCAATGGTAAAGGGGATCATAAAACTGGACCAAAGTTCCCAAACTTCCTTTTGCAATATTTACTTTGAGAAGGCTAAGCAAGTTTCCATGATTTTTGCGAAAGTCTTCCGGTGAAGCTACTTGAGATCCTAATTCCCTTAATCTTGACAAGTCCGGCTCCTTGAAAAAGTACTTCTTGGTATTTCTTTCTACAATGTCCATATCTACAAGGTTTACAAAATAATGACTTAAGTCCTTCGATATCGGATGAAAAAAGAAAGTTTATGAATGAGTGCATGCATGCATGATAATGCTAAAAACATAGTGAAAACATGGTGGGTTTAAGTCCATAATGTTGGAGCCGAGGGTAAACACGCTTTTGGTCAGGATTAATGTTTCACATGTACCTGTATCACGGGTTCTAATAAGTTCCCAAAGTTATCAACCTCTTTCAGAAGTCATTGGTCACGGAATTACTTCTGATTCCAACAACTTCCGTAGGAAAGTCTCGTTTGGGTGTAGTATCGCGTATCAACCAATTTAAGATTACTCTTAATTAGTCACCGCACTACGTCCTAAAAGCCAAGTTGGGTTAAATGTAACTCTAAAGGTCCATAGCTTCGTCGGTTCCTCGAAAATAGAACGCCAATCACAATTACTTATGTTGACATTGTTACTTCCAAGGTTCCTCGGCTAAGTGTGGTTATCACATATGCCAACCCCGAAATTCACTCTCGGATAGGCATTATGAACATTACCACTATCCTATCTTATGGTTCCCTCAAGTCCGGGTGTAGAACTTATCTCACCATTCACGTTTAGAAAATAAACATATAAGCACATATTTATAAACAAAAAATAAAACACAAAGATAAAGAATAACAAGATAGGCTCAACCCTCTTAGGGGAGTCCCCAGTGAAGTCGCCATTTCTGTCGCGGTGATTTTTGGATATCAAACTATTGATTAGTTTGACTCACAAATTATGATTCACCACCGAGCTTTTATTTTTCCAAGGAAAAGGGGAAAAGTTCGAAATAACCCTATTTTTATGAGATTAAAGGTTCGGGGGTTGGTTACGTTAAGAGAAGGTATTAGCACCCTAAACGTCTATAATACTCTATAGGAACCTCTTGTTTTTATTTATCTTTGTGCTAAAATTACTTGTTTGCTTGTAGATAAAATGTTTAAAAAAATGTGAAAAGTTAAGGTGATGAATAAAAAGGAAAATGAAAAATGTTTTTGTTTTTATTTGATTTGGGAAGACGCGAAGTCTTTTGCACTACGTACCCGTGAGGGATCAAAACCTCGTAGTTCGGGGTAAAAATTGCAAAGTGGTTTGTTGATTGATTTTAGGAGAAAAGACGAGTCGTCATCTTAGGTTTAAACTCCTTTTCTCCGCCACGAACATACTGAAAAGTTTAACTTCCTTTTCTTGCCATATGTCATGGGGAATAATCGAAATTCTCAACTAGAGATGACTCACGTCTAAACTCTTTGAAAAAGTTTTAAAGTCAAAAACCAAGCGGCAAAATGGTTTGAATTTGTTTTTGTATATTTTAATTTTTGAGAAAAAAGGTTTAAGTATATTTACATGAATTAAAGTGTTAATTGTGAAAAATGTTTTGAAAAAATCTCTCGACAGTTATCGAGGTTTTTTATGAAAGAGATTCTTTTTGAAAATGGTTTTGAATTTTTTGAATGTTTTTTTTTTGTCTTTTTGAAATAAAAATGTTAAGCGCGAATGAAATAAACTAAGGTAATAAAATAAACGCGAGTGATTTCATAATGACGTTGAATCAAAATGATAATCCCCTTTTCCTTGGAATTACTACGCTATTATTTTTGGTGTTTTTATTTTTTTGACATAAAGCGGAATAAATAAATATGCATGCAATGCAAGATTCTCATTTATATTTACATTAGTCCCTAAATACATTCTAAATCACAATAATTAAATAAAATACATAAATAATAATAATAATGCAAATAAGTAAAAAAAGGGTTACAAAAATAATAAAACAGAGGGGTGTAGTTAGTAATTCTGGGCCTAAACCCACACTCAAACCTGCAAAAAAGATTAGTCAAACAAAAATAAAAGGGGTGAATCAGGGCTGTCTGATCTAGTCAGACGTTTCTGATCTGATCACAAGATGATGAAACAGAGGCTGTCTGATTACAATCAGAAGGCCAAAAATGCGAGGATGCATGATAGTTCTGTGGACCGGCGCGCACAGAATTGGCAGGGGGTATATTTTGTACCTCACGTTTTATTTGAAAACAAATTTTCTCTTTCTTCTCTCACCTTTCTCTCTCTCGGTTCCCATTCTCTCTCTCTCATATATTCACCACACAAACTCAAGAACACATGAAGGTGTTCATAACTTCATCTTCTCCGGTAAGAATTCGTTCATTTTCCAGCGGTGGTGCGGCGACCGGCGCGGCGGCGCCACCACCGGAAAAAAAACTCTTTTCTTTTTTTAAAAAAAAATATCTTTTCCTAATACTCTTTTTTACTCAGATTTCGATTTTCAAATTAGTTTTTTGGAAAAAATGCTTGAGAAATCCTAAATCTAAGGTTAAAATTTCGAAAAAAAGAAAAACACAAACTTTCTACCTTTTGCTTTTTATTTCTTCTCTGTTTTGATTTTTCGTTTCTGATTTTGTTTGGCTTGGATCAATTTCGGATTTGGAGCTGTAGTTTAATTTCGGTTTTGTGGGATGTGTTTGTGGGTTGTAATGTGTGGTGGTGTTGATGTTCTGTTTTTTCTGATTACAGTGATGATGGTCTTCTTTTTTTTTTTTTTTGATTCTCCTCTTCTTCTTATAGAGATTTTGAACCAAAAGTGGTTGGCTTGAGTAAATGGAAAATTCAATGGATGTCTGCTGCATGTGTTTGTCTGTTAAATCTTTTGCAGACATGGAATTAAATGGAAAGGGGGCTAGACTGCTGCTATCTCCTATTTGTTGTCTTTGGAAAAGAAGAAGCGTGATGTTGCTGCTGACTTGTTGTTCTCCTTTATTTTTTTATGATTTTTTTAATAACAATAATAATAATAAACAAACAAAAAGGAAGAAAAGAAAGGGAGTGGGGGAGAAGATGCAGCCACGTGCTGCATCCTTCTTTTCTTTTTTTTATATTTTTTTTGTTTTATTTTAATAATAATAATATAACCAAAATAATAAAAAAAATAAAAATAACTAAAAGGGAAAAAAAAGGGGAAGGGAGACAACTTGGGTTGTTGTTCTTCTTGTCCTTATCTTTGTTTTTTTTTAAAATAATAATAATAACAATAAACAATAATAATAATAATAATAATAATAATACTAATTAAAAAGCAAAGGGAAAAATAAAGAGAGAGGAAAGGGGGTGGCGTGAGCTACCCTTTAATTTTTTTATTTTTATTTTTTGTAATAATAATAATAATAATAATGGTTGTGATATATAAAAATAGAAAGAAAATAGTAATAATGATGATAATTAAAGGAAGGAAATAAAAAAGGAATTATGATAATAGTAATAATAATAAAAGGAAGAAAAATAAATATTTAACAAATTTTTTGGGATTTTTTAATAAAATAAATTGACACATTTTTTTGGGATTTTTGTGAATAAAAGAGAAAAGAACAAATGAAAAGAACCAAAGTGGGAGTTGAACCCATGAACAATACACTCATGACTTTTTGGACACTCTACTCACCACCAAATGAGCTACTTCACATAATTGATAACAAATGCAACCAAAATTAATATGATAATAAATGAAAGTGGACGAAATTTAAAGTATGACAAATGAATATGAAGTGGGATCTTAGGTCAAAAATTGGGGTATGACAGTAGCCTTGTGCCACAAGCCTAGCCTTGTTTCTTACCACTTCACCTTGTTCATTTAGCATGTTCCTAAATACCCACTTAGTTCCAATGATGTTCTTATGTGCTGGTCTTGGCACTAAGTTCCATACATCATTTCTTTGAAACTGATTGAGTTCATCTTGCATTGCAACTATCCATCCATCATCAGTTAGAGCTTCATCAACATTCTTTGGTTCTATCATGGATATAAGTCCCAACAAGGAGTCACTTTGATGAAAAGCTGATCTTGTTTTTCTTGGACTTTCTTTGTTTCCAAGAATGAGATCTTCTGGATGTGATGATTTATATTTGAATGTTCTTTTTGGAACTTCAGAGGTATTTTGTATATCATCTTCTGAGATGCTATCATGATCTTCAGATGCTTCTATTTGAGATGCTCCTTCAGCATCTTCTTCTAATACAGCTTCTGAAGCTTCGACAGCTTCTGATGCTTTTTCAGGTTCTGAATCGATGTATTGGTATGGAATACCTGCATAGCTATCATCTTGCTCTGACATTTTACTGTCAGGCTCTTTATCATCAAATCTAACGTGTATAGATTCTTCCACTGTGTTAGTTTCAGAATTGTACACTCTGTATGCCTTTGAGCGTTCAGAGTAACCTATAAAGATTCCCTTACAAGCTTTGGCATCAAATTTTCTTTTGTAGGCCTTGTTGTTTAGAATGTAACAGGTACATCCAAACTGATGAAAATAAGATATGTTGGGCTTTCTTCCTTTGAAGAGTTCATATGTTGTTAGATTCAATAGAGGTCTAATATAGATCCTATTTTGAATATAACAAGCTGTGTTTACAGCTTCTGCCCAGAAGTGCTTAGCAAGTTTAGTCTCATGCATCATGGTTCTTGCCATCTCTTGTAAAGACCTGTTCTTTCTCTCTACAACACCATTTTGTTGTGGTGTTCTAGGAGCAGAGAACTCATGGACAATGCCATGGTCTTCACAAAAAGTTGCAAATGGTTCGTTTTCAAACTCACCACCATGGTCACTTCTTACCTTTAAGATTTTGAGACCTTTCTCGCTTTGCACTTGAGTGCAGAAGATGCTGAACACATCATATGCATCATCTTTCACTCTTAGAAACTTTACCCAAGTCCATCTACTGTAATCATCAACAATAACCAATCCATATTTCTTCCCATTGATTGAGGCAGTACTTACTGGGCCAAACAAATCAATGTGAAGTAGTTCTAAAGGTCTTGAAGTAGAGACAATGTTTTTCGGTTTAAAAGAAGTTTTTGAAATTTTGCCAATCTGACAGGGACCACACAGAGCATCTGAATGATATTTAAGCTTGGGCAGGCCTTTAACCAAACTTAGTTTGCTAAGTTTAGAGATTAATCTCCAGTTAGCATGTCCTAAGCGTTGGTGCCAGACCCACTTCTCATCATTCAGAGATAGAAGACAAACTATCTTCTGCTCAGTGAGTTCTGACAGATTGACCTTATAAACATTGTCTCTCCTTAAGCCTTTAAACAATATAGACTTGTCAGAGTCATTGATTACTGTACATGCCTCTTTATCAAATTTAACAACAAATCCACTATCGCAAAATTGACTAATGCTAAGCAGATTGTGTTTAAGGCCATCAACTAACCAAACATTATTAATTGAAAGAGAAGAATTACCAACTATACCTGTACCAATGATCTTCCCTTTTTGATTGCCTCCAAACCCCACAGTGCCTCCCTCTTTCAGAGTTAGGGTTTGGAACATATGCCTTTCTCCGGTCATATGTCGTGAGCAGCCACTGTCCAGGTACCAACATTGCTGCTTTGGCCTTCTTGGTGTGCAAACCTGAAACAAATATAATTTCAGATTTTGGTACCCATATCTTTATGGGTCCTTTTGTGTTAGGCTTCACAGGCCTAGGTGGTCTTTGTTTGAAGGACCTATCAGAGCCTCTAGAGTTATCTACCCTGGTTGTAAAAGTTTTGGGTTTAGGATAGCTCTTGGGCTTTGCTCTTGAATGTGTCAGAACTTCTTTAGATTTACCATTAGCTTGAGGCTTGAAAGTCTTAGGTTCTGAGGTTTTACCCTTCAGAGCCTTTGACTTTGGAGCCTCTGGCTTTGATGTTCTATCAGAAGCTGACTCATTCTGAGCTTCTGATTGGCTCTTTACAAAGACAGCCTTAGGTTTTGTTTTATCAACATTAGAGGGTTTTGAGAATAATGGATTATCTTTAAAACGAGAGAATCCAAGACCCTCACCTCTATTTCTACTTACATGATAAATCAAAGAGGCTATCTTGCTTCTTTTCATTCCATTGATAAGGAATTCCTGAAGAGCAAATTCATGTTCTGGAGGAACCTTATCATCAAGAACATAATGAGTTTCCATAAATTCATTTCTTGATTTTAGAGACTCATTTTGTTCTATTATTTCATTTGCCTTTTCGGTCAGGTTGTTATAGGCCTTTTTAAGGACCTTACACTTACCTGCCTTTTTGGTTAAAAGTTTTAAGGCATCTTTCAAGGAATCTATTAATTCAGAACGAGAAAGTTTAGCAAGTACCTCATCTTCATCTTCTGAATCTGAGTCAGCTTCGTGCTCAGAGTTCTCTTGGTCAGAAGTGGTTGCCATCAAGGCTAGGTTTGCTTCTTCTTCCCCATCAGAATCCGATTCCTGATCCAAATCATCCCAAGTAGCAAGGAACCCTTTCTTAAGCTTACTCTTGTATCTCTCTTTGTTAGAGGTTCTCTTGGAGCTTTTACTCAGGTTCTCTGGGCAGTCAGCAATGAAGTGACCTGGCTTGTTGCATTTAAAGCATTTGCTTTGTTCTTCCTTCTTGTCCTTAGAAACACCAACTTTCTTGGAAGAACCTCCAAACTTACCAGCATACTTCTTGCTTCTCTTGGCCCATTGAGACACTCTTGCAGCCATCAGAACCATTTCCTCTTCTTCATCAGAATCCATCTCATGACCTGCTTCAGAAGCTTCTTCATCAGATGCTATAACCTTAGCCTTCAGAGCCTTTGAAGAACTCTTGGAGCTTAGGGCTATCCCTTTTAGCTTCTTAGTTGATTCATCAGTCATGAGCTCCATCTCATGACTCTTTAGAGAACTAACCAAGCTTTCAAGAGACACAGTATCTAAATCTTTAGATTCCTGAAAAGCTGTCACTTTTGGTCTCCACTTTGGCGGCAAGCTTCTGAGAACTTTCCTGACATAATCAGCCTCAGTATAGCTCTTGTCTAAAACTTGAAGTCCAGAAACAAGGATTTGAAACCTAGATAACATAGTCTCAATGTCCTCTCCGTCCTTCATTTTAAACAATTCATACTGATGTACTAACAAGTTGGCCTTAGCCTCCTTAACTTGTTTATTTCCTTCATACTTGGATTTAAGATAATCCCAAATAGACTTTGCGGTTCTCTTATCTCCAATTTTCAGGTACTCATCATGAGAGATGGCGTTTGTCATCATTCCTTTTACATTATGATGCTTCTTATACTCTAGCTTTTGAGTAGGTGTGAAAGACTTTCTGTCCTTAGAGCTGACTACTCCTTCTAAGTCCATATTTTCAAAGTTGACTCCATCTTCCACCAAGTCCCACAAATCACAATCAATACCCAGGATGTGACTGTACATCTTGGTTTTCCAGAAAGGATAGCCAGTCTCAGTTCCATTGAAAAAGGGAACTTTATCTGAAGACCTTCTGTCTTTAGCATTTGAGTCATAGTCATAGTTCACGTTGTTGTTGTTGTTGTTGCTATTGTTTCCTTTCTCAGCAGACATGTTTTTCCCTCCTGGATCTTTACTGTTTCACTGTTAGGTGAGAGTTAGGCAACAACCCAGCTCTGATACCAATTGAAGGTGGAAAAACACAAGAAGGGGGGTTGAATTGTGTTTTTGGAATTTAAAACTTTTTGGTTCTTAAGGTGTTTAATGCAGCGGATTTAAAACAAATTCAAAGAGATGCTAAGAGAAAGAAAGATAGACACACAGATTTATCCTGTTCCCTTCACAAATTGAAGGTACGTCCAGTCCCCTTGTTCTCAACAAGAGCTTTTCACTATAATCTTCACAAGATTACACTTTGCTCAAGCACACTTGCAAGAGACTTCTCAAATGCTCAAGTTACACTTAACGAGAGACTTCACAATCAAACTTAAAAACTAAGAATGAATGTTTAGGGACACTTGATATACTATCAGAGGTGTTTACAAAATACAACACAAATTGTTCTAAGACTTAGAATGACAGATTGAAAAGATAGTGTCAGAATGCTTCTTAGTCTTGAACGCAGTAATAGAACAGTAGTCATTTCTTCCATTTGAGTCTTCTATTTATACTTGGAGGAAGATGATGACCGTTGCAGAGAGAGAGGTGCCAGCTGGAATATACTCGTACAATTGTGATAGCTGTAGTTGCCTTCTTTGGCAAAGATATCCAATTCCACTACCTTGTTATTTGAATTATCACTCATCCATTTTGAGTAATAATAGTACGATAGTACGATCCTCAATTGCGCTCCACATATGGATAAGGTTAACGTTGTACCAACGAATATTCCTTCCTGTGGACGTGACAGAGCCTTGAAGTAGATTGTTCTTCAATCATTGATTCTGATTCTGTCAGTTCTTGAGTGACGTAAATTCTTTTTGCTTCAGGTGCTGTTGTCATAGCTTCTTGAGGACTTTAGCTTCTGATGACTTCAGAGCCTTGTTTTTATCCCCAGAATCACTTTCTTCAGCACGCAAAAATTTAAGCTTCTGATGAACAGTGATGTGCTTTCAGAGCTTGATTAGCTGGCTTCTCTGCTATTATTCACAGTGCTTCTGAATGAATTTTATCTTGTAATTCTGCACACTAGAATAATCATTAGTAATTCCAATTGCAATTTTAATACTTTGTTATCATCAAAACCATTTAAAACTTAGAGGTTCATGTCAGACCCACTTTGTTCCAACATAATACTTGAAGACCAGAGACTAGAATTTGAAACCTAGAGAACATAGTCTCAATGTCCTCTCCGTCCTTCATCTTAAACAACTCATACTGATGTACCAACAGGTTAGCTTTTGCCTCTCTCACCTGTCTGTTACCCTAATACTTGGATTTCAAAGACTCCCAAATTGACTTAGCAGTCCTTTGATCTCCAATTTTTAGGTACTCATCATGTGAAATTGCGTTTGTCATCATTCCTTTCACTGAATGATGTTTCTTATATTCCAACTTCTGAGTGGGTGTGAAAGACTTTCTGTTTTGATAACTAACCACTCCTTCTTTGTCCATATTATCAAACGCAACTCCTTCTTCAACCAAGTCCCATAAATCACAATCAATACCTATGATGTGGCTGTACATCTTGGTTTTCCAGAAGGGATAAGCAGTCTCAGTTCCATTAAAAAATGGAACCTTGTCAGAAGATTTCCTCTCATGTGCATTAGAATCATAGTTGTGTGAAAACTCATTTTTCTTTCCTCCATCATTTCCAGCAGCGTCAGACATGTTTTTCCAATGGATCTTTTACTGTTTCACTGTAATGTGAGTTAGGCAACAGACCTAGCTCCTGATACCAATTGAAGGTGGAAAAACACAAGAAGGGGGGGTTGAATTGTGTTTTAAAAGTTTAATCTTTTTCTAAAATAAAAACAAGTTTGCAGCGGATTTAAACACAAAATCAAAGAGGTGCTGAGAGAGAGAAAGAAAGACACAGAATTTATCCTGGTTCCTCTCACAAGTTGAGAGTACGTCCAGTCCCCTTGTTACTAACAAGAGCTTTTCACTATAATCTCACAAGATTACAATTTGCTCAAGCACACTTGCAAAAGACTTCTCAAATGCTCAAGTTTCACTAAACGAGAGACTTCACAAACAAACTTAAAATCTAAGAATGATTGTTAATGGACACTTAATATACTATCAGAGGTGTTTACAAAATACAACACAGATTGCTATTAAGACTATGAATGACAGATAGGTTCTTGAATGTCAGATTGCTTCAGAGCCTTAAAACGCAGTAATGGAACAGTAGTCATTTCTTCCATTTGAGTCTTCTATTTATACTTGGATGGAAGGTGATGACCGTTGCAGAGAGATAAGATGTCAGCTAGAATTTACTCGTACAATTGCTAGTTGTAGGTTGCCTTCTTTAGCAAAGAAATCCAATTCCACTACCTTGCAATTTGAAATATTACTCAACCATTTTGAGTAAGAATAGTACGATTGTACAATCCTCAAATGCGCTCCACTTATGGATAAGGTTAACGTTGTACCAACGAATATTCCTTCCTGTGGATATGACAGAGTCCCAAAATGGATTGTTCTTTAATCATTGGTTCTGATTCTGTCAGTTCTTGAGTGACGCAAATTCCTTTTGTATCAGAGTCTGTAGTGTAGCTTCTTAAGGTTCTCAGCTTCTGAATCCTTCAGAGTCTAGCTTTTATCCTCAGAGCAACTTTCTTCAGACCTTGAATTTAAAGCTTCTGATGATCAGTGATACGCTTTCAGAGCTTCTTAGCTTGGCTTCTCTACTTTTATTCATAGTGCTTCTGAATGAATTTTAACTTATAATTCTGCACACTAGAATAATCATTAGTAATACCAATTGCAATTTTAATACTTTGTTATCATCAAAACCAACTAAAATCTTAGAGGTTCATGTCAGACCCACTTTGTTCCAACAAATCATAATTTAAGCATAGCAAAATGGTTCCAGAAGCTATAATAAACTTAAGATCCAAATAAGTGCTTATGAAAATAAGCTAAAAAATGATTAAATAGGCTAAAACGCTAGAAAATAAGCTAAAAAGCAAATAAAAGTGCTAAACTAAAGAAAGAGTTGTTTTCAGCATAACAAAGTGATTAAAATAGCTTAAATAAGTTATTAATCACTTAAGTGCTTTTGGAAATAAGCTGGGAATCAATTAAAATTAATTCAAGAAAAGGGGGTGCAAATAGCAGGCTAACAGGGGTGTAGAAAGCAGATATGGGCCAAAAGCGTAAAAAATTTGAAGCAATATAAGCCTGGATTGTGTGTGACGCACATATGTGAGATCACGCTTTACAAACGTCTGATCCTCATCAGAGAGGATCTGACGGATACGATCACATCTGCACACACGCCACTGGATCAATCCAAGGGACATGATTGAATCTGGTAAATCTGAGGAACACGCGTGCAGAGCAACAGGGATGGATCCCATGTGGATGCGTATAGTGGCTCTATCACCTTACTGCCATCAGATCTTCATTTAATCAGATCTGACGGTTGCGATCAAAGAGGCACACGCGCCATTGGATCCATCCAACGGACGTGTTTAAAACTGAGTGAGGACGGAGACTCACGATGGATCATCGTCTCCGTTTATCCTTCACCGTCGCCGGCGCCGTTTCCGGCACCGGAGTAACAAAAACAGCCTAAAAATTAATGAAAGTTACATGGTTTTGCTCGTTTTTTCACAAGGATTTCAAATATACAAATAGTTTTTCAAGATAAGGTCCATAACAGCAAAAACGAACGAGAAAACAAATTCAAATCAAAACTCAAACTCACAATTTAGCAAGAATCAAAGCAAAATATCAAACCAGATAGTTTCTATATGTTATAACTAGATGAAACACATTAAAAAGGTGGAAGAAAGATACCATAAACGTGCTATAGGATCTTGAAGAAAACGTGAACTTCCTCCTTCAATTTGAGCTTCAAACCGACCCTGGAGCTTCAAATTCGTGCTTGATTTTTGGTTCTGGAGGTTTATAGAAGGTAATAGAAGTGTTAATTGCAAGAGATGGTGATGATTCAGTGTTTTTGGAAATTTTAAAAGGTGATAAAAATTGAGCTCGTCCTTGATGAATTCCTCTCCAATTCTTCCCACCCTCAGCTCTGAAATGGGGCTTGTTATTTATAGGGAAAGTTTAGGTCAAGATAGGATTGAATTGGGGAGAAAGAAAGGGGTATTTTTGAGTTTTTGCAAAATGGATATTTTTGGTTCTTTGATCAATCAAGGGTACACTTGTTTTGATCTGATGCATTGTGTTAAAAGGGTATATTCTGATATCAAATAGATGGATAAGGATCAAGAAAATTTTTGGGATTTAATTTGTGATGAAAAATGATTTTAAAACAATTTAAAAACAATATTGTAAATAAATAACTTTGTGAAAATATGAAATGTTCATGAGCAAGGGCAAAAATGTCCTTTTTTAGGGTTTATAAGATGCATGGATTAAATTGAAAATAATTGAAAAAGGTTTGAATAAAAAAGGTTACTTGTGATGGAAGAAATCAATTTTTGAATTTAAATGTAATAATAATGTGAATATAAAATAAAATAAAATAGAAATAAAAAATATTTTGGATATATTTGTCAAATATAAAAATAATGGGAATAAGGTTTTAAAATAAAACAAAAAAGAGATGGAATAAAATGAGATTACTTGCAAAACAAGTAAACCAAATCACTAAAATTTTTGAAAAGGGCAAAATGGGAAAATGACAAAAATATGTGAAAATATTGATATAAGGGTACATTTGGAAATATATGGTGAAAGAACAAATTCAAAAAGTTACATGATTAATTATCTAAAAAAGAAACAGTTAAGCAGCGTAAACGGAATAAAATACTATCTTTGACATTTTTTAAATAATGATAATAAAATAATAATAATAAGAAATCATAATATTCTAATAATGAGAAAAAATATACAAGGGGTAAGAAGGTCAAAAAATGGGGTATGACAGTGCAGTTATATAAGCTAAAATTTTATATTCACAATGAGTTCAACAGAAGCTCTGAAATGTCAAAGCAAATTCTGACCAGAAGATACTCATCAGAAGATGCAAGTTAAAGACACGTCAGAAGCTACATATCAGATGCTGTGTTAGAAGACATCAGATTCTTATAAGAGCAGTGAGAGTCGTTTTGTCAGAAGAACATTCTCTACTAACAATGATTGGAATTCATCATTCTCTCACAACCCAAAAGCTGGAAAATCAACCTTATCCTCAGGGATAATGACGTTAGTACTATTGTACGAACCTGATTTGGTTAAAATGTTCTCCCCAAGATTGATCGTATACAATCATTACCGGATTTGGTTAAGGGATCGTAATATCTCCAGCTGGCGAAATCTCACCGCAACGAATTCAATTCAAATACGCTCCACCCTCTACTATAAATACACAACAATTGAACAATTTTGAAACGAGCTGTTACTCTGTCAAAATCATCATAAGCACAAAAACAACTTGAATACAACTTGAACTGATTTGAACATCCAAGACTCAAGTTTCAGCTTATGATCATTACAGTAGTTGAGCCTTAGTTTTCTTTCACTAGAATTCTAAGTTAAGTCTTGTTTTAGAGTTGTATATATTTTTCATTGAACATTGATTTTTGTATCAAGTGTTCATATAATCTGTTTTCTTTTGTAAGTTGTTTGAAGTCTCTTGCGTTTGTGCTTGAGCAAAGGAAGTCTCTTGTAAGGATACTTGAGCATTGGAAGTCTCTTGCGTGTGTGCTTGAGCAAGTGTAATCTTTTGTGATTATTAGTGAACTCCCTTGGAAGTGCAAGGGGACTGGACGTACTCTCGGTTTGTGAGAGGAACCAGTATAAAATCTTTGTCTCTACCTTTCTCTCTCTCTTACTCTTTCTCAAGCTCCGATTGATTGTGTTTGTCTTTCTAACCGCTGCAAAATCTGATAAGTGTTTAAACTTAGAAGAAAATTTTAAAACTACCTAAAACACAATTCAACTCCCCCCTTCTTGTGTTTTTCACACCTTCAACAGCTTCTAGACCTGATATTCTATATTATCAGATGATGGATGGTTAATTGCAATGCAAGATGAGCTCAATGAATTTCAGAGAAATGGTACCTCAACCAACTCATAAGAACATTATTGGAACAAAATGGGTATTCTAAAACAAACTACATGAGCGAGGAGAAGTTGTTAGAAACAAGGCTAGACTTGTAGCACAAGGCTTCAATCAGCAAGAAGGCATTGATTTCACTGAAACATTTGCTCCAGTAGCTAGACTGGAAGAAATCGGGTTACTTCTTTCTTACGCAGTAAATCATGGCATCACATTATATTAAATGGATGTTAAAAGTGCTTTTCTGAATGGTGTGATCTCTGAAGAGGTGTATGTCAAACAACCACCTGGATTTGAAGATTTGAGAATATATTTTTAAACTTAACAAATCACTCTATGGTCTGAAACAAGCTCCTACAGCTTGGTACGAAAGACTGAGTAATTTTCTTTTAGAAAATGGATTTCAAAAAGGTCAAGTTGACAACACTCTCTTTAGAAAAACCACTAAGAAAGAAATTTTAATTATTCAGATATATGTTGATCATATCATTTTTGGTTCAACTAATGCCTCTCTTTGCAAGAGTTTCTCTAAGCTTATGCAGGAAGAATTTGAAATGAGTGTGATGGGTGAACTAAAATTCTTTCTTGGGATCCAAATCAACCAAGGAGAAGATGAAACTTATATTCATCAAACCATGTACACTAAAGAGCTTCTGAAGAAGTCTAATCTTGAATATTGTAAGCCAATGACAGCAGTCATGCATCCTATCAGCAGCTTAAGCAAAGAAGAAATTTGAAGCAAAGTGGATCAGAAGCTTTATAGAGGTATGATTGGTTCTTTACTCTATCTAACAGCTTCTAGACCTGATATTCTATATAGTGTATATCTGTGTGCAAGGTTCCAATTAGGTCCTAGAGAACCTTATCTAACTGTTGTTAAGAGGATCTTCAGGTATCTGAAGGGAACAACAAGTCTTGGATTACTTTATAAGAAATCCTTATACAGTAAACTAGTTGGATTTTGTGATGCTGGGGACAAGATTGAGAGAAAGCCCACTAGTGGAAATTGCCAATTTATTGGTGGGAATCTCATTTCTTGGGCCAGCAAGAGGCAAACAACTATTGCTTTGTCTACAACAGAAGCAGAATACATCTCAACAGCTAAGTGTTCAACACAGCTTCTCTGGATGAAATATCAGTTAGATGATTATAATATAACTGAGAGTAGTATTCCACTTTATTGTGATAATATTGTTGTTATTCATCTTTCTAGGAATCCAATTTTGCATTCCAATGCTAAACATATTGAAATCAAGCATCATTTTATAAGAGATTATGTTCAGAAAGGTACAATAGATATAAGGTTCATTGATATTGAGCATCAATGGGTTGATATATTTACTAAACCTTTAGCTATTGAATGTTTTGATTTTATTAAAATTAATCTGAACATGCATTTTATCTCTGAAGAAAACTAGCTCTGAAGTGTAAAATAGAGTCAGAGTCTCTTACATAAAGAGCTTCTTAAAAGAAACTCTGAATGTAATGAGTTATGAAGGATAACAGGTTCTGATGAGGTATAGAGTCTGATGAGTTTGGCTCTGAACAAAGAGTAAGTGGAAACGTTTGTACTAGTTAGTGTACAACAGTTGTCTTCCCACACGTCAGTTATATTAAAATTACTTTGGCAGTTATTCTATTTTAATTTTAATTTTAAACTGTTCGCGCTCCCTCCTTTTGGTTTGTTTTTCGTTGTGTGCTTATTATTTTCTATATATAGACACATTGAACACTTAGCACAAACTTTACACATTCACAACCTACACAAACCCTAAACACCAGAATTTCTTCTCTTCATCGTAATTATCAAGAAATTTTTCTACAATGGCTGCTCAACCTTCATCTACTCCCCAAATCGTTCAAAAACCCTATAATCCTACTCTTCCACCGGTTATCAATTTAAACTCAAGAGCAACTCTGATTGAGCAGCTCTTCATGGACCAACAATGGAAAAACTACTTCGACATGTTGAATGGATGGGTTTACTTCGATATCATAAGGAATTTATGGGTTAAAGCTTATGTTTTTTATGAAGCTCTTACTAGAGATGAAGTTAAGAAGTTGGTTAAAGCTGATAATTTGTTGAAAGGGAAGACCAAAGCACAACTTGGTTTATCACCCTTCAGAGGAACAAAGATTAGGTCTAATTTCCTAGGAATTCAAGTGGAGATTACTTAAGCACACATTGCTAAGATGCTTGGGTTAGACAACAAAGGAAAAAATGTATTTAACTACAAATTGGGAAAGTTGTATAAGGATGCAATTGAACAAGATCTTCATTTGCCTGGTACGTCTAAAGGTGATTTTGGGAAAGTTTTCAATTTGAAGCCTGAATTTATTGTTGTCTTCAGAATCATGTTGGCTGCTATTTTCACAAGGAATGAAGGAACATATACAATTTCATGGCCTCACAAGCACTTTATTTTCTTTATGTTGAAAAAGGTGAAGATCAATCTTGCAGCATGTCTTTTTGAGCATCTCTGTACTTGCATTACTAAAGGACATCATAAGAGCAAGTCAGTGATTCATCACCCTAGATTGATCTCTGAG
Organism: Trifolium repens; assembly: GCA_030408175.1. Taxonomy (NCBI): domain Eukaryota; kingdom Viridiplantae; phylum Streptophyta; class Magnoliopsida; order Fabales; family Fabaceae; genus Trifolium; species Trifolium repens. The sequence continues at coordinate 34,793,685 of CP125838.1, read as the reverse complement.
CGTCTGAGGCAAACAAAACTGATAGAGGTTTTGAGGAGAGGAACTCCTGAGAAGTTGAGAGTTTTTAGTCCCTTTAAGTTTAAGGCTCAAAATCTCCTCAACATGAAGTTGATTAAGGGACCAGTGATCTACTCCCCTGACCCTCTCTTAGAGAAGTTTGAAGAGTATTTCTTTAGTGATGGCTACCCAACTATGTTAGAAGCTAACAATGAAGAAGTCATCAAAAAATTTCTTGCAATTTTCAAAGATGACACTGGTATAGAAGTAGACAGGAGTATGGTAGCTGCACTACCAGATTGGGATAGGTTCAACAATCCAAAAAGGAAGGAGTTTAAGAAAACCAAGAATGTTGAATCTATACTAATAGAAGATGAGGTTGCAAAACAGGGTGGTGATGACTCTGAAAAGCGAGGTGCAGTTGGTTCTGAGAAGGAAATGAGATCAAAGAAAAGGAATGAGAGACTATCTTCTGATGATGAGGACAATGCTCCATATCTTCAAGACTATTGATCAAGAAGCAGAAGATTGTAGGCTTCACTACCTCCAAAGCTTCTGAAAGGCCTGTGAAGAAATCATATAAAGCTTCCAAAGGTATGTCTTCTAAGACTAATGTGCATATCATGTCTAAGGCTCAATCTCAACCCCTTCCTACCCCAACCATAGATGTAACCAAACCCATTTCCATGATCCTTCCTGACAAACCACCAAAGACAGTCACTCTATCTTTAACCTCTGAGGATACAATGTCTGATTCTAGCCTTCAAAGGATATTTGCTAGTCGCCCTCAAAGCGTACCAGCAATGTACTCTGAAAGCCAAGAAGTTATCTCTGATGATAACTCCACTCTGTACCAACTCTCTTACCATATCTTTGGTGATGCTTTCACTTCCTCTAGACTTAACTCACCAGTAGAACCAATCAACAATGCTACCCCTATGCATGTTGAAACTGAAATAATCATCCCTCCAACCTCCTCACAAAACCTTGAGCCACAAATTCTTGAAAATATCTCTGAACCTCAAATACCTGAACAACATATTGAGATACCCTATCTAACGATTTTTGTTACTTTTATCATTACTTTTATGATTTTAATTATTGATTGTAACCTATCTATATTGCATAATTTTAATTTCAATTTATCAATATTTTTCTTTAAAAAATTATTTATATTTTTTTATTATAAGAAATTAAATTATATATATATATATATATATATAGGGATATGCTATAACACACCCACTCAATTTTATGAAGGTGTGCATTAGCAAGTTATAACTAAAAAATAGATAAATACACATTCAGGTGTATGTTGCTAAAACACTCCTTCCAAAAAATAAGCGGGTGTACGTTAGCAACTCCTATAGGCATTTACTATAATCCACCAACTTATTTTTCAGAAGGTGTGTGTTAGCAAAAGATAACTAAAAAGTTATTAAATACACCCTAAGGTGTATGTTGCTAATGCACACCTTCATAAAAAAGAGTGGGTGTGCATTAGCATTCCCCATATATATATATATATATATATATATATATATATATATATATATATATATATATATATGGAGGGATCAAATTACACCGGTGTAACATTTGAGTAATGTTACACCGCTCAATAACGCTTTAACGAATTCAAATTTTACAAAATCCACCGTTGGATTGAAAGTTTATATCATATAGATCATATATGTTGAGTTTTACAAAAATCTAAAATCGTTTGATATGTTATTGAGACACATCAAGATTAACGGTTTTTGCGTTTTTTTTTAATACCGTTAATCTTTAACTGTCTCAATAACATATCAAACGATTTTAGATTTTTGTAAAACTCAACATATATGATCTATATGATATAAACTTTCAATCCAACGGTGGATTTTGTAAAATTTGAATTCGTTAAAGCGTTATTGAGCGGTGTAACATTACTCAAATGTTACACCGGTGTAATTTGATTCCTCCCCTATATATATATGATACTGTACATAATAGTTCGTGCATCGCACGGGCAATAGTCTAGTTTATACAAAAAGAGAAGAATTCACAAAATTAGGGAATTGGATCAATAAAAAATTGGATGAGAGACAATGATTATAATTTTTAATTATTAAATGTTACGGTTCTTTTCTTTCTCAAGTGATTTATTTTTATTTAGGCTTTAATGCAGTTTTGGTCCCCCTATTTTGAATAACATTTTGATCTCCCTATTTTAAAAGTCAGCTTTTTGGTCCCCCTATTTTGAAAATGTTGAACTTTTGATCCCCTATTTTAAAAGCCAGCATTTTAGTTCCCCTATTTTAGTTTTTTCGCAATTTTTTGTTGACGTGTCAAACTCATTAATGACGTGGCAATATCCATGTCGACAAAAGATTTTCCATGTCATTATTTATTTTTCTTTAAGACAAATTTTTGTTTTAAAAATATTAAAACGATAAGTAATTATTTAATTACCATGTTTTCTTAAATAAATCATTATTTAATTAAATAAATAATTAAATAAATAATTTATTTAATTATTTATTGCTTTAATATTTTTAAAAGAAAATATTTGATTTAAAAAAAAACAAATAATAATATGCAAAATGTTTTGTCAAGTGGACACTGCCACATCATTAATGAGCTTGACACATCAGCAAGAAATTGGTCAAACTAAGTTGGATAACCAAAGATCCGAAAAAACTAAAACAGTGGGACAAAAAAGCTGACTTTTAAAATAGGAGATCAAAAGTTCATATTTTTCAAAATAGGAGACTAAAAAACTGACTTTTAAAATAGGGGGATAAAAACTTCAAATTTTTCAACATAGGGGATCAAAATTGCATTAAAGCCTTTTATTTTTTGTTTTGTTTTCACCATCGGGATTTGCCTTACCGATTGCCTAATCTGTTTTGCGAGTAAATTATGGGTGCATTTGTTTGGAATTTTTTTAAGAAAAATTCTATTTTTTTTTTAAAAAAATCCATTTTGTAATGTTGATAGTGTTTGTTATGGATTTTTTTTAAAATCATTTTCTTAAAAAAATCATTTTTAGCCCCAAAATGAAAAGCTATTTCTAATAGCTTTTCAAGAATCTATTTTTTTTAAACTAAGGAATCTAAGTGTATGAACTTCTTTTTTTAAAAAAATAGATTTTTATGATTGTAAACAAACACAAAGTAGCTTTAGATTTTCTTCAAAATCTCTACAAAAAAATCTCTAAATTTTTTTTAAAAAAAATCATTTTTTCTAAAGCTTAAACAAACACACCCTATATCATCAAATAATTCCAACCTCTTTTGATCATAGTTGCAAGAAATCAAAATGTGCATTCTATCGATCACCACTTAACCGATTTTAATTCTTACAAAATAACAATTTTTATTTTACTAGTTTCTTACAAATGATTTTCCCCCGAAACAAAAAAGAACCCTAAAGTTTCACAGTGGACTTGCGAGGCTGCGCGAGTCGGCGAGGTTGCGACTGCAACGGCGAGAGACGAACAAAACCACCTTCACCGTGCGAACTGCGATTCAACCTTCACCTCTAGGTTTCATCTCTCTCTCTCTCTCTCTCTCTCTCTATTTTTCGATTCATGTTAAGGCTGTGATGATATTAAGGCTGCGATTCAGAACTGATTTTAGTTTTGTTTTCTCTAAAATATATTGGCTTAAGTACTACCATCTGTTTCAACCACATATAAACTGGCTTGAGGTCCTCCACTAAGTGAAACCCTATTATTTCATTTCGGGTTTACAGATAACAGCGCTTCACTAACATGTTGGAAGAAGAAAGCGAGAAGAGAGCAGTGAGAATATTCGTTGGAGGAATAGGTGAAGCTGTTACTGCCGATGACATTCGCCAGCTTTTTGAATCATTGGGAACCGTTCAATCACTCGAAACCATTCGAACCAAAGGTCGTAGTCAAGCTTACCTCGACTTTCTCTCTGATCCTAAATCCCTTTCAATACTTTTCAGCAAGGTAACAGCATTGCTCACTTCACATAATCATTTCCATTGCATTTTTTTTTATTAAATTAAATTGAGTTTAATTTTGATACATCGATTATTCAATGAATCTGGAAAGTGAACTTTTGCTTATAATGTGACTGGAGGGAGTACAATTACATGTGACATTAGAAATAGTTATGATTAAAGTCAAATATTATCAATGATATGACAATTTTGATTGATTGGCAATATGAAATATATTTATGTTGACATTGTAAATTAATTCAGGGACTTATGGATTGACTTATTTAAGCTTATGTACTAATGTGCTGTTGAGTCTATGGAATTAACTTATGTCTTTAAGTTGTATCCATCCAGTTTCCGTAAGTATTGTAGGACAACTTATGAAAACTTATAACTTATGTGTGAAAACAGTTTGACTATATTTTAACTTTTGATTTATAGATTAAAGGTCTGTTTGGATTGACCTATTTGAGCTTATCTACTAGCATAAGTACTGCTTAGAAGAACTTATGTCATGCTCATATGTTGTTTTCAGCTTATATTCTTAAGTTTTCTAAGATAGCTTATGAAAACAGTTTATAGTGTATACCAAAACAATTTAACTTTATTTTTTCTTTTGCTATAGACAATAGCTTATTCAAAAGCTCTTACATTATGTTGTATGCTGCAAATTAAGTTGTTTATCAATACAGGGCCATAGCTTATACTTGAGTGTTTGTGCTATAAGCGCTTAATTATGTTGTTTATCTGAAGATGATCTAAATCATTGAATTAATTCCATTTCCTTCATATATTTTTTTTTAAAAAAAGTAATGATTATGTTGGCATTGCAGTATAATGGGTGTGTATGGAAAGGTGGAAAACTGAGACTTGAAAAGGCTAAAGAGCATTACCTTGATCGTTTGAAAAAAGAATGGGAACAAAATGCAATTCTTAGTAGAAAACTGCCAGCTACTGATCTTTCAACTCAAAAGGAGGATTTGGAAAAGCCTAATTCGAAACGCATTTTGGATTCAAATGCAAAGGCTCTCAATATTTTCTTCCCAAGATTAAGAACGGTTCTTACAAATATAATCTATTCACTCTTTATTTGTTTAGTATGTTCTATTGGATTTATTGTTTTTTGCTGCATAGGAAAAAGTCTGGTAGATTGCTCTTTGCTTTTTATATTGTTATGTGATAGGTTTGGTCAAATTATAAATTGCAGTCGAGTTGCGGTTCATAACATATTGCAAAAATTTGCAGTTAATATTACTAATCAGTCACAACTTACAACTATGATTTCTCAGACATAAAAAATCTTCATGTTAAAGCAACATTTGCTGTGTTACAGCTAGTAACTAATTGTGATGTAGGGTGAAAGCAGATTTGGAATGATTATGATTTTCTCAGGTGAAACTAGTGCCTTTAAGGGTATCAGGAATAGTTTGATGGTGACTGTGTGGTATGGTGGCAATCTGATTTGAAGGGGGACTTATGGTTAGGTAGCATAGCTGATGTATGTTTAGGGTAATTGGACGATATATTTTAGAGTTAACTGAAAGGAGGAGTTAACCTTAATTTTGATTGAATGGATATGTAAGAATGTTTGCTAGGTAAACTGTATGTAGCCATTGGGGTATGTATACAAAATTTAGAAAATAGTAAAGGAAATTGTAAACTTAAACGAAAAACAAAATAAATTTAGAATTCATTCCAAGGATTTGATTGCATTGCACAATAACCAGGTAAGTAGAAATTTATTGCAACATCATTAAAGTAAGAAGTATGAATAGAATCATTACATCTATTTCAATTGGTTGTCCTCCATAACTTTAGGATTAAAAGCATACTCCCTCCGTCCCAAAACTTTGGTCCTTTTAGAGTTTTGCACAAGAATTAAGAGAAAATCCATTTAATGAATGCTTTAGATTTTGTAAGGGTACAAATGGTAAAAGTGTAAAACATCAATAATTGTACTTTACTTTTTTAAAAGAACCAAAGTTTTGAGACAAAACTAAAAAGGTAAAAAGACTACAGATTTGGGACAGAGGGAGTAATATAGTAATGATTTAGACTCTCTAGTCTCTGCTGCCACCAAGAGTGAATTAAAACCATAGTGAAATTACTCTAAGCCCAAAACGATACAACATGTTGTAGGAATTACTGCATAGTGGTAGGAATACTGTTTAAATAATGTGTTCATATCTAGATTATTTATGTGGAGTTGGTAGTCAGTATTATAATCATCATTACTCCTGAATCTGATAGTAGAAAACATTTGATCTTGGAACTATGGCTTTCTTGTTGCTATTTACATACAGTTCACTATTTCACCATTGGTGGTGGATTAAACTATTAGGATTTACTTTGTAACTAATGCTCCTCTTGCTTGCTGCATCCTTATTGAAATCCTAGTTGATTTTTATGCATGCTAAAAATAATTATCTACAGTACAATGCATTTTTCAGTGCAATGATTTTGATTTATAACCATAAGTTCACTATTTCACCATTGGTGGTGGATTGAACTATTAGGATTTACTTTGTAACTAATGCTCCTCTTGCTTGCTGCATCCTTATTGAGATCCTAGTTGATTTTTATGCATGCTAAAAATAATGAGGTATCTACGGTACAATGCATTTTTCAGTGCAATGATTTTGATTTATAAATTGCTTTCCTGGTCTAGTATATCATATATCCAAATATATAATTGTTTAATTATATGGGATTTATTTTGTCTTTTGCATAAATATTTCATTGGTAAATCATTTTATTCAATTATTGCATGCTAAAAATATACATGTGCTGGTGTGTGCAGGTGAAATCTGTACCATTCAGTGGAACAGGCAAGCACAAATACAGTTTCCAGAATATTAAAGTTCCTCCTCTCCCTGTGCATTTTTGTGACTGTGAGGAACATTGTAGTCCTTTTATCACAAATAGGGAAAAGTTATCCATGAATGTGGAAGCAGAAAATGGGGGAATAAATGATGAAGAAATTAAAATAATGAATGCTGTGATGAACAGGCTTTTTGAAAAAGAAAAGGTTTCCAACACCAGGCATCATGGAAATAAGCATGATTCTTTTGAATCTCCTGATGCTTTACATTCTAATGAACGTGAAGTAGATAGTGCACCAGATGATGATGATGATGAGGAGGAGGATGATGATGATGATCGTCTCATAATCAACATAGCAACGAAGAAAAATAAAGCAGGTTTAACGGGGACCCAAGAACTTGAAAAGATCATGGAAAATCAGGTTAGTTTCATATCAATTCTTTTTAATTTGGGGAAGGGGGAATTAATAAAATCAGGTTAGTGACTTGGTTCATCAGTTTGGCTGAAATAGTTGACAATAGGCTAGTTGAGAGTCGAGAAATTAATATTTATGTAACCGTTGAACTAGATGATAAATGTAAAATGATACGATACATTTATATGATTTTTTATACAAGTTTATGGTTTTGTATAAAAAAAAAATCTTTAAATAAATATAGTCAGTACAGTTTTGTCCTTTTGTTTTAAATAATTTTTTTATTGCAGAGTTAAAATTAATACTGTAGTGATTAAAATATTCTGCAATATAAAAGTGTAACCCGAAAAATAGTATAAGTATGATAATTAAAATCAATATTTATGATACTTTTAAATACATTTTATGTTACTCCCCCTTTAACGTCTCATATATAATGAATTGTATTAAAATATGTAGGATAAAAATGATAAAAAGCTATAATAAGCTCATACTTTACTTCAAGCAGTTTCTTAGAAAAAACATAAACTAATGAGATACTTTCGTTTATCAAATATCTCTATTTTGGTCAAACAAGTTTTTAAGCTAATCAAATACTAGCTGAAATGACTAGTCAAACACAACTCTTTGTGCAAGTGTTAGAGTCCGATAACTTTTATCAAATAATAGGTAAGCTATTGAAACTATTCCCTCCATCAGACAATAATGGTCACATTTGCTTATTTTATACTGATTAAGAAAAAATCTATAAATGAAAGAAAGAGGATAGTAAAAGAAAGAGGATAGTAATTCAATTCTACCAAATTAAGACCAACTAGTGGTGTATTCATTACTACTATAAATAAATGCAGAGTCAAAAATATTGACTTTGAAATAAAACACATAGAATTAGCGGTACAATTTGGAAATAATAATTAATATTATTAAAAATTGAAAGTGCAGTTCATTTTAGGACAAATATTGTTTGCAAATTTGTCAATTTTTATGGGACATTGGGAGTAATTGTTATTTTTGGTCTTCAGGAATGGTTCAAGAAAGCAAATATTGCAGAGGAAGAACCCATTGAAATGCATAAAAGGAGTAACAGCAATACTAACAAGGTCAAGAAGAGAAAAACACTTCCCAAATCGGAAAACAATGAGGGTGTGTCGAGAACCACTGTTGGCAATAGTAGAATGCAGACCCATCTAGATAAGCTGGGCTCTGGTGCACAGCCTACTGAACCAGGATATGATTTTGCGGAATCAGCTAAAGTTTCATGGTCTCAGAAGTCTTCATGGAAAGAACTTGTTGGGAAAGGTGGCAATGCTGCCTTCAGTGCCTCTCTCATATTACCAAAGTTTGATTCTGGTAAAGATGAACAAAATTCTGACAGTTCTTGCACATCTTCATCTACAAACGATGAAACTGAAGACACGGTTGAAGATGAAACTGAAGACACGGTTGAAGATGAAACTGAAGACACGGAAAGTGATGAATATCAAGAGAGCAAACCTACCAATGGACAAGTGATAGAAGAGCCTAATGAATCTCTACCTACCAATACACCAATGATGGAAGAACCTGCTGAAGCTCAACCTAACAATAAACAAGTGATAACTGAACCTGCCGAAACTCAGCATAACACGGCACCAAAAATAACCAGCAGAGGTGCTTCGTGGTTGAAAAAGAAATCCTGGATCCAACTGGTTAATGAGAATAACAATTCGTTTAGCATTTCACAAATTTTGCCTGGCATTACTTTCCCAGAACAAACAACCAAGGAACCCATTTTGTACCCTACCAATTCCAATGATTACAAGCATAATGGTGCTGATAAGAATACTGTCAATGGAACTATCATTAATGGATTCAATGCCGTTGCTGTTGATATAGTTTCTGCTCCAGTAGTCGAGAAAACAGTTGAAACAAGTCCAACGGATAAATCCTGTGCAAATGTTGAAATAGGAAAAACTTGCTCATTTATGAGAAATGCTGCTTCTTTGAAAGAGTGGGCAAAAGCTAAAGCTTCTGTTAGTGGATCACTCAAAAGAAAACACGGTGAGAAGTAAAGGCATAATTTTCCATACAGGGGAAACAGGACTGTTACGCTTACATGATCTTTTACATGGTTTTGACTTCAACAGATATAAGTTGGTCTTTGCTGTTAAACACTTTTCTTTTTTTGACAAAATTGCTGTTAAACATTTGTGTATTGTGATGAGGTGATTAATAACTCTACATCAATTAATTTTATGTGATAGCCATGTCGTTTTTCATCAATTCTATGTTTCCTCATTTACCTTTTACACAATTATCATTCTAGTATTAGGGTAGATTTTGAAAAATCTTGCTGATGAAGATTATTTATTGGAATTATAGAGGTGTTTTAGCTTCATTAGTAAGGCCTTTTGTTATCAACAACATTATTAACCCCCTTTTCTTTGGGATAGTCTGGGACTCAAGAACCCACCGGTGTTGTTTATTAACAATGGTTGGGTTTGGTATGTTCATCGATGAGCGACTTTTTGTGCCCTAACTATTGGATACGGTATGATTAACCGAAGGATTTAATGGTGATTCATTGAAACATGATAGTTGATTAAATGCTGCAAGTAGGACTGAAACCAAAATTTGTTAACCTTGCCAAACTTTTTGGTCCATACTTGAAATTTGAGCTAACAAATCCGGGGCTTTCGCATACCTGTTGAAAATTTCGACTAAACCAGCAATCTCTGCCACGACGACAAAATTTCGCATAAGTAGACCGTTTAATTTATTTAATTAGTTGTCGAGATTTTGGGTGTAATATATAAATTTATGTAATTTTTGTGTGTTTCAAAAAAAAATGATTGAACAAAACTTTACTGATGATTCATGTGTCTAAGTTTCCTGTCACATAGGAGCCTCCACTTAAGTGACGGAACAACCTACACCAACTATCTGTAACTTAACTGACGGACGGTTTGCTAAGGGTGTTCTATCACTTAAGTGGCGGATACCTCTGTGACAGGAAATTCAAGGACATAAACCTGCAACCAGACCAGTCCTTCAGACTTTTTTTTAACGTCAAAATTTTAATTGATATCAATGCGCTTAGTTATCAAAAAAGAATGCAAACATAAATTTATCAAATTATTTATCGATGTCAATATAGGTAATTATCCAAACATAATGTTGTTGGAACAAAAGAGGTTCTAACATGACCCAATTAAGTTTTGATGATAACAATAGTATTAATATAGAATAGGGTATACTGATTATTTACTCTAAATGTGCGAATATATAAGCTAAAATTTTATATTCACTATGAGTACATTTGAAGCTCTGAAATGGCAAGCAAATTCTGACCAGAACATACTCCTCAGAAGATGCAAGTTTAAGTCGCGTCAGAAGCTGCACATCAGAAGCTACACTATCAGAAGCTGTGTTTGAAAACATCAGATTCTGATAAGAGCAGTGAGAGCCGTTTTGTCATAAGAACATTCTCTGCTACAAAGATTGGACCTCATCATCTTCTGACAACCCAAAAGCTGGAGAATCAACCTTATCCTCAGGGATAATGACGTTAGTACTATTGTACGAACTTATTACCTGATTTGGTCGAATCTTTCTCCCCAAGATTGATCGTACACAATCGTTACCTGATATGGTTAAAGACTGTACTATCTCCAGCTGGCGAAATCTCACCGCAACGGATTCAGTTCAAAGACGCTCCACCCTCTACTATAAATAGGAGCTGAATTGAAGTTTTTGTGCACGACACTATTGAACAATTTTGAACGAGCTGTTACTCTGTCAAAAACATCCTAAGCACAAAAACAACTTGAAAACAACTTGAACTCATTTGAATATCCAAGACTCAAAGCTTCAGCTTCTGATCATTACAGTAGTTGAGCGTTAGTTTTCTTTTACTAGGATTATAAGTTAAGTCTTGTTATTGAGTTGTATTTATTTTTCATTGAACATTGATTTTCGTAATCAGTGTTCATATACTCTGTTTTTCATTTGTAAGTTGTTTGAAGTCTCTTGCGTGTGTGCTTGAGCAAAAGAAGTCTCTTGTAAGTTTACTTGAGCATTAGAAGTCTCTTGCCTGTGTGCTTGAGCAAGTGTAATCTTTTGTGATTATTAGTGAACTCCCTTGGAAGTGCAAGGGGACTGGACGTACTCTCGGTTTGTGAGAGGAACCAGTATAAAATCTGTCTCTACCTTTCTCTCACTCTCTTACTCTTTCTTTTGTGTTGTTGATTGTGTTTTGTTTTTATACCGCTGCAAAATCTGATAAGTGTTCAAACTTAGAAGAAATTTTCAAACTACCCAAAACACAATTCAACCCCCCTTATTGTGTTTTTCACACCTTCAATTGGCATCCAGAGCCCGGTTATGTTTTTATCACCTAACAGTGAGACAGTCTTTCGTTGAAAAACACAATGACTGATGCATCAGCTGCAAGTATGAAAGCAGTTCCTCTTGACTATGATGTTGAAGATAAGTCAAACAACAAAGCACCAAAGTTCAATGGAGATGGTTCTACGTTTTCCTGGTGGAAAGATAGAATATACAGTCATCTCATTGGTATAGATGATGAGCTTTGGGACTTGGTTGAAGAAGGAGTAACTTTCCAATGTCTTGATGAAAGAGGAAAGTTATCTGTTGAAGAAAGAAAGAAGTTCACCCCTACGGACAAGAAGGCTTACAAGAAACATCACAAAGTCAAGGATCTTCTCATTGGTTGTATATCTCATGATGAATATCTCAAGATTACAAACAAATCTACTGCAAAGAGTATATGTGACTCCTTATGTTCCACATATGAAGGGAACAAACAGGTTCAAGAAGCAAAGGCTACTCTTTTGATCCAACAGTATGAACTCGTTAGTGTCATACCCTAATTTTGCCCCATACTTTTTTTTATTCCAATTTTGCCCCCCATATATTTTCCTATTCCAATTTTGCCCCCATGACATTTTGCACTTTTTTAAATAAATCAACAAAACCATTTTTCAATTTAAAAATCAATGTTGACACAAAACACACGGAACTATTTTTTCTTGCATGATTATGGCTTAGCATGATCATAAGAGACAAAATTTTACCATTTTGCCCTCACATTTTCTTTATTTATTTATCTTTAATTAGTTACTTGCATTTCAAGAAACCTTTCTAACATCAAATTTTAAATCCTTTTTCTCATTTTTAATCCATAACCATTTTGCATAATCACATTTCATCATCATGCATATTTTTATTTTGCATATTTATTTTTATTTTTATTTTATTATTTTATGTGTTATTTTTAATTTGTTATTTGTTCCCAAAAATCAAAAGAAATGCCAAAAAATTCCCAATCATTAACACCTCATCATCCTTATCATTAGCAACCTAGAAGGTTCTATTCCTCTCCACCTCACCTTAGTACAACTCAAAATTCCACATTATCCATAATAAGAAAATCACAAAAAAATCAATCATTTGTACTATACCATTTCTACCCTCATTCTCATTGATTCTAACCTAATTCCAATCATATATAAACCTTCACAAAACATCAGAGGCGCAGCCAAGAACCCTAGATCAGAAATCACCCAAAATTTCATGAACTTTTTCTCTCTTTTCTCAAAATTCGAAATCCCTTGAAACCTCTTTCAAACTTCAAATTCTTGATCAAATAAGCTTCTAATAACTTCCAGTAGCACAAAACGACCATAAAACACAAGCTTCCTTCCAAAAATTTGCTTGAATTTAAACCTCAAAAACTCCAAAAAATGTGATAATGGAACTTAAACTTCCAGCCACCTTTTCAGCAATTTTTTAACACCATTCATCATTAAATGACACCATGAACCTTTTCCAATCAAGAATTGTGCTTAATCTTGCTTAAATCGTGTTTTCCAAATTTTTCATTCAAACTTTGTCTCCATATATCTCGAGTTCTAGACACTTTCTGGAAAAAATAATGATGTATTCATGACCAGCGTGAAATATCGAGCAGGATAGAGCTTTGTTTCGCGCGATTTGGTTAAGATTTGAGGGTTTTGAAATTTTGGCCGAGTTGTTGTTGTTGTTGTTGTTCTTCGTGAGGTTGAAGACAACTCACGATGCTCCCTCACGTCTCCAGATCGCGTTTCGTCCGTCAGATCGTTAGAACATAACACGGCCGTCAGATCCTGTAATTAACTCGCGTGCGTCCGATCGTTTTTAATCCAGATCCAGCGTACTAGAAGGCGCGCGCGTTCCTTCTCCTCGTCACCTGCGAAGCACTGGGTTATATCCCGTTTGGATTTGAATCTCGTTCCTCAGATCAGATCAAACGAACCAGATAGCGCGCGTCTACCGTGCTCCCCCACTTCTGTGACACACCAAACCACGGACTGGGCTTCAGGCCCAGATTCAGGTACTTTCTGCACCCCCACTTTTTACTACACCTAAATAATTTGCACCCCCTGTTTTTGATTTTTAAGTTAATTTTAGCTTATTTGTAGAAGCACTTATGTGACTTACAGCTTATTTAAGTTTTTTAGGTCATTGTTTATGCTTACATATTGTCAAGTTTACTTGTGAATTTTTTTAGCTTATTTAATGATCTTTTTTCCATGATAATTGCTTTTAGACCTAATTGCAAATAAGTGCTTATTTAGGGTTTCAAAAAGCTCTTTAGCTTATTTGACCCTAATTGTTGCACAACATTGATTTAAACACAGTAGTCACTGTATACAAATCATTTCTAAACTTTTTCAACTTATTTTCATAAGTAATTTTCAATTAAGTTGTTTTATGCATAAATGCTTATTTAGGGTTACATTAAGCTCTTTAGCTTATTTGTCCCTAATTCTTGCACAACATTAATTCATATACAGTAGTCACTGTATACAAACTTTTCCAACTTTTTTTCAACTTATTTTCATAAGTGATTATCCAATTAAGTTATTTTGTGCACAAGTGCTTATTTAGGGTTTCATTAAGCTTTTTAGCTTATTTGACCCTAATTTTTGCACAAGATTAATTCAAATACATTAGCTACTGTGTTGGGATCGTGTAAACCATTTTCAACTTATTTTTATAAGTGATTATCCAATTAAGCTGTTTTGCGCATAAGTGCTTATTTAGGGTTTTATTAAGCTCATTAGCTTATTTAACCCTAATTTTCACACAACACCATTTTAATACAGTAGCTATTGTATATGAGTCTTGTATAACTCTTTTTAACTTATTCTCATAAGTCCTTTTTAACTTAAGTTGCTTTTAGCTTATTTAAATAAGTGCTTAAGTGATCCAAATTACTTTTCTAAGTACTTTTGGGTCATTTTCTCTTGCACAATATTTTGTTCAACTCTAGTTAGCTTAGGTTAATCATGTTTGCTTATGCTTGGTTATTTATTTACCTTTACGCATATTTATTTAATTGTTCGCAACTTCATTTTGTACCATATTTAATTTATTGTTTCATACATGATTATTTAGTATTGCATACTTGCATTATTCATTTATATCATCTTGATTCATGCATTTGCATTTATACTTTGTCTATTTTGTGATTTGCTTCATTATTATTATTACTTGTATTTTGCTATTCTGTCTGCTCTGGTTCTTTTGCCCTTTTCTTTTGGACTTTTGTTTTCATAATCAAAATAACAAAGATTTTCATAATAAATAATGAATGAAAAAGGGAGAATCTGGCAACTGCTTCTTTCTTCCCCGAGTTGTCTTGGTAGCCGGTCATCTGACTAGTTCACTCAAGCTGCTCTCATTCTAAAACCAGTATTAAAATTGACCAATCTTCGTCTTTCTTTCTGACTTTATTTTCTCAATAAATTTAATCAAACTCTTTGCAATAATTAATGGGTGAAAAAGGGAGAATCTGGCCGCTGCTTCTTTCTTCCCTGAGTTGTCTTGGTAGCCGGTCCTCTGATTAGTTCACTCAAGCTGCTCTCATTCTAAAATGAACATTAAAACCAACCAACACTCGTCTTTTCTTTTAGACACTATTTCTGAATAAACTTAACCAAAGGTTTTTGTAACAAATCAATGAATGAAAAAGGGAGAATCTGGCCGCTGCTTCTTTCTTCCCCGGGTTGTCTCGGTAGCCGGTCATCTGACTAGTTTACTCGAGCTGCTCTCATTCCAAAAACAAGCGTTAAAAGTTAACCCTTACACACTTAAACTTCTTTTCAGAAAACATGGATATACGCTTTATCCATTCCTCTGACACATACACAGCTTAAGCCTCCAAGTGGAGCATACAAGCGTCGTTGTATCAGCGGAATGCGAATTAAGCCACATCCGTTAATCAAACTTTCTTTTTAACAATGGATACGTGTTTTATCTATTCCTCTGATACACACACAGCTTAAGCCTCTAAGTTGAGCATACAAGCGTCGTTGTATCAGTGGAATACGAAATAAACGATACCCATTTAAAATCAACCAACCACACAAACATTTTTTACCAGAACTACGTGAGTTTTGAGTTTCCCATTGCACCGGGGAATACGTAGGAGCGGGCTCCTAAAAACCCTTATTTTCTTTTAATTTATTTTGGAAACGAAGTAGAGATTAGATAAGATAAAAGGCAATTTAATTCAAACCTACGCAAACAAACCCCAAACCACCTAAACGGTTCCCATCGAGTACGATGGATGCGAGGGGTGCTAACACCTTCCTCTCGCATAACCAACTCCCGAACCTAAACCCAGGTTTTAGCGATATTTTCCTTTCCCCCCACGGGATAAATAAACGTCGATGGCGACTTCATTGTATGAAAAATGGAAGTGATTTTCCAGCCCGCTACAGTTAGAATGAAGGATGATGAGAATATTGAATCTATGTATTCTAGATTCAAAATTCTAGTGGCTGGTCTCCAAGTTCTGAAGAGAAGTTATACAACTTCTGATCATGTAAGGAAGATTATGAGAAGCTTACCTTCAAGGTGGGGCCTAAGGTAACAGCTATTCAGGAAGCTAAAGAATTGGACACTCTTGGCTTGGAGGAATTGATAAGTTCTCTCATGAGTCATGAGATTGAACTATCTTCTGATGAGCCTCAGAAGAAACTAAAATCTGTGGCTTTACCATCCATTTCAGTTTCGTCTATGGCTCTGAAAGCCAAGGTTGTAGAATCTGAAGCGAAGGAATCTTCTATAGATGATCAAGAAGATGGATCAGATGATGATGTCTTTGCACTCTTGTCCAAGAAGTTCCAAAAGTGCTCAAAGAGGGGCAAAAACTACTCAAGCAAAGGATTTGGATCAAGGAATCACGTCAGCAAAGAGAAGAAGGATGACACCAAAAATTGTTTGAATTGTCACAAGCCTGGACACTTCATAGCTGATTGTCCTGAACTCAACTCCAAGGGTAAAGGAAGGAAGAACACAATCAAAAATAAAGCTAAGAAGAGTCTGATGGTTACATGGGAAGATATCAATGAATTATCTGATGATGAAGACTCTGAGGAGGCAAATCTGGTACTCATGGTCACTGGCGCATCAGATAATGAAAGTGATTCAGAGCCAGACACTGATGATATTGAAGAGGTAATTTCTCAAATGTCTAGTACTCAAATTACTAAAGTTCTAAAAGATGTTATGGTGAAGTTCATTGAAAAAACAAATGAGCTAGATCTTGTTAAATGTAACAGCCGTATTTTAATAATAGGATTTTGTGTGATTATTTATTTATTATTAATTGGATTGAATACACGTGATTTTGTTATTTATGAATAATTATGTATTGGATAAGTGAAGGGTATTTTAGTAACTTTTTTTTATAGTAATTTTGTTGGGTTATTTATTATTTAGTGAGATAATGTTCATTTTAGGAAAGAGTAGAGTAATTAATTATTAAATGAGTGAGTAGTGTTACTTTAGAATAGAAATGGTTGGGCTTAGATAAATGGGCCTAAACTTAAGAAGAGGGATAGTTGGAATTTCGAAGGATTCATATTTTGAGATTGAGTTGTCATCCGAGTTGAGTTAAGGCAATATCAGATACTTAGAGAAGTCAGTTTTGCGGATGTCGACGAAAGAGTTGGAGTTAAGTGAACCGTTCGGAAGTGTGAGGATGATATGGGAGACAACACTTAGGACTATGAAGTTGAGAATGATGAAATTGGCAAATTGCATTCTTGAGGAAGTTAGATAAGATTGAAAAGTGGATTGGATTGAATGGACCGATTGATGCAAATCAGTCAAAGTTAAGAGATGGACCTTCAAGTAGATAAGGAAAATGTTATGAGATTCTAAGATGAGATTTTGTGATTGGAATTACCGAGTTCGAGAGAATTTTAAGAGGAGGTTGCGGTGGAATTAGAACGATGAGGTTGTTAAGTAGAAGGGTATAGTAGAAATGTTGATGTGAGATTTAGGAAATCGAGATAAAGTTAGGTGTGAAGTGTCACTAATATGAAGATAAGGAATAAGGGAGTTAGTCGTTGGAAGGATGTGTTAAGCATGAGTATCGGAGAACGTTTTTGTAACCTTTCAGAAATAGAACAAGTTAAGTCATTGTGTAACGAAGATTCGTTGGGTGTAAGTATGTACTTGATGAGGAAAGTAGGGGACCTTAGCTATAATATTCATGGACGGTTGACAATAGTGAATTGATGGATGAGTTAAGATATAATTGGATGGGGGTATCTTAATGGAAAGAGTGATATTGGAAAAGTTTGTGTTAAGGAATACAAAGTTGATTATGAGATGACTTGAGAACAAAGTAATTATATGGGAAAACTGGATGTAAGGAATTTTAGTTATCAATTGGACGTCGAGATTGTGTTATCAAGTGAGTAGTTGGGGTAGGACTCATTTATGAATATGCAATTTAGCAAAGTTAAGATATTAAAGGGAAGATTAAGGACTTATGGAAACCGAGACGTTGTAGAATGGGTGAGTTATTCTTTTTAGGTAGTATTTTGAGAACTATGGAATGATACTCAATAGAAGTTTCATGCTTAAGAAAATATTATCGTAGCTTGGTAAGGATGGTTTGTGCCACCATAATGATTATTGTCCATTTATTAACAAATTAAGGAACTGGCCGTCCTTGATCTCTTGTTAATGGATAGACAAGATTGTGTTGATTGGATGAGACTAATCTTATCAAACTTTGGTAGTGACTAGAATTTTGGATATTTTGTTGGAGAATGGATGAAGTGGTTTATTCGTGTTGTTTAGTCGGACAATTTTCGAGGGCGAAAATTCTTTTAAGTGGGGGAGAGTTGTAACATGCGTATTTTAATAATAGGATTTTGTGTGATTATTTATTTATTATTAATTGGATTGAATACACGTGATTTTGTTATTTATGAATAATTATGTTTTGGATAAGTGAAGGGTATTTTAGTAACTTTTTTTTTATAGTAATTTTGTTGGGTTATTTATTATTTAGTGAGATAATGTTCATTTTAGGAAAGAGTAGAGTAATTAATTATTAAATGAGTGAGTAGTGTTACTTTAGAATAGAAATGGTTGGGCTTAGATAAATGGGCCTAAACTTAAGAAGAGGGATAATTTGGTCTTTGTGGTTTATTAGGGTTGAGTAGAGTTTTGTTAAGAATTAGAAAGAGAGATAGTTCATTTCTCAAAGAATAGAGAAGAAGGAGGTAGAAAGAGAAACAAAGTGAAGAGAGGAGAAGAAGAAGAAGGTGGAAGTATAGGTGAAGAGGAGGACTAGAGAATCCATCCTAAGAGAAGGTAAGAGAGTAGTTTTAATCCAATTTGAGATGGCTCATAGAAAGGGGAGAAGTAATCTTCTCCATTCCCAAACTTTCTCATCTCTTGGTTGGGTGGGTATTGGGGAATGTGATTTTTTATTTATTAATTGATGATATTTGATGAATTTTTATGTTCTATATGATTCTTGGTTGAATTTGCATGATCAAAGCCATAACTTTATGTTTCAATTGATGAATCATAAGAATGGGTTTTTGAATAAAAGGGTTTATGATTTTGTATAAGAAATTTATGAATTCAAGTATGAAATGATGTTTGTTTGAGTTACATCTTGTACTTCTATGTTTGGTATGATTATACATGTTCAAAGTTGTTAACTTTATGTGTTTTGAGCTTTAGATGATGAATTTTTGCATGAAATTGAGCAAAACCCGATAGCAGAATTTTGCTGTTCTGTCGAACTCGCCATGGCGAGAGTGGTGGCGAGTAAGACCTGTAATTACTCGCCATGGCGAGCTCGTGGCGAGAGTGGTGGCGAGTAAGACCTGTAATAACTCGCCATGGCGAGTGCGTGGCGAGTTGGTGGCGAGTTACTCCAGTAGCTTCTGACTTAACTCGCCCTGAGCTCGCTCTGGGCTCGCCCGGCGAGTTCAGCAACCATGAAACTTATCTTTTCTTGAAAAATATGATGTTTAGATTTATAATATGATTGTATTAAGATCCTATGATGATTATATGGTAAATATGACTTTAAATTGGGTCTTAAACGATGAACTAAGTTATGATGTTAATTGTATTGATTATCCATGATGATTTTGATATGTTGAGATGAGATTGTAACACGAGATAATATGACCTTTGTTATGTGATTGGTGTGCTTGTACGTATAACTATGATGATGATGTGTGGTGATGTTGATGAGAACTTGAGATGGAATTATTAGGTAGAGATATCCTAATATTCATGAGTTGATTGTGGAAGAGTATCATCATAAGTTGTATATGTACATTCATGCATCCATAAGGTCCCCCATGACTTAAAACTGATGAGCGTAGTCCCCTACGACTTAAAACTGACGAGAAGTAAATGGATATAATTCTATCCTAAGTTGATGAGGGTACCACATGCATATAGATGTGTCTAGGGTGACATATCATTAATGATGGTATTAGACGCATTAGGAATTTGTGCATTCCTATTTGATAATTGTTAAGTGACGTGGTGTGCAATTATGATTTAATTGAGGATGCTTGATTATAATGTTTGGTTGGGTGTTTATCTATGAATATGACTTTTCTATATACATTATGCTTTGAGATGCATGTAACTAGACAAGATTGTTGTCTAGTCATAACCATGTTATTTTTATAATGTAAGTGTACCTTATGCTTATTATTATAATCTTGGATTGTAGCTAACTCTCTGTTTTGTGTACTTGCTGGACCTTTGGGGGTCCAGATTCTCAGGTTTTGGTTATGACCATGTCGTCGGTGATGCTCCGCTCTGATTAGGACACCGGAAATGGTTTACCTTTTATGTATATTAAGAGTCTTTTATTTCTTATTTATTTTATTAAGGTGGTATCATTGTCAAATGATTTTGTATAAGTGATATTTTTACCAATTGAGTTAATTAGTAGTGATTTGATGAAGTATGTAATACTCAAACCTTTGTGTTTTATAATTACAACTTTATTTTCTGTTGCGCAATTTTGAAAAAGAATTTTATAAAACTAGAATTAGTTAGATAATAAATTTGGGTGTTACATTAAACAAAAAAACAATCTGCTCAATGAAAAAATCAACCATCTTCAAGCAGACTTTCAAAAATCTCTTAAAACCATTAAGGTGCTTGAAAATGGTTGCAGAACTTGTCACAAACCTTATGATGAGCATGAAATTGCTCTTCAGGAGTTTATGGTTGAAGGAATCATGGAAGACAAGGACTTGGTTCTCTTTCATCTTCTGATAAAGAAAACTCAAGCCAATCTGTTTGTTTAAACCATTTTCTGGACTTTATTCTACTTTTGTCAAAGGTAGTTCAGAACCTCTGACTGTGTCTGATACTCTTGTGACCTTGGAACCATAAGATAAGGTATCAGAAGATAACTCATCTTCTGAACCTAAGTCTTCTAAAACCCATGTTCCCCTCACTTCAGTATCCTTGTCTACTCAAGTTAAAGCTATCAGAGTACCAAAGCCTGTTGATAAGCGGGGCGCCAGTACTTCTAAAGCAAACTTGGTAACTGGTTCTTTGACACACTCAAGAGGAAAGTCTTAGAGACAACATAAGCCTAAATCATTTTCTAAAGGCTCGGTTGACTCAAGATCTTCTGAATACCCCAAGAAGAAGAATAAAATTCATAAGACTAATCAACATGGACCCATCAGAATATGGGTACAAAAATCTGAAATAGTTTACACTGCAGGTAGAGGTGGGAATAGGCCAGGCCGGCCGACGAGTCTTAGTGATATTTAAATAGAGCATGCCAAAGCTTTTTAATAAGCCTATTTAAGTAAATAGGCCAGGCCGCAGGCCATTAAAAAAGCATTTTAGCCTATTAGGCCGACCTATCTAAGTTAATATGAATAATATTTTTAATACTATTATTATTTATATATTAAAATTTGTAGTTTGATTAAATTATAAATTTATTAACTTTTCAGTAGTTTAAGTTTATTAATCTACATTAGTTTTTCACATATATAAATGTATTATTATAAACTAGAATTGAAATATGATGACATATATAGTCAAATTCTCTAAATTATCATGTTAAATATCAAAAACATGTTGATTTACTAGTTCATAAGTATTTTAAAAAATAAATATAGTTATTTATTTAAATATCTTCATGTGAAGTAGGCTTTTAAACAGGCTAACAGGCCACATAGGCTTTCAAAAGGCCAGACTCAGGCTTAAAAGATAAGCCTATGATAGGCCACAGGCCAGGCTCAGGCCTTCGATTTTTTGACAGGCCAGGTTCAGGCTTGGCAAAGCCTAGCTTGGCCTAGCCTATTCCGACCTCTAAGTGCAGGTATGCACCAAAAGAAGAAAAGAAAGCTCATGGTATCTAGACAGTGATTGCTCACGTCACATGACAGGAGACAAGCTCTTATTCCACACCCTGAATCAGCAAGAGGGTGGAACAGTAGGATTTGATGGCAACCAGAAAGGAAAAATCATTGGTATAAGTACAGTTGGTAATTCTTCTTTGTCAATTTTTGATGTTTGGTTAGTAGATGGACTACATCATAACTTACTTATCATAAGTCCATTGTGTGATAGTAATTATGATGTCATGTTTAATAAGGATTCATGTACTGTAATTAGAAACTCTGACCAATCCATTTTTTTAAAGGTAATAGAAAAGGCAATGTTTATAAAGTCAATTTTTCTGATTTAAAGGAACAACAAGTGCTCTGTCTCTTGACACTGAGTGATGAAAAATGGATCTGGCATAAAAGATTGGGTCATGCTAACTGGAGATTAATCTCTAAGCTTAGTAAGGACAATCTTGTCAGAGGTCTTCACAAAATTAAATATCACTCAGACTCACTTTGTGGTTCTTGTCAAAAAGGAAAAATTGTCAAGAGTTCTTTCAAAACTAAAAACATTGTCTCTACTTCTAGACCTTTAGAACTCTTACATATTGATCTCTTTGGATCAGTTAGCACTGCTTCAATCAATGGTAAGAAGTATGGATTAGTCATAGTTGATGATTATAGTAGATGGACTTGATTTAAATTTCTGAGAATTAAAGATGACACATATGAAGTGTTTAGCATCTTCTGTACCCAAATTCAAAATGAAAAGGATTCCAAGATTTTGAAAGTAAGAAGTGATCATGGTGGTCAATTTGAAAATGAACCTTTTGAAAAATTTTGTGAAGAACATGGAATTCTCCATGAATTCTCTTCTCCTAGAACTCCACAACAAAATGGAGTTGTAGAAAGAAGGAATAGATCTTTGCAAGAAATTGCACACACCCTGATGCATGAAAATAATTGAAATTTCGGTAGCAAGTCACAGATGTGCAGCGTGATGTGGAGCACGTTAGGGTTTAGGTATACGATGTGTTGCCTAATGTGCTAACATCACAGACATGCAATAACTTGATGAACAAGGAAAATAAAGTGCAGAAGATAAAGAACACAATGAGTTTGTTAACCCAGTTCAGTGCAACTCACTTACGTCTGGGGGATACCAATCCAGGAATGAATCCACTATGATAGTTCCAATTCAAAGCTAAATAATCCCAGTTTACAACTTATCACTTAGACACTACCCGTGCTAATTCTACCTTGCTCCTCACAAGATATGACAACCTCTGGTCACTTCCTAGCTATCCTACCTTGCTCCTCACAAGGACCTTGCTCCTCGCAAGGATTTTATCCTACCTTGCTCCTCACAAGGATCTTGCTCCTCACAAGGATTTTAAATAAAAAACTCAATGATGGAGACGCACTCCTAACCTAAAGAATCAACTCGTGCTTCAAAGCTTTGAGTGATTCAAAGTTCAAATCTTGTTTCAAATTAGAACCAAGAAAAGAACAGCTCTGTGCTTAAAAGCTTAAGAGCTAAATACAACCCTAGTTCAAGTCTCAATGGAAACAATAAACAAAAGGGACAAAGATTGAAAATCCTAATGACTAAAATTATGAATATTGATTTCAATGATTAAACTATGTCTTCAGTCTTCCTTTATATAGAACGAGATCCTGAAAGCTGGTCATCGTATTTTTCAAGAAACAAACTTAATCTTTTACAAAAGATATGTTTGTTTTAAATCTTTTTAAATATTCCAGTAACAAACCGGCCTTTTTAAATCTTTTCTGAATCTTTTTAAATCTTTCAGCTCGTTCCTTGGCGTGCAAGCTAGCGTGGATATGTTTGTTTCAAAACAAATCTTTTTCAAAAGATCACACGCAAATAATGAAAGCGCATTTTTAGGGCATTCAGTTCAGGTACCATATGTGTGCACATCAGTCACCACATCTGGACCAGAGGCTTATTTTAACAAATGAAGCCAACCCTAAAACAAAATCAACCTCACAGGTTGAAAACACTAACAATCTCCCCCTTTGGCAAATTGTGGCTAAAATAACCTTTGGAATCAGCCAACTAAACTTTGGAGAGAATCATTAGAACATCAGAGGCGTTGCAGCAGCGGAATCTTGCCTCATATCTTCTGAGAGAATAAAACTCCCAACATACAAGCATGGTGATGAATCATGCACACAGTAAATAGGGGAAGTGTCTTCAGCAGCTTCAGTAAAATACTTTACTCCCCCTAAATTCAAGCACCATCTTCAGCAGTCTTCAAAGGATCAGTCTTCATTCGTTTGGTCTTCAAAGTCTTCAAAAGATGTGAAGAATACAAGCACATTTTATCTTCGACGATGTGCATACATCTGGTAGCATATCATGTACCAGAGTAAACATATTGCACTACCTTACCTCTTACTCCCCCTGGATATACTACTTATCTTTTCTCCCCCTTATTTGAAGGAAAATAGAGTTATTATAAGCAGCGGAATTCAAAAATTTTCCTTAGTTTGATCCTTACGAATGAGCATGATTTGTGTTTTAGGGTTTTTACCTCTTGTAGGGAAGAACCTTTGAATCACGAACAAGATGATCACGAGCGTTGATGAAGATCACCGACGCCTTTATGTTTGAAGGCTATGCAAGAATATTGAGAGAGAGGATTATTTTAGGGTTTTCAACTCTAAAATATTCTTGTACTTTTGGTGTGTTTTGAGCTATGACAAGAGGTATTGAAATTCCTGGCACGCTATGCACGATGCTCTACTCGATGCTCTAACAATCTATCCGGCCTCGCGCGTAACAGAATGAAACAAGTAAATGAACAAATAAAGAACACAAGATATTTGTTAACCCAGTTCGGTGCAAACAGCAACCTACGTCTGGGGGATACCAATCCAGGAAGGAATATCACTATAATAGTCCTAGTCCTAAGTCTCCAGCAAACTACCCGTTTACAACTTAAGACCTAGGCCCTACCAATGACTCTTCTACCTAGGAACTCCTAGATATGAGATCCCATCTCACTCCCTTACAACCTTACAAGATAGCAAGGATTTCTTAACACAAAATACAAAAGATGTTTTGGAGACACACTTCTAAAAACTACACACTCGTGCCTAAAGGCTTAGGGTGTTACACAACACACAAATCCTAACTCCGTGCTTCAAAGCTTAGGAGAAGGAACACACAATTTCAACTCAAGAACACGTCCTAAGCTTGCATCAAGGTGACACAAGAAAGGCTCACAATAGCACAACACACGCAAAGCCTAATTCTGAATACTAGGACAATAACGGCATGAACAACTAACCGCAATTAGGGTTTTGCAGCTCCTTTAAATACTTCAGAAGGTAACACATGCATGGGCTTGGTTTGTTTGACCCAAGCATTTACTTCACATTAATTAAATGAGATTCTTTAGAAAATATATTCTTCAAAGAGATACTCCTCAGAAATATTCTTGAACAGGATCTGAAGCATTAACAACCTTCCTTACATAAAAACATATCAAACGCGCCATGCAAGATTCATGAAAGAGAAACAAAACATTCCATAAATAGCTTTTGCCATGAGCGCTATTCCTGAGCATTACCAATGCTCTACGCAATGCCTGAGGCATCGGATCGCACATCTTGCACAAAGTTTATTTCCAAAAATGCAGCCAATACCAAAGACTCAACAAACTCCCCCTTTGGCAAATTTTTGGCTAAAACAAATTATGACCATACAGATAGTACTTAAACAGATACATCAACTACATTTCTTTTTCTCAACATAAACACACAAGCATAAAGATCTGTAGAGGATATCCTTCAAAACATTACCATACTACTCCTTCATGGAAAACAGTAGAAAAGAATAATTGTATCTTTTAAGATTATCAGAGAGGCATGCAACAGCGGAACACTAAATAACTACTTCACCTTAAATGGTCAGGAAAATAAACTTGATGGGATGTGGGATAGAATGCTTCAGCATTGTCACAATTCTACTCCCCCTGCACATATGCATGGGATGTTGG
Organism: Trifolium repens; assembly: GCA_030408175.1. Classification (NCBI taxonomy): domain Eukaryota; kingdom Viridiplantae; phylum Streptophyta; class Magnoliopsida; order Fabales; family Fabaceae; genus Trifolium; species Trifolium repens. Next base: position 34,767,781 of record CP125838.1, on the reverse strand, counting down.
AGCCTTGCGTCCAACATCTCCCCCTGCATCATACAAATCAAAACTTCCCCTTAACACCTGCATATCAGCTCACACACTAAACCAGCTACATACTTCAATCAGGCTACACTACACTACAGTCACAACATAACCAGAACCAGAGTGTATGTAGATAATACCAATAACCAGAGCAGTGCAGATCATAATTAAAACAAACCAAAACAACCAAGTTTTTACTCCCCCTTTTTGCCACAAATTTGACAAAAGGTACAAGTGCAGAAAAGTTATGGCTACAAAGCCTTAGTACAAACCAGCAGAATTAATAAGAGCTATGCCCAGAACAGATTAACATACTACAACACAAATAGGGTAACAAAGCATTACAGCAATACTAAAGAGAATCACTGGAGTCAGACACTTCCAGCTCCTCTGTGTCACCTCCTTCTTCATCAACATTGTTTCCAGCTGCATCACCAACAACAGCATCAACACCATCACCAGCAACATTATCACCTGCATTTTCAGCCACTAACCCTTCTTCCTCAGCTTCCTCCTTCTTCAAGGCAGAAATGACTTTTTCAAGCTCAAATTTCTGCTCATCTAAAGCTCTAACAGCAGCTTCCATGGATATGATCATTGTCTTCCTAGTCATGGAGGTTGAGGCAACACTCTCCTGAGGCACCACTTTCTTTGGTGGCAGAACAATGTCAGCAGCATGCTTTCCTTCAAACAGCTTGTAAGAGAGAGACATGGGTGATTCCCTCTTGCAAGGAGTATCCTCAGGGACCAGAATATTGGGATGTTGGTCCAAGATTATATCACAGATGAGAGTAGGGAACCCAATAACCAGCTTGATAGCCCAAGATTTACCATGTTCTACAATTTGATCAAATATAAGGGCACCATAATCAACATTAGCACCAGTACCAACAGCATACACAAATTTAGCTAGATTAGTGGCTATGGTAGAAGAGTGGGTAGTGGGAACCCAGTTTGCAGCACCTATCCTATTCAGAATAGCATATTTGACCGACAGCATGGCAGAGGGAACCTTACCTTTAAGAGGCCATACCTTAACTTGATTTGCAGTGATAGTCTTGCAAATCTGGTTATTAGTTGGTTCAAAGCCAGGATAACCATACTCCTTTCTTCCTAAATAAGTATTTATCACAGCAGGAGAGAATTGGACACACTTACCTCTTACAAACACCTGATGAAATTCTTTGCTGAGTCTGTTGCCACAGTCCTCCCCAATGTTGACAATAAACTCCTTCACCAGCTTCTCATAACAACTGCCTAGCCCACTCACAGTCTTCATTAGTCCAGCTTGAAGAATCAAATCCATTACCTCCTTGCATTCAAGGGCTTCATCAGATAATTCCCTCTCTAGAGCCAGTCTCCTGTGGTAAACAAACTTCCATTTAGTAGCACTGTTACTGAAATGAAAAGACACATTGTCCATAGACACTTCAGGGACATTTTGTGGAATTGATCTCCCTGCTTTCTTTTTCTGTGTAGATAGAATGCCTGGAGCATTGACCACGGCATCATCAGCACTGACAGCAGCAGCAGTCTTTCTCTTCTTTGGTGTCTTTTGTTTCGATGCTGTAGAGATTGGTTGAACATCCTTCTCAGCATCAGATTCTGAGTCACTCAGATTAATGGTTTTTCTTTTTGATCCATGTTGCTTCTACTTAGCAGGTATTTCTACTCTGCTTGATCTCCTCACAGGACCATACATCTTCTTCTTCTTTGTGGATGTGGTAGCCTCAGCTGCTACCTTCTTTTTCTTGGAAGATTGAGTTGCATCAGTTACAACATTCTTCTTCTTCTTTGTTGACTTTGGTTCTTCAGCCACAACCTCAGTCACTTTTTCTTTTCTTACTCTTAGCCTGTTACCAACACCAGACTTTCCTTTCTTCCTTCTAGAATCACCAACAATCTTCATGATTGTTACATCATCCTCAGTGCTGTCATCTGCCTTAGCACCTTCCTCTTCATCAGCAGTCACATACTCAACATTATCTTCAACTGACATAGCATTGTCAGTATTCTCATCCACAGGTGTATCAGAAACAATATCATCTGGTTGTGTATTAGGATTACCAGACACATCATCAGCAACTATTGTATCTTGTTGCACATTGGGATTTTCAACCACATCATCAGCAGTATCTTGTGGTTGATCTTGTGCCAAAGATGCTGAAGCATCTGGCACAGCCCTATCACTCGAAATAGAGTCCACAAGTGACTTGAGAGCATCTTCAGCAATCTTGATGTTCTCAGTATCTTCATCAACTCCTTCACCAACAGCAGGGTTGGGAATAGTTTCTTCTTCCATCTCAGCAGTTTCCCATTTTTTTGAATTTAGGGTTTGAGTTTTCTCTCCCTTGTCAGTCTCCGTTTGCGCACCAGGGTTTGAGGCTGTGACATCAGGAGTAGCATTGGGATTCACATCGCCAAGATCACTAAGGTACAACTGTTGCATGTTGAAGTTCGATGAGTATCGAGACTTGGATTTTTGGGATTTAGGTTTTCTGGTAGTTGTGGATTTTGTTCTCTTTGTGGTTTTTGGTTTGGGTGAAGATGAAGGGTTTGATGGTGTGGGGTTCAGAATGGCGTTGAATGAGGGATGGATCATAGTGAGAGGAGTGGCGTCGGTGATGATATTCGAAGGTTGGGGTAAAGAGACGGAGGGGTTTTCTGTGATGTTGGGAGTGGTGGTGGTAGTTTTCGACGGTGAGGCTTTTTGTGGTGAGGTTTTGGTTGGAGAGGTTTGAGTGGATGGTTGAGACATTGTAGTGAGATTTGTGTTTTTCAGAAAATAGGATTAACAAGGACAGAGAGATTTTGGTTTAGTGAGAATGTTTGAAGAAGAAGTTGAGAAGTTGTAGGTATATGAAGTTAAATTTGGAAAGAAAATATTTGGTAAAGATTTGAAATTGAAATAACCAACAATTGATGGTGGCGTGCTGATATAACGGTTGTGGCCATGATTACCTTGATCAGCGTGTTTCACTTGATTAGGAGAGATAAAAACAACTGCCACACGCCACTTCACAAATAACGGTAATTGCTATGCTTCTTCATGGAGGCAAATTCCTAACTTGCCCCTTAACTTCTCAAATTGTACAGCATCAAGAGCCTTGGTGAAAATATCTGCAATTTGTTCCTTTGTACCCACATGTTCCAGAATCACAATTTTGTTCTCAACCAAGTCCCTTATATAGTGATGACGAATGTCAATATGCTTTGTCTTGCTATGTTGAACTGGGTTCTTTGAGTTGTTTATGGCACTCATGTTGTCACAGTACAATGTTAGAGCATCCTGTTCAACATCGTACTCCTTCAGCATTTGTTTCATCCATACCAACTGAGAGCAACTACTTCCAGCTGCCACGTATTCAGCCTCAGCTGTGGATAAGGCCACACAATTCTGTTTTTTACTAAACCAAGATATCAGGTTGGTGCCTAAGAAGAAACAACCTCCTGAGGTGCTTTTTCTATCATCTGCACTTCCAGCCCAATCAGCATCACAATATCCATATAAGGTAGAATTTTCACAGTGGGAATACATTATTCCATAATCACTAGTTCCATTCACATACTTCAAGATCCTCTTAACTTGAGTCAAGTGACTTACTTTAGGATCTGCTTGATATCTAGCACACACTCCCACAGCATAAACGATGTCAGGTCTACTTGCAGTCAAGTATAACAAGCTTCCAATCATACTTCTGTAGAGACTTTGATCCACACTTATTCCTTTCTCATCTTTAGTGAGTTTTAAATGAGTAGGTGCTGGTGTTCTCTTGTGTGTAGCATTATCCATCCCAAATTTTTTGATGATGTTTCTAGCATACTTGCTCTGAGATATAAAGACGGTGTCTTCCATTTGTTTGATTTGAAGACCAAGAAAATAAGTTAATTCTCCAACAAGACTCATCTCAAACTCTGACTGCATTTGCTGGACGAAATGTTGGACCATTGTGTTTGACATTCCACCAAAGACAATGTCATCAACATAGATTTGAGCTATTATAAACTTTCCTTTTTCTTCCTTTACAAACAGAGTTTTGTCTGATCCTCCCTTTCTGTATCCTTGCTCCACCAAGAATTGAGTCAACCTTTCGTACCATGCCCTAGGTGCCTGTTTTAGACCATACAAGGCTTTCTTCAATTTGTAGACATGGTTGGGATGTTCTGGATCCACAAACCCTTTTGGTTGCTCAACATACACCTCTTTCTGTAGGTATCCATTTAAAAATGCACTATTCACGTCCATTTGGTATAGCTTGAACTTTAGAATGCAAGCCACTCCCAGAAGCAATCTGATGGATTCTAGTCTGGCCACAGGTGCAAAAGTTTCATCAAAGTCAAGTCCTTCAATTTGGGTATATCCTTGGGCCACAAGCCTTGCTTTATTTCTGGTAACTGTCCCATTCTCATCTGACTTGTTTCTATACACCCATTTTGTTCCAATAACATTCACATCCTCAGGTCTAGGGACCAAGTCCCATACTCCACTTCTCTCAAATTGGTTTAGCTCTTCCTGCATAGCCTCTATCCAGGCTTCATCAGTCAATGCTTCTTTTACATTCTTTGGTTCAAACAGGGACACAAAACAGGAGTTCGCAACAACATCATTAGTTCTTCTTGTAGTTATCCCTTGTTCAGGATTTCCTATTACCAGATCTAAGGGATGGTTTTTCTGGACACGAACAGAAGGACCTTTACTTGTAGCTTGAGGTCTTTTGCTTTCCTCACCTTCTTCTTCAAGAGTCTCTTCATCAGATTTATCAATAGATGCCTGTTCGGATGCTGCAGCATCTTGTTCAGCATTCACACTGACAGGAGTGCCTTGATTTATCCCTTCATTTTCCTTGGCTGGAGAGTCTTTTACAACAACATTTACAGATTCCATCACAACCTGAGTCTTTGTGTTATAGACCCTGTAAGCTCTACTATTTGTGGAATACCCAAGGAAAAATCCCTCATCACTCTTGGGGTCAAGTTTCCTTCTAGGTTCTCTATCAGCTAGAATATAGCACTTACTTCCAAAGATATGAAAGTGCTTGACAGTTGGTTTTCTATCTTTCCATAGTTCATATAGAGTGGAGGTTGTACCTTTTCTCAGGGTGACTCTGTTGTGTACATAGCAAGTAGTGTTCATTGCTTCAGCCCAAAAATGATAAGGAATGTTTTTGGCATGAAGCATGACTCTAGCTGATTCTTGAATCGTTCTATTCTTTCTTTCCACTATGCCATTCTGTTGAGGGGTTATTGGAGAGGAATATTCATGCTTTATTCCTTCAGTAGAACAAAATTCATTAAACTTGGAGTTTTCAAACTCTCTACCATGATCACTCCTTATTCTCACAACGTTGCTATCTTTTTCTCTTTGAATCTGGATGCACAGCTCTTTGAACACATCAAAAGCTTCTGATTTTTCTCTAATGAAGTTCACCCAAGTATATCTAGAGTAATCATCTACTACAACAAAGTACAAATTGAGTGAGAATTTGCATCAAAGGTTTGATTCAACACAAGTTCATCATCTTCTTCAAGTTTGCAATCAAAATTGGATTTGAGTATGGGATCAATTCAATAGAAATTGCAGAATTGTGTGATAACGTTCGATACGGTTCGCGGTGAATCAGAATCGTGATCGGGTTGAATTGGGTTGAAGGTTCTAGTGTTTCTCTCAAGTGATTCAAGATCGTGCGTGTCTTGAAGGATTCGACAACAAGGAACGAAGGACTCAACTGGACGATTGAGTGCGGTTTGGCACAAGGAGAATCGTTGGAATCAGAGGGCGAAGTTCCGTTGGGTGTCGAGGTTATTCGCATTAGTTTACATTTTGTCTTGCTATAGGATTATAGATTTCAATTGTAAACTGTGCACTGTTTGTTCATCAAGTTTTTGATCTATAAACTCTCAAATAACCCGTTTGGTTATTTGGGGGGAGACGTACTCGGACAAACGCGTGGACGACGCGCAATCCGAGGAACTCCCTAATCAAATCGTGTGTATCTCTCTTTATATCTCTCTTTTAATTTCGTTAATTTGATTAATAGATTGAATTTTTGGTGTTCGTATTGGTTCACAAAAATTCAATTGGTTCTTGCTTGATTGTGATTGAATTTGATAATCAAACCATATAAACTTGCTTGGGACTGTTTTTGTTAATCACGTTAAATTTGGATATCTTGCATAAATCGTTCCGTAATTTTCCTAATTCGTTCAAGGCGATACTATCTTTCCTTTGGTCAAAAGGTGCAAAGTAGACTACCGATCCGGTGGTGCTTCCGCGCATTGTTTTTAATCAAATAATTTTTTTAAAATTACCGTTGATTAAAGAAGCCACTTATTCAACCCCCCTTCTAAGTGGTTTAGCCTAGTAGTCTAACAAGTGGTATCACGAGTCCGGTTAAATTTTGCTTGCAAAATTCGGAAATTTGTGCCAATTATTAGACAACATGGCTTTTGCACCTAAAGGGGCGTATAATAGGGCTCCTATATTCAATGGAGATCATTTTGACTATTGGAAAAGTAGTATGCGTATTCACATCAATTCTTTTGATGGTGAAGTGTGGAATGCTATTGAGAACGGTCCGTTTGTTCCAACAATCACCGATGCTCATGGCATTGTCACAAATAAGCCTATGGCACAATGGACGGAAGAGGAAAAGGAAAAGGTCAATTACGATGCAAAGGCACAAAATATTTTAATATCATCCCTTGGGATTGATCAATTCTATCATGTGTCACATTGTCAATCGGCTAAGGAAATGTGGGACACATTGGTAACTCACTTTGAGGGTACCAATGATGTAAAGATATCCAAAATTAATACATTGACACAAGAATTTAAGTTGTTCCATATGCTAGATGGCGAGACCATCGAGGATATGCAACAACGATTTATCAAAATAACCAACAAGCTACATGGTTTGGGAAAGCCAATCACAAATCAAGACGCCACTAACAAAATTTTAAGATGTCTTAGTAGGAGTTGGCAACCGAAGGTCACCGCGATTAAGGAGGCAAACGACCTCACTACTTTGAGTCTTACAACTTTATTTGGCAAACTTACGGAACATGAACATGTACTAAACTTGTTAGAAAAGCAAGAGAAAAGCGAGAAAAAGGGAAAGCACAATCACAAGGATAAGGAAAAGGAAAAGGACAAGAGGACAATTGCTCTAAAAGGCTCAAAGTCAAAGTCCAAAAAGGTAGAGCATGTGGAAAGTAGCTCAAGCGAAGATGATTCCGATGATGAAGAAATGGGACTCTTCGTGAGACGCTACAATAGGTATGTGAGAAAGAATGTGATAAAGCACTCCGATGAGAATCTTAAAAAGTATCGAAAAGATAGTGGTCACCATCGGAGGAATGAAGATGCTAGGTACTCTAAGAAAGGAGCATGTTATGAATGTGGACAAATCGGTCATTTTAAACCGGATTGTCCCAAGCTCAAGAGAAAGGAGAAAGGGTCACCTACATTCAAAAAGGGAAGCAAGGATAAAGGAAAGAAAGCTTATGTTGCATGGGAAAGCGGAAGCTCATCTTCCTCTTCATCATCAAGTTCTAGCTCTAGTGATGAAGACGTGTTGGCGAATGTGTGCTTAACACCTCATGATCATAAGAAACTTGTTCCCAAAAAGGTAAACCAAAATCCCTCTAGCTCATATACTCTTTTAGAATATCATGAGTTGCAAGTTGCTTTTGAAAAGTTACACAAAGAAACTAAAGAGGCTTTTCAACGATTAAAAGGTTTAATGGAAGTTAATAAATACCTTGAGGCAAAAGTTTCGGAAACGGAGCTTGAGTTGAAAGCCCTCAAAAAGTCTTTGATTCAAAAACCTCTTGTGACTTTTGATAGTTATGGTAACGATAGGACCGGATGTAATGGATGCTTTTACTTACGTAGAGACTTACGAAAGTTACAAGATAAGCTAAAAGAGCCATCTAAGCCGGAGATTACTTTTGCGATTGATCCATCTAAATTCAACAAATCTTTGAAACCTAAAAATAAAAAGTATAAATTTGTTGAAAAGGATCATAAGAAAAGTAATCCTTATATCGTTTGTCATTATTGTTGCGACAAGGGTCATACTATTGCAAAATGTCATGCTAGAAAGGTTTTGGTACCAAGAGGCAAATTGCAATGGTTACCTAAGTTAGACAATAATGGTGCTACTAACATACTAGGACCCAACATGAGTTGGGGACCTATTTCAAATGTCTAAGTATGTAGGGAATCGTCTTGAAACCATTGACAAGAGACACCGACAACAATGGAGTTCAAGACCTACGGACAAGGAAGAGCAATGAGAAAAGTTTCAACTCGACACGTGCAATGGTGCGAAAATTGATCACTTCCTCCACCTAACACTCAAGGGAAGATTCTATTCTCTACTCTTTCCTTTATATTTTTTTTACTTAGCATTTGTTCTTTGGTTCATATACATACAATTTCTATCTTAATATGATATTGGTTTTGATAGTTGTCTAATCCTCCATTTCCAAGAATTTTCGCTCAAAAATATTGATAAGTTTTTGAGACTCATACGTCTTAAATGGGGATTTGACAAAGATCACTACTACTATCTTATTAAGTTCATATTAGGTTGTATATGTTTTCTTTTTATGTGACTTTATGTGCATTCATAGACATACATTTCTCATATGATTGATTTTGGTACTTTAATTGATTTATGTGATTACCTTATCATGCATTTGTGGTTTAACATGTGTTCTCATGTTAAGATATGCTTTGGTATTGCTTATATTCACATATATATATGCATGTACCTTTGTGATTATATGTGTTTCATACATACGTGGTATTTGGAAGTCATAAAAATCATTTTTGAAACTTATAAGTTCATGTGTTTGAAGAAAAATTGAAAATTATGCATTTTGGATCGATACAAATAAATTTTGCATGGATACATGTCAGTTATTTTTCAAATTTTCAAAATAAACTGATATGTATCGATACATATGATCTTGTATCGATACATAGCTCTTCAGTTTGGACAGAGTGTTACTCATGTATCGATACATGGCTACATGCTTCGATACATGCTTCGAAACGACTGACCTGTATCGATACAAACATTAATATGTATCGATACAAAACGCGTGAAACAGTTTTATATGACATTTTTCATTCATTCATGCATCAAATCATCAAAATCTTTTCTTCTCCAACATGAACACTCTCAAAACCCTCAATTCCCAATTCTCTATCTTCCTCAAAACTTAACCAAAACTTCCAACATTTGACTTCAAACCACTTCAAATTTGGTACCCATTCATAATCCTCCATCAATTTAATGGTTCTTAGTCTATAATATTCACATTGGAAGCAAGGAGTATCTCAACTTGGGTTTACACATTCTTCATCTCTTCAAACTTTCAAGGTAACATTTCACTACTTCTCAACTTAAAAATGTCTAGCAATAGAAAGAAGGATGATGGTAGGACTAAGATAATCAAGGTTTCTACTCATGATCAAAACTTTAGGAGAGAAAATTTTATCCATGAACATTACTACAACTTCTTCATTAGAACTTGCATGGAAAAGAAAGTGATTCCCCAAAATACTGTGAGTATTGAGACACTTGAGGAATTGCATTTGGGTGATGTTGCTGAGATTATTCAGAGAGAAAATCTCACTAACTTTTGCAATCTAAGAAATGCTTACATAGAGGAATTAGTTATAATCTTCTATTCCGGTATACAAGAGCAAGATGGGGCTGAATTTGAGTTTTGTATAGGAAAGAAGATTTTCAAGGTCTCTAACAATCTTTGGTTTAAACTTTTTGGCTTGAAATCCGATGAGAACCTAACCAAGTTCACTGATGCTGAGGGTCCTAAGTACAATATGACTGAGTTTGCCAGCACCCTAACCAAGAATGGAAAAAGTTCGAATGGAAAAGCCGGTAGACTCAAGCAATGTCCAAGAGTTTTATTGTGGGTGGTGAATCACATTCTAAGACCTAGAGGTGGACCATACTCTAGACTCGACTGGAAAGACATTGATCTTATGTACATCATGACGGAAAAGAAGCAAATGGATTGGCCACACTACTTTGTCAGCCGATCTTGGACTAGCCCAAAGAGAGATCAAATCTTTAGCATGACTCAGATGAAGAAGATGGATTATAAGTGGAATGATGTGATTAAGGACTATGAGTTTTGTGGAAAAGAGGATGAAGATGAGGAGCAAATGCAAGGTAATAGAGAGGAAAGGGGTTAAAGACCAAGAGTGGAATCAAGTGGAGGTGAAAGCATGGAAGGTGACTCCTCGGAAGTTAGCAATAGTGCAATCATGGAAATGCTTAAGGAAATGAGCTTAAGGCAAGCAATGTTTCAAAATGAAGTCTCCAAGAGACTTGATGATATGCATGGTTACAATGTCACAAGGTTTGATCATCTCCAAAATCAAGTGGATGAACTCATCAAGCAACAAACTTCCGTTGACCTCTACCTTAACCCCAACCCAAACCCGGATGGCATGAATGAGAATCTTTGATGATTAAATGTCTTTTGCATTTTATTTCTATCTTCGCATGAACAATTTCTTTTGTTATGTCTTGACTTTTGAATCTTTTTCGATTTGGTTGTACGAATATTTTTAATGTTGCCATGTTTGGGCAACATTCATTTTGGATATGTATGACTTTATTTTGGGATTATTTCGTATGTTTGGATGTTTGGTTTTATGTTTATGCATTTCTTGCATTATTTTGTTTATTTTCGTCCCATATTTTGATATGTTGGTTGATTTAAAATGTCGATGTGTTTCAATACTCATGAGTTGGTTTATGGATTGTTGTTCTACATTCCATGTTTTATCATGATATTTGGTATTCGTCATTTGATATATTTTGGCATATCTTTGTATGTATTTATATTGATTAGGAATTTTCATCATATATGTGCATTTCGACAAATGTAAGTGCACGATATGACTTGGATCAAAATTGATTGAACTTGATACTTCTAATAGATCCTCTTCTTCTTTTTGATATTGTCAAAGGGGGAGAGATTTGGATGCACAAGCTAAGGATGAATAGCTAAAAGACTCTTGAATATTATCTACGACAATCGCATTATGGCATCAACTCAGGGGGAGCGTGCTTATTGTTAGCCTTGGTAAACTGTATTTGCGTCTGTATACATATTGCTATTTTATTGCATATTAGGTATAGGCTTAGCTTATGCATAGTTTTGACAATTATCAAAAAGGGGGAGAATGTAAGTGCACCAGTTCATCCTCATGTTTTAATAATTGTCAAAACACATGAAAATATGATTGAACATATTTTGGCAACATTACAAATGACTTGACAACAAAGAACTATTTTCTAAAACCTTGAAAAACTGACTTTTAGGTATTTTGTATCGATACATACATTGGTGTATCGATACAAACGTCCTGAAATATCTTCTGCTTGATTTTGAGCATTTTGTATCGATACATACATTGTCTGTATCGATACAAAAGAGGTCTCTCAGAGACAGAACAACTCCTGTGTATCGAAGCATGCTTGCATGTATCGATACACATCTGTTTGTTCTCAAAATCCAGAAAACTCAAGATAATTCGAAGCATGCTTGCATGCTTAGATACATATCAGTCAAGATTTCAAGATTCTGGTATTTTTATCGATACATACCCGTGTTTGTATCGATACAAAGGTCAATTTTTCCAATTTTTAACGTTGGTCAAAGCATTTGTATCGATACAAATGATCATTTGTATCGATACATGTATGAAGAATTATGCCTAAATTTGCTCATTCTATTTTCTCTTTAAATAGCAATGTGTTGTGTCATTGTAAAGAAGACAAGTGAGAGAAAACTAGTGTGAAAGATCAGATAAACGCTTTGGGTACAAATTGAGTCAGAATTTGCATCAAAGGTTTGATTCAACACAAGTTCATCATCTTCATCAAGTTTGCAATCAAAATTGGATTTGAGTATGGCATCAATTCAATAGAAATTGCAGAATTGTGTGATAACGTTCGATACGGTTCGCGGTGAATCAGAATCGTGATCGGGTTGAATTGGGTTGAAGGTTCTAGTGTTTCTCTCAAGTGATTCAAGATCGTGCGTGTCTTGAAGGATTTGACAACAAGGAACGAAGGACTCAGCTGGACGATTGGGTGCGGTTTGGCACAAGGAGAATCGTTGGAATCAGAGGGCGAAGTTCCGTTGGGTGTCGAGGTTATTCGCATTGGTTTACATTTTGTCTTGCTATAGGATTATAGATTTCAATTGTAAACTGTGCACTGTTTGTTCATCAAGTTTTTGATCTATAAACTCTCAAATAACCCGTTTGGTTATTTGGGGGGAGACGTACTCGGACAAACGCGTGGACGACGCGCAATCCGGGGAACTCCCTAATCACATCGTGTGTATCTCTCTTTATCCCTCTCTTTTAATTTCGTTAATTTCGTTAATTTGATTAATCGATTGAATTTTTGTTGTTCGTATTGGTTCACAAAGATTCAATTGGTTCTTGCTTGATTGTGATTGAATTTGATAATCAAACCATCTAAACTTGCTTGGGACTGTTTTTGTTAATCAAGTTAAATTTGGATATCTTGCATTAATCATTCCGTAATTTTCCTAATTCGTTCAAGGCGATACTATCTTTCCTTTGGTCAAAAGGTGCAAAGTAGACTACCGATCCGGTGGTGCTTCCGCGCATTGTTTTTAATCAAATAATTTTTTAAAATTACCGTTGATTAAAGAAGCCACTTATTCAACCCCCCTTCTAAGTGGTTTAGCCTAGTAGTCTAACACAAAGTACCAATCTTCCCTAGAAGATGCTCTTAGGGATGTGTGAGCAATTAGCCCAACATTTTCTTTCTTAGGCAGTTCACCACTCTCTTCTATAGGCCTCCATTCTTTCTTCATAGGAATCTTCTCCGGTATCACATTTTGTTTAAGTTCCTGGTTAGGGTATCCATGTAGCTTGTAGCAAAACGTTCTAATGTGTCCCCTTTTTCCACAGTGATGACAAACCCACCTACGATATCTCCTTTGACTATTTGGCCTTTGGTGAACAAAAGGTCTTGGTCTTTCATTGACAGAGGGTTTGGGATAAAGAGCAAACTTGGGAACAGGAAATGCTTTAGAATGCCGAGGCTGATGCTCCAGCATCACTTTTCCAGTACAGGGATCAATCATACTTCCTCCTGATGAAAACTTGGTTTCAGGGTCCTGTTGATACTGGTTCAAACTAGAGTATTTGTATCCAACAGACCTAAGTTTCCCACTTGGCACATTTTCTAGTATCTCTTCAAGAAGATCTGCTCCTGAATTCAGTTGGCTTACTCTTTTCCTTAAGTCATCCATTTGAGCATTAACTTGAATGACCTTTTCTTCTGCTTGAGCAGCCTTTTGAACCTGAGTATTAACTTCTGTTTGAAGTTTGTTGATGGTCTTCTTTTGTTTTTCATGAATCCTGCACATCTCTTCATATCTTGTCAGCAAGTCTTTGTAGGTACTAGCTAGTTCTTCATAGGAAACATCTTCATCTTCATCAGATTCCCAATCCTCAACACTAACACATGTTCCAGTAAAGGCAGTCACATGTCTTGCTGACTCACCTTCTTCATCAGTATCTTCATCTGACCATGAGACAGTTAGTCCTTTCTTTTGTCTTTTCTGATAAGTTCCACATTCTGACCTTATGTGCCCAGAGCCTTCACACTCATGGCACTGAACTCCTTTGCCTTGAGTACTCTTTTCATCAGATTTGGATTTCTTCAGAATGTTCTGTTGCTTGTTGATGTCGAACCGAATGCCTTGCCCATTCTGTCTGTTCCTACGGTCAACTCTTTTCAGCACTTTGTTGAACTGTCTGCCCAGCATGGCAATAGCATCAGCTATGCTATCTTCCTCTCCATGTTCAATCTGATCATCTTCCTCCTCAGTGTTTGAAACAAAAGCAATGCTCTTGTTCTTCTTGTCTCCACGTTCATCCAGCACAGTTTCAAAGGTCTGGAGAGATCCAACAAGTTCATCCATTTTCATAGTGGAAATGTCATGTGCTTCCTCAATGGCCGTAACCTTCATGTCAAATCTTTTGGGAAGAGATCTAAGAAGCTTTCTTGATAGTTTTTCATCAGACATCTTTTCACCCAGAGCTTCAAAGGAGTTTCCAATATCCAACAAACTCAAGTGAAAGTCCTGAATGTTTTCATCATCTTTCATTCTTAGGGCTTCAAATTTTGAGGTAAGATGTTGAATCTTTGACTGTTTCACTTTGGTGGTGCCCTCATAGCACTTTTGTAATATTTCCCACGCATCTTTGGCCGACACACTATTTTTTATAAGTTTAAAGACACTAGTGTCAACTCCATTAAACAGGGCATAAATAGCCTTGTGATTCTGATTGGCTACAGCTTCCTCTTCTGTGGTCCATTCTACTTCTGGTTTCACTATCCCCGTTGAAGTACCTTCCTTGCTCGCATACATGGGTTGTTCCCATCCAGTCAAAACAACCTTCCAAACTTTGCTATCAATGGATCTCAGAAAGGCTGTCATCTTGGATTTCCAAGAGTCATAGTTTGCAGATCCAGTAAGCAAAGGTGGCCTGTTCATGTATCCTCATTCTTTTTCCATAGTGCCAGACATTTCAGGTCCTGAATCTCACCCAAACAGGCAGGGTGCCTGCTCTGATGCCAATTGAAATTCCTGGCACGCTATGCACGATGCTCTACTCGATGCTCTAACAATCTATCCAGCCTCGCGCGTAACAGAATGAAACAAGTAAATGAACAAATAAAGAACACAGGATATTTGTTAACCCAGTTCGGTGCAAGCAGCAACCTACGTCTGAGGGATACCAATCCAGGAAGGAATATCACTATAATAGTCCTAGTCCTAAGTCTCCAGCAAACTACCCGTTTACAACTTAAGACCTAGGCCCTACCAATGACTCTTCTACCTAGGAACTCCTAGATATGAGATCCCATTTCACTCCCTTACAACCTTACAAGACAGCAAGGATTTCTTAACACAAAATACAAAAGATGTTTTGGAGACACACTTCTAAAAACTACACACTCGTACCTAAAGGCTTAGAGTGTTACACAACACACAAATCCTAACTCCGTGCTTCAAAGCTTAGGAGAAGGAACACACAATTTCAACTCCAGAACACGTCCTAAGCTTGCATCAAGGTGACAAAAGAAAGACTCACAATAGCACAACACACGCAAAACCTAATTCTGAATACTAGGACAATAACGGCGTGAACAACTAACTGCAATTAGGGTTTTGCAGCTCCTTTAAATACTTCAGAAGGTAACACATGCATGGGCTTGGTTTGTTTGACCCAAGCATTTACTTCACATTAATTAAATGAGATTCTTTAGAAAATATATTCTTCAAAGAGATACTCCTCAGAAATATTCTTGAACAGGATCTGAAGCATTAACAACCTTCCTTACATAAAAACATATCAAACGCGCCATGCAAGATTCATGAAAGAGAAACAAAACATTCCATAAATAGCTTTTGCCATGAGCGCTACTCCTGAGCATTACCAATGCTCTACGCAAAGCCTGAGGCATCGGATCGCACATCTTGCACAAAGTTTATTTCCAAAAATGCAGCCAATGCCAAAGACTCAACATGTCTCTATTTATAGATATTTCTTTACTTATGCATCAAGACAACTCTTGTCTTGTGCACCAAGACGTCTCTTATTGGGCAAAGCCCAACAAGAAACAAAGGCTAGGGCGCGCGCTCCCTATGAGTGGTAGTACTCATGTGCGCGCCCTCCCACCATAACCTATGGTGTTCTTGCTCGTTTTAAATTACCGTGATACCCTTATCACATTGCACCTACACCGTACCTTACGGTGTTCCTTGAATTATCTCAATATTAGACTGTCCTTATGTGTGTGACCCTTGTAGGTTTTCATAACGTTGGCAATTATATTAAATCCTTTATTTAATGTAATAAACAATGAGCGGTATCTAGCAACACATCATTGCTACCCAAGTTATGAGAAATTAATATGTGATCAAAACATAACCTTTAGTGATAATATATGCGTGTATAATTACCCCTTTGCCCTTTATGTCTATATTGAACACAAAGCATACTTGGTGTCATCTTTGTCCAGTTCAATATTGGGCCTATGACATTTATCCTGTTATACAGGATTGGCAAATTCCATCTAGGTCACTACTGTCCCTCAGCATGCTTTGTGAAGTACCCATCAACTGCCTTTATGGTTATCCTGTTACGGACAACGTTAGATCAGCAACAAAGTACTTGACTCCACATCTAGGGTACAAAGTGGTTTCAGGTCTAAGGGCGGTTTACACCATTATCACCATGAGAGTAACTTATGACACTTCGCATAACTTTGCATGTAGTACTCTCATAGCGGGTCAATCCGGTATAAATATTACTCTTAATATTTCTTATACCTATGTCAAGTCTTGATAACTCCTTATCCCATGATCCATGAGATGCGATCATCAGTCTATCTTCATAATAGTCTTTATGCTTTAAGGTTATCCCTTTTCACCTTAAAGCTTGACTATGGATACTTTAAGAATAGCGCCTTTATGTTTAATGTAATCTCATGATTAAGTCACACTTAATATTAAACGTACTTTCTATTTTAGGGACTTCATTATTTTGAACGTTACAAACATAATAAAGAAAACGCCTTTGATTATTAATAAAAGAAACAATCACTACACCATTTTTGACTTTAGGCAACGAAACATTAGGCAACGGCTGCAAAACCGTTCCCAGAAGAGTAATAGGCAACGGTTATATATGTGTTGACAAATTTCTGCCGTTTATTTACTACTCTGTTTGAAACCGTTGCCTATTCTGTTTAGGCGACAGTTTTATGGGCGTTGTAGAAAAATAACCGTTGCCCTTTCTCATTAAAGAGGCAACTTGTAGAAGTCGTCGCCTAAACCCCTTTTAGCTACGGTTATGTATTGTTTAGAGCACGATAAATAGTCGTTGCCTAAAAACTTGCAAAACCGTTGCCTTAAAACTTACAAAACCGTTGACAAAGATCTCACATTTCAAACATGTGAAATTAAAATTTAAAAATAAATGAAAATTAGAAACAAAACGCAAGACAAACACAACAAAACGCAAACCATTTTTATTATTTCAAAAAACACTTCTCCGAGGCTCCAAAACCCATCCTTCGATTCCTTCTTATTCCAATATCGATTCTTCTTTCCTCTTCCATTCACATGCACTCGGCTTCCAGCGATTCATTCTTATTCCATTATTGATTCCTACGGTCGCAACACTCCTTCCAACAAAAACCCAAAACCCTAATAATCCAAAACCCAAGGTTGAAGCGACGGATGATTGAAGATCTGTGGTTGTGTTTAAACCCAGGAATCATACAATCCTTCAATTGAAGCTCTCCAAACGATGTCAAGAAAGCCTGTACGAATGGATCTGGAAGATTAAGGTGGGATTCGGATTTCTACAGTGCAAGAGGTGGCTGCAATTGAAGCGGTGAAGATTTTTTGCACATGTTTATTTAAGGCTTACTGATTACACATATTTGTTGGTATAAAGGGTTATGTTTTCAGGTACTTTGATTTGGTTTCTTCGATTTCTGTAATTTGAGCCATAATAATAATAATTTGTATTTTTAATAAAAAATATTATTATTAAGGGGTTTTTAGAAGAAGAAATGAAAGTAATGAGTTACAATAATGATGATACTGTCAAAATAAGAATTTTGTATTAAAAGGTTTTCAAGTAGTGTTCTTAAGTATTTTTGAGTTTTGAAGTATTGTTCTTTGCAAGGTTAAATTTTTTGTGGAAGAGAGATGTAGAAGAAGGCTCTCTCGATGGAATGGCGAAGGCCACCTTTTGCAGAGGTGTGTGACGGTTGGACTACCTGGCAAGGGGTTAGGTAAGCACACTGCTACTGGAGGTTCTGTTTAACTTATGTTGTTATTCCTATACTGGTGTTCCCTGTTCTAGTTTCTCATATCATTTGTTGGTGCATTAGAAGCACTTTCTTTTCTTCCAATTGATCCATTATTTGGTTTTCCAATTTCCACTTCAAAGTGTGATGGAAAATCTCGGAACTTTTTTCTTTCATGAGCAGATTAAGCATACAAAGAGTGCTTCAAGAGTTCTTCAACAATAAGTAAGAGTGCTTCAAGAGTTCAATTTTAAGGGCTGAATCTGTGATTAATTTGGGGTTAAGTTTTATTCTAATTTTCTTCTGTTGGGTTTAATTCTAGTGTTAAGGTTTGAAATTCATAATTCTATTGCTAATGCAATTTTCGTGCTCTGTCTCTATCGATGAGTTTGTGTATGGGTTATGAGGTTCATTAATGGTGTTAGTTCCAAGTGGTGAAGTCATTGGCATTGTGAAGTTATTGGTATTTAGGCCTTAGCAAATCTAGAATGATACTATGAGTTGAGAATTTTAGTTCGTCCCTATAAGCTCAAAAGACGTGCGGTCACTTAACATATTTAGAGAATTAGTGACAAATCCTTGAACTAGTTCCAGGTATCAATAATTATTATATCAAGAGAGTGTAGTGAACTAATTTAACTAGTTTGAGTTAGATAACTTATTTTGAGTGAACTCAGTTGGGTTTGAAAGCTAAGATGTAGTAGTATATTCACAGGAAGGCTTCGTAGTTTAATATTCACTTGAGCATCGTTTTGTCATAGTAAAAAGATGACAGTTCTGTTTTATAAACTTGTTTGAGTCAGCCAGCTTCAAAATCGATATCTCAGTCTAGGTAGCTCCTTTTCGAACGGGACCAGTTGCGTCTGAAAGAGGACATACAGTAGTTTATGTATAATTAATTTCATAATTTTATGACTCACCTACATGTCTCGGTAACTCTGCGAAAGTACCAGCTCTGTCACGGGATTTTTATAAAAAAAATAATAATAAGGTTGTAGACTTAAGGAAAAGTACAATGTTGCTAGCTTTGTTTCAAATCGATGATTAAACCTTTCCTTGTTTTCCAAAGATTAGTAACTAACTTCCAAGGGTCCGTTGGGGTATTGTTTAGGCAAATAAGTCAATGATAGGTTAACTCTTCCTAGTATTTAATTGATATAAGATTTTTAGTAAGCTCTAGAATAATTTTAAAGTAAGAAACATCCATGCTGGAGGCTGTTTTGGTGATGCCCTTAGTCACTGTCCATAGATTGTAATGAGTTGCTTTAATAGTTTAGGTTGCTAATTGAAGAGATAGAGACATCAAAAAATCGTAGCTAAATAATTGTTAGTTAAGCCGTTGGTTATTGGTGTGGTGCTTTGAGTCGTTGATCAATTAATAAATCTTTATTTTCCGCTGCTTATAATTACCGTGTAATCATCGTTTGATTTAGTATAACACTCTCCTAAAAGGAAAATTATTCGATTTTTATCAAATAAATCAATGGAAATTAGGGGGTGTTACAGTTATTGTCAATCTATCCTTGTATTCTTCTACTTTTTCAGCCCATAATTGTTTAGATGTCTTTGTAATTTTTAATTTCTAATTGTATATGTGTCTGGTTTTGTGCAGGATATAAGGAGAAACTAGTTGAACTAAGATTATATTTAACTTTCTTCATATGTTGGTAGTACTTTACATGATCATGGAAAGTAATACATTCACCAAATACTGTTGAGGAGTGCTTCAGTTTGATTGTGCAGCCTGATTCTGAGGAAGCACTCACTACAAGAAAATGAGCATTTTGCAACAGTTAAAATTGCAGTTTGCAACGGTTGAACCCGTTGCAATTGTACATTTGCGACGGTTATCAAACCGTTGATGATTTGTGTGTTGCAAGATAACTTTGCGACAGTTCTGAAAACCGTTGTTACAACCGTTGCAGTTGATGTTGTGACGGTTTCAAACCGTCTCAATGTTCTGTCCCAAATGACAATGGATTTAATAACAAAGGTTGCAACGGTTACAAAACCGTCGCAAACATGTTTTAAATATTAATTTAAAATATTTTTTATCCATTTTGAATGCTTATTAAATAATAATTCCAATGTCCATACAAGAGTAAGGAAATTAAAATGTACAAATATATAAATATAAACAACTTGATCTCGTGTGTCAAAAAAAAAAAAACTTAATCTCATTCATACAATTCATTCAATAGTAACAACATCCATACATTAAAAATTTAATCAAAACTTAAACATAAGTAGAATGGCTAAACATACAAAACAGCCTGTCAAAATAAGTTCTTCACATAATATCTAAATATTCGTAGTATGTGATGTTACTTCTTGATCCTTAATTAATGCTAGCTAGACTCAAAATGCCTACCATCTCTTGACTCTTCTTATTCGGTTACCTGAAAAAACATAAGTATATATTAGGATACTTAAAAAACCAAACGAAATTGTCCAAATTAACTTAATCTATGGCATAATTGACATAGTCCATGACATGCTGCCACATAGAAAATTATTGCTTTGCAAAATAATCACACATAAGAAATGAAATATTCTTATAAAGATCTCTCACAATGGCAGAGATGACATAGCAGCAAGATACAAGTCTTAACCAATAGCAAAGCAAAAAGCATCAAGCTAAAAAATTGCCCATATATAGTTCTTTTTCTCAATATAGCTGAAGCATCATATATAGAATATATAGAATGTATCAAATAACAATAGACACACACAGACACAAATCATCATATAGTATTAATCAATTTGTTTTGAAAAGAAGGCATAAGGTATGCCATAGTATACATGATACATTTAGAGGCTTCCAAATAGGAATACAATCAGCTCCTCAACTATTAGGCAACCCCAAATCAAATGTCCCCTGATAGGAATACAATCAGCTCCTCAACAAACTATTAGGCAACCACAAATCTAATGTCCCCTGATATAACTAATATGCCTACAATGGACAGCTAAATCAATTGATTTACTACTCATATACCTTGCCTAATATAACACCAAGCTAGGCAATACACAAGCCAAGAAAAATCTGCCCTGAACAAAAAGCACATGTGTACCACAACCAGTTCTATATTTAGGATTTCTAGCTTCAACATTGTTATGACAGAAACGCAACTGCCACTACAGGCTACTCCCCCTCTAGTATTAATCAATACAATACAATTCATCTCTACAGAGTGTCGATTTTCTTTTAAAAACGAAAAAAAATAGTAGCAGCACCATCTTAGTTAGCTCTGGTTCAAACATACAAATGCAAAGAAGATCCTAATTCTTAGGCACTAGCAGGGTAAAAAAAGTAGCAGATGCAAAGAAGATCATAATCCTTAGGCACTAAATCATGCACAAACCTATTAAAGAAGCACCTCTTCTTTAATAAAGCTCCATAAACAAATTCAATGCCAACATTTAAATTTTCCATGCTAGGGTACCTGAAATTATAAGAACTTAGTAGACCACATATCATTAATTTTTCTCCTACATAATTTATTTTCGACATGCAGCAGGTATGAATACTTCTATACAAGCCTCCTCACACAAGATCACTTTAGAATTAATGCATAGACAATGCACAAACTCATTATACCCTGTGGTTTCATTCTAACTATGCAGAAAAGCTATTAAATATTGGATTATAATGCACAAACCCATTATATCCCGTGTTATTAATTTTAACTATGCAGAAAAGCTATTAAATATTGGATGATAGAAGCTTTCTTTGTTAACAAGTCACGGACCAACACTCCTAAAACCCTAAACTAAGGGGATGAATAATCAGTTAAATCATAACCAGTTCAAATATATTTTTTGAAGAATCAGTTCAAATATATTGCAAATCAAATAAAACTACAACAAAAAATTTAAAAACTAACCTCAATGCTATCAACAAATGATCCGAGTTTCAGTGTGTGCACACACACATAATATATTGAGAATACAGAATCAATTTAAGTACCTTAGCAAGAGTAGATTTCTTTGCTCTAGACTTATCAGCGTATCGTGGGATTCCGACGTATGGTATCGAGCATCTTTTACCATCACATTCTACCTTGGAGAGCTGTAAAGACACGAATGAAGCAGCATAAAGAGGAAAAACGAGAACTATAGTGAAAGCTAAAAAATGGGTGGAAAGTGAAACACAATAAAAGGACCATAGATAAACTTTAACATTTAGAAAATATAAGACAAATTCAGCAGTGGTAGTGACATAATAATCAGATCAAGACGCAAGAACATATACAATTGGTTAAAAATATTAGTCTAGAGTAGAGAGAAAATGGAGACAACTGACACATATGGAACCGATGAATGCTACTTTCTTTCACCATGTACCTAGGCACTTATATAATAAGTGATTATGCTATAGAGCTTAATTAGCTATTTATCCAAACATGGCTTAAGATATCATCCGACACATAATTCATTTAAATCAATGCATTATTAGAGCCTCCAAAACAAAGATGAATTCATTGTGAGTCATCAACTTCTTCTTAGCAACTCCACATGAATACATCACCATATAAAATAATTTAAGAAGCATATTTAACTTATAAACTAATAAGTCAAGAGAGTGAAGCTACCTGCCATCCACAGAACCTGCAATTATAAAGTGCACATCTAACTGCCACTGCTTGCCTTGAACCCTGCCATGAAAGAAAAAAGGAAAAAAAATTAACCATGTCTACATAAAGATATAATTCCTTGCTACCATATTGTTATCTATCAGCAACATTTTGTTATCTATCAGTCAGTCTCAAGACTTGGCAGAAGTAGAATCAGGATCCTAAGACTAGTTTAAATTGTACCCAAAGAAAGTGTTCCACCTTATTTAAGCGAAGAACAAAAAATATGCAGAAGATAACTATAACTATTTAACCATCCTAAAGTACAATAAGGGAAAGTAACAACTAAAATCTAGAAACAAGGAAATGACAGCTACCGATACTAAAGCTAACAACTAAAAACAGACTCGGCATCATAACAAACCTTAAAAGTTGCTTCATGTGATCTAGAAGCATGGCTTGTTTTCCCTCTCTTTCATCATATTCTCATCACCTGATAAGAAAATATTGTGATAACCACATTCAAATCTCAGTTAGCAACAAGTAAAAGAATATTTTAGCATATGTTAGCTAGGTAGAAAAAATACAAACTCAATTCCAAATCTTCCTTGCTGATATCAACAAAAATAGGATCCATAAATGAGATCTAACAAATTGGTTCAGAATAGAAACCTCATCGTCAATAAGATCAACCAAAAGCACTTTTCAAGCTGTCAGTACATAAACAAAAGACCTATCAATAAACGCACAACTCTTGCACATAGAAGATGAAATAGATGCATTGAGAAGTAAAGGAAACAACCCATCATTCAAAAAGGAGATCTACAATAGTGGAACCTTAAGCAATGGAACAACAAAGTTGAGTAATAAAATTCTCAAATTCAGATCTTCTGCAAAAACATGAAAGTTTAAGTCACTGAGATAGAGTTTAATACCTTCACAGTAAAGACAAAAAACACCGAAATAAAAATAGATGCATAAGCCAAAGATAAACAAGTCTCTAAACAAATAGAAAGGTGACCACCAAATTAAAATAACTAAACAGAAATCAAAAAACACCAAACCACAAAACATCAGAACTATAAACCAAAATGCAAAACTATCAACAACACAGCAGAACTACAACAAATATTGGCCCAAAGAAGCAGAAAACAATCTAGAACAACACAATAGAGGAACACAATGAAATAGTTCCAACAACGATTTGAAAACATGCTCAAAGGGAAGGAGGAAGAAGGGGAAAACAAACCTGAAGGTGTAACAGGGAGGCAACGATTTCTCCACGGCAACAATTTCTGGAGTTGGAACGATAATGAAATGGTTTCTCTTTGGAGAAATTGATGAAGAGGCTGGAGAGAACGAGACTGGAGAGAGTAATTTAGGGATTTGAGGTGAAGAGATTGAAGAGAACGATTGAAGACGGTACGGTGGAGATGATGATTTAGAGATTTAGGGTTTTGTAATAGCGTGATATGATTTAGGTGGTAATGTTTTTTTTTAATAAGAGTAAGTGAAGTTTTGATGTTTCAAAAAAAGAAAGAGCCAAAATTTTCACTTCGCGGCAAGAGCAAAAATATTGCAACGGTTAATTTAAGTGTCGCAAAATTTCAAAATTAAACCAAAATATTGCGACAGTTGACCTAAGTGTCGCATTAGCTGTTGCAAAATTCAAAAATTAAGCACATTGCGACGGTTCTAGCCAAACAGTCACAACATAAGTGTTGCAAAGTGACAATTTTCTTGTAGTGACTGGATGATAGAAAAATTGCATTATATTGTCTTGTAAAAAAGAGAAAGCAATTTCATTCTTCAAGTTGGAGTTTCATTCAAAACAGTTGATACTTTAGGTGATAAGAATGAAAGCTTAGTGAATGTATACAATATGAAAGTTATCCATGTAACCTTGTGTAATACTTGCTTAAGTAAGATGTTACGATTCATGGATTAAGATTACAAGTTAGAATTTAGCTTCTTTTTTTTTTTTATAATAGAATTTAGCTTTATATACTATTGTTTTCGATGGTATTATTTTATATAATGATGTAAATGAATCTTATTATATCTCATTTTGGCTTGTTCAAAAAAAAAAAAAAAATGAATCTTATTATAACTAATTTGATATAATTGTATTAATTAAACTTGATAATTCTAATTATATTTTTTTATTATAGAATGAAGTATAGGCAACGTTTTTCCAATGTTGTTTTAAAACAATTGTGCTCTAAAACTTGTTAAAAAACCGTAGCCTAAAGAAAGGGCAACGGTTATACACCTGTAGCCTAAACAAAACCGTCGCCTAAAACTGACTCAGAAAGCCGTGGCCTTTTGTATATATTAGCAACGGTTTTCATGTTCCGTAGGCTGAAGTGAAAAAACCGTCGCCTTTTTGAAAAGGCAACGACCGTATACCCCACGCCAGGAAAACCGTCGCCAAAACACTTAGGCAACGGTTTTTATGGTTTTAGCCACGGTTTTTGGTTGTTGCAGAAAGTGAAAAATGTTGTAGTGAATATATTATTAATAATTAATTTGATACAAGTACTAAAGTCATAGGCCTCTAGGGCTTACACCAACAATCTCCCACTAGCACTAGAGCCAATCAGGCATTACTTTAATACCCATAGACCTAGTATGCCAATCATGCTTCAACTGCGCAAAAGGCTTTGTTAGTGGGTCAGCAATATTGTCAAGTGTAGGTACTTTGCATATTTTCACATCTCCTCTATCTATTATCTCTCGAATAAGATGAAATCGCCTAAGTATGTGTTTGGATCTTTGGTGAGATCTAGGTTCCTTAGCTTGTGCAATTGCACCATTGTTATCAAAATACAGACTAATGGGATCAACAATGCTAGGGACTACTTCAAGTTCAGTTATGAACTTCTTGATCCAAACAGCTTCCTTTGCAGCACTTGAGGCATCAATATACTCGGCTTCAGTTGTAGAATCAACAACTGTCTCTTGCTTTGAACTCTTCCAGCTTACAGCGCCACCATTTAGACAAAACACAAAACCAGATTGCGATCTAAAATCATCCTTGTCGGTTTGGAAACTAGCATCGGTGTACCCTACAACCGCAAATTCTTCCTCACCTCCATATACCAAGAATGTTTCCTTAGTTCTTCTCAAGTATTTAAGGATATTCTTGACAGCTATCCAATGAGCTTCACCGCGATCAGATTGGTACCTACTCGTTGTGCTTAAAGTATACGAGACATTTGGTCGAGTACATAACATGGCATACATAATAGATCCGATTGCTGATGAATACAGAATCTCATTCATGCGTTCCCTTTCTTCTTTAGATGAAGGGGATTGTGTCTTCGAAAGACATATTCCATGTTGCATTGGTATGAATCCTTTCTTGGAATCATGCATGCTAAAGCGTCTTAACACTTTATCTATATATGTACTCTGACTTAGGCCAAGCAATTTTCGTGATCTATCTCTATAGATTCTTATTCCTAATATATAGGCTGCTTCACCAAGATCTTTCATAGAAAAGCATTTCCCTAACCAAGTCTTTACTTGTTGTAAGGTAGGGACATCGTTTCCTATTAGTAATATGTCATCTACATATAACACTAGGAAAACAATCATGCTCCCACTAACCTTCTTGTAGACACAAGGTTCATCTTCATTTTTAACGAATCCATATTTTGTTACAGTTTCATCAAAACGAAGATTCCAGCTTCTGGAAGCTTGCTTCAATCCATAGATTTATCGTTGTAACTTGCATATCTTATGAGCTTCATTTGGTATGTCAAATCCTTTAGGTTGTGTCATGTACACATCCTCAAGGAGATTTCCATTAAGGAAAGCAGTTTTGACATCCATTTTCCATATTTCATAATCGTGATATGCAGCGATAGCAAGTAAAATCCGAACAAATTTAAGTATTGCAACTGGTGAAAAGGTTTTATCATAGTCAACGCCATGAATTTGTTTATATCCTTTAGCAACTAGTCTTGCTTTGTAGGTATGTACTTTACCATCCATGTCAGTCTTCCTTTTGAAGACCCACTTGCATCCTATAGGACGAATTCCTACAGGAGGCTCTACCAAGTTCCAAACTTGGTTTGTGTACATGGAATCCATTTCAGATTTCATGGCTTCTAGCCACTTCTCAGATTCAGGACCAGTTTTGGCCTCTTGATAGGTTACAGGCTCATCTTGATCCATGAGTAATATGTCACCTTGTTCAGTTATGAGATACCCATATCTTTCAGGTTCGTGACGTATCCTGGTTGACCTACGCTGGACTTGTTCTACTTGAGCAGGTTGTTCTTCCACAACATCTTGTGGTTGCTGCTCATGTTCCTCCATAGTTTGCCCAATATTTGGTGGTTCTTGAGTTTCTTCACGTTCCACATTCCTCCCACTGATTCCTTTGGAAATAAATTCTTTTTCCAAGAAGACTCTAGTTCGAGCGACAAACACTTTGCCCTCGGAAGGATTATAAAAGTAGTATCGTCTTGTTTCTTTAGGATATCCTACAAATAGGCATTTGTCAGATTTGGGTTCAAGTTTAGTTGTAATTTGTCGCTTTACACAGACTTCACAACCCCAAACCTTCATGAAAGACAGATGTGGTTTCTTTCCACTCCATATCTCATATGATGTCTTTTCAACCTTTTTGGATGGAACGTGGTTAAGTGTATAAGCTGCTGTCAATAGGGCATGTCCCCAAAAGGAGTTTGGAAGATCTGCATGACTCATGATGGATCACACCATGTCTAACAAGGTTCGATTTCTTCTCTCAGATACACCATTCCATTGTGGTGTTCCGGGAGGAGTTAGTCGTGATACTATACCACATTCTTTAAGATGGTCATTAAATTCTAGGCTTAAATATTCACCACCTCGATCTGATCGAAGAGTTTTAATATTCTTACCTAATTGGTTTTGCACTTCATTCTTAAATTCTTTGAACTTTTCAAAGGATTCGGATTTGTGTTTTATTAGATACACATATCCATATCTACTAAAGTCATCTGTAAATGTTAGGAAGTATGAAAAACCACCTCTAGCAGATATGTTCAATGGTCCACACACATCAGTATGTATGAGTGCCAAAAGATCATTAGCCCTTTCACATTTTCCTGTGAATGGGGTTTTTGTCATCTTTCCAATTAAACAAGATCTACATGTATCATATGATTCATAATCAAAAGAATCCAAAAGTCCATCTTTGTGGAGTTTGGAGATGCGTCTCTCATTTATATGGCCTAAACGACAATGCCAAAGGTAACTTGGATTCAACTCATTAGGTTTCATCCTTTTAGTAATAATGTTATAGACTGGCATTTCAAGATCAAGGACATATAGTCCATTATACATTTGAGCACTAGCATAGAATATATCATTTAAATAAATAGAGCAACAATTGTTCTTTATTATAAATGAAAAACCAAACTTGTCCAAACAAGAAACGGAAATAATATTCCTGCTAATGGCAGGTACATAATAGCAGTTCTTTAACTGAATTATTAAACCACTAGGTAAAGCTAAATCATAAGTCCCTACAGCAAAAGCAACAACTCTTGCTCCATTGCCAACTCGTAGGTCCACTTCACCTTTTGCCAATTCTCTACTCTCCTTGAGATCCTGCACATTGGTACAAATGTGAGAACCACATCCAGTATCTAATACCCATGATGTAGAAGTAGATAAATTAATTTCTATAACAAAAATACCTGAAGTTGTAGGAGCTACTCCTTTCTTCTTATCTTCCAGGTACTTTGGGCAATTCCTCTTCCAATGTCCGGTTTTACCGCAATAGAAACAGTTGCCTTCTTTTGCTATGCCTCCATTAGGTTTTAAAGCAGGGGCAGTTTGTTTTGGTTTGGCAACTCCCTTGCCTTTCCACTTACCACCTTGCTTATTGGGCTTCTTGTGATGCTTCTTTCCATTACTAACCATTAGAATGGATTTCCTTTTAGTCTTCAGATTTTGCTCGGCAGTTCTCAACATGCCTGGCAATTCAGGAAGAGTTTTATCCAAATCATTCATATTGAAGTTTAGGATAAACTGACTGAAACTATCCGACAACGATTGCAGAATGAGATCAGCTGCAAGTTCTTTCTCAAGAGGGAATCGTAACCTTTCAAGGTTTCCCACATACCCAATCATCTTGAGCGCATGAGGACCTACCGGAGATCCCTCACTCAACTTGCATTGAAAAAGGGATTTTGAAACTTCGAACCTCTAATGACGGGCTTGCTCCGCATATAGAGTTTTCAAGTGTTCGATCATTTCAACAGCATTCATGTTTTCATGTTGCTTTTGTAGCTCATAATTCATGGTAGCCAACATGAGGCAAGCAGCCTCATTAGCATCTTCAACATGCTTCTTGTAAGCTTCCTTTTCAGCCCTAGGAGCATTATTAGCAGGCTCCTCCTCATGAACAGGTTCCTCTAAGGCATAAAGCTTATTATCATGCTTGAGGACAATCCTCAGATTACGGTGCCAATCAAGAAAATTTGAACCATTCAATTTCTATTTGTCAAGGATTGATCGCAAAATGTTGTTTGATTTGTTTGATGACATGGTTATCTACATAAAGAAGTGAAAATATAAGTATCATTTTATTTAATTAGGTCTTTAATTAAATATGCTCCCACTATTTTACTCAAAACAAATGACCCTCATCATTTGATTCGGAAAATCCCGTTGGAAGATTTTCTAGTGGGTCAAGATCCATATTTCACTTTGTCTTAAGTCCGCGGTGGGCGGATTACACATGACTTAGTTATTTAGGTAGGAACTCCTTCCAATTATATCTCATACAATTCTTGAATATATCAATTGGGTGAATAACTCCTTATTCTAATTCATCTTATGAATTATTCCCAACCATTGCTTCTTAAACTCATATAATCTCATTATATTTGTTAAGTTAAGTTTGACCCTTACTTTAGAAGTTGGATATTACAATTATCCCATCGCACTTTACCAATATAGAGTATGCACTTCGCGGTGGGCGAACCTACATAGTTCGATACTAGTCTTGATGAGTTCTAAAGCTTGGAAAGCGTAAACTTAATATTCACATATTTTATTATTAAAGAGAATGCACTCCGCGGTGGGCAAACCCACATTTTCTTTATTAATCTCTTATGTGTCTCTTGAGGGATATTTAATTAGTTTGATCTCACCGGCTTGTTTAACATATTAAACGTTCTCACATGCATCAACATACATACATACAATAATATAGAATGATATGATTATGGCCTCCTAACGCAAGTGTCCTCTCAAGCCAATGAGAGAACCCTAAACTAGCCTAACGATGATCTACTTCTCCAAGCATCATCTTCATGGCTGTCCTCCTTTGTTCCTCTTGTAATTCTATTATAATGTTACATCAAAGAATACTCGTTTTACATACGAGGGAGTAAGATGAGAAGAGAATTCATATTACATCAAGAGATTGAGAGATAAGGCACGACACACAGGTCGTATTTTAAAATCCAAAATAAAACAAAAATAAACTAAGGCCATAACCGATCATTACAAAAACATAACAATAAACACATATTTTATTATTATTATAATCAGTTTAAGTCCTGTAGATAACTTAGAATTAAAATTTTGGCGAACGATCAAAATTCAACCGATGCCAGCCGCGCCATAGCGCAGTCTGCCCCACGCCATAGCGCAGGTCTCTCTGGTCTCTGCGCCATAGCGCAGCGTACCCTGCGCCATAGTGCAGGCACGCAACTGGCCCTTTTGACAGCACAACCCTTGTGTTGTCGCGAATCCTAATGCAATAATTTCACGCCGTCAAAACTTATCATGACCGAAATTCAATATGATTGATTAACATGTCATTGCTTCACCATACTAATGTCGGATTCCAAAGCAAATGAACATGGATCGCTTCAATATCGAATAACCTTCATAACATGTTTTAATGAACGAAATTATGAACGGCATATCACATACACCGCTTTGCATCACGATCACTTATATCACATATAAGTCTTGATCATTCTTGTTTGTGTAAACTTAGGACGATTAACAAATCGCTGCTTCACCATACAAAAGTCGGATTCCGAAGCCGTTTCAATGTCAATCATCCAAATCATACACAAATAGATGCCAAATTTTAATTACTCGATTTTAATCTTTATTAAGTGTTTTAATCAAATTAAAACAATGTACAGGAACTAAACAAATATCAAATCATGGATTCGTAAGTGGCTCTGATACCACTGAAGGAAAATAGAGTTATTATAAGCAGCGGAATTCAAAAATTTTCCTTAGTTTGATCCATACGAATGAGCATGATTTGTGTTTTAGGGTTTTTACCTCTTGTAGGGAAGAACCTTTGAATCACGAACAAGATGATCACGAGCGTTGATGAAGATCACCGACGCCTCTAACTAGTCCACACGAACAGTCACCTTCAATAGAGTGCTAGCCATTTATGTTTGAAGGCTATGCAAGAATATTGAGAGAGAGGATTATTTTAGGGTTTTCAACTCTAAAATATTCTTGTGCTTTTGGTGTGTTTTGAGCTATGACAAGAGGTCTATATTTATAGATATTTCTTGTCTTATGCATCAAGACAACTCTTGTCTTGTGCACCAAGATATCTCTTATTGGGCAAAGCCCAACAAGAAACAAAGGCTAGGGCGCGCGCTCCCCATGAGTGGTAGTACTCATGTGCGCGCCCTCCCACCATAATCTATGATGTTCTTGCTCGTTTTAAATTACCGTGATACCCTTATCACATTGCGCATACACCGTAACTTACGGTGTTCCTTTAATTATCTCAATATTAGACTGTCCTTATGTGTGTGACCCTTGTAGGTTTCCATAACGTTGGCAATTATATTAAATCCTTTATTTAATATAATAAACAATGAGCGGTATCTAGCAACACATCATTGCTACCCAAGTTATGAGAAATTAACATGTGATCAAAACATAACCTTTAGTGATAATATATGCGTGTATAATTACCCCTTTGCCCTTTATGTCTATATTGAACACAAAGCATACTTGGTGTCATCTTTGTCTAGTTAAATATTGGGCCCATGACATTTATCCTGTTATGCAGCATTGGCAAATTCCATCTAGGTCACTACTGTCTCTCAGCATGCTTTGTGAAGTACCCATCAACTGCCTTTATGGTTATCCTGTTACGGACAACGTTAGATCAACAACAAAGTACTTGACTCCACATCTAGGGTACAAAGTGGTTTCAGGTCTAAGGGCGGTTTACACCATTATCACCATGAGAGTAACTTATGACACTTCGCATAACTTTGCATGTAGTACTCTCACAGCGGGTCAAATCCGGTATAAATATTACTCCTAATATTTCTTATACCTATGTCAAGACTTGATAACTCCTTATCCCATGATCCATGAGATGCGATCTTCAGTCTATCTTCATAATAGTCTCTATGCTTTAAGGTTATCCCTTTTCACCTTAAAGCTTGACTATGGATACTTTAAGAATTTCGTCTTTATATTTAATGTAATCTCATGATTAAGTCACACTTAATATTAAACGGACTTTCTATTTTAGGGACTTCATTATTTTGAACGTTACAAACATAATAAAGAAAACGCCTTTGATTATTAATAAAAGAAACAATATATTATTAATAATTAATTCGATACAAGTACTAAAGTCATTGGCCTCTAGGGCTTACACCAACATTTTTAGTCATAATATTGACAAAAAGTTAAGATCAGAAAGAGTAATAAAAAAGTACTGGGGCCATTAATTGTGCAATTTACAGAGTAGATGGATCTATTGACAAATGATCTAAGCACCACACATAACCAAGGTCTTCAGAAAGAGATGCTTCAATAGTCTTTAATTTCTTTAGTATTTGTCTTCATAGAATCCATATAGTCCAGCAATCCATAGCCTTGTAGTCTTCACTTTCCATGGTTGCTATATGTGCATTCATAGTTAAGCATGTACAAGTTACCCATATTTCTATGATTGTAACTAACTAAGTCACCCATATTGCTATGACTATGACTAAGAATCACCCATATTTCTATGACTGTGATCCTAAGCATAAAGGTCATCCATATTTCTATGATCATGACTAAGCACGATGAATCATCCATATTGATATGATTATGATTATGCCCTATGCTTACAAACTTAAATGCTTTTGAGTTGGTTTGCACATATTTTACTCTCCCTAAACCAGATATACCAAAAGGCCATTCTTTGACTTTGCCTTCAGTAATGCTCTTACAGATAGCATAATTTGTAGTCTTCAGCTCTGGATAGGATTCTTCACTTCTTCTCAGAGGCTCCAATGTGGACCACATTGAGCTCTACATCCGGATCTTCTACATAGTTCTTCATCACAGTATGAAAGGTGGAATAGTATTGATATATGAAGTTGAGAAAAACCTGTGATGACTGCCTTTGGATAGAGTGCATAAACAAACAGAAGTAATAGATAGGTCTCCGTTGCACGCTTCAATAGCAAAGTTGCTATTGATCATCAAGAAGGCAAATACCAAGTTTGCCTCTTAATGTCTCAAACTTACTTGCATCCAAAGCCTTTGTGAAAATGTCAGCCAGTTGATTGTCCATGGCTACATGCTCTAAGGTCACAACCTTGTCTTCCACTAGATCCCTAATAAAATGGTGACGAATATCAATGTGCTTAGTCCTACTGTGTTGGATAGGATTCTTGGAGATATTTATAGCACTCATATTGTCACAGTATAATGTGAGCACATCTTGCTCCACATTGTACTCACTCAGCATCTGCTTCATCCAAAGCAATTGAGAACAACTGCTTCCTGCTGCGATATACTCAGCTTCTGCTGTTGAAAGAGCTACACAATTTTGTTTCTTGCTGAACCATGAAATTAGGTTGTTGCCCAGAAAGAAACATCCACCTGAGGTACTCTTCCTATCATATGCACTTCCTGCCCAGTCAGCATCACAATACCCTGTCAACCTTGAGTCTTCACCATGAGAGTATATAATACCATAGTCACTTGTGCCATTCACATACTTCAGAATTATCTTGACTTGTGCGAGATGACTCATCTTAGACTCAGCTTGGTATCTAGCACATACAC
Source organism: Trifolium repens (assembly GCA_030408175.1). Lineage (NCBI taxonomy): Eukaryota > Viridiplantae > Streptophyta > Magnoliopsida > Fabales > Fabaceae > Trifolium > Trifolium repens. The sequence goes on along the minus strand of CP125838.1, from coordinate 34,734,186 downwards.
CAACTGCAAAGGAGATATCAGGCCTACTTGCTGTGAGATAAAGTAGACTGCCAATGATGCTTCTGTATAAGCTTTGATCAACACTGACACCTTTCTCATCTTTGGTGAGTTTAATATGAGTTGTTGCAGGAGTTCTCTTGTGTATTGCACTCTCCATTCCAAACTTCTTCACAATATTCTTGGCATATTTGCTTTGAGAGATGAATATTGTGTCCTCCATTTGCTTTACTTGTAGACCAAGAAAATAGGTTAATTCACCTACAAGGCTCATCTCAAATTCAGATTGCATTTGATTCACAAATTGTTTCACCAAAGCATTTGTCATGCCACCAAACACAATATCATCTACATAGATTTGTGCTATCATGAGCTTTCCTTTTTCTTGTCTTACAAACAAGGTCTTTTCTGTTTCACCCTTTTTATACCCTTGTTGTAGAAGAAACTTGGTTAGCCTTTCATACCAAGCCCTAGGAGCTTGCTTCAACCAATACAAAGCTTTCTTCAATCTGTAAACATGATCTGGGAGATTAGGATCAACAAATCCTTTTGGCTGTGCTACATACACTTCTTCATTCAAGTACCCATTGAGGAAAGCACTCTTCACATCCATTTGAAAAAGCTTGAACTTCAAAATACATGTCACTCCTAGAAGTAACCTTATAGACTCAAGACGAGCTACTGGAGCAAAGGTTTCATCAAAGTCTACTCCTTTAATCCGTGAGTATCCTTGTGCTACAAGCCTTGCCTTGTTCCTTGTGACAACACCACTTTCATCAGACTTGTCCCTATACACCCACTTGGTGCCTATGATGTGTACCCCATCAGGTCTTGGAACTAAGTCCCACACCTCATTCCTCTTGAACTCGTTCAACTCTTCTTGCATTGCATTAATCCAACATTCATCTGTCAAGGCTTCCTTAACATTCTTTGGTTCTATGGTGGATACAAAGCAAGCATTGGAGATTACCTCCCTTGACCTAGTCATGACTGGTAATTCTGGATTTCCTATGATGAGCTCTTTAGGATGATTCTTCTGAATTCTGATGGAAGGACCTTTGCTTGTCTGACCTTGATCTGGCTCTTCATCTGCTTTCTCAGAACTTTCTTCAACTTCAGAGTCTTCAGGATAGTCATTGATAACAACATTGATTGATTCCATCATTGTTCTGGTCCTGTTGTTAAAGACTCTGTAGGCTCTGCTGTTTGTGGAGTAGCCAAGAAAAATTCCTTCATCACTCTTGGGGTCCATCTTTCTTCTTTGTTCTCTGTCAGCCAAGATGTAACACTTGCTTCCAAAGACATGGAAGTATTTGACATTGGGTTTTCTTCCTTTCCAGATCTCATACAGAGTGGTAGAGGTGTCTGCTCTTAGTGTAACACGATTATGAACATAGCATGTTGTGTTCATTACCTCTGCCCAGAAGTAGTAAGGTAGTTTATTTGCATGTAGCATGACCCTTGTTGCTTCTTGTATGGTTCTGTTCTTCCTTTCAACAACCCCATTTTGTTGTGGTGTGATTGGAGAGGAGAACTCATGTGCTATCCCTTCAGTTGAGCAAAACTCAGCAAATCTTGAGTTTTAAAATTCCTTGCCATGATCACTTCTAATTCTGATGATTGAGCTGTGTAACACTCCGTTTTTCAAAGCCTAAAAAGGGGCATTATTTTTTTATTTTTTTTAAAAACAAAACAGAGCGCGCATACAAACAGTGAGAGCCGGCCTTAAACATACAAAAGAACTCATTACCATAAGGTGCTTCGACAAGCAAAGTGTGTTCCTGAATAATTACAGTCCAAGTCTAAGTATTCAAAGTACTCCAAGTACCACAACCCAAAACAAACCAAGCTAGAAACCTATGCCTAACCCAAAGGCACGATGTACAACCACACCGGCCCAGAGTCTAATTCTAAACTATAGCTCCGGCACGAGTTCACTGGGCCCTGAGCAGCCGCCGCCCTCGCGACCTACAGCATCATCTGGGGTGGGAGGAGCCCGCAAATGAAAGGATGCAAGGGTCACCACACATAACACAACAGCAAAAACATATATATATAACAGCGAATAAACACTTAGCAGTTCATATACTTGCACACAGTATTGAAATGCACACCAGCATATCAATGCAGACTCTAAATGATTGTGATCACCCTAGCCGGGTCTTTTTCACATGCATGAATTATTCCGGAATTTAACGGTGGGATAACACCGGGTACGATCACCTAGATCAAGTACCGACTCAATTTGGTGGAATACCCCGAGTACAATCACCTAGATCAAATACCGACTCAATTAACGGCGGGTACAATCACCTAGATCAAATACCAACTATGAGTGCATGAGCATACGATACTTCTTATCTATGCTAATGCACAAATTACATATCATCCAACATATGTAATTCTCAACCACATGTCAACACATATATTTTGCAAAATCATATGTAAGACAAATAAACATCTTGTACAACTAGATATTCAATCAAGTACATGCACCAACATTTCATATTATTTAATCATATGAAATTCACAACAACCACTCAAACATGTGTAGAATATAGCATGTTCTCAAACAAGTTCTCGTCACGAGAATACATCACAAAACAACTATGCTCATAATTCATATTGCATTACATCAAGCAAATACACATATTCAAGCAAACAATTACACATGCATAAAAGCACTCGATATTTCGAGGTATATGGAATCGTTAGAAAGTGCCCTTACCTCAGCAAGCTTCCGTTACTTTAATTTCGCGAAAATCTACAACACACGCTACCTAAAATAAATGTAGCGTAACATCAATAAAATACTCCTCGTTTATCCTATCGAAACGAAACTCGCTTTCAAAGCTCCTGAGGGGTCTAAGGTACTTCCTAAAGCTATCCCTCAACGATTTCAGGTTATTCTCATAGTGTTTAAAAATTCACGAAGTAAATTGTACTATTTTTATAACACGAAAATCATTTTGTTTTCAAATCATAAACTAAAACCATTTTGGATTTCTCCACCCCAAGGACTTGTTTCACACACAACAAGACCATTTGAAACACAACTAAAACTTTTCAAAAATATTTTTATGAAAAATCGAAGTTTTCTTGCGTTACAAGTTACACATTTTTTTCTTCCTAACAACCTTTCCTACACTCATTTTTCTTCAAAACTAAGATTATCCAACACATACAAAATTTTCACACAATTGTGGACTTAGAAAAATTTTGGAATTTCTTCCCCCACACAAGGAAAGGCCACGGCCATTTTTCTTAAAAACACCCTTCTACTCAAAATTTTTCACTTATAAATGCATGGTAATATCCCATAATACCTAACTAGCACTTATCAAAACGATTTAGAAATTATCGAGTCGAATCGCAAATTTCGAAAAATCTCAATTAAGGTTTTTCTTAAGGCAAGAGATCATTTTTCTTTTCAAAACATCCCATAACCAATCAAACAATTAAACAATGATCATGGGAAGCAATTTGCCTCTAAACAATTTTCGAAATTCGATTCCTCGAACCCTATATGGGTGCCACGGCCAAATGAGGCAAAAAGGGCAACCCTACACAATTTTTCTTCATTTGAAACCCTAACCACATATGTTAGCTCGTAACGATATTCGATCGTATACCCGACTCTTTTTGAAACTCGAAATAAATTTTTTCTAAATTATGTTCTTCGAGTCGCTCAAGAACACGAGAATTTTTTTTCGAAACAAATTTCATATTCAACAATCCATTTTGTTTAAAAGCTCAAATCTAACTTCAAAACCAAAATCTTACAACACAATCCAAGTTTATGATCTTTTTCAAATTTTTCTTCAAAACTCTTAAACAAAAATTTGTGAAAACAAGATTTAACCATGGAAATCAACTCATGTTTCACTCATGTGTACTAATAACTCTTATGAACACATCTTTGGAACCAAAACAAATCAAAACTAAATTCTCAAATTTTTCTTCTCAAGAACATAAGAAAAATTTGTCTTAGAATCTATGGATTTCATAAGAAATGATGAAAGGAGGAGGTCTAGTTACCTCAAGATGAAGAAGATGGTCCAAGAGCTTGATGATCCTAGCACAATTCCAAGCAAGTTCTTGAGAGGAAGAGAAAATTTGAAGTGGATGAGTGTGAGTGAGAAGGGCGGCAGAGAGAGTGAGAGGGGAGGAAGAGTTTTTGTGTGATTTTTGCTTCTAAGACTAAAACATAAACCTCCTTACTATTAATCACCCTCTTGTGCAATCTAGGCCATTGGATCAAACTAACTTTTGCAAGGCTAAACCCTAGCCCTTGGATCAAAAGGGTAATCATTACCTTCTTTGAAAAATATCTAAGATATTTTCTCTTGCGCTCGCAGACGAGTCGTACTCCGTCGACGGTCTATCTTGCGAAAAAATATAAAACTTACGAGGTGATTGTTCGTCGTAAAACATTTCCAAAAATTATCGCTAAACTTTATTCTCCGACTGAAATTTATTTCCTTAACTCCCAAAAATATTCTGAGACTAGATTCCAACTCGCGCCGATATATAAAGTCTCCAATTAAAATTTGACGGAAAACAAAAACCGTAAAATTCTAAGAAGCGGGTACAGTTTTCTACTCGTTTTTCCAATAAACGGAGAAAGTCGAAACTCAAAATTCTGAAAGCGCAGGAATGTTCAGATTGATAAATAAAGACCATGGGCCAAAAGTCTGGGTTTTATTTATGCATAGGGAAAAAGCAGTCTCCAAAGTGATCCAAAAATCTTACTATAAAGTGGTCTTGGTTCATGGCAACCATTGGATCAAAAGGCAAAGTTCAAAGATTAAATCCTAGCCATCCATCTCTTCACAAAATATCTAGATATTCTTATGGTCTTAGCCCACTAGCTCGCTCAGTCCCTGTGCTCGCGCTTAAACGAGCCGTATCTCGCGTACCGATAAATTTTACGGAAACATAAAAAATTCTACCGTAAACCTTTTAGTAAAAACAATTCACAAACTTATCGCCGAATCTTTTTCCGCGACTGTAATTTTCTTCCTCACTCTTGAAAATTATTCTGACAATATATCCTAACTCACGCCGATATATAAAACTCCCATCTAAATTTCTACGGAATTCAGACATCGTAAAAATTTCCAACAGCGGGTAAAATTCCTACTCGTTATTCTGACTTCACATAAACCTTCTTATACTCAAAAGAAGACTACGACCCAAAAGTCTGTGCCTTTCCAGCGCACGAGCACAAAACAGGCTCCATTTCAGCAAAAATTCCATTAATGTGACGATACTCACAAGACCGCTCCACCAAAAACCCTAAAAACTTAGCCGACACTAAAGTTCCTTAGAAAAACTGTACAGTGGAATCTTGGGTCTTACATTACTACCCTCCAAAAAGAAGTTTCGTCCTCGAAACTAAAGTTAAGAGTAACAACTCAACTGGTTATTACCATCCCCAACACAACAAAATCCCTCAGGATTAGGTGTAGCCACACAGATGCTAACACCGGGTGAAATCACACAGATACTCTCACCAACACACTGGCACCACCGTGCACCAACCGCAACTCTCAACGAGTGCACCACTCAAAAATTAACCTCACAACAGAGGTTCACAACCTCGAGTTCCTCAAATTTTCAAAGGTCCACACAATTTTTTTTTTTTTTAAAATCACTTATTTTGACTCCGCGATATAGCCTATTCCACTAGGTTCACGCGAAGCAGTGACTGGCTACCCTCCAAAAGAAACACCGAAACTTTCTACGCACTACCAAAGCTAGCAAAGCTAGTCAATTCCATTCAACACGATTCCGTCTACTATCAACAATAAATTAAGGACGGCCAGTCCCTCAATTTGTCAAGAGATAGTCGCCAATCATGATGGTGGTTTAGACCATTTTTACCCAACTTAAGTGATACTTCATTCCACTTGTGCTCAAGGTCCTCCGAGGCACAAGGGTCCAACAATTCCTTCGAGGTTTTCTACAAGTTTTCCTCAATTACTTACTACCTCGAACCACTTCTACTTCGATCTCGTCGACAAAACACGTCACTCCAAATACGTCACTTAAACCCTCATGCTTCCACTCGCGAATCATCCAATGAGCATCATCCAACAGTAAGTACAATGCCACCATGGCAAGTACCACTCAACCATTACATCCTAAAGATGTTGTCATCTTATAAGTACTTCACAACTTCACCAATATCATGAGTCCTAAAAATGTTTCCTTAATCTCGTAACTGTACTGAACTGTACATTTTCCTTCAAATCTCGTTCTAACCATAGGCTTAACGACATCCACACAACATCCAGTTGGAGATTGCCACTTTTCAAATTTTCTTGGCACATGCCAGACTATACCATCTACCTTTGGACTCCCTTTATCAAATTCTCAAATTCCCAGAAATTCAATCTCTCAGTCGTCCACATTATTTTCCAATTTAATACATAGCATACCCTTGCATGCCTTAAAAAAAATGTTTTTCCTCGTTGACTGTCATCGTTGGCACACACCTCCTTACATCATATCCCCATTCTATTTATGAACTCTCTCTTGAGTTCCCTTCCTCTTACCTTTGAATTCTCTTCTAAACAAAAGAGCCAGTCACCCTATCCATTCTTAAACGTTCCAACATATTATCCTTAGTGTAAATTCCTACATCCAAATTACATCTAGAGGCACTTCTCACCTCAATTAACAGAAGCCACATCTCCATGTGTGTCTGCATTACTTGTTCTTAACACCTTTTCTCAACGACTAACTTCCTCATTCTCTTCTTCCCTAAATGACACTTCACATTCAACCTCGTCTCGACTTCCAAAGTCTCATGTGAAATTCCTCAACATGCTTTCCACTTAGTATTTTAATCGTTTGGATATCGACCGCAACATTTCTTCCAATTCAAAACTCTCTTTCCCATTTCTATTCTTTTGTACTTATATCCAAATATGTCAAGCTCCACTTTCATTGGCATACACTCCTCATGTGTTTCCAAACTCAACCTTAACCCCTTACGAGGTACATCGCTGCAGTCCCTCTTAACATTCCTTTTAACTTTTCCACGTTAATCAATGAGGTTGTCAGCCTCCCCTTGCATCTCGTATTACCTACTCACTTTCTTGCTAACGTACCACGTTAACCCTTCCTTTTGCGACTATCTTGTCAATGTTATAAACTTTACAAAATTCCAATTAGGTCTGTCTCATCGATCTACTAATTTGCAACTTTCAAGTTCGACAACTGTCTAGAGTTGGTTCCCAAACCACCATGACCAATAACTTGCTAAATCAAAACAACATCTTTAATTCGCCGCACACAATCCAAATACTCTCTCATTTCACATAATTTTGTATCACCACAAGCATACCCTTCTCCGTTCGACCAATCTCAAATCTTCATAACCATCTAAAGCTACAACATTCTCCAATAACAATAACCAATTTCCCACATACGTTCTCGCTATCCAACCTGACACATCCATTCACTGACTGGATTTATCCATCTCTAACTTCCCTTACGGTGTCAACTATTGTACGTGTCGTAATCAAACGCTCCAAATGATTAATTCATCAATTTCCTATTAAGTATCTCCTCTCCATTCGACTGGTCCTTCATCATCGTGACTATTCTAAAGTCATAAGGTCGGTTCCCACCGGGGAATCAATTCCCAGATCTCGGTTCTGGCCAATCATATTCTTACATCTATTCACTCATCGTTTTCTTATTCACTTCTAACTTTTTACTAACAATCATCTCTTATGAATGACTATATCTAAACTCGTCCTTATAGGGTCACTGTAATTCGCCTACAAATCGACTCATCTTACTCAGCTATCAAACCTTTAACACTTATCTCAAATCTTAATGCTCGACTTATCAAAAGTATCTACCAACGCACGACACTTTGCTATGATTTTATCCTTAATACGTTCGATACCCAAATCAAACTCTCGAATTTACTGCTCAAGAACTCTAAAAACTCGTCGTAACATCCATTTAATCCTAATATACAATAAAAGTCCTTCCAACTATCAACTTTCATTGTCTTAGTATTCTTACTAACAGACTCCTTTTCTAATCAAACACGACATTCTTAGAAAATATCCAAAAATTCTCGTCCATAACTTGAATTTATTCAAAACTTGCCCACCTCAACTCTTATGGTATCATCAATTCAAGCTGCTACTTAGTCCTTCAACCATCTTGGTCGATCAAAATTGTTATCTTAAACTCGCATCCACACAGGATCTCTACTCTAATCTTGGCTAATCTCTTCAACTACTCAATAATTCTTGACTAATCCCCAAGATTTTCTCAAAATGTTTACTTTCTCCTATGGTTTACCTGCCAATAACTGACAATTCCAGCTTCTACTGCTACAATTCTCTAGGCATTCCCATACTACACACCTCCGGTATCACCCGTCATCGACATACAACTCACTTTCCAAGGTTGAACTCCTCGTTCTTACCTAAACATCTCTCCAAATCCACCTTTATCCAATAATCAATCACCGATAATTTCGTTTCACACCGACATCTATACTTACTATCTCCCGAACTATGTATAGATCGTCACGAGATTCATCCTTACAAATCTTATTTTCGGGTCTAATTTATCTCACACACTTGAATTAAACCCTTAAGGTACCCATCGTTTGCATAAATGCCGTATAACCCCACCAGGTTTCCTTACTCTGGACGCACAACGTCCTTTAATTCCAATTCAAGTTGCCTCAATTATTATCCAATCATTGTAATTAAATCCAATTGACATCTCGCATGCTCCACCATTCCATAGTGGTTGCGTTCTCTTGAAAACCTGGTGACTTCATCAAGTCGCACCCTAACTCACCAGAGCAGATATTCAATATCTTCTTCAAAAGGTCGTCCCTCAATTCGATCCTTACTTACAATCCTTTTTCAATTGACGTTCACCCGTCCATACTCAGTACCTTTGAGTGACAACGAGCAATACTACTTCCATTGATTTACTTCCAAGAATCTCTCGTAGTTCTTGTTCACCTCGAGTCCATCCCCCTCGGACCACTCCGTCTAAGAAATTAAGAGACACTTGTCGACTAAATTCGACCAAGGCTCGGGGTTTCACAATTTCACTTACTGAAGCCTCACTCCCTGCATTACTTCGGTAAGACACAAACCAGTGTCTAAGCATATCCCATGCTAGACTCAAAACAACCAACCACATAGCCCACAACACAACTCTGGCTATGTTCTAACCGACTCTGGACTAACGACTCAAGTGCACACTTTCCCTTTGAAGATTTAAAGCCGGGCTCTGATACCACAATGTAACACTCCGTTTTTCAAAGCCTAAAAAGGGGCATTATTTTTTTTTTTAAAACAAAACAGAGCGCGCATACAAACAGTGAGAGCCGGCCTTAGACATACAAAAGAACTCATTACCATAAGGTGCTTCGACAAGCAAAGTGTGTTCCTGAATAATTACAGTCCAAGTCTAAGTATTCAAAGTACTCCAAGTACCACAACCCAAAACAAACCAAGCTAGAAACCTATGCCTAACCCAAAGGCACGATGTACAACCACACCGGCCCAGAGTCTAATTCTAAACTATAGCTCCGGCACGAGTTCACTGGGCCCTGAGCAGCCGCCGCCCTCGCGACCTACAGCATCATCTGGGGTGGGAGGAGCCCGCAAATGAAAGGATGCAAGGGTCACCACACATAACACAACAGCAAAAACATATATATATATAACAGCGAATAAACACTTAGCAGTTCATATACTTGCACACAGTATTGAAATGCACACCAGCCTATCAATGCAGACTCTAAATGATTGTGATCACCCTAGCCGGGTCTTTTTCACATGCATGAATTATTCCGGAATTTAACGGTGGGATAACACCGGGTACGATCACCTAGATCAAGTACCGACTCAATTTGGTGGAATACCCCGAGTACAATCACCTAGATCAAATACCGACTCAATTAACGGCGGGTACAATCACCTAGATCAAATACCAACTATGAGTGCATGAGCATACGATACTTCTTATCTATGCTAATGCACAAATTACATATCATCCAACATATGTAATTCTCAACCACATGTCAACACATATATTTTGCAAAATCATATGTAAGACAAATAAACATCATGTACAACCAGATATTCAATCAAGTACATGCACCAACATTTCATATTATTTAATCATATGAAATTCACAACAACCACTCAAACATGTGTAGAATATAGCATGTTCTCAAACAAGTTCTCGTCACGAGAATACATCACAAAACAACTATGCTCATAATTCATATTGCATTACATCAAGCAAATACACATATTCAAGCAAACAATTACACATGCATAAAAGCACTCGATATTTCGAGGTATATGGAATCGTTAGAAAGTGCCCTTACCTCAGCAAGCTTCCGTTACTTTAATTTCGCGAAAATCTACAACACACGCTACCTAAAATAAATGTAGCGTAACATCAATAAAATACTCCTCGTTTATCCTATCGAAACGAAACTCGCTTTCAAAGCTCCTGAGGGGTCTAAGGTACTTCCTAAAGCTATCCCTCAACGATTTCAGGTTATTCTCATAGTGTTTAAAAATTCACGAAGTAAATTGTACTATTTTTATAACACGAAAATCATTTTGTTTTCAAATCATAAACTAAAACCATTTTGGATTTCTCCACCCCAAGGACTTGTTTCACACACAACAAGACCATTTGAAACACAACTAAAACTTTTCAAAAATATTTTTATGAAAAATCGAAGTTTTCTTGCGTTACAAGTTACACATTTTTTTCTTCCTAACAACCTTTCCTACACTCATTTTTCTTCAAAACTAAGATTATCCAACACATACAAAATTTTCACACAATTGTGGACTTAGAAAAATTTTGAAATTTCTTCCCCCACACAAGGAAAGGCCACGGCCATTTTTCTTAAAAACACCCTTCTACTCAAAATTTTTCACTTATAAATGCATGGTAATATCCCATAATACCTAACTAGCACTTATCAAAACGATTTAGAAATTATCGAGTCGAATCGCAAATTTCGAAAAATCTCAATTAAGGTTTTTCTTAAGGCAAGAGATCATTTTTCTTTTCAAAACATCCCATAACCAATCAAACAATTAAACAATGATCATGGGAAACAATTTGCCTCTAAACAATTTTCGAAATTCGATTCCTCGAACCCTATATGGGTGCCACGGCCAAATGAGGCAAAAAGGGCAACCCTACACAATTTTTCTTCATTTGAAACCCTAACCACATATGTTAGCTCGTAACGATATTCGATCGTATACCCGACTCTTTTTGAAACTCGAAATAAATTTTTTCTAAATTATGTTCTTCGAGTCACTCAAGAACACGAGAATTTTTTTTCGAAACAAATTTCATATTCAACAATCCATTTTGTTTAAAAGCTCAAATCTAACTTCAAAACCAAAATCTTACAACACAATCCAAGTTTATGATCTTTTTCAAATTTTTCTTCAAAACTCTTAAACAAAAATTTGTGAAAACAAGATTTAACCATGGAAATCAACTCATGTTTCACTCATGTGTACTAATAACTCTTATGAACACATCTATGGAACCAAAACAAATCAAAACTAAATTCTCAAATTTTTCTTCTCAAGAACATAAGAAAAATTTGTCTTAGAATCTATGGATTTCATAAGAAATGATGAAAGGAGGAGGTCTAGTTACCTCAAGATGAAGAAGATGGTCCAAGAGCTTGATGATCCTAGCACATTTCCAAGCAAGTTCTTGAGAGGAAGAGAAAATTTGAAGTGGATGAGTGTGAGTGAGAAGGGCGGCAGAGAGAGTGAGAGGGGAGGAAGAGTTTTTGTGTGATTTTTGCTTCTAAGACTAAAACATAAACCTCCTTACTATTAATCACCCTCTTGTGCAATCTAGGCCATTGGATCAAACTAACTTTTGCAAGGCTAAACCCTAGCCCTTGGATCAAAAGGGTAATCATTACCTTCTTTGAAAAATATCTAAGATATTTTCTCTTGCGCTCGCAGACGAGTCGTACTCCGTCGACGGTCTATCTTGCGAAAAAATATAAAACTTACGAGGTGATTGTTCGTTGTAAAACATTTCCAAAAATTATCGCTAAACTTTATTCTCCGACTGAAATTTATTTCCTTAACTCCCAAAAATATTCTGAGACTAGATTCCAACTCGCGCCGATATATAAAGTCTCCAATTAAAATTTGACGGAAAACAGAAACCGTAAAATTCTAAGAAGCGGGTACAGTTTTCTACTCGTTTTTCCAATAAACGGAGAAAGTCGAAACTCAAAATTCTGAAAGCGCAGGAATGTTCAGATTGATAAATAAAGACCATGGGCCAAAAGTCTGGGTTTTATTTATGCATAGGGAAAAAGCAGTCTCCAAAGTGATCCAAAAATCTTACTATAAAGTGGTCTTGGTTCATGGCAACCATTGGATCAAAAGGCAAAGTTCAAAGATTAAATCCTAGCCATCCATCTCTTCACAAAATATCTAGATATTCTTATGGTCTTAGCCCACTAGCTCGCTCAGTCCCTGTGCTCGCGCTTAAACGAGCCGTATCTCGCGTACCGATAAATTTTACGGAAACATAAAAAATTCTACCGTAAACCTTTTAGTAAAAACAATTCACAAACTTATCGCCGAATCTTTTTCCGCGACTGTAATTTTCTTCCTCACTCTTGAAAATTATTCTGACAATATATCCTAACTCACGCCGATATATAAAACTCCCATCTAAATTTCTACGGAATTCAGACATCGTAAAAATTTCCAACAGCGGGTAAAATTCCTACTCGTTATTCTGACTTCACATAAACCTTCTTATACTCAAAAGAAGACTACGACCCAAAAGTCTGTGCCTTTCCAGCGCACGAGCACAAAACAGGCTCCATTTCAGCAAAAATTCCATTAATGTGACGATACTCACAAGACCGCTCCACCAAAAACCCTAAAAACTTAGCCGACACTAAAGTTCCTTAGAAAAACCGTACAGTGGAATCTTGGGTCTTACAAGCTGTCTTTTTCCCTTTGAAGTCTGGTGCACAGATTTTTGAACTCTTCAAATGTGTCTGATTTTATAACGCCCCAACTAAAATATCTAGAATATTTAGTTAAGACATAAATAAATGGTACTGAGTACATAACATTAACGAGTTTAAACAACTGAATTACAAGAATTTTCTTACAACAAAAGATGAACTTAAACGAATACAGCGAAAACAAATAAGATTCAGAAATAACAGAATAAGCTAAAGCAAAGGAAGACTAAGTCGTCTAATGCGATGATCCAAGCTCAGCTCCAATCATCAGCTCCATCCTGGTCTTTGCTCCAGAAAACCTGTCTACCTAAAAGAAATTGGTTTGGAGTGGGGTGAGACTACTAAGCCTCAGTGAGTCCTACTACCCTCCTAGAGGTGACTACACCGGGGGCACCTAAAATCAGTCGTTTCAATACTAACATAATCATAACATAATAGCATAAATATAGGTGTAACACAAAAATTAACTCTTATTCATTTTAACCGCAAGGATTCTCCGAGGTGAGCATATCTCGGAGGCCTGCCTTGTCCGTCGATCGGACCGATCACGACATACAGCTCACAATACATAACCTGATGAATAATCCCATTGGGAAAATCCATATGCGACAATTCAAAGTCGCTCCTAAGTGACTGATACTAATGTAGTTATTACTACCATAATTCCCAAAATCCCGGGGAGCATACAATCCTAATTAATTTCTAGGTTATGCCCTACAGATTATCTGTGCTTAACATGCTAATCGACATTATGTCAATCACATCAATGCAAGTTATCTGACTCTGATGAGGGTATAAAACGAGTGTGTAAAGTTTTAAAAATAATTATGAAATTATAGGCCTTTCTGTTCAAGCTCGCTCTGGCAAGTCACTAGCTCGCTATGGCGAGATTATAGGTCCTGACCTAAATCAACTCGCTGTGGCGAGCAGTAGCTCGCCATGGCGAGTTTCATCAGCCCAGAACCCAGCTCGCCATGAATGCTCGCCAACTACTCGCTGGAGCGAGTTCATGCAGAACTGCCCTGTTTTTACAGAAATTATGATTTTTCAACTAACACCTACAACCCTCATTTTAGACAGTGCATCAACATATATTAACATAATATAGAATGGAATGGAGAGGAATTTGGGATTTAATCCCTCTCATACAACATTTCCTAAAATTCTAGATTAACATGCAATTTATTTAATTTAGGGGAAACTAGCTAAACTAGCCTAAAGAACCCACCTGTATTGAGATTAACTCAGAAGCTTTATCACTGAATCGAAGCTCAGCTACAACCACAAAGCCCTCTGCAACATAACTCACTGAAACCCCATTTGTTTTCTTGAACAAAACTACAAAGGAATGGAATTAGGTAGATTATAAAGCTAGCTTATGGTTAAGAGAATGAATATTGTCCTAATAACAACTGAGAAGGAATCAAAGGGTTAGAAACAACTCACCATAAATTGAGAGAATGGTAGCACGAAATTGAAAGAACATGCATCAGTGCAGGCTGTTCTGCACTACTCGCCGGGGCGAGTGGTTTGCTCGCTAAGCGAGCTTACCAGGTAGCAGGTATACAGCTCTGCCTTTTCTTCGAAATTCCACCTTCAACAACACCCATGACATCCCCAATGTCTCTTGGTTCATATTTTCGGTGATATAACCACATGCAATCATGGATTTCAAGCTTAGGTTAGGATTTGAGTGATTGGATTCAAAGAAAGGGGAAAAACTCAATTCTTTAAAGAGGATGAAATTCTTACCTTATTCTTAGGATTCAATCATCAGTAGCAACTTCAGTAACTCACATCACAATGCATCAATCTCACACATGCAACATCTCCTTCCCAAATAATGATTAGGTTTAACAAGCATAGAAAAAGGGTGGAATACGGCTAAGAATGGGGGATTTAATGGAATGAAGTCTTGCTTTGTATTCAAGATGACTCAAGGGTTAGATATTCTTGGTTGCATGTGGATTTTTAACCAAGAAGCTAAGAGAAGTAAGGTGGTGGTAGTGAGGGTGGCGTGAAAGAAGAAGAGAGAATGAGGTTTGTTCTCTGACTCTTGGTTCAGGAAGTGGGACATAAGAAATGAGTTTATTTAGCCAAGCCTTGAGTTTTATAACTAAGGGTGTGGGTCCCACTTGGTTAAAAGTCCATTACCTAATAATATAAGGGTCTCTTAGATGTAGTGTATTAAGTGTGTGACAAATTTTTACTCACTTAATCCAGTTAGTCCCCAAATAGTTTACTTTAATTAATAATCTCGTATTAATTAAAGTTGGGTTGTTACAATCTATCCCCCTTAAAGAATTTCGTCCTCGAAATTCAAACTTCTCTATTCCACAACAGGGTAGGTTGTTTATGTCTGCGTCCAATTCTACACTTCGTCTGTTCTCCAGTCCAACGCATTCAATCCCTTGGAATAAAACTTTCCTCTCTTAAGGTTACTGGCTAAAGGTTATTCTCACGTTCTCAAAGGTTCCAGTGCTGCGCACTCTGATTCGAATTCTTACTACCATTACACTTCATCCATTCTCAATGTAATTAGTTCTAGTTCCAACTGGTTTAAAGGATCGGTATCTGGCCTGGTATTGATATTGTCACATCCAAATTCTCTCAATCATACTGTCGTTCTCCTTTCTGGACACCAACATGCTTGACATGTTATATGTACCTCTGTATCACGAGTTGCGTAATTTCTCCGGAATCGGTCAAAATATAAAACGAGTGGAAAATCGTCTAGACACTACGGGTTCTTCCACCAATGAGTTGGACTCATCCGTAGACGAACTTGTAGTTATCCGATAAAATCCCACCTACAATCTCTATCTATTCCGACACGACACGCTGATTAAGTTGTACATTTAACACGCGGACGCACTTAGGTGCAGATCATTCCTCAGGGTTACAGGTCAAACTTGTTTGAAGTCCCTTGCTGGTAATTAGAGTATGGAATTTGGTTAGCTGGAATCATAAAGTCTGAATTTGTAACACTAAGGTTGGATTGAATGGTTTGGCTTAGAACAGTTAACTGAATTATCTTAACAGATCACTCGGTTAGGAAAAGGTTTCCAAATGAGGATGTCACATTACTCCAAGCGAGTAATTAACTCTTACACTTACACTGACTAATTACTGGCAACTCGACTTGAAATTGGAACATTCTGGTTCTGGCGTTCAAGTTTCAGCGCTTGATCTCACGAGATTACATGAGTTGAATTTGGAAAGTTGAGATGTTCGGGGAGAGACACTCAAGATTAACACGCAGATCTTACATGGTGAGGAGCACGAAGTTAGCAGGTTTGGATCCTCAACACTGCTTTCACAGGTATAACTTATTTCCATTGAATTTGAGACTGATTCAACTTAATTCTGAACTCGACTGATGAGGTTACGAAAGGTAGATAATTAACTCTATTGAAGAACAGATTGCTGGATTCAATTGCACGAAGTTTAACTGATTTGCTAATACTGATCTGGACAAGTTTTACCGGGGTGGCTTGAAATATGTCGATTGACAGATGAACCGAGCGAGTAGGAAATGAAACTGAAAATATTCTTGTCCTTCTCAAGAATATTTATCTTCCGCAGATAGATTTCTGTTAATAATAACTTAACTGGAAAACTGAAAACACTTAATGCGGTTGCTCGAGTGTGACTTCATCACCCTTGATGTAACCAATTGGCTTCGAGAAATTTGAAAAGTTTGCACCCTAATTGAATTTAGGTACAACACGTGGTCGTCAAGCCCTTAAGGCACGAGAAGTATTGTCCAATTGAGGCATGATTGGATGGGTTAGAGAATACACATGTTCACGGTGTTCCAAGACTTGCGAATATTGAATTGAGCATTGTTCAGTTCGATGACTCTGCTGAGTTTAGGATCTCTAGGGATGATTAGGCAATTGGAGATTTATCCTCTACTGGTTTAACACTCATATTCTACTATTCTAATACTTCTGACAGTTCTCTCAGCTTAGAACAACTATGCTTTCACTCAAAGTTTCTTGCTGATAATTTCTCACCGGTAGGTCTAACTGATTCACATAGGCTCTAAATTGAAAGGTTTAGCTAAGAGGGAATATCGGTGATGGCTGATGCTAATGCTAAGCTCAGCTTCTTGTTTCTGCGTAACTAACATATACCCAAAGATTGACCTAGGTGTTTGATGTCTACTACGGCCTGTTACTAATATGGGTTTCGCACTGAAATGGTGGCTCAACATCATCTATCTCTAGCATCAACATCCTAAATGATTTTCTAATTGGCTGGTTAACTAATCTTACCGGTCTCTTATTTCAAAGGTTCTAATATAGGAACTTGTTTGGTGACTGGTCGAACTAATGTTGAATTGGATTTATCAAGTCGTGCTTCATACTGTTGGAACAAAGTGGGTCCGACATGAACCTCTAATGTTTTAAGTGGTTTTGATGATAACAAAGTATTAAAATTACAATTGGTATTACTAATGATTATTCTAGTGTGCAGAATTACAAGTTAAAATTCATTCAGAAGCACTATGAATAGTAGCAGAGAAGCCAGTCAAAACAAGCTCTGAAAGAGTATCACTGTTCATCAGAAGCTTAATTTTGCGTGCTGAAGATAGCACTTCTGAAGACCAAAAGCTAGGCTCTGATGAAGTTCAGAAGCTGAAGATCTTAAGAAGCTATGACAAGAACATCAGAAGCAAAAGGAATTTACGTCACTCAAGAGCTGACCTATACAGAACCAATGATTGAAGAACAATCCACTTCAAGGCTCTGTCACATCCACAGGAAGGAATATTCGTTGGTACAACGTTAACCTTATCCATAAGTGGAGCGCATTTGAGGATTGTACTATCGTACTATTATTACTCAAAATGGATGAGTGATAAATTGAATAGCTAGGTAGTGGAATTGGAATTCCTTACCAAAGAAGGCAATATACAGCTATCAATTGTACGAGTAAATTCCAGCTGGCACCTCTCTCTCTGCAACGGTCATCATCTTCCTCCAAGTATAAATAGAAGACTCAAATGGAAGAAATGATAACTGTTACTACAACTGTTATCACTACTGTTCTAACGACTGTTCTACGTTCAAAGACTAAGAAGCATTCTGACATCATAATTTAAAACTGTCATTCTAAGTCTTAGAGCAATTTGAGTTGTATTTTGTAAACACCTCTGATAGTATATCAAGTGTTCCTTAACATTCATTCTTATTCTTAAGTTTGTTTGAGAAGTCTCTTGTTAAGATTAACTTGAGCATTTGAGAAGTCTCTTGTTTAGTGAAACTTGAGCACCTGAGAAGTCTCTTGCAAGTGTGCTTGAGCAATTTGTAATCTTTAGTAGATTATAGTGAAAATCTCTTGTTAGTAACAAGGGGACTGGAGTACTCTCGATTTGTGAGGGGAACCAGGATAAATTCCGTGTCCTTCTTTCTCTCTTTCTCTCAGCATCTCTTTTAATTTGTGTTTTATCCGCTGCAAACTTGGTTTTATTTCGAAAAAGTTTTAATTCTAAAAACACAATTCACCCCCCCCCCCCTTCTTGTGTTTTTCCACCTTCAATTGGTATCAGGAGCTGGGCTGTTGCCTAACTCTCACCTATCAGTGAAACAGTTAAGATTCAGGGAGGAAAAACATGTCTGCTGAGAAGAATCTCAATGAAGTTCCATTTGACTATGATTCTAATTCTAAAGACAGAAGGTCTTCTGACAAAATTCCCTTTTTCAATGGAACTGAGACTGGTTATCCATTCTGGAAAACCAAGATGTACAGTCACATCATGGCGATTGATTGTGATCTGTGGGACTTGGTAGAAGATGGAGTGAACTTTGAAAATATGGACTTAGAAGGTGTTGTTAGCTCTAAAGACAGAAAGGCTTTTACACCTACTCAAAAGCTGGAATATAAGAAGCATCACAGTGTAAAAGGGATGATGACAAATGCCATCTCTCATGATGAGTACTTGAAAATTGGAGATAAGAGAACGGCTAAGTCTATCTGGGATTCTCTTAAATCCAAGTATGAAGGAAATAAACAAGTTAAGGAGGCTAAGGCCAACTTGTTAGTACATCAGTATGAATTATTTAAAATGAAGGACGGAGAGGACATTGAGACAATGTTCTCTAGGTTTCAAATTCTTGTTTCGGGACTTCAAGTTTTAGATAAGAGCTATACTGAGGCTGATCATGTAAGGAAAGTACTCAGAAGCTTGCCGCCAAAGTGGAGACCAAAAGTGACAGCGTTTCAGGAATCTAAGGATTTAGATACTGTGTCTCTTGAAAGCTTGGTTAGTTCTCTAAAGAGTCATGAGATGGAACTTATGACTGATGAATCGACTAAGAAGCTAAAAGGGATAGCCCTGAGCACCAAGAGTTCCTCTAAGGCTCTGAAGGCAAAGGTTATAGTATCTGATGAAGAAGCTTCTGAGGAAGGTCACGAGATGGACTCTGATGAAGAAGAAGAAATGGTTCTGATGGCTGCAAGAGTATCGCAATGGGCTAAGAGAAGCAAGAAGTATGCTGGTAAATTTGGAGGTTCTTCCAAGAAGATTGGTGCTTCTAAGGATAAAAAGGAAGAACAAAACAAATGCTTTAAGTGCAACAAACCAGGACACTTCATTGCTGACTGCCCAGAGAACCTAAGTAAAACATCCAAGAGAACCTCTAACAAAGAAAGATACAAAAGTAAGCTCAAGAAGGGGTTCCTTGCCACTTGGGATGATTTGGATCAGGAATCAGATTCTGATGGGGAAGAAGAAGCAAACCTAGCCTTGATGGAAACCGCTTCTGACCAAGAGAACTCTGAGCACGAAGCTGACTCAGATTCAGAAGATGAAGATGAGGTACTTGCTAAACTTTCTCGTTCTGAATTAATAGATTCCTTAAAAGATGCCTTAAAACTTTTAACCAAAAAGGCAGGTGAGTGTAAGGTCCTTAAAAAGGCCTATAACAACCTGACCGAAAAGGCAAATGAAATAATTGAACAAAATGAGTCTCTAAAATCAAGAAATGAATTTATGGAAACTCATTATGTTCTTAATGATAAGGTTCCTCCAGAACATGAATTTGCTCTTCAGGAATTCCTTATCAATGGAATGAAAAGAAGTAAAATAGCCTCTTTGATTTATCATGTAAGTAGAAATAGAGGAGAAGGTCTTGGATTCTCACGTTTTAAAGATAATCCATTATCTTCAAAGTCCTCTAATATAGATAAATCAAAACCTAAGGGTGTCTTTGTAAAGAGTCAATCAGAGGTTCTGAATGAGTCAGCTTCTAATAGAACATCAAAGCCAGAGGCTCAAAAGTCAAAGACTCTGAAGGATAAAACCTCAGAACCTAAGATTTTTAAGCCTCAAGCTAATGTTAAATCTAAAGAAGCTCTGACACATTCAAGAACAAAGCTCAAGAGCTATACTAAACCCAAAAACTTTTCAACAAGGGTGGTTAACTCTAGAGGCTCTGATAGGTCTTTCAAACAAAGACCACCTGGACCTGTAAAGACTAACACAAAAGGACCCATAAAGATATGGGTACCAAAATCTCAAATAATATTTGCTTCAGGTTTGCACACTAAGAAGGCCAAAGCAGCAATGCTGGTACCTGGACAGTGGCTGCTCACGACATATGACGGGAGAAAGGCATATGTTCCAAACCCTGACTCTGAAAGAGGGAGGTACTGTGGGGTTTGGAGGAAACCAAAAAGGGAAGATCATTGGTACAGGTATAGTTGGTAACTCTTCTCTTTCAATTAAAAATGTTTGGTTAGTTGATGGCCTCAAACATAATCTGCTTAGCATTAGTCAATTTTGTGATAGCGGATTTATTGTTAAATTTGATAAAGAGGCATGTACAGTAATCAATGATTCTGACAAGTCCATATTGTTTAAAGGATTAAGAAGAGGTAATGTTTATAAGGTGAATCTGTCAGAACTCACTGAGCAGAAGATAGTTTGTCTTCTATCTCTGAATGATGAAAAGTGGGTCTGGCACCAACGCTTAGGTCATGCTAACTGGAGATTAATCTCTAAGCTTAGCAAACTAAAGTTGGTTAAAGGCCTGCCAAATCTTAAATATCATTCAGATGCTCTGTGTGGTCCTTGTCAGATTGGCAAAATTTCAAAAACTTCTTTTAAACCTAAAAACATTGTCTCTACCTCAAGACCCTTAGAACTACTTCACATTGATTTGTTTGGTCCAGTAAGTACTGCCTCAATCAATGGGAAGAAATATGGATTAGTCATTGTTGATGATTACAGTAGATGGACTTGGGTAAAGTTTCTAAGAGTGAAAGATGATGCATATGATGTGTTCAGCATCTTCTGCACTCAAGTACAAAATGAGAAAGGTCTCAAAATCTTAAAGGTTAGAAGTGATCATGGTGGTGAATTTGAAAACGAACCATTTGCAACTTTTTGTGAAGATCATGGCATTGTCCATGAGTTCTCTGCTCCTAGAACACCACAACAAAATGGTGTTGTAGAGAGAAAGAACAGGTCTTTACAAGAAATGGCAAGAACCATGATGCATGAGACAAAACTTGCTAAGCACTTCTGGGCAGAAGCTGTAAACACAGCTTGTTACATTCAAAATAGGATCTATATAAGACCTCTATTGAATCTAACAACATATGAACTCTTCAAAGGAAGAAAGCCCAACATCTCTTACTTTCATCAGTTTGGATGTACATATTACATTCTAAACAACAAGGCCTACAAAAGAAAATTTGATGCCAAAGCTTGTAAGGGAATCTTTATAGGTTACTCTGAACGCTCAAAGGCATACAGAGTGTATAATTCTGAAACTAACACAGTGGAAGAATCTATACATGTTAGATTTGATGATAAAGAGCCTGACAGTAAAATGTCAGAGCAAGATAATAGTTATGCAGGTGTTCCATACCAATACATTGATTCAGAACCTGAAAAAGCATCAGAAGCTGTTGAAGCTTCAGAAGCTGTATTGGAAGAAGATGCTGAAGAAGCATCTCAATTAGAAGCATCACAAGAACATGATGACACTTCAGAAGAAGATACTCAACCAAGTGCTGATGTTGATGAAGCTCCAAAAAGGAAGTTCAAATATAGATCATCACATCCAGAAGATTTAATTCTTGGAAACAAAGAAAGTCCAAGAAAAACAAGATCAGACTATCAACAACTTAATTCACTTCTGGGACTAATCTCAATGATAGAACCAAAGAATGTTGATGAAGCACTTACTGACGATGGATGGATTGTAGCTATGCAAGATGAGCTCAATCAGTTTCAAAGAAATGATGTATGGGATTTAGTGCCAAGACCAGCACATAAGAACATCATTGGAACTAAGTGGGTATTTAGAAACAAGATGAATGAACAAGGTGAAGTGGTAAGAAATAAAGCTAGACTGGTAGCACAAGGCTACAGTCAGCAAGAAGGTATAGACTTCACTGAAACATTTGCTCCAGTAGCAAGACTGGAAGCAATCAGGTTACTTCTTTCATATGCTGTTAACAATGGAATCACATTGTACCAAATGGATGTTAAGAGCGCCTTTCTTAATGGTGTTATTTCTGAAGAAGTATATGTCAAACAACCCCCAGGTTTTGAGGATTTGAAAAATCCTAATTATGTTTATAAACTTAAGAAATCACTCTATGGTCTCAAACAAGCTCCAAGAGCTTGGTATGAAAGACTGAGTAATTTCCTTTTAGAAAATGGTTTTCAAAAAGGTCAAATTGACAATACATTATTCAGAAAGACATCTAAGAAAGATATCTTAATCATTCAAATATACGTTGATGATATTATTTTTGGTTCTACTAATGCTTCCTTGTGCAAGAGTTTTTCAAAGCTGATGCAGGATGAATTCGAGATGAGTATGATGGGTGAATTGAAGTTCTTCCTTGGAATCCAAATTAATCAAGGAAAAGATGGCACTTACATTCATCAAAGCAAGTATACAAAAGAGCTTCTGAAGAAGTTCAACCTTGATGACTGCAAGATAATGTCTACACCCATGCATCCTACCAGCAGCTTAAGCAAAGAAGAGATAGGAAGCAAAGTAGACCAGAAGCTGTATAGAGGTATGATTGGTTCTTTACTCTACCTTACAGCATCTAAACCTGATATTCTATATAGTGTATGCTTGTGTGCAAGATTCCAGTCAGATCCTAGAGAACCTCACTTAACTGCTGTTAAGAGGATCTTTAGATATCTGAAAGGAACTACTAATCTAGGACTTCTTTATAAAAAATCCCTAGATAGTAAGCTAGTTGGATTCTGTGATGCTGACTATGCTGGTGATAAGATTGAGAGGAAATCCACTAGTGGAAATTGTCAATTCATTGGTGAGAATCTCATATCTTGGGCCAGCAAGAGACAAACAACTATTGCTTTGTCTACAGCAGAAGCAGAATACATCTCAGCTGCTAAATGCTGCACACAGCTTCTCTGGATGAAATATCAGTTGGAAGATTATAACATAGCTCAAAGCAGTATTCCACTATATTGTGACAATACTGCTGCTATTCATTTGTCTAAGAACCCTATTCTACACTCAAGAGCTAAACATATTGAAGTAAAACATCATTTTATAAGGGATCATGTTCAGAAAGGTACAATAGATATTCAATTCATTGATACTGAACATCAATGGGCTGACATATTTACTAAACCTTTAGCTATTGAAAGATTTGATTTTATCAAAAAGAATTTGAACATGCACTATATCTCTGAAGAAAATTAGCTCTGAGAAGTAGAATAGAATTAGCATCTGAAGCTCTATCAGAACCTCTTATAATTTAGAGTATCCCTTGGGAAGCTCTGAATAATTTAGGCTCTGAAGAGTAACAGGTTCTGATGAGGTGTCAGATACAAATGAGTGAGGCTCTGAACCTTTTAAAAATGAAACGCTCAGTACGAGTAAGTGTACAACAGTTGTCTATACACGCGTCAGCTATGTTTAAACTTTTTCAACACGTGTCTAGATCCTGACGGGCAGAGAACAGTTAATGATGATTATGGCAGTTAAGAATATTATTTAATTTTTAAAAACTGCTCGCGCTCCCTCCCAATGTTTATTTTCTCTGTGTATGTGTGCTAGTTACTATTTATAAGTCACTTCACTCACTTTGCACAATTTTTACACATAATCATTTTCCACACAAACCTAAAACTCAGAATTTCCCAAATTGCTTTGCGTTGAAATCATGGCTGCTAGATCGTCAAACGAAATCGTTCAACGTCCGTTCAACCCGGTCTTACCACCCGTTATTGATCTCAAGTCTCAAGAAAAACTTGTATTCAAAGATAACGAAACCGTCGCTGGTCCAGAATCCTTTGAGTTTATAACGGAAAAGTTTGTTGATTTTGAGAGTTTGAAGGTGAATGGAATCGACATTCAGAGTTTATTCTACGATCAACAATGGAAGAATTATTTCGAGATGCTGAATGGATTTGTCTATTATGACATTGTGAAATACTTCTGGCAGAAAACTACCATCTTTGACAAGTTCAATGCTGATGAAGAGGTTAAAAAGATGGTAGAGAAGGATGGTTCTCTTAAAGGTAAATCTAGAACTCAACTTGGCTTAAGACCCTTTAGAGGAAAGGAGATAAGATCAAATATCATGGGTATCAATGTTCTTATCACTCAAGAACATATTGCCAAAATTCTGGGTCTGGACAATGAAGGTGAGAATGTGGATGAATATGGTGAGAAGAGCAAACACATTGAATCCATTAAGAAGGATTTATTCCTGCCTGGCTGTGCCAACAATGACTTTGGAAAAGCTAAATTCATGAAGCAAAACTTCAGTTTTGCCTTCAAAGTGTTTCTGGCCTCCATCATCACTAGAGAAGGAGGATATGATACTATTTCTCTACCACATCGTCACTTCATCTGGTTTCTGTACAAGAAGGTGAAGATAAATTTGGCAAAGCTTCTGTTTGATCACCTATGCTTTACTATATCCAAAAGCAGATCCAAATCACCTTCAATGATTCATCATCCAAGGTTGATTTCTGAAATCATTCGACAGACGAAGCTTACTCAAATTATCAGTACCAAAGAAAAACTAAGGGTTTTCAACACGGCTAAGTATGATGCAAGTGTTTTGGTAAACATGCATCTGAAGACAAAAGAGGAGCTGAAGTCAGCCAAGAGCCCTCTGGAGCAAGTTTATGAGAAGTACTTCTGGTGTGACGGTTTCCCAACCATATCAGAATTTGATAATGATGAGGTTATCAAGAACTTTTTGGAGTTGGTTAGATTGGACTCTGGTGTAAGTGTGCCCAGGAGTATGGTGGTTGGTGTACCAAACTGGGACATCTTCAAAGGACCCAAGCAAATCACAAGGTCTAAAAGAAAACCTCAACCAATTGAACAAGATATTGTTGAGGAAGAACAATCTGAAGAAAGGGTTGATGGTGCTGAAAGGATAACCACTGAAGAAACAGAAGAAGTCAGTAAGGAGCAAGTAGCTAAGATTGCTCAGAGAAAGGCTGCTCAGAAAGAAAGAAGAACAAAGAAAAGGCAGGATAGGCCTGCAGATGCTGAGGAGGAACAACCTGTCAAAGCCACAAAAAGAAAGAAGTCAGTTGTATCCAAACAAAAGGCTGCTGATTCAGGTAAACATTCTATGCCTAATATTGATAGTACTGCTAGTGCTCATCCCTCTACCCAATCACCTCCCATAGACTATACACAGCCTATTCGAATGATCCAACCTTCCCTTAAATCATCATCATCTAAAGAAACTCTTTCTGACTCCAGCATTGACTCTATTGAGTTAATTGCTGCACTTGACAAATTAGAGAAAGAGAAACCTGTACATAAACCTACCAAAAGAATCACAAAAAAACCCATCCTCATCGTTTCTGATGAAGAATCCCCCACTATCATTGATACTTCCATCCTTGACCAACCTACCAACACAACAACAATAAAATCACCAACCATTCTTGATCATCTGTCCACTCACCTATCTGGTGATGCCTTCACTCACTCCAACACAGCATCACCTGACCATTTTCACTTTGTAAATACTACTTCTAATTTACCTAGTGATTCACCTCTTCCAGAACCACAAATTCAATCTCCACCCTCCTCTCTTGCTGACATAGAACAAGAAGATCCACCCACATTCACACCAGCCCAGGATGAAGTCATAACTCATTCTGATCATATTACTAAACCACCCACACCACAACCTGAACTTTCCACTCCTGAACCAACACCAGAACCACAAACAACTTCATCAGAACCCATCTATGACCCAGTTTACAAACCCTTAACCATAGAAGAACTCTGTCTACCCATTGAC
The DNA here is from genome assembly GCA_030408175.1 of Trifolium repens. Taxonomy (NCBI): domain Eukaryota; kingdom Viridiplantae; phylum Streptophyta; class Magnoliopsida; order Fabales; family Fabaceae; genus Trifolium; species Trifolium repens. The sequence continues at coordinate 34,707,848 of CP125838.1, read as the reverse complement.
TTTGCTCTACCAATTCTGGAGGATCTGCTAAAAGCAGAAATTAATGTTGATGATGATATCATAACCATTGATCCCTTTGACAAAATCAAAAGAATCAAAATAATTCCCCTCAAAAGAAAAAGGCCTGAACCCACCATTCCTTTCAATAGAAACCAACCCTTCTTCAACTACAACTCTGAACCAAACCTTGAGCTTCTAGAAAGTGCTATTAATATTAGTCTAAGGAATTTTAAAAGCATGGAAGAAGAAGTACTGATATTTCCCTCAGATATTGATGCTAAGATCAGGGAATTAGAGGAGAAGTTCAGTCAGTCTCTGAGGTTGTTGGGAGGCTATGTAAAAAGAAGGATTGAGGGAAGAGGAATGGAAGCTCTGTCTCAGATTATGAATGCTGCTGAACGCTCTCATGCTCTGAGACTTACTTTTTTCAACCATGAAGAAGAATGTCAGAGGTTAGCATTTTTAGCTGCTGTAAATGAAAGTATGAAAAGATCTCTGGATGAAGAGCAGGCTAAGATAGCTGCTGAAATGGAACGTCAGAGGCTCGCTGAACAAGAAGCCTTCAAGTTATTGGTTGATAGAGCTGTTCACATTGCTGTCATTGAGACTAATAAGATTCTTGAGAATCAAGGAGCTGCAGAAGATATTGTTATGAATGATCAGAACCTTAGTGAACCAGATTCTGATAAAGGTAAAGCTCCTATTGTTGCTTCATCTCCTCCTAGATCTCCACCAGTACTTGTCCAAGGCTCTTCTTCATCTGCTATACCCTCTGTTATGCAAGAAGCTCTGGATGTAATCAAGCATGACTTAAGAGAGGAACTAAGAAATGAAATGGATGAGTTCAGGGCCGATATAAGAGAAGACATGAACAGATCTGGTGAAGCTACAAACAAGAAGATAGATGCAATGATGGAACTTCTTCTGAAGCTTACTCAACCGCAACCCAAACCTTAACCCTTATGTTTGAGCACTTGTTTTATTGTTAAGTTCTTGTGTAATTTTTGGATAATTTTCTTTTAATTCATATCTATATTATCCATATTTGTGTGTTTGTTATTTGCTTATATGTTTGTTTTATCTTTGTTTTTCAAAATTTAACTTTTCTATATACCATAATATTGTCTGGTACTCTTGAGAATTCTGACTCTAGTGAAAGATGCTGAAGAGCATCTTAGTATTTAAACTAATAAGCCTAGGATTTTCAAAACCTAAGAGTCCCTCTCATCAGTACTCCTCTTTACTCATGAAATAGCTTCTTAGTATTAAAGCCTGTTTAACAACGGGGCACCAATACCGAATGAGGCGTGTCTGGTAACTGGTGTTCTGACAATACTTATGTGGTATATAAAAAGAAAGCAAGCTTAAAAGAGAGAGAGATAGGTAGAGGAACAACTTTTATTATTAATAGAAAGATTCTTTATTACATATGATTGCATCTAGCCTAAGGCTTAGATTTAGAAGCCTCTGATTCTATACTCTTCAGTTTCTCTTTGAGAAGAGATAGTGCTTCATCAGCAAGCTTCTGAACCTCAGCTGGATAATCTGCTAGATTATCTTCATATGTCCATAAGAACTCTTCCAGATCAGAGCCCAATTCTTCCTCCTCTGACTCTGTTAAAATAAGTTCTTCCTTGTTTCTCTCATATCGTAGCCTGTTTTCTTCGCAGCGCCAGGGCTCTGCTCCCTTCTTGCTCTCTCCTTTTGAGCTTGAAGCATCCTTGGTAACCTGTCTTTCCATTGTATGTTTTTCTTTTGATGTTACTTGATTACTCTGGATGAGTAAAATGAGAGGAATCATCCCTTTTTATAGTGTCATCAAGCTCTCTTGTCAGGACGGTTTTCAACACAATTCATTAAATGAATTTAGTTGTCATCACTTTTTGACTTGACTACCTTGTTATGACGAGTTTGACTGCTTGGTTTTCTGTATCTTTTTGACTGATGCCAAAAGGGGGAGTAAGAGTAGCGTTAAAATTAATGTTGATTCATTCATATACTGCTCAATCTGAAACTGTAATGTTAAAAGCATTATGAATCAATATTTATCTCTTATGATTCTTTCTCATTCTGAACAATTATTGAAAGGGGAGAAAATTTAAGAACCTAAAATAAAATTCATAGACAATGTCAGAAGAGCTTGCAAACCGCTTCTGAGCATTATCAAACTCTAAGAAGCAAAGCTTGCAAAACTATGCTTCTGAGAGTTAAATATGAAAATTTATTTTAAGTTAATAAATCAACTCTTAAACTGTTTTAATTAATTATGGATAAAACTTAGGGGGAGCTTACAAACCTACCCTTATGGATTATCAGACTCAGGGGGAGATTGCAAACCTTTGAAACCTGAAGTCATCATAATTAAATTAAATCAACAACAATTGAATTTTAATGCTTTGGTTTGTCATCATCAAAAAGGGGGAGATTGTTGGAACAAAGTGGGTCCGACATGAACCTCTAATGTTTTAAGTGGTTTTGATGATAACAAAGTATTAAAATTACAATTGGTATTACTAATGATTATTCTAGTGTGCAGAATTACAAGTTAAAATTCATTCAGAAGCACTATGAATAGTAGCAGAGAAGCCAGTCAAAACAAGCTCTGAAAGAGTATCGCTGTTCATCAGAAGCTTAATTTTGCGTGCTGAAGATAGCACTTCTGAAGACCAAAAGCTAGGCTCTGATGAAGTTCAGAAGCTGAAGATCTTAAGAAGCTATGACAAGAACATCAGAAGCAAAAGGAATTTACGTCACTCAAGAGCTGACCTATACAGAACCAATGATTGAAGAACAATCCACTTCAAGGCTCTGTCACATCCACAGGAAGGAATATTCGTTGGTACAACGTTAACCTTATCCATAAGTGGAGCGCATTTGAGGATTGTACTATCGTACTATTATTACTCAAAATGGATGAGTGATAAATTGAATAGCTAGGTAGTGGAATTGGAATTCCTTACCAAAGAAGGCAATATACAGCTATCAATTGTACGAGTAAATTCCAGCTGGCACCTCTCTCTCTGCAACGGTCATCATCTTCCTCCAAGTATAAATAGAAGACTCAAATGGAAGAAATGATAACTGTTACTACAACTGTTATCACTACTGTTCTAACGACTGTTCTACGTTCAAAGACTAAGAAGCATTCTGACATCATAATTTAAATCTGTCATTCTAAGTCTTAGAGCAATTTGAGTTGTATTTTGTAAACACCTCTGATAGTATATCAAGTGTTCCTTAACATTCATTCTTATTCTTAAGTTTGTTTGAGAAGTCTCTTGTTAAGATTAACTTGAGCATTTGAGAAGTCTCTTGTTTAGTGAAACTTGAGCACCTGAGAAGTCTCTTGCAAGTGTGCTTGAGCAATTTGTAATCTTTAGTAGATTATAGTGAAAATCTCTTGTTAGTAACAAGGGGACTGGAGTACTCTCGATTTGTGAGGGGAACCAGGATAAATTCTGTGTCCTTCTTTCTCTCTTTCTCTCAGCATCTCTTTTAATTTGTGTTTTATCCGCTGCAAACTTGGTTTTATTTCGAAAAAGTTTTAATTCTAAAAACACAATTCAACCCCCCCCCTTCTTGTGTTTTTCCACCTTCACATACTACTCTGTACTACGTTAGTGGTAGAATATGGCTGGTCAAATCTAAACCTCAACCGGCTAACTAACTGGTCTGTAATATTGAATTACTATCCTAGAGACAATTGATGGACAACTCTCGAGGCACGGTTACTGATCCTGCTCACTCCTTAACTGGGTGGTCAAAAGAGTGGGTTCGATTAAGGTCAAACTAGTATTAATCTAGACTATCGATATCTAAACTATCTAATGGCAAGGCTAAGACGGGTTGACCTTGGTGGCTGATTGTGCTAAGGTAACTCCCAATTGCTATTTCTATTCAAAACTTAACCTTTGAGGGTTCGGTGAAATTTCCGGTATGGAGCGATAGACTGGTCCTATTAATGATATCTAGGTGGTTACCTTAAGGGTTTACTCAGCCGGTTTTGCGATGAGAAATTATTAAGGTATAAGTGCTAAGATTTCTCTATTCTTACCGGGGTAATCAACTGGTCAAAAGTGCTGGGTTACTAGTTTATGGATACCTAACCTAACGGTCTCTAACAATCCTATTTAGATGACGGTATTCCTAGGGAAGAATTCAACTTTGATGTGAGTCAAGGTTATACCTTCGTGACGAGATTCTTTCTTCGGTTTGGTTTCTAACTATTCGGTGATGATGCTATTATGTTTGTCTAAGGGTCGGGTGTAGTAATGGAATTTTCTAAGTGGCACACTAGCAATTCTAGATTCTTGGGATAAAGTATTAGTATCGGGTACTAATTACTGAGCTGCTTGAGTCTGATTACTGGTTTGGTTACTAAACTATCCTATGATGATGTCTTAGTAGTTTCTGACTTAAGAGTTCTGATAATGCTAGTAAGGATTCCTAACTGTTAACCTAATTTACGTTTGGGTTTATAACGTTTGCTAATATACTGCTAAAGACTGGTGTGGTTGGAAGGGAAATTCCTAATGGTTATATTAAATGTAGTTTGGTTCTTAGTGGCGAGGTAGAAATGTTCTTACGAGTTGGAAGGTAAGAGTAACTTAGTTAAGGGCATTCTAAATGATGACCTAGTAAGGTAACCTAGGAGATCTGATATGTGCTACTACTTAATACGTCCTCTGGGTAAGGTACTCTTAAAAGGGAAATCTGATTGCTAATACTAGTTAAGGCTGGGTTTTCCTATTAGTCTCAATATGGTCATAGGCTCATAATAGGAGGGGTATACTCATTCTAATTTCTTATTGTCTCCTAATCCTAATATCATCTCCAGACGTAGTTCCTCAACAACTCTTGTACTCACAAGGTAGCTGGGGATTGTTTATTCCGAAATCAACCAAGGTAGAATGATAAGATACACAAGGGCTTGAGACTGTTCACCATGGCTAAGAATGACTGAACAGAGAATCACGTTGCAACAAGCAGTAGCAGCAGCCTGCTAAGCTCGCTGCAGCGTGTGCTTGCTCGCTAAGCGAGTTAGACAGAGTGCAAAAGAATAATTTTGTGGTTCGTCCAATTCTCTACCTTGCACAACACTCTAACTCCCAGTCATATACTAACATGAATTTAGGGTGAGTTTTGATTTACTGCCTACTATTCAAGGGTGTTGATTGGCTCACAAGCTTGGCTGAATTCAGGCTCTCGCTAGGATAATGTCACTTATAGGCTCAGGGAGTTTACCTAACACACAGTGTCAGTTGGATTGTAAGACCCATAATTCTACTGTATCGTACGCAAGTTATAAGCGTAAGTAGTGGCTAAGAGATTTTAGGGTTTCTGTAAGTTAGTTTCATAAGTATCGTGTAATAACAGCATTATTGCTGAGTTGGAACTGGTTTTTGATTCGTGTACTATTTAAGCTCAGGCTTTTGGTTCTTAGTCCTCTTTTATATACGAGAACGTTCCTGTGCTTTCAGAATTTTGAGTTTCGACTTTCTCCGTTTATTGGAAAAACGAGTAGAAAACTGTACCCGCTTCTTAAAATTTTACGGTTTCTGTTTTCCGTCGAATTTTAATTGGAGACTTTATATATCGGCATGAGTTGGAATCTAGTTTCAGAATATTTTTGGGAGCTAAGGAAATAAATTTCAGTCGGAGAATAAAGTTTAGCGATAATATTTGGAAACGGTTTACGACGGACGTTTATTGGTTAGATTTTATATTTTTGAGATTTCCGTCCGTTAGCGAGGTGCGACTCACCGAGAGCAAACGCGATGAGCTGAGTAGCTTAAAGTGGATATTTGTTCAAAAGCAATCATGAGTTATTTTGATCCAATGGCTAGGGATTAGTCTTGCAACTTTGTTTTTGATCCAAAGGCCTAGATTTCTCAAGAGTTTGATAAATAGTAAGGAGGTTTATCTATTTTGTCTTAGAAGCAAAACAAAAAATTTACTCTTCCTCCCCTCTCACTCTCTCGGCCGACTCCCTCACTCACTCACTCATCCCTTCAAAATTTCATTTTCTCATCTATTCAAGCTTGGATCACTAGCTTACTAAGGAATCACTTGCTCATTAAGGTAACTAACCTCTTCTATCTTTTATCTTGCCTTAAAACCTCATGGATTTTTAAGTTTCATGATTTTTGTTCTTGAGAAGAAAGTTAGTAGAACTTGTTTTGATTAGTTTTGGTTCCATAGATGTGTTCATAAGAGTTATTAGTACACATGAGTGAAACATGAGTTGATTTCCATGGTTAAATCTTGTTTTCACAAATTTTGGTTAAGGGTTTTGAAGAAATTTTTTGAAAAGATCATAAACTTGGATTGTGTTGTATGATTTTGGTTTTGAAGTTAGTTTTGAGCTTTTTGACAAAATGGATTGGTGAATATGAAATTTGTTTCGAAAAATAAGAAAAAAAATTTCTCGTGTTCTTGAGCGACTCGAAGAACATAATTTAGAAAAAATTTATTTCGAGTTTCAAAAGGAGTCGGGTACACGATCGAATATCGTTACAAACTAATGGAAGTGGGCTAGGATTTCAAATGGAAAAAAAAAATGTGTAGGGTTGCCCTTTTGCCTCATTTGGCCGTGGCACCCATATAGGGTTCGAGGAATCGAATTTCGAAAATTGTTTAGAGGCAAATAGCTTCCCATGATCATTGTTTAATTGTTTGAAAAGAAAATGATCACTTGCCTTAAGAAAAACCTTATTTGAGATTTTTCGAAATTTGCGATTCGACTCTATAATTTCTAAATCGTTTTGATAAGTGCTAGTTAGGTATTATGGGATATTACCATGCATTTAGAAGTGAAAATTTTTGAGGAGAGGTTGTTTTTAAAAATTTAGGCCGTGGCCTTTTAGTGGTGGAGGAAGAAATTCCAAAAAATTTTCTAAGTCCACAATTGTGTGAAAATTTTGTATGTGTTGGATAATCTTAGTTTTGAAGAAAAATGAGTATAGGAAAGGTTGTTAGGAAGAAAAAAATGTGTAACTTGTAACGCAAGAAAACTTCGATTTTTCTTAAAATAATATTTTTGAAAAGTTTTGTTGGGTTTCAAATGGTTTTGTTGTGTGTGAAACAAGTCCTTGAAGAGGAAAATCCAAAATGGTTTTAGTTTATGATTTGAAAACAAAATGATTTTCGTGTTATAAAAATAGTACAATTAACTTCGTGAATTTTTAAACACTATGAGAATAACCTGAAATCATTGAGGGATAGCTTTAGGAAGTACTTTAGACCCCTCTGGAGCTTTGAGAGCAAGTTTCGTTTCGATAGGATAATCGAGGAGTATTTTACTGATTGTACGCTGCTTAACTTTTAGGTAGCGCGTATAATAGTTTAGACGAGAAAGAGATTAAGGAAAAGCTTGCTGAGGTAAGGGCACCTTTATTTTTCCGTCTTATATATGTATGCCTGGTTTTGGATTGTGTGAATGTTTGGCATGATTATATTATGTATTCTCGTGATGAGAAGGTGTTTTGTATCGCATGTGTGGTTTACATATGTTTGAGAATATATGTATAAATATGTGATTGGCATGCATATGATTTTGAAAATATATGTACATATTATGATTGGTTTACATACACTTGAGAGGTATGTATTTGTTGCATTAGCATATAAGGGGAATCGTATGCTCATGCATTCATAGTAAGTGGTTAACGGGAATGGACCACGGGGTGCGACGACCAGTGATTGGTGTCCTCCTTTTTGAGTTGGTGTTGTCCGTGTGACTCACCCGGTGTTATCCCACCGTGATTGTTTTGGTATTGTCGGAGAGACTCTACCTGGTGTTATCCCACCACTAGTAGGAGGTGTTATCCCACCTGAGCCTACGACCTTCTGCAGAGGTTTATTCCGGAATAATTCATGCATGTGAAAAAGACCCGGCTAGGGTGATCACAATCATTTAGAGTCTGCATTGATAGGCTGGTGTGCATTTCAATACTGTGTGCAAGTACATGAACTGCTAAGTGTTTATGCGCTTTTATATATACATGCTTTTTGCTGTTGTGTTATGTGTGGTGACCCTTGCAACCTTTCATTTGCGGGCTCCTCCCACCCAGACGATGGATCACCATTTGTTACCGGTGCTCGTGAGAGGGACGGTGACGAGGTGGGACTTTCTTGATCGCCTGCTTCTGCCTGCCTGGAGCCTCGACCCAGCTTCCGGTACGGCTAGTTACCATGGGCGCGTTAGGATTACTACTTACCTTGGTACCCGTCAGGTTCACCAGTGTCTGATATGGCAGACTCCACCTTTCTCCATACCTCTACCGGTACTGCTCAGTGCACTTTGGACGGTTCCTGGGGGACCCCTGCCAGGGGCGCCAGACACACCAGAGGGTGGTGGATCGGTCGTTGGAGAGACCTCCACGGATGGACTAGTCACTTCTTCTTCCTCTTCCATGGGCAGTTGGGGTGATGGGGCTTTACCCGACTTCTTAGGGGAGCCGGAAGGTGTTTTTCAGGAGGCAGCGGCTGCTGCAGGGGATGGGTCCATTGGAGGACCCGGAGTACCTCACTTGGTATCTCCCACTTCTACCTTGAGCTTGGTACTGTTATCGAGTGATACGGACGACTCCTGATGTCGATGTGCATGATAGGACTAGGACCGCTGACTTTAGATTAGTATTCTTTTGGACAGGCCTTGTTGGTCGGTGACTGGTAGCATGATTTGTAGTAGGTTCTAACGTTTTTGGATGACTGTACTCTATACTCTTACACTTTGGATGAGCCTCTTTTGGTATTGGCTGTAGTATTTCCCTAGTCACGACTACCTTGTATGTTTGTCGTGAACTAGATGTTATGTTTTGGATATGTAACTATTCAGGTACACACGTTGCTTATGAGAAGCACTATTGATGCATATAGTACTATTTCAGTCACCTTGTTGGTCGTACTATTATATGCTTTAGTTCTGTTGTATGAATAACGCCGGCTCTTGTAAAATATTTTCCGCGCACTCTGTCTCGTGTTTAAAAAAAAAATAAAAAATAGTGCCCCTTTTTAGGCTTTGAAAAACGGGGTGTTACATTGTGGTATCAGAGCCCGGCTTTAGATCATCAAGGGAAAGGTGTGTCGTAAGAGTTGTCAGTCGAGTTAGAACTAGAGTTTGATTAGTTCTAAGTGACCATTGCTTTGGTGTGTTGATGTTATTGACTTATGGTATAAGATTTCTAAGAGAATTGGAAAAGAATCTAACCAGAAAGTGGGGTGTGCAGGAAAACATGCCTCCAAGACGGGCACCTGCAGCTACTGGAGCTGATGATAATCAGGTAAACCAGATGGCTCACGCAATGAATGCCATTGCAGCCACTTTGACTGCCCAAGCCCATGCTAAGGCGCAGAGGGATATGGAAAAAAGGGAAAGAGAGATTCTCGCTGCTGGATCTCGAGTTCTCACGAGTTTTAACCATCAGAGTCCTCCGAAGTATAACGGAGAGGGAGGTCCTGATGCTGCTGACTTATGGCTTCAGGCGATGGAGAAGCTCTTCGGAGCAATCCACTGCTCCGAGGGCGAAAAGGTGACTCTGGCCACCTACCAGTTGTCGGGAGGCTCTGAGTATTGGTGGAAGAGTACTAGTCTTCTGATGGAGGCCGCTCACGAGGAAATCAACTGGGTGAGTTTTAAGAGAAAGTTTCTGGCCAAGTACTTTCCAGAGACCGCTAGAGAAAGGTATGGAGAGGAATTCCTGAGGTTGCGTCAGGGAGGGATGAATGTTGAAGCTTATGCTAAGAAATTTGAATCACTGTCAAGGTTCTTCCGTTTCTTCAGGGATGGCGTAGATGAGACTTATATGTGTCGCCGTTTTCAAGATGGGCTGAGGTATGAGTTACAGGATTCAGTGATACCATTGGGAATCCGGAATTTCCAAGTGCTGGTTGAGAAATGTCAGGAAATTAAGGACATGAAGAACAAGCGAGTGAATCGCAATGTGAATTCTACTGTTGGGGGACCTAGTCGTCCAAGTAATCAGGCTCAGAACCGTGGAAGGCGAGGAAATAAGCCTTACAACCGCCCTCAGAATAACAAAGGGCAGGATCGCTCGGTGAATCAAGGGAATCCGAATGCGGCGAAGCAGAGTTGTTTCAGGTGTGGGAAGGAAGGACATTATGCGAACGACTGTAGGAACGCGGAGCCCGGGATTATTTGTTATAGTTGTAAGAAGCCAGGTCACATGGCTAGGGATTGCAAGGCTCAGAAGGCTGAACCATCTGTGAATGTGACACAAGGAGCCAAACCCACTGCTAGGGGACGTGTCTACTGTATGGGCACGGAAGTGAGTGGCGAGGCCAGTAATGCCATACATGAGAATTGCCAGATTGCAGGTAACACTTTAACTGCATTGATATATACCGGGGCAACCCATTCTTTCATATCTGTGGATTGTGCAAATCGTATGAAATTGATTGTTTCTCCGCTGCCTTTTGATTTGAATGTCTCTACTCCTGCAAAGGATCTAGTGGTTAATACAGCATGTTTGCACTGTTTAGTGATGATTCAGAATAGAGAGTTTTTGATTAATCTGATCTGTTTACCCCTTCAGTCACTCGAGATCATTCTTGGGATGGATTGGCTGTCGTATCACTATGTTATTTTAGACTGTGCTCGTAAGATGGTCTTTTTCCCCGAACCAGGAGTACAGAGGTACTTGTCGGCGAACCGGCTTACAGTGACCATGAGGAATGGAGAGCCAGAAATTATTTCACTTGCTTTTATAGGAGTGACTTCAGACGTGCATATAGAGGAGTTGCGCGTAGTTCAACAATTCCAGGATGTTTTTCCGTTAGAGATTCTGGGATTTCCTCCGATCAGAGAAGTGGAATTCTTTATCGACTTACATCCAGGAACGGGACCAATCTCGGAATCACCTTATCGGATGGCCCCAGCCGAGTTAGTAGAATTGAAGAGTCAGATTGAGGACTTGTTAGAAAAGGGTTTTATTAGGCCAAGTGTGTCTCCGTGGGGAGCGCCAGTCTTATTGGTGAAAAAGAAGGATGGACGGTCACGTTTATGTGTGGATTATCGGAAACTCAACAAGGTTACTATTAAGAACCGATATCCTTTGCCACGAATTGATGATTTAATGGACCAGTTAAAGGGTGCGTCTGTGTTTTCAAAGATTGACTTGAAGTCCGGATATCATCAGATAAGAGTAAGAGAAGAAGATGTTCAGAAGACAGCGTTTCGTTCACGTTATGGACACTATGAGTATCTAGTGATGCCGTTTGGAGTGACGAATGCACCGGCGTTTTTTTATGGATTACATGAATAGGATCTTCCATACGCTCCTAGACAAGTTTGTGGTGGTGTTCATCGACGATATACTCATTTATTCGAAGGATGAAGAGGAACACGAAGAGCATCTCCGCTTGGTTTTACAAGTTCTGCGTGACAGAAAGTTGTATGCAAATCCGTCAAAGTGTGAATTCTGGATGAAAACGGTGAATTTTCTTGGCCACGTCATCTCAGAAGAGGGAATATCTGTGGACCCAGCAAAGATTGAAACCGTACTTGCATGGAAACAACCGCAAACCGTTACGGATATACGAAGTTTTGTGGGTTTAGCGGGATATTATCGGAGGTTTATTGAGGGTTTCGCTAAGATTGTGGCGCCAATGACACAACTTACGAGGAAAGATCAGCCTTTTGCTTGGACAGAGAAGTGTGAAGCTAGTTTTTAGTTGTTGAAAGAGCGATTGACGACCTCACCGGTGTTAGTTCTACCCCAGTCTGACGAACCGTATGAAGTTTATTGTGATGCGTCGCATCAGGGACTCGGATGTGTGTTGATGCAACACAAGAGGGCAGTGGCTTATGCATCCAGACAGTTGAAGAACCACGAAAGGAACTACCCAACTCATGATCAAGAACTTGCCGCAGTAGTTTTTGCTTTGAAGATTTGGAGACATTATCTTTATGGATGTACTTTTGTCGTCTTCAGTGATCACAAAAGTCTGAAATATCTGTTTAATCAGAAAGAGTTGAATATGAGGCAGAGGAGGTGGATGGAAACACTGAAGGATTTTGATTTCACGTTACAGTACCATCCTGGAAAGGCTAATGTGGTAGCTGACGCTTTGAGTAGAAAAAGTGTATCGGTATGCTCAGCTCAGATGGCTAGTCAGCAAGAGTTATTAGAAGAGTTTCGAGATCTACACCTTGAGGTAGAGTTTGCGCCTGGGAATTTGAGACTCGGTATGATTACGATTTCGAACGGATTGATGGAAGACATTGCTAGTTGTCAAAATGACAGTCTACTTATGGAAAAGAGAGCTTTGATAGATCGAGGAACCACCACAGAGTTCAAGGTGGGATCAGATAATATTTTGAGATGCAATGGGAGAGTGTGCGTACCCGATGCTAAGAACTTGAGAAATACGGTTCTAGAGGAAGCGCATAAGAGTAAACTGAGTATACATCCTGGAGCTACCAAGATGTATCAGGATTTGAGGCTAGACTATTGGTGGCCGGGTATGAAGAGGCATGTGGCAGAGTATGTGGCATCGTGTTTGACATGTCAGAAAGCTAAGGTGGAACATCAGAAACCTGCAGGAATGCTGCAATCGTTAGATATACCAGAGTGGAAGTGGAATAGCATATCTATGGATTTCATCACTGGTTTACCCAAGACAAGAAGGAAGCATGACTCTATTTGGGTGATAGTGGATCGATTGACGAAGTCCGCTCATTTTCTGCCTGTCAGGATTACCGACACTGCAGAAAAGTTAACAGACATCTACGTGGCTGAGATTGTGAGACTCCATGGTATACCGTCAAGCATTGTTTCAGATCGAGACCCAAAATTCACTTCACATTTTTGGAGAACTCTGCATGAGGCTTTAGGGACGAAGTTGAGATTAAGTTCGGCTTACCATCCGCAGACAGACGGACAGACCGAAAGAACGAATCAATCTTTGGAGGATTTGTTGAGGGCATGTGTGCTAGATGATAGAGGAAGTTGGGACGATGTGTTACCACTAATAGAGTTCACCTACAACAACAGTTTCCACACGAGCATTGGAATGGCTCCGTATGAGGCTCTCTATGGAAGGAGGTGTCAAACTCCATTGTGTTGGTATCAAGATGGAGAAAGTATGATTGTAGGGCCGGAAATGGTGCAACAGACTACAGACAAGGTCCGGAAGATACGGGCAAGAATGAAGGTCGCCCAGGATCGTCAGAAGAGTTACGCAGATAAGAGTCGTAGACCCTTAGAATTTGAGGCAGGAGAACATGTATTTCTCCGAGTTACTCCAACTACTGGCGTTGGAAGGGCAATAAAAGCAAGAAAGTTGACTCCGAAATTTATTGGACCGTATCAGATTACGGAAAAGATAGGAAAGGTAGCCTATCGAATTGCATTGCCACCGATACTGTCCCAGATTCATGATGTGTTCCATGTGTCCCAGTTAAGGAAGTATGTTCCCGACCCGTCACATGTGATCACGCCAGATGACATTCAGTTGAAAGAGAACTTGTCATTTGAAGTTCCGCCAGTTAAGATTGCGGATAGAAAGATGAAACGTCTAAGGACCAAGGATATACCGTTAGTCAAGATAATATGGAATGAAGCTACAGGAGATGCGACTTGGGAGCTTGAAAGCAAAATGAAAGAGCAATACCCCGAGTTATTTAGCGATGTCTAAGTTTCGAGGACGAAACTTCTTTTAGGGGGGAAGTAATGTAAGACCCATAATTCTACTGTATCGTACGCAAGTTATAAGCGTAAGTAGTGGCTAAGAGATTTTAGGGTTTCTGTAAGTTAGTTTCATAAGTATCGTGTAATAACAGCGTTATTGCTGAGTTGGAACTGGTTTTTGATTCGTGTACTATTTAAGCTCAGGCTTTTGGTTCTTAGTCCTCTTTTATATACGAGAACGTTCCTGTGCTTTCAGAATTTTGAGTTTCGACTTTCTCCGTTTATTGGAAAAACGAGTAGAAAACTGTACCTGCTTCTTAAAATTTTACGGTTTCTGTTTTCCGTCGAATTTTAATTGGAGACTTTATATATCGGCACGAGTTGGAATCTAGTTTCAGAATATTTTTGGGAGCTAAGGAAATAAATTTCAGTCGGAGAATAAAGTTTAGCGATAATATTTGGAAACGGTTTACGACGGACGTTTATTGGTTAGATTTTATATTTTTGAGATTTCCGTCCGTTAGCGAGGTGCGACTCGCCGAGAGCAAACGCGATGAGCTGAGTAGCGTAAAGTGGATATTTGTTCAAAAGCAATCATGAGTTATTTTGATCCAATGGCTAGGGATTAGTCTTGCAACTTTGTTTTTGATCCAAAGGCCTAGATTTCTCAAGAGTTTGATAAATAGTAAGGAGGTTTATCTATTTTGTCTTAGAAGCAAAACAAAAAATTTACTCTTCCTCCCCTCTCACTCTCTCGGCCGACTCCCTCACTCACTCACTCATCCCTTCAAAATTTCATTTTCTCATCTATTCAAGCTTGGATCACTAGCTTACTAAGGAATCACTTGCTCATTAAGGTAACTAACCTCTTCTATCTTTTATCTTGCCTTAAAACCTCATGGATTTTTAAGTTTCATGATTTTTGTTCTTGAGAAGAAAGTTAGTAGAACTTGTTTTGATTAGTTTTGGTTCCATAGATGTGTTCATAAGAGTTATTAGTACACATGAGTGAAACATGAGTTGATTTCCATGGTTAAATCTTGTTTTCACAAATTTTGGTTAAGGGTTTTGAAGAAAAATTTTGAAAAGATCATAAACTTGGATTGTGTTGTATGATTTTGGTTTTGAAGTTAGTTTTGAGCTTTTTGACAAAATGGATTGGTGAATATGAAATTTGTTTCGAAAAATAAGAAAAAAAATTTCTCGTGTTCTTGAGCGACTCGAAGAACATAATTTAGAAAAAATTTATTTCGAGTTTCAAAAGGAGTCGGGTACACGATCGAATATCGTTACAAACTAATGGAAGTGGGCTAGGATTTCAAATGGAAAAAAAAATGTGTAGGGTTGCCCTTTTGCCTCATTTGGCCGTGGCACCCATATAGGATTCGAGGAATCGAATTTCGAAAATTGTTTAGAGGCAAATAGCTTCCCATGATCATTGTTTAATTGTTTGATTGGTTATGGGATGTGTTGAAAAGAAAATGATCACTTGCCTTAAGAAAAACCTTATTTGAGATTTTTCGAAATTTGCGATTCGACTCTATAATTTCTAAATCGTTTTGATAAGTGCTAGTTAGGTATTATGGGATATTACCATGCATTTAGAAGTGAAAAATTTTGAGTAGAAGGTTGTTTTCAAAAATTTAGGCCGTGGCCTTTTAGTGGTGGAGGAAGAAATTCCAAAAAATTTTCTAAGTCCACAATTGTGTGAAAATTTTGTATGTGTTGGATAATCTTAGTTTTGAAGAAAAATGAGTATAGGAAAGGTTGTTAGGAAGAAAAAAATGTGTAACTTGTAACGCAATAAAACTTCGATTTTTCTTAAAATAATATTTTTGAAAAGTTTTGTTGGGTTTCAAATGGTTTTGTTGTGTGTGAAACAAGTCCTTGAAGAGGAAAATCCAAAATGGTTTTAGTTTATGATTTGAAAACAAAATGATTTTCGTGTTATAAAAATAGTACAATTAACTTCGTGAATTTTTAAACACTATGAGAATAACCTGAAATCATTGAGGGATAGCTTTAGGAAGTACTTTAGACCCCTCTGGAGCTTTGAGAGCAAGTTTCGTTTTGATAGGATAATCGAGGAGTATTTTACTGATTGTACGCTACTTAACTTTTAGGTAGCGCGTATAATAGTTTAGACGAGAAAGAGATTAAGGAAAAGCTTGCTGAGGTAAGGGCACCTTTATTTTTCCGTCTTATATATGTATGCCTGGTTTTGGATTGTGTGAATGTTTGGCATGATTATATTATGTATTCTCGTGATGAGAAGGTGTTTTGTATCGCATGTGTGGTTTACATATGTTTGAGAATATATGTATAAATATGTGATTGGCGTGCATATGATTTTGAAAATATATGTACATATTATGATTGGTTTACATACACTTGAGAGGTATGTATTTGTTGCATTAGCATATAAGGGGAATCGTATGCTCATGCATTCATAGTAAGTGGTTAACGGGAATGGACCACGGGGTGCGACGACCAGTGATTGGTGTCCTCCTTTTTGAGTTGGTGTTGTCCGTGTGACTCACCCGGTGTTATCCCACCGTGATTGTTTTGGTATTGTCGGAGAGACTCTACCTGGTGTTATCCCACCACTAGTAGGAGGTGTTATCCCACCTGAGCCTACGACCTTCTGCAGAGGTTTATTCCGGAATAATTCATGCATGTGAAAAAGACCCGGCTAGGGTGATCACAATCATTTAGAGTCTGCATTGATAGGCTGGTGTGCATTTCAATACTGTGTGCAAGTACATGAACTGCTAAGTGTTTATGCGCTTTTATATATACATGCTTTTTGCTGTTGTGTTATGTGTGGTGACCCTTGCAACCTTTCATTTGCGGGCTCCTCCCACCCAGACGATGGATCACCATTTGTTACCGGTGCTCGTGAGAGGGACGGTGACGAGGTGGGACTTTCTTGATCGCCTGCTTCTGCCTGCCTGGAGCCTCGACCCAGCTTCCGGTACGGCTAGTTACCATGGGCGCGTTAGGATTACTACTTACCTTGGTACCCGTCAGGTTCACCAGTGTCTGATATGGCAGACTCCACCTTTCTCCATACCTCTACCGGTACTGCTCAGTGCACTTTGGACGGTTCCTGGGGGACCCCTGCCAGGGGCGCCAGACACACCAGAGGGTGGTGGATCGGTCGTTGGAGAGACCTCCACGGATGGACTAGTCACTTCTTCTTCCTCTTCCATGGGCAGTTGGGGTGATGGGGCTTTACCCGACTTCTTAGGGGAGCCGGAAGGTGTTTTTCAGGAGGCAGCGGCTGCTGCAGGGGATGGGTCCATTGGAGGACCCGGAGTACCTCACTTGGTATCTCCCACTTCTACCTTGAGCTTGGTACTGTTATCGAGTGATACGGATGACTCCTGATGTCGATGTGCATGATAGGACTAGGACCGCTGACTTTAGATTAGTATTCTTTTGGACAGGCCTTGTTGGTCGGTGACTGGTAGCATGATTTGTAGTAGGTTCTAACGTTTTTGGATGACTGTACTCTATACTCTTACACTTTGGATGAGCCTCTTTTGGTATTGGCTGTAGTATTTCCCTAGTCACGACTACCTTGTATGTTTGTCGTGAACTAGATGTTATGTTTTGGATATGTAACTATTCAGGTACACACTTTGCTTATGAGAAGCACTATTGATGCATATAGTACTATTTCAGTCACCTTGTTGGTCGTACTATTATATGCTTTAGTTCTGTTGTATGAATAACGCCGGCTCTTGTAAAATATTTTCCGCGCACTCTGTCTCGTGTTTAAAAAAAAAAAAAATAATAACAATGCCCCTTTTTAGGTTTTGAAAAACGGGGTGTTACATGGATACCGTTGTGTACAACAAAATTCAGTATATGGATACACTTGCATTCCTTGCTTGCATACACAACTTACTCTTGTGGCACCATTTGCCACTGTTCCAATACTCTCTTGTGATAAGTATCTTCTTCAACGACTGTTCCTCGGTTGTAGTTTCACTACGAATTTAACTCGGGAATCCAGAGTTCACTTCAGCTCTAAACCATAATACCCTGCCTACCATACACAATACTGAGTTGATCAGGCTCAGCACGCGATGGTTTCAGCGTAAACAGTCCAGATCCAAAGGGTCTGTATTACTTAGGAAGAGTTGGAATGACTCATGGCAAGGTCCGATACTGGATCGACCTGCTCTGATACCAATTATAACGCCCCAACTAAAATATCTAGAATATTTAGTTAAGACATAAATAAATGGTACTGAGTACATAACATTAACGAGTTTAAACAACTGAATTACAAGAATTTTCTTACAACAAAAGATGAACTTAAACGAATACAGCGGAAACAAATAAGATTCAGAAATAACAGAATAAGCTAAAGCAAAGGAAGACTAAGTCGTCTAATGCGATGATCCAAGCTCAACTCCAATCATCAGCTCCATCCTGGTCCTTGCTCCAGAAAACCTGTCTACCTAAAAGAAATTGGTTTGGAGTAGGGTGAGACTACTAAGCCTCAGTGAGTCCTACTACCCTCCTAGAGGTGACTACACCGGGGGCACCTAAAATCAGTCGTTTCAATACTAACATAATCATAACATAATAGCATAAATATAGGTGTAACACAGAAATTAACTCTTATTCATTTTAACCGCAAGGATTCTCCGAGGTGAGCATATCTCGGAGGCCTGCCTTGTCCGTCGATCGGACCGATCACGGCATACAGCTCACAATACATAACCTGATGAATAATCCCATTGGGAAAATCCATATGCGACAATTCAAAGTCGCTCCTAATTGACTGATACTAATTTAGTTATTACTACCATAATTCCCAAAATCCCGGGGAGCATACAATCCTAATTAATTTCTAGGTTATGCCCTACAGATTATCTGTGCTTAACATGCTATTCAACATTATGTCAATCACATCAATGCAAGTTATCTGACTCCGATGAGGGTATAAAACGAGTGTGTAAAGTTTTAAAAATAATTATGAAATTATAGGCCTTTCTGTTCAAGCTCGCTCTGGCAAGTCACTAGCTCGCTATGGCGAGATTATAGGTCCTGACCTAAATCAACTCGCTGTGGCGAGCAGTAGCTCGCCATGGCGAGTTTCATCAGCCCAGAACCCAGCTCGCCATGAATGCTCGCCAACTACTCGCTGGAGCGAGTTCATGCAGAACTGCCCTGTTTTTACAGAAATTATGATTTTTCAACTAACACCTACAACCCTCATTTTAGACAGTGCATCAACATATATTAACATAATATAGAATGGAATGGAGAGGAATTTGGGATTTAATCCCTCTCACACAACATTTCCTAAAATCCTAGATTAACATGCAATTTATTTAATTTAGGTGAAACTAGCTAAACTAGCCTAAAGAACCCACCTGTATTGAGATTAACTCAGAAGCTTTATCACTGAATCGAAGCTCAGCTACAACCACAAAGCCCTCTGCAACATAACTCACTGAAACCCCATTTGTTTTCTTGAACAAAACTACAAAGGAATGGAATTAGGTAGATTATAAAGCTAGCTTATGGTTAAGAGAATGAATATTGTCCTAATAACAACTGAGAAGGAATCAAAGGGTTAGAAACAACTCACCATAAATTGAGAGAATGGTAGCACGAAATTGAAAGAACATGCATCAGTGCAGGCTGTTCTGCACTACTCGCCGGGGCGAGTGGTTTGCTCGCTAAGCGAGCTTACCAGGTAGCAGGTATACAGCTCTGCCTTTTCTTCGAAATTCCACCTTCAACAACACCCATGACATCCCCAATGTCTCTTGGTTCATATTTTCGGTGATATAACCACATGCAATCACGGATTTCAAGCTTAGGTTAGGATTTGAGTGATTGGATTCAAAGAAAGGGGAAAAACTCAATTCTTTAAAGAGGATGAAATTCTTACCTTATTCTTAGGATTCAATCATCAGTAGCAACTTCAGTAACTCACATCACAATGCATCAATCTCACACATGCAACATCTCCTTCCCAAATAATGATTAGGTTTAACAAGCATAGAAAAAGGGTGGAATACGGCTAAGAATGGGGGATTTAATGGAATGAAGTCTTGCTTTGTATTTAAGATGACTCAAGGGTTAGCTATTCTTGGTTGCATGTGGATTTTTAACCAAGAAGCTAAGAGAAGTAAGGTGGTGGTAGTGAGGGTGGCGTGAAAGAAGAAGAGAGAATGAGGTTTGTTCTCTGACTCTTGGTTCAGGAAGTGGGACATAAGAAATGAGTTTATTTAGCCAAGCCTTGAGTTTTATAACTAAGGGTGTGGGTCCCACTTGGTTAAAAGTCCATTACCTAATAATATAAGGGTCTCTTAGATGTAGTGTATTAAGTGTGTGACAAATTTTTACTCACTTAATCCAGTTAGTCCCCAAATAGTTTACTTTAATTAATAATCTCGTATTAATTAAAGTTAGGTTGTTACAGATTTTTCTTTGAGGAAGCTTATCCAAGTGTATCTTGAAAATCATCCACAACAAAAAAGGCATACCTTCTTCCTCCAAGACTTTCAACTTGCACGGGTCCCATCAAGTCCATGTGGAGGAGTTCTAAAACTCTAGATGTTCCCTGATGTGGCAACATTGGGTGTGACATCTGGATCTGTTTGCCTATCTGACACTCTCCACAGATATCCTTTTCTTCAATTGTGAGCTTTGGTAGTCCTCTGATAGCTTCTTTGGAGATGAGTCTCATCATTCCTCTTAAGTGCAGGTGCCCAAGCTTTTGGTGCCATAGTTTTGCTTCATCCTTTTGACTCACAAGACATGTAGTAGAATGAGCTGTTTCTGGAGGAATCCATAAGTAGCAATTGTCTTTTGACCTTTCTCCTTTCATCAGCAGCTCTCCTTTGTTAGTGGTTACAAGGCATTCATTCTTTGTAAAATCAACTTTAAGTCCTTGATCACAGAGTTGACTTATGCTGATCAAGTTTGTCTTTAACCCTTTCACAATCAAAACATCATCAAGTTTTGGTAAACCACTGTAGTGGAGTTTCCCAATTCCCTTGATCTTTCCTTTAGCTCCATCACCAAAGGTCAGATAGCTGGTGGTATATGACTTTATGTCTTTTAAGTATTTTTCTACACATGTCATATGCCTGGAGCAGTCACTATCAAAGTACCAATCTTCTCTTGATGAGGGTCCGAGGGATATATGAGCTATGTGAGCAGCTTCTTTGACTCTTGGCTTCCATTCTTTCTTGACCTTGGCCCTTGCATGATAAGCTCTGGTTTGTGATTGAGGTTTCTTCTTTGGGTAACCATAGAGCTTATAGCAGGAGGATTTTCTATGACCATTTTTTCCACAGTAGTGACACTTTATATGTAATATCCCACATTCTAAATTACCTAATTAATTTTAATTAGAGCTTTCGCCTAATATTCTAAATTAATTAGTGATGTTAATTAATTGAAATCATGAGATTAAGGTGTTATGTGCAAGTTAGTAATCTTAATTAAGTCTAAGACTATACAATTCACCTTAACCTTACTCTTATGACTAGTTAACACCAAGAGGAAATTTCAAACTTCCCTCCTCCACCTCAACTCCCTCTCTCACGTGTCTCTCTCTCACTCTCCTTCCCTCATGACTCACTCTTGCCATGACTCATTGTTCCACTCACTTTCCCAACTACTAATGAAGCATGCAAGAGAACAACTCCCTTCATTTCTCATCACTTCAGAAATCTGAAGCAATTTTTCTCTCTAACTCCCTCATTTCTCACGCCAACATCAACAACAACAAGCAACAATCCAAAACTTTCAATTCCCTCAAACACATGACTTTGGCCTTATCTTACAAACCCATTATCAAACATCTGAGCTAAATTCACATGCAAGACCCAAGCACCAAGAATCTCTGAGTTATTATTTCCCCAAAACCTCACATGATACAAAATGACAACAACCCCAATCTCACATTTTCCAAGCCAATAACATATCATGCAGCCCAAGATTCAAACAAATTCGTGTACTGTTTATACACCTCAGAAACCACTATAAATAACCCTCCATTTCAGCTGAATTCATCATCAAACACCATCAAATTCGTAGAGCAAAAATAAGAGGTTTCAAGAGTTCAAAATTCCAAATTCTGGTCTGGGGTTCGTGGGGCTTTGTGAGAGGTTGCAGTAACTGTAGTAGAGCTCAGAAGCAAGGATTAAAGCTTCATTCCAGGTGGGTTCTTAGGATAGTTTAGCTAGATTTCCTAAAATATGAAATTATGCATGTTAACATAGGAATTAGGGAATTGTTGTGTGAGGGAAATTAACTCCCAAATTTCCCTCCATTCTATCTCATATTATATGTTGTATGTTTCTGCACTAGCTTAAATGAGGAATGTAGGTGAAACCATTAGAAATTTCTGAATTTCGCAAAACAGGGGCCATTTTGCATGAACTCGCCATGGCGAACTGATGGCGAGCACTCATGGCGAAAATAAGGTTCTGGGCTGAAGAACTTCGCCAGGCGAGTATTCTCTCGCCAGGCGAGTTATTTAGGTCAGTGCCTGATATTTTGCTGTGGCGAGCTGGCGTTTCGCCATAGCGAGATTGTCCAGAATGACCTGTAAACCTGCCATGGCGAGCAGGTAACTCGCCGTGGCGAGCTTACACAGAACAACCTGCAACTTTTGATTTTTAAACTGTTTTGATCACTCGATTTATTTCCTCATCTGAGATAGACAAATTGCAGAAGTATAACTGATATAATGTGGAATAGAATGTTAATCACAGATGATCTTAGGGTATAACCTAGAAATAATTAAGATTGCATGTTCCCCGGGATTTGGAAATTCATGGTTGTAATAACCCAATTTAGTATCAGTCAATTAAGAGCGAATTATATCGCACTATGGACTCCCAATGGGATAATCCATTAGGTTATGACTATGTGAGCTTCATGCCGTGACCGAATCGGTTGACGGATATGGCAGGCCTCTGAGACCTGCTCACCTCAGAGTGTCCTAGTGTTAAAATGAATAAGATATACTTTTGTGTTACACCTTTATTTATGCTTATGTATTATGATATATCTGTTAGTATGCATGACTGATTAGGATTCCCCGGTGTAGTCACCTTAGGAGGGTAGTAGGACTCACTGAGGCTTAGTTGTCTCACCCCACTCCAAACAATTATTTTTCAGATAAGCAGGTTGGTTAAGGTATGTTGTTCGGTGTGCTTGCAGCTGTGCTTGGAGATGGCATTTCTTTCATGCATTTCTAGTTGTCTTGAGTTGTTTATTCTTATTCAATAATGCTTTGTTGTACCAATTCCTATCGTTTCCGCTGAACTTTGTATCTTTGTTGTAATCAGCACCTGCGTGTGCCTGAATTTCTATTTGTAATAATAATGACTCGGTTATCAACAATAATATTTCACGTATTATTCTAGACATAGACTTGGGGTGTTATAATTGGTATCAGAGCAGGTCGATTCAGATCGTGCCAGAGTTCATTAGTATTACTATCCGAATCCCAGTATTTGTCTGGATTTCTAACATCTGTTCTAGATGTCATGTCACTTTAAGCCTAGCTAACTTGACTTGATATTGGCAGTTAGAGCACTATGTCAGGAGCAAGACGAGGACCTGGAAGGCCTAGAAGGAACGTTGCTGATGATGATGACGAACCTAGAATGTATGGTGACGCTAATGCAAACATGTGGGCTGAGATGATGCATCAGTAGCAGCAGTTCCAAGCCCAACAAGCCCAACAGCATCAAGAATTCATGAATATGTTTCAGCAGCACATGAACAATCCTCCACCTCAGCAGCAGGGATCAAGCGCTGCATTCCGTGAATTCTGCCGAATGAGTCCGCCGGAGTTTTATGGGGAGTACAATCCAGCGAAAGCCAGGGAATGGATTCAACGAATGAGTGGAATCCTTGAATCCATGGATTGCACCGAAGTTGACAAAGTGACATTCGTCTCCCGCTTCTTTAGGGGCGACGCGTGTAACTGGTGGGATGGAACCAAGGCGTACATGGAGGCCAGTCAAATGGAGATGAATTGGGAAAATTTCTGATGCCTTTTCGTTGGACATTATATCCCAGAGAGTTACCAATTCCAAATGGAACGTGAGTTGACTGAACTGAAGCAGGGAAACATGTCTGTGGCGGAGTACACCATGAAGTTCAACGAGCTGGTCCGTTATGTGATGGATGGGAATGATGCTCCCAGTGAATCATGGAAGATGAAAAAGTATCGGTTCGGGCTGAGAGCTGACATAGCGCACGATGTCTCTATGCAACATATCACTACCTTTGGTGATTTGGTGCAAAAGAGCTATCATGCTGAAGCTGATCTGGGTAACATACACAAGGAGCGTAGTGAAGCCTTTCAGAAGAAGAAGGATTCTGGAAAATTCAATCTCCAAGTGAGGACTAAAGGTACTACCAGTAAAGGAAAGCAGAGCTACTCTCAACACCGAAGAATTGTGCAGAGTGCGGTTTCCCTCACAGTGGAGAATGCATGAAGAGAAGGAATATGTGTTACTATTGTAAGCAGCCAGGCCACTACAAGCATGAATGTCCTAAGCTGAAGAGACAGGGAGATCCCAGCGGTGCCTCAAAAAGCAAAGGTCGGGTATACTCACTTGACGGTGAGAATGTCAAATCTAATAATGCTTTAATTATGGATGTATGCAAGTTAGGCCAGTCTGAAGTTTTAGTCTTGTTTGATTGTGGAGCTACTAATTCCTTTATAGCCGTTGACTGTGTTCAGCGACTGCAATTACCCTCTGTGCCTTTAATTCCCCCGATGACTGTAGCTGTTGCTACAGGTGGCAAGGTTACCTCTAAACGTGTTTGTCAGAATTGTCCCGTTCTTGTGGGCAGTAAGGTCTATCATATAGATCTGATTTGTCTACCTCTGAAGGATATAAATGTGGTCCTAGGCATGGATTGGCTTTCCGCCAATACTGTGTACATTGGATGTGCTGAAAAGAATCTCTTCATTCCAACTGAAACATCACCAGAAAGTAGAGCTATTACTGCTTTACTCCAGAATACTCATCAAATGATCCAGTACTTAGGTGCTAGCAGCAAATGTTTCAGTGTCTTGTTTACCATCGATCCGGAACCCAGTTTGAGCCCCAGTGATATTCCAGTTGTTAGTGAGTTCTTAGATGTTTTCCTAGATGATATTATATATTTACCTCCTGAAAGGGAAGTTGAGTTTTCTATCGACCTAGTTCCTGGATCCCAGCCAATCTCAGTTGCTCCTTATAGGATGTCTCCCTTAGAGCTTCACGAACTGAAATCTCAGCTTGAAGAGTTACTTCAGAAACACTTTATCCGACCCAGTGTCTCACCTTGGGGAGCACCGGTGTTACCCGTGAAGAAGAAAGATGGTACGATGCGTTTGTGCATTGATTATCGCCAACTCAACAAGGTCACAATTAAGAACAAGTATCCCTTACCAAGAATCGATGACCTTTTGGATCAACTCAGAGGTGCTACTGTCTTTTCCAAGATTGATCTTCGTTCTGGATATCATCAGATCCGTATCAAGTCCTCGGATGTTTCCAAGACAGCATTCAGGACTCGCTATGGACATTATGAATTCTTGGTCATGCCGTTCGGTTTGACTAATGCTCCAGCCATCTTTATGGACTACATGAATCGGATATTCCAGCCGTACCTTGACCAGTTTGTTGTCATTTTCATTGATGACATTCTGATCTATTCTAAGGATTCACAGGAGCATGCGGAACACCTGAGAATCGTGCTGAGCATCCTAAGAGAGAAGCAACTGTATGCCAAATTCAGCAAGTGCGAATTTTGGCTATCTGAAGTTAAATTCTTGGGACATGTCATATCGCAAGGCGGTGTGTCTGTTGATCCATCCAAGGTTGAAGCAGTGTTGAATTGGGAAAGACCCAGAAGTGTTACCGAAGTCAGAAGTTTCCTTGGTTTGGCAGGTTATTACCGGAGATTCATCTTAGGATTTTCGGAGATTGCCTTACCGTTAACCCGTCTGACCAGGAAAGATGCGACCTTTGATTGGGATGCTGCTTGTGAATGGAGTTTCAGAACTTTAAAGGAAAAGCTAACCACAGCACCAGTGTTAGTAATTCCTGACCCAACCCGCAAGTACGTGGTGTACTGTGATGCGTCCAACAAGGGACTTGGATGTGTAATGATGCAAGATGGAGCAGTTGTAGCGTATGCATCCAGGCAGCTAAAACCTCATGAGCAGAATTATCCTACCCATGATCTGGAGTTAGCAGCCATTATCTTTGCAATCAAAATCTGGAGACATCATCTGTATGGAGTGCAGTTTGATCTGTTCAGTGATCACAAAAGTTTGAAGTACTTGTTTGATCAGAAGGAGTTGAATATGAGGCAACGGCGTTGGATGGAGTATCTCAAAGATTTGAATTTCAATCTCAATTACCACCCTGGAAAGGCCAATGTGGTGGCAGATGCCCTGAGCAGAAAGACATTGTATGCATCAGAGTTGTTGATGCAACAGTGCGGTCTGTACGAGAAGTTTAGGGATCTCAACCTGAACGTGATATATCGTAAGAGCGGTATTCACATCAACAGAATTGAAATGTCCTGTGAGTTACACCCAAGGATTGTGCAGGCTCAGCAGGATGACGTAGAGTTGCAGAAGAGAGTAAACCATCCGGAGTTTTCAGTAGCCACGGACGATGCTATTCTCTATGAAGGCAGACTTTGTGTACCTCGGAATGATGAGTTGAAGCGGTTGATTCTAGAAGAGGCACACAAGAGTGGATTTTCAATTCACCCTGGATCCACCAAAATGTATCATGATTTGAAGGAGATTGCTGAATTCGTGTCCAGGTGTATTGTTTGTCAACAGGTGAAGATTGAACATCAGAAACCTGGAGGACCGTTGCAACCATTGGATATTCCTGAGTGGAAATGGGAACATATCACCATGGACTTTGTAGGAGGACTGCCACGTAACCAGAGAGGTCAAGATTCGATCTGGGTAATCGTGGACCGGTTGACTAAGTCAGCTCATTTCATTCCAGTGAAATCCACCTACAAGGCCCCTCAATATGCAGCCATATTCATGGAGCAGATTGTAAGGCTACATGGGGTACCTATGAGTATTGTGTCAGATAGGGACCCGATTTTCACTTCAAGATTTTGGAAAGCATTTCAGAATGCGATGGGGACTCGATTGAGGATGAGTACGTCGCATCACCCTCAGACTGATGGTCAGTCAGAAAGGACTATTCAGACCCTTGAGGATATGCTTCGAGCTTGTGTATTGGAAGATGGCGGTTCGTGGAGTAATCACTTACATCTAATTGAATTTGCCTATAACAACAGTTACCATGCCAGTATCGGTATGGCGCCTTATGAAGCTCTGTATGGCAGGAAGTGTAGAACTCCGTTGTGTTGGACAGAAGTTGGTGATCGTAGTTTCTTGGGACCAGATATAGTCCAAGAGACCACTTTAAAGATCAAGTCTATTCGGGATAAGCTGAAAGTTGCTCAAAGTCGGCAGAAGAGTTATGCCGACAAGAGAAGAAGGTTTTTGGAATTTCAGGAAGGTGACCATGTGTTCTTGAGAGTTAATCCTAAGTTGGGTTTGTGAGGTGTTTTCAAAACTAAGAAGCTCTGTCCAAGATTCATTGGACCTTATCAGATCCTTCGACGCGTCGGTCCTGTAGCCTATCAGTTAGCTCTTCCTCCATCTATGTCAGGATTACACGACGTGTTTCATGTGTCTCAGCTACGGAAGTACATTCCTGATCCTTATCGTCCAGTGGAACTGGAACAGATCGATCTTCAGCCAGATCTAACCTATCAGCCGGATCCTGTTCGGATTGTCGAGCGTGACGCTAAGATACTTCGGAACAAGAGAATTCCCATTGTCAAAGTTGAATGGGCTCAGTCTCCTGACGGTGAATTCACTTGGGAACTGGAGTCAGACATGCGGAAGAGTTATCCATACCTGTTTTCGAGGTAAATTTCTTAATTTCGAGGACGAAATTTCTTTAAGGGGGGGTAGGTTGTAATATCCCACATTCTAAATTACCTAATTAATTTTAATTAGAGCTTTCGCCTAATATTCTAAATTAATTAGTGATGTTAATTAATTGAAATCATGAGATTAAGGTGTTATGTGCAAGTTAGTAATCTTAATTAAGTCTAAGACTATACAATTCACCTTAACCTTACTCTTTTGACTAGTTAACACCAATAGGAAATTTCAAACTTCCCTCCTCCACCTCAACTCCCTCTCTCACGTGTCTCTCTCTCACTCTCCTTCCCTCATGACTCACTCTTGCCATGACTCATTGTTCCACTCACTTTCCCAACCACTAATGGAGCATGCAAGAGAACAACTCCCTTCATTTCTCATCACTTCAGAAATCTGAAGCAATTTTTCTCTCTAACTCCCTCATTTCTCACGCCAACATCAACAACAACAAGCAACAATCCAAAACTTTCAATTCCCTCAAACATATGACTTTGGCCTTATCTTACAAACCCATTATCAAACATCTGAGCTAAATTCACATGCAAGACCCAAGCACCAAGAATCTCTGAGTTATTATTTCCCCAAAACCTCACATGATACAAAATGACAACAACCCCAATCTCACATTTTCTAAGCCAATAACATATCATGCAGCCCAAGATTCAAACAAATTCGTGTACTGTTTATACACCTCAGAAACCACTATAAATAACCCTCCATTTCAGCTGAATTCATCATCAAACACCATCAAATTCGTAGAGCAAAAATAAGAGGTTTCAAGAGTTCAAAATTCCAAATTCTGGTCTGGGGTTCGTGGGGCTTTGTGAGAGGTTGCAGTAACTGTAGTAGAGCTCAGAAGCAAGGATTAAAGCTTCATTCCAGGTGGGTTCTTAGGATAGTTTAGCTAGATTTCCCAAAATATGAAATTATGCATGTTAACATAGGAATTAGGGAATTGTTGTGTGAGGGAAATTAACTCCCAAATTTCCCTCCATTCTATCTCATATTATATGTTGTATGTTTCTGCACTAGCTTAAATGAGGAATGTAGGTGAAACCATTAGAAATTTATGAATTTCGCAAAACAGGGGCCATTTTGCATGAACTCGCCATGGCGAACTGATGGCGAGCACTCATGGCGAAAATAAGGTTCTGGGCTGAAGAACTTCGCCAGGCGAGTATTCTCTCGCCAGGCGAGTTGTTTAGGTCAGTGCCTGATATTTCGCCGTGGCGAGCTGGCGTTTCGCCATAGCGAGATTGTCCAGAATGACCTGTAACCCTGCCATGGCGAGCAGGTAACTCGCCGTGGCGAGCTTACACAGAACAACCTGCAACTTTTGATTTTTAAACTGTTTTGATCACTTGATTTATTTCCTCATCTGAGATAGACAAATTGCAGAAGTATAACTGATATAATGTGGAATAGAATGTTAATCACAGATGATCTTAGGGTATAACCTAGAAATAATTAAGATTGCATGTTCCCCGGGATTTGGAAATTCATGGTAGTAATAACCCAATTTAGTATCAGTCAATTAAGAGCGAATTATATCGCACTATGGACTCCCAATGGGATAATCCATTAGGTTATGACTATGTGAGCTTCATGCCGTGACCGAATCGGTTGACGGATATGGCAGGCCTCTGAGACCTGCTCACCTCAGAGTGTCCTAGTGTTAAAATGAATAAGATATACTTTTGTGTTACACCTTTATTTATGCTTATGTATTATGATATATCTGTTAGTATGCATGACTGATTAGGATTCCCCGGTGTAGTCACCTTAGGAGGGTAGTAGGACTCACTGAGGCTTAGTTGTCTCACCCCACTCCAAACAATTATTTTTCAGATAAGCAGGTTGGTTAAGGTATGCTGTTCGGTGTGCTTGCAGCTGTGCTTGGAGATGGCATTTCTTTCATGCATTTCTAGTTGTCTTGAGTTGTTTATTCTTATTCAATAATGCTTTGTTGTACCAATTCCTATCGTTTCCGCTGAACTTTGTATCTTTGTTGTAATCAGCACCTGCGTGTGCCTGAATTTCTATTTGTAATAATAATGACTCGGTTATCAACAATAATATTTCACGTATTATTCTAGACATAGACGTGGGGTGTTATATTATAGTAGTGAACTTCTTCTTGTGTGTGTGTGTCTCTGATGTGGTGTAGGATGTGGCAACATCATCTCAATGTCAAATCCTTTTTGAGCAGGAACAAAGTTTGATAGGAGGTAAAGGCTATGTTTTTTCCTTTCTTCTCAACTTTTTCACTGAAGCTCATCTCAATGGTTTGAAGAGAGTCTACTACTTCTTCTACTTTCATGCTTGCAATATCTTGAGCTTCTTCAATAGCTGTGACCTTCATGTCAAACCTCTTTGGCAAAGATCTGAGGATTTTTCTTACCAACTTCTCATCAGATAGCCTTTCTCCCAAGGAATCAAAGGAGTTTGCTAGGGCAAGAATACTCATATGAAAGTCATAGATGGTCTCTTCTTCTTTCATTCTGAGATTCTCAAGTTTTGATTGGAGAAGTTGAAGTCTTGAGCTTTTTACCTTGGAGGTTCCTTCATGGGTTATCTTGAGTATCTCCCAAGCATCTTTGGCAACAGTGCATTGTTTGATGAGTCTGAACATGTTTTTGTCAACTCCATTGAATAATGCATTTAAAGCTTTGTTGTTGCCAAGAGCAAGAGTATCTTCTGCAGGAGTCCAATCTTCTTCTGGTTTGAGTACTTCTGTATCAGCTCCATTAGTATCCTTGACTTCGGGATGTTCCCAACCTCTTAGCACTGCTTTCCAAGTTCTACTATCAATAGATTTTAAGAAAGCAGCCATGCGTGATTTCCAATAATCATAGTTTGTGCCATTCAGAAGAGGTGGTTTGCTGACCAAACTTCCATCCTTGTCTATGGTTCCGAAAAGTATCTTTCCCTAGAGCTCACCCTAAAACAGAACAGGGTGCCTGCTCTGATGCCAATTGAAATTCCGGTAGCAAGTCACAGATGTGCAGCGTGATGTGGATCACGTTAGGGTTTAGGTATACGATGTGTTTCCTAATGTGCCAACATCATAGACATGCAATAACTTGATGAACAAGGAAAATAAAGTGCAAAAGATAAAGAACACAATGAGTTTGTTAACACAGTTTAGTGCAACTCACTTACGTCTGGGGGATACCAATCCAGGAATGAATCCATTATGATAGTTCCAATTCAAAGCTAAACAATCCCAGTTTACAACTTATCACTTAGACACTACCCGTGCTAATTCTACCTTGCTCTTCGCAAGATATGACAACCTCTAGTCGCTTCCTAGCTATCCTACCTTGCTCCTCACAAGGACCTTGCTCCTCACAAGGATTTTATCCTACCTTGCTCCTCACAAGGATTTTAAATAACAAACTCAATGATGGAGACGCACTCCTAACCTAAAGAATCCACTCGTGCTTAAAAGCTTTGAGTGATTCAAAGTTCAAATCTTGTTTCAAATTAGAACAAAGAAAAGAACAGCTCTGTGCTTAAAAGCTTAAGAGCTAAATACAACCCTAGTTCAAGTCTCAACGGAAACAAGAAACAAAAGGGACAAAGACTGAAAATCCTAATGACTAGAATTATGAATATTGATTTCAGTGATTAAACTATGTCTTCAGTCTTCCTTTATATAGAACGAGATCCTGAAAGCTGGCCATCGTATTTTTCAAGAAACAAACTTAATCTTTTACAAAAGATATGTTTGTTTTAAATCTTTTTAAATCTTCTAGTAACAAACTGACCTTTTTAAGTCTTTTCTGAATCTTTTTCAATCTTTCAGCTCGTTCCTTGGCGCGCAAGCTAGCGTGGATATGTTTGTTTCAAAACAAATCTTTTTCAAAAGATCACACGCAAATAATGAAAGCGCGTTTTTAGGGCATTCAGTTCAGGTACCATATGTGTGCACATCAGTCACCACATCTAGACCAAAGGCTTATTTTAACAAATGAAGCCAACCCTAAAACAAAATCAACCTCACAGGTTGAAAACACAATGTTTCTTATTTTCATCAATTTGGTTGTACTTGTTACATTCTGAATAATAAAGTACATCTTAAGAAATTTGACTCTAAAGCCTGTAAGGGTATTTTCATTGGATACTCTGAACGCTCTAAGTCATACACGGTGTATAATTCTGAAACTAAGACAGTGGAAGAATCTATGCACGTAAAGTTTGATGATAAAGAGCCTAATGATAAAAAGTCAGAGCCTGTTAAAGATTTGTCAGGATCTGATAACTCAGAAGATGAAGCTCCAGAGTATGACAACTACATAGAACCTGTAGAAGACTCTGAAACTCAAGAAGCAACACCTTCTGATGATCCTCAAGAACATCAAACTGATAATGATAACTCTGAAGCAACTAATATTCCAAGAAACACCTTCAAGTACAAATATTCACATCCTGAAGAGCTGATCCTTGGTAACAAGAATAGTCCTAGAAAATCAAGATCAAACTTCAGAGATGAAGAATCATTGTTTGGACTAGTATCCTTGATTGAACCAAAGACAACAAATGAAGCTCTCTCAGATGATGCTTGGATCGTTGCTATGGAAGAAGAGTTAAATCAATTCTAGAGAAATGATGTATGGGATCTGGTACCCAAACCCAAGCACAAGAACATTATTGGATCAAAATGGGTATACAAAAACAAGTTGAATGAGCAAGGTGAAGTAACCAGAAACAAAGCAGGACTTGATGCACAAGGATATAGTCAACAAGAAGGAATTGACTTTACTGAGACATATGCTCTAGTAGCTAGACTGGAAGCAATCAGGTTACTTTTATCTTATGCCGTCAATAATGGTATCACTCTATATCAAATGGATGTAAAAAGTGCATTTCTTAATGGTGTTATTTCTGAAGAAGTGTATGTCAAACAACCTCTTGGATTTGAAGATTTAGCAAATCCAGACCATGTGTTTAAACTCAATAAATCACTCTATGGACTTAAACAAGCTCCTAGAGCTTGGTTTGAGAGACTGAGTATCTTCTTAGTAAACAATGGTTTTGAAAAAGGTCAAGTTGATAATACACTATTCAGAAAAACACTAAAGAAAGACATTTTGATTATTCAAATTTATGTTGATGATATCATTTTTGGATCAACTAATGCCCACTCTGTCAAAGAATTTTTCTAAGTTTATGCAGGATGAATTTGAGATGAGCATGATGGGAGAATTGAAGTTCTTTCTGGGAATTCAAATTAATCAAACAAAGAAAGGAACATTCATTCATCAATCAAAATATATAAAAGATCTTCTGAAGAAATTCAATTTGGAAGATTGCAAGCCCATGAACACTCCAATGCATCCTACATCAAGCTTGAGCAAAGAAGAATCTGAAGACAAAGTTGATCAGAAGCTCTATCGAGGTATGATTGGATCTCTTCTTTACCTAACTGCTTCAAGACCTGATATTTTATTCAGTGTATGCTTGTGTGCAAGATTTCAATCAGATCCTAGAGAATCTCATTTCACTGTTGTGAAGAGAATCTTTAGGTATTTGAAAGCTACTTGTAACATTGGATTACTGTATCAGAAATCCAATGACTACAAACTGATTGGATTCGGTGATGCTGACTCTGCTGGTGATTGATGACAGGAATTTCTACGGTATTTTTAGTAGTATTATTAGTAGTAAAATGACCAAGACAAGCCCAAATACGAAGGAAAACCTACAAAAGCAAGAAAAAGCATCAAGACAGAGTCCAAGATGCAAAAAGACAAGAAAAAGACCAAAAAGTGAAGAAAATCAGCATTCCATCGCAGCACGGTGTGTGTCATCGTGCCACGATGAAAGGATGCTTGCTCGCCAAGGAATCAGAAGAAATAAATCTTGAGAAAATCTTCCATCGCAGTACGATGCTTCACAACGCAGTAATATGGAGTTACTTGGCGCCCAAGCTGATCAAATGCACAGGATCAGTTATAAAAGTAAACTGAATCTTCACATCGCAGTACGATGGCCTTATCGTGCTGCGATGTCTTGCTGAGGCCTATTACGAAAACTATAAATAGAGCCTCCCTTTCATTGTTTTATTCATTCATAAATAGTAGAACACTCTCTACTATAAGGAGAGGTTCAGAGGAGCTCTATTGGGCATAGTTTTCTCCCCTTACGGGAAAACTAACTCAGCAAGGTATGTTTTCTTTAGGCTTTTGTATTTAGGTTATAATTCTTGTAATTTAAATATGTAGTCTTTATAATTTATGCCTTAGGTTGTGGTGGAGAAGATGAACTCCCCTATGAATATTTGGAGTATGTGATTGAGTCTAAGTTATAATAAATGATATTTAAAGTATTATGTTTGTTATTTAATTTCGTGCACTTTAATAACGTATTCTCGTAATCTAGCCAGATAAGCGGGCGCCCTTAGAATTGATATCAGGTTTTGACTTGATATGGTCCAGAACTCATAGTAAATAATTGTAGGTGTATAGAGACGGTAACATCCTGAAATAGTCATGAACTGAGCGGTTAGAGGAGGAATCATGCACTGGGTGTGATATGAGATTTTAGAAGATGAACAGCCCGATACTAGGACCTAGAGGTTAATTGGTGAAGGTTATAATGCATGTCTAAAAACAACTCACTTAGTAATTAGTGTATGTGACAAATCGAGGTTAGGCTCTCGTAGGTACCTTAGTTGTTAATGTAGGGAAACTTTAATAGGCATAGTGTAATAGTAAGGTATTACTACAACAAGGATAATTCACCGCCGAACATAATCTAAATAACTATGTTATACACCGGTCATGCTAAATATGAAGAAGGGAGGGAGCAACCACCATACCTAGCCTCTATATTTCTTGAATCTATTATTTATACATTCTGTTATTTATATTTCTGCAACGCATTACGCTATATTTTATAAAAACCTTTTTCAAAAATCCAAAGCGAATGTAACTATCACAAACTTAAATAACGCTAGTGAAGCTTCGGCACGATCCCTATGGATACGAATTCATTCTAAACACTAGAATGTGAATTATTACTAGACGACAGACTGATGCACTTGCCAGACCCTAGTCAAGTTTTTGGCGCCGTTGCTAGGGATTGTGTTTACAAAGCCTTACTAGATTTATTTAAGTTTGCAAAAAATTTCAAAAATACAAAAAAATTAAAAAAAATCAAAAATCTTGTTGATGATTGTGGAATTTGATCTGTGAAAATTCTGGCTAAGGATAAGTCTTGGTATTTAAGAGATCTGGTGTGATCCACCTCACTTACCTGGGAATTTTCATGGTGACAAAGACACATGAGACAAACCAAAAATAGTTTCATCATTTACTTTTCCAGTGCTACTGAAGGTGTTCATTTGTTGTGTTTGATAACAGGTATTCTGGAGTTTGAGTACGACCCTGAACCCGAAAGAACATTCCGGAAAAGAAGAGCAGCACAGAAGCTTGCAACATCCAGTGATCACAAAACAGAAGAGGAGCCTACCACCAAAGCCATGGGGGACGAGCAAAGAGTTACAATGGGAGATTACTGCAAGAGGACTGACACAGATCAGATCTCACTGGGATTCCAGCCGGCGAATCCAGCTAACTTTGATATTAAGGGTAATGTTCTTACAGGTTTTCGGGAGAACCAGTTTGACGGACGTGCCAACAATGATCCCTGGGATCATCTTGCAAAGTTTTCAGAGGCATGTCAGATCCAGAAGGTGTCGGAAAACGTTTCTGATGACCAGAAGAAGCTACGTTTGTTTGCTTTTTCTCTTGCAGGTCCAGCTAAAGATTGGTTTCAATGCTTGTCAAGGGGAACGATTGCAGCATGGAAGGAGCTTGAAGACAAGTTCCTGGAGAGATTCTTCACACACACACTATTCCAAAAGAGAAAGTCTGAGATTCTAAGTTTCAAACAGTATGAATCTGAAACAATGTGCGAGGCTTATGAACGGTTCAAGTTACTTATGTGAAGGTGTCAAACCACAGCATTAGTGTTATGGAACAGATGCAACTATTCACTGCTGGTATGAAGATGCAACACAGGATGATACTAGATGCCTCAGCTGGTGGGTCCATCAAAGTAAAGACCTATGCAGAGACTAAGGATCTGGTTGAGCAGATGTGCCAGAATGAATACAACATGAGTCATGATCGAGCTGAAAAGACACCTGGAATTCTAAAGGTGGACCAGGAGATTGCCTACAACGTAGAGATTGAGTTACTAAGGAGGCAACTTGCTGATAAAGAGAAAGCTGTGAAAGAAGCTAGTGTTAAAAATGTATAAGGGGTCTGTGATTTCTGCCTAGAAGATCACCCTAATGGGCATTGTTTGCCAGGAGGGAGCGAAGAGCAGGTGAATTACATGGGAAATAACTACAACCCAGTTTGGAGCAAACACCCAAATTTACGCTGGGACCAGACAGGGAACCAGGCTCAAGTTGCACCTCAACCAAGAAAGCCATCTCCACTGGAAGAGTTACTCAACAAATTTGCTAACATGAGCAAAACTAACTTTGAAAATATCCAGACTACAGTAGCCAACCAGGGGGCGACGATAAAAAGTCTTGAAACCCAGATTGGTCAACTATCTAAACTGGTAAGCACTCATGTTTCTAAAGTTATTGCAGGTAACACGGTGGACAATCCAAATGAGGAGTGCAAAATGCTGAAAGACATGAACACAGGGCATATGTACGAGGAAGAAAAGCTAAAAGCGTTCGAAGAGTGGTTCGAGGCTACGATGGAAATGACAATGGGGAAATTTTATGATGATTACTTAAGTGAGCTAGAAGAATACAGAATCGACCCAACAGCGAAACCACGCCTGCCAATGGAGAAGACAGATCCTGGATGCGTCACCATACTCTGTTAAATTGAGGAAGCAGAAGTCAGAGCATTATAGGATGTGGGTTCAAGTGTGAATCTAATGCCATTATCTCTGGCAGAAAAATTTAAACTCATAACACAAACTGCAGGTACAAAAAGGAAACTCACATTAGCAGATCAATCCACTATTCATGTAGAAGGCTTGATGAAGGATGTCTTGGTGAAAGTCGAAGACCTGGTATTTCCAGCAGACTTCATGATCCTGGATATTAAAGAAGACGAAGAGCATCACATTATCCTTGGAAGACCATTCTTAGCAACTAGCAGGGCACTCATTAATGTGGGGCTCGTCGAGTTGACTCTAAGAAGTGGAGCGGAGGAAAGAACTATCAAAACTTCCAAGACCAAAAGGGAAGTATGCTTCATGCTTGAGTGGAAAGACAAGGAAGCTACACCACCGACTCCAGTTCAAGAAGTACAGGTAAAGGTAGAGATAGCAGAGCTGGAGAATGAAATGGCGCAGCTAGAGATAGAGACAGCTCAGGAACAGGAGGTACCCGAAGAACTCACTGAAAAATTGAAGAGGCTGACCATTGAAGTGGACATTCGAGCAACATGGGTCAAAACATGGGGTAGAAACCGAAAGGTGGCCAGAAAATCTAAGTTTAGGGTTAATACGCCACCTCTGAAGAAGCCTGCTGCTAAGAGAAAAGAGGAAAGAGAAAACAAAAGCTGGGTTAATGCACCAAAAGAACAAAAGAAGGAACATCCACCAAAAGGCAAAGGGAAGTCCATCATAAAAATAGTACCTTCAAAAGATGATGGACAACTCTGTTTTGCCACCTTCAAAGAAAAACAGAACCCAGAGAAGTATGAAAGAAGC
This sequence comes from Trifolium repens, assembly GCA_030408175.1. NCBI lineage: Eukaryota > Viridiplantae > Streptophyta > Magnoliopsida > Fabales > Fabaceae > Trifolium > Trifolium repens. The sequence continues at coordinate 34,670,516 of CP125838.1, read as the reverse complement.
AACAAGAAAGAGGGAGGATCTAAGGCGAAGGCTCCTACAGAAGAGAGAGACATGCGAACCTATCCTCTGTAATGGAGGAAATGCCTCAAGCTAATGAGAGGCTAAACAAGCGTTGATTGGGAGGCAACCCAAGGATAAGTATTTAAGTATTTCAATTCAGTATTTTCAATTCAGTTTTTCAATTCAATAATGTATGCCTAGAATTTCGCATGTCATCTTCATCTGTCAACAGCCCTTATTCAAACTTATAAAAAATTAAGTAACTGCTTGCTGTTTATTATCTAGTGCATGACTAACTGTTATAGGTAAGATTGCGGCGAAATGAGTTATAAATCTTGCTGAGCCGAATTTCACACCTTCATACAAAAAAAAAAACCCAAAGGTGATTGCTCCGAAGTGCGAAGTTCGGGAGACAGAGAGACGAGTGATGAAGCTGATGTCTGTGAGACAAGTGTTCAACTTCAGATACCTAAGCCATGTGAGGATTTGAGCCAAATATTTCCAAACGGTATTACCACTTTCTTTCGAATTATTATGAGAGTACCGTGCACTTGTTTATAACCTAGAGCCTTTTCAAGCTACCCTTATATTATTATATCCTTTGCTAGCCAAATTTGAGCCGTAAAAAAAAATATTATCCCTTTTGTTTCGGTGACAAACCACGATACAAGCCTATAGACCAGAAAAACAAACAAATTACCCTCTTTGGAGTTAGGTAATAGTTCTCAAAGTCTTGGCAACAAAATAAGTTTGGGGTTTCTCATGGAACTAGCAACGTTTAAGTTTGGGGTGGGTATATGAAGAACTATCACTACAAAAAAAGAACTATTTCATCGCAGCACGATGTGTGTCATCGTGCCACGATGAAAGCATGCTTGCTCGCCAAGGAATCAGAAGAAATAAATCTTGAGAAAATCTTCCATCGCAATACGATGCTTCACAACGCAGTACGGTGGAGTTACTTGGCGCCCAAGCTGATGAAATGCACAGGATCAGTTATAAAAATAAACTGAATCTTCACATCGCAGTACGATGGCCTTATCGTGCTGCGATGCCTTGCTGAGGCCCATTACGAAAAATATAAATAGAGCCTCCCTCTCATTGTTTTATTCATTCAGAAATAGTAGGACACTCTCTACTATAAGGAGAGGTTCAGAGGAGCTCTATTGGGCATAGTTTTCTCCCCTTACGGGAAAACTAACTCAGCAAGGTATGTTTTCTTTAGGCTTTTGTATTTAGGTTATAATTCTTGTAATTTAAATATGTAGTCTTTATAATTTATGCCTTAGGTTGTGGTGGAGAAGATGAACTCCCATATGAATATTTGGAGTCTGTGATTGAGTCTAAGTTATAATAAATGATATTTAAAGTATTATTTTGCTATTTACTTTCGTGCACTTTAATAACGTATTCTCGTAATCTGGCCGGATAAGCGGGAGCGGCCTTAGAATTGATATCCGGTTTTGACTTGATATGGCCCGAAACTCGTAGTAAATAATGCTAGGTGTATAGAGACGGTAACATCCTGAAATAGTCGTGAACTGAGCGGTTAAAGGAGGAATCATGCACTACAATCTGAGAACTTAGAAGATGAACAGCCCGATACTAGGACCTAGAGGTTAATTGGTGAAGGTAATAATGCATGTTTATAAACAACTCACTTAGTAATTAGAGTATGTGACACATCGAGGTTAGGCTCTCGTAGGTACCTTAGTTGTTAATGTAGGGGTAATAGGCATAGTGTAATAGTAAGGTATTACGACAACAAGGATAATTCACCGCCAAACATAATCTAAATAACTATGTTATACACCGGTCATGCCTAATATGAAGAAGGGAGGGAGTCAACCACCATACCTAGCCTATATATTTCTTGAATCTATTATTTATACATTCTGTTATTTATATTTCTGCAACGCATTACGCTATATTTTATAAAAACCTTTTTCAAAAACCCAAAGCGAATGCAACTATCACAAACTTAAATAACGCTAGTGAAGCTTCGGCATGATCCCTGTGGATACGAACTCATTCTAAATACTATAGTGTGAATTATTACTCGACGACAGACAGGTGCACTTGCCAGACCCTAGTCAGTGATAAAATTGAAAGAAAATCTACTAGTGGCAATTGCAAGTTCATTGGTGAGAATTTGATTTCATGGGCCAGTAAAAGGCAAACCACCATAGCTATGTCAACAGCAGAAGCAGAATACATATCAGCAGCAAAATGTTGTACACAACTACTTTAGATGAAATATCAATTAGAAGATTATCAATAAGCAGTAACAGTATTCCTTTATATTGTGATAATACTGCAGCCATTCATCTTTCCAAAAATCCTATTTTACATTCAAGAGATAAGCATATTGAGATTAAACATCATTTCATAAGAGACTATGTTCAAAAGGGTGTAATTGATCTTAAGTTCATTGAAACAGAGAATCAATGGGCTAATATCCTTACAAAACCCTTAGCTGTTGAACGTTTTGATTTTATCAAAAAGAATTTGAATATGATGGAAATCCCTGAATAGCCAAAACTCTGATGTAAAATTTGTTTTTGTAAGAATCTAATAGTTATCAGAAGTTGAAGCCATCAGAACCTTCTGTATCATAAGTTGTCATGAGACCATCTTCTGATGTACTATCAGAATCTGTAAAAGAGATGGTTCTGGCGCGTAAGGAAAATATTTTATATAAAACCCGTTCGTTTTCCTTCCACTTACGTGTCAGTTATTTAAATAAACTACTAATACGCGTGTCCTATTGCAAGTGGATAAAGAAGTTGGTTTATGATGATTAGTGTTCTAATCCCTATTTGATAGGTAAAAGACTCTGCTACCCCTATGTGTCTGTACTATTTTTTGCGCGAAACTTTCTATTTAAACACATAACTGTTCACATTCACACTTTTGCACTCTCACAACCTACACTTTTATTCTTCTAAAACTCAGATCAATTTCTTTCTCTCTCAAACTAGCAAACCCTAACCCCTAAACTTCATCAAATGGCTACATTCCCAGTCGTAAAAGTTAAGGCTTGCATGATCGAAACCGAAAACTTCATCCCCAACAAGTTTGCAAAGGATCAACGGTCGTACAAATATGATGATCTTCAGTTCGCCATTGAGAATCTGGTTGATTTCGAAAGCCTCAGAGTAATTGGTTTTCCAGAAGTAAAGGAACTTTACAAGAAACAAGATTTGATGTACTACTTTGACATTCTGAATGGTCCAACCTATACTGAGTTAATCAAAGAGTTTTGGATGAAAGCGTCGATTATTACAAGGGAAGAGTACAATGCAAACTTGAAGAAATTGATTAAGGAGAGACCAAAGTTACAAGGTAAATATCCTGTTGAAATGGGTTTAAGACCGTTTGTCACTACTGAGATTGAATCATACGTGGCTGGATTCAGAGTTTCTATTAGATTAGCTCATATCTGTGAGGCTCTGAAGCTATCTTCTGATGGACTCTTTCTCAAGCAAACAGACTTTGTTGCCCCAGATGTTGAGGAATTCATCATCAAGGTTAAAACTGATCCAGAAGATAAGCCTGAACTGACAAATATCTGCAAAGTTATCTACAAGATTTTCATTGACAGTATTGTACCCAAGTTGGGAGGTAATGATCAAATTTCTGTAGTTCAGAAGTTGTTCACATTTCATGTTGGAAATGGATATTTATTGGATGTTGCTAAGCTCATCTTCATTCATCTTCTGGACTCAATAGGATCTGACAAACCTATCATTCACCATGGCAGACTTCTAAGTCACATGTTTGCTCAGTGTGGTTTGTTGGATGCTGTCAAACCATTTTTCCCTGGGTATGGTACCTATTTGACTAGTTCTAAGGTGGTCAATAGCACTACTCTAAGGTATCTACATCTGGTGAAGAATGCCAAGATCGTTTATCCAACACATCCTCTGATACTTAGGGAGACTGAAGACAACATTGGTGAGTGTAGATTGGTTCATGTGAGTGATAGAGATGCTAGAATTATAGCAGAAGCTCATGCTAAATTCTTGAAGGGTCTTGGAGCTGAGATTGGAAGTGGAGAAACAAGGGAATTGACTGTCAGACAATCAAGGATTTTGGGTCAACCATCCAGAATCTTCTTGAAAAGGAAAGCTGCTAAGAGTCCTGCAGAATCTTGTGGAAAGAAGGTTGCCACGACAAAGACAAACACTGCTACTACCTCAGGTACTGCACCAAAGGCTTCTAAGAAATTGTTGCTGGATCTAACTGAAGAAGAAAAGGAAAAGGCTGATATTGAAGCAGCAGTGGAGAAGGTTGCTGCATTCAAAGAAAAGGAAGTAGAGCTGCAAAATAGCTATGATTGTGGTATTGACCCAAGTGAATTTGATGAAATGAACTCCAAACTACCACCAATAAATGATGCTCGGACTATGGCTGCTAATCTTAAGATATATGGGCCAATAGAAAATAGTAAGTCTTCTGATAATCTTGAAAATAGCTTAGTACTTCTTAATGTCTTTCAAAAACCAAACTTAGAACAACCAATTTCAATTCCAGTTAAATGTGCTTATGATAGAATTTTCAAAGGTGTTAATTCTAAGAAAGATCTTACTCTTTCTGAGAATCAACAAAAGTCAAAGCCATTTAACCCTCTTCAAACTAACCTATCAGAATCTCAAGCTAATACAATATCTACTGATGCAGCACATGCTACTACCTCAGGTACTGCACCAGTCATTCACACTCGTGAAGAGAACACACCACCTCACCACTCTGTTCTTTTCATTGACCAAAAATTGTTGAATCTGGTACCCACACCAGAAGATGATCAAGCTAAACCACAAACACCCCCACCAGAAAATGAACCTCACAGGTCACCAGAACCTGCAATTAGAAACAACCCAAACTCTGAAGCTGTTGAGAATCCAAACCCTCCAGCAAATGTTGTTGAAAAATCCCCACACCATGTGGTTATGGACAACACTTTCACTGCTGAAACCCAAATCAACCCTCGTCTCCAAGAAATCTCAAGGGAATTGGACTTAACTGACAAAACCCTTATTCCATCTTCTGATGTAAACTCTTACATGCAGAATCTCTCTCATCAGTGTATCTATGTCCCTCCTCACCTACCATCTAGGATCCTAAATGAACCCATTAGTGAAACTAAGGAAGACATTACCAAGCTGCTGCAAGCTGTTGACAAGAATATTAGGAGAATTAACATTGTTATTCCTAATATGTCTATTGAGTCAGCAGACATTGATAGAGTGTGATCTAATGGAAGCTGGATTTCAGAACATGATGAAGGCTATCAGAGAAGCCTATAAGAAGGATTTGGAATTCAGGAAGGAGTTGGCTAGAATAGAAGCTGAGAGAATTGAACAAGAGAAAAGAGAAGCTGAAGAGCGTGAGAAGAAGAGATTAGAGGATGAGAGGATTGAAAGGGAAAGACAAGAAGCTCTGGCAAGAGAGCAAGCTAGACTAGCAGAGGAAGCTAGAATAGCTGCTGAGCAAGCAAGGCTTGAACAACTAGCAAGGAATGCTCCAGAGTTTGCTCTGTTTATGAGACAAGATCAAGACAATCTCAAAAGAGTTGTTGATGAACATTCCACTATGTTGGCCAAGATCTTCACTACTCTTAAGAGCATTGATGCAAGACTACCTCCTCCTCCTCAACCCTAGGATTCTTATGCACCTTATTTTAATTTGTATTGTAATTTTTATTCAGAATCTGTTTTGACTATGTTTGTTGAACCTTTTTAATTTTGTTAATCAATGAAGTACTTATCGTTTAATTATTGATTCATTTTGTTTGTTTATATTCTGTTATTTATTTATTTATGCACAAATGTTTTTGAGACAAATATCAAAGTCATAGATTTCAAGACAAAATAAAGAGTTTTTATTCAAAAAGTAATTGTTGATTACATAAGTTCTAATCCAACTTTTCACTTGGATTCTACATCAGAAACAGTTAGTTCTAAATCTAGCTGGTTAGAATCAGAGGGAGAAGAAGGGATATCTTCCCTAGGTGGAACATATGTACTCAAGAATTCCTTCCAGTTAGAATCCCATTCAGATTCTGACTCAGATAAGGACTCTTGTTGTTTGGTCTTGGATCTTGTTTGATAATTGACTCTGACGGGAGCAGAAGTTAATGCTTTCATCTTCTGAGGATTCTTCTTAGACTCTGCATCTTGTTGAATCTTCACTTTCTTCTTCTTCTTCTTCTCCTGTGATTTTTTACTTTTGATCACTCTTCTATCCTTATCCATCTATGTATTTTAACATACAATGGAAGTGTTAAGTGAAATGACAAAGGTTTATGGTCCTTATATAGGATTTCAAAACAGACAAGTTTATGGTTTTACGACAAGTCATTAAATTGATTTTGTTGTAACCACTTTCTTAAACTTGACTGTCTTGAAACTCTCCCTTTGACCATGTTTTTTCAAACTTGTCATTTATTTCTTGTCAGTTTTTAATCTTTTTGTTTAATGACAAAAGGGGGAGTAAGAGTAAATTAATTTATGGAACGCTATACCTGAAGCCAAAAATGCCAAAAAAATTTCATTTATCATTTTACTCTATCGTACTGATTTATATATTAAGGAAAATTTCTATTTGAAATTTGAACTTATTATACATGACACATGTAAGAGAAGAGTGCAATTTTCCTAATAAGTATCAGACTTAGGGGGAGAGCTTGCAAACCTAGCCTCTGAGAGTCAAGTGTATAAGCTAAGCTCAAAATTTAAATAAAATATTTAAACTGATTTAATTAATCATTGTTGAAATCAGGGGGAGCTTGTAAAACTCATAAACCTGAGGGAAGCATGATATAATTAATCAACAACCATTGTAAATTAATATTTGGTTTGTCATCAATCAAAAAGGGGGAGATTGTTGGAACAAAAGAGGTTCTCACATGACCCAATTAAGTTTTGATGATAACAATAGTATTAATATACAATAGGGTATACTGATTATTTACTCTAAGTGTGCAGATATATAAGCTAAAATTTTATATTCACTATGAGTACATTTGAAGCTCTGAAATGGCAAGCAAATTTTGACCAGAACATACTCATCAGAAGATGCAAGTTTAAGTCGCGTCAGAAGCTACACATCAGAAGCTACACTATCAGAAGCTGTGTTTGAAAACATCAGATTCTGATAAGAGCAGTGAGAGCCGTTTTGTCAGAAGAACATTCTCTGCAACAAAGATTGGATTTCATCATCTTCTGACAACCCAAAAGCTGGAGAATTAACCTTATCCTCAGGGATAATGACGTTAGTACTATTGTACGAACTTATTACCTGATTTGGTCGAATCTTTCTCCCCAAGATTGATCGTACACAATCGTTACCTGATATGGTTAAAGACTGTACTATCTCCAGCTGGCGAAATCTCACCGCAACGGATTCAATTCAAAGACGCTCCACCCTCTACTATAAATAGGAGCTGAATTGAAGTTTTTGTGCACGACACTATTGAACAATTTTGAACGAGCTGTTACTCTGTCAAAAACATCCTAAGCATAAAAACAACTTGAATACAACTTGAACTCATTTGAATATCCAAGACTCAAAGCTTCAGCTTATGATCATTACAGTAGTTGAGCGTTAGTTTTCTTTTACTAGGATTCTAAGTTAAGTCTTGTTATTGAGTTGTATTTATTTTTCATTGAACATTGATTTTCGTAATCAGTGTTCATATACTCTATTTTTCATTTGTAAGTTGTTTGAAGTCTCTTGCGTGTGTGCTTGAGCAAAGGAAGTCTCTTGTAAGTTTACTTGAGCATTAGAAGTCTCTTGCCTGTGTGCTTGAGCAAGTGTAATCTTTTGTGATTATTAGTGAACTCCCTTGGAAGTGCAAGGGGACTGGACGCACTCTCGGTTTGTGAGAGGAACCAGTATAAAATCTCTGTCTCTACCTTTCTCTCACTCTCTTACTCTTTCTTTTGTGTTGTTGATTGTGTTTTGTTTTTAAACCGCTGCAAAATCTGATAAGTGTTCAAACTTAGAAGAAATTTTCAAACTACCCAAAACACAATTCAACCCCCTCTTCTTGTGTTTTTCACGCCTTCAAATGTAAACTTAAATCCTTTCGAAATTTTTATCGATTGCAATACGTGTAATTATCAAAACTTAAATATTAACATAAAAATAAATAAACGAAACAGAATCCAAACATATATAAAATTATCCAAACAAAAAAATAATCCGAAACAAGGACAAAAAACATACAAATAATCCAGTACAAACAAAGGCTACAGTGTAGCCTGTCCATCACCCCTCCTCTGGTAATTGTGAGAATAATGTGTAGCTAGGTTTGAAATTTTCTTCACCTCACTCTAGTCATGTGAGTCCTCCGGTAACTCCCCACTCACCAATAGTGCTTCTGCAAGACCCCGAATCGTAGTCAATGTGCTGCTCATACGTGTGGCTAGGGATCTTCCATCTCAACTGCCTCCTCTAAAATGGCCTCCTGCTCACACGACCACAGTGGATCTTCTGGTGGCAGAGGCCTCGTGTATGTATGTGAGATCCAAAAATACCACCACATATATCCCGACGCAGCGTACCAAGGATAGATACCAAGTGGTCCCATCTACTCTTCAGCCAAGACCCAGTACAAATACCGGGCAAACTTCAACGAAATTTGTGGCCGACCAGCGAGGATATCTGCGTACTAGCCTTAATTGAGAGGAATGCTCTGCGTCTGACCGAATGTTCGAATGACCCCCTTAGGCAGATACATGACTATCAAGTTTTTACATCTAAGCCAACCAGGGTAAAAACATACATTCTATAACGGCCGTGTAGCTTTGTGCTTTGCATATGGGCCCAGGTGATGTCACATCCCAGTTTGCGATCAATCACCGACCAATATGCAGTAATAGAACTCAGCCTCTTTCTCGGAATATATTTGGTTGCAGCAGGTTGTGTCTCATTGTACCTCGTATCCTCAGCATATACACAAATATTTGGGAAGTGGTGTTGGATCCAGGCCTGCAAGTTAACAAGTAATAACATAGCAAATAATTAGATAACAAATAAAAAACAAGTAATTAGATAAAAAATAAATAACCGTTATGAATAATTATGTTAGTGCCTTATAGTGCTTTAGTGGATGTCCATTTGATCTTCCTCTTCCCTACTCAAAATGAATTAATATCTCAAGAACAACTAATTTAAAGAAGACTATAAAGATAAATAAGATCTTTTGGTTGAAGTCTTTAATTCAAGTCATACTTGAAGAAGATAATATCACATCAACGGCTGATTCAGAGAATAATATATTAAGGAAGATAAAATAGATATTTCTACAAAGGAACCGTAAAGTAAAGCAGTCATCAACTATATGAATGATCAATTTGTCTCCTTCGCCTCAAATATAATTGTGTTTATGAGGGGGAGATATAAATGTGTTATGCACTCTTTTTCCCTTCACCATGGTTTTGTCTCATTGGGTTTTCCTGGTAAGGTTTTTAACGATGCAGTTCAAATGTATATAATTAACATTGGGGTTTTTCTAGTAAGGTTTTAATGAGATGTATCCTTAATGGACATCCAAGAGGGAGTGTTATGAATAATTATGTTAGTGCCTTATAGTGCTTTAGTAGATGTCCATTTGATCTTCCACTTCCCTTTAACTCCCATCTGTGAGTGGAACCTTGAATATCTTTGATCATTCACTTGCTTACTTGTGTCCTATATAGGACTTTTGTTGTATTGTAAAGTTACAAATGAAGAGAATAATACATTGCTCTTATCTTTTCTATCTCTATTCTCTATCATTCTTAGTTTATTTCTAACAATAACAAGTAATTACATAACAATTAAATAATTATATAACAAGTAATTAACAATTCATTTATAAACAAACAATTATTAAATAAAATTGGTTACCTAAAGCGGTGTCATGTAACTGCTGACTGTGATTTCCCTCGATGTGGTGGTAGTAGAGAGGCCCTTATAAAGTGTGTGAGTGCAGTTGGACCCCACACATGCTCAGAGACCGTCAGCAAGTCCGAAAGTACTCAAGGTAGTATAGGTGGACAGAATTTTTGCTCGTGTCGCCAAAAATAGTCTAGCCGACCACCAAGAGCAGATATACTCTAACGGCGAAGTTCTGATGCCTCTCAGCCTCATCGTCATTCTCCTCTGCAACGTACTGAGCAATGTGTTCCAAAAGGGTCTTGAAATGGTCCTTCAAATATGTGTGTTTGGTATGGGCCCTTTTGTAACACCCCAAAATTTAGAAGTAGTTATTTATTTAGAATATGGTTTATTTAAGTGTTTATGTGCTAAGTAAATTATTTGATAAGTTAGAATTTATTTAATTTAGTGAGAATGGAAGAATTATTTAAAAAATAGAATTAAGTAAGGTATATTTTAGAATCATATTCTAGAGATATAATTTTTAAATATATTTTAGGAACATATCATGAAAATAAAAGATATGAATTTTCTTGGGGAATAAGATGAGAGTTTTTAGGGAATTAAAATAGAAACAAATCTGTTTTGAATCTTGCTTGCTTTTAGGAAAAGAAAAACATAATCTTCCTCTATAAATAGATCTAAATAACTTAGAATTAGGATTACCACAATTTACAAACAAAAATTCGTGTAGCCTTTATGATCAAATAGTGGAATTTGAGAGCAATACCAAAATACTCATAACTTTCTCATCCGAAGTCAGAATTCGATTCCGTTTGTTGCTGAACGACCGTAGGAGCAAGGGCACCATAGATATCCCAATTTAGATGGAGCACGTTTCTGCAAATTCGAGGTAAGGGGGGAGATTGTTCATGCATAGGGGTAGTGTTAACCATAAGAGTAGTCGAGGGGACCTTGCCCTCCTTCCCTTTTCCCTTTTTCTTTTCCCTTTTATTTTTCCTTTATTTTGATGTTCATGATTTTCTATAAATTTCCTCTTAATTGTTGATTGTTGTTTATGTCTCCTTTTCTATTTAATTGGCATGTTTTGAATTTATTTATTGTTTGAAGAAATCTCGACTTTCGAATGAATCTATGATTTTGTTCGGTTCATTCTTGTTTACTTTTTCAGAAATTTTAATTATGGATGAATTAGCATGTCTTCATAATAATTGAATTGTTTTTAGCTTTTGGAACAAACAGTTTTCTTTTTTAGAATTTATAGATCGGCTGATTATTGTCTTAAATCATGTAAATTGCTTTTAAAGTCATGAGCTTTGATGTCGTGGTTGCTTGATTGTGGATCTGCTAAGAAAAGACTTGATTTTTATTTATGATGATATGTATTGTGCCGTGTATATGAATTTGCTTGGAGTGCAGTACGCAATAGTTGATCTTTCAATTCAAGTATTTGAGCTTAAAGAAATAATAATCTGTAACCAATTAATTAGTAAGAAGGAGTTTCACTAGTCATATTGTTTCGAACCATTGCTTATGAATTCTAATCAATTGCCATAGCATGTGATACTGTATTTGAACTTTTATTCTATTAGAGTGTCAAATTAATTTTACCAAACTAAAAGTGTACGGTTTATTAATAGGGTTTCAAGAGACAATTACATGGATTAATAGACTTGATTTTAAATGTGACTTTCAGGAATAATTTAGTTAGTAAATTATGAGAGTATTTTTAGTTGCTACCTAGAGAAGTCAAAAGTCTAATTAAAAAGATTCAAGTGATAGTCGTGAGTGTAATTGGAGTTGGACTCATTTGATGTTAAATTAATTTGGTGTTGAGTTTAATTGGTGTCGAATTAATTAGCGTTTGACTTATTTGGTGTTGTTTAACGGTGTTGTTATTAATTGATATTAATGTTGTTGATATAAAGGTGTAGTTGATGGTGTTGTTTTTGAGTTTTCAATTCTAATTGTTATTCATTTTGGTGTTGTTTGATTCATTGTTTGAGTATTTAATTGGTGTCGGAATATATGTCATGCATCCATTCATGTGTCAGTCCTCGGTGTTGATAAATCGGTGTTGATAATTCGGTGTTGATAAATCGGTGTTGATAATTCGGTGTTGATAAATCGGTGTTGATTCGGTGTTGAGGAGTGTTTTCAGGAATATAATTCTGACCTCCGACCTTGGTACCACATGCATTTAGAGAGTCTAGATCGCATTGCATCCATTGTCTAATTGAGTTGAGTTTAAATCGATTGAGTTGCTATGTTTATGATGTTGTGTTTGCTTATGTGTTTGATCGTCCCAAAGGATGATATTTTGTGTTTTATGTTTTCCCTATTCTTGTGTGTTAATACACCGATGCTTGTGTGAATGTATTCTCACCCCTTTCTTTTTGTCTTGTCTGGCTTGGCCCTGCGATTGTGAAATTGCAGTATTTACAGGTTGTTGAGTTTCGAGTTCGAGTTAAGGGAAGCCGCTCTGATTGTGACACTTGGGAAGGAGTCTTAGAGTCTATGATGTTTTTCTATTTCATTTTTTAGAGCTAATGTATTTTATTAAAAAGAAGTTTCTATATTTTATCTTTATAATAATTTTTAAATAATTTTGATATTGGGTCCAATTTTTAGTTCTTTTATCCGCTGCATGATGTCTCTTAAAAGGAATTTTCGAAAAAAGCATATTGAAAATTAAATTATTATTAGTCTCGGGTTCGGGGCGTTACACCTTTTGGTGATATGCACCTCCTCATCAGCATCCCTCGAGCTAATCCTAACAGCTCCACCATCAAAGCAGCACCCTTAACTGTTGTTACAGCCTGGTGGTCCAACAGTCGACCCTCATGGGGAGATACAGCAGACATGACACGTCATCGTGTGTTACTGTCCTCTCCCCCTCAAGCATGTGGAAGCTCGAGGTCTCATCGTGGCACCTCTTGGTGTATTTGTTCTCCAAATACACAAAGAGTCCAACATGGACCTTCCAACCTACTCTTATTCTTCTTCTTCTTCTTCTTCCTCCTCCTCATCCTCCTCTGCAAATTCTGCCTCACCTAGCTTGTCCCACTCATGGTCAGGGTCAGGTACATCCTCAGGCTAAGGGGCAACATGTGGTGCAGTCTGAGGCTTAGGGTTTACTGGTGCATGAGCTTGTTGCTCCCAAGCAAGATTCCGACGGCATTGAGCAGGACCCCCCGCCTCTTCCACGACTTGTGATTTTGCCCACCGGACAGACGTAACATAAGTCATAGATGAAACCGACAACAACAATAACAACATGAATCATCAAACAACAATAACAACATGAAATTTAATTTAATTCAAACAACAATAACAACATGCAATAACAATCCGTAACATAAGTTACAGATTCGCACAGTCAAGAACAACAACAAAAAAACCGAATAAATGAATAAACCTTGTAGTTTTTTATGATGTTTGCGACTTGAATCTGAGTAGAATGATGAAGAAACAAGTTGATTTGAAGTTGTTTTTGGGGTTTTGGAATGATTTAGGAGTAGTTTACTCGTGTTTTGAAACTGACATAATGAAGGGGAAGAAGTTTGAACGCGCTTATATATGTTGCGTCTGTCCGCGACTTAAGTTGCGGATGGGTTTTTGTTGTCTGTAGCGTAAGTCGCAGATGTAGACTTTTCAGGTAGGGTACCTCTGTAGGGGGTTATTTATGAGGTGTGGGAAAAACCTTTTTTTTTCTGAACATATGTTGCTGAAGTTATGGATGGTCATCTGTGACTTAAGTAACAGTCGGGGGTATTTTGGTCATTACGTAGGGCGCGCGAGAAAACATGTAGGGTGGTAAAAGTAATTTTCGGGACTCTATCCCTACTTGAATTAGTCTAGATTTTTTTTGTTAGAGGTTTGGATTTTTCATTTTTTCACTTAAATTACCATTTTAATTCGTTTCTTAGGTTATTTCTGTTTTTTCAAGTTTTTGTTCTATTTCCTTCTTATATATTAAATATTTTTGGCATACATAATTGAAAAAAATCATACCCCTCTCCTTTGGAGTTGGGATCTCTCCATTGCTATATTAAATCATTGAATCTACCACATTATTGTATTCATATTTCTGTTAAACCTTTAGCTAGTTTACATGCTTTATACTACAAATAAGAGATTAGTATCAATACACTTAGCATAATATACATTGAGTTAGCTAGCAGAGTAGTATAGTATATATACTTGTAAAAGACACTGTTACTATTCATTCAATAATAGAATCATTTTTCTCACTTTACCAATTCTCTCATCTATTCTCTCTCTCCTGTAACTAACTTTCAGTTACTCAACATGGTATCTGAAGTAGCAAAGTTTTTCACAAGAAAGGGGGGGGTTTGAATTGTGAACCTTTAAAAATTACCTATTAAAAATTAATAGAGAAACACTATGGAAGAACAAACGTTAGAACGTTCTCAGAACGTGGTTAGTTATATGTAAATAAACTAGAGAACGTTCTCGGATCAATCTCAAGAGATAAAGTAAATTAAAAGACAAGTGATGTGTGTGATCTGTGTGCACAATTTTAAAGAGAGTAAGGAAGAGAGAAAAATACACAAGCAGTTTTATACTGGTTCACCCCTTTAACAATGGGTTACGTCCAGTCCTCACGCTCCAGTGAGTTTTTCCACTATAAGATGCTACCGATCTCAAGTTACAATTTCTTCCTTTGATCTTATACCCAAGATCAATAAAATCCTTTAAGCCCTACGAGCTTAAAGATACCCCAGCCCTCCAGGCTAGTAAGGGTATACCACTCAAACAATACAGCCCTATTGACTTGAGTAAAAACCTTTTACAAAGATGATAGATTTGTTCTAAGCTTTTACAAAACTCACCACGTGAGAAGCTTAGAGAAAAATAGAAACTCTCAAACACTCAGTGTATATACTAATCCTAGTATTGAATTACAGATCTGGAGTGAAAGAGATCAAAAGAGAGCTTTAAGATTGCTTGTATGATAAAAACAAGTGATGATCAAATTGTAGTGAAAGCTCTTATTCTTCAAAGGTCACCAAAGGGCTCTATTTATAGCAGAGGCTTGTACTTGAAGCTTGGTGACGAAATATGTCCGTTTGTAACGGATACATGTTCAAAAATGACAGCTCATTAGTTGTTGTTGTTAAACATTCAAACTGAAAGAATGATCTGAGAATGTTCTTGAGCCGGATTCAAATGATTCTCTTAAAGGAGCGTGGAAATGAGCTTGCAGTGAGCTGTAATGTGTCCTTTCACACTACATTCTCCAAGGGTTGCCGTTAGACATCTTTAGGCATGCGTTTATCCAGCTGTTCGTGAGCTAGATAGTAGACTTGACAAGAACATCATTCTCCTATAACCTTCTGAGAGCGTTCTCTATTCTGGGCGGACACAAACTTTGATTCTTCAAAGAAGCTTGATCCTTATCTTGATAGATAGCTGTGAGGTATCAGAAACACAGCTGTATAGTCCTTGAAGCACTATTCATATTGTCCTTGCATGGTACTTCTTGTCATAAAGATGATCATGAACATGGGAGAATGTTCTTTTAATATTCAACAAAAGGACAAGCCAACTCTTAGTTGCAAATGAGTTGGTACATTCTCATAGGTCTATGAATCATCTGTCTTCAATAGTAATGGACAGCATAAGATCTTTGTCTTGCATTAGAAACATAAACACATGCTTGTTTTTTCAAAACTTGTCCAAAAGGGAAAGTCACACATTTCATTCCAAATATTCCTTGCCTTATTTGTAATGAATGCTGTTGTGATCTTGTGAGTTAATACCAAGAGAAAAGTGCTCATTTGTCTTGAACATAGTTGACTTAGAAAAATAAGTACTTTGTCTTTAAAGCTTGTTCTTGAGCGAAACACAGAGAATGTTCTTGGAACATTCTTGCAGCTTTTGTTCTTTAAACGAAATTGATTAAATAATGATATGAAAAGCTTGATTAATCCTGGCTTGATTAAAACACTCAAGAGCACTTGTTAGATAACAATATGATCAGAATTTCTCTTAAGATATAATTAAGATGTTTGTAATCTTTAAAACATCAAATTGGGATTTTGCCTCAACAATCTCCCCCTTTTTGATGATGACAAACTTCTTGAATTATGTTTTAAAGTAATTCTGATTTAAATAAATTTAGTACAGGATTTTGTGAAAATGTTTTTGATTTAGCTTATCAAAACTCCCCCTCAATTCAAGCATTCAAGATTTAAGAGATAAAGAATTGAGAAATCACATAATTGAGTCAAACATAATTTCATTAATCATAAAGCTCACCAAGTGAGAATCCAGACACGGTTTTAAGGAACATGATTAATACAAAAAGACTCAAAGGAAATTAAAGCCTAGTTTAGAATATCAAACATAGCAAGAGAAGTTCCTATTAACCAAAAAGAACTTCCCAAATTATCTAGTTTTTCTAACTAGGAAATAAGCAAGAGAAATTATAACAAGCAAGCAGCATAACGAAGCAAATATTTTTCAAAATACTAGTACTCCCCCTAAATTACTCTCAGAACATTCTCCCCCTTTTGGCAGCATTAAAAAGGGTGATTACTTAGGCACGGTAGGGCTGGAGTCATCAGAAGAGGTAGCATCATCTTGAGGAGGTGGAAACTCAGGAATGTGTGGAGGAGGGTTAAGTGGAGGTGGTGGAATGTTCATGGCAGGGCACACATGTGCAATCAGCCAATCTCTCAGAATTTGATGCTCAATCATGAGATACATGAGCATGTTGTTTTGAATAGTCATCCCTTCAAGAATTTTATCCACATTTTTTCTTGTCTTGGATGAATCTTTTTCCATTTTTGTTCTTTTGGCAGGCCTCTGATCAGAGGTGCCTTCACCAGCAAGTTTTACATTTGTGTCAAAACCAACATGTGGATTAATAGCATCAGTAGCAGCAGCATTTGCAGAGGAACAAAAGGAGTCAAGAGTTCCAAAAGTGGTAGGTAGTGATGGGAGTGAACCAGAGGAAAAAATGGGTTGTGTAAATTGTGGAAAAATTGGAATATTCTTGTCAAAGTTTTTGAAGAATTCTGAACTTTTAAAAGTTTCAAGACTTCCTTGAGATGAAGTCATGAGTGGTGAAAAAAGAGTGGTATTGTGAGGTGAGGTAGTAGAGAGAAAACCTTGAAGTTCCTTACCAGCTCTTGGGGGTGCAGAAGCTCTAAAACCATGAGAAAAAAGGGTTCCAAAATGAAGAGATGTGCTAATGTGAGAAGGAATTGAATCAGAAGCCATTCCAGCATTTGTTTCTGCACATTCACCAGCTTGGAGATTGTTCTCAGTTTGATCTCCTAGTACATCAGCAAGGATATCCAATCCTTCTTTCTCAAACTCAGCTCTTTTTCTCTTACCCAAATCAATCGAATCTTCAGAGATGAAGTCCTTTTTCATGTGGTGAATATTCTTAAAACCAAATGAGGTGCATGAGTTTTCAACCCTTTGATCTTTTTCATCAATTTTGAAAATTCTGAAGATTTTGGTTAGGATCATAGCATAAGGCAGGGTTACCTTTTTGATACCAGAGTTGGCAACATGAATCATGTGCTGTATGATGATGAAAGGGAGATTCAGTTTGATACCTTTTGACAGATGATGCATGATGAGCAGATCATTGTCAGTCACTTTGTCCAAGCTACCTGTCCTTGGAAAAATGCAGTGTTGACAAAGATTATGCATCAACTTGTATTCCTTTTTCAGCATTGAAGATGGAGGTTTTTCTCTTTGAGCACCTTGCTCATTAAACATTTGCAGGATTAAAGCATCCTTGCTTACTCCTGACCCGGTATACCAACTATCTCCATAAGCTTCCACACCTTCAACCTTTAATCCAAGTATATTTCCAATTATAGTTGGGTCAAGTTGAATTTCAATTCCTTTGATATATGAAGTTATCTTACTTTTACCCAAATCCACCTTAGCATTAAAATAGAAAGCTTGAACAAGCAGTGGAAAAATTGATTCATTGATTTTGAAGAAGCTAGTCCATCCTAGAGGTTCAGTGTACTTCAACAGATCAACTCCACCTTTAGCAAGATCATCAAACTCATATGTTCTTCCTGCAGCGACTGGCTTAACTTTCCAACAAGTTTCAAAGCGTTCTTCATCATCAGGATGAATGAGGGGTATATCAACAATTTTGATTTTTGATCCTTTGTTGACAGACATGGTTTTGGATTTTGGTTTGGGGGTTTTTGAAGCAGAGTACGATTTTTTGATTGGAGCAGGGGATGGTTTTGTTTTAGGTTTTGGTGGAAGCGATTTAGATGATGTAACTGTTTCAGGTTCATCATTTACAGCAATATCTTCGTGATGATCTGAGAGAGTGTTCTCAGAGTCAATCTCATCATCATCGATGACATGCACGGTGGTATCCTTTACCAATCTTTTTCCTGTACCAATTCCAGACAAGATTCGTGCTGATCTTCTAATTTGAGCAGAGTTTCGAGATTTGGTTTGAGATTTGGTTCGAGATTTCTTGACCATGATAGGTGGAGTATCAGCTTGGCTCGGAACGACCATGGTGGGAATTGGGGTTACCATTCCTTCAGAGTGAATGGGTTGATTTTGGGTGAGTTGGATATCAATTTCTGGTTCGGAGGGATCGTTCTCAGAAGATTCTGGGTTGGTGGAAGATGGAAAGACGATTGAAATGGGTTCAACGTCTTCAGGTTCAGATTGGGGATTTTGAGTTGGAAAGGGATTCTGGGTTGAAATGGGAGAATCATCAACAACACTTTGATTCAGATTTTCCTGAGTTGGGGTTTTTTCAACAGTGTTTGGGTTATTTGGGGGTGATGGTGGTTTGCATGGAGGAGGAGATGGAGTAGGCGATGGAGAGCGAATTCTAGCGCCTCTTCCTTTGGTTCGAGCCATTTGTTAATGGAAGAAAAAGTTTTGAAATTTGTTTGAGAAATGTAAGAGGAAGAAGAGCGGTTTAATGGTTTGTGATGATGAAGGTTGGTATATGATGAGAAAAAAAATCGTGGGGAAGTGTGAGAGAGAGTAGACTAGGTGTACTTAGGAATAGTAATTATGTACTTGTGCTAAGTGGTTAGTTGGAGAGAGAATGATGAGAGTGGGAGAAGGTAACCGTTGAGTAACATTTGGGAGAGCCAATCCTAATTTTTCTACTTTAAAAATAAAACTAATAAACACGGAAACCACATAGAAACATATTCAAACATTCAGATATATATCAAACATAAGATTATTCTCAGGATGTTCTCTATGGCAAACATAAAATATAACATTCAATTTTGATTGGGATTTTTGACGATTTTCAATTTTTCTTTGATGAAATTAAAACGATCCTCAACCAATGGCTTAGTAAAAATATCAGCAAGTTGATGTTCAGTATCAACAAACACCAAAGAAATATCCTTGTTGTTAACATGATCACGAATAAAATGATGTTTGATTTCAATGTGTTTAGATCTTGAATGTTGAATAGGATTTTTTGATAAATTAATTGCACTGGTATTATCACAAAAAATTTGAACATTTGTGTACCTTAAAGAGAAGTCTTCAAGTTGGTTTTTGATCCATATTACTTGAGAACAACAGTTTGACGCAGAGACATATTCTGCTTCAGTAGTTGAAAGTGCAATGGTATTTTGTTTTCTACAACACCAACTAACAAGAGCTTCACCAAGGAATTGACATGCTCCACTTGTGCTTTTCCTTTCAATTTTATCTCCAGCGTAATCAGCATCACAATATGCTTGTAGATCAAAATGTGTTCCTTTCTTGTACCACAAGCCAACATTTTGTGTTCCAACCAAATATCTAAAAATTCTTTTTACAGCAATTAAATGTGATTCCTTTGGAGATGATTGAAATCTAGCACATAGTCCTACTGAGAAGACAATGTCAGGTCTACTTGCAGTCAAGTAGAGAAGTGATCCAATCATTCCCCTAAATTCTTTTTCTGACACATTTTTGCCACTTTCATCTTTGTCCAAACTAGTTGATGGATGCATAGGAGTTGACATGATCTTTGCTTCATTCATCTTATATTTTTTGAGAAGATCTTTGATGTATTTTTCTTGACAAATAAAAATACCATCTTCTAGTTGCTTGATTTGTAAGCCAAGAAAAAATCTAAGTTCTCCCATCATGCTCATTTCAAACTCACTTTGCATAAGGTTAGAAAATTCTTCACACATTTTCTCATTAGTAGCACCAAAAATAATATCATCAACATATACTTGGACAATAAGTAAATCATGCTTATGAGTTTTTCTAAAAACTGTGGTGTCAATTTTTCCTCTAGAAAAATCATTTTCAAGTAAAAAGGTACTCAACCTTTCATACCAAGCTCTTGGAGCTTGTTTAAGTCCATAAAGAGCTTTGGTAAGTTTGAAAACATGATTTGATTTGTTTTGATCAATGAAACCAGGTGGTTGGTGAACATAAACTTCCTCATTTAAAAATCCATTCAAAAAAGCACTTTTGACATCCATTTGAAAAAGTTTTATGCATTTATGAGATGCATATGCAAGTAAAATTCTAATAGCTTCTAACCTGGCTACAGGAGCAAATGTTTCATCATAATCAATTCCTTCTTGTTGGTTGTAACCTTGAGCTACTAGCCTAGCTTTGTTTCTAATTACTTTACCATCTTCGTCCAACTTGTTTCTAAACACCCATCTAGTGCCAATGATTGAATGATCCTTTGGCAGTGGTACCAAATTCCATACTTCATTCCTTTCAAATTGTGATAGTTCCTCTTTCATAGCTTCTATCCAAGATTCATCTATAATAGCTTCATCTATAGTTCTGGGTTCCAACTGAGAGATCAGTCCCAGATTGTTCTCTATGATCTGTAGTGATCTTCTAGTTCTTATTCCATCTTCTGTGTTTCCAATGATTTGTTCAGGTGGATGATTAGTAACAGTTTTCCAAGTTCTTGGAAGCATTTGAGGAGTTGATTCTTGGTTGGGTTCAGGATTTTGATTTATTATGAGTTCGTCTTCCTCATCTTCTATTATGTTTGGTTGATCTTCAAACTCATCAAATTTCACATGCATACTTTCTTCCAAGGTTTGAGTTCTTAAGTTATAGATTCTATAAGCCTTTGATGTTAGAGAATATCCTAAGAAGATTCCCTTATCTGACTTTGAATCAAACTTGCCTAGGTTGTCTTTGATATTTAAGATATAGCAAAAACAACCAAATATGTGAAAATAAGAAATGTTTGGCTTTCTTCCTTTCCAAAGTTCATAGGGTGTTTTGTTTAAAATTTTTCTGATGGTGACTCTATTCAAGATATAGCAAGAAGTATTTATGGCTTCAGCCCAAAAATATTTTTCAACATTTGATTCATTTATCATAGTTCTTGCCATTTCTTGTAAAGTTCTATTTTTCCTTTCCACAACCCCATTTTGTTGAGGTGTTCTTGGACAAGAAAAATTATGAGATATTCCATTATTGTCAAGGAAATTTTCAAAGAGAGAGTTTTCAAATTCTCCTCCATGATCACTTCTTATGGACACAATATTTGAACTTTTCTCATTTTGAACTTTTAAACAAAAGGTTTTGAAAGCTTCAAAAGCATCATCTTTATTTTTTAGAAAAAGCACCCAAGTGAACCTAGAGAAATCGTCAACAATGACAAAGCCATAATTCTTACCACCAAGACTTGTAGTTTTGACCGGTCCAAATAAGTCAATGTGAAGCATTTCAAGAGGTTTGTTAGTTGAAATAAATTTTTTAGGTTTAAAGCTACTTTTCACTTGTTTTCCTCTTGTGCATGATTCACATACTTTGTCTAGATCAAAACTTATCTTGGGCAATCCATTTACTAGATCAAGTTTTGAAAGTTTTGACATAGTTTTCATACTTACATGACCAACCCTTTTATGCCATGTCCATTTATCTTTTTCAAGAGAAACAAAACATGATTCAATAGGTAGTTCATCTAAATATACTACATAAACATTTTTGATCCTTGATCCAATAAATAAAATTGTTTCACATGAAGATTGCTTAATTTCACATGTGTTAGTTTTGAATATAACTTCAAAGCCATTGTCACATAATTGACTTATGCTTATTAAGTTATGTTCAAGTCCTTCCACATAATGAACATTTTCAATCTTGGCAGAACCAACCTTACCAATGGTTCCTTTACCTTTGATTTGAGCTTTTTCATTATTTCCAAAAGTAACAGATCCACCTTCTTTTTCTTCAAATGTAAGAAAGTTTTTTCTATCTCCCGTCATATGTCTTGAGCAACCACTGTCCAAGTACCATGGCTTTCTCTTGACTGCTAGAAGACATTCCTACATTTGATTTTAATAATATTTTAGGTACCCACAGATTCTTGGGTCCTTGAAGGTTAGTGAAATTTACTCTAGCATGCTTATTTGTAACATTCTGCTGTATTCTTCTATGAGGAGGTTTATAAACCTTCTTTCTGAGATTATTCTGATAATGTTCTTTGTGAAGTAGAGATTGTTCTCTATCCCTTTTTTTAAAACAAAATCTTTCAAGATGTCCTTCCCTGTGACAGAAGGTACATTTGTATTTTTGAATTTTCTTTTGTTTCTGAGGAAGGAAAAAGTTTTCATATAGTTTCATTTTTTGAAATGGTCTATATCCAAGACCGGCTTTATCAAACATTCCAAATTGTGATCCCAAGATATTATCAAAAGTTTTTGTAGAGGTAAAGAATTTTCTTAAATCATTTTCTAACTCAGAAACTTTACTTTTTAGTAAAACATTTTCTTCCTTCAGTTTGGAACATTCCAGAATATTCTGATTTTTCCTAATCTCAACAATTTGTTTTGACATATCTTTGTGAGTATTTTGCATATTTTCGAGCATCTTATGTAATATGATGTTCTGTGCTTTATACTCATCTCTTTCTTCATTTGCCTTGGTAACTTCATCCCTAAGTTTACCATTTTTTTGTTTTAGCAATTGAGTATCATATAATAAGTTATCAAACATATGTTCAGTTTTATGACAAGAAGAGCAAGGTTCGGTGTTTACCTCTTCATTGATGGAGTGTGTCATTAGACATACATTTGCTTGTTGCTCCTCTTTTTCTTCTTCTGATTCTTCATCACTTTCATCCCAGGTAGCCATCATAGATTTCTTTTTGAAGAAGGGCTTCTTTTGATTTGGACATTCATTTTTGTAATGCCCAAATTGATCACATCCATAGCATTTGACTTTGCTAATGTCTGTTTCTTTGGGTCCATTTCTTTTTGGTTGAAACGTTTTTTTAAGTTGGTTTCTCCTTTGCATCAACCTTTGGATTCTTCTTGATAGAAACGCCATTTCCTCATTGTCATCTTCTTGAAGTGTTTCATCATTCTCAAAGTTATTTTCAACATTCTGAGAATGTTCTCTGGTTTGAGAGTCTAATGCGATCATCTTCTTTTTGACAGGTTTGTCTTCTTGGAGGATTGATTCATGAGCTTTTAATGATCCAATTAGATCTTCAAGCTTCATTTGTGAAAGATCCTTTGACTCTGTAATTGCAGTTACTATGTGTCTCCAACTCTTTGTTAGACATCTAAGGAGTTTCCTTATTTTTTCATGTGTTGTGTATGTCTTTCCCAAAGAGTTTAGCTCATTGATGATGATAGTGAATCTTCCATACATTTGATCTATTGATTCATCTTCTTGCATCTCAAATAGCTCAAATTTTCTTACACCAATATCAATCCTTGTTTCTTTTACACGACTTGTTCCTTCGTGATGGATCTCGAGAGTTTCCCACATTTCTTTTGCCGTTTTACATTGCATGATTCTATCATACTCTTCTCTGCTCATTGCACTTTTAATGAACAGTTTTGCTTTGGTATTTAGGAGTACTCTATCAGCTTCTTGTGTTGACCATTCTCCTTGTGTCTTTGGTGTAGTTGTATCTTTCGCCAAAGGTACGTATTCCCCTATTTCAATAACTGACCATATGTTGTTATCTTGTGATCTAAGAAATAGTTCCATTTTATCCTTCCAGTAGTAATAATCATCTCCTTCAAATAGAGGTGGTCTATTTGAGGATCCTCCTTCAGAGATAAACTTTGCGCCTTTAGTCATACTTCCTTCCTAGATCTTTTCCTCTAGCACTTGTTAGATGCTCAACCTTAGAGGCAGAGCTCTGATGCCAATTGAAGTAGCAAAGTTTTTCACAAGAAAGGGGGGGGTTTGAATTGTGAACCTTTAAAAATTACCTATTAAAAATTAATAGAGAAACACTATGGAAGAACAAACGTTAGAACGTTCTCAGAACGTGGTTAGTTATATGTAAATAAACTAGAGAACGTTCTCGGATCAATCTCAAGAGATAAAGTAAATTAAAAGACAAGTGATGTGTGTGATCTGTGTGCACAATTTTAAAGAGAGTAAGGAAGAGAGAAAAATACACAAGCAGTTTTATACTGGTTCACCCCTTTAACAATGGGTTACGTCCAGTCCTCACGCTCCAGTGAGTTTTTCCACTATAAGATGCTACCGATCTCAAGTTACAATTTCTTCCTTTGATCTTATACCCAAGATCAATAAAATCCTTTAAGCCCTACGAGCTTAAAGATACCCCAGCCCTCCAGGCTAGTAAGGGTATACCACTCAAACAATACAGCCCTATTGACTTGAGTAAAAACCTTTTACAAAGATGATAGATTTGTTCTAAGCTTTTACAAAACTCACCACGTGAGAAGCTTAGAGAAAAATAGAAACTCTCAAACACTCAGTGTATATACTAATCCTAGTATTGAATTACAGATCTGGAGTGAAAGAGATCAAAAGAGAGCTTTAAGATTGCTTGTATGATAAAAACAAGTGATGATCAAATTGTAGTGAAAGCTCTTATTCTTCAAAGGTCACCAAAGGGCTCTATTTATAGCAGAGGCTTGTACTTGAAGCTTGGTGACGAAATATGTCCGTTTGTAACGGATACATGTTCAAAAATGGCAGCTCATTAGTTGTTGTTGTTAAACATTCAAACTGAAAGAATGATCTGAGAATGTTCTTGAGCCGGATTCAAATGATTCTCTTAAAGGAGCGTGGAAATGAGCTTGCAGTGAGCTGTAATGTGTCCTTTCACACTACATTCTCCAAGGGTTGCCGTTAGACATCTTTAGGCATGCGTTTATCCAGCTGTTCGTGAGCTAGATAGTAGACTTGACAAGAACATCATTCTCCTATAACCTTCTGAGAGCGTTCTCTATTCTGGGCGGACACAAACTTTGATTCTTCAAAGAAGCTTGATCCTTATCTTGATAGATAGCTGTGAGGTATCAGAAACACAGCTGTATAGTCCTTGAAGCACTATTCATATTGTCCTTGCATGGTACTTCTTGTCATAAAGATGATCATGAACATGGGAGAATGTTCTTTTAATATTCAACAAAAGGACAAGCCAACTCTTAGTTGCAAATGAGTTGGTACATTCTCATAGGTCTATGAATCATCTGTCTTCAATAGTAATGGACAGCATAAGATCTTTGTCTTGCATTAGAAACATAAACACATGCTTGTTTTTTCAAAACTTGTCCAAAAGGGAAAGTCACACATTTCATTCCAAATATTCCTTGCCTTATTTGTAATGAATGCTGTTGTGATCTTGTGAGTTAATACCAAGAGAAAAGTGCTCATTTGTCTTGAACATAGTTGACTTAGAAAAATAAGTACTTTGTCTTTAAAGCTTGTTCTTGAGCGAAACACAGAGAATGTTCTTGGAACATTCTTGCAGCTTTTGTTCTTTAAACGAAATTGATTAAATAATGATATGAAAAGCTTGATTAATCCTGGCTTGATTAAAACACTCAAGAGCACTTGTTAGATAACAATATGATCAGAATTTCTCTTAAGATATAATTAAGATGTTTGTAATCTTTAAAACATCAAATTGGGATTTTGCCTCAACAGTATCTAGAACCTTCCCGATCTAGCTTCCGCTTCCGTCTTCGACTATGCCGCCGCGAGCTGCTCCGCCGCCGCCGGCGGATCCTCTTTCTGATCCTACCAGTCCCTATTATTTACACTCTAGCGATGGTCCCTCTTCTGTGAAGGTCACGCCGGTGTTGAATGGCTCCAACTATCATTCTTGGGTGAGATCGATGCGCCGCGCCCTCGGAGCCAAACTCAAATTCGAATTTCTTGATGGATCGATTCCTATGCCTCTTGATGCGTTCGATCCTTCTTATTGTGCGTGGAATCGATGTAACATGTTGATTTATAGCTGGATTATGAACTCGGTTAATGATTCGATTGCTCAATCGATCGTATTCATGGAAAATGCTTTGGATGTGTGGAACGATCTTAAAGAGCGATTTGCTCAGGGCGATCTCGTTTGTGTTTCTGAAATTCAGCAAGAAATCTATGCTCTTCATCAAGGTTCGCGCTCTGTAACTGAATTTTATTCTGTTCTTAAGGTTCTTTGGGAGGAATTAGAAATTTACATGCCGATCCCTTTGTGTACTTGTCGCAATCGCTGCTCTTGTGATGCTATGCGTGTTGCTCGAAACAATCACCATATGCTTCACGCGATGCGTTTTCTTACCGGCTTAAATGATGTTTTCGCCGTCGTTCGTTCTCAGATTCTCTTGATTGATCCTCTTCCCCCTATGAATAAGATCTTTTCTATGGTGTTACAACACGAGCGTCAATGTGGTTTATCCATCTCTGTTTCTGAGGATTCTAAGGCTTTGATTAATGCTACTGATAGCAAATCTAATGGTTCTCGTGCTGGTAAGAATTTGATGCCTCCTTCTGGTACTAAAAGATACTGTACTTTCTGTCATAAATCTAATCATGTGGTTGAGAATTGCTTCAAAAAGCACGGTTTACCACCTCACCTTCAACGAGGCAACACTTCTGGTTCTGCTCATCATGCTGCATCTGAGGGGGGTGATTATGATGATGATTCTACATCTGCTGCATCACATGAGCCTAGGTCACAAGGACCAGTTATCACTCAAGATCAATTTGATAAACTAATGTCTCTACTTCAAACTTCATTCATTAACCAAGGTGCATCTTCTGCTACTTCCAATCAGGTTAGCTCTTCCAAGGTTGCTAGTCCTTCATCAGCAAGTCCACAAGGTACTTCTTATACCTTTTCCACTTATTCTTTGTTTTGTCATAATGTTAATCTTGGCTCTTGGATCATAGATTCAGGAGCTAGTCATCATATCTGTGCCTCATTGCATTGGTTTCACTCTTATAGTGAAATCACTCCCATGACCATAAAATTACCTAATGGTCACCATGTAACAACTAAATTTGCAGGCACAGTGATTTTTAACCCTGATTTCAAATTACATAATGTACTTTTTGTTCCTGAATTTAGTGTCAATTTGCTTTCAGTCTCTGGTCTTTGCCATGATACACAATACTTAGTCAGTTTCACTCATAATACATGTAAAATTCAGGAGCAAATGTCACTGAGGATGATTGGTTCAGCTGAGAGGCAAGATGGCTTATACTACCTGGTTTTGACAAATAAAGAAACCCTGAAACCTACCTCTCAAGAATCTTCTAATGTGAATGCTGTTACCTTACCTGCCTCAGCCCTATGGCACTTTAGACTAGGGCATATTTCTCATACTAGAATAAATACTTTACATTCTCAATTTCCTTTTATTGTTGCTGATTCCAAAGCAGTTTGTGATGTTTGTCATTTAGCAAGACATAAAAAGCTTCCTTTTGTAAACAGTTCTAGCAGAGCTTTAGCTCCTTATGATCTAATACACTTTGATATTTGGGGTCCTATATCTACTCATTATGTTCATAACCATTCTTATTTTTTGACTGCTATTGATGATCACTCTAGATATACATGGATTACCTTAATGAAACATAAATCTGAAACTAGAGATCATATTCAAAAATTCATCAAGTGCATTGAAAATCAATATAACAAAACTGTGAAAGTTATAAGCTCTGACAATGGACCAGAATTTCTTATGCATGACTTTTATGCATCTAAGGGCATTCTTCATCAAACTAGTTGTGTAGAATCCCCCAACAAAATGGTAGGGTGGAACGTAAACACCAACACATTTTGAACATAGGAAGAGCCCTTCTTTTTCAGTCCAATTTACCTAAATCCTTTTGGTCCTATGCTGTCCTTCATGCTGTATACATCATGAATCGTGTTCCCACACCTCTTTTGTCTAATAAATCTCCTTATACTGTTTTACATAATGAAACACCTGATATTCATACTCTTAAGGTGTTTGGTTCTCTTGTTTATGCCTCTACAATACAGTCACATAGAACCAAATTAGACCATAGAGCCAGAAAATGTTGTTTTTTGGGTTACAGGTCAGGAGTGAAAGGTGTTGTTCTCCTTGACATTCACACTCATGAAATTTTTGTTTCTAGGAATGTGACACATCATGAACACATTTTCCCTTACCAACCTCTTACACCTCATACTAAATGGTCATATCATCCTGCAACCATTATTTCTTCTCCCTCAAATATTTCTCCACCTAATCCTGATCCATCTAATTCCATTGTTACGGATTCTGACTTAACTAATCCCATTATCACAGAAACTGCACAGCATAATTATCACACTGATTCCACTCTAGATCCTGCTACTGATATTGATTCTACTACACCACCTAACATTGATAATTCCACTACACCACCTAACATTGTCCCTCACACTGATTCTTCATCTTCTATTCAGAGACCCATCAGAAACAAACATCCACCCCTTTATTTGTCTGACTATGTATGTGATACACCTTCTTCCACTTCAACTGCTTCAATCATTCAAGGTACTCCCTATCCCATTTCAAAATTTCATGCATATAATCACTTGTCTTCTTCACACAAGGCCTACAGTATGGCTATCACACACTGCACATAGCCACAAACCTATGAGGAAGCCAGCAATTCTGTACATTGGGAAATGGCAATGAAGGATGAATTAGCAGCTTTAGCTAAAAATGGAACTTGGGAGATAGTTGATCTTCCACCTAATGTCAAGCCTATTGGTAATAGATGGGTGTACAAGGTAAAACATAAAGCTGATGGCTCCATTGAAAGGTACAAGGCCAGACTTGTGGCTAAAGGCTATAATCAAGTTGAAGGTTTGGACTATTTTGAAATCTTCTCCCCTGTTGCTAAGCTTACTACAGTGAGAACTTTGCTGGCTTTGGGTGCAATTCACAACTGGCATTTACATCAACTTGATGTTAATAATGCCTTCCTTCATGGGGATTTGACTGAAGATGTTTACATGCTTGTACCTCAAGGAGTTGTTTGTGACAGGTCTAATCAAGTCTGCAAACTCAAAAAGAGTCTCTATGGCCTCAAGCAAGCCAGTAGAATGTGGTATGAGAAGCTCACTGCCTTGCTTTTGAGGGAGGGATACACACAATCTACTGCAGACTACTCCTTATTTACCTTACACACTGATACTGCATTCACAGCCCTTCTTGTATATGTGGATGACATAATATTGGCAGGAAATTCCATGACAGAATTTGATCGCATCAAAGGCATACTAGATACAGCTTTTAAGATAAAGAATTTAGGACAATTAAAGTACTTCCTTGGCCTAGAAGTTGCTCACTTTACTTCTGGTATTGCTATATCTCAAAGGAAATATTGTCTTGACCTTCTCAAAGACTCTGGTTTGCTTGGCTCAAAGCCTGCCAATACTCCACTTGACACATCTATTAAATTGTACAATGATTCAGCAGCACCATATGCAGACATATCCAGGTACAGAAGGCTGGTTGGAAAATTGTTGTACTTAAATACAACCAGACCTGATATCACTTTTGCAACACAACAATTAAGCCAATTCATGCATGCACCAACTGTTACACACTATACTGCAGCATGCCGAGTGATAAGGTATTTGAAAAACAATCCTGGACAAGGCATTTTCTTTGATAGAGCATCAGAATTGCAGCTACTTGGTTACTCAGATGCTGACTGGGCAGGGTGTGTGGATACAAGAAGATCAATTTCTGGTCATTGTTTCTTCATTGGAACTTCATTAATATCTTGGCGTGCGAAGAAACAAGTAACAATATCTAGGTCTTCATCTGAGGCAGAATACAGAGCCCTTTCTTCTGCCACTTGTGAGTTACAGTGGCTGCTCTACTTGTTCAATGATTTGAAGGTGAAATGCATCAGGCCTCCTGTCCTATATTGCGATAACCAAAGCGCCATACACATTGCTTCAAACCCGGTTTTTCACGAAAGGACAAAGCACCTTGATATAGATTGTCACTTGGTTCGTGAAAAGGTGATGAAAGGAGTGCTGAAGCTGCTTCCCATATCCACCAATGATCAGATAGCAGATTTTCTCACTAAGGCACTGCCACCTCCGAAGTTCCATGATTTCATGTCCAAGCTAAACATGATTAACATCTATAGTGTTTAGTCTTGAGGGAGGGTGTTAAACCTTTAGCTAGTTTACATGCTTTATACTACAGATAAGAGATTAGTATCAATATACTTAGCATAATATACATTGAGTTAGCTAGCAGAGTAGTATAGTATATATACTTGTAAAAGACACTGTTACTATTCATTCAATAATAGAATCATTTTTCTCACTTTACCAATTCTCTCATCTATTCTCTCTCTCCTGTAACTAACTTTCAGTTACTCAACAATTTCCAAAACTTTAGTAATGGCAAAAATGATGATGGTCCAAAATGGAGAGGATCTTGACTCCTCCCCGTTGAAAAAATCATTAATCACTCATTTTTAAAATAAAGTATTTTTCCACTAAAATGTGTTTATTGTGGTTGAAGGTGAAAGAATTAACTTAATATAGGAGAAATGAGATACAAATAAGACATTTTTTTACAGTTAAATATAAGTAGTTACTTTTGTTAATTAAGATTGCAGAGTTGAACTTACAAGTCTTCACCACTCCATCTACTATTGAAACTTTTTTTAAAATTTTTTATTCCAAAGATAAAAATCAATTATAACTCAGATGTTTTTAAATGACAAAAAGGTAATAAAATGGCTCAACACAATTTTGATTTAATGTATTTTGTGCTCACATTAGCATGAAAGCACAAGCTGACTACCATCCAAACCACCACAAAGTGAACATGTTTAGTGATGCAAAATCACTACATTCTATTGACTTGACTGAGAATTAATAGCCTCAACTGCTTGAGAGGAAGCATTTGAAAATTCCATCAATGACACGAAGAGATGAGGAAGTCTAGTTCTGAGGTTATCAAGGGTCATGGTCCTACTATACTGAACAGAATCCAAATAATCTGCTCTCAAACTTTCCACTTGCTTCTTTAAGGCTTCAGTTTCGGTTTTTTTATGAAATAGTGGATGTTTGGGGCTTATGTTAGCTTCATCTCCATCATCTTCGAAGTTCCATTCAATTTTTTTCTGCATCTCAGCCAGGGACATCGAGCACCTCTGCGACTTTCTTTCAAGTTTTTCCAACTTTTTCAGAATATTATCTTCCGCGGCCTGTTGAGCTATTATGGAATGGATGGATGACAAAAGGTTTTTTATTGCATCGGCAACCTCCTGTAATCACACCAAAGTGCCAGAAAATTATAATTATTTTGCTCATTAAGGTAGAAAAAGATAAACGTATCTTTGAGCAATAAAAAGTGTTTTGTGCTTCTTATTGCAAAATAAATCATTCAAACTTGATTCTTGAGATCCCCTTTCAGGTGTTAAAAGAAACATACAGAATAGCAAAATAGTTATTCTGGAAAGAATTTATATTTTCCATTAAAAAACTAAACATAGCATAGCACATTGTCTGGAAGGGGGAGTGACATTAAATTTTGGGCCAGTACCTTATCAGGTAATCCATCAAGGCCAAGCTCCCACTGTTCACATATGGTGCGAATAGAAGCGTGATCACAGCTTTCGTGATCGTCCCTGAGGCAGTTCGCAAGCTGAATCCATTTACTGAGGGTCCGTACGTACTCTCGTTGAGATTTTACAAGTTTACAGAAGCTATGATACCAATAAGAGGCCTCACTCTCAAACTGAATTGTAGCCTGGTGATGATATTCAGAATTTAGAATTGTGTTATGATAATCACCGAGGTTACTCAACTGCTGCGAGATCAGTGCCTGGGACTGATGGCACTCATGCATTATCTTCCACATTTGTGCCAACCTATAAAACAATCAAGAGTTTAAAGCAAAACCCAGGATATGATTCAGATATAATCAACACAATCAAGAGGAATCCATAGACTGATATGAACATAGACTGATATAATCACATATCTAAGAGGAGTAAAAAACATAGACTGATATGAACATATCATTAAGTTGAAGCGTAATGCATCAAAGTTTGAGAAATATACCCGCCAGTTAATGCTACCAACTGTGGTAAAAGCTCTCCATCTATAAGTTCCAAAATTGATGAAGTTGTTACAGTGATGCATTGCCTTAAGCTTAATAAATCAGACTCCAACTTCTCAACATTTGATCGAATTTTATCAATTTTGACCAAGTCAAGGTTCTCATCCTCTTGTTTTTGCAATAACGAAGATTTCCTCTCAAACTCCAATTTGATAATTCCCTCCTCCTGCAATATATGACATTTGAGCAATGAGGAAAAGACATTCATGTAAAATGTGCTCTCCATGGTCGCCCTCCTCGGACAACCAATACCACACAGACTGCAAACACAACCTCTCAGACAAGTATGCCACCATCGCGCCACTGGCATCTCTGACGATGTTTTTGATTTTCTAATGAGACAGGTTAATTAAACATATGACTTTTTACCTCACGTTTCAGTAAAGTGCTAAACACAGATAAAAAATCAGCACCTTAATTGGCTTACCTTTACTGCCTTGTAAAGTTTCTTCTCGGCAGCATATAACTTTTTAAGTGTGGCACAATGAGCTCCAGGCCTACATGGTTCACTAGGACTAGAAAAATCGGCATCATCTTTGCTGAATGTCAGCGACTTAGTATGCCTACTCCATGACAGTACACTAAATACCCTTGCAGAGTTGCTTCTTTTGCCTACAAAAAACATGTCAGAGTAACAAAAATGTCACTACCCATACAAAATATTCAAAATGTAACAAAAGTCAAATGATAACCAGTATCCTTAAGGCACAAATTAAATATTCAAAATTAGAAAGTTTGCATCGGAAAATGTAGTTTTTAAAATCAATAATGCATTGAATGCTGCAATTTCCAATAAAAAACTTGTATTAATTGGTTTCTTAACTGATGCCTATAAGCATTGATTAGCAAGACCTTGGGGAGGATAGGTGTATACAGCGTTACTAATGCAAGCGGTTTCCAAGAGTTAAACTCACAACCTTCATGTCACAAGGAAGCAACCTTCCGGTTGCGCCAAAAGCTCGCTCTCAGCAGAAGTTATAGCATAATCTATAAATCTTTCTATGAAAATACCGTACAATTAAACATTTCTAAAAAAGAAATAATTCTCAATTTTAAGTGTATAGTTGCATTGTGAGTATCAAAACCTTGTCTATTATAAGAGAACTTCAATATTAAGAGTATAGTACACAGTATTTATGTAGCCTTACTATGATGATGCCCAGAATTCTGCCGCAGAAGTGTATCTCCGCTGCTGATATCAATAAGAACAGCAATTTCCTTTATACATGCCGAAGCTTTCAGGAAATGATCATCCAACTCTTTAACTAAACCTTCCAATGTTTTCCCATTTCTACCAACTACCACATGCATAGGTTTAGTAACATGAGTTTCTTTTCTAAACAAACTAATAGCAGAGGAATTATCAATATCATCAACTGGTTCTTTGACTGGTTGCTTCCCACTACGTGATTTTCCAACACTTACATCAGCTTCCGAGTCTTGAACTTCATCCTCAAATTCTGTTTTGGTTTCTTCCCAATGCTCTTCCTCAAACGACTCTGCTATATCTAGTTTATCCACAGGTCTAAATAGCAGCGACGAGCTCATACTCGGATCAATTTGAAGCATATGAACAAAGTTGACACTGTCATCATTCTCTGGTATGTCATCTTGGCCAACATGCATTATACTCTTGTCGGCAAGAAAAGGAGGCAGCGGTGGTGGTAACAAATTAGCTGGTGGGGAAGGTGGGGGATCAGGTAGGCCAGTAGAGGTGAAGTCCAACTCTAATGTATCGGACTCGGTGAACTGCCTAAGTGTGGCACCGGTGTTCCTTAACGCTTTCAAATAAGCTAATAGGGAATCAGAAAACTCCACTCTATTACAAACTAACTGTTTGATTACTTTCTTCCTTTCTTTGCATATGCCAACTCTTCCATCCTCATCAATAGTTGATAACACACAGCCCATTTCGAAAAATACCAAAGATAACCGAAATAACTGTGCTGTTAGTAACTCAAAAGTTTTTACTCTAACTTTCCAGAAAGATGATTATCAACACCTAAAGAAAAAGACAAGCTCAGAAAATTTATGGAGCATCAAATTTCACCATACCTATTCACTAAGAGCATTACTACAAACATAACTTTTGGAAAAAGAAGCTTACAAGTTACAAAGGTTTCGAAAAACCTAATTAATGGTTGTTATTCCATAAGTTGAGTATGTAATGATGTTTCTGGTGATTCAAAAACCAAAGATTTTCACCTACAAAAAAAAAAAAAAAAAGTAAGACATAGATAGAGACAGATTTACAATACTCTAGAGGTATACCAAGTGAAAACAACAAAAAACATGTCTATGATTGGTTCAACTTCTCCAGTGGCCAAAATTGATTCTAGAGGTATATAATTGATTTTTACATTTTGGTTTCTCTAAAGTAGAATTAGTATGCTTCAATCTAGAAATTGTAGATTCAAATTCTAAAATTGATTTTTAGACTTAAAGATTTTATTCAATTCACGTTTATATGAAATGTATTGAAACATGAATCATTTTACCTTCAACTGAATTTTATACAGAATCAATTTACAGAATCACTCAGAACCAAACATACATACATGGAAAATAAAATGTATAGATTCCAAAAGAAATTGAAAATCTTGGAATAAGAAAAATAATCTTCCACTCAACTTCAAAGGCATTTTGGGTGCGTTTGTTTGAGATTTTTTTAAGAAAAAATCTATTTTTTTCTTAAAAAAATCCATTTTGTAATGTTGATAGTGTTTGTTATAGATTTTTTTTAAAATCATTTTCTTAAAAAAATCATTTTTAGCCCCAAAATGAAAAGCTATTTCTAATAGCTTTTCAAGAATCTATTTTTCTAAAACTAAGGAATCTAAATGTATAAACTTCTTTTTTTAAAAAAAATAGATTTTTATGATCGTAAACAAACACAAAGTAGCTTTAAATTTTCTTCAAAATCTCTAAAAAAAATCTCTAAATTTTTTCTAAAAAAAATCATTTTTTTTAAAGCTTAAACAAACGCATCCTCTGTTGAGTAAGGTTATGCAAGCAAAATGTTAAAAAAAAACAGGACGAAAGTAGAATCCTAAGTTGTTCCCTCATATCATGCTTCACAAAACAAAGACACAAACATAGGGAGAGAAAAAAAAACACACACAAACACACACAACTCAAGAAGATGATAGAGAGAGAAAAGATTACATTACATAATGAGAGAGCATGCAGTGCAATACAGTACAGCAGAGCGTGGTTCCCAACTTTGTTAGATGTTTTCCAGCTGATACATACATACAGTACTACAACAAGAGGTTGTGGATGCGTGTGTTGTGTTGTATTTTTACTAATAATAGGTGAAGGGGACACAATGCAATACAGTACACAGGAGTGAGACGAGGAGGAGGTTTTAGAAATGGAAAGAGGAGTGGTCAGAGAGGTGGTAGCTTAGCTTAGCCCAATAAATGAAAAATGAACTTTTGTTTATAGAAAGAAAAAGTTTGCCTTTCTAATTTCTTTTTCTGACATGATGTGGCAGACTCATCTCTTCTTCTTTTTTTATGTTTTTGTTGCTATTGCTATATAAATTATAAATAATACTCCTATTTTCTTTTCTTTTGGACATTTGCCTCCCCACTACTAATCCTAAATATAATTACTACTCTATTTGTCCCATTTTAAATGACATTTTTTTAAATTTAATGTACTATTTATTTGATCTGCTTTGACCTTATTTTTCTATTAATATATAGGCAAAATTACACTAAAGATCCTTTATCTTATTTTTTTGTAACACTTTGGTCCTTTATCTTTCTTGTGTAACATTTAGATCCTTTATATTATTTATTTGTAACACTTTAGTCATTTATCTTTTTGTTTTGTCATTTACATCCTTTATCTTTTATAATATGCACGTATAAACCCTTTTTTCTTATTTTTTCATTTAAAAAATGCTGAATTTTTATTTTTTTAATACCTTTTTATTAAAATTCAAGAAATCCAAATTTTAATGAACATTGTTCATCATCTTCATCAATATCTTCATCTTCTTCCTTAAAAAAGAAATAAAAAATCAACCCAAAAATTCTTAAAACAAATGGATTGAATTAAACTACAATACAACTTATTCCTTGTTGGCCTACCCAATCCAATCTAACTCTAACAAATAGTAACTTCAATTGAATTTGGGATTAAAGCTAAATTAACCCCCTGATGCAACTTATTTGTAGCTAGCCTTCCCAACTTATTTGCACCTACATTAACCCATTTCTCGTTTAATTGAATTTGAGATATTTTTTAGGTTTAATAAATTCAGGGTTCATTAAAATTTAGGGATTTTAAATAACAAGATATGAAATTATCTATGTTTTTGTTGTTTTTAGATCTTGTTTTTCATAAATTTGGTTTGAAATTTTATCCAGATTGTGTTGAGGTATTTTTTCCAGATTTTGTTTGTGGTTTTTCTATATGCCAGTTTTGGATTGAAGCTTGTTGTCTTCAAGAATTTTTTTACTGTTGCAATTTTTTTTTCTTTCCAACCAAGTGTTTAATTACAATGTTCATGCCAAATCTTGAGATTTCCCTTCCATTGCAGAAATGTTTTCATGATGTTGGATGATGAACATTGTTCAACAAATTCTGGGTTTGTTTACTTTTAATAAAAAATATTTTTTAAAAATTAAATTATGTATTTTTTAATAAAAAAATAAGAAAAAGGGTTTATATGTACATATTATAAAAGATAAAGGACTTAAATGGGAAAAAAGAAAGATAAAGGATTAAATTGTTACAAATCAATAAGATAAAGGACTTAAATGTTACAAAAGAAAGATAAAGGACCAAAGTGTTACAAAAAAATAAGATAAAGGACATTTAGTGTAATTTTGCCTAATATATAAATGCAAATATTAGCATATAAGATGTTGTTTGATTTGTCTCGACGAGTACTTTCAAAATATACTATTTTTATAATTTTTAATAATAGATAATTAAAAATATTAACGATTAAAATTGTGTATTGGCAAACGTGTCGGTGGTCAAACAGGTCATTTATTTTGGGATAAAGGGAGTAATATTTGATGTAGAATAGGGAATTGAATTTCTTGGGCAAAGTTATTGTCCATAAAGACAATCTTTATGGACCGTCCATAAACCAATCAAAAGACAACAACTTTACTCATGCGCCCCCCATTTTACTCGCGCGCCCCCATATTACTCACACACTCCCCAACTTTCTCGCGCACCCCCCAACTGACTAGCGCCCCATATTTCTCGTGCACCCCCCAAATTTCTCATGCACCCACCAAATTACTTGTGCACCCCCCAAATTACTTATGCACCCCCCAAATTTCTCACGCACCCCAAAAATTTCTCATGCACCCCCCGAATTTCTCATGCACCCCCCAAATTTCTCGCACACCCCCATATGACTTTTGCCCCCCAATTTTTTTTTTGATCCCCTCCACATTTCTATCTTAAACCATTTTGCTGTGGAAATGATTTCAGAGATATGCACTCAAAAACCATTAAGTGCATAAGATTGTTTTAGATTACAACTCTATAATTAAAATAGAAATGGTTTCGATTGTCTTATATGAGAAACCAAAATTATTGTTAAATGGTTTTAAATACTGTAATGATTATAATTGTACCAAAAAAACTAAAAAATAATGATTATAATAAAAAACCATTAAACCATTTTGCTGTGAGAATGGTTTCAGATGGTTGTAATAAAAAACCAATAGGTGCATAAAATGGTTTTGGAGTACAACCCTATAATTAGAATAAAAACAATAATTGTGATTAAATGATTTAGATTGTCTTATATAAGAAACCAAAATTATTGTTAAATGATTTTAAATAAAGATTATAATTGTACCAAAAAAAAAAAAAAAAATAATGATTCTAATTATAGGTTGTACTTCAAAACCATCTTATGCACTTAATGATTTTGGAGTGTATATATGTGAAACCATTTCCACAACAAAATGGTTTAGGCTAGAAATGTGTGGGGACAAAAAAAAATTTGGGGGTGCATGAAAAATTTGGGGGGGTGCATTAGAAATTGGGGGGTGCGCGAGAAATTTGGGGGTACACAAAAATTTAGGGGGTGCACGAGAAATTTGGGAGGTGCATGAAAAATTTGGGGGGTGCGCGAGAAATTTGGGGGGTGCGTGAGAAATTTTCCTCACTTATGGGGGTGTGTGAGTAATATGGGGGGCGCGCGAGTAAAATGGGGGGCGCATGAGTAAAGTTGTTGTCTTTTGATTGGTTTATGGATGGTCCATAAAGATTGTCTTTATGGACAATAACCAATCCCGAATTTCTTGTACTTAAAGCAGAATGCAGTAGCAGATTTGGACAGAGTGATTTTGAATGCGCGCCGCGGTGAAAATTGTTTCGTGTATGTTACATACTTACATGTTAGTGAAGTTAATATATTAGAGTATATATATATATATATATATATATATATATATATATATATATATATATATAATGGAAGTTATAGTAGTTATTTGAATGATGGTCAGTGCAAGTTCTTATTAATTGTTTTTTTAGTCTTCTATCTTATCATACTCACGAAAAAAATACTAACTTTTGATCTTTCAATTATCATATTTGTCGCAAATTTTAGTTCAAACGCATATTTTCGCTCAAAACATAATGATTTTTTGCATAAAATGTTCGAGTTTTGATCTCTAAAATAATATTTTATCTTTATTTTGAAAATTGATGCAGTTAATCACAACATTTCCGACTAAGAGTTCTCACATTTATTTAGGTCAAAATATTAGTTTGGACCAAAATTACAAAAACAAAAAAAAGTAATTGAAAACAAAATAAAATTGATTTAATGAGATACTATATTTTGTTGAGTCAGAAAAAGAATCAAAAATGTAATTTTTTTTATGTGTTTATACAAACTTTTGGCCGTCATGAAGTAAAGACATGAATGAAAAGTATCACTTTATTATGACTATATGACTATACTAGACGGTTGTTGGTGGTAATTGTAATTGTGATCTTTGTAAGGGCCAACCAAGCTTGAACCAACATGCCGAAGTTTCTTCCTCTTGCAATTACTTTTGCTTTATTTGGTAGTATTATTTTTTTATGAATGGCAGGCAGTGACATGCTCATCTTTATAATTGCTTACTAGTTAAGCAAATCCACGTGCAAATTGTAATAAGTGAAAGAAATCAAGATTTTCTTTTAAAAGATGTCATATTTGAGTTTAATTAATTAAAAAAAGATGCACGGATATCAGGATATACACATTACACACGCGAGTATTTGGGTCAATATTACATATTATGATATTAACAAGAAAAGGTTAAAAACAAAATAAAAGGAAAAAATTATTCACGAAGGTTCTCATTGCGTCATTCTTAAGAAGATCATAGACGTCTTCAAAAGAAGAAATATGAATCAAGAAACCGGCATCTGAGGAAGCTTCAAGTTTAGCGAAGAAATCGACACATTTAATCCCTCTCTATGTGTGTGATAGAGAGAAACATTGATTTGGGAGACGCAACTCTTTTATATCTTGGATTAATACGGCAAGAATATGATATCTAACTTTGGGACCTTTGATGAAGTTGACACAGTGTAAATAATCAGAGTAGCAGACCATTTCATCAATGTTCATATCTTTGTCCAGCAAGAGGCCGTTGTAGATAGCATACAGTTCTGCGAGCAAAATATCATATGACCCTTGAATAAAACCAGAAAATCTTGCATCCATATTAAGAACACAAAAATGGTTATTATTGTCCCACTTGATATAACTATCAACTAATCTGTCGTTAGAGAAACATGAGAGAAGCAGTTTCTAGAGGTTTCTACCATAGATCAAGTGTTGAAGGATAGCCTAAAGTAACAAGGTTTGTCACAAGAAAGCGGGGGTCTGAATTATGACCTTTTAAAATTTTAACTACAAATTAAGTTATGTTAAAACTTAACAAACTTCAATAACAAACCGTTAGAATGTTCTGAGAATGTGTTCAACAAAAACAAAATGTAAATGAAAGG
Source organism: Trifolium repens (assembly GCA_030408175.1). Lineage (NCBI taxonomy): Eukaryota > Viridiplantae > Streptophyta > Magnoliopsida > Fabales > Fabaceae > Trifolium > Trifolium repens. Next base: position 34,630,269 of record CP125838.1, on the reverse strand, counting down.
TGATTTGTCTGAAATGTGTTTGCACAAATAAAAGAGTAAGGAAATAGATCATCAAACATGTTGGATTTTTTGTGTTGGCTGCTGACTGCATTCTGGCAAGTGCACCAATCTGTCGTCGAGTAATAATTAACACTCTAGGTGTCTAGAATGAGTTAGTATCCACATGGATCGTGCCGTAGCGTTATTTAAGTTTGTAGTTTTGCATTCGCTTTGGGTTTTGAAAAGGGTTTTTATAAAAATAGCAATATGCTTGCAGAAATATAAGATAAATGATTCAGAAACATAGAGAATAGGTATGGTGGTTGGACTCACTCCCTTCTTCCTATTTGGCATAATCTGTGTATAACATAGTTAATCAGATTATTATTCGGCGGTGACTTTATCCTTGTTGTGGTAATACCTTACTATTACCCTATGTATAAGAAGTTTCCCTACGTTAATAACTAAGGTACATACGAGAGCCTAACCTCGATATGTCACATACCCTAATTACTATGTGAGTTATTCATTACACATGCATTATATCCTTCACCCATCCAATGCCTCTAGGTCCTATTATCGGGCTGTTCAGCTTCCAAGTGCTCAGTTCACACCTAGTTTCTTATTCCTCCTCTAATTGCTTAGTTCACAACTAGTTCAGAATGTTACCGTCTCTACTCACCTAGCATATTTACTAATAGTTCCGGACAAATATTAAGTAAACCCTAATATTTATTCTATAGGCGCTCCCGCTTATCCGGCCAAATTACGAGAATGCGTTGTTAAAGTGCGAGAAAGTAAATAACAAACATAATACTGAATAACGATTTATTATAACTTTGACTCAATCACATACTCCAAATATTCATAGGGGAGTCCATCTTCTCCACCACAACCTAAGGCATCTATTACAAAAGACTTACATAATGTAAATTACAAAATAATCTAAATACAAAAGTCTAAAGAAAACATACCTTGCTGAGTTAGTTTTCCCGTAAGGGGAGAAAACTATGCCCTTAGAGCTCCTTTGAATACCTCTTTTATAGTAGAGAATGTTCTACTATTTATGAATGAAAAATAATGAGGAATTGAAGCTCTATTTATAGTGTTCATAATGGGCCTCAGCAAGCCATCGTGCTGCGATGAGCACACCGTAGCACGATGGGAAGATTTAGTTCAGAATTACAACTAATCTTGTGCATTTCATCAGCTTGGTCGCCAAGTCAAAGCATCGTACCACGATGAGTGCCAACGTAGCCTGTCTTGTCCATCTTCTATTGGAAAAAGTGAAGATGTTCTTTTTTAGGTGGTTGAAGACTACGAATGTTAATCTTGTTTCCAACTATCATACCTGGTGGTCGAACCCATTGCTTTGCTTGGGCATCGATTAATGTTGAGTATTTCAATTTTTGTTCTTTTGTGTTGATACCTCTGCAACTCTGTTGTAGCTATTCTTGGCACACCTTGTGCTAAGACGACTACTTTTTTCTATATTTATATATATTTCATTTTGGCCTGTTCGAAAAAAAAAAATAGTTAAATAATCAAACTAATAATATTTTAAGGTCTTAATAATGATACATGAACTTTAAAGAAAAAGTAGGGACTAAAATTGAAAACTCATACCAAAATTGGAACAAAATTTTTAAAAGGACTAAAAATAAAATTTGTCATATTTAGGGGGACTAAAAACTAATTTAATCCATTTTTAAATATCAATTTCATTGAACCAAACCAAATCAATTCGTTATTCATCAGTTTGGTTAGATTCAATTTTTGTTATATAAGATCATAAAAATCAAACAAAACCGACTATTTTTTATTAGTTTGAATTATTTTCCTCATCAACGAACCAAGCCGACTTGTTTGTTACACCCGTTTTCCATCATTGTTTTCATTTTAATTCATGTTTTCCATGGTACTTGCTTGGTGCTTCATCACCCGCATTCTCTTCATTGGTTAAGAATTAGAATGGTTGTCAAGTGTTTCAACATTGATAGAGTCACAAATTTGATGCTTCTTTTTTCTTGAGCACATGGAAAGATAAACTATGGAAGAAAAATGAGTAAACCACTAAATTAGTCTCTAACTCTGTAATACACTTTTAAATAGAGGTATCAAGATTATTCGTTAATCTGCTATCTATCCAATTCATTTATCGATTTATTCATTCAATCCATCCACAATAAAAATAATTGGTTAATGGATTGGATTGAATCCGTCCATTCAATTAAATGGATGGATCTCACTCATCCACTATAATTTTAAAATTTAATGGATCATTGGTTATTATCTTTATCTTAATCTTAATTTCTTAAGTTCTTAATCTTAATCTTAATATAATAAAACGAGAGTAACTAGAGGCACCCTAAACCCTAACCCTAATATGAATGGTCTAGATTTTGACAAGTAGAAAAAAAAAATTATATCAACGGCTACGATAAAACTTGAATACTATGTTGTCACATCAATTAATGAATGTGACACGTCAAACACAATACATGATGTGCCACTATATGATTGAATGTGTGTATAAAATAATTTTACAAAGGGAAAACAAATTAATAAACCGATCCGAAACAAAATTTCTCTTAATTTTCCTAAAAAGTTGCATTATCTCTATATTAGTAAAGGATGTAAAACAAAATTTCTCTACAAAATTGCATCTCTCTCAATTAGAAAGTAGAAACATTGTTTGTAACCAAAAATATCAAAAACATTGTTTCATCACTTTCATCTCTCCCCACGTTCTTTTTTTTTTTTTTTACTCCTTTCTATCTATTTTTCTATATTTACCTCTTTCTCCTTTAGTTCCTTTTTTATTTTGCATATTTTATTCTTTTCCTTTTTATTCTTTGCAATATATTAATTTTGATTTATTTTGAGTTTGTTCAATTTCACTATTGGTTTTTGGTTATGTCTACTACAGGTGAAATGTTTGTTTGTTCATAATATTGGCGAAGTAGCCGGCCTATGTAATCGACTGAATATCCTCTTTAGTGATTGCCTCTTACAAGGTTCTTCTTTGTTGCTTTTAGATGAATGAATTTGTTTAGCTTATCAAAATATACATGCTGATTGTAAGATTTTTAACAATGCTTGAAGATTTTGTTATAGGTTCATTGATTGTTACAATAGAAATATGAAATTGTTATTATTTCAAGTGTCTTAAGTTTTTTGAATGGAGGTTTATTTTATTTTATATTTTCAATGGCTATGATAAAAACTTAAATAATCAATTTTTAGTGATATTTAATTTTATTGGTCTTGATTTTGACATTTGGGAAAAAAATAATATCAACGGCTACCAAAAAAACTCGAATAATTAATTTTTAATAATAATATTCAACTTTGAACTGCAGCTTTGAAGCATTCAAAGAAAAATAGGAAAATAAAAAACCGCTACAACTTTGAACTGCGACTTCCTCAAAACCTAAACAACCTAAATTGAGATAAACATAAAAAAAAAAAAAAAATTGAGATCTAATAAAAAAAGAAGATAAACATGAATAAAACTAAAAAAAATCTTCAGAATCAGATGCGTTTAAAATGCAAGCAACTTAATTGAAGTAAACATAATTGAGATAAGCATTAAGTGTGGAACTAAACATTGAGATAATCATTGGCTCAAAAATTATGAATAGATTTTACTTAATTGAGTTGTATAAATATAAGAACCCTCAAAATATTTTTCTCTTACTATATTTTTGGTTTATAATTTATATATTTGTCTTTATATAGTTTATTTTGTTTCTATATTTTACCGGTTTGTAGGATACTAATTTTGATTTGATTTAAGTTTGTTCAATTTCAATGAGTTAACTTCTTTTCACCTGACCATTTTGTAATTATATTTTGCAAATTGTTTTCATGCATTTGAATTACTTTGATTTGTTCTTATATTATTTTGCAGATCCACAAAGTTATCGATGAAAGTTATACAATTATTAAAGATCTATATAGCTAACAAAGTTTTTTTTTATGTAACTATTTATAGAGACAAGCACCATCAAAATATTTTTCTCTCATTATATTTTTTGTTTATAATTTATATATATATATGTCTTCATATATTTTATCGGTTTTCAATATATTAATTTTGATTCGAGTTTATTCAATTTCAATTAGTTAATTTCTCTTCACCTAACAATTTCGCAATTATGTTTTGCAAATTGTTTTCATGCTTTTGAATTACTTTTATTTGTTCTTATATTATTTTGCAGGTTCACAAAGTTATACCATGATTAAAGATCTATATAGCCAACAAAGTTTTTTTCTATGTAACTGTTTATAAAGACAAGAACCCTCAAAGTATTTTTCTCTCACTATGTTTTTGTTTATAATTTATATATTTGTCTTCGTATATTTTGTTTTTGTCACTATATTTTACCGGTTTTCAGTATATTACTTTTGATTTGAGTTTATTCAATTTCAATGAATTCCCTTCTTTTCACCTAATCATTCTGTAATTATGTTTTGGAAATTGTTCCCATGCATTGAATTACTTTGATGTGTTTTTATATTACTTTGCAGGTTCACAAAGTTGTTGACGAAGGTTAGACCATTATTAAATAACAAAGTTTTTTATTTATTTATGTAACCGTTTAATGTTTTATGTCGTTGGATCAAATGTGTAATCTATTTTGAATATATTTGAACCTTCTTTCAAATAAAATAAGTATTATTTGTTGTGGATTAGATGAATAGTAATCATGGATGGTGTATTATAATTAAAGATTAATAATAGATCATATAAATCTAAAAATTGCGAATGTTATTATTTTTCAATGTGAATAAATTAACTTAGTAGATATGTGTCATCTGTTATGGCACACACAAATATCCATCAATATTATTTTCCTTAATAATAGGATTTAACATATTTTTAAATGACGATATTATAGAGAAATATATAACAACTTAATTTGAGCTTTAACTTTTATCTTATTCATGGTTGTCGCCACTTAAAAAAAAAAGTTGGCTTAAAAGTAGTTGCAAGTAGTTAGTAGCAATATATCTAATTTTATATCATTTTTTTTATTAAGTTTTTTTTAACGATTTACGTTTCTCAATTTTGTATATTCACCTACTAAATAAACATAACAACAACTACATAAAATTGGATATGCATGTTTTCAATATAATTCCATTTGTACTGACTACTTTTAGTTTCAATATATTTATATTTTAAATTCTTTTTTAATTGAAACTTAATTATAACAATTTAATTAAATTGTATATCTGACACTACAAATAACCTGTGCATCGCACAGGTCAGAATCTAGTATAATAAAACGAGAGTAACTAGAGGCACTCTAAACCCTAACCCTAATATGAATGGTCTAGATTTTGACACTTGGAAAAAAAAATTATATCAACGGCTATGATAAAAACTTAAATAATCAATTTTTAAACCAATATTATGTTGCCACATCAATTAATGAATGTGACACGTCATGTGTTTAAAAAAAAAATTGAGATCTGTCAAAAAAGAGAAAATGGATAAACATTAATAAAACAAAAATAACTAATAATCAGTTACGAAAATTATGTATAGATGCAAAATTCTTTATTCATCAGCACGTTTATCACACACAATATTCAATTACTCTTTTCCCGTTGCTACAGGTCCTAAATTCCTCTGTCTTTTTTTCTACCTTTCTACTTATACCAACGGTTTTAACCGTCACGATGCTTCTTTCACTATTATTTCCAACGGATTCACACTTCTTAAGGATTTTAATTTTAATGCTCCATTAAATGCTGATGTTGAAGGTGTTGATACTTTGTTGAAAGAATATGTTATTAACGTTGGTGAGGATCAAAGGCTTGATTTGAGTTTCATTCCAAGTAATGGAAATTCTAATAACTATGCTTTCATCAATGGAATTGAAGTGTTATCCATGCCTAATGATCTCTATTACACACCGGTTTTTAAACTTTTATTTTAACTAATTTTTATTTTATTTTTGTCTTTTTATGTTTATGCATCTTATCTACACACTTCTATTTTTCTTTTTCTTATTTGACAGAAACTTTCTGTTTTTCATTTGTTATTTTTTTTTTTTGGTAACATAGCTTAATTGATTTTTTTTTTATTTTATATATACTAGCCGTCAAACGGGCACGTTTGTGTGATCGATATTTTTTTTTGTTTGTTGTGATCGATATTCTCTATTGTGCAAATATAAATAACTACTTAATCTCCTTTTTTTATTGGACTTAGTTAATTGATAACTACTTAACCTCCTTTTTAGTTGTGGCTACTTATTAAGAAGAAAAAATATATATATATTTTTTTACTATACAAAATACTGAAAACCTACTTTTATGTGGAAGTTGTGCTTAGTTTTTTTTAAGGGTAAAATAGGAATATTGAAAAAGTCATCCCTAAAATTTGTATCCCCTTTATATGTACTAGCCGTCACGTGCCCGTTTGTGTAATCGATATATTTTTTTTCGTGGGTGATCGATATTCTGTATTGTGCAAATATAAATAACTATTTAATCATTTTTTTTATTGGACTTTGTTAATTGATAACTACGTAACCTTCTTTTTTTGTTGTGGTTAGTTATTAAGAAGAAAAAAAAAATATATTTTTTGTTACTATAAAAAAACTGAAAACCTACTTTTATGTGGAAGTTGTGCTTAGTCATTAAGAAGAGAAAAAAAATTATTTACTAAAAAAAACTGAAAAATCTATTTTTATGTGGAAGTTATTTTTTAAGGGTAAAATTGGAATAACAAAAAAGTCATCCCAAAAATTTGTATCCCCTTTATATATTAGTATATATATATATATATATATATATAATTATTATATTTTTAATCATGGTTTGATTTTTTAATTTTGTTTTTTGAAATTAAAATCATAGTAACATTCTATATAAGTACTTTTTAATTTATATAAGTACTTTTTAGTGTACATATTCAAACACAAAGGGCTTATTGAGTATAAGAGCTTATGATGTAAGGTCTCATACTATAAGCTCTAATGTTATAAGCACCTGTATAAGTTATTTATCCAAACGGGCCCTAAATGCTTATTACTATAAATAATCACACATTATCAACATTTCTATTATAGAATTGAATTGAATTATTGAACCCGTGCGAGCACGGGTAAAAAGTCTAGTTATAATAAAACGAGAGTAACTAGAGGCACCCTAAACCTTAACCCTAATATGAATGGTATAGATTTTGACACGTGGAAAAAAATATTATATTAACGGCTACGATAAAATCTTGAATACTATGCTGCCACATCAATTAATGAATGTGACACGTCATGTGTTTAAAAACACAATAGATGATGTGTCAATATATGATTGGATGTGTGTATAAAATAATTTTATACAAATCCCTAATTTTGTTATCTACTAATCCCTATTATATGCTTTCATTTAATCCTTAATTTTATTATCTACTAATCCCTAATTATATGCTTTCATTTGATTATTGGATATACTTTATGAAATCTATTTTATATATAGCCTTAAATTATGCATCTTTTACGAATTATGATAAATAGAAACCTTTTTATTTCTTTCTTCGAAGACCAAGAGTGTATCTTTCACATTCATTATAGCCTTAAATTATGCATCTATTTTCACGTTTTTGCAACTATTTACATTTTTTTATTTGATGCAGATTTGACTTTGGGGATCTAGAAAGGTATGGATTGTTATAGATATTTTAGGTGTTTAAATTCTGATTATAGTTTGTAGTGTTCCATATTAATTCTCTATTCTTTTTTAATTTGATTTTTATTCTAATAGGTATGTATTCCTAAAGGTATGAATTCCATCTTTTTTTTGCTGTTGTTTGTAGTGTTTGATATTAATTCTGATTCTTCCATTTAAGAAAACAAATTGGGTTTTATATTTCTTAAGTTTCATATACTTTATATTGGATGCAGGTTTTGTTTTGGGGTTCTATAAAGGTATGTACTCCTATGAATATTTTTAGGTGTTTGAATTCTGATTTTTTTTGTTTGTTATGTTATGTATCAATTTGGTTATTATTTCATGTTTTTTCTTTTGTTGCTTTCATATTTTCAATTTAATTTCATGGTCAAAATTTAAGATTTATAAGTATTCAATTTAATTTATGTTCTTTTCTATTTTTTATGTTTTGTATTTTTTTTTTATCTTTACAGGTAAAATTAGATTCAAGGGCAGAAGATTTGAAATATTATTAAACTAGATGAGGACGAATTATGATTTTTAGTTGAAGTTTCTTTTAATATATTGTTATTAGATTTATTTTATTCGTGTATTTATCTTTTTCGTATAATTTTTTATTGGTTTTCTTTCGTTCCTATTTTTATGCATATATTCATATATAATATTTTTATTATTTTATTCTTTATATACTCTTTCTTAATTTTTTAGTGAAATTACAATGAAGGATACAAAATTTAGAATATTATCCTATTTTTATGAATAAATTCATTTATAATATTTTTTTTTTCTTATAGTTTATGCATAGATTCATATATAGTAATTGTTTTATTGTATCAATCATATTTTTTCTATGATATTTTTAGTGAAATTACAAAGATGGATACAAAATTTGGAATATTATCTTATTTTTATGCATAAATTCATCTACAATCTTTAACTTTTGTTTTCATTAATTTTTTTTTAACTTTTTTTGTTCCTATTTTTATGCATAGATTTGAATATAATTTTTTTTTATATTTATCTTATTCTTTCTATGTAGTATATTTTTTGTATATTTTATCTGGTGAAATTACAATGAAGATATAAACTTGGAATATTATTAATAGTGATAAGGACAAATTAGTAAATTTGGTAGTAATCAACTTTATTATATTAAATTAAATAAATAACTTTATCATATTAAAAGTAGATGAAATCAAATGAGTAAAAATAGGTGTCATTTGTCGTGATATACACTAATATCAATCAATATTGTTTTCCTTAAAAATAGGATTTAACCTTGAGAAAATAAAATCTATACTTGAAAAATACATCTTAAAAACACTCATAAATAACACTTTTTTTTAACAAAACAATAAGGATATACTTGAAAAACATATAACATTTGAATTTGTGCTCTCCTTATTTTACAAGATGTGCGCTCATTAAAAATAAAAATAAAAATAAAGGCTGGCTTAAAAATAGGTACCATTTGTTGTGGATTAAATTAATAATCATGAAGGATTTATTTTAATTAAAAATTGGTACAAATAATTAGTAATAGATATATATTTCCTTACTAATAGGGTTTGAAAATCAGCAACATGGATATACTTTTTTTTAATGTAAGCAATAAGAATATACTTGAAAAATATATAACAACAGAATTTGTGAATTTTTTTACAAGATATGTATAACGCCCCAACTAAAAACATATAGAATATTTAGTCAAGACATAAATAATTGAATCTGAGTACATTAAATTAAACAGGATAGTTAACTGAATTACAAAAATTCTTTACTATAAGTGATAAACTTAAACAATACAGCGGAAAGGAATGAGAGTCTAAGATACACAGATAAAACTAAAACAAGGAGAAGACTAAAGTCTTCTAATCCAATGATCCAAACACAGCTCCAATCATCAGCGCCCACCTGGTCCTTGTCTCAATTCACCTGTTTACCTAAAAAAATTTGATTTGGAGTGGGGTGAGACTACTAAGCCTCAGTGAGTCCTACTACCCTCCTATAGGCGACTACGCCGGGGAACCTAGATAGTGTAATAATCTAAGTTCAACTGTTTTACATATTCATGTATTAATCATTAATAAAATAAAGTGTAACACAAAAATTATTATCTTGTCGATTACTCTTCAAAGGTCACCCGAGGCAAGCCGGTCTCAGGTGCCTTACTCTGCGTACTACCGAAACAGAGGCTCGGATTCCGACGTTGGCTCACATAATAAATAATAGAAGTCAGAGGAGTTATATTAATATGGCATAATACCATTTAATTTAATGAGTTTAAACAGTTCTAACCAATATATCCCGCCCAGGGTAACTTATACATGTTACTGATACAAAAATAAATACACTTGTTATTCTTTTACCATATTATCCATTTTACACTGTTTAAAACATGTCCATGAATTCCAGGTTGCATTCGGATATAAAACGAGTGTTAGAATTTTCAGAAAATAAAATATGCAAGTTCTGTTCCTACTAAACTCGCTGTGGCATGTACTCACTCGCTACGGCGAGATTTCGTGTCACTGACCTGTAACACTCGCCTTGGCGAGTCAACAACTCGCCTGGCGAGTTATACAGGCAAGAACAACAACACTCGCCCTGGCGAGTACTTACTCGCTACGGCGAGTTCATCAGAACAAGCCCCTGTTTTGCAGAAACATGATTTATAAAAATAAATCTGTAACATCCCTAGCTTTAATTAATACGAGAATATTAATTAGAGTCAATATTCGACGAATTTAATGGAGGAACATTTCCTATTTATTAGACAACCGGGGAATATGAAGAAAGTGGGTGGATTTATTAGTAAGACAAGGACCATATGGGAATTAAAACATAAGGTAAGTTGTACTTGTAACATTATATATATATACCAAGACCAAGACTATTCTCACAACATTATTATTCTTACAAGTCAGAAGCATTTTCTCTCTTGCTCTCATATCCTCTCACGCCCAAAACACATAAGCCAACATCAACATCTTCCATTGCTCAAGCAAATCTCAGCATGCAAATGCAAATTGAACCATAGAAACTCAATGAATAGTCTCAAGATTCACTCCCTCATCTCCATGAGCCTTTCTCTCAATTCCCTCCTCTTGAAAAGCAACTTCAAGAACATGCATGGCTGCTGATTTGGAAAGCTGCATGTGTTAATTAGGAACTGGCTATACATCAACTACTCAAAATCTTATGATTAAGGTAAGTTCTAGGGTTATACTCATTTTCCTTGATTCAAATTCACTCTCAATGGAACCCAAATCTCTTAACCACTACTCTGTTACTGCATGTACATTTAAACACTCAATTCATTGCTGGAGAATGGTTAGGGATATGGATTATAGGCCGGAATTGACCCAGAAATCGCAGAAATTCGTTTCAGCACTGTCACGACTCGCTCTGGCGCGTGGTAGCTGGCTCTGGCGAGCTTATCAGCAAGACTGGATTTTCTGCTACTGTGTCAACTGGCTCTGGCGAGTTCAGCAGGATCAGCAACACTCGTTCTTGCTTCTGTAACCCACTCTCAGCCTTGGTAAGCTATCCATAACCCTTCTGATTCCTTCTCAGTTATCATTAGGACAATATCCATTCCCTTAAACCATAAGCAAGCCTTAGAATATACCTAATTCCATTCCTTTTCTAGCTTGTTCAAGAACACAAATTGGGGTTCAAGTGAGTTCTATTGCTGGAAGGTTCGTGGTTGTTGCTGAATAATGTACCAGAGTAAAGCCTCAATCTCCAGGTGGGTTCTTTAGGCTAGTTTAGCTAGTTTCCCCAAATAAATGATTATGCATGTTAACAATTAGGAATTTAGGAAATGTTGTGCGAGAGGGATTAAACCCCAAATTCCTCTCCATTCTATTTTATATTATGTTGTTAGTTGTTAATGCACTGTCTAAAATGAGGGTTGTAGGTGTTAGTTTGGAAAAATTATAATTTCTGCAAAAACAGGATGATTCTGCCTGAACTCGCTCCAGCGAGTAATTGGCGAGCATTCATGGCGAGCTGGGTTCTGGGCTGATGAAACTCGCCATGGCGAGCTACTGCTCGCCACAGCGAGTTGATTTAGGTCAGGACCTATAATCTCGCCATAGCGAGCTGGTGACTCGCCAGAGCGAGCTTGAACAGAATAGTCTACTTTTACAAATTATTTTAGAAACTTATGCACTCGTTTTATACCCTCACTATATGTGAGATATTTTGCATTAATGTAAATAACATAATGTCGACTAGAATGTTAGACACAGGTAATCTTTAGGGCATAACCTAGAATTATTTAGGACTGTATGCTCCCCGGGATTTTGGGAATTATGGTAGTAAGAACACAATTTAGTGTCAGTCATTATGGACGATTTATTATATTGCAAGTATGGACTCCCAATGGGATACTCCATTAGGTTATGTATATGTGAGCTTCATGCCGTGACCGAATCGGTTGACGGATATGTCAGGCCTCTGAGACATGCTCACCTCAGAGTGTTCTTGTGTTTAAAATGAATAAGATTCAGTTAATCTGTGATACACCTTTACATTATGCTATTATGATTTATGCTATGATTAGTATTATACGACTGATTAGGTGCCCCCGGTGTAGTCACCTCTAGGAGGGTAGTAGGACTCACTGAGGCTTAGTAGTCTCACCCCATTCCAAACAATTATTTTTAGGTAAACAGGATATTCGGAGCAAGGACCAGGTAGGAGGCTGACAGTTGGAGCTGAGCTGGATTGTCTGCCTTGAAGATTTTATTTCTTCTTCTTGTTTTCTGTTTATTATGTTTACTCAGAATACTAGCTATTTCCGCTGTATTTTATTCATTAGTTATCTTGTATTTGAAACAAGCTGTATCTTGTTTATTTAATTCAGAAATTTATTTGTACTCAGATCCCATTATGTATGTCTCGACTAAATATTCTAGGTATTTTAGTTGGGGCGTTATAAAATCACCTACAATCTCTATGCAACTCGTTACAAACATGTTCAATAGTGTATAATAAATTATATGGGAGTAGGAATTGGGAATGATTCCTACTCTTTCATTAATATTGATCCTAAACCTATGTTGGCATGCAATTTATCATATTTGGGGATAAAATAAGCTCTACAACATAACTATGGTTAAAGATCCTAAGAACCCACCTGTAAACGACGCTTGAATGAAAACAATGACGACTCAGAAACTTGCCGGAACACCGAAATTGTTTTAATTCCATAGCAGAATTTTCTGCACAATTCTGCAGTAACACGCCATCTTCGGAGCGACCTACAGCCCTCGTTCCTTAGCCGAACTCCAAGAAATCCAATATCAAAACGAAGGGAAAATCGTGAGCTTTCCAACGGAAAAGGAATCACTCAAATATAAGGTACGAGGAGAGATATCTTACCATTTCATTACGGGTGCAAACCACTCAAATTCTGCAGAATTTCTGAATTGAACATCCAACTTCAAAAATTTGTGCAGGCTTCGTTACTCATTCAAAATGCACGCGGCCAATGTCACAACGACCGTATTTAAGTTAGATATCCACAGAATTAAACCCCATTAAATTCCAAGTTACAGAGAGAGATTCATTACCGATTAAGTGCAGACCTATCCCAAAAACGAATTCTGCAAAAATCCTGTTTCAGCCTCCAACTTTAAAAATTCGCACAGGCCTCATTATTGATTCTAAAATTACGAAAGCTACATCGAAACGACCGGAAATTCGTTATCTAACTAGTCCAAAAAGAATTAATTCGATTGGAGGGTTGAGGAGAGATTTATTACCGTTTTAGTGGAGGTCCTGCTTCCATTACGAATTCTGCATAATCTCCCAATTTATTCCAATATTTTGACCCATAAATACTCGGTTCATAAACTTCACAAGTAAGCTCTCAACCTCAACAAATTGAACTAAAATCAGAACCTTAATTGGATAAAAGAAAGGGGCAATTGCTAGGGTTTGGCATAAATGAGAAAGGACAAAGAGGAGATTTGATTTCTGCTCACCTTAGTTTTTTAATTGCATAAGAAGATGAATTGAGCCACTGATTGACACATGCAAGAATGAATTCAGAATTTTATTTAGAGATAGAGCATGAACTTGAAGAGGAGAAGAAGAGGGTTAGGCTAATTCTTACCTTAATGTGAAGCTAGAAACCTAAAGAACTCAATTCTGACTTTGCATGTTGATTTTAAGAAGAAAGATGATGATGAGGACTTGGTGGTGATGGCTCGGCCATGTGAGCACAAGGGAGAGAGCTTAGAGTGTTGTTTCTGCGTGAAATAGAAGAAGAGATAAAATGTGAATTTTACTCTTCAACATAACTCTTATACCATCCTTTGGTAATTAAAGTGCAAGGTCCATTTTGCCCTTTAGCTTCCACATATCCAAAATCATGCCTTTTGTTGTTAAGTTACTCCAATTTACCAAAATAAATTTTATTTTCCTTTTCTAATTGGAGTCTCTAATTAATTTTCTTCTAGTAATTAAAGTTGGGATGTTACAATCTACCCTCCTTAAAAGAATTTCGTCCTCGAAATTCAAAATTTCTTCATTGCACATCAGGATAAATCGTCTATATCCGTATTTAATTTCTATACTTCGCCTATTCTCCGGTCAATTGCATTTAATTCCTTGGAATAAAACTTTTCTCTCTTAGGGATCGTTGGCTTGAGATTTCATTCTCGCTTTCTCAATCGACCTCGTGCTGCGCACTCTGATCCAACTACTTACTAACATCCTCCGTACTGTGCACTTTCAACTTTACTCTATAATCTTTGAGCACGGTCGTACACCATCTCATCTTATCTGCCTTAAACCTCTTCTACTACTGTTAGTCTTCTTCCATTTCTATCGGCAATAACTCCAATATTCAACTGGCTCAGTAGGTCGGTATCTGGCCTGGTTGACATTATACAATTAACTAAGGGTATACGCTTGAGTATTAATATTGACGAATCCAAACTCTCTCTTTCTATGGTTATTCTTATTTCCGAATACTAAAGCGCTTGACATGACATGTGTACCCTTGCACTACACGTGTTATTTAAATACTCCAGGATCAAACGAAATAGAAATCGGGTGGAAAAGTACTTAATCAATGCAAGGTCTTTTGCCAATAAGTTAAACTCATCTGCTGGCGAATTCGTGGTTCATTAGAAATTTCCACCTGTCAATCCAATCCATCCTAACACAGCACAGTGCTCGAGTTGCACACTTAACGTACAATTGTATTTTGGTTCGAGTTTTCTCTCAAGGATAAGAGTCAGACTTGTTTTGAGAATTGAGCTAACAAGCTCACTTTGATGGGAAATCTGGCTAAAACAATCGGATGCTAACTTGGCTAGTTGAACAAGATATTTGAACTCCTAAATTTGAAGCTGAAATGTATTGCTTAACTCCAGATATTTTTTGGCTCAACTAACGACTTGAATAGAACAATAATCTAGTTTCCAGATAGAGGTAATTTGTTACCCCATGTGAGCAATTTTGACTTGTTTTGATCAGGGTAAAGTATTAATAACGAACTAGAAGGCTGAAACACTCTGGCAGAGATTCTCCAGGTTAACGCACTGATCTAACATGATTTCCGGGAATGAACTGAAAGGTTCGAATCCTTAACACTGATTTCACTAATATATCTTAGTTTCACTGAATTGGTTGGATTCAGTCTTAATTCTGGGTTAAGCTGATTAGGCTCCGTAAGAGATGGATAACTAACTAGACTGGAGAGTTGGTTATAAGGTTCGAGTGCATGAAGTTTAAATGATTTACTGATACTGAGCTAAGTCATTTGTATCGGAATAGTTAAGGATGTGGATTAACAGATCAACGAACGAGCGAGAAATTGAACTGAAATAATTCGCGGCTAACAAAAGTGACTGGCTTCCACTAATCTGATGTAGTTACTAATGACATGGCTGAAAGACCGAGGACAAAGGACAAGGTTACTTAGAAGTGACATTCTACACAATTCGTGTGACTAACTGACGTCAAGAATTTTGGGAATTTGAATCTTGATTGAATTTGTGCTTAGCACTTGACTAACAGGTGTTTAAAAATACTGGAAGGATTTACTCATCTGAGGCTTACTCAGACAAGTTAGAGAGTACACACGTTCATGGTGTTCCAATACTTATGAACGTAAAATTGGACATATCTCAATCCAACGAGTTGGCTGAAAGAGGATCCATAACGAATGAAAGGTAATTGAGGATTGGTCTCCTATTGGGTTCAGACTAATGTTCCAAAATTCTATTTCTTCTGTCAATTCTCTCAGGTCAGGGCAAATAGGTCTTTACTTAAGTTTTTTTTTTTTTGACAAGTTCTCACTGGTAGGTCTAACTGATTCTAATGATCTCTTAGCGGAAAGGTTTGTATGTGTGAAAGTGTCAAGCGCTGGCTGAAGCTAAAGTCAAACTTAATTTCTTGTTTATGGATAACTAAGGAATTGGACTAGGTGATTGGTGTCACTAATAGGATCCCTTATTTGTTATTCTCATCAAGTCGTGTCTTCTACAGTCTGGTACTAAAGCAGTGATAAAATGTGGCTGGTTAAGTCTAATCCTTGAACCGAGTAGCTAGTTGGTTTGTAATGTTGATTTACTAACTTAAGGATAATTGATGGACAATTCTCAAGTGCACGGTCAACTGACCCTACTAACTTCTTAGCTAAGTGGTCATATGTATGAGTTTTGTTTGGTTAAAATCAAACTGGTATTAATCTGAATTGTCGGTCTCTAAACTCTCTAGGGAATAGACTCAACGGATTGACTTGGTTGGTTAATTGTGCCCAAGGTAGTTCTTGACTATTGTTCCACTTAAGACTTATCCTATAACAGTTTGATGCAGTCATTGGTATAAGGTGGTATGCTGATCCCATTTATTGTCGTCCGAAGGTAGTATTAAAATGTTAGCTCAAAAGGCTGGCGGTACGAGAATGCTAAACCTATGAGTTCTGGTTCAACTATCCTTGTAGAGTTAGCTAATTGACTGGTAATGATGAGTTGGCAACTTATAGTAACTAAATGACGGTACTTAGTATGTCTGTCTAAAGGTCGGGTATTATATCATTGGGATTTCTAAACGGTATACGTAATGTCTCTGAATTCCTGGGATAAGGTATGAATATCGAGTACTAAGTACGAGGCTGACTAGGTGTTATTACTGGTTTAGTTGTCAAACTACTTCGTGGTGATGTCTCTCGAAACAATTGGTGTTGTAAGAAAGGAAGTGCTAAAGGTTACACTAATTAAAACTTAAGTCCTAGTAGTGCGACAGAACTATTGCTACGGATTGGAAGGTCGAAGTAGTTGAATTAAGGCATACTAGTGGGCAATCTAACAAGATGACTAGCAAGGGTATTGGAATGTGCTTGAGTTCTAATCTGGTTTCTCTAGTCTGGGTAGTTCGATTTGAATTTCTATGACAAGGTTATCGATCTGGTCCACTACACTGGGTGCTAATTTAGGAACATAAGAGTGGTTGAACTTAAATGCCTCTTCTCGGTACAAATAATATTATTGAGGATTCTAATCGCCTTACTAGTTAAAGCTAAGTCTCTAGTGGTTTAGTTTAAATATTGGTTCCTATTTGAAAAAGTGTACTCGTTCCATTGAGAACATTAGGGGTTGGATATTCTTGGGGTAATCTAAACAAATTGGCATCTTAATTTTTATGGATACACGGAGGAGATCTATCTAAGTTTCCTTATCAGGTGAACATCTCGACTGCAAGGTCTAATAGGTTTGGGTAGTCTAACTAGTTGTTGTTAGGAATAATGAACTTGACTGAATTTAGGCTCTCGGTAGGATATGGTTACTTATAGGTTTAGGAAAATTAGCTAACACACAGTGTCAGTGGAATCCTGTTATGCAATACACATTCAGTATAAGGGTACACTTGCATTCCTTCAAGCAACAACTCTACACCTGACTTGCTACGTCACCAGATTATAGCATCCGTCAAACTGCGCTTACTCCTTATGAGTTTGTTAACAGCTTCTTACATCCTCCAGATTTACTTCTCATTCTTGTGGCACCATCTGCCTCTGTTTTCATATCCACTTATAAGAATTTCCTTCAACGACTGCTCCTCGATTGCATCTTCACTACGATCTTAACGCTGGAGTTTCAGAGCTCACTTCAGTTCTAAACCATAATACCCTGCCTACCATACACAATACTGAGCTGATCAGACTCCGCATGTAATGGTTTCAGCGTAAACAGTCTAGATCCAAAGGTCTGTATTACTTAGGAAAGAATTGAAATGACTCATGGCAAGGTCCGATACTGGATCGACCTGCTCTGATACCAATTATAACGCCCCAACTAAAAATATATAGAATATTTAGTCAAGACATAAATAATTGAATCTGAGTACATTAAATTAAACAGGATAGTTAACTGAATTACAAAAATTCTTTACAATAAGTGATAAACTTAAACAATACAGCGGAAAGGAATGAGAGTCTAAGATACACAGATAAAACTAAAACAAGGAGAAGACTAAAGTCTTCTAATCCAATGATCCAAACACAGCTCCAATCATCAGCGCCCACCTGGTCCTTATCTCAATTCACCTGTTTACCTAAAAAAATTTGATTTGGAGTGGGGTGAGACTACTAAGCCTCAGTGAGTCCTACTACCCTCCTATAGGCGACTACGCCGGGGAACCTAGATAGTGTAATAATCTAAGTTCAACTGTTTTACATGTTCATGTATTAATCATTAATAAAATAAAGTGTAACACAAAAATTATTATCTTGTCGATTACTCTTCAAAGGTCACCCGAGGCAAGCCGGTCTCAGGTGCCTGACTCTGCGTACTACCGAAACAGAGGCTCGGATTCCGACGTTGGCTCACATAATAAATAATAGAAGTCAGAGGAGTTCTATTAATATGGCATAATACCATTTAATTTAATGAGTTTAAACAGTTCTAACCAATATATCCCGCCCAGGGTAACCTATACATGTTACTGATACAAAAATAAATACACTTGTTATTCTTTTTCCATATTATCCATTTTACACTGTTTAAAACATGTCCATGAATTTCAGGTTGCATTCGGATATAAAACGAGTGTTAGAATTTTCAGAAAATAAAATATGCAAGTTATGTTCCTACTAAACTCGCTGTGGCATGTACTCACTCGCTACGGCGAGATTTCGTGTCACTGACCTGTAACACTCGCCCTGGCGAGTCAACAACTCGCCTGGCGAGTTATACAGGCAAGAACAACAACACTCGCCCTGGCGAGTACTTACTCGCTACGGCGAGTTCATCAGAACAAGCCCCTGTTTTGCAGAAACATGATTTTTATAAATAAATCACCTACAATCTCTATGCAACT
Source organism: Trifolium repens (assembly GCA_030408175.1). NCBI lineage: Eukaryota > Viridiplantae > Streptophyta > Magnoliopsida > Fabales > Fabaceae > Trifolium > Trifolium repens. The sequence goes on along the minus strand of CP125838.1, from coordinate 34,611,261 downwards.
CGTTACAAACATGTTCAATAGTGTATAATAAATTATATGGGAGTAGGAATTGGGAATGATTCCTACTCTTTCATTAATATTGATCCTAAACCTATGTTGGCATGCAATTTATCATATTTGGGGATAAAATAAGCTCTACAACATAACTATGGTTAAAGATCCTAAGAACCCACCTGTAAACGACGCTTGAATGAAAACAATGACGACTCAGAAACTTGCCGGATGTTAGCCTGTATTTTCGACAGGCATTAATGAATTGGAATGAGATAATGAAATCTCATTTAATATATATTATTGCCTTTTAATATTCTCCTGGAAACTGATTCTGGCAATAAATCAAGAGAGAATCAAGGTATTTGACATTTAAGGCTCTTGACGTGTCAGATCCTAAAGACCTGTCGAATTCGACAGGATGTTTGTTGTTTGAATGAGCTTGTCGAGTTCGACAGAGGAATTGCTTATTTAAATATGTCTTTTCGACATTGCTATGTGATTGTCGAAATCTGTGTATATATATGTACATATATGTATGTGTGTATGTTTGTTTGTCTAACGTACTATGCAGAACGAAAGAAGCATACTCTGGACTTAGCAAAATATTCAAAATGAGTAACGTTTGAAGGGTTCGCCAGGTGTCAAAGGGAATTCAAATTGTCAAGACACGTGGAGCATAGTTAGACGTATTGTAGGTTTATAGCAGTTATGTTAGTTTGTCTATAAATACAAGTTTCTGATAGAAGAAACGGGTCCACAATTCAATACACATGCAAATTCCTAAAATATTCAGAGTACCCATGTCAACGAGCGAAATGAATGACAGGAACATGTACGAATCTGTGTACCATCCTTTGTAAACATTTTACATTGTCAAATACAATTTATCTTTCAAGTATTGATTACTTGCTTTCATTTAAGCTTTCTGCAATTTAAAGTTTTTCTGCATCTTTAAACATTCTGCAATTTATTTCATTGCATGTTTTACTTTTCAAAGTTTTCCTTTAAACTTTACTTGCAATTCATTTACAAGTTTTCTGCAAATTTACTTTGAAGCATTTTACTTTAAACCAAACCATTTGACTGCGTCAAATGTTTTTACTCTTTATCAACTTATCCGATTTAACCCAAAGATATGAATATGTTTTCATCATCTTCCGCACAATCCATATGTCCCAGGATTTACTAGTTGATCCTTCTTGTAATAATTAAACTAGCGGTTGTTTACTAAAAATCGGGGTAAACAAATTGGCACGCCCAGTGGGACCTCTGGATTGTGTATTTTTATTTAGTGTGTTTTTGAAAATTTTTCTTGCAAAATTTGTTGTTTGGTGTTTATACTTTGATTGTGTGTATATTTGTATATGCATTTGAGGAGTGGTAAGTCTCTTCCAGTTTTTTCAAATATACCAAGGCGTCCTCGTTCCAGAATGGCGAGACCACCAAACAATCCTAATCCTAACAATAATAATAATAACAATAATGGGACAGAAACAAATCCTGTTCCAAATTCGACAGGGCAACCAAATCAACCAGTATCTGGCAATCCTAGCGCCAATCCTACTGGTGGGCCAACAAGCCCTGCCCTGAACTCTATAAATTCTGAAAGTATCCCAAGCAATAATGTTAATGGGGGGAGTTCGAACCCTGTAATAAGTTCTGCGACCGTTGGCGTGAGCGCCAGTGGGTCAACAATGCCTGCCACTACTTCAAGTATGGCAGGAGGGTTTGTTCCTCCAAATACGAATGGTGCAATAATGACACAAATGAATGTATCATCTATGCCAACGAACGTGTCACACACACATGGATATACAGACGGTAGTCAAGTTGGTGGAACACCGTCAAGACCCCCATGGTTGCCTAGAAACCCACAATATGGAATGCCAACAACAACGATGGCAAGCCTGTATAGTTGGCCTGCGATAGAAAATTCTCCCTCATCTTCTGCGATGGGAAATAGGGGAAATTCTCTGAACTTGACAAATAACTCTATGAATGTACTTAGGCAACAAATGGACGAAAGTAACCATGACATGGTGAATGCGTTGACCCAACAGATTGGCACAATCTTTAATCCTGTGTTACAAACAGCCAATGACAATTATTTATTGTTAGCCAATCAAATGGGAAGGATGGCAGACTTTTTTGGTGCCCCTGATGCTCCAAATAACCAAAGGGTTCCTCGTGCAAACCCGGAGACTCAACAAGAAATCCAAACCCAACCAGTACGCATTGAGAGAGAACAGCCAGAACAGGAAGTGGTTTTGGTTAATAGAAACCAAGATGCTGATAATGTTCTTAGGAATGTTCGACAAGAAAACGTTGCAGGGCATAATAACTTGGCCAATTTAGTAGAAAATATCTTGGCCCAAAATGGTTTGAATATAGGTTTGCATAGGCCAAATTTTGTGTTGGCCTTGTCTGAATATGTATTGCAGGCGGAATTGCCAAGGGGATGGAAAATTCCCAAATTCACAAAATTTGCTGGTGATACTAATGAGTCTACTGTCGAACACATTGCCAGATATTTGGCAGAGGCAGGGAATTTGGCAAATAATGAAGATTTAAAAATGAAGTTTTTTCCCAATTCCCTCACTAAAAATGCCTTTACGTGGTTCACTACACTTCCCCCTCATTCAATTCATACTTGGACTCAATTAGAAAGGCTATTTCATGAACAATTTTATATGGGACAATCTAGAATTAGTCTCAAAGAATTAGCCAGTATGAAGCGCAAAACCTCAGAAGCCATTGATGACTATCTGAATAGGTTTCGCCTCCTTAAGGCAAGATGCTTCACCCAAGTACCTGAACATGAATTGGTTGAGATGGCTGCTGGTGGCCTTGACTATTCCATTAGGAAAAAGTTAGATACTCAACACTTAAGAGATATGGCCCAATTAGCAGATCGTGTTCGACAGGTCGAACGCCTCAGGGCTGAAAAAGTCAGAAATTCTAAGTTCCACAAAAAAGAAAAAGTGGCATACATAGAAACTTACGAAAGTGAAAATGAGTTCGATGATGGTCAAGATTACATAGAAAATAATGAGGTTAATGTGGCTGAATTAAAACCAGGCCCTCCTTATACTTGTAAAATGTTGAAACCATCAAATGGGAACAATCCTGTCGAACCAAAGAATGATAGATTTGTTTCTAAGACATACACTTTCGACATTACTAAATGTGATGAAATTTTTGATTTATTGGTCGCTGATGGCCAAATAATTGTACCAAAGGGTTTAAAATTACCACCTTTGGAACAACGTAAGAAAAGAGGTTTTTGTAAATACCATAATTTTTTGGGTCATAAAACCTCACAATGTGTTCTTTTCAGGGATCTGGTCCAGAAAGCCCTGCAGGAGGGAAGGCTCAAATTTGGCGAAAAGCCAAAATCCAAACAGCAGGTGGATGAGGATCCATTGCAGATTGCTGATGCTGCTTACACAGAGCCATTTGAGTGCCTGATGTTAGAAGCATTGAACCTCACTGAAGGGGGGCAATTAGTTTCCATTCCTGAGGATGAATACGAAAACAAAGTGGAAGAGGTATATCCACAGGCTGGGGAGACTTTATTGGATTTCCTTCAACGCTGCAAAGAAAATGATGGCGAAGCTACATTATGTCCTCATTGTAGTGCCATGTTCGACAAAAAGGCTGCTGCAGGCCTTAACAAGTTTTTGCCTCATAGTCAAGGTAGAAACAATTGGCCAAATCAGAAGCCAACTTATTCTAATGTTCTAAATAGCCAACAGGCACCTGTACATCAGAGGTTGGGACCACAAAAATCATTTGTCCCCTCAAACAGGACACCTGTCAACCAATGGGTTCATGGAAGAAACGTGGACTATGGTCAAAGGAACATGGAGAAAGGGAACTCCAGTAACAGCAATCCCAAAAAAGATCCTGAATCAAGGAAATATGATTACAGGAATAATTACAAAGGGAGAAATCCCATGACAAGATCCCAATGGCGCAGATATCAGCGCCAGAAAAAAGTGGCTGCTCAAAAATCCCAAGTTACTGCTGATGGTAATGGGAAGAGGCCTTTGGAATTGGCAAAGAAGCCAATGAAAGAAAGGTTAGGCGAATCAAAAATGGAGTCTTCAGTTGCTGATAATGTCGAAGACGAACACATGGAAGCAGATGACTTTCTGGATTCTGAACCTGATCTCGACATAATAGTAAATGTTGTGTCAATTCTGCCAAGGGAGTTCGACGTCTGTTCTGAAGTGACAGATGACGAAGAGGAATCTGGGATGCAAATGGCTCTTCATAGGCCAGTTTGTTACTATGTGACGAGCAATGGTGCTTTGGAAGACCAAATGGCTACGTTTGAGAGGCCAGACGAAGGCATGAAAAGTCACTTGAAGCCTCTCTTCATACAGGCGAAGGTGAATAATGTAGGAATTAACAAAGTCCTAATTGATGGTGGTGCTGCTGTCAACCTCATGCCAGAATTTCTGCTCAGAAAGATTGGCAAATCTTTGGTGGATCTTCATCCTCACAACATAGTACTTTCAAACTATGAGGGTGAAACTGGGTTTTCTTTAGGAGCAATCCAGTTGGAAGTGGTTGTTGGAAGCACTGTAAGGCCAACCTTGTTCTTGGTTGTGGCCTCTAAGGCAAATTACAATCTACTTCTAGGTCGAGAGTGGATTCATGGAGTAGGAGCAGTCCCATCTACCCTGCACCAGCGCCTCATTATCTGGCGAGATGATGGAATAGTGGAAAATATTGAAGCAGATCAAAGCTACTTCAAAACTGAAGTCCATCATCTGACAAAGCACTCCTTTGACAAAAAATTGGCAACAATTTCACCATGCACTGAGAAAGACTTTGCATATCGTCTAGCAGGAAATGGTCACCATGCAATCAAACTGGATCCCACACATGGTTTCTTGTGGGAGAGAGAAGATGGAAACAGCGAGGATGGCGAATATGAAAGCCACAACTACCCAACTGGGTGGGATGTCAAAGATAACTACTATGTCTGAGTCCCAAACTTGGGCAAAGATTACGGCCTACATGGCTGAAAATAGAATCAAGATGGCTTTGGAAGCCAATTCATTGTCAGAAAATATGGCTGATGTAGCCAATGGCATAAAAATTGGCAAACAAGAGCCAGAATTGCAAAAGCTGGACTGCATCTATGATGACGAACCCTTAGGATTTGAAAAGGATCCAATTAGTCAAAGTCACAAGATGCAAGCACAAGATCCTTTGCAAGAAATTGACCTTGGAGATGGTCTGACAAAAAGACCAACATATATTAGTGCAAACATTCCTCCAGATCTGAAGGCAAAAGTGGTGCAACTTTTGATGGAATTCAAAGATTGTTTCGCTTGGGACTACAATGAAATGCCAGGTTTGAGCAGAAAATTGGTGGAACATGAACTCCCAGTTCGACCAGACAAAAAGCCAGTGAAACAGTTACCTAGAAGATTTGCACCAGAAATAATGTCAAAGATCAAGGAAGAAATTGAAAGGCTGCTGAGGAGCAAATTCATCAGAACAGCAAGGTATGTCGAATGGTTAGCAAATATAGTGCCTGTAATTAAGAAAAATGGTTCTCTTAGAGTATGTATAGACTTTAGAGATTTAAATAATGCTACACCAAAAGACGAATACCCTATGCCTGTGGCAGAAATGCTAATTGATTCAGCAGCCGGGTTTGAATATTTAAGTATGCTAGATGGTTATTCTAGCTACAACCAAATTTTCATTGCTGAAAATGATGTACCCAAAACTGCCTTTAGATGCCCAGGGGCATTAGGCACATATGAATGGGTAGTAATGCCTTTTGGTTTGAAAAATGCTGGGGCTACTTATCAAAGAGCAATGAATTTAATTTTTCATGAATACATAGACACTTTTATGCAAGTGTATATTGACGACATAGTTGTCAAATCCTCGTCAGAAGATGATCATTTAGATCATTTGAAAAAATCTTTTGAAAAGATGAGGAAATATGGATTAAAAATGAATCCATTAAAGTGTGCTTTTTGTGTTAATGCATGAGATTTCCTTGGGTTTGTTGTGCACAAAAAGGGCATTGAAATAAATCAAAACAAAACGAAGGCTATCATGGAGACGAAATCTCCAACAAAGCAACTTCAGTCCTTACTTGGGAAGATCAATTTCTTGAGAAGATTTATCTCAAATTTAAGTGGTAAAGCTCAACCATTTTCACCACTGCTTCGTCTCAAGAAAGAAGAAATTTTCACTTGGGGGCAAGATCAACAACAAGCTTTTGACGAAATCAAAAGTTATTTGTCAAAGCCACCAATGTTAATGCCTCCAATAAGGAACAAGTTCATGAAGTTGTATATATCAGCATCAGATTCGACACTGGGTAGTATGCTCGCCCAGGAAGATGAAAATGGTGAAGAAAAAGCCATTTATTACTTGAGTAGGGTATTAAATGATGCTGAAACTAGATATAGTAGTATTGAAAAATTATGCTTATGTTTGTATTTCTCTTGTATAAAACTCAAGCATTATATAAAGCCTGTTGATGTTTTTGTTTATTCTCATTGTGATATCATTAAGCATATGTTATCTAAACCAATTTTGCATAGTCGAATTGGAAAATGGGCCTTAGCCTTGACAGAATATTCATTAACTTATAAACCGTTAAAGGCAGTCAAAGGCCAAATTGTGGCTGATTTTATAGCGGATCATTCTGCAATAGAAACTCCACAAAATTATGTAGAATCACAACCCTGGAAATTGTATTTTGATGGTTCTAAACATAAACATGGAGTTGGAATTGGGATTTTAATCATTTCTCCCTCCAAAATCCCCACTAAGTTCAAGTATAAAATTGATGGGTTCTGCTCAAATAATGAAGCAGAATATGAAGCTTTAATAACAGGCTTAGAAATTTTATTGGACTTGGGGGCAAAAAATATTTTGATTAGAGGTGATTCAGAATTGGTTTTGAAACAATTAACAAAAGAATACAAGTGCATAAAAGAACACTTGATGAAATATTTTGTCATAGCAATTTCTTTGTTAAAACGTTTCGACCAAGTTATCATTGAACATGTGCCTCGAATAGAAAATCAAGAAGCCAATGATTTGGCTCAAATAGCTTCTGGTTATAAAATTCCCAATGAAAAATTGGAAGAGTTGATTGAAATTAAAGATAAACTCATTATTGATCAACCTACTCCCATGGAATTGTCAATGCCAAAACTTGTGGGGGCAGATGTACCACAAGACAATGGTCAGGATACCATTTATGACTTTGACGAAAATTCAGAAATTTTTGAAATTTTTGCCATTGACAATATATCTGATACTGATTGGAGAAAACCACTTGTCGAATATTTGCGAGATCCAAATGGAACGACCAATAGAAAAATAAAATATAGAGCCTTAAGTTATGTCATCATTGGGAATGAACTAATGAAGAAAACACCTGAGGGAGTCTTGCTAAAATGTTTGAGTGAAACTGAAGCCTATTTGGCTATATCTGATGTGCATAGTGGCGCATGTGGATCCCATCAGGCAGGCCATAAAATGAAATGGTTGTTGTTTCGACAGGGTGTATATTGGCCAACAATGTTAAAGGATTGTATAGAGTTCGCTAAAGGTTGTCAAGAATGCCAAAAACATTCAGGCATACAACATGTACCTGCAAGTGAACTCCATTCAATAGTGAAACCTTGGCCTTTTAGAGGATGGGCTTTAGACTTAATTGGTGAAATTAAACCAAGTTCGTCCAAAAACCAACGCTATATTCTAGTTGGTATAGATTATTTTACCAAATGGATAGAAGCAGTTCCATTGCCAAATGTTGACCAAGAGGCAGTGATTAGTTTTATACAAAGTCACATTATTTATAGATTTGGTATACCTGAATCTATTACTACAGATCAAGGGTCAGTTTTTACTGGGCGAAAGATGGTTGAATTTGCTCAACAAACTGGCTTTAAACTTTTAACTTCTACACCATATTATGCCCAAGCAAATGGTCAAGTAGAAGCTGCTAATAAGGTCATTATTGGTCTAATTAAAAAGCACATTGCCCAAAAGCCTAGAAATTGGAACAAGACTTTAGATCAAGTCTTATGGGCATGTAGGAATTCTCCAAAAGAATCAACTAGCACTACACCCTTTCGTCTAACATATGGACATGATGCAGTCTTGCCGGTCGAAATACACTTACAATCAGTCAGAATTCAAAGACAGGCAGAAATTCCAAGAAATCACTACTGGGATATGATGTTAGATGAATTAGTTGATTTGGATGAAGAGAGAATCAAAGCTTTAGAAATGTTGATTCGACAGAAAGAGAGAGTCACTAAAGCTTATAATAAAAAGGTTAAGTCCAAAACCTTTAGTGTTGGAAATTTGGTTTGGAAAGTTATCTTGCCAATGGACAAAAAAGACAGAGTCTTAGGTAAGTGGTCACCACATTGGGAAGGACCATTCAAAGTTGTTCAAGTTTATTCTAATGGCGCATATGAAATTGAGGAGTTAACTCCTGAGAAACGTACTTTGGGTATAAATGGGAAATATTTGAAGAAATACAAACCTGCTCTACTCGAAGTAAAAATAAGCGCAGAATAATAATTAAACATGAGAACAAGATGGCAATAATTAAAATTTGCCATAATTCAAAAGCAGAAGAACAGTATTGTTTTATTGCAATAGAGAAGTTCTTTGGTACATCATGAGAATGCAACACTACTTAGGCTGAGCCTTAGGTTTAGAAACCTCTGACTCTACCTTCTTCATTTTACCCCTATAAAGAGATATTGCTATATCAGCAAGTTTCTGGACCTCAGGTGGGTATTCGTCTAATCTTTCCTCATGTGTCCATAGAAACTCCTCCAGGTCGGAGCCCAATTCTTCTTCCTCTGATTCTGTTAAAATGAGCTCTTCTTTGTTTCTTTCATAGCGTAACCTGTTCTCTTCGCAACGCCAAGGTTCTGCACCTTTCTTGTTTTTCTCCTTGGAGCACGAAGCATCTTTAGTAATGGTTTTTTCCATTGCTTGATTTTTTGGAGAGTTTATTCAATTATTCTGGATGAGTAAAATGAGAAAGAACACTCCTTTTTATAGTGCTTTCAGGTCTTGTGGGTCAACATAGTCATTAATACGATTCTTTTAACAAGTTTTCGTTGTTATCACCTTTTGACTTGACTGTCTCGTTTTGGTGTCCTTGACTGCTCAGTTTTTTGTGTTGTTGAAATAATGCCAAAAGAATTCAAAGGTTCAGAAAATAACCATTGAATGACGTTCGTTAATTATAAATGGTAAATACTTGAAAAGTATAAACCAGCGTTGCAAGAGATAAAAACTAACGAAGAATAAAGTTTGAGACATGGTGAAATAATGGTGGTCATAAAGTCGTTCGCCACAAAATGGGCATTGTCAAATTACAAACCAAAAAACTTCGACAAATTGTTCAAAAGTAAAACTAAAATTATTACAAGTTAAAATTTTTCTTCAAATCTTCATACAAACTCTTGAACGAAGAAACCTCTTTGTCGAGAACCTTGCTCGACTTCTCCAGATTCTGAATCTCTTCTTCCACTGCCGCTGAAGCACTAAAGGACTTGATGCCCTCATTAGCCTCTTTGTCAATCCAGGCTTTGACAGCAGTAGTAAGATTGGCCTTTGCTTCGTCACGTTTGGTCTTCTCTGCTTCAATCTTGGCATTAAGACTTTGAATTTTTAAATTCAAGTCTGCAACTTCATTCTCCCAAGCAGTAATGTTGTCATTATATTCAACAAGCTCCGCATTCGACTCGATGTCCTTCTCCAATCGTTCGACATTGGCTTGAGCAATGTTAGCCTTTTCGACCAATACGGCATGAGCGTGGGTTTGAGCTTCCAGCTTCATGGCATTCATTTTCTTCCTTTGAATGGCTTGAGTAAAACCATCAATGAGGTTTTCAAGTTGAATAACCTTGCTAAGTGTGGCCTCATCTGTCAAAGGATTATGGAGCTTTTTCAAGAAGCCCAAGTGAGAAAACGCACTGCTGGGATTCGCCTCAATCAAAGCAAAGACATCTTGGTTGATGTAGTCTGTATGCAGCTTGAGAAGCAGAGAATCCTGTCTCACCGTCGAACTGATATCTGTATCAGAAGCCGTCGAACTGCTGTGATGAGAAGTGCCTTTACTTCGTTCTTTGTTTCCTTTGCTTGACAAGAGCATCCTGAGTGCTGCAGCGGGATCAGAATCCTTCATAGCAATAAATTGCATCTCTGATATTCCAATATCAGCAGATAACTTTGATGTTGAAGAGACAGGAAGAATGTCAGAGCCTCCTTCAGTGGCTTCAGGAATGACATCATCTTCAGTGTCGAACTCCATTTCGACATCAGTGTTTTCTGATGAATGAGTAGATTCAGCAGCATGTACAGTTACAGTCTTCTCAGGACCAGGATTATTGGTGGGAATTTCTTCATGTTCCTGACTTTGGCTTGTTCCAGTTAAATCGACCTCGACGCGATTGGTGCCAACGTCTTGGGCCAAATCCTCCTCATTGTTAACAGGTGTAGTGATGTTCTCTTCATTACCATCCTATTCAAAAACAAAATGAGTTAGAGTCAGAAAACCATAAAAGAATGTGCATGTAGTAAAGTCTCAAAGATAAGAAAATTTTACCTGAGCACCAGGGTCTTGCAAACTTGGGTTGACTTTCTCTAAAATGGGATTAGGACCGTCAGTCGAAGGAGCTTTGACATTGAGAGTGGATTGCTCTTCGACAGGAGAGGTGGAATCAGGGTTTCCAGCGTCCTTCTCCGTTTCTACAAAAGGTTTGGGACTGGCTTTGACCTTCTTCTTCTTCTTCTTTTCAGCCATCTTCTTTGGATTTGGGGGCATGCCTGCCTCACTAGTTTCGACACTGGCCTTTCCTTTGTCTCTTTGGCCTGCTACATTAGCAGCAGCAGCAGTTGGGATAGTAGTACCAGCAGGCTGAAAGGAAAGCTAGATTATCAACACCAAAATTTCTTTGAAGTTAAGACAAACTCAAAGGAAATGTCGAGATCAACTTACTGATGGTTCTTGGATGGTGAGTGATTTTTGTTTCTTTTTAGTGGTGGCTTCTCCAGTCTCCTTCGACGCCATTAAGGCTCTCTTATGAAGCTGCATTTGAAATCAAAAGGATCAAAGGCATGTTTGAAAAAAAATTGAAATTCGGAGACTAAGTTACTTTGAGATTTGATACCTTAGCCCCAGTGTTGGGGAGTGATTTCTTTGGAGTTGCAGTAGGAGCAGCAGAGTCTGTCGAAGTAGTGGTTTCCTTGACTTTAGAAGCACCTAGTGTCGAAACATGAAAGGAACACACATCAGTAAAGGGTTAAAAACTATAAGCACTATAAAAATCAAATAGTTAAATGATTCAAGGTTACCTTTGCCTTTGGGAGTCTTTTGTTGTAAAGCGTCGAATCCAGCCTCTATTGCTTGCAGAAGCACTTCATCACTGTTCTTAGCATGCTTCTCATAATGCAAACTCCACCATGTGGCGAATTCAAGGGTGCAATATTGAGAAGTTTCAAAGGCAACAGGTGTGAGCTTATAGGGTTTCCTTTCGTCAGCAAGCTTTAGGCGACGCTCAAAATACTCGACAGACATTCCAGAGTTACCCAAGACAATGTCATCTTTGTTCTTGAACAAACTCTTTGGCCTGAACTGACTTAGGCCAAATTGGCGAGCAACAAGGTTAGGTTGGTACCCAACCAAGCCTAGATGCCTTCTTTCGACTCCTTGCCTTGAGGATAAGATTGTGGGATTCAAGAACATAGTCCAAATATTGTTTGTATCCTCCTCTTCATTTGGATTGGTTGCAGGGAATGGCCCTCTAAACCAAGCAGGCCCAACAACCCTTTTAACAAATGGGGTATTCTTAGGAGTAATCTCGTCGAACTCAAGAAGAGTCTTGAAGTAGTGGAAGAAAAGCTGTCGAGTGGTCAGGTTTGTCTCTCTATATCTCAACAAGGCCAACCTAGCGCCTTCTGATTGTCGAGCGGCAATTGAAGCTTCCAAGTAAGAAGGAAGGAAGAGGTTAAAGTTCGACTCAAATGTGGCATTCAGCCAAAGTTGTAGAAGCCAGATAGGGCCAGAGAAAGCAAGCTGTGATCCTTTATCAATCTTCTTCAGCATGTCACTAGCTTGCCCCAAAGAATCATAAAGGGAAGCCAAGATAAATCTTCCTAAGGCTACGTCTAAACCTTGGTGAAGCATGATGGCGAGAGGAACAAGTCTCTTCACCACTTGAAGTGAACTGGTGCACAGAACGAAATGTGATAGCCAATAAGTCAGGAAGGCTATATGTTCTTCGAAAGACACATCTTCGTCGCTTGTGTCATGAAAAGTTTTGAGAAATCCTGAGAAGGATAAGACTTTGAAGTCGAAGTGGTGGTTGACAGTGGTGTACTTAAGGTCGAACGTAGGTCCTGTGGGTCTTAAGCCAGTAATGGCAGCAACGTCGAATAAGGTTGGGGTCATCATTCCTGCCTTAAAATGAAAGGTGTTGGTAGAACTTTCCCAAAAGTGGAGAGCAGCTATGAGCATTTCTGCGTTGTACCTAGGTCCCTCTCTCGACAGCTGAATCAAGTCGAATATACCACTCTCTTTCCAGAAAGTAGCATATTGCTTTTCGACTTTGTTAAGCCATTTTAGGTAACTCTCACTAACTACAGGTGCAGACCTAAAAGCCCTATATCCTGGTTCAAAGAAACTCATGTCGAAGACAGAGTTGGCGAATATCTTTGGTTCACAAGTAGTGTTGAGAGGAAAGATATTACTTACATCCTCACTGAAGTTGTCGGATGAAGGGAGAGGTCCTGCAAAGGCGAACGTTCTACCTCCAAGCTTGTGGGGAATCATCAATTCTTCTTCCCATATGTTGTCTTCGACAGCAGTCATGTCTGGCTCCGACACAAACTCTGAATCATCAATGATGATGGGTTTGTCATCATCAACAGCATAGATAATCACGTTTCTGAAGGAAGAAGGTGAAGCCATTGCTGTTCTTCGTGTTCTTGGTGTTTTTGAGTATTGATGATGAAGATGAACAAGCTACAGTAGCAACGAACTAAAAAGCTTCAGATTTAACTCGTTCCTTGCTCAAATCCAAGAATAAAAATAGTGATGATGAACGAAAATGCTAGACGATCACAATCACTGGTTTAGATCTAATAGAAACGCAAGAACAAGGCAAGATTGAAAGATTGTTTGATGTTGTTTCTTGGGAGAATACGTAAGGTTCTGTTTCTTTAGAGAGAAAGTGAAGAGTTAAGGTTTCAGAAAGTTGAAAGTGTGGAATACATTTGCTACTTATAGGCACTCCAAGTTTGCATGTATCTGGTAACTGAAACATCATCACTCTTCCATCTGAGTCATTCACATTCTGCCACGTGTCCCACTATGAAGCTAAAAAGGTGGAAATCATGGTTTGTGGGGATTGAGGTGACAGTTATAAATTTTGTCATGATTGACAATAACTTGATGTGACGTTTACGCCGTCTTTGGTAAACGTGCAGAATTGGAGAAGGTGAGTATCTTCAAAACTGCCATTTCTTTCTTTTGTATCTAACATGCAGTCGAATTGGCATTTTTGAGGGGGCAATTTGTTAGCCTGTATTTTCGACAGGCATTAATGAATTGGAATGAGATAATGAAATCTCATTTAATATATATTATTGCCTTTTAATATTCTCCTGGAAACTGATTCTGGCAATAAATCAAGAGAGAATCAAGGTATTTGACATTTAAGGCTCTTGACGTGTCAGATCCTAAAGACCTGTCGAATTCGACAGGATGTTTGTTGTTTGAATGAGCTTGTCGAGTTCGACAGAGGAATTGCTTATTTAAATATGTCTTTTCGACATTGCTATGTGATTGTCGAAATCTGTGTATATATATGTACATAAATGTATGTGTGTATGTTTGTTTGTCTAACGTACTATGCAGAACGAAAGAAGCATACTCTGGACTTAGCAAAATATTCAAAATGAGTAACGTTTGAAGGGTTCGCCAGGTGTCAAAGGGAATTCAAATTGTCAAGACACGTGGAGCATAGTTAGACGTATTGTAGGTTTATAGCAGTTATGTTAGTTTGTCTATAAATACAAGTTTCTGATAGAAGAAACGGGTCCACAATTCAATACACATGCAAATTCCTAAAATATTCAGAGTACCCATGTCAACGAGCGAAATGAATGACAGGAACATGTACGAATCTGTGTACCATCCTTTGTAAACATTTTACATTGTCAAATACAATTTATCTTTCAAGTATTGATTACTTGCTTTCATTTAAGCTTTCTGCAATTTAAAGTTTTTCTGCATCTTTAAACATTCTGCAATTTATTTCATTGCATGTTTTACTTTTCAAAGTTTTCCTTTAAACTTTACTTGCAATTCATTTACAAGTTTTCTGCAAATTTACTTTGAAGCATTTTACTTTAAACCAAACCATTTGACTGCGTCAAATGTTTTTACTCTTTATCAACTTATCCGATTTAACCCAAAGATATGAATATGTTTTCATCATCTTCCGCACAATCCATATGTCCCAGGATTTACTAGTTGATCCTTCTTGTAATAATTAAACTAGCGGTTGTTTACTAAAAATCGGGGTAAACACCGGAACACCGAAATTGTTTTAATTCCATAGCAGAATTTTCTGCACAATTCTGCAGTAACACGCCATCTTCGGAGCGACCTACAGCCCTCGTTCCTTAGCCGAACTCCAAGAAATCCAATATCAAAACGAAGGGAAAATCGTGAGCTTTCCAACGGAAAAGGAATCACTCAAATCTATGGTACGAGGAGAGATATCTTACCATTTCATTACGGGTGCAAACCACTAAAATTCTGCAGAATTTCTGAAATGAACATCCAACTTCAAAAATTTGTGCAGGCTTCGTTACTCATTCAAAATGCACGCGGCCAATGTCACAACGACCGTATTTAAGTTAGATATCCACAGAATTAAACCCCATTAAATTCCAAGTTACAGAGAGAGATTCATTACCGATTAAGTGCAGACCTATCCCAAAAACGAATTCTGCAAAAATCCTGTTTCAGCCTCCAACTTTAAAAATTCGCACAGGCCTCATTATTGATTCTAAAATTACGAAAGCTACATCGAAACGACCGGAAATTCGTTATCTAACTAGTCCAAAAAGAATCAATTCGATTGGAGTTGTGAGGAGAGATTTATTACCGTTTTAGTGGAGGTCCTGCTTCCATTACGAATTCTGCATAATCTCCCAATTTATTCCAATATTTTGACCCATAAATACTCGGTTCATAAACTTCACAAGTAAGCTCTCAACCTCAACAAATTGAACTAAAATCAGAACCTTAATTGGATAAAAGAAAGGGGCAATTGCTAGGGTTTGGCATAAATGAGAAAGGACAAAGAGGAGATTTGATTTCTTCTCACCTTAGTTTTTCAATTGCATAAGAAGATGAATTGAGCCACTGATTGACACATGCAAGAATGAATTCAGAATTTTATTTAGAGATAGAGCATGAACTTGAAGAGGAGAAGAAGAGGGTTAGGCTAATTCTTACCTTAATGTGAAGCTAGAAACCTAAAGAACTCAATTCTGACTTTGCATATTGATTTTAAGAAGAAAGATGATGATGAAGACTTGGTGGTGATGGCTCGGCCATGTGAGCACAAGGGAGAGAGCTTAGAGTGTTGTTTCTGCGTGAAATAGAATTCAACTTAACTCTTATACCATCCTTTGGTAATTAAAGTGCAAGGTCCATTTTGCCCTTTAGCTTCCACATATCCAAAATCATGCCTTTTGTTGTTAAGTTACTCCAATTTACCAAAATAAATTTTATTTTCCTTTTCTAATTGGAGTCTCTAATTAATTTTCTTCTAGTAATTAAAGTTGGGATGTTCCAATATGCGTCCAATAAAATAAAATAAGTAAATATTGTCTAAAAAATATGTATTATTTAAGTTCATGTTATACTGAATTTGTGATTTATAATTTTTGGATCTTGCTAATAGGTGCCCTTAAGACACATGTTAAAATCTAAAAAGTTGAAACATTTTTAAAAAATATCTTTGACCGTGCATCGCACGGGTCAAAGTCTAGTTAATTCTAAATCCAATGAATAACTACTTTTTAAAATAATAAAAGAAACAAAAAATTCAAAAATTTAAAAAAAATTACTAAATAAAAAGTTAAAATTGTTAATATTCTTTAGAGAAGGATCATTATCAATTTTTTTAATTCAATTAATCATTACATAGTGTATATTTATTTATTTATTTATTTATTTATTTATTTATTTATTTGTTTATATATTTTTTTAAAAAAATTTATAGTACGGAACATTTATATAAATATAAAACATAAACAATTTATTGTCAAAATCTATAAAAAAGTTGGAAACAAACCAATAAAAAACTTAAGAAAAACTATTTTGTTAAATTAATAGCGTGATAAAAAATCCAGTTTTTTTAATAAAAACAATCCAATTATTTTTTGGATAAATATCCAAAAAAAATTATATAAAAATAACAGTATTTAAATTAATATAAATATTTAAAATATATATTTATGTTATTTAAAGTATATTATAATTTAATAGTTTTATTAAAATATATTAAAATAATATGGTGGTCAATGTCGGAGCCGCCGGTCAACTCCGGAGCTCCGCCTCCGGCCACCGGACCGCCGGTGATCCGGCGTTGTCAACCGCCGTTGACCGGCCATCCACCACCACATAGTTTTATTATTAATTTATTTAAAAGATAAAAGACTAAAGTGTTACAAATAAATAAGTTAAAAACTAAAGTGTTACAAATAAAAGATAAATGACCAAAGTGTTACAAAAAAATAAGATAAAGGATCAAAAATGTAATTTTAATCATACCTATTTTTGAGGAAAAAGACTAGGATATGCTCAAATACACTACAATTTTGTTCGCAATCTAAAGCACTACAAGTTTGACTTAAAACACAAACAAGTGAACAACGGATGTTTGCAAATTTTGTGCCCTGCATCCTTGCGTTAGTCACACCATTGATCAATTTGATCTACAATAGGGCATTTGATTAAGAGGAAATTCATTAAAAAAAAAGAAGAAGAAGCAAATAGCTATATTATATTATATCTATAAAATTCAAACAAATGAATATTTTAGAGAATAAGTCAAAATGTGCATGCACATTTTATATTCAGAGTGGTAAAAAGGAGATAAAAAACTAAAGCTACAGTTTACAGTAAAACACTAAACAGCGACCTTCGTTTCCATCTCAATTACATTCGCTTTAGATGGAAAATCTAAGTAACTGTTTAGCGTATTGCAAAGTAACATATCAGAAAAGAAAGAAAGAAAAAAAACATTTAGACACTAAGAAGGAACAGTTGAAGAAACTGATCCTTTGTCACTAATAGAAGAACTTCTATTGTGCTTTACATGTCTGTCCTTCAACTTTTCAACCTTATTACTTCCATTGTTCTGTTTGCTAACAGATCCTTCTTGAGCACTACACATCTGAGACTTTACCTTAAACCCGAGTTTCTTCGACACAGCTCCCCAAGCACTTGTTGATCCTTTTGCTTTACCACCGAGCTTCTCGATCTCTTGCCTCATATTTGAGCACTCTTTCTCGAGCTCGGATACCCTCATCCTCATGTTATCCATCCCTACTT
Source organism: Trifolium repens (assembly GCA_030408175.1). Lineage (NCBI taxonomy): Eukaryota > Viridiplantae > Streptophyta > Magnoliopsida > Fabales > Fabaceae > Trifolium > Trifolium repens. Next base: position 34,593,611 of record CP125838.1, on the reverse strand, counting down.
TCAATACCTGATTTTCCTTCACGGCCGACGCCCAACCACCTTCGTTTGATCCAACCAAACCACTTCTTAAATTTCTTGATCCGTCAAGATTGTCTGATATTAGAAAGCAACCGGCGATTGATGTTCGAAGCTGGAGCTGCTCGAAAAATAGAACTTGAACTATGATTCTAATGGGTAATCTTTCGTTCTGTGCGGCGTGTGTGCATGCTTCTAATGAGAGCTTTTGACAGTCCATTAGCCTACATAGTTGCTCTCTATCTGACTCGACCAACCATGGATGAGACTGCAATTTTACGTCACAGCAACACACAGTAGTAAGAACAAATATCAATAAGTATTGTATTACAGTAACAAAAATCAAAACAACAAAGCATTAGTAGGTTTTTATGTTTCAAGGACTAAAAAACATTTATATTGAATAAAAGCAAAAATTGGTATGCAAGCATGCAAAAACTACCTAAACCACCAATATAGTTTGAAAACTTTCTAAAAGGCGTCAAGGATATGTTGGTTTCAATAAAATATAAGCTTTGAGTAAAGTATGGTCCCTCAAATCAAGGAGGGGAATTAAACATGGGCAACAACTACTAACACTTGAGATTTTTCATTGTCCCTTTCAAATTTTTAACGGCGTAAATTATTTCTTTACCAACATATCTTTAATCATGTCATGTTACATATTTTCGTGCAATTTCTAATAAATACTACGAAGGAAAGATAAACTAATTCCCAGTCCAAAAATACCATACAGAAGAATATTAAACACTAACAATAGCATGATATAAACTAACTTGCTACCGGTATTACCTTCAAATAAATATCTATAGCACGATACAAACCATCATCCAAAGGCCTGGCATACTCTGGAACAACAGCAGCAAGAGCTTGAAACTTGGGAAGTTTTAAGTTAACATCTGGGGCAACCTCTGCCAGGTATCCATCAATCAGTTTTGCTACCATAGTGATCGGTGTCAGTGAAGGTGATCCAATCAACTGGCCATCGTCGTCAATTGAGCATGGAGAGGCACCACCTGTAATCTGGTCCATGGCAAGGAAATGGTCAAGAATTCTTTGCACACAGTCAACATTGTAAAGTGTCTCCATTGAATATGAGAAATTCGGCATCAAGAGATCTTCCAAAGCAGCTTCATCAAGCTGCATCCCAATCCGTTTCTCCAAACTTGATATACAAGAGGGGTTCACTCGTAGAATCATGGCTGTTCGAAGTAGACCAAACAGGAACTTCGTTTGGACCAAGCCCTTTTGCATAGGGAGTAGTTTATCAATCTCTTCCAACAGAATCTTTTGATCTTCTTCAGATGGTGGAGACCCCAAAGCCACCGGGGCTAGCCGGGTACCGGACTCACCAGAAACCTTACGTCGATTTAAACCAGGCAAATACATTTTAGCATAGAAAGCAAGAGAACCAGCAATAATTTCCAACCTAATGCCTCGAGATTCCATTACAGCTACCAACCTCTTATAAATTGGTAAACTCAAATTCGCTACATCCTCGTACCACCAATCTAAACTTGTATTCTTTGGTCTTGCCCCGGTGCTTATTCCATTCCACAAAACACTTCCACCAGGGCTCTGCAACGGACCGCCGCGCTCTAGTACCGGCCACCCAAATAAATTTGGGTCAGTCGATGCCTTTGCAGCAAGTGATTCAATGCATCTTTTCACAACATGGAGTTCTTCGGCTTTGTCCAGAACATCGTCACAGGTTTGAAGTGCCCTCATGGTGTCTTTCCAACTTCGGAGGACCACTTGATTGAAGAATATTTCAGCTTGGGAAATAAGATTACCTTCACCATATTCCTCGGTCATTTCAAGATGCTCGGCAGCACACCATAGGCACACAACATTTGATGCCGTAAGTTCAAGTTTCACACCATAACAGAATTTTGCCACAAGTTCAAATGTTTTAGCCCCACCAGGAATGTCGTGAAGTTTAACGGAAGATTCTTCCTCTGATTCAGAAGCTTTGGCAATCAATCTTTCCAAAACTCCACTTCTAGAGAGCAAAGGGAACTGCATTATGTGTGTATCCGGGTTAGCTTACTTTTATGTTCACAAAAGCTTATATACAAATTACAAAATACTGTGGGGAAGTTTATGAAAATCTATTCTGTAAAAATGAAAAATCAAACATGTGCTAAATGATATATGAAGGAAATGGAACCAAAAAAATTGAATTGTTTTCCAAAAGAAGTACTAAATACTGCCCTCACCACACTTAATTTATATAATGCCCAAAGACACGATATAGTGCAACTTCAAGTAGTTTCTAGCAAACAAAATTTGCCAATTGCAATTAATTCCAACAGTAACAATATCGAGTATTTTATGTGAATTAATTATAAATTCACAACAGATTTCATAACAAGGTAAAAATACGTTTCTAATGCACTACAGTTAACTCTGCTATGCTTCTCTTCATGCAAACTCTGGCGATTTTAAGTTAGCCAAACCATAATTAACAAAAAAAATTACTGTGAATTTAAGCAAGCAATTTGAAAGATATTATGATATACCTTGTGAAGATGGAAAGACATCTCACCAACTTCAACAGTTATATCGCTGGGAAGCCCGGTCGTGCAAAACCTATGACAGCAATGAGAATATTAGACATTATATAGAAGCGACAACATTTCAACAAACATAAGTTACGCAACACATTTCAGTCAGATCGTACACTAAACTCTCATTTTAAATGGCTTATTTTAAGAAGAAATTAAAAATGTTGTCTTTCACCTTCTTATAACAGATGTGAACTTACGGAACAGCCAAAAATGTAGCACTAACTAAAACAAATGTGCAACAAGTCCATGTAACTGGACTATTTCCTATGATGCAAAAGGTTTCCTAGATTCCTTGTTAGAGGTGAGGAGGTATAAAAGAAACACGTCCATGTGAGCATAACTCAGATGGTAAGAAATGGCAATATGTAGGGGCCGGGGTTCCGCACATATTACCTTAAGGGGTGAAATTATTGTCACTAAGCTGCTTGACAAAAAAAATAGGAATACAAGAGACACATGCCAAATCATTTCAAATAAAAAAAAAAAAAAAAAGGAAGTAACTCATGAAGCACATGTAGTCCACAAGAACACCAATCCCAAATTCGACATAAAAGAATCCATCAAGCAATACAAATGAGAGTATAAGACCTTCACAGAATCACTTATTCAAACAATATCCATTCAAACACTTCAACATGAGTTAAACATTCTGAACCAAAAATAAACACCGGAAGAAACATGGCAAATAAGAATTCAATAAAAATTAAAAGTAGACAAACTTGTTCTTCCAAATCCTTAACTTCACAAAACACAAACATTCGAACAAAGAAAGTCACATTTAAAGAGAAAATATAACAATAACAAAAAATTGCAATTGAAAGAACATAAAAAGGGATAAGGGTACATACCAAGCTCGTCCTTGACGCAGAAATGCATCAGCTTTAGAACCCAATTTCAAACAAGCCATTTAGGAAACAAATGGTACTCGAATTATAGTCTTGTATTGTATCTAACAATGTACCTTCTTTCAAAATCAATTTCAATTTCCCAAAAGTTAGAACCTTTAGAGAAATTTCCAGAAACCCAATTCAACGATCAGATTATATTCCAAGAAATCCACCAAAATCAGAATCAATTCAACAAAACCACTTAAAAACCCTAGATAAAACCACTGCATTTCATTCTAAAAACACAAAAAAACAAAAACAACCAGAAAATGAAACCCTAAAAAACATAAATTTTCTTATCTAATAACTGTCTACCTAATCAAACAAGTTTAGGTCACCAACCAAATCATGTTCAATAAAACAATTGACAACTCACAAGGGTCCAAACAAAAACAAGTCTCATGTAAGTAACAGTGTTGTTGTTAAACAAAAGTCTTTGTCATGAAAATGATTTTATGGGACACAAAAAGCATTGACTCTAATAATAAGTGAGAAAATTAAAAAAAGAACGAATTTTTGGGGGTTTTTTGTAATGGGTATTGAATGCATTTAGTTAATGGAATTGGCATCTAAAAACAGCACATGTGGGGTCATAGTAGTGAAACACACTCATTGCACTTTTCTCGAGTTAAGAATCTCTTTAATCACTAATCAAGCACTACTAGTATAGCTTGGTTTTTGACTTTGGAAGAGAGAGAACACAGAGAGAGAGAGAAAGAAAACCGTGTGTGAAATGGAAGGAATAGAAACGTAATAGAATTCTCTCCAATTTTTTTCTTTTATGTTGGTCTTGTGGTAGTATTTATAAGGCTAAACTGTATTTTTAGTCCATTACGTTTATTTTAAGTTTGAATCGGTCTCTTACGTTTTAAAAATTTCAATTTGGTCCCTCACGTTATCAACGTTTGCATTAGTTAGTCCTTTCCGTCAAATTTTTCACTTACTCCGTTTGATCCTTACACGTGACTGACAATTTAGACACATGGACATTATTTTGAACATATTCAGTGCCATTTGGAATGCTAACTAAGTAAAAAAAAATTAAAAATAATATATATTATTTATTATAATGTAATTGGCCCTAAAAAAAGTGTCCAAAATAGTGTCAACGTGTCCAAAATAACGTTCACATGTTCAAACCGTCAGCCACGTGTAAAAATCAAACAGGGTTAGTGAAATATTTGACGTAATGGACTAACTAATGCAAAAGTTGATAACGTGAGGGACCAAATTGAAACTTTTAAAACGTAAGGGACCTGACTCAAATCTAAAATAAACGTAAGAGACCAAAAGTACAGTTTAGCCTATTTATAACCACTTATTCACTTTTATTTTCTCCTTTTTTAAATTTTTTTGGCTTTAATGCAGTTTTGGTCCCCCTATTTTGAAAAATTTGAACTTTTGGTCCCCTATTTTAAAAGCCAGCTTTTTGATCCCCTATTTACTTTTTTCTAAATTTTGGTCCCCAACTAAGTTTAACTAAATGAAACCATTGGATTTGAATGTCTATTGTATTTAATGATGAACCATCAACAATTAATTTTACTTTCCTTTTGTTCATCTTCTCCATTCCTTTGTTCTTTATCTTCAACATCTTATAAACCTATGCACCAAAAAAACATCTTATAAACTTCAACAACAAAAAAACTCAAATCTTTAAACAAACTCAAAAAACACAATTCAATTCTTAAAATTAAAATTCAAAAACACATAAATTAAAGCATTTTAACCCATCAAACCCAAAAATTAAAATTCAAAAGAAGAAAAAGAAAAAACCCAAATTTGAAACTGGCAGCGGCAGAATCATAGAGAAAGCACACAAAGAAATTACACGAACAAAGTTGTTCTCATTTAACCACTCAAACCCAATTTTACAATCATTTGATGAAATACTTAATTTTAATTTAATGTGATTTTATTAACTGCTCACACGTAACCAACAACTCCCCCAAAATAGTCTCTTTTATGCGAATTATTTGACGCCATCTCTAATTCACTATTGTGAACTTTCGCTACAAAGAGACTGATTGTTCTTTTCCCTTTCAAAACAAAGTTACTAGTTGCCCTTCATTAGTTGTGTCAGTACCCCCAATGGGAATGGAGAGCATATTGTTGATGAGAATGAAGTGGAAATTCTCAATGAAATTGCCAGCAATGATCCCAAGAAAATGCTTATTCATTGGAATGAAATTGGGTTTTCTTATTTTGAATTTTAATTTTTGGGTTTGATGGGTTAAAATGTTTTAATTTATGTGTTTTTGAATTTTAATTTTAAGGAGTGAATTGTTTTTTTTTAGTTTGTTTAAAGATTTGAGATTTTTTGTTGTTGAAGTTTAGTTGAAGATGAAGAGCAAATGAATGGAGAATATGAACAAAAGCAAAATAAAATTAATTGTTGATGGCTCATCATTAGATACAATAGACATTCAAATCCAATGGTTTCGTTTAGTTAAACTTAGTTGGAGGACCAAAATTTAGAAAAAAGTAAAACAGGGGGATCAAAAAGCTGGCTTTTAAAATAGGGAACCAAAAGTTCAAGTTTTTCAAAATAGGGGGACCAAAACTGCATTACCAATTTTTTTTAATAATTTATCAACTTTGAATGAAGAATTGGAAAGATAATTTTTACTTACTTAACCCACTTGGGGTTAATTTAGTGGTTTTGACTTGAGACTTTGAAGTTTACTTCTCTCAAGGTCTCAAGTTCCATTTCCACTGGTGTCAATTTCAGAGTAAAAAACTCTGGATTTAAACAGGACCCCCGCAAGTGGACGATGAGATTAGTCCCCTCGAATTAGTCCATCATTCGGCCGGATACCAGTTTCAAAAAAAAAATTGTACGTACTTTATTAAAATGAATTGGATTGTTTAATGTGGGATTGTCGGTTTCTTGGTAAAGTGAAATTCAGCTAAGCTAACCTTGTGCATGTGCGTTACCAGCCCATGGATAGAGAGATGGTGCTACTCATTGTTAAAAGAGAATTTACGTTTCGCACATAATAAAAGAGATTTATTTTTATTTTTTTATCAAACTACAATTTAAATTAATTAAAATTCCCACAATACCCCCATTTGAAAAAAATTCCCGTAGTACCCGTCAATACCCTCCCTTTTTGGACAAAATTTGCCACCTGCAGGTGGCTCCACTGCCACTGGCGCCATTTGACTTGGATGTAGCCAGTCAAAGTGGTTACACCTGCACGCGTAAGGGCATGTCCCCTGCATGGCTGACACAGCTTTATTTTTTTTTATTTTTTTTCGTTTTTAATATTATATTTTTGTTTTTATTCAACTATCACCTCATTCTATAAATATCACACTCTATACTTTCATTTTTCACTCACAAACTTCATATTTTTCATCTCTCACTTTTTTTTCACTCTCTATTTATTTTATCCTAAATGGCATCTTCTTGATAAATATTTAACATCAACCACTCATAATTTTTCTGTGAAATTTAATGGGCGCGAAGAACATTTTAAATTAGTGATAACCAAATTGAGTTCTCTCGTTTCTTTGAAGAATAAGATTCAAGAAATATTTCTCTTCAAAAACGATGAACAAATAGAAATTGAACATATGGCCTATTTAGATTCATGCACGGACATCACGAGTGACTCTTTTGCTGCAACATATAAAAATTATTGGGTCAAGTTGGAGAATGTTACGGATGTTCAATCCATGTTTAGGAGTGTCGAATTTGAAAAAGAACCACATCGTTTGTACGCGACCTTAAAAAAAGAGTAGTTAAGTTATTGTTAAATGTGGTTTATTTTTTATGTTATGTAATTTTATTATGTTTTATGTTTGTGCAATTTTATTTTATGTTTAGGGTTGTCGAATTTGAAAAATAATCACATTGTTTGTACGCGACCTTAAAAAAAATAGTAAGTTGTTGTTGTTTTATCGTGGTTTATTTTTATGTTATGTAATTTTATTATGTTGTATGTTTGTGCAATTTAATTTTGTATGAATGTAGACATTTATATATTTTGAAGTGAAATTTAAAATTTATTATAAATATATTGATAACATAATAGAAACATTCATGAAAAAAACTACATAAACTAGTGGTACGTAGAGGGTCCTCCAACATTAAATTTCACAGAAAAATTATGAGTGGTTGATGTTAAATATTTATCAAGAACATTTGAAGAAGATGCCATTTAGGATAAAATAAATAGAGAGTGAAAAAAAGTGAGAGATGAAAAATATGAAGTTTGTGAGTGAAATATAACACTCCACGTGAAATATCTAGAATATCAGTGGATTATTACAGCAGGTACTGAGTACATTATTATTACATTTGAAAATTCAAGCACACGAAGGTGCTAAGTACAGCACAGATAAGGAAACAACGGAAGCAAAACATGAATTCAACGATACAACGAAAATTTATTGGAATTACAACAACAGAAGGGAAACTAGAAAGCATGAAATAAATGCGATCCAAAACAAAGCCTCGAGCACACCAACCAGCATACCTTTAGCCAACTTGCTTATCTGAAAAAAAATTGTTTGGAGTGGGGTGAGACTACTAAGCCTCAGTGAGTCCTACTACCCTCCTAGAGATGACTACACCGGGGAACCTAATCAGTCATAGCATGCTAACAATATACATAATAAATAATCATAAGTAAAGGTGTAACACAAATTATATCTTATTCATAATAAATAATCATAAGCATACAAACCTATAATTCTCTAAGTTATACCCTAAAGATTTTCTGTGATTAACATACTGTATAACATTATAGAATCTGTGCTACTGCAAGATATTTAAATTAGGTGAGGATATAAAACGAGTGTTGAAGGCTTCTTAGAAAATTCTGAAAATATAATTCTGTTTCTGTCAAACTCGCTCAGCGTGTTATCACTCGCCAGAGCGAGTTTTATAGGTCATGTCCTGTATGAGCTCGCTGCAGCGTGTTGTTACTCGCCATGGCAGGATTATAGGTCCTGGCCTAAATCAACTCGCTCAGCACGCAGGAGCACGCCAGAGCGAATTTCATTAGCCCAGAAACCCAGCTCGCCATGAATACTCGCTTTCAACACGCTGTGGCGAGTTCACACAGAATGTGGCCTGTTTTGCGAAAATTCCATTTTTAACAAAATTAACACCTACAATCCTCAATCTAGGCTATACAGTCACACAATATGTATAATATAAGACAGAATGGAGAGGAATTTGGGGACTAATTCATATCACACAACATTTTCCTAATTCTTAAGTTAACATGCAAAATTTCATATTTTGGGGAATCTAGCTAAACTATCCTAAGAACCCACCTGAATGAAGCTTTTAATCCTTGCTTCTGGGCTCTACACAGCTACTGCAACCTCCTAGCTAAACCCACGAACAGTTCTCCTTGTTTGACTCAAAACCCCCAAAAAGCTCAAGAACACGAATTTGATGAGAAGAAGGTTTGGAAGTGTTTAACTGAATTGATTGTTGATGATTTCGTTTTTGAAGTCTAAGGGTGGTATTTATAGTGGTTTGGAATCAGAATTGGACCATGGGTGGTCTCCTTTGCATGCTAGTTTATTGGTGGAGTGTTTATGGAAATTGTGTTGCTTGTTGTTATTTGTGGTTAGGATCAGAACATGTGAGGAGTGTTTTGGATTCAGGTGCTTCATGAACAGAAGAGAAGTGATTGAGATTGTTGTTGGTTTGTAACATGTGATTATAAGTGGGTGGTTGCATGTGAGTAACAAGACAAGCTCTTGTGGGTTTTTTTTTCCTTGTTGTTTCTAGGCGTGGGAGGGAGAGAAATGAGGGTGGAAACAACTCAGATTTTCTGAAGTAATGACTAAGGGTGTTGGCTTGATTTGCATGTTAAGAGAGTGGGGGATAGTTTCATGAGTGGATTAGTGAGTCACTAGCAAGAGAAATGAAGGGAGAGAGACACGTGAGGGAGGAGGTAGTAAGGTGGAGGAATTTGAATTCTTAGTGTTGATTAATTACAAGGTAGAATTAAGTTACTAATTGTGTAGTTTAATTGAATTATCAATTCCTAATTTTACACATAAAGCACCTAATCCACAAGAATTAATTAGTTAAACACCTCTAATTAATTCTAATTTTAATAGATAATCTCTAATTAAAATTAATTAGGAAATTTAGAATTTGGGGATGTTACAACCTACCCCCCTTAAAGAAATTTCGTCCTCGAAATTAAGAAATTTATCTCGGAAATAGATAAGGATAACTCTTTCGCATGTCCGAGTCCAGTTCCCAGGTGAATTCACCATCAGCGGACTGAGCCCATTCAACCTTGAAAATAGGAATCCCCTTGTTCCGAAGTATTTTAGCATCACGTTCAACAATCTGAACTGGATCCGGCTGATAGGTTAGATCTGGCTGGAGATCAATCTGTTCAAGTTTTACTGGACGATAAGGATCAGGAATGTACTTCCGAAGCTGAGACACATGAAACACGTCGTGTAACCCTGACATAGATAGAGGTAGGGCTAACTGATAGGCTATAGGACCGACGCGTCGAAGGATCTGATAGGGTCCAATGAATCTTGGACATAGTTTCTTAGTTTTGAATACACCTCGCAAACCCAACTTAGGAGTAACTCTCAAGAAAACATGATCACCTTCCTGAAATTCTAAAGGTCTTCTATTTCTGTCGGCGTAACTCTTCTGCCGACTCTGAGCAACTTTCAGCTTATCCCGAATAGACTTAATCTTTAAAGTGGTCTCTTGGACAATGTCTGGTCCCAAGAATCCACGATCACCCACTTCTGTCCAACACAAGGGAGTTCTACACTTCCTGCCATACAGAGCTTCATAGGGTGCCAAACCGATACTCGCATGGTAACTGTTGTTATATGCAAACTCAATTAGGTGTAAGTGATTACTCCACGAACCACCATCTTCTAACACACAAGCTCGAAGCATATCCTCAAGGGTCTGAATAATCCTTTCTAATTGACCATCAGTTTGAGGGTGATGCGACGTACTCATCCTTAACCGAGTACCCATCGCATTCTGAAATGCTTTCCAAAATCTCGAAGTGAAAATTGGGTCCCTATCTGACACAATACTTAAGGGTACACCATGTAACCTTACAATTTGTTCCATGAATATGACTGCATATTGCGGGGCTTTGTAGGTGGACTTCACTGGAATAAAGTGAGCTGACTTGGTTAACCTGTCCACGATTACCCAGATCGAATCTTGACCTCTCTGGTTACGTGGTAAACCTCCTACAAAATCCATAGTGATATGTTCCCATTTCCACTCAGGAATATCTAATGGTTGCAACGGTCCTCCAGGTTTCTGATGTTCAATCTTCACCTGTTGACAAACAATACACCTGGACACGAATTCAGCAATCTCTGCCTTCATGTTAGGCCACCATTAGTTCTCCTTCAAATCATGGTACATTTTGGTGGATCCAGGGTGAATTGAAAATCCACTCTTGTGTGCCTCTTCCAGAATCAACCGTTTCAACTCATTATCCTGAGGTACACGGAGTCTTCCTTCATAGAGAATAGCACCGTCCGTAGCTACTGAGAACTCCGGGTGGTTTATTCTCTTCTGCAATTCCACATCATCCTGCTGAGCCTGCACAACTCTTGGGCGCGGTTCACATGATAATTCAATTATGTTGATTCGAATACCGCTCTTCCGATACACAACATTCAGATTGAGATGTCTAAACTTCTCATACAGACCGCATTGTTGCATCAACAACTCTGACGCATACAAGGTTTTTCTACTCAAGGCATCTGCTACAACATTTGTCTTTCCTGGGTGGTAGTTGAGATTAAAGTCAAAGTCCTTGAGGTATTCCATCCATCGTCGTTGCCTCATATTCAACTCTTTCTGATCAAACAAGTACTTCAGACTTTTGTGATCACTGAACAAATCAAACTGCACTCCATACAGATGATGCCTCCAGATTTTTAGGGCAAAGATGATGGTTGCTAACTCCAGATCATGGGTAGGATAGTTCTGCTCATGAGGTTTTAACTGCCTGGATGCATACGCTACAACTGCACCATCTTGCATAAGTACACATCCAAGTCCCTTGTTGGACGCATCACAGTACACTACATACTTACGGGTTGGGTCAGGAATTACAAACACTGTTGCTGTGGTTAACTTTTCCTTTAAGGTTCTGAAACTCCATTCACAAGCGGCATCCCAATCAAAGGTTGCATCCTTTCTGGTTTGACGAGTTAATGGTAAGGCAATATCCGAAAATCCTAAGATGAATCTCCGGTAATAACCTGCCAAACCAAGAAAGCTCCTGACTTCGGTAACACTTCTGGGTCTTTCCCAATTCAACACTGCTTCTACCTTGGATGGGTCGACAGACACAACGCCTTGCGATATGACGTGTCCCAAGAACTTAACTTCGGATAGCCAAAATTCACACTTGCTGAACTTGGCATACAGTTGCTTCTCTCTAAGGATGCTCAACACAATTCTCAGATGTTCAGGATGCTCCTGAGAATCCTTAGAATATATCAGAATGTCATCAATGAAGATAACAACAAACTGGTCAAGATAAGGCTGGAATATCCGATTCATGTAGTCCATAAAGATGGCTGGAGCATTTGTCAATCCGAACGGCATGACCAAGAATTCATAATGTCCATAGCGGGTCCTGAATGCTGTCTTAGAAACATCCGAGGACTTGATACGGATCTGATGATACCCGGAGCGAAGATCAATCTTGGAAAAGATAGTAGCACCTCGAAGCTGGTCCAAAAGGTCATCAATACGGGGTAAAGGATACTCGTTCTTAATTGTGACCTTGTTGAGTTGACGATAATCAATGCACAGACGCATAGTACCGTCTTTCTTTTTGACTAGCAACACCGGTGCTCCCCAAGGTGAGACACTGGGTCGAATGAAGTGTTTCTGAAGCAACTCTTCTAGTTGGGATTTCAGTTCATGAAGCTCTAAGGGAGACATTCTATAAGGGGCAACTGAGATAGGCTGGGAACCAGGAACTAGGTCAATAGAAAACTCAACTTCCCTTTCAAGAGGTAAATTCATAATATCATCTGGAAAAACATCTAGGAACTCACTAACAACTGGAATGTCACTGGGGCTCAAACTGGGTTCCGGATCGATGGTGAACAAGACACTGAAACATTTGTTACTGGCACCTAAGTACTGGATCATCTGATGAGTGTTTTAAAGCAAAGCAGTGATTGCTCTACTCTCTGCAGAAGTTTCAGTTGGAATGAACATATTCTTTTCAGCGCATCCGATGTACACAGTATTGGCGGAAAGTCAATCCATGCCTAGGACCACATCTATATCTTTCAAGGGTAGACAGATCAAATCTATATGATAAACTTTACTGCCCACAAGAACTGGACAATTATGACAAACTCGCTTTGAGGTAACCTTGCCACCTGTGGCAACAGCCACAGTCATCGGAGGAATTAAAGGCACAGAGGGCAGATTCAGTCGCTGAACACAGTCAACAGCTATAAAGGAATTAGTGGCTCCACAATCAAACAATACTAAAACTTCAGACTGGCCTAACATGCATACATCCATAATTAAAGCATTATAAGATTTGACTTTCTCACCGTCAAGTGAGTATACCCGACATTTGCTTTTAGAAGCGCCGCTGGAATCGCCTTGTCTCTTCAGCTTAGGATATTCATGTTTGTAGTGGCCTGGCTGCTTACAGTAGTAACACATATTATTTCCCTTCATGCACTCTCCACTGTGAGGGAACCCACATTCAGCACAGTTCCTGGGTGAACGCTGGGAATAACTCTGCTTCCCTTTACTAGTGGTACCTTTGGTTCTCACTTGCAGGTTAAACTTTCCAGAACCCTTCCTTTTCTGAACAGCTTCACTATGCTCCTTATGAATGTTACCAAGATCTGCCTCAGCATGATAGCTCTTTTGCACCAAATCACCAAAGGTAGTGATATGCTGCATGGAGACATCATGCGCTATGTCAGCTCTCAACCCAAACCTGTACTTCTTCATTTTCCATGATTCAGAGGGGGCATCATTACCATCCATCACATAACGGACCAATTAATTGAACTTCATGGTGTATTCTGCCACTGACATACTCCCCTGCTTCAACTCAGTCAATTCTCGTTCCATCTGAAACTGGTAACTTTCTGGTATATAATGTCCGACAAAGAGACGCCGGAAATTATCCCAAGTCTTTTCCATTTGGCTAGCTTCCATGTACGCCTTCGTACCATCCCACCAGTTACAAGCGTCACCCTTAAAGAAGCGGGAGACGAACACCACCTTATCAGCTTCAGTGCAATCCATAGACTCTAAGATTCCACTCATCCTTTGGATCCATTCCCGGGCCTTCGCTGGATTGTACTCTCCATTAAACTCTGTGGACTCATGCGGCAGAACTCTCTGAATGCAGCACTTGATCCCTGCTGCTGAGGTGGAGGATTGTTCATGTGCTGTTGGAACATAGCCATGAACTCTTGATGCTGTTGAGCTTGCTGGGCCTGAAATTGCTGTTGCTGGTACATCATCTCAGCCCACATGTTAGCATCAACATCTCCATACATCTCGGGTTCATCATCATTAACGTTCCTCCTTGGCCTTCCAGGTCCTCGTCTTGCTCCTTACATAATGCACTAACTGTCAATATCAAGTCAAGTTAGCTAGGCTTAAAGTGACATGACATCTAGAACAGATGTTAGAAATCCAGAGAAATACTGGGATTCAGATTCGTAATATTAATGAACTCTAGCACGATCCAAATCGACCTGCTCTGATACCAATTATAACACTCCACGTGAAATATCTAGAATATCAGTGGATTATTACAACTGATACTGAGTACATTATTATTACATTTGAAAATTTAAGCACACGCAGGTGCTAAGTACAGGACAGATAAGGAAACAACGGAAGCAAAACATGAATTTAACGATACAACGGAAATTTATTGAAATTACAACAACAGAAGCGAAACTAGAAAGCATGAAATAAATGCGATCCAAAGCAAAGCCTCGAGCACACCAACCAGCATACCTTTAGCCAACCTGCTTATCTGAAAAAAATTTGTTTGGAGTGGGGTGAGACTACTAAGCCTCAGTGAGTCCTACTACCCTCCTAAAGGTGACTACATCGGGGAACCTAATCAGTCATAGCATGCTAACAATATACATAATACATAATCATAAGTAAAGGTGTAACACAAATTATATCTTATTCATTTTAAACACAAGGGCACTCTGAGGTGAGCATGTCTCAGAGGCCTGCCATATCCGTCAACCGATTCGGTTACGGCATGCAGCTCACATAATCATAACCTAATGGATTATCCCATTTGGAGTCCATAATGTGACATCACAAATCGCTCATAATCGACTGATACTAAATTTAGTTGATTCTACCATAATTTACCAAATCCCGGGGAGCATACAAACCTATAATTCTCTAAGTTATACCCTAAAGATTTTCTGTGATTAACATACTGTATAACATTATATAAACTGTGCTACTGCAAGATATTTAACTTAGGTGAGGATATAAAACGAGTGTTGAAGGCTTCTTAGAAAATTCTGAAAATATAATTCTGTTTCTGTCAAACTCGCTCAGCGTGTTATCACTCGCCAGAGCGAGTTTTATAGGTTCTGTCATGTATGAGCTCGCTGCAGCGTGTTGTTACTCGCCATAGCAGGATTATAGGTCCTGGCCTAAATCAACTCGCTCAGCACGCAGGAGCACGCCAGAGCAAGTTTCATCAGCCCAGAAACCCAACTCGCCATGAATACTCGCTTTCAACACGTTGTGGCGAGTTCACACAGAATGTGGCCTGTTTTGCGAAAATTCCATTTTTAACAAAATTAACACCTACAATCCTCAATCTAGGCTATGCAGTCACACAATATGTATAATATAAGACAGAATGGAGAGGAATCACACAACATTTTCCTAATTCTTAAGTTAACATGCAAAATTTCATATTTTGGGGAATCTAGATAAACTATCCTAAGAACCCACCTAAATGAAGCTTTTAATCCTTGCTTCTGGGCTCTACACAGCTACTGCAACCTCCTAGCTAAACCCACAAATAGTTCTCCTTGTTTGACTCAAAACCCCCAAAAAGCTTAAGAACACGAATTTGATGAGAAGAAGGTTTGGAAGTGTTTAACTGAATTGATTGTTGATGATTTCGTATCTTAAGTCTAAGGGTGGTATTTATAGTGGTTTGGAATCAGAATTGGACCATGGTTGGTCTCCTTTGCCTGCAAGTTTATTGGTGGAGTGTTTTTGGAAATTGTGTTGCTTGTTGTTATTTGTGGTTAGGATCAGAACATGTGAGGAGTGTTTTGGATTCAGGTGCTGCATGAACAGAAGATAAGTGATTGAGATTGTTGTTGGTTTGTAACATGTGATTATAAGTGGGTGGTTGCATGTGAGTAACAAGACAAGCTCTTGTGGGTTTTTTTTTCCTTGTTGTTTCTAGGCGTGGGAGGGAGAGAAATGAGGGTGGAAACAACTCAGATTTTCTGAAGTAATGACTAAGGGTGTTGGCTTGATTTGCATGTTAAGAGAGTGGGGGATAGTTTCATGAGTGGATTAGTGAGTCACTAGCAAGAGAAATGGAGGGAGAGAGACACGTGAGGGAGGAGGGAGTAAGGTGGAGGAATTTTAATTCTTAGTGTTGATTAATTACAAGGTAGAATTAAGTTACTAATTGTGTAGTTTAATTGAATTATCAATTCCTAATTTCACACATAAAGCACCTAATCCACAAGAATTAATTAGTTAAACACCTCTAATTAATTCTAATTTTAATAGATAATCTCTAATTAAAATTAATTTGGAAATTTAGAATTTGGGGATGTTACATGAAAAATGAAAGTATAGAGTGTAATATTTATAGAATGAGGTGATAGTTGAATAAAAACAAAAATATAATATTAAAAACGAAAAAAAAAAAAAAACTGTGTCAGCCATGCAGGGGACAAGCCCTTACGCGTGCAGGTGTAGCCACTTTGACTGGCTACATCCAAGTCAAATGGCGCCAGTGGCAGTGGAGCCACATGCAGGTGGCAGATTTTGTCCGAAAAGGGAGGGTATTGGAGTACTACGGGAATTTTTTTTAAAGGGGGGTATTGTGGGAATTTTTATTAATTTAAATGGCAGTTTGGGGAAAAAATCATTTATTTTCCGCACCTCCGTAACACACACACTACATTCTCAATTTACCCTCTCGGTGCATAAAATGCGGGTGTGTAATTTGCAAAAATATAAACACCGCAGTTTGCTTCACATGTAACGAATAATCTTATGATGTCTTTCGCTTTATATGTAGCAAACTTGTCATCAGTGAAAAAACTAAACTGCCATACAGTCAAAACAAAGCCCAGGGCCGACCAACATAATGTGAGACCTAAAGCTAACATTAAAATGAGGCCTACCAAAAAAAAGACTTTTTTTAGTATAAAAACGTAAGAAAGAACAACATTAAAATAATATAATTTTTTATAGGTAGACAAAATAGTGCTATAATATGAACGAGCAAAACAAGAAATTTTTTCCAAAAAGGTTAAAAATGTATCAATTATATATGCATTCTAACATAAAATATTGCTATAATATAAACGAGGGAAAAAATGAATATAATTTCTGTTATATAATAATTGTTTTAACCATTTAGTTTAATTTACTTGTTTCAATAAATTTAAATGTTATAAATTTAATTTTTGTTATATCATAATTGTTTTATCCATTTAGTTTAATAATATCATATTATGAAACTGAAACAAGTAAATTAAACAAAATCGATAAAACAATTATTTAAATTTAAAATTATAAATATTATAAATATCTATAAACTTAATATTTATAAATTATAGATATAAAAAATATTTAAATTTATTTAAATTACGGTTTCCATATTTGGGTTGTATGTAATTAAATTTAAATAAAATTTGGTGGAAAAAATTTAGATTAAAAAAATTCAATCAAAATTTGTAGTTATATTTGTATTTCCCGTTTATATTATACTAGACTTTTTTACCCGTGCGATGCACGGTCTTAATCATTCAAGTCAATTATACACAATGGAAATGTCGATAATGTGTGATTATTTATAGTAGTAAGCATATAATGTAGAATCTTCTTGACATTTTAGATGTGGCTTCCAAATAATTTTTGCATTAATCCGGGAATAATAATAGAAGAGATAAGTTTCAACCATGATAATTTTAAAAAATTTGATGTTTTTTTTGGCTTATCATTCGTGTGTGGCATATATGGAAATTAATTCAAAATTAAATTAAAATACTGAAATATAAGGAAAAAAATAAATGTTCCAATTAATTTTTTCCATTTGTACATCAAATTGATTTCCTAAAGGATGAATCAATGTCACAAAACACCTATGTTGTGACTGGAAATCATCTTCGAAAGCATAATTGCACCCTATAAAGAAATTAAAACAAAACTTATCAGAAGCATATTTAGAAAAGTTTGGTGAAACAACAACATCAACAAATAATACAAACAAACTTACTTCGTTGATATCAAACCCAAGTTTGCCACACACGGCATATATTAAGCAAAGAAAAAATAAAATTGTTATCTAAGATCGAAAGAATCGAATGAAGCCATTAACAATGTGTGCTCCCATATTACTTAACATAATAGCACAAAAGTTGAGAATATGTGAAAAAATACAATTATACTCAAAACAAAACAAAAAGATAATCACAAATCAAACCAAAACAAAAACAAAACAAATAAAAAAGAGAACAATAAATAACTAAGTAGAGAAGTGAAACAAAAAAAATTAAATAAACAAATTAATAAATAAGGTTGCATAAAGTTTAAAACTTACTTGATAATAATAACTTCATGATGATAATAACAACTTCATGGAGATAGAGGTTGTGTAATGGTAGCAAATTCATGGTGATAAATAAATAGGTTTTTTTTTTTTTCAATTCTGCAACAGTAGCAAAATCTAATTAGCATAAAAAAAGTGAGAGGTTGTGTCCAAAAAAACAACTGATAGAGGTGTAGTCTGTAAGATCCAAAATTCCACTATACAGTTTGTGTAATGAATGTTAGTGTTGACTAAGAATTTTAGGATTTTTGGTTAAGAAGTTTTATGGCTAATGTTGTAATATCAGCATTTTGCTGAGTTGGAGCTTGTTTTGTGCTCGTGCGCTGGAAAGGCACAAACTTTTGGTTCTTAGTCCTCTTTTATATATGAGAATGTTCCTGTGTCTTCAGATTTTCGAAATTTGACTTTCCCCGTTTTTTGAAAAACGAATAGAAAACTGTACCCGCTGCTGGAAATTTGACGGTTTCTGTTTTCCGTCGAATTTTAATTAGAGACTTTATATATCGCGCGAGTTAGAATCTGGTTTCAGAATATTTTTGGGAGCTAAGGATAAAAATTTCAGTCGAAGAATCAAGTTTAGCGATAATTTTTAGAAATGGTTTACGATGAACTTTTACCTCGTAGATTTTCTATTTTTCGCAAGTTAGACCGTTAACAAAGTTTGACTCGCCGAGAGCGAACGCGAGAGCTGAGTAGCATGAGGTGGCGTAAAGTGGGAAAAATCTAGATATTTGTTCAAAAAGCAATCATGAGTATTTTGATCCAATGGCTAGGGATTAGTCTTGTAAGCTTTTACTATTTGATCCAAGGGTTACAATTAACCAAGACTAATTTTGGGAGGCTTTATGTCACATTGAACCAAGAGTAAGAAAAATCACAAATACTCCCTTAAAAATCACAAATAGTCTTGTAAGCTTTTGTATGATGATTTTGTTGATGAAGTTGTGTTTGAGCTTTTTAGAGAAATGGATATTGGAATAATGATTTGTTTTGAGAAACAAGAAAAATTATATTTTTGTGTTCTTGAGAATTTGAGGAACATTTTTAGAAATTTTGATTTGGTTTCTAAAATGCTTGATTGATCAATTAAATGATTTTGGGGGCTAGTAGATTATTACTAAGGTTTTGAAATGAAATTTTTTTAAGTGTTGGCCTTATTTATTTATTTTGGCCGTGGCATTCAAATGGAAGGGGAGGAAGAGTTTCAAATTTCTAAGTCCTAATTTAGAAGGGCATAATCATGGTTTCAAAGAGATAACCAATTATGGTTAGGTTGGAAAAGAAAAATAGTTGATTATGCCTTAAGGAAACAAATTTAAAATTGTCAAAGTTTGTGGTTTTGATTGAAATGATTTGGATTGTTAGAATAAATGATTTTGGGATATTATAGGATGATACTATGCTTTTGAAAATGAAAATTTTTGAGTGATAGCATGTTTTCCTTGTTTCTGGCCGAGGCCTATATAAGAAAAGGACCATGGGATTTCAAAAAATTTCTAAGTCCACAATGATGAGAAATTGATCATTGTTTTGGTAGATGATCATGGCTTTTAAAAGAGAATAATTCTAGGATTTTAGTTGAAAAGAAAACTTGTAATTGGTGATGCAAGAAAACTCTAAATTTTGTTGATTTATTTTTGAAGAGTTATGGCTTGTTTTGAAATGATTTTGTTGTGTGAAATTGATCTCTTTTGGGTTGAGAACAATAGTGTTTCATTGTATGGTTTGAAACAAAATTATTTTCGTAAAGCAAAAATAATGCATTTAACTTCGTAGAATTTTAATCACTAGTGGGAGAACTCGAAAACACTAGGAGAGAGTGTTAGAAAGTACCTTAAACCCCCCTAGATTTTAGAGAACAAGTTTTGTTTCGATAGGATACGTGGTGAGTATTTTATTGATTGTACGCTGCTTAATTTTAGGTAGCGCGTATTGTAGAATTGCACGTGAAAAGTTAGAGGAAGCTTGCCGAGGTAAGGGCACCTTTCTTTTGTTTTATTTTCCGTTCGTAGCATTGTGGGGAGCATCCTTATTGTTGCCCATCTTAGGACATATGATCCTCTGACTGTAGTTTAGCCTTTTTGGATAGGCCGCGTTGTTCGGTATCTTGTATTTTGACTAGGCGTAGTTCTAACTATTCTGGATGACTGTACTTTATACTCTTATACTCTTGGATCAACCTCTTTTGGTTATGGCTGTAGTATGCACGAGTTCATGGCGGGCTTGTTTATATTGTCATGAACTACGAGAAGCACTATGATGCATATAGTACTATTTCCGTTATCTTATATGGTTGTGCTATTGTATGCTTTAGTTCCGTTGTATGTTATAACGTCAGGCTTACCAATCGTTTCACGCGCGCTTTGTTTGTTTTAAAAAAAAATTAATGCTCCTTTTTAGTCTTTGAAAAAACGAGGTGTTACATCAAACACGATGCTACATACTCTGCTACATGCCTCTTCATACCCGACCACCAAAAATCTAATCTCAGATCCTGATACTACAAGAATTGATAGTTATTGCCACGACCTTTTTGCAACAATTGAAGTCTTGTTGGAAAGTATAATGATTTACCAACAACATTTTTAAAAGAGTGTTGCAAAAAAACACCATGATGTCTAGTGGTTAGTTTTTGCTTTTCTTTTTTTTTTTCTTTTTTTTTTTTAATTTGTGATGAGAATTTAATAAAACGGTTATTTCATACCACTTTTTTTTCCGAGAATTCTACTACTACATGTTTTTTTTTTTTTTGATGAGAACTACTTGTTGTCTTTTTTTATATATAGCTATTTGTTGTTTTTTTTTTTTTTTTGGTAAGATTTGTTGTTTTTTATTTGAGTGAATATAGTAATATAGTATAATTTATAAATATAATATATACTCTGTACTAATTTTCTTTTCCAAAAAAAAAATACAATTTTTTTTTGAAGAATAATATACTAACTTTTATTTGTTGTTGTTGTTTTTTCTTATGGAATTTTTTTTTGTTTTTTTAAGCATACGGAAATTAATTGTTGTAGCTAATGCCTATGTTGCGTAAAAAAAAAGAGCTAATGCCTATCAACAAAAAAAGTTAATGCATATCCAGTAAAAAAAATAAAATAAAGATAATGCTTATATGTAACCGAAAAAAAATTAATACCTATCCAGAAAAATTGAAAACTTAAGTACGTTAACTACCTACATGAATTTATGCCTATCAATTAGTCCATCCTATTCATTTATAAATTAGCTTTATTGATTAAAAAAATGATTTTTCATCTTTTGTCAAATAACCAGCTTCTTTAATGTCCATTTAGAATAAATTGGTTATTCATTTTAGTCGGTTATTCAAGAGCACAAAGCAACAAGTCTTGATCAACCTAATCAGGTATGAAATTTTATCTTTTTCACTCAATAAAATTATACTACCTCCGTTCCTTTTTAAGTGTCCAAAAACGTCGAATTTAGCGTTTCTATTTAACTGTCCATTTGGTGTTTTAAGGGTACGATTTGTCAATTATACCCTTTGTCAATTACTCATATTTTTTCAATAAAACTAATTAATGCTATATATTTGGAAAACTAAATCTTTTTATTTTTTTTTTGGTACATAACATATTAAATTTTGTTTTTTTTTTTTGTGTGTGTGCATAATATATTAAATTTATTGGAAAGAGAAAGTGAATGCAAAAAAATAGGATTTTGTTGGTGAATTAGAATTAGGGTATAATAGGAAAATAAGGTGCAAAAATAAACTTTCTTAATTTGCTGTTACTATTGAAAACGGACACTTAAAAAGGAACGGAGGGAGTATAAATTTACTTTTTTTTCCTTCTTCATAACGTAAACATTTGCTATGTGGAATTTTTTTTTATGAAATTGTTGAAGCTATGATTATTGGTTCATGTAGTGTGGTCGTTTCAGCTAATTACTAGTTCCAGTATTTCTCTCTTCAAAATTATGCTTTTATTTTTTTGTAAAAAGAAAAAAATTTATCTTTTTTTTTTTTTACAATATGATTTTATTTACTTGATCTTCGAAATAGTGGTTAGATATTTGTAGGTTGGAAGATTGGCAAGGATCTTAATTTGAATCCATGCTTTTTATTTTTTTAAAATAAAATAAATAGAAATTGTGCATTTTTTGCATATATATTAACTTTATTTAAAAAAATGTCATTGCTAATTGTTTGAGACAATGTTTTGTCACCAAATATTGATTCTTTTACAAAAAAAACCAAAAAACAACAGAATATGCAAAGCCACCAAGAGTTGAAGCCATATCTTGCAGTGGCGGAACTAGGAATTTTTTTTAGGTGGGCCGCTAAAAATTCATAAATATATAAATTAAAGAGAAAATAGAAGATATAATGTTTGATTTTTATTGGATGTATGTGTAAAATTTTACACTAATATAATATCATATCCATTAAACTCTAAATTAAATATAAAATTACATTTCATACAAAAAATTAAATCATAATAATTATATAAAAAAATTAAGTCACAATAATTATATAAAAAAATTAAGTCATAATAAGTACAAATTTGATCATCAAAAAATGAAATTATATTATACCTTTAAGTAATACTGTATATTTTTTAAAAAAAATAATTAGAGAATGGTCTTTTTTGTATTGATATATATATACTATTGTAAATCAATATTTTCCTTGCGAAAAAAAAATCAATATATTCTAAAAACATATTTTGCTTTTTAGTAGTTTGAGACAATATTCTGTTCTCAAAGAATGTGGGTTCAATATGTAGAAAAAAATAAAAATGAATGTGTGTTCAAAGTTCAAACTATCCGTATTAAAAAAAAAAAAAATTGTTTGTAAAAGATAAAACAGAAAAATTCCAAAAACAGGCATAGGTGGGAGTTGAACCCAGCCACTTCACATGCATAACAATTGACAACACCATCTAGGCTACCATTCATTGTTAGGAATAATGCGCCATTAATTTTATAAAATTTCAAGGGTATATAGGTAATTTCTCATTTTTCCGGGGTGGCCCGGTTTCGCCTCTGTCCTCTTGGGAGGGGGCGCTTTTTGAACCATCAAGCCAACCTTCAAAGCTGCTAGTTTTATGCTTAAATAAATATATATAATATATATATATATATATATATATATTTGTAATTTTATAAAAATATCAAGAGTATACTAGTAATTTCTTATTTTTCAAGATTAGCCGCGGTCACCCTTAGTCATCCCATGGTTCCGCCTCTGTTCCTTGGCATGTTATCATTAAAATATGTTTACCTATATTATTATTATTATTATTATTAGTTTCACGTTAAAGTCAATGAGATATGAATAAATAATCACATGCATATTATATGAACAAAATTTACCACTTGACCAAACCTAATATCTTATAATTAATGTTATTTTTACATAGAATGACAAAGTCATCATAAACTCTCATACACAGAAGTGAAATACCGAAGTTCAAACTCCGATCTCATTAGGTAAGTGCTTTATTTTTTTATTTTTTATGGTAAGGACTTGTGGACTTATTATTAATTATTTTGATTAGTGTAGTTATATGGAAAACAAATTTATTAGCCATATAAAGTTGTATGATAATTTTTTTTATTCTTTATATGAAAATATCCAAATCCACGAACACGATAATTACGATAACTTTTTATTTGTTTGTTTTTAAAAATAATGCATTTTTTCATTTTTCTCAAATGACAGGAATTGTTAAAATGAATAAACACGATAAGAGATGGATGAAACTTGGAGATGTCAATTTACCAGAATATGTAAAAGGAATTAATTACTTTCTTGAATTTGCTTTTTCTGGACCAGAATATGTAAGCGGAATTAAAACAACAATTAGATGTCCATGTCGTAAGTGCAATAATGTTTTCTTCCATACCAGAGCAGATACAAAAAAACATTTACTACGGTGGGGATTTGAACCAAGTTACGAGAAATGGGAGTTACATGGAGAAAAAACAGATGATTCATCGTCTAGTAATGATAGAGATTCTAAAGATGAAGGTAATGACTTTGATGACAATCTTGAAACGAGTGATGATGCTCAAACATATTCAATGTTGCATGACATGTATCAATATCTCCGTGCAAATAGAGATAATGTGTATGATCATCCTATGTCAAATACGATGGAAGAGCCAAATGAAGATGCTAAAAGATTTTATGGATTGTTGAAAGATGCTGAAGAAAAGTTATATCCTGGTTGTCAAAAGTTTTCGAAGTTGTCTTTTATTATGCGTATTTTTCAAATGAAATGTCTTTATGGGTGGAGCAATACTTCATTTGACTCACTACTGAAGCTACTTAGTGAAGCATTGCCTGAAGGTAATGTGTTTCCCGACTCAATGTACGAGGTTCGAAAGGTTATTAAGGATCTCGGACTTGATTATGTTAAGATAAATGCATGTTCTAATGATTGTATTTTGTATAGAGGAGAACATGAAAACCTTAGCGAGTGTCCTATTTGTGGCGAAAGTAGATGGCAAACAAATAAGAAGAAAAATAATGTTCCCAATAAGATAGTTCGTTACTTTTTCCTATAAAACCAAGACTGCATAGATTATTTATGTCAAAACAAACTGCAGAAGACATGACATGGCATAAAAATAAAAGAACCAATGATGGAATTTTGAGGCATCCAGCTGACTCTTTGACTTGGAAGAAATTTGATGAAGAGCACACATTTTTCGCTTCAGATGCACGTAACGTAAGGTTAGGCCTAGCATCAGATGGTTTTAACCCTTTCGGTATAATGAGTACCAGTTATAGTATGTGGCCTGTAGTTTTAATTCCTTATAATGTACCTCCCTGGTTATGCATGAAACAATCAAATTTTATGTTATCATTGCTTATTTCTGGTCCAAAAAGTCCTGGGAATGATATTGATGTTTTTCTTCAACCATTGATTGATGACCTGAAAGAGTTATGGAATGTCGGTGTTGAAACATATGATGCTTCTATGGGTCAAAATTTTAAATTACATGCAGCCTTATTATGGACCATTAACGATTTTCCAGCATATGGAATGTTGTCTGGGTGGAGCACTAAAGGAGCATTAGCCTGCCCTTGTTGCAATAAAGAGACTAGCTCTCTTCGTTTGAAATATAGTCGCAAGCAATGTTATATGGGTCATCGTAGATTTTTACCTGTTAATCACATTTGGCGTAAGAATAAGAGCTCATTTGATAACATAAGGGAGATAAGGAATCAACCAAGACAATTGACTGGAGATGATGTGATAACACAACTTGAAAATCTTGAACTGGGGACATTTGGAAAATCTACAAGAAAAAGAAAACGAAATGAAGAGGTAAATCATAATTGGAAGAAAAAAAGTGTGTTTTTTGAATTGTCTTATTGGAGAACAATATTATTAAGGCATAATTTGGATGTAATGCACATAGAGAAAAATATATGTGAAAGTGTTGTTGGGACATTGTTGGATATTGAAGGTAAGACAAAGGATACCTTAAAGTCTCGATTAGATTTGGAACGTTTGGGACTCAAAAAACCACTTCATCCTATAAAGAATGAGGATAAATATATAATTCCTCCTGCACTGTACACAATGTCAAAAGTTGAAAAAGCTAGGTTTTGTCGTGTCTTGAAGGATGTGAGGTTTCCTGATGCTTATGCCTCAAATATCAGTCGTGGTGTAAATGTAGATGACTTAAAGGTTTCTGGACTTAAAAGTCACGATCATCATGTTATGTTTGAGAGAGTAATCCCCCTCGCCATAAAAGGGTTGCTCCCAAAGGATGCACGTGATCCATTGATTGAGCTATCTCTATTTTTTGGTGATTTATGCTCAAAAGAGTTAAAAATAGATGAATTAGACCGCTTACAGAATAATATTGCAATGACTCTTTGTAAGTTGGAGCGCATTTTTCCACCATCATTTTTTGATGTCATGGTTCATTTGCCGATTCACCTAGCAAATGAAGCAAAACTAGGAGGTCCGGTTCAATATAGATGGATGTTTCCTATTGAAAGGTTAGTTAATTTAAATAATTTTTTCACACACACACACACAAATATATATATATATATATATATATATATATATATATATAATCTATAATTGTTGTTTTCTTAATATTTATATATATATATTAATTAGAATTTCTTTATTCATTTTTAGATTCTTGCGTGTACTACGTGCGCAACAAAGCACGCCCAGAAGGTTCTATAGCAGAAGGTTATGTGGCTGAAGAGTGTATGATATTTTGTGCTAGATATTTGACAGATATGGATTCTAGATTAAATCGAACAGAAATATATATGGATTACTCATGTGATGATTATACTGGATTGTCGGTGTTTGTGACTAATGGTAGACCTATTGGCGGAGATTCTTGGGAGAATATGAGCTTATATCAAATTCAACAAGCTCATTTTTATATATTACAAAATTGTGAAGAAGTTCGACCTTGGATAGAGTAATTATTTTTGTTATCATTTTTTTTATATTTTTTTTATATGATTTTATAATGTTTTCAAATTTTAACGATGTTTAATAACTTATAGGGAACACATGACTATATTAAGGAATGAGAATGGTAGAAATGTGGACAAGAGACATAAAGAGCAATTTCACAAGTGGTTTGAAAAGAAGGTAAAGTAAAATACGACTTTTGATATTTATTTGTATGAAGTAAAAGTGTATTAACATCAATTATGAATGTAGGTTGTACAACTACAAAAATCAGGTGATACGAGAATTACTAGCCAGCTGGTAGCATTAGCAAGAGGTCCAGATTCTCGAGTATGCAATCACAATGGGTATTTTCTAAATGGTTTCAAATTTCGTACAAAAGATAGTGAGATACATTTAAAAACCCAAAATAGTGGTGTGATAGTAAGAGGTGATGAGTTGACAGGGAATATTGATTATTATGGAGTGATAAAAAGAATCACAGAGGTAAGATATTTGAATAGAAACGTAGTCATTTTATTTCAATGTGATTGGTTTCAAGCCCCTACACAAGGCCGAAATCAAGGTAGAGGATATAAAAAAGATGAATATGGATTTATCAGTGTTGATATGACACAATTATATTATAGAAATTGTAACATCCCTAACTTTAATTAATAAAATAATATTAATTAGAGTCAATTCCTAGAGCTTAATTGGAAATCAAGTGAAGTATTTAGAAGTTGGACTTAATGAATTATTGGAGAAAAGTAAGACTTAGTAGTAAAAGTGGCATTTTTGTGAATATTAAGAACTAACACTATGTATATATATATATATATATATATATACATGTGTGAGTGTACCCATTTGCAAAGAAAAATGAATAAGCTGTCTTTCTTCTTCTTCTTCCTCCCGTCAGCATCAACCCTCCACCATAACCAAGTTCAAAATTTCAACTTTCTTCATTGGTAATGCATGCACCAAATTCTAGCAACTCATGGTCACTCAAGCACCTAGTGTACAATATCAAACATAAATTCTCCCTCATTTTCCTTGAGTTGGCCGAGGTACCCTTTTCTCTCAACCTAGGGATTTCAATGCTTCATCAACGAGGGAATTGATGCTTGCATGTGTGTTTATTCAGAAATTCAAGCCTTGGGTACTGAGGAATTAAGGTATAAGTAAGTAAACTCATCCCCTTTTTCCTTCTTTGATTGTCATCTCAAAACATAAACTAATCTTGTGACTTTTGCATGCCCAAAATTCCTTAATGAGTGACTGTAATGTTCAAGAAACGAAACCTAAGCTGTGGTGAAGCGAACCAGGGGAGAAAGATGCAGGAACTGTGTTGTTGTTGTTGATGAGCTGTGCAACTCGCCGGGCGAGTGGTTACTCGCTGTAGCGAGTATAGCAGACAGCTTTATGTTTGCTGCTCTGTTATACTCTCTGTTCTGTGGTCTTATCCAACCTCTTGGTGAGTTATTTCTTAGCCCCAATACCAATTTCAGTTATGTTAGGGACTATTCACTTCTCTTAATTTTATCTAAACTCTAACTTACTCTTGAAACCATTCTTTTTCCATTCCTTTGTTCAAGAGCACCTTTGGGGTTCAAGTGAGTTCTGTTGCAGAAGGATTTGTGGCTGTTACTGTGCATTTAGTGTCAGTGTAAAGCTTCAATCTCCAGGTGGGTTCTTTAGGATAGTTTAGTTAGTTGCCCAATTTATGAACTTTGCATGATAATTTTAGGAAAGTTAGGAAATTGTTGTGTGAGGAGAATTAACCCCAAATTCACCTCCATTCTGATTTACGTTATATAATTTATTTTGCTGCTCTGATTAAAATGAGGATTGTAGGTGTATTTTTGAGAAAAACATGATTTTGGCAAAACAGGGTAAATTCTGCATGAACTCGCCACAGCGAGTAGCTGGCAAGCATTCATGGCGAGCTGGGCTCTGAGCTGATGAAACTCGCCATGGAGAGCTTCTGCTCGCCACAGCGAGTTGATTTAGGTCAGGACCTATAATCTCGCCATAGCGAACTGGTGACTCGCCGTAGCGAGCTTGTACAGAACTGACCTACATTTTCTATTTTCTAAATAAAGATTTCCACACTCGTTTTATATCCTCGTTAGAATCAGATAACTTGCAGTAATATACTTAATATAACGTCGAACAGAATGTTATTCACAGATAATTATTAGGGTATAACTTAGTAATTAATTAGGCTTGTATGCTCCCCGGGTTTTGGGAAATATTGGTAGTAAGAACTAATCTTAGCTTCAGTCAATCATGAGCGATTTTGTGATATCGCGCTATGGACTCCCAATGGGACAATCCATTAGGATATGATATTTGTGATCTTCATGCCGTGACCGAATCGGTTGACGGATATGGCAGGCCTCTGAGACCTGCTCACCTCAGAGTGTCCTCGTGTGTAAAATGAATAAGAGTTTATTAATCTGTGATACACCTTTATATTATGCTATTATGTTATGTTAGTTAAGTTAGTATGTTACGACTGATTTTAGGATCCCCGGTGTAGTCACCTCTAGGAGGGTAGTAGGACTCACTGAGGCTTAGTAGTCTCACCCTACTCCAAACAATTTTTTTAGGTAAACAGGATAATCGGAGCAAGGATCAGGTAGGAGGCTGACAGTTGGAGCTGAGCTTGGATTGTCCGCCTTGAAGATTTTATTTTCTTCGTCTTGCTATTAGTTTATTATCTTGTTTACTCATAATACTAGCATTTACCGCTGTATTTTATTTGTTATCCCTTTTGTATTTGAAGCAATTTGTATCTTGCTAATTTATTCAGTAAATTTTAATTGTACTCAGATCCATATTATGTATGTCATGACTAAATATTCTAGATATTTTAGTTGGGGCGTTATAGAAATGATCCATTTATCTTAGGTTCTCAAGCTGGATTGGTTTATTATGTAAGACACAGTGACAATGAAAAATGGCATACAGTGGTCAAAGTTAAGCCAAGAAATAATTTTGATTTGCCCTGTGATGATGGTTCGGAACCATACCAACTCAATGAGTTAGGTGATACACATATACAACTAGATGCACCATTAGTGGACCAAGATGATACTCTTCATAGAGACGATGTTGGTGGGATAAGTTTATAAGAAGATATCGTTAACCAAGAAAAAGAAGCAGGTGACCTGAGTGATGATGAAGACACCGACACTGAAGATGATGAAGATGAATCTTCCACATATGAAGACACCGACACGGAAAATACAGATTCTGACACGGAGTAAAGTGCATTTTTTTTTCTTTATGTTCTTCAAATTTAAACTTTATTTTACAACATATATCAAATAAATTAGTAACTTCTTACTAATTATATATAATTTCTAATGATCTAAAAAAAGTTCTAATCGCGCTAAATATTTTTTTTATAAATAGTGAATTGAGTTTTATTTTTAATTTTATTTAAGTTAACGAGTGTCTGGATTCGTGCAATTACATGTAAATTTTGTGCAAAACTTCATTATATATAATTAACCTTATTTTTTTGGCGCAAAATTTCATTATATTTTTTTTGGTCAACATAATATATATAAACAAAAACTATGAGAGAATTGTGCCTCTCAAACATTAATTGAATAGCAAGATCGGTTTCAATTAAATCATAAGATATGATCAAAATTTGCAATAAAAAAAAAGGTATATGAATAAAAGAGTTTTGTGCAAGACAAACAAATTTTTCAGTTGATTACTATTATGTGAGTTTAATTTCAGTAGGTCTAAGACAAAAAAAAATTAATAATAATTTATTTTATATATATATATATACATATATACACTTGTATTAATTGTAATTGTACTTTGGGAATTATCATAAATAAAATAAAATTGTACTTTGAGAAAAAAAAAGCTTATATTTACGTAAATTGTAGTGGGGCCTCATCAATGTTTACTTGTCACACATTTAATTCGTTTGATAAAAAAAGAAGAGGCCAATATAAATCAGGAAATACTAAAATGTGGATAAATAAAACGAAAAGGAATTGAGTAGTGCCTTAATGGGACATAAATCATGATTGCAGTTCCACAACTTGGTGCGAATATGCAGGAAGTATCCGCGCTAAATATTGCAGTTCCACAACTTGATGATCAGATATTGCAAATTTTTTAATGAATTTGGGCGCTAAATACATTTTCATCCCCAAAATGAAAATTTAAAGTTCCCGCTAAGTAACGGCGCTACTTATATTTTTTCTTTGAAAACCGCAATATTGAAAATAAAACCAGTTTTATTACTCAGTTATGAATCTTTTGTCAAGACCAAACAAAAAATCATTTACTCCATACAAACCAAATATGCTCTGCAAATTCCACTTGCTTTCACTATAAAACAGCAACCTCATAATGGCGGATCGAAATCATGATTCAAATTCTGTTAGACTACTAGGCTAAACCACTTAGAAGGGGGGTTGAATAAGTGGCTTCTTTAATCAACGGCAATTTTAAAAAATTATTTGATTAAAAACAATGCGCGGAAGCACCACCGGATCGGTAGTCTACTTTGCACCTTTTGACCAAAGGAAAGATAGTATCGCCTTGAACGAATTAGGAAAATTACGGAATGATTAATGCAAGATATCCAAATTTAACTTGATTAACAAAAACAGTCCCAAGCAAGTTTATATGGTTTGATTATCAAATTCAATCACAATCAAGCAAGAACCAATTGAATCTTTGTGAACCAATACGAACAACAAAAATTCAATCGATTAATCAAATTAACGAAATTAACGAAATTAAAAGAGAGGGATAAAGAGAGATACACACGATGTGATTAGGGAGTTCCCCGGATTGCGCGTCGTCCACGCGTTTGTCCGAGTACGTCTCCCCCCAAATAACCAAACGGGTTATTTGAGAGTTTATAGATCAAAAACTTGATGAACAAACAGTGCACAGTTTACAATTGAAATCTATAATCCTATAGCAAGACAAAATGTAAACCAATGCGAATAACCTCGACACCCAACAGAACTTCACCCTCTGATTCCAACGATTCACCTTGTGCCAAACCGCACCCAATCGTCCAGCTGAGTCATTCGTTCCTTGTTGTCGAATCCTTCAAGACACGCACGATCTTGAATCACTTGAGAGAAACACTAGAACCTTCAACGCAATTCAACCCGATCTCGATTCTGATTCACCGCGAACCGTATCGAACGTTATCACACAATTCTGCAATTTCTATTGAATTGATCCCATACTCAAATCCAATTTTGATTGCAAACTTGATGAAGATGATGAACTTGTGTTGAATTAAACCTTTGATGCAAATTCTCACTCAATTTGTACCCAAAGCGTTTTTCTGATCTTTCACACTAGTTTTCTCTCACTTGTCTTCTTTACAATGACACAACACATTGCTATTTAAAGAGAAAATATAATGAGCAAATTTAGGCATAATTTTTCATACATGTATCGATACAAATGATCATTTGTATCGATACAAATGCTATGACCAACGTTAAAAATTGGAAAAATTGACCTTTGTATCGATACAAACACGGGTGTGTATCGATACAAATATCAGAATCTTGAAATCTTGACTGATATGTATCTAAGCTTGCAAGCATAC
Source organism: Trifolium repens (assembly GCA_030408175.1). Taxonomy (NCBI): domain Eukaryota; kingdom Viridiplantae; phylum Streptophyta; class Magnoliopsida; order Fabales; family Fabaceae; genus Trifolium; species Trifolium repens. The sequence continues at coordinate 34,561,283 of CP125838.1, read as the reverse complement.
TTCGAATCATCTTGAGTTTTCTGGATTTTGAGAACAAACAGATGTGTATCGATACATGCAAGCATGCTTCGATACACAGGAGCTGTTCTGTCTCTGAGAGACCTCTTTTGTATCGATACAGACCATGTATGTATCGATACAAAATGCTCAAAATCAAGCAGAAGAGATTTCAGGACATTTGTATCGATACACCAATGTATGTATCGATACAAAATACCTAAAAGTCAGTTTTTCAAGGTTTTAGAAAATAGTTCTTTGTTGTCAAGTCATCTGTAATATTGCCAAAATATGTTCAATCCTATTTTCATGTGTTTTGACAATTATTAAAACATGAGGAAGAACTGGTGCACTTACATTCTCCCCCTTTTTGATAATTGTCAAAACTATGCATAAGCTAAGCCTATACCTAATATGCAATAAAATAGCAATATGTATACAGACGCAATTAAAACACCAAGGCTAACAATAAGCACGCTCCCCCTGAGTTGATGCCATAATGCGATTGTCGTAGATAATATTCAAGACTCTTTTAGCTATTCATTCTTAGCTTGTGCATCCAAATCTCTCCCCCTTTGACAATATCAAAAAGAAGAAGAGGGTCTATTAGAAGTATCAAGTTCAATCAATTTTGATCCAAGTCATATCGTGCAATTACATTTGTCGAAATGCACATATATGATGAAAATTCCTAATCAATATAAATACATACAAAGATATGCCAAAATATATCAAATGACGAATACCAAATATCATGATAAAACATGGAATGTAGAACAACAATCCATAAACCAACTCATGAGTATTGAAACACATCGACATTTTAAATCAACCAACATATCAAAATATGGGACGAAAATAAACAAAAGGGTAAATAGGTTGATACCCCCTGTAATGTGGGCGTGTTTTGTTTTTCCCCCCTGTAATTTTTTTTCTTTTGACTCGCCCCTTGCAATGTTGAATTTTTTGGACTCGCCCCTTGGATGCACTTTTTACATCGGTTATTTTGTTCAAACCGATTTAAAAAGTGATGTTTTTTAAATCGGTTAATCTGTTCAACCGATTTAAAAAGTGCAAATTTCTTGCACCCAAGGGGGGAAACCAAAAAAATTTACTTTACAAGGGGCAAATTAAAAGAAAAAAAATTATAGGGGGGAAAAACAAAACTCGTCCACATTACAGGGGGGTATCAACCTATTTACCCTAAACAAAATAATGCAACAAATGCATAAACATAAAACCAAACATCCAAACATACGAAATAACCCAAAATAAAGTCATACATATCCAAAATGAATGTTGCCCAAACATGGCAACATTGAAAATATTCGTACAACCAAATCGAAAAAGATCCAAAAGTCAAGACATAACAAAAGAAATTGTTCATGCGAAGATAGAAATAAATTGCAAAAGACATTTAGTCATACATATCCCCATTCATGCCATCAGGGTTTGGGTTGGGGTTAAGGTAGTGGTCAACGGAAGTTTGTTGCTTGATGAGTTCATCCACTTGGTTTTGGAGATGATGAAACCTTGCGACATTGTAACCATGCATATCATCAAGTCTCTTGGTGACTTCATTTTGAAACATTGCTTGCCTTAAGCTCATTTCCTTAAGCATTTCCATGATTGCACTGTTGCTAACTTCCGAGGAGTCACCTTCAATGCTTTGACCTCCACTCGATTCCACTCTTGGTCTTTTACCCCTTTCCTCTCTATTACCTTGCATTTGCTCCTCATCTTCATCCTCCTTTCCACAAAACTCATAGTCCTTAATCACATCATTCCACTTATAATCCATCTTCTTCATCTGAGTCATGCTAAAGATTTGATCTCTCTTTGGGCTAGTCCAAGATCCTGCCAAGTTAAGGGTTAGTTTGAAGTGTTTCAAGATGGTGCAAATCATACTCGCATATCCGAAGAATTGATCCTTCTTAGAGTTTCTCAAGGCAAACATACGGCTGACAAAGTAGTGTGGCCAATCCATTTGCTTCTTTTCCATCATGATGTACATAAGATCAATGTCTTTCCAGTCGAGTCTAGAGTATGGTCCACCTCTAGGTCTTAGAATGTGATTCACCACCCACAATAAAACTCTTGGACCTTGCTTGAGTCTACCGGCTTTACCATTCAGACTTTTTCCATTCTTGGTAAGGGTGCTGGCAAACTCAGTCATATTGTACTTAGGACCCTCAGCATCAGTGAACTTGGTTAGGTTCGTATCGGATTTCAAGCCAAAAAGTTTAAACCAAAGATTGTTAGAGACCTTGAAAATCTTTTTTCCTATACAAAACTCAAATTCAGCCCCATCTTGCTCTTGTATACCGGAATAGAAGATTCTAACTAATTCCTCTATGTAAGCATTTCTTAGATTGCAAAAGTTAGTGAGATTTTCTCTCCAAATAATTTCAGCAACATCACCCAAATGCAATTCGTCAAGTGTCTCAATACTCACAGCATTTTGGGGAATCACTTTCTTTTCCATGCAAGTTCTAATGAAGAAGTTGTAGTAATTTTCATGGATAAAATTTTCTCTCCTAAAGTTTTGATCATGAGTAGAAACCCTGATTATCTTAGTCCTACCATCATCCTTCTTTCTATTGCTAGACATTTTTAAGGTGAGAAGTAGTGAAATGTTACCTTGAAAGTTTGAAGAGATGAAGAATGTGTAAACCCAAGTTGAGATACTCCTTGCTTCCAATGTGAATATTATAGATCAAGAACCATTAAATTGATGGAGGATTAGGATTGGGTACCAAATTTGAAGTGGTTTGAAGTCAAATGTTGGAAGTTTTGGTTAAGTTTTGAGAGAGATAGAGAATTGGGAATGAGGGTTTTGAGAGTGTTCATGTTGGAGAAGAAGAGGTTTGTGATGATTTGATGCATGAATGAATGAAAATTGTCATATAAAGCTGTTTCACGCGTTTTGTATCGATACATATTAATGTTTGTATCGATACAAGTCAGTCGTTTCGAAGCATGTATCGAAGCATGTAGCCATGTATCGATACATGAGTAACGTTCTGTCCAAACTGAAGAGCTATGTATCGATACAAGATCATATGTATCGATACATATCAGTTTATTTTGAAAATTTGAAAAATAACTGACATGTATCCATGCAAAATTTATTTGTATCGATCCAAAATGCATAATTTTCAATTTTTCTTCAAACACATGAACTTATAAGTTTCAAAAATGATTTTTATGACTTTCAAATAATACGTATGAATGAAACACATATAATCACAAAGGTACATGCATATTATGTGAATATAAGCAATACCAAAGCATATCTTAACATGAGAACACATGTTAAACCACAAATGCATGATAAGGTAATCACATAAATCAATCAAAGTACCAAAATCAATCATATGAGAAATGTATGTCTATGTATGCACACAACGTCACATAAAAGAAAAACATATACATCTTAATATGAACTTAATAAGATAGTAGTAGTGATCTTTGTCAAATCCCCATTTAAGACGTATGAGTCTCAAAAACTTATCAATATTTTTGAGCGAGAATTCTTGTAAATGGAGGATTAGACAACTATCAAAACCAATATCATATTAAGATAGAAATTGTATGTATATGAACCAAAGAACAAATGCTAAGTAAAAAAAATATAAAGGAAAGAGTAGAGAATAGAATCTTCCCTTGAGTGTTAGGTGGAGGAAGTGATCAATTTCCGCACCATTGCACGTGTCGAGTTGAAACTTTTCTCATTGCTCTTCCTTGTCCGTAGGTCTTGAACTCCATTGTTGTCGGTGTCTCTTGTCAATGGTTTCAAGACGATTCCCTACATACTTAGACATTTGAAATAGGTCCCCAACTCATGTTGGGTCCTAGTATGTTAGTAGCACCATTATTGTCTAACTTAGGTAACCATTGCAATTTGCCTCTTGGTACCAAAACCTTTCTAGCATGACATTTTGCAATAGTATGTCCCTTAGTACAACAATAATGACATATAACATTGGAATGATTCGTGTGACCCGAAATTTTACTTTTGGGATTCAATTTCTTTTTAACAAATTTGTCATTTTTAGAAGGCCTAATCTTAGGCTTGTTAAAATTCTTTGGTATATCCACAAAAGTAACTTTTGATACAAGGGCTTCATCTAGTTTGGCTTGAAGGGTTTTCACCTCTCCTTGCCAAACACAACAAGCATCACAATCATTCCTAGATGACTTATGAGCCTTATCTAACTTGGCTTGAAGGTTTTTCACTTCTCCTTGCCAAATACAACAAGAATCACAATCATGCTTTGATGACTTATCATCTTCAAAATCATCTTTTGAATTAACCATGGTAAGTTTTAATGCCTCTAATTCATCTTGCAATTTTACAATTTGTGACTCTAAAAGGGAAATCACTTTCTTCCTTTTAGCCAATTTCTTAAATGCATTAGTGGCTTCACCATATAGTTTTTCAAAAGCGTTTTGAAGTTCATCATATGAGGGACTATCATTAGAGATAGAGCTAGAATCACTTACTTGACGTTTGTGATGTTTCTTGCCTTTACTAGGTGAACCGGTCATGAGTACCACATGAGCACGTTCTTCATCCTCTTCACTTGAGCTCTTGGACATAGATCCATCTTCGCTTGCACTATCCCAAGCAACATAAGCTTTTTTACCTTTGTGATTTTTCTCGGAGGACTTTCCCTTTCTTTTGTTATAGAATGGACATTCCGGTTTTAAATGATCGGATTTGCCACATTCATAACACTTTCTAATAGGCTTGCTCTTCTCATTCTCTATATCATCCCTTGATTGCTTTCGTGACTTGGAACCATTTTCCTTCGAAAACTTTATACCATGTACCTTTGCATACTTGTAAAATCTTCGAAGAAATATTTCCATTTCATAGTCTTCCCACTCTTTATCACTTAAGCTACTTTCCACATGCTCTACCTTTTTGGACTTTGACTTTGAGGCTTTTAGAGCAATTGTCCTCTTGTCCTTTTCCTTTTCCTTATCCTTGTCATTGTGCTTTCCCTTTTCTCACTTTTCTCTTGCTTTTCTAACAAGTTTAGTACATGTTCATGTTCCGTAAGTTTGCCAAATAAAGTTGTAAGACTCAAAGTAGTGAGGTCGTTTGCCTCCTTAATCGCGGTGACCTTCGGTTGCCAACTCCTACTAAGACATCTTAAAATTTTGTTAGTGGCGTCTTGATTTGTGATTGGGTTTCCCAAACCATGTAGCTTGTTGGTTATTTTGATAAATCGTTGTTGCATATCCTCGATGGTCTCGCCATCTAGCATATGGAACAACTCAAATTCTTGTGTCAATGTATTAATTTTGGATATCTTTACATCATTGGTACCCTCAAAGTGAGTTACCAATGTGTCCCACATTTCCTTAGCCGATTGACAATGTGACACATGATAGAATTGATCAATCCCAAGGGATGATATTAAAATATTTTGTGCCTTTGCATCGTAATTGACCTTTTTCTTTTCCTCTTCCGTCCATTGTGCCATAGGCTTATTGGTGACAATGCCATGAGCATCGGTGATTGTTGGAACAAACAGACCGTTCTCAATAGCATTCCACACTTCACCATCAAAAGAATTGATGTGAATACGCATACTACTTTTCCAATAGTCAAAATGATCTCCATTGAATATAGGAGCCCTATTATACGCCCCTGTAGGTGCAAAAGCCATGTTGTCTAATAATTGGCACAAATTTCCGAATTTTGCAAGCAAAATTTAACTGGACTCGTGATACCACTTGTTAGACTACTAGGCTAAACCACTTAGAAGGGGGGTTGAATAAGTGGCTTCTTTAATCAACGGCAATTTTAAAAAATTATTTGATTAAAAACAATGCGCGGAAGCACCACCGGATCGGTAGTCTACTTTGCACCTTTTGACCAAAGGAAAGATAGTATCGCCTTGAACGAATTAGGAAAATTACGGAATGATTAATGCAAGATATCCAAATTTAACTTGATTAACAAAAACAGTCCCAAGCAAGTTTATATGGTTTGATTATCAAATTCAATCACAATCAAGCAAGAACCAATTGAATCTTTGTGAACCAATACGAACAACAAAAATTCAATCGATTAATCAAATTAACGAAATTAACGAAATTAAAAGAGAGGGATAAAGAGAGATACACACGATGTGATTAGGGAGTTCCCCGGATTGCGCGTCGTCCACGCGTTTGTCCGAGTACGTCTCCCCCCAAATAACCAAACGGGTTATTTGAGAGTTTATAGATCAAAAACTTGATGAACAAACAGTGCACAGTTTACAATTGAAATCTATAATCCTATAGCAAGACAAAATGTAAACCAATGCGAATAACCTCGACACCCAACGGAACTTCACCCTCTGATTCCAACGATTCACCTTGTGCCAAACCGCACCCAATCGTCCAGCTGAGTCCTTCGTTCCTTGTTGTCGAATCCTTCAAGACACGCACGATCTTGAATCACTTGAGAGAAACACTAGAACCTTCAACGCAATTCAACCCGATCACGATTCTGATTCACCGCGAACCGTATCGAACGTTATCACACAATTCTGCAATTTCTATTGAATTGATCCCATACTCAAATCCAATTTTGATTGCAAACTTGATGAAGATGATGAACTTGTGTTGAATCAAACCTTTGATGCAAATTCTCACTCAATTTGTACCCAAAGCGTTTTTCGAATCTTTCACACTAGTTTTCTCTCACTTGTCTTCTTTACAATGACACAACACATTGCTATTTAAAGAGAAAATAGAATGAGCAAATTTAGGCATAATTTTTCATACATGTATCGATACAAATGATCATTTGTATCGATACAAATGCTTTGACCAACGTTAAAAATTGGAAAAATTGACCTTTGTATCGATACAAACACGGGTGTGTATCGATACAAATATCAGAATCTTGAAATCTTGACTGATATGTATCTAAGCATGCAAGCATGCTTCAAATCATCTTGAGTTTTCTGGATTTTGAGAACAAACAGATGTGTATCGATACATGCAAGCATGCTTCGATACACAGGAGCTGTTCTGTCTCTGAGAGACCTCTTTTGTATCGATACAGACCATGTATGTATCGATACAAAATGCTCAAAATCAAGCAGAAGAGATTTCAGGACATTTGTATCGATACACCAATGTATGTATCGATACAAAATACCTAAAAGTCAGTTTTTCAAGGTTTTAGAAAATAGTTCTTTGTTGTCATGTCATTTGTAATATTGCCAAAATATGTTCAATCCTATTTTCATGTGTTTTGACAATTATTAAAACATGAGGAAGAACTGGTGCACTTACAAATTCAACTATACATCCAAACTCTTCAAGTGCAATTTCAGATTTCCTTCAAGAAGGTACAATTATATAATACATTTTTTTTATTCTTTTGTTATATTACGTTTAATTTTTCAACAATTTTTTCATATTTCTATCTTAATTTTTTTATTCATATTTTCTTTAAATGTAAAAGAAGGTTCAAATACAAAAAAAAAATGGAAGAGGAAAAACTGCAGGTTTAAGTGTTTCAAAGAAAAAGAGGAAGAGGGCTACAGGAAAATTACATGTTTTTATTCCAACCGATAAGATGGTAGCCGTTGGACCAGGAGCTTCTGATTTTGTTACCGAAATCTCGGTTCTTACCAAGAAGCATGCCCCTCTCAATGTTAAGAAGTGGAAAGATGTTCCTGAACTTGATAAAGAAAATATAGTATTGAAAGTTCTGGTAATCTTAATTTCATAAACATGGTTTTTTGTTTCTTGGTTAATAGTGTTTAATAATAGTATTTAATAATGATTTTTAATTTCATTGTTGAATGTAGGATACTTTTGACATTGATGATTCAGAGCATAATAGAGATGTTATACTTGACACATCAAGAAGACTCTATCGATATCATAGGACAAGACTTCATAGCCACTATAAAAAATTTGTAATAAATGAGCAAGCTCTAGAGAACAAGCCTGATGAAGTGGATGAAGATGCTTGGATATATTTGGTAAATTATTTTTCAAGCCCCGACTATAAGGTATTTTAGAATTAAAATATTGTAAATTTGGCTAAAATTAAATATATAATGCAATATAAATTAAAGTATTTTTGCTTGTATTATTTCAGGCAATGAGTGAAAGGAACAAATCAAATAAAGCCAAACAAGTCATCAATCATATATGTGGAAGAAAGTCTTTTCAAGCTATTAGTTATGATGCGGTAATAATATATTAAAATATGGCAGTTTATTATTAATTTTTTGTTATATTAATCATATATTAATATAATGTTTTGCATTGTAAAAATATTATTAGAGGGATCCTGATACCGGAAAAGAGCCCAATTTTCAAGATTTATGGCAAATGACTCACATGAAGAATAGTGGAGAATGGGTAGATGGAGCTTCTAGAGAAGTTCATGTATGATCTTATTATGTTACTTATTGATAATTTTAATTAACTTTTTTAATTTTAATTTAAAATTATAATTTTAATTTACTTTTCCTTGAATAGTTGAAGGTTCAAGAAGCTTCTTCAGAGAAATTGCAAGACATTAATGAAGATATTGATGAAGATCAAATTATTAATGAAGCTTTTCATTCAATTGTGGGAAAGCGAACCGGATATTGTCGCGGTCTTGGAGTTGGAATTAAACGAACAAGAGGAAATTCTACAGCTTTAAATCAAGAGTTAGCAAGTGAACGCGAATAGAGACATGATATAGAAATGAAATTGAAAGAGGTTGAAGCTCAACTTCAAGAAGAGCGTCACAAAAGAGAAGAAATGGCATCACAATTTGAAGAGACCCAGAGACAACATGAAGAAAGAATGGAGAAGCAACTTGAGGAAAAATTGACACATATATTTTATAGAATGAATCCTTTTACGGTAAGTAGATCAACAGTTTTTTTACAAGTTTGATAGTTTCGTATTTTTAATCTTTCATTAATTGATCTTTGTGTTTTGATTTGAACATTTATATAGGTTGGACAATTTTCCGGTGCTATGAACATTGCAGCTTACCGTGATCATAGAGTTGAAAGTACTAGTAACATATTTGCACAAAGGTATTAATAAGTATATAAATTGAATTGTATAATTATGTTATTTAATATTTTTATTTTTTTTAGTAGCCGACCTTTTTCTAATTACTTTTATTTATTATATATTGACATACTAAATTTTGTATGGATTGATTGGCTAAAATTGCAGGGAAACCATGGATGCTTCAACTACTTTATGAAGAGAGAGTCAAGATAAAGTTAGGAGAATTAATTAATATATGTTGTAATTTTATTTCCTATTTCTTCATTATTTTCTTGTGTTTCTTTTTTCTTTTTATATTTGGTAGAGGTTCTTGTGTTTCATTTTGTTTTTTGGTGCATGGTTCTTTTGTTTCTTTGAATGTAAACAAATGACATTTTATTTATGTTAAGTAAATTTTATTTTTATTGTGTTAATTTTTTTATGTTATGAATATAGTGTTATGCTTTTATTAAAAATATATTAATGTAAAATTTAATATGAAGTAAAATTCTAAAAAAAAAAATCTATTTATTGAGAAAGTAAAAAGAAATGTAATAATAGAAATTATAAATTGTTGGAAAAAATATGTTAACTAGTACAAAAATGACATTTGGTTATTGGATTTCACTTTGGGTATTGGTATATCCGTAGTGAAATACAATTGAGCAAAGATTCCACTACAGTTGAGGGAATTACATGAAGTGAAAAATTCTTGGATAATTCATTGATAAAGATTCCACTACGGTTGTTAAGTATAACAGTAGTGGAAAATAAACACGGTGGCAGTCTGGTAAATTTTGGGAAATTTTGTTTTAAAGATTCCACTTCAGGTTTTTTTTCCACCGTAGTGAAATCCTTATTTTAGTAATTAACTTTGTCTTCTATATTTCATTTGTATGCTTCATTGAAACAGAAGCTCTCATTCGTACCCATCTTCCTTACTATGTTAAACCCTAAAATCCCCTCTTCCAAATCCTCTTATACGAATCCCTAAAATCTTTCTTCTTACTGAAACCCTAAAATCCTTTCGTCCAAATCCCCTATCTCACTGAAATCGCGCAGAACAGAAACCAGTAAAAACCCAAAAACAAAAGGGAGTTTGCGAGAGGGAGGACGGCGACGGCGATGCTGAGAGAAGAGGACGACGGTCACGACGGCGCTGAGCAATTCCAGGTTCGATTTAGGGTTTGATTTTGGATTTTCTCTACTTAAACAATTGCTTCGATTTTCTGGCTGGTATAGATTTGATTTTTTTGTTGGTTGGTTCTAAGTGTAGTAAGCTTTGAATCATTGTTGTAGTAACTGATTTACTTTTTAAACCTTACTTTTTTTTGAGGAATTATAACGTATGGATTTAGTACTATAAAGTGTTAGTATTTCCCAATTGTAGTATAGTTATAGTATATCCTTAAAAATCTTGTTTTGAACTATTATCAACGAGTATGAACTGTTTTAGTCGGATATGAAAGACGATGAATACCAGTTTTCATTGGGCTGCAGAACTTACACTTAACACAGGTTTGGGAAGGCAGAGTTCAATCTTCTCCCTTATTTTCTTTAGAATATTTTTAGTAGTTAGAGAAATTGTTAAATTAATTAATAGTAATAATATTATGACTGGATATGCTTTAGAAATAGAATGAGAAAGGTATTAAAACATGAGATGCAAGTTTTAGTTAATGGTTTTTGTTGTTGGCTCTATAGATTCATCCTATTAGTTTCATGGGTTCTGATATTTTGATACTGGTTTAGTGATGCTGGTTCAATGATTTTTGCCAATGGTTTATAATTGTTAATTGTATAGATGCCTTTTATTTTGGTTACCAAATAAGTTTCAACGTTTTGCAAATTTGATTTAGCATGATGTTTGGGGTAACATGGTGACAATGCTATTCAGTTTATAGGACTAACATGGCATGTGAAACTTAACATGAGTGAATTATGCAGTTTAAGGAATGAACTTTATGGACTATAGAAGTGTATGATCAATTTCTATATCCAAGTTTTTATATATTAAAAAGAGCATTTGGTTGATACAAAGTATATCCGTTCGCCGCAACGAAGAGATAATGTGGTCTATGTGCATATAATGAAGTGAGATATTTTTATATACTTTGTTGATAGTTAACCGACACCTAGAGAACTACATGGCTCTGATTCCCTAATGACATGACTAACCGGATAACTGAATTGAACCAAATTATATTTGATTGGTTTCAATACTGTTACTAAGAATTGGTGTTATTGCCTTGTTATTGTGCTTCATACGGGTCATTGAAATTTTAAGAAAAAAAAAGAATCAGTACCTTGTTATCTGTACCTTTTTTGTGTTTTATAGCACTTCTTGTGCTAGCACTTTCATTATATATATACTTTGTTGATTCGAAAAAATAAAAATAAATATGGCTATGGTAAAAGTCTAATGATAATAACAGATGAACTTATGTTTCTATTTCTTTGTCTCTAATGTGCTCACTATTGTCTCTAAATCTATTTTTTCTCCATTTTTGTGTTGATGACAGCGTGGTTCGTTGAGAGTAGTAGCAGGGCCGTTGAAGTTTTCTATTTGAAGTTCAATCGTAGTTTAGAAGCTTCAATCACAATTTCTACAGGTACTGATTCTATTTCAAATAGTAATTTGTACTGATATTGCTTCTTCTATGTTAAACTTCTTTCAATTTGATATACACTTTTGGAATTATGTTAGAATTAACTTGGTTCATCGTAAGTCCTAACTAAAAACTTAAAAAGAGAAGTGTTTCACAATACCTAGTCATTTGCTATGAAAATTATAGGGCGAGTGAAGTGTTTCGCAATATCGTAGCTACCTACTCATTCTTTAACTCTGTATGAATTAATTTCGAAACGTAGGTATGGATCGTAGTTGGATGAGAGCTAGTCGATTAAGTGCTGAGTACAGAGATGGAGTGATGGAATTTCTAGAGTTTGCTGAAAAAAATATTCCTCCTCCTAAAAGTAATACTGAAAAAGAAATTCCTCCACTTTTTCTATGTCCGTGTATCTTTTGTGCAAATAAAGAACCAAAACGTAATAAGAAAGAAATCAAGAATCATCTAATTTGTGAGGGGATTTGTCAAAATTATACACGATGGATATGGCATGGTGAAGTAGTAGCAACGCCAAGTGTGTCCCACAAAGAAAATCTTAGTGTGGATATGGATGATCGACTGGAAGACATGATGCGTGATATCAGAGAAGATTCGTTTAAGAGGGCGCATGTGTATGACACTTTATGCAGTGACAAGGATAAACCATTGTATCCGGGATGCACTAATTTTACAACGCCAAGTGTGTCCCACAAAAAATGGGTGGACTGACAAAAGTTTCACCGAATTGCTTGAATTGTTGATACAAATGCTTCCAGAAGGTAACGTAATGCCAAATCGTTATTACGAGGCGAAGAAAGTATTGTGTCCGATGGGTTTGGAGTAGGGGTGGCAAAACGGGCCGAGCCCGCCGGGCTGACCCGTTTGACCCGTAATTTTTGACGGGCTGGGGTGAGGTTTTCGGCCCGCTACCTTAAGTTGGCCCGCCCCGCCCCACCCCGTTTTTGAGCGGGCTTAAATGGTGCGGGCCTAAACGGGGGCGGGCATGCCCGTTTTTCCACCCCTTTCTAGTATTTATCATTTTATCTTATATTGTAAGGAGTATTTATTAACTTAGTTGATGATTTGTTAGTTTAATTAAGCGTAATTATAAAGAATTGTTTGTTAACTTGGTTAATGTTTCTTTTAGTTTAATTATGTTTATTCTCTGCTGCAATTTTCTCTTAATTATCCTTATTATAGTATTATTGTTAGTTTAAATATGAGGTAAGAATTGTAAGGAATTGTTAAATTATTATAATTCAACATATTTAATATTTTTTTAACATTGAATTGTGAAGTTGTAATTCAAATTGTAAAAAAAAAAAAAAAGTATTTGGCGGGCATGCCCGCCAACCCGCAACCCCGCCAATAAACGGGCGGGCTTGAATTTTGAACCCGCATACTTAAGTTGGCCCGCCCCGCCCCACTCCGTTTTTGGGCGGGCTTAAATGGGGTGGGCCTAAACGGGGCGGGCATGCCCGTTTTGCCACCCATAGTTTGGAGTATGAAAAGATACATGCATGCCCTAATGATTGCATATTATATAGAAAAGAGTTTGTAAACTATAATCAATGTCCGAAGTGCAAGGTGTCACGCTACAAAAAGAAAGATGGTGATTCTAGTGATGATGAGGTGACCAAAAAGGGTCCTCCCGCGAAAGTGGTATGGTACCTACCAATAATTTCAAGGTTCAAGAGATTGTTTGCTAATGCAAATGACGCAAAGAATCTTAGATGGCATGCAGACGAGAGAAAATGTGATGGCCAAGTTCGCCATGTAGCCGATTCTTTGCAATGGAAGAAGATCGACTCTTTGTTTCCAAATTTTGGCAAAGAGTCGAGAAACCTTAGACTTGGACTTGCTACCGATGGAATGAATCCGTTTGGTAATCAAAGTACTAACCATAGTTCATGGCCTGTTCTCCTGGTGATTTACAACCTATCCCCTTGGTTGTGCATGAAGCGTAAATATATTATGTTATCGATGATGATTTCGGGCCCAAAACAACCAGGAAATGATATAGATGTTTATCTAATTCCATTGATTGATGATTTGAGAATGTTGTGGGAGGAAGGAGTGGATGTTCTTGATGCGTATTCTGGTGAACAATTCAATATGCGTGCCATGTTGTTTTGCACCATCAACGACTTTCCGGCTTATGGCAATTTGTCTGGGTATACGGTTAAAGGGCATAGTGCGTGTCCCATATGTGAAAAAGAAACATCTTTCCAACAATTGAAAAATGGAAAGAAGACTGTTTATCTTCGCCATCGGAAATTTCTAGAGCGTTATCATCCATATCGTAGATTGCGGAAAGCTTTTAACGGAGACCAAGAGAATGATGTTGCTCCAACGCCCTTAACTGGAAAGGAAGTTTATGAACGACAACGAGCCATTAATGTAGTCTTTGGAAAGTCCCAAAAGCCAAAAGAGAAAGTGCCAAAAGCCAAAAGAAAAAATGTCGAAAGCCAAAAGAAAAAGTGTCAAAAGCAACCCGCTGTGAAAAATATATGGAAAAAGAAGTCAGTGTTCTTTGATCTTCCATATTGGTCTAGTCTTGATGTAAGACATTGTATTGATGTAATGCACGTGGAGAAAAATGTTTGTGTAATTGGAACACTTCTCAACATTAAAGGCAAGACAAAAGATGGTGCACATGCTCGTCTTGATATGGATTTGATGGGTATACGACAAGAGTTATTACCACAAAAAATCAATGACAATACATATTTGCCTCCCGCATGTCACACTTTGTCCAAAGACGAGAAAACACGTTTTTGTGAGTGTTTACAAAAAATCAAAGTGCCGCATGGTTACTCGTCAAATGTCAAGAGGCTTGTATCAATGCAAGATCTCAAATTAATCGGCTTAAAATCTCATGATTGTCATGTCTTGATGCAACAACTACTACTCGTGGCTATTCGTGGGATATTGCCTGACAATGTTCGAAAAACTATAACTAGGTTGTGCTTATTCTTCAATGCAATATGTTGTAAAGCCATTGATCCATTGAAGTTAGACGAGTTGGAAAACGAGGCTTCAGTTATCTTGTGTCAATTGGAGATGTATTTTCCTCCTTCATTTTTTGACATTATGGTTCACTTGATTGTTCATCTAGTAATTTATTTACGGTGGATGTACCCAATAGAGCGATACATGAAAATCCTAAAAGGGTATACGAAAAACCCACATCGTCCGGAAGCTTCGATTGTTGAGAGGTACATTGCAGAAGAAGCTATTGAGTTTTGTTCAAACTATTTGTCAGAAGTGGATACTATAGGGGTTCCCAAGTCTCGTCATGATGGAAGATGTGACGGTGTGGGCACACAAGGTTTAAATGTCAAGAGCATGCATATTGAAGTAGTTGTTCCAGCACATTTGTATATATTGAATAACACTGATGAAGTTCAAACTTACTTATCTGCTCACAAAAGCATCATAAAGAAAAAGTACCCCAAAATGAATGAAAGAGGGTTGTTAAAAGAGCATAATAAGAGTTTCTCTGAGTGGTTTAAAGAAAGGATTGCTAATGATGATAGTGCTTCTTCTAATACAATAAAGTGGTTGTCCTATGAGCCTAAATGTAACATAATAACTTGGACTGGTTATGATATTAATAAAACTTCCTTTTATACAAAATCAAAGGATGACCGTAGTACTATGCAAAATAGTGGGGTTATGATTCTGGCCGAGTCCATGCACTTCTCTAGTTCCAAAGATAAGAACTCGGTTATGGCATTTACTCCGTATTATGGGGTGATTGAAGAGATATGGCAGGTTGATTACGTTGAGTTTAAAGTGCCATTATTTAAATGCAAATGGGTTGATATCAACAGTGGTGTAAAAATCGATGAATTAGGATTTACACTTGTTGATCTTTGCAAGTTAGCTTATACGGATGAACCTTTCATCATGGCATCCCAAGCAAAACAAGTGTTTTATGTCAAAGATCCTTCTACTGATCGGTGGTCTGTCGTTCTACAAGGAAAGAATGCGCATGGTAATGATGAAAATCAAGATCTTGATATTTCCGAAATTCCTCCTTTCTCAACAAATGTGCCTACCTTCATTGAAGAAGATGAAGACGATGATGTGCATTCAGCTATTCGTCTAGATCATCAAGAAGGGATATGGGATTAGACATTACTTTTGCTATTTGCATTTTTTGTTTTGTTAAACTCATTGTATTAAAGTACTACTTATTTTGGTTGTTATTGTTATTAAACAAGTTATTGTTATTGTAATTGTAATTGTTATTGAAGTACTAGTTTTGTTGTTGTTATTGAAGTATTAGTATTGTTATTGTTGAAATATTTTGTGCTTAATACAAGCGTTATGTTATTGCTAATATTTTGAGAATGCTTAATATTTTGTGTTATTGTTGAAATATGTTTGTTATTGCTATTAACAAGTGTTTTGTTATTTGGTGTACACAGATACATGGCTGATTCAACCGACATCTCCTCTTCATCTAAAAGAAAAAGAGTTAGAGGTCCCACTATGTTGAAAGAAATTCAGAAAGTTCGTAGAACGGGTGTGAAGATGCGGGTCGAGTTTGATCCAGAAACTATGGATTGTATTGGTAACAATGCTTGCTTTTTTCATAGTTATGTAGCACTTGTTGCTCGAGAAAGATGTAGTATTTTGAAAGATGAGTGGAAAGACATATCGGACGAAGTAAAAAAAGATATTTGGAAAGATATTGAGGTATTTTAAATTCAACATTTTGTTATATTTTATTATCATATACTAACAAATATGTCTTGTGCTAACATCAAATTTTTTTATGTAAATATTATAGGATCATTTTGATATACCAAAGTATGATGATAAAGAAAAGAATCATTTGAAGAAAGTATGGATTAACTATGCGGGGGAGTGATGGAGAGATTTTAAGGCACAATTGACTGGAAATTATATCACAAGGCCCGAACCAGGTGCGGATCCTCCATACGTCAAGTATGACTACATCAAAAAAGATATATGGGAAGCGTTTGTGAAGTCTCGACAAACCCCTGAATTTCAGGTTAGTTGGAATTATTATTTATGTTGTACACTTACAGAAACACAAAATTGTCTTTCTAGTTAGTAATTAAGAAAGTTTCAAATTATACCAACTATTGAAATTACCTATCCTCAAAAGTGTACAAAGAAAATTTGAATTGTGTGGAGGATCTAATCTAACTTCTAATAACATGCAAATAAACCAAAAGGAGAATTTATCCATTATAACAAAGACAAAGTAATAAAGCAAATATTGTTAAGATTTCCATCAGTTTCTGATGTAAGATTTCCAGTAGTTGGTTGTGAATACATAGGCAGTTTCTGCCACTGGTTTTGAGCATTCTTTTTCATCTTTTTCATGTCTTTTCTTTGAAATAGAAAAGCATGAAATGAAAAAATCAAATCTAGAGACAGTAGTTGATTGAATTTGCATGCCTACACTCACCTAGGTATTAGAAAAATCATATATACTATGCTTTATTTAACTTGACTATTATATTAGGCAAAGAGTCAAAGGGGCAAGGATAATATGGCAAAAAATGTTTACCGACATGGATTATCTCGTGGAGGGTATAGGAAGCTTGAGGAAACAATGATGAATGAAAAGAGATTATTGAAATCAAAAGATGATTCTACATTAACTGATGATGATACTCCTCCATCTCCACCGGATCGCCATGAGAAATGGACGAGAGCACGAACAAAGAAAGGGGGAGGATACACATCAGAGGCTGTTAAAAAAGTTGCTGAGAAAATTGTAAGTAAAATTTCGAAAATACATGTGATTGATATAAAATGTAATCGATATAAATTATTGAAAATAATTGCATGTTGTAGGATTATCTTGTTGAAGAAACAAAAAAGGGTTCCTTTTTACCAGATGGACGAAATGATATCCTAACAGAAGCCATTGGAACATCTGAGCATGGCGGTCGTGTTCGTGGAGTTGGAAAAAAACATAATATTAGCACTTACTTTGGAAGATTGAAAGTTTTACGTCAAAGAGAAAACATAGATGTCAAAGAGCAACTAGAAGAATTTAAAGTCGATTTGGAAGCAAAATTTGATAAAAAGTTGGCGGAAGAGCATAGAAAGTTGGCGGAAGAGCGTAAGATGATGCACGATTCACTCATGGAGACACTTAAGTCTATGGGTTTATCCCAAAACTCAGAAACAAATAATAAAGTCATTGAACCAGAAGCGCAAAATGATAAACTTGTTGTCACCGGAAGCGCAAAAGGAAGTTGTTCTGCTGCACCGGCACCGGAAGGCGAAAATGATAATGACGCTGTTGCGAAGTTGTTAATGATGTTTTTGAAAACGGGTCAAGATCACCTTAAACTACCATTAAGTTATTGTTCGGGGCTCGATAATTTTTGGATGTCTACAAGTTGTATGAGAGAGTTGTTGGTGGGTTGTAATTGGCTTGACATGTCTGTTCTACAAGTTTGGTGCGAGTAAGTATATTTTCTTATTCACTACTATCGATATCTATTAATATGTTATCTCTCATAATTATTTCAAAATTATATTCAGGTATATTCATCATTTATGTATTGTAAACAACATATCAGAGGTATATGGTTGTTTGGACCCTGTTGAGTGCAATATTGTTGTTACTGGGAAAACTAATAATCAGAAAGTATCTCAAGCTAGATGTAAACAATACATCCAAAATAAGTTACAAAATGAGAAGAAAGAGTTTCTATTAATACCATTTAATCATGGGTAAGTTTTTATGAATTTGTGTTCTTTATTTATTTTTTACAACACATAGTTATTAATAATATAATTATTCCTCCACGCACGCGTACAGAGAACATTGGCAGTTGATAATACTTTGTCTAAATACAAATACTGTGGTCGTCCTTTGTTCACTACATCGTGATCTTATTCCAACAATGAAGAATATTGTTTAAAGGTAAGTTTATATTTTATCGGCTTTTATTATATATTGTATACTATATAAACATAAATTGTTAAAAAAGGAAGTTTATATTTTTAATGATTTTATGTGGCTTTTTATCCTTATGAATTAGTGCTTTTACGGTTTATCAAATGGCGAATGGCAATAGAAAGAATAATACTCAATGGCTTTTTCCCAAAGTAAGTGTGGTATAAAATATAAATTCTAACTTTTTATTTACTTTTTTGATAATTAAGTATTCACTATAATTATGTCATTCATTTGTAGACGAGGAAACAACCTAACTCCAATGATTGTGGATACTATGTAATGAAAAATTTGTTGGACATTGTCTCTGCTAAGATAACCGGGTCTTGGATGGAGGTAATAAAAATTTATTTAACTTGTATTATTATATGTTTGTTTTATTGTACTTTGTTTACGTTTCTAGTTGTGTTTGTATCTCCCTTTTGCTTGTGAATGGTTTACTAGTTTATTATATATGTAAATCTTGTTATAAAAAAAAACTAAGTCTATTACATCTTATTGTTGAACTTAATGTATCTTGTTATTTAATTATTGTAGGTATTTAATGACCCAAAAGAGTTATCAAACGATGAGTTGTATGAATTGCGAAGACTTTGGGCAACATTATTTTTGGAGTTATATAAGGGTTAAGATTTATCTGGTGAGTTATAGAATAGTTAAATTTGAACTTAATAATAATTTAATTATTCAATTATGCCGTATTTGCTAGATTTATTTAAGGTATGCATGCAAATTTATTTAATTTGATTTTGGACTGTTTTGAACTTGGTTGCCGATACTTTTGTGTCTTCTTGGTTAGGATGGTTTTATGAAGATCTAGGTTTTCGGTGATTTTGCATTGCTGCTTCAGAACTTAATTAGGAGCTTTTGTATTGGTCGGACCGAAGATTCGAGACAGAGGGAGTTACTTTCATTTGTTGGTTGGACCGAATATGACAACTTTTGGATAACTTATGACAAAACTTTTGATAATTAAGTACTTGTTTGTTATTGTCTAATAGCCTCTATGTTGTAGTAATTGGAATGACATTGTTGCGTACCTTAAAATATACTATTGTTACGTTCTTTGTTTAATATGTTTTTGGTAATGCAATTGGTATGGCATTGTTTACGTAGTACCTTAAAATATCTCCATGTACAATTTTCTTTGTCTTTGACTGTATGTTATTGTCCTTATGTTGGGACTGGTTGAAATTAATTAGGTACCAAAATGGCCTATTTTGTGATGCTGGAAATTATTACAGGTACCAGAATATTACAAAAAAAAAAAAAGCAAGCATACCACTTCGGTTTTAAGACACATCCGTCGTGGAATGTCCACTTTCCACTTCGGTCCTAATAGTAAACCGACGCGGAAACTTAAGTTTTTTTTATTTTAAAAATATTGATAATTACATTTCACGTCGGTTTTAGACACGCAACCGAAGTGGAATCCCTACTTTCCACTACGGATGGGACCTGACGTGGAATCCCCTCACTTACAACGTCAATTGGCTTAACGTCGGATCTGGACCCGACGTGGAATGTGGTTTCCACCCGTAGTGGAATCTCCATTCTGTACTAGTATCGCAACAACTTTAGTCGTTACGGTAAGTTAGATATAACAATAATTTTAGTTGGAAAAATGAACTTATCCCAACAAAAATGTTAAAAATGGCAACAAATATTTTCGTTGAAAAAAAGGTACAAAAGGCAACAATATTAAATTTCGCTGCAAAACTTTTTGCAACGGAACTTATCGCAACAGGCAGCAACGACTTTTTGATTGTTGGGGTAAATATTTTATGCAACAACTTTTGACATTTTCCAACGACTTTTGTCGTTGCGAAAAGTGTCTTTTCTTGTAGTATCTTAGTAGCCCTGGGGTGTATACTGAGTTTACTCTTATGTGCTTCCTCCAGTACCGTGTTTCTCAAGTTCATAGCATCGGGTACACACACCCTCCCATTGCATCTCAAGATATTATCTGATCCCACTTTGAATTCTGTGGTGGTTCCTCGAACTATCAACTCTCTTTTCTCCATAAGTAGACTGTCGTACTGACAACTAACAATGTCCTCCAACAATCCGTTCGAAATAGTGATCATTCCCAACTTCAAATTCCCAGGCGCAAAGTCAACCTCAAGGTGTAGGTCTCGAAACTCTTCTAATAACTCTTGTTGACTAGCCATCTAGGCTGAACATGCCGATACACTTTTCCTACTCAATGCATCAGCTACCACATTGGCCTTTCCAGGATGGTACTGTAATGTGAAATCAAAATCCTTCAGTGTTTCCATCCATCTCCTTTGCCTCGTGTTCAACTCTTTCTGATCAAACAGGTACTTCAGACTTTTGTGATCACTAAACACAACAAAAGTACATCCATAAAGATAATGTCTCCAAATCTTCCTAGCAAACACTACCGCTGCAAGTTCTAAATCATGGGTGGGATAATTCCTCTCGTGATTTTTCAACTGTCGTGATGCATAAGCCACTGCCCTCTTGTGCTGCATCAACACACATCAGAGTCCCTGATGCGACGCATCACAATAAACTTCGTCTGGCTCGTCAGACTGGGGTAGAACTAAAACCGGTGAGGTTGTTAACCGCTCTTTCAACAACTGAAAACTAGCTTCACACTTCTTTGTCCAAGCAATCGTTGATCCTTCCTCGTAATTTGCGTCATTGGGGCCACAATCTTAGCGAAACCCTCAATGAACCTCCGATAATATCCAGCTAAACCCACAAAACTACGTATGTCTGTAATAGTCTGCGGTTGTTTCCATGCAAGTACAATATCAATCTTGGCTGGTGTTTACTGTGAAATTTAGTAAACAACGCTAGTTTGAGTTATTACAAGAGAGATCAACTAGTAAATCTCGGGACATTGTGCTTTGTTTATATTTTCAAAGGAATTAGTGTTCATCATTGTTCTTATGTTCATAAATGTTGTTTTTATGTTACTTGAAACGCAAGAAAGAATGTTTATTAGAATGTTTATTCAATTGAATAAATAGAAAGAGAGAATGAGGCGAAATAAAATGAGAAGGGAAATGAATTGGAAAAACAAGTAAATTGCATTGAATGTAAAATGATTTAAAAAGAAAAGAAATGGTTCACGGTTACATACATTCTCCTTCGATCACTCGTTTCTCTCGTTGACATGGGTACTTTGAGTTTGGTAAGGATTTCTGTATTAAGATTGTAACCCTCTGCTCGATCACATAACTAACCTATTTATAGACACTAATTCCTAACTGATAATAACTACAGAGAGGACGCGTGTCTTGACACGTATTTTGAATTTGAATTCTTCTTTATCTTTTGAATTAGCCGTTGAATCCATCGAAGTCGAAATAGCAATTCTTTTCCTGAATATTTGCTAAGTCCACGTTTTTCTTCTGCATAGCTGAACGCTTCGACCCTGCTGACGTTTCGACCAAATCGAAAGGATCCTGAAGAAAATACAAAGTTAAGGAATAATGCTCGAAATAGAACGTTTATTATATGTTCATGCATAATTGATCATTAAATTCATTGGCTACGAAAACACATCATCTTTAATGACTTTTAAAATAATGAAATAATTAAATAGAATTATTTTAGTCATGCATTTAGAACATATTTTTACTTAGTAAAAATATGGGTTAACAAATTGCCCCCAAAATACCTGTTTCGATCGAGTAGGTCGAATGAGAAAGGAAAATGCATTTTAAACCCACGTGGCGTTCGTAGAAGTTGAAAAGAAACTATCTGAATTTCTTTTTGATTTATTTTTAAAAACAAACACGTTCCCCTATAAATAGCAGTGGAGAAACACAGATCACTTTTTCACCAACTTCAGTATTTAGAGCTTTTTTGCGATAAACCACCTTCATCTTTGATTTTCTGCAAAATCAAGCTTTAATCTTCAAACAATCTGTGATTTCAAACCGTTCAAACGAATCTAAACTAGATTCCGCGTTGATTCATCACTGATTTAACCCTAAACACTCAGTTTTTCACAGATTTCACAAAAACCCATTTTTCACTTCTAAACCTTTGCAACTGTTCATCAATGGCTTCGAATCAAGACTACGAAATTCCAATTGCTGGGAAGTGGAAGGATCTAATGGTTCTTGAAGATGGCGAAGAGGTTGTTCCTGAACCATCTGGGAGCGAAGCTGAAAGGAAAATTTGGACGGCTCAGCTTATGATACCTTTCTCAGTGAAGAAAGATCATTATGCCTTCTGTGGCCCTTATCCACCACATTCAGAAGTTATATCGAAAGAGTTAAATGATCTCTTCCCAAAGTATATCACATGTGGTCCTAGAATTTTTGAATCAGACCCTTATAACTTTTGATACCTCAAAAGTTCTATTAAGTTGTTTCGAGCTGCCCCTTATACTGCCCACAAAGACTATATCCCTTGGTTAAATAGGGTCGAAAAAGAATATAAGGGGGTTTGGGAATGTTATGGGATTTATCCCATGATCCAATTTAGTCGAACCGGTCCCAAGTATAAGCCTGAACTTCTTATAGCTGCCCTTCACTTTTATGAAAAGTCCGCAAACACTTTCCAGTTTAGATGTGGCATGTTAACCCCTACCCTCTTGCATGTAGCTGCTATTACAGGCCTTAGGCCTAATGGAGATCATTTCGACCCCACCAGGACTGGTGACAAGGTCGAACTCAATTACAAGGAGAACACTTTCTCCAAGTATATTGCTGAAAACATGGGTAAGGAAGGGGAAAAAGTGTCACATGAGGAGCATGTGGCTTTCTTAACATTATGGTTATCCCATTTTGTTTTCTGTTCAAAATCTCTGCAAGTTGCAAGGATGTTTATCCCAATGGCCCAGCAAATTCATGAAGGCAGGCTCTTCAGCCTAGGGCGCTTATTGATGGCAACCTTATACGAGGCTATGGGCAACGCAAGTGATGCAATCAAGGCATCAAAGGATGGGTCGAAGTTTTCTGTTGCTGGACCCATATGGCTGCTACAACTATGGCTAAATGCCACTTTTGAAACTGAATTAGGATTGATAGTTCCTTCTGACTATCAAAAGGAAGTAGATGAGAGGGAGGTCGAAGGGCAAAGGTTGGTTAGGTTAGCCCCTCGATCTTTGGATCAAGACAGTAGAAGACTTTTCATAAGGCATATGAAAATGTTCTTGAATTTTGATAAGTTTTTACCACGCCATGCCCCCTTTGTTGAGCGTAAGTATGGTGCTGCATGGTTTATTGAAGATTTTCCTGCGTTCGACCCAAATAATGAAGATGAGGTCAACGAGGTTTGGAGGGCTTACTTAGAGCAAACTGTGCTACTGCAGAATTGGGGCCAATTCGAACCAATATGGGCTAGTTGGGTACCAGCCTAATTGTGTTGCTAGGTAATTTGGCATGCCTCAAATTAGGCCAAAGAGCTTCTTTGAAAAGGCAGATCGAATGGTGATGGGTACATGTATTACTGAGAAGATCTACAAAAAATACCTGAGGATGATAGATAATTATGAGTTTACCTTTAAGCCATTCGAGTTCAAGCTCTCTTTCTACTGCACTGATGGATTTAGTGCTTGGTGGCAAGACTACTATTCACGCTCATCCGTAGGCAATGCAGAACACATGTTGGGAATGGTGGAGAGTGGCTTTATAGTGCCAACTCTAGGAAAGAAAATTGATGTCTCAGGTCGAGGTAAAAATCTTACTTTCCAATTTCCTTTATATTAATATAACACTTTATACCTTTCATATTAACTAGTGCAATATTTTTCAGGCAAAGCTGTGAAAAAGGATGCTGGGTCTTCTCAAACTTCAGTCGAAGTAAAGAAACCCACTGGAGTGAAGATCAAGACTGAGGTCGAACCTCCTAAGCCAAAGGTATCTTAGATTTTTATTTCACATGTGTTTTCAAACTTCACTTTTGAATTTTTCACTTTAACTGGTTTTTGTGTGTTCAGAGTGGAAAAAGGAAAAGCAGCACTGAGACTGTGTCTGCTAGTTCGAAAAGATCGAAAGACACTGAGATATTGGATATAGAGGTAAGAAATAATATTTTCTACCCCAATTCCTTGGCTGTTTTTCAAAATAGTATTTCTTAGCCAAATTTTACATCCTTTATGATTCATAATTTTTGTTATTTCAGGATGATGATGATGAAGAGGAAGTTCCTCTAGTTAGAAAAAGGAAGCAGCAATCTGCTTCGACCTCACATCAAAGCAAAGGAGGGCCCTATACTAAAGAGGATAAGGCTGAAGAAGCCAAAAAGAAGAAGAAAAAACAAGAGCCTAAAGCTCAAGAGAACCCAAAAAAGGATCAAGGAAAAAAGATGAAAGAAGAAAGAAGAAGAAACACGAAGAGACAAGACCTGTGGTAACAATGAGGGAAAAATCGGCCATTAAAAAGACTAAAGTGCACAGGGCACTCAAAATCCACACCTCCAGTGATAGTGGTGAGATCCCTAAACCCAAGGAAAACCCTGCGCCAGAGAAGGAAACATTGGTCGAAAAGGACCAAAACATTAAGGTTGCAGATGACAAGGTTTCTGGGCCTAAGGAAGATCCACTGCCACAGTCAGAACCATTGGTCGAAGACCAAAATGCCATAAATGAGGGGAAGCAAGAAAATGTGCAGAAGGATAACACAATTCTTATGCAAGATGCCCCAAATTCTGAGTAGAAAGATGATTCCCTCACCAATCCTGAGGTCAAAGATAAGGAGGTAGATTTCATTTTCTTTTCTAACTTTATTTTCTCTTCGAATCCTCCATTGTTTTAATTGACCTTTCTTTTGTGTTTGTAGGATGAATCGAAAGAGGAGACTCCCCGAGAACACAACCAGCAAAGTCCTAAAGAGATACCCAACAAGGACAAAGCTGATGAGACCAAGAGCTCCAAAGATGATGATACCCACAAAACAAATGATGAAAAGGTCAAACCAGGGAACTCTAATGAAGGGCCAAATGTAGGAGAAGGGCCTAAAGTAGGTACTGATGGTGATGGCACTAAAGTTTTGCCAGCCAATTCAAGTATCAATTATACTCTTCCCAGTACTTCTACTATAAGAGTCTCTGCATGATTCTGATGGTATTCCTGAAGCTGAGGCTGGTGGTCCAGATCTTGCTTCAGTCTCTTTGACCTCAAGGCTTTCTGCAAGTCTTGGAGTGCAAGAAGAAGAGTTTGCCAACATGCACAAATCTGATCCTGCAGGGACTCTTCGATTATTACTTTCCAAAAGACAAAGCCAAGCCACCACTTCAAGTGAGCACACCACCAGTGATTCCGCCCCTTCGAATGCTGATATTAATTCAATGGTGCGTCTGAAGGAAAATTGACACGATAAAAGCAGCGGAATTTTAAAATTTTCCTTTTGTGATCCTTACGAATGGTCATGAATTGTGTTTAGAGTTTTACCTTTTGATTCGAAAACTTCCTTTAAATCACGAACGGCTATCGAACACTTTGAATCACGAACAAGGTCATGAACAAGAACCTCGAATTTGATCACAAGCGTTAAAGGTATAACGCCTCTAGCCAGTCCACACGAACAACAACCTTCAATGGAGTGCTAGCTCCAATGGTTTGAAGGGTTAGGAGAAAGGAGGCACAAAATAAGGATTAGGGTTTTTCACAAAAACTCTAGAAAGGTGATTAGGGTTTCTCAAGAGAGGAGAGAGACCAAAGGCTCATGAGAATGAGTAACAAAAGTGTGTAACTGTTTCTCCTTACCACAAGGGTTCTATTTATAGAACCACTTGCCATGGCAAAATTACACTAAAGCCCTTTTAACTAAATGGGCTATAGTGGGCGCCATTCTCATGTAAATATGTCTAGTACATATTTGCACCCCCTTCTTGCCACATCATACCATATGATGTAATGCTCATTTTAATTACCATAATACCCTTATCATATTTCCTTATTTCTCCAAGGTGCACCGTACCTTACGGTGTTCCAATCTCACTAGATTGTTCTTATGTGTGTGACCCTGTAGGTTTCCGTAACGTTGACAATTATAATAAATCACTATTTATTATAATAAACAGTCAGCGGTATCTAGCAACACATCACTGCTACTCAAGTTACGAGAAATTAACATGTGATCTAAACATAACCTCTTGTGATAATATCAGTGTATATAATTACCTCTTTGCCCTTTATGTCTTTATTGAACACAAGGCATACACAGTGTCATCCTTGTCCAGTTCAATATTGGGCCCGTGACATTTATCCTGTTATGCAGGATTGGCAAATTCCATCTAGGTCACTATTGTCCCTCAGCATGCTTCGTAAAGTACCCATCAACTGCCTTTATAATTATCCTGTTACGGATAACGTTAGATCAGCAACAAAGTATTTCACTCCACATCTAGGGTACAAAGTGGTTTCAGGTCTAAGGGTGGTCTACACCATTATCACCATGAGAGTAACTTATGACACTTTGCATAACTTTGCATGTAGTACTCTCATAGCGGGTCAATCCAGTATAAATATTACTCCTAATATTTATACCTACGTCAAGACTTGATAACTCCTTATCCCATGATCCATGAGATGTGATCATCAGTCTATCTTCATAATAGTCTTTATGCTTTTAAGGTTATCCCCTTTACCTTAAAGCTCGACTACGGATACTTTAAGAATAGTGTCCTTATGTTTAATATTATCTCATGATTAAGTCACACTTAATTATTAAACGGACTTTCTATTCTAGGGACTTCATTATTTTGCAACCTTACAAACATAATAAAGAAATGCCATATTTATATTCAAACTCCTAAAGCAAATACTATGAAAATAGATTGGCTCTTAGGGCTTACTCCAACAATCTCCCACTACCACTAAAGCCAATCTAGGTTACTCTTAATACCTATAGACTTAGTATGCCCATCACGCTTCAATTGCGCAAGAGGCTTTGTTAGTGGATAAGGAACTATTTCCTATGTTGGTATCTTACGTATCTTCCAACGTTCTATTTCGATCTCTATCGAAATATATAAGTGTCTAAGTATATTCATGAATCGTCGGTGAGATCTATTCTCAAGTGTTCTTGCAAGATTAAACTATTACCATCACCAATGTGATTAATGTGACTTGTAACACCGGAAACATAGCTTTAGCTCAATCATGAGCCAAACGATCCAATCTTAAATAATCAACTTATTTAACTGAAACAAACATATTATGAAGCTTATCTTATAGCTTTCAATGCTTGTACTCAGCCATGATATACAATACATTGGTATGGAAACTTCCTTCATTATAACTTCCTTATAACGATCTTTCCCATACCTATCTATTTCAAGAAATAGGCCTTAGTTCCTTTAAGGTCCTTAGGGATATTCTTGAAGGCAAGTTGGTGTCAAAACACTAATTTCAATTTTGGTACTTAGGTTATTCCTAACTCTTTAGGAATTCTTGCCTAAGTGTTTCATCAAGAGTTATTTTCCTAGTCATGTCTCACATGTATAAGAAAAATGTCTTGATGATTAATATGATATCAGATATTATCACTCCCACTAAAACTTTGTATGCACAAGATTTATATTTGTCCTACATTTGTTTTCATAAAACTTCATAAAAGGAACAAACAATAAGTTAATTTTATGAGAACTCTATCTAATCAAAATTAGATAGCTACAAGTTATATACCTTTCTAGCATCATTTGGATCAACAAAACCCTTACGTATATGTCCAACACATATATATGAGGTCATTCCAATTAAGGAATGCAACTTTGTTATCCATCTACCAAAACATGTAGTACAACATTTGGCAGAAGCAATCAAATATTATAAGGTATTCTTAATACCATCCATATCAGTGTTCAAAAAGAATACTCACTTTCATCGTATGAGTCTTACTCATCTTGAAGACATAACCATTATATACATAAGGTTAATGTATATGGATTCTGTATGAGATTTCATGGCATTTAGCCACTTCTCATAATCTAGATCGTCTTACGACCTTTTAGAAAGTCAAAGACTCATCTTCCATGAGAATCATATCACATTGCTGAGTCATGATAAAACCATACCTTGTAGCCATATGTGATATGTTAGACTTATTTTGGATTTGTGCAACTTTAAAACAATGGTTCTTCAACAACCTTGAGGAACCGGTTTGCATTCCCTTTTAAATAAATACGTTTTGTGGTACTTGAATTTATTCAAGTTCTATATCACTCCCACTGTCTCTTTTAGAGACACACTCCCACTAGAGGAATGTTTCAAACCTTGCAACAAAACAACCTTTTGTCCTTAAGAGTGATATAGGACAAATATCCCTTTCTTTAGGATATTTCCACTTATTCATTCATTCATTTGGAATTTAGATTTATCTAATAAATTTTAATCCAAAATTCTCATAAAGACAAACTTGGTACTCTTACCTCCATACCGCATATGGTGTCTTTATGATCATTTTAAAAGGGAACTAATTGTGGGTGAAGATTAATTATAAGTAAAGAGATTTATAGAAAAAGTCAATATATAATTAAAATATCCTTAAATCATGTCAAACATGATGTGATAAAATAGTTATTATAGTCCTTTAATTAAGTATTTACTGATATGACTCATTCATATAACTTAAATACTTTTGTCGAGTTCTATTTTCTTCATTGTTGAATTTCTTTGACAAATTCAAAGATTTCTAATTGGTGTCATACACCTACCAACATCTAATGATTTTAATCATCAATGTTAATGAAGTAAAATAAACTCAATATACCAAATATGTTTAGTGGTCGACACACATCTCATGTATATTGTTCAAATAGGTCATGTGTTATTTTATTGACACATCGAATATTTGTACTAAACAACAATGCTCTTGATATATTTAAGGTCCAAATCATATTTGGCTCTTATCACGATTGTTATAGTTAACCCTATCAAGACCATGGAACCCTAGTCCATTACTTGACTTGGAGTAATAGTATAGAAGACTTTGCTTAAATGATAGGACCATTACTTGTCTTATCATTTAAGGCTACAATTCATATATTGTCAATACAAGATATACAATTGCTACTTCTATTACTAGATGGAATTCAATAACAATTATTGTGTTCCATTTCAAACTCGATTTTAAGTCATTGCATAAGCTCTCATTATCAATGAAACAATTTTCATTCTAGATATGGGTTGACTTAAAATTATAGCCAATGTTCTAATTCTTTAAGCATCTCTATTTTCGAAAAATTGAGATTCAACATCTTGTATCATATACTTTTGATGTAGAAATAGAAATTTTGACTTTCTATAACAATATGTGCATTATTGAAGTCTCACTTCATACTTTTGGTTTGACTCTTCCAAGAACTATTTACGTCATTTTTATTTAATGGTCTAACCATAGCCGTTCTACTTTGACAACCATTTTGTACTATTCAAATAAGATGAATATAAATCTTATTTATATTATATCTCAAATCTTTGATAGTGCAAATTAATTCTCATTCAACTCAACAAATTCCGGCAGATATTCAAAACAATTTTGTCTATATCTATTCCATTATAATTTGTTGGATTGAACCTATGATCAACTCTTTGATCCATTGAGAAATTTATCATACTCTTAAAGTTCTTTCAAAAGATCTTACTTGAGATTAAATGATCACATCATTTATTATATATTCTATATCTAGACGTCAACTTGATGCTTCTAACAAAGTATCCCTTTTCCAATCTAGTTATAGTAGGTTGTTCATAGTTTATAGTTCAAGACTTATAGTTTTCTAGCATTTGAGAACAATTCTCAATTTGTACCAATACAGAAACTCCTTTCTGAAAATCTTGTCCTTCATAAGGACAACTTAATATGTATTGTATTTCGAAATTCTAATTACAAAGATATGTAAGATATTATGACTAAATCATATTTAATTTGGTCTTTAATTAAATACGCTCCCACTATTTTACTCAAAACAAATGACCCTCATCATTTGATTCGGAAAATCCCGTTGGAAGATTTTCTAGTGGGTCGAGATCCATATTTCACTTTGTTATAAGTCCGCGGTGGGCGGATTACACAAAACTCAGTTATTTAGGTAGGAACTCCTTCCAATTGTATCTCATACAATTCTCGAATATCTCAGTTGGGTGAATAACTCCTTATTCTAATTTATCTTATGAATCATTCTCAACTCTTGCTTCTAAACTCATATAATCTTATTATATTTAGTTTAGTTAAGTTTGACCCTAATTTTAGAAGTTGGATAATACAATTATCCCATCGCACCTTACCAATGTAAAACAAGCACTTCGCGGTGGGCGAACCTACATTGTTCGATACTGGTCTTGATGAGTTCTAAAATTTGGAAAGCATAAACTTAATATCCACATATTTTATTATTAAAGAAAAATATACTTCACGGTGGGCGAACCCATATCTTCTTTATTAATCTCTTATGTGTCTCTTGAGGGATTTTTATTAGTTTGATCTCACCGGCTTATTTATCATATAAATCGACACTCACATGCATCAACATACATACAAGTAAACATGCATCAACATACATAAAATAAATGAAACAGTTATGGCCCCTAGCGCATTTGTTCTCCCAAGCCAATGAGAGAACCTAATCTAACCTAAAACGATCTATACTTCTCCAAGCATGATCTCAAAGGTTGACCTCCATTGTTCTTCTTCTTCATAATATTACATAATAATATAAAAGAATACTCGTTTTACATACGAGGGAGTGGATGAGAAGAGAATATAGAGAATAGAGATAAGACACGACACGCATGCCGTATTTAAAAACCAAATGCAATAAAATAAATAAACTAAGGCCATAACCGATCATCAAATATAATAATAACAAACAAACTTTATTATTATTAAAGTCTCATAATTAATTAAATCCGGCGATTGATCAAATCAGGTAAGTTTGATTCAAATATTTAATTCACAATTAAATATTTCGAATCAAAATTTGCTAAAATAAATAACATTATTTTAAAGTAGAATTAAATCTTTTGACAATTCTCCAAATATGGAAAATCATTTAATCAAAACCTTTTTGAATAAAATATTTCCAAAATTGGTAATATTATCTTTTAAAACAATTTTAAAAGATATTTCTAGAGATTTGAAACGATTTCATAATTAAATATATTTGTCAAATATGAAAAATTATTTAATCAAAACCCTTTTGAATAAAATATTTCCAAAATTGATGATATTATCTTTTAAAACAATTTTAAAAGATATTTCTAGAATTTTGAAACGATTTCAAAATTAAATATATTTATCATCTACTTTTCGCATCAACACTTGATACGTTTTGCAAATCCTAATTTTAATGACACAACATTTGTGCAACCCTTAATTGATCATCACAAATCATAACAATAAACACATATTTTATTATTATAATCAATTTAAGTCGTGTATATTAATGAAATTAAAATTTTGGCGAACGGTCAAAATTGGGGCTGTTTGCGCCTAGCGCAGCCTGCAGCTGAAAACCAATTTTTGATTCTGTCATCTGCGCCTAGCGCAGCACATCCTGCGCCTAGCGCAGGCCCGTGAAAAAACCCTTGTTTATACACAAACAACCGTCAAATTTTAATTACTCGATTTTAATCTTTTATTAACCGTTTTAATCATATTAAAACTGAATTCATGAAATTATACAAACATCAATTCATGGTTTCGTAAGTGTCTCTGATACCACTGAAGGAAAATTGATACGATAAAAGCAGCGGAATTTTAAACATAACCTCTTGTGATAATATCAGTGTGTATAATTACCCCTTTGCCCTTTATGTATTTATTGAACACAAGGCATACACAGTGTCATCCTTGTCCAGTTCAATATTGGGCCCGTGACATTTATCCTGTTATGCAAGATTGGCAAATTCCATCTAGGTCACTACTGTCCCTCAGCATGCTTCGTAAAGTACCCATCAACTGCCTTTATAATTATCCTGTTACGGATAACGTTAGATCAGCAACAAAGCACTTCACTCCCCATCTAGGGTACAAAGTGGTTTCAGGTCTAAGGGTGGTCTACACCATTATCACCATGACAGTAACT
The DNA here is from genome assembly GCA_030408175.1 of Trifolium repens. Classification (NCBI taxonomy): domain Eukaryota; kingdom Viridiplantae; phylum Streptophyta; class Magnoliopsida; order Fabales; family Fabaceae; genus Trifolium; species Trifolium repens. The sequence continues at coordinate 34,528,688 of CP125838.1, read as the reverse complement.
TATGACACTTTGCATAACTTTGCATGTAGTACTCTCATAGCGGGTCAATCCAATATAAATATTACTCCTAATATTTATACCTACGTCAAGACTTGATAACTCCTTATCCCATGATCCATGAGATGTGATCATCAGTCTATCTTCATAATAGTCTTTATGCTTTTAAGGTTATCCCCTTTACCTTAAAGCTCGACTACGGATACTTTAAGAATAGTGTCCTTATGTTTAATATTATCTCATGATTAAGTCACACTTAATTATTAAACGGACTTTCTATTCTAGGGACTTCATTATTTTGCAACCTTACAAACATAATAAAGAAATGCCATATTTATATTCAAACTCCTAAAGCAAATACTATGAAAATAGATTGGCTCTTAGGGCTTACTCCAACAGCGTCAAGATTCTTTGCTTTTGCGACTCACCACTGACTTCGCTCAAAAGGACATATTAAAGCAGCTCGAAGAAATACCTACTCGTGCTTACAACCACTTGGAATTTTTGAAGAAATTGCACAATCCTTTGACTGATGAAACAACTTTGGGCAAAGTTATTCAACTCAGTTCGATCACTGATCAATTTGCCAAAGCTGTGCAGAAACAGAATGAGAATGACACAAGGCTGGCTACTCAACAACAGGCTCAGGCCATGTTTTATGAGAAAGCACAAAAAGCGCAAGCTGAAGTGGACAGTCTATCTTCCCAAGCTAGTGAAGGTAATCCAGGAGTCGAAAACTCCAACAAGAACATTGTTTTATACAAGCAACAAATTGAACAATTGGAGAACCAGATAGTAGGGTACAAGTGCAAAATCATTGAAGAAGAAGTCGAAGGGGCTCGTATTAAACAAGAATCAAAAGCCTCGACATCAAGTTTTTGGAAAGCTCCAATCTTGTGGTCGAAAAAGAACTTGCAACCTTGAAGAAGATTTATTCAGAATGCACTAGAGACTTGTAGTTTCCTTTTATTTTCTTTGTCGTTTCGAACAATTTTTAATGTCCAATCTTGTTTCGATCTTATTTGTAATTTTGAACAAAGTCCCAGTTTGTGGCAACTTTTAATTTATAATTGCCATCTAGCTTTCATGTTTAAGTATTATTCTTCGCTTATTTTTACTTCGAGTAAAACAGGTTTATATTTTTTCAAATACTTTCCATTTATACCCAAAATACGTTTTTCAGGAGTTAATTCTTCAATTTCATAAGCACCATTCGAATAAACTTGAATAATTTTAAATGGTCCTTCCCAATTTGGGGACCATTTGCCTATGAGTCTATCTTTCTTATCCATAGGCAAGATTACTTTCTAAACTAATTCTCCAACATTAAAAGACTTAGACTTAACTTTCTTGTTGTAAGCTTTAGATACTCTTTCTTTTTGCTTTGTCCAAACTTCCAGAGCACTAAGTCTTTCTTCATCTAAATCAACTAATTCATCTGACATCATCAGCCAATAATGGTCTAAATGTATTTCCATTTGCCTTTGCACCCTTGCTGATTGCAAATTTATTTCGACTGGTAACACAACATCATGACCATAAGTTAGTCGAAATGGGGTGGTATTAGTTGATTCCTTAGGAGAATTTCTGCAAGCCCATAACACTTGATCTAAGGTTTTATGCTAATTTCTTAGCTTTTGGGCTATGTGTTTCTTTATCAAATTAATGATGATTTTGTTGGCTGCTTCAACTTGACCATTTGCTTGTGCATAATATGGTGTTGAAGTTAAAAGTCTAAAGCCAATTTCTTGGGCAAATTCCTGCATCTTTCGTCCAATAAAAACTGAACCTTGATCAGTAGTAATTGTTTCAGGAATTCCAAATCTATAGATTATATGATTTTGTATAAAATTAATCACTGCCTCTTGATCAACATTTGGTAAAGGAATGGCTTCAATCCATTTTGTGAAATAATCTATTCCAACTAGAATGTAGCGTTGATTCTTTGATGAAGCAGGTTTAATCTCACCAATCAAATCTATAGCCCAACCCCTAAAAGGCCATGGTTTTACTATTGAATGTAGCTCACTTGCAGGCACATACTGGATTCCTAAATGTCTTTGGCATTCTTGGCATCCTTTGGCATATTCTATGCAATCTTTCAGCATAGAAGGCCAATATAGGCCTTGTCGAAACAAAAGCCATTTCATTTTGTGTCCTGCTTGATGAAAACCACAAGTACCACTATGAACATCAGAGATTGCTATGTAAGCTTCTATTTCAAAAAGGCATTTTAACAAAATTCCTTCAGAAGTCTTTTTGAAAAGATCATTTTCAAACACTATATAGCTTAGAGCCCTATATTTTATCTTTCGATCCACATTTCCTGTTGGATTCCTAAGATATTCCACAATAGGCTTTCTCCAATCATCATCTGGAAGATTGTCAATGGCAAAAATTTCAAAATTGTCATGGAGATTTTCCCTCCCACTATTGATTTGTGGTATAGCATCTGCCCCCACATGTTTTGGCATTGACAATTGTTCAGAAATTGGTTCTTGTAAAACCATTTTTTCTTTGGTTTCGATCAATTGTGTCAATTTTTCCTTTGACATCTTATATCCTGAAGCAATTTGAGCTAAGTAATTTGCTTCTTGATTTTCTAATCGAGGTACATGTTCAATATCCACATGATCGAAACAATCTAACATAGAACTAGCTATAACAAAGTATTTTGCTAAGTGTTCTTTAACACATTCATATTCTTGTGTTAATTGTTTCAACACTAATTTAGAGTCACCTCTTATTTTAACGTTCTTTTCCCCCAAGTCTTTTAATATTTCTAAACATGTAATTAGGGCTTCATATTCAGCTTCATTGTTAGAGCAGAATCCATTGATTTTATATTTGAATTTAGTTGGAACCTTAGTAGGTGAAATTATTAGGATTCCAATCCCAGTTCCATGTTTATGTTTGAATCCATCAAAGTAGAGAATCCATGGTTGAATATCCACATATCCTTGTGGCATTTCGACCAAAGAATGATCAACTATGAAATCAGCCACAATTTGACCTTTAACAGCTTTCAAAGGTTTATAAGTAAGTGAATATTCAGTTAATGCTAATGCCCATTTTCCAATTCTACTATGTAATATAGGTTTAGTTAGCATATGCTTAATAACATCGAAATGGGAATAAACATAAACATCAACAGGCTTTATATAATGCTTAAGTTTTGCACAAGAGAAATATAAACAAAGACAAAGTTTTTCTATGGCAGTATATCTAGTTTCTGCATCATTTAAAACCCTACTAAGGTAATAAACTGCATTTTCTATGCCATTATCATCTTCTTCAGCCAACATGCTTCCTATTGTCTTATCAGATGCGGCAATGTACAACTTCATAGCTTTATTCCTACTAGGAGACATTAAAACTGGAGGCTTTATTAAATAATCTTTAATATCATCGAAAGCCTTCTGATACTCTCCATCCCATTTGAATGGATCATCCTTCTTGAGTCGAAGTAGTGGTGAGATAGCTTGAGCCTTTCCACTTAGATTCGAAATGAATCTCCTCAAAAAGTTGATTTTTCCTAGCAGAGATTGAAGTTGTTTTTTGGTCGAAGGAGGCTTTGTCTCTAAAATAACCTTTGTCTTGTTTTGGTTTATCGGAATGCCTTTTTTATGCACCACAAAACAAAGGAAATCTTCTGCATGTACACAAAAAGCACACTTTAATGGATTCATTTTTAATCCATGTTTCCTCATTCTTTCAAAAGATTTCCTAAGATATAACAAATGGCTATCTTCAGAAGAGGATTTAATGATGATATCATCAATATAAACTTGCATTAATGTATCTATAAAATCATGAAACACAGAATTCATGGCCCTTTGATAAGTAGCCCCAGCATTCTTTAACCCAAAGGGCATAACAACCCATTCATAAGTGCCTAAGGCACCACAAGGCATCTAAATGCTGTTTTAGATACATCCTCTTCAGCAATAAATATTTGGTTATAGCCAGAATAACCATCTAACATGCTTAGAAATTCGAAGCTTGCTGCTGAATCTATTAACATTTCTGCCACAGGCATGGCATATTCATCTTTAGGTGTAGCATTGTTTAAGTCCCTAAAATCTATGCATACTCTAAGTGTACCATTCTTTTTAATAACAGGAACTATATTTGCTAACCACTCTACATACCTGACATTTTGATGAATTTACTTTTCAGCAGCCTTTCAATCTCTTCCTTGATCTTAGACATGATTTCTGGTGCAAATCTTCTTGGTAATTGGTTCACTGGTTTTTTACCTGCCTTGATTGGTAGTCTTAGTTCGACCATTTCTCTACTTAGTTCAGGCATTTCATTATAATCCCAAGCAAAACAATCACTAAATTCCTTGAGAAGTAGCACCAATTTTCCTTTTAGATCAGGACTGATATTAGCACTAATATAAGTTGGCCTTTTTACTGAGCCATTTCCAATGTCAATTTCCTTCAAAGGATCTTGAGCTTGCATCTTTGGGGTTTCATTTAATGGATCCCTTTCGAACCCCAGGGGCTCTTCATCATAGATACAATCAAGCCTTTGAATTTGTGGCATAAGAGTGCCATCACTTTCGACCTTGGCTTCTGTAGTCATATTTTGTTGGATATCAGCTTCCAAAGCCGTATTTAATCTACTTTCGGCCATATAAGCCGTAATTCTGGCCATTGCATTGGACTCAGTCATAGTAATCGTCGTAGATATTCCACCCAGATGGTGGTATAACTCCATCTTCTGAGGATGCAACATCTATTTCCTCTCTTTCCCATATAAAGCCTTGGGTTGGGTGTGTTAGACTTCTTGGCTATCACTTAGAAGGGGGGGTTGAATAAGTGATCCTTGAAACAATGTAGGTTTTAAAAAAAAAAAATTTGTTTCAATCGTGCGAGCGGAAGCACCACCTGATCGGTATTCTATGCACCGATTGATCAAAGGAAATATAGTATAACCTTGGAACGATAATGAAAAGATTTGGAAACGATCGAGTTCAAAATTAATTGAATATAAACGTTTGAATTAAAATCAACCCCAAGCAAGTTACAAATATCAAAATTTAATCCAATCACAATCAAGCAATAGCAGTTGAATTTTTGGTGTACCAATACGAACACGAAAAATTCAATTGATTCAAAATTAACGAAATTATGAAAAGTAAAAGATTGAGAGAGAGAGAGAGAGAGAGAGAGAGAGAGACATAAATGGTTTAATTAGGGAGTTCCCCAGCTTTCGTGTCGTCCTCGCGGTCGGCCGGGTACGTCTCCCCCCAAATAACCAAACGGGTTATTTGAGAGTATATTGATCAAAAATGATGAACAACAAGTGCACAATTTACAATTGAAACTTATAACCCTATAACAAATCAAAAGTAAACTATGCGAATAAACCTCAACACACAACGAAGCTTCGCCCTCTGATTCCAACGATCCGACCCGTGCCAATCCGCACTCGATCGTCCAGCTGAGTCCTTCGCTTCTTGTTGTTGAACCTTCAAGATTCGCACGATCTTGAACCCTTGAGAGAAACCAAAACCTTCGTCACAATTCAACCCGATCACGATTCTGATTCACCGCGAACCGTACCGAATGTTATCAAACAAATGTGCAATTTCTATTGAATTGATCCCATACTCAAACTTCAATTTGATTGCAAACTTGATGAAGATGATGAACTTGTGATGAATAAAACCTTTGATCCAAATTTTCACTCAATTTGAATCCCAAAGCGTTTTCTGAACTTTCTCACTGGTTTCCTCTAATTACAATGACACATCACATTGCTATTTAAAGAGAGAATAGAATTGAGCAAATTTAAGCAAAACTCAGCAGACATGTATCGATACAACTGATGGTTTGTATCGATACAAACCCTTTGACCAGCGTTAAAAATGAAAGATTTGACCTATGTATCGATACAAACACGGGTGTGTATCGATTGATCAAAGGAAATATAGTATAACCTTGGAACGATAATGAAAAGATTTGGAAACGATCGAGTTCAAAATTAATTGAATATAAACGTTTGAATTAAAATCAACCCCAAGCAAGTTACAAATATCAAAATTTAATCCAATCACAATCAAGCAATAGCAGTTGAATTTTTGGTGTACCAATACGAACACGAAAAATTCAATTGATTCAAAATTAACGAAATTATGAAAAGTAAAAGATTGAGAGAGAGAGAGAGAGAGAGAGAGAGAGAGACATAAATGGTTTAATTAGGGAGTTCCCCAGCTTTCGTGTCGTCCTCGCGGTCGGCCGGGTACGTCTCCCCCCAAATAACCAAACGGGTTATTTGAGAGTATATTGATCAAAAATGATGAACAACAAGTGCACAATTTACAATTGAAACTTATAACCCTATAACAAATCAAAAGTAAACTATGCGAATAAACCTCAACACACAACGAAGCTTCGCCCTCTGATTCCAACGATCCGACCCGTGCCAATCCGCACTCGATCGTCCAGCTGAGTCCTTCGCTTCTTGTTGTTGAACCTTCAAGATTCGCACGATCTTGAACCCTTGAGAGAAACCAAAACCTTCGTCACAATTCAACCCGATCACGATTCTGATTCACCGCGAACCGTACCGAATGTTATCAAACAAATGTGCAATTTCTATTGAATTGATCCCATACTCAAACTTCAATTTGATTGCAAACTTGATGAAGATGATGAACTTGTGATGAATAAAACCTTTGATCCAAATTTTCACTCAATTTGAATCCCAAAGCGTTTTCTGAACTTTCTCACTGGTTTCCTCTAATTACAATGACACATCACATTGCTATTTAAAGAGAGAATAGAATTGAGCAAATTTAAGCAAAACTCAGCAGACATGTATCGATACAACTGATGGTTTGTATCGATACAAACCCTTTGACCAGCGTTAAAAATGAAAGATTTGACCTATGTATCGATACAAACACGGGTGTGTATCGATACATACATCAGTTTCTTGAAATCTTGACTGATATGTATCAAATCATGCAAGCATGATTCGATACATAGGTAACTATCTGCCTCTGAGAGATCACTTTTGTATCGATACAAGTGATATATGTATCGATACAAATTGCACAAAATCAGTCTGAAGTAATTTCAGGACATTTGTATCGATACACATGTTTATGTATCGATACATAATACCTAAAAACAATTTTTCAAAGTGTTAAAAATAGTTTTTCGCTGTCAAGTCATTTGTAATGTTGCCAAAATATGTTCTACTATATTTTCATGTGTTTTGACAATTATTAAAACATGAGGATGAACTGGTGCACTTACATTCTCCCCCCTTTTGATAATTGATGCATAAGCTAACTAAGCCTACACCTAATATGCAATAAAATAGCAATATGTATACAGACGCAATAAACACCAAGGCTAATAATAAGCAACGCTCCCCCTGAGTTGATGCCATAATGCGTTGGACATTGTTAATAATATTCAAGACTTCTTTAGCTATTTATCCTTAGCTTGTGCATCCAAATCTCTCCCCCTTTGACAATATCAAAAAGAAGAAGAGAGCTCATTAGAAGTATCAAGTTCAAACATTTTTAACCATAGTCATATCGTGCACTTACATTTGTGGAAATGCACTATATGATAAAGTTTCCTAATCAAATAAATACATACAAAGATATGCCAAAATATATCAATGACGAATACCAAATATCATGACAAATATGGAATGTAGAATAACAAACCAAAACCAACGCATGAATATCGTAACACATCGGCATTTTAATCAAGTAACATATCCAAATATGGGACGAAATAAACAAAGCAATGCAACAAATGCATAAACACACATGATTATCGATACAAACGAAATTATCCAACATAATAAGTCATACAAAACCAAAATGAATGTTGTCAAAACACGACAACATCAAAATTATTCGTACAACCATATCGAAAGAAGAAGTCATAAGAAATAACAAAATAAAATTGTTCATGCAGTACGAGAAAATAAAAGTCAATAAAAACGAAGTTAAGCATCATTATCATCATTCATCCGGGTTGTGATTTTAGTTGAAGTATTGGTCAACGGGAGTTTGTTGCTTGATGCATTCATCCAATTGGTTTTGTAGATGATCAAACCTTGAGACATTATAAGCATGCATATCATCAAGTCTCATGGTTATCTCATTTTGGAACTTAGCTTGTTTTAAGCTCATTTTGTAAGTGCACCAGTTCATCCTCATGTTTTAATAATTGTCAAAACACATGAAAATAGAGTATAACATATTTTGGCAACATTACAAATGACTTGACAGCGAAAAACTATTTTTAACACTTTGAAAAATTGTTTTTAGGTATTATGTATCGATACATAAACATGTGTATCGATACAAATGTCCTGAAATTACTTCAGACTGATTTTGTGCGATTTGTATCGATACATATATCACTTGTATCGATACAAAAGTGATCTCTCAGAGGCAGATAGTTACCTATGTATCGAATCATGCTTGCATGTATCGATACACACTTATGCCTCTCAGAAATCCAGAAACATCATGATGTATCGAATCATGCTTGCATGATTTGATACATATCAGTCAAGATTTCAAGAAACTGATGTATGTATCGATACACACCCGTGTTTGTATCGATACATAGGTCAAATCTTTCATTTTTAACGCTGGTCAAAGGGTTTGTATCGATACAAATCATCAGTTGTATCGATACATGTCTGTGAAATTTTGCCCAAATTTGCTCAATTATATTCTCTCTTTAAATAGCAATGTGGTGTGTCATTGTAATAAAAGAGAAATCAGTGAGGAAGTTCAGAAAACGCTTTGGAGTTCAAATTGAGTGAAAATTTGGATCAAAGGTTTGATTCAACACAAGTTCATCATCTTCATCAAGTTTGCAATCACATTGAAGTTTGAGTATGGGATCAATTCAATAAGAACTGCAGATTTGTGTGATAACATTCGATACGGTTCGCGGTGAATCAGAATCGTGATCGGGTTGAATTGTGTTGAAGGTTTGGTTTCTCTCAAGGGTTCAAGATTGTGCGAATCTTGGAGTATCAACAACAAGAAGCGAAGGACTCAGCTGGACGATCGGGTGCGGATTGGCATGGGTTTGATCATTGGAATCAGAGGGCGAAGCTTCGTTGTGTGTTGAGGTTTGTTCGCATAGTTTACTTTTGATTCGTTATAGGTTTATAAGTTTTAATTGTAAAATGTGCACTTTTTGTTCATCGTTTTGATCAATATACTCTCAAATAACCCGTTTGGTTATTTGGGGGGAGACGTACCCGGCCGACCGCGAGGACGACACGAAAGCCGGGGAACTCCCTAATCAAACGCTTGTGTCTTTCTCTCTTTCATCTTTTACTTTTAGTAATCGCTTTAATTTCGAGTCAATTGGATTTTTCGTGTTCGTACGTGTGCACAAAAATTCAATTGGTTTATCTTGATTGTGATTGGATTAGATTGGATACCATAAAACTTGCTTGGGCTGTTTTAGTTGAAAACATTGAATTTCGAATAATTTGATTCCGATAATTTCTAAGTCTTTTCATACGTTCATGCTATATTACCTTTCCTGTGATCAAACGGGTGCAAAGAGACTACCGATCCGATAGGTGCTTCCGCGCATACCATTTAAACGAAACATTTTGAAAAACCTACGTTGTTTGTTTAAGGGCACTTATTCAACCCCCCCCCCCCCTTCTAAGTGATAGCCAAGTAGTCTAACAAGTGGTATCACGAGTCCGGTTAAATTTTCTTTACAAAATTCGGAGGATTGTGCCAATTATTAGAAAACATGGCTTTTGCACCGAAAGGGGCGTATAATAGGGCTCCTATATTCAATGGAGATCATTTTGATTATTGGAAAAGTAGTATGCGGATTCACATCAATTCTTTTGATGGTGAAGTGTGGAATGCTATTGAGACCGGTCCGTTTGTTCCAACAATCACCGATCCTAATGGCATTGTCACCATTAAGCCTATGGCACAATGAACGGATGATGAAAAGAAAAGGTCAATTACGATGCAAAGGCACGAAACATACTTATTTCATCCCTTGGGATTGAACAATTTTATCATGTGTCACATTGTTCTACGGCCAAAGAAATGTGGGATACATTAGTTACTCATTTTGAGGGAACTAATGAAGTCAAAATTTCGAAAATAAACACCTTAACTAAAGAATTCGAATTGTTTCATATGCAAGATGGTGAAACCATTGCGGATATGCAACAAAGATTTGTAAAAATCACCAACAAGTTACATGGTCTAGGTAAACCAATCACAAATCAAGATGCTACTAATAAGATTTTGAGATGTCTTAATAGGTCATGGCAACCAAAGGTCACCGCAATCAAAGAAGCGAATGATCTTACTACTTTGAGTCTCACAACCTTATTTGGTAAGCTAACGGAACATGAACAAGTGCTTAATTTGTTGGAAAAGCATGAGAAAGGTGAGAAAAAGGAAAAACACAACGAAAAAGAAAAAAGAAAAGGATAAGAGGTCCATTGCTCTAAAGGCCTCCAAATCCAAGTCCAAAAAGGTTGAGCAAGTGGAAAGTAGCTCAAGCGAAGACGATTCCGATGATGAGGAAATGGGGCTCTTCGTTCGACGCTACAATAGATATGTGAGAAAGAATGGGATAAAACATTCTGATGACAATCTTAAGAAGTTTCGGAAAGATAGTGGTTACCGCCGGAAGAATGAAGATGCTAGGTACTCCATGAAAGGGGCATGCAATGAATGTGGCAAAGTTGGTCATTTCAAGCCGGATTGCCCTAAGCTCAAGAGAAAAGAGAATGAGTCACCTTCATTCAAAAAGGTAAGCAAGGACAAAGGAAAGAAAGCTTATGTTGCATGGGAAAGCGGAAGCTCATCTTCCTCTTCATCATCAAGCTCTAGCTCAAGTGGTGAAGATGCATTGGCTAATGTGTTCTTAACATCTCATGATCGCAAGAAACTTGCTCCTAAAAAGGTAAATCAAAATCCCTCTAGCTCATATACACTTTTAGAATATCATGAGTTGCAAGTTGCTTTTGAAAAGTTACACAAAGAGACTAAAGAGGCTTTTCAACGACTAAAAGGTTAAATGGAAGTTAATAAATACCTTGAGGCAAAAGTTTCGGAAACGGAACTTGAGTTGAAAGCTCTCAAAGAGTCTATGATTCAAAAACCTCTTGTAACTTTTGATAGTTATGGTAACGATAGGACCGAATGTGATGGATGCTTTTACTTACGTAGAGACTTGCGAAAGTTACAAGATAAGCTAAAAGAACCATCCAAGCCGGAGATTACTTTTGCGATTGATCCATCTAAATTCAACAAATCTTTGAAACCTAGAAATAAAAAGTACAAATTTGTTGAAAAGGATTCTAAGAAAAGTAATCCTCATATCGTTTGTCATTATTGTTGTGACAAGGGTCATACTATTGCAAAATGTCATGCTAGAAAGGTCTTGGTACCAAAAGGCAAATTGCAATGGTTACCTAAGTTACACAATAATGGTGCTACTAACCAACTAGGACCCAACATGAGTTGGGGACCTATTTCAAACGTCTAAGTATGTAGGGAATTGTCTTGAAACCATTGACAAAAGACACCGACAACAATGGAGTTCAAGACTTACGAACAAGGAAATCGATGAGAAAAGCTTCAACTCGACACTTACAATGGTGCGGAAATTGATCACTTCCTCCACCTAACACTCAAGGGAAGATTCTATCCTCTACCTTTACCTTTATATTTTTTTTTTACTTAGCATTTGTATTTTGGTTCATATACATACAATTTTCATCTTAATATGATAGTTGCTTTGATGGTTGTCTAATCCTCCATTTCCAAGAATTTTGCTCAAAAATATTTATATGTTTTTGAGACTCATACGTCTTAAATGGGGATTTGACAAAAATCATTACAAGTATCATATTAAGTTCATAATTGGTTGATATATGTTGCTTTGCTCTTATATGTGACTTTGTGTGCATAAATAGACATATATTTTTCATATGATTGATTTTGGTACTTTGATTCATTTATGTGAATGCCTTATCATGCATATATGGTTTGACATGTGTTCTCATGTTATATTGTGCTTTGGTATTTTGTTTCGCTCACATACATAAGAATGTGCCTTATTGGTTATATGTGTTCCATACTTACATGTTACTTGGAAGTCATAAGAATTATTTCTTCAAACTTATAAATTCATGTGTTTTGAGAAAAATCGAAAATAATGCATTTTGGATCGATACAAATAAATACTGTATAGATACATGTTAGTTATTTTTCAAAATTTCAAAATGAACTGATATGTATCGATACATATGATGCTTGTATCGATACATAACTCTTCAGTTTGGGCAGAAACTATCTCATGTATCGATACATGCTCGCATGCTTCGATACATGCTTCAGAAAAACTAACTTGTATCGATACAAACATGATTTTGTATCGATACAAACGCGTGAAAACAGCTTTATGTATCAATTTTCATTCATTCATTCATCAAACAACACAAAAATCTCTTCTTCTCCACGAGCCAAAACAAAACCCTCATTCCCAACTCTTAAATCTCCCTCAAAACTCAACCAAAACTCACAAAATTTGACCTTAAATCACTTCAAATTCATTTACCATTCACATTACTTCATCAATTTGGTGGTTCAAGCCTCAAATCTCCACAATCAAAGACAAGGGTTTGTTCAAATTGGGTTTGTGAAAATTCTTCAAAGTTCTTCATCTCCATTCAAGGTAACTTATCCTAATTCTTACTCTCGTAGAAATGGCATCTAAAAAGTCTAGGAGTGGAAAGGAAATAGGAAGTAGTAACGATGATGTTCATAATTTTGGACTTAGGGAGGAAGAATTTGTTCATAAGGATTGTGTAACTACCTACATGCAATATTGTCGAAATAGAAGTATTTTGCCACAAAAATCGGTTAACACTGAAACACTTAGAAACTTGCATCTAGATGATGTTGCTGAAATTCTTGAAACTGAACAACTTGATAGCTTTTGTGATTTGCAAACCAAATACAATGATACTTTGGTTAGGATATTTTACGCTGGGCTACAGGAGAGAAATGAGGCTGAGTTTGAATTTCGTTGGGGACGTAAGACATATCGGTTTAGTGCGAATATGTGGTTTGACTTGTTTGGAATGAGTACCGGTAGTAGGATAACCGGAGAAGATCTTTTGGCTTATACTGAAGTTAGCCAGGTTGACTATGATTCCAATGTCTTTATTTCCTCCATAACTAGAAATGGAAATATTCCGGAAACTATGGGAACCAGTAAATTAACTGTGAACGCAAGAGTGATTTATTGGATTGTGAGTCACATATTGCGTCCAAAGAATGCTAGTTCTAGAATGGATAGGAAGGACATTGATCTCATGTTTTTATTAATGGAGGACCGGAAAGTTGACTGGCCATTCTATATTGTTAGTAGAATGTTTGACTTGAGGAACTCTAGCCGTGATCAAAGCTTTGGTTATTGTAGTTTGATTGCTAGCATCCTAAAGAAGTTCAAGGTTGAACAAAACCTTCCCATTGAGTACACTACCCTTGGAAGGTTACAAAAATTTAGTGAAACTCAAATGGCCAAGATGAACTGGACCTTGAATGTTGACAATGTCTATGTCTACAATGGTCAAGAGGAAGAAAATGTCGGCCAAGCACCTGCTCCAAGAGGTAGGAGGCAAAGAAGGAATGATAGGCAAGGTGAAGGTGAAGGTGAAGGACAAGGTGAAGAAGGGGGTAATTGGAATGAAATGATGGGCATGCTAAGGAATATGAGCATGCAACAAACAACCTTCTACAATGAGTACACTCAAAACCACCAAGCTCAAAATGCTAGGATTGAAGAGTTGTACACCACCACCAATGACCTCCGAACCTATGTGACCACCCGCTTCGATGAGATGCAAGCTCAAATGCACGGCTACTACCAATCAAACCCTTCTCCTAACCAAGACCACATGGATGATGATGATGATGATGATGCTTGATGAAATCTGTTTTTATTGCCTTTTATTTTCTCGCACCGCATGAACTATTTTTATTTTGATTTCTTATGACTTCTTTTATTTCGATTTGGTTGTACGGATAATTTTAAATGTTGTCATGTCTAGACAACATTCACTTTGGCTTGTATAACTTGATAATTTGGATAATTTTAGTTTGTATGGATGATTTCTTAGGTTTATGCATTTGTTGCATTGTTTTGTTTATTTTCGTCCCATATTTTGATATGTTGGTTGTTTTAAAATGTCGATGTGTTACGATATTCATGCGTTGGTTTTGGTTTGTTATTCTACATTCCATATTTGTCATGAAATTTGGTATTCGTCATTGATATATTTTGGCATATCTTTGTATGTATTTATATTGATTAGGAACTTTCATCATATATGTGCTTTTCGACAAATGTAAATGCACGATATGACTTTGGTTGAAATTGTTTGAACATGATACTTCTAATAGACCCTCTTCTTCTTTTTGATATTGTCAAAGGGGGAGAGATTTGGATGCACAAGCTAAGGATGAATAGCCAAAAGAAATCTTGAATATTATCAACAATGTCAAACGCATTATGGCATCAACTTAGGGGGAGCGTTGCTTATTGATTAGCCTTGATGTTTATTGCGTCTGTATACATATTGCTATTTTAATTGCATATTAGGTATAGGCTTAGTTAGCTTATGCATAGTTTTGACAATTATCAAAAAGGGGGAGAATGTAAGTGCACCAGTTCATCCTCATGTTTTAATAATTGTCAAAACACATGAAAATAGAGTAGAACATATTTTGGCAACATTACAAATGACTTGACAGCGAAAAACTATTTTTAACACTTTGAAAAATTGTTTTTAGGTATTATGTATCGATACATAAACATGTGTATCGATACAAATGTCCTGAAATTACTTCAGACTGATTTTGTGCAATTTGTATCGATACATATATCACTTGTATCGATACAAAAGTGATCTCTCAGAGGCAGATAGTTACCTATGTATTGAATCATGCTTGCATGTACCGATACACACCTATGCCTCTCATAAATCCAGAAACATCATGATGTATCGAATCATGCTTGCATGATTTGATACATATCAGTCAAGATTTCAAGAAACTGATGTATGTATCGATACACACCCGTGTTTGTATCGATACATAGGTCAAATCTTTCATTTTTAACGCTGGTCAAAGGGTTTGTATCGATACAAATCATCAGTTGTATCGATACATGTCTGTGAAATTTTGCCCAAATTTGCTTAATTCTATTCTCTCTTTAAATAGCAATGTGGTGTGTCATTGTAATAAAAGAGAAATCAGTGAGGAAGTTCAGAAAACGCTTTGGAGTTCAAATTGAGTGAAAATTTGGATCAAAGGTTTGATTCAACACAAGTTCATCATCTTCATCAAGTTTGCAATCACATTGAAGTTTGAGTATGGGATCAATTCAATAAGAACTGCAGATTTGTGTGATAACGTTTGATACGGTTCGCGGTGAATCAGAATCGTGATCGGGTTGAATTGTGTTGAAGGTTTGGTTTCTCTCAAGGGTTCAAGATTGAGATTGTGCGAATCTTGGAGTATCAACAACAAGAAGCGAAGGACTCAGCAGGACGATCGGGTGCGGATTGGCACGGGTTTGATCGTTGGAATCAGACGGCGAAGCTTCGTTGTGTGTTGAGGTTTATTCGCATAGTTTACTTTTGATTCGTTATAGGTTTATAAGTTTTAATTGTAAACTGTGCACTTTTTGTTCATCGTTTTGATCAATATACTCTCAAATAACCCTTGGGGGGAGACGTACCCGGCCGACCGCGAGGACGACAGGAAAGCCGGGGAACTCCCTAATTAAACGCTTGTGTCTTTCTCTCTTTCATCTTTTACTTTTGGTAATCGCTTTAATTTCGAGTCAATTGGATTTTTCGTGTTCGTACGTGTGCACAAAAATTCAATTGGTTTATCTTGATTGTGATTGGATTAGATTGGATACCATAAAACTTGCTTGGGCTGTTTTAGTTGAAAACGTTGAATTTCGAATAATTTGATTTCGATAATTTCTAAGTCTTTTCATACGTTCAGGCTATATTACCTTTCCAGTGATCAAACGGGTGCAAAGAGACTACCGATCCGGTAGGTGCTTCCGCGCATACCATTTAAACGAAACATTTTGAAAAACCTACATTGTTTGTTTAAGGGCACTTATTCAACCCCCCCTTCTAAGTGATAGCCAAGTAGTCTAACACATTTCCTTTAACATTTCCATAATTGCACCATTACCAATCTCCGAGGGGTCATTATCCATGCTTTCATTGTCATGTGATTCCACTCTTGGTCTCTTACCCCTTTCTTCTTGATTCCCTTATCCATGCTTTCATTGTCATGTGATTCCACAAAACTCATAATCTTTAATCTCATTATTCCACTTATAATCCATCTTTTTCATTTGAGTTAGGCTAAAAATTTGATCTCTTTTTGGTATAATCCAAAATCCCGCTACCTTGTAGGTTATTTTGAAGTGGTCTAAGATAGCGATGATCCAACTTGAATATCCGAAACAATGATCCTTCTTAGAATCTCTCAAGGCAAATAAGCGGCTCACAATGTAGTGTGGCCAATCCATTTTCTTTCTTTCCATCATAAGGTACATAAGGTCAATATCCTTCCAATCAAGTCGAGAATACGATCCACCTCTAGGCCGTAGAATGTGATTCACAATCCAAAGTAAAACCCTTGGACCTTTCTTGAGCCTACCGGCCTTTCCATTTGGACTTTTACCATTCCTAGTTAGAGTGCTAGCAAACTCAACCATATTGTACTTAGGACCATCAACATCGGTGAACTTTTGCAAGTTATTATCGGTTATCAAGCCAAATAGTTTGAACCAAAGGGTGTTAGGGAACTTGTAAATCTTTTGTCCTATACAAAACTCAAACTCAGCACCATTTTGTTCTTGTAATCCAGAATATAAAATCCTAACCAAATCCTCTATGTAAGCTCTCTTCAAGTTACAAAAGGTAGAGAGATTTTCTCTCTTAATGATCTCAGCAACCTCACTTAGATGTAATTCCTCAAGGTTCTTAACATCAACAACATTTTGAGGGATTACCTTCTTTTCCTTACAATTTCTAATGTAGAAGTGTATATAATTTTCATGAATAAAGTTCTCTTCCCTAAAGTTTTCTTCATGATCACTATCCCTTATGATCTTAGTCCTACCTTTATTCTTACTTCTATTGCTAGTAGCCATTATCAAAGTGAGGAATAGAGTAATGTTACCTTGTTGAGAGTTTGAGAAAATGAAGAATCCACACACACCCAAATTGAATAACCCTTGTCTTGAATGTGAAGATTTTGAAGGCTTGAACCACAATATTGATGAAGGAATGTGAATGAACAATGAATTTGAAGTGGTTTAGTGTCAAGTTTTGTGAGTTTGGGAATGAGGATTTTTGATGAATTTTTCGTGTAGAAGAAGAAGTGTTGGGTGTTTGATGAATGAATGAGTGAAAATTGATACATAAAGCTGTTTTTACGCGTTTGTATCGATACAAAATCATGTTTGTATCGATACAAGATAGTTTTTCTGAAGCATGTATCGAAGCATGGGAGCATGTATCGATACATGAGACAGTGTCTGCCCAAACTGAAGAGTTATGTATCGATACAAGCATCATATGTATCGATACATATCAGTTCATTTTGAAATTTTGAAAAATAACTAACATGTATCTATACAGTGTTTATTTGTATCGATCTAAAATGCATTATTTTCGATTTTTCTCAAAACACATGAACTTATAAGTTTGAAGAAATAATTTTTATGACGTCCAAATAACATGTATGTATGAAACACATATAATTAATAAGGTACACACTTATGTATGTGACCAAAAACAATACCAAAGCATATTATAACATGAGAACACATGTTAAACCATGTAAGCATGATAAACCATTCACATAAAGAATCAAAGTACCAAAATCAATCATATGAAAATATATATCTATGTATGCACACAAAGTCACATATAAGAACAAATCAAACATATACAAACCAAGTATGAACTTAATATGACAATTGTAATGATTTTTGTCAAATCCCCATTTAAGACGTATGAGTCTCAAAAAACTTATAAATATTTTTGAGCAAAATTCTTGGAAATGAAGGATTAGACAACTATCAAAGCAAATATCATATTAAGGTGAAAGTTGTATGTATATGAACCAATATACAAATGCTAAGTAAAAAGAAATATAAAGGAAAAGGTAGAGAATAGAATCTTCCCTTAAGTGTTATGTGGAGGAAGTGATCAATTTCCACAACATTGTAAGTGTTGAGTTGAAGCTTTTCTCATCATTTTCCTTGTTCGTAAGTCTTGAACTCCATTGATGTCAGTGTCTTTCGTCAATGGTTCAAGACATTCTCCTACATACTTAGACATTTGAAGTAGGTCCCCAACTCATGTTGGGTCCTAGTTGGTTAGTAGCAACATTATTGCTTAACTTGGGTAACCATTGCAATTTGCCTTTTGGTACCAAGGTTTTCCGAGCATGGCATTTTGCAATAGTATGACCCTTGCTACAACAATAATGACAAACGATATGAGAATTACTTTTCTTAGGATCCTTTTCAACAAATTTATACTTTTTATTTCTAGGTTTTAAAGATTTGTTGAATTTAGATGGATCCACCGCAAAAGTAATCTCCGGCTTAGATGGTTCTTTTAGCTTATCTTGCAACTTTCGCAAGTCTCTAGATAAGTAAAAGCATCCATCACATCCGGTTCTATCGTTACCATAACTATCAAAAGTTACAAGAGGTTTTTGAATCATAAACTCTTTGAGAGCTTTCAACTCAAGCTCCGTTTCCGAAACTTTTTCCTCAAGGTATTTATTAACTTGCATTAAACCTTTTAGTCGTTGAAAAGCCTCTTTAGTCTCTTTGTGTAACTTTTCAAAATCGACTTGCAACTCATGATATTCCAAAAGCGTATATGAGCTAGAGGGATTTTGATTTACCTTTTTAGGAGCAAGCTTCTTACGATCATATGATGTCAAGCATACATTTGCCTATACACCTTCACCACTTGAGCTAGAGCTTGATGATGAAGAAGATGAAGAGCTACTACTCTCCCATGCAACATAAGCTTTCTTTCCTTTGTCCTTGCTTCCCTTTTTGAATGAAGGTGACTCCTTCTCTTTACTCTTGAGCTTAGGGCAATCCGGCTTGAAATGACCAACTTTGCCACATTCATAGCATGCCCCTTTCTTGGAGTGCATATCATCTTCATTCTTCCGGCGGTAACCACTATCTTTCCGAAACTTCTTAAGATTGTCATCGGAATGTCTTATCCCATTCTTTCTCACATATCTATTGTAGCGTCGAACGAAGAGCCCCATTTCCTCATCATCGGAATCGTCTTCGCTTGAGCTACTTTCCACTTGCTCAACCTTTTTGGACTTTGATTTTGAGGCTTTTAGAGCAATGGACCTCTTATCCTTTTCTTTTTCCTTTTCGTTGTGATTTTCCTTTTTCTCACCTTTTTCATGCTTTTCCAACAAATTAAGCACTTGTTCATGTTCCGTTAGCTTACCAAATAAGTTTGTGAGACTCAAAGTTGTAAGATCATTCGCTCCTTTGGTTGCCATGACCTATTAAGACATCTCAAAATCTTATTAGTAGCATCTTGATTTGTGATTGGTTTACCTAGACCATGTAACTTGTTGGTGATTTTTACAAATCGTTGTTGCATATCCGCAATGGTTTCACCTTCTTGCATATGAAACAATTCGAACTCTTGAGTTAAGGTGTTTATTTTCGAAATTTTGACCTCATTAGTTCCCTCAAAATGAGTAACTAATGTATCCCACATTTCCTTAGCCGTAGAACAATGCGACACATGATAAAATTGTTCAATCCCAAGGGATGAAATAAGTATGTTTTGTGCCTTTGCATCGTAATTGACCTTTTTCTTTTCATCATCCGCCCATTGTGCCATAGGCTTATTGGTGACAATGACATTGAGGTCGGTGATTGTTGGAACAAACGGACTGTTCTCAATAGCATACCACACTTCACCATCAAAAGAATTGATGTGAATCCGCATACTACTTTTCCAATAATCAAAATGATCTCCATTGAATATAGGAGCCCTATTATACTCCCCTTTCGGTGCAAAAGCCATGTTTTCTAATAATTGGCACAATCCTCCGAATTTTGTAAACAAAATTGAACCGGGATCGTGATACCACTTGTTAGACTACTTGGCTATCACTTAGAAGGGGGGGTTGAATAAGTGATCCTTGAAACAATGTAGGTTTTAAAAAAAATTGTTTTGTTTCAATCGTGCGAGCGGAAGCACCACCGGATCGGTAGTCTATGCACCGATTGATCAAAGGAAATGTAGTATAGCCTTGGAACGATAATGAAAAGATTTGGAAATGATCGAGTTCAAAATTAATTGAATATAAACGTTTGTATTAAAATCAACCCCAAGCAAGTTACAAATATCAAAATTTAATCCAATCACAATCAAGCAATAGCAATTGAATTTTTGGTGTACCAATACGAACACGAAAAATTCAATTGATTCAAAATTAACGAAATTATGAAAAGTAAAAGATTGAGAGAGAGAGAGAGAGAGAGAGAGAGAGAGAGACATAAATGGTTTAATTAGGGAGTTCCCCAGCTTTCGTGTCGTCCTCGCGGTCGGCCGGGTACGTCTCCCCCCAAATAACCAAACGGGTTATTTGAGAGTATATTGATCAAAAATGATGAACAACAAGTGCACAATTTACAATTGAAACTTATAACCCTATAACAAATCAAAAGTAAACTATGCGAATAAACCTCAACACACAACGAAGCTTCGCCCTCTGATTCCAACGATCCGACCCGTGCCAATCCGCACTCGATCGTCCAGCTGAGTCCTTCGCTTCTTGTTGTTGAACCTTCAAGATTCGCACGATCTTGAACCCTTGAGAGAAACCAAAACCTTCGTCACAATTCAACCCGATCACGATTCTGATTCACCGCGAACCGTACCGAATGTTATCAAACAAATGTGCAATTTCTATTGAATTGATCCCATACTCAAACTTCAATTTGATTGCAAACTTGATGAAGATGATGAACTTGTGATGAATAAAACCTTTGATCCAAATTTTCACTCAATTTGAATCCCAAAGCGTTTTCTGAACACATCACATTGCTATTTAAAGAGAGAATAGAATTGAGCAAATTTAGGCAAAAATTCACAGACATGTATCGATACAACTGATGGTTTGTATCGATACAAACCCTTTGACCAGCGTGAAAAATGAAAGATTTGACCTATGTATCGATACAAACACGGGTGTGTATCCATACATATATCAGTTTCTTGAAATCTTGACTGATATGTATCAAATCTGTAAGTGCACCAGTTCATCCTCATGTTTTAATAATTGTCAAAACACATGAAAATAGGATTGAACATATTTTGGCAACATTACAAATGACTTGACAACAAAGAACTATTTTCTAAACCTTGAAAAACTGACTTTTAGGTATTTTGTATCGACACATACATAGTTGTATCGATACATATGTCCTGAAATTACTTCTGTTTGATTTTGTTCATTTTGTTTCGATACATACATTGTCTGTATCGATACAAAAGTGGTCGCTCAGAGACAGAACATCATCTGTGTATCGAAGCATGCTTGCATGTATCGATACACATCTGTATGTTCTCAAAATCCAGAAAATTCATGATGTATCGAATCATGCTTGCATGCTTCGATACATATCAGTCAAGATTTCAAGATCCTGATATTTGTATCGATACACACCCGTGTTTGTATCGATACAAAGGTCAATATTTCCATTTTTAACGTTGGTCAAAGCATTTGTATCGATACAAATGATCATTTGTATCGATACATATGTATGAAAAATTATGCCTAAATTTGCTCATTCTATTTTTACTTTAAATAGCAATGTGTGTGATATATTGTTGGTAACACAACTTAAAAAAATCTAGTGAGAACCAGTGAGAAAGCAAGAGTGCTTTGAGAGAAACACTTTGGATACAATTTGGGTGAAAAATTGGGATCAAAGTGTATCCTTCAAAAGATCATCATCTTCCATCAAGTTGCAATCATTGAAGATTGAGTATGGGATCAATCCAATAGAAGTTGTACGCTTGGTCGATAACGTTCGATACGATTCGCGGTGAATCAGAATCGTGATCGGGTTGATTTGCGAAGGAGATTTGGTTGCTTGCTAGGGATTCAAGATTGTTCGATATCTTGAAGGATCAATCGAGAAGAATTGAAGGACTCAGCTGGACGATTGTTGCAAGGAGTTGCACGGGTAAAATCGTTGGTATCAGAGGGTGAAGATTCGTTCGTCGATTGAGGTTTAGCATATTTTTACTTTTGAGTCAATATAGGTTTATTGGATTCATTGTAAATTGTGAACTTGTGTTCAAACTGTTTTTAATCAATAATACTCTCAAATAACCCGTTTGGTTATTTGGGGGGAGACGTACCCGGCCGACCGCGAGGACGACACGAAAGCCGGGGAACTCCCTAATCATCTCTTGTGTGTCGATTCGCTTTAAATTCTTACTTTACGCAATTCGCTTATATTTTGTGTCAATTGGAATTTTGTGTTCGTAAGTGTGGACAAAGGTTCAATTGCGATTATCTTGATTGTGATTGAATTTGAATATCGAATCGTATAACTTGCTTGGGACTGTTTTTGTTAATCGATTAAATTTGGATATTTTGCATTAAGCGTTCCTATAATTTTCCTAGTTCGTTCAAGGCTATACTATCTTTCCTTTCGTCAAAAGGTGCAAAGTAGACTACCGATCCGGTGGTGCTTCCGCGCATTGTTTTTAATCAAATAATTTTTAAATTGTCGTTGATTAAAGAAGCCACTTATTCAACCCCCCTTCTAAGTGGTAGCCTAGTAGTCTAACAAGTGGTATCAGAGCCTGGTTAAATTTTGTTTACAAAATTCGGTGGATTGTGCCAATTATTAGACAACATGGCTTTTGCACCTAAAGGGGCTGTAAGTGCACCAGTTCATCCTCATGTTTTAATAATTGTCAAAACACATGAAAATAGGTTGAACATATTTTGGCAAACTTTACAAATGACTTGACAACAAAGAACTATTTTTAAAACCTTGAAAAACTGACTTTTTGGTGTTTTGTATCGATACATACATTTCTGTATCGATACAAATGTCCTGAAACTTGTTCTGGTACATTTTGAGCACTTTGTATCGATACACACAGGCTCTGTATCGATACAAAAGCTTCTATACAAAAACAGAATGTTCCATATGATTCGAAACATGCTTGCATGTATCGATACATGTGTATATGTTCTGAAAAACCAGCAAGCTTCATATGATTCGAAGCATGCTTGCATGCTTAGATACATATCAGTCAAGATTTCAAGATTCTGATGTTTGTATCGATACATCCCGTGTTTGTATCGATACAAAGGTCAAGATTTTCAAAATTGAACGTTGGTCAAGGGCTTTGTATCGATACAAACAATCATTTGTATCGATACATCTACTGAAAATTATGCCTAAATTTGCTCATTCTATTTTCTCTTTAAATAGCAATGTGTGGGTTCCTTTGTAAGTAATGAAACAATCACAGTAACTGAACACAACTGAGAAATCTAGTGAGAATCATTGAGAGAGCAAGAAGTGCTTTGGGTAAAACACTTTGGATACAATTTGGGTGAAAAAAATTGGGATCAAAGTGTTATCCTTCACAAGATCATCATCTTCCATCAAGTTGCAACAATTGAAGATTGAGTATGGGATCAATCATTTAGGAGTTGTACGCTTGGTCGATAACGTTCGGTGCGATTCGTGGTGAAGCAGATTCGCGATCGGGTTGATTTGTGCAAGGAGGTTGGATTGCTCACTAGGGATCCAAGATTGTTCGATATCTTGGAGGATCAATTGAGAAGAATCGAAGGACTCAGCTGGACGATCGTTGCAAGGAGTTGCACGGGTAGGATCGTTGGAATCAGAGGGTGAAGATTCGTTCGTCGATTGAGGGTTTGCATAGTTTTACATTTTGAGTCAATATAGGTTTATTGGATTCATTGTAATTTGTGCACTTGTGTTCAAGTTGTTTTTCATTCTATACATATCTCAAATAACCCGTTTGGTTATTTGGGGGGAGACGTACTCGGACATACGCGTGGACGACGCGAAATCCGGGGAACTCCCTAATCAAATCCTCGTGTGTTGATTGCATTACTTTCATTCTTTATTGCTTTCATTATATTCGTAAACAATTGAATTTGTGTGTTCGTAAGTGTTCACAAGGATTCAATTGTTATTATCTTGTGTTGTGAATTGTTTTTGAAAGAATCGAATAACTTGCTTGGAAACGTTGTTGTTAATTGAATTAGTTTTTGAATATCTTATTCCGATCGACTTTTCCTCAATACGTTTTATCGGCTTAGTTACTTTTTCAATAAGTCAAAACGGTGCAAAGAGACTACCGATCCCGGAGTCGCTTCCGCACGCACGTTTAACCGAACAATTTTTTAAAAACTCAATTGGTTAACGGAACCACTTATTCACCCCCCTCTAAGTGGTTAGCCTCGTAGTCTAACAAGTGGTATCAGAGCCCGGTTGATTTTAAACGATTAAACCGAGTAATTTGTGCCTATTATTAGACAACATGGCTTTTGCATCAAAAGGGGCGTATAATAGGGCTCCGGTATTCAATGGAGATCATTTTGACTATTGGAAAAGTAGCATGCGTATTCATATCAATTCTTTTGATAGTGAAGTGTGGAATGCCATTGAGAATGGTCCGTTTGCTCCAACTATAACGGATGCTCATGGTGTTGTCGCAAATAAGCCAATGGCACAATGGACGGATGAGGAAAAGAAGAAAGTCAATTACGATGCGAAGGCACAAAACATTTTAATATCATCCCTTGGGATTGATCAATTCTATCATGTGTCGCATTGTGAATCGGCTAAGGAAATGTGGGACACATTGGTTACTCACTTTGAGGGTACCAATGATGTCAAGATATCCAAAATTAATACTTTGACACAAGAATTTGAGTTGTTTCATATGCTAGATGGAGAATCCATCGAGGATATGCAACAACGCTTTATCAAAATCACCAACAAGTTACACGGTTTGGGAAAACCAATTTCCAACCAAGATGCTACTAACAAAATTTTAAGATGTCTTAGTAGGAATTGGCAACCTAAGGTCACCGCGATTAAGGAAGCTAATGATCTTACCTCATTGAATCTTACAACTTTGTTTGGCAAACTCACGGAGCATGAACATGTGCTAAACTTGCTAGAAAAGCATGAGAAAAGCGAAAAGAAGGTAAAGCACAATGACAAGGAAAAGGAAAAGGACAAGAGGTCTATAGCTCTAAAAGCCTCTACTTCAAAGTCCACCAAGTCCAAAAGGATAGAGCATGTGGAAAGTAGCTCAAGCGAAGATGATTCCGATGATGAGGAAATGGGACTCTTCGTTAGGCGCTACAATAGGTATGTGAAGAAAAATGGGATAAGGCACTCCGATGAAAATCTTAAGAAATATCGGAAAGATAGTGGTTACCATAGAAGGAAGGAAGATGTCAAGTACTCTAAAAAGGGAGCATGTTATGAATGTGGACAAATCGGTCACTTTAAACCGGATTGTCCCAAGCTCAAGAGAAAGGAGAAAGAATCACCTTCATTCAAAAAGGGAAGCAAGGACAAGGGAAAGAAAGCTTACGTTGCATGGGAGAGCTCTAGCTCATCTTCCTCTTCATCATCAAGCTCTAGTTCAAGCGGTGAAGAAGGATTGGCAAATGTGTGTTTGACATCACACGATCGTAAGAAACTTGTTCCTAAAAAGGTAAACCAAAATCCCTCTAGTTCATATACTCTCTTGGAATATCATGAATTACAAGTTGCTTTTGAAAAACTACACAAAGAAACTCAAGAGGCTTTTCAACGATTAAAGGGTTTAATGCAAGTCAATAAATACCTTGAGGTTAAAGTTTCGGAAACGGAACATGAGTTGAAAGCTCTCAAAGAATCTTTGGTTCAAAAACCTCTTGTGAATTATGATAGTTGTGGAAATGAATATACCGGATGTGATGGATGCTTTTACTTAAGTAGAGATTTACGAAAACTACAAGAGAAGTTAAAAGAACCATCCAAGCCGGAGATTACTTTTGCGGTTGATCCATCTAAATTCAACAAATCTTTTAAACCGAGAAATAAAAAGTATAAATTTGTTGAAAAGGATCACAAGAAAAGTAATCCTCATATTGTTTGTCATTATTGTTGTAACAAAGGACATACGATTGCAAAATGCCAAGCACGGAAAACCTTAGTACCTAAAGGCATATTGCAATGGTTACCTAAGTTAGACAATAATGTTGATACTAACAAACTAGGACCCAATATGAGTTGGGGACCTATTTCAAATGTCTAAACATGTAGGTAAGCGTCTTGAAGCCATTGATGAGAGACATTGATAACGAGTGGCTCAAGACTTACAAACAAGTAAGGTGAAAAGATACGACTCAACCCAACACAAAACGATGTGGAAATTGATCACTTCCTTCATCAAATACTTAAGGGAAGATTCTACTCTTTAACTTTGCTTTATACATATTTTGTTTAGCATTTGTGTTTGTGATCATATACATGCATTTTCTATCTTAATATGATATAAGTTTTGATATTTGTCTAATCCTCCATTTCCAAGAATTCTTACTCAAAAATATTAATAAGTTTTTGAGCTTTATACGTCTCAAATGGGGATTTGACAAAAATCATTACAACTATCTTATTAAGTTCATATTAGAATGTATATGTTATGTTTAGCATCTATGTGTAATTTTTGCATACATACATAGATATATATATATTTTTCGCATATGATTGTTTGTGGTACTTTAACTATGTTATGTGATTTCTTTTATCATGCATCTATGGTTTAACATGTGTTCTCATGTTAAGATTTGCTTTGGTATTGCTTTGATTCACATATATACGCATATACCATCATGATTGTATGTGTTTCTTTCATACGTGTTAATTGAAAATCATCGAAATTTCTTTTTGAACCTTTTGATTCATGTGATTTGAGAAAAATTGAAAATAATGTGTTTTGGATCGATACAATGAATTGTGGATGGATACATGTCAGTTATTTTTCAAAATTTCAAATTTTTCAAAATTAACCTGACTTGTATCGATACATACAAGTGAGTATCGATACATGGCGTGCTGAGAAAAACAGCAAGGCGACCATGCTTCGAAACATACAGGTATGCTTCGATACATGCTTCAAAACAACTGACTTGTATCGATACATATTACTGTTTGTATCGATACAACCGCGTAGAAACAAGTTTTACATGACTTTTTCATTCATTCATTCATCACAACAACTCAACCACTCTTCTTCTTCAAACATGAAACTCATGAAACCTCTCCAAAACCCTTATTCCCAATTTCTCAATCTCTCTCAAAACTTAACCAAATCATCTCAAAATTTAACTCCAAATCACTCAAATTCCTTACCCATTCCTAATACTCCATCAAATTCAAGGGTTCAAGCTACATAAAATTCACATTGGAAGCTTTGAATATCTCCAAATTTGGGTACACACCTTCTTCATCTTCTCAAAATTCAAAGGTAACATCTTACTCTTCTAAACTTCTAGAATGGCTAGCAATAGTAAGAAAAATGATGGAAGGACTAAGATAATTAGGACCACTACTCATGATCAAAATTTTAGGAGAGAAAATTTCATCCATGAAAACTACTTGAACTTCTTCATTAAAAATTGCTCAGAGAAGAAAGTGATTCCTCAAAATGCTGTAAGTGTAGAAAAACTTGAGGAATTACATTTGGGTGATATTGCTGAGATCATTAGAAGAGAAAAACTTAGCACATTTTGCAATTTAAGAGATGCTTACATAGAGGAACTTGTTAGGATCTTTTATGCTGGTATACAAGAACAAAATGGTGCTGAATTTGAATTTTGTATTGGGAAGAAAATTTTCAAAGTATCCAACAAGCTATGGTTAGGACTTTTTGGGTTGGAAACCGGTAAGAAGTTGCAAAGATTCACTGATACTGAAGGTCCTAAGTATAATATGTCTGAGTTTTCTTGCACTCTAACCAAAAATGGTAAGAGTCCAAATGGAAAAGCGGGAAGGCTTAAGCAAGGACCTAGAGTTCTACTTTGGATTGTGAACCACATTCTAAGGCCTAGAGGAGGACCTTACTCTAGACTAGATTGGAAGGATATTGATTTGATGTATGTTATGATGGAAAACAAAAAGATGGATTGGCCTCACTACTTTGTTAGTCGCATGTTTGCTTTGAGAAATTCGAAAAAGGACCACTTCTTCGCATACTCTAGCTTGATTCGGAATATCTTAGAGAACTTCAAGATAACCTATAACCTCGCGGGTCTATGGATAAGTCCTGAGAGGGATCAAGTTTTTAGCATGACACAAATGAAGAAAATGGATTACAAGTGGAATGATACGACTAATGAGTATGAGTTTTGTGGAAAAGAGGATGATAATGAAGAGCCGATGCATGAAATTCAAGAGGAAAGGGGCAAAAGACTAAGATTGGAATTGCATGAAAGTGATAGCATGGAAGGTGAGTCTTCTCAAGTAAGCAACAATGCCATTATGGATATGTTGAAGGAAATGAGTTTGAAACAAGACATGTTTCAAAGTAATGTCAACAAGAGACTTGAGGATATGCATAGTTACAATGTTGCAAGGTTTGATCATCTCCAAAACCAAGTGGATGAGCTAGTAAAACAAAATTCCTCCGTTGACCATTACTTCAACCTTAACCAACAACCGGATGACATGAATGAATATTGATGATGTATCTTGTTTTTATGGCATTTCATTTCTTTTATCGCATGAACAATCTCTTTTGTTATTTCGTGACTTTCTTTATTTCGATTTGGTTGTACGGATATTATTTAATGTTGCTATGTTTTGAGCAACATTTCACTTTGGCTTGTATGACTTCATTTTGAATTATTTCGTATGTTTGGATTATTATTGTATGTTTATGCATTTAATTGCATGGTTTTGTTTATTTTTTCGTCCCATATTTTGGTATGTTTTATTACAAAAATGTCGATGTGTTTTAAATAATCATGAGTTGGTTTATGGTTTGTCGTTCTACATTCCATGTGTTATCATGATATTTGGTATTCGTCATTGATATATTGTGGCATATCGTTATATGTAATTATTTTGATTAGGATACTATATCATAAAGTGCATTTCGACAAATGTAAGTGCACGATATGTTTAATAGATGGAAAATTTGCTTGGACTTGTTACTGCTAATGTGCTCTCTTCTTCTTTTTGATATTGTCAAAGGGGGAGAGATTTGGATGCACAAGCTAAAGGATCATCAAACGCATTATGGCATCAACTCAGGGGGAGCAAGCTTTTGTGATTAAGCCTTGGTGTTGTTTTTGCGTCTGTATATCATTGCTATTTTTATTTGCATAATAGGTATAGGCTTAGTTTAGCTTATGCATAGTTTTGACAATTATCAAAAAGGGGGAGAATGTAAGTGCACCAGTTCATCCTCATGTTTTAATAATTGTCAAAACACATGAAAATAGGTTGAACATATTTTGGCAAACTTTACAAATGACTTGACAACAAAGAACTATTTTTAAAACCTTGAAAAACTGACTTTTTGGTGTTTTGTATCGATACATACATTTCTGTATCGATACAAATGTCCTGAAACTTGTTCTGGTACATTTTGAGCACTTTGTATCGATACACACAGGCTCTGTATCGATACAAAAGCTTCTATACAAAAACAGAATGTTCCATATGATTCGAAACATGCTTGCATGTATCGATACATGTGTATATGTTCTGAAAAACCAGCAAGCTTCATATGATTCGAAGCATGCTTGCATGCTTAGATACATATCAGTCAAGATTTCAAGATTCTGATGTTTGTATCGATACATCCCGTGTTTGTATCGATACAAAGGTCAAGATTTTCAAAATTGAACGTTGGTCAAGGGCTTTGTATCGATACAAACAATCATTTGTATCGATACATCTACTGAAAATTATGCCTAAATTTGCTCATTCTATTTTCTCTTTAAATAGCAATGTGTGGGTTCCTTTGTAAGTAATGAAACAATCACAGTAACTGAACACAACTGAGAAATCTAGTGAGAATCATTGAGAGAGCAAGAAGTGCTTTGGGTAAAACACTTTGGATACAATTTGGGTGAAAAAAATTGGGATCAAAGTGTTATCCTTCACAAGATCATCATCTTCCATCAAGTTGCAACAATTGAAGATTGAGTATGGGATCAATCATTTAGGAGTTGTACGCTTGGTCGATAACGTTCGGTGCGATTCGTGGTGAAGCAGATTCGCGATCGGGTTGATTTGTGCAAGGAGGTTGGATTGCTCACTAGGGATCCAAGATTGTTCGATATCTTGGAGGATCAATTGAGAAGAATCGAAGGACTCAGCTGGACGATCGTTGCAAGGAGTTGCACGGGTAGGATCGTTGGAATCAGAGGGTGAAGATTCGTTCGTCGATTGAGGGTTTGCATAGTTTTACATTTTGAGTCAATATAGGTTTATTGGATTCATTGTAATTTGTGCACTTGTGTTCAAGTTGTTTTTCATTCTATACATATCTCAAATAACCCGTTTGGTTATTTGGGGGGAGACGTACTCGGACATACGCGTGGACGACGCGAAATCCGGGGAACTCCCTAATCAAATCCTCGTGTGTTGATTGCATTACTTTCATTCTTTATTGCTTTCATTATATTCGTAAACAATTGAATTTGTGTGTTCGTAAGTGTTCACAAGGATTCAATTGTTATTATCTTGTGTTGTGAATTGTTTTTGAAAGAATCGAATAACTTGCTTGGAAACGTTGTTGTTAATTGAATTAGTTTTTGAATATCTTATTCCGATCGACTTTTCCTCAATACGTTTTATCGGCTTAGTTACTTTTTCAATAAGTCAAAACGGTGCAAAGAGACTACCGATCCCGGAGTCGCTTCCGCACGCACGTTTAACCGAACAATTTTTTAAAAACTCAATTGGTTAACGGAACCACTTATTCACCCCCCTCTAAGTGGTTAGCCTCGTAGTCTAACAGGGGCGTATAATAGGGCTCCGATATTCAATGGAGATCATTTTGACTATTGGAAAAGTAGTATGCGTATTCACATCAATTCTTTTGATGGTGAAGTGTGGAATGCATTTGAGAACGGTCCGTTTGTTCCAACAATCACCGATGCTCATGGCATTGTCACCAATAAGCCTATGGCACAATGGACGGATGAGGAAAAGAAAAAGGCCAATTACGATGCAAAGGCACAAAATATTTTAATATCATCCCTTGGGATTGATCAATTCTATCATGTGTCACATTGTCAATCGGCTAAGGAAATGTGGGACACATTGGTAACTCACTTTGAGGGTACCAATGATGTAAAGATATCCAAAATTAATACATTGACACAAGAATTTGAGTTGTTCCATATGCTAGATGGTGAGACCATCGAGGATATGCAACAACGATTTATCAAAATAACCAACAAGTTACACGGTTTGGGAAAGCCAATCACAAATCAAGATGCCACTAACTGTAACAGCCGTATTTTAATAATAGGATTTTGTGTGATTATTGATTTATTATTAATTTGATTGAATACATGTGATTTTGTTATTTTATGAATAATTATGTTTTGGATAAGTGAAGGGTATTTTAGTAACCTTTTTATAGTAATTTTGTTGGGTTATTTATTATTTAGTGAGATAATGTTCATTTTAGGAAAGAGTAGAGTAATTAATTATTAAGTGAGTGAGTAGTGTTACTTTAGAATAGAAATGGTTGGGCTTAGATAAATGGGCCTAAACTTAAGAAGAGGGATAATTTGGTCTTTGTGGTTTATTAGGGTTTAGTAGAGTTTTGTTGAGAATTAGAAAGAGAGAGAGTTCATTTCTCAAAGAATAGAAAAGGAGGAGGTAGAAAGAGAAAGAAAGTGAAGAGAAGAAGAAGAAGAAGAAGGTGGAAGTAGAGGTGAAGAGGAGGACTAGAGAATCCATCCTAAGAGAAGGTAAGAGAGTAGTTATGAATTCAATTTGAGATGAATCAAGAGAGAGGAGATGTCTATTCTCCATTCCCAATCTCTCTCATCTCTTGGTGGGAATTGGGGTTTTAGGGAATGTGATTCTTTGTTGTTAATTGATGATATGAGATGGGTTTATATGTTTCTATATGATTCTTGATTGATTTTGCATGATCAAAACCATAACCTTATGTTTCAATTGATGAATCATTGGAATGGGTTTTTGAAAAAAAAAGGGTTTATGAGTTTGTGTGAGAAATTTATAAATTCAAGTATGAAATGATGTTTATTTGAGTTGAATATTGTACTTCGATGCTTGAGATGATTATAAATGATTAAAGTTGCTTCCTTTATGTGTTTCTATGCATTGGATAATGATTTAAGAACCTTTGAGTTAATGGGTTTCAACTTGTAATTTGGAAAATCAAAGATTTGTGTAAGAAAAACTGTCATTTTAGAAAATCTGAAGAAAGATCGTCATTTTTGACCCCTTTAAACCTCGAATTGGAATTTTTGTTAAACATGAAAGTTGTAGGTCTCGTTCTTAGCTTTCCAACGCATGTTCACACATCGCATTTGGATCAACGTAGCCCGAGTTATGGCCGATTTGGTGAAACAGATCAACCTGCAAAATTCTGCAGGAAGAATCTGCCAATTTCGCCTGCGCGAACGTAACGGCCAGTCAACAAGGTTGACTTTGACTTTGGTTGAATTTTTGACTTTTTGTTGACTTATGCACCCGGAACCTATTTTTAATAATTTTTCGCGTAGAATCCGATTCCGGAGTTCGTTTTCTGAGATTATGTTTAGTTATGGATGTTTACCCAATTTTAATGTTACTTAATGTGTTAAGTAAAAAATTGATATGTCTAATTAAATGAGACTATGTTGATGAAGATGAACTGAGATGATATGACATGTGCTATGTGATTTGTGTGCTTGTACGTATAACTATGATGATGATGTGTTGAGATGTTGATGAGATCTTGAGATGGAATTATTAGGTTGAGATATCCTAATATTCATTAGTTGAATTGTGTAAGAGTATCATCATAAGTTGTATATGTACATTCATGCATTCATAAAGTCCCCCATGACTTAAAACTGACTTGAGACGAAGTCCCCCATGACTTAAAACTGACTTGAGACGAAATTGGATATAATTCTATCCTAAAATGTGTTGAGGGTACCACATGCATATAGATGTGTCTAGGGTGACATATCATCGATGATGGCATTAGATGCATTAGGAATTTGTGCATTCTAATTGATAATTGTTAAGTGATGTGATGTGCTATTTTAATTGATGGATATGCTTAATTATAATGCTTGGTTGGATGTTTAATTCATGAATATGACTTTTCTATATTCATTATGCTTTGAGATGCATGTAACTAGACAAGATTGTTGTCTAGTCATAACCATGTTATTTTTATAATGTAAGTGTACCTTATGCTTATTATTATAATCTTGGATTGTAGCTAACTCTCTGTTTTGTGTACTTGCTGGACCTTTGGGGGTCCAGATTCTCAGGTTTTGGTTATGACCATGTCGTCGGTGATGCTCCGCTCTGATTAGGACACGGGAAAGGGTTTACCTTTTATGTATATTATGAGTCTTTTATTTCTTATTTATTTTATTAAGGTGGTATCATTTTCAAATGATTTTGTATAAGTGATATTTTTACTAATTGAGTTAATTAGTAGTGATTTGATGAAGTATGTAATACTCAAACCTTTGTGTTTTATAATTACAACTTTATTTTCCGTTGCGCATTTTTAAATTTTTTTTTTATAAAACTAGAAATAGTTAGATAATAAGTTTGGGTGTTACAATTTGGTACCAGAGCTCCGGTTATCTTCAGACTGTGTGGGTTATGTGTCGATCAGAGCAAGTCTGTGCGTTCAGACTAAGTGAGCATAGTGTCTTGTGTGATTGTTGTGTCTTTTGTGATTTTAATTTTTGTGTCTTTTGTGATTTTAATTGTTGTAGCTACACTTGCACATTAGTCACTATTAAACTATTTTACAAATGTATGATTAGTTTCATGATTTTTGTAGCATGTTGGTTTACTTATTATTATAATCTTAGTCACTATTAAGATTGATAATTATCTTAGTTGTAAATTATTAAGTCAACCAATGAGTATGTGTTCTTTGATGTTGATTCATGATGAATGTTATGTGTTTATGATTATCATAGTTGTATGTGCTTAAAGCTATAATCTTTGTGTAGTTTTGACATGATTTTATTTATTTATGATTTCATGATAAGTGAGTGATGATAACATGATATATATGTACGTAATTGATAATGAATATGCATTAATCATCATTATTTTGAAATGTGACTTAATGATGATATTCGTTGTTTATATTTTCATTCGATGAAATGAGCGAATATTATTATTGTCACTAATTGTGCTTATTCTTCAAAACTTGATAATATGATTATTGTTGATTTCAAGATAATGACTTAGATGTTGATGTCTTCTCGTTATTGCTCGATTTAAAATTATGTTTGTATATGAGTATAGATTTCTTTATTGGTGAAAAATCTATGTTATATGAAATAAAGTGCGATTGTTTATGCATATGTCGTAATTGAATATTGTGATAAGTCATTCATGATGCTTAAGTGTGTAGTATGATTGAAATATGAAAACGATGATATGCATATATTTGTGGAATTAATTGATAATTTATATATATGAATGAAATAGTGATATTACTTGAATGCTTTAACATGACTATTATTAATGAATATTCATGAAATATTGTGATCTATGTAGATGAGAATGTATTGGTGCATTATATGTATTGCAAATGACTTATCGATTATGTATGAAATTAATTTCACGAATCTTCTTGCTAGTCCCTTGTGAATATGTCGTTTTACTTGATTCTTGAAACTTGTGCTTTAATTGGCAACGACTTTAGCATGTATAATTCTCGCTTCATGTTTGATTGCTAATGTGAATTATGGTTTAAGTTCTAAATTGTTAATGCTTATATCGTTATGAGAAAAATGTGATGATTAGGTAATTTCACATGTTTTGATGTTGATTCGTGATTATTATGTCTCTATGTTAGTTATAACTTTGTATGCTTAAGATTATGACTCTTGCGTTTTAATGAACCATAATCAGAGTTTTTGCGATTTTTATCATTCTAACATGATGCAATTGTATCTGTTGATTGATGATGGATGATGTTTTTCTCTAGTTGCTCAAATACGAGACTTGTTGTTCCCTTTGTATTTTGGCATGAGTAGATTAAATGCGAATATAGTAATGGTGTTATTATTCGAACTTGTATACGATAATGAAATTTATTTTATGCAGTGTAGGATTCAAATAAGACTTGAATATGTTAATGGAATGATAGTTTAATTGAACTATAGTAGTGGAGTTGATGTGTGTTACCATGCATGAATGATTCGTAATTGATAGAATATAAATGCATCTATGCTATGTTTTATGTAAATACAAATTGTTGAATTCTTAAGATATATCGTTGTGGAATATCTATCTTACTTGTTTTAATTTAATTCCTAACTTTTAAAGTTTAGAGACCATGTATGCTAATTAAATGTTTATGTGATATGTTGTGATATGCTTTTATATAATCATACGTAAATGCTTTACATGTTTATTCATTTATGCTACTTCAATATTATGTCTGTTTATTGATGTTAATAAGTGGTTAGATATTGTATGTTGTATTTCGTAGTCTACCCTTCATATGCGACATGTGTGTGGACAATGTCGATATTAGTTTCCTTTTGGGAGGAGTAAGTTTAGAACCGTAGGAGCCTATAGTTAGGTGTGAGAATCGATAAGTTTTAGATGAAGTTGCAAATGGGTTTGAGATAAGTGGGGAAGAAAGTTATAATTATCGGATATGTTTGAGTGTAGGAGAATGAGATAGATAAAGATGAATAAGTGGTATGAGGGAATAGTTAGAATTTCGAAGGATTCATATTTTTAGATTGAGTTGTCATCCGAGTTGAGATAAGGCAATGGCAGATACTTAAAGAAGTAAGTTTTGCGGATGTCGACGAAAGAGTTGGAGTTAAGTGAATTGTTCAGAAGTGTGAGGATGATATGGGAGACAACACTTAGGAGTGTGAAGTTGAGAATGATGAAATTGGCAAATTGCATTCTTGAGGAAGTTAGATAGGATTGAAAAGTGGATTGGATTGAATGGACCGATTGATGCAAATCAGTCAAAGTTAAGAGATGGACCTTCAAATAGATAAGGAAAATGTTATGAGATTCTAAGATGAGATTTTGTGATTGGAATTACCGAGTTCGAGAGAATTTTAAGAGGAGGTTGTGGTGGAATTAGAACGATGAGGTCGTTAAGTAGAAGGGTATATTAGAAATGGTGATGTGAGATTTAGGAAATCGAGATAAAGTTAGGTGTGAAGTGTCTCTAATAGGAAGATAAGGAATAAGGGAGTTAGTCGTTGGAAGGATGTGTTAAACATGAGTATCGGAGAACGTTTTTGTAACCTTTCAGAAATAGAACAAGTTAAGTAGTTGTGTAACGAAGATTCGTTGGGTGTAAGTATCGTACTTGATGAGGAAAGTAGAGGACCGTAGCTATAATATTCATGGACGGTTGACAGTAGTGAGTTGATGGATGAGTTAAGATATAATTGGATGACGATATCTCAATGGAAAGAGTGATATTGGAAAAGTTTGTGTCAAGGAATACAAAGTTGATTATGAGATGACTTGAGAACAAAGTAATTATATGGGAAAACTGGATGTAAGGAATTTTAGTTATCAATTAGACGTCGAGATTGTGTTATCAAGTGAGTAGTTGGGGTATGACTCATTTATGAATATGCAATTTAGCAAAGCTAAGATATTAAAGGGATGATTAAGGACTTATGGAAACCAAGACGTTGTAGAATGGGTTAGTTATTCTTTTTAGGTAGTATTTTGAGAACTATGGAATGATACTCAATGGAAGTTTCATGCTTAAGAAAGCATTATCGTAGCTTGGTAAGGATGGTTTGTGCCACCATAATGATTATTGTCCATTTATTAACAAATTAAGGAACTTGCCGTCCTTGATCTCTTGTTAATGGATAGACAAGATTGTGTTGATTGGATGAGACTAATCTTATCAAACTTTGGTAGTGACTAGAATTTTGGATATTTTGTTGGAGAATGGATGAAGTGGTTTATTCGTGTTGTTTAGTCGGACAATTTTCGAGGGCGAAAATTCTTTTAAGTGGGGAAGAGTTGTAACAGCCGTATTTTAATAATATGATTTTGTGTGATTATTGATTTATTATTAATTTGATTGAATACATGTGATTTTGTTATTTTATGAATAATTATGTTTTGGATAAGTGAAGGGTATTTTAGTAACCTTTTTATAGTAATTTTGTTGGGTTATTTATTATTTAGTGAGATAATGTTCATTTTAGGAAAGAGTAGAGTAATTAATTATTAAGTGAGTGAGTAGTGTTACTTTAGAATAGAAATGGTTGGGCTTAGATAAATGGGCCTAAACTTAAGAAGAGGGATAATTTGGTCTTTGTGGTTTATTAGGGTTTAGTAGAGTTTTGTTGAGAATTAGAAAGAGAGAGAGTTCATTTCTCAAAGAATAGAAAAGGAGGAGGTAGAAAGAGAAAGAAAGTGAAGAGAAGAAGAAGAAGAAGAAGAAGGTGGAAGTAGAGGTGAAGAGGAGGACTAGAGAATCCATCCTAAGAGAAGGTAAGAGAGTAGTTATGAATTCAATTTGAGATGAATCAAGAGAGAGGAGATGTCTATTCTCCATTCCCAATCTCTCTCATCTCTTGGTGGGAATTGGGGTTTTAGGGAATGTGATTCTTTGTTGTTAATTGATGATATAAGATGGGTTTATATGTTTCTATATGATTCTTGATTGATTTTGCATGATCAAAACCATAACCTTATGTTTCAATTGATGAATCATTGGAATGGGTTTTTGAAAAAAAAAGGGTTTATGAGTTTGTGTGAGAAATTTATAAATTCAAGTATGAAATGATGTTTATTTGAGTTGAATATTGTACTTCGATGCTTGAGATGATTATAAATGATTAAAGTTGCTTCCTTTATGTGTTTTTATGCATTGGATAATGATTTAAGAACCTTTGAGTTAATGGGTTTCAACTTGTAATTTGGAAAATCAAAGATTTGTGTAAGAAAAACTGTCATTTTAGAAAATCTGAAGAAAGATCGTCATTTTTGACCCCTTTAAACCTCGAATTGGAATTTTTGTTAAACATGAAAGTTGTAGGTCTCGTTCTTAGCTTTCCAACGCATGTTCACACATCGCATTTGGATCAACGTAGCCCGAGTTATGGCCGATTTGG
Source organism: Trifolium repens (assembly GCA_030408175.1). Classification (NCBI taxonomy): domain Eukaryota; kingdom Viridiplantae; phylum Streptophyta; class Magnoliopsida; order Fabales; family Fabaceae; genus Trifolium; species Trifolium repens. The sequence continues at coordinate 34,490,158 of CP125838.1, read as the reverse complement.
TGAAACAGATCAACCTGCAAAATTCTGCAGGAAGAATCTGCCAATTTCGCCTGCGCGAAATTAGCTCGCTTGCGCGAACGTAACGGCCAGTCAACAAGGTTAACTTTGACTTTGGTTGACTTTTTGACTTTTTGTTGACTTATCCACCCGGAACCTATTTTTAATAATTTTTCGCGTAGAATCCGATTCCGGAGTTCGTTTTCTGAGATTATGTTTAGTTATGGATGTTTACCCAATTTTAATGTTACTTAATGTGTTAAGTAAAAAATTGATATGTCTAATTAAATGAGACTATGTTGATGAAGATGAACTGAGATGATATGACATTTGCTATGTGATTTGTGTGCTTGTACGTATAACTATGATGATGATGTGTTGAGATGTTGATGAGATCTTGAGATGGAATTATTAGGTTGAGATATCCTAATATTCATTAGTTGAATTGTGTAAGAGTATCATCATAAGTTGTATATGTACATTCATGCATTCATAAAGTCCCCCATGACTTAAAACTGACTTGAGACGAAGTCCCCCATAACTTAAAACTGACTTAGACGAAATTGGATATAATTCTATCCTAAAATGTGTTGAGGGTACCACATGCATATAGATGTGTCTAGGGTGACATATCATTGATGATGGCATTAGATGCATTAGGAATTTATGCATTCTAATTGATAATTGTTAAGTGATGTGATGTGCTATTTTAATTGTTGAATATGCTTAATTATAATGCTTGGTTGGATGTTTAATTCATGAATATGACATTTCTATATTCATTAGGCTTTGAGATGCATGTAACTAGACAAGATTGTTGTCTAGTCATAACCATGTTATTTTTATAATGTAAGTGTACCTTATGCTTATTATTATAATCTTGGATTGTAGCTAACTCTCTATTTTGTGTACTTGCTGGACCTTTGGGGGTCCAGATTCTCAGGTTTTGGTTATGACCATGTCGTCGGTGATGCTCCGCTCTGATTAGGACACGGGAAAGGGTTTACCTTTTATGTATATTAAGAGTCTTTTATTTCTTATTTATTTTATTAAGGTGGTATCATTTTCAAATGATTTTGTATAAGTGATATTTTTGCTAATTGAGTTAATTAGTAGTGATTTGATGAAGTATGTAATACTCAAACCTTTGTGTTTTATAATTACAACTTTATTTTCCGTTGCGCATTTTGAAATTTTTTTTTTTATAAAACTAGAAATAGTTAGATAATAAGTTTGGGTGTTACACTAACAAAATTTTAAGATGTCTTAGTAGGTGTTGGCAACCGAAGGTCACCGCGATTAAGGAGGCGAATGAGAAAAGTGAGAACAAGGAAAGTGACAAGATAAGATTCAACTCAACACACACAATGGTGTGGAAATTGATCACTTCCTCCACCTAACACTTAAGGGAAGATTCTATTCTTTAACTTTACTTTTATACGTTTTACTTAGCATTTGTATCTTGGTTCATATACATACAATTTCTATCTTAATATGATATTGGTTTTGATAGTTGTCTAATCCTCCATTTCCAAGAATTTTGCTCAAAAATATTGATAAGTTTTTGAGACCCATACGTCTTAAATGGGGATTTGACAAAGATCATTACAACTGTCTTATTAAGTTCATATTAGGTTGTATATGTTTTCTTTTTATGTGACTTTGTGTGCATACATAAACATACATTTCTCATATGATTGATTTTGGTACTTTGATTGATTTATGTGATTACCTTATCATGTATTTGTGGTTTAACATGTGTTCTCGTGTTAAAATATGCTTTGGTATTGCTTTTGTTCACATATATATGCATGTACCTTTATGATTATATGTGTTTCTTACATACATGTTATTTGAAAGTCATAAAAATTATTTTTGAAACTTATAAGTTCATGTGTTTGAAGAAAAATTGAAAATTATGCATTTTGGATCGATACAAATAAATTTTGCATGGATACATGTCAGTTATTTTTCAAATTTTCAAAATAAACTGATATGTATCGATACATATGAGCTTGTATCGATACATAGCTCTTCAGTTTGGACAGAACGTTACTCATGTATCGATGCATGCCTACATGCTTCGATACATGCTTCGAAACGACTGACTTGTATCGATACAAACATTAATATGTATCGATACAAAACGCGTGAAACAATTTTATATGACAATTTTCATTCATTCATGCATCAAATCATCACAAACCTCTTCTTCTCCAACATGAAAACTCTCAAAACCCTCATTCCCAATTCTCAATCTCCCTCAAAACTCAACCAAAACTTCCAACATTTGACTTCAAACCACATCAAATTTTGTACCCATTCATAATCCTCCATCAATTTAATGGTTCAAAGTCTATAAAATTCACATTGGAAGCAAGGAGTATCTCAACTTGGGTTTACACATTCTTCATCTCTTCAAACTTTCAAAGGTAACATTTCACTACTTCTCACCTTAAAAATGTCTAGCAATATAAAGAAGAATGATGGTAGGACTAAGATAATCAAGGTTTCTACTCATGATCAAAACTTTAAGAGAGAAAATTTTATCCATGAAAACTACTTGAACTTCTTCATTAGAACTTGCATGGAAAAGAAAGTGATTCCCCAAAATGCTGTGAGTGTTGAGAAACTTGAGGAATTACATTTGGGTGATGTTGCTGAAATCATTAGGAGAGAAAATCTCACTAACTTTTGCAATCTAAGAGATGCTTACATAGAGGACTTAGTTAGAATCTTCTACTCCGGTATACAAGAGCAAAATGGTGCTGAATTTGAGTTTTGTATAGGAAGGAAGATTTTCAAGGTCTCTAACAATCTTTGGTTTAAACTTTTTGGCTTGAAATCCGATACGAACCTAACCAAGTTCACTGATGTTGAGGGTCCTAAGTACAATATGACTGAGTTTGCTAGCACCCTAACCAAGAATGGTAAAAGTCCAAATGGAAAAGCCGGTAGACTCAAGCAAGGTCCAAGAGTTTTACTGTGGGTGGTGAATCACATTCTAAGACCTAGAGGTGGACCATACTCTAGACTCGACTGGAAGGACATTGATCTTATGTACGTCATGATGGAAAAGAAGCAAATGGATTGGCCACACTACTTCGTGAGCCGTATGTTTGCCTTGAGAAATTCTAAGAAGGATCATTTCTTCGGATATTCGAGTATGATTTGCACCATCTTGGAACACTTCAAACTAACCCTTAACTTGGCAGGATCTTGGACTAGCCCAAAGAGAGATCAAATCTTTAGCATGACTCAGATGAAAAAGATGGATTATAAGTGGAATGATGTGATTAAGGACTATGAGTTTTGTGGAAAGGAGGATGAAGATGAGGAGCAAATGCAAGGTAATAAAGAGGAAAGGGGTAAAAGACTAAGAGTGGAATCGATTGGAGGTGAAAGCATGGAAGGTGACTCCTCGGAAGTTAGCAATGGTGCAATCATGGGAATGCTTAAGGAAATAAGCTTAAGGCAAGCAATGTTCCAAAATGAAGTCACCAAGAGACTTGATGATATGCATGGTTACAATGTCACAAGGTTTGATCATCTCCAAAACCAAGTGGATGAACTCATCAAGCAACAAACTTCCGTTGACCACTACCTTAACCCCAACCTAAACCCGGATGGCATGAATGAGGATCTTTGATGTTTAAATGTTTTTTGCATTTTACTTCTCTCTTCGCATGAACAATTTCTTTTGTTACTTCTTGACTTTTGATGATTTCGATTTGGTTGTACGAATATTTTTAATGTTGCCCTGTTTGGGCAACATTCATTTTGGATATGTACGACTTTATTTTGGATAATTTCGTATGTTTGGATTATTTGATTTTATGTTTATGCATTTGTTGCATTGTTTTGTTTATTTCGTCCCATATTTTGGTATGTTACTTGTTTACAAATGTCGATGTGTTTCAATACTCATGAGTTGGTTTATGGATTGTTGTTCTACATTCCATGTTTTATCATGATATTTGGTATTCGTCATTGATATATTTTGGCATATCTTTGTATGTATTTATTTTGATTAGGAAACTATATCATAAAGTGCATTTCGACAAATGTAAGTGCACGATGTGATCAATTGATTAAAAATTGCTTGGACTTGTTACTTCTAATGTGCTATCTTCTTCTTTTTGATATTGTCAAAGGGGGAGAGATTTGGAATGCACAAGCTAAAGATGATCAAAACGCATTATGGCATCAACTCAGGGGGAGCGAGCTTATTTGATGACTAGCCTTGGTGTTTTAATTGCGTCTGTATTACATTGCTATTTTTATTTGCATAATAGGTATAGGCTTAGTTTAGCTTATGCATTATTTTGACAATTATCAAAAAGGGGGATAATGTAAGTGCACCAGTTCATCCTCATGTTTTAATAATTGTCAAAACACATGAAAATAGGATTGAACATATTTTGGCAACATTACAAATGACTTGACAACAAAGAACTATTTTCTAAACCTTGAAAAACTGACTTTTAGGTATTTTGTATCGATACATACATAATTGTATCGATACATATGTCCTGAAATTACTTCTGTTTGATTTTGTGCATTTTGTTTCGATACATACATTGTCTGTATCGATACAAAAGTGGTCTCTCAGAGACAGAACATCATCTGTGTATCGAAGCATGCTTGCATGTATCGATACACATCTGTATGTTCTCAAAATCCAGAAAATTCATGATGTATCGAATCATGCTTGCATGCTTCGATACATATCAGTCAAGATTTCAAGATCCTGATATTTGTATCGATACACACCCGTGTTTGTATCGATACAAAGGTCAATATTTCCATTTTTAACGTTGGTCAAAGCATTTGTATCGATACAAATGATCATTTGTATCAATACATGTATGAAAAATTATGCCTAAATTTGCTCATTCTATTTTTACTTTAAATAGCAATGTGTGTGATCTGTTGTTGGTAACACAACTGAGAAAAATCTAGTGAGAACCAGTGAGAAAGCAAGAGTGCTTTGAGAGAAACACTTTGGATACAATTTGGGTGAAAAATTGGGATCAAAGTGTATCCTTCACAAGATCATCATCTTCCATCAAGTTGCAATCATTGAAGATTGAGTATGGGATCAATCCAATAGAAGTTGTACGCTTGGTCGATAACGTTCGATACGATTCGCGGTGAATCAGAATCGTGATCGGGTTGATTTGCGAAGGAGGTTTGGTTGCTCGCTAGGGATTCAAGATTGTTCGATATCTTGAAGGATCAATCGAGAAGAATTGAAGGACTCAGCTGGACGATTGTTGCAAGGAGTTGCACGGGTAAAATCGTTGGAATCAGAGGGTGAAGATTCGTTCGTCGATTGAGGTTTAGCATAGTTTTACTTTTGAGTCAATATAGGTTTATTGGATTCATTGTAAATTGTGCACTTGTGTTCAAACTGTTTTTAATCAATAATACTCTCAAATAACCCGTTTGGTTATTTGGGGGGAGACGTACCCGGCCGACCGCGAGGACGACACGAAAGCCGGGGAACTCCCTAATCATCTCTTGTGTGTCGATTCGCTTTAAATTCTTACTTTACGCAATTCGCTTATATTTTGTGTCAATTGGAATTTTGTGTTTGTAAGTGTGCACAAAGGTTCAATTGCGATTATCTTGATTGTGATTGAATTTGAATATCGAATCGTATAACTTGCTTGGGACTGTTATTGTTAATCGATTAAATTTGGATATTTTGCATTAAGCGTTCCGATAATTTTCCTAGTTCGTTCAAGGCTATACTATATTTCCTTTGGTCAAAAGGTGCAAAGTAGACTACCGATCCGGTGGTGCTTCCGCGCATTGTTTTTAATCAAATAATTTTTAAATTGTCGTTGATTAAAGAAGCCACTTATTCAACCCCCCTTCTAAGTGGTAGCCTAGTAGTCTAACAAAATCATGCAGGCATGATTCGATACATCATGTTCTTTCTAGATTTCTGAGAGGCATAGGTGTGTATCGATACATGCAAGCATGATTCGATACACATGTAACTCTCTGCCACTGAGAGACCACTTTTGTATCGATACAAGTGATATATGTATCGATACAAATTGCACAAAATCAGTCTGAAGTAATTTCAGGACATTTGTATTGATACACATGTTTTATGTATCGATACATAATACCTAAAAACAATTTTTCAAAGTGTTAAAAATAGTTTTTCGCTGTCAAGTCATTTGTAATGTTGCCAAAATATGTTCTTCTCTATTTTCATGTGTTTTGACAATTATTAAAACATGAGGATGAACTGGTGCACTTACAGGGTGGAGTTTGATAGAATGGATGACATTATCTGAAGGCTTGAAAGCATTCTCTCTGTCATAGCATGGCGCAATATTTGCCAAATTCTTGTCAAAGGTTTGCTTAGATATAGTGTCTACCTCTGACATGTAGAAACTTTGGTCAGCTTCAATGTTTTCCACACAACCATCTTCTCTCCAAAGTATCAACTTTTGGTGAAGGGTAGATGAGACAGCACCCACTCCATGAATCCACTCCCTTCCCAACAGCAAGTTGAAGTTTGCCTTGGATTCAACTACCAAGAACAAAGTTGGTCGAACTATACTGCCCACAGCAATATCTACTTGAATTGCCCCCCTAGAATATCCTGTCTTTCCTTCATAGTTTGACAAAACAATGTTATGGGCTGACAAATCACAATCATATTTGCCAATTTTGGGCAACATAGATAAAGGCATCAGATTAACAGTATCACCTCCATCTATTAGCACTTTGTTAATTCCAACTCCCTCAACTTTTGCTCTGATGAAAAGAGGTTTGCGATGGCTTTGCATGCCTATGTATGACCTTTCGAATGTAGCTTGTTGCTCTTCGATACAGCCATTATTCATGATATAATAACACATTGACTTTGGATCAACCATTTCTAACTGGTCAAAATCAGTTTCGAGCTCAGTTACTTCTGAGTGAACATCATATTCTGATGGTAATATGGAAACCACACATATTACATCAAAATCTGGCTCAGAGTCCAGCAGATCATCATCTTCCATTTTATTTTCATCTATTGCAGGAGAGATCCTTTCTTTAGCTGGCCTTCTAGCCACCTCTTTGTATTGGCTTGCTTGAGGAGCTTTTGCAGCCAACTTCTTTTGGCGTTGGAATCTACGCCATTGAGTTCTTGTCATTGGATGTTTACCCACTGGAGCCACCAACTTCCATTGCACCTTTGTTGAATCTTATCGTTCCTTGGTGCATCCAGCGTTCTACAGGGATCAAACCAGATGGACGGAAAGTGCGCCTTCGATCAATTTGAACAGGATTATTTGGACGAGTCAGGATGCCCTTTCCTTTGTTCTGGTACTGTTTTGGCTTTGCCCCCTGCCTATTTGCCATAGGTTGGAATTTCAAAAGGCCTACAGTAGCCTCTTTATCACAAACAACACTGCAACGGGCACAAAGTATAACTCCTTTGTTCTCCAGTTTGCACCTGTTTAGAAAGTCAATTAGATCCTCTTCAGCACGAGGATAAACTACCTTCATTTTCTCGAAATACTCCTTTTCAGGGATTTCTTCTTTTTGAACCTCTGTAACCTCCATGGCTTCAACCATCATAATTTCTTGTGGTTCAGCATAGAGAGTATCAGCATTTTGCAAAGGCTCAGCATCAATCTTCATGGCTTTGGGCTTTTCACCAAATTTGAGTCTTCCCTCATTCAAAGCCTTTTGGACCAAGTCCCTGAAAAGTACACATTGTGTGGTTCTATGTCCAAGAAAATTATGATATTTACAATAACCTCTTTTCTTTCTCATATCTAATGGGGGTATTTTAACACCCTTAGGAACCACAATTTGGCCATCAGTAACCAACAAATCAAAAATCTCATCACTATTTGTTATATCAAAAGTGTAAGTTTTTGACACATTTATCATTTTTTGGTTCAACAGGATTTTTCCCATTTGAAGGTTTCAAAAGTTTGCAAGTATAAGGGGGACCAGGTTTTAATTCTGCTAAGTCTATTTCCCCTTGTTCAACATCTTCATAAGAGATATCATACTCTTGGTCACTATCATGTGTTTCCACATAAGCAACTTTTTCTTTCTTGTGATACTTAGAATTTCTAGCCTTTTCTGCTTTCAAGCGTTCGACCTGTCGAACCCTATCAGCCAATTGGGCCATATCTCTTAGATGTTGAGTATCTAATTTCTTTCTGATCGAATAATCTAGGCCACCAGCAGCCATTTCGACCAATTCATGTTCAGGCACCTGAGTAAAGCATCTACCCTTAAGTAAATGGAATCTATTCAAATAATCATCCACAAACTCAGGAGTTTTGCGCCTAACACTTGCCAATTCTTTGAGACTTATTTTAGATTGTCCCATGTAGAATTGTTCATGGAAAACTCTCTCCAATTGATTCCAATTGAAAATCACCACCCGCGGGCCTTCAGATTCTGCTGAATATCCTTATTTTAGGATTTTTCCTTATTTCAGGAAATGCTGTTTCTGGAGGAGCTAACGCCTAAACCAGGAGTTGTATGTTCTCGACAAAGATAGATGTAACTGATGAACACTAATTTTATACATTATGTAACTCTCATATTTAGTTTGATAATCATCATTTTTATCTAATTAACAGGTCTTAGATGTGTTTTATAATTATGGATTTAATCTGGACTTAAATGCTAAACATTATTAATTTTGGATTTTTTACTCATTTTGACCTCTCTGTCTTTGGCAGCGCATATTTGGAGCTACAAATAACGGATTTTGATGTTCTTTATACCGTTGGAAAGCTAAGAGAAATTACTACAATTTTGTATTTCACAAGCTTCATCAAATTGTACATAAATCTAGACGAAGCTGGGCTATAAAGTTTCTGGTCGTGCTGTCAAAATTGCTAAATACCTTTCTGCATTAATTGGGCCATAAGTCTCTCATTAGTGATCCAAATTAATTAAAATTTATGGCCCATGTTAAGCAAGTGACAGAAGAGTCTCAACACTTAAAGAAAACCAAGTTGGCTTCAAAGCAACAAGAGGGAGGCGGTGATCTTCTACAAACAAGAGTCCAAATTATCCTTCTTTCTAACAAATTGCCAAAGTCTTAAGGTGTAAGAAATGGAGCTGCATACAACTCAACCAGGCGGTGCTTTATCTTGAAATTGGGGACTTGAGAATGCTTATAAATAGAAGAGGGCTGAGTATGTTTTGGAGATAGTGAATTTTGGGAGCTTTCTCATAGTATGCTTTCTTCATCTTTAGGTTTTCTTTTATTTACTTTCTCTTGTAACTTTATATTCTATGAATTCCATCATCTCAATGGAAGGCTAATTTCCTTTTAATCAATCCTTGGGTGTAGACATTATTGAGGTTTGATTTATGAAACTTTGTTCTAATTGGTATGTTCATGTGAATTTCATTCTTCTTTGTTCTTCTCTTTTTGAATGTGATTTTGTTTGCTTAAATGAAATTAGGTTCTTGACTAATTGTGTTAGTGGCTTCATTAACTCAATTGTAGGGAGAGGAAATAAGAACTAGATTTTGCATTGAAGGTGTTTGATGTTATGTCTAGCTTGGTTTAATTTTGGGTTTTAAAAATTATTCTTGGTCAAATGTTTGCTTAATTCATTTCCTTGATTAATCTTCATCCTAGAAGCTTTTCTAGTATAAAATTTGTGGATTATGGTGAGCTTATTATTGTAATTCACAACCAAGAATGAGATTAACATATGAATATTTATTTATGGTTAAGGACTAAGTTAAACTCAATAATGTTGAACCCATTGGATTGATTGTTTTAAAATCATTGTTTTAAAATCTATTTGTTTTTGTTAATGTTTAATTCATCTTCAACTAAAACCCCCCCTAAACCTTTTTATTTTTGTTTCTAAATTTGGTTGAATATTAAAGTTGGTCAATTGGGAAACGATTCGGGTTGTCACTAATACTACAAATAGTGTTTTAACTCGGTTTATTAATTTTGGTGAGTTCGGCGCTCGTCAAAATTTTGGCGCCGTTGCCGGGGACCATTCTTACATATTCAGTCATACTAGTCTTATTTTTATATAATTACTAACTTGTTTGTTCAGTTTTGTTTTGTTTCGATTGTTTTTGCATTTTTCAGGTTTAAGAAGCCGGTTTGGTATCGCAACTTTGGAGTTTGAAGTTGAAACTTGGTTTCCAGAGATTTTCTGCCATTCTAAGCAAAGTGATCCAAAAGGATGAGTCACTGGAAAATTAGCCAAAATCGGTTGTTTAGATCACTTTTCTCTTTATTTATTTTTAGTATTTTCTTATTAAAAGTCGTGTTTTCTTTACTTTCTTAGGTAGTTTAGTTTATGATTTTGCATGAATACTAGGTCTAATAGTGATAATAATTTGTTTGAAATAGATTTTGAAATTGAAAGAACACTACACACACTTAATAGAACTAATAGACTTGGTGAAACAATTACTTCTGGAATTGGAGTTATACCTGAAGTTGTGTTTGATTCTACTAATACTAGTGATACTGTTTCTGAATTTGAAATTGAATTAGATATGGCTAGAAATAATAGAACGTTGAAAGAGCTTGCAGCTCCTGATGTTACATATCAACCTTTGGGTATTCAATATCCTGATACTAACATGCCTTTTGAACTAAAATCTGGATTAATCCATTTGTTGCCCAAGTTTCATGGTCTTGCAGGTGAGGATCCTCATAAACATCTTAAAGAGTTTCACATAGTGTGTTCAACCATGAGACCACAAGGTATACAAGAAGAGCATATTAAGCTGAGAGCCTTTCCTTTTTCTCTAGCCGATGCTGCAAAGGATTGGTTGTATTACTTGCAACCTGGTGTGGTGACTTGTTGGAATGACATGAAGAAATTTTTTTTGGAGAAATTTTTTCCTGCATCAAGAACTGCATCAATGAGAAAAGAAATTTGTGGCATAAGGCAAAAATCTGGCGAGACTTTACATGAGTATTGGGAGAGATTCAAGAGGTTATGTGCAAGTTGTCCACATCATCAAATCAGTGACCAATTACTGATTCAATATTTCTATGAAGGGCTTCTTCCTATGGATAGAAGTATGGTTGATGCTGCTTCTGGTGGTGCTTTAGTGGACAAAACTCCTGATGCTGCTAGGAATCTAATTGAGAATATGGCTGCAAATGCACAACAATTTGGTACTAGAATGGAAGGTCAATCAAGGGCAGTAAATGAAGTTCACACCTCTCTTGCTGATCAACAAAGAGTCGAAAACAGGTTGGATGAACTCACTTCATTGGTGAGACAATTGGCCATCGGACAACAAAACCATGGTGTGGCGAAGTTATGTGGAATTTGTACCTGAACAGACCATCATACTGATAAATGTCCAACTCTACAAGAAACTCCATCTAGTGATTCAGGACAAGCTTCAGTTAATGGTATTTTTCCTACTAATCAACAAAAATATGATCCATTCTGCAACACCTACAACTCTGGTTGGCGATATCATCCGAATTTCAAATATGGCAATGTTGCACAACAATTCCAGCAAACTTCTAGGCCACCATCCTAACAACAATGGGGACCTCCTTTTCAACAACAACATCAAGTACAACAACCAACATCCAGTTCTAATTAGTCAAGCTTGGAGGATTTGGTGAAACAATTGGCTCAAAATAACATTCAAATGACTCAAAACAATATGCAGTTTCAACAAAGAACAGAGACCACTCTCCAGAATATGCAAACTCAAATTGGATAATTGGCTAGCTCCCTTAGTCAATTGCAATCTCAAGGATCGGGTCAGATGCCTTCACAAACCATTCTAAATCCTAAAGGAAATGTAAGTGTTATAACTTTAAGGAATGGTAAACAAGTCATCGAGCCACCAACAGTGCATGAAAAAGCAGATCAAAGAGTTGAGAAAGAAAATACAATTACTCCAGGAAAATTGGAAATGCAAAAACAAAGCAAGGAGTTCCGAAAAGATGCCAAACAAGCAGAAAGTTCAACAAAGCAACCTGAAACGAAAATGAAAATTCCTCTTCCATTTCCAAATAGAAAAACTCAATCAAAGAGAGCGGCTGAAGCTGAATTGGATAAAGAGATTATGGAAACATTTCAGAAAGTGGAAGTGAACATCCCTCTTTTGGATGCAATCAAACAAATACCCAAGTATGCCAAGTTCTTGAAAGAATTCTGCACTCACAAGAGAAAGTTGAAAGCGAGTGAAAAAGTGAGCATGGGAAGGAATGTTTCTGCAATAATTCAACCCAACTTGCCCACAAAATGCAAAGATCCAGGTACTTTCACAATTCCATGCACCATAGGCGACAAGCAATTTACAAGTGCCATGTTAGATTTGGGAGCTTCTATAAATGTCATGCCAAAGTCAATCTACAATTCTTTGAACATTGGAGAGCTCAAGCCTACTGGAATTGTTATCCAGTTAGCAAATAGAAGTACCGCTCGATGTGCAGGAGTGCTTGAGGATGTACTGGTTAGAGTAAATAATTTAATTTTTCCTGCTGATTTTTATGTGTTGAATATGGAAGAAGATTCTTCTACCCCTCCCCCATTGATCTTAGGTAGACCATTTTTAAAAACCGCTAAAACTAAGATTGATGTGCATTTAGGTACCCTTTCTATGGAATTTGGTGATGATATCATTCAGTTTAACATTTTTGATGCCATGAAATATCCTATTGAGGATCATTCAATTTTTCAATTAGATATTCTTGACATGATGGTTGATGAAATGCATGTTGAATTGTTAGATGAATTTCCGGAGATTGTAGGGTATAATGATAGCTTTGTTTGTCATGATTGTGATACATGCTCTAAACTTTTTCCTGATAAACAAAATGTGATGTGTGATGCATGTACTGAAATTTCTACATTCTTGTCATGTGATGTTAATGATATCTCTAATGTTGAAAATGATTCTATTGTTGAAGAAGATGCTAATCACGATGTTAATGTTTCTGATTCTATTAATTCCATGGGATATGATGATTTCGTTTTGCAAGATTGTACACAAATTTCAGGTGATGTTGCTCCAAATTTAGCAGAGTCAAGTTCGGTTAAAAAATTTGTACCTTCAATCGTGCAACCAACAGATGTTGAACTAAAACCCTTGCCTAAGCATTTAAAATATGCTTTCTTTGAAAAGAATGAGAAGCTTCCAGTCATAATAGCCAAGCATCTACAACCTGGGCAAGAAGAAAAATTGTTGCACGTCTCAAAGCAACGCAAAAAGGATGTTTCTTGGAAGAGGACACGGTGGAAGAAATCCACCTACAAGAGGCCATCTACATAAACTAATAAGGATGTTTCTTTCCCTACTTATTTTATTTTACTTGCCTTATTTTGATTGCATTGCTCTATTCTATACATTGAGGACAATGTAGAATTTAAGTGTGGGGGGGGAGAAATACATGAATTTTTGCTTTAATTACTTTCGTTTTTGTTGCTTTGTTTTGTTTTTGTTGTTTTTAATTATTTTCTTGTTTGTTGCTAATATTTTGTTAAAACTTCAATGTTTTTGATGTTTTGAGACTTGTAAAAATTTTGAGTGTTTATCAATTGAAGTTTAAAAGAGTCGTGACATAAGTGAGCAAAATCTCTCTTTTTGATTTTGACAAGTTTGGTGATGAACATTGAATTGATAAATCAAGTTTGATAGAAACATACCTTGTGAGATTTTGAGCCTATATATGAATACTCTTTATTCTTGTGTGTGATTTTCATTCATGAATTTTTTTTTACTCTAGAACTTGCTTTGATTCTTGTTGAAGCTACATTGCAAATGCACATTTTAACATGATAAAGGCATTGTTTCTTCTCTTTATGCCACTTAGCCAAATAGCCTACCTTCAATGTTTTCCCTTTGATTAAACCCTTTGAGCCTTATTACCTATTTCTTCTTTTACCTCATTACAAGCCTAAAGTGAAAAACCATGTTTCTACCCTACCTTAGGGAATGTAAGAACATTGGAGAAAGTTTTTGAACAAGTGTGGGGGAAAAAGAATGATTTTCACTATCTATGTGTTGATGAAAAAAAAAAAGAAGTGAGGATTACAAATGAAAAAAGAAATGAAAAAAGAAAAAAAAAGATTGAAAGTCTTGATGTAAGAAAAAAAAATGAATGAACAAAGAAAGATTCTATGGAAAATATGTGTGAATTGAGTTGCAAAGAAAGAAAGAAAAGAAAAGAGAAGAGAAGTAAATCTCTCTAAGTAATGAATGAATTCAAAAAGGGAGTTACAATTGGTTGATGAATGCATTTGTTCTTATGTGAATTTTTCCAATGTTTTTCAATTCCCTTTGGTCTTAACTTGTCAAATCCTTTCTATATATATTTCATTCCCTTACCTTGGCCACATTACAACCTTGAATAAAGACCTTTTGATTTTAATGTGCATGGGCATGGTGGTGGAGATTGAGAAGATAATCAAGCTTATGGTAGTGTCATTTTCATGCATTGAATTGAGTGAAACACTTACCCTATAAACACTTGAGAGATTGAGAGAATGAATTGTGAGAATCTATCATTCTTGATCTATGTATTCAAAGAATTTACCTTGCTTGTTGAATGAGAAAAGATAGGTACATCTCATGAGTGTTGTGTTTCTTGAAAACTCTCTCCAATTGATTCCAATTGAAAATCACCACCCGCGGGCCTTCAGATTCTGCTGAATATCCTTATTTTAGGATTTTTCCTTATTTCAGGAAATGCTGTTTCTGGAGGAGCTAACGCCTAAACCAGGAGTTGTATGTCCTCGAGAAAGATAGATGTAACTGATGAACACTAATTTTATACATTATGTAACTCTCATATTTAGTTTGATAATCATCATTTTTATCTAATTAACAGGTCTTAGATGTGTTTTATAATTATGGATTTAATCTGGACTTAAATGCTAAACATTATTAATTTTGGATTTTTTACTCATTTTGACCTCTCTGTCTTTGGCAGCGCATATTTGGAGCTACAAATAACGGATTTTGATGTTCTTTATACCGTTGGAAAGCTAAGAGAAATTACTACAATTTTGTATTTCACAAGCTTCATCAAATTGTACTTAAATCTAGACGAAGCTGGGCTATAAAGTTTCTGGTCGTGCTGTCAAAATTACTAAATACCTTTCTTCATTAATTGGGCCATAAGTCTCTCATTAGTGATCCAAATTAATTAAAATTTGTGGCCCATGTTAAGCAAGTGACAGAGCTTGTAGCAGTAAACATGAAGAGTCTCAACACTTAAAGAAAACCAAGTTGGCTTCAAAGCAACAAGAGGGAGGCGGTGATCTTCTACAAACAAGAGTCCAAATTATCCTTCTTTCTAACAAATTGCCAAAGTCTTAAGGTGTAAGAAATGGAGCTGCATACAACTTAACAAGGCGGTGCTTTATCATGAAATTGGGGACTTGAGAATGCTTATAAATAGAAGAGGGCTGAGTATGTTTTGGAGATTGTAAATATTGGGAGCTTTCTCATAGTTTGCTTTCTTCATCTTTAGGTTTTCTTTTATTTACTTTCTCTTGTAACTTTATATTCTATGAATTCCATCATCTCAATGGAAGGCTAATTTCCTTTTAATCAATCCTTGGGTGTAGACATTATTGAGGTTTGATTTATGAAACTTTGTTCTAATTGGTATGTTCATGTGAATTTCATTCTTCTTTGTTCTTCTCTTTTTGAATGTGATTTTGTTTGCTTAAATGAAATTAGGTTCTTGACTAATTGTGTTAGTGGCTTCATTAACTCAATTGTAGGGAGAGGAAATAAGAACTAGATTTTGCATTGAAGGTGTTTGATGTTATGTCGAGCTTGGTTTAATTTTGGGTTTTAAAAATTATTCTTGGTCAAATGTTTGCTTAATTCATTTCCTTGATTAATCTTCATCCTAGAAGCTTTTCTAGTATAAAATTTGTGGATTATGGTGAGCTTATTATTGTAATTCACAACCAAGAATGAGATTAACATATGAATATTTATTTATGGTTAAGGACTAAGTTAAACTCAATAATGTTGAACCCATTGGATTGATTGTTTTAAAATCATTGTTTTCAAATCTATTTGTTTTTGTTCATGTTTAATTCATCTTCAACTAAAACCCCCCCTAAACCTTTTTATTTTTGTTTCTAAATTTGGTTGAATATTAAAGTTGGTCAATTGGGAAACGATTTGGGTTGTCACTAATACTACAAATAGTGTTTTAACTCGGTTTATTAATTTTGGTGAGTTCGGCGCTAGTCAGTAACACCTCAATGTTGCATCTTGAAGAAGAATCACCACCTGCGGGCCTTCGGATTCTGCTGAATATCCTTATTTTAGGAAATGGTGTTTCTCGAGGAGCTAACGCCTAAACCAAGAGTTGTATGTCCTTGAGAAAGATAGATGTAACACCTCAATGTTGCATCGTGAAGAAGAATCACCACCCGCAAGCCTTCGGATTATGCTGAATATCCTTATTTCAGGATTTTTCCTTATTTCAGGAAATTCTGTTTCTGGAGGAGCTAACCCTTAAACCAGGAGTTGTATGTCCTTGAGAAAGATAGATGTAACTCCTCAATGTTGCATCTTTAAGAAGAATCACCACCCGCAGGCCTTCGGATTCTGCTGAGTATCCTTATTTCAGGATTTTTTCCTTATTTCAGAAAATGGCTGTAACACCTCAGTGTTGCACCTTGAAGAAGAATCACCACCTGCAGACCTTCGGATTCTGCCGAATATCCTTAATTCAGGATTTTTTCCTGATTTCAGAAAATGGCTGTAACACCTCAGTGTTGCACCTTGAAGAAGAATCAGCACCTGCAGGCCTTCGGATTCTGCTGAATATCCTTATTTCAGGATTTTCCTTATATCAGGAAATGCTGTTTCTGGAGGAGCCAACGCCTAAACCAGGAGTTGTATGTCCTTGAGAAAGATAGATGTAACTCCTCAATGTTGCATCTTGAAGAAGAATCCCCACCCGCAGGCCTTCGGATTCTGTTGAATATCCTTATTTCAGGATTTTTTCCTTATTTCAGAAAATAGCTGTAACACCTCAGTGTTGCACCTTGAAGAAGAATCACCACCTACAGGCCTTCGGATTCTGCTGAATATCCTTATTTCAGGATTTTCCTTATTTCAGGAAATGTTGTTTCTGGAGGGGCTAACTCCTAATCCATGCGTTGTATGTCCTTGAGAAAGATAAAAGTAACACATCAATGTTGCATCTTGAAGAAGAATCACCACCCGCAGGCCTCCAGATTCTGCTGAATATCCTTATTTAAGGATTTTTTCCTTATTTCAGGAAATGTTGTTTCTAGAGGATCTAATGCCAACACCAGGAGTTGTATGTCCTTGAGAAAGATAGATGTAACACCTCAATGTTGCATCTTGAAGAAGAATCACCACCCGCGGGCCTTCAGATTCTGCTAAATATCCTTATTTCAGGAAATGCTGTTTCTGGAGGAGCTAACGCCAAAACCAGGAGTTGCATGTCCTCGAGAAAGATAGATTTAACACCTCAACGTTGCATCTTGAAGAAAAATCACCATCTGCGGGTCTTCGGATTCTGCTGAATATCCTTACTTAAGGATTTTTCCTTATTTTAGAAAATGTTGTGTCTGGAGGAGCTAACGCCTAAACCAAGAGCTGTATGTCCTTGAGAAAGATAGATGTAACTCCTCAATGTTGCATCTTGAAGAATAATCACCACCCGCAGGCCTTCGGATTCTGCTGAATATCCTTATTTCAAGATTTTTTCCTTATTTCAGAAAATGGCTGTAACACATCAGTGTTGCACCTTGAAGAAGAATCACCACCTACAGGCCTTCGGATTCTGCTGAATATCCTTATTTCAGGATTTTCCTTATTTCAGGAAATGCTGTTTCTGGAGGAGCCAACGCCTAAACCAGGAGTTGTATGTCCTTGAGAAAGATAGATGTAACTCCTCAATGTTGCATCTTGAAGAAGAATCCCCACCCGCAGGCTTTCGGATTCTGTTGAATATCCTTATTTTAGGATTTTTTCCTTATTTCAGAAAATAGCTGTAACACCTCAGTGTTGCACCTTGAAGAAGAATCACCACCTACAGGCCTTCGGATTCTGCTGAATATCCTTATTTCAGGATTTTCCTTATATCAGGAAATGTTGTTTCCGGAGGAGCTAACGCCTAAACCAGGAGTTGTATGTCCTTGAGAAAGATAGATGTAACACCTCAATGTTGCATCTTGAAGGAGAATCCCCACCCGCAGGCCTTCGGATTCTGTTGAATATCCTTATTTCAGGATTTTTTCCTTGTTTCAGAAAATAGCTGTAACACCTCAGTGTTGCACCTTGAAGAAGAATCACCACCTACAGGCCTTCGAATTCCGCTGAATATCCTTATTTCAGGATTTTTCCTTATTTCAAGAAATGTTGTTTCTGGAGGAGCTAACTCCTAATCCATGAGTTGTATGTCCTTGAGAAAGATAGAAGTAACACATCAATGTTGCATCTTGAAGAAGAATCACCACCCGCAGGCCTCCAGATTTTGCTGAATATCCTTATTTAAGGATTTTTTCCTTAGTTCAGGAAATGCTGTTTCTGGAGGAGCTAACGCCTAAACCTGGAGTTGTATGTCCTTGAGATAGATAGATGTAACACCTCAATGTTACATCTTGAAGAAGAATCACCACCTGCGGGCCTTCAGATTCTGCTGAATATCCTTATTTCAGGATTTTCCCTTATTCCAGGAAATGTTGTTTCTAGAGGATCTAACGCCTACACCAGGAGTTGTATGTCATTGAGAAAGATAGATGTAACACCTCAATGTTGCATCTTGAAGAAGAATCACCACCCGCGGGCCTTCGGATTCTGCTGAATATCCTTATTTCAGGATTTTCCCTTATTCCAGGAAATGTTGTTTCTAGAGGATCTAACGCCTACACCAGGAGTTGTATGTCATTGAGAAAGATAGATGTAACTCCTCAATGTTGCATCTTTAAGAAGAATCACCACCCGCAGGCCTTCGGATTCTGTTGAATATCCTTATTTCAGGATTTTTTCCTTGTTTCAGAAAATAGCTGTAACACCTCAGTGTTGCACCTTGAAGAAGAATCACCACCTACAGGCCTTCGAATTCCGCTGAATATCCTTATTTCAGGATTTTCCTTATATCAGGAAATGCTGTTTGTGGAGGAGCTAACGCCTAAACCAGGAGTTGTATGTCCTTGAGATAGATAGATGTAACACCTCAATGTTGCATCTTGAAGAAGAATCACCACCTGGGGGCCTTCAGATTCTGCTGAATATCCTTATTTCAGGATTTTCCCTTATTCCAGGAAATGTTGTTTCTAGAGGATCTAACGCCTACACCAGGAGTTGTATGTCGTTGAGAAAGATAGATGTAACACCTCAATGTTGCATCTTGAAGAAGAATCACCACCTGCGGGCCTTCAGATTCTGCTGAATATCCTTATTTCAGGATTTTCCCTTATTCCAGGAAATGTTGTTTCTAGAGGATCTAACGCCTACACCAGGAGTTGTATGTCCTTGAGAAAGATAGATGTAACATCTCAATGTTGCATCTTGAAGAAGAATCACCACCCGTAGGCCTTCGGATTATGCTGAATATCCTTATTTCAGGATTTTTCCTTATTTCAGGAAATTCTGTTTCTGGAGGAGCTAACGCCTAAACCAGGAGTTGTATGTCCATGAGAAAGATAGATGTAACTCCTCAATGTTGCATCTTTAAGAAGAATCACCACCCGCAGGCCTTCGGATTCTGCTGAGTATCCTTATTTCAGGATTTTTTCCTTATTTCAGGAAATTCTTTTTCTGGAGGAGCTAACGCCTAAACCAGGAGTTGTATGTCCTTGAGAAAGATAGATGTAACAACTAAATGTTGCATCTTGAAGAAGAATCACCACCCGCAATCCTGCGAATTCTGCTGAATATCCTTATTTCATGATTTTTTCCTTATTTCAGAAAAAGGCTGTAACACCTCAGTGTTGCACCTTGAAGAAGAATCAGCACCTGCAGGCCTTCGGATTCTGCTGAATATCCTTATTTCAGGATTTTCCTTATATCAGGAAATGTTGTTTCCGGAGGAGCTAACGCCTAAACCAGGAGTTGTATGTCCTTGAGAAAGATAGATGTAACTCCTCAATGTTGCATCTTGAAGAAGAATCCCCACCCGCAGGCCTTCGGATTCTGTTGAATATCCTTATTTCAGGATTTTTTCCTTATTTCAGAAAATAGGTGTAACACCTCAGTGTTGCACCTTGAAGAAGAATCACCACCTACAGGCCTTCGGATTCTGCTGAATATCCTTGTTTCAAGATTTTTCCTTATTTCAGGAAATGTTGTTTTTGGAGGAGCTAACTCCTAATCCATGAGTTGAATGTCCTTTAGAAAGATATAAGTAACACATCAATGTTGCATCTTGAAGAAGAATCACCACCCGCAGGCCTCCAGATTCTGCTGAATATCCTTATTTGAGGATTTTTTCCTTATTTCAGGAAATGCTGTTTCTAGAGGATCTAATGCCTACACCAGGAGTTGTATGTCCTTGAGAAAGATAGATGTAACACCTCAATGTTGCATCTTGAAGAAGAATCACCACCCGCGGGCCTTCAGATTCTGCTGAATATCCTTATTTCAAGATTTTTCCTTATTTCAGGAAATGCTGTTTCTGGAGGAGCTAACGCCAAAACCAGGAGTTGCATGTCCTCGAGAAAGATAGATTTAACACCTCAACGTTGCATCTTGAAGAAAAATCACCATCTGCGGGTCTTCGGATTCTGCTGAATATCCTTACTTAAGGATTTTTCCTTATTTTAGAAAATGTTGTGTCTGGAGGAGCTAACGCCTAAACCAAGAGCTGTATGTCCTTGAGAAAGATAGATGTAACTCCTCAATGTTGCATCTTGAAGAATAATCACCACCCGCAGGCCTTCGGATTCTGCTGAATATCCTTATTTCAAGATTTGTTCCTTATTTCAGAAAATGGCTGTAACACATCAGTGTTGCACCTTGAAGAAGAATCACCACCTACAGGCCTTCGGATTCTGCTGAATATCCTTATTTCAGGATTTTCCTTATATCAGGAAATGTTGTTTCCGGAGGAGCTAACGCCTAAACCAGGAGTTGTATGTCCTTGAGAAAGATAGATGTAACACCTCAATGTTGCATCTTGAAGAAGAATCCCCACCCGCAGGCCTTCGGATTCTGTTGAATATCCTTATTTCAGGATTTTTTCCTTGTTTCAGAAAATAGCTGTAACACCTCAGTGTTGCACCTTGAAGAAGAATCACCACCTACAGGCCTTCGAATTCCGCTGAATATCCTTATTTCAGGATTTTTTCCTTATTTCAGAAAATAGCTGTAACACCTCAGTGTTGCACCTTGAAGAAGAATCACCACCTACAGGCCTTCGGATTCTGCTGAATATCCTTATTTCAGGATTTTCCTTATATCAGGAAATGTTGTTTCCGGAGGAGCTAACGCCTAAACCAGGAGTTGTATGTCCTTGAGAAAGATAGATGTAACACCTCAATGTTGCATCTTGAAGAAGAATCCCCACCCGCAGGCCTTCGGATTCTGTTGAATATCCTTATTTCAGGATTTTTTCCTTGTTTCAGAAAATAGCTGTAACACCTCAGTGTTGCACCTTGAAGAAGAATCACCACCTATAGGCCTTCGAATTCCGCTGAATATCCTTATTTCAGGATTTTTCCTTATTTCAAGAAATGTTGTTTCTGGAGGAGCTAACTCCTAATCCATGAGTTGTATGTCCTTGAGAAAGATAGAAGTAACACATCAATGTTGCATCTTGAAGAAGAATCACCACCCGCAGGCCTCCAGATTTTGCTGAATATCCTTATTTAAGGATTTTTTCCTTATTTCAGGAAATGCTGTTTCTGGAGGAGCTAACGCCTAAACCTGGAGTTGTATGTCCTTGAGATAGATAGATGTAACACCTCAATGTTGCATCTTTAAGAAGAATCACCACCTGCGGGCCTTCAGATTCTGCTGAATATCCTTATTTCAGGATTTTCCCTTATTCCAGGAAATGTTGTTTCTAGAGGATCTAACGCCTACACCAGGAGTTGTATGTCATTGAGAAAGATAGATGTAACACCTCAATGTTGCATCTTGAAGAAGAATCACCACCCGCGGGCCTTCGGATTCTGCTGAATATCCTTATTTCAGGATTTTCCCTTATTCCAGGAAATGTTGTTTCTAGAGGATCTAACGCCTACACCAGGAGTTGTATGCCTTGAGAAAGATAGATGAAACACCTCAATGTTGCATCTTGAAGAAGAATCACCACCTGCGGGCCTTCAGATTCTGCTGAATATCCTTATTTCAGGATTTTCCCTTATTCCAGGAAATGTTGTTTCTGGAGGATCTAACGCCTACACCAGGAGTTGTATGTCGTTGAGAAAGATAGATGTAACACCTCAATGTTGCGTCTTGAAGAAGAATCACCACCTACAGGCCTTCGAATTCCGCTGAATATCCTTATTTCAGGATTTTTCCTTATTTCAAGAAATGTTGTTTCTGGAGGAGCTAACTCCTAATCCATGAGTTGTATGTCCTTGAGAAAGATAGAAGTAACACATCAATGTTGCATCTTGAAGAAGAATCACCACCCGCAGGCCTCCAGATTTTGCTGAATATCCTTATTTAAGGATTTTTTCCTTATTTCAGGAAATGCTGTTTCTGGAGGAGCTAACGCCTAAACCTGGAGTTGTATGTCCTTGAGATAGATAGATGTAACACCTCAATGTTGCATCTTTAAGAAGAATCACCACCTGCGGGCCTTCAGATTCTGCTGAATATCCTTATTTCAGGATTTTCCCTTATTCCAGGAAATGTTGTTTCTAGAGGATCTAACGCCTACACCAGGAGTTGTATGTCATTGAGAAAGATAGATGTAACACCTCAATGTTGCATCTTGAAGAAGAATCACCATCCGCGGGCCTTCGGATTCTGCTGAATATCCTTATTTCAGGATTTTCCCTTATTCCAGGAAATGTTGTTTCTAGAGGATCTAACGCCTACACCAGGAGTTGTATGTCATTGAGAAAGATAGATGTAACTCCTCAATGTTGCATCTTTAAGAAGAATCACCACCCGCAGGCCTTCGGATTCTGTTGAATATCCTTATTTCAGGATTTTTTCCTTGTTTCAGAAAATAGCTGTAACACCTCAGTGTTGCACCTTGAAGAAGAATCACCACCTACAGGCCTTCGAATTCCGCTGAATATCCTTATTTCAGGATTTTTCCTTATTTCAAGAAATGTTGTTTCTGGAGGAGCTAACTCCTAATCCATGAGTTGTATGTCCTTGAGAAAGATAGAAGTAACACATCAATGTTGCATCTTGAAGAAGAATCACCACCCGCAGGCCTCCAGATTTTGCTGAATATCCTTATTTAAGGATTTTTTCCTTATTTCAGGAAATGCTGTTTCTGGAGGAGCTAACGCCTAAACCAGGAGTTGTATGTCCTTGAGATAGATAGATGTAACATCTCAATGTTGCATCCTGAAGAAGAATCACCACCTGCGGGCCTTCAGATTCTGCTGAATATCCTTATTTCAGGATTTTCCCTTATTCCAGGAAATGTTGTTTCTAGAGGATCTAACGCCTACACCAGGAGTTGTATGTCATTGAGAATGATAGATGTAACTCCTCAATGTTGCATCTTTAAGAAGAATCACCACCCGCAGGCCTTCGGATTCTGCTAAGTATCCTTATTTCAGGATTTTTTCCTTATTTCAGGAAATTCTTTTTCTGGAGGAGCTAACGCCTAAACCAGGAGTTGTATGTCCTTGAGAAAGATAGATGTAACACCTAAATGTTGCATCTTGAAGAAGAATCACCACCCGCAATCCTGCGAATTCTGCTGAATATCCTTATTTCATGATTTTTTCCTTATTTCAGAAAAAGGCTGTAACACCTCAGTGTTGCACCTTGAAGAAGAATCACCACCTGCGGACCTTCAGATTCTGCTGGATATCCTTATTTCAGGATTTTCCTTATATCAGGAAATGCTGTTTGTGGAGGAGCTAACGCCTAAACCAGGAGTTGTATGTCCTTGAGATAGATAGATGTAACACCTCAATGTTGCATCTTGAAGAAGAATCACCACCTGCGGGCCTTCAGATTCTGCTGAATATCCTTATTTCAGGATTTTCCCTTATTCCAGGAAATGTTGTTTCTGGAGGATCTAACGCCTACACCAGGAGTTGTATGTCGTTGAGAAAGATAGATGTAACACCTCAATGTTGCATCTTGAAGAAGAATCACCACCTGCGGGCCTTCAGATTCTGCTGAATATCCTTATTTCAGGATTTTCCGTTATTCCAGGAAATGTTGTTTCTAGAGGATCTAACGCCTACACCAGGAGTTGTATGTCCTTGAGAAAGATAGATCGAACATCTCAATGTTACATCTTGAAGAAGAATCACCACCCGTAGGCCTTCGGATTATGCTGAATATCCTTATTTCAGGATTTTTCCTTATTTCAGGAAATTCTGTTTCTGGAGGAGCTAACGCCTAAACCAGGAGTTGTATGTCCATGAGAAAGATAGATGTAACTCCTCAATGTTGCATCTTTAAGAAGAATCACCACCCGCAGGCCTTCGGATTCTGCTGAGTATCCTTATTTCAGGATTTTTTCCTTATTTCAGGAAATTCTTTTTCTGGAGGAGCTAACGCCTAAACCAGGAGTTGTATGTCCTTGAGAAAGATAGATGTAACAACTAAATGTTGCATCTTGAAGAAGAATCACCACCCGCAATCCTGCGAATTCTGCTGAATATCCTTATTTCATGATTTTTTCCTTTTTTCAGAAAAAGGCTGTAACACCTCAGTGTTGCACCTTGAAGAAGAATCAGCACCTGCAGGCCTTCGGATTCTGCTGAATATCCTTATTTCAGGATTTTCCTTATATCAGGAAATGTTGTTTCCGGAGGAGCTAACGCCTAAACCAGGAGTTGTATGTCCTTGAGAAAGATAGATGTAACTCCTCAATGTTGCATCTTGAAGAAGAATCCCCACCCGCAGGCCTTCGGATTCTGTTGAATATCCTTATTTCAGGATTTTTTCCTTATTTCAGAAAATAGCTGTAACACCTCAGTGTTGCACCTTGAAGAAGAATCACCACCTACAGGCCTTCGGATTCTGCTGAATATCCTTGTTTCAAGATTTTTCCTTATTTCAGGAAATGTTGTTTCTGGAGGAGCTAACTCCTAATCCATGAGTTGTATGTCCTTTAGAAAGATAGAAGTAACACATCAATGTTGCATCTTGAAGAAGAATCACCACCCGCAGGCCTCCAGATTCTGCTGAATATCCTTATTTGAGGATTTTTTCCTTATTTCAGGAAATGCTGTTTCTAGAGGATCTAATGCCTACACCAGGAGTTGTATGTCCTTGAGAAAGATAGATGTAACACCTCAATGTTGCATCTTGAAGAAGAATCACCACCCGCGGGCCTTCAGATTCTGCTGAATATCCTTATTTCAAGATTTTTCCTTATTTCAGGAAATGCTGTTTCTGGAGGAGCTAACGCCAAAACCAGGAGTTGCATGTCCTCGAGAAAGATAGATTTAACACCTCAACGTTGCATCTTGAAGAAAAATCACCATCTGCGGGTCTTCGGATTCTGCTGAATATCCTTACTTAAGGATTTTTCCTTATTTTAGAAAATGTTGTGTCTGGAGGAGCTAACGCCTAAACAAAGAGCTGTATGTCCTTGAGAAAGATAGATGTAACTCCTCAATGTTGCATCTTGAAGAATAATCACCACCCGCAGGCCTTCGGATTCTGCTGAATATCCTTATTTCAAGATTTGTTCCTTATTTCAGAAAATGGCTGTAACACATCAGTGTTGCACCTTGAAGAAGAATCACCACCTACAGGCCTTCGGATTCTGCTGAATATCCTTATTTCAGGATTTTCCTTATTTCACGAAATGCTGTTTCTGGAGGAGCCAACGCCTAAACCAGGAGTTGTATGTCCTTGAGAAAGATAGATGTAACTCCTCAATATTGCATCTTGAAGAAGAATCCCCACCCGCAGGCTTTCGGATTCTGTTGAATATCCTTATTTTAGGATTTTTTCCTTATTTCAGAAAATAGCTGTGACACCTCAGTGTTGCACCTTGAAGAAGAATCACCACCTACAGGCCTTCGGATTCTGCTGAATATCCTTATTTCAGGATTTTCCTTATATCAGGAAATGTTGTTTCCGGAGGAGCTAACGCCTAAACCAGGAGTTGTATGTCCTTGAGAAAGATAGATGTAACTCCTCAATGTTGCATCTTGAAGAAGAATCCCCACCCGCAGGCCTTCGGATTCTGTTGAATATCCTTATTTCAGAATTTTTTCCTTATTTCAGAAAATAGCTGTAACACCTCAGTGTTGCACCTTGAAGAAGAATCACCACCTACAGGCCTTCGGATTCTGCTGAATATCCTTGTTTCAAGATTTTTCCTTATTTCAGGAAATGTTGTTTCTGGAGGAGCTAACTCCAAATCCTTGAGTTGTATGTCCTTGAGAAAGATAGAAGTAACACATCAATGTTGCATCTTGAAGAAGAATCACCACCCGCAGGCCTCCAGAGTCTGCTGAATATCCTTATTTAAGGATTTTTTCCTTATTTCAGGAAATGCTGTTTCTAGAGGATCTAATGCCTACACCAAGAGTTGTATGTCCTTGGGAAAGATAGATGTAACACCTCAATGTTGCATCTTGAAGAAGAATCACCACCCGCGGGCCTTCAGTTTCTGCTGAATATCCTTATTTCAGGATTTTTCCTTATTTCAGGAAATGCTGTTTCTGGAGGAGCTAACTCCTAATCCTTGAGTTGTATGTCCTTGAGAAAGATAGAAGTAACACATCAATGTTGCATCTTGAAGAAGAATCACCACCCGCAGGCCTCCAGATTCTGCTGAATATCCTTATTTAAGGATTTTTTCCTTATTTCAGGAAATGCTGTTTCTAGAGGATCTAATGCCTACACCAGGAGTTGTATGTCCATGGGAAAGATAGATGTAACACCTCAATGTTGCATCTTGAAGAAGAATCACCACCCGCGGGCCTTCAGTTTCTGCTGAATATCCTTATTTCAGGATTTTTCCTTATTTCAGGAAATGCTGTTTCTGGAGGAGCTAACGCCTAAACCAGGAGTTGCATGTCCTCGAGAAAGATAGATTTAACACCTCAACGTTGCATCTTGAAGAAAAATCACCATCTGCGGGTCTTCCGATTCTGCTGAATATCCTTATTTAAGGATTTTTCCTTATTTTAGAAAATGTTGTGTCTGGAGGAGCTAACGCCTAAACCAAGAGCTGTATGTCCTTGAGAAAGATAGATGTAACTCCTCAATGTTGCATCTTGAAGAATAATCACCACCCGCAGGCCTTCGGATTCTGCTGAATATCCTTATTTCAAGATTTTTTTCCTTATTTCAGAAAATGGCTGTAACACATCAGTGTTGCACCTTGAAGAAGAATCACCACCTACATGCCTTCGGATTCTGCTGAATATCCTTATTTCAGGATTTTCCTTATTTCAGGAAATGTTGTTTCTGGAGGAGCCAACGCCTAAACCAGGAGTTGTATGTCCTTGAGAAAGATAGATGTAACTCCTCAATGTTGCATCTTGAAGAAGAATCCCCACCCGCAGGCTTTCGTATTCTGTTGAATATCCTTATTTCAGGATTTTTTCCTTATTTCAGAAAATAGCTGTAACACCTCAGTGTTGCACCTTGAAGAAGAATCACCACCTACAGGCCTTCGGATTCAGCTGAATATCCTTATTTCAGGATTTTTCCTTATTTCAGGAAATGTTGTTTCTGGTGGAGCTAACTCCTAATCCATGAGTTGTATGTCCTTGAGAAAGATAGATGTAACACATCAATGTTGCATCTTGAAAAAGAATCACAACCCGCAGACCTTCAGATTCTGCTGAATATCCTTATTTCAGGATTTTTTCCTTATTTCAGGAAATGCTGTTTCTAGAGGATCTAATGCCTACACCAAGAGTTGTATGTCCTTGGGAAAGATAGATGTAACACCTCAATGTTGCATCTTGAAGAAGAATCACCACCCGCGGGCCTTCAGTTTCTGCTGAATATCCTTATTTCAGGATTTTTCCTTATTTCAGGAAATGCTGTTTCTGGAGGAGCTAACTCCTAATCCTTGAGTTGTATGTCCTTGAGAAAGATAGAAGTAACACATCAATGTTGCATCTTGAAGAAGAATCACCACCCGCAGGCCTCCAGATTCTGCTGAATATCCTTATTTAAGGATTTTTTCCTTATTTCAGGAAATGCTGTTTCTAGAGGATCTAATGCCTACACCAGGAGTTGTATGTCCATGGGAAAGATAGATGTAACACCTCAATGTTGCATCTTGAAGAAGAATCACCACCCGCGGGCCTTCAGTTTCTGCTGAATATCCTTATTTCAGGATTTTTCCTTATTTCAGGAAATGCTGTTTCTGGAGGAGCTAACGCCTAAACCAGGAGTTGCATGTCCTCGAGAAAGATAGATTTAACACCTCAACGTTGCATCTTGAAGAAAAATCACCATCTGCGGGTCTTCCGATTCTGCTGAATATCCTTATTTAAGGATTTTTCCTTATTTTAGAAAATGTTGTGTCTGGAGGAGCTAACGCCTAAACCAAGAGCTGTATGTCCTTGAGAAAGATAGATGTAACTCCTCAATGTTGCATCTTGAAGAATAATCACCACCCGCAGGCCTTCGGATTCTGCTGAATATCCTTATTTCAAGATTTTTTTCCTTATTTCAGAAAATGGCTGTAACACATCAGTGTTGCACCTTGAAGAAGAATCACCACCTACATGCCTTCGGATTCTGCTGAATATCCTTATTTCAGGATTTTCCTTATTTCAGGAAATGTTGTTTCTGGAGGAGCCAACGCCTAAACCAGGAGTTGTATGTCCTTGAGAAAGATAGATGTAACTCCTCAATGTTGCATCTTGAAGAAGAATCCCCACCCGCAGGCTTTCGTATTCTGTTGAATATCCTTATTTCAGGATTTTTTCCTTATTTCAGAAAATAGCTGTAACACCTCAGTGTTGCACCTTGAAGAAGAATCACCACCTACAGGCCTTCGGATTCAGCTGAATATCCTTATTTCAGGATTTTTCCTTATTTCAGGAAATGTTGTTTCTGGTGGAGCTAACTCCTAATCCATGAGTTGTATGTCCTTGAGAAAGATAGATGTAACACATCAATGTTGCATCTTGAAAAAGAATCACAACCCGCAGACCTTCAGATTCTGCTGAATATCCTTATTTCAGGATTTTTTCCTTATTTCAGGAAATGCTGTTTCTGGAGGAGCTAACGCCTAAACCAAGAGTTGCATGTCCTCGAGAAAGATAGATTTAACACCTCAATGTTGCATCTTGAAGAAGAATCACCAACCACGGGCCTTCGGATTCTGCTGAATATCCTTATTTCAGGATTTTTCCTTATTTCAGGAAATGCTGTTTCTGGAGGAGCTAACGCCTAAACCAAGAGTTGCATGTCCTCGAGAAAGATAGATTTAACACCTCAATGTTGCATCTTGAAGAAGAATCACCACCCGCAGGCCTCCAGATTCTGCTGAATATCCTTATTTAAGGATTTTTTCCTTATTTCAGGAAATGCTGTTTCTAGAGGATCTAATGCCTACACCAGGAGTTGTATGTCCTTGGGAAAGATAGATGTAACACCTCAATGTTGCATCTTGAAGAAGAATCACCACCCGCGGGCCTTCAGTTTCTGCTGAATATCCTTATTTCAGGATTTTTCCTTATTTCAGGAAATGCTGTTTCTGGAGGAGCTAACGCCTAAACCAGGAGTTGCATGTCCTCGAGAAAGATAGATTTAACACCTCAACGTTGCATCTTGAAGAAAAATCACCATCTGCGGGTCTTCCGATTCTGCTGAATATCCTTATTTAAGGATTTTTCCTTATTTTAGAAAATGTTGTGTCTGGAGGAGCTAACGCCTAAACCAAGAGCTGTATGTCCTTGAGAAAGATAGATGTAACTCCTCAATGTTGCATCTTGAAGAATAATCACCACCCGCAGGCCTTCGGATTCTGCTGAATATCCTTATTTCAAGATTTTTTTCCTTATTTCAGAAAATGGCTGTAACACATCAGTGTTGCACCTTGAAGAAGAATCACCACCTACATGCCTTCGGATTCTGCTGAATAT
The DNA here is from genome assembly GCA_030408175.1 of Trifolium repens. Lineage (NCBI taxonomy): Eukaryota > Viridiplantae > Streptophyta > Magnoliopsida > Fabales > Fabaceae > Trifolium > Trifolium repens. Next base: position 34,459,988 of record CP125838.1, on the reverse strand, counting down.
CCTTATTTCAGGATTTTCCTTATTTCAGGAAATGCTGTTTCTGGAGGAGCCAACGCCTAAACCAGGAGTTGTATGTCCTTGAGAAAGATAGATGTAACTCCTCAATGTTGCATCTTGAAGAAGAATCCCCACCCGCAGGCTTTCGTATTCTGTTGAATATCCTTATTTCAGGATTTTTTCCTTATTTCAGAAAATAGCTGTAACACCTCAGTGTTGCACCTTGAAGAAGAATCACCACCTACAGGCCTTCGGATTCAGCTGAATATCCTTATTTCAGGATTTTTCCTTATTTCAGGAAATGTTGTTTCTGGTGGAGCTAACTCCTAATCCATGAGTTGTATGTCCTTGAGAAAGATAGATGTAACACATCAATGTTGCATCTTGAAAAAGAATCACAACCCGCAGACCTTCAGATTCTGCTGAATATCCTTATTTCAGGATTTTTTCCTTATTTCAGGAAATGCTGTTTCTGGAGGAGCTAACGCCTAAACCAAGAGTTGCATGTCCTCGAGAAAGATAGATTTAACACCTCAATGTTGCATCTTGAAGAAGAATCACCAACCACGGGCCTTCGGATTCTGCTGAATATCCTTATTTCAGGATTTTTCCTTATTTCAGGAAATGCTGTTTCTGGAGGAGCTAACGCCTAAACCAAGAGTTGCATGTCTTCGAGAAAGATAGATTTAACACCTCAATGTTGCATCTTGAAGAAGAATCACCATCTGCGGGCCTTCGGATTCTGCTGAATATCCTTATTTAAGGATTTTTCCTTATTTTAGGAAATGTTGTTTCTGGAGGAGCTAACGCCTAAACCAGGAGTTGCATGTCCTCGATAAAGATAGATTTAACACCTAAACGTTGCATCTTGAAGAAGAATGACCATCCGCAGGCCTTCGGATTATGCTGAATATCCTTATTTCAGGATTTTTCCTTATTTCAGGAAATTCTGTTTCTAGAGGAGCTAACGCCTAAACTAGGAGTTGTATGTCCTTGAGAAAGATAGATGTAACACCTCAATGTTGCATCTTGAAGAAGAATCACCGCCCGCAGGCCTTCGGATTCTACTGAATATCATTATTTCAGGATTTTTCTTATTTCAGGAAATGCTGTTCAGGAGGAGCCAACGCCTAAACCAGGAGTTGTATGTCCTTGAGAAAGATAGATGTAACTCTTCAATGTTGCATCTTGAAGAAGAATCCCCACCCGCAGGCCTTCGGATTCTGTTGAGTATCCTTATTTCAGGATTTTTTCCTTGTTTCAGAAAATAGCTGTAACACCTCAGTGTTGCACCTTGAAGAAGAATCACCACCTACAGGCCTTCGGATTCTGCTGAATATCCTTATTTCAGGATTTTTCCTTATTTCAAGAAATGTTGTTTCTGGAGGAGCTAACTCCTAATCCATGAGTTGTATGTCCTTGAGAAAGATAGGGGTAACACATCAATGTTGCATCTTGAAGAAGAATCACCACCCGCAGACCTTCAGATTTTGCTGAATATCCTTATTTCAGGATTTTTTCCTTATTTCAGGAAATGCTGTTTCTGGAGGAGCTAACGCCTAAACCAGGAGTTGCATGTTCTCGAGAAAGATAGATTTAACACCTCAACGTTGCATCTTGAAGAAGAATCACCATCTGCGGGCCTTCGGATTCTGCTGAATATCCTTATTTAAGGATTTTTCCTTATTTTAGGAAATGTTGTTTCTGGAGGAGCTAACGCCTAAACCAGGAGTTGCATGTCCTCGATAAAGATAGATTTAACACCTAAACGTTGCATCTTGAAGAAGAATGACCATCCGCAGGCCTTCGGATTATGCTGAATATCCTTATTTCAGGATTTTTCCTTATTTCAGGAAATTCTGTTTCTGGAGGAGCTAACGCCTAAACTAGGAGTTGTATGTCCTTGAGAAAGATAGATGTAACACCTCAATGTTGCATCTTGAAGAAGAATCACCACCCGCAGGCCTTCGGATTCTACTGAATATCATTATTTCAGGATTTTTCTTATTTCAGGAAATGCTGTTCAGGAGGAGCCAACGCCTAAACCAGGAGTTGTATGTCCTTGAGAAAGATAGATGTAACTCTTCAATGTTGCATCTTGAAGAAGAATCCCCACCCGCAGGCCTTCGGATTCTGTTGAGTATCCTTATTTCAGGATTTTTTCCTTGTTTCAGAAAATAGCTGTAACACCTCAGTGTTGCACCTTGAAGAAGAATCACCACCTACAGGCCTTCGGATTCTGCTGAATATCCTTATTTCAGGATTTTTCCTTATTTCAAGAAATGTTGTTTCTGGAGGAGCTAACTCCTAATCCATGAGTTGTATGTCCTTGAGAAAGATAGGGGTAACACATCAATGTTGCATCTTGAAGAAGAATCACCACCCGCAGACCTTCAGATTTTGCTGAATATCCTTATTTCAGGATTTTTTCCTTATTTCAGGAAATGCTGTTTCTGGAGGAGCTAACGCCTAAACCAGGAGTTGCATGTTCTCGAGAAAGATAGATTTAACACCTCAACGTTGCATCTTGAAGAAGAATCACCATCTGCGGGCCTTCGGATTCTGCTGAATATCCTTATTTAAGGATTTTTCCTTATTTTAGGAAATGTTGTTTCTGGAGGAGCTAACGCCAAAACCAAGAGTTGTATGTCCTTGAGAAAGATAGATCTAACACCTCAATGTTAGATCTTGAAGAAGAATCACCACCCGCAGGCCTTCGGATTATGCTGAATATACTTATTTCAGGATTTTTCCTTATTTCAAGAAATTCTGTTTCTGGAGGAGCTAACGCCTAAACCAGGAGTTGTATGTCCTTGAGAACGATATATGTAACACCTCAATGTTGCATCTTGAAGAAGAATCACCACCCGCAGGCCTTCGGATTCTGTTGAATATCCTTATTTCAGGATTTTTTCCTTATTTCAGAAAATAGCTGTAACACCTCAGTGTTGCACCTTGAAGAAGAATCACCACCTACAGGCCTTAGGATTCTGCTGAATATCCTTATTTCGGGATTTTCCTTATTTCAGGAAATGCTGTTCCTGGAGGAGCCAACGCCTAAACCAGGAGTTGTATGTCCTTGAGAAAGATAGATGTAACTCTTCAATGTTGCATCTTGAAGAAGAATCCCCACCCGCAGGCCTTCGGATTCTGTTGAGTATCCTTATTTCAGGATTTTTTCCTTGTTTCAGAAAATAGCTGTAACACCTCAGTGTTGCACCTTGAAGAAGAATCACCACCTACAGGCCTTCGGATTCTGCTGAATATCCTTATTTCAGGATTTTTCCTTATTTCAAGAAATGTTGTTTCTGGAGGAGCTAACTCCTAATCCATGAGTTGTATGTCCTTGAGAAAGATAGGGGTAACACATCAATGTTGCATCTTGAAGAAGAATCACCACCCGCAGACCTTCAGATTTTGCTGAATATCCTTATTTCAGGATTTTTTCCTTATTTCAGGAAATGCTGTTTCTGGAGGAGCTAACGCCTAAACCAGGAGTTGCATGTTCTCGAGAAAGATAGATTTAACACCTCAACGTTGCATCTTGAAGAAGAATCACCATCTGCGGGCCTTCGGATTCTGCTGAATATCCTTATTTAAGGATTTTTCCTTATTTTAGGAAATGTTGTTTCTGGAGGAGCTAACGCCAAAACCAAGAGTTGTATGTCCTTGAGAAAGATAGATCTAACACCTCAATGTTAGATCTTGAAGAAGAATCACCACCCGCAGGCCTTCGGATTATGCTGAATATACTTATTTCAGGATTTTTCCTTATTTCAAGAAATTCTGTTTCTGGAGGAGCTAACGCCTAAACCAGGAGTTGTATGTCCTTGAGAACGATATATGTAACACCTCAATGTTGCATCTTGAAGAAGAATCACCACCCGCAGGCCTTCGGATTCTGTTGAATATCCTTATTTCAGGATTTTTTCCTTATTTCAGAAAATAGCTGTAACACCTCAGTGTTGCACCTTGAAGAAGAATCACCACCTACAGGCCTTAGGATTCTGCTGAATATCCTTATTTCGGGATTTTCCTTATTTCAGGAAATGCTGTTCCTGGAGGAGCCAACGCCTAAACCAGGAGTTGTATGTCCTTGAGAAAGATAGATGTAACACATCAATGTTGCATCTTGAAGAATAATCACCACCCGCAATCCTGCGAATTCTGCTGAATATCCTTATTTCATGATTTTTTCCTTATTTCAGAAAAAGGCTGTAACACCTCAGTGTTGCACCTTGAAGAAGAATCAGCACCTGCAGGCCTTCGGATTCTGCTGAATATCCTTATTTCAGGATTTTCCTTATATCAGGAAATGTTGTTTCCGGAGGAGCTAACGCCTAAACCAGGAGTTGTATGTCCTTGAGAAAGATAGATGTAACTCCTCAATGTTGCATCTGGAAGAAGAATCCCCACCCGCAGGCCTTCGGATTCTGTTGAATATCCTTATTTCAAGATTTTTTCCTTATTTCAGAAAATAGCTGTAACACCTCAGTGTTGCACCTTGAAGAAGAATCACCACCTACAGGCCTTCGGATTCTGCTGAATATCCTTGTTTCAAGATTTTTCCTTATTTCAGGAAATGTTGTTTCTGGAGGAGCTAACTCCTAATCCATGAGTTGTATGTCCTTTAGAAAGATAGAAGTAACACATCAATGTTGCATCTTGAAGAAGAATCACCTCCCGCAGGCCTCCAGATTCTGCTGAATATCCTTATTTGAGGATTTTTTCCTTATTTCAGGAAATGCTGTTTCTAGAGGATCTAATGCCTACACCAGGAGTTGTATGTCCTTGAGAAAGATAGATGTAACACCTCAATGTTGCATCTTGAAGAAGAATCACCACCCGCGGGCCTTCAGATTCTGCTGAATATCCTTATTTCAAGATTTTTCCTTATTTCAGGAAATGCTGTTTCTGGAGGAGCTAACGCCAAAACCAGGAGTTGCATGTCCTCGAGAAAGATAGATTTAACACCTCAACGTTGCATCTTGAAGAAAAATCACCATCTGCGGGTCTTCGGATTCTGCTGAATATCCTTACTTAAGGATTTTTCCTTATTTAAGAAAATGTTGTGTCTGGAGGAGCTAACGCCTAAACCAAGAGCTGTATGTCCTTGAGAAAGATAGATGTAACTCCTCAATGTTGCATCTTGAAGAATAATCACCACCCGCAGGCCTTCGGATTCTGCTGAATATCCTTATTTCAAGATTTGTTCCTTATTTCAGAAAATGGCTGTAACACATCAGTGTTGCACCTTGAAGAAGAATCACCACCTACAGGCCTTCGGATTCTGCTGAATATTCTTATTTCAGGATTTTCCTTATTTCAGGAAATGCTGTTTCTGGAGGAGCCAACGCCTAAACCAGGAGTTGTATGTCCTTGAGAAAGATAGATGTAACTCCTCAATATTGCATCTTGAAGAAGAATCCCCACCCGCAGGCTTTCGGATTCTGTTGAATATCCTTATTTTAGGATTTTTTCCTTATTTCAGAAAATAGCTGTGACACCTCAGTGTTGCACCTTGAAGAAGAATCACCACCTACAGGCCTTCGGATTCAGCTGAATATCCTTATTTCAGGATTTTCCTTATATCAGGAAATGTTGTTTCCGGAGGAGCTAACGCCTAAACCAGGAGTTGTATGTCCTTGAGAAAGATAGATGTAACTCCTCAATGTTGCATCTTGAAGAAGAATCCCCACCCGCAGGCCTTCGGATTCTGTTGAATATCCTTATTTCAGGATTTTTTCCTTATTTCAGAAAATAGCTGTAACACCTCAGTGTTGCACCTTGAAGAAGAATCACCACCTACAGGCCTTCGGATTCTGCTGAATATCCTTGTTTCAAGATTTTTCCTTATTTCAGGAAATGTTGTTTCTGGAGGAGCTAACTCCTAATCCTTGAGTTGTATGTCCTTGAGAAAGATAGAAGTAACACATCAATGTTGCATCTTGAAGAAGAATCACCACCCGCAGGCCTCCAGATTCTGCTGAATATCCTTATTTAAGGATTTTTTCCTTATTTCAGGAAATGCTGTTTCTAGAGGATCTAATGCCTACACCAGGAGTTGTATGTCCTTGAGAAAGATAGATGTAACACCTCAGTGTTGCACCTTGAAGAAGAATCACCACCTACAGGCCTTCGGATTCTGCTGAATATCCTTATTTCAGGATTTTTCCTTATTTCAAGAAATGTTGTTTCTGGAGGAGCTAACTCCTAATCCATGAGTTGTATGTCCTTGAGAAAGATAGGGGTAACACATCAATGTTGCATCTTGAAGAAGAATCACCACCCGCAGACCTTCAGATTTTGCTGAATATCCTTATTTCAGGATTTTTTCCTTATTTCAGGAAATGCTGTTTCTGGAGGAGCTAACGCCTAAACCAGGAGTTGCATGTTCTCGAGAAAGATAGATTTAACACCTCAACGTTGCATCTTGAAGAAGAATCACCATCTGCGGGCCTTCGGATTCTGCTGAATATCCTTATTTAAGGATTTTTCCTTATTTTAGGAAATGTTGTTTCTGGAGGAGCTAACGCCTAAACCAGGAGTTGCATGTCCTCGATAAAGATAGATTTAACACCTAAACGTTGCATCTTGAAGAAGAATGACCATCCGCAGGCCTTCGGATTATGCTGAATATCCTTATTTCAGGATTTTTCCTTATTTCAGGAAATTCTGTTTCTGGAGGAGCTAACGCCTAAACTAGGAGTTGTATGTCCTTGAGAAAGATAGATGTAACACCTCAATGTTGCATCTTGAAGAAGAATCACCACCCGCAGGCCTTCGGATTCTACTGAATATCATTATTTCAGGATTTTTCTTATTTCAGGAAATGCTGTTCAGGAGGAGCCAACGCCTAAACCAGGAGTTGTATGTCCTTGAGAAAGATAGATGTAACTCTTCAATGTTGCATCTTGAAGAAGAATCCCCACCCGCAGGCCTTCGGATTCTGTTGAGTATCCTTATTTCAGGATTTTTTCCTTGTTTCAGAAAATAGCTGTAACACCTCAGTGTTGCACCTTGAAGAAGAATCACCACCTACAGGCCTTCGGATTCTGCTGAATATCCTTATTTCAGGATTTTTCCTTATTTCAAGAAATGTTGTTTCTGGAGGAGCTAACTCCTAATCCATGAGTTGTATGTCCTTGAGAAAGATAGGGGTAACACATCAATGTTGCATCTTGAAGAAGAATCACCACCCGCAGACCTTCAGATTTTGCTGAATATCCTTATTTCAGGATTTTTTCCTTATTTCAGGAAATGCTGTTTCTGGAGGAGCTAACGCCTAAACCAGGAGTTGCATGTTCTCGAGAAAGATAGATTTAACACCTCAACGTTGCATCTTGAAGAAGAATCACCATCTGCGGGCCTTCGGATTCTGCTGAATATCCTTATTTTAGGATTTTTCCTTATTTTAGGAAATGTTGTTTCTGGAGGAGCTAACGCCAAAACCAAGAGTTGTATGTCCTTGAGAAAGATAGATCTAACACCTCAATGTTAGATCTTGAAGAAGAATCACCACCCGCAGGCCTTCGGATTATGCTGAATATACTTATTTCAGGATTTTTCCTTATTTCAAGAAATTCTGTTTCTGGAGGAGCTAACGCCTAAACCAGGAGTTGTATGTCCTTGAGAACGATATATGTAACACCTCAATGTTGCATCTTGAAGAAGAATCACCACCCGCAGGCCTTCGGATTCTGTTGAATATCCTTATTTCAGGATTTTTTCCTTATTTCAGAAAATAGCTGTAACACCTCAGTGTTGCACCTTGAAGAAGAATCACCACCTACAGGCCTTAGGATTCTGCTGAATATCCTTATTTCGGGATTTTCCTTATTTCAGGAAATGCTGTTCCTGGAGGAGCCAACGCCTAAACCAGGAGTTGTATGTCCTTGAGAAAGATAGATGTAACACATCAATGTTGCATCTTGAAGAATAATCACTACCCGCAATCCTGCGAATTCTGCTGAATATCCTTATTTCATGATTTTTTCCTTATTTCAGAAAAAGGCTGTAACACCTCAGTGTTGCACCTTGAAGAAGAATCAGCACCTGCAGGCCTTCGGATTCTGCTGAATATCCTTATTTCAGGATTTTCCTTATATCAGGAAATGTTGTTTCCGGAGGAGCTAACGCCTAAACCAGGAGTTGTATGTCCTTGAGAAAGATAGATGTAACTCCTCAATGTTGCATCTGGAAGAAGAATCCCCACCCGCAGGCCTTCGGATTCTGTTGAATATCCTTATTTCAAGATTTTTTCCTTATTTCAGAAAATAGCTGTAACACCTCAGTGTTGCACCTTGAAGAAGAATCACCACCTACAGGCCTTCGGATTCTGCTGAATATCCTTGTTTCAAGATTTTTCCTTATTTCAGGAAATGTTGTTTCTGGAGGAGCTAACTCCTAATCCATGAGTTGTATGTCCTTTAGAAAGATAGAAGTAACACATCAATGTTGCATCTTGAAGAAGAATCACCTCCCGCAGGCCTCCAGATTCTGCTGAATATCCTTATTTGAGGATTTTTTCCTTATTTCAGGAAATGCTGTTTCTAGAGGATCTAATGCCTACACCAGGAGTTGTATGTCCTTGAGAAAGATAGATGTAACACCTCAATGTTGCATCTTGAAGAAGAATCACCACCCGCGGGCCTTCAGATTCTGCTGAATATCCTTATTTCAAGATTTTTCCTTATTTCAGGAAATGCTGTTTCTGGAGGAGCTAACGCCAAAACCAGGAGTTGCATGTCCTCGAGAAAGATAGATTTAACACCTCAACGTTGCATCTTGAAGAAAAATCACCATCTGCGGGTCTTCGGATTCTGCTGAATATCCTTACTTAAGGATTTTTCCTTATTTAAGAAAATGTTGTGTCTGGAGGAGCTAACGCCTAAACCAAGAGCTGTATGTCCTTGAGAAAGATAGATGTAACTCCTCAATGTTGCATCTTGAAGAATAATCACCACCCGCAGGCCTTCGGATTCTGCTGAATATCCTTATTTCAAGATTTGTTCCTTATTTCAGAAAATGGCTGTAACACATCAGTGTTGCACCTTGAAGAAGAATCACCACCTACAGGCCTTCGGATTCTGCTGAATATTCTTATTTCAGGATTTTCCTAATTTCAGGAAATGCTGTTTCTGAAGGAGCCAACGCCTAAACCAGGAGTTGTATGTCCTTGAGAAAGATAGATGTAACTCCTCAATATTGCATCTTGAAGAAGAATCCCCACCCGCAGGCTTTCGGATTCTGTTGAATATCCTTATTTTAGGATTTTTTCCTTATTTCAGAAAATAGCTGTGACACCTCAGTGTTGCACCTTGAAGAAGAATCACCACCTACAGGCCTTCGGATTCAGCTGAATATCCTTATTTCAGGATTTTCCTTATATCAGGAAATGTTGTTTCCGGAGGAGCTAACGCCTAAACCAGGAGTTGTATGTCCTTGAGAAAGATAGATGTAACTCCTCAATGTTGCATCTTGAAGAAGAATCCCCACCCGCAGGCCTTCGGATTCTGTTGAATATCCTTATTTCAGGATTTTTTCCATATTTCAGAAAATAGCTGTAACACCTCAGTGTTGCACCTTGAAGAAGAATCACCACCTACAGGCCTTCGGATTCTGCTGAATATCCTTGTTTCAAGATTTTTCCTTATTTCAGGAAATGTTGTTTCTGGAGGAGCTAACTCCTAATCCTTGAGTTGTATGTCCTTGAGAAAGATAGAAGTAACACATCAATGTTGCATCTTGAAGAAGAATCACCACCCGCAGGCCTCCAGATTCTGCTGAATATCCTTATTTAAGGATTTTTTTCCTTATTTCAGGAAATGCTGTTTCTAGAGGATCTAATGCCTACACCAGGAGTTGTATGTCCTTGAGAAAGATAGATGTAACACCTCAATGTTGCATCTTGAAGAAGAATCACCACCCGCGGGCCTTCAGATTCTGCTGAATATCCTTATTTCAGGATTTTTCCTTATTTCAGGAAATGTTGTTTCTGGAGGAGCTAATGCCTAAACCAGGAGTTGCATGTCCTCGAGAAAGATAGATTTAACACCTCAACGTTGCATCTTGAAGAAAAATCACCATCTGGGGTCTTCCGATTCTGCTGAATATCCTTATTTAAGGATTTTTCCTTATTTTAGAAAAGTTGTGTCTGGAGGAGCTAACGCCTAAACCAAGAGCTGTATGTCCTTGAGAAAGATAGATGTAACTCCTCAATGTTGCATCTTGAAGAATAATCACCACCCGCAGGCCTTCGGATTCTGCTGAATATCCTTATTTCAAGATTTTTTCCTTATTTCAGAAAATGGCTGTAACACATCAGTGTTGCACCTTGAAGAAGAATCACCACCTACATGCCTTCGGATTCTGCTGAATATCCTTATTTCAGGATTTTCCTTATTTCAGGAAATGCTGTTTCTGGAGGAGCCAACGCCTAAACCAGGAGTTGTATGTCCTTGAGAAAGATAGATGTAACTCCTCAATGTTGCATCTTGAAGAAGAATCCCCACCCGCAGGCTTTCGTATTCTGTTGAATATCCTTATTTCAGGATTTTTTCCTTATTTCAGAAAATAGCTGTAACACCTCAGTGTTGCACCTTGAAGAAGAATCACCACCTACAGGCCTTCGGATTCAGCTGAATATCCTTATTTCAGGATTTTTCCTTATTTCAGGAAATGTTGTTTCTGGTGGAGCTAACTCCTAATCCATGAGTTGTATGTCCTTGAGAAAGATAGATGTAACACATCAATGTTGCATCTTGAAAAAGAATCACAACCCGCAGACCTTCAGATTCTGCTGAATATCCTTATTTCAGGATTTTTTCCTTATTTCAGGAAATGCTGTTTCTGGAGGAGCTAACGCCTAAACCAGGAGTTGTATGTCCTTGAGAAAGATAGATGTAACACCTCAATGTTGCATCTTGAAGAAGAATCACCAACCACGGGCCATCGGATTCTGCTGAATATCCTTATTTCAGGTTTTTTCCATATTTCAGGAAATGCTGTTTCTGGAGGAGCTAACGCCTAAACCAAGAGTTGCATGTCCTCGAGAAAGATAGATTTAACACCTCAATGTTGCATCTTGAAGAAGAATCACCATCTGCGGGCCTTCGGATTCTGCTGAATATCTTTATTTAAGGATTTTTCCTTATTTTAGGAAATGTTGTTTCTGGAGGAGCTAACGCCTAAACCAGGAGTTGCATGTCCTCGATAAAGATAGATTTAACACCTAAACGTTGCATCTTGAAGAAGAATGACCATCCGCAGGCCTTCGGATTATGCTGAATATCCTTATTTCAGGATTTTTCCTTATTTCAGGAAATTCTGTTTTTGGAGGAGCTAACGCCTAAACTAGGAGTTGTATGTCCTTGAGAAAGATAGATGTAACACCTCAATGTTGCATCTTGAAGAAGAATCACCACCCGCAGGCCTTCGGATTCTACTGAATATCATTATTTCAGGATTTTTCTTATTTCAGGAAATGCTGTTCAGGAGGAGCCAACGCCTAAACCAGGAGTTGTATGTCCTTGAGAAAGATAGATGTAACTCTTCAATGTTGCATCTTGAAGAAGAATCCCCACCCGCAGGCCTTCGGATTCTGCTGAATATCCTTATTTCAAGATTTGTTCCTTATTTCAGAAAATGGCTGTAACACATCAGTGTTGCACCTTGAAGAAGAATCACCACCTACAGGCCTTCGGATTATGCTGAATATCCTTATTTCAGGATTTTCCTTATTTCAGGAAATGCTGTTTCTGGAGGAGCCAACGCCTAAACCAGGAGTTGTATGTCCTTGAGAAAGATAGATGTAACTCCTCAATATTGCATCTTGAAGAAGAATCCCCACCCGCAGGCTTTCGGATTCTGTTGAATATCCTTATTTTAGGATTTTTTCCTTATTTCAGAAAATAGCTGTGACACCTCAGTGTTGCACCTTGAAGAAGAATCACCACCTACAGGCCTTCGGATTCTGCTGAATATCCTTATTTCAGGATTTTCCTTATATCAGGAAATGTTGTTTCCGGAGGAGCTAACGCCTAAACCAGGAGTTGTATGTCCTTGAGAAAGATAGATGTAACTCCTCAATGTTGCATCTTGAAGAAGAATCCCCACCCGCAGGCCTTCGGATTCTGTTGAATATCCTTATTTCAGGATTTTTTCCTTATTTCAGAAAATAGCTGTAACACCTCAGTGTTGCACCTTGAAGAAGAATCACCACCTACAGGCCTTCGGATTCTGCTGAATATCCTTGTTTCAAGATTTTTCCTTATTTCAGGAAATGTTGTTTCTGGAGGAGCTAACTCCTAATCCTTGAGTTGTATGTCCTTGAGAAAGATAGAAGTAACACATCAATGTTGCATCTTGAAGAAGAATCACCACCCGCAGGCCTCCAGATTCTGCTGAATATCCTTATTTAAGGATTTTTTCCTTATTTCAGGAAATGCTGTTTCTAGAGGATCTAATGCCTACACCAGGAGTTGTATGTCCTTGAGAAAGATAGATGTAACACCTCAATGTTGCATCTTGAAGAAGAATCACCACCCGCGGGCCTTCAGATTCTGCTGAATATCCTTATTTCAGGATTTTTCCTTATTTCAGGAAATGTTGTTTCTGGAGGAGCTAACGCCTAAACCAGGAGTTGCATGTCCTCGAGAAAGATAGATTTAACACCTCAACGTTGCATCTTGAAGAAAAATCACCATCTGGGGTCTTCCGATTCTGCTGAATATCCTTATTTAAGGATTTTTCCTTATTTTAGAAAAGTTGTGTCTGGAGGAGCTAACGCCTAAACCAAGAGTTGTATGTCCTTGAGAAAGATAGATGTAACTCCTCAATGTTGCATCTTGAAGAATAATCACCACCCGCAGGCCTTCGGATTCTGCTGAATATCCTTATTTCAAGATTTTTTCCTTATTTCAGAAAATGGCTGTAACACATCAGTGTTGCACCTTGAAGAAGAATCACCACCTACATGCCTTCGGATTCTGCTGAATATCCTTATTTCAGGATTTTCCTTATTTCAGGAAATGCTGTTTCTGGAGGAGCCAACGCCTAAACCAGGAGTTGTATGTCCTTGAGAAAGATAGATGTAACTCCTCAATGTTGCATCTTGAAGAAGAATCCCCACCCGCAGGCTTTCGTATTCTGTTGAATATCCTTATTTCAGGATTTTTTCCTTATTTCAGAAAATAGCTGTAACACCTCAGTGTTGCACCTTGAAGAAGAATCACCACCTACAGGCCTTCAGATTCAGCTGAATATCCTTATTTCAGGATTTTTCCTTATTTCAGGAAATGTTGTTTCTGGTGGAGCTAACTCCTAATCCATGAGTTGTATGTCCTTGAGAAAGATAGATGTAACACATCAATGTTGCATCTTGAAAAAGAATCACAACCCGCAGACCTTCAGATTCTGCTGAATATCCTCATTTCAGGATTTTTTCCTTATTTCAGGAAATGCTGTTTCTGGAGGAGCTAACGCCTAAACCAGGAGTTGTATGTCCTTGAGAAAGATAGATGTAACTCCTCAATATTGCATCTTGAAGAAGAATCCCCACCCGCAGGCTTTCGGATTCTGTTGAATATCCTTATTTTAGGATTTTTTCCTTATTTCAGAAAATAGCTGTGACACCTCAGTGTTGCACCTTGAAGAAGAATCACCACCTACAGGCCTTCGGATTCTGCTGAATATCCTTATTTCAGGATTTTCCTTATATCAGGAAATGTTGTTTCCGGAGGAGCTAACGCCTAAACCAGGAGTTGTATGTCCTTGAGAAAGATAGATGTAACTCCTCAATGTTGCATCTTGAAGAAGAATCCCCACCCGCAGGCCTTCGGATTCTGTTGAATATCCTTATTTCAGGATTTTTTCCTTATTTCAGAAAATAGCTGTAACACCTCAGTGTTGCACCTTGAAGAAGAATCACCACCTACAGGCCTTCGGATTCTGCTGAATATCCTTATTTCAGGATTTTTCCTTATTTCAGGAAATGTTGTTTCTGGTGGAGCTAACTCCTAATCCATGAGTTGTATGTCCTTGAGAAAGATAGATGTAACACATCAATGTTGCATCTTGAAAAAGAATCACAACCCGCAGACCTTCAGATTCTGCTGAATATCCTCATTTCAGGATTTTTTCCTTATTTCAGGAAATGCTGTTTCTGGAGGAGCTAACGCCTAAACCAGGAGTTGTATGTCCTTGAGAAAGATAGATGTAACTCCTCAATATTGCATCTTGAAGAAGAATCCCCACCCGCAGGCTTTCGGATTCTGTTGAATATCCTTATTTTAGGATTTTTTCCTTATTTCAGAAAATAGCTGTGACACCTCAGTGTTGCACCTTGAAGAAGAATCACCACCTACAGGCCTTCGGATTCTGCTGAATATCCTTATTTCAGGATTTTCCTTATATCAGGAAATGTTGTTTCCGGAGGAGCTAACGCCTAAACCAGGAGTTGTATGTCCTTGAGAAAGATAGATGTAACTCCTCAATGTTGCATCTTGAAGAAGAATCCCCACCCGCAGGCCTTCGGATTCTGTTGAATATCCTTATTTCAGGATTTTTTCCTTATTTCAGAAAATAGCTGTAACACCTCAGTGTTGCACCTTGAAGAAGAATCACCACCTACAGGCCTTCGGATTCTGCTGAATATCCTTGTTTCAAGATTTTTCCTTATTTCAGGAAATGTTGTTTCTGGAGGAGCTAACTCCTAATCCTTGAGTTGTATGTCCTTGAGAAAGATAGAAGTAACACATCAATGTTGCATCTTGAAGAAGAATCACCACCCGCAGGCCTCCAGATTCTGCTGAATATCCTTATTTAAGGATTTTTTCCTTATTTCAGGAAATGCTGTTTCTAGAGGATCTAATGCCTACACCAAGAGTTGTATGTCCTTGGGAAAGATAGATGTAACACCTCAATGTTGCATCTTGAAGAAGAATCACCACCCGCGGGCCTTCAGTTTCTGCTGAATATCCTTATTTCAGGATTTTTCCTTATTTCAGGAAATGCTGTTTCTGGAGGAGCTAACCCCTAAACCAGGAGTTGCATGTCCTCGAGAAAGATAGATTTAACACCTCAACGTTGCATCTTGAAGAAAAATCACCATCTGCGGGTCTTCCGATTCTGCTGAATATCCTTATTTAAGGATTTTTCCTTATTTTAGAAAATGTTGTGTCTGGAGGAGCTAACGCCTAAACCAAGAGCTGTATGTCCTTGAGAAAGATAGATGTAACTCCTCAATGTTGCATCTTGAAGAATAATCACCACCCGCAGGCCTTCGGATTCTGCTGAATATCCTTATTTCAAGATTTTTTTCCTTATTTCAGAAAATGGCTGTAACACATCAGTGTTGCACCTTGAAGAAGAATCACCACCTACATGCCTTCGGATTCTGCTGAATATCCTTATTTCAGGATTTTCCTTATTTCAGGAAATGCTGTTTCTGGAGGAGCCAACGCCTAAACCAGGAGTTGTATGTCCTTGAGAAAGATAGATGTAACTCCTCAATGTTGCATCTTGAAGAAGAATCCCCACCCGCAGGCTTTCGTATTCTGTTGAATATCCTTATTTCAGGATTTTTTCCTTATTTCAGAAAATAGCTGTAACACCTCAGTGTTGCACCTTGAAGAAGAATCACCACCTACAGGCCTTCGGATTCAGCTGAATATCCTTATTTCAGGATTTTTCCTTATTTCAGGAAATGTTGTTTCTGGTGGAGCTAACTCCTAATCCATGAGTTGTATGTCCTTGAGAAAGATAGATGTAACACATCAATGTTGCATCTTGAAAAAGAATCACAACCCGCAGACCTTCAGATTCTGCTGAATATCCTTATTTCAGGGTTTTTTCCTTATTTCAGGAAATGCTGTTTCTGGAGGAGCTAACGCCTAAACCAAGAGTTGCATGTCCTCAAGAAAGATAGATTTAACACCTCAATGTTGCATCTTGAAGAAGAATCACCAACCACGGGCCTTCGGATTCTGCTGAATATCCTTATTTCAGGATTTTTCCTTATTTCAGGAAATGCTGTTTCTGGAGGAGCTAACGCCTAAACCAAGAGTTGCATGTCCTCGAGAAAGATAGATTTAACACCTCAATGTTGCATCTTGAAGAAGAATCACCACCCGCAGGCCTCCAGATTCTGCTGAATATCCTTATTTAAGGATTTTTTCCTTATTTCAGGAAATGCTGTTTCTAGAGGATCTAATGCCTACATCAGGAGTTGTATGTCCTTGGGAAAGATAGATGTAACACCTCAATGTTGCATCTTGAAGAAGAATCACCACCCGTGGGCCTTCAGTTTCTGCTGAATATCCTTATTTCAGGATTTTTCCTTATTTCAGGAAATGCTGTTTCTGGAGGAGCTAACGCCTAAACCAGGAGTTGCATGTCCTCGAGAAAGATAGATTTAACACCTCAACGTTGCATCTTGAAGAAAAATCACCATCTGCGGGTCTTCCGATTCTGCTGAATATCCTTATTTAAGGATTTTTCCTTATTTTAGAAAATGTTGTGTCTGGAGGAGCTAACGCCTAAACCAAGAGCTGTATGTCCTTGAGAAAGATAGATGTAACTCCTCAATGTTGCATCTTGAAGAATAATCACCACCCGCAGGCCTTCGGATTCTGCTGAATATCCTTATTTCAAGATTTTTTTCCTTATTTCAGAAAATGGCTGTAACACATCAGTGTTGCACCTTGAAGAAGAATCACCACCTACATGCCTTCGGATTCTGCTGAATATCCTTATTTCAGGATTTTCCTTATTTCAGGAAATGCTGTTTCTGGAGGAGCCAACGCCTAAACCAGGAGTTGTATGTCCTTGAGAAAGATAGATGTAACTCCTCAATGTTGCATCTTGAAGAAGAATCCCCACCCGCAGGCTTTCGTATTCTGTTGAATATCCTTATTTCAGGATTTTTTCCTTATTTCAGAAAATAGCTGTAACACCTCAGTGTTGCACCTTGAAGAAGAATCACCACCTACAGGCCTTCGGATTCAGCTAAATATCCTTATTTCAGGATTTTTCCTTATTTCAGGAAATGTTGTTTCTGGTGGAGCTAACTCCTAATCCATGAGTTGTATGTCCTTGAGAAAGATAGATGTAACACATCAATGTTGCATCTTGAAAAAGAATCACAACCCGCAGACCTTCAGATTCTGCTGAATATCCTTATTTCAGGATTTTTTCCTTATTTCAGGAAATGCTGTTTCTGGAGGAGCTAACGCCTAAACCAAGAGTTGCATGTCCTCGAGAAAGATAGATTTAACACCTCAATGTTGCATCTTGAAGAAGAATCACCAACCACGGGCCTTCGGATTCTGCTGAATATCCTTATTTCAGGATTTTTCCTTATTTCAGGAAATGCTGTTTCTGGAGGAGCTAACGCCTAAACCAAGAGTTGCATGTCCTCGAGAAAGATAGATTTAACACCTCAATGTTGCATCTTGAAGAAGAATCACCATCTGCGGGCCTTCGGATTCTGCTGAATATCCTTATTTAAGGATTTTTCCTTATTTTAGGAAATGTTGTTTCTGGAGGAGCTAACGCCTAAACCAGGAGTTGCATGTCCTCGATAAAGATAGATTTAACACCTAAACGTTGCATCTTGAAGAAGAATGACCATCCGCAGGCCTTCGGATTATGCTGAATATCCTTATTTCAGGATTTTTCCTTATTTCAGGAAATTCTGTTTCTGGAGGAGCTAACGCCTAAACCAGGAGTTGTATGTCCTTGAGAAAGATAGATGTAACACCTCAATGTTGCATCTTGAAGAAGAATCACCGCCCGCAGGCCTTCGGATTCTACTGAATATCATTATTTCAGGATTTTTCTTATTTCAGGAAATGCTGTTCAGGAGGAGCCAACGCCTAAACCAGGAGTTGTATGTCCTTGAGAAAGATAGATGTAACTCTTCAATGTTGCATCTTGAAGAAGAATCCCCACCCGCAGGCCTTCGGATTCTGTTGAGTATCCTTATTTCAGGATTTTTTCCTTGTTTCAGAAAATAGCTGTAACACCTCAGTGTTGCACCTTGAAGAAGAATCACCACCTACAGGCCTTCGGATTCTGCTGAATATCCTTATTTCAGGATTTTTCCTTATTTCAAGAAATGTTGTTTCTGGAGGAGCTAACTCCTAATCCATGAGTTGTATGTCCTTGAGAAAGATAGGGGTAACACATCAATGTTGCATCTTGAAGAAGAATCACCACCCGCAGACCTTCAGATTTTGCTGAATATCCTTATTTCAGGATTTTTTCCTTATTTCAGGAAATGCTGTTTCTGGAGGAGCTAACGCCTAAACCAGGAGTTGCATGTTCTCGAGAAAGATAGATTTAACACCTCAACGTTGCATCTTGAAGAAGAATCACCATCTGCGGGCCTTCGGATTCTGCTGAATATCCTTATTTAAGGATTTTTCCTTATTTTAGGAAATGTTGTTTCTGGAGGAGCTAACGCCTAAACCAGGAGTTGCATGTCCTCGATAAAGATAGATTTAACACCTAAACGTTGCATCTTGAAGAAGAATGACCATCCGCAGGCCTTCGGATTATGCTGAATATCCTTATTTCAGGATTTTTCCTTATTTTAGGAAATTCTGTTTCTGGAGGAGCTAACGCCTAAACTAGGAGTTGTATGTCCTTGAGAAAGATAGATGTAACACCTCAATGTTGCATCTTGAAGAAGAATCACCACCCGCAGGCCTTCGGATTCTACTGAATATCATTATTTCAGGATTTTTCTTATTTCAGGAAATGCTGTTCAGGAGGAGCCAACGCTTAAACCAGGAGTTGTATGTCCTTGAGAAAGATAGATGTAACTCTTCAATGTTGCATCTTGAAGAAGAATCCCCACCCGCAGGCCTTCGGATTCTGTTGAGTATCCTTATTTCAGGATTTTTTCCTTGTTTCAGAAAATAGCTGTAACACCTCAGTGTTGCACCTTGAAGAAGAATCACCACCTACAGGCCTTCGGATTCTGCTGAATATCCTTATTTCAGGATTTTTCCTTATTTCAAGAAATGTTGTTTCTGGAGGAGCTAACTCCTAATCCATGAGTTGTATGTCCTTGAGAAAGATAGGGGTAACACATCAATGTTGCATCTTGAAGAAGAATCACCACCCGCAGACCTTCAGATTTTGCTGAATATCCTTATTTCAGGAAATGCTGTTTCTGGAGGAGCTAACGCCTAAACCAGGAGTTGCATGTTCTCGAGAAAGATAGATTTAACACCTCAACGTTGCATCTTGAAGAAGAATCACCATCTGCGGGCCTTCGGATTCTGCTGAATATCCTTATTTAAGGATTTTTCCTTATTTTAGGAAATGTTGTTTCTGGAGGAGCTAACGCCAAAACCAAGAGTTGTATGTCCTTGAGAAAGATAGATCTAACACCTCAATGTTAGATCTTGAAGAAGAATCACCACCCGCAGGCCTTCGGATTATGCTGAATATACTTATTTCAGGATTTTTCCTTATTTCAAGAAATTCTGTTTCTGGAGGAGCTAACGCCTAAACCAGGAGTTGTATGTCCTTGAGAACGATATATGTAACACCTCAATGTTGCATCTTGAAGAAGAATCACCACCCGCAGGCCTTCGGATTCTGTTGAATATCCTTATTTCAGGATTTTTTCCTTATTTCAGAAAATAGCTGTAACACCTCAGTGTTGCACCTTGAAGAAGAATCACCACCTACAGGCCTTAGGATTCTGCTGAATATCCTTATTTCGGGATTTTCCTTATTTCAGGAAATGCTGTTCCTGGAGGAGCCAACGCCTAAACCAGGAGTTGTATGTCCTTGAGAAAGATAGATGTAACACATCAATGTTGCATCTTGAAGAATAATCACCACCCGCAATCCTGCGAATTCTGCTGAATATCCTTATTTCATGATTTTTTCCTTATTTCAGAAAAAGGCTGTAACACCTCAGTGTTGCACCTTGAAGAAGAATCAGCACCTGCAGGCCTTCGGATTCTGCTGAATATCCTTATTTCAGGATTTTCCTTATATCAGGAAATGTTGTTTCCGGAGGAGCTAACGCCTAAACCAGGAGTTGTATGTCCTTGAGAAAGATAGATGTAACTCCTCAATGTTGCATCTGGAAGAAGAATCCCCACCCGCAGGCCTTCGGATTCTGTTGAATATCCTTATTTCAAGATTTTTTCCTTATTTCAGAAAATAGCTGTAACACCTCAGTGTTGCACCTTGAAGAAGAATCACCACCTACAGGCCTTCGGATTCTGCTGAATATCCTTGTTTCAAGATTTTTCCTTATTTCAGGAAATGTTGTTTCTGGAGGAGCTAACTCCTAATCCATGAGTTGTATGTCCTTTAGAAAGATAGAAGTAACACATCAATGTTTCATCTTGAAGAAGAATCACCTCCCGCAGGTCTCCAGATTCTGCTGAATATCCTTATTTGAGGATTTTTTCCTTATTTCAGGAAATGCTGTTTCTAGAGGATCTAATGCCTACACCAGGAGTTGTATGTCCTTGAGAAAGATAGATGTAACACCTCAATGTTGCATCTTGAAGAAGAATCACCACCCGCGGGCCTTCAGATTCTGCTGAATATCCTTATTTCAAGATTTTTCCTTATTTCAGGAAATGCTGTTTCTGGAGGAGCTAACGCCAAAACCAGGAGTTGCATGTCCTCGAGAAAGATAGATTTAACACCTCAACGTTGCATCTTGAAGAAAAATCACCATCTGCGGGTCTTCGGATTCTGCTGAATATCCTTACTTAAGGATTTTTCCTTATTTAAGAAAATGTTGTGTCTGGAGGAGCTAACGCCTAAACCAAGAGCTGTATGTCCTTGAGAAAGATAGATGTAACTCCTCAATGTTGCATCTTGAAGAATAATCACCACCCGCAGGCCTTCGGATTCTGCTGAATATCCTTATTTCAAGATTTGTTCCTTATTTCAGAAAATGGCTGTAACACATCAGTGTTGCACCTTGAAGAAGAATCACCACCTACAGGCCTTCGGATTCTGCTGAATATTCTAATTTCAGGATTTTCCTTATTTCAGGAAATGCTGTTTCTGGAGGAGCCAACGCCTAAACCAGGTGTTGTATGTCCTTGAGAAAGATAGATGTAACTCCTCAATATTGCATCTTGAAGAAGAATCCCCACCCGCAGGCTTTCGGATTCTGTTGAATATCCTTATTTTAGGATTTTTTCCTTATTTCAGAAAATAGCTGTGACACCTCAGTGTTGCACCTTGAAGAAGAATCACCACCTACAGGCCTTCGGATTCAGCTGAATATCCTTATTTCAGGATTTTCCTTATATCAGGAAATGTTGTTTCCGGAGGAGCTAACGCCTAAACCAGGAGTTGTATGTCCTTGAGAAAGATAGATGTAACTCCTCAATGTTGCATCTTGAAGAAGAATCCCCACCCGCAGGCCTTCGGATTCTGTTGAATATCCTTATTTCAGGATTTTTTCCTTATTTCAGAAAATAGCTGTAACACCTCAGTGTTGCACCTTGAAGAAGAATCACCACCTACAGGCCTTCGGATTCTGCTGAATATCCTTGTTTCAAGATTTTTCCTTATTTCAGGAAATGTTGTTTCTGGAGGAGCTAACTCCTAATCCTTGAGTTGTATGTCCTTGAGAAAGATAGAAGTAACACATCAATGTTGCATCTTGAAGAAGAATCACCACCCGCAGGCCTCCAGATTCTGCTGAATATCCTTATTTAAGGATTTTTTCCTTATTTCAGGAAATGCTGTTTCTAGAGGATCTAATGCCTACACCAGGAGTTGTATGTCCTTGAGAAAGATAGATGTAACACCTCAATGTTGCATCTTGAAGAAGAATCACCACCCGCGGGCCTTCAGATTCTGCTGAATATCCTTATTTCAGGATTTTTCCTTATTTCAGGAAATGTTGTTTCTGGAGGAGCTAATGCCTAAACCAGGAGTTGCATGTCCTCGAGAAAGATAGATTTAACACCTCAACGTTGCATCTTGAAGAAAAATCACCATCTGGGGTCTTCCGATTCTGCTGAATATCCTTATTTAAGGATTTTTCCTTATTTTAGAAAAGTTGTGTCTGGAGGAGCTAACGCCTAAACCAAGAGCTGTATGTCCTTGAGAAAGATAGATGTAACTCCTCAATGTTGCATCTTGAAGAATAATCACCACCCGCAGGCCTTCGGATTCTGCTGAATATCCTTATTTCAAGATTTTTTCCTTATTTCAGAAAATGGCTGTAACACATCAGTGTTGCACCTTGAAGAAGAATCACCACCTACATGCCTTCGGATTCTGCTGAATATCCTTATTTCAGGATTTTCCTTATTTCAGGAAATGCTGTTTCTGGAGGAGCCAACGCCTAAACCAGGAGTTGTATGTCCTTGAGAAAGATAGATGTAACTCCTCAATGTTGCATCTTGAAGAAGAATCCCCACCCGCAGGCTTTCGTATTCTGTTGAATATCCTTATTTCAGGATTTTTTCCTTATTTCAGAAAATAGCTGTAACACCTCAGTGTTGCACCTTGAAGAAGAATCACCACCTACAGGCCTTCGGATTCAGCTGAATATCCTTATTTCAGGATTTTTCCTTATTTCAGGAAATGTTGTTTCTGGTGGAGCTAACTCCTAATCCATGAGTTGTATGTCCTTGAGAAAGATAGATGTAACACATCAATGTTGCATCTTGAAAAAGAATCACAACCCGCAGACCTTCAGATTCTGCTGAATATCCTTATTTCAGGATTTTTTCCTTATTTCAGGAAATGCTGTTTCTGGAGGAGCTAACGCCTAAACCAGGAGTTGTATGTCCTTGAGAAAGATAGATGTAACACCTCAATGTTGCATCTTGAAGAAGAATCACCAACCACGGGCCATCGGATTCTGCTGAATATCCTTATTTCAGGTTTTTTCCTTATTTCAGGAAATGCTGTTTCTGGAGGAGCTAACGCCTAAACCAAGAGTTGCATGTCCTCGAGAAAGATAGATTTAACACCTCAATGTTGCATCTTGAAGAAGAATCACCATCTGCGGGCCTTCGGATTCTGCTGAATATCTTTATTTAAGGATTTTTCCTTATTTTAGGAAATGTTGTTTCTGGAGGAGCTAACGCCTAAACCAGGAGTTGCATGTCCTCGATAAAGATAGATTTAACACCTAAACGTTGCATCTTGAAGAAGAATGACCATCCGCAGGCCTTCGGATTATGCTGAATATCCTTATTTCAGGATTTTTCCTTATTTCAGGAAATTCTGTTTTTGGAGGAGCTAACGCCTAAACTAGGAGTTGTATGTCCTTGAGAAAGATAGATGTAACACCTCAATGTTGCATCTTGAAGAAGAATCACCACCCGCAGGCCTTCGGATTCTACTGAATATCATTATTTCAGGATTTTTCTTATTTCAGGAAATGCTGTTCAGGAGGAGCCAACGCCTAAACCAGGAGTTGTATGTCCTTGAGAAAGATAGATGTAACTCTTCAATGTTGCATCTTGAAGAAGAATCCCCACCCGCAGGCCTTCGGATTCTGCTGAATATCCTTATTTCAAGATTTGTTCCTTATTTCAGAAAATGGCTGTAACACATCAGTGTTGCACCTTGAAGAAGAATCACCACCTACAGGCCTTCGGATTATGCTGAATATCCTTATTTCAGGATTTTCCTTATTTCAGGAAATGCTGTTTCTGGAGGAGCCAACGCCTAAACCAGGAGTTGTATGTCCTTGAGAAAGATAGATGTAACTCCTCAATATTGCATCTTGAAGAAGAATCCCCACCCGCAGGCTTTCGGATTCTGTTGAATATCCTTATTTTAGGATTTTTTCCTTATTTCAGAAAATAGCTGTGACACCTCAGTGTTGCACCTTGAAGAAGAATCACCACCTACAGGCCTTCGGATTCTGCTGAATATCCTTATTTCAGGATTTTTCTTATATCAGGAAATGTTGTTTCCGGAGGAGCTAACGCCTAAACCAGGAGTTGTATGTCCTTGAGAAAGATAGATGTAACTCCTCAATGTTGCATCTTGAAGAAGAATCCCCACCCGCAGGCCTTCGGATTCTGTTGAATATCCTTATTTCAGGATTTTTTCCTTATTTCAGAAAATAGCTGTAACACCTCAGTGTTGCACCTTGAAGAAGAATCACCACCTACAGGCCTTCGGATTCTGCTGAATATCCTTGTTTCAAGATTTTTCCTTATTTCAGGAAATGTTGTTTCTGGAGGAGCTAACTCCTAATCCTTGAGTTGTATGTCCTTGAGAAAGATAGAAGTAACACATCAATGTTGCATCTTGAAGAAGAATCACCACCCGCAGGCCTCCAGATTCTGCTGAATATCCTTATTTAAGGATTTTTTCCTTATTTCAGGAAATGCTGTTTCTAGAGGATCTAATGCCTACACCAGGAGTTGTATGTCCTTGAGAAAGATAGATGTAACACCTCAATGTTGCATCTTGAAGAAGAATCACCACCCGCGGGCCTTCAGATTCTGCTGAATATCCTTATTTCAGGATTTTTCCTTATTTCAGGAAATGTTGTTTCTGGAGGAGCTAACGCCTAAACCAGGAGTTGCATGTCCTCGAGAAAGATAGATTTAACACCTCAACGTTGCATCTTGAAGAAAAATCACCATCTGGGGTCTTCCGATTCTGCTGAATATCCTTATTTAAGGATTTTTCCTTATTTTAGAAAAGTTGTGTCTGGAAGAGCTAACGCCTAAACCAAGAGTTGTATGTCCTTGAGAAAGATAGATGTAACTCCTCAATGTTGCATCTTGAAGAATAATCACCACCCGCAGGCCTTCGGATTCTGCTGAATATCCTTATTTCAAGATTTTTTCCTTATTTCAGAAAATGGCTGTAACACATCAGTGTTGCACCTTGAAGAAGAATCACCACCTACATGCCTTCGGATTCTGCTGAATATCCTTATTTCAGGATTTTCCTTATTTCAGGAAATGCTGTTTCTGGAGGAGCCAACGCCTAAACCAGGAGTTGTATGTCCTTGAGAAAGATAGATGTAACTCCTCAATGTTGCATCTTGAAGAAGAATCCCCACCCGCAGGCTTTCGTATTCTGTTAAATATCCTTATTTCAGGATTTTTTCCTTATTTCAGAAAATAGCTGTAACACCTCAGTGTTGCACCTTGAAGAAGAATCACCACCTACAGGCCTTCAGATTCAGCTGAATATCCTTATTTCAGGATTTTTCCTTATTTCAGGAAATGTTGTTTCTGGTGGAGCTAACTCCTAATCCATGAGTTGTATGTCCTTGAGAAAGATAGATGTAACACATCAATGTTGCATCTTGAAAAAGAATCACAACCCGCAGACCTTCAGATTCTGCTGAATATCCTTATTTCAGGATTTTTTCCTTATTTCAGGAAATGCTGTTTCTGGAGGAGCTAACGCCTAAACCAGGAGTTGTATGTCCTTGAGAAAGATAGATGTAACACCTCAATGTTGCATCTTGAAGAAGAATCACCAACCACGGGCCATCGGATTCTGCTGAATATCCTTATTTCAGGTTTTTTCCTTATTTCAGGAAATGCTGTTTCTGGAGGAGCTAACGCCTAAACCAAGAGTTGCATGTCCTCGAGAAAGATAGATTTAACACCTCAATGTTGCATCTTGAAGAAGAATCACCATCTGCGGGCCTTCGGATTCTGCTGAATATCTTTATTTAAGGATTTTTCCTTATTTTAGGAAATGTTGTTTCTGGAGGAGCTAACGCCTAAACCAGGAGTTGCATGTCCTCGATAAAGATAGATTTAACACCTAAACGTTGCATCTTGAAGAAGAATGACCATCCGCAGGCCTTCGGATTATGCTGAATATCCTTATTTCAGGATTTTTCCTTATTTCAGGAAATTCTGTTTCTGGAGGAGCTAACGCCTAAACTAGGAGTTGTATGTCCTTGAGAAAGATAGATGTAACACCTCAATGTTGCATCTTGAAGAAGAATCACCACCCGCAGGCCTTCGGATTCTACTGAATATCATTATTTCAGGATTTTTCTTATTTCAGGAAATGCTGTTCAGGAGGAGCCAACGCCTAAACCAGGAGTTGTATGTCCTTGAGAAAGATAGATGTAACTCTTCAATGTTGCATCTTGAAGAAGAATCCCCACCCGCAGGCCTTCGGATTCTGTTGAATATCCTTATTTCAGGATTTTTTCCTTGTTTCAGAAAATAGCTGTAACACCTCAGTGTTGCACCTTGAAGAAGAATCACCACCTACAGGCCTTCGGATTCTGCTGAATATCCATATTTCAGGATTTTTCCTTATTTCAAGAAATGTTGTTTCTGGAGGAGCTAACTCCTAATCCATGAGTTGTATGTCCTTGAGAAAGATAGAGGTAACACATCAATGTTGCATCTTGAAGAAGAATCACCACCCGCAGACCTTCAGATTTTGCTGAATATCCTTATTTCAGGATTTTTTCCTTATTTCAGGAAATGCTGTTTCTGGAGGAGCTAACGCCTAAACCAGGAGTTGCATGTCCTCGAGAAAGATAGATTTAACACCTCAACGTTGCATCTTGAAGAAGAATCACCATCTGCGGGCCTTCGGATTCTGCTGAATATCCTTATTTAAGGATTTTTCCTTATTTTAGGAAATGTTGTTTCTGGAGGAGCTAACGCCAAAACCAAGAGTTGTATGTCCTTGAGAAAGATAGATCTAACACCTCAATGTTAGATCTTGAAGAAGAATCACCACCCGCAGGCCTTCGGATTATGCTGAATATACTTATTTCAGGATTTTTCCTTATTTCAAGAAATTCTGTTTCTGGAGGAGCTAACGCCTAAACCAGGAGTTGTATGTCCTTGAGAACGATAGATGTAACACCTCAATGTTGCATCTTGAAGAAGAATCACCACCCGCAGGCCTTCGGATTCTGTTGAATATCCTTATTTCAGGATTTTTTCCTTATTTCAGAAAATAGCTGTAACACCTCAGTGTTGCACCTTGAAGAAGAATCACCACCTACAGGCCTTAGGATTCTGCTGAATATCCTTATTTCAGGATTTTCCTTATTTCAGGAAATGCTGTTCCTGGAGGAGCCAACGCCTAAACCAGGAGTTGTATGTCCTTGAGAAAGATAGATGTAACACATCAATGTTGCATCTTGAAGAAGAATCACCACCCGCAGGCCTTCGGATTCTACTGAATATCATTATTTCAGGATTTTTCTTATTTCAGGAAATGCTGTTCAGGAGGAGCCAACGCCTAAACCAGGAGTTGTATGTCCTTGAGAAAGATAGATGTAACTCTTCAATGTTGCATCTTGAAGAAGAATCCCCACCCGCAGGCCTTCGGATTCTGTTGAATATCCTTATTTCAGGATTTTTTCCTTGTTTCAGAAAATAGCTGTAACACCTCAGTGTTGCACCTTGAAGAAGAATCACCACCTACAGGCCTTCGGATTCTGCTGAATATCCATATTTCAGGATTTTTCCTTATTTCAAGAAATGTTGTTTCTGGAGGAGCTAACTCCTAATCCATGAGTTGTATGTCCTTGAGAAAGATAGAGGTAACACATCAATGTTGCATCTTGAAGAAGAATCACCACCCGCAGACCTTCAGATTTTGCTGAATATCCTTATTTCAGGATTTTTTCCTTATTTCAGGAAATGCTGTTTCTGGAGGAGCTAACGCCTAAACCAGGAGTTGCATGTCCTCGAGAAAGATAGATTTAACACCTCAACGTTGCATCTTGAAGAAGAATCACCATCTGCGGGCCTTCGGATTCTGCTGAATATCCTTATTTAAGGATTTTTCCTTATTTTAGGAAATGTTGTTTCTGGAGGAGCTAACGCCAAAACCAAGAGTTGTATGTCCTTGAGAAAGATAGATCTAACACCTCAATGTTAGATCTTGAAGAAGAATCACCACCCGCAGGCCTTCGGATTATGCTGAATATACTTATTTCAGGATTTTTCCTTATTTCAAGAAATTCTGTTTCTGGAGGAGCTAACGCCTAAACCAGGAGTTGTATGTCCTTGAGAACGATAGATGTAACACCTCAATGTTGCATCTTGAAGAAGAATCACCACCCGCAGGCCTTCGGATTCTGTTGAATATCCTTATTTCAGGATTTTTTCCTTATTTCAGAAAATAGCTGTAACACCTCAGTGTTGCACCTTGAAGAAGAATCACCACCTACAGGCCTTAGGATTCTGCTGAATATCCTTATTTCAGGATTTTCCTTATTTCAGGAAATGCTGTTCCTGGAGGAGCCAACGCCTAAACCAGGAGTTGTATGTCCTTGAGAAAGATAGATGTAACACATCAATGTTGCATCTTGAAGAAGAATCACCACCCGCAGACCTTCAGATTCTGCTGAATATCCTTATTTCAGGATTTTTTCCTTTTTTCAGGAAATGATGTTTCAGGAGGAGCTAACGCCTAAACCAGGAGTTGTATGTCCTTGAGAAAGATAGATGTAACACCTCAATGTTGCATCTTGAAGAAGAATCACCACCCGCGGGCCTTCAGATTCTGCTGAATATCCTTATTTATGGATATTTCCTTATTTCTGGAAATGCTGTTTCTAGAGGAGCTAACGCCTAAACCAGGAGTTGCATGTCCTCGAGAAAGATAGATTTAACACCTCAATGTTGCATCATGAAGAAGAATCACCATCTGCGGGCCTTCGGATTCTGCTGAATATCCTTATTTATGGATTTTTCCTTATTTTAGGAAATGTTGTTTCTGGAGGAGCTAACGCCTAAACCAAGAGTTGTATGTCCTTGAGAAAGATAGATGTAACACCTCAATGTTGCATCTTGAAGAAGAATCAACACCCGCAAGCCTTCGGATTATGCTGAATATCCTTATTTAAGGATTTTTCCTTATTTCAGGAAATTCTGTTTCTGGAGGAGCTAACGCCTAAACCAGGAGTTGTATGTCCTTGAGAAAGATAGATGTAACACCTCAATGTTGCATCTTGAAGAAGAATCACCACCCGCAGGCCTTCGGATTCTGTTGAATATCCTTATTTCAGGATTTTTTCCTTATTTCAGAAAATAGCTGTAACACCTCAGTGTTGTACCTTGAAGAAGAATCACCACCTACAGGCCTTCGGATTCTGCTGAATATCCTTATTTCAGGATTTTCCTTATTTCAGGAAATGCTGTTCCTGGAGGAGCCAACGCCTAAACCAGGAGTTGTATGTCCTTGAGAAAGATAGATGTAACACATCAATGTTGCATCTTGAAGAAGAATCACCACCCGCAGACCTTCAGATTCTGCTGAATATCCTTATTTCAGGATTTTTTCCTTATTTCAGGAAATGATGTTTCAGGAGGAGCTAACGCCTCAACCAGGAGTTGTATGTCCTTGAGAAAGATAGATGTAACACCTCAATGTTGCATCTTGAAGAAGAATCACCACCCGCGGGCCTTCTGATTCTGCTGAATATCCTTATTTCAGGAAATGTTGTTTCTGGAGGAGCTAACTCCTAAACCAGGAGTTGCATGTCCTCGAGAAAGATAGATGTAACACCTCAATGTTGCATCTTGAAGAAGAATCACCATCTGCGAGCCTTCAGATTCTGCTGAATATCCTTATTTAAGGATTTTTCCTTATTTTAGGAAATGTTCTTTCTGGAGGAGCTAACGCCTAACCAAGAGTTGTATGTCCTTGAGAAAGATAAATGTAACACCTCAATGTTGCATCTTGAAGAAGAATCACCACCCGCAGGCCTTCGGATTATGCTGAATATCCTTATTTCAGGAAATTATGTTTCTGGAGGAGTTAACGCCTAAACCAGGAGTTGTATGTCCTTGAGAAAGATAGATGTAACACCTCAATGTTGCATCTTGAAGAAGAATCACCACCCGCAGGCCTTCGGATTCTGCTGAATATCCTTATTTCAAGATTTTTTCCTTATTTCAGAAATTGGCTGTAACACCTCAGTGTTGCACCTTGAAGAAGAATCATCACCTGCAGGCCTTCAATTTCTGCTGAATATCCTTATTTCAGGATTTTCCTTATTCCAGGAAATGCTGTTTCTGGAGGAGCCAACGCCTAAACCAGGAGTTGTATGTCCTTGAGAAAGATAGATGTGACACCTCAATGTTGCATCTTGAAGAAGAATCACCACCCGCGGGCCTTCGGATTCTGATGAATATCCTTATTTCAGGATTTTTCCTTATTTCAGGAAATGTTGTTTCTGGAGGAGCTAACTCCTAATCCATGAGTTGTATGTCCTTGAGAAAGATAGATGTAACACATCAATGTTGCATCTTGAAGAAGAATCACCACCTGCGGGCCTTCGGATTCTGCTGAATAACCTTATTTAAGGATTTTTCCTTATTTTAGGAAATGGTGTTTCTGGAGGAGCTAACGCCTAAACCAAGAGTTGTATATCCTTGAGAAAGATAGATGTAACACCTTAATGTTGCATCTTGAAGAAGAATCACCACCCGCAGGCCTTCGGATTATGCTGAATATCCTTATTTCAGGATTTTTCCTTATTTCAGGAAATTCTGTTTCTGGAGGAGCTAACGCCTAAACCAAGAGTTGTATGTCCTTGAGAAAGATAAATGTAACACCTCAATGTTGCATCTTGAAGAAGAATCACCACCCGCAGGCCTTCGGATTATGCTGAATATCCTTATTTCAGGAAATTATGTTTCTGGAGGAGTTAACGCCTAAACCAGGAGTTGTATGTCCTTGAGAAAGATAGATGTAACACCTCAATGTTGCATCTTGAAGAAGAATCACCACCCGCAGGCCTTCGGATTCTGCTGAATATCCTTATTTCAAGATTTTTTCCTTATTTCAAAAATTGGCTGTAACACCTCAGTGTTGCACCTTGAAGAAGAATCATCACCTGCAGTCCTTCAATTTCTGCTGAATATCCTTATTTCAGGATTTTCCTTATTCCAGGAAATGCTGTCTCTGGAGGAGCCAACGCCTAAACCAGGAGTTGTATGTCCTTGAGAAAGATAGATGTGACACCTCAATGTTGCATCTTGAAGAAGAATCACCACCCGCGGGCCTTCGGATTCTGCTGAATATCCTTATTTCAGGATTTTTCCTTATTTCAGGAAATGTTGTTTCTGGAGGAGCTAACTCCTAATCCATGAGTTGTATGTCCTTGAGAAAGATAGATGTAACACATCAATGTTGCATCTTGAAGAAGAATCACCACCTGCGGGCCTTCGGATTCTGCTGAATAACCTTATTTAAGGATTTTTCCTTATTTTAGGAAATGGTGTTTCTGGAGGAGCTAACGCCTAAACCAAGAGTTGTATATCCTTGAGAAAGATAGATGTAACACCTCAATGTTGCATCTTGAAGAAGAATCACCACCCGCAGGCCTTCGGATTATGCTGAATATCCTTATTTCAGGATTTTTCCTTATTTCAGGAAATTCTGTTTCTGGAGGAGCTAACGCCTAAACCAGGAGTTGTATGTCCTTGAGAAAGATAGATGTAACTCCTTAATGTTGCATCTTTAAGAAGAATCACCACCCGCAGGCCTTCGGATTCTACTGAGTATCCTTATTTCAGGATTTTTCCTTATTTCATAAAATGGCTGTAACACCTCAGTGTTGCACCTTGAAGAAGATTCACCACCTGCAGGCCTTCGGATTCTGCCGAATATCCTTAATTCAGGATTTTCTCCTTATTTCAGAAAATGGCTGTAACACCTCAGTGTTGCACCTTGAAGAAGAATCACCACCAACAGGCCTTCGGATTCTGCTGAATATCCTTATTTCAAGAAATGCTGTTCCTGGAGGAGCCAACGCCTAAACCAGGAGTTGTATGTCCTTGAGAAAGATAGATGTAACATATCAATGTTATAACTTGAAGAAGAATCACCAGCCGCAGACCTTCAGATTCTGCTGAATATCCTTATTTCAG
This sequence comes from Trifolium repens, assembly GCA_030408175.1. Classification (NCBI taxonomy): domain Eukaryota; kingdom Viridiplantae; phylum Streptophyta; class Magnoliopsida; order Fabales; family Fabaceae; genus Trifolium; species Trifolium repens. The sequence continues at coordinate 34,428,132 of CP125838.1, read as the reverse complement.
GAAATGAAGTTTCTGGAGGAGCTAACGCCTAAACCAGGAGTTGTATGTCCTTAAGAAAGATAGATGTAACACCTCAATGTTGCATCTTGAAGAAGAATCACCACCCGCGGGCCTTCAGATTCTGCTGAATATCCTTATTTTTGGATTTTTCCTTATTTCAGGAAATGCTGTTTCTGGAGGAGCTAACGCCTAAACCAGGAGTTGTATGTCCTCGAGAAAGATAGATGTAACACCTCAATATTGCATCTTGAAGAAGAATCACCTCCTGCGGGCCTTCGGATTCTGCTGAATATCCTTATTTAAGGATTTTTCCTTATTTTAGGAAATGGTGTTTCTGGAGGAGCTAATGCCTAAACCAAGAGTTGTATATCCTTGAGAAAGATAGATGTAACACCTCAATGTTGCATCTTGAAGAAGAATCACCACCCGCGGGCCTTCGGATTCTGCTGAATATCCTTATTTCAGGATTTTTCCTTATTTCAGGAAATGTTGTTTCTGGAGGAGCTAACTCCTAATCCATGAGTTGTATGTCCTTGAGAAAGATAGATGTAACACATCAATGTTGCATCTAGAAGAAGAATCACCACCTGCGGGCCTTCGGATTCTGCTGAATAACATTATTTAAGGATTTTTCCTTATTTTAGGAAATGGTGTTTCTGGAGGAGCTAACGCCTAAACCAAGAGTTGTATTTCCTTGAGAAAGATAGATGTAACACCTCAATGTTGCATCTTGAAGAAGAATCACCACCCGCAGGCCTTCGGATTATGCTGAATATCCTTATTTCAGGATTTTTCCTTATTTCAGGAAATTCTGTTTCTGGAGGAGCTAACGCCTAAACCAGGAGTTGTATGTCCTTGAGAAAGATAGATGTAACTCCTTAATGTTGCATCTTTAAGAAGAATCACCACCCGCAGGCCTTCGGATTCTACTGAGTATCCTTATTTCAGGATTTTTCCTTATTTCAGAAAATGGCTGTAACACCTCAGTGTTGCACCTTGAAGAAGATTCACCACCTGCAGGCCTTCGGATTCTGCCGAATATCTTTAATTTAGGATTTTCTCCTTATTTCAGAAAATGGCTGTAACACCTCAGTGTTGCACCTTGAAGAAGAATCACCACCATCAAGCCTTCGGATTCTGCTGAATATCCTTATTTCAAGAAATGCTGTTCCTGGAGGAGCCAACGCCTAAACCAGGAGTTGTATGTCCTTGAGAAAGATAGATGTAACAGATCAATGTTATATCTTGAAGAAGAATCACCACCCGCAGACCTTCAGATTCTGCTGAATATCCTTATTTCAGGAAATGAAGTTTCTGGAGGAGCTAACGCCTAAACCAGGAGTTGTATGTCCTTAAGAAAGATAGATGTAACACCTCAATGTTGCATCTTGAAGAAGAATCACCACCCGCGGGCTTTCAGATTCTGCTGAATATCCTTATTTTAGGATTTTTCCTTATTTCAGGAAATGCTGTTTCTGGAGGAGCTAACGCCTAAACCAGGAGTTGTATGTCCTCGAGAAAGATAGATGTAACACCTCAATATTGCATCTTGATGAAGAATCACCTCCTGCGGGCCTTCGGATTCTGCTGAATATCCTTATTTAAGGATTTTTCCTTATTTTAGGAAATGGTGTTTCTGGAGGAGCTAATGCCTAAACCAAGAGTTGTATATCCTTGAGAAAGATAGATGTAACACCTCAATGTTGCATCTTGAAGAAGAATCACCACCCGCAGGCCTTCGGATTATGCTAAATATCCTTATTTCAGGATTTTTCCTTATTTCAGGAAATTCTGTTTCTGGAGGAGCTAACGCCTAAACCAGGATTTGTATGTCCTCGAGAAAGATAGATGTAACACCTCAATATTGCATCTTGAAGAAGAATCACCTCCTGCGGGCCTTCGGATTCTGCTGAATATCCTTATTTAAGGATTTTTCCTTATTTTAGGAAATGGTGTTTCTGGAGGAGCTAACGCCTAAACCAAGAGTTGTATATCCTTGAGAAAGATAGATGTAACACCTCAATGTTGCATCTTGAAGAAGAATCACCACCCGCAGGCCTTCGGATTATGCTGAATATCCTTATTTCAGGATTTTTCCTTATTTCAGGAAATTCTGTTTCTGGAGGAGCTAACGCCTAAACCAGGAGTTGTATGTCCTTGAGAAAGATAGATGTAACTCCTTAATGTTGCATCTTTAAGAAGAATCACCACCCGCAGGCCTTCGGATTCTACTGAGTATCCTTATTTCAGGATTTTTCCTTATTTCAGAAAATGGCTGTAACACCTCAGTGTTGCACCTTGAAGAAGATTCACCACCTGCAGGCCTTCGGATTCTGCCGAATATCCTTAATTTAGGATTTTCTCCTTATTTCAGAAAATGGCTGTAACACCTCAGTGTTGCACCTTGAAGAAGAATCACCACCATCAGGCCTTCGGATTCTGCTGAATATCCTTATTTCAAGAAATGCTGTTCCTGGAGGAGCCAACGCCTAAACCAGGAGTTGTATGTCCTTGAGAAAGATAGATGTAACAGATCAATGTTATATCTTGAAGAAGAATCACCACCCGCAGACCTTCAGATTCTGCTGAATATCCTTATTTCAGGAAATGAAGTTTCTGGAGGAGCTAACGCCTAAACCAGGAGTTGTATGTCCTTAAGAAAGATAGATGTAACACCTCAATGTTGCATCTTGAAGAAGAATCACCACCCGCGGGCTTTCAGATTCTGCTGAATATCCTTATTTTAGGATTTTTCCTTATTTCAGGAAATGCTGTTTCTGGAGGAGCTAACGCCTAAACCAGGAGTTGTATGTCCTCGAGAAAGATAGATGTAACACCTCAATATTGCATCTTGAAGAAGAATCACCTCCTGCGGGCCTTCGGATTCTGCTGAATATCCTTATTTAAGGATTTTTCCTTATTTTAGGAAATGGTGTTTCTGGAGGAGCTAATGCCTAAACCAAGAGTTGTATATCCTTGAGAAAGATAGATGTAACACCTCAATGTTGCATCTTGAAGAAGAATCACCACCCGCAGGCCTTCGGATTATGCTGAATATCCTTATTTCAGGATTTTTCCTTATTTCAGGAAATTCTGTTTCTGGAGGAGCTAACGCCTAAACCAGGATTTGTATGTCCTCGAGAAAGATAGATGTAACACCTCAATATTGCATCTTGAAGAAGAATCACCTCCTGCGGGCCTTCGGATTCTGCTGAATATCCTTATTTAAGGATTTTTCCTTATTTTAGGAAATGGTGTTTCTGGAGGAGCTAATGCTTAAACCAAGAGTTGTATATCCTTGAGAAAGATAGATGTAACACCTCAATGTTGCATCTTGAAGAAGAATCACCACCCGCAGGCCTTCGGATTATGCTGATTATCCTTATTTCAGGATTTTTCCTTATTTCAGGAAATTCTGTTTCTGGAGGAGCTAACGCCTAAACCAGGATTTGTATGTCCTCGAGAAAGATAGATGTAACACCTCAATGTTGCATCTTGAAGAAGAATCACCACCTGCGGGCCTTCGGATTCTGCTGAATATCCTTATTTAAGGATTTTTCCTTATTTTAGGAAATGGTGTTTCTGGAGGAGCTAACGCCTAAACCAATAGTTGTATGTCCTTGAGAAAGATAGATGTAACACCTCAATGTTGCATCTTGAAGAAGAATCACCACCCGCAGGCCTTCGGATTATACTGAATATCCTTATTTCAGGATTTTTCCTTATTTCAGGAAATGTTGTTTCTGGAGGAGCTAACTCCTAATCCATGAGTTGTATGTCCTTGAGAAAGATAGATGTAACACATCAATGTTGCATCTTGAAGAAGAATCACCACCTGCGGGCCTTCGGATTCTGCTGAATATCCTTATTTGAGGATTTTTCCTTATTTTAGGAAATGGTGTTTCTGGAGCAGCTAACGCCTAAACCAAGAGTTGTATATCCTTGAGAAAGATAGATGTAACACCTCAATGTTGCATCTTGAAGAAGAATCACCACCCGCAGGCCTTCGGATTATGCTGAATATCCTTATTTCAGGATTTTTCCTTATTTCAGGAAATTCTGTTTCTGGAGGAGCTAACGCCTAAACCAGGATTTGTATGTCCTCGAGAAAGATAGATGTAACACCTCAATGTTGCATCTTGAAGAAGAATCACCACCTGCGGGCCTTCGGATTCTGCTGAATATCCTTATTTAAGGATTTTTCCTTATTTCAGGAAATGGTGTTTCTGGAGGAGCTAATGCCTAAACCAAGAGTTGTATATCCTTGAGAAAGATAGATGTAACACCTCAATGTTGCATCTTGAAGAAGAATCACCACCCGCGGGCCTTCGGATTCTGCTGAATATCCTTATTTCAGGATTTTTCCTTATTTCAGGAAATGTTGTTTCTGGAGGAGCTAACTCCTAATCCATGAGTTGTATGTCCTTGAGAAAGATAGATGTAACACATCAATGTTGCATCTTGAAGAAGAATCACCACCTGCGGGCCTTCGGATTCTGCTGAATATCCTTATTTAAGGATTTTTCCTTATTTTAGGAAATGGTGTTTCTGGAGGAGCTAACGCCTAAACCAATAGTTGTATGTCCTTGAGAAAGATAGATGTAACACCTCAATGTTGCATCTTGAAGAAGAATCACCACCCGCAGGCCTTCGAATTATGCTGAATATCCTTATTTCAGGATTTTTCCTTATTTCAGGAAATGTTGTCTCTGGAGGAGCTAACTCCTAATCCATGAGTTGTATGTCCTTGAAAAAGATAGATGTAACACATCAATGTTGCATCTTGAAGAAAAATCACCACCTGCGGGCCTTCAGATTCTGCTGAATATCCTTATTTAAGGATTTTTCCTTATTTTAGGAAATGGTGTTTCTGGAGCAGCTAATGCCTAAACCAAGAGTTGTATATACTTGAGAAAGATAGATGTAACACCTCAATGTTGCATCTTGAAGAAGAATCACCACCCGCGGGCCTTCGGATTCTGCTGAATATCCTTATTTCAGGATTTTTCCTTATTTCAGGAAATGTTGTTTCTGGAGGAGCTAACTCCTAATCCATGAGTTGTATGTCCTTGAGAAAGATAGATGTAACACATCAATGTTGCATCTAGAAGAAGAATCACCACCTGCGGGCCTTCGGATTCTGCTGAATAACATTATTTAAGGATTTTTCCTTATTTTAGGAAATGGTGTTTCTGGAGGAGCTAACGCCTAAACCAAGAGTTGTATATCCTTGAGAAAGATAGATGTAACACCTCAATGTTGCATCTTGAAGAAGAATCACCACCCGCAGGCCTTCGGATTATGCTGAATATCCTTATTTCAGGATTTTTCCTTATTTCAGGAAATTCTGTTTCTGGAGGAGCTAACGCCTAAACCAGGAGTTGTATGTCCTTGAGAAAGATAGATGTAACTCCTTAATGTTGCATCTTTAAGAAGAATCACCACCCGCAGGCCTTCGGATTCTACTGAGTATCCTTATTTCAGGATTTTTCCTTATTTCAGAAAATGGCTGTAACACCTCAGTGTTGCACCTTGAAGAAGATTCACCACCTGCAGGCCTTCGGATTCTGCCGAATATCCTTAATTTAGGATTTTCTCCTTATTTCAGAAAATGGCTGTAACACCTCAGTGTTGCACCTTGAAGAAGAATCACCACCATCAGGCCTTCGGATTCTGCTGAATATCCTTATTTCAAGAAATGCTGTTCCTGGAGGAGCCAACGCCTAAACCAGGATTTGTATGTCCTCGAGAAAGATAGATGTAACACCTCAATGTTGCATCTTGAAGAAGAATCACCACCTGCGGGCCTTCGGATTCTGCTGAATATCCTTATTTAAGGATTTTTCCTTATTTTAGGAAATGGTGTTTCTGGAGGAGCTAACGCCTAAACCAATAGTTGTATGTCCTTGAGAAAGATAGATGTAACACCTCAATGTTGCATCTTGAAGAAGAATCACCACCCGCAGGCCTTCGGATTATACTGAATATCCTTATTTCAGGATTTTTCCTTATTTCAGGAAATGTTGTTTCTGGAGGAGCTAACTCCTAATCCATGAGTTGTATGTCCTTGAGAAAGATAGATGTAACACATCAATGTTGCATCTTGAAGAAGAATCACCACCTGCGGGCCTTCGGATTCTGCTGAATATCCTTATTTGAGGATTTTTCCTTATTTTAGGAAATGGTGTTTCTGGAGCAGCTAACGCCTAAACCAAGAGTTGTATATCCTTGAGAAAGATAGATGTAACACCTCAATGTTGCATCTTGAAGAAGAATCACCACCCGCAGGCCTTCGGATTATGCTGAATATCCTTATTTCAGGATTTTTCCTTATTTCAGGAAATTCTGTTTCTGGAGGAGCTAACGCCTAAACCAGGATTTGTATGTCCTCGAGAAAGATAGATGTAACACCTCAATGTTGCATCTTGAAGAAGAATCACCACCTGCGGGCCTTCGGATTCTGCTGAATATCCTTATTTAAGGATTTTTCCTTATTTCAGGAAATGGTGTTTCTGGAGGAGCTAATGCCTAAACCAAGAGTTGTATATCCTTGAGAAAGATAGATGTAACACCTCAATGTTGCATCTTGAAGAAGAATCACCACCCGCGGGCCTTCGGATTCTGCTGAATATCCTTATTTCAGGATTTTTCCTTATTTCAGGAAATGTTGTTTCTGGAGGAGCTAACTCCTAATCCATGAGTTGTATGTCCTTGAGAAAGATAGATGTAACACATCAATGTTGCATCTTGAAGAAGAATCACCACCTGCGGGCCTTCGGATTCTGCTGAATATCCTTATTTAAGGATTTTTCCTTATTTTAGGAAATGGTGTTTCTGGAGGAGCTAACGCCTAAACCAATAGTTGTATGTCCTTGAGAAAGATAGATGTAACACCTCAATGTTGCATCTTGAAGAAGAATCACCACCCGCAGGCCTTCGAATTATGCTGAATATCCTTATTTCAGGATTTTTCCTTATTTCAGGAAATGTTGTCTCTGGAGGAGCTAACTCCTAATCCATGAGTTGTATGTCCTTGAAAAAGATAGATGTAACACATCAATGTTGCATCTTGAAGAAAAATCACCACCTGCGGGCCTTCAGATTCTGCTGAATATCCTTATTTAAGGATTTTTCCTTATTTTAGGAAATGGTGTTTCTGGAGCAGCTAATGCCTAAACCAAGAGTTGTATATACTTGAGAAAGATAGATGTAACACCTCAATGTTGCATCTTGAAGAAGAATCACCACCCGCGGGCCTTCGGATTCTGCTGAATATCCTTATTTCAGGATTTTTCCTTATTTCAGGAAATGTTGTTTCTGGAGGAGCTAACTCCTAATCCATGAGTTGTATGTCCTTGAGAAAGATAGATGTAACACATCAATGTTGCATCTAGAAGAAGAATCACCACCTGCGGGCCTTCGGATTCTGCTGAATAACATTATTTAAGGATTTTTCCTTATTTTAGGAAATGGTGTTTCTGGAGGAGCTAACGCCTAAACCAAGAGTTGTATATCCTTGAGAAAGATAGATGTAACACCTCAATGTTGCATCTTGAAGAAGAATCACCACCCGCAGGCCTTCGGATTATGCTGAATATCCTTATTTCAGGATTTTTCCTTATTTCAGGAAATTCTGTTTCTGGAGGAGCTAACGCCTAAACCAGGAGTTGTATGTCCTTGAGAAAGATAGATGTAACTCCTTAATGTTGCATCTTTAAGAAGAATCACCACCCGCAGGCCTTCGGATTCTACTGAGTATCCTTATTTCAGGATTTTTCCTTATTTCAGAAAATGGCTGTAACACCTCAGTGTTGCACCTTGAAGAAGATTCACCACCTGCAGGCCTTCGGATTCTGCCGAATATCCTTAATTTAGGATTTTCTCCTTATTTCAGAAAATGGCTGTAACACCTCAGTGTTGCACCTTGAAGAAGAATCACCACCATCAGGCCTTCGGATTCTGCTGAATATCCTTATTTCAAGAAATGCTGTTCCTGGAGGAGCCAACGCCTAAACCAGGAGTTGTATGTCCTTGAGAAAGATAGATGTAACAGATCAATGTTATATCTTGAAGAAGAATCACCACCCGCAGACCTTCAGATTCTGCTGAATATCCTTATTTCAGGAAATGAAGTTTCTGGAGGAGCTAACGCCTAAACCAGGAGTTGTATGTCCTTAAGAAAGATAGATGTAACACCTCAATGTTGCATCTTGAAGAAGAATCACCACCCGCGGGCTTTCAGATTCTGCTGAATATCCTTATTTTAGGATTTTTCCTTATTTCAGGAAATGCTGTTTCTGGAGGAGCTAACGCCTAAACCAGGAGTTGTATGTCCTCGAGAATGATAGATGTAACACCTCAATATTGCATCTTGAAGAAGAATCACCTCCTGCGGGCCTTCGGATTCTGCTGAATATCCTTATTTAAGGATTTTTCCTTATTATAGGAAATGGTGTTTCTGGAGGAGCTAATGCTTAAACCAAGAGTTGTATATCCTTGAGAAAGATAGATGTAACACCTCAATGTTGCATCTTGAAGAAGAATCACCACCCGCAGGCCTTCGGATTATGCTGATTATCCTTATTTCAGGATTTTTCCTTATTTCAGGAAATTCTGTTTCTGGAGGAGCTAACGCCTAAACCAGGATTTGTATGTCCTCGAGAAAGATAGATGTAACACCTCAATGTTGCATCTTGAAGAAGAATCACCACCTGCGGGCCTTCGGATTCTGCTGAATATCCTTATTTAAGGATTTTTCCTTATTTTAGGAAATGGTGTTTCTGGAGGAGCTAACGCCTAAACCAATAGTTGTATGTCCTTGAGAAAGATAGATGTAACACCTCAATGTTGCATCTTGAAGAAGAATCACCACCCGCAGGCCTTCGGATTATACTGAATATCCTTATTTCAGGATTTTTCCTTATTTCAGGAAATGTTGTTTCTGGAGGAGCTAACTCCTAATCCATGAGTTGTATGTCCTTGAGAAAGATAGATGTAACACATCAATGTTGCATCTTGAAGAAGAATCACCACCTGCGGGCCTTCGGATTCTGCTGAATATCCTTATTTGAGGATTTTTCCTTATTTTAGGAAATGGTGTTTCTGGAGCAGCTAACGCCTAAACCAAGAGTTGTATATCCTTGAGAAAGATAGATGTAACACCTCAATGTTGCATCTTGAAGAAGAATCACCACCCGCAGGCCTTCGGATTATGCTGAATATCCTTATTTCAGGATTTTTCCTTATTTCAGGAAATTCTGTTTCTGGAGGAGCTAACGCCTAAACCAGGATTTGTATGTCCTCGAGAAAGATAGATGTAACACCTCAATGTTGCATCTTGAAGAAGAATCACCACCTGCGGGCCTTCGGATTCTGCTGAATATCCTTATTTAAGGATTTTTCCTTATTTCAGGAAATGGTGTTTCTGGAGGAGCTAATGCCTAAACCAAGAGTTGTATATCCTTGAGAAAGATAGATGTAACACCTCAATGTTGCATCTTGAAGAAGAATCACCACCCGCGGGCCTTCGGATTCTGCTGAATATCCTTATTTCAGGATTTTTCCTTATTTCAGGAAATGTTGTTTCTGGAGGAGCTAACTCCTAATCCATGAGTTGTATGTCCTTGAGAAAGATAGATGTAACACATCAATGTTGCATCTTGAAGAAGAATCACCACCTGCGGGCCTTCGGATTCTGCTGAATATCCTTATTTAAGGATTTTTCCTTATTTTAGGAAATGGTGTTTCTGGAGGAGCTAACGCCTAAACCAATAGTTGTATGTCCTTGAGAAAGATAGATGTAACACCTCAATGTTGCATCTTGAAGAAGAATCACCACCCGCAGGCCTTCGAATTATGCTGAATATCCTTATTTCAGGATTTTTCCTTATTTCAGGAAATGTTGTCTCTGGAGGAGCTAACTCCTAATCCATGAGTTGTATGTCCTTGAAAAAGATAGATGTAACACATCAATGTTGCATCTTGAAGAAAAATCACCACCTGCGGGCCTTCAGATTCTGCTGAATATCCTTATTTAAGGATTTTTCCTTATTTTAGGAAATGGTGTTTCTGGAGCAGCTAATGCCTAAACCAAGAGTTGTATATACTTGAGAAAGATAGATGTAACACCTCAATGTTGCATCTTGAAGAAGAATCACCACCCGCAGGCCTTCGGATTATGCTGAATATCCTTATTTCAGGATTTTTCCTTATTTCAGGAAATTCTGTTTCTGGAGGAGTTAACGCCTAAACCAGGAGTTGTATGTCCTTGAGAAAGATAGATGTAACTCCTCAATGTTGCATCTTTAAGAAGAATCACCACCCGCAGGCCTTCGGATTCTACTGAGTATCCTTATTTCAGGATTTTTTCCTTATTTCAGAAAATGGCTGTAACACCTCAGTGTTGCACCTTGAAGAAGATTCACCACCTGCAGGCCATCGGATTCCGCCGAATATCCTTAATTCAGGATTTTCTCCTTATTTCAGAAAATGGCTGTAACACCTCAGTGTTGCACCTTGAAGAAGAATCACCACCTACAGGCCTTCGGATTCTGCTGAATATCCTTATTTCAAGAAATGCTGTTTCTGGAGGAGCCAACGCCTAAACCAGGAGTTGTATGTCCTTGAGAAAGATAGATGTAACAGATCAATGTTATATCTTGAAGAAGAATCACCACCCGCAGACCTTCAGATTCTGCTGAATATCCTTATTTCAGGAAATGATGTTTCTGGAGGAGCTAACGCCTAAACCAAGAGTTGTATGTCCTTGAGAAAGATAGATGTAACACCTCAATGTTGCATCTTGAAGAAGAATCACCACCCGCAGGCCTTCGGATTATGCTGAATATCCTTATTTCAGGATTTTTCCTAATTTCAGGAAATTCTGTTTCTGGAGGAGCTAACGCCTAAACCAGGAGTTGTATGTCCTCGAGAAAGATAGATGTAACACCTCAATGTTGCATCTTGAAGAAGAATCACCACCTGCGGGCCTTCGGATTCTGCTGAATATCCTTATTTAAGGATTTTTCCTTATTTCAGGAAATGGTGTTTCTGGAGGAGCTAATGCCTAAACCAAGAGTTGTATATCCTTGAGAAAGATAGATGTAACACCTCAATGTTGCATCTTGAAGAAGAATCACCACCCGCGGGCCTTCGGATTCTGCTGAATATCCTTATTTCAGGATTTTTCCTTATTTCAGGAAATGTTGTTTCTGGAGGAGCTAACTCCTAATCCATGAGTTGTATGTCCTTGAGAAAGATAGATGTAACACATCAATGTTGCATCTTGAAGAAGAATCACCACCTGCGGGCCTTCGGATTCTGCTGAATATCCTTATTTAAGGATTTTTCCTTATTTTAGGAAATGGTGTTTCTGGAGGAGCTAACGCCTAAACCAATAGTTGTATGTCCTTGAGAAAGATAGATGTAACACCTCAATGTTGCATCTTGAAGAAGAATCACCACCCGCAGGCCTTCGAATTATGCTGAATATCCTTATTTCAGGATTTTTCCTTATTTTAGGAAATGTTGTCTCTGGAGGAGCTAACTCCTAATCCATGAGTTGTATGTCCTTGAAAAAGATAGATGTAACACATCAATGTTGCATCTTGAAGAAGAATCACCACCTGCGGGCCTTCGGATTCTGCTGAATATCCTTATTTAAGGATTTTTCCTTATTTTAGGAAATGGTGTTTCTGGAGCAGCTAATGCCTAAACCAAGAGTTGTATATCCTCGAGAAAGATAGATGTAACACCTCAATGTTGCATCTTGAAGAAGAATCACCACCTGCGGGCCTTCGGATTCTGCTGAATATCCTTATTTAAGGATTTTTCCTTATTTCAGGAAATGGTGTTTCTGGAGGAGCTAATGCCTAAACCAAGAGTTGTATATCCTTGAGAAAGATAGATGTAACACCTCAATGTTGCATCTTGAAGAAGAATCACCACCCGCGGGCCTTCGGATTCTGCTGAATATCCTTATTTCAGGATTTTTCCTTATTTCAGGAAATGTTGTTTCTGGAGGAGCTAACTCCTAATCCATGAGTTGTATGTCCTTGAGAAAGATAGATGTAACACATCAATGTTGCATCTTGAAGAAGAATCACCACCTGCGGGCCTTCGGATTCTGCTGAATATCCTTATTTAAGGATTTTTCCTTATTTTAGGAAATGGTGTTTCTGGAGGAGCTAACGCCTAAACCAATAGTTGTATGTCCTTGAGAAAGATAGATGTAACACCTCAATGTTGCATCTTGAAGAAGAATCACCACCCGCAGGCCTTCGAATTATGCTGAATATCCTTATTTCAGGATTTTTCCTTATTTTAGGAAATGTTGTCTCTGGAGGAGCTAACTCCTAATCCATGAGTTGTATGTCCTTGAAAAAGATAGATGTAACACATCAATGTTGCATCTTGAAGAAGAATCACCACCTGCGGGCCTTCGGATTCTGCTGAATATCCTTATTTAAGGATTTTTCCTTATTTTAGGAAATGGTGTTTCTGGAGCAGCTAATGCCTAAACCAAGAGTTGTATATCCTCGAGAAAGATAGATGTAACACCTCAATGTTGCATCTTGAAGAAGAATCACCACCCGCAGGCCTTCGGATTATGCTGAATATCCTTATTTCAGGATTTTTCCTTATTTCAGGAAATTCTGTTTCTGGAGGAGCTAACGCCTAAACCAGGAGTTGTATGTCCTTGAGAAAGATAGATGTAACTCCTCAATGTTGCATCTTTAAGAAGAATCACCACCCGCAGGCCTTCAGATTCTACTGAGTATCCTTATTTCAGGATTTTTTCCTTATTTCAGAAAATGGCTGTAACACCTCAGTGTTGCACCTTGAAGAAGATTCACCACCTGCAGGCCATCGGATTCCGCCGAATATCCTTAATTCAGGATTTTCTCCTTATTTCAGAAAATGGCTGTAACACCTCAGTGTTGCACCTTGAAGAAGAATCACCACCTACAGGCCTTCGGATTCTGCTGAATATCCTTATTTCAAGAAATGCTGTTCCTGGAGGAGCCAACGCCTAAACCAGGAGTTGTATGTCCTTGAGAAAGATAGATGTAACAGATCAATGTTATATCTTGAAGAAGAATCACCACCCGCAGACCTTCAGATTCTGCTGAATATCCTTATTTCAGGAAATGATGTTTCTGGAGGAGCTAACGCCTAAACCAAGGGTTGTATGCCCTTGAGAAAGATAGATGTAACACCTCAATGTTGCATCTTGAAGAAGAATCACCACCCGCAGGCCTTCGGATTATGCTGAATATCCTTATTTCAGGATTTTTCCTTATTTCAGGAAATTCTGTTTCTGGAGGAGCTAACGCCTAAACCAGGAGTTGTATGTCGTTGAGAAAGATAGATGTAACTCCTCAATGTTGCATCTTTAAGAAGAATCACCACCCGCAGGCCTTCGGATTCTGCTGAGTATCCTTATTTCAGGATTTTTTCCTTATTTCAGAAAATGGCTGTAACACCTCAGTGTTGCACCGTGAAGAAGAATCACCACCTGCAGGCCTTCGGATTCTGCCGAATATCCTTAATTCAGGATTTTTTCCTTATTTCAGAAAATGGCTGTAACACCTCAGTGTTGCACCTTGAAGAAGAATCACCACCTACAGGCCTTCGGATTCTGCTGAATATCCTTATTTCAGGAAATGCTGTTCCTAGAGGAGCCAACGCCTAAACCAGGAGTTGTATGTCCTTGAGAAAGATAGATGTAACACATCAATGTTGCATCTTGAAGAAGAATCACCACCCGCAGACCTTCAGATTCTGCTGAATATCCTTATTTCAGGATTTTTTCCTTATTTCAGGAAATTATGTTTCTGGAGGAGCTAACGCATAAACCAGGAGTTGTATGTCCTTGAGAAAGATAGATGTAACACCTCAATGTTGCATCTTGAAGAAGAATCACCACCTGCGGGCCTTCGGATTCTGCTGAATATCCTTATTTAAGGATTTTTCCTTATTTTAGGAAATGGTGTTTCTGGAGGAGCTAACGCCTAAACCAAGAGTTGTATATCCTTCAGAAAGATAGATGTAACACCTCAATGTTGCATCTTGAAGAAGAATCACCACCCGCAGGCCTTCGGATTATGCTGAATATCCTTATTTCAGGATTTTTCCTTATTTCAGGAAATTATGTTTCTGGAGGAGCTAACGCCTAAACCAGGAGTTGTATGTCCTTGAGAAAGATAGATGTAACACCTCAATGTTGCATCTTGAAGAAGAATCACCACCTGCGGGCCTTCGGATTCTGCTGAATATCCTTATTTAAGGATTTTTCCTTATTTTAGGAAATGGTGTTTCTGGAGGAGCTAACGCCTAAACCAAGAGTTGTATATCCTTGAGAAAGATAGATGTAACACCTCAATGTTGCATCTTGAAGAAGAATCACCACCTGCGGGCCTTCGGATTCTGCTGAATATCCTTATTTAAGGATTTTTCCTTATTTCAGGAAATGGTGTTTCTGGAGGAGCTAATGCCTAAACCAAGAGTTGTATATCCTTGAGAAAGATAGATGTAACACCTCAATGTTGCATCTTGAAGAAGAATCACCACCCGCGGGCCTTCGGATTCTGCTGAATATCCTTATTTCAGGATTTTTCCTTATTTCAGGAAATGTTGTTTCTGGAGGAGCTAACTCCTAATCCATGAGTTGTATGTCCTTGAGAAAGATAGATGTAACACATCAATGTTGCATCTTGAAGAAGAATCACCACCTGCGGGCCTTCGGATTCTGCTGAATATCCTTATTTAAGGATTTTTCCTTATTTTAGGAAATGGTGTTTCTGGAGGAGCTAACGCCTAAACCAATAGTTGTATGTCCTTGAGAAAGATAGATGTAACACCTCAATGTTGCATCTTGAAGAAGAATCACCACCCGCAGGCCTTCGAATTATGCTGAATATCCTTATTTCAGGATTTTTCCTTATTTTAGGAAATGTTGTCTCTGGAGGAGCTAACTCCTAATCCATGAGTTGTATGTCCTTGAAAAAGATAGATGTAACACATCAATGTTGCATCTTGAAGAAGAATCACCACCTGCGGGCCTTCGGATTCTGCTGAATATCCTTATTTAAGGATTTTTCCTTATTTTAGGAAATGGTGTTTCTGGAGCAGCTAATGCCTAAACCAAGAGTTGTATATCCTCGAGAAAGATAGATGTAACACCTCAATGTTGCATCTTGAAGAAGAATCACCACCCGCAGGCCTTCGGATTATGCTGAATATCCTTATTTCAGGATTTTTCCTTATTTCAGGAAATTCTGTTTCTGGAGGAGCTAACGCCTAAACCAGGAGTTGTATGTCCTTGAGAAAGATAGATGTAACTCCTCAATGTTGCATCTTTAAGAAGAATCACCACCCGCAGGCCTTCAGATTCTACTGAGTATCCTTATTTCAGGATTTTTTCCTTATTTCAGAAAATGGCTGTAACACCTCAGTGTTGCACCTTGAAGAAGATTCACCACCTGCAGGCCATCGGATTCCGCCGAATATCCTTAATTCAGGATTTTCTCCTTATTTCAGAAAATGGCTGTAACACCTCAGTGTTGCACCTTGAAGAAGAATCACCACCTACAGGCCTTCGGATTCTGCTGAATATCCTTATTTCAAGAAATGCTGTTCCTGGAGGAGCCAACGCCTAAACCAGGAGTTGTATGTCCTTGAGAAAGATAGATGTAACAGATCAATGTTATATCTTGAAGAAGAATCACCACCCGCAGACCTTCAGATTCTGCTGAATATCCTTATTTCAGGAAATGATGTTTCTGGAGGAGCTAACGCCTAAACCAAGGGTTGTATGCCCTTGAGAAAGATAGATGTAACACCTCAATGTTGCATCTTGAAGAAGAATCACCACCCGCAGGCCTTCGGATTATGCTGAATATCCTTATTTCAGGATTTTTCCTTATTTCAGGAAATTCTGTTTCTGGAGGAGCTAACGCCTAAACCAGGAGTTGTATGTCGTTGAGAAAGATAGATGTAACTCCTCAATGTTGCATCTTTAAGAAGAATCACCACCCGCAGGCCTTCGGATTCTGCTGAGTATCCTTATTTCAGGATTTTTTCCTTATTTCAGAAAATGGCTGTAACACCTCAGTGTTGCACCGTGAAGAAGAATCACCACCTGCAGGCCTTCGGATTCTGCCGAATATCCTTAATTCAGGATTTTTTCCTTATTTCAGAAAATGGCTGTAACACCTCAGTGTTGCACCTTGAAGAAGAATCACCACCTACAGGCCTTCGGATTCTGCTGAATATCCTTATTTCAGGAAATGCTGTTCCTAGAGGAGCCAACGCCTAAACCAGGAGTTGTATGTCCTTGAGAAAGATAGATGTAACACATCAATGTTGCATCTTGAAGAAGAATCACCACCCGCAGACCTTCAGATTCTGCTGAATATCCTTATTTCAGGATTTTTTCCTTATTTCAGGAAATGATGTTTCTGGAGGAGCTAACGCATAAACCAGGAGTTGTATGTCCTTGAGAAAGATAGATGTAACACCTCAATGTTGCATCTTGAAGAAGAATCACCACCTGCGGGCCTTCGGATTCTGCTGAATATCCTTATTTAAGGATTTTTCCTTATTTTAGGAAATGGTGTTTCTGGAGGAGCTAACGCCTAAACCAAGAGTTGTATATCCTTCAGAAAGATAGATGTAACACCTCAATGTTGCATCTTGAAGAAGAATCACCACCCGCAGGCCTTCGGATTATGCTGAATATCCTTATTTCAGGATTTTTCCTTATTTCAGGAAATTATGTTTCTGGAGGAGCTAACGCCTAAACCAGGAGTTGTATGTCCTTGAGAAAGATAGATGTAACACCTCAATGTTGCATCTTGAAGAAGAATCACCACCTGCGGGCCTTCGGATTCTGCTGAATATCCTTATTTAAGGATTTTTCCTTATTTTAGGAAATGGTGTTTCTGGAGGAGCTAACGCCTAAACCAAGAGTTGTATATCCTTGAGAAAGATAGATGTAACACCTCAATGTTGCATCTTTAAGAAGAATCACCACCCGCAGGCCTTCGGATTCTGCTGAGTATCCTTATTTCAGGATTTTTTCCTTATTTCAGAAAATGGCTGTAACACCTCAGTGTTGCACCTTGAAGAAGAATCACCACCTGCAGGCCTTCGGATTCTGCCGAATATCCTTAATTCATGATTTTTTCCTTATTTCAGAAAATGGCTGTAACACCTCAGTGTTGCACCTTGAAGAAGAATCAGCACCTGTAGGCCTTCGGATTCTGCTAAATATCCTTATTTCAGGATTTTCCTTATATCAATAAATGCTGTTTCTGGAGGAGCCAACGCCTAAACCAGGAGTTGTATGTCCTTGAGAAAGATAGATGTAACTCCTCAATGTTGCATCTTGAAGAAGAATCCCCACCCGCATGCCTTCGGATTCTGTTGACTATCCTTATTTCAGGATTTTTTCCTTATTTCAGAGAATAGCTGAAACACCTCAGTGTTGCACCTTGAAGAAGAATCACCACCTACAGGCCTTCGGATTCTGCTGAATATCCTTATTTCAGGATTTTCCTTATTTCAGGAAATGTTGTCTCTGGAGGAGCTAACTCCTAATCCATGAGTTGTATGTCCTTGAAAAAGATAGATGTAACACATCAATGTTGCATCTTGAAGAAGAATCACCACCTGCGGGCCTTCGGATTCTGCTGAATATCCTTATTTAAGGATTTTTCCTTATTTTAGGAAATGGTGTTTCTGGAGCAGCTAATGCCTAAACCAAGAGTTGTATATCCTCGAGAAAGATAGATGTAACACCTCAATGTTGCATCTTGAAGAAGAATCACCACCCGCAGGCCTTCGGATTATGCTGAATATCCTTATTTCAGGATTTTTCCTTATTTCAGGAAATTCTGTTTCTGGAGGAGCTAACGCCTAAACCAGGAGTTGTATGTCCTTGAGAAAGATAGATGTAACTCCTCAATGTTGCATCTTTAAGAAGAATCACCACCCGCAGGCCTTCAGATTCTACTGAGTATCCTTATTTCAGGATTTTTTCCTTATTTCAGAAAATGGCTGTAACACCTCAGTGTTGCACCTTGAAGAAGATTCACCACCTGCAGGCCATCGGATTCCGCCGAATATCCTTAATTCAGGATTTTCTCCTTATTTCAGAAAATGGCTGTAACACCTCAGTGTTGCACCTTGAAGAAGAATCACCACCTACAGGCCTTCGGATTCTGCTGAATATCCTTATTTCAAGAAATGCTGTTCCTGGAGGAGCCAACGCCTAAACCAGGAGTTGTATGTCCTTGAGAAAGATAGATGTAACAGATCAATGTTATATCTTGAAGAAGAATCACCACCCGCAGACCTTCAGATTCTGCTGAATATCCTTATTTCAGGAAATGATGTTTCTGGAGGAGCTAACGCCTAAACCAAGGGTTGTATGTCCTTGAGAAAGATAGATGTAACACCTCAATGTTGCATCTTGAAGAAGAATCACCACCCGCAGGCCTTCGGATTATGCTGAATATCCTTATTTCAGGATTTTTCCTTATTTCAGGAAATTCTGTTTCTGGAGGAGCTAACGCCTAAACCAGGAGTTGTATGTCGTTGAGAAAGATAGATGTAACTCCTCAATGTTGCATCTTTAAGAAGAATCACCACCCGCAGGCCTTCGGATTCTGCTGAGTATCCTTATTTCAGGATTTTTTCCTTATTTCAGAAAATGGCTGTAACACCTCAGTGTTGCACCGTGAAGAAGAATCACCACCTGCAGGCCTTCGGATTCTGCCGAATATCCTTAATTCAGGATTTTTTCCTTATTTCAGAAAATGGCTGTAACACCTCAGTGTTGCACCTTGAAGAAGAATCACCACCTACAGGCCTTCGGATTCTGCTGAATATCCTTATTTCAGGAAATGCTGTTCCTAGAGGAGCCAACGCCTAAACCAGGAGTTGTATGTCCTTGAGAAAGATAGATGTAACACATCAATGTTGCATCTTGAAGAAGAATCACCACCCGCAGACCTTCAGATTCTGCTGAATATCCTTATTTCAGGATTTTTTCCTTATTTCAGGAAATGATGTTTCTGGAGGAGCTAACGCATAAACCAGGAGTTGTATGTCCTTGAGAAAGATAGATGTAACACCTCAATGTTGCATCTTGAAGAAGAATCACCACCTGCGGGCCTTCGGATTCTGCTGAATATCCTTATTTAAGGATTTTTCCTTATTTTAGGAAATGGTGTTTCTGGAGGAGCTAACGCCTAAACCAAGAGTTGTATATCCTTCAGAAAGATAGATGTAACACCTCAATGTTGCATCTTGAAGAAGAATCACCACCCGCAGGCCTTCGGATTATGCTGAATATCCTTATTTCAGGATTTTTCCTTATTTCAGGAAATTATGTTTCTGGAGGAGCTAACGCCTAAACCAGGAGTTGTATGTCCTTGAGAAAGATAGATGTAACACCTCAATGTTGCATCTTGAAGAAGAATCACCACCTGCGGGCCTTCGGATTCTGCTGAATATCCTTATTTAAGGATTTTTCCTTATTTTAGGAAATGGTGTTTCTGGAGGAGCTAACGCCTAAACCAAGAGTTGTATATCCTTGAGAAAGATAGATGTAACACCTCAATGTTGCATCTTTAAGAAGAATCACCACCCGCAGGCCTTCGGATTCTGCTGAGTATCCTTATTTCAGGATTTTTTCCTTATTTCAGAAAATGGCTGTAACACCTCAGTGTTGCACCTTGAAGAAGAATCACCACCTGCAGGCCTTCGGATTCTGCCGAATATCCTTAATTCATGATTTTTTCCTTATTTCAGAAAATGGCTGTAACACCTCAGTGTTGCACCTTGAAGAAGAATCAGCACCTGTAGGCCTTCGGATTCTGCTAAATATCCTTATTTCAGGATTTTCCTTATATCAATAAATGCTGTTTCTGGAGGAGCCAACGCCTAAACCAGGAGTTGTATGTCCTTGAGAAAGATAGATGTAACTCCTCAATGTTGCATCTTGAAGAAGAATCCCCACCCGCATGCCTTCGGATTCTGTTGACTATCCTTATTTCAGGATTTTTTCCTTATTTCAGAGAATAGCTGAAACACCTCAGTGTTGCACCTTGAAGAAGAATCACCACCTACAGGCCTTCGGATTCTGCTGAATATCCTTATTTCAGGATTTTCCTTATTTCAGGAAATGTTGTTTCTGGAGGAGCTAACTCCAAATCCATGAGTTGTATGTCCTTGAGAAAGATAAAAGTAACACATCAATGTTGCATCTTGAAGAAGAATCACCACCCGCAGGCCTCCAGATTCTACTGAATATCCTTATTTAAGGATTTTTTCCTTATTTAAGGAAATGCTGTTTCTGGAGGAGCTAACGCCTAAACCAGGAGTTGTATGTCCTTGAGATAGATAGATGTAACACCTTAATGTTGCATCTTGAAGAAGAATCACCACCTGCGGGCCTTCAGATTCTGCTGAATATCCTTATTTCAGTATTTTCCCTTATTCAAGGAAATGTTGTTTCGAGAGGATCTAACGCCTACACCACTAGTTGTATGTCCTTGAGAAAGATAGATGTAACACCTCAATGTTGCATCTTGAAGAAGAATCACCACCCGCGGGCCTTCAGATTCTGCTGAATATCCTTATTTCAGGGTTTTTCCTTATTTCAGGAAATGCTGTTTCTGGAGGAGCTAACACCAAAACCAGGAGTTGCATGTCCTCGAGAAAGATAGATTTAACACCTAAACGTTGCATCATGAAGAAGAAAGACCATCTGCGGGCCTTCAGATTCTGCTGAATATCCTTATTTAAGGATTTTTCGTTATTTTAGGAAATGTTGTTTCTGGAGGAGCTAACGCCTAATCCAAGAGTTGTATGTCCTTGAGAAAGATAGATGTAACACCTAAATGTTGCATCTTGAAGAAGAATCACCACCCGCAGGCCTTCGGATTCTGCTGAATATCCTTATTTCAAGATTTTTTCCTTATTTCAGAAAATGGCTGTAACACCTATGTGTTGCACCTTGAAGAAGAATCATCACCTGCAGGCCTTCGGATTCTGCTGAATATCCTTATTTCAGGATTTTCCTTATATCAGGAAATGTTGTTTCTGGAGGAGCCAACGCCTAAACCAGGAGTTGTATGTCCTTGAGAAAGATAGATGTAACTCCTCAATGTTGCATCTTGAAGAAGAATACCCACCCGCAGGCCCTCGGATTCTGTTGAACATCCTTATTTCAGGATTTTTTTTCCTTATTTCAGAAAATAGCTGTAACACCTCAGTGTTGAAACTTGAAGAAGAATCACCACCTACAGGCCTTCGGATTCTGCTGAATATCCTTATTTCAAGATTTTTCCTTATTTCAGGAAATGTTGTTTCTGGAGGAGCTAACTCCTAATCCATGAGTTGTATGTCCTTGAGAAAGATAGAAGTAACACATCAATGTTGCATCTTGAAGAAGAATCACCACCCGCAGGCCTCCAGATTCTGATGAATATCCTTATTTAAGGATTTTTTCCTTATTTCAGGAAATGCTGTTTCTAGAGGATCTAACACCTACACCAGGAGTTGTATGTCCTTGAGAAAGATAGATGTAACACCTCAATGTTGCATCTTGAAGAAGATTCACCACCCGCGGGCCTTCAGATTCTGCTGAATATCCTTATTTCAGGATTTTTCCTTATTTCAGGAAATGCTGTTTCTGGAGGAGCTAACGCCTAAACCAGGAGTTGCATGTCCTCGGGAAAGATAGATTTAACACCTCAACGTTGCATCTTGAAGAAGAATCACCATCTGCGGGTCTTCGGATTCTGCTGAATATCCTTATTTAACGATTTTTCCTTATTTTAGTAAATGTTGTGTCTGGAGGAGCTAACGCCTAAACCAAGAGTTGTATGTCCTTGAGAAAGATAGATGTAACTCCTCAATGTTGCATCTTGAAGAAGAATCACCACCCGCAGGCCTTCGGATTCTGCTGAATATCCTTATTTAAAGATTTTTTCCTTATTTCAGAAAATGGCTATAACACCTCAGTGTTGCACCTTGAAGAAGAATCATCACCTGCAGGCCTTCGGATTCTGCTGAATATCCTTATTTCAGGAAATGCAGTTTCTGTAGGAGCCAACGCCTAAACCAGGAGTTGTATGTCCTTGAGAAAGATAGATGTAACTCCTCAATGTTGCATCTTGAAGAAGAATCCCCACCCGCAGGCCTTCGGATTCTGTTGAATATCCTTATTTCAGGATTTTTTCCTTATTTCAGAAAATAGCTGTAACATCTCAGTGTTGCACCTTGAAGAAGAATCACCACCTACAGGCCTTCGGATTCTGCTGAATATCCTTATTTCAGGATTTTTCCTTATTTCAGGAAATGTTGTCTCTGGAGGAGCTAACTCCTAATCCATGAGTTGTATGTCCTTGAGAAAGATAGATGTAACACATCAATGTTGCATCTTGAAAAAGAATCACAACCCGCAGACCTTCAGATTCTGCTGAATATCCTTATGTCAGGATTTTTTCCTTATTTCAGGAAATGCTGTTTCTGGAGGAGCTAACGCCTAAACCAGGAGTTGTATGTCCTTGAGAAAGATAGATGTAACACCTCAATGTTGCATCTTGAAGAAGAATTTGTTAGACTACTAGGCTACCACTTAGAAGGGGGGTTGAATAAGTGGCTTCTTTAATCAACGGTAATTTTAAAAAATTAATTGATTAAAACAATGCGCGGAAGCACCACCGGATCGGTAGTCTACTTTGCACCTTTTGACCAAAGGAAATATAGTATCGCCTTGAACGAATTAGGAAAATTACCGGAACGATTTATGCAAGATATCCAAATTTAATTCGATTAACAAAAACAATCCCAAGCAAGTTTATATGGTTTGATTATCAAATTCAATCACAATCAAGCAAGAACCAATTGAATTTTTGTGAACCAATACAAACAACAAAAATTCAATCGATTAATCAAATTAACGAAATTAACGAAATTAAAAGAGAGGGATAAAGAGAGATACACACGATGTGATTAGGGAGTTCCCCGGATTGCGCGTCGTCCACGCGTTTGTCCGAGTACGTCTCCCCCCAAATAACCAAACGGGTTATTTGAGAGTTTATAGATCAAAAACTTGATGAACAAACAGTGCACAGTTTACAATTGAAATCTATAATCCTATAGCAAGACAAAATGTAAACTAATGCGAATAACCTCGACACCCAACGGAACTTCGCCCTCTGATTCCAACGATTCACCTTGTGCCAAACCGCACCCAATCGTCCAGCTGAGTCCTTCGTTCCTTGTTGTCGAATCCTTCAAGACACGCACGATCTTGAATCACTTGAGAGAAACACTAGAACCTTCAACCCAATTCAACCCGATCACGATTTTGATTCACCGCGAACCGTATCGAACGGTATCACACAATTCTGCAATTTCTATTGAATTGATCCCATACTCGAATGCAATTTTGATTGCAAACTTGATGAAGATGATGAATTTGTGTTGAATCAAACCTTTGATGCAAATTCTCACTCAATTTGTACCCAAAGCGTTTTTCTGATCTTTCACACTAGTTTTCTCTCACTTGTCTACTCAATAACACAACACATTGCTATTTGAAGAGAAAATAGAATGAGCAAATTTAGGCATAATTTTTCATATATGTATCGATACAAATGATCATTTGTATCGATACAAATGCTTTGACCAACTTTAAAAATTGGAAAAATTGACCTTTGTATCAATACAAACACGGGTGTGTATCGATACAAATATCAGAATCTTGAAATCTTGACTGATATGTATCCAAGCATGCAAGCATGCTTCGAATCATCTTGAGTTTTCTGGATTTTTGAGAACAACAGATGTGTATCGATACATGCAAGCATGCTTCGATACACAGGAGCTGTTCTGTCTCTGAGAGACCTCTTTTGTATCGATACAGACCATGTATGTATCGATACAAAATACACAACATCAAGCAAAAGAGATTTCAGGACATTTGTATCGATACACCAATGTATGTATCGATACAAAATACCTAAAAGTCAGTTTTTCAAGGTTTTAGAAAATAGTTCTTTGTTGTCAAGTCATTTGAAATGTTGCCAAAATATGTTCAATCCTATTTTCATATGTTTTGACAATTATTAAAACATGAGGATGAACTGGTGCACTTACATTCTCCCCCTTTTTGATAATTGTCAAAACTATGCATAAGCTAAGCCTATACCTAATATGCAATAAAATAGCAATATGTATACAGACGCAATTACAAACACCAAGGCTAACAATAAGCACGCTCCCCCTGAGTTGATGCCATAATGCGATTGTCGTAGTTGATAATATTCAAGACTCTTTTAGCTATTCATCCTTAGCTTGTGCATCCAAATCTCTCCCCCTTTGACAATATCAAAAAGAAGAAGAGAGTCTATTAGAAGTATCAAGTTCAATCAATTTTGATCCAAGTCATATCGTGCACTTACATTTGTCGAAATGCACATATATGATGAAAATTCCTAATCAATATAAATACATACAAAGATATGCCAAAATATATCAAATGACGAATACCAAATATCATGATAAAACATGGAATGTAGAACAACAATCCATAAACCAACTCATGAGTATTGAAACACATCGACATTTTAAATCTACCAACATATCAAAATATGGGACGAAAATAAACAAAATAATGCAACAAATGCATAAATTCATGTTACCATATCATATAACGATGTTCATGAAGAAATGAATTCACGGATAGTATTTATGCAACATGTTAAGCTAAAGACACATCACTTTATCAATATTTTCATACATTGCCATTTGATACATATGGACTTCAAGAATTATTACTTATCTTAAAGCAAGAATTTTTGGAAATGAGCAAACACATGAATGTATTGAAAAGAACTAATATGTGATGTTGATGTTTTGAAAAGCATTCACATAGGCATAAGAGTGTAAGTGTTAAGAAGAAGAGATAGAGATGATACTTTTTAACCTTGTACCGTAGGGTGTTTGATGCACTTCCCATTGTATAAAACTCCAAGTTGCCAAGAAGTATGATATGTATACAAAGTGCATATACAAATGTATATTATTCTAGGTTAGAGATATCTAGGATCCCTAATTCTCCGCGAATAAAGATAAAGGGTTCCGTTGCAAGTGGCTTTGTAAAGATGTCCGCAAGTTGATTTTTCGAGTCCACATGCTCAAAAACAACATCCCCTTTTTCTACATGATCGCGAAGAAAGTGATGCCTAATCTCTATATGTTTAGTCCTTGAATGCAACACGGGGTTCTTTGTAAGGTTTATAGCACTAGTGTTGTCACACAAGATTGGAACACGGTGTAGTTTTAAATCGTAGTCAAGAAGTTGTTGTTTTAACCAAAGTATTTGAGAGCAACAACTTCCGGCCGCAACGTATTCCGCCTCGGCGGTTGACAAAGCAACTGATACTTGTTTCTTGCTATGCCAACTTACCAAGCTATTGCAAAATAGGTGACATGTTCCACTAGTACTTTTCCTATCCAACTTGCAACCGACAAAGTCGGAATCGTAATAACCTACCAAAGAACAATCATTCCCCTTAGAATACCATAAGCCAAAATTTGATGTTCCCTTCAAGTACTTTAAAATCCTTTTTACGGCTTTTAGGTGTGATTCTTTGGGGCATGATTGATATCGTGCACACATGCAAACACTAAACATAATATCCGGCCTAGATGCGGTTAAATAGAGTAAGGATCCGATTATACCTCTATATTTTGTGATTTCCACATCTTTACCTTCTTCATCTTTGCTTAATGCACAAGTTGATGCCATGGGAGTTTCCATAATTTTTGAATCCGTCATCCCAAACTTCTTGAGCAACTCAAGGCAATATTTAGTTTAATATATGAAGGTTCCTTCTTCTAGTTGCTTGATTTGTAGTCCCAAGAAGTAGGTTAGTTCACCCATCATGCTCATCTCGAATTCACCTTGCATAAGACTAGAAAAACTCTTGACAAGAGATGGGTTAGTGGAACCAAAGATAATATCATCAACATATATTTGAACCAATAAGACGTCCTTTCCTTTACGTTTAATAAAGAGTGTAGTATCAACCTTTCCCCTTGAATATCCGTTTTTAATAAAAAATTTGCTAAGCCTATCATACCAAGCTCTAGGAGCTTGTTTAAGACCATATAAGGCTCTTTTTAATTTGAAAACATAGTCCGGATGTTCGTTATCTTCAAAACCGGGAGGTTGTTTTACATATACCTCTTCATTTATGTATCCGTTTAGGAAAGCACTCTTAACGTCCATTTGATATAACTTGAAATTCATATTGCATGCATAAGCTATTAAAAGTCTAATAGCCTCAAGGTGAGCAACCGGAGCATAGGTCTCCTCATAATCAATGCCCTCCTCTTGGTTATAGCCTTGAGCTACCAACCGTGCTTTGTTCCGAATGATAACACCGTTTTCATCAAGCTTATTTCTAAAAACCCAACGTGTCCCAGTCACTTGATGACTTGGAGGAGGTGGTACTAAATCCCACACATCATTTCTTTTAAATTGATTTAGTTCTTCTTGCATTGCAAGAATCCAATGTTCATCAAGTAATGCGGCTTTTGAGTTTTTAGGTTCAACTTGTGAAACAAAAGCATAGTGAGAACAAAAGTTACTTATTTGGAACCGAGTCGCCACTCCCTTTGAGATATCACCTAAGACCTTGTCAATGGGATGGTCTTTTAGAGTACGCCATTCCTTTGCAAGACCGGCTCCTCTTTGCTTATGATGATTCTTTGATGAAGAAGATCCTCCATCATCTTTGTCTTCATTGGATGGTGACGGCTTATCGTCCTTTTCTTTTGGAGCTTCCGTTGAGGGTTGATCACTTCCAACAACTTCTTGATCCTTTAGAATGTCCATTGTGTCGACACATGTACCAATAAAATCACCTTTCTCGTTTTCTTCCGGAAAAGTCTCATCAAAGTTTACATGAACCGACTCTTCAACAATTTGTAACCTTTTATTGTATACTCTATATGCCTTGCTAGATAATGAATAACCTAAGAAAATGCCCTCATCCGCTTTTGGATCAAATTTGCCAAGATTTTCTTTTCCATTATTTAAAATGAAGCATTACTTCCAACAACTTCTTGATCCTTTAGAATGTCCATTGTGTCGACACCTGTACCAATAAAATCACCTTTCCCGTTTTCTTCCGGAAAAGTCTCATCAAAGTTTACATGAACCGACTCTTCAACAATTTGTAACCTTTTATTGTATACTCTATATGCCTTGCTAGATAATGAATAACCTAAGAAAATGCCCTCATCTGCTTTTGGATCAAATTTGCCAAGATTTTCTTTTCCATTATTTAAAATGAAGCATTTGCATCCAAAAGAACGCAAGTGACTAAGATTAGGTTTTCTTCCTTTAAGTATTTCATAGGGAGTTTTGTCCAAAATAGGTCGAATGATCGCCCTATTTAGAACATAACTTGCGGTGCTTATCGCATCGGCTCAAAAATACTTAGGAAGACCACTTAACATAGTCCTAGCTAACACTTCTAGAATTCGATTTTTCCTCTCCACTACCCCATTTTGTTGTGGTGTTCGTGGAGCCGAAATATTGTGTTCAATGCCATGTTTGGAGCAAAATTTATCAAATTTATTGTTTTCAAATTCTCCTCCATGATCACTCCTAATGGAAATGATCTTAAGGTCTAGCTTATTTTGAATCATCTTAGCAAATTGTTTAAAAGCGGACAAAGTATCGCTTTTACTAGATAAGAATAGTGTCCAACAAAATCTTGAGTAATCGTCTACAATTACAAGTCCATAATAGTTACCACCAAGGCTTTTGGTCCTTGATGGTCCAAAAAGATCCATATGGATTAACTCTAAAGGCTTAGTAGTTGAAATAAACTTTTTGGTTTTGAAAGAAGCCTTAGTTTGTTTACCCATTTGGCATGCGTCACACAAGTGATCTTTTGAAAAACGAATTTTAGGTAGACCGATTACAAGATCTTTAGAAGCTATCTTATTTAGTAAATCGAAATTAAGATGTGCCATTCTTCTATGCCACAACCAAGATTCATCATTCTTGGTTATGAGACACTTAGCACCACTTAGGCAATTATTATCTAGATCCAACATGTATATATTTCCATGCCTTATAGCCTTAAGAACCACATTCTTGTCTTTGTTACTTTCGATTGTGCAAAAGGTTGGTTTAAAATTGATTGTGAACCCTTTATCACAAAGCTTAGCAACACTCAACAAGTTGTGCTTAAGGTTAGCCACAAGAGCAACATTAGATATGGTTATAGTAGAAGGATTACCGATAGTACCTACACCAAGAATAGTGCCTTTATTGTTGTCTCCATAGGTGACATAGCCTTTTTCCTTTGCTTTGAACTCAATAAAAAGCGAAGCGTCACCCGTCATGTGCCTTGAACATCCACTATCTAGAAACCATCTCCTTTCTAGATTATCAAGGCACTTTTCCTACAACAATTAAACATAAAAGAGAGGTACCCAATTCTCATTGGGTCCTAATTGGTGAGGCAAATAAGTTTTGTTGAGTTTTGGCATCCATTGCAATACGCCCTTAGGAACCAACACTTTCCTAGCTTTACATTTTGCAATGGTATGGCCTTCACAACAACAATAGTGACAAGTAACATGTGAGTCATTCTTCTTTTGATCCAATTTAACATTTTTTGAATTTTTGTTTTTGATTTTCAAAGTGTTTTGAAAATGTTTTGGACCAACTTGATGATAGACTCTAGGTTTTGATGAATTTTCCACTTTGTCCTTGAGAGCCTTAATATCTTTTGACAAAGTGGCACAATTATCACAACCAACTATGTCACCATTATTATGACTTGCGCTAGTCCTTTCTAATAGTGATACTTTGAAAGCGTTCAATTCTTCTTCCGTTTCGATGACTTTCTTTTCAAGAGTTTTGTTAACTTTTATGATTTCTTTTAATCGTTTGAAAGCTTTCCTAGTTTCACTACATAGGTCCTCAAACGCTTTTTGCAAGTCATAATATTCTAACGAGGTATATGAGCTTGAGGGATTTTGGTTTACCTTTCTAGGAGCTTTGTCCTTCTTTTTGTGATGATGAGATGTGAAGCATACATTAGCCATTTCGTCTTCATCACTTGAGCTAGAGCTTGATGATGGATGAGATGAAGAGCTACCACTCTCCCATGCAACATAAGCTTTCTTTCCTTTGCTCCTCCTTTTGTTTGAAGATGACTCCTTCTCTTTTCTTTTGATGTTTGGACAATCCGGCTTGTAGTGACCAACTTTGCCGCATTCATAGCATACTCCTTTCTTAGAGTACCTAGCATCTTCATTCCTCCGACGGTGACCACTATCTTTTCGATACTTTTTAAGATTCTCATCGGAGTGCTTTATCCCATTCTTTCTCACATACCTATTGTAGCGTCTCACGAAGAGTCCCATTTCCTCATCATCGGAATCGTCTTCGCTTGAGCTACTTTCCACATGCTCTCCCTTTTTGGACTTTGACTTTGAGGCTTTTAGAGCAATTGTCCTCTTGTCCTTTTCCTTTTCCTTATCCTTGTCATTGTGCTTTCCCTTTTTCTCACTTTTCTCTTGCTTTTCTAACAAGTTTAGTACATGTTCATGTTCCGTAAGGTTGCCAAATAAAGTTGTAAGACTCAAAGTAGTGAGGTCGTTTGCCTCCTTAATCGCGGTGACCTTCGGTTGCCAACTCCTACTAAGACATCTTAAAATTTTGTTAGTGGCGTCTTGATTTGTGATTGGCTTTCCCAAACCATGTAGCTTGTTGGTTATTTTGATAAATCGTTGTTGCATATCCTCGATGGTCTCGCCATCTAGCATATGGAACAACTCAAATTCTTGTGTCAATGTATTAATTTTGGATATCTTTACATCATTGGTACCCTCAAAGTGAGTTACCAATGTGTCCCACATTTCCTTAGCTGATTGACAATGTGAAACATGATAGAATTGATCAATCCCAAGGGATGATATTAAAATATTTTGTGCCTTTGCATCGTAATTGACCTTTTTCTTTTCCTCTTACGTCCATTGTGCCATAGGCTTATTGGTGACAATGCCATGAGCATCGGTGATTGTTGGAACAAACGGACCGTTCTCAATAGCATTCCACACTTCACCATCAAAAGAATTGATGTGAATACGCATACTACTTTTCCAATAGTCAAATTGATCTCCATTGAATATAGGAGCCCTATTATACGCCCCTTTAGGTGCAAAAGCCATGTTGTCTAATAATTGGCACAAACTTCCGAATTTTACAAGCAAAATTTAACCGGACTTGTGATACCACTTGTTAGACTACTAGGCTACCACTTAGAAGGGGGGTTGAATAAGTGGCTTCTTTAATCAACGGTAATTTTTAAAAAAATTAATTGATTAAAACAATGCGCGGAAGCACCAACGGATCGGTAGTCTACTTTGCACCTTTTGACCAAAGGAAAGATAGTATCGCCTTGAACGAATTAGGAAAATTACCGGAACGATTTATGCAAGATATCCAAATTTAATTCGATTAAAAAAAACAGTCCCAAGCAAGTTTATATGGTTTGATTATCAAATTGAATCACAATCAAGCAAGAACCAATTGAATTTTTGTGAACCAATACGAACAACAAAAATTCAATCGATTAATCAAATTAACGAAATTAACGAAATTAAAAGAGAGGGATAAAGAGAGATACACATGATGTGATTAGGGAGTTCCCCGGATTGCGCGTCGTCCACGCGTTTGTCCGAGTACGTCTCCCCCCAAATAACCAAACAGGTTATTTGAGAGTTTATAGATCAAAAACTTGATGAACAAACAGTGCACTGTTTACAATTGAAATCTATAATCCTATAGCAAGACAAAATGTAAACTAATGCGAATAACCTCGACACCCAACGGAACTTCGCCCTCTGATTCCAACGATTCACCTTGTGCCAAACCGCACCCAATCGTCCAGCTGAGTCCTTCGTTCCTTGTTGTCGAATCCTTCAAGACACGCACGATCTTGAATCACTTGAGAGAAACACTAGAACCTTCAACCGAATTCAACCCGATCACGATTCTGATTCACCGCGAACCGTATCGAACGTTATCACACAATTCTGCAATTTCTATTGAATTGATCCCATACTCGAATCCAATTTTGATTGCAAACTTGATGAAGATGATGAACTTGTGTTGAATCAAACCTTTGATGCAAATTCTCACTCAATTTGTACCCAAAGCGTTTTTCTGATCTTTCACACTAGTTTTCTCTCGCTTCGCTACTTTACAATGACACAACACATTGCTATTTAAAGAGAAAATAGAATGAGCAAATTTAGGCATAATTTTTCATATATGTATCGATACAAATGATCATTTGTATCGATACAAATGCTTTGACCAACGTTAAAAATTGGAAAAATTGACCTTTGTATCGATACAAACACGGGTGTGTATCGATACAAATATCAGAATCTTGAAATCTTGACTGATATGTATCTAAGCATGCAAGCATGCTTCGAATCATCTTGAGTTTTCTGGATTTTGAGAACAAACAGATGTGTATCGATACATGCAAGCATGCTTCGATACACAGGAGCTGTTCTGTCTCTGAGAGACCTCTTTTGTATCGATACAAACCATGTATGTATTGATACAAAATACACAAAATCAAGCAGAAGAGATTTCAGGACAGTTGTATCGATACACCAATGTATGTATCGATACAAAATACCTAAATGTCAGTTTTTCAAGGTTTTAGAAAATAGTTCTTTGTTGTCTTCAATCCTATTTTCATATGTTTTGACAATTATTAAAACATGAGGATGAACTGGTGCACTTACAACCAGGAATTGTATGTCCTTGAGAAAGATAGAT
This sequence comes from Trifolium repens, assembly GCA_030408175.1. Lineage (NCBI taxonomy): Eukaryota > Viridiplantae > Streptophyta > Magnoliopsida > Fabales > Fabaceae > Trifolium > Trifolium repens. Next base: position 34,396,223 of record CP125838.1, on the reverse strand, counting down.
GTAACACCTCAATGTTGCATCTTGAAGAAGAATCACCACCCGCAGGCCTTCGGATTCTGTTGAATATCCTTGTTTCAGGATTTTTTCCTTATTTCAGAAAATAGCTGTAACACCTCAGTGTTGCACCTTGAAGAAGAATCACCACCTACAGGCCTTCAGATTCTGTTGAATATCCTGATTTCAGGATTTTCCTTATTTCAGGAAATGCTGTTCCTGGAGGAGTCAACGCCTAAACCAGGAGTTGTATGTCCTTGAGAAAGATAGATGTAACACATCAATGTTGCATCTTGAAAAAGAATCACAACCCGCAGACCTTCAGATTCTGCTGAATATCCTTATTTTAGGATTTTTTCCTTATTTCAGGAAATGATGTTTCTGGAGGAGCTAACGCCTAAACCAGGAGTTGTATGTCCTTGAGAAAGATAGATGTAACACCTCAATGTTGCATCTTTAAGAAGAATCACCACCCGCGGGCCTTCAGATTCTGCTGAATATCCTTATTTTAGGATTTTCCTTATTTCAGGAAATGCTGTTCCTGCAGGAGCCAACGCCTAAACCAAGAGTTGTATGTCCTTGAGAAAGATAGATGTAACACATCAATGTTGCATCTTGAAAAAGAATCACAACCCGCGGGCCTTCAGATTCTGCTGAATATCCTTATTTCAGGATTTTTTCCTTATTTTAGGAAATGCTGTTTCTGGAGGAGCTAACGCCTAAACCAGGAGTTGTATTTCCTTGAGAAAGATAGATGTAACACCTCAATGTTGCATCTTTAAGAAGAATCACCACCCGCGGGCCTTCAGATTCTGCTGAATATCCTTATTTCAGGATTTTTCCTTATATCAGGAAATTCTGTTTCTGGAGGAACTAACGCCTAAACCAGGAGTTGCATGTCCTCGAGAAAGATAGATTTAACACCTCAATGTTGCATCTTGAAGAAGAATCACCATTTGCGGTCCTTCGGATTCTGCTGAATATCCTTATTTAAGGATTTTTCCTTATTTTAGGAAATGTTGTTTCTGGAGGAGCTAACGCCTAAACCAAGAGTTGTATGTCCTTGAGAAAGATAGATGTAACACCTCAATGTTGCATCTTGAAGAAGAATCACCACCCGCAGGCCTTCGGATTATGCTGAATATCCTTATTTCAAGATTTTTTCTAATTTTAGGAGATTCTGTTTCTAGAGGAGCTAACGCCTAAACCAGGAGTTGTATGTCCTTGAGAAAGATAGATGTAACACCTCAATGTTGCATCTTGAAAAAGAATCACCACCCGCAGGCCTTCGGATTCTGCTGAATATCCTTATTTCAAGATTTTTTCCTTATTTCAGAAAATGGCTGTAACACCTCAGTGTTGCACCTTGAAGAAGAATCATCACCTGCAGGCCTTCGGATTCTGCTGAATATCCTTATTTCAGGATTTTTTCCTTATTTCAGGAAATGTTGTTTCTGGAGGAGCTAACGCCTAAACCAGGAGTTGTACGTCCTTGAGAAAGATAGATGTAACACCTCAATGTTGCATCTTGAAGAAGAATCACCACCCGCGGGCCTTCAGATTCTGCTGAATATCCTTATTTCTGGATTTTCCCTTATTCCAGAAAATGTTGTTTTTAGAGGATCTAACGCCTACACCAGGAGTTGTATGTCCTTGAGAAAGATAGATGTAACACCTCAATGTTGCATCTTGAAGAAGAATCACCACCCGCAGGCCTTCGAATTCTGCTGAATATACTTATTTCAAGATTTTTTCCTTATTTCAGAAAATGGCTGTAACACCTCAGTGTTGCACCTTGAAGAAGAATCATCACCTGCAGGCCTTCGGATTCTGCTGAATATCCTTATTTCAGGATTTTCCTTATTCCAGGAAATACTGTTTCTAGAGGAGCCAACGCCTAAACCAGGAGTTGTATTTCTTTGAGAATGATAGATGTAACACCTCAATGTTGTATCTTGAAGAAGAATCACCACCCGCGGGCCTTCGGATTTTGCTGAATATCCTTATTTCAGGATTTTTCCTTATTTCAGGAAATGTTTTTTCTGGAGGAGCTAACTCCTAATCCATGAGTTGCATGTCCTTGAGAAAGATAGATGTAACACCTCAATATTGCATCTTGAAGAACAATCACCACCCGCGGGCCTTCGGATTCTGCTGAATATCCTTATTTCAGGATTTTCCCTTATTCCAGGAAATGTTGTTTTTAGAGGATCTAACGGCTACACCAGGAGTTGTATGTCCTTGAGAAAGATAGATGTAACACCTCAATGTTGCATCCTGAAGAAGAATCACCACCCGCAGACCTTCGGATTCTGCTGAATATCCTTATTTCTAGATTTTTTCCTTATTTAAAAAAATGGCTGTAACACCTCAGTGTTGCACCTTGAAGAAGAATCATCACCTGTAGGCCTTCGGATTCTGCTGAAAATCCTTATTTCAGGATTTTCCTTATTTCAGGAAATGCTGTTTCTGGAGGAGCCAACGCCTAAACCAGGAGTTGTATGTCCTTGAGAAAGATAGATGTAACTCCTCAATGTTGCATCTTGAAGAAGAATCCCCACCCGCAGGCCTTCGGATTCTGTTGAATATCCTTATTTCACGATTTTTTTCTTATTTCAGAAAATAGCAGTAACACCTCATTGTTGCACCTAGAAGAAGAATCACCACCTACAGGCCTTCGGATTATGCTGAATATCCTTATTTCAAGATTTTTCGTTATTTCATGAAATGTTGTTTCTGTAGGAGCTAATTCCTAATCCATGAGTTGTATGTCCTTGAGAAAGATAGATGTAACACATCAATGTTGCATCTTGAAGAAGAATCACCACCCGCAGGCCTTCAGATTATGCTGAATATCCTTATTTCAGGATTTATCCTTATTTCAGGAAATTCTGTTTCTGGAGGAGCTAACGCTTAAACCAGGAGTTGTATGTCCTTGAGAAAGATAGATGTAACACCTCAATGTTGCATCCTGAAGAAGAATCACCACCCGCAGGCCATCGGATTCTGCTGAATATCCTTATTTCAAGATTTTTTCAATATTTCAAAAAATGGCAGTAACACCTCAGTGTTGCACCTTGAAGAAGAATCATCACCTGCAGGCCTTCGGATTCTGCTGAAAATCCTTATTTCAGGATTTTTTTTATTTCAGGAAATGCTGTTTCTGGAGGAGCCAACGCCTAAACCAGGAGTTGTATGTCCTTGAGAAAGATAGATGTAACTCCTCAATGTTGCATCTTGAAGAAGAATCCCCACCCGCAGGCCTTCGGATTCTGTTGAATATCCTTATTTCACGATTTTTTTCTTATTTTAGAAAATAGCTGAAACACCTCAGTGTTGCACCTTGAAGAAGAATCACCACCTACAGGCCTTCGGATTCTGCTGAATATCCTTATTTCAGGATTTTTCCTTATTTCAGGAAATGTTGTTTCTGGAGGAGCTAACTCCTAATCCATGAGTTGTATGGCCTTGAGAAAGATAGATGTAACACATCAATGTTGCATCTTGAAGAAGAATCACCACCCGCAGGCCTTCAGATTCTGCTGAATATCCTTATTTCAGGATTTTTTCCTTATTTTAGGAAATGCTGTTTCTGGAGGAGCTAACGCCTAAACCAGGAGTTGTATGTCCTTGAGAAAGATAGATGTAACACCTCAATGTTGCATCTTGAAGAAGAATCACCACCCGCAGGCCTTCAGATTTTGCTGAATATCCTTATTCCAGGAAATGTTGTTTTTAGAGGATCTAACGCCTACACCAGGAGTTTTATGTCCTTGAGAAATATAGATGTAACACATCAATGTTGCATCTTGAAGAAGAATCACCACCCGCAGGCCTTCAGATTCCGCTGAAAATCCTTATTTCAGGAAATGTTGTTTCTGGAGGAGCCAACGCCTAAACCAGGAGTTGTATGTCCTTGAGAAAGATAGATGTAACTCCTCAATGTTGCATCTTGAAGAAGAATCCCCACCCGCAGGCCTTCGGATTCTGTTGAATATCCTTATTTCACGATTTTTTTCTTATTTTAGAAAATAGCTGAAACACCTCAGTGTTGCACCTTGAAGAAGAATCACCACCTACAGGCCTTCGGATTCTGCTGAATATCCTTATTTCAGGATTTTTCCTTATTTCAGGAAATGTTGTTTCTGGAGGAGCTAACTCCTAATCCATGAGTTGTATGGCCTTGAGAAAGATAGATGTAACACATCAATGTTGCATCTTGAAGAAGAATCACCACCCGCAGGCCTTCAGATTCTGCTGAATATCCTTATTTCAGGATTTTTTCCTTATTTCAGGAAATGCTGTTTCTGGAGGAGCTAACGCCTAAACCAGGAGTTGTATGTCCTTGAGAAAGATAGATGTAACACCTCAATGTTGCATCTTGAAGAAGAATCACCACCCGCAGGCCTTCAGATTCTGCTGAATATCCTTATTTCAGGATTTTCCCTTATTCCAGGAAATGTTGTTTTTAGAGGATCTAACGCCTACACCAGGAGTTTTATGTCCTTGAGAAATATAGATGTAACACATCAATGTTGCATCTTGAAGAAGAATCACCACCCGCAGGCCTTCAGATTATGCTGAATATCCTTATTTCAGGATTTTTCCTTATTTCAGGAAATTCTGTTTCTGGAGGAGCTAACGCCTAAACCAGGAGTTGTATGTCCTTGAGAAAGATAGATGTAACACCTCAATGTTGCATCCTGAAGAAGAATCACCACCCGCAGGCCTTCGGATTCTGCTGAATATCCTTATTTCAAGATTTTTTCCTTATTTCAAAAAATGGCTGTAACACCTCAGTGTTGCACCTTGAAGAAGAATCATCACCTGCAGGCCTTCGGATTCTGCTGAAAATCCTTATTTCAGGATTTTTTTTATTTCAGGAAATGCTGTTTCTGGAGGAGCCAACGCCTAAACCAGGAGTTGTATGTCCTTGAGAAAGATAGATGTAACTCCTCAATGTTGCATCTTGAAGAAGAATCCCCACCCGCAGGCCTTCGGATTCTGTTGAATATCCTTATTTCACGATTTTTTTCTTATTTTAGAAAATAGCTGAAACACCTCAGTGTTGCACCTTGAAGAAGAATCACCACCTACAGGCCTTCGGATTCTGCTGAATATCCTTATTTCAGGATTTTTCCTTATTTCAGGAAATGTTGTTTCTGGAGGAGCTAACTCCTAATCCATGAGTTGTATGGCCTTGAGAAAGATAGATGTAACACATCAATGTTGCATCTTGAAGAAGAATCACCACCCGCAGGCCTTCAGATTCTGCTGAATATCCTTATTTCTGGATTTCTTCCTTATTTCAGGAAATGCTGTTTCTGGAGGAGCTAACGCCTAAACCAGGAGTTGTATGTCCTTGAGAAAGATAGATTTAACACCTCAATGTTGCATCTTGAAGAAGATTCACCACCCGCAGGCCTTCGGATTCTGCTGAATATCCTTATTTCAGGATTTTTCCTTATTTCAGGAAATGGTGTTTCTGGAGGAGCTAATGCTTAAACCAAGAGTTGTATATCCTTGAGAAAGATAGATGTAACACATCAATGTTGCATCTTGAAGAAGAATCACCACCCGCAGGCCTTCAGATTCTGCTGAATATCCTTATTTCAGGATTTTTTCCTTATTTTAGGAAATGCTGTTTCTGGAGGAGCTAACGCCTAAACCAGGAGTTGTATTTCCTTGAGAAAGATAGATGTAACACCTCAATGTTGCATCTTTAAGAAGAATCACCACCCACGGGCCTTCAGATTCTGCTGAATATCCTTATTTCAGGATTTTTCCTTATTTCAGGAAATGCTGTTTCTGGAGGAACTAACGCCTAAACCAGGAGTTGCATGTCCTCGAGAAAGATAGATTTAACACCTCAATGTTGCATCTTGAAGAAGAATCACCATTTGCGGTCCTTCGGATTCTGCTGAATATCCTTATTTAAGGATTTTTCCTTATTTTAGGAAATGTTGTTTCTGGAGGAGCTAACGCCTAAACCAAGAGTTGTATGTCCTTGAGAAAGATAGATGTAACACCTCAATGTTGCATCTTGAAGAAGAATCACCACCCGCAGGCCTTCGGATTATGCTGAATATCCTTATTTCAAGATTTTTTCTAATTTTAGGAGATTCTGTTTCTAGAGGAGCTAACGCCTAAACCAGGAGTTGTATGTCCTTGAGAAAGATAGATGTAACACCTCAATGTTGCATCTTGAAGAAGAATCACCACCCGCAGGCCTTCGGATTCTGTTGAATATCCTTATTTCACGATTTTTTTCTTATTTTAGAAAATAGCTGAAACACCTCAGTGTTGCACCTTGAAGAAGAATCACCACCTACAGGCCTTCGGATTCTGCTGAATATCCTTATTTCAGGATTTTTCCTTATTTCAGGAAATGTTGTTTCTGGAGGAGCTAACTCCTAATCCATGAGTTGTATGGCCTTGAGAAAGATAGATGTAACACATCAATGTTGCATCTTGAAGAAGAATCACCACCCGCAGGCCTTCAGATTCTGCTGAATATCCTTATTTCAGGATTTTTTCCTTATTTCAGGAAATGCTGTTTCTGGAGGAGCTAACGCCTAAACCAGGAGTTGTATGTCCTTGAGAAAGATAGATTTAACACCTCAATGTTGCATCTTGAAGAAGAATCACCACCCGCAGGCCTTCGGATTCTGCTGAATATCCTTATTTCAGGATTTTTCCTTATTTCAGGAAATGTTGTTTCTGGAGGAGCTAACTCCTAATCCATGAGTTGTATGTCCTTGAGAAAGATAGATGTAACACATCAATGTTGCATCTTGAAGAAGAATCACCACCCGCAGGCCTTCAGATTCTGCTGAATATCCTTATTTCAGGATTTTTTCCTTATTTTAGGAAATGCTGTTTCTGGAGGAGCTAACGCCTAAACCAGGAGTTGTATTTCCTTGAGAAAGATAGATGTAACACCTCAATGTTGCATCTTTAAGAAGAATCACCACCCACGGGCCTTCAGATTCTGCTGAATATCCTTATTTCAGGATTTTTCCTTATTTCAGGAAATGCTGTTTCTGGAGGAACTAACGCCTAAACCAGGAGTTGCATGTCCTCGAGAAAGATAGATTTAACACCTCAATGTTGCATCTTGAAGAAGAATCACCATTTGCGGTCCTTCGGATTCTGCTGAATATCCTTATTTAAGGATTTTTCCTTATTTTAGGAAATGTTGTTTCTGGAGGAGCTAACGCCTAAACCAAGAGTTGTATGTCCTTGAGAAAGATAGATGTAACACCTCAATGTTGCATCTTGAAGAAGAATCACCACCCGCAGGCCTTCGGATTATGCTGAATATCCTTATTTCAAGATTTTTTCTAATTTTAGGAGATTCTGTTTCTAGAGGAGCTAACGCCTAAACCAGGAGTTGTATGTCCTTGAGAAAGATAGATGTAACACCTCAATGTTGCATCTTGAAGAAGAATCACCACCCGCAGGCCTTCAGATTCTGCTGAATATCCTTATTTCAGGATTTTTTCCTTATTTCAGGAAATGCTGTTTCTGGAGGAGCTAACGCCTAAACCAGGAGTTGTATGTCCTTGAGAACGATAGATTTAACACCTCAATGTTGCATCTTGAAGAAGAATCACCACCCGCAGGCCTTCGGATTCTGCTGAATATCCTTATTTCAGGATTTTTCCTTATTTCAGGAAATGTTGTTTCTGGAGGAGCTAACTCCTAATCCATGAGTTGTATGTCCTTGAGAAAGATAGATGTAACACATCAATGTTGCATCTTGAAGAAGAATCACCACCCGCAGGCCTTCAGATTCTGCTGAATATCCTTATTTCAGGATTTTTTCCTTATTTTAGGAAATGCTGTTTCTGGAGGAGCTAACGCCTAAACCAGGAGTTGTATTTCCTTGAGAAAGATAGATGTAACACCTCAATGTTGCATCTTTAAGAAGAATCACCACCCACGGGCCTTCAGATTCTGCTGAATATCCTTATTTCAGGATTTTTCCTTATTTCAGGAAATGCTGTTTCTGGAGGAACTAACGCCTAAACCAGGAGTTGCATGTCCTCGAGAAAGATAGATTTAACACCTCAATGTTGCATCTTGAAGAAGAATCACCATTTGCGGTCCTTCGGATTCTGCTGAATATCCTTATTTAAGGATTTTTCCTTATTTTAGGAAATGTTGTTTCTGGAGGAGCTAACGCCTAAACCAAGAGTTGTATGTCCTTGAGAAAGATAGATGTAACACCTCAATGTTGCATCTTGAAGAAGAATCACCACCCGCAGGCCTTCGGATTATGCTGAATATCCTTATTTCAAGATTTTTTCTAATTTTAGGAGATTCTGTTTCTAGAGGAGCTAACGCCTAAACCAGGAGTTGTATGTCCTTGAGAAAGATAGATGTAACACCTCAATGTTGCATCTTGAAGAAGAATCACCACCCGCAGGCCTTCAGATTCTGCTGAATATCCTTATTTCAGGATTTTTTCCTTATTTCAGGAAATGCTGTTTCTGGAGGAGCTAACGCCTAAACCAGGAGTTGTATGTCCTTGAGAACGATAGATTTAACACCTCAATGTTGCATCTTGAAGAAGAATCACCACCCGCAGGCCTTCGGATTCTGCTGAATATCCTTATTTCAGGATTTTTCCTTATTTCAGGAAATGTTGTTTCTGGAGGAGCTAACTCCTAATCCATGAGTTGTATGTCCTTGAGAAAGATAGATGTAACACATCAATGTTGCATCTTGAAGAAGAATCACCACCCACAGGCCTTCAGATTCTGCTGAATATCCTTATTTCAGGATTTTTTCCTTATTTTAGGAAATGCTGTTTCTGGAGGAGCTAACGCCTAAACCAGGAGTTGTATTTCCTTGAGAAAGATAGATGTAACACCTCAATGTTGCATCTTTAAGAAGAATCACCACCCACGGGCCTTCAGATTCTGCTGAATATCCTTATTTCAGGATTTTTCCTTATTTCAGGAAATGCTGTTTCTGGAGGAACTAACGCCTAAACCAGGAGTTGCATGTCCTCGAGAAAGATAGATTTAACACCTCAATGTTGCATCTTGAAGAAGAATCACCATTTGCGGTCCTTCGGATTCTGCTGAATATCCTTATTTAAGGATTTTTCCTTATTTTAGGAAATGTTGTTTCTGGAGGAGCTAACGCCTAAACCAAGAGTTGTATGTCCTTGAGAAAGATAGATGTAACACCTCAATGTTGCATCTTGAAGAAGAATCACCACCCGCAGGCCTTCGGATTATGCTGAATATCCTTATTTCAAGATTTTTTCTAATTTTAGGAGATTCTGTTTCTAGAGGAGCTAACGCCTAAACCAGGAGTTGTATGTCCTTGAGAAAGATAGATGTAACACCTCAATGTTGCATCTTGAAGAAGAATCACCACCCGCAGGCCTTCGGATTCTGCTGAATATCCTTATTTCAGGATTTTTCCTTATTTCAGGAAATGTTGTTTCTGGAGGAGCTAACTCCTAATCCATGAGTTGTATGTCCTTGAGAAAGATAGATGTAACACATCAATGTTGCATCTTGAAGAAGAATCACCACCCGCAGGCCTTCAGATTCTGCTGAATATCCTTATTTCAGGATTTTTTCCTTATTTTAGGAAATGCTGTTTCTGGAGGAGCTAACGCCTAAACCAGGAGTTGTATTTCCTTGAGAAAGATAGATGTAACACCTCAATGTTGCATCTTTAAGAAGAATCACCACCCACGGGCCTTCAGATTCTGCTGAATATCCTTATTTCAGGATTTTTCCTTATTTCAGGAAATGCTGTTTCTGGAGGAACTAACGCCTAAACCAGGAGTTGCATGTCCTCGAGAAAGATAGATTTAACACCTCAATGTTGCATCTTGAAGAAGAATCACCATTTGCGGTCCTTCGGATTCTGCTGAATATCCTTATTTAAGGATTTTTCCTTATTTTAGGAAATGTTGTTTCTGGAGGAGCTAACGCCTAAACCAAGAGTTGTATGTCCTTGAGAAAGATAGATGTAACACCTCAATGTTGCATCTTGAAGAAGAATCACCACCCGCAGGCCTTCGGATTATGCTGAATATCCTTATTTCAAGATTTTTTCTAATTTTAGGAGATTCTGTTTCTAGAGGAGCTAACGCCTAAACCAGGAGTTGTATGTCCTTGAGAAAGATAGATGTAACACCTCAATGTTGCATCTTGAAGAAGAATCACCACCCGCAGGCCTTCAGATTCTGCTGAATATCCTTATTTCAGGATTTTTTCCTTATTTCAGGAAATGCTGTTTCTGGAGGAGCTAACGCCTAAACCAGGAGTTGTATGTCCTTGAGAACGATAGATTTAACACCTCAATGTTGCATCTTGAAGAAGAATCACCACCCGCAGGCCTTCGGATTCTGCTGAATATCCTTATTTCAGGATTTTTCCTTATTTCAGGAAATGTTGTTTCTGGAGGAGCTAACTCCTAATCCATGAGTTGTATGTCCTTGAGAAAGATAGATGTAACACATCAATGTTGCATCTTGAAGAAGAATCACCACCCGCAGGCCTTCAGATTCTGCTGAATATCCTTATTTCAGGATTTTTTCCTTATTTTAGGAAATGCTGTTTCTGGAGGAGCTAACGCCTAAACCAGGAGTTGTATTTCCTTGAGAAAGATAGATGTAACACCTCAATGTTGCATCTTTAAGAAGAATCACCACCCACGGGCCTTCAGATTCTGCTGAATATCCTTATTTCAGGATTTTTCCTTATTTCAGGAAATGCTGTTTCTGGAGGAACTAACGCCTAAACCAGGAGTTGCATGTCCTCGAGAAAGATAGATTTAACACCTCAATGTTGCATCTTGAAGAAGAATCACCATTTGCGGTCCTTCGGATTCTGCTGAATATCCTTATTTAAGGATTTTTCCTTATTTTAGGAAATGTTGTTTCTGGAGGAGCTAACGCCTAAACCAAGAGTTGTATGTCCTTGAGAAAGATAGATGTAACACCTCAATGTTGCATCTTGAAGAAGAATCACCACCCGCAGGCCTTCGGATTATGCTGAATATCCTTATTTCAAGATTTTTTCTAATTTTAGGAGATTCTGTTTCTAGAGGAGCTAACGCCTAAACCAGGAGTTGTATGTCCTTGAGAAAGATAGATGTAACACCTCAATGTTGCATCTTGAAGAAGAATCACCACCCGCAGGCCTTCAGATTCTGCTGAATATCCTTATTTCAGGATTTTTTCCTTATTTCAGGAAATGCTGTTTCTGGAGGAGCTAACGCCTAAACCAGGAGTTATATGTCCTTGAGAACGATAGATTTAACACCTCAATGTTGCATCTTGAAGAAGAATCACCACCCGCAGGCCTTCGGATTCTGCTGAATATCCTTATTTCAGGATTTTTCCTTATTTCAGGAAATGTTGTTTCTGGAGGAGCTAACTCCTAATCCATGAGTTGTATGTCCTTGAGAAAGATAGATGTAACACATCAATGTTGCATCTTGAAGAAGAATCACCACCCGCAGGCCTTCAGATTCTGCTGAATATCCTTATTTCAGGATTTTTTCCTTATTTTAGGAAATGCTGTTTCTGGAGGAGCTAACGCCTAAACCAGGAGTTGTATTTCCTTGAGAAAGATAGATGTAACACCTCAATGTTGCATCTTTAAGAAGAATCACCACCCACGGGCCTTCAGATTCTGCTGAATATCCTTATTTCAGGATTTTTCCTTATTTCAGGAAATGCTGTTTCTGGAGGAACTAACGCCTAAACCAGGAGTTGCATGTCCTCGAGAAAGATAGATTTAACACCTCAATGTTGCATCTTGAAGAAGAATCACCATTTGCGGTCCTTCGGATTCTGCTGAATATCCTTATTTAAGGATTTTTCCTTATTTTAGGAAATGTTGTTTCTGGAGGAGGTAACGCCTAAACCAAGAGTTGTATGTCCTTGAGAAAGATAGATGTAACACCTCAATGTTGCATCTTGAAGAAGAATCACCACCCGCAGGCCTTCGGATTATGCTGAATATCCTTATTTCAAGATTTTTTCTAATTTTAGGAGATTCTGTTTCTAGAGGAGCTAACGCCTAAACCAGGAGTTGTATGTCCTTGAGAAAGATAGATGTAACACCTCAATGTTGCATCTTGAAGAAGAATCACCACCCGCAGGCCTTCAGATTCTGCTGAATATCCTTATTTCAGGATTTTTTCCTTATTTCAGGAAATGCTGTTTCTGGAGGAGCTAACGCCTAAACCAGGAGTTGTATGTCCTTGAGAACGATAGATTTAACACCTCAATGTTGCATCTTGAAGAAGAATCACCACCCGCAGGCCTTCGGATTCTGCTGAATATCCTTATTTCAGGATTTTTCCTTATTTCAGGAAATGTTGTTTCTGGAGGAGCTAACTCCTAATCCATGAGTTGTATGTCCTTGAGAAAGATAGATGTAACACATCAATGTTGCATCTTGAAGAAGAATCACCACCCACAGGCCTTCAGATTCTGCTGAATATCCTTATTTCAGGATTTTTTCCTTATTTTAGGAAATGCTGTTTCTGGAGGAGCTAACGCCTAAACCAGGAGTTGTATTTCCTTGAGAAAGATAGATGTAACACCTCAATGTTGCATCTTTAAGAAGAATCACCACCCACGGGCCTTCAGATTCTGCTGAATATCCTTATTTCAGGATTTTTCCTTATTTCAGGAAATGCTGTTTCTGGAGGAACTAACGCCTAAACCAGGAGTTGCATGTCCTCGAGAAAGATAGATTTAACACCTCAATGTTGCATCTTGAAGAAGAATCACCATTTGCGGTCCTTCGGATTCTGCTGAATATCCTTATTTAAGGATTTTTCCTTATTTTAGGAAATGTTGTTTCTGGAGGAGCTAACGCCTAAACCAAGAGTTGTATGTCCTTGAGAAAGATAGATGTAACACCTCAATGTTGCATCTTGAAGAAGAATCACCACCCGCAGGCCTTCGGATTATGCTGAATATCCTTATTTCAAGATTTTTTCTAATTTTAGGAGATTCTGTTTCTAGAGGAGCTAACGCCTAAACCAGGAGTTGTATGTCCTTGAGAAAGATAGATGTAACACCTCAATGTTGCATCTTGAAGAAGAATCACCACCCGCAGGCCTTCGGATTCTGCTGAATATCCTTATTTCAAGATTTTTTCCTTATTTCAGAAAATGGCTGTAACACCTCAGTGTTGCACCTTGAAGAAGAATCATCACCTGCAGGCCTTCGGATTCTGCTGAATATCCTTATTTCAGGATTTTTTCCTTATTTCAGGAAATGCTGTTTCTGGAGGAGCTAACGCCTAAACCAGGAGTTGTATGTCCTTGAGAAAGATAGATGTAACACCTCAATGTTGCATCTTGAAGAAGAATCACCACCCGCAGGCCTTCGAATTCTGCTGAATATACTTATTTCAAGATTTTTTCCTTATTTCAGAAAATGGCTGTAACACCTCAGTGTTGCACCTTGAAGAAGAATCATCACCTGCAGGCCTTCGGATTCTGCTGAATATCCTTATTTCAGGATTTTCCTTATTCCAGGAAATACTGTTTCTAGAGGAGCCAACGCCTAAACCAGGAGTTGTATTTCTTTGAGAAAGATAGATGTAACACCTCAATGTTGTATCTTGAAGAAGAATCACCACCCGCGGGCCTTCGGATTTTGCTGAATATCCTTATTTCAGGATTTTTCCTTATTTCAGGAAATGTTGTTTCTGGAGGAGCTAACTCCTAATCCATGAGTTGCATGTCCTTGAGAAAGATAGATGTAACACCTCAATATTGCATCTTGAAGAACAATCACCACCCGCGGGCCTTCGGATTCTGCTGAATATCCTTATTTCAGGATTTTCCCTTATTCCAGGAAATGTTGTTTTTAGAGGATCTAACGCCTACACCAGGAGTTGTATGTCCTTGAGAAAGATAGATGTAACACCTCAATGTTGCATCCTGAAGAAGAATCACCACCCGCAGGCCTTCGGATTCTGCTGAATATCCTTATTTCAAGATTTTTTCCTTATTTAAAAAAATGGCTGTAACACCTCAGTGTTGCACCTTGAAGAAGAATCATCACCTGCAGGCCTTCGGATTCTGCTGAAAATCCTTATTTCAGGATTTTCCTTATTTCAGGAAATGCTGTTTCTGGAGGAGCCAACGCCTAAACCAGGAGTTGTATGTCCTTGAGAAAGATAGATGTAACTCCTCAATGTTGCATCTTGAAGAAGAATCCCCACCCGCAGGCCTTCGGATTCTGTTGAATATCCTTATTTCACGATTTTTTTCTTATTTCAGAAAATAGCAGTAACACCTCATTGTTGCACCTAGAAGAAGAATCACCACCTACAGGCCTTCGGATTCTGCTGAATATCCTTATTTCAAGATTTTTCGTTATTTCATGAAATGTTGTTTCTGTAGGAGCTAATTCCTAATCCATGAGTTGTATGTCCTTGAGAAAGATAGATGTAACACATCAATGTTGCATCTTGAAGAAGAATCACCACCCGCAGGCCTTCAGATTATGCTGAATATCCTTATTTCAGGATTTTTCCTTATTTCAGGAAATTCTGTTTCTGGAGGAGCTAACGCTTAAACCAGGAGTTGTATGTCCTTGAGAAAGATAGATGTAACACCTCAATGTTGCATCCTGAAGAAGAATCACCACCCGCAGGCCTTCGGATTCTGCTGAATATCCTTATTTCAAGATTTTTTCATTATTTCAAAAAATGGCAGTAACACCTCAGTGTTGCACCTTGAAGAAGAATCATCACCTGCAGGCCTTCGGATTCTGCTGAAAATCCTTATTTCAGGATTTTTTTTATTTCAGGAAATGCTGTTTCTGGAGGAGCCAACGCCTAAACCAGGAGTTGTATGTCCTTGAGAAAGATAGATGTAACTCCTCAATGTTGCATCTTGAAGAAGAATCCCCACCCGCAGCCCTTCGGATTCTGTTGAATATCCTTATTTCACGATTTTTTTCTTATTTTAGAAAATAGCTGAAACACCTCAGTGTTGCACCTTGAAGAAGAATCACCACCTACAGGCCTTCGGATTCTGCTGAATATCCTTATTTCAGGATTTTTCCTTATTTCAGGAAATGTTGTTTCTGGAGGAGCTAACTCCTAATCCATGAGTTGTATGGCCTTGAGAAAGATAGATGTAACACATCAATGTTGCATCTTGAAGAAGAATCACCACCCGCAGGCCTTCAGATTCTGCTAAATATCCTTATTTCAGGATTTTTTCCTTATTTCAGGAAATGCTGTTTCTGGAGGAGCTAACGCCTAAACCAGGAGTTGTATGTCCTTGAGAAAGATAGATGTAACACCTCAATGTTGCATCTTGAAGAAGAATCACCACCCGCAGGCCTTCAGATTCTGCTGAATATCCTTATTTCAGGATTTTCCCTTATTCCAGGAAATGTTGTTTTTAGAGGATCTAACGCCTACACCAGGAGTTTTATGTCCTTGAGAAATATAGATGTAACACATCAATGTTGCATCTTGAAGAAGAATCACCACCCGCAGGCCTTCAGATTCTGCTGAAAATCCTTATTTCAGGATTTTCCTTATTTCAGGAAATGTTGTTTCTGGAGGAGCCAACGCCTAAACCAGGAGTTGTATGTCCTTGAGAAAGATAG
The DNA here is from genome assembly GCA_030408175.1 of Trifolium repens. Classification (NCBI taxonomy): domain Eukaryota; kingdom Viridiplantae; phylum Streptophyta; class Magnoliopsida; order Fabales; family Fabaceae; genus Trifolium; species Trifolium repens. The sequence goes on along the minus strand of CP125838.1, from coordinate 34,380,601 downwards.
ATGTAACTCCTCAATGTTGCATCTTGAAGAAGAATCCCCACCCGCAGGCCTTCGGATTCTGTTGAATATCCTTATTTCACGATTTTTTTCTTATTTTAGAAAATAGCTGAAACACCTCAGTGTTGCACCTTGAAGAAGAATCACCACCTACAGGCCTTCGGATTCTGCTGAATATCCTTATTTCAGGATTTTTCCTTATTTCAGGAAATGTTGTTTCTGGAGGAGCTAACTCCTAATCCATGAGTTGTATGGCCTTGAGAAAGATAGATGTAACACATCAATGTTGCATCTTGAAGAAGAATCACCACCCGCAGGCCTTCAGATTCTGCTGAATATCCTTATTTCAGGATTTTTTCCTTATTTCAGGAAATGCTGTTTCTGGAGGAGCTAACGCCTAAACCAGGAGTTGTATGTCCTTGAGAAAGATAGATGTAACACCTCAATGTTGCATCTTGAAGAAGAATCACCACCCGCAGGCCTTCAGATTCTGCTGAATATCCTTATTTCAGGATTTTCCCTTATTCCAGGAAATGTTGTTTTTAGAGGATCTAACGCCTACACCAGGAGTTTTATGTCCTTGAGAAATATAGATGTAACACATCAATGTTGCATCTTGAAGAAGAATCACCACCCGCAGGCCTTCAGATTCTGCTGAAAATCCTTATTTCAGGATTTTCCTTATTTCAGGAAATGTTGTTTCTGGAGGAGCCAACGCCTAAACCAGGAGTTGTATGTCCTTGAGAAAGATAGATGTAACTCCTCAATGTTGCATCTTGAAGAAGAATCCCCACCCGCAGGCCTTCGGATTCTGTTGAATATCCTTATTTCACGATTTTTTTCTTATTTCAGAAAATAGCAGTAACACCTCATTGTTGCACCTTGAAGAAGAATCATCACCTACAGGCCTTCGGATTCTGCTGAATATCCTTATTTCAAGATTTTTCCTTATTTCATGAAATGTTGTTTCTGTAGGAGCTAATTCCTAATCCATGAGTTGTATGTCCTTTAGAAAGATAGATGTAACACATCAATGTTGCATCTTGAAGAAGAATCACCACCCGCAGGCCTTCAGATTATGCTGAATATCCTTATTTCAGGATTTTTCCTTATTTCAGGAAATTCTGTTTCTGGAGGAGCTAACGCCTAAACCAGGAGTTGTATGTCCTTGAGAAAGATAGATGTAACACCTCAATGTTGCATCCTGAAGAAGAATCACCACCCGTAGGCCTTCGGATTCTGCTGAATATCCTTATTTCAAGATTTTTTCCTTATTTCAAAAAATGGCTGTAACACCTCAGTGTTGCACCTTGAAGAAGAATCATCACCTGCAGGCCTTCGGATTCTGCTGAAAATCCTTATTTCAGGATTTTTTTTATTTCAGGAAATGCTGTTTCTGGAGGAGCCAACGCCTAAACCAGGAGTTGTATGTCCTTGAGAAAGATAGATGTAACTCCTCAATGTTGCATCTTGAAGAAGAATCCCCACCCGCAGGCCTTCGGATTCTGTTGAATATCCTTATTTCACGATTTTTTTCTTATTTTAGAAAATAGCTGAAACACCTCAGTGTTGCACCTTAAAGAAGAATCACCACCTACAGGCCTTCGGATTCTGCTGAATATCCTTATTTCAGGATTTTTCCTTATTTCAGGAAATGTTGTTTCTGGAGGAGCTAACTCCTAATCCATGAGTTGTATGGCCTTGAGAAAGATAGATGTAACACATCAATGTTGCATCTTGAAGAAGAATCACCACCCGCAGGCCTTCAGATTCTGCTGAATATCCTTATTTCAGGATTTTTTCCTTATTTCAGGAAATGCTGTTTCTGGAGGAGCTAACGCCTAAACCAGGAGTTGTATGTCCTTGAGAAAGATAGATGTAACACCTCAATGTTGCATCTTGAAGAAGAATCACCACCCGCAGGCCTTCGGATTCTGCTGAATATCCTTATTTCAGGATTTTTCCTTATTTCAGGAAATGTTGTTTCTGGAGGAGCTAACTCCTAATCCATGAGTTGTATGTCCTTGAGAAAGATAGATGTAACACATCAATGTTGCATCTTGAAGAAGAATCACCACCCGCAGGCCTTCAGATTCTGCTGAATATCCTTATTTCAGGATTTTTTCCTTATTTCAGGAAATGCTGTTTCTGGAGGAGCTAACGCCTAAACCAGGAGTTGTATGTCCTTGGGAAAGATAGATGTAACACCTCAATGTTGCATCTTGAAGAAGAATCACCACCCGCGGGCCTTCGGATTCTGCTGAATATCCTTATTTCAGGATTTTCCCTTATTCCAGGAAATGTTGTTTTTAGAGGATCTAACGCCTACACCAGGAGTTGTATGTCCTTGAGAAATATAGATGTAACACATCAATGTTGCATCTTGAAGAAGAATCACCACCCGCAGGCCTTCAGATTCTGCTGAATATCCTTATTTCAGGATTTTTTCCTTATTTCAGGAAATGCTGTTTCTGGAGGAGCTAACGCCTAAACCAGGAGTTGTATGTCCTTGAGAAAGATAGATGTAACACCTCAATGTTTCATCTTGAAGAAGAATCACCACCCGCGGGCCTTCGGATTCTGTTGAATATCCTTATTTCAGGATTTTCCTTTATTCCAGGAAAAGTTGTTTATAGAGGATCTAACGCATACACCAGGAGTTGTATGTCCTTGAGAAAGATAGATGTAACACCTCAAAGTTGTATCTTGAAGAAGAATGACCACCTGCGGGCCTTCAGATTCTGCTGAATATCCTTATTTCAGGATTTTTCCTTATTTCAGGAAATGCTGTTTCTGGAGGATCTAACGCCTAAACCAAGAGTTGCATGTCCTCGAGAAAGATAGATGTAACACCTCAATGTTGCATCTTGAAGAAGAATCACCACCTGCGGGCCTTCGGATGCTGCTGAATATCCTTATTTAAGGATTTTTCCTTATTTCTGTTGAATATATTTATTTCAGGATTTTTTTCCTTATTTCAGAAAATAGCTGTAACACCTCATTGTTGCACCTTGAAGAAGAATCACCACCCGCGGGCCTTCGGATTCTGCTGAATATCCTTATTTCAGGATTTTCCCTTATTCCAGGAAATGTTGTTTTTAGAGGAGCTAACGCCTACACCAGGAGTTGTATGTCCTTGAGAAAGATAGATGTAACACATCAATGTTGCATCTTTAAGAAGAATCACCACCCGCAGGCCTTCAGATTCTGCTGAATATCCTTATTTCAGGAAATGTTGTTTCTAGAGGAGCTAACGGCTAAACCAAGAGTTGTATGTCCTTGAGAAAGATAGATGTAACACCTCAATGTTTCATCTTGATGAAGAATCACCACCCGCAGGCCTTCGGATTATGCTGAATATCCTTATTTCAGGATTTTTCCTTATTTCAAGAATTTCTGTTTCTGGAGGAGCTAACGCCTAAACCAGGAGTTGTATGTCCTTGAGAAAGATAGATGTAACACCTCAATGTTGCATCTTGAAGAAGAATCACCACCCGCGGGCCTTCGGATTCTGCTGAATATCCTTATTTCAGGATTTTCCCTTATTCCAGGAAATGTTGTTTTTAGAGGATCTAACGCCTACACCAGGAGTTGTATGTCCTTGAGAAAGATAGATGTAACACCTCAATGTTGCATCTTGAAGAATAATCCCCACCCGCAGGCCTTCGGATTCTGTTGAATATCCTTATTTCACGATTTTTTTCTTATTTCAGAAAATAGCAGTAACACCTCATTGTTGCACCTAGAAGAAGAATCACCACCTACAGGCCTTCGGATTCTGCTGAATATCCTTATTTCAAGATTTTTCCTTATTTCATGAAATGTTGTTTCTGTAGGAGCTAATTCCTAATCCATGAGTTGTATGTCCTTGAGAAAGATAGATGTAACACATCAATGTTGCATCTTGAAGAAGAATCACCACCCGCAGGCCTTCAGATTATGCTGAATATCCTTATTTCAGGATTTTTCCTTATTTCAGGAAATTCTGTTTCTGGAGGAGCTAACGCCTAAACCAGGAGTTGTATGTCCTTGAGAAAGATAGATGTAACACCTCAATGTTGCATCCTGAAGAAGAATCACCACCCGCAGGCCTTCGGATTCTGCTGAATATCCTTATTTCAAGATTTTTTCCTTATTTCAAAAAATGGCTGTAACACCTCAGTGTTGCACCTTGAAGAAGAATCATCACCTGCAGGCCTTCGGATTCTGCTGAAAATCCTTATTTCAGGATTTTTTTTATTTCAGGAAATGCTGTTTCTGGAGGAGCCAACGCCTAAACCAGGAGTTGTATGTCCTTGAGAAAGATAGATGTAACTCCTCAATGTTGCATCTTGAAGAAGAATCCCCACCCGCAGGCCTTCAGATTCTGTTGAATATCCTTATTTCACGATTTTTTTCTTATTTTAGAAAATAGCTGAAACACCTCAGTGTTGCACCTTGAAGAAGAATCACCACCTACAGGCCTTCGGATTCTGCTGAATATCCTTATTTCAGGATTTTTCCTTATTTCAGGAAATGTTGTTTCTGGAGGAGCTAACTCCTAATCCATGAGTTGTATGGCCTTGAGAAAGATAGATGTAACACATCAATGTTGCATCTTGAAGAAGAATCACCACCCGCAGGCCTTCAGATTCTGCTGAATATCCTTATTTCAGGATTTTTTCCTTATTTCAGGAAATGCTGTTTCTGGAGGAGCTAACGCCTAAACCAGGAGTTGTATGTCCTTGAGAAAGATAGATGTAACACCTCAATGTTGCATCTTGAAGAAGAATCACCACCCGCAGGCCTTCGGATTCTGCTGAATATCCTTATTTCAGGATTTTTCCTTATTTCAGGAAATGTTGTTTCTGGAGGAGCTAACTCCTAATCCATGAGTTGTATGTCCTTGAGAAAGATAGATGTAACACATCAATGTTGCATCTTGAAGAAGAATCACCACCCGCAGGCCTTCAGATTCTGCTGAATATCCTTATTTCAGGATTTTTTCCTTATTTCAGGAAATGCTGTTTCTGGAGGAGCTAACGCCTAAACCAGGAGTTGTATGTCCTTGGGAAAGATAGATGTAACACCTCAATGTTGCATCTTGAAGAAGAATCACCACCCGCGGGCCTTCGAATTCTGCTGAATATCCCTATTTCAGGATTTTCCCTTATTCCAGGAAATGTTGTTTTTAGAGGATCTAACGCCTACACCAGGAGTTGTATGTCCTTGAGAAATATAGATGTAACACATCAATGTTGCATCTTGAAGAAGAATCACCACCCGCAGGCCTTCAGATTCTGCTGAATATCCTTATTTCAGGATTTTTTCCTTATTTCAGGAAATGCTGTTTCTGGAGGAGCTAACGCCTAAACCAGGAGTTGTATGTCCTTGAGAAAGATAGATGTAACACCTCAATGTTTCATCTTGAAGAAGAATCACCACCCGCGGGCCTTCGGATTCTGTTGAATATCCTTATTTCAGGATTTTCCCTTATTCCAGGAAATGTTGTTTATAGAGGATCTAACGCATACACCAGGAGTTGTATGTCCTTGAGAAAGATAGATGTAACACCTCAAAGTTGCATCTTGAAGAAGAATGACCACCTGCGGGCCTTCAGATTCTGCTGAATATCCTTATTTCAGGATTTTTCCTTATTTCAGGAAATGCTGTTTCTGGAGGATCTAACGCCTAAACCAAGAGTTGCATGTCCTCGAGAAAGATAGATGTAACACCTCAATGTTGCATCTTGAAGAAGAATCACCACCTGCGGGCCTTCGGATGCTGCTGAATATCCTTATTTAAGGATTTTTCCTTATTTCTGTTGAATATATTTATTTCAGGATTTTTTTCCTTATTTCAGAAAATAGCTGTAACACCTCATTGTTGCACCTTGAAGAAGAATCACCACCCGCGGGCCTTCGGATTCTGCTGAATATCCTTATTTCAGGATTTTCCCTTATTCCAGGAAATGTTGTTTTTAGAGGAGCTAACGCCTACACCAGGAGTTGTATGTCCTTGAGAAAGATAGATGTAACACATCAATGTTGCATCTTTAAGAAGAATCACCACCCGCAGGCCTTCAGATTCTGCTGAATATCCTTATTTCAGGAAATGTTGTTTCTAGAGGAGCTAACGGCTAAACCAAGAGTTGTATGTCCTTGAGAAAGATAGATGTAACACCTCAATGTTTCATCTTGATGAAGAATCACCACCCGCAGGCCTTCGGATTATGCTGAATATCCTTATTTCAGGATTTTTCCTTATTTCAAGAATTTCTGTTTCTGGAGGAGCTAACGCCTAAACCAGGAGTTGTATGTCCTTGAGAAAGATAGATGTAACACCTCAATGTTGCATCTTGAAGAAGAATCACCACCCGCGGGCCTTCGGATTATGCTGAATATCCTTATTTCAGGATTTTCCCTTATTCCAGGAAATGTTGTTTTTAGAGGATCTAACGCCTACACCAGGAGTTGTATGTCCTTGAGAAAGATAGATGTAACACCTCAATGTTGCATCTTGAAGAATAATCACCACCCGCAGGCCTTCGGATTCTGCTGAATATCCTTATTTCAGGATTTTTCCTTATTTCAGGAAATGTTGTTTCTGGAGGAGCTAACTCCTAATCCATGAGTTGTATGTCCTTGAGAAAGATAGATGTAACACATCAATGTTGCATCTTGAAGAAGAATCACCACCCGCAGGCCTTAAGATTCTGCTGAATATCCTTATTTCAGGATTTTTTCCTTATTTCAAGAATTTATGTTTCTGGAGGAGCTAACGCCTAAAGCAGGAGTTGTATGTCCTTGAGAAAGATAGATGTAACACCTCAATGTTGCATCTTGAAGAAGAATGACCACCTGCGGGCCTTCAGATTCTGCTGAATATCCTTATTTCAGGAAATGCTGTTTCTGGAGGATCTAACGCCTAAACCAAGAGTTGCATGTCCTCGAGAAAGATAGATGTAACACATCAATGTTGCATCTTGAAGAAGAATCACCACCCGCAGGCCTTCAGATTCTGCTGAATATCCTTATTTCAGGATTTTTTCCTTATTTCAGGAAATGCTGTTTCTGGAGGAGCTAACGCCTAAACCAGGAGTTGTATGTCCTTGAGAAAGATAGATGTAACACCTCAATGTTGCATCTTGAAGAAGAATCACCACCCGCGGGCCTTCGGATTCTGCTGAATATCCTTATTTCAGGATTTTCCCTTATTCCAGGAAATGTTGTTTTTAGAGGATCTAACGCCTACACCAGGAGTTGTATGTCCTTGAGAAAGATAGATGTAACACCTCAATGTTGCATCTTGAAAAAGAATCACCACCCACAGGCCTTCGGATTCTGCTGAATATCCTTATTTCAGGATTTTTCCTTATTTCAGGAAATGTTGTTTCTGGAGGAGCTAACTCGTAATCCATGAGTTGTATGTCCTTGAGAAATATAGATGTAACACATCAATGTTGCATCTTGAAGAAGAATCACCGCCCGCAGGCCTTCAGATTCTGCTGAAAATCCTTATTTCAGGATTTTTCCTTAATTCAGGAAATTCTGTTTCTGGAGGAGCTAACGCCTAAACCAGGAGTTGTATGTCCTTGAGAAAGATAGATGTAACACCTCAATGTTGCATCCTGAAGAAGAATCACCACCCGCAGGCCTTCGGATTCTGCTGAATATCCTTATTTCAAGATTTTTTCCTTATTTCAAAAAATGGCTGTAACACCTCAGTGTTGCACCTTGAAGAAGAATCATCACCTGCAGGCCTTCGGATTCTGCTGAAAATCCTTATTTCAGGATTTTTTTTATTTTAGGAAATGCTGTTTCTGGAGGAGCCAACGCCTAAACCAGGAGTTGTATGTCCTTGAGAAAGATAGATGTAACTCCTCAATGTTGCATCTTGAAGAAGAATCCCCACCCGCAGGCCTTCGGATTCTGTTGAATATCCTTATTTCACGATTTTTTTCTTATTTTAGAAAATAGCTGAAACACCTCAGTGTTGCACCTTGAAGAAGAATCCCCACCTACAGGCCTTCGGATTCTGCTGAATATCCTTATTTCAGGATTTTTCCTTATTTCAGGAAATGTTGTTTCTGGAGGAGCTAACTCCTAATCCATGAGTTGTATGGCCTTGAGAAAGATAGATGTAACACATCAATGTTGCATCTTGAAGAAGAATCAGCACCCGCAGGCCTTCAGATTCTGCTGAATATCATTATTTCAGGATTTTTTCCTTATTTCAGGAAATGCTGTTTCTGGAGGAGCTAACGCCTAAACCAGGAGTTGTATGTCCTTGAGAAAGATAGATGTAACACCTCAATGTTGCATCTTGAAGAAGAATCACCACCCGCAGGCCTTCGGATTCTGCTGAATATCCTTATTTCAGGATTTTTCCTTATTTCAGGAAATGCTGTTTCTGGAGGATCTAACGCCTAAACCAAGAGTTGCATGTCCTCGAGAAAGATAGATGTAACACATCAATGTTGCATCTTGAAGAAGAATCACCACCCGCAGGCCTTCAGATTCTGCTGAAAATCCTTATTTCCGGATTTTTCCTTAATTCAGGAAATTCTGTTTCTGGAGGAGCTAACGCCTAAACCAGGAGTTGTATGTCCTTGAGAAAGATAGATGTAACACCTCAATGTTGCATCCTGAAGAAGAATCACCACCCGCAGGCCTTCGGATTCTGCTGAATATCCTTATTTCAAGATTTTTTCCTTATTTCAAAAAATGGCTGTAACACCTCAGTGTTGCACCTTGAAGAAGAATCATCACCTGCAGGCCTTCGGATTCTGCTGAAAATCCTTATTTCAGGATTTTTTTTATTTTAGGAAATGCTGTTTCTGGAGGAGCCAACGCCTAAACCAGGAGTTGTATGTCCTTGAGAAAGATAGATGTAACTCCTCAATGTTGCATCTTGAAGAAGAATCCCCACCCGCAGGCCTTCGGATTCTGTTGAATATCCTTATTTCACGATTTTTTTCTTATTTTAGAAAATAGCTGAAACACCTCAGTGTTGCACCTTGAAGAAGAATCACCACCTACAGGCCTTCGGATTCTGCTGAATATCCTTATTTCAGGATTTTTCCTTATTTCAGGAAATGTTGTTTCTGGAGGAGCTAACTCCTAATCCATGAGTTGTATGGCCTTGAGAAAGATAGATGTAACACATCAATGTTGCATCTTGAAGAAGAATCAGCACCCGCAGGCCTTCAGATTCTGCTGAATATCATTATTTCAGGATTTTTTCCTTATTTCAGGAAATGCTGTTTCTGGAGGAGCTAACGCCTAAACCAGGAGTTGTATGTCCTTGAGAAAGATAGATGTAACACCTCAATGTTGCATCTTGAAGAAGAATCACCACCCGCAGGCCTTCGGATTCTGCTGAATATCCTTATTTCAGGATTTTTCCTTATTTCAGGAAATGCTGTTTCTGGAGGATCTAACGCCTAAACCAAGAGTTGCATGTCCTCGAGAAAGATAGATGTAACACATCAATGTTGCATCTTGAAGAAGAATCACCACCCGCAGGCCTTCAGATTCTGCTGAATATCCTTATTTCATGATTTTTTCCTTATTTCAGGAAATGCTGTTTCTGGAGGAGCTAACGCCTAAACCAGGAGTTGTATGTCCTTGAGAAAGATAGATGTAACACCTCAATGTTGCATCTTGAAGAAGAATCACCACCCGCGAGCCTTCGGATTCTGCTGAATATCCTTATTTCAGGATTTTCCCTTATTCCAGGAAATGTTGTTTTTAGAGGATCTAACGCCTACACCAGGAGTTGTATGTCCTTGAGAAAGATAGATGTAACACCTCAATGTTGCATCTTGAAGAAGAATCACCACCCACAGGCCTTCGGATTCTGCTGAATATCCTTATTTCAGGATTTTTCCTTATTTCAGGAAATGTTGTTTCTGGAGGAGCTAACTCCTAATCCATGAGTTGTATGTCCTTGAGAAATATAGATGTAACACATCAATGTTGCATCTTGAAGAAGAATCACCACCCGCAGGCCTTCAGATTCTGCTGAATATCCTTATTTCAGGATTTTTCCTTATTTCAGGAAATTCTGTTTCTGGAGGAGCTAACGCCTAAACCAGGAGTTGTATGTCCTTGAGAAAGATAGATGTAACACCTCAATGTTGCATCTTGAAGAAGAATCACCACCCGCGAGCCTTCGGATTCTGCTGAATATCCTTATTTCAGGATTTTCCCTTATTCCAGGAAATGTTGTTTTTAGAGGATCTAACGCCTACACCAGGAGTTGTATGTCCTTGAGAAAGATAGATGTAACACCTCAATGTTGCATCTTGAAGAAGAATCACCACCCACAGGCCTTCGGATTCTGCTGAATATCCTTATTTCAGGATTTTTCCTTATTTCAGGAAATGTTGTTTCTGGAGGAGCTAACTCCTAATCCATGAGTTGTATGTCCTTGAGAAATATAGATGTAACACATCAATGTTGCATCTTGAAGAAGAATCACCACCCGCAGGCCTTCAGATTCTGCTGAATATCCTTATTTCAGGATTTTTCCTTATTTCAGGAAATTCTGTTTCTGGAGGAGCTAACGCCTAAACCAGGAGTTGTATGTCCTTGAGAAAGATAGATGTAACACCTCAATGTTGCATCTTGAAGAAGAATCAGCACCCGCAGGCCTTCAGATTCTGCTGAATATCATTATTTCAGGATTTTTTCCTTATTTCAGGAAATGCTGTTTCTGGAGGAGCTAACGCCTAAACCAGGAGTTGTATGTCCTTGAGAAAGATAGATGTAACACCTCAATGTTGCATCTTGAAGAAGAATCACCACCCGCAGGCCTTCGGATTCTGCTGAATATCCTTATTTCAGGATTTTTCCTTATTTCAGGAAATGCTGTTTCTGGAGGATCTAACGCCTAAACCAAGAGTTGCATGTCCTCGAGAAAGATAGATGTAACACATCAATGTTGCATCTTGAAGAAGAATCACCACCCGCAGGCCTTCAGATTCTGCTGAATATCCTTATTTCATGATTTTTTCCTTATTTCAGGAAATGCTGTTTCTGGAGGAGCTAACGCCTAAACCAGGAGTTGTATGTCCTTGAGAAAGATAGATGTAACACCTCAATGTTGCATCTTGAAGAAGAATCACCACCCGCGAGCCTTCGGATTCTGCTGAATATCCTTATTTCAGGATTTTCCCTTATTCCAGGAAATGTTGTTTTTAGAGGATCTAACGCCTACACCAGGAGTTGTATGTCCTTGAGAAAGATAGATGTAACACCTCAATGTTGCATCTTGAAGAAGAATCACCACCCACAGGCCTTCGGATTCTGCTGAATATCCTTATTTCAGGATTTTTCCTTATTTCAGGAAATGTTGTTTCTGGAGGAGCTAACTCCTAATCCATGAGTTGTATGTCCTTGAGAAATATAGATGTAACACATCAATGTTGCATCTTGAAGAAGAATCACCACCCGCAGGCCTTCAGATTCTGCTGAATATCCTTATTTCAGGATTTTTCCTTATTTCAGGAAATGTTGTTTCTGGAGGAGCTAACTCCTAATCCATGAGTTGTATGTCCTTGAGAAAGATAGATGTAACACATCAATGTTGCATCTTGAAGAAGAATCACCACCCGTAGGCCTTCAGATTCTGCTGAATATCCTTATTTCATGATTTTTTCCTTATTTCAGGAAATGCTGTTTCTGGAGGAGCTAACGCCTAAACCAGGAGTTGTATGTCCTTGAGAAAGATAGATGTAACACCTCAATGTTGCATCTTGAAGAAGAATCACCACCCGCGGGCCTTCGGATTCTGCTGAATATCCTTATTTCTGGATTTTCCCTTATTCCAGGAAATGTTGTTTTTAGAGGATCTAACGCCTACACCAGGAGTTGTATGTCCTTGAGAAATATAGATGTAACACATCAATGTTGCATCTTGAAGAAGAATCACCACCCGCAGGCCTTCAGATTCTGCTGAATATCCTTATTTCAGGATTTTTTCCTTATTTCAGGAAATGCTGTTTCTGGAGGAGCTAACGCCTAAACCAGGAGTTGTATGTCCTTGAGAAAGATAGATGTAACACCTCAATGTTTCATCTTGAAGAAGAATCACCACCCGCGGGCCTTCGGATTCTGTTGAATATCCTTATTTCAGGATTTTCCCTTATTCCAGGAAATGTTGTTTATAGAGGATCTAACGCATACACCAGGAGTTGTATGTCCTTGAGAAAGATAGATGTAACACCTCAAAGTTGCATCTTGAAGAAGAATGACCACCTGTGGGCCTTCAGATTCTGCTGAATATCCTTATTTCAAGATTTTTCCTTATTTCAGGAAATGCTGTTTCTAGAGGATCTAACGCCTAAACCTAGAGTTGCATGTCCTCGAGAAAGATAGATGTAACACCTCAATGTTGCATCTTGAAGAAGAATCACCACCTGCGGGCCTTCGGATTCTGGTGAATATCCTTATTTAAGGATTTTTCCTTATTTCTGTTGAATATCCTTATTTCAGGATTTTTTTCCTTATTTCAGAAAATAGCTGTAACACCTCATTGTTGCACCTTGAAGAAGAATCACCACCCGCGGGCCTTCGGATTCTGCTTAATATCCTTATTTCAGGATTTTCCCTTATTCCAGGAAATGTTGTTTTTAGAGGAGCTAACGCCTACACCAGGAGTTGTATGTCCTTGAGAAAGATAGATGTAACACATCAATGTTGCATCTTTAAGAAGAATCACTACCCGCAGGCCTTCAGATTCTGCTGAATATCCTTATTTCAGGAAATGTTGTTTCTAGAGGAGCTAACGGGTAAACCAAGAGTTGTATGTCCTTGAGAAAGATAGATGTAACACCTCAATGTTTCATCTTGAAGAAGAATCACCACCCGCAGGCCTTCGGATTATGCTGAATATCCTTATTTCAGGATTTTTCCTTATTTCAAGAATTTCTGTTTCTGGAGGAGCTAACGCCTAAACCAGGAGTTGTATGTCCATGAGAAAGATAGATGTAACACCTCAATGTTGCATCTTGAAGAAGAATCACCACCCGCGGGCCTTCGGATTCTGCTGAATATCCTTATTTCAGGATTTTCCCTTATTCCAGGAAATGTTGTTTTTAGAGGATCTAACGCCTACACCAGGAGTTGTATGTCCTTGAGAAAGATAGATGTAACACCTCAATGTTGCATCTTGAAGAATAATCACCACCCGCAGGCCTTCGGATTCTGCTGAATATCCTTATTTCAGGATTTTTCCTTATTTCAGGAAATGTTGTTTCTGGAGGAGCTAACTCCTAATCCATGAGTTGTATGTCCTTGAGAAAGATAGATGTAACACATCAATGTTGCATCTTGAAGAAGAATCACCACCCGCAGGCCTTCAGATTCTGCTGAATATCCTTATTTCAGGATTTTTTCCTTATTTCAAGAATTTCTGTTTCTAGAGGAGCTAACGCCTAAAGCAGGAGTTGTATGTCCTTGAGAAAGATAGATGTGACACCTCAATGTTGCATCTTGAAGAAGAATGACCACCTGCGGGCCTTCAGATTCTGCTGAATATCCTTATTTCAGGAAATGCTGTTTCTGGAGGATCTAACGCCTAAACCAAGAGTTGCATGTCCTCGAGAAAGATAGATGTAACACATCAATGTTGCATCTTGAAGAAGAATCACCACCCGCAGGCCTTCAGATTCTGCTGAATATCCTTATTTCAGGATTTTTTCCTTATTTCAGGAAATGTTGTTTCTGGAGGAGCTAACGCCGAAACCAGGAGTTGTATGTCCTTGAGAAAGATAGATGTAACACCTCAATGTTGCATCTTGAAGAAGAATCACCACCCGCGAGCCTTCGGATTCTGCTGAATATCCTTATTTCAGGATTTTCCCTTATTCCAGGAAATGTTGTTTTTAGAGGATCTAACGCCTACACCAGGAGTTGTATGTCCTTGAGAAAGATAGATGTAACACCTCAATGTTGCATCTTGAAGAAGAATCACCACCCGCGGGCCTTCGGATTCTGCTGAATATCCTTATTTCAGGAAATGCTGTTTCTGGAGGATCTAACGCCTAAACCAAGAGTTGCATGTCCTCGAGAAAGATAGATGTAACACATCAATGTTGCATCTTGAAGAAGAATCACCACCCGCAGGCATTCAGATTCTGCTGAATATCCTTATTTCAGGATTTTTTCCTTATTTCAGGAAATTCTGTTTCTGGAGGAGCTAACGCCTAAACCAGGAGTTGTATGTCCTTGAGAAAGATAGATGTAACACCTCAATGTTGCATCCTGAAGAAGAATCACCACCCGCAGGCCTTCGGATTCTGCTGAATATCCTTATTTCAAGATTTTTTCCTTATTTCAAAAAATGGCTGTAACACCTCAGTGTTGCACCTTGAAGAAGAATCATCACCTGCAGGCCTTCGGATTCTGCTGAAAATCCTTATTTCAGGATTTTTTTTATTTTAGGAAATGCTGTTTCTGGAGGAGCCAACGCCTAAACCAGGAGTTGTATGTCCTTGAGAAAGATAGATGTAACTCCTCAATGTTGCATCTTGAAGAAGAATCCCCACCCGCAGGCCTTCAGATTCTGTTGAATATCCTTATTTCACGATTTTTTTCTTATTTTAGAAAATAGCTGAAACACCTCAGTGTTGCACCTTGAAGAAGAATCACCACCTACAGGCCTTCGGATTCTGCTGAATATCCTTATTTCAGGATTTTTCCTTATTTCAGGAAATGTTGTTTCTGGAGGAGCTAACTCCTAATCCATGAGTTGTATGGCCTTGAGAAAGATAGATGTAACACATCAATGTTGCATCTTGAAGAAGAATCAGCACCCGCAGGCCTTCAGATTCTGCTGAATATCATTATTTCAGGATTTTTTCCTTATTTCAGGAAATGCTGTTTCTGGAGGAGCTAACGCCTAAACCAGGAGTTGTATGTCCTTGAGAAAGATAGATGTAACACCTCAATGTTGCATCTGGAAGAAGAATCACCACCCGCAGGCCTTCGGATTCTGCTGAATATCCTTATTTCAGGATTTTTCCTTATTTCAGGAAATGCTGTTTCTGGAGGATCTAACGCCTAAACCAAGAGTTGCATGTCCTCGAGAAAGATAGATGTAACACATCAATGTTGCATCTTGAAGAAGAATCACCACCCGCAGGCCTTCAGATTCTGCTGAATATCCTTATTTCAGGATTTTTCCTTATTTCAGGAAATGCTGTTTCTGGAGGATCTAACGCCTAAACCAAGAGTTGCATGTCCTCGAGAAAGATAGATGTAACACATCAATGTTGCATCTTGAAGAAGAATCACCACCCGCAGGCCTTCAGATTCTGCTGAATATCCTTATTTCATGATTTTTTCCTTATTTCAGGAAATGCTGTTTCTGGAGGAGCTAACGCCTAAACCAGGAGTTGTATGTCCTTGAGAAAGATAGATGTAACACCTCAATGTTGCATCTTGAAGAAGAATCACCACCCGCGAGCCTTCGGATTCTGCTGAATATCCTTATTTCAGGATTTTCCCTTATTCCAGGAAATGTTGTTTTTAGAGGATCTAACGCCTACACCAGGAGTTGTATGTCCTTGAGAAAGATAGATGTAACACCTCAATGTTGCATCTTGAAGAAGAATCACCACCCACAGGCCTTCGGATTCTGCTGAATATCCTTATTTCAGGATTTTTCCTTATTTCAGGAAATGTTGTTTCTGGAGGAGCTAACTCCTAATCCATGAGTTGTATGTCCTTGAGAAATATAGATGTAACACATCAATGTTGCATCTTGAAGAAGAATCACCACCCGCAGGCCTTCAGATTCTGCTGAATATCCTTATTTCAGGATTTTTCCTTATTTCAGGAAATTCTGTTTCTGGAGGAGCTAACGCCTAAACCAGGAGTTGTATGTCCTTGAGAAAGATAGATGTAACACCTCAATGTTGCATCCTGAAGAAGAATCACCACCCGCAGGCCTTCGGATTCTGCTGAATATCCTTATTTCAAGATTTTTTCCTTATTTCAAAAAATGGCTGTAACACCTCAGTGTTGCACCTTGAAGAAGAATCATCACCTGCAGGCCTTCGGATTCTGCTGAAAATCCCTATTTCAGGATTTTTTTTATTTCAGGAAATGCTGTTTCTGGAGGAGCCAACGCCTAAACCAGGAGTTGTATGTCCTTGAGAAAGATAGATGTAAGTCCTCAATGTTGCATCTTGAAGAAGAATCCCCACCCGCAGGCCTTCGGATTCTGTTGAATATCCTTATTTCACGATTTTTTTCTTATTTTAGAAAATAGCTGAAACACCTCAGTGTTGCACCTTGAAGAAGAATCACCACCTACAGGCCTTCGGATTCTGCTGAATATCCTTATTTCAGGATTTTTCCTTATTTCAGGAAATGTTGTTTCTGGAGGAGCTAACTCCTAATCCATGAGTTGTATGGCCTTGAGAAAGATAGATGTAACACATCAATGTTGCATCTTGAAGAAGAATCACCACCCGCAGGCCTTCAGATTCTGCTGAATATCATTATTTCAGGATTTTTTCCTTATTTCAGGAAATGCTGTTTCTGGAGGAGCTAACGCCTAAACCAGGAGTTGTATGTCCTTGAGAAAGATAGATGTAACACCTCAATGTTGCATCTTGAAGAAGAATCACCACCCGCAGGCCTTCGGATTCTGCTGAATATCCTTATTTCAGGATTTTTCCTTATTTCAGGAAATGTTGTTTCTGGAGGAGCTAACTCCTAATCCATGAGTTGTATGTCCTTGAGAAAGATAGATGTAACACATCAATGTTGCATCTTGAAGAAGAATCACCACCCGCAGGCCTTCAGATTCTGCTGAATATCCTTATTTCAGGATTTTTCCTTATTTCAGGAAATGCTGTTTCTGGAGGATCTAACACCTAAACCAAGAGTTGCATGTCCTCGAGAAAGCTAGATGTAACACATCAATGTTGCATCTTGAAGAAGAATCACCACCCGCAGGCCTTCAGATTCTGCTGAATATCCTTATTTCATGATTTTTTCCTTATTTCAGGAAATGCTGTTTCTGGAGGAGCTAACGCCTAAACCAGGAGTTGTATGTCCTTGAGAAAGATAGATGTAACACCTCAAAGTTGCATCTTGAAGAAGAATCACCACCCGCGAGCCTTCGGATTCTGCTGAATATCCTTATTTCAGGATTTTCCCTTATTCCAGGAAATGTTGTTTTTAGAGGATCTAACGCCTACACCAGGAGTTGTATGTCCTTGAGAAAGATAGATGTAACACCTCAATGTTGCATCTTGAAGAAGAATCACCACCCACAGGCCTTCGGATTCTGCTGAATATCCTTATTTCAGGATTTTTCCTTATTTCAGGAAATGTTGTTTCTGGAGGAGCTAACTCCTAATCCATGAGTTGTATGTCCTTGAGAAATATAGATGTAACACATCAATGTTGCATCTTGAAGAAGAATCACCACCCGCAGGCCTTCAGATTCTGCTGAATATCCTTATTTCAGGATTTTTCCTTATTTCAGGAAATTCTGTTTCTGGAGGAGCTAACGCCTAAACCAGGAGTTGTATGTCCTTGAGAAAGATAGATGTAACACCTCAATGTTGCATCCTGAAGAAGAATCACCACCCGCAGGCCTTCGGATTCTGCTGAATATCCTTATTTCAAGATTTTTTCCTTATTTCAAAAAATGGCTGTAACACCTCAGTGTTGCACCTTGAAGAAGAATCATCACCTGCAGGCCTTCGGATTCTGCTGAAAATCCCTATTTCAGGATTTTTTTTATTTCAGGAAATGCTGTTTCTGGAGGAGCCAACGCCTAAACCAGGAGTTGTATGTCCTTGAGAAAGATAGATGTAAGTCCTCAATGTTGCATCTTGAAGAAGAATCCCCACCCGCAGGCCTTCGGATTCTGTTGAATATCCTTATTTCACGATTTTTTTCTTATTTTAGAAAATAGCTGAAACACCTCAGTGTTGCACCTTGAAGAAGAATCACCACCTACAGGCCTTCGGATTCTGCTGAATATCCTTATTTCAGGATTTTTCCTTATTTCAGGAAATGTTGTTTCTGGAGGAGCTAACTCCTAATCCATGAGTTGTATGGCCTTGAGAAAGATAGATGTAACACATCAATGTTGCATCTTGAAGAAGAATCACCACCCGCAGGCCTTCAGATTCTGCTGAATATCATTATTTCAGGATTTTTTCCTTATTTCAGGAAATGCTGTTTCTGGAGGAGCTAACGCCTAAACCAGGAGTTGTATGTCCTTGAGAAAGATAGATGTAACACCTCAATGTTGCATCTTGAAGAAGAATCACCACCCGCAGGCCTTCGGATTCTGCTGAATATCCTTATTTCAGGATTTTTCCTTATTTCAGGAAATGTTGTTTCTGGAGGAGCTAACTCCTAATCCATGAGTTGTATGTCCTTGAGAAAGATAGATGTAACACATCAATGTTGCATCTTGAAGAAGAATCACCACCCGCAGGCCTTCAGATTCTGCTGAATATCCTTATTTCATGATTTTTTCCTTATTTCAGGAAATGCTGTTTCTGGAGGAGCTAACGCCTAAACCAGGAGTTGTATGTCCTTGAGAAAGATAGATGTAACACCTCAATGTTGCATCTTGAAGAAGAATCACCACCCGCGGGCCTTCGGATTCTGTTGAATATCCTTATTTCAGGATTTTCCCTTATTCCAGGAAATGTTGTTTTTAGAGGATCTAACGCCTACACCAGGAGTTGTATGTCCTTGAGAAATATAGATGTAACACATCAATGTTGCATCTTGAAGAAGAATCACCACCCGCAGGCCTTCAGATTCTGCTGAATATCCTTATTTCAGGATTTTTTCCTTATTTCAGGAAATGCTGTTTCTGGAGGAGCTAACGCCTAAACCAGGAGTTGTATGTCCTTGAGAAAGATAGATGTAACACCTCAATGTTTCATCTTGAAGAAGAATCACCACCCGCGGGCCTTCGGATTCTGTTGAATATCCTTATTTCAGGATTTTCCCTTATTCCAGGAAATGTTGTTTATAGAGGATCTAACGCATACACCAGGTTGTATGTCCTTGAGAAAGATAGATGTAACACCTCAAAGTTGCATCTTGAAGAAGAATGACCACCTGCGGGCCTTCAGATTCTGCTGAATATCCTTATTTCAGGATTTTTCCTTATTTCAGGAAATGCTGTTTCTATAGGATCTAACGCCTAAACCAAGAGTTGCATGTCCTCGAGAAAGATAGATGTAACACCTCAATGTTGCATCTTGAAGAAGAATCACCACCTGCGGGCCTTCGGATTCTGGTGAATATCCTTATTTAAGGATTTTTCCTTATTTCTGTTGAATATCCTTATTTCAGGATTTTTTTCCTTATTTCAGAAAATAGCTGTAACACCTCATTGTTGCACCTTGAAGAAGAATCACCACCCGCGGGCCTTCGGATTCTGCTGAATATCCTTATTTCAGGATTTTCCCTTATTCCAGGAAATGTTGTTTTTAGAGGAGCTAACGCCTACACCAGGAGTTGTATGTCCTTGAGAAAGATAGATGTAACACATCAATGTTGCATCTTTAAGAAGAATCACCACCCGCAGGCCTTCAGATTCTGCTGAATATCCTTATTTCAGGAAATGTTGTTTCTAGAGGAGCTAACGGGTAAACCAAGAGTTGTATGTCCTTGAGAAAGATAGATGTAACACCTCAATGTTTCATCTTGAAGAAGAATCACCACCCGCAGGCCTTCGGATTATGCTGAATATCCTTATTTCAGGATTTTTCCTTATTTCAAGAATTTCTGTTTCTGGAGGAGCTAACGCCTAAACCAGGAGTTGTATGTCCTTGAGAAAGATAGATGTAACACCTCAATGTTGCATCTTGAAGAAGAATCACCACCCGCGGGCCTTCGGATTCTGCTGAATATCCTTATTTCAGGATTTTCCCTTATTCCAGGAAATGTTGTTTTTAGAGGATCTAACGCCTACACCAGGAGTTGTATGTCCTTGAGAAAGATAGATGTAACACCTCAATGTTGCATCTTGAAGAATAATCACCACCCGCAGGCCTTCGGATTCTGCTGAATATCCTTATTTCAGGATTTTTCCTTATTTCAGGAAATGTTGTTTCTGGAGGAGCTAACTCCTAATCCATGAGTTGTATGTCCTTGAGAAAGATAGATGTAACACATCAATGTTGCATCTTGAAGAAGAATCACCACCCGCAGGCCTTCAGATTCTGCTGAATATCCTTATTTCAGGATTTTTTCCTTATTTCAAGAATTTCTGTTTCTAGAGGAGCTAACGCCTAAAGCAGGAGTTGTATGTCCTTGAGAAAGATAGATGTGACACCTCAATGTTGCATCTTGAAGAAGAATGACCACCTGCGGGCCTTCAGATTCTGCTGAATATCCTTATTTCAGGAAATGCTGTTTCTGGAGGATCTAACGCCTAAACCAAGAGTTGCATGTCCTCGAGAAAGATAGATGTAACACATCAATGTTGCATCTTGAAGAAGAATCACCACCCGCAGGCCTTCAGATTCTGCTGAATATCCTTATTTCAGGATTTTTTCCTTATTTCAGGAAATGTTGTTTCTGGAGGAGCTAACGCCTAAACCAGGAGTTGTATGTCCTTGAGAAAGATAGATGTAACACCTCAATGTTGCATCTTGAAGAAGAATCACCACCCGCGGGCCTTCGGATTCTGCTGAATATCCTTATTTCAGGATTTTCCCTTATTCCAGGAAATGTTGTTTTTAGAGGATCTAACGCCTACACCAGGAGTTGTATGTCCTTGAGAAAGATAGATGTAACACCTCAATGTTGCATCTTGAAGAAGAATCACCACCCGCAGGCCTTCAGATTCTGCTGAATATCCTTATTTCAGGATTTTTTCCTTATTTCAGGAAATGCTGTTTCTGGAGGAGCTAACGCATAAACCAGGAGTTGTATGTCCTTGAGAAAGATAGATGTAACACCTCAATGTTGCATCTTGAAGAAGAATCACCACCCGCGGGCCTTCGGATTCTGCTGAATATCCTTATTTCAGGATTTTCCCTTATTCCAGGAAATGTTGTTTTTAGAGGAGCTAACGCCTACACCAGGAGTTGTATGTCCTTGAGAAAGATAGATGTAACACATCAATGTTGCATCTTTAAGAAGAATCACCACCCGCAGGCCTTCAGATTCTGCTGAATATCCTTATTTCAGGAAATGTTGTTTCTAGAGGAGCTAACGGCTAAACCAAGAGTTGTATATCCTTGAGAAAGATAGATGTAACACCTCAATGTTTCATCTTGAAGAAGAATCACCACCCGCAGGCCTTCAGATTCTGCTGAATATCCTTATTTCAGGATTTTTTCCTTATTTCAGGAAATGCTGTTTCTGGAGGAGCTAACGCCTAAACCAGGAGTTGTATGTCCTTGAGAAAGATAGATGTAACACCTCAATGTTTCATCTTGAAGAAGAATCACCACCCGCAGGCCTTCGGATTATGCTGAATATCCTTATTTCAGGATTTTCCCTTATTCCAGGAAATGTTGTTTATAGAGGATCTAACGCCTACACCAGGAGTTGTATGTCCTTGAGAAAGATAGATGTAACACCTCAATGTTGCATCTTGAAGAAGAATAACCACCTGCGGGCCTTCAGATTCTGCTGAATATCCTTATTTCAGGATTTTTCCTTATTTCAGGAAATGCTGTTTCTGGAGGATCTAACGCCTAAACCAAGAGTTGCATATCCTCGAGAAAGATAGATGTAACACCTCAATGTTGCATCTTGAAGAAGAATCACCACCTGCGGGCCTTCGGATTCTGCTGAATATCCTTATTTAAGGATTTTTACTTATTTTAGGAAATGTTGTTTCTGGAGGAGCTAACGCCTAAACCAAGAGTTGTATGTCCTTGAGAAAGATAGATGTAGAACATCAATGTTGCATCTTGAAGAAGAATCACCACCCGCAGGCCTTCAGATTCTGCTGAATATCCTTATTTCAGGATTTTTTCCTTATTTCAGGAAATGCTGTTTCTGGAGGAGCTAACGCATAAACCAGGAGTTGTATGTCCTTGAGAAAGATAGATGTAACACCTCAATGTTGCATCTTGAAGAAGAATCACCACCCGCGGGCCTTCGGATTCTGCTGAATATCCTTATTTCAGGATTTTCCCTTATTCCAGGAAATGTTGTTTTTAGAGGAGCTAACGCCTACACCAGGAGTTGTATGTCCTTGAGAAAGATAGATGTAACACATCAATGTTGCATCTTTAAGAAGAATCACCACCCGCAGGCCTTCAGATTCTGCTGAATATCCTTATTTCAGGAAATGTTGTTTCTAGAGGAGCTAACGGCTAAACCAAGAGTTGTATGTCCTTGAGAAAGATAGATGTAACACCTCAATGTTTCATCTTGAAGAAGAATCACCACCCGCAGGCCTTCGAATTATGCTGAATATCCTTATTTCAGGATTTTTCCTATTTCAAGAATTTCTGTTTCTGGAGGAGCTAACGCCTAAACCAGGAGTTGTATGTCCTTGAGAAAGATAGATTTAACACCTCAATGTTGCATCTTGAAGAAGAATCACCACCCGCGGGCCTTCGGATTCTGCTGAATATCCTTATTTCAGGATTTTCCCTTATTCCAGGAAATGTTGTTTTTAGAGGATCTAACGCCTACACCAGGAGTTGTATGTCCTTGAGAAAGATAGATGTAACACATCAATGTTGCATCTTGAAGAAGAATCACCACCCGCAGGCCTTCAGATTCTGCTGAATATCCTTATTTCAGGATTTTTTCCTTATTTCAGGAAATGCTGTTTCTGGAGCAGCTAACGCCTAAACCAGGAGTTGTATGTCCTTGAGAAAGATAGATGTAACACCTCAATGTTGCATCTTGAAGAAGAATCACCACCCGCGGGCCTTCGGATTCTGCTGAATATCCTTATTTCAGGATTTTCCCTTATTCCAGGAAATGTTGTTTTTAGAGGATCTAACGCCTACACCAGGAGTTGTATGTCCTTGAGAAAGATAGATGTAACACCTCAATGTTGCATCTTGAAGAAGAATCACCACCCACAGGCCTTCGGATTCTGCTGAATATCCTTATTTCAGGATTTTTCCTTATTTCAGGAAATGTTGTTTCTGGAGGAGCTAACTCCTAATCCATGAGTTGTATGTCCTTGAGAAATATAGATGTAACACATCAATGTTGCATCTTGAAGAAGAATCACCACCCGCAGGCCTTCAGATTCTGCTGAATATCCTTATTTCAGGATTTTTCCTTATTTCAGGAAATGTTGTTTCTGGAGGAGCTAACTCCTAATCCATGAGTTGTATGTCCTTGAGAAATATAGATGTAACACATCAATGTTGCATCTTGAAGAAGAATCACCACCCGCAGGCCTTCAGATTCTGCTGAATATCCTTATTTCAGGATTTTTTCCTTATTTCAGGAAATGCTGTTTCTGGAGGAGCTAACGCCTAAACCAGGAATTGTATGTCCTTGAGAAATATAGATGTAACACCTCAATGTTTCATCTTGAAGAAGAATCACCACCCGCGGGCCTTCGGATTCTGTTGAATATCCTTATTTCAGGATTTTCCCTTATTCCAGGAAATGTTGTTTGTAGAGGATCTAACGCCTACACCAGGAGTTGTATGTCCTTGAGAAAGATAGATGTAACACCTCAATGTTGCATCTTGAAGAAGAATGACCACCTGCGGGCCTTCAGATTCTGCTGAATATCCTTATTTCAGGATTTTTCCTTATTTCAGGAAATGCTGTTTATGGAGGATCTAACGCCTAAACCAAGAGTTGCATGTCCTCGAGAAAGATAGATGTAACACCTCAATGTTGCATCTTGAAGAAGAATCACCTCCTGCGGGCCTTCGGATTCTGCTGAATATCCTTATTTAAGGATTTTTCCTTATTTTAGGAAATGTTGTTTCTGGAGGAGCTAACGCCTAAACCAAGAGTTGTATGTCCTTGAGAAAGATAGATGTAACACCTCAATGTTGCATCTTGAAGAAGAATCACCACCCGCAGGCCTTATCCTTATTTCAGGATTTTTTCCTTATTTCAGGAAATGCTGTTTCTGGAGGAGCTAACGCATAAACCAGGAGTTGTATGTCCTTGAGAAAGATAGATGTAACACCCCAATGTTGCATCTTGAAGAAGAATCACCACCCGCGGGCCTTCGGATTCTGTTGAATATCCCTATTTCAGGATTTTCCCTTGTTCCTGGAAATGTTGTTTATAGAGGATCTAACGGCTACACCAGGAGTTGTATGTCCTTGAGAAAGATAGATGTAACACCTTAATGTTGCATCTTGAAGAAGAATGACCACCTGCGGGCCTTCAGATTCTGCTGAATATCCTTATTTCAGGAAATGCTGTTTCTGGAGGATCTAACGCCTAAACCAAGAGTTGCATGTCCTCGAGAAAGATAGATGTAACACCTCAATGTTGCATCTTGAAGAAGAATCACCACCTGCGGGCCTTCGGATTCTGCTGAATATCGTTATTTAAGGATTTTTCCTTATTTTAGGAAATGTTGTTTCTGGAGGAGCTAACGCCTAAACCAAGAGTTGTATGTCCTTGAGAAAGATAGATGTAACTCCTCAATGTTGCATCTTGAAGAAGAATCCCCACCCGCAGGCCTTCGGATTCTGTTGAATATCCTTATTTCAGAAAATAGCTGTAACACCTCAGTGTTGCACCTTGAAGAAGAATCACCACCCGCGGGCCTTCGGATTCTGCTGAATATCCTTAATTCAGGATTTTCCCTTATTCCAGGAAATGTTGTTTTTAGAGGAGCTAACGCCTACACCAGGAGTTGTATGTCCTTGAGAAAGATAGATGTAACACATCAATGTTGCATCTTTAAGAAGAATCACCACCCGCAGGCCTTCAGATTCAGCTGAATATCCTTATTTCAGGAAATGTTGTTTCTAGAGGAGCTAACGCCTAAACCAAGATTTGTATGTCCTTGAGAAAAATAGATGTAACACCTCAATGTTTCATCTTGAAGAAGAATCACCACCCGCAGGCCTTCGGATTCTGCTGAATATCCTTATTTCAGGATTTTCCCTTATTCCAGGAAATGTTGTTTTTAGAGGATCTAACGCCTACACCAGGAGTTGTATGTCCTTGAGAAAGATAGATGTAACACCTCAATGTTGCATCTTGAAGAAGAATCACCACCCACAGGCCTTCGGATTCTACTGAATATCCTTATTTCAGGATTTTTCCTTATTTCAGGAAGTGTTGTTTCTGGAGGAGCTAACTCCTAATCCATGAGTTGTATGTCCTTGAGAAATATAGATGTAACACATCAATGTTGCATCTTGAAGATGAATCACCACCCGCAGGCCTTCAGATTCTGCTGAATATCCTTATTTCAGGAAATGCTGTTTCTGGAGGAGCTAACGCCTAAACCAGGAGTTGTATGTCCTTGAGAAAGATAGATGTAACACCTCAATGTTTCATCTTGAAGAAGAATCACCACCCGCAGGCCTTCGGATTCTATTGAATATCCTTATTTCAGGATTTTTCCTTATTCCAGGAAATGTTGTTTTTAGAGGATCTAACGCCTACACCAGGAGTTGTATGTCCTTGAGAAAGATAGATGTAACACCTCAATGTTGCATCTTGAAGAAGAATCACCACCCGCAGGCCTTCAGATTCTGCTGAATATCCTTATTTCAGGATTTTTCCTTATTTCAGAAAATGTTGTTTCTGGAGGAGCTAACTCCTAATCCATGAGTTGTATGTCCTTGAGAAAGATAGATGTAACACCTCAATGTTGCATCTTGAAGAAGAATCACCACCTGCGGCCTTCAGATTCTGCTGAATATCCTTATTTCAGGATTTTTCCTTATTTCAGAAAATGTTGTTTCTGGAGGAGCTAACTCCTAATCCATGAGTTGTATGTCCTTGAGAAATATAGATGTAACACCTCAATGTTGCATCTTGAAGATGAATCACCACCCGCAGGCCTTCAGATTCTGCTGAATATCCTTATTTCAGGAAATGTTGTTTGTAGAGGATCTAACGCCTACACCAGGAGATGTATGTCCTTGAGAAAGATAGATGTAACACCTCAATGTTGCATCTTGAAGAAGAATGACCACCTGCGGGCCTTCAGATTCTGCTGAATATCCTTATTTCAGGATTTTTCCTTATTTCAGGAAATGCTGTTTCTGGAGGATCTAACGCCTAAACCAAGAGTTGCATGTCCTCGAAAAAGATAGATGTAACACCTCAATGTTGCATCTTGAAGAAGAATCACCACCTGCGGGCCTTCGGATTCTGCTGAATATCCTTATTTAAGGATTTTTCCTTATTTTAGGAAATGTTGTTTCTGGAGGAGCTAACGCCTAAACCAAGAGTTGTATGTCCTTGAGAAAGATAGATGTAGAACATCAATGTTGCATCTTGAAGAAGAATCATCACCCGCAGGCCTTCAGATTCTGCTGAATATCCTTATTTCAGGATTTTTTCCTTATTTCAGGAAATGCTGTTTCTGGAGGAGCTAACGCATAAACCAGGAGTTGTATGTCCTTGAGAAAGATAGATGTAACACCTCAATGTTGCATCTTGAAGAAGAATCACCACCCGCGGGCCTTCGGATTCTGTTGAATATCCTTATTTCAGGATTTTCCCTTATTCCAGGAAATGTTGTTTATAGAGGATCTAATGCCTACACCAGGAGTTGTATGTCCTTGAGAAAGATAGATGTAACACCTCAATGTTGCATCTTGAAGAAGAATCACCACCCGCGGGCCTTCGGATTCTGTTGAATATCCTTATTTCAGGATTTTCCCTTGTTCCTGGAAATGTTGTTTATAGAGGATCTAACGGCTACACCAGGAGTTGTATGTCCTTGAGAAAGATAGATGTAACACCTTAATGTTGCATCTTGAAGAAGAATGACCACCTGCGGGCCTTCAGATTCTGCTGAATATCCTTATTTCAGGAAATGCTGTTTCTGGAGGATCTAACGCCTAAACCAAGAGTTACATGTCCTCGAGAAAGATAGATGTAACACCTCAATGTTGCATCTTGAAGAAGAATCACCACCTGCGGGCCTTCGGATTCTGCTGAATATCCTTATTTAAGGATTTTTCCTTATTTTAGGAAATGTTGTTTCTGGAGGAGCTAACGCCTAAACCAAGAGTTGTATGTCCTTGAGAAAGATAGATGTAACTCCTCAATGTTGCATCTTGAAGAAGAATCCCCACCCGCAGGCCTTCGGATTCTGTTGAATATCCTTATTTCAGGATTTTTTTACTTATTTCAGAAAATAGTTGTAACACCTCAGTGTTGCACCTTGAAGAAGAATCACCACCCGCGGGCCTTCGGATACTGCTGAATATCCTTAATTCAGGATTTTCCCTTATTCCAGGAAATGTTGTTTTTAGAGGAGCTAACGCCTACACCAGGAGTTGTATGTCCTTGAGAAAGATAGATGTAAAACATCAATGTTGCATCTTTAAGAAGAATCACCACCCGCAGGCCTTCAGATTCTGCTGAATATCCTTATTTCAGGAAATGTTGTTTCTAGAGGAGCTAACGCCTAAACCAAGATTTGTATGTCCTTGAGAAAGATAGATGTAACACCTCAATGTTTCATCTTGAAGAAGAATCACCACCCGCAGGCCTTCGGATTATGCTGAATATCCTTATTTCAGGATTTTTCCTTATTTCAAGAATTTCTGTTTCTGGAGGAGCTAACGCCTAAACCAGGAGTTGTATGTCCTTGAGAAAGATAGATGTAACACCTCAATGTTGCATCTTGAAGAAGAATCACCACCCGCGGGCCTTCGGATTCTGCTGAATATCCTTATTTCAGGATTTTCCCTTATTCCAGGAAATGTTGTTTTTAGAGGATCTAACGCCTACACCAGGAGTTGTATGTCCTTGAGAAAGATAGATGTAACACCTCAATGTTGCATCTTGAAGAAGAATCACCACCCGCAGGCCTTCAGATTCTGCTGAATATCCTTATTTCAGGATTTTTCCTTATTTCAGAAAATGTTGTTTCTGGAGGAGCTAACTCCTAATCCATGAGTTGTATGTCCTTGAGAAAGATAGATGTAACACATCAATGTTGCATCTTGAAGAAGAATCACCACCTGCGGCCTTCAGATTCTGCTGAATATCCTTATTTCAGGATTTTTCCTTATTTCAGAAAATGTTGTTTCTGGAGGAGCTAACTCCTAATCCATGAGTTGTATGTCCTTGAGAAAGATAGATGTAACACATCAATGTTGCATCTTTAAGAAGAATCACCACCTGCAGGCCTTCAGATTCTGCTGAATATCCTTATTTCAGGAAATGTTGTTTCTAGAGGAGCTAACGCCTAAACCAAAAGTTGTATGTCCTTGAGAAAGATAGATGTAACACCTCAATGTTTCATCTTGAAGAAGAATCACCACCCGCAGGCCTTCGGATTATGCTGAATATCCTTATTTCTGGATTTTTCCTTATTTCAGGAAATGCTGTTTCTGAAGGATCTAACGCCTAAACCAAGAGTTGCATGTCCTCGAGAAAGATAGATGTAACACATCAATGTTGCATCTTGAAGAAGAATCACCACCCGCAGGCCTTCGGATTCTGCTGAATATCCTTATTTCAGGATTTTTCCTTATTTCAGGAAATGTTGTTTCTGGAGGAGCTAACTCCTAATCCATGAGTTGTATGTCCTTGAGAAAGATAGATGTAACACATCAATGTTGCATCTTGAAGAAGAATCACCACCCGCAGGCCTTCAGATTCTGCTGAGTAACCTTATTTCAGGATTTTATCCTTATTTCAAGAATTTCTGTTTTTGGAGGAGCTAACGCCTAAACCAGGAGTTGCATGTCCTTGAGAAAGATAGATGTAACACCTCAATGTTGCATCTTGAAGAAGAATGACCACCTGCGGGCCTTCAGATTCTGCTGAATATCCTTATTTCAGGATTTTTCCTTATTTCAGGAAATGCTGTTTCTGGAGGATCTAACGCCTAAACTAAGAGTTGCATGTCCTCGAAAAAGATAGATGTAACACATCAATGTTGCATCTTGAAGAAGAATCACCACCCGCAGGCCTTCGGATTCTGCTGAATATCCTTATTTCAGGATTTTTCCTTATTTCAGGAAATGTTGTTTCTGGAGGAGCTAACTCCTAATCCATGAGTTGTATGTCCTTGAGAAAGATAGATGTAACACATCAATGTTGCATCTTGAAGAAGAATCACCACCCGCAGGCCTTCAGATTCTGCTGAGTATCCTTATTTAAGGATTTTTTCCTTATTTCAAGAATTTCTGTTTTTGGAGGAGCTAACGCCTAAACCAGGAGTTGCATGTCCTTGAGAAAGATAGATGTAACACCTCAATGTTGCATCTTGAAGAAGAATGACCACCTGCGGGCCTTCAGATTCTGCTGAATATCGTTATTTCAGGATTTTTCCTTATTTCAGGAAATGCTGTTTCTGGAGGATCTAACGCCTAAACCAAGAGTTGCATGTCCTCGAGAAAGATAGATGTAACACCTCAATGTTGCATCTTGAAGAAGAATCACCACCTGCGGGCCTTCGGATTCTGCTGAATATCCTTATTTAAGGATTTTTCCTTATTTTAGGAAATGTTGTTTCTGGAGGAGTTAACGCCTAAACCAAGAGTTGTATATCCTTGAGAAAGATAGATGTAACTCCTCAATGTTGCATTTTGAAGAAGAATCCCCACCCGCAGACCTTCGGATTCTGTTGAATATCCTTATTTCAGAAAATAGCTGTAACACCTCAGTGTTGCACCTTGAAGAAGAATCACCACCCGCGGGCCTTCGGATTCTGCCGAATATCCTTATTTCAGGATTTTCCCTTATTCCAGGAAATGTTGTTTTTAGAGGAGCTAACGCTACACCAGGAGTTGTATGTCCTTGAAAAAGATAGATGTAACACATCAATGTTGCATCTTTCAGAGGAATCACCACCCGCAGGCCTTCAGATTCTGCTGAATATCCTTATTTCAGGAAATGTTGTTTCTAGAGGAGCTAACGCCTAAACCAAGAGTTGTATGTCCTTGAGAAAGATAGATGTAACACCTCAATGTTTCATCATGAAGAAGAATCACCACCCGCAGGCCTTCAGATTCTGCTGAATATCCTTATTTCATGATTTTTTCCTTATTTCAGGAAATGCTGTTTCTAAGGGAGCTAACGCCTAAACCAGGAGTTGTATGTCCTTGAGAAATATAGATGTAACACCTCAATGTTGCATCTTGCAGAAGAATCACCACCCGCGGGCCTTCGGATTCTGTTGAATATCCTTATTTCAGGATTTTCCCTTATTCCAGGAAATGTTGTTTATAGAGGATCTAACGCATACACCAGGAGTTGTATGTCCTTGAAAAAGATAGATGTAACACCTCAATGTTGCATCTTGAAGAAGAATCACCACCCGCAGGCCTTCAGATTCTGTTGAATATCCTTATTTCAGGATTTTCCCTTATTCCAGGAAATGTTGTTTATAGAGGATCTAACGCCTACACCAGGAGTTGTATGTCCTTGAGAAAGATAGATGTAACACATCAATGTTGCATCTTGAAGAAGAATCACCACCCGCAGGCCTTCAGATTCTGCTGAATATCCTTATTTCAGAATTTTTTCCTTATTTCAAGAATTTCTGTTTCTGGAGGAGCTAACGCCTAAACCAGGAGTTGTATGTCCTTGAGAAAGATAGATGTAACACCTCAATGTTGCATCTTGAAGAAGAATGACCACCTGCGGGCCTTCAGATTCTGCTGAATATCCTTATTTCAGGATTTTTCCTTATTTCAGGAAATGCTGTTTCTGGAGGATCTAACGCCTAATCCAAGAGTTGCATGTCCTCGAGAAAGATAGATGTAACACCTCAATGTTGCATCTTGAAGAAGAATCACCACCTGCGGGCCTTCAGATTCTGCTGAATATCCTTATTTAAGGATTTTTCCTTATTTTAGGAAATGTTGTTTCTGGAGGAGCTAACGCCTAAACCAAGAGTTGTATGTCCTTGAGAACGATAGATGTAACTCCTCAATGTTGCATCTTGAAGAAGAATCCCCACCCTCAGGCCTTCGGATTCTGTTGAATATCCTTATTTCAGTTTATAGCTGTAACACCTCAGTGTTGCACCTTGAAGAAGAATCACCACCCGCGGGCCTTCGAATTCTGCCGAATATCCTTATTTCAGGATTTTCCCTTATTCCAGGAAATGTTGTTTTTAGAGGAGCTAACGCCTACACCAGGAGTTGTATGTCCTTGAGAAAGATAGATGTAACACCTCAATGTTGCATCTTGAAGAAGAATCACCACCCGCGGGCCTTCGGATTCTGTTGAATATCCTTATTTCAGGATTTTCCCTTGTTCCTGGAAATGTTGTTTATAGAGGATCTAACGGCTACACCAGGAGTTGTATGTCCTTGAGAAAGATAGATGTAACACCTTAATGTTGCATCTTGAAGAAGAATGACCACCTGCGGGCCTTCAGATTCTGCTGAATATCCTTATTTCAGGAAATGCTGTTTCTGGAGGATCTAACGCCTAAACCAAGAGTTACTTGTCCTCGAGAAAGATAGATGTAACACCTCAATGTTGCATCTTGAAGAAGAATCACCACCTGCGGGCCTTCGGATTCTGCTGAATATCCTTATTTAAGGATTTTTCCTTATTTTAGGAAATGTTGTTTCTGGAGGAGCTAACGCCTAAACCAAGAGTTGTATGTCCTTGAGAAAGATAGATGTAACTCCTCAATGTTGCATCTTGAAGAAGAATCCCCACCCGCAGGCCTTCGGATTCTGTTGAATATCCTTATTTCAGGATTTTTTTACTTATTTCAGAAAATAGTTGTAACACCTCAGTGTTGCACCTTGAAGAAGAATCACCACCCGCGGGCCTTCGGATTCTGCTGAATATCCTTAATTCAGGATTTTCCCTTATTCCAGGAAATGTTGTTTTTAGAGGAGCTAACGCCTACACCAGGAGTTGTATGTCCTTGAGAAAGATAGATGTAAAACATCAATGTTGCATCTTTAAGAAGAATCACCACCCGCAGGCCTTCAGATTCTGCTGAATATCCTTATTTCAGGAAATGTTGTTTCTAGAGGAGCTAACGCCTAAACCAAGATTTGTATGTCCTTGAGAAAGATAGATGTAACACCTCAATGTTTCATCTTGAAGAATAATCACCACCCGCAGGCCTTCGGATTATGCTGAATATCCTTATTTCAGGATTTTTCCTTATTTCAAGAATTTCTGTTTCTGGAGGAGCTAACGCCTAAACCAGGAGTTGTATGTCCTTGAGAAAGATAGATGTAACACCTCAGTGTTGCATCTTGAAGAAGAATCACCACCCGCGGGCCTTCGGATTCTGCTGAATATCCTTATTTCAGGATTTTCCCTTATTCCAGGAAATGTTGTTTTTAGAGGATCTAACGCCTACACCAAGAGTTGTATGTCCTTGAGAAAGATAGATGTAACTCCTCAATGTTGCATCTTGAAGAAGAATCCCCACCCGCAGGCCTTCGGATTCTGTTGAATATCCTTATTTCAGGATTTTTTTACTTATTTCAGAAAATAGTTGTAACACCTCAGTGTTGCACCTTGAAGAAGAATCACCACCCGCGGGCCTTCGGATTCTGCTGAATATCCTTAATTCAGGATTTTCCCTTATTCCAAGAAATGTTGTTTTTAGAGGAGCTAACGCCTACACCAGGAGTTGTATGTCCTTGAGAAAGATAGATGTAAAACATCAATGTTGCATCTTTAAGAAGAATCACCACCCGCAGGCCTTCAGATTCTGCTGAATATCCTTATTTCAGGAAATGTTGTTTCTAGAGGAGCTAACGCCTAAACCAAGATTTGTATGTCCTTGAGAAAGATAGATGTAACACCTCAATGTTTCATCTTGAAGAAGAATCACCACCCGCAGGCCTTCGGATTATGCTGAATATCCTTATTTCAGGATTTTTCCTTATTTCAAGAATTTCTGTTTCTGGAGGAGCTAACGCCTAAACCAGGAGTTGTATGTCCTTGAGAAAGATAGATGTAACACCTCAATGTTGCATCTTGAAGAAGAATCACCACCCGCGGGCCTTCGGATTCTGCTGAATATCCTTATTTCAGGATTTTCCCTTATTCCAGGAAATGTTGTTTTTAGAGGATCTAACGCCTACACCAGGAGTTGTATGTCCTTGAGAAAGATAGATGTAACACCTCAATGTTGCATCTTGAAGAAGAATCACCACCCGCAGGCCTTCAGATTCTGCTGAATTTCCTTATTTCAGGATTTTTCCTTATTTCAGAAAATGTTGTTTCTGGAGGAGCTAACTCCTAATCCATGAGTTGTATGTCCTTGAGAAAGATAGATGTAACACATCAATGTTGCATCTTGAAGAAGAATCACCACCCGCAGGCCTTCAGATTCTGCTGAATATCCTTATTTCAGGATTTTTCCTTATTTCAGAAAATGTTGTTTCTGGGGGAGCTAACTCCTAATCCATGAGTTGTATGTCCTTGAGAAAGATAGATGTAACACATCAATGTTGCATCTTTAAGAAGAATCACCACCCGCAGGCCTTCAGATTCTGCTGAATATCCTTATTTCAGGAAATGTTGTTTCTAGAGGAGCTAACGCCTAAACCAAAAGTTGTATGTCCTTGAGAAAGATAGATGTAACACCTCAATGTTTCATCTTGAAGAAGAATCACCACCCGCAGGCCTTCGGATTATGCTGAATATCCTTATTTCTGGATTTTTCCTTATTTCAGGAAAAGCTGTTTCTGAAGGATCTAACGCCTAAACCAAGAGTTGCATGTCCTCGAGAAAGATAGATGTAACACATCAATGTTGCATCTTGAAGAAGAATCACCACCCGCAGGCCTTCGGATTCTGCTGAATATCCTTATTTCAGGATTTTTCCTTATTTCAGGAAATGTTGTTTCTGGAGGAGCTAACTCCTAATCCATGAGTTGTATGTCCTTGAGAAAGATAGATGTAACACATCAATGTTGCATCTTGAAGAAGAATCACCACCCGCAGGCCTTCAGATTCTGCTGAGTATCCTTATTTCAGGATTTTTTCCTTATTTCAAGAATTTCTGTTTTTGGAGGAGCTAACGCCTAAACCAGGAGTTGCATGTCCTTGAGAAAGATAGATGTAACACCTCAATGTTGCATCTTGAAGAAGAATGACCACCTGCGGGCCTTCAGATTCTGCTGAATATCCTTATTTCAGGATTTTTCCTTATTTCAGGAAATGCTGTTTCTGGAGGATCTAACGCCTAAACTAAGAGTTGCATGTCCTCGAGAAAGATAGATGTAACACATCAATGTTGCATCTTGAAGAAGAATCACCACCCGCAGGCCTTCGGATTCTGCTGAATATCCTTATTTCAGGATTTTTCCTTATTTCAGGAAATGTTGTTTCTGGAGGAGCTAACTCCTAATCCATGAGTTGTATGTCCTTGAGAAAGATAGATGTAACACATCAATGTTGCATCTTGAAGAAGAATCACCACCCGCAAGCCTTCAGATTCTGCTGAGTATCCTTATTTCAGGATTTTTTCCTTATTTCAAGAATTTCTGTTTTTGGAGGAGCTAACGCCTAAACCAGGAGTTGCATGTCCTTGAGAAAGATAGATGTAACACCTCAATGTTGCATCTTGAAGAAGAATGACCACCTGCGGGCCTTCAGATTCTGCTGAATATCGTTATTTCAGGATTTTTCCTTATTTCAGGAAATGCTGTTTCTGGAGGATCTAACGCCTAAACCAAGAGTTGCATGTCCTCGAGAAAGATAGATGTAACACCTCAATGTTGCATCTTGAAGAAGAATCACCACCTGCGGGCCTTCGGATTCTGCTGAATATCCTTATTTAAGGATTTTTCCTTATTTTAGGAAATGTTGTTTCTGGAGGAGTTAACGCCTAAACCAAGAGTTGTATATCCTTGAGAAAGATAGATGTAACTCCTCAATGTTGCATTTTGAAGAAGAATCCCCACCCGCAGACCTTCGGATTCTGTTGAATATCCTTATTTCAGAAAATAGCTGTAACACCTCAGTGTTGCACCTTGAAGAAGAATCACCACCCGCGGGCCTTCGGATTCTGCCGAATATCCTTATTTCAGGATTTTCCCTTATTCCAGGAAATGTTGTTTTTAGAGGAGCTAACGCTACACCAGGAGTTGTATGTCCTTGAGAAAGATAGATGTAACACATCAATGTTGCATCTTTCAGAGGAATCACCACCCGCAGGCCTTCAGATTCTGCTGAATATCCTTATTTCAGGAAATGTTGTTTCTAGAGGAGCTAACGCCTAAACCAAGAGTTGTATGTCCTTGAGAAAGATAGATGTAACACCTCAATGTTTCATCATGAAGAAGAATCACCACCCGCAGGCCTTCAGATTCTGCTGAATATCCTTATTTCATGATTTTTTCCTTATTTCAGGAAATGCTGTTTCTAAGGGAGCTAACGCCTAAACCAGGAGTTGTATGTCCTTGAGAAATATAGATGTAACACCTCAATGTTGCATCTTGCAGAAGAATCACCACCCGCGGGCCTTCGGATTCTGTTGAATATCCTTATTTCAGGATTTTCCCTTATTCCAGGAAATGTTGTTTATAGAGGATCTAACGCATACACCAGGAGTTGTATGTCCTTGAAAAAGATAGATGTAACACCTCAATGTTGCATCTTGAAGAAGAATCACCACCCGCAGGCCTTCAGATTCTGTTGAATATCCTTATTTCAGGATTTTCCCTTATTCCAGGAAATGTTGTTTATAGAGGATCTAACGCCTACACCAGGAGTTGTATGTCCTTGAGAAAGATAGATGTAACACATCAATGTTGCATCTTGAAGAAGAATCACCACCCGCAGGCCTTCAGATTCTGCTGAATATCCTTATTTCAGGATTTTTTCCTTATTTCAAGAATTTCTGTTTCTGGAGGAGCTAACGCCTAAACCAGGAGTTGTATGTCCTTGAGAAAGATAGATGTAACACCTCAATGTTGCATCTTGAAGAAGAATGACCACCTGCGGGCCTTCAGATTCTGCTGAATATCCTTATTTCAGGATTTTTCCTTATTTCAGGAAATGCTGTTTCTGGAGGATCTAACGCCTAATCCAAGAGTTGCATGTCCTCGAGAAAGATAGATGTAACACCTCAATGTTGCATCTTGAAGAAGAATCACCACCCGCAGGCCTTCAGATTCTGCTGAATATCCTTATTTCAGGATTTTTCCTTATTTCAGAAAATGTTGTTTCTGGGGGAGCTAACTCCTAATCCATGAGTTGTATGTCCTTGAGAAAGATAGATGTAACACATCAATGTTGCATCTTTAAGAAGAATCACCACCCGCAGGCCTTCAGATTCTGCTGAATATCCTTATTTCAGGAAATGTTGTTTCTAGAGGAGCTAACGCCTAAACCAAAAGTTGTATGTCCTTGAGAAAGATAGATGTAACACCTCAATGTTTCATCTTGAAGAAGAATCACCACCCGCAGGCCTTCGGATTATGCTGAATATCCTTATTTCTGGATTTTTCCTTATTTCAGGAAAAGCTGTTTCTGAAGGATCTAACGCCTAAACCAAGAGTTGCATGTCCTCGAGAAAGATAGATGTAACACATCAATGTTGCATCTTGAAGAAGAATCACCACCCGCAGGCCTTCGGATTCTGCTGAATATCCTTATTTCAGGATTTTTCCTTATTTCAGGAAATGTTGTTTCTGGAGGAGCTAACTCCTAATCCATGAGTTGTATGTCCTTGAGAAAGATAGATGTAACACATCAATGTTGCATCTTGAAGAAGAATCACCACCCGCAGGCCTTCAGATTCTGCTGAGTATCCTTATTTCAGGATTTTTTCCTTATTTCAAGAATTTCTGTTTTTGGAGGAGCTAACGCCTAAACCAGGAGTTGCATGTCCTTGAGAAAGATAGATGTAACACCTCAATGTTGCATCTTGAAGAAGAATGACCACCTGCGGGCCTTCAGATTCTGCTGAATATCCTTATTTCAGGATTTTTCCTTATTTCAGGAAATGCTGTTTCTGGAGGATCTAACGCCTAAACTAAGAGTTGCATGTCCTCGAGAAAGATAGATGTAACACATCAATGTTGCATCTTGAAGAAGAATCACCACCCGCAGGCCTTCGGATTCTGCTGAATATCCTTATTTCAGGATTTTTCCTTATTTCAGGAAATGTTGTTTCTGGAGGAGCTAACTCCTAATCCATGAGTTGTATGTCCTTGAGAAAGATAGATGTAACACATCAATGTTGCATCTTGAAGAAGAATCACCACCCGCAAGCCTTCAGATTCTGCTGAGTATCCTTATTTCAGGATTTTTTCCTTATTTCAAGAATTTCTGTTTTTGGAGGAGCTAACGCCTAAACCAGGAGTTGCATGTCCTTGAGAAAGATAGATGTAACACCTCAATGTTGCATCTTGAAGAAGAATGACCACCTGCGGGCCTTCAGATTCTGCTGAATATCGTTATTTCAGGATTTTTCCTTATTTCAGGAAATGCTGTTTCTGGAGGATCTAACGCCTAAACCAAGAGTTGCATGTCCTCGAGAAAGATAGATGTAACACCTCAATGTTGCATCTTGAAGAAGAATCACCACCTGCGGGCCTTCGGATTCTGCTGAATATCCTTATTTAAGGATTTTTCCTTATTTTAGGAAATGTTGTTTCTGGAGGAGTTAACGCCTAAACCAAGAGTTGTATATCCTTGAGAAAGATAGATGTAACTCCTCAATGTTGCATTTTGAAGAAGAATCCCCACCCGCAGACCTTCGGATTCTGTTGAATATCCTTATTTCAGAAAATAGCTGTAACACCTCAGTGTTGCACCTTGAAGAAGAATCACCACCCGCGGGCCTTCGGATTCTGCCGAATATCCTTATTTCAGGATTTTCCCTTATTCCAGGAAATGTTGTTTTTAGAGGAGCTAACGCTACACCAGGAGTTGTATGTCCTTGAGAAAGATAGATGTAACACATCAATGTTGCATCTTTCAGAGGAATCACCACCCGCAGGCCTTCAGATTCTGCTGAATATCCTTATTTCAGGAAATGTTGTTTCTAGAGGAGCTAACGCCTAAACCAAGAGTTGTATGTCCTTGAGAAAGATAGATGTAACACCTCAATGTTTCATCATGAAGAAGAATCACCACCCGCAGGCCTTCAGATTCTGCTGAATATCCTTATTTCATGATTTTTTCCTTATTTCAGGAAATGCTGTTTCTAAGGGAGCTAACGCCTAAACCAGGAGTTGTATGTCCTTGAGAAATATAGATGTAACACCTCAATGTTGCATCTTGCAGAAGAATCACCACCCGCGGGCCTTCGGATTCTGTTGAATATCCTTATTTCAGGATTTTCCCTTATTCCAGGAAATGTTGTTTATAGAGGATCTAACGCATACACCAGGAGTTGTATGTCCTTGAAAAAGATAGATGTAACACCTCAATGTTGCATCTTGAAGAAGAATCACCACCCGCAGGCCTTCAGATTCTGTTGAATATCCTTATTTCAGGATTTTCCCTTATTCCAGGAAATGTTGTTTATAGAGGATCTAACGCCTACACCAGGAGTTGTATGTCCTTGAGAAAGATAGATGTAACACATCAATGTTGCATCTTGAAGAAGAATCACCACCCGCAGGCCTTCAGATTCTGCTGAATATCCTTATTTCAGGATTTTTTCCTTATTTCAAGAATTTCTGTTTCTGGAGGAGCTAACGCCTAAACCAGGAGTTGTATGTCCTTGAGAAAGATAGATGTAACACCTCAATGTTGCATCTTGAAGAAGAATGACCACCTGCGGGCCTTCAGATTCTGCTGAATATCCTTATTTCAGGATTTTTCCTTATTTCAGGAAATGCTGTTTCTGGAGGATCTAACGCCTAATCCAAGAGTTGCATGTCCTCGAGAAAGATAGATGTAACACCTCAATGTTGCATCTTGAAGAAGAATCACCACCTGCGGGCCTTCAGATTCTGCTGAATATCCTTATTTAAGGATTTTTCCTTATTTTAGGAAATGTTGTTTCTGGAGGAGCTAACGCCTAAACCAAGAGTTGTCTGTCCTTGAGAACGATAGATGTAACTCCTCAATGTTGCATCTTGAAGAAGAATCCCCACCCTCAGGCCTTCGGATTCTGTTGAATATCCTTATTTCAGTTTATAGCTGTAACACCTCAGTGTTGCACCTTGAAGAAGAATCACCACCCGCGGGCCTTCGAATTCTGCCGAATATCCTTATTTCAGGATTTTCCCTTATTCCAGGAAATGTTGTTTTTAGAGGAGCTAACGCCTACACCAGGAGTTGTATGTCCTTGAGAAAGATAGATGTAACACCTCAATGTTGCATCTTGAAGAAGAATCACCACCCGCGGGCCTTCGGATTCTGTTGAATATCCTTATTTCAGGATTTTCCCTTGTTCCTGGAAATGTTGTTTATAGAGGATCTAACGGCTACACCAGGAGTTGTATGTCCTTGAGAAAGATAGATGTAACACCTTAATGTTGCATCTTGAAGAAGAATGACCACCTGCGGGCCTTCAGATTCTGCTGAATATCCTTATTTCAGGAAATGCTGTTTCTGGAGGATCTAACGCCTAAACCAAGAGTTACATGTCCTCGAGAAAGATAGATGTAACACCTCAATGTTGCATCTTGAAGAAGAATCACCACCTGCGGGCCTTCGGATTCTGCTGAATATCCTTATTTAAGGATTTTTCCTTATTTTAGGAAATGTTGTTTCTGGAGGAGCTAACGCCTAAACCAAGAGTTGTATGTCCTTGAGAAAGATAGATGTAACTCCTCAATGTTGCATCTTGAAGAAGAATCCCCACCCGCAGGCCTTCGGATTCTGTTGAATATCCTTATTTCAGGATTTTTTTACTTATTTCAGAAAATAGTTGTAACACCTCAGTGTTGCACCTTGAAGAAGAATCACCACCCGCGGGCCTTCGGATTCTGCTGAATATCCTTAATTCAGGATTTTCCCTTATTCCAGGAAATGTTGTTTTTAGAGGAGCTAACGCCTACACCAGGAGTTGTATGTCCTTGAGAAAGATAGATGTAAAACATCAATGTTGCATCTTTAAGAAGAATCACCACCCGCAGGCCTTCAGATTCTGCTGAATATCCTTATTTCAGGAAATGTTGTTTCTAGAGGAGCTAACGCCTAAACCAAGATTTGTATGTCCTTGAGAAAGATAGATGTAACACCTCAATGTTTCATCTTGAAGAAGAATCACCACCCGCAGGCCTTCGGATTATGCTGAATATCCTTATTTCAGGATTTTTCCTTATTTCAAGAATTTCTGTTTCTGGAGGAGCTAACGCCTAAACCAGGAGTTGTATGTCCTTGAGAAAGATAGATGTAACACCTCAATGTTGCATCTTGAAGAAGAATCACCACCCGCGGGCCTTCGGATTCTGCTGAATATCCTTATTTCAGGATTTTCCCTTATTCCAGGAAATGTTGTTTTTAGAGGATCTAACGCCTACACCAGGAGTTGTATGTCCTTGAGAAAGATAGATGTAACACCTCAATGTTGCATCTTGAAGAAGAATCACCACCCGCAGGCCTTCAGATTCTGCTGAATATCCTTATTTCAGGATTTTTCCTTATTTCAGAAAATGTTGTTTCTGGAGGAGCTAACTCCTAATCCATGAGTTGTATGTCCTTGAGAAAGATAGATGTAACACATCAATGTTGCATCTTGAAGAAGAATCACCACCCGCAGGCCTTCAGATTCTGCTGAATATCCTTATTTCAGGATTTTTCCTTATTTCAGAAAATGTTGTTTCTGGAGGAGCTAACTCCTAATCCATGAGTTGTATGTCCTTGAGAAAGATAGATGTAACACATCAATGTTGCATCTTTAAGAAGAATCACCACCTGCAGGCCTTCAGATTCTGCTGAATATCCTTATTTCAGGAAATGTTGTTTCTAGAGGAGCTAACGCCTAAACCAAAAGTTGTATGTCCTTGAGAAAGATAGATGTAACACCTCAATGTTTCATCTTGAAGAAGAATCACCACCCGCAGGCCTTCGGATTATGCTGAATATCCTTATTTCTGGATTTTTCCTTATTTCAGGAAAAGCTGTTTCTGAAGGATCTAACGCCTAAACCAAGAGTTGCATGTCCTCGAGAAAGATAGATGTAACACATCAATGTTGCATCTTGAAGAAGAATCACCACCCGCAGGCCTTCGGATTCTGCTGAATATCCTTATTTCAGGATTTTTCCTTATTTCAGGAAATGTTGTTTCTGGAGGAGCTAACTCCTAATCCATGAGTTGTATGTCCTTGAGAAAGATAGATGTAACACATCAATGTTGCATCTTGAAGAAGAATCACCACCCGCAGGCCTTCAGATTCTGCTGAGTATCCTTATTTCAGGATTTTTTCCTTATTTCAAGAATTTCTGTTTTTGGAGGAGCTAACGCCTAAACCAGGAGTTGCATGTCCTTGAGAAAGATAGATGTAACACCTCAATGTTGCATCTTGAAGAAGAATGACCACCTGCGGGCCTTCAGATTCTGCTGAATATCCTTATTTCAGGATTTTTCCTTATTTCAGGAAATGCTGTTTCTGGAGGATCTAACGCCTAAACTAAGAGTTGCATGTCCTCGAGAAAGATAGATGTAACACATCAATGTTGCATCTTGAAGAAGAATCACCACCCGCAGGCCTTCGGATTCTGCTGAATATCCTTATTTCAGGATTTTTCCTTATTTCAGGAGTTGTATGTCCTTGAGAAATATAGATGTAACACCTCAATGTTGCATCTTGCAGAAGAATCACCACCCGCGGGCCTTCGGATTCTGTTGAATATCCTTATTTCAGGATTTTCCCTTATTCCAGGAAATGTTGTTTATAGAGGATCTAACGCATACACCAGGAGTTGTATGTCCTTGAAAAAGATAGATGTAACACCTCAATGTTGCATCTTGAAGAAGAATCACCACCCGCAGGCCTTCAGATTCTGTTGAATATCCTTATTTCAGGATTTTCCCTTATTCCAGGAAATGTTGTTTATAGAGGATCTAACGCCTACACCAGGAGTTGTATGTCCTTGAGAAAGATAGATGTAACACATCAATGTTGCATCTTGAAGAAGAATCACCACCCGCAGGCCTTCAGATTCTGCTGAATATCCTTATTTCAGGATTTTTTCCTTATTTCAAGAATTTCTGTTTCTGGAGGAGCTAACGCCTAAACCAGGAGTTGTATGTCCTTGAGAAAGATAGATGTAACACCTCAATGTTGCATCTTGAAGAAGAATGACCACCTGCGGGCCTTCAGATTCTGCTGAATATCCTTATTTCAGGATTTTTCCTTATTTCAGGAAATGCTGTTTCTGGAGGATCTAACGCCTAATCCAAGAGTTGCATGTCCTCGAGAAAGATAGATGTAACACCTCAATGTTGCATCTTGAAGAAGAATCACCACCCGCAGGCCTTCAGATTCTGCTGAATATCCTTATTTCAGGATTTTTCCTTATTTCAGAAAATGTTGTTTCTGGGGGAGCTAACTCCTAATCCATGAGTTGTATGTCCTTGAGAAAGATAGATGTAACACATCAATGTTGCATCTTTAAGAAGAATCACCACCCGCAGGCCTTCAGATTCTGCTGAATATCCTTATTTCAGGAAATGTTGTTTCTAGAGGAGCTAACGCCTAAACCAAAAGTTGTATGTCCTTGAGAAAGATAGATGTAACACCTCAATGTTTCATCTTGAAGAAGAATCACCACCCGCAGGCCTTCGGATTATGCTGAATATCCTTATTTCTGGATTTTTCCTTATTTCAGGAAAAGCTGTTTCTGAAGGATCTAACGCCTAAACCAAGAGTTGCATGTCCTCGAGAAAGATAGATGTAACACATCAATGTTGCATCTTGAAGAAGAATCACCACCCGCAGGCCTTCGGATTCTGCTGAATATCCTTATTTCAGGATTTTTCCTTATTTCAGGAAATGTTGTTTCTGGAGGAGCTAACTCCTAATCCATGAGTTGTATGTCCTTGAGAAAGATAGATGTAACACATCAATGTTGCATCTTGAAGAAGAATCACCACCCGCAGGCCTTCAGATTCTGCTGAGTATCCTTATTTCAGGATTTTTTCCTTATTTCAAGAATTTCTGTTTTTGGAGGAGCTAACGCCTAAACCAGGAGTTGCATGTCCTTGAGAAAGATAGATGTAACACCTCAATGTTGCATCTTGAAGAAGAATGACCACCTGCGGGCCTTCAGATTCTGCTGAATATCCTTATTTCAGGATTTTTCCTTATTTCAGGAAATGCTGTTTCTGGAGGATCTAACGCCTAAACTAAGAGTTGCATGTCCTCGAGAAAGATAGATGTAACACATCAATGTTGCATCTTGAAGAAGAATCACCACCCGCAGGCCTTCGGATTCTGCTGAATATCCTTATTTCAGGATTTTTCCTTATTTCAGGAAATGTTGTTTCTGGAGGAGCTAACTCCTAATCCATGAGTTGTATGTCCTTGAGAAAGATAGATGTAACACATCAATGTTGCATCTTGAAGAAGAATCACCACCCGCAAGCCTTCAGATTCTGCTGAGTATCCTTATTTCAGGATTTTTTCCTTATTTCAAGAATTTCTGTTTTTGGAGGAGCTAACGCCTAAACCAGGAGTTGCATGTCCTTGAGAAAGATAGATGTAACACCTCAATGTTGCATCTTGAAGAAGAATGACCACCTGCGGGCCTTCAGATTCTGCTGAATATCGTTATTTCAGGATTTTTCCTTATTTCAGGAAATGCTGTTTCTGGAGGATCTAACGCCTAAACCAAGAGTTGCATGTCCTCGAGAAAGATAGATGTAACACCTCAATGTTGCATCTTGAAGAAGAATCACCACCTGCGGGCCTTCGGATTCTGCTGAATATCCTTATTTAAGGATTTTTCCTTATTTTAGGAAATGTTGTTTCTGGAGGAGTTAACGCCTAAACCAAGAGTTGTATATCCTTGAGAAAGATAGATGTAACTCCTCAATGTTGCATTTTGAAGAAGAATCCCCACCCGCAGACCTTCGGATTCTG
Organism: Trifolium repens; assembly: GCA_030408175.1. Lineage (NCBI taxonomy): Eukaryota > Viridiplantae > Streptophyta > Magnoliopsida > Fabales > Fabaceae > Trifolium > Trifolium repens. The sequence continues at coordinate 34,336,535 of CP125838.1, read as the reverse complement.
TTGAATATCCTTATTTCAGAAAATAGCTGTAACACCTCAGTGTTGCACCTTGAAGAAGAATCACCACCCGCGGGCCTTCGGATTCTGCCGAATATCCTTATTTCAGGATTTTCCCTTATTCCAGGAAATGTTGTTTTTAGAGGAGCTAACGCTACACCAGGAGTTGTATGTCCTTGAGAAAGATAGATGTAACACATCAATGTTGCATCTTTCAGAGGAATCACCACCCGCAGGCCTTCAGATTCTGCTGAATATCCTTATTTCAGGAAATGTTGTTTCTAGAGGAGCTAACGCCTAAACCAAGAGTTGTATGTCCTTGAGAAAGATAGATGTAACACCTCAATGTTTCATCATGAAGAAGAATCACCACCCGCAGGCCTTCAGATTCTGCTGAATATCCTTATTTCATGATTTTTTCCTTATTTCAGGAAATGCTGTTTCTAAGGGAGCTAACGCCTAAACCAGGAGTTGTATGTCCTTGAGAAATATAGATGTAACACCTCAATGTTGCATCTTGCAGAAGAATCACCACCCGCGGGCCTTCGGATTCTGTTGAATATCCTTATTTCAGGATTTTCCCTTATTCCAGGAAATGTTGTTTATAGAGGATCTAACGCATACACCAGGAGTTGTATGTCCTTGAAAAAGATAGATGTAACACCTCAATGTTGCATCTTGAAGAAGAATCACCACCCGCAGGCCTTCAGATTCTGTTGAATATCCTTATTTCAGGATTTTCCCTTATTCCAGGAAATGTTGTTTATAGAGGATCTAACGCCTACACCAGGAGTTGTATGTCCTTGAGAAAGATAGATGTAACACATCAATGTTGCATCTTGAAGAAGAATCACCACCCGCAGGCCTTCAGATTCTGCTGAATATCCTTATTTCAGGATTTTTTCCTTATTTCAAGAATTTCTGTTTCTGGAGGAGCTAACGCCTAAACCAGGAGTTGTATGTCCTTGAGAAAGATAGATGTAACACCTCAATGTTGCATCTTGAAGAAGAATGACCACCTGCGGGCCTTCAGATTCTGCTGAATATCCTTATTTCAGGATTTTTCCTTATTTCAGGAAATGCTGTTTCTGGAGGATCTAACGCCTAATCCAAGAGTTGCATGTCCTCGAGAAAGATAGATGTAACACCTCAATGTTGCATCTTGAAGAAGAATCACCACCTGCGGGCCTTCAGATTCTGCTGAATATCCTTATTTAAGGATTTTTCCTTATTTTAGGAAATGTTGTTTCTGGAGGAGCTAACGCCTAAACCAAGAGTTGTCTGTCCTTGAGAACGATAGATGTAACTCCTCAATGTTGCATCTTGAAGAAGAATCCCCACCCTCAGGCCTTCGGATTCTGTTGAATATCCTTATTTCAGTTTATAGCTGTAACACCTCAGTGTTGCACCTTGAAGAAGAATCACCACCCGCGGGCCTTCGAATTCTGCCGAATATCCTTATTTCAGGATTTTCCCTTATTCCAGGAAATGTTGTTTTTAGAGGAGCTAACGCCTACACCAGGAGTTGTATGTCCTTGAGAAAGATAGATGTAACACCTCAATGTTGCATCTTGAAGAAGAATCACCACCCGCGGGCCTTCGGATTCTGTTGAATATCCTTATTTCAGGATTTTCCCTTGTTCCTGGAAATGTTGTTTATAGAGGATCTAACGGCTACACCAGGAGTTGTATGTCCTTGAGAAAGATAGATGTAACACCTTAATGTTGCATCTTGAAGAAGAATGACCACCTGCGGGCCTTCAGATTCTGCTGAATATCCTTATTTCAGGAAATGCTGTTTCTGGAGGATCTAACGCCTAAACCAAGAGTTACATGTCCTCGAGAAAGATAGATGTAACACCTCAATGTTGCATCTTGAAGAAGAATCACCACCTGCGGGCCTTCGGATTCTGCTGAATATCCTTATTTAAGGATTTTTCCTTATTTTAGGAAATGTTGTTTCTGGAGGAGCTAACGCCTAAACCAAGAGTTGTATGTCCTTGAGAAAGATAGATGTAACTCCTCAATGTTGCATCTTGAAGAAGAATCCCCACCCGCAGGCCTTCGGATTCTGTTGAATATCCTTATTTCAGGATTTTTTTACTTATTTCAGAAAATAGTTGTAACACCTCAGTGTTGCACCTTGAAGAAGAATCACCACCCGCGGGCCTTCGGATTCTGCTGAATATCCTTAATTCAGGATTTTCCCTTATTCCAGGAAATGTTGTTTTTAGAGGAGCTAACGCCTACACCAGGAGTTGTATGTCCTTGAGAAAGATAGATGTAAAACATCAATGTTGCATCTTTAAGAAGAATCACCACCCGCAGGCCTTCAGATTCTGCTGAATATCCTTATTTCAGGAAATGTTGTTTCTAGAGGAGCTAACGCCTAAACCAAGATTTGTATGTCCTTGAGAAAGATAGATGTAACACCTCAATGTTTCATCTTGAAGAAGAATCACCACCCGCAGGCCTTCGGATTATGCTGAATATCCTTATTTCAGGATTTTTCCTTATTTCAAGAATTTCTGTTTCTGGAGGAGCTAACGCCTAAACCAGGAGTTGTATGTCCTTGAGAAAGATAGATGTAACACCTCAATGTTGCATCTTGAAGAAGAATCACCACCCGCGGGCCTTCGGATTCTGCTGAATATCCTTATTTCAGGATTTTCCCTTATTCCAGGAAATGTTGTTTTTAGAGGATCTAACGCCTACACCAGGAGTTGTATGTCCTTGAGAAAGATAGATGTAACACCTCAATGTTGCATCTTGAAGAAGAATCACCACCCGCAGGCCTTCAGATTCTGCTGAATATCCTTATTTCAGGATTTTTCCTTATTTCAGAAAATGTTGTTTCTGGAGGAGCTAACTCCTAATCCATGAGTTGTATGTCCTTGAGAAAGATAGATGTAACACATCAATGTTGCATCTTGAAGAAGAATCACCACCCGCAGGCCTTCAGATTCTGCTGAATATCCTTATTTCAGGATTTTTCCTTATTTCAGAAAATGTTGTTTCTGGAGGAGCTAACTCCTAATCCATGAGTTGTATGTCCTTGAGAAAGATAGATGTAACACATCAATGTTGCATCTTTAAGAAGAATCACCACCCGCAGGCCTTCAGATTCTGCTGAATATCCTTATTTCAGGAAATGTTGTTTCTAGAGGAGCTAACGCCTAAACCAAAAGTTGTATGTCCTTGAGAAAGATAGATGTAACACCTCAATGTTTCATCTTGAAGAAGAATCACCACCCGCAGGCCTTCGGATTATGCTGAATATCCTTATTTCTGGATTTTTCCTTATTTCAGGAAAAGCTGTTTCTGAAGGATCTAACGCCTAAACCAAGAGTTGCATGTCCTCGAGAAAGATAGATGTAACACATCAATGTTGCATCTTGAAGAAGAATCACCACCCGCAGGCCTTCGGATTCTGCTGAATATCCTTATTTCAGGATTTTTCCTTATTTCAGGAAATGTTGTTTCTGGAGGAGCTAACTCCTAATCCATGAGTTGTATGTCCTTGAGAAAGATAGATGTAACACATCAATGTTGCATCTTGAAGAAGAATCACCACCCGCAGGCCTTCAGATTCTGCTGAGTATCCTTATTTCAGGATTTTTTCCTTATTTCAAGAATTTCTGTTTTTGGAGGAGCTAACGCCTAAACCAGGAGTTGCATGTCCTTGAGAAAGATAGATGTAACACCTCAATGTTGCATCTTGAAGAAGAATGACCACCTGCGGGCCTTCAGATTCTGCTGAATATCCTTATTTCAGGATTTTTCCTTATTTCAGGAAATGCTGTTTCTGGAGGATCTAACGCCTAAACTAAGAGTTGCATGTCCTCGAGAAAGATAGATGTAACACATCAATGTTGCATCTTGAAGAAGAATCACCACCCGCAGGCCTTCGGATTCTGCTGAATATCCTTATTTCAGGATTTTTCCTTATTTCAGGAAATGTTGTTTCTGGAGGAGCTAACTCCTAATCCATGAGTTGTATGTCCTTGAGAAAGATAGATGTAACACATCAATGTTGCATCTTGAAGAAGAATCACCACCCGCAAGCCTTCAGATTCTGCTGAGTATCCTTATTTCAGGATTTTTTCCTTATTTCAAGAATTTCTGTTTTTGGAGGAGCTAACGCCTAAACCAGGAGTTGCATGTCCTTGAGAAAGATAGATGTAACACCTCAATGTTGCATCTTGAAGAAGAATGACCACCTGCGGGCCTTCAGATTCTGCTGAATATCGTTATTTCAGGATTTTTCCTTATTTCAGGAAATGCTGTTTCTGGAGGATCTAACGCCTAAACCAAGAGTTGCATGTCCTCGAGAAAGATAGATGTAACACCTCAATGTTGCATCTTGAAGAAGAATCACCACCTGCGGGCCTTCGGATTCTGCTGAATATCCTTATTTAAGGATTTTTCCTTATTTTAGGAAATGTTGTTTCTGGAGGAGTTAACGCCTAAACCAAGAGTTGTATATCCTTGAGAAAGATAGATGTAACTCCTCAATGTTGCATTTTGAAGAAGAATCCCCACCCGCAGACCTTCGGATTCTGTTGAATATCCTTATTTCAGAAAATAGCTGTAACACCTCAGTGTTGCACCTTGAAGAAGAATCACCACCCGCGGGCCTTCGGATTCTGCCGAATATCCTTATTTCAGGATTTTCCCTTATTCCAGGAAATGTTGTTTTTAGAGGAGCTAACGCTACACCAGGAGTTGTATGTCCTTGAGAAAGATAGATGTAACACATCAATGTTGCATCTTTCAGAGGAATCACCACCCGCAGGCCTTCAGATTCTGCTGAATATCCTTATTTCAGGAAATGTTGTTTCTAGAGGAGCTAACGCCTAAACCAAGAGTTGTATGTCCTTGAGAAAGATAGATGTAACACCTCAATGTTTCATCATGAAGAAGAATCACCACCCGCAGGCCTTCAGATTCTGCTGAATATCCTTATTTCATGATTTTTTCCTTATTTCAGGAAATGCTGTTTCTAAGGGAGCTAACGCCTAAACCAGGAGTTGTATGTCCTTGAGAAATATAGATGTAACACCTCAATGTTGCATCTTGCAGAAGAATCACCACCCGCGGGCCTTCGGATTCTGTTGAATATCCTTATTTCAGGATTTTCCCTTATTCCAGGAAATGTTGTTTATAGAGGATCTAACGCATACACCAGGAGTTGTATGTCCTTGAAAAAGATAGATGTAACACCTCAATGTTGCATCTTGAAGAAGAATCACCACCCGCGGGCCTTCAGATTCTGTTGAATATCCTTATTTCAGGATTTTCCCTTATTCCAGGAAATGTTGTTTATAGAGGATCTAACGCCTACACCAGGAGTTGTATGTCCTTGAGAAAGATAGATGTAACACATCAATGTTGCATCTTGAAGAAGAATCACCACCCGCAGGCCTTCAGATTCTGCTGAATATCCTTATTTCAGGATTTTTTCCTTATTTCAAGAATTTCTGTTTCTGGAGGAGCTAACGCCTAAACCAGGAGTTGTATGTCCTTGAGAAAGATAGATGTAACACCTCAATGTTGCATCTTGAAGAAGAATGACCACCTGCGGGCCTTCAGATTCTGCTGAATATCCTTATTTCAGGATTTTTCCTTATTTCAGGAAATGCTGTTTCTGGAGGATCTAACGCCTAATCCAAGAGTTGCATGTCCTCGAGAAAGATAGATGTAACACCTCAATGTTGCATCTTGAAGAAGAATCACCACCTGCGGGCCTTCAGATTCTGCTGAATATCCTTATTTAAGGATTTTTCCTTATTTTAGGAAATGTTGTTTCTGGAGGAGCTAACGCCTAAACCAAGAGTTGTATGTCCTTGAGAAAGATAGATGTAACTCCTCAATGTTGCATCTTGAAGAAGAATCCCCACCCTCAGGCCTTCGGATTCTGTTGAATATCCTTATTTCAGTTTATAGCTGTAACACCTCAGTGTTGCACCTTGAAGAAGAATCACCACCCGCGGGCCTTCGAATTCTGCCGAATATCCTTATTTCAGGATTTTCCCTTATTCCAGGAAATGTTGTTTTTAGAGGAGCTAACGCCTACACCAGGAGTTGTATGTCCTTGAGAAAGATAGATGTAACACATCAATGTTGCATCTTTAAGAAGAATCACCACCCGCGGGCCTTCAGATTCTGCTGAATATCCTTATTTCAGGAAATGTTGTTTCTAGAGGAGCTAACGCCTAAACCAAGAGTTGTATGTCCTTGAAAAAGATAGATGTAACACCTCAATGTTTCATCATGAAGAAGAATCACCACCCGCAGGCCTTCAGATTCTGCTGAATATCCTTATTTCATGATTTTTTCCTTATTTCAGGAAATGCTATTTCTGGAGGAGCTAACGCCTAAACCAGGAGTTGTATGTCCTTGAGAAATATAGATGTAACACCTCAATGTTGCATCTTGAAGAAGAATCACCACCCGCGGGCCTTCGGATTCTGTTGAATAACCTTATTTCAGGATTTTCCCTTATTCCAGGAAATGTTTTTTATAGAGGATCTAACGCCTACACCAGGAGTTGTATGTCCTTGAGAAAGATAGATGTAACACCTCAATGTTGCATCTTGAAGAAGAATGACCACCTGCGGGCCTTCAGATTCTGCTGAATATCCTTATTTAAGGATTTTTCCTTATTTTAGGAAATGTTGTTTCTGGAGGAGCTAACACCTAAACCATGAGTTGTATGTCCTTGAGAAAGATAGATGTAACACATCAATGTTGCATCTTGAAGAAGAATCACCACCCGCAGGCCTTCAGATTCTGCTGAATATCCTTATTTCAGGATTTTTTCCTTATTTCAAGAATTTCTGTTTCTGGAGGAGCTAACGCCTAAACCAGGAGTTGTATGTCCTTGAGAAAGATAGATGTAACACCTCAATGTTGCATCTTGAAGAAGAATGACCACCTGCGGGCCTTCAGATTCTGCTGAATATCCTTATTTCAGGATTTTTCCTTATTTCAGGAAATGCTGTTTCTGGAGGATCTAACGCCTAAACCAAGAGTTGCATGTCCTCGAGAAAGATAGATGTAACACCTCAATGTTGCATCTTGAAGAAGAATCACCACCTGCGGGCCTTCGGATTCTGCTGAATATCCTTATTTAAGGATTTTTCCTTATTTTAGGAAATGTTGTTTCTGGAGGAGCTAACGCCTAAACCAAGAGTTGTATATCCTTGAGAAAGATAGATGTAACTCCTCAATGTTGCATCTTGAAGAAGAATCCCCACCCGCAGGCCTTCGGATTCTGTTGAATATCCTTATTTCAGAAAATAGCTGTAACACCTCAGTGTTGCACCTTGAAGAAGAATCACCACCCGCGGGCCTTCGGATTCTGCCGAATATCCTTATTTCAGGATTTTCCCTTATTCCAGGAAATGTTGTTTTTAGAGGAGCTAACGCCTACACCAGGAGTTGTATGTCCTTGAGAAAGATAGATGTAACACATCAATGTTGCATCTTTAAGAAGAATCACCACCCGCAGGCCTTCAGATTCTGCTGAATATCCTTATTTCAGGAAATGTTGTTTCTAGAGGAGCTAACGCCTAAACCAAGAGTTGTATGTCCTTGAGAAAGATAGATGTAACACCTCAATGTTTCATCATGAAGAAGAATCACCACACGCAGGCCTTCAGATTCTGCTGAATATCCTTATTTCATGATTTTTTCCTTATTTCAGGAAATGCTGTTTCTGGAGGAGCTAACGCCTAAACCAGGAGTTGTATGTCCTTGAGAAATATAGATGTAACACCTCAATGTTGCATCTTGAAGAAGAATCACCACCCGCGGGCCTTCGGATTCTGTTGAATATCCTTATTTCAGGATTTTCCCTTATTCCAGGAAATGTTGTTTATAGAGGATCTAACGCATACACCAGGAGTTGTATGTGCTTGAGAAAGATAGATGTAACACCTCAATGTTGCATCTTGAAGAAGAATGACCACCTGCGGGCCTTCGGATTCTGCTGAATATCCTTATTTAAGGATTTTTCCTTATTTTAGGAAATGTTGTTTCTGGAGGAGCTAACGCCTAAACCAAGAGTTGTATATCCTTGAGAAAGATAGATGTAACTCCTCAATGTTGCATCTTGAAGAAGAATCCCCACCCGCAGGCCTTCGGATTCTGTTGAATATCCTTATTTCAGAAAATAGCTGTAACACCTCAGTGTTGCACCTTGAAGAAGAATCACCACCCGCGGGCCTTCGGATTCTGCCGAATATCCTTATTTCAGGATTTTCCCTTATTCCAGGAAATGTTGTTTTTAGAGGAGCTAACGCCTACACCAGGAGTTGTATGTCCTTGAGAAAGATAGATGTAACACATCAATGTTGCATCTTTAAGAAGAATCACCACCCGCAGGCCTTCAGATTCTGCTGAATATCCTTATTTCAGGAAATGTTGTTTCTAGAGGAGCTAACGCCTAAACCAAGAGTTGTATGTCCTTGAGAAAGATAGATGTAACACCTCAATGTTTCATCATGAAGAAGAATTACCACACGCAGGCCTTCAGATTCTGCTGAATATCCTTATTTCATGATTTTTTCCTTATTTCAGGAAATGCTGTTTCTGGAGGAGCTAACGCCTAAACCAGGAGTTGTATGTCCTTGAGAAATATAGATGTAACACCTCAATGTTGCATCTTGAAGAAGAATCACCACCCGCGGGCCTTCGGATTCTGTTGAATATCCTTATTTCAGGATTTTCCCTTATTCCAGGAAATGTTGTTTATAGAGGATCTAACGCATACACCAGGAGTTGTATGTGCTTGAGAAAGATAGATGTAACACCTCAATGTTGCATCATGAAGAAGAATGACCACCTGCGGGCCTTCAGATTCTGCTCAATATCCTTATTTCAGGATTTTTCCTTATTTCAGGAAAAGCTGTTTCTGGAGGATCTAACGCCTAAACCAAGAGTTGCATGTCCTCGAGAGAGATAGATGTAACACCTCAATGTTGCATCTTAAAGAAGAATCACCACCTGCGGGCCTTCGGATTATGCTGAATATCCTTATTTAAGGATTTTTCCTTATTTTAGGAAATGTTGTTTCTGGAGGAGCTAACACCTAAACCAAGAGTTGTATGTCCTTGAGAAAGATAGATGTAACTCCTCAATGTTGCATCTTAAAGAAGAATCCCCACCCGCAGGCCTTCGGATTGTGTTGAATATCCTTATTTCAGGATTTTTTCCTTATTTCAGAAAATAGCTGTAACACCTCAGTGTTGCACCTTGAAGAAGAATCACCACCCGCGGGCCTTCGGATTCTGCTGAATATCCTTATTTCAGGATTTTCCCTTATTCCAGGAAATGTTGTTTTTAGAGGAGCTAACGCCTACACCAGGAGTTGTATGTCCTTGAGAAAGATAGATGTAACACATCAATGTTGCATCTTTAAGAAGAATCACCACCCGCAGGCCTTCAGATTCTGCTGAATATCCTTATTTCAGGAAATGTTGTTTCTAGAGGAGCTAACGCCTAAACCAAGAGTTGTATGTCCTTGAGAAAGATAGATGTAACACCTCAATGTTTCATCATGAAGAAGAATCACCACACGCAGGCCTTCAGATTCTGCTGAATATCCTTATTTCATGATTTTTTCCTTATTTCAGGAAATGCTGTTTCTGGAGGAGCTAACGCCTAAACCAGGAGTTGTATGTCCTTGAGAAATATAGATGTAACACCTCAATGTTGCATCTTGAAGAAGAATCACCACCCGCGGGCCTTCGGATTCTGTTGAATATCCTTATTTCAGGATTTTCCCTTATTCCAGGAAATGTTGTTTATAGAGGATCTAACGCATACACCAGGAGTTGTATGTGCTTGAGAAAGATAGATGTAACACCTCAATGTTGCATCTTGAAGAAGAATGACCACCTGCGGGCCTTCGGATTCTGCTGAATATCCTTATTTAAGGATTTTTCCTTATTTTAGGAAATGTTGTTTCTGGAGGAGCTAACGCCTAAACCAAGAGTTGTATATCCTTGAGAAAGATAGATGTAACTCCTCAATGTTGCATCTTGAAGAAGAATCCCCACCCGCAGGCCTTCGGATTCTGTTGAATATCCTTATTTCAGAAAATAGCTGTAACACCTCAGTGTTGCACCTTGAAGAAGAATCACCACCCGCGGGCCTTCGGATTCTGCCGAATATCCTTATTTCAGGATTTTCCCTTATTCCAGGAAATGTTGTTTTTAGAGGAGCTAACGCCTACACCAGGAGTTGTATGTCCTTGAGAAAGATAGATGTAACACATCAATGTTGCATCTTTAAGAAGAATCACCACCCGCAGGCCTTCAGATTCTGCTGAATATCCTTATTTCAGGAAATGTTGTTTCTAGAGGAGCTAACGCCTAAACCAAGAGTTGTATGTCCTTGAGAAAGATAGATGTAACACCTCAATGTTTCATCATGAAGAAGAATCACCACACGCAGGCCTTCATATTCTGCTGAATATCCTTATTTCATGATTTTTTCCTTATTTCAGGAAATGCTGTTTCTGGAGGAGCTAACGCCTAAACCAGGAGTTGTATGTCCTTGAGAAATATAGATGTAACACCTCAATGATGCATCTTGAAGAAGAATCACCACCCGCGGGCCTTCGGATTCTGTTGAATATCCTTATTTCAGGATTTTCCCTTATTCCAGGAAATGTTGTTTATAGAGGATCTAACGCATACACCAGGAGTTGTATGTGCTTGAGAAAGATAGATGTAACACCTCAATGTTGCATCTTGAAGAAGAATGACCACCTGCGGGCCTTCAGATTCTGCTCAATATCCTTATTTCAGGATTTTTCCTTATTTCAGGAAAAGCTGTTTCTGGAGGATCTAACGCCTAAACCAAGAGTTGCATGTCCTCGAGAGAGATAGATGTAACACCTCAATGTTGCATCTTAAAGAAGAATCACCACCTGCGGGCCTTCGGATTATGCTGAATATCCTTATTTAAGGATTTTTCCTTATTTTAGGAAATGTTGTTTCTGGAGGAGCTAACACCTAAACCAAGAGTTGTATGTCCTTGAGAAAGATAGATGTAACTCCTCAATGTTGCATCTTAAAGAAGAATCCCCACCCGCAGGCCTTCGGATTGTGTTGAATATCCTTATTTCAGGATTTTTTCCTTATTTCAGAAAATAGCTGTAACACCTCAGTGTTGCACCTTGAAGAAGAATCACCACCCGCGGGCCTTCGGATTCTGCTGAATATCCTTATTTCAGGATTTTCCCTTATTCCAGGAAATGTTGTTTTTAGAGGAGCTAACGCCTACACCAGGAGTTGTATGTCCTTGAGAAAGATAGATGTAACACATCAATGTTGCATCTTTAAGAAGAATCACCACCCGCAGGCCTTCAGATTCTGCTGAATATCCTTATTTCAGGAAATGTTGTTTCTAGAGGAGCTAACGCCTAAACCAAAAGTTGTATGTCCTTGAGAAAGATAGATGTAACACCTCAATGTTTCATCTTGAAGAAGAATCACCACCCGCAGGCCTTCAGATTCTGCTGAATATCCTTATTTCAGGATTTTTTCCTTATTTCAAGAATTTCTGTTTCTGGAGGAGCTAACGCCTAAACCAGGAGTTGTATGTCCTTGAGAAAGATAGATGTAACACCTCAATGTTGCATCTTGAAGAAGAATGACCACCTGCGGGCCTTCAGATTCTGCTGAATATCCTTATTTCAGGATTTCTCCTTATTTCAGGAAATGCTGTTTCTGGAGGATCTAACGCCTAAACCAAGAGTTGCATGTCCTCGAGAAAGATAGATGTAACACCTCAATGTTGCATCTTGAAGAAGAATCACCACCTGCGGGCCTTCGGATTCTGCTGAATATCCTTATTTAAGGATTTTTCCTTATTTTAGGAAATGTTGTTTCTGGAGGAGCTAACGCCTAAACCAAGAGTTGTATATCCTTGAGAAAGATAGATGTAACTCCTCAATGTTGCATCTTGAAGAAGAATCCCCACCCGCAGGCCTTCGGATTCTGTTGAATATCCTTATTTCAGAAAATAGCTGTAACACCTCAGTGTTGCACCTTGAAGAAGAATCACCACCCGCGGGCCTTCGGATTCTGCCGAATATCCTTATTTCAGGATTTTCCCTTATTCCAGGAAATGTTGTTTTTAGAGGAGCTAACGCCTACTCCAGGAGTTGTATGTCCTTGAGAAAAATAGATGTAACACATCAATGTTGCATCTTTAAGAAGAATCACCACCCGCAGGCCTTCAGATTCTGCTGAATATCCTTATTTCAGGAAATGTTGTTTCTAGAGGAGCTAACGCCTAAACCAAGAGTTGTATGTCCTTGAGAAAGATAGATGTAACACCTCAATGTTTCATCTTGAAGAAGAATCACCACCCGCAGGCCTTCGGATTATGCTGAATATCCTTATTTCAGGATTTTTCCTTATTTCAGGAAATGCTGTTTCTGAAGGATCTAACGCCTAAACCAAGAGTTGCATGTCCTCGAGAAAGATAGATGTAACTCCTCAATGTTGCATCTTGAAGAAGAATCACCACCTGCGGGCATTCGGATTCTGCTGAATATCCTTATTTAAGGATTTTTCCTTATTTTAGGAAATGTTGTTTCTGGAGGAGCTAACGCCTAAACCAAGAGTTGTATATCCTTGAGAAAGATAGATGTAACTCCTCAATGTTGCATCTTGAAGAAGAATCCCCACCCGCAGGCCTTCGGATTTTGTTGAATATCCTTATTTCAGAAAATAGCTGTAACACCTCAGTGTTGCACCTTGAAGAAGAATCACCACCCGCGGGCCTTCGGATTCTGCTGAATATCCTTATTTCAGGATTTTCCCTTATTCCAGGAAATGTTGTTTTTAGAGGAGCTAACGCCTACACCAGGAGTTGTATGTCCTTGAGAAAGATAGATGTAACACATCAATGTTGCATCTTTAAGAAGAATCACCACCCGCAGGCCTTCAGATTCTGCTGAATATCCTTATTTCAGGAAATGTTGTTTCTAGAGGAGCTAACGCCTAAACCAAGAGTTGTATGTCCTTGAGAAAGATAGATGTAACACCTCAATGTTTCATCATGAAGAAGAATCACCACACGCAGGCCTTCAGATTCTGCTGAATATCCTTATTTCATGATTTTTTCCTTATTTCAGGAAATGCTGTTTCTGGAGGAGCTAACGCCTAAACCAGGAGTTGTATGTCCTTGAGAAATATAGATGTAACACCTCAATGTTGCATCTTGAAGAAGAATCACCACCCGCGGGCCTTCGGATTCTGTTGAATATCCTTATTTCAGGATTTTCCCTTATTCCAGGAAATGTTGTTTATAGAGGATCTAACGCATACACCAGGAGTTGTATGTGCTTGAGAAAGATAGATGTAACACCTCAATGTTGCATCTTGAAGAAGAATGACCACCTGCGGGCCTTCAGATTCTGCTCAATATCCTTATTTCAGGATTTTTCCTTATTTCAGGAAAAGCTGTTTCTGGAGGATCTAACGCCTAAACCAAGAGTTGCATGTCCTCGAGAGAGATAGATGTAACACCTCAATGTTGCATCTTAAAGAAGAATCACCACCTGCGGGCCTTCGGATTATGCTGAATATCCTTATTTAAGGATTTTTCCTTATTTTAGGAAATGTTGTTTCTGGAGGAGCTAACACCTAAACCAAGAGTTGTATGTCCTTGAGAAAGATAGATGTAACTCCTCAATGTTGCATCTTAAAGAAGAATCCCCACCCGCAGGCCTTCGGATTGTGTTGAATATCCTTATTTCAGGATTTTTTCCTTATTTCAGAAAATAGCTGTAACACCTCAGTGTTGCACCTTGAAGAAGAATCACCACCCGCGGGCCTTCGGATTCTGCTGAATATCCTTATTTCAGGATTTTCCCTTATTCCAGGAAATGTTGTTTTTAGAGGAGCTAACGCCTACACCAGGAGTTGTATGTCCTTGAGAAAGATAGATGTAACACATCAATGTTGCATCTTTAAGAAGAATCACCACCCGCAGGCCTTCAGATTCTGCTGAATATCCTTATTTCAGGAAATGTTGTTTCTAGAGGAGCTAACGCCTAAACCAAAAGTTGTATGTCCTTGAGAAAGATAGATGTAACACCTCAATGTTTCATCTTGAAGAAGAATCACCACCCGCAGGCCTTCAGATTCTGCTGAATATCCTTATTTCAGGATTTTTTCCTTATTTCAAGAATTTCTGTTTCTGGAGGAGCTAACGCCTAAACCAGGAGTTGTATGTCCTTGAGAAAGATAGATGTAACACCTCAATGTTGCATCTTGAAGAAGAATGACCACCTGCGGGCCTTCAGATTCTGCTGAATATCCTTATTTCAGGATTTCTCCTTATTTCAGGAAATGCTGTTTCTGGAGGATCTAACGCCTAAACCAAGAGTTGCATGTCCTCGAGAAAGATAGATGTAACACCTCAATGTTGCATCTTGAAGAAGAATCACCACCTGCGGGCCTTCGGATTCTGCTGAATATCCTTATTTAAGGATTTTTCCTTATTTTAGGAAATGTTGTTTCTGGAGGAGCTAACGCCTAAACCAAGAGTTGTATATCCTTGAGAAAGATAGATGTAACTCCTCAATGTTGCATCTTGAAGAAGAATCCCCACCCGCAGGCCTTCGGATTCTGTTGAATATCCTTATTTCAGAAAATAGCTGTAACACCTCAGTGTTGCACCTTGAAGAAGAATCACCACCCGCGGGCCTTCGGATTCTGCCGAATATCCTTATTTCAGGATTTTCCCTTATTCCAGGAAATGTTGTTTTTAGAGGAGCTAACGCCTACTCCAGGAGTTGTATGTCCTTGAGAAAGATAGATGTAACACATCAATGTTGCATCTTTAAGAAGAATCACCACCCGCAGGCCTTCAGATTCTGCTGAATATCCTTATTTCAGGAAATGTTGTTTCTAGAGGAGCTAACGCCTAAACCAAGAGTTGTATGTCCTTGAGAAAGATAGATGTAACACCTCAATGTTTCATCTTGAAGAAGAATCACCACCCGCAGGCCTTCGGATTATGCTGAATATCCTTATTTCAGGATTTTTCCTTATTTCAGGAAATGCTGTTTCTGAAGGATCTAACGCCTAAACCAAGAGTTGCATGTCCTCGAGAAAGATAGATGTAACTCCTCAATGTTGCATCTTGAAGAAGAATCACCACCTGCGGGCCTTCGGATTCTGCTGAATATCCTTATTTAAGGATTTTTCCTTATTTTAGGAAATGTTGTTTCTGGAGGAGCTAACGCCTAAACCAAGAGTTGTATATCCTTGAGAAAGATAGATGTAACTCCTCAATGTTGCATCTTGAAGAAGAATCCCCACCCGCAGGCCTTCGGATTTTGTTGAATATCCTTATTTCAGAAAATAGCTGTAACACCTCAGTGTTGCACCTTGAAGAAGAATCACCACCCGCGGGCCTTCGGATTCTGCTGAATATCCTTATTTCAGGATTTTCCCTTATTCCAGGAAATGTTGTTTTTAGAGGAGCTAACGCCTACACCAGGAGTTGTATGTCCTTGAGAAAGATAGATGTAACACATCAATGTTGCATCTTTAAGAAGAATCACCACCCGCAGGCCTTCAGATTCTGCTGAATATCCTTATTTCAGGAAATGTTGTTTCTAGAGGAGCTAACGCCTAAACCAAGAGTTGTATGTCCTTGAGAAAGATAGATGTAACACCTCAATGTTTCATCATGAAGAAGAATCACCACACGCAGGCCTTCAGATTCTGCTGAATATCCTTATTTCATGATTTTTTCCTTATTTCAGGAAATGCTGTTTCTGGAGGAGCTAACGCCTAAACCAGGAGTTGTATGTCCTTGAGAAATATAGATGTAACACCTCAATGTTGCATCTTGAAGAAGAATCACCACCCGCGGGCCTTCGGATTCTGTTGAATATCCTTATTTCAGGATTTTCCCTTATTCCAGGAAATGTTGTTTATAGAGGATCTAACGCATACACCAGGAGTTGTATGTGCTTGAGAAAGATAGATGTAACACCTCAATGTTGCATCTTGAAGAAGAATGACCACCTGTGGGCCTTCAGATTCTGCTCAATATCCTTATTTCAGGATTTTTCCTTATTTCAGGAAAAGCTGTTTCTGGAGGATCTAACGCCTAAACCAAGAGTTGCATGTCCTCGAGAGAGATAGATGTAACACCTCAATGTTGCATCTTAAAGAAGAATCACCACCTGCGGGCCTTCGGATTATGCTGAATATCCTTATTTAAGGATTTTTCCTTATTTTAGGAAATGTTGTTTCTGGAGGAGCTAACACCTAAACCAAGAGTTGTATGTCCTTGAGAAAGATAGATGTAACTCCTCAATGTTGCATCTTAAAGAAGAATCCCCACCCGCAGGCCTTCGGATTGTGTTGAATATCCTTATTTCAGGATTTTTTCCTTATTTCAGAAAATAGCTGTAACACCTCAGTGTTGCACCTTGAAGAAGAATCACCACCCGCGGGCCTTCGGATTCTGCTGAATATCCTTATTTCAGGATTTTCCCTTATTCCAGGAAATGTTGTTTTTAGAGGAGCTAACGCCTACACCAGGAGTTGTATGTCCTTGAGAAAGATAGATGTAACACATCAATGTTGCATCTTTAAGAAGAATCACCACCCGCAGGCCTTCAGATTCTGCTGAATATCCTTATTTCAGGAAATGTTGTTTCTAGAGGAGCTAACGCCTAAACCAAAAGTTGTATGTCCTTGAGAAAGATAGATGTAACACCTCAATGTTTCATCTTGAAGAAGAATCACCACCCGCAGGCCTTCAGATTCTGCTGAATATCCTTATTTCAGGATTTTTTCCTTATTTCAAGAATTTCTGTTTCTGGAGGAGCTAACGCCTAAACCAGGAGTTGTATGTCCTTGAGAAAGATAGATGTAACACCTCAATGTTGCATCTTGAAGAAGAATGACCACCTGCGGGCCTTCAGATTCTGCTGAATATCCTTATTTCAGGATTTCTCCTTATTTCAGGAAATGCTGTTTCTGGAGGATCTAACGCCTAAACCAAGAGTTGCATGTCCTCGAGAAAGATAGATGTAACACCTCAATGTTGCATCTTGAAGAAGAATCACCACCTGCGGGCCTTCGGATTCTGCTGAATATCCTTATTTAAGGATTTTTCCTTATTTTAGGAAATGTTGTTTCTGGAGGAGCTAACGCCTAAACCAAGAGTTGTATATCCTTGAGAAAGATAGATGTAACTCCTCAATGTTGCATCTTGAAGAAGAATCCCCACCCGCAGGCCTTCGGATTCTGTTGAATATCCTTATTTCAGAAAATAGCTGTAACACCTCAGTGTTGCACCTTGAAGAAGAATCACCACCCGCGGGCCTTCGGATTCTGCCGAATATCCTTATTTCAGGATTTTCCCTTATTCCAGGAAATGTTGTTTTTAGAGGAGCTAACGCCTACTCCAGGAGTTGTATGTCCTTGAGAAAGATAGATGTAACACATCAATGTTGCATCTTTAAGAAGAATCACCACCCGCAGGCCTTCAGATTCTGCTGAATATCCTTATTTCAGGAAATGTTGTTTCTAGAGGAGCTAACGCCTAAACCAAGAGTTGTATGTCCTTGAGAAAGATAGATGTAACACCTCAATGTTTCATCTTGAAGAAGAATCACCACCCGCAGGCCTTCGGATTATGCTGAATATCCTTATTTGTGGATTTTTCCTTATTTCAGGAAATGCTGTTTCTGAAGGATCTAACGCCTAAACCAAGAGTTGCATGTCCTCGAGAAAGATAGATGTAACTCCTCAATGTTGCATCTTGAAGAAGAATCACCACCTGCGGGCCTTCGGATTCTGCTGAATATCCTTATTTAAGGATTTTTCCTTATTTTAGGAAATGTTGTTTCTGGAGGAGCTAACGCCTAAACCAAGAGTTGTATATCCTTGAGAAAGATAGATGTAACTCCTCAATGTTGCATCTTGAAGAAGAATCCCCACCCGCAGGCCTTCGGATTTTGTTGAATATCCTTATTTCAGAAAATAGCTGTAACACCTCAGTGTTGCACCTTGAAGAAGAATCACCACCCGCGGGCCTTCGGATTCTGCTGAATATCCTTATTTCAGGATTTTCCCTTATTCCAGGAAATGTTGTTTTTAGAGGAGCTAACGCCTACACCAGGAGTTGTATGTCCTTGAGAAAGATAGATGTAACACATCAATGTTGCATCTTTAAGAAGAATCACCACCCGCAGGCCTTCAGATTCTGCTGAATATCCTTATTTCAGGAAATGTTGTTTCTAGAGGAGCTAACGCCTAAACCAAGAGTTGTATGTCCTTGAGAAAGATAGATGTAACACCTCAATGTTTCATCATGAAGAAGAATCACCACACGCAGGCCTTCAGATTCCGCTGAATATCCTTATTTCATGATTTTTTCCTTATTTCAGGAAATGCTGTTTCTGGAGGAGCTAACGCCTAAACCAGGAGTTGTATGTCCTTGAGAAATATAGATGTAACACCTCAATGTTGCATCTTGAAGAAGAATCACCACCCGCGGGCCTTCGGATTCTGTTGAATATCCTTATTTCAGGATTTTCCCTTATTCCAGGAAATGTTGTTTATAGAGGATCTAACGCATACACCAGGAGTTGTATGTGCTTGAGAAAGATAGATGTAACACCTCAATGTTGCATCTTGAAGAAGAATGACCACCTGCGGGCCTTCAGATTCTGCTGAATATCCTTATTTCAGGATTTTTCCTTATTTCAGGAAAAGCTGTTTCTGGAGGATCTGACGCCTAAACCAAGAGTTGCATGTCCTCGAGAAAGATAGATGTAACACCTCAATGTTGCATCTTAAAGAAGAATCACCACCTGCGGGCCTTCGGATTATGCTGAATATCCTTATTTAAGGATTTTTCCTTATTTTAGGAAATGTTGTTTCTGGAGGAGCTAACACCTAAACCAAGAGTTGTATGTCCTTGAGAAAGATAGATGTAACTCCTCAATGTTGCATCTTAAAGAAGAATCCCCACCCGCAGGCCTTCGGATTGTGTTGAATATCCTTATTTCAGGATTTTTTCCTTATTTCAGAAAATAGCTGTAACACCTCAGTGTTGCACCTTGAAGAAGAATCACCACCCGCGGGCCTTCGGATTCTGCTGAATATCCTTATTTCAGGATTTTCCCTTATTCCAGGAAATGTTGTTTTTAGAGGAGCTAACGCCTACACCAGGAGTTGTATGTCCTTGAGAAAGATAGATGTAACACATCAATGTTGCATCTTTAAGAAGAATCACCACCCGCAGGCCTTCAGATTCTGCTGAATATCCTTATTTCAGGAAATGTTGTTTCTAGAGGAGCTAACGCCTAAACCAAAAGTTGTATGTCCTTGGAAAGATAGATGTAACACCTCAATGTTTCATCTTGAAGAAGAATCACCACCCGCAGGCCTTCAGATTCTGCTGAATATCCTTATTTCAGGATTTTTTCCTTATTTCAAGAATTTCTGTTTCTGGAGGAGCTAACGCCTAAACCAGGAGTTGTATGTCCTTGAGAAAGATAGATGTAACACCTCAATGTTGCATCTTGAAGAAGAATGACCACCTGCGGGCCTTCAGATTCTGCTGAATATCCTTATTTCAGGATTTCTCCTTATTTCAGGAAATGCTGTTTCTGGAGGATCTAACGCCTAAACCAAGAGTTGCATGTCCTCGAGAAAGATAGATGTAACACCTCAATGTTGCATCTTGAAGAAGAATCACCACCTGCGGGCCTTCGGATTCTGCTGAATATCCTTATTTAAGGATTTTTCCTTATTTTAGGAAATGTTGTTTCTGGAGGAGCTAACGCCTAAACCAAGAGTTGTATATCCTTGAGAAAGATAGATGTAACTCCTCAATGTTGCATCTTGAAGAAGAATCCCCACCCGCAGGCCTTCGGATTCTGTTGAATATCCTTATTTCAGAAAATAGCTGTAACACCTCAGTGTTGCACCTTGAAGAAGAATCACCACCCGCGGGCCTTCGGATTCTGCCGAATATCCTTATTTCAGGATTTTCCCTTATTCCAGGAAATGTTGTTTTTAGAGGAGCTAACGCCTACTCCAGGAGTTGTATGTCCTTGAGAAAGATAGATGTAACACATCAATGTTGCATCTTTAAGAAGAATCACCACCCGCAGGCCTTCAGATTCTGCTGAATATCCTTATTTCAGGAAATGTTGTTTCTAGAGGAGCTAACGCCTAAACCAAGAGTTGTATGTCCTTGAGAAAGATAGATGTAACACCTCAATGTTTCATCTTGAAGAAGAATCACCACCCGCAGGCCTTCGGATTATGCTGAATATCCTTATTTCAGGATTTTTCCTTATTTCAGGAAATGCTGTTTCTGAAGGATCTAACGCCTAAACCAAGAGTTGCATGTCCTCGAGAAAGATAGATGTAACTCCTCAATGTTGCATCTTGAAGAAGAATCACCACCTGCGGGCCTTCGGATTCTGCTGAATATCCTTATTTAAGGATTTTTCCTTATTTTAGGAAATGTTGTTTCTGGAGGAGCTAACGCCTAAACCAAGAGTTGTATATCCTTGAGAAAGATAGATGTAACTCCTCAATGTTGCATCTTGAAGAAGAATCCCCACCCGCAGGCCTTCGGATTTTGTTGAATATCCTTATTTCAGAAAATAGCTGTAACACCTCAGTGTTGCACCTTGAAGAAGAATCACCACCCGCGGGCCTTCGGATTCTGCTGAATATCCTTATTTCAGGATTTTCCCTTATTCCAGGAAATGTTGTTTTTAGAGGAGCTAACGCCTACACCAGGAGTTGTATGTCCTTGAGAAAGATAGATGTAACACATCAATGTTGCATCTTTAAGAAGAATCACCACCCGCAGGCCTTCAGATTCTGCTGAATATCCTTATTTCAGGAAATGTTGTTTCTAGAGGAGCTAACGCCTAAACCAAGAGTTGTATGTCCTTGAGAAAGATAGATGTAACACCTCAATGTTTCATCATGAAGAAGAATCACCACACGCAGGCCTTCAGATTCCGCTGAATATCCTTATTTCATGATTTTTTCCTTATTTCAGGAAATGCTGTTTCTGGAGGAGCTAACGCCTAAACCAGGAGTTGTATGTCCTTGAGAAATATAGATGTAACACCTCAATGTTGCATCTTGAAGAAGAATCACCACCCGCGGGCCTTCGGATTCTGTTGAATATCCTTATTTCAGGATTTTCCCTTATTCCAGGAAATGTTGTTTATAGAGGATCTAACGCATACACCAGGAGTTGTATGTGCTTGAGAAAGATAGATGTAACACCTCAATGTTGCATCTTGAAGAAGAATGACCACCTGCGGGCCTTCAGATTCTGCTGAATATCCTTATTTCAGGATTTTTCCTTATTTCAGGAAAAGCTGTTTCTGGAGGATCTGACGCCTAAACCAAGAGTTGCATGTCCTCGAGAAAGATAGATGTAACACCTCAATGTTGCATCTTAAAGAAGAATCACCACCTGCGGGCCTTCGGATTATGCTGAATATCCTTATTTAAGGATTTTTCCTTATTTTAGGAAATGTTGTTTCTGGAGGAGCTAACACCTAAACCAAGAGTTGTATGTCCTTG
The DNA here is from genome assembly GCA_030408175.1 of Trifolium repens. Taxonomy (NCBI): domain Eukaryota; kingdom Viridiplantae; phylum Streptophyta; class Magnoliopsida; order Fabales; family Fabaceae; genus Trifolium; species Trifolium repens. The sequence continues at coordinate 34,314,918 of CP125838.1, read as the reverse complement.
AGAAAGATAGATGTAACTCCTCAATGTTGCATCTTAAAGAAGAATCCCCACCCGCAGGCCTTCGGATTGTGTTGAATATCCTTATTTCAGGATTTTTTCCTTATTTCAGAAAATAGCTGTAACACCTCAGTGTTGCACCTTGAAGAAGAATCACCACCCGCGGGCCTTCGGATTCTGCTGAATATCCTTATTTCAGTATTTTCCCTTATTCCAGGAAATGTTGTTTTTAGAGGAGCTAACGCCTACACCAGGAGTTGTATGTCCTTGAGAAAGATAGATGTAACACATCAATGTTGCATCTTTAAGAAGAATCACCACCCGCAGGCCTTCAGATTCTGCTGAATATCCATATTTCAGGAAATGTTGTTTCTAGAGGAGCTAACGCCTAAACCAAAAGTTGTATGTCCTTGAGAAAGATAGATGTAACACCTCAATGTTTCATCTTGAAGAAGAATCACCACCCGCAGGCCTTCAGATTCTGCTGAATATCCTTATTTCAGGATTTTTTCCTTATTTCAAGAATTTCTGTTTCTGGAGGAGCTAACGCCTAAACCAGGAGTTGTATGTCCTTGAGAAAGATAGATGTAACACCTCAATGTTGCATCTTGAAGAAGAATGACCACCTGCGGGCCTTCAGATTCTGCTGAATATCCTTATTTCAGGATTTTTCCTTATTTCAGGAAATGCTGTTTCTGGAGGATCTAATGCCTAAACCAAGAGTTGCATGTCCTCGAGAAAGATAGATGTAACACCTCAATGTTGCATCTTGAAGAAGAATCACCACCTGCGGGCCTTCGAATTCTGCTGAATATCCTTATTTAAGGATTTTTCCTTATTTTAGGAAATGTTGTTTCTGGAGGAGCTAACGCCTAAACCAAGAGTTGTATATCCTTGAGAAAGATAGATGTAATTCCTCAATGTTGCATCTTGAAGAAGAATCCCCACCCGCAGGCCTTCGAATTCTGTTGAATATCCTTATTTCAGAAAATAGCTGTAACACCTCAGTGTTGCACCTTGAAGAAGAATCACCACCCGCGGGCCTTCGGATTCTGCCGAATATCCTTATTTCAGGATTTTCCCTTATTCCAGGAAATGTTGTTTTTAGAGGAGCTAACGCCTACACCAGGAGTTGTATGTCCTTGAGAAAGATAGATGTAACACATCAATGTTGCATCTTTAAGAAGAATCACCACCCGCAGGCCTTCAGATTCTGCTGAATATCCTTATTTCAGGAAATGCTGTTTCTGAAGGATCTAACGCCTAAACCAAGAGTTGCATGTCCTCGAGAAAGATAGATGTAACACCTCAATGTTGCATCTTGAAGAAGAATCACCACCTGCGGGCCTTCGGATTCTGCTGAATATCCTTATTTAAGGATTTTTCCTTATTTTAGGAAATGTTGTTTCTGGAGGAGCTAACGCCTAAACCAAGAGTTGTATATCCTTGAGAAAGATAGATGTAACTCCTCAATGTTGCATCTTGAAGAAGAATCCCCACCCGCAGGCCTTCGGATTTTGTTGAATATCCTTATTTCAGAAAATAGCTGTAACACCTCAGTGTTGCACCTTGAAGAAGAATCACCACCCGCGGGCCTTCGGATTCTGCTGAATATCCTTATTTCAGGATTTTCCCTTATTCCAGGAAATGTTGTTTTTAGAGGAGCTAACGCCTACACCAGGAGTTGTATGTCCTTGAGAAAGATAGATGTAACACATCAATGTTGCATCTTTAAGAAGAATCACCACCCGCAGGCCTTCAGATTCTGCTGAATATCCTTATTTCAGGAAATGTTGTTTCTAGAGGAGCTAACGCCTAAACCAAGAGTTGTATGTCCTTGAGAAAGATAGATGTAACACCTCAATGTTTCATCATGAAGAAGAATCACCACACGCAGGCCTTCAGATTCTGCTGAATATCCTTATTTCATGATTTTTTCCTTATTTCAGGAAATGCTGTTTCTGGAGGAGCTAACGCCTAAACCAGGAGTTGTATGTCCTTGAGAAATATAGATGTAACACCTCAATGTTGCATCTTGAAGAAGAATCACCACCCGCGGGCCTTCGGATTCTGTTGAATATCCTTATTTCAGGATTTTCCCTTATTCCAGGAAATGTTGTTTATAGAGGATCTAACGCATACACCAGGAGTTGTATGTGCTTGAGAAAGATAGATGTAACACCTCAATGTTGCATCTTGAAGAAGAATGACCACCTGCGGGCCTTCAGATTCTGCTCAATATCCTTATTTCAGGATTTTTCCTTATTTCAGGAAAAGCTGTTTCTGGAGGATCTAACGCCTAAACCAAGAGTTGCATGTCCTCGAGAGAGATAGATGTAAAACCTCAATGTTGCATCTTAAAGAAGAATCACCACCTGCGGGCCTTCGGATTATGCTGAATATCCTTATTTAAGGATTTTTCCTTATTTTAGGAAATGTTGTTTCTGGAGGAGCTAACACCTAAACCAAGAGTTGTATGTCCTTGAGAAAGATAGATGTAACTCCTCAATGTTGCATCTTAAAGAAGAATCCCCACCCGCAGGCCTTCGGATTGTGTTGAATATCCTTATTTCAGGATTTTTTCCTTATTTCAGAAAATAGCTGTAACACCTCAGTGTTGCACCTTGAAGAAGAATCACCACCCGCGGGCCTTCGGATTCTGCTGAATATCCTTATTTCAGGATTTTCCCTTATTCCAGGAAATGTTGTTTTTAGAGGAGCTAACGCCTACACCAGGAGTTGTATGTCCTTGAGAAAGATAGATGTAACACATCAATGTTGCATCTTTAAGAAGAATCACCACCCGCAGGCCTTCAGATTCTGCTGAATATCCTTATTTCAGGAAATGTTGTTTCTAGAGGAGCTAACGCCTAAACCAAAAGTTGTATGTCCTTGAGAAAGATAGATGTAACACCTCAATGTTTCATCTTGAAGAAGAATCACCACCCGCAGGCCTTCAGATTCTGCTGAATATCCTTATTTCAGGATTTTTTCCTTATTTCAAGAATTTCTGTTTCTGGAGGAGCTAACGCCTAAACCAGGAGTTGTATGTCCTTGAGAAAGATAGATGTAACACCTCAATGTTGCATCTTGAAGAAGAATGACCACCTGCGGGCCTTCAGATTCTGCTGAATATCCTTATTTCAGGATTTCTCCTTATTTCAGGAAATGCTGTTTCTGGAGGATCTAACGCCTAAACCAAGAGTTGCATGTCCTCGAGAAAGATAGATGTAACACCTCAATGTTGCATCTTGAAGAAGAATCACCACCTGCGGGCCTTCGGATTCTGCTGAATATCCTTATTTAAGGATTTTTCCTTATTTTAGGAAATGTTGTTTCTGGAGGAGCTAACGCCTAAACCAAGAGTTGTATATCCTTGAGAAAGATAGATGTAACTCCTCAATGTTGCATCTTGAAGAAGAATCCCCACCCGCAGGCCTTCGGATTCTGTTGAATATCCTTATTTCAGAAAATAGCTGTAACACCTCAGTGTTGCACCTTGAAGAAGAATCACCACCCGCGGGCCTTCGGATTCTGCCGAATATCCTTATTTCAGGATTTTCCCTTATTCCAGGAAATGTTGTTTTTAGAGGAGCTAACGCCTACTCCAGGAGTTGTATGTCCTTGAGAAAGATAGATGTAACACATCAATGTTGCATCTTTAAGAAGAATCACCACCCGCAGGCCTTCAGATTCTGCTGAATATCCTTATTTCAGGAAATGTTGTTTCTAGAGGAGCTAACGCCTAAACCAAGAGTTGTATGTCCTTGAGAAAGATAGATGTAACACCTCAATGTTTCATCTTGAAGAAGAATCACCACCCGCAGGCCTTCGGATTATGCTGAATATCCTTATTTGTGGATTTTTCCTTATTTCAGGAAATGCTGTTTCTGAAGGATCTAACGCCTAAACCAAGAGTTGCATGTCCTCGAGAAAGATAGATGTAACTCCTCAATGTTGCATCTTGAAGAAGAATCACCACCTGCGGGCCTTCGGATTCTGCTGAATATCCTTATTTAAGGATTTTTCCTTATTTTAGGAAATGTTGTTTCTGGAGGAGCTAACGCCTAAACCAAGAGTTGTATATCCTTGAGAAAGATAGATGTAACTCCTCAATGTTGCATCTTGAAGAAGAATCCCCACCCGCAGGCCTTCGGATTTTGTTGAATATCCTTATTTCAGAAAATAGCTGTAACACCTCAGTGTTGCACCTTGAAGAAGAATCACCACCCGCGGGCCTTCGGATTCTGCTGAATATCCTTATTTCAGGATTTTCCCTTATTCCAGGAAATGTTGTTTTTAGAGGAGCTAACGCCTACACCAGGAGTTGTATGTCCTTGAGAAAGATAGATGTAACACATCAATGTTGCATCTTTAAGAAGAATCACCACCCGCAGGCCTTCAGATTCTGCTGAATATCCTTATTTCAGGAAATGTTGTTTCTAGAGGAGCTAACGCCTAAACCAAGAGTTGTATGTCCTTGAGAAAGATAGATGTAACACCTCAATGTTTCATCATGAAGAAGATGTAAGTGCACCAGTTCATCCTCATGTTTTAATAATTGTCAAAACACATGAAAATAGGTTGAACATATTTTGGCAAACTTTACAAATGACTTGACAACAAAGAACTATTTTCAAAACCTTGAAAAACTGACTTTTTGGTGTTTTGTATCGATACATACATTTCTGTATCGATACAAATGTCCTGAAACTTGTTCTGGTACATTTTGAGCACTTTGTATCGATACACACAGGCTCTGTATCGATACAAAGCTTCTATACAAAAACAGAATGTTCCATATGATTCGAAACATGCTTGCATGTATCGATACATGTGTATATGTTCTGAAAAACCAGCAAGCTTCATATGATTCGAAGCATGCTTGCATGCTTAGATACATATCAGTCAAGATTTCAAGATTCTGATGTTTGTATCGATACATCACGTGTTTGTATCGATACAAAGGTCAAGATTTTCAAAATTGAACGTTGGTCAAGGGCTTTGTATCGATACAAACAATCATTTGTATCGATACATCTACTGAAAATTATGCCTAAATTTGCTCATTCTATTTTCTCTTTAAATAGCAATGTGTGGGTTCCTTTGTAAGTAATAAAACAATCACAGTAACTGAACACAACTGAGAAATCTAGTGAGAATCATTGAGAGAGCAAGAAGTGCTTTGGGTAAAACACTTTGGATACAATTTGGGTGAAAAAAATTGGGATCAAAGTGTTATCCTTCACAAGATCATCATCTTCCATCAAGTTGCAACAATTGAAGATTGAGTATGGGATCAATCATTTAGGAGTTGTACGCTTGGTCGATAACGTTCGGTGCGATTCGTGGTGAAGCAGATTCGCGATCGGGTTGATTTGTGCAAGGAGGTTGGATTGCTCACTAGGGATCCAAGATTGTTCGATATCTTGGAGGATCAATTGAGAAGAATCGAAGGACTCAGCTGGACGATCGTTGCAAGGAGTTGCACGGGTAGGATCGTTGGAATCAGAGGGTGAAGATTCGTTCGTCGATTGAGGGTTTGCATAGTTTTACATTTCGAGTCAATAGGGTTATTGATTGCTTTGTAATTTGTGCACTTGTGTTCAAGTTGTTTTTCATTCTATACATATCTCAAATAACCCGTTTGGTTATTTGGGGGGAGACGTACTCGGACATACGCGTGGACGACGCGAAATCCGGGGAACTCCCTAATCAAATCCTCGTGTGTTGATTGCATTACTTTCATTCTTTATTGCTTTCATTATATTCGTAAACAATTGAATTTGTGTGTTCGTAAGTGTTCACAAGGATTCAATTGTTATTATCTTGTGTTGTGAATTGTTTTTGAAAGAATCGAATAACTTGCTTGGAAACGTTGTTGTTAATTGAATTAGTTTTTGAATATCTTATTCCGATCGACTTTTCCTCAATACGTTTTATCGGCTTAGTTACTTTTTCAATAAGTCAAAACGGTGCAAAGAGACTACCGATCCCGGAGTCGCTTCCGCACGCACGTTTAACCGAACAATTTTTTAAAAACTCAATTGGTTAACGGAACCACTTATTCACCCCCCTCTAAGTGGTTAGCCTCGTAGTCTAACAAGTGGCATCAAGAGCCCGGTTGATTTTAAACGATTAAACCGAGTAATTTGTGCCTATTATTAGACAACATGGCTTTTGCACCAAAAGGGGCGTATAATAGGGCTCCGGTATTCAATGGAGATCATTTTGACTATTGGAAAAGTAGCATGCGTATTCATATCAATTCTTTTGATAGTGAAGTGTGGAATGCCATTGAGAATGGTCCGTTTGCTCCAACTATAACGGATGCTCATGGTGTTGTCACAAATAAGCCAATGGCACAATGGACGGATGAGGAAAAGAAGAAAGTCAATTACGATGCGAAGGCACAAAACATTTTAATATCATCCCTTGGGATTGATCAATTCTATCATGTGTCGCATTGTGAATCGGCTAAGGAAATGTGGGACACATTGGTTACTCACTTTGAGGGTACCAATGATGTCAAGATATCCAAAATTAATACTTTGACACAAGAATTTGAGTTGTTTCATATGCTAGATGGAGAATCCATCGAGGATATGCAACAACGCTTTATCAAAATCACCAACAAGTTACACGGTTTGGGAAAACCAATTTCCAACCAAGATGCTACTAACAAAATTTTAAGATGTCTTAGTAGGAATTGGCAACCTAAGGTCACCGCGATTAAGGAAGCTAATGATCTTACCTCATTGAATCTTACAACTTTGTTTGGCAAACTCACGGAGCATGAACATGTGCTAAACTTGCTAGAAAAGCATGAGAAAAGCGAAAAGAAGGTAAAGCACAATGACAAGGAAAAGGAAAAGGACAAGAGGTCTATAGCTCTAAAAGCCTCTACTTCAAAGTCCACCAAGTCCAAAAGGATAGAGCATGTGGAAAGTAGCTCAAGCGAAGATGATTCCGATGATGAGGAAATGGGACTCTTCGTTAGGCGCTACAATAGGTATGTGAAGAAAAATGGGATAAGGCACTCCGATGAAAATCTTAAGAAATATCGGAAAGATAGTGGTTACCATAGAAGGAAGGAAGATGTCAAGTACTCTAAAAAGGGAGCATGTTATGAATGTGGACAAATCGGTCACTTTAAACCGGATTGTCCCAAGCTCAAGAGAAAGGAGAAAGAATCACCTTCATTCAAAAAGGGAAGATTCTACTCTTTAACTTTGCTTTATACATATTTTGTTTAGCATTTGTGTTTGTGATCATATACATGCATTTTCTATCTTAATATGATATAAGTTTTGATATTTGTCTAATCCTCCATTTCCAAGAATTCTTACTCAAAAATATTAATAAGTTTTTGAGCTTTATACGTCTCAAATGGGGATTTGACAAAAATCATTACAACTATCTTATTAAGTTCATATTAGAATGTATATGTTATGTTTAGCATCTATGTGTAATTTTTGCATACATACATAGATATATATATATTTTTCGCATATGATTGTTTGTGGTACTTTAACTATGTTATGTGATTTCTTTTATCATGCATCTATGGTTTAACATGTGTTCTCATGTTAAGATTTGCTTTGGTATTGCTTTGGTTCACATATATACGCATATACCATCATGATTGTATGTGTTTCTTTCATACGTGTTAATTGAAAATCATCGAAATTTCTTTTTGAACCTTTTGATTCATGTGATTTGAGAAAAATTGAAAATAATGTGTTTTGGATCGATACAATGAATTGTGGATGGATACATGTCAGTTATTTTTCAAAATTTCAAATTTTTCAAAATTAACCTGACTTGTATCGATACATACAAGTGTGTATCGATACATGGCGTGCTGAGAAAAACAGCAAGGCGACCATGCTTCGAAACACACAGGTATGCTTCGATACATGCTTCAATTTAACTGACTTGTATCGATACATATCACTGTTTGTATCGATACAAACGCGTAAAAACTGAATTTATATGTTATTTTTCTTTCATTCTTCATCAAACTTCATTCTTTCATTTTTCTTTCTTTCATTCTTTCATTCTTTCATTTTTGTAATGTTGCTATGTTTTGAGCAACATTTCACTTTGGCTTGTATGACTTCATTTTGAATTATTTCGTATGTTTGGATTATTATTGTATGTTTATGCATTTAATTGCATGGTTTTGTTTATTTTTCGTCCCATATTTTGGTATGTTTTATTACAAAAATGTCGATGTGTTTTAAATAATCATGAGTTGGTTTATGGTTTGTCGTTCTACATTCCATGTGTTATCATGATATTTGGTATTCGTCATTGATATATTGTGGCATATCGTTATATGTAATTATTTTGATTAGGATACTATATCATAAAGTGCATTTCGACAAATGTAAGTGCACGATATGTTTAATAGATGGAAAATTTGCTTGGACTTGTTACTGCTAATGTGCTCTCTTCTTCTTTTTGATATTGTCAAAGGGGGAGAGATTTGGATGCACAAGCTAAAGGATCATCAAACGCATTATGGCATCAACTCAGGGGGAGCAAGCTTTTGTGATTAAGCCTTGGTGTTGTTTTTGCGTCTGTATATCATTGCTATTTTTATTTGCATAATAGGTATAGGCTTAGTTTAGCTTATGCATAGTTTTGACAATTATCAAAAAGGGGGAGAATGTAAGTGCACCAGTTCATCCTCATGTTTTAATAATTGTCAAAACACATGAAAATAGGTTGAACATATTTTGGCAAACTTTACAAATGACTTGACAACAAAGAACTATTTTCAAAACCTTGAAAAACTGACTTTTTGGTGTTTTGTATCGATACATACATTTCTGTATCGATACAAATGTCCTGAAACTTGTTCTGGTACATTTTGAGCACTTTGTATCGATACACACAGGCTCTGTATCGATACAAAGCTTCTATACAAAAACAGAATGTTCCATATGATTCGAAACATGCTTGCATGTATCGATACATGTGTATATGTTCTGAAAAACCAGCAAGCTTCATATGATTCGAAGCATGCTTGCATGCTTAGATACATATCAGTCAAGATTTCAAGATTCTGATGTTTGTATCGATACATCACGTGTTTGTATCGATACAAAGGTCAAGATTTTCAAAATTGAACGTTGGTCAAGGGCTTTGTATCGATACAAACAATCATTTGTATCGATACATCTACTGAAAATTATGCCTAAATTTGCTCATTCTATTTTCTCTTTAAATAGCAATGTGTGGGTTCCTTTGTAAGTAATAAAACAATCACAGTAACTGAACACAACTGAGAAATCTAGTGAGAATCATTGAGAGAGCAAGAAGTGCTTTGGGTAAAACACTTTGGATACAATTTGGGTGAAAAAAATTGGGATCAAAGTGTTATCCTTCACAAGATCATCATCTTCCATCAAGTTGCAACAATTGAAGATTGAGTATGGGATCAATCATTTAGGAGTTGTACGCTTGGTCGATAACGTTCGGTGCGATTCGTGGTGAAGCAGATTCGCGATCGGGTTGATTTGTGCAAGGAGGTTGGATTGCTCACTAGGGATCCAAGATTGTTCGATATCTTGGAGGATCAATTGAGAAGAATCGAAGGACTCAGCTGGACGATCGTTGCAAGGAGTTGCACGGGTAGGATCGTTGGAATCAGAGGGTGAAGATTCGTTCGTCGATTGAGGGTTTGCATAGTTTTACATTTCGAGTCAATAGGGTTATTGATTGCTTTGTAATTTGTGCACTTGTGTTCAAGTTGTTTTTCATTCTATACATATCTCAAATAACCCGTTTGGTTATTTGGGGGGAGACGTACTCGGACATACGCGTGGACGACGCGAAATCCGGGGAACTCCCTAATCAAATCCTCGTGTGTTGATTGCATTACTTTCATTCTTTATTGCTTTCATTATATTCGTAAACAATTGAATTTGTGTGTTCGTAAGTGTTCACAAGGATTCAATTGTTATTATCTTGTGTTGTGAATTGTTTTTGAAAGAATCGAATAACTTGCTTGGAAACGTTGTTGTTAATTGAATTAGTTTTTGAATATCTTATTCCGATCGACTTTTCCTCAATACGTTTTATCGGCTTAGTTACTTTTTCAATAAGTCAAAACGGTGCAAAGAGACTACCGATCCCGGAGTCGCTTCCGCACGCACGTTTAACCGAACAATTTTTTAAAAACTCAATTGGTTAACGGAACCACTTATTCACCCCCCTCTAAGTGGTTAGCCTCGTAGTCTAACAGAAGAATCACCACACGCAGGCCTTCAGATTCCGCTGAATATCCTTATTTCATGATTTTTTCCTTATTTCAGGAAATGCTGTTTCTGGAGGAGCTAACGCCTAAACCAGGAGTTGTATGTCCTTGAGAAATATAGATGTAACACCTCAATGTTGCATCTTGAAGAAGAATCACCACCCGCGGGCCTTCGGATTCTGTTGAATATCCTTATTTCAGGATTTTCCCTTATTCCAGGAAATGTTGTTTATAGAGGATCTAACGCATACACCAGGAGTTGTATGTGCTTGAGAAAGATAGATGTAACACCTCAATGTTGCATCTTGAAGAAGAATGACCACCTGCGGGCCTTCAGATTCTGCTGAATATCCTTATTTCAGGATTTTTCCTTATTTCAGGAAAAGCTGTTTCTGGAGGATCTGACGCCTAAACCAAGAGTTGCATGTCCTCGAGAAAGATAGATGTAACACCTCAATGTTGCATCTTAAAGAAGAATCACCACCTGCGGGCCTTCGGATTATGCTGAATATCCTTATTTAAGGATTTTTCCTTATTTTAGGAAATGTTGTTTCTGGAGGAGCTAACACCTAAACCAAGAGTTGTATGTCCTTGAGAAAGATAGATGTAACTCCTCAATGTTGCATCTTAAAGAAGAATCCCCACCCGCAGGCCTTCGGATTGTGTTGAATATCCTTATTTCAGGATTTTTTCCTTATTTCAGAAAATAGCTGTAACACCTCAGTGTTGCACCTTAAAGAAGAATCACCACCCGCGGGCCTTCGGATTCTGCTGAATATCCTTATTTCAGGATTTTCCCTTATTCCAGGAAATGTTGTTTTTAGAGGAGCTAACGCCTACACCAGGAGTTGTATGTCCTTGAGAAAGATAGATGTAACACATCAATGTTGCATCTTTAAGAAGAATCACCACCCGCAGGCCTTCAGATTCTGCTGAATATCCTTATTTCAGGAAATGTTGTTTCTAGAGGAGCTAACGCCTAAACCAAAAGTTGTATGTCCTTGAGAAAGATAGATGTAACACCTCAATGTTTCATCTTGAAGAAGAATCACCACCCGCAGGCCTTCAGATTCTGCTGAATATCCTTATTTCAGGATTTTTTCCTTATTTCAAGAATTTCTGTTTCTGGAGGAGCTAACGCCTAAACCAGGAGTTGTATATCCTTGAGAAAGATAGATGTAACACCTCAATGTTGCATCTTGAAGAAGAATGACCACCTGCGGGCCTTCAGATTCTGCTGAATATCCTTATTTCAGGATTTCTCCTTATTTCAGGAAATGCTGTTTCTGGAGGATCTAACGCCTAAACCAAGAGTTGCATGTCCTCGAGAAAGATAGATGTAACACCTCAATGTTGCATCTTGAAGAAGAATCACCACCTGCGGGCCTTCGGATTCTGCTGAATATCCTTATTTAAGGATTTTTCCTTATTTTAGGAAATGTTGTTTCTGGAGGAGCTAACGCCTAAACCAAGAGTTGTATATCCTTGAGAAAGATAGATGTAACTCCTCAATGTTGCATCTTGAAGAAGAATCCCCACCCGCAGGCCTTCGGATTCTGTTGAATATCCTTATTTCAGAAAATAGCTGTAACACCTCAGTGTTGCACCTTGAAGAAGAATCACCACCCGCGGGCCTTCGGATTCTGCCGAATATCCTTATTTCAGGATTTTCCCTTATTCCAGGAAATGTTGTTTTTAGAGGAGCTAACGCCTACTCCAGGAGTTGTATGTCCTTGAGAAAGATAGATGTAACACATCAATGTTGCATCTTTAAGAAGAATCACCACCCGCAGGCCTTCAGATTCTGCTGAATATCCTTATTTCAGGAAATGTTGTTTCTAGAGGAGCTAACGCCTAAACCAAGAGTTGTATGTCCTTGAGAAAGATAGATGTAACACCTCAATGTTTCATCTTGAAGAAGAATCACCACCCGCAGGCCTTCGGATTATGCTGAATATCCTTATTTCAGGATTTTTCCTTATTTCAGCAAATGCTGTTTCTGAAGGATCTAACGCCTAAACCAAGAGTTGCATGTCCTCGAGAAAGATAGATGTAACTCCTCAATGTTGCATCTTGAAGAAGAATCACCACCTGCGGGCCTTCGGATTCTGCTGAATATCCTTATTTAAGGATTTTTCCTTATTTTAGGAAATGTTGTTTCTGGAGGAGCTAACGCCTAAACCAAGAGTTGTATATCCTTGAGAAAGATAGATGTAACTCCTCAATGTTGCATCTTGAAGAAGAATCCCCACCCGCAGGCCTTCGGATTTTGTTGAATATCCTTATTTCAGAAAATAGCTGTAACACCTCAGTGTTGCACCTTGAAGAAGAATCACCACCCGCGGGCCTTCGGATTCTGCTGAATATCCTTATTTCAGGATTTTCCCTTATTCCAGGAAATGTTGTTTTTAGAGGAGCTAACGCCTACACCAGGAGTTGTATGTCCTTGAGAAAGATAGATGTAACACATCAATGTTGCATCTTTAAGAAGAATCACCACCCGCAGGCCTTCAGATTCTGCTGAATATCCTTATTTCAGGAAATGTTGTTTCTAGAGGAGCTAACGCCTAAACCAAGAGTTGTATGTCCTTGAGAAAGATAGATGTAACACCTCAATGTTTCATCATGAAGAAGAATCACCACACGCAGGCCTTCAGATTCCGCTGAATATCCTTATTTCATGATTTTTTCCTTATTTCAGGAAATGCTGTTTCTGGAGGAGCTAACGCCTAAACCAGGAGTTGTATGTCCTTGAGAAATATAGATGTAACACCTCAATGTTGCATCTTGAAGAAGAATCACCACCCGCGGGCCTTCGGATTCTGTTGAATATCCTTATTTCAGGATTTTCCCTTATTCCAGGAAATGTTGTTTATAGAGGATCTAACGCATACACCAGGAGTTGTATGTGCTTGAGAAAGATAGATGTAACACCTCAATGTTGCATCTTGAAGAAGAATGACCACCTGCGGGCCTTCAGATTCTGCTGAATATCCTTATTTCAGGATTTTTCCTTATTTCAGGAAAAGCTGTTTCTGGAGGATCTGACGCCTAAACCAAGAGTTGCATGTCCTCGAGAAAGATAGATGTAACACCTCAAAGTTGCATCTTAAAGAAGAATCACCACCTGCGGGCCTTCGGATTATGCTGAATATCCTTATTTAAGGATTTTTCCTTATTTTAGGAAATGTTGTTTCTGGAGGAGCTAACACCTAAACCAAGAGTTGTATGTCCTTGAGAAAGATAGATGTAACTCCTCAATGTTGCATCTTAAAGAAGAATCCCCACCCGCAGGCCTTCGGATTGTGTTGAATATCCTTATTTCAGGATTTTTTCCTTATTTCAGAAAATAGCTGTAACACCTCAGTGTTGCACCTTGAAGAAGAATCACCACCCGCGGGCCTTCGGATTCTGCTGAATATCCTTATTTCAGTATTTTCCCTTATTCCAGGAAATGTTGTTTTTAGAGGAGCTAACGCCTACACCAGGAGTTGTATGTCCTTGAGAAAGATAGATGTAACACATCAATGTTGCATCTTTAAGAAGAATCACCACCCGCAGGCCTTCAGATTCTGCTGAATATCCTTATTTCAGGAAATGTTGTTTCTAGAGGAGCTAACGCCTAAACCAAAAGTTGTATGTCCTTGAGAAAGATAGATGTAACACCTCAATGTTTCATCTTGAAGAAGAATCACCACCCGCAGGCCTTCAGATTCTGCTGAATATCCTTATTTCAGGATTTTTTCCTTATTTCAAGAATTTCTGTTTCTGGAGGAGCTAACGCCTAAACCAGGAGTTGTATGTCCTTGAGAAAGATAGATGTAACACCTCAATGTTGCATCTTGAAGAAGAATGACCACCTGCGGGCCTTCAGATTCTGCTGAATATCCTTATTTCAGGATTTTTCCTTATTTCAGGAAATGCTGTTTCTGGAGGATCTAATGCCTAAACCAAGAGTTGCATGTCCTCGAGAAAGATAGATGTAACACCTCAATGTTGCATCTTGAAGAAGAATCACCACCTGCGGGCCTTCGGATTCTGCTGAATATCCTTATTTAAGGATTTTTCCTTATTTTAGGAAATGTTGTTTCTGGAGGAGCTAACGCCTAAACCAAGAGTTGTATATCCTTGAGAAAGATAGATGTAACTCCTCAATGTTGCATCTTGAAGAAGAATCCCCACCCGCAGGCCTTCGGATTCTGTTGAATATCCTTATTTCAGAAAATAGCTGTAACACCTCAGTGTTGCACCTTGAAGAAGAATCACCACCCGCGGGCCTTCGGATTCTGCTGAATATCCTTATTTCAGGATTTTCCCTTATTCCAGGAAATGTTGTTTTTAGAGGAGCTAACGCCTACACCAGGAGTTGTATGTCCTTGAGAAAGATAGATGTAACACATCAATGTTGCATCTTTAAGAAGAATCACCACCCGCAGGCCTTCAGATTCTGCTGAATATCCTTATTTCAGGAAATGTTGTTTCTAGAGGAGCTAACGCCTAAACCAAGAGTTGTATGTCCTTGAGAAAGATAGATGTAACACCTCAATGTTTCATCATGAAGAAGAATCACCACACGCAGGCCTTCAGATTCCGCTGAATATCCTTATTTCATGATTTTTTCCTTATTTCAGGAAATGCTGTTTCTGGAGGAGCTAACGCCTAAACCAGGAGTTGTATGTCCTTGAGAAATATAGATGTAACACCTCAATGTTGCATCTTGAAGAAGAATCACCACCCGCGGGCCTTCGGATTCTGTTGAATATCCTTATTTCAGGATTTTCCCTTATTCCAGGAAATGTTGTTTATAGAGGATCTAACGCATACACCAGGAGTTGTATGTGCTAGAGAAAGATAGATGTAACACCTCAATGTTGCATCTTGAAGAAGAATGACCACCTGCGGGCCTTCAGATTCTGCTGAATATCCTTATTTCAGGATTTTTCCTTATTTCAGGAAAAGCTGTTTCTGGAGGATCTGACGCCTAAACCAAGAGTTGCATGTCCTCGAGAAAGATAGATGTAACACCTCAAAGTTGCATCTTAAAGAAGAATCACCACCTGCGGGCCTTCGGATTATGCTGAATATCCTTATTTAAGGATTTTTCCTTATTTTAGGAAATGTTGTTTCTGGAGGAGCTAACACCTAAACCAAGAGTTGTATGTCCTTGAGAAAGATAGATGTAACTCCTCAATGTTGCATCTTAAAGAAGAATCCCCACCCGCAGGCCTTCGGATTGTGTTGAATATCCTTATTTCAGGATTTTTTCCTTATTTCAGAAAATAGCTGTAACACCTCAGTGTTGCACCTTGAAGAAGAATCACCACCCGCGGGCCTTCGGATTCTGCTGAATATCCTTATTTCAGTATTTTCCCTTATTCCAGGAAATGTTGTTTTTAGAGGAGCTAACGCCTACACCAGGAGTTGTATGTCCTTGAGAAAGATAGATGTAACACATCAATGTTGCATCTTTAAGAAGAATCACCACCCGCAGGCCTTCAGATTCTGCTGAATATCCTTATTTCAGGAAATGTTGTTTCTAGAGGAGCTAACGCCTAAACCAAAAGTTGTATGTCCTTGAGAAAGATAGATGTAACACCTCAATGTTTCATCTTGAAGAAGAATCACCACCCGCAGGCCTTCAGATTCTGCTGAATATCCTTATTTCAGGATTTTTTCCTTATTTCAAGAATTTCTGTTTCTGGAGGAGCTAACGCCTAAACCAGGAGTTGTATGTCCTTGAGAAAGATAGATGTAACACCTCAATGTTGCATCTTGAAGAAGAATGACCACCTGCGGGCCTTCAGATTCTGCTGAATATCCTTATTTCAGGATTTTTCCTTATTTCAGGAAATGCTGTTTCTGGAGGATCTAATGCCTAAACCAAGAGTTGCATGTCCTCGAGAAAGATAGATGTAACACCTCAATGTTGCATCTTGAAGAAGAATCACCACCTGCGGGCCTTCGGATTCTGCTGAATATCCTTATTTAAGGATTTTTCCTTATTTTAGGAAATGTTGTTTCTGGAGGAGCTAACGCCTAAACCAAGAGTTGTATATCCTTGAGAAAGATAGATGTAACTCCTCAATGTTGCATCTTGAAGAAGAATCCCCACCCGCAGGCCTTCGGATTCTGTTGAATATCCTTATTTCAGAAAATAGCTGTAACACCTCAGTGTTGCACCTTGAAGAAGAATCACCACCCGCGGGCCTTCGGATTCTGCTGAATATCCTTATTTCAGGATTTTCCCTTATTCCAGGAAATGTTGTTTTTAGAGGAGCTAACGCCTACACCAGGAGTTGTATGTCCTTGAGAAAGATAGATGTAACACATCAATGTTGCATCTTTAAGAAGAATCACCACCCGCAGGCCTTCAGATTCTGCTGAATATCCTTATTTCAGGAAATGTTGTTTCTAGAGGAGCTAACGCCTAAACCAAGAGTTGTATGTCCTTGAGAAAGATAGATGTAACACCTCAATGTTTCATCATGAAGAAGAATCACCACACGCAGGCCTTCAGATTCCGCTGAATATCCTTATTTCATGATTTTTTCCTTATTTCAGGAAATGCTGTTTCTGGAGGAGCTAACGCCTAAACCAGGAGTTGTATGTCCTTGAGAAATATAGATGTAACACCTCAATGTTGCATCTTGAAGAAGAATCACCACCCGCGGGCCTTCGGATTCTGTTGAATATCCTTATTTCAGGATTTTCCCTTATTCCAGGAAATGTTGTTTATAGAGGATCTAACGCATACACCAGGAGTTGTATGTGCTAGAGAAAGATAGATGTAACACCTCAATGTTGCATCTTGAAGAAGAATGACCACCTGCGGGCCTTCAGATTCTGCTGAATATCCTTATTTCAGGATTTTTCCTTATTTCAGGAAAAGCTGTTTCTGGAGGATCTGACGCCTAAACCAAGAGTTGCATGTCCTCGAGAAAGATAGATGTAACACCTCAATGTTGCATCTTAAAGAAGAATCACCACCTGCGGGCCTTCGGATTATGCTGAATATCCTTATTTAAGGATTTTTCCTTATTTTAGGAAATGTTGTTTCTGGAGGAGCTAACACCTAAACCAAGAGTTGTATGTCCTTGAGAAAGATAGATGTAACTCCTCAATGTTGCATCTTAAAGAAGAATCCCCACCCGCAGGCCTTCGGATTGTGTTGAATATCCTTATTTCAGGATTTTTTCCTTATTTCAGAAAATAGCTGTAACACCTCAGTGTTGCACCTTGAAGAAGAATCACCACCCGCGGGCCTTCGGATTCTGCTGAATATCCTTATTTCAGTATTTTCCCTTATTCCAGGAAATGTTGTTTTTAGAGGAGCTAACGCCTACACCAGGAGTTGTATGTCCTTGAGAAAGATAGATGTAACACATCAATGTTGCATCTTTAAGAAGAATCACCACCCGCAGGCCTTCAGATTCTGCTGAATATCCATATTTCAGGAAATGTTGTTTCTAGAGGAGCTAACGCCTAAACCAAAAGTTGTATGTCCTTGAGAAAGATAGATGTAACACCTCAATGTTTCATCTTGAAGAAGAATCACCACCCGCAGGCCTTCAGATTCTGCTGAATATCCTTATTTCAGGATTTTTTCCTTATTTCAAGAATTTCTGTTTCTGGAGGAGCTAACGCCTAAACCAGGAGTTGTATGTCCTTGAGAAAGATAGATGTAACACCTCAATGTTGCATCTTGAAGAAGAATGACCACCTGCGGGCCTTCAGATTCTGCTGAATATCCTTATTTCAGGATTTTTCCTTATTTCAGGAAATGCTGTTTCTGGAGGATCTAATGCCTAAACCAAGAGTTGCATGTCCTCGAGAAAGATAGATGTAACACCTCATTGTTGCATCTTGAAGAAGAATCACCACCTGCGGGCCTTCGGATTCTGCTGAATATCCTTATTTAAGGATTTTTCCTTATTTTAGGAAATGTTGTTTCTGGAGGAGCTAACGCCTAAACCAAGAGTTGTATATCCTTGAGAAAGATAGATGTAACTCCTCAATGTTGCATCTTGAAGAAGAATCCCCACCCGCAGGCCTTCGGATTCTGTTGAATATCCTTATTTCAGAAAATAGCTGTAACACCTCAGTGTTGCACCTTGAAGAAGAATCACCACCCGCGGGCCTTCGGATTCTGCTGAATATCCTTATTTCAGGATTTTCCCTTATTCCAGGAAATGTTGTTTTTAGAGGAGCTAACGCCTACACCAGGAGTTGTATGTCCTTGAGAAAGATAGATGTAACACATCAATGTTGCATCTTTAAGAAGAATCACCACCCGCAGGCCTTCAGATTCTGCTGAATATCCTTATTTCAGGAAATGTTGTTTCTAGAGGAGCTAACGCCTAAACCAAGAGTTGTATGTCCTTGAGAAAGATAGATGTAACACCTCAATGTTTCATCATGAAGAAGAATCACCACACGCAGGCCTTCAGATTCCGCTGAATATCCTTATTTCATGATTTTTTCCTTATTTCAGGAAATGCTGTTTCTGGAGGAGCTAACGCCTAAACCAGGAGTTGTATGTCCTTGAGAAATATAGATGTAACACCTCAATGTTGCATCTTGAAGAAGAATCACCACCCGCGGGCCTTCGGATTCTGTTGAATATCCTTATTTCAGGATTTTCCCTTATTCCAGGAAATGTTGTTTATAGAGGATCTAACGCATACACCAGGAGTTGTATGTGCTAGAGAAAGATAGATGTAACACCTCAATGTTGCATCTTGAAGAAGAATGACCACCTGCGGGCCTTCAGATTCTGCTGAATATCCTTATTTCAGGATTTTTCCTTATTTCAGGAAAAGCTGTTTCTGGAGGATCTGACGCCTAAACCAAGAGTTGCATGTCCTCGAGAAAGATAGATGTAACACCTCAATGTTGCATCTTAAAGAAGAATCACCACCTGCGGGCCTTCGGATTATGCTGAATATCCTTATTTAAGGATTTTTCCTTATTTTAGGAAATGTTGTTTCTGGAGGAGCTAACACCTAAACCAAGAGTTGTATGTCCTTGAGAAAGATAGATGTAACTCCTCAATGTTGCATCTTAAAGAAGAATCCCCACCCGCAGGCCTTCGGATTGTGTTGAATATCCTTATTTCAGGATTTTTTCCTTATTTCAGAAAATAGCTGTAACACCTCAGTGTTGCACCTTGAAGAAGAATCACCACCCGCGGGCCTTCGGATTCTGCTGAATATCCTTATTTCAGTATTTTCCCTTATTCCAGGAAATGTTGTTTTTAGAGGAGCTAACGCCTACACCAGGAGTTGTATGTCCTTGAGAAAGATAGATGTAACACATCAATGTTGCATCTTTAAGAAGAATCACCACCCGCAGGCCTTCAGATTCTGCTGAATATCCATATTTCAGGAAATGTTGTTTCTAGAGGAGCTAACGCCTAAACCAAAAGTTGTATGTCCTTGAGAAAGATAGATGTAACACCTCAATGTTTCATCTTGAAGAAGAATCACCACCCGCAGGCCTTCAGATTCTGCTGAATATCCTTATTTCAGGATTTTTTCCTTATTTCAAGAATTTCTGTTTCTGGAGGAGCTAACGCCTAAACCAGGAGTTGTATGTCCTTGAGAAAGATAGATGTAACACCTCAATGTTGCATCTTGAAGAAGAATGACCACCTGCGGGCCTTCAGATTCTGCTGAATATCCTTATTTCAGGATTTTTCCTTATTTCAGGAAATGCTGTTTCTGGAGGATCTAATGCCTAAACCAAGAGTTGCATGTCCTCGAGAAAGATAGATGTAACACCTCAATGTTGCATCTTGAAGAAGAATCACCACCTGCGGGCCTTCGGATTCTGCTGAATATCCTTATTTAAGGATTTTTCCTTATTTTAGGAAATGTTGTTTCTGGAGGAGCTAACGCCTAAACCAAGAGTTGTATATCCTTGAGAAAGATAGATGTAACTCCTCAATGTTGCATCTTGAAGAAGAATCCCCACCCGCAGGCCTTCGGATTCTGTTGAATATCCTTATTTCAGAAAATAGCTGTAACACCTCAGTGTTGCACCTTGAAGAAGAATCACCACCCGCGGGCCTTCGGATTCTGCCGAATATCCTTATTTCAGGATTTTCCCTTATTCCAGGAAATGTTGTTTTTAGAGGAGCTAACGCCTACACCAGGAGTTGTATGTCCTTGAGAAAGATAGATGTAACACATCAATGTTGCATCTTTAAGAAGAATCACCACCCGCAGGCCTTCAGATTCTGCTGAATATCCTTATTTCAGGAAATGCTGTTTCTGAAGGATCTAACGCCTAAACCAAGAGTTGCATGTCCTCGAGAAAGATAGATGTAACACCTCAATGTTGCATCTTGAAGAAGAATCACCACCTGCGGGCCTTCGGATTCTGCTGAATATCCTTATTTAAGGATTTTTCCTTATTTTAGGAAATGTTGTTTCTGGAGGAGCTAACGCCTAAACCAAGAGTTGTATATCCTTGAGAAAGATAGATGTAACTCCTCAATGTTGCATCTTGAAGAAGAATCCCCACCCGCAGGCCTTCGGATTTTGTTGAATATCCTTATTTCAGAAAATAGCTGTAACACCTCAGTGTTGCACCTTGAAGAAGAATCACCACCCGCGGGCCTTCGGATTCTGCTGAATATCCTTATTTCAGGATTTTCCCTTATTCCAGGAAATGTTGTTTTTAGAGGAGCTAACGCCTACACCAGGAGTTGTATGTCCTTGAGAAAGATAGATGTAACACATCAATGTTGCATCTTTAAGAAGAATCACGACCCGCAGGCCTTCAGATTCTGCTGAATATCCTTATTTCAGGAAATGTTGTTTCTAGAGGAGCTAACGCCTAAACCAAGAGTTGTATGTCCTTGAGAAAGATAGATGTAACACGTCAATGTTTCATCTTGAAGAAGAATCACCACCCGCAGGCCTTCGGATTATGCTGAATATCCTTATTTCAGGATTTTTCCTTATTTCAGGAAAAGCTGTTTCTGGAGGATCTAACGCCTAAACCAAGAGTTGCATGTCCGCGAGAAAGATAGATGTAACACCTCAATGTTGCATCTTAAAGAAGAATCACCACCTGCGGGCCTTCGGATTCTGCTGAATATCCTTATTTAAGGATTTTTCCTTATTTTAGGAAATGTTGTTTCTGGAGGAGCTAACACCTAAACCAAGAGTTGTATGTCCTTGAGAAAGATAGATGTAACTCCTCAATGTTGCATCTTAAAGAAGAATCCCCACCCGCAGGCCTTCGGATTGTGTTGAATATCCTTATTTCAGGATTTTTTCCTTATTTCAGAAAATAGCTGTAACACCTCAGTGTTGCACCTTGAAGAAGAATCACCACCCGCGGGCCTTCGGATTCTGCTGAATATCCTTATTTCTGGATTTTCCCTTATTCCAGGAAATGTTGTTTTTAGAGGAGCTAACGCCTACACCAGGAGTTGTATGTCCTTGAGAAAGATAGATGTAACACATCAACGTTGCATCTTTAAGAAGAATCACCACCCGCAGAGCCTTCAGATTCTGCTGAATATCCTTATTTCAGGAAATGTTGTTTCTAGAGGATCTAACGCCTAAACCAAAAGTTGTATGTCCTTGAGAAAGATAGATGTAACACCTCAATGTTGCATCTTGAAGAAGAATGACCACCTGCGGGCCTTCAGATTCTGCTGAATATCCTTATTTCAGGATTTTTCCTTATTTCAGGAAAAGCTGTTTCTGGAGGATCTAACGCCTAAACCAAGAGTTGCATGTCCTCGAGAAAGATAGATGTAACACCTCAATGTTGCATCTTAAAGAAGAATCACCACCTGCGGGCCTTCGGATTATGCTGAATATCCTTATTTAAGGATTTTTCCTTATTTTAGGAAATGTTGTTTCTGGAGGAGCTAACACCTAAACCAAGAGTTGTATGTCCTTGAGAAAGATAGATGTAACTCCTCAATGTTGCATCTTAAAGAAGAATCCCCACCCGCAGGCCTTCGGATTGTGTTGAATATCCTTATTTCAGGATTTTTTCCTTATTTCAGAAAATAGCTGTAACACCTCAGTGTTGCACCTTGAAGAAGAATCACCACCCGCGGGCCTTCGGATTCTGCTGAATATCCTTATTTCAGTATTTTCCCTTATTCCAGGAAATGTTGTTTTTAGAGGAGCTAACGCCTACACCAGGAGTTGTATGTCCTTGAGAAAGATAGATGTAACACATCAATGTTGCATCTTTAAAAAGAATCACCACCCGCAGGCCTTCAGATTCTGCTGAATATCCTTATTTCAGGAAATGTTGTTTCTAGAGGAGCTAACGCCTAAACCAAAAGTTGTATGTCCTTGAGAAAGATAGATGTAACACCTCAATGTTTCATCTTGAAGAAGAATCACCACCCGCAGGCCTTCAGATTCTGCTGAATATCCTTATTTCAGGATTTTTTCCTTATTTCAAGAATTTCTGTTTCTGGAGGAGCTAACGCCTAAACCAGGAGTTGTATGTCCTTGAGAAAGATAGATGTAACACCTCAATGTTGCATCTTGAAGAAGAATGACCACCTGCGGGCCTTCAGATTCTGCTGAATATCCTTATTTCAGGATTTTTCCTTATTTCAGGAAATGCTGTTTCTGGAGGATCTAATGCCTAAACCAAGAGTTGCATGTCCTCGAGAAAGATAGATGTAACACCTCAATGTTGCATCTTGAAGAAGAATCACCACCTGCGGGCCTTCGGATTCTGCTGAATATCCTTATTTAAGGATTTTTCCTTATTTTAGGAAATGTTGTTTCTGGAGGAGCTAACGCCTAAACCAAGAGTTGTATATCCTTGAGAAAGATAGATGTAACTCCTCAATGTTGCATCTTGAAGAAGAATCCCCACCCGCAGGCCTTCGGATTCTGTTGAATATCCTTATTTCAGAAAATAGCTGTAACACCTCAGTGTTGCACCTTGAAGAAGAATCACCACCCGCGGGCCTTCGGATTCTGCCGAATATCCTTATTTCAGGATTTTCCCTTATTCCAGGAAATGTTGTTTTTAGAGGAGCTAACGCCTACACCAGGAGTTGTATGTCCTTGAGAAAGATAGATGTAACACATCAATGTTGCATCTTTAAGAAGAATCACCACCCGCAGGCCTTCAGATTCTGCTGAATATCCTTATTTCAGGAAATGTTGTTTCTAGAGGAGCTAACGCCTAAACCAAGAGTTGTATGTCCTTGAGAAAGATAGATGTAACACCTCAATGTTTCATCTTGAAGAAAAATCACCACCCGCAGGCCTTCGGATTATGCTGAATATCCTTATTTCAGGATTTTTCCTTATTTCAGGAAATGCTGTTTCTGAAGGATCTAACGCCTAAACCAAGAGTTGCATGTCCTCGAGAAAGATAGATGTAACACCTTAATGTTGCATCTTGAAGAAGAATCACCACCTGCGGGCCTTCGGATTCTGTTGAATATCCTTATTTAAGGATTTTTCCTTATTTTAGGAAATGTTGTTTCGGGAGGAGCTAACGCCTAAACCAAGAGTTGTATATCCTTGAGAAAGATAGATGTAACTCCTCAATGTTGCATCTTGAAGAAGAATCCCCACTCGCAGGCCTTCGGATTTTGTTGAATATCCTTATTTCAGAAAATAGCTGTAACACCTCAGTGTTGCACCTTGAAGAAGAATCACCACCTGCGGGCCTTCGGATTCTGCTGAATATCCTTATTTCAGGATTTTCCCTTATTCCAGGAAATGTTGTTTTTAGAGGAGCTAACGCCTACACCAGGAGTTGTATGTCCTTGAGAAAGATAGATGTAACACATCAATGTTGCATCTTTAAGAAGAATCACGACCCGCAGGCCTTCAGATTCTGCTGAATATCCTTATTTCAGGAAATGTTGTTTCTAGAGGAGCTAGCGCCTAAACCAAGAGTTGTATGTCCTTGAGAAAGATAGATGTAACACGTCAATGTTTCATCTTGAAGAAGAATCACCACCCGCAGGCCTTCGGATTATGCTGAATATCCTTATTTCAGGATTTTTCCTTATTTCAGGAAAAGCTGTTTCTGGAGGATCTAACGCCTAAACCAAGAGTTGCATGTCCTCGAGAAAGATAGATGTAACACCTCAATGTTGCATCTTAAAGAAGAGTCACCACCTGCGGGCCTTCGGATTCTGCTGAATATCCTTATTTAAGGATTTTTCCTTATTTTAGGAAATGTTGTTTCTGGAGGAGCTAACACCTAAACCAAGAGTTGTATGTCCTTGAGAAAGATAGATGTAACTCCTCAATGTTGCATCTTAAAGAAGAATCCCCACCCGCAGGCCTTCGGATTGTGTTGAATATCCTTATTTCAGGATTTTTTCCTTATTTCAGAAAATAGCTGTAACACCTCAGTGTTGCACCTTGAAGAAGAATCACCACCCGCGGGCCTTCGGATTCTGCTGAATATCCTTATTTCAGGATTTTCCCTTATTCCAGGAAATGTTGTTTTTAGAGGAGCTAACGCCTACACCAGGAGTTGTATGTCCTTGAGAAAGATAGATGTAACACATCAATGTTGCATCTTTAAGAAGAATCACCACCCGCAGGCCTTCAGATTCTGCTGAATATCCTTATTTCAGGAAATGCTGTTTCTGAAGGATCTAACGCCTAAACCAAGAGTTGCATGTCCTCGAGAAAGATAGATGTAACACCTCAATGTTGCATCTTGAAGAAGAATCACCACCTGCGGGCCTTCGGATTCTGCTGAATATCCTTATTTAAGGATTTTTCCTTATTTTAGGAAATGTTGTTTCTGGAGGAGCTAACGCCTAAACCAAGAGTTGTATATCCTTGAGAAAGATAGATGTAACTCCTCAATGTTGCATCTTGAAGAAGAATCCCCACCCGCAGGCCTTCGGATTTTGTTGAATATCCTTATTTCAGAAAATAGCTGTAACACCTCAGTGTTGCACCTTGAAGAAGAATCACCACCCGCGGGCCTTCGGATTCTGCTGAATATCCTTATTTCAGGATTTTCCCTTATTCCAGGAAATGTTGTTTTTAGAGGAGCTAACGCCTACACCAGGAGTTGTATGTCCTTGAGAAAGATAGATGTAACACATCAATGTTGCATCTTTAAGAAGAATCACGACCCGCAGGCCTTCAGATTCTGCTGAATATCCTTATTTCAGGAAATGTTGTTTCTAGAGGAGCTAACGCCTAAACCAAGAGTTGTATGTCCTTGAGAAAGATAGATGTAACACGTCAATGTTTCATCTTGAAGAAGAATCACCACCCGCAGGCCTTCGGATTATGCTGAATATCCTTATTTCAGGATTTTTCCTTATTTCAGGAAAAGCTGTTTCTGGAGGATCTAACGCCTAAACCAAGAGTTGCATGTCCTCGAGAAAGATAGATGTAACACCTCAATGTTGCATCTTAAAGAAGAATCACCACCTGCGGGCCTTCGGATTCTGCTGAATATCCTTATTTAAGGATTTTTCCTTATTTTAGGAAATGTTGTTTCTGGAGGAGCTAACACCTAAACCAAGAGTTGTATGTCCTTGAGAAAGATAGATGTAACTCCTCAATGTTGCATCTTAAAGAAGAATCCCCACCCGCAGGCCTTCGGATTGTGTTGAATATCCTTATTTCAGGATTTTTTCCTTATTTCAGAAAATAGCTGTAACACCTCAGTGTTGCACCTTGAAGAAGAATCACCACCCGCGGGCCTTCGGATTCTGCTGAATATCCTTATTTCAGGATTTTCCCTTATTCCAGGAAATGTTGTTTTTAGAGGAGCTAACGCCTACACCAGGAGTTGTATGTCCTTGAGAAAGATAGATGTAACACATCAACGTTGCATCTTTAAGAAGAATCACCACCCGCAGAGCCTTCAGATTCTGCTGAATATCCTTATTTCAGGAAATGTTGTTTCTAGAGGATCTAACGCCTAAACCAAAAGTTGTATGTCCTTGAGAAAGATAGATGTAACACCTCAATGTTGCATCTTGAAGAAGAATGACCACCTGCGGGCCTTCAGATTCTGCTGAATATCCTTATTTCAGGATTTTTCCTTATTTCAGGAAAAGCTGTTTCTGGAGGATCTAACGCCTAAACCAAGAGTTGCATGTCCTCGAGAAAGATAGATGTAACACCTCAATGTTGCATCTTAAAGAAGAATCACCACCTGCGGGCCTTCGGATTATGCTGAATATCCTTATTTAAGGATTTTTCCTTATTTTAGGAAATGTTGTTTCTGGAGGAGCTAACACCTAAACCAAGAGTTGTATGTCCTTGAGAAAGATAGATGTAACTCCTCAATGTTGCATCTTAAAGAAGAATCCCCACCCGCAGGCCTTCGGATTGTGTTGAATATCCTTATTTCAGGATTTTTTCCTTATTTCAGAAAATAGCTGTAACACCTCAGTGTTGCACCTTGAAGAAGAATCACCACCCGCGGGCCTTCGGATTCTGCTGAATATCCTTATTTCAGTATTTTCCCTTATTCCAGGAAATGTTGTTTTTAGAGGAGCTAACGCCTACACCAGGAGTTGTATGTCCTTGAGAAAGATAGATGTAACACATCAATGTTGCATCTTTAAAAAGAATCACCACCCGCAGGCCTTCAGATTCTGCTGAATATCCTTATTTCAGGAAATGTTGTTTCTAGAGGAGCTAACGCCTAAACCAAAAGTTGTATGTCCTTGAGAAAGATAGATGTAACACCTCAATGTTTCATCTTGAAGAAGAATCACCACCCGCAGGCCTTCAGATTCTGCTGAATATCCTTATTTCAGGATTTTTTCCTTATTTCAAGAATTTCTGTTTCTGGAGGAGCTAACGCCTAAACCAGGAGTTGTATGTCCTTGAGAAAGATAGATGTAACACCTCAATGTTGCATCTTGAAGAAGAATGACCACCTGCGGGCCTTCAGATTCTGCTGAATATCCTTATTTCAGGATTTTTCCTTATTTCAGGAAATGCTGTTTCTGGAGGATCTAATGCCTAAACCAAGAGTTGCATGTCCTCGAGAAAGATAGATGTAACACCTCAATGTTGCATCTTGAAGAAGAATCACCACCTGCGGGCCTTCGGATTCTGCTGAATATCCTTATTTAAGGATTTTTCCTTATTTTAGGAAATGTTGTTTCTGGAGGAGCTAACGCCTAAACCAAGAGTTGTATATCCTTGAGAAAGATAGATGTAACTCCTCAATGTTGCATCTTGAAGAAGAATCCCCACCCGCAGGCCTTCGGATTCTGTTGAATATCCTTATTTCAGAAAATAGCTGTAACACCTCAGTGTTGCACCTTGAAGAAGAATCACCACCCGCGGGCCTTCGGATTCTGCCGAATATCCTTATTTCAGGATTTTCCCTTATTCCAGGAAATGTTGTTTTTAGAGGAGCTAACGCCTACACCAGGAGTTGTATGTCCTTGAGAAAGATAGATGTAACACATCAATGTTGCATCTTTAAGAAGAATCACCACCCGCAGGCCTTCAGATTCTGCTGAATATCCTTATTTCAGGAAATGTTGTTTCTAGAGGAGCTAACGCCTAAACCAAGAGTTGTATGTCCTTGAGAAAGATAGATGTAACACCTCAATGTTTCATCTTGAAGAAAAATCACCACCCGCAGGCCTTCGGATTATGCTGAATATCCTTATTTCAGGATTTTTCCTTATTTCAGGAAATGCTGTTTCTGAAGGATCTAACGCCTAAACCAAGAGTTGCATGTCCTCGAGAAAGATAGATGTAACACCTCAATGTTGCATCTTGAAGAAGAATCACCACCTGCGGGCCTTCGGATTCTGTTGAATATCCTTATTTAAGGATTTTTCCTTATTTTAGGAAATGTTGTTTCTGGAGGAGCTAACGCCTAAACCAAGAGTTGTATATCCTTGAGAAAGATAGATGTAACTCCTCAATGTTGCATCTTGAAGAAGAATCCCCACTCGCAGGCCTTCGGATTTTGTTGAATATCCTTATTTCAGAAAATAGCTGTAACACCTCAGTGTTGCACCTTGAAGAAGAATCACCACCTGCGGGCCTTCGGATTCTGCTGAATATCCTTATTTCAGGATTTTCCCTTATTCCAGGAAATGTTGTTTTTAGAGGAGCTAACGCCTACACCAGGAGTTGTATGTCCTTGAGAAAGATAGATGTAACACATCAATGTTGCATCTTTAAGAAGAATCACGACCCGCAGGCCTTCAGATTCTGCTGAATATCCTTATTTCAGGAAATGTTGTTTCTAGAGGAGCTAGCGCCTAAACCAAGAGTTGTATGTCCTTGAGAAAGATAGATGTAACACGTCAATGTTTCATCTTGAAGAAGAATCACCACCCGCAGGCCTTCGGATTATGCTGAATATCCTTATTTCAGGATTTTTCCTTATTTCAGGAAAAGCTGTTTCTGGAGGATCTAACGCCTAAACCAATGTAAGTGCACCAGTTCATCCTCATGTTTTAATAATTGTCAAAACACATGAAAATAGGTTGAACATATTTTGGCAAACTTTACAAATGACTTGACAACAAAGAACTATTTTTAAAACCTTGAAAAACTGACTTTTTGGTGTTTTGTATCGATACATACATTTCTGTATCGATACAAATGTCCTGAAACTTGTTCTGGTACATTTTGAGCACTTTGTATCGATACACACAGGCTCTGTATCGATACAAAAGCTTCTATACAAAAACAGAATGTTCCATATGATTCGAAACATGCTTGCATGTATCGATACATGTGTATATGTTCTGAAAAACCAGCAAGCTTCATATGATTCGAAGCATGCTTGCATGCTTAGATACATATCAGTCAAGATTTCAAGATTCTGATGTTTGTATCGATACATCCCGTGTTTGTATCGATACAAAGGTCAAGATTTTCAAAATTGAACGTTGGTCAAGGGCTTTGTATCGATACAAACAATCATTTGTATCGATACATCTACTGAAAATTATGCCTAAATTTGCTCATTCTATTTTCTCTTTAAATAGCAATGTGTGGGTTCCTTTGTAAGTAATGAAACAATCACAGTAACTGAACACAACTGAGAAATCTAGTGAGAATCATTGAGAGAGCAAGAAGTGCTTTGGGTAAAACACTTTGGATACAATTTGGGTGAAAAATTGGGATCAAAGTGTTATCCTTCACAAGATCATCATCTTCCATCAAGTTGCAACAATTGAAGATTGAGTATGGGATCAATCATTTAGGAGTTGTACGCTTGGTCGATAACGTTCGGTGCGATTCGTGGTGAAGCAGATTCGCGATCGGGTTGATTTGTGCAAGGAGGTTGGATTGCTCACTAGGGATCCAAGATTGTTCGATATCTTGGAGGATCAATTGAGAAGAATCGAAGGACTCAGCTGGACGATCGTTGCAAGGAGTTGCACGGGTAGGATCGTTGGAATCAGAGGGTGAAGATTCGTTCGTCGATTGAGGGTTTGCATAGTTTTACATTTCGAGTCAATAGGGTTATTGATTGCTTTGTAATTTGTGCACTTGTGTTCAAGTTGTTTTTCATTCTATACATATCTCAAATAACCCGTTTGGTTATTTGGGGGGAGACGTACTCGGACATACGCGTGGACGACGCGAAATCCGGGGAACTCCCTAATCAAATCCTCGTGTGTTGATTGCATTACTTTCATTCTTTATTGCTTTCATTATATTCGTAAACAATTGAATTTGTGTGTTCGTAAGTGTTCACAAGGATTCAATTGTTATTATCTTGTGTTGTGAATTGTTTTTGAAAGAATCGAATAACTTGCTTGGAAACGTTGTTGTTAATTGAATTAGTTTTTGAATATCTTATTCCGATCGACTTTTCCTCAATACGTTTTATCGGCTTAGTTACTTTTTCAATAAGTCAAATCGGTGCAAAGAGACTACCGATCCCGGAGTCGCTTCCGCACGCACGTTTAACCGAACAATTTTTTAAAAACTCAATTGGTTAACGGAACCACTTATTCACCCCCCTCTAAGTGGTTAGCCTCGTAGTCTAACAAGTGGCATCAAGAGCCCGGTTGATTTTAAACGATTAAACCGAGTAATTTGTGCCTATTATTAGACAACATGGCTTTTGCACCAAAAGGGGCGTATAATAGGGCTCCGGTATTCAATGGAGATCATTTTGACTATTGGAAAAGTAGCATGCGTATTCATATCAATTCTTTTGATAGTGAAGTGTGGAATGCCATTGAGAATGGTCCGTTTGCTCCAACTATAACGGATGCTCATGGTGTTGTCGCAAATAAGCCAATGGCACAATGGACGGATGAGGAAAAGAAGAAAGTCAATTACGATGCGAAGGCACAAAACATTTTAATATCATCCCTTGGGATTGATCAATTCTATCATGTGTCGCATTGTGAATCGGCTAAGGAAATGTGGGACACATTGGTTACTCACTTTGAGGGTACCAATGATGTCAAGATATCCAAAATTAATACTTTGACACAAGAATTTGAGTTGTTTCATATGCTAGATGGAGAATCCATCGAGGATATGCAACAACGCTTTATCAAAATCACCAACAAGTTACACGGTTTGGGAAAACCAATTTCCAACCAAGATGCTACTAACAAAATTTTAAGATGTCTTAGTAGGAATTGGCAACCTAAGGTCACCGCGATTAAGGAAGCTAATGATCTTACCTCATTGAATCTTACAACTTTGTTTGGCAAACTCACGGAGCATGAACATGTGCTAAACTTGCTAGAAAAGCATGAGAAAAGCGAAAAGAAGGTAAAGCACAATGACAAGGAAAAGGAAAAGGACAAGAGGTCTATAGCTCTAAAAGCCTCTACTTCAAAGTCCACCAAGTCCAAAAGGATAGAGCATGTGGAAAGTAGCTCAAGCGAAGATGATTCCGATGATGAGGAAATGGGACTCTTCGTTAGGCGCTACAATAGGTATGTGAAGAAAAATGGGATAAGGCACTCCGATGAAAATCTTAAGAAATATCGGAAAGATAGTGGTTACCATAGAAGGAAGGAAGATGTCAAGTACTCTAAAAAGGGAGCATGTTATGAATGTGGACAAATCGGTCACTTTAAACCGGATTGTCCCAAGCTCAAGAGAAAGGAGAAAGAATCACCTTCATTCAAAAAGGGAAGCAAGGACAAGGGAAAGAAAGCTTACGTTGCATGGGAGAGCTCTAGCTCATCTTCCTCTTCATCATCAAGCTCTAGTTCAAGCGGTGAAGAAGGATTGGCAAATGTGTGTTTGACATCACACGATCGTAAGAAACTTGTTCCTAAAAAGGTAAACCAAAATCCCTCTAGTTCATATACTCTCTTGGAATATCATGAATTACAAGTTGCTTTTGAAAAACTACACAAAGAAACTCAAGAGGCTTTTCAACGATTAAAGGGTTTAATGCAAGTCAATAAATACCTTGAGGTTAAAGTTTCGGAAACGGAACATGAGTTGAAAGCTCTCAAAGAATCTTTGGTTCAAAAACCTCTTGTGAATTATGATAGTTGTGGAAATGAATATACCGGATGTGATGGATGCTTTTACTTAAGTAGAGATTTACGAAAACTACAAGAGAAGTTAAAAGAACCATCCAAGCCGGAGATTACTTTTGCGGTTGATCCATCTAAATTCAACAAATCTTTTAAACCGAGAAATAAAAAGTATAAATTTGTTGAAAAGGATCACAAGAAAAGTAATCCTCATATTGTTTGTCATTATTGTTGTAACAAAGGACATACGATTGCAAAATGCCAAGCACGGAAAACCTTAGTACCTAAAGGCATATTGCAATGGTTACCTAAGTTAGACAATAATGTTGATACTAACAAACTAGGACCCAATATGAGTTGGGGACCTATTTCAAATGTCTAAACATGTAGGTAAGCGTCTTGAAGCCATTGATGAGAGACATTGATAACGAGTGGCTCAAGACTTACAAACAAGTAAGGTGAAAAGATACGACTCAACCCAACACAAAACGATGTGGAAATTGATCACTTCCTTCATCAAATACTTAAGGGAAGATTCTACTCTTTAACTTTGCTTTATACATATTTTGTTTAGCATTTGTGTTTGTGATCATATACATGCATTTTCTATCTTAATATGATATAAGTTTTGATATTTGTCTAATCCTCCATTTCCAAGAATTCTTACTCAAAAATATTAATAAGTTTTTGAGCTTTATACGTCTCAAATGGGGATTTGACAAAAATCATTACAACTATCTTATTAAGTTCATATTAGAATGTATATGTTATGTTTAGCATCTATGTGTAATTTTTGCATACATACATAGATATATATATATTTTTCGCATATGATTGTTTGTGGTACTTTAACTATGTTATGTGATTTCTTTTATCATGCATCTATGGTTTAACATGTGTTCTCATGTTAAGATTTGCTTTGGTATTGCTTTGATTCACATATATACGCATATACCATCATGATTGTATGTGTTTCTTTCATACGTGTTAATTGAAAATCATCGAAATTTCTTTTTGAACCTTTTGATTCATGTGATTTGAGAAAAATTGAAAATAATGTGTTTTGGATCGATACAATGAATTGTGGATGGATACATGTCAGTTATTTTTCAAAATTTCAAATTTTTCAAAATTAACCTGACTTGTATCGATACATACAAGTGAGTATCGATACATGGCGTGCTGAGAAAAACAGCAAGGCGACCATGCTTCGAAACATACAGGTATGCTTCGATACATGCTTCAAAACAACTGACTTGTATCGATACATATTACTGTTTGTATCGATACAACCGCGTAGAAACAAGTTTTACATGACTTTTTCATTCATTCATTCATCACAACAACTCAACCACTCTTCTTCTTCAAACATGAAACTCATGAAACCTCTCCAAAACCCTTATTCCCAATTTCTCAATCTCTCTCAAAACTTAACCAAATCATCTCAAAATTTAACTCCAAATCACTCAAATTCCTTACCCATTCCTAATACTCCATCAAATTCAAGGGTTCAAGCTACATAAAATTCACATTGGAAGCTTTGAATATCTCCAAATTTGGGTACACACCTTCTTCATCTTCTCAAAATTCAAAGGTAACATCTTACTCTTCTAAACTTCTAGAATGGCTAGCAATAGTAAGAAAAATGATGGAAGGACTAAGATAATTAGGACCACTACTCATGATCAAAATTTTAGGAGAGAAAATTTCATCCATGAAAACTACTTGAACTTCTTCATTAAAAATTGCTCAGAGAAGAAAGTGATTCCTCAAAATGCTGTAAGTGTAGAAAAACTTGAGGAATTACATTTGGGTGATATTGCTGAGATCATTAGAAGAGAAAAACTTAGCACATTTTGCAATTTAAGAGATGCTTACATAGAGGAACTTGTTAGGATCTTTTATGCTGGTATACAAGAACAAAATGGTGCTGAATTTGAATTTTGTATTGGGAAGAAAATTTTCAAAGTATCCAACAAGCTATGGTTAGGACTTTTTGGGTTGGAAACCGGTAAGAAGTTGCAAAGATTCACTGATACTGAAGGTCCTAAGTATAATATGTCTGAGTTTTCTTGCACTCTAACCAAAAATGGTAAGAGTCCAAATGGAAAAGCGGGAAGGCTTAAGCAAGGACCTAGAGTTCTACTTTGGATTGTGAACCACATTCTAAGGCCTAGAGGAGGACCTTACTCTAGACTAGATTGGAAGGATATTGATTTGATGTATGTTATGATGGAAAACAAAAAGATGGATTGGCCTCACTACTTTGTTAGTCGCATGTTTGCTTTGAGAAATTCGAAAAAGGACCACTTCTTCGCATACTCTAGCTTGATTCGGAATATCTTAGAGAACTTCAAGATAACCTATAACCTCGCGGGTCTATGGATAAGTCCTGAGAGGGATCAAGTTTTTAGCATGACACAAATGAAGAAAATGGATTACAAGTGGAATGATACGACTAATGAGTATGAGTTTTGTGGAAAAGAGGATGATAATGAAGAGCCGATGCATGAAATTCAAGAGGAAAGGGGCAAAAGACTAAGATTGGAATTGCATGAAAGTGATAGCATGGAAGGTGAGTCTTCTCAAGTAAGCAACAATGCCATTATGGATATGTTGAAGGAAATGAGTTTGAAACAAGACATGTTTCAAAGTAATGTCAACAAGAGACTTGAGGATATGCATAGTTACAATGTTGCAAGGTTTGATCATCTCCAAAACCAAGTGGATGAGCTAGTAAAACAAAATTCCTCCGTTGACCATTACTTCAACCTTAACCAACAACCGGATGACATGAATGAATATTGATGATGTATCTTGTTTTTATGGCATTTCATTTCTTTTATCGCATGAACAATCTCTTTTGTTATTTCGTGACATTCTTTATTTCGATTTGGTTGTACGGATATTATTTAATGTTGCTATGTTTTGAGCAACATTTCACTTTGGCTTGTATGACTTCATTTTGAATTATTTCGTATGTTTGGATTATTATTGTATGTTTATGCATTTAATTGCATGGTTTTGTTTATTTTTTCGTCCCATATTTTGGTATGTTTTATTACAAAAATGTCGATGTGTTTTAAATAATCATGAGTTGGTTTATGGTTTGTCGTTCTACATTCCATGTGTTATCATGATATTTGGTATTCGTCATTGATATATTGTGGCATATCGTTATATGTAATTATTTTGATTAGGATACTATATCATAAAGTGCATTTCGACAAATGTAAGTGCACGATATGTTTAATAGATGGAAAATTTGCTTGGACTTGTTACTGCTAATGTGCTCTCTTCTTCTTTTTGATATTGTCAAAGGGGGAGAGATTTGGATGCACAAGCTAAAGGATCATCAAACGCATTATGGCATCAACTCAGGGGGAGCAAGCTTTTGTGATTAAGCCTTGGTGTTGTTTTTGCGTCTGTATATCATTGCTATTTTTATTTGCATAATAGGTATAGGCTTAGTTTAGCTTATGCATAGTTTTGACAATTATCAAAAAGGGGGAGAATGTAAGTGCACCAGTTCATCCTCATGTTTTAATAATTGTCAAAACACATGAAAATAGGTTGAACATATTTTGGCAAACTTTACAAATGACTTGACAACAAAGAACTATTTTTAAAACCTTGAAAAACTGACTTTTTGGTGTTTTGTATCGATACATACATTTCTGTATCGATACAAATGTCCTGAAACTTGTTCTGGTACATTTTGAGCACTTTGTATCGATACACACAGGCTCTGTATCGATACAAAAGCTTCTATACAAAAACAGAATGTTCCATATGATTCGAAACATGCTTGCATGTATCGATACATGTGTATATGTTCTGAAAAACCAGCAAGCTTCATATGATTCGAAGCATGCTTGCATGCTTAGATACATATCAGTCAAGATTTCAAGATTCTGATGTTTGTATCGATACATCCCGTGTTTGTATCGATACAAAGGTCAAGATTTTCAAAATTGAACGTTGGTCAAGGGCTTTGTATCGATACAAACAATCATTTGTATCGATACATCTACTGAAAATTATGCCTAAATTTGCTCATTCTATTTTCTCTTTAAATAGCAATGTGTGGGTTCCTTTGTAAGTAATGAAACAATCACAGTAACTGAACACAACTGAGAAATCTAGTGAGAATCATTGAGAGAGCAAGAAGTGCTTTGGGTAAAACACTTTGGATACAATTTGGGTGAAAAATTGGGATCAAAGTGTTATCCTTCACAAGATCATCATCTTCCATCAAGTTGCAACAATTGAAGATTGAGTATGGGATCAATCATTTAGGAGTTGTACGCTTGGTCGATAACGTTCGGTGCGATTCGTGGTGAAGCAGATTCGCGATCGGGTTGATTTGTGCAAGGAGGTTGGATTGCTCACTAGGGATCCAAGATTGTTCGATATCTTGGAGGATCAATTGAGAAGAATCGAAGGACTCAGCTGGACGATCGTTGCAAGGAGTTGCACGGGTAGGATCGTTGGAATCAGAGGGTGAAGATTCGTTCGTCGATTGAGGGTTTGCATAGTTTTACATTTCGAGTCAATAGGGTTATTGATTGCTTTGTAATTTGTGCACTTGTGTTCAAGTTGTTTTTCATTCTATACATATCTCAAATAACCCGTTTGGTTATTTGGGGGGAGACGTACTCGGACATACGCGTGGACGACGCGAAATCCGGGGAACTCCCTAATCAAATCCTCGTGTGTTGATTGCATTACTTTCATTCTTTATTGCTTTCATTATATTCGTAAACAATTGAATTTGTGTGTTCGTAAGTGTTCACAAGGATTCAATTGTTATTATCTTGTGTTGTGAATTGTTTTTGAAAGAATCGAATAACTTGCTTGGAAACGTTGTTGTTAATTGAATTAGTTTTTGAATATCTTATTCCGATCGACTTTTCCTCAATACGTTTTATCGGCTTAGTTACTTTTTCAATAAGTCAAATCGGTGCAAAGAGACTACCGATCCCGGAGTCGCTTCCGCACGCACGTTTAACCGAACAATTTTTTAAAAACTCAATTGGTTAACGGAACCACTTATTCACCCCCCTCTAAGTGGTTAGCCTCGTAGTCTAACAACCAAGAGTTGCATGTCCTCGAGAAAGATAGATGTAACACCTCAATGTTGCATCTTAAAGAAGAATCACCACCTGCGGGCCTTCGGATTCTGCTGAATATCCTTATTTAAGGATTTTTCCTTATTTTAGGAAATGTTGTTTCTGGAGGAGCTAACACCTAAACCAAGAGTTGTATGTCCTTGAGAAAGATAGATGTAACTCCTCAATGTTGCATCTTAAAGAAGAATCCCCACCCGCAGGCCTTCGGATTGTGTTGAATATCCTTATTTCAGGATTTTTTCCTTATTTCAGAAAATAGCTGTAACACCTCAGTGTTGCACCTTGAAGAAGAATCACCACCCGCGGGCCTTCGGATTCTGCTGAATATCCTTATTTCAGGATTTTCCCTTATTCCAGGAAATGTTGTTTTTAGAGGAGCTAACGCCTACACCAGGAGTTGTATGTCCTTGAGAAAGATAGATGTAACACATCAACGTTGCATCTTTAAGAAGAATCACCACCCGCAGAGCCTTCAGATTCTGCTGAATATCCTTATTTCAGGAAATGTTGTTTCTAGAGGATCTAACGCCTAAACCAAAAGTTGTATGTCCTTGAGAAAGATAGATGTAACACCTCAATGTTGCATCTTGAAGAAGAATGACCACCTGCGGGCCTTCAGATTCTGCTGAATATCCTTATTTCAGGATTTTTCCTTATTTCAGGAAAAGCTGTTTCTGGAGGATCTAACGCCTAAACCAAGAGTTGCATGTCCTCGAGAAAGATAGATGTAACACCTCAATGTTGCATCTTAAAGAAGAATCACCACCTGCGGGCCTTCGGATTATGCTGAATATCCTTATTTAAGGATTTTTCCTTA
Organism: Trifolium repens; assembly: GCA_030408175.1. Taxonomy (NCBI): domain Eukaryota; kingdom Viridiplantae; phylum Streptophyta; class Magnoliopsida; order Fabales; family Fabaceae; genus Trifolium; species Trifolium repens. The sequence goes on along the minus strand of CP125838.1, from coordinate 34,277,266 downwards.
TTTTAGGAAATGTTGTTTCTGGAGGAGCTAACACCTAAACCAAGAGTTGTATGTCCTTGAGAAAGATAGATGTAACTCCTCAATGTTGCATCTTAAAGAAGAATCCCCACCCGCAGGCCTTCGGATTGTGTTGAATATCCTTATTTCAGGATTTTTTCCTTATTTCAGAAAATAGCTGTAACACCTCAGTGTTGCACCTTGAAGAAGAATCACCACCCGCGGGCCTTCGGATTCTGCTGAATATCCTTATTTCAGTATTTTCCCTTATTCCAGGAAATGTTGTTTTTAGAGGAGCTAACGCCTACACCAGGAGTTGTATGTCCTTGAGAAAGATAGATGTAACACATCAATGTTGCATCTTTAAAAAGAATCACCACCCGCAGGCCTTCAGATTCTGCTGAATATCCTTATTTCAGGAAATGTTGTTTCTAGAGGAGCTAACGCCTAAACCAAAAGTTGTATGTCCTTGAGAAAGATAGATGTAACACCTCAATGTTTCATCTTGAAGAAGAATCACCACCCGCAGGCCTTCAGATTCTGCTGAATATCCTTATTTCAGGATTTTTTCCTTATTTCAAGAATTTCTGTTTCTGGAGGAGCTAACGCCTAAACCAGGAGTTGTATGTCCTTGAGAAAGATAGATGTAACACCTCAATGTTGCATCTTGAAGAAGAATGACCACCTGCGGGCCTTCAGATTCTGCTGAATATCCTTATTTCAGGATTTTTCCTTATTTCAGGAAATGCTGTTTCTGGAGGATCTAATGCCTAAACCAAGAGTTGCATGTCCTCGAGAAAGATAGATGTAACACCTCAATGTTGCATCTTGAAGAAGAATCACCACCTGCGGGCCTTCGGATTCTGCTGAATATCCTTATTTAAGGATTTTTCCTTATTTTAGGAAATGTTGTTTCTGGAGGAGCTAACGCCTAAACCAAGAGTTGTATATCCTTGAGAAAGATAGATGTAACTCCTCAATGTTGCATCTTGAAGAAGAATCCCCACCCGCAGGCCTTCGGATTCTGTTGAATATCCTTATTTCAGAAAATAGCTGTAACACCTCAGTGTTGCACCTTGAAGAAGAATCACCACCCGCGGGCCTTCGGATTCTGCCGAATATCCTTATTTCAGGATTTTCCCTTATTCCAGGAAATGTTGTTTTTAGAGGAGCTAACGCCTACACCAGGAGTTGTATGTCCTTGAGAAAGATAGATGTAACACATCAATGTTGCATCTTTAAGAAGAATCACCACCCGCAGGCCTTCAGATTCTGCTGAATATCCTTATTTCAGGAAATGTTGTTTCTAGAGGAGCTAACGCCTAAACCAAGAGTTGTATGTCCTTGAGAAAGATAGATGTAACACCTCAATGTTTCATCTTGAAGAAAAATCACCACCCGCAGGCCTTCGGATTATGCTGAATATCCTTATTTCAGGATTTTTCCTTATTTCAGGAAATGCTGTTTCTGAAGGATCTAACGCCTAAACCAAGAGTTGCATGTCCTCGAGAAAGATAGATGTAACACCTCAATGTTGCATCTTGAAGAAGAATCACCACCTGCGGGCCTTCGGATTCTGTTGAATATCCTTATTTAAGGATTTTTCCTTATTTTAGGAAATGTTGTTTCTGGAGGAGCTAACGCCTAAACCAAGAGTTGTATATCCTTGAGAAAGATAGATGTAACTCCTCAATGTTGCATCTTGAAGAAGAATCCCCACTCGCAGGCCTTCGGATTTTGTTGAATATCCTTATTTCAGAAAATAGCTGTAACACCTCAGTGTTGCACCTTGAAGAAGAATCACCACCTGCGGGCCTTCGGATTCTGCTGAATATCCTTATTTCAGGATTTTCCCTTATTCCAGGAAATGTTGTTTTTAGAGGAGCTAACGCCTACACCAGGAGTTGTATGTCCTTGAGAAAGATAGATGTAACACATCAATGTTGCATCTTTAAGAAGAATCACGACCCGCAGGCCTTCAGATTCTGCTGAATATCCTTATTTCAGGAAATGTTGTTTCTAGAGGAGCTAGCGCCTAAACCAAGAGTTGTATGTCCTTGAGAAAGATAGATGTAACACGTCAATGTTTCATCTTGAAGAAGAATCACCACCCGCAGGCCTTCGGATTATGCTGAATATCCTTATTTCAGGATTTTTCCTTATTTCAGGAAAAGCTGTTTCTGGAGGATCTAACGCCTAAACCAAGAGTTGCATGTCCTCGAGAAAGATAGATGTAACACCTCAATGTTGCATCTTAAAGAAGAGTCACCACCTGCGGGCCTTCGGATTCTGCTGAATATCCTTATTTAAGGATTATTCCTTATTTTAGGAAATGTTGTTTCTGGAGGAGCTAACACCTAAACCAAGAGTTGTATGTCCTTGAGAAAGATAGATGTAACTCCTCAATGTTGCATCTGAAAGAAGAATCCCCACCCGCAGGCCTTCGGATTGTGTTGAATATCCTTATTTCAGGATTTTTTCCTTATTTCAGAAAATAGCTGTAACACCTCAGTGTTGCACCTTGAAGAAGAATCACCACCCGCGGGCCTTCGGATTCTGCTGAATATCCTTATTTCAGGATTTTCCCTTATTCCAGGAAATGTTGTTTTTAGAGGAGCTAACGCCTACACCAGGAGTTGTATGTCCTTGAGAAAGATAGATGTAACACATCAACGTTGCATCTTTAAGAAGAATCACCACCCGCAGAGCCTTCAGATTCTGCTGAATATCCTTATTTCAGGAAATGTTGTTTCTAGAGGATCTAACGCCTAAACCAAAAGTTGTATCTCCTTGAGAAAGATAGATGTAACACCTCAATGTTTCATCTTGAAGAAGAATCACCACCCGCAGGCCTTCGGATTATGCTGAATATCCTTATTTCAAGATTTTTCCTTATTTCAGGAAATGCTGTTTCTGAAGGATCTAACGCCTAAACCAAGAGTTGCATGTCCTCGAGAAAGATAGATGTAACACCTCAATGTTGCATCTTGAAGAAGAATCACCACCTGCGGGCCTTCGGATTCTGCTGAATATCCTTATTTAAGGATTTTTCCTTATTTTAGGAAATGTTGTTTCTGGAGGAGCTAACGCCTAAACCAAGAGTTGTATATCCTTGAGAAAGATAGATGTAACTCCTCAATGTTGCATCTTGAAGAAGAATCCCCACCCGCGGGCCTTCGGATTCTGCTGAATATCCTTATTTCAGGATTTTCCCTTATTCCAGGAAATGTTGTTTTTAGAGGAGCTAACGCCTACACCTGGAGTTGTATGTCCTTGAGAAAGATAGATGTAACACATCAATGTTGCATCTTTAAGAAGAATCACGACCCGCAGGCCTTCAGATTCTGCTGAATATCCTTATTTCAGGAAATGTTGTTTCTAGGGGAGCTAACGCCTAAACCAAGAGTTGTATGTCCTTGAGAAAGATAGATGTAACACGTCAATGTTTCATCTTGAAGAAGAATCACCACCCGCAGGCCTTCGGATTATGCTGAATATCCTTATTTCAGGATTTTTCCTTATTTCAGGAAAAGCTGTTTCTGGAGGATCTAACGCCTAAACCAAGAGTTGCATGTCCTCGAGAAAGATAGATGTAACACCTCAATGTTGCATCTTAAAGAAGAATCACCACCTGCGGGCCTTCGGATTCTGCTGAATATCCTTATTTAAGGATTTTTCCTTATTTTAGGAAATGTTGTTTCTGGAGGAGCTAACACCTAAACCAAGAGTTGTATGTCCATGAGAAAGATAGATGTAACTCCTCAATGTTGCATCTTAAAGAAGAATCCCCACCTGCAGGCCTTCGGATTGTGTTGAATATCCTTATTTCAGGATTTTTTCCTTATTTCAGAAAATAGCTGTAACACCTCAGTGTTGCACCTTGAAGAAGAATCACCACCCGCGGGCCTTCGGATTCTGCTGAATATCCTTATTTCAGGATTTTCCCTTATTCCAGGAAATGTTGTTTTTAGAGGAGCTAACGCCTACACCAGGAGTTGTATGTCCTTGAGAAAGATAGATGTAACACATCAATGTTGCATCTTTAAGAAGAATCACCACCCGCAGAGCCTTCAGATTCTGCTGAATATCCTTATTTCAGGAAATGTTGTTTCTAGAGGAGCTAACGCCTAAACCAAAAGTTGTATGTCCTTGAGAAAGATAGATGTAACACCTCAATGTTTCATCTTGAAGAAGAATCACCATCCGCAGGCCTTCGGATTATGCTGAATATCCTTATTTCAGGATTTTTCCTTATTTCAGGAAATGTTGTTTCTAAAGGATCTAACGCCTAAACCAAGAGTTGCATGTCCTCGAGAAAGATAGATGTAACACCTCAATGTTGCATCTTGAAGAAGAATCACCACCTGCGGGCCTTCGGATTCTGCTGAATATCCTTATTTAAGGATTTTTCCTTATTTTAGGAAATGTTGTTTCTGGAGGAGCTAACGCCTAAACCAAGAGTTGTATATCCTTGAGAAAGACAGATGTAACTCCTCAATGTTGCATCTTGAAGAAGAATCCCCACCCGCAGGCCTTCGGATTCTGTTGAATATCCTTATTTCAGAAAATAGCTGTAACACCTCAGTGTTGCACCTTGAAGAAGAATCACCACCCGCGGGCCTTCGGATTCTGCTGAATATCCTTATTTCAGGATTTTCCCTTATTCCAGGAAATGTTGTTTTTAGAGGAGCTAACGCCTACACCAGGAGTTGTATGTCCTTGAGAAAGATAGATGTAACACATCAATGTTGCATCTTTAAGAAGAATCACGACCCGCAGGCCTTCAGATTCTGCTGAATATCCTTATTTCAGGAAATGTTGTTTCTAGAGGAGCTAACGCCTAAACCAAGAGTTGTATGTCCTTGAGAAAGATAGATGTAACACGTCAATGTTTCATCTTGAAGAAGAATCACCACCCGCAGGCCTTCGGATTATGCTGAATATCCTTATTTCAGGATTTTTCCTTATTTCAGGAAAAGCTGTTTCTGGAGGATCTAACGCCTAAACCAAGAGTTGCATGTCCTCGACAAAGATAGATGTAACACCTCAATGTTGCATCTTAAAGAAGAATCACCACCTGCGGGCCTTCGGATTCTGCTGAATATCCTTATTTAAGGATTTTTCCTTATTTTAGGAAATGTTGTTTCTGGAGGAGCTAACACCTAAACCAAGAGTTGTATGTCCTTGAGAAAGATAGATGTAACTCCTCAATGTTGCATCTTAAAGAAGAATCCCCACCCGCAGGCCTTTGGATTCTGTTGAATATCCTTATTTCAGAATTTTTTCCTTATTTCAGAAAATAGCTGTAACACCTCAGTGTTGCACCTTGAAGAAGAATCACCACCCGCGGGCCTTCGGATTCTGTTGAATATCCTTATTTCAGGATTTTCCCTTATTCCAGGAAATGTTGTTTTTAGAGGAGCTAACGCCTACACCAGAAGTTGTATGTCCTTGAGAAAGATAGATGTAACACATCAATGTTGCATCTTTAAGAAGAATCACCCGCAGGCCTTCAGATTCTGCTGAATATCCTTATTTGAGGAAATGTTGTTTCTAGAGGAGCTAACGCCTACACTAGGAGTTGTATGTCCTCGAGAAAGATTGATGTAACAACTCAATGTTTCATCTTGAAGAAGAATCACCACCGGCAGGCCTTCGGATTATGCTGAATATCCTTATTTCAGGATTTTTCCTTATTTCAGGAAATGCTGTTTCTGAAGGATCTAACGCCTAAACCAAGAGTTGCATGTCCTCGAGAAAGATAGATGTAACACCTCAATGTTGAATCTTGAAGAAGAATCACCACCTGCGGGCCTTCGGATTCTGCTGAATATCCTTATTTAAGGATTTTTCCTTATTTTAGGAAATGTTGTTTCTGGAGGAGCTAACGCCTAAACCAAGAGTTGTATATCCTTGAGAAAGATAGATGTAACTCCTCAATGTTGCATCTTGAAGAAGAATCCCCACCCGCAGGCCTTCGGATTCTGTTGAATATCCTTATTTCAGAAAATAGCTGTAACACCTCAGTGTTGCACCTTGAAGAAGAACCACCACCCGCGGGCCTTCGGATTCTGCTGAATATCCTTATTTCAGGATTTTCCCTTATTCCAGGAAATGTTGTTTTTAGAGGAGCTAACGCCTACACCAGGAGTTGTATGTCCTTGAGAAAGATAGATGTAACACATCAATGTTGCATCTTTAAGAAGAATCACCACCCGCAGGCCTTCAGATTCTGCTGAATATCCTTATTTCAGGAAATGTTGTTTCTAGAGGAGCTAACGCCTAAACCAAGAGTTGTATGTCCTTGAGAAAGATAGATGTAACACCTCAATGTTTCATCTTGAAGAAGAATCACCACCCGCAGGCCTTCGGATTATGCTGAATATCCTTATTTCAGGATTTTTCCTTATTTCAAGAATTTCTATTTCTGGAGGAGCTAACGCCTAAACCAGGAGTTGTATGTCCTTGAGAAAGATAGATGTAACACCTCAATGTTGCATCTTGAAGAAGAATCACCACCCGCGGGCCTTCGGATACTGCTGAATATCCTTATTTCAGGATTTTCCCTTATTCCAGGAAATGTTGATTTTAGAGGATCTAACGCCTACACCAGGAGTTGTATGTCCTTGAGAAAGATAGATGTAACACCTCAATGTTGCATCTTGAAGAAGAATCACCACCCGCAGGCCTTCGGATTCTGCTGAATATCCTTATTTCAGGATTTTTCCTTATTTCAGGAAATGTTGTTTCTGGAGGAGCTAACTCCTAATCTATGAGTTGTATGTCCTTGAGAAAGATAGATGTAACACGTCAATGTTGCATCTTGAAGAAGAATCACCACCCGCAGGCCTTCAGATTCTGCTGAATATCCTTATTTCAGGATTTTTTCCTTATTTCAGGAAATGCTGTTTCTGGTGGAGCTAACGCCTAAACCAGGAGTTGTATGTCCTTGAGAAATATAGATGTAACACCTCAATGTTGCATCTTGAAGAAGAATCACCACCCGCGGGCCTTCGGATTCTGTTGAATATCCTTATTTCAGGATTTTCCCTTATTCCAGGAAATGTTGTTTATAGAGGATCTAACGCCTACACCAGGAGTTGTATGTCCTCGACAAAGATAGATGTAACACCTCAATGTTGCATCTTAAAGAAGAATCACCACCTGCGGGCCTTCGGATTCTGCTGAATATCCTTATTTAAGGATTTTTCCTTATTTTAGGAAATGTTGTTTCTGGAGGAGCTGACGCCTAAACCAGGAGTTGTATGTCCTTGAGAAAGATAGATGTAACACCTCAATGTTGCATCTTGAAGAAGAATCACCACCTGCGGGCCTTCGGATTCTGCTGAATATCCTTATTTAAGGATTTTTCCTTATTTTAGGAAATGTTGTTTCTGGAGGAGCTAACGCCTAAACCAAGGGTTGTATATCCTTGAGAAAGATAGATGTAACTCCTCAATGTTGCATCTTGAAGAAGAATCCCCACCCGCAGGCCTTCGGATTCTGTTGAATATCCTTATGTCAGAAAATAGCTGTAACACCTCAGTGTTGCACCTTGAAGAATAATCACCACCCGCGGGCCTTCGGATTCTGCTGAATATCCTTATTTCAGGATTTTCCCTTATTCCAGGAAATGTTGTTTTTAGAGGAGCTAACGCCTACACCAGGAGTTGTATGTCCTTGAGAAAGATAGATGTAACACATCAATGTTGCATCTTTAAGAAGAATCACGACCCGCAGGCCTTCAGATTCTGCTGAATATCCTTATTTCAGGAAATGTTGTTTCTAGAGGAGCTAACGCCTAAACCAAGAGTTGTATGTCCTTGAGAAAGATAGATGTAACACCTCAATGTTTCATCTTGAAGAAGAATCACCACCCGCAGGCCTTCGGATTATGCTGAATATCCTTATTTCTGGATTTTTCCTTATTTCAAGAATTTCTGTTTCTGGAGGAGCTGACGCCTAAACCAGGAGTTGTTTGTCCTTGAGAAAGATAGATGTAACACCTCAATGTTGCATCTTGAAGAAGAATCACCACCCGCGGGCCTTCGGATTCTGCTGAATATCCTTATTTCAGGATTTTCCCTTATTCCAGGAAATGTTGTTTTTAGAGGATCTAACGCCTACCCCAGGAGTTGTATGTCCTTGAGAAAGATAGATGTAACACCTCAATGTTGCATCTTGAAGAAGAATCACCACCCGCAGGCCTTCAGATTCTGCTGAATATCCTTATTTCAGGATTGTTCCTTATTTCAGGAAATGTTGTTTCTGGAGGAGCTAACTCCTAATCCATGAGTTGTATGTCCTTGAGAAAGATAGATGTAACACATCAATGTTGCATCTTGAAGAAGAATCACCACCCGCGGGCCTTCGGATTCTGCTGAATATCCTTATTTCAGGATTTTCCCTTATTCCAGGAAATTTTGTTTTTAGAGGAGCTAACGCCTACACCAGGAGTTGTATGTCCTTGAGAAAGATAGATGTAACACATCAATGTTGCATCTTTAAGAAGAATCACCACCCGCAGGACTTCAGATTCTGCTGAATATCCTTATTTCAGGAAATGTTGTTTCTAGAGGAGCTAACGCCTAAACCAAGAGTTGTATGTCCTTGAGAAAGATAGATGTAACACGTCAATGTTTCATCTTGAAGAAGAATCACCACCCGCAGGCCTTCGGATTATGCTGAATATCCTTATTTCAGGATTTTTCCTTATTTCAGGAAAAGCTGTTTCTGGAGGATCTAACGCCTAAACCAAGAGTTGCATGTCCTCGAGAAAGATAGATGTAACACCTCAATGTTGCATCTTAAAGAAGAATCACCACCTGCGGGCCTTCGGATTCTGCTGAATATCCTTATTTAAGGATTTTTCCTTATTTTAGGAAATGTTGTTTCTGGAGGAGCTAACACCTAAACCAAGAGTTGTATGTCCTTGAGAAAGATAGATGTAACTCCTCAATGTTGCATCTTAAAGAAGAATCCCCACCCGCAGGCCTTTGGATTCTGTTGAATATCCTTATTTCAGAATTTTTTCCTTATTTCAGAAAACAGCTGTAACACCTCAGTGTTGCACCTTGAAGAAGAATCACCACCCGCGGGCCTTCGGATTCTGTTGAATATCCTTATTTCAGGATTTTCCCTTATTCCAGGAAATGTTGTTTTTAGAGGAGCTAACGCCTACACCAGGAGTTGTATGTCCTTGAGAAAGATAGATGTAACACATCAATGTTGCATCTTTAAGAAGAATCACCACCCGCAGGCCTTCAGATTCTGCTGAATATCCTTATTTCAGGAAATGTTGTTTCTAGAGGAGCTAACGCCTACACTAGGAGTTGTATGTCCTCGAGAAAGATTGATGTAACAACTCAATGTTTCATCTTGAAGAAGAATCACCACCCGCAGGCCTTCGGATTATGCTGAATATCCTTATTTCAGGATTTTTCCTTATTTCAGGAAATGCTGTTTCTGAAGGATCTAACGCCTAAACCAAGAGTTGCATGTCCTCGAGAAAGATAGATGTAACACCTCAATGTTGAATCTTGAAGAAGAATCACCACCTGCGGGCCTTCGGATTCTGCTGAATATCCTTATTTAAGGATTTTTCCTTATTTTAGGAAATGTTGTTTCTGGAGGAGCTAACGCCTAAACCAAGAGTTGTATATCCTTGAGAAAGATAGATGTAACTCCTCAATGTTGCATCTTGAAGAAGAATCCCCACCCGCAGGCCTTCGGATTCTGTTGAATATCCTTATTTCAGAAAATAGCTGTAACACCTCAGTGTTGCACCTTGAAGAAGAACCACCACCCGCGGGCCTTCGGATTCTGCTGAATATCCTTATTTCAGGATTTTCCCTTATTCCAGGAAATGTTGTTTTTAGAGGAGCTAACGCCTACACCAGGAGTTGTATGTCCTTGAGAAAGATAGATGTAACACATCAATGTTGCATCTTTAAGAAGAATCACCACCCGCAGGCCTTCAGATTCTGCTGAATATCCTTATTTCAGGAAATGTTGTTTCTAGAGGAGCTAACGCCTACACTAGGAGTTGTATGTCCTCGAGAAAGATTGATGTAACAACTCAATGTTTCATCTTGAAGAAGAATCACCACCCGCAGGCCTTCGGATTATGCTGAATATCCTTATTTCAGGATTTTTCCTTATTTCAGGAAATGCTGTTTCTGAAGGATCTAACGCCTAAACCAAGAGTTGCATGTCCTCGAGAAAGATAGATGTAACACCTCAATGTTGAATCTTGAAGAAGAATCACCACCTGCGGGCCTTCGGATTCTGCTGAATATCCTTATTTAAGGATTTTTCCTTATTTTAGGAAATGTTGTTTCTGGAGGAGCTAACGCCTAAACCAAGAGTTGTATATCCTTGAGAAAGATAGATGTAACTCCTCAATGTTGCATCTTGAAGAAGAATCCCCACCCGCAGGCCTTCGGATTCTGTTGAATATCCTTATTTCAGAAAATAGCTGTAACACCTCAGTGTTGCACCTTGAAGAAGAACCACCACCCGCGGGCCTTCGGATTCTGCTGAATATCCTTATTTCAGGATTTTCCCTTATTCCAGGAAATGTTGTTTTTAGAGGAGCTAACGCCTACACCAGGAGTTGTATGTCCTTGAGAAAGATAGATGTAACACATCAATGTTGCATCTTTAAGAAGAATCACCACCCGCAGGCCTTCAGATTCTGCTGAATATCCTTATTTCAGGAAATGTTGTTTCTAGAGGAGCTAACGCCTAAACCAAGAGTTGTATGTCCTTGAGAAAGATAGATGTAACACCTCAATGTTGCATCTTGAAGAAGAATCACCACCCGCGGGCCTTCGGATTCTGCTGAATATCCTTATTTCAGGATTTTCCCTTATTCCAGGAAATGTTGATTTTAGAGGATCTAACGCCTACACCAGGAGTTGTATGTCCTTGAGAAAGATAGATGTAACACCTCAATGTTGCATCTTGAAGAAGAATCACCACCCGCAGGCCTTCGGATTCTGCTGAATATCCTTATTTCAGGATTTTTCCTTATTTCAGGAAATGTTGTTTCTGGAGGAGCTAACTCCTAATCTATGAGTTGTATGTCCTTGAGAAAGATAGATGTAACACGTCAATGTTGCATCTTGAAGAAGAATCACCACCCGCAGGCCTTCAGATTCTGCTGAATATCCTTATTTCAGGATTTTTTCCTTATTTCAGGAAATGCTGTTTCTGGTGGAGCTAACGCCTAAACCAGGAGTTGTATGTCCTTGAGAAATATAGATGTAACACCTCAATGTTGCATCTTGAAGAAGAATCACCACCCGCGGGCCTTCGGATTCTGTTGAATATCCTTATTTCAGGATTTTCCCTTATTCCAGGAAATGTTGTTTATAGAGGATCTAACGCCTACACCAGGAGTTGTATGTCCTCGAGAAAGATAGATGTAACACCTCAATGTTTCATCTTGAAGAAGAATCACCACCCGCAGGCCTTCGGATTATGCTGAATATCCTTATTTCAGGATTTTTCCTTATTTCAGGAAATGTTGTTTCTGAAGGATCTAACGCCTAAACCAAGAGTTGCATGTCCTCGAGAAAGATAGATGTAACACCTCAATGTTGAATCTTGAAGAAGAATCACCACCTGCGGGCCTTCGGATTCTGCTGAATATCCTTATTTAAGGATTTTTCCTTATTTTAGGAAATGTTGTTTCTGGAGGAGCTAAGGCCTAAACCAAGGGTTGTATATCCTTGAGAAAGATAGATGTAACTCCTCAATGTTGCATCTTGAAGAAGAATCCCCACCCGCAGGCCTTCGGATTCTGTTGAATATCCTTATTTCAGAAAATAGCTGTAACACCTCAGTGTTGCACCTTGAAGAAGAATCACCACCCGCGGGCCTTCGGATTCTGCTGAATATCCTTATTTCAGGATTTTCCCTTATTCCAGGAAATGTTGTTTTTAGAGGAGCTAACGCCTACACCAGGAGTTGTATGTCCTTGAGAAAGATAGATGTAACACATCAATGTTGCATCTTTAAGAAGAATCACGACCCGCAGGCCTTCAGATTCTGCTGAATATCCTTATTTCAGGAAATGTTGTTTCTAGAGGAGCTAACGCCTAAACCAAGAGTTGTATGTCCTTGAGAAAGATAGATGTAACACCTCAATGTTTCATCTTGAAGAAGAATCACCACCCGCAGGCCTTCGGATTATGCTGAATATCCTTATTTCTGGATTTTTCCTTATTTCAAGAATTTCTGTTTCTGGAGGAGCTGACGCCTAAACCAGGAGTTGTATGTCCTTGAGAAAGATAGATGTAACACCTCAATGTTGCATCTTGAAGAAGAATCACCACCCGCGGGCCTTCGGATTCTGCTGAATATCCTTATTTCAGGATTTTCCCTTATTCCAGGAAATGTTGTTTTTAGAGGATCTAACGCCTACCCCAGGAGTTGTATGTCCTTGAGAAAGATAGATGTAACGCCTCAATGTTGCATCTTGAAGAAGAATCACCACCCGCAGGCCTTCAGATTCTGCTGAATATCCTTATTTCAGGATTGTTCCTTATTTCAGGAAATGTTGTTTCTGGAAGAGCTAACTCCTAATCCATGAGTTGTATGTCCTTGAGAAAGATAGATGTAACACATCAATGTTGCATCTTGAAGAAGAATCACCACCCGCGGGCCTTCGGATTCTGCTGAATATCCTTATTTCAGGATTTTCCCTTATTCCAGGAAATTTTGTTTTTAGAGGAGCTAACGCCTACACCAGGAGTTGTATGTCCTTGAGAAAGATAGATGTAACACATCAATGTTGCATCTTTAAGAAGAATCACCACCCGCAGGCCTTCAGATTCTGCTGAATATCCTTATTTCAGGAAATGTTGTTTCTAGAGGAGCTAACGCCTAAACCAAGAGTTGTATATCCTTGAGAAAGATAGACGTAACACCTCAATGTTTCATCATGAAGAAGAATCACCACCCGCAGGCCTTCAGATTCTGCTGAATATCCTTATTTCATGATTTTTTCCTTATTTCAGGAAATGCTGTTTCTGGAGGAGCTAACGCCTAAACCAGGAGTTGTATGTCCTTGAGAAATATAGATGTAACACCTCAATGTTGCATCTTGAGGAAGAATCACCACCCGCGGGCCTTCGGATTCTGTTGAATATCCTTATTTCAGGATTTTTCCTTATTTCAGGAAATGTTGTTTCTGGAGGAGCTAACTCCTAATCCATGAGTTGTATGTCCTTGAGAAAGATAGATGTAACACATCAATGTTGCATCTTGAAGAAGAATCACCACCCGCAGGCCTTCAGATTCTGCTGAATATCCTTATTTCATGATTTTTTCCTTATTTCAGGAAATGCTGTTTCTGGAGGAGCTAACGCCTAAACCAGGAGTTGTATGTCCTTGAGAAATATAGATGTAACACCTCAATGTTGCATCTTGAAGAAGAATCACCACCCGCGGGCCTTCGGATTCTGTTGAATATCCTTATTTCAGGATTTTCCCTTATTCCAGGAAATGTTGTTTATAGAGGATCTAACGCCTACACCAGGAGTTGTATGTCCTTGAGAAAGATAGATGTAACACATCAATGTTGCATCTTGAAGAAGAATCACCACCCGCAGGCCTTCAGATTCTGCTGAATATCCTTATTTCAGGATTTTTTCCTTATTTCAGGAAATGCTGTTTCTGGAGGAGCTAACGCCTAAACCAGGAGTTGTATGTCCTTGAGAAATATAGATGTAACACCTCAATGTTGCATCTTGAAGAAGAATCACCACCCGCGGGGCTTCGGATTCTGTTGAATATCCTTATTTCAGGATTTTCCCTTATTCCAGGAAATGTTGTTTATAGAGGATCTAACGCCTACACCAGGAGTTGTATGTCCTTGAGAAAGATAGATGTAACACCTCAATGTTGCATCTTAAAGAAGAATGACCAGTTGCGGGCCTTCAGATTCTGCTGAATATCCTTATTTCAGGATTTTTCCTTATTTCAGGAAATGCTGTTTCTGGAGGATCTAACGCCTAAACCAAGAGTTGCATGTCCTCGAGAAAGATAGATGTAACACCTCAATGTTGCATTTTGAAGAAGAATCACCACCTGCGGGCCTTCGGATTCTGCTGAATATCCTTATTTAAGGATTTTTCCTTATTTTAGGAAATGTTGTTTCTGGAGGAGCTAACGCCTAAACCAAGAGTTGTATGTCCTAGAGAAAGATAGATGTAACTCCACAATGTTGCATCTTGAAGAAGAATCCCCACCCGCAGGCCTTCGGATTCTGTTGAATATCCTTATTTCAGGATTTTCCCTTATTCCAGGAAATTTTGTTTTTAGAGGAGCTAACGCCTACACCAGGAGTTATATGTCCATGAGAAAGATAGATGTAGCACATCAATGTTGCATCTTTAAGAAGAATCACCACCCGCAGGCCTTCAGATTCTGCTGAATATCCTTATTTCAGGAAATGTTGTTTATAGAGGATCTAACGCCTACACCAGGAGTTGTATGTCCTTGAGAAAGATAGATGTAACACCTCAATGTGGCATCTTGAAGAAGAATGACCACCTGCGGGCCTTCAGATTCTGCTGAATATCCTTATTTCAGGATTTTTCCTTATTTTAGGAAATGTTGTTTCTGGAGGAGCTAACACCTAAACCAAGAGTTGTATGTCCTTGAGAAAGATAGATGTAACTCCTCAATGTTGCATCTTAAAGAAGAATCCCCACCCGCAGGCCTTCGGATTCTGTTGAATATCCTTATTTCAGGATTTTTTCCTTATTTCAGAAAATAGCTGTAACACCTCAGTGTTGCACCTTGAAGAAGAATCACCACCCGCGGGCCTTCGGATTCTGCTGAATATCTTTATTTCAGGATTTTCCCTTATTCCAGGAAATGTTGTTTTTAGAGGAGCTAACGCCTACACCAGGAGTTGTATGTCCTTGAGAAAGATAGATGTAACACATCAATGTTGCATCTTTAAGAAGAATCACGACCCGCAGGCCTTCAGATTCTGCTGAATATCCTTATTTCAGGAAATGTTGTTTCTAGAGGAGCTAACGCCTAAACCAAGAGTTGTATGTCCTTGAGAAAGATAGATGTAACACCTCAATGTTGCATCTTGAAGAAAAATCACCACCCGCGGGCCTTCGGATTCTGCTGAATATCCTTATTTCAGGATTTTCCCTTATTCCAGGAAATGTTGTTTTTAGAGGATCTAACGCCTACACCAGGAGTTGTATGTCCTTGAGAAAGATAGATGTAACACCTCAATGTTGCATCTTGAAGAAGAATCACCACCCGCAGGCCTTCGGATTCTGCTGAATATCCTTATTTCAGGATTTTTCCTTATTTCAGGAAATGTTGTTTCTGGAGGAGCTAACTCCTAATCCATGAGTTGTATGTCCTTGAGAAAGATTGATGTAACACATCAATGTTGCATCTTGAAGAAGAATCACCACCCGCAGGCCTTCAGATTCTGCTGAATATCCTTATTTCAGGATTTTTTCCTTATTTCAGGAAATGTTTGTTTCTGGAGGAGCTAACGCCTAAACCAGGAGTTGTATGTCCTTGAGAAATATAGATGTAACACCTCAATGTTGCATCTTGAAGAAGAATCACCACCCGCGGGCCTTCGGATTCTGTTGAATATCCTTATTTCAGGATTTTCCCTTATTCCAGGAAATGTTGTTTATAGAGGATCTAACGCCTACACCAGGAGTTGTATGTCCTTGAGAAAGACAGATGTAACACCTCAATGTTGCATCTTGAAGAAGAATGACCACCTGCGGGCCTTCAGATTCTGCTGAATATCCTTATTTCAGGATTTTTCCTTATTTCAGGAAATGCTGTTTCTGGAGGATCTAACGCCTAAACCAAGAGTTGCATGTCCTCGAGAAAGATAGATGTAACTCCTCAATGTTGCATTTTGGAGAAGAATCACCACCTGCGGGCCTTCGGATTCTGCTGAATATCCTTATTTAACGATTTTTCCTTATTTTAGGAAATGTTGTTTCTGGAGGTGCTAACGCTTAAACCAAGAGTTGTATGTCCTTGAGAATGATAGATGTAACTCCTCAATGTTGCATCTTGAAGAAGAATCCCCACCCGCAGTCCTTCGGATTCTGTCGAGTATCCTTATTTCAGGATTTTTTCCTTATTTCAGAAAATAGCTGTAACACCTCAGTGTTGCACCTTGAAGAAGAATCACCACCCGCGGGCCTTCGGATTCTGCTGAATATCCTTATTTCAGGATTTTCCCTTATTCCAGGAAATTTTGTTTTTAGAGGAGCTAACGCCTACACCAGGAGTTGTATGTCCTTGAGAAAGATAGATGTAACACATCAATGTTGCATCTTTTAGAAGAATCACCACCCGCAGGCCTTCAGATTCTGCTGAATATCCTTATTTCAGGAAATGTTGTTTCTAGAGGAGCTAACGCCTAAACCAAGAGTTGTATGTCCTTGAGAAAGATAGATGTAACACCTCAATGTTTCATCATGAAGAAGAATCACCACCCGCAGGCCTTCAGATTCTGCTGAATATTCTTATTTCATGATTTTTTCCTTATTTCAGGAAATGCTGTTTCTGGAGGAGCTAACGCCTAAACCAGGAGTTGTATGTCCTTGAGAAATATAGATGTAACACCTCAATGTTGCATCTTGAAGAAGAATCACCACCCGCGGGCCTTCGGATTCTGTTGAATATCCTTATTTCAGGATTTTCCCTTATTCCAGGAAATGTTGTTTATAGAGGATCTAACGCCTACACCAGGAATTGTATGTCCTTGAGAAAGATAGATGTAACACCTCAATGTGGCATCTTGAAGAAGAATGACCACCTGCGGGCCTTCAGATTCTGCTGAATATCCTTATTTCAGGAAAAGCTGTTTCTGGAGGATCTAATGTAACACCCCAAAATTTAGAAATAGTTATTTATTTAGAATATAGTTTATTTAAGTGTTTATGTGCTAAGTAAATTATTTGATAAGTTAGAATTTATTTAATTTAGTGAGAATGGAAGAATTATTTAAAAAATAGAATTAAGTAAGGTATATTTTAGAATCATATTCTAGAGATATAATTTTTAAATATATTTTAGGAACATATCATTAAAATAAAAGATATGAATTTTCTTGGGGAATAAGATGAGAGTTTTTAGGGAATTAAAATAGAAACAAATCTGTTTTGAATCTTGCTTGCTTTTAGGAAAAGAAAAACATAATCTTCCTCTATAAATAGATCAAAATAATTTAGAATTAGGATTACCACAATTTACGGACAAAAATTCGTGTAGCCTTTATGATCAAATAGTGGAATTTGAGAGCAATACCAAAATACTCATAACTTTCTCATCCGAAGTCGGAATTCGATTCCGTTTGTTGCTGAGCGACCGTAGGAGCAAGGGCACAGTAGATATCCCAATTTAGATGGAGCACGTTTCTGCATAATCGAGGTAAGGGGGGAGATTGTTCATGCATAGGGGTAGTGTTGACCATAAGAGTAGTCGAGGGGACCTTGCCCTCCTTCCCTTTTCCCTTTTTCTTTTCCTCTCTTTAATCGTAATTCATATGTTGTTGTTTGTTTCAGTTTTTGTGTTCTTGTTTTACTGCCGATTTTAAATGTGTGTTTGAATGTTCATCAATGATGTTGTTGTTCATAAGGGCGTTGAATGAATTATATTAAGATGTGAGTTTTAATAATCATGAGTGTAGGTTAGATTCCTCTTGAGTTGTACCTGCGTGTGTGTATGATTGTTAATGACCCTAACATGTACCTTAATAAATAAATAAATAAATAAACAAATAAAAGGAGTAATGTATCATATGTACTAAATATTTGTCCTCTCTTTGCTTATGATGGGCAGGGTTAGTAGTATGTTAAGGATGGGTGAGTAAGGTGCAATGTTGACTAAACACATGATCCTGTTATTATATGGCACATTTAATGATAATATGATTTTTATGCTAGAGGTTATGGAGAATGAGTCAGTATTTAATTTTAGTCCAGAGCTATTTTGACAGAAGAAAATTAATAAGTAGTAAATTCTTTCTTTAATTAAACGTAAGACAATTTTTAATTAATCTCTTTTCTTAATTAAACTCTATCCCCTAGTTTCAGAATTAATTTATAGGTCTTAAGGGTCTGTTTCGGGTTTATTTTGGGAGTTAAATTAGTAGACGAATTATACCATTCTAAATTAAATTAAGGTGAGTTTTCTAACATTTTTGGAAAAATAAAGAAGTCAAAGGTATAATTAAAATGACTCAGGTGATACTTGGCGAGTGTAATTGGAGTTGGTATTAATTGGTGTTTTGGTGTCGAGTTTACTACGGTGTTGTTTATCGGTGTTGTTATTAATTGATGTTAATGGTGTTGATATAAAGATGTAATTGACGATGTTGCTTTTAAGTTTTCAATTCTAATTGTTATTCATTTTGGTGTTGTTTGATTCATTGTTTGAGCATTTAATTGGTGTCGGAATATATGTTCATGCATCCATACATGTGTCAGTCCTCGGTGTTGATAATTCGGTGTTGATAAATCGGTGTTGATAATTCGGTGTTGAGGAGTGTTTTCAGGAATATAATTCTGACCTCCGACCTTGGTACCACATGCATTTAGAGAGTCTAGATCGCATTGCATCCATTGTCTAATTGAGTTGAGTTTAAATCGATTGAGTTGCTATGTTTATGATGTTGTGTTTGCTTATGTGTTTGATCGTCCCAAAGGATGATATTTTGTGTTTTATGTTTTCCCTATTCTTGTGTGTTAATACACCGATGCTTGTGTGAATGTATTCTCACCCCTTTCTTTTTGTCTTGTCTGGCTTGGCCCTGCGATTGTGAAATTGCAGTATTTACAGGTTGTTGAGTTTCGAGTTCGAGTTAAGGGAAGCCGCTCTGATTGTGACACTTGGGAAGGAGTCTTAGAGTCTATGATGTTTTTCTATTTCATTTTTTAGAGCTAATGTATTTTATTAAAAAGAAGTTTCTATATTTTATCTTTATAATAATTTTTAAATAATTTTGATATTGGGTCCAATTTTTAGTTCTTTTATCCGCTGCATGATGTCTCTTAAAAGGAATTTTCGAAAAAAGCATATTGAAAATTAAATTATTATTAGTCTCGGGTTCGGGGCATTACAATTGGTATCAGAGCAGGTCGGTCCAATCCGGCCGCGTGGGTTATGTGTCAATCAGAGCAGGTCTGTCCAGTCAGACCAAATGGGCGTAGTGTCATTGTCGTGTCTACCTTGTGTTTTCTCTATTAGTTACACCTGCACCTTAGTCACTTTTTAAATATCTTGTCACATGATTGATAACATGTTTGATTATGTTTTATGAATTTTGCTGTTATTGTTTGTTGACATGTTAATTGCTTGATTTTTCTTATATGACTATTGTCTCTAATTTTATTTAGTGGTGTGTGTAGACTAGTTTGTCTTTTAGAAAACCTTCGGCAATTTTCGAGGGCGAAAATTCTTAAAGGGGGGAGAATTGTAACACCCCAAAATTTAGAAATAGTTATTTATTTAGAATATAGTTTATTTAAGTGTTTATGTGCTAAGTAAATTATTTGATAAGTTAGAATTTATTTAATTTAGTGAGAATGGAAGAATTATTTAAAAAATAGAATTAAGTAAGGTATATTTTAGAATCATATTCTAGAGATATAATTTTTAAATATATTTTAGGAACATATCATTAAAATAAAAGATATGAATTTTCTTGGGGAATAAGATGAGAGTTTTTAGGGAATTAAAATAGAAACAAATCTGTTTTGAATCTTGCTTGCTTTTAGGAAAAGAAAAACATAATCTTCCTCTATAAATAGATCAAAATAATTTAGAATTAGGATTACCACAATTTACGGACAAAAATTCGTGTAGCCTTTATGATCAAATAGTGGAATTTGAGAGCAATACCAAAATACTCATAACTTTCTCATCCGAAGTCGGAATTCGATTCCGTTTGTTGCTGAGCGACCGTAGGAGCAAGGGCACAGTCGATATCCCAATTTAGATGGAGCACGTTTCTGCATAATCGAGGTAAGGGGGGAGATTGTTCATGCATAGGGGTAGTGTTGACCATAAGAGTAGTCGAGGGGACCTTGCCCTCCTTCCCTTTTCCCTTTTTCTTTTCCTCTCTTTAATCGTAATTCATGTGTTGTTGTTTGTTTCAGTTTTTGTGTTCTTGTTTTACTGCCGATTTTAAATGTGTGTTTGAATGTTCATCAATGATGTTGTTGTTCATAAGGGCGTTGAATGAATTATATTAAGATGTGAGTTTTAATAATCATGAGTGTAGGTTAGATTCCTCTTGAGTTGTACCTGCGTGTGTGTATGATTGTTAATGACCCTAACATGTACCTTAATAAATAAATAAATAAATAAACAAATAAAAGGAGTAGTGTATCATATGTACTAAATATTTGTCCTCTCTTTGCTTATGATGGGCAGGGTTAGTAGTATGTTAAGGATGGGTGAGTAAGGTGCAATGTTGACTAAACACATGATCCTGTTATTATATGGCACATTTAATGATAATATGATTTTTATGCTAGAGGTTATGGAGAATGAGTCAGTAGTCAATTTTAGTCCAGAGCTATTTTGACAGAAGAAAATCAATAAGTAGTAAATTCTTTCTTTAATTAAACGTAAGACAATTTTTAATTAATCTCTTTTCTTAATTAAACTCTATCCCCTAGTTTCAGAATTAATTTATAGGTCTTAAGGGTCTGTTTCGGGTTTATTTTGGGAGTTAAATTAGTAGACGAATTATACCATTCTAAATTAAATTAAGGTGAGTTTTCTAACATTTTTGGAAAAATAAAGAAGTCAAAGGTATAATTAAAATGACTCAGGTGATACTTGGCGAGTGTAATTGGAGTTGGTATTAATTGGTGTTTTGGTGTCGAGTTTACTACGGTGTTGTTTATCGGTGTTGTTATTAATTGATGTTAATGGTGTTGATATAAAGATGTAATTGACGATGTTGCTTTTAAGTTTTCAATTCTAATTGTTATTCATTTTGGTGTTGTTTGATTCATTGTTTGAGCATTTAATTGGTGTCGGAATATATGTTCATGCATCCATACATGTGTCAGTCCTCGGTGTTGATAATTCGGTGTTGATAAATCGGTGTTGATAATTCGGTGTTGAGGAGTGTTTTCAGGAATATAATTCTGACCTCCGACCTTGGTACCACATGCATTTAGAGAGTCTAGATCGCATTGCATCCATTGTCTAATTGAGTTGAGTTTAAATCGATTGAGTTGCTATGTTTATGATGTTGTGTTTGCTTATGTGTTTGATCGTCCCAAAGGATGATATTTTGTGTTTTATGTTTTCCCTATTCTTGTGTGTTAATACACCGATGCTTGTGTGAATGTATTCTCACCCCTTTCTTTTTGTCTTGTCTGGCTTGGCCCTGCGATTGTGAAATTGCAGTATTTACAGGTTGTTGAGTTTCGAGTTCGAGTTAAGGGAAGCCGCTCTGATTGTGACACTTGGGAAGGAGTCTTAGAGTCTATGATGTTTTTCTATTTCATTTTTTAGAGCTAATGTATTTTATTAAAAAGAAGTTTCTATATTTTATCTTTATAATAATTTTTAAATAATTTTGATATTGGGTCCAATTTTTAGTTCTTTTATCCGCTGCATGATGTCTCTTAAAAGGAATTTTCGAAAAAAGCATATTGAAAATTAAATTATTATTAGTCTCGGGTTCGGGGCATTACAATTGGTATCAGAGCAGGTCGGTCCAATCCGGCCGCGTGGGTTATGTGTCAATCAGAGCAGGTCTGTCCAGTCAGACCAAATGGGCGTAGTGTCATTGTCGTGTCTACCTTGTGTTTTCTCTATTAGTTACACCTGCACCTTAGTCACTTTTTAAATATCTTGTCACATGATTGATAACATGTTTGATTATGTTTTATGAATTTTGCTGTTATTGTTTGTTGACATGTTAATTGCTTGATTTTTCTTATATGACTATTGTCTCTAATTTTATTTAGTGGTGTGTGTAGACTAGTTTGTCTTTTAGAAAACCTTCGGCAATTTTCGAGGGCGAAAATTCTTAAAGGGGGGAGAATTGTAACACCCCAAAATTTAGAAATAGTTATTTATTTAGAATATAGTTTATTTAAGTGTTTATGTGCTAAGTAAATTATTTGATAAGTTAGAATTTATTTAATTTAGTGAGAATGGAAGAATTATTTAAAAAATAGAATTAAGTAAGGTATATTTTAGAATCATATTCTAGAGATATAATTTTTAAATATATTTTAGGAACATATCATTAAAATAAAAGATATGAATTTTCTTGGGGAATAAGATGAGAGTTTTTAGGGAATTAAAATAGAAACAAATCTGTTTTGAATCTTGCTTGCTTTTAGGAAAAGAAAAACATAATCTTCCTCTATAAATAGATCAAAATAATTTAGAATTAGGATTACCACAATTTACGGACAAAAATTCGTGTAGCCTTTATGATCAAATAGTGGAATTTGAGAGCAATACCAAAATACTCATAACTTTCTCATCCGAAGTCGGAATTCGATTCCGTTTGTTGCTGAGCGACCGTAGGAGCAAGGGCACAGTAGATATCCCAATTTAGATGGAGCACGTTTCTGCATAATCGAGGTAAGGGGGGAGATTGTTCATGCATAGGGGTAGTGTTGACCATAAGAGTAGTCGAGGGGACCTTGCCCTCCTTCCCTTTTCCCTTTTTCTTTTCCTCTCTTTAATCGTAATTCATGTGTTGTTGTTTGTTTCAGTTTTTGTGTTCTTGTTTTACTGCCGATTTTAAATGTGTGTTTGAATGTTCATCAATGATGTTGTTGTTCATAAGGGCGTTGAATGAATTATATTAAGATGTGAGTTTTAATAATCATGAGTGTAGGTTAGATTCCTCTTGAGTTGTACCTGCGTGTGTGTATGATTGTTAATGACCCTAACATGTACCTTAATAAATAAATAAATAAATAAACAAATAAAAGGAGTAGTGTATCATATGTACTAAATATTTGTCCTCTCTTTGCTTATGATGGGCAGGGTTAGTAGTATGTTAAGGATGGGTGAGTAAGGTGCAATGTTGACTAAACACATGATCCTGTTATTATATGGCACATTTAATGATAATATGATTTTTATGCTAGAGGTTATGGAGAATGAGTCAGTAGTCAATTTTAGTCCAGAGCTATTTTGACAGAAGAAAATTAATAAGTAGTAAATTCTTTCTTTAATTAAACGTAAGACAATTTTTAATTAATCTCTTTTCTTAATTAAACTCTATCCCCTAGTTTCAGAATTAATTTATAGGTCTTAAGGGTCTGTTTCGGGTTTATTTTGGGAGTTAAATTAGTAGACGAATTATACCATTCTAAATTAAATTAAGGTGAGTTTTCTAACATTTTTGGAAAAATAAAGAAGTCAAAGGTATAATTAAAATGACTCAGGTGATACTTGGCGAGTGTAATTGGAGTTGGTATTAATTGGTGTTTTGGTGTCGAGTTTACTACGGTGTTGTTTATCGGTGTTGTTATTAATTGATGTTAATGGTGTTGATATAAAGATGTAATTGACGATGTTGCTTTTAAGTTTTCAATTCTAATTGTTATTCATTTTGGTGTTGTTTGATTCATTGTTTGAGCATTTAATTGGTGTCGGAATATATGTTCATGCATCCATACATGTGTCAGTCCTCGGTGTTGATAATTCGGTGTTGATAAATCGGTGTTGATAATTCGGTGTTGAGGAGTGTTTTCAGGAATATAATTCTGACCTCCGACCTTGGTACCACATGCATTTAGAGAGTCTAGATCGCATTGCATCCATTGTCTAATTGAGTTGAGTTTAAATCGATTGAGTTGCTATGTTTATGATGTTGTGTTTGCTTATGTGTTTGATCGTCCCAAAGGATGATATTTTGTGTTTTATGTTTTCCCTATTCTTGTGTGTTAATACACCGATGCTTGTGTGAATGTATTCTCACCCCTTTCTTTTTGTCTTGTCTGGCTTGGCCCTGCGATTGTGAAATTGCAGTATTTACAGGTTGTTGAGTTTCGAGTTCGAGTTAAGGGAAGCCGCTCTGATTGTGACACTTGGGAAGGAGTCTTAGAGTCTATGATGTTTTTCTATTTCATTTTTTAGAGCTAATGTATTTTATTAAAAAGAAGTTTCTATATTTTATCTTTATAATAATTTTTAAATAATTTTGATATTGGGTCCAATTTTTAGTTCTTTTATCCGCTGCATGATGTCTCTTAAAAGGAATTTTCGAAAAAAGCATATTGAAAATTAAATTATTATTAGTCTCGGGTTCGGGGCGTTACATCTAACGCCTAAACCAAGAGTTGCATGTCCTCGAGAAAGATAGATGTAACACCTCAATGTTGCATCTTAAAGAAGAATCACCACCTGCGGTCCTTCGGATTCTGCTGAATATCCTTATTTAAGGATTTTTCCTTATTTTAGGAAATGTTGTTTCTGGAGGAGCTAACACCTAAACCAAGAGTTGTATGTCCTTGAGAAAGATAGATGTAACTCCTCAATGTTGCATCTTAAAGAAGAATCCCCACCCGCAGGCCTTCGGATTCTGTTGAATATCCTTATTTCAGGATTTTTTCCTTATTTCAGAAAATAGCTGTAACACCTCAGTGTTGCACCTTGAAGAAGAATCACCACCCGCGGGCCTTCGGATTCTGCTGAATATCTTTATTTCAGGATTTTCCCTTATTCCAGGAAATGTTGTTTTTAGAGGAGCTAACGCCTACACCAGGAGTTGTATGTCCTTGAGAAAGATAGATGTAACACATCAATGTTGCATCTTTAAGAAGAATCACGACCCGCAGGCCTTCAGATTCTGCTGAATATCCTTATTTCAGGAAATGTTGTTTCTAGAGGAGCTAACGCCTAAACCAAGAGTTGTATATCCTTGAGAAAGATAGATGTAACACCTCAATGTTGCATCTTGAAGAAGAATCACCACCCGCGGGCCTTCGGATTCTGCTGAATATCCTTATTTCAGGATTTTCCCTTATTCCAGGAAATGTTGTTTTTAGAGGATCTAACGCCTACACCAGGAGTTGTATGTCCTTGAGAAAGATAGATGTAACACCTCAATGTTGCATCTTGAAGAAGAATCACCACCCGCAGGCCTTCGGATTCTGCTGAATATCCTTATTTCAGGATTTTTCCTTATTTCAGGAAATGTTGTTTCTGGAGGAGCTAACTCCTAATCCATGAGTTGTATGTCCTTGAGAAAGATAGATGTAACACATCAATGTTGCATCTTGAAGAAGAATCACCACCCGCAGGCCTTCAGATTCTGCTGAATATCCTTATTTCAGGATTTTTTCCTTATTTCAGGAAATGCTGTTTCTGGAGGAGCTAACGCCAAAACCAGGAGTTGTATGTCCTTGAGAAATATAGATGTAACACCTCAATGTTGCATCTTGAAGAAGAATCACCACCCGCGGGCCTTCGGATTCTATTGAATATCCTTATTTCAGGATTTTCCCTTATTCCAGGAAATGTTGTTTATAGAGGATCTAACGCCTACACCAGGAGTTGTATGTCCTTGAGAAAGATAGATGTAACACATCAATGTTGCATCTTGAAGAAGAATCACCACCCGCAGGCCTTCAGATTCTGCTGAATATCCTTATTTCAGGATTTTTTCCTTATTTCAGGAAATGCTGTTTCTGGAGGAGCTAACGCCTAAACCAGGAGTTGTATGTCCTTGAGAAATATAGATGTAACACCTCAATGTTGCATCTTGAAGAAGAATCACCACCCGCGGGGCTTCGGATTCTGTTGAATATCCTTATTTCAGGATTTTCCCTTATTCCAGGAAATGTTGTTTATAGAGGATCTAACGCCTACACCAGGAGTTGTATGTCCTTGAGAAAGATAGATGTAACACCTCAATGTTGCATCTTAAAGAAGAATGACCAGTTGCAGGCCTTCAGATTCTGCTGAATATCCTTATTTCAGGATTTTTCCTTATTTCAGGAAATGCTGTTTCTGGAGGATCTAACGCCTAAACCAAGAGTTGCATGTCCTCGAGAAAGATAGATGTAACACCTCAATGTTGCATTTTGAAGAAGAATCACCACCTGCGGGCCTTCGGATTCTGCTGAATATCCTTATTTAACGATTTTTCCTTATTTTAGGAAATGTTGTTTCTGGAGGTGCTAACGCCTAAACCAAGAGTTGTATGTCCTTGAGAATGATAGATGTAACTCCTCAATGTTGCATCTTGAAGAAGAATCCCCACCCGCAGTCCTTCGGATTCTGTCGAATATCCTTATTTCAGGATTTTTTCCTTATTTCAGAAAATAGCTGTAACACCTCAGTGTTGCACCTTGAAGAAGAATCACCACCCGCGGGCCTTCGGATTCTGCTGAATATCCTTATTTCAGGATTTTCCCTTATTCCAGGAAATTTTATTTTTAGAGGAGCTAACGCCTACACCAGGAGTTGTATGTCCTTGAGAAAGATAGATGTAACACATCAATGTTGCATCTTTTAGAAGAATCACCACCCGCAGGCCTTCAGATTCTGCTGAATATCCTTATTTCAGGAAATGTTGTTTCTAGAGGAGCTAACGCCTAAACCAAGAGTTGTATGTCCTTGAGAAAGATAGATGTAACACCTCAATGTTTCATCATGAAGAAGAATCACCACCCGCAGGCCTTCAGATTCTGCTGAATATCCTTATTTCATGATTTTTTCCTTATTTCAGGAAATGCTGTTTCTGGAGGAGCTAACGCCTAAACCAGGAGTTGTATGTCCATGAGAAATATAGATGTAACACCTCAATATTGCATCTTGAAGAAGAATCACCACCCGCGGGCCTTCGGATTCTGTTGAATATCCTTATTTCAGGATTTTCCCTTATTCCTGGAAATGTTGTTTATAGAGGATCTAACGCCTGCACCAGGGGTTGTATATCCTTGAGAAAGATAGATGTAACACCTCAATGTGGCATCTTGAAGAAGAATGACCACCTGCGGGCCTTCGGATTCTGCTGAATATCCTTATTTCAGGATTTTTCCTTATTTCAATAAAAGTTGTTTCTGGAGGATCTAACGCCTAAACCAAGAGTTGCATGTCCTCGAGAAAGATAGATGTAACACCTCAATGTTGCATCTTAAAGAAGAATCACCACCTGCGGTCCTTCGGATTCTGCTGAATATCCTTATTTAAGGATTTTTCCTTATTTTAGGAAATGTTGTTTCTGGAGGAGCTAACACCTAAACCAAGAGTTGTATGTCCTTGAGAAAGATAGATGTAACTCCTCAATGTTGCATCTTAAAGAAGAATCCCCACCCGCAGGCCTTCGGATTCTGTTGAATATCCTTATTTCAGGATTTTTTCCTTATTTCAGAAAATAGCTGTAACACCTCAGTGTTGCACCTTGAAGAGGAATCACCACCCGCGGGCCTTCGGATTCTGCTGAATATCTTTATTTCAGGATTTTCCCTTATTCCAGGAAATGTTGTTTTTAGAGGAGCTAACGCCTACACCAGGAGTTGTATGTCCTTGAGGAAGATAGATGTAACACATCAATGTTGCATCTTTAAGAAGAATCACGACCCGCAGGCCTTCAGATTCTGCTGAATATCCTTATTTCAGGAAATGTTGTTTCTAGAGGAGCTAACGCCTAAACCAAGAGTTGTATGTCCTTGAGAAAGATAGATGTAACACCTCAATGTTGCATCTTGAAGAAGAATCACCACCCGCGGGCCTTCGGATTCTGCTGAATATCCTTATTTCAGGATTTTCCCTTATTCTAGGAAATGTTGTTTTTAGAGGATCTAACGCCTACACCAGGAGTTGTATGTCCTTGAGAAAGATAGATGTAACACCTCAATGTTGCATCTTGAAGAAGAATCACCACCCGCAGGCCTTCGGATTCTGCTGAATATCCTTATTTCAGGATTTTTCCTTATTTCAGGAAATGTTGTTTCTGGAGGAGCTAACTCCTAATCCATGAGTTGTATGTCCTTGAGAAAGATAGATGTAACACATCAATGTTGCATCTTGAAGAAGAATCACCACCCGCAGGCCTTCAGATTCTGCTGAATATCCTTATTTCAGGATTTTTTCCTTATTTCAGGAAATGCTGTTTCTGGAGGAGCTAACGCCTAAACCAGGAGTTGTATGTCCTTGAGAAATATAGATGTAACACCTCAATGTTGCATCTTGAAGAAGAATCACCACCCGCGGGCCTTCGGATTCTGTTGAATATCCTTATTTCAGGATTTTCCCTTATTCCAGGAAATGTTGTTTATAGAGGATCTAACGCCTACACCAGGAGTTGTATGTCCTTGAGAAAGATAGATGTAACACATCAATGTTGCATCTTGAAGAAGAATCACCACCCGCAGGCCTTCAGATTCTGCTGAATATCCTTATTTCAGGATTTTTTCCTTATTTCAGGAAATGCTGTTTCTGGAGGAGCTAACGCCTAAACCAGGAGTTGTATGTCCTTGAGAAATATAGATGTAACACCTCAATGTTGCATCTTGAAGAAGAATCACCACCCGCGGGCCTTCGGATTCTGCTGAATATCCTTATTTAACGATTTTTCCTTATTCCAGGAAATGTTGTTTATAGAGGATCTAACGCCTACACCAGGAGTTGTATGTCCTTGAGAAAGATAGATGTAACACCTCAATGTTGCATCTTAAAGAAGAATGACCAGTTGTAGGCCTTCAGATTCTGCTGAATATCCTTATTTCAGGATTTTTCCTTATTTCAGGAAATGCTGTTTCTGGAGGATCTAACGCCTAAACCAAGAGTTGCATGTCCTCGAGAAAGATAGATGTAACACCTCAATGTTGCATTTTGAAGAAGAATCACCACCTGCGGGCCTTCGGATTCTGCTGAATATCCTTATTTAACGATTTTTCCTTATTTTAGGAAATGTTGTTTCTGGAGGTGCTAACGCCTAAACCAAGAGTTGTATGTCCTTGAGAATGATAGATGTAACTCCTCAATGTTGCATCTTGAAGAAGAATCCCCACCCGCAGTCCTTCGGATTCTGTCGAATATCCTTATTTCAGGATTTTTTCCTTATTTCAGAAAATAGCTGTAACACCTCAGTGTTGCACCTTGAAGAAGAATCACCACCCGCGGGCCTTCGGATTCTGCTGAATATCCTTATTTCAGGATTTTCCCTTATTCCAGGAAATGTTGTTTTTAGAGGATCTAACGCCTACACCAGGAGTTGTATGTCCTTGAGAAAGATAGATGTAACACCTCAATGTTGCATCTTGAAGAAGAATCACCACCCGCAGGCCTTCGGATTCTGCTGAATATCCTTATTTCAGGATTTTTCCTTATTTCAGGAAATGTTGTTTCTGGAGGAGCTAACTCCTAATCCATGAGTTGTATGTCCTTGAGAAAGATAGATGTAACACATCAATGTTGCATCTTGAAGAAGAATCACCACCCGCAGGCCTTCAGATTCTGCTGAATATCCTTATTTCAGGATTTTTTCCTTATTTCAGGAAATGCTGTTTCTGGAGGAGCTAACGCCTAAACCAGGAGTAGTATGTCCTTGAGAAATATAGATGTAACACCTCAATGTTGCATCTTGAAGAAGAATCACCACCCGCGGGCCTTCGGATTCTGTTGAATATCCTTATTTCAGGATTTTCCCTTATTCCAGGAAATGTTGTTTATAGAGGATCTAACGCCTACACCAGGAGTTGTATGTCCTTGAGAAAGATAGATGTAACACCTCAATGTTGCATCTTGAAGAAGAATGACCACCTGCGGGCCTTCAGATTCTGCTGAATATCCTTATTTCAGGATTTTTCCTTATTTCAGGAAATGCTGTTTCTGGAGGATATAACGCCTAAACCAAGAGTTGCATGTCCTCGAGAAAGATAGATGTAACACCTCAATGTTGCATTTTGAAGAAGAATCACCACCTGCGGGCCTTCGGATTCTGCTGAATATCCTTATTTAAGGATTTTTCCTTATTTTAGGAAATGTAGTTTCTGGAGGTGCTAACGCCTAAACCAAGAGTTGTATGTCCTTGAGAATGATAGATGTAACTCCTCAATGTTGCATCTTGAAGAAGAATCCCCACCCGCAGTCCTTCGGATTCTGTTGAATATCCTAATTTCAGGATTTTTTCCTTATTTCAGAAAATAGCTGTAACACCTCAGTGTTGCACCTTGAAGAAGAATCACCACCCGCGGGCCTTCGGATTCTGCTGAATATCCTTATTTCAGGATTTTCCCTTATTCCAGGAAATTTTGTTTTTAGAGGAGCTAACGCCTACACCAGGAGTTGTATGTCCTTGAGAAAGATAGATGTAACACATCAATGTTGCATCTTTAAGAAGAATCACCACCCGCAGGCCTGCAGATTCTGCTGAATATCCTTATTTCAGGAAATGTTGTTTCTAGAGGAGCTAACGCCTAAACCAAGAGTTGTATGTCCTTGAGAAAGATAGATGTAACACCTCAATGTTTCATCATGAAGAAGAATCACCAGCCGCAGGCCTTCAGATTCTGCTAAATATCCTTATTTCATGATTTTTTCCTTATTTCAGGAAATGCTGTTTCTGGAGGAGCTAACGCCTAAACCACGAGTTGTATGTCCTTGAGAAAGATAGATGAAACACCTCAATGTTGCATCCTGAAGAAGAGTCACCACCCGCGGGCCTTCGGATTCTGCTGAATATCCTTATTTCAGGATTTTTCCTTATTCCAGGAAATGTTGTTTATAGAGGATCTAACGCCTACACCAGGAGTTGTATGTCCTTGAGAAAGATAGATGTAACACCTCAATGTTGCATCTTGAAGAAGAATGACCACCTGCGGGCCTTCAGATTCTGCTGAATATCCTTATTTCAGGATTTTTCCTTATTTCAGGAAATGCTGTTTCTGGAGGATATAACGCCTAAACCAAGAGTTGCATGTCCTCGAGAAAGATAGATGTAACACCTCAATGTTGCATTTTGAAGAAGAATCACCACCTGCGGGCCTTCGGATTCTGCTGAATATCCTTATTTAAGGATTTTTCCTTATTTTAGGAAATGTAGTTTCTGGAGGTGCTAACGCCTAAACCAAGAGTTGTATGTCCTTGAGAATGATAGATGTAACTCCTCAATGTTGCATCTTGAAGAAGAATCCCCACCCGCAGTCCTTCGGATTCTGTTGAATATCCTAATTTCAGGATTTTTTCCTTATTTCAGAAAATAGCTGTAACACCTCAGTGTTGCACCTTGAAGAAGAATCACCACCCGCGGGCCTTCGGATTCTGCTGAATATCCTTATTTCAGGATTTTCCCTTATTCCAGGAAATTTTGTTTTTAGAGGAGCTAACGCCTACACCAGGAGTTGTATGTCCTTGAGAAAGATAGATGTAACACATCAATGTTGCATCTTGAAGAAGAATCACCACCCGCAGGCCTTCAGATTCTGCTGAATATCCTTATTACAGGAAATGTTGTTTCTAGAGGAGCTAACGCCTAAACCAAAAGTTGTATGTCCTTGAGAAAGATAGATGTAACACCTCAGTGTTTCATCTTGAAGAAGAATCACCACCCGCAGGCCTTCGAATTATGCTGAATATCCTTATTTCAGGATTTTTCCTTATTTCAAGAATTTCTGTTTCTGGAGGAGCTAACGCCTAAACCACGAGTTGTATGTCCTTGAGAAAGATAGATGAAACACCTCAATGTTGCATCCTGAAGAAGAGTCACCACCCGCGGGCCTTCGGATTCTGCTGAATATCCTTATTTCAGGATTTTTCCTTATTCCAGGAAATGTTGTTTATAGAGGATCTAACGCCTACACCAGGAGTTGTATGTCCTTGAGAAAGATAGATGTAACACCTCAATGTTGCATCTTGAAGAAGAATGACCACCTGCGGGCCTTCAGATTCTGCTGAATATCCTTATTTCAGGATTTTTCCTTATTTCAGGAAATGCTGTTTCTGGAGGATATAACGCCTAAACCAAGAGTTGCATGTCCTCGAGAAAGATAGATGTAACACCTCAATGTTGCATTTTGAAGAAGAATCACCACCTGCGGGCCTTCGGATTCTGCTGAATATCCTTATTTAAGGATTTTTCCTTATTTTAGGAAATGTAGTTTCTGGAGGTGCTAACGCCTAAACCAAGAGTTGTATGTCCTTGAGAATGATAGATGTAACTCCTCAATGTTGCATCTTGAAGAAGAATCCCCACCCGCAGTCCTTCGGATTCTGTTGAATATCCTAATTTCAGGATTTTTTCCTTATTTCAGAAAATAGCTGTAACACCTCAGTGTTGCACCTTGAAGAAGAATCACCACCCGCGGGCCTTCGGATTCTGCTGAATATCCTTATTTCAGGATTTTCCCTTATTCCAGGAAATTTTGTTTTTAGAGGAGCTAACGCCTACACCAGGAGTTGTATGTCCTTGAGAAAGATAGATGTAACACATCAATGTTGCATCTTTAAGAAGAATCACCACCCGCAGGCCTTCAGATTCTGCTGAATATCCTTATTTCAGGAAATGTTGTTTCTAGAGGAGCTAACGCCTAAACCAAGAGTTGTATGTCCTTGAGAAAGATAGATGTAACACCTCAATGTTTCATCATGAAGAAGAATCACCAGCCGCAGGCCTTCAGATTCTGCTAAATATCCTTATTTCATGATTTTTTCCTTATTTCAGGAAATGCTGTTTCTGGAGGAGCTAACGCCTAAACCAGGAGTTGTATGTCCTTGAGAAATATAGATGTAACACCTCAATGTTGCATCTTGAAGAAGAATCACCACCCGCGGGCCTTCGGATTCTGTTGAATATCCTTATTTCAGGATTTTCCCTTATTCCGGGAAATGTTGTTTATAGAGGATCTAATGCCTACACCAGGAGTTGTATGTCCTCGAGAAAGATAGATGTAACACCTCAATGTTGCATCTTAAAGAAGAATCACCACCTGCGGGCCTTCGGATTCTGCTGAATATCCTTATTTAAGGATTTTTCCTTATTTTAGGAAATGTTGTTTCTGGAGGAGCTAACACCTAAACCAAGAGTTGTATGTCCTTGAGAAAGATAGATGTAACTCCTCAATGTTGCATCTTAAAGAAGAATCCCCACCCGCAGGCCTTCGGACTCTGTTGAATATCCTTATTTCAGGATTTTTTCCTTATTTCAGAAAATAGCTATAACACCTCAGTGTTGCACTTTGAAGAAGAATCACCACCCGCGGGCCTTCGGATTCTGCTGAATATCCTTATTTTAGGATTTTCCCTTATACTAGGAAATGTTGTTTTTAGAGGAGCTAACGCCTACACCAGGAGTTGTATGTCCTTGAGAAAGATAGATGTAACACATCAATGTTGCATCTTTAAGAAGAATCACCACCCGCACTGCAGGCCTTCAGATTCTGCTGAATATCCTTATTTCAGGAAATGTTGTTTCTAGAGGAGCTAACGCCTAAACCAAAAGTTGTATGTCCTTGAGAAAGATAGATGTAACACATCAATGTTGCATCTTTAAGAAGAGTCACCACCCGCGGGTCTTCGGATTCTGCTGAATATCCTTATTTCAGGATTTTCCCTTATTCCAGGAAATTTTGTTTTTAGAGGAGCTAACGCCTACACCAGGAGTTGTATGTCCTTGAGAAAGATAGATGTAACACATCAATGTTGCATCTTTAAGAAGAATCACCACCCGCAGGCCTTCAGATTCTGCTGAATATCCTTATTTCAGGAAATGTTGTTTCTAGAGGAGCTAACGCCTAAACCAAGAGTTGTATGTCCTTGAGAAAGATAGATGTAACACCTCAATGTTTCATCATGAAGAAGAATCACCAGCCGCAGGCCTTCAGATTCTGCTAAATATCCTTATTTCATGATTTTTTCCTTATTTCAGGAAATGCTGTTTCTGGAGGAGCTAACGCCTAAACCAGGAGTTGTATGTCCTTGAGAAATATAGATGTAACACCTCAATGTTGCATCTTGAAGAAGAATCACCACCCGCGAGCCTTCGGATTCTGTTGAATATCCTTATTTCAGGATTTTCCCTTATTCCGGGAAATGTTGTTTATAGAGGATCTAATGCCTACACCAGGAGTTGTATGTCCTTGAGAAAGATAGATGTAACACCTCAATGTTGCATCTTGAAGAAGAATGACCACCTGCGGGCCTTCAGATTCTGCTGAATATCCTTATTTCAGAATTTTTCCTTATTTCAGGAAAAGCTGTTTCTGGAGGATCTAACGCCTAAACCAAGAGTTGCATGTCCTCGAGAAAGATAGATGTAACACCTCAATGTTGCATCTTAAAGAAGAATCACCACCTGCGGGCCTTCGGATTCAGCTGAATATCCTTATTTAAGGATTTTTCCTTATTTTAGGAAATGTTGTTTCTGGAGGAGCTAACACCTAAACCAAGAGTTGTATGTCCTTGAGAAAGATAGATGTAACTCCTCAATGTTGCATCTTAAAGAAGAATCCCCACCCGCAGGCCTTCGGACTCTGTTGAATATCCTTATTTCAGGATTTTTTCCTTATTTCAGAAAATAGCTATAACACCTCAGTGTTGCACTTTGAAGAAGAATCACCACCCGCGGGCCTTCGGATTCTGCTGAATATCCTTATTTTAGGATTTTCCCTTATACTAGGAAATGTTGTTTTTAGAGGAGCTAACGCCTACACCAGGAGTTGTATGTCCTTGAGAAAGATAGATGTAACACATCAATGTTGCATCTTTAAGAAGAATCACCACCCGCACTGCAGGCCTTCAGATTCTGCTGAATATCCTTATTTCAGGAAATGTTGTTTCTAGAGGAGCTAACGCCTAAACCAAAAGTTGTATGTCCTTGAGAAAGATAGATGTAACACCTCAATGTTTCATCTTGAAGAAGAATCACCACCCGCAGGCCTTCGGATTATGCTGAATATCCTTATTTCAGGATTTTTCCTTATTTCAACAATTTCTGTTTCTGGAGGAGCTAACACCTAAACCACGAGTTGTATGTCCTTGAGAAAGATAGATGAAACACCTCAATGTTGCATCTTGAAGAAGAGTCACCACCCGCGGGTCTTCGGATTCTGCTGAATATCCTTATTTCAGGATTTTCCCTTATTCCAGGAAATGTTGTTTCTAGAGGATCTAACGCCTACACCAGGAGTTGTATGTCCTTGAGAAAGATAGATGTAACACCTCAATGTTGCATCTTGAAGAAGAATCACCACCCGCAGGCCTTCAGATTCTGCCGAATATCCTTATTTCAGGATTTTTTCCTTATTTCAGGAAATGCTGTTTCTGGAGGAGCTAACACCTAAACCAGGAGTTGTATGTCCTTGAGAAATATAGATGTAACACCTCAATGTTGCATCTTGAAGAAGAATCACCACCCGCGGGCCTTCGGATTCTGTTGAATATCCTTATTTCAGGATTTTCCCTTATTCCAGGAAATGTTTTTTATATAGGATCTAACGCCTACACCAGGAGTTGTATGTCCTTGAGAAAGATAGATGTAACACCTCAATGTTGCATCTTTAAGAAGAATCACCACCCGCAGGTCTTCAGATTCTGCTGAATATCCTTATTTCAGGAATTGTTGTTTCTAGAGGAGCTAACGCCTAAACCAAGAGTTGTATGTCCTTGAGAAAGATAGATGTAACACCTCAATGTTTCATCATGAAGAAGAATCACCAGCCGCAGGCCTTCAGATTCTGCTGAATATCCTTATTTCATGATTTTTTCCTTATTTCAGGAAATGCTGTTTCTGGAGGAGCTAACGCCTAAACCAGGAGTTGTATGTCCTTGAGAAATATAGATGTAACACCTCAATGTTGCATCTTGAAGAAGAATCACCACCCGCGGGCCTTCGGATTCTGTTGAATATCCTTATTTCAGGATTTTCCCTTATTCCAGGAAATGTTGTTTATAGAGGATCTAACGCCTACACCAGGAGTTGTATGTCCTTGAGAAAGATAGATGTAACACCTCAATGTTGCATCTTGAAGAAGAATGACCACCTGCGGGCCTTCAGATTCTGCTGAATATCCTTATTTCAGAATTTTTCCTTATTTCAGGAAAAGCTGTTTCTGGAGGATCTAACGCCTAAACCAAGAGTT
This sequence comes from Trifolium repens, assembly GCA_030408175.1. Classification (NCBI taxonomy): domain Eukaryota; kingdom Viridiplantae; phylum Streptophyta; class Magnoliopsida; order Fabales; family Fabaceae; genus Trifolium; species Trifolium repens. Next base: position 34,241,174 of record CP125838.1, on the reverse strand, counting down.
GCATGTCCTCGAGAAAGATAGATGTAACACCTCAATGTTGCATCTTAAAGAAGAATCACCACCTGCGGGCCTTCGGATTCTGCTGAATATCCTTATTTAAGGATTTTTCCTTATTTTAGGAAATGTTGTTTCTGGAGGAGCTAACACCTAAACCAAGAGTTGTATGTCCTTGAGAAAGATAGATGTAACTCCTCAATGTTGCATCTTAAAGAAGAATCCCCACCCGCAGGCCTTCGGACTCTGTTGAATATCCTTATTTCAGGATTTTTTCCTTATTTCAGAAAATAGCTATAACACCTCAGTGTTGCACCTTGAAGAAGAATCACCACCCGCGGGCCTTCGGATTCTGCTGAATATCCTTATTTCAGGATTTTCCCTTATTCTAGGAAATGTTGTTTTTAGAGGAGCTGACGCCTACACCAGGAGTTGTATGTCCTTGAGAAAGATAGATGTAACACATCAATGTTGCATCTTTAAGAAGAATCACCACCCGCAGGCCTTCAGATTCTGCTGAATATCCTTATTTCAGGAAATGTTGTTTCTAGAGGAGCTAACGCCTAAACCAAAAGTTGTATGTCCTTGAGAAAGATAGATGTAACACCTCAATGTTTCATCTTGAAGAAGAATCACCACCCGCAGGCCTTCGGATTATGCTGAATATCCTTATTTCAGGATTTTTCCTTATTTCAAGAATTTCTGTTTCTGGAGGAGCTAACGCCTAAACCACGAGTTGTATGTCGTTGAGAAAGATAGATGAAACACCTCAATGTTGCATCTTGAAGAAGAGTCACCGCCCGCGGGCCTTCGGATTCTGCTGAATATCCTTATTTCAGGATTTTCCCTTATTCCAGGAAATGTTGTTTATAGAGGATCTAACGGCTACACCAGGAGTTGTATGTCCTTGAGAAAGATAGATGTAACACCTCAATGTTGCATCTTGAAGAAGAATGACCACCTGCGGGCCTTCAGATTCTGCTGAATATCCTTATTTCAGGATTTTTCCTTATTTCAGGAAATGCTGTTTCTGGAGGATATAACGCCTAAACCAAGAGTTGCATGTCCTCGAGAAAGATAGATGTAACACCTCAATGTTGCATTTTGAAGAAGAATCACCACCTGCGGGCCTTCGGATTCTGCTGAATATCCTTATTTAAGGATTTTTCCTTATTTTAGGAAATGTAGTTTCTGGAGGTGCTAACGCCTAAACCAAGAGTTGTATGTCCTTGAGAATGATAGATGTAACTCCTCAATGTTGCATCTTGAAGAAGAATCCCCACCCGCAGTCCTTCGGATTCTGTTGAATATCCTAATTTCAGGATTTTTTCCTTATTTCAGAAAATAGCTGTAACACCTCAGTGTTGCACCTTGAAGAAGAATCACCACCCGCGGGTCTTCGGATTCTGCTGAATATCCTTATTTCAGGATTTTCCCTTATTCCAGGAAATTTTGTTTTTAGAGGAGCTAACGCCTACACCAGGAGTTGTGTGTCCTTGAGAAAGATAGATGTAACACATCAATGTTGCATCTTTAAGAAGAATCACCACCCGCAGGCCTTCAGATTCTGCTGAATATCCTTATTTCAGGAAATGTTGTTTCTAGAGGAGCTAACGCCTAAACCAAGAGTTGTATGTCCTTGAGAAAGATAGATGTAACACCTCAATGTTTCATCATGAAGAAGAATCACCAGCCGCAGGCCTTCAGATTCTGCTAAATATCCTTATTTCATGATTTTTTCCTTATTTCAGGAAATGCTGTTTCTGGAGGAGCTAACGCCTAAACCAGGAGTTGTATGTCCTTGAGAAATATAGATGTAACACCTCAATGTTGCATCTTGAAGAAGAATCACCACCCGCGGGCCTTCGGATTCTGTTGAATATCCTTATTTCAGGATTTTCCCTTATTCCAGGAAATGTTGTTTATAGAGGATCTAACGCCTACACCAGGAGTTGTATGTCCTTGAGAAAGATAGATGTAACACCTCAATGTTGCATCTTGAAGAAGAATAACCACCTGCGGGCCTTCAGATTCTGCTGAATATCCTTATTTCAGAATTTTTCCTTATTTCAGGAAAAGCTGTTTCTGGAGGATCTAACGCCTAAACCAAGAGTTGCATGTCCTCGAGAAAGATAGATGTAACACCTCAATGTTGCATCTTAAAGAAGAATCACCACCTGCGGGCCTTCGGATTCTGCTGAATATCCTTATTTAAGGATTTTTCCTTATTTTGGGAAATGTTGTTTCTGGAGGAGCTAACACCTAAACCAAGAGTTGTATGTCCTTGAGAAAGATAGATGTAACTCCTCAATGTTGCATCTTAAAGAAGAATCCCCACCCGCAGGCCTTCGGACTCTGTTGAATATCCTTATTTCAGGATTTTTTCCTTATTTCAGAAAATAGCTATAACACCTCAGTGTTGCACCTTGAAGAAGAATCACCACCCGCGGGCCTTCGGATTCTGCTGAATATCCTTATTTCAGGATTTTCCCTTATTCTAGGAAATGCTGTTTTTAGAGGAGCTAACGCCTACACCAGGAGTTGTATGTCCTTGAGAAAGATATATGTAACACATCAATGTTGCATCTTTAAGAAGAATCACCACCCGCACTGCAGGCCTTCGGATTCTGCTGAATATCCTTATTTCAGGAAATGTTGTTTCTAGAGGAGCTAACGCCTAACCCAAAAGTTGTATGTCCTTGAGAAAGATAGATGTAACACCTCAATGTTGCATCTTGAAGAAGAATGACCACCTGCGGGCCTTCAGATTCTGCTGAATATCCTTATTTCAGAATTTTTCCTTATTTCAGGAAAAGCTGTTTCTGGAGGATCTAATGCCTAAACCAAGAGTTGCATGTCCTCGAGAAAGATAGATGTAACACCTCAATGTTGCATCTTAAAGAAGAATCACCACCTGCGGGCCTTCGGATTCTGCTGAATATCCTTATTTAAGGATTTTTCCTTATTTTAGGAAATGTTGTTTCTGGAGGAGCTAACACCTAAACCAAGAGTTGTATGTCCTTGAGAAAGATAGATGTAACTCCTCAATGTTGCATCTTAAAGAAGAATCCCCACCCGCAGGCCTTCGGACTCTGTTGAATATCCTTATTTCAGGATTTTTTCCTTATTTCAGAAAATAGCTATAACACCTCAGTGTTGCACCTTGAAGAAGAATCACCACCCGCGGGCCTTCGGATTCTGCTGAATATCCTTATTTCAGGATTTTCCCTTATTCTAGGAAATGCTGTTTTTAGAGGAGCTAACGCCTACACCAGGAGTTGTATGTCCTTGAGAAAGATATATGTAACACATCAATGTTGCATGTTTAAGAAGAATCACCACCCGCACTGCAGGCCTTCAGATTCTGCTGAATATCCTTATTTCAGGAAATGTTGTTTCTAGAGGAGCTAACGCCTAACCCAAAAGTTGTATGTCCTTGAGAAAGATAGATGTAACACCTCAATGTTTCATCTTGAAGAAGAATCACCACCCGCAGGCCTTCGGATTATGCTGAATATCCTTATTTCAGGATTTTTCTTTATTTCAAGAATTTCTGTTTCTGGAGGAGCTAACGCCTAAACCACGAGTTGTATGTCCTTGAGAAAGATAGATGAAACACCTCAATGTTGCATCTTGAAGAAGAGTCACCACCCGCGGGCCTTCGGATTCTGCTGAATATCCTTATTTCAGTATTTTCCCTTATTCCAGGAAATGTTGTTTTTAGAGGATTTAACGTCTACACCAGGAGTTGTATGTCCTTGAGAAAGATAGATGTAACACCTCAATGTTGCATCTTGAAGAAGAATCACCACCCGCAGGCCTTCAGATTCTGCTGAATATCCTTATTTCAGGATTTTTTCCTTATTTCAGGAAATGCTGTTTCTGGAGGAGCTAACACCTAAACCAGGAGTTGTATGTCCTTGAGAAATATAGATGTAACACCTCAATGTTGCATCTTGAAGAAGAATCACCACCCGCAGGCCTTCAGATTCTGCTGAATATCCTTATTTCAGGATTTTTTCCTTATTTCAGGAAATGCTGTTTCTGGAGGAGTTAACGCCTGAACCAGGAGTTGTATGTCCTTAAGAAATATAGATGTAACACCTCAATGTTGCATCTTGAAGAAGAATCACCACCCGCGGGCCTTCGGATTCTGTTGAATATCCTTATTTCAGGATTTTCCCTTATTCCAGGAAATGTTGTTTATAGAGGATCTAACGCCTACACCGGGAGTTGTATGTCCTTGAGAAAGATAGATGTAACACCTCAATGTTGCATCTTGAAGAAGAATGACCACCTGCGGGCCTTTAGATTATGCTGAATATCCTTATTTCAGAATTTTTCCTTATTTCAGGAAAAGCTGTTTCTGGAGGATCTAACGCCTAAACCAAGAGTTGCATGTCCTCGAGAAAGATAGATGTAACACCTCAATGTTGCATCTTAAAGAAGAATCACCACCTGCGGGCCTTCGGATTCTGCTGAATATCCTTATTTAAGGATTTTTCCTTATTTTAGGAAATGTTGTTTCTGGAGGAGCTAACACCTAAACCAAGAGTTGTATGTCCTTGAGAAAGATAGATGTAACTCCTCAATGTTGCATCTTAAAGAAGAATCCCCACCCGCAGGCCTTCGGACTCTGTTGAATATCCTTATTTCAGGATTTTTTCCTTATTTCAGAAAATAGCTATAACACCTCAGTGTTGCACCTTGAAGAAGAATCACCACCCGCGGGCCTTCGGATTCTGCTGAATATCCTTATTTCAGGATTTTCCCTTATTCTAGGAAATGCTGTTTCTAGAGGAGCTAACGCCTACACCAGGAGTTGTATGTCCTTGAGAAAGATATATGTAACACATCAATGTTGCATCTTTAAGAAGAATCACCACCCGCACTGCAGGCCTTCAGATTCTGCTGAATATCCTTATTTCAGGAAATGTTGTTTCTTGAGGAGCTAACGCCTAACCCAAAAGTTGTATGTCCTTGAGAAAGATAGATGTAACACCTCAATGTTGCATCTTGAAGAAGAATGACCACCTGCGGGCCTTCAGATTCTGCTGAATATCCTTATTTCAGAATTTTTCCTTATTTCAGGAAAAGGTGTTTCTGGAGGATCTAACGCCTAAACCAAGAGTTGCATGTCCTCAAGAAAGATAGATGTAACACCTCAATGTTGCATCTTAAAGAAGAATCACCACCTGCGGGCCTTCGGATTCTGCTGAATATCCTTATTTAAGGATTTTTCCTTATTTTAGGAAATGTTGTTTCTCGAGGAGCTAACACCTAAACCAAGAGTTGTATGTCCTTGAGAAAGATAGATGTAACTCCTCAATGTTGCATCTTAAAGAAGAATCCCCAACCGCAGGCCTTCGGACTCTGTTGAATATCCTTATTTCAGGATTTTTTCCTTATTTCAGAAAATAGCTATAACACCTTAGTGTTGCACCTTGAAGAAGAATCACCACCCGCGGGCCTTCGGATTCTGCTGAATATCCTTATTTCAGGATTTTCCCTTATTCTAGGAAATGCTGTTTTTAGAGGAGCTAACGCCTACACCAGGAGTTGTATGTCCTTGAGAAAGATATATGTAACACATCAATGTTGCATCTTTAAGAAGAATCACCACCCGCACTGCAGGCCTTCAGATTCTGCTGAATATCCTTATTTCAGGAAATGTTGTTTCTAGAGGAGCTAACGCCTAACCCAAAAGTTGTATGTCCTTGAGAAAGATAGATGTAACACCTCAATGTTTCATCTTGAAGAAGAATCACCACCCGCAGGCCTTCGGATTATGCTGAATATCCTTATTTCAGGATTTTTCTTTATTTCAAGAATTTCTGTTTCTGGAGGAGCTAACGCGTAAACCACGAGTTGTATGTCCTTGAGAAAGATAGATGAAACACCTCAATGTTGCATCTTGAAGAAAAGTCACCACCCGCGGGCCTTCGGATTCGGCTGAATATCCTTATTTCAGGATTTTCCCTTATTCCAGGAAATGTTGTTTTTAGAGGATTTAACGTCTACACCAGCAGTTGTATGTCCTTGAGAAAGATAGATGTAACACCTCAATGTTGCATCTTGAAGAAGAATCACCACCCGCAGGCCTTCAGATTCTGCTGAATATCCTTATTTCAGGATTTTTTCCTTATTTCAGGAAATGCTGTTTCTGGAGGAGCTAACACCTAAACCAGGAGTTGTATGTCCTTGAGAAATATAGATGTAACACCTCAATGTTGCATCTTGAAGAAGAATCACCACCCGCAGGCCTTCAGATTCTGCTGAATATCCTTATTTCAGGATTTTTTCCTTATTTCAGGAAATGCTGTTTCTGGAGGAGCTAACGCCTGAACCAGGAGTTGTATGTCCTTGAGAAATATAGATGTAACACCTCAATGTTGCATCTTGAAGAAGAATCACCACCCGCGGGCCTTCGGATTCTGTTGAATATCCTTATTTCAGGATTTTCCCTTATTCCAGGAAATGTTGTTTATAGAGGATCTAACGCCTACACCGGGAGTTGTATGTCCTTGAGAAAGATAGATGTAACACCTCAATGTTGCATCTTGAAGAAGAATGACCACCTGCGGGCCTTTAGATTATGCTGAATATCCTTATTTCAGAATTTTTCCTTATTTCAGGAAAAGCTGTTTCTGGAGGATCTAACGCCTAAACCAAGAGTTGCATGTCCTCGAGAAAGATAGATGTAACACCTCAATGTTGCATCTTAAAGAAGAATCACCACCTGCGGGCCTTCGGATTCTGCTGAATATCCTTATTTAAGGATTTTTCCTTATTTTAGGAAATGTTGTTTCTGGAGGAGCTAACACCTAAACCAAGAGTTGTATGTCCTTGAGAAAGATAGATGTAACTCCTCAATGTTGCATCTTAAAGAAGAATCCCCACCGGCAGGCCTTCGGACTCTGTTGAATATCCTTATTTCAGGATTTTTTCCTTATTTCAGAAAATAGCTATAACACCTCAGTGTTGCACCTTGAAGAAGAATCACCACCCGCGGGCCTTCGGATTCTGCTGAATATCCTTATTTCAGGATTTTCCCTTATTCAAGGAAATGCTGTTTTTAGAGGAGCTAACGCCTACACCAGGAGTTGTATGTCCTTGAGAAAGATATATGTAACACATCAATGTTGCATCTTTAAGAAGAATCACCACCCGCACTGCAGGCCTTCAGATTCTGCTGAATATCCTTATTTCAGGAAATGTTGTTTCTAGAGGAGCTAACGCCTAACCCAAAAGTTGTATGTCCTTGAGAAAGATAGATGTAACACCTCAATGTTTCATCTTGAAGAAGAATCACCACCCGCAGGCCTTCGGATTATGCTGAATATCCTTATTTCAGGATTTTTCCTTATTTCAAGAATTTCGGTTTCTGGAGGAGCTAACGCCAAAACCACGAGTTGTATGTCCTTGAGAAAGATAGATGAAACACCTCAATGTTGCATCTTGAAGAAGAGTCACCACCCGCGGGCCTTCGGATTCTGCTGAATATCCTTATTTCAGGATTTTCCCTTATTCCAGGAAATGTTGTTTATAGAGGATCTAACGGCTACACCAGGAGTTGTATGTCCTTGAGAAAGATAGATGTAACAGCTCAATGTTGCATCTTGAAGAAGAATGACCACCTGCGGGCCTTCAGATTCTGCTGAATATCCTTATTTCAGGATTTTTCCTTATTTCAGGAAATGTTGTTTCTGGAGGAGCTAACACCTAAACCAGGAGTTGTATGTCCTTGAGAAATATAGATGTAACACCTCAATGTTGCATCTTGAAGAAGAATCACCACCCGCAGGCCTTCAGATTCTGCTGAATATCCTTATTTCAGGATTTTTTCCTTATTTCAGGAAATGCTGTTTCTGGAGGAGCTAACGCCTAAACCAGGAGTTGTATTTCCTTGAGAAATATAGATGTAACACCTCAATGTTGCATCTTGAAGAAGAATCACCACCCGCGGGCCTTCGGATTCTGTTGAATATCCTTATTTCAGGATTTTCCCTTATTCCAGGAAATGTTGTTTATAGAGGATCTAACGCCTACACCAGGAGTTGTATGTCCTTGAGAAAGATAGATGTAACTCCTCAATGTTGCATCTTGAAGAAGAATCCCCACCCGCAGTCCTTCGGATTCTGTTGAATATCCTTATTTCAGGATTTTTTCCTTATTTCAGAAAATAGCTGTAACACCTCAGTGTTGCACCTTGAAGAAGAATCACCACCCGCGGGCCTTCGGATTCTGCTGAATATCCTTATTTCAGGATTTTCCCTTATTCCAGGAAATTTTGTTTTTAGAGGAGCTAACGCCTACACCAGGAGTTGTATGTCCTTGAGAAAGATAGATGTAACACATCAATGTTGCATCTTTAAGAAGAATCACCACCCGCAGGCCTTCAGATTCTGCTGAATATCCTTATTTCAGGAAATGTTGTTTCTAGAGGAGCTAACGCCTAAACCAAGAGTTGTATGTCCTTGAGAAAGATAGATGTAACACCTCAATGTTTCATCATGAAGAAGAATCACCAGCCGTAGGCCTTCAGATTCTGCTGAATATCCTTATTTCATGATTTTTTCCTTATTTCAGGAAATGCTGTTTCTGGAGGAGCTAACGCCTAAACCAGGAGTTGTATGTCCTTGAGAAATATAAATGTAACACCTCAATGTTGCATCTTGAAGAAGAATCACCACCCGCGGGCCTTCGGATTCTGTTGAATATCCTTATTTCAGGATTTTCCCTTATTCCAGGAAATGTTGTTTATAGAGGATCTAACGCCTACACCAGGAGTTGTATGTCCTTGAGAAAGATAGATGTAACACCTCAATGTTGCATCTTGAAGAAGAATGACCACCTGCGGGCCTTCAGATTCTGCTGAATATCCTTATTTCAGAATTTTTCCTTATTTCAGGAAAAGCTGTTTCTGGAGGATCTAACGCCTAAACCAAGAGTTGCATGTCCTCGAGAAAGATAGATGTAACACCTCAATGTTGCATCTTAAAGAAGAATCACCACCTGCGGGCCTTCGGATTCTGCTGAATATCCTTATTTAAGGATTTTTCCTTATTTTAGGAAATGTTGTTTCTGGAGGAGCTAACACCTAAACCAAGAGTTGTATGTCCTTGAGAAAGATAGATGTAAATCCTCAATGTTGCATCTTAAAGAAGAATCCCCACCCGCAGGCCTTCGGACTCTGTTGAATATCCTTATTTCAGGATTTTTTCCTTATTTCAGAAAATAGCTATAACACCTCAGTGTTGCACCTTGAAGAAGAATCACCACCCGCGGGCCTTCGGATTCTGCTGAATATCCTTATTTCAGGATTTTCCCTTATTCTGGGAAATGTTGTTTTTAAAGGAGCTAACGCCTACACCAGGAGTTGTATGTCCTTGAGAAAGATAGATGTAACACATCAATGTTGCATCTTTAAGAAGAATCACCACCCGCACTGCAGGCCTTCAGATTCTGCTGAATATCCTTATTTCAGGAAATGTTGTTTCTAGAGGAGCTAACGCCTAAACCAAAAGTTGTATGTCCTTGAGAAAGATAGATGTAACACATCAATGTTGCATCTTTAAGAAGAATCACCACCCGCAGGCCTTCAGATTATGCTGAATATCCTTATTTCAGGAAATGTTGTTTCTAGAGGAGCTAACGCCTAAACCAAGAGTTGTATGTCCTTGAGAAAGATAGATGTAACACCTCAATGTTTCAGCTTGAAGAAGAATCACCACCCGCAGTCCTTCGGATTATGCTGAATATCCTTATTTCAGGATTTTTCCTTATTCCAGGAAATGTTGTTTATAGAGGATCTAACGCCTACACCAGGAGTTGTATGTCCTTGAGAAAGATAGATGTAACACCTCAATGTTGCATCTTGAAGAAGAATGACCACCTGCGGGCCTTCAGATTCTGCTGAATATCCTTATTTCAGAATTTTTCCTTATTTCAGGAAAAGCTGTTTCTTGAGGATCTAACGCCTAAACCAAGAGTTGCATGTCCTCGAGAAAGATAGATGTAACACCTCAATGTTGCATCTTAAAGAAGAATCACCACCTGCGGGCCTTCGGATTCTGCTGAATATCCTTATTTAAGGATTTTTCCTTATTTTAGGAAATGTTGTTTCTGGAGGAGCTAACACCTAAACCAAGAGTTGTATGTCCTTGAGAAAGATAGATGTAAATCCTCAATGTTGCATCTTAAAGAAGAATCCCCACCCGCAGGCCTTCGGACTCTGTTGAATATCCTTATTTCAGGATTTTTTCCTTATTTCAGAAAATAGCTATAACACCTCAGTGTTGCACCTTGAAGAAGAATCACCACCCGCGGGCCTTCGGATTCTGCTGAATATCCTTATTTCAGGATTTTCCCTTATTCTGGGAAATGTTGTTTTTAAAGGAGCTAACGCCTACACCAGGAGTTGTATGTCCTTGAGAAAGATAGATGTAACACATCAATGTTGCATCTTTAAGAAGAATCACCACCCGCACTGCAGGCCTTCAGATTCTGCTGAATATCCTTATTTCAGGAAATGTTGTTTCTAGAGGAGCTAACGCCTAAACCAAAAGTTGTATGTCCTTGAGAAAGATAGATGTAACACATCAATGTTGCATCTTTAAGAAGAATCACCACCCGCAGGCCTTCAGATTATGCTGAATATCCTTATTTCAGGAAATGTTGTTTCTAGAGGAGCTAACGCCTAAACCAAGAGTTGTATGTCCTTGAGAAAGATAGATGTAACACCTCAATGTTTCAGCTTGAAGAAGAATCACCACCCGCAGTCCTTCGGATTATGCTGAATATCCTTATTTCAGGATTTTTCCTTATTTCAAGAATTTCTGTTTCTGGAGGAGCTAACGCCTAAACCACGAGTTGTATGTCCTTGAGAAAGATTGATGAAACACCTCAATGTTGCATCTTGAAGAAGAGTCACCACCCGCGGTCCTTCAGATTCTGCTGAATATCCTTATTTCAGGATTTTCCCTTATTCCAGGAAATGTTGTTTTTAGAGGATCTAACGCCTACACCAGGAGTTGTATGTCCTTGAGAAAGATAGATGTAACACCTCAATGTTGCATCTTGAAGAAGAATCACCACCCGCAGGCCTTCAGATTCTGCTGAATATCCTTATTTCAGGATTTTTTCCTTATTTCAGGAAATACTGTTTCTGGAGGAGCTAACACCTAAACCAGGAGTTGTATGTCCTTGAGAAATATAGATGTAACACCTCAATGTTGAATCTTGAAGAAGAATCACCACCCGCAGGCCTTCAGATTCTGCTGAATATCCTTATTTCAGGATTTTTTCCTTATTTCAGGAAATGCTGTTTCTGGAGGAGCTAACGCCTAAACCAGGAGTTGTATGTCCTTGAGAAAGATAGATGTAACACATCAATGTTGCATCTTTAAGAAGAATCACCACCCGCACTGCAGGCCTTCAGATTCTGCTGAATATCCTTATTTCAGGAAATGTTGTTTCTAGAGGAGCTAACGCCTAAACCAAAAGTTGTATGTCCTTGAGAAAGATAGATGTAACACATCAATGTTGCATCTTTAAGAAGAATCACCACCCGCAGGCCTTCAGATTATGCTGAATATCCTTATTTCAGGAAATGTTGTTTCTAGAGGAGCTAACGCCTAAACCAAGAGTTGTATGTCCTTGAGAAAGATAGATGTAACACCTCAATGTTTCAGCTTGAAGAAGAATCACCACCCGCAGTCCTTCGGATTATGCTGAATATCCTTATTTCAGGATTTTTCCTTATTTCAAGAATTTCTGTTTCTGGAGGAGCTAACGCCTAAACCACGAGTTGTATGTCCTTGAGAAAGATAGATGAAACACCTCAATGTTGCATCTTGAAGAAGAGTCACCACCCGCGGTCCTTCAGATTCTGCTGAATATCCTTATTTCAGGATTTTCCCTTATTCCAGGAAATGTTGTTTTTAGAGGATCTAACGCCTACACCAGGAGTTGTATGTCCTTGAGAAAGATAGATGTAACACCTCAATGTTGCATCTTGAAGAAGAATCACCACCCGCAGGCCTTCAGATTCTGCTGAATATCCTTATTTCAGGATTTTTTCCTTATTTCAGGAAATACTGTTTCTGGAGGAGCTAACACCTAAACCAGGAGTTGTATGTCCTTGAGAAATATAGATGTAACACCTCAATGTTGAATCTTGAAGAAGAATCACCACCCGCAGGCCTTCAGATTCTGCTGAATATCCTTATTTCAGGATTTTTTCCTTATTTCAGGAAATGCTGTTTCTGGAGGAGCTAACGCCTAAACCAGGAGTTGTATGTCCTTGAGAAATATAGATGTAACACCTCAATGTTGCATCTTGAAGAAGAATCACCACCCGCGGGCCTTCGGATTCTGTTGAATATCCTTATTTCAGGATTTTCCCTTATTCCAGGAAATGTTGTTTATAGAGGATCTAACGCCTACACCAGGAGTTGTATGTCCTTGAGAAAGATATATGTAACACCTCAATGTTGCATCTTGAAGAAGAATCACCACCCGCAGGCCTTCAGATTCTGCTGAATATCCTTATTTCAGAATTTTTTCCTTATTTCAGGAAATGCTGTTTCTGGAGGAGCTAACACCTAAACCAGGAGTTGTATGTCCTTGAGAAATATAGATGTAACACCTCAATGTTGCATCTTGAAGAAGAATCACCACCCGCAGGCCTTCAGATTCTGCTGAATATCCTTATTTCTGGATTTTTTCCTTATTTCAGGAAATGCTGTTTCTGGAGGAGCTAACGCCTAAACCAGGAGTTGTATGTCCTTGAGAAATATAGATGTAACACCTCAATGTTGCATCTTGAAGAAGAATCACCACCCGCGGGCCTTCGGATTCTGTTGAATATCCTTATTTCAGGATTTTCCCTTATTCCAGGAAATGTTTTTTATATAGGATCTAACGCCTACACCAGGAGTTGTATGTCCTTGAGAAAGATAGATGTAACACATCAATGTTGCATCTTTAAGAAGAATCACCACCCGCAGGTCTTCAGATTCTGCTGAATATCCTTATTTCAGGAAATGTTGTTTCTAGAGGAGCTAACACCTAAACCAAGAGTTGTATGTCCTTGAGATAGATAGATGTAACACCTCAATGTTTCATCATGAAGAAGAATCACCAGCCGCAGGCCTTCAGATTCTGCTGAATATCCTTATTTCATGATTTTTTCCTTATTTCAGGAAATGCTGTTTCAGGAGGAGCTAACGCCTAAACCAGGAGTTGTATGTCCTTGAGAAATATAGATGTAACACCTCAATGTTGCAACTTGAAGAAGAATCACCACCCGCGGGCCTTCGGATTCTGTTGAATATCCTTATTTCAGGATTTTCCCTTATTCCAGGAAATGTTGTTTATAGAGGATCTAACGCCTACACCAGGAGTTGTATATCCTTGAGAAAGATAGATGTAACACCTCAATGTTGCATCTTGAAGAATAATGACCACCTGCGGGCCTTCAGATTCTGCTGAATATCCTTATTTCAGGAAATGTTGTTTCTAGAGGAGCTAACACCTAAACCAAGAGTTGTATGTCCTTGAGATAGATAGATGTAACACCTCAATGTTTCATCATGAAGAAGAATCACCAGCCGCAGGCCTTCAGATTCTGCTGAATATCCTTATTTCAGAATTTTTCCTTATTTCAGGAAAAGCTGTTTCTGGAGGATCTAACGCCTAAACCAAGAGTTGCATGTCCTCGAGAAAGATAGATGTAACACCTCAATGTTGCATCTTAAAGAAGAATCACCACCTGCGGGCCTTCGGATTCTGCTGAATATCCTTATTTAAGGATTTTTCCTTATTTTAGGAAATGTTGTTTCTGGAGGAGCTAACACATAAACCAAGAGTTGTATGTCCTTGAGAAAGATAGATGTAACTCCTCAATGTTGCATCTTAAAGAAGAATCCCCACCCGCAGGCCTTTGGACTTTGTTGAATATCCTTATTTCAGGATTTTTTCCTTATTTCAGAAAATAGCTATAACACCTCAGTGTTGCACCTTGAAGAAGAATCACCACCCGCGGGCCTTTGGATTCTGCTGAATATCCTTATTTCAGGATTTTCCCTTATTCTAGGAAATGTTGTTTTTAAAGGAGCTAACGCCTACACCAGGAGTTGTATGTCCTTGAGAAAGATAGATGTAACACATCAATGTTGCATCTTTAAGAAGAATCACCACCCGCACTGCAGGCCTTCAGATTCTGCTGAATATCCTTATTTCAGGAAATGTTGTTTCTAGAGGAGCTAACGCCTAAACCAAAAGTTGTATGTCCTTGAGAAAGATATATGTAACACATCAATGTTGCATCTTTAAGAAGAATCACCACCCGCACTGCTGGCCTTCAGATTCTGCTGAATATCCTTATTTCAGGAAATGTTGTTTCTAGAGGAGCTAACGCCTAACCCAAAAGTTGTATGTCCTTGAGAAAGGTAGATGTAACACCTCAATGTTTCATCTTGAAGAAGAATCACCACCCGCAGGCCTTCGGATTATGCTGAATATCCTTATTTCAGGATTTTTCTTTATTTCAAGAATTTCTGTTTCTGGAGGAGCTAACGCCTAAACCACGAGTTGTATGTCCTTGAGAAAGATAGATGAAACACCTCAATGTTGCATCTTGAAGAAGAGTCACCACCCGCGGGCCTTCGGATTCTGCTGAATATCCTTATTTCAGGATTTTCCCTTATTCCAGGAAATGTTGTTTTTAGAGGATTTAACGTCTACACCAGGAGTTGTATGTCCTTGAGAAAGATAGATGTAACACCTCAATGTTGCATCTTGAAGAAGAATCACCACCCGCAGGCCTTCAGATTCTGCTGAATATCCTTATTTCAGGATTTTTTCCTTATTTCAGGAAATGCTGTTTCTGGAGGAGCTAACACCTAAACCAGGAGTTGTATGTCCTTGAGAAATATAGATGTAACACCTCAATGTTGCATCTTGAAGAAGAATCACCACCCGCAGGCCTTCAGATTCTGCTGAATATCCTTATTTCAGGATTTTTTCCTTATTTCAGGAAATGCTGTTTCTGGAGGAGTTAACGCCTGAACCAGGAGTTGTATGTCCTTGAGAAATATAGATGTAACACCTCAATGTTGCATCTTGAAGAAGAATCACCACCCGCGGGCCTTCGGATTCTGTTGAATATCCTTATTTCAGGATTTTCCCTTATTCCAGGAAATGTTGTTTATAGAGGATCTAACGCCTACACCGGGAGTTGTATGTCCTTGAGAAAGATAGATGTAACACCTCAATGTTGCATCTTGAAGAAGAATGACCACCTGCGGGCCTTTAGATTATGCTGAATATCCTTATTTCAGAATTTTTCCTTATTTCAGGAAAAGCTGTTTCTGGAGGATCTAACGCCTAAACCAAGAGTTGCATGTCCTCGAGAAAGATAGATGTAACACCTCAATGTTGCATCTTAAAGAAGAATCACCACCTGCGGGCCTTCGGATTCTGCTGAGTATCCTTATTTAAGGATTTTTCCTTATTTTAGGAAATGTTGTTTCTGGAGGAGCTAACACCTAAACCAAGAGTTGTATGTCCTTGAGAAAGATAGATGTAACTCCTCAATGTTGCATCTTAAAGAAGAATCCCCACCCGCAGGCCTTCGGACTCTGTTGAATATCCTTATTTCAGGATTTTTTCCTTATTTCAGAAAATAGCTATAACACCTCAGTGTTGCACCTTGAAGAAGAATCACCACCCGCGGGCCTTCGGATTCTGCTGAATATCCTTATTTCAGGATTTTCCCTTATTCTAGGAAATGCTGTTTCTAGAGGAGCTAACGCCTACACCAGGAGTTGTATGTCCTTGAGAAAGATATATGTAACACATCAATGTTGCATCTTTAAGAAGAATCACCACCCGCACTGCAGGCCTTCAGATTCTGCTGAATATCCTTATTTCAGGAAATGTTGTTTCTAGAGGAGCTAACGCCTAACCCAAAAGTTGTATGTCCTTGAGAAAGATAGATGTAACACCTCAATGTTGCATCTTGAAGAAGAATGACCACCTGCGGGCCTTCAGATTCTGCTGAATATCCTTATTTCAGAATTTTTCCTTATTTCAGGAAAAGCTGTTTCTGGAGGATCTAACGCCTAAACCAAGAGTTGCTTGTCCTCAAGAAAGATAGATGTAACACCTCAATGTTGCATCTTAAAGAAGAATCACCACCTGCGGGCCTTCGGATTCTGCTGAATATCCTTATTTAAGGATTTTTCCTTATTTTAGGAAATGTTGTTTCTGGAGGAGCTAACACCTAAACCAAGAGTTGTATGTCCTTGAGAAAGATAGATGTAACTCCTCAATGTTGCATCTTAAAGAAGAATCCCCAACCCCAGGCCTTCGGACTCTGTTGAATATCCTTATTTCAGGATTTTTTCCTTATTTCAGAAAATAGCTATAACACCTTAGTGTTGCACCTTGAAGAAGAATCACCACCCGCGGGCCTTCGGATTCTGCTGAATATCCTTATTTCAGGATTTTCCCTTATTCTAGGAAATGCTGTTTTTAGAGGAGCTAACGCCTACACCAGGAGTTGTATGTCCTTGAGAAAGATATATGTAACACATCAATGTTGCATCTTTAAGAAGAATCACCACCCGCACTGCAGGCCTTCAGATTCTGCTGAATATCCTTATTTCAGGAAATGTTGTTTCTAGAGGAGCTAACGCCTAACCCAAAAGTTGTATGTCCTTGAGAAAGATAGATGTAACACCTCAATGTTTCATCTTGAAGAAGAATCACCACCCGCAGGCCTTCGGATTATGCTGAATATCCTTATTTCAGGATTTTTCTTTATTTCAAGAATTTCTGTTTCTGGAGGAGCTAACGCGTAAACCACGAGTTGTATGTCCTTGAGAAAGATAGATGAAACACCTCAATGTTGCATCTTGAAGAAGAGTCACCACCCGCGGGCCTTCGGATTCGGCTGAATATCCTTATTTCAGGATTTTCCCTTATTCCAGGAAATGTTGTTTTTAGAGGATTTAACGTCTACACCAGCAGTTGTATGTCCTTGAGAAAGATAGATGTAACACCTCAATGTTGCATCTTGAAGAAGAATCACCACCCGCAGGCCTTCAGATTCTGCTGAATATCCTTATTTCAGGATTTTTTCCTTATTTCAGGAAATGCTGTTTCTGGAGGAGCTAACACCTAAACCAGGAGTTGTATGTCCTTGAGAAATATAGATGTAACACCTCAATGTTGCATCTTGAAGAAGAATCACCACCCGCAGGCCTTCAGATTCTGCTGAATATCCTTATTTCAGGATTTTTTCCTTATTTCAGGAAATGCTGTTTCTGGAGGAGCTAACGCCTGAACCAGGAGTTGTATGTCCTTGAGAAATATAGATGTAACACCTCAATGTTGCAACTTGAAGAAGAATCACCACCCGCGGGCCTTCGGATTCTGTTGAATATCCTTATTTCAGGATTTTCCCTTATTCCAGGAAATGTTGTTTATAGAGGATCTAACGCCTACACCAGGAGTTGTATATCCTTGAGAAAGATAGATGTAACACCTCAATGTTGCATCTTGAAGAATAATGACCACCTGCGGGCCTTCAGATTCTGCTGAATATCCTTATTTCAGGAAATGTTGTTTCTAGAGGAGCTAACACCTAAACCAAGAGTTGTATGTCCTTGAGATAGATAGATGTAACACCTCAATGTTTCATCATGAAGAAGAATCACCAGCCGCAGGCCTTCAGATTCTGCTGAATATCCTTATTTCAGAATTTTTCCTTATTTCAGGAAAAGCTGTTTCTGGAGGATCTAACGCCTAAACCAAGAGTTGCATGTCCTCGAGAAAGATAGATGTAACACCTCAATGTTGCATCTTAAAGAAGAATCACCACCTGCGGGCCTTCGGATTCTGCTGAATATCCTTATTTAAGGATTTTTCCTTATTTTAGGAAATGTTGTTTCTGGAGGAGCTAACACATAAACCAAGAGTTGTATGTCCTTGAGAAAGATAGATGTAACTCCTCAATGTTGCATCTTAAAGAAGAATCCCCACCCGCAGGCCTTTGGACTTTGTTGAATATCCTTATTTCAGGATTTTTTCCTTATTTCAGAAAATAGCTATAACACCTCAGTGTTGCACCTTGAAGAAGAATCACCACCCGCGGGCCTTTGGATTCTGCTGAATATCCTTATTTCAGGATTTTCCCTTATTCTAGGAAATGTTGTTTTTAAAGGAGCTAACGCCTACACCAGGAGTTGTATGTCCTTGAGAAAGATAGATGTAACACATCAATGTTGCATCTTTAAGAAGAATCACCACCCGCACTGCAGGCCTTCAGATTCTGCTGAATATCCTTATTTCAGGAAATGTTGTTTCTAGAGGAGCTAACGCCTAAACCAAAAGTTGTATGTCCTTGAGAAAGATATATGTAACACATCAATGTTGCATCTTTAAGAAGAATCACCACCCGCACTGCTGGCCTTCAGATTCTGCTGAATATCCTTATTTCAGGAAATGTTGTTTCTAGAGGAGCTAACGCCTAACCCAAAAGTTGTATGTCCTTGAGAAAGGTAGATGTAACACCTCAATGTTTCATCTTGAAGAAGAATCACCACCCGCAGGCCTTCGGATTATGCTGAATATCCTTATTTCAGGATTTTTCTTTATTTCAAGAATTTCTGTTTCTGGAGGAGCTAACGCCTAAACCACGAGTTGTATGTCCTTGAGAAAGATAGATGAAACACCTCAATGTTGCATCTTGAAGAAGAGTCACCCCCGCGGGCCTTCGGATTCTGCTGAATATCCTTATTTCAGGATTTTCCCTTATTCCAGGAAATGTTGTTTTTAGAGGATTTAACGTCTACACCAGGAGTTGTATGTCCTTGAGAAAGATAGATGTAACACCTCAATGTTGCATCTTGAAGAAGAATCACCACCCGCAGGCCTTCAGATTCTGCTGAATATCCTTATTTCAGGATTTTTTCCTTATTTCAGGAAATGCTGTTTCTGGAGGAGCTAACACCTAAACCAGGAGTTGTATGTCCTTGAGAAATATAGATGTAACACCTCAATGTTGCATCTTGAAGAAGAATCACCACCCGCAGGCCTTCAGATTCTGCTGAATATCCTTATTTCAGGATTTTTTCCTTATTTCAGGAAATGCTGTTTCTGGAGGAGTTAACGCCTGAACCAGGAGTTGTATGTCCTTGAGAAATATAGATGTAACACCTCAATGTTGCATCTTGAAGAAGAATCACCACCCGCGGGCCTTCGGATTCTGTTGAATATCCTTATTTCAGGATTTTCCCTTATTCCAGGAAATGTTGTTTATAGAGGATCTAACGCCTACACCGGGAGTTGTATGTCCTTGAGAAAGATAGATGTAACACCTCAATGTTGCATCTTGAAGAAGAATGACCACCTGCAGGCCTTTAGATTATGCTGAATATCCTTATTTCAGAATTTTTCCTTATTTCAGGAAAAGCTGTTTCTGGAGGATCTAACGCCTAAACCAAGAGTTGCATGTCCTCGAGAAAGATAGATGTAACACCTCAATGTTGCATCTTAAAGAAGAATCACCACCTGCGGGCCTTCGGATTCTGCTGAGTATCCTTATTTAAGGATTTTTCCTTATTTTAGGAAATGTTGTTTCTGGAGGAGCTAACACCTAAACCAAGAGTTGTATGTCCTTGAGAAAGATAGATGTAACTCCTCAATGTTGCATCTTAAAGAAGAATCCCCACCCGCAGGCCTTCGGACTCTGTTGAATATCCTTATTTCAGGATTTTTTCCTTATTTCAGAAAATAGCTATAACACCTCAGTGTTGCACCTTGAAGAAGAATCACCACCCGCGGGCCTTCGGATTCTGCTGAATATCCTTATTTCAGGATTTTCCCTTATTCTAGGAAATGCTGTTTCTAGAGGAGCTAACGCCTACACCAGGAGTTGTATGTCCTTGAGAAAGATATATGTAACACATCAATGTTGCATCTTTAAGAAGAATCACCACCCGCACTGCAGGCCTTCAGATTCTGCTGAATATCCTTATTTCAGGAAATGTTGTTTCTAGAGGAGCTAACGCCTAACCCAAAAGTTGTATGTCCTTGAGAAAGATAGATGTAACACCTCAATGTTGCATCTTGAAGAAGAATGACCACCTGCGGGCCTTCAGATTCTGCTGAATATCCTTATTTCAGAATTTTTCCTTATTTCAGGAAAAGCTGTTTCTGGAGGATCTAACGCCTAAACCAAGAGTTGCTTGTCCTCAAGAAAGATAGATGTAACACCTCAATGTTGCATCTTAAAGAAGAATCACCACCTGCGGGCCTTCGGATTCTGCTGAATATCCTTATTTAAGGATTTTTCCTTATTTTAGGAAATGTTGTTTCTGGAGGAGCTAACACCTAAACCAAGAGTTGTATGTCCTTGAGAAAGATAGATGTAACTCCTCAATGTTGCATCTTAAAGAAGAATCCCCAACCGCAGGCCTTCGGACTCTGTTGAATATCATTATTTCAGGATTTTTTCCTTATTTCAGAAAATAGCTATAACACCTTAGTGTTGCACCTTGAAGAAGAATCACCACCCGCGGGCCTTCGGATTCTGCTGAATATCCTTATTTCAGGATTTTCCCTTATTCTAGGAAATGCTGTTTTTAGAGGAGCTAACGCCTACACCAGGAGTTGTATGTCCTTGAGAAAGATATATGTAACACATCAATGTTGCATCTTTAAGAAGAATCACCACCCGCACTGCAGGCCTTCAGATTCTGCTGAATATCCTTATTTCAGGAAATGTTGTTTCTAGAGGAGCTAACGCCTAACCCAAAAGTTGTATGTCCTTGAGAAAGATAGATGTAACACCTCAATGTTTCATCTTGAAGAAGAATCACCACCCGCAGGCCTTCGGATTATGCTGAATATCCTTATTTCAGGATTTTTCTTTATTTCAAGAATTTCTGTTTCTGGAGGAGCTAACGCGTAAACCACGAGTTGTATGTCCTTGAGAAAGATAGATGAAACACCTCAATGTTGCATCTTGAAGAAGAGTCACCACCCGCGGGCCTTCGGATTCGGCTGAATATCCTTATTTCAGGATTTTCCCTTATTCCAGGAAATGTTGTTTTTAGAGGATTTAACGTCTACACCAGCAGTTGTATGTCCTTGAGAAAGATAGATGTAACACCTCAATGTTGCATCTTGAAGAAGAATCACCACCCGCAGGCCTTCAGATTCTGCTGAATATCCTTATTTCAGGATTTTTTCCTTATTTCAGGAAATGCTGTTTCTGGAGGAGCTAACACCTAAACCAGGAGTTGTATGTCCTTGAGAAATATAGATGTAACACCTCAATGTTGCATCTTGAAGAAGAATCACCACCCGCAGGCCTTCAGATTCTGCTGAATATCCTTATTTCAGGATTTTTTCCTTATTTCAGGAAATGCTGTTTCTGGAGGAGCTAACGCCTGAACCAGGAGTTGTATGTCCTTGAGAAATATAGATGTAACACCTCAATGTTGCATCTTGAAGAAGAATCACCACCCGCGGGCCTTCGGATTCTGTTGAATATCCTTATTTCAGGATTTTCCCTTATTCCAGGAAATGTTGTTTATAGAGGATCTAACGCCTACACCGGGAGTTGTATGTCCTTGAGAAAGATAGATGTAACACCTCAATGTTGCATCTTGAAGAAGAATGACCACCTGCGGGCCTTTAGATTATGCTGAATATCCTTATTTCGGAATTTTTCCTTATTTCAGGAAAAGCTGTTTCTGGAGGATCTAACGCCTAAACCAAGAGTTGCATGTCCTCGAGAAAGATAGATGTAACACCTCAATGTTGCATCTTAAAGAAGAATCACCACCTGCGGGCCTTCGGATTCTGCTGAATATCCTTATTTAAGGATTTTTCCTTATTTTAGGAAATGTTGTTTCTGGAGGAGCTAACACCTAAACCAAGAGTTGTATGTCCTTGAGAAAGATAGATGTAACTCCTCAATGTTGCATCTTAAAGAAGAATCCCCACCGGCAGGCCTTCGGACTCTGTAGAATATCCTTATTTCAGGATTTTTTCCTTATTTCAGAAAATAGCTATAACACCTCAGTGTTGCACCTTGAAGAAGAATCACCACCCGCGGGCCTTCGGATTCTGCTGAATATCCTTATTTCAGGATTTTCCCTTATTCTAGGAAATGCTGTTTTTAGAGGAGCTAACGCCTACACCAGGAGTTGTATGTCCTTGAGAAAGATATATGTAACACATCAATGTTGCATCTTTAAGAAGAATCACCACCCGCACTGCAGGCCTTCAGATTCTGCTGAATATCCTTATTTCAGGAAATGTTGTTTCTAGAGGAGCTAACGCCTAACCCAAAAGTTGTATGTCCTTGAGAAAGATAGATGTAACACCTCAATGTTTCATCTTGAAGAAGAATCACCACCCGCAGGCCTTCGGATTATGCTGAATATCCTTATTTCAGGATTTTTCCTTATATCAAGAATTTCGGTTTCTGGAGGAGCTAACGCAAAAACCACGAGTTGTATGTCCTTGAGAAAGATAGATGAAACACCTCAATGTTGCATCTTGAAGAAGAGTCACCACCCGCGGGCCTTCGGATTCTGCTGAATATCCTTATTTCAGGATTTTCCCTTATTCCAGGAAATGTTGTATTTAGAGGATTTAACGTCTACACCAGGAGTTGTATGTCCTTGAGAAAGATAGATGTAACAGCTCAATGTTGCATCTTGAAGAAGAATCACCACCCGCAGGCCTTCAGATTCTGCTGAATATCCTTATTTCATGATTTTTTCCTTATTTCAGGAAATGTTGTTTCTGGAGGAGCTAACACCTAAACCAGGAGTTGTATCTCCTTGAGAAATATAGATGTAACACCTCAATGTTGCATCTTGAAGAAGAATCACCACCCGCAGGCCTTCAGATTCTGCTGAATATCCTTATTTCAGGATTTTTTCCTTATTTCAGGAAATGCTGTTTCTGGAGGAGCTAACGCCTAAACCAGGAGTTGTATTTCCTTGAGAAATATAGATGTAACACCTCAATGTTGCATCTTGAAGAAGAATCACCACCCGCGGGCCTTCGGATTCTGTTGAATATCCTTATTTCAGGATTTTCCCTTATTCCAGGAAATGTTGTTTATAGAGGATCTAACGCCTACATCAGGAGTTGTATGTCCTTGAGAAAGATAGATGTAACTCCTCAATGTTGCATCTTGAAGAAGAATCCCCACCCGCAGTCCTTCGGATTCTGTTGAATATCCTTATTTCAGGATTTTTTCCTTATTTCAGAAAATAGCTGTAACACCTCAGTGTTGCACCTTGAAGAAGAATCACCACCCGCGGGCCTTCGGATTCTGCTGAATATCCTTATTTCAGGATTTTCCCTTATTCCAGGAAATTTTGTTTTTAGAGGAGCTAACGCCTACACCAGGAGTTGTATGTCCTTGAGAAAGATAGATGTAACACATCAATGTTGCATCTTTAAGAAGAATCACCACCCGCAGGCCTTCAGATTCTGCTGAATATCCTTATTTCAGGAAATGTTGTTTCTAGAGGAGCTAACGCCTAAACCAAGAGTTGTATGTCCTTGAGAAAGATAGATGTAACACCTCAATGTTTCATCATGAAGAAGAATCACCAGCCGTAGGCCTTCAGATTCTGCTGAATATCCTTATTTCATGATTTTTTCCTTATTTCAGGAAATGCTGTTTCTGGAGGAGCTAACGCCTAAACCAGGAGTTGTATGTCCTTGAGAAATATAGATGTAACACCTCAATGTTGCATCTTGAAGAAGAATCACCACCCGCGGGCCTTCGGATTCTGTTGAATATCCTTATTTCAGGATTTTCCCTTATTCCAGGAAATGTTGTTTATAGAGGATCTAACGCCTACACCAGGAGTTATATGTCCTTGAGAAAGATAGATGTAACACCTCAAAGTTGCATCTTGAAGAAGAATGACCACCTGCGGGCCTTCAGATTCTGCTGAATATCCTTATTTCAGAATTTTTCCTTATTTCAGGAAAAGCTGTTTCTGGAGGATCTAACGCCTAAACCAAGAGTTGCATGTCCTCGAGAAAGATAGATGTAACACCTCAATGTTGCATCTTAAAGAAGAATCACCACCTGCGGGCCTTCGGATTCTGCTGAATATCCTTATTTAAGGATTTTTCCTTATTTTAGGAAATGTTGTTTCTGGAGGAGCTAACACCTAAACCAAGAGTTGTATGTCCTTGAGAAAGATAGATGTAAATCCTCAATGTTGCATCTTAAAGAAGAATCCCCACCCGCAGGCCTTCGGACTCTGTTGAATATCCTTATTTCAGGATTTTTTCCTTATTTCAGAAAATAGCTATAACACCTCAGTGTTGCACCTTGAAGAAGAATCACCACCCGCGGGCCTTCGGATTCTGCTGAATATCCTTATTTCAGGATTTTCCCTTATTCTGGGAAATGTTGTTTTTAAAGGAGCTAACGCCTACACCAGGAGTTGTATGTCCTTGAGAAAGATAGATGTAACACATCAATGTTGCATCTTTAAGAAGAATCACCACCCGCACTGCAGGCCTTCAGATTCTGCTGAATATCCTTATTTCAGGAAATGTTGTTTCTAGAGGAGCTAACGCCTAAACCAAAAGTTGTATGTCCTTGAGAAAGATAGATGTAACACATCAATGTTGCATCTTTAAGAAGAATCACCACCCGCAGGCCTTCAGATTATGCTGAATATCCTTATTTCAGGAAATGTTGTTTCTAGAGGAGCTAACGCCTAAACCAAGAGTTGTATGTCCTTGAGAAAGATAGATGTAACACCTCAATGTTTCAGCTTGAAGAAGAATCACCACCCGCAGTCCTTCGGATTATGCTGAATATCCTTATTTCAGGATTTTTCCTTATTTCAAGAATTTCTGTTTCTGGAGGAGCTAACGCCTAAACCACGAGTTGTATGTCCTTGAGAAAGATAGAACAAACACCTCAATGTTGCATCTTGAAGAAGAGTCACCACCCGCGGTCCTTCAGATTCTGCTGAATATCCTTATTTCAGGATTTTCCCTTATTCCAGGAAATGTTGTTTTTAGAGGATCTAACGCCTACACCAGGAGTTGTATGTCCTTGAGAAAGATAGATGTAACACCTCAATGTTGCATCTTGAAGAAGAATCACCACCCGCAGGCCTTCAGATTCTGCTGAATATCCTTATTTCAGGATTTTTTCCTTATTTCAGGAAATGCTGTTTCTGGAGGAGCTAACACCTAAACCAGGAGTTGTATGTCCTTGAGAAATATAGATGTAACACCTCAATGTTGAATCTTGAAGAAGAATCACCACCCGCAGGCCTTCAGATTCTGCTGAATATCCTTATTTCAGGATTTTTTCCTTATTTCAGGAAATGCTGTTTCTGGAGGAGCTAACGCCTAAACCAGGAGTTGTATGTCCTTGAGAAATATAGATGTAACACCTCAATGTTGCATCTTGAAGAAGAATCACCACCCGCGGGCCTTCGGATTCTGTTGAATATCCTTATTTCAGGATTTTCCCTTATTCCAGGAAATGTTGTTTATAGAGGATCTAACGCCTACACCAGGAGTTGTATGTCCTTGAGAAAGATAGATGTAACACCTCAATGTTTCATCATGAAGAAGAATCACCAGCCGTAGGCCTTCAGATTCTGCTGAATATCCTTATTTCATGATTTTTTCCTTATTTCAGGAAATGCTGTTTCTGGAGGAGCTAACGCCTAAACCAGGAGTTGTATGTCCTTGAGAAATATAGATGTAACACCTCAATGTTGCATCTTGAAGAAGAATCACCACCCGCGGGCCTTCGGATTCTGTTGAATATCCTTATTTCAGGATTTTCCCTTATTCCAGGAAATGTTGTTTATAGAGGATCTAACGCCTACACCAGGAGTTGTATGTCCTTGAGAAAGATAGATGTAACACCTCAATGTTGCATCTTGAAGAAGAATGACCACCTGCGGGCCTTCGGATTCTGCTGAATATCCTTATTTAAGGATTTTTCCTTATTTTAGGAAATGTTGTTTCTGGAGGAGCTAACACCTAAACCAAGAGTTGTATGTCCTTGAGAAAGATAGATGTAAATCCTCAATGTTGCATCTTAAAGAAGAATCCCCACCCGCAGGCCTTCGGACTCTGTTGAATATCCTTATTTCAGGATTTTTTCCTTATTTCAGAAAATAGCTATAACACCTCAGTGTTGCACCTTGAAGAAGAATCACCACCCGCGGGCCTTCGGATTCTGCTGAATATCCTTATTTCAGGATTTTCCCTTATTCCAGGAAATGTTGTTTATAGAGGATCTAACGCCTACACCAGGAGTTGTATGTCCTTGAGAAAGATAGATGTAACACCTCAATGTTTCATCATGAAGAAGAATCACCAGCCGTAGGCCTTCAGATTCTGCTGAATATCCTTATTTCATGATTTTTTCCTTATTTCAGGAAATGCTGTTTCTGGAGGAGCTAACGCCTAAACCAGGAGTTGTATGTCCTTGAGAAATATAGATGTAACACCTCAATGTTGCATCTTGAAGAAGAATCACCACCCGCGGGCCTTCAGATTCTGCTGAATATCCTTATTTCAGAATTTTTCCTTATTTCAGGAAAAGCTGTTTCTGGAGGATCTAACGCCTAAACCAAGAGTTGCATGTCCTCGAGAAAGATAGATGTAACACCTCAATGTTGCATCTTAAAGAAGAATCACCACCTGCGGGCCTTCGGATTCTGCTGAATATCCTTATTTAAGGATTTTTCCTTATTTTAGGAAATGTTGTTTCTGGAGGAGCTAACACCTAAACCAAGAGTTGTATGTCCTTGAGAAAGATAGATGTAAATCCTCAATGTTGCATCTTAAAGAAGAATCCCCACCCGCAGGCCTTCGGACTCTGTTGAATATCCTTATTTCAGGATTTTTTCCTTATTTCAGAAAATAGCTATAACACCTCAGTGTTGCACCTTGAAGAAGAATCACCACCCGCGGGCCTTCGGATTCTGCTGAATATCCTTATTTCAGGATTTTCCCTTATTCTGGGAAATGTTGTTTTTAAAGGAGCTAACGCCTACACCAGGAGTTGTATGTCCTTGAGAAAGATAGATGTAACACATCAATGTTGCATCTTTAAGAAGAATCACCACCCGCACTGCAGGCCTTCAGATTCTGCTGAATATCCTTATTTCAGGAAATGTTGTTTCTAGAGGAGCTAACGCCTAAACCAAAAGTTGTATGTCCTTGAGAAAGATAGATGTAACACATCAATGTTGCATCTTTAAGAAGAATCACCACCCGCAGGTCTTCAGATTCTGCTGAATATCCTTATTTCAGGAAATGTTGTTTCTAGAGGAGCTAACACCTAAACCAAGAGTTGTATGTCCTTGAGAAAGATAGATGTAACACCTCAATGTTTCATCATGAAGAAGAATCACCAGCCGCAGGCCTTCAGATTCTGCTGAATATCCTTATTTCATGATTTTTTCCTTATTTCAGGAAATACTGTTTCAGGAGGAGCTAACGCCTAAACCAGGAGTTGTATGTCCTTGAGAAATATAGATGTAACACCTCAATGTTGCAACTTGAAGAAGAATCACCACCCGCGGGCCTTCGGATTCTGTTGAATATCCTTATTTCAGGATTTTCCCTTATTCCAGGAAATGTTGTTTATAGAGGATCTAACGCCTACACCAGGAGTTGTATATCCATGAGAAAGATAGATGTAACACCTCAATGTTGCATCTTGAAGAATAATGACCACCTGCGGGCCTTCAGATTCTGCTGAATATCCTTATTTCAGAATTTTTCCTTATTTCAGGAAAAGCTGTTTCTGGAGGATCTAACGCCTAAACCAAGAGTTGCATGTCCTCGAGAAAGATAGATGTAACACCTCAATGTTGCATCTTAAAGAAGAATCACCACCTGCGGGCCTTCGGATTCTGCTGAATATCCTTATTTAAGGATTTTTCCTTATTTTAGGAAATGTTGTTTCTGGAGGAGCGAACACCTAAACCAAGAGTTGTATGTCCTTGAGAAAGATAGATGTAACTCCTCAATGTTGCATCTTAAAGAAGAATCCCCACCCGCAGGCCTTCGGACTTTGTTGAATATCCTTATTTCAGGATTTTTTCCTTATTTCAGAAAATAGCTATAACACCTCAGTGTTGCACCTTGAAGAAGAATCACCACCCGCGGGCCTTTGGATTCTGCTGAATATCCTTATTTCAGGATTTTCCCTTATTCTAGGAAATGTTGTTTTTAAAGGAGCTAACGCCTACACCAGGAGTTGTATGTCCTTGAGAAAGATAGATGTAACACATCAATGTTGCATCTTTAAGAAGAATCACCACCCGCACTGCAGGCCTTCAGATTCTGCTGAATATCCTTATTTCAGGAAATGTTGTTTCTAGAGGAGCTAACGCCTAAACCAAAAGTTGTATGTCCTTGAGAAAGATAGATGTAACACATCAATGTTGCATCTTTAAGAAGAATCACCACCCGCAGGCCTTCAGATTCTGCTGAATATCCTTATTTCAGGAAATGTTGTTTCTAGAGGAGCTAACGCCTAAACCAAGAGTTGTATGTCCTTGAGAAAGATAGATGTAACACCTCAATGTTTCAGCTTGAAGAAGAATCACCACCCGCGGTCCTTCGGATTATGCTGAATATCCTTATTTCAGGATTTTTCCTTATTTCAAGAATTTCTGTTTCTGGAGGAGCTAACGCCTAAACCACGAGTTGTATGTCCTTGAGAAAGATAGATGAAACACCTCAATGTTGCATCTTGAAGAAGAGTCACCACCCGCGGGCCTTCGGATTCTGCTGAATATCCTTATTTCAGGATTTTCCCTTATTCCAGGAAATGTTGTTTTTAGAGGATCTAACGCCTGCACCAGGAGTTGTATGTCCTTGAGAAAGATAGATGTAACACCTCAATGTTGCATCTTGAAGAAGAATCACCACCCGCAGGCCTTCAGATTCTGCTGAATATCCTTATTTCAGGATTTTTTCCTTATTTCAGGAAATGCTGTTTCTGGAGGAGCTAACACCTAAACCAGGAGTTGTATGTCCTTGAGAAATATAGATGTAACACCTCAATGTTGCATCTTGAAGAAGAATCACCACCCGCAGGCCTTCAGATTCTGCTGAATATCCTTATTTCAGGATTTTTTCCTTATTTCAGGAAATGTTGTTTCTGGAGGAGCTAACGCCTAAACCAGGAGTTGTATGTCCTTGAGAAATATAGATGTAACACCTCAATGTTGCATCTTGAAGAAGAATCACCACCCGCAGGCCTTCAGATTCTGCTGAATATCCTTATTTCAGGATTTTTTCCTTATTTCAGGAAATGTTGTTTCTAGAGGAGCTAACGCCTAAACCAAAAGTTGTATGTCCTTGAGAAAGATAGATGTAACACATCAATGTTGCATCTTTAAGAAGAATCACCACCCGCAGGCCTTCAGATTCTGCTGAATATCCTTATTTCAGGAAATGTTGTTTCTAGAGGAGCTAACGCCTAAACCAAGAGTTGTATGTCCTTGAGAAAGATAGATGTAACACCTCAATGTTTCATCTTGAAGAAGAATCACCACCCGCAGGCCTTCGGATTATGCTGAATATCCTTATTTCAGGATTTTTCCTTATTTCAAGAATTTCTGTTTCTGGAGGAGCTAACGCCTAAACCAGGAGTTGTATGTCCTTGAGAAAGATAGATGTAACACCTCAATGTTGCATCTTGAAGAAGAATCACCACCCGCGGGCCTTCGGATTCTGCTGAATATCCTTATTTCAGGATTTTCCCTTATTCCAGGAAATGTTGTTTTTAGAGGATCTAACGCCTACACCAGGAGTTGTATGTCCTTGAGAAAGATAGATGTAACACCTCAATCTTGCATCTTGAAGAAGAATCACCACCCGCAGGCCTTCGGATTCTGCTGAATATCCTTATTTCAGGATTTTTCCTTATTTCAGGAAATGTTGTTTCTGGAGGAGCTAACTCCTAATCCATGAGTTGTATGTCCTTGAGAAAGATAGATGTAACACATCAATGTTGCATCTTGAAGAAGAATCACCACCCGCAGGCCTTCAGATTCTGCTGAATATCCTTATTTCAGGAAATGTTGTTTCTGGAGGAGCTAACGCCTAAACCAGGAGTTGTATGTCCTTAAGAAATATAGATGTAACACCTCAATGTTGCATCTTTAAGAAGAATCACCACCCGCAGGCCTTCAGATTCTGCTGAATATCCTTATTTCAGGAAATGTTGTTTCTAGAGGAGCTAACGCCTAAACCAAGAGTTGTATGTCCATGAGAAAGATAGATGTAACACCTCAATGTTTCATCATGAAGAAGAATCACCAGCCGCAGGCCTTCAGATTCTGCTGAATATCCTTATTTCATGATTTTTTCCTTATTTCAGGAAATGCTGTTTCTGGAGGAGCTAACGCCTAAACCAGGAGTTGTATGTCCTTGAGAAATATAGATGTAACACCTCAATGTTGCATCTTGAAGAAGAATCACCACCCGCGGGCCTTCGGATTCTGCTGAATATCCTTATTTCAGAATTTTTCCTTATTTCAGGAAAAGCTATTTCTGGAGGATCTAACGCCTAAACCAAGAGTTGCATGTCCTCGAGAAAGATAGATGTAACACCTGAATGTTGCATCTTAAAGAAGAATCACCACCTGCGGGCCTTCGGATTCTGCTGAATATCCTTATTTAAGAATTCTTCCTTATTTTAGGAAATGTTGTTTCTGGCGGTGCTAACACCTAAACCAAGAGTTGTATGTCCTTGAGAAAGATAGATGTAACTCCTCAATGTTGCATCTTAAAGAAGAATCCCCACCCGCAGGCCTTCGGACTCTGTTGAATATCCTTACTTCAGGATTTTTTCCTTATTTCAGAAAATAGCTATAACACCTCAGTGTTGCACCTTGAAGAAGAATCACCACCCGCGGGCCTTCGGATTCTGCTGAATATCCTTATTTCAGGATTTTCCCTTATTCTAGGAAATGTTGTTTTTAGAGGAGCTAACGCCTACACCAGGAGTTGTATGTCCTTGAGAAAGATAGATGTAACACATCAATGTTGCATCTTTAAGAAGAATCACCACCCGCACTGCAGGCCTTCAAATTCTGCTGAATATCCTTATTTCAGGAAATGTTGTTTCTAGAGGAGCTAACGCCTAAACCAAAAGGTGTATGTCCTTGAGAAAGATAGATGTAACACCTCAATGTTTCATCTTGAAGAAGAATCAACACCCGCAGGCCTTCGGATTATGCTGAATATCCTTATTTCAGGATTTTTCCTTATTTCAAGAATTTCTGTTTCTCGAGGAGCTAACGCCTAAACCACGAGTTGTATGTCCTTGAGAAAGATAGATGAAACACCTCAATGTTGCATCTTGAAGAAGAGTCACCACCCGCGGGCCTTCGGATACTGCTGAATATCCTAATTTCAGGATTTTCCCTTATTCCAGGAAATGTTGTTTTTAGAGGATCTAACGCCTACACCAGGAGTTGTATGTCCTTGAGAAAGATAGATGTAACACCTCAATGTTGCATCTTGAAGAAGAATCACCACCCGCAGGCCTTCAGATTCTGCTGAATATCCTTATTTCAGGATTTTTTCCTTATTTCAGGAAATGCTGTTTCTGGAGGAGCTAACACATAAACCAGGAGTTGTATGTCCTTGAGAAATATAGATGTAACACCTCAATGTTGCATCTTGAAGAAGAATCACCACCCGCAGGCTTTCAGATTCTGCTGAATATCCTTATTTCAGGATTTTTTCCTTATTTCAGGAAATGCTGTTTCTGGAGGAGCTAACGCCTAAACCAGGAGTTGTATGTCCTTGAGAAATATAGATGTAACACCTCAATGTTGCATCTTGAAGAAGAATCACCACCCGCGGGCCTTCGGATTCTGTTGAATATCCTTATTTCAGGATTTTCCCTTATTCCAGGAAATGTTGTTTATAGAGGATCTAACGCCTACACCAGGAGTTGTATGTCCTTGAGAAAGATAGATGTAACACATCAATGTTGCATCTTTAAGAAGAATCACCACCCGCAGGCCTTCAGATTCTGCTGAATATCCTTATTTCAGGAAATGTTGTTTCTAGAGGAGCTAACGCCTAAACCAAGAGTTGTATGTCCTTGAGAAAGATAGATGTAACACCTCAATGTTTCATCTTGAAGAAGAATCACCACCCGCAGGCCTTCGGATTATGCTGAATATCCTTATTTCAGGATTTTTCCTTATTTCAAGAATTTCTGTTTTTGGAGGAGCTAAAGCCTAAACCAGGAGTTATATGTCCTTGAGAAAGATAGATGTAACACCTCAATGTTGCATCTTGAAGAAGAATCACCACCCGCGGGCCTTCGGATTCTGCTGAATATCCTTATTTCAGGATTTTCCCTTATTCCAGGAAATGTTGTTTTTAGAGGATCTAACGCCTACACCAGGAGTTGTATGTCCTTGAGAAAGATAGATGTAACACCTCAATCTTGCATCTTGAAGAAGAATCACCACCCGCAGGCCTTCGGATTCTGCTGAATATCCTTATTTCAGGATTTTTCCTTATTTCAGGAAATGTTGTTTCTGGAGGAGCTAACTCCTAATCCATGAGTTGTATGTCCTTGAGAAAGATAGATGTAACACATCAATGTTGCATCTTGAAGAAGAATCACCACCCGCAGGCCTTCAGATTCTGCTGAATATCCTTATTTCAGGATTTTTTCCTTATTTCAGGAAATTCTGTTTCTGGAGGAGCTAACGCCTAAACCAGGAGTTGTACGTCCTTGAGAAATATAGATGTAACACCTCAATGTTGCATCTTGAAGAAGAATCACCACCCGCGGGCCTTCGGATTTTGTTGAATATCCTTATTTCAGGATTTTCCCTTATTCCAGGAAATGTTGTTTATAGAGGATCTAACGCCTACACCAGGAGTTGTATGTCCTTGAGAAAGATAGATGTAACACCTCAATGTTGCATCTTGAAGAAGAATGACCACCTGCGGGCCTTCAGATTCTGCTGAATATCCTTATTTCAGGATTTTTCCTTATTTCAGGAAATGCTGTTTCTGGAGGATCTAACGCCTAAACCAAGAGTTGCATGTCCTCGAGAAAGATAGATGTAACACCCCAATGTTGCATCTTGAAGAAGAATCACCACCTGCGGGCCTTCGGATTCTGCTGAATATCCTTATTTAAGGATTTTTCCTTATTTTAGGAAATGTTGTTTCTGGAGGAGCTAACGCCTAAACCAAGAGTTGTATGTCCTTGAGAAAGATAGATGTAACTCCTCAATGTTGCATCTTGAAGAAGAATCCCCACCCGCAGGCCTTCGGATTCTGTTGAATATCCTTATTTCAGTTTTTTTTCCTTATTTCAGAAAATAGCTGTAACACCTCAGTGTTGCACCTTGAAGAAGAATCACCACCCGCGGGCCTTCGGATTCTGTTGAATATCCTTATTTCAGGATTTTCCCTTATTCCAGGAAATGTTGTTTATAGAGGATCTAACGCCTACACCAGGAGTTGTATGTCCTTGAGAAAGATAGATGTAACACATCAATGTTGCATCTTTAAGAAGAATCACCACCCGCAGGCCTTCAGATTCTGCTGAATATCCTTATTTCAGGAAATGTTGTTTCTAGAGGAGCTAACGCCTAAACCAAGAGTTGTATGTCCTTGAGAAAGATAGATGTAACACCTCAATGTTTCATCTTGAAGAAGAATCACCACCCGCAGGTCTTCGGATTATGCTGAATATCCTTATTTCAGGATTTTTCCTTATTTCAAGAATTTCTGTTTTTGGAGGAGCTAAAGCCTAAACCAGGAGTTGTATGTCCTTGAGAAAGATAGATGTAACACCTCAATGTTGCATCTTGAAGAAGAATCACCACCCGCGGGCCTTCAGATTCTGCTGAATATCCTTATTTCAGGATTTTCCCTTATTCCAGGAAATGTTGTTTTTAGAGGATCTAACGCCTACACCAGGAGTTGTATGTCCTTGAGAAAGATAGATGTAACACCTCAATCTTGCATCTTGAAGAAGAATCACCACCCGCAGGCCTTCGGATTCTGCTGAATATCCTTATTTCAGGATTTTTCCTTATTTCAGGAAATGTTGTTTCTGGAGGAGCTAACTCCTAATCCATGAGTTGTATGTCCTTGAGAAAGATAGATGTAACACATCAATGTTGCATCTTGAAGAAGAATCACCACCCGCAGGCCTTCAGATTCTGCTGAATATCCTTATTTCAGGATTTTTTCCTTATTTCAGGAAATTCTGTTTCTGGAGGAGCTAACGCCTAAACCAGGAGTTGTACGTCCTTGAGAAATATAGATGTAACACCTCAATGTTGCATCTTGAAGAAGAATCACCACCCGCGGGCCTTCGGATTTTGTTGAATATCCTTATTTCAGGATTTTCCCTTATTCCAGGAAATGTTTTTTATAGAGGATCTAACGCCTACACCAGGAGTTGTATGTCCTTGAGAAAGATAGATGTAACACCCCAATGTTGCATCTTGAAGAAGAATCACCACCTGCGGGCCTTCGGATTCTGCTGAATATCCTTATTTAAGGATTTTTCCTTATTTTAGGAAATGTTGTTTCTGGAGGAGCTAACGCCTAAACCAAGAGTTGTATGTCCTTGAGAAAGATAGATGTAACTCCTCAATGTTGCATCTTGAAGAAGAATCCCAACCCGCAGGCCTTCGGATTCTGTTGAATATCCTTATTTCAGTTTTTTTTTCTTATTTCAGAAAATAGCTGTAACACCTCAGTGTTGCACCTTGAAGAAGAATCACCACCCGCGGGCCTTCGGATTCTGCTGAATATCCTTATTTCAGGATTTTTCCTTATTTCAGGAAATGCTGTTTCTGGAGGATCTAACGCCTAAACCAAGAGTTGCATGTCCTCGAGAAAGATAGATGTAACACCCCAATGTTGCATCTTGAAGAAGAATCACCACCTGCGGGCCTTCGGATTCTGCTGAATATCCTTATTTAAGGATTTTTCCTTATTTTAGGAAATGTTGTTTCTGGAGGAGCTAACGCCTACACCAGGAGTTGTATGTCCTTGAGAAAGATAGATGTAACACATCAATGTTGCATCTTTAAGAAGAATCACCACCCGCAGGCCTTCAGATTCTGCTGAATATCCTTATTTCAGGAAATGTTGTTTCTAGAGGAGCTAACGCCTAAACCAAGAGTTGTATGTCCTTGAGAAAGATAGATGTAACACCTCAATGTTTCATCTTGAAGAAGAATCACCACCCGCAGGTCTTCGGATTATGCTGAATATCCTTATTTCAGGATTTTTCCTTATTTCAAGAATTTCTGTTTTTGGAGGAGCTAAAGCCTAAACCAGGAGTTGTATGTCCTTGAGAAAGATAGATGTAACACCTCAATGTTGCATCTTGAAGAAGAATCACCACCCGCGGGCCTTCAGATTCTGCTGAATATCCTTATTTCAGGATTTTCCCTTATTCCAGGAAATGTTGTTTTTAGAGGATCTAACGCCTACACCAGGAGTTGTATGTCCTTGAGAAAGATAGATGTAACACCTCAATCTTGCATCTTGAAGAAGAATCACCACCCGCAGGCCTTCGGATTCTGCTGAATATCCTTATTTCAGGATTTTTCCTTATTTCAGGAAATGTTGTTTCTGGAGGAGCTAACTCCTAATCCATGAGTTGTATGTCCTTGAGAAAGATAGATGTAACACATCAATGTTGCATCTTGAAGAAGAATCACCACCCGCAGGCCTTCAGATTCTGCTGAATATCCTTATTTCAGGATTTTTTCCTTATTTCAGGAAATTCTGTTTCTGGAGGAGCTAACGCCTAAACCAGGAGTTGTACGTCCTTGAGAAATATAGATGTAACACCTCAATGTTGCATCTTGAAGAAGAATCACCACCCGCGGGCCTTCGGATTTTGTTGAATATCCTTATTTCAGGATTTTCCCTTATTCCAGGAAATGTTGTTTATAGAGGATCTAACGCCTACACCAGGAGTTGTATGTCCTTGAGAAAGATAGATGTAACACCCCAATGTTGCATCTTGAAGAAGAATCACCACCTGCGGGCCTTCGGATTCTGCTGAATATCCTTATTTAAGGATTTTTCCTTATTTTAGGAAATGTTGTTTCTGGAGGAGCTAACGCCTAAACCAAGAGTTGTATGTCCTTGAGAAAGATAGATGTAACTCCTCAATGTTGCATCTTGAAGAAGAATCCCAACCCGCAGGCCTTCGGATTCTGTTGAATATCCTTATTTCAGTTTTTTTTTCTTATTTCAGAAAATAGCTGTAACACCTCAGTGTTGCACCTTGAAGAAGAATCACCACCCGCGGGCCTTCGGATTCTGCTGAATATCCTTATTTCAGGATTTTTCCTTATTTCAGGAAATGCTGTTTCTGGAGGATCTAACGCCTAAACCAAGAGTTGCATGTCCTCGAGAAAGATAGATGTAACACCCCAATGTTGCATCTTGAAGAAGAATCACCACCTGCGGGCCTTCGGATTCTGCTGAATATCCTTATTTAAGGATTTTTCCTTATTTTAGGAAATGTTGTTTCTGGAGGAGCTAACGCCTAAACCAAGAGTTGTATGTCCTTGAGAAAGATAGATGTAACTCCTCAATGTTGCATCTTGAAGAAGAATCCCCACCCGCAGGCCTTCGGATTCTGTTGAATATCCTTATTTCAGTTTTTTTTCCTTATTTCAGAAAATAGCTGTAACACCTCAGTGTTGCACCTTGAAGAAGAATCACCACCCGCGGGCCTTCGGATTCTGCTGAATATCCTTATTTCAGGATTTTCCCTTATTCCAGGAAATGTTGTTTTTAGAGGAGCTAACGCCTACACCAGGAGTTGTATGTCCTTGAGAAAGATAGATGTAACACATCAATGTTACATCTTTAAGAAGAATCACCACCCGCACTGCAGGCCTTCAGATTCTGCTGAATATCCTTATTTCAGGAAATGTTGTTTCTAGAGGAGCTAACGCCTAAACCAAAAGTTGTATGTCCTTGAGAAAGATAGATGTAACACATCAATGTTGCATCTTTAAGAAGAATCACCACCCGCAGGCCTTCAGATTCTGCTGAATATCCTTATTTCAGGAAATGTTGTTTCTAGAGGAGCTAACGCCTAAACCAAGAGTTGTATGTCCTTGAGAAAGATAGATGTAACACCTCAATGTTTCAGCTTGAAGAAGAATCACCACCCGCGGTCCTTCGGATTATGCTAAATATCCTTATTTCAGGATTTTTCCTTATTTCAAGAATTTCTGTTTCTGGAGGAGCTAACGCCTAAACCACGAGTTGTATGTCCTTGAGAAAGATAGATGAAACACCTCAATGTTGCATCTTGAAGAAGAGTCACCACCCGCGGGCCTTCGGATTCTGCTGAATATCCTTATTTCAGGATTTTCCCTTATTCCAGGAAATGTTGTTTTTAGAGGATCTAACGCCTGCACCAGGAGTTGTATGTCCTTGAGAAAGATAGATGTAACACCTCAATGTTGCATCTTGAAGAAGAATCACCACCCGCAGGCCTTCAGATTCTGCTGAATATCCTTATTTCAGGATTTTTTCCTTATTTCAGGAAATGCTGTTTCTGGAGGAGCTAACACCTAAACCAGGAGTTGTATGTCCTTGAGAAATATAGATGTAACACCTCAATGTTGCATCTTGAAGAAGAATCACCACCCGCAGGCCTTCAGATTCTGCTGAATATCCTTATTTCAGGATTTTTTCCTTATTTCAGGAAATGTTGTTTCTGGAGGAGCTAACGCCTAAACCAGGAGTTGTATGTCCTTGAGAAATATAGATGTAACACCTCAATGTTGCATCTTGAAGAAGAATCACCACCCGCGTGCTTTCGGATTCTGTTGAATATCCTTATTTCAGGATTTTCCCTTATTCCAGGAAATGTTGTTTATAGAGGATCTAACGCCTACACCAGGAGTTGTATGTCCTTGAGAAAGATATATGTAACACCTCAATGTTGCATCTTGAAGAAGAATCACCACCCGCAGGCCTTCAGATTCTGCTGAATATCCTTATTTCAGGATTTTTTCCTTATTTCAGGAAATGCTGTTTCTGGAGGAGCTAACACCTAAACCAGGAGTTGTAGGTCCTTGAGAAATATAGATGTAACACCTCAATGTTGCATCTTGAAGAAGAATCACCACCCGCAGGCCTTCAGATTCTGCTGAATATCCTTATTTCAGGATTTTTTCCTTATCTCAGGAAATGCTGTTTCTGGAGGAGCTAACGCCTAAACCAGGAGTTGTATGTCCTTGAGAAATATAGATGTAACACCTCAATGTTGCATCTTGAAGAAGAATCACCACCCGCAGGCCTTCAGATTCTGCTGAATATCCTTATTTCTGGAAATGTTGTTTCTAGAGGAGCTAACGCCTAAACCAAAAGTTGTATGTCCTTGAGAAAGATAGATGTAACACATCAATGTTGCATCTTTAAGAAGAATCACCACCCGCAGGCCTTCAGATTCTGCTGAATATCCTTATTTCAAGAAATGTTGTTTCTAGAGGAGCTAACGCCTAAACCAAGAGTTGTATGTCCTTGAGAAAGATAGATGTAACACCTCAATGTTTCATCTTGAAGAAGAATCACCACCCGCAGGCCTTCGGATTATGCTGAATATCCTTATTTCAGGATTTTTCCTTATTTCAAGAATTTCTGTTTCTGGAGGAGCTAACGCCTAAACCAGGAGTTGTATGTCCTTGAGAAAGATAGATGTAACACCTCAATGTTGCATCTTGAAGAAGAATCACCACCCGCGGGCCTTCGGATTCTGCTGAATATCCTTATTTCAGGATTTTCCCTTATTCCAGGAAATGTTGTTTTTAGAGGATCTAACGCCTACACCAGGAGTTGTATGTCCTTGAGAAAGATAGATGTAACACCTCAATCTTGCATCTTGAAGAAGAATCACCACCCGCAGGCCTTCAGATTCTGCTGAATATCCTTATTTCAGGATTTTTCCTTATTTCAGGAAATGTTGTTTCTGGAGGAGCTAACTCCTAATCCATGAGTTGTATGTCCTTGAGAAAGATAGATGTAACACATCAATGTTGCATCTTGAAGAAGAATCACCACCCGCAGGCCTTCAGATTCTGCTGAATATCCTTATTTCAGGAAATGCTGTTTCTGGAGGAGCTAACGCCTAAACCAGGAGTTGTATGTCCTTAAGAAATATAGATGTAACACCTCAATGTTGCATCTTTAAGAAGAATCACCACCCGCAGGCCTTCAGATTCTGCTGAATATCCTTATTTCAGGAAATGTTGTTTCTAGAGGAGCTAACGCCTAAACCAAGAGTTGTATGTCCTTGAGAAAGATAGATGTAACACCTCAATGTTTCATCATGAAGAAGAATCACCAGCCGCAGGCCTTCAGATTCGGCTGAATATCCTTATTTCATGATTTTTTCCTTATTTCAGGAAATGCTGTTTCTGGAGGAGCTAACGCCTAAACCAGGAGTTGTATGTCCTTGAGAAATATAGATGTAACACCTCAATGTTGCATCTTGAAGAAGAATCACCACCCGCGGGCCTTCGGATTCTGCTGAATATCCTTATTTCAGAATTTTTCCTTATTTCAGGAAAAGCTGTTTCTGGAGGATCTAACGCCTAAACCAAGAGTTGCATGTCCTCGAGAAAGATAGATGTAACACCTCAATGTTGCATCTTAAAGAAGAATCACCACCTGCGGGCCTTCGGATTCTGCTGAATATCCTTATTTAAGGATTTTTCCTTATTTTAGGAAATGTTGTTTCTGGAGGAGCTAACACCTAAACCAAGAGTTGTATGTCCTTGAGAAAGATAGATGTAACTCCTCAATGTTGCATCTTAAAGAAGAATCCCCACCCGCAGGCCTTCGGACTCTGTTGAATATCCTTACTTCAGGATTTTTTCCTTATTTCAGAAAATAGCTATAACACCTCAGTGTTGCACCTTGAAGAAGAATCACCACCCGCGGGCCTTCGGATTCTGCTGAATATCCTTATTTCAGGATTTTCCCTTATTCTAGGAAATGTTGTTTTTAGAGGAGCTAACGCCTACACCAGGAGTTGTATGTCCTTGAGAAAGATAGATGTAACACATCAATGTTGCATCTTTAAGAAGAATCACCACCCGCACTGCAGGCCTTCAAATTCTGCTGAATATCCTTATTTCAGGAAATGTTGTTTCTAGAGGAGCTAACGCCTAAACCAAAAGGTGTATGTCCTTGAGAAAGATAGATGTAACACCTCAATGTTTCATCTTGAAGAAGAATCACCACCCGCAGGCCTTCGGATTATGCTGAATATCCTTATTTCAGGATTTTTCCTTATTTCAAGAATTTCTGTTTCTCGAGGAGCTAACGCCTAAACCACGAGTTGTATGTCCTTGAGAAAGATAGATGAAACACCTCAATGTTGCATCTTGAAGAAGAGTCACCACCCGCGGGCCTTCGGATACTGCTGAATATCCTAATTTCAGGATTTTCCCTTATTCCAGGAAATGTTGTTTTTAGAGGATCTAACGCCTACACCAGGAGTTGTATGTCCTTGAGAAAGATAGATGTAACACCTCAATGTTGCATCTTGAAGAAGAATCACCACCCGCAGGCCTTCAGATTCTGCTGAATATCCTTATTTCAGGATTTTTTCCTTATTTCAGGAAATGCTGTTTCTGGAGGAGCTAACACATAAACAGGAGTTGTATGTCCTTGAGAAATATAGATGTAACACCTCAATGTTGCATCTTGAAGAAGAATCACCACCCGCAGGCCTTCAGATTCTGCTGAATATCCTTATTTCAGGATTTTTTCCTTATTTCAGGAAATGCTGTTTCTGGAGGAGCTAACGCCTAAACCAGGAGTTGTATGTCCTTGAGAAATATAGATGTAACACCTCAATGTTGCATCTTGAAGAAGAATCACCAACCGCGGGCCTTCGGATTTTGTTGATTATCCTTATTTCAGGATTTTCCCTTATTCCAGGAAATGTTGTTTATAGAGGATCTAACGCCTACACCAGGAGTTGTATGTCCTTGAGAAAGATAGATGTAACACATCAATGTTGCATCTTTAAGAAAAATCACCACCCGCAGGCCTTCAGATTCTGCTGAATATCCTTATTTCAGGAAATGTTGTTTCTAGAGGAGCTAACGCCTAAACCAAGAGTTGTATGTCCTTGAGAAAGATAGATGTAACACCTCAATGTTTCATCTTGAAGAAGAATCACCACCCGCAGGCCTTCGGATTATGCTGAATATCCTTATTTCAGGATTTTTCCTTATTTCAAGAATTTCTGTTTTTGGAGGAGCTAACGCCTAAACCAGGAGTTGTATGTCCTTGAGAAAGATAGATGTAACACCTCAATGTTGCATCTTGAAGAAGAATCACCACCCGCGGGCCTTCGGATTCTGCTGAATATCCTTATTTCAGGATTTTCCCTTATTCCAGGAAATGTTGTTTTTAGAGGATCTAACGCCTACACCAGGAGTTGTATGTCCTTGAGAAAGATAGATGTAACACCTCAATGTTGCATCTTGAAGAAGAATCACCACCCGCAGGCCTTCGGATTCTGCTGAATATCCTTATTTCATGATTTTTCCTTATTTCAGGAAATGTTGTTTCTGGAGGAGCTAACTCTTAATCCATGAGTTGTATGTCCTTGAGAAAGATAGATGTAACACATCAATGTTGCATCTTGAAGAAGAATCACCACCCGCAGGCCTTCAGATTATGCTGAATATCCTTATTTCAGGATTTTTTCCTTATTTCATGAAATGCTATTTCTGGAGGAGCTAACGCCTAAACCAGGAGTTGTATATCCTTGAGAAAGATAGATGTAACACCTCAATGTTGCATCTTGAAGAAGAATCACCACCCGCAGGCCTTCAGATTCTGCTGAATATCCTTATTTCAGGATTTTTTCCTTATTTCAGGAAATGCTGTTTCTGGAGGAGCTAACACATAAACCAGGAGTTGTATGTTCTTGAGAAATATAGATGTAACACCTCAATGTTGCATCTTGAAGAAGAATCACCACCCGCAGGCCTTCAGATTCTGCTGAATATCCTTATTTCAGGATTTTTTCCTTATTTCAGGAAATGTTGTTTCTGGAGGAGCTAACGCCTAAACCAGGAGTTGTATGTCCTTGAGAAATATAGATGTAACACCTCAATGTTGCATCTTGAAGAAGAATCACCACCCGCGGGCCTTCGGATTCTGTTGAATATCCTTATTTCAGGATTTTCCCTTATTCCAGGAAATGTTGTTTATAGAGGATCTAACGCCTACACCAGGAGTTATATGTCCTTGAGAAAGATAGATGTAACACATCAATGTTGCATCTTTAAGAAGAATCACCACCTGCAGGCCTTCAGATTCTGCTGAATATCCTTATTTCAGGAAATGTTGTTTCTAGAGGAGCTAACGCCTAAACCAAGAGTTGTATGTCCTTGAGAAAGATAGATGTAACACCTCAATGTTTCATCTTGAAGAAGAATCACCACCCGCAGGCCTTCGGATTATGCTGAATATCCTTATTTCAGGATTTTTCCTTATTTCAAGAATTTCTGTTTTTGGAGGAGCTAACGCCTAAACCAGGAGTTGTATGTCCTTGAGAAAGATAGATGTAACACCTCAATGTTGCATCTTGAAGAAGAATCACCACCCGCGGGCCTTCGGATTCTGCTGAATATCCTTATTTCAGGATTTTCCCTTATTCCAGGAAATGTTGTTTTTAGAGGATCTAACGCCTACACCAGGAGTTGTATGTCCTTGAGAAAGATAGATGTAACACCTCAATGTTGCATCTTGAAGAAGAATCACCACCCGCAGGCCTTCGGATTCTGCTGAATATCCTTATTTCAAGATTTTTCCTTATTTCAGGAAATGTTGTTTCTGGAGGAGCTAACTCCTAATCCATGAGTTGTATGTCCTTGAGAAAGATAGATGTAACACATCAATGTTGCATCTTGAAGAAGAATCACCACCCGCAGGCCTTCAGATTCTGCTGAATATCCTTATTTCAGGATTTTTTCCTTATTTCAGGAAATGCTGTTTCTGGAGGAGCTAACGCCTAAACCAGGAGTTGTATGTCCTTGAGAAATATAGATGTAACACCTCAATGTTGCATCTTGAAGAAGAATCACCAACCGCGGGCCTTCGGATTTTGTTGATTATCCTTATTTCAGGATTTTCCCTTATTCCAGGAAATGTTGTTTATAGAGGATCTAACGCCTACACCAGGAGTTGTATGTCCTTGAGAAAGATAGATGTAACACCTCAATGTTGCATCTTGAAGAAGAATCACCACCCGCGGGCCTTCGGATTCTGCTGAATATCCTTATTTCAGGATTTTCCCTTATTCCAGGAAATGTTATTTTTAGAGGATCTAACGCCTACACCAGGAGTTGTATGTCCTTGAGAAAGATAGATGTAACACATCAATGTTGCATCTTGAAGAAGAATCACCACCCGCAGGCCTTCAGATTCTGCTGAATATCCTTATTTCAGGATTTTTTCCTTATTTCAGGAAATGCTGTTTCTGGAGGAGCTAACGCCTAAACCAGGAGTTGTATGTCCTTGAGAA
Organism: Trifolium repens; assembly: GCA_030408175.1. Classification (NCBI taxonomy): domain Eukaryota; kingdom Viridiplantae; phylum Streptophyta; class Magnoliopsida; order Fabales; family Fabaceae; genus Trifolium; species Trifolium repens. Next base: position 34,197,532 of record CP125838.1, on the reverse strand, counting down.
ATATAGATGTAACACCTCAATGTTGCATCTTGAAGAAGAATCACCAACCGCGGGCCTTCGGATTTTGTTGATTATCCTTATTTCAGGATTTTCCCTTATTCCAGGAAATGTTGTTTATAGAGGATCTAACGCCTACACCAGGAGTTGTATGTCCTTGAGAAAGATAGATGTAACACCTCAATGTTGCATCTTGAAGAAGAATCACCACCCGCGGGCCTTCGGATTCTGCTGAATATCCTTATTTCAGGATTTTCCCTTATTCCAGGAAATGTTATTTTTAGAGGATCTAACGCCTACACCAGGAGTTGTATGTCCTTGAGAAAGATAGATGTAACACATCAATGTTGCATCTTGAAGAAGAATCACCACCCGCAGGCCTTCAGATTCTGCTGAATATCCTTATTTCAGGATTTTTTCCTTATTTCAGGAAATGCTGTTTCTGGAGGAGCTAACGCCTAAACCAGGAGTTGTATGTCCTTGAGAAATATAGATGTAACACCTCAATGTTGCATCTTGAAGAAGAATCACCACCCGCGGGCCTTCGGATTTTGTTGAATATCCTTATTTCAGGATTTTCCCTTATTCCAGGAAATGTTGTTTATAGAGGATCTAACGCCTACACCAGGAGTTGTATGTCCTTGAGAAAGATAGATGTAACACCTCAATGTTGCATCTTGAAGAAGAATGACCACCTGCGGGCCTTCAGATTCTGCTGAATATCCTTATTTCAGGATTTTTCCTTATTTCAGGAAATGCTGTTTCTGGAGGATCTAACGCCTAAACCAAGAGTTGCATGTCCTCGAGAAAGATAGATGTAACACCTCAATGTTGCATCTTGAAGAAGAATCACCACCTGCGGGCCTTCGGATTCTGCTGAATATCCTTATTTAAGGATTTTTCCTTATTTTAGGAAAAGTTGTTTCTGGAGGAGCTAACGCCTAAACCAAGAGTTGTATGTCCTTGAGAAAGATAGATGTAACACCTTAATGTTTCATCTTGAAGAAGAATCACCACCCGCGGGCCTTCGGATTTTGTTGATTATCCTTATTTCAGGATTTTCCCTTATTCCAGGAAATGTTGTTTATAGAGGATCTAACGCCTACACCAGGAGTTGTATGTCCTTGAGAAAGATAGATGTAACACCTCAATGTTGCATCTTGAAGAAGAATGACCACCTGCGGGCCTTCAGATTCTGCTGAATATCCTTATTTCAGGATTTTTCCTTATTTCAGGAAATGCTGTTTCTGGAGGATCTAACGCCTAAACCAAGAGTTGCATGTCCTCGAGAAAGATAGATGTAACACCTCAATGTTGCATCTTGAAGAAGAATCACCACCTGCGGGCCTTCGGATTCTGCTGAATATCCTTATTTAAGGATTTTTCCTTATTTTAGGAAAAGTTGTTTCTGGAGGAGCTAACGCCTAAACCAAGAGTTGTATGTCCTTGAGAAAGATAGATGTAACACCTTAATGTTTCATCTTGAAGAAGAATCACCACCCGCAGGCCTTCGGATTATGCTGAATATCCTTATTTCAGGATTTTAACTTATTTCAAGAATTTCTGTTTCTGGAGGAGCTAACGCCTAAACCAGGAGTTGTATGTCCTTGAGAAAGATAGATGTAACACCTCAATGTTGCATCTTGAAGAAGAATCACCACCCGCGGGCCTTCGGATTCTGCTGAATATCCTTATTTCAGGATTTTCCCTTATTCCAGGAAATGTTGTTTTTAGAGGATCTAACGCCTACACCAGGAGTTGTATGTCCTTGAGAAAGATAGATGTAACACATCAATGTTGCATCTTGAAGAAGAATCACCACCCGCAGGCCTTCAGATTCTGCTGAATATCCTTATTTCAGGATTTTTTCCTTATTTCAGGAAATGCTGTTTCTGGAGGAGCTAACGCCTAAACCAGGAGTTGTATGTCCTTGAGAAATATAGATGTAACACCTCAATGTTGCATCTTGAAGAAGAATCACCAACCGCGGGCCTTCGGATTTTGTTGAATATCCTTATTTCAGGATTTTCCCTTATTCCAGGAAATGTTGTTTATAGAGGATCTAACGCCTACACCAGGAGTTGTATGTCCTTGAGAAAGATAGATGTAACACCTCAATGTTGCATCTTGAAGAAGAATGACCACCTGCGGGCCTTCAGATTCTGCTGAATATCCTTATTTCAGGATTTTTCCTTATTTCAGGAAATGCTGTTTCTGGAGGATCTAACGCCTAAACCAAGAGTTGCATGTCCTCGAGAAAGATAGATGTAACACCTCAATGTTGCATCTTGAAGAAGAATCACCACCTGCGGGCCTTCGGATTCTGCTGAATATCCTTATTTAAGGATTTTTCCTTATTTTAGGAAAAGTTGTTTCTGGAGGAGCTAACGCCTAAACCAAGAGTTGTATGTCCTTGAGAAAGATAGATGTAACACCTTAATGTTTCATCTTGAAGAAGAATCACCACCCGCGGGCCTTCGGATTTTGTTGATTATCCTTATTTCAGGATTTTCCCTTATTCCAGGAAATGTTGTTTATAGAGGATCTAACGCCTACACCAGGAGTTGTATGTCCTTGAGAAAGATAGATGTAACACCTCAATGTTGCATCTTGAAGAAGAATGACCACCTGCGGGCCTTCAGATTCTGCTGAATATCCTTATTTCAGGATTTTTCCTTATTTCAGGAAATGCTGTTTCTGGAGGATCTAACGCCTAAACCAAGAGTTGCATGTCCTCGAGAAAGATAGATGTAACACCTCAATGTTGCATCTTGAAGAAGAATCACCACCTGCGGGCCTTCGGATTCTGCTGAATATCCTTATTTAAGGATTTTTCCTTATTTTAGGAAAAGTTGTTTCTGGAGGAGCTAACGCCTAAACCAAGAGTTGTATGTCCTTGAGAAAGATAGATGTAACACCTTAATGTTTCATCTTGAAGAAGAATCACCACCCGCAGGCCTTCGGATTATGCTGAATATCCTTATTTCAGGATTTTAACTTATTTCAAGAATTTCTGTTTCTGGAGGAGCTAACGCCTAAACCAGGAGTTGTATGTCCTTGAGAAAGATAGATGTAACACCTCAATGTTGCATCTTGAAGAAGAATCACCACCCGCGGGCCTTCGGATTCTGCTGAATATCCTTATTTCAGGATTTTCCCTTATTCCAGGAAATGTTGTTTTTAGAGGATCTAACGCCTACACCAGGAGTTGTATGTCCTTGAGAAAGATAGATGTAACACATCAATGTTGCATCTTGAAGAAGAATCACCACCCGCAGGCCTTCAGATTCTGCTGAATATCCTTATTTCAGGATTTTTTCCTTATTTCAGGAAATGCTGTTTCTGGAGGAGCTAACGCCTAAACCAGGAGTTGTATGTCCTTGAGAAATATAGATGTAACACCTCAATGTTGCATCTTGAAGAAGAATCACCAACCGCGGGCCTTCGGATTTTGTTGAATATCCTTATTTCAGGATTTTCCCTTATTCCAGGAAATGTTGTTTATAGAGGATCTAACGCCTACACCAGGAGTTGTATGTCCTTGAGAAAGATAGATGTAACACCTCAATGTTGCATCTTGAAGAAGAATCACCACCCGCGGGCCTTCGGATTCTGCTGAATATCCTTATTTCAGGATTTTCCCTTATTCCAGGAAATGTTATTTTTAGAGGATCTAACGCCTACACCAGGAGTTGTATGTCCTTGAGAAAGATAGATGTAACACATCAATGTTGCATCTTGAAGAAGAATCACCACCCGCAGGCCTTCAGATTCTGCTGAATATCCTTATTTCAGGATTTTTTCCTTATTTCAGGAAATGCTGTTTCTGGAGGAGCTAACGCCTAAACCAGGAGTTGTATGTCCTTGAGAAATATAGATGTAACACCTCAATGTTGCATCTTGAAGAAGAATCACCACCCGCGGGCCTTCGGATTTTGTTGAATATCCTTATTTCAAGATTTTCCCTTATTCCAGGAAATGTTGTTTATAGAGGATCTAACGCCTACACCAGGAGTTGTATGTCCTTGAGAAAGATAGATGTAACACCTCAATGTTGCATCTTGAAGAAGAATGACCACCTGCGGGCCTTCAGATTCTGCTGAATATCCTTATTTCAGGATTTTTCCTTATTTCAGGAAATGCTGTTTCTGGAGGATCTAACGCCTAAACCAAGAGTTGCATGTCCTCGAGAAAGATAGATGTAACACCTCAATGTTGCATCTTGAAGAAGAATCACCACCTGCGGGCCTTCGGATTCTGCTGAATATCCTTATTTAAGGATTTTTCCTTATTTTAGGAAAAGTTGTTTCTGGAGGAGCTAACGCCTAAACCAAGAGTTGTATGTCCTTGAGAAAGATAGATGTAACACCTTAATGTTTCATCTTGAAGAAGAATCACCACCCGCAGGCCTTCGGATTATGCTGAATATCCTTATTTCAGGATTTTAACTTATTTCAAGAATTTCTGTTTCTGGAGGAGCTAACGCCTAAACCAGGAGTTGTATGTCCTTGAGAAAGATAGATGTAACACCTCAATGTTGCATCTTGAAGAAGAATCACCACCCGCGGGCCTTCGGATTCTGCTGAATATCCTTATTTCAGGATTTTCCCTTATTCCAGGAAATGTTGTTTTTAGAGGATCTAACGCCTACACCAGGAGTTGTATGTCCTTGAGAAAGATAGATGTAACACATCAATGTTGCATCTTGAAGAAGAATCACCACCCGCAGGCCTTCAGATTCTGCTGAATATCCTTATTTCAGGATTTTTTCCTTATTTCAGGAAATGCTGTTTCTGGAGGTGCTAACGCCTAAACCAGGAGTTGTATGTCCTTGAGAAATATAGATGTAACACCTCAATGTTGCATCTTGAAGAAGAATCACCAACCGCGGGCCTTCGGATTCTGTTGAATATCCTAATTTCAGGATTTTCCCTTATTCCAGGAAATGTTGTTTATAGAGGATCTAACGCCTACACCAGGAGTTGTATGTCCTTGAGAAAGATAGATGTAACACCTCAATGTTGCATCTTGAAGAAGAATCACCACCCGCGGGCCTTCGGATTCTGCTGAATATCCTTATTTCAGGATTTTCCCTTATTCCAGGAAATGTTATTTTTAGAGGATCTAACGCCTACACCAGGAGTTGTATGTCCTTGAGAAAGATAGATGTAACACATCAATGTTGCATCTTGAAGAAGAATCACCACCCGCAGGCCTTCAGATTCTGCTGAATATCCTTATTTCAGGATTTTTTCCTTATTTCAGGAAATGCTGTTTCTGGAGGAGCTAACGCCTAAACCAGGAGTTGTATGTCCTTGAGAAAGATAGATGTAACACATCAATGTTGCATCTTGAAGAAGAATCACCACCCGCAGGCCTTCAGATTCTGCTGAATATCCTTATTTCAGGATTTTTTCCTTATTTCAGGAAATGCTGTTTCTGGAGGTGCTAACGCCTAAACCAGGAGTTGTATGTCCTTGAGAAATATAGATGTAACACCTCAATGTTGCATCTTGAAGAAGAATCACCAACCGCGGGCCTTCGGATTCTGTTGAATATCCTAATTTCAGGATTTTCCCTTATTCCAGGAAATGTTGTTTATAGAGGATCTAACGCCTACACCAGGAGTTGTATGTCCTTGAGAAAGATAGATGTAACACCTCAATGTTGCATCTTGAAGAAGAATCACCACCCGCGGGCCTTCGGATTCTGCTGAATATCCTTATTTCAGGATTTTCCCTTATTCCAGGAAATGTTATTTTTAGAGGATCTAACGCCTACACCAGGAGTTGTATGTCCTTGAGAAAGATAGATGTAACACATCAATGTTGCATCTTGAAGAAGAATCACCACCCGCAGGCCTTCAGATTCTGCTGAATATCCTTATTTCAGGATTTTTTCCTTATTTCAGGAAATGCTGTTTCTGGAGGAGCTAACGCCTAAACCAGGAGTTGTATGTCCTTGAGAAATATAGATGTAACACCTCAATGTTGCATCTTGAAGAAGAATCACCACCCGCGGGCCTTCGGATTCTGTTGAATATCCTTATTTCAGGATTTTCCCTTATTCCAGGAAATGTTGTTTATAGAGGATCTAACGCCTACACCAGGAGTTGTATGTCCTTGAGAAAGATAGATGTAACACATCAATGTTGCATCTTTAAGAAGAATCACCACCTGCAGGCCTTCAGATTCTGCTGAATATCCTTATTTCAGGAAATGTTGTTTCTAGAGGAGCTAACGCCTAAACCAAGAGTTGTATGTCCTTGAGAAAGATAGATGTAACACCTCAATGTTTCATCTTGAAGAAGAATCACCACCCGCAGGCCTTCGGATTATGCTGAATATCCTTATTTCAGGATTTTTCCTTATTTCCAGAATTTCTGTTTTTGGAGGAGCTAACGCCTAAACCAGGAGTTGTATGTCCTTGAGAAAGATAGATGTAACACCTCAATGTTGCATCTTGAAGAAGAATCACCACCCGCGGGCCTTCGGATTTTGCTGAATATCCTTATTTCAGGATTTTCCCTTATTCCAGGAAATGTTGTTTTTAGAGGATCTAACGCCTACACCAGGAGTTGTATGTCCTTGAGAAAGATAGATGTAACACCTCAATGTTGCATCTTGAAGAAGAATCACCACCCGCAGGCCTTCGGATTCTGCTGAATATCCTTATTTCATGATTTTTCCTTATTTCAGGAAATGTTGTTTCTGGAGGAGCTAACTCCTAATCCATGAGTTGTATGTCCTTGAGAAAGATAGATGTAACACATCAATGTTGCATCTTGAAGAAGAATCACCACCCGCAGGCCTTCAGATTCTGCTGAATATCCTTATTTCAGGATTTTTTCCTTATTTCAGGAAATGCTGTTTCTGGAGGAGCTAACGCCTAAACCAGGAGTTGTATGTCCTTGAGAAATATAGATGTAACACCTCAATGTTGCATCTTGAAGAAGAATCACCAACCGCGGGCCTTCGGATTTTGTTGATTATCCTTATTTCAGGATTTTCCCTTATTCCAGGAAATGTTGTTTATAGAGGATCTAACGCCTACACCAGGAGTTGTATGTCCTTGAGAAAGATAGATGTAACACCTCAATGTTGCATCTTGAAGAAGAATCACCACCCGCGGGCCTTCGGATTCTGCTGAATATCCTTATTTCAGGATTTTCCCTTATTCCAGGAAATGTTATTTTTAGAGGATCTAACGCCTACACCAGGAGTTGTATGTCCTTGAGAAAGATAGATGTAACACATCAATGTTGCATCTTGAAGAAGAATCACCACCCGCAGGCCTTCAGATTCTGCTGAATATCCTTATTTCAGGATTTTTTCCTTATTTCAGGAAATGCTGTTTCTGGAGGAGCTAACGCCTAAACCAGGAGTTGTATGTCCTTGAGAAATATAGATGTAACACCTCAATGTTGCATCTTGAAGAAGAATCACCAACCGCGGGCCTTCGGATTTTGTTGATTATCCTTATTTCAGGATTTTCCCTTATTCCAGGAAATGTTGTTTATAGAGGATCTAACGCCTACACCAGGAGTTGTATGTCCTTGAGAAAGATAGATGTAACACCTCAATGTTGCATCTTGAAGAAGAATCACCACCCGCGGGCCTTCGAATTCTGCTGAATATCCTTATTTCAGGATTTTCCCTTATTCCAGGAAATGTTATTTTTAGAGGATCTAACGCCTACACCAGGAGTTGTATGTCCTTGAGAAAGATAGATGTAACACATCAATGTTGCATCTTGAAGAAGAATCACCACCCGCGGGCCTTCAGATTCTGCTGAATATCCTTATTTCAGGATTTTTTCCTTATTTCAGGAAATGCTGTTTCTGGAGGAGCTAACGCCTAAACCAGGAGTTGTATTACCTTGAGAAATATAGATGTAACACCTCAATGTTGCATCTTGAAGAAGAATCACCACCCGCGGGCCTTCGGATTTTGTTGAATATCCTTATTTCAGGATTTTCCCTTATTCCAGGAAATGTTGTTTATAGAGGATCTAACGCCTACACCAGGAGTTGTATGTCCTTGAGAAAGATAGATGTAACACCTCAATGTTGCATCTTGAAGAAGAATGACCACCTGCGGGCCTTCAGATTCTGCTGAATATCCTTATTTCAGGATTTTTCCTTATTTCAGGAAATGCTGTTTCTGGAGGATCTAACGCCTAAACCAAGAGTTGCATGTCCTCGAGAAAGATAGATGTAACACCTCAATGTTGCATCTTGAAGAAGAATCACCACCTGCGGGCCTTCGGATTCTGCTGAATATCCTTATTTAAGGATTTTTCCTTATTTTAGGAAAAGTTGTTTCTGGAGGAGCTAACGCCTAAACCAAGAGTTGTATGTCCTTGAGAAAGATAGATGTAACACCTTAATGTTTCATCTTGAAGAAGAATCACCACCCGCAGGCCTTCGGATTATGCTGAATATCCTTATTTCAGGATTTTAACTTATTTCAAGAATTTCTGTTTCTGGAGGAGCTAACGCCTAAACCAGGAGTTGTATGTCCTTGAGAAAGATAGATGTAACACCTCAATGTTGCATCTTGAAGAAGAATCACCACCCGCGGGCCTTCGGATTCTGCTGAATATCCTTATTTCAGGATTTTCCCTTATTCCAGGAAATGTTGTTTTTAGAGGATCTAACGCCTACACCAGGAGTTGTATGTCCTTGAGAAAGATAGATGTAACACATCAATGTTGCATCTTGAAGAAGAATCACCACCCGCAGGCCTTCAGATTCTGCTGAATATCCTTATTTCCGGATTTTTTCCTTATTTCAGGAAATGCTGTTTCTGGAGGAGCTAACGCCTAAACCAGGAGTTGTATGTCCTTGAGAAATATAGATGTAACACCTCAATGTTGCATCTTGAAGAAGAATCACCAACCGCGGGCCTTCGGATTTTGTTGAATATCCTTATTTCAGGATTTTCCCTTATTCCAGGAAATGTTGTTTATAGAGGATCTAACGCCTACACCAGGAGTTGTATGTCCTTGAGAAAGATAGATGTAACACCTCAATGTTGCATCTTGAAGAAGAATCACCACCCGCGGGCCTTCGGATTCTGCTGAATATCCTTATTTCAGGATTTTCCCTTATTCCAGGAAATGTTATTTTTAGAGGATCTAACGCCTACACCAGGAGTTGTATGTCCTTGAGAAAGATAGATGTAACACATCAATGTTGCATCTTGAAGAAGAATCACCACCCGCAGGCCTTCAGATTCTGCTGAATATCCTTATTTCAGGATTTTTTCCTTATTTCAGGAAATGCTGTTTCTGGAGGAGCTAACGCCTAAACCAGGAGTTGTATGTCCTTGAGAAATATAGATGTAACACCTCAATGTTGCATCTTGAAGAAGAATCACCACCCGCGGGCCTTCGGATTTTGTTGAATATCCTTATTTCAGGATTTTCCCTTATTCCAGGAAATGTTGTTTATAGAGGATCTAACGCCTACACCAGGAGTTGTATGTCCTTGAGAAAGATAGATGTAACACCTCAATGTTGCATCTTGAAGAAGAATGACCACCTGCGGGCCTTCAGATTCTGCTGAATATCCTTATTTCAGGATTTTTCCTTATTTCAGGAAATGCTGTTTCTGGAGGATCTAACGCCTAAACCAAGAGTTGCATGTCCTCGAGAAAGATAGATGTAACACCTCAATGTTGCATCTTGAAGAAGAATCACCACCTGCGGGCCTTCGGATTCTGCTGAATATCCTTATTTAAGGATTTTTCCTTATTTTAGGAAAAGTTGTTTCTGGAGGAGCTAACGCCTAAACCAAGAGTTGTATGTCCTTGAGAAAGATAGATGTAACACCTTAATGTTTCATCTTGAAGAAGAATCACCACCCGCAGGCCTTCGGATTATGCTGAATATCCTTATTTCAGGATTTTAACTTATTTCAAGAATTTCTGTTTCTGGAGGAGCTAACGCCTAAACCAGGAGTTGTATGTCCTTGAGAAAGATAGATGTAACACCTCAATGTTGCATCTTGAAGAAGAATCACCACCCGCGGGCCTTCGGATTCTGCTGAATATCCTTATTTCAGGATTTTCCCTTATTCCAGGAAATGTTGTTTTTAGAGGATCTAACGCCTACACCAGGAGTTGTATGTCCTTGAGAAAGATAGATGTAACACATCAATGTTGCATCTTGAAGAAGAATCACCACCCGCAGGCCTTCAGATTCTGCTGAATATCCTTATTTCAGGATTTTTTCCTTATTTCAGGAAATGCTGTTTCTGGAGGAGCTAACGTCTAAACCAGGAGTTGTATGTCCTTGAGAAATATAGATGTAACACCTCAATGTTGCATCTTGAAGAAGAATCACCAACCGCGGGCCTTCGGATTCTGTTGAATATCCTTATTTCAGGATTTTCCCTTATTCCAGGAAATGTTGTTTATAGAGGATCTAACGCCTACACCAGGAGTTGTATGTCCTTGAGAAAGATAGATGTAACACCTCAATGTTGCATCTTGAAGAAGAATCACCACCCGCGGGCCTTCGGATTCTGCTGAATATCCTTATTTCAGGATTTTCCCTTATTCCAGGAAATGTTATTTTTAGAGGATCTAACGCCTACACCAGGAGTTGTATGTCCTTGAGAAAGATAGATGTAACACATCAATGTTGCATCTTGAAGAAGAATCACCACCCGCAGGCCTTCAGATTCTGCTGAATATCCTTATTTCAGGATTTTTTCCTTATTTCAGGAAATGCTGTTTCTGGAGGAGCTAACGCCTAAACCAGGAGTTGTATGTCCTTGAGAAATATAGATGTAACACCTCAATGTTGCATCTTGAAGAAGAATGACCACCTGCGGGCCTTCAGATTCTGCTGAATATCCTTATTTCAGGATTTTTCCTTATTTCAGGAAATGCTGTTTCTGGAGGATCTAACGCCTAAACCAAGAGTTGCATGTCCTCGAGAAAGATAGATGTAACACCTCAATGTTGCATCTTGAAGAAGAATCACCACCTGCGGGCCTTCGGATTCTGCTGAATATCCTTATTTAAGGATTTTTCCTTATTTTAGGAAAAGTTGTTTCTGGAGGAGCTAACGCCTAAACCAAGAGTTGTATGTCCTTGAGAAAGATAGATGTAACACCTTAATGTTTCATCTTGAAGAAGAATCACCACCCGCAGGCCTTCGGATTATGCTGAATATCCTTATTTCAGGATTTTAACTTATTTCAAGAATTTCTGTTTCTGGAGGAGCTAACGCCTAAACCAGGAGTTGTATGTCCTTGAGAAAGATAGATGTAACACCTCAATGTTGCATCTTGAAGAAGAATCACCACCCGCGGGCCTTCGGATTCTGCTGAATATCCTTATTTCAGGATTTTCCCTTATTCCAGGAAATGTTGTTTTTAGAGGATCTAACGCCTACACCAGGAGTTGTATGTCCTTGAGAAAGATAGATGTAACACATCAATGTTGCATCTTGAAGAAGAATCACCACCCGCAGGCCTTCAGATTCTGCTGAATATCCTTATTTCAGGATTTTTTCCTTATTTCAGGAAATGCTATTTCTGGAGGAGCTAACGCCTAAACCAGGAGTTGTATGTCCTTGAGAAATATAGATGTAACACCTCAATGTTGCATCTTGAAGAAGAATCACCAACCGCGGGCCTTCGGATTTTGTTGAATATCCTTATTTCAGGATTTTCCCTTATTCCAGGAAATGTTGTTTATAGAGGATCTAACGCCTACACCAGGAGTTGTATGTCCTTGAGAAAGATAGATGTAACACCTCAATGTTGCATCTTGAAGAAGAATGACCACCTGCGGGCCTTCAGATTCTGCTGAATATCCTTATTTCAGGATTTTTCCTTATTTCAGGAAATGCTGTTTCTGGAGGATCTAACGCCTAAACCAAGAGTTGCATGTCCTCGAGAAATATAGATGTAACACCTCAATGTTGCATCTTGAAGAAGAATCACCACCTGCGGGCCTTCGGATTCTGCTGAATATCCTTATTTAAGGATTTTTCCTTATTTTAGGAAAAGTTGTTTCTGGAGGAGCTAACGCCTAAACCAAGAGTTGTATGTCCTTGAGAAAGATAGATGTAACACCTTAATGTTTCATCTTGAAGAAGAATCACCACCCGCAGGCCTTCGGATTATGCTGAATATCCTTATTTCAGGATTTTAACTTATTTCAAGAATTTCTGTTTCTGGAGGAGCTAACGCCTAAACCAGGAGTTGTATGTCCTTGAGAAAGATAGATGTAACACCTCAATGTTGCATCTTGAAGAAGAATCACCACCCGCGGGCCTTCGGATTCTGCTGAATATCCTTATTTCAGGATTTTCCCTTATTCCAGGAAATGTTGTTTTTAGAGGATCTAACGCCTACACCAGGAGTTGTATGTCCTTGAGAAAGATAGATGTAACACATCAATGTTGCATCTTGAAGAAGAATCACCACCCGCAGGCCTTCGGATTCTGCTGAATATCCTTATTTAAGGATTTTTCCTTATTTTAGGAAATGTTGTTTCTGGAGGAGCTAACGCCTAAACCAAGAGTTGTATGTCCTTGAGAAAGATAGATGTAACTCCTCAATGTTGCATCTTGAAGAAGAATCCCCACCCGCAGGCCTTCGGATTCTGTTGAATATCCTTATTTCAGTTTTTTTTCCTTATTTCAGAAAATAGCTGTAACACCTCAGTGTTGCACCTTGAAGAAGAATCACCACCCTCGGGCCTTCGGATTCTGCTGAATATCCTTATTTCAGGATTTTCCCTTATTCCAGGAAATGTTGTTTTTAGAGGAGCTAACGCCTACACCAGGAGTTGTATGTCCTTGAGAAAGATAGATGTAACACATCAATGTTACATCTTTAAGAAGAATCACCACCCGCAGGCCTTCAGATTCTGCTGAATATCCTTATTTCAGGAAATGTTGTTTCTAGAGGAGCTAACGCCTAAACCAAGAGTTGTATGTCCTTGAGAAAGATAGATGTAACTCCTCAATGTTGCATCTTGAAGAAGAATCCCCACCCGCAGGCCTTCGGATTCTGTTGAATATCCTTATTTCAGTTTTTTTTCCTTATTTCAGAAAATAGCTGTAACACCTCAGTGTTGCACCTTGAAGAAGAATCACCACCCACGGGCCTTCGGATTCTGCTGAATATCCTTATTTCAGGATTTTCCCTTATTCCAGGAAATGTTGTTTTTAGAGGAGCTAACGCCTACACCAGGAGTTGTATGTCCTTGAGAAAGATAGATGTAACACATCAATGTTACATCTTTAAGAAGAATCACCACCCGCAGTCCTTCAGATTCTGCTGAATATCCTTATTTCAGGAAATGTTGTTTCTAGAGGAGCTAACGCCTAAACCAAGAGTTGTATGTCCTTGAGAAAGATAGATGTAACACCTCACTGTTTCATCTTGAAGAAGAATCACCACCCGCAGGCCTTCGGATTATGCTGAATATCCTTATTTCAGAATTTTTCCTTATTTCAAGAATTTCTGTTTCTGGAGGAGCTAACGCCTAAACCAGGTGTTGTATGTCCTTGAGAAAAATAGATGTAACACCTCAATGTTGCATCTTGAAGAAGAATCACCACCCGCGGGCCTTCGGATTCTGCTGAATATCCTTATTTCAGGATTTTCCCTTATTCCAGGAAATGTTGTTTATAGAGGATCTAACGCCTACACCAGGAGTTGTATGTCCTTGAGAAAGATAGATGTAACACCTCAATGTTGCATCTTGAAGAAGAATCACCACCCGCGGGCCTTCGGATTCTGCTGAATATCCTTATTTCAGGATTTTCCCTTATTCCAGGAAATGTTATTTTTAGAGGATCTAACGCCTACACCAGGAGTTGTATGTCCTTGAGAAAGATAGATGTAACACATCAATGTTGCATCTTGAAGAAGAATCACCACCCGCAGGCCTTCAGATTCTGCTGAATATCCTTATTTCAGGATTTTTTCCTTATTTCAGGAAATGCTGTTTCTGGAGGAGCTAACGTCTAAACCAGGAGTTGTATGTCCTTGAGAAATATAGATGTAACACCTCAATGTTGCATCTTGAAGAAGAATCACCAACCGCGGGCCTTCGGATTCTGTTGAATATCCTTATTTCAGGATTTTCCCTTATTCCAGGAAATGTTGTTTATAGAGGATCTAACGCCTACACCAGGAGTTGTATGTCCTTGAGAAAGATAGATGTAACACCTCAATGTTGCATCTTGAAGAAGAATCACCACCCGCGGGCCTTCGGATTCTGCTGAATATCCTTATTTCAGGATTTTCCCTTATTCCAGGAAATGTTATTTTTAGAGGATCTAACGCCTACACCAGGAGTTGTATGTCCTTGAGAAAGATAGATGTAACACATCAATGTTGCATCTTGAAGAAGAATCACCACCCGCAGGCCTTCAGATTCTGCTGAATATCCTTATTTCAGGATTTTTTCCTTATTTCAGGAAATGCTGTTTCTGGAGGAGCTAACGCCTAAACCAGGAGTTGTATGTCCTTGAGAAATATAGATGTAACACCTCAATGTTGCATCTTGAAGAAGAATGACCACCTGCGGGCCTTCAGATTCTGCTGAATATCCTTATTTCAGGATTTTTCCTTATTTCAGGAAATGCTGTTTCTGGAGGATCTAACGCCTAAACCAAGAGTTGCATGTCCTCGAGAAAGATAGATGTAACACCTCAATGTTGCATCTTGAAGAAGAATCACCACCTGCGGGCCTTCGGATTCTGCTGAATATCCTTATTTAAGGATTTTTCCTTATTTTAGGAAAAGTTGTTTCTGGAGGAGCTAACGCCTAAACCAAGAGTTGTATGTCCTTGAGAAAGATAGATGTAACACCTTAATGTTTCATCTTGAAGAAGAATCACCACCCGCAGGCCTTCGGATTATGCTGAATATCCTTATTTCAGGATTTTAACTTATTTCAAGAATTTCTGTTTCTGGAGGAGCTAACGCCTAAACCAGGAGTTGTATGTCCTTGAGAAAGATAGATGTAACACCTCAATGTTGCATCTTGAAGAAGAATCACCACCCGCGGGCCTTCGGATTCTGCTGAATATCCTTATTTCAGGATTTTCCCTTATTCCAGGAAATGTTGTTTTTAGAGGATCTAACGCCTACACCAGGAGTTGTATGTCCTTGAGAAAGATAGATGTAACACATCAATGTTGCATCTTGAAGAAGAATCACCACCCGCAGGCCTTCAGATTCTGCTGAATATCCTTATTTCAGGATTTTTTCCTTATTTCAGGAAATGCTATTTCTGGAGGAGCTAACGCCTAAACCAGGAGTTGTATGTCCTTGAGAAATATAGATGTAACACCTCAATGTTGCATCTTGAAGAAGAATCACCAACCGCGGGCCTTCGGATTCTGTTGAATATCCTTATTTCAGGATTTTCCCTTATTCCAGGAAATGTTGTTTATAGAGGATCTAACGCCTACACCAGGAGTTGTATGTCCTTGAGAAAGATAGATGTAACACCTCAATGTTGCATCTTGAAGAAGAATCACCACCCGCGGGCCTTCGGATTCTGCTGAATATCCTTATTTCAGGATTTTCCCTTATTCCAGGAAATGTTATTTTTAGAGGATCTAACGCCTACACCAGGAGTTGTATGTCCTTGAGAAAGATAGATGTAACACATCAATGTTGCATCTTGAAGAAGAATCACCACCCGCAGGCCTTCAGATTCTGCTGAATATCCTTATTTCAGGATTTTTTCCTTATTTCAGGAAATGCTGTTTCTGGAGGAGCTAACGCCTAAACCAGGAGTTGTATGTCCTTGAGAAATATAGATGTAACACCTCAATGTTGCATCTTGAAGAAGAATGACCACCTGCGGGCCTTCAGATTCTGCTGAATATCCTTATTTCAGGATTTTTCCTTATTTCAGGAAATGCTGTTTCTGGAGGATCTAACGCCTAAACCAAGAGTTGCATGTCCTCGAGAAAGATAGATGTAACACCTCAATGTTGCATCTTGAAGAAGAATCACCACCTGCGGGCCTTCGGATTCTGCTGAATATCCTTATTTAAGGATTTTTCCTTATTTTAGGAAAAGTTGTTTCTGGAGGAGCTAACGCCTAAACCAAGAGTTGTATGTCCTTGAGAAAGATAGATGTAACACCTTAATGTTTCATCTTGAAGAAGAATCACCACCCGCAGGCCTTCGGATTATGCTGAATATCCTTATTTCAGGATTTTAACTTATTTCAAGAATTTCTGTTTCTGGAGGAGCTAACGCCTAAACCAGGAGTTGTATGTCCTTGAGAAAGATAGATGTAACACCTCAATGTTGCATCTTGAAGAAGAATCACCACCCGCGGGCCTTCGGATTCTGCTGAATATCCTTATTTCAGGATTTTCCCTTATTCCAGGAAATGTTGTTTTTAGAGGATCTAACGCCTACACCAGGAGTTGTATGTCCTTGAGAAAGATAGATGTAACACATCAATGTTGCATCTTGAAGAAGAATCACCACCCGCAGGCCTTCAGATTCTGCTGAATATCCTTATTTCAGGATTTTTTCCTTATTTCAGGAAATGCTATTTCTGGAGGAGCTAACGCCTAAACCAGGAGTTGTATGTCCTTGAGAAATATAGATGTAACACCTCAATGTTGCATCTTGAAGAAGAATCACCAACCGCGGGCCTTCGGATTTTGTTGAATATCCTTATTTCAGGATTTTCCCTTATTCCAGGAAATGTTGTTTATAGAGGATCTAACGCCTACACCAGGAGTTGTATGTCCTTGAGAAAGATAGATGTAACACCTCAATGTTGCATCTTGAAGAAGAATGACCACCTGCGGGCCTTCAGATTCTGCTGAATATCCTTATTTCAGGATTTTTCCTTATTTCAGGAAATGCTGTTTCTGGAGGATCTAACGCCTAAACCAAGAGTTGCATGTCCTCGAGAAAGATAGATGTAACACCTCAATGTTGCATCTTGAAGAAGAATCACCACCTGCGGGCCTTCGGATTCTGCTGAATATCCTTATTTAAGGATTTTTCCTTATTTTAGGAAAAGTTGTTTCTGGAGGAGCTAACGCCTAAACCAAGAGTTGTATGTCCTTGAGAAAGATAGATGTAACACCTTAATGTTTCATCTTGAAGAAGAATCACCACCCGCAGGCCTTCGGATTATGCTGAATATCCTTATTTCAGGATTTTAACTTATTTCAAGAATTTCTGTTTCTGGAGGAGCTAACGCCTAAACCAGGAGTTGTATGTCCTTGAGAAAGATAGATGTAACACCTCAATGTTGCATCTTGAAGAAGAATCACCACCCGCGGGCCTTCGGATTCTGCTGAATATCCTTATTTCAGGATTTTCCCTTATTCCAGGAAATGTTGTTTTTAGAGGATCTAACGCCTACACCAGGAGTTGTATGTCCTTGAGAAAGATAGATGTAACACATCAATGTTGCATCTTGAAGAAGAATCACCACCCGCAGGCCTTCGGATTCTGCTGAATATCCTTATTTAAGGATTTTTCCTTATTTTAGGAAATGTTGTTTCTGGAGGAGCTAACGCCTAAACCAAGAGTTGTATGTCCTTGAGAAAGATAGATGTAACTCCTCAATGTTGCATCTTGAAGAAGAATCCCCACCCGCAGGCCTTCGGATTCTGTTGAATATCCTTATTTCAGTTTTTTTTCCTTATTTCAGAAAATAGCTGTAACACCTCAGTGTTGCACCTTGAAGAAGAATCACCACCCTCGGGCCTTCGGATTCTGCTGAATATCCTTATTTCAGGATTTTCCCTTATTCCAGGAAATGTTGTTTTTAGAGGAGCTAACGCCTACACCAGGAGTTGTATGTCCTTGAGAAAGATAGATGTAACACATCAATGTTACATCTTTAAGAAGAATCACCACCCGCAGGCCTTCAGATTCTGCTGAATATCCTTATTTCAGGAAATGTTGTTTCTAGAGGAGCTAACGCCTAAACCAAGAGTTGTATGTCCTTGAGAAAGATAGATGTAACTCCTCAATGTTGCATCTTGAAGAAGAATCCCCACCCGCAGGCCTTCGGATTCTGTTGAATATCCTTATTTCAGTTTTTTTTCCTTATTTCAGAAAATAGCTGTAACACCTCAGTGTTGCACCTTGAAGAAGAATCACCACCCACGGGCCTTCGGATTCTGCTGAATATCCTTATTTCAGGATTTTCCCTTATTCCAGGAAATGTTGTTTTTAGAGGAGCTAACGCCTACACCAGGAGTTGTATGTCCTTGAGAAAGATAGATGTAACACATCAATGTTACATCTTTAAGAAGAATCACCACCCGCAGTCCTTCAGATTCTGCTGAATATCCTTATTTCAGGAAATGTTGTTTCTAGAGGAGCTAACGCCTAAACCAAGAGTTGTATGTCCTTGAGAAAGATAGATGTAACACCTCACTGTTTCATCTTGAAGAAGAATCACCACCCGCAGGCCTTCGGATTATGCTGAATATCCTTATTTCAGAATTTTTCCTTATTTCAAGAATTTCTGTTTCTGGAGGAGCTAACGCCTAAACCAGGTGTTGTATGTCCTTGAGAAAAATAGATGTAACACCTCAATGTTGCATCTTGAAGAAGAATCACCACCCGCGGGCCTTCGGATTCTGCTGAATATCCTTATTTCAGGATTTTCCCTTATTCCAGGAAATGTTGTTTATAGAGGATCTAACGCCTACACCAGGAGTTGTATGTCCTTGAGAAAGATAGATGTAACACCTCAATGTTGCATCTTGAAGAAGAATCACCACCCGCGGGCCTTCGGATTCTGCTGAATATCCTTATTTCAGGATTTTCCCTTATTCCAGGAAATGTTATTTTTAGAGGATCTAACGCCTACACCAGGAGTTGTATGTCCTTGAGAAAGATAGATGTAACACATCAATGTTGCATCTTGAAGAAGAATCACCACCCGCAGGCCTTCAGATTCTGCTGAATATCCTTATTTCAGGATTTTTTCCTTATTTCAGGAAATGCTGTTTCTGGAGGAGCTAACGCCTAAACCAGGAGTTGTATGTCCTTGAGAAATATAGATGTAACACCTCAATGTTGCATCTTGAAGAAGAATCACCACCCGCGGGCCTTCGGATTTTGTTGAATATCCTTATTTCAGGATTTTCCCTTATTCCAGGAAATGTTGTTTATAGAGGATCTAACGCCTACACCAGGAGTTGTATGTCCTTGAGAAAGATAGATGTAACACCTCAATGTTGCATCTTGAAGAAGAATGACCACCTGCGGGCCTTCGGATTCTGCTGAATATCCTTATTTAAGGATTTTTCCTTATTTTAGGAAAAGTTGTTTCTGGAGGAGCTAACGCCTAAACCAAGAGTTGTATGTCCTTGAGAAAGATAGATGTAACACCTTAATGTTTCATCTTGAAGAAGAATCACCACCCGCAGGCCTTCGGATTATGCTGAATATCCTTATTTCAGGATTTTAACTTGTTTCAAGAATTTCTGTTTCTGGAGGAGCTAACGCCTAAACCAGGAGTTGTATGTCCTTGAGAAAGATAGATGTAACACCTCAATGTTGCATCTTGAAGAAGAATCACCACCCGCGGGCCTTCGGATTCTGCTGAATATCCTTATTTCAGGATTTTCCCTTATTCCAGGAAATGTTGTTTTTAGAGGATCTAACGCCTACACCAGGAGTTGTATGTCCTTGAGAAAGATAGATGTAACACATCAATGTTGCATCTTGAAGAAGAATCACCACCCGCAGGCCTTCAGATTCTGCTGAATATCCTTATTTCAGGATTTTTTCCTTATTTCAGGAAATGCTGTTTCTGGAGGAGCTAACGCCTAAACCAGGAGTTGTATGTCCTTGAGAAATATAGATGTAACACCTCAATGTTGCATCTTGAAGAAGAATCACCAACCGCGGGCCTTCGGATTCTGTTGAATATCCTTATTTCAGGATTTTCCCTTATTCCAGGAAATGTTGTTTATAGAGGATCTAACGCCTACACCAGGAGTTGTATGTCCTTGAGAAAGATAGATGTAACACCTCAATGTTGCATCTTGAAGAAGAATCACCACCCGCGGGCCTTCGGATTCTGCTGAATATCCTTATTTCAGGATTTTCCCTTATTCCAGGAAATGTTATTTTTAGAGGATCTAACGCCTACACCAGGAGTTGTATGTCCTTGAGAAAGATAGATGTAACACATCAATGTTGCATCTTGAAGAAGAATCACCACCCGCAGGCCTTCAGATTCTGCTGAATATCCTTATTTCAGGATTTTTTCCTTATTTCAGGAAATGCTGTTTCTGGAGGAGCTAACGCCTAAACCAGGAGTTGTATGTCCTTGAGAAATATAGATGTAACACCTCAATGTTGCATCTTGAAGAAGAATCACCACCCGCGGGCCTTCGGATTTTGTTGAATATCCTTATTTCAGGATTTTCCCTTATTCCAGGAAATGTTGTTTATAGAGGATGTAACGCCTACACCAGGAGTTGTATGTCCTTGAGAAAGATAGATGTAACACCTCAATGTTGCATCTTGAAGAAGAATGACCACCTGCGGGCCTTCAGATTCTGCTGAATATCCTTATTTCAGGATTTTTCCTTATTTCAGGAAATGCTGTTTCTGGAGGATCTAACGCCTAAACCAAGAGTTGCATGTCCTCGAGAAAGATAGATGTAACACCTCAATGTTGCATCTTGAAGAAGAATCACCACCTGCGGGCCTTCGGATTCTGCTGAATATCCTTATTTAAGGATTTTTCCTTATTTTAGGAAAAGGGTTTTCTGGAGGAGCTAACGCCTAAACCAAGAGTTGTATGTCCTTGAGAAAGATAGATGTAACACCTTAATGTTTCATCTTGAAGAAAAATCACCACCCGCAGGCCTTCGGATTATGCTGAATATCCTTATTTCAGGATTTTAACTTATTTCAAGAATTTCTGTTTCTGGAGGAGCTAACGCCTAAACCAGGAGTTGTATGTCCTTGAGAAAGATAGATGTAACACCTCAATGTTGCATCTTGAAGAAGAATCACCACCCGCGGGCCTTCGGATTCTGCTGAATATCCTTATTTCAGGATTTTCCCTTATTCCAGGAAATGTTGTTTTTAGAGGATCTAGCGCCTACACCAGGAGTTGTATGTCCTTGAGAAAGATAGATGTAACACATCAATGTTGCATCTTGAAGAAGAATCACCACCCGCAGGCCTTCAGATTCTGCTGAATATCCTTATTTCAGGATTTTTTCCTTATTTCAGGAAATGCTGTTTCTGGAGGAGCTAACGCCTAAACCAGGAGTTGTATGTCCTTGAGAAATATAGATGTAACACCTCAATGTTGCATCTTGAAGAAGAATCACCAACCGCGGGCCTTCGGATTCTGCTGAATATCCTTATTTAAGGATTTTTCCTTATTTTAGGAAAAGTTGTTTCTGGAGGAGCTAACGCCTAAACCAAGAGTTGTATGTCCTTGAGAAAGATAGATGTAACACCTTAATGTTTCATCTTGAAGAAGAATCACCACCCGCAGGCCTTCGGATTATGCTGAATATCCTTATTTCAGGATTTTAACTTATTTCAAGAATTTCTGTTTCTGGAGGAGCTAACGCCTAAACCAGGAGTTGTATGTCCTTGAGAAAGATAGATGTAACACCTCAATGTTGCATCTTGAAGAAGAATCACCACCCGCGGGCCTTCAGATTCTGCTGAATATCCTTATTTCAGGATTTTCCCTTATTCCAGGAAATGTTGTTTTTAGAGGATCTAACGCCTACATCAGGAGTTGTATGTCCTTGAGAAAGATAGATGTAACACCTCAATGTTGCATCTTGAAGAAGAATCACCACCCGCGGGCCTTCGGATTCTGCTGAATATCCTTATTTCAGGATTTTCCCTTATTCCAGGAAATGTTGTTTTTAGAGGATCTAACGCCTACACCAGGAGTTGTATGTCCTTGAGAAAGATAGATGTAACACCTCAATGTTGCATCTTGAAGAAGAATCACCACCCGCGGGCCTTCGGATTCTGCTGAATATCCTTATTTCAGGATTTTCCCTTATTCCAGGAAATGTTATTTTTAGAGGATCTAACGCCTACACCAGGAGTTGTATGTCCTTGAGAAAGATAGATGTAACACCTCAATGTTGCATCTTGAAGAAGAATGACCACCTGCGGGCCTTCAGATTCTGCTGAATATCCTTATTTCAGGATTTTTCCTTATTTCAGGAAATGCTGTTTCTGGAGGATCTAACGCCTAAACCAAGAGTTGCATGTCCTCAAGAAAGATAGATGTAACACCTCAATGTTGCATCTTGAAGAAGAATCACCACCTGCGGGCGTTCGGATTCTGCTGAATATCCTTATTTAAGGATTTTTCCTTATTTTAGGAAAAGTTGTTTCTGGAGGAGCTAACGCCTAAACCAAGAGTTGTATGTCCTTGAGAAAGATAGATGTAACACCTTAATGTTTCATCTTGAAGAAGAATCACCACCCGCAGGCCTTCGTATTATGCTGAATATCCTTATTTCAGGATTTTAACTTATTTCAAGAATTTCTGTTTCTGGAGGAGCTAACGCCTAAACCAGGAGTTGTATGTCCTTGAGAAAGATAGATGTAACACCTCAATGTTGCATCTTGAAGAAGAATCACCACCCGCGGGTCTTCAGATTCTGCTGAATATCCTTATTTCAGGATTTTCCCTTATTCCAGGAAATGTTGTTTTTAGAGGATCTAACGCCTACACCAGGAGTTGTATGTCCTTGAGAAAGATAGATGTAACACCTCAATGTTGCATCTTGAAGAAGAATCACCACCCGCGGGCCTTCGGATTCTGCTGAATATCCTTATTTCAGGATTTTCCCTTATTCCAGGAAATGTTGTTTTTAGAGGATCTAACGCCTACACCAGGAGTTGTATGTCCTTGAGAAAGATAGATGTAACACCTCAATGTTGCATCTTGAAGAAGAATCACCACCCGCGGGCCTTCGGATTCTGCTGAATATCCTTATTTCAGGATTTTCCCTTATTCCAGGAAATGTTATTTTTAGAGGATCTAACGCCTACACCAGGAGTTGTATGTCCTTGAGAAAGATAGATGTAACACCTCAATGTTGCATCTTGAAGAAGAATGACCACCTGCGGGCCTTCAGATTCTGCTGAATATCCTTATTTCAGGATTTTTCCTTATTTCAGGAAATGCTGTTTCTGGAGGATCTAACGCCTAAACCAAGAGTTGCATGTCCTCGAGAAAGATAGATGTAACACCTCAATGTTGCATCTTGAAGAAGAATCACCACCTGCGGGCGTTCGGATTCTGCTGAATATCCTTATTTAAGGATTTTTCCTTATTTTAGGAAAAGTTGTTTCTGGAGGAGCTAACGCCTAAACCAAGAGTTGTATGTCCTTGAGAAAGATAGATGTAACACCTTAATGTTTCATCTTGAAGAAGAATCACCACCCGCAGGCCTTCGTATTATGCTGAATATCCTTATTTCAGGATTTTAACTTATTTCAAGAATTTCTGTTTCTGGAGGAGCTAACGCCTAAACCAGGATTTGTATGTCCTTGAGAAAGATAGATGTAACACCTCAATGTTGCATCTTGAAGAAGAATCACCACCCGCGGGCCTTCGGATTCTGCTGAATATCCTTATTTCAGGATTTTCCCTTATTCCAGGAAATGTTGTTTTTAGAGGATCTAACGCCTACACCAGGAGTTGTATGTCCTTGAGAAAGATAGATGTAACACATCAATGTTGCATCTTGAAGAAGAATCACCACCCGCAGGCCTTCAGATTCTGCTAAATATCCTTATTTCAGGATTTTTTCCTTATTTCAGGAAATGCTGTTTCTGGAGGAGCTAACGCCTAAACCAGGAGTTGTATATCCTTGAGAAATATAGATGTAACACCTCAATGTTGCATCTTGAAGAAGAATCACCAACCGCGGGCCTTCGGATTTTGTTGAATATCCTTATTTCAGGATTTTCCCTTATTCCAGGAAATGTTGTTTATAGAGGATCTAACGCCTACACCAGGAGTTGTATGTCCTTGAGAAAGATAGATGTAACACCTCAATGTTGCATCTTGAAGAAGAATCACCACCCGCGGGCCTTCGGATTCTGCTAAATATCCTTATTTCGGGATTTTCCCTTATTCCAGGAAATGTTATTTTTAGAGGATCTAACGCCTACACCAGGAGTTGTATGTCCTTGAGAAAGATAGATGTAACACATCAATGTTGCATCTTGAAGAAGAATCACCACCCGCAGGCCTTCAGATTCTGCTGAATATCCTTATTTCAGGATTTTTTCCTTATTTCAGGAAATGCTGTTTCTGGAGGAGCTAACGCCTAAACCAGGAGTTGTATGTCCTTGAGAAATATAGATGTAACACCTCAATGTTGCATCTTGAAGAAGAATCACCACCCGCGGGCCTTCGGATTTTGTTGAATATCCTTATTTCAGGATTTTCCCTTATTCCAGGAAATGTTGTTTATAGAGGATCTAACGCCTACACCAGGAGTTGTATGTCCTTGAGAAAGATAGATGTAACACCTCAATGTTGCATCTTGAAGAAGAATGACCACCTGCGGGCCTTCAGATTCTGCTGAATATCCTTATTTCAGGATTTTTCCTTATTTCAGGAAATGCTGTTTCTGGAGGATCTAACGCCTAAACCAAGAGTTGCATGTCCTCGAGAAAGATAGATGTAACACCCCAATGTTGCATCTTGAAGAAGAATCACCACCCGCAGGCCTTCGTATTATGCTGAATATCCTTATTTCAGGATTTTAACTTATTTCAAGAATTTCTGTTTCTGGAGGAGCTAACGCCTAAACCAGGAGTTCTATGTCCTTGAGAAAGATAGATGTAACACCTCAATGTTGCATCTTGAAGAAGAATCACCACCCGCGGGCCTTCGGATTCTGCTGAATATCCTTATTTCAGGATTTTCCCTTATTCCAGGAAATGTTGTTTTTAGAGGATCTAACGCCTACACCAGGAGTTGTATGTCCTTGAGAAAGATAGATGTAACACATCAATGTTGCATCTTGAAGAAGAATCACCACCCGCAGGCCTTCAGATTCTGCTAAATATCCTTATTTCAGGATTTTTTCCTTATTTCAGGAAATGTTGTTTCTGGAGGAGCTAACGCCTAAACCAGGAGTTGTATATCCTTGAGAAATATAGATGTAACACCTCAATGTTGCATCTTGAAGAAGAATCACCAACCGCGGGCCTTCGGATTTTGTTGAATATCCTTATTTCAGGATTTTCCCTTATTCCAGGAAATGTTGTTTATAGAGGATCTAACGCCTACACCAGGAGTTGTATGTCCTTGAGAAAGATAGATGTAACACCTCAATGTTGCATCTTGAAGAAGAATCACCACCCGCGGGCCTTCGGATTCTGCTAAATATCCTTATTTCGGGATTTTCCCTTATTCCAGGAAATGTTATTTTTAGAGGATCTAACGCCTACACCAGGAGTTGTATGTCCTTGAGAAAGATAGATGTAACACATCAATGTTGCATCTTGAAGAAGAATCACCACCCGCAGGCCTTCAGATTCTGCTGAATATCCTTATTTCAGGATTTTTTCCTTATTTCAGGAAATGCTGTTTCTGGAGGAGCTAACGCCTAAACCAGGAGTTGTATGTCCTTGAGAAATATAGATGTAACACCTCAATGTTGCATCTTGAAGAAGAATCTCCACCCGCGGGCCTTCGGATTTTGTTGAATATCCTTATTTCAGGATTTTCCCTTATTCCAGGAAATGTTGTTTATAGAGGATCTAACGCCTACACCAGGAGTTGTATGTCCTTGAGAAAGATAGATGTAACACCTCAATGTTGCATCTTGAAGAAGAATGACCACCTGCGGGCCTTCAGATTCTGCTGAATATCCTTATTTCAGGATTTTTCCTTATTTCAGGAAATGCTGTTTCTGGAGGATCTAACGCCTAAACCAAGAGTTGCATGTCCTCGAGAAAGATAGATGTAACACCCCAATGTTGCATCTTGAAGAAGAATCACCACCTGCAGGCCTTCAGATTCTGCTGAATATCCTTATTTAAGGATTTTTCCTTATTTTAGGAAATGTTGTTTCTGGAGGAGCTAACTCCTAATCCATGAGTTGTATGTCCTTGAGAAAGATAGATGTAACACATCAATGTTGCATCTT
The DNA here is from genome assembly GCA_030408175.1 of Trifolium repens. NCBI lineage: Eukaryota > Viridiplantae > Streptophyta > Magnoliopsida > Fabales > Fabaceae > Trifolium > Trifolium repens. The sequence continues at coordinate 34,171,378 of CP125838.1, read as the reverse complement.
GAAGAAGAATCACCACCCGCAGGCCTTCAGATTATGCTGAATATCCTTATTTCAGGATTTTTTCCTTATTTCAGGAAATGCTATTTCTGGAGGAGCTAACGCCTAAACCAGGAGTTATATATCCTTGAGTAATATAGATGTAACACCTCAATTTTGCATCTTGAAGAAGAATCACCACCCGCGGGCCTTCGGATTCTATTGAATATCCTTATTTCAGGATTTTCCCTTATTCCAGGAAATGTTGTTTATAGAGGATCTAACGCCTACACCAGGAGTTGTATGTCCTTGAGAAAGATAGATGTAACACATCAATGTTGCATCTTTAAGAAGAATCACCACCCGCAGGCCTTCAGATTCTGTTGAATATCCTTATTTCAGGAAATGTTGTTTCTAGAGGAGCTAACGCCTAAACCAAGAGTTGTATGTCCTTGAGAAAGATAGATGTAACACCTTAATGTTTCTTCTTGAAGAAGAATCACCACCCGCAGGCCTTCGGATTATGCTGAATATCCTTATTTCAGGATTTTTCCTTATTTCAAGAATTTCTGTTTCTGGAGGAGCTAACGCCTAAACCAGGAGTTGTATGTCCTTGAGAAAGATAGATGTAACACCTCAATGTTGCATCTAGAAGAAGAATCACCACCCGCGGGCCTTCGGATTCTGCTGAATATCCTTATTTCAGGATTTTCCCTTATTCCAGGAAATGTTGTTTTTAGAGGATCTAACGCCTACACCAGGAGTTGTATGTCCTTGAGAAAGATAGATGTAACACATCAATGTTGCATCTTGAAGAAGAATCACCACCCGCAGGCCTTCAGATTCTGCTGAATATCCTTATTTCAGGATTTTTTCCTTATTTCAGGAAATGCTGTTTCTGGAGGAGCTAACGCCTAAACCAGGAGTTGTATGTCCTTGAGAAATATAGATGTAACACCTCAATGTTGCATCTTGAAGAAGAATCCCCACCCGCAGGCCTTCGGATTCTGTTGAATATCCTTATTTCTGTTTTTTTTCCTTATTTCAGAAAATAGCTGTAACACCTCAGTGTTGCACCTTGAAGAAGAATCACCACCCTCGGGCCTTCGGATTCTGCTGAATATCCTTATTTCAGGATTTTCCCTTATTCCAGGAAATGTTGTTTTTAGAGGAGCTAACGCCTACACCAGGAGTTGTATGTCCTTGAGAAAGATAGATGTAACACATCAATGTTACATCTTTAAGAAGAATCACCACCCGCAGGCCTTCAGATTCTGCTGAATATCCTTATTTCAGGAAATGTTGTTTCTAGAGGAGCTAACGCCTAAACCAAGAGTTGTATGTCCTTGAGAAAGATAGATGTAACACCTCACTGTTTCATCTTGAAGAAGAATCACCACCCGCAGGCCTTCGGATTATGCTGAATATCCTTATTTCAGAATTTTTCCTTATTTCAATAATTTCTGTTTCTGGAGGAGCTAACGCCTAAACCAGGAGTTGTATGTCCTTGAGAAAAATAGATGTAACACCTCAATGTTGCATCTTGAAGAAGAATCACCACCCGCGGGCCTTCGGATTCTGCTGAATATCCTTATTTCAGGATTTTCCCTTATTCCAGGAAATGTTGTTTTTAGAGGATCTAACGCCTACACGAGGAGTTGTATGTCCTTGAGAAAGATAGATGTAACACCTCAATGTTGCATCTTGATGAAGAATGACCACCTGCGGGCCTTCAGATTCTGCTGAATATCCTTATTTCAGGATTTTTCCTTATTTCAGGAAATGCTGTTTCTGGAGGATCTAACGCCTAAACCAAGAGTTGCATGTCCTCGAGAAAGATAGATGTAACACCCCAATGTTGCATCTTGAAGAAGAATCACCACTTGCGGGCCTTCGGATTCTGCTGAATATCCTTATTTAAGGATTTTTCCTTATTTTAGGAAATGTTGTTTCTGGAGGAGCTAACGCCTAAACCAAGAGTTGTATGTCCTTGAGAAAGATAGATGTAACTCCTCAATGTTGCATCTTGAAGAAGAATCCCCACCCGCAGGCCTTCGGATTCTGTTGAATATCCTTATTTCAGTTTTTTTTCCTTATTTCAGAAAATAGCTGTAACACCTCAGTGTTGCACCTTGAAGAAGAATCACCACCCACGGGCCTTCGGATTCTGCTGAATATCCTTATTTCAGGATTTTCCCTTATTCCAGGAAATGTTGTTTTTAGAGGAGCTAACGCCTACACCAGGAGTTGTATGTCCTTGAGAAAGATAGATGTAACACATCAATGTTACATCTTTAAGAAGAATCACCACCCGCAGTCCTTCAGATTCTGCTGAATATCCTTATTTCAGGAAATGTTGTTTCTAGAGGAGCTAACGCCTAAACCAAGAGTTGTATGTCCTTGAGAAAGATAGATGTAACACCTCACTGTTTCATCTTGAAGAAGAATCACCACCCGCAGGCCTTCGGATTATGCTGAATATCCTTATTTCAGAATTTTTCCTTATTTCAAGAATTTCTGTTTCTGGAGGAGCTAACGCCTAAACCAGGTGTTGTATGTCCTTGAGAAAAATAGATGTAACACCTCAATGTTGCATCTTGAAGAAGAATCACCACCCGCGGGCCTTCGGATTCTGCTGAATATCCTTATTTCAGGATTTTCCCTTATTCCAGGAAATGTTGTTTTTAGAGGATCTAACGCCTACACCAGGAGTTGTATGTCCTTGAGAAAGATAGATGTAACACCTCAATGTTGCATCTTGAAGAAGAATCACCACCCGCAGGGCTTCGGATTCTGCTGAATATCCTTATTTCATGATTTTTCCTTATTTCAGGAAATGTTGTTTCTGGAGGAGCTAACTCCTAATCCATGAGTTGTATGTCCTTGAGAAAGATAGATGTAACACATCAATGTTGCATCTTGAAGAAGAATCACCACCCGCAGGCCTTCAGATTATGCTGAATATCCTTATTTCAGGATTTTTTCCTTATTTCAGGAAATGCTATTTCTGGAGGAGCTAACGCCTAAACCAGGAGTTATATATCCTTGAGTAATATAGATGTAACACCTCAATTTTGCATCTTGAAGAAGAATCACCACCCGCGGGCCTTCGGATTCTATTGAATATCCTTATTTCAGGATTTTCCCTTATTCCAGGAAATGTTGTTTATAGAGGATCTAACGCCTACACCAGGAGTTGTATGTCCTTGAGAAAGATAGATGTAACACATCAATGTTACATCTTTAAGAAGAATCACCACCCGCAGTCCTTCAGATTCTGCTGAATATCCTTATTTCAGGAAATGTTGTTACTAGAGGAGCTAACGCCTAAACCAAGAGTTGTATGTCCTTGAGAAAGATAGATGTAACACCTCACTGTTTCATCTTGAAGAAGAATCACCACCCGCAGGCCTTCAGATTATGCTGAATATCCTTATTTCAGGATTTTTTCCTTATTTCAGGAAATGCTATTTCTGGAGGAGCTAACACCTAAACCAGGAGTTGTATATCCTTGAGTAATATAGATGTAACACCTCAATTTTGCATCTTGAAGAAGAATCACCACCCGCGGGCCTTCGGATTCTATTGAATATCCTTATTTCAGGATTTTCCCTTATTCCAGGAAATGTTGTTTATAGAGGATCTAACGCCTAAACCAAGAGTTGTATGTCCTTGAGAAAGATAGATGTAACACCTCACTGTTTCATCTTGAAGAAGAATCACCACCCGCAGGCCTTCGGATTATGCTGAATATCCTTATTTCAGAATTTTTCCTTATTTCAAGAATTTCTGTTTCTGGAGGAGCTAACGCCTAAACCAGGTGTTGTATGTCCTTGAGAAAAATAGATGTAACACCTCAATGTTGCATCTTGAAGAAGAATCACCACCCGCGGGCCTTCGGATTCTGCTGAATATCCTTATTTCAGGATTTTCCCTTATTCCAGGAAATGTTGTTTTTAGAGGATCTAACGCCTACACCAGGAGTTGTATGTCCTTGAGAAAGATAGATGTAACACCTCAATGTTGCATCTTGAAGAAGAATCACCACCCGCAGGGCTTCGGATTCTGCTAAATATCCTTATTTCATGATTTTTCCTTATTTCAGGAAATGTTGTTTCTGGAGGAGCTAACTCCTAATCCATGAGTTGTATGTCCTTGAGAAAGATAGATGTAACACATCAATGTTGCATCTTGAAGAAGAATCACCACCCGCAGGCCTTCAGATTATGCTGAATATCCTTATTTCAGGATTTTTTCCTTATTTCAGGAAATGCTATTTCTGGAGGAGCTAACGCCTAAACCAGGAGTTATATATCCTTGAGTAATATAGATGTAACACCTCAATTTTGCATCTTGAAGAAGAATCACCACCCGCGGGCCTTCGGATTCTATTGAATATCCTTATTTCAGGATTTTCCCTTATTCCAGGAAATGTTGTTTATAGAGGATCTAACGCCTACACCAGGAGTTGTATGTCCTTGAGAAAGATAGATGTAACACATCAATGTTGCATCTTTAAGAAGAATCACCACCCGCAGGCCTTCAGATTCTGCTGAATATCCTTATTTCAGGAAATGTTGTTTCTAGAGGAGCTAACGCCTAAACCAAGAGTTGTATGTCCTTGAGAAAGATAGATGTAACACCTTAATGTTTCATCTTGAAGAAGAATCACCACCCGCAGGCCTTCGGATTATGCTGAATATCCTTATTTCAGGATTTTTCCTTATTTCAAGAATTTCTATTTCTGGAGGAGCTAACGCCTAAACCAGGAGTTGTATGTCCTTGAGAAAGATAGATGTAACACCTCAATGTTGCATCTTGAAGAAGAATCACCACCCGCGGGCCTTCGGATTCTGCTGAATATCCTTATTTCAGGATTTTCCCTTATTCCAAGAAATGTTGTTTTTAGAGGATCTAACGCCTACACCAGGAGTTGTATGTCCTTGAGAAAGATAGATGTAACACATCAATGTTGCATCTTGAAGAAGAATCACCACCCGCAGGCCTTCAGATTCTGCTGAATATCCTTATTTCAGGATTTTTTCCTTATTTCAGGAAATGCTGTTTCTGGAGGAGCTAACGCCTAAACCAGGAGTTGTATGTCCTTGAGAAATATAGATGTAACACCTCAATGTTGCATCTTGAAGAAGAATCACCACCCGCGGGCCTTCGGATTTTGTTGAATATCCTTATTTTAGGATTTTCCCTTATTCCAGGAAATGTTGTTTATAGAGGATCTAACGCCTACACCAGGAGTTGTATGTCCTTGAGAAAGATAGATGTAACACCTCAATGTTGCATCTTGAAGAAGAATGACCACCTGCGGGCCTTCAGATTCTGCTGAATATCCTTATTTCAGGATTTTTCCTTATTTCAGGAAATGCTGTTTCTGGAGGATCTAACGCCTAAACCAAGAGTTGCATGTCCTCGAGAAAGATAGATGTAACACCCCAATGTTGCATCTTGAAGAAGAATCACCACCTGCGGGCCTTCGGATTCTGCTGAATATCCTTATTTAAGGATTTTTCCTTATTTTAGGAAATGTTGTTTCTGGAGGAGCTAACGCCTAAACCAAGAGTTGTATGTCCTTGAGAAAAATAGATGTAACTCCTCAATGTTGCATCTTGAAGAAGAATCCCCACCCGCAAGCCTTCGGATTCTGTTGAATATCCTTATTTCAGTTTTTTTTCCTTATTTCAGAAAATAGCTGTAACACCTCAGTGTTGCACCTTGAAGAAGAATCACCACCCGCGGGCCTTCGGATTCTGCTGAATATCCTTATTTCAGGATTTTCCCTTATTCCAGGAAATGTTGTTTTTAGAGGAGCTAACGCCTACACCAGGAGTTGTATGTCCTTGAGAAAGATAGATGTAACACATCAATGTTACATCTTTAAGAAGAATCACCACCCGCAGGCCTTCAGATTCTGCTGAATATCCTTATTTCAGGAAATGTTGTTTCTGGAGGAGCTAACGCCTAAACCAAGAGTTGTATGTCCTTGAGAAAGATAGATGTAACACCTCACTGTTTCATCTTGAAGAAGAATCACCACCCGCAGGCCTTCAGATTATGCTGAATATCCTTATTTCAGAATTTTTCCTTATTTCAATAATTTCTGTTTCTGGAGGAGCTAACGCCTAAACCAGGAGTTGTATGTCCTTGAGAAAAATAGATGTAACACCTCAATGTTGCATCTTGAAGAAGAATCACCACCCGCGGGCCTTCGGATTCTGCTGAATATCCTTATTTCAGGATTTTCCCTTATTCCAGGAAATGTTGTTTTTAGAGGATCTAACGCCTACACCAGGAGTTGTATGTCCTTGAGAAAGATAGATGTAACACCTCAATGTTGCATCTTGAAGAAGAATCACCACCCCCAGGGTTTCGGATTCTGCTGAATATCCTTATTTCATGATTTTTCCTTATTTCAGGAAATGTTGTTTCTGGAGGAGCTAACTCCTAATCCATGAGTTGTATGTCCTTGAGAAAGATAGATGTAACACATCAATGTTGCATCTTGAAGAAGAATCACCACCCGCAGGCCTTCAGATTATGCTGAATATCCTTATTTCAGGATTTTTTCCTTATTTCATGAAATGCTATTTCTGGAGGAGCTAACACCTAAACCAGGAGTTGTATATCCTTGAGTAATATAGATGTAACACCTCAATTTTGCATCTTGAAGAAGAATCACCACCCGCGGGCCTTCGGATTCTATTGAATATCCTTATTTCAGGATTTTCCCTTATTCCAGGAAATGTTGTTTATAGAGGTTCTAACGCCTACACCAGGAGTTGTATGTCCTTGAGAAAGATAGATGTAACACATCAATGTTGCATCTTTAAGAAGAATCACCACCCGCAGGCCTTCAGATTCTGCTGAATATCCTTATTTCAGGAAATGTTGTTTCTAGAGGAGCTAACGCCTAAACCAAGAGTTGTATGTCCTTGAGAAATATAGATGTAACACCTTAATGTTTCATCTTGAAGAAGAATCACCACCCGCAGGCCTTCGGATTATGCTGAATATCCTTATTTCAGGATTTTTCCTTATTTCAAGAATTTCTGTTTCTGGAGGAGCTAACGCCTAAACCAGGAGTTGTATGTCCTTGAGAAAGATAGATGTAACACCTCAATGTTGCATCTTGAAGAAGAATCACCACCCGCGGGCCTTCGGATTCTGCTGTATATCCTTATTTCAGGATTTTCCCTTATTCCAGGAAATGTTGTTTTTAGAGGATCTAACGCCTACACCAGGAGTTGTATGTCCTTGAGAAAGATAGATGTAACACATCAATGTTGCATCTTGAAGAAGAATCACCACCCGCAGGCCTTCAGATTCTGCTGAATATCCTTATTTCAGGATTTTTTCCTTATTTCAGGAAATGCTGTTTCTGGAGGAGCTAACGCCTAAACCAGGAGTTGTATGTCCTTGAGAAATATAAATGTAACACCTCAATGTTGCATCTTGAAGAAGAATCACCACCCGCGGGCCTTCGGATTTTGTTGAATATCCTTATTTCAGGATTTTCCCTTATTCCAGGAAATGTTGTTTATAGAGGATCTAACGCCTACACCAGGAGTTGTATGTCCTTGAGAAAGATAGATGTAACACCTCAATGTTGCATCTTGAAGAAGAATGACCACCTGCGGGCCTTCAGATTCTGCTGAATATCCTTATTTCAGGATTTTTCCTTATTTCAGGAAATGCTGTTTCTGGAGGATCTAACGCCTAAACCAAGAGTTGCATGTCCTCGAGAAAGATAGATGTAACACCCCAATGTTGCATCTTGAAGAAGAATCACCACCTGCGGGCCTTCGGATTCTGCTGAATATCCTTATTTAAGGATTTTTCCTTATTTTAGGAAATGTTGTTTCTGGAGGAGCTAACGCCTAAACCAAGAGTTGTATGTCCTTGAGAAAAATAGATGTAACTCCTCAATGTTGCATCTTGAAGAAGAATCCCCACCCGCAAGCCTTCGGATTCTGTTGAATATCCTTATTTCAGTTTTTTTTCCTTATTTCAGAAAATAGCTGTAACACCTCAGTGTTGCACCTTGAAGAAGAATCACCACCCGCGGGCCTTCGGATTCTGCTGAATATCCTTATTTCAGGATTTTCCCTTATTCCAGGAAATGTTGTTTTTAGAGGAGCTAACGCCTACACCAGGAGTTGTATGTCCTTGAGAAAGATAGATGTAACACATCAATGTTACATCTTTAAGAAGAATCACCACCCGCAGGCCTTCAGATTCTGCTGAATATCCTTATTTCAGGAAATGTTGTTTCTGGAGGAGCTAACGCCTAAACCAAGAGTTGTATGTCCTTGAGAAAGATAGATGTAACACCTCACTGTTTCATCTTGAAGAAGAATCACCACCCGCAGGCCTTCAGATTATGCTGAATATCCTTATTTCAGAATTTTTCCTTATTTCAATAATTTCTGTTTCTGGAGGAGCTAACGCCTAAACCAGGAGTTGTATGTCCTTGAGAAAAATAGATGTAACACCTCAATGTTGCATCTTGAAGAAGAATCACCACCCGCGGGCCTTCGGATTCTGCTGAATATCCTTATTTCAGGATTTTCCCTTATTCCAGGAAATGTTGTTTTTAGAGGATCTAACGCCTACACCAGGAGTTGTATGTCCTTGAGAAAGATAGATGTAACACCTCAATGTTGCATCTTGAAGAAGAATCACCACCCCCAGGGTTTCGGATTCTGCTGAATATCCTTATTTCATGATTTTTCCTTATTTCAGGAAATGTTGTTTCTGGAGGAGCTAACTCCTAATCCATGAGTTGTATGTCCTTGAGAAAGATAGATGTAACACATCAATGTTGCATCTTGAAGAAGAATCACCACCCGCAGGCCTTCAGATTATGCTGAATATCCTTATTTCAGGATTTTTTCCTTATTTCAGGAAATGCTATTTCTGGAGGAGCTAACACCTAAACCAGGAGTTGTATATCCTTGAGTAATATAGATGTAACACCTCAATTTTGCATCTTGAAGAAGAATCACCACCCGCGGGCCTTCGGATTCTATTGAATATCCTTATTTCAGGATTTTCCCTTATTCCAGGAAATGTTGTTTATAGAGGATCTAACGCCTACACCAGGAGTTGTATGTCCTTGAGAAAGATAGATGTAACACATCAATGTTGCATCTTTAAGAAGAATCACCACCCGCAGGCCTTCAGATTCTGCTGAATATCCTTATTTCAGGAAATGTTGTTTCTAGAGGAGCTAACGCCTAAACCAAGAGTTGTATGTCCTTGAGAAATATAGATGTAACACCTTAATGTTTCATCTTGAAGAAGAATCACCACCCGCAGGCCTTCGGATTATGCTGAATATCCTTATTTCAGGATTTTTCCTTATTTCAAGAATTTCTGTTTCTGGAGGAGCTAACGCCTAAACCAGGAGTTGTATGTCCTTGAGAAAGATAGATGTAACACCTCAATGTTGCATCTTGAAGAAGAATCACCACCCGCGGGCCTTCGGATTCTGCTGTATATCCTTATTTCAGGATTTTCCCTTATTCCAGGAAATGTTGTTTTTAGAGGATCTAACGCCTACACCAGGAGTTGTATGTCCTTGAGAAAGATAGATGTAACACATCAATGTTGCATCTTGAAGAAGAATCACCACCCGCAGGCCTTCAGATTCTGCTGAATATCCTTATTTCAGGATTTTTTCCTTATTTCAGGAAATGCTGTTTCTGGAGGAGCTAACGCCTAAACCAGGAGTTGTATGTCCTTGAGAAATATAAATGTAACACCTCAATGTTGCATCTTGAAGAAGAATCACCACCCGCGGGCCTTCGGATTTTGTTGAATATCCTTATTTCAGGATTTTCCCTTATTCCAGGAAATGTTGTTTATAGAGGATCTAACGCCTACACCAGGAGTTGTATGTCCTTGAGAAAGATAGATGTAACACCTCAATGTTGCATCTTGAAGAAGAATGACCACCTGCGGGCCTTCAGATTCTGCTGAATATCCTTATTTCAGGATTTTTCCTTATTTCAGGAAATGCTGTTTCTGGAGGATCTAACGCCTAAACCAAGAGTTGCATGTCCTCGAGAAAGATAGATGTAACACCCCAATGTTGCATCTTGAAGAAGAATCACCACCTGCGGGCCTTCGGATTCTGCTGAATATCCTTATTTAAGGATTTTTCCTTATTTTAGGAAATGTTGTTTCTGGAGGAGCTAACGCCTAAACCAAGAGTTGTAAGTCCTTGAGAAAGATAGATGTAACTCCTCAATGTTGCATCTTGAAGAAGAATCCCCACCCGCAGGCCTTCGGATTCTGTTGAATATCCTTATTTCAGTTTTTTTTCCTTATTTCAGAAAATAGCTGTAACACCTCAGTGTTGCACCTTGAAGAAGAATCACCACCCGCGGGCCTTCGGATTCTGCTGAATATCCTTATTTCAGGATTTTCCCTTATTCCAGGAAATGTTGTTTTTAGAGGAGCTAACGCCTACACCAGGAGTTGTATGTCCTTGAGAAAGATAGATGTAACACATCAATGTTACATCTTTAAGAAGAATCACCACCCGCAGGCCTTCAGATTCTGCTGAATATCCTTATTTCAGGAAATGTTGTTTCTAGAGGAGCTAACGCCTAAACCAAGAGTTGTATGTCCTTGAGAAAGATAGATGTAACACCTCACTGTTTCATCTTGAAGAAGAATCACCACCCGCAGGCCTTCGGATTATGCTGAATATCCTTATTTCAGAATTTTTCCTTATTTCAAGAATTTCTGTTTCCGGAGGAGCTAACGCCTAAACCAGGAGTTGTATGTCCTTGAGAAAAATAGATGTAACACCTCAATGTTGCATCTTGAAGAAGAATCACCACCCACGGGCCTTCGGATTCTGCTGAATATCCTTATTTCAGGATTTTCCCTTATTCCAGGAAATGTTGTTTTTAGAGGATCTAACGCCTACACCAGGAGTTGTATGTCCTTGAGAAAGATAGATGTAACACCTCAATGTTGCATCTTGAAGAAGAATCACCACCCGCAGGCCTTCGGATTCTGCTGAATATCCTTATTTCATGATTTTTCCTTATTTCAGGAAATGTTGTTTCTGGAGGAGCTAACTCCTAATCCATGAGTTGTATGTCCTTGAGAAAGATAGATGTAACACATCAACGTTGCATCTTGAAGAAGAATCACCACCCGCAGGCCTTCAGATTATGCTGAATATCCTTATTTCAGGATTTTTTCCTTATTTCAGGAAATGCTATTTCTGGAGGAGCTAACGCCTAAACCAGGAGTTGTATATCCTTGAGAAATATAGATGTAACACCTCAATGTTGCATCTTGAAGAAGAATCACCACCCGCGGGCCTTCGGATTTTGTTGAATATCCTTATTTCAGGATTTTCCCTTATTCCAGGAAATGTTGTTTATAGAGGATCTAACGCCTACACCAGGAGTTGTATGTCCTTGAGAAAGATAGATGTAACACCTCAATGTTGCATCTTGAAGAAGAATGACCACCTGCGGGCCTTCAGATTCTGCTGAATATCCTTATTTCAGGATTTTTCCTTATTTCAGGAAATGCTGTTTCTGGAGGATCTAACGCCTAAACCAAGAGTTGCATGTCCTCGAGAAAGATAGATGTAACACCCCAATGTTGCATCTTGAAGAAGAATCACCACCTGCGGGCCTTCGGATTCTGCTGAATATCCTTATTTAAGTATTTTTCCTTATTTTAGGAAATGTTGTTTCTGGAGGAGCTAACGCCTAAACCAAGAGTTGTATGTCCTTGAGAAAGATAGATGTAACTCCTCAATGTTGCATCTTGAAGAAGAATCCCCACCCGCAGGCCTTCGGATTCTGTTGAATATCCTTATTTCAGTTTTTTTTCCTTATTTCAGAAAATAGCTGTAACACCTCAGTGTTGCACCTTGAAGAAGAATCACCACCCGCGGGCCTTCGGATTCTGCTGAATATCCTTATTTCAGGATTTTCCCTTATTCCAGGAAATGTTGTTTTTAGAGGAGCTAACGCCTACACCAGGAGTTGTATGTCCTTGAGAAAGATAGATGTAACACATCAATGTTACATCTTTAAGAAGAATCACCACCCGCAGGCCTTCAGATTCTGCTGAATATCCTTATTTCAGGAAATGTTGTTTCTAGAGGAGCTAACGCCTAAACCAAGAGTTGTATGTCCTTGAGAAAGATAGATGTAAAACCTCACTGTTTCATCTTGAAGAAGAATCACCACCCGCAGGCCTTCGGATTATGCTGAATATCCTTATTTCAGAATTTTTCCTTATTTCAAGAATTTCTGTTTCTGGAGGAGCTAACGCCTAAACCAGGAGTTGTATGTCCTTGAGAAAAATAGATGTAACACCTCAATGTTGCATCTTGAAGAAGAATCACCACCCACGGGCCTTCGGATTCTGCTGAATATCCTTATTTCAGGATTTTCCCTTATTCCAGGAAATGTTGTTTTTAGAGGATCTAACGCCTACACCAGGAGTTGTATGTCCTTGAGAAAGATAGATGTAACACCTCAATGTTGCATCTTGAAGAAGAATCACCACCCGCAGGCCTTCGGATTCTGCTGAATATCCTTATTTCATGATTTTTCCTTATTTCAGGAAATGTTGTTTCTGGAGGAGCTAACTCCTAATCCATGAGTTGTATGTCCTTGAGAAAGATAGATGTAACACATCAATGTTGCATCTTGAAGAAGAATCACCACCCGCAGGCCTTCAGATTATGCTGAATATCCTTATTTCAGGATTTTTTCCTTATTTCAGGAAATGCTATTTCTGGAGGAGCTAACGCCTAAACCAGGAGTTGTATATCCTTGAGAAATATAGATGTAACACCTCAATGTTGCATCTTGAAGAAGAATCACCACCCGCGGGCCTTCGGATTCTATTGAATATCCTTATTTCAGGATTTTCCCTTATTCTAGGAAATGTTGTTTATAGAGGATCTATCGCCTACACCAGGAGTTGTATGTCCTTGAGAAAGATAGATGTAACACATCAATGTTGCATCTTTAAGAAGAATCACCACCCGCAGGCCTTCAGATTCTGCTGAATATCCTTATTTCAGGAAATGTTGTTTCTAGAGGAGCTAACGCCTAAACCAAGAGTTGTATGTCCTTGAGAAAGATAGATGTAACACCTTAATGTTTCATCTTGAAGAAGAATCACCACCCGCAGGCCTTCGGATTATGCTGAATATCCTTATTTCAGGATTTTTCCTTATTTCAAGAATTTCTGTTTCTGGAGGAGCTAACGCCTAAACCAGGAGTTGTATGTCCTTGAGAAAGATAGATGTAACACCTCAATGTTGCATCTTGAAGAAGAATCACCACCCGCGGGCCTTCGGATTCTGCTGAATATCCTTATTTCAGGATTTTCCCTTATTCCAGGAAATGTTGTTTTTAGAGGATCTAACGCCTACACCAGGAGTTGTATGTCCTTGAGAAAGATAGATGTAACACCTCAATGTTGCATCTTGAAGAAGAATCACCACCCGCAGGCCTTCGGATTATGCTGAATATCCTTATTTCATGATTTTTCCTTATTTCAGGAAATGTTGTTTCTGGAGGAGCTAACTCCTAATCCATGAGTTGTATGTCCTTGAGAAAGATAGATGTAACACATCAATGTTGCATCTTGAAGAAGAATCACCACCCGCAGGCCTTCGGATTCTGCTGAATATCCTTATTTCAGGATTTTTTCCTTATTTCAGGAAATGCTGTTTCTGGAGGAGCTAACGCCTAAACCAAGAGTTGTATGTCCTTGAGAAATATAGATGTAACACCTCAATGTTGCATCTTGAAGAAGAATCACCACCCGCGGGCCTGCGGATTCTGTTGAATATCCTTATTTCAGGATTTTCCCTTATTCCAGGAAATGTTGTTTATAGAGGATCTAACGCCTACACCAGGAGTTATATGTCCTTGAGAAAGATAGATGTAACACCTCAATGTTGCATCTTGAAGAAGAATGACCACCTGCGGGCCTTCAGATTCTGCTGAATATCCTTATTTCAGGATTTTTCCTTATTTCAGGAAATGCTGTTTCTGGAGGTTCTAACGCCTAAACCAAGAGTTGCATGTCCTCGAGAAAGATAGATGTAACACCTCAATGTTGCATCTTGAAGAATAATCACCACCCGCGGGCCTTCGGATTCTGCTGAATATCCTTATTTAAGGATTTTTCCTTGTTTTAGGAAATGTTGTTTCTGGAGGAGCTAACGCCTAAACCAAGAGTTGTATGTCCTTGAGAAAGATAGATGTAACTCCTCAATGTTGCATCTTGAAGAAGAATCCCCACCCGCCGGCCTTCGGATTCTGTTGAATATCCTTATTTCAGAAAATAGCTGTAACACCTCAGTGTTGCACCTTGAAGAAGAATCACCACCCGCGGGCCTTCGGATTCTGCTGAATATCCTTATTTCAGGATTTTCCCTTATTTCAGGAAATGTTGTTTTTAGAGGAGCTAACGCATACACCAGTAGTTGTATGTCCTTGAGAAAGATAGATGTAACACATCAATGTTGCATCTTTAAGAAGAATCACGACCCGCAGGCCTTCAGATTCTGCTGAATATCCTTATTTCAGGAAATGTTGTTTCTAGAGGAGTTAACGCCTAAACCAAGAGTTGTATGTCCTTGAGAAAGACAGATGTAACACCTCAATGTTGCATCTTGAAGAAGAATCACCACCCGCGGGCCTTCGGATTCTGCTGAATATCCTTATTTCAGGATTTTCCCTTATTCCAGGAAATGTTGTTTTTAGAGGATCTAACGCCTACACCAGGAGTTGTATGTCCTTGAGAAAGATAGATGTAACACCTCAATGTTGCATCATGAAGAAGAATCACCACCCGCAGGCCTTCGGATTCTGCTGAATATCCTTATTTCAGGATTTTTCCTTATTTCAGGAAATGTTGTTTCTGGAGGAGCTAACTCCTAATCCATGAGTTGTATGTCCTTGAGAAAGATAGATGTAACACATCAATGTTGCATCTTGAAGAAGAATCACCACCCGCAGGCCTTCAGATTCTGCTGAATATCCTTATTTCAAGATTTTTTCCTTATTTCAGGAAATGCTGTTTCTGGAGGAGCTAACGCCTAAACCAGGAGTTGTATGTCCTTGAGAAATATAGATGTAACACCTCAATGTTGCATCTTGAAGAAGAATCACCACCCGCGGGCCTGCGGATTCTGTTGAATATCCTTATTTCAGGATTTTCCCTTATTCCAGGAAATGTTGTTTATAGAGGATCTAACGCCTAAACCAAGAGTTGCATGTCCTCGAGAAAGATAGATGTAACACCTCAATGTTGCATCTTGAAGAAAAATCACCACCTGCGGGCCTTCGGATTCTGTTGAATATCCTTATTTAAGGATTTTTCCTTATTTTAGGAAATGTTGTTTCTGGAGGAGCTAACGCCTAAACCAAGAGTTGTATGTCCTTGAGAAAGATACATGTAACTCCTCAATGTTGCATCTTGAAGAAGAATCCCCACCCGCAGGCCTTCGGATTCTGTTGAATATCCTTATTTCAGAAAATAGCTGTAACACCTCAGTGTTGCACCTTGAAGAAGAATCACCACCCGCGGGCCTTCGGATTCTGCTGAATATCCTTATTTCAGGATTTTCCCTTATTCCAGGAAATGTTGTTTTTAGAGGAGCTAACGCCTACACCAGGAGTTGTATGTCCTTGAGAAAGATAGATGTAACACATCAATGTTGCATCTTTAAGAAGAATCACGACCCGCAGGCCTTCAGATTCTGCTGAATATCCTTATTTCAGGAAATGTTGTTTCTAGAGGAGCTAACACCTAAACCAAGAGTTGTATGTCCTTGAGAAAGATAGATGTAACACCTCAATGTTTCATCTTGAAGAAGAATCACCACCCGCAGGCCTTCGGATTATGCTGAATATCCTTATTTCTGGTTTTTTCCTTATTTCAAGAATTTCTGTTTCTGGAGGAGCTAACGCCTAAACCAGGAGTTGTATGTCCTTGAGAAAGATGGATGTAACACCTCAATGTTGCATCTTGAAGAAGAATCACCACCCGCGGGCCTTCGGATTCTGTTGAATATCCTTATTTCAGGATTTTCCCTTATTCCAGGAAATGTTGTTTTTAGAGGATCTAACGCCTACACCAGGAGTTGTATGTCCTTGAGAAAGATAGATGTAACACCTCAATGTTGCATCATGAAGAAGAATCACCACCCGCAGGCCTTCGGATTCTGCTGAATATCCTTATTTCAGGAAATGTTGTTTCTGGAGGAGCTAACTCCTAATCCATGAGTTGTATGTCCTTGAGAAAGATAGATGTAACACATCAATGTTGCATCTTGAAGAAGAATCACCACCCGCAGGCCTTCAGATTCTGCTGAATATCCTTATTTCAGGATTTTTTCCTTATTTCAGGAAATGCTGTTTCTGGAGGAGCTAACGCCTAAACCAGGAGTTGTATGTCCTTGAGAAATATAGATGTAACACCTCAATGTTGCATCTTGAAGAAGAATCACCACCCGCGGGCCTGCGGATTCTGTTGAATATCCTTATTTCAGGATTTTCCCTTATTCCAGGAAATGTTGTTTATAGAGTATCTAACGCCTACACCAGGAGTTGTATGTCCTTGAGAAAGATAGATGTAACACCTCAATGTTGCATCTTGAAGAAGAATGACCACCTGCGGGCCTTCAGATTCTGCTGAATATCCTTATTTGAGGATTTTTCCTTATTTTAGGAAATGCTGTTTCTGGAGGATCTAACGCCTAAACCAAGAGTTACATGTCCTCGAGAAAGATAGATGTAACACCTCAATGTTGCATCTTGAAGAAGAATCACCACCTGCGGGCCTTCGGATTCTGCTGAATATCCTTATTTGAGGATTTTTCCTTATTTTAGGAAATGTTGTTTCTGGAGGAGCTAACGCCTAAACCAAGAGTTGTATGTCCTTGAGAAAGATAAATGTAACTCCTCAATGTTGCATCTTGAAGAAGAATCCCCACCCGCAGGCCTTCGTATTTTGTTGAATATCCTTATTTAAGAAAATAGCTGTAACACCTCAGTGTTGCACCTTGAAGAAGAATCACCACCCGCGGGCCTTCGGATTCTGCTGAATATCCTTATTTCAGGATTTTCCCTTATTCCAGGAAATGTTGTTTTTAGAGGAGCTAACGCCTACACCAGGAGTTGTATGTCCTTGAGAAAGATAGATGTAACACATCAATGTTGCATCTTTAAGAAGAATCACGACCCGCATGCCTTCAGATTCGGCTGAATATCCTTATTTCAGGAAATGTTGTTTCTAGAGGAGCTAACGCCTAAACCAAGAGTTGTATGTCCTTGAGAAAGATAGATGTAACACCTCAATGTTTCATCTTGAAGAAGAATCACCACCCGCAGGCCTTCGGATTATGCTGAATATCCTTATTTCAGGATTTTTCCTTATTTCAAGAATTTCTGTTTCTGGAGGAGCTAACGCCTAAACCAGGAGTTGTATGTCCTTGAGAAAGATAGATGTAACACCTCAATGTTGCATCTTGAAGAAGAACCACCACCCGCGGGCCTTCGGATTCTGCTGAATATCCTTATTTCAGGATATTCCCTTATTCCAGGAAATGTTGTTTTTAGAGGATCTAACGCCTACACCAGGAGTTGTATGTCCTTGAGAAAGATAGATGTAACACCTTAATGTTGCATCTTGAAGAAGAATCACCACCCGCAGGCCTTCGGATTCTGCTGAATATCCTTATTTTAGGATTTTTCCTTATTTCAGGAAATGTTGTTTCTGGAGGAGCTAACTCCTAATCCATGAGTTGTATGTCCTCGAGAAAGATAGATGTAACACATCAATGTTGCATCTTGAAGAAGAATCACCACCCGCAGGCCTTCAGATTCTGCTGAATATCCTTATTTCAGGATTTTTTCCTTATTTCAGGAAATGCTGTTTCTGGAGGAGCTAAGGCCTAAACCAGGAGTTGTATGTCCTTGAGAAATATAGATGTAACACCTCAATGTTGCATCTTGAAGAAGAATCACCACCCGCGGGCCTTCGGATTCTGTTGAATATCCTTATTTCAGGATTTTCCCTTATTCCAGGAAATGTTGTTTATAGAGGATCTAACGCCTACACCAGGAGTTGTATGTCCTTGAGAAAGATAGATGTAACACCTCAATGTTGCATCTTGAAGAAGAATGACCACCTGCGGGCCTTCAGATTCTGCTGAATATCCTTATTTCAGGATTTTTCCTTATTTCAGGAAATGCTGTTTCTGGAGGATCTAACGCCTAAACCAAGAGTTGCATGTCCTCGAGAAAGATAGATGTAACACCTCAATGTTGCATTTTGAAGAAGAATCACCACATGCGGGCCTTCGGATTCTGCTGAATATCCTTATTTAAGGATTTTTCCTTATTTTAGGAAATGTTGTTTCTGGAGGAGCTAACGCCTAAACCAAGAGTTGTATGTCCTTGAGAAAGATAAATGTAACTCCTCAATGTTGCATCTTGAAGAAGAATCCCCACCCGCAGGCTTTCGGATTATGTTGAATATCCTTATTTCAGGATTTTCCCTTATTCCAGGAAATTTTGTTTTTAGAGGAGCTAACGCCTACACCAGGAGTTGTATGTCCTTGAGAAAGATAGATGTAACACATCAATGTTGCATCTTTAAGAAGAATCACCACCCGCAGGCCTTCAGATTCTGCTGAATATCCTTATTTCAGGAAATGTTGTTTCTAGAGGAGCTAACGCCTAAACCAAGAGTTTTATGTCCTTGAGAAAGATAGATGTAACACCTCAATGTTTCATCATGAAGAAGAATCACCACCCGCAGGCCTTCAGATTCTGCTGAATATCCTTATTTCATGATTTTTTCCTTATTTCAGGAAATGCTGTTTCTGGAGGAGCTAACGCCTAAACCAGGAGTTGTATGTCCTTGAGAAATATAGATGTAACACCTCAATGTTGCATCTTTAAGAAGAATCACCACCCGCGGGCCTTCGGATTCTGTTGAATATCCTTATTTCAGGATTTTCCCTTATTCCAGGAAATGTTGTTTATATAGGATCTAACGCCTACACCAGGAGTTGTATGTCCTTGAGAAAGATAGATGTAACACCTCAATGTTGCATCTTGAAGAAGAATCACCACCCGCAGGCCTTCGGATTCTGTTGAATATCCTTATTTCAGGATTTTCCCTTATTCTAGGAAATGTTGTTTATAGAGGATCTAACGCCTACACCAGGAGTTGTATGTCCTTGACAAAGATAGATGTAACACCTCAATGTTGCATCTTGAAGAAGAATACCACCTGCGGGCCTTCAGATTCTGCTGAATATCCTTATTTCAGGATTTTTCCTTATTTCAGGAAAAGCTGTTTCTGGAGGATCTAACGCCTAAACCAAGAGTTGCATGTCCTCGAGAAAGATAGATGTAACACCTCAATGTTGCATCTTAAAGAAGAATCACCACCTGCGGGCCTTCGGATTCTGCTGAATATCCTTATTTAAGGATTTTTCCTTATTTTAGGAAATGTTGTTTCTAGAGGAGCTAACACCTAAACCAAGAGTTGTATGTCCTTGAGAAAGATAGATGTAACTCCTCAATGTTGCATCTTAAAGAAGAATCCCCACCCGCAGGCCTTCGGATTCTGTTGAATATCCTTATTTCAGGATTTTTTCCTTATTTCAGAAAATAGCTGTAACACCTCAGTGTTGCACCTTGAAGAAGAATCACCACCCGCGGGCCTTCGGATTCTGCTGAATATCCTTATTTCAGGATTTTCCCTTATTCCAGGAAATGTTGTTTTTAGAGGAGCTAACGCCTACACCAGGAGTTGTATGTCCTTGAGAAAGATAGATGTAACACATCAATGTTGCATCTTTAAGAAGAATCACCACCCGCAGGCCTTCAGATTCTGCTGAATATCCTTATTTCAGGAAATGTTGTTTCCAGAGGAGATAACGCCTAAACCAAAAGTTGTATGTCCTTGAGAAAGATAGATGTAACACCTCAATGTTTCATCTTGAAGAAGAATCACCACCCGCAGGCCTTCGGATTATGCTGAATATCCTTATTTCAGGATTTTTCCTTATTTCAAGAATTTCTGTTTCTGGAGGAGCTAACGCCTAAACCAGGAGTTGTATGTCCTTGAGAAAGATAGATGTAACACCTCAGTGTTGCATCTTGAAGAAGAATCACCACCCGCGGGCCTTCGGATTCTGCTGAATCTCCTTATTTCAGGATATTCCCTTATTCCAGGAAATGTTGTTTTTAGAGGATCTAACGCCTACACCAGGAGTTGTATGTCCTTGAGAAAGATAGATGTAACACCTCAATGTTGCATCTTGAAGAAGAATGACCACCCGCAGGCCTTCGGATTCTGCTGAATATCCTTATTTCAGGATTTTTCCTTATTTCAGGAAATGTTGTTTCTGGAGGAGCTAACTCCTAATCCATGAGTTGTATGTCCTCGAGAAAGATAGATGTAACACATCAATGTTGCATCTTGAAGAAGAATCACCACCCGCAGGCCTTCAGATTCTGCTGAATATCCTTATTTCAGGATTTTTTCCTTATTTCAGGAAATGCTGTTTCTGGAGGAGCTAACGCCTAAACCAGGAGTTGTATGTCCTTGAGAAATATAGATGTAACACCTCAATGTTGCATCTTGAAGAAGAATCACCACCCGCGGGCCTTCGGATTCTGTTGAATATCCTTATTTCAGGATTTTCCCTTATTCCAGGAAATGTTGTTTATAGAGGATCTAACGCCTACACCAGGAGTTGTATGTCGTTGACAAAGATAGATGTAACTCCTCAATGTTGCATCTTGAAGAAGAATGACCACCTGCGGGCCTTCAGATTCTGCTGAATATCCTTATTTCAGGATTTTTCCTTATTTCAGGAAATGCTGTTTCTGGAGGATCTAACGCCTAAACCAAGAGTTGCATGTCCTCGAGAAAGATAGATGTAACACTCCAATGTTGCATTTTGAAGAAGAATCACCACCTGCGGGCCTTCGGATTCTGTTGAATATCCTTATTTAAGGATTTTTCCTTATTTTAGGAAATGTTGTTTCTGGAGGAGCTAACGCCTAAACCAAGAGTTGTATGTCCTTGAGAAAGATAAATGTAACTCCTCAATGTTGCATCTTGAAGAAGAATCCCAGCCCGCAGGCCTTCGGATTCTGTTGAATATCCTTATTTCAGGATTTTCCCTTATTCCAGGAAATTTTGTTTTTAGAGGAGCTAACGCCTACACCAGGAGTTGTATGTCCTTGAGAAAGATAGATGTAACACATCAATGTTGCATCTTTAAGAAGAATCACCACCCGCAGGCCTTCAGATTCTGCTGAATATCCTTATTTCAGGAAATGTTGTTTCTAGAGGAGCTAACGCCTAAACCAAGAGTTTTATGTCCTTGAGAAAGATAGATGTAACACCTCAATGTTCCATCATGAAGAAGAATCACCACCCGCAGGCCTTCAGATTCTGCTGAATATCCTTATTTCATGATTTTTTCCTTATTTCAGGAAATGCTGTTTCTGGAGGAGCTAACGCCTAAACCAGGAGTTGTATGTCCTTGAGAAATATAGATGTAACACCTCAATGTTGCATCTTTAAGAAGAATCACCACCCGCGGGCCTTCGGATTCTGTTGAATATCCTTATTTCAGGATTTTCCCTTATTCCAGGAAATGTTGTTTATAGAGGATCTAACGCCTACACCAGGAGTTGTATGTCCTTGACAAAGATAGATGTAACACCTCAATGTTGCATCTTGAAGAAGAATGACCACCTGCGGGCCTTCAGATTCTGCTGAATATCCTTATTTCAGGATTTTTCCTTATTTCAGGAAAGGCTGTTTCTGGAGGATCTAACGCCTAAACCAAGAGTTGCATGTCCTCGAGAAAGATAGATGTAACACCTCAATGTTGCATCTTAAAGAAGAATCACCACCCGCGGGCCTTCGGATTATGCTGAATATCCTTATTTAAGGATTTTTCCTTATTTTAGGAAATGTTGTTTCTGGAGGAGCTAACACCTAAACCAAGAGTTGTATGTCCTTGAGAAAGATAGATGTAACTCCTCAATGTTGCATCTTGAAGAAGAATGACCACCTGCGGGCCTTCAGATTCTGCTGAATATCCTTATTTCAGGATTTTTCCTTATTTCAGGAAAAGCTGTTTCTGGAGGATCTAACGCCTAAACCAAGAGTTGCATGTCCTCGAGAAAGATAGATGTAACACCTCAATGTTGCATCTTAAAGAAGAATCACCACCTGCGGGCCTTCGGATTCTGCTGAATATCCTTATTTAAGGATTTTTCCTTATTTTAGGAAATGTTGTTTCTAGAGGAGCTAACACCTAAACCAATAGTTGTATGTCCTTGAGAAAGATAGATGTAACTCCTCAATGTTGCATCTTAAAGAAGAATCCCCACCCGCAGGCCTTCGGATTCTGTTGAATATCCTTATTTCAGGATTTTTTCCTTATTTCAGAAAATAGCTGTAACACCTCAGTGTTGCACCTTGAAGAAGAATCACCACCCGCGGGCCTTCGGATTCTGCTGAATATCCTTATTTCAGGATTTTCCCTTATTCCAGGAAATGTTGTTTATAGAGGATCTAACGCCTACACCAGGAGTTATATGTCCTTGAGAAAGATAGATGTAACACCTCAATGTTGCATCTTGAAGAAGAATGACCACCTGCGGGCCTTCAGATTCTGCTGAATATCCTTATTTCAGGATTTTTCCTTATTTCAGGAAATGCTGTTTCTGGAGGATCTAACGCCTAAACCAAGAGTTGCATGTCCTCGAGAAAGATAGATGTAACACCTCAATGTTGCATTTTGAAGAAGAATCACCACCTGCGGGCCTTCGGATTCTGCTGAATATCCTTATTTAAGGATTTTTCCTTATTTTAGGAAATGTTGTTTCTGGAGGAGCTAACGCCTAAACCAAAGAGTTGTATGTCCTTGAGAAAGATAAATGTAACTCCTCAATGTTGCATCTTGAAGAAGAATCCCCACCCGCAGGCCTTCGGATTCTGTTGAATATCCTTATTTCAGGATTTTCCCTTATTCCAGGAAATTTTGTTTTTGGAGGAGCTAACGCCTACACCAGGAGTTTTATGTCCTTGAGAAAGATAGATGTAACACATCAATGTTGCATCTTTAAGAAGAATCACCACCCGCAGGCCTTCAGATTCTGCTGAATATCCTTATTTCAGGAAATGTTGTTTCTAGAGTAGCTAACGCCTAAACCAAGAGTTTTATGTCCTTGAGAAAGATAGATGTAACACCTCAATGTTTCATCATGAAGAAGAATCACCACCCGCAGGCCTTCAGATTCTGCTGAATATCCTTATTTCATGATTTTTTCCTTATTTCAGGAAATGCTGTTTCTGGAGGAGCTAACGCCTAAACCAGGAGTTGTATGTCCTTGAGAAATATAGATGTAACACCTCAATGTTGCATCTTTAAGAAGAATCACCACCCGCGGGCCTTCGGATTCTGTTGAATATCCTTATTTCAGGATTTTCCCTTATTCCAGGAAATGTTGTTTATATAGGATCTAACGCCTACACCAGGAGTTGTATGTCCTTGAGAAAGATAGATGTAACACCTCAATGTTGCATCTTGAAGAAGAATCACCACCCGCAGGCCTTCGGATTCTGTTGAATATCCTTATTTCAGGATTTTCCCTTATTCCAGGAAATGTTGTTTATAGAGGATCTAACGCCTACACCAGGAGTTGTATGTCCTTGACAAAGATAGATGTAACACCTCAATGTTGTATCTTGAAGAAGAATGACCACCTGCGGGCCTTCAGATTCTGCTGAATATCCTTATTTCCGGATTTTTCCTTATTTCAGGAAAGGCTGTTTCTGGAGGATCTAACTCCTAAACCAAGAGTTGCATGTCCTCGAGAAAGATAGATGTAACACCTCAATGTTGCATCTTAAAGAAGAATCACCACCTGCGGGCCTTCGGATTCTGCTGAATATCCTTATTTAAGGATTTTTCCTTATTTTAGGAAATGTTGTTTCTGGAGGAGCTAACACCTAAACCAAGAGTTGTATGTCCTTGAGAAAGATAGATGTAACTCCTCAATGTTGCATCTTGAAGAAGAATGACCACCTGCGGGCCTTCAGATTCTGCTGAATATCCTTATTTCAGGATTTTTCCTTATTTCAGGAAAAGCTGTTTCTGGAGGATCTAACGCCTAAACCAAGAGTTGCATGTCCTCGAGAAAGATAGATGTAACACCTCAATGTTGCATCTTAAAGAAGAATCACCACCTGCGGGCCTTCGGATTCTGTTGAATATCCTTATTTCAGGATTTTCCCTTATTCCAGGAAATGTTGTTTATATAGGATCTAACGCCTACACCAGGAGTTGTATGTCCTTGAGAAAGATAGATGTAACACCTCAATGTTGCATCTTGAAGAAGAATCACCACCCGCAGGCCTTCGGATTCTGTTGAATATCCTTATTTCAGGATTTTCCCTTATTCCAGGAAATGTTGTTTATAGAGGATCTAACGCCTACACCAGGAGTTGTATGTCCTTGACAAAGATAGATGTAACACCTCAATGTTGCATCTTGAAGAAGAATGACCACCTGCGGGCCTTCAGATTCTGCTGAATATCCTTTTTTCAGGATTTTTCCTTATTTCAGGAAAGGCTGTTTCTGGAGGATCTAACTCCTAAACCAAGAGTTGCATGTCCTCGAGAAAGATAGATGTAACACCTCAATGTTGCATCTTAAAGAAGAATCACCACCTGCGGGCCTTCGGATTCTGCTGAATATCCTTATTTAAGGATTTTTCCTTATTTTAGGAAATGTTGTTTCTGGAGGAGCTAACACCTAAACCAAGAGTTGTATGTCCTTGAGAAAGATAGATGTAACTCCTCAATGTTGCATCTTGAAGAAGAATGACCACCTGCGGGCCTTCAGATTCTGCTGAATATCCTTATTTCAGGATTTTTCCTTATTTCAGGAAAAGCTGTTTCTGGAGGATCTAACGCCTAAACCAAGAGTTGCATGTCCTCGAGAAAGATAGATGTAACACCTCAATGTTGCATCTTAAAGAAGAATCACCACCTGCGGGCCTTCGGATTCTGCTGAATATCCTTATTTAAGGATTTTTCCTTATTTTAGGAAATGTTGTTTCTAGAGGAGCTAACACCTAAACCAAGAGTTGTATGTCCTTGAGAAAGATACATGTAACTCCTCAATGTTGCATCTTAAAGAAGAATCCCCACCCGCAGGCCTTCGGATTCTGTTGAATATCCTTATTTCAGGATTTTTTCCTTATTTCAGAAAATAGCTGTAACACCTCTGTGTTGCACCTTGAAGAAGAATCACCACCCGCGGGCCTTCGGATTCTGCTGAATATCCTTATTTCAGGATTTGCCCTTATTCCAGGAAATGTTGTTTTTAGAGGAGCTAACGCCTACACCAGGAGTTGTATGTCCTCGAGAAAGATAGATGTAACACATCAATGTTGCATCTTTAAGAAGAATCACCACCCGCAGGCCTTCGGATTATGCTGAATATCCTTATTTCAGGATTTTTCCTTATTTCAAGAATTTCTGTTTCTGGAGGAGCTAACGCCTAAACCAGGAGTTGTATGTCCTTGAGAAAGATAGATGTAACACCTCAATGTTGCATCTTGAAGAAGAATCACTACCCGCGGGCCTTCGGATTCTGCTGAATATCCTTATTTCAGGATTTTCCCTTATTCCAGGAAATGTTGTTTTTAGAGGATCTAACGCCTACACCAGGAGTTGTATGTCCTTGAGAAAGATAGATGTAACACCTCAATGTTGCATCTTGAAGAAGAATCACCACCCGCAGGCCTTCAGATTCTGCTGAATATCCTTATTTCAGGATTTTTTCCTTATTTCAGGAAATGCTGTTTCTGGAGGAGCTAACGCCTAAACCAGGAGTTGTATGTCCTTGAGAAATATAGATGTACACTAGTGCAGAAAACACTTTTTACTACTGTCCAAATGCACCTTTTACATTTGGCTCCGGTTAGTCATAAACGTACGAGTCATAGTAAGTTGGACACTTTTAACTACTGGCTCTGTCAGATGTAAAAGGTGCACGTTTAACATCTGTTTCTTATTTCCGTCAGATGTAAAAGGTGCAAGTTTCAATTTTTTAAAAAATTAAATTGAACTTTTTACATCTGACGTGCCATTTTCTCAGATGTAAAAACGTCCGTTTTCACATCAGTCCAAATTATCCACAGATGTAAAAGCTCCACGTTTTTTTTTATAAAAATCCTGCATATTTTTTTTTCAAATCCTGAATTTCTTTTTTTACTCATATGCTAGCATCGAAAGTATAACTTGCAACAAAGATAACCCACAGGCCAGTATTCAAAACATAACTTCACAACAAACACCGTCCAAAATTAAAAATCAAGAACATAATACTACAAATTCCATATCATTCAACCTCCAAATTAAGGCAAATAGAAATGTAATTGATACAACCATACACCATCCAAAATGAAAATCAAAACAATTCATAACACAATAACTTTACACAAACCTAACTCCCTTCCTAAATCAAGATAGTTCACCACACTAACATGACTAAAATGTCAAAGCCTAATACTCACTAAATTAAAATCGCAATGTACAATAGCACCATACATCCCTCCCTAAATTGCAGCAGCAACACTGTCATCAAAATCAAGACAGTTCACAAGGCCTAAGTGCTCCTAAATACCATCTTACCAAAACTCATTGATGGCTACTGCCTACTTTTGATAATTTCCTTTTTCAAGCTGATAACTTCCTTTGGGAGCTCAAGCCTATTTTTGCTTTCCTTTATGATTTGCTTCTAAAGAGTTTGAAGTTTCATTCTGATACATCTACCTGGCATTAACTCTTTGAAGCTTGCATCTGCACAAATTAATACAACTAAATCAAAACAAAAACCCTTTGGATTCTTTCACTAATTAAACACCACAAAATTATAATTAAACTTACAAAATTAACAGTCCATTATCATCAGACTATATCATCAAAATAAGAAGTTAATGGACTGTTTAAAATAATCAACTAACATGAGCAGTTACCTTCAGAAAAGTTTTCAACTATGGATAAAGGCAAACAACAAGCTGAAATTCCCATTCCATAAAAAAATCAGTGGCATGAATAAATTTTTAGCAAACATAATAACTCAACATCCAACATTATTCAATAGATGCTAATGGATATTTCAAAGCAATATACACAAAAAATAAGTTCGATAAAGATCACAAAAACAAATTCAAGCTTTTTTTTGTAAAATCAAAATTTTATGAAAGGTGAATTGGCACAAGAAGTGCTAAATTCACTCAAAGGAGCAAGTCTGATACAAAGAAAACAACAGAAATTGAAATAACCCTCCCTGCAAACAATGGGCTGACAGTGAACAAAGAAAGAGTCTCTACTAAGATACTAGATCACAAAGAAAGAGTTTGTGGGTCTGTTCTCTTTCTGCTGGGGCGTGTTTTTTTTCCTGCGTGCTGGTTGTTTTGGTTTTGTGGGTCTGTAATGTTTTGGCTACTGCTATGTATAGCTTTAGGCATGTAACTTTGGTGTTTTGTGGCTAGGATAGATTTGCAATTTAATTTGGTGCTTAGCTTGCTTTATTGGCTCCTGTTGGTCTTGTGTTTTTTCCTGATGTAAGTTTTGGCCTATAAGTACAACTTGTACTAATTAGTGCCTTTTAATAAAATTCATTAGCAGTTCAAAAAAAAAATCACAAGCCTTTATCCTTAGAAAAGAAACAGTAATACACAAATTGACAGCCCATATGCTTAGACAAAACCATTCCATGATAGTCAGGCAAAAGGAAATATACTTGTCTGCAAAATTTCATACCCGATACAGCTGGATGACTATGTTGAAGGGCTACTCATAATCTCAACACTGCAGAACAATGATAACAGCAAAAGCTCCTGATATATATCACCTTAGGATCTCGCGTCACACCACTAATTAACACTCAAGCTTCAGTAGCGTCACTGCTTCCGTCCGGACAGAGACCTTATGAGATTCAACCAAGAACATTCTACATAATCATGAGTTTTGCGCGCAACAATTCCACTTTTACCAAACTCAGCACCTTTACTTTTAAACAAAACAACGACAACAGCAGCATAAACACTAACAGATTACCATAAAATGTAAAATATAAAATATAACATTCACAAGTAATAAACAAAACCAAGACAAGGAGAAAGAAACAAGAAATGTCACCAAACCTTGTCTTTAACCATCGAGCAATGCAGAACATGAAGATGGTAACTCCAAGATCATTTTTGGAATTTTGTAAAGTAATTGTATGACACCCAACTTGAAGACACGTCAATATCAACAATGTTACAAAACCTGTTTAAAAGAAAGCAAAAGCACAAATGAAACACACCAGTGCAATCAACAACACACCATAAGCAAATTGAACCTTGCATGTCAATCTACCTAAAAATCAGCTCCAAATTACTACCAAAATAGAACCTTGTTTATTTTAAAACTAATGATTTCTAAAGTATTGAAACTCTCCAAATTCATGAGACCAAGCCAAATTTAGCTTTTAGGAAGACAATGAAGGATATCTTAGTTCAGCAATAGGATCCATTTCAATCTCTGCACTCCCTGCAAAATGAACAGGGTTACACAAACTATTTGATAACAATGAGCTCATTTTGATCATTCGAATACCAATATTGTTGCAAAAGTCCAGGAGGAAAAGACAATAGTAATAAGCAATATAGTATCAATGAATCATTTTAAATTGTCCTGCACATCATCATCACTTTAAGATAAGTCAAATAGCAAACAAATTCTAAACTCATTGATGCATATTAAACACATTTGATGTATATTAAAGCCAAATTTCAAACAAATTTTAATTTACATTGTGAATCTATGCGAAGGAAGAAAGCAAAATAAATTGAATTGAAACCTAATGGAACAAGTAACATTCGGGCAAAAGAAAGGAAAAATCAGAAAAGAGAAAATTTAGGGCACAACAAGGCAAAATCAGAAAATAAATCATACATCTACGAGTTTGTGCGTGAACGACGGCGGCTTACACAAGAGACTGGTGAATCTGAAGCGGTGGCTCACACATCAGCTCCATGAGGGAAGAGAGACTGGTGGTTGAACGGTGGATCTGAAACAGAACACGAAGCTTCAAAGCTCACCATACCGGCACGAAACTTCGTTCAATCGCAAACAGAACAGACACAAAACTTCATTCAATCGCAAAAACGAAGAACAGTTCACGAACAGGAGTGAGATTGGCGAGTTAGGGTTTCAGTGAGAATGAGAGAACAAATTGACAGCGGTTCCGTCCGAGTAGGGTAGATGATAGCGATTCTGTGAGCGATTCTGAGAGTTCGGTGAGAGTGAGATAGCGCGATTCTGAGAGTTCGGTGAGAGTGAGAACGAATTGTGAGAGTTAGAGTTAGGGTTCGTGAAAGTGAAGGCTGAGAGCGATGGAAGCTGATTCTGTGAGCAATCGTGTGAAGGCTGAGGGCGATGGAAGATCGATTTAGGGTTCGTACGTGAAAGTGAAGATGGAATAAGCTACTGTACGCGTAAAAGAAAGGTTAAGAAAATAAAAATAAAAATAAAATAAATTTTAAGGATTTTTACTACTGAGGATAATATGGTCAGATGTAAACTTATTTTAGATAGTTTTCACAATAATTACGGGACTGCCACCGTGTTAAATTTTGCATCTGGGATATTATGGCTAGTTGTAAAATGTTATGTTTATTTGTTTTTTACTACTGGGAAAATTGAAATCAGTTGTAAAACGTATTCCATATATTTTTTCACATCTTGTTTTTTTTCCACAGATGTAAAAGCCTTATTAATAGGTGATATTTGTACTAGTGGTAACACCTCAATGTTGCATCTTGAAGAAGAATCACCACCCGCAGGCCTTCAAATTCTGCTGAATATCCTTATTTCAGGATTTTTTCCTTATTTCAGGAAATGCTGTTTCTGGAGGAGCTAACGCCTAAACCAGGAGTTGTATGTCCTTGAGAAATATAGATGTAACACCTCAATGTTGCATCTTGAAGAAGAATCACCACCCGCGGGCCTTCGGATTCTATTGAATATCCTTATTTCAGGATTTTCCCTTATTCCAGGAAATGTTGTTTATAGAGGATCTAACGCCTACACCAGGAGTTGTATGTCCTTGAGAAAGATAGATGTAACACATCAATGTTGCATCTTTAAGAAGAATCACCACCCGCAGGCCTTCAGATTCTGCTGAATATCCTTATTTCAGGAAATGTTGTTTCTAGAGGAGCTAACGCCTAAACCAAGAGTTGTATGTCCTTGAGAAAGATAGATGTAACACCTCAATGTTTCATCTTGAAGAAGAATCACCACCCGCAGGCCTTCGGATTATGCTGAATATCCTTATTTCAGGATTTTTCCTTATTTCAAGAATTTCTGTTTCTGGAGGAGCTAACGCCTAAACCAGGAGTTGTATGTCCTTGAGAAAGATAGATGTAACACCTCAATGTTGCATCTTGAAGAAGAATCACCACCCGCGGGCCTTCGGATTCTGCTGAATATCCTTATTTCAGGATTTTCCTTTATTCCAGGAAATGTTGTTTTTAGAGGATCTAACGCCTACACGAGGAGTTGTATGTCCTTGAGAAAGATAGATGTAACACCTCAATGTTGCATCTTGAAGAAGAATCACCACCCGCAGGACTTCGGATTCTGCTGAATATCCTTATTTCAGGATTTTTCCTTATTTCAGGAAATGTTGTTTCTGGAGGAGCTAACTCCTAATCCATGAGTTGTATGTCCTTGAGAAAGATAGATGTAACACATCAATGTTGCATCTTGAAGAAGAATCACCACCCGCAGGCCTTTCAGATTCTGCTGAATATCCTTATTTCAGGATTTTTTCCTTATTTCAGGAAATGCTGTTTCTGGAGGAGCTAACGCCTAAACCAGGAGTTGTATGTCCTTGAGAAATATAGATGTAACACCTCAATGTTGCATCTTGAAGAAGAATCACCACCCGCGGGCCTTCGGATTCTGTTGAATATCCTTATTTCAGGATTTTCCCTTATTCCAGGAAATGTTGTTTATAGAGGATCTAACGCCTACACCAGGAGTTGTATGTCCTTGAGAAAGATAGATGTAACACCTCAATGTTGCATCTTGAAGAAGAATGACCACCTGCGGGCCTTCAGATTCTGCTGAATATCCTTATTTCGGGATTTTTACTTATTTCAGGAAATGCTGTTTCCGGAGGATCTAACGCCTAAACCAAGAGTTGCATGTCCTCGAGAAAGATAGATGTAACACCTCAATGTTGCCTCTTGAAGAAGAATCACCACCTGCGGGCCTTCGGATTCTGCTGAATATCCTTATTTAAGGATTTTTCCTTATTTTAGGAAATGTTGTTTCTGGAGGTGCTAACGCCTAAACCAAGAGTTGTATGTCCTTGAGAAAGATAGATGTAACTCCTCAATGTTGCATCTTGAAGAAGAATCCCCACCCGCAGGCCTTCGGATTCTGTTGAATATCCTTATTTTAGGATTTTTTCCTTATTTCAGAAAATAGCTGTAACACCTCAGTGTTGCACCTTGAAGAAGAACCACCACCTGCGGGCCTTCGGATTCTGCTGAATATCCTTATTTCAGGATTTTCCCTTATTCTAGGAAATGTTGTTTTTAGAGGAGCTAACACCTACACCAGGAGTTGTATGTCCTTGAGAAAGATAGATGTAACACATCAATGTTGCATCTTTAAGAAGAATCACCACCCGCAGGCCTTCAGATTCTGCTGAATATCCTTATTTCAGGAAATGTTGTTTCTAGAGGAGCTAACGCCTAAACCAAGAGTTGTATGTCCTTGAGAAAGATAGATGTAACACCTCACTGTTTCATCTTGAAGAAGAATCACCACCCGCAGGCCTTCGGATTATGCTGAATATCCTTATTTCAGGATTTTTCCTTATTTCAAGAATTTCTGTTTCTGGAGGAGCTAACGCCTAAACCAGGAGTTGTATGTCCTTGAGAAAGATAGATGTATCACCACAATGTCGCATCTTGAAGAAGAATCACCACCCGCGGGCCCACGGATTCTGCTGAATATCCTTATTTCAGGATTTTCCCTTATTCCAGGAAATGTTGTTTTTAGAGGATCTAACGCCTACACCAGGAGTTGTATGTCCATGAGAAAGATAGATGTAACACCTCAATGTTGCATCTTGAAGAAGAATCACCACCCGCAGGCCTTCGGATTCTGCTGAATATCCTTATTTCATGATATTTCCTTATTTCAGGAAATGTTGTTTCTGGAGGAGCTAACTCCTAATCCATGAGTTGTATGTCCTTGAGAAAGATAGATGTAACACATCAATGTTGCATCTTGAAGAAGAATCACCACCCTCAGGCCTTCAGATTCTGCGGGATATCCTTATTTCAGGATTTTTTCGTTATTTCAGGAAATGCTGTTTCTGGAGGAGCTAACGCCTAAACCAGGAGTTGTATGTCCTTGAGAAATATAGATGTAACACCTCAATGTTGCATCTTCAAGAAGAATCACCACCCGCGGGCCTTCGGATTCTGGTGAATATCCTTATTTCAGGATTTTCCCTTATTCTAGGAAATGTTGTTTATAGGGGATCTAACGCCTACACCAGGAGTTGTATGTCCTTGAGAAAGATAGATGTAACACATCAATGTTGCATCTTTAAGAAGAATCACCACCCGCAGGCCTTCAGATTCTGCTGAATATCCTGATTTCAGGAAATGTTGTTTCTAGAGGAGCTAACGCATAAACCAAGAGTTGTATGTCCTTGAGAAATATAGATGTAACACCTTAATGTTTCATCTTGAAGAAGAATCACCACCCGCAGGCCTTCGGATTATGCTGAATATCCTTATTTCAGGATTTTTCCTTATTTCAAGAATTTCTGTTTCTGGAGGAGCTAACGCCTAAACCAGGAGTTTTATGTCCTTGAGAAAGATAGATGTAACACCTCAATGTTGCATCTTGAAGAAGAATCACCACCCGCAGGCCTTCGGATTCTGCTGAATATCCTTATTTCAGGATTTTTCCTTATTTCAGGAAATGTTGTTTCTGGAGGAGCTAACTCCTAATCCATGAGTTGTATGTCCTTGAGAAAGATAGATGTAACACATCAATGTTGCATCTTGAAGAAGAATCACCACCTGCGGGCCTTCAGATTCTGCTGAATATCCTTATTTCAGGAAATGCTGTTTCTGGAGGATCTAACGCTTAAACCAAGAGTTGCATGTCCTCGAGAAAGATAGATGTAACACCTCAATGTTGCCTCTTGAAGAAGAATCACCACCTGCGGGCCTTCGGATTCTGCTGAATATCGTTATTTAAGGATTTTTCCTTATTTTAGGAAATGTTGTTTCTGGAGGAGCTAACGCCTAAACCAACAGTTGTATGTCCTTGAGAAAGATAGATGTAACTCCTCAATGTTGCATCTTGAAGAAGAATCCCCACCCGCAGGCCTTCAGATTCTGCTGAATATCCTTATTTCAGGAAATGTTGTTTCTAGAGGAGCTAACGCATAAACCAAGAGTTGTATGTCCTTGAGAAATATAGATGTAACACCTTAATGTTTCATCTTGAAGAAGAATCACCACCCGCAGGCCTTCGGATTATGCTGAATATCCTTATTTCAGGATTTTTCCTTATTTCAAGAATTTCTGTTTCTGGAGGAGCTAACGCCTAAACCAGGAGTTGTATGTCCTTGAGAAATATAGATGTAACACCTCAATGTTGCATCTTGAAGAAGAATCACCACCCGCGGGCCTTCGGATTTTGTTGAATATCCTTATTTCAGGATTTTCCCTTATTCCAGGAAATGTTGTTTATAGAGGATCTAACGCCTACACCAGGAGTTGTATGTCCTTGAGAAAGATAGATGTAACACCTCAATGTTGCATCTTGAAGAAGAATGACCACCTGCGGGCCTTCAGATTCTGCTGAATATCCTTATTTCAGGATTTTGCCTTATTTCAGGAAATGCTGTTTCTGGAGGATCTAACGCTTAAACCAAGAGTTGCATGTCCTCGAGAAAGATAGATGTAACACCTCAATGTTGCCTCTTGAAGAAGAATCACCACCTGCGGGCCTTCGGATTCTACTGAATATCGTTATTTAAGGATTTTTCCTTATTTTAGGAAATGTTGTTTCTGGAGGAGCTAACGCCTAAACCAACAGTTGTATGTCCTTGAGAAAGATAGATGTAACTCCTCAATGTTGCATCTTGAAGAAGAATCCCCACCCGCAGGCCTTCGGATTCTGTTGAATATCCTTATATCAGGATTTTTTCCTTATTTCAGAAAATAGCTGTAACACCTCAGTGTTGCACCTTGAATAAGAACCACCACCCGCGGGCCTTCGGATTCTGCTGAATATCCTTATTTCAGGATTTTCCCTTATTCTTGGAAATGTTGTTTTTAGAGGAGCTAACGCCTACACCAGGAGTTGTATGTCCTTGAGAAAGATAGATGTAACACATCAATGTTGCATCTTTAAGAAGAATCACCACCCGCAGGCCTTCAGATTCTGCTGAATATCCTTATTTCAGGAAATGTTGTTTCTAGAGGAGCTAACGCCTAAACCAAGAGTTGTATGTCCATGAGAAAGATAGATGTAACACCTCACTGTTTCATCTTGAAGAAGAATCACCACCCGCAGGCCTTCGGATTATGCTGAATATCCTTATTTCAGGAAATGTTGTTTCTAGAGGAGCTAACGCCTAAACCAAGAGTTGTATGTCCTTGAGAAAGATAGATGTAACACCTCAATGTTGCATCTTGAAGAAGAATCACCACCCGCAGGCCTTCGGATTCTGCTGAATATCCTTATTTCAGGATTTTTCCTTATTTCAGGAAATGTTGTTTCTGGAGGAGCTAACTCCTAATCCATGAGTTGTATGTCCTTGAGAAAGATAGATGTAACACATCAATGTTGCATCTTGAAGAAGAATCACCACCCGCAGGCCTTTCAGATTCTGCTGAATATCCTTATTTCAGGATTTTTTCCTTATTTCAGGAAATGCTGTTTCTGGAGGAGCTAACGCCTAAACCAGGAGTTGTATGTCCTTGAGAAATATAGATGTAACACCTCAATGTTGCATCTTGAAGAAGAATCACCACCCGCGGGCCTTCGGATTCTGTTGAATATCCTTATTTCAGGATTTTCCCTTATTCCAGGAAATGTTGTTTATAGAGGATCTAACGCCTACACCAGGAGTTGTATGTCCTTGAGAAAGATAGATGTAACACCTCAATGTTGCATCTTGAAGAAGAATGACCACCTGCGGGCCTTCAGATTCTGCTGAATATCCTTATTTCTCGATTTTTACTTATTTCAGGAAATGCTGTTTCCGGAGGATCTAACGCCTAAACCAAGAGTTGCATGTCCTCGAGAAAGATAGATGTAACACCTCAATGTTGCCTCTTGAAGAAGAATCACCACCTGCGGGCCTTCGGATTCTGCTGAATATCCTTATTTAAGGATTTTTCCTTATTTTAGGAAATGTTGTTTCTGGAGGTGCTAACGCCTAAACCAAGAGTTGTATGTCCTTGAGAAAGATAGATGTAACTCCTCAATGTTGCATCTTGAAGAAGAATCCCCACCCGCAGGCCTTCGGATTCTGTTGAATATCCTTATTTCAGGATTTTTTCCTTATTTCAGAAAATAGCTGTAACACCTCAGTGTTGCACCTTGAAGAAGAACCACCACCTGCGGGCCTTCGGATTCTGCTGAATATCCTTATTTCAGGATTTTCCCTTATTCTAGGAAATGTTGTTTTTAGAGGAGCTAACACCTACACCAGGAGTTGTATGTCCTTGAGAAAGATAGATGTAACACATCAATGTTGCATCTTTAAGAAGAATCACCACCCGCAGGCCTTCAGATTCTGCTGAATATCCTTATTTCAGGAAATGTTGTTTCTAGAGGAGCTAACGCCTAAACCATGAGTTGTATGTCCTTGAGAAAGATAGATGTAACACCTCACTGTTTCATCTTGAAGAAGAATCACCACCCGCAGGCCTTCGGATTATGCTGAATATCCTTATTTCAGGATTTTTCCTTATTTCAAGAATTTCTGTTTCTGGAGGAGC
Organism: Trifolium repens; assembly: GCA_030408175.1. Classification (NCBI taxonomy): domain Eukaryota; kingdom Viridiplantae; phylum Streptophyta; class Magnoliopsida; order Fabales; family Fabaceae; genus Trifolium; species Trifolium repens. Next base: position 34,135,220 of record CP125838.1, on the reverse strand, counting down.
TAACGCCTAAACCAGGAGTTGTATGTCCTTGAGAAAGATAGATGTATCACCACAATGTCGCATCTTGAAGAAGAATCACCACCCGCGGGCCCACGGATTCTGCTGAATATCCTTATTTCAGGATTTTCCCTTATTCCAGGAAATGTTGTTTTTAGAGGATCTAACGCCTACACCAGGAGTTGTATGTCCTTGAGAAAGATAGATGTAACACCTCAATGTTGCATCTTGAAGAAGAATCACCACCCGCAGGCCTTCGGATTCTGCTGAATATCCTTATTTCATGATTTTTCCTTATTTCAGGAAATGTTGTTTCTGGAGGAGCTAACTCCTAATCCATGAGTTGTATGTCCTTGAGAAAGATAGATGTAACACATCAATGTTGCATCTTGAAGAAGAATCACCACCCTCAGGCCTTCAGATTCTGCGGGATATCCTTATTTCAGGATTTTTTCCTTATTTCAGGAAATGCTGTTTCTGGAGGAGCTAACGCCTAAACCAGGAGTTGTATGTCCTTGAGAAATATAGATGTAACACCTCAATGTTGCATCTTCAAGAAGAATCACCACCCGCGGGCCTTCGGATTCTGGTGAATATCCTTATTTCAGGATTTTCCCTTATTCCAGGAAATGTTGTTTATAGGGGATCTAACGCCTACACCAGGAGTTGTATGTCCTTGAGAAAGATAGATGTAACACATCAATGTTGCATCTTTAAGAAGAATCACCACCCGCAGGCCTTCAGATTCTGCTGAATATCCTTATTTCAGGAAATGTTGTTTCTAGAGGAGCTAACGCATAAACCAAGAGTTGTATGTCCTTGAGAAATATAGATGTAACACCTTAATGTTTCATCTTGAAGAAGAATCACCACCCGCAGGCCTTCGGATTATGCTGAATATCCTTATTTCAGGATTTTTCCTTATTTCAAGAATTTCTGTTTCTGGAGGAGCTAACGCCTAAACCAGGAGTTTTATGTCCTTGAGAAAGATAGATGTAACACCTCAATGTTGCATCTTGAAGAAGAATGACCACCTGCGGGCCTTCAGATTCTGCTGAATATCCTTATTTCTCGATTTTTACTTATTTCAGGAAATGCTGTTTCCGGAGGATCTAACGCCTAAACCAAGAGTTGCATGTCCTCGAGAAAGATAGATGTAACACCTCAATGTTGCCTCTTGAAGAAGAATCACCACCTGCGGGCCTTCGGATTCTGCTGAATATCCTTATTTAAGGATTTTTCCTTATTTTAGGAAATGTTGTTTCTGGAGGTGCTAACGCCTAAACCAAGAGTTGTATGTCCTTGAGAAAGATAGATGTAACTCCTCAATGTTGCATCTTGAAGAAGAATCCCCACCCGCAGGCCTTCGGATTCTGTTGAATATCCTTATTTCAGGATTTTTTCCTTATTTCAGAAAATAGCTGTAACACCTCAGTGTTGCACCTTGAAGAAGAACCACCACCTGCGGGCCTTCGGATTCTGCGGAATATCCTTATTTCAGGATTTTCCCTTATTCTAGGAAATGTTGTTTTTAGAGGAGCTAACACCTACACCAGGAGTTGTATGTCCTTGAGAAAGATAGATGTAACACATCAATGTTGCATCTTTAAGAAGAATCACCACCCGCAGGCCTTCAGATTCTGCTGAATATCCTTATTTCAGGAAATGTTGTTTCTAGAGGAGCTAACGCCTAAACCATGAGTTGTATGTCCTTGAGAAAGATAGATGTAACACCTCACTGTTTCATCTTGAAGAAGAATCACCACCCGCAGGCCTTCGGATTATGCTGAATATCCTTATTTCAGGATTTTTCCTTATTTCAAGAATTTCTGTTTCTGGAGGAGCTAACGCCTAAACCAGGAGTTGTATGTCCTTGAGAAAGATAGATGTATCACCACAGTGTCGCATCTTGAAGAAGAATCACCACCCGCGGGCCCACGGATTCTGCTGAATATCCTTATTTCAGGATTTTCCCTTATTCCAGGAAATGTTGTTTTTAGAGGATCTAACGCCTACACCAGGAGTTGTATGTCCTTGAGAAAGATAGATGTAACACCTCAATGTTGCATCTTGAAGAAGAATCACCACCCGCAGGCCTTCGGATTCTGCTGAATATCCTTATTTCATGATTTTTCCTTATTTCAGGAAATGTTGTTTCTGGAGGAGCTAACTCCTAATCCATGAGTTGTATGTCCTTGAGAAAGATAGATGTAACACATCAATGTTGCATCTTGAAGAAGAATCACCACCCTCAGGCCTTCAGATTCTGCGGGATATCCTTATTTCAGGATTTTTTCCTTATTTCAGGAAATGCTGTTTCTGGAGGAGCTAACGCCTAAACCAGGAGTTGTATGTCCTTGAGAAATATAGATGTAACACCTCAATGTTGCATCTTCAAGAAGAATCACCACCCGCGGGCCTTCGGATTCTGGTGAATATCCTTATTTCAGGATTTTCCCTTATTCCAGGAAATGTTGTTTATAGGGGATCTAACGCCTACACCAGGAGTTGTATGTCCTTGAGAAAGATAGATGTAACACATCAATGTTGCATCTTTAAGAAGAATCACCACCCGCAGGCCTTCAGATTCTGCTGAATATCCTTATTTCAGGAAATGTTGTTTCTAGAGGAGCTAACGCATAAACCAAGAGTTGTATGTCCTTGAGAAATATAGATGTAACACCTTAATGTTTCATCTTGAAGAAGAATCACCACCCGCAGGCCTTCGGATTATGCTGAATATCCTTATTTCAGGATTTTTCCTTATTTCAAGAATTTCTGTTTCTGGAGGAGCTAACGCCTAAACCAGGAGTTTTATGTCCTTGAGAAAGATAGATGTAACACCTCAATGTTGCATCTTGAAGAAGAATCACCACCCGCAGGCCTTCGGATTCTGCTGAATATCCTTATTTCAGGATTTTTCCTTATTTCAGGAAATGTTGTTTCTGGAGGAGCTAACTCCTAATCCATGAGTTGTATGTCCTTGAGAAAGATAGATGTAACACATCAATGTTGCATCTTGAAGAAGAATCACCACCTGCGGGCCTTCAGATTCTGCTGAATATCCTTATTTCAGGAAATGCTGTTTCTGTAGGATCTAACGCTTAAACCAAGAGTTGCATGTCCTAGAGAAAGATAGATGTAACATCTCAATGTTGCCTCTTGAAGAAGAATCACCACCTGCGGGCCTTCGGATTCTGCTGAATATCGTTATTTAAGGATTTTTCCTTATTTTAGGAAATGTTGTTTCTGGAGGAGCTAACGCCTAAACAAACAGTTGTATGTCCTTGAGAAAGATAGATGTAACTCCTCAATGTTGCATCTTGAAGAAGAATCCCCACCCGCAGGCCTTTAGATTCTGCTGAATATCCTTATTTCAGGAAATGTTGTTTCTAGAGGAGCTAACGCATAAACCGAGAGTTGTATGTCCTTGAGAAATATAGATGTAACACCTTAATGTTTCATCTTGAAGAAGAATCACCACCCGCAGGCCTTCGGATTATGCTGAATATCCTTATTTCAGGATTTTTCCTTATTTCAAGAATTTCTGTTTCTGGAGGAGCTAACGCCTAAACCAGGAGTTATATGTCCTTGAGAAATATAGATGTAACACCTCAATGTTGCATCTTGAAGAAGAATCACCACCCGCGGGCCTTCGGATTTTGTTGAATATCCTTATTTCAGGATTTTCCCTTATTCCAGGAAATGTTGTTTATAGAGGATCTAACGCCTACACCAGGAGTTGTATGTCCTTGAGAAAGATAGATGTAACACCTCAATGTTGCATCTTGAAGAAGAATGACCACCTGCGGGCCTTCAGATTCTGCTGAATATCCTTATTTCAGGATTTTTCCTTATTTCAGGAAATGCTGTTTCTGGAGGATCTAACGCTTAAACCAAGAGTTGCATGTCCTCGAGAAAGATAGATGTAACACCTCAATGTTGCCTCTTGAAGAAGAATCACCACCTGCGGGCCTTCGGATTCTACTGAATATCGTTATTTAAGGATTTTTCCTTATTTTAGGAAATGTTGTTTCTGGAGGAGCTAACGCCTAAACCAACTGTTGTATGTCCTTGAGAAAGATAGATGTAACTCCTCAATGTTGCATCTTGAAGAAGAATCCCCACCCGCAGGCCTTCGGATTCTGTTGAATATCCTTATATCAGGATTTTTTCCTTATTTCAGAAAATAGCTGTAACACCTCAGTGTTGCACCTTGAATAAGAACCACCACCCGCGGGCCTTCGGATTCTGCTGAATATCCTTATTTCAGGATTTTCCCTTATTCTAGGAAATGTTGTTTTTAGAGGAGCTAACGCCTACACCAGGAGTTGTATGTCCTTGAGAAAGATAGATGTAACACATCAATGTTGCATCTTTAAGAAGAATCACCACCCGCAGCCCTTCAGATTCTGCTGAATATCCTTATTTCAGGAAATGTTGTTTCTAGAGGAGCTAACGCCTAAACCAAGAGTTGTATGTCCATGAGAAAGATAGATGTAACACCTCACTGTTTCATCTTGAAGAAGAATCACCACCCGCAGGCCTTCGGATTATGCTGAATATCCTTATTTCAGGATTTTTCCTTATTTCAAGAATTTCTGTTTCTGGAGGAGCTAACACCTAAACCATGAGTTGTATGTCCTTGAGAAAGATAGATGTAACACCTCAATGTCGCATCTTGAAGAAGAATCACCACCCGCGGGCCTTCGGATTCTGCTGAATATCCTTATTTCAGGATTTTCCCTTATTCCAGGAAATGTTGTTTTTAGAGGATCTAACGCCTACACCAGGAGTTGTATGTCCTTGAGAAAGATAGATGTAACACCTCAATGTTGCATCTTGAAGAAGAATCACCACCCGCAGGCCTTCGGATTCTGCTGAATATCCTTATTTCATGATTTTTCCTTATTTCAGGAAATGTTGTTTCTGGAGGAGCTAACTCCTAATCCATGAGTTGTATGTCCTTGAGAAAGATAGATGTAACACATCAATGTTGCATCTTGAAGAAGAATCACCACCCGCAGGCCTTCAGATTCTGCTGAATATCCTTATTTCAGGATTTTTTCCTTATTTCAGGAAATGTTGTTTCTGGAGGAGCTAACGCCTAAACCAAGAGTTGTATGTCCTTGAGAAAGATAGATGTAACACCTCAATGTTGCATCTTGAAGAAGAATCCCCACCCGCAGGCCTTCGGATTCTGTTGAATATCCTTATTTCAGGATTTTTTCCTTATTTCAGAAAATAGCTGTAACACCTCAGTGTTGCACCTTGAAGAAGAACCACCACCCGCGGGCCTTCGGATTCTGCTGAATATCCTTATTTCAGGATTTTCCATTATTCTAGGAAATGTTGTTTTTAGAGGAGCTAACGCCTACACCAGGAGTTGTATGTCCTGGAGAAAGATAGATGTAACACATCAATGTTGCATCTTTAAGAAGAATCACCACCCGCAGGCCTTCAGATTCTGCTGAATATCCTTATTTCAGGAAATGTTGTTTCTAGAGGAGATAACGCCTAAACCAAAAGTTGTATGTCCTTGAGAAAGATAGATGTAACACCTCACAGTTTCATCTTGAAGAAGAATCACCACCCGCAGGCCTTCGGATTATGCTGAATATCCTTATTTCAGGATTTTTCCTTATTTCAAGAATTTCTGTTTCTGGAGGAGCTAACGCCTAAACCAGGAGTTGTATGTCCTGGAGAAAGATAGATGTAACACCTTAATGTTGCATCTTGAAGAAGAATCACCACCCGCAGGCCTTCAGATTCTGCTGAATATCCTTATTTCAGGATTTTTTCCTTATTTCAGGAAATGCTGTTTCTGGAGGAGCTAACTCCTAATCCATGAGTTGTATGTCCTTGAGAAAGATAGATGTAACACATCAATGTTGCATCTTGAAGAAGAATCACCACCCGCAGGCCTTCAGATTCTGCTGAATATCCTTATTTCAGGATTTTTTCCTTATTTCAGGAAATGCTGTTTCTGGAGGAGCTAACGCCTAAACCAGGAGTTGTATGTCCTTGAGAAATATAGATGTAACACCTCAATGTTGCATCTTGAAGAAGAATCACCACCCGCGGGCCTTCGGATTCTGTTGAATATCCTTATTTCAGGATTTTCCCTTATTCCAGGAAATGTTGTTTATAGAGGATCTAACGCCTACACCAGGAGTTGTATGTCCTTGAGAAACATAGATGTAACACCTCAATGTTGCATCTTGAAGAAGAATGACCACCTGCGGGCCTTCAGATTCTGCTGAATATCCTTATTTCAGGATTTTTCCTTATTTCAGGAAATGCTGTTTCTGGAGGATCTAACGCCTAAACCAAGAGTTGCATGTCCTCGAGAAAGATAGATGTAACACCTCAATGTTGCATCTTGAAGAAGAATCACCACCTGCGGGCCTTCAGATTCTGCTGAATATCCTTATTTAAGGATTTTTCCTTATTTTAGGAAATGTTGTTTCTGGAGGAGCTAACGCCTAAACCAAGAGTTGTATGTCCTTGAGAAAGATAGATGTAACTCCTCAATGTTGCATCTTGAAGAAGAATCCCCACCCGCAGGCCTTCGGATTCTGTTGAATATCCTTATTTTAGAAAATAGCTGTAACAACTCAGTGTTGCACCTTGAAGAAGAATCACCACCCGCGGGCCTTCGGATTATGCTTAATATCCTTATTTCAGGATTTTCCCTTATTCTAGGAAATGTTGTTTTTAGAGGAGCTAACGCCTACACCAGGAGTTGTATGTCCTTGAGAAAGATAGATGTAACACATCAATGTTGCATCTTTAAGAAGAATCACCACCCGCAGGCCTTCAGATTCTGCTGAATATCCTTATTTCAGGAAATGTTGTTTCTAGAGGAGCTAACGCCTAAACCAAGAGTTGTATGTCCTTGAGAAAGATAGATGTAACACCTCACTGTTTCATCTTGAAGAAGAATCACCACCCGCAGGCATTCGGATTATGCTGAATATCCTTATTTCAGGATTTTTCCATATTTCAAGAATTTTTGTTTCTGAAGGAGCTAACGCCTAAACCAGGAGTTGTATGTCCTTGAGAAAGATAGATGTAACACCTCAATGTTGCATCTTGAAGAAGAATCACCACCCGCGGGCCTTCGGATTTTGCTGAATATCCTTATTTCAGGATTTTCCCTTATTCCAGGAAATGTTGTTTTTAGAGGATCTAACGCCTACACCAGGAGTTGTATGTCCTTGAGAAAGATAGATGTAACACCTCAATGTTGCATCTTGAAGAAGAATCACCACCCGCAGGCCTTCGGATTCTGCTGAATATCCTTATTTCATGATATTTCCTTATTTCAGGAAATGTTGTTTCTGGAGGAGCTAACTCCTAATCCATGAGTTGTATGTCCTTGAGAAAGATAGATGTAACACATCAATGTTGCATCTTGAAGAAGAATCATCACCCGCAGGCCTTCAGATTCTGCTGAATATCCTTATTTCAGGATTTTTTCCTTATTTCAGGAAATGCTGTTTCTGGAGGAGCTAACGCCTAAACCAGGAGTTGTATGTCCTTGAGAAATATAGATGTAACACCTCAATGTTGCATCTTCAAGAAGAATCACCACCCGCGGGCCTTCGGATTCTGTTGAATATCCTTATTTCAGGATTTTCCCTTATTCTAGGAAATGTTGTTTATAGAGGATCTAACGCCTACACCAGGAGTTGTATGTCCTTGAGAAAGATAGATGTAACACATCAAGGTTGCATCTTAAAGAAGAATCACCACCCGCAGGCCTTCAGATTCTGTTGAATATCCTTATTTCAGGAAATGTTGTTTCTAGAGGAGCTAACGCCTAAACCAAGAGTTGTATGTCCTTGAGAAAGATAGATGAACACCTTAATGTTTCATCTTGAAGAAGAATCACCACCCGCAGTCCTTCGGATTATGCTGAATATCCTTATTTCAGGATTTTTCGTAATTTCAAGAATTTCTGTTTCTGGAGGAGCTAACGCCTAAACCAGGAGTTGTATGTCCTTGAGAAAGATAGATGTAACACCTCAATGTTGCATCTTGAAGAAGAATCACCACCCGCGGGCCTTCGGATTCTGCTGAATATCCTTATTTCAGGATTTTCCCTTATTCCAGGAAATGTTGTTTTTAGAGGATCTAACGCCTACACCAGGAGTTGCATGTCCTTGAGAAAGATAGATGTAACACCTCAATGTTGCATCTTGAAGAAGAATCACCACCCGCAGGCCTTCGGATTCTGCTGAATATCCTTATTTCAGGATTTTTCCTTATTTCAGGAAATGTTGTTTCTGGAGGAGCTAACTCCTAATCCATGAGTTGTATGTCCTTGAGAAAGATAGATGTAACACATCAATGTTGCATCTTGAAGAAGAATCACCACCCGCAGGCCTTCAGATTCTGCTGAATATCCTTATTTCAGGATTTTTTCCTTATTTCAGGAAATGCTGTTTCTGGAGGAGCTAACGCCTAAACCAGGAGTTGTATGTCCTTGAGAAATATAGATGTAACACCTCAATGTTGCATCTTGAAGAAGAATCACCACCCGCGGGCCTTCGGATTCTGTTGAATATCCTTATTTCAGGATTTTCCCTTATTCCAGGAAATGTTGTTTATAGAGGATCTAACGCCTACACCAGGAGTTGTATGTCCTTGAGAAAGATAGATGTAACACCTCAATGTTGCATCTTGAAGAAGAATGACCACCTGCGGGCCTTCAGATTCTGCTGAATATCCTTATTTCAGGATTTTTCCTTATTTCAGGAAATGCTGTTTCTGGAGGATCTAACGCCTAAACCAAGAGTTGCATGTCCTCGAGAAAGATAGATGTAACACCTCAATGTTGCATCTTGAAGAAGAATCACCACCTGCGGGCCTTCGGATTCTGCTGAATATCCATATTTAAGGATTTTTCCTTATTTTAGGAAATGTTGTTTCTGGAGGAGCTAACGCCTAAACCAAGAGTTGTATGTCCTTGAGAAAGATAGATGTAACTAATCAATGTTGCATCTTGAAGAAGAATCCCCACCTGCAGGCCTTCAAATTCTGTTGAATATCCTTATTTCAGGATTTTTTCCTTATTTCAGAAAATAGCTGTAACACCTCAGTGTTGCACCTTGAAGAAGAATCACCACCCGCGGGCCTTCGGATTCTGCTGAATATCCTTATTTCAGGATTTTCCCTTATTCTAGGAAATGTTGTTTTTAGAGGAGCTAACGCCTACACCAGGAGTTGTATGTCCTTGAGAAAGATAGATGTAACACATCAATGTTGCATCTTTAAGAAGAATCACCACCCGCAGGCCTTCAGATTCTGCTGAATATCCTTATTTTAGGAAATGTTGTTTCTAGAGGAGCTAACGCCTAAACCAAGAGTTGTATGTCCTTGAGAAAGATAGATGTAACACCTCACTGTTTCATCTTGAAGAAGAATCACCACCCGCAGGCCTTCGGATTATGCTGAATATCCTTATTTCAGGATTTTTCCTTATTTCAAGAATTTCTGTTTCTGAAGGAGCTAACGCCTAAACCAGGAGTTGTATGTCCTTGAGAAAGATAGATGTAACACCTCAATGTTGCATCTTGAAGAAGAATCACCACCCGCGGGCCTTCGGATTCTGCTGAATATCCTTATTTCAGGATTTTCCCTTATTCCAGGAAATGTTGTTTTTAGAGGATCTAACGCCTACACCAGGAGTTGTATGTCCTTGAGAAAGATAGATGTAACACCTCAATGTTGCATCTTGAAGAAGAATCACCTCCCGCAGGCCTTCGGATTCTGCTGAATATCCTTATTTCATGATTTTTCCTTATTTCAGGAAATGTTGTTTCTGGAGGAGCTAACTCCTAATCCATGAGTTGTATGTCCTTGAGAAAGATAGATGTAACACATCAATGTTGCATCTTGAAGAAGAATCACCACCCGCAGGCCTTCAGATTCTGCTGAATATCCTTGTTTCAGGATTTTTTCCTTATTTCAGGAAATGCTGTTTCTGGAGGAGCTAACGCCTAAACCAGGAGTTGTATGTCCTTGAGAAATATAGATGTAACACCTCAATGTTGCATCTTCAAGAAGAATCACCACCCGCGGGCCTTCGGATTCTGTTGAATATCCTTATTTCAAGATTTTCCCTTATTCCAGGAAATGTTGTTTATAGAGGATCTAACGCCTACACCAGGAGTTGTATGTCCTTGAGAAAGGTAGATGTAACACATCAAGGTTGCATCTTTAAGAAGAATCACCACCCGCAGGCCTTCAGATTCTGTTGAATATCCTTATTTCAGGAAATGTTGTTTCTAGAGGAGCTAACGCCTAAACCAAGAGTTGTATGTCCTTGAGAAAGATAGATGAACACCTTAATGTTTCATCTTGAAGAAGAATCACCACCCGCAGTCCTTCGGATTATGCTGAATATCCTTATTTCAGGATTTTTCGTTATTTCAAGAATTTCGGTTTCTGGAGGAGCTAACGCCGAAACTAGGAGTTGTATGTCCTTGAGAAATATAGATGTAACACATCAATGTTGCATCTTGAAGAAGAATCACCACCCGCAGGCCTTCAGATTCTGCTGAATATCCTTATTTCAGGATTTTTTCCTTATTTCAGGAAATGCTGTTTCTGGAGGAGCTAACGCCTAAACCAGGAGTTGTATGTCCTTGAGAAATATAGATGTAACACCTCAATGTTGCTTCTTGAAGAAGAATCACCACCCGCGGGCCTTCGGATTCTGTTGAATATCCTTATTTCAGAATTTTCCCTTATTCCAGGAAATGTTGTTTATAGAGGATCTAACGCCTACACCTGGAGTTGTATGTCCTTGAGAAAGATAGATGTAACACCTCAATGTTGCATCTTGAAGAAGAATGACCACCTGCGGGCCTTCAGATTCTGCTGAATATCCTTATTTCAGGATTTTTCCTTATTTCAGGAAATGCTGTTTCTGGAGGATCTAACGCCTAAACCAAGAGTTGCATGTCCTCGAGAAAGATAGATGTAACACCTCAATGTTGCATCTTGAAGAAGAATCACCACCTGCGGGCCTTCGGATTCTGCTGAATATCCATATTTAAGGATTTTTCCTTATTTTAGGAAATGTTGTTTCTGGAGGAGCTAACGCCTAAACCAAGAGTTGTATGTCCTTGAGAAAGATAGATGTAACTCCTCAATGTTGCATCTTGAAGAAGAATCCCCACCTGCAGGCCTTCAAATTCTGTTGAATATCCTTATTTCAGGATTTTTTCCTTATTTCAGAAAATAGCTGTAACACCTCAGTGTTGCACCTTGAAGAAGAATCACCACCCGCGGGCCTTCGGATTCTGCTGAATATCCTTATTTCAGGATTTTCTCTTATTCTAGGAAATGTTGTTTTTAGAGGAGCTAACGCCTACACCAGGAGTTGTATGTCCTTGAGAAAGATAGATGTAACACATCAATGTTGCATCTTTAAGAAGAATCACCACCCGCAGGCCTTCAGATTCTGCTGAATATCCTTATTTTAGGAAATGTTGTTTCTAGAGGAGCTAACGCCTAAACCAAGAGTTGTATGTCCTTGAGAAAGATAGATGTAACACCTCACTGTTTCATCTTGAAGAAGAATCACCACCCGCAGGCCTTCGGATTATGCTGAATATCCTTATTTCAGGATTTTTCCTTATTTCAGGAAATGTTGTTTCTGGAGGAGCTAACTCCTAATCCATGAGTTATATGTCCTTGAGAAAGATAGATGTAACACATCAATGTTGCATCTTGAAGAAGAATCACCACCCGCAGGCCTTCAGATTCTGCTGAATATCCTTATTTCAGGATTTTTTCCTTATTTCAGGAAATGCTGTTTCTGCAGGAGCTAACGCCTAAACCAGGAGTTGTATGTCCTTGAGAAATATAGATGTAACACCTCAATGTTGCATCTTCAAGAAGAATCACCACCCGCAGGCCTTCGGATTCTGTTGAATATCCTTATTTCAGGATTTTCCCTTATTCCAGGAAATGTTGTTTATAGAGGATCTAACACCTACACCAGGAGTTGTATGTCCTTGAGAAAGATAGATGTAACACATCAAGGTTGCATCTTTAAGAAGAATCACCACCCGCAGGCCTTCAGATTCTGTTGAATATCCTTATTTCAGGAAATGTTGTTTCTAGAGGAGCTAACGCCTAAACCAAGAGTTGTATGTCCTTGAGAAAGATAGATGAACACCTTAATGTTTCATCTTGAAGAAGAATCACCACCCGCAGTCCTTCGGATTATGCTGAATATCCTTATTTTAGGATTTTTTGTTATTTCAAGAATTTCTGTTTCTGGAGGAGCTAACGCCTAAACCAGGAGTTGTATGTCCTTGAGAAAGATAGATGTAACACCTCAATGTTGCATCTTGAAGAAGAATCACCACCCGCGGGCCTTCGGATTCTGCTGAATATCCTTATTTCAGGATTTTCCCTTATTCCAGGAAATGTTGTTTTTAGAGGATCTAACGCCTACACCAGGAGTTGTATGTCCTGGAGAAAGATAGATGTAACACCTCAATGTTGCATCTTGAAGAAGAATCACCACCCGCAGGCCTTCGGATTCTGCTGAATATCCTTATTTCAGGATTTTTCCTTATTTCAGGAAATATTGTTTCTGGAGGAGCTAACTCCTAATCCATGAGTTGTATGTCGTTGAGAAAGATAGATGTAACACATCAATGTTGCATCTTGAAGAAGAATCACCACCCGCAGGCCTTCAGATTCTGCTGAATATCCTTATTTCAGGATTTTTTCCTTATTTCAGGAAATGCTGTTTCTGGAGGAGCTAATGCCTAAACCAGGAGTTGTATGTCCTTGAGAAATATAGATGTAACACCTCAATGTTGCATCTTGAAGAAGAATCACCACCCGCGGGCCTTCGGATTCTGTTGAATATCCTTATTTCAGGATTTTCCCTTATTCCAGGAAATGTTGTTTATAGAGGATCTAACGCCTACACCAGGAGTTGTATGTCCTTGAGAAAGATAGATGTAACACCTCAATGTTGCATCTTGAAGAAGAATGACCACCTGCGGGCCTTCAGATTCTGCTGAATATCCTTATTTCATGATTTTTCCTTATTTCAGGAAATGCTGTTTCTGGAGGATCTAACGCCTAAACCAAGAGTTGCATGTCCTCGAGAAAGATAGATGTAAGACCTCAATGTTGCATCTTGAAGAAGAATCACCACCTGCGGGCCTTCGGATTCTGCTGAATATCCATATTTAAGGATTTTTCCTTATTCCAGGAAATGTTGTTTTTAGAGGATCTAACGCCTACACCAGGAGTTGTATGTCCTTGAGAAAGATAGATGTAACACCTCAATGTTGCATCTTGAAGAAGAATCACCACCCGCAGGCCTTCAGATTCTGCTGAATATCCTTATTTCATGATTTTTCCTTATTTCAGGAAATGTTGTTTCTGGAGGAGCTAACTCCGAATCCATGAGTTGTATGTCCTTGAGAAAGATAGATGTAACACATCAATGTTGCATCTTGAGGAAGAATCACCACCCGCAGGCCTTCAGATTCTGCTGAATATCCTTATTTCAGGATTTTTTCCTTATTTCAGGAAATGCTGTTTCTGGAGGAGCTAACGCCTAAACCAGGAGTTGTATGTCCTTGAGAAATATAGATGTAACACCTCAATGTTGCATCTTCAAGAAGAATCACCACCCGCGGGCCTTCGGATTCTGTTGAATATCCTTATTTCAGGATTTTCCCTTATTCCAGGAAATGTTGTTTATAGAGGATCTAACACCTACACCAGGAGTTGTATGTCCTTGAGAAAGATAGATGTAACACATCAAGGTTGCATCTTTAAGAAGAATCACCACCCGCAGGCCTTCAGATTCTGTTGAATATCCTTATTTCAGGAAATGTTGTTTCTAGAGGAGCTAACGCCTAAACCAAGAGTTGTATGTCCTTGAGAAAGATAGATGAACACCTTAATGTTTCATCTTGAAGAAGAATCACCACCCGCAGTCCTTCGGATTATGCTGAATATCCTTATTTTAGGATTTTTCGTTATTTCAAGAATTTCTGTTTCTGGAGGAGCTAACGCCTAAACCAGGAGTTGTATGTCCTTGAGAAAGATAGATGTAACACCTCAATGTTGCATCTTGAAGAAGAATCACCACCCGCGGGCCTTCGGATTCTGCTGAATATCCTTATTTCAGGATTTTCCCTTATTCCAGGAAATGTTGTTTTTAGAGGATCTAACGCCTACACCAGGAGTTGTATGTCCTGGAGAAAGATAGATGTAACACCTCAATGTTGCATCTTGAAGAAGAATCACCACCCGCAGGCCTTCGGATTCTGCTGAATATCCTTATTTCAGGATTTTTCCTTATTTCAGGAAATATTGTTTCTGGAGGAGCTAACTCCTAATCCATGAGTTGTATGTCGTTGAGAAAGATAGATGTAACACATCAATGTTGCATCTTGAAGAAGAATCACCACCCGCAGGCCTTCAGATTCTGCTGAATATCCTTATTTCAGGATTTTTTCCTTATTTCAGGAAATGCTGTTTCTGGAGGAGCTAACGCCTAAACCAGGAGTTGTATGTCCTTGAGAAATATAGATGTAACACCTCAATGTTTCATCTTGAAGAAGAATCACCACCCGCGGGCCTTCGGATTCTGTTGAATATCCTTATTTCAGGATTTTCCCTTATTCCAGGAAATGTTGTTTATAGAGGATCTAACGCCTACACCAGGAGTTGTATGTCCTTGAGAAAGATAGATGTAACACCTCAATGTTGCATCTTGAAGAAGAATGACCACCTGCGGGCCTTCAGATTCTGCTGAATATCCTTATTTCATGATTTTTCCTTATTTCAGGAAATGCTGTTTCTGGAGGATCTAACTCCTAAACCAAGAGTTGCATGTCCTCGAGAAAGATAGATGTAAGACCTCAATGTTGCATCTTGAAGAAGAATCACCACCTGCGGGCCTTCGGATTCTGCTGAATATCCATATTTAAGGATTTTTCCTTATTTTAGGAAATGTTGTTTCTGGAGGAGCTAACGCCTAAACCAAGAGTTGTATGTCCTTGAGAAAGATAGATGTAACTCCTCAATGTTGCATCTTGAAGAAGAATCCCCACCTGCAGGCCTTCAAATTCTGTTGAATATCCTTATTTCAAGATTTTTTCCTTATTTCAGAAAATAGCTGTAACACCTCAGTGTTGCACCTTGAAGAAGAATCACCACCCGCGGGCCTTCGGATTCTGCTGAATATCCTTATTTCAGGATTTTGCCTTCTTCTAGGAAATGTTGTTTTTAGAGGAGCTAACGCCTACACCAGGAGTTGTATGTCCTTGAGAAAGATAGATGTAACACATCAATGTTGCATCTTTAAGAAGAATCACCACCCGCAGGCCTTCAGATTCTGCTGAATATCCTTATTTTAGGAAATGTTGTTTCTAGAGGAGCTAACTCCTAAACCAAGAGTTGTATGTCCTTGAGAAAGATAGATGTAACACCTCAATGTTTCATCTTGAAGAAGAATCACCACCCGCAGGCTTTCGGATTATGCTGAATATCCTTATTTCAGGATTTTTCCTTATTTCAAGAATTTCTGTTTCTGGAGGAGCTAACGCCTAAACCAGGAGTTGAATGTCCTTGAGAAAGATAGATGTAACACCTCAATGTTGCATCTTGAAGAAGAATCACCACCCGCGGGCCTTCGGATTCTGCTGAATATCCTTATTTCAGGATTTTCCGTTATTCCAGGAAATGTTGTTTTTAGAGGATCTAACGCCTACACCAGGAGTTGTATGTCCTTGAGAAAGATAGATGTAACACCTCAATGTTGCATCTTGAAGAAGAATCACCACACTACAAGAAAAAAGGTGTTTAGCAACGGTTATGGGATGGTTTAGCAACGGTTTTTAACTGTTGCAGCATCTTTACCGGCGATTGCCAAACCGTTGCAGATTTGAGCGTTGGTAGCTCAAATAGCGGCGGTTTGGAAAACCGTTACACAAACGGCCACAATATGTGTTGCGGCGGTTTGAAACCGTTGCAATACATGAAACGAAAAAACAAAATTTTCAGCCAGTTTTGCAGCGGTTTGAAACCGCCGCTATATTTTTTTATAATTTTTTGTATTTAAATTTTAGCAACGGTTTGAAACCGCCGCGATTTTTTTTAATTTTTTAGTATTTAAGTTTTAGCTACGGTTTGAAACCGCCGCTATTGTTTTTAAATTTTTTTGTTTTAAGTTTTAGCAACGGTTTGATACCGCCGCTATATAATTTATTTATTTTTTAATTTATTTTCTAGTTTCTTTGAGGTCCATTTTTGTAGGACAATTTTTTACCCTGTTTTTTTTATTCTTCGATTAATATTCAAACGTAGTATTTTTAAATATTGAACTACTATAATAATTCATGCAATATAGACAAATTCATAAACAAAATATCATCCATTTGATTCAAAAATAAGGTGTTCGCAACGACACATGGAACTAAAGGTCACAATACATGCGCAATACATCCAAAGTTTGCATTGACACATGCAACCTAAATAGTACATAACAAAAAATAAAAACGAAGGTCACAACACATGCGCCTAGTACGTCAAAATTAAAACAAATGGAAAAGTGTGACATCAAAAGTTCAACACGCCTAAACAAAAATTATATATCTAAGTTTAATCGTCCGGAGTTGCTTGATCACCCTCAACATTATGACTAGACTCAGAAGAGCGTCGTACTTCAAACGGTGATCCTATGCTAGACCCCTGAAAACAAAATTTAAAGTATACTTAAAAACAAAAGTATTGTACTAGCAACATATTTATATATATCATTCATAAAAAATGCACTTCAAATTAATATCATGTACTTTGAACATGAAATAAATTTAAAAAATAACTTATTAAAAAAACTATAATATAACAATAACAACAAGTCAATGTCATTATCTTCACATTATATATATATGTAAGGCACGCAAATATTGTCTTACATGGTTTTGCATATTAGCCATAATAAGAGCAAATTGTTCCTTCATTGCATCAAATTCAGCAACTTTAGCTTTAAGCTCATTAACTTCAGCAACTTCTTTAGTTAGCACATCAATTTCGCTTAGCATCTTAGCTATTTTGGCATCAGCAGTCGATGAAGAAGTTGATCCTGAAAGACGACAACTAGAACCATTAATTTGAGATGGTGTTGGACCAAGTCCCATTCCTCGAACATAACCATGATGCTCTTTCCCAAACACGGTCACAAAAGCCTCATTATCGGATGATGTCTGCCTTTCTTTTTGTAACTCTTCCTACAAATACAGTGTTATTTATCAAAATTGGAGTCCAACCACAAGGATCTGGATAGAATACAAAATACATAGAATCTAACTTTTTGTCCATAATTTTGTATTTTATATACAACATATTTCTTCAAATAATTGTAATAATAATTAACTAATATTGCTTACAATCACTAAACATTAACAGGTGAATCTAGAACCGTTCAAAAGGAAAAGAAGAAGAAGAAGAATCACCAAATAAATTGGATACAATATGATCTATTACTTAAGTCCAATAAACAAATAACTATACATGTTTGAAGAGACCAACAAGCACACACAGCAGCACCAATTCGTGACAAACTTTCGGCTAGTATATTATAAATCTTCTAACCTATGGTTGAGCACTTATATAGAGCAAAAATCAGTAAACATATATAATACAATTTCTTACATTTTTTTGTCGAGCCTCATCATTAACATATGATCCGTTCCTCTTCGTGTGAGAGATTTCATACATGTCTCCTCTATTGTAAGACCGTCCATCTCTTTGTTCCTAAAATGAAGTAAAATAGTTATATAATTATACAATGTAATAATTATGTAGTAATTCTTATATGAAATAATTTAATTGTACCATAATATCTTTTGTTATTGCTAGTGACCTTGTACCATAATTAGAATATTTACCGGCGCTATACCGAATATTTAAAAATACATTCTGCCATTATTATATTTGGCATTCATTTTTAGCTATCTAGTGGCAATATAGCTCTCCTACCTACCTCATTAGGTGTTCTGAAATCCCAATTCTGCTGAATCAGGAGATTGCATTTGGTTAGAATCAGAGTTTAGGCACTGATTCCATGCAGTTAGTGTAATGGCTTATTTCAGTTTATTATCTATGTTGCCAAATTTGATTTGATAAATTTGAAAAACATCAAGGAATTTTTTAACAGATTCATATCCAAGCAATTTTTTTTTTAACATCAAACTTTTATTATATGGCACAATAAAAGGGATTTAAACACCATTGTTATCCCAGATACCGAACCAATGTCCTACAGCCTCAGTATACAAATTTTCCATCATATGTAATGAGAATGATAAATGAACTAGACGATTAAATAAGTTGCTTTTGTGACAGATATAACCAAAGGAACCAGCCATCATCAAAATATAAAGAGGATCACCTGTTCAAATCCCAAAACAAGATTTACCCACTCGATAGCTCTTGTAATTAGCAAGTTGGATCTGGCAAGCAGAGGTGCTACCTTGGCCTAAAAAGATCAAAAAGGGGAAACAGAACATCTCCATGTTAGATTTCAAACAAACAAATTTCCTCTATAAAACTTGCAATATATACTACTATAGACTAGTAGAAGAGGAAATAGAGGAGAGCCAGTAAGTGCACTGAAAGAATCATCTGAGTCCTTCATCATTTTTAGCCATAAATGACTAGTAATTTTTAAAATATATCGGAGGTTGAATTAATGATCAAGTTAAAATAAAGAAACCAACCAAATTATGTATACAACACATATTGGCAGTGAGAGAATTGGGATGTTTCTTAACAACCAAACACAACCTTGTGACATGTACTATACGATTATAAATGCATTGCAAGTTCATGTGAAAACAGCATCACATTATTATCGATCGTTTAAGCCAAGGACCACAAAAACAGCAAATTATGTGCATGCATTAGCATACATGTGTAAGTGCACCAGTTCATCCTCATGTTTTAATAATTGTCAAAACACATGAAAATAGGTTGAACATATTTTGGCAAACTTTACAAATGACTTGACAACAAAGAACTATTTTTAAAACCTTGAAAAACTGACTTTTTGGTGTTTTGTATCGATACATACATTTCTGTATCGATACAAATGTCCTGAAACTTGTTCTGGTACATTTTGAGCACTTTGTATCGATACACACAGGCTCTGTATCGATACAAAAGCTTCTATACAAAAACAGAATGTTCCATATGATTCGAAACATGCTTGCATGTATCGATACATGTGTATATGTTCTGAAAAACCAGCAAGCTTCATATGATTCGAAGCATGCTTGCATGCTTAGATACATATCAGTCAAAATTTCAAGATTCTGATGTTTGTATCGATACATCCTGTGTATTGTATCGATACAAAGGTCAA
Source organism: Trifolium repens (assembly GCA_030408175.1). Taxonomy (NCBI): domain Eukaryota; kingdom Viridiplantae; phylum Streptophyta; class Magnoliopsida; order Fabales; family Fabaceae; genus Trifolium; species Trifolium repens. The sequence continues at coordinate 34,115,800 of CP125838.1, read as the reverse complement.
GATTTTCAAAATTGAACGTTGGTCAAGGGCTTTGTATCGATACAAACAATCATTTGTATCGATACATCTACTGAAAATTATGCCTAAATTTGCTCATTCTATTTTCTCTTTAAATAGCAATGTGTGGGTTCCTTTGTAAGTAATGAAACAATCACAGTAACTGAACACAACTGAGAAATCTAGTGAGAATCATTGAGAGAGCAAGAAGTGCTTTGGGTAAAACACTTTGGATACAATTTGGGTGAAAAATTGGGATCAAAGTGTTATCCTTCACAAGATCATCATCTTCCATCAAGTTGCAACAATTGAAGATTGAGTATGGGATCAATCATTTAGGAGTTGTACGCTTGGTCGATAACGTTCGGTGCGATTCGTGGTGAAGCAGATTCGCGATCGGGTTGATTTGTGCAAGGAGGTTGGATTGCTCACTAGGGATCCAAGATTGTTCGATTTCTTGGAGGATCAATTGAGAAGAATCGAAGGACTCAGCTGGACGATCGTTGCAAGGAGTTGCACGGGTAGGATCGTTGGAATCAGAGGGTGAAGATTCGTTCGTCGATTGAGGGTTTGCATAGTTTTACATTTCGAGTCAATAGGGTTATTGATTGCTTTGTAATTTGTGCACTTGTGTTCAAGTTGTTTTTCATTCTATACATATCTCAAATAACCCGTTTGGTTATTTGGGGGGAGACGTACTCGGACATACGCGTGGACGACGCGAAATCCGGGGAACTCCCTAATCAAATCCTCGTGTGTTGATTGCATTACTTTCATTCTTTATTGCTTTCATTATATTCGTAAACAATTGAATTTGTGTGTTCGTAAGTGTTCACAAGGATTCAATTGTTATTATCTTGTGTTGTGAATTGTTTTTGAAAGAATCGAATAACTTGCTTGGAAACGTTGTTGTTAATTTAATTAGTTTTTGAATATCTTATTCCGATCGACTTTTCCTCAATACGTTTTATCGGCTTAGTTACTTTTTCAATAAGTCAAAACGGTGCAAAGAGACTACCGATCCCGGAGTCGCTTCCGCACGCACGTTTAACCGAACAATTTTTTAAAAACTCAATTGGTTAACGGAACCACTTATTCACCCCCCTCTAAGTGGTTAGCCTCGTAGTCTAACAAGTGGCATCAAGAGCCCGGTTGATTTTAAACGATTAAACCGAGTAATTTGTGCCTATTATTAGACAACATGGCTTTTGCACCAAAAGGGGCGTATAATAGGGCTCCGGTATTCAATGGAGATCATTTTTGTTAGACTACGAGGCTAACCACTTAGAGGGGGGTGAATAAGTGGTTCCGTTAACCAATTGAGTTTTTAAAAAATTGTTCGGTTAAACGTGCGTGCGGAAGCGACTCCGGGATCGGTAGTCTCTTTGCACCGTTTTGACTTATTGAAAAAGTAACTAAGCCGATAAAACGTATTGAGGAAAAGTCGATCGGAATAAGATATTCAAAAACTAATTCAATTAACAACAACGTTTCCAAGCAAGTTATTCGATTCTTTCAAAAACAATTCACAACACAAGATAATAACAATTGAATCCTTGTGAACACTTACGAACACACAAATTCAATTGTTTACGAATATAATGAAAGCAATAAAGAATGAAAGTAATGCAATCAACACACGAGGATTTGATTAGGGAGTTCCCCGGATTTCGCGTCGTCCACGCGTATGTCCGAGTACGTCTCCCCCCAAATAACCAAACGGGTTATTTGAGATATGTATAGAATGAAAAACAACTTGAACACAAGTGCACAAATTACAAAGCAATCAATAACCCTATTGACTCGAAATGTAAAACTATGCAAACTCTCAATCGACGAACGAATCTTCACCCTCTGATTCCAACGATCCTACCCGTGCAACTCCTTGCAACGATCGTCCAGCTGAGTCCTTCGATTCTTCTCAATTGATCCTCCAAGATATCGAACAATCTTGGATCCCTAGTGAGCAATCCAACCTCCTTGCACAAATCAACCCGATCGCGAATCTGCTTCACCACGAATCGCACCGAACGTTATCGACCAAGCGTACAACTCCTAAATGATTGATCCCATACTCAATCTTCAATTGTTGCAACTTGATGGAAGATGATGATCTTGTGAAGGATAACACTTTGATCCCAATTTTTCACCCAAATTGTATCCAAAGTGTTTTACCCAAAGCACTTCTTGCTCTCTCAATGATTCTCACTAGATTTCTCAGTTGTGTTCAGTTACTGTGATTGTTTCATTACTTACAAAGGAACCCACACATTGCTATTTAAAGAGAAAATAGAATGAGCAAATTTAGGCATAATTTTCAGTAGATGTATCGATACAAATGATTGTTTGTATCGATACAAAGCCCTTGACCAACGTTCAATTTTGAAAATCTTGACCTTTGTATCGATACAAACACGGGATGTATCGATACAAACATCAGAATCTTGAAATCTTGACTGATATGTATCTAAGCATGCAAGCATGCTTCGAATCATATGAAGCTTGCTGGTTTTTCAGAACATATACACATGTATCGATACATGCAAGCATGTTTCGAATCATATGGAACATTCTGTTTTTGTATAGAAGCTTTTGTATCGATACAGAGCCTGTGTGTATCGATACAAAGTGCTCAAAATGTACCAGAACAAGTTTCAGGACATTTGTATCCATACAGAAATGTATGTATCGATACAAAACACCAAAAAGTCAGTTTTTCAAGGTTTTGAAAATAGTTCTTTGTTGTCAAGTCATTTGTAAAGTTTGCCAAAATATGTTCAACCTATTTTCATGTGTTTTGACAATTATTAAAACATGAGGATGAACTGGTGCACTTACATTCTCCCCCTTTTTGATAATTGTCAAAACTATGCATAAGCTAAACTAAGCCTATACCTATTATGCAAATAAAAATAGCAATGATATACAGACGCAAAAACAACACCAAGGCTTAATCACAAAAGCTTGCTCCCCCTGAGTTGATGCCATAATGCGTTTGATGATCCTTTAGCTTGTGCATCCAAATCTCTCCCCCTTTGACAATATCAAAAAGAAGAAGAGAGCACATTAGCAGTAACAAGTCCAAGCAAATTTTCCATCTATTAAACATATCGTGCACTTACATTTGTCGAAATGCACTTTATGATATAGTATCCTAATCAAAATAATTACATATAACGATATGCCAAAATATATCAATGACGAATACCAAATATCATGATAACACATGGAATGTAGAACAACAAACCATAAACCAACTCATGATTATTTAAAACACATCGACATTTTTGTAATAAAACATACCAAAATATGGGACGAAAAAATAAACAAAACCATGCAATTAAATGCATAAACATACAATAATAATCCAAACATACGAAATAATTCAAAATGAAGTCATACAAGCCAAAGTGAAATGTTGCTCAAAACATAGCAACATTAAATAATATCCGTACAACCAAATCGAAATAAAGAAAGTCACGAAATAACAAAAGAGATTGTTCATGCGATAAAAGAAATGAAATGCCATAAAACAAGAACAAAAACATCATCAATCATCATTCATATTGTCATCATCTGGGTTGGTGGATGGGTTGGCTTGGTAGAAGGAATTCATCTGGGCTTCGAGGTTGTCAAACCGGGTGTTCACATAGGTCCGGAGGTTGGTAGTGGTGGTGTAGATGTCTTCAATCCGGGCACTCTGAGCAGCATAATTCTGAGTATATTCATTGTAGAAAGTAGTTTGTTGCATGCTCATGTTCCTCATCATTTCCATCATCTCATTCCAATTTCCACCTTCTTCACCTTGGCCTTCATTTTCACCCTCATCTTGTCTAACATTCCTCCTTGGTCTCCTATTACGAGGAGCAACAGCAGCCTGACCTTCATCATCATCCGGTCCATGATACACATACACATTGTCTACATTCAAGGACCAATTCATCTTGGACATTTGTGTTTCACTAAACTTCTGTAATTTCCCAAGAGTAGTGTACTCAATGGGAAGCTTTTGTCCAAGCTTGAAGTGCCTTAAAATGCTAGCAATCATGCTACCATATCCAAAGCTGTGATCACGACTAGAATTCCTTAATTCAAACATCCTACTCACAATGTAGAATGGCCAATCCACCTTTGCATCATCCATCAGCAGGAACATCAAGTCTATGTCCTTCTTGTCCATCCTAGAACTAGCACTTTTTGGACGTAGAATGTGACTTACAATCCAATAGACAACCCTTGCATTCACACTTAATTTTCCGGTTCCCATCGTTTCCGGAATGTTGCCATTTCTTGTGATTGAAGAGACAAAGACATTGAAATCATAATCGATTTGGCTCAATTCAGAATAGGCCAAGAGATCCTCACCGGTTATCCTAGTCCCGGTACACATATCAAACAAATCAAACCACAGATTAGCAGTAAACCTATATATCTTTCGACCCCAACAGAATTCAAACTCAGCCCCATTTCTTTCTTGCAGTCCAGAATAGAATATCCTAGTCAAGGTTTCATTATACTTTGTTTGTAAATCACAAAAGGTATCAAGTTTCTCCCTTTCAATAATTTCAGCAACATCATTCAAATGCAAATTTTTCAAAACTTCCACATCAATAGACTTTTGAGGTAGAACAGCCCTATTTCTACAATATTGTGTATAGGTGTGTACACAATCCTTATGAACAAATTCATCTTCCCTAAGACCAAAATTAGGAACCTCATCACTCCTAGTTGCTATTTCCTTATCTTTCCTAGCCTTCTTAGGTGCCATTACAAGAGAATTGAGAAGTAGAGCAATGTACCTTACACTTTTGATGAAAAACTTGAAGAATTTCACAAACCCAAATTTGATGAATTTCCTTGATTGAAGCTTTATGAGACTTGAATCACGAAATTAATGATGGAGAATAAGTGGGTAATGAGTTTGGAGTTGATTGGTGAAAATTTTGTGAGATTTGGTTGAGTTTTGATGAAGTTTGAAGGATTTGGGGTAAGGGTTTTGATGGAAGCCGTGAGAGAGGAAGAGATGTTTATGAAGTTTGATGAAGAATGAAAGAAAAATAACATATAAATTCAGTTTTTACGCGTTTGTATCGATACAAACAGTGATATGTATCGATACAAGTCAGTTAAATTGAAGCATGTATCGAAGCATACCTGTGTGTTTCGAAGCATGGTCGCCTTGCTGTTTTTCTCAGCACGCCATGTATCGATACACACTTGTATGTATCGATACAAGTCAGGTTAATTTTGAAAAATTTGAAATTTTGAAAAATAACTGACATGTATCCATCCACAATTCATTGTATCGATCCAAAACACATTATTTTCAATTTTTCTCAAATCACATGAATCAAAAGGTTCAAAAAGAAATTTCGATGATTTTCAATTAACACGTATGAAAGAAACACATACAATCATGATGGTATATGCGTATATATGTGAACCAAAGCAATACCAAAGCAAATCTTAACATGAGAACACATGTTAAACCATAGATGCATGATAAAAGAAATCACATAACATAGTTAAAGTACCACAAACAATCATATGCGAAAAATATATATATATCTATGTATGTATGCAAAAATTACACATAGATGCAAAACTTAACATATACATTCTAATATGAACTTAATAGGATAGTTGTAATGATTTTTGTCAAATCCCCATTTGAGACGTATAAAGCTCAAAAACTTATTAATATTTTTGAGTAAGAATTCTTGGAAATGGAGGATTAGACAAATATCAAAACTTATATCATATTAAGATAGAAAATGCATGTATATGATCACAAACACAAATGCTAAACAAAATATGTATAAAGCAAAGTTAAAGAGTAGAATCTTCCCTTAAGTATTTGATGAAGGAAGTGATCAATTTCCACATCGTTTTGTGTTGGGTTGAGTCGTATCTTTTCACCTTACTTGTTTATAGGTCTTGAGCCACTCGTTATCAATGTCTCTCATCAATGGCTTCAAGACGCTTACCTACATGTTTAGACATTTGAAATAGGTCCCCAACTCATATTGGGTCCTAGTTTGTTAGTATCAACATTATTGTCTAACTTAGGTAACCATTGCAATATGCCTTTAGGTACTAAGGTTTTCCGTGCTTGGCATTTTGCAATCGTATGTCCTTTGTTACAACAATAATGACAAACAATATGAGGATTACTTTTCTTGTGATCCTTTTCAACAAATTTATACTTTTTATTTCTCGGTTTAAAAGATTTGTTGAATTTAGATGGATCAACCGCAAAAGTAATCTCCGGCTTGGATGGTTCTTTTAACTTCTCTTGTAGTTTTCGTAAATCTCTACTTAAGTAAAAGCATCCATCACATCCGGTATATTCATTTCCACAACTATCATAATTCACAAGAGGTTTTTGAACCAAAGATTCTTTGAGAGCTTTCAACTCATGTTCCGTTTCCGAAACTTTATCCTCAAGGTATTTATTGACTTGCATTAAACCCTTTAATCGTTGAAAAGCCTCTTGAGTTTCTTTGTGTAGTTTTTCAAAAGCAACTTGTAATTCATGATATTCCAAGAGAGTATATGAACTAGAGGGATTTTGGTTTACCTTTTTAGGAACAAGTTTCTTACGATCGTGTGATGTCAAACACACATTTGCCAATCCTTCTTCACCGCTTGAACTAGAGCTTGATGATGAAGAGGAAGATGAGCTAGAGCTCTCCCATGCAACGTAAGCTTTCTTTCCCTTGTCCTTGCTTCCCTTTTTGAATGAAGGTGATTCTTTCTCCTTTCTCTTGAGCTTGGGACAATCCGGTTTAAAGTGACCGATTTGTCCACATTCATAACATGCTCCCTTTTTAGAGTACTTGACATCTTCCTTCCTTCTATGGTAACCACTATCTTTCCGATATTTCTTAAGATTTTCATCGGAGTGCCTTATCCCATTTTTCTTCACATACCTATTGTAGCGCCTAACGAAGAGTCCCATTTCCTCATCATCGGAATCATCTTCGCTTGAGCTACTTTCCACATGCTCTATCCTTTTGGACTTGGTGGACTTTGAAGTAGAGGCTTTTAGAGCTATAGACCTCTTGTCCTTTTCCTTTTCCTTGTCATTGTGCTTTACCTTCTTTTCGCTTTTCTCATGCTTTTCTAGCAAGTTTAGCACATGTTCATGCTCCGTGAGTTTGCCAAACAAAGTTGTAAGATTCAATGAGGTAAGATCATTAGCTTCCTTAATCGCGGTGACCTTAGGTTGCCAATTCCTACTAAGACATCTTAAAATTTTGTTAGTAGCATCTTGGTTGGAAATTGGTTTTCCCAAACCGTGTAACTTGTTGGTGATTTTGATAAAGCGTTGTTGCATATCCTCGATGGATTCTCCATCTAGCATATGAAACAACTCAAATTCTTGTGTCAAAGTATTAATTTTGGATATCTTGACATCATTGGTACCCTCAAAGTGAGTAACCAATGTGTCCCACATTTCCTTAGCCGATTCACAATGCGACACATGATAGAATTGATCAATCCCAAGGGATGATATTAAAATGTTTTGTGCCTTCGCATCGTAATTGACTTTCTTCTTTTCCTCATCCGTCCATTGTGCCATTGGCTTATTTGCGACAACACCATGAGCATCCGTTATAGTTGGAGCAAACGGACCATTCTCAATGGCATTCCACACTTCACTATCAAAAGAATTGATGTGAATACGCATGCTACTTTTCCAATAGTCAAAATGATCTCCATTGAATACCGGAGCCCTATTATACGCCCCTTTTGGTGCAAAAGCCATGTTGTCTAATAATAGGCACAAATTACTCGGTTTAATCGTTTAAAATCAACCGGGCTCTTGATGCCACTTGTTAGACTACGAGGCTAACCACTTAGAGGGGGGTGAATAAGTGGTTCCGTTAACCAATTGAGTTTTTAAAAAATTGTTCGGTTAAACGTGCGTGCGGAAGCGACTCCGGGATCGGTAGTCTCTTTGCACCGTTTTGACTTATTGAAAAAGTAACTAAGCCGATAAAACGTATTGAGGAAAAGTCGATCGGAATAAGATATTCAAAAACTAATTCAATTAACAACAACGTTTCCAAGCAAGTTATTCGATTCTTTCAAAAACAATTCACAACACAAGATAATAACAATTGAATCCTTGTGAACACTTACGAACACACAAATTCAATTGTTTACGAATATAATGAAAGCAATAAAGAATGAAAGTAATGCAATCAACACACGAGGATTTGATTAGGGAGTTCCCCGGATTTCGCGTCGTCCACGCGTATGTCCGAGTACGTCTCCCCCCAAATAACCAAACGGGTTATTTGAGATATGTATAGAATGAAAAACAACTTGAACACAAGTGCACAAATTACAAAGCAATCAATAACCCTATTGACTCGAAATGTAAAACTATGCAAACTCTCAATCGACTAACGAATCTTCACCCTCTGATTCCAACGATCCTACCCGTGCAACTCCTTGCAACGATCGTCCAGCTGAGTCCTTCGATTCTTCTCAATTGATCCTCCAAGATATCGAACAATCTTGGATCCCTAGTGAGCAATCCAACCTCCTTGCACAAATCAACCCGATCGCGAATCTGCTTCACCACGAATCGCACCGAACGTTATCGACCAAGCGTACAACTCCTAAATGATTGATCCCATACTCAATCTTCAATTGTTGCAACTTGATGGAAGATGATGATCTTGTGAAGGATAACACTTTGATCCCAATTTTTCACCCAAATTGTATCCAAAGTGTTTTACCCAAAGCACTTCTTGCTCTCTCAATGATTCTCACTAGATTTCTCAGTTGTGTTCAGTTACTGTGATTGTTTCATTACTTACAAAGGAACCCACACATTGCTATTTAAAGAGAAAATAGAATGAGCAAATTTAGGCATAATTTTCAGTAGATGTATCGATACAAATGATTGTTTGTATCGATACAAAGCCCTTGACCAACGTTCAATTTTGAAAATCTTGACCTTTGTATCGATACAAACACGGGATGTATCGATACAAACATCAGAATCTTGAAATCTTGACTGATATGTATCTAAGCATGCAAGCATGCTTCGAATCATATGAAGCTTGCTGGTTTTTCAGAACATATACACATGTATCGATACATGCAAGCATGTTTCGAATCATATGGAACATTCTGTTTTTGTATAGAAGCTTTTGTATCGATACAGAGCCTGTGTGTATCGATACAAAGTGCTCAAAATGTACCAGAACAAGTTTCAGGACATTTGTATCCATACAGAAATGTATGTATCGATACAAAACACCAAAAAGTCAGTTTTTCAAGGTTTTGAAAATAGTTCTTTGTTGTCAAGTCATTTGTAAAGTTTGCCAAAATATGTTCAACCTATTTTCATGTGTTTTGACAATTATTAAAACATGAGGATGAACTGGTGCACTTACAATTTTGACTATTGGAAAAGTAGCATGCGTATTCATATCAATTCTTTTGATAGTGAAGTGTGGAATGCCATTGAGAATGGTCCGTTTGCTCCAACTATAACGGATGCTCATGGTGTTGTCGCAAATAAGCCAATGGCACAATGGACGGATGAGGAAAAGAAGAAAGTCAATTACGATGCGAAGGCACAAAACATTTTAATATCATCCCTTGGGATTGATCAATTCTATCATGTGTCGCATTGTGAATCGGCTAAGGAAATGTGGGACACATTGGTTACTCACTTTGAGGGTACCAATGATGTCAAGATATCCAAAATTAATACTTTGACACAAGAATTTGAGTTGTTTCATATGCTAGATGGAGAATCCATCGAGGATATGCAACAACGCTTTATCAAAATCACCAACAAGTTACACGGTTTGGGAAAACCAATTTCCAACCAAGATGCTACTAACAAAATTTTAAGATGTCTTAGTAGGAATTGGCAACCTAAGGTCACCGCGATTAAGGAAGCTAATGATCTTACCTCATTGAATCTTACAACTTTGTTTGGCAAACTCACGGAGCATGAACATGTGCTAAACTTGCTAGAAAAGCATGAGAAAAGCGAAAAGAAGGTAAAGCACAATGACAAGGAAAAGGAAAAGGACAAGAGGTCTATAGCTCTAAAAGCCTCTACTTCAAAGTCCACCAAGTCCAAAAGGATAGAGCATGTGGAAAGTAGCTCAAGCGAAGATGATTCCGATGATGAGGAAATGGGACTCTTCGTTAGGCGCTACAATAGGTATGTGAAGAAAAATGGGATAAGGCACTCCGATGAAAATCTTAAGAAATATCGGAAAGATAGTGGTTACCATAGAAGGAAGGAAGATGTCAAGTACTCTAAAAAGGGAGCATGTTATGAATGTGGACAAATCGGTCACTTTAAACCGGATTGTCCCAAGCTCAAGAGAAAGGAGAAAGAATCACCTTCATTCAAAAAGGGAAGCAAGGACAAGGGAAAGAAAGCTTACGTTGCATGGGAGAGCTCTAGCTCATCTTCCTCTTCATCATCAAGCTCTAGTTCAAGCGGTGAAGAAGGATTGGCAAATGTGTGTTTGACATCACACGATCGTAAGAAACTTGTTCCTAAAAAGGTAAACCAAAATCCCTCTAGTTCATATACTCTCTTGGAATATCATGAATTACAAGTTGCTTTTGAAAAACTACACAAAGAAACTCAAGAGGCTTTTCAACGATTAAAGGGTTTAATGCAAGTCAATAAATACCTTGAGGTTAAAGTTTCGGAAACGGAACATGAGTTGAAAGCTCTCAAAGAATCTTTGGTTCAAAAACCTCTTGTGAATTATGATAGTTGTGGAAATGAATATACCGGATGTGATGGATGCTTTTACTTAAGTAGAGATTTACGAAAACTACAAGAGAAGTTAAAAGAACCATCCAAGCCGGAGATTACTTTTGCGGTTGATCCATCTAAATTCAACAAATCTTTTAAACCGAGAAATAAAAAGTATAAATTTGTTGAAAAGGATCACAAGAAAAGTAATCCTCATATTGTTTGTCATTATTGTTGTAACAAAGGACATACGATTGCAAAATGCCAAGCACGGAAAACCTTAGTACCTAAAGGCATATTGCAATGGTTACCTAAGTTAGACAATAATGTTGATACTAACAAACTAGGACCCAATATGAGTTGGGGACCTATTTCAAATGTCTAAACATGTAGGTAAGCGTCTTGAAGCCATTGATGAGAGACATTGATAACGAGTGGCTCAAGACTTACAAACAAGTAAGGTGAAAAGATACGACTCAACCCAACACAAAACGATGTGGAAATTGATCACTTCCTTCATCAAATACTTAAGGGAAGATTCTACTCTTTAACTTTGCTTTATACATATTTTGTTTAGCATTTGTGTTTGTGATCATATACATGCATTTTCTATCTTAATATGATATAAGTTTTGATATTTGTCTAATCCTCCATTTCCAAGAATTCTTACTCAAAAATATTAATAAGTTTTTGAGCTTTATACGTCTCAAATGGGGATTTGACAAAAATCATTACAACTATCTTATTAAGTTCATATTAGAATGTATATGTTATGTTTAGCATCTATGTGTAATTTTTGCATACATACATAGATATATATATATTTTTCGCATATGATTGTTTGTGGTACTTTAACTATGTTATGTGATTTCTTTTATCATGCATCTATGGTTTAACATGTGTTCTCATGTTAAGATTTGCTTTGGTATTGCTTTGGTTCACATATATACGCATATACCATCATGATTGTATGTGTTTCTTTCATACGTGTTAATTGAAAATCATCGAAATTTCTTTTTGAACCTTTTGATTCATGTGATTTGAGAAAAATTGAAAATAATGTGTTTTGGATCGATACAATGAATTGTGGATGGATACATGTCAGTTATTTTTCAAAATTTCAAATTTTTCAAAATTAACCTGACTTGTATCGATACATACAAGTGAGTATCGATACATGGCGTGCTGAGAAAAACAGCAAGGCGACCATGCTTCGAAACATACAGGTATGCTTCGATACATGCTTCAAAACAACTGACTTGTATCGATACATATTACTGTTTGTATCGATACAACCGCGTAGAAACAAGTTTTACATGACTTTTTCATTCATTCATTCATCACAACAACTCAACCACTCTTCTTCTTCAAACATGAAACTCATGAAACCTCTCCAAAACCCTTATTCCCAATTTCTCAATCTCTCTCAAAACTTAACCAAATCATCTCAAAATTTAACTCCAAATCACTCAAATTCCTTACCCATTCCTAATACTCCATCAAATTCAAGGGTTCAAGCTACATAAAATTCACATTGGAAGCTTTGAATATCTCCAAATTTGGGTACACACCTTCTTCATCTTCTCAAAATTCAAAGGTAACATCTTACTCTTCTAAACTTCTAGAATGGCTAGCAATAGTAAGAAAAATGATGGAAGGACTAAGATAATTAGGACCACTACTCATGATCAAAATTTTAGGAGAGAAAATTTCATCCATGAAAACTACTTGAACTTCTTCATTAAAAATTGCTCAGAGAAGAAAGTGATTCCTCAAAATGCTGTAAGTGTAGAAAAACTTGAGGAATTACATTTGGGTGATATTGCTGAGATCATTAGAAGAGAAAAACTTAGCACATTTTGCAATTTAAGAGATGCTTACATAGAGGAACTTGTTAGGATCTTTTATGCTGGTATACAAGAACAAAATGGTGCTGAATTTGAATTTTGTATTGGGAAGAAAATTTTCAAAGTATCCAACAAGCTATGGTTAGGACTTTTTGGGTTGGAAACCGGTAAGAAGTTGCAAAGATTCACTGATACTGAAGGTCCTAAGTATAATATGTCTGAGTTTTCTTGCACTCTAACCAAAAATGGTAAGAGTCCAAATGGAAAAGCGGGAAGGCTTAAGCAAGGACCTAGAGTTCTACTTTGGATTGTGAACCACATTCTAAGGCCTAGAGGAGGACCTTACTCTAGACTAGATTGGAAGGATATTGATTTGATGTATGTTATGATGGAAAACAAAAAGATGGATTGGCCTCACTACTTTGTTAGTCGCATGTTTGCTTTGAGAAATTCGAAAAAGGACCACTTCTTCGCATACTCTAGCTTGATTCGGAATATCTTAGAGAACTTCAAGATAACCTATAACCTCGCGGGTCTATGGATAAGTCCTGAGAGGGATCAAGTTTTTAGCATGACACAAATGAAGAAAATGGATTACAAGTGGAATGATACGACTAATGAGTATGAGTTTTGTGGAAAAGAGGATGATAATGAAGAGCCGATGCATGAAATTCAAGAGGAAAGGGGCAAAAGACTAAGATTGGAATTGCATGAAAGTGATAGCATGGAAGGTGAGTCTTCTCAAGTAAGCAACAATGCCATTATGGATATGTTGAAGGAAATGAGTTTGAAACAAGACATGTTTCAAAGTAATGTCAACAAGAGACTTGAGGATATGCATAGTTACAATGTTGCAAGGTTTGATCATCTCCAAAACCAAGTGGATGAGCTAGTAAAACAAAATTCCTCCGTTGACCATTACTTCAACCTTAACCAACAACCGGATGACATGAATGAATATTGATGATGTATCTTGTTTTTATGGCATTTCATTTCTTTTATCGCATGAACAATCTCTTTTGTTATTTCGTGACTTTCTTTATTTCGATTTGGTTGTACGGATATTATTTAATGTTGCTATGTTTTGAGCAACATTTCACTTTGGCTTGTATGACTTCATTTTGAATTATTTCGTATGTTTGGATTATTATTGTATGTTTATGCATTTAATTGCATGGTTTTGTTTATTTTTTCGTCCCATATTTTGGTATGTTTTATTACAAAAATGTCGATGTGTTTTAAATAATCATGAGTTGGTTTATGGTTTGTCGTTCTACATTCCATGTGTTATCATGATATTTGGTATTCGTCATTGATATATTGTGGCATATCGTTATATGTAATTATTTTGATTAGGATACTATATCATAAAGTGCATTTCGACAAATGTAAGTGCACGATATGTTTAATAGATGGAAAATTTGCTTGGACTTGTTACTGCTAATGTGCTCTCTTCTTCTTTTTGATATTGTCAAAGGGGGAGAGATTTGGATGCACAAGCTAAAGGATCATCAAACGCATTATGGCATCAACTCAGGGGGAGCAAGCTTTTGTGATTAAGCCTTGGTGTTGTTTTTGCGTCTGTATATCATTGCTATTTTTATTTGCATAATAGGTATAGGCTTAGTTTAGCTTATGCATAGTTTTGACAATTATCAAAAAGGGGGAGAATGTAAGTGCACCAGTTCATCCTCATGTTTTAATAATTGTCAAAACACATGAAAATAGGTTGAACATATTTTGGCAAACTTTACAAATGACTTGACAACAAAGAACTATTTTTAAAACCTTGAAAAACTGACTTTTTGGTGTTTTGTATCGATACATACATTTCTGTATCGATACAAATGTCCTGAAACTTGTTCTGGTACATTTTGAGCACTTTGTATCGATACACACAGGCTCTGTATCGATACAAAAGCTTCTATACAAAAACAGAATGTTCCATATGATTCGAAACATGCTTGCATGTATCGATACATGTGTATATGTTCTGAAAAACCAGCAAGCTTCATATGATTCGAAGCATGCTTGCATGCTTAGATACATATCAGTCAAAATTTCAAGATTCTGATGTTTGTATCGATACATCCTGTGTATTGTATCGATACAAAGGTCAAGATTTTCAAAATTGAACGTTGGTCAAGGGCTTTGTATCGATACAAACAATCATTTGTATCGATACATCTACTGAAAATTATGCCTAAATTTGCTCATTCTATTTTCTCTTTAAATAGCAATGTGTGGGTTCCTTTGTAAGTAATGAAACAATCACAGTAACTGAACACAACTGAGAAATCTAGTGAGAATCATTGAGAGAGCAAGAAGTGCTTTGGGTAAAACACTTTGGATACAATTTGGGTGAAAAATTGGGATCAAAGTGTTATCCTTCACAAGATCATCATCTTCCATCAAGTTGCAACAATTGAAGATTGAGTATGGGATCAATCATTTAGGAGTTGTACGCTTGGTCGATAACGTTCGGTGCGATTCGTGGTGAAGCAGATTCGCGATCGGGTTGATTTGTGCAAGGAGGTTGGATTGCTCACTAGGGATCCAAGATTGTTCGATTTCTTGGAGGATCAATTGAGAAGAATCGAAGGACTCAGCTGGACGATCGTTGCAAGGAGTTGCACGGGTAGGATCGTTGGAATCAGAGGGTGAAGATTCGTTCGTCGATTGAGGGTTTGCATAGTTTTACATTTCGAGTCAATAGGGTTATTGATTGCTTTGTAATTTGTGCACTTGTGTTCAAGTTGTTTTTCATTCTATACATATCTCAAATAACCCGTTTGGTTATTTGGGGGGAGACGTACTCGGACATACGCGTGGACGACGCGAAATCCGGGGAACTCCCTAATCAAATCCTCGTGTGTTGATTGCATTACTTTCATTCTTTATTGCTTTCATTATATTCGTAAACAATTGAATTTGTGTGTTCGTAAGTGTTCACAAGGATTCAATTGTTATTATCTTGTGTTGTGAATTGTTTTTGAAAGAATCGAATAACTTGCTTGGAAACGTTGTTGTTAATTGAATTAGTTTTTGAATATCTTATTCCGATCGACTTTTCCTCAATACGTTTTATCGGCTTAGTTACTTTTTCAATAAGTCAAAACGGTGCAAAGAGACTACCGATCCCGGAGTCGCTTCCGCACGCACGTTTAACCGAACAATTTTTTAAAAACTCAATTGGTTAACGGAACCACTTATTCACCCCCCTCTAAGTGGTTAGCCTCGTAGTCTAACAACATGTATATCATGTATATGGTTACTTTGTATTTTGTACATTAAAGGACAGGTCCACACTTAAACAACTTGTCATATGCATGCTCTACAAAATAAAATATGATTAATTATTAAGAATGTAGAAATTATTGAAATAATAATGGATCAAGTATGCAACAATTCCATGTGATTAGAATTTAGTCATAAAAAAATATATAACGAGAATACTTTTAGGTTAACCAAGTATGCAACAATAACTATAATCATCTACCAAATGTAGGTTTAACATGTGTGTTAGAGAATGCTTGCTTACATATATTTGTTATAAGAATCTAATTTCTTTTTCTTATAGAAATATTTGTGTCTTATTTGTTGAGATCTGCAATGAGAATGGTAAATTTCTAATTAGGAACCCAAAAATTTGTTTGTGATACTAGTTAATGAGTCTGCTAAACTAACATTAACAAAGATGATAGTTGAGACTTCTTTTTGAGGTGACAGTCTTCTTTTTCACATTTTCCGTTTAGTTGAGACTTCCTTACATGGTTAATAATAGAATACCTTCACCTTAATTTTGAGTAATTATATCAAAACTAACATTAACAAAGATGATTTCATTTTCTTCTCAGTAACACTATCATAAAACTGAGAATTTTAGATCGTTTAAGAGAAACATCAGCAGTTATCAACTCATAAGAATTAAAAAGGAATAGTCTGTTCGATATTTTGGATATTTCAAAAGTAATTACTTGTTATATTAATCAATAATAACTTGTGTGACCATATGATAACAGTGTATTATCTTAAATTTTTACAAGGAGTACACTTAAGGCCTAAAAGAAAACAAAAGTCAAGGCACGTTTACAACACAACACCTTACAAATAACTCCTAAAGAGCAGCACTAACAGCCACAAGCTGATCAAAGCACTAAAAAACACAACAAAATAGCAGAAAAAAACAACAAGCTGATATAAGTGATATATGTACTTCTCATCCTCAGATTTGCAATTAATAACTACATATATAGATTTTATTTTTGTAAGAAACATGGCACCTCTCTCCAAATTGAAGTTATTTGTTGTTTTTTTAGCCATACTTTTAATACTCATGTCATCTATGATAGTCAGTGTTGCCCAATCCAATTTCAAACTCGGTATGTTTCTGTTTAATTAGGAGTATAATTGGCTTATAAAAAAAATTAAGAGTATAATTTAATTTAAAATTGTGAGAATCATGATTAATCAAAATATAACCATATGCATATATATGGAATATGGTTTAATCATAGATCATTTCTGTAAATGGCTATATAAGTACCTTTTTTTGAAAGAGGCTAATATTATTAAAGAAGAAAGTACAAGGAGTACTTACAATTACAATTACAAAGCCACAGCCAAGGCAAAGAGCCAAAGAACAAAGGCTACACACGCCAAAAGAAACCAGAGCAACACACCAAATACAACAATATAGGAGAACCCAAAAACACCAAAGCAGCAGCACGCAAAAACAAACAAACAGACCCTGCCAGTACAGCAGTGCAGAAACTGAACACCCACAGCTCCACCCACCAATACACCAGGCCGTAAAACAGACAGAAAATCAAACTACTGAGACCCCAAACACCAGCGCCAGCAACAACAGAAAAAACACAATATCACAGTTTCATAGAGTTACTTCAACAACTTAGCATTTATGATTCAATTTCTGAAAACGAATTTGAGGATCGATTTCGAGAGATTGATTCTTTTGGAGATGATCATGTTATTTGTGTTATTGAGGATGAGATTTCTGGAAAGATTAATATTGCAACAGGGAGTGAATAACATACCTTATGGAAGATGAACAAAACGCCGATGGAGAACGACGGCTGAAGGACAACGGCGGCGATTGGGTTTTGTGATGAAGGAGAACGGTGGCGCGATCTGAAGAAGAGATGGCGATTGAAGAAGAGATGGCGATTGGAGAACGGTGGCGCGTTTCTGGTTAGGGTTCAGAAGAAGATGAAGGAACAAAGGAACGCGCGTAAGCAAATTTTTTTGACAAAACTGAAGAAGCAAATTTAAAACATAAAAAAAGAGATTGTGTTTTTTTTTTCTATTTATCAACTAAACAGTTGGTAAACCAAATTAAACTGCCGGTTCATTAAAAACTTACCAGCGGTTCCCCAAAACCGTTGCTATTTTAATTTTATTTTTAAAAACTTACCAGCGGTTCCCTAAAACCGTTGCTATTTTAATTTTGTTTTTAAAAACTTACTGGCGGTTCCCCAAAACCGTTGCTATTTTAATTTTGTTTTAAAATTACCGGCAGTTCTACAAAACTGTTGCTATCCATTTGTTGCAATTTCCAATTTTACCAGCGGTTCCCCAAAACCGTTGCTATTTTAATTTTGTTTTAAAATTACCGGCAGTTCTACAAAATTGTTGCTACCCATTTGTTGCAATTTCCAATTTTTTTTGTAGTGCCACCCGCAGGCCTTCGGATTCTGCTGAATATCCTTATTTCAGGATTTTTCCTTATTTCAGGAAATGTTGTTTCTGGAGGAGCTAACTCCTAATCCATGAGTTGTATGTCCTTGAGAAAGATAGATGTAACACATCAATGTTGCATCTTGAAGAAGAATCACCACCCGCAGGCCTTTCAGATTCTGCTGAATATCCTTATTTCAGGATTTTTTCCTTATTTCAGGAAATGCTGTTTCTGGAGGAGCTAATGCCTAAACCAGGAGTTGTATGTCCTTGAGAAATATAGATGTAACACCTCAATGTTGTATCTTGAAGAAGAATCACAACCCGCGGGCCTTCGGATTCTGTTGAATATCCTTATTTCAGGATTTTCCCTTATTCCAGGAAATGTTATTTATAGAGGATCTAACGCCTACACCAGGAGTTGTATGTCCTTGAGAAAGATAGATGTAACACATCAAGGTTGCATCTTTAAGAAGAATCACCACCCGCAGGCCTTCAGATTCTGTTGAATATCCTTATTTCAGGAAATGTTGTTTCTAGAGGAGCTAACGCCTAAACCAAGAGTTGTATGTCCTTGAGAAAGATAGATGAACACCTTAATGTTTCATCTTGAAGAAGAATCACCACCCGCAGTCCTTCGGATTATGCTGAATATCCTTATTTCAGGATTTTTCGTTATTTCAAGAATTTCTGTTTCTGGAGGAGCTAACGCCTAAACCAGGAGTTGTATGTCCTTGAGAAAGATAGATGTAACACCTCAATGTTGCATCTTGAAGAAGAATCACCACCCGCGGGCCTTCGGATTCTGCTGAATATCCTTATTTCAGGATTTTCCCTTATTCCAGGAAATGTTGTTTTTAGAGGATCTAACGCCTACACCAGGAGTTGTATGTCCTTGAGAAAGATAGATGTAACACCTCTATGTTGCATCTTGAAGAAGAATCACCACCCGCAGGCCTTCGGATTCTGCTAAATATCCTTATTTCAGGATTTTTCCTTATTTCAGGAAATGTTGTTTCTGGAGGAGCTAACTCCTAATCCATGAGTTGTATGTCCTTGAGAAAGATAGATGTAACACATCAATGTTGCATCTTGAAGAAGAATCACCACCCGCAGGCCTTCAGATTCTGCTGAATATCCTTATTTCAGGATTTTTTCCTTATTTCAGGAAATGCTGTTTCTGGAGGAGCTAACGCCTAAACCAGGAGTTGTATGTCCTTGAGAAATATAGATGTAACACCTCAATGTTGCATCATGAAGAAGAGTCACCACCCGCGGGCCTTCGGATTCTGTTGAATATCCTTATTTCAGGATTTTCCCTTATTCCAGGAAATGTTGTTTATAGAGGATCTAACGCCTACACCAGGAGTTGTATGTCCTTGAGAAAGATAGATGTAACACCTCAATGTTGCATCTTGAAGAAGAATCCCCACCTGTAGGCCTTCAAATTCTGTTGAATATCCTTATTTCAGGATTTTTTCCTTATTTCAGAAAATAGCTGTAACACCTCAGTGTTGCACCTTGAAGAAGAATCACCACCCACGGGCCTTCGGATTCTGCTGAATATCCTTATTTCAGGATTTTCCCTTATTCTAGGAAATGTTGTTTTTAGAGGAGCTAACGCCTACACCAGGAGTTGTATGTCCTTGAGAAAGATAGATGTAACACATCAATGTTGCATCTTTAAGAAGAATCACCACCCGCAGGCCTTCAGATTCTGCTGAATATCCTTATTTTAGGAAATGTTGTTTCTAGAGGAGCTAACGCCTAAACCAAGAGTTGTATGTCCTTGAGAAAGATAGATGTAACACCTCACTGTTTCATCTT
This sequence comes from Trifolium repens, assembly GCA_030408175.1. NCBI lineage: Eukaryota > Viridiplantae > Streptophyta > Magnoliopsida > Fabales > Fabaceae > Trifolium > Trifolium repens. The sequence goes on along the minus strand of CP125838.1, from coordinate 34,095,679 downwards.
GAAGAAGAATCACCACCCGCAGGCCTTCGGATTATGCTGAATATCCTTATTTCAGGATTTTTCCTTATTTCAAGAATTTCTGTTTCTGAAGGAGCTAACGCCTAAACCAGGAGTTGTATGTCCTTGAGAAAGATAGATGTAACACCTCAATGTTGCATCTTGAAGAAGAATCACCACCCGCGGGCCTTCGGATTCTGCTGAATATCCTTATTTCAGGATTTTCCCTTATTCCAGGAAATGTTGTTTTTAGAGGATCTAACGCCTACACCAGGAGTTGTATGTCCTTGAGAAAGATAGATGTAACACCTCAATGTTGCATCTTGAAGAAGAATCACCACCCGCAGGCCTTCGGATTCTGCTGAATATCCTTATTTCATGATTTTTCCTTATTTCAGGAAATGTTGTTTCTGGAGGAGCTAACTCCTAATCCATGAGTTGTATGTCCTTGAGAAAGATAGATGTAACACATCAATGTTGCATCTTGAAGAAGAATCACCACCCGCAGGCCTTCAGATTCTGCTGAATATCCTTATTTCAGGATTTTTTCCTTATTTCAGGAAATGCTGTTTCTGGAGGAGCTAACGCCTAAACCAGGAGTTGTATGTCCTTGAGAAATATAGATGTAACACCTCAATGTTGCATCTTGAAGAAGAATCACCACCCGCGGGCCTTCGGATTCTGTTGAATATCCTTATTTCAGGATTTTCCCTTATTCCAGGAAATGTTGTTTATAGAGGATCTAACGCCTACACCAGGAGTTGTATGTCCTTGAGAAAGATAGATGTAACACATCAATGTTGCATCTTTAAGAAGAATCACCACCCGCAGGCCTTCAGATTCTGCTGAATATCCTTATTTCAGGAAATGTTGTTTCTAGAGGAGCTAACGCCTAAACCAAGAGTTGTATGTCCTTGAGAAAGATAGATGTAACACCTCAATGTTGCATCTTGAAGAAGAATCACCACCCGCGGGCCTTCGGATTCTGCTGAATATCCTTATTTCAGGATTTTCCCTTATTCCAGGAAATGTTGTTTTTAGAGGATCTAACGCCTACACCAGGAGTTGTATGTCCTTGAGAAAGATAGATGTAACACCTCAATGTTGCATCTTGAAGAAGAATCACCACCCGCAGGCCTTCGGATTCTGCTGAATATCCTTATTTCAGGATTTTTCCTTATTTCAGGAAATGTTGTTTCTGGAGGAGCTAACTCCTAATCCATGAGTTGTATGTCCTTGAGAAAGATAGATGTAACACCTCAATGTTGCATCTTGAAGAAGAATGACCACCTGCAGGCCTTCAGATTCTGCTGAATATCCTTATTTCAGGAAATGCTGTTTCTAAAGGATCTAACGCCTAAACCAAGAGTTGCATGTCCTCGAGAAAGATAGATGTTACACCTCAATGTTGCCTCTTGAAGAAGAATCACCACCTGCGGGCCTTCGGATTCTGCTGAATATCCATATTTAAGGATTTTTCCATATTTTAGGAAATGTTGTTTCTGGAGGAGCTAACGCCTAAACCAAGAGTTGTATGTCCTTGAGAAAGATAGATGTAACTCCTCAATGTTGCATCTTGAAGAAGAATCCCCACCTGCAGGCCTTCAAATTCTGTTGAATATCCTTATTTCAGGATTTTTTCCTTATTTCAGAAAATAGCTGTAACACCTCAGTGTTGCACCTTGAAGAAGAATCACCACCCGCGGGCCTTCGGATTCTGCTGAATATCCTTATTTCAGGATTTTCCCTTATTCTAGGAAATGTTGTTTTTAGAGGAGATAACGCCTACACCAGGAGTTGTATGTCCTTGAGAAAGATAGATGTAACACATCAATGTTGCATCTTTAAGAAGAATCACCACCCGCAGGCCTTCAGATTCTGCCGAATATCCTTATTTTAGGAAATGTTGTTTCTAGAGGAGCTAACGCCTAAACCAAGAGTTGTATGTCCTTGAGAAAGATAGATGTAACACCTCAATGTTTCATCTTGAAGAAGAATCACCACCCGCAGGCTTTCGGATTATGCTGAATATCCTTATTTCAGGATTTTTTCCTTATTTCAGGAAATGCTGTTTCTGGAGGAGCTAACGCCTAAACCAGGAGTTGTATGTCCTTGAGAAATATAGATGTAACACCTCAATGTTGCATCTTGAAGAAGAATCACCACCCGCGGGCCTTCGGATTATGTTGAATATCCTTATTTCAGGATTTTCCCTTATTCCAGGAAATGTTGTTTATAGAGGATCTAACGCCTACACTAGGAGTTGTATGTCCTTGAGAAAGATAGATGTAACACATCAATGTTGCATCTTTAAGAAGAATCACCACCCGCAGGCCTTCAGATTCTGCTGAATATCCTTATTTCAGGAAATGTTGTTTCTAGAGGAGCTAACGCCTAAACCAAGAGTTGTATGTCCTTGAGAAAGATAGATGTAACACCTCAATGTTTCATCTTGAAGAAGAATCACCACCCGCAGGCTTTCGGATTATGCTGAATATCCTTATTTCAGGATTTTTCATTATTTCAAGAATTTCTGTTTCTGGAGGAGCTAACGCTTAAACGAGGAGTTGTATGTCCTGGAGAAAGATAGATGTAACACCTCAATGTTGCATCTTGAAGAAGAATCACCACCCGCGGGCCTTCGGATTCTGCTGAATATCCTTATTTCAGGATTTTCCCTTATTCCAGGAAATGTTGTTTTTAGAGGATCTAACGCCTTTACCAGGAGTTGTATGTCCTTGAGAAAGATAGATGTAACACCTCAATGTTGCATCTTGAAGAAGAATCACCACCCGCAGGCCTTCGGATTCTGCTGAATATCCTTATTTCATGATTTTTCCTTATTTCAGGAAATGTTGTTTCTGGAGGAGCTAACTCCTAATCCATGAGTTGTATGTCCTTGAGAAAGATAGATGTAACACATCAATGTTGCATCTTGAAGAAGAATCACCACCCGCAGGCCTTCGGATTCTGCTGAATATCCTTATTTCAGGATTTTTCCTTATTTCAGGAAATGTTGTTTCTGGAGGAGCTAACTCCTAATCCATGAGTTGTATGTCCTTGAGAAAGATAGATGTAACACCTCAATGTTGCATCTTGAAGAAGAATGACCACCTGCAGGCCTTCAGATTCTGCTGAATATCCTTATTTCAGGAAATGTTGTTTCTAAAGGATCTAACGCCTAAACCAAGAGTTGCATGTCCTCGAGAAAGATAGATGTTACACCTCAATGTTGCCTCTTGAAGAAGAATCACCACCTGCGGGCCTTCGGATTCTGCTGAATATCCATATTTAAGGATTTTTCCATATTTTAGGAAATGTTGTTTCTGGAGGAGCTAACGCCTAAACCAAGAGTTGTATGTCCTTGAGAAAGATAGATGTAACTCCTCAATGTTGCATCTTGAAGAAGAATCCCCACCTGCAGGCCTTCAAATTCTGTTGAATATCCTTATTTCAGGATTTTTTCCTTATTTCAGAAAATAGCTGTAACACCTCAGTGTTGCACCTTGAAGAAGAATCACCACCCGCGGGCCTTCGGATTCTGCTGAATATCCTTATTTCAGGATTTTCCCTTATTCTAGGAAATGTTGTTTTTAGAGGAGATAACGCCTACACCAGGAGTTGTATGTCCTTGAGAAAGATAGATGTAACACATCAATGTTGCATCTTTAAGAAGAATCACCACCCGCAGGCCTTCAGATTCTGCCGAATATCCTTATTTGAGGAAATGTTGTTTCTAGAGGAGCTAACGCCTAAACCAAGAGTTGTATGTCCTTGAGAAAGATAGATGTAACACCTCAATGTTTCATCTTGAAGAAGAATCACCACCCGCAGGCTTTCGGATTATGCTGAATATCCTTATTTCAGGATTTTTTCCTTATTTCAGGAAATGTTGTTTCTGGAGGAGCTAACGCCTAAACCAGGAGTTGTATGTCCTTGAGAAATATAGATGTAACACCTCAATGTTGCATCTTGAAGAAGAATCACCACCCGCGGGCCTTCGGATTATGTTGAATATCCTTATTTCAGGATTTTCCCTTATTCCAGGAAATGTTGTTTATAGAGGATCTAACGCCTACACTAGGAGTTGTATGTCCTTGAGAAAGATAGATGTAACACATCAATGTTGCATCTTTAAGAAGAATCACCACCCGCAGGCCTTCAGATTCTGCTGAATATCCTTATTTCAGGAAATGTTGTTTCTAGAGGAGCTAACGCCTAAACCAAGAGTTGTATGTCCTTGAGAAAGATAGATGTAACACCTCAATGTTTCATCTTGAAGAAGAATCACCACCCGCAGGCTTTCGGATTATGCTGAATATCCTTATTTCAGGATTTTTCATTATTTCAAGAATTTCTGTTTCTGGAGGAGCTAACGCTTAAACGAGGAGTTGTATGTCCTGGAGAAAGATAGATGTAACACCTCAATGTTGCATCTTGAAGAAGAATCACCACCCGCGGGCCTTCGGATTCTGCTGAATATCCTTATTTCAGGATTTTCCCTTATTCCAGGAAATGTTGTTTTTAGAGGATCTAACGCCTTTACCAGGAGTTGTATGTCCTTGAGAAAGATAGATGTAACACCTCAATGTTGCATCTTGAAGAAGAATCACCACCCGCAGGCCTTCGGATTCTGCTGAATATCCTTATTTCATGATTTTTCCTTATTTCAGGAAATGTTGTTTCTGGAGGAGCTAACTCCTAATCCATGAGTTGTATGTCCTTGAGAAAGATAGATGTAACACATCAATGTTGCATCTTGAAGAAGAATCACCACCCGCAGGCCTTCAGATTCTGCTGAATATCCTTATTTCAGGATTTTTTCCTTATTTCAGGAAATGTTGTTTCTGGAGGAACAAACGCCTAAACCAAGAGTTGTATGTCCTTGAGAAATATAGATGTAACACCTCAATGTTGCATCTTGAAGAAGAATCACTACCCGCGGGCCTTCGGATTCTGTTGAATATCCTTATTTCAGGATTTTCCCTTATTCCAGGAAATGTGGTTTATAGAGGATCTAACGCCTACACCAGGAGTTGTATGTCCTTGAGAAAGATAGATGTAACACATCAATGTTGCATCTTTAAGAAGAATCACCACCCGCAGGCCTTCAGATTATGCTGAATATCCTTATTTCAGGAAATGTTGTTTCTAGAGGAGCTAACGCCTAAACCAAGAGTTGTATGTCCTTGAGAAAGATAGATGTAACACCTCAATGTTTCATCTTGAAGAAGAATCACCACCCGCAGGCTTTCGGATTATGCTGAATATCCTTATTTCAGGATTTTTCCTTATTTCAAGAATTTCTGTTTCGGGAGGAGCTAACGCCTAAACCAGGAGTTGTATGTCCTTGAGAAAGATAGATGTAACACCTCAATGTTGCATCTTGAAGAAGAATCACCACCCGCGGGCCTTCGGATTCTGCTGAATATCCTTATTTCAGGATTTTCCCTTATTCCAGGAAATGTTATTTTTAGAGGATCTAACGCCTACACCAGGAGTTGTATGTCCTTGAGAAAGATAGATGTAACACCTCAATGTTGCATCTTGAAGAAGAATCACCACCCGCGGGCCTTCGGATTCTGCTGAATATCCTTATTTCAGGATTTTTTCCTTATTTCAGGAAATGCTGTTTCTGGAGGAACTAACGCCTAAACCAAGAGTTGTATGTCCTTGAGAAATATAGATGTAACACCTCAATGTTGCATCTTGAAGAAGAATCACTACCCGCGGGCCTTCGGATTCTGTTGAATATCCTTATTTCAGGATTTTCCCTTATTACAGGAAATGTTGTTTATAGAGGATCTAACGCCTACACCAGGAGTTGTATGTCCTTGAGAAAGATAGATGTAACACATCAATGTTGCATCTTTAAGAAGAATCACCACCCGCAGGCCTTCAGATTCTGCTGAATATCCTTATTTCAGGAAATGTTGTTTCTAGAGGAGCTAACGCCTAAACCAAGAGTTGTATGTCCTTGAGAAAGATAGATGTAACACCTCAATGTTTCATCTTGAAGAAGAATCACCACCCGCAGGCTTTCGGATTATGCTGAATATCCTTATTTCAGGATTTTTCCTTATTTCAAGAATTTCTGTTTCTGGAAGAGCTAACGCCTAAACCAGGAGTTGTATGTCCTTGAGAAAGATAGATGTAACACCTCAATGTTGCATCTTGAAGAAGAATCACCACCAGCGGGCCTTCGGATTCTGCTGAATATCCTTATTTCAGGAATTTCCCTTATTCCAGGAAATGTTGTTTTTAGAGGATCTAACGCCTACACCAGGAGTTGTATGTCCTTGAGAAAGATAGATGTAACACCTCAATGTTGCATCTTGAAGAAGAATCACCACCCGCAGGCCTTCGGATTCTGCTGAATATCCTTATTTCATGATTTTTCCTTATTTCAGGAAATGTTGTTTCTGGAGGAGCTAACTCCTAATCCATGAGTTGTATGTCCTTGAGAAAGATAGATGTAACACATCAATGTTGCATCTTGAAGAAGAATCACCACCCGCAGGCCTTCAGATTCTGCTGAATATCCTTATTTCAGGATTTTTTCCTTATTTCAGGAAATGCTGTTTCTGGAGGAACTAACGCCTAAACCAAGAGTTGTATGTCCTTGAGAAATATAGATGTAACACCTCAATGTTGCATCTTGAAGAAGAATCACTACCCGCGGGCCTTCGGATTCTGTTGAATATCCTTATTTCAGGATTTTCCCTTATTCCAGGAAATGTTGTTTATAGAGGATCTAACGCCTACACCAGGAGTTGTATGTCCTTGAGAAAGATAGATGTAACACCTCAATGTTGCATCTTGAAGAAGAATCACCACCCGCGGGCCTTCGGATTCTGTTGAATATCCTTATTTCAGGATTTTCCCTTATTCCAGGAAATGTTGTTTATAGAGGATCTAACGCCTACACTAGGAGTTGTATGTCCTTGAGAAAGATAGATGTAACACATCAATGTTGCATCTTTAAGAAGAATCACCACCCGCAGGCCTTCAGATTCTGCTGAATATCCTTATTTCAGGAAATGTTGTTTCTAGAGGAGCTAACGCCTAAACCAAGAGTTGTATGTCCTTGAGAAAGATAGATGTAACACCTCAATGTTTCATCTTGAAGAAGAATCACCACCCGCAGGCTTTCGGATTATGCTGAATATCCTTATTTCAGGATTTTTCCTTATTTCAAGAATTTCTGTTTCTGGAAGAGCTAACGCCTAAACCAGGAGTTGTATGTCCTTGAGAAAGATTGATGTAACACCTCAATGTTGCATCTTGAAGAAGAATCACCACCTGCGGGCCTTCGGATTCTGCTGAATATCCTTATTTCAGGAATTTCCCTTATTCCAGGAAATGTTGTTTTTAGAGGATCTAACGCCTACACCAGGAGTTGTATGTCCTTGAGAAAGATAGATGTAACACCTCAATGTTGCATCTTGAAGAAGAATCACCACCCGCGGGCCTTCGGATTCTGCTGAATATCCTTATTTCAGGATTTTTTCCTTATTTCAGGAAATGCTGTTTCTGGAGGAACTAACGCCTAAACCAAGAGTTGTATGTCCTTGAGAAATATAGATGTAACACCTCAATGTTGCATCTTGAAGAAGAATCACTACCCGCGGGCCTTCGGATTCTGTTGAATATCCTTATTTCAGGATTTTCCCTTATTCCAGGAAATGTTGTTTATAGAGGATCTAACGCCTACACCAGGAGTTGTATGTCCTTGAGAAAGATAGATGTAACACATCAATGTTGCATCTTTAAGAAGAATCACCACCCGCAGGCCTTCAGATTCTGCTGAATATCCTTATTTCAGGAAATGTTGTTTCTAGAGGAGCTAACGCCTAAACCAAGAGTTGTATGTCCTTGAGAAAGATAGATGTAACACCTCAATGTTTCATCTTGAAGAAGAATCACCACCCGCAGGCTTTCGGATTATGCTGAATATCCTTATTTCAGGATTTTTCCTTATTTCAAGAATTTCTGTTTCTGGAAGAGCTAACGCCTAAACCAGGAGTTGTATGTCCTTGAGAAAGATAGATGTAACACCTCAATGTTGCATCTTGAAGAAGAATCACCACCAGCGGGCCTTCGGATTCTGCTGAATATCCTTATTTCAGGAATTTCCCTTATTCCAGGAAATGTTGTTTTTAGAGGATCTAACGCCTACACCAGGAGTTGTATGTCCTTGAGAAAGATAGATGTAACACCTCAATGTTGCATCTTGAAGAAGAATCACCACCCGCAGGCCTTCAGATTCTGCTGAATATCCTTATTTCATGATTTTTCCTTATTTCAGGAAATGTTGTTTCTGGAGGAGCTAACTCCTAATCCATGAGTTGTATGTCCTTGAGAAAGATAGATGTAACACATCAATGTTGCATCTTGAAGAAGAATCACCACCCGCAGGCCTTCAGATTCTGCTGAATATCCTTATTTCAGGATTTTTTCCTTATTTCAGGAAATGCTGTTTCTGGAGGAACTAACGCCTAAACCAAGAGTTGTATGTCCTTGAGAAATATAGATGTAACACCTCAATGTTGCATCTTGAAGAAGAATCACTACCCGCGGGCCTTCGGATTCTGTTGAATATCCTTATTTCAGGATTTTCCCTTATTCCAGGAAATGTTGTTTATAGAGGATCTAACGCCTACACCAGGAGTTGTATGTCCTTGAGAAAGATAGATGTAACACCTCAATGTTGCATCTTGAAGAAGAATCACCACCCGCGGGCCTTCGGATTCTGTTGAATATCCTTATTTCAGGATTTTCCCTTATTCCAGGAAATGTTGTTTATAGAGGATCTAACGCCTACACTAGGAGTTGTATGTCCTTGAGAAAGATAGATGTAACACATCAATGTTGCATCTTTAAGAAGAATCACCACCCGCAGGCCTTCAGATTCTGCTGAATATCCTTATTTCAGGAAATGTTGTTTCTAGAGGAGCTAACGCCTAAACCAAGAGTTGTATGTCCTTGAGAAAGATAGATGTAACACCTCAATGTTTCATCTTGAAGAAGAATCACCACCCGCAGGCTTTCGGATTATGCTGAATATCCTTATTTCAGGATTTTTCCTTATTTCAAGAATTTCTGTTTCTGGAAGAGCTAACGCCTAAACCAGGAGTTGTATGTCCTTGAGAAAGATAGATGTAACACCTCAATGTTGCATCTTGAAGAAGAATCACCACCTGCGGGCCTTCGGATTCTGCTGAATATCCTTATTTCAGGAATTTCCCTTATTCCAGGAAATGTTGTTTTTAGAGGATCTAACGCCTACACCAGGAGTTGTATGTCCTTGAGAAAGATAGATGTAACACCTCAATGTTGCATCTTGAAGAAGAATCACCACCCGCGGGCCTTCGGATTCTGCTGAATATCCTTATTTCAGGATTTTTTCCTTATTTCAGGAAATGCTGTTTCTGGAGGAACTAACGCCTAAACCAAGAGTTGTATGTCCTTGAGAAATATAGATGTAACACCTCAATGTTGCATCTTGAAGAAGAATCACTACCCGCGGGCCTTCGGATTCTGTTGAATATCCTTATTTCAGGATTTTCCCTTATTCCAGGAAATGTTGTTTATAGAGGATCTAACGCCTACACCAGGAGTTGTATGTCCTTGAGAAAGATAGATGTAACACATCAATGTTGCATCTTTAAGAAGAATCACCACCCGCAGGCCTTCAGATTCTGCTGAATATCCTTATTTCAGGAAATGTTGTTTCTTGAGGAGCTAACGCCTAAACCAAGAGTTGTATGTCCTTGAGAAAGATAGATGTAACACCTCAATGTTTCATCTTGAAGAAGAATCACCACCCGCAGGCTTTCGGATTATGCTGAATATCCTTATTTCAGGATTTTTCCTTATTTCAAGAATTTCTGTTTCTGGAAGAGCTAACGCCTAAACCAGGAGTTGTATGTCCTTGAGAAAGATAGATGTAACACCTCAATGTTGCATCTTGAAGAAGAATCACCACCTGCGGGCCTTCGGATTCTGCTGAATATCCTTAATTCAGGAATTTCCCTTATTCCAGGAAATGTTGTTTTTAGAGGATCTAACGCCTACACCAGGAGTTGTATGTCCTTGAGAAAGATAGATGTAACACCTCAATGTTGCATCTTGAAGAAGAATCACCACCCGCAGGCCTTCGGATTCTGCTGAATATCCTTATTTCATGATTTTTCCTTATTTCAGGAAATGTTGTTTCTGGAGGAGCTAACTCCTAATCCATGAGTTGTATGTCCTTGAGAAAGATAGATGTAACACATCAATGTTGCATCTTGAAGAAGAATCACCACCCGCAGGCCTTCAGATTCTGCTGAATATCCTTATTTCAGGATTTTTTCCTTATTTCAGGAAATGCTGTTTCTGGAGGAACTAACGCCTAAACCAAGAGTTGTATGTCCTTGAGAAATATAGATGTAACACCTCAATGTTGCATCTTGAAGAAGAATCACTACCCGCGGGACTTCGGATTCTGTTGAATATCCTTATTTCAGGATTTTCCCTTATTCCAGGAAATGTTGTTTATAGAGGATCTAACGCCTACACCAGGAGTTGTATGTCCTTGAGAAAGATAGATGTAACACCTCAATGTAGCATCTTGAAAAAGAATCACCACCCGCGGGCCTTCGGATTCTGTTGAATATCCTTATTTCAGGATTTTCCCTTATTCCAGGAAATGTTGTTTATAGAGGATCTAACGCCTACACTAGGAGTTGTATGTCCTTGAGAAAGATAGATGTAACACCTCAATGTTTCATCTTGAAGAAGAATCACCACCCGCAGGCTTTCGGATTATGCTGAATATCCTTATTTCAGGATTTTTCCTTATTTCAAGAATTTCTGTTTCTGGAAGAGCTAACGCCTAAACCAGGAGTTGTATGTCCTTGAGAAAGATTGATGCAACACCTCAATGTTGCATCTTGAAGAAGAATCACCACCTGCGGGCCTTCGGATTCTGCTGAATATCCTTATTTCAGGAATTTCCCTTATTCCTGGAAATGTTGTTTTTAGAGGATCTAACGCCTACACCAGGAGTTGTATGTCCTTGAGAAAGATAGATGTAACACCTCAATGTTGCATCTTGAAGAAGAATCACCACCCGCGGGCCTTCGGATTCTGCTGAATATCCTTATTTCAGGATTTTTTCCTTATTTCAGGAAATGCTGTTTCTGGAGGAACTAACGCCTAAACCAAGAGTTGTATGTCCTTGAGAAATATAGATGTAACACCTCAATGTTGCATCTTGAAGAAGAATCACTACCCGCGGGCCTTCGGATTCTGTTGAATATCCTTATTTCAGGATTTTCCCTTATTCCAGGAAATGTTGTTTATAGAGGATCTAACGCCTACACCAGGAGTTGTATGTCCTTGAGAAAGATAGATGTAACACATCAATGTTGCATCTTTAAGAAGAATCACCACCCGCAGGCCTTCAGATTCTGCTGAATATCCTTATTTCAGGAAATGTTGTTTCTAGAGGAGCTAACGCCTAAACCAAGAGTTGTATGTCCTTGAGAAAGATAGATGTAACACCTCAATGTTTCATCTTGAAGAAGAATCACCACCCGCAGGCTTTCGGATTATGCTGAATATCCTTATTTCAGGATTTTTCCTTATTTCAAGAATTTCTGTTTCTGGAAGAGCTAACGCCTAAACCAGGAGTTGTATGTCCTTGAGAAAGATAGATGTAACACCTCAATGTTGCATCTTGAAGAAGAATCACCACCAGCGGGCCTTCGGATTCTGCTGAATATCCATATTTCAGGAATTTCCCTTATTCCAGGAAATGTTGTTTTTAGAGGATCTAACGCCTACACCAGGAGTTGTATGTCCTTGAGAAAGATAGATGTAACACCTCAATGTTGCATCTTGAAGAAGAATCACCACCCGCAGGCCTTCAGATTCTGCTGAATATCCTTATTTCATGATTTTTCCTTATTTCAGGAAATGTTGTTTCTGGAGGAGCTAACTCCTAATCCATGAGTTGTATGTCCTTGAGAAAGATAGATGTAACACATCAATGTTGCATCTTGAAGAAGAATCACCACCCGCAGGCCTTCAGATTCTGCTGAATATCCTTATTTCAGGATTTTTTCCTTATTTCAGGAAATGCTGTTTCTGGAGGAACTAACGCCTAAACCAAGAGTTGTATGTCCTTGAGAAATATAGATGTAACACCTCAATGTTGCATCTTGAAGAAGAATCACTACCCGCGGGCCTTCGGATTCTGTTGAATATCCTTATTTCAGGATTTTCCCTTATTCCAGGAAATGTTGTTTATAGAGGATCTAACGCCTACACCAGGAGTTGTATGTCCTTGAGAAAGATAGATGTAACACCTCAATGTTGCATCTTGAAGAAGAATCACCACCCGCGGGCCTTCGGATTCTGTTGAATATCCTTATTTCAGGATTTTCCCTTATTCCAGGAAATGTTGTTTATAGAGGATCTAACGCCTACACTAGGAGTTGTATGTCCTTGAGAAAGATAGATGTAACACATCAATGTTGCATCTTTAAGAAGAATCACCACCCGCAGGCCTTCAGATTCTGCTGAATATCCTTATTTCAGGAAATGTTGTTTCTAGAGGAGCTAACGCCTAAACCAAGAGTTGTATGTCCTTGAGAAAGATAGATGTAACACCTCAATGTTTCATCTTGAAGAAGAATCACCACCCGCAGGCTTTCGGATTATGCTGAATATCCTTATTTCAGGATTTTTCCTTATTTCAAGAATTTCTGTTTCTGGAAGAGCTAACGCCTAAACCAGGAGTTGTATGTCCTTGAGAAAGATAGATGTAACACCTCAATGTTGCATCTTGAAGAAGAATCACCACCTGCGGGCCTTCGGATTCTGCTGAATATCCTTATTTCAGGAATTTCCCTTATTCCAGGAAATGTTGTTTTTAGAGGATCTAACGCCTACACCAGGAGTTGTATGTCCTTGAGAAAGATAGATGTAACACCTCAATGTTGCATCTTGAAGAAGAATCACCACCCGCGGGCCTTCGGATTCTGCTGAATATCCTTATTTCAGGATTTTTTCCTTATTTCAGGAAATGCTGTTTCTGGAGGAACTAACGCCTAAACCAAGAGTTGTATGTCCTTGAGAAATATAGATGTAACACCTCAATGTTGCATCTTGAAGAAGAATCACTACCCGCCGGCCTTCGGATTCTGTTGAATATCCTTATTTCAGGATTTTCCCTTATTCCAGGAAATGTTGTTTATAGAGGATCTAACGCCTACACCAGGAGTTGTATGTCCTTGAGAAAGATAGATGTAACACATCAATGTTGCATCTTTAAGAAGAATCACCACCCGCAGGCCTTCAGATTCTGCTGAATATCCTTATTTCAGGAAATGTTGTTTCTTGAGGAGCTAACGCCTAAACCAAGAGTTGTATGTCCTTGAGAAAGATAGATGTAACACCTCAATGTTTCATCTTGAAGAAGAATCACCACCCGCAGGCTTTCGGATTATGCTGAATATCCTTATTTCAGGATTTTTCCTTATTTCAAGAATTTCTGTTTCTGGAAGAGCTAACGCCTAAACCAGGAGTTGTATGTCCTTGAGAAAGATAGATGTAACACCTCAATGTTGCATCTTGAAGAAGAATCACCACCTGCGGGCCTTCGGATTCTGCTGAATATCCTTAATTCAGGAATTTCCCTTATTCCAGGAAATGTTGTTTTTAGAGGATCTAACGCCTACACCAGGAGTTGTATGTCCTTGAGAAAGATAGATGTAACACCTCAATGTTGCATCTTGAAGAAGAATCACCACCCGCAGGCCTTCGGATTCTGCTGAATATCCTTATTTCATGATTTTTCCTTATTTTAGGAAATGTTGTTTCTGGAGGAGCTAACTCCTAATCCATGAGTTGTATGTCCTTGAGAAAGATAGATGTAACACATCAATGTTGCATCTTGAAGAAGAATCACCACCCGCAGGCCTTCAGATTCTGCTGAATATCCTTATTTCAGGATTTTTTCCTTATTTCAGGAAATGCTGTTTCTGGAGGAACTAACGCCTAAACCAAGAGTTGTATGTCCTTGAGAAATATAGATGTAACACCTCAATGTTGCATCTTGAAGAAGAATCACTACCCGCGGGACTTCGGATTCTGTTGAATATCCTTATTTCAGGATTTTCCCTTATTCCAGGAAATGTTGTTTATAGAGGATCTAACGCCTACACCAGGAGTTGTATGTCCTTGAGAAAGATAGATGTAACACCTCAATGTAGCATCTTGAAAAAGAATCACCACCCGCGGGCCTTCGGATTCTGTTGAATATCCTTATTTCAGGATTTTCCCTTATTCCAGGAAATGTTGTTTATAGAGGATCTAACGCCTACACTAGGAGTTGTATGTCCTTGAGAAAGATAGATGTAACACATCAATGTTGCATCTTTAAGAAGAATCACCACCCGCAGGCCTTCAGATTCTGCTGAATATCCTTATTTCAGGAAATGTTGTTTCTAGAGGAGCTAACGCCTAAACCAAGAGTTGTATGTCCTTGAGAAAGATAGATGTAACACCTCAATGTTTCATCTTGAAGAAGAATCACCACCCGCAGGCTTTCGGATTATGCTGAATATCCTTATTTCAGGATTTTTCCTTATTTCAAGAATTTCTGTTTCTGGAAGAGCTAACGCCTAAACCAGGAGTTGTATGTCCTTGAGAAAGATAGATGTAACACCTCAATGTTGCATCTTGAAGAAGAATCACCACCTGCGGGCCTTCGGATTCTGCTGAATATCCTTATTTCAGGAATTTCCCTTATTCCAGGAAATGTTGTTTTTAGAGGATCTAACGCCTACACCAGGAGTTGTATGTCCTTGAGAAAGATAGATGTAACACCTCAATGTTGCATCTTGAAGAAGAATCACCACCCGCGGGCCTTCGGATTCTGCTGAATATCCTTATTTCAGGATTTTTTCCTTATTTCAGGAAATGCTGTTTCTGGAGGAACTAACGCCTAAACCAAGAGTTGTATGTCCTTGAGAAATATAGATGTAACACCTCAATGTTGCATCTTGAAGAAGAATCACTACCCGCGGGCCTTCGGATTCTGTTGAATATCCTTATTTCAGGATTTTCCCTTATTCCAGGAAATGTTGTTTATAGAGGATCTAACGCCTACACCAGGAGTTGTATGTCCTTGAGAAAGATAGATGTAACACATCAATGTTGCATCTTTAAGAAGAATCACCACCCGCAGGCCTTCAGATTCTGCTGAATATCCTTATTTCAGGAAATGTTGTTTCTTGAGGAGCTAACGCCTAAACCAAGAGTTGTATGTCCTTGAGAAAGATAGATGTAACACCTCAATGTTTCATCTTGAAGAAGAATCACCACCCGCAGGCTTTCGGATTATGCTGAATATCCTTATTTCAGGATTTTTCCTTATTTCAAGAATTTCTGTTTCTGGAAGAGCTAACGCCTAAACCAGGAGTTGTATGTCCTTGAGAAAGATAGATGTAACACCTCAATGTTGCATCTTGAAGAAGAATCACCACCTGCGGGCCTTCGGATTCTGCTGAATATCCTTATTTCAGGAATTTCCCTTATTCCAGGAAATGTTGTTTTTAGAGGATCTAACGCCTACACCAGGAGTTGTATGTCCTTGAGAAAGATAGATGTAACACCTCAATGTTGCATCTTGAAGAAGAATCACCACCCGCAGGCCTTCGGATTCTGCTGAATATCCTTATTTCATGATTTTTCTTATTTCAGGAAATGTTGTTTCTGGAGGAGCTAACTCCTAATCCATGAGTTGTATGTCCTTGAGAAAGATAGATGTAACACATCAATGTTGCATCTTGAAGAAGAATCACCACCCGCAGGCCTTCAGATTCTGCTGAATATCCTTATTTCAGGATTTTTTCCTTATTTCAGGAAATGCTGTTTCTGGAGGAACTAACGCCTAAACCAAGAGTTGTATGTCCTTGAGAAATATAGATGTAACACCTCAATGTTGCATCTTGAAGAAGAATCACTACCCGCGGGCCTTCGGATTCTGTTGAATATCCTTATTTCAGGATTTTCCCTTATTCTAGGAAATGTTGTTTATAGAGGATCTAACGCCTACACCAGGAGTTGTATGTCCTTGAGAAAGATAGATGTAACACCTCAATGTTGCATCTTGAAGAAGAATCACCACCCGCGGGCCTTCGGATTCTGTTGAATATCCTTATTTCAGGATTTTCCCTTATTCCAGGAAATGTTGTTTATAGAGGATCTAACGCCTACACTAGGAGTTGTATGTCCTTGAGAAAGATAGATGTAACACATCAATGTTGCATCTTTAAGAAGAATCACCACCCGCAGGCCTTCAGATTCTGCTGAATATCCTTATTTCAGGAAATGTTGTTTCTAGAGGAGCTAACGCCTAATACAAGAGTTGTATGTCCTTGAGAAAGATAGATGTAACACCTCAATGTTTCATCTTGAAGAAGAATCACCACCCGCAGGCTTTCGGATTATGCTGAATATCCTTATTTCAGGATTTTTCCTTATTTCAAGAATTTCTGTTTCTGGAGGAGCTAACGCTTAAACCAGGAGTTGTATGTCCTTGAGAAAGATAGATGTAACACCTCAATGTTGCATCTTGAAGAAGAATCACCACCCGCGGGCCTTCGGATTCTGCTGAATATCCTTATTTCAGGATTTTCCCTTATTCCAGGAAATGTTGTTTTTAGAGGATCTAACGCCTTCACCAGGAGTTGTATGTCCTTGAGAAAGATAGATGTAACACCTCAATGTTGCATCTTGAAGAAGAATCACCACCCGCAGGCCTTCGGATTCTGCTGAATATCCTTATTTCATGATTTTTCCTTATTTCAGGAAATGTTGTTTCTGGAGGAGCTAACTCCTAATCCATGAGTTGTATGTATTTGAGAAAGGTAGATGTAACACATCAATGTTGCATCTTGAAGAAGAATCACCACCCGCAGGCCTTCAGATTCTGCTGAATATCCTTATTTCAGGATTTTTTCCTTATTTCAGGAAATGCTGTTTCTGGAGGAACTAACGCGTAAACCAAGAGTTGTATGTCCTTGAGAAATATAGATGTAACACCTCAATGTTGCATCTTGAAGAAGAATCACTACCCGCGGGCCTTCGGATTCTGTTGAATATCCTTATTTCAGGATTTTCCCTTATTCCAGGAAATGTTGTTTATAGAGGATCTAACGCCTACACCAGGAGTTGTATGTCCTTGAGAAAGATAGATGTAACACATCAATGTTGCATCTTTAAGAAGAATCACCACCCGCAGGCCTTCAGATTCTGCTGAATATCCTTATTTCAGGAAATGTTGTTTCTAGAGGAGATAACGCCTAAACCAAGAGTTGTATGTCCTTGAGAAAGATAGATGTAACACCTCAATGTTTCATCTTGAAGAAGAATCACCACCCGCAGGCTTTCGGATTATGCTGAATATCCTTATTTCAGGATTTTTCCTTATTTCAAGAATTTCTGTTTGGGGAGGAGCTAACGCCTAAACCAGGAGTTGTATGTCCTTGAGAAAGATAGATGTAACACCTCAATGTTGCATCTTGAAGAAGAATCACCACCCGCGGGCCTTCGGATTCTGCTGAATATCCTTATTTCAGGATTTTCCCTTATTCCAGGAAATGTTGTTTTTAGAGGATCTAACGCCTACACCAGGAGTTGTATGTCCTTGAGAAAGATAGATGTAACACCTCAATGTTGCATCTTGAAGAAGAATCACCACCCGCAGGCCTTCGGATTCTGCTGAATATCCTTATTTCATGATTTTTCCTTATTTCAGGAAATGTTGTTTTTAGAGGATCTAACGCCTACACCAGGAGTTGTATGTCCTTGAGAAAGATAGATGTAACACCTCAATGTTGCATCTTGAGGACGAATCACCACCCGCAGGCCTTCAAATTATGTTGAATATCCTTATTTCAGGATTTTTTCCTTATTTCATAAAATGGCTGTAACACCTCAGTGTTGCACCTTGAAGAATAATCACCACCTACAGGCCTTCGGATTCTGCTGAATATCCTAATTTCAGGATTTTTCCTTATTTCAAGAAATGTTGTTTCTGGAGGAGCTAACACCTAATCCATGAGTTGTATGTCCTTGAGAAAGATAGATGTAACACATCAATGTTGCATCTTGAAGAAGAATCACTACCCGCAGGCTTTCAGATTCTGCTGAATATCCTTATTTCAGGATTTTTTTCTTTATTTCAGGAAATGTTGTTTATGGAGGAGCTAACGCCTAAACCAGGAGTTGTATGTCCTTTAGAAAGATAGATGTAACACCTCTATGTTGCATTTTGAAGAAGAATCACCACCCGCGGGCCTTCGGATTCTGCTGAATATCCTTATTTCAGGATTTTCCCTTGTTCCAGTTTTCCCTTATTCCAGGAAATGTTGTTTATAGAGGATCTAACGCCTAAACCAGGAGTTGTATGTCCTTGAGAAAGATAGATGTAACACCTAAATGTTGCATCTTGAAGAAGAATCACCACCCGCGGGCCTTCAGATTCTGCTGAATATCCTTATTTCAGGATTTTTTCCTTATTTCATGAAATGCTGTTTCTGGAGGAGCTAACGCCTAAACCAGGAATTGTATGTCCTTGAGAAAGATAGATGTAACACCTCAATGTTGCCTCTTGAAGAAGAATCACCACCCGCGGGCTTTCGGATTCTGCTGAATATCCTTATTTCAGGATTTTCCCTTATTCCAGGAAATGCTGTTTCTGGAGGATCTAACGCCTACACCAGGAGTTGTATGTCCTTGAGAAAGTTAGATGTAACACCTCAATTTTGCATCTTGAAGAAGAATCACCACCCGCGGGCCTTCGGATTCTGCTTAATATCCTTATTTCAGGATTTTTCCTTATTTCAGGAAATGCTGTTTCTAGAGGAGCTAACGCCTAAACCAAGAGTTGCATCTCCTCGAGAAAGATAAATGTAACACCTCATTGTTGCATCTTGAAGAAGAATCACCACCCGCAGGCCTTCAGATTCTGCTGAATATCCTTATTTCAGGATTTTTTCCTTATTTCAGGAAATGCTGTTTCTGGAGGAACTAACGCCTACACCAGGAGTTGTATGTCCTTGAGAAAGATAGATGTAACACCTCAATGTAGCATCTTGAAAAAGAATCACCACCCGCGGGCCTTCGGATTCTGTTGAATATCCTTATTTCAGGATTTTCCCTTATTCCAGGAAATGTTGTTTATAGAGGATCTAACGCCTACACTAGGAGTTGTATGTCCTTGAGAAAGATAGATGTAACACATCAATGTTGCATCTTTAAGAAGAATCACCACCCGCAGGCCTTCAGATTCTGCTGAATATCCTTATTTCAGGAAATGTTGTTTCTAGAGGAGCTAACGCCTAAACCAAGAGTTGTATGTCCTTGAGAAAGATAGATGTAACACCTCAATGTTTCATCTTGAAGAAGAATCACCACCCGCAGGCTTTCGGATTATGCTGAATATCCTTATTTCAGGATTTTTCCTTATTTCAAGAATTTCTGTTTCTGGAAGAGCTAACGCCTAAACCAGGAGTTGTATGTCCTTGAGAAAGATAGATGTAACACCTCAATGTTGCATCTTGAAGAAGAATCACCACCTGCGGGCCTTCGGATTCTGCTGAATATCCTTATTTCAGGAATTTCCCTTATTCCAGGAAATGTTGTTTTTAGAGGATCTAACGCCTACACCAGGAGTTGTATGTCCTTGAGAAAGATAGATGTAACACCTCAATGTTGCATCTTGAAGAAGAATCACCACCCGCGGGCCTTCAGATTCTGCTGAATATCCTTATTTCAGGATTTTTTCCTTATTTCAGGAAATGCTGTTTCTGGAGGAACTAACGCCTAAACCAAGAGTTGTATGTCCTTGAGAAATATAGATGTAACACCTCAATGTTGCATCTTGAAGAAGAATCACTACCCGCGGGCCTTCGGATTCTGTTGAATATCCTTATTTCAGGATTTTCCCTTATTCCAGGAAATGTTGTTTATAGAGGATCTAACGCCTACACCAGGAGTTGTATGTCCTTGAGAAAGATAGATGTAACACATCAATGTTGCATCTTTAAGAAGAATCACCACCCGCAGGCCTTCAGATTCTGCTGAATATCCTTATTTCAGGAAATGTTGTTTCTTGAGGAGCTAACGCCTAAACCAAGAGTTGTATGTCCTTGAGAAAGATAGATGTAACACCTCAATGTTTCATCTTGAAGAAGAATCACCACCCGCAGGCTTTCGGATTATGCTGAATATCCTTATTTCAGGATTTTTCCTTATTTCAAGAATTTCTGTTTCTGGAAGAGCTAACGCCTAAACCAGGAGTTGTATGTCCTTGAGAAAGATAGATGTAACACCTCAATGTTGCATCTTGAAGAAGAATCACCACCTGCGGGCCTTCGGATTCTGCTGAATATCCTTATTTCAGGAATTTCCCTTATTCCAGGAAATGTTGTTTTTAGAGGATCTAACGCCTACACCAGGAGTTGTATGTCCTTGAGAAAGATAGATGTAACACCTCAATGTTGCATCTTGAAGAAGAATCACCACCCGCAGGCCTTCGGATTCTGCTGAATATCCTTATTTCATGATTTTTCTTATTTCAGGAAATGTTGTTTCTGGAGGAGCTAACTCCTAATCCATGAGTTGTATGTCCTTGAGAAAGATAGATGTAACACATCAATGTTGCATCTTGAAGAAGAATCACCACCCGCAGGCCTTCAGATTCTGCTGAATATCCTTATTTCAGGATTTTTTCCTTATTTCAGGAAATGCTGTTTCTGGAGGAACTAACGCCTAAACCAAGAGTTGTATGTCCTTGAGAAATATAGATGTAACACCTCAATGTTGCATCTTGAAGAAGAATCACTACCCGCGGGCCTTCGGATTCTGTTGAATATCCTTATTTCAGGATTTTCCCTTATTCTAGGAAATGTTGTTTATAGAGGATCTAACGCCTACACCAGGAGTTGTATGTCCTTGAGAAAGATAGATGTAACACCTCAATGTTGCATCTTGAAGAAGAATCACCACCCGCGGGCCTTCGGATTCTGTTGAATATCCTTATTTCAGGATTTTCCCTTATTCCAGGAAATGTTGTTTATAGAGGATCTAACGCCTACACTAGGAGTTGTATGTCCTTGAGAAAGATAGATGTAACACATCAATGTTGCATCTTTAAGAAGAATCACCACCCGCAGGCCTTCAGATTCTGCTGAATATCCTTATTTCAGGAAATGTTGTTTCTAGAGGAGCTAACGCCTAATACAAGAGTTGTATGTCCTTGAGAAAGATAGATGTAACACCTCAATGTTTCATCTTGAAGAAGAATCACCACCCGCAGGCTTTCGGATTATGCTGAATATCCTTATTTCAGGATTTTTCCTTATTTCAAGAATTTCTGTTTCTGGAGGAGCTAACGCTTAAACCAGGAGTTGTATGTCCTTGAGAAAGATAGATGTAACACCTCAATGTTGCATCTTGAAGAAGAATCACCACCCGCGGGCCTTCGGATTCTGCTGAATATCCTTATTTCAGGATTTTCCCTTATTCCAGGAAATGTTGTTTTTAGAGGATCTAACGCCTTCACCAGGAGTTGTATGTCCTTGAGAAAGATAGATGTAACACCTCAATGTTGCATCTTGAAGAAGAATCACCACCCGCAGGCCTTCGGATTCTGCTGAATATCCTTATTTCATGATTTTTCCTTATTTCAGGAAATGTTGTTTCTGGAGGAGCTAACTCCTAATCCATGAGTTGTATGTATTTGAGAAAGGTAGATGTAACACATCAATGTTGCATCTTGAAGAAGAATCACCACCCGCAGGCCTTCAGATTCTGCTGAATATCCTTATTTC
This sequence comes from Trifolium repens, assembly GCA_030408175.1. Lineage (NCBI taxonomy): Eukaryota > Viridiplantae > Streptophyta > Magnoliopsida > Fabales > Fabaceae > Trifolium > Trifolium repens. The sequence goes on along the minus strand of CP125838.1, from coordinate 34,073,789 downwards.
AGGATTTTTTCCTTATTTCAGGAAATGCTGTTTCTGGAGGAACTAACGCGTAAACCAAGAGTTGTATGTCCTTGAGAAATATAGATGTAACACCTCAATGTTGCATCTTGAAGAAGAATCACTACCCGCGGGCCTTCGGATTCTGTTGAATATCCTTATTTCAGGATTTTCCCTTATTCCAGGAAATGTTGTTTATAGAGGATCTAACGCCTACACCAGGAGTTGTATGTCCTTGAGAAAGATAGATGTAACACATCAATGTTGCATCTTTAAGAAGAATCACCACCCGCAGGCCTTCAGATTCTGCTGAATATCCTTATTTCAGGAAATGTTGTTTCTAGAGGAGATAACGCCTAAACCAAGAGTTGTATGTCCTTGAGAAAGATAGATGTAACACCTCAATGTTTCATCTTGAAGAAGAATCACCACCCGCAGGCTTTCGGATTATGCTGAATATCCTTATTTCAGGATTTTTCCTTATTTCAAGAATTTCTGTTTGGGGAGGAGCTAACGCCTAAACCAGGAGTTGTATGTCCTTGAGAAAGATAGATGTAACACCTCAATGTTGCATCTTGAAGAAGAATCACCACCCGCGGGCCTTCGGATTCTGCTGAATATCCTTATTTCAGGATTTTCCCTTATTCCAGGAAATGTTGTTTTTAGAGGATCTAACGCCTACACCAGGAGTTGTATGTCCTTGAGAAAGATAGATGTAACACCTCAATGTTGCATCTTGAAGAAGAATCACCACCCGCAGGCCTTCGGATTCTGCTGAATATCCTTATTTCATGATTTTTCCTTATTTCAGGAAATGTTGTTTTTAGAGGATCTAACGCCTACACCAGGAGTTGTATGTCCTTGAGAAAGATAGATGTAACACCTCAATGTTGCATCTTGAGGACGAATCACCACCCGCAGGCCTTCAAATTATGTTGAATATCCTTATTTCAGGATTTTTTCCTTATTTCATAAAATGGCTGTAACACCTCAGTGTTGCACCTTGAAGAATAATCACCACCTACAGGCCTTCGGATTCTGCTGAATATCCTAATTTCAGGATTTTTCCTTATTTCAAGAAATGTTGTTTCTGGAGGAGCTAACACCTAATCCATGAGTTGTATGTCCTTGAGAAAGATAGATGTAACACATCAATGTTGCATCTTGAAGAAGAATCACTACCCGCAGGCTTTCAGATTCTGCTGAATATCCTTATTTCAGGATTTTTTTCTTTATTTCAGGAAATGTTGTTTATGGAGGAGCTAACGCCTAAACCAGGAGTTGTATGTCCTTTAGAAAGATAGATGTAACACCTCTATGTTGCATTTTGAAGAAGAATCACCACCCGCGGGCCTTCGGATTCTGCTGAATATCCTTATTTCAGGATTTTCCCTTGTTCCAGTTTTCCCTTATTCCAGGAAATGTTGTTTATAGAGGATCTAACGCCTAAACCAGGAGTTGTATGTCCTTGAGAAAGATAGATGTAACACCTAAATGTTGCATCTTGAAGAAGAATCACCACCCGCGGGCCTTCAGATTCTGCTGAATATCCTTATTTCAGGATTTTTTCCTTATTTCATGAAATGCTGTTTCTGGAGGAGCTAACGCCTAAACCAGGAATTGTATGTCCTTGAGAAAGATAGATGTAACACCTCAATGTTGCCTCTTGAAGAAGAATCACCACCCGCGGGCTTTCGGATTCTGCTGAATATCCTTATTTCAGGATTTTCCCTTATTCCAGGAAATGCTGTTTCTGGAGGATCTAACGCCTACACCAGGAGTTGTATGTCCTTGAGAAAGTTAGATGTAACACCTCAATTTTGCATCTTGAAGAAGAATCACCACCCGCGGGCCTTCGGATTCTGCTTAATATCCTTATTTCAGGATTTTTCCTTATTTCAGGAAATGCTGTTTCTAGAGGAGCTAACGCCTAAACCAAGAGTTGCATCTCCTCGAGAAAGATAAATGTAACACCTCATTGTTGCATCTTGAAGAAGAATCACCACCTGCGGGCCTTCGGATTCTGCTGAATATCCTTATTTAAGGATTTTTCCTTATTTTAGGAAATGCTGTTTCTGGAGGAGCTAACGCCTAAACCAAGAGTTGCATCTCCTCGAGAAAGATAGATGTAACACCTAAATGTTGCATCTTGAAGAAGAATCACCACCTGCGGGCCTTCGGATTCTGCTGAATATCCTTATTTAAGGATTTTTCCTTATTTTAGGAAATGTTGTTTCTAGAGGAGCTAACGCCTAAACCAGGAGTTGTATGTCCTTGAGAAAGGTAGATGTAACACCCCATTGTTGCATCTTGAAGGAGAATCACCACCCGCAGGCCTTCAGATTATGCTGAATATCCTTATTTCAGGATTTTTCCTTATTTCAGGAAATTCTGTTTCTGGAGGAGCTAACGCCTAAACCAGGAGTTGTATGTCCTTGAGAAAGATAGATGTAACACCTCAATGTTGCATCTTGAAGAAGAATCACCACCCGCAGGCCTTCAGATTATGTTGAATATCCTTATTTCAGGACTTTTTCCTTATTTCATAAAATGGCTGTAACACCTCAGTGTTGCACCTTGAAGAAGAATCACCACCTACAGGCCTCCGGATTCTGCTGAATATCCTTATTTCAAGATTTTTCCTTATTTCAGGAAATGTTGTTTCTGTAGGAGCTAACTCCTAATCCATGAGTTGTATGTCCTTGAGAAAGATAGATGTAACACATCAATGTTGCATCTTGAAGAAGAATCACCACCCGCAGGCCTTCAGATTCTGCTGAATATCCTTATTTCAGGATTTTTTTCCTTATTTCAGGAAATGTTGTTTCTGGAGGAGCTAACGCCTAAACCAGGAGTTGTATGTCCTTGAGAAAGATAGATGTAACACCTCAATGTTGCATCTTGAAGAAGAACCACCACCCGCGGGCCTTCGGATTCTGCTGAATATCCTTATTTCAGGATTTTCCCTTATTCTCGGAAATGTAGTTTATAGAGGATCTAACGCCTACACCAGGAGTTGTATGTCCTTGAGAAAGTTAGATGTAACACCTCAATTTTGCATCTTGAAGAAGAATCACCACCTGCGGGCCTTCAGATTCTGCTGAATATCCTTATTTCAGGATTTTTCCTTATTTCAGGAAATGCTGTTTCTGGAGGAGCTAACGCCTAAACCAAGAGTTGCATCTCCTCGAGAAAGATAGATGTAACACCTCAATATTGCATCTTGAAGAAGAATCACCACCTGCGGGCCTTCGGATTCTGCTGAATATCCTTATTTAAGGATTTTCCCTTATTCCAGGAAATGCTGTTTCTGGAGGATCTAACGCCTACACCAGGAGTTGTATGTCCTTGAGAAATATAGATGTAACACCTCAATGTTGCATCTTGAAGAAGAATCACCACCCGCGGGGCTTCAGATTCTGTGAATATCCTTATTTAAGGATTTTTCCTTATTTTAGGAAATGCTGTTTCTGGAGGAGCTAACGCCTAAACCAAGAGTTGCATCTCCTCGAGAAAGATAGATGTAACACCTAAATGTTGCATCTTGAAGAAGAATCACCACCTGCGGGCCTTCGGATTCTGCTGAATATCCTTATTTAAGGATTTTTCCTTATTTTAGGAAATGTTGTTTCTAGAGGAGCTAACGCCTAAACCAGGAGTTGTATGTCCTTGAGAAAGGTAGATGTAACACCCCATTGTTGCATCTTGAAGAAGAATCACCACCCGCAGGCCTTCAGATTATGCTGAATATCCTTATTTCAGGATTTTTCCTTATTTCAGGAAATTCTGTTTCTGGAGGAGCTAACGCTTAAACCAGGAGTTGTATGTCCTTGAGAAAGATAGATGTAACACCTCAATGTTGCATCTTGAAGAAGAATCACCACCCGCAGGCCTTCAGATTATGTTGAATATCCTTATTTCAGGACTTTTTCCTTATTTCATAAAATGGCTGTAACACCTCAGTGTTGCACCTTGAAGAAGAATCACCACCTACAGGCCTCCGGATTCTGCTGAATATCCTTATTTCAAGATTTTTCCTTATTTCAGGAAATGTTGTTTCTGTAGGAGCTAACTCCTAATCCATGAGTTGTATGTCCTTGAGAAAGATAGATGTAACACATCAATGTTGCATCTTGAAGAAGAATCACCACCCGCAGGCCTTCAGATTCTGCTGAATATCCTTATTTCAGGATTTTTTCCTTATTTCAGGAAATGTTGTTTCTGGAGGAGCTAACGCCTAAACCAGGAGTTGTATGTCCTTGAGAAAGATAGATGTAACACCTCAATGTTGCATCTTGAAGAAGAACCACCACCCGCGGGCCTTCGGATTCTGCTGAATATCCTTATTTCAGGATTTTCCCTTATTCTAGGAAATGTAGTTTATAGAGGATCTAACGCCTACACCAGGAGTTGTATGTCCTTGAGAAAGTTAGATGTAACACCTCAATTTTGCATCTTGAAGAAGAATCACCACCTGCGGGCCTTCAGATTCTGCTGAATATCCTTATTTCAGGATTTTTCCTTATTTCAGGAAATGCTGTTTCTGGAGGAGCTAACGCCTAAACCAAGAGTTGCATCTCCTCGAGAAAGATAGATGTAACACCTCAATATTGCATCTTGAAGAAGAATCACCACCTGCGGGCCTTCGGATTCTGCTGAATATCCTTATTTAAGGATTTTCCCTTATTCCAGGAAATGCTGTTTCTGGAGGATCTAACGCCTACACCAGGAGTTGTATGTCCTTGAGAAATATAGATGTAACACCTCAATGTTGCATCTTGAAGAAGAATCACCACCCGCGGGGCTTCGGATTCTGTGAATATCCTTATTTCAGGATTTTCCCTTATTCCAAGAAATGTTGTTTATAGAGGATCTAACGCCTACACCAGGAGTTGTATGTCCTTGAGAAAGATAGATGTAACACCTCAATGTTGCATCTTGAAGAAGAATCACCACCCGCAGGCCTTCAGATTATGTTGAATATCCTTATTTCAGGACTTTTTCCTTATTTCATAAAATGGCTGTAACACCTCAGTGTTGCACCTTGAAGAAGAATCACCACCTACAGGCCTCCGGATTCTGCTGAATATCCTTATTTCAAGATTTTTCCTTATTTCAGGAAATGTTGTTTCTGTAGGAGCTAACTCCTAATCCATGAGTTGTATGTCCTTGAGAAAGATAGATGTAACACATCAATGTTGCATCTTGAAGAAGAATCACCACCCGCAGGCCTTCAGATTCTGCTGAATATCCTTATTTCAGGATTTTTTTCCTTATTTCAGGAAATGTTGTTTCTGGAGGAGCTAACGCCTAAACCAGGAGTTGTATGTCCTTGAGAAAGATAGATGTAACACCTCAATGTTGCATCTTGAAGAAGAACCACCACCCGCGGGCCTTCGGATTCTGCTGAATATCCTTATTTCAGGATTTTCCCTTATTCTCGGAAATGTAGTTTATAGAGGATCTAACGCCTACACCAGGAGTTGTATGTCCTTGAGAAAGTTAGATGTAACACCTCAATTTTGCATCTTGAAGAAGAATCACCACCTGCGGGCCTTCAGATTCTGCTGAATATCCTTATTTCAGGATTTTTCCTTATTTCAGGAAATGCTGTTTCTGGAGGAGCTAACGCCTAAACCAAGAGTTGCATCTCCTCGAGAAAGATAGATGTAACACCTCAATATTGCATCTTGAAGAAGAATCACCACCTGCGGGCCTTCGGATTCTGCTGAATATCCTTATTTAAGGATTTTCCCTTATTCCAGGAAATGCTGTTTCTGGAGGATCTAACGCCTACACCAGGAGTTGTATGTCCTTGAGAAATATAGATGTAACACCTCAATGTTGCATCTTGAAGAAGAATCACCACCCGCGGGGCTTCAGATTCTGTGAATATCCTTATTTAAGGATTTTTCCTTATTTTAGGAAATGCTGTTTCTGGAGGAGCTAACGCCTAAACCAAGAGTTGCATCTCCTCGAGAAAGATAGATGTAACACCTAAATGTTGCATCTTGAAGAAGAATCACCACCTGCGGGCCTTCGGATTCTGCTGAATATCCTTATTTAAGGATTTTTCCTTATTTTAGGAAATGTTGTTTCTAGAGGAGCTAACGCCTAAACCAGGAGTTGTATGTCCTTGAGAAAGGTAGATGTAACACCCCATTGTTGCATCTTGAAGAAGAATCACCACCCGCAGGCCTTCAGATTATGCTGAATATCCTTATTTCAGGATTTTTCCTTATTTCAGGAAATTCTGTTTCTGGAGGAGCTAACGCTTAAACCAGGAGTTGTATGTCCTTGAGAAAGATAGATGTAACACCTCAATGTTGCATCTTGAAGAAGAATCACCACCCGCAGGCCTTCAGATTATGTTGAATATCCTTATTTCAGGACTTTTTCCTTATTTCATAAAATGGCTGTAACACCTCAGTGTTGCACCTTGAAGAAGAATCACCACCTACAGGCCTCCGGATTCTGCTGAATATCCTTATTTCAAGATTTTTCCTTATTTCAGGAAATGTTGTTTCTGTAGGAGCTAACTCCTAATCCATGAGTTGTATGTCCTTGAGAAAGATAGATGTAACACATCAATGTTGCATCTTGAAGAAGAATCACCACCCGCAGGCCTTCAGATTCTGCTGAATATCCTTATTTCAGGATTTTTTCCTTATTTCAGGAAATGTTGTTTCTGGAGGAGCTAACGCCTAAACCAGGAGTTGTATGTCCTTGAGAAAGATAGATGTAACACCTCAATGTTGCATCTTGAAGAAGAACCACCACCCGCGGGCCTTCGGATTCTGCTGAATATCCTTATTTCAGGATTTTCCCTTATTCTAGGAAATGTAGTTTATAGAGGATCTAACGCCTACACCAGGAGTTGTATGTCCTTGAGAAAGTTAGATGTAACACCTCAATTTTGCATCTTGAAGAAGAATCACCACCTGCGGGCCTTCAGATTCTGCTGAATATCCTTATTTCAGGATTTTTCCTTATTTCAGGAAATGCTGTTTCTGGAGGAGCTAACGCCTAAACCAAGAGTTGCATCTCCTCGAGAAAGATAGATGTAACACCTCAATATTGCATCTTGAAGAAGAATCACCACCTGCGGGCCTTCGGATTCTGCTGAATATCCTTATTTAAGGATTTTCCCTTATTCCAGGAAATGCTGTTTCTGGAGGATCTAACGCCTACACCAGGAGTTGTATGTCCTTGAGAAATATAGATGTAACACCTCAATGTTGCATCTTGAAGAAGAATCACCACCCGCGGGGCTTCGGATTCTGTGAATATCCTTATTTCAGGATTTTCCCTTATTCCAAGAAATGTTGTTTATAGAGGATCTAACGCCTACACCAGGAGTTGTATGTCCTTGAGAAAGATAGATGTAACACCTCAATGTTGCATCTTAAAGAAGAATGACCAGTTGCGGGCCTTCAGATTCTGCTGAATATCCTTATTTCAGGATTTTTCCTTATTTCAGGAAATGCTGTTTCTGGAGGATCTAACGCCTAAACCAAGAGTTGCATGTCCTCGAGAAAGATAGATGTAACACCTCAATGTTGCATTTTGAAGAAGAATCACCACCTGCGGGCCTTCGGATTCTGCTGAATATCCTTATTTAAGGATTTTTCCTTATTTTAGGAAATGTTGTATCTGGAGGAGCTAACGCCTAAACCAAGAGTTGTATGTCCTTGAGAAAGATAGATGTAACTCCTCAATGTTGCATCTTGAAGAAGAATCCCCACCCGCCGGCCTTCGGATTCTGTTGAATATCCTTATTTCAGGATTTTTTCCTTATTTCAGAAAATAGCTGTAACACCTCAGTGTTGCACCTTGAAGAAGAATCAGCACCTGCATGCCTTCGGATTCTGCTGAATATCCTTATTTCAGGAAATGTTGTTTCTGGAGGAGCCAACGCCAAAACTAGGAGTTGTATGTCCTTGAGAAAGATAGATGTAACACCTCAATGTTGCATCTTGAAGAAGAATCACCACCCGCGGGCCTTCAGATTCTTCTAAATATCCTTATTTCAGGATTTTCCCTTATTCCAGGAAATGTTGTTTATAGAGGATCTAACGCCTACACCAGGAGTTGTATGTCCTTGAGAAAGATAGATGTAACACCTCAATGTTGCATCTTGAAGAAGAATCACCACCCGCGGGCCTTCAGATTCTGCTGAATTTCCTTATTTCAGGATTTTTTCCTTATTTCATGAAATGCTGTTTCTAGAGGAGCTAACGCCTAAACCAGGAATTGTATGTCCTTGAGAAAGATAGATGTAACACCTCTATGTTGCCTCTTGAAGAAGAATCACCACCCGCGGGCCTTCGGATTCTGCTGAATATCCTTATTTCAGGATTTTCCCTTATTCCAGGAAATGTTGTTTTTAGAGGATCTAACGCCTACACCAGGAGTTGTATGTCCTTGAGAAAGTTAGATGTATCACCTCAATTTTGCATCTTGAATAAGAATCACCTCCTGCGGGCCTTCAGATTCTGCTGAATATCCTTATTTCAGGATTTTTCCTTATTTCAGGAAATGTTGTTTCTGGAGGAGCTAACGCCTAAACCAAGAGTTGCATCTCCTCGAGAAAGATAGATGTAACACCTCAATGTTGCATCTTGAAGAAGAATCACCACCTGCGGGCCTTCGGATTCTGCTGAATATCCTTATTTAAGGATTTTTCCTTATTTTAGGAAATGTTGTTTCTAGAGGAGCTAACGCCTAAACCAATAGTTGTATGTCCTTGAGAAAGATAGATGTAACACCTCAATGTTGCATCTAGAAGAAGAATCACCACCCGCAGGCCTTCAGATTATGCTGAATATCCTTATTTCAGGATTTTTCCTTATTTCAGGAAATTCTGTTTCTGGAGGAGCTAACGCCTAAACCAGGAGTTTTATGTCCTTGAGAAAGATAGATGTAACACCTCAATGTTGCATCTTGAAGAAGAATCACCACCCGCAGGCCTTCAGATTATGTTGAATATCCTTATTTCAGGACTTTTTCCTTATTTCATAAAATGGCTGTAACACCTCAATGTTGCATCTTGAAGAAGAACCACCACCCGCGGGCCTTCGGATTCTGCTGAATATCCTTATTTCAGGATTTTCCCTTATTCTAGGAAATGTTGTTTATAGAGGATCTAACGCCTACACAGGGAGTTGTATGTCCTTGAGAAAGTTAGATGTAACACCTCAATTTGGCATCTTGAAGAAGGATCACCACCTGCGGGCCTTCCGATTCTGCTGAATATCCTTATTTCAGGATTTTTTCTTATTTTAGGAAATGTTGTTTCTGGAGGAGCTAACGCCTAAACCAAGAGTTGCATCTCCTCGAGAAAGATAGATGTAACACATCAATGTTGCATCTTGAAGAAGAATCACCACCCGCAGGCCTTCAGATTATGCTGAATATCCTTATTTCAGGATTTTTCCTTATTTCAGGAAATTCTGTTTCTGGAGGAGCTAACGCCTAAACCAGGAGTTGTATGTCCTTGAGAAAGGTAGATGTAACACCTCAATGTTGCATCTTGAAGAAGAATCACCACCCGCAGGCCTTCGGATTATGTTGAATATCCTAATTTCAGGATTTTTTCTTATTTCATAAAATGGCTGTAACACCTCAGTGTTGCACCTTGAAGAAGAATCACCACCTTCAGACCTTCGGATTCTGCTGAATATCCTTATTTCACGATTTTTCCTTATTTCAGGAAATGTTGTTTCCGTAGGAGCTAATTCCTAATCCATGAGTTGTATGTCCTTGAGAAAGATAGATGTAACACATCAATGTTGCATCTTGAAGAAGAATCACCACCCGCAGGCCTTCAGATTCTGCGGAATATCCTTATTTCAGGATTTTTTCCTTATTTCAGGAAATGTTGTTTCTGGAGGAGCTAACGCCTAAACCAGGAGTTATATGTCCTTGAGAAAGATAGATGTAACACCTCAATGTTGCATCTTGAAGAAGAACCACCACCCGCGGGCCTTCGGATTCTGCTGAATATCCTTATTTCAGGATTTTCCCTTATTCTAGGAAATGTTGTTTATAGAGGATCTAACGCCTACACCAGGAGTTGTATGTCCTTGAGAAAGTTAGATGTAACACCTCAATTTTGCATCTTGAAGAAGGATCACCACCTGCGGGCCTTCAGATTCTGCTGAATATCCTTGTTTCAGGATTTTTCCTTATTTCAGGAAATGTTGTTTCTGGAGGAGCTAACGCCTAAACCAAGAGTTGCATCTCCTCGAGAAAGATAGATGTAACACATCAATGTTGCATCTTGAAGAAGAATCACCACCCGCAGGCCTTCAGATTATGCTGAATATCCTTATTTCAGGATTTTTCCTTATTTCAGGAAATTCTGTTTCTGGAGGAGCTAACGCCTAAACCAGGAGTTGTATGTCCTTGAGAAAGGTAGATGTAACACCTCAATGTTGCATCTTAAAGAAGAATCACCACCCGCAGGCCTTCGGATTATGTTGAATATCCTTATTTCAGGATTTTTTCCTTATTTCATAAAATGGCTGTAACACCTCAGTGTTGCACCTTGAAGAAGAATCACCACCTTCAGACCTTCGGGTTCTGCTGAATATCCTTATTTCACGATTTTTCCTTATTTCAGGAAATGTTGTTTCCGTAGGAGCTAATTCCTAATCCATGAGTTGTATGTCCTTGAGAAAGATAGATGTAACACATCAATGTTGCATCTTGAAGAAGAATCACCACCCGCAAGCCTTCAGATTCTGCTGAATATCCTTATTTCAGGATTTTTTCCTTATTTCAGGAAATTCTGTTTCTGGAGGAGATAACGCCTAAACCAGGATTTGTATGTCCTTGAAAAAGATAGATGTAACACCTCAATGTTGCATCTTGAAGAAGAATCACCACCCGCAAGCCTTCAGATTATGTTGAATATCCTTATTTCAGGACTTTTTCCTTATTTCATAAAATGGCTGTAACACCTCAGTGTTGCACCTTGAAGAAGAATCACCACCTACAGGCCTTCGGATTCTGCTGAATATCCTTATTTCAAGATTTTTCCTTATTTCAGGAAATGTTATTTCTGGAGGAGCTAACGCCTAAACCAGGAGTTGTATGTCCTTGAGAAAGATAGATGTAACACCTCAATGTTGCATCTTGAAGAAGAACCACCACCCGCGGGCCTTCGGATTCTGCTGAATATCCTTATTTCAGGATTTTCCCTTATTCTAGGAAATGTTGTTTATAGAGGATCTAACGCCTACACCAGGAGTTGTATGTCCTTGAGAAAGTTAGATGTAACACCTCAATGTTGCATCTTGAAGAAGAATCACCACTTGCGGGCCTTCGGATTCTGCTGAATATCCTTATTTAAGGATTTTTCCTTATTTTAGGAAATGTTGTTTCTAGAGGAGCTAACGCCTAAACCAAGAGTTGTATGTCCTTGAGAAAGATAGATGTAACACCTCAATGTTGCATCTTGGAGAAGAATCACCACCCGCAGGCCTTCAGATTATGCTGAATATCATTTTTTCAGGATTTTTCCATATTTCAGAAAATTCTGTTTCTGGAGGAGCTAACGCCTAAACCAGGAGTTGTATGTCCTTGAGAAAGATAGATGTAACACCTCAATGTTGCATCTTGAAGAAGAATCACCACCCGCAGGCCTTCAGATTATGTTGAATATCCTTATTTCAGGATTTTTTCCTTATTTCATAAAATGGCTATAACACCTCAGTGTTGCACCTTGAAGAAGAATCACCACCTTCAGGCCTTCGGATTCTGCTGAATATCCTTATTTCAAGATTATTCCTTATTTCAGGAAATGTTGTTTCTGTAGGAGCTAATTCCTAATCCATGAGTTGTATGTCCTTGAGAAAGATAGATGTAACACATCAATGTTGCATCTTGAAGGAGAATCACCTCCCGCAGGCCTTCAGATTCTGTTGAATATCCTTATTTCAGGAAATTCTGTTTCTGGAGGAGCTAACGCCTAAACCAGGAGTTGTATGTCCTTGAGAAAGATAGATGTAACACCTCAATGTTGCATCTTGAAGAAGAATCACCACCCGCAGGCCTTCAGATTATGTTGAATATCCTTATTTCAGGACTTTTTCCTTATTTCATAAAATGGCTGTAACACCTCAGTGTTGCACCTTGAAGAAGAATCACCACCTACAGGCCTCCGGATTCTGCTGAATATCCTTATTTCAAGATTTTTCCTTATTTCAGGAAATGTTGTTTCTGTAGGAGCTAACTCCTAATCCATGAGTTGTATGTCCTTGAGAAAGATATATGTAACACATCAATGTTGCATCTTGAAGAAGAATCACCACCCGCAGGCCTTCAGATTCTGCTGAATATCCTTATTTCAGGATTTTTTCCTTATTTCAGGAAATGTTGTTTCTGGAGGAGCTAATGCCTAAACCAGGAGTTGTATGTCCTTGAGAAAGATAGATGTAACACCTCAATGTTGCATCTTGAAGAAGAACCACCACCCGCGGGCCTTCGGATTCTGCTGAATATCCTTATTTCAGGATTTTCCCTTATTCTAGGAAATGTTGTTTATAGAGGATCTAACGCCTACACCAGGAGTTGTATGTCCTTGAGAAAGTTAGATGTATCACCTCAATTTTGCATCTTGAATAAGAATCACCACCTGCGGGCCTTCAGATTCTGCTGAATATCCTTATTTCAGGATTTTTCCTTATTTCAGGAAATGTTGTTTCTGGAGGAGCTAACGCCTAAACCAAGAGTTGCATCTGCTCGAGAAAGATAGATGTAACACCTCAATGTTGCATCTTGAAGAAGAATCACCACCTGCGGGCCTTCGGATTCTGCTGAATATCCTTATTTAAGGATTTTTCCTTATTTTAGGAAATGTTGTTTCTAGAGGAGCTAACGCCTAAACCAGGAGTTGTATGTCCTTGAGAAAGATAGATGTAACACCTCAATGTTGCATCTTGAAGAAGAATCACCACCCGCAGGCCTTCAGATTCTGCTGAATATCCTTATTTCAGGATTTTTCCTTATTTCAGGAAATGTTGTTTCTGGAGGAGCTAACGCCTAAACCAAGAGTTGCATCTCCTCGAGAAAGATAGATGTAACACCTCAATGTTGCATCTTGAAGAAGAATCACCACCTGCGGGCCTTCAGATTCTGCTGAATATCCTTATTTCAGGATTTTTCCTTATTTCAGGAAATGTTGTTTCTGGAGGAGCTAACGCCTAAACCAAGAGTTGCATCTCCTCGAGAAAGATAGATGTAACACCTCAATGTTGCATCTTGAAGAAGAATCACCACCTGCGGGCCTTCGGATTCTGCTGAATATCCTTATTTAAGGATTTTTCCTTATTTTAGGAAATGTTGTTTCTAGAGGAGCTAACGCCTAAACCAAGAGTTGTATGTCCTTGAGAAAGATAGATGTAACACCTCAATGTTGCATCTAGAAGAAGAATCACCACCCGCAGGCCTTCAGATTATGCTGAATATCCTTATTTCAGGATTTTTCCTTATTTCAGGAAATTCTGTTTCTGGAGGAGCTAACGCCTAAACCAGGAGTTTTATATCCTTGAGAAAGATAGATGTAACACCTCAATGTTGCATCTTGAAGAAGAATCACCACCTGCGGGCCTTCGGATTCTGCTGAATATCCTTATTTAAGGATTTTTCCTTATTTTAGGAAATGTTGTTTCTAGAGGAGCTAACGCCTAAACCAGGAGTTGTATGTCCTTGAGAAAGATAGATGTAACACCTCAATGTTGCATCTTGAAGAAGAATCACCACCCGCAGGCCTTCAGATTATGTTGAATATCCTTATTTCAGGACTTTTTCCTTATTTCATAAAATGGCTGTAACACCTCAGTGTTGCACCTTGAAGAAGAATCACCACCTACAGGCCTTCGGATTCTGCTGAATATCCTTATTTCAAGATTTTTCCTTATTTCAGGAAATGTTATTTCTGGAGGAGCTAACGCCTAAACCAGGAGTTGTATGTCCTTGAGAAAGATAGATGTAACACCTCAATGTTGCATCTTGAAGAAGAACCACCACCCGCGGGCCTTCGGATTCTGCTGAATATCCTTATTTCAGGATTTTCCCTTATTCTAGGAAATGTTGTTTATAGAGGATCTAACGCCTACACCAGGAGTTGTATGTCCTTGAGAAAGTTAGATGTAACACCTCAATGTTGCATCTTGAAGAAGAATCACCACATGCGGGCCTTCGGATTCTGCTGAATATCCTTATTTAAGGATTTTTCCTTATTTTAGGAAATGTTGTTTCTAGAGGAGCTAACGCCTAAACCAAGAGTTGTATGTCCTTGAGAAAGATAGATGTAACACCTCAATGTTGCATCTTGGAGAAGAATCACCACCCGCAGGCCTTCAGATTATGCTGAATATCATTTTTTCAGGATTTTTCCATATTTCAGAAAATTCTGTTTCTGGAGGAGCTAACGCCTAAACCAGGAGTTGTATGTCCTTGAGAAAGATAGATGTAACACCTCAATGTTGCATCTTGAAGAAGAATCACCACCCGCAGGCCTTCAGATTATGTTGAATATCCTTATTTCAGGATTTTTTCCTTATTTCATAAAATGGCTATAACACCTCAGTGTTGCACCTTGAAGAAGAATCACCACCTTCAGGCCTTCGGATTCTGCTGAATATCCTTATTTCAAGATTATTCCTTATTTCAGGAAATGTTGTCTCTGTAGGAGCTAATTCCTAATCCATGAGTTGTATGTCCTTGAGAAAGATAGATGTAACACATCAATGTTGCATCTTGAAGGAGAATCACCTCCCGCAGGCCTTCAGATTCTGTTGAATATCCTTATTTCAGGAAATTCTGTTTCTGGAGGAGCTAACGCCTAAACCAGGAGTTGTATGTCCTTGAGAAAGATAGATGTAACACCTCAATGTTGCATCTTGAAGAAGAATCACCACCCGCAGGCCTTCAGATTATGTTGAATATCCTTATTTCAGGACTTTTTCCTTATTTCATAAAATGGCTGTAACACCTCAGTGTTGCACCTTGAAGAAGAATCACCACCTACAGGCCTCCGGATTCTGCTGAATATCCTTATTTCAAGATTTTTCCTTATTTCAGGAAATGTTGTTTCTGTAGGAGCTAACTCCTAATCCATGAGTTGTATGTCCTTGAGAAAGATATATGTAACACATCAATGTTGCATCTTGAAGAAGAATCACCACCCGCAGGCCTTCAGATTCTGCTGAATATCCTTATTTCAGGATTTTTTCCTTATTTCAGGAAATGTTGTTTCTGGAGGAGCTAATGCCTAAACCAGGAGTTGTATGTCCTTGAGAAAGATAGATGTAACACCTCAATGTTGCATCTTGAAGAAGAACCACCACCCGCGGGCCTTCGGATTCTGCTGAATATCCTTATTTCAGGATTTTCCCTTATTCTAGGAAATGTTGTTTATAGAGGATCTAACGCCTACACCAGGAGTTGTATGTCCTTGAGAAAGTTAGATGTATCACCTCAATTTTGCATCTTGAATAAGAATCACCACCTGCGGGCCTTCAGATTCTGCTGAATATCCTTATTTCAGGATTTTTCCTTATTTCAGGAAATGTTGTTTCTGGAGGAGCTAACGCCTAAACCAAGAGTTGCATCTCCTCGAGAAAGATAGATGTAACACCTCAATGTTGCATCTTGAAGAAGAATCACCACCTGCGGGCCTTCGGATTCTGCTGAATATCCTTATTTAAGGATTTTTCCTTATTTTAGGAAATGTTGTTTCTAGAGGAGCTAACGCCTAAACCAGGAGTTGTATGTCCTTGAGAAAGATAGATGTAACACCTCAATGTTGCATCTTGAAGAAGAATCACCACCCGCAGGCCTTCAGATTCTGCTGAATATCCTTATTTCAGGATTTTTCCTTATTTCAGGAAATGTTGTTTCTGGAGGAGCTAACGCCTAAACCAAGAGTTGCATCTCCTCGAGAAAGATAGATGTAACACCTCAATGTTGCATCTTGAAGAAGAATCACCACCTGCGGGCCTTCAGATTCTGCTGAATATCCTTATTTCAGGATTTTTCCTTATTTCAGGAAATGTTGTTTCTGGAGGAGCTAACGCCTAAACCAAGAGTTGCATCTCCTCGAGAAAGATAGATGTAACACCTCAATGTTGCATCTTGAAGAAGAATCACCACCTGCGGGCCTTCGGATTCTGCTGAATATTCTTATTTAAGGATTTTTCCTTATTTTAGGAAATGTTGTTTCTAGAGGAGCTAACGCCTAAACCAAGAGTTGTATGTCCTTGAGAAAGATAGATGTAACACCTCAATGTTGCATCTAGAAGAAGAATCACCACCCGCAGGCCTTCAGATTATGCTGAATATCCTTATTTCAGGATTTTTCCTTATTTCAGGAAATTCTGTTTCTGGAGGAGCTAACGCCTAAACCAGGAGTTTTATATCCTTGAGAAAGATAGATGTAACACCTCAATGTTGCATCTTGAAGAAGAATCACCACCTGCGGGCCTTCGGATTCTGCTGAATATCCTTATTTAAGGATTTTTCCTTATTTTAGGAAATGTTGTTTCTAGAGGAGCTAACGCCTAAACCAGGAGTTGTATGTCCTTGAGAAAGATAGATGTAACACCTCAATGTTGCATCTTGAAGAAGAATCACCACCCGCAGGCCTTCAGATTATGTTGAATATCCTTATTTCAGGACTTTTTCCTTATTTCATAAAATGGCTGTAACACCTCAGTGTTGCACCTTGAAGAAGAATCACCACCTACAGGCCTTCGGATTCTGCTGAATATCCTTATTTCAAGATTTTTCCTTATTTCAGGAAATGTTATTTCTGGAGGAGCTAACGCCTAAACCAGGAGTTGTATGTCCTTGAGAAAGATAGATGTAACACCTCAATGTTGCATCTTGAAGAAGAACCACCACCCGCGGGCCTTCGGATTCTGCTGAATATCCTTATTTCAGGATTTTCCCTTATTCTAGGAAATGTTGTTTATAGAGGATCTAACGCCTACACCAGGAGTTGTATGTCCTTGAGAAAGTTAGATGTAACACCTCAATGTTGCATCTTGAAGAAGAATCACCACATGCGGGCCTTCGGATTCTGCTGAATATCCTTATTTAAGGATTTTTCCTTATTTTAGGAAATGTTGTTTCTAGAGGAGCTAACGCCTAAACCAAGAGTTGTATGTCCTTGAGAAAGATAGATGTAACACCTCAATGTTGCATCTTGGAGAAGAATCACCACCCGCAGGCCTTCAGATTATGCTGAATATCATTTTTTCAGGATTTTTCCATATTTCAGAAAATTCTGTTTCTGGAGGAGCTAACGCCTAAACCAGGAGTTGTATGTCCTTGAGAAAGATAGATGTAACACCTCAATGTTGCATCTTGAAGAAGAATCACCACCCGCAGGCCTTCAGATTATGTTGAATATCCTTATTTCAGGATTTTTTCCTTATTTCATAAAATGGCTATAACACCTCAGTGTTGCACCTTGAAGAAGAATCACCACCTTCAGGCCTTCGGATTCTGCTGAATATCCTTATTTCAAGATTATTCCTTATTTCAGGAAATGTTGTTTCTGTAGGAGCTAATTCCTAATCCATGAGTTGTATGTCCTTGAGAAAGATAGATGTAACACATCAATGTTGCATCTTGAAGGAGAATCACCTCCCGCAGGCCTTCAGATTCTGTTGAATATCCTTATTTCAGGAAATTCTGTTTCTGGAAGAGCTAACGCCTAAACCAGGAGTTGTATGTCCTTGAGAAAGATAGATGTAACACCTCAATGTTGCATCTTGAAGAAGAATCACCACCCGCAGGCCTTCAGATTATGTTGAATATCCTTATTTCAGGACTTTTTCCTTATTTCATAAAATGGCTGTAACACCTCAGTGTTGCACCTTGAAGAAGAATCACCACCTACAGGCCTCCGGATTCTGCTGAATATCCTTATTTCAAGATTTTTCCTTATTTCAGGAAATGTTGTTTCTGTAGGAGCTAACTCCTAATCCATGAGTTGTATGTCCTTGAGAAAGATATATGTAACACATCAATGTTGCATCTTGAAGAAGAATCACCACCCGCAGGCCTTCAGATTCTGCTGAATATCCTTATTTCAGGATTTTTTCCTTATTTCAGGAAATGTTGTTTCTGGAGGAGCTAATGCCTAAACCAGGAGTTGTATGTCCTTGAGAAAGATAGATGTAACACCTCAATGTTGCATCTTGAAGAAGAACCACCACCCGCGGGCCTTCGGATTCTGCTGAATATCCTTATTTCAGGATTTTCCCTTATTCTAGGAAATGTTGTTTATAGAGGATCTAACGCCTACACCAGGAGTTGTATGTCCTTGAGAAAGTTAGATGTATCACCTCAATTTTGCATCTTGAATAAGAATCACCACCTGCGGGCCTTCAGATTCTGCTGAATATCCTTATTTCAGGATTTTTCCTTATTTCAGGAAATGTTGTTTCTGGAGGAGCTAACGCCTAAACCAAGAGTTGCATCTCCTCGAGAAAGATAGATGTAACACCTCAATGTTGCATCTTGAAGAAGAATCACCACCTGCGGGCCTTCGGATTCTGCTGAATATCCTTATTTAAGGATTTTTCCTTATTTTAGGAAATGTTGTTTCTAGAGGAGCTAACGCCTAAACCAGGAGTTGTATGTCCTTGAGAAAGATAGATGTAACACCTCAATGTTGCATCTTGAAGAAGAATCACCACCCGCAGGCCTTCAGATTCTGCTGAATATCCTTATTTCAGGATTTTTCCTTATTTCAGGAAATGTTGTTTCTGGAGGAGCTAACGCCTAAACCAAGAGTTGCATCTCCTCGAGAAAGATAGATGTAACACCTCAATGTTGCATCTTGAAGAAGAATCACCACCTGCGGGCCTTCAGATTCTGCTGAATATCCTTATTTCAGGATTTTTCCTTATTTCAGGAAATGTTGTTTCTGGAGGAGCTAACGCCTAAACCAAGAGTTGCATCTCCTCGAGAAAGATAGATGTAACACCTCAATGTTGCATCTTGAAGAAGAATCACCACCTGCGGGCCTTCGGATTCTGCTGAATATCCTTATTTAAGGATTTTTCCTTATTTTAGGAAATGTTGTTTCTAGAGGAGCTAACGCCTAAACCAAGAGTTGTATGTCCTTGAGAAAGATAGATGTAACACCTCAATGTTGCATCTAGAAGAAGAATCACCACCCGCAGGCCTTCAGATTATGCTGAATATCCTTATTTCAGGATTTTTCCTTATTTCAGGAAATTCTGTTTCTGGAGGAGCTAACGCCTAAACCAGGAGTTTTATGTCCTTGAGAAAGATAGATGTAACACCTCAATGTTGCATCTTGAAGAAGAATCACCACCCGCAGGCCTTCAGATTATGTTGAATATCCTTATTTCAGGACTTTTTCCTTATTTCATAAAATGGCTGTAACACCTCAATGTTGCATCTTGAAGAAGAACCACCACCCGCGGGCCTCAATGTTGCATCTTGAAGAAGAACCACCACCCGCGGGCCTTCGGATTCTGCTGAATATCCTTATTTCAGGATTTTCCCTTATTCTAGGAAATGTTGTTTATAGAGGATCTAACGCCTACACCAGGAGTTGTATGTCCTTGAGAAAGTTAGATGTAACACCTCAATTTGGCATCTTGAAGAAGGATCACCACCTGCGGGCCTTCCGATTCTGCTGAATATCCTTATTTCAGGATTTTTCCTTATTTTAGGAAATGTTGTTTCTGGAGGAGCTAACGCCTAAACCAAGAGTTGCATCTCCTCGAGAAAGATAGATGTAACACATCAATGTTGCATCTTGAAGAAGAATCACCACCCGCAGGCCTTCAGATTATGCTGAATATCCTTATTTCAGGATTTTTCCTTATTTCAGGAAATTCTGTTTCTGGAGGAGCTAACGCCTAAACCTGGAGTTGTATGTCCTTGAGAAAGGTAGATGTAACACCTCAATGTTGCATCTTGAAGAAGAATCACCACCCGCAGGCCTTCGGATTATGTTGAATATCCTAATTTCAGGATTTTTTCCTTATTTCATAAAATGGCTGTAACACCTCAGTGTTGCACCTTGAAGAAGAATCACCACCTTCAGACCTTCGGATTCTGCTGAATATCCTTATTTCACGATTTTTCCTTATTTCAGGAAATGTTGTTTCCGTAGGAGCTAATTCCTAATCCATGAGTTGTATGTCCTTGAGAAAGATAGATGTAACACATCAATGTTGCATCTTGAAGAAGAATCACCACCCGCAGGCCTTCAGATTCTGCGGAATATCCTTATTTCAGGATTTTTTCCTTATTTCAGGAAATGATGTTTCTGGAGGAGCTAACGCCTAAACCAGGAGTTGTATGTCCTTGAGAAAGATAGATGTAACACCTCAATGTTGCATCTTGAAGAAGAACCACCACCCGCGGGCCTTCGGATTCTGCTGAATATCCTTATTTCAGGATTTTCCCTTATTCTAGGAAATGTTGTTTATAGAGGATCTAACGCCTACACCAGGAGTTGTACGTCCTTGAGAAAGTTAGATGTAACACCTCAATTTTGCATCTTGAAGAAGGATCACCACCTGCGGGCCTTCAGATTCTGCTGAATATCCTTGTTTCAGGATTTTTCCTTATTTCAGAAAATGTTGTTTCTGGGGGAGCTAACGCCTAAACCAAGAGTTGCATCTCCTCGAGAAAGATAGATGTAACACATCAATGTTGCATCTTGAAGAAGAATCACCACCCGCAGGCCTTCAGATTATGCTGAATATCCTTATTTCAGGATTTTTCCTTATTTCAGGAAATTCTGTTTCTGGAGGAGCTAACGCCTAAACCAGGAGTTGTATGTCCTTGAGAAAGG
This sequence comes from Trifolium repens, assembly GCA_030408175.1. Taxonomy (NCBI): domain Eukaryota; kingdom Viridiplantae; phylum Streptophyta; class Magnoliopsida; order Fabales; family Fabaceae; genus Trifolium; species Trifolium repens. The sequence goes on along the minus strand of CP125838.1, from coordinate 34,052,935 downwards.
TAGATGTAACACCTCAATGTTGCATCTTGAAGAAGAATCACCACCCGCAGGCCTTCGGATTATGTTGAATATCCTTATTTCAGGATTTTTTCCTTATTTCATAAAATGGCTGTAACACCTCAGTGTTGCACCTTGAAGAAGAATCACCACCTTCAGACCTTCGGATTCTGCTGAATATCCTTATTTCACGATTTTTCCTTATTTCAGGAAATGTTGTTTCCGTAGGAGCTAATTCCTAATCCATGAGTTGTATGTCCTTGAGAAAGATAGATGTAACACATCAATGTTGCATCTTGAAGAAGAATCACCACCCGCAGGCCTTCAGATTCTGCTGAATATCCTTATTTCAGGATTTTTTCCTTATTTCAGGAAATTCTGTTTCTGGAGGAGATAACGCCTAAACCAGGATTTGTATGTCCTTGAGAAAGATAGATGTAACACCTCAATGTTGCATCTTGAAGAAGAATCACCACCCGCAAGCCTTCAGATTATGTTGAATATCCTTATTTCAGGACTTTTTCCTTATTTCATAAAATGGCTGTAACACCTCAGTGTTGCACCTTGAAGAAGAATCACCACCTACAGGCCTTCGGATTCTGCTGAATATCCTTATTTCAAGATTTTTCCTTATTTCAGGAAATGTTATTTCTGGAGGAGCTAACGCCTAAACCAGGAGTTGTATGTCCTTGAGAAAGATAGATGTAACACCTCAATGTTGCATCTTGAAGAAGAACCACCACCCGCGGGCCTTCGGATTCTGCTGAATATCCTTATTTCAGGATTTTCCCTTATTCTAGGAAATGTTGTTTATAGAGGATCTAACGCCTACACCAGGAGTTGTATGTCCTTGAGAAAGTTAGATGTAACACCTCAATTTTGCATCTTGAAGAAGAATCACCACCTGCGGGCCTTCAGATTCTGCTGAATATCCTTATTTAAGGATTTTTCCTTATTTTAGGAAATGTTGTTTCTAGAGGAGCTAACGCCTAAACCAAGAGTTGTATGTCCTTGAGAAAGATAGATGTAACACCTCAATGTTGCATCTTGAAGAAGAATCACCACCCGCGGGCCTTCAGATTATGCTGAATATCCTTATTTCAGGATTTTTCCTTATTTCAGGAAATTCTGTTTCTGGAGGAGCTAACGCCTAAACCAGGAGTTGTATGTCCTTGAGAAAGATAGATGTAACACCTCAATGTTGCATCTTGAAGAAGAATCACCACCCGCAGGCCTTCAGATTATGTTGAATATCCTTATTTCAGGACATTTTCCTTATTTCATAAAATGGCTGTAACACCTCAGTGTTGCACCTTGAAGAAGAATCACCACCTACAGGCCTTCGGATTCTGCTGAATATCCTTATTTCAGGAAATGTTGTTTCTGTAGGAGCTAACTCCTAATCCATGAGTTGTATGTCCTTGAGAAAGATAGATGTAACACATCAATGTTGCATCTTGAAGAAGAATCACCACCCGCAGGCCTTCAGATTCTGCTGAATATCCTTATTTCAGGATTTTTTTCCTTATTTCAGGAAATGTTATTTCTGGAGGAGCTAACGCCTAAACCAGGAGTTGTATGTCCTTGAGAAAGATAGATGTAACACCTCAATGTTGCATCTTGAAGAAGAACCACCACCCGCGGGCCTTCGGATTCTGCTGAATATCCTTATTTCAGGATTTTTCCTTATTCTAGGAAATGTTGTTTATAGAGGATCTAACGCCTACACCAGGATTTGTATGTCCTTGAGAAAGTTAGATGTAACACCTCAATTTTGCATCTTGAAGAAGAATCACCACCTGCGGGCCTTCAGATTCTGCTGAATATCCTTATTTAAGGATTTTTCCTTATTTTAGGAAATGTTGTTTCTAGAGGAGCTAACGCCTAAACCAAGAGTTGTATGTCCTTGAGAAAGATAGATGTAACACCTCAATGTTGCATCTTGAAGAAGAATCACCACCCGCGGGCCTTCAGATTATGCTGAATATCCTTATTTCAGGATTTTTCCTTATTTCAGGAAATTCTGTTTCTGGAGGAGCTAACGCCTAAACCAGGAGTTGTATGTCCTTGAGAAAGATAGATGTAACACCTCAATGTTGCATCTTGAAGAAGAATCACCACCCGCAGGCCTTCAGATTATGTTGAATATCCTTATTTCAGGACATTTTCCTTATTTCATAAAATGGCTGTAACACCTCAGTGTTGCACCTTGAAGAAGAATCACCACCTACAGGCCTTCGGATTCTGCTGAATATCCTTATTTCAGGAAATGTTGTTTCTGTAGGAGCTAACTCCTAATCCATGAGTTGTATGTCCTTGAGAAAGATAGATGTAACACATCAATGTTGCATCTTGAAGAAGAATCACCACCCGCAGGCCTTCAGATTCTGCTGAATATCCTTATTTCAGGATTTTTTTCCTTATTTCAGGAAATGTTATTTCTGGAGGAGCTAATGCCTAAACCAGGAGTTGTATGTCCTTGAGAAAGATAGATGTAACACCTCAATGTTGCATCTTGAAGAAGAACCACCACCCGCGGGCCTTCAGATTCTGCTGAATATCCTTATTTCAGGATTTTTCCTTATTCTAGGAAATGTTGTTTATAGAGGATCTAACGCCTACACCAGGAGTTGTATGTCCTTGAGAAAGTTAGATGTAACACCTCAATTTTGCATCTTGAAGAAGAATCACCACCTGCGGGCCTTCAGATTATGCTGAATATCCTTATTTCAGGATTTTTCCTTATTTCAGGAAATGCTGTTTCAGGAGGAGCTAACGCCTAAACCAAGAGTTGCATCTCCTCGAGAAAGATAGATGTAACACATCAATGTTGCATCTTGAAGAAGAATCACCACCTGCGGGCCTTCGGATTCTGCTGAATATCCTTATTTAAGGATTTTTCCTTATTTTAGGAAATGTTGTTTCTAGAGGAGCTAACGCCTAAACCAAGATTTGTATGTCTTTGAGAAAGATAGATGTAACACCTCAATGTTGCATCTTGAAGAAGAATCACCACCCGCAGGCCTTCAGATTATGCTGAATATCCTTATTTCAGGAAATTCTGTTTCTGGAGGAGCTAACGCCTAAACCAGGAGTTGTATGTCCTTGAGAAAGATAGATGTAACACCTCAATGTTGCATCTTGAAGAAGAATCACCAACCGCAGGCCTTCAGATTCTGCTGAATATCCTTATTTCAGGATTTTTTCCTTATTTCAGGAAATGTTGTTTCTGGAGGAGCTAATGCCTAAACCAGGAGTTGTATGTCCTTGAGAAAGATAGATGTAACACATCAATGTTGCATCTTGAAGAAGAATCACCACCCGCAGGCCTTCAGATTATGCTGAATATCCTTATTTCAGGATTTTTCCTTATTTCAGGAAATTCTGTTTCTGGAGGAGCTAACGCCTAAACCAGGAGTTGTATGTCCTTGAGAAAGATAGATGTAACACCTCAATGTTGCATCTTGAAGAAGAATCACCACCCGCAGGCCTTCAGATTATGTTGAATATCCTTATTTCAGGACTTTTTCCTTATTTCATAAAATGGCTGTAACACCTCAGTGTTGCACCTTGAAGAAGAATCACCACCTACAGGCCTTCGGATTCTGCTGAATATCCTTATTTCAAGATTTTTCCTTATTTCAGGAAATGTTGTTTCTGTAGGAGCTAACTCCTAATCCATGAGTTGTATGTCCTTGAGAAAGATAGATGTAACACATCAATGTTGCATCTTGAAGAAGAATCACCACCCGCAGGCCTTCAGATTCTGCTGAATATCCTTATTTCAGGATTTTTTCCTTATTTCAGGAAATGTTGTTTCTGGAGGAGCTAATGCCTAAACCAGGAGTTGTATGTCCTTGAGAAAGATAGATGTAACACCTCAATGTTGCATCTTGAAGAAGAACCACCACCCGCGGGCCTTCGGATTCTGCTGAATATCCTTATTTCAGGATTTTCCCTTATTCTAGGAAATGTTGTTTATAGAGGATCTAACGCCTACACCAGGAGTTGTATGTCCTTGAGAAAGTTAGATGTAACACCTCAATTTTGCATCTTGAAGAAGAATCACCACCTGCGGGCCTTCAGATTCTGCTGAATATCCTTATTTAAGGATTTTTCCTTATTTTAGGAAATGTTGTTTCTAGAGGAGCTAACGCCTAAACCAAGAGTTGTATGTCCTTGAGAAAGATAGATGTAACACCTCAATGTTGCATCTTGAAGAAGAATCACCACCCGCGGGCCTTCAGATTATGCTGAATATCCTTATTTCAGGATTTTTCCTTATTTCAGGAAATTCTGTTTCTGGAGGAGCTAACGCCTAAACCAGGAGTTGTATGTCCTTGAGAAAGATAGATGTAACACCTCAATGTTGCATCTTGAAGAAGAATCACCACCCGCAGGCCTTCAGATTATGTTGAATATCCTTATTTCAGGACATTTTCCTTATTTCATAAAATGGCTGTAACACCTCAGTGTTGCACCTTGAAGAAGAATCACCACCTACAGGCCTTCGGATTCTGCTGAATATCCTTATTTCAGGAAATGTTGTTTCTGTAGGAGCTAACTCCTAATCCATGAGTTGTATGTCCTTGAGAAAGATAGATGTAACACATCAATGTTGCATCTTGAAGAAGAATCACCACCCGCAGGCCTTCAGATTCTGCTGAATATCCTTATTTCAGGATTTTTTTCCTTATTTCAGGAAATGTTATTTCTGGAGGAGCTAACGCCTAAACCAGGAGTTGTATGTCCTTGAGAAAGATAGATGTAACACCTCAATGTTGCATCTTGAAGAAGAACCACCACCCGCGGGCCTTCGGATTCTGCTGAATATCCTTATTTCAGGATTTTTCCTTATTCTAGGAAATGTTGTTTATAGAGGATCTAACGCCTACACCAGGAGTTGTATGTCCTTGAGAAAGTCAGATGTAACACCTCAATTTTGCATCTTGAAGAAGAATCACCACCTGCGGGCCTTCAGATTCTGCTGAATATCCTTATTTAAGGATTTTTCCTTATTTTAGGAAATGTTGTTTCTAGAGGAGCTAACGCCTAAACCAAGAGTTGTATGTCCTTGAGAAAGATAGATGTAACACCTCAATGTTGCATCTTGAAGAAGAATCACCACCCGCGGGCCTTCAGATTATGCTGAATATCCTTATTTCAGGATTTTTCCTTATTTCAGGAAATTCTGTTTCTGAAGGAGCTAACGCCTAAACCAGGAGTTGTATGTCCTTGAGAAAGATAGATGTAACACCTCAATGTTGCATCTTGAAGAAGAATCACCACCCGCAGGCCTTCAGATTATGTTGAATATCCTTATTTCAGGACATTTTCCTTATTTCATAAAATGGCTGTAACACCTCAGTGTTGCACCTTGAAGAAGAATCACCACCTACAGGCCTTCGGATTCTGCTGAATATCCTTATTTCAGGAAATGTTGTTTCTGTAGGAGCTAACTCCTAATCCATGAGTTGTATGTCCTTGAGAAAGATAGATGTAACACATCAATGTTGCATCTTGAAGAAGAATCACCACCCGCAGGCCTTCGGATTCTGCTGAATATCCTTATTTCAGGATTTTTTTCCTTATTTCAGGAAATGTTATTTCTGGAGGAGCTAATGCCTAAACCAGGAGTTGTATGTCCTTGAGAAAGATAGATGTAACACCTCAATGTTGCATCTTGAAGAAGAACCACCACCCGCGGGCCTTCAGATTCTGCTGAATATCCTTATTTCAGGATTTTTCCTTATTCTAGGAAATGTTGTTTATAGAGGATCTAACGCCTACACCAGGAGTTGTATGTCCTTGAGAAAGTTAGATGTAACACCTCAATTTTGCATCTTGAAGAAGAATCACCACCTGCGGGCCTTCAGATTCTGCTGAATATCCTTATTTCAGGATTTTTCCTTATTTCAGGAAATGCTGTTTCAGGAGGAGCTAACGCCTAAACCAAGAGTTGCATCTCCTCGAGAAAGATAGATGTAACACATCAATGTTGCATCTTGAAGAAGAATCACCACCTGCGGGCCTTCGGATTCTGCTGAATATCCTTATTTAAGGATTTTTCCTTATTTTAGGAAATGTTGTTTCTAGAGGAGCTAACGCCTAAACCAAGATTTGTATGTCTTTGAGAAAGATAGATGTAACACCTCAATGTTGCATCTTGAAGAAGAATCACCACCCGCAGGCCTTCAGATTATGCTGAATATCCTTATTTCAGGAAATTCTGTTTCTGGAGGAGCTAACGCCTAAACCAGGAGTTGTATGTCCTTGAGAAAGATAGATGTAACACCTCAATGTTGCATCTTGAAGGAGAATCACCAACCGCAGGCCTTCAGATTCTGCTGAATATCCTTATTTCAGGATTTTTTCCTTATTTCAGGAAATGTTGTTTCTGGAGGAGCTAATGCCTAAACCAGGAGTTGTATGTCCTTGAGAAAGATAGATGTAACACATCAATGTTGCATCTTGAAGAAGAATCACCACCCGCAGGCCTTCAGATTATGCTGAATATCCTTATTTCAGGATTTTTCCTTATTTCAGGAAATTCTGTTTCTGGAGGAGCTAACGCCTAAACCAGGAGTTGTATGTCCTTGAGAAAGATAGATGTAACACCTCAATGTTGCATCTTGAAGAAGAATCACCACCCGCAGGCCTTCAGATTATGTTGAATATCCTTATTTCAGGACTTTTTCCTTATTTCATAAAATGGCTGTAACACCTCAGTGTTGCACCTTGAAGAAGAATCACCACCTACAGGCCTTCGGATTCTGCTGAATATCCTTATTTCAAGATTTTTCCTTATTTCAGGAAATGTTGTTTCTGTAGGAGCTAACTCCTAATCCATGAGTTGTATGTCCTTGAGAAAGATAGATGTAACACATCAATGTTGCATCTTGAAGAAGAATCACCACCCGCAGGCCTTCAGATTCTGCTGAATATCCTTATTTCAGGATTTTTTCCTTATTTCAGGAAATGTTGTTTCTGGAGGAGCTAACGCCTAAACCAGGAGTTGTATGTCCTTGAGAAAGATAGATGTAACACCTCAATGTTGCATCTTGAAGAAGAACCACCACCCGCGGGCCTTCGGATTCTGCCGAATATCCTTATTTCAGGATTTTCCCTTATTCTAGGAAATGTTGTTTATAGAGGATCTAACGCCTACACCAGGAGTTGTATGTCCTTGAGAAAGTTAGATGTAACGCCTCAATTTTGCATCTTGAAGAAGGATCACCACCTGCGGGCCTTCAGATTCTGCTGAATATCCTTATTTCAGGATTTTTCCTTATTTCAGGAAATGCTGTTTCTGGAGGAGCTAACGCCTAAACCAAGAGTTGCATCTCCTCGAGAAAGATAGATGTAACACATCAATGTTGCATCTTGAAGAAGAATCACCACCCGCAGGCCTTCGGATTATGTTGAATATCCATATTTCAGGATTTTTTCCTTATTTCATAAAATGGCTGTAACACCTTAGTGTTGTACCTTGAAGAAGAATCACCACCTTCAGGCCTTCGGATTCTGCTGAATATCCTTATTTCAAGATTTTTCCTTATTTCAGGAAATGTTGTTTCTGTAGGAGCTAATTCCTAATCCATGAGTTGTATGTCCTTGAGAAAAATAGATGTAACACATCAATGTTGCATCTTGAAGAAGAATCACCACCCGCAGGCCTTCAGATTCTGCTGAATATCCTTATTTCAGGATTTTTTCCTTATTTCAGTAAATTCTGTTTCTCGAGGAGCTAACGCCTAAACCAGGAGTTGTATGTCCTTGAGAAAGATAGATGTAACACCTCAATGTTGCATCTTGACGAAGAATCACCACCCGCAGGCCTTCAGATTATGTTGAATATCCTTATTTCAGGACTTTTTCCTTATTTCATAAAATGGCTGTAACACCTCAGTGTTGCACCTTGAAGAAGAATCACCACCTACAGGCCTTCGGATTCTGCTGAATATCCTTATTTCAAGATTTTTCCTTATTTCAGGAAATGTTGTTTCTGGAGGAGCTAACGCCTAAACCAGGAGTTGTATGTCCTTGAGAAAGATAGATGTAACACCTCAATGTTGCATCTTGGAGAATAACCACCACCCGCGGGCCTTCGGATTCTGCTGAATATCCTTATTTCAGGATTTTCCCTTATTCTAGGAAATGTTGTTTATAGAGGATCTAACGCCTACACCAGGAGTTGTATGTCCTTGAGAAAGTTAGATGTAACACCTCAATGTAGCATCTTGAAGAAGAATCACCACCTGCGGGCCTTCGGATTCTGCTGAATATCCTTATTTAAGGATTTTTCCTTATTTTAGGAAATGTTGTTTCAAGAGGAGCTAACACCTAAACCAAGAGTTGTATGTCCTTGAGAAAGATAGATGTAACACCTCAATGTTGAATCTTGAAGAAGAATCACCACCCGCAGGCCTTCAGATTATGCTGAATATCCTTATTTCAGGATTTTTCCTTATTTCAGGAAATTATGTTTCTGGAGGAGCTAACGCCTAAACCAGGAGTTGTATGTCCTTGAGAAAGATAGATGTAACACCTCAATGTTGCATCTTGAAGAAGAATCACCACCCGCAAGCCTTCGGATTATGTTGAATATCCTTATTTCAGGATTTTTTCCTTATTTCATAAAATGGCTGTAACACCTCAGTGTTGCACCTTGAAGAAGAATCACCACCTTCAGGCCTTCGGATTCTGCTGAATATCCTTATTTCAAGATTTTTCCTTATTTCAGGAAATGTTGTTTCTGTAGGAGCTAATTCCTAGTCCATGAGTTGTATGTCCTTGAGAAAGATAGATGTAACACATCAATGTTGCATCTTGAAGAAGAATCACCACCCGCAGGCCTTCAGATTCTGCTGAATATCCTTATTTCAGGATTTTTTCCTTATTTCAGGAAATTCTGTTTCTGGAGGAGCTAACGCCTAAACCAGGAGTTGTATGTCCTTGAGAAAGATAGATGTAACACCTCAATGTTGCATCTTGAAGAAGAATCACCACCCGCAGGCCTTCAGATTATGTTGAATATCCTTATTTCAGGACTTTTTCCTTATTTCATAAAATGGCTGTAACACCTCAGTGTTGCACCTTGAAGAAGAATCACCACCTACAGGCCTTCGGATTCTGCTGAATATCCTTATTTCAAGATTTTTCCTTATTTCAGGAAATGTTGTTTCTGGAGGAGCTAACGCCTAAACCAGGAGTTGTATGTCCTTGAGAAAGATAGATGTAACACCTGAATGTTGCATCTTGGAGAAGAACCACCACCCGCGGGCCTTCGGATTCTGCTGAATATCCTTATTTCAGGATTTTCCCTTATTCTAGGAAATGTTGTTTATAGAGGATCTAACGCCTACACCAGGAGTTGTATGTCCTTGAGAAAGTTAGATGTAACACCTCAATGTAGCATCTTGAAGAAGAATCACCACCTGCGGGCCTTCGGATTCTGCTGAATATCCTTATTTAAGGATTTTTCCTTATTTTAGGAAATGTTGTTTCAAGAGGAGCTAACACCTAAACCAAGAGTTGTATGTCCTTGAGAAAGATAGATGTAACACCTCAATGTTGAATCTTGAAGAAGAATCACCACCCGCAGGCCTTCAGATTATGCTGAATATCCTTATTTCAGGATTTTTCCTTATTTCAGGAAATTCTGTTTCTGGAGGAGCTAACGCCTAAACCAGGAGTTGTATGTCCTTGAGAAAGATAGATGTAACACCTCAATGTTGCATCTTGAAGAAGAATCACCACCCGCAAGCCTTCGGATTATGTTGAATATCCTTATTTCAGGATTTTTTCCTTATTTCATAAAATGGCTGCAACACCTCAGTGTTGCACCTTGAAGAAGAATCACCACCTTCAGGCCTTCGGATTCTGCTGAATATCCTTATTTCAAGATTTTTCCTTATTTCAGGAAATGTTGTTTCTGTAGGAGCTAATTCCTAGTCCATGAGTTGTATGTCCTTGAGAAAGATAGATGTAACACATCAATGTTGCATCTTGAAGAAGAATCACCACCCGCAGGCCTTCAGATTATGCTGAATATCCTTATTTCAGGATTTTTCCTTATTTCAGGAAATTCTGTTTCTGGAGGAGCTAACGCCTAAACCAGGAGTTGTATGTCCTTGAGAAAGATAGATGTAACACCTCAATGTTGCATCTTGAAGAAGAATCACCACCCGCAAGCCTTCGGATTATGTTGAATATCCTTATTTCAGGATTTTTTCCTTATTTCATAAAATGGCTGTAACACCTCAGTGTTGCACCTTGAAGAAGAATCACCACCTTCAGGCCTTCGGATTCTGCTGAATATCCTTATTTCAAGATTTTTCCTTATTTCAGGAAATGTTGTTTCTGTAGGAGCTAATTCCTAGTCCATGAGTTGTATGTCCTTGAGAAAGATAGATGTAACACATCAATGTTGCATCTTGAAGAAGAATCACCACCCGCAGGCCTTCAGATTCTGCTGAATATCCTTATTTCAGGATTTTTTCCTTATTTCAGGAAATTCTGTTTCTGGAGGAGCTAACGCCTAAACCAGGAGTTGTATGTCCTTGAGAAAGATAGATGTAACACCTCAATGTTGCATCTTGAAGAAGAATCACCACCCGCAGGCCTTCAGATTATGTTGAATATCCTTATTTCAGGACTTTTTCCTTATTTCATAAAATGGCTGTAACACCTCAGTGTTGCACCTTGAAGAAGAATCACCACCTACAGGCCTTCGGATTCTGCTGAATATCCTTATTTCAAGATTTTTCCTTATTTCAGGAAATGTTGTTTCTGGAGGAGCTAACGCCTAAACCAGGAGTTGTATGTCCTTGAGAAAGATAGATGTAACACCTCAATGTTGCATCTTGGAGAAGAACCACCACCCGCGGGCCTTCGGATTCTGCTGAATATCCTTATTTCAGGATTTTCCCTTATTCTAGGAAATGTTGTTTATAGAGGATCTAACGCCTACACCAGGAGTTGTATGTCCTTGAGAAAGTTAGATGTAACACCTCAATGTAGCATCTTGAAGAAGAATCACCACCTGCGGGCCTTCGGATTCTGCTGAATATCCTTATTTAAGGATTTTTCCTTATTTTAGGAAATGTTGTTTCAAGAGGAGCTAACACCTAAACCAAGAGTTGTATGTCCTTGAGAAAGATAGATGTAACACCTCAATGTTGAATCTTGAAGAAGAATCACCACCCGCAGGCCTTCAGATTATGCTGAATATCCTTATTTCAGGATTTTTCCTTATTTTAGGAAATTCTGTTTCTGGAGGAGCTAACGCCTAAACCAGGAGTTGTATGTCCTTGAGAAAGATAGATGTAACACCTCAATGTTGCATCTTGAAGAAGAATCACCACCCGCAAGCCTTCGGATTATGTTGAATATCCTTATTTCAGGATTTTTTCCTTATTTCATAAAATGGCTGTAACACCTCAGTGTTGCACCTTGAAGAAGAATCACCACCTTCAGGCCTTCGGATTCTGCTGAATATCCTTATTTCAAGATTTTTCCTTATTTCAGGAAATGTTGTTTCTGTAGGAGCTAATTCCTAGTCCATGAGTTGTATGTCCTTGAGAAAGATAGATGTAACACATCAATGTTGCATCTTGAAGAAGAATCACCACCCGCAGGCCTTCAGATTCTGCTGAATATCCTTATTTCAGGATTTTTTCCTTATTTCAGGAAATTCTGTTTCTGGAGGAGCTAACGCCTAAACCAGGAGTTGTATGTCCTTGAGAAAGATAGATGTAACACCTCAATGTTGCATCTTGAAGAAGAATCACCACCCGCAGGCCTTCAGATTATGTTGAATATCCTTATTTCAGGACTTTTTCCTTATTTCATAAAATGGCTGTAACACCTCAGTGTTGCACCTTGAAGAAGAATCACCACCTACAGGCCTTCGGATTCTGCTGAATATCCTTATTTCAAGATTTTTCCTTATTTCAGGAAATGTTGTTTCTGGAGGAGCTAACGCCTAAACCAGGAGTTGTATGTCCTTGAGAAAGTTAGATGTAACACCTCAATGTAGCATCTTGAAGAAGAATCACCACCTGCGGGCCTTCGGATTCTGCTGAATATCCTTATTTTAGGAAATGTTGTTTCTAGAGGAGCTAACACCTAAACCAAGAGTTGTATGTCCTTGAGAAAGATAGATGTAACACCTCAATGTTGAATCTTGAAGAAGAATCACCACCCGCAGGCCTTCAGATTATGCTGAATATCCTTATTTCAGGATTTTTCCTTATTTCAGGAAATTCTGTTTCTGGAGGAGCTAACGCCTAAACCAGGAGTTGTATGTCCTTGAGAAAGATAGATGTAACACCTCAATGTTGCATCTTGAAGAAGAATCACCACCCGCAAGCCTTCGGATTATGTTGAATATCCTTATTTCAGGATTTTTTCCTTATTTCATAAAATGGCTGTAACACCTCAGTGTTGCACCTTGAAGAAGAATCACCACCTTCAGGCCTTCGGATTCTGCTGAATATCCTTATTTCAAGATTTTTCCTTATTTCAGGAAATGTTGTTTCTGTAAGAGCTAATTCCTAATCCATGAGTTGTATGTCCTTGAGAAAGATAGATGTAACACATCAATGTTGCATCTTGAAGAAGAATCACCACCCGCAGGCCTTCAGATTCTGCTGAATATCCTTATTTCAGGATTTTTTCCTTATTTCAGGAAATTCTGTTTCTGGAGGAGCTAACGCCTAAACCAGGAGTTGTATGTCCTTGAGAAAGATAGATGTAACACCTCAATGTTGCATCTTGAAGAAGAATCACCACCCGCAGGCCATCAAATTATGTTGAATATCCTTATTTCAGGACTTTTTCCTTATTTCATAAAATGGCTGTAACACCTCAGTGTTGCACCTTGAAGAAGAATCACCACCTACAGGCCTTCGGATTCTGCTGAATATCCTTATTTCAAGATTTTTCCTTATTTCAGGAAATGTTGTTTCTGTAGGAGCTAACTCCTAATCCATGAGTTGTATGTCCTTGAGAAAGATAGATGTAACACATCAATGTTGCATCTTGAAGAAGAATCACCACCCGCGGGCCTTCAGATTCTGCTGAATATCCTTATTTCAGGATTTTTTCCTTATTTCAGGAAATGTTGTTTCTGGACGAGCTAACGCTTAAACCAGGAGTTGTATGTCCTTGAGAAAGATAGATGTAACACCTCAATGTTGCATCTTGAAGACGAACCACCACTCGCGGACCTACGGATTCTGCTGAATATCCTTATTTCAGGATTTTCCCTTATTCTAGGAAATGTTGTTTATAGAGGATCTAACGCCTACACCAGGAGTTGTATGTCCTTGAGAAAGTTAGATGTAACACCTCAATTTTGCATCTTGAAGAAGAATCACCACCTGCGGGCCTTCAGATTCTGCTGAATATCCATATTTCAGGATTTTTCCTTATTTCAGGAAATGCTGTTTCTGGAGTAGCTAACGCCTTAACCAAGAGTTGCATCTCCTCGAGAATGATAGATGTAACACCTCAATGTTGCATCTTGAAGAAGAATCACCACCTGTGGGCCTTCGGATTCTGCTGAATATCCTTATTTAAGGATTTTTCCTTATTTTAGGAAATGTTGTTTCTAGAGGAGCTAACGCCTAAACCAAGAGTTGTATGTCCTTGAGAAAGATAGATGTAACACCTCAATGTTGCATCTTGAAGAAGAATCACCACCCGCAGGCCTTCAGATTATGCTGAATATCCTTATTTTAGGATTTTTCCTTATTTCAGGAAATTCTGTTTCTGGAGGAGCTAACGCCTAAACTAGGAGTTGTATGTCCTTGAGAAAGATAGATGTAACACCTCGATGTTGCATCTTGAAGAAGAATCACCACCCGCACGCCTTCGGATTATGTTGAATATCCTTATTTCAGGATTTTTTCCTTATTTCATAAAATGGCTGTAACACCTCAGTGTTGCACCTTGAAGAAGAATCACCACCTTCAGGCCTTCGGATTCTGCTGAATATCCTTATTTCAAGATTTTTCCTTATTTCAGGGAATGTTGTTTCTGTAGGAGCTAATTCCTAATCCATGAGTTGTATGTCCTTGAGAAAGATAGATGTAACACATCAATGTTGCGTCTTGAAGAAGAATCACCACCCGCAGGCCTTCAGATTCTGCTGAATATCCTTATTTCAGGATTTTTTCATTATTTCAGGAAATGCTGTTTCTGGAGGAGCTAGCGCCTAAACCAGGAGTTGTATGTCCTTGAGAAAGATAGACGTAACACCTCAATGTTGCATCTTGAAGAAGAATCACCACCCGCGGGCCATCGGATTCAGCTGAATATCCTTATTTCAGGATTTTCCCTTATTTCAGGAAATATTGTTTCTGGAGGAGCTAACTCCTAAACCAAGAGTTGTATGTCCTTGAGAAAGATAGATGTAACACCTCAATGTTGCATCTTGAAGAAGAATCACCACCCGCAGGCCTTCAGATTACGCTAAATATCCTTATTTTAGGATTTTTCATTATTTCAGGAAATTCTGTTTCTGGAGGAGCTAACGCCTAAACCAGGAGTTGTATGTCCTTGAGAAAGATAGATGTAACACCTAAATGTTGCATCTTGAAGAAGAATCACCACCCGCAGGCCTTCGGATTCTGCTGAATATCCTTATTTCAAGATTTTTTCCTTATTTCAGAAAATGGATGTAACACCTCAGTGTTGCATCTTGAAGAAGAATCAGCACCTGCAGGCCTTCGGATTCTGCTAAATATCCTTATTTCAGGAAATGATGTTTCTAGAGGAGCCAACGCCTAAACCAAGAGTTGTATGTCCTTGAGAAAGATAGATGGAACACCTCAATGTTGCATCTTGAAGAAGAATCACCACCCGCGGGCCTTCGTATTCTGATGAATATCCTTATTTCAGGATTTTCCCTTATTCCAGGGCCTTCGGATTCTGCTGAATATCCTTATTTTAGGATTTTCCCTTATTCCAGGAAATGTTGTTTATAGAGGATCTAACGCCTACACCAGGAGTTGTATGTCCTTGAGAAAGATAGATGTAACACCTCAATGTTGCATCTTGAAGAAGAATCACCACCCGCGGGCCTTCAGATTCTGCTGAATATCCTTATTTCAGGATTTTTTTCCTTATTTCAGGAAATGCTGTTTCTGGAGGAGCTAACGCATAAACCAGGAATTGTATGTCCTTGAGAAAGATAGATGTAACACCTCAATGTTGCCTCTTGAAGAAGAATCACCACCCGCGGGCCTTCGGATTCTGCTGAATATCCTTATTTTAGGATTTTCCCTTATTCCAGGAAATTCTGTTTCTGGAGGAGCTAATGCCTAAACCAGGAGTTGTATGTCCTTGACAAAGATAGATGTAACACCTAAATGTTGCATCTTGAAGAAGAATCACCACCCGCAGGCCTTCGGATTCTGCTGAATATCCTTATTTCAATATTTTTTCCTTATTTCAGAAAATGGCTGTAACACCTCAGTGTTGCACCTTGAAGAAGAATCAGCACCTGCAGGCCTTCGGATTCTGCTGAATATCCTTATTTCAGGAAATGATGTTTCTGGAGGAGCCAACGCCTAAACCAAGAGTTGTATGACCTTGAGAAAGATAGATGTAACACCTCAATGTTGCATCTTGAAGAAGAATCACCACCCGCGGGCCTTCGGATTCTGCTGAATATCCTTATTTCAGGATTTTCCCTTATTCCAGGAAATGTTGTTTATAGAGGATCTAACGCCTACACCAGGAGTTGTATGTCCTTGAGAAAGATAGATGTAACACATCAATGTTGCATCTTGAAGAAGAATCACCACCCGCGGGCCTTCAGATTCTGCTGAATATCCTTATTTCAGGATTTTTTTCCTTATTTCAGGAAATGCTGTTTCTGGAGGAGCTAACGCCTAAACCAGGAGTTGTATGTCCTTGAGAAAGATAGATGTAACACCTAAATGTTGCATCTTGAAGAAGAATCACCACCCGCAGGCCTTCGGATTCTGCTGAATATCCTTATTTCAAGATTTTTTCCTTATTTCAGAAAATGGTTGTAACACCTCAGTGTTGCACCTTGAAGAAGAATCAACACCTGCAGGCCTTCGGATTCTGCTGAATATCCTTATTTCAGGAATTGATGTTTCTGGAGGAGCCAACGCCTAAACCAGGAGTTGTATGTCCTTGAGAAAGATAGATGTAACACCTCAATGTTGCATCTTGAAGAAGAATCACCACCCGCGGGCCTTCGGATTCTGCTGAATATCCTTATTTCAGGATTTTCCCTTATTCCAGGAAATGTTGTTTATAGAGGATCTAACGCCTACACCAGGAGTTGTATGTCCATGAGAAAGATAGATGTAACACCTCAATGTTGCATCTTGAAGAAGAATCACCACCCGCGGGCCTTCAGATTCTGCTGAATATCCTTATTTCAGGATTTTTTTCCTTATTTCAGGAAATGCTGTTTCTGGAGGAGCTAACGCCTAAACCAGGAATTGTATGTCCTTGAGAAAGATAGATGTAACACCTCAATGTTGCCTCTTGAAGAAGAATCACCACCCGCGGGCCTTCGGATTCTGCTGAATATCCTTATTTCAGGATTTTCCCTTATTCCAGGAAATGTTGTTTATAGAGGATCTAACGCCTACACCAGGAGTTGTATGTCCATGAGAAAGATAGATGTAACACCTCAATGTTGCATCTTGAAGAAGAATCACCACCCGCGGGCCTTCAGATTCTGCTGAATATCCTTATTTCAGGATTTTTTTCCTTATTTCAGGAAATGCTGTTTCTGGAGGAGCTAACGCCTAAACCAGGAATTGTATGCCCTTGAGAAAGATAGATGTAACACCTCAATGTTACCTCTTGAAGAAGAATCACCACCCGCAGGCCTTCGGATTATGTTGAATATCCTTATTTCAGGATTTTTTCCTTATTTCATAAAATGGCTGTAACACCTCAGTGTTGCACCTTGAAGAAGAATCACCACCTTCAGGCCTTCGGATTCTGCTGAATATCCTTATTTCAAGATTTTTCCTTATTTCAGGAAATGTTGTTTCTGTAGGAGCTAATTCCTAATCCATGAGTTGTATGTCCTTGAGAAAGATAGATGTAACACATCAATGTTGCATCTTGAAGAAGAATCACCACCCGCAGGCCTTCAGATTCTGCTGAATATCCTTATTTCAGGATTTTTTCCTTATTTCAGGAAATTCGGTTTCTGGAGGAGCTAACGCCTAAACCAGAAGTTGTATGTCCTTGAGAAAGATAGATGTAACACCTCAATGTTGCATCTTTAAGAAGAATCACCACCCGCAGGCCATCAGATTATGTTGAATATCCTTATTTCAGGACTTTTTCCTTATTTCATAAAATGGCTGTAACACCTCAGTGTTGCACCTTGAAGAAGAATCACCACCTACAGGCCTTCGGATTCTGCTGAATATCCTTATTTCAAGATTTTTCCTTATTTCAGGAAATGTTGTTTCTGTAGAAGCTAACTCCTAATCCATGAGTTGTATGTCCTTGAGAAAGATAGATGTAACACATCAATGTTGCCTCTTGAAGAAGAATCACCACCCGCGGGCCTTCGGATTCTGCTGAATATCCATATTTCAGGATTTTCCCTTATTCCAGGAAATGTTGTTTATAGAGGATCTAACGCCTACACCAGGAGTTGTATGTCCATGAGAAAGATAGATGTAACACCTCAATGTTGCATCTTGAAGAAGAATCACCACCCGCGGGCCTACAGATTCTGCTGAATATCCTTATTTCAGGATTTTTTTCCTTATTTCAGGAAATGCTGTTTCTGGAGGAGCTAACGCCTAAACCAGGAATTGTATGTCCTTGAGAAAGATAGATGTAACACCTCAATGTTGCCTCTTGAAGAAGAATCACCACCCGCAGGCCTTCGGATTATGTTGAATATCCTTATTTCAGGATTTTTTCCTTATTTCATAAAATGGCTGTAACACCTCAGTGTTGCACCTTGAAGAAGAATCACCACCTTCAGGCCTTCGGATTCTGCTGAATATCCTTATTTCAAGATTTTTCCTTATTTCAGGAAATGTTGTTTCTGTAGGAGCTAATTCCTAATCCATGAGTTGTATGTCCTTGAGAAAGATAGATGTAACACATCAATGTTGCATCTTGAAGAAGAATCACCACCCGCATGCCTTCAGATTCTGCTGAATATCCTTATTTCAGGATTTTTTCCTTATTTCAGGAAATTCTGTTTCTGGAGGAGCTAATGCCTAAACCAGAAGTTGTATGTCCTTGAGAAAGCTAGATGTAACACCTCAATGTTGCATCTTGAAGAAGAATCACCACCCGCAGGCCATCAGATTATGTTGAATATCCTTATTTCAGGACTTTTTCCTTATTTCATAAAATGGCTGTAACACCTCAGTGTTGCACCTTGAAGAAGAATCACCACCTACAGGCCTTCGGATTCTGCTGAATATCCTTATTTCAAGATTTTTCCTTATTTCAGGAAATGTTGTTTCTGTAGGAGCTAACTCCTAATCCATGAGTTGTATGTCCTTGAGAAAGATAGATGTAACACATCAATGTTGCATCTTGAAGAAGAATCACCACCCGCAGGCCTTCAGATTCTGCTGAATATCCTTATTTCAGGATTTTTTCCTTATTTCAGGAAATGTTGTTTCTGGACGAGCTAACGCTTAAACCAGGAGTTGTATGTCCTTGAGAAAGATAGATGTATCACCTCAATGTTGCATCTTGAAGAAGAACCACCACCCGCGGGCCTTCGGATTCTGCTGAATATCCTTATTTCAGGATTTTCCCTTATTCTAGGAAATGTTGTTTATAGAGGATCTAACGCCTACACCAGGAGTTGTATGTCCTTGAGAAAGTTAGATGTAACACCTCAATTTTGCATCTTGAAGAAGAATCACCACCCGCGGGCCTTCAGATTCTGCTGAATATCCTTATTTCAGGATTTTTTTCCTTATTTCAGGAAATGCTGTTTCTGGAGGAGCTAACGCCTAAACCAGGAGTTGTATGTCCTTGAGAAAGATAGATGTAACACCTAAATGTTGCATCTTGAAGAAGAATCACCACCCGCAGGGCTTCGGATTCTGCTGAATATCCTTATTTCAAGATTTTTTCCTTATTTCAGAAAATGGTTGTAACACCTCAGTGTTGCACCTTGAAGAAGAATCAACACCTGCAGGCCTTCGGATTCTGCTGAATATCCTTATTTCAGGAATTGATGTTTCTGGAGGAGCCAACGCCTATACCAGGAGTTGTATGTCCTTGAGAAAGATAGATGTAACACCTCAATGTTGCATCTTGAAGAAGAATCACCACCCGCGGGCCTTCGGATTCTGCTGAATATCCTTATTTCAGGATTTTCCCTTATTCCAGGAAATGTTGTTTATAGAGGATCTAACGCCTACACCAGGAGTTGTATGTCCATGAGAAAGATAGATGTAACACCTCAATGTTGCATCTTGAAGAAGAATCACCACCCGCGGGCCTTCAGATTCTGCTGAATATCCTTATTTCAGGATTTTTTTCCTTATTTCAGGAAATGCTGTTTCTGGAGGAGCTAACGCCTAAACCAGGAATTGTATGTCCTTGAGAAAGATAGATGTAACACCTCAATGTTGCCTCTTGAAGAAGAATCACCACCCGCGGGCCTTCGGATTCTGCTGAATATCCTTATTTCAGGATTTTCCCTTATTCCAGGAAATGTTGTTTATAGAGGATCTAACGCCTACACCAGGAGTTGTATGTCCATGAGAAAGATAGATGTAACACCTCAATGTTGCATCTTGAAGAAGAATCACCACCCGCGGGCCTTCAGATTCTGCTGAATATCCTTATTTCAGGATTTTTTTCCTTATTTCAGGAAATGCTGTTTCTGGAGGAGCTAACGCCTAAACCAGGAATTGTATGCCCTTGAGAAAGATAGATGTAACACCTCAATGTTACCTCTTGAAGAAGAATCACCACCCGCAGGCCTTCGGATTATGTTGAATATCCTTATTTCAGGATTTTTTCCTTATTTCATAAAATGGCTGTAACACCTCAGTGTTGCACCTTGAAGAAGAATCACCACCTTCAGGCCTTCGGATTCTGCTGAATATCCTTATTTCAAGATTTTTCCTTATTTCAGGAAATGTTGTTTCTGTAGGAGCTAATTCCTAATCCATGAGTTGTATGTCCTTGAGAAAGATAGATGTAACACATCAATGTTGCATCTTGAAGAAGAATCACCACCCGCAGGCCTTCAGATTCTGCTGAATATCCTTATTTCAGGATTTTTTCCTTATTTCAGGAAATTCGGTTTCTGGAGGAGCTAACGCCTAAACCAGAAGTTGTATGTCCTTGAGAAAGATAGATGTAACACCTCAATGTTGCATCTTTAAGAAGAATCACCACCCGCAGGCCATCAGATTATGTTGAATATCCTTATTTCAGGACTTTTTCCTTATTTCATAAAATGGCTGTAACACCTCAGTGTTGCACCTTGAAGAAGAATCACCACCTACAGGCCTTCGGATTCTGCTGAATATCCTTATTTCAAGATTTTTCCTTATTTCAGGAAATGTTGTTTCTGTAGAAGCTAACTCCTAATCCATGAGTTGTATGTCCTTGAGAAAGATAGATGTAACACATCAATGTTGCCTCTTGAAGAAGAATCACCACCCGCGGGCCTTCGGATTCTGCTGAATATCCATATTGTAAGTGCACCAGTTCATCCTCATGTTTTAATAATTGTCAAAACACATGAAAATAGGTTGAACATATTTTGGCAAACTTTACAAATGACTTGACAACAAAGAACTATTTTCAAAACCTTGAAAAACTGACTTTTTGGTGTTTTGTATCGATACATACATTTCTGTATCGATACAAATGTCCTGAAACTTGTTCTGGTACTTTTTGAGCACTTTGTATCGATACACACAGGCTCTGTATCGATACAAAAGCTTCTATACAAAAACAGAATGTTCCATATGATTCGAAACATGCTTGCATGTATCGATACATGTGTATATGTTCTGAAAAACCAGCAAGCTTCATATGATTCGAAGCATGCTTGCATGCTTAGATACATATCAGTCAAGATTTCAAGATTCTGATGTTTGTATCGATACATCCCGTGTTTGTATCGATACAAAGGTCAAGATTTTCAAATTTGAACGTTGGTCAAGGGCTTTGTATCGATACAAACAATCATTTGTATCGATACATCTACTGAAAATTATGCCTAAATTTGCTCATTCTATTTTCTCTTTAAATAGCAATGTGTGGGTTCTTTTGTAAGTAATGAAACAATCACAGTAACTGAACACAACTGAGAAATCTAGTGAGAATCATTGAGAGAGCAAGAAGTGCTTTGGGTAAAACACTTTGGATACAATTTGGGTGAAAAATTGGGATCAAAGTGTTATCCTTCACAAGATCATCATCTTCCATCAAGTTGCAACAATTGAAGATTGAGTATGGGATCAATCATTTAGGAGTTGTACGCTTGGTCGATAACGTTCGGTGCGATTCGTGGTGAAGCAGATTCGCGATCGGGTTGATTTGTGCAAGGAGGTTTGGTTGCTCACTAGGGATCCAAGATTGTTCGATATCTTGGAGGATCAATTGAGAAGAATCGAAGGACTCAGCTGGACGATCGTTGCAAGGAGTTGCACGGGTAGGATCGTTGGAATCAGAGGGTGAAGATTCGTTCGTCGATTGAGGGTTTGCATAGTTTTACATTTTGAGTCAATATAGGTTTATTGGATTCATTGTAATTTGTGCACTTGTGTTCAAGCTGTTTTCATTCTATACATATCTCAAATAACCCGTTTGGTTATTTGGGGGGAGACGTACTCGGACATACGCGTGGACGACGCGAAATCCGGGGAACTCCCTAATCAAACTCTCGTGTCTTGATTGCATTACTTTCATTCTTTATTGCTTTCATTATATTCGTAAACAATTGAATTTGTGTGTTCGTAAGTGTTCACAAGGATTCAATTGTTATTATCTTGTGTTGTGAATTGTTTTTGAAAGAATCGAATAACTTGCTTGGAAACGTTGTTGTTAATTGAATTAGTTTTCGAATATCTTATTCCGATCGACTTTTCCTCAATAGTTTTATCGGCTTAGTTACTTTTTCAATAAGTCAAAACGGTGCAAAGAGACTACCGATCCCGGAGTCGCTTCCGCACGCACGTTTAACCGAACATTTTTTTAAAAACTCAATTGGTTAACGGAACCACTTATTCACCCCCCTCTAAGTGGTTAGCCTCGTAGTCTAACAAGTGGCATCAAGAGCCCGGTTGATTTTAAACGATTAAACCGAGTAATTTGTGCCTATTATTAGACAACATGGCTTTTGCACCAAAAGGGGCGTATAATAGGGCTCCGGTATTCAATGGAGATCATTTTGACTATTGGAAAAGTAGCATGCGTATTCACATCAATTCTTTTGATAGTGAAGTGTGGAATGCCATTGAGAATGGTCCGTTTGCTCCAACTATAACGGATGCTCATGGTGTTGTCGCAAATAAGCCAATGGCACAATGGACGGATGAGGAAAAGAAGAAAGTCAATTACGATGCGAAGGCACAAAACATTTTAATATCATCCCTTGGGATTGATCAATTCTATCATGTGTCGCATTGTGAATCGGCTAAGGAAATGTGGGACACATTGGTTACTCACTTTGAGGGTACCAATGATGTCAAGATATCCAAAATTAATACTTTAACACAAGAATTTGAGTTGTTTCATATGCTAGATGGAGAATCCATCGAGGATATGCAACAACGCTTTATCAAAATCACCAACAAGTTACACGGTTTGGGAAAACCAATTTCCAACCAAGATGCTACTAACAAAATTTTAAGATGTCTTAGTAGGAATTGGCAACCTAAGGTCACCGCGATTAAGGAAGCTAATGATCTTACCTCATTGAATCTTACAACTTTGTTTGGCAAACTCACGGAGCATGAACATGTGCTAAACTTGCTAGAAAAGCATGAGAAAAGCGAAAAGAAGGTAAAGCACAATGACAAGGAAAAGGAAAAGGACAAGAGGTCTATTGCTCTAAAAGCCTCTACTTCAAAGTCCACCAAGTCCAAAAAGGTAGAGCAAAATGATAGTAGCTTAAGTGATGAAGAGTGGGAAGAATATGAAATGGAAATGTTTCTTCGAAGATTTTACAAGTATGCAAAGGTACATGGTATAAAGTTTTCGAAGGAAAATGGTCCCAAGTCACGAAAGCAATCAAGGGATGATATAGAGAATGAGAAGAGCAAGCCTAGTAGAAAGTGTTATGAATGTGGCAAATCCGATCATTTAAAACCGGAATGTCCATTCTATAACAAAAGAAAGGGAAAGTCCTCCGAGAAAAATCACAAGGGTAAAAGAGCTTATGTTGCTTGGGATAGTGCAAGCGAAGATGGATCTAGGTCCAAGAGCTCAAGTGAAGAGGATGAAGAACGTGCTCATATGGTACTCATGACCGGTTCACCTAGTAAAGGCAAGAAACATCACAAACGTCAAGTAAGTGATTCTAGCTCTATCTCTAATGATAGTCCCTCATATGATGAACTTCAAAACGCTTTTGAAAAACTATATGGTGAAGCCACTAATGCATTTAAGAAATTGGCTAAAAGGAAGAAAGTGATTTCCCTTTTAGAGTCACAAATTGTAAAATTGCAAGATGAATTAGAGGCATTAAAACTTACCATGGTTAATTCAAAAGATATGTTTGAAGATGATAATTCATCAAAGCATGATTGTGATTCTTGTTGTATTTGGCAAGGAGAAGTGAAAAACCTTCAAGCCAAATTAGATAAGGCTCACAAGTCATCTAGGAATGATTGTGATGCTTGTTGTGTTTGGCAAGGAGAGGTGAAAACCCTTCAAGCCAAACTAGATGAAGCTCTTGTATCCAAATTTACTTTTGAGGATATACCAAAGAATTTTAAGAAGCCTAAGATTAGGCCTTCTAAAAATGACAAATTTGTTAAAAAGAAATTGAATCCCAAAAGTAAAATTTCGGGTCACAAGAATCATTCCAATACTATTTGTCATTATTGTTGTAACAAAGGACATACGATTGCAAAATGTCATGCCCGGAAAACTTTAGTACCTAAAGGCATATTGCAATGGTTACCTAAGTTAGGCAATAATGTTGTTACTAACAAACTAGGACCCAATATGAGTTGGGGACCTATTTCAAATGTCTAAACATGTAGGTAAGCGTCTTGAAGCCATTGATGAGAGACATTGATAACGAGTGGCTCAAGACTTACAAACAAGGAAAGTGAAAAGATAAGACTCAACCCAACACAAAACGATGTGGAAATTGATCACTTCCTTCATCCAATACTTAAGGGAAGATTCTACTCTCTAACTTTGCTTTATACATATTTTGTTTAGCATTTGTGTTTGTGATCATATACATGCATTTTCTATCTTAATATGATATAAGTTTTGATATTTGTCTAATCCTTCATTTCCAAGAATTCTCACTCAAAAATATTGATAAGTTTTTGAGTTTCATACGTCTCAAATGGGGATTTGACAAAAATCATTACAACTATCCTATTAAGCTCATACTAGAATGTATATGTTAAGTTTTGCATCTATATGTAATTTTGTATGCATACATAGATATACATTTCACGTATGATTGATTTTGGTACTTGATTCATTTATGTGGATGCTTTATCATGCATATTTGGTTTAACATGTGTTCTCATGTTATAATGTGCTTTGGTACTTTGTTTTGCTCACATACATAAGAATGTACCTTATTTGGTTATATGTGTTTCATACATGTTATTTGGATAATTTTGTTTGTATGGATAATCATGTTATGTTTATGCATTTAATTGCATTGTTTTGTTTATTTCGTCCCATATTTTGGTATGTTTTATTACAAAAATGTCGATGTGTTTTTAAATAATCATGAGTTGGTTTATGGTTTGTTGTTCTACATTCCATGTGTTATCATGATATTTGGTATTCGTCATTGATATATTTTTAGCATATCGTTATATGTAATTATTTTGATTAGGATACTATATCATAAAGTGCATTTCGACAAATGTAAGTGCACGATATGTTTAATAGATGGAAAATTTGCTTGGACTTGTTACTGCTAATGTGCTCTCTTCTTCTTTTTGATATTGTCAAAGGGGGAGAGATTTGGATGCACAAGCTAAAGGATCATCAAACGCATTATGGCATCAACTCAGGGGGAGCAAGCTTTTGTGATTAAGCCTTGGTGTTGTTTTTGCGTCTGTATATCATTGCTATTTTTATTTGCATAATAGGTATAGGCTTAGTTTAGCTTATGCATAGTTTTGACAATTATCAAAAAGGGGGAGAATGTAAGTGCACCAGTTCATCCTCATGTTTTAATAATTGTCAAAACACATGAAAATAGGTTGAACATATTTTGGCAAACTTTACAAATGACTTGACAACAAAGAACTATTTTCAAAACCTTGAAAAACTGACTTTTTGGTGTTTTGTATCGATACATACATTTCTGTATCGATACAAATGTCCTGAAACTTGTTCTGGTACTTTTTGAGCACTTTGTATCGATACACACAGGCTCTGTATCGATACAAAAGCTTCTATACAAAAACAGAATGTTCCATATGATTCGAAACATGCTTGCATGTATCGATACATGTGTATATGTTCTGAAAAACCAGCAAGCTTCATATGATTCGAAGCATGCTTGCATGCTTAGATACATATCAGTCAAGATTTCAAGATTCTGATGTTTGTATCGATACATCCCGTGTTTGTATCGATACAAAGGTCAAGATTTTCAAATTTGAACGTTGGTCAAGGGCTTTGTATCGATACAAACAATCATTTGTATCGATACATCTACTGAAAATTATGCCTAAATTTGCTCATTCTATTTTCTCTTTAAATAGCAATGTGTGGGTTCTTTTGTAAGTAATGAAACAATCACAGTAACTGAACACAACTGAGAAATCTAGTGAGAATCATTGAGAGAGCAAGAAGTGCTTTGGGTAAAACACTTTGGATACAATTTGGGTGAAAAATTGGGATCAAAGTGTTATCCTTCACAAGATCATCATCTTCCATCAAGTTGCAACAATTGAAGATTGAGTATGGGATCAATCATTTAGGAGTTGTACGCTTGGTCGATAACGTTCGGTGCGATTCGTGGTGAAGCAGATTCGCGATCGGGTTGATTTGTGCAAGGAGGTTTGGTTGCTCACTAGGGATCCAAGATTGTTCGATATCTTGGAGGATCAATTGAGAAGAATCGAAGGACTCAGCTGGACGATCGTTGCAAGGAGTTGCACGGGTAGGATCGTTGGAATCAGAGGGTGAAGATTCGTTCGTCGATTGAGGGTTTGCATAGTTTTACATTTTGAGTCAATATAGGTTTATTGGATTCATTGTAATTTGTGCACTTGTGTTCAAGCTGTTTTCATTCTATACATATCTCAAATAACCCGTTTGGTTATTTGGGGGGAGACGTACTCGGACATACGCGTGGACGACGCGAAATCCGGGGAACTCCCTAATCAAACTCTCGTGTCTTGATTGCATTACTTTCATTCTTTATTGCTTTCATTATATTCGTAAACAATTGAATTTGTGTGTTCGTAAGTGTTCACAAGGATTCAATTGTTATTATCTTGTGTTGTGAATTGTTTTTGAAAGAATCGAATAACTTGCTTGGAAACGTTGTTGTTAATTGAATTAGTTTTCGAATATCTTATTCCGATCGACTTTTCCTCAATAGTTTTATCGGCTTAGTTACTTTTTCAATAAGTCAAAACGGTGCAAAGAGACTACCGATCCCGGAGTCGCTTCCGCACGCACGTTTAACCGAACATTTTTTTAAAAACTCAATTGGTTAACGGAACCACTTATTCACCCCCCTCTAAGTGGTTAGCCTCGTAGTCTAACACATATTTCAGGATTTTCCCTTATTCCAGGAAATGTTGTTTATAGAGGATCTAACGCCTACACCAGGAGTTGTATGTCCATGAGAAAGATAGATGTAACACCTCAATGTTGCATCTTGAAGAAGAATCACCACCCGCGGGCCTACAGATTCTGCTGAATATCCTTATTTCAGGATTTTTTTCCTTATTTCAGGAAATGCTGTTTCTGGAGGAGCTAACGCCTAAACCAGGAATTGTATGTCCTTGAGAAAGATAGATGTAACACCTCAATGTTGCCTCTTGAAGAAGAATCACCACCCGCAGGCCTTCGGATTATGTTGAATATCCTTATTTCAGGATTTTTTCCTTATTTCATAAAATGGCTGTAACACCTCAGTGTTGCACCTTGAAGAAGAATCACCACCTTCAGGCCTTCGGATTCTGCTGAATATCCTTATTTCAAGATTTTTCCTTATTTCAGGAAATGTTGTTTCTGTAGGAGCTAATTCCTAATCCATGAGTTGTATGTCCTTGAGAAAGATAGATGTAACACATCAATGTTGCATCTTGAAGAAGAATCACCACCCGCATGCCTTCAGATTCTGCTGAATATCCTTATTTCAGGATTTTTTCCTTATTTCAGGAAATTCTGTTTCTGGAGGAGCTAATGCCTAAACCAGAAGTTGTATGTCCTTGAGAAAGCTAGATGTAACACCTCAATGTTGCATCTTGAAGAAGAATCACCACCCGCAGGCCATCAGATTATGTTGAATATCCTTATTTCAGGACTTTTTCCTTATTTCATAAAATGGCTGTAACACCTCAGTGTTGCACCTTGAAGAAGAATCACCACCTACAGGCCTTCGGATTCTGCTGAATATCCTTATTTCAAGATTTTTCCTTATTTCAGGAAATGTTGTTTCTGTAGGAGCTAACTCCTAATCCATGAGTTGTATGTCCTTGAGAAAGATAGATGTAACACATCAATGTTGCATCTTGAAGAAGAATCACCACCCGCAGGCCTTCAGATTCTGCTGAATATCCTTATTTCAGGATTTTTTCCTTATTTCAGGAAATGTTGTTTCTGGACGAGCTAACGCTTAAACCAGGAGTTGTATGTCCTTGAGAAAGATAGATGTATCACCTCAATGTTGCATCTTGAAGAAGAACCACCACCCGCGGGCCTTCGGATTCTGCTGAATATCCTTATTTCAGGATTTTCCCTTATTCTAGGAAATGTTGTTTATAGAGGATCTAACGCCTACACCAGAAGTTGTATGTCCTTGAGAAAGTTAGATGTAACACCTCAATTTTGCATCTTGAAGAAGAATCACCACCTGCGGGCCTTCAGATTCTGCTGAATATCCTTATTTCAGGATTTTTCCTTATTTCAGGAAATGCTGTTTCTGGAGTAGCTAACGCCTTAACCAAGAGTTGCATCTCCTCGAGAATGATAGATGTAACACCTCAATGTTGCATCTTGAAGAAGAATCACCACCTGCGGGCCTTCGGATTCTGCTGAATATCCTTATTTAAGGATTTTTCCTTATTTAAGGAAATGTTGTTTCTAGAGGAGCTAACGCCAAAACCAAGAGTTGTATGTCCTTGAGAAAGATAGATGTAACACATCAATGTTGCATCTTGAAGAAGAATCACCACCCGCGGGCCTTCAGATTCTGCTGAATATCCTTATTTCAGGATTTTTTTCCTTATTTCAGGAAATGCTGTTTCTGGAGGAGCTAACGCCTAAACCAGGAGTTGTATGTCCTTGAGAAAGATAGATGTAACACCTAAATGTTGCATCTTGAAGAAGAATCACCACCCGCAGGCCTTCGGATTCTGCTGAATATCCTTATTTCAAGATTTTTTCCTTATTTCAGAAAATGGTTGTAACACCTCAGTGTTGCACCTTGAAGAAGAATCAACACCTGCAGGCCTTCGGATTCTGCTGAATATCCTTATTTCAGGAATTGATGTTTCTGGAGGAGCCAACGCCTAAACCAGGAGTTGTATGTCCTTGAGAAAGATAGATGTAACACCTCAATGTTGCATCTTGAAGAAGAATCACCACCCGCGGGCCTTCGGATTCTGCTGAATATCCTTATTTCAGGATTTTCCCTTATTCCAGGAAATGTTGTTTATAGAGGATCTAACGCCTACACCAGGAGTTGTATGTCCATGAGAAAGATAGATGTAACACCTCAATGTTGCATCTTGAAGAAGAATCACCACCCGCGGGCCTTCAGATTCTGCTGAATATCCTTATTTCAGGATTTTTTTCCTTATTTCAGGAAATGCTGTTTCTGGAGGAGCTAACGCCTAAACCAGGAATTGTATGTCCTTGAGAAAGATAGATGTAACACCTCAATGTTGCCTCTTGAAGAAGAATCACCACCCGCGGGCCTTCGGATTTTGCTGAATATCCTTATTTCAGGATTTTCCCTTATTCCAGGAAATGTTGTTTATAGAGGATCTAACGCCTACACCAGGAGTTGTATGTCCATGAGAAAGATAGATGTAACACCTCAATGTTGCATCTTGAAGAAGAATCACCACCCGCGGGCCTTCAGATTCTGCTGAATATCCTTATTTCAGGATTTTTTTCCTTATTTCAGGAAATGCTGTTTCTGGAGGAGCTAACGCCTAAACCAGGAATTGTATGTCCTTGAGAAAGATAGATGTAACACCTCAATGTTACCTCTTGAAGAAGAATCACCACCCGCAGGCCTTCGGATTATGTTGAATATCCTTATTTCAGGATTTTTTCCTTATTTCATAAAAGGCTGTAACACCTCAGTGTTGCACCTTGAAGAAGAATCACCACCTTCAGGCCTTCGGATTCTGCTGAATATCCTTATTTCAAGATTTTTCCTTATTTCAGGAAATGTTGTTTCTGTAAGAGCTAATTCCTAATCCATGAGTTGTATGTCCTTGAGAAAGATAGATGTAACACATCAATGTTGCATCTTGAAGAAGAATCACCACCCGCAGGCCTTCAGATTCTGCTGAATATCCTTATTTCAGGATTTTTTCCTTATTTCAGGAAATTCGGTTTCTGGAGGAGCTAACGCCTAAACCAGAAGTTGTATGTCCTTGAGAAAGATAGATGTAACACCTCAATGTTGCATCTTTAAGAAGAATCACCACCCGCAGGCCATCAGATTATGTTGAATATCCTTATTTCAGGACTTTTTCCTTATTTCATAAAATGGCTGTAACACCTCAGTGTTGCACCTTGAAGAAGAATCACCACCTACAGGCCTTCGGATTCTGCTGAATATCCTTATTTCAAGATTTTTCCTTATTTCAGGAAATGTTGTTTCTGTAGGAGCTAACTCCTAATCCATGAGTTGTATGTCCTTGAGAAAGATAGATGTAACACATCAATGTTGCCACTTGAAGAAGAATCACCACCCGCGGGCCTTCGGATTCTGCTGAATATCCTTATTTTAGGATTTTCCCTTATTCCAGGAAATGTTGTTTATAGAGGATCTAACGCCTACACCAGGAGTTGTATGTCCATGAGAAAGATAGATGTAACACCTCAATGTTGCATCTTGAAGAAGAATCACCACCCGCGGGCCTACAGATTCTGCTGAATATCCTTATTTCAGGATTTTTTTCCTTATTTCAGGAAATGCTGTTTCTGGAGGAGCTAACGCCTAAACCAGGAATTGTATGTCCTTGAGAAAGATAGATGTAACACCTCAATGTTGCCTCTTGAAGAAGAATCACCACCCGCAGGCCTTCGGATTATGTTGAATATCCTTATTTCAGGATTTTTTCCTTATTTCATAAAATGGCTGTAACACCTCAGTGTTGCACCTTGAAGAAGAATCACCACCTTCAGGCCTTCGGATTCTGCTGAATATCCTTATTTCAAGATTTTTCCTTATTTCAGGAAATGTTGTTTCTGTAGGAGCTAATTCCTAATCCATGAGTTGTATGTCCTTGAGAAAGATAGATGTAACACATCAATGTTGCATCTTGAAGAAGAATCACCACCCGCAGGCCTTCAGATTCTGCTGAATATCCTTATTTCAGGATTTTTTCCTTATTTCAGGAAATTCTGTTTCTGGAGGAGCTAATGCCTAAACCAGAAGTTGTATGTCCTTGAGAAAGATAGATGTAACACCTCAATGTTGCATCTTGAAGAAGAATCACCACCCGCAGGCCATCAGATTATGTTGAATATCCTTATTTCAGGACTTTTTCCTTATTTCATAAAATGGCTGTAACACCTCAGTGTTGCACCTTGAAGAAGAATCACCACCTACAGGCCTTCGGATTCTGCTGAATATCCTTATTTCAAGATTTTTCCTTATTTCAGGAAATGTTGTTTCTGTAGGAGCTAACTCCTAATCCATGAGTTGTATGTCCTTGAGAAATATAGATGTAACACATCAATGTTGCATCTTGAAGAAGAATCACCACCCGCAGGCCTTCAGATTCTGCTGAATATCCTTATTTCAGGATTTTTTTCTTATTTCAGGAAATGTTGTTTCTGGACGAGCTAACGCTTAAACCAGGAGTTGTATGTCCTTGAGAAAGATAGATGTAACACCTCAATGTTGCATCTTGAAGAAGAACCACCACCCGCGGGCCTTCGGATCCTGCTGAATATCCTTATTTCAGGATTTTCCCTTATTCTAGGAAATGTTGTTTATAGAGGATCTAACGCCTACACCAGGAGTTGTAAGTCCTTGAGAAAGTTAGATGTAACACCTCAATTTTTCATCTTGAAGAAGAATCACCACCTGCGGGCCTTCAGATTCTGCTGAATATCCTTATTTCAGGATTTTTCCTTATTTCAGGAAATGCTGTTTCTGGAGTAGCTAACGCCTTAACCAAGAGTTGCATCTCCTCGAGAATGATAGATGTAACACCTCAATGTTTTATCTTGAAGAAGAATCACCACCTGCGGGCCTTCGGATTCTGCTGAATATCCTTATTTAAGGATTTTTCCTTATTTTAGGAAATGTTGTTTCTAGAGGAGCTAACGCCAAAACCAAGAGTTGTATGTCCTTGAGAAAGATAGATGTAACACCTCAATGTTGCATCTTGAAGAAGAATCACCACCCGCAGGCCTTCAGATTATGCTGAATATCCTTATTTCAGGATTTTTCCTTATTTCAGGAAATTCTGTTTCTGGAGGAGCTAACGCCTAAACTAGGAGTTGTATGTCCTTGAGAAAGATAGATGTAACACCTCAATGTTGCATCTTGAAGAAGAATCACCACCCGCACGCCTTCGGATTATGTTGAATATCCTTATTTCAGGATTTTTTCCTTATTTCAGAAAATGGCTGTAACACCTCAGTGTTGCACCTTGAAGAAGAATCAACACCTGCAGGCCTTCGGATTCTGCTGAATATCCTTATTTCAGGAATTGATGTTTCTGGAGGAGCCAACGCCTAAACCAGGAGTTGTATGTCCTTGAGAAAGATAGATGTAACACCTCAATGTTGCATCTTGAAGAAGAATCACCACCCGCGGGCCTTCGGATTCTGCTGAATATCCTTATTTAAGGATTTTCCCTTATTCCAGGAAATGTTGTTGATAGAGGATCTAACGCCTACACCAGGAGTTGTATGTCCATGAGAAAGATAGATGTAACACCTCAATGTTGCATCTTGAAGAAGAATCACCACCCGCGGGCCTTCAGATTCTGCTGAATATCCTTATTTCAGGATTTTTTCCTTATTTCAGGAAATTCTGTTTCTGGAGGAGCTAACGCCTAAACCAGAAGTTGTATGTCCTTGAGAAAGATAGATGTAACACCTCAATGTTGCATCTTTAAGAAGAATCACCACCCGCAGGCCATCAGATTATGTTGAATATCCTTATTTCAGGACTTTTTCCTTATTTCATAAAATGGCTGTAACACCTCAGTGTTGCACCTTGAAGAAGAATCACCACCTACAGGCCTTCGGATTCTGCTGAATATCCTTATTTAAAGATTTTTCCTTATTTCAGGAAATGTTGTTTCTGTAGGAGCTAACTCCTAATCCATGAGTTGTATGTCCTTGAGAAAGATAGATGTAACACATCAATGTTGCCTCTTGAAGAAGAATCACCACCCGCGGGCCTTCGGATTCTGCTGAATATCCTTATTTCAGGATTTTCCCTTATTCCAGGAAATGTTGTTTATAGAGGATCTAACGCCTACACCAGGAGTTGTATGTCCATGAGAAAGATAGATGTAACACCTCAATGTTGCATCTTGAAGAAGAATCACCACCCGCGGGCCTACAGATTCTGCTGAATATCCTTATTTCAGGATTTTTTTCCTTATTTCAGGAAATGCTGTTTCTGGAGGAGTTAACGCCTAAACCAGGAATTGTATGTCCTTGAGAAAGATAGATGTAACACCTCAATGTTGCCTCTTGAAGAAGAATCACCACCCGCAGGCCTTCGGATTATGTTGAATATCCTTATTTCAGGATTTTTTCCTTATTTCATAAAATGGCTGTAACACCTCAGTGTTGCACCTTGAAGAAGAATCACCACCTTCAGGCCTTCGGATTCTGCTGAATATCCTTATTTCAAGATTTTTCCTTATTTCAGGAAATGTTGTTTCCGTAGGAGGTAATTCCTAATCCATGAGTTGTATGTCCTTGAGAAAGATAGATGTAACACATCAATGTTGCATCTTGAAGAAGAATCACCACCCGCAGGCCTTCAGATTCTGCTGAATATCCTTATTTCAGGATTTTTTCCTTATTTCAGGAAATTCTGTTTCTGGAGGAGCTAACGCCTAAACCAGAAGTTGTATGTCCTTGAGAAAGATAGATGTAACACCTCAATGTTGCATCTTGATGAAGAATCACCACCCGCAGGCCATCAGATTATGTTGAATATCCTTATTTCAGGACTTTTTCCTTATTTCATAAAATGGCTGTAACACCTAAGTGTTGCACCTTGAAGAAAAATCACCACCTACAGGCCTTCGGATTCTGCTGAATATCCTTATTTCAAGATTTTCCCTTATTCTAGGAAATGTTGTTTATAGAGGATCTAACGCCTACACCAGGAGTTGTATGTCCTTGAGAAAGTTAGATGTAACACCTCAATTTTGCATCTTGAAGAAGAATCACCACCTGCGGGCCTTCAGATTCTGCTGAATATCCTTATTTCAGGATTTTTCCTTATTTCAGGAAATGCTGTTTCTGGAGTAGCTAACGCCTTAACCAAGAGTTGCATCTCCTCGAGAATGATAGATGTAACACCTCAATGTTGCATCTTGAAGAAGAATCACCACCTGCGGGCCTTCGGATTCTGCTGAATATCCTTATTTAAGGATTTTTCCTTATTTAAGGAAATGTTGTTTCTAGAGGAGCTAACGCCAAAACCAAGAGTTGTATGTCCTTGAGAAAGATAGATGTAACACATCAATGTTGCATCTTGAAGAAGAATCACCACCCGCGGGCCTTCAGATTCTGCTGAATATCCTTATTTCAGGATTTTTTTCCTTATTTCAGGAAATGCTGTTTCTGGAGGAGCTAACGCCTAAACCAGGAGTTGTATGTCCTTGAGAAAGATAGATGTAACACCTAAATGTTGCATCTTGAAGAAGAATCACCACCCGCAGGCCTTCGGATTCTGCTGAATATCCTTATTTCAAGATTTTTTCCTTATTTCAGAAAATGGTTGTAACACCTCAGTGTTGCACCTTGAAGAAGAATCAACACCTGCAGGCCTTCGGATTCTGCTGAATATCCTTATTTCAGGAATTGATGTTTCTGGAGGAGCCAACGCCTAAACCAGGAGTTGTATGTCCTTGAGAAAGATAGATGTAACACCTCAATGTTGCATCTTGAAGAAGAATCACCACCCGCGGGCCTTCGGATTCTGCTGAATATCCTTATTTCAGGATTTTCCCTTATTCCAGGAAATGTTGTTTATAGAGGATCTAACGCCTACACCAGGAGTTGTATGTCCATGAGAAAGATAGATGTAACACCTCAATGTTGCATCTTGAAGAAGAATCACCACCCGCGGGCCTTCAGATTCTGCTGAATATCCTTATTTCAGGATTTTTTTCCTTATTTCATGAAATGCTGTTTCTGGAGGAGCTAACGCCTAAACCAGGAATTGTATGTCCTTGAGAAAGATAGATGTAACACCTCAATGTTGCCTCTTGAAGAAGAATCACCACCCGCGGGCCTTCGGATTTTGCTGAATATCCTTATTTCAGGATTTTCCCTTATTCCAGGAAATGTTGTTTATAGAGGATCTAACGCCTACACCAGGAGTTGTATGTCCATGAGAAAGATAGATGTAACACCTCAATGTTGCATCTTGAAGAAGAATCACCACCCGCGGGCCTTCAGATTCTGCTGAATATCCTTATTTCAGGATTTTTTTCCTTATTTCAGGAAATGCTGTTTCTGGAGGAGCTAACGCCTAAACCAGGAATTGTATGTCCTTGAGAAAGATAGATGTAACACCTCAATGTTACCTCTTGAAGAAGAATCACCACCCGCAGGCCTTCGGATTATGTTGAATATCCTTATTTCAGGATTTTTTCCTTATTTCATAAAAGGCTGTAACACCTCAGTGTTGCACCTTGAAGAAGAATCACCACCTTCAGGCCTTCGGATTCTGCTGAATATCCTTATTTCAAGATTTTTCCTTATTTCAGGAAATGTTGTTTCTGTAAGAGCTAATTCCTAATCCATGAGTTGTATGTCCTTGAGAAAGATAGATGTAACACATCAATGTTGCATCTTGAAGAAGAATCACCACCCGCAGGCCTTCCGATTCTGCTGAATATCCTTATTTCAGGATTTTTTCCTTATTTCAGGAAATTCGGTTTCTGGAGGAGCTAACGCCTAAACCAGAAGTTGTATGTCCTTGAGAAAGATAGATGTAACACCTCAATGTTGCATCTTTAAGAAGAATCACCACCCGCAGGCCATCAGATTATGTTGAATATCCTTATTTCAGGACTTTTTCCTTATTTCATAAAATGGCTGTAACACCTCAGTGTTGCACCTTGAAGAAGAATCACCACCTACAGGCCTTCGGATTCTGCTGAATATCCTTATTTCAAGATTTTTCCTTATTTCAGGAAATGTTGTTTCTGTAGGAGCTAACTCCTAATCCATGAGTTGTATGTCCTTGAGAAAGATAGATGTAACACATCAATGTTGCCACTTGAAGAAGAATCACCACCCGCGGGCCTTCGGATTCTGCTGAATATCCTTATTTTAGGATTTTCCCTTATTCCAGGAAATGTTGTTTATAGAGGATCTAACGCCTACACCAGGAGTTGTATGTCCATGAGAAAGATAGATGTAACACCTCAATGTTGCATCTTGAAGAAGAATCACCACCCGCGGGCCTACAGATTCTGCTGAATATCCTTATTTCAGGATTTTTTTCCTTATTTCAGGAAATGCTGTTTCTGGAGGAGCTAACGCCTAAACCAGGAATTGTATGTCCTTGAGAAAGATAGATGTAACACCTCAATGTTACCTCTTGAAGAAGAATCACCACCCGCAGGCCTTCGGATTATGTTGAATATCCTTATTTCAGGATTTTTTCCTTATTTCATAAAAGGCTGTAACACCTCAGTGTTGCACCTTGAAGAAGAATCACCACCTTCAGGCCTTCGGATTCTGCTGAATATCCTTATTTCAAGATTTTTCCTTATTTCAGGAAATGTTGTTTCTGTAAGAGCTAATTCCTAATCCATGAGTTGTATGTCCTTGAGAAAGATAGATGTAACACATCAATGTTGCATCTTGAAGAAGAATCACCACCCGCAGGCCTTCCGATTCTGCTGAATATCCTTATTTCAGGATTTTTTCCTTATTTCAGGAAATTCGGTTTCTGGAGGAGCTAACGCCTAAACCAGAAGTTGTATGTCCTTGAGAAAGATAGATGTAACACCTCAATGTTGCATCTTTAAGAAGAATCACCACCCGCAGGCCATCAGATTATGTTGAATATCCTTATTTCAGGACTTTTTCCTTATTTCATAAAATGGCTGTAACACCTCAGTGTTGCACCTTGAAGAAGAATCACCACCTACAGGCCTTCGGATTCTGCTGAATATCCTTATTTCAAGATTTTTCCTTATTTCAGGAAATGTTGTTTCTGTAGGAGCTAACTCCTAATCCATGAGTTGTATGTCCTTGAGAAAGATAGATGTAACACATCAATGTTGCCACTTGAAGAAGAATCACCACCCGCGGGCCTTCGGATTCTGCTGAATATCCTTATTTTAGGATTTTCCCTTATTCCAGGAAATGTTGTTTATAGAGGATCTAACGCCTACACCAGGAGTTGTATGTCCATGAGAAAGATAGATGTAACACCTCAATGTTGCATCTTGAAGAAGAATCACCACCCGCGGGCCTACAGATTCTGCTGAATATCCTTATTTCAGGATTTTTTTCCTTATTTCAGGAAAT
Source organism: Trifolium repens (assembly GCA_030408175.1). NCBI lineage: Eukaryota > Viridiplantae > Streptophyta > Magnoliopsida > Fabales > Fabaceae > Trifolium > Trifolium repens. The sequence continues at coordinate 34,015,597 of CP125838.1, read as the reverse complement.
GCTGTTTCTGGAGGAGCTAACGCCTAAACCAGGAATTGTATGTCCTTGAGAAAGATAGATGTAACACCTCAATGTTACCTCTTGAAGAAGAATCACCACCCGCAGGCCTTCGGATTATGTTGAATATCCTTATTTCAGGATTTTTTCCTTATTTCATAAAAGGCTGTAACACCTCAGTGTTGCACCTTGAAGAAGAATCACCACCTTCAGGCCTTCGGATTCTGCTGAATATCCTTATTTCAAGATTTTTCCTTATTTCAGGAAATGTTGTTTCTGTAAGAGCTAATTCCTAATCCATGAGTTGTATGTCCTTGAGAAAGATAGATGTAACACATCAATGTTGCATCTTGAAGAAGAATCACCACCCGCAGGCCTTCCGATTCTGCTGAATATCCTTATTTCAGGATTTTTTCCTTATTTCAGGAAATTCGGTTTCTGGAGGAGCTAACGCCTAAACCAGAAGTTGTATGTCCTTGAGAAAGATAGATGTAACACCTCAATGTTGCATCTTTAAGAAGAATCACCACCCGCAGGCCATCAGATTATGTTGAATATCCTTATTTCAGGACTTTTTCCTTATTTCATAAAATGGCTGTAACACCTCAGTGTTGCACCTTGAAGAAGAATCACCACCTACAGGCCTTCGGATTCTGCTGAATATCCTTATTTCAAGATTTTTCCTTATTTCAGGAAATGTTGTTTCTGTAGGAGCTAACTCCTAATCCATGAGTTGTATGTCCTTGAGAAAGATAGATGTAACACATCAATGTTGCCACTTGAAGAAGAATCACCACCCGCGGGCCTTCGGATTCTGCTGAATATCCTTATTTTAGGATTTTCCCTTATTCCAGGAAATGTTGTTTATAGAGGATCTAACGCCTACACCAGGAGTTGTATGTCCATGAGAAAGATAGATGTAACACCTCAATGTTGCATCTTGAAGAAGAATCACCACCCGCGGGCCTACAGATTCTGCTGAATATCCTTATTTCAGGATTTTTTTCCTTATTTCAGGAAAAGCTGTTTCTGGAGGAGCTAACGCCTAAACCAGGAATTGTATGTCCTTGAGAAAGATAGATGTAACACCTCAATGTTACCTCTTGAAGAAGAATCACCACCCGCAGGCCTTCGGATTATGTTGAATATCCTTATTTCAGGATTTTTTCCTTATTTCATAAAAGGCTGTAACACCTCAGTGTTGCACCTTGAAGAAGAATCACCACCTTCAGGCCTTCGGATTCTGCTGAATATCCTTATTTCAAGATTTTTCCTTATTTCAGGAAATGTTGTTTCTGTAAGAGCTAATTCCTAATCCATGAGTTGTATGTCCTTGAGAAAGATAGATGTAACACATCAATGTTGCATCTTGAAGAAGAATCACCACCCGCAGGCCTTCCGATTCTGCTGAATATCCTTATTTCAGGATTTTTTCCTTATTTCAGGAAATTCGGTTTCTGGAGGAGCTAACGCCTAAACCAGAAGTTGTATGTCCTTGAGAAAGATAGATGTAACACCTCAATGTTGCATCTTTAAGAAGAATCACCACCCGCAGGCCATCAGATTATGTTGAATATCCTTATTTCAGGACTTTTTCCTTATTTCATAAAATGGCTGTAACACCTCAGTGTTGCACCTTGAAGAAGAATCACCACCTACAGGCCTTCGGATTCTGCTGAATATCCTTATTTCAAGATTTTTCCTTATTTCAGGAAATGTTGTTTCTGTAGGAGCTAACTCCTAATCCATGAGTTGTATGTCCTTGAGAAAGATAGATGTAACACATCAATGTTGCCACTTGAAGAAGAATCACCACCCGCGGGCCTTCGGATTCTGCTGAATATCCTTATTTTAGGATTTTCCCTTATTCCAGGAAATGTTGTTTATAGAGGATCTAACGCCTACACCAGGAGTTGTATGTCCATGAGAAAGATAGATGTAACACCTCAATGTTGCATCTTGAAGAAGAATCACCACCCGCGGGCCTACAGATTCTGCTGAATATCCTTATTTCAGGATTTTTTTCCTTATTTCAGGAAATGCTGTTTCTGGAGGAGCTAACGCCTAAACCAGGAATTGTATGTCCTTGAGAAAGATAGATGTAACACCTCAATGTTGCCTCTTGAAGAAGAATCACCACCCGCAGGCCTTCGGATTATGTTGAATATCCTTATTTCAGGATTTTTTCCTTATTTCATAAAATGGCTGTAACACCTCAGTGTTGCACCTTGAAGAAGAATCACCACCTTCAGGCCTTCGGATTCTGCTGAATATCCTTATTTCAAGATTTTTCCTTATTTCAGGAAATGTTGTTTCTGTAGGAGCTAATTCCTAATCCATGAGTTGTATGTCCTTGAGAAAGATAGATGTAACACATCAATGTTGCATCTTGAAGAAGAATCACCACCCGCAGGCCTTCAGATTCTGCTGAATATCCTTATTTCAGGATTTTTTCCTTATTTCAGGAAATTCTGTTTCTGGAGGAGCTAATGCCTAAACCAGAAGTTGTATGTCCTTGAGAAAGATAGATGTAACACCTCAATGTTGCATCTTGAAGAAGAATCACCACCCGCAGGCCATCAGATTATGTTGAATATCCTTATTTCAGGACTTTTTCCTTATTTCATAAAATGGCTGTAACACCTCAGTGTTGCACCTTGAAGAAGAATCACCACCTACAGGCCTTCGGATTCTGCTGAATATCCTTATTTCAAGATTTTTCCTTATTTCAGGAAATGTTGTTTCTGTAGGAGCTAACTCCTAATCCATGAGTTGTATGTCCTTGAGAAATATAGATGTAACACATCAATGTTGCATCTTGAAGAAGAATCACCACCCGCAGGCCTTCAGATTCTGCTGAATATCCTTATTTCAGGATTTTTTTCTTATTTCAGGAAATGTTGTTTCTGGACGAGCTAACGCTTAAACCAGGAGTTGTATGTCCTTGAGAAAGATAGATGTAACACCTCAATGTTGCATCTTGAAGAAGAACCACCACCCGCGGGCCTTCGGATTCTGCTGAATATCCTTATTTCAGGATTTTCCCTTATTCTAGGAAATGTTGTTTATAGAGGATCTAACGCCTACACCAGGAGTTGTAAGTCCTTGAGAAAGTTAGATGTAACACCTCAATTTTTCATCTTGAAGAAGAATCACCACCTGCGGGCCTTCAGATTCTGCTGAATATCCTTATTTCAGGATTTTTCCTTATTTCAGGAAATGCTGTTTCTGGAGTAGCTAACGCCTTAACCAAGAGTTGCATCTCCTCGAGAATGATAGATGTAACACCTCAATGTTTTATCTTGAAGAAGAATCACCACCTGCGGGCCTTCGGATTCTGCTGAATATCCTTATTTAAGGATTTTTCCTTATTTTAGGAAATGTTGTTTCTAGAGGAGCTAACGCCAAAACCAAGAGTTGTATGTCCTTGAGAAAGATAGATGTAACACCTCAATGTTGCATCTTGAAGAAGAATCACCACCCGCAGGCCTTCAGATTATGCTGAATATCCTTATTTCAGGATTTTTCCTTATTTCAGGAAATTCTGTTTCTGGAGGAGCTAACGCCTAAACTAGGAGTTGTATGTCCTTGAGAAAGATAGATGTAACACCTCAATGTTGCATCTTGAAGAAGAATCACCACCCGCACGCCTTCGGATTATGTTGAATATCCTTATTTCAGGATTTTTTCCTTATTTCAGAAAATGGCTGTAACACCTCAGTGTTGCACCTTGAAGAAGAATCAACACCTGCAGGCCTTCGGATTCTGCTGAATATCCTTATTTCAGGAATTGATGTTTCTGGAGGAGCCAACGCCTAAACCAGGAGTTGTATGTCCTTGAGAAAGATAGATGTAACACCTCAATGTTGCATCTTGAAGAAGAATCACCACCCGCGGGCCTTCGGATTCTGCTGAATATCCTTATTTAAGGATTTTCCCTTATTCCAGGAAATGTTGTTGATAGAGGATCTAACGCCTACACCAGGAGTTGTATGTCCATGAGAAAGATAGATGTAACACCTCAATGTTGCATCTTGAAGAAGAATCACCACCCGCGGGCCTTCAGATTCTGCTGAATATCCTTATTTCAGGATTTTTTCCTTATTTCAGGAAATTCTGTTTCTGGAGGAGCTAACGCCTAAACCAGAAGTTGTATGTCCTTGAGAAAGATAGATGTAACACCTCAATGTTGCATCTTTAAGAAGAATCACCACCCGCAGGCCATCAGATTATGTTGAATATCCTTATTTCAGGACTTTTTCCTTATTTCATAAAATGGCTGTAACACCTCAGTGTTGCACCTTGAAGAAGAATCACCACCTACAGGCCTTCGGATTCTGCTGAATATCCTTATTTAAAGATTTTTCCTTATTTCAGGAAATGTTGTTTCTGTAGGAGCTAACTCCTAATCCATGAGTTGTATGTCCTTGAGAAAGATAGATGTAACACATCAATGTTGCCTCTTGAAGAAGAATCACCACCCGCGGGCCTTCGGATTCTGCTGAATATCCTTATTTCAGGATTTTCCCTTATTCCAGGAAATGTTGTTTATAGAGGATCTAACGCCTACACCAGGAGTTGTATGTCCATGAGAAAGATAGATGTAACACCTCAATGTTGCATCTTGAAGAAGAATCACCACCCGCGGGCCTACAGATTCTGCTGAATATCCTTATTTCAGGATTTTTTTCCTTATTTCAGGAAATGCTGTTTCTGGAGGAGCTAACGCCTAAACCAGGAATTGTATGTCCTTGAGAAAGATAGATGTAACACCTCAATGTTGCCTCTTGAAGAAGAATCACCACCCGCAGGCCTTCGGATTATGTTGAATATCCTTATTTCAGGATTTTTTCCTTATTTCATAAAATGGCTGTAACACCTCAGTGTTGCACCTTGAAGAAGAATCACCACCTTCAGGCCTTCGGATTCTGCTGAATATCCTTATTTCAAGATTTTTCCTTATTTCAGGAAATGTTGTTTCCGTAGGAGGTAATTCCTAATCCATGAGTTGTATGTCCTTGAGAAAGATAGATGTAACACATCAATGTTGCATCTTGAAGAAGAATCACCACCCGCAGGCCTTCAGATTCTGCCGAATATCCTTATTTCAGGATTTTTTCCTTATTTCAGGAAATTCTGTTTCTGGAGGAGCTAACGCCTAAACCAGAAGTTGTATGTCCTTGAGAAAGATAGATGTAACACCTCAATGTTGCATCTTGATGAAGAATCACCACCCGCAGGCCATCAGATTATGTTGAATATCCTTATTTCAGGACTTTTTCCTTATTTCATAAAATGGCTGTAACACCTAAGTGTTGCACCTTGAAGAAAAATCACCACCTACAGGCCTTCGGATTCTGCTGAATATCCTTATTTCAAGATTTTTCCTTATTTCAGGAAATGTTGTTTCTGTAGGAGCTAACTCCTAATCCATGAGTTGTATGTCCTTGAGAAAGATAGATGTAACACATCAATGTTGCATCTTGAAGAAGAATCACCACCCGCAGGCCTTCAGATTCTGCTGAATATCCTTATTTCAGGATTTTTTCCTTATTTCAGGAAATGTTGTTTCTGGACGAGCTAACGCTTAAACCAGGAGTTGTATGTCCTTGAGAAAGATAGATGTAACACCTCAATGTTGCATCTTGAAGAAGAACCACCACCCGCGGGCCTTCGGATTCTGCTGAATATCCTTATTTCAGGATTTTCCCTTATTCTAGGAAATGTTGTTTATAGAGGATCTAACGCCTACACCAGGAGTTGTATGTCCTTCAGAAAGTTAGATGTAACACCTCAATTTTGCATCTTGAAGAAGAATCACCACCTGCGGGCCTTCAGATTCTGCTGAATATCCTTATTTCAGGATTTTTGCTTATTTCAGGAAATGCTGTTTCTGGAGTAGCTAACGCCTTAACCAAGAGTTGCATCTCCTCGAGAATGATAGATGTAACACCTCAATGTTGCATCTTGAAGAAGAATCACCACCTGCGGGCCTTCGGATTCTGCTGAATATCCTTATTTAAGGATTTTTCCTTATTTTAGGAAGTGTTGTTTCTAGAGGAGCTAACGCCAAAACCAAGAGTTGTATGTCCTTGAGAAAGATAGATGTAACACCTCAATGTTGCATCTTGAAGAAGAATCACCACCCGCAGACCTTCAGATTATGCTGAATATCCTTATTTCAGGATTTTTCCTTATTTCAGGAAATTCTGTTTCTGGAGGAGCTAACGCCTAAACTAGGAGTTGTATGTCCTTGAGAAAGATAGATGTAACACCTCAATGTTGCATCTTGAAGAAGAATCACCACCCGCACGCCTTCGGATTATGTTGAATATCCTTATTTCAGGATTTTTTCCTTATTTCATAAAATGGCTGTAACACCTCAGTGTTGCACCTTGAAGAAGAATCACCACCTTCAGGCCTTCGGATTTTGCTGAATATCCTTATTTCAAGATTTTTCCTTATTTCCGGAAATGTTGTTTCTGTAGGAGCTAATTCCTAATCCATGAGTTGTATGTCCTTGAGAAAGATATATGTAACACATCAATGTTGCATCTTGAAGAAGAATCACCACCCGCAGGCCTTCAGATTCTGCTGAATATCCTTATTTCAGGATTTTTTCATTATTTCAGGAAATGCTGTTTCTGAAGGAGCTAGCGCCTAAACCAGGAGTTGTATGTCCTTGAGAAAGATAGACGTAACACCTCAATGTTGCATCTTGAAGAAGAATCACCACCCGCGGGCCTTCGGATTCAGCTGAATATCCTTATTTCAGGATTTTTCATTATTTCAGGAAATTCTGTTTCTGGAGGAGCTAACGCCTAAACCAGGAGTTGTATGTCCTTGAGAAAGATAGATGTAACACCTAAATGTTGCATCTTGAAGAAGAATCACCACCCGCAGGCCTTCGGATTCTGCTGAATATCCTTATTTCAAGATTTTTTCCTTATTTCAGAAAATGGCTGTAACACCTCAGTGTTGCACCTTGAAGAAGAATCAGCACCTGCAGGCCTTCGGATTCTGCTAAATATCCTTATTTCAGGAAATGATGTTTCTGGAGGAGCCAACGCCTAAACCAAGAGTTGTATGTCCTTGAGAAAGATAGATGTAACACCTCAATGTTGGATCTTGAAGAAGAATCACCACCCGCGGGCCTTCGGATTCTGCTGAATATCCTTATTTTAGGATTTTCCCTTATTCCAGGGCCTTCGGATTCTGCTGAATATCCTTATTTCAGGATTTTCCCTTATTCCAAGAAATGTTGTTTATAGAGGATCTAACGCCTACACCAGGAGTTGTATGTCCTTGAGAAAGATAGATGTAACACCTCAATGTTGCATCTTGAAGAAGAATCACCACCCGCGGGCCTTCAGATTCTGCTGAATATCCTTATTTCAGGATTTTTTTCCTTATTTCAGGAAATGCAGTTTCTAGAGGAGCTAACGCCTAAACCAGGAATTGTATGTCCTTGAGAAAGATAGATGTAACACCTCAATGTTGCCTCTTGAAGAAGAATCAGCACCCGCAGGCCTTCGGATTATGTTGAATATCCTTATTTCAGGATTTTTTCCTTATTTCATAAAATGGCTGTAACACCTCAGTGTTGCACCTTGAAGAAGAATCACCACCTTCAGGCCTTCGGATTCTGCTGAATATCCTTATTTCAAGATTTTTCCTTATTTCAGGAAATGTTGTTTCTGTAGGAGCTAATTCCTAATCCATGAGTTGTATGTCCTTGAGAAAGATAGATGTAACACATCAATGTTGCATCTTGAAGAAGAATCACCACCCGCAGGCCTTCAGATTCTGCTGAATATCCTTATTTCAGGATTTTTTCCTTATTTTAGGAACTTCTGTTTCTGAAGGAGCTAACGCCTAAACCAGGAGTTGTATGTCCTTGAGAAAGATAGATGTAACACCTCAATGTTGCATCTTGAAGAAGAATCACCACCCGCAGGCCATCAGATTATGTTGAATATCCTTATTTCATGACTTTTTCCTTATTTCATAAAATGGCTGTAACACCTCAGTGTTGCACCTTGAAGAAGAATCACCACCTACAGGCCTTCGGATTCTGCTGAATATCCTTATTTCAAGATTTTTCCTTATTTCAGGAAATGTTGTTTCTGTAGGAGCTAACTCCTAATCCATGAGTTGTATGTCCTTGAGAAAGATAGATGTAACACATCAATGTTGCATCTTGAAGAAGAATCACCACCCGCAGGCCTTCAGATTCTGCTGAATATCCTTATTTCAGGATTTTTTCCTTATTTCAGGAAATGTTGTTTCTGGACGAGCTAACGCTTAAACCAGGAGTTGTATGTCCTTGAGAAAGATAGATGTAACACCTCAATGTTGCATCTTGAAGAAGAACCACCACCCGCGGGCCTTCGGATTCTGCTGAATAGCCTTATTTCAGGATTTTCCCTTATTCTAGGAAATGTTGTTTATAGAGGATCTAACGCCTACACCAGGAGTTGTATGTCCTTGAGAAAGTTAGATGTAACACCTCAATTTTGCATCTTGAAGAAGAATCACCACCTGCGGGCCTTCAGATTCTGCTGAATATCCTTATTTCAGGATTTTTCCTTATTTCAGGAAATGCTGTTTCTGGAGTAGCTAACGCCTTAACCAAGAGTTGCAACTCCTCGAGAATGATAGATGTAACACCTCAATGTTGCATCTTGAAGAAGAATCACCACCTGCGGGCCTTCGGATTCTGCTGAATATCCTTATTTATGGATTTTTCCTTATTTTAGGAAATGTTGTTTCTAGAGGAGCTAACGCCTAAACCAAGAGTTGTATGTCCTTGAGAAAGATAGATGTAACACCTCAATGTTGCATCTTGAAGAAGAATCACCACCCGCAGGCCTTCAGATTATGCTGAATATCCTTATTTCAGGATTTTTCCTTATTTCAGGAAATTCTGTTTCTGGAGGAGCTAACGCCTAAACTTGGAGTTGTATGTCCTTGAGAAAGATAGATGTAACACCTCAATGTTGCATCTTGAAGAAGAATCACCACCCGCACGCCTTCGGATTATGTTGAATATCCTTATTTCAGGATTTTTTTCCTTATTTCATAAAATGGCTGTAACACCTCAGTGTTGCACCTTGAAGAAGAATCACCACCTTCAGGCCTTCGGATTCTGCTGAATATCCTTATTTCAAGATTTTTCCTTATTTCAGGAAATGTTGTTTCTGTAGGAGCTAATTCCTAATCCATGAGTTGTATGTCCTTGAGAAAGATAGATGTAACACATCAATGTTGCATCTTGAAGAAGAATCACCACCCGCAGGCCTTCAGATTCTGCTGAATATCCTTATTTCAGGATTTTTTCATTATTTCAGGAAATGATGTTTCTGGAGGAGCTAGCGCCTAAACCAGGAGTTGTATGTCCTTGAAAAAGATAGACGTAACACCTCAATGTTGCATCTTGAAGAAGAATCACCACCCGCGGGCCTTCGGATTCAGCTGAATATCCTTATTTCAGGATTTTCCCTTATTTCAGGAAATATTGTTTCTGGAGGAGCTAACTCCTAAACCAAGAGTTGTATGTCCTTGAGAAAGATAGATGTAACACCTCAATGTTGCATCTTGAAGAAGAATCACCACCCGCAGGCCTTCAGATTACGCTAAATATCCTTATTTTAGGATTTTTCATTATTTCAGGAAATTCTGTTTCTGGAGGAGCTAACGCCTAAACCAGGAGTTGTATGTCCTTGAGAAAGATAGATGTAACACCTAAATGTTGCATCTTGAAGAAGAATCACCACCCGCAGGCCTTCGGATTCTGCTGAATATCCTTATTTCAAGATTTTCCCTTATTCCAGGAAATGTTGTTTATAGAGGATCTAACGCCTACACCAGGAGTTGTATGTCCTTGAGAAAGATAGATGTAACACCTCAATGTTGCATCTTGAAGAAGAATCACCACCCGCGGGCCTTCAGATTCTGCTGAATATCCTTATTTCAGGATTTTTTTCCTTATTTCAGGAAATGCTGTTTCTGGAGGAGCTAACGCCTAAACTAGGAATTGTATGTCCTTGAGAAAGATAGATGTAACACCTCAATGTTGCCTCTTGAAGAAGAATCACCACCCGCGGGCCTTCGGATTCTGCTGAATATCCTTATTTCAGGATTTTCCCTTATTCCAGGAAATTCTGTTTCTGGAGGAGCTAATGCCTAAACCAGGAGTTGTATGTCCTTGAGAAAGATAGATGTAACACCTAAATGTTGCATCTTGAAGAAGAATCACCACCCGCAGGCCTTCGGATTCTGCTGAATATCCTTATTTCAAGATTTTTTCCTTATTTCAGAAAATGGCTGTAACACCTCAGTGTTGCACCTTGAAGATGAATCAGCACCTGCAGGCCTTCGGATTCTGCTGAATATCCTTATTTCAGGAAATGATGTTTCTGGAGGAGCCAACGCCTAAACCAAGAGTTGTATGTCCTTGAGAAAGATAGATGTAACACCTCAATGTTGCATCTTGAAGAAGAATCACCACCTGCGGGCCTTTGGATTCTGCTGAATATCCTTATTTAAGGATTTTTCCTTATTTTAGGAAATGTTGTTTCTAGAGGAGCTAACGCCTAAACCAAGAGTTGTATGTCCTTGAGAAAGATAGATGTAACACCTCAATGTTGCATCTTGAAGAAGAATCACCACCCGCAGGCCTTCGGATTCTGCTGAATATCCTTATTTCAAGATTTTTTCCTTATTTCAGAAAATGGCTGTAACACCTCAGTGTTGCACCTTGAAGAAGAATCAGCACCTGCAGGCCTTCGGATTCTGCTGAATATCCTTATTTCAGGAAATGATGTTTCTGGAGGAGCCAACGCCTAAACCATGAGTTATATGTCCTTGAGAAAGATAGATGTAACACCTCAATGTTGCATCTTGAAGAAGAATCACCACCCGCGGGCCTTCGGATTCTGCTGAATATCCTTATTTCAGGATTTTCCCTTATTCCAGGAAATGTTGTTTACCGAGGATCTAACGCCTACACCGGGAGTTGTATGTCCTTGAGAAAGATAGATGTAACACATCAATGTTGCATCTTGAAGAAGAATCACCACCCGCAGGCCTTCAGATTCTGCTGAATATCCTTATTTCAGGATTTTTTCCTTATTTCAGGAAATGTTGTTTCTGGACGAGCTAACGCTTAAACCAGGAGTTGTATGTCCTTGAGAAAGATAGATGTAACACCTCAATGTTGCATCTTGAAGAAGAACCACCACCCGCGGGCCTTCGGATTCTGCTGAATAGCCTTATTTCAGGATTTTCCCTTATTCTAGGAAATGTTGTTTATAGAGGATCTAACGCCTACACCAGGAGTTGTATGTCCTTGAGAAAGTTAGATGTAACACCTCAATTTTGCATCTTGAAGAAGAATCACCACCTGCGGGCCTTCAGATTCTGCTGAATATCCTTATTTCAGGATTTTTCCTTATTTCAGGAAATGCTGTTTCTGGAGTAGCTAACGCCTTAACCAAGAGTTGCAACTCCTCGAGAATGATAGATGTAACACCTCAATGTTGCATCTTGAAGAAGAATCACCACCTGCGGGCCTTCGGATTCTGCTGAATATCCTTATTTATGGATTTTTCCTTATTTTAGGAAATGTTGTTTCTAGAGGAGCTAACGCCTAAACCAAGAGTTGTATGTCCTTGAGAAAGATAGATGTAACACCTCAATGTTGCATCTTGAAGAAGAATCACCACCCGCAGGCCTTCAGATTATGCTGAATATCCTTATTTTAGGATTTTTCCTTATTTCAGGAAATTCTGTTTCTGGAGGAGCTAACGCCTAAACTAGGAGTTGTATGTCCTTGAGAAAGATAGATGTAACACCTCAATGTTGCATCTTGAAGAAGAATCACCACCCGCACGCCTTCGGATTATGTTGAATATCCTTATTTTAGGATTTTTTCCTTATTTCATAAAATGGCTGTAACACCTCAGTGTTGCACCTTGAAGAAGAATCACCACCTTCAGGCCTTCGGATTCTGCTGAATATCCTTATTTCAAGATTTTTCCTTATTTCAGGAAATGTTGTTTCTGTAGGAGCTAATTCCTAATCCATGAGTTGTATGTCCTTGAGAAAGATAGATGTAACACATCAATGTTGCATCTTGAAGAAGAATCACAACCCGCAGGCCTTCAGATTCTGCTGAATATCCTTATTTCAGGATTTTTTCATTATTTCAGGAAATGCTGTTTCTGGAGGAGCTAGCGCCTAAACCAGGAGTTGTATGTCCTTGAGAAAGATAGACGTAACACCTCAATGTTGCATCTTGAAGAAGAATCACCACCCGCGGGCCTTCGGATTCAGCTGAATATCCTTATTTCAGGATTTTCCCTTATTTCAGGAAATATTGTTTCTGGAGGAGCTAACTCCTAAACCAAGAGTTGTATGTCCTTGAGAAAGATAGATGTAACACCTCAATGTTGCATCTTGAAGAAGAATCACCACCCGCAGGCCTTCAGATTACGCTAAATATCCTTATTTTAGGATTTTTCATTATTTCAGGAAATTCTGTTTCTGGAGGAGCTAACGCCTAAACCAGGAGTTGTATGTCCTTGAGAAAGATAGATGTAACACCTAAATGTTGCATCTTGAAGAAGAATCACCACCCGCAGGCCTTCGGATTCTGCTGAATATCCTTATTTCAAGATTTTCCCTTATTCCAGGAAATGTTGTTTATAGACGATCTAACGCCTACACCAGGAGTTGTATGTCCTTGAGAAAGATAGATGTAACACCTCAATGTTGCATCTTGAAGAAGAATCACCACCCGCGGGCCTTCAGATTCTGCTGAATATCCTTATTTCAGGATTTTTTTCCTTATTTCAGGAAATGCTGTTTCTGGAGGAGCTAACGCCTAAACCAGGAATTGTATGTCCTTGAGAAAGATAGATGTAACACCTCAATGTTGCCTCTTGAAGAAGAATCACCATCCGCGGGCCTTCGGATTCTGCTGAATATCCTTATTTCAGGATTTTCCCTTATTCCAGGAAATTCTGTTTCTGGAGGAGCTAATGCCTAAACCAGGAGTTGTATGTCCTTGAGAAAGATAGATGTAACACCTAAATGTTGCATCTTGAAGAAGAATCACCACCCGCAGGCCTTCGGATTCTGCTGAATATCCTTATTTCAAGATTTTCCCTTATTCCAGGAAATGTTGTTTATAGAGGATCTAACGCCTACACCAGGAGTTGTATGTCCTTGAGAAAGATAGATGTAACACCTCAATGTTGCATCTTGAAGAAGAATCACCACCCGCAGGCCTTCGGATTCTGCTGAATATCCTTATTTCAAGATTTTCCCTTATTCCAGGAAATGTTGTTTATAGAGGATCTAACGCCTACACCAGGAGTTGTATGTCCTTGAGAAAGATAGATGTAACACCTCAATGTTGCATCTTGAAGAAGAATCACCACCCGCGGGCCTTCAGATTCTGCTGAATATCCTTATTTCAGGATTTTTTTCCTTATTTCAGGAAATGCTGTTTCTGGAGGAGCTAACGCCTAAACCAGGAATTGTATGTCCTTGAGAAAGATAGATGTAACACCTAAATGTTGCCTCTTGAAGAAGAATCACCACCCGCGGGCCTTCGGATTCTGCTGAATATCCTTATTTCAGGATTTTCCCTTATTCCAGGAAATTCTGTTTCTGGAGGAGCTAATGCCTAAACCAGGAGTTGTATGTCCTTGAGAAAGATAGATGTAACACCTAAATGTTGCATCTTGAAGAAGAATCACCACCCGCAGGCCTTCGGATTCTGCTGAATATCCTTATTTCAAGATTTTTTCCTTATTTCAGAAAATGGCTGTAACACCTCAGTGTTGCACCTTGAAGATGAATCAGCACCTGCAGGCCTTCGGATTCTGCTGAATATCCTTATTTCAGGAAATGGTGTTTCTGGAGGAGCCAACGCCTAAACCAAGAGTTGTATGTCCTTGAGAAAGATAGATGTAACACCTCAATGTTGCATCTTGAAGAAGAATCACCACCTGCGGGCCTTTGGATTCTGCTGAATATCCTTATTTAAGGATTTTTCCTTATTTTAGGAAATGTTGTTTCTAGAGGAGCTAACGCCTAAACCAAGAGTTGTATGTCCTTGAGAAAGATAGATGTAACACCTCAATGTTGCATCTTGAAGAAGAATCACCACCCGCAGGCCTTCGGATTCTGCTGAATATCCTTATTTCAAGATTTTTTCCTTATTTCAGAAAATGGCTGTAACACCTCAGTGTTGCACCTTGAAGAAGAAGAATCAGCACCTGCAGGCCTTCGGATTCTGCTGAATATCCTTATTTCAGGAAATGATGTTTCCGGAGGAGCCAACGCCTAAACCATGAGTTATATGTCCTTGAGAAAGATAGATGTAACACCTCAATGTTGCATCTTGAAGAAGAATCACCACCCGCGGGCCTTCGGATTCTGCTGAATATCCTTATTTCAGGATTTTCCCTTATTCCAGGAAATGTTGTTTACAGAGGATCTAACGCCTACACCGGGAGTTGTATGTCCTTGAGAAAGATAGATGTAACACCTCAATGTTGCATCTTGAAGAAGAATCACCACCCGCGGGCCTTCAAATTCTGCTGAATATCCTTATTTCAGGATTTTTTTCCTTATTTCAGGAAATGCTGTTTCTGGAGGAGCTAACGCCTAAACCAGGAGTTGTATGTCCTTGAGAAAGATAGATGTAACACCTAAATGTTGCATCTTGAAGAAGAATCACCACCCGCAGGCCTTCGGATTCTGCTGAATATCCTTATTTCAAGATTTTTTCCTTATTTCAGAAAATGGCTGTAACACCTCAGTGTTGCACCTTGAAGAAGAATCAGCACCTGCAGGCCTTCGGATTCTGCTGAATATCCTTATTTCAGGAAATGATGTTTCTGGAGGAGCCAACGCCTAAACCAAGAGTTGTATGTCCTTGAGAAAGATAGATGTAACACCTCAATGTTGCATCTTGAAGTAGAATCACCACCTGCGGGCCTTCAGATTCTGCTGAATATCCTTATTTAAGGATTTTTCCTTATTTTAGGAAATGTTGTTTCTAGAGGAGCTAACGCCTAAACCAAGAGTTGTATGTCCTTGAGAAAGATAGATGTAACACCTCAATGTTGCATCTTGAAGAAGAATCACCACCCGCAGGCCTTCGGATTCTGCTGAATATCCTTATTTCAAGATTTTTTCCTTATTTCAGAAAATGTCTGTAACACCTCAGTGTTGCACCTTGAAGAAGAATCAGCACCTGCAGGCCTTCAGATTCTGCTGAATATCCATATTTCAGGAAATGATGTTTCTGGAGGAGCCAACGCCTAAACCAAGAGTTGTATGTCCTTGAGAAAGATAGATGTAACACCTCAATGTTGCATCTTGAAGAAGAATCACCACCCGCGGGCCTTCGGATTCTGCTGAATATCCTTATTTCAGGATTTTCCCTTATTCCAGGAAATGTTGTTTATAGAGGATCTAACGCCTACACCAGGAGTTGTATGTCCTTGAGAAAGATAGATGTAACACCTCAATGTTGCATCTTGAAGAAGAATCACCACCCGCGGGCCTTCAGATTCTGCTGAATATCCTTATTTCAGGATTTTTTTCCTTATTTCAGGAAATGCTGTTTCTGGAGGAGCTAACGCCTAAACCAGGAGTTGTATGTCCTTGAGAAAGATAGATGTAACACCTAAATGTTGCATCTTGAAGAAGAATCACCACCCGCAGGCCTTCGGATTCTGCTGAATATCCTTATTTCAAGATTTTTTCCTTATTTCAGAAAATGGCTGTAACACCTCAGTGTTGCACCTTGAAGAAGAATCAACACCTGCAGGCCTTCGGATTCTGCTGAATATCCTTATTTCAGGAATTGATGTTTCTGGAGGAGCCAACGCCTAAACCAGGAGTTGTATGTCCTTGAGAAAGATAGATGTAACACCTCAATGTTGCATCTTGAAGAAGAATCACCACCCGCGGGCCTTCGGATTCTGCTGAATATCCTTATTTCAGGATTTTCCCTTATTCCAGGAAATGTTGTTTATAGAGGATCTAACGCCTACACCAGGAGTTGTATGTCCATGAGAAAGATAGATGTAACACCTCAATGTTGCATCTTGAAGAAGAATCACCACCCGCGGGCCTTCAGATTCTGCTGAATATCCTTATTTCAGGATTTTTTTCCTTATTTCAGGAAATGCTGTTTCTGGAGGAGCTAACGCCTAAACCAGGAATTGTATGTCCTTGAGAAAGATAGATGTAACACCTAAATGTTGCATCTTGAAGAAGAATCACCACCCGCAGGCCTTCGGATTCTGCTGAATATCCTTATTTCAAGATTTTTTCCTTATTTCAGAAAATGGCTGTAACACCTCAGTGTTGCACCTTGAAGAAGAATCAGCACCTGCAGGCCTTCGGATTCTGCTGAATATCCTTATTTCAGGAAATGATGTTTCTGGAGGAGCCAACGCCTAAACCAAGAGTTGTATGTCCTTGAGAAAGATAGATGTAACACCTCAATGTTGCATATTGAAGAAGAATCGCCACCCGCGGGCCTTCGGATTCTGCTGAATATCCTTATTTCAGGATTTTCCCTTATTCCAGGAAATGTTGTTTATAGAGGATCTAACGCCTACACCAGGAGTTGTATGTCCTTGAGAAAGATAGATGTAACACCTCAATGATCTTGAAGAAGAATCACCATCCGCGGGCCTTCAGATTCTGATGAATATCCTTATTTCAGGATTTTTTTCCTTATTTCAGGAAATGCTGTTTCTGGAGGAGCTAACGCCTAAACCAGGAATTGTATGTCCTTGAGAAAGATAGATGTAACACCTCAATGTTGCCTCTTGCAGAAGAATCACCACACGCGGGCCTTCGGATTCTGCTGAATATCCTTATTTCAGGATTTTCCCTTATTCCAGGAAATGTTGTTTTTAGAGGATCTAACGCCTACACCAGGAGTTCTATGTCCTTGAGAAAGATAGATGTAACACCTCAATGTTGCATCTTGAAGAAGAATCACCACCCGCAGGCCTTCGGATTCTGCTGAATATCCTTATTTCAAGATTTTTTCCTTATTTCAAAAAATGGCTGTAACACCTCAGTGTTGCACCTTGAAGAAGAATCAGCACCTGCAGGCCTTCGGATTCTGCTGAATATCCTTATTTCAGGAAATGATGTTTCTGGAGGAGCCAACGCCTAAACCAAGAGTTATATGTCCTTGAGAAAGATAGATGTAACACCTCAATGTTGCATATTGAAGAAGAATAACCACCCGCGGGCCTTCGGATTCTGCTGAATATCCTTATTTCAGGATTTTCCCTTATTCCAGGAAATGTTGTTTATAGAGGATCTAACGCCTACACCAGGAGTTGTATGTCCTTGAGAAAGATAGATGTAACACCTCAATGTTGCATCTTGAAGAAGAATCACCACCCGCGGGCCTTCAGATTCTGATGAATATCCTTATTTCAGGATTTTTTTCCTTATTTCAGGAAATGCTGTTTCTGGAGGAGCTAACGCCTAAACCAGGAATTGTATGTCCTTGAGAAAGATAGATGTAACACCTCAATGTTGCCTCTTGCAGAAGAATCACCACTCGCGGGCCTTCGGATTCTGCTGAATATCCTTATTTCAGGATTTTCCCTTATTCCAGGAAATGTTGTTTTTAGAGGATCTAACGCCTACACCAGGAGTTCTATGTCCTTGAGAAAGATAGATGTAACACCTCAATGTTGCATCTTGAAGAAGAATCACCACCCGCAGGCCTTCGGATTCTGCTGAATATCCTTATTTCAAGATTTTTTCCTTATTTCAGAAAATGGCTGTAACACCTCAGTGTTGCACCTTGAAGAAGAATCAGCACCTGCAGGCCTTCGGATTCTGCTGAATATCCTTATTTTAGGAAATGATGTTTCTGGAGGAGCCAACGCCTAAACCAAGAGTTATATGTCCTTGAGAAAGATAGATGTAACACCTCAATGTTGCATATTGAAGAAGAATCACCACCCGCGGGCCTTCGGATTCTGCTGAATATCCTTATTTCAGGATTTTCCCTTATTCCAGGAAATGTTGTTTATAGAGGATCTAACGCCTACACCAGGAGTTGAATGTCCTTGAGAAAGATAGATGTAACACCTCAATGTTGCATCTTGAAGAAGAATCACCACCCGCGGGCCTTCAGATTCTGATGAATATCCTTATTTCAGGATTTTTTTCCTTATTTCAGGAAATGCTGTTTCTGGAGGAGCTAACGCCTAAACCAGGAATTGTATGTCCTTGAGAAAGATAGATGTAACACCTCAATGTTGCCTCTTGCAGAAGAATCACCACTCGCGGGCCTTCGGATTCTGCTGAATATCCTTATTTCAGGATTTTCCCTTA
Source organism: Trifolium repens (assembly GCA_030408175.1). Lineage (NCBI taxonomy): Eukaryota > Viridiplantae > Streptophyta > Magnoliopsida > Fabales > Fabaceae > Trifolium > Trifolium repens. The sequence continues at coordinate 33,997,201 of CP125838.1, read as the reverse complement.
TTCCAGGAAATGTTGTTTTTAGAGGATCTAACGCCTACACCAGGAGTTCTATGTCCTTGAGAAAGATAGATGTAACACCTCAATGTTGCATCTTGAAGAAGAATCACCATCCGCAGGCCTTCGGATTCTGCTGAATATCCTTATTTCAAGATTTTTTCCTTATTTCAGAAAATGGCTGTAACACCTCAGTGTTGCACCTTGAAGAAGAATCAGCACCTGCAGGCCTTCGGATTCTGCTGAATATCCTTATTTCAGGAAATGATGTTTCTGGAGGAGCCAACGCCTAAACCAAGAGTTATATGTCCTTAAGAAAGATAGATGTAACACCTCAATGTTGCATCTTGAAGAAGAATCACCACCCGCGGGCCTTCGGATTCTGCTGAATATCCTTATTTCAGGATTTTCCCTTATTCCAGGAAATGTTGTTTCTAGAGGATCTAACGCCTACACCAGGAGTTGTATGTCCTTGAGAAAGATAGATGTAACACCTCAATGTTGCATCTTGAAGAAGAATCACCACCCGCGGGCCTTCAGATTCTGCTGAATATCCTTATTTCAGGATTTTTTTCCTTATTTCAGGAAATGCTGTTTCTGGAGGAGCTAACGCCTAAACCAGGAGTTGTATGTCCTTGAGAAAGATAGATGTAACACCTAAATGTTGCATCTTGAAGAAGAATCACCACCCGCAGGCCTTCGGATTCTGCTGAATATCCTTATTTCAAGATTTTTTCCTTATTTCAGAAAATGGCTGTAACACCTCAGTGTTGCACCTTGAAGAAGAATCAGCACTTGCAGGCCTTCGGATTCTGCTGAATATCCTTATTTCAGGAAATGATGTTTCTGGAGGAGCCAACGCCTAAACCAAGAGTTGTATGTCCTTGAGAAAGATAGATGTAACACCTCAATGTTGCATCTTGGAGAAGAATCACCACCTGCGGGCCTTCGGATTCTGCTGAATATCCTTATTTAAGGATTTTTCCTTATTTTAGGAAATGTTGTTTCTAGAGGAGCTAACGCCTAAACCAAGAGTTGTATGTCCTTGAGAAAGATAGATGTAACACCTCAATGTTGCATCTTGAAGAAGAATCACCACCCGCAGGCCTTCGGATTCTGCTGAATATCCTTATTTCAAGATTTTTTCCTTATTTCAGAAAATGTCTGTAACACCTCAGTGTTGCACCTTGAAGAAGAATCAGCACCTGCAGGCCTTCAGATTCTGCTGAATATCCTTATTTCAGGAAATGATGTTTCTGGAGGAGCCAACGCCTAAAACAAAGAGTTGTATGTCCTTGAGAAAGATAGATGTAACACCTCAATGTTGCATCTTGAAGAAGAATCACCACCCGCGGGCCTTCGGATTCTGCTGAATATCCTTATTTCAGAATTTTCCCTTATTCCAGGAAATGTTGTTTATAGAGGATCTAACGCCTACACCAGGAGTTGTATGTCCTTGAGAAAGATAGATGTAACACCTCAATGTTGCATCTTGAAGAAGAATCACCACCCGCGGGCCTTCAGATTCTGCTGAATATCCTTATTTCAGGATTTTTTTCCTTATTTCAGGAAATGTTGTTTCTGGAGGAGCTAACGCCTAAACCAGGAGTTGTATGTCCTTGAGAAAGATAGATGTAACACCTAAATGTTGCATCTTGAAGAAGAATCACCACCCGCAGGCCTTCGGATTCTGCTGAATATCCTTATTTCAAGATTTTTTCCTTATTTCAGAAAATGGCTGTAACACCTCAGTGTTGCACCTTGAAGAAGAATCAGCACCTGCAGGCCTTCGGATTCTGCTGAATATCCTTATTTCAGGAAATGATGTTTCTGGAGGAGCCAACGCCTAAACCAAGAGTTGTATGTCCTTGAGAAAGATAGATGTAACACCTCAATGTTGCATCTTGAAGAAGAATCACCACCTGCGGGCCTTCGAATTCTGCTGAATATCCTTATTTAAGGATTTTTCCTTATTTTAGGAAATGTTGTTTCTAGAGGAGCTAACGCCTAAACCAAGAGTTGTATGTCCTTGAGAAAGATAGATGTAACACCTCAATGTTGCATCTTGAAGAAGAATCACCACCCGCAGGCCTTCGGATTCTGCTGAATATCCTTATTTCAAGATTTTTTCCTTATTTCAGAAAATGTCTGTAACACCTCAGTGTTGCACCTTGAAGAAGAATCAGCACCTGCAGGCCTTCAGATTCTGCTGAATATCCTTATTTCAGGAAATGATGTTTCTGGAGGAGCCAACGCCTAAACCAAGAGTTGTATGTCCTTGAGAAAGATAGATGTAACACCTCAATGTTGCATCTTGAAGAAGAATCACCACCCGCGGGCCTTCGGATTCTGCTGAATATCCTTATTTCAGGATTTTCCCTTATTCCAGGAAATGTTGTTTATAGAGGATCTAACGCCTACACCAGGAGTTGTATGTCCTTGAGAAAGATAGATGTAACACCTCAATGTTGCATCTTGAAGAAGAATCACCACCCGCGGGCCTTCGGATTCTGCTGAATATCCTTATTTCAGGATTTTCCCTTATTCCTGGAAATGTTGTTTATAGAGGATCTAACGCCAACACCAGGAGTTGTATGTCCATGAGAAAGATAGATGTAACACCTCAATGTTGCATCTTGAAGAAGAATCACCACCCGCGGGCCTTCAGATTCTGCTGAATATCCTTATTTCAGGATTTTTTTCCTTATTTCAGGAAATGCTGTTTCTGGAGGAGCTAACGCCTAAACCAGGAATTGTATGTCCTTGAGAAAGATAGATGTAACACCTCAATGTTGCCTCTTGAAGAAGAATCACCACCCGCGGGCCTTCGGATTCTGCTGTATATCCTTATTTCAGGATTTTCCCTTATTCCAGGAAATTCTGTTTCTGGAGGAGCTAACGCCTAAACCAGGAGTTGTATGTCCTTGAGAAAGATAGATGTAACACCTAAATGTTGCATCTTGAAGAAGAATCACCACCCGCAGGCCTTCGGATTCTGCTGAATATCCTTATTTCAAGATTTTTTCCTTATTTCAGAAAATGGCTGTAACACCTCAGTGTTGCACCTTGAAGAAGAATCAGCACCTGCAGGCCTTCAGATTCTGCTGAATATCCTTATTTCAGGAAATGATGTTTCTGGAGGAGCCAACGCCTAAAACAAAGAGTTGTATGTCCTTGAGAAAGATAGATGTAACACCTCAATGTTGCATCTTGAAGAAGAATCACCACCCGCGGGCCTTCGGATTCTGCTGAATATCCTTATTTCAGAATTTTCCCTTATTCCAGGAAATGTTGTTTATAGAGGATCTAACGCCTACACCAGGAGTTGTATGTCCTTGAGAAAGATAGATGTAACACCTCAATGTTGCATCTTGAAGAAGAATCACCACCCGCGGGCCTTCAGATTCTGCTGAATATCCTTATTTCAGGATTTTTTTCCTTATTTCAGGAAATGTTGTTTCTGGAGGAGCTAACGCCTAAACCAGGAGTTGTATGTCCTTGAGAAAGATAGATGTAACACCTAAATGTTGCATCTTGAAGAAGAATCACCACCCGCAGGCCTTCGGATTCTGCTGAATATCCTTATTTCAAGATTTTTTCCTTATTTCAGAAAATGGCTGTAACACCTCAGTGTTGCACCTTGAAGAAGAATCAGCACCTGCAGGCCTTCGGATTCTGCTGAATATCCTTATTTCAGGAAATGATGTTTCTGGAGGAGCCAACGCCTAAACCAAGAGTTGTATGTCCTTGAGAAAGATAGATGTAACACCTCAATGTTGCATCTTGAAGAAGAATCACCACCTGCGGGCCTTCGAATTCTGCTGAATATCCTTATTTAAGGATTTTTCCTTATTTTAGGAAATGTTGTTTCTAGAGGAGCTAACGCCTAAACCAAGAGTTGTATGTCCTTGAGAAAGATAGATGTAACACCTCAATGTTGCATCTTGAAGAAGAATCACCACCCGCAGGCCTTCGGATTCTGCTGAATATCCTTATTTCAAGATTTTTTCCTTATTTCAGAAAATGTCTGTAACACCTCAGTGTTGCACCTTGAAGAAGAATCAGCACCTGCAGGCCTTCAGATTCTGCTGAATATCCTTATTTCAGGAAATGATGTTTCTGGAGGAGCCAACGCCTAAACCAAGAGTTGTATGTCCTTGAGAAAGATAGATGTAACACCTCAATGTTGCATCTTGAAGAAGAATCACCACCCGCGGGCCTTCGGATTCTGCTGAATATCCTTATTTCAGGATTTTCCCTTATTCCAGGAAATGTTGTTTATAGAGGATCTAACGCCTACACCAGGAGTTGTATGTCCTTGAGAAAGATAGATGTAACACCTCAATGTTGCATCTTGAAGAAGAATCACCACCCGCGGGCCTTCGGATTCTGCTGAATATCCTTATTTCAGGATTTTCCCTTATTCCTGGAAATGTTGTTTATAGAGGATCTAACGCCAACACCAGGAGTTGTATGTCCATGAGAAAGATAGATGTAACACCTCAATGTTGCATCTTGAAGAAGAATCACCACCCGCGGGCCTTCAGATTCTGCTGAATATCCTTATTTCAGGATTTTTTTCCTTATTTCAGGAAATGCTGTTTCTGGAGGAGCTAACGCCTAAACCAGGAATTGTATGTCCTTGAGAAAGATAGATGTAACACCTCAATGTTGCCTCTTGAAGAAGAATCACCACCCGCGGGCCTTCGGATTCTGCTGTATATCCTTATTTCAGGATTTTCCCTTATTCCAGGAAATTCTGTTTCTGGAGGAGCTAACGCCTAAACCAGGAGTTGTATGTCCTTGAGAAAGATAGATGTAACACCTAAATGTTGCATCTTGAAGAAGAATCACCACCCGCAGGCCTTCGGATTCTGCTGAATATCCTTATTTCAAGATTTTTTCCTTATTTCAGAAAATGGCTGTAACACCTCAGTGTTGCACCTTGAAGAAGAATCAGCACCTGCAGGCCTTCGGATTCTGCTGAATATCCTTATTTTAGGAAATGATGTTTCTGGAGGAGCCAACGCCTAAACCAAGAGTTATATGTCCTTGAGAAAGATAGATGTAACACCTCAATGTTGCATATTGAAGAAGAATCACCACCCGCGGGCCTTCGGATTCTGCTGAATATCCTTATTTCAGGATTTTCCCTTATTCCAGGAAATGTTGTTTATAGAGGATCTAACGCCTACACCAGGAGTTGAATGTCCTTGAGAAAGATAGATGTAACACCTCAATGTTGCATCTTGAAGAAGAATCACCACCCGCGGGCCTTCAGATTCTGATGAATATCCTTATTTCAGGATTTTTTTCCTTATTTCAGGAAATGCTGTTTCTGGAGGAGCTAACGCCTAAACCAGGAATTGTATGTCCTTGAGAAAGATAGATGTAACACCTCAATGTTGCCTCTTGCAGAAGAATCACCACTCGCGGGCCTTCGGATTCTGCTGAATATCCTTATTTCAGGATTTTCCCTTATTCCAGGAAATGTTGTTTTTAGAGGATCTAACGCCTACACCAGGAGTTCTATGTCCTTGAGAAAGATAGATGTAACACCTCAATGTTGCATCTTGAAGAAGAATCACCATCCGCAGGCCTTCGGATTCTGCTGAATATCCTTATTTCAAGATTTTTTCCTTATTTCAGAAAATGGCTGTAACACCTCAGTGTTGCACCTTGAAGAAGAATCAGCACCTGCAGGCCTTCGGATTCTGCTGAATATCCTTATTTCAGGAAATGATGTTTCTGGAGGAGCCAACGCCTAAACCAAGAGTTATATGTCCTTAAGAAAGATAGATGTAACACCTCAATGTTGCATCTTGAAGAAGAATCACCACCCGCGGGCCTTCGGATTCTGCTGAATATCCTTATTTCAGGATTTTCCCTTATTCCAGGAAATGTTGTTTCTAGAGGATCTAACGCCTACACCAGGAGTTGTATGTCCTTGAGAAAGATAGATGTAACACCTCAATGTTGCATCTTGAAGAAGAATCACCACCCGCGGGCCTTCAGATTCTGCTGAATATCCTTATTTCAGGATTTTTTTCCTTATTTCAGGAAATGCTGTTTCTGGAGGAGCTAACGCCTAAACCAGGAGTTGTATGTCCTTGAGAAAGATAGATGTAACACCTAAATGTTGCATCTTGAAGAAGAATCACCACCCGCAGGCCTTCGGATTCTGCTGAATATCCTTATTTCAAGATTTTTTCCTTATTTCAGAAAATGGCTGTAACACCTCAGTGTTGCACCTTGAAGAAGAATCAGCACTTGCAGGCCTTCGGATTCTGCTGAATATCCTTATTTCAGGAAATGATGTTTCTGGAGGAGCCAACGCCTAAACCAAGAGTTGTATGTCCTTGAGAAAGATAGATGTAACACCTCAATGTTGCATCTTGGAGAAGAATCACCACCTGCGGGCCTTCGGATTCTGCTGAATATCCTTATTTAAGGATTTTTCCTTATTTTAGGAAATGTTGTTTCTAGAGGAGCTAACGCCTAAACCAAGAGTTGTATGTCCTTGAGAAAGATAGATGTAACACCTCAATGTTGCATCTTGAAGAAGAATCACCACCCGCAGGCCTTCGGATTCTGCTGAATATCCTTATTTCAAGATTTTTTCCTTATTTCAGAAAATGTCTGTAACACCTCAGTGTTGCACCTTGAAGAAGAATCAGCACCTGCAGGCCTTCAGATTCTGCTGAATATCCTTATTTCAGGAAATGATGTTTCTGGAGGAGCCAACGCCTAAAACAAAGAGTTGTATGTCCTTGAGAAAGATAGATGTAACACCTCAATGTTGCATCTTGAAGAAGAATCACCACCCGCGGGCCTTCGGATTCTGCTGAATATCCTTATTTCAGAATTTTCCCTTATTCCAGGAAATGTTGTTTATAGAGGATCTAACGCCTACACCAGGAGTTGTATGTCCTTGAGAAAGATAGATGTAACACCTCAATGTTGCATCTTGAAGAAGAATCACCACCCGCGGGCCTTCAGATTCTGCTGAATATCCTTATTTCAGGATTTTTTTCCTTATTTCAGGAAATGTTGTTTCTGGAGGAGCTAACGCCTAAACCAGGAGTTGTATGTCCTTGAGAAAGATAGATGTAACACCTAAATGTTGCATCTTGAAGAAGAATCACCACCCGCAGGCCTTCGGATTCTGCTGAATATCCTTATTTCAAGATTTTTTCCTTATTTCAGAAAATGGCTGTAACACCTCAGTGTTGCACCTTGAAGAAGAATCAGCACCTGCAGGCCTTCGGATTCTGCTGAATATCCTTATTTCAGGAAATGATGTTTCTGGAGGAGCCAACGCCTAAACCAAGAGTTGTATGTCCTTGAGAAAGATAGATGTAACACCTCAATGTTGCATCTTGAAGAAGAATCACCACCTGCGGGCCTTCGAATTCTGCTGAATATCCTTATTTAAGGATTTTTCCTTATTTTAGGAAATGTTGTTTCTAGAGGAGCTAACGCCTAAACCAAGAGTTGTATGTCCTTGAGAAAGATAGATGTAACACCTCAATGTTGCATCTTGAAGAAGAATCACCACCCGCAGGCCTTCGGATTCTGCTGAATATCCTTATTTCAAGATTTTTTCCTTATTTCAGAAAATGTCTGTAACACCTCAGTGTTGCACCTTGAAGAAGAATCAGCACCTGCAGGCCTTCAGATTCTGCTGAATATCCTTATTTCAGGAAATGATGTTTCTGGAGGAGCCAACGCCTAAACCAAGAGTTGTATGTCCTTGAGAAAGATAGATGTAACACCTCAATGTTGCATCTTGAAGAAGAATCACCACCCGCGGGCCTTCGGATTCTGCTGAATATCCTTATTTCAGGATTTTCCCTTATTCCAGGAAATGTTGTTTATAGAGGATCTAACGCCTACACCAGGAGTTGTATGTCCTTGAGAAAGATAGATGTAACACCTCAATGTTGCATCTTGAAGAAGAATCACCACCCGCGGGCCTTCGGATTCTGCTGAATATCCTTATTTCAGGATTTTCCCTTATTCCTGGAAATGTTGTTTATAGAGGATCTAACGCCAACACCAGGAGTTGTATGTCCATGAGAAAGATAGATGTAACACCTCAATGTTGCATCTTGAAGAAGAATCACCACCCGCGGGCCTTCAGATTCTGCTGAATATCCTTATTTCAGGATTTTTTTCCTTATTTCAGGAAATGCTGTTTCTGGAGGAGCTAACGCCTAAACCAGGAATTGTATGTCCTTGAGAAAGATAGATGTAACACCTCAATGTTGCCTCTTGAAGAAGAATCACCACCCGCGGGCCTTCGGATTCTGCTGTATATCCTTATTTCAGGATTTTCCCTTATTCCAGGAAATTCTGTTTCTGGAGGAGCTAACGCCTAAACCAGGAGTTGTATGTCCTTGAGAAAGATAGATGTAACACCTAAATGTTGCATCTTGAAGAAGAATCACCACCCGCAGGCCTTCGGATTCTGCTGAATATCCTTATTTCAAGATTTTTTCCTTATTTCAGAAAATGGCTGTAACACCTCAGTGTTGCACCTTGAAGAAGAATCAGCACCTGCAGGCCTTCGGATTCTGCTGAATATCCTTATTTCAGGAAATGATGTTTCTGGAGGAGCCAACGCCTAAACCAAGAGTTGTATGTCCTTGAGAAAGATAGATGTAACACCTCAATGTTGCATATTGAAGAAGAATCACCACCCGCGGGCCTTCGGATTCTGCTGAATATCCTTATTTCAGGATTTTCCCATATTCCAGGAAATGTTGTTTATAGAGGATCTAACGCCTACACCAGGAGTTGTATGTCCTTGAGAAAGATAGATGTAACACGTCAATGTTGCATCTTGAAGAAGAATCACCACCCGCGGGACTTCAGATTCTGATGAATATCCTTATTTCAGGATTTTTTTCCTTATTTCAGGAAATGCTGTTTCTGGAGGAGCTAACGCCTAAACCAGGAATTGTATGTCCTTGAGAAAGATAGATGTAACACCTCAATGTTGCCTCTTGAAGAAGAATCACCACCCGCGGGCCTTCGGATTCTGCTGAATATCCTTATTTCAGGATTTTCCCTTATTCCAGGAAATTCTGTTTCTGGAGGAGCTAACGCCTAAACCAGGAGTTGTATGTCCTTGAGAAAGATAGATGTAACACCTAAATGTTGCATCTTGAAGAAGAATCACCACCCGCAGGCCTTCGGATTCTGCTGAATATCCTTATTTCAAGATTTTTTCCTTATTTCAGAAAATGGCTGTAACACCTCAGTGTTGCACCTTGAAGAAGAATCAGCACCTGCAGGCCTTCGGATTCTGCTGAATATCCTTATTTCAGGAAATGATGTTTCTGGAGGAGCCAACGCCTAAACCAAGAGTTATATGTCCTTGAGAAAGATAGATGTAACACCTCAATGTTGCATCTTGAAGAAGAATCACCACCCGCGGGCCTTCGGATTCTGCTGAATATCCTTATTTCAGGATTTTCCCTTATTCCAGGAAATGTTGTTTTTAGAGGATCTAACGCCTACACCAGGAGTTCTATGTCCTTGAGAAAGATAGTTGTAACACCTCAATGTTGCATCTTGAAGAAGAATCACCACCCGCAGGCCTTCAGATAATGTTGAATATCCTTATTTCAGGATTTTTTCCTTATTTCATAAAATGGGTGTAACACCTCAGTGTTGCACCTTGAAGAAGAATCACAACCTACAGGCCTTCGGATTCTGCTGAATATCCTAATTTCAAGATTTTTCCTTATTTCAGGAAATGTTGTTTCTGTAGGAGCTAACGCCTAAACCAGGAGTTGTATGTCCTTGAGAAAGATAGATGTAACACCTAAATGTTGCATCTTGAAGAAGAACCACCACCCGCGGGCCTTCGGATTATGCTGAATATGCTTATTTCAGGATTTCCCCTTATTCTAGGAAATGTTGTTTATAGAGGATCTAATGCCTACACCAGGAGTTGTATGTCCTTGAGAAAGATAGATGTAACACCTCAATTTTGCATCTTGAAGAAGAATCAACACCTGCGGGCCTTCAGATTCTGCTGAATATCCTTATTTCAGGATTTTTCCTTATTTCAGCAAATGCTGTTTCTGGAGGAGCTAACGCCTAAACCAAGAGTTGCATGTCCTCGAGAAAGATAGATGTAAAACCTCAATGTTGCATCTTAAAGAAGAATCACCACCCGCAGGCCTTCAGATTATGTTGAATATTCTTATTTATGGATTTTTTCCTTATTTCATAAAATGGCTGTAACACCTCAGTGTTGCACCTTGAAGAAGAATCACCACCTACAGGCCTTCGGATTCTGCTGAATATCCTTATTTCATCATTTTTCCTTATTTCAGGAAATGTTATTTCTGTAGGAGCTAATTCCTAATCCATGAGTTGTATGTCCTTGAGAAAGATAGATGAAACACCTAAATGTTGCATCTTGAAGAAGAATCACCACCCGCAGGCCTTCGGATTCTGCTGAATATCCTTATTTCAAGATTTTTTCCTTATTTCAGAAAATGGCTGTAACACCTCAGTGTTGCACCTTGAAGAAGAATCAGCACCTGCAGGCCTTCGGATTCTGCTGAATATCCTTATTTCAGGAAATGATGTTTCTGGAGGAGCCAACGCCTAAACCAAGAGTTATATGTCCTTGAGAAAGATAGATGTAACACCTCAATGTTGCATCTTGAAGAAGAATCACCACCCGCGGGCCTTCGGATTCTGCTGAATATCCTTATTTCAGGATTTTCCCTTATTCCAGGAAATGTTGTTTTTAGAGGATCTAACGCCTACACCAGGAGTTCTATGTCCTTGAGAAAGATAGTTGTAACACCTCAATGTTGCATCTTGAAGAAGAATCACCACCCGCAGGCCTTCAGATAATATTGAATATCCTTATTTCAGGATTTTTTCCTTATTTCATAAAATGGGTGTAACACCTCAGTGTTGCACCTTGAAGAAGAATCACAACCTACAGGCCTTCGGATTCTGCTGAATATCCTAATTTCAAGATTTTTCCTTATTTCAGGAAATGTTGTTTCTGTAGGAGCTAACGCCTAAACCAGGAGTTGTATGTCCTTGAGAAAGATAGATGTAACACCTAAATGTTGCATCTTGAAGAAGAACCACCACCCGCGGGCCTTCGGATTATGCTGAATATGCTTATTTCAGGATTTCCCCTTATTCTAGGAAATGTTGTTTATAGAGGATCTAATGCCTACACCAGGAGTTGTATGTCCTTGAGAAAGATAGATGTAACACCTCAATTTTGCATCTTGAAGAAGAATCAACACCTGCGGGCCTTCAGATTCTGCTGAATATCCTTATTTCAGGATTTTTCCTTATTTCAGCAAATGCTGTTTCTGGAGGAGCTAACGCCTAAACCAAGAGTTGCATGTCCTCGAGAAAGATAGATGTAAAACCTCAATGTTGCATCTTAAAGAAGAATCACCACCCGCAGGCCTTCAGATTATGTTGAATATTCTTATTTATGGATTTTTTCCTTATTTCATAAAATGGCTGTAACACCTCAGTGTTGCACCTTGAAGAAGAATCACCACCTACAGGCCTTCGGATTCTGCTGAATATCCTTATTTCATCATTTTTCCTTATTTCAGGAAATGTTATTTCTGTAGGAGCTAATTCCTAATCCATGAGTTGTATGTCCTTGAGAAAGATAGATGTAACACATCAATGTTGCATCTTGAAGAAGAATCACCACCCACAGGCCTTCAGATTATGTTGAATATCCTTATTTCAGGATTTTTTCATTATTTCAGGAATTGCTGTTTCTGGAGGAGCTAACGCCTAAACCAGGAGTTGTATGTCCTTGAGAAAGATAGATGTAACACCTCAATGTTGCATCTTGAAGAAGAATCACCACCCGCGGGCCTTCGGATTCAGCTGAATATCCTTATTTCAGGATTTTCCCGTATTCCAGGAAATGTTGTTTATAGAGGATCTAACGCCTACACCAGGAGTTGCATGTCCTCGAGAAAGATAGATGTAACACCTCAATGTTGCATCTTGAAGAAGAATCACCACCTGCGGGCCTTCGGATTCTGCTGAATATCCTTATTTAAGGATTTTTCCTTATTTTAGGAAATGTTGTTTCTGGAGGAGCTAACTCCTAAACCAAGAGTTGTATGTCCTTGAGAAAGATAGATGTAACACCTCAATGTTGCATCTTGAAGAAGAATCACCACCCGCAGGCCTTCAGATTATGCTGAATATCCTTATTTCAGGATTTTTTCCTTATTTCATAAAATGGCTGTAACACCTCAGTGTTGCACCTTGTAGAAGAATCACCACCTACAGGCCTTCGGATTCTGCTGAATATCCTAATTTCAAGATTTTTCCTTATTTTAGGAAATGTTGTTTCTGTAGGACCTAAATCATAATCCATGAGTTGTATGTCCTTGAGAAAGATAGATGTAACACATCAATGTTGCATCTTGAAGAAGAATCACCACCCGCAGGCCTTCAGATTCTGCTGAATATCCTTATTTCAGGATTTTTCCCTTATTTCAGGAAATGCTGTTTCTGGAGGAGCTAACGCCTAAACCCGGAGTTGTATGTCCTTGAGAAAGATAGATGTAACACCTCAATGTTGCATCTTGAAGAAGAACCACCACCCGCGGGCCTTCGGATTCTGCCGAATATCCTTATTTCAGGATTTTCCCTTATTCTAGGAAATGTTGTTTATAGAGGATCTAACGCCTACACCAGGAGTTGTATGTCCTTGAGAAAGATAGATGTAACACCTCAATTTTGCATCTTGAAGATGAATCACCACCTGCGGGCCTTCAGATTCTGCTGAATATCCTTATTTCAGGATTTTTCCTTATTTCAGGAAATGCTGTTTCTGGAGGAGCTAACGCCTAAACCAAGAGTTGCATGTCCTCGAGAAAAATAGATGTAACACCTCAATGTTGCATCTTGAAGAAGAACCACCACCCGCGGGCCTTCAGATTATGTTGAATATTCTTATTTATGGATTTTTTCCTTATTTCATAAAATGGCTGTAACACCTCAGTGTTGCACCTTGAAGAAGAATCACCACCTACAGGCCTTCGGATTCTGCTGAATATCCTTATTTCATCATTTTTCCTTATTTCAGGAAATGTTATTTCTGTAGGAGCTAATTCCTAATCCATGAGTTGTATGTCCTTGAGAAAGATAGATGTAACACATCAATGTTGCATCTTGAAGAAGAATCACCACCCACAGGCCTTCAGATTATGTTGAATATCCTTATTTCAGGATTTTTTCATTATTTCAGGAATTGCTGTTTCTGGAGGAGCTAACGCCTAAACCAGGAGTTGTATGTCCTTGAGAAAGATAGATGTAACACCTCAATGTTGCATCTTGAAGAAGAATCACCACCCGCGGGCCTTCGGATTCAGCTGAATATCCTTATTTCAGGATTTTCCCGTATTCCAGGAAATGTTGTTTATAGAGGATCTAACGCCTACACCAGGAGTTGCATGTCCTCGAGAAAGATAGATGTAACACCTCAATGTTGCATCTTGAAGAAGAATCACCACCTGCGGGCCTTCGGATTCTGCTGAATATCCTTATTTAAGGATTTTTCCTTATTTTAGGAAATGTTGTTTCTGGAGGAGCTAACTCCTAAACCAAGAGTTGTATGTCCTTGAGAAAGATAGATGTAACACCTCAATGTTGCATCTTGAAGAAGAATCACCACCCGCAGGCCTTCAGATTATGCTGAATATCCTTATTTCAAGATTTTTTCCTTATTTCATAAAATGGCTGTAACACCTCAGTGTTGCACCTTGTAGAAGAATCACCACCTACAGGCCTTCGGATTCTGCTGAATATCCTAATTTCAAGATTTTTCCTTATTTCAGGAAATGTTGTTTCTGTAGGACCTAAATCATAATCCATGAGTTGTATGTCCTTGAGAAAGATAGATGTAACACATCAATGTTGCATCTTGAAGAAGAATCACCACCCGCAGGCCTTCAGATTCTGCTGAATATCCTTATTTCAGGATTTTTCCCTTATTTCAGGAAATGCTGTTTCTGGAGGAGCTAACGCCTAAACCCGGAGTTGTATGTCCTTGAGAAAGATAGATGTAACACCTCAATGTTGCATCTTGAAGAAGAACCACCACCCGCGGGCCTTCGGATTCTGCTGAATATCCTTATTTCAGGATTTTCCCTTATTCTAGGAAATGTTGTTTATAGAGGATCTAACGCCTACACCAGGAGTTGTATGTCCTTGAGAAAGATAGATGTAACACCTCAATTTTGCATCTTGAAGATGAATCACCACCTGCGGGCCTTCAGATTCTGCTGAATATCCTTATTTCAGGATTTTTCCTTATTTCATGAAATGCTGTTTCTGGAGGAGCTAACGCCTAAACCAAGAGTTGCATGTCCTCGAGAAAAATAGATGTAACACCTCAATGTTGCATCTTGAAGAAGAATCACCACTCGCAGGCCTTCAGATTATGTTGAATATCCTTATTTCAGGATTTTTTCCTTATTTCATAAAATGGCTGTAACATCTCAGTGTTGCACCTTGAAGAAGAATCACCACCTACAGGCCTTCAGATTCTGCTGAATATCCTTATTTCAAGATTTTTCCTTATTTCAGGAAATGTTGTTTCTTTGGGAGCTAACTCCTAATCCATGAGTTGTATGTCCCTGAGAAAGATAGATGTAACACATCAATGTTGCATCTTGAAGAAGAATCACCACCCGCAGGCCTTCAGATTCTGCTGAATATCCTTATTTCAGTTTTTTTCCTTATTTCAGGAAATGCTGTTTCTGGAGGAGCCAACGCATAAACCAGGAGTTGTATGTCCTTGAGAAAGATAGATGTAACACCTCAATGTTGCATCTTGAAGAATAACCACCACCCGCGGGCCTTCGGATTCAGCTGAATATCCTTATTTTAGGATTTTCCCTTATTCCAGGAAATGTTGTTTATAGAGGATCTAACGCCTACACCAGGAGTTGTATGTCCTTGAGAAAGTTAGATGTAACACCTCAATGTTGCATCTTGAAGAAGAATCACCACCTGCGGGCCTTCAGATTCTGCTGAATATCCTTATTTCAGGATTTTTCCTTATTTCAGGAAATGCTATTTCTGCAGGAGCTAACGCCTAAACCAAGAGTTGCATGTCCTCGAGAAAGATAGATGTAACACCTCAATGTTGCATCTTGAAGAAGAATTACCACCTGCGGGCATTCGGATTCTGCTGAATATCCTTATTTAAGGATTTTTCCTTATTTTAGGAAATGTTGTTTCTGGAGGAGCTAACTCCTAAACCAAGAGTTGAATGTCCTTGAGAAATATAGATATAACACCTCAATATTGCATCTTGAAGAAGAATCACCACCCGCAGACCTTTAGATTATGCAGAATATCCTTATTTCAGGATTTTTCCTTATTTCAGGAAATTCTGTTTCTGGAGGAGCTAATGCCTAAACCAGGAGTTGTATGTCCTTGAGAAAGATAGATGTAACACCTAAATGTTGCATCTTAAAGAAGAATCACCACCCGCAGGCCTTCGGATTCTACTGAATATCCTTATTTCAAGATTTTTTCCATATTTCAGAAAATGGCTGTAACACCTCAGTGTTGCACCTTGAAGAAGAATTAGCACTTGCAGGCCTTCGGATTCTGCTGAATATCCTTATTTCAGGAAATGCTGTTTCTGGAGGAGCTAACGCCTAAACCAGGAGTTGTATGTCCTTGAGAAAGATAGATGTAACACCTCAATGTTGCATCTTGAAGAAAAATTACCACCCGCGGGCCTTCGGATTCTGCTGAATATCCTTATTTCAGGATTTTCCCTTATTTCAGGAAATTCTGTTTCTGGAGGAGCTAATGCCTAAACCAGGAGTTGTATGTCCTCGAAAAAGATAGATGTAACACATCAATGTTGCATCTTGAAGAAGAATCACCACCCGCAGGCCTTCAGATTATGCTGAATATCCTTATTTCAGGATTTTTCCTTATTTCAGGAAATTCTGTTTCTGGAGGAGCTAACGCCTAAACCAGGAGTTGTATGTCCTTGAGAAAGGTAGATGTAACACTTCAATGTTGCATCTTGAAGAAGAATCACCACCCGCAGGCCTTCGGATTATGTTGAATATCCTTATTTTAGGATTTTTCCCTTATTTCATAAAATGGCTGTAACACCTCAGTGTTGCACCTTGAAGAAGAATCACCACCTACAGGCCTTCGGATTCTGTTGAATATCCTTATTTCAAGATTTTTCCTTATTTCAGGAAATGTTGTTTCTTTAGGATCTAACTCCTAATCCATGAGTTGTATGTTCTTGAGAAAGATAGATGTAACACATCAATGTTGCATCTTGAAGAAGAATCACCACCCGCAGGCCTTCAGATTCTGCTGAATATCCTTATTTCAGGATTTTTCCTTATTTCAGGAAATGCTGTTTCTGGAGGAGCTAACGCCTAAACCAAGAGTTGCATGTCGTCGAGAAAGATAGATGTAACACCTCAATGTTGCATCTTGAAGAAGAATCACCACCTGCGGGCCTTCGGATTCTGCTGAATATCCTTATTTCAGGATTTTCCCTTATTCTAGGAAATGTTGTTTATAGAGGATCTAACGCCTACACCAGGAGTTGTATGTCCTTGAGAAAGTTAGATGTAACACCTCAATGTTGCATCTTGAAGAAGAATCACCACCTGCGGGCCTTCAGATTCTGCTGAATATCCTTATTTCAGGATTTTTCCTTATTTCAGGAAATGCTATTTCTGGAGGAGCTAACGCCTAAACCAAGAGTTGCATGTCCTCGAGAAAGATAGATGTAACACCTCAATGTTGCATCTTGAAGAAGAATTACCACCTGCGGGCCTTCGGATTCTGCTGAATATCCTTATTTAAGGATTTTTCCTTATTTTAGGAAATGTTGTTTCTGGAGGAGCTAACTCATCAACCAAGAGTTGTATGTCCTTGAGAAATATAGATATAACACCTCAATGTTGCATCTTGAAGAAGAATCACCACCCGCAGGCCTTCAGATTATGCTGAATATCCTTATTTCAGGATTTTTCCTTATTTCAGGAAATTCTGTTTCTGGAGGAGCTAACGCCTAAACCAGGAGTTGTATGTCCTTGAGAAAGGTAGATGTAACACCTCAATGTTGCATCTTGAAGAAGAATCACCACCCGCAGGCCTTCGGATTATGTTGAATATCCTTATTTTAGGATTTTTTCCTTATTTCATAAAATGGCTGTAACACCTCAGTGTTGCACCTTGAAGAAGAATCACCACCTACAGGCCTTCGGATTCTGCTGAATATCCTTATTTCAAGATTTTTCCTTATTTCAGGAAATGTTGTTTCTTTAGGATCTAACTCCTAATCCATGAGTTGTATGTTCTTGAGAAAGATAGATGTAACACATCAATGTTGCATCTTGAAGAAGAATCACCACCCGCAGGCCTTCAGATTCTGCTGAATATCCTTATTTCAGGATTTTTCCTTATTTCAGGAAATGCTGTTTCTGGAGGAGCTAACGCCTAAACCAAGAGTTGCATGTCGTCGAGAAAGATAGATGTAACACCTCAATGTTGCATCTTGAAGAAGAATCACCACCTGCGGGCCTTCGGATTCTGCTAAATATCCTTATTTCAGGATTTTCCCTTATTCTAGGAAATGTTGTTTATAGAGGATCTAACGCCTACACCAGGAGTTGTATGTCCTTGAGAAAGTTAGATGTAACACCTCAATGTTGCATCTTGAAGAAGAATCACCACCTGCGGGCCTTCAGATTCTGCTGAATATCCTTATTTCAGGATTTTTCCTTATTTCAGGAAATGCTATTTCTGGAGGAGCTAACGCCTAAACCAAGAGTTGCATGTCCTCGAGAAAGATAGATGTAACACCTCAATGTTGCATCTTGAAGAAGAATTACCACCTGCGGGCCTTCGGATTCTGCTGAATATCCTTATTTAAGGATTTTTCCTTATTTTAGGAAATGTTGTTTCTGGAGGAGCTAACTCATCAACCAAGAGTTGTATGTCCTTGAGAAATATAGATATAACACCTCAATGTTGCATCTTGAAGAAGAATCACCACCCGCAGGCCTTCAGATTATGCTGAATATCCTTATTTCAGGATTTTTCCTTATTTCAGGAAATTCTGTTTCTGGAGGAGCTAACGCCTAAACCAGGAGTTGTATGTCCTTGAGAAAGGTAGATGTAACACCTCAATGTTGCATCTTGAAGAAGAATCACCACCCGCAGGCCTTCGGATTATGTTGAATATCCTTATTTTAGGATTTTTTCCTTATTTCATAAAATGGCTGTAACACCTCAGTGTTGCACCTTGAAGAAGAATCACCACCTACAGGCCTTCGGATTCTGCTGAATATCCTTATTTCAAGATTTTTCCTTATTTCAGGAAATGTTGTTTCTTTAGGATCTAACTCCTAATCCATGAGTTGTATGTTCTTGAGAAAGATAGATGTAACACATCAATGTTGCATCTTGAAGAAGAATCACCACCCGCAGGCCTTCAGATTCTGCTGAATATCCTTATTTCAGGATTTTTCCTTATTTCAGGAAATGCTGTTTCTGGAGGAGCTAACGCCTAAACCAAGAGTTGCATGTCGTCGAGAAAGATAGATGTAACACCTCAATGTTGCATCTTGAAGAAGAATCACCACCTGCGGGCCTTCGGATTCTGCTGAATATCCTTATTTCAGGATTTTCCCTTATTCTAGGAAATGTTGTTTATAGAGGATCTAACGCCTACACCAGGAGTTGTATGTCCTTGAGAAAGTTAGATGTAACACCTCAATGTTGCATCTTGAAGAAGAATCACCACCTGCGGGCCTTCAGATTCTGCTGAATATCCTTATTTCAGGATTTTTCCTTATTTCAGGAAATGCTATTTCTGGAGGAGCTAACGCCTAAACCAAGAGTTGCATGTCCTCGAGAAAGATAGATGTAACACCTCAATGTTGCATCTTGAAGAAGAATTACCACCTGCGGGCCTTCGGATTCTGCTGAATATCCTTATTTAAGGATTTTTCCTTATTTTAGGAAATGTTGTTTCTGGAGGAGCTAACTCATCAACCAAGAGTTGTATGTCCTTGAGAAATATAGATATAACACCTCAATATTGCATCTTGAAGAAGAATCACCACCCGCAGGCCTTCAGATTATGCTGAATATCCTTATTTCCGGTTTTTTTCCTTATTTCAGGAAATGCTGTTTCTGGAGGAGCCAACGCATAAACCAGGAGTTGTATGTCCTTGAGAAAGATAGATGTAACACCTCAATGTTGCATCTTGAAGAATAACCACCACCCGCGGGCCTTCGGATTCAGCTGAATATCCTTATTTTAGGATTTTCCCTTATTCCAGGAAATGTTGTTTATAGAGGATCTAACGCCTACACCAGGAGTTGTATGTCCTTGAGAAAGTTAGATGTAACACCTCAATGTTGCATCTTGAAGAAGAATCACCACCTGCGGGCCTTCAGATTCTGCTGAATATCCTTATTTCAGGATTTTTCCTTATTTCAGGAAATGCTATTTCTGGAGGAGCTAACGCCTAAACCAAGAGTTGCATGTCCTCGAGAAAGATAGATGTAACACCTCAATGTTGCATCTTGAAGAAGAATTACCACCTGCGGGCCTTCGGATTCTGCTGAATATCCTTATTTAAGGATTTTTCCTTATTTTAGGAAATGTTGTTTCTGGAGGAGCTAACTCCTAAACCAAGAGTTGTATGTCCTTGAGAAATATAGATATAACACCTCAATATTGCATCTTGAAGAAGAATCACCACCCGCAGGCCTTTAGATTATGCTGAATATCCTTATTTCAGGATTTTTCCTTATTTCAGGAAATTCTGTTTCTGGAGGAGCTAATGCCTAAACCAGGAGTTGTATGTCCTTGAGAAAGATAGATGTAACACCTAAATGTTGCATCTTAAAGAAGAATCACCACCCGCAGGCCTTCGGATTCTACTGAATATCCTTATTTCAAGATTTTTTCCATATTTCAGAAAATGGCTGTAACACCTCAGTGTTGCACCTTGAAGAAGAATTAGCACTTGCAGGCCTTCGGATTCTGCTGAATATCCTTATTTCAGGAAATGCTGTTTCTGGAGGAGCTAACGCCTAAACCAGGAGTTGTATGTCCTTGAGAAAGACAGATGTAACACCTCAATGTTGCATCTTGAAGAAAAATCACCACCCGCGGGCCTTCGGATTCTGCTGAATATCCTTATTTCAGGATTTTCCCTTATTCCAGGAAATGTTGTTTATAGAGGATCTAACGTCTACACCAGGAGTTGCATGTCCTTGAGAAAGATAGATGTAACACCTCAATGTTGCATCTTGAAGAAGAATCACCACCCGCAGGCCTTCAGATTCTGCTGAATATCCTTATTTGAGGATTTTTTCCTTATTTCAGGAAATGCTATTTCTGGAGGAGCTAACGCCTAAACCAGGAATTGTATGTCCTTGAGAAAGATAGATGTAACACCTCAATGTTGCCTCTTGAAGAAGAATCACCACCCGCGGGCCTTCGGATTCTGCTGAATATCCTTATTTCAGGATTTTCCCTTATTCCAGGAAATGTTGTTTTTAGAGGATCTTACGCCTACACCAGGAGTTCTATGTCCTTGAGAAAGATAGATGTAACACCTCAATGTTGCATCTTGAAGAAGAATCACCACCCGCAGGCCTTCAGATTATGTTGAATATCCTTATTTCAGGATTTTTTCCTTATTTCATAAAATGGCTGTAACACCTCAGTGTTGCACCTTGAAGAAGAATCACCACCTA
This sequence comes from Trifolium repens, assembly GCA_030408175.1. Classification (NCBI taxonomy): domain Eukaryota; kingdom Viridiplantae; phylum Streptophyta; class Magnoliopsida; order Fabales; family Fabaceae; genus Trifolium; species Trifolium repens. Next base: position 33,976,405 of record CP125838.1, on the reverse strand, counting down.
CAGGCCTTCGGATTATGCTAAATATCCTAATTTCAAGATTTTTCCTTATTTAAGGAAATGTTTTTTCTGTAGGAGCTAACTCCTAATCCATGAGTTGTATGTCCTTGAGAAAGATAGATGTAACACATCAATGTTGCATCTTGAAGAAGAATCACCACCCGCAGGCCTTCAGATTCTGCTGAATATCCTTATTTCAGGATTTTTTCCTTATTTCAGGAAATGCTGTTTCTGGAGGAGCTAACGCCTAAACCAGGAGTTGTATGTCCTTGAGAAAGATAGATGTAACACCTCAATGTTGCATCTTGAAGAAGAACCACCACCCGCGGGCCTTCGGATTCTGCTGAATATCCTTATTTCAGGATTTTCCCTTATTCTAGGAAATGTTGTTTATAGAGGATCTAACACCTACACCAGGAGTTGTATGTCCTTGAGAAAGATAGATGTAACACCTCAATTTTGCATCTTAAAGAAGAATCACCACCTGCGGGCCTTCAGATTCTGCTGAATATCCTTATTTCAGGAATTTTCCTTATTTCAGGAAATGCTGTGTTTGGAGGAGCTAACGCCTAAACCAAGAGTTGCATGTCCTCGAGAAAGATAGATGTAACACCTCAATGTTGCATCTTGAAGAAGAATCACCACCCGCAGGACTTCAGATTATGTTGAATATCCTTATTTCAGGATTTTTTCCTTATTTCATAAAATGGCTGTAACACCTCAGTGTTGCACCTTGAAGAAGAATCACCACCTACAGGCCTTCGGATTCTGCTGAATATCCTTATTTCAAGATTTTTCCTTATTTCAGGAAATGTTGTTTCTTTAGGAGCTAACTCCTAATCCATGAGTTGTATGTTCTTGAGAAAGATAGATGTAACACATCAATGTTGCATCTTGAAGAAGAATCCCCACCCGCAGGCCTTCAGATTCTGCTGAATATCCTTATTTCAGGATTTTTCCTTATTTCAGGAAATGTTGTTTCTGGAGGAGCTAACGCCTAAACCAAGAGTTGCATGTCGTCGAGAAAGATAGATGTAACACCTCAATGTTGCATCTTGAAGAAGAATCACCACCTGCGGGCCTTCGGATTCTGCTGAATATCCTTATTTCAGGATTTTCCCTTATTCTAGGAAATGTTTTTTATAGAGGATCTAACGCCTACACCAGGAGTTGTATGTCCTTGAGAAAGTTAGATGTAACACCTCAATGTTGCATCTTGAAGAAGAATCACCACCTGCGGGCCTTCAGATTCTGCTGAATATCCTTATTTCAGGATTTTTCCTTATTTCAGGAAATGCTATTTCTGGAGGAGCTAACGCCTAAACCAAGAGTTGCATGTCCTCGAGAAAGATAGATGTAACACCTCAATGTTGCATCTTGAAGAAGAATTACCACCTGCGGGCCTTCGGATTCTGCTGAATATCCTTATTTAAGGATTTTTCCTTATTTTAGGAAATGTTGTTTCTGGAGGAGCTAACTCATCAACCAAGAGTTGTATGTCCTTGAGAAATATAGATATAACACCTCAATATTGCATCTTGAAGAAGAATCACCACCCGCAGGCCTTCAGATTATACTGAATATCCTTATTTCAGGATTTTTCCTTATTTCAGGAAATTCTGTTTCTGGAGGAGCTAATGCCTAAACCAGGAGTTGTATGTCCTTGAGAAAGATAGATGTAACACCTAAATGTTGCATCTTAAGAAGAATCACCACCCGCAGGCCTTCGGATTCTACTGAATATCCTTATTTCAAGATTTTTTCCATATTTCAGAAAATGGCTGTAACACCTCAGTGTTGCACCTTGAAGAAGAATTAGCACTTGCAGGCCTTCGGATTCTGCTGAATATCCTTATTTCAGGAAATGCTGTTTCTGGAGGAGCTAACGCCTAAACCAGGAGTTGTATGTCCTTGAGAAAGATAGATGTAACACCTCAATGTTGCATCTTGAAGAAAAATCACCACCCGCGGGCCTTCGGATTCTGCTGAATATCCTTATTTCAGGATTTTCCCTTATTCCAGGAAATGTTGTTTATAGAGGATCTAACGTCTACACCAGGAGTTGTATGTCCTTGAGAAAGATAGATGTAACACCTCAATGTTGCATCTTGAAGAAGAATCACCACCCGCGGGCCTTCAGATTCTGCTGAATATCCTTATTTGAGGATTTTTTCCTTATTTCAGGAAATGCTGTTTCTGGAGGAGCTAATGCCTAAACCATGAATTGTATGTCCTTGAGAAAGATAGATGTAACACCTCAATGTTGCCTCTTGAAGAAGAATCACCACCCGCGGGCCTTCGGATTCCGCTGAATATCCTTATTTAAGGATTTTCCCCTTATTTCATAAAATGGCTGTAACACCTCAGTGTTGCACCTTGAAGAAGAATTACCACCTACAGGCCTTCGGATTCTGCTCAATATCCTAATTTCAAGATTTTTCCTTATTTCAGGAAATGATGTTTCCGGAGGAGCTAACGCCTAAACCAGGAGTTTTATGTCCTTGAGAAAGATAGATGTAACACCTCAATGTTGCATCTTGAAGAAGAACCACCACTCGCGGGCCTTCGGATTCTGCTGAATATCCTTATTTCAGGATTTTCCCTTATTCTAGGAAATGTTGTTTATAGAGGATCTAACACCTACACCAGGAGTTGTATGTCCTTGAGAAAGATAGATGTAACACCTCAATTTTGCATCTTGAAGAAGAATCACCACCTGCGGGCCTTCAGATTCTGCTGAATATCCTTATTTCAGGAAATGCTGTTTCTGGAGGAGCTTAAGCCTAAACCAAGAGTTGCATGTCCTCGAGAAAGATAGATGTAACACCTCAATGTTGCATCTTGAAGAAGAATCACCACCCGCAGGCCTTCAGATTATGTTGAATATCCTTATTTCAGGATTTTTTCCTTATTTCATAAAATGGCTGTAACACCTCAGTGTTGCACCTTGAAGAAGAATCACCACCTACAGGCCTTCGGATTCTGCTGAATATCCTTATTTCAGGATTTTTCCTTATTTCAGGATATGTTGTTTCTTTAGGAGCTAACTCCTAATCCATGAGTTGTATGTCCTTGAGAAAGATAGATGTAACACATCAATGTTGCATCTTGAAGAAGAATCACAACCCGCAGGCCTTCAGATTCTGCTGAATATCCTTATTTCAGGATTTTTTCCTTATTTCAGGAAATGTTGTTTCTGGAGGAGCTAACGCCTAAACCAGGAGTTGTATGTCCTAGAGAAAGATAGATGTAACACCTCAATGTTGCATCTTGAAGAAGAACCACCACCCGCGGGCCTTCGGATTCTGCTGAATATCCTTATTTCAGGATTTTCCCTTATTCTAGGAAATGTTGTTAATAGAGGATCTAACGCCTTCACCAGGAGTTGTATGTCCTTGAGAGAGATAGATGTAACACCTCAATGTTGCATCTTGAAGAAAAATCATCACCCGCGGGCCTTCGGATTATGCTGAATATCCTTATTTCAGGATTTTCCCTTATTCTAGGAAATGTTGTTTATAGAGGATCTAACGTCTACACCAGGAGTTGTATGTTCTTGAGAAAGATAGATGTAACACCTCAATGTTGCATCTTGAAGAAGAATCACCACCCGCGGGCCTTCAGATTCTGCTGAATATCCTTATTTGAGGATTTTTTCCTTATTTCAGGAAATGCTGTTTCTGGAGGAGCTAACGCCTAAACCAGGAATTGTATGTCCTTGAGAAAGATAGATGTAACACCTCAATGTTGCCTCTTGAAGAAGAATCACCACCAGCGGGCCTTCGGATTCTGCTGAATATCCTTATTTCAGGATTTTCCCCTTATTTCATAAAATGGCTGTAACACCTCAGTGTTGCACCTTGAAGAAGAATCACCACCTACAGGCCTTCGGATTCTGCTAAATATCCTAATTTCAAGATTTTTCCTTATTTAAGGAAATGTTGTTTCTGTAGGAGCTAACTCCTAATCCATGAGTTGTATGTCCTTGAGAAAGGTAGATGTAACACATCAATGTTGCATCTTGAAGAAGAATCACCACACGCAGGCCTTCAGATTCTGCTGAATATCCTTATTTTAGGATTTTTTCCTTATTTCAGGAAATGCTGTTTCTGGAGGAGCTAACGCCTAAACCAGGAGTTGTATGTCCTTGAGAAAGATAGATGTAACACCTCAATGTTGCATCTTGAAGAAGAACCACCACCCGCGGGCCTTCAGATTCTGCTGAATATCCTTATTTCAGGATTTTCCCTTATTCTAGGAAATGTTGTTTATAGAGGATCTAACACCTACACCAGGAGTTGTATGTCCTTGAGAAAGATAGATGTAACACCTCAATTTTGCATCTTGAAGAAGAATCACCACCTGCGGGCCTTCAGATTCTGCTGAATATCCTTATTTCAGGATTTTTCCTTATTTCAGGAAATGCTATTTCTGGAGGAGCTAACGCCTAAACCAAGAGTTGCATGTCCTCGAAAAAGATAGATGTAACACCTCAATGTTGCATCTTGAAGAAGAATCACCACCCGCAGGCCTTCAGATTATGTTGAATATCCTTATTTCAGGATTTTTTCCTTATTTCATAAAATGGCTGTAACACCTCAGTGTTGCACCTTGAAGAAGAATCACCACCTACAGGCCTTCGGATTCTGCTGAATATCCTTATTTCAAGATTTTTCCTTATTTCAGGAAATGTTGTTTCTCTAGGAGCTAACTCCTAATCCATGAGTTGTATGTCCTTGAGAAAGATAGAGGTAACACATCAATGTTGCATCTTGAAGAAGAATCACCACCCGCAGGCCTTCAGATTCTGCTGAATATCCTTATTTCAGGATTTTTTCCTTATTTCAGGAAATGCTGTTTCTGGAGGAGCTAACGCCTAAACCAGGAGTTGTATGTCCTAGAGAAAGATAGATGTAACACCTCAATGTTGCATCTTAAAGAAGAACCACCACCCGCGGGCCTTCGGATTCTGCTGAATATCCTTATTTCAGGATTTTCCCTTATTCTAGGAAATGTTGTTTATAGAGGATCTAACGCCTACACCAGGAGTTGTATGTCCTTGAGAAAGTTAGATGTAACACCTCAATTTTGCGTCTTGAAGAAGAATCACCACCTGCGGGCCTTTAGATTCTGCTGAATATCCTTATTTCAGGAAATACTGTTTCTGGAGGAGCTAACGCCTAAACCAAGAGTTGCATGTCGTCGAGAAAGATAGATGTAACACCTCAATGTTGCATCTTGAAGAAGAATCACCACCCGCGGGCCTTCGGATTCTGCTGAATATCCTTATTTAAGGATTTTTCCTTATTTTAGGAAATGTTGTTTCTGGAGGAGCTAACTCCTAAACCAAGAGTTGTATGTCCTTGAGAAAGATAGATGTAACACCTCATTGTTGCATCTTGAAGAAGAATCACCACCCGCAGGTCTTCAGATTATGCTGAATATCCTTATTTCAGGATTTTTCCTTATTTCAGGAAATTCTGTTTCTGGAGGAGCTAACGCCTAAACCAGGAGTTCTATGTCCTTGAGAAAGATAGATGTAACACCTAAATGTTGCATCTTGAAGAAGAATCACCACCGGAGGCCTTCAGATTCTGCTGAATATCCTTATTTCAGGAAATGCTGTTTCTGGAGGAGCTAACGCCTAAACCAGGAGTTGTATGTCCTAGAGAAAGATAGATGTAACACCTCAATGTTGCATCTTGAAGAAGAACCACCACCTGCGGGCCTTCGGATTCTGCTGAATATCCTTATTTCAGGATTTTCCCTTATTCTAGGAAATGTTGTTTATAGAGGATCTAACGCCTACACCAGGAGTTATATGTCCTTGAGAAAGTTAGATGTAACACCTCAATTTTGCATCTTGAAGAAGAATCACCACCTGCGGGCCTTCAGATTCTGCTGAATATCCTTATTTGAGAGCATTAGGGTAAACGGTTTTGCTGAAGTCGTTCTTCTATACAAAAAGCAAGGTTTAGAATATTATTTTGATCTTCTCAATGGACCAACTTATACTGAGATGGTAAAGGAATTCTGGATGAAAGCCTCTGTTATTACAAGGGATGTTTATGACAGGAAGGTCAAGGAAAAGATGAAGGAAAATCCTGAGTTCAAAGAGAGAACACCAGAAGAAATGGGATTAAGGTCTTTTATCTCTACAGAGATTGAATCCTTCGTGGCTGGATTCAGAATCTATATCAGACTCTCCCATATTCTTGAGGCTCAGAAGCTCAAGCGTGATGGTGTAATAATCAAACACTCTGATGAAGCAGGTCCTGATGTGGATGAATATCTATTCAAACCTAAGACCAATCCTAAGGACAAGTTTGAATGGACAAACAATTGCAAGATCATCTACAAGATCTTGATTGAAAGTATTCTGTCCAAATTGGGAGGCACAGATCAAATATCTAGTGTTCAGAAGCTGTTTACGTTTAATGTTGCAAAAGGAAATATTGTGGAGAGTTGAAGTTCTAAAATTGTCAATAGTACTACATTAAGATACTTAAAGCTGGTGCAGTGCTTGTGGAAGCTTGCGCTGCATTATTGCATATAAAATTAGCCTGAGATTCTGATGGGTGATATAGGATGAGGTTAAACTGCTCTGATGATGGTTGATTCTCAGAAAGGTCAATGACTTTCTCAGAATTAACTCCTTTTAAAATCTTATCAAAAGCATGTTTAACTCTAATTTCAGAAGCTAGTGAAGCACAGTGCTTGTCAGAAGTTCTAAAATTGTCAATAGTACTACATTAAGATACTTAAAGCTGGTGAAGAACAGTGCTTGTCAGAAGCTAGTGATAGAAGCTAGTGAAGCACAGTGCTTGTCAGAAGTTCTAAAATCCTTATTTCACTGTGCTTCACTAGCTTCTGGTGTTCTTCACTAGCTTTTTCATGAATTCAGCATGTGCTTCTATCACTCTCTTTGCTTCACTATCTCTGACATGTACAAGCCAACTTTCACCAATACCTTTCTCAGATTCTCTGAGTAACACAGGATGTGTTGGATGAACTATCTCATTGTTCTTCCGTTTAATGTTGAACTTTTTTCTAAGCTTATGCAGGATGAGTTTGAAATGAGTATGATGGGAGAGTTGAAGTTCTTTCTTGGTATTCAAATAAATCAAGCAGAGAAAGGAACATTCATTCATCAATCCAAATATATAAAGGATCTTCTGAAGAAGTTCAACTTAGAAGATTGCAAACCCATGAATACTCCAATGCATCCTACATCAAGTCTAGGCAAAGAAGAGTCTGAAGGCAAGGTTGATCAGAAGCTGTATAGAGGTATGATTGGATCTCTTCTTTATCTAACTGCCTCAAGACCTGACATTTTATTCAGTGTGTGTTTGTGTGCAAGATTTCAATCAGATCCTAGAGAATCTCATCTCACTGCTGTGAAGAGAATCTTTAGGTATTTGAAAGCTACTTGTAACATTGGATTACTGTATCAGAAATCCAATGACTACAAGCTGATTGGATTCTGTGATGCTGACTATGCTGGTGATAGAATTGAAAGAAAATCCACCAGTGGTAACTGCCAGTTTATTGGTGAGTATTTAATTTCATGGGCCAGTAAAAGGCAAACCACTATAGCTATGTCAACAGCAGAAGCTGAATATATATCAGCAGCTAAATGTTGTACACAACTACTTTGGATGAAATATCAATTGGAAGATTATCAAATCAGCAGTAACAATATTCCTTTATATTGTGACAATACTGCAGCTATTTGTTGGAGTAAGCCCTAAGAGCCAATCTATTTTCATAGTATTTGCTTTAGGAGTTTGAATATAAATATGGCATTTCTTTATTATGTATGTAAGGTTGCAAAATAATAAAGTCCCTAGAATAGAAAGTCCGTTTAATAATTAAGTATGACTTAATCATGAGATAATATTAAACATAAGGACACTATTCTTAAAGTATCCGTAGTCGAGTTTTATCATGAATTGGGATAATGATAAAACATAGAGACTATTATGAAGATAGACTGATGATCGCATCTCATGGATCATAGGATAAGGAGTTATCAAGTCTTGACATAGGTATAAGAAATATTAGGAGTAATATTTATACCGGATTGACCCGCTATGAGAGTACTACATGCAAAGTTATGCAAAGTGTCATAAGTTACTCTCATGGTGATAATGGTGTAAGCCGCCCTTAGACCTGACACCACTATGTACCCTAGATGTGGAGTCAAGTGCTTTGTTACTGATCTAACGTTGTCCGTAACAGGATGACCATAAAGGCAGTTAATGGGTACTTCACAAAGCATGCTGAGGGACAGTAGTGTCCTAGATGGAATTTACCAATCCTGCATAACAGGATAAATGTCATGGGCCCAATATTGAACTGGACAAAGATGACACCAAGTATGCTTTGTGTTCAATATAGACATAACGGGCAAAGGGGTAATTGTACACATTGATATTATCACTAGAGGTTGTGTTTAGATCACATGTTAATTTCTCATAACTTGGGTAGCAATGATGTGTTGCTAGATACCGCTCATTGTTTATTATATTAAATAGAGGATTTAATATAATTGCCAACGTTATAGAAACCTACAAGGGTCACACACATAAGAACGGTATAATGTGAGATTGGAACACCGTAAGGTACGGTGCACCTCAGAGAAATAAGGAAATATGATAAGGGTATCATGGTAATTAAATAAGTGTATCATAATTTGTTATGAAAAAGAAAGCACTCATGTGTACATGACACATGGGGGGTGCGTTTCTTAAAAGATTTATTTAATTAAAAAGGTTTAGAAAATTTGTGGCCCAATGACAAATAGTTTGTCTTGGTGCACAAGACAAGAGGTTCTATAAATAGAACCCTTGTGAATGAGAAAAATACACTTGTGTGTATTTCTTGAGAAATAGAAAAACCTAAATCCTTATTTTCTTGCCTCCACTCACAAAAGACCTTCATCCTCTTGAGCTAGCACTCTCTTGAAGGTTCCTGTTCGTGTGGACTAGTTAGAGGCGTCACAACTTTGACGCTCGTGATCAAAATCGGTGGTGACTTGTACGTGACTAGTTCGTGACTTGTTCGTGACTTGTACGTGACTTGTTCGTGACTTGTACGTGACTTGCTCGTGATTCAAAGCCTCATCACCAGCTGTTCGTGAAAAGAAAGGGATTTTCTACAAGAGGTAAAAATCCTAAACACAAACTCATGCCCATTCGTAAGGATCTCTAAAGGAAAATTTTTAAATTCCGCTGCTTTATCGTCACTATTTTCCTTCAGTGGTATCAGAGCCACTTACGAATCCATGAGATTGATGTTTGTTTAAAATTCATGAATTCAGTTTTAATATGATTAAAACGGTTAATAAAGGATTAAAATTGAGCAATTAAAATTTGGCATCTATTTGTTTGAAAATTGATGGTTAACATTGAAACGGCTTCGGAATCCGACAATTGTATGGTGAAGCAGCGATATGTTAATTGTCATAGGTTTATACAAATAAGATTGATCAATACTTATATATGATGTAATATCCCACGTTCTAATTCGTTTAAATTAATTTAAATTAGAGAAGGTCTAATGAAATTAATTTTAAACTAAGGTAATTAATTAAATTAAGTCTTGGTATTTAAGATTATGTGTGGGTATTAGTAACAATCCACTAAGACCAAATCACTTAACCAATGTCTTAATACTATACTAACCTTAATTAATTAATCCAAATTCAAAACTCCCTCCTAATGACTCATGCCTATGACTCACCTTTCCACTATGGTCAAATGCATCCCTAATGCAACACCTCATTAGCATGAAGTGACTCACTAATCCACTACTCCCTTAAGCTCCTATCACATGCAAGACTAAGCTTCATTTTCTATTATCTTACATGCTGAAGAATTCAGCAAGTTTCTCTCTTCCTCCCACTCTCCCACGCCATATGCCAACAACAAGTAGAGAAACAACAAATTTCCAATCACCATAAATAATCACATGTTGCTAGCTACCAAAAACCTCACCCTCCTCTCTATCACATGCAACATCAAAACAATGAAACACCTCAGGAATCCTTACCTCAGAATCAGAATCACTCTCCATTTCGAATTCCTAAACCATCACATGCAACATAACAACAACAACCCTAATTTCATTGTTTTCCATAACCAATTAGAATCACATGCAAGGCAAACCTTATACTGTCCCTACTCACCTCATAACCACTATATATAGAGCCTCATTTCTGTAGAATCATTCATCTAAACACCATCAAATTCGTAGAGCAAAAGAATCAAGGGTTTCAAGTGTTCAAAATTCCAAATCGTGCTCTGGAGTTCGTGGGGCTTTAGGAAAGGTTGCTGTAGCTGTAGAGGAACTCAGAAGCAAGGTTTAAAGCTTCATTCCAGGTGGGTTCTTAGGCTAGTTTAGTTAGATTCCCATAAATTAAACTTTTGCATGTTAACATAGGAAAAATTAGGGAATTGTTGTGTGAGGGGAATTAACTCCCAAATTTCCCTCCATTCTATCTTATATTATGTAGTTTATGTCTCTGCACTATATCAAATGAGGAATGTAGGTGAAACTATGATAATTTTGATGATTTTCGCAAAACAGGGGCCTTTCTGCATGAACTCGCCATGGCGGATTGCTGGCGAGCACTCATGGCGAATAGAAGGTTCTGGGCTGAAGAACTTCGCCATGGCGGGCACTTGCTCGCCAGGCGAGTTGTTTAGGTCAGAACCTGGATTTCGCCATGGCGGACTAGCATTTCGCCATAGCGAGATTGTACAGAATGACCTGTAATCCTGCCATGGCGAACAGGTAACTCGCCGTGGCGAGCTTACACAGAACAGCCTGCAACTTTTGAATTTCAAACTGATTTAATCGCTCGTTTTATTTCCTCATCTGAGATAGATAAATTGCAGAAATGTAACTGGCATAATGTTAAATAGAATGTTAATCACAGATGATCTTAGGGTATAATCTAGATTTAATTAAGTTTGTATGTTCCCCGGGATTTGGAAATTCATGGTAGTAATAACACAATTTAGTATCAGTCAGTTAAGAGCGAATGATATCGCACTATGGACTCCCAATGGGATAATCCATTAGGTTATGACTATGTGAGCTTCATGCCGTGACCGAATCGGTTGACGGATATGGCAGGCCTCTGAGACCTGCTCACCTCAGAGTGTCCTAGTGTTAAAATGAATAAGATATGCTTTGTGATACACCTTTATTTACGCTTATGATTTATGATAATATGTTAGTATGTATGACTGATTAGGTTTCCCCGGTGTAGTCACCTTAGGAGGGTAGTAGGACTCACTGAGGCTTAGTTGTCTCACCCCACTCCAAACAATTTTTTTCAGATAAGCAGGTTGGTTAAGGTATGCTGGTTGGTGTGCTTGCAGCTGTGCTTGGAGATGGCATTTCTTTCATGCATTTCTAGTTGTTTTGCGTTGTTTATTTCTATTCAATAATGTTTTGTTGTACTAGTTTCTTTCGTTTCCGCTGAACTTTGTATCCTTGTGTTAATCAGCACCTGCGTGTGCTTAAATTTCAATTTGTAATAATGATGTACTCAGTTATCGGTTATAATATTTCACTGATATTCTAGATATTTCATGTGGGGTGTTATAATTGGTATCAGAGCAGGTCGATTCAGATCGTGCCAGAGTTCATTAATATTACTATCCGAATCCCAGTATTTGTCTGGATTTCTAACATCTGTTCTAGGTGTCATGTCACTTTAAGCCTAGCTAACTTGACTTGATATTGGCAGTTAGAGCACTATGTCAGGAGCAAGACGAGGACCTGGAAGGCCTAGAAGGAACGTTGCTGATGATGATGATGAACCTGAGATGTACGGAGATGCTAATGCAAACATGTGGGCTGAAATGATGCAACAGCAGCAGCAGTTCCAAGCTCAGCAGGCCCAGCAGCATCAAGAATTCATGAATATGTTTCAACAACATATGAACAATCCTCCCCCTCAGCAGCAAGGATCTAGCGCTGCATTCAGAGAGTTCTGCCGCATGAGTCCGCCGGAGTTCTTCGGAGAATACAACCCAGCGAAAGCCAGGGAATGGATTCAACGAATGAGTGGAATCCTTGAATCCATGGATTGCACTGAAGTTGACAAGGTAACATTCGTCTCCCGCTTCTTTAGGGGCGACGCGTGTCACTGGTGGGATGGAACCAAGGCGTATATGGAGGCCAGTCAGATGGAGGTGAATTGGGAAAATTTCCGACGTCTCTTCGTTGGACATTATATCCCAGAGAGCTACCAATTCCAGATGGAACGTGAACTGACGGAACTAAAGCAGGGAAGTATGTCGGTGGCGGAGTATACCATGAAGTTTAATGAGCTGGTCAGATATGTGATGGATGGGAATGATGCTCCCAGTGAATCATGGAAGATGAAGAAGTATAGGTTCGGGCTGAGAGCTGACATAGCCCACGATGTCTCTATGCAGCACATCACTACCTTTGGTGATTTGGTGCAAAAGAGCTATCATGCTGAAGCTGATCTGGGTAACATACACAAGGAGCGTAGTGAAGCTTTTCAGAAGAAGAAGGATTCTGGAAAGTTCAACCTGCAAGTAAGAACCAAGGGCACCACAAGCAAAGGGAAACAGAGCTATCCCCAGCGCTCACCGAGAAACTGTGCTGAATGTGGTTTCCCTCACAGTGGGGAATGCATGAAGGGGAAGAACATGTGTTACTATTGTAAGCAGCCTGGCCATTACAAGCACGAATGCCCTAAGCTGAAAAGACAAGGAGATTCCAGCGGTGCCTCCAAAAGCAAAGGTCGGGTATACTCACTTGACGGTGAGAATGTCAAATCTAATAATGCTTTGATTATGGATGTATGCATGTTAGGACAATCTGAAGTTTTAGTTTTGTTTGATTGTGGAGCCACTAACTCATTCATAGCCGTTGACTGCGTTCAGCGACTGCAATTACCCTCTGTACCTTTAATTCCCCCTATGACTGTGGCTGTCGCTACAGGTGGTAAGGTTACTTCAAAACGTGTCTGCCAGAACTGTCCAGTTCTTGTAGGCAGTAAAGTTTACAACATCGATCTGATCTGTCTGCCTCTGAAGGATATAGATGTAGTCCTAGGCATGGATTGGCTCTCCGCCAATACCGTGTATATAGGATGTGCTGAAAAGAACTTGTTCATTCCGCAAGAAACTTCTGCCGAGAGTAGAGCACTCACAGCTTTGCTCCAGAATACTCATCAGATGATCCAATACTTAGGAGCCAGCTGTAAGTGTTTCAGTGTTTTGCTTACCGTTGATTCGGAGTCTAGCTTATGCCCCGGTGATATACCAATTGTCAGCGAGTTTTTAGATGTCTTCCCAGACGATATCATGAGTTTACCTCCTGAAAGGGAAATCGAGTTTTCTATCGATCTTGTACCTGGGTCCCAGCCCATATCTGTTGCCCCATATAGGATGTCTCCCTTAGAGCTTCATGAACTCAAGTCTCAGCTAGAAGAGCTACTTCAGAAACACTTCATCAGGCCGAGTGTCTCACCTTGGGGAGCACCGGTGTTACTCGTTAAAAAGAAGGATGGTAGTATGCGTTTGTGCATAGACTATCGTCAACTCAACAAGGTCACAATCAAGAACAAGTATCCCCTACCTAGGATTGATGACCTGTTGGATCAACTCAGAGGTGCTACCGTCTTCTCCAAGATTGATCTTCGATCTGGATACCATCAGATCCGTATCAAGTCCTCGGATGTTTCCAAGACAGCGTTCAGGACTCGTTATGGACACTATGAATTCTTAGTCATGCCATTCGGTTTGACCAACGCTCCAGCCGTCTTCATGGATTACTTGAACCGTATCTTCCAACCCTACTTGGACAAGTTTGTGGTTATCTTCATAGATGACATTCTGATCTATTCTAAGGATCCGCAGGAGCATGCTGTGCACTTGAGGATCGTTTTGGAGGTGCTTAGAGAAAAGCAGTTGTACGCCAAATTCAGCAAGTGTGAATTTTGGCTATCGGAGGTTAAGTTCTTAGGGCATGTCATATCGCAAGGCGGTGTGTCTGTCGACCCATCTAAAGTGGAAGCTGTGTTGAACTGGGAAAGGCCCAGAAGTGTAACGGAAGTTAGGAGTTTCCTCGGTTTGGCAGGTTATTACCGGAGATTCATTCTAGGATTTTCGGAGATTGCTCTGCCATTAACTCGTTTAACCAAGAAGGATGCAGTGTTTGATTGGGATGCCGCTTGTGAATGGAGCTTCACAACTCTGAAGGAAAAACTAACCACAGCACCAGTGTTAGTAATTCCTGATCCTAATCGGAAGTATGTCGTGTACTGTGACGCATCTCATAAGGGACTTGGATGTGTACTCATGCAAGATGGTGCAGTTGTAGCTTATGCATCAAGGCAGCTAAAACCTCATGAGCAGAATTACCCTACCCATGATCTGGAGTTAGCAGCCATTATCTTTGCACTCAAAATCTGGAGACATCATCTGTATGGAGTGCAGTTTGATCTGTTCAGTGATCACAAGAGTCTGAAGTACTTGTTTGATCAAAAGGAGTTGAACATGAGGCAGCGACGTTGGATGGAGTACCTCAAAGATTTTGATTTCAATCTCAACTACCATCCAGGAAAGGCCAATGTTGTGGCAGATGCTCTAAGCAGAAAGACATTGTATGCATCGGAGTTACTAATGCAACAGTGCGGTCTGTATGAGAAGTTTAGAGATCTCAATCTGAATGTGATATATCGTAAGAGCGGTATCCGCATCAACAGAATCGAAGTGTCCTGTGAGTTACGCCCTAGTATTGTGCAGGCTCAGCGGGATGATGTAGAGTTACAGAAGAGAGTGAACCATCCGGAGTTCTCAGTAGCCACGGACGGTGCTATCCTCTATGAAGGCAGACTTTGTGTACCTCAGAATGATGAGTTGAAGCGGTTGATTCTAGGAGAGGCACACAAGAGTGGATTTTCAATTCACCCTGGATCCACCAAGATGTACCATGATTTGAAGGAGAACTATTGGTGGCCTAACATGAAGGCAGAGATTGCTGAATTCGTGTCCAGGTGTATTGTTTGTCAACAGGTGAAGATTGAACATCAGAAACCTGGAGGACTGTTACAACCGTTGGATATTCCAGAGTGGAAATGGGAACACATCACTATGGATTTTGTAGGGGGACTGCCACGTAACCAGAGAGGTCAAGATTCGATCTGGGTAATCGTGGACAGGTTAACGAAGTCAGCTCATTTCATTCCAGTAAAATCCACCTACAAGGCCCCGCAATATGCAGCCATCTTCATGGAGCAGATTGTAAGGCTGCATGGTGTACCTTTGAGTATCGTGTCGGATAGAGACCCGATTTTCACGTCAAGGTTTTGGAAAGCATTCCAGAATGCGATGGGGACTCGACTGAAGATGAGTACATCGCATCATCCTCAGACTGATGGTCAGTCAGAAAGGACTATTCAGACCCTTGAGGATATGCTTCGAGCTTGTATCTTGGAAGATGGTGGTGCTTGGAGCAACCATCTGCATTTGATTGAGTTTGCTTACAATAACAGTTACCATGCCAGTATCGGTATGGCACCTTATGAAGCGCTGTACGGTCGGAAGTGTAGGACCCCTCTTTGTTGGACAGAAGTTGGTGATCGTGGATTCTTGGGACCAGATATAGTCCAAGAGACCACTTTAAAGATCAAAACCATTCGAGATAAGTTGAAAGTTGCTCAGAGTCGGCAAAAGAGTTACGCTGACCGTAGAAGGAGACCTTTGGAATTTCAGGAAGGTGATCATGTGTTTCTGAAAGTTACTCCTAAGTTGGGTTTGCGAGGTGCATTCAAAACCAAAAAGCTCTGTCCAAGATTCATTGGACCTTATCAGATTCTTCGACGCGTCGGTCCTGTAGCCTATCAGTTAGCTCTACCTCCTTCTATGTCAGGGTTACACGACGTGTTTCATGTGTCTCAGCTTCGGAAATTCATTCCTGATCCTTTTCATCCAGTGGAACTTGAGCAGATTGATCTCCAACCCGATCTAACCTATCAGCCAGATCCTGTCCGGATTGTTGAACGTGATGCGAAAGTTCTTCGTAACAAGAGAATTCCAATTGTCAAGGTTGAATGGGCTCAGTCTCCTGATGGTGAATTCACATGGGAACTAGAGTCAGACATGCGGAAGAGTTATCCTTATCTTTTTACGAGGTAATTTCTTAATTTCGAGGACGAAATTTCTTTAAGGGGGGGTAGGTTGTAATATCCCACGTTCTAATTCGTTTAAATTAATTTAAATTAGAGAAGGTCTAATGAAATTAATTTTAAACTAAGGTAATTAATTAAATTAAGTCTTGGTATTTAAGATTATGTGTGGGTATTAGTAACAATCCACTAAGACCAAATCACTTAACCAATGTCTTAATACTATACTAACCTTAATTAATTAATCCAAATTCAAAACTCCCTCCTAATGACTCATGCCTATGACTCACCTTTCCACTATGGTCAAATGCATCCCTAATGCAACACCTCATTAGCATGAAGTGACTCACTAATCCACTACTCCCTTAAGCTCCTATCACATGCAAGACTAAGCTTCATTTTCTATTATCTTACATGCTGAAGAATTCAGCAAGTTTCTCTCTTCCTCCCACTCTCCCACGCCATATGCCAACAACAAGTAGAGAAACAACAAATTTCCAATCACCATAAATAATCACATGTTGCTAGCTACCAAAAACCTCACCCTCCTCTCTATCACATGCAACATCAAAACAATGAAACACCTCAGGAATCCTTACCTCAGAATCAGAATCACTCTCCATTTCGAATTCCTAAACCATCACATGCAACATAACAACAACAACCCTAATTTCATTGTTTTCCATAACCAATTAGAATCACATGCAAGGCAAACCTTATACTGTCCCTACTCACCTCATAACCACTATATATAGAGCCTCATTTCTGTAGAATCATTCATCTAAACACCATCAAATTCGTAGAGCAAAAGAATCAAGGGTTTCAATGTGTTCAAAATTCCAAATCGTGCTCTGGAGTTCGTGGGGCTTTAGGAAAGGTTGCTGTAGCTGTAGAGGAACTCAGAAGCAAGGTTTAAAGCTTCATTCCAGGTGGGTTCTTAGGCTAGTTTAGTTAGATTCCCATAAATTAAACTTTTGCATGTTAACATAGGAAAAATTAGGGAATTGTTGTGTGAGGGGAATTAACTCCCAAATTTCCCTCCATTCTATCTTATATTATGTAGTTTATGTCTCTGCACTATATCAAATGAGGAATGTAGGTGAAACTATGATAATTTTGATGATTTTCGCAAAACAGGGGCCTTTCTGCATGAACTCGCCATGGCGGATTGCTGGCGAGCACTCATGGCGAATAGAAGGTTCTGGGCTGAAGAACTTCGCCATGGCGGGCACTTGCTCGCCAGGCGAGTTGTTTAGGTCAGAACCTGGATTTCGCCATGGCGGACTAGCATTTCGCCATAGCGAGATTGTACAGAATGACCTGTAATCCTGCCATGGCGAACAGGTAACTCGCCGTGGCGAGCTTACACAGAACAGCCTGCAACTTTTGAATTTCAAACTGATTTAATCGCTCGTTTTATTTCCTCATCTGAGATAGATAAATTGCAGAAATGTAACTGGCATAATGTTAAATAGAATGTTAATCACAGATGATCTTAGGGTATAATCTAGATTTAATTAAGTTTGTATGTTCCCCGGGATTTGGAAATTCATGGTAGTAATAACACAATTTAGTATCAGTCAGTTAAGAGCGAATGATATCGCACTATGGACTCCCAATGGGATAATCCATTAGGTTATGACTATGTGAGCTTCATGCCGTGACCGAATCGGTTGACGGATATGGCAGGCCTCTGAGACCTGCTCACCTCAGAGTGTCCTAGTGTTAAAATGAATAAGATATGCTTTGTGATACACCTTTATTTACGCTTATGATTTATGATAATATGTTAGTATGTATGACTGATTAGGTTTCCCCGGTGTAGTCACCTTAGGAGGGTAGTAGGACTCACTGAGGCTTAGTTGTCTCACCCCACTCCAAACAATTTTTTTCAGATAAGCAGGTTGGTTAAGGTATGCTGGTTGGTGTGCTTGCAGCTGTGCTTGGAGATGGCATTTCTTTCATGCATTTCTAGTTGTTTTGCGTTGTTTATTTCTATTCAATAATGTTTTGTTGTACTAGTTTCTTTCGTTTCCGCTGAACTTTGTATCCTTGTGTTAATCAGCACCTGCGTGTGCTTAAATTTCAATTTGTAATAATGATGTACTCAGTTATCGGTTATAATATTTCACTGATATTCTAGATATTTCATGTGGGGTGTTATATATGATATAAGTGATCTTGATGCAAAACAATGTATTGGATACATCGTTCATGATTTCGTTCAATAAAACAAATTATGAAAGATATTTGATATTATATTGATTCGTGATAATTTGCTTTGGAATCCGACATTAGTATGGTGAAGCAATGACATGTTAATCAATCGTATCGAATTTCGGTCATAAAAGGTTTTGACGGCACGAAATTCTGCATTAGGATTCGCGAAAAACTAGGTTTTTTCGCACGGGCCTGCGCGGGGCGCAGGGCATCTGCGCGGGGCGCAGATGGCAGAACCAAAATTGGCTCTATGCTGTGTACCTGCGCGGGGCGCAGGACATCTGCGCGGGGCGCAGATCGCAGCTCCAATTTTGCCCGTTCGCCAAAATTTTAATTTTAATTAATTCACTCGACCCGAATTGATAATAATAATAAATATGTTTATTGTTATGATTAATGATGATGATCAATTAAGGGTGGCACAAATGTTGTGTCATTAAAATTAGGATTTGCAAAACGTATCAAGTGTTGATACGAAAGGTAGATGATAAATATATTTAATTTTGAAATCGTTTCAAAATTATAGAAATATCTTTTAAAATTGTTTTAAAAGAAAATATCATTAATTTGGAAATATTTTATTCAAAAATGTTTTGATTAAATAATTTTCCATATTTGACAAATATATTTAATTTTAAAATCGTTTCAAAATTATAGAAATATCTTTTAAAATTGTTTTAAAAGATAATATCATAAATTTGGAAATATTTTATTCAAAAATGTTTTGATTAAATAATTTTCCATATTTGGAGAGTTGTCAAAAGATTTGATTCTACTTTAAAATAATGTTGTTTATTTTGGCAAATTTTGATTCGAAATATTTAATTGCGAATTAAATATTTGAAACAAACTTACCTGATTTGATCAATCACCGGATTTAATTAATTATGAGACTTTAATAATAATAAAGTTTGTTTGTTATTATTATACTTGATGATCGGTTATGGCCTTAGTTTATTTATTTTATTGCATTTGGTTTAATAAATACGGCCTGCGTGTCGTGCCTTATCTCTATTCTCTATATTCTCTTCTCATCCACTCCCTCGTATGTAAAACGAGTATTCTTTTATATTATTATGTAATATTATGAAGAAGAAGAACAATGGAGGTCAACCTTGGAGATCATGCTTGGAGAAGTATAGATCGTTTTAGGTTAGATTAGGTTCTCTCATTGGCTTGGGAGAACAAATGCGCTAGGGGCCATAACTGTTTCATTCTATTTATTTATGTATGTTGATGCATGTTTATTTGTATGTATGTTGATGCATGTGAGAGCGTTTAATATGTTAAACAAGCCGGTGAGATCAAACTAATTAAAATCCCTCAAGAGACACATAAGAGATTATTAAAGAAGATATGGGTTCGTCCAACGCGAAGTATATTTTTCTTTAATAATAAAATATGTGGATATTAAGTTTATGCTTTCCAGATTTTAGAACTCGTCAAGACTAATTTCAAACATTGTGCGTTCGTCCAACGCGAAGTGCATGTTTTACATTGGTAAGGCGCGATGGGATAATTGTAATATCCAATTTCTAAAATGATGGGTCGAACTTAACTAAACTAAAATATAATAAGATTATATATGTTTAGAAGCAAGCATTGGGAATGGTCCATAAGATGGATTGGAATAAGGAGTTATTCACCCAATGGATATATTCGAGAATTGTATGAGATACAATTGGAAGGAGTTCCTACCTAAACAATCATGTTTTGGGGGATTAGCCAACGCTAACTCAAAATGTGGTGAAATATGGATCTCGATCCACTAGAAAATCTTCCAACGGGATTTTCCGAATCAAATGATGAGGGTCATTTGTTTTGAGTAAAATAGTGGGAGCGTATTTAATTAAAGACCAAATTAAATATGATTTAGTCATAATATTTTACATATCTTTGTAAATAGAAATACAATACATATTAAGTTGTCCTTATGAAGGACAAGATTTTCAGAAAGGAGTTTCTGTATTGGTACAAATTGAGAATTGTTCTCAAATGCGAGAAAACTATAAGTCTTGAACTATAAACTATGAACAACCTACTATAACTAGATTGAAAATGGATACTTGTTAGAAGCATCAAGTTGACATCTAGATATAGAATATATAATAAATGATGTGATCATTCAATCTCAAGAAAGATCTTTTTGAAAGAACTTTAAGAGTATAATAAATTTCTCAACGGATCAAAGAGTTGATCATAGGTTCAATCCAACAAATTATAATGGAATAGATATAGACAAAATTGTTTTGAATATCTACCAGAATTTGTTGAGTTGAATGAGAATAAATTTGCACTATCAAAGATTTGAGATATAAATAAGATTTATATTCCTCTTATTTGAATAGTACAAAATGGTTGTCAAAGTAGAACGGCTATGGTTAGACCATGCTTGGAAGAGTCAAACCAAAAGTATGAAGTAAGACTTCAATAATGCACATATTGTTGTAGAAAGTCAGAATTTCTATTTCTACATCAAAAAGTATATGATACAAGATGTTGAATCTCAATTTTTCGAAAATAGAGATGCTTAAAGAATTAGAACATTGGCTATAATTTTAAGTCAACCCATATCTAGAATGAAAATTGTTTCATTGATAATGAGAGCTTATGCAATGACTTAAAATCGAGTTTGAAATGGAACACAATAATTGTTATTGAATTCCATCTAGTAATAGAAATAGCAATTGTATATCTTGTATTGACAATATATATGAATTGTAGCCTTAAATGATAAGACAAGTAATGGTCCTATCATTTAAGCAAAGTCTTCTATACTATTACTCTAAGTCAAGTGATGGACTAGGGTTCCATGGTCTTGATAGGGTTATCTATAACAATCGTCATAAGAGCCAAATATGATTTGGACCTTAAATATATCAAGAGCATTGTTGTTTAGTACAAATATTCGATGTGTCAATAAAATAACACATGTCCTATTTGAACAATATACATGAGATGTATGTCGACCACTAAACATATTTGGTATATTGAGTTTATTTTACTTCATTAACATTGATGATCAAAATCATTAAATGTTGGTGGGTGTATGACACCAATTAAGAAATCTTTGAATTTGTCAAAGAAATTCAACAATGAAGAAAATAGAACTCGACAAAAGTATTTAAGTTATATGAATGAGTCATATCAGTAAATACTTAATTAAAGGACTATAATTACTATTTTATCACATCATGTTTGACATGATTTAAGGATAGTTTAATTGTATATTGACTCTTTCTATAAATCTCTTTACTTATAATTAATCTTCACCCACAATTAGTTTCCTTTTAAAATGATCATAAAGACACCATATGCGATATGGAGGTAAGAGTACCAAGTTTGTCTTTATGAGAATTTTGGATTAAAATTTATTAGATAAATTTAATTCCAAATGAATGAATAAATAAGTGTTAGTATCCTAAAGAAGGGGACATTGGTCCTATATCACTCTTAAGGACAAAAGTTGTTTTGTTGCTAGGTTTGAAACATTCCTCTAGTGGGAGTGTGTCTCTAAAAGAGACAGTGGGAGTGATATAGAACTTGAATAAATTCAAGTACCACAAAACGTATTTATTTAAAAGGGAATGCAAACCGGTTCCTCAATGGTGTTGAAGAACCATTGTTTTAAAGTTGCACAAATCCAAGATAAGTCTAACATATCACACATGGCTGCAAGGCATGGTTTTATCATAACTCAGCAATGTGATATGATTCTCATGGAAGATGAGTCTTTGACTTTCTAAAAGGTCGTAAGACGATCTAGATTATGAGAAGTGGCTAAATGCCATGAAATCTCATAGAGAATCCATATACACTAACCTTATGTGAATAATGGTTATTTCTTCAAGATGAGTAAGACTCATACGATGAAAATGAGTATTCTTTTCGAACACTGATATGGATGGTATTAAGAATACCTTATAATATTTGATTTCTTCTGCTAAATGTTGTACTACATGTTTTGGTAGATGGATAACAAAGTTGCATTCCTTAATTAGAATGACCTCATATATATGTGTTGGACATATACGTAAGGGTTTTGTTGATCCAAATGATGCTAGAAAGGTATATAACTTGTAGCTATCTAATTTTGATTAGATAGAGTTTTCAGAAAAATTAAATTATTGTTTGTTCCTTTTATGAAGTTTTATGAAAACAAATTAACAAGGACAAAGCTATCTAATTTTGATTAGATCGAATAAATTTGAATATTTGTTCCTTTTGAAAGTTTTATGGAAAACAAATGAAGGATAAATATAAATCTTGTGCATACAAAGTTTTAGTGGGAGTGATGATATCTGATATCATATTAATCATCAAGACAATTTTCTTATACATGTGAGACATGACTAGGAAAATAACTCTTGATGAAACACTTAGGCAAAAATTCCTAAAGAGTTAGGAATAACATATGTACCAAAATTGAAATTAGTGTTTGACACTAACTTTTCTTCAAGAATATCCCAAAGGACCTTAAAAGAACTAAGGCCTATTTCTTGAAATAGAGAGGTATGGGAAGGATCATTATAAGGAA
Organism: Trifolium repens; assembly: GCA_030408175.1. NCBI lineage: Eukaryota > Viridiplantae > Streptophyta > Magnoliopsida > Fabales > Fabaceae > Trifolium > Trifolium repens. The sequence continues at coordinate 33,953,471 of CP125838.1, read as the reverse complement.
GTTATAATGAAGGAAGTTTCCATACCAATGTATTGTATATCATAGCTGAATACAAGCATTGAAAGCTATAAGATAAGCTTCTTAATATGTTTGTTTCAGTTAAATAAGTTGAGTATTTAAGATTGGATCGTATGGCTCATGATTGAGCTAAAGCTATGTTTCCGGTGTTACAAGAAACACTTGAGAATAGATCTCACCGACGATTCATGAATATACTTAGATACTTATATATTTTGATAGAGATCGAAATAGAAAGTTGGAAGATACGTAAGATACCAACATAGGAAATTGTTCCTTATCCACTAACAAAGCCGCTTGCGCAGTTGAAGCATGATGGGCATACTAAAGTCTATAGGTATTGAGAGTAACCTAGATTGGCTTTAGTGCTAGTGGGAGATTGTTGGAGTAAGCCCTAAGAGCCAATCTATTTTCATAGTATTTGCTTTAGGAGTTTGAATATAAATATGGCATTTCTTTATTATGTTTGTAAGGTTGCAAAATAATAAAGTCCCTAGAATAGAAAGTCCGTTTAATAATTAAGTATGACTTAATCATGAGATAATATTAAACATAAGGACACTATTCTTAAAGTATCCGTAGTCGAGTTTTATCATGAATTGGGATAATGATAAAACATAGAGACTATTATGAAGATAGACTGATGATCGCATCTCATGGATCATAGGATAAGGAGTTATCAAGTCTTGACATAGGTATAAGAAATATTAGGAGTAATATTTATACCGGATTGACCCGCTATGAGAGTACTACATGCAAAGTTATGCAAAGTGTCATAAGTTACTCTCATGGTGATAATGGTGTAAGCCGCCCTTAGACCTGAAACCACTATGTACCCTAGATGTGGAGTCAAGTGCTTTGTTACTGATCTAACGTTGTCCGTAACAGGATGACCATAAAGGCAGTTAATGGGTACTTCACAAAGCATGCTGAGGGACAGTAGTGTCCTAGATGGAATTTGCCAATCCTGCATAACAGGATAAATGTCATGGGCCCAATATTGAACTGGACAAAGATGACACCAAGTATGCTTTGTGTTCAATATAGACATAAGGGGCAAAGGGGTAATTGTACACATTGATATTATCACTAGAGGTTGTGTTTAGATCACATGTTAATTTCTCATAACTTGGGTAGCAATGATGTGTTGCTAGATACCGCTCATTGTTTATTATATTAAATAGAGGATTTAATATAATTGTCAACGTTATAGAAACCTACAAGGGTCACACACATAAGAACAGTATAATGTGAGATTGGAACACCGTAAGGTACGGTGCACCTCAGAGAAATAAGGAAATATGATAAGGGTATCATGGTAATTAAATAAGTGTATCATAATTTGTTATGAAAAAGAAAGCACTCATGTGTACATGACACATGGGGGGTGCGTTTCTTAAAAGATTTATTTAATTAAAAAGGTTTAGAAAATTTGTGGCCCAATGACAAATAGTTTGTCTTGGTGCACAAGACAAGACGTTCTATAAATAGAACCCTTGTGAATGAGAAAAATACACTTGTGTGTATTTCTTGAGAAATAGAAAAACCTAAATCCTTATTTTCTTGCCTCCACTCACAAAAGACCTTCATCCTCTTGAGCTAGCACTCTCTTGAAGGTTCCTGTTCGTGTGGACTAGTTAGAGGCGTCACAACTTTGACGCTCGTGATCAAAATCGGTGGTGACTTGTACGTGACTAGTTCGTGACTTGTTCGTGACTTGTACGTGACTTGTTCGTGACTTGTACGTGACTTGCTCGTGATTCAAAGCCTCATCACCAGCTGTTCGTGAAAAGAAAGGGATTTTCTACAAGAGGTAAAAATCCTAAACACAAACTCATGCCCATTCGTAAGGATCTCTAAAGGAAAAAATTTAAATTCCGCTGCTTTATCGTCACTATTTTCCTTCAGTATTCACCTTTCTAAAAACCCTATTTTACATTCAAGAGCTAAGCATATTGAGATTAAACATCATTTCATCAGAGGCTATGTTCAAAAAGGTGTAATTGATCTCAAGTTCATTGAAACTGAAAATCAATGGGCTGATATCTTTACAAAACCTTTAGCTGTTGAACGTTTTGATTTTATCAAAAAGAATCTGAACATGATGGAAACCTCTGATTAACTTAGACTCTAATGAAAAATTGAGTTTGTGAGAATCTAATAGTGATCAGAAGATGAAGTCATCAGAACCTTCTGTATCAGAAGTTGTGATGAGAGTATCTTCTGACATACTATCAGAATCTGATTAGAAGGTAAATGGTTCTGGCGCGTAAGTAAAAATCTTTTGTAAAAACCCGTTCGTTTTCTCAAACTTACGTGTCAGTTATTTAACAATCTTCTAATACACATGTCTTGTTGTAAGAGGATAAAGAAGTTGGTTAATGATGATTAGCATTTCTAATTTCCAATTGTGGTAAAATACTCTACTACCCCTGTGTATGTGTACTTGTTTTTTGCGCGTAAGTTTCTATTTAAACACACTAACTGTTCACATTCACACTTTTGCACTCTCACAACCTACACTTTCATTCTTCTAAAACACAGAGCAATTTCTTTCTCCCTCTTTAGAAACCCTAAAATTCCATATTTCATCCATGGCATCCTCATCAACATTTCTGAATAGAACATGTATGATCCTACCAAATGAATCCAACCTTACAGAGTTCGCAAAGGATCAACGACCATATAAGTATGACGAACTAAATGTAGCGATTGAGAACCCAGTTGATCTTGAGAGCTAATGGGTAAACGGTTTTGCTGAAGTCGTTCATCTATACAAGAAGCAAGGTTTAGAATATTATTTTGATCTTCTCAATGGACCAACATATATTGAGATGGTAAAGGAATTCTGGATGAAAGCCTCTATTATTACAAGGGATGTTTATGACAGGAAGGTCAAGGAAAAGATGAAGGAAAATCCTGAGTTCAAAGAGAGAACACCAGAAGAAATCGGATTAAGGTCTTTTATCTCTACAGAGATTGAATCCTTCGTGGCTGGATTCAGAATCTCTATCAGACTCTCCCACATTCTTGAGGCTCTGAAGCTCAAGCGTGATGGTGTGATAATCAAACACTCTGATGAAGCAGGTCCTGATGTGGATGAATATCTATTCAAACCTAAGACCAATCCTAAGGACAAGTTTGAATGGACAAACAATTGCAAGATCATCTACAGGATCTTGATTGAAAGTATTCTGTCCAAATTGGGAGGCACAGATCAAATATCTAGTGTTCAGAAGCTGTTTACGTTTAATGTTGCAAAAGGAAATATTGTGGATATTGGAAGGCTTATTTTTTATCATCTGTGCATGTCTATTATCTCCAGCAAAGCTATTGTCAGACATTCAAGACTACTGAGCCACATGTTTGCACAAAGTGGTTTGTTGGATACTATTACACCATATCTTCCTGGCTTAGGTACCTTCTTGCTTAGTTCTAAAATTGTAAATAGTACTACATTAAGATACTTAAAGCTGGTGAAGAACAATGAGATAGTTCATCCAACACATCTTGTGTTACTCAGAGAATCTGAGAAAGGCATTGGTGAAAGTTGGCTTGTACATGTCAGAGATAGTGAAGCAAAGAGAGTGATAGAAGCACATGCTGAATTCATGAAAAAGCTAGGTGCTGATGTAGGAGATGGAGAACCTACAAAACTGACTGTAAGACAATCAAGGCTTTTGGAACAGCCTCTTAGACTTGAACTAGTCAAGAGGAAAGCTATCAAAAGTCCTACTCTGAAGAAAGCTGCTAAGGTTCAAAAGACCACAAAGCTTACTGCTCCAAGATCCTCTAAACCAAGAGCAAAGAAAATGATACTGAAGGATCTTACTGAGGAAGAAAAGGAAGAAGTTGTTGTACAGGCAGCATTGGCTAAGGTTGCAGAGTTTAATAGGAAGCAAGACGCTCTGAAGGATGGCTATGACTGTGGTATTGATGAAGCTGCATTTGATGATATGCACAAGAAGCTCCCAAAAAGGAATGATCCTCACAATCTGCTGGAACAGCAGACTCTGTATGGTAATGAAACTGGTAAGTTTTCTAATTTTCTTGGAGGCAGCAAAGGATCTAGTGATTATTTCAGAAGACTTCAATTCCCTTCTGAAATTAGAGTTAAACATGCTTTTGATAAGATTTTAAAAGGAGTTAATTCTGAGAAAGTCATTGACCTTTCTGAGAATCAACCATCATCAGAGCAGTTTAACCTCATCCTATATCACCCATCAGAATCTCAGGCTAATTTTATATGCAATAATGCAGCGCAAGCTTCCACAAGCACTGCACCTGCTATTCAACTTTCTATTGATGATGATTCTGATAAAACCCCATCACCTCCACCTGAACAATCCCCCAACCATCAAGAAATATCTACCACAACACCACAACAAGATGAACCACAAAATGATCCCCAACCAAACTCTGAGATTGTTCATCATGTGAACACTCAAGAACAACCAAACACACCTCAACCAGAAAATACTGAACCAGAGACTACCCAACCAGAACATCAAATCTCACCAGAACATAACCCATCAGAACATGCTCACCAATCACCAGAATCTAATCAAGATCAAGCCTCAGAAACTCTTCATGCTGACGAACATGTCCATGAGAAATCCCCACAACATGTGTCTGTGGACAACTCATGCGATTTACCTACACCTATCAAGACACATGTTCAACATATAAATGAGACTATGAATCTTGAAATCCTACAAAGAACCCCTCCTGACCAATCACAACATCTCCAACACCTTTTGCAGGATCTCTCTATGGACTGCATATTTTTCCCACCTCACCTACCCTCAAGAATTATCAATGAACCTCTTGACCAAACTCAAAATGACATCACTAGCCTGCTGCAAGCTGTTGACAAGAATCTTAGGAGAATGTCCAGTGCCATTCCACACAGGTCTATTGACACAGCACACATTGACAAAGAGTGTGACCTTATGGAGAAAAATCTGGTACTCATGATTCGCTCTGTCAGAAAAGCTTATACTACAGACTTGAGTTTGAGGAATGAAATAGCTAGGAAGGAAGAGGAGGAGAGGCGTGAAAGGGAAAGATTGTAAGCTGAGGAGAGGGAAAGAAAAAGATTGGAGGATGAGCGTATAGAAAGGGAAAGGCAAGCTGCTGAGCAAGCCAGGCTAGCAGAAGAAGCTAGAAGAGCTGCTGATCAAGCAAGGCTTGAGGAACTGGCTAGAAATGCACCAGAGTATGCTCAGCACGTATTGGAAAATCAGGATAATTTTCAAAGAAGGCTTGATGAGCATTCGTCTATGCTGGCTGCTATTATGGAAACTCTTCAGAGTATCAATGCAAGATTACCTCAGCAACCTGATCAACCTTAACCCCTAGGATTCTAAGCACATGTTCTAATTATTTGTTTAATGTTTTATCATGTTCTGATATCTGTTTTGTAACTTGCTGAATATTATTTTCTTATCAAGTACTCTGTTGCTAATTCAATTATCTTCTGTGTTCATTATTTATTTCTATGTTTATTATTTGTTGATTATTTCTTTTATGCTTTCATAAATGATTTTGAGAAAAAAAATCAACACAAAGATTTCAAAGCTAAATAATGAGTTTATTCAATTGAAAATTGTTGATTACATAAGTTTCTATCCAACTTTTCACTTGGATCCTACATAAAACAGCTAGTCCTAAATCTAGCTTATTTGAATCTAAGGGAAATGGAAGAGTTCACGACATTCTCTTCACTTCCTTATTGGGAAATCAATGAAAAAGTGATCTCATTGATTATGAAGAGGGGTATTCTTCCTTGGGAGGAACATATGTACTCAAGAATTCCTTCCAATCAGAATCCCGTTCAGATTCTGACTCAGATAAGGACTCTTGTTGTTTAGCCTTGGATCTCGTTTGATATTTGACTCTGACAGGAGCAGAAGTTGATGCCCTCATCTTCTGAAGTTTCTTCTTAGACTCTGGGTCTTGTTGAATCTTCACTTTCTTCGTCTTCTTCTCCTGCACTCCCTTACTTTTGATCACTTTTCTATCCTTCTCCATTGTTGATTTTTCACAATGAAATGGAAGTGTTGAGTGAAATGACAAAGTTCATGGTCCTTATATAGTAGTTTCAAAATAGACAAGTTCTTGGTTTTTACGACAAGCCATTTAATTGGAGTAGTTGTAACCACCTTGACTGCATTGAAACTCTACTTTTGACCATTTTTTTTTCAAAATTGTCATTTATTTCTTGTCAGTTTTATCTTTTTGTTTAATGACAAAAGGGGGAGTAAGAGCTGTTATTAATTTATGAGATGCTAAACTGAAACCAAATTCCAAAATTTTATTTTTTTAGTTATGTCTATATACAATATAATTTTGAGGAAAATATCAGTTGAAATTTGAACTTCTGATACATGGTACGTATAAAAGAAAATTGCACTTTTCTTTCATAGGTATCAGACTTAGGGGGAGAGCTTGCAAACCTAGCCTCTGAAAGTCTAGTGTATTAGTTTAAGTTCAAAATTCAAATGAATATTTTTAAACTGATTTAATTAATCATTGCTGAACTTAGGGGGATCTTGCAAAACTCATCAACCTAAGAGATGCTTGATAAATTTTCTCAACAACCATTGTAAATTAATACTTGGTTTGTCATCAATCAAAAAGGGGGAGATTGTTGGAACAAAAGAGGTTCTGACATGATCCAATTAAGTTTTGATGATAACAAAAGTATTAATATACAATAGGGTATACTAATTATTTAATCCAAGTGTGCAGATATTCAAGTTAATTTTTATATTCATTTAAAGCACATTGGAAGCTCTGATATGGCAAAGCAAACTCTGATCAGAACTTGAAGACATCAGAAGATGCATATTTTGGTTCATCAGAGGATGCAAATTTTATTCATCAGAAGATGCATATCAGACTCTGATAAGAGCAGTGAGAGCCGTTTTGTCAGAAGAACATTCTCTGCATCAATGATTATACTCTGACATTCCAAAAGCTGATGGAATCAATCTTATCCACAGAATTGTGACGTTTGTACTATTGTACGAACTCTTTACCTGATTTGGATAAATCTTCCTCTCCAAGATTGATCGCATACAAGGTTACCTGATTTGGATATCAAGGTACTATCTACAGCTGGCGCAATCTCACAGCATCAAATTCAAATCAAACACGCTCCACCTTCATCTATAAATTGGAGCAAGTTTGAAGCTTTGGGATACTTACTTGAACATTTTTGAAAAGAGCTGTTACTCTGCTAAATTCATCCTAAAGCACAAAACTGCAAATACAACTTGAACTCATATTCAAAATCCAAGACTCCAGTTTCAGCTTCTGTTAATTCATTAGTTGAACCTTAGAATTTTGTATTAAGATTCTAAGTTAAGTCTTGTATCAAAAGTTGTATTTAATTTGTAACTGAACATTGATCTTTATATCAATTGTTCAGACTCTGTTTTTCTAAACTTGTGTATTGAAGTCTCTTGCCTGCGTGCTTGAGCATTAGGAAGTCTCTTGTTTGTATACTTGAGCATTGGAAGTCTCTTGCTTGTGTGCTTGAGCAATTGTAATCTTTGGTGATTATAGTGAACTCTCTTAGAAGTACAAGAGGACTGGACGTACTCTCGGTTTGTGAGGGGAACCAGTATAAAAATCTCTGTCTCTATCTTTCTCTCTTTCTCTCTACCTTCAAAGTTATTCTTGATTGTGTTTTGTTTTCTAAACCGCTGCAAACTCTGATAAGTTCTATCTTAGAAGAAATTTTTAAATTACCCAAAACACAATTCAACCCCCCCTTCTTGTGTTTTTCACACCTTCAAGAATCACCACCCGCAGACCTTCAGATTCTGCTGAATATCCTTATTTCAGGATTTTTTCCTTATTTCAGGAAATGTTGTTTCTGGAGGAGCTAACGCCTAAACCAGGAGTTGTATGTCCTTGAGAAAGATAGATGTAACACCTCAATGTTGCCTCTTGAAGAAGAATCACCACGCGCGGGACTTCGGATTCTGCTGAATATCCTTATTTAAGGATTTTCCCTTATTCCAAGAAATGTTGTTTTTAGAGGATCTAACGCCTACACCAGGAGTTGTATGTCCTTGAGAAAGAGAGATGTAACACCTCAATGTTGCATCTTGAAGAAGAATCACCACCCGCAGGCCTTCAGATTATGTTGAATATCCTTATTTCAGGATTTTTTCCTTATTTCATAAAATGGCTGTAACACCTCAGTGTTGCACCTTGAAGAAGAATCACCACCTACAGGCCTTCGGATTCTGCTGAATATCCTTATTTCAAGATTTTTCCTTATTTCAGGAAATGTTGTTTCTGTAGGAGCTAACTCCTAATCCATGAGTTGTATGTCCTTGAGAAAGATAGATGTAACACATCAATGTTGCATCTTGAAGAAGAATCACCACCCGCAGGCCTTCAGATTCTGCTGAATATCCTTATTTAAGGATTTTTTCCTTATTTCAGGAAATGCTGTTTTTGGAGGAGCTAACGCCTAAACCAGGAGTTTTATGTCCTTGAGAAAAATAGATGTAACACCTCAATGTTGCATCTTGAAGAAGAATCACCACCTGCGGGCCTTCGGATTCTGCTGAATATCCTTATTTAAGGATTTTTCGTTATTTTAGGAAATGTTGTTTCTGGAGGAGCTAACGCCTAAACCAGGAGTCGTATGTCCTTGAGAAAGATATATGTAACACCTAAATGTTGCATCTTGAAGAAGAATCACCACCCGCATGCCTTCGGATTCTGCTGAATATCCTTATTTCCAGATTTTTTCCTTATTTCAGAAAATGGCCGTAACACCTCAGTGTTGCACCTTGAAGAAGAATCAGCACCTGCAGGCCTTCGGATTCTGCTGAATATCCTTATTTCAGGAAATGCTGTTTCTGGAGGAGCCAACGCCTAAACCAGGAGTTGTATGTCCTTGAGAAAGATAGATGTAACACCTCAATGTTGCATCTTGAAGAAGAATCACCACCCACGGGCCTTCGGATTCTGCTGAATATCCTTATTTCAGGATTTTCCCTTATTCTAGGAAATGTTGTTTATAGAGGATCTAACGCCTACGCCAGGAGTTGTATGTCCTTGAGAAAGATAGATGTAACACCTCAATGCTGCCTCTTGAAGAAGAATCACCACCCGCGGGCCTTCGGATTCTGCTGAATATCCTAATTTAAGGATTTTCCCTTATTCCAGGAAATGTTGTTTTTAAAGGATCTAACGCCTACACTAGGAGTTGTATGTCCTTTAGAAAGATAGATGTAACAACTCAATGTTGCATCTTGAAGAAGAATCACCACCCGCAGGCCTTCAGATTATGTTGAATATCCTTATTTCAGGATTTTTTCCTTATTTCATAAAATGGCTGTAACACCTCAGTGTTGCACCTTGAAGAAGAATCACCACCTACAGGCCTTCGGATTCTGCTGAATATCCTTATTTCAGGATTTTTTCCTTATTTCAGGAAATGTTGTTTCTGGAGGAGCTAACGCCTAAACCAGGAGTTGTATGTCCTTGAGAAAGATAGATGTAACACCTCAATGTTGCCTCTTGAAGAAGAATCACCACGCGCGGGACTTCGGATTCTGCTAAATATCCTTATTTAAGGATTTTCCCTTATTCCAAGAAATGTTGTTTTTAGAGGATCTAACGCCTACACCAGGAGTTGTATGTCCTTGAGAAAGAGAGATGTAACACCTCAATGTTGCATCTTGAAGAAGAATCACCACCCGCAGGCCTTCAGATTATGTTGAATATCCTTATTTCAGGATTTTTTCCTTATTTCATAAAATGGCTGTAACACCTCAGTGTTGCACCTTGAAGAAGAATCACCACCTACAGGCCTTCGGATTCTGCTGAATATCCTTATTTCAAGATTTTTCCTTATTTCAGGAAATGTTGTTTCTGTAGGAGCTAACTCCTAATCCATGAGTTGTATGTCCTTGAGAAAGATAGATGTAACACATCAATGTTGCATCTTGAAGAAGAATCACCACCCGCAGGCCTTCAGATTCTGCTGAATATCCTTATTTAAGGATTTTTTCCTTATTTCAGGAAATGCTGTTTTTGGAGGAGCTAACGCCTAAACCAGGAGTTTTATGTCCTTGAGAAAGATAGATGTAACACCTCAATGTTGCATCTTGAAGAAGAATCACCACCTGCGGGCCTTCGGATTCTGCTGAATATCCTTATTTAAGGATTTTTCGTTATTTTAGGAAATGTTGTTTCTGGAGGAGCTAACGCCTAAACCAGGAGTCGTATGTCCTTGAGAAAGATATATGTAACACCTAAATGTTGCATCTTGAAGAAGAATCACCAACCGCAGGCCTTCGAATTCTGCTGAATATCCTTATTTCCAGATTTTTTCCTTATTTCAGAAAATGGCTGTAACACCTCAGTGTTGCACCTTGAAGAAGAATCAGCACCTGCAGGCCTTCGGATTCTGCTGAATATCCTTATTTCAGGAAATGCTGTTTCTGGAGGAGCCAACGCCTAAACCAGGAGTTGTATGTCCTTGAGAAAGATAGATGTAACACCTCAATGTTGCATCTTGAAGAAGAATCACCACCCACGGGCCTTCGGATTCTGCTGAATATCCTAATTTAAGGATTTTCCCTTATTCCAGGAAATGTTGTTTTTAAAGGATCTAACGCCTACACTAGGAGTTGTATGTCCTTTAGAAAGATAGATGTAACAACTCAATGTTGCATCTTGAAGAAGAATCACCACCCGCAGGCCTTCAGATTATGTTGAATATCCTTATTTCAGGATTTTTTCCTTATTTCATAAAATGGCTGTAACACCTCAGTGTTGCACCTTGAAGAAGAATCACCACCTACAGGCCTTCGGATTCTGCTGAATATCCTTATTTCAGGATTTTTTCCTTATTTCAGGAAATGTTGTTTCTGGAGGAGCTAACGCCTAAACCAGGAGTTGTATGTCCTTGAGAAAGATAGATGTAACACCTCAATGTTGCCTCTTGAAGAAGAATCACCACGCGCGGGACTTCGGATTCTGCTGAATATCCTTATTTAAGGATTTTCCCTTATTCCAAGAAATGTTGTTTTTAGAGGATCTAACGCCTACACCAGGAGTTGTATGTCCTTGAGAAAGAGAGATGTAACACCTCAATGTTGCATCTTGAAGAAGAATCACCACCCGCAGGCCTTCAGATTATGTTGAATATCCTTATTTCAGGATTTTTTCCTTATTTCATAAAATGGCTGTAACACCTCAGTGTTGCACCTTGAAGAAGAATCACCACCTACAGGCCTTCGGATTCTGCTGAATATCCTTATTTCAAGATTTTTCCTTATTTCAGGAAATGTTGTTTCTGTAGGAGCTAACTCCTAATCCATGAGTTGTATGTCCTTGAGAAAGATAGATGTAACACATCAATGTTGCATCTTGAAGAAGAATCACCACCCGCAGGCCTTCAGATTCTGCTGAATATCCTTATTTAAGGATTTTTTCCTTATTTCAGGAAATGCTGTTTTTGGAGGAGCTAACGCCTAAACCAGGAGTTTTATGTCCTTGAGAAAGATAGATGTAACACCTCAATGTTGCATCTTGAAGAAGAATCACCACCTGCGGGCCTTCGGATTCTGCTGAATATCCTTATTTAAGGATTTTTCGTTATTTTAGGAAATGTTGTTTCTGGAGGAGCTAACGCCTAAACCAGGAGTCGTATGTCCTTGAGAAAGATATATGTAACACCTAAATGTTGCATCTTGAAGAAGAATCACCAACCGCAGGCCTTCGAATTCTGCTGAATATCCTTATTTCCAGATTTTTTCCTTATTTCAGAAAATGGCTGTAACACCTCAGTGTTGCACCTTGAAGAAGAATCAGCACCTGCAGGCCTTCGGATTCTGCTGAATATCCTTATTTCAGGAAATGCTGTTTCTGGAGGAGCCAACGCCTAAACCAGGAGTTGTATGTCCTTGAGAAAGATAGATGTAACACCTCAATGTTGCATCTTGAAGAAGAATCACCACCCACGGGCCTTCGGATTCTGCTGAATATCCTAATTTAAGGATTTTCCCTTATTCCAGGAAATGTTGTTTTTAAAGGATCTAACGCCTACACTAGGAGTTGTATGTCCTTTAGAAAGATAGATGTAACAACTCAATGTTGCATCTTGAAGAAGAATCACCACCCGCAGGCCTTCAGATTATGTTGAATATCCTTATTTCAGGATTTTTTCCTTATTTCATAAAATGGCTGTAACACCTCAGTGTTGCACCTTGAAGAAGAATCACCACCTACAGGCCTTCGGATTCTGCTGAATATCCTTATTTCAGGATTTTTTCCTTATTTCAGGAAATGTTGTTTCTGGAGGAGCTAACGCCTAAACCAGGAGTTGTATGTCCTTGAGAAAGATAGATGTAACACCTCAATGTTGCCTCTTGAAGAAGAATCACCACGCGCGGGACTTCGGATTCTGCTGAATATCCTTATTTAAGGATTTTCCCTTATTCCAAGAAATGTTGTTTTTAGAGGATCTAACGCCTACACCAGGAGTTGTATGTCCTTGAGAAAGAGAGATGTAACACCTCAATGTTGCATCTTGAAGAAGAATCACCACCCGCAGGCCTTCAGATTATGTTGAATATCCTTATTTCAGGATTTTTTCCTTATTTCATAAAATGGCTGTAACACCTCAGTGTTGCACCTTGAAGAAGAATCACCACCTACAGGCCTTCGGATTCTGCTGAATATCCTTATTTCAAGATTTTTCCTTATTTCAGGAAATGTTGTTTCTGTAGGAGCTAACTCCTAATCCATGAGTTGTATGTCCTTGAGAAAGATAGATGTAACACATCAATGTTGCATCTTGAAGAAGAATCACCACCCGCAGGCCTTCAGATTCTGCTGAATATCCTTATTTAAGGATTTTTTCCTTATTTCAGGAAATGCTGTTTTTGGAGGAGCTAACGCCTAAACCAGGAGTTTTATGTCCTTGAGAAAGATAGATGTAACACCTCAATGTTGCATCTTGAAGAAGAATCACCACCTGCGGGCCTTCGGATTCTGCTGAATATCCTTATTTAAGGATTTTTCGTTATTTTAGGAAATGTTGTTTCTGGAGGAGCTAACGCCTAAACCAGGAGTCGTATGTCCTTGAGAAAGATATATGTAACACCTAAATGTTGCATCTTGAAGAAGAATCACCACCCGCATGCCTTCGGATTCTGCTGAATATCCTTATTTCCAGATTTTTTCCTTATTTCAGAAAATGGCCGTAACACCTCAGTGTTGCACCTTGAAGAAGAATCAGCACCTGCAGGCCTTCGGATTCTGCTGAATATCCTTATTTCAGGAAATGTTGTTTCTGGAGGAGCCAACGCCTAAACCAGGAGTTGTATGTCCTTGAGAAAGATAGATGTAACACCTCAATGTTGCATCTTGAAGAAGAATCACCACCCACGGGCCTTCGGATTCTTCTGAATATCCTTATTTCAGGATTTTCCCTTATTCTAGGAAATGTTGTTTATAGAGGATCTAACGCCTACGCCAGGAGTTGTATGTCTTTGAGAAAGATAGATGTAACACCTCAATGCTGCCTCTTGAAGAAGAATCACCACCCGCGGGCCTTCGGATTCTGCTGAATATCCTAATTTAAGGATTTTCCCTTATTCCAGGAAATGTTGTTTTTAAAGGATCTAACGCCTACACTAGGAGTTGTATGTCCTTTAGAAAGATAGATGTAACAACTCAATGTTGCATCTTGAAGAAGAATCACCACCCGCAGGCCTTCAGATTATGTTGAATATCCTTATTTCAGGATTTTTTCCTTATTTCATAAAATGGCTGTAACACCTCAGTGTTGCACCTTGAAGAAGAATCACCACCTACAGGCCTTCGGATTCTGCTGAATATCCTTATTTCAAGATTTTTCCTTATTTCAGGAAATGTTGTTTCTGTAGGAGCTAACTCCTAATCCATGAGTTGTATGTCCTTGAGAAAGATAGATGTAACACATCAATGTTGCATCTTGAAGAAGAATCACCACCCGCAGGCCTTCAGATTCTGCTGAATATCCTTATTTAAGGATTTTTTCCTTATTTCAGGAAATGCTGTTTTTGGAGGGGCTAACGCCTAAACCAGGAGTTTTATGTCCTTGAGAAAGATAGATGTAACACCTCAATGTTGCATCTTGAAGAAGAATCACCACCTGCGGGCCTTCGGATTCTGCTGAATATCCTTATTTAAGGATTTTTCGTTATTTTAGGAAATGTAGTTTCTGGAGGAGCTAACGCCTAAACCAGGAGTTGTATGTCCTTGAGAAAGATATATGTAACACCTAAATGTTGCATCTTGAAGAAGAATCACCACCCGCAGGCCTTCGGATTCTGCTGAATATCCTTATTTCCAGATTTTTTCCTTATTTCAGAAAATCGCTGTAACACCTCAGTGTTGCACCTTGAAGAAGAATCAGCACCTGCAGGCCTTCGGATTCTGCTGAATATCCTTATTTCATGAAATGCTGTTTCTGGAGGAGCCAACGCCTAAACCAGGAGTTGTATGTCCTTGAGAAAGATAGATGTAACACCTCAATGTTGCATCTTGAAGAAGAATCACCACCCGCGGGCCTTCGGATTCTGCTGAATATCCTTATTTCAGGATTTTCCCTTATTCTAGGAAATGTTGTTTATAGAGGATCTAACGCCTACGCCAGGAGTTGTATGTCCTTGAGAAAGATAGATGTAACACCTCAATGCTGCCTCTTGAAGAAGAATCACCACCCGCGGGCCTTCGGATTCTGCTGAATATCCTAATTTAAGGATTTTCCCTTATTCCAGGAAATGTTGTTTTTAGAGGATCTAACGCCTACACTAGGAGTTGTATGTCCTTGAGAAAGATAGATGTAACAACTCAATGTTGCATCTTGAAGAAGAATCTCCACCCGCAGGCCTTCAGATTATGTTGAATATCCATATTTCAGGATTTTTTCCTTATTTCATAAAATGGCTGTAACACCTCAGTGTTGCACCTTGAAGAAGAATCACCACCTACAGGCCTTCGGATTCTGCTGAATATCCTTATTTCAAGATTTTTCCTAATTTCAGGAAATGTTGTTTCTGTAGGAGCTAACTCCTAATCCATGAGTTGTATGTCCTTGAGAAAGATAGATGTAACACATCAATGTTGCATCTTGAAGAAGAATCACCACCCGCAGGCCTTCAGATTCTGCTGAATATCCTTATTTAAGGATTTTTTCCTTATTTCAGGAAATGCTGTTTTTGGAGGAGCTAACGCCTAAACCAGGAGTTTTATGTCCTTGAGAAAGATAGATGTAACACCTTAATGTTGCATCTTGAAGAAGAATCACCACCCGCGGGCCTTCGGATTCTGCTGAATATCCTTATTTCAGGATTTTCCTTTATTCCAGGAAATGTTGTTTTTAGAGGAGCTAACGCCTACACCAGGAGTTGTATGTCCTTGAGAAAGATAGATTTAACACCTAAATGTTGCATCTTGAAGAAGAATCACCACCCGCAGGCCTTCAGATTATGTTGAATATCCTTATTCCAGGATTTTTTCCTTATTTCATGAAATGGCTGTAACACCTCAGTGTTGCACCTTGAAGAAGAATCACGACCTACAGGCCTTCGGATTCTGCTGAATATCCTTATTTCAAGATTTTTCCTTAATTCAGGAAATGTTGTTGCTGTAGGAGCTAACTCCTAATCCATGAGTTGTATGTCCTTAAGAAAGATAGATGTAACACATCAATGTTGCATCTTGAAGAAGAATCACCACCCGCAGACCTTCAGATTCTGCTGAATATCCTTATTTCAGGATTTTTTCCTTATTTCAGGAAATGCTATTTGTGGAGGAGCTAACGCCTAAACCAGGAGTTGTATGTCCTTGAGAAAGATAGATGTAACACCTCAATGTTGCATCTTGAAGAAGAACCACCACCAGCGGGCCTTCAGATTCTGTTGAATATCCTTATTTCAGGATTTTCCCTTATTCAAGGAAATGTTGTTTATAGAGGATCTAACGCCTACACCAGGAGTTGTATGCCTTGAGAAAGATAGATGAAACACCTCAATGTTGCATCTTGAAGAAGAATCACCACCTGCGGGCCTTCGGATTCTCCTGAATATCCTTATTTAAGGATTTTTCCTTATTTTAGGAAATGTTGTTTCTGGAGGAGCTAACGCCTAAACCAGGAGTTGTATGTCCTTGAGAAAGATAGATGTAACACCTAAATGTTGCATCTTGAAGAAGAATCACCACCCGCAGGCCTTCAGATTCTGCTGAATATATTTCAGGATTTTTTCCTTATTTCAGGAAATGTTGTTTCTGGAGGAGCTAACGCCTAAACCAGGAGTTCTATGTCCTTGAGAAAGATAGATGTAACACCTCAATGTTGCCTCTTGAAGAAGAATCACCACCCGCGGGCCTTCGGATTCTGCTGAATATCCTTATTTAAGGATTTTCCCTTATTACAGGAAACGTTGTTTATAGAGGATCTAACGCCTAAACCATGAGTTGTATGTCCTTGAGAAAGATAGATGTAACACCTAAATGTTGCATCTTGAAGAAGGATCACCACCCGCAGGCCTTCGGATTCTGCTGAATATCCTTATTTCCAGATTTTTTCCTTATTTCAGAAAATGGCTGTAACACCTCAGTGTTGCATCTTGAAGAAGAATCACCACTCGCAGGCCTTCAGATTCTGCTGAATATCCTTATTTAAGGATTTTTTCCTTATTTCAGGAAATGCTGTTTTTGGAGGAGCTAACGCCTAAACCAGGAGTTTTATGTCCTTGAGAAAGATAGATGTAACACCTCAATGTTGCATCTTGAAGAAGAATCACCACCTGCGGGCCTTCGGATTCTGCTGAATATCCTTATTTAAGGATTTTTCGTTATTTTAGGAAATGTTGTTTCTGGAGGAGCTAACGCCTAAACCAGGAGTTGTATGTCCTTGAGAAAGATAGATGTAACACCTAAATGTTGCATCTTGAAGAAGAATCACCACCCGCAGGCCTTCGAATTCTGCTGAATATCCTTATTTCCAGATTTTTTCCTTATTTCAGAAAATGGCTGTAACACCTCAGTGTTGCACCTTGAAGAAGAATCAGCACCTGCAGGCCTTCGGATTCTGCTGAATATCCTTATTTCAGGATTTTCCCTTAATCCAGGAAATGTTGTTTATAGAGGATCAAACGCCTACGCCAGGAGTTGTATGTCCTTGAGAAAGATAGATGTAACACCTCAATGTTGCATCTTGAAGAAGAATCACCACCCGCGGGCCTTCGGATTCTGCTGAATATCCTAATTTAAGGATTTTCCCTTATTCCAGGAAATGTTGTTTTTAGAGGATCAAACGCCTACACTAGGAGTTGTATGTCCTTGAGAAAGATAGATGTAACAACTCAATGTTGCATCTTGAAGAAGAATCTCCACCCGCAGGCCTTCAGATTATGTTGAATATCCTTATTTCAGGATTTTTTCCTTATTTCATAAAATGGCTGTAACACCTCAGTGTTGCACCTTGAAGAAGAATCACCACCTACAGGCCTTCGGATTCTGCTGAATATCCTTATTTCAAGATTTTTCCTAATTTCAGGAAATGTTGTTTCTGTAGGAGCTAACTCCTAATCCATGAGTTGTATGTCCTTGAGAAAGATAGATGTAACACATCAATGTTGCATCTTGAAGAAGAATCACCACCCGCAGGCCTTCAGATTCTGCTGAATATCCTTATTTAAGGATTTTTTCCTTATTTCAGGAAATGCTGTTTTTGGAGGAGCTAACGCCTAAACCAGGAGTTTTATGTCCTTGAGAAAGATAGATGTAACACCTTAATGTTGCATCTTGAAGAAGAATCACCACCCGCGGGCCTTCGGATTCTGCTGAATATCCTTATTTCAGGATTTTCCTTTATTCCAGGAAATGTTGTTTTTAGAGGAGCTAACGCCTACACCAGGAGTTGTATGTCCTTGAGAAAGATAGATTTAACACCTAAATGTTGCATCTTGAAGAAGAATCACCACCCGCAGGCCTTCAGATTATGTTGAATATCCTTATTCCAGGATTTTTTCCTTATTTCATGAAATGGCTGTAACACCTCAGTGTTGCACCTTGAAGAAGAATCACCACCTACAGGCCTTCGGATTCTGCTGAATATCCTTATTTCAAGATTTTTCCTTAATTCAGGAAATGTTGTTGCTGTAGGAGCTAACTCCTAATCCATGAGTTGTATGTCCTTAAGAAAGATAGATGTAACACATCAATGTTGCATCTTGAAGAAGAATCACCACCCGCAGACCTTCAGATTCTGCTGAATATCCTTATTTCAGGATTTTTTCCTTATTTCAGGAAATGCTATTTGTGGAGGAGCTAACGCCTAAACCAGGAGTTGTATGTCCTTGAGAAAGATAGATGTAACACCTCAATGTTGCATCTTGAAGAAGAACCACCACCAGCGGGCCTTCAGATTCTGTTGAATATCCTTATTTCAGGATTTTCCCTTATTCAAGGAAATGTTGTTTATAGAGGATCTAACGCCTACACCAGGAGTTGTATGCCTTGAGAAAGATAGATGAAACACCTCAATGTTGCATCTTGAAGAAGAATCACCACCTGCGGGCCTTCGGATTCTCCTGAATATCCTTATTTAAGGATTTTTCCTTATTTTAGGAAATGTTGTTTCTGGAGGAGCTAACGCCTAAACCAGGAGTTGTATGTCCTTGAGAAAGATAGATGTAACACCTAAATGTTGCATCTTGAAGAAGAATCACCACCCGCAGGCCTTCAGATTCTGCTGAATATATTTCAGGATTTTTTCCTTATTTCAGGAAATGTTGTTTCTGGAGGAGCTAACGCCTAAACCAGGAGTTCTATGTCCTTGAGAAAGATAGATGTAACACCTCAATGTTGCCTCTTGAAGAAGAATCACCACCCGCGGGCCTTCGGATTCTGCTGAATATCCTTATTTAAGGATTTTCCCTTATTACAGGAAACGTTGTTTATAGAGGATCTAACGCCTAAACCATGAGTTGTATGTCCTTGAGAAAGATAGATGTAACACCTAAATGTTGCATCTTGAAGAAGGATCACCACCCGCAGGCCTTCGGATTCTGCTGAATATCCTTATTTCCAGATTTTTTCCTTATTTCAGAAAATGGCTGTAACACCTCAGTGTTGCATCTTGAAGAAGAATCACCACTCGCAGGCCTTCAGATTCTGCTGAATATCCTTATTTAAGGATTTTTTCCTTATTTCAGGAAATGCTGTTTTTGGAGGAGCTAACGCCTAAACCAGGAGTTTTATGTCCTTGAGAAAGATAGATGTAACACCTCAATGTTGCATCTTGAAGAAGAATCACCACCTGCGGGCCTTCGGATTCTGCTGAATATCCTTATTTAAGGATTTTTCGTTATTTTAGGAAATGTTGTTTCTGGAGGAGCTAACGCCTAAACCAGGAGTTGTATGTCCTTGAGAAAGATAGATGTAACACCTAAATGTTGCATCTTGAAGAAGAATCACCACCCGCAGGCCTTCGAATTCTGCTGAATATCCTTATTTCCAGATTTTTTCCTTATTTCAGAAAATGGCTGTAACACCTCAGTGTTGCACCTTGAAGAAGAATCAGCACCTGCAGGCCTTCGGATTCTGCTGAATATCCTTATTTCAGGATTTTCCCTTAATCCAGGAAATGTTGTTTATAGAGGATCAAACGCCTACGCCAGGAGTTGTATGTCCTTGAGAAAGATAGATGTAACACCTCAATGTTGCATCTTGAAGAAGAATCACCACCCGCGGGACTTCAGATTCTGCTGAATATCCTTATTTCAGGAAATGCTGTTTCTGGAGGAGCTAACGCCTAAAGCAAGAGTTGCATGTCCTCGAGAAAGATAGATGTAAAAGCTCAATGTTGCATCTTGAAGAAGAATCACCACCTGCGGGCCTTCGGATTCTGCTGAATATCCTTATTTAAGGATTTTTCGTTATTTTAGGAAATGTTGTTTCTGGAGGAGCTAACGCCTAAACCAGGAGTTGTATGTCCTTGAGAAAGATAGATGTAACACCTAAATGTTGCATCTTGAAGAAGAATCACCACCCGCAGGCCTTCAGATTCTGCTGAATATATTTCAGGATTTTTTCCTTATTTCAGGAAATGCTGTTTCTGGAGGAGCTAACGCCTAAACCAGGAGTTGTATGTCCTTGAGAAAGATAGATGTAACACCTAAATGTTGCCTCTTGAAGAAGAATCACCACCCGCGGGCCTTCGGATTCTGCTGAATATCCTTATTTAAGGATTTTCCCTTATTCCAGGAAACGTTGTTTATAGAGGATCTAACGCCTAAACCAGGAGTTGTATGTCCTTGAGAAAGATAGATGTAACACCTAAATGTTGCATCATGAAGAAGGATCACCACCCGCAGGCCTTCGGATTCTGCTGAATATCCTTATTTCCATATTTTTTCCTTATTTCAGAAAATGGCTGTAACACCTCAGTGTTGCATCTTGAAGAAGAATCACCACTCGCAGGCCTTCAGATTCTGCTGAATATCCTTATTTAAGGATTTTTTCCTTATTTCAGGAAATGCTGTTTTTGGAGGAGCTAACGCCTAAACCAGGAGTTTTATGTCCTTGAGAAAGATAGATGTAACACCTCAATGTTGCATCTTGAAGAAGAATCACCACCTGCGGGCCTTCGAATTCTGCTGAATATCCTTATTTAAGGATTTTTCGTTATTTTAGGAAATGTTGTTTCTAGAGGAGCTAACGCCTAAACCAGGAGTTGTATGTCCTTGAGAAAGATAGATGTAACACCTAAATGTTGCATCTTGAAGAAGAATCACCACCCGCAGGCCTTCGAATTCTGCTGAATATCCTTATTTCCAGATTTTTTCCTTATTTCAGAAAATGGCTGTAACACCTCAGTGTTGCACCTTGAAGAAGAATCAGCACCTGCAGGCCTTCGGATTCTGCTGAATATCCTTATTTCAGGAAATGCTGTTTCTGGAGGAGCCAACGCCTAAACCAGGAGTTGTATGTCCTTGAGAAAGATATATGTAACACCTCAATGTTGCATCTTGAAGAAGAATCACCACCCGCGGGCCTTCGGATTCTGCTGAATATCCTTATTTCAGGATTTTCCCTTAATCCAGGAAATGTTGTTTATAGAGGATCTAACGCCTACGCCAGGAGTTGTATGTCCTTGAGAAAGATAGATGTAACACCTCAATGTTGCATCTTGAAGAAGAATCACCACCCGCGGGACTTCAGATTCTGCTGAATATCCTTATTTCAGGAAATGCTGTTTCTGGAGGAGCTAACGCCTAAAGCAAGAGTTGCATGTCCTCGAGAAAGATAGATGTAAAAGCTCAATGTTGCATCTTGAAGAAGAATCACCACCTGCGGGCCTTCGGATTCTGCTGAATATCCTTATTTAAGGATTTTTCGTTATTTTAGGAAATGTTGTTTCTGGAGGAGCTAACGCCTAAACCAGGAGTTGTATGTCCTTGAGAAAGATAGATGTAACACCTAAATGTTGCATCTTGAAGAAGAATCACCACCCGCAGGCCTTCAGATTCTGCTGAATATATTTCAGGATTTTTTCCTTATTTCAGGAAATGCTGTTTCTGGAGGAGCTAACGCCTAAACCAGGAGTTCTATGTCCTTGAGAAAGATAGATGTAACACCTCAATGTTGCCTCTTGAAGAAGAATCACCACCCGCGGGCCTTCGGATTCTGCTGAATATCCTTATTTAAGGATTTTCCCTTATTCCAGGAAACGTTGTTTATAGAGGATCTAACGCCTAAACCAGGAGTTGTATGTCCTTGAGAAAGATAGATGTAACACCTAAATGTTGCATCTTGAAGAAGGATCACCACCCGCAGGCCTTCGGATTCTGCTGAATATCCTTATTTCTAGATTTTTTCCTTACTTCAGAAAATGGCTGTAACACCTCAGTGTTGCATCTTGAAGAAGAATCACCACTCGCAGGCCTTCAGATTCTGCTGAATATCCTTATTTAAGGATTTTTTCCTTATTTCAGGAAATGCTGTTTTTGGAGGAGCTAACGCCTAAACCAGGAGTTTTATGTCCTTGAGAAAGATAGATGTAACACCTCAATGTTGCATCTTGAAGAAGAATCACCACCTGCGGGCCTTCGGATTCTGCTGAATATCCTTATTTAAGGATTTTTCGTTATTTTAGGAAATGTTGTTTCTGGAGGAGCTAACGCCTAAACCAGGAGTTGTATGTCCTTGAGAAAGATAGATGTAACACCTAAATGTTGCATCTTGAAGAAGAATCACCACCCGCAGGCCTTCGAATTCTGCTGAATATCCTTATTTCAGGAAATGCTGTTTCTGGAGGAGCCAACGCCTAAACCAGGAGTTGTATGTCCTTGAGAAAGATATATGTAACACCTCAATGTTGCATCTTGAAGAAGAATCACCACCCGCGGGCCTTCGGATTCTGCTGAATATCCTTATTTCAGGATTTTCCCTTAATCCAGGAAATGTTGTTTATAGAGGATCTAACGCCTACGCCAGGAGTTGTATGTCCTTGAGAAAGATAGATGTAACACCTCAATGTTGCATCTTGAAGAAGAATCACCACCCGCGGGACTTCAGATTCTGCTGAATATCCTTATTTCAGGAAATGCTGTTTCTGGAGGAGCTAACGCCTAAAGCAAGAGTTGCATGTCCTCGAGAAAGACAGATGTAAAAGCTCAATGTTGCATCTTGAAGAAGAATCACCACCTGCGGGCCTTCGGATTCTGCTGAATATCCTTATTTAAGGATTTTTCGTTATTTTAGGAAATGTTGTTTCTGGAGGAGCTAACGCCTAAACCAGGAGTTGTATGTCCTTGAGAAAGATAGATGTAACACCTAAATGTTGCATCTTGAAGAAGAATCACCACCCGCAGGCCTTCAGATTCTGCTGAATATATTTCAGGATTTTTTCCTTATTTCAGGAAATGCTGTTTCTGGAGGAGCTAACGCCTAAACCAGGAGTTCTATGTCCTTGAGA
Organism: Trifolium repens; assembly: GCA_030408175.1. Classification (NCBI taxonomy): domain Eukaryota; kingdom Viridiplantae; phylum Streptophyta; class Magnoliopsida; order Fabales; family Fabaceae; genus Trifolium; species Trifolium repens. The sequence goes on along the minus strand of CP125838.1, from coordinate 33,930,442 downwards.
AAGATAGATGTAACACCTCAATGTTGCCTCTTGAAGAAGAATCACCACCCGCGGGCCTTCGGATTCTGCTGAATATCCTTATTTAAGGATTTTCCCTTATTCCAGGAAACGTTGTTTATAGAGGATCTAACGCCTAAACCAGGAGTTGTATGTCCTTGAGAAAGATAGATGTAACACCTAAATGTTGCATCTTGAAGAAGGATCACCACCCGCAGGGCTTCGGATTCTGCAGAATATCCTTATTTCCAGATTTTTTCCTTATTTCAGAAAATGGCTGTAACACCTCAGTGTTGCATCTTGAAGAAGAATCACCACTCGCAGGCCTTCAGATTCTGCTGAATATCCTTATTTAAGGATTTTTTCCTTATTTCAGGAAATGCTGTTTTTGGAGGAGCTAACACCTAAACCAGGAGTTTTATGTCCTTGAGAAAGATAGATGTAACACCTCAATGTTGCATCTTGAAGAAGAATCACCACCTGCAGGCCTTCGGATTCTGCTGAATATCCTTATTTCAGGATTTTTCGTTATTTTAGGAAATGTTGTTTCTGGAGGAGCTAACGCCTAAACCAGGAGTTGTATGTCCTTGAGAAAGATAGATGTAACACCTAAATGTTGCATCTTGAAGAAGAATCACCACCCGCAGGCCTTCGAATTCTGCTGAATATCCTTATTTCCAGATTTTTTCCTTATTTCAGAAAATGGCTGTAACACCTCAGTGTTGCACCTTGAAGAAGAATCAGCACCTACAGGCCTTCGGATTCTGCTGAATATCCTTATTTCAGGATTTTTCGTTATTTTAGGAAATGTTGTTTCTGGAGGAGCTAACGCCTAAACCAAGAGTTGTATGTCCTTGAGAAAGATAGATGTAACACCTAAATGTTGCATCTTGAAGAAGAATCACCACCCGCAGGCCTTCGAATTCTGCTGAATATCCTTATTTCCAGATTTTTTCCTTATTTCAGAAAATGGCTGTAACACCTCAGTGTTGCACCTTGAAGAAGAATCAGCACCTGCAGGCCTTCGGATTCTGCTGAATATCCTTATTTCAGGAAATGCTGTTTCTGGAGGAGCCAACGCCTAAACCAGGAGTTGTATGTCCTTGAGAAAGATATATGTAACACCTCAATGTTGCATCTTGAAGAAGAATCACCACCCGCGGGCCTTCGGATTCTGCTGAATATCCTTATTTCAGGATTTTCCCTTAATCCAGGAAATGTTGTTTATAGAGGATCTAACGCCTACGCCAGGAGTTGTATGTCCTTGAGAAAGATAGATGTAACACCTCAATGTTGCATCTTGAAGAAGAATCACCACCCGCGGGACTTCAGATTCTGCTGAATATCCTTATTTCAGGAAATGCTGTTTCTGGAGGAGCTAACGCCTAAAGCAAGAGTTGCATGTCCTCGAGAAAGATAGATGTAAAAGCTCAATGTTGCATCTTGAAGAAGAATCACCACCTGCGGGCCTTCGGATTCTGCTGAATATCCTTATTTAAGGATTTTTCGTTATTTTAGGAAATGTTGTTTCTGGAGGAGCTAACGCCTAAACCAGGAGTTGTATGTCCTTGAGAAAGATAGATGTAACACCTAAATGTTGCATCTTGAAGAAGAATCACCACCCGCAGGCCTTCAGATTCTGCTGAATATATTTCAGGATTTTTTCCTTATTTCAGGAAATGCTGTTTCTGGAGGAGCTAACGCCTAAACCAGGAGTTCTATGTCCTTGAGAAAGATAGATGTAACACCTCAATGTTGCCTCTTGAAGAAGAATCACCACCCGCGGGCCTTCGGATTCTGCTGAATATCCTTATTTAAGGATTTTCCCTTATTCCAGGAAACGTTGTTTATAGAGGATCTAACGCCTAAACCAGGAGTTGTATGTCCTTGAGAAAGATAGATGTAACACCTAAATGTTGCATCTTGAAGAAGGATCACCACCCGCAGGCCTTCGGATTCTGCTGAATATCCTTATTTCCAGATTTTTTCCTTATTTCAGAAAATGGCTGTAACACCTCAGTGTTGCATCTTGAAGAAGAATCACCACTCGCAGGCCTTCAGATTCTGCTGAATATCCTTATTTAAGGATTTTTTCCTTATTTCAGGAAATGCTGTTTTTGGAGGAGCTAACGCCTAAACCAGGAGTTTTATGTCCTTGAGAAAGATAGATGTAACACCTCAATGTTGCATCTTGAAGAAGAATCACCACCTGCGGGCCTTCGGATTCTGCTGAATATCCTCATTTCAGGATTTTTCGTTATTTTAGGAAATGTTGTTTCTGGAGGAGCTAACGCCTAAACCAGGAGTTGTATGTCCTTGAGAAAGATAGATGTAACACCTAAATGTTGCATCTTGAAGAAGAATCACCAACCGCAGGCCTTCGAATTCTGCTGAATATCCTTATTTCCAGATTTTTTCCTTATTTCAGAAAATGGCTGTAACACCTCAGTGTTGCACCTTGAAGAAGAATCAGCACCTGCAGGCCTTCGGATTCTGCTGAATATCCTTATTTCAGGAAATGCTGTTTCTGGAGGAGCCAACGCCTAAACCAGGAGTTGTATGTCCTTGAGAAAGATATATGTAACACCTCAATGTTGCATCTTGAAGAAGAATCACCACCCGCGGGCCTTCGGATTCTGCTGAATATCCTTATTTCAGGATTTTCCCTTAATCCAGGAAATGTTGTTTATAGAGGATCTAACGCCTACGCCAGGAGTTGTATATCCTTGAGAAAGATAGATGTAACACCTCAATGTTGCATCTTGAAGAAGAATCACCACCCGCGGGACTTCAGATTCTGCTGAATATCCTTATTTCAGGAAATGCTGTTTCTGGAGGAGCTAACGCCTAAAGCAAGAGTTGCATGTCCTCGAGAAAGATAGATGTAAAAGCTCAATGTTGCATCTTGAAGAAGAATCACCACCTGCGGGCCTTCGGATTCTGCTGAATATCCTTATTTAAGGATTTTTCGTTATTTTAGGAAATGTTGTTTCTGGAGGAGCTAGCGCCTAAACCAGGAGTTGTATGTCCTTGAGAAAGATAGATGTAACACCTAAATGTTGCATCTTGAAGAAGAATCACCACCCGCAGGCCTTCGGATTCTACTGAATATCCTTATTTCTAGATTTTTTCCTTATTTCAGAAAATGGCTGTAACACCTCAGTGTTGCACCTTGAAGAAGAATCAGCACCTGCAGGCCATCGGATTCTGCTGAATATCCTTATTTCAGGAAATGCTGTTTCTGGAGGAGCCAACGCCTAAACCAGAGGTTGTATGTCCTTGAGAAAGATAGATGTAACACCTCAATGTTGCATCTTGAAGAAGAATCACCACCCGCGGGCCTTCGGATTCTGCTGAATATCCTTATTTCAGGATTTTCCCTTAATCCAGGAAATGTTGTTTATAGAGGATCTAACGCCTACGCCAGGAGTTGTATGTCCTTGAGAAAGATAGATGTAACACCTCAATGTTGCATCTTGAAGAAGAATCACCACCAGCGGGACTTCAGATTCTGCTGAATATCCTTATTTCAGGATTTTTCCTTATTTCAGGAAATGCTGTTTCTGGAGGAGCTAACGCCTAAAGCAAGAGTTGCATGTCCTCGAGAAAGATAGATGTAACACCTTAATGTTGCATCTTGAAGAAGAATCACCACCTGCGGGCCTTCGGATTCTGCTGAATATCCTCATTTCAGGATTTTTCTTTATTTTAGGAAATGTTGTTTCTGGAGGAGCTAACGCCTAAACCAGGAGTTGTATGTCCTTGAGAAAGATAGATGTAACACCTAAATGTTGCATCTTGAAGAAGAATCACCAACCGCAGGCCTTCGAATTCTGCTGAATATCCTTATTTCCAGATTTTTTCCTTATTTCAGAAAATGGCTGTAACACCTCAGTGTTGCACCTTGAAGAAGAATCAGCACCTGCAGGCCTTCGGATTCTGCTGAATATCCTTATTTCAGGAAATGCTGTTTCTGGAGGAGCCAACGCCTAAACCAGGAGTTGTATGTCCTTGAGAAAGATATATGTAACACCTCAATGTTGCATCTTGAAGAAGAATCACCACCCGCGGGCCTTCGGATTCTGCTGAATATCCTTATTTCAGGATTTTCCCTTCATCCAGGAAATGTTGTTTATAGAGGATCTAACGCCTACGCCAGGAGTTGTATGTCCTTGAGAAAGATAGATGTAACACCTCAATGTTGCATCTTGAAGAAGAATCACCACCCGCGGGACTTCAGATTCTGCTGAATATCCTTATTTCATGAAATGCTGTTTCTGGAGGAGCTAACGCCTAAAGCAAGAGTTGCATGTCCTCGAGAAAGATAGATGTAAAAGCTCAATGTTGCATCTTGAAGAAGAATCACCACCTGCGGGCCTTCGGATTCTGCTGAATATCCTTATTTAAGGATTTTTCGTTATTTTAGGAAATGTTGTTTCTGGAGGAGCTAGCGCCTAAACCAGGAGTTGTATGTCCTTGAGAAAGATAGATGTAACACCTAAATGTTGCATCTTGAAGAAGAATCACCACCCGCAGGCCTTCGGATTCTACTGAATATCCTTATTTCTAGATTTTTTCCTTATTTCAGAAAATGGCTGTAACACCTCAGTGTTGCACCTTGAAGAAGAATCAGCACCTGCAGGCCTTCGGATTCTGCTGAATATCCTTATTTCAGGAAATGCTGTTTCTGGAGGAGCCAACGCCTAAACCAGAGGTTGTATGTCCTTGAGAAAGATAGATGTAACACCTCAATGTTGCATCTTGAAGAAGAATCACCACCCGCGGGCCTTCGGATTCTGCTGAATATCCTTATTTCAGGATTTTCCCTTAATCCAGGAAATGTTGTTTATAGAGGATCTAACGCCTACGCCAGGAGTTGTATGTCCTTGAGAAAGATAGATGTAACACCTCAATGTTGCATCTTGAAGAAGAATCACCACCAGCGGGACTTCAGATTCTGCTGAATATCCTTATTTCAGGATTTTTCCTTATTTCAGGAAATGCTGTTTCTGGAGGAGCTAACGCCTAAAGCAAGAGTTGCATGTCCTCGAGAAAGATAGATGTAACACCTTAATGTTGCATCTTGAAGAAGAATCACCACCTGCGGGCCTTCGGATTCTGCTGAATATACTTATTTAAGGATTTTTCCTTATTTTAGGAAATGGTGTTTCTGGAGGAGCTAACGCCTAAACCAATAGTAGTATGTCCTTGAGAAAGATAGATGTAACACCTCAATGTTGCATCTTGAAGAAGAATCACCACCTGCAGGCCTTTAGATTATGCTGAATATCCTTATTTTAGGATTTTTCCTTATTTCAGGAAATGCTGTTTCTGGAGGAGCTAACGCCTAAACCAAGAGTTGTATGTCCTCGAGAAAGATAGATGTAACACCTCAATGTTGCATCTTGAGGAAGAATCACCACCTGCGGGCCTTCGGATTCTGCTGAATATCCTTATTTAAGGATTTTTCCTTATTTTAGGAAATGTTGTTTCTGGAGGAGCTAACGCCTAAACCAGGAGTTGTATGTCCTTGAGAAAGATAGATGTAACACCTAAATGTTGCATCTTGAAGAAGAATCACCACCCGCAGGCCTTCAGATTCTGCTGAATATATTTCAGGATTTTTTCCTTATTTCAGGAAATGCTGTTTCTGGTGGAGCTAACGCCTAAACCAGGAGTTGTATGTCCTTGAGAAAGATAGATGTAACACCTCAATGTTGCCTCTTGAAGAAGAATCACCACCCGCGGGCCTTCGGATTCTGCTGAATATCCTTATTTCAGGATTTTCCCTTATTCCAGGAAATGTTGTTTTTAGAGGATCTAACGCCTACACCAGGAGTTGTATGTCCTTGAGAAAGATAGATGTAACACCTCAATGTTGCATCTTGAAGAAGAATCACCACCCGCGGGACTTCAGATTCTGCTGAATATCCTTATTTCAGGATTTTTCCTTATTTCAGGAAATGCTGTTTCTGGAGGAGCTAACGCCTAAAGCAAGAGTTGCATGTCCTCGAGAAAGATAGATGTAACACCTTAATGTTGCGTCTTGAAGAAGAATCACCACCTGCGGGCCTTCGGATTCTGCTGAATATACTTATTTAAGGATTTTTCCTTATTTTAGGAAATGTTGTTTCTGGAGGAGCTAACGCCTAAACCAAGAGTAGTATGTCCTTGAGAAAGATAGATGTAACACCTCAATGTTGCATCTTGAAGAAGAATCACCACCTGCAGGCCTTCAGATTATGTTGAATATCCTTATTTTAGGATTTTTCCTTATTTCAGGAAATGCTGTTTCTGGAGGAGCTAACGCCTAAACCAAGAGTTGTATGTCCTCGAGAAAGATAGATGTAACACCTCAATGTTGCATCTTGAGGAAGAATCACCACCTGCGGGCCTTCGGATTCTGCTGAATATCCTTATTTAAGGATTTTTCCTTATTTTAGGAAATGTTGTTTCTGGAGGAGCTAACGCCTAAACCAGGAGTTGTATGTCCTTGAGAAAGATAGATGTAACACCTAAATGTTGCATCTTGAAGAAGAATCACCACCCGCAGGCCTTCAAATTCTGCTGAATATATTTCAGGATTTTTTCCTTATTTCAGGAAATGCTGTTTCTGGTGGAGCTAACGCCTAAACCAGGAGTTGTATGTCCTTGAGAAAGATAGATGTAACACCTCAATGTTGCATCTTGAAGAAGAATCACCACCCGCGGGACTTCAGATTCTGCTGAATATCCTTATTTCAGGATTTTTCCTTATTTCAGGAAATGCTGTTTCTGGAGGAGCTAACGCCTAAAGCAAGAGTTGCATGTCCTCGAGAAAGATAGATGTAACACCTTAATGTTGCATCTTGAAGAAGAATCACCACCTGCGGGCCTTCGGATTCTGCTGAATATACTTATTAAAGGATTTTTCCTTATTTTAGGAAATGTTGTTTCTGGAGGAGCTAACGCCTAAACCAAGAGTAGTATGTCCTTGAGAAAGATAGATGTAACACCTCAATGTTGCATCTTGAAGAAGAATCACCACCCGCGGGACTTCAGATTCTGCTGAATATCCTTATTTCAGGATTTTTCCTTATTTCAGGAAATGCTGTTTCTGGAGGAGCTAACGCCTAAAGCAAGAGTTGCATGTCCTCGAGAAAGATAGATGTAACACCTTAATGTTGCATCTTGAAGAAGAATCACCACCTGCGGGCCTTCGGATTCTGCTGAATATACTTATTTAAGGATTTTTCCTTATTTTAGGAAATGTTGTTTCTGGAGGAGCTAACTCCTAATCCATGAGTTGTATGTCCTTGAGAAAGATAGATGTAACACCTAAATGTTGCATCTTGAAGAAGAATCACCACCCGCAGGCCTTCAGATTCTGCTGAATATATTTCAGGATTTTTTCCTTATTTCAGGAAATGCTGTTTCTGGTGGAGCTAACGCCTAAACCAGGAGTTGTATGTCCTTGAGAAAGATAGATGTAACACCTCAATGTTGCCTCTTGAAGAAGAATCACCACCCGCGGGCCTTCGGATTCTGCTGAATATCCTTATTTCAGGATTTTCCCTTATTCCAGGAAATGTTGTTTTTAGAGGATCTAACGCCTACACCAGGAGTTGTATGTCCTTGAGAAAGATAGATGTAACACCTCAATGTTGCATCTTGAAGAAGAATCACCACCCGCGGGACTTCAGATTCTGCTGAATATCCTTATTTCAGGATTTTTCCTTATTTCAGGAAATGCTGTTTCTGGAGGAGCTAACGCCTAAAGCAAGAGTTGCATGTCCTCGAGAAACATAGATGTAACACCTCAATGTTGCCTCTTGAAGAAGAATCACCACCTGCGGGCCTTCGGATTCTGCTGAATATCCATATTTAAGGATTTTTCCTTATTTTAGGAAATGTTGTTTCTAGAGGAGCTAACGCCTAAACCAAGAGTAGTATGTCCTTGAGAAAGATAGATGTAACACCTCAATGTTGCATCTTGAAGAAGAATCACCACCTGCAGGCCTTCAGATTATGCTGAATATCCTTATTTAAGAATTTTTCCTTATTTCAGGAAATGCTGTTTCTGGAGGAGCTAACGCCTAAACAAAGAGTTGCATGTCCTCGAGAAAGATAGATGTAACACCTCAATGTTGCATCTTGAAGAAGAATCACCACCTGCGGGCCTTCGGATTCTGCGGAATATCCTTATTTAAGGATTTTTCCTTATTTTAGGAAATGTAGTTTCTGGAGGAGCTAACGCCTAAACCAAGAGTTGTATGTCCTTGAGAAAGATAGATGTAACACCTCAATGTTGCATCTTGAAGAAGAATCACCACCCGCAGGCCTTCAGATTATGCTGAATATCCTTATTTCAGGATTTTTCCTTATTTTAGGAAATGCTGTTTCTGGTGGAGCTAACGCCTAAACCAAGAGTTGTATGTCCTTGAGAAAGATAGATGTAACACCTCAATGTTGCATCTTGAAGAAGAACCACCACCCGCGGGCCTTCAGATTCTGTTGAATATCCTTATTTAAGTATACAAATTCTATCATAACTATATACATAAACATTTTAGTATACTTAATAGAATAGATACTTCTTTGAGAAATCTTTTATATGGTTAATGGACTTAATAGATATCATGTACCTATAATTTTATAACCATGCTAAAGCTACAATTAAAGCTTAAAAATTTCCTCATACTAGCTCAAAATCTAAACATACTCCAAAATATGTAATTAATTTTGTTCAAATAAAGCAATACCTAACAAATGAACGAATCACTATCAATAATTGACTCTACTATTCAACTATTTATAATCATTCAAAAATAATCATTCATCTTATCACTAAAATCATATTACCATGATTTATTATTTTATTTTTTTTTTATTTACATTGAATATCAACAAATATAGTACTATTTACTATTTTAACATTAGATATAAGTCTTTCAAACACATATAATTTAATCAAAACTTAACTATAACTACTCTCTATGCTACTTTAAATTCATTTCTATAAGTCTATATTTTCATAACTAACTTTGAGTTCACACATATCTCTAAAAATATGGATTCATATCCTAAACACAATTCTAATATTTGCAAATTTCTAATCTAAAAATCGAAATTCCTAGTCCAATTAATACACTTTCAACTACTTTATCTTTCTTATATAAAGCTAGATTTATTATTATTTTTTTAAAACAAACATTGAAATATATTAACTAAAAAGAAGAGATACAAAGACCAGGGGACATAAAATCTGACCCAGCTACAACCAAATACATTGTGACCATGCATACCTGGTGAAAACTACCCTAATGAATCCTAACAAAATTAGCACTAATCACGAGCACAACCAAACGAACCCGCGTACGGGCGCGAAACCAAGTTACAAAAAATATGAAAAGTGAGAATCAGTGAGGATCCAAAAAGTTTGAGACTAACGAATGAAGCCAACACAGAAAAATGATCCACATACCAACAACTCCCTGAACTAAGCAGCAGGCATAAAGCTCTTTCGAGCAAAACAATCCAAACAGCCACAGGGACTAAGACAGAAAAGAAGACGGTGCTGGAGTAAAGGTAGACCTGACGCCTTGATACCCATGGATGCTAGAGCCACCATATGAGCCACCGACTACCACCACAAGGAATGCAGTGGTGACTAAAACAAAAACAAATCGATCCACATCATGAACAGACCCAAAAGAAGCGAACAACCGCGAACTGAGAAGATGACAGAACACCACGAACAGAAAGAAAATACCACGAACAAAGAGAATCAAACACTACGAAGCTCCAACAACGAAACCCACCGTTGGCGACGAACCAACTGCCGTCGAAGACGACGAGCCCACCACCACCGTCGAGGAATAGTGCGATCGAAGAAGATGATGCGGAGAGTCTCTAAGCAACCCTCATCGTACCACCACTAGCTACCATATCTACATCTTGAAATGAAACTTTGGATTGAAAAGGGAAAGAAAGATGGGCGGCGGATCTGTAGTTCGTCAGTGAGAGGAAATAAAGCTAAATTTTCAAACTTAGATACTACAAAAGTTCATTTTACATATTCAAGGATAAATCAAAATATTATTCATGTTTTCAACTATGTACATTTTCTTCTTAGTGGAAATTAAAGTTTCATCTAAAAATTTTATAAAATAAAGAGTCTTCTTCTAAAAGGATCATAAGATTAATATACCTATTATACCATCTCCAATATTCCAAAGTCAATTACTCATCTTAAATCACGATACCATTTATATATTAAACCTCCACTTATATTGTTTCACTCTCTTCAAAACTTATTATTTACTACATTAGTATTTAAAGTTAAGTCTTCAAACTTACTTACAATGGACACTCCAACTTAGATACTGCTCTTATCCATACTATCCAATAAAAATACTTTTATCAAACTATAGTTGTTACAACTAACTCTAAATCTAATCATACTTTTCTTTTTCTTTTTTAATAAAATATCTACTTATACTTGCAGTAAGTGTCCTTCTTTTGTTTTTTGTTTTTTGCTACCTATTTAATCATATTCTTAATAAGTATAATTAAACTCTCTCTACAATGCACCACAACAAGATATCTCAAACTCATGGTAAAATATATTCATTTTAATTTTTCTATCAAAACAATCATGCTTAATCTAAATCTTATAACTCACCAATTCTAAAATTTACTCTTGCAATATTTTTTTTTTCATTCAAGAACTAGTTTACCTAATTTACTCCAAAGTAAAATTGACTTTAGACACTCTCTAACTTTCTTCTAACTTTAACACAATTTAACCTTAAATATGAGTCTTGGTTTATTTATTTTTGAAACAACACAATTTAATTTATAATAATTCCTACTTAAATACAAAAGATGCCTAGCTAATAAGAGGAACACAACACGAAACATAAATTACTTAAGCTTATAGTAGGGAAACAAAACAATGCAAAATAAATACACCTTACTCTAGAAACCAAACAACCAAGATGTGCTTACCCAACCACAAAGCCGAGCAAACAAACAGCCTGCCCTACAATTTGAAAAACAGTGAAACAAAAACAATATACTATCACCAAAAACAAAGATTAGCAAAACAAAATCTTGTCCCTAAAATTAAAATATCATTAGGATTCACAATGAAATTTTTTGTTTATTATTATTTTTTCTATCCTAATTCTAAAAATTGGTATCCGAAAAGTAAAATTAACTAATCTTCATGCTCACATAATCAATTAACAAAGCTTTAACACAATTAATTTTTAAATTTCCAATACTAATAGCTAATTACAAATTCACCCATACTTATGACCATTGATTCTTTTAGTGAAATAAAATTTCAATCTATAAGAAAACAAGCAAAACCTTACTCTAAGTTTTTCATCATAGCATTCTCTTACTTCATTTTTTTTTTTTTTTGACAAAGCATCATCCTACTTATTAATCGTATAATTTTTTTTTCTTAAACATTCTAAGATCTTTCTTTGATTCTCGATCATTCCTCATTCTCTACAAACTAGTTATGCTTATAGAAAAATCAGTAGCTCCCATTATAATCTATGTTAATAGACCAACTATTCTCAATAATTTAAAGGTATCAACATCTTTCAATAGTTCCTTAGTCTGCGTGGAAACAATAATTGACCAACCATCAAGAGTTCTACTCATTCTCGACATATATCCATGTCGTCATCATCTACACTTAAATGACTCACAAATTTACGCTATGACTAGACACTCCTTATATCCCCATATGTTATTAAACAAATTTAGAAGGAAAAGGAAAACACATATAGAAACAATCCAAAAAGTTAAACAAAGATCACACAACACAAACACAACACAAGCCTAGTAAACCTATTTCCCAAAGACTCCCGAAAGACTCGACCAGGCTCTGATACCACTATTGTAACACCCCCTTTTCAGAGACTGAAAAGAAGAGTGTCACAGTTCTCTACCCCAAATTTAAATGTGCTTAAATACAAAAGAAATGCAATTATGTTGATTTATTTTTTTCTTGTAAAGTGAAAGTAGTAAGTGAGAAATAATTTATTCAAATATATGAACTATATTTTTGTCTATAAAAACTTTTGAAATTTTCTTTTTATAAATTTTAAAGTAAGCTCATGAATAATATGCATCACATATAACTAAAAGATTTACAAACATAAAATATATATTTTTATTGCACATAAGTATTTTACAATCTTCCAATGGAGAATAATCAAAGATAATATTTACAAAAGACTCTAACCCACAAATAATCACGAGCTGGTCAAACACTAAAAATGTCATCGAGAGAGTACTCCAATGACACCATATCAACACCTTATATATCAAAGAGATCTTTCTCTTCGGTCTCCAAAAATAAAACTAGATCTCTAATTCAACACTAACGGTCTTGGTATTAATGTGTCTCACAATGCCGTTTTCCTCTTTCCAATGAACTTTAACTTGAGATCATGGTATCCTGCACTAACTGTTGTAAGGGGTGAATTACTCGTACACAAGTTACCATCGTGATGATGTCACAAGGCTACAGATAATATTATACAACTATATACATTTTTATTTAACTAGTATATATACATACCTGATTACCTAATCATGTATTTCAACTCAAATAGAATCAAATAATCAAATGGTCACATATAATCAAATAAGCACAAAGATATCAATTACACAAAACATTAATCAACGTCACAAATCAACAATTAGTCAAAAGCAAATATAATATACTTTATCAAATATATCAATCATCAAAATTTAGTCACTTAGGATAAATATAACATCCAAACCAAACTCTTCACTCAAAGTTAGTCTTCTAACTTAGTTTGTAATATCTTTCTTCAACCTACTCCATGGAGACACTAATATGAGCGTAAGGCCGTTTCAACTGCCATAACATGGTCGTTTGCAACGAGCATATATCAAATATGTCTCAACCATTCTGGCCCGAGCGCTGCACCTTATTATAGATAGTCCTGCACAGTCAGGTTTCACCACGTCGGGTTTTATGATTTCCTCCAGTCAGAGAGGCCATTACTGACTATTGGTAGGAGTTCAAAACGTAGGTGATCCCCAGGAGGTCTGTAGGCGACCCAGCCGAACCTATCCTCAGTCTTACATACATTATAGTACTGTAAGAAACATCTTGTTTTGCTCCTCACCAACCCAAGGTGATCAGTTATATAATTCCTCAACTTAAATTATCTTTGTCAACATCCAGCTTGACATATTAATCCTCAAAACTCATAATGCAACTTATGAGAAACCACCTCAAACTCTCACCATAAACACTCAAACATATAGATATCATTATCATTAAACAAATTAAAGACATAGATACTTTATTTGTTTTTCTTCATAAAATATTGATAATAACATTTTCAATTGTCAAATCAATTAAAAACATTTTCAAATCATATATTGAAGAAGATGTATTCACACATATAATCAAACTAAATCAATCACTTATCATTTTGCATATACCTTAACATATTTAAAATTAGAACACAACTCCCCTAATAATAGCTAATAATATATATACAAGTAACACATTTCTTGTGCTCATCGAAACTTATTGTTAGCAATTCCCCTTACCTCAAAGCTTTCCAATATAACTTGAGTAATCACCTTCTGGTAGAACACCTATTCACTCATTAAAACAACTATCTCTTAACCAAGGATCATTATAGCTAAATTCTAACATTATTAATGTATTAAAGTGAATCTAAAAACTTAATACTCCAAAAATATGAAAACCCACCACTGTAATATTGATTACGAATAATGCATGTGATCATGGTTTCCTATACATATGTGTATGTAATTTCAGTTCATGAAACAAATCATAATTATAACTTATACTCCTAATGTTAAGAATGATATGACGCTGTTATCCTATTTTCATTTCCTTTCTTCTTTTGTTTTTTCTTTAATTTCTAAACAATAAAATAAATGTTGCTTAGTTAAAACTTAGGAAACTAATATAGAATAGTAATCATGCTTCAAATATCTAAACTCAAACCAAGGAAAAGTAGACAAAACTAGTGACTAAAAGTATTCAAATCAATACCCTGATTGTTTTTAGAAATCTTGAAAGAAAAACTTTTAGCTTCATTGAGTTAATTGTCAAAGTTCAAAACTAAAAGAAATAGATAACTAATGACATAACCAACATTTGAATATACTGGGCTCTTTTAGAAGTTCGAAAGAAAGACCAACAGAATCTTAAACTTGAAGATCGTGGAACAAATCTAGAAGTCAAATGTATAAACTAATAAATAAGAGAATAGAAAAGAAGAAATTAAAGAACTTAAACTTGAAAACTATGAAAGTATAGTAAAAGTAACTAAAGATTTTAAAGTGAATGAAAGACACTAGCTTTTAAAAGAACAAAACAAACAAAATCAGAGAATATAAGAATATAAGAAGAATGAAAAGAAGGAAGAGGTTCGGACCTTAAATTCTTAGCTTCCTGTGAGAGTGATTGTTGTGAGTGATGGAGAAAGTTTAAGGTTCTATTTATAGAAGAGTTTGGAGGATTTGTGTGGAAAATTAGAAGAACACGTTTTCACTCTCATGTGTGAAGAAAGTTAAACCACGTTGACATATGCACATGGTAATTCTCACGGTTCATTCTTATCATACTAATTCATTCTTATCTCTTAGCTTTCATTTAATTTTTAATTTTTATTTTAATAACATAAATGATAAAGTTAATGACACTATCTTCATCTAAATATTTTAGTGATTTCAAAAATATTTTTCTTTTCTTTTTCTGTGACAAAAATTTATACTGTCGAGTAAATCACTGTCCAAAATCCGGTAGAATTTGAAGTCAAGAATTTTACTATAACCTAATAAAATATTTCATGATTGATTTCTTAAATTAGTTTTCATAAATCTACTTTCAAAATGATATATAAGTTATCTGTCTATACAAAGTAAAAATACTACCAGAACACACACAAAAATTAAATTTTAAAATATAGCTTAAGTTAATTCAATATACTAGATCTATAATTTTCTATATCTAAAGTTCATTTCCTAGAAAATAATTACTTACATAATATTCTATACACGATGATAATATTATTTTCTCAAAATATTATGAAAAATATAAATAAATAATCAAATTCATTTTATAAAAATACTTAAATTAATAATATAAAGAAAGATACTAGTTTATAAAATTTAGGGCGTTACACCTTCAGATTATGCTGAATATCCTTATTTTAGGATTTTTCCTTATTTCAGGAAATGCTGTTTCTGGAGGAGCTAACGCCTAAACCAAGAGTTGTATGTCCTCGAGAAAGATAGATGTAACACCTCAATGTTGCATCTTGAGGAAGAATCACCACCTGCGGGCCTTCGGATTCTGCTGAATATCCTTATTTAAGGATTTTTCCTTATTTTAGGAAATGTTGTTTCTGGAGGAGCTAACGCCTAAACCAGGAGTTGTATGTCCTTGAGAAAGATAGATGTAACACCTAAATGTTGCATCTTGAAGAAGAATCACCACCCGCAGGCCTTCAGATTTTGCTGAATATATTTTAGGATTTTTTCCTTATTTCAGGAAATGCTGTTTCTAGTGGAGCTAACGCCTAAACCAGGAGTTGTATGTCCTTGAGAAAGATAGATGTAACACCTCAATGTTGCCTCTTGAAGAAGAATCACCACCCGCGGGCCTTCGGATTCTGCTGAATATCCTTATTTCAGGATTTTCCCTTATTCCAGGAAATGTTGTTTTTAGAGGATCTAACGCCTACACCAGGAGTTGTATGTCCTTGAGAAAGATAGATGTAACACCTCAATGTTGCATCTTGAAGAAGAATCACCACCCGCAGGCCTTCAGATTATATTGAATATCCTTATTTCAGGATTTTTTCCTTATTTCATAAAATGGCTGTAACACCTCAGTGTTGCACCTTGAAGAAGAATCACCACCTACAGGCCTTCGGATTCTGCTGAATATCCTTAATTCAGGATTTTTCCTTATTTCAGGAAATGTTGTTTCTGGAGGAGCCAACTCATAATCCATGAGTTGTATATCCTTGAGAAAGATAGATGTAACACATCAATGTTGCATCTTGAAGAAGAATCACCACCCGCAAGCCTTCAGATTCTGCTGAATATCCTTATTTAAGGATTTTTTCCTTATTTCAGGAAATGCTGTTTTTGGAGGAGCTAACGCCTAAACCCGGAGTTGTATGTCCTTGAGAAAGATAGATGTAACACCTAAATGTTGCATCTTGAAGAAGAATCACCACCCGCAGGCCTTCGGATTCTGCTGAATATCCTTATTTCAAGATTTTTTCCTTATTTCAGAAAATGGCTGTAACACCTCTGTGTTGCACCTTGAAGAAGAATCAGCACCTGCAGGCCTTCGGATTCTGCTGAATATCCTTATTTCAGGAAATGCTGTTTTTGGAGGAGCCAACGCCTAAACCAGGAGTTCTATGTCCTTGAGAAAGATAGATGTAACACCTCAATGTTGCATCTTGAAGAAGAATCACCACCCGCAGGCCTTCAGATTATGTTGAATATCCTTATTCCAGGATTTTTTCCTTATTTCATAAAATGGCTGTAACACCTCAGTGTTGCACCTTGAAGAAGAATCACCACCTACAGGCCTTCGGATTCTGCTGAATATCCTTATTTCAAGATTTTTCCTTATTTCAGGAAATGTTGTTTCTGTAGGAGCAAACTCCTAATCCATGAGTTGTATGTCCTTGAGAAAGATAGATGTAACACATCAATGTTGCATCTTGAAGAAGAATCACCACCCGCAGACCTTCAGATTCTGCTGAATATCCTTATTTCGGGATTTTTTCCTTATTCTAGGAAATGTTGTTTATAGAGGATCTAACGCCTACACCAGGAGTTGTATGTCCTTGAGAAAGATAGATGAAACACCTCAATGTTGCATCTCGAAGAAGAATCACCACCTGCGGGCCTTCGGATTCTGCTGAATATCCTTATTTAAGGATTTTTCCTTATTTTAGGAAATGTAGTTTCTGGAGGAGCTAACGCCTAAACCAAGAGTTGTATGTCCTTGAGAAAGATAGATGTAACACCTCAATGTTGCATCTTGAAGAAGAATCACCACCCGCAGGCCTTCAGATTATGCTGAATATCCTTATTTCAGGATTTTTCCTTATTTCAGGAAATGCTGTTTCTGGAGGAGCTAACGCCTAAACCAAAAGTTGCATGTCCTCGAGAAAGATAGATGTAACACCTCAATGTTGCGTCTTGAAGAAGAATCACCACCTGCGGGCCTTCGGATTCTGCTGAATATCCTTATTTAAGGATTTTTCCTTATTTTAGGAAATGTAGTTTCTGGAGGAGCTAACGCCTAAACCAAGAGTTGTATGTCCTTGAGAAAGATAGATGTAACACCTCAATGTTGCATCTTGAAGAAGAATCACCACCCGCAGGCCTTCAGATTATGCTGAATATCCTTATTTCAGGATTTTTCCTTATTTCAGGAAATGCTGTTTCTGGAGGAGCTAACGCCTAAACCAAAAGTTGCATGTCCTCGAGAAAGATAGATGTAACACCTCAATGTTGCGTCTTGAAGAAGAATCACCACCTGCGGGCCTTCGGATTCTCCTGAATATCCTTATTTAAGGATTTTTCCTTATTTTAGGAAATGTTGTTTCTGGAGGAGCTAACGCCTAAACCAGGAGTTGTATGTCCTTGAGAAAGATAGATGTAACACCTAGATGTTGCATCTTGAAGAAGAATCACCACCCGCAGGCCTTCAGATTATGTTGAATATCCTTATTCCAGGATTTTTTCCTTATTTCATAAAATGGCTGTAACACCTCAGTGTTGCACCTTGAAGAAGAATCACCACCTACAGGCCTTCGGATTCTGCAGAATATCCTTATTTCAAGATTTTTCCTTATTTCAGGAAATGTTTCTGTAGGAGCAAACTCCTAAACCAGGAGTTGTATGTCCTTGAGAAAGATAGATGTATCACCTCAATGTTGCATCTTGAAGAAGAACCACCACCCGCGGGCCTTCAGATTCTGTTGAATATCCTTATTTCAGGATTTTCCCTTATTCTAGGAAATGTTGTTTATAGAGGATCTAACGCCTACACCAGGAGTTGCATGTCCTTGAGAAAGATAGATGAAACACCTCAATGTTGCATCTCGAAGAAGAATCACCACCTGCGGGCCTTCGGATTCTGCTGAATATCCTTATTTAAGGATTTTTCCTTATTTTAGGAAATGTAGTTTCTGGAGGAGCTAACGCCTAAACCAAGAGTTGTATGTCCTTGAGAAAGATAGATGTAACACCTCAATGTTGCATCTTGAAGAAGAATCACCACCCGCAGGCCTTCAGATTATGCTGAATATCCTTATTTCAGGATTTTTCCTTATTTCAGGAAATGCTGTTTCTGGAGGAGCTAACGCCTAAACCAAAAGTTGCATGTCCTCGAGAAAGATAGATGTAACACCTCAATGTTGCGTCTTGAAGAAGAATCACCACCTCCGGGCCTTCGGATTCTCCTGAATATCCTTATTTAAGGATTTTTCCTTATTTTAGGAAATGTTGTTTCTGGAGGAGCTAACGCCTAAACCAGGAGTTGTATGTTCTTGAGAAAGATAGATGTAACACCTAAATGTTGCATCTTGAAGAAGAATCTCCACCCGCAGGCCTTCAGATTCTGCTGAATATATTTCAGGATTTTTTTCTTATTTCAGGAAATGCTGTTTCCGGAGGAGCTAACGCCTAAACCAGGAGTTGTATGTCCTTGAGAAAGATAGATGTAACACCTCAATGTTGCCTCTTGAAGAAGAATCACCACCCGCGGGCCTTCGGATTCTGCTGAATATCCTTATTTAAGGATTTTCCCTTATTCCAAGAAATGTTGTTTTTAGAGGATCTAACGCCTACACCAGGAGTTGTATGTCCTTGAGGAAGATGGATGTAACACCTCAATGTTGCATCTTGAAGAAGAATCACCACCCGCAGGCCTTCAGATTATGTTGAATATCCTTATTTCAGGATTTTTTCCTTATTTCATAAAATGGCTGTAACACCTTAGTGTTGCACCTTGAAGAAGAATCACCACCTACAGGCCTTCGGATTCTGCTGAATATCCTTATTTCAAGATTTTTCCTTATTTCAGGAAATGTTGTTTCTGTAGGAGCTAACTCCTAATCCATGAGTTGTATGTCCTTGAGAAAGATAGATGTAACACATCAATGTTGCATCTTGAAGAAGAATCACCACCCGCAGGCCTTCAGATTCTGCTGAATATCCTTATTTAAGGATTTTTTCCTTATTTCAGGAAATGCTGTTTTTGAAGGAGCTAACGCCTAAACCAGGAGTTTTATGTCCTTGAGAAAGATAGATGTAACACCTCAATGTTGCATCTTGAAGAAGAATCACCACCTGCGGGCCTTCGGATTCTGCTGAATATCCTTATTTAAGGATTTTTCGTTATTTTAGGAAATGTTGTTTCTGGAGGAGCTAACGCCTAAACCAGGAGTTGTATGTCCTTGAGAAAGATAGATGTAACACCTAAATGTTGCATCTTGAAGAAGAATCACCACCCGCAGGCGTTCGGATTCTGCTGAATATCCTTATTTCAAGATTTTTTCCTTATTTCAGAAAATGGCTGTAACACCTCAGTGTTGCACCTTGAAGAAGAATCAGTACCTGCAGGCCTTCGGATTCTGCTGAATATCCTTATTTCAGGAAATGCTGTTTCTGGAGGAGCCAACGCCTAAACCAGGAGTTGTATGTCCTTGAGAAAGATAGATGTAACACCTCAATGCTGCATCTTGACGAAGAATCACCACCCGCGGGCCTTCGGATTCTGCTGAATATCCTTATTTCAGGATTTTCCCTTATTCCAGGAAATGTTGTTTATATAGGATCTAACGCCTACGCCAGGAGTTGTATGTCCTTGAGAAAGATAGATGTAACACCTCAATGTTGCATCTTGAAGAAGAATCACCACCCACGGGTATAACGCCCCAACTAAAATATCTAGAATATTTAGTCAGGACATACATAATATGGATCTGAGTACAATTAAAATTTACTGAATAAATTAGCAAGATACAAATTGCTTAAAATACAAAAGGGATAACAAATAAAATACAGCGATAAATGCTACTATTCTGAGTAAACAAGATAATAAACGAAAAGCAAGACGAAGAAAATAAAATCTTCAAGGCGGACAATCCAAGCTCAGCTCCAACTGTCAGCCTCCTACCTGGTCCTTGCTCCGAATATCCTGTTTACCTAAAAAAAAATTGTTTGGAGTGGGGTGAGACTACTAAGCCTCAGTGAGTCCTACTACCCTCCTAGAGGTGACTACACCAGGGGATCCTAAACAGTCATAACATTCTAGCATATACATAATCATAACATAATACTTAAAACTAAAGGTGTAACACAGATAAAGACTCTTATTCATTTTAAACACAAGGACACTCTGAGGTGAGCATGTCTCAGAGGCCTGCCATATCCGTCAACCGATTCGGTCACGGCATGCAGCTCACAATAACATATCCTAATGGATTATCCCATTGGGAGTCCATAGCGCGATATCACAAAATCGCTCCTAAGTGACTGTAACTAATATTGTTCATACTACCGTAAATATCCCAAAACCCGGGGAGCATACAAACTAAATTTCCTAAGTCATACCCTAGGATTACACTGTGATTAACATGCTGTACATAGTTTATATTAATCTTATAATTGCAGAATATTTGGCATATTTGGAGGATATAAAACGAGTGATGAGTTTTTTTAGAAAAATTGTTAAAAATAGGGTCATTCTGTCTTCGTTCGCTACGGCGAGAAAGCCTGCTCGCCATGGCGAGAAATCATGATCAGACCTGAACAGCTCGCTAGGCGAGCAGATGCTCGCCATGGCGAGCTCAACGTGCCCAGATCATGAGTGCTCGCCATGATACTCGCCGGCCACTCGCCACGGCGAGCTCATGCAGAACAGCCCCTGTTTGCAGAAATTCGTATTTTACAAGAGAAATCACCTACAATCCTCAAATATAACCAGTGCAATCATATAATATACATAAAATATGACAGTATGGAGAGGAATTTGGGAGTTAATTCCTCTCACACATAATTTCCCTAATTTTCCTAATATTAACATGCAAAGTTTGATTATGGGGCACTAGCTACACTAACCTAAGAACCCACCTGGAATTGAAGCTTTACTCCTTGCTTCTGGGCTCTTTAACAGCTACTGAGATCCTCCTAGCAACCCACGAACCAACAGGACAGATTTGGAATATTTGAGAAATTGATGAACTTGGAACTCCTAGTTTGCTCTATGATTGAAATGGTTTAGTTTAGATTCTGATACTAGTTTTGCATGTGAGAGATTCTGAGATGCTCAAAGTGTGGTTGCAAGAGCAAGGACAATTCTTGTGTTAAGGCTAGATTGGAGAATTTGTTGTTGTTGTTGTTGTTGGCTCGAGAGGGAAGAGAGAATGAGAAGAGGTTTAGACTTGTAGTTCTGATTTTTGGCTGAAGTGTGAGACAATAGAGTCAAGTCACAAGTTTGTGTAGTGATTACATGCAAGAAATGAGGTGTTGGCTCAAGGAATAAAGGGGTTAGTGAGTCACAAAGTGAGGTGTTGGCTTATGGTTAAAAGAGATTAATGAGTCAAGAGTGGAATAGTGAGTCACAAGAGGGAGGGAACTTGATCTCTTGTGTTTAATCTAAATCTCAATGTGACATTAATGTATTAATGTGTAATTTAGGTTCAATTAGAATTCCTAATTTTACACCTAATTCACTTAATTCTTAAGACTAAATTAATTAATCACCACTAATTAATTTAAAAATAATTAGGCAAAGCTCTAATTAAAATTAATTAGGTTATTTAGAAGTCGGGATGTTACAATTCCCCCCCCTTAAAGAAATTTCGTCCTCGAAATTTAAGAATTTCACCTCATAAAGGTAGGGATAACTCCTTCTTACATCAAATGTCAGCTCCCAAGTGAATTCTCCGTCTAGGAACTGAGCCCATTCTATTATGATGTCAGGAAATCTCTTGTTCCGAATCATCTTAGCATCAGGTTCCACATTCCGAAAGGGGATCCGGTTGATAGGTCAAGTCTGGCTAGAGATCAAACTGTCCAAGTTCCATAGGTTGATAAAGGTCAGGAATACATTTTTGAAGCTGAGACACAAGAAACACGTCGTGTAACCCTGACGTGGATGGAGATAAGGTTAACAAACAAGTTACAGGACCAACAAGTCTAAGAATCTGATAAAGACTAATATACCAAAATAGGGCTTCTGGGTTAAGAGCACACCATGTAATCCAACTTTGGTGCTACTACAAGATACGAGATCTCCTAAAACCATTCGTTTTATCCAATTCCCTTGGAATAAAACTTTCCTCTCTTAAGGTCATAGGTAGAACACCGGTCAGTTAATCCATATTTACATCTAATCTTAGACTGCGCATTCTGATTCGCATACTACTATCACCGTCTGGCAGTGTCATCTTTGTGTTAGTCTAAAATGTTTTGAATGCCTCGGTTACAATCAGCTTCCTTCCATTACCACCGGTATACAACTCCAACTTCAACGGACTTGAATGTCGGTATCTGGCCTGGTTGGGTACAACTAGAATTTATGGTATAAGCTTGAGTGTTATTACGGGCAAATTCCCAAATCTTCCTCCTCATGGTAGTTCTCCTTTCCGAACACTATTATGCATGACGTGTCATTTGTACAACTGCACTACGTGTGCCGTCTAAATACTCCAGAATCGATTTAAATATAAAATGAGTGGAAAATTGTCTAGACACTACTGATTCTTCTGCCAACGAGCTAAACTCGCCCGCAGACGAACCCGTAGTTATCCGATAAAATCCCACCTACAATCTTTATCCATCCTGGCATAACGCGATGATCGAGCTGTACATTCAACACGCGGATGTATTTAGGTTCAGATTATTCCTTGGGTTAAAGGTCAATCTTGTCTGAAGTCCTTCACTGGTAATTAATGTATGGAGCTTGGTTAACACAACCGAGTTTTAAACTTGGCTAGTTGAACACTCAAGGTTGAGATTGTGTTGCTGAGGCTGAACTGAACTGTTTGACTTAAGATCACTTACTGAACTAACTAACGGATCACTAAGGTTAAGGGATGGTTCCCAGTGGGAATGAAGCATTACATAACTCTTTCACTTAGATGATCTGGTTAAAGGTAACTAAACTTGGGGTTAGAATATTTTGCTCACGATACTCAGGCTTACCACTTGGTCCCAGAAGATTACAAAAAGTGAATTCGGAAGATGGAAATGTTCGATAGAGATACTCCAGATTAACACACTGATATCACAAGATTTAGAACACAGAGCTAGAAGGTTTGGATGCTCTATACGAATTTCACTTGTAGAGCTTAAGTCCACTGGTTTGAATAAGATTCAAACTAAATACTGAATTCGGCTGACGCTGCTACGAAGAAATAGGTAACTAGTTACAATGAAAAAAAACAGACTGACGGATTCGAGTACACAAATTTTAACTGATTGGTTGGCCCAGAGCTAAATCATCTGTATCAGAACATCTAAAATGTTGATTAGTAGATCAACCAACAGCGAAAGATTGAATTTGAGATTATCCGTGGGTTCTCATGAGTTACAGGCTTCCACGAATATGATGGAGTTACTAACGACAAGACTGAAAGACTGAAGGCATTGAACGAGGTTACTTTAGGAGCAACGTTTATACACAATCTGTGTGAATGACAGACATCGATGAGTTTGGAAGATTGCATCTTAATTGAATTTGTGCTTAGCACCTGACGGACAAGTATCTCAAATACGGAAATGATTTTCTCATCTGAGGCCTACTCAGACAAGTTAGAGAGTACACACGTTCATGGTGGTCCAAGACTTGTGATTATTGAATTGAGCATTGTCCGGTTCGTCGAATTGGCTAAAAGAGGATTTCTATGAATGGAATGAAATTGAAGATTGGTCTCCTCTTTGTTCAGACTGATGTTCCATAATTCCATTTCTTCTGTCAGAACTCTCAGGGTGGGACAACTAGGTTTTTCACTCATGCTTTTTGTTGACAATGTTCTCATAGGAGAATTCAATAGATTCCAGAAGTCGCTTGGCTGACAGGTCTCAACGTGTGATAGTGTTGGCGGTTGGCATGAAACTAAAGTTAAACTCATTCACTTGTTCCTGGTCAACTAAAATATTCCTAAAAGATTAGTCCAGGTGATTGGTGTTACTAATTGTATCTCTTATTGGTTAATCCTCTCAGGTCAGGTCTCCTATTCCCTGGTACTAAAGCAGTGATAAAATGTGACTGGTTAGGTCTAATCCTTGAACTAGGTAACTAGTTGGTCCATAATGCCGATTTACTAATCTATGGATAATTGATGGACAACTTTCAAATGCATGGTCAACAGATCCTACTAACTTCTTAGCTAAGTGGTTCATATGTATGATTTTCGTTTGGTTAAAGTCCAACTAATTTTGATCTAACTATCGGTCTCTAAACTACCTAATAGTAGGTTCAACGAATCGATCTCGGCGACTGGTTGTGTCATCGGTAATTCTTAGTTGTCATTCTAATAAAAACTTAATCTATGATGGTTCGGTGCAATTCCCTGTATCAAGTGGTAGGCTGATCCTATTTAATTGGCACCTACTGGTTTCATCACAAGCGTTAACCTACTAGGTTTGGGGTATGAGAATGTTAAGGTAGGAGCGCTAGGATTCCTCTATTCTCATTGAGGCAATTAATTGGTCTAAAGTGCTGAGTTACTAGTTTGGGGGTGCTTAATTTAACGGCCTGTGATAAACCTATTCGGATACGGTATTGTTGAGGGAGAGTTTAGTTTTAATGTGAGGCAAGGTTAAATTTACGTGGCATGGCACTACTGTTGGCTCCTAACCTATACGTTGATAATGAAGAATTCAGTTTTGGCACGAGGTAAGGTTATACCTATATGACAAGGTTCTATCATCGGGGTGGTTGCTAACTATTCGGTAATGATGTCCCAGAAGTTTTAACTGAAGGGTTCCCAAGATGTTATAAGGACTCCTAACTGTTAACTTAGTTTATGTTTGGGTCTCTAAAGTTCGCTGGGTATACTACTAAAGACTGGCGTTGTTGGAAAGGAAATGCCTAATTGCTATACTAAATGTAACTTGACTCTTAGTGGCGAATTAGAAATATTCTTACGAGCTGAGAGGTAAGAGTAACTTAGTTAAAGGGCATTCTAAATGGTAACCTAGCATGGTACCCTAAGGAGATACTGGAATGTGCTCTCGTTCTAATTCGGTTCCTTTAGTACGGACGGTTCGATTTGGACCTCTATTACGGTGATCTCTATCAGGTTCACTATGTTGGGTTGCTAATTCGTAATCCTATAAATGATTGAACTTAATATGTTTTCTCGGGTACGGATACGGACTACAAGGATTCTAATGGTTGCTCCGGTTACGATTGAGCTCCTAATAGTGCCACTATACTTGTTCGTCTCTAAAGGAAAGGTGCACTCAGTCCAATTTCTTATTGTATCCTAATCCTAATATCATTTCAAATGTAACTCCTTAACAACTCTTATGCTCACAAGGTAGCTTGGAATGGTTTATACTAAAACTCAAAAGTAGAATGATAAGATAAATGAAGTGGGCTTGAGACTGTTCACCATAGCTAAAAATGATTGAACAGAGACCCGTGTTGCAACAAGCAGTAGCAGCAGCCTGCTAAGCTCGCTGCAGCATGTGCTTGCTTGCTAAGCGAGTTAGACAGAGTGTGTAAGAATGATTTTATGGTTCGTCCAATTTCCTCGTTGCATAACACCATAACTCCCAGTCATATACTAACTTGAATTTTAGGGTGAGTTTTTGATTTACCGCCTACTGTCCTAGGGTGTTGATTGGCTCACGAGCTTGGCTGAATTTAGGCTCTCACTAGGATAAGGTTACTTATAGGTTTAGGAAGTTTACCTGACACACATTGCCAGTTAAATACTGTTGTGTACTACACAATTCAGTATATGGATACATCTGCATTCTTTGTTGCATACACCACTTACTCCTGTGGCACCAATTGCCACTGTTCCAAAACTCTCTTATAAGAATCTCCGTCAACGATTGTTCCTCGATTGCAGCTTCACTACGGATTTACCGCTGGAATTCCAGAGTTCACTCCAGTTCTAAACCATAATACCCTGCCTACCATACACAATACTGAGTTGATCAGGCTCAGCACGCGATGGTTTCAGCGTAAACAGTTCAGATCCAAAGGGTCTGTATTACTTAGGAAAGGATTGGAATGACTCATGGCAAGGTCCGATACTGGATCGACCTGCTCTGATACCAATTAT
The DNA here is from genome assembly GCA_030408175.1 of Trifolium repens. Lineage (NCBI taxonomy): Eukaryota > Viridiplantae > Streptophyta > Magnoliopsida > Fabales > Fabaceae > Trifolium > Trifolium repens. The sequence continues at coordinate 33,904,082 of CP125838.1, read as the reverse complement.
AACGCCCCAACTAAAATATCTAGAATATTTAGTCAAGACATACATAATATGGAGCTGAGTACAATTAAAATTTACTGAATAAATTAGCAAGATACAAATTGCTTAAAATACAAAAAGGATAACAAATAAAATACAGCGATAAATGCTAGTATTCTGAGTAAACAAGATAATAAACTAAAAGCAAGACGAAGAAAATAAAATCTTCAAGGCGGACAATCCAAGCTCAGCTCCAACTGTCAGCCTCCTACCTGGTCCTTGCTCCGAATATACTATTTACCTAAAAAAAATTGTTTGGAGTGGGGTGAGACTACTAAGCCTCACTGAGTCCTACTACCCTCCTAGAGGTGACTACACCAGGGGATCCTAAACAGTCATAACATTCTAGCATATACATAATCATAACATAATACTTAAAACTAAAGGTGTAACACAGATAAAGACTCTTATTCATTTTAAACACAAGGACACTCTGAGGTGAGCATGTCTTAGAGGCCTGCCATATCCGTCAACCGATTCGGTCACGGCATGCAGCTCACAATAACATATCCTAATGGATTATCCCATTGGGAGTCCATAGCGCGATATCACAAAATCGCTCCTAAGTGACTGTAACTAATATTGTTCATACTACCGTAAATATCCCAAAACCCGGGGAGCATACAAACTAAATTTCCTAAGTCATACCCTAGGATTACACTGTGATTAACATGCTGTACATAGTTTATATTAATCTTATAATTGCAGAATATTTGGCATATTTGGAGGATATAAAACGAGTGATGAGTTTTTTTAGAAAAATTGTTAAAAATAGGGTCATTCTGTCTTCGTTCGCTACGGTGAGAAAGCCTGCTCGCCATGGCGAGAAATCATGATCAGACCTGAACAGCTCGCTAGGCGAGCAGATGCTCGCCATGGCGAGCTCAACGTGCCCAGATCATGAGTGCTCGCCATGATACTCGCCGGCCACTCGCCACGGCGAGCTCATGCAGAACAGCCCCTGTTTGCAGAAATTCGTATTTTACGAGAGAAATCACCTACAATCCTCAAATATAACCAGTGCAATCATATAATATACATAAAATATGACAGTATGGAGAGGAATTTGGGAGTTAATTCCTCTCACACATAATTTCCCTAATTTTCCTAATATTAACATGCAAAGTTTGATTATGGGGCACTAGCTACACTAACCTAAGAACCCACCTGGAATTGAAGCTTTACTCCTTGCTTCTGGGCTCTCTAACAGCTACTGAGATCCTCCTAGCAACCCACGAACCAACAGGACAGATTTGGAATATTTGAGAAATTGATGAACTTGGAACTCCTAGTTTGCTCTATGATTGAAATGGTTTAGTTTTGATTCTGATACTAGTTTTGCATGTGAGAGATTCTGAGATGCTCAAAGTGTGGTTGCAAGAGCAAGGACAATTCTTGTGTTAAGGCTAGATTGGAGAATTTGTTGTTGTTGTTGTTGTTGTTGGCTCGAGAGGGAAGAGAGAATGAGAAGAGGTTTAGACTTGTAGTTCTGATTTTTGGCTGAAGTGTGAGACAATAGAGTCAAGTCACAAGTTTGTGTAGTGATTACATGCAAGAAATGAGGTGTTGGCTCAAGGAATAAAGGGGTTAGTGAGTCACAAAGTGAGGTGTTGGCTTATGGTTAAAAGAGATTAATGAGTCAAGAGTGGAATAGTGAGTCACAAGAGGGAGGGAACTTGATCTCCAATGTTTAATCTAAATCTCAATGTGACATTAATGTATTAGTGTGTAATTTAGGTTCAATTAGAATTCCTAATTTTACACCTAATTCACTTAATTCTTAAGACTAAATTAATTAATCACAACTAATTAATTTAAAAATAATTAGGCAAAGCTCTAATTAAAATTAATTAGGTTATTTAGAAGTCGGGATGTTACCTTCAGATTCTGCTGAATATCCTTATTTCAGGATTTTTCCTTATTTCAGGAAAAGCTGTTTCTGGAGGAGCTAACGCCTAAAGCAAGAGTTGCATGTCTTCGAGAAAGATAGATGTAACACCTCAATGTTGCATCTTGAAGAAGAATCACCACCTGCGGGCCTTCGGATTCTGCTGAATATCCTTATTTAAGGATTTTTCCTTATTTTAGGAAATGTTGTTTCTGGAGGAGTTAACGCCTAAACCAAGAGTAGTATGTCCTTGAGAAAGATAGATATAACACCTCAATGTTGCATCTTGAAGAAGAATCACCACCTGCAGGCCTTCAGATTATGCTGAATATCCTTATTTCAGGATTTTTCCTTATTTCAGGAAATGCTGTTTCTGGAGGAGCTAACGCCTAAACCAAGAGTTGCATGTCCTCGAGAAAGATAGATGTAACACCTCAACGTTGCATCTTGAAGAAGAATGGCCACCTGCGGGGCTTCGGATTCTGCTGAATATCCTTATTTAAGGATTTTTCCTTATTTTAGGAAATGTTGTTTCTGGAGGAGCTAACGCCTAAACCAGGAGTTGTATGTCCTTGAGAAAGATAGATGTAACACCTAAATGTTGCATCTTGAAGAAAAATCACAACCCGCAGGCCTTCAGATTCTGCTTAATATATTTCTGGATTTTTTCCTTATTTCAGGAAATGCTGTTTCTGGAGGAGCTAACGCCTAAACCAGGAGTCGTATGTCCTTGAGAAAGATAGATGTAACACCTCAATGTTGCCTCTTGAAGAAGAATCACCACCCGCGGGCCTTCGGATTCTGCTGAATATCCTTATTTCAGGATTTTCCCTTATTCCAGGAAATGTTGTTTTTAGAGGATCTAACGCCTACACCAGGAGTTGTATGTCCTTGAGAAAGATAGATGTAACACCTCAATGTTGCATCTTGAAGAAGAATCACTACCCGCAGGCCTTCAGATTATGTTGAATATCCTTATTTCAGGATTTTTTCCTTATTTCATAAAATGGCTGTAACACCTCAGTGTTGCACCTTGAAGAAGAATCACCACCTACGGGCCTTCGAATTCTGCTGAATATCCTTATTTCAAGATTTTTCCTTATTTCAGGAAATGTTGTTTCTGTAGGAGCTAACTCCTAATCCATGAGTTGTATGTCCTTGAGAAAGATAGATGTAACACATCAATGTTGCATCTTGAAGAAGAATCACCACCCGCAGGCCTTCAGATTCTGATGAATATCCTTATTTAAGGATTTTTTCCTTATTTCAGGAAATGCTGTTTTTGGAGGAGCTAACGCCTAAACCAGAAGTTTTATGTCCTTGAGAAAGATAGATGTAACACCTCAATGTTGTATCTAGAAGAAGAATCACCACCTGCGGGCCTTCGGTTTCTGCTGAATATCCTTATTTAAGGATTTTTCGTTATTTTAGGAAATGTTGTTTCTGGAGGAGCTAACGCCTAAACCAGGAGTTGTATGTCCTTGAGAAAGATAGATGTAACACCTAAATGTTGCATCTTGAAGAAGAATCACCACCCGCAGGCCTTCGGATTCTGCTGAATATCCTTATTTCAAGGTTTTTTCCTTATTTCAGAAAATGGCTGTAACACCTCAGTGTTGCACCTTGAAGAATAATCAGCACCTGCAGGCCTTCGGATTCTGCTGAATATCCTTATTTCAGGAAATGCTGTTTCTGGAGGAGCCAACGCCTAAACCAGGAGTTGTATGTCCTTGAGAAAGATAGATGTAACACCTCAATGTTGCATCTTGAAGAAGAATCACCACCCGCGGGCCTTCGGATTCTGCTGAATATCCTTATTTCAGGATTTTCCCTTATTCCAGGAAATGTTGTTTATAGAGGATCTAACGCCTACGCCAGGAGTTGTATGTCCTTGAGAAAAATAGATGTAACACCTCAATGTTGCATCTTGAAGAAGAATCACCACCCACGGGACTACAAATTCTGCTGAATATCCTTATTTCAGGATTTTTCCTTATTTCAGGAAATGCTGTTTCTGGAGGAGCTAACGCCTAAAGCAAGAGTTGCATGTCCTCGAGAAAGATAGATGTAACACCTCAATGTTGCATCTTGAAGAAGAATCACCACCTGCGGGCCTTCGGATTCTGCTGAATATCGTTATTTAAGGATTTTTCCTTATTTTAGGAAATGTTGTTTCTGGAGGAGCTAACGCCTAAACCATGAGTAGTATGTCCTTGAGAAAGATAGATATAACACCTCATGGTTGCATCTTGAAGAAGAATCACCACCTGCAGGCCTTCAGATTATGCTGAATATCCTTATTTCAGGATTTTTCCTTATTTCAGGAAATGCTGTTTCTGGAGGAGCTAACGCCTAAACCAAGAGTTGCATGTCCTCGAGAAAGATAGATGTAACACCTCAATGTTGCATCTTGAAGAAGAATCACCACCTGCGGGCCTTCGGATTCTGCTGAATATCCTTATTTAAGGATTTTTCCTTATTTTAGGAAATGTTGTTTCTGGAGGAGCTAACGCCTAAACCAGGTGTTGTATGTCCTTGAGAAAGATAGATGTAACACCTAAATGTTGAATCTTGAAGAAGAATCACCACCCGCAGGCCTTCAGATTCTGCTGAATATATTTCAGGATTTTTTCCTTATTTCAGGAAATGCTGTTTCTGGAGGAGCTAACGCCTAAACCAGGAGTTGTATGTCCTTGAGAAAGATAGATGTAACACCTCAATGTTGCCTCTTGAAGATGAATCACCACCCGCGGGCCTTCGGATTCTGCTGAATATCCTTATTTCAGGATTTTCCCTTATTCCAGGAAATGTTGTTTTTAGAGGATCTAACGCCTACACCAGGAGTTGTATGTCCTTGAGAAAGATAGATGTAACACCTCAATGTTGCATCTTGAAGAAGAATCACCACCCGCAGGCCTTCAGATTATATTGAATATCCTTATTTCAGGATTTTTTCCTTATTTCGTAAAATGGCTGTAACACCTCAGTGTTGCACCTTGAAGAAGAATCACCACCTACAGGCATTCGGATTCTGCTGAATATCCTTATTTCAAGATTTTTCCTTATTTCAGGAAATGTTGTTTCTGTAGGAGCTAACTCCTAATCCATGAGTTGTATGTCCTTGAGAAAGATAGATGTAACACATCAATGTTGCATCTTGAAGAAGAATCACCACCCGCAGGCCTTCAGATTCTGCTGAATATCCTTATTTAAGGATTTTTCCTTATTTCAGGAAATGCTGTTTCTGGAGGAGCTAACGCCTAAAGCAAGAGTTGCATGTCCTCGAGAAAGATAGATGTAACACCTCAATGTTGCATCTTGAAGAAGAATCACCGCCTGCGGGCCTTCGGATTCTGCTGAATATCCTTATTTAAGTATTTTTCCTTATTTTAGGAAATGTTGTTTCTGGAGGAGCTAACGCCTAAACCAAGAGTAGTATGTCCTTGAGAAAGATAGATGTAACACCTCAATGTTGCATCTTGAAGAAGAATCACCACCTGCAGGCCTTCAGATTATGCTGAATATCCTTATTTAAGAATTTTTCCTTATTTCAGGAAATGCTGTTTCTGGAGGAGCTAACGCCTAAACAAAGAGTTGCATGTCCTCGAGAAAGATAGATGTAACACCTCAATGTTGCATCTTGAAGAAGAATCACCACCCGCGGGCCTTCGGATTCTGCGGAATATCCTTATTTAAGGATTTTTCCTTATTTTAGGAAATGTTGTTTCTGGAGGAGCTAACGCCTAAACCAGGAGTTGTATGTCCTTGAGAAAGATAGATGTAACACCTAAATGTTGCATCTTGAAGAAGAATCACCACCCGCAGGCCTTCAGATTCTGCTGAATATATTTCAGGATTTTTTCCTTATTTCAGGAAATGCTGTTTCTGGAGGAGCTAACGCCTAAACCAGGAGTTGTATGTCCTTGAGAAAGATAGATGTAACACCTCAATGTTGCCTCTTGAAGAAGAATCACCACCCGCGGGCCTTCGGATTCTGCTGAATATCCTTATTTCAGGATTTTCCCTTATTCCAGGAGACTACTAGGCTACCACTTAGAAGGGGGGGTTGAATAAGTGGCTTCTTTAATCAACGGCAATTAAAAAAAAATTGATTAAAAACAATGCGCGGAAGCACCACCGGATCGGTAGTCTACTTTGCACCTTTTGACCAAAGGAAAGATAGTATCGCCTTGAACGAATTAGGAAATTTATCGAATGCTTAACGCAAGATATTCTAATTTAATTTGATTAACAAAAACAGTCCCAAGCAAGTTATATGGTTTGATATTTCAAGTTCAATCACAATCAAGCAAGAACCAATTGAATTTTTGTGAACCAATACGAACAACAAAAATTCAATCGATTAATCAATTTAACGAAATTAACGAAATTGAAAGAGAGAGATAAAGAGAGACACACGATGTGATTAGGGAGTTCCCCGGATTGCGCGTCGTCCACACGTTTATCCGAGTACGTCTCCCCCCAAATAACCAAACGGGTTATTTGAGAGTTTATAGATCAAAAACTTGATGAACAAACAGTGCACAGTTTACATTTGAAATCTATAATCCTATAGCAAGACAAAATGTAAACTAATGCGAATAACCTCGACACCTAACGGAACTTCACCCTCTGATTCCAACGATTCACCTTGTGCCAAACCGCACCCAATCGTCCAGCTGAGTCCTTCGTTCCTTGTTGTCGAATCCTTCAAGACACGCACGATCTTGAGTCACTTGAGAGAAACACTAGAACCTTCAACGCAATTCAACCCGATCACGATTCTGATTCACCGCGAACCGTATCGAACGTTATTACACAAATCTGCAGTTTCTATTGAATTGATCCCATACTCAAATCCAATTTTGATTGCAAACTTGATGAAGATGATGAACTTGTGTTGAATCAAACCTTTGATGCAAATTCTCACTCAATTTGTACCCAAAGCGTTTTCTAATCTTTCACACTAGTTTTCTCTCCCTTGTATTCTTTACAAAAAATCACACATATTGCTATTTAAAGAGAAAATAGAATGAGCAAATTTAGGCATAATTTTTCATACATGTATCGATACAAATGATCAATTGTAACGATACAAATACTTTGACCAACGTTTAAAAAATGGAAAAATTGACCTTTGTATCGATACAAACACGGGTGTGTATCGATACAAATATCAGAATCTTGAAATCTTGACTGATATGTATCGAAGCATGCAAGCATGATTCGATACATCATGAGTTTTCTGGATTTTGAGAACATACAGATGTGTATCGATACATGCAAGCATGCTTCGATACACAGATAATGTTCTGTCCCTGAGAGACCACTTTTGTATCGATACAGACAATATATGTATCAATACAAAATGCACAAAATCAAACAGAAGTAATTTCAGGACATATGTATCGATACAACTATGTATGTATCGATACAAAATACCTAAAAGTCAGTTTTTCAAGGTTTAGAAAATAGTTCTTTGTTGTCAAGCCATTTGTAATGTTGCCAAAATATGTTCAATCCTATTTTCATGTGTTTTGACAATTATTAAAACATGACGATGAACTGGTGCACTTACATTCTCCCCCTTTTTGATAATTGTCAAAACTATGCATAAGCTAAGCCTATACCTAATATGCAATAAAATAGCAATATGTATACAGACGCAATTACAACACCAAGGCTAACAATAAGCACGCTCCCCCTGAGTTGATGTCATAATGTGATTGTCGTAGATAATATTCAAGACTCCTTTAGCTATTCATCCTTAGCTTGTGCATCCAAATCTCTCCCCCTTTGACAATATCAAAAAGAAGAAGAGGATCTATTAGAAGTATCAAGTTCAATCAATTTTGATCCAAGTCATATCGTGCACTTACATTTGTCGAAATGCACATATATGATGAAAATTCCTAATCAATATAAATACATACAAAGATATGCCAAAATATATCAAATGACGAATACCAAATATCATGATAAAACATGGAATGTAGAACAACAATCCATAAACCAACTCATGAGTATTGAAACACATCGATATTATAAATCAAGTAACATACCAAAATATGGGACGAAAATAAACAAAATAATGCAACAAATGCATAAATTCATGTTACCATATCATATAACGATGTTCATGAAGAAATGAATTCACGGATAGTATTTATGCAACATGTTAAGCTAAAGACACATCAATTTATCAATATTTTCATACATTGCCATTTGATACATATGGACTTCAAGAATTATTACTTATCTTAAAGCAAGAATTTTTGGAAATGAGCAAACACATGAATGTATTGAAAAGAACTAATATGTGATGTTGATGTTTTGAAAAGCATTCACATAGGCATAAGAGTGTAAGTGTTAAGAAGAAAAGATAGAGATGATACTTTTTAACCTTGTACCGTAGGGTGTTTGATGCACTTCCCATTGTATAAAACTCCAAGTTGCCAAGAAGTATGATATGTATACAAAGTGCATGTACAAATGTATATTATTCTAGGTTAGAGATATCTAGGATCCCTAATTCTCCGCGAATAAAGGTAAAGGGTTCCGTTGCAAGTGGCTTTGTAAAGATGTCCGCAAGTTGATTTTTCGAGTCCACATGCTCAAAAACAACATCCCCTTTTTCTACATGATCGCGAAGAAAGTGATGCCTAATCTCTATATGTTTAGTCCTTGAATGCAACACGGGGTTCTTTGTGAGGTTTATAGCACTAGTGTTGTCACACAAGATTGGAACACGGTGTAGTTTTAAATCGTAGTCAAGAAGTTGTTGTTTTAACCAAAGTATTTGGGAGCAACAACTTACGGCCGCAACGTATTCCGCCTCGACGGTTGACAAAGCAACTGATACTTGTTTCTTGCTATGCCAACTTACCAAGCTATTACAAAATAGGTGACATGTTCCACTAGTACTTTTCCTATCCAACTTGCAACCGGCAAAGTCGGAATCGAAATAACCTACCAAAGAACAATCATTCCCCTTAGAGTACCATAAGCCAAAATTTGATGTTCCCTTCAAGTATTTTAAAATCCTTTTTACGGCTTTTACGTGTGATTCTTTGGGGCATGATTGATATCGTGCACATATGCAAACACTAAACATAATATCCGGCCTAGATGCGGTTAAATAGAGTAAGGATCCGATTATACCTCTATATTTTGTGATTTCCACATCTTTACCTTCTTCATCTTTGCTCAACGCACCAGTTGATGCCATGGGAGTTTCCATAATTTTTGAATCCGTCATCCCAAACTTCTTGAGCAACTCAAGGCAATATTTAGTTTGATATATGATGGTTCCTTCTTCTAGTTGCTTGATTTGTAGTCCCAAGAAGTAGGTTAGTTCACCCATCATGCTCATCTCGAATTCACCTTGCATAAGACTAGAAAAACTCTTGACAAGAGATGGGTTAGTGGAACCAAAGATAATATCATCAACATATATTTGAACCAATAAGACGTCCTTTCCTTTACGTTTAATGAAGAGTGTAGTATCAACCTTTCCCCTTGAATATCCGTTTTTAATCAAGAATTTGCTAAGCCTATCATACCAAGCTCTAGGAGCTTGTTTAAGACCATATAAGGCTCTTTTTAATTTGAAAACATAGTCCGGATGTTCGTTATCTTCAAAACCGGGAGGTTGTTTGACATATACCTCTTCATTTATGTGTCCGTTTAGGAAAGCACTCTTAACGTCCATTTGATATAACTTGAAATTCATATTGCATGCATAAGCTAATAAAAGTCTAATAGCCTCAAGGCGAGCAACCGGAGCATAGGTCTCCTCATAATCAATGCCCTCCTCTTGGTTATAGCCTTGAGCTACCAACCGTGCCTTGTTCCGAATGATAACACCGTTTTCATCAAGCTTATTTCTAAAAACCCAACGTGTCCCAATCACTTGATGACTTGGAGGAGGTGGTACTAAATCCCACACATCATTTCTTTTAAATTGATTTAGTTCTTCTTGTATTGCAAGAATCCAATGTTCATCAAGTAATGCGGCTTTTGAGTTTTTAGGTTCAACTTGTGAAACAAAAGCATAGTGAGAACAAAAGTTACTTATTTGGAACCGAGTAGCCACTCCCTTTGAGATATCACCTAAGACCTTGTCAATGGGATGGTCTTTTAGAGTACGCCATTCCTTTGCAAGACCGGCTCCTCTTTGCTTATGATGATTCTTTGATGAAGAAGATCCTCCATCATCTTTGTCTTCATTGGATGGTGACGGCATATCGTCCTTTTCTTTTGGAGCTTCCGTTGAGGGTTGATCACTTTCAACAACTTCTTGATCCTTTAGAATGTCCATTGTGTCGACACCTGTACCAATAAAATCACCTTTCCCATTTTCTTCCGGAAAAGTCTCATCAAAGTTTACATGAACCGACTCTTCAACAATTTTTAACCTTTTATTGTATACTCTATATGCCTTGCTAGATAATGAATAACTTAAGAAAATGCCCTCATCCGCTTTTGGATCAAATTTGCCAAGATTTTCTTTTCCATTATTTAAAATGAAGCATTTGCATCCAAAAGAGCGCAAGTGACTAAGATTAGGTTTTCTTCCTTTAAGTATTTCATAGGGAGTTTTGTCCAAAATAGGTCGAATGATCGCCCTATTTAGAACATAACATGCGGTGCTTATCGCATCGGCCCAAAAATACTTAGGAAGACCACTTAACATAGTCCTAGCTAACTCTTCTAGAATTCGATTTTTCCTCTCCACTACCCCATTTTGTTGTGGTGTTCATGGAGCCGAAAAATTGTGTTCAATGCCATGTTTGGAGCAAAATTTATCAAAGTTATTGTTTTCAAATTCACCTCCATGATCACTCCTAATGGAAATGATCTTAAGGTCTAGCTTATTTTGAATCATCTTAGCAAATTGTTTAAAAGCGGACAAAGTATCGCTTTTACTAGATAAGAATAATGTCCAACAAAATCTTGAGTAATCGTCTACAATCACAAGTCCATAATAGTTACCACCAAGGCTTTTGGTCCTTGATGGTCCAAAAAGATCCATATGGATCAACTCTAAAGGCTTAGTAGTTGAAATAAACTTTTTAGTTTTGAAAGAAGCCTTAGTTTGTTTACCCATTTGGCATGCGTCACACAAGTGATCTTTTGAAAAACGAATTTTAGGTAGACCGATTACAAGATCTTTAGAAGCTATCTTATTTAGTAAATTGAAATTAAGATGTGTCATTCTTCTATGCCACAACCAAGATTCATCATTCTTGGTTATGAGACACTTAGCACCACTTAGGCAATTATCATCTAGATCCAACATGTATATATTTCCATGCCTTATAGCCTTAAGAATCACATTCTTGTCTTTGTTACTTTCGATTGTGCAAAAGGTTGGTTTGAAATTGATTGTGAACCCTTTATCACAAAGCTTAGCAACACTCAACAAGTTATGCTTAAGGTTATCCACAAGAGCAACATTAGATATGGTTATAGTAGAAGGATTACCGATAGTACCTACACCAAGAATAGTGCCTTTATCGTTGTCTCCATAGGTGACATAGCCTTTTTCCTTTGCTTTGAACTCAATAAAAAGCGAAGCGTCACCCGTCATGTGCCTTAAACATCCACTATCTAGAAACCATCTCCTTTCTAGATTATCAAGGCACTTTTCCTACAACAATTAAACATAAGAGAGAGGTAGCCAATTCTCATTGGGTCCTAATTGGTGAGGCAAATAAGTTTTGTTGAGTTTTGGCATCCATTGCAATACGCCCTTAGGAACCAACACTTTCCTAGCTTTACATTTTGCAATGGTATGGCCTTCACAACAACAATAGTGACAAGTAACATGTGAGTCATTCTTCTTTTGATCCAATTTAACATTTTTTGAATTTTTGTTTTTGATTTTCAAAGTGTTTTGAAAATGTTTTGGACCAACTTGATGATAGACTCTAGGTTTTGATGAATTTTCCACTTTGTCCTTGAGAGCCTTAATATCTTTTGACAAAGTGGCACAATTATCACAACCAACTATGTCACCATTATTATGACTTGCGCTAGTCCTTTCTAATAGTGATACTTTGAAAGCTTTCAATTCTTCTTCCGTTTCGATGACTTTCTTTTCAAGAGTTTTGTTAACTTTTATGATCTCTTTTAATCGTTTGAAAGCTTTCCTAGTTTCACTACATAGGTCCTCAAACGCTTTTTGCAAGTCATAATATTCTAACGAGGTATATAAGCTGGAGGGATTTTGGTTTACCTTTTTAAGAGCTTTGTCCCTCTTTTTGTGATGATGAGATGTGAAGCATACATTAGCCATTTCGTCTTCATCACTTGAGCTAGAGCTTGATGATGGATGAGATGAAGAGCTACCACTCTCCCATGCAACATAAGCTTTCTTTCCTTTGCTCCTCCTTTTGTTTGAAGATGACTCCTTCTCTTTTCTTTTGAGATTAGGACAGTCCGGCTTGTAGTGACCAACTTGGCCGCATTCATAGCATATTCCTTTCTTGGAGTACCTAGCATCTTCATTCCTCCGACGGTGACCACTATCTTTTCGATACTTTTTAAGATTCTCATCGGAATGTCTTATCCCATTCTTTCTCACATACCTATTGTAGCGTCTCACGAAGAGTCCCATTTCCTCATCATCGGAATCGTCTTCGCTTGAGCTACTTTCCACATGCTCTACCTTTTTGGACTTTGACTTTGAGGCTTTTAGAGCAATTGTCCTCTTGTCCTTTTCCTTATCCTTGTCATTGTGCTTTCCCTTTTTCTCACTTTTCTCTTGCTTTTCTAACAAGTTTAGTACTTGTTCATGTTCCGTAAGCTTGCCAAATAAAGTTGTAAGACTCAAAGTAGTGAGGTCGTTCGCCTCCTTAATCGCGGTGACCTTCGGTTGCCAACACCTACTAAGACATCTTAAAATTTTGTTAGTGGCATCTTGATTTGTGATTGGCTTTCCCAAACCATGTAACTTGTTGGTTATTTTGATAAATCGTTGTTGCATATCCTCGATGGTCTCGCCATCTAGCATATGGAACAACTCAAATTCTTGTGTCAATGTATTAATTTTGGATATCTTTACATCATTGGTACCCTCAAAGTGAGTTACCAATGTGTCCCACATTTCCTTAGCCGATTGACAATGTGACACATGATAGAATTAATCAATCCCAAGGGATGATATTAAAATATTTTGTGCCTTTGCATCGTAATTGGCCTTTTTCTTTTCCTCTTCCGTCCATTGTGCCATAGGCTTATTGGTGACAATGCCATGAGCATCGGTGATTGTTGGAACAAACGGACCGTTCTCAATAGCATTCCACACTTCACCATCAAAAGAATTGATGTGAATACGCATACTACTTTTCCAATAGTCAAAATGATCTCCATTGAATATAGGAGCCCTATTATACGCCCCTTTAGGTGCAAAAGCCATGTTGTCTAATAATTGGCACAAACTTCCGAATTTTGCAAGCAAAATTTAACCGGACTCGTGATACCACTTGTTAGACTACTAGGCTACCACTTAGAAGGGGAGGTTGAATAAGTGGCTTCTTTAATCAACGGCAATTAAAAAAAATTTGATTAAAAACAATGCGCGGAAGCACCACCGGATCGGTAGTTTACTGTGCACCTTTTGACCAAAGGAAAGATAGTATCGCCTTGAACGAATTAGGAAAATTATCGAATGCTTAACGCAAGATATTCAAATTTAATTTGATTAACAAAAACAGTCCCAAGCAAGTTATATGGTTTGATATTTCAAGTTCAATCACAATCAAGCAAGAACCAATTGAATTTTTGTGAACCAATACGAACAACAAAAATTCAATCGATTAATCAATTTAACGAAATTAACGAAATTGAAAGAGAGATAAAGAGAGACACACGATGTGATTAGGGAGTTCCCCGGATTGCGCGTCGTCCACGCGTTTATCCGAGTATGTCTCCCCCCAAATAACCAAACGGGTTATTTGAGAGTTTATAGATCAAAAACTTGATGAACAAACAGTGCACAATTTACAATTGAAATCTATAATCCTATAACAAGACAAAATGTAAACTAATGCGAATAACCTCGACACCTAACGGAACTTCACCCTCTGATTCCAACAATTCACCTTGTGCCAAACCGCACCCAATCGTCCAGCTGAGTCCTTCGTTCCTTGTTGTCGAATCCTTCAAGACACGCACGATCTTGAATCACTTGAGAGAAACACTAGAACCTTCAACGCAATTCAACCCGATCACGATTCTGATTCACCGCGAACCGTATCGAACGTTATCACACAAATCTGCAGTTTCTATTGAATTGATCCCATACTCAAATCCAATTTTGATTGCAAACTTGATGAAGATGATGAACTTGTGTTGAATCAAACCTTTGATGCAAATTCTCACTCAATTTGTACCCAAAGCGTTTTCTAATCTTTCACACTAGTTTTCTCTCCCTTGTATTCTTTACAAAAAATCACACATATTGCTATTTAAAGAGAAAATAGAATGAGCAAATTTAGGCATAATTTTTCATACATGTGTCGATACAAATGATCATTTGTATCGATACAAATGCTTTGACCAACGTTTAAAAAATGGAAAAATTGACCTTTATATCGATACAAACACGGGTGTGTATCGATACAAATATCAGAATCTTGAAATCTTGACTGATATGTATCGAAGCATGCAAGCATGATTCGATACATCATGAGTTTTCTGGATTTTGAGAACTTACAGATGTGTATCGATACATGCAAGCATGCTTCGATACACAGATAATGTTCTGTCTCTGAGAGACCACTTTTGTATCGATACAGACAATATATGTATCGATACAAAATGCACAAAATCAAACAGAAGTAATTTCATGATATATGTATCGATACAACAATGTATGTATCGATACAAAATACCTAAAAGTCAGTTTTTCAAGGTTTAGAAAATAGTTCTTTGTTGTCAAGTCATTTGTAATGTTGCCAAAATATGTTCAATCCTATTTTCATGTGTTTTGACAATTATTAAAACATGAGGATGAACTGGTGCACTTACAGATGTAACACCTCAATGTTGCATCTTGAAGAAGAATCACCACCTGCAGGCCTTCAGATTATGCTGAATATCCTTATTTCAGGATTTTTCCTTATTTCAGGAAATGCTGTTTCTGGAGGAGCTAACGCCTAAAGCAAGATTTGCATGTCCTCGAGAAAGATAGATGTAACACCTCAATGTTGCATCTTGAAGAAGAATCACCACCTGCGGGCCTTCGGATTCTGCTGAATATCCTTATTTAAGAAAATGTTGTTTCTGGAGGAGCTAACGCCTAAACCAAGAGTAGTATGTCCTTGAGAAAGATAGACGTAACACCTCAATGTTGCATCTTGAAGAAGAATCACCACCTGCAGGCCTTCAGATTATGTTGAATATCCTTATTTCAGGAAATGCTGTTTCTGGAGGAGCTAACGCCTAAACCAAGAGTTGCATGTCCTCGAGAAAGATAGATGTAACACCTCAATGACGCATCTTGAAGAAGAATCACCACCTGCGGGCCTTCGGATTCTGCTGAATATCCTTATTTAAGGATTTTTCCTTATTTTAGGAAATGTTGTTTCTGGAGGAGCTAACGCCTAAACCAGGAGTTGTATGTCCTTGAGAAAGATAGATGTAACACCTAAATGTTGCATCTTGAAGAAGAATCACCACCCGCAGGCCTTCAGATTCTGCTGAATATATTTCAGGATTTTTTCCTTATTTCAGGAAATGCTGTTTCTGGAGGAGCTAACGCCTAAACCAGGAGTTGTATGTCCTTGAGAAAGATAGATGTAACACCTCAATGTTGCCTCTTGAAGAAGAATCACATCCCGCGGGCCTTCGGATTCTGCTGAATATCCTTATTTCAGGATTTTCCCTTATTCCAGGAAATGTTGTTTTTAGAGGATCTAACGCCTACACCAGGAGTTGTATGTCCTTGAGAAAGATAGATGTTACACCTCAATGTTGCATCTAGAAGAAGAATCACCACCCGCAGGCCTTCAGATTATGTTGAATATCCTTATTTCAGGATTTTTTCCTTATTTCATAAAATGGTTGTAACACCTCAGTGTTGCACCTTGAAGAAGAATCACCACGTGCGGGCCTTCGGATTCTGCTGAATATCCTTATTTAAGGATTTTACGTTATTTTAGGAAATGTTGTTTCTAGAGGAGCTAATGCCTAAACTAGGAGTTGTATGTCCTTGAGAAAGATAGATGTAACACCTAAATGTTCCATCTTGAAAAAGAATCACCACCCGCATGCCTTCGGATTCTTCTGAATTTCCTTATTTCAATATTTTTACCTTATTTCAGAAAATGGCTGTAACACCTCAGTGTTGCACCTTGAAGAAGAATCAGCACCTGCAGGCCTTGGGATTCTGCTGAATATCCTTATTTCGGGAAATGCTGTTTCTGGAGGAGCCAACGCCTAAACCAGGAGTTCTATGTCCTTGAGAAAGATAGATGTAACACCTAAATGTTCCATCTTGAAAAAGAATCACCACCCGCATGCCTTCGGATTCTGCTGAATATCCTTATTTCAATATTTTTTCCTTATTTCAGAAAATGGCTGTAACACCTCAGTGTTGCACCTTGAAGAAGAATCAGCACCTGCAGGCCTTGGGATTCTGCTGAATATCCTTATTTCGGGAAATGCTGTTTCTGGAGGAGCCAACGCCTAAACCAGGAGTTGTATATCCTTGAGAAAGATAGATGTAACACCTCAATGTTGCAACTTGAAGAAGAATCACCACCCGCGGGCCTTCGGATTCTGCTGAATATCCTTATTTCAGGATTTTCCCTTATTCCAGGAAATGTTGTTTATAGAGGATCTAACGCCTACGCCAGGAGTTGTATGTCCTTGAGAAAGATAGATGTAACACCTCAATTGTTGCATCTTAAAGAAGAATCACCACCCGCGGGACTTCAGATTCTGCTGAATATCCTTATTTCAGGATTTTTCCTTATTTCAGGAAATGCTGTTTCTGGAGGAGCTAACGCCTAAGCCAAGAGTTTCATGTCCTCAAGATAGATAGATGTAACACCTCAATGTTGCATCTTGAAGAAGAATCACCACCTGCGGGCCTTCAGATTCTGTTGAATATCCTTATTTAAGGATTTTTCGTTATTTCAGGAAATGTTGTTTCTGGAGGAGCTAACGCCTAAACCAAGAGTTGTATGTCCTTGAGAAAGATAGATGTAACACCTCAATGTTGCATCTTGAAGAAGAATCACCACCCGCAGGCCTTCAGATTATGCTGAATATCCTTATTTCAGGATTTTTCCTTATTTCAGGAAATTCTGTTTCTGGAGGAGCTAACGCCTAAACCCCGAGTTGTATGTCCTTGAGAAAGATAGATGTAACACCTAAATGTTGCATCTTGAAGAAGAATCACCACCCGCAGGCCTTCGGATTCTGCTGAATATCCTTATTTCAAGATTTTTTCCTTATTTTAGAAAATGGCTGTAACACCTCTGTGTTGCACCTTGAAGTAGAATCAGCACCAGCAGGCCTTCGGATTCTGCTGAATATCCTTATTTCAGGAAATGCTGTTTCTGGAGGAGCCAACGCCTAAACCAGGAGTTCTATGTCCTTGAGAAAGATAGATGTAACACCTCAATGTTGCATCTTGAAGAAGAATCACCACCCGCAGGCCTTCAGATTATGTTGAATATCCTTATTTCAGGATTTTTTCCTTATTTCATAAAATGGCTGTAACACCTCAGTGTTGCACCTTGAAGAAGAATCACCACCTACAGGCCTTCGGATTCTACTGAATATCCTTATTTCAAGATTTTTCCTTATTTCAGGAAATGTTGTTTCTGTAGGAGCTAACTCCTAATCCATGAGTTGTATGTCCTTGAGAAAGATAGATGTAACACATCAATGTTGCATCTTGAAGAAGAATCACCACCCGTAGACCTTCAGATTCTGCTGAATATCCTTATTTCAGGATTTTTTCCTCATTTCAGAAAATGTTGTTTCTGGAGGAGCTAACGCCTAAACCAGGAGTTGTATGTCCTTGAGAAAGATATATGTAACACCTCAATGTTGCATCTTGAAGTAGAACCACCACCCGCGGGCCTTCAGATTTTATTGAATATCCTTATTTCAGGATTTTCCCTTATTCTAGGAAATGTTGTTTATAGAGGATCTAACGCCTACACCAGGAGTTGTATGTCCTTGAGAAAGATAGATGTAACACCTCAATGCTGCATGTTGAAGAAGAATCACCACCTGCGGGCCTTCAGATTCTGCTGAATATCCTTATTTCAGGATTTTTCCTTATTTCAAGAAATGTTGTTTCTGGAGGAGCTAACGCCTAAACCAAGAGTTGCATGTCCTCGAGAAAGATAGATGTAACACCTCAATGTTGCATCTTGAAGAAGAATCACCACCTGCGGGCCTTCGGATTATGCTGAATATCCTTATTTAAGGATTTTTCCTTATTTTAGGAAATGTTGTTTCTGGAGGAGCTAACGCCTAAACCAAGGGTTGTATGTCCTTGAGAAAGATAGATGTAACACCTCGATGTTGCATCTGGAAGAAGAATCACCACCCGCAGGCCTTCAGATTATGCTGAATATCCTTATTTCAAGATTTTCCCTTATTTCAGGAAATGCTGTTTCTGGAGGAGCTAACGCCTAAACCAAGAGTTGCATGTCCTCGAGAAAGATAGATGTAACACCTCAATTTTGCATCTTGAAGAAGAATAACCACCTGCGGGCCTTCGGATTCTGCTGAATATCCTTATTTAAGGATTTTTCCTTATTTTAGGAAATGTTGTTTCTGGAGGAGCTAACGCCTAAACCACGAGTTGTATGTCCTTGAGAAAGATAGATGTAACACCTAAATGTTGCATCTTGAAGAAGAATCACCACCCGCAGGCCTTCAGATTCTGCTGAATATATTTCAGGATTTTTTCCTTATTTCAGGAAATGCTGTTTCTGGAGGAGCTAACGCCTAAACCAGGAGTTGTATGTCCTTGAGAAAGATAGATGTAACACCTCAATGTTGCCTCTTGAAGAAGAATCACCACCCGCGGGCCTTCGGATTCTGCTGAATATCCTTATTTCAGGATTTTCCCTTATTCCTGGAAATGTTGTTTTTAGAGGATCTAACGCCTACACCAGGAGTTGTATGTCCTTGAGAAAGATAGATGTAACACATCAATGTTGCATCTTGAAGAAGAATCACCACCCGTAGACCTTCAGATCACTACAAGAAACTTGACAAATAGCAACGGCAAAATTCCGTGGGTAAAGGTTCAAAAACCGTGGGTATAGGCCATAAAACCTATACCCACGGACGTTTTCTTCCGTCCCTTTTATTTCGCTATACCAGCGGAAATTTTCCGTCACAATAGCCTATAGCTACATCATTTTTTGGTGTTGGTGAAAATCTTAGAGCTATACCCACGGACATTAATAACTACTATAAATCAATTTACCCACAGAGACGTGTCCGTTGTTATAGGTTTGAGTTAGAGCTATACCCACGGACATTAATAACTACAATAAATCAATTTACCCACAGACGTGTCCGTTGGTATAGGTTTGGGTTTTTTTTTTTTTTTGCTGTTTTTTTGGCAGATTGTACATCTTTTATAATAATAATAATTTGCCAATATACATATTTTCAACACACCAAATCCACTATAAAATATAAAAGATAATTTCAATTATATTAAGAAATTAATCAGTGTTTCAAACATCTCAAACTAACAGAGTACATTAAAACATCAAAACAATGTCATCTTGCTAACAATGTACATTTAAAACACCAAAACAATGTCACCTAGCTAAATCTCCCAAAATGAAATTGGAGAACTTGGAGAATCTAAGCCATCTTTCTCTTCAATCTTCGTCGGTGTATGAACTTGGAGAATCCGTTTGGTCGGGAGCATTAGAAGCATTTGTAACCTATAGAAAATAAAAGAGATGAAATTATAAACTCAATTTAATTGATGTTTTCATAATATTTTAAATATGAACTCGAAGAGTAAAATAAAAAATACTTGTCTTGCAGCTCGTAAAATTTCATTCACATCTTCTCCAACAAATCGATTTTGAATCAATGACAACACATTTGCCAAAACCGCATCTGTACTATTTTGTTTTTTTTCCATTTGCTTAACTTTATCGCGCAACTCTTGATTTTCAGCCAAATAAACTTTCAATTTTTTAGGTTTGGGAATCTTGCCAATACAACGTAGACGTCCTCTCTGTTCACCTCTCTTTTCAGTTCCTTTTACTTTGGAATATATATCATCCTTCCAAGGCATATCACTTTGTATCTCTTCAACCGATTGAGATGTTCCAGTCTCATTATCATATTTGTTTAGTTTTTCCTGAAACATTAAAAATAAATGAAACAAAAAAAAGCACTATTCAAATATATTCACCCAACACTAAAAGGAAACAGAACATACAAGGCACTAAGTGCCATCCCCAAAAACTACCAATTTGTTTTTATTTTGAATTGTTAAACCTTTATTAACCCACTACACTTGGCACAAGTGTTGGAGTAAGCCCTAAGAGCCAATCTATTTTCGTAGTATTTGCTTTAGGAGTTTGAATATAAATATGGCATTTCTTTATTATGTTTGTAAGGTTGCAAAATAATGAAGTCCCTAGAATAGAAAGTCTGTTTAATATTAAGTGTGACTTAATCATGAGATTACATTAAACATAAAGACGCTATTCTTAAAAGTATCCGTAGTCGAGTTTTATCATGAATTGGGATAATGATAAAACATAGAGACTATTATGAAGATAGACTGATGATCGCATCTCATGGATCATAGGATAAGGAGTTATCAAGTCTTGACATAGGTATAAGAAATATTAGGAGTAATATTTATACCGGATTGACCCGCTATGAGAGTACTACATGCAAAGTTATGCAAAGTGTCATAAGTTACTCTCATGGTGATAATGGTGTAAGCCGCCCTTAGACCTGAAACCACTATGTACCCTAGATGTGGAGTCAAGTGCTTTGTTACTGATCTAACGTTGTCCGTAACAGGATGACCATAAAGGCAGTTAATGGGTACTTCACAAAGCATGCTGAGGGACAGTAGTGTCCTAGATGGAATTTGCCAATCCTGCATAACAGGATAAATGTCATGGGCCCAATATTGAACTGGACAAAGATGACACCAAGTATGCTTTGTGTTCAATATAGACATAAGGGGCAAAGGGGTAATTGTACACATTGATATTATCACTAGAGGTTGTGTTTAGATCACATGTTAATTTCTCATAACTTGGGTAGCAATGATGTGTTGCTAGATACCGCTCATTGTTTATTATATTAAATAGAGGATTTAATATAATTGCCAACGTTATAGAAACCTACAAGGGTCACACACATAAGAACAGTATAATGTGAGATTGGAACACCGTAAGGTACGGTGCACCTCAGAGAAATAAGGAAATATGATAAGGGTATCATGGTAATTAAATAAGTGTATCATAATTTGTTATGAAAAAGAAAGCACTCATGTGTACATGACACATGGGGGGTGCGTTTCTTAAAAGATTTATTTAATTAAAAAGGTTTAGAAAATTTGTGGCCCAATGACAAATAGTTTGTCTTGGTGCACAAGACAAGAGGTTCTATAAATAGAACCCTTGTGAATGAGAAAAATACACTTGTGTGTATTTCTTGAGAAATAGAAAAACCTAAATCCTTATTTTCTTGCCTCCACTCACAAAAGACCTTCATCCTCTTGAGCTAGCACTCTCTTGAAGGTTCCTGTTCGTGTGGACTAGTTAGAGGCGTCACAACTTTGACGCTCGTGATCAAAATCGGTGGTGACTTGTTCGTGACTAGTATGTGACTTGCTCGTGATTCAAAGCCTCATCCCCAGCTGTTCGTGAAAAGAAAGGGATTTTCTACAAGAGGTAAAAATCCTAAACACAAACTCATGCCCATTCGTAAGGATCTCTAAAGGAAACATTTTAAATTCCGCTGCTTTATCGTTACTATTTTCCTTCAGTGGTATCAGAGCCACTTACGAATCCATGAGATTGATGTTTGTTTAAAATTCATGAATTCGGTTTTAATATGATTAAAACGGTTAATAAAGGATTAAAATTGAGCAATTAAAATTTGGCATCTATTTGTATGAAAATTGATGGTTAACATTGAAACGGCCTCGGAATCCGACAATTGTATGGTGAAGCAGCGATATGTTAATTGTCATAGGTTTATACAAATAAGATTGATCAATGCTTATATATGATATAAGTGATCTTGATGCAAAACGATGTATTGGATACATCGTTCATGATTTCGTTCAATAAAACAAATTATGAAAGATATTTGATATTATATTGATTCGTGATCATTTGCTTTGGAATCCGACATTAGTATGGTGAAGCAATGACATGTTAATCAATCGTATCGAATTTCGGTCATAAAAGGTTTTGACGGCACGAAATTCTGCATTAGGATTCGCGAAAAACTAGGTTTTTCGCACGGGCCTGCGCGGGGCGCAGGGCATCTGCGCGGGGCGCAGATGGCAGAACCAAAATTGGCTCTCTGCTGTGTACCTGCGCGGGGCGCAGGACATCTGCGCGGGGCGCAGGACATCTGCGCGGGGCGCAGATCGCAGCTCCAATTTTGCCCGTTCGCCAAAATTTTAATTTTAATTAATTCACTCGACCCGAATTGATAATAATAATAAATATGTTTATTGTTATGATTAATGATGATGATCAATTAAGGGTGGCACAAATGTTGTGTCATTAAAATTAGGATTTGCAAAACGTATCAAGTGTTGATACGAAAGGTAGATGATAAATATATTTAATTTTGAAATCGTTTCAAAATTATAGAAATATCTTTTAAAATTGTTTTAAATGAAAATATCATTAATTTGGAAATATTTTATTCAAAAGGGTTTTGATTGAATAATTTTCCATATTTGACAAATATATTTAATTTTGAAATCGTTTCAAAATTATAGAAATATCTTTTAAAATTGTTTTAAAAGATAATATCATAAATTTGAAAATATTTTATTCAAAAATGTTTTGATTAAATAATTTTCCATATTTGGAGAGTTGTCAAAAGATTTGATTCTAGTTTAAAATAATGTTGTTTATTTTGGCAAATTTTGATTCGAAATATTTAATTGCGAATTAAATATTTGAAACAAACTTACCTGATTTGATCAATCACCGGATTTAATTAATTATGAGACTTTAATAATAATAAAGTTTGTTTGTTATTATTATACTTGATGATCGGTTATGGCCTTAGTTTATTTATTTTATTGCATTTGGTTTAATAAATACGGCCTGCGTGTCGTGCCTTATCTCTATTCTCTATATTCTCTTCTCATCCACTCCCTCGTATGTAAAACGAGTATTCTTTTATATTATTATGTAATATTATGAAGAAGAAGAACAATGGAGGTCAACCTTGGAGATCATGCTTGGAGAAGTATAGATCGTTTTAGGTTAGATTAGGTTCTCTCATTGGCTTGGGAGAACAAATGCGCTAGGGGCCATAACTGTTTCATTCTATTTATTTATGTATGTTGATGCATGTTTATTTGTATGTATGTTGATGCATGTGAGAGCGTTTAATATGTTAAACAAGCCGGTGAGATCAAACTAATTAAAATCCCTCAAGAGACACATAAGAGATTAATAAAGAAGATATGGGTTCGTCCAACGCGAAGTATATTTTTCTTTAATAATAAAATATGTGGATATTAAGTTTATGCTTTCCAGATTTTAGAACTCGTCAAGACTAATTTCAAACATTGTGCGTTCGTCCAACGCGAAGTGCATGTTTTACATTGGTAAGGCGCGATGGGATAATTGTAATATCCAATTTCTAAAATGATGGGTCAAACTTAACTAAACTAAAATATAATAAGATTATATATGTTTAGAAGCAAGCATTGGGAATGGTCCATAAGATGGATTGGAATAAGGAGTTATTCACCCAATGGATATATTCGAGAATTGTATGAGATACAATTGGAAGGAGTTCCTACCTAAACAATCATGTTTTGGGGGATTAGCCAACGCTAACTCAAAATGTGGTGAAATATGGATCTCGATCCACTAGAAAATCTTCCAACGGGATTTTCCGAATCAAATGATGAGGGTCATTTGTTTTGAGTAAAATAGTGGGAGCGTATTTAATTAAAGACCAAATTAAATATGATTTAGTCATAATATTTTACATATCTTTGTAATTAGAAATACAATACATATTAAGTTGTCCTTATGAAGGACAAGATTTTCAGAAAGGAGTTTCTGTATTGGTACAAATTGAGAATTGTTCTCAAATGCGAGAAAACTATAAGTCTTGAACTATAAACTATGAACAACCTACTATAACTAGATTGAAAATGGATACTTGTTAGAAGCATCAAGTTGACATCTAGATATAGAATATATAATAAATGATGTGATCATTCAATCTCAAGAAAGATCTTTTTGAAAGAACTTTAAGAGTATGATAACTTTCTCAATGGATCAAAGAGTTGATCATAGGTTCAATCCAACAGATTATAATGGAATAGATATAGACAAAATTGTTTTGAATATCTACCAGAATTTGTTGAGTTGAATGAGAATAAATTTGCACTATCAAAGATTTGAGATATAAATAAGATTTATATTCCTCTTATTTGAATAGTACAAAATGGTTGTCAAAGTAGAACGGCTATGGTTAGACCATGCTTGGAAGAGTCAAACCAAAAGTATGAAGTGAGACTTCAATAATGCACATATTGTTGTAGAAAGTCAGAATTTCTATTTCTACATCAAAAGTATATGATACAAGATGTTGAATCTCAATTTTTCGAAAATAGAGATGCTTAAAGAATTAGAACATTGGCTATAATTTTAAGTCAACCCATATCTAGAATGAAAATTGTTTCATTGATAATGAGAGCTTATGCAATGACTTAAAATCAAGTTTGAAATGGAACACAATAATTGTTATTGAATTCCATCTAGTAATAGAAATAGCAATTGTATATCTTGTATTGACAATATATGAATTGTAGCCTTAAATGATAAGACAAGTAATGGTCCTATCATTTAAGCAAAGTCTTCTATACTATTACTCTAAGTCAAGTGATGGACTAGGGTTCCATGGTCTTGACAGGGTTATCTATAACAATCATGATAAGAGCCAAATATGATTTGGACCTTAAATATATCAAGAGCATTGTTGTTTAGTGCAAATATACGATTTGTCAATAAAATAACACATGACCTATTTGAACAATATACATGGGATGTATGTCGACCACTAAACATATTTGATATATTGAGTTTATTTTACTTCATTAACATTGATGATTAAAATCATTAGATGTTGGTAGGTGTATGACACCAATTAGAAATCTTTGAATTTGTCAAAGAAATTCAACAATGAAGAAAATAGAACTCGACAAAAGTATTTAAGTTATATGAATGAGTCATATCAGTAAATACTTAATTAAAGGACTATAATAAACTATTTTATCACATCATGTTTGACATGATTCAAGGATAGTTTAATTATATATTGACTCTTTCTATAAATCTCATTACTTATAATTAATCTTCACCCACAATTGGTTCCCTTTTAAAATGATCATAAAGACACCATATGCGATATGGAGGTAAGAGTACCAAGTTTGTCTTTATGAGAATTTTGGATTAAATTTTTTTAGATAAATCTAATTCCAAATGAATGAATGAATAAGTGGAAATATCCTAAAGAAATGGATATTGGTCCTATATCACTCTTAAGGACAAAAGGTTGTTTTGTTGATAGGTTTGAAACATTCCTCTAGTGGGAGTGTGTCTCTAAAAGAGACAGTGGGAGTGATATAGAACTTGGATAATTTCAAGTACCACAAAACGTATTTATTTAAAAGGGAATACAAACCGGTTCCTCAATGGTGTTGAAGAACCATTGTTTTAAAGTTGCACAAATCCAAGATAAGTCTAACATATCACATATGGCTACAAGGTATGGTTTTATCATAACTCAGCAATGTGATATGATTCTCATGGAAGATGAGTCTTTGACTTTCTAAGAGGTCGTAAGACGATCTAGATTCTGAGAAGTGGCTAAATGCCATGAAATCTTAAATAGAAACCATATACACTAACCTTATGTAGATAATGGTTATGTCATCAAGATTTGTAAGACTTATACGATGAAAGTGAGTATTCTTTTCGAACACTGATATGGATGGTATTGAGAATACCTTATAATATTTGATTTCTTCTGCTAAATGTTGTACTACATGTTTTGGTAGATGGATAACAAAGTTGCATTCCTTAATTGGAATGACCTCATATATATGTGTTGGACATATACGTAAGGGTTTTGTTGATCCAAATGATGCTAGAAAGGTATATAACTTGTAGCTATCTAATTTTGATTAGATAGAGTTCTCAGAAAATCAAATTATTGTTTGTTCCTTTTATGAAGTTTTATGAAAACAAATTAACAAGGACAAAACTATCTAATTTTGATTAGATCAAATAAATTTGAATATTTGTTCCTTTTGAAAGTTTTGTGGAAAACAAATGAAGGACAAAATATAAATCTTGTGCATACAAAGTTTTAGTGGGAGTGATAATATCTGATATAATATTAATCATCAAGACATTTTTCCTATACATGTGAGACATGACTAAGAAAATAACTCTTGATGAAACACTTAGGCAAGAATTCCTAAAGAGTTAGGAATAACCTATGTACTAAAATTGAAATTAGTGTTTGACACTAACTTACCTTCAAGAATATCCCTAAGGACCTTAAAGGAACTAAGGCCTATTTCTTGAAATAGATAGGCATGGAAAGATCATTATAAGGAAGTTATAATGATGGCTAGTTTCCATACCAATGTATTGTATATCATGGATGAATACAAACATTGAAAGCTATAAGATAAACTTCGTAATATGTTTGTTTCAGTTAAATAAGTTGAGTATTTAAGATTGGATCGTTTGACTCATGATTGAGCTAAAGCTATGTTTCCGGTGTTACAAGAACACTTGAGAATAGATCTCACCGACGATTCATGAATATACTTAGACACTTATATATTTCGATAGAGATCGAAATAGAACGTTGGAAGATACGTAAGATACCAACATAGGAAACAGTTCCTTATCCACTTACAAAGCCTCATGCGCAGTTGATGCGTGATGGGCATACTAGGCCTATAGGTATTAGAGAATACTTGATTGGCCTTAGTGCTAGTGGGAGATTGTTGGAGTAAGCCCTAAGAGCCAATCTATTTTCGTAGTATTTGCTTTAGGAGTTTGAATATAAATATGGCATTTCTTTATTATGTTTGTAAGGTTGCAAAATAATGAAGTCCCTAGAATAGAAAGTCTGTTTAATATTAAGTGTGACTTAATCTTGAGATTACATTAAACATAAAGACGCTATTCTTAAAAGTATCCGTAGTCGAGTTTTATCATGAATTGGGATAATGATAAAACATAGAGACTATTATGAAGATAGACTGATGATCGCATCTCATGGATCATAGGATAAGGAGTTATCAAGTCTTGACATAGGTATAAGAAATATTAGGAGTAATATTTATACCGGATTGACCCGCTATGAGAGTACTACATGCAAAGTTATGCAAAGTGTCATAAGTTACTCTCATGGTGATAATGGTGTAAGCCGCCCTTAGACCTGAAACCACTGTGTACCCTAGATGTGGAGTCAAGTGCTTTGTTACTGATCTAACGTTGTCCGTAACAGGATGACCATAAAGGCAGTTAATGGGTACTTCACAAAGCATGCTGAGGGACAGTAGTGTCCAAGATGGAATTTGCCAATCCTGCATAACAGGATAAATGTCATGGGCCCAATATTGAACTGGACAAAGATGACACCAAGTATGCTTTGTGTTCAATATAGACATAAGGGGCAAAGGGGTAATTGTACACATTGATATTATCACTAGAGGTTGTGTTTAGATCACATGTTAATTTCTCATAACTTGGGTAGCAATGATGTGTTGCTAGATACCGCTCATTGTTTATTATATTAAATAGAGGATTTAATATAATTGCCAACGTTATAGAAACCTACAAGGGTCACACACATAAGAACAGTATAATGTGAGATTGGAACACCGTAAGGTACGGTGCACCTCAGAGAAATAAGGAAATATGATAAGGGTATCATGGTAATTAAATAAGTGTATCATAATTTGTTATGAAAAAGAAAGCACTCATGTGTACATGACACATGGGGGGTGCGTTTCTTAAAAGATTTATTTAATTAAAAAGGTTTAGAAAATTTGTGGCCCAATGACAAATAGTTTGTCTTGGTGCACAAGACAAGAGGTTCTATAAATAGAACCCTTGTGAATGAGAAAAATACACTTGTGTGTATTTCTTGAGAAATAGAAAAACCTAAATCCTTATTTTCTTGCCTCCACTCACAAAAGACCTTCATCCTCTTGAGCTAGCACTCTCTTGAAGGTTCCTGTTCGTGTGGACTAGTTAGAGGCGTCACAACTTTGACGCTCGTGATCAAAATCGGTGGTGACTTGTTCGTGACTAGTATGTGACTTGCTCGTGATTCAAAGCCTCATCACCAGCTGTTCGTGAAAAGAAAGGGATTTTCTACAAGAGGTAAAAATCCTAAACACAAACTCATGCCCATTCGTAAGGATCTCTAAAGGAAAAATTTTAAATTCCGCTGCTTTATCGTTACTATTTTCCTTCAACAAGAAGTACCAAACAGGGAAGAGAGATACAACATCACCCAAAAGAGGGGAAAAGCGCACATCATAGCTTAAGTACACATCAAAGCTTAGTAAAAAATAAAGCCACAACAAACAAAGAGACAAAGCTAAGCCCAACAAAACACCACACGCCCAAACAGCAGGAAAACACCAGCATGAACCAAACAGCAACAGCAGACCCCCCCACACATAGGCAGCACACCCACACACACGCAGGCAGCACCAGAAAACATACTTATATGTGCAGCAAATCATAAGGCAATGTACTGAAAGCAGCAAATCATAAGATAGAAAGCAGAAAGCAGAAAACAGAAAGACAGCAAACCATAAGACAATACTTATATATGCAGCAAATCATAAGTCATCTTCAATAAATCAGAAAATCAAAATCAAAATCATCTTCTTCGTTTCATAGTATGACTTTGGTAAAATATTTCCCTCTGGTAGAGCATCTCTCAATAAATCTAATAACATAGAGAATGACTTGTCACTCCACCCATGAAGACACTTTAAATGATACAAATGCACCATAAAGGATAGTTTGCTATACTTCTTACAATTTGGATAGAGTACTTGCTCATTCTCTTTCACCAATTTGTAAAATTTAACATTTTCCCCTACTTCTGGATTCCTTTCACCTTCGCCAGAAAATATCTCTTCTGAAGGAGGCATTGCAAAAACATCACGAATTAACCCACCCATGTCATGCCCCATTTCAGATTGTTTTTCCATTGTGCCACTTGAAGTTGTGGATTTCTCACCATGAAATATCCATTGCGTATAGTCTCTTAAGAAATCCACGGTTTTTATCGGTTAAGTGATCATAAACACTTGAGCGATAATGTGGCTTACAGTTGGCACATTTTATGCAAGGGCACCATATTTTTCCATTTTCTACAGAATTTCTAAAAGCAAAGTCAAGAAATTCGTTAACCCCGCGAATATATTCTTGACTTTCTTTTGTCGGATCACAGATCCAACCTCGATACTCCATTTGACAAAATTAATTGAAACGCTTTAACTTAATTACCTAAAATAAATTTAAGACATAGACACCAAATACCATTGTGGTCAAATATAATAATACTTAATTATTTATGTTATAAACACTCCATGTCCATATATATAGACATTAATTTTGGAATTCTGATTTAATCAACGCCATATAAAGTTTTTAAGGCTTCCTCCATTAATTGATTATCTGAGTTCATGCATTAATTAACTAACTGTAATAGGGGATTGCATAATAGTAAACTTTTTTGGTACCACATATTATATGATATATCTTTTAAGTTCAAATATTATGCTGTTTAGTTTTCTTTTGTATTTAAACTAGCATACTAGTACTGTCAATGGTTAGTTGTAGCATGAAACAAACAACAAGGTACTATACTTTGAACTCTCCTTTGAAACATAGGGAGGTTAGTGTAATTTAGGTTAATAAATGTGTGTAAGTTAGTGTAATTTATGCTTATTGTAATTGTCAATTAGAGACACTTCTTTCCAAATTACAAATTTAATCAGTTTTTGTGACATTGCTAGAGTTGTTTTTTTATTCTTTTTCATTGTTGAGCTGTTCATATTAGAGTTTTATTGTAATTCAATGCTCTGGTGTTGTTGTAGGAAGTTATGATGAAGATGGTTTTTCTTCTAAAGGTGATCTTGTGGTAATAACACAAGCTTGAGGATATTGGACAATTTGAGGATTATGTTTATGGTTTGCTTAAGGATTATGCTGTGTTGCCGTGAGATTTTCTTGAGACAAAGTAGCTATATGAGTTGGTGGAAGGATTGTATAGATATTAAGCGATCGTCATACACTTCAACACTTGCTAATTTCATGAATGATGCTGAAAGGATTAAGTTTTATGATTTGGGAGCTTATGATTTTCCTTGAAGTACGATTTTAATACTTGTAATTATAATGTTTTATTGAAGTTCCAATTTCTAGCAGTATTGCTGAAAGAAGTATTGAGGAAATTGGTTGAATTTGAGGATTATGTTTATGGTTTGCTTAAGGATTATGACACAACCATCACTCCTATAAATAGAAGCCTTAACCTTCACTAATCATGCACAACCATCACTCTCAAGAAGACTAAGAATTTAAGGTCTGAAACTCTATTCTTTTCATTCCTCTAATGTTCTTATATTCTCTTATTTTGTTTGCTTTGTTCTTTTAAAATCTAGTCTCTTTCATTTACTTTAAGACCTTTAGTTACACTACTTTATTTTTCATGGCTTTCAAATTTAGGATCTTTTGTTCCTTTGTTTTCTAAGCTTCTAAAACAGTCATGTTAAAATGCTAATTATGACACTAGTTCAGTCCCTTATTTCTTCTAGTTTTAGCTTTACCTCATCATCACCTTTTTAATACATATTAATACATATAGTTCAAATCTCAATCACTCTAACTCTAACTTAAGCCTTGAATTTTATTAGTATATGATTTATTAAGTATCAGGACTTTCTAAAGTAACTATAGAAGCAGTATAAGAACATTAACATCTATTACATAAGTTATATAGGCACCAACGTCAATAACAATTTAAGGGCACTAGTTAGTTTTCAAACAAAGTGGCTCACCTATTAATTAGTCTACTATATCTAATGTAAAATCAAGACATACTTTTATTCAAGATTAATTGGAAAGAGAAGACACAAGACAGTTCTCTAACTCTAATTTAAAAGTTTGACTCAAATGCCTCTAAGCCTATAACAACACTACTGCTATCAAATTCTTTTAAATTCCAAATCAAGGTCCTTTTGCAATTAAAAGCTTGACTCCTATTTTAACTTTACAAGACCATTTATTATAAATCTTAAGCTAATAGACCATAAGCTAATTACTATGATGTTAAGTACTCACTAAAAATGCCATTCATTATAAATCTTATAACTAACCAAAAACGAGTAAGCTGCTCCATTTATTAAGGTTAACAACAAGAATTTGTTCTCTGCTAGTTATGGTTTGACTACAGTTTGCTCACTTGACACATTCACAGTTCCATCAGCTTCTATTCTTATAAATCAGATTTTACAATTGCAAAACAAGTTCATCAATTAATTACCCTTAAATTAATATACTGTTAGTGAACAGATTCTCCTCACAACCTAGCACCTAATAAAAAGGGATTGGCTG
Organism: Trifolium repens; assembly: GCA_030408175.1. NCBI lineage: Eukaryota > Viridiplantae > Streptophyta > Magnoliopsida > Fabales > Fabaceae > Trifolium > Trifolium repens. The sequence continues at coordinate 33,872,249 of CP125838.1, read as the reverse complement.
TAATTGGATATGGGTTTGAACATGAAGGGAGGGACTACGTTTCCAGTTAAGCAGGAACATTGTCTCAGTATAAGGGTAGTTCCACAACCTTAAGTTTTACTAACTATCAATACTATAAGTTTTACATGCATACATTTCAACAATTGAAACTATTCCAATAAACCTTATATTCAATAGAAACAAGTTGGTATCAGAAATAACCGTGGTAGCAATTTTATAAAACATTGGTACCTGATTGTGTCGATGTCGGCGGCGATACGTCAATGTCGCGGAATTCAAAGGCTAGTAGCACCAAAGGTAGCAAATAGGAAAGCTGAAGAATAAAAGATAAAATTAATAAAGGGAAACAATAATTTAAAGAAACATTCTTGAAACATACCAGGACTGAAGCGAAGAAGAATACCTGAACCGAAGCTTTTGAAGGATGATTGGGTGACGCGAACTGAATGGAAAGAAGCGTTGATGAAAGCGAATCGTTGATGGTGAAAGGGCGAAACTGAATTGAAGAATCGAATAAACGGCAAGACGAGCGGGAATCGTTGACAGAAGGTAATCGAAGAAACGGAGAAACTAATAGTGAATCGAATCTGAAAGGGAATGGGTCGTTGATTTTGTGAAAGGGAAAGGGTCGTAGAATCGAAGATTAAATTCAGCAACTTAAATGGCTTTCGTTGATGTTTGAAAGGGTTATAACGCTAAATTCAGCAACTTAAAGGGATCGTTGATGTTTGATTTGAATTTCATAGGCTGGTGCTTCCAAGAAGTTTTACTTTTTGGTGCTCATCCTCTTTGATCCATTGATAAACCTTAAAGGGATCGTATATGTTTGTTTTTTTTAGTTAATGTGATATATTGTTTTGGTGGGTTAAGTCATCTCACCAATAACAATAAAGTTTTATTTTTATTTTTGTGGGATATTTTATTTAAGTTGTACAAAAGCTATACCCACGGATTAGCCGTACATATACCCACGGATTTATTGACCGTCACTAAATATGTCCGTGGGTATATGGCAAATTTGTTGTAGTGGATTCTGCTGAATATCCTTATTTCAGGATTTTTTCCTCATTTCAGGAAATGTTGTTTCTGGAGGAGCTAACGCCTAAACCAGGAGTTGTATGTCCTTGAGAAAGATATATGTAACACCTCAATGTTGCATCTTGAAGAAGAACCACCACCCGCGGGCCTTCAGATTTTATTGAATATCCTTATTTCAGGATTTTCCCTTATTCTAGGAAATGTTGTTTATAGAGGATCTAACGCCTACACCAGGAGTTGTATGTCCTTGAGAAAGATAGATGTAACACCTCAATGCTGCATGTTGAAGAAGAATCACCACCTGCGGGCCTTCAGATTCTGCTGAATATCCTTATTTCAGGATTTTTCCTTATTTCAGGAAATGCTGTTTCTGGAGGAGCTAACGCCTAAACCAAGAGTTGCATGTCCTCGAGAAAGATAGATGTAACACCTCAATGTTGCATCTTGAAGAAGAATCACCACCTACGGGCCTTCGGATTCTGCTGAATATCCTTATTTAAGGATTTTTCCTTATTTTAGGAAATGTTGTTTCTGGAGGAGCTAACGCCTAAACCAAGGGTTGTATGTCCTTGAGAAAGTTAGATGTAACACCTCAATGTTGCATCTGGAAGAAGAATCACCACCCGCAGGCCTTCAGATTATGCTGAATATCCTTATTTCAAGATTTTTCCTTATTTCAGGAAATGCTGTTTCTGGAGGAGCTAACGCCTAAACCAAGAGTTGCATGTCCTCGAGAAAGATAGATGTAACACCTCAATTTTGCATCTTGAAGAAGAATAACCACCTGCGGGCCTTCGGATTCTGCTGAATATCCTTATTTAAGGATTTTTCCTTATTTTAGGAAATGTTGTTTCTGGAGGAGCTAACGCCTAAACCAGGAGTTGTATGTCCTTGAGAAATATAGATGTCACACCTAAATGTTGCATCTTGAAGAAGAATCACCACCCGCAGGCCTTCAGATTCTGCTGAATATATTTCAGAATTTTTTCCTTATTTCAGGAAATGCTGTTTCTGGAGGAGCTAACGCCTAAACCAGGAGTTGTATGTCCTTGAGAAAGATAGATGTAACACCTCAATGTTGCCTTTTGAAGAAGAATCACCACCCGCGGGACTTCGGATTCTGCTGAATATCCTTATTTCAGGATTTTCCCTTATTCCAGGAAATGTTGTTTTTAGAGGATCTAACGCCTACACCAGGAGTTGTATGTCCTTGAGAAAGATAGATGTAACACATCAATGTTGCATCTTGAAGAAGAATCACCACCCGTAGACCTTCAGATTCTGCTGAATATCCTTATTTCAGGATTTTTTCCTCATTTCAGGAAATGTTGTTTCTGGAGGAGCTAACGCCTAAACCAGGAGTTGTATGTCCTTGAGAAAGATATATGTAACACCGCAATGTTGCATCTTGAAGAAGAACCACCACCCGCGGGCTTTCAGATTTTATTGAATATCCTTATTTCAGGATTTTCCCTTATTCTAGGAAATGTTGTTTATAGAGGATCTAACGCCTACACCAGGAGTTGTGTGTCCTTGAGAAAGATAGATGTAACACCTCAATGCTGCATGTTGAAGAAGAATCACCACCTGCGGGCCTTCAGATTCAGCTGAATATCCTTATTTCAGGATTTTTCCTTATTTCAGGAAATGTTGTTTCTGGAGGAGCTAACGCCTAAACCAAGAGTTGCATGTCCTCGATAAAGATAGATGTAACACCTCAATGTTGCATCTTGAAGAAGAATCACCACCTGCGGGCCTTCGGATTATGCTGAATATCCTTATTTAAGGATTTTTCCTTATTTTAGGAAATGTTGTTTCTGAAGGAGCTAACGCCTAAACCAAGGGTTGTATGTCCTTGAGAAAGATAGATGTAACACCTCAATGTTGCATCTGGAAGAAGAATCACCACCCGCAGGCCTTCAGATTGTGCTGAATATCCTTATTTCAAGATTTTTCCTTATTTCAGGAAATGCTGTTTCTGGAGGAGCTAACGCCTAAACCAAGAGTTGCATGTCCTCGAGAAAGATAGATGTAACACCTCAATTTTGCATCTTGAAGAAGAATAACCACCTGCGGGCCTTCGGATTCTGCTGAATATCCTTATTTAAGGATTTTTCCTTATTTTAGGAAATGTTGTTTCTGGAGGAGCTAACGCCTAAACCAGGAGTTGTATGTCCTTGAGAAAGATAGATGTAACACCTAAATGTTGCATCTTGAAGAAGAATCACCACCCGCAGGCCTTCAGATTCTGCTGAATATATTTCAGGATTTTTTCCTTATTTCAGGAAATGCTGTTTCTGGAGGAGCTAACGCCTAAACCAGGAGTTGTATGTCCTTGAGAAAGATAGATGTAACACCTCAATGTTGCCTTTTGAAGAAGAATCACCACCGGCGGGACTTCGGATTCTGCTGAATATCCTTATTTCAGGATTTTCCCATATTCCAGGAAATGTTGTTTTTAGAGGATCTAACGCCTACACCAGGAGTTGTATGTCCTTGAGAAAGATAGATGTAACACATCAATGTTGCATCTTGAAGAAGAATCACCACCCGTAGACCTTCAGATTCTGCTGAATATCCTTATTTCAGGATTTTTTCCTCATTTCAGGAAATGTTGTTTCTGGAGGAGCTAACGCCTAAACCAGGAGTTGTATGTCCTTGAGAAAGATATATGTAACACCGCAATGTTGCATCTTGAAGAAGAACCACCACCCGCGGGCTTTCAGATTTTATTGAATATCCTTATTTCAGGATTTTCCCTTATTCTAGGAAATGTTGTTTATAGAGGATCTAACGCCTACACCAGGAGTTGTGTGTCCTTGAGAAAGATAGATGTAACACCTCAATGCTGCATGTTGAAGAAGAATCACCACCTGCGGGCCTTCAGATTCTGCTGAATATCCTTATTTCAGGATTTTTCCTTATTTCAGGAAATGTTGTTTCTGGAGGAGCTAACACCTAAACCAAGAGTTGCATGTCCTCGATAAAGATAGATGTAACACCTCAATGTTGCATCTTGAAGAAGAATCACCACCTGCGGGCCTTCGGATTATGCTGAATATCCTTATTTAAGGATTTTTCCTTATTTTAGGAAATGTTGTTTCTGGAGGAGCTAACGCCTAAACCAAGGGTTGTATGTCCTTGAGAAAGATAGATGTAACACCTCAATGTTGCATCTGGAAGAAGAATCACCACCCGCAGGCCTTCAGATTATGCTGAATATCCTTATTTCAAGATTTTTCCTTATTTCAGGAAATGCTGTTTCTGGAGGAGCTAACGCCTAAACCAAGAGTTGCATGTCCTCGAGAAAGATAGATGTAACACCTCAATTTTGCATCTTGAAGAAGAATAACCACCTGCGGGCCTTCGGATTCTGCTGAATATCCTTATTTAAGGATTTTTCCTTATTTTAGGAAATGTTGTTTCTGGAGGAGCTAACGCCTAAACCAGGAGTTGTATGTCCTTGAGAAAGATAGATGTAACACCTAAATGTTGCATCTTGAAGAAGAATCACCACCCGCAGGCCTTCAGATTCTGCTGAATATATTTCAGGATTTTTTCCTTATTTCAGGAAATGCTGTTTCTGGAGGAGCTAACGCCTAAACCAGGAGTTGTATGTCCTTGAGAAAGATAGATGTAACACCTCAATGTTGCCTTTTGAAGAAGAATCACCACCCGCGGGACTTCGGATTCTGCTGAATATCCTTATTTCAGGATTTTCCCTTATTCCAGGAAATGTTGTTTTTAGAGGATCTAACGCCTACACCAGGAGTTGTATGTCCTTGAGAAAGATAGATGTAACACATCAATGTTGCATCTTGAAGAAGAATCACCACCCGTAGACCTTCAGATTCTGCTGAATATCCTTATTTCAGGATTTTTTCCTCATTTCAGGAAATGTTGTTTCTGGAGGAGCTAACGCCTAAACCAGGAGTTGTATGTCCTTGAGAAAGATATATGTAACACCGCAATGTTGCATCTTGAAGAAGAACCACCACCCGCGGGCTTTCAGATTTTATTGAATATCCTTATTTCAGGATTTTCCCTTATTCTAGGAAATGTTGTTTATAGAGGATCTAACGCCTACACCAGGAGTTGTGTGTCCTTGAGAAAGATAGATGTAACACCTCAATGCTGCATGTTGAAGAAGAATCACCACCTGCAGGCCTTCAGATTCTGCTGAATATCCTTATTTCAGGATTTTTCCTTATTTCAGGAAATGTTGTTTCTGGAGGAGCTAACGCCTAAACCAAGAGTTGCATGTCCTCGAGAAAGATAGATGTAACACCTCAATGTTGCATCTTGAAGAAGAATCACCACCTGCGGGCCTTCGGATTATGCTGAATATCCTTATTTAAGGATTTTTCCTTATTTTAGGAAATGTTGTTTCTGCAGGAGCTAACGCCTAAACCAAGGGTTGTATGTCCTTGAGAAAGATAGATGTAACACCTCAATGTTGCATCTGGAAGAAGAATCACCACCCGCAGGCCTTCAGATTATGCTGAATATCCTTATTTCAAGATTTTTCCTTATTTCAGGAAATGCTGTTTCTGGAGGAGCTAACGCCTAAACCAAGAGTTGCATGTCCTCGAGAAAGATAGATGTAACACCTCAATTTTGCATCTTGAAGAAGAATAACCACCTGCGGGCCTTCGGATTCTGCTGAATATCCTTATTTAAGGATTTTTCCTTATTTTAGGAAATGTTGTTTCTGGAGGAGCTAACGCCTAAACCAGGAGTTGTATGTCCTTGAGAAAGATAGATGTAACACCTAAATGTTGCATCTTGAAGAAGAATCACCACCCGCAGGCCTTCAGATTCTGCTGAATATATTTCAGGATTTTTTCCATATTTCAGGAAATGCTGTTTCTGGAGGAGCTAACGCCTAAACCAGGAGTTGTATGTCCTTGAGAAAGATAGATGTAACACCTCAATGTTGCCTTTTGAAGAAGAATCACCACCCGCGGGACTTCGGATTCTGCTGAATATCCTTATTTCAGGATTTTCCCTTATTCCAGGAAATGTTGTTTTTAGAGGATCTAACGCCTACACCAGGAGTTGTATGTCCTTGAGAAAGATAGATGTAACACATCAATGTTGCATCTTGAAGAAGAATCACCACCCGTAGACCTTCAGATTCTGCTGAATATCCTTATTTCAGGATTTTTTCCTCATTTCAGGAAATGTTGTTTCTGGAGGAGCTAACGCCTAAACCAGGAGTTGTATGTCCTTGAGAAAGATATATGTAACACCGCAATGTTGCATCTTGAAGAAGAACCACCACCCGCGGGCTTTCAGATTTTATTGAATATCCTTATTTCAGGATTTTCCCTTATTCTAGGAAATGTTGTTTATAGAGGATCTAACGCCTACACCAGGAGTTGTGTGTCCTTGAGAAAGATAGATGTAACACCTCAATGCTGCATGTTGAAGAAGAATCACCACCTGCGGGCCTTCAGATTCTGCTGAATATCCTTATTTCAGGATTTTTCCTTATTTCAGGAAATGTTGTTTCTGGAGGAGCTAACACCTAAACCAAGAGTTGCATGTCCTCGATAAAGATAGATGTAACACCTCAATGTTGCATCTTGAAGAAGAATCACCACCTGCGGGCCTTCGGATTATGCTGAATATCCTTATTTAAGGATTTTTCCTTATTTTAGGAAATGTTGTTTCTGGAGGAGCTAACGCCTAAACCAAGGGTTGTATGTCCTTGAGAAAGATAGATGTAACACCTCAATGTTGCATCTGGAAGAAGAATCACCACCCGCAGGCCTTCAGATTATGCTGAATATCCTTATTTCAAGATTTTTCCTTATTTCAGGAAATGCTGTTTCTGGAGGAGCTAACGCCTAAACCAAGAGTTGCATGTCCTCGAGAAAGATAGATGTAACACCTCAATTTTGCATCTTGAAGAAGAATAACCACCTGCGGGCCTTCGGATTCTGCTGAATATCCTTATTTAAGGATTTTTCCTTATTTTAGGAAATGTTGTTTCTGGAGGAGCTAACGCCTAAACCAGGAGTTGTATGTCCTTGAGAAAGATAGATGTAACACCTAAATGTTGCATCTTGAAGAAGAATCACCACCCGCAGGCCTTCAGATTCTGCTGAATATATTTCAGGATTTTTTCCATATTTCAGGAAATGCTGTTTCTGGAGGAGCTAACGCCTAAACCAGGAGTTGTATGTCCTTGAGAAAGATAGATGTAACACCTCAATGTTGCCTTTTGAAGAAGAATCACCACCCGCGGGACTTCGGATTCTGCTGAATATCCTTATTTCAGGATTTTCCCTTATTCTAGGAAATGTTGTTTTTAGAGGATCTAACGCCTACACCAGGAGTTGTATGTCCTTGAGAAAGATAGATGTAACACATCAATGTTGCATCTTGAAGAAGAATCACCACCCGTAGACCTTCAGATTCTGCTGAATATCCTTATTTCAGGATTTTTTCCTCATTTCAGGAAATGTTGTTTCTGGAGGAGCTAACGCCTAAACCAGGAGTTGTATGTCCTTGAGAAAGATATATGTAACACCGCAATGTTGCATCTTGAAGAAGAACCACCACCCGCGGGCTTTCAGATTTTATTGAATATCCTTATTTCAGGATTTTCCCTTATTCTAGGAAATGTTGTTTATAGAGGATCTAACGCCTACACCAGGAGTTGTGTGTCCTTGAGAAAGATAGATGTAACACCTCAATGCTGCATGTTGAAGAAGAATCACCACCTGCGGGCCTTCAGATTCTGCTGAATATCCTTATTTCAGGATTTTTCCTTATTTCAGGAAATGTTGTTTCTGGAGGAGCTAACGCCTAAACCAAGAGTTGCATGTCCTCGAGAAAGATAGATGTAACACCTCAATGTTGCATCTTGAAGAAGAATCACCACCTGCGGGCCTTCGGATTATGCTGAATATCCTTATTTAAGGATTTTTCCTTATTTTAGGAAATGTTGTTTCTGCAGGAGCTAACGCCTAAACCAAGGGTTGTATGTCCTTGAGAAAGATAGATGTAACACCTCAATGTTGCATCTGGAAGAAGAATCACCACCCGCAGGCCTTCAGATTATGCTGAATATCCTTATTTCAAGATTTTTCCTTATTTCAGGAAATGCTGTTTCTGGAGGAGCTAACGCCTAAACCAAGAGTTTCATGTCCTCGAGAAAGATAGATGTAACACCTCAATTTTGCATCTTGAAGAAGAATAACCACCTGCGGGCCTTCGGATTCTGCTGAATATCCTTATTTAAGGATTTTTCCTTATTTTAGGAAATGTTGTTTCTGGAGGAGCTAACGCCTAAACCAGGAGTTGTATGTCCTTGAGAAAGATAGATGTAACACCTAAATGTTGCATCTTGAAGAAGAATCACCACCCGCAGGCCTTCAGATTCTGCTGAATATATTTCAGGATTTTTTCCATATTTCAGGAAATGCTGTTTCTGGAGGAGCTAACGCCTAAACCAGGAGTTGTATGTCCTTGAGAAAGATAGATGTAACACCTCAATGTTGCCTTTTGAAGAAGAATCACCACCCGCGGGACTTCGGATTCTGCTGAATATCCTTATTTCAGGATTTTCCCTTATTCCAGCAAATGTTGTTTTTAGAGGATCTAACGCCTACACCAGGAGTTGTATGTCCTTGAGAAAGATAGATGTAACACATCAATGTTGCATCTTGAAGAAGAATCACCACCCGTAGACCTTCAGATTCTGCTGAATATCCTTATTTCAGGAAATGTTGTTTCTGGAGGAGCTAACGCCTAAACCAGGAGTTGTATGTCCTTGAGAAAGATATATGTAACACCGCAATGTTGCATCTTGAAGAAGAACCACCACCCGCGGGCTTTCAGATTTTATTGAATATCCTTATTTCAGGATTTTCCCTTATTCTAGGAAATGTTGTTTATAGAGGATCTAACGCCTACACCAGGAGTTGTGTGTCCTTGAGAAAGATAGATGTAACACCTCAATGCTGCATTTTGAAGAAGAATCACCACCTGCGGGCCTTCAGATTCTGCTGAATATCCTTATTTCAGGATTTTTCCTTATTTCAGGAAATGTTGTTTCTGGAGGAGCTAACGCCTAAACCAAGAGTTGCATGTCCTCGAGAAAGATAGATGTAACACCTCAATGTTGCATCTTGAAGAAGAATCACCACCTGCGGGCCTTCGGATTATGCTGAATATCCTTATTTAAGGATTTTTCCTTATTTTAGGAAATGTTGTTTCTGCAGGAGCTAACGCCTAAACCAAGGGTTGTATGTCCTTGAGAAAGATAGATGTAACACCTCAATGTTGCATCTGGAAGAAGAATCACCACCCGCAGGCCTTCAGATTATGCTGAATATCCTTATTTCAAGATTTTTCCTTATTTCAGGAAATGCTGTTTCTGGAGGAGCTAACGCCTAAACCAAGAGTTGCATGTCCTCGAGAAAGATAGATGTAACACCTCAATTTTGCATCTTGAAGAAGAATAACCACCTGCGGGCCTTCGGATTCTGCTGAATATCCTTATTTAAGGATTTTTCCTTATTTTAGGAAATGTTGTTTCTGGAGGAGCTAACGCCTAAACCAGGAGTTGTATGTCCTTGAGAAAGATAGATGTAACACCTAAATGTTGCATCTTGAAGAAGAATCACCACCCGCAGGCCTTCAGATTCTGCTGAATATATTTCAGGATTTTTTCCATATTTCAGGAAATGCTGTTTCTGGAGGAGCTAACGCCTAAACCAGGAGTTGTATGTCCTTGAGAAAGATAGATGTAACACCTCAATGTTGCCTTTTGAAGAAGAATCACCACCCGCGGGACTTCGGATTCTGCTGAATATCCTTATTTCAGGATTTTCCCTTATTCCAGGAAATGTTGTTTTTAGAGGATCTAACGCCTACACCAGGAGTTGTATGTCCTTGAGAAAGATAGATGTAACACATCAATGTTGCATCTTGAAGAAGAATCACCACCCGTAGACCTTCAGATTCTGCTGAATATCCTTATTTCAGGATTTTTTCCTCATTTCAGGAAATGTTGTTTCTGGAGGAGCTAACGCCTAAACCAGGAGTTGTATGTCCTTGAGAAAGATATATGTAACACCGCAATGTTGCATCTTGAAGAAGAACCACCACCCGCGGGCTTTCAGATTTTATTGAATATCCTTATTTCAGGATTTTCCCTTATTCTAGGAAATGTTGTTTATAGAGGATCTAACGCCTACACCAGGAGTTGTGTGTCCTTGAGAAAGATAGATGTAACACCTCAATGCTGCATGTTGAAGAAGAATCACCACCTGCGGGCCTTCAGATTCTGCTGAATATCCTTATTTCAGGATTTTTCCTTATTTTAGGAAATGTTGTTTCTGGAGGAGCTAACGCCTAAACCAAGAGTTGCATGTCCTCGAGAAAGATAGATGTAACACCTCAATGTTGCATCTTGAAGAAGAATCACCACCTGCGGGCCTTCGGATTATGCTGAATATCCTTATTTAAGGATTTTTCCTTATTTTAGGAAATGTTGTTTCTGCAGGAGCTAACGCCTAAACCAAGGGTTGTATGTCCTTGAGAAAGATAGATGTAACACCTCAATGTTGCATCTGGAAGAAGAATCACCACCCGCAGGCCTTCAGATTATGCTGAATATCCTTATTTCAAGATTTTTCCTTATTTCAGGAAATGCTGTTTCTGGAGGAGCTAACGCCTAAACCAAGAGTTTCATGTCCTCGAGAAAGATAGATGTAACACCTCAATTTTGCATCTTGAAGAAGAATAACCACCTGCGGGCCTTCGGATTCTGCTGAATATCCTTATTTAAGGATTTTTCCTTATTTTAGGAAATGTTGTTTCTGGAGGAGCTAACGCCTAAACCAGGAGTTGTATGTCCTTGAGAAAGATAGATGTAACACCTAAATGTTGCATCTTGAAGAAGAATCACCACCCGCAGGCCTTCAGATTCTGCTGAATATATTTCAGGATTTTTTCCATATTTCAGGAAATGCTGTTTCTGGAGGAGCTAACGCCTAAACCAGGAGTTGTATGTCCTTGAGAAAGATAGATGTAACACCTCAATGTTGCCTTTTGAAGAAGAATCACCACCCGCGGGACTTCGGATTCTGCTGAATATCCTTATTTCAGGATTTTCCCTTATTCCAGCAAATGTTGTTTTTAGAGGATCTAACGCCTACACCAGGAGTTGTATGTCCTTGAGAAAGATAGATGTAACACATCAATGTTGCATCTTGAAGAAGAATCACCACCCGTAGACCTTCAGATTCTGCTGAATATCCTTATTTCAGGATTTTTTCCTCATTTCAGGAAATGTTGTTTCTGGAGGAGCTAACGCCTAAACCAGGAGTTGTATGTCCTTGAGAAAGATATATGTAACACCGCAATGTTGCATCTTGAAGAAGAACCACCACCCGCGGGCTTTCAGATTTTATTGAATATCCTTATTTCAGGATTTTCCCTTATTCTAGGAAATGTTGTTTATAGAGGATCTAACGCCTACACCAGGAGTTGTGTGTCCTTGAGAAAGATAGATGTAACACCTCAATGCTGCATGTTGAAGAAGAATCACCACCTGCGGGCCTTCAGATTCTGCTGAATATCCTTATTTCAGGATTTTTCCTTATTTCAGGAAATGTTGTTTCTGGAGGAGCTAACGCCTAAACCAAGAGTTGCATGTCCTCGAGAAAGATAGATGTAACACCTCAATGTTGCATCTTGAAGAAGAATCACCACCTGCGGGCCTTCGGATTATGCTGAATATCCTTATTTAAGGATTTTTCCTTATTTTAGGAAATGTTGTTTCTGCAGGAGCTAACGCCTAAACCAAGGGTTGTATGTCCTTGAGAAAGATAGATGTAACACCTCAATGTTGCATCTGGAAGAAGAATCACCACCCGCAGGCCTTCAGATTATGCTGAATATCCTTATTTCAAGATTTTTCCTTATTTCAGGAAATGCTGTTTCTGGAGGAGCTAACGCCTAAACCAAGAGTTGCATGTCCTCGAGAAAGATAGATGTAACACCTCAATTTTGCATCTTGAAGAAGAATAACCACCTGCGGGCCTTCGGATTCTGCTGAATATCCTTATTTAAGGATTTTTCCTTATTTTAGGAAATGTTGTTTCTGGAGGAGCTAACGCCTAAACCAGGAGTTGTATGTCCTTGAGAAAGATAGATGTAACACCTAAATGTTGCATCTTGAAGAAGAATCACCACCCGCAGGCCTTCAGATTCTGCTGAATATATTTCAGGATTTTTTCCATATTTCAGGAAATGCTGTTTCTGGAGGAGCTAACGCCTAAACCAGGAGTTGTATGTCCTTGAGAAAGATAGATGTAACACCTCAATGTTGCCTTTTGAAGAAGAATCACCACCCGCGGGACTTCGGATTCTGCTGAATATCCTTATTTCAGGATTTTCCCTTATTCCAGGAAATGTTGTTTTTAGAGGATCTAACGCCTACACCAGGAGTTGTATGTCCTTGAGAAAGATAGATGTAACACATCAATGTTGCATCTTGAAGAAGAATCACCACCCGTAGACCTTCAGATTCTGCTGAATATCCTTATTTCAGGATTTTTTCCTCATTTCAGGAAATGTTGTTTCTGGAGGAGCTAACGCCTAAACCAGGAGTTGTATGTCCTTGAGAAAGATATATGTAACACCGCAATGTTGCATCTTGAAGAAGAACCACCACCCGCGGGCTTTCAGATTTTATTGAATATCCTTATTTCAGGATTTTCCCTTATTCTAGGAAATGTTGTTTATAGAGGATCTAACGCCTACACCAGGAGTTGTGTGTCCTTGAGAAAGATAGATGTAACACCTCAATGCTGCATGTTGAAGAAGAATCACCACCTGCGGGCCTTCAGATTCTGCTGAATATCCTTATTTCAGGATTTTTCCTTATTTCAGGAAATGTTGTTTCTGGAGGAGCTAACACCTAAACCAAGAGTTGCATGTCCTCGATAAAGATAGATGTAACACCTCAATGTTGCATCTTGAAGAAGAATCACCACCTGCGGGCCTTCGGATTATGCTGAATATCCTTATTTAAGGATTTTTCCTTATTTTAGGAAATGTTGTTTCTGGAGGAGCTAACGCCTAAACCAAGGGTTGTATGTCCTTGAGAAAGATAGATGTAACACCTCAATGTTGCATCTGGAAGAAGAATCACCACCCGCAGGCCTTCAGATTATGCTGAATATCCTTATTTCAAGATTTTTCCTTATTTCAGGAAATGCTGTTTCTGGAGGAGCTAACGCCTAAACCAAGAGTTGCATGTCCTCGAGAAAGATAGATGTAACACCTCAATTTTGCATCTTGAAGAAGAATAACCACCTGCGGGCTTTCGGATTCTGCTGAATATCCTTATTTAAGGATTTTTCCTTATTTTAGGAAATGTTGTTTCTGGAGGAGCTAACGCCTAAACCAGGAGTTGTATGTCCTTGAGAAAGATAGATGTAACACCTAAATGTTGCATCTTGAAGAAGAATCACCACCCGCAGGCCTTCAGATTCTGCTGAATATATTTCAGGATTTTTTCCTTATTTCAGGAAATGCTGTTTCTGGAGGAGCTAACGCCTAAACCAGGAGTTGTATGTCCTTGAGAAAGATAGATGTAACACCTCAATGTTGCCTTTTGAAGAAGAATCACCACCCGCGGGACTTCAGATTCTGCTGAATATCCTTATTTCAGGATTTTCCCTTATTCCAGGAAATGTTGTTTTTAGAGGATCTAACGCCTACACCAGGAGTTGTATGTCCTTGAGAAAGATAGATGTAACACCTCAATGTTGCATCTTGAAGAAGAATCACCACCCGTAGACCTTCAGATTCTGCTGAATATCCTTATTTCAGGATTTTTTCCTCATTTCAGGAAATGTTGTTTCTGGAGGAGCTAACGCCTAAACCAGGAGTTGTATGTCCTTGAGAAAGATATATGTAACACCGCAATGTTGCATCTTGAAGAAGAACCACCACCCGCGGGCTTTCAGATTTTATTGAATATCCTTATTTCAGGATTTTCCCTTATTCTAGGAAATGTTGTTTATAGAGGATCTAACGCCTACACCAGGAGTTGTGTGTCCTTGAGAAAGATAGATGTAACACCTCAATGCTGCATGTTGAAGAAGAATCACCACCTGCGGGCCTTCAGATTCTGCTGAATATCCTTATTTCAGGATTTTTCCTTATTTCAGGAAATGTTGTTTCTGGAGGAGCTAACGCCTAAACCAAGAGTTGCATGTCCTCGAGAAAGATAGATGTAACACCTCAATGTTGCATCTTGAAGAAGAATCACCACCTGCGGGCCTTCGGATTATGCTGAATATCCTTATTTAAGGATTTTTCCTTATTTTAGGAAATGTTGTTTCTGCAGGAGCTAACGCCTAAACCAAGGGTTGTATGTCCTTGAGAAAGATAGATGTAACACCTCAATGTTGCATCTGGAAGAAGAATCACCACCCGCAGACCTTCAGATTATGCTGAATATCCTTATTTCAAGATTTTTCCTTATTTCAGGAAATGCTGTTTCTGGAGGAGCTAACGCCTAAACCAAGAGTTGCATGTCCTCGAGAAAGATAGATGTAACACCTCAATTTTGCATCTTGAAGAAGAATAACCACCTGCGGGCCTTCGGATTCTGCTGAATATCCTTATTTAAGGATTTTTCCTTATTTTAGGAAATGTTGTTTCTGGAGGAGCTAACGCCTAAACCAGGAGTTGTATGTCCTTGAGAAAGATAGATGTAACACCTAAATGTTGCATCTTGAAGAAGAATCACCACCCGCAGGCCTTCAGATTCTGCTGAATATATTTCAGGATTTTTTCCTTATTTCAGGAAATGCTGTTTCTGGAGGAGCTAACGCCTAAACCAGGAGTTGTATGTCCTTGAGAAAGATAGATGTAACACCTCAATGTTGCCTTTTGAAGAAGAATCACCACCCGCGGGACTTCGGATTCTGCTGAATATCCTTATTTCAGGATTTTCCCTTATTCCAGGAAATGTTGTTTTTAGAGGATCTAACGCCTACACCAGGAGTTGTATGTCCTTGAGAAAGATAGATGTAACACATCAATGTTGCATCTTGAAGAAGAATCACCACCCGTAGACCTTCAGATTCTGCTGAATATCCTTATTTCAGGATTTTTTCCTCATTTCAGGAAATGTTGTTTCTGGAGGAGCTAACGCCTAAACCAGGAGTTGAATGTCCTTGAGAAAGATATATGTAACACCGCAATGTTGCATCTTGAAGAAGAACCACCACCCGCGGGCTTTCAGATTTTATTGAATATCCTTATTTCAGGATTTTCCCTTATTCTAGGAAATGTTGTTTATAGAGGATCTAACGCCTACACCAGGAGTGGTGTGTCCTTGAGAAAGATAGATGTAACACCTCAATGCTGCATGTTGAAGAAGAATCACCACCTGCGGGCCTTCAGATTCTGCTGAATATCCTTATTTCAGGATTTTTCCTTATTTCAGGAAATGTTGTTTCTGGAGGAGCTAACGCCTAAACCAAGAGTTGCATGTCCTCGAGAAAGATAGATGTAACACCTCAATGTTGCATCTTGAAGAAGAATCAACACCTGTGGGCCTTCGGATTATGCTGAATATCCTTATTTAAGGATTTTTCCTTATTTTAGGAAATGTTGTTTCTGGAGGAGCTAACGCCTAAACCAAGGGTTGTATGTCCTTGAGAAAGATAGATGTAACACCTCAATGTTGCCTTTTGAAGAAGAATCACCACCCGCGGGACTTCGGATTCTGCTGAATATCCTTATTTCAGGATTTTCCCTTATTCCAGGAAATGTTGTTTTTAGAGGATCTAACGCCTACACCAGGAGTTGTATGTCCTTGAGAAAGATAGATGTAACACCTCAATGTTGCATCTTGAAGAAGAATCACCACCCGTAGACCTTCAGATTCTGCTGAATATCCTTATTTCAGGATTTTTTCCTCATTTCAGGAAATGTTGTTTCTGGAGGAGCTAACGCCTAAACCAGGAGTTGTATGTCCTTGAGAAAGATATATGTAACACCGCAATGTTGCATCTTGAAGAAGAACCACCACCCGCGGGCTTTCAGATTTTATTGAATATCCTTATTTCAGGATTTTTCCTTATTTTAGGAAATGTTGTTTCTGCAGGAGCTAACGCCTAAACCAAGGGTTGTATGTCCTTGAGAAAGATAGATGTAACACCTCAATGTTGCATCTGGAAGAAGAATCACCACCCGCAGGCCTTCAGATTATGCTGAATATCCTTATTTCAAGATTTTTCCTTATTTCAGGAAATGCTGTTTCTGGAGGAGCTAACGCCTAAACCAAGAGTTGCATGTCCTCGAGAAAGATAGATGTAACACCTCAATTTTGCATCTTGAAGAAGAATAACCACCTGCGGGCCTTCGGATTCTGCTGAATATCCTTATTTAAGGATTTTTCCTTATTTTAGGAAATGTTGTTTCTGGAGGAGCTAACGCCTAAACCAGGAGTTGTATGTCCTTGAGAAAGATAGATGTAACACCTAAATGTTGCATCTTGAAGAAGAATCACCACCCGCAGGCCTTCAGATTCTGCTGAATATATTTCAGGATTTTTTCCTTATTTCAGGAAATGCTGTTTCTGGAGGAGCTAACGCCTAAACCAGGAGTTGTATGTCCTTGAGAAAGATAGATGTAACACCTCAATGTTGCCTTTTGAAGAAGAATCACCACCCGCGGGACTTCGGATTCTGCTGAATATCCTTATTTCAGGATTTTCCCTTATTCCAGGAAATGTTGTTTTTAGAGGATCTAACGCCTACACCAGGAGTTGTATGTCCTTGAGAAAGATAGATGTAACACATCAATGTTGCATCTTGAAGAAGAATCACCACCCGTAGACCTTCAGATTCTGCTGAATATCCTTATTTCAGGATTTTTTCCTCATTTCAGGAAATGTTGTTTCTGGAGGAGCTAACGCCTAAACCAGGAGTTGTATGTCCTTGAGAAAGATATATGTAACACCGCAATGTTGCATCTTGAAGAAGAACCACCACCCGCGGGCTTTCAGATTTTATTGAATATCCTTATTTCAGGATTTTCCCTTATTCTAGGAAATGTTGTTTATAGAGGATCTAACGCCTACACCAGGAGTGGTGTGTCCTTGAGAAGGATAGATGTAACACCTCAATGCTGCATGTTGAAGAAGAATCACCACCTGCGGGCCTTCAGATTCTGCTGAATATCCTTATTTCAGGATTTTTCCTTATTTCAGGAAATGTTGTTTCTGGAGGAGCTAACGCCTAAACCAAGAGTTGCATGTCCTCGAGAAAGATAGATGTAACACCTCAATGTTGCATCTTGAAGAAGAATCAACACCTGTGGGCCTTCGGATTATGCTGAATATCCTTATTTAAGGATTTTTCCTTATTTTAGGAAATGTTGTTTCTGGATGAGCTAACGCCTAAACCAAGGGTTGTATGTCCTTGAGAAAGATAGATGTCACACCTCAATGTTGCATCTGGAAGAAGAATCACCACCCGCAGGCCTTCAGATTATGCTGAATATCCTTATTTCAAGATTTTTCCTTATTTCAGGAAATGCTGTTTCTGGAGGAGCTAACGCCTAAACCAAGAGTTGCATGTCCTCGAGAAAGATAGATGTAACACCTCAATTTTGCATCTTGATGAAGAATAACCACCTGCGGGCCTTCGGATTCTGCTGAATATCCTTATTTAAGGATTTTTCCTTATTTTAGGAAATGTTGTTTCTGGAGGAGCTAACGCCTAAACCAGGAGTTGTATGTCCTTGAGAAAGATAGATGTAACACCTAAATGTTGCATCTTGAAAAAGAATCACCACCCGCAGGCCTTCAGATTCTGCTGAATATATTTCAGGATTTTTTCCTTATTTCAGGAAATGCTGTTTCTGGAGGAGCTAACGCCTAAACCAGGAGTTGTATGTCCTTGAGAAAGATAGATGTAACACCTCAATGTTGCCTTTTGAAGAAGAATCACCACCCGCGGGACTTCGGATTCTGCTGAATATCCTTATTTCAGGATTTTCCCTTATTCCAGGAAATGTTGTTTTTAGAGGATCTAACGCCTACACCAGGAGTTGTATGTCCTTGAGAAAGATAGATGTAACACATCAATGTTGCATCTTGAAGAAGAATCACCACCCGTAGACCTTCAGATTCTGCTGAATATCCTTATTTCAGGATTTTTTCCTCATTTCAGGAAATGTTGTTTCTGGAGGAGCTAACGCCTAAACCAGGAGTTGTATGTCCTTGAGAAAGATATATGTAACACCGCAATGTTGCATCTTGAAGAAGAACCACCACCCGCGGGCTTTCATATTTTATTGAATATCCTTATTTCAGGATTTTCCCTTATTCTAGGAAATGTTGTTTATAGAGGATCTAACGCCTACACCAGGAGTTGTGTGTCCTTGAGAAAGATAGATGTAACACCTCAATGCTGCATGTTGAAGAAGAATCACCACCTGCGGGCCTTCAGATTTTGCTGAATATCCTTATTTCAGGATTTTTCCTTATTTCAGGAAATGTTGTTTCTGGAGGAGCTAACACCTAAACCAAGAGTTGCATGTCCTCGAGAAAGATAGATGTAACACCTCAATGTTGCATCTTGAAGAAGAATCACCACCTGCGGGCCTTCGGATTATGCTGAATATCTTTATTTAAGGATTTTTCCTTATTTTAGGAAATGTTGTTTCTGGAGGAGCTAACGCCTAAACCAAGGGTTGTATGTCCTTGAGAAAGATAGATGTAACACCTCAATGTTGCATCTGGAAGAAGAATCACCACCCGCAGGCCTTTAGATTATGCTGAATATCCTTATTTCAAGATTTTTCCTTATTTCAGGAAATGCTGTTTCTGGAGGAGCTAACGCCTAAACCAAGAGTTGCATGTCCTCGAGAAAGATAGATGTAACACCTCAATTTTGCATCTTGAAGAAGAATAACCACCTGCGGGCCTTCGGATTCTGCTGAATATCCTTATTTAAGGATTTTTCCTTATTTAAGGAAATGTTGTTTCTGGAGGAGCTAACGCCTAAACCAGGAGTTGTATGTCCTTGAGAAAGATAGATGTAACACCTAAATGTTGCATCTTGAAAAAGAATCACCACCCGCAGGCCTTCAGATTCTGCTGAATATATTTCAGGATTTTTTCCTTATTTCAGGAAATGCTGTTTCTGGAGGAGCTAACGCCTAAACCAGGAGTTGTATGTCCTTGAGAAAGATAGATGTAACACCTCAATGTTGCCTCTTGAAGAAGAATCACCACCCGCGGGCCTTCGGATTCTGCTGAATATCCTTATTTCAGGATTTTCCCTTATTCCAGGAAATGTTGTTTTTAGAGGATCTAACGCCTACACCAGGAGTTGTATGTCCTTGAGAAAGATAGATGTAACACCTCAATGTTGCATCTTGAAGAAGAATCACCACCCGCAGGCCATCGGATTCTGCTGAATATCCTTATTTAAGGATTTTTCCTTATTTCAGGAAATGCTGTTTCTGGAGGAGCCAACGCCTAAACCAGGAGTTGTATGTCCTTGAGAAAGATAGATGTAACACCTCAATGTTGCATCTTGAAGAAGAATCACCACCCACGGGCCTTCGGATTCTGCTGAATATCCTTATTTCAGGATTTTCCCTTATTCACGGAAATGTTGTTTATACAGGATCTAACGCCTACACCAGGAGTTGTATGTCCTTGAGAAAGATAGATGTAACACCTCAATGTTGCCTCTTGAAGAAGAATCACCACCCGCGGGCCTTCGGTTTCTGCTGAATATCCTTGTTTCAGGATTTTCCCTTATTCCAGGAAATGTTGTTTATAGAGGATCTAACGCCTACACCAGGAGTTGTATGTCCTTGAGAAAGATAGATGTAACACCTCAATGCTGCATGTTGAAGAAGAATCACCACCTGCGGGCCTTCAGATTCTGCTGAATATCCTTATTTCAGGATTTTTCCTTATTTCAGGAAATGCTGTTTCTAGAGGAGCTAACGCCTAAACCAAGAGTTGCATGTCCTCGAGAAAGATAGATGTAACACCTCAATGTTGTATCTTGAAGAAGAATCACCACCTGCGGGCCTTCGGATTCTGCTGAATATCCTTATTTAAGGATTTTTCCTTATTTTAGGAAATGTTGTTTCTGGAGGAGCTAACGCCTAAACCAAGAGTTGTATGTCCTTGAGAAAGATAGATGTAACACCTCAATGTTGCATCTTGAAGAAGAATCACCACCCGCAGGCCTTCAGATTATGCTGAATATCCTTATTTCAAGATTTTTCCTTATTTCAACAAATGCTGTTTCTGGAGGAGCTAACGCCTAAACCAAGAGTTGCATGTCCTCGAGAAAGATAGATGTAACACCTCAATGTTGCATCTTGAAGAAGAATAACCACCTGCGGGCCTTCGGATTCTGCTGAATATCCTTATTTAAGGATTTTTCCTTATTTTAGGAAATGTTGTTTCTGGAGGAGCTAACGCCTAAACCAGGAGTTGTATGTCCTTGAGAAAGATAGATGTAACACCTAAATGTTGCATCTTGAAAAAGAATCACCACCCGCAGGCCTTCAGATTCTGCTGAATATATTTCAGGATTTTTTCCTTATTTCAGGAAATGCTGTTTCTGGAGGAGCTAACGCCTAAACCAGGAGTTGTATGTCCTTGAGAAAGATAGATGTAACACCTCAATGTTGCCTCTTGAAGAAGAATCACCACCCGCGGGCCTTCGGATTCTGCTGAATATCCATATTTCAGGATTTTCCCTTATTCCAGGAAATGTTGTTTTTAGAGGATCTAACGCCTACACCAGGAGTTGTATGTCCTTGAGAAAGATAGATGTAACACCTCAATGTTGCATCTTGAAGAAGAATCACCACCCGCGGGCCTTCGGATTCTGCTGAATATCCTTATTTCAGGATTTTCCCTTATTCCAGGAAATGTTGTTTTTAGAGGATCTAACGCCTACACCAGGAGTTGTATGTCCTTGAGAAAGATAGATGTAACACCTCAATGTTGCATCTTGAAGAAGAATCACCACCCGCGGGCCTTCGGTTTCTGCTGAATATCCTTGTTTCAGGATTTTCCCTTATTCCAGGAAATGTTGTTTATAGAGGATCTAACGCCTACACCAGGAGTTGTATGTCCTTGAGAAAGATAGATGTAACACCTCAATGTTGCCTCTTGAAGAAGAATCACCACCCGCGGGCCTTCGGATTCTTCTGAATATCCTTATTTCAGGATTTTCCCTTATTCACGGAAATGTTGTTTATACAGGATCTAACGCCTACACCAGGAGTTGTATGTCCTTGAGAAAGATAGATGTCACACCTCAATGTTGCCTCTTGAAGAAGAATCACCACCCGCGGGCCTTCGGTTTCTGCTGAATATCCTTGTTTCATGATTTTCCCTTATTCCAGGAAATGTTGTTTATAGAGGATCTAACGCCTACACCAGGAGTTGTATGTCCTTGAGAAAGATAGATGTAACACCTCAATGCTGCATGTTGAAGAAGAATCACCACCTGCGGGCCTTCAGATTCTGCTGAATATCCTTATTTCAGGATTTTTCCTTATTTCAGGAAATGCTGTTTCTGGAGGAGCTAACGCCTAAACCAAGAGTTGCATGTCCTCGAGAAAGATAGATGTAACACCTCAATGTTGTATCTTGAAGAAGAATCACCACCTGCGGGCCTTCGGATTCTGCTGAATATCCTTATTTAAGGATTTTTCCTTATTTTAGGAAATGTTGTTTCTGGAGGAGCTAACGCCTAAACCAAGAGTTGTATGTCCTTGAGAAAGATAGATGTAACACCTCAATGTTGCATCTTGAAGAAGAATCACCACCCGCAGGCCTTCAGATTATGCTGAATATCCTTATTTCAAGATTTTTCCTTATTTCAACAAATGCTGTTTCTGGAGGAGCTAACGCCTAAACCAAGAGTTGCATGTCCTCGAGAAAGATAGATGTAACACCTCAATGTTGCATCTTGAAGAAGAATAACCACCTGCGGGCCTTCGGATTCTGCTGAATATCCTTATTTAAGGATTTTTCCTTATTTTAGGTGTCGCGGTGATTTTCGGATATCAAAACTATTGATTAGTTTGACTCACAAATTATGATTCACCACCGAGCTTTTATTTTTCCAAGGAAAAGGGGAAAAGTTCGAAATAACCCTATTTTTTTAGAGATTAAAGGTTCGGGGGTTGGTTACGTTAAGGGAAGGTTTTAGCACCCTAAACGTCTATAGTACTCTATAGGAACCTCTTGTTTTTATTTATCTTTGTGCTAAAATTACTTGCTTACTTGTAAATAAAAAAGTTTAAAAATGTGAGAGAGTTAAGGTGATGAATTAAAAGGAAAATGGAAAATGTTTTTGTTTTTTTTTTATTTGATTTGGGAAGACGCGAAGTCTTTTGCACTACGTACCCGTGAAGGATCAAAATCCCGTAGTCCGGGGTAAAAAGCCGAGTGATTTGTTTGATTGATTTTAAAGTTTTAAAAGAAAAGTTTTTAGAAAAGGTAAGAGGCCGAAATGGCATAGAAAAATGAAGTGTGATGTTGATTGATTTTAAATTGTGAAGAAAGGTCTAAATATGATTAAAATTGATTGAAGTTTGAGTTAAAAAAAAGGACGGAATTACTTGGTTTGAAATCCAAGGTTCATTAATAGAAAAATATTTTTTGATGAAGTTTTTGAATATTTGAATGTTTTTGTGATTTTTTGTTATTCTAAAAAACTAAGCGTGATAAAATAAACTAAACGCGAGGGATTTCATAATGATATTAGATCAAGATGAAGGACCCATTTTCCTTGGAGTTTTTTAGTTTTTTTTTTTTTTTTGACATGAAGCGGAATAAATAAATATGCATGCAATGCAAGATTCTCATTTATATTTACATTGGTACCTAAATACATTCTAAATCACAATAATTAAATAAAATAAGTAAACAATAATAAAAATGCAAATAATTAAAAAGGGGGTGCAAAGAGGAAAACAGAGGGGTGTGGTTAGTAGTTCTGGGCCTAAACCCAAGGCCAAACCTGCAAAAAAGAAGTTAGTCTCACAAAAAACTAAAGGTGGGTCAGGGCCGTGTGATGGGAATCAGAGAAACAGCATTTGATCACAGACCAAGCATTTTGGGCCATGTGATGGACGATCAAGGGCGATGATGTTGAGGGTGTATGAAAGCACGACGGACCTGCATGCATGGGATTACTGGGTATATGTTTGTCCTTTCACGTTGAAACCTTTCATTTGGAAAGAAATTTCTCTCTCCTCCCCCACACCTCTCTCTCGGTCTCCCATCTCTCTCAACACATCATCGCCGGCGCGGTGGTCGCCGGTGCCAGACGGCGGCGCCACCGCGCCGGAAACCTAAACCACCCCAAAAAAAATAAACTTTTTGATCGAAAATATTTTTTGAGACACTTTAAATCCGAATCTACACTCAAAAACCCCAAAAGCCTTACCAAAAATGGCCGGATCAGAATAGAAAGTTTGGAACTTTATTTTATTTTTTCTTTTGGTTTTGATTCTTCTTCTTCTTCTGTTTTTGCTTCAATTTGTGTTTGATTTTGTTTGGGAGGTTATTGATTGAAGTGGTGGTTTTGAAAGGATTTGTTCTCAGGGATTTGAAAAAAGGTAAGGGTTTGAGAAGTTTTTTTTTGGAAATTTTTCTGTGATATTTCAGAGTTGTGTTTTGTCTTTCTCTTCTCTCTTCTTTTTTTGTGTGTGTGTTTATGGTTTCAGATTTGTGTGAGTGTATGTGTTTATGGGAGTTGAGAAAGGAAAAAAGAAAGGTTTGAGAAGTTTTCTTTTTTGTTGAGAATTTTTCTGTGATATTTCAGAGTTGTGTTTTGTTATTTTTTCTCTTCTAAAAATCTTCCCCTTTCTTCTGAAATTTTGATTCCAATTTATAGAATAAATTGCCAAGTTCTTGGACCAATGGATGATTGTGTGTTTGGTTTTGGAAGAAGAATTAGTTTTGCAAAGCTCAAGAATGAAAGTGACTGCTCCTTTTCCTAGTGTGTAGATTTGGTGAAGGCTAAGAGCTTTTGTGATTGGATGTGAGATTGGTGAAGGTCATGGAAAGTTGAAAAAGGGGTTCTGCTACTGTTGTACTGTTGTTGCATGTTACTGTTTCAGATTTTTGGATTCTTTTCTTTTTATTTTTTATTTTTTTTGTTATAATAATAATAATAATAATAATAATAATAATAATAATAATAATAATAATAATAATAATAAAAAAACAAAAGAAAGAAAAAGTGGGGGATGGGGGCGCAGCTTTTGCTGCTGACTGCTGTTGTTGTTATCTTGTTTTGTTTTTTTTTTTTAAAAAATTTATAACAACAAAAAAACATATATATAATAATAATATTAATAATAAATATGGAAACAAAAATAAAGATGGTAATAATAAGGATTAATGATGAGTGATGATAAAATAAAATAAAATTATAGTAGTTATACTAAAAATAAATATTCAACATATTTTTGGATTGTTTTCAATGAAAATAAAAAGTTACCTAATTAGACACATTTTTGGATTTTCAATAAAGTTACTAATAATAACCAAATTTAAATAAATTAACACATTTTTTTTGGATTTTTGTTAATGATGCATAAAATGAATAATGAGGATATGATATGGGATCTTAGGTCAAAAATTGGGGTATGACAGATGCCCCTATTTAAGTTTCTTTATCCGGAGAGATGAAAATGAAAGTTTTATCTTGACGAGATGAAGAGACTTAAATATAGAATACACAATTTTGGACCTAAGATGCCAAAAATGTTTATGATGTAAATGTGAATGCAAGAGGTAAACTACTAACACTGGGGAACAAACTGACAGTCATTACTTACCATTAGTGTGAGGTAACTTGACCGACTGCAAAACATGGAAAGAAGAGACGTTGGCTACTGTCAATGTGAGAGAGTAAGGCCAAAGTATAAAAGGGTAATGTTGTTCGTTGTCAATGTAAGAGAACGAGACAAAAGATAAAGACATTGTTCGCTGTTAATGTAAGAGAGTAAGGACATGTGAAGAAAAGACATTGTCTGCAGTTAATGTAGGAGAACCAGATAAAACATAAGACATTGTCCGCTGTCAATGTAAGAGAGCAAGGACACGAATGAAAGACATTGTCTGCTGTCAATGTAGGAGAGCAAGACATGAAATAAAGACATTGTCCACTGTCAATGTAGGAGAGCAAGACATGAAATAAAGACATTGTCCGCTGTCAATGTAGGAGAGCAAGGACAGGAAATAAATGTATTGTATGCTGTCAATGTAGGAGAGCAAGGACGTAAAAGAAAAGATACTGTCTGCTGTCGATGTAAGAGAGCGAGACACAAAAGAAAAGGGATTGTCTGCTGTCAATGTAGGAGAGCAAGACAGGAAATAAGGACATTGTCTGCTATCATTGTATGAGAGCAAAAGACGTAAAAGAAAAGATATTGTCTGCTGTCGATGTAAGAGAGCGAGACACAACAAGAAAAGGCATTGTCTGCTGTCAATGTAGGAGAGCAAGACATGAAATAAAGATATTGTCTGCTATCATTGTAGGAGAGCAAAGACGTAAAAGAAAAGATATTGTCTGCTGTCGATGTAAGAGAGCGAGACACAACAAGAAAAGGCATTGTCTGCTGTCAATGTAGGAGAGTAAGACAGAAAATAAGAACATTGTCTGCTATCATTGTAAGAGAGCAAGGACACAGGAAATAAAGACATTGTCCGCTGTCAATGTAAGAGAGCAAGGACACATGAAGAAAAGACATTTGTCTTGACCAGATACACTGGGTATGACCTTTCTGGGAAATTAAATGTAAATTTGCAAATTGGTTGTCTGCAAAACCTGCCATTTGGAATATGTTTGAAGATGACATCTCTGGACCAAACACACTAGGGATGACTCTTTTGGGAAATTAAATGTAAATTTGCAAATTGGTTGTCTGCAAAACCTGCCATTTGGAATATGTTTGAAGATGACATCTCTGGACCAGACACACTGGGGATGACTCTTTTTGGGAAATTAAATGTAAATTTGCAAATTGGTTGTCTGCAAAACCTGCCATTTGGAATATGTTTGAAGATGACATCTCTGGACCAGACACACTGGGGATGACTCTTTTTGTGAAATAGCTGAAGCAAGACACAAGTTGGTAAATGTAATCATGTATGAATGATTTTGTTGGCATGTTGTATGTATGAATGTTTATATGCATGTAGTATGAATGAATTATGTATGTATGAATGTGTGTATAGTGTATGTATGAATGTGTGTATAGTGTATGTATGAATGTATGTATGAAACTTGTATTTGTACGACGGTGTGACTGTATAATAACTGGATGAGACAAGATTGAGCCGGTAAGATGGGAAGTGGACCGACATAGCTATACAAACACTCGACAGTCTTCATTGAGGATAACATCATGGCAGATGAATTAAGCCAACACCGAGGCAATGCCCGACACATTGTATCAGCTGATGGTGAAATAAACATTTCTTGGGGTAAAGCCCATTAATCAGAAGTCTGGCAGAAGTCGCCATTTGCAAACTCTACTAGAGTGCTTTCTCATGGATGCGCTTCAGCAGTCATGCTTTGCTTTTTGTTTGTTTTTGTTTTTTTTTGAATCCCTAACTTTTGCCTGGATTGCCCTTTCGAGTTTTCAATCCACCGGGAATATATATATTTTTGCATGCCCCTAATTTTTGCCTGGATCGCCCTTTCGGGTTTTCAATCCACCGGGATGCTCTTTTTTTGCCTAAGCCGCCTTTTCAGGTTTTCGACTTACCGAGCTGTTCTTTTTTATTTTTTTTCTTATTATTTTTTTTATTTTTTAGACAAAGCATTTCTTGACTGCATCAACTATAACTCAGTGCGGGAGCTCATAGCCACTGTCTTGACTCTTCGAAGGGTATGCCCCTGGATGTAAGGACTTGCCCCTTGATTGGCAGGACCCTGAGGTGATTTGCCCCAAGTTAGAAGCGCTTTGAGGCGGTTCGCCCTCATTAGACCATTTGCTCGAATTTTCTTGATGCCAAATAAAAATTTGTAAACAAAATTGTTTTCTTTTGAAAAGTGTTTCTGATGTAATGCACATGCAAGTTTTGGAATCGTATGTAGTGTGTGTAAAAGCAGTTACTCAACAAACAGGTGGAGTCAGTTTCTTTAATAATGATTTTGCTGATTATGCTTTCATAGTGAACCTAGCTTCAATTAGGTCTTTTGAGGGTTATAACGTGACCTGGTTCATGGTTTTGAAAAAAAAAAAGATTATTAGGCTCTAAGTTTTGTTTTAACCCCCCATTCTTCTTTGATGTCCTCCATTCCTAGATTCAATTAATTTGGCTGACGCCTTAGTTGACAAGAGAATTTTGAAATGATGTTTGAGGTCGACGCTCCAGTCAAAGCTTTGATGAGATTCTTGAAGTGGCAGTCACTTCTTTTCATTTACAAGCTTGTTTTCAAATTTTGTTTTTTATTTTTTTGGGATGAGCCAATTCTTTAGTTTTGTGGTCCGTCGGGATGCCCCAAATTTTTCTCAGCGGGCTTTTTGACGTATGAGAATTATGACTGCCTCAGGTTATTGTGAGTTTTGTCCTCTCATGAGCTTCTCCATTTTAGATGGATTGATCCTCTTGTATTGGGACGTATCATTGAATTAACTGAAAGACTACCCTGCCCCGAGTTAAAATTAAGGTTTTTTTTTGTAGCAGAAAGAACACCAACTTCTGGCTCAAAGGGGTTGACTACGGATTATCTCCTTATTTCTCCAGTGTTTGGGAAATGAAACAATGCCTTACATCATCAACCAGGTCTTACTAATGAAAGCACATATCAACAATTTTAGCCATTTAGTTTACATCATTCTCCCCTTAAATTTGTTAACATGAAAAGTAAAATGGAAAGGCATTGCCATCTGTGATGGAACAAGAAAAGAGTGAATACGAATGAATGGATTCCAAAAAATGCATGCTTATTATTTTAGAAACATTAATTAAAAGGTGCAATTTTAAAAGCAAACAAATGTTTGGCAAGAAAGAAATTACAATTTAAAAATAAAAGGCCTAGTGATCATAGGGACAAGTTTCCTGATAATCTTGAATCAAGTAGATAGAGGACCCATGGTTTGCAAAGGGTTAACCTGGACATCTGAGTTTGAATCTTTAAAAGATAAAAGGTTGGCACGGACCAAATTTTGAACCTCTTTTTTAAGAGCATAACAGTGTTCAACATCATGTCCTGGTGCTCCTTGGTGGAAAGCACATGTGAAGTCGGTACGGTACCAAGCAGGAAGTCTTTCTGGTACAGGAGGAGGTGGTTTGGTTTGGACAAGGTTCTTTGCAAGAAGAGCATGAAGCAAATCAGCATACTTCATTGGTATAGGGTCAAATGATTGGTTTCTTTGAGTACGGTTTGGCTGGTTGAAGGGTTGTTGAGGAATGGGTGAGATAGCAGCGACATGTGGGTAAATAGAATATTCTGATCGGGGTCCTCTGTGGGTTACCATGCCAACCTCTGACTCTTTCTTTTTCAGAAAATTATTTCCAAACTTCTTTGCACTGTTAGTCGGGGCATCCCCCTTCATCAAACGTCCTTCCCGGACTCCTTCCTCGAGACGCATTCCCATTGCTACCATCTCGGTAAAATTGTTTGGCGCACTGGGCACCATCTTCTTGTAGTAAAATGGGCTGAGAGTGTTAAGAAATAGCTTGCACAACTCTTTCTCTTCCAAAGGTGGACGAATTTGTGCAGCAAGTTCTCTCCATCGCTGTGCATACTCTTTGAAAGATTCTTTTTCTTTGAGTCAAAGCCCGAAGTTCATCCCTATCTGGGGCCAAGTAAGAATTGTAGCTGTATTGTCGAATAAAAGCACTAGCCAGATCAACGAAATTACGGATATCAGTACTATCAAGGTCCATGTACCACCTTAGTGCGGCACCAGTCAAACTGTCCTGAAAATAGTGGATGAGTAGCTTATCATTGTCGGTCTGAGTTGACATTTTTCTTACATACATCACCAGATGAGCTCTAGGGCAAGTGCTCCCTTTATACTTCTCGAAGTCAGGGACTTTGAATTTGTGTGGAATTACAACATTGGGAACCAAACAGAGTTCATGCGCATTTTGACCAAACAATTCTTTTCCGCAGAGAGTCCTCATCTCTTGCTGCATCTCATTGTACTTATCTATTAGGTCATCCACCCTATCAAATGCTTCTACACTTTTAGTACGAAAGATAGGTCTCTGATCTTGCTGAATGGTGTGGACAAGGGGTGTTGAATAAGTCATTGTAGCTTGAGGAATTGATAGGACAGGCGGAGGAACCGGCACTGCTTGCTGAGTACTAGAGACTTGGATTTCAGAAACCACGGGACGAAATCCTTCACTGAACACATGTAGTGGCATGCCCCATGCGTAACCTTCAGGCATAGTAAACTGATGAGTGCTAGTAAGCACAGTTGAAGTTGGCTGAACCAAAGAAGTGTTGGTGAGCTGAGGGACCGATGCCTGAGCTTGAGCCTGAGCGGCCAATACAGTAGTCATCATAGCAGTTAGCTTCTCTATCTCAGCTTGCATAGACATTACTTCTTCACGAAGTGCCTGATTCTCTTGCTCAAGATGTTCCATTTTATTCCTTAAGGTTACTCGAGTGTTGCAGATACGGGTAAACTTGTAATGAATACGTCAGGTCACTTTTCCCTTGACTGGGGCAGAGAGAGAAAAATATATGAGACTCGGTTTTGAAACTTATGAATGCAGTTTGATGAATGTTTATGCTAAAATATGCAAAGTTTTAATTCATCGAAGGACTTATAAATTAATTGTAACCATTATAGAAAATATCTTTACACTGGATAACTAAAACATTACAAAGTAATTCTCTTTTCTTTTCTTTTTTTTCTTACAAGATCCATGTCTACAATGTTTACACAAAAATTTGTATAAGTCCTTCGATATTGGATGGAAAAAGCTTTATGAATGAGTGCATGCATGCGTGATTATGCTAAAAACATAGTAAAAACATGGTGGGTTTAAGTCCATA
This sequence comes from Trifolium repens, assembly GCA_030408175.1. Taxonomy (NCBI): domain Eukaryota; kingdom Viridiplantae; phylum Streptophyta; class Magnoliopsida; order Fabales; family Fabaceae; genus Trifolium; species Trifolium repens. The sequence goes on along the minus strand of CP125838.1, from coordinate 33,842,136 downwards.
ATGTTGGAGTCGAGAGTAAACACGCTTTTTGTCAGGACTAAGGTTTCACATGTACCTGTATCACGGGTTCTAATAAGTTCCCAAAGTTATCAACCTCTTTCAGAAGTCATTGGTCACGGAATTACTTCTGATTCCAACAACGTCCATAGGAAAGTCTCGTTTGGGTGTAGTATCGCGTATCAACCAACTTAAGATTACTCTTAATTAGTCACCGCACTACGTCCTAAAAGCCAAGATGGGTTAAATGTAACACTAAAGGTCCATAGCTTCGTCGGTTCCTCGAAAATAGAACGCCAATCACAATTACTTATGTTGACATTGTTACTTCCAAGGTTCCTCGGCTAAGTGTGGTTATCACATATGCCATCCCCGAAATTCACTCTCGGATAGGCATTATGAACATTACCACTATCCTATCTTATGGTTCCCTCAAGTCCGGGCGTAGGACTTATCTCACCACTCACGTTTACAAAATAAACATACAAGCACATATTTATAAACAAAAAATAAAATACAAAGATAAAGAATAACAAGATAGGCTCAACCCTCTTAGGGCATCCCCAGTGAAGTCGCCATTTCTGTCGCGGTGATTTTCAGATATCAAAACTATTGATTAGTTTGACTCACAAATTATGATTCACCACCGAGCTTTTATTTTTCCAAGGAAAAGGGGAAAAGTTCGAAATAACCCTATTTTTTTAGAGATTAAAGGTTCGGGGGTTGGTTACGTTAAGGGAAGGTTTTAGCACCCTAAACGTCTATAGTACTCTATAGGAACCTCTTGTTTTTATTTATCTTTGTGCTAAAATTACTTGCTTACTTGTAAATAAAAAAGTTTAAAAATGTGAGAGAGTTAAGGTGATGAATTAAAAGGAAAATGGAAAATGTTTTTGTTTTTTTTTTATTTGATTTGGGAAGACGCGAAGTCTTTTGCACTACGTACCCGTGAAGGATCAAAATCCCGTAGTTCGGGGTAAAAAGCCGAGTGATTTGTTTGATTGATTTTAAAGTTTTAAAAGAAAAGTTTTTAGAAAAGGTAAGAGGCCGAAATGGCATAGAAAAATGAAGTGTGATGTTGATTGATTTTAAATTGTGAAGAAAGGTCTAAATATGATTAAAATTGATTGAAGTTTGAGTTAAAAAAAAGGACGGAATTACTTGGTTTGAAATCCAAGGTTCATTAATAGAAAAATATTTTTTGATGAAGTTTTTGAATATTTGAATGTTTTTGTGATTTTTTGTTATTCTAAAAAACTAAGCGTGATAAAATAAACTAAACGCGAGGGATTTCATAATGATATTAGATCAAGATGAAGGACCCATTTTCCTTGGAGTTTTTTAGTTTTTTTTTTTTTTTTGACATGAAGCGGAATAAATAAATATGCATGCAATGCAAGATTCTCATTTATATTTACATTGGTACCTAAATACATTCTAAATCACAATAATTAAATAAAATAAGTAAACAATAATAAAAATGCAAATAATTAAAAAGGGGGTGCAAAGAGGAAAACAGAGGGGTGTGGTTAGTAGTTCTGGGCCTAAACCCAAGGCCAAACCTGCAAAAAAGAAGTTAGTCTCACAAAAAACTAAAGGTGGGTCAGGGCCGTGTGATGGGAATCAGAGAAACAGCATTTGATCACAGACCAAGCATTTTGGGCCATGTGATGGACGATCAAGGGCGATGATGTTGAGGGTGTATGAAAGCACGACGGACCTGCATGCATGGGATTACTGGGTATATGTTTGTCCTTTCACGTTGAAACCTTTCATTTGGAAAGAAATTTCTCTCTCCTCCCCCACACCTCTCTCTCGGTCTCCCATCTCTCTCAACACATCATCGCCGGCGCGGTGGTCGCCGGTGCCAGACGGCGGCGCCACCGCGCCGGAAACCTAAACCACCCCAAAAAAAATAAACTTTTTGATCGAAAATATTTTTTGAGACACTTTAAATCCGAATCTACACTCAAAAACCCCAAAAGCCTTACCAAAAATGGCCGGATCAGAATAGAAAGTTTGGAACTTTATTTTATTTTTTCTTTTGGTTTTGATTCTTCTTCTTCTTCTTCTGTTTTTGCTTCAATTTGTGTTTGATTTTGTTTGGGAGGTTATTGATTGAAGTGGTGGTTTTGAAAGGATTTGTTCTCAGGGATTTGAAAAAAGGTAAGGGTTTGAGAAGTTTTTTTTTGGAAATTTTTCTGTGATATTTCAGAGTTGTGTTTTGTCTTTCTCTTCTCTCTTCTTTTTTTGTGTGTGTGTTTATGGTTTCAGATTTGTGTGAGTGTATGTGTTTATGGGAGTTGAGAAAGGAAAAAAGAAAGGTTTGAGAAGTTTTCTTTTTTGTTGAGAATTTTTCTGTGATATTTCAGAGTTGTGTTTTGTTATTTTTTCTCTTCTAAAAATCTTCCCCTTTCTTCTGAAATTTTGATTCCAATTTATAGAATAAATTGCCAAGTTCTTGGACCAATGGATGATTGTGTGTTTGGTTTTGGAAGAAGAATTAGTTTTGCAAAGCTCAAGAATGAAAGTGATTGCTCCTTTTCCTAGTGTGTAGATTTGGTGAAGGCTAAGAGCTTTTGTGATTGGATGTGAGATTGGTGAAGGTCATGGAAAGTTGAAAAAGGGGTTCTGCTACTGTTGTACTGTTGTTGCATGTTACTGTTTCAGATTTTTGGATTCTTTTCTTTTTATTTTTTATTTTTTTTGTTATAATAATAATAATAATAATAATAATAATAATAATAATAATAATAAAAAAACAAAAGAAAGAAAAAGTGGGGGATGGGGGCGCAGCTTTTGCTGCTGACTGCTGTTGTTGTTATCTTGTTTTGTTTTTTTTTTTAAAAAAATTTATAACAACAAAAAAACATATATATAATAATAATATTAATAATAAATATGGAAACAAAAATAAAGATGGTAATAATAAGGATTAATGATGAGTGATGATAAAATAAAATAAAATTATAGTAGTTATACTAAAAATAAATATTCAACATATTTTTGGATTGTTTTCAATGAAAATAAAAAGTTACCTAATTAGACACATTTTTGGATTTTCAATAAAGTTACTAATAATAACCAAATTTAAATAAATTAACACATTTTTTTTGGATTTTTGTTAATGATGCATAAAATGAATAATGAGGATATGATATGGGATCTTAGGTCAAAAATTGGGGTATGACATTAGGAAATGTTGTTTCTGGAGGAGCTAACGCCTAAACCAGGAGTTGTATGTCCTTGAGAAAGATAGATGTAACACCTAAATGTTGCATCTTGAAAAAGAATCACCACCCGCAGGCCTTCAGATTCTGCTGAATATATTTCAGGATTTTTTCCTTATTTCAGGAAATGCTGTTTCTGGAGGAGCTAACGCCTAAACCAGGAGTTGTATGTCCTTGAGAAAGATAGATGTAACACCTCAATGTTGCCTCTTGAAGAAGAATCACCACCCGCGGGCCTTCGGATTCTGCTGAATATCCTTATTTCAGGATTTTCCCTTATTCCAGGAAATGTTGTTTTTAGAGGATCTAACGCCTACACCAGGAGTTGTATGTCCTTGAGAAAGATAGATGTAACACCTCAATGTTGCATCTTGAAGAAGAATCACCACCCGCGGGCCTTCGGATTCTGCTGAATATCCTTATTTCAGGATTTTCCCTTATTCCAGGAAATGTTGTTTTTAGAGGATCTAACGCCTACACCAGGAGTTGTATGTCCTTGAGAAAGATAGATGTAACACCTCAATGTTGCATCTTGAAGAAGAATCACCACCCGCGGGCCTTCGGATTCTGCTGAATATCCTTATTTCAGGATTTTCCCTTATTCCAGGAAATGTTGTTTTTAGAGGATCTAACGCCTACACCAGGAGTTGTATGTCCTTGAGAAAGATAGATGTAACACCTCAATGTTGCATCTTGAAGAAGAATCACCACCCACGGGCCTTCGGATTCTTCTGAATATCCTTATTTCAGGATTTTCCCTTATTCACGGAAATGTTGTTTATACAGGATCTAACGCCTACACCAGGAGTTGTATGTCCTTGAGAAAGATAGATGTAACACCTCAATGTTGCCTCTTGAAGAAGAATCACCACCCGCGGGCCTTCGGTTTCTGCTGAATATCCTTATTTCAGGATTTTCCCTTATTCTAGGAAATGTTGTTTATAGAGGATCTAACGCCTACACCAGGAGTTGTATGTCCTTGAGAAAGATAGATGTAACACCTCAATGCTGCATGTTGAAGAAGAATCACCACCTGCGGGCCTTCAGATTCTGCTGAATATCCTTATTTCAGGATTTTTCCTTATTTCAGGAAATGCTGTTTCTGGAGGAGCTAACGCCTAAACCAAGAGTTGCATGTCCTCGAGAAAGATAGATGTAACACCTCAATGTTGTATCTTGAAGAAGAATCACCACCTGCGGGCCTTCGGATTCTGCTGAATATCCTTATTTAAGGATTTTTCCTTATTTTAGGAAATGTTGTTTCTGGAGGAGCTAACGCCTAAACCAAGAGTTGTATGTCCTTGAGAAAGATAGATGTAACACCTCAATGTTGCATCTTGAAGAAGAATCACCACCCGCAGGCCTTCAGATTATGCTGAATATCCTTATTTCAAGATTTTTCCTTATTTCAACAAATGCTGTTTCTGGAGGAGCTAACGCCTAAACCAAGAGTTGCATGTCCTCGAGAAAGATAGATGTAACACCTCAATGTTGCATCTTGAAGAAGAATAACCACCTGCGGGCCTTCGGATTCTGCTGAATATCCTTATTTAAGGATTTTTCCTTATTTTAGGAAATGCTGTTTCTGGAGGAGCTAACGCCTAAACCAGAAGTTGTATGTCCTTGAGAAAGATAGATGTAACACCTCAATGTTGCCTCTTGAAGAAGAATCACCACCCGCGGGCCTTTGGTTTCTGCTGAATATCCTTATTTCAGGATTTTCCCTTATTCCAGGAAATGTTGTTTATAGAGGATCTAACGCCTACACCAGGAGTTGTATGTCCTTGAGAAAGATAGATGTAACACCTCAATGTTGAATCTTGAAGAAGAATCACCACCCGCAGGCCTTCGGATTCCGCTGAATATCCTTATTTCAGGATTTTTCCTTATTTCAGGAAATGCTGTTTCTGGAGGAGCTAACGCCTAAACCAAGAGTTGCATGTCCTCGAGAAAGATAGATGTAACACCTCAATGTTGCATCTTGAAGAAGAATCACCACCTGCGGGCCTTCGGATTCTGCTGAATATCCTTATTTAAGGATTTTCCCTTATTTTAGGAAATGTTGTTTATGGAGGAGCTAACGCCTAAACCAAGAGTTGTATGTCCTTGAGAAAGATAGATGTAACACCTCAATGTTGCATCTTGAAGAAGAATCACCACCCGCAGGCCTTCAGATTATGCTGAATATCCTTATTTCAAGATTTTTCCTTATTTCAGGAAATGGTGTTTCTGGAGGAGCTAACGCCTAAACCAAGAGTTGCATGTCCTCGAGAAAGATAGATGTAACACCTCAATGTTGCATCTTGAAGAAGAATAACCACCTGCGGGCCTTCGGATTCTGCTGAATATCCTTATTTAAGGATTTTTCCTTATTTTAGGAAATGTTGTTTCTGGAGGAGCTAACGCCTAAACCAGGAGTTGTATGTCCTTGAGAAAGATAGATGTAACACCTAAATGTTGCATCTTGAAGAAGAATCACCACCCACAGGCCTTCAGATTCTGCTGAATATATTTCAGGATTTTTTCCTTATTTCAGGAAATGTTGTTTCTGGAGGAGCTAACGCCTAAACCAGGAGTTGTATGTCCTTGAGAAAGATAGATGTAACACCTTAATGTTGCCTCTTGAAGAAGAATCACCACCCGCGGGACTTCGGATTCTGCTGAATATCCTTATTTCAGGATTTTCCCTTATTCCAGGAAATGTTGTTTTAGAGGATCTAACGCCTACACCAGGAGTTGTATGTCCTTGAGAATGATAGATGTAACACATCAATTTTGCATCTTGAAGAAGAATCACCACCCGTAGACCTTCAAATTCTGCTGAATATCCTTATTTCAGGATTTTTTCCTCATTTCAGGAAATGTTGTTTCTGGAGGAGCTAACGCCTAAACCAGGAGTTGTATGTCCTTGAGAAAGATATATGTAACACCGCAATGTTGCATCTTGAAGAAGAACAACCACCCGCGGGCTTTCAGATTTTATTGAATATCCTTATTTCAGGATTTTCCCTTATTCTAGGAAATGTTGTTTATAGAGGATCTAACGCCTACACCAGGAGTTGTGTGTCCTTGAGAAAGATAGATGTAACACCTCAATGCTGCATGTTGAAGAAGAATCACCACCTGCGGGCCTTCAGATTCTGCTGAATATCCTTATTTCAGGATTTTTCCTTATTTCAGGAAATGCTGTTTCTGGAGGAGCTAACGCCTAAACCAAGAGTTGCATGTCCTCGAGAAAGATAGATGTAACACCTCAATGTTGCATCTTGAAGAAGAATCACCACCTGCGGGCCTTCGGATTATGCTGAATATCCTTATTTAAGGATTTTTCCTTATTTTAGGAAATGTTGTTTCTGGAGGAGCTAACGCCTAAACCAAGGGTTGTATGTCCTTGAGAAAGATAGATGTAACACCTCAATGTTGCATCTGGAAGAAGAATCACCACCCGCAGGCCTTCAGATTATGCTGAATATCCTTATTTCAAGATTTTTCCTTATTTCAGGAAATGCTGTTTCTGGAGGAGCTAACGCCTAAACCAAGAGTTGCATGTCCTCGAGAAAGATAGATGTAACACCTCAATTTTGCATCTTGAAGAAGAATAACCACCTGCGGGCCTTCGGATTCTGCTGAATATCCTTATTTAAGGATTTTTCCTTATTTTAGGAAATGTTGTTTCTGGAGGAGCTAACGCCTAAACCAGGAGTTGTATGTCCTTGAGAAAGATAGACGTATCACCTAAATGTTGCATCTTGAAAAAGAATCACCACCCGCAGGCCTTCAGATTCTGCTGAATATATTTCAGGATTTTTTCCTTATTTCAAGAAATGCTGTTTCTGGAGGAGCTAACGCCTAAACCAGGAGTTGTATGTCCTTGAGAAAGATAGATGTAACACCTAAATGTTGCCTCTTGAAGAAGAATCACCACCCGCGGGCCTTCGGATTCTGCTGAATATCCTTATTTCAGGATTTTCCCTTATTCACGGAAATGTTGTTTATACAGGATCTAACGCCTACACCAGGAGTTGTATGTCCTTGAGAAAGATAGATGTAACACCTCAATGTTGCCTCTTGAAGAAAAATCTCCACCCGCGGGCCTTCGGTTTCTGCTGAATATCCTTATTTCAGGATTTTCCCTTATTCTAGGAAATGTTGTTTATAGAGGATCTAACGCCTACACCAGGAGTTGTATGTCCTTGAGAAAGATAGACGTAACACCTCAATGCTGCATGTTGAAGAAGAATCACCACCTGCGGGCCTTCGGATTCTGCTGAATATCCTTATTTAAGGATTTTTCCTTTTTTTTGGAAATGTTGTTTCTGGAGGAGCTAACGCCTAAACCAAGAGTTGTATGTCCTTGAGAAAGATAGATGTAACACCTCAATGTTGCATCTTGAAGAAGAATCACCACCCGCAGGCCTTCAGATTATGCTGAATATCCTTATTTCAAGATTTTTCCTTATTTCAGGAAATGCTGTTTCTGGAGGAGCTAACGCCTAAACCAAGAGTTGCATGTCCTTGAGAAAGATAGATGTAACACCTCAATTTTGCATCTTGAAGAAGAATAACCACCTGCGGGCCTTCGGATTCTGCTGAATATCCTTATTTAAGGATTTTTCCTTATTTTAGGAAATGTTGTTTCTGGAGGAGCTAACGCCTAAACCAGGAGTTGTATGTCCTTGAGAAAGATAGACGTATCACCTAAATGTTGCATCTTGAAAAAGAATCACCACCCGCAGGCCTTCAGATTCTGCTGAATATATTTCAGGATTTTTTCCTTATTTCAGGAAATGCTGTTTCTGGAGGAGCTAACGCCTAAACCAGGAGTTGTATGTCCTTGAGAAAGATAGATGTAACACCTCAATGTTGCCTCTTGAAGAAGAATCACCACCCGCGGGCCTTCGGATTCTGCTGAATATCCTTATTTCAGGATTTTCCCTTATTCCAGGAAATGTTGTTTTTAGAGGATCTAACGCCTACACCAGGAGTTGTATGTCCTTGAGAAAGATAGATGTAACACCTCAATGTTGCATCTTGAAGAAGAATCACCACCCGCAGGCCTTCGGATTCTGCTGAATATCCTTATTTAAGGATTTTTCCTTATTTCAGGAAATGCTGTTTCTGGAGGAGCCAACGCCTAAACCAGGAGTTGTATGTCCTTGAGAAAGATAGATGTAACACCTCAATGTTGCATCTTGAAGAAGAATCACCACCCACGGGCCTTCGGATTCTGCTGAATATCCTTATTTCAGGATTTTCCCTTATTCACGGAAATGTTGTTTATACAGGATCTAACGCCTACACCAGGAGTTGTATGTCCTTGAGAAAGATAGATGTATCACCTCAATGTTGCCTCTTGAAGAAGAATCACCACCCGCGGGCCTTCGGTTTCTGCTGAATATCCTTATTTCAGGATTTTCCCTTATTCTAGGAAATGTTGTTTATAGAGGATCTAACGCCTACACCAGGAGTTGTATGTCCTTGAGAAAGATAGATGTAACACCTCAATGCTGCATGTTGAAGAAGAATCACCACCTGCGGGCCTTCAGATTCTGCTGAATATCCTTATTTCAGGATTTTTCCTTATTTCAGGAAATGCTGTTTCTGGAGGAGCTAACGCCTAAACCAAGAGTTGCATGTCCTCGAGAAAGATAGATGTAACACCTCAATGTTGTATCTTGAAGAAGAATCACCACCTGCGGGCCTTCGGATTCTGCTGAATATCCTTATTTAAGGATTTTTCCTTATTTTAGGAAATGTTGTTTCTGGAGGAGCTAACGCCTAAACCAGGAGTTGTATGTCCTTGAGAAAGATAGACGTATCACCTAAATGTTGCATCTTGAAAAAGAATCACCACCCGCGGGCCTTCGGATTCTGCTGAATATCCTTATTTCAGGATTTTCCCTTATTCACGGAAATGTTGTTTATACAGGATCTAACGCCTACACCAGGAGTTGTATGTCCTTGAGAAAGATAGATGTAACACCTCAATGTTGCCTCTTGAAGAAAAATCTCCACCCGCGGGCCTTCGGTTTCTGCTGAATATCCTTATTTCAGGATTTTCCCTTATTCTAGGAAATGTTGTTTCTGGAGGAGCTAACGCCTAAACCAGGAGTTGTATGTCCTTGAGAAAGATAGACGTATCACCTAAATGTTGCATCTTGAAAAAGAATCACCACCCGCAGGCCTTCAGATTCTGCTGAATATATTTCAGGATTTTTTCCTTATTTCAGGAAATGTTGTTTTTAGAGGATCTAACGCCTACACCAGGAGTTGTATATCCTTGAGAAAGATAGATGTAGCACCTCAATGTTGCATCTTGAAGAAGAATCACCACCCGCAGGCCTTCGGATTCTGCTGAATATCCTTATTTAAGGATTTTTCCTTATTTCAGGAAATGCTGTTTCTGGAGGAGCCAACGCCTAAACCAGGAGTTGTATGTCCTTGAGAAAGATAGATGTAACACCTCAATGTTGCATCTTGAAGAAGAATCACCACCCACGGGCCTTCGGATTCTGCTGAATATCCTTATTTAAGGATTTTCCCTTATTTTAGGAAATGTTGTTTCTGGAGGAGCTAACGCCTAAACCAAGAGTTGTATGTCCTTGAGAAAGATAGATGTAACACCTCAATGTTGCATCTTGAAGAAGAATCACCACCCGCAGGCCTTCCGATTCTGCTGAATATCCTTATTTCAAGATTTTTCCTTATTTCAGGAAATGCTGTTTCTGGAGGAGCTAACGCCTAAACCAAGAGTTGCATGTCCTCGAGAAAGATAGATGTAACACCTCAATGTTGCATCTTGAAGAAGAATAACCACCTGCGGGCCTTCGGATTCTGCTGAATATCCTTATTTAAGGATTTTTCCTTATTTTAGGAAATGTTGTTTCTGGAGGAGCTAACGCCTAAACCAGGAGTTGTATGTCCTTGAGAAAGATAGATGTAACACCTAAATGTTGCATCTTGAAGAAGAATCACCACCCGCAGGCCTTCGGATTCTGCTGAATATATTTCAGGATTTTTTCCTTATTTCAGGAAATGCTGTTTCTGGAGGAGCTAACGTCTAAACCAGGAGTTCCATGTCCTCGAGAAAGATAGATGTAACACCTCAATGTTGCCTCTTGAAGAAGAATCACCACCCGCGGGCCTTCGGATTCTGCTGAATATCCTTATTTCAGGATTTTCCCTTATTCCAGGAAATGTTGTTTTTAGAGGATCTAACGCCTACACCAGGAGTTGTATGTCCTTGAGAAAGATAGATGTAACACCTCAATGTTGAATCTTGAAGAAGAATCACCACCCGCAGGCCTTCGGTTTCTGCTGAATATCCTTATTTAAGGATTTTTCCTTATTTCAGGAAATGCTGTTTCTGGAGGAGCCAACGCCTAAACCAGGAGTTGTATGTCCTTGAGAAAGATAGATGTAACACCTCAATTTTGCATCTTGAAGAAGAATCACCACCCACGGGCCTTCGGATTCTGCTGAATATCCTTATTTCAGGATTTTCCCTTATTCACGGAAATGTTGTTTATACAGGATCTAACGCCTACACCAGGAGTTGTATGTCATTGAGAAAGATAGATGTAACTCCTCAATGTTGCATCTTGAAGAAGAATCACCACCCGCGGGCCTTCAGATTCTGCTGAATATCCTTATTTTAGGATTTTTTCCTAATTTCAGGAAATGCTGTTTCTGGAGGAGCTAACGCCTAAACCAAGAGTTGCATGTCCTCGAGAAAGATAGATGTAACACCTCAATGTTGCATCTTGAAGAAGAATCACCTCCTGCGGGCCTTCATATTCTGCAGAATATCCTTATTTAAGGATTTTTCCTTATTTCAGGAAATGCTGTTTCTGGAGGAGCCAACGCCTAAACCAGGAGTTGTATGTCCTTGAGAAAGATAGATGTAACACCTCAATGTTGCATCTTGAAGAAGAATCACCACCCGCGGGCCTTCAGATTCTGCTGAATATCCTTATTTCAGGATTTTTTCCTTATTTCAGGAAATGCTGTTTCTGGAGGAGCTAACGCCTAAACCAGGAGTTGTATGTCCTTGAGAAAGATAGATGTAACACCTAAATGTTGCATCTTGAAGAAGAATCACTACCCGCAGGCCTTCAGATTCTGCTGAATATATTTTAGGATTTTTTCCTTATTTCAGGAAATGCTGTTTTTGGAGGAGCTAACGCCTAAACCAGGAGTTGTATGTCCTTGAGAAAGATAGATGTAACACCTCAATGTTGCCTCTTGAAGAAGAATCACCACCCGCGGGCCTTCGGATTCTGCTGAATATCCTTATTTCAGGATTTTCCCTTATTCCAGGAAATGTTGTTTTTAGAGGATCTAACGCCTACACCAGGAGTTGTATATCCTTGAGAAAGATAGATGTAGCACCTCAATGTTGCATCTTGAAGAAGAATCACCACCCGCAGGCCTTCGGATTCTGCTGAATATCCTTATTTAAGGATTTTTCCTTATTTCAGGAAATGCTGTTTCTGGAGGAGCCAACGCCTAAACCAGGAGTTGTATGTCCTTGAGAAAGTTAGATGTAACACCTCAATGTTGCATCTTGAAGAAGAATCACCACCCACGGGCCTTCGGATTCTGCTGAATATCCTTATTTAAGGATTTTCCCTTATTTTAGGAAATGTTGTTTCTGGAGGAGCTAACGCCTAAACCAAGAGTTGTATGTCCTTGAGAAAGATAGATGTAACACCTCAATGTTGCATCTTGAAGAAGAATCACCACCCGCAGGCCTTCCGATTATGCTGAATATCCTTATTTCAAGATTTTTCCTTATTTCAGGAAATGCTGTTTCTGGAGGAGCTAACGCCTAAACCAAGAGTTGCATGTCCTCGAGAAAGATAGATGTAACACCTCAATGTTGCATCTTGAAGAAGAATAACCACCTGCGGGCCTTCGGATTCTGCTGAATATCCTTATTTAAGGATTTTTCCTTATTTTAGGAAATGTTGTTTCTGGAGGAGCTAACGCCTAAACCAGGAGTTGTATGTCCTTGAGAAAGATAGATGTAACACCTAAATGTTGCATCTTGAAGAAGAATCACCACCCGCAGGCCTTCAGATTCTGCTGAATATATTTCAGGATTTTTTCCTTATTTCAGGAAATGCTGTTTCTGGAGGAGCTAACGTCTAAACCAGGAGTTCCAAGTCCTCGAGAAAGATAGATGTAACACCTCAATGTTGCCTCTTGAAGAAGAATCACCACCCGCGGGCCTTCGGATTCTGCTGAATATCGTTATTTCAGGATTTTCCCTTATTCCAGGAAATGTTGTTTTTAGAGGATCTAACGCCTACACCAGGAGTTGTATGTCCTTGAGAAAGATAGATGTAACACCTCAATGTTGAATCTTGAAGAAGAATCACCACCCGCAGGCCTTCGGTTTCTGCTGAATATCCTTATTTAAGGATTTTTCCTTATTTCAGGAAATGCTGTTTCTGGAGGAGCCAACGCCTAAACCAGCAGTTGTATGTCCTTGAGAAAGATAGATGTAACACCTCAATGTTGCATCTTGAAGAAGAATCACCACCCACGAGCCTTCGGATTCTGCTGAATATCCTTATTTCAGGATTTTCCCTTATTCACGGAAATGTTGTTTATACAGGATCTAACGCCTACACCAGGAGTTGTATGTCATTGAGAAAGATAGATGTAACTCCTCAATGTTGCATCTTGAAGAAGAATCACCACCCGCGGGCCTTCAGATTCTGCTGAATATCCTTATTTTAGGATTTTTTCCTAATTTCAGGAAATGGTGTTTCTGGAGGAGCTAACGCCTAAACCAAGAGTTGCATGTCCTCGAGAAAGATAGATGTAACACCTCAATGTTGCATCTTGAAGAAGAATCACCTCCTGCGGGCCTTCATATTCTGCAGAATATCCTTATTTAAGGATTTTTCCTTATTTCAGGAAATGCTGTTTCTGGAGGAGCCAACGCCTAAACCAGGAGTTGTATGTCCTTGAGAAAGATAGATGTAACACCTCAATGTTGCATCTTGAAGAAGAATCACCACCCGCGGGCCTTCAGATTCTGCTGAATATCCTTATTTCAGGATTTTTTCCTTATTTCAGGAAATGCTGTTTCTGGAGGAGCTAACGCCTAAACCAGGAGTTGTATGTCCTTGAGAAAGATAGATGTAACACCTAAATGTTGCATCTTGAAGAAGAATCACTACCCGCAGGCCTTCAGATTCTGCTGAATATATTTTAGGATTTTTTCCTTATTTCAGGAAATGCTGTTTCTGGAGGAGCTAACGCCTAAACCAGGAGTTGTATGTCCTTGAGAAAGATAGATGTAACACCTCAATGTTGCCTCTTGAAGAAGAATCACCACCCGCGGGCCTTCGGATTCTGCTGAATATCCTTATTTCAGGATTTTCCCTTATTCCAGGAAATGTTGTTTTTAGAGGATCTAACGCCTACACCAGGAGTTGTATATCCTTGAGAAAGATAGATGTAGCACCTCAATGTTGCATCTTGAAGAAGAATCACCACCCGCAGGCCTTCGGATTCTGCTGAATAACCTTATTTAAGGATTTTTCCTTATTTCAGGAAATGCTGTTTCTGGAGGAGCCAACGCCTAAACCAGGAGTTGTATGTCCTTGAGAAAGATAGATGTAACACCTCAATGTTGCATCTTGAAGAAGAATCACCACCCACGGGCCTTCGGATTCTGCTGAATATCCTTATTTAAGGATTTTCCCTTATTTTAGGAAATGTTGTTTCTGGAGGAGCTAACGCCTAAACCAAGAGTTGTATGTCCTTGAGAAAGATAGATGTAACACCTAAATGTTGCATCTTGAAGAAGAATCACCACCCGCAGGACTTCAGATTCTGCTGAATATATTTCAGGATTTTTTCCTTATTTCAGGAAATGCTGTTTCTGGAGGAGCTAACGTCTAAACCAGGAGTTCCATGTCCTCAAGAAAGATAGATGTAACACCTCAATGTTGCCTCTTGAAGAAGAATCACCACCCGCGGGCCTTCGGATTCTGCTGAATATCCTTATTTCAGGATTTTCCCTTATTCCACGAAATGTTGTTTTTAGAGGATCTAACGCCTACACCAGGAGTTGTATGTCCTTGAGAAAGATAGATGTAACACCTCAATGTTGAATCTTGAAGAAGAATCACCACCCGCAGGCCTTCGGTTTCTGCTGAATATCCTTATTTAAGGATTTTTCCTTATTTCAGGAAATGCTGTTTCTGGAGGAGCCAACGCCTAAACCAGGAGTTGTATGTCCTTGAGAAAGATAGATGTAACACCTCAATGTTGCATCTTGAAGAAGAATCACCACCCGCGGGCCTTCAGATTCTGCTGAATATCCTTATTTCAGGATTTTTTCCTTATTTCAGGAAATGCTGTTTCTGGAGGAGCTAACGCCTAAACCAGGAGTTGTATGTCCTTGAGAAAGATAGATGTAACACCTAAATGTTGCATCTTGAAGAAGAATCACTACCCGCAGGCCTTCAGATTCTGCTGAATATATTTTAGGATTTTTTCCTTATTTCAGGAAATGCTGTTTCTGGAGGAGCTAACGCCTAAACCAGGAGTTGTATGTCCTTGAGAAAGATAGATGTAACACCTCAATGTTGCCTCTTGAAGATGAATCACCACCCGCGGGCCTTCGGATTCTGCTGAATATCCTTATTTCAGGATTTTCCCTTATTCCAGGAAATGTTGTTTTTAGAGGATCTAACGCCTACACCAGGAGTTGTATATCCTTGAGAAAGATAGATGTAGCACCTCAATGTTGCATCTTGAAGAAGAATCACCACCCGCAGGCCTTCGGATTCTACTGAATAACCTTATTTAAGGATTTTTCCTTATTTCAGGAAATGCTGTTTCTGGAGGAGCCAACGCCTAAACCAGGAGTTGTATGTCCTTGAGAAAGATAGATGTAACACCTCAATGTTGCATCTTGAAGAAGAATCACCACCCACGGGCCTTCGGATTCTGCTGAATATCCTTATTTAAGGATTTTCCCTTATTTTAGGAAATGTTGTTTCTGGAGGAGCTAACGCCTAAACCAAGAGTTGTATGTCCTTGAGAAAGATAGATGTAACACCTAAATGTTGCATCTTGAAGAAGAATCACCACCCGCAGGAATTCAGATTCTGCTGAATATATTTCAGGATTTTATCCTTATTTCAGGAAATGCTGTTTCTGGAGGAGCTAACGTCTAAACCAGGAGTTCCATGTCCTCGAGAAAGATAGATGTAACACCTCAATGTTGCCTCTTGAAGAAGAATCACCACCCGCGGGCCTTCGGATTCTGCTGAATATCCTTATTTCAGGATTTTCCCTTATTCCACGAAATGTTGTTTTTAGAGGATCTAACGCCTACACCAGGAGTTGTATGTCCTTGAGAAAGATAGATGTAACACCTCAATGTTGAATCTTGAAGAAGAATCACCACCCGCAGGCCTTCGGTTTCTGCTGAATATCCTTATTTAAGGATTTTTCCTTATTTCAGGAAATGGTGTTTCTGGAGGAGCTAACGCCTAAACCAAGAGTTGCATGTCCTCGAGAAAGATAGATGTAACACCTCAATGTTGCATCTTGAAGAAGAATCACCACCTGCGGGCCTTCATATTCTGCAGAATATCCTTATTTAAGGATTTTTCCTTATTTCAGGAAATGCTGTTTCTGGAGGAGCCAACGCCTAAACCAGGAGTTGTATGTCCTTGATAAAGATAGATGTAACACCTCAATGTTGCATCTTGAAGAAGAATCACCACCCGCGGGCCTTCAGATTCTGCTGAATATCCTTATTTCAGGATTTTTTCCTTATTTCAGGAAATGCTGTTTCTGGAGGAGCTAAAGCCTAAACCAGGAGTTGTATGTCCTTGAGAAAGATAGATGTAACACCTCAATGTTGCCTCTTGAAGAAGAATCACCACCCGCGGGCCTTCGGATTCTGCTGAATATCCTTATTTCAGGATTTTCCCTTATTCCAGGAAATGTTGTTTTTAGAGGATCTAACGCCTACACCAGGAGTTGTATGTCCCTGAGAAAGATAGATGTAACACCTCAATGTTGCATCTTGAAGAAGAATCACCACCCGCAGGCCTTCGGATTCTGCTGAATATCCTTATTTAAGGATTTTTCCTTATTTCAGGAAATGCTGTTTCTGGAGGAGCCAACGCCTAAACCAGGAGTTGTATGTCCTTGAGAAAGATAGATGTAACACCTCAATGTTGCATCTTGAAGAAGAATTACCACCCACGGGCCTTCGGATTCTGCTGAATATCCTTATTTCAGGATTTTCCCTTATTCACGGAAATGTTGTTTATACAGGATCTAACGCCTACACCAGGAGTTGTATGTCATTGAGAAAGATAGATGTAACACCTCAATGTTGCATCTTGAAGAAGAACCACCACCCGCGGGCCTTCAGATTTTATTGAATATCCTTATTTCAGGATTTTCCCTTATTCTAGGAAATGTTGTTTATAGAGGATCTAACGCCTACACCAGGAGTTGTATGTCCTTGAGAAAGATAGATGTAACACCTCAATGCTGCATGTTGAAGAAGAATCACCACCTGCGGGCCTTCAGATTCTGCTGAATATCCTTATTTCAGGATTTTTCCTTATTTCAGGAAATGCTGTTTCTGGAGGAGCTAACGCCTAAACCAAGAGTTGCATGTCCTCGAGAAAGATAGATGTAACACCTCAATGTTGCATCTTGAAGAAGAATCACCACCTGCGGGCCTTCGGATTCTGCTGAATATCCTTATTTAAGGATTTTTCCTTATTTCAGGAAATGCTGTTTCTGGACGAGCCAACGCCTAAACCAGGAGTTGTATGTCCTTGAGAAAGATAGATGTAACACCTCAATGTTGCATCTTGAAGAAGAATCACCACCCGCGGGCCTTCAGATTCTGCTGAATATCCTTATTTCAGGATTTTTTCCTTATTTCAGGAAATGCTGTTTCTGGAGGAGCTAACGCCTAAACCAGGAGTTGTATGTCCTTGAGAAAGATAGATGTAACATCTAAATGTTGCATCTTGAAGAAGAATCACTACCCGCAGGCCTTCAGATTCTGCTGAATATATTTTAGGATTTTTTCCTTATTTCAGGAAATGCTGTTTCTGGAGGAGCTAACGCCTAAACCAGGAGTTGTATGTCCTTGAGAAAGATAGATGTAACACCTCAATGTTGCCTCTTGAAGAAGAATCACCACCCGCGGGCCTTCGGATTCTGCTGAATATCCTTATTTCAGGATTTTCCCTTATTCCAGGAAATGTTGTTTTTAGAGGATCTAACGCCTACACCAGGAGTTGTATGTCCTTGAGAAAGATAGATGTAACACCTCAATGTTGCATCTTGCAGAAGAATCACCACCCGCAGGCCTTCGGATTCTGCTGAATATCCTTATTTAAGGATTTTTCCTTATTTCAGGAAATGCTGTTTCTGGAGGAGCCAACGCCTAAACCAGGAGTTGTATGTCCTTGAGAAAGATAGATGTAACACCTCAATGTTGCATCTTGAAGAAGAATCACCACCCACGGGCCTTCGGATTCTGCTGAATATCCTTATTTCAGGATTTTCCCTTATTCACGGAAATGTTGTTTATACAGGATCTAACGCCTACACCAGGAGTTGTATGTCATTGAGAAAGATAGATGTAACACATCAATGTTGCATCTTGAAGAAGAACCACCACCCGCGGGCCTTCAGATTTTATTGAATATCCTTATTTCAGGATTTTCCCTTATTCACGGAAATGTTGTTTATAGAGGATCTAACGCCTACACCAGGAGTTGTATGTCCTTGAGAAAGATAGATGTAACACCTCAATGTTGCATGTTGAAGAAGAATCACCACCCGCGGGCCTTCAGATTCTGCTGAATATCCTTATTTCAGGATTTTTCCTTATTTCAGGAAATGCTGTTTCTGGAGGAGCTAACGCCTAAACCAGGAGTTGTATGTCCTTGAGAAAGATAAATGTAACACCTAAATGTTGCATCTTGAAGAAGAATCACTACCCGCAGGCCTTCAGATTCTGCTGAATATATTTTAGGATTTTTTCCTTATTTCAGGAAATGCTGTTTCTGGAGGAGCTAACGCCTAAACCAGGAGTTGTATGTCCTTGAGAAAGATAGATGTAACACCTCAATGTTGCCTCTTGAAGAAGAATCACCACCCGCGGGCCTTCGGATTCTGCTGAATATCCTTATTTCAGGATTTTCCCTTATTCAAGGAAATGTTGTTTTTAGAGGATCTAACGCCTACACCAGGAGTTGTATGTCCTTGAGAAAGATAGATGTAACACCTCAATACTGCATGTTGAAGAAGAATCACCACCTGCGGGCCTTCAGATTCTGCTGAATATCCTTATTTCAGGATTTTTCCTTATTTCAGGAAATGCTGTTTCTGGAGGAGCTAACGCCTAAAGCAAGAGTTCCATGTCCTCGAGAAAGATAGATGTAACACCTCAATGATGCATCTTGAAGAAGAATCACCACCTGCGGGCCTTCGGATTCTGCTGAATATCCTTATTTATGGATTTTTCCTTATTTTAGGAAATGTTGTTTCTGGAGGAGCTAACGCCTAAACCAAGAGTTGTATGTCCTTGAGAAAGATAGATGTAACACCTCAATGTTGCATCTTGAAGAAGAATCACCACCCGCAGGCCTTCAGATTATGATGAATATCCTTATTTCAAGATTTTTCATTATTTCAGGAAATGTTGTTTCTGGAGGAGCTAACGCCTAAACCAAGAGTTGCATGTCCTCGAGAAAGATAGATGTAACACCTCAATGTTGCATCTTGAAGAAGAAGAACCACCTGCGGGGCTTCGGATTCTGCTGAATATCCTTATTTAAGGATTTTTCCTTATTTTTGGAAATGTTGTTTCTGGAGGAGCTAACGCCTAAACCAAGAGTTGTATGTCCTTGAGAAAGATAGATGTAACACCTAAATGTTGCATCTTGAAGAAGAATCACCACCCGCAGGCCTTCAGATTCCGCTGAATATATTTCAGGATTTTTTCCTTATTTCAGGAAATGCTGTTTCTGGAGGAGCTAACGCCTAAACCAGGAGTTGTATGTCCTTGAGAAAGATAGATGTAACACCTCAATGTTTCCTCTTGAAGAAGAATCACCACCCGCGGGCCTTCGGATTCTGCTGAATATCCTTATTTCACGATTTTCCCTTATTCCCGGAAATGTTGTTTTTAGAGGATCTAACGCCTACACCAGGAGTTGTATGTCCTTAAGAAAGATAGATGTAACACCTCAATGTTGAATCTTGAAGAAGAATCACCACCCGCACGCCTTCGGATTCTGATGAATATCCTTATTTAAGGATTTTTCCTTATTTCAGGAAATGCTGTTTCTGGAGGAGCCAACGCCTAAACCAGGAGTTGTATGTCCTTGAGAAAGATAGATGTAACACCTCAATGTTACATCTTGAAGAAGAATCACCACCCACGGGCCTTCGGATTCTGCTGAATATCCTTATTTCAGGATTTTCCCTTATTCACGGAAATGTTGTTTATACAGGATCTAACGCTTACACCAGGAGTTGTATGTCATTGAGAAAGATAGATGTAACACCTCAATGTTGCATCTTGAAGAAGAATCACCACCTGCAGGCCTTCGGATTCTGCTGAACATCCTTATTTCAGGAAATGCTGTTTCTGGAGGAGCCAACGCCTAAACCAGGAGTTGTATGTCCTTGAGAAAGATAGATGTAACACCTCAATGTTGCATCTTGAAGAAGAATCAGCACCCGCGGGCCTTCAGATTCTGCTGAATATCCTTATTTCAGGATTTTTTCCTTATTTCAGGAAATGCTGTTTATACAGGATCTAACGCTTACACCAGGAGTTGTTTGTCATTGAGAAAGATAGATGTAACACCTCAATGTTGCATCTTGAAGAAGAATCAGCACCCGCGGGCCTTCAGATTCTGCTGAATATCCTTATTTTAGGATTTTTTTCCTTATTTCAGGAAATGCTGTTTCTGGAGGAGCTAACGCCTAAACCAGGAGTTGTATGTCCTTGAGAAAGATAAATGTAACACCTAAATGTTGCATCTTGAAGAAGAATCACTACCCGCAGGCCTTCAGATTCTGCTGAATATATTTTAGGATTTTTTCCTTATTTCAGGAAATGCTGTTTCTGGAGGAGCTAACGCCTAAACCAGGAGTTGTATGTCCTTGAGAAAGATAGATGTAACACCTCAATGTTGCCTCTTGAAGAAGAATCACCACCCGCGGGCCTTCGGATTCTGCTGAATATCCTTATTTCAGGATTTTCCCTTATTCAAGGAAATGTTGTTTTTAGAGGATCTAACGCCTACACCAGGAGTTGTATGTCCTTGAGAAAGATAGATGTAACACCTCAATGTTGCATCTTGAAGAAGAATCACCACCTGCAGGCCTTCGGATTCTGCTGAATATTCTTATTTCAGGAAATGCTGTTTCTGGAGGAGCCAACGCCTAAACCAGGAGTTGTATGTCCTTGAGAAAGATAGATGTAACACCTCAATGTTGCATCTTGAAGAAGAATCAGCACCCGCGGGCCTTCAGATTCTGCTGAATATCCTTATTTCAGGATTTTTTCCTTATTTCAGGAAATGCTGTTTCTGGAGGAGCTAACGCCTAAACCAGGAGTTGTATGTCCTTGAGAAAGATAGATGTAACACCTCAATGTTGCCTCTTGAAGAAGAATCACCACCCGCGGGCCTTCGGATTCTGCTGAATATCCTTATTTCAGGATTTTCCCTTATTCCAGGAAATGTTGTTTTTAGAGGATCTAACGCCTACACCAGGAGTTGTATGTCCTTGAGAAAGATAGATGTAACACCTCAATGTTGCATCTTGAAGAAGAATCACCACCCGCAGGCCTTCGGATTCTGCTGAATATCCTTATTTAAGGATTTTTCCTTTTTTCAGGAAATGCTATTTCTGGAGGAGCCAACGCCTAAACCAGGAGTTGTATGTCCTTGAGAAAGATAGATGTAACACCTCAATGTTGCATCTTGAAGAAGAATCACCACCCACGGGCCTTCGGATTCTGCTGAATATCCTTATTTCAGGATTTTCACTTATTCACGGAAATGTTGTTTATACAGGATCTAACGCCTACACCAGGAGTTGTATGTCATTGAGAAAGATAGATGTAACACCTCAATGTTGCATCTTGAAGAAGAACCACCACCCGCGGGCCTTCAGATTTTATTGAATGTCCTTATTTCAGGATTTTCCCTTATTCTAGGAAATGTTGTTTATAGAGGATCTAACGCCTACACCAGGAGTTGTATGTCCTTGAGAAAGATAGATGTAACACCTCAATGCTGCATGTTGAAGAAGAATCACCACCTGCGGGCCTTCAGATTCTGCTGAAAATCCTTATTTTAGGTTTTTCCCTTATTCCAGGAAATGTTGTTTTTAGAGGATCTAACGCCTACACCAGGAGTTGTATGTCCTTAAGAAAGATAGATGTAACACCTCAATGTTGAATCTTGAAGAAGAATCACCACCCGCAGGCCTTCGGATTCTGCTGAATATCCTTATTTAAGGATTTTTCCTTATTTCAGGAAATGCTGTTTCTAGAGGAGCCAACGCCTAAACCAGGAGTTGTATGTCCTTGAGAAAGATAGATGTAACACCTCAATGTTACATCTTGAAGAAGAATCACCACCCACGGGCCTTCGGATTCTGCTGAATATCCTTATTTCAGGATTTTCCCTTATTCACGGAAATGTTGTTTATACAGGATCTAACGCTTACACCAGGAGTTATATGTCATTGAGAAAGATAGATGTAACACCTCAACGTTGCATCTTGAAGAAGAATCACCACCCGCGGGCCTTCAGATTCTGCTGAATATCCTTATTTTAGGATTTTTTTCCTAATTTCAGGAAATGCTGTTTCTGGAGGAGCTAACGCCTAAACCAAGAGTTGCATGTCATCGAGAAAGATAGATGTAACACCTCAATGTTGCATCTTGAAGAAGAATCACCTCCTGCGGGCCTTCGGATTCTGCTGAATATCCTTATTTAAGGATTTTTCCATATTTCAGGAAATGCTGTTTCTGGAGGAGCCAACGCCTAAACCAGGAGTTGTATGTCCTTGAGAAAGATAGATGTAACACCTCAATGTTGCATCTTGAAGAAGAATCACCACCCGCGGGCTTTCAGATTCTGCTGAATATCCTTATTTCAGGATTTTTTCCTTATTTCAGGAAATGCTATTTCTGGAGGAGCTAACGCCTAAACCAGGAGTTGTATGTCCTTGAGAAAGATAGATGTAACACCTAAATGTTGCATCTTGAAGAAGAATCACTACCTGCAGGCCTTCAGATTCTGCTGAATATATTTTAGGATTTTTTCCTTATTTCAGGAAATGCTGTTTCTGGAGGAGCTAACGCCTAAACCAGGAGTTGTATGTCCTTGAGAAAGATAGATGTAACACCTCAATGTTGCCTCTTGAAGAAGAATCACCACCCGCGGGCCTTCGGATTCTGCTGAATATCCTTATTTCAGGATTTTCCCTTATTCCAGGAAATGTTGTTTTTAGAGGATCTAATGCCTACACCAGGAGTTGTATGTCCTTGAGAAAGATAGATGTAACACCTCAATGTTGCATCTTGAAGAAGAATCACCACCCGCAGGCCTTCGGATTCTGCTGAATATCCTTATTTAAGGATTTTTCCTTATTTCAGGAAATGCTGTTTCTGGAGGAGCCAACGCCTAATCCAGGAGTTGTATGTCCTTTAGAAAGATAGATGTAACACCTCAATGTTGCATCTTGAAGAAGAATCACCACCCACGGGCCTTCGGATTCTGCTGAATATCCTTATTTCAGGATTTTCCCTTATTCACGGAAATGTTGTTTATACAGGATCTAACGCTTACACCAGGAGTTGTATGTCATTGAGAAAGATAGATGTAACACCTCAATGTTGCATCTTGAAGAAGAATCACCACCCGCGGGCCTTCAGATTCTGCTGAATATCCTTATTTTAGGATTTTTTCCTAATTTCAGGAAATGCTGTTTCTGGAGGAGCTAACGCCTAAACCAAGAGTTGCATGTCATCGAGAAAGATAGATGTAACACCTCAATGTTGCATCTTGAAGAAGAATCACCACCTGCGGGCCTTCGCATTCTGCTGAATATCCTTATTTAAGGATTTTTCCTTATTTCAGGAAATGCTGTTTCTGGAGGAGCCAACGCCTAAACTAGGAGTTGTATGTCCTTGACAAAGATAGATGTAACACCTCAATGTTGCATCTTGAAGAAGAATCACCACCTGCGGGCCTTCGGATTCTGCTGAATATCCTTATTTAAGGATTTTTCCTTATTTCAGGAAATGCTGTTTCTGGAGGAGCCAACGCCTAAACCAGGAGTTGTATGTCCTTGAGAGAGATAGATGTAACACCTCAATGTTGCATCTTGAAGAAGAATCACCACCCGCGGGCCTTCAGATCCTGCTGAATATCCTTATTTCAGGATTTTTTCCTTATTTCAGGAAATGCTGTTTCTGGAAGAGTTAACGCATAAACCAGGAGTTGTATGTCCTTGAGAAAGATATATGTAACACCTAAATGTTGCATCTTGAAGAAGAATCACTACCCGCAGGCCTTCAGATTCTGCTGAATATATTTTAGGATTTTTTCCATATTTCAGGAAATGCTGTTTCTGGAGGAGCTAACGCCTAAACCAGGAGTTGTATGTCCTTGAGAAAGATAGATGTAACACCTCAATGTTGCCTCTTGAAGAAGAATCACCACCCGCGGGCCTTCGGATTCTGCTGAATATCCTTATTTGAGGATTTTCCCTTATTCCAGGAAATGTTGTTTTTAGAGGATCTAACGCCTACACCAGGAGTTGTATGTCCTTGAGAAAGATAGATGTAACACCTCAATGTTGCATCTTGAAGAAGAATCACCACCCGCAGGCCTTCGGATTCTGTTGAATATCCTTATTTAAGGATTTTTCCTTATTTCAGGAAATGCTGTTTCTGGAGGAGCCAACGCCTAAACCAGGAGTTGTATGTCCTTGAGAAAGATTGATGTAACACCTCAATGTTGCATCTTGAAGAAGAATCACCACCCACGGGCCTTCGGATTCTGCTGAATATCCTTATTTCAGGATTTTCCCTTATTCACGGAAATGTTGTTTATACAGGATCTAACGCCTACACCAGGAGTTGTATGTCATTGAGAAAGATAGATGTAACACCTCAATGTTGCATCTTGAAGAAGAACCACCACCCGCGGGCCTTCAGATTTTATTGAATATCCTTATTTTAGGATTTTCCCTTATTCTAGGAAATGTTGTTTATAGAGGATCTAACGCCTACACCTGGAGTTGTATGTCCTTGAGAAAGATAGATGTAACACCTCAATGCTGCATGTTGAAGAAGAATCACCACCTGCGGGCCTTCAGATTCTGCTGAATATCCTTATTTCAGGATTTTTCCTTATTTCAGGAAATGCTATTTCTGAAGGAGCTAACGCCTAAACCAAGAGTTCCATGTCCTCGAGAAAGATAGATGTAACACCTCAATGTTGCATCTTGAAGAAGAATCACCACCCGCGGGCCTTCGGATTCTGCTGAATATCCTTATTTAAGGATTTTTCCTTATTTTAGGAAATGTTGTTTCTGGAGGAGCTAACGCCTAAACCAAGAGTTGTATGTCCTTGAGAAAGATAGATGTAACACCTCAATGTTGCATCTTGAAGAAGAATCACCACCCGCAGGCCTTCAGATTATGCTGAATATCCTTATTTCAAGATTTTTCCTTATTTCAGGAAATGCTGTTTCTGGAGGAGCTAACGCCTAAACCAAGAGTTGCATGTCCTCGAGAAAGATAGATGTAACACCTCAATGTTGCATCTTGAAGAAGAATAACCACCTGCGGGCCTTCGGATTCTGCTGAATATCCTTATTTAAGGATTTTACCTTATTTTTGGAAATGTTGTTTCTGGAGGAGCTAACGCCTTAAACCAGGAGTTGTATGTCCTTGAGAAAGATAGATGTAACACCTAAATGTTGCATCTTAAAGAAGAATCACCACCAGCAGGCCTTCAGATTCTGCTGCATATATTTCAGGATTTTTTCCTTATTTCAGGAAATGCTGTTTCTGGAGGAGCTAACGCCTAAACCAGGAGTTGTATGTCCTTGAGAAAGATAGATGTAACACCTCAATGTTGCCTCTTGAAGAAGAATCACCACCCGCGGGCCTTCGGATTCTGCTGAATATCCTTATTTCAGGATTTTCCCTTATTCCAGGAAATGTTGTTTTTAGAGGATCTAACGCCTACACCAGGAGTTGTATGTCCTTAAGAAAGATAAATGTAACACCTCAATGTTGAATCTTGAAGAAGAATCACCACCCGCAGGCCTTCGGATTCTGCTGAATATCCTTATTTAAGGATTTTTCCTTATTTCAGGAAATGCTGTTTCTGGAGGAGCCAACGCCTAAACCAGGAGTTGTATGTCCTTGAGAAAGATAGATGTAACACCTCAATGTTACATCTTGAAGAAGAATCACCACCCACGGGCCTTCGGATTCTGCTGAATATCCTTATTTCAGGATTTTCCCTTATTCACGGAAATGTTGTTTATACAGGATCTAACGCTTACACCAGGAGATGTATGTCATTGAGAAAGATAGAAGTAACACCTCAATGTTGCATCTTGAAGAAGAATCACCACCCGCGGGCCTTCAGATTCTGCTGAATATCCTTATTTTAGGATTTTTCCTAATTTCAGGAAATACTGTTTCTGGAGGAGCTAACGCCTAAACCAAGAGTTGCATGTCCTCGAGAAAGATAGATGTAACACCTCAATGTTGCATCTTGAAGAAGAATCACCACCTGCGGGCCTTCGGATTCTGCTGAATATCCTTATTTAAGGATTTTTCCTTATTTCAGGAAATGCTGTTTCTGGAGGAGCCAACGCCTAAACCAGGAGTTGCATGTCCTGGAGAAAGATAGATGTAACACCTCAATGTTGCATCTTGAAGAAGAATAACCACCTGCGGGCCTTCGGATTCTGCTGAATATCCTTATTTAAGGATTTTTCCTTATTTTTGGAAATGTTGTTTCTGGAGGAGCTAACGCCTAAACCAGGAGTTGTATGTCCTTGAGAAAGATAGATGTAACACCTAAATGTTGCATCTTGAAGAAGAATCACCACCCGCAGGCCTTCAGATTCTGCTGAATATATTTCAGGATTTTTTCCTTATTTCAGGAAATGCTGTTTCTGGAGGAGCTAACGCCTAAACCAGGAGTTGTATGTCCTTGAGAAAGATAGATGTAACACCTCAATGTTGCCTCTTGAAGAAAAATCACCACCCGCGGGCCTTCGGATTCTGCTGAATATCCTTATTTCAGGATTTTCCCTTATTCCAGGAAATGTTGTTTTTAGAGGATCTAACGACTACACCAGGAGTTGTATGTCCTTAAGAAAGATAGATGTAACACCTCAATGTTGAATCTTGAAGAAGAATCACCACCCCCAGGCCTTCGGATTCTGCTGAATATCCTTATTTAAGGATTTTTCCTTATTTCAGGAAATGCTGTTTCTGGAGGAGCCAACGCCTAAACCAGGAGTTGTATGTCCTTGAGAAAGATAGATGTAACACCTCAATGTTACATCTTGAAGAAGAATCACCACCCACGGGCCTTCGGATTCTGCTGAATATCCTTATTTCAGGATTTTCCCTTATTCCCGGAAATGTTGTTTATACAGGATCTAACGCTTACACCAGGAGATGTATGTCATTGAGAAAGATAGATGTAACACCTCAATGTTGCATCTTGAAGAAGAATCACCACCCGCGGGCCTTCAGATTCTGCCGAATATCCTTATTTTAGGATTTTTTCCTAATTCCAGGAAATGCTGTTTCTGGAGGAGCTAACGCCTAAACCAAGAGTTGCATGTCCTCGAGAAAGATAGATGTAACACCTCAATGTTGCATCTTGAAGAAGAATCACCACCTGCGGGCCTTCGGATTCTGCTGAATATCCTTATTTAAGGATTTTTCCTTATTTCAGGAAATGCTGTTTCTGGAGGAGCCAACGCCTAAACCAGGAGTTGTATGTCCTTGAGAGAGATAGATGTAACACCTCAATGTTGCATCTTGAAGAAGAATCACCACCCGCGGGCCTTCATATTCTGCTGAATATCCTTATTTCAGGATTTTTTCCTTATTTCAGGAAATGCTGTTTCTGGAAGAGCTAACGCATAAACCAGGAGTTGTATGTCCTTGAGAAAGATAGATGTAACACCTAAATGTTGCATCTTGAAGAAGAATCACTACCCGCAGGCCTTCAGATTCTGCTGAATATATTTTAGGATTTTTTCCTTATTTCAGGAAATGCTGTTTCTGGAGGAGCTAACGCCTAAACCAGGAGTTGTATGTCCTTGAGAAAGATAGATGTAACACCTCAATGTTGCCTCTTGAAGAAGAATCACCACCTGCGGGCCTTCGGATTCTGCTGAATATCCTTATTTCAGGATTTTCGCTTATTCCAGGAAATGTTGTTTTTAGAGGATCTAACGCCTACACCAGGAGTTGTATGTCCTTGAGAAAGATAGATGTAACACCTCAATGTTGCATCTTGAAGAAGAATCACCACCCGCAGGCCTTCGGATTCTGTTGAATATCCTTATTTAAGGATTTTTCCTTATTTCAGGAAATGCTGTTTCTGGAGGAGCCAACGCCTAAACCAGGAGTTGTATGTCCTTGAGAAAGATTGATGTAACACCTCAATGTTGCATCTTGAAGAAGAATCACCACCCACGGGCCTTCGGATTCTGCTGAATATCCTTATTTCAGGATTTTCCCTTATTCACGGAAATGTTGTTTATACAGGATCTAACGCCTACACCAGGAGTTGTATGTCATTGAGAAAGATAGATGTAACACCTCAATGTTGCATCTTGAAGAAGAACCACCACCCGCGGGCCTTCAGATTTTATTGAATATCCTTATTTTAGGATTTTCCCTTATTCTAGGAAATGTTGTTTATAGAGGATCTAACGCCTACACCTGGAGTTGTATGTCCTTGAGAAAGATAGATGTAACACCTCAATGCTGCATGTTGAAGAAGAATCACCACCTGCGGCCCTTCAGATTCTGCTGAATATCCTTATTTCAGGATTTTTCCTTATTTCAGGAAATGCTATTTCTGGAGGAGCTAACGCCTAAACCAAGAGTTCCATGTCCTTGAGAAAGATAGATGTAACACCTCAATGTTGCATCTTGAAGAAGAATCACCACCTGCGGGCCTTCGGATT
Source organism: Trifolium repens (assembly GCA_030408175.1). Classification (NCBI taxonomy): domain Eukaryota; kingdom Viridiplantae; phylum Streptophyta; class Magnoliopsida; order Fabales; family Fabaceae; genus Trifolium; species Trifolium repens. The sequence goes on along the minus strand of CP125838.1, from coordinate 33,813,625 downwards.
CTGCTGAATATCCTTATTTAAGGATTTTTCCTTATTTTAGGAAATGTTGTTTATGGAGGAGCTAACGCCTAAACCAAGAGTTGTATGTCCTTGAGAAAGATAGATGTAACACCTCAATGTTGCATCTTGAAGAAGAATCACCACCCGCAGGCCTTCAGATTATGCTGAATATCCTTATTTCAAGATTTTTCCTTATTTCAGGAAATGCTGTTTCTGGAGGAGCAAACGCCTAAACCAAGAGTTGCATGTCCTCGAGAAAGATAGATGTAACACCTCAATGTTGCATCTTGAAGAAGAATAACCACCTGCGGGCCTTCGGATTCTGCTGAATATCCTTATTTAAGGATTTTTCCTTATTTTTGGAAATGTTGTTTCTGGAGGAGCTAACGCCTAAACCAGGAGTTGTATGTCCTTGAGAAAGATAGATGTAACACCTAAATGTTGCATCTTGAAGAAGAATCACCACCATCAGGCCTTCAGATTCTGCTGCATATATTTCAGGATTTTTTCCTTATTTCAGGAAATGCTGTTTCTGGAGGAGCTAACGCCTAAACCAGGAGTTGCATGTCCTTGAGAAAGATAGATGTAACACCTCAATGTTGCCTCTTGAAGAAGAATCACCACCCGCGGGCCTTCGGATTCTGCTGAATATCCTTATTTCAGGATTTTCCCTTATTCCAGGAAATGTTGTTTTTAGAGGATCTAACGCCTACACCAGGAGTTGTATGTCCTTAAGAAAGATAAATGTAACACCTCAATGTTGAATCTTGAAGAAGAATCACCACCCGCAGGCCTTCGGATTCTGCTGAATATCCTTATTTAAGGATTTTTCCTTATTTCAGGAAATGCTGTTTCTGGAGGAGCCAACGCCTAAACCAGGAGTTGTATGTCCTTGAGAAAGATAGATGTAACACCTCAATGTTACATCTTGAAGAAGAATCACCACCCACGGGCCTTCGGATTCTGGTGAATATCCTTATTTCAGGATTTTCCCTTATTCACAGAAATGTTGTTTATACAGGATCTAACGCTTACACCAGGAGATGTATGTCATTGAGAAAGATAGAAGTAACACCTCAATGTTGCATCTTGAAGAAGAATCACCACCCGCGGGCCTTCAGATTCTGCTGAATATCCTTATTTTAGGATTTTTCCTAATTTCAGGAAATGCTGTTTCTGGAGGAGCTAACGCCTAAACCAAGAGTTGCATGTCCTCGAGAAAGATAGATGTAACACCTCAATGTTGCATCTTGAAGAAGAATCACCACCTACGGGCCTTCGGATTCTGCTGAATATCCTTATTTAAGGATTTTACCTTATTTCAGGAAATGCTGTTTCTGGAGGAGCCAACGCCTAAACCAGGAGTTGCATGTCCTCGAGAAAGATAGATGTAACACCTCAATGTTGCATCTTGAAGAAGAATAACCACCTGCGGGCCTTCGGATTCTGCTGAATATCCTTATTTAAGGATTTTTCCTTATTTTTGGAAATATTGTTTCTGGAGGAGCTAACGCCTAAACCAGGAGTTGTATGTCCTTGAGAAAGATAGATGTAACACCTAAATGTTGCATCTTGAAGAAGAATCACCACCCGCAGGCCTTCAGATTCTGCTGAATATATTTCAGGATTTTTTCCTTATTTCAGGAAATGCTGTTTCTGGAGGAGCTAACGCCTAAACCAGGAGTTGTATGTCCTTGAGAAAGATAGATGTAACACCTCAATGTTGCCTCTTGAAGAAGAATCACCACCCGCGGGCCTTCGGATTCTGCTGAATATCCTTATTTCAGGATTTTCCCTTATTCCAGGAAATGTTGTTTTTAGAGGATCTAACGACTACACCAGGAGTTTTATGTCCTTAAGAAAGATAGATGTAACACCTCAATGTTGAATCTTGAAGAAGAATCACCACCCCCAGGCCTTCGGATTCTGCTGAATATCCTTATTTAAGGATTTTTCCTTATTTCAGGAAATGTTGTTTCTGGAGGAGCCAACGCCTAAACCAGGAGTTGTATGTCCTTGAGAAAGATAGATGTAACACCTCAATGTTACATCTTGAAGAAGAATCACCACCCACGGGCCATCGGATTCTGCTGAATATCCTTATTTCAGGATTTTCCCTCATTCACGGAAATGTTGTTTATACAGGATCTAACGCTTACACCAGGAGATGTATGTCATTGAGAAAGATAGATGTAACACCTCAATGTTGCATCTTGAAGAAGAATCACCACCCGCGGGCCTTCAGATTCTGCTGAATATCCTTATTTTAGGATTTTTTCCTAATTTCAGGAAATGCTGTTTCTGGAGGAGCTAACGCCTAAACCAAGAGTTGCATGTCCTCGAGAAAGATAGATGTAACACCTCAATGTTGCATCTTGAAGAAGAATCACCACCTGTGGGCCTTCGGATTCTGCTGAATATCCTTATTTAAGGATTTTTCCTTATTTCAGGAAATGCTGTTTCTGGAGGAGCCAACGCCTAAACCAGGAGTTGCATGTCCTCGAGAAAGATAGATGTAACACCTCAATGTTGCATCTTGAAGAAGAATAACCACCTGCGGGCCTTCGGATTCTGCTGAATATCCTTATTTAAGGATTTTTCCTTATTTTTGGAAATTTTTTTCTGGAGGAGCTAACGCCTAAACCAGGAGTTGTATGTCCTTGAGAAAGATAGATGTAACACCTAAATGTTGCATCTTGAAGAAGAATCACCACCCGCAGGCCTTCAGATTCTGCTGAATATATTTTAGGATTTTTTCCTTATTTCAGGAAATGCTGTTTCTGGAGGAGCTAACGCCTAAACCAGGAGTTGTATGTCCTTGAGAAAGATAGATGTAACACCTCAATGTTGCCTCTTGCAGAAGAATCACCACCCGCGGGCCTTCGGATTCTGCTGAATATCCTTATTTCAGGATTTTCCCTTATTCCAGGAAATGTTGTTTTTAGAGGATCTAACACCTACACCAGGAGTTGTATGTCCTTAAGAAAGATAGATGTAACACCTCAATGTTGAATCTTGAAGAAGAATCACCACCCCCAGGCCTTCGGATTCTGCTGAATATCCTTATTTAAGGATTTTTCCTTATTTCAAGAAATGCTGTTTCTGGAGGAGCCAACGCCTAAACCAGGAGTTGTATGTCCTTGAGAAAGATAGATGTAACACCTCAATGTTACATCTTGAAGAAGAATCACCACCCACGGGCCTTCGGATTCTGCTGAATATCCTTATTTCAGGATTTTCCCTTATTCACGGAAATGTTGTTTATACAGGATCTAACGCTTACCCCAGGAGTTGTATGTCATTGAGAAAGATAGATGTAACACCTCAATGTTGCATCTTGAAGAAGAATCACCACCCGCGGGCCTTCAGATTCTGCTGAATATCCTTATTTTAGGATTTTTTCCTAATTTCAGGAAATGCTGTTTCTGGAGGAGCTAACGCCTAAACCAAGAGTTGCATGTCCTCGAGAAAGATAGTTGTAACACCTCAATGTTGCATCTTGAAGAAGAATCACCACCTGCGGGCCTTCGGATTCTGCTGAATATCCTTATTTAAGGATTTTTCCTTATTTCAGGAAATGCTGTTTCTGGAGGAGCCAACGCCTAAACCAGGAGTTGTATGTCCTTGAGAAAGATAGATGTAACACCTCAATGTTGCATCTTGAAGAAGAATCACCACCGGCGGGCCTTCAGATTCTGCTGAATATCCTTATTTCAGGATTTTTTCCTTATTTCAGAAAATGGCTGTAACACCTCAATGTTGCATCTTGAAGAAGAATCACCACCTGCGGGCCTTCGGATTCTGCTGAATATCCTTATTTAAGGATTTTTCCTTATTTCAGGAAATGCTGTTTCTGGAGGAGCCAACGCCTAAACCAGGAGTTGCATGTCCTCGAGAAAGATAGATGTAACACCTCAATGTTGCATCTTGAAGAAGAATAACCACCTGCGGGCCTTCGGATTCTGCTGAATATCCTTATTTAAGGATTTTTCATTATTTTTGGAAATATTGTTTCTGGAGGAGCTAACGCCTAAACCAGGAGTTGTATGTCCTTGAGAAAGATAGATGTAACACCTAAATGTTGCATCTTGAAGAAGAATCACCACCCGCAGGCCTTCAGATTCTGCTGAATATATTTCAGGATTTTTTCCTTATTTCAGGAAATGCTGTTTCTGGAGGAGCTAACGCCTAAACCAGGAGTTGTATGTCCTTGAGAAAGATAGATGTAACACCTCAATGTTGCCTCTTGAAGAAGAATCACCACCCGCGGGCCTTCGGATTCTGCTGAATATCCTTATTTCAGGATTTTCCCTTATTCCAGGAAATGTTGTTTTTAGAGGATCTAACGACTACACCAGGAGTTGTATGTCCTTAAGAAAGATAGATGTAACACCTCAATGTTGAATCTTGAAGAAGAATCACCACCCCCAGGCCTTCGGATTCTGCTGAATATCCTTATTTAAGGATTTTTCCTTATTTCAGGAAATGCTGTTTCTGGAGGAGCCAACGCCTAAACCAGGAGTTGTATGTCCTTGAGAAAGATAGATGTAACACCTCAATGTTACATCTTGAAGAAGAATCACCACCCACGGGCCATCGGATTCTGCTGAATATCCTTATTTCAGGATTTTCCCTCATTCACGGAAATGTTGTTTATACAGGATCTAACGCTTACACCAGGAGATGTATGTCATTGAGAAAGATAGATGTAACACCTCAATGTTGCATCTTGAAGAAGAATCACCACCCGCGGGCCTTCAGATTCTGCTGAATATCCTTATTTTAGGATTTTTTCCTAATTTCAGGAAATGCTGTTTCTGGAGGAGCTAACGCCTAAACCAAGAGTTGCATGTCCTCGAGAAAGATAGATGTAACACCTCAATGTTGCATCTTGAAGAAGAATCACCACCTGTGGGCCTTCGGATTCTGCTGAATATCCTTATTTAAGGATTTTTCCTTATTTCAGGAAATGCTGTTTCTGGAGGAGCCAACGCCTAAACCAGGAGTTGCATGTCCTCGAGAAAGATAGATGTAACACCTCAATGTTGCATCTTGAAGAAGAATAACCACCTGCGGGCCTTCGGATTCTGCTGAATATCCTTATTTAAGGATTTTTCCTTATTTTTGGAAATTTTTTTCTGGAGGAGCTAACGCCTAAACCAGGAGTTGTATGTCCTTGAGAAAGATAGATGTAACACCTAAATGTTGCATCTTGAAGAAGAATCACCACCCGCAGGCCTTCAGATTCTGCTGAATATATTTCAGGATTTTTTCCTTATTTCAGGAAATGCTGTTTCTGGAGGAGCTAACGCCTAAACCAGGAGTTGTATGTCCTTGAGAAAGATAGATGTAACACCTCAATGTTGCCTCTTGCAGAAGAATCACCACCCGCGGGCCTTCGGATTCTGCTGAATATCCTTATTTCAGGATTTTCCCTTATTCCAGGAAATATTGTTTTTAGAGGATCTAACACCTACACCAGGAGTTGTATGTCCTTAAGAAAGATAGATGTAACACCTCAATGTTGAATCTTGAAGAAGAATCACCACCCCCAGGCCTTCGGATTCTGCTGAATATCCTTATTTAAGGATTTTTCCTTATTTCAAGAAATGCTGTTTCTGGAGGAGCCAACGCCTAAACCAGGAGTTGTATGTCCTTGAGAAAGATAGATGTAACACCTCAATGTTACATCTTGAAGAAGAATCACCACCCACGGGCCTTCGGATTCTGCTGAATATCCTTATTTCAGGATTTTCCCTTATTCACGGAAATGTTGTTTATACAGGATCTAACGCTTACCCCAGGAGTTGTATGTCATTGAGAAAGATAGATGTAACACCTCAATGTTGCATCTTGAAGAAGAATCACCACCCGCGGGCCTTCAGATTCTGCTGAATATCCTTATTTTAGGATTTTTTCCTAATTTCAGGAAATGTTGTTTCTGGAGGAGCTAACGCCTAAACCAAGAGTTGCATGTCCTCGAGAAAGATAGTTGTAACACCTCAATGTTGCATCTTGAAGAAGAATCACCACCTGCGGGCCTTCGGATTCTGCTGAATATCCTTATTTAAGGATTTTTCCTTATTTCAGGAAATGCTGTTTCTGGAGGAGCCAACGCCTAAACCAGGAGTTGTATGTCCTTGAGAAAGATAGATGTAACACCTCAATGTTGCATCTTGAAGAAGAATCACCACCGGCGGGCCTTCAGATTCTGCTGAATATCCTTATTTCAGGATTTTTTCCTTATTTCAGAAAATGGCTGTAACACCTCAATGTTGCATCTTGAAGAAGAATCACCACCTGCGGGCCTTCGGATTCTGCTGAATATCCTTATTTAAGGATTTTTCCTTATTTCAGGAAATGCTGTTTCTGGAGGAGCCAACGCCTAAACCAGGAGTTGTATGTCCTTGAGAAAGATAGATGTAATACCTCAATGTTGCCTCTTGAAGAAGAATCACCACCCGCGGGCCTTCGGATTCTGCTGAATATCCTTATTTCAGGATTTTCCCTTATTCACGGAAATGTTGTTTATACAGGATCTAACGCCTACACCAGGAGTTGTATGTCATTGAGAAAGATAGATGTAACACCTCAATGTTGCATCTTGAAGAAGAACCACCACCCGCGGGCCTTCAGATTTTGCTGAATATCCTTATTTCAGGATTTTCCCTTATTCTAGGAAATGTTGTTTTTAGAGGATCTAACGCCTACACTAGGAGTTGTATGTCCTTAAGAAAGATAGATGTAACACCTCAATGTTGAATCTTGAAGAAGAATCACCACCCGCAGGCCTTCGGATTCTGCTGAATATCCTTATTTAAGGATTTTTCCTTATTTCAGGAAATGCTGTTTCTAGAGGAGCCAACGCCTAAACCAGTAGTTGTATGTCCTTGAGAAAGATAGATGTAACACCTCAATGTTACATCTTGAAGAAGAATCACCACCCACGGGCCTTCGGATTCTGCTGAATATCCTTATTTCAGGATTTTCCCTTATTCACGGAAATGTTGTTTATACAGGATCTAACGTTTACACCAGGAGTTGTATGTCATTGAGAAAGATAGATGTAACACCTCAATGTTGCATCTTGAAGAAGAATCACCACCCACGGGCCTTCAGATTCTGCTGAATATCCTTATTTCAGGATTTTTTCCTTATTTCAGGAAATGCTGTTTCTGGAGGAGCTAACGCCTAAAACAGGAGTTGTATGTCCTTGAGAAAGATAGATGTAACACCTAAATGTTGCATCTTGAAGAAAAATCACTACCCGCAGGCCTTCAGATTCTGCTGAATATATTTTAGGATTTTTTCCTTATTTCAGGAAATGCTGTTTCTGGAGGAGCTAACGCCTAAACCAGGAGTTGTATGTCCTTGAGAAAGATAGATGTAACACCTCAATGTTGCATCTTGAAGAAGAATAACCACCTGCGGGCCTTCGGATTCTGCTGAATATCCTTATTTAAGGATTTTTCCTTATTTTTGGAAATGTTGTTTCTGGAGGAGCTAACGCCTAAACCAGGAGTTGTATGTCCTTGAGAAAGATAGATGTAACACCTAAATGTTGCATCTTGAAGAAGAATCACCACCCGCGGGCCTTCAGATTCTGCTGAATATATTTCAGCATTTTTTCCTTATTTCAGGAAATGCTGTTTCTGGAGGAGCTAACGCCTAAACCAGGAGTTGTATGTCCTTGAGAAAGATAGATGTAACACCTCAATGTTGCCTCTTGAAGAAGAATCACCACCCGCGGGCCTTCGGATTCTGCTGAATATCCTTATTTCAGGATTTTCCCTTATTCCAGGAAATGTTGTTTTTAGAGGATCTAACGCCTACACCAGGAGTTGTATGTCCTTAAGAAAGATAGATGTAACACCTCAATGTTGAATCTTGAAGAAGAATCACCACCCGCAGGCCTTCGGATTCTGCTGAATATCCTTATTTAAGGATTTTTCCTTATTTCAGGAAATGTTGTTTCTGGAGGAGCCAACGCCTAAACCAGGAGTTGTATGTCCTTGAGAAAGATAGATGTAACACCTCAATTTTACATCTTGAAGAAGAATCACCACCCACGGGCCTTCGGATTCTGCTGAATATCCTTATTTCAGGATTTTCCCTTATTCACGGAAATGTTGTTTATACAGGATCTAACGCTTACACCAGGAGTTGTATGTCATTGAGAAAGATAGATGTAACACCTCAATGTTGCATCTTGAAGAAGAATCACCACCCGCGGGCCTTCAGATTCTGCTGAATATCCTTATTTCAGGATTTTTTCCTTATTTCATGAAATGCTGTTTCTGGAGGAGCTAACGCCTAAAACAGGAGTTGTATGTCCTTGAGAAAGATAGATGTAACACCTCAATGTTGCCTGTTGCAGAAGAATCACCACCCGCGGGCCTTCGGATTCTGCTGAATATCCTTATTTCAGGATTTTCCCTTATTCCAGGAAATATTGTTTTTAGAGGATCTAACACCTACACCAGGAGTTGTATGTCCTTAAGAAAGATAGATGTAACACCTCAATGTTGAATCTTGAAGAAGAATCACCACCCCCAGGCCTTCGGATTCTGCTGAATATCCTTATTTAAGGATTTTTCCTTATTTCAAGAAATGCTGTTTCTGGAGGAGCCAACGCCTAAACCAGGAGTTGTATGTCCTTGAGAAAGATAGATGTAACACCTCAATGTTACATCTTGAAGAAGAATCACCACCCACGGGCCTTCGGATTCTGCTGAATATCCTTATTTCAGGATTTTCCCTTATTCACGGAAATGTTGTTTATACAGGATCTAACGCTTACCCCAGGAGTTGTATGTCATTGAGAAAGATAGATGTAACACCTCAATGTTGCATCTTGAAGAAGAATCACCACCCGCGGGCCTTCAGATTCTGCTGAATATCCTTATTTTAGGATTTTTTCCTAATTTCAGGAAATGTTGTTTCTGGAGGAGCTAACGCCTAAACCAAGAGTTGCATGTCCTCGAGAAAGATAGTTGTAACACCTCAATGTTGCATCTTGAAGAAGAATCACCACCTGCGGGCCTTCGGATTCTGCTGAATATCCTTATTTAAGGATTTTTCCTTATTTCAGGAAATGCTGTTTCTGGAGGAGCCAACGCCTAAACCAGGAGTTGTATGTCCTTGAGAAAGATAGATGTAACACCTCAATGTTGCATCTTGAAGAAGAATCACCACCGGCGGGCCTTCAGATTCTGCTGAATATCCTTATTTCAGGATTTTTTCCTTATTTCAGAAAATGGCTGTAACACCTCAATGTTGCATCTTGAAGAAGAATCACCACCTGCGGGCCTTCGGATTCTGCTGAATATCCTTATTTAAGGATTTTTCCTTATTTCAGGAAATGCTGTTTCTGGAGGAGCCAACGCCTAAACCAGGAGTTGTATGTCCTTGAGAAAGATAGATGTAATACCTCAATGTTGCCTCTTGAAGAAGAATCACCACCCGCGGGCCTTCGGATTCTGCTGAATATCCTTATTTCAGGATTTTCCCTTATTCACGGAAATGTTGTTTATACAGGATCTAACGCCTACACCAGGAGTTGTATGTCATTGAGAAAGATAGATGTAACACCTCAATGTTGCATCTTGAAGAAGAACCACCACCCGCGGGCCTTCAGATTTTGCTGAATATCCTTATTTCAGGATTTTCCCTTATTCTAGGAAATGTTGTTTTTAGAGGATCTAACGCCTACACTAGGAGTTGTATGTCCTTAAGAAAGATAGATGTAACACCTCAATGTTGAATCTTGAAGAAGAATCACCACCCGCAGGCCTTCGGATTCTGCTGAATATCCTTATTTAAGGATTTTTCCTTATTTCAGGAAATGCTGTTTCTAGAGGAGCCAACGCCTAAACCAGTAGTTGTATGTCCTTGAGAAAGATAGATGTAACACCTCAATGTTACATCTTGAAGAAGAATCACCACCCACGGGCCTTCGGATTCTGCTGAATATCCTTATTTCAGGATTTTCCCTTATTCACGGAAATGTTGTTTATACAGGATCTAACGTTTACACCAGGAGTTGTATGTCATTGAGAAAGATAGATGTAACACCTCAATGTTGCATCTTGAAGAAGAATCACCACCCACGGGCCTTCAGATTCTGCTGAATATCCTTATTTCAGGATTTTTTCCTTATTTCAGGAAATGCTGTTTCTGGAGGAGCTAACGCCTAAAACAGGAGTTGTATGTCCTTGAGAAAGATAGATGTAACACCTAAATGTTGCATCTTGAAGAAAAATCACTACCCGCAGGCCTTCAGATTCTGCTGAATATATTTTAGGATTTTTTCCTTATTTCAGGAAATGCTGTTTCTGGAGGAGCTAACGCCTAAACCAGGAGTTGTATGTCCTTGAGAAAGATAGATGTAACACCTCAATGTTGCATCTTGAAGAAGAATAACCACCTGCGGGCCTTCGGATTCTGCTGAATATCCTTATTTAAGGATTTTTCCTTATTTTTGGAAATGTTGTTTCTGGAGGAGCTAACGCCTAAACCAGGAGTTGTATGTCCTTGAGAAAGATAGATGTAACACCTAAATGTTGCATCTTGAAGAAGAATCACCACCCGCGGGCCTTCAGATTCTGCTGAATATATTTCAGCATTTTTTCCTTATTTCAGGAAATGCTGTTTCTGGAGGAGCTAACGCCTAAACCAGGAGTTGTATGTCCTTGAGAAAGATAGATGTAACACCTCAATGTTGCCTCTTGAAGAAGAATCACCACCCGCGGGCCTTCGGATTCTGCTGAATATCCTTATTTCAGGATTTTCCCTTATTCCAGGAAATGTTGTTTTTAGAGGATCTAACGCCTACACCAGGAGTTGTATGTCCTTAAGAAAGATAGATGTAACACCTCAATGTTGAATCTTGAAGAAGAATCACCACCCGCAGGCCTTCGGATTCTGCTGAATATCCTTATTTAAGGATTTTTCCTTATTTCAGGAAATGTTGTTTCTGGAGGAGCCAACGCCTAAACCAGGAGTTGTATGTCCTTGAGAAAGATAGATGTAACACCTCAATTTTACATCTTGAAGAAGAATCACCACCCACGGGCCTTCGGATTCTGCTGAATATCCTTATTTCAGGATTTTCCCTTATTCACGGAAATGTTGTTTATACAGGATCTAACGCTTACACCAGGAGTTGTATGTCATTGAGAAAGATAGATGTAACACCTCAATGTTGCATCTTGAAGAAGAATCACCACCCGCGGGCCTTCAGATTCTGCTGAATATCCTTATTTCAGGATTTTTTCCTTATTTCATGAAATGCTGTTTCTGGAGGAGCTAACGCCTAAAACAGGAGTTGTATGTCCTTGAGAAAGATAGATGTAACACCTAAATGTTGCATCTTGAAGAAAAATCACTACCCGCAGGCCTTCAGATTCTGCTGAATATATTTTAGGATTTTTTCCTTATTTCAGGAAATGCTGTTTCTGGAGGAGCTAACGCCTAAACCAGGAGTTGTATGTCCTTGAGAAAGATAGATGTAACACCTCAATGTTGCATCTTGAAGAAGAATAACCACCTGCGGGCCTTCGGATTCTGCTGAATATCCTTATTTAAGGATTTTTCCTTATTTTTGGAAATGTTGTTTCTGGAGGAGATAACGCCTAAACCAGGAGTTGTATGTCCTTGAGAAAGATAGATGTAACACCTAAATGTTGCATCTTGAAGAAGAATCACCACCCGCGGGCCTTCAGATTCTGCTGAATATATTTCAGGATTTTTTCCTTATTTCAGGAAATGCTGTTTCTGGAGGAGCTAACGCCTAAACCAGGAGTTGTATGTCCTTGAGAAAGATAGATGTAACACCTCAATGTTGCCTCTTGAAGAAGAATCACCACCCGCGGGCCTTCGGATTCTGCTGAATATCCTTATTTCAGGATTTTCACTTATTCCAGGAAATGTTGTTTTTAGAGGATCTAACGCCTACACCAGGAGTTGTATGTCCTTAAGAAAGATAGATGTAACACCTCAATGTTGAATCTTGAAGAAGAATCACCACCCGCAGGCCTTCGGATTCTGCTGAATATCCTTATTTAAGGATTTTTCCTTATTTCAGGAAATGTTGTTTCTGGAGGAGCCAACGCCTAAACCAGGAGTTGTATGTCCTTGAGAAAGATAGATGTAACACCTCAATTTTACATCTTGAAGAAGAATCACCACCCACGGGCCTTCGGATTCTGCTGAATATCCTTATTTCAGGATTTTCCCTTATTCACGGAAATGTTGTTTATACAGGATCTAACGCTTACACCAGGAGTTGTATGTCATTGAGAAAGATAGATGTAACACCTCAATGTTGCATCTTGAAGAAGAATCACCACCCGCGGGCCTTCAGATTCTGCTGAATATCCTTATTTCAGGATTTTTTCCTTATTTCATGAAATGCTGTTTCTGGAGGAGCTAACGCCTAAAACAGGAGTTGTATGTCCTTGAGAAAGATAGATGTAACACCTAAATGTTGCATCTTGAAGAAAAATCACTACCCGCAGGCCTTCAGATTCTGCTGAATATATTTTAGGATTTTTTCCTTATTTCAGGAAATGCTGTTTCTGGAGGAGCTAACGCCTAAACCAGGAGTTGTATGTCCTTGAGAAAGATAGATGTAACACCTCAATGTTGCATCTTGAAGAAGAATAACCACCTGCGGGCCTTCGGATTCTGCTGAATATCCTTATTTAAGGATTTTTCCTTATTTTTGGAAATGTTGTTTCTGGAGGAGATAACGCCTAAACCAGGAGTTGTATGTCCTTGAGAAAGATAGATGTAACACCTAAATGTTGCATCTTGAAGAAGAATCACCACCCGCGGGCCTTCAGATTCTGCTGAATATATTTCAGGATTTTTTCCTTATTTCAGGAAATGCTGTTTCTGGAGGAGCTAACGCCTAAACCAGGAGTTGTATGTCCTTGAGAAAGATAGATGTAACACCTCAATGTTGCCTCTTGAAGAAGAATCACCACCCGCGGGCCTTCGGATTCTGCTGAATATCCTTATTTCAGGATTTTCCCTTATTCCAGGAAATGTTGTTTTTAGAGGATCTAACGCCTACACCAGGAGTTGTATGTCCTTAAGAAAGATAGATGTAACACCTCAATGTTGAATCTTGAAGAAGAATCACCACCCGCAGGCCTTCGGATTCTGCTGAATATCCTTATTTAAGGATTTTTCCTTATTTCAGGAAATGTTGTTTCTGGAGGAGCCAACGCCTAAACCAGGAGTTGTATGTCCTTGAGAAAGATAGATGTAACACCTCAATTTTACATCTTGAAGAAGAATCACCACCCACGGGCCTTCGGATTCTGCTGAATATCCTTATTTCAGGATTTTCCCTTATTCACGGAAATGTTGTTTATACAGGATCTAACGCTTACACCAGGAGTTGTATGTCATTGAGAAAGATAGATGTAACACCTCACTGTTGCATCTTGAAGAAGAACCACCACCCGCGGGCCTTCAGATTTTATTGAATATCCTTATTTCAGGATTTTCCCTTATTCTAGGAAATGTTGTTTATAGAGGATCTAACGCCTACACCAGGAGTTGTATGTCCTTGAGAAAGATAGATGTAACACCTCAATGCTGCATGTTGAAGAAGAATCACCACCTGCGGGCCTTCAGATTTTGCTGAATATCCTTATTTCAGGATTTTCCCTTATTCCAGGAAATGTTGTTTTTAGAGGATCTAACGCCTACACTAGGAGTTGTATGTCCTTAAGAAAGATAGATGTAACACCTCAATGCTGCATGTTGAAGAAGAATCACCACCTGCGGGCCTTCAGATTTTGCTGAATATCCTTATTTCAGGATTTTCCCTTATTCCAGGAAATGTTGTTTTTAGAGGATCTAACGCCTACACTAGTAGTTGTATGTCCTTAAGAAAGATAGATGTAACACCTCAATGTTGAATCTTGAAGAAGAATCACCACCCACGGGCCTTCGGATTCTGCTGAATATCCTTATTTCAGGATTTTCCCTTATTCACGGAAATGTTGTTTATACAGGATCTAACGCTTACACCAGGAGATGTATGTCATTGAGAAAGATAGATGTAACACCTCAATGTTGCATCTTGAAGAAGTATCACCACCCGCGGGCCTTCAGATTCTGCTGAATATCCTTATTTTAGGATTTTTTCCTAATTTCAGGAAATGCTGTTTCTGGAGGAGCTAACGCCTAAACCAAGAGTTGCATGTCCTCGAGAAAGATAGATGTAACACCTCAATGTTGCATCTTGAAGAAGAATCACCACCTGCGGGCCTTCGGATTCTGCTGAATATCCTTATTTAAGGATTTTTCCTTATTTCAGGAAATGCTGTTTCTGGAGGAGCCAACGCCTAAACCAGGAGTTGCATGTCCTCGAGAAAGATAGATGTAACACCTCAATGTTGCATCTTGAAGAAGAATAACCACCTGCGGGCCTTCGGATTCTGCTGAATATCCTTATTTAAGGATTTTTCCTTATTTTTGGAAATGTTGTTTCTGGAGGAGCTAACGCCTAAACCAGGAGTTGTATGTCCTTGAGAAAGATAGATGTAACACCTAAATTTTGCATCTTGAAGAAGAATCACCACCCGCAGGCCTTCAGATTCTGCTGAATATATTTCAGGATTTTTTCCTTATTTCAGGAAATGCTGTTTCTGGAGGAGCTAACGCCTAAACCAGGAGTTGTATGTCCTTGAGAAAGATAGATGTAACACCTCAATGGTGCATGTTGAAGAAGAATCACCACCTGCGGGCCTTCAGATTTTGCTGAATATCCTTATTTCAGGATTTTCCCTTATTCAAGGAAATGTTGTTTTTAGAGCCTACACTAGGAGTTGTATGTCCTTAAGAAAGATAGTTGTAACACCTCAATGTTGAATCTTGAAGAAGAATCACCACCCGCAGGCCTTCGGATTCTGCTGAATATCCTTATTTAAGGATTTTTCCTTATTTCAGGAAATGCTGTTTCTGGAGGAGCCAACGCCTAAACCAGGAGTTGTATGTCCTTGAGAAAGATAGATGTAACACCTCAATGTTACATCTTGAAGAAGAATCACCACCCACGGGCCTTCGGATTCTGCTGAATATCCTTATTTCAGGATTTTCCCTTATTCACGGAAATGTTGTTTATACAGGATCTAACGCTTACCCCAGGAGTTGTATGTCATTGAGAAAGATAGATGTAACACCTCAATGTTGCATCTTGAAGAAGAATCACCACCCGCGGGCCTTCAGATTCTGCTGAATATCCTTATTTTAGGATTTTTTCCTAATTTCAGGAAATGCTGTTTCTGGAGGAGCTAACGCCTAAACCAAGAGTTGCATGTCCTCGAGAAAGATAGTTGTAACACCTCAATGTTGCATCTTGAAGAAGAATCACCACCTGCGGGCCTTCGGATTCTGCTGAATATCCTTATTTAAGGATTTTTCCTTATTTCAGGAAATGCTGTTTCTGGAGGAGCCAACGCCTAAACCAGGAGTTGTATGTCCTTGAGAAAGATAGATGTAACACCTCAATGTTGCATCTTGAAGAAGAATCACCACCGGCGGGCCTTCAGATTCTGCTGAATATCCTTATTTCAGGATTTTTTCCTTATTTCAGAAAATGGCTGTAACACCTCAATGTTGCATCTTGAAGAAGAATCACCACCTGCGGGCTTTCGGATTCTGCTGAATATCCTTATTTAAGGATTTTTCCTTATTTCAGGAAATGCTGTTTCTGGAGGAGCCAACGCCTAAACCAGGAGTTGTATGTCCTTGAGAAAGATAGATGTAATTCCTCAATGTTGCCTCTTGAAGAAGAATCACCACCCGCGGGCCTTCGGATTCTGCTGAATATCCTTATTTCAGGATTTTCCCTTATTCACGGAAATGTTGTTTATACAGGATCTAACGCCTACACCAGGAGTTGTATGTCATTGAGAAAGATAGATGTAACACCTCAATGTTGCATCTTGAAGAAGAACCACCACCCGCGGGCCTTCAGATTTTATTGAATATCCTTATTTCAGGATTTTCCCTTATTCTAGGAAATGTTGTTTATAGAGGATCTAACGCCTAAACCAGGAGTTGTATGTCCTTGAGAAAGATAGATGTAACACCTCAATGTTGCCTCTTGAAGAAGAATCACCACCCGCGGGCCTTCGGATTCTGCTGAATATCCTTATTTCAGGATTTTCTCTTATTCCAGGAAATGTTGTTTTTAGAGGATCTAACGCCTACACCAGGAGTTGTATGTCCTTAAGAAAGATAGATGTAACACCTCAATGTTGAATCTTGAAGAAGAATCACCACCCGCAGGCCTTCGGATTCTGCTGAATATCCTTATTTAAGGATTTTTCCTTATTTCAGGAAATGTTGTTTCTGGAGGAGCCAACGCCTAAACCAGGAGTTGTATGTCCTTGAGAAAGATAGATGTAACACCTCAATGTTACATCTTGAAGAAGAATCACCACCCACGGGCCTTCGGATTCTGCTGAATATCCTTATTTCAGGATTTTCCCTTATTCACGGAAATGTTGTTTATACAGGATCTAACGCTTACACCAGGAGTTGTATGTCATTGAGAAAGATAGATGTAACACCTCAATGTTGCATCTTGAAGAAGAACCACCACCCGCGGGCCTTCAGATTTTATTGAATATCCTTATTTCAGGATTTTCCCTTATTCTAGGAAATGTTGTTTATAGAGGATCTAACGCCTACACCAGGAGTTGTATGTCCTTGAGAAAGATAGATGTAACACCTCAATGGTGCATGTTGAAGAAGAATCACCACCTGCGGGCCTTCAGATTTTGCTGAATATCCTTATTTCAGGATTTTCCCTTATTCAAGGAAATGTTGTTTTTAGAGGATCTAACGCCTACACTAGGAGTTGTATGTCCTAAAGAAAGATAGATGTAACACCTCAATGTTGAATCTTGAAGAAGAATCACCACCCGCAGGCCTTCGGATTCTGCTGAATATCCTTATTTAAGGATTTTTCCTTATTTCAGGAAATGCTGTTTCTAGAGGAGCCAACGCCTAAACCAGTAGTTGTATGTCCTTGAGAAAGATAGATGTAACACCTCAATGTTACATCTTGAAGAAGAATCACCACCCACGGGCCTTCGGATTCTGCTGAATATCCTTATTTCAGGATTTTCCCTTATTCACGGAAATGTTGTTTATACAGGATCTAACGCTTACACCAGGAGTTGTATGTCATTGAGAAAGATAGATGTAACACCTCAATGTTGCATCTTGAAGAAGAATCACCTCCCGCGGGCCTTCAGATTCTGCTGAATATCCTTATTTCAGGATTTTTTCCTTATTTCAGGAAATGCTGTTTCTGGAGGAGCTAACGCCTAAAACAGGAGTTGTATGTCCTTGAGAAAGATAGATGTAACACCTAAATGTTCCATCTTGAAGAAAAATCACTACCCGCAGGCCTTCAGATTCTGCTGAATATATTTTAGGATTTTTTCCTTATTTCAGGAAATGCTGTTTTTGGAGGAGCTAACGCCTAAACCAGGAGTTGTATGTCCTTGAGAAAGATAGACGTAACACCTCAATGTTGCATCTTGAAGAAGAATAACCACCTGCGGGCCTTCGGATTCTGCTGAATATCCTTATTTAAGGATTTTTCCTTATTTTTGGAAATGTTGTTTCTGGAGGAGCTAACGCCTAAACCAGGAGTTGTATGTCCTTGAGAAAGATAGATGTAACACCTAAATGTTGCATCTTGAAGAAGAATCACCACCCGCAGGCCTTCAGATTCTGCTGAATATATTTCAGGATTTTTTCCTTATTTCAGGAAATGCTGTTTCTGGAGGAGCTAACGCCTAAACCAGGAGTTGTATGTCCTTGAGAAAGATAGATGTAACACCTCAATGTTGCCTCTTGAAGAAGAATCACCACCCGCGGGCCTTCGGATTCTGCTGAATATCCTTATTTCAGGATTTTCCCTTATTCCAGGAAATGTTGTTTTTAGAGGATCTAACGCCTACACCAGGAGTTGTATGTCCTTAAGAAAGATAGATGTAACATCTCAATGTTGAATCTTGAAGAAGAATCACCACCCGCAGGCCTTCGGATTCTGCTGAATATCCTTATTTAAGGATTTTTCCTTATTTCAGGAAATGTTGTTTCTGGAGGAGCCAACGCCTAAACCAGGAGTTGTATGTCCTTGAGAAAGATAGATGTAACACCTCAATGTTACATCTTGAAGAAGAATCACCACCCACGGGCCTTCGGATTCTGCTGAATATCCTTATTTCAGGATTTTCCCTTATTCACGGAAATGTTGTTTATACAGGATCTAACGCTTACACCAGGAGTTGTATGTCATTGAGAAAGATAGATGTAACACCTCAATGTTGCATCTTGAAGAAGAATCACCACCCGCGGGCCTTCATATTCTGCTGAATATTCTTATTTTAGGATTTTTTCCTAATTTCAGGAAATGCTATTTCTGGAGGAGCTAACGCCTAAACCAAGAGTTGCATGTCCTCGAGAAAGATAGATGTAACACCTCAATGTTGCATCTTGAAGAAGAATCACCACCTGCGGGCCTTCGGATTCTGCTGAATATCCTTATTTAAGGATTTTTCCTTATTTCAGGAAATGCTGTTTCTGGAGGAGCCAACGCCTAAACCAGGAGTTGTATGTCCTTGTGAAAGATAGATGTAACACCTCAATGTTGCATCTTGAAGAAGAATCACCACCGGCGGGCCTTCAGATTCTGCTGAATATCCTTATTTCAGGATTTTTTCCTTATTTCAGGAAATGCTGTTTCTGGAGGAGCTAACGCCTAAACTAGGAGTTGTATGTCCTTGAGAAAGATAGATGTAACACCTAAATGTTGCATCTTTAAGAAGAATCACTACCCGCAGGCCTTCAGATTCTGCTGAATATATTTTAGGATTTTTTCCTTATTTCAGGAAATGCTGTTTCTGGAGGAGCTAACGCCTAAACCAGGAGTTGTATGTCCTTGAGAAAGATAGATGTAACACCTCAATGTTGAATCTTGAAGAAGAACCACCACCCGCGGGCCTTCAGATTTTATTGAATATCCTTATTTCAGGATTTTCCCTTATTCTAGGAAATGTTGTTTATAGAGGATCTAACGCCTACACCAGGAGTTGTATGTCCTTGAGAAAGATAGATGTAACACCTCAATGCTGCATGTTGAAGAAGAATCACCACCTGCGGGCCTTCAGATTCTGCTGAATATCCTTATTTAAGGATTTTTCCTTATTTCAGGAAATGTTGTTTCTGGAGGAGCCAACGCCTAAACCAGGAGTTGTATGTCCTTGAGAAAGATAGATGTAACACCTCAATGTTACATCTTGAAGAAGAATCACCACCCACGGGCCTTCGGATTCTGCTGAATATCCTTATTTCAGGATTTTCCCTTATTCACGGAAATGTTGTTTATACAGGATCTAACGCTTACACCAGGAGTTGTATGTCATTGAGAAAGATAGATGTAACACCTCAATGTTGCATCTTGAAGAAGAACCACCACCCGCGGGCCTTCAGATTTTATTGAATATCCTTATTTCAGGATTTTCCCTTATTCTAGGAAATGTTGTTTATAGAGGATCTAACGCCTACACCAGGAGTTGTATGTCCTTGAGAAAGATAGATGTAACACCTCAATGGTGCATGTTGAAGAAGAATCACCACCTGCGGGCCTTCAGATTTTGCTGAATATCCTTATTTCAGGATTTTCCCTTATTCAAGGAAATGTTGTTTTTAGAGGATCTAACGCCTACACTAGGAGTTGTATGTCCTTAAGAAAGATAGATGTAACACCTCAATGTTGAATCTTGAAGAAGAATCACCACCCGCAGGCCTTCGGATTCTGCTGAATATCCTTATTTAAGGATTTTTCCTTATTTCAGGAAATGCTGTTTCTAGAGGAGCCAACGCCTAAACCAGTAGTTGTATGTCCTTGAGAAAGATAGATGTAACACCTCAATGTTACATCTTGAAGAAGAATCACCACCCACGGGCCTTCGGATTCTGCTGAATATCCTTATTTCAGGATTTTCCCTTATTCACGGAAATGTTGTTTATAGAGGATCAAACGCTTACACCAGGAGTTGTATGTCATTGAGAAAGATAGATGTAACACCTCAATGTTGCATCTTGAAGAAGAATCACCACCCGCGGGCCTTCAGATTCTGCTGAATATCCTTATTTCAGGATTTTTTCCTTATTTCAGGAAATGCTGTTTCTGGAGGAGCTAACGCCTAAAACAGGAGTTGTATGTCCTTGAGAAAGATAGATGTAACACCTAAATGTTCCATCTTGAAGAAAAATCACTACCCGCAGGCCTTCAGATTCTGCTGAATATATTTTAGGATTTTTTCCTTATTTCAGGAAATGCTGTTTTTGGAGGAGCTAACGCCTAAACCAGGAGTTGTATGTCCTTGAGAAAGATAGACGTAACACCTCAATGTTGCATCTTGAAGAAGAATAACCACCTGCGGGCCTTCGGATTCTGCTGAATATCCTTATTTAAGGATTTTTCCTTATTTTTGGAAATGTTGTTTCTGGAGGAGCTAACGCCTAAACCAGGAGTTGTATGTCCTTGAGAAAGATAGATGTAACACCTAAATGTTGCATCTTGAAGAAGAATCACCACCCGCAGGCCTTCAGATTCTGCTGAATATATTTCAGGATTTTTTCCTTATTTCAGGAAATGCTGTTTCTGGAGGAGCTAACGCCTAAACCAGGAGTTGTATGTCCTTGAGAAAGATAGATGTAACACCTCAATGTTGCCTCTTGAAGAAGAATCACCACCCGCGGGCCTTCGGATTCTGCTGAATATCCTTATTTCAGGATTTTCCCTTATTCCAGGAAATGTTGTTTTTAGAGGATCTAACGCCTACACCAGGAGTTGTATGTCCTTAAGAAAGATAGATGTAACATCTCAATGTTGAATCTTGAAGAAGAATCACCACCCGCAGGCCTTCGGATTCTGCTGAATATCCTTATTTAAGGATTTTTCCTTATTTCAGGAAATGTTGTTTCTGGAGGAGCCAACGCCTAAACCAGGAGTTGTATGTCCTTGAGAAAGATAGATGTAACACCTCAATGTTACATCTTGAAGAAGAATCACCACCCACGGGCCTTCGGATTCTGCTGAATATCCTTATTTCAGGATTTTCCCTTATTCACGGAAATGTTGTTTATACAGGATCTAACGCTTACACCAGGAGTTGTATGTCATTGAGAAAGATAGATGTAACACCTCAATGTTGCATCTTGAAGAAGAATCACCACCCGCGGGCCTTCAGATTCTGCTGAATATCCTTATTTCAGGATTTTTTCCTTATTTCAGGAAATGCTGTTTCTGGAGGAGCTAACGCCTAAAACAGGAGTTGTATGTCCTTGAGAAAGATAGATGTAACACCTAAATGTTCCATCTTGAAGAAAAATCACTACCCGCAGGCCTTCAGATTCTGCTGAATATATTTTAGGATTTTTTCCTTATTTCAGGAAATGCTGTTTTTGGAGGAGCTAACGCCTAAACCAGGAGTTGTATGTCCTTGAGAAAGATAGACGTAACACCTCAATGTTGCATCTTGAAGAAGAATAACCACCTGCGGGCCTTCGGATTCTGCTGAATATCCTTATTTAAGGATTTTTCCTTATTTTTGGAAATGTTGTTTCTGGAGGAGCTAACGCCTAAACCAGGAGTTGTATGTCCTTGAGAAAGATAGATGTAACACCTAAATGTTGCATCTTGAAGAAGAATCACCACCCGCAGGCCTTCAGATTCTGCTGAATATATTTCAGGATTTTTTCCTTATTTCAGGAAATGCTGTTTCTGGAGGAGCTAACGCCTAAACCAGGAGTTGTATGTCCTTGAGAAAGATAGATGTAACACCTCAATGTTGCCTCTTGAAGAAGAATCACCACCCGCGGGCCTTCGGATTCTGCTGAATATCCTTATTTCAGGATTTTCCCTTATTCCAGGAAATGTTGTTTTTAGAGGATCTAACGCCTACACCAGGAGTTGTATGTCCTTAAGAAAGATAGATGTAACATCTCAATGTTGAATCTTGAAGAAGAATCACCACCCGCAGGCCTTCGGATTCTGCTGAATATCCTTATTTAAGGATTTTTCCTTATTTCAGGAAATGTTGTTTCTGGAGGAGCCAACGCCTAAACCAGGAGTTGTATGTCCTTGAGAAAGATAGATGTAACACCTCAATGTTACATCTTGAAGAAGAATCACCACCCACGGGCCTTCGGATTCTGCTGAATATCCTTATTTCAGGATTTTCCCTTATTCACGGAAATGTTGTTTATACAGGATCTAACGCTTACACCAGGAGTTGTATGTCATTGAGAAAGATAGATGTAACACCTCAATGTTGCATCTTGAAGAAGAATCACCACCCGCGGGCCTTCATATTCTGCTGAATATTCTTATTTTAGGATTTTTTCCTAATTTCAGGAAATGCTATTTCTGGAGGAGCTAACGCCTAAACCAAGAGTTGCATGTCCTCGAGAAAGATAGATGTAACACCTCAATGTTGCATCTTGAAGAAGAATCACCACCTGCGGGCCTTCGGATTCTGCTGAATATCCTTATTTAAGGATTTTTCCTTATTTCAGGAAATGCTGTTTCTGGAGGAGCCAACGCCTAAACCAGGAGTTGTATGTCCTTGTGAAAGATAGATGTAACACCTCAATGTTGCATCTTGAAGAAGAATCACCACCGGCGGGCCTTCAGATTCTGCTGAATATCCTTATTTCAGGATTTTTTCCTTATTTCAGGAAATGTTGTTTCTGGAGGAGCTAACGCCTAAACTAGGAGTTGTATGTCCTTGAGAAAGATAGATGTAACACCTAAATGTTGCATCTTTAAGAAGAATCACTACCCGCAGGCCTTCAGATTCTGCTGAATATATTTTAGGATTTTTTCCTTATTTCAGGAAATGCTGTTTCTGGAGGAGCTAACGCCTAAACCAGGAGTTGTATGTCCTTGAGAAAGATAGATGTAACACCTCAATGTTGAATCTTGAAGAAGAACCACCACCCGCGGGCCTTCAGATTTTATTGAATATCCTTATTTCAGGATTTTCCCTTATTCTAGGAAATGTTGTTTATAGAGGATCTAACGCCTACACCAGGAGTTGTATGTCCTTGAGAAAGATAGATGTAACACCTCAATGCTGCATGTTGAAGAAGAATCACCACCTGCGGGCCTTCAGATTCTGCTGAATATCCTTATTTCAGGATTTTCCCTTATTCCAGGAAATGTTGTTTTTAGAGGATCTAACGCCTACACCAGGAGTTGTATGTCCTTAAGAAAGATAGATGTAACACCTCAATGTTGAATCTTGAAGAAGAATCACCACCCGCAGGCCTTCGGATTCTGCTGAATATCCTTATTTAAGGATTTTTCCTTATTTCAGGAAATGCTGTTTCTAGAGGAGCCAACGCCTAAACCAGTAGTTGTATGTCCTTGAGAAAGATAGATGTAACACCTCAATGTTACATCTTGAAGAAGAATCACCACCCACGGGCCTTCGGATTCTGCTGAATATCCTTATTTCAGGATTTTCCCTTATTCACGGAAATGTTGTTTATACAGGATCTAACGCTTACACCAGGAGTTGTATGTCATTGAGAAAGATAGATGTAACACCTCAATGTTGCATCTTGAAGAAGAATCACCACCCGCGGGCCTTCATATTCTGCTGAATATCCTTATTTTAGGATTTTTTCCTAATTTCAGGAAATGCTGTTTCTGGAGGAGCTAACGCCTAAACCAAGAGTTGCATGTCCTCGAGAAAGATAGATGTAACACCTCAATGTTGCATCTTGAAGAAGAATCACCACCTGCGGGCCTTCGGATTCTGCTGAATATCCTTATTTAAGGATTTTTCCTTATTTCAGGAAATGCTGTTTCTGGAGGAGCCAACGCCTAAACCAGGAGTTGTATGTCCTTGTGAAAGATAGATGTAACACCTCAATGTTGCATCTTGAAGAAGAATCAACACCCGCGGGCCTTCGGATTCTGCTGAATATCCTTATTTCAGGATTTTCCCTTATTCCAGGAAATGTTGTTTTTAGAGGATCTAACGCCTACACCAGGAGTTGTATGTCCTTAAGAAAGATAGATGTAACACCTCAATGTTGAATCTTGAAGAAGAATCACCACCCGCAGGACTTCGGATTCTGCTGAATATCCTTATTTAAGGATTTTTCCTTATTTCAGGAAATGCTGTTTCTGGAGGAGCCAACGCCTAAACCAGGAGTTTTATGTCCTTGAGAAAGATAGATGTAACACCTCAATGTTACATCTTGAAGAAGAATCACCACCCACGGGCCTTCGGATTCTGCTGAATATCCTTATTTCAGGATTTTCCCTTATTCACGGAAATGTTGTTTATACAGGATCTAACGCTTACACCAGGAGATGTATGTCATTGAGAAAGATAGATGTAACACCTCAATGTTGCATCTTGAAGAAGAATCACCACCCGTGGGCCTTCAGATTCTGCTGAATATCCTTATTTTAGGATTTTTTCCTAATTTCAGGAAATGCTGTTTCTGGAGGAGCTAACGCCTAAACCAAGAGTTGCATGTCCTCGAGAAAGATAGATGCAACACCTCAATGTTGCATCTTGAAGAAGAATCACCACCTGCGGGCCTTCGGATTCTGCTGAATATCCTTATTTAAGGATTTTTCCTTATTTCAGGAAATGCTGTTTCTGAAGGAGCCAATGCCTAAACCAGGAGTTGCATGTCCTCGAGAAAGATAGATGTAACACCTCAATGTTGCATCTTGAAGAAGAATAACCACCTGCGGGCCTTCGGATCCTGCTGAATATCCTTATTTAAGGATTTTTCCTTATTTTTGGAAATGTTGTTTCTGGAGGAGCTAACGCCTAAACCAGGAGTTGTATATCCTTGAGAAAGATAGATGTAACACCTAAATGTTGCATCTTGAAGAAGAATCACCACCCGCAGGCCTTCTGATTCTGCTGAATATATTTCAGGATTTTTTCCTTATTTCAGGAAATGCTGTTTCTGGAGGAGCTAACGCCTAAACCAGGAGTTGTATGTCCTTGAGAAAGATAGATGTAACACCTCAATGTTACATCTTGAAGAAGAATCACCACCCACGGGCCTTCGGATTCTGCTGAATATCCTTATTTTAGGATTTTTTTCCTAATTGCAGGAAATGCTGTTTCTGGTGGAGCTAACGCCTAAACCAAGAGTTGCATGTCCTCGAGAAAGATAGATGTAACACCTCAATGTTGCATCTTGAAGAAGAATCACCACCTGCGGCCCTTCGGATTCTGCTGAATATCCTTATTTAAGGATTTTTCCTTATTTCAGGAAATGCTGTTTCTGGAGGAGCTAACGCCTAAACTAGGAGTTGTATGTCCTTGAGAAAGATAGATGTAACACCTAAATGTTGCATCTTGAAGAAGAATCACTACCCGCAGGCCTTCAGATTCTGCTGAATATATTTTAGGATTTTTTCCTTATTTCAGGAAATGCTGTTTCTGGAGGAGCTAACGCCTAAACCAGGAGTTGTATGTCCTTGAGAAAGATAGATGTAACACCTCAATGTTGCCTCTTGAAGAAGAATCACCACCCGCGGGCCTTCGGATTCTGCTAAATATCCTTATTTCAGGATTTTCCCTTATTCCAGGAAATGTTGTTTTTAGAGGATCTAACGCCTACACCAGGAGTTGTATGTCCTTGAGAAAGATAGATGTAACACCTCAATGTTGCATCTTGAAGAAGAATCACCACCCGCAGGCCTTCGGATTCTGCTGAATATCCTTATTTAAGGATTTTTCCTTATTTCAGGAAATGCTGTTTCTGGAGGAGCCAACGCCTAAACCAGGAGTTGTATGTCCTTGAGAAAGATAGATGTAACACCTCAATGTTGCATCTTGAAGAAGAATCACCACCCACGGGCCTTCGGATTATACTGCATATCCTTATTTCAGGATTTTCCCTTATTCACGGAAATGTTGTTTATACAGGATCTAACGCCTACACCAGGAGTTGTATGTCATTGAGAAAGATAGATGTAACACCTCAATGTTGCATCTAGAAGAAGAACTACCACCCGCGGGCCTTCAGATTTTATTGAATATCCTTATTTCAGGATTTTCCCTTATTCTAGGAAATGTTGTTTATTGAGGATCTAACGCCTACACCAGGAGTTGTATGTCCTTGAGAAAGATAGATGTAACACCTCAATGTTGCATCTTGAAGAAGAATAACCACCTGCGGGCCTTCGGATCCTGCTGAATATCCTTATTTAAGGATTTTTCCTTATTTTTGGAAATGTTGTTTCTGGAGGAGCTAACGCCTAAACCAGGAGTTGTATATCCTTGAGAAAGATAGATGTAACACCTAAATGTTGCATCTTGAAGAAGAATCACCACCCGCAGGCCTTCAGATTCTGCTGAATATATTTCAGGATTTTTTCCTTATTTCAGGAAATGTTGTTTCTGGAGGAGCTAACGCCTAAACCAGGAGTTGTATGTCCTTGAGAAAGATAGATGTAACACCTCAATGTTACATCTTGAAGAAGAATCACCACCCACGGGCCTTCGGATTCTGCTGAATATCCTTATTTTAGGATTTTTTCCTAATTGCAGGAAATGCTGTTTCTGGAGGAGCTAACGCCTAAACCAAGAGTTGCATGTCCTCGAGAAAGATAGATGTAACACCTCAATGTTGCATCTTGAAGAAGAATCACCACCTGCGGCCCTTCGGATTCTGCTGAATATCCTTATTTAAGGATTTTTCCTTATTTCAGGAAATGCTGTTTCTGGAGGAGCTAACGCCTAAACTAGGAGTTGTATGTCCTTGAGAAAGATAGATGTAACACCTAAATGTTGCATCTTGAAGAAGAATCACTACCCGCAGGCCTTCAGATTCTGCTGAATATATTTTAGGATTTTTTCCTTATTTCAGGAAATGCTGTTTCTGGAGGAGCCAACGCCTAAACCAGGAGTTGTATGTCCTTGAGAAAGATAGATGTAACACCTCAATGTTGCATCTTGAAGAAGAATCACCACCCACGGGCCTTCGGATTATACTGCATATCCTTATTTCAGGATTTTCCCTTATTCACGGAAATGTTGTTTATACAGGATCTAACGCCTACACCAGGAGTTGTATGTCATTGAGAAAGATAGATGTAACACCTCAATGTTGCATCTAGAAGAAGAACTACCACCCGCGGGCCTTCAGATTTTATTGAATATCCTTATTTCAGGATTTTCCCTTATTCTAGGAAATGTTGTTTATTGAGGATCTAACGCCTACACCAGGAGTTGTATGTCCTTGAGAAAGATAGATGTAACACCTCAATGTTGCATCTTGAAGAAGAATAACCACCTGCGGGCCTTCGGATCCTGCTGAATATCCTTATTTAAGGATTTTTCCTTATTTTTGGAAATGTTGTTTCTGGAGGAGCTAACGCCTAAACCAGGAGTTGTATATCCTTGAGAAAGATAGATGTAACACCTAAATGTTGCATCTTGAAGAAGAATCACCACCCGCAGGCCTTCAGATTCTGCTGAATATATTTCAGGATTTTTTCCTTATTTCAGGAAATGTTGTTTCTGGAGGAGCTAACGCCTAAACCAGGAGTTGTATGTCCTTGAGAAAGATAGATGTAACACCTCAATGTTACATCTTGAAGAAGAATCACCACCCACGGGCCTTCGGATTCTGCTGAATATCCTTATTTTAGGATTTTTTCCTAATTGCAGGAAATGCTGTTTCTGGAGGAGCTAACGCCTAAACCAAGAGTTGCATGTCCTCGAGAAAGATAGATGTAACACCTCAATGTTGCATCTTGAAGAAGAATCACCACCTGCGGCCCTTCGGATTCTGCTGAATATCCTTATTTAAGGATTTTTCCTTATTTCAGGAAATGCTGTTTCTGGAGGAGCTAACGCCTAAACTAGGAGTTGTATGTCCTTGAGAAAGATAGATGTAACACCTAAATGTTGCATCTTGAAGAAGAATCACTACCCGCAGGCCTTCAGATTCTGCTGAATATATTTTAGGATTTTTTCCTTATTTCAGGAAATGCTGTTTCTGGAGGAGCTAACGCCTAAACTAGGAGTTGTATGTCCTTGAGAAAGATAGATGTAACACCTCAATGTTGCCTCTTGAAGAAGAATCACCACCCGCGGGCCTTCGGATTCTGCTAAATATCCTTATTTCAGGATTTTCCCTTATTCCAGGAAATGTTGTTTTTAGAGGATCTAACGCCTACACCAGGAGTTGTATGTCCTTCAGAAAGATAGATGTAACACCTCAATGTTGCATCTTGAAGAAGAATCACCACCCGCAGGCCTTCGGATTCTGCTGAATATCCTTATTTAAGGATTTTTCCTTATTTCAGGAAATGCTGTTTCTGGAGGAGCCAACGCCTAAACCAGGAGTTGTATGTCCTTGAGAAAGATAGATGTAACACCTCAATGTTGCATCTTGAAGAAGAATCACCACCCACGGGTCTTCGGATTATACTGCATATCCTTATTTCAGGATTTTCCCTTATTCACGGAAATGTTGTTTATACAGGATCTAACGCCTACACCAGGAGTTGTATGTCATTGAGAAAGATAGATGTAACACCTCAATGTTGCATCTTGAAGAAGAACTACCACCCGCGGGCCTTCAGATTTTATTGTATATCCTTATTTCAGGATTTTCCCTTATTCTAGGAAATGTTGTTTATTGAGGATCTAACGCCTACACCAGGAGTTGTATGTCCTTGAGAAAGATAGATGTAACACCTCAATGCTGCATGTTGAAGAAGAATCACCACCTGCGGGCCTTCAGATTCTGCTGAATATCCTTATTTCAGGATTTTTCCTTATTTCAGGAAATGCTGTTTCTGGAGGAGCCAACGCCTAAACCAAGAGTTGCATGTCCTCGAGAAAGATAGATGTAACACCTCAATGATGCATCTTGAAGAAGAATCACCACCTGCGGGCCTTCGGATTCTGCTGAATATCCTTATTTAAGGATTTTTCCTTATTTCAGGAAATGCTGTTTCTGGAGGAGCCAACGCCTAAACCAGGAGTTGTATGTCCTTGAGAAAGATAGATGTAACACCTCAATGTTGCATCTTGAAGAAGAATCACCACCCACGGGCCTTCGGATTATACTGCATATCCTTATTTCAGGATTTTCCCTTATTCACGGAAATGTTGTTTATACAGGATCTAACGCCTACACCAGGAGTTGTATGTCATTGAGAAAGATAGATGTAACACCTCAATGTTGCATCTTGAAGAAGAACCACCACCCGCGGGCCTTCAGATTTTATTGAATATCCTTATTTCAGGATTTTCCCTTATTCTAGGAAATGTTGTTTATAGAGGATCTAACGCCTACACCAGGAGTTGTATGTCCTTGAGAAAGATAGATGTAACACCTCAATGCTGCATGTTGAAGAAGAATCACCACCTGCGGGCCTTCAGATTCTGCTGAATATCCTTATTTCAGGATTTTTCCTTATTTCAGGAAATGCTGTTTCTGGAGGAGCCAACGCCTAAACCAAGAGTTGCATGTCCTCGAGAAAGATAGATGTAACACCTCAATGATGCATCTTGAAGAAGAATCACCACCTGCGAGCCTTCAGATTCTGTTGAATATCCTTATTTCAGGATTTTTCCTTATTTCAGGAAATGCTGTTTCTGGAGGAGCTAACGCCTAAACCAAGAGTTCCATGTCCTCGAGAAAGATAGATGTAACACCTCAATGTTGCATCTTGAAGAAGAATCACCACCCGCGGGCCTTCAGATTCTGCTGAATATCCTTATTTCAGGATTTTTTCCTTATTTCAGGAAATGTTGTTTCTGGAGGAGCTAACGCCTAAACCAGGAGTTGTATATCCTTGAGAAAGATAGATGTAACACCTAAATGTTGCATCTTGAAGAAGAATCACTACCCGCAGGCCTTCAGATTCTGCTGAATATCCTTATTTAAGGATTTTCCCTTATTCCAGGAAATGTTGTTTTTAGAGGATCTAACGCCTACACCAGGAGTTGTATGTCCTTGAGAAAGATAGATGTAACACCTCAATGCTGCATGTTGAAGAAGAATCACCACCTGCGGGCCTTCAGATTCTGTTGAATATCCTTATTTCAGGATTTTTCCTTATTTCAGGAAATGCTGTTTCTGGAGGAGCCAACGCATAAACCAGGAGTTGTATGTCCTTGAGAAAGATAGATGTAACACCTCAATGTTGCATCTTGAAGAAGAATCACCACCCACGGGCCTTCGGATTATACTGCATATCCTTATTTCAGGATTTTCTCTTATTCACGGAAATGTTGTTTATACAGGATCTAACGCCTACACCAGGAGTTGTATGTCATTGAGAAAGATAGATGTAACACCTCAATGTTGCATCTTGAAGAAGAACTACCACCCGCGGGCCTTCAGATTTTATTGAATATCCTTATTTCAGGATTTTCCCTTATTCTAGGAAATGTTGTTTATTAAGGATCTAACGCCTACACCAGGAGTTGTATGTCCTTGAGAAAGATAGATGTAACACCTCAATGCTGCATGTTGAAGAAGAATCACCACCTGCGGGCCTTCCGATTCTGCTGAATATCCTTATTTCAGGATTTTTCCTTATTTCAGGAAATGCTGTTTCTGGAGGAGCCAACGCCTAAACCAAGAGTTGCATGTCCTCGAGAAAGATAGATGTAACACCTCAATGATGCATCTTGAAGAAGAATCACCACCTGCGGGCCTTCGGATTCTGCTGAATATCCTTATTTAAGGATTTTTCCTTATTTCAGGAAATGCTGTTTCTGGAGGAGCCAACGCCTAAACCAGGAGTTGTATGTCCTTGAGAAAGATAGATGTAACACCTCAATGTTGCATCTTGAAGAAGAATCACCACCCGCGGGCCTTCAGATTCTGCTGAATATCCTTATTTCAGGATTTTTTCCTTATTTCAGGAAATGCTGTCTCTGGAGGAGCTAACGCCTAAACCAGGAGTTGTATGTCCTTGAGAAAGATAGATGTAACACCTAAATGTTGCATCTTGAAGAAGAATCACTACCCGCAGGCCTTCAGATTCTGCTGAATATCCTTATTTAAGGATTTTCCCTTATTCCAGGAAATGTTGTTTTTAGAGGATCTAACGCCTACACCAGGAGTTGTATGTCCCTGAGAAAGATAGATGTAACACCTCAATACTGCATGTTGAAGAAGAATCACCACCTGCGGGCCTTCAGATTCTGTTGAATATCCTTATTTCAGGATTTTTCCTTATTTCAGGAAATGCTGTTTCTGGAGGAGCTAACGCCTAAACCAAGAGTTCCATGTCCTCGAGAAAGATAGATGTAACACCTCAATGTTGCATCTTGAAGAAGAATCACCACCTGCGGGCCTTCAGATTCTGCTGAATATCCTTATTTAAGGATTTTTCCTTATTTCAGGAAATGTTGTTTCTGGAGGAGCCAACGCCTAAACCAGGAGTTGTATGTCCTTGAGAAAGATAGATGTAACACCTCAATGTTGCATCTTGAAGAAGAATCACCACCTGCGGGCCTTCAGATTCTGCTGAATATCCTTATTTCAGGATTTTTTCCTTAATTCAGGAAATGCAGTTTCTGGAGGAGCTAACGCCTAAACCAGGAGTTGTATGTCCTTGAGAAAGATAGATGTAACACCTAAATGTTGCATCTTGAAGAAGAATCACTACCCGCAGGCCTTCAGATTCTGCTGAATATCCTTATTTAAGGATTTTCCCTTATTCCAGGAAATGTTGTTTTTAGAGGATCTAACGCCTACACCAGGAGTTGTATGTCCTTGAGAAAGATTGATGTAACACCTCAATGCTGGATGTTGAAGAAGAATCACCACCTGCGGGCCTTCAGATTCTGCTGAATATCCTTATTTCAGGATTTTTCCTTATTTCAGGAAATGCTGTTTCTGGAGGAGCTAACGCCTAAACCAAGAGTTCCATGTCCTCGAGAAAGATAGATGTAACACCTCAATGTTGCATCTTGAAGAAGAATCACCACCTGCGGGCCTTCGGATTCTGCTGAATATCCTTATTTAAGGATTTTTCCTTATTTTAGGAAATGTTGTTTCTGGAGGAGCTAACGCCTAAACCAAGAGTTGTATGTCCTTGAGAAAGATAGATGTAACACCTCAATGTTGCATCTTGAAGAAGAATCACCACCCGCAGGCCTTCAGATTATGCTGAATATCCTTATTTCAAGATTTTTCCTTATTTCAGGAAATGCTGTTTCTGGAGGAGCTAACGCCTAAACCAAGAGTTGCATGTCCTCGAGAAAGATAGATGTAACACCTCAATGTTACATCTTGAAGAAGAATAACCACATGCGGGCCTTCGGATTCTGCTGAATATCCTTATTTAAGGATTTTTCCTTATTTTTGGAAATGTTGTTTCTGGAGGAGCTAACGCCTAAACCAGGAGTTGTATGTCCTTGAGAAAGATAGATGTAACACCTAAATGTTGCATCTTGAAGAAGAATCACCACCCGCAGGCCTTCAGATTCTGCTGAATATATTTCAGGATTTTTTCCTTATTTCAGGAAATGCTGTTTCTGGAGGAGCTAACGCCTAAACCAGGAGTTGTATGTCCTTGAGAAAGATAGATGTAACACCTCAATGTTGCCTCTTGAAGAAGAATCACCACCCGCGGGCCTTTGGATTCTGCTGAATATCCTTATTTCAGGATTTTCCCTTATTCCAGGAAATGTTGTTTTTAGAGGATCTAACGCCTACACCAGGAGTTGTATGTCCTTAAGAAAGATAGATGTAACACCTCAATGTTGAATCTTGAAGAAGAATCACCACCCGCAGGCCTTCGGATTCTGCTGAATATCCAAATTTAAGGATTTTTCCTTATTTCAGGAAATGCTGATTCTGGAGGAGCCAACGCCTAAACCAGGAGTTGTATGTCCTTGAGAAAGATAGATGTAACACCTCAATGTTACATCTTGAAGAAGAATCACCACCCGCGGGCCTTCAGATTCTGCTGAATATCCTTATTTCAGGATTTTTTCCTTATTTCAGGAAATGCTGTCTCTGGAGGAGCTAACGCCTAAACCAGGAGTTGTATGTCCTTGAGAAAGATAGATGTAACACCTAAATGTTGCATCTTGAAGAAGAATCACTACCCGCAGGCCTTCAGATTCTGCTGAATATCCTTATTTAAGGATTTTCCCTTATTCCAGGAAATGTTGTTTTTAGAGGATCTAACGCCTACACCAGGAGTTGTATGTCCTTGAGAAAGATAGATGTAACACCTCAATACTGCATGTTGAAGAAGAATCACCACCTGCGGGCCTTCAGATTCTGTTGAATATCCTTATTTCAGGATTTTTCCTTATTTCAGGAAATGCTGTTTCTGGAGGAGCTAACGCCTAAACCAAGAGTTCCATGTCCTCGAGAAAGATAGATGTAACACCTCAATGTTGCATCTTGAAGAAGAATCACCACCCGCGGGCCTTCAGATTCTGCTGAATATCCTTATTTCAGGATTTTTTCCTTATTTCAGGAAATGTTGTTTCTGGAGGAGCTAACGCCTAAACCAGGAGTTGTATATCCTTGAGAAAGATAGATGTAACACCTAAATGTTGCATCTTGAAGAAGAATCACTACCCGCAGGCCTTCAGATTCTGCTGAATATCCTTATTTAAGGATTTTCCCTTATTCCAGGAAATGTTGTTTTTAGAGGATCTAACGCCTACACCAGGAGTTGTATGTCCTTGAGAAAGATAGATGTAACACCTCAATGCTGCATGTTGAAGAAGAATCACCACCTGCGGGCCTTCAGATTCTGTTGAATATCCTTATTTCAGGATTTTTCCTTATTTCAGGAAATGCTGTTTCTGGAGGAGCCAACGCATAAACCAGGAGTTGTATGTCCTTGAGAAAGATAGATGTAACACCTCAATGTTGCATCTTGAAGAAGAATCACCACCCACGGGCCTTCGGATTATACTGCATATCCTTATTTCAGGATTTTCTCTTATTCACGGAAATGTTGTTTATACAGGATCTAACGCCTACACCAGGAGTTGTATGTCATTGAGAAAGATAGATGTAACACCTCAATGTTGCATCTTGAAGAAGAACTACCACCCGCGGGCCTTCAGATTTTATTGAATATCCTTATTTCAGGATTTTACCTTATTCTAGGAAATGTTGTTTATTGAGGATCTAACGCCTACACCAGGAGTTGTATGTCCTTGAGAAAGATAGATGTAACACCTCAATGCTGCATGTTGAAGAAGAATCACCACCTGCGGGCCTTCAGATTCTGCTGAATATCCTTATTTCAGGATTTTTCCTTATTTCAGGAAATGCTGTTTCTGGAGGAGCCAACGCCTAAACCAAGAGTTGCATGTCCTCGAGAAAGATAGATGTAACACCTCAATGATGCATCTTGAAGAAGAATCACCACCTGCGGGCCTTCGGATTCTGCTGAATATCCTTATTTAAGGATTTTTCCTTATTTCAGGAAATGCTGTTTCTGGAGGAGCCAACGCCTAAACCAGGAGTTGTATGTCCTTGAGAAAGATAGATGTAACACCTCAATGTTGCATCTTGAAGAAGAATCACCACCCGCGGGCCTTCAGATTCTGCTGAATATCCTTATTTCAGGATTTTTTCCTTATTTCAGGAAATGCTGTCTCTGGAGGAGCTAACGCCTAAACCAGGAGTTGTATGTCCTTGAGAAAGATAGATGTAACACCTAAATGTTGCATCTTGAAGAAGAATCACTACCCGCAGGCCTTCAGATTCTGCTGAATATCCTTATTTAAGGATTTTCCCTTATTCCAGGAAATGTTGTTTTTAGAGGATCTAACGCCTACACCAGGAGTTGTATGTCCCTGAGAAAGATAGATGTAACACCTCAATACTGCATGTTGAAGAAGAATCACCACCTGCGGGCCTTCAGATTCTGTTGAATATCCTTATTTCAGGATTTTTCCTTATTTCAGGAAATGCTGTTTCTGGAGGAGCTAACGCCTAAACCAAGAGTTCCATGTCCTCGAGAAAGATAGATGTAACACCTCAATGTTGCATCTTGAAGAAGAATCACCACCTGCGGGCCTTCAGATTCTGCTGAATATCCTTATTTAAGGATTTTTCCTTATTTCAGGAAATGTTGTTTCTGGAGGAGCCAACGCCTAAACCAGGAGTTGTATGTCCTTGAGAAAGATAGATGTAACACCTCAATGTTGCATCTTGAAGAAGAATCACCACCCGCGGGCCTTCAGATTCTGCTGAATATCCTTATTTCAGGATTTTTTCCTTAATTCAGGAAATGCAGTTTCTGGAGGAGCTAACGCCTAAACCAGGAGTTGTATGTCCTTGAGAAAGATAGATGTAACATCTAAATGTTGCATCTTGAAGAAGAATCACTACCCGCAGGCCTTCAGATTCTGCTGAATATCCTTATTTAAGGATTTTCCCTTATTCCAGGAAATGTTGTTTTTAGAGGATCTAACGCCTACACCAGGAGTTGTATGTCCTTGAGAAAGATTGATGTAACACCTCAATGCTGCATGTTGAAGAAGAATCACCACCTGCGGGCCTTCAGATTCTGCTGAATATCCTTATTTCAGGATTTTTCCTTATTTCAGGAAATGCTGTTTCTGGAGGAGCTAACGCCTAAACCAAGAGTTCCATGTCCTCGAGAAAGATAGATGTAACACCTCAATGTTGCATCTTGAAGAAGAATCACCACCTGCGGGCCTTCGGATTCTGCTGAATATCCTTATTTAAGGATTTTTCCTTATTTTAGGAAATGTTGTTTCTGGAGGAGCTAACGCCTAAACCAAGAGTTGTATGTCCTTGAGAAAGATAGATGTAACACCTCAATGTTGCATCTTGAAGAAGAATCACCACCCGCAGGCCTTCAGATTATGCTGAATATCCTTATTTCAAGATTTTTCCTTATTTCAGGAAATGCTGTTTCTGGAGGAGCTAACGCCTAAACCAAGAGTTGCATGTCCTCGAGAAAGATAGATGTAACACCTCAATGTTACATCTTGAAGAAGAATAACCACATGCGGGCCTTCGGATTCTGCTGAATATCCTTATTTAAGGATTTTTCCTTATTTTTGGAAATGTTGTTTCTGGAGGAGCTAACGCCTAAACCAGGAGTTGTATGTCCTTGAGAAAGATAGATGTAACACCTAAATGTTGCATCTTGAAGAAGAATCACCACCCGCAGGCCTTCAGATTCTGCTGAATATATTTCAGGATTTTTTCCTTATTTCAGGAAATGCTGTTTCTGGAGGAGCTAACGCCTAAACCAGGAGTTGTATGTCCTTGAGAAAGATAGATGTAACACCTCAATGTTGCCTCTTGAAGAAGAATCACCACCCGCGGGCCTTTGGATTCTGCTGAATATCCTTATTTCAGGATTTTCCCTTATTCCAGGAAATGTTGTTTTTAGAGGATCTAACGCCTACACCAGGAGTTGTATGTCCTTAAGAAAGATAGATGTAACACCTCAATGTTGAATCTTGAAGAAGAATCACCACCCGCAGGCCTTCGGATTCTGCTGAATATCCAAATTTAAGGATTTTTCCTTATTTCAGGAAATGCTGATTCTGGAGGAGCCAACGCCTAAACCAGGAGTTGTATGTCCTTGAGAAAGATAGATGTAACACCTCAATGTTACATCTTGAAGAAGAATCACCACCCGCGGGCCTTCAGATTCTGCTGAATATCCTTATTTCAGGATTTTTTCCTTATTTCAGGAAATGCTGTCTCTGGAGGAGCTAACGCCTAAACCAGGAGTTGTATGTCCTTGAGAAAGATAGATGTAACACCTAAATGTTGCATCTTGAAGAAGAATCACTACCCGCAGGCCTTCAGATTCTGCTGAATATCCTTATTTAAGGATTTTCCCTTATTCCAGGAAATGTTGTTTTTAGAGGATCTAACGCCTACACCAGGAGTTGTATGTCCTTGAGAAAGATAGATGTAACACCTCAATACTGCATGTTGAAGAAGAATCACCACCTGCGGGCCTTCAGATTCTGTTGAATATCCTTATTTCAGGATTTTTCCTTATTTCAGGAAATGCTGTTTCTGGAGGAGCTAACGCCTAAACCAAGAGTTCCATGTCCTCGAGAAAGATAGATGTAACACCTCAATGTTGCATCTTGAAGAAGAATCACCACCTGCGGGCCTTTAGATTCTGCTGAATATCCTTATTTAAGGATTTTTCCTTATTTCAGGAAATGTTGTTTCTGGAGGAGCCAACGCCTAAACCAGGAGTTGTATGTCCTTGAGAAAGATAGATGTAACACCTCAATGTTGCATCTTGAAGAAGAATCACCACCCGCGGGCCTTCAGATTCTGCTGAATATCCTTATTTCAGGATTTTTTCCTTAATTCAGGAAATGCAGTTTCTGGAGGAGCTAACGCCTAAACCAGGAGTTGTATGTCCTTGAGAAAGATAGATGTAACACCTAAATGTTGCATCTTGAAGAAGAATCACTACCCGCAGGCCTTCAGATTCTGCTGAATATCCTTATTTAAGGATTTTCCCTTATTCCAGGAAATGTTGTTTTTAGAGGATCTAACGCCTACACCAGGAGTTGTATGTCCTTGAGAAAGATTGATGTAACACCTCAATGCTGCATGTTGAAGAAGAATCACCACCTGCGGGCCTTCAGATTCTGCTGAATATCCTTATTTCAGGATTTTTCCTTATTTCAGGAAATGCTGTTTCTGGAGGAGCTAACGCCTAAACCAAGAGTTCCATGTCCTCGAGAAAGATAGATGTAACACCTCAATGTTGCATCTTGAAGAAGAATCACCACCTGCGGGCCTTCGGATTCTGCTGAATATCCTTATTTAAGGATTTTTCCTTATTTTAGGAAATGTTGTTTCTGGAGGAGCTAACGCCTAAACCAAGAGTTGTATGTCC
Organism: Trifolium repens; assembly: GCA_030408175.1. Classification (NCBI taxonomy): domain Eukaryota; kingdom Viridiplantae; phylum Streptophyta; class Magnoliopsida; order Fabales; family Fabaceae; genus Trifolium; species Trifolium repens. The sequence continues at coordinate 33,775,665 of CP125838.1, read as the reverse complement.
TTGAGAAAGATAGATGTAACACCTCAATGTTGCATCTTGAAGAAGAATCACCACCCGCAGGCCTTCAGATTATGCTGAATATCCTTATTTCAAGATTTTTCCTTATTTCAGGAAATGCTGTTTCTGGAGGAGCTAACGCCTAAACCAAGAGTTGCATGTCCTCGAGAAAGATAGATGTAACACCTCAATGTTACATCTTGAAGAAGAATAACCACATGCGGGCCTTCGGATTCTGCTGAATATCCTTATTTAAGGATTTTTCCTTATTTTTGGAAATGTTGTTTCTGGAGGAGCTAACGCCTAAACCAGGAGTTGTATGTCCTTGAGAAAGATAGATGTAACACCTAAATGTTGCATCTTGAAGAAGAATCACCACCCGCAGGCCTTCAGATTCTGCTGAATATATTTCAGGATTTTTTCCTTATTTCAGGAAATGTTGTTTCTGGAGGAGCTAACGCCTAAACCAGGAGTTGTATGTCCTTGAGAAAGATAGATGTAACACCTCAATGTTGCCTCTTGAAGAAGAATCACCACCCGCGGGCCTTTGGATTCTGCTGAATATCCTTATTTCAGGATTTTCCCTTATTCCAGGAAATGTTGTTTTTAGAGGATCTAACGCCTACACCAGGAGTTGTATGTCCTTAAGAAAGATAGATGTAACACCTCAATGTTGAATCTTGAAGAAGAATCACCACCCGCAGGCCTTCGGATTCTGCTGAATATCCTTATTTAAGGATTTTTCCTTATTTCAGGAAATGCTGATTCTGGAGGAGCCAACGCCTAAACCAGGAGTTGTATGTCCTTGAGAAAGATAGATGTAACACCTCAATGTTACATCTTGAAGAAGAGTCACCACCCACGGGCCTTCGAATTCTGCTGAATATCCTTATTTCAGGATTTTCCCTTATTCACGGAAATGTTGTTTATACAGGATCTAACGCTTACACCAGGAGTTGTATGTCATTGAGAAAGATAGATGTAACACCTCAATGTTGCATCTTGAAGAAGAATCACCACCCGCGGGCCTTCAGATTCTGCTGAATATCCTTATTTTAGGATTTTTTCCTAATTTCAGGAAATGCTGTTTCTGGAGGAGCTAACGCCTAAACCAAGAGTTGCATGTCCTCGAGAAAGATAGATGTAACACCTCAATGTTGCATCTTGAAGAAGAATCACCACCTGCGGGCCTTCGGATTCTGCTGAATATCCTTATTTAAGGATTTTTCCTTATTACTGGAAATGCTGTTTCTGGAGGAGCCAACGCCTAAACCAGGAGTTGTATGTCCTTGAGAAAGATAGATGTAACACCTCAATGTTGCATCTTGAAGAAGAATCACCACCGGCGGGCCTTCAGATTCTGCTGAATATCCTTATTTCAGGATTTTTCGTTATTTCAGGAAATGCTGTTTCTGGAGGAGCTAACGCCTAAACCAAGAGTTCCATGTCCTCGAGAAAGATAGATGTAACACCTTAATGTTGCATCTTGAAGAAGAATCGCCACCTGCGGGCCTTCGGATTCTGCTGAATATCCTTATTTAAGGATTTTTCCTTATTTCAGGAAATGCTGTTTCTGGAGGAGCTAACGCCTAAACCAGGAGTTGTATGTCCTTGAGAAAGATAGATGTAACACCTAAATGTTGCATCTTGAAGAAGAATCACTACCCGCAGGCCTTCAGATTCTGCTGAATATCCTTATTTAAGGATTTTCCCTTATTCCAGGAAATGTTGTTTTTAGAGGATCTAACGCCTACACCAGGAGTTGTATGTCCTTGAGAAAGATTGATGTAACACCTCAATGCTGCATGTTGAAGAAGAATCACCACCTGCGGGCCTTCAGATTCTGCTGAATATCCTTATTTCAGGAAATGCTGTTTCTGGAGGAGCTAACGCCTAAACCAAGAGTTCCATGTCCTCGAGAAAGATAGATGTAACACCTCAATGTTGCTTCTTGAAGAAGAATCACCACCTGCGGGCCTTCGGATTCTGCTGAATATCCTTATTTAAGGATTTTTCCTTATTTTAGGAAATGTTGTTTCTGGAGGAGCTAACGCCTAAACCAAGAGTTGTATGTCCTTGAGAAAGATAGATGTAACACCTCAATGTTGCATCTTGAAGAAGAATCACCACCCGCAGGCCTTCAGATTATGCTGAATATATTTCATGATTTTTTCCTTATTTCAGGAAATGCTGTTTCTGGAGGAGCTAACGCCTAAACCAGGAGTTGTATGTCCTTGAGAAAGATAGATGTAACACCTCAATGTTGCATCTTGAAGAAGAATCACTACCCGCAGGCCTTCAGATTCTGCTGAATATCCTTATTTAAGGATTTTCCCTTATTCCAGGAAATGTTGTTTTTAGAGGATCTAACGCCTACACCAGGAGTTGTATGTCCTTGGGAAAGATTGATGTAACACCTCAATGCTGCATGTTGAAGAAGAATCACCACCTGCGGGCCTTCAGATTCTGCTGAATATCCTTATTTCAGGATTTTTCCTTATTTCAGGAAATGCTGTTTCTGGAGGAGCTAACGCCTAAACCAAGAGTTCCATGTCCTCGAGAAAGATAGATGTAACACCTCAATGTTGCATCTTGAAGAAGAATCACCAGCTGCGGGCCTTCGGATTCTGCTGAATATCCTTATTTAAGGATTTTTCCTTATTTTAGGAAATGTTGTTTCTGGAGGAGTTAACGCCTAAACCAAGAGTTGTATGTCCTTGAGAAAGATAGATGTAACACCTCAATGTTGCATCTTGAAGAAGAATCACCACCCGCAGGCCTTCAGATTATGCTGAATATCCTTATTTCAAGATTTTTCCTTATTTCAGGAAATGCTGTTTCTGGAGGAGCTAACGCCTAAACCAAGAGTTGCATGTCCTCGAGAAAGATAGATGTAACACCTCAATGTTACATCTTGAAGAAGAATAACCACATGCGGGCCTTCGGATTCTGCTGAATATCCTTATTTAAGGATTTTTCCTTATTTTTGGAAATGTTGTTTCTGGAGGAGCTAACGCCTAAACCAGGAGTTGTATGTCCTTGAGAAAGATAGATGTAACACCTAAATATTGCATCTTGAAGAAGAATCACCACCCGCAGGCCTTCAGATTCTGCTGAATATATTTCAGGATTTTTTCCTAATTTCAGGAAATGTTGTTTCTGGAGGAGCTAACGCCTAAACCAGGAGTTGTATGTCCTTGAGAAAGATAGATGTAACACCTCAATGTTGCCTCTTGAAGAAGAATCACCACCCGCGGGCCTTTGGATTCTGCTGAATATCCTTATTTCAGGATTTTCCCTTATTCCAGGAAATGTTGTTTTTAGAGGATCTAACGCCTACACCAGGAGTTGTATGTCCTTAAGAAAGATAGATGTAACACCTCAATGTTGAATCTTGAAGAAGAATCACCACCCGCAGGCCTTCGGATTCTGCTGAATATCCTTATTTAAGGATTTTTCCTTATTTCAGGAAATGCTGATTCTGGAGGAGCCAACGCCTAAACCAGGAGTTGTATGTCCTTGAGAAAGATAGATGTAACACCTCAATGTTACATCTTGAAGAAGAGTCACCACCCACGGGCCTTCGAATTCTGCTGAATATCCTTATTTCAGGATTTTCCCTTATTCACGGAAATGTTGTTTATACAGGATCTAACGCTTACACCAGGAGTTGTATGTCATTGAGAAAGATAGATGTAACACCTCAATGTTGCATCTTGAAGAAGAATCACCACCCGCGGGCCTTCAGATTCTGCTGAATATCCTTATTTTAGGATTTTTTCCTAATTTCAGGAAATGCTGTTTCTGGAGGAGCTAACGCCTAAACCAAGAGTTGCATGTCCTCGAGAAAGATAGATGTAACACCTCAATGTTGCATCTTGAAGAAGAATCACCACCTGCGGGCCTTCGGATTCTGCTGAATATCCTTATTTAAGGATTTTTCCTTATTACTGGAAATGCTGTTTCTGGAGGAGCCAACGCCTAAACCAGGAGTTGTATGTCCTTGAGAAAGATAGATGTAACACCTCAATGTTGCATCTTGAAGAAGAATCACCACCGGCGGGCCTTCAGATTCTGCTGAATATCCTTATTTCAGGATTTTTCGTTATTTCAGGAAATGCTGTTTCTGGAGGAGCTAACGCCTAAACCAAGAGTTCCATGTCCTCGAGAAAGATAGATGTAACACCTTAATGTTGCATCTTGAAGAAGAATCGCCACCTGCGGGCCTTCGGATTCTGCTGAATATCCTTATTTAAGGATTTTTCCTTATTTCAGGAAATGCTGTTTCTGGAGGAGCTAACGCCTAAACCAGGAGTTGTATGTCCTTGAGAAAGATAGATGTAACACCTAAATGTTGCATCTTGAAGAAGAATCACTACCCGCAGGCCTTCAGATTCTGCTGAATATCCTTATTTAAGGATTTTCCCTTATTCCAGGAAATGTTGTTTTTAGAGGATCTAACGCCTACACCAGGAGTTGTATGTCCTTGAGAAAGATTGATGTAACACCTCAATGCTGCATGTTGAAGAAGAATCACCACCTGCGGGCCTTCAGATTCTGCTGAATATCCTTATTTCAGGAAATGCTGTTTCTGGAGGAGCTAACGCCTAAACTAAGAGTTCCATGTCCTCGAGAAAGATAGATGTAACACCTCAATGTTGCATCTTGAAGAAGAATCACCACCTGCGGGCCTTCGGATTCTGCTGAATATCCTTATTTAAGGATTTTTCCTTATTTTAGGAAATGTTGTTTCTGGAGGAGCTAACGCCTAAACCAAGAGTTGTATGTCCTTGAGAAAGATAGATGTAACACCTCAATGTTGCATCTTGAAGAAGAATCACCACCCGCAGGCCTTCAGATTATGCTGAATATATTTCATGATTTTTTCCTTATTTCAGGAAATGCTGTTTCTGGAGGAGCTAACGCCTAAACCAGGAGTTGTATGTCCTTGAGAAAGATAGATGTAACACCTCAATGTTGCATCTTGAAGAAGAATCACTACCCGCAGGCCTTCAGATTCTGCTGAATATCCTTATTTAAGGATTTTCCCTTATTCCAGGAAATGTTGTTTTTAGAGGATCTAACGCCTACACCAGGAGTTGTATGTCCTTGGGAAAGATTGATGTAACACCTCAATGCTGCATGTTGAAGAAGAATCACCACCTGCGGGCCTTCAGATTCTGCTGAATATCCTTATTTCAGGATTTTTCCTTATTTCAGGAAATGTTGTTTCTGGAGGAGCTAATGCCTAAACCAAGAGTTCCATGTCCTCGAGAAAGATAGATGTAACACCTCAATGTTGCATCTTGAAGAAGAATCACCACCTGCGGGCCTTCGGATTCTGCTGAATATCCTTATTTAAGGATTTTTCCTTATTTTAGGAAATGTTGTTTCTGGAGGAGCTAACGCCTAAACCAAGAGTTGTATGTCCTTGAGAAAGATAGATGTAACACCTCAATGTTGCATCTTGAAGAAGAATCACCACCCGCAGGCCTTCAGATTATGCTGAATATCCTTATTTCAAGATTTTTCCTTATTTCAGGAAATGCTGTTTCTGGAGGAGCTAACGCCTAAACCAAGAGTTGCCTGTCCTCGAGAAAGATAGATGTAACACCTCAATGTTGCATCTTGAAGAAGAATAACCACCTGCGGGCCTTCGGATTCTGCTGAATATCCTTATTTAAGGATTTTTCCTTGTTTTTGGAAATGTTGTTTCCGGAGGAGCTAACACCTAAACCAGGAGTTGTATGTCCTTGAGAAAGATAGATGTAACACCTAAATGTTGCATCTTGAAGAAGAATCACCACCCGCAGGCCTTCAGATTCTGCTGAATATATTTCAGGATTTTTTCCATATTTCAGGAAATGCTGTTTCTGGAGGAGCTAACGCCTAAACCAGGAGTTGTATGTCCTTGAGAAAGATAGATGTAACACCTCAATGTTGCCTCTTGAAGAAGAATCACCACCCGCGGGCCTTTGGATTCTGCTGAATATCCTTATTTCAGGATTTTCCCTTATTCCAGGAAATGTTGTTTTTAAAGGATCTAACGCCTACACCAGGAGTTGTATGTCCTTAAGAAAGATAGATGTAACACCTCAATGTTGAATCTTGAAGAAGAATCACCACCCGCAGGCCTTCGGATTCTGCTGAATATCCTTATTTAAGGATTTTTCCTTATTTCAGGAAATGCTGTTTCTGGAGGAGCCAACGCATAAACCAGGAGTTGTATGTCCTTCAGAAAGATAGATGTAACACCTCAATGTTACATCTTGAAGAAGAATCACCACCCACGGGCCTTCGAATTCTGCTGAATATCCTTATTTCAGGATTTTCCCTTATTCACGGAAATGTTGTTTATACAGGATCTAACGCTTACACCAGGAGTTGTATGTCATTGAGAAAGATAGATGTAACACCTCAATGTTGCATCTTGAAGAAGAATCACCACCCGCGGGCCTTCGGATTCTGCCGAATATCCTTATTTTAGGATTTTTCCTTATTACAGGAAATGCTGTTTCTGGAGGAGCCAACGCCTATACCAGGAGTTGTATGTCCTTGAGAAAGATAGATGTAACACCTCAATGTTGCATCTTGAAGAAGAATCACTACCCGCAGGCCTTCAGATTCTGCTGAATATATTTTAGGATTTTTTCCTTATTTCAGGAAATGCTGTTTCTGGAGGAGCTAACGCCTAAACCAGGAGTAGTATGTCCTTGAGAAAGATAGATGTAACACCTCAATGTTGCCTCTTGAAGAAGAATCACCACCCGCGGGCCTTCAGATTCTGCTGAATATCCTTATTTCAGGATTTTCCTTTATTCCAGGAAATGTTGCTTTTAGAGGATCTAACGCCTACACCAGGAGTTGTATGTCCTTGAGAAAGATTGATGTAACACCTCAATGCTGCATGTTGAAGAAGAATCACCACCTGCGGGCCTTCAGATTCTGCTGAATATCCTTATTTCAGGATTTTTCCTTATTTCAGGAAATGCTGTTTCTGGAGGAGCTAACCCCTAAACCAAGAGTTCCATGTCCTCGAGAAAGATAGATGTAACACCTCAATGTTGCATCTTGAAGAAGAATCACCACCTGCGGGCCTTCGGATTCTGCTGAATATCCTTATTTAAGGATTTTTCCTTATTTTAGGAAATGTTGTTTCTGGAGGAGCTAACGCCTAAACTAGGAGTTGTATGTCCTTGAGAAAGATAGATGTAACACCTAAATGTTGCATCTTGAAGAAGAATCACTACCCGCAGGCCTTCAGATTCTGCTGAATATATTTTAGGATTTTTTCCTTATTTCAGGAAATGCTGTTTCTGGAGGAGCTAACACCTAAACCAGGAGTTGTATGTCCTTGAGAAAGATAGATGTAACACCTCAATGTTGCCTCTTGAAGAAGAATCACCACCCGCGGGCCTTCAGATTCTGCTGAATATCCTTATTTCAGGATTTTCCCTTATTCCAGGAAATGTTGCTTTTAGGGGATCTAACGCCTACACCAGGAGTTGTTTTTCCTTGAGAAAGATTGATGTAACACCTCAATGCTGCATGTTGAAGAAGAATCACCACCTGCGGGCCTTCAGATTCTGCTGAATATCCTTATTTCAGGATTTTTCCTTATTTCAGGAAATGCTGTTTCTGGAGGAGCTAACCCCTAAACCAAGAGTTCCATGTCCTCGAGAAAGATAGATGTAACACCTCAATGTTGCATCTTGAAGAAGAATCACCACCTGCGGGCCTTCGGATTCTGCTGAATATCCTTATTTAAGGATTTTTCCTTATTTTAGGAAATGTTGTTTCTGGAGGAGCTAACGCCTAAACCAAGAGTTGTATGTCCTTGAGAAAGATAGATGTAACACCTCAATGTTGCATCTTGAAGAAGAATCACCACCGGCGGGCCTTCAGATTCTGTTGAATATCCTTATTTCAGGATTTTTTCCTTATTTCAGGAAATGCTGTTTCTGGAGGAGCTAACGCCTAAACTAGGAGTTGTATGTCCTTGAGAAAGATAGATGTAACACCTAAATGTTGCATCTTGAAGAAGAATCACTACCCGCAGGCCTTCAGATTCTGCTGAATATATTTTAGGATTTTTTCCTTATTTCAGGAAATGCTGTTTCTGGAGGAGCTAACGCCTAAACCAGGAGTTGTTTGTCCTTGAGAAAGATAGATGTAACACCTCAATGTTGCCTCTTGAAGAAGAATCACCACCCGCGGGCCTTCAGATTCTGCTGAATATCCTTATTTCTGGATTTTTTCCTTATTTCAGGAAATGCTGTTTCTGGAGGGACTAACGCCTAAACCAGGAGTTGTATGTCCTTGAGAAAGATAGATGTAACACCTAAATGTTGCATCTTGAAGAAGAATCACTACCCGCAGGCCTTCAGATTCTGCTGAATATCCTTATTTAAGGATTTTCCCTTATTCCAGGAAATGTTGTTTTTAGAGGATCTAACGCCTACACCAGGAGTTGTATGTCCTTGAGAAAGATAGATGTAACACCTCAATGCTGCATGTTGAAGAAGAATCACCACCTGCGGGCCTTCAGATTATGTTGAATATCCTTATTTCAGGATTTTTCCTTATTTCAGGAAATGTTGTTTCTGGAGGAGCTAACGCCTAAACCAAGAGTTCCATGTCCTCGAGAAAGATAGATGTAACACCTTAATGTTGCATCTTGAAGAAGAATCGCCACCTGCGGGCCTTCGGATTCTGCTGAATATCCTTATTTAAGGATTTTTCCTTATTTCAGGAAATGCTGTTTCTGGAGGAGCCAACGCCTAAACCAGGAGTTGTATGTCCTTGAGAAAGATAGATGTGACACCTCAATGTTGCATCTTGAAGAAGAATCACCACCCGCGGGCCTTCAGATTCTGCTGAATATCCTTATTTCAGGATTTTTTCCTTAATTCAGGAAATGCTGTTTCTGGAGGAGCTAACGCCTAAACCGGGAGTTGTATGTCCTTGAGAAAGATAGATGTAACACCTAAATGTTGCATCTTGAAGAAGAATCACTACCCGCAGGCCTTCAGATTCTGCTGAATATCCTTATTTAAGGATTTTCCCTTATTCCAGGAAATGTTGTTTTTAGAGGATCTAACGCCTACACCAGGAGTTGTATGTCCTTGAGAAAGATTGATGTAACACCTCAATGCTGCATGTTGAAGAAGAATCACCACCTGCGGGCCTTCAGATTCTGCTGAATATCCTTATTTCAGGATTTTTCCTTATTTCAGGAAATGCTGTTTCTGGAGGAGCTAACGCCTAAACCAAGAGTTCCATGTCCTCGAGAAAGATAGATGTAACACCTCAATGTTGCATCTTGAAGAAGAATCACCACCTGCGGGCCTTCGGATTCTGCTGAATATCCTTATTTAAGGATTTTTCCTTATTTTAGGAAATGTTGTTTCTGGAGGAGCTAACGCCTAAACTAGGAGTTGTATGTCCTTGAGAAAGATAGATGTAACACCTAAATGTTGCATCGTGAAGAAGAATCACTACCCGCAGGCCTTCAGATTCTGCTGAATATATTTTAGGATTTTTTCCTTATTTCAGGAAATGCTGTTTCTGGAGGAGCTAACACCTAAACCAGGAGTTGTATGTCCTTGAGAAAGATAGATGTAACACCTCAATGTTGCCTCTTGAAGAAGAATCACCACCCGCGGGCCTTCAGATTCTGCTGAATATCCTTATTTCAGGATTTTCCCTTATTCCAGGAAATGTTGCTTTTAGGGGATCTAACGCCTACACCAGGAGTTGTATGTCCTTGAGAAAGATTGATGTAACACCTCAATGCTGCATGTTGAAGAAGAATCACCACCTGCGGGCCTTCAGATTCTGCTGAATATCCTTATTTCAGGATTTTTCCTTATTTCAGGAAATGCTGTTTCTGGAGGAGCTAACCCCTAAACCAAGAGTTCCATGTCCTCGAGAAAGATAGATGTAACACCTCAATGTTGCATCTTGAAGAAGAATCACCACCTGCGGGCCTTCGGATTCTGCTGAATATCCTTATTTAAGGATTTTTCCTTATTTTAGGAAATGTTGTTTCTGGAGGAGCTAACGCCTAAACCAAGAGTTGTATGTCCTTGAGAAAGATAGATGTAACACCTCAATGTTGCATCTTGAAGAAGAATCACCACCGGCGGGCCTTCAGATTCTGTTGAATATCCTTATTTCAGGATTTTTTCCTTATTTCAGGAAATGCTGTTTCTGGAGGAGCTAACGCCTAAACTAGGAGTTGTATGTCCTTGAGAAAGATAGATGTAACACCTAAATGTTGCATCTTGAAGAAGAATCACTACCCGCAGGCCTTCAGATTCTGCTGAATATATTTTAGGATTTTTTCCTTATTTCAGGAAATGCTGTTTCTGGAGGAGCTAACGCCTAAACCAGGAGTTGTTTGTCCTTGAGAAAGATAGATGTAACACCTCAATGTTGCCTCTTGAAGAAGAATCACCACCCGCGGGCCTTCAGATTCTGCTGAATATCCTTATTTCTGGATTTTTTCCTTATTTCAGGAAATGCTGTTTCTGGAGGGACTAACGCCTAAACCAGGAGTTGTATGTCCTTGAGAAAGATAGATGTAACACCTAAATGTTGCATCTTGAAGAAGAATCACTACCCGCAGGCCTTCAGATTCTGCTGAATATCCTTATTTAAGGATTTTCCCTTATTCCAGGAAATGTTGTTTTTAGAGGATCTAACGCCTACACCAGGAGTTGTATGTCCTTGAGAAAGATAGATGTAACACCTCAATGCTGCATGTTGAAGAAGAATCACCACCTGCGGGCCTTCAGATTATGTTGAATATCCTTATTTCAGGATTTTTCCTTATTTCAGGAAATGTTGTTTCTGGAGGAGCTAACGCCTAAACCAAGAGTTCCATGTCCTCGAGAAAGATAGATGTAACACCTTAATGTTGCATCTTGAAGAAGAATCGCCACCTGCGGGCCTTCGGATTCTGCTGAATATCCTTATTTAAGGATTTTTCCTTATTTCAGGAAATGCTGTTTCTGGAGGAGCCAACGCCTAAACCAGGAGTTGTATGTCCTTGAGAAAGATAGATGTGACACCTCAATGTTGCATCTTGAAGAAGAATCACCACCCGCGGGCCTTCAGATTCTGCTGAATATCCTTATTTCAGGATTTTTTCCTTAATTCAGGAAATGCTGTTTCTGGAGGAGCTAACGCCTAAACCAGGAGTTGTATGTCCTTGAGAAAGATAGATGTAACACCTAAATGTTGCATCTTGAAGAAGAATCACTACCCGCAGGCCTTCAGATTCTGCTGAATATCCTTATTTAAGGATTTTCCCTTATTCCAGGAAATGTTGTTTTTAGAGGATCTAACGCCTACACCAGGAGTTGTATGTCCTTGAGAAAGAATGATGTAACACCTCAATGCTGCATGTTGAAGAAGAATCACCACCTGCGGGCCTTCAGATTCTGCTGAATATCCTTATTTCAGGATTTTTCCTTATTTCAGGAAATGCTGTTTCTGGAGGAGCTAACGCCTAAACCAAGAGTTCCATGTCCTCGAGAAAGATAGATGTAACACCTCAATGTTGCATCTTGAAGAAGAATCACCACCTGCGGGCCTTCGGATTCTGCTGAATATCCTTATTTAAGGATTTTTCCTTATTTTAGGAAATGTTGTTTCTGGAGGAGCTAACGCCTAAACCAAGAGTTGTATGTCCTTGAGAAAGATAGATGTAACACCTCAATGTTGCATCTTGAAGAAGAATCACCACCCGCAGGCCTTCAGATTATGCTGAATATCCTTATTTCAAGATTTTTCCTTATTTCAGGAAATGCTGTTTCTGGAGGAGCTAACGCCTAAACCAAGAGTTGCATGTCCTCGAGAAAGATAGATGTTAAACCTCAATGTTGCATCTTGAAGAAGAATAACCACCTGCGGGCCTTCGGATTCTGCTGAATATCCTTATTTAAGGATTTTTCCTTATTTTTGGAAATGTTGTTTCTGGAGGAGCTAACGCCTAAACCAGGAGTTGTATGTCCTTGAGAAAGATAGATGTAACACCTAAATGTTGCATCTTGAAGAAGAATCACCACCCGCAGGCCTTCAGATTCTGCTGAATATATTTCATGATTTTTTCCTTATTTCAGGAAATGCTGTTTCTGGAGGAGCTAACGCCTAAACCAGGAGTTGTATGTCCTTGAGAAAGATAGATGTAACACCTCAATGTTGCATCTTGAAGAAGAATCACTACCCGCAGGCCTTCAGATTCTGCTGAATATCCTTATTTAAGGATTTTCCCTTATTCCAGGAAATGTTGTTTTTAGAGGATCTAACGCCTACACCAGGAGTTGTATGTCCTTGAGAAAGATTGATGTAACACCTCAATGCTGCATGTTGAAGAAGAATCACCACCTGCGGGCCTTCAGATTCTGCTGAATATCCTTATTTCAGGATTTTTCCTTATTTCAGGAAATGTTGTTTCTGGAGGAGCTAATGCCTAAACCAAGAGTTGCATGTCCTCGAGAAAGATAGATGTAACACCTCAATGTTGCATCTTGAAGAAGAATAACCACCTGCGGGCCTTCGGATTCTGCTGAATATCCTTATTTAAGGATTTTTCCTTGTTTTTGGAAATGTTGTTTCCGGAGGAGCTAACACCTAAACCAGGAGTTGTATGTCCTTGAGAAAGATAGATGTAACACCTAAATGTTGCATCTTGAAGAAGAATCACCACCCGCAGGCCTTCAGATTCTGCTGAATATATTTCAGGATTTTTTCCTTATTTCAGGAAATGCTGTTTCTGGAGGAGCTAACGCCTAAACCAGGAGTTGTATGTCCTTGAGAAAGATAGATGTAACACCTCAATGTTGCCTCTTGAAGAAGAATCACCACCCGCGGGCCTTTGGATTCTGCTGAATATCCTTATTTCAGGATTTTCCCTTATTCCAGGAAATGTTGTTTTTAGAGGATCTAACGCCTACACCAGGAGTTGTATGTCCTTAAGAAAGATAGATGTAACACCTCAATGTTGAATCTTGAAGAAGAATCACCACCCGCAGGCCTTCGGATTCTGCTGAATATCCTTATTTAAGGATTTTTCCTTATTTCAGGAAATGCTGTTTCTGGAGGAGCCAACGCATAAACCAGGAGTTGTATGTCCTTGAGAAAGATAGATGTAACACCTCAATGTTACATCTTGAAGAAGAATCACCACCCACGGGCCTTCGAATTCTGCTGAATATCCTTATTTCAGGATTTTCCCTTATTCACGGAAATGTTGTTTATACAGGATCTAACGCTTACACCAGGAGTTGTATGTCATTGAGAAAGATAGATGTAACACCTCAATGTTGCATCTTGAAGAAGAATCACCACCTGCGGGCCTTCGGATTCTGCCGAATATCCTTATTTAAGGATTTTTCCTTATTACAGGAAATGCTGTTTCTGGAGGAGCCAACGCCTAAACCAGGAGTTGTATGTCCTTGAGAAAGATAGATGTAACACCTCAATGTTGCATCTTGAAGAAGAATCATCACTGGCGGGCCTTCAGATTCTGTTGAATATCCTTATTTCAGGATTTTTTCCTTATTTAAGGAAATGCTGTTTCTGGAGGAGCTAACGCCTAAACTAGGAGTTGTATGTCCTTGAGAAAGATAGATGTAACACCTAAATGTTGCATCTTGAAGAAGAATCACTACCCGCAGGCCTTCAGATTCTGCTGAATATATTTTAGGATTTTTTCCTTATTTCAGGAAATGCTGTTTCTGGAGGAGCTAACGCCTAAACCAGGAGTTGTATGTCCTTGAGAAAGATAGATGTAACACCTCAATGTTGCCTCTTGAAGAAGAATCACCACCCGCGGGCCTTCAGATTCTGCTGAATATCCTTATTTCAGGATTTTCCCTTATTCCAGGAAATGTTGCTTTTAGAGGATCTAACGCCTACACCAGGAGTTGTATTTCCTTGAGAAAGATTGATGTAACACCTCAATGCTGCATGTTGAAGAAGAATCACCACCTGCGGGCCTTCAGATTCTGCTGAATATCCTTATTTCAGGATTTTTCCTTATTTCAGGAAATGCTGTTTCTGGAGGAGCTAACCCCTAAACCAAGAGTTCCATGTCCTCGAGAAAGATAGATGTAACACCTCAATGCTGCATCTTGAAGAAGAATCACCACCTGCGGGCCTTCGGATTCTGCTGAATATCCTTATTTAAGGATTTTTCCTTATTTTAGGAAATGTTGTTTCTGGAGGAGCTAACGCCTAAACCAAGAGTTGTATGTCCTTGAGAAAGATAGATGTAACACCTCAATGTTGCATCTTGAAGAAGAATCACCACCGGCGGGCCTTCAGATTCTGCTGAATATCCTTATTTCAGGATTTTTTCCTTATTTCAGGAAATGCTGTTTCTGGAGGAGCTAACGCCTAAACTAGGAGTTGTATGTCCTTGAGAAAGATAGATGTAACACCTAAATGTTGCATCTTGAAGAAGAATCACTACCCGCAGGCCTTCAGATTCTGCTGAATATATTTTAGGATTTTTTTCTTATTTCAGGAAATGCTGTTTCTGGAGGAGCTAACGCCTAAACCAGGAGTTGTTTGTCCTTGAGAAAGATAGATGTAACACCTCAATGTTGCCTCTTGAAGAAGAATCACCACCCGCGGGCCTTCAGATTCTGCTGAATATCCTTATTTCAGGATTTTCCCTTATTCCAGGAAATGTTGCTTTTAGAGGATCTAACGCCTACACCAGGAGTTGTATGTCCTTGAGAAAGATTGATGTAACACCTCAATGCTGCATGTTGAAGAAGAATCACCAACTGCGGGCCTTCAGATTCTGCTGAATATCCTTATTTCAGGATTTTTCCTTATTTCAGGAAATGCTGTTTCTGGAGGAGCTAACCCCTAAACCAAGAGTTCCATGTCCTCGAGAAAGATAGATGTAACACCTCAATGTTGCATCTTGAAGAAGAATCACCACCTGCGGGCCTTCGGATTCTGCTGAATATCCTTATTTAAGGATTTTTCCTTATTTTAGGAAATGTTGTTTCTGGAGGAGCTAACGCCTAAACCAAGAGTTGTATGTCCTTGAGAAAGATAAATGTAACACCTCAATGTTGCATCTTGAAGAAGAATCACCACCCGCAGGCCTTCAGATTCTGCTGAATATATTTCAGGATTTTTTCCTTATTTCAGGAAATGCTATTTCTGGAGGAGCTAACGCCTAAACTAGGAGTTGTATGTCCTTGAGAAAGATAGATGTAACACCTAAATGTTGCATCTTGAAGAAGAATCACTACCCGCAGGCCTTCAGATTCTGCTGAATATATTTTAGGATTTTTTCCTTATTTCAGGAAATGCTGTTTCTGGAGGAGCTAACGCCTAAACCAGGAGTTGTATGTCCTTGAGAAAGATAGATGTAACACCTCAATGTTGCCTCTTGAAGAAGAATCACCACCCGCGGGCCTTCAGATTCTGCTGAATATCCTTATTTCAGGATTTTTCCTTATTTCAGGAAATGTTGTTTCTGGAGGAGCTAATGCCTAAACCAAGAGTTGCATGTCCTCGAGAAAGATAGATGTAACACCTCAATGTTGCATCTTGAAGAAGAATAACCACCTGCGGGCCTTCGGATTCTGCTGAATATCCTTATTTAAGGATTTTTCCTTGTTTTTGGAAATGTTGTTTCCGGAGGAGCTAACACCTAAACCAGGAGTTGTATGTCCTTGAGAAAGATAGATGTAACACCTAAATGTTGCATCTTGAAGAAGAATCACCACCCGCAGGCCTTCAGATTCTGCTGAATATATTTCAGGATTTTTTCCTTATTTCAGGAAATGCTGTTTCTGGAGGAGCTAACGCCTAAACCAGGAGTTGTATGTCCTTGAGAAAGATAGATGTAACACCTCAATGTTGCCTCTTGAAGAAGAATCACCACCCGCGGGCCTTTGGATTCTGCTGAATATCCTTATTTCAGGATTTTCCCTTATTCCAGGAAATGTTGTTTTTAGAGGATCTAACGCCTACACCAGGAGTTGTATGTCCTTAAGAAAGATAGATGTAACACCTCAATGTTGAATCTTGAAGAAGAATCACCACCCGCAGGCCTTCGGATTCTGCTGAATATCCTTATTTAAGGATTTTTCCTTATTTCAGGAAATGCTGTTTCTGGAGGAGCCAACGCATAAACCAGGAGTTGTATGTCCTTGAGAAAGATAGATGTAACACCTCAATGTTACATCTTGAAGAAGAATCACCACCCACGGGCCTTCGAATTCTGCTGAATATCCTTATTTCAGGATTTTCCCTTATTCACGGAAATGTTGTTTATACAGGATCTAACGCTTACACCAGGAGTTGTATGTCATTGAGAAAGATAGATGTAACACCTCAATGTTGCATCTTGAAGAAGAATCACCACCTGCGGGCCTTCGGATTCTGCCGAATATCCTTATTTAAGGATTTTTCCTTATTACAGGAAATGCTGTTTCTGGAGGAGCCAACGCCTAAACCAGGAGTTGTATGTCCTTGAGAAAGATAGATGTAACACCTCAATGTTGCATCTTGAAGAAGAATCATCACTGGCGGGCCTTCAGATTCTGTTGAATATCCTTATTTCAGGATTTTTTCCTTATTTAAGGAAATGCTGTTTCTGGAGGAGCTAACGCCTAAACTAGGAGTTGTATGTCCTTGAGAAAGATAGATGTAACACCTAAATGTTGCATCTTGAAGAAGAATCACTACCCGCAGGCCTTCAGATTCTGCTGAATATATTTTAGGATTTTTTCCTTATTTCAGGAAATGCTGTTTCTGGAGGAGCTAACGCCTAAACCAGGAGTTGTATGTCCTTGAGAAAGATAGATGTAACACCTCAATGTTGCCTCTTGAAGAAGAATCACCACCCGCGGGCCTTCAGATTCTGCTGAATATCCTTATTTCAGGATTTTCCCTTATTCCAGGAAATGTTGCTTTTAGAGGATCTAACGCCTACACCAGGAGTTGTATTTCCTTGAGAAAGATTGATGTAACACCTCAATGCTGCATGTTGAAGAAGAATCACCACCTGCGGGCCTTCAGATTCTGCTGAATATCCTTATTTCAGGATTTTTCCTTATTTCAGGAAATGCTGTTTCTGGAGGAGCTAACCCCTAAACCAAGAGTTCCATGTCCTCGAGAAAGATAGATGTAACACCTCAATGCTGCATCTTGAAGAAGAATCACCACCTGCGGGCCTTCGGATTCTGCTGAATATCCTTATTTAAGGATTTTTCCTTATTTTAGGAAATGTTGTTTCTGGAGGAGCTAACGCCTAAACCAAGAGTTGTATGTCCTTGAGAAAGATAGATGTAACACCTCAATGTTGCATCTTGAAGAAGAATCACCACCGGCGGGCCTTCAGATTCTGCTGAATATCCTTATTTCAGGATTTTTTCCTTATTTCAGGAAATGCTGTTTCTGGAGGAGCTAACGCCTAAACTAGGAGTTGTATGTCCTTGAGAAAGATAGATGTAACACCTAAATGTTGCATCTTGAAGAAGAATCACTACCCGCAGGCCTTCAGATTCTGCTGAATATATTTTAGGATTTTTTTCTTATTTCAGGAAATGCTGTTTCTGGAGGAGCTAACGCCTAAACCAGGAGTTGTTTGTCCTTGAGAAAGATAGATGTAACACCTCAATGTTGCCTCTTGAAGAAGAATCACCACCCGCGGGCCTTCAGATTCTGCTGAATATCCTTATTTCAGGATTTTCCCTTATTCCAGGAAATGTTGCTTTTAGAGGATCTAACGCCTACACCAGGAGTTGTATGTCCTTGAGAAAGATTGATGTAACACCTCAATGCTGCATGTTGAAGAAGAATCACCAACTGCGGGCCTTCAGATTCTGCTGAATATCCTTATTTCAGGATTTTTCCTTATTTCAGGAAATGCTGTTTCTGGAGGAGCTAACCCCTAAACCAAGAGTTCCATGTCCTCGAGAAAGATAGATGTAACACCTCAATGTTGCATCTTGAAGAAGAATCACCACCTGCGGGCCTTCGGATTCTGCTGAATATCCTTATTTAAGGATTTTTCCTTATTTTAGGAAATGTTGTTTCTGGAGGAGCTAACGCCTAAACCAAGAGTTGTATGTCCTTGAGAAAGATAAATGTAACACCTCAATGTTGCATCTTGAAGAAGAATCACCACCCGCAGGCCTTCAGATTCTGCTGAATATATTTCAGGATTTTTTCCTTATTTCAGGAAATGCTATTTCTGGAGGAGCTAACGCCTAAACTAGGAGTTGTATGTCCTTGAGAAAGATAGATGTAACACCTAAATGTTGCATCTTGAAGAAGAATCACTACCCGCAGGCCTTCAGATTCTGCTGAATATATTTTAGGATTTTTTCCTTATTTCAGGAAATGCTGTTTCTGGAGGAGCTAACGCCTAAACCAGGAGTTGTATGTCCTTGAGAAAGATAGATGTAACACCTCAATGTTGCCTCTTGAAGAAGAATCACCACCCGCGGGCCTTCAGATTCTGCTGAATATCCTTATTTCAGGATTTTCCCTTATTCCAGGAAATGTTGCTTTTAGAGGATCTAACGCCTACACCAGGAGTTGTATGTCCTTGAGAAAGATTGATGTAACACCTCAATGCTGCATGTTGAAGAAGAATCACCACCTGCGGGCCTTCAGATTCTGCTGAATATCCTTATTTCAGGATTTTTCCTTATTTCAGGAAATGCTGTTTCTGGAGGAGCTAACCCCTAAACCAAGAGTTCCATGTCCTCGAGAAAGATAGATGTAACACCTCAATGTTGCATCTTGAAGAAGAATCACCACCTGCGGGCCTTCGGATTCTGCTGAATATCCTTATTTAAGGATTTTTCCTTATTTTAGGAAATGTTGTTTCTGGAGGAGCTAACGCCTAAACCAAGAGTTGTATGTCCTTGAGAAAGATAGATGTAACACCTCAATGTTGCATCTTGAAGAAGAATCACCACCGGCGGGCCTTCAGATTCTGCTGAATATCCTTATTTCAGGATTTTTTCCTTATTTCAGGAAATGCTGTTTCTGGAGGAGCTAACGCCTAAACTAGGAGTTGTATGTCCTTGAGAAAGATAGATGTAACACCTAAATGTTGCATCTTGAAGAAGAATCACTACCCGCAGGCCTTCAGATTCTGCTGAATATATTTTAGGATTTTTTTCTTATTTCAGGAAATGCTGTTTCTGGAGGAGCTAACGCCTAAACCAGGAGTTGTTTGTCCTTGAGAAAGATAGATGTAACACCTCAATGTTGCCTCTTGAAGAAGAATCACCACCCGCGGGCCTTCAGATTCTGCCGAATATCCTTATTTCAGGATTTTCCCTTATTCCAGGAAATGTTGCTTTTAGAGGATCTAACGCCTACACCAGGAGTTGTATGTCCTTGAGAAAGATTGATGTAACACCTCAATGCTGCATGTTGAAGAAGAATCACCAACTGCGGGCCTTCAGATTCTGCTGAATATCCTTATTTCAGGATTTTTCCTTATTTCAGGAAATGCTGTTTCTGGAGGAGCTAACCCCTAAACCAAGAGTTCCATGTCCTCGAGAAAGATAGATGTAACACCTCAATGTTGCATCTTGAAGAAGAATCACCACCTGCGGGCCTTCGGATTCTGCTGAATATCCTTATTTAAGGATTTTTCCTTATTTTAGGAAATGTTGTTTCTGGAGGAGCTAACGCCTAAACCAGGAGTTGTATGTCCTTGAGAAAGATAGATGTAACACCTAAATGTTGCATCTTGAAGAAGAATCACCACCCGCAGGCCTTCAGATTCTGCTGAATATATTTCAGGATTTTTTCCTTATTTCAGGAAATGCTGTTTCTGGAGGAGCTAACGCCTAAACCAGGAGTTGTATGTCCTTGAGAAAGATAGATGTAACACCTCAATGTTGCCTCTTGAAGAAGAATCACCACCCGCGGGCCTTTGGATTCTGCTGAATATCCTTATTTCAGGATTTTCCCTTATTCCAGGAAATGTTGTTTTTAGAGGATCTAACGCCTACACCAGGAGTTGTATGTCCTTAAGAAAGATAGATGTAACACCTCAATGTTGAATCTTGAAGAAGAATCACCACCCGCAGGCCTTCGGATTCTGCTGAATATCCTTATTTAAGGATTTTTCCTTATTTCAGGAAATGCTGTTTCTGGAGGAGCCAACGCATAAACCAGGAGTTGTATGTCCTTGAGAAAGATAGATGTAACACCTCAATGTTACATCTTGAAGAAGAATCACCACCCACGGGCCTTCGAATTCTGCTGAATATCCTTATTTCAGGATTTTCCCTTATTCACGGAAATGTTGTTTATACAGGATCTAACGCTTACACCAGGAGTTGTATGTCATTGAGAAAGATAGATGTAACACCTCAATGTTGCATCTTGAAGAAGAATCACCACCTGCGGGCCTTCGGATTCTGCCGAATATCCTTATTTAAGGATTTTTCCTTATTACAGGAAATGCTGTTTCTGGAGGAGCCAACGCCTAAACCAGGAGTTGTATGTCCTTGAGAAAGATAGATGTAACACCTCAATGTTGCATCTTGAAGAAGAATCATCACTGGCGGGCCTTCAGATTCTGTTGAATATCCTTATTTCAGGATTTTTTCCTTATTTAAGGAAATGCTGTTTCTGGAGGAGCTAACGCCTAAACTAGGAGTTGTATGTCCTTGAGAAAGATAGATGTAACACCTAAATGTTGCATCTTGAAGAAGAATCACTACCCGCAGGCCTTCAGATTCTGCTGAATATATTTTAGGATTTTTTCCTTATTTCAGGAAATGCTGTTTCTGGAGGAGCTAACGCCTAAACCAGGAGTTGTATGTCCTTGAGAAAGATAGATGTAACACCTCAATGTTGCCTCTTGAAGAAGAATCACCACCCGCGGGCCTTCAGATTCTGCTGAATATCCTTATTTCAGGATTTTCCCTTATTCCAGGAAATGTTGCTTTTAGAGGATCTAACGCCTACACCAGGAGTTGTATTTCCTTGAGAAAGATTGATGTAACACCTCAATGCTGCATGTTGAAGAAGAATCACCACCTGCGGGCCTTCAGATTCTGCTGAATATCCTTATTTCAGGATTTTTCCTTATTTCAGGAAATGCTGTTTCTGGAGGAGCTAACCCCTAAACCAAGAGTTCCATGTCCTCGAGAAAGATAGATGTAACACCTCAATGCTGCATCTTGAAGAAGAATCACCACCTGCGGGCCTTCGGATTCTGCTGAATATCCTTATTTAAGGATTTTTCCTTATTTTAGGAAATGTTGTTTCTGGAGGAGCTAACGCCTAAACCAAGAGTTGTATGTCCTTGAGAAAGATAGATGTAACACCTCAATGTTGCATCTTGAAGAAGAATCACCACCGGCGGGCCTTCAGATTCTGCTGAATATCCTTATTTCAGGATTTTTTCCTTATTTCAGGAAATGCTGTTTCTGGAGGAGCTAACGCCTAAACTAGGAGTTGTATGTCCTTGAGAAAGATAGATGTAACACCTAAATGTTGCATCTTGAAGAAGAATCACTACCCGCAGGCCTTCAGATTCTGCTGAATATATTTTAGGATTTTTTTCTTATTTCAGGAAATGCTGTTTCTGGAGGAGCTAACGCCTAAACCAGGAGTTGTTTGTCCTTGAGAAAGATAGATGTAACACCTCAATGTTGCCTCTTGAAGAAGAATCACCACCCGCGGGCCTTCAGATTCTGCTGAATATCCTTATTTCAGGATTTTCCCTTATTCCAGGAAATGTTGCTTTTAGAGGATCTAACGCCTACACCAGGAGTTGTATGTCCTTGAGAAAGATTGATGTAACACCTCAATGCTGCATGTTGAAGAAGAATCACCAACTGCGGGCCTTCAGATTCTGCTGAATATCCTTATTTCAGGATTTTTCCTTATTTCAGGAAATGCTGTTTCTGGAGGAGCTAACCCCTAAACCAAGAGTTCCATGTCCTCGAGAAAGATAGATGTAACACCTCAATGTTGCATCTTGAAGAAGAATCACCACCTGCGGGCCTTCGGATTCTGCTGAATATCCTTATTTAAGGATTTTTCCTTATTTTAGGAAATGTTGTTTCTGGAGGAGCTAACGCCTAAACCAAGAGTTGTATGTCCTTGAGAAAGATAAATGTAACACCTCAATGTTGCATCTTGAAGAAGAATCACCACCCGCAGGCCTTCAGATTCTGCTGAATATATTTCAGGATTTTTTCCTTATTTCAGGAAATGCTATTTCTGGAGGAGCTAACGCCTAAACTAGGAGTTGTATGTCCTTGAGAAAGATAGATGTAACACCTAAATGTTGCATCTTGAAGAAGAATCACTACCCGCAGGCCTTCAGATTCTGCTGAATATATTTTAGGATTTTTTCCTTATTTCAGGAAATGCTGTTTCTGGAGGAGCTAACGCCTAAACCAGGAGTTGTATGTCCTTGAGAAAGATAGATGTAACACCTCAATGTTGCCTCTTGAAGAAGAATCACCACCCGCGGGCCTTCAGATTCTGCTGAATATCCTTATTTCAGGATTTTCCCTTATTCCAGGAAATGTTGCTTTTAGAGGATCTAACGCCTACACCAGGAGTTGTATGTCCTTGAGAAAGATTGATGTAACACCTCAATGCTGCATGTTGAAGAAGAATCACCACCTGCGGGCCTTCAGATTCTGCTGAATATCCTTATTTCAGGATTTTTCCTTATTTCAGGAAATGCTGTTTCTGGAGGAGCTAACCCCTAAACCAAGAGTTCCATGTCCTCGAGAAAGATAGATGTAACACCTCAATGTTGCATCTTGAAGAAGAATCACCACCTGCGGGCCTTCGGATTCTGCTGAATATCCTTATTTAAGGATTTTTCCTTATTTTAGGAAATGTTGTTTCTGGAGGAGCTAACGCCTAAACCAAGAGTTGTATGTCCTTGAGAAAGATAGATGTAACACCTCAATGTTGCATCTTGAAGAAGAATCACCACCGGCGGGCCTTCAGATTCTGCTGAATATCCTTATTTCAGGATTTTTTCCTTATTTCAGGAAATGCTGTTTCTGGAGGAGCTAACGCCTAAACTAGGAGTTGTATGTCCTTGAGAAAGATAGATGTAACACCTAAATGTTGCATCTTGAAGAAGAATCACTACCCGCAGGCCTTCAGATTCTGCTGAATATATTTTAGGATTTTTTTCTTATTTCAGGAAATGCTGTTTCTGGAGGAGCTAACGCCTAAACCAGGAGTTGTTTGTCCTTGAGAAAGATAGATGTAACACCTCAATGTTGCCTCTTGAAGAAGAATCACCACCCGCGGGCCTTCAGATTCTGCCGAATATCCTTATTTCAGGATTTTCCCTTATTCCAGGAAATGTTGCTTTTAGAGGATCTAACGCCTACACCAGGAGTTGTATGTCCTTGAGAAAGATTGATGTAACACCTCAATGCTGCATGTTGAAGAAGAATCACCAACTGCGGGCCTTCAGATTCTGCTGAATATCCTTATTTCAGGATTTTTCCTTATTTCAGGAAATGCTGTTTCTGGAGGAGCTAACCCCTAAACCAAGAGTTCCATGTCCTCGAGAAAGATAGATGTAACACCTCAATGTTGCATCTTGAAGAAGAATCACCACCTGCGGGCCTTCGGATTCTGCTGAATATCCTTATTTAAGGATTTTTCCTTATTTTAGGAAATGTTGTTTCTGGAGGAGCTAACGCCTAAACCAGGAGTTGTATGTCCTTGAGAAAGATAGATGTAACACCTAAATGTTGCATCTTGAAGAAGAATCACCACCCGCAGGCCTTCAGATTCTGCTGAATATATTTCAGGATTTTTTCCTTATTTCAGGAAATGCTGTTTCTGGAGGAGCTAACGCCTAAACCAAGAGTTCCATGTCCTCGAGAAAGATAGATGTAACACCTCAATGTTGCATCTTGAAGAAGAATCACCACCTGCGGGCCTTCGGATTCTGCTGAATATCCTTATTTAAGGATTTTTCCTTATTTTAGGAAATGTTGTTTCTGGAGGAGCTAACGCCTAAACCAAGAGTTGTATGTCCTTGAGAAAGATAGATGTAACACCTCAATGTTGCATCTTGAAGAAAAATCACCACCCGCAGGCCTTCAGATTATGCTGAATATCCTTATTTCAAGATTTTTCCTTATTTCAGGAAATGCTGTTTCTGGAGGAGCTAACGCCTAAACCAAGAGTTGCATGTCCTCGAGAAAGATAGATGTAACACCTCAATGTTGCATCTTGAAGAAGAATCACCACCTGCGGGCCTTCGGATTCTGCTGAATATCCTTATTTAAGGATTTTTCCTTATTTTAGGAAATGTTGTTTCTGGAGGAGCTAACGCCTAAACCAAGAGTTGTATGTCCTTGAGAAAGATAGATGTAACACCTCAATGTTGCATCTTGAAGAAGAATCACCACCGGCGGGCCTTCAGATTCTGCTGAATATCCTTATTTCAGGATTTTTTCCTTATTTCAGGAAATGCTGTTTCTGGAGGAGCTAACGCCTAAACTAGTAGTTGTATGTCCTTGAGAAAGATAGATGTAACACCTAAATGTTGCATCTTGAAGAAGAATCACTACCCGCAGGCCTTCAGATTCTGCTGAATATATTTTAGGATTTTTTTCTTATTTCAGGAAATGCTGTTTCTGGAGGAGCTAACGCCTAAACCAGGAGTTGTTTGTCCTTGAGAAAGATAGATGTAACACCTCAATGTTGCCTCTTGAAGAAGAATCACCACCCGCGGGCCTTCAGATTCTGCTGAATATCCTTATTTCAGGATTTTCCCTTATTCTAGGAAATGTTGCTTTTAGAGGATCTAACGCCTACACCAGGAGTTGTATGTCCTTGAGAAAGATTGATGTAACACCTCAATGCTGCATGTTGAAGAAGAATCACCAACTGCGGGCCTTCAGATTCTGCTGAATATCCTTATTTCAGGATTTTTCCTTATTTCAGGAAATGCTGTTTCTGGAGGAGCTAACCCCTAAACCAAGAGTTCCATGTCCTCGAGAAAGATAGATGTAACACCTCAATGTTGCATCTTGAAGAAGAATCACCACCTGCGGGCCTTCGGATTCTGCTGAATATCCTTATTTAAGGATTTTTCCTTATTTTAGGAAATGTTGTTTCTGGAGGAGCTAACGCCTAAACCAAGAGTTGTATGTCCTTGAGAAAGATAAATGTAACACCTCAATGTTGCATCTTGAAGAAGAATCACCACCCGCAGGCCTTCAGATTATGCTGAATATCCTTATTTCAAGATTTTTCCTTATTTCAGGAAATGCTGTTTCTGGAGGAGCTAACGCCTAAACCAAGAGTTGCATGTCCTCGAGAAAGATAGATGTAACACCTCAATGTTGCATCTTGAAGAAGATTAACCACCTGCGGGCCTTCGGATTCTGCTGAATATCCTTATTTAAGGATTTTTCCTTATTTTTGGAAATGTTGTTTCTGGAGGAGCTAACGCCTAAACCAGGAGTTGTATGTCCTTGAGAAAGATAGATGTAACACCTAAATGTTGCATCTTGAAGAAGAATCACCACCCGCAGGTCTTCAGATTCTGCTGAATATATTTCAGGATTTTTTCCTTATTTCAGGAAATGCTGTTTCTGGAGGAGCTAACGCCTAAACCAAGAGTTCCATGTCCTCGAGAAAGATAGATGTAACACCTCAATGTTGCATCTTGAAGAAGAATCACCACCTGCGGGCCTTCGGATTCTGCTGAATATCCTTATTTAAGGATTTTTCCTTATTTTAGGAAATGTTGTTTCTGGAGGAGCTAACGCCTAAACCAAGAGTTGTATGTCCTTGAGAAAGATAGATGTAACACCTCAATGTTGCATCTTGAAGAAGAATCACCACCCGTAGGCCTTCAGATTATGCTGAATATCCTTATTTCAAGATTTTTCCTTATTTCAGGAAATGCTGTTTCTGGAGGAGCTAACGCCTAAACCAAGAGTTGCATGTCCTCGAGAAAGATAGATGTAACACCTCAATGTTGCATCTTGAAGAAGAATCACCAGCCGCAGGCCTTCAGATTCTGCTGAATATATTTCAGGATTTTTTCCTTATTTCAGGAAATGCTGTTTCTGGAGGAGCTAACGCCTAAACCAGGAGTTGTATGTCCTTGAGAAAGATAGAAGTAACACCTCAATGTTGCCTCTTGAAGAAGAATGACCACCTGCGGTCCTTCGGATTCTGCTGAATATCCTTATTTCAGGATTTTCCCTTATTCCAGGAAATGTTGTTTTTAGAGGATCTAACGCCTACACCAGGAGTTGTACGTCCTTAAGAAAGATAGATGTAACACCTCAATGTTGAATCTTGAAGAAGAATCACCACCCGCAGGCCTTCGGATTCTGCTGAATATCCTTATTTAAGGATTTTTCCTTATTTCAGGAAATGTTGTTTCTGGAGGAGCCAACGCCTAAACCAGGAGTTGTATGTCCTTGACAAAGATAGATGTAACACCTCAATGTTACATCTTGAAGAAGAATCACCACCCACGGGCCTTCGGATTCTGCTGAATATCCTTATTTCTGGATTTTCCCTTATTCACGGAAATGTTGTTTATACAGGATCTAACGCTTACACCAGGAGTTGTATGTCATTGAGAAAGATAGATGTAACACCTCAATGTTGCATCTTGAAGAAGAATCACCACCCGCGGGCCTTCAGATTCTGCTGAATATCCTTATTTTACCATTTTTTCCTAATTTCAGGAAATGCTGTTTCTGGAGGAGCTAACGCCTAAACCAAGAGTTGCATGTCCTCGAGAAAGATAGATGTAACACCTCAATGTTGCATCTTGAAGAAGAATCACCACTGGCGGGCCTTCAGATTCTGCTGAATATCCTTATTTCAGGATTTTTTCCTTATTTCAGGAAATGCTGTTTCTGGAGGAGCTAACGCCTAAACTAGGAGTTGTATGTCCTTGAGAAAGATAGATGTAACACCTAAATGTTGCATCTTGAAGAAGAATCACTACCCGCAGGCCTTCAGATTCTGCTGAATATATTTTAGGATTTTTTCCTTATTTCAGGAAATGCTGTTTCTGGAGGAGCTAACGCCTAAACCAGGAGTTGTATGTCCTTGAGAAAGATAGATGTAACACCTCAATGTTGCCTCTTGAAGAAGAATCACCACCCGCGGGCCTTCAGATTCTGCTGAATATCCTTATTTCAGGATTTTCCCTTATTCCAGGAAATGTTGCTTTTAGAGGATCTAACGCCTACACCAGGAGTTGTATGTCCTTGAGAAAGATTGATGTAACACCTCAATGCTGCATGTTGAAGAAGAATCACCACCTGCGGGCCTTCAGATTCTGCTGAATATCCTTATTTCAGGATTTTTCCTTATTTCAGGAAATGCTGTTTCTGGAGGAGCTAACCCCTAAACCAAGAGTTCCATGTCCTCGAGAAAGATAGATGTAACACCTCAATGTTGCATCTTGAAGAAGAATCACCACCTGCGGGCCTTCGGATTCTGCTGAATATCCTTATTTAAGGATTTTTCCTTATTTTAGGAAATGTTGTTTCTGGAGGAGCTAACGCCTAAACCAAGAGTTGTATGTCCTTGAGAAAGATAGATGTAACACCTCAATGTTGCATCTTGAAGAAGAATCACCACCGGCGGGCCTTCAGATTCTGCTGAATATCCTTATTTCAGGATTTTTTCCTTATTTCAGGAAATGCTGTTTCTGGAGGAGCTAACGCCTAAACTAGGAGTTGTATGTCCTTGAGAAAGATAGATGTAACACCTAAATGTTGCATCTTGAAGAAGAATCACTACCCGCAGGCCTTCAGATTCTGCTGAATATATTTTAGGATTTTTTTCTTATTTCAGGAAATGCTGTTTCTGGAGGAGCTAACGCCTAAACCAGGAGTTGTTTGTCCTTGAGAAAGATAGATGTAACACCTCAATGTTGCCTCTTGAAGAAGAATCACCACCCGCGGGCCTTCAGATTCTGCTGAATATCCTTATTTCAGGATTTTCCCTTATTCCAGGAAATGTTGCTTTTAGAGGATCTAACGCCTACACCAAGAGTTGTATGTCCTTGAGAAAGATTGATGTAACACCTCAATGCTGCATGTTGAAGAAGAATCACCAACTGCGGGCCTTCAGATTCTGCTGAATATCCTTATTTCAGGATTTTTCCTTATTTCAGGAAATGCTGTTTCTGGAGGAGCTAACCCCTAAACCAAGAGTACCATGTCCTCGAGAAAGATAGATGTAACACCTCAATGTTGCATCTTGAAGAAGAATCACCACCTGCGGGCCTTCGGATTCTGCTGAATATCCTTATTTAAGGATTTTTCCTTATTTTAGGAAATGTTGTTTCTGGAGGAGCTAACGCCTAAACCAAGAGTTGTATGTCCTTGAGAAAGATAAATGTAACACCTCAATGTTGCATCTTGAAGAAGAATCACCACCCGCAGGCCTTCAGATTATGCTGAATATCCTTATTTCAAGATTTTTCCTTATTTCAGGAAATGCTGTTTCTGGAGGAGCTAACGCCTAAACCAAGAGTTGCATGTCCTTGAGAAAGATAGATGTAACACCTCAATGTTGCATCTTGAAGAAGACTAACCACCTGCGGGCCTTCGGATTCTGCTGAATATCCTTATTTAAGGATTTTTCCTTATTTTTGGAAATGTTGTTTCTGGAGGAGCTAACGCCTAAACCAGGAGTTGTATGTCCTTGAGAAAGATAGATGTAACACCTAAATGTTGCATCTTGAAGAAGAATCACCACCCGCAGGCCTTCAGATTCTGCTGAATATATTTCAGGATTTTTTCCTCATTTCAGGAAATGCTGTTTCTGGAGGAGCTAACGCCTAAACCAAGAGTTCCATGTCCTCGAGAAAGATAGATGTAACACCTCAATGTTGCATCTTGAAGAAGAATCACCACCTGCGGGCCTTCGGATTCTGCTGAATATCCTTATTTAAGGATTTTTCCTTATTTTAGGAAATGTTGTTTCTGGAGGAGCTAACGCCTAAACCAAGAGTTGTATGTCCTTGAGAAAGATAGATGTAACACCTCAATGTTGCATCTTGAAGAAGAATCACCACCCGCAGGCCTTCAGATTATGCTGAATATCCTTATTTCAAGATTTTTCCTTATTTCAGGAAATGCTGTTTCTGGAGGAGCTAACGCCTAAACCAAGAGTTGCATGTCCTCGAGAAAGATAGATGTAACACCTCAATGTTGCATCTTGAAGAAGAATCACCACCCACAGGCCTTCAGATTCTGCTGAATATATTTCAGGATTTTTTCCTTATTTCAGGAAATGCTGTTTCTGGAGGAGCTAACGCCTAAACCAGGAGTTGTATGTCCTTGAGAAAGATAGATGTAACACCTCAATGTTGCCTCTTGAAGAAGAATGACCACCTGCGGTCCTTCGGATTCTGCTGAATATCCTTATTTCAGGATTTTCCCTTATTCCAGGAAATGTTGTTTTTAGAGGATCTAACGCCTACACCAGGAGTTGTACGTCCTTAAGAAAGATAGATGTAACACCTCAATGTTGAATCTTGAAGAAGAATCACCACCCGCAGGCCTTCGGATTCTGCTGAATATCCTTATTTAAGGATTTTTCCTTATTTCAGGAAATGTTGTTTCTGGAGGAGCCAACGCCTAAACCAGGAGTTGTATGTCCTTGAGAAAGATAGATGTAACACCTCAATGTTACATCTTGAAGAAGAATCACCACCCACGGGCCTTCGGATTCTGCTGAATATCCTTATTTCTGGATTTTCCCTTATTCACGGAAATGTTGTTTATACAGGATCTAACGCTTACACCAGGAGTTGTATGTCATTGAGAAAGATAGATGTAACACCTCAATGTTGCATCTTGAAGAAGAATCACCACCCGCGGGCCTTCAGATTCTGCTGAATATCCTTATTTTACGATTTTTTCCTAATTTCAGGAAATGCTGTTTCTGGAGGAGCTAACGCCTAAACCAAGAGTTGCATGTCCTCGAGAAAGATAGATGTAACACCTCAATGTTGCATCTTGAAGAAGAATCACCACTGGCGGGCCTTCAGATTCTGCTGAATATCCTTATTTCAGGATTTTTTCCTTATTTCAGGAAATGCTGTTTCTGGAGGAGCTAACGCCTAAACTAGGAGTTGTATGTCCTTGAGAAAGATAGATGTAACACCTAAATGTTGCATCTTGAAGAAGAATCACTACCCGCAGGCCTTCAGATTCTGCTGAATATATTTTAGGATTTTTTCCTTATTTCAGGAAATGCTGTTTCTGGAGGAGCTAACGCCTAAACCAGGAGTTGTATGTCCTTGAGAAAGATAGATGTAACACCTCAATGTTGCCTCTTGAAGAAGAATCACCACCCGCGGGCCTTCAGATTCTGCTGAATATCCTTATTTCAGGATTTTCCCTTATTCCAGGAAATGTTGCTTTTAGAGGATCTAACGCCTACACCAGGAGTTGTATGTCCTTGAGAAAGATTGATGTAACACCTCAATGCTGCATGTTGAAGAAGAATCACCACCTGCGGGCCTTCAGATTCTGCTGAATATCCTTATTTCAGGATTTTTCCTTATTTCAGGAAATGCTGTTTCTGGAGGAGCTAACCCCTAAACCAAGAGTTCCATGTCCTCGAGAAAGATAGATGTAACACCTCAATGTTGCATCTTGAAGAAGAATCACCACCTGCGGGCCTTCGGATTCTGCTGAATATCCTTATTTAAGGATTTTTCCTTATTTTAGGAAATGTTGTTTCTGGAGGAGCTAACGCCTAAACCAAGAGTTGTATGTCCTTGAGAAAGATAGATGTAACACCTCAATGTTGCATCTTGAAGAAGAATCACCACCGGCGGGCCTTCAGATTCTGCTGAATATCCTTATTTCAGGATTTTTTCCTTATTTCAGGAAATGCTGTTTCTGGAGGAGCTAACGCCTAAACTAGGAGTTGTATGTCCTTGAGAATGATAGATGTAACACCTAAATGTTGCATCTTGAAGAAGAATCACTACCCGCAGGCCTTCAGATTCTGCTGAATATATTTTAGGATTTTTTCCTTATTTCAGGAAATGCTGTTTCTGGAGGAGCTAACGCCTAAACCAGGAGTTGTATGTCCTTGAGAAAGATAGATGTAACACCTCAATGTTGCCTCTTGAAGAAGAATCACCACCCGCGGGCCTTCAGATTCTGCTGAATATCCTTATTTCAGGATTTTCCCTTATTCCAGGAAATGTTGCTTTTAGAGGATCTAACGCCTACACCAGGAGTTGTATGTCCTTGAGAAAGATTGATGTAACACCTCAATGCTGCATGTTGAAGATGAATCACCACCTGCGGGCCTTCAGATTCTGCTGAATATCCTTATTTCAGGATTTTTCCTTATTTCAGGAAATGCTGTTTCTGGAGGAGCTAACCCCTAAACCAAGAGTTCCATGTCCTCGAGAAAGATAGATGTAACACCTCAATGTTGCATCTTGAAGAAGAATCACCACCTGCGGGCCTTCGGATTCTGCTGAATATCCTTATTTAAGGATTTTTCCTTATTTTAGG
Organism: Trifolium repens; assembly: GCA_030408175.1. NCBI lineage: Eukaryota > Viridiplantae > Streptophyta > Magnoliopsida > Fabales > Fabaceae > Trifolium > Trifolium repens. The sequence continues at coordinate 33,744,124 of CP125838.1, read as the reverse complement.
AAATGTTGTTTCTGGAGGAGCTAACGCCTAAACCAAGAGTTGTATGTCCTTGAGAAAGATAGATGTAACACCTCAATGTTGCATCTTGAAGAAGAATCACCACCGGCGGGCCTTCAGATTCTGCTGAATATCCTTATTTCAGGATTTTTTCCTTATTTCAGGAAATGCTGTTTCTGGAGGAGCTAACGCCTAAACTAGGAGTTGTATGTCCTTGAGAAAGATAGATGTAACACCTAAATGTTGCATCTTGAAGAAGAATCACTACCCGCAGGCCTTCAGATTCTGCTGAATATATTTTAGGATTTTTTCCTTATTTCAGGAAATGCTGTTTCTGGAGGAGCTAACGCCTAAACCAGGAGTTGTTTGTCCTTGAGAAAGATAGATGTAACACCTCAATGTTGCCTCTTGAAGAAGAATCACCACCCGCGGGCCTTCAGATTCTGCTGAATATCCTTATTTCAGGATTTTCCCTTATTCCAGGATATGTTGCTTTTAGAGGATCTAACGCCTACACCAGGAGTTGTATGTCCTTGAGAAAGATTGATGTAACACCTCAATGCTGCATGTTGAAGAAGAATCACCACCTGCGGGCCTTCAGATTCTGCTGAATATCCTTATTTCAGGATTTTTCCTTATTTCAGGAAATGCTGTTTCTGGAGGAGCTAACCCCAAAACCAAGAGTTCCATGTCCTCGAGAAAGATAGATGTAACACCTCAATGTTGCATCTTGAAGAAGAATCACCACCTGCGGGCCTTCAGATTCTGCTGAATATCCTTATTTAAGGATTTTTCCTTATTTTAGGAAATGTTGTTTCTGGAGGAGCTAACGCCTAAACCAAGAGTTGTATGTCCTTGAGAAAGATAGATGTAACACCTCAATGTTGCATCTTGAAGAAGAATCACCACCCGCAGGCCTTCAGATTATGCTGAATATCCTTATTTCAAGATTTTTCCTTATTTCAGGAAATGCTGTTTCTGGAGGAGCTAACGCCTAAACCAAGAGTTGCATGTCCTCGAGAAAGATAGATGTAACACCTCAATGTTGCATCTTGAAGAAGAATAACCACCTGCGGGCCTTCGGATTCTGCTGAATATCCTTATTTAAGGATTTTTCCTTATTTTTGGAAATGTTGTTTCTGGAGGAGCTAACGCCTAAACCAGGAGTTGTATGTCCTTGAGAAAGATAGATGTAACACCTAAATGTTGCATCTTGAAGAAGAATCACCACCCGCAGGCCTTCAGATTCTGCTGAATATATTTCAGGATTTTTTCCTTATTTCAGGAAATGCTGTTTCTGGAGGAGCTAACGCCTAAACCAAGAGTTCCATGTCCTCGAGAAAGATAGATGTAACACCTCAATGTTGCATCTTGAAGAAGAATCACCACCTGCGGGCCTTCGGATTCTGCTGAATATCCTTATTTAAGGATTTTTCCTTATTTTAGGAAATGTTGTTTCTGGAGGAGCTAACGCCTAAACCAAGAGTTGTATGTCCTTGAGAAAGATAGATGTAACACCTCAATGTTGCATCTTGAAGAAGAATCACCACCCGCAGGCCTTCAGATTATGCTGAATATCCTTATTTCAAGATTTTTCCTTATTTCAGGAAATGCTGTTTCTGGAGGAGCTAACGCCTAAACCAAGAGTTGCATGTCCTCAAGAAAGATAGATGTAACACCTCAATGTTGCATCTTGAAGAAGAATCACCACCCGCAGGCCTTCAGATTCTGCTGAATATATTTCAGGATTTTTTCCTTATTTCAGGAAATGCTGTTTCTGGAGGAGCTAACGCCTAAACCAGGAGTTGTATGTCCTTGAGAAAGATAGATGTAACACCTCAATGTTGCCTCTTGAAGAAGAATCACCACCTGCGGGCCTTCGGATTCTGCTGAATATCCTTATTTCAGGATTTTCCCTTATTCCAGGAAATGTTGTTTTTAGAGGATCTAACGCCTACACCAGGAGTTGTACGTCCTTAAGAAAGATAGATGTAACACCTCAATGTTGAATCTTGAAGAAGAATCACCACCCGCAGGCCTTCGGATTCTGCTGAATATCCTTATTTAAGGATTTTTCCTTATTTCAGGAAATGTTGTTTCTGGAGGAGCCAACGCCTAAACCAGGAGTTGTATGTCCTTGAGAAAGATAGATGTAACACCTCAATGTTACATCTTGAAGAAGAATCACCACCCACGGGCCTTCGGATTCTGCTGAATATCCTTATTTCTGGATTTTCCCTTATTCACGGAAATGTTGTTTATACAGGATCTAACGCTTACACCAGGAGTTGTATGTCATTGAGAAAGATAGATGTAACGCCTCAATGTTGCATCTTGAAGAAGAATCACCACCCGCGGGCCTTCAGATTCTGCTGAATATCCTTATTTTAGGATTTTTTTCCTAATTTCAGGAAATGCTGTTTCTGGAGGAGCTAACGCCTAAACCAAGAGTTGCATGTCCTCGAGAAAGATAGATGTAACACCTCAATGTTGCATCTTGAAGAAGAATCACCACCTGCGGGCCTTCAGATTATGCTGAATATCCTTATTTCAAGATTTTTCCTTATTTCAGGAAATGCTGTTTCTTGAGGAGCTAACGCCTAAACCAAGAGTTGCATGTCCTCGAGAAAGATAGATGTAACACCTCAATGTTGCATCTTGAAGAAGAATCACCACCTGCGGGCCTTCGGATTCTGCTGAATATCCTTATTTAAGGATTTTTCCTTATTTCAGGAAATGCTGTTTCTGGAGGAGCTAACGCCTAAACTAGGAGTTGTATGTCCTTGAGAAAGATAGATGTAACACCTAAATGTTGCATCTTGAAGAAGAATAACTACCTGCAGGCCTTCAGATTCTGCTGAATATATTTTAGGATTTTTTCCTTATTTCAGGAAATGCTGTTTCTGGAGGAGCTAACGCCTAAACCAGGAGTTGTATGTCCTGGAGAAAGATAGATGTAACACCTCAATGTTGCCTCTTGAAGAAGAATCACCACCCGCGGGCCTTCGGATTCTGCTGAATTTCCTTATTTCAGGATTTTCCTTTATTCCAGGAAATGTTGCTTTTAGAGGATCTAACGCCTACACCAGGAGTTGTATGTCCTTGAGAAAGATAGATGTAACACCTCAATGTTGCATCTTGAAGAAGAATCACCACCCGCAGGCCTTCGGATTCTGCTGAATATCCTTATTTAAGGATTTTTCCTTATTTCAGGAAATGCTGTTTCTGGAGGAGCCAACGCCTAAACCAGGAGTTGTATGTCCTTGAGAAAGATAGATGTAACACCTCAATGTTGCATCTTGAAGAAGAATCACCACCCACGGGCCTTCGGATTCTGCTGAATATCCTTATTTCAGGATTTCCCCTTATTCACGGAAATGTTGTTTATACAGGATCTAACGCCTACACCAGGAGTTGTATGTCATTGAGAAAGATAGATGTTACACCTCAATGTTGCATCTTGAAGAAGAACCACCACCCGCGGGCCTTCAGATTTTATTGAATATCCTTATTTCAGGATTTTCCCTTATTATAGGAAATGTTGTTTATAGAGGATCTAACGCCTACACCAGGAGTTGTATGTCCTTGAGAAAGATAGATGTAACACCTCAATGCTGCATGTTGAAGAAGAATCACCACCTGCGGGCCTTCAGATTCTGCTGAATATCCTTATTTCAGGATTTTTCCTTATTTCAGGAAATGCTGTTTCTGGAGGAGCTAACGCCTAAACCAAGAGTTGCATGTCCTCGAGAAAGATAGATGTAACACCTCAATGTTGCATCTTGAAGAAGAATCACCACCTGCGGGCCTTCGGATTCTGCTGAATATCCTTATTTAAGGATTTTTCTTTATTTGAGGAAATGCTGTTTCTGGAGGAGCCAACGCCTAAACCAGGAGTTGTATGTCGTTGAGAAAGATAGATGTAACACCTCAATGTTGCATCTTGAAGAAGAATCACCACCCGCGGGCCTTCAGATTCTGCTGAATATCCTTATTTCAGGATTTTTTCCTTATTTCAGGAAATGCTGTTTCTGGAGGAGCTAACGCCTAAACCAGGAGTTGTATGTCCTTGAGAAAGATAGATGTAACACCTAAATGTTGCATCTTGAAGAAGAATCACTACCCGCGGGCCTTCAGATTCTGCTGAATATCCTTATTTAAGGATTTTCCCTTATTCCAGGAAATGTTGTTTTTAGAGGATCTAACGCCTACACCAGGAGTTGTATGTCATTGAGAAAGATAGATGTAACACCTCAATGTTGCATCTTGAAGAAGAACCACCACCCGCGGGCCTTCAGATTTTATTGAATATCCTTATTTCAGGATTTTCCCTTATTCTAGGAAATGTTGTTTATAGAGGATCTAACGCCTACACCAGGAGTTGTATGTCCTTGAGAAAGATAGATGTAACACCTCAATGCTGCATGTTGAAGAAGAATCACCACCTGCGGGCCTTCAGATTATGCTGAATATCCTTATTTCAAGATTTTTCCTTATTTCAGGAAATGCTGTTTCTGGAGGAGCTAACGCCTAAACCAAGAGTTGCATGTCCTCGAGAAAGATAGATGTAACACCTCAATGTTGCATCTTGAAGAAGAATAACCACCTGCGGGCCTTCGGATTCTGCTGAATATCCTTATTTAAGGATTTTTCCTTATTTTTGGAAAAGTTGTTTCAGGAGGAGCTAACGCCTAAACCAGGAGTTGTATGTCCTTGAGAAAGATAGATGTAACACCTAAATGTTGCATCTTGAAGAAGAATCACTACCCGCAGGCCTTCAGATTCTGCTGAATATATTTCAGGATTTTTTCCTTATTTCAGGAAATGCTGTTTCTGGAGGAGCTAACGCCTAAACCAGGAGTTGTATGTCCTTGAGAAAGATAGATGTAACACCTCAATGTTGCCTCTTGAAGAAGAATCACCACCCGCAGGCCTTCGGATTCTGCTAAATATCCTTATTTCAGGATTTTCCCTTATTCCAGGAAATGTTGTTTTTAGAGGATCTAACGCCTACACCAGGAGTTGTATGTCCTTGAGAAAGATAGATGTAACACCTCAATGTTGAATCTTGAAGAAGAATCACCACCCGCAGGCCTTCGGATTCTGCTGAATATCCTTATTTAAGGATTTTTCCTTATTTCAGGAAATGCTGTTTCTGGAGGAGCCAACGCCTAAACCAGGAGTTGTATGTCCTTGAGAAAGATAGATGTAACACCTCAATGTTGCATCTTGAAGAAGAATCACCACCCACGGGCCTTCGGATTCTGCTGAATATCCTTATTTCAGGATTTTCCCTTATTCACGGAAATGTTGTTTATACAGGATCTAACGCCTACACCAGGAGTTGTATGTCATTAAGAAAGATAGATGTAACACCTCAATGTTGCATCTTGAAGAAGAACCACCACCCGCGGGCCTTCAGATTTTATTGAATATCCTTATTTCAGGATTTTCCCTTATTCTAGGAAATGTTGTTTATAGAGGATCTAACGCCTACACCAGGAGTTGTATGTCCTTGAGAAAGATAGATGTAACACCTCAATGCTGCATGTTGAAGAAGAATCACCACCTGCGGGCCTTCAGATTCTGCTGAATATCCTTATTTCCGGATTTTTCCTTATTTCAGGAAATGCTGATTCTGGAGGAGCTAACGCCTAAACCAAGAGTTGCATGTCCTCGAGAAAGATAGATGTAACACCTCAATGTTGCATCTTGAAGAAGAATCACCACCTGCGGGCCTTCGGATTCTGCTGAATATCCTTATTTAAGGATTTTTCCTTATTTCAGGAAATGCGGTTTCTGGAGGAGCCAACGCCTAAACCAGGAGTTGTATGTCCTTGAGAAAGATAGATGTAACACCTCAATGTTGCATCTTGAAGAAGAATCACCACCCGCGGGCCTTCAGATTCTGCTGAATATCCTTATTTCAGGAAATGCTGTTTCTGGAGGAGCTAACGCCTAAACCAGGAGTTGTATGTCCTTGAGAAAGATAGATGTAACACCTAAATGTTGCATCTTGAAGAATAATCACTACCCGCAGGCCTTCAGATTCTGCTGAATATCCTTATTTAAGGATTTTCCCTTATTCCAGGAAATGTTGTTTTTAGAGGATCTAACGCCTACACCAGGAGTTGTATGTCCTTGAGAAAGATAGATGTAACACCTCTATGTTGCATCTTGAAGAAGAATCACCACCCGCAGGCCTTCGGATTCTGCTGAATATCCTTATTTAAGGATTTTTCCTAATTTCAGGAAATGCTGTTTCTGGAGGAGCCAACGCCTAAACCAGGAGTTGTATGTCCTTGAGAAAGATGGATGTAACACCTCAATGTTGCATCTTGAAGAAGAATCACCACCCACGGGCCTTCGGATTCTGCTGAATATCCTTATTTCAGGATTTTCCCTTATTCACGGAAATGTTGTTTATACAGGATCTAACGCCTACACCAGGAGTTGTATGTCATTGAGAAAGATAGATGTAACACCTCAATGTTGCATCTTGAAGAAGAACCACCACCCGCGGGCCTTCAGATTTTATTGAATATCCTTATTTCAGGATTTTCCCTTATTCTAGGAAATGTTGTTTATAGAGGATCTAACGCCTACACCAGGAGTTGTATGTCCTTGAGAAAGATAGATGTAACACCTCAATGCTGCATGTTGAAGAAGAATCACCACCTGCGGGCCTTCAGATTATGCTGAATATCCTTATTTCAAGATTTTTCCTTATTTCAGGAAATGCTGTTTCTGGAGGAGCTAACGCCTAAACCAAGAGTTGCATGTCCTCGAGAAAGATATATGTAACACCTCAATGTTGCATCTTGAAGAAGAATAACCACCTGCGGGCCTTCGGATTCTGCTGAATATCCTTATTTAAGGATTTTTCCTTATTTTTGGAAATGTTGTTTCTGGAGGAGCTAACGCCTAAACCAGGAGTTGTATGTCCTTGAGAAAGATAGATGTAACACCTAAATGTTGCATCTTGAAGAAGAATCACTACCCGCAGGCCTTCAGATTCTGCTGAATATATTTCAGGATTTTTTCCTTATTTCAGGAAATGCTGTTTCTGGAGGAGCTAACGCCTAAACCAGGAGTTGTATGTCCTTGAGAAAGATAGATGTAACACCTCAATGTTGCCTCTGGAAGAAGAATCACCACCCGCGGGCCTTCGGATTCTGCTGAATTTCCTTATTTCAGGATTTTCCTTTATTCCAGGAAATGTTGCTTTTAGAGGATCTAACGCCTACACCAGGAGTTGTATGTCCTTGAGAAAGATAGATGTAACACCTCAATGTTGCATCTTGAAGAAGAATCACCACCCGCAGGCCTTCGGATTCTGCTGAATATCCTTATTTAAGGATTTTTCCTTATTTCAGGAAATGCTGTTTTCTGGAGGAGCCAACGCTTAAACCAGGAGTTGTATGTCCTTGAGAAAGATAGATGTAACACCTCAATGTTGCATCTTGAAGAAGAATCACCACCCACGGGCCTTCGGATTCTGCTGGATATCCTTATTTCAGGATTTCCCCTTATTCACGGAAATGTTGTTTATACAGGATCTAACGCCTACACCAGGAGTTGTATGTCATTTAGAAAGATAGATGTAACACCTCAATGTTGCATCTTGAAGAAGAACCACCACCCGCGGGCCTTCATATTTTATTGAATATCCTTATTTCAGGATTTTCCCTTATTCTAGGAAATGTTGTTTATAGAGGATCTAACGCCTACACCAGGAGTTGTATGTCCTTGAGAAAGATAGATGTAACACCTCAATGCTGCATGTTGAAGAAGAATCACCACCTGCGGGCCTTCAGATTCTGCTGAATATCCTTATTTCAGGATTTTTCCTTATTTCAGGAAATGCTATTTCTGGAGGAGCTAACGCCTAAACCAAGAGTTGCATGTCCTCGAGAAAGATAGATGTAACACCTCAATGTTGCATCTTGAAGAAGAATCACCACCTCCGGGCCTTCGGATTCTGCTGAATATCCTTATTTAAGGATTTTTCTTTATTTGAGGAAATGTTGTTTCTGGAGGAGCCAACGCCTAAACCAGGAGTTGTATGTCCTTGAGAAAGATAGATGTAACACCTCAATGTTGCATCTTGAAGAAGAATCACCACCCGCGGGCCTTCAGATTCTGCTGAATATCCTTATTTCATGATTTTTTCCTTATTTCAGGAAATGCTGTTTCTGGAGGAGCTAACGCCTAAACCAGGAGTTGTATGTCCTTGAGAAAGATAGATGTAACACCTATATGTTGCATCTTGAAGAAGAATCACTACCCGCGGGCCTTCAGATTCTGCTGAATATCCTTATTTAAGGATTTTCCCTTATTCCAGGAAATGTTGTTTTTAGAGGATCTAACGCCTACACCAGGAGTTGTATGTCCTTGAGAAAGATAGATGTAACACCTCAATGTTGCATCTTGAAGAAGAATCACCACCCGCAGGCCTTCGGATTCTGCTGAATATCCTTATTTAAGGATTTTTCCTTATTTCAGGAAATGTTGTTTCTGGAGGAGCCAACGCCTAAACCAGGAGTTGTATGTCGTTGAGAAAGATAGATGTAACACCTCAATGTTGCATCTTGAAGAAGAATCACCACCCACGGACCTTCGGATTCTGCTGAATATCCTTATTTCAGGATTTTCCCTTATTCACGGAAATGTTGTTTATACAAGATCTAACGCCTACACCAGGAGTTGTATGTCATTGAGAAAGATAGATGTAACACCTCAATGTTGCATCTTGAAGAAGAACCACCACCCGCGGGCCTTCAGATTTTATTGAATATCCTTATTTCAGGATTTTCCCTTATTCTAGGAAATGTTGTTTATAGAGGATCTAACGCCTACACCAGGAGTTGTATGTCCTTGAGAAAGATAGATGTAACACCTCAATGCTGCATGTTGAAGAAGAATCACCACCTGCGGGCCTTCAGATTATGCTGAATATCCTTATTTCAAGATTTTTCCTTATTTCAGGAAATGCTGTTTCTGGAGGAGCTAACGCCTAAACCAAGAGTTGCATGTCCTCGAGAAAGATAGATGTAACACCTCAATGTTGCATCTTGAAGAAGAATAACCACCTGCGGTCCTTCGGATTCTGCTGAATATCCTTATTTAAGGATTTTTCCTTATTTTTGGAAAAGTTGTTTCTGGAGGAGCTAACGCCTAAACCAGGAGTTGTATGTCCTTGAGAAAGATAGATGTAACACCTAAATGTTGCATCTTGAAGAAGAATCACTACCCGCAGGCCTTCAGATTCTGCTGAATATATTTCAGGATTTTTTCCTTATTTCAGGAAATGCTGTTTCTGGAGGAGCTAACGCCTAAACCAGGAGTTGTATGTCCTTGAGAAAGATAGATGTAACACCTCAATGTTGCCTCTTGAAGAAGAATCACCACCCGCAGGCCTTCGGATTCTGCTAAATATCCTTATTTCAGGATTTTCCCTTATTCCAGGAAATGTTGTTTTTAGAGGATCTAACGCCTACACCAGGAGTTGTATGTCCTTGAGAAAGATAGATGTAACACCTCAATGTTGAATCTTGAAGAAGAATCACCACCCGCAGGCCTTCGGATTCTGCTGAATATCCTTATTTAAGGATTTTTCCTTATTTCAGGAAATGCTGTTTCTGGAGGAGCCAACGCCTAAACCAGGAGTTGTATGTCCTTGAGAAAGATAGATGTAACACCTCAATGTTGCATCTTGAAGAAGAATCACCACCCACGGGCCTTCGGATTCTGCTGAATATCCTTATTTCAGGATTTTCCCTTATTCACGGAAATGTTGTTTATACAGGATCTAACGCCTACACCAGGAGTTGTATGTCATTAAGAAAGATAGATGTAACACCTCAATGTTGCATCTTGAAGAAGAACCACCACCCGCGGGCCTTCAGATTTTATTGAATATCCTTATTTCAGGATTTTCCCTTATTCTAGGAAATGTTGTTTATAGAGGATCTAACGCCTACACCAGGAGTTGTATGTCCTTGAGAAAGATAGATGTAACACCTCAATGCTGCATGTTGAAGAAGAATCACCACCTGCGGGCCTTCAGATTCTGCTAAATATCCTTATTTCCAGATTTTTCCTTATTTCAGGAAATGCTGATTCTGGAGGAGCTAACGCCTAAACCAAGAGTTGCATGTCCTCGAGAAAGATAGATGTAACACCTCAATGTTGCATCTTGAAGAAGAATCACCACCTGCGGGCCTTCGGATTCTGCTGAATATCCTTATTTAAGGATTTTTCCTTATTTCAGGAAATGCGGTTTCTGGAGGAGCCAACGCCTAAACCAGGAGTTGTATGTCCTTGAGAAAGATAGATGTAACACCTCAATGTTGCATCTTGAAGAAGAATCACCACCCGCGGGCCTTCAGATTCTGCTGAATATCCTTATTTCAGGAAATGCTGTTTCTGGAGGAGCTAACGCCTAAACCAGGAGTTGTATGTCCTTGAGAAAGATAGATGTAACACCTAAATGTTGCATCTTGAAGAATAATCACTACCCGCAGGCCTTCAGATTCTGCTGAATATCCTTATTTAAGGATTTTCCCTTATTCCAGGAAATGTTGTTTTTAGAGGATGTAACGCCTACACCAGGAGTTGTATGTCCTTGAGAAAGATAGATGTAACACCTCTATGTTGCATCTTGAAGAAGAATCACCACCCGCAGGCCTTCGGATTCTGCTGAATATCCTTATTTAAGGATTTTTCCTAATTTCAGGAAATGCTGTTTCTGGAGGAGCCAACGCCTAAACCAGGAGTTGTATGTCCTTGAGAAAGATGGATGTAACACCTCAATGTTGCATCTTGAAGAAGAATCACCACCCACGGGCCTTCGGATTCTGCTGAATATCCTTATTTCAGGATTTTCCCTTATTCACGGAAATGTTGTTTATACAGGATCTAACGCCTACACCAGGAGTTGTATGTCATTGAGAAAGATAGATGTAACACCTCAATGTTGCATCTTGAAGAAGAACCACCACCCGCGGGCCTTCAGATTTTATTGAATATCCTTATTTCAGGATTTTCCCTTATTCTAGGAAATGTTGTTTATAGAGGATCTAACGCCTACACCAGGAGTTGTATGTCCTTGAGAAAGATAGATGTAACACCTCAATGCTGCATGTTGAAGAAGAATCACCACCTGCGGGCCTTCAGATTATGCTGAATATCCTTATTTCAAGATTTTTCCTTATTTCAGGAAATGTTGTTTCTGGAGGAGCTAACGCCTAAACCAAGAGTTGCATGTCCTCGAGAAAGATATATGTAACACCTCAATGTTGCATCTTGAAGAAGAATAACCACCTGCGGGCCTTCGGATTCTGCTGAATATCCTTATTTAAGGATTTTTCCTTATTTTTGGAAATGTTGTTTCTGGAGGAGCTAACGCCTAAACCAGGAGTTGTATGTCCTTGAGAAAGATAGATGTAACACCTAAATGTTGCATCTTGAAGAAGAATCACTACCCGCAGGCCTTCAGATTCTGCTGAATATATTTCAGGATTTTTTCCTTATTTCAGGAAATGCTGTTTCTGGAGGAGCTAACGCCTAAACCAGGAGTTGTATGTCCTTGAGAAAGATAGATGTAACACCTCAATGTTGCCTCTGGAAGAAGAATCACCACCCGCGGGCCTTCGGATTCTGCTGAATTTCCTTATTTCAGGATTTTCCTTTATTCCAGGAAATGTTGCTTTTAGAGGATCTAACGCCTACACCAGGAGTTGTATGTCCTTGAGAAAGATAGATGTAACACCTCAATGTTGCATCTTGAAGAAGAATCACCACCCGCAGGCCTTCGGATTCTGCTGAATATCCTTATTTAAGGATTTTTCCTTATTTCAGGAAATGCTGTTTCTGGAGGAGCCAACGCTTAAACCAGGAGTTGTATGTCCTTGAGAAAGATAGATGTAACACCTCAATGTTGCATCTTGAAGAAGAATCACCACCCACGGGCCTTCGGATTCTGCTGAATATCCTTATTTCAGGATTTCCCCTTATTCACGGAAATGTTGTTTATACAGGATCTAACGCCTACACCAGGAGTTGTATGTCATTTAGAAAGATAGATGTAACACCTCAATGTTGCATCTTGAAGAAGAACCACCACCCGCGGGCCTTCAGATTTTATTGAATATCCTTATTTCAGGATTTTCCCTTATTCTAGGAAATGTTGTTTATAGAGGATCTAACGCCTACACCAGGAGTTGTATGTCCTTGAGAAAGATAGATGTAACACCTCAATGCTGCATGTTGAAGAAGAATCACCACCTGCGGGCCTTCAGATTCTGCTGAATATCCTTATTTCAGGATTTTTCCTTATTTCAGGAAATGCTGTTTCTGGAGGAGCTAACGCCTAAACCAAGAGTTGCATGTCCTCGAGAAAGATAGATGTAACACCTCAATGTTGCATCTTGAAGAAGAATCACCACCTGCGGGCCTTCGGATTCTGCTGAATATCCTTATTTAAGGATTTTTCTTTATTTGAGGAAATGCTGTTTCTGGAGGAGCCAACGCCTAAACCAGGAGTTGTATGTCCTTGAGAAAGATAGATGTAACACCTCAATGTTGCATCTTGAAGAAGAATCACCACCCGCGGGCCTTCAGATTCTGCTGAATATCCTTATTTCATGATTTTTTCCTTATTTCAGGAAATGCTGTTTCTGGAGGAGCTAACGCCTAAACCAGGAGTTGTATGTCCTTGAGAAAGATAGATGTAACACCTATATGTTGCATCTTGAAGAAGAATCACTACCCGCGGGCCTTCAGATTCTGCTGAATATCCTTATTTAAGGATTTTCCCTTATTCCAGGAAATGTTGTTTTTAGAGGATCTAACGCCTACACCAGGAGTTGTATGTCCTCGAGAAAGATAGATGTAACACCTCAATGTTACATCTTGAAGAAGAATCACCACCCGCAGGTCTTCGGATTCTGCTGAATATCCTTATTTAAGGATTTTTCCTTATTTCAGGAAATGTTGTTTCTGGAGGAGCCAACGCCTAAACCAGGAGTTGTATGTCGTTGAGAAAGATAGATGTAACACCTCAATGTTGCATCTTGAAGAAGAATCACCACCCACGGGCCTTCGGATTCTGCTGAATATCCTTATTTCAGGATTTTCCCTTATTCACGGAAATGTTGTTTATACAGGATCTAACGCCTACACCAGGAGTTGTATGTCCTTGAGAAAGATAGATGTAACACCTAAATGTTGCATCTTGAAGAAGAATCACTACCCGCAGGCCTTCAGATTCTGCTGAATATATTTCAGGATTTTTTCCTTATTTCAGGAAATGCTGTTTCTGGAGGAGCTAACGCCTAAACCAGGAGTTGTATGTCCTTGAGAAAGATAGATGTAACACCTCAATGTTGCCTCTTGAAGAAGAATCACCACCCGCAGGCCTTCGGATTCTGCTAAATATCCTTATTTCAGGATTTTCCCTTATTCCAGGAAATGTTGTTTTTAGAGGATCTAACGCCTACACCAGGAGTTGTATGTCCTTGAGAAAGATAGATGTAACACCTCAATGTTGAATCTTGAAGAAGAATCACCACCCGCAGGCCTTCGGATTCTGCTGAATATCCTTATTTAAGGATTTTTCCTTATTTCAGGAAATGCTGTTTCTGGAGGAGCCAACGCCTAAACCAGGAGTTGTATGTCCTTGAGAAAGATAGATGTAATACCTCAATGTTGCTTCTTGAAGAAGAATCACCACCCACGGGCCTTCGGATTCTGCTGAATATCCTTATTTCAGGATTTCCCCTTATTCACGGAAATGTTGTTTATACAGGATCTAACGCCTACACCAGGAGTTGTATGTCATTGAGAAAGATAGATGTAACACCTAAATGTTGCATCTTGAAGAAGAACCACCACCCGCGGGCCTTCAGATTTTATTGAATATCCTTATTTCAGGATTTTCCCTTATTCTAGGAAATGTTGTTTATAGAGGATCTAACGCCTACACCAGGAGTTGTATGTCCTTGAGAAAGATAGATGTAACACCTCATGGTTGCATCTTGAAGAAGAATCACCACCCGCAGGCCTTCGGATTCTGCTGAATATCCTTATTTAAGGATTTTTCCTTATGTCAGGAAATGTTGTTTCTGGAGGAGCCAACGCCTAAACCAGGAGTTGTATGTCGTTGAGAAAGATAGATGTAACACCTCAATGTTGCATCTTGAAGAAGAATCACCACCCACGGGCCTTCGGATTCTGCTGAATATCCTTATTTCAGGATTTTCCCTTATTCACGGAAATGTTGTTTATACAGGATCTAACGCCTACACCAGGAGTTGTATGTCATTGAGAAAGATAGATGTAACACCTCAATGTTGCATCTTGAAGAAGAACCACCACCCGCGGGCCTTCAGATTTTATTGAATATCCTTATTTCAGGATTTTCCCTTATTCTAGGAAATGTTGTTTATAGAGGATCTAACGCCTACACCAGGAGTTGTATGTCCTTGAGAAAGATAGATGTAACACCTCAATGCTGCATGTTGAAGAAGAATCACCACCTGCGGGCCTTCAGATTATGCTGAATATCCTTATTTCAAGATTTTTCCTTATTTCTGGAAATGCTGTTTCTGGAGGAGCTAACGCCTAAACCAAGAGTTGCATGTCCTCGAGAAAGATAGATGTAACACCTCAATGTTGCATCTTGAAGAAGAATAACCACCTGCGGGCCTTCGGATTCTGCTGAATATCCTTATTTAAGGATTTTTCCTTATTTTTGGAAATGTTGTTTCTGGAGGAGCTAACGCCTAAACCAGGAGTTGTATGTCCTTGAGAAAGATAGATGTAACACCTAAATGTTGCATCTTGAAGAAGAATCACTACCCGCAGGCCTTCAGATTCTGCTGAATATATTTCAGGATTTTTTCCTTATTTCAGGAAATGCTGTTTCTGGAGGAGCTAACGCCTAAACCAGGAGTTGTATGTCCTTGAGAAAGATAGATGTAACACCTCAATGTTGTTAGACTACGAGGCTAACCACTTAGAGGGGGGTGAATAAGTGGTTCCGTTAACCAATTGAGTTTTTAAAAAAATGTTCGGTTAAACGTGCGTGCGGAAGCGACTCCGGGATCGGTAGTCTCTTTGCACCGTTTTGACTTATTGAAAAAGTAACTAAGCCGATAAAACTATTGAGGAAAAGTCGATCGGAATAAGATATTCGAAAACTAATTCAATTAACAACAACGTTTCCAAGCAAGTTATTCGATTCTTTCAAAAACAATTCACAACACAAGATAATAACAATTGAATCCTTGTGAACACTTACGAACACACAAATTCAATTGTTTACGAATATAATGAAAGCAATAAAGAATGAAAGTAATGCAATCAAGACACGAGAGTTTGATTAGGGAGTTCCCCGGATTTCGCGTCGTCCACGCGTATGTCCGAGTACGTCTCCCCCCAAATAACCAAACGGGTTATTTGAGATATGTATAGAATGAAAACAGCTTGAACACAAGTGCACAAATTACAATGAATCCAATAAACCTATATTGACTCAAAATGTAAAACTATGCAAACCCTCAATCGACGAACGAATCTTCACCCTCTGATTCCAACGATCCTACCCGTGCAACTCCTTGCAACGATCGTCCAGCTGAGTCCTTCGATTCTTCTCAATTGATCCTCCAAGATATCGAACAATCTTGGATCCCTAGTGAGCAACCAAACCTCCTTGCACAAATCAACCCGATCGCGAATCTGCTTCACCACGAATCGCACCGAACGTTATCGACCAAGCGTACAACTCCTAAATGATTGATCCCATACTCAATCTTCAATTGTTGCAACTTGATGGAAGATGATGATCTTGTGAAGGATAACACTTTGATCCCAATTTTTCACCCAAATTGTATCCAAAGTGTTTTACCCAAAGCACTTCTTGCTCTCTCAATGATTCTCACTAGATTTCTCAGTTGTGTTCAGTTACTGTGATTGTTTCATTACTTGCAAAAGGAACCCACACATTGCTATTTAAAGAGAAAATAGAATGAGCAAATTTAGGCATAATTTTCAGTAGATGTATCGATACAAATGATTGTTTGTATCGATACAAAGCCCTTGACCAACGTTCAATTTTGAAAATCTTGACCTTTGTATCGATACAAACACGGGATGTATCGATACAAACATCAGAATCTTGAAATCTTGACTGATATGTATCTAAGCATGCAAGCATGCTTCGAATCATATGAAGCTTGCTGGTTTTTCAGAACATATACACATGTATCGATACATGCAAGCATGTTTCGAATCATATGGAACATTCTGTTTTTGTATAGAAGCTTTTGTATCGATACAGAGCCTGTGTGTATCGATACAAAGTGCTCAAAAAGTACCAGAACAAGTTTCAGGACATTTGTATCGATACAGAAATGTATGTATCGATACAAAACACCAAAAAGTCAGTTTTTCAAGGTTTTGAAAATAGTTCTTTGTTGTCAAGTCATTTGTAAAGTTTGCCAAAATATGTTCAACCTATTTTCATGTGTTTTGACAATTATTAAAACATGAGGATGAACTGGTGCACTTACATTCTCCCCCTTTTTGATAATTGTCAAAACTATGCATAAGCTAAACTAAGCCTATACCTATTATGCAAATAAAAATAGCAATGATATACAGACGCAAAAACAACACCAAGGCTTAATCACAAAAGCTTGCTCCCCCTGAGTTGATGCCATAATGCGTTTGATGATCCTTTAGCTTGTGCATCCAAATCTCTCCCCCTTTGACAATATCAAAAAGAAGAAGAGAGCACATTAGCAGTAACAAGTCCAAGCAAATTTTCCATCTATTAAACATATCGTGCACTTACATTTGTCGAAATGCACTTTATGATATAGTATCCTAATCAAAATAATTACATATAACGATATGCTAAAAATATATCAATGACGAATACCAAATATCATGATAACACATGGAATGTAGAACAACAAACCATAAACCAACTCATGATTATTTAAAAACACATCGACATTTTTGTAATAAAACATACCAAAATATGGGACGAAAAATAAACAAAACCATGCAATTAAATGCATAAACATACAACAATAATCCAAACATACGAAATAATTCAAAATAAAGTCATACAAACCAAAGTGAAATGTTGCTCAAAACACAGCAACATTAAATAATATCCGTACAACCAAATCGAAATAAAGAAAGTCACGAAATAACAAAAGAGATTGTTCATGCGATAAAAGAAATGAAATGCCATAAAAACAAGATACATCATCAATATTCATTCATGTCATCCGGTTGTTGGTTAAGGTTGAAGTAATGGTCAACGGAGGAATTTTGTTTTACTAGCTCATCCACTTGGTTTTGGAGATGATCAAACCTTGCAACATTGTAACTGTGCATATCCTCAAGTCTCTTGTTGACATTACTTTGAAACATGTCTTGTTTCAAACTCATTTCCTTCAACATATCCATAATGGCATTGTTGCTTACTTGAGAAGACTCACCTTCCATGCTATCACTTTCATGCAATTCCAATCTTAGTCTTTTGCCCCTTTCCTCTTGAATTTCATGCATCGGCTCTTCATTATCATCCTCTTTTCCACAAAACTCATACTCATTAGTCGTATCATTCCACTTGTAATCCATTTTCTTCATTTGTGTCATGCTAAAAACTTGATCCCTCTTAGGACTTATCCATAGACCCGCGAGGTTATAGGTTATCTTGAAGTTCTCTAAGATATTCCGAATCAAGCTAGAATATGCGAAGAAGTGGTCCTTTTTAGAATTTCTCAAAGCAAACATGCGACTAACAAAGTAGTGAGGCCAATCCATCTTTTTGTTTTCCATCATAACATACATTAAATCAATATCCTTCCAATCTAGTCTAGAGTAAGGTCCTCCTCTAGGCCTTAGAATGTGGTTCACAATCCAAAGTAGAACTCTAGGTCCTTGCTTAAGCCTTCCCGCTTTTCCATTTGGACTCTTACCATTTTTGGTTAGAGTGCAAGAAAATTCAGACATATTATACTTAGGACCTTCAATATCAGTGAATCTTTGCAACTTCTTACCGGTTTCCAACCCAAAAAGTCCTAACCATAGCTTGTTAGATACTTTGAAAATTTTCTTCCCAATACAAAATTCAAATTCAGCACCATTTTGTTCTTGTATACCAGCATAAAAGATCCTAACAAGTTCCTCTATGTAAGCATCTCTTAAATTGCAAAATGTGCTAAGTTTTTCTCTTCTAATGATCTCAGCAATATCACCCAAATGTAATTCCTCAAGTTTTTCTACACTTACAGCATTTTGAGGAATCACTTTCTTCTCTGAGCAATTTCTAATGAAGAAGTTCAAGTAGTTTTCATGGATGAAATTTTCTCTCCTAAAATTTTGATCATGAGTAGTGGTCCTAATTATCTTAGTCCTTCCATCATTTTTCTTACTATTGCTAGCCATTCTAGAAGTTTAGAAGAGTAAGATGTTACCTTTGAATTTTGAGAAGATGAAGAAGGTGTGTACCCAAATTTGGAGATATTCAAAGCTTCCAATGTGGATTTTATGTAGCTTGAACCCTTGAATTTGATGGAGTATTAGGAATGGGTAAGGAATTTGAGTGATTTGGAGTTAAATTTTGAGATGATTTGGTTAAGTTTTGAGAGAGATTGAGAAATTGGGAATAAGGGTTTTGGAGAGGTTTCATGAGTTTCATGTTTGAAGAATAAGAGTGGTTGAGTTGTTGTGATGAATGAATGAATGAAAAAGTCATGTAAAACTTGTTTCTACGCGGTTGTATCGATACAAACAGTAATATGTATCGATACAAGTCAGTTGTTTTGAAGCATGTATCGAAGCATACCTGTATGTTTCGAAGCATGGGCGCCTTGCTGTTTTTCTCAGCACGCCATGTATCGATACACACTTGTATGTATCGATACAAGTCAGTTTAATTTTTGAAAAATTTGAAATTTTGAAAAATAACTGACATGTATCCATCCACAATTCATTGTATCGATCCAAAACACATTATTTTCAATTTTTCTCAAATCACATGAATCAAAAAGTTCAAAAAGAAATTTCGATGATTTTCAATTAACACGTATGAAAGAAACACATACAATCATGATGGTATATGCGTATATATGTGAACCAAAGCAATACCAAAGCAAATCTTAACATGAGAACACATGTTAAACCATAGATGCATGATAAAAGAAATCACATAACATAGTTAAAGTACCACAAACAATCATATGCGAAAAATATATATATATCTATGTATGTATGCAAAAATTACACATAGATGCAAAACTTAACATATACATTCTAATATGAACTTAATAAGATAGTTGTAATGATTTTTGTCAAATCCCCATTTGAGACGTATAAAGCTCAAAAACTTATTAATATTTTTGAGTAAGAATTCTTGGAAATGGAGGATTAGACAAATATCAAAACTTATATCATATTAAGATAGAAAATGTATGTATATGATCACAAACACAAATGCTAAACAAAATATGTATAAAGCAAAGTTAAAGAGTAGAATCTTCCCTTAAGTATTGGATGAAGGAAGTGATCAATTTCCACATCGTTTTGTGTTGGGTTGAGTCGTATCTTTTCACCTTACTTGTTTGTAAGTCTTGAGCCACTCGTTATCAATGTCTCTCATCAATGGCTTCAAGACGCTTACCTACATGTTTAGACATTTGAAATAGGTCCCCAACTCATATTGGGTCCTAGTTTGTTAGTATCAACATTATTGTCTAACTTAGGTAACCATTGCAATATGCCTTTAGGTACTAAGGTTTTCCGTGCTTGGCATTTTGCAATCGTATGTCCTTTGTTACAACAATAATGACAAACAATATGAGGATTACTTTTCTTGTGATCCTTTTCAACAAATTTATACTTTTTATTTCTTGGTTTAAAAGATTTGTTGAATTTAGATGGATCAACCGCAAAAGTAATCTCCGGCTTGGATGGTTCTTTTAACTTCTCTTGCAGTTTTCGTAAATCTCTTCTTAAGTAAAAGCATCCATCACATCCGGTATATTCATTTCCACAACTATCATAATTCACAAGAGGTTTTTGAACCAAAGATTCTTTGAGAGCTTTCAACTCATGTTCCGTTTCCGAAACTTTAACCTCAAGGTATTTATTGACTTGCATTAAACCCTTTAATCGTTGAAAAGCCTCTTGAGTTTCTTTGTGTAGTTTTTCAAAAGCAACTTGTAATTCATGATATTCCAAGAGAGTATATGAACTAGAGGGATTTTGGTTTACCTTTTTAGGAACAAGTTTCTTACGATCGTGTGATGTCAAACACACATTTGCCAATCCTTCTTCACCGCTTGAACTAGAGCTTGATGATGAAGAGGAAGATGAGCTAGAGCTCTCCCATGCAACGTAAGCTTTCTTTCCCTTGTCCTTGCTTCCCTTTTTGAATGAAGGTGATTCTTTCTCCTTTCTCTTGAGCTTGGGACAATCCGGTTTAAAGTGACCGATTTGTCCACATTCATAACATGCTCCCTTTTTAGAGTACTTGACATCTTCATTCCTCCTATGGTAACCACTATCTTTCCGATATTTCCTAAGATTTTCATCGGAGTGCCTTATCCCATTTTTCTTCACATACCTATTGTAGCGCCTAACGAAGAGTCCCATTTCCTCATCATCGGAATCATCTTCGCTTGAGCTACTTTCCACATGCTCTATCCTTTTGGACTTGGTGGACTTTGAAGTAGAGGCTTTTAGAGCTATAGACCTCTTGTCCTTTTCCTTTTCCTTGTCATTGTGCTTTACCTTCTTTTCGCTTTTCTCATGCTTTTCTAGCAAGTTTAGCACATGTTCATGCTCCGTGAGTTTGCCAAACAAAGTTGTAAGATTCAATGAGGTAAGATCATTAGCTTCCTTAATCGCGGTGACCTTAGGTTGCCAATTCCTACTAAGACATCTTAAAATTTTGTTAGTAGCATCTTGGTTGGAAATTGGTTTTCCCAAACCGTGTAACTTGTTGGTGATTTTGATAAAGCGTTGTTGCATATCCTCGATGGATTCTCCATCTAGCATATGAAACAACTCAAATTCTTGTGTTAAAGTATTAATTTTGGATATCTTGACATCATTGGTACCCTCAAAGTGAGTAACCAATGTGTCCCACATTTCCTTAGCCGATTCACAATGCGACACATGATAGAATTGATCAATCCCAAGGGATGATATTAAAATGTTTTGTGCCTTCGCATCGTAATTGACTTTCTTCTTTTCCTCATCCGTCCATTGTGCCATTGGCTTATTTGCGACAACACCATGAGCATCCGTTATAGTTGGAGCAAACGGACCATTCTCAATGGTATTCCACACTTCACTATCAAAAGAATTGATGTGAATACGCATGCTACTTTTCCAATAGTCAAAATGATCTCCATTGAATACCGGAGCCCTATTATACGCCCCTTTTGGTGCAAAAGCCATGTTGTCTAATAATAGGCACAAATTACTCGGTTTAATCGTTTAAAATCAACCGGGCTCTTGATGCCACTTGTTAGACTACGAGGCTAACCACTTAGAGGGGGGTGAATAAGTGGTTCCGTTAACCAATTGAGTTTTTAAAAAAATGTTCGGTTAAACGTGCGTGCGGAAGCGACTCCGGGATCGGTAGTCTCTTTGCACCGTTTTGACTTATTGAAAAAGTAACTAAGCCGATAAAACTATTGAGGAAAAGTCGATCGGAATAAGATATTCGAAAACTAATTCAATTAACAACAACGTTTCCAAGCAAGTTATTCGATTCTTTCAAAAACAATTCACAACACAAGATAATAACAATTGAATCCTTGTGAACACTTACGAACACACAAATTCAATTGTTTACGAATATAATGAAAGCAATAAAGAATGAAAGTAATGCAATCAAGACACGAGAGTTTGATTAGGGAGTTCCCCGGATTTCGCGTCGTCCACGCGTATGTCCGAGTACGTCTCCCCCCAAATAACCAAACGGGTTATTTGAGATATGTATAGAATGAAAACAGCTTGAACACAAGTGCACAAATTACAATGAATCCAATAAACCTATATTGACTCAAAATGTAAAACTATGCAAACCCTCAATCGACGAACGAATCTTCACCCTCTGATTCCAACGATCCTACCCGTGCAACTCCTTGCAACGATCGTCCAGCTGAGTCCTTCGATTCTTCTCAATTGATCCTCCAAGATATCGAACAATCTTGGATCCCTAGTGAGCAACCAAACCTCCTTGCACAAATCAACCCGATCGCGAATCTGCTTCACCACGAATCGCACCGAACGTTATCGACCAAGCGTACAACTCCTAAATGATTGATCCCATACTCAATCTTCAATTGTTGCAACTTGATGGAAGATGATGATCTTGTGAAGGATAACACTTTGATCCCAATTTTTCACCCAAATTGTATCCAAAGTGTTTTACCCAAAGCACTTCTTGCTCTCTCAATGATTCTCACTAGATTTCTCAGTTGTGTTCAGTTACTGTGATTGTTTCATTACTTGCAAAAGGAACCCACACATTGCTATTTAAAGAGAAAATAGAATGAGCAAATTTAGGCATAATTTTCAGTAGATGTATCGATACAAATGATTGTTTGTATCGATACAAAGCCCTTGACCAACGTTCAATTTTGAAAATCTTGACCTTTGTATCGATACAAACACGGGATGTATCGATACAAACATCAGAATCTTGAAATCTTGACTGATATGTATCTAAGCATGCAAGCATGCTTCGAATCATATGAAGCTTGCTGGTTTTTCAGAACATATACACATGTATCGATACATGCAAGCATGTTTCGAATCATATGGAACATTCTGTTTTTGTATAGAAGCTTTTGTATCGATACAGAGCCTGTGTGTATCGATACAAAGTGCTCAAAAAGTACCAGAACAAGTTTCAGGACATTTGTATCGATACAGAAATGTATGTATCGATACAAAACACCAAAAAGTCAGTTTTTCAAGGTTTTGAAAATAGTTCTTTGTTGTCAAGTCATTTGTAAAGTTTGCCAAAATATGTTCAACCTATTTTCATGTGTTTTGACAATTATTAAAACATGAGGATGAACTGGTGCACTTACAAATGTTGCCTCTTGAAGAAGAATCACCACCCGCAGGCCTTCGGATTCTGCTAAATATCCTTATTTCAGGATTTTCCCTTATTCCAGGAAATGTTGTTTTTAGAGGATCTAACGCCTACACCAGGAGTTGTATGTCCTTGAGAAAGATAGATGTAACACCTCAATGTTGAATCTTGAAGAAGAATCACCACCCGCAGGCCTTCGGATTCTGCTGAATATCCTTATTTAAGGATTTTTCCTTATTTCAGGAAATGCTGTTTCTGGAGGAGCCAACGCCTAAACCAGGAGTTGTATGTCCTTGAGAAAGATAGATGTAATACCTCAATGTTGCTTCTTGAAGAAGAATCACCACCCACGGGCCTTCGGATTCTGCTGAATATCCTTATTTCAGGATTTCCCCTTATTCACGGAAATGTTGTTTATACAGGATCTAACGCCTACACAAGGAGTTGTATGTCATTGAGAAAGATAGATGTAACACCTAAATGTTGCATCTTGAAGAAGAACCACCACCCGCGGGCCTTCAGATTTTATTGAATATCCTTATTTCAGGATTTTCCCTTATTCTAGGAAATGTTGTTTATAGAGGATCTAACGCCTACACCAGGAGTTGTATGTCCTTGAGAAAGATAGATGTAACACCTCAATGCTGCATGTTGAAGAAGAATCACCACCTGCGGGCCTTCAGATTCTGCTGAATATCCTTATTTCAGGATTTTCCCTTATTTTAGGAAATGCTGTTTCTGGAGGAGCTAACGCCTAAACCAAGAGTTGCATGTCCTCGAGAAAGATAGATGTAACACCTCAATGTTGCATCTTGAAGAAGAATCACCACCTGCGGGCCTTCGGATTCTGCTGAATATCCTTATTTAAGGATTTTTCCTTATTTCAGGAAATGCGGTTTCTGGAGGAGCCAACGCCTAAACCAGGAGTTGTATGTCCTTGAGAAAGATAGATGTAACACCTCAATGTTGCATCTTGAAGAAGAATCACCACCCGCGGGCCTTCAGATTCTGCTGAATATCCTTATTTCAGGAAATGTTGTTTCTGGAGGAGCTAACGCCTAAACCAGGAGTTGTATGTCCTTGAGAAAGATAGATGTAACACCTAAATGTTGCATCTTGAAGAATAATCACTACCCGCAGGCCTTCAGATTCTGCTGAATATCCTTATTTATGGATTTTTCCTAATTTCAGGAAATGCTGTTTCTGGAGGAGCCAACGCCTAAACCAGGAGTTGTATGTCCTTGAGAAAGATAGATGTAACACCTCAATGTTGCATCTTGAAGAAGAACCACCACCCGCGGGCCTTCAGATTTTATTGAATATCCTTATTTCAGGATTTTCCCTTATTCTAGGAAATGTTGTTAATAGAGGATCTAACGCCTACACCAGGAGTTGTATGTCCTTGAGAAAGATAGATGTAACACCTCAATGCTGCATGTTGAAGAAGAATCACCACCTGCAGGCCTTCAGATTATGCTGAATATCCTTATTTCAAGATTTTTCCTTATTTCAGGAAATGCTGTTTCTGGAGGAACTAACGCCTAAACCAAGAGTTGCATGTCCTCGAGAAAGATATATGTAACACCTCAATGTTGCTTCTTGAAGAAGAATAACCACCTGCGGGCCTTCGGATTCTGCTGAATATCCTTATTTAAGGATTTTTCCTTATTTTTGGAAATGTTGTTTCTGGAGGAGCTAACGCCTAAACCAGGAGTTGTATGTCCTTGAGAAAGATAGATGTAACACCTAAATGTTGCATCTTGAAGAAGAATCACTACCCGCAGGCCTTCAGATTCTGCTTAATATATTTCAGGATTTTTTCCTTATTTCAGGAAATGCTGTTTCTGGAGGAGCTAACGCCTAAACCAGGAGTTGTATGTCCTTGAGAAAGATAGATGTAACACCTAAATGTTGCATCTTGAAGAATAATCACTACCCGCAGGCCTTCGGATTCTGCTGAATATCCTTATTTAAGGATTTTCCCTTATTCCAGGAAATGTTGTTTTTAGAGGATCTAACGCCTACACCAGGAGTTGTATGTCCTTGAGAAAGATAGATGTAACACCTCAATGTTGAATCTTGAAGAAGAATCACCACCCGCAGGCCTTCAGATTCTGCTGAATATCCTTATTTAAGGATTTTTCCTAATTTCAGGAAATGCTGTTTCTGGAGGAGCCAACGCCTAAACCAGGAGTTGTATGTCCTTGAGAAAGATAGATGTAACACCTCAATGTTGCATCTTGAAGAAGAATCACCACCCACGGGCCTTCGGATTCTGCTGAATATCCTTATTTCAGGATTTCCCCTTATTCACGGAAATGTTGTTTATACAGGATCTAACGCCTACACCAGGAGTGGTATGTCATTGGGAAAGATAGATGTAACACCTCAATGTTGCATCTTGAAGAAGAACCACCACCCGCGGGCCTTCAGATTTTATTGAATATCCTTATTTCAGGATTTTCCCTTATTCTAGGAAATGTTGTTTATAGAGGATCTAACGCCTACACCAGGAGTTGTATGTCCTTGAGAAAGATAGATGTAACACCTCAATGCTGCATGTTGAAGAAGAATCACCACCTGCGGGCCTTCAGATTATGCTGAATATCCTTATTTCAAGATTTTTCCTTATTTCAGGAAATGCTGTTTCTGGAGGAGCTAACGCCTAAACCAAGAGTTGCATGTCCTCGAGAAAGATATATGTAACACCTCAATGTTGCATCTTGAAGAAGAATAACCACCTGCGGGCCTTCGGATTCTGCTGAATATCCTTATTTAAGGATTTTTCCTTATTTTTGGAAATGTTGTTTCCGGAGGAGCTAACGCCTAAACCAGGAGTTGTATGTCCTTGAGAAAGATAGATGTAACACCTAAATGTTGCATCTTGAAGAAGAATCACTACCCGCAGGCCTTCAGATTCTGCTGAATATATTTCAGGATTTTTTCCTTATTTCAGGAAATGCTGTTTCTGGAGGAGCTAACGCCTAAACCAGGAGTTGTATGTCCTTGAGAAAGATAGATGTAACACCTAAATGTTGCATCTTGAAGAATAATCACTACCCGCAGGCCTTCGGATTCTGCTGAATATCCTTATTTAAGGATTTTCCCTTATTCCAGGAAATGTTGTTTTTAGAGGATCTAACGCCTACACCAGGAGTTGTATGTCCTTGAGAAAGATAGATGTAACACCTCAATGTTGAATCTTGAAGAAGAATCACCACCCGCAGGCCTTCAGATTCTGCTGAATATCCTTATTTAAGGATTTTTCCTAATTTCAGGAAATGCTGTTTCTGGAGGAGCCAACGCCTAAACCAGGAGTTGTATGTCCTTGAGAAAGATAGATGTAACACCTCAATGTTGCATCTTGAAGAAGAATCACCACCCACGGGCCTTCGGATTCTGCTGAATATCCTTATTTCAGGATTTCCCCTTATTCACGGAAATGTTGTTTATACAGGATCTAACGCCTACACCAGGAGTGGTATGTCATTGGGAAAGATAGATGTAACACCTCAATGTTGCATCTTGAAGAAGAACCACCACCCGCGGGCCTTCAGATTTTATTGAATATCCTTATTTCAGGATTTTCCCTTATTCTAGGAAATGTTGTTTATAGAGGATCTAACGCCTACACCAGGAGTTGTATGTCCTTGAGAAAGATAGATGTAACACCTCAATGCTGCATGTTGAAGAAGAATCACCACCTGCGGGCCTTCAGATTATGCTGAATATCCTTATTTCAAGATTTTTCCTTATTTCAGGAAATGCTGTTTCTGGAGGAGCTAACGCCTAAACCAAGAGTTGCATGTCCTCGAGAAAGATATATGTAACACCTCAATGTTGCATCTTGAAGAAGAATAACCACCTGCGGGCCTTCGGATTCTGCTGAATATCCTTATTTAAGGATTTTTCCTTATTTTTGGAAATGTTGTTTCTGGAGGAGCTAACGCCTAAACCAGGAGTTGTATGTCCTTGAGAAAGATAGATGTAACACCTAAATGTTGCATCTTGAAGAAGAATCACTACCCGCAGGCCTTCAGATTCTGCTGAATATATTTCAGGATTTTTTCCTTATTTCAGGAAATGCTGTTTCTGGAGGAGCTAACGCCTAAACCAGGAGTTGTATGTCCTTGAGAAAGATAGATGTAACACCTCAATGTTGCATCTTGAAGAAGAATCACCACCCACGGGCCTTCGGATTCTGCTGAATATCCTTATTTCAGGATTTCCCCTTGTTCACGGAAATGTTGTTTATACAGGATCTAACGCCAACACCAGGAGTTGTATGTCATTGAGAAAGATAGATGAAACACCTCAAAGTTGCATCTTGAAGAAGAACCACCACCCGCGGGCCTTCAGATTTTATTGAATATCCTTATTTCAGGATTTTCCCTTATTCACGGAAATGTTGTTTATACAGGATCTAACGCCTACACCAGGAGTTGTATGTCATTGAGAAAGATAGATGTAACACCTCAATGTTGCATCTTGAAGAAGAACCACCACCCGCGGGCCTTCAGATTTTATTGAATATCCTTATTTCAGGATTTTCCCTTATTCTAGGAAATGTTGTTTATAGAGGATCTAACGCCTACACCAGGAGTTGTATGTCCTTGAGAAAGATAGATGTAACACCTCAATGCTGCATGTTGAAGAAGAATCACCACCTGCGGGCCTTCAGATTATGCTGAATATCCTTATTTCAAGATTTTTCCTTATTTCAGGAAATGCTGTTTCTGGAGGAGCTAACGCCTAAACCAAGAGTTGCATGTCCTCGAGAAAGATATATGTAACACCTCAATGTTGCATCTTGAAGAAGAATAACCACCTGCGGGCCTTCGGATTCTGCTGAATATCCTTATTTAAGGATTTTTCCTTATTTTTGGAAATGTTGTTTCCGGAGGAGCTAACGCCTAAACCAGGAGTTGTATGTCCTTGAGAAAGATAGATGTAACACCTAAATGTTGCATCTTGAAGAAGAATCACTACCCGCAGGCCTTCAGATTCTGCTGAATATATTTCAGGATTTTTTCCTTATTTCAGGAAATGCTGTTTCTGGAGGAGCTAACGCCTAAACCAGGAGTTGTATGTCCTTGAGAAAGATAGATGTAACACCTCAATGTTGCCTCTTAAAGAAGAATCACCACCCGCGGGCCTTCGGATTCTGCTGAATTTCCTTATTTCAGGATTTTCCTTTATTCCAGGAAATGTTGCTTTTAGAGGATCTAACGCCTACACCAGGAGTTGTATGTCCTTGAGAAAGATAGATGTAACACCTCAATGTTGCATCTTGAAGAAGAATCACCACCCGCAGGCCTTCGGATTCTGCTGAATATCCTTATTTAAGGATTTTTCCTTATTTCAGGAAATGCTGTTTCTGGAGGAGCCAACGCCTAAACCAGGAGTTGTATGTCCTTGAGAAAGATAGATGTAACACCTCAATGTTGCATCTTGAAGAAGAATCACCACCCACGGGCATTCGGATTCTGCTGAATATCCTTATTTCAGGATTTCCCCTTATTCACGGAAATGTTGTTTATACAGGATCTAACGCCTACACCAGGAGTTGTATGTCATTTAGAAAGATAGATGTAACACCTCAATGTTGCATCTTGAAGAAGAACCACCACCCGCGGGCCTTCAGATTTTATTGAATATCCTTATTTCAGGATTTTCCCTTATTCTAGGAAATGTTGTTTATAGAGGATCTAACGCCTACACCAGGAGTTGTATGTCCTTGAGAAAGATAGATGTAACACCTCAATGCTGCATGTTGAAGAAGAATCACCACCTGCGGGCCTTCAGATTCTGCTGAATATCCTTATTTCAGGATTTTTCCTTATTTCAGGAAATGCTGTTTCTGGAGGAGCTAACGCCTAAACCAAGAGTTGCATGTCCTCGAGAAAGATAGATGTAACACCTCAATGTTGCATCTTGAAGAAGAATCACCACCTGCGGGCCTTCGGATTCTGCTGAATATCCTTATTTAAGGATTTTTCTTTATTTGAGGAAAAGCTGTTTTTGGAGGAGCCAACGCCTAAACCAGGAGTTGTATGTCCTTGAGAAAGATAGATGTAACACCTCAATGTTGCATCTTAAAGAAGAATCACCACCCGCGGGCCTTCAGATTCTGCTGAATATCCTTATTTCCGGATTTTTCCTTATTTCAGGAAATGCTGTTTCTGGAGGAGCTAACGCCTAAACCAGGAGTTGTATGTTCTTGAGAAAGATAGATGTAACACCTAAATGTTGCATCTTGAAGAAGAATCACTACCCGCGGGCCTTCAGATTCTGCTGAATATCCTTATTTAAGGATTTTCCCTTATTCCAGGAAATGTTGTTTTTAGAGGATCTAACGCCTACACCAGGAGTTGTATGTCCTCGAGAAAGATAGATGTAACACCTCAATGTTGCATCTTGAAGAAGAATCACCACCCGCAGGCCTTCGGATTCTGCTGAATATCCTTATTTAAGGATTTTTCCTTATTTCAGGAAATGTTGTTTCTGGAGGAGCCAACGCCTAAACCAGGAGTTGTATGTCGTTGAGAAAGATAGATGTAACACCTCAATGTTGCATCTTGAAGAAGAATCACCACCCACGGGCCTTCGGATTCTGCTGAATATCCTTATTTCAGGATTTTCCCTTATTCACGGAAATGTTGTTTATACAGGATCTAACGCCTACACCAGGAGTTGTATGTCATTGAGAAAGATAGATGTAACACCTCAATGTTGCATCTTGAAGAAGAACCACCACCCGCGGGCCTTCAGATTTTATTGAATATCCTTATTTCAGGATTTTCCCTTATTCTAGGAAATGTTGTTTATAGAGGATCTAACGCCTACACCAGGAGTTGTATGTCCTTGAGAAAGATAGATGTAACACCTCAATGCTGCATGTTGAAGAAGAATCACCACCTGCGGGCCTTCAGATTATGCTGAATATCCTTATTTCAAGATTTTTCCTTATTTCAGGAAATGCTGTTTCTGGAGGAGCTAACGCCTAAACCAATAGTTGCATGTCCTCGAGAAAGATAGATGTAACACCTCAATGTTGCATCTTGAAGAAGAATAACCACCTGCGGGCCTTCGGATTCTGCTGAATATCCTTATTTAAGGATTTTTCCTTATTTTTGGAAATGTTGTTTCTGGAGGAGCTAACGCCTAAACCAGGAGTTGTATGTCCTTGAGAAAGATAGATGTAACACATAAATGTTGCATCTTGAAGAAGAATCACTACCCGCAGGCCTTCAGATTCTGCTGAATATATTTCAGGATTTTTTCCTTATTTCAGGAAATGCTGTTTCTGGAGGAGCTAACGCCTAAACCAGGAGTTGTATGTCCTTGAGAAAGATAGATGTAACACCTCAATGTTGCCTCTTAAAGAAGAATCACCACCCGCGGGCCTTCGGATTCTGCTGAATTTCCTTATTTCAGGATTTTCCTTTATTCCAGGAAATGTTGCTTTTAGAGGATCTAACGCCTACACCAGGAGTTGTATGTCCTTGAGAAAGATAGATGTAACACCTCAATGTTGCATCTTGAAGAAGAATCACCACCCGCAGGCCTTCGGATTCTGCTGAATATCCTTATTTAAGGATTTTTCCTTATTTCAGGAAATGCTGTTTCTGGAGGAGCCAACGCCTAAACCAGGAGTTGTATGTCCTTGAGAAAGATAGATGTAACACCTCAATGTTGCATCTTGAAGAAGAATCACCACCCACGGGCATTCGGATTCTGCTGAATATCCTTATTTCAGGATTTCCCCTTATTCACGGAAATGTTGTTTATACAGGATCTAACGCCTACACCAGGAGTTGTATGTCATTTAGAAAGATAGATGTAACACCTCAATGTTGCATCTTGAAGAAGAACCACCACCCGCGGGCCTTCAGATTTTATTGAATATCCTTATTTCAGGATTTTCCCTTATTCTAGGAAATGTTGTTTATAGAGGATCTAACGCCTACACCAGGAGTTGTATGTCCTTGAGAAAGATAGATGTAACACCTCAATGCTGCATGTTGAAGAAGAATCACCACCTGCGGGCCTTCAGATTCTGCTGAATATCCTTATTTCAGGATTTTTCCTTATTTCAGGAAATGCTGTTTCTGGAGGAGCTAACGCCTAAACCAAGAGTTGCATGTCCTCGAGAAAGATAGATGTAACACCTCAATGTTGCATCTTGAAGAAGAATCACCACCTGCGGGCCTTCGGATTCTGCTGAATATCCTTATTTAAGGATTTTTCTTTATTTGAGGAAATGCTGTTTTTGGAGGAGCCAACGCCTAAACCAGGAGTTGTATGTCCTTGAGAAAGATAGATGTAACACCTCAATGTTGCATCTTGAAGAAGAATCACCACCCGCGGGCCTTCAGATTCTGCTGAATATCCTTATTTCAGGATTTTTCCTTATTTCAGGAAATGCTGTTTCTGGAGGAGCTAACGCCTAAACCAGGAGTTGTATGTCCTTGAGAAAGATAGATGTAACACCTAAATGTTGCATCTTGAAGAAGAATCACTACCCGCGGGCCTTCAGATTCTGCTGAATATCCTTATTTAAGGATTTTCCCTTATTCCAGGAAATGTTGTTTTTAGAGGATCTAACGCCTACACCAGGAGTTGTATGTCCTCGAGAAAGATAGATGTAACACCTCAATGTTGCATCTTGAAGAAGAATCACCACCCGCAGGCCTTCGGATTCTGCTGAATATCCTTATTTAAGGATTTTTCCTTATTTCAGGAAATGTTGTTTCTGGAGGAGCCAACGCCTAAACCAGGAGTTGTATGTCGTTGAGAAAGATAGATGTAACACCTCAATGTTGCATCTTGAAGAAGAATCACCAGCCACGGGCCTTCGGATTCTGCTGAATATCCTTATTTCAGGATTTTCCCTTATTCACGGAAATGTTGTTTATACAGGATCTAACGCCTACACCAGGAGTTGTATGTCATTGAGAAAGATAGATGTAACACCTCAATGTTGCATCTTGAAGAAGAACCACCACCCGCGGGCCTTCAGATTTTATTGAATATCCTTATTTCAGGATTTTCCCTTATTCTAGGAAATGTTGTTTATAGAGGATCTAACGCCTACACCAGGAGTTGTATGTCCTTGAGAAAGATAGATTTAACACCTCAATGCTGCATGTTGAAGAAGAATCACCACCTGCGGGCCTTCAGATTATGCTGAATATCCTTATTTCAAGATTTTTCCTTATTTCAGGAAATGCTGTTTCTGGAGGAGCTAACGCCTAAACCAATAGTTGCATGTCCTCGAGAAAGATAGATGTAACACCTCAATGTTGCATCTTGAAGAAGAATAACCACCTGCGGGCCTTCGGATTCTGCTGAATATCCTTATTTAAGGATTTTTCCTTATTTTTGGAAATGTTGTTTCTGGAGGAGCTAACGCCTAAACCAGGAGTTGTATGTCCTTGAGAAAGATAGATGTAACACCTAAATGTTGCATCTTGAAGAAGAATCACTACCCGCAGGCCTTCAGATTCTGCTGAATATATTTCAGGATTTTTTCCTTATTTCAGGAAATGCTGTTTCTGGAGGAGCTAACGCCTAAACCAGGAGTTGTATGTCCTTGAGAAAGATAGATGTAACACCTCAATGTTGCCTCTTGAAGAAGAATCACCACCCGCAGGCCTTCGGATTCTGCTAAATATCCTTATTTCAGGATTTTCCCTTATTCCAGGAAATGTTGTTTTTAGAGGATCTAACGCCTACACCAGGAGTTGTATGTCCTTGAGAAAGATAGATGTAACACCTCAATGTTGAATCTTGAAGAAGAATCACCACCCGCAGGCCTTCGGATTCTGCTGAATATCCTTATTTAAGGATTTTTCCTTATTTCAGGAAATGCTGTTTCTGGAGGAGCCAACGCCTAAACCAGGAGTTGTATGTCCTTGAGAAAGATAGATGTAACACCTCAATGTTGCTTCTTGAAGAAGAATCACCACCCACGGGCCTTCGGATTCTGCTGAATATCCTTATTTCAGGATTTCCCCTTATTCACGGAAATGTTGTTTATACAGGATCTAACGCCTACACCAGGAGTTGTATGTCATTGAGAAAGATAGATGTAACACCTCAATGTTGCATCTTGAAGAAGAACCACCACCCGCGGGCCTTCAGATTTTATTGAATATCCTTATTTCAGGATTTTCCCTTATTCTAGGAAATGTTGTTTATAGAGGATCTAACGCCTACACCAGGAGTTGTATGTCCTTGAGAAAGATAGATGTAACACCTCAATGCTGCATGTTGAAGAAGAATCACCACCCGCAGGCCTTCGGATTCTGCTGAATATCCTTATTTAAGGATTTTTCCTTATTTCAGGAAATGCTGTTTCTGGAGGAGCCAACGCCTAAACCAGGAGTTGTATGTCCTTGAGAAAGATAGATGTAACACCTCAATGTTGCTTCTTGAAGAAGAATCACCACCCACGGGCCTTCGGATTCTGCTGAATATCCTTATTTCAGGATTTCCCCTTATTCACGGAAATGTTGTTTATACAGGATCTAACGCCTACACCAGGAGTTGTATGTCATTGAGAAAGATAGATGTAACACCTCAATGTTGCATCTTGAAGAAGAACCACCACCCGCGGGCCTTCAGATTTTATTGAATATCCTTATTTCAGGATTTTCCCTTATTCTAGGAAATGTTGTTTATAGAGGATCTAACGCCTACACCAGGAGTTGTATGTCCTTGAGAAAGATAGATGTAACACCTCAATGCTGCATGTTGAAGAAGAATCACCACCTGCGGGCCTTCAGATTCTGCTGAATATCCTTATTTCAGGATTTTCCCTTATTTTAGGAAATGCTGTTTCTGGAGGAGCTAACGCCTAAACCAAGAGTTGCATGTCCTCGAGAAAGATAGATGTAACACCTCAATGTTGCATCTTGAAGAAGAATCACCACCTGCGGGCCTTCGGATTCTGCTGAATATCCTTATTTAAGGATTTTTCCTTATTTCAGGAAATGCGGTTTCTGGAGGAGCCAACGCCTAAACCAGGAGTTGTATGTCCTTGAGAAAGATAGATGTAACACCTCAATGTTGCATCTTGAAGAAGAATCACCACCCGCGGGCCTTCAGATTCTGCTGAATATCCTTATTTCAGGAAATGCTGTTTCTGGAGGAGCTAACGCCTTAACCAGGAGTTGTATGTCCTTGAGAAAGATAGATGTAACACCTAAATGTTGCATCTTGAAGAATAATCACTACCCGCAGGCCTTCAGATTCTGCTGAATATCCTTATTTAAGGATTTTTCCTAATTTCAGGAAATGCTGTTTCTGGAGGAGCCAACGCCTAAACCAGGAGTTGTATGTCCTTGAGAAAGATAGATGTAACACCTCAATGTTGCATCTTGAAGAAGAACCACCACCCGCGGGCCTTCAGATTTTATTGAATATCCTTATTTCAGGATTTTCCCTTATTCTAGGAAATGTTGTTTATAGAGGATCTAACGCCTACACCAGGAGTTGTATGTCCTTGAGAAAGATAGATGTAACACCTCAATGCTGCATGTTGAAGAAGAATCACCACCTGCGGGCCTTCAGATTATGCTGAATATCCTTATTTCAAGATTTTTCCTTATTTCAGGAAATGCTGTTTCTGGAGGAGCTAACGCCTAAACCAATAGTTGCATGTCCTCGAGAAAGATAGATGTAACACCTCAATGTTGCATCTTGAAGAAGAATAACCACCTGCGGGCCTTCGGATTCTGCTGAATATCCTTATTTA
The DNA here is from genome assembly GCA_030408175.1 of Trifolium repens. Lineage (NCBI taxonomy): Eukaryota > Viridiplantae > Streptophyta > Magnoliopsida > Fabales > Fabaceae > Trifolium > Trifolium repens. Next base: position 33,709,229 of record CP125838.1, on the reverse strand, counting down.
AGGATTTTTCCTTATTTTTGGAAATGTTGTTTCTGGAGGAGCTAACGCCTAAACCAGGAGTTGTATGTCCTTGAGAAAGATAGATGTAACACCTAAATGTTGCATCTTGAAGAAGAATCACTACCCGCAGGCCTTCAGATTCTGCTGAATATATTTCAGGATTTTTTCCTTATTTCAGGAAATGCTGTTTCTGGAGGAGCTAACGCCTAAACCAGGAGTTGTATGTCCTTGAGAAAGATAGATGTAACACCTCAATGTTGCCTCTTGAAGAAGAATCACCACCCGCAGGCCTTCGGATTCTGCTAAATATCCTTATTTCAGGATTTTCCCTTATTCCAGGAAATGTTGTTTTTAGAGGATCTAACGCCTACACCAGGAGTTGTATGTCCTTGAGAAAGATAGATGTAACACCTCAATGTTGAATCTTGAAGAAGAATCACCACCCGCAGGCCTTCGGATTCTGCTGAATATCCTTATTTAAGGATTTTTCCTTATTTCAGGAAATGCTGTTTCTGGAGGAGCCAACGCCTAAACCAGGAGTTGTATGTCCTTGAGAAAGATAGATGTAACACCTCAATGTTGCTTCTTGAAGAAGAATCACCACCCACGGGCCTTCGGATTCTGCTGAATATCCTTATTTCAGGATTTCCCCTTATTCACGGAAATGTTGTTTATACAGGATCTAACGCCTACACCAGGAGTTGTATGTCATTGAGAAAGATAGATGTAACACCTCAATGTTGCATCTTGAAGAAGAACCACCACCCGCGGGCCTTCAGATTTTATTGAATATCCTTATTTCAGGATTTTCCCTTATTCTAGGAAATGTTGTTTATAGAGGATCTAACGCCTACACCAGGAGTTGTATGTCCTTGAGAAAGATAGATGTAACACCTCAATGCTGCATGTTGAAGAAGAATCACCACCCGCAGGCCTTCGGATTCTGCTGAATATCCTTATTTAAGGATTTTTCCTTATTTCAGGAAATGCTGTTTCTGGAGGAGCCAACGCCTAAACCAGGAGTTGTATGTCCTTGAGAAAGATAGATGTAACACCTCAATGTTGCTTCTTGAAGAAGAATCACCACCCACGGGCCTTCGGATTCTGCTGAATATCCTTATTTCAGGATTTCCCCTTATTCACGGAAATGTTGTTTATACAGGATCTAACGCCTACACCAGGAGTTGTATGTCATTGAGAAAGATAGATGTAACACCTCAATGTTGCATCTTGAAGAAGAACCACCACCCGCGGGCCTTCAGATTTTATTGAATATCCTTATTTCAGGATTTTCCCTTATTCTAGGAAATGTTGTTTATAGAGGATCTAACGCCTACACCAGGAGTTGTATGTCCTTGAGAAAGATAGATGTAACACCTCAATGCTGCATGTTGAAGAAGAATCACCACCTGCGGGCCTTCAGATTCTGCTGAATATCCTTATTTCAGGATTTTCCCTTATTTTAGGAAATGCTGTTTCTGGAGGAGCTAACGCCTAAACCAAGAGTTGCATGTCCTCGAGAAAGATAGATGTAACACCTCAATGTTGCATCTTGAAGAAGAATCACCACCTGCGGGCCTTCGGATTCTGCTGAATATCCTTATTTAAGGATTTTTCCTTATTTCAGGAAATGCGGTTTCTGGAGGAGCCAACGCCTAAACCAGGAGTTGTATGTCCTTGAGAAAGATAGATGTAACACCTCAATGTTGCATCTTGAAGAAGAATCACCACCCGCGGGCCTTCAGATTCTGCTGAATATCCTTATTTCAGGAAATGCTGTTTCTGGAGGAGCTAACGCCTTAACCAGGAGTTGTATGTCCTTGAGAAAGATAGATGTAACACCTAAATGTTGCATCTTGAAGAATAATCACTACCCGCAGGCCTTCAGATTCTGCTGAATATCCTTATTTAAGGATTTTTCCTAATTTCAGGAAATGCTGTTTCTGGAGGAGCCAACGCCTAAACCAGGAGTTGTATGTCCTTGAGAAAGATAGATGTAACACCTCAATGTTGCATCTTGAAGAAGAACCACCACCCGCGGGCCTTCAGATTTTATTGAATATCCTTATTTCAGGATTTTCCCTTATTCTAGGAAATGTTGTTTATAGAGGATCTAACGCCTACACCAGGAGTTGTATGTCCTTGAGAAAGATAGATGTAACACCTCAATGCTGCATGTTGAAGAAGAATCACCACCTGCGGGCCTTCAGATTATGCTGAATATCCTTATTTCAAGATTTTTCCTTATTTCAGGAAATGCTGTTTCTGGAGGAGCTAACGCCTAAACCAAGAGTTGCATGTCCTCGAGAAAGATATATGTAACACCTCAATGTTGCATCTTGAAGAAGAATAACCACCTGCGGGCCTTCGGATTCTGCTGAATATCCTTATTTAAGGATTTTTCCTTATTTTTGGAAATGTTGTTTCTGGAGGAGCTAACGCCTAAACCAGGAGTTGTATGTCCTTGAGAAAGATAGATGTAACACCTCAATGTTGCATCTTGAAGAAGAATCACCACCCGCGGGCCTTCAGATTCTGCTGAATATCCTTATTTCAGGAAATGCTGTTTCTGGAGGAGCTAACGCCTTAACCAGGAGTTGTATGTCCTTGAGAAAGATAGATGTAACACCTAAATGTTGCATCTTGAAGAATAATCACTACCCGCAGGCCTTCAGATTCTGCTGAATATCCTTATTTAAGGATTTTTCCTAATTTCAGGAAATGCTGTTTCTGGAGGAGCCAACGCCTAAACCAGGAGTTGTATGTCCTTGAGAAAGATAGATGTAACACCTCAATGTTGCATCTTGAAGAAGAACCACCACCCGCGGGCCTTCAGATTTTATTGAATATCCTTATTTCAGGATTTTCCCTTATTCTAGGAAATGTTGTTTATAGAGGATCTAACGCCTACACCAGGAGTTGTATGTCCTTGAGAAAGATAGATGTAACACCTCAATGCTGCATGTTGAAGAAGAATCACCACCTGCGGGCCTTCAGATTATGCTGAATATCCTTATTTCAAGATTTTTCCTTATTTCAGGAAATGCTGTTTCTGGAGGAGCTAACGCCTAAACCAAGAGTTGCATGTCCTCGAGAAAGATATATGTAACACCTCAATGTTGCATCTTGAAGAAGAATAACCACCTGCGGGCCTTCGGATTCTGCTGAATATCCTTATTTAAGGATTTTTCCTTATTTTTGGAAATGTTGTTTCTGGAGGAGCTAACGCCTAAACCAGGAGTTGTATGTCCTTGAGAAAGATAGATGTAACACCTCAATGTTGCATCTTGAAGAAGAATCACCACCCGCGGGCCTTCAGATTCTGCTGAATATCCTTATTTCAGGAAATGCTGTTTCTGGAGGAGCTAACGCCTTAACCAGGAGTTGTATGTCCTTGAGAAAGATAGATGTAACACCTAAATGTTGCATCTTGAAGAATAATCACTACCCGCAGGCCTTCAGATTCTGCTGAATATCCTTATTTAAGGATTTTTCCTAATTTCAGGAAATGCTGTTTCTGGAGGAGCCAACGCCTAAACCAGGAGTTGTATGTCCTTGAGAAAGATAGATGTAACACCTCAATGTTGCATCTTGAAGAAGAACCACCACCCGCGGGCCTTCAGATTTTATTGAATATCCTTATTTCAGGATTTTCCCTTATTCTAGGAAATGTTGTTTATAGAGGATCTAACGCCTACACCAGGAGTTGTATGTCCTTGAGAAAGATAGATGTAACACCTCAATGCTGCATGTTGAAGAAGAATCACCACCTGCGGGCCTTCAGATTATGCTGAATATCCTTATTTCAAGATTTTTCCTTATTTCAGGAAATGCTGTTTCTGGAGGAGCTAACGCCTAAACCAAGAGTTGCATGTCCTCGAGAAAGATATATGTAACACCTCAATGTTGCATCTTGAAGAAGAATAACCACCTGCGGGCCTTCGGATTCTGCTGAATATCCTTATTTAAGGATTTTTCCTTATTTTTGGAAATGTTGTTTCTGGAGGAGCTAACGCCTAAACCAGGAGTTGTATGTCCTTGAGAAAGATAGATGTAACACCTAAATGTTGCATCTTGAAGAAGAATCACTACCCGCAGGCCTTCAGATTCTGCTGAATATATTTCAGGATTTTTTCCTTATTTCAGGAAATGCTGTTTCTGGAGGAGCTAACGCCTAAACCAGGAGTTGTATGTCCTTGAGAAAGATAGATGTAACACCTAAATGTTGCATCTTGAAGAATAATCACTACCCGCAGGCCTTCGGATTCTGGTGAATATCCTTATTTAAGGATTTTCCCTTATTCCAGGAAATGTTGTTTTTAGAGGATCTAACGCCTACACCAGGAGTTGTATGTCCTTGAGAAAGATAGATGTAACACCTCAATGTTGAATCTTGAAGAAGAATCACCACCCGCAGGCCTTCGGATTCTGCTGAATATCCTTATTTAAGGATTTTTCCTAATTTCAGGAAATGCTGTTTCTGGAGGAGCCAACGCCTAAACCAGGAGTTGTATGTCCTTGAGAAAGATAGATGTAACACCTCAATGTTGCATCTTGAAGAAGAATCACCACCCACGGGCCTTCGGATTCTGCTGAATATCCTTATTTCAGGATTTCCCCTTATTCACGGAAATGTTGTTTATACAGGATCTAACACCTACACCAGGAGTGGTATGTCATTGAGAAAGATAGATGTAACACCTCAATGTTGCATCTTGAAGAAGAACCACCACCCGCGGGCCTTCAGATTTTATTGAATATCCTTATTTCAGGATTTTCCCTTTTTCTAGGAAATGTTGTTTATAGAGGATCTAACGCCTACACCAGGAGTTGTATGTCCTTGAGAAAGATAGATGTAACACCTCAATGCTGCATGTTGAAGAAGAATCACCACCTGCGGGCCTTCAGATTCTGCTGAATATCCTTATTTCAGGATTTTCCCTTATTTTAGGAAATGCTGTTTCTGGAGGAGCTAACGCCTAAACCAAGAGTTGCATGTCCTCGAGAAAGATAGATGTAACACCTCAATGTTGCATCTTGAAGAAGAATCACCACCTGCGGGCCTTCGGATTCTGCTGAATATCCTTATTTAAGGATTTTTCCTTATTTCAGGAAATGCGGTTTCTGGAGGAGCCAACGCCTAAACCAGGAGTTGTATGTCCTTGAGAAAGATAGATGTAACACCTCAAAGTTGCATCTTGAAGAAGAATCACCACCCGCGGGCCTTCAGATTCTGCTGAATATCCTTATTTCAGGAAATGCTGTTTCTGGAGGAGCTAACGCCTAAACCAGGAGTTGTATGTCCTTGAGAAAGATAGATGTAACACCTAAATGTTGCATCTTGAAGAATAATCACTACCCGCAGGCCTTCAGATTCTGCTGAATATCCTTATTTAAGGATTTTTCCTAATTTCAGGAAATGCTGTTTCTGGAGGAGCCAACGCCTAAACCAGGAGTTGTATGTCCTTGAGAAAGATAGATGTAACACCTCAATGTTGCATCTTGAAGAAGAACCACCACCCGCGGGCCTTCAGATTTTATTGAATATCCTTATTTCAGGATTTTCCCTTATTCTAGGAAATGTTGTTTATAGAGGATCTAACGCCTACACCAGGAGTTGTATGTCCTTGAGAAAGATAGATGTAACACCTCAATACTGCATGTTGAAGAAGAATGACCACCTGCGGGCCTTCAGATTATGCTGAATATCCTTATTTCAAGATTTTTCCTTATTTCAGGAAATGCTGTTTCTGGAGGAGCTAACGCCTAAACCAAGAGTTGCATGTCCTCGAGAAAGATATATGTAACACCTCAATGTTGCATCTTGAAGAAGAATAACCACCTGCGGGCCTTCAGATTCTGCTGAATATCCTTATTTAAGGATTTTTCCTTATTTTTGGAAATGTTGTTTCTGGAGGAGCTAACGCCTAAACCAGGAGTTGTATGTCCTTGAGAAAGATAGATGTAACACCTAAATGTTGCATCTTGAAGAAGAATCACTACCCGCAGGCCTTCAGATTCTGCTGAATATATTTCAGGATTTTTTCCTTATTTCAGGAAATGCTGTTTCTGGAGGAGCTAACGCCTAAACCAGGAGTTGTATGTCCTTGAGAAAGATAGATGTAACACCTAAATGTTGCATCTTGTAGAATAATCACTACCCGCAGGCCTTCGGATTCTGCTGAATATCCTTATTTAAGGATTTTCCCTTATTCCAGGAAATGTTGTTTTTAGAGGATCTAACGCCTACACCAGGAGTTGTATGTCCTTGAGAAAGATAGATTTAACACCTCAATGTTGAATCTTGAAGAAGAATCACCACCCGCAGGCCTTCGGATTCTGCTGAATATCCTTATTTAAGGATTTTTCCTAATTTCGGGAAATGCTGTTTCTGGAGGAGCCAACGCCTAAACCAGGAGTTGTATGTCCTTGAGAAAGATAGATGTAACACCTCAATGTTGCATCTTGAAGAAGAATCACCACCCACGGGCCTTCGGATTCTGCTGAATATCCTTATTTCAGGATTTCCCCTTATTCACGGAAATGTTGTTTATACAGGATCTAACGCCTACACCAGGAGTGGTATGTCATTGAGAAAGATAGATGTCACACCTCAATGTTGCATCTTGAAGAAGAACCACCACCCGCGGGCCTTCAGATTTTATTGAATATCCTTATTTCAGGATTTTCCCTTATTCTAGGAAATGTTGTTTATAGAGGATCTAACGCCTACACCAGGAGTTGTATGTCCTTGAGAAAGATAGATGTAACACCTCAATGCTGCATGTTGAAGAAGAATCACCACCTGCGGGCCTTCAGATTATGCTGAATATCCTTATTTCAAGATTTTTCCTTATTTCAGGAAATGCTGTTTCTGGAGGAGCTAACGCCTAAACCAAGAGTTGCATGTCCTCGAGAAAGATATATGTAACACCTCAATGTTGCATCTTGAAGAAGAATAACCACCTGCGGGCCTTCGGATTCTGCTGAATATCCTTATTTAAGGATTTTTCCTTATTTTTGGAAATGTTGTTTCTGGAGGAGCTAACGCCTAAACCAGGAGTTGTATGTCCTTGAGAAAGATAGATGTAACACCTAAATGTTGCATCTTGAAGAAGAATCACTACCCGCAGGCCTTCAGATTCTGCTGAATATATTTCAGGATTTTTTCCTTATTTCAGGAAATGCTGTTTCTGGAGGAGCTAACGCCTAAACCAGGAGTTGTATGTCCTTGAGAAAGATAGATGTAACACCTCAATGTTGCCTCTTGAAGAAGAATCACCACCCGCAGGCCTTCGGATTCTGCTAAATATCCTTATTTCAGGATTTTCCCTTATTCCAGGAAATGTTGTTTTTAGAGGATCTAACGCCTACACCAGGAATTGTATGTCCTTGAGAAAGATAGATGTAACACCTCAATGTTGAATCTTGAAGAAGAATCACCACCCACAGGCCTTCGGATTCTGCTGAATATCCTTATTTAAGGATTTTTCCTTATTTCAGGAAATGCTGTTTCTGGAGGAGCCAACGCCTAAACCAGGAGTTGTATGTCCTTGAGAAAGATAGATGTAACACCTCAATGTTGCATCTTGAAGAAGAATCACCACCCACGGGCCTTCGGATTCTGCTGAATATCCTTATTTCAGGATTTCCCCTTATTCACGGAAATGTTGTTTATACAGGATCTAACGCCAACACCAGGAGTTGTATGTCATTGAGAAAGGTATATGAAACACCTCAATGTTGCATCTTGAAGAAGAACCACCACCCGCGGGCCTTCAGATTTTATTGAATATCCTTATTTCAGGATTTTCCCTTATTCTAGGAAATGTTGTTTATAGAGGATCTAACGCCTACACCAGGAGTTGTATGTCCTTGAGAAAGATAGATGTAACACCTCAATGCTGCATGTTGAAGAAGAATCACCACCAGCGGGCCTTCAGATTCTGCTGAATATCCTTATTTCAGGATTTTTCCTTATTTCAGGAAATGCTGTTTCTGGAGGAGCTAACGCCTAAACCAAGAGTTGCATGTCCTCGAGAAAGATATATGTAACACCTCAATGTTGCATCTTGAAGAAGAATAACCACCTGCGGGCCTTCGGATTCTGCTGAATATCCTTATTTAAGGATTTTTCCTTATTTTTGGAAATGTTGTTTCTGGAGGAGCTAACGCCTAAACCAGGAGTTGTATGTCCTTGAGAAAGATAGATGTAACACCTCAATGTTGCCTCTTGAAGAAGAATCACCACCCGCAGGCCTTCGGATTCTGCTAAATATCCTTATTTCAGGATTTTCCCTTATTCCAGGAAATGTTGTTTTTAGAGGATCTAACGCCTACACCAGGAGTTGTATGTCCTTGAGAAAGATAGATGTAACACCTCAATGTTGAATCTTGAAGAAGAATCACCACCCGCAGGCCTTCGGATTATGCTGAATATCCTTATTTAAGGATTTTTCCTTATTTCAGGAAATGTTGTTTCTGGAGGAGCCAACGCCTAAACCAGGAGTTGTATGTGCTTGAGAAAGATAGATGTAACACCTCAATGTTGCATCTTGAAGAAGAATCACCACCCACGGGCCTTCGGATTCTGCTGAATATCCTTATTTCAGGATTTCCCCTTATTCACGGAAATGTTGTTTATACAGGATCTAACGCCAACACCAGGAGTTGTATGTCATTGAGAAAGATAGATGTAACACCTTAATGTTGCATCTTGAAGAAGAACCACCACCCGCGGGCCTTCAGATTTTATTGAATATCCTTATTTCAGGATTTTCCCTTATTCTAGGAAATGTTGTTTATAGAGGATCTAACGCCTACACCAGGAGTTGTATGTCCTTGAGAAAGATAGATGTAACACCTCAATGCTGCATGTTGAAGAAGAATCACCACCTGCGGGCCTTCAGATTCTGCTGAATATCCTTATTTCAGGATTTTTCCTTATTTCAGGAAATGCTGTTTCTGGAGGAGCTAACGCCTAAACCAAGAGTTCCATGTCCTCGAGAAAGATAGATGTAACACCTCAATGTTGCATCTTGAAGAAGAATCACCACCTGCGGGCCTTCGGATTCTGCTGAATATCCTTATTTAAGGATTTTTCCTTATTTCAGGAAATGCTGTTTCTGGAGGAGCCAACGCCTAAACCAGGAGTTGTATGTCCTTGAGAAAGATAGATGTAACACCTAAATGTTGCATCTTGAAGAAGAATCACTACCCGCAGGCCTTCAGATTCTGCTGAATATATTTCAGGATTTTTTCCTTATTTCAGGAAATGCTGTTTCTGGAGGAGCTAACGCCTAAACCAGGAGTTGTATGTCCTTGAGAAAGATAGATGTAACACCTCAATGTTGCCTCTTGAAGAAGAATCACCACCCGCAGGCCTTCGGATTCTGCTAAATATCCTTATTTCAGGATTTTCCCTTATTCCAGGAAATGTTGTTTTTAGAGGATCTAACGCCTACACCAGGAATTGTATGTCCTTGAGAAAGATAGATGTAACACCTCAATGTTGAATCTTGAAGAAGAATCACCACCCACAGGCCTTCGGATTCTGCTGAATATCCTTATTTAAGGATTTTTCCTTATTTCAGGAAATGCTGTTTCTGGAGGAGCCAACGCCTAAACCAGGAGTTGTATGTCCTTGAGAAAGATAGATGTAACACCTCAATGTTGCATCTTGAAGAAGAATCACCACCCACGGGCCTTCGGATTCTGCTGAATATCCTTATTTCAGGATTTCCCCTTATTCACGGAAATGTTGTTTATACAGGATCTAACGCCAACACCAGGAGTTGTATGTCATTGAGAAAGATATATGAAACACCTCAATGTTGCATCTTGAAGAAGAACCACCACCCGCGGGCCTTCAGATTTTATTGAATATCCTTATTTCAGGATTTTCCCTTATTCTAGGAAATGTTGTTTATAGAGGATCTAACGCCTACACCAGGAGTTGTATGTCCTTGAGAAAGATAGATGTAACACCTCAATGCTGCATGTTGAAGAAGAATCACCACCAGCGGGCCTTCAGATTCTGCTGAATATCCTTATTTCAGGATTTTTCCTTATTTCAGGAAATGCTGTTTCTGGAGGAGCTAACGCCTAAACCAAGAGTTGCATGTCCTCGAGAAAGATATATGTAACACCTCAATGTTGCATCTTGAAGAAGAATAACCACCTGCGGGCCTTCGGATTCTGCTGAATATCCTTATTTAAGGATTTTTCCTTATTTTTGGAAATGTTGTTTCTGGAGGAGCTAACGCCTAAACCAGGAGTTGTATGTCCTTGAGAAAGATAGATGTAACACCTCAATGTTGCCTCTTGAAGAAGAATCACCACCCGCAGGCCTTCGGATTCTGCTAAATATCCTTATTTCAGGATTTTCCCTTATTCCAGGAAATGTTGTTTTTAGAGGATCTAACGCCTACACCAGGAGTTGTATGTCCTTGAGAAAGATAGATGTAACACCTCAATGTTGAATCTTGAAGAAGAATCACCACCCGCAGGCCTTCGGATTATGCTGAATATCCTTATTTAAGGATTTTTCCTTATTTCAGGAAATGTTGTTTCTGGAGGAGCCAACGCCTAAACCAGGAGTTGTATGTGCTTGAGAAAGATAGATGTAACACCTCAATGTTGCATCTTGAAGAAGAATCACCACCCACGGGCCTTCGGATTCTGCTGAATATCCTTATTTCAGGATTTCCCCTTATTCACGGAAATGTTGTTTATACAGGATCTAACGCCAACACCAGGAGTTGTATGTCATTGAGAAAGATAGATGTAACACCTTAATGTTGCATCTTGAAGAAGAACCACCACCCGCGGGCCTTCAGATTTTATTGAATATCCTTATTTCAGGATTTTCCCTTATTCTAGGAAATGTTGTTTATAGAGGATCTAACGCCTACACCAGGAGTTGTATGTCCTTGAGAAAGATAGATGTAACACCTCAATGCTGCATGTTGAAGAAGAATCACCACCTGCGGGCCTTCAGATTCTGCTGAATATCCTTATTTCAGGATTTTTCCTTATTTCAGGAAATGCTGTTTCTGGAGGAGCTAACGCCTAAACCAAGAGTTGCATGTCCTCGAGAAAGATAGATGTAACACCTCAATGTTGCATCTTGAAGAAGAATCACCACCTGCGGGCCTTCGGATTCTGCTGAATATCCTTATTTAAGGATTTTTCCTTATTTCAGGAAATGCTGTTTCTGGAGGAGCCAACGCCTAAACCAGGAGTTGTATGTCCTTGAGAAAGATAGATGTAACACCTCAATGTTGCATCTTGAAGAAGAATCACCACCCGCGAGCCTTCAGATTCTGCTGAATATCCTTATTTCAGGAAATGTTGTTTCTGGAGGAGCTAACGCCTAAACCAGGAATTGTATGTCCTTGAGAAAAATAGATGTAACACCTAAATGTTGCATCTTGAAGAATAATCACTACCCGCAGGCCTTCAGATTCTGCTGAATATCCTTATTTAAGGATTTTCCCTTATTCCAGGAAATGTTGTTTTTAGAGGATCTAACGCCTACACCAGGAGTTGTATGTCCTTGAGAAAGATAGATGTAACACCTCAATGTTGCATCTTGAAGAAGAATCACCACCCGCAGGCCTTCGGATTCTGCTGAATATCCTTATTTAAGGATTTTTCCTTATTTCAGGAAATGCTGTTTCTGGAGGAGCCAACGCCTAAACCAGGAGTTGTATGTCCTTGAGAAAGATAGATGTAACACCTCAATGTTGCATCTTGAAGAAGAATCACCACCCACGGGCCTTCGGATTCTGCTGAATATCCTTATTTCAGGATTTCCCCTTATTCACGGAAATGTTGTTTATACAGGATCTAACGCCTACACCAGGAGTTGTATGTCATTGAGAAAGATAGATGTAACACCTCAATGTTGCATCTTGAAGAAGAACCACCACCCGCGGGCCTTCAGATTTTATTGAATATCCTTATTTCAGGATTTTCCCTTATTCTAGGAAATGTTGTTTATAGAGGATATAACGCCTACACCAGGAGTTGTATGTCCTTGAGAAAGATAGATGTAACACCTCAATGCTGCATGTTGAAGAAGAATCACCACCTGCGGGCCTTCAGATTCTGCTGAATATCCTTATTTCAGGATTTTTCCATATATCAGGAAATGTTGTTTCTGGAGGAGCTAACGCCTAAACCAAGAGTTGCATGTCCTCGAGAAAGATAGATGTAACACCTCAATGTTGCATCTTGAAGAAGAACCACCACCCGCGGGCCTTCAGATTTTATTGAATATCCTTATTTCAGGATTTTCCCTTATTCTAGGAAATGTTGTTTATAGAGGATCTAACGCCTACACCAGGGGTTGTATGTCCTTGAGAAAGATAGATGTAACACCTCAATGCTGCATGTTGAAGAAGAATCACCACCTGCGGGCCTTCAGATTCTGCTGAATATCCTTATTTCAGGATTTTTCCTTATTTCAGGAAATGCTGTTTCTGGAGGAGCTAACGCCTAAACCAAGAGTTGCATGTCCTCGAGAAAGATAGATGTAACACCTCAATGTTGCATCTTGAAGAAGAATCACCACCTGCGGGCCTTCGGATTCTGCTGAATATCCTTATTTAAGGATTTTTCCTTATTTCAGGAAATGCTGTTTCTGGAGGAGCCAACGCCTAAACCAGGAGTTGTATGTCCTTGAGAAAGATAGATGTAACACCTCAATGTTGCATCTTGAAGAAGAATCACCACCCGCGAGCCTTCAGATTCTGCTGAATATCCTTATTTCAGGAAATGTTGTTTCTGGAGGAGCTAACGCCTAAACCAGGAGTTGTATGTCCTTGAGAAAAATAGATGTAACACCTAAATGTTGCATCTTGAAGAATAATCACTACCCGCAGGCCTTCAGATTCTGCTGAATATCCTTATTTAAGGATTTTCCCTTATTCCAGGAAATGTTGTTTTTAGAGGATCTAACGCCTACACCAGGAGTTGTATGTCCTTGAGAAAGATAGATGTAACACCTCAATGTTGCATCTTGAAGAAGAATCACCACCCGCAGGCCTTCGGATTCTGCTGAATATCCTTATTTAAGGATTTTTCCTTATTTCAGGAAATGTTGTTTCTGGAGGAGCCAACGCCTAAACCAGGAGTTGTATGTCCTTGAGAAAGATAGATGTAACACCTCAATGTTGCATCTTGAAGAAGAATCACCACCCACGGGCCTTCGGATTCTGCTGAATATCCTTATTTCAGGATTTCCCCTTATTCACGGAAATGTTGTTTATACAGGATCTAACGCCTACACCAGGAGTTGTATGTCATTGAGAAAGATAGATGTAACACCTCAATGTTGCATCTTGAAGAAGAACCACCACCCGCGGGCCTTCAGATTTTATTGAATATCCTTATTTCAGGATTTTCCCTTATTCTAGGAAATGTTGTTTATAGAGGATATAACGCCTACACCAGGAGTTGTATGTCCTTGAGAAAGATAGATGTAACACCTCAATGCTGCATGTTGAAGAAGAATCACCACCTGCGGGCCTTCAGATTCTGCTGAATATCCTTATTTCAGGATTTTTCCATATATCAGGAAATGTTGTTTCTGGAGGAGCTAACGCCTAAACCAAGAGTTGCATGTCCTCGAGAAAGATAGATGTAACACCTCAATGTTGCATCTTGAAGAAGAATCACCACCTGCGGGCCTTCGGATTCTGCTGAATATCCTTATTTAAGGATTTTTCCTTATTTCAGGAAATGCTGTTTCTGGAGGAGCCAACGCCTAAACCAGAAGTTGTATGTCCTTGAGAAAGATAGATGTAACACCTCAATGTTGCATCTTGAAGAAGAATCACCACCCGCGGGCCTTCAGATTCTGCTGAATATCCTTATTTCAGGAAATGCTGTTTCTGGAGGAGCTAACGCCTAAACCAGGAGTTGTATGTCCTTGAGAAAGATAGATGTAACACCTAAATGTTGCATCTTGAAGAATAATCACTACCCGCAGGCCTTCAGATTCTGCTGAATATCCTTATTTAAGGATTTTCCGTTATTCCAGGAAATGTTGTTTTTAGAGGATCTAACGCCTACACCAGGAGTTGTATGTCCTTGAGAAAGATAGATGTAACACCTCAATGTTGCATCCTGAAGAAGAATCACCACCCGCAGGCCTTCGGATTCTGCTGAATATCCTTATTTAAGGATTTTTCCTTATTTCAGGAAATGCTGTTTCTGGAGGAGCCAACGCCTAAACCAAGAGTTGCATGTCCTCGAGAAAGATAGATGTAACACCTCAATGTTGCATCTTGAAGAAGAATCACCACCTGCGGGCCTTCGGATTCTGCTGAATATCCTTATTTAAGGATTTTTCCTTATTTTAGGAAATGCTGTTTCTGGAGGAGCCAACGCCTAAACCAGGAGTTGTATGTCCTTGTGAAAGATAGATGTAACACCTCAATGTTGCATCTTGAAGAAGAATCACCACCCGCGGGCCTTCAGATTCTGCTGAATATCCTTATTTCAGGAAATGCTGTTTCTGGAGGAGCTAACGCCTAAACCAGGAGTTGTATGTCCTTGAGAAAAATAGATGTAACACCTAAATGTTGCATCTTGAAGAATAATCACTACCCGCAGGCCTTCAGATTCTGCTGAATATCCTTATTTAAGGATTTTCCCTTATTCCAGGAAATGTTGTTTTTAGAGGATCTAACGCCTACACCAGGAGTTGTATGTCCTTGAGAAAGATAGATGTAACACCTCAATGTTGCATCTTGAAGAAGAATCACCACCCGCAGGCCTTCGGATTCTGCTGAATATCCTTATTTAAGGATTTTTCCTTATTTCAGGAAATGCTGTTTCTGGAGGAGCCAACGCCTAAACCAGGAGTTGTATGTCCTTGAGAAAGATAGATGTAACACCTCAATGTTGCATCTTGAAGAAGAATCACCACCCACGGGCCTTCGGATTCTGCTGTACATCCTTATTTCAGGATTTCCCCTTATTCACGGAAATGTTGTTTATACAGGATCTAACGCCTACCCCAGGAGTTGTATGTCATTGAGAAAGATAGATGTAACACCTCAATGTTGCATCTTGAAGAAGAACCACCACCCGCGGGCCTTCAGATTTTATTGAATATCCTTATTTCAGGATTTTCCCTTATTCTAGGAAATGTTGTTTATAGAGGATATAACGCCTACACCAGGAGTTGTATGTCCTTGAGAAAGATAGATGTAACACCTCAATGCTGCATGTTGAAGAAGAATCACCACCTGCGGGCCTTCAGATTCTGCTGAATATCCTTATTTCAGGATTTTTCCATATTTCAGGAAATGTTGTTTCTGGAGGAGCTAACGCCTAAACCAAGAGTTGCATGTCCTCGAGAAAGATAGATGTAACACCTCAATGTTGCATCTTGAAGAAGAATCACCACCTGCGGGCCTTCGGATTCTGCTGAATATCCTTATTTAAGGATTTTTCCTTATTTCAGGAAATGCTGTTTCTGGAGGAGCCAACGCCTAAACCAGGAGTTGTATGTCCTTGAGAAAGATAGATGTAACACCTCAATGTTGCATCTTGAAGAAGAATCACCACCCGCGGGCCTTCAGATTCTGCTGAATATCCTTATTTCAGGAAATGCTGTTTCTGGAGGAGCTAACGCCTAAACCAGGAGTTGTATGTCCTTGAGAAAGATAGATGTAACACCTAAATGTTGCATCTTGAAGAATAATCACTACCCGCAGACCTTCAGATTCTGCTGAATATCCTTATTTAAGGATTTTCCCTTATTCCAGGAAATGTTGCTTTTAGAGGATCTAACGCCTACACCAGGAGTTGTATGTCCTTGAGAAAGATAGATGTAACACCTCAATGTTGCATCTTGAAGAAGAATCACCACCCGCAGGCCTTCGGATTCTGCTGAATATCCTTATTTAAGGATTTTTCCTTATTTCAGGAAATGTTGTTTCTGGAGGAGCCAACGCCTAAACCAGGAGTTGTATGTCCTTGAGAAAGATAGATGTAACACCTCAATGTTGCATCTTGAAGAAGAATCACCACCCACGGGCCTTCGGATTCTGCTGAATATCCTTATTTCAGGATTTCCCCTTATTCACGGAAATGTTGTTTATACAGGATCTAACGCCTACACCAGGAGTTGTATGTCATTGAGAAAGATAGATGTAACACCTCAATGTTGCATCTTGAAGAAGAACCACCACCCGCGGGCCTTCAGATTTTATTGAATATCCTTATTTCAGGATTTTCCCATATTCTAGGAAATGTTGTTTATAGAGGATCTAATGCCTTCACCAGGAGTTGTATGTTCTTGAGAAAGATAGATGTAACACCTCAATGCTGCATGTTGAAGAAGAATCACCACCTGCGGGCCTTCAGATTCTGCTGAATATCCTTATTTCAGGATTTTTCCTTATTTCAGGAAATGCTGTTTCTGGAGGAGCTAACGCTTAAACCAAGAGTTGCATGTCCTCGAGAAAGATAGATGTAACACCTCAATGTTGCATCTTGAAGAAGAATCACCACCTGCGGGCCTTAGGATTCTACTGAATATCCTTATTTAAGGATTTTTCCTTATTTCAGGAAATGCTGTTTTTGGAGGAGCCAACGCCTAAACCAGGAGTTGTATGTCCTTGAGAAAGATAGATGTAACACCTCAATGTTGCATCTTGAAGAAGAATCACCACCCGCGGGCCTTCAGATTCTGCTGAATATCCTTATTTCAGGAAATGCTGTTTCTGGAGGAGCTAACGCCTAAACCAGGAGTTGTATGTCCTTGAGAAAGATAGATGTAACACCTAAATGTTGCATCTTGAAGAATAATCACTACCCGCAGGCCTTCAGATTCTGCTGAATATCCTTATTTAAGGATTTTCCCTTATTCCAGGAAATGTTGTTTTTAGAGGATCTAACGCCTACACCAGGAGTTGTATGTCCTTGAGAAAGATAGATGTAACACCTCAATGTTGCATCTTGAAGAAGAATCACCACCCGCAGGCCTTCGGATTCTGCTGAATATCCTTATTTAAGGATTTTTCCTTATTTCAGGAAATGTTGTTTCTGGAGGAGCCAACGCCTAAACCAGGAGTTGTATGTCCTTGAGAAAGATAGATGTAACACCTCAATGTTGCATCTTGAAGAAGAATCACCACCCACGGGCCTTCGGATTCTGCTGAATATCCTTATTTCAGGATTTCCCCTTATTCACGGAAATGTTGTTTATACAGGATCTAACGCCTACACCAGGAGTTGTATGTCATTGAGAAAGATAGATGTAACACCTCAATGTTGCATCTTGAAGAAGAACCACCACCCGCGGGCCTTCAGATTTTATTGAATATCCTTATTTCAGGATTTTCCCATATTCTAGGAAATGTTGTTTATAGAGGATCTAATGCCTTCACCAGGAGTTGTATGTTCTTGAGAAAGATAGATGTAACACCTCAATGCTGCATGTTGAAGAAGAATCACCACCTGCGGGCCTTCAGATTCTGCTGAATATCCTTATTTCAGGATTTTTCCTTATTTCAGGAAATGCTGTTTCTGGAGGAGCTAACGCTTAAACCAAGAGTTGCATGTCCTCGAGAAAGATAGATGTAACACCTCAATGTTGCATCTTGAAGAAGAATCACCACCTGCGGGCCTTAGGATTCTACTGAATATCCTTATTTAAGGATTTTTCCTTATTTCAGGAAATGCTGTTTTTGGAGGAGCCAACGCCTAAACCAGGAGTTGTATGTCCTTGAGAAAGATAGATGTAACACCTCAATGTTGCATCTTGAAGAAGAATCACCACCCGCGGGCCTTCAGATTCTGCTGAATATCCTTATTTCAGGAAATGCTGTTTCTGGAGGAGCTAACGCCTAAACCAGGAGTTGTATGTCCTTGAGAAAGATAGATGTAACACCTAAATGTTGCATCTTGAAGAATAATCACTACCCGCAGGCCTTCAGATTCTGCTGAATATCCTTATTTAAGGATTTTCCCTTATTCCAGGAAATGTTGTTTTTAGAGGATCTAACGCCTACACCAGGAGTTGTATGTCCTTGAGAAAGATAGATGTAACACCTCAATGTTGCATCTTGAAGAAGAATCACCACCCGCAGGCCTTCGGATTCTGCTGAATATCCTTATTTAAGGATTTTTCGTTATTTCAGGAAATGCTGTTTCTGGAGGAGCCAACGCCTAAACCAGGAGTTGTATGTCCTTGAGAAAGATAGATGTAACACCTCAATGTTGCATCTTGAAGAAGAATCACCACCCACGGGCCTTCGGATTCTGCTGTATATCCTTATTTCAGGATTTCCCCTTATTCACGGAAATGTTGTTTATACAGGATCTAACGCCTACCCCAGGAGTTGTATGTCATTGAGAAAGATAGATGTAACACCTCAATGTTGCATCTTGAAGAAGAACCACCACCCGCGGGCCTTCAGATTTTATTGAATATCCTTATTTCAGGATTTTCCCTTATTCTAGGAAATGTTGTTTATAGAGGATATAACGCCTACACCAGGAGTTGTGTGTCCTTGAGAAAGATAGATGTAACACCTCAATGCTGCATGTTGAAGAAGAATCACCACCTGCGGGCCTTCAGATTCTGCTGAATATCCTTATTTCAGGATTTTTCCATATTTCAGGAAATGTTGTTTCTGGAGGAGCTAACGCCTAAACCAAGAGTTGCATGTCCTCGAGAAAGATAGATGTAACACCTCAATGTTGCATCTTGAAGAAGAATCACCACCTGCGGGCCTTCGGATTCTGCTGAATATCCTTATTTAAGGATTTTTCCTTATTTCAGGAAATGCTGTTTCTGGAGGAGCCAACGCCTAAACCAGGAGTTGTATGTCCTTGAGAAAGATAGATGTAACACCTCAATGTTGCATCTTGAAGAAGAATCACCACCCGCGGGCCTTCAGATTCTGCTGAATATCCTTATTTCAGGAAATGCTGTTTCTGGAGGAGCTAACGCCTAAACCAGGAGTTGTATGTCCTTGAGAAAGATAGATGTAACACCTAAATGTTGCATCTTGAAGAATAATCACTACCCGCAGACCTTCAGATTCTGCTGAATATCCTTATTTAAGGATTTTCCCTTATTCCAGGAAATGTTGCTTTTAGAGGATCTAACGCCTACACCAGGAGTTGTATGTCCTTGAGAAAGATAGATGTAACACCTCAATGTTGCATCTTGAAGAAGAATCACCACCCGCAGGCCTTCGGATTCTGCTGAATATCCTTATTTAAGGATTTTTCCTTATTTCAGGAAATGTTGTTTCTGGAGGAGCCAACGCCTAAACCAGGAGTTGTATGTCCGTGAGAAAGATAGATGTAACACCTCAATGTTGCATCTTGAAGAAGAATCACCACCCACGGGCCTTCGGATTCTGCTGAATATCCTTATTTCAGGATTTCCCCTTATTCACGGAAATGTTGTTTATACAGGATCTAACGCCTACACCAGGAGTTGTATGTCATTGAGAAAGATAGATGTAACACCTCAATGTTGCATCTTGAAGAAGAACCACCACCCGCGGGCCTTCAGATTTTATTGAATATCCTTATTTCAGGATTTTCCCATATTCTAGGAAATGTTGTTTATAGAGGATCTAATGCCTTCACCAGGAGTTGTATGTTCTTGAGAAAGATAGATGTAACACCTCAATGCTGCATGTTGAAGAAGAATCACCACCTGCGGGCCTTCAGATTTTGCTGAATATCCTTATTTCAGGATTTTTCCTTATTTCAGGAAATGCTGTTTCTGGAGGAGCTAACGCTTAAACCAAGAGTTGCATGTCCTCGAGAAAGATAGATGTAACACCTCAATGTTGCATCTTGAAGAAGAATCACCACCTGCGGGCCTTAGGATTCTACTGAATATCCTTATTTAAGGATTTTTCCTTATTTCAGGAAATGCTGTTTTTGGAGGAGCCAACGCCTAAACCAGGAGTTGTATGTCCTTGAGAAAGATAGATGTAACACCTCAATGTTGCATCTTGAAGAAGAATCACCACCCGCGGGCCTTCAGATTCTGCTGAATATCCTTATTTCAGGAAATGCTGTTTCTGGAGGAGCTAACGCCTAAACCAGGAGTTGTATGTCCTTGAGAAAGATAGATGTAACACCTAAATGTTGCATCTTGAAGAATAATCACTACCCGCAGGCCTTCAGATTCTGCTGAATATCCTTATTTAAGGATTTTCCCTTATTCCAGGAAATGTTGTTTTTAGAGGATCTAACGCCTACACCAGGAGTTGTATGTCCTTGAGAAAGATAGATGTAACACCTCAATGTTGCATCTTGAAGAAGAATCACCACCCGCAGGCCTTCGGATTCTGCTGAATATCCTTATTTAAGGATTTTTCCTTATTTCAGGAAATGTTGTTTCTGGAGGAGCCAACGCCTAAACCAGGAGTTGTATGTCCTTGAGAAAGATAGATGTAACACCTCAATGTTGCATCTTGAAGAAGAATCACCACCCACGGGCCTTCGGATTCTGCTGAATATCCTTATTTCAGGATTTTCCCTTATTCACGGAAATGTTGTTTATACAGGATCTAACGCCTACGCCAGGAGTTGTATGTCATTGAGAAAGATAGATGTAACACCTCAATGTTGCATCTTGAAGAAGAACCACCACCCGCGGGCCTTCAGATTTTATTGAATATCCTTATTTCAGGATTTTCCCTTATTCTAAGAAATGTTGTTTATAGAGGATCTAACGCCTACACCAGGAGTTGTATGTCCTTGAGAAAGATAGATGTAACACCTCAATGCTGCATGTTGAAGAAGAATCACCGCCTGCGGGCCTTCAGATTATGCTGAATATCCTTATTTCAAGATTTTTCCTTGTTTCAGGAAATGCTGTTTCTAGAGGAGCTAACGCCTAAACCAAGAGTTGCATGTCCTCGAGAAAGATAGATGTAACACCTCAATGTTGCATCTTGAAGAAGAATAACCACCTGCGGGCCTTCGGATTCTGCTGAATATGCTTTTTTAAGGATTTTTCCTTATTTTTGGAAATGTTGTTTCTGGAGGAGCTAACGCCTAAACCAGGAGTTGTATGTCCTTGAGAAAGATAGATGTAACACCTCAATGTTGCATCTTGAAGAAGAATAACCACCTGCGGGCCTTCGGATTCTGCTGAATATGCTTTTTTAAGGATTTTTCCTTATTTTTGGAAATGTTGTTTCTGGAGGAGCTAACGCCTAAACCAGGAGTTGCATGTCCTTGAGAAAGATAGATGTAACACCTAAATGTTGCATCTTGAAGAAGAATCACCGCCTGCGGGCCTTCAGATTATGCTGAATATCCTTATTTCAAGATTTTTCCTTGTTTCAGGAAATGCTGTTTCTAGAGGAGCTAACGCCTAAACCAAGAGTTGCATGTCCTCGAGAAAGATAGATGTAACACCTCAATGTTGCATCTTGAAGAAGAATAACCACCTGCGGGCCTTCGGATTCTGCTGAATATGGTTTTTTAAGGATTTTTCCTTATTTTTGGAAATGTTGTTTCTGGAGGAGCCAACGCCTAAACCAGGAGTTGCATGTCCTTGAGAAAGATAGATGTAACACCTAAATGTTGCATCTTGAAGAAGAATCACTACCCGCAGGCCTTCAGATTCTGCTGAATATATTTCAGGATTTTTTCCTTATTTCAGGAAATGCTGTTTCTGGAGGAGCTAACGCCTAAACCAGGAGTTGTATGTCCTTGAGAAAGATAGATGTAACACCTCAATGTTGCCTCTTGAAGAAGAATCACCACCCGCAGGCCTTCGGATTCTGCTAAATATCCTTATTTCAGGATTTTCCCTTATTCCAGGAAATGTTGTTTTTAGAGGATCTAACGTCTACACCAGGAGTTGTATGTCCTTGAGAAAGATAGATGTAACACCTCAATGCTGCATGTTGAAGAAGAATCACCACCTGCGGGCCTTCAGATTCTGCTGAATATCCTTATTTCAGGATTTTTCCTTATTTCAGGAAATGCTGTTTCTGGAGGAGCTAACGCCTAAACCAAGAGTTGCATGTCCTCGAGAAAGATAGATGTAACACCTCAATGTTGCATCTTGAAGAAGAATCACCACCTGCGGGCCTTCGGATTCTGCTGAATATCCTTATTTAAGGATTTTTCCTTATTTCAGGAAATGCTGTTTCTGGAGGAGCCAACGCCTAAACCAGGAGTTGTATGTCCTTGAGAAAGATAAATGTAACACCTCAATGTTGCATCTTGAAGAAGAATCACCACCCGCGGGCCTTCAGATTCTGCTGAATATCCTTATTTCAGGATTTTCCCTTATTCCAGGAAATGTTGTTTTTAGAGGATCTAACGCCTACACCAGGAGTTGTATGTCCTTGAGAAAGGTAGATGTAACACCTCAATGTTGCATCTTGAAGAAGAATCACCACCCGCAGGCCTTCGGATTCTGCTGAATATCCTTATTTAAGGATTTTTCCTTATTTCAGGAAATGCTGTTTCTGGAGGAGCCAACGCCTAAACCAGGAGTTGTATGTCCTTGAGAAAGATAGATGTAACACCTCAATGTTGCATCTTGAAGAAGAATCACCACCTGCGGGCCTTCGGATTCTGCTGAATATCCTTATTTAAGGATTTTACCTTATTTCAGGAAATGCTGTTTCTGGAGGAGCCAACGCCTAAACCAGGAGTTGTATGTCCTTGAGAAAGATAGATGTAACACCTCAATGTTGCATCTTGAAGAAGAATCACCACCCGCGGGCCTTCAGATTCTGCTGAATATCCTTATTTCAGGATTTTTCCTTATTTCAGGAAATGCTGTTTCTGGAGGAGCTAACGCCTAAACCAAGAGTTGCATGTCCTCGAGAAAGATAGATGTAACACCTCAATGTTGCTTCTTGAAGAAGAATCACCACCTGCGGGCCTTCGGATTCTTGTGAATATCCTTATTTAAGGATTTTTCCTTATTTCAGGAAATGCTGTTTCTGGAGGAGCCAACGCCTAAACCAGGAGTTGTATGTCCTTGAGAAAGAAAGATGTAACACCTCAATGTTGCATCTTGAAGAAGAACCACCACCCGCGGGCCTTCATATTTTATTGAATATCCTTATTTCAGGATTTTCCCTTATTCTAGGAAATGTTGTTTCTAGAGGATCTAACGCCTACACCAGGAGTTGTATGTCCTTGAGAAAGATAGATGTAACACCTCAATGCTGCATGTTGAAGAAGAATCACCACCTGCGGGCCTTCAGATTATGCTGAATATCCTTATTTAAAGATTTTTCCTTATTTCAGGAAATGCTGTTTCTGGAGGAGCTAACGCCTAAACCAAGAGTTGCATGTCCTCGAGAAAGATAGATGTAACACCTCAATGTTGCATCTTGAAGAAGAATAACCACCTGCGGGCCTTCGGATTCTGCTGAATATCCTTATTTAAGGATTTTTCCTTATTTTTGGAAATGTTGTTTCTGGAGGAGCTAACGCCTAAACCAGGAGTTGTATGTCCTTGAGAAAGATAGATGTAACACCTAAATGTTGCATCTTGAAGAAGAATCACCACCCGCGGGCCTTCAGATTCTGCTGAATATCCTTATTTCAGGAAATGCTGTTTCTGGAGGAGCTAACGCCTAAACCAGGAGTTGTATGTCCTTGAGAAAGATAGATGTAACACCTAAATGTTGCATCTTGAAGAATAATCACTACCCGCAGGCCTTCAGATTCTGCTGAATATCCTTATTTAAGGATTTTCCCTTATTCCAGGAAATGTTGTTTTTAGAGGATCTAACGCCTACACCAGGAGTTGTATGTCCTTGAGAAAGATAGATGTAACACCTCAATGTTGCATCTTGAAGAAGAATCACCACCCGCAGGCCTTCGGATTCTGCTGAATATCCTTATTTAAGGATTTTTCCTTATTTCAGGAAATGTTGTTTCTGGAGGAGCCAACGCCTAAACCAGGAGTTGTATGTCCTTGAGAAAGATAGATGTAACACCTCAATGTTGCATCTTGAAGAAGAATCACCACCCACGGGCCTTCGGATTCTGCTGAATATCCTTATTTCAGGATTTTCCCTTATTCACGGAAATGTTGTTTATACAGGATCTAACGCCTACGCCAGGAGTTGTATGTCATTGAGAAAGATAGATGTAACACCTCAATGTTGCATCTTGAAGAAGAACCACCACCCGCGGGCCTTCAGATTTTATTGAATATCCTTATTTCAGGATTTTCCCTTATTCTAAGAAATGTTGTTTATAGAGGATCTAACGCCTACACCAGGAGTTGTATGTCCTTGAGAAAGATAGATGTAACACCTCAATGCTGCATGTTGAAGAAGAATCACCGCCTGCGGGCCTTCAGATTATGCTGAATATCCTTATTTCAAGATTTTTCCTTGTTTCAGGAAATGCTGTTTCTAGAGGAGCTAACGCCTAAACCAAGAGTTGCATGTCCTCGAGAAAGATAGATGTAACACCTCAATGTTGCATCTTGAAGAAGAATAACCACCTGCGGGCCTTCGGATTCTGCTGAATATGCTTTTTTAAGGATTTTTCCTTATTTTTGGAAATGTTGTTTCTGGAGGAGCTAACGCCTAAACCAGGAGTTGTATGTCCTTGAGAAAGATAGATGTAACACCTCAATGTTGCATCTTGAAGAAGAATAACCACCTGCGGGCCTTCGGATTCTGCTGAATATGCTTTTTTAAGGATTTTTCCTTATTTTTGGAAATGTTGTTTCTGGAGGAGCTAACGCCTAAACCAAGAGTTGCATGTCCTTGAGAAAGATAGATGTAACACCTAAATGTTGCATCTTGAAGAAGAATCACCGCCTGCGGGCCTTCAGATTATGCTGAATATCCTTATTTCAAGATTTTTCCTTGTTTCAGGAAATGCTGTTTCTAGAGGAGCTAACGCCTAAACCAAGAGTTGCATGTCCTCGAGAAAGATAGATGTAACACCTCAATGTTGCATCTTGAAGAAGAATAACCACCTGCGGGCCTTCGGATTCTGCTGAATATGGTTTTTTAAGGATTTTTCCTTATTTTTGGAAATGTTGTTTCTGGAGGAGCCAACGCCTAAACCAGGAGTTGCATGTCCTTGAGAAAGATAGATGTAACACCTAAATGTTGCATCTTGAAGAAGAATCACTACCCGCAGGCCTTCAGATTCTGCTGAATATATTTCAGGATTTTTTCCTTATTTCAGGAAATGCTGTTTCTGGAGGAGCTAACGCCTAAACCAGGAGTTGTATGTCCTTGAGAAAGATAGATGTAACACCTCAATGTTGCCTCTTGAAGAAGAATCACCACCCGCAGGCCTTCGGATTCTGCTAAATATCCTTATTTCAGGATTTTCCCTTATTCCAGGAAATGTTGTTTTTAGAGGATCTAACGTCTACACCAGGAGTTGTATGTCCTTGAGAAAGATAGATGTAACACCTCAATGCTGCATGTTGAAGAAGAATCACCACCTGCGGGCCTTCAGATTCTGCTGAATATCCTTATTTCAGGATTTTTCCTTATTTCAGGAAATGCTGTTTCTGGAGGAGCTAACGCCTAAACCAAGAGTTGCATGTCCTCGAGAAAGATAGATGTAACACCTCAATGTTGCATCTTGAAGAAGAATCACCACCTGCGGGCCTTCGGATTCTGCTGAATATCCTTATTTAAGGATTTTTCCTTATTTCAGGAAATGCTGTTTCTGGAGGAGCCAACGCCTAAACCAGGAGTTGTATGTCCTTGAGAAAGATAAATGTAACACCTCAATGTTGCATCTTGAAGAAGAATCACCACCCGCGGGCCTTCAGATTCTGCTGAATATCCTTATTTCAGGATTTTCCCTTATTCCAGGAAATGTTGTTTTTAGAGGATCTAACGCCTACACCAGGAGTTGTATGTCCTTGAGAAAGGTAGATGTAACACCTCAATGTTGCATCTTGAAGAAGAATCACCACCCGCAGGCCTTCGGATTCTGCTGAATATCCTTATTTAAGGATTTTTCCTTATTTCAGGAAATGCTGTTTCTGGAGGAGCCAACGCCTAAACCAGGAGTTGTATGTCCTTGAGAAAGATAGATGTAACACCTCAATGTTGCATCTTGAAGAAGAATCACCACCTGCGGGCCTTCGGATTCTGCTGAATATCCTTATTTAAGGATTTTACCTTATTTCAGGAAATGCTGTTTCTGGAGGAGCCAACGCCTAAACCAGGAGTTGTATGTCCTTGAGAAAGATAGATGTAACACCTCAATGTTGCATCTTGAAGAAGAATCACCACCCGCGGGCCTTCAGATTCTGCTGAATATCCTTATTTCAGGATTTTTCCTTATTTCAGGAAATGCTGTTTCTGGAGGAGCTAACGCCTAAACCAAGAGTTGCATGTCCTCGAGAAAGATAGATGTAACACCTCAATGTTGCTTCTTGAAGAAGAATCACCACCTGCGGGCCTTCGGATTCTTGTGAATATCCTTATTTAAGGATTTTTCCTTATTTCAGGAAATGCTGTTTCTGGAGGAGCCAACGCCTAAACCAGGAGTTGTATGTCCTTGAGAAAGAAAGATGTAACACCTCAATGTTGCATCTTGAAGAAGAACCACCACCCGCGGGCCTTCATATTTTATTGAATATCCTTATTTCAGGATTTTCCCTTATTCTAGGAAATGTTGTTTCTAGAGGATCTAACGCCTACACCAGGAGTTGTATGTCCTTGAGAAAGATAGATGTAACACCTCAATGCTGCATGTTGAAGAAGAATCACCACCTGCGGGCCTTCAGATTATGCTGAATATCCTTATTTAAAGATTTTTCCTTATTTCAGGAAATGCTGTTTCTGGAGGAGCTAACGCCTAAACCAAGAGTTGCATGTCCTCGAGAAAGATAGATGTAACACCTCAATGTTGCATCTTGAAGAAGAATAACCACCTGCGGGCCTTCGGATTCTGCTGAATATCCTTATTTAAGGATTTTTCCTTATTTTTGGAAATGTTGTTTCTGGAGGAGCTAACGCCTAAACCAGGAGTTGTATGTCCTTGAGAAAGATAGATGTAACACCTAAATGTTGCATCTTGAAGAAGAATCACTACCCGCAGGCCTTCAGATTCTGCTTAATATATTTCAGGATTTTTTCCTTATTTCAGGAAATGCTGTTTCTGGAGGAGCTAACGCCTAAACCAGGAGTTGTATGTCCATGAGAAAGATAGATGTAACACCTCAATGTTGCCTCTTGAAGAAGAATCACCACCCACGGGCCTTCGGATTCTGCTGAATATCCTTATTTCAGGATTTTCCCTTATTCCAGGAAATGTTGTTTTTAGAGGATCTAACGCCTACACCAGGAGTTGTATGTCCGTGAGAAAGATAGATGTAACACCTAAATGTTGCATCTTGAAGAAGAATCACCACCCGCAGGCCTTCGGATTCTGCTGAATATCCTTATTTAAGGATTTTTCCTTATTTCAGGAAATGCTGTTTCAGGAGGAGCCAACGCCTAAACCAGGAGTTGTATGTCCTTGAGAAAGATAGATGTAACAGCTCAATGTTGCATCTTGAAGAAGAATCACCACCCACGGGCCTTCGGATTCTGCTGAATATCCTTATTTCAGGATTTTCCCTTATTCACGGAAATGTTGTTTATACAGGATCTAACGCCTACACCAGGAGTTGTATGTCATTGAGAAAGATAGATGTAACACCTCAATGTTGCATCTTGAAGAAGAACCACCACCCGCGGGCCTTCAGATTTTATTGAATATCCTTATTTCAGGATTTTCCCTTATTCTAGGAAATGTTGTTTTTAGAGGATCTAACGCCTACACCAGGAGTTGTATGTCCTTGAGAAAGATAGATGTAACACCTCAATGCTGCATGTTGAAGAAGAATCACCACCTGCGGGCCTTCAGATTATGCTGAATATCCTTATTTCAAGATTTTTCCTTATTTCAGGAAATGCTGTTTCTGGAGGAGCTAACGCCTAAACCAAGAGTTGCATGTCCTCGAGAAAGATAGATGTAACACCTCAATGTTGCATCTTGAAGAAGAATAACCACCTGCGGGCCTTCGGATTCTGCTGAATATCCTTATTTAAGGATTTTTCCTTATTTTTGGAAATGTTGTTTCTGGAGGAGCTAACGCCTAAACCAGGAGTTGTATGTCCTTGAGAAAGATAGATGTAACACCTAAATGTTGCATCTTGAAGAAGAATCACTACCTGCAGGCCTTCAGATTCTGCTGAATATATTTCAGGATTTTTTCCTTATTTCAGGAAATGCTGTTTCTAGAGGAGCTAACGCCTTAACCAGGAGTTGTATGTCCTTGAGAAAGATAGATGTAACACCTCAATGTTGCCTCTTGAAGAAGAATCACCACCCGCGGGCCTTCGGATTCTGCTGAATATCCTTATTTCAGGATTTTCCCTTATTCTAGGAAATGTTGTTTTTAGAGGATCTAACGCCTGCACCAGGAGTTGTATGTCCTTGAGAAAGATAGATGTAACACCTCAATGTTGAATCTTGATGAAGAATCACCACCCGCAGGCCTTCGGATTCTGCTGAATATCCTTATTTAAGGATTTTTCCTTATTTCAGGAAATGCTGTTTCTGGAGGAGCCAACGCCGAAACCAGGAGTTGTATGTCCTTGAGAAAGATAGATGTAACACCTCAATGTTGCATCTTGAAGAAGAA
Source organism: Trifolium repens (assembly GCA_030408175.1). Classification (NCBI taxonomy): domain Eukaryota; kingdom Viridiplantae; phylum Streptophyta; class Magnoliopsida; order Fabales; family Fabaceae; genus Trifolium; species Trifolium repens. The sequence continues at coordinate 33,680,572 of CP125838.1, read as the reverse complement.
TCACCACCCGCAGGCCTTCGGATTCTGCTGAATATCCTTATTTAAGGATTTTTCCTTATTTCAGGAAATGCTGTTTCTGGAGGAGCCAACGCCGAAACCAGGAGTTGTATGTCCTTGAGAAAGATAGATGTAACACCTCAATGTTGCATCTTGAAGAAGAATCACCACCCACGGGCCTTCGGATTCTGCTGAATATCCTTATTTCAGGATTTTCCCTTATTCACGGAAATGTTGTTTATACAGGATCTAACGCCTACACCAGGAGTTGTATGTCATTGAGAAAGATAGATGTAACACCTCAATGTTGCATCTTGAAGAAGAACCACCACCCGCGGGCCTTCAGATTTTATTGAATATCCTTATTTCAGGATTTTCCCTTATTCTAGGAAATGTTGTTTATAGAGGATCTAACGCCTACACCAGGAGTTGTATGTCCTTGAGAAAGATAGATGTAACACCTCAATGCTGCATGTTGAAGAAGAATCACCACCTGCGGGCCTTCAGATTATGCTGAATATCCTTATTTAAAGATTTTTCCTTATTTCAGGAAATGCTGTTTCTGGAGGAGCTAACGCCTAAACCAAGAGTTGCATGTCCTCGAGAAAGATAGATGTAACACCTCAATGTTGCATCTTGAAGAAGAATAACCACCTGCGGCCATCGGATTCTGCTGAATATCCTTATTTAAGGATTTTTCCTTATTTTTGGAAATGTTGTTTATGGAGGAGCTAACGCCCAAACCAGGAGTTGTATGTCCTTGAGAAAGATAGATGTAACACCTAAATGTTGCATCTTGAAGAAGAATCACTACCCGCAGGCCTTCAGATTCTGCTGAATATATTTCAGGATTTTTTCCTTATTTCAGGAAATGCTGTTTCTGGAGGAGCTAACGCCTAAACCAGGAGTTGTATGTCCATGAGAAAGATAGATGTAACACCTCAATGTTGCCTCTTGAAGAAGAATCACCACCCACGGGCCTTCGGATTCTGCTGAATATCCTTATTTCAGGATTTTCCCTTATTCCAGGAAATGTTGTTTTTAGAGGATCTAACGCCTACACCAGGAGTTGTATGTCCGTGAGAAAGATAGATGTAACACCTAAATGTTGCATCTTGAAGAAGAATCACCACCCGCAGGCCTTCGGATTCTGCTGAATATCCTTATTTAAGGATTTTTCCTTATTTCAGGAAATGCTGTTTCAGGAGGAGCCAACGCCTAAACCAGGAGTTGTATGTCCTTGAGAAAGATAGATGTAACAGCTCAATGTTGCATCTTGAAGAAGAATCACCACCCACGGGCCTTCGGATTCTGCTGAATATCCTTATTTCAGGATTTTCCCTTATTCACGGAAATGTTGTTTATACAGGATCTAACGCCTACACCAGGAGTTGTATGTCATTGAGAAAGATAGATGTAACACCTCAATGTTGCATCTTGAAGAAGAACCACCACCCGCGGGCCTTCAGATTTTATTGAATATCCTTATTTCAGGATTTTCCCTTATTCTAGGAAATGTTGTTTATAGAGGATCTAACGCCTACACCTGGAGTTGTATGTCCTTGAGAAAGATAGATGTAACACCTCAATGCTGCATTTTGAAGAAGAATCACCACCTGCGAGCCTTCAGATTATGCTGAATATCCTTATTTCAAGATTTTTCCTTATTTCAGGAAATGCTGTTTCTGGAGGAGCTAACGCCTAAACCAAGAGTTGCATGTCCTCGAGAAAGATAGATGTAACACCTCAATGTTGCATCTTGAAGAAGAATAACCACCTGCGGGCCTTCGGATTCTGCTGAATATCCTTATTTAAGGATTTTTCCTTATTTTTGGAAATGTTGTTTCTGGAGGAGCTAACGCCTAAACCAGGAGTTGTATGTCCTTGAGAAAGATAGATGTAACACCTAAATGTTGCATCTTGAAGAAGAATCACTACCTGCAGGCCTTCAGATTCTGCTGAATATATTTCAGGACTTTTTCCTTATTTCAGGAAATGCTGTTTCTAGAGGAGCTAACGCCTAAACCAGGAGTTGTATGTCCTTGAGAAAGATAGATGTAACACCTCAATGTTGCCTCTTGAAGAAGAATCACCACCCGCGGGCCTTCGGATTCTGCTAAATATCCTTATTTCAGGATTTTCCCTTATTCTAGGAAATGTTGTTTTTAGAGGATCTAACGCCTGCACCAGGAGTTGTATGTCCTTGAGAAAGATAGATGTAACACCTCAATGTTGAATCTTGAAGAAGAATCACCACCCGCAGGCCTTCGGATTCTGCTGAATATCCTTGTTTAAGGATTTTTCCTTATTTCAGGAAATGCTGTTTCTGGAGGAGCCAACGCCTAAACCAGGAGTTGTATGTCCTTGAGAAAGATAGATGTAACACCTCAATGTTGCATCTTGAAGAAGAATCACCACCCACGGGCCTTCGGATTCTGCTGAATATCCTTATTTCAGGATTTTCCCTTATTCACGGAAATGTTGTTTATACAGGATCTAACGCCTACACCAGGAGTTGTATGTCATTGAGAAAGATAGATGTAACACCTCAATGTTGCATCTTGAAGAAGAATCACCACCCGCGGGCCTTCAGATTCTGCTGAATATCCTTATTTTAGGATTTTTTCCTTATTTCAGGAAATGCTGTTTTTGGAGGAGCTAACGCCTAAACCAAGAGTTGCAAGTCCTCGAGAAAGATAGATGTAACACCTCAATGTTGCATCTTGAAGAAGAATCACCACCTGCGGGCCTTCGGATTATGCTGAATATCCTTATTTAAGGATTTTTCCTTATTTCAGGAAATGCTGTTTCTGGAGGAGCCAACGCCTAAACCAAAAGTTGTATGTCCTTGAGAAAGATAGATGTAACACCTCAATGTTGCCTCTTGAAGAAGAATCGCCACCCGCGGGCCTTCGGATTCTGCTGAATATCCTTATTTCAGGATTTTCCCTTATTCCAGGAAATGTTGTTTTTAGAGGATCTAACGCCTACACCAGGAGTTGTATGTCCTTGAGAAAGATAGATGTAACACCTCAATGTTGCATCTTGAAGAAGAATCACCACCCGCAGGCCTTCAGATTATGTTGAATATCCTTATTTCAGGATTTTTTCCTTATTTCATAAAATGGCTGTAACACCTCAGTGTTGCACCCTGAAGAAGAATCACCACCTATAGGCCTTCGGATTCTGCTGAATATCCTTATTTCAAGATTTTTCCTTATTTCAGGAAATGTTGTTTCTGTAGGAGCTAACTCCTAATCCATGAGTTGTATGTCCTTGAGAAAGATAGATGTAACACATTAATGTTGCATCTTGAAGAAGAATCACCACCCGCAGGCCTTCAGATTCTGCTGAATATCCTTATTTAAAGATTTTTCCTTATTTCAGGAAATGCTGTTTCTGGAGGAGCTAACGCCTAAACCAAGAGTTGCATGTCCTCGAGAAAGATAGATGTAACACCTCAATGTTGCATCTTGAAGAAGAATAACCACCTGCGGGCCTTCGGATTCTGCTGAATATCCTTATTTAAGGATTTTTCCTTATTTTTGGAAATGTTGTTTATGGAGGAGCTAACGCCCAAACCAGGAGTTGTATGTCCTTGAGAAAGATAGATGTAACACCTAAATGTTGCATCTTGAAGAAGAATCACTACCCGCAGGCCTTCAGATTCTGCTGAATATATTTCAGGATTTTTTCCTTATTTCAGGAAATGCTGTTTCTGGAGGTGCTAACGCCTAAACCAGGAGTTGTATGTCCATGAGAAAGATAGATGTAACACCTCAATGTTGCCTCTTGAAGAAGAATCACCACCCACGGGCCTTCGGATTCTGCTGAATATCCTTATTTCAGGATTTTCCCTTATTCCAGGAAATGTTGTTTTTAGAGGATCTAACGCCTACACCAGGAGTTGTATGTCCGTGAGAAAGATAGATGTAACACCTAAATGTTGCATCTTGAAGAAGAATCACCACCCGCAGGCCTTCGGATTCTGCTGAATATCCTTATTTAAGGATTTTTCCTTATTTCAGGAAATGCTGTTTCAGGAGGAGCCAACGCCTAAACCAGGAGTTGTATGTCCTTGAGAAAGATAGATGTAACACCTCAATGTTGCATCTTGATGAAGAATCACCACCCACGGGCCTTCGGATTCTGCTGAATATCCTTATTTCAGGATTTTCCCTTATTCACGGAAATGTTGTTTTTAGAGGATCTAACGCCTACACCAGGAGTTGTATGTCCTTGAGAAAGATAGATGTAACACCTCAATGTTGCATCTTGAAGAAGAATCACCACCCGCAGGCCTTCAGATTATGTTGAATATCCTTATTTCAGGATTTTTTCCTTATTTCATAAAATGGCTGTAACACCTCAGTGTTGCACCCTGAAGAAGAATCACCACCTATAGGCCTTCGGATTCTGCTGAATATCCTTATTTCAAGATTTTTCCTTATTTCAGGAAATGTTGTTTCTGTAGGAGCTAACTCCTAATCCATGAGTTGTATGTCCTTGAGAAAGATAGATGTAACACCTAAATGTTGCATCTTGAAGAAGAATCACTACCCGCAGGCCTTCAGATTCTGCTGAATATATTTCAGGATTTTTTCCTTATTTCAGGAAATGCTGTTTCTAGAGGAGCTAACGCCTAAACCAGGAGTTGTATGTCCTTGAGAAAGATAGATGTAACACCTCAATGTTGCCTCTTGAAGAAGAATCACCACCCGCGGGCCTTCGGATTCTGCTAAATATCCTTATTTCAGGATTTTCCCTTATTCTAGGAAATGTTGTTTTTAGAGGATCTAACGCCTGCACCAGGAGTTGTATGTCATTGAGAAAGATAGATGTAACACCTCAATGTTGCATCTTGAAGAAGAATCACCACCCGCGGGCCTTCAGATTCTGCTGAATATCCTTATTTTAGGATTTTTTCCTTATTTCAGGAAATGCTGTTTTTGGAGGAGCTAACGCCTAAACCAAGAGTTGCAAGTCCTCGAGAAAGATAGATGTAACACCTCAATGTTGCATCTTGAAGAAGAATCACCACCTGCGGGCCTTCGGATTATGCTGAATATCCTCATTTAAGGATTTTTCCTTATTTCAGGAAATGCTGTTTCTGGAGGAGCCAACGCCTAAACCAAAAGTTGTATGTCCTTGAGAAAGATAGATGTAACACCTCAATGTTGCCTCTTGAAGAAGAATCGCCACCCGCGGGCCTTCGGATTCTGCTGAATATCCTTATTTCAGGATTTTCCCTTATTCCAGGAAATGTTGTTTTTAGAGGATCTAACGCCTACACCAGGAGTTGTATGTCCTTGAGAAAGATAGATGTAACACCTCAATGTTGCATCTTGAAGAAGAATCACCACCCGCAGGCCTTCAGATTATGTTGAATATCCTTATTTCAGGATTTTTTCCTTATTTCATAAAATGGCTGTAACACCTCAGTGTTGCACCCTGAAGAAGAATCACCACCTATAGGCCTTCGGATTCTGCTGAATATCCTTATTTCAAGATTTTTCCTTATTTCAGGAAATGTTGTTTCTGTAGGAGCTAACTCCTAATCCATGAGTTGTATGTCCTTGAGAAAGATAGATGTAACACATTAATGTTGCATCTTGAAGAAGAATCACCACCCGCAGGCCTTCAGATTCTGCTGAATATCCTTATTTAAAGATTTTTCCTTATTTCAGGAAATGCTGTTTCTGGAGGAGCTAACGCCTAAACCAAGAGTTGCATGTCCTCGAGAAAGATAGATGTAACACCTCAATGTTGCATCTTGAAGAAGAATAACCACCTGCGGGCCTTCGGATTCTGCTGAATATCCTTATTTAAGGATTTTTCCTTATTTTTGGAAATGTTGTTTATGGAGGAGCTAACGCCCAAACCAGGAGTTGTATGTCCTTGAGAAAGATAGATGTAACACCTAAATGTTGCATCTTGAAGAAGAATCACTACCCGCAGGCCTTCAGATTCTGCTGAATATATTTCAGGATTTTTTCCTTATTTCAGGAAATGCTGTTTCTGGAGGTGCTAACGCCTAAACCAGGAGTTGTATGTCCATGAGAAAGATAGATGTAACACCTCAATGTTGCCTCTTGAAGAAGAATCACCACCCACGGGCCTTCGGATTCTGCTGAATATCCTTATTTCAGGATTTTCCCTTATTCCAGGAAATGTTGTTTTTAGAGGATCTAACGCCTACACCAGGAGTTGTATGTCCGTGAGAAAGATAGATGTAACACCTAAATGTTGCATCTTGAAGAAGAATCACCACCCGCAGGCCTTCGGATTCTGCTGAATATCCTTATTTAAGGATTTTTCCTTATTTCAGGAAATGCTGTTTCAGGAGGAGCCAACGCCTAAACCAGGAGTTGTATGTCCTTGAGAAAGATAGATGTAACACCTCAATGTTGCATCTTGATGAAGAATCACCACCCACGGGCCTTCGGATTCTGCTGAATATCCTTATTTCAGGATTTTCCCTTATTCACGGAAATGTTGTTTATACAGGATCTAACGCCTACACCTGGAGTTGTATGTCATTGAGAAAGATAGATGTAACACCTCAATTTTGCATCTTGAAGAAGAACCACCACCCGCGGGCCTTCAGATTTTATTGAATATCCTTATTTCAGGATTTTCCCTTATTCTAGGAAATGTTGTTTATAGAGGATCAAACGCATACACCAGGAGTTGTATGTCCTTGAGAAAGATAGATGTAACACCTCAATGCTGCATGTTGAAGAAGAATCACCACCTGCGAGCCTTCAGATTATGCTGAATATCCTTATTTCAAGATTTTTCCTTATTTCAGGAAATGCTGTTTCTGGAGGAGCTAACGCCTAAACCAAGAGTTGCATGTCCTCGAGAAAGATAGATGTAACACCTCAATGTTGCATCTTGAAGAAGAATAACCACCTGCGGGCCTTCGGATTCTGCTGAATATCCTTATTTAAGGATTTTTCCTTATTTTTGGAAATGTTGTTTCTGGAGGAGCTAACGCCTAAACCAGGAGTTGTATGTCCTTGAGAAAGATAGATGTAACACCTAAATGTTGCATCTTGAAGAAGAATCACTACCTGCAGGCCTTCAGATTCTGCTGAATATATTTCAGGATTTTTTCCTTATTTCAGGAAATGCTGTTTCTAGAGGAGCTAACGCCTAAACCAGGAGTTGTATGTCCTTGAGAAAGATAGATGTAACACCTCAATGTTGCCTCTTGAAGAAGAATCACCACCCGCGGGCCTTCGGATTCTGCTAAATATCCTTATTTCAGGATTTTCCCTTATTCTAGGAAATGTTGTTTTTAGAGGATCTAACGCCTGCACCAGGAGTTGTATGTCCTTGAGAAAGATAGATGTAACACCTCAATGTTGAATCTTGAAGAAGAATCACCACCCGCAGGCCTTCGGATTCTGCTGAATATCCTTATTTAAGGATTTTTCCTTATTTCAGGAAATGCTGTTTCTGGAGGAGCCAACGCCTAAACCAGGAGTTGTATGTCCTTGAGAAATATAGATGTAACACCTCAATGTTGCATCTTGAAGAAGAATCACCACCCACGGGCCTTCGGATTCTGCTGAATATCCTTATTTCAGGATTTTCCCTTATTCACGGAAATGTTGTTTTTAGAGGATCTAACGCCTACACCAGGAGTTGTATGTCCGTGAGAAAGATAGATGTAACACCTAAATGTTGCATCTTGAAGAAGAATCACCACCCGCAGGCCTTCGGATTCTGCTGAATATCCTTATTTAAGGATTTTTCCTTATTTCAGGAAATGCTGTTTCAGGAGGAGCCAACGCCTAAACCAGGAGTTGTATGTCCTTGAGAAAGATAGATGTAACACCTCAATGTTGCATCTTGATGAAGAATCACCACCCACGGGCCTTCGGATTCTGCTGAATATCCTTATTTCAGGATTTTCCCTTATTCACGGAAATGTTGTTTATACAGGATCTAACGCCTACACCTGGAGTTGTATGTCATTGAGAAAGATAGATGTAACACCTCAATTTTGCATCTTGAAGAAGAACCATCACCCGCGGGCCTTCAGATTTTATTGAATATCCTTATTTCAGGATTTTCCCTTATTCTAGGAAATGTTGTTTATAGAGGATCAAACGCCTACACCAGGAGTTGTATGTCCTTGAGAAAGATAGATGTAACACCTCAATGCTGCATGTTGAAGAAGAATCACCACCTGCGAGCCTTCAGATTATGCTGAATATCCTTATTTCAAGATTTTTCCTTATTTCAGGAAATGCTGTTTCTGGAGGAGCTAACGCCTAAACCAAGAGTTGCATGTCCTCGAGAAAGATAGATGTAACACCTCAATGTTGCATCTTGAAGAAGAATAACCACCTGCGGGCCTTCGGATTCTGCTGAATATCCTTATTTAAGGATTTTTCCTTATTTTTGGAAATGTTGTTTCTGGAGGAGCTAACGCCTAAACCAGGAGTTGTATGTCCTTGAGAAAGATAGATGTAACACCTAAATGTTGCATCTTGAAGAAGAATCACTACCTGCAGGCCTTCAGATTCTGCTGAATATATTTCAGGATTTTTTCCTTATTTCAGGAAATGCTGTTTCTAGAGGAGCTAACGCCTAAACCAGGAGTTGTATGTCCTTGAGAAAGATAGATGTAACACCTCAATGTTGCCTCTTGAAGAAGAATCACCACCCGCGGGCCTTCGGATTCTGCTAAATATCCTTATTTCAGGATTTTCCCTTATTCTAGGAAATGTTGTTTTTAGAGGATCTAACGCCTGCACCAGGAGTTGTATGTCCTTGAGAAAGATAGATGTAACACCTCAATGTTGAATCTTGAAGAAGAATCACCACCCGCAGGCCTTCGGATTCTGCTGAATATCCTTATTTAAGGATTTTTCCTTATTTCAGGAAATGCTGTTTCTGGAGGAGCCAACGCCTAAACCAGGAGTTGTATGTCCTTGAGAAAGATAGATGTAACACCTCAATGTTGCATCTTGAAGAAGAATCACCACCCACGGGCCTTCGGATTCTGCTGAATATCCTTATTTCAGGATTTTCCCTTATTCACGGAAATGTTGTTTATACAGGATCTAACGCCTACACCAGGAGTTGTATGTCATTGAGAAAGATAGATGTAACACCTCAATGTTGCATCTTGAAGAAGAATCACCACCCGCGGGCCTTCAGATTCTGCTGAATATCCTTATTTTAGGATTTTTTCCTTATTTCAGGAAATGCTGTTTCTGGAGGAACTAACGCCTAAACCAAGAGTTGCAAGTCCTCGAGAAAGATAGATGTAACACCTCAATGTTGCATCTTGAAGAAGAATCACCACCTGCGGGCCTTCGGATTATGCTGAATATCCTTATTTAAGGATTTTTCCTTATTTCAGGAAATGCTGTTTCTGGAGGAGCCAACGCCTAAACCAAAAGTTGTATGTCCTTGAGAAAGATAGATGTAACACCTCAATGTTGCCTCTTGAAGAAGAATCGCCACCCGCGGGCCTTCGGATTCTGCTGAATATCCTTATTTCAGGATTTTCCCTTATTCCAGGAAATGTTGTTTTTAGAGGATCTAACGCCTACACCAGGTGTTGTATGTCCTTGAGAAAGATAGATGTAACACCTCAATGTTGCATCTTGAAGAAGAATCACCACCCGCAGGCCTTCAGATTATGTTGAATATCCTTATTTCAGGATTTTTTCCTTATTTCATAAAATGGCTGTAACACCTCAGTGTTGCACCCTGAAGAAGAATCACCACCTATAGGCCTTCGGATTCTGCTGAATATCCTTATTTCAAGATTTTTCCTTATTTCAGGAAATGTTGTTTCTGTAGGAGCTAACTCCTAATCCATGAGTTGTATGTCCTTGAGAAAGATAGATGTAACACATTAATGTTGCATCTTGAAGAAGAATCACCACCCGCAGGCCTTCAGATTCTGCTGAATATCCTTATTTAAGGATTTTTTCCTTATTTCAGGAAATGCTGTTTTTGGAGGAGCTAACGCCTAAACCAGGAGTTGTATGTCCTTGAGAAAGATAGATGTAACACCTCAGTGTTGCATCTTGAAGAAGAACCACCACCCGCGGGCCTTCGGAATCTGCTGAATATCCTTATTTCAGGATTTTCCCTTATTCCTGGAAATGTTGTTTATAGAGGATCTAACGCCTACACCAGGAGTTGTATGTCCTTGAGAAAGATAGATGTAACACATCAATTATGCATCTTTAAGAAGAATCACCACCTGCCGGCCTTCGGATTCTGCTGAATATCCTTATTTAAGGATTTTTCCTTATTTTAGGAAATGTTATTTTCTGGAGGAGCTAACGCCTAAACCAAGAGTTGTATGTCCTTCAGAAAGATAGATGTAACACCTCAATGTTGCATCTCTAAGAAGAATCACCCCCCGCGGGCATTCAGATTCTGCTGAATATCCTTATTTCAGGATTTTTTCCTTATTTTAGGAAATGTTGTTTCTGGAGGAGCTAACGCCTAAACCAAGAGTTGTATGTCCTTGAGAAAAATAGATGTAACACCTCAATGTTGCATCTTGAAGAAGAATCACCACCGCAGGACTTAAGATTATGCTGAATATCCTTATTTCAGAATTTTTCCTTATTTCAGGAAATTCTGTTTCTGGAGGAGCTAACGCCTAAACCAGGAGTTGTATGTCCTTGAGAAATATAGATGTAACACCTAAATGTTGCATCTTGAAGAAGAATCACCACCCGCAGGCCTTCGGATTCTGCTGAATATCCTTATTTCAAGATTTTTTCCTAATTTCAGAAAATGGCTGTAACACATCTGTGTTGCACCTTGAAGAAGAATCACCACCTGCAGGCCTTCAGATTCTACTGAATATCCTTATTTAAGGAATTTCCTTATTTCAGGAAATGCTGTTTCTCGAGGAGCTAATGCCTAAACCAGGAGTTGTATGTCCTTGAGAAAGATAGGTGTGACACCTCAATGTTGCATCTTGAAGAAGAATCACCACCCGCGGGCCTTCAGATTCTGCTGAATATTCTTATTTCAGGATTTTTCCTTATTTAAGGAAATGCTGTTTCTGGAGGAGCTAACGCCTAAACCAGGAGTTGTATGTCCTTGAGAAAGATTGATGTAACACCTCAATGTTGCATCTTGAAGAAGAATCACCACCCGTAGGCCTTCGGATTCTGCTGAATATCCTTATTTCATGATTTTTTCTTTATTTCAGGAAATGCTGTTTTTGGAGGAGCTAACGCCTAAACCAGGAGTTGTATGTCCTCGTGAAAGACAGATGTAACACCTCAATGTTGCATCTTGAAGAAGAATCACCACCCGCGAATCTTCAGATTATGCTGAATATCCTTATTTCAGGATTTTTCCTTATTTCAGGAAATGTTGTTACTGGAAGAGCTAACGCCTAAACCTGGAGTTGTATGTCCTTGAGAAAGATAGATGTAACACCTCAATGTTGCATCTTGAAGAAGAATCACCACCCGCGGGCCTTCGGATTCTGGTGAATATCCTTATATTAGGATTTTCCCTTATTTCAGGAAATGTTATTTCTGGAGGAGCTAACGCCTACACCAGAAGTTGTATGTCCTTGATAAAGATAGATGTAACACCTCAATGTTGCATCTTGAAGAAGAATCACCACCCGCGGGCCTTCAGATTATGCTGAATATCCTTATTTCAGGAAATGCTGTTACTGGAGGAGCTAACGCCTAAACCTGGAGTTGTATGTCCTCGAGAAAGATAGATGTAACACCTCAATGTTTCATCTTGAAGAAGTATCACCACTCGCGGGCCTTCGGATTCTGCTGAATATCCTTATTTAAGGATTTTTCCTTATTTCAGGAAATGTTGTTTCTGGAGGAGCTAACGCCTAAACCAGGAGTTGTATGTCCTTGAGAAAGATATATGTAACACCTCAATGTTGCATCTTGAAGAAGAATCACCACCTGCAGGCCTTCGGATTCTGCTGAATATCCTTATTTCAGGATTTTTCCTTATTTCAGGAAATTCTATTTCTGGAGGAGCTAACGCCTAAACCCGGAGTTGTATGTCCTTGAGAAAGATAGATGTAACACCTCAATGTTGCATCTTGAAGAAGAATCACCACCCGCAGGCCTTCGGATTCTGCTGAATATCCATATTTCAGGATTTTTTCCATATTTCAGAAAATGGCTGTAACACCTCAGTGTTGCACCTTGAAGAAGAATCACCACCTGCAGGCCTTCAGATTCTACTGAATATCCTTATTTCAGGATTTTCCTTATTTCAGGAAATGCTGTTTCTCGAGGAGCTAACGCCTAATCCAGGAGTTGTATGTCGTTGAGAAAGATAGATGTAACACCTCAATGTTGCATCTTGAAGAAGAATCACCACCCGCGGGCCTTCGGATTATGCTTAATATCCTTATTTCATGATTTTTCCTTATTTCAGGAAATGGTTTCTGGAGGAGTTAACGCCTAAACCAGGAGTTGTATGTCCTTGAGAAAGATATATGTAACACCTCAATGTTGCATCTTGAAGAAGAATCACCACCCGCAGGCCTTCGGATTCTGCTGAATATCCATATTTCAGGATTTTTTCCATATTTCAGAAAATGGCTGTAACACCTCAGTGTTGCACCTTGAAGAAGAATCACCACCTGCAGGCCTTCAGTTCTACTGAATATCCTTATTTAAGGAATTTCCTTATTTCAGGAAATGCTGTTTCTCGAGGAGCTAATGCCTAAACCAGGAGTTGTATGTCCTTGAGAAAGATAGATGTGACACCTCAATGTTGCATCTTGAAGAAGAATCACCACCCGCAGGCCTTCAGATTCTGCTGAATATTCTTATTTCAGGATTTTTCCTTATTTAAGGAAATGCTGTTTCTGGAGGAGCTAACGCCTAAACCAGGAGTTGTATGTCCTTGAGAAAGATAGATGTAACACCTCAATGTTGCATCTTGAAGAAGAATCACCACCCGCAGGCCTTCGGATTCTGCTGAATATCCTTATTTCATGATTTTTTCTTTATTTCAGGAAATGCTGTTTCTGGAGGAGCTAACGCCTAAACCAGGAGTTGTATGTCCTCGTGAAAGACAGATGTAACACCTCAATGTTGCATCTTGAAGAAGAATCACCACCCGCGAACCTTCAGATTATGCTGAATATCCTTATTTCAGGATTTTTCCTTATTTCAGGAAATGTTGTTACTGGAGGAGCTAACGCCTAAACCTGGAGTTGTATGTCCTTGGGAAAGATAGATGTAACACCTCAATGTTGCATCTTGAATAAGAATCACCACCCGCGGGCCTTCGGATTCTGGTGAATATCCTTATATTAGGATTTTCCCTTATTTCAGGAAATGTTATTTCTGGAGGAGCTAACGCCTACACCAGAAGTTGTATGTCCATGATAAAGTTAGATGTAACACCTCAATGTTGCATCTTGAAGAAGAATCACCACCCGCGGGCCTTCAGATTATGCTGAATATCCTTATTTCAGGATTTTTCCTTATTTCAGGAAATGCTGTTACTGGAGGAGCTAACGCCTAAACCTGGAGTTGTATGTCCTCGAGAAAGATAGATGTAACACCTCAATGTTTCATCTTGAAGAAGTATCACCACTCGCGGGCCTTCGGATTCTGCTGAATATCCTTATTTAAGGATTTTTCCTTATTTCAGGAAATGTTGTTTCTGGAGGAGCTAACGCCTAAACCAGGAGTTGTATGTCCTTGAGAAAGATATATGTAACACCTCAATGTTGCATCTTGAAGAAGAATCACCACCCGCAGGCCTTCGGATTCTGCTGAATATCCTTATTTCAGGATTTTTCCTTATTTCAGGAAATTCTATTTCTGGAGGAGCTAACGCCTAAACCCGGAGTTGTATGTCCTTGAGAAAGATAGATGTAACAACTCAATGTTGCATCTTGAAGAAGAATCACCACCCGCAGGCCTTCGGATTCTGCTGAATATCCATATTTCAGGATTTTTTCCATATTTCAGAAAATGGCTGTAACACCTCAGTGTTGCACCTTGAAGAAGAATCACCACCTGCAGGCCTTCAGATTCTACTGAATATCCTTATTTCAGGATTTTCCTTATTTCTGGAAATGCTGTTTCTCGAGGAGCTAACGCCTAAACCAGGAGTTGTATGTCGTTGAGAAAGATAGATGTAACACCTCAATGTTGCATCTTGAAGAAGAATCACCACCCGCGGGCCTTCGGATTATGCTTAATATCCTTATTTCATGATTTTTCCTTATTTCAGGAAATGCTGTTTCTGGAGGAGTTAACGCCTAAACCAGGAGTTGTATGTCCTTGAGAAAGATAGATGTAACACCTCAATGTTGCATCTTGAAGAAGAATCACCACCCGCGGGCCTTCGGATTCTGCTGAATATCCTTATTTCAGGATTTTTCTTTATTTCAGGAAATGTTGTTTCTGGAGGAGCTAACGCCTAAACCAGGAGTTGTATGTCCTTGAGAAAGATATATGTAACACCTCAATGTTGCATCTTGAAGAAGAATCACCACCCGCAGGCCTTCGGATTCTGCTGAATATCCTTATTTCAGGATTTTTCCTTATTTCAGGAAATTCTATTTCTGGAGGAGATAACGCCTAAACCAGGAGTTGTATGTCCTTGAGAAAGATAGATGTAACACCTCAATGTTGCATCTTGAAGAAGAATCACCACCCGCAGGCCTTCGGATTCTGCTGAATATCCTTATATCAGGATTTTTCCTTATTTCAGGAAATTCTATTTCTGGAGGAGGTAACGCCTAAACCAGGAGTTGTATGTCCTTGAGAAAGATAGATGTAACACCTCAATGTTGCATCTTGAAGAAGAATCACCACCCGCGGGCCTTCGGATTCTGCTGAATATCCTTATTTCAGGATTTTTCCTTATTTCAGGAAATGCTATTACTGGACGAGCTAACGCCTAAACCAGGAGTTGTATGTCCTCGAGAAAGATAGATGTAACACCTCAATGTTTCATCTTGAAGAAGTATCACCACTCGCGGGCCTTCGGATTCTGCAGAATATCCTTATTTAAGGATTTTTCCTTATTTCAGGAAATGTTGTTTCTGGAGGAGCTAACGCCTAAACTAGGAGTTGTATGTCCTTGAGAAAGATATATGTAACACCTCAATGTTGCATCTTGAAGAAGAATCACCACCCGCAGGCCTTCGGATTCTGCTGAATATCCATATTTCAGGATTTTTTCCATATTTCAGAAAATGGTTGTAACACCTCAATGTTGCACCTTGAAGAAGAATCACCACCTGCAGGCCTTCAGATTCTACTGAATATCCTTATTTCAGGATTTTCCTTATTTCAGGAAATGCTGTTTCTCGAGGAGCTAACGCCTAAACCAGGAGTTGTATGTCGTTGAGAAAGATAGATGTAACACCTCAATGTTGCATCTTGAAGAAGAATCACCACCCGCGGGCCTTCGGATTATGCTTAATATCCTTATTTCATGATTTTTCCTTATTTCAGGAAATGCTATTACTGGACGAGCTAATGCCTAAACCAGGAGTTGTATGTCCTCGAGAAAGATAGATGTAACACCTCAATGTTTCATCTTGAAGAAGTATCACCACTCGCGGGCCTTCGGATTCTGCTGAATATCCTTATTTAAGGATTTTTCTTTATTTCAGGAAATGTTGTTTCTGGAGGAGCTAATGTAACGTCTAATTAAATGCATTTATCATTGACCGTTAATAATAACGAAAAGTATTACCATAGAAACAAACTCAAAAAAAATAAGGCTAATTGTCTGAAAGTTAGCAATATAAAATTCATAGTACGTTATACATCAAAATCCATAAAATATGAAAATACTCAAAATTGGGCATTCAATAACTAATCTCCATAACAAAAGTACTGTGTAGACTTTATGTCTACTTATTCTCAAACTGCCAACCTAATTTAGTGAACTAATACTTCTAAGTTATCGAGCTCCTCAGTCCTCGCCGTCGCCGACGGTCCTTGTCTCAGTCAGTGTCTCTGAAAACAACACTTTAATGAGATACAAAATCCCAGTGAATAATACACACAGTTAAAGAAAAATAAGTATTGTTCTCAGCCGGTGCGGTAACCGGAAAATCAACCATGGTATCCGCTTTCTTTCAAAAAAATAGTTTTAAGACACATAAGTAACACAAATGATTTATATAGCTCAAAATAGTCATTTCCTCACAATCAATCCAAACTCGTATCTCTACCAATTAGAAATAATTCATAGCTACAATAATGAGAGGATTCAACTCAAGTCTCATTATTATATGGAGATGTATTCTATTCTATGAAGTGAATATCATCTCATCATGTGGAGCACTAGCTCATCTAATACAGGGTACAAGACCCATCTATATGGAGTATAAAACTCATCTCTCTTGTGGAGCATTAGCTCATCTAATATGGGGTACATGACCCATCTATATGGAGTATAAAACTCATCTCATGTGAGGTACAAGACCTATCCATATGGAGTATGAAACTCATCTCAGGTGAGGTACAAGACCTATCTGTAAGGAGTATAAACTCATCTCAAACACTTAAAATAATAGTTCAATAAATCTCAGCCTCTTATAATAACAATCCAGCAAGTGTATTGTGGCACTATGACTATCATGATAGTAATCTTGCATAAAATATTATTTCAATCTAATAGTAGTACGTAGTTCATGAAATCACAACTCCATATGTCCTCAATATGCTATCTTTCATTTTGCACTAAAACTCTCTAATGATTTACATAAAACACAAGAAACATAAATCAATGAAATCAAGCACATACTGTAAGTTGCAATTGATAATATGTTAAGAACTAGAAACAATTTCCACTACAGACTTGAAATCATGCGCTTCCTTTAACAATTAGTAAATCGACACAGTAAATAAATCTCTAGTTGAAAGTTAAAATTCATAGAATCTCCAATTCAATAAGACTAGGTTTTAATCAGAATAAATTATAATACATGAGTTATCAATCAAAGTCTCTAGCTTCTCCTCAATTCTAAATTCTAAAATTAACATACCATGGAAGGTTTAAAGGGTGTGATTACTCACCTCTTGAACAGTTGATACTGATATTTTCTTCTCTACGACCTATGGCTCTTCTTGTAGTACTCACTGTTGATACCTTAGGTTTTCCCTTTCCCCTGTTCTGACTCCACCGTATCTCTATTATTTTTCTCTTTCCCAACTATTCATTAACTGATCCCTATATTTTTGCTAACCCTCCTTAAGTCCCCTATAATTATGCTAACCCTCTTGTTAGTGGTACACATAATACATCACGTTGCCTTTATTCTAGTTGTGGTCTATGAATGACAATTACTAGATAGCTATCACTCACCTCATAATTCTATTAGATAATTAATGGGATTTAACTAATACATGAAAATAATATAAATAAAGAAGAGTAAATTATCATGTACTATATACTTTCTTTTAGACTAGTTTGGAATTAAATTTTAAGCTTTTAAATTACTAGCTTAAATTTCAAGGTCTATATTTAGGATGTTACATTTCTCCCCCCCTTAAAATAAATTTCGCCCCCGAAATTTGTCAGACATTTTACAACATAAATTAAAATTCAGCATTACCACAACACAAGAATTCGTATATACCTGCACAAGTAAGGTCTGGATATTGACGTAAAACTTCTTCCTCTAGTTCCCAAGTGGCTTCCCTTGGGGTTAACCCTTCCCAAACCACTTTTACCATCGGGATCACCTTGTTCCTTAGAGTTTTAGTGCTCTTATCAATGATCTGAGTAGGCTTAGGCTTATAAATTAAGTTACCTTTCAATTGTACCGACTCAGGAGTTATCACATGCGACTTATCCGGCACATATGACCGGAGTTGGGAAACATGGAATACATTGTGAAGATTAGATAATGGTGGTGGAAGGGCTAACTGGTAAGCAACAGACCCGACTCGTTTTAAAATTTGGAAAGGACCCATGAAACGAGGGTTTAACTTTTTGACCTTTATTGCTCTTCCTACCCCAATCTTAGGAGTGATTCTCAAGAATACATGTTCCCCCTCCTGAAATTCTAAAGGTTTTCTTCTCTTGTCTGCATAACTCTTTTGCCTGCTCTGGGCTGTACGCATCCTCTCCCTAATCGTCTTAATTTTATCTGTGGTCTCTTGCACTAAGTCAGGTCCCACCAATGACTTTTCACCAACCTCACACCAGCACAAGGGAGACCTGCACTTCCTTCCATAGAGGGCCTCATATGGTGCCATTCCTATACTAGAGTGATAA
The DNA here is from genome assembly GCA_030408175.1 of Trifolium repens. Classification (NCBI taxonomy): domain Eukaryota; kingdom Viridiplantae; phylum Streptophyta; class Magnoliopsida; order Fabales; family Fabaceae; genus Trifolium; species Trifolium repens. The sequence goes on along the minus strand of CP125838.1, from coordinate 33,662,326 downwards.
CTATTGTTATAGGCAAATTCTACTAAAGGTAAATACTTATCCCAACTCCCACCTTCATCCAGTACACATGCTCTAAGCATATCCTCAAGAGTCTGAATCGTCCTTTCTGATTGACCATCTGTTTGAGGGTGATAAGCTGTACTGAAATTTAATCTACTGCCAAAAGCTCTCTGAAATGCTTCCCAAAATCTTGAGGTAAACCGGGGGTCCCTATCTGACACAATTGAGGTGGGTACACCATGCAACTTTACTATCTCCTTGATATAGAGTTCAGCACATTTATCTACACTATACGTTGCTTTAATAGGTAGGAAATGAGCTGATTTGGTTAAGCGGTCCACTATCACCCAAATGGCATCAAAACCCAAACGTGTCTTAGGTAATCCCATCACAAAATCCATAGATATTTCCTCCCATTTCCACACAGGAATTTCTAAGGGTTGCAATAATCCAGAAGGTTTTTGGTGTTCAATCTTAACTTTTTGACATACTAAACATTTAGAGACAAAGCTAGCCACATCATTTTTCATTCCTGGCCACCAATACATTTGCCTTAAATCCTGATACATCTTAGTTATTCCTGGATGTATGGTGAACTTACCCTTATGAGCTTCCTCTAAAATTTTATCCCTAAGACTCCCCTCCTTAGGGACAATGATCTTATTCTTAAACAACACTAACCCGTCAGCAGACAAGGTATACCCCTCTTTGCCCAACAGAGACTGTATTTCCCGATTTAAGAGTTGCTCCCTCTTAATTGACTCTCTTAAGTTGCTACCGATTTCTAACATACTCAATTTCAAACTCGAGGCACTAAAACGAACATCGAAATTCATATCTCTAAACTCCTCTAGTAATCTCACTTGTTGTATCATCATACAGGACGCGTGTAACAACTTTCTACTTAAGGCATCAGCCACTACATTAGCTTTCCCAGGGTGATATTTCAACTCAAAATCATAGTCCTTAAGAAAATCCATCCATCTTCTTTGCCTCATATTTAACTCTTTTTGGTCAAACAAAAATTTAAGGCTCTTATGATCACTAAAAACTTCGAACTTCGCTCCATACAGGTAATGTCTCCAAATCTTAAGGGCAAAAACCACAGCTGCTAATTCAAGGTCATGTGTAGGATAATTCACCTCATGTTGCCTAAGTTGTCTGGATGCATAAGCCACTACATTCCCCCCTTGCATTAAAACACATCCTAAACCATTCTTAGATGCATCACAGTAAAGTGTAAAGTCTTTAGTAGTGTCTGGTATGGTTAAGACAGGTGCTGATACTAATTTTCTCTTAAGCTCAATGAAACTGTCCTCACATTCTTGATCCCACGCAAAAGGTTTTCCTTTCCTCGTTAACTTTGTGAGAGGCAAGGCTAGACTAGAAAACCCCTCTATGAATTTCCTATAGTAGCCTGCTAATCCTAGAAAACTCCTCACTTCAGTTACTGATTTAGGTTGTGCCCAACCCAGTACCGCATCCACTTTACTAGAGTCAACGGTTACCCCTTTATTAGAGATGGTGTGTCCTAAAAACTTTACCTCCTCAAGCCAAAACTCACATTTCTCAGGTTTTGCATATAGTTTCTTATCTCTTAAGATTTGCAAAACTATCCGCAAGTGTTCTTCATGCTCATCAAAATTACTGGAATATATTAAAATGTCATCTATGAACACCACCACAAACTTGTCTAAAAAGGGTCTAAAGATTCGGTTCATGTAATCCATAAATATGGCAGGGGCGTTGGTAACTCCAAAAGGCATCACCACATACTCATAGTGCCCGTATCTTGTCCTAAAAGCTGTCTTCGGAATATCCTCACGCTTAACTCTAATTTGGTGGTACCCTGACCTCAAGTCTATCTTGGAAAACACCGAAGCTCCCCTCAACTGGTCTAAGAGGTCATCTATCCGAGGCAATGGGTATTTATTCTTAATGGTTAGTTGATTCAACTTTCTATAGTCTACACACAACCTCATACTCCCATCCTTCTTTTTCACTAAAAGCACCGGCGCTCCCCAAGGTGACACACTAGGCCTAATGAATCCCTTCCGTAACAATTCTTCTAGTTGTTTCTTTAGTTCTTCTAGCTCTAAGGGTGCCATCCTATAAGGTGCCATAGACACTGGACCACTTCCCGGAATTAAATCTATGGAAAACTCTAATTCCCTATCTGGAGGAAGGTTCGAAACATCTTTCGGGAATACATCCGGAAATTCACAGACTACAGGCATTGAAGTCAAATCATTCTCAACCTCCACCTCAGCAGAAAATAAGAGCATGAATCCTTGAGCTCCCTCAACTAAGTACTTATGACAAGTCATAGCGGACACAAAACATTCAGAAGCAGATGAATCAATAGTCATTCGTTCAGGTTTAAAATAAATATTTTTGTCAAAACAATCTAAAACTGCACGGTTTCGTGACAACCAATCCATTCCTATGATGACATCTATCCCAGTCAAAGGCAAACAAATTAAGTTGATAGAGTAAGGCAGATTTTGATAGACAAAACTACAATTCATACAAGCGGTAGAAGTAACGACACTTTGTTTGGCAGGGATAGTAATATGAAGGTCAAAAGGAAGACGCGATACATGTAACCCTAAGTCCTTCACACATGACAAGGATATAAATGAATGTGTCGCTCCTGAATCAAACAATATGATAACTTTTTGATTTTTAATAAAGCCCATACCTTTGATCCGATCATCTGACTCGTTCACCCTTTCTCCTTGGAGCGAAAAGACTCTCCCTTGGTTTTGTGGCCTAGGTTGGGATTGTCCCCCGGTCTTGCAACACCTGGCAAAATGTCCTAGCTTTCCACATTTCAGACATGTACTGCGTATCGCTGGGCATGACTGATCTCCATGGTTGAAACCACACCTTCCACATCCTTTACTGTTACTAGTAGCAGCTGCCTGTATTGGCTTGTCTTTGGAGATTGTGGACATAGGTCGAAGATTCTTCTGAAATTTGTTATCCTTGTTGTGAAACTTCTTGTCACCCGAGTTGAATTTCTCTTTAGGTTTCTCAGCTCCCAATGCCTCCATCTTCTGCTCAGCCACCCTAGATTTGTTCACCATTGTGGGATAGTCGCGAATCTCAAGAATTCCAACGGAGCTTTGTAGTTCTGGTTTCAGTCCTTGCTCAAATTTAATTGCCTTCCATTCATCTTGTGGATTCTCCCTAAGATAACGAGAGTATCTTGACAAAGATTCAAACTTAGCGACATACTCTGAAACTGACATGTCGCCTTGACGAAGGTGGAGAAATTCAGTTTCCTTCTGGATGCGGACGCTGTGTGGAAAATACTTTTCCAAAAATACCTCCTTAAACCTATCCCATGTAATCGGGTCAGCTTGTGCTAATAGGCCTCCTCTAGCACAGTTCCACCAATGCTCTGCGTCAGATTCCAACATATAAGCAGCAAAGTCCACTTTCTGAGCATCAGCACACCCCATGACTCGAAAGATTTTCTCTAACTTTAGCAGCCACTCTTCGGCCTCTACAGGATCAGGGCTGCCTCGAAATGGTGGTGGATTGTTCTTTCGAAATTCAGAAAGTCCTGTATATCGAGGGTCTGCAGGTGCTGCCCCTCCAGCATTATTCCCACCCCCATTTCCTCTCATTTGGCGGAGAGTATCTGTTTGCTCTCGCATTGCCGCAGCCACCAAACCGAGAACTTCTGCAAGTGCGTTATCCGCCATAATCTGCACACTAATTTAGATTCAGTTGATTATGCTCATATCCACCTTAATAACATGCAGTACGACTATAACAAGTAATCCTATATGCCCATTTTTTTTTTTTTTTTTTAATAGAAATAGACAATAGTAGTAAGAATAATAGTAATAATAATATTACACCCACGCCACAGACCAAAGTAGGTTCGACGAGCTCTGATACCAAAAATGTAACGTCTAATTAAATGCATTTATCATTGACCGTTAATAATAACGAAAAGTATTACCATAGAAACAAACTCAAAAAAAATAAGGCTAATTGTCTGAAAGTTAGCAATATAAAATTCATAGTACGTTATACATCAAAATCCATAAAATATGAAAATACTCAAAATTGGGCATTCAATAACTAATCTCCATAACAAAAGTACTGTGTAGACTTTATGTCTACTTATTCTCAAACTGCCAACCTAATTTAGTGAACTAATACTTCTAAGTTATCGAGCTCCTCAGTCCTCGCCGTCGCCGACGGTCCTTGTCTCAGTCAGTGTCTCTGAAAACAACACTTTAATGAGATACAAAATCCCAGTGAATAATACACACAGTTAAAGAAAAATAAGTATTGTTCTCAGCCGGTGCGGTAACCGGAAAATCAACCATGGTATCCGCTTTCTTTCAAAAAAATAGTTTTAAGACACATAAGTAACACAAATGATTTATATAGCTCAAAATAGTCATTTCCTCACAATCAATCCAAACTCGTATCTCTACCAATTAGAAATAATTCATAGCTACAATAATGAGAGGATTCAACTCAAGTCTCATTATTATATGGAGATGTATTCTATTCTATGAAGTGAATATCATCTCATCATGTGGAGCACTAGCTCATCTAATACAGGGTACAAGACCCATCTATATGGAGTATAAAACTCATCTCTCTTGTGGAGCATTAGCTCATCTAATATGGGGTACATGACCCATCTATATGGAGTATAAAACTCATCTCATGTGAGGTACAAGACCTATCCATATGGAGTATGAAACTCATCTCAGGTGAGGTACAAGACCTATCTGTAAGGAGTATAAACTCATCTCAAACACTTAAAATAATAGTTCAATAAATCTCAGCCTCTTATAATAACAATCCAGCAAGTGTATTGTGGCACTATGACTATCATGATAGTAATCTTGCATAAAATATTATTTCAATCTAATAGTAGTACGTAGTTCATGAAATCACAACTCCATATGTCCTCAATATGCTATCTTTCATTTTGCACTAAAACTCTCTAATGATTTACATAAAACACAAGAAACATAAATCAATGAAATCAAGCACATACTGTAAGTTGCAATTGATAATATGTTAAGAACTAGAAACAATTTCCACTACAGACTTGAAATCATGCGCTTCCTTTAACAATTAGTAAATCGACACAGTAAATAAATCTCTAGTTGAAAGTTAAAATTCATAGAATCTCCAATTCAATAAGACTAGGTTTTAATCAGAATAAATTATAATACATGAGTTATCAATCAAAGTCTCTAGCTTCTCCTCAATTCTAAATTCTAAAATTAACATACCATGGAAGGTTTAAAGGGTGTGATTACTCACCTCTTGAACAGTTGATACTGATATTTTCTTCTCTACGACCTATGGCTCTTCTTGTAGTACTCACTGTTGATACCTTAGGTTTTCCCTTTCCCCTGTTCTGACTCCACCGTATCTCTATTATTTTTCTCTTTCCCAACTATTCATTAACTGATCCCTATATTTTTGCTAACCCTCCTTAAGTCCCCTATAATTATGCTAACCCTCTTGTTAGTGGTACACATAATACATCACGTTGCCTTTATTCTAGTTGTGGTCTATGAATGACAATTACTAGATAGCTATCACTCACCTCATAATTCTATTAGATAATTAATGGGATTTAACTAATACATGAAAATAATATAAATAAAGAAGAGTAAATTATCATGTACTATATACTTTCTTTTAGACTAGTTTGGAATTAAATTTTAAGCTTTTAAATTACTAGCTTAAATTTCAAGGTCTATATTTAGGATGTTACAGCTAACGCCTAAACCAGGAGTTGTATGTCCTTGAGAAAGATATATGTAACACCTCAATGTTGCATCTTGAAGAAGAATCACCACCCGCAGGCCTTCGGATTCTGCTGAATATCCTTATTTCAGGATTTTTCCTTATTTCAGGAAATTCTATTTCTGGAGGAGATAACGCCTAAACCAGGAGTTGTATGTCCTTGAGAAAGATAGATGTAACACCTCAATGTTGCATCTTGAAGAAGAATCACCACCCGCAGGCCTTCGGATTCTGCTGAATATCCTTATATCAGGATTTTTCCTTATTTCAGGAAATTCTATTTCTGGAGGAGATAACGCCTAAACCAGGAGTTGTATGTCCTTGAGAAAGATAGATGTAACACCTCCATGTTGCATCTTGAAGAAGAATCACCACCCGCGGGCCTTCGGATTCTGCTGAATATCCATATTTCAGGATTTTTCCTTATTTCAGGAAATGCTATTACTGGACGAGCTAACGCCTAAACCAGGAGTTGTATGTCCTCGAGAAAGATAGATGTAACACCTCAATGTTTCATCTTGAAGAAGTATCACCACTCGCGGGCCTTCGGATTCTGCAGAATATCCTTATTTAAGGATTTTTCCTTATTTCAGGAAATGTTGTTTCTGGAGGAGCTAACGCCTAAACTAGGAGTTGTATGTCCTTGAGAAAGATATATGTAACACCTCAATGTTGCATCTTGAAGAAGAATCACCACCCGCAGGCCTTCGGATTCTGCTGAATATCCTTATTTCAGGATTTTTCCTTATTTCAGGAAATTCTATTTCTGGAGGAGCTAACGCCTAAACCCGGAGTTGTATGTCCTTGAGAAAGATAGATGTAACACCTCAATGTTGCATCTTGAAGAAGAATCACCACCCGCAGGCCTTCGGATTCTGCTGAATATCCATATTTCAGGATTTTTTCCATATTTCAGAAAATGGCTGTAACACCTCAGTGTTGCACCTTGAAGAAGAATCACCACCTGCAGGCCTTCAGATTCTACTGAATATCCTTATTTCAGGATTTTCCTTATTTCAGGAAATGCTGTTTCTCGAGGAGCTAACGCCTAAACCAGGAGTTGTATGTCGTTGAGAAAGATAGATGTAACACCTCAATGTTGCATCTTGAAGAAGAATCACCACCCGCGGGCCTTCGGATTATGCTTAATATCCTTATTTCATGATTTTTCCTTATTTCAGGAAATGCTGTTTCTGGAGGAGTTAACGCCTAAACCAGGAGTTGTATGTCCTTAAGAAAGATAGATGTAACACCTCAATGTTGCATCTTGAAGAAGAAACACCACCCGCGGGCCTTCGGAAGCTGCTGAATATCCTTATTTCAGGATTTTTCCTTATTTCAGGAAATGCTGTTACTGGACGAGCTAACGCCTAAACCAGGAGTTGTATGGCCTCGAGAAAGATAGATGTAACACCTCAATGTTTCATCTTGAAGAAGTATCACCACTCGCGGGCCTTCGGATTCTGCTGAATATCCTTATATAAGGATTTTTCTTTATTTCAGGAAATGTTGTTTCTGTAGGAGCCAACGCCTAAACCAGGAGTTGTATGTCCTTGAGAAAGATATATGTAACACCTCAATGTTGCATCTTGAAGAAGAATCACCACCCGCAGGCCTTCGGATTCTGCTGAATATTCTTATTTCAGGATTTTTCATTATTTCAGGAAATTCTGTTTCTGGAGGAGATAACGCCTAAACCAGGAGTTGTATATCCTTGAGAAAGATAGATGTAACACCTCAATGTTGCATCTTGAAGAAGAATCGCCACCCGCGGGCCTTCATATTATGCTGAATATCCTTATTTCATGATTTTTCCTTATTTCGGGAAATGCTGTTTCTGGAGGAGTTAACGCCTAAACCAGGAGTTGTATGTCCTTGAGAAAGATAGATGTAACACCTCAGTGTTGCATCTTGAAGAAGAATCACCACTCGCGGGCCTTCGGATTCTGCTGAATATCCATATATTAGGATTTTCCCTTATTTCAGGAAATGTTATTTCTGGAGGAGCTAACGCCTACACCAGAAGTTGTATGTCCTTGAGAAAGATAGATGTAACACCTCAATGTTGCATCTTGAAGAAGAATCACCACCCGCGGGCCTTCAGATTATGCTGAATATCCTTATTTCAGGATTTTTCCTTATTTCAGGAAATGCTATTACTGGAGGAGCTAACGCCTAAACCAGGAGTTGTATGTCCTCGAGAAAGACAGATGTAACACCTCAATGTTGCATCTTGAAGAAGTATCACCACTCGCGGGCCTTCGGGTTCTGCTGAATATCCTTATTTAAGGATTTTTCCTTATTTCAGGAAATGTTGTTTCTGGAGGAGCTAACGCCTAAACCAGGAGTTGTATGTCCATGAGAAAGATATATGTAACACCTCAATGTTGCATCTTGAAGAAGAATCACCACCCGCAGGCCTTCGGATTCTGCTGAATATCCTTATTTAAGGATTTGTCCATATTTCAGGAAATTCTTTTTCTGGAGGAGCTAACGCCTAAACCAGGAGTTGTATGTCCTTGAGAAAGATAGATGTAACACCTCAATGTTGCATCTTGAAGAAGAATCACCACCCGCAGGCCTTCGGATTCTGCTGAATATCCTTATTTCAGGATTTTTTCCTTATTTCAGAAAATGGCTGTAACACCTCAGTGTTGCACCTTGAAGAAGAATCACCACCTGCAGGTCTTCAGATTCTAATGAATATCCTTATTTAAGGATTTTCCTTATTTCAAGAAATGCTGTTTCTCGAGGAGCTAACGCCTAAACCAGGACTTGTATGTCCTTGAGAAAGATAGATGTGACACCTCAATGTTGCATCTTGAAGAAGAATCACCACCCGCGGGCCTTCGAATTCTGCTGAATATCCTTATTTCTGGATTTTTTCTTTATTTCAGGAAATGCTGTTTCTGGAGGAGCTAACGCCTAAACCAGGAGTTGTATGTCCTTGAGAAAGATAGATGTAACACCTCAATGTTGGATCTTGAAGAAGAATCACCACCCGCGGGCCTTCGGATTATGCTGAATATCCTTATTTCATGATTTTTCCTTATTTCAGGAAATGCTCTTTCTGGAGGAGCTAACGCCTAAACCAGGAGTTGTATGTCCTCGAGAAAGATAGATGTAACACCTCAATGTTGCATCTTGTAGAAGAATCACCACCCGCGGGCCTTCGGATTCTGCTGAATATCCTTATATTAGGATTTTCCCTTATTTCAGGAAATGTTGTTTCTGGAGGAGCTAACGCCTACACCAGAAGTTGTATGTCCTTGAGAAAGATAGATGTAACACCTCAATGTTGCATCTTGAAGAAGAATCACCACCCGCGGGCCTTCGGATTATGCTGAATAGCCTTATTTCAGGATTTTTCCTTATTTCAGGAAATGTTGTTACTGGAGGAGCTAACGCCTAAACCAGGAGTTGTATGTCCTCGAGAAAGATAGATGTAACACCTCAATGTTGCATCTTGAAGAAGTATCACAACTCGCGGGCTTTCGGATTCTGCTGAATATCCTTATTTAAGGATTTTTCCTTATTTCAGGAAATGTTGTTTCTGGAGGAGCTAACGCCTAAACCAGGAGTTGTATGTCCTTGAGAAAGATATATGTAACACTTCAATGTTGCATCTTGAAGAAGAATCACCACCCGCAGGCCTTCGGATTGTGCTGAATATCCTTATTTGAGGATTTGTCCTTATTTCAGGAAATTCTTTTTCTAGAGGAGCTAACGCCTAAACCAGGAGTTGTATGTCCTTGAGAAAGATAGATGTAACACCTCAATGTTGCATCTTGAAGAAGAATCACCACCCGCAGGCCTTCGGATTCTGCTGAATATCCTTATTTAAGGATTTGTCCTTATTTCAGGAAATTCTTTTTCTGGAGGAGCTAACGCCTAAACCAGGAGTTGTATGTCCTTGAGAAAGATAGATGTAACACCTCAATGTTGCATCTTGAAGAAGAATCACCACCCGCAGGCCTTCGGATTCTGCTGAATATCCTTATTTAAGGATTTGTCCTTATTTCAGGAAATTCTTTTTCTGGAGGAGCTAACGCCTAAACCAGGAGTTGTATGTCCTTGAGAAAGATAGATGTAACACATCAATGTTGCATCTTGAAGAAGAATCACCACCCGCAGGCCTTCGGATTCTGCTGAATATCCTTATTTAAGGATTTGTCCTTATTTCAGAAAATTCTTTTTCTGGAGGAGCTAACGCCTAAACCAGGAGTTGTATGTCATTGAGAAAGATAGATGTAACACCTCAATGTTGCATCTTGAAGAAGAATCACCACCCGCAGGCCTTCGGATTCTGCTGAATATCCTTATTTAAGGATTTGTCCTTATTTCAGGAAATTCTTTTTCTGGAGGAGCTAACGCCTAAACCAGGAGTTGTATGTCCTTGAGAAAGATAGATGTAACACCTCAATGTTGCATCTTGAAGAAGAATCACCACCCGCGGGCCTTCAGATTATGCTGAATATCCTTATTTCAGGATTTTTCCTTATTTCAGGAAATGCTATTACTGGAGGAGCTAACGCCTAAACCAGGAGTTGTATGTCCTCGAGAAAGATAGATGTAACACCTCAATGTTGCATCTTGAAGAAGTATCACCACTCGCGGGCCTTCGGATTCTGCTGAATATCCTTATTTAAGGATTTTTCTTTATTTCAGGAAATGTTGTTTCTGGAGGAGCTAACGCCTAAACCAGGAGTTGTATGTCCTTGAGAAAGATATATGTAACACCTCAATGTTGCATCTTGAAGAAGAATCACCACCCGCAGGCCTTCGGATTCTGCTGAATATCCTTATTTAAGGATTTGTCCTTATTTCAGGAAATTCTTTTTCTGGAGGAGCTAACGCCTAAACCAGGAGTTGTATGTCCTTGAGAAAGATAGATGTAACACCTCAATGTTGCATCTTGAAGAAGAAACACCACCTGCAGGCCTTCGGATTCTGCTGAATATCCTTATTTCAGGATTTTTTCCTTATTTCAGAAAATGGCTGTAATTCCTCAGTGTTGCACCTTGAAGAAGAATCACCACCTGCAGGCCTTCAGATTCTAATGAATATCCTTATTTAAGGATTTTCCTTATTTCAGGAAATGCTGTTTCTCGAGGAGCTAACGCCTAAACCAGGAGTTGTATGTCCTTGAGAAAGATAGATGTGACACCTCAATGTTGCATCTTGAAGAAGAATCACCACCCGCGGGCCTTCGGATTCTGCTGAATATCCTTATTTCAGGATTTTTTCTTTATTTCAGGAAATGCTGTTTCTGGAGGAGCTAACGCCTAAACCAGGAGTTGTATGTCCTTGAGAAAGATAGATGTGACACCTCAATGTTGCATCTTGAAGAAGAATCACCACTCGCGGGCCTTCGGATTCTGCTGAATATCCTTATTTTAGGAGTTTTCCTTATTTCAGGAAATGTTGTTTCTGGAGGAGCTAACGCCTAAACCAGGAGTTGTATGTCCTTGAGAAAGATATATGTAACACCTCAATGTTGCATCTTGAAGAAGAATCACCACCCGCAGGCCTTCGGATTCTGCTGAATATCCTTATTTAAGGATTTGTCCTTATTTCAGGAAATTCTTTTTCTGGAGGAGCTAACGCCTAAACCAGGAGTTGTATGTCCTTGAGAAAGATAGATGTAACACCTCAATGTTGCATCTTGAAGAAGAATCACCACCCGCAGGCCTTCGGATTCTGCTGAATATCCTTATTTCAGGATTGTTTCCTTATTTCAGAAAATGGCTATAATTCCTCAGTGTTGCACCTTGAAGAAAAATCACCACCTGCAGGCCTTCAGATTCTAATGAATATCCTTATTTAAGGATTTTCCTTATTTCAGGAAATGCTGTTTCTCGAGGAGCTAACGCCTAAACCAGGAGTTGTATGTCCTTGAGAAAGACAGATGTGACACCTCAATGTTGCATCTTGAAGAAGAATCACCACCCGCGGGCCTTCGGATTCTGCTGAATATCCTTATTTCAGGATTTTTTCTTTATTTCAGGAAATGCTGTTTCTGGAGGAGCTAACGCCTAAACCAGGAGTTGTATGTCCTTGAGAAAGATAGATGTGACACCTCAATGTTGCATCTTGAAGAAGAATCACCACTCGCGGGCCTTCGGATTCTGCTGAATATCCTTATTTTAGGAGTTTTCCTTATTTCAGGAAATGTTGTTTCTGGAGGAGCTAACGCCTAAACCAGGAGTTGTATGTCCTTGAGAAAGATATATGTAACACCTCAATGTTGCATCTTGAAGAAGAATCACCACCCGCAGGCCTTCGGATTCTGCTGAATATCCTTATTTAAGGATTTGTCCTTATTTCAGGAAATTCTTTTTCTGGAGGAGCTAACGCCTAAACCAGGAGTTGTATGTCCTTGAGAAAGATAGATGTAACACCTCAATGTTGCATCTTGAAGAAGAATCACCACCCGCATGCCTTCGGATTCTGCTGAATATCCTTATTTCAGGATTGTTTCCTTATTTCAGAAAATGGCTGTAATTCCTCAGTGTTGCACCTTGAAGAAGAATCACCACCTGCAGGCCTTCAGATTCTAATGAATATCCTTATTTAAGGATTTTCCTTATTTCAGGAAATGCTGTTTCTCGAGGAGCTAACGCCTAAACCTGGAGTTGTATATCCTTGTGAAAGATAGATGTGACACCTCAATGTTGCATCTTGAAGAAGAATCACCACCCGCGGGCCTTCGGATTCTGCTGAATATCCTTATTTCAGGATTTTTTCTTTATTTCAGGAAATGCTGTTTCTGGAGGAGCTAACGCCTAAACCAGGAGTTGTATGTCCTTGAGAAAGATAGATGTAACACCTCAATGTTGCATCTTGAAGAAGAATCACCACCCGCAGGCCTTCGGATTCTGCTGAATATCCTTATTTAAGGATTTGTCCTTATTTCAGGAAATTCTTTCTCTGGAGGAGCTAACGCCTAAACCAGGAGTTGTATGTCCTTGAGAAAGATAGATGTAACACCTCAATGTTGCATCTTGAAGAAGAATCACCACCCGCAGGCCTTCGGATTCTGCTGAATATCCTTATTTAAGGATTTGTCCTTATTTCAGGAAATTCTTTTTCTGGAGGAGCTAACGCCTAAACCAGGAGTTGTATGTCCTCGAGAAAGATAGATGTAACACCTCAATGTTGCATCTTGAAGAAGAATCACCACCCGCGGGCCTTCGGATTCGGCTGAATATCCTTATATTAGGATTTTCCCTTATTTCAGGAAATGTTGTTTCTGGAGGAGCTAACGCCTACACCGGAAGTTGTATGTCCTTGAGAAAGATAGATGTAACACCTCAATGTTGCATCTTGAAGAAGAATCACCACCCGCGGGCCTTCAGATTATGCTGAATATCCTTATTTCAGGATTTTTCCTTATTTCAGGAAATGTTGTTTCTGGAGGAGCTAACGCCTAAACCAGGAGTTGTATGTCCTTGAGAAAGATATATGTAACACTTCAATGTTGCATCTTGAAGAAGAATCACCACCCGCAGGCCTTCGATTCTGCTGAATATCCTTATTTGAGGATTTGTCCTTATTTCAGGAAATTCTTTTTCTGGAGGAGCTAACGCCTAAACCAGGAGTTGTATGTCCTTGAGAAAGATAGATGTAACACCTCAATGTTGCATCTTGAAGAAGAATCACCACCCGCAGGCCTTCGGATTCTGCTGAATATCCTTATTTAAGGATTTGTCCTTATTTCAGGAAATTATTTTTCTGGAGGAGCTAACGCCTACACCAGGAGTTGTATGTCCTTGAGAAAGATAGATGTAACACCTCAATGTTGCATCTTGAAAAAGAATCACCACCCGCAGGCCTTCGGATTCTGCTGAATATCCTTATTTAAGGATTTGTCCTTATTTCAGGAAATTCTTTTTCTGGAGGAGCTAACGCCTAAACCAGGAGTTGTATGTCATTGAGAAAGATAGATGTAACACCTCAATGTTGCATCTTGAAGAAGAATCACCACCCGCAGGCCTTCGGATTCTGCTGAATATCCTTATTTAAGGATTTGTCCTTATTTCAGGAAATTCTTTTTCTGGAGGAGCTAACGCCTAAACCAGGAGTTGTATGTCCTTGAGAAAGATAGATGTAACACCTCAATGTTGCATCTTGAAGAAGAATCACCACCCGCGGGCCTTCAGATTATGCTGAATATCCTTATTTCAGGATTTTTCCTTATTTCAGGAAATGCTATTACTGGAGGAGCTAACGCCTAAACCAGGAGTTGTATGTCCTCGAGAAAGATAGATGTAACACCTCAATGTTGCATCTTGAAGAAGTATCACCACTCGCGGGCCTTCGGATTCTGCTGAATATCCTTATTTAAGGATTTTTCTTTATTTCAGGAAATGTTGTTTCTGGAGGAGCTAACGCCTAAACCAGGAGTTGTATGTCCTTGAGAAAGATATATGTAACACCTCAATGTTGCATCTTGAAGAAGAATCACCACCCGCAGGCCTTCGGATTCTGCTGAATATCCTTATTTAAGGATTTGTCCTTATTTCAGGAAATTCTTTTTCTGGAGGAGCTAACGCCTAAACCAGGAGTTGTATGTCCTTGAGAAAGATAGATGTAACACCTCAATGTTGCATCTTGAAGAAGAATCACCACCTGCAGGCCTTCGGATTCTGCTGAATATCCTTATTTCAGGATTTTTTCCTTATTTCAGAAAATGGCTGTAATTCCTCAGTGTTGCACCTTGAAGAAGAATCACCACCTGCAGGCCTTCAGATTCTAATGAATATCCTTATTTAAGGATTTTCCTTATTTCAGGAAATGCTGTTTCTCGAGGAGCTAACGCCTAAACCAGGAGTTGTATGTCCTTGAGAAAGATAGATGTGAAACCTCAATGTTGCATCTTGAAGAAGAATCACCACCCGCGGGCCTTCGGATTCTGCTGAATATCCTTATTTCAGGATTTTTTCTTTATTTCAGGAAATGCTGTTTCTGGAGGAGCTAACGCCTAAACCAGGAGTTGTATGTCCTTGAGAAAGATAGATGTGACACCTCAATGTTGCATCTTGAAGAAGAATCACCACTCGCGGGCCTTCGGATTCTGCTGAATATCCTTATTTTAGGAGTTTTCCTTATTTCAGGAAATGTTGTTTCTGGAGGAGCTAACGCCTAAACCAGGAGTTGTATGTCCTTGAGAAAGATATATGTAACACCTCAATGTTGCATCTTGAAGAAGAATCACCACCCGCAGGCCTTCGGATTCTGCTGAATATCCTTATTTAAGGATTTGTCCTTATTTCAGGAAATTCTTTTTCTGGAGGAGCTAACGCCTAAACCAGGAGTTGTATGTCCTTGAGAAAGATAGATGTAACACCTCAATGTTGCATCTTGAAGAAGAATCACCACCCGCAGGCCTTCGGATTCTGCTGAATATCCTTATTTCAGGATTGTTTCCTTATTTCAGAAAATGGCTATAATTCCTCAGTGTTGCACTTTGAAGAAAAATCACCACCTGCAGGCCTTCAGATTCTAATGAATATCCTTATTTAAGGATTTTCCTTATTTCAGGAAATGCTGTTTCTCGAGGAGCTAACGCCTAAACCAGGAGTTGTATGTCCTTGAGAAAGACAGATGTGACACCTCAATGTTGCATCTTGAAGAAGAATCACCACCCGCGGGCCTTCGGATTCTGCTGAATATCCTTATTTCAGGATTTTTTCTTTATTTCAGGAAATGCTGTTTCTGGAGGAGCTAACGCCTAAACCAGGAGTTGTATGTCCTTGAGAAAGATAGATGTGACACCTCAATGTTGCATCTTGAAGAAGAATCACCACTCGCGGGCCTTCGGATTCTGCTGAATATCCTTATTTTAGGAGTTTTCCTTATTTCAGGAAATGTTGTTTCTGGAGGAGCTAACGCCTAAACCAGGAGTTGTATGTCCTTGAGAAAGATATATGTAACACCTCAATGTTGCATCTTGAAGAAGAATCACCACCCGCAGGCCTTCGGATTCTGCTGAATATCCTTATTTAAGGATTTGTCCTTATTTCAGGAAATTCTTTTTCTGGAGGAGCTAACGCCTAAACCAGGAGTTGTATGTCCTTGAGAAAGATAGATGTAACACCTCAATGTTGCATCTTGAAGAAGAATCACCACCCGCATGCCTTCGGATTCTGCTGAATATCCTTATTTCAGGATTGTTTCCTTATTTCAGAAAATGGCTGTAATTCCTCAGTGTTGCACCTTGAAGAAGAATCACCACCTGCAGGCCTTCAGATTCTAATGAATATCCTTATTTAAGGATTTTCCTTATTTCAGGAAATGCTGTTTCTCGAGGAGCTAACGCCTAAACCAGGAGTTGTATATCCTTGTGAAAGATAGATGTGACACCTCAATGTTGCATCTTGAAGAAGAATCACCACCCGCGGGCCTTCGGATTCTGCTGAATATCCTTATTTCAGGATTTTTTCTTTATTTCAGGAAATGCTGTTTCTGGAGGAGCTAACGCCTAAACCAGGAGTTGTATGTCCTTGAGAAAGATAGATGTAACACCTCAATGTTGCATCTTGAAGAAGAATCACCACCCGCAGGCCTTCGGATTCTGCTGAATATCCTTATTTAAGGATTTGTCCTTATTTCAGGAAATTCTTTCTCTGGAGGAGCTAACGCCTAAACCAGGAGTTGTATGTCCTTGAGAAAGATAGATGTAACACCTCAATGTTGCATCTTGAAGAAGAATCACCACCCGCAGGCCTTCGGATTCTGCTGAATATCCTTATTTAAGGATTTGTCCTTATTTCAGGAAATTCTTTTTCTGGAGGAGCTAACGCCTAAACCAGGAGTTGTATGTCCTCGAGAAAGATAGATGTAACACCTCAATGTTGCATCTTGAAGAAGAATCACCACCCGCGGGCCTTCGGATTCGGCTGAATATCCTTATATTAGGATTTTCCCTTATTTCAGGAAATGTTGTTTCTGGAGGAGCTAACGCCTACACCAGAAGTTGTATGTCCTTGAGAAAGATAGATGTAACACCTCAATGTTGCATCTTGAAGAAGAATCACCACCCGCGGGCCTTCAGATTATGCTGAATATCCTTATTTCAGGATTTTTCCTTATTTCAGGAAATGTTGTTTCTGGAGGAGCTAACGCCTAAACCAGGAGTTGTATGTCCTTGAGAAAGATATATGTAACACTTCAATGTTGCATCTTGAAGAAGAATCACCACCCGCAGGCCTTCGATTCTGCTGAATATCCTTATTTGAGGATTTGTCCTTATTTCAGGAAATTCTTTTTCTGGAGGAGCTAACGCCTAAACCAGGAGTTGTATGTCCTTGAGAAAGATAGATGTAACACCTCAATGTTGCATCTTGAAGAAGAATCACCACCCGCAGGCCTTCGGATTCTGCTGAATATCCTTATTTAAGGATTTGTCCTTATTTCAGGAAATTCTTTTTCTGGAGGAGCTAACGCCTAAACCAGGAGTTGTATGTCCTTGAGAAAGATAGATGTAACACCTCAATGTTGCATCTTGAAGAAGAATCACCACCCGCAGGCCTTCGGATTCTGCTGAATATCCTTATTTAAGGATTTGTCCTTATTTCAGGAAATTCTTTTTCTGGAGGAGCTAACGCCTAAACCAGGAGTTGTATGTCCTTGAGAAAGATAGATGTAACACCTCAATGTTGCATCTTGAAAAAGAATCACCACCCGCAGGCCTTCGGATTCTGCTGAATATCCTTATTTAAGGATTTGTCCTTATTTCAGGAAATTCTTTTTCTGGAGGAGCTAACGCCTAAACCAGGAGTTGTATGTCATTGAGAAAGATAGATGTAACACCTCAATGTTGCATCTTGAAGAAGAATCACCACCCGCAGGCCTTCGGATTCTGCTGAATATCCTTATTTAAGGATTTGTCCTTATTTCAGGAAATTCTTTTTCTGGAGGAGCTAACGCCTAAACCAGGAGTTGTATGTCCTTGAGAAAGATAGATGTAACACCTCAATGTTGCATCTTGAAGAAGAATCACCACCCGCAGGCCTTCGGATTCTGCTGAATATCCTTATTTAAGGATTTGTCCTTATTTCAGGAAATTCTTTTTCTGGAGGAGCTAACGCCTAAACCAGGAGTTGTATGTCATTGAGAAAGATAGATGTAACACCTCAATGTTGCATCTTGAAGAAGAATCACCACCCGCAGGCCTTCGGATTCTGCTGAATATCCTTATTTAAGGATTTGTCCTTATTTCAGGAATTTCTTTTTCTGGAGGAGCTAACGCCTAAACCAGGAGTTGTATGTCCTTGAGAAAGATAGATGTAACACCTCAATGTTGCATCTTGAAGAAGAATCACCACCCGCAGGCCTTCGGATTCTGCTGAATATCCTTATTTAAGGATTTGTCCTTATTTCAGGAAATTCTTTTTCTGGAGGAGCTAACGCCTAAACCAGGAGTTGTATGTCCTCGAGAAAGATAGATGTAACACCTCAATGTTGCATCTTGAAGAAGAATCACCACCCGCGGGCCTTCGGATTCTGCTGAATATCCTTATATTAGGATTTTCCCTTATTTCAGGAAATGTTGTTTCTGGAGGAGCTAACGCCTACACCAGAAGTTGTATGTCCTTGAGAAAGATAGATGTAACACCTCAATGTTGCATCTTGAAGAAGAATCACCACCCGCGGGCCTTCAGATTATGCTGAATATCCTTATTTCAGGATTTTTCCTTATTTCAGGAAATGTTGTTTCTGGAGGAGCTAACGCCTAAACCAGGAGTTGTATGTCCTTGAGAAAGATATATGTAACACTTCAATGTTGCATCTTGAAGAAGAATCACCACCCGCAGGCCTTCGGATTCTGCTGAATATCCTTATTTGAGGATTTGTCCTTATTTCAGGAAATTCTTTTTCTGGAGGAGCTAACGCCTAAACCAGGAGTTGTATGTCCTTGAGAAAGATAGATGTAACACCTCAATGTTGCATCTTGAAGAAGAATCACCACCCGCAGGCCTTCGGATTCTGCTGAATATCCTTATTTAAGGATTTGTCCTTATTTCAGGAAATTCTTTTTCTGGAGGAGCTAACGCCTAAACCAGGAGTTGTATGTCCTTGAGAAAGATAGATGTAACACCTCAATGTTGCATCTTGAAGAAGAATCACCACCCGCAGGCCTTCGGATTCTGCTGAATATCCTTATTTAAGGATTTGTCCTTATTTCAGGAAATTCTTTTTCTGGAGGAGCTAACGCCTAAACCAGGAGTTGTATGTCATTGAGAAAGATAGATGTAACACCTCAATGTTGCATCTTGAAGAAGAATCACCACCCGCAGGCCTTCGGATTCTGCTGAATATCCTTATTTAAGGATTTGTCCTTATTTCAGGAAATTCTTTTTCTGGAGGAGCTAACGCCTAAACCAGGAGTTGTATGTCCATAAGAAAGATAGATGTAACACCTCAATGTTGCATCTTGAAGAAGAATCACCACCCGCAGGCCTTCGGATTCTGCTGAATATCCTTATTTAAGGATTTGTCCTTATTTCAGGAAATTCTTTTTCTGGAGGAGCTAACGCCTAAACCAGGAGTTGTATGTCATTGAGAAAGATAGATGTAACACCTCAATGTTGCATCTTGAAGAAGAATCACCACCCGCAGGCCTTCGGATTCTGCTGAATATCCTTATTTAAGGATTTGTCCTTATTTCAGGAATTTCTTTTTCTGGAGGAGCTAACGCCTAAACCAGGAGTTGTATGTCCTTGAGAAAGATAGATGTAACACCTCAATGTTGCATCTTGAAGAAGAATCACCACCCGCAGGCCTTCGGATTCTGCTGAATATCCTTATTTAAGGATTTGTCCTTATTTCAGGAAATTCTTTTTCTGGAGGAGCTAACGCCTAAACCAGGAGTTGTATGTCCTCGAGAAAGATAGATGTAACACCTCAATGTTGCATCTTGAAGAAGAATCACCACCCGCGGGCCTTCGGATTCTGCTGAATATCCTTATATTAGGATTTTCCCTTATTTCAGGAAATGTTGTTTCTGGAGGAGCTAACGCCTACACCAGAAGTTGTATGTCCTTGAGAAAGATAGATGTAACACCTCAATGTTGCATCTTGAAGAAGAATCACCACCCGCAGGCCTTCGGATTCTGCTGAATATCCTTATTTAAGGATTTGTCCTTATTTCAGGAAATTCTTTTTCTGGAGGAGCTAACGCCTAAACCAGGAGTTGTATGTCCTTGAGAAAGATAGATGTAACACCTCAATGTTGCATCTTGAAGAAGAATCACCACCCGCAGGCCTTCGGATTCTGCTGAATATCCTTATTTAAGGATTTGTCCTTATTTCAGGAAATTCTTTTTCTGGAGGAGCTAACGCCTAAACCAGGAGTTGTATGTCATTGAGAAAGATAGATGTAACACCTCAATGTTGCATCTTGAAGAAGAATCACCACCCGCAGGCCTTCGGATTCTGCTGAATATCCTTATTTAAGGATTTGTCCTTATTTCAGGAAATTCTTTTTCTGGAGGAGCTAACGCCTAAACCAGGAGTTGTATGTCCATGAGAAAGATAGATGTAACACCTCAATGTTGCATCTTGAAGAAGAATCACCACCCGCAGGCCTTCGGATTCTGCTGAATATCCTTATTTAAGGATTTGTCCTTATTTCAGGAAATTCTTTTTCTGGAGGAGCTAACGCCTAAACCAGGAGTTGTATGTCATTGAGAAAGATAGATGTAACACCTCAATGTTGCATCTTGAAGAAGAATCACCACCCGCAGGCCTTCGGATTCTGCTGAATATCCTTATTTAAGGATTTGTCCTTATTTCAGGAATTTCTTTTTCTGGAGGAGCTAACGCCTAAACCAGGAGTTGTATGTCCTTGAGAAAGATAGATGTAACACCTCAATGTTGCATCTTGAAGAAGAATCACCACCCGCAGGCCTTCGGATTCTGCTGAATATCCTTATTTAAGGATTTGTCCTTATTTCAGGAAATTCTTTTTCTGGAGGAGCTAACGCCTAAACCAGGAGTTGTATGTCCTCGAGAAAGATAGATGTAACACCTCAATGTTGCATCTTGAAGAAGAATCACCACCCGCGGGCCTTCGGATTCTGCTGAATATCCTTATATTAGGATTTTCCCTTATTTCAGGAAATGTTGTTTCTGGAGGAGCTAACGCCTACACCAGAAGTTGTATGTCCTTGAGAAAGATAGATGTAACACCTCAATGTTGCATCTTGAAGAAGAATCACCACCCGCGGGCCTTCAGATTATGCTGAATATCCTTATTTCAGGATTTTTCCTTATTTCAGGAAATGTTGTTTCTGGAGGAGCTAACGCCTAAACCAGGAGTTGTATGTCCTTGAGAAAGATATATGTAACACTTCAATGTTGCATCTTGAAGAAGAATCACCACCCGCAGGCCTTCGGATTCTGCTGAATATCCTTATTTGAGGATTTGTCCTTATTTCAGGAAATTCTTTTTCTGGAGGAGCTAACGCCTAAACCAGGAGTTGTATGTCCTTGAGAAAGATAGATGTAACACCTCAATGTTGCATCTTGAAGAAGAATCACCACCCACAGGCCTTCGGATTCTGCTGAATATCCTTATTTAAGGATTTGTCCTTATTTCAGGAAATTCTTTTTCTGGAGGAGCTAACGCCTAAACCAGGAGTTGTATGTCCTTGAGAAAGATAGATGTAACACCTCAATGTTGCATCTTGAAGAAGAATCACCACCCGCAGGCCTTCGGATTCTGCTGAATATCCTTATTTAAGGATTTGTCCTTATTTCAGGAAATTCTTTTTCTGGAGGAGCTAACGCCTAAACCAGGAGTTGTATGTCATTGAGAAAGATAGATGTAACACCTCAATGTTGCATCTTGAAGAAGAATCACCACCCGCAGGCCTTCGGATTCTGCTGAATATCCTTATTTAAGGATTTGTCCTTATTTCAGGAAATTCTTTTTCTGGAGGAGCTAACGCCTAAACCAGGAGTTGTATGTCCTTGAGAAAGATAGATGTAACACCTCAATGTTGCATCTTGAAGAAGAATCACCACCCGCAGGCCTTCGGATTCTGCTGAATATCCTTATTTAAGGATTTGTCCTTATTTCAGGAAATTCTTTTTCTGGAGGAGCTAACGCCTAAACCAGGAGTTGTATGTCATTGAGAAAGATAGATGTAACACCTCAATGTTGCATCTTGAAGAAGAATCACCACCCGCAGGCCTTCGGATTCTGCTGAATATCCTTATTTAAGGATTTGTCCTTATTTCAGGAAATTCTTTTTCTGGAGGAGCTAACGCCTAAACCAGGAGTTGTATGTCCTTGAGAAAGATAGATGTAACACCTCAATGTTGCATCTTGAAGAAGAATCACCACCCGCAGGCCTTCGGATTCTGCTGAATATCCTTATTTAAGGATTTGTCCTTATTTCAAGAAATTCTTTTTCTGGAGGAGCTAACGCCTAAACCAGGAGTTGTATGTCCTCGAGAAAGATAGATGTAACACCTCAATGTTGCATCTTGAAGAAGAATCACCACCCGCGGGCCTTCGGATTCTGCTGAATATCCTTATATTAGGATTTTCCCTTATTTCAGGAAATGTTGTTTCTAGAGGAGGTAACGCCTACACCAGAAGTTGTATGTCCATGAGAAAGATAGATGTAACACCTCAATGTTGCATCTTGAAGAAGAATCACCACCCGCGGGCCTTCAGATTATGCTGAATATCCTTATTTCAGGATTTTTCCTTATTTCAGGAAATGCTATTACTGGAGGAGCTAACGCCTAAACCAGGAGTTGTATGTCCTCGAGAAAGATAGATGTAACACCTAAATGTTGCATCTTGAAGAAGTATCACCACTCGCGGGCCTTCGGATTCTGCTGAATATCCTTATTTAAGGATTTTTCCTTATTTCAGGAAATGTTGTTTCTGGAGGAGCTAACGCCTAAACCAGGAGTTGTATGTCCTTGAGAAAGATATATGTAACACCTCAATGTTGCATCTTGAAGAAGAATCACCAACCGCAGGCCTTCGGATTCTGCTGAATATCCTTATTTAAGGATTTGTCCTTATTTCAGGAAATTCTTTTTCTGGAGGAGCTAACGCCTAAACCAGGAGTTGTATGTCCTTGAGAAAGATAGATGTAACACCTCAATGTTGCATCTTGAAGAAGAATCACCACCCGCAGGCCTTCGGATTCTGCTGAATATCCTTATTTCAGGATTTTTTCCTTATTTCAGAAAATGGCTGTAATTCCTCAGTGTTGCACCTTGAAGAAGAATCACCACCTGCAGGCCTTCAGATTCTAATGAATATCCTTATTTAAGGATTTTCCTTATTTCAAGAAATGCTGTTTCTCGAGGAGCTAACGCCTAAACCAGGAGTTGTATGTCCTTGAGAAAGATAGATGTGACACCTCAATGTTGCATCTTGAAGAAGAATCACCACCCGCGGGCCTTCGGATTCTGCTGAATATCCTTATTTCAGGATTTTTTCTTTATTTCAGGAAATGCTGTTTCTGGAGGAGCTAACGCCTAAACCAGGAGTTGTATGTCCTTGAGAAAGATAGATGTGACACCTCAATGTTGCATCTTGAAGAAGAATCACCACTCGCGGGCCTTCGGATTCTGCTGAATATCCTTATTTAAGGATTTTTCCTTATTTCAGGAAATGTTGTTTCTGGAGGAGCTAACGCCTAAACCAGGAGTTGTATGTCCTTGAGAAAGATAGATGTAACAACTCAATGTTGCATCTTGAAGAAGAATCACCACCCGCAGGCCTTCGGATTCTGCTGAATATCCATATTTCAGGATTTTTTCCATATTTCAGAAAATGGCTGTAACACCTCAGTGTTGCACCTTGAAGAAGAATCACCACCTGCAGGCCTTCAGATTCTACTGAATATCCTTATTTCAGGATTTTCCTTATTTCAGGAAATGCTGTTTCTCGAGGAGCTAACGCCTAAACCAGGAGTTGTATGTCGTTGAGAAAGATAGATGTAACACCTCAATGTTGCATCTTGAAGAAGAATCACCACCCGCGGGCCTTCGGATTATGCTTAATATCCTTATTTCATGATTTTTCCTTATTTCAGGAAATGGTTTCTGGAGGAGTTAACGCCTAAACCAGGAGTTGTATGTCCTTGAGAAAGATAGATGTAACACCTCAATGTTGCATCTTGAAGAAGAATCACCACCCGCAGGCCTTCGGATTCTGCTGAATATCCATATTTCAGGATTTTTTCCATATTTCAGAAAATGGCTGTAACACCTCAGTGTTGCACCTTGAAGAAGAATCACCACCTGCAGGCCTTCAGTTCTACTGAATATCCTTATTTCAGGATTTTCCTTATTTCAGGAAATGCTGTTTCTCGAGGAGCTAACACCTAAGCCAGGAGTTGTATGTCGTTGAGAAAGATAGATGTAACACCTCAATGTTGCATCTTGAAGAAGAATCACCACCCGCGGGCCTTCGGATTATGCTTAATATCCTTATTTCATGATTTTTCCTTATTTCAGGAAATGCTGTTTCTGGAGGAGTTAACGCCTAAACCAGAAGTTGTATGTCCTTGATAAAGATAGATGTAACACCTCAATGTTGCATCTTGAAGAAGAATCACCACCCGCGGGCCTTCAGATTATGCTGAATATCCTTATTTCAGGATTTTTCCTTATTTCAGGAAATGCTGTTACTGGAGGAGCTAACGCCTAAACCTGGAGTTGTATGTCCTCGAGAAAGATAGATGTAACACCTCAATGTTTCATCTTGAAGAAGTATCACCACTCGCGGGCCTTCGGATTCTGCTGAATATCCTTATTTAAGGATTTTTCCTTATTTCAGGAAATGTTGTTTCTGGAGGAGCTAACGCCTAAACTAGGAGTTGTATGTCCTTGAGAAAGATATATGTAACACCTCAATGTTGCATCTTGAAGAAGAATCACCACCCGCAGGCCTTCGGATTCTGCTGAATATCCTTATTTCAGGATTTTTCCTTATTTCAGGAAATTCTATTTCTGGAGGAGCTAACGCCTAAACCCGGAGTTGTATGTCCTTGTGAAAGATAGATGTAACACCTCAATGTTGCATCTTGAAGAAGAATCACCACCCGCAGGCCTTCGGATTCTGCTGAATATCCATATTTCAGGATTTTTTCCATATTTCAGAAAATGGTTGTAACACCTCAATGTTGCACCTTGAAGAAGAATCACCACCTACAGGCCTTCAGATTCTACTGAATATCCTTATTTCAGGATTTTCCTTATTTCAGGAAATGCTGTTTCTCGAGGAGCTAACGCCTAAACCAGGAGTTGTATGTCGTTGAGAAAGATAGATGTAACACCTCAATGTTGCATCTTGAAGAAGAATCACCACCCGCGGGCCTTCGGATTATGCTTAATATCCTTATTTCATGATTTTTCCTTATTTCAGGAAATGCTGTTTCTGGAGGAGTTAACGCCTAAACCAGGAGTTTTATGTCCTTGAGAAAGATAGATGTAACACCTCAATGTTGCATCTTGAAGAAGAATCACCACCCGCGGGTCTTCGGATTCTGCTGAATATCCTTATTTCAGGATTTTTCCTTATTTCAGGAAATGCTATTACTGGACGAGCTAATGCCTAAACCAGGAGTTGTATGTCCTCGAGAAAGATAGATGTAACACCTCAATGTTTCATCTTGAAGAAGTATCACCACTCGCGGGCCTTCGGATTCTGCTGAATATCCTTATTTAAGGATTTTTCTTTATTTCAGGAAATGTTGTTTCTGGAGGAGCTAACGCCTAAACCAGGAGTTGTATGTCCTTGAGAAAGATATATGTAACACCTCAATGTTGCATCTTGAAGAAGAATCACCACCCGCAGGCCTTCGGATTCTGCTGAATATCCTTATTTCAGGATTTTTCCTTATTTCAGGAAATTCTATTTCTGGAGGAGATAACGCCTAAACCAGGAGTTGTATGTCCTTGAGAAAGATAGATGTAACACCTCAATGTTGCATCTTGAAGAAGAATCACCACCCGCAGGCCTTCGGATTCTGCTGAATATCCTTATATCAGGATTTTTCCTTATTTCAGGAAATTCTATTTCTGGAGGAGCTAACGCCTAAACCCGGAGTTGTATGTCCTTGAGAAAGATAGATGTAACACCTCAATGTTGCATCTTGAAGAAGAATCACCACCCGCAGGCCTTCGGATTCTGCTGAATATCCTTATTTCAGGATTTTTCCATATTTCAGGAAATTCTATTTCTGGAGGAGCTAACGCCTAAACCCGGAGTTGTATGTCCTTGAGAAAGATAGATGTAACACCTCAATGTTGCATCTTGAAGAAGAATCACCACCCGCAGGCCTTCGGATTCTGCTGAATATCCATATTTCAGGATTTTTTCCATATTTCAGAAAATGGTTGTAACACCTCAATGTTGCACCTTGAAGAAGAATCACCACCTGCAGGCCTTCAGATTCTACTGAATATCCTTATTTCAGGATTTTCCTTATTTCAGGAAATGCTGTTTCTCGAGGAGCTAACGCCTAAACCAGGAGTTGTATGTCGTTGAGAAAGATAGATGTAACACCTCAATGTTGCATCTTGAAGAAGAATCACCACCCGCGGGCCTTCGGATTATGCTTAATATCCTTATTTCATGATTTTTCCTTATTTCAGGAAATGCTGTTTCTGGAGGAGTTAACGCCTAAACCAGGAGTTGTATGTCCTTGAGAAAGATAGATGTAACACCTCAATGTTGCATCTTGAAGAAGAATCACCACCCGCGGGCCTTCGGATTCTGCTGAATATCCTTATTTCAGGATTTTTCCTTATTTCAGGAAATGCTATTACTGGACGAGCTAATGCCTAAACCAGGAGTTGTATGTCCTCGAGAAAGATAGATGTAACACCTCAATGTTTCATCTTGAAGAAGTATCACCACTCGCGGGCCTTCGGATTCTGCTGAATATCCTTATTTAAGGATTTTTCTTTATTTCAGGAAATGTTGTTTCTGGAGGAGCTAACGCCTAAACCAGGAGTTGTATGTCCTTGAGAAAGATATATGTAACACCTCAATGTTGCATCTTGAAGAAGAATCACCACCCGCAGGCCTTCGGATTCTGCTGAATATCCTTATTTCAGGATTTTTCCTTATTTCAGGAAATTCTATTTCTGGAGGAGATAACGCCTAAACCAGGAGTTGTATGTCCTTGAGAAAGATAGATGTAACACCTCAATGTTGCATCTTGAAGAAGAATCACCACCCGCAGGCCTTCGGATTCTGCTGAATATCCTTATATCAGGATTTTTCCTTATTTCAGGAAATTCTATTTCTGGAGGAGCTAACGCCTAAACCCGGAGTTGTATGTCCTTGAGAAAGATAGATGTAACACCTCAATGTTGCATCTTGAAGAAGAATCACCACCCGCAGGCCTTCGGATTCGGCTGAATATCCATATTTCAGGATTTTTTCCATATTTCAGAAAATGGCAGTAACACCTCAGTGTTGCACCTTGAAGAAGAATCACCACCTGCAGGCCTTCAGATTCTACTGAATATCCTTAGTTCAGGATTTTCCTTATTTCAGGAAATGCTGTTTCTCGAGGAGCTAACGCCTAAACCAGGAGTTGTATGTCGTTGAGAAAGATAGATGTAACACCTCAATGTTGCATCTTGAAGAAGAATCACCACCCGCGGGCCTTCGGATTATGCTTAATATCCTTATTTCATGATTTTTCCTTATTTCAGGAAATGCTGTTTCTGGAGGAGTTAACGCCTAAACCAGGAGTTGTATGTCCTTGAGAAAGATAGATGTAACACCTCAATGTAGCATCTTGAAGAAGAAACACCACCCGCGGGCCTTCGGAAGCTGCTGAATATCCTTATTTCAGGATTTTTCCTTATTTCAGGAAATGCTATTACTGGACGAGCTAACGCCTAAACCAGGAGTTGTATGTCCTTGAGAAAGATAGATGTAACACCTCAATGTTTCATCTTGAAGAAGTATCACCACTCGCGGGCCTTCGGATTCTGCTGAATATCCTTATATAAGGATTTTTCTTTATTTCAGGAAATGTTGTTTCTGTAGGAGCTAACGCCTAAACCAGGAGTTGTATGTCCTTGAGAAAGATATATGTAACACCTCAATGTTGCATCTTGAAGAAGAATCACCACCCGCAGGCCTTCGGATTCTGCTGAATATTCTTATTTCAGGATTTTTCATTATTTCAGGAAATTCTATTTCTGGAGGAGATAACGCCTAAACCAGGAGTTGTATATCCTTGAGAAAGATAGATGTAACACCTCAATGTTGCATCTTGAAGAAGAATCGCCACCCGAAGGCCTTCGGATTCTGCTGAATATATATCCTTATTTCAGGATTTTTTCCATATTTCAGAAAATGGCTGTAACACCTCAGTGTTGCACCTTGAAGAAGAATCACCACCTGCAGGCCTTCAGATTCTACTGAATATCCTTATTTCAGGATTTTCCTTATTTCAGGAAATGCAGTTTCTCGAGGAGCTAACGCCTAAACCAGGAGTTGTATGTCGTTGAGAAAGATAGATGTAACACCTCAATGTTGCATCTTGAAGAAGAATCACCACCCGCGGGCCTTCATATTATGCTGAATATCCTTATTTCATGATTTTTCCTTATTTCGGGAAATGCTGTTTCTGGAGGAGTTAACGCCTAAACCAGGAGTTGTATGTCCTTGAGAAAGATAGATGTAACACCTCAATGTTGCATCTTGAAGAAGAATCACCACTCGCGGGCCTTCGGATTCTGCTGAATATCCATATATTAGGATTTTCCCTTATTTCAGGAAATGTTATTTCTGGAGGAGCTAACGCCTACACCAGAAGTTGTATGTCCTTGAGAAAGATAGATGTAACACCTCAATGTTGCATCTTGAAGAAGAATCACCACCCGCGGGCCTTCAGATTATGCTGAATATCCTTATTTCAGGATTTTTCCTTATTTCAGGAAATGCTATTACTGGAGGAGCTAACGCCTAAACCAGGAGTTGTATGTCCTCGAGAAAGACAGATGTAACACCTCAATGTTGCATCTTGAAGAAGTATCACCACTCGCGGGCCTTCGGGTTCTGCTGAATATCCTTATTTAAGGATTTTTCCTTATTTCAGGAAATGTTGTTTCTGGAGGTGCTAACGCCTAAACCAGGAGTTGTATGTCCATGAGAAAGATATATGTAACACCTCAATGTTGCATCTTGAAGAAGAATCACCACCCGCAGGCCTTCGGATTCTGCTGAATATCCTTATTTAAGGATTTGTCCTTATTTCAGGAAATTCTTTTTCTGGAGGAGCTAACGCCTAAACCAGGAGTTGTATGTCCTTGAGAAAGATAGATGTAACACCTCAATGTTGCATCTTGAAGAAGAATCACCACCCGCAGGCCTTCGGATTCTGCTGAATATCCTTATTTCAGGATTTTTTCCTTATTTCAGAAAATGGCTGTAACACCTCAGTGTTGCACCTTGAACAAGAATCACCACCTGCAGGTCTTCAGATTCTAATGAATATCCTTATTTAAGGATTTTCCTTATTTCAAGAAATGCTGTTTCTCGAGGAGCTAACGCCTAAACCAGGAGTTGTATGTCCTTGAGAAAGATAGATGTGACACCTCAATGTTGCATCTGTAAGAAGAATCACCACCCGCGGGCCTTCGGATTCTGCTGAATATCCTTATTTCTGGATTTTTTCTTTATTTCAGGAAATGCTGTTTCTGGAGGAGCTAACGCCTAAACCAGGAGTTGTATGTCCTTGAGAAAGATAGATGTAACACCTCAATGTTGGATCTTGAAGAAGAATCACCACCCGCGGGCCTTCGGATTATGCTGAATATCCTTATTTCATGATTTTTCCTTATTTCAGGAAATGCTCTTTCTGGAGGAGCTAACGCCTAAACCAGGAGTTGTATGTCCTCGAGAAAGATAGATGTAACACCTCAATGTTGCATCTTGTAGAAGAATCACCACCTGCGGGCCTTCGGATTCTGCTGAATATCTTTATATTAGGATTTTCCCTTATTTCAGGAAATGTTGTTTCTGGAGGAGCTAACGCCTACACCAGAATCTTTGTAAAAGTAAGATTGGCTCAAGTCAATACGTAACTATTGATTGAGTGACACCCTTACTAACTTGGAGGGCTAGGGTAGTTTTAAGCTTGTAGGGCTTAAGGTTTTTGATCTTGGTTTAGATCAAAGAAGATTTGTATTTGAGATCGGTAGTATCTCAAAGATCATAGTGGAAAACTCACGTGCGTGGGGACTGGACGTAACCCAGGATTCGGGTGAACCAGAATAAATTTGTGTGTCAATCTCTCTTACCTTTAACTCTTTATTTACTGTAAACACACATCACACATTCCACTTCATTTACATTCAATTCAGACTTTTACGCAGTAGAGAACGTTCTCAGAACAATCTGTTTAATAATACAAAACGTTCTCAGATCAAGCTCTTCTATTATTCACTAACATTTATCCAAGTATACACTTAAGATCAGTTTTGGTAACTTTGATCCCAATTTTTCACCCAAATTGTATCCAAAGTGTTTCTCTCAAAGCACTCTTGCTTTCTCACTGGTTCTCACTAGATTTTTCTCAGTTGTGTTACAAACAAAAGATCACACACATTGCTATTTAAAGTAAAAATAGAATGAGCAAATTTAGGCATAATTTTTCATACATGTATCGATACAAATGATCATTTGTATCGATACAAATGCTTTGACCAACGTTAAAAATAGAAAAATTGACCTTTGTATCGATACAAACACGGGTGTGTTTCGATACAAATATCAGAATCTTGAAATCTTGACTGATATGTATCGAAGCATGCAAGCATGATTCGATACATCATGAGTTTTCTGGATTTTGAGAACATACAGATGTGTATCGATACATGCAAGCATGCTTCGATATGCAGATGATGTTTTGTCTCTGAGAGACCACTTTTGTATCGATACAGACAATGTATGTATCGATACAAAATGCACAAAATCAAACAGAAGTAATTTCAGGACATATGTATCGATACAACTATGTATGTATCGATACAAAATACCTAAAAGTCAGTTTTTCAAGGTTTAGAAAATAGTTCTTTGTTGTCAAGTCATTTGTAATGTTGCCAAAATATGTTCAATCCTATTTTCATGTGTTTTGACAATTATTAAAACATGAGGATGAACTGGTGCACTTACATTCTCCCCCTTTTTGATAATTGTCAAAACTATGCATAAGCTAAACTAAGCCTATACCTATTATGCAAATAAAAATAGCAATGTAATACAGACGCAATTAAAACACCAAGGCTAATCAAATAAGCTCGCTCCCCCTGAGTTGATGCCATAATGCGTTTTGATCATCTTTAGCTTGTGCATCCAAATCTCTCCCCCTTTGACAATATTAAAAAGAAGAAGAGAGCACATTAGAAGTAACAAGTCCAAGCAATTTTTAATCAATTGATCACATCGTGAACTTACATTTGTCGAAATGCACTTTATGATATAGTTTCCTAATCAAAATAAATACATACAAAGATATGCCAAAATATATCAATGACGAATACCAAATATCATGATAAAACATGGAATGTAGAACAACAATCCATAAACCAACTCATGAGTATTGAAACACATCGACATTTGTAGTCAAGTAACATACCAAAATATGGGACGAAATAAACAAAATAATGCATCAAATGCATAAACATAAAATCAAATAATCCAAACATACGAAATTATCCAAAATAAGGTCATACATAGCCAAAATAAATGTTGCTCAAAACATGGCAACATTAAAAATATTCGTACAACCAAATTGAAATGATCCAAAAGTCAAGAAATAACAAAAGAAATTGTTCAAGAAAAGATAGAAATGAAATGCATAAAAACGAAGGTTAAACATCAAACATCATCATTCATCATCTCATTCCAATTACCACCTCCTTCACCTTGTCCCTCATCCTCAGCCTCACCTTGGATAGAAACCGTGTGAGGAAGAAGAGGTGTTGTTTGGTTGATGAATGAATGAATGAAAAATAGACATATAACCTGTTTTTACGATTTTGTATCGATACAAATTCGTGGTTGTATCGATACAAGTCAGTTGTTTTGAAGCATGTATCGAAGCATGTAGGCATGTATCGATACATGAGTAACGTTCTGTCCAAACTGAAGAGCTATGTATCGATACAAGCTCGTATGTATCGATACATATCAGTTCATTTTGAAAATTTGAAAAATAACTGGCATGTATCCATGCAAAATTTATTTGTATCGATCCAAAATGCATAATTTTCAATTTTTCTTCAAATGCATGAACTTATAAGTTTCAAAAATAATTTTATGACTTTCAAATAACACATATGTAAGAAACACATATAATCACAAAGGTACATGAATATATATGTGAACAAAAGCAATACCAAAGCATATTTTAACACGAGAACACATGTTAAACCACAAATGCATGATAAGAGAATCACATAAATCAATCAAAGTACCAACATCAATCATATGAGAAAAGTATCTATGAATGTACGCAAAGTCGCATGTAGGAATCAAACAAACATATACAACCAAGTATGAACTTAATAAGATAGTGGTAGTGATCTTTGTCAAATCCCCAATTAAGACGTATGAGTCTCAAAAACTTATCAATATTTTTGAGCGAAAATTCTTGGAAATGGAGGATTAGACAACTATCAAAACCAATATCATATTAAGATAGAAATTGTATGTATATGAACCAAGATACAAATGCTAAGTAAAAAAAAAATATATAAAGGAGAGGTAGAGAATAGAATCTTCCCTTGAGTGTTAGGTGGAGGAAGTGATCAATTTCCGCACCATTGTAAGTGTCGAGTTGAAGCTTTTCTTATTGCTCTCCTTGTTCGTAGGTCTTGAACTCCATTGTTGTCGGTGTCTCTTGTCAATGGTTTCAAGACAATTTCCTATATACTTAGACATTTGAAATAGGTCCCCAACTCATGTTGGGTCCTAGTTGGTTAGTATCAACATTATTGTTTAACTTAGGTAACCATTGCAATTTGCCCTTTGGTACTAAAGTTTTTCGAGCATGACATTTTGCAATAGTATGACCTTTGTTACAACAATAATGACAAACAATATGAGGATTACTTTTCTTATGATCCTTTTCAACAAATTTATACTTTTTATTTTTAGGTTTCAAAGATTTGTTGAATTTAGATGGATCAATCGCAAAAGTAATCTCCGGCTTGGATGGCTCTTTTAGCTTATCTTGTAACTTTCGTAAGTCTCTACGTAAGTAAAAACATCCATCACATCCGGTCCTATCGTTACCATAACTATCAAAAGTCACAAGAGGTTTTTGAATCAAAGACTCGTTGAGGGCTTTCAACTCAAGCTCCGTTTCCGAAACTTTTGCCTCAAGGTATTTATTAACTTCCATTAAACCTTTTAATCGTTGAAAAGCCTCTTTAGTTTCTTTGTGTAACTTTTCAAAAGCAACTTGCAACTCATGATATTCTAAAAGAGTATATGAGCTAGAGGGATTTTGGTTTACCTTTTTGGGAACAAGTTTCTTACGATCATGAGATGTTAAGCACACATTCGCCAACACATCTTCATCACTAGAGCTAGAGCTTGATTATGAAGAGGAAGATGAGCTTCCGCTTTCCCATGCAACATAAGCTTTCTTTCCTTTATCCTTGCTTCCCTTTTTGAATGAAGGTGACCCTTTCTCCTTTCTCTTGAGCTTGGGACAATCCGGTTTAAAATGACCGATTTGTCCACATTCATAACATGCTCCTTTCTTAGAGTACCTAGCATCTTCATTCCTCCGACGGTAACCACTATCTTTTCGATACTTTTTAAGATTCTCATCGGAATGTCTTATCTCATTCTTTCTCACATACCTATTGTAGCGTCTCACGAAGAGTCCCATTTCCTCATCATCGGAATCATCTTCGCTTGAGCTACTTTCCACATGCTCTACCTTTTTGGACTTTGACTTTGAGGCTTTTAGAGCAATTGTCCTCTTGTCCTTTTCCTTATCCTTGTCATTGTGCTTTCCCTTTTTCTCACTTTTCTCTTGCTTTTCTAACAAGTTTAGTACTTGTTCATGTTCCGTAAGCTTGCCAAATAAAGTTGTAAGACTCAAAGTAGTGAGGTCGTTCGCCTCCTTAATCGCGGTGACCTTCGGTTGCCAACACCTACTAAGACATCTTAAAATTTTGTTAGTGACATCTTGATTTATGATTGGCTTTCCCAAACCGTGTAACTTGTTGGTTATTTTGATAAATCGTTGTTGCATATCCTCGATGGTCTCGCCATCTAGCATATGGAACAACTCAAATTCTTGTGTCAATGTATTAATTTTGGATATCTTTACATCATTGGTACCATATGTATGCTATGCCTCCTTATCCATACCTAGCTACTGACTATAGTACACAACTCTCATTGTTCACGCATCACATATGGATTGGGGGATTTCTCATAGTTGGTGTTGCTGCACATGCAGCCATTTACCACCAGAAAACCTAAATCACAAAAATCTAAGTCTCGATATTCATCGAACTTCAACATGCAGCAGTTGTATCTCAGTGACCTTGGTAATGCGAGTCCCAATGTTGCGTCTGATGTCGCAACACCTTGCTCTGGTACTCAGATTCAAGGAAACAAAGAAGAGGGTACTCAAACCCTAAATCCCAAAGAAGGGGAAACTGCTGAAATGGGCGAAAGATGTGTTCCTGATACTCCTAGTGATGAAGGAGATGATGAAGACGCTCAAAAAATGAAAATTGCTGAAGAGGCCCTCAACTCACTTGTGAAGTCTATTTCTGGGGCTAAGGTTGTGCCGGATGCTGCAACATCCTTGGCACAAGATCAACCACAAGCTGATGTGGTGGGTAATTCAAGTGTGCAGCAAGAAGAAGATGCTGCTGTTGATGTGACTGATGATCCTGGTACTCAGCCAGATGAAATTGTTGCTGATACAACTATGCAACAAAAGGAAGCTGTGACTGGTGAAATGAACCCTGACAATGCTATGTCAGAAAATTTGGAATATGTGACTGCTGATGAAGCTGAGGATGGTAATGAAGATGATATCACTGAAGATGATGTGACAATCATGAAGATTGTTGGTGACTCTAGAAAGAAGGCTGGTAAGACTGGTGTTGGGAGGAGGCTAAGAGAAAGAAAAGAGACAATGACTGAGGTTGTGGCTGAAGAACCAAAGTCAACAAAGAAGAAGAAGAGTGTTGTAGCTGAAGCAACAACATCCTCTAAGAAAAAGAAGGTAGCAGCTGAGGCTACCACATCCACAAAGAAGAAAAAGATGTATGATATTGTGAGGAGATCAAGCAGGGTAGAGATACCTACCAAGCAGAAGAAGCAGGGATCAAAAAGAAAAACCATTAATTTGAGTGACTCAGACTCTGATGCTGAGGAGAATGCTCCACCAATCTCTACAGCATCCAAGCAAAAGACACCAAAGAAGAGGAAGATTGCTGCTGCTGTTACTGTTGATGATGCCGAAGTGAATGCTCCAGGCATTGTGTCTACTCAGAAAAAGAAAGCAGGGAGATCCATTCCACAAAATGTCCCTGATGTGCCTATGGACAATGTGTCCTTCCATTTCAGCACCAGTGCTGCTAAATGGAAGTTTGTTTACCATAGGAGACTGGCTTTAGAGAGGGAACTATCTGATGAAGCCCTAGAGTGCAAGGAGGTGATGGACTTGATTCTTCAAGCTGGATTAATGAAGATTGTGTGTGGGCTAGGGAAGTGCTATGAGAAGCTGGTGAAGGAGTTCACTGTCAACATTGGAGAAGACTGTGACAGTAGACTCAGCAAGGAGTTTCATCAAGTCTTTGTCAGAGGTAAATGTATCAACTTCTCTCCTGCTGTGATTAATGGTTATCTTGGAAGAAAGGAGGATGGCTACCCTGGTTTTGAACCCACTAACAACCAGGTCTGCAAAACTATCACTGCCACCAGGTCAAGGTGTGGCCTCTTAAAGGTAAGGTCCCTTCTGCCATGCTATCTGTGAAGTATGCTATTCTGAATAGGATAGGGGCTAGTAATTGGGTTCCCACTACCTACTCTTCTACCATAGCCACCAGTCTAGCTAAATTTATTTATGCCATTGGAACTGGTGCTGATGTTGATTATGGTTCCCTTATATTTGACCAAATTGTTGAGCATGGCAAATCATGGGCTATGAAATTGGTAATTTCTTTCCCAACTATCATATGTGGTATTATATTGGATCAACATCCCAACATCCTACTTCCTGAAGATCTTCCCTGTAAAAGGGACTCACCCTTGACCCTCTCCTATAAGCTGTTTGAGGGTAAACATGCTGCTGATATCATTATGCCTCCAAAGAAAGTGGTCCCTCAGGAGAGTGCTGCCTCAACCTCCATGAACAGGAAAGCAATGATCATTACCATGGAAGCTGCTGTAAAGGCTCTGGATAAGCAGAAAATTGAGCTTGAAAAGGTCATTTTTGCCTTGAAGAAAGAGGAAGCTGAGGAAGAAGGGTTAGTAGCAGATGATGCAGGTGGTAATGTTGCTGGTGATGGTGTTGATACTGCTGTTGGTGATGCAGCTGGGAATGATGTTGATGAAGAAGGAGGTGACACAGAGGAGCTGGAAGTGTCTGATTCCAGTGGTTCTTTTTAAATTGTTGTAATGCTATGTTGTCCTGTGTGGCTGTTATGTGTTTGTTCTTATTTCTGGGCACAGTTCCTTTTATTCCTACTGGTTTGTACTATGGTCTGTACCTATTAACTCTATGCACTATTACCTTTGCCAAATTTGTGGCAAAAAGGGGTAGTAAAAATTTGATGTTTTAATTATGATCTGCACTGCTCTGGTTTTGGTTATGATGTGACTATAGTGTAGTGTAGCTAGTAGTGTAGCCTGATTGAAGTATGTAGCTGGTATAGCTGTGTGATCTGATATGCAGGTGTTGAGGGGGAGTTTTGATTTGTATGATGCAGGGGGAGATGTTGGACGCAAGGCTCCAACATCCCATGCATATGTGCAGGGGGAGTAGAATTGTGACATTGCTGAAGCATTCTATCCCACATCCTATCAAATTTATTTTCCTGACCATTTAAGGCGAAGTATTTATTTTGTGTTCCGTTGTTGCATGCCTCTCTGATGTTCTTAAAAGATACAATTATTCTTTTCTACTGTTTTCCATGAAGGAGTAGTATGGTAACATTTTGAAGGATAACCTTTACAGCTCTTTATGCTTGTGTGTTTATGTTGAGAAAAAGAAATGTAGTTGATGTATCTGTTTAAGTAGTATCTGTATGGTCATAATTTGTTTTAGCCAAAAATTTGCCAAAGGGGGAGTTTGTTGAGTCTTTGGTATTGGCTGCATTTTTTGTAAATAAACTTTGTGCAAGATGTGTGATCCGATGCCTCAGGCATTGCGTAGAGCATTGAAACTGCTCAGGAGGAGCGCTCATGACAAAAGCTATTTATGGAATGTTTGTTTCTCTCTCATGAATCTTGCATGGCGCGTTTTATATGTTTTTATATAAGGAAGGTTGTTTAATGCTTCAGATTCTGTTCAAGAATATTTCTGAGGAGTATCTCTTTGAAGAATATATTTCTAAAGAATCTCATTTCATTAATGTGGAGTAAATGCTTGGGTCAAACAAACCAAGCCCATGTATGTGTTATTTTCTGAAGTATTTAAAGGAGCTGCAAAACCCTAATTGCAGTTAGTTGTTCACGCCGTTATTGTGCTAGTATTCAGTATTAGGTTTTGCGTGTGTATTGTGATTGTGAGCCTTTCTTGTGTCACCTTGATGCAAGCTTAGGACGTGTTCTTGAGTTGTAATTGTGTGTCCCTTCTCCTAAGCTTTGAAGCACGGAGTTAGGACTTTTGGTGTGTGTAGCACTCTAAGCCTTTAGGTACGAGTGTGTAGTTTTAGGAGTGTGTCTCCAAAACATCTTTTGTATCTTGTGTTGAGAAATCCTTGCTGATTTGTAAGGTTGTAAGGGAGTGAGATGGGATCTCATATCTAGGAGTTCCTAGGTAGAAGAGTCATTGGTAGGGCCTAGGTTTTAAGTTGTAAACGGGTAGTTTGCTGGAGACTTAGAACTAGAAATATTATAGTGATATTCCTTCCTGGATTGGTATCCCCCAGACTTAGGTTGCTGTTTGCGCCGAACTGGGTTAACAAATATCATGTGTTCTTTATTTATTTGTTTACGTGTTTTACTTTCGCTACGCAAGAGACCGGATAGATTGCTAGAGCATCGAGTAGAGAATCGTAAATAGCGTGCCAGGAATTTCATACTCTGTTTTCTTTTGTAAGTTGTTTTGAAGTCTCTCGCGTGTGTGCTTGAGCAAAGGAAGTCTCTTGTAAGGATTACTTGAGCATTGGAAGTCTCTTGCCTGTGTACTTGAGCAAGTGTAATCTTTTGTGATTATTAGTGAACTCCCTTGGAAGTGCAAGGGGACTAGACGCACTCTCGGTTTGTGAGAGGAACCAGTATAAAATCTCTGTCTCTACCTTTCTCTCTCTTTCTTACTCTTTCTCAAGCTTTGCTGATTGTGTTTTGTTTTTATAACCGCTGCAAAATCTGATAAGTGTTTAAACTTAGAAGAAATTTTTAAACTACCCAAAACACAATTCAACCCCCCTTCTTGTGTTTTTCACACCTTCATTGTTCACTTGCTTCATATCCAATCATATAGCTTATAAAAAAATTCAATCAAATAAGGACTATTAGATAAATTTTATTGATCTTTAAATTAAAGAAAACTTGAAGTAAAAAAAATCAACCAAACAAAAAAAGACACAAATGACCAACAATCAATAATACAATACATTCATAAAGAATAAAAAAAGGAGAAAAACATGATTGTATATTGAATAAAAACAAAAGCAGTGTCAATAATAAGTGAAATTCTGTTCTTTGGCAGGACATATGTCGTACACAATGTCGAGGACAATGTGTCTATAGTCCAGATGTCTTAGACAACTGGTTTGACAACGATTATGAGGATCACGAATTATTGCAGTACTGAAGTAAATAAAAGCAATAAATAACACCAGTAAATTGTTAACCCAGTTCGGCGCTAAACAACCCTACTCTGGAGGATACCAATCCAGGAAGTGAACACTACTAATCT
Source organism: Trifolium repens (assembly GCA_030408175.1). Classification (NCBI taxonomy): domain Eukaryota; kingdom Viridiplantae; phylum Streptophyta; class Magnoliopsida; order Fabales; family Fabaceae; genus Trifolium; species Trifolium repens. Next base: position 33,623,393 of record CP125838.1, on the reverse strand, counting down.
GAATTAATACTTAGTCTTACAACCATACCAAAACCTATTGGCATGTATGTCTTTTCTTAATCCTAGCAATCTTCTACTCAAGGGCTAACTCCCCCTAAATATGAGAACCTACCCAACTCCCTCTAATCACTAATCCCAAGTGACGACAACTTTAAACTACAAAGTTTAAAGATTTAGTTGAATGGCAACATTCAACAACTAAGCTGCAAAGTATCAAAAACAATACTAAGAGCCACAAAGCTGCAAAGTATCAAAAACAATACTAAGAGCCACTAATGCTTTGGTGAGTAGGCACAAAGCTTTGAACTCACAATATTCAGTTCTTGTGGGTTGGGTTTTAAGCTCTATGTTGAGTTCTATACATAGGCGTGCAAATCTTCAGATCGTCTTCAGTCTTTCAGATGCACTACAATTAAGAGTTAGTTTTAAAACAAACTTGTTTAAAAACAAACTCTATAAGATAAAGAAATTAATCTTTATCCACAAATTAAATATGAATCCTAATCGTATCTAACACTTAGAATTAATAACAAACTTTATCATTAATCCTAATCTAAGCTTGTAACTTAAAGATCCGCGCTTTATTCAAATTTAAACAAACACACGTGCTTAATGGATAAACTTTATCTTTTAAGTTGAACTGGGCCAAGATGTCCTACCCACACGTCTTAGGACATCTTGTTCGACATGTTATCTTAACATGCTCTGAACCCAGTGACAAGATGTTTAGGACATCTTGTTCAACATGTTGCATCTGCACATCTTCAATATGCACAAGTGGTTTAGACTTAATTACTTTAGCATTGGTGCTTCAATTAAGTCACTCTTACCAAGTTGTTTTAGCCTTATGATGCAGCCAATCTCAGAAGAACTACAATCTCCCCCTTTGGCAAATTATGGCTAAACAACCACAAACCACTTTGTTTAGTGTGCACTCTTCAGTCTTCAATCTTCAAATTGATCTATGTTGATGCAATCTTCTGTTCTGAGATCTTTAGGTCTTCAATGTCTTTGATCTTCAAAATCTTGTGTGTCTTCAATTTTTAAGACTTCTTCAATCTTGAATGTGTGATGAACCTATTCTAGTATGAGACAGTCTTAGTCTTGTCTTCATATGATTCATTACAATGAATTTTCTAAGTCTAGAGATGAGATACCTAGTGACTTAGTGAACCAAAGTCTTGAGTTGCAGGGAAAGTACTTAATCAGAGTGATCAAGACTTACTAGACCTTTTAGAGGTTCAATTTTAGCATTTTAATTATGCTCTAGACACACTTATTAAGCATAGTTTTTAGTTTTTAAATTTTTCTAAAGCTTGCCATCTACATCCGTAAAGCAAGAGAATGATTCTTCTTGCCAAAAAGCTGTTCTTAGCATCAATTATTTCTCCCCCTTTTTACCATAATTTGACAAAGGTTTAAAGGAAAATATTCATTGATTTGAGAGAATGGAACAGCTTACAAAAGTGCACTAATACAAGTGCCGGATGTCAAAGTCTCCAATGTCTAGGACATTTGGTAGGCCACAAATACAAGAAATAGAATAGAACTAAAAGGAAAAATACATCAGTACTTATTTTCCTATACTACCCAGTTGTTGTTCTTCAAACTTCTTCTTCTTCTTGCTCAACCTCAGCTTGAGCATCTCCTTCATTCTCAGCAAGTTTCTTTGTCAGTTGTATTATCAAGTGATCTACACAGTTTTTTTCTGATAGTACTTGATTTGATAGTTTCCTCCAGCTCCTTAGATACTTGAATAAGCTCAGCAAGTACCTTTTTCTGTGAGCTTTTGTTGTCCAGTGGAGCAGAGGTCTCAACTGCTTCTTTGTTTTTGAACACAATGTCTGGGACATGTGGTTCAGCAAACAACTTGCGGTTCAAGGACATTGGTGGAGGTCTTTTGCTCTCAAAATCCTCAAGAAGTAGAATGCTTAGGTACTGACTAAGAATTATCTCATTAATCAAGCTTGGAAAGGCTATTAGCAGTTTTGTTGCATTGGTTTCCACATGCTTCATTGTTTGCTCGAAAACATGTTTCCCAAAGTCTACCTTCTTCTCTTTTCCTATGAGATAGATGAGTTTGGCCAAGGTTGGAGTTATACCTGAGCTGTGATTAGTTGGGGCCCAATTTGTTGTGCCAATCCTGTTGAGTATGGCATATTTGACTGTCAGCTTGGACGTTGGAAGTAGTCCTTTCTTGGGCCATTGCTTAGCTTGACCAGAGGTAATCTCTTCAGCAATTTTGTCCATTGAGAGGATTTCGTTGCTTTCAGCTTCAACACTCCTTCCCAGAACCTTGTTGATTGTTGTTGGAGAGAAATCAATGTTCTTTTCTCTTAGCCGAACCTTGTGATAGCTATCACTTCCCTCTTCAGCGCATTCTTCAGTGAGATTAACCACAAACTCCCTAACCAGCCTTTCATAGCACTTGCCAACTCCTAGCATAGTCTTCATGAGTTTGGCTTCTTCAAGAAGTGTAGTGATTTCCTTGTAAGAGAGTGCTTCACTGCTTAGTTCCCTCTCAGTAGCCATTCTTCTTTGACTTACTATCTTCCACCTTTGTTCATTCTCCTTAGTGTGAAAGGCTGTTGAGGTTGCAGCTTTTCTCTTCTTTGACATGATGTCTGGGACATCGTCTTCGACATCAGGTTCAAACTCCCTTGAGGATTCTGACTTCCTCTTCTGAGACTTCTCTTCTAAGTAGGATTTGGGAATCTCCACCTTCTTCCCCCTATTCCTCTTCACTCTATCAGCCACTGATTGAGTTCTTTTGGGAATCACTTTTTCGCTTTCTGTCTCTTCATTAATCTCTACGACTTCTAGAGATTGTGAGCCTTCTTCTTCATCTTCTTAGATGAATTTCTCCTGAGCACCCTTTGGATCTTCTTCCATTGGTTGTTCTTTGGATGCCGTGTCTTTTAATGTTGAGACATTTGTTTCGACATCCTTGATGTTGGAGTCGGATGTCATGACATCTTCTTCACCATTCTTCTCTTTCTCTTTTTGAGGCTCAAGATTATGGTATTGAGTAGCCTCTTTCAGAGATGTTTCTTCAGGAATTTGATCTTCAACATTCTTTGGTGACGTTTGACGTTCTGGAATGGATGATTCCTTGGGTTCTTCATCTTGCATTGGATTCGTGAAGGGCCCAATCAGTTTGCTGCTTCTCTTTTTCCCTGTCGTAGTTCTCTTTCCTCTGGGAACAATTTGTTTGTCAAGATCAACCTCTTGATGGTTGATGGTTGAGTCTGAAACCCTAGCTTGATCACTTGGTCCTTCGCCTTTGTTGATTGCTTGGTTGTTTGAGCTCATTGTGATTTCTTGACTCATGTTTGTTCAGAGTTTCTTTGAAGAAGATTTCTTTTGAGAAGATGTTGTACCAGATGTTGAAGCGTGTGTGATAGCACAAGTGATGATCTTGGTGGCTTTTTTATAGATGGAACTTAGGTAGTATGTTACCTTGTTTATTGTGCAGAAGTAATGATGATTAATGTTGTAATCCTTCTGCACGCCGCCCCGTCACTTAATGTTCTACACGCTTTTGGACGTGTGGAACTCTAGAGCTCCTTTTCCACATTCAGGTTGAAGTGATTCAACTTCCTAATGAGTGTACAGATGTTGGGACATCTGGTGGAACTTCTGGTCATTTTCTTCCTTGACTATCAAGCAAGCTATTTTTGGACTGTTGTTGGGAGGAGTCCATTTATAGCACTTGTTCCTTGCCTTGACACGTTTCATCACTACCTTTTGATTATTAGCAATAATGCACTCAGAATTGTTGAAGTACACATCTAGTCCTTGTTCACATAGTTTACTAATGCTTATCAAGTTTGTAGTGAGTCCTTCAACTAGTAGAACCTTGTCTAGGTATGGTAAGCTGGGATCTCTTAGTTTGCCTATACCTTTGATTCTACCTTTAGCACCATCACCAAAAGTAACACTTCCTTTGGAGCAAGGCCTTAATTCCTTAAGGTATTTTTTATCTCCAGTCATGTGTTTGGAGCATCCACTGTCAAAGTACCAGTCTTCATATGAGGATAGCCTGATACAAGTATGAGCCTTTAGTTTTGAATCTTCTTTTGGCCTTCATACTTTCTTGACTTGAGTCTCTTGGCACTTTACTTGTTGAACAAGAATCTTCTTTTCATTCTTCCTTGGTGATCTTGATCTTTGAGAATAGCCATGAATTTTGAAGCATTCCTTCATAACATGCCCATACCTACCACAATGATCACATCTATTGAAAGCTCTTATATTTTGGGAGTATAGCTTCTTAAGATGTGGTATAGGTATATGCTTCTTCTGCTGCTTGTGGAGCTGACCTATGTTCTCATTTCTTTTGTGTTGAATAGGATGTTGAGACATGTGGCTTATCTTCCTTTTTGTTTGGACATATTTTTGAGACCTGTAGTCTATGATCCTTTCTTTGTGCTTAACAGAATGTTGAGACATTTAGTTTGACATCTCTTTCTTGGTCTGAACATAGTGCTGAGACGTGTGGTGTATGATCTTGTCTATGTGCTGAACAGGATGTTGAGACATTTGGCTTGACATCTCTTTCTTGGTATGATCATAGTGTTGAGATGTGTGGTTTATGATCATGTCTGTGTGTTGAACTGGATGTTGAGACTTTTGGTTTGTCATCTCCTTCTTGGTATGTTCACAGTGCTGAGATATGTGGTCTATGAGGTCTATGATCCTTTCTTTGTGTTGAGCAGGATGTTGAGACTTTTGGCTTGACATATGGTCCTTAGGCTTCTGTAGAGGAAGAGTTACCTTTTCTGAAGCAGATTCAGCCTTTTTGAAGGGATGATCAAATCCTAATCCAATAATGTCTTCAGCTATTTTCTCAGTTTCAAGGAACTCATCTTCTGAGTCAGATTCATAGTTTAGGCTTCTCAAAGTTTCAGTCATGCTTATGAGTTTAGACTTTAAAAAGTTATATTCTTTTCTCATAGATGCTCGCTCCTTGTAGAGAAGTTCTTTATTATCATCACTGTCTTCAGTGTCTGTGAAGCTTTTGAAGTTATAATTGTTGCTTGTTTCACACATACCTGAGAATGCATTGTTTGTGTCTTCATCTTCACTTTCATCCTCAGAGTCAGAGAGAATTGCAGCTAATCCCTTTTCTATTTTCTGAGAAAGTTGGGACATTGTATCCTGATATGCCCAAAACCTTCACATTCGTAGCACTGCACCTCTATTTCTTCTTCAGAGTTAGTTTCTTCTTTTGACATGCCTTGTGCCTTGTTGTTGGACATCTTATCTGAGACATTTGTCCTCCACTTAGCACGAATCCTGTTCACAGATTTATTGAACTTCTTGGTCAATAGAGCTATTGCTTCTGATAGACAATCTTCACTTTGGCCTTCCTCAGACTTGAAGGCCAAATTCTTCATCTTATTTTCAGGTCTATCTTCAAAGGTCATCTCAAAAGTTTGTAATGAGCCAATGAGTTCATCAACCTTCATCGTGCTCAAGTCTTGTGATTCTTCAATAGCAGTTACCTTTATAGAGAATCTCTTAGGAAGTGATCTAAGGATCTTTCTGGCTAGTTTTTCTTCAGGTATCTTCTCTCCTAGAGCAAAGCATGAATTTGCTATGTCTCGAACTCTAGTGTTGAATTAAGAGATGGTCTCATCATCCTCCATTCTTAGATTTTCGAATTTTGATGTGAGAAGTTGTAGCTTTGACATTCTAACCTTGGAAGTTCCTTCATGTGCAATTTGCAGAATTTCCCAGGCTTGCTTGGCTTCTGTGCATGTGTTGATCAGTTTGAATATGTTTTCATCAACACCATTGAAGATAGCATTGAGTGCTTTAGAGTTGTTATTGGGCTTAGTCTCCTCTTATAGGGTCCAATCTCCTTCACCTTTTAATATTGAAGAACCATCTTCTGCTGAAACTATTGGGTGATTCCAACCTGTAACAATTGCCTTCCATGCTTTTGGATCCATGGATTTGATGAAGGCAATCATTCTTGCTTTCCAATAGTCATAGTTTGATCCATTCAGAACTGGTGGTTTGTTTATTGATCCTCAATTCCTGTCCATCTTTGAACAAGATTTTTGTCTCCTTGGAGCTCACCCAACAGGTTAGGGTGCCTGCTCTGATGCCAATTGAAATTCTGTTCTTTGGCATGACAGATGTCGTACACAATGTCTAGGACAATGTGTCTATAGTCCAAATGTCTTAGAGAACTGGTTTGACAACGATTATGAGGATCACGAATTATTGCAGTACTGAAGTAAATAAAAGCAATAAATAACATCAGTAAATTGTTAACCCAGTTCAGCGCTAAACAGCCATACTCTGGAGGATACCAATCCAGGAAGTGAACACTACTAATCCGAATTAATACTTAGTCTTACAACCATACCAAAACCTATTGGCATGTATGCCTTTTCTTAATCCTAGCAATCTTCTACTCAAGGGCTAACTCCCCCTGAATATGAGAACCTACCCAACTCCCTCTAATCACTAATCCCAAGTGACGACAACTTTAAACTACAAAGTTTAAAGATTTAGTTGAATGGCAACATTCAACAACTAAGCAGCAAAGTATCAACAACAATACTAAGAGCCACAAAGCTGCAAAGTATAAAAAACAATACTATGAGCCACTAATGCTTTGCACAGTAGGCACAAAGCTTTGAACTCACAATCTTCAGTTCTTGTGGGTTGAGTTTTAAGCTCTATGTTGAGTTCTATATATAAGCGTGCAAATCTTCAGATTGTCTTCAGTCTTTCAGATGCACTACAATTAAGAGTTAGTTTTAAAACAAACTTGTTTAAAAACAAACTCCATAAGATAAAGAAATTAATCTTTATCCACAAACTAAATGTGAATCCTAATCGTATCTAACACTTAGAATTAATAACAAACTTTATCATTAATCCTAATCTCAGCTTGTTACTTAAAGATCCGCGATTTATTCAAATTTAAACAAACACGCGTGCTTAATGGATAAACTTTATATTTTAAGTTGAACTGGGCCAAGATGTCCTACCCACATGTCTTAGGACATCTTGTTCGACATATTATCTTAACATGCTCTGAACCCAGTGATAAGATGTCTAGGACATCTTGTTCAACATGTTGCATCTGCACATCTTCAATATGCACAAGTGGTTTAGACTTAATTGCTTTAGCATTGGTGCTTCAGTTAAGTCACTATGACCAAGTTGTTTTAGCCTTATGATGCAGCCAATCTCAGAAGAACTACAATAAGCATCACAATAGAAGCAAAGATGATAATAAGAATGCATTTAACAAGGACAAGTAACTGCAGAGAACAATGAGTACTGATGACAGAAATTTCTACGGTATTTTTAGTTTTATTATTAGTAGTAAAATGACCAAGACATGCCAAAATACGAAGGAAAACCTACAAAAGCAAGAAAAAGCATCAAGACAGAGTCCAAGATGCAAAAAGACAAGAAAAAGCCCAAAAAGTGAAGAAAATCAGCATTCCATCGCAGCACGATGGCTCCCATCGTGCCACAATGGGAGCTGCTTGTTCGCCAAAAAATCAGAAGCAATAAATCTGAAGAAAATCTTCTCATCGCAGCACGATGCATCATATCGCAGCACAATGACATAACTTGGCGCCCAAGCTGATGAAATGCACAGGATCAGTTATAAAATTGAACTGAATCTTCACATCGCACTGCGATGAGCTCATCGCAGTACGATGCCTTGCTGAGGCCCATTACGAAAACTATAAATAGAGCCTCCCTTTCATTGTTTTATTCATTCAGAAATAGTAGAACACTCTCTACTATAAGGAGAGGTTCAGAGGAACTTTATTGGGCATAGTTTTCTCCCCTTACGGAAAAACTAACTCAGCAAGGTATGATTTCTTTAGGCTTTTGTATTTAGGTTATAATTGTAAGTGCACCAGTTCATCCTCATGTTTTAATAATTGTCAAAACACATGAAAATAGGATTGAACATATTTTGGCAACATTACAAATGACTTGACAACAAAGAACTATTTTCTAAAACCTTGAAAAACTGACTTTTAGGTATTTTGTATCGATACATACATCAGTGTATCGATACAAACGTCCTGAAATCTCTTCTGTTTGATTTTGTGCATTTTGTATCGATACATACATTGTCTGTATCGATACAAAAGAGGTCTCTCAGAGACAGAACAACTCCTGTGTATCGAAGCATGCTTGCATGTATCGATACACACCTGTTTGCTCTCAAAATCCAGAAAACTCATGATGTTTCGAAGCATGCTTGCATGCTCAGATACATATCAGTCAAGATTTCAAGATTCTGATATTTGTATCGATACACACCCGTGTTTGTATCGATACAAAGGTCAATTTTTCCAATTTTAACGTTGGTCAAAGCATTTGTATCGATACAAATGATCATTTGTATCGATACATGTATGAAAAATTATGCCTAAATTTGCTCATTCTATTTTCTCTTTAAATAGCAATGTGTGTGATCTTTGTAAAACAACAAGTGAGAGAAAACTAGTGTGAAAGATCAGATAAACGCTTTGGGTACAAATTGAGTGAGAATTTGCATCAAAGGTTTGATTCAACACAAGTTCATCATCTTCATCAAGTTTGCAATCAAAATTGGATTTGAGTATGGGATCAATTCAATAGAAATTGCAAGTTTGTGTGATAACGTTCGATACGGTTCGCGGTGAATCAGAATCGTGATCGGGTTGAATTGGGTTGAAGGTTCTAGTGTTTCTCTCAAGTGATTCAAGAACGTGCGGGTCTTGAAGGATTCGACAACAAGGAACGAAGGACTCAGCTGGACGATTGGGTGCGGTTTGGCACACGGAGAATCGTTGGAATCAGAGGGCGAAGTTCTGTTGGGTGTCTAGGTTATTCGCATTAGTTTACATTTTGTCTTGCTATTGGATTATAGATTTCAATTGTAAACTGTGCACTGTTTGTTCATCAAGTTTTTGATCTATAAACTCTCAAATAACCCGTTTGGTTATTTGGGGGGAGACGTACTCGGACAAACGCGTGGACGACGCGCAATCCGGGGAACTCCCTAATCAAATCTCTTTGTCTCTCTTTATCTCTCTTTATCACTCTCTTTAATTTCGTTAATTTGATTAATCGATTGAATTTTTGGTGTTCATATTGATTCACAAAAATTCAATTGATTCTTGCTTGATTGTGATTGAATTCGACAAACAAACCATATAAAATTGCTTGGGACTGTTTTTGTAAATTGCGTTAAATTTGGATATCTCGCTTTAATCATTTCGTAATTTTCCAATTTCGTTCAAAGGCGATACTATCTTTCCTTTGGTCAAAAGGTGCAAAGTAGACTACCGATCCGGTAGTGCTTCCGCGCATTATTTTAATCAATAAATTTTTTAAAATTACCGTTGATTAAAGAAGCCACTTATTCAACCCCCCTTCTAAGTGGTTTAGCCTCGTAGTCTAACAAGTGGTATCACGAGTCCGGTTAAATTTTGCTTGCAAAATTCGGAAATTTGTGCCAATTATTAGACAACATGGCTTTTGCACCTAAAGGGGCGTATAATAGGGCTCCTATATTCAATGGAGATCATTTTGACTATTGGAAAAGTAGTATGCGTATTCACATCAATTCTTTTGATGGTGAAGTGTGGAATGCTATTGAGAACGGTTCGTTTGTTCCTACAATCACCGATGCTCATGGCATTGTCACAAATAAGCCTATGGCACAATGGACGGAAGAGGAAAAGAAAAAGGTCAATTACGATGCAAAGGCACAAAATATTTTGATATCATCCCTTGGGATTGATCAATACTATCATGTGTCACATTGTCAATCGGCTAAGGAAATGTGGGACACATTGGTAACTCACTTTGAGGGAACCAATGATGTAAAGATATCCAAAATTAATACATTGACACAAGAGTTTGAGTTGTTCCATATGCTAGATGGCGAGTCCATCGAGGATATGCAACAACGATTTATCAAAATAACCAACAAGCTATATGGTTTGGGAAAGCCAATCACAAATCAAGACGCCACTAACAAAATTTTAAGATGTCTTAGTAGGAGTTGGCAACCGAAGGTCACCGCGATTAAGGAGGCAAACGACCTCACTACTTTGAGTCTTACAACTTTATTTGGCAAACTTACGGAACATGAACATGTATTAAACTTGCTAGAAAAGCAAGAGAAAAGTGAGAAAAAGGGAAAACACAATGACAAGGATAAGGAAAAGGACAAGAGGACAATTGCTCTTAAAGCCTCAAAGTCAAAGTCCAAAAAGGTAGAGCATGTTGAGAGTAGCTCAAGCGAAGGTGATTCCGATGATGAGGAAATGGGACTCTTCGTGAGACGCTACAATAGGTACGTGAGAAAGAATGGGATAAAGCACTCCGATGAGAATCTTAAAAAGTATCAAAAAGATAGTGGTCATCGTCGGAGGAATGAAGATGCTAGGTACTCTAAGAAAGGAGCATGTTATGAATGTGGACAAATCGGTCACTTTAAACCGGATTGTCCCAAGCTCAAGAGAAAGGAGAAAGGGTCACATTCATTCAAAAAGGGAAGCAAGGATAAAGGAAAGAAAGCTTATGTTGCATGGGAAAGCGGAAGCTCATCTTCTTCTTCATCATCAAGTACTAGCTCTAGTGATGAAGACGTGTTGGCGAATGTGTGCTTAACATGTCATGATCATAAGAAACTTGTTCCCAAAAAGGTAAACCAAAATCCCTCTAGCTCATATACTCTTTTAGAATATCATGAGTTGCAAGTTGCTTTTGAAAAATTACACAAAGAAACTAAAGAGGCTTTTCAACGATTAAAAGGTTTAATGGAAGTTAATAAATACCTTGAGGCAAAAGTTTCGGAAACGGAGCTTGAGTTGAAAGCCCTCAAAAAGTCTTTGATTCAAAAACCTCTTGTGACTTTTGATAGTTATGGTAACGATATGACCGGATGTGATGGATGCTTTTACTTACGTAGAGACTTACGAAAGTTACAAGATAAGCTAAAAGAGCCATCCAAGCCGGAGATTACTTTTGCGATTGATCCATCTAAATTCAACAAATCTTTGAAACCTAAAAATAAAAAGTATAAATTTGTTGAAAAGGATCATAAGAAAAGTAATCCTTATGTTGTTTGTCATTATTGTCGTGACAAGGGTCATACTATTGCAAAATGTCATGCTCGAAAAACTTTAGTACCAAAGGGCAAATTGCAATGGTTACCTAAGTTAGACAATAATGGTGCTACTAACATACTAGGACCCAACATGAGTTGGGGACCTATTGCAAATGTCTAAGTATGTAGGGAATCGTCTTGAAACCATTGACAAGAGACACCGACAACAATGGAGTTCAAGACTTATGGACAAGGAAAGCAATGAGAAAAGCTTCAACTCGACACGTGCAATGGTGCGGAAATTGATCACTTCCTCCACCTAACACTTAAGGGAAGATTCTATTCTCTACTCTCTCCTTTATATTTTTTTTTACTTAGCATTTGTTCTTTGGTTCATATACATATAATTTCTATCTTAATATGATATTGGTTTTGATAGTTGTCTAATCCTCCATTTCCAAGAATTTTCGCTCAAAAATATTGATAAGTTTTTGAGACTCATACGTCTTAAATGGGGATTTGACAAAGATCACTATTACTATCTTATTAAGTTCATATTAGGATGTATATGTTTTTCCTTTATGTGACTTTGTGTGCATACATAGACATACATTTCTCATATGATTGATTTTGGTACTTTGATTGATTTATGTGATTACCTTATCATGCATTTGTGGGTTAACATGTGTTCTCATGTTAAGATATGCTTTGGTATTGCTTTTGTTCACATATATATGCATGTACCTTTGTAATTATATGTGTTTCATACATACGTGTTATTTGAAAGTCATAAAAATTGTTTTTGAAAACCTATAAGTTCATGTGTTTGAAGAAAAATTGAAAATTATGTACTTTGGATCGATACAAATAAATTTTGCATGGATACATGTCAGTTATTTTTCAAATTTTCAAAAATAAACTGATATGTATCGATACATATGATCTTGTATCGATACATAGCTCTTCAGTTTGGACAGAGCGTTACTCATGTATCGATACATGGCTACATGCTTCGATACATGCTTCGAAACGACTGACTTGTATCGATACAAACATTAATATGTATCGATACAAAACGCGTGAAACAGTTTTATATGGCAATTTTCATTCATTCATGCATCAAATCATCAAAATCTCTTCTTCTCCAACATGAACACTCTCAAAAACCCTCAATTCCCAATTCTCTATCTCCCTCAAAACTTAACCAAAACTTCCAACATTTGACTTCAAACCACTTCAAATTTGGTACCCAATCCTAATCCTCCATCAATTTAATGGTTCTTGGTATATAATATTCACATTGAAAGCAAGGAGTATCTCAACTTGGGTTGCACATTCTTCATCTCTTCAAACTTTCAAGGTAACATTTCACTACTTAATCAACTTAGATATGTCTAGCAATAGAAAGAAGGATGATGGTAGGACTAAGATAATCAAGGTTTCTACTCATGATCAAAACTTTAGGAGAGAAAATTTTATCCATGAAAATTACTACAACTTCTTCATTAGAACTTGCATGGAAAAGAAAGTGATTCCCCAAAATGTTGTGAGTATTGAGACACTTGAGGAATTGCATTTGGGTGATGTTGCTGAGATTATTCGGAGAGAAAATCTCACTAACTTTTGCAACCTAAGAAATGCTTACATAGAGGAATTAGTTAGAATTTTCTATTCCGGTATACAAGAGCAAGATGGGGCTGAATTTGAGTTTTGTATAGGAAAGAAGATTTTCAAGGTTTCTAACAATCTTTGGTTTAAACTTTTTGGCTTGAAATCCGATGAGAACCTAACCAAGTTTACTGATGCTGAGGGTCCTAAATATGATATGACTAAGTTTGTCTGCACCCTAACCAAGAATGGAAAAAGTCCAAATGGTAAAGCCGGTAGACTTAAGCAAGGTCCAAGAGTTTTATTGTGGGTGGTGAATCACATTTTAAGACCTAGAGGTGGACCATACTCTAGACTCGACTGAAAAGACATTGATCTTATGTACATCATGATGGAAAAGAAGCAAATGGACTGGCCACACTACTTTGTCAGCCGTATGTTTGCCTTGAGAAACTCTAAGAAGGATCAATTCTTTGGATATGCGAGTATGATTTGCACCATCTTGAAACACTTCAAACTAACCCTTAACTTGGCAGGATCTTGGACTAACCCAAAGAGAGATCAAATCTTTAGCATGACTCAGATGAAGAAGATGGACTATAAGTGGAATGATGTGATTAAGGACTATGAATTTTGTGGAAAAGAGGATGAAGATGAGGAGCAAATGCAAGGTAATAGAGAGGAAAGGGGTAAACGACCAAGAGTGGAATCAAGTGGTGGTGAAAGCATGGAAGGTGACTCCTCGGAAGTTAGCAATAGTGCAATCATGGAAATGCTTAAGGAAATGAGCTTACGGCAAGCAATGTTTCAAAATGAAGTCACCAAGAGACTTGATGATATGCATGGCTACAATGTCACAAGGTTTGATCATCTCCAAAACCAAGTGGATGAACTAATCAAGCAACAAACTTCCGTTGACCACTACCTTAACCCCGACCCAAACCCGGATGGCATGAATGAGGATCTTTGATGATTTAAATGTCTTTTGCATCTTCGCATGAACAATTTCTTTTGTTATTTCTATGACTTTTAGACATATTTCGATTTGGTTGTACGAATATTTTTAATGTTGTCATGTTTGGGCAACATTCATTTTGGATATGTATGACTTTACTTTGGGTGATTTCGTATGTTTGGATGTTTGGTTTTATGTTTATGCATTTGTTGCATTATGTTGTTTATTTTCGTCCCATATTTTGATATGTTGGTTGATTTAAAAATGTCGATGCGTTTCAATACTCATGAGTTTGGTTTATGGATTGTTGTTCTACATTCCATGTTTTATCATGATATTTGGTATTCGTCATTTGATATTTTTGGCATATCTTTGTATGTATTTATATTGATTAGGAATTTTCATCATATATGTGCATTTCGACAAATGTAAGTGCACGATATGACTTGGATCAAAATTGATTGAACTTGATACTTCTAATAGATCCTCTTCTTCTTTTTGATATTGTCAAAAGGGGAGAGATTTGGATGCACAAGCTAAGGATGAATAGCTAAAGGGTCTTGAATTTTATCTACAACAATCGCATTATGGCATCAACTCAGGGGGAGCGTGCTTATTGTTAGCCTTGGTGTTTGTAATTGCGTCTGTATACATATTTCTATTTTTATTGCATATTAGGTATAGGCTTAGCTTATGCATAGTTTTGACAATTATCAAAAAGGGGGAGAATGTAAGTGCACCAGTTCATCCTCATGTTTTAATAATTGTCAAAACACATGAAAATAGGATTGAACATATTTTGGCAACATTACAAATGACTTGACAACAAAGAACTATTTTCTAAAACCTTGAAAAAATGACTTTTAGGTATTTTGTATCGATACATACATTGGTGTATCGATACAAACGTCCTGAAATCTCTTCTGTTTGATTTTGTGCATTTTGTATCGATACATACATTGTCTGTATCGATACAAAAGAGGTCTCTCAGAGACAGAACAGCTCATGTGTATCGAAGCATGCTTGCATGTATCGATACACACCTGTTTGCTCTCAAAATCCAGAAAACTCATGATGTTTCGAAGCATGCTTGCATGCTCAGATACATATCAGTCAGGATTTCAAGATTCTGATATTTGTATCGATACACACCCGTGTTTGTATCGATACAAAGGTCAATTTTTCCAATTTTAACGTTGGTCAAAGCATTTGTATCGATACAAATGATCATTTGTATCGATACATGTATGAAAAATTATGCCTAAATTTGCTCATTCTATTTTCTCTTTAAATAGCAATGTGTGTGATCTTTGTAAAACAACAACTGAGAGAAAACTAGTGTGAAAGATCAGATAAACGCTTTGGGTACAAATTGAGTGAGAATTTGCATCAAAGGTTTGATTCAACACAAGTTCATCATCTTCATCAAGTTTGCAATCAAAATTGGATTTGAGTATGGGATCAATTCAATAGAAATTGCAAGTTTGTGTGATAACGTTCGATACGGTTCGCGGTGAATCAGAATCGTGATCGGGTTGAATTTGGTTGAAGGTTCTAGTGTTTCTCTCAAATGATTCAAGAACGTGCGGGTCTTGAAGGATTTGACAACAAGGAACGAAGGACTCAGCTGGACGATTGGGTGCGGTTTGGCACACGGAGAATCGTTGGAATCAGAGGGCGAAGTTCCGTTGGGTGTCGAGGTTATTCGCATTAGTTTACATTTTGTCTTGCTATAGGATTATAGATTTCAATTGTAAACTGTGCACTGTTTGTTCATCAAGTTTTTGATCTATAAACTCTCAAATAACCCGTTTGGTTATTTGGGGGGAGACGTACTCGGACAAACGCGTGGACGACGCGCAATCCGAGGAACTCCCTAATCAAATCTCTTTGTCTCTCTTTATCTCTCTTTATCACTCTCTTTAATTTCGTTAATTTGATTAATCGATTGAATTTTTGGTGTTCATATTGATTCACAAAAATTCAATTGATTCTTGCTTGATTGTGATTGAATTCGACAAACAAACCATATAAAATTGCTTGGGACTGTTTTTGTAAATTGCGTTAAATTTGGATATCTCGCATTAATCATTTCGTAATTTTCCAATTTCGTTCAAAGGCGATACTATCTTTCCTTTGGTCAAAAGGTGCAAAGTAGACTACCGATCCGGTAGTGCTTCCGCGCATTATTTTAATCAATAAATTTTTTAAAATTACCGTTGATTAAAGAAGCCACTTATTCAACCCCCCTTCTAAGTGGTTTAGCCTCGTAGTCTAACAATAATTTCTTGTAATTTAAATATGTAGTCTTTATATTTATGCCTTAGGTTGTGGTGGAGAAGATGAACCCCCCTATGAATATTTGGAGTCTGTGATTGAGTCTAAGTTATAATAAATGATATTTAGTAATTATGTTTGTTATTTACTTTCGTGCACTTTAATAACATATTCTCGTAATCTGGTCCCATCAAGCAGGGAAGACAAACTAAGAAGCTCTAAAAGTCATCAGAAGACCATCATAAACTAAAATTCTCAAGCTCTGAAGAACGTAGTTCTGAAGCTCTAAGCCAGACTCTGAAGACCTCAGAGGCTATATGATCAGAAGCTGAAACAAAAAGAATTTACGTCATTCAAGAACTAACAAGACCAGAATCAATGATTGTAGAATTATCTATAGAAGGTCTCTGTCATGTCTGAGGAAAGGAAAAGTCGTTTTGACAATGTTAACCTTATCCGTTTTGTGAGAGAAACCAATATAAAATTACTTGTGTCTCTTCTCTCTTTCACTCTTTATTACTCTGTTTGTGTTTTATCCGCTGCAATACTCTTAGAATTTGAGAAAAAGTTTTAATTCCTAAAACACAATTAAACCCTCCCCTCTTGTGTTTTTCCACACCTGCAATTGGTATAAAGAACTAGGTCTGTTGCCTAACTCACCTTACAGTGAACAGTTCAAAGATCCAGTGGAAAAACAACATGACTGACGGTGAAAACAGTGCAGGTAAGAAGAACAATGTTGTGCCTTATGACTGTGATACAAAAGACAAGAAGTCATATGATAAAGTACCCTTCTTTAATGGAGACTCTACTCCTTATCCTTTATGGAAGACAAAAATGTACAGTCACATTATTGGTGTGGACTGTGATTTGTGGAACTTGGTAGAAGAATGTGTTTCTTTTGAAAATATGGATGAAGAAGGTGTTGTGAGCTATTAGAATATAAAATCCTTTACACTTGATGAGAAGAAGGAGTATAAGAAGCATCATTGGGTTAAAGACATGATGACTAATACCATAACTTATAATGAGTATCTTAAAATCATGAACAAATTAATCTGCGGAAATTCTAGCAAGGAGAAACTTTAATAAAATGTCACTTAAGCGATATAAGGGACCAGAATTAAAACTTTTAAAACATATAAGACCAAATTAAAATTTAAAAAAATATAAGAGATCAAATATTAAATTAAGTTTTTTTTTAATCAAATTAATCCTTCACTAAACTAATGGAGTGAGAGACCGAATTAAAGCGCATCGTTTGAAATGAGTCGTTTTCTTATCATCTCATAATTCGCTTTATTATTCGCGGGCGTTTCCGACAAATTTAGTTTTTAAATTTTAAGAAGCTACCCCACACTGTCACTTTACTCTTTTGCCTCATTCCCATTATTCCCATCCACCATTGTTTATTTGTCTATAGTTCCTCCGTCTCTCTCAAGTCTCAACAACAACAATCCTTCCTCCTTTTTCCTACCCACTCCCTCCACCCCTCTCAAAACCCCACTCTCTCTCTCTCTCTCTCTCTCTCTCAATGCTACTGAAATACACCTTCAGTATCTAGATCTCCTCATTTTCTAGCTAGGGCACAAGGTACCCCACCTCTCCTACCCATATCATTTCTTCTTTACACTTCAAATTAATTATCTACATTGCTTAATTACTTGCTTTTTGCTTCTTTTTATTTTGTTTCTATTTTTAATTTTTTTTAGGTTCTGGAACTTTCTGTGAATTGAAATGGAAGTTCCGTCAGAGTCTGAAAAGAAGAAATCATCTTCAGAAGCTGTGAAAACCGCTTCAATTGGTTCGGTTTCTACGAGAAAGAGAGTGGAGGCTCGGAATGCTTCGGATTCAGGCTCGGTTACAAAGAAATCAGGTTCGGGTGGTGGTTCTGTTAGTTCAGTGCCCAGACGGAACAGTACTGGAGGGTTAGCGCAACGGTCTTTGTTATCATCGGATGGAAAAAATAAAACTGCTGTTAATGCTAAAACCGTTTCTTCAAATTCAAATTCAAATTCTTCGGTTACTGGATCTCTTCGGAGATCTCTCCCAGAGATTCGCCGGAGTTCGATTTCTGCTTTGCATGCTGGGAAGCCTGTTGCCGGTTCGCCGGTCGGTTCTGGATTGAGGACATCTGCCGTGTTTGGTTCGAGTTCGAGTAAGACGGAAGCTGTTAAGAGGCCGTTGAATAAGCCGGCATTGTCAGTTTCTGCTTCTTCTTCGTCGAGGAGGGATAGAGTTGGTTCTTCCACGGTGGATGGTAGTGGCGGCAGTACTGGTGGTTCTGTTAGGAAGACTGTGGCGAAGGTTTTGTCTCCGTCGGCACGGTCACCGTCTTTGTCTAGTGGGTTGAGAGCAGGGTTGTCTTTGTCATCGTCTTCTGATAGAAGTTCTGGTTTGTCTGGGAGGAGGAAAGTGGCAACTCCTGATAGCCGTAATTCGCGGTTTATTGTTCTTCCTCAGATTGAGGTTAAGGCTAGTGATGATTTGGTAAGTCTTGTTGTGATTATTGCAATGATGTTAATTTTTTTAAGTTAGTACTTAGAATCTTATTAGTGAATTATTATTACTGTTGCTATTTTTGAAGAGGAGAGTATTATATCATATGTAGGTGCATTATTAAATGTAGGTGCTTTTGGTTTTTAAAATGATTAGTGGTTGTTTGGTGGTTTTATCTATTTTAGTCTTTAGTAGAGAAAGAGCTCTATTATGGAGTTTTAACTTAATGGGATGCACAGTCACATTGGTTGTGTATTTAAAAACTAATACTAGTTGATGTTGGCATATTGGAATGCTTTAGTTATTTCAAAATGGACTCACCACTTCGTCTACTTACTTTTTTTGGCGGGGTGGTGGGGATCTCATGTATACTTGAAACAAATGTTTTGAATCACAGTTGCATTGTGAGGGTTGATATTGAGGAAATAGACAGTAAAATATGACTGATATGGCCATAATTGTGGTTACAAGAGGTTGCAAACCGTTTTGAAAACCTTGCTTGAAACTAAAGATCTATTGGTTGGTTAGTGAGGTAATGTGATGGATCTTTCATCCCTGTTTATTATCTAATTCTGAACCATGTTGATGTTTTATCAGAGATTGGATCTTAGGGGACACAGAGTTCGTAGTCTCACTGCCAGTGGATTAAACTTATCCTCAAACTTGGAGGTAAGGGTGTCTTCTGTTTAGCACATTGTTTTAGATCATTTGCTCAAAGTTGGTCGTGGCAATTTTTAAATGAAATTTAATTTATGGCTGGCAACGACCTCATTTTATTTATCTAGTCCTATATCAGTTTAAATTTATATCAATGTGTCCATATTTGTTGCTCCACTTATTCTCTAAACATAAGTTAGCTGCCATTTTCATTTGCTATTTATTTTTAAGAAAGAAATTTGTTTGCTATGGTTGAGCAAAGACAGTAGTATGTGCTGAAAAATAGTTGAGAAATATTTTCATTTGCTAGAGAGAAAAGTTGTGGGTAAAGTGTATCTCTTTCTTGGGGCTCGTTTTTGTATTACTCGTATTTCAATGAATTTCTAGATTGGTTTCGGCTTACAGTTTTCCTAAATGGGTCAAGAAACATTGTCCAGTTGCCTCTGTGCGACAAATACCATGAGAAGGCAAGTCCACTGATGTTGATTTAATTGTTTTTAACTCTGTCAATGAGTTTGGTTTTTGTTGTATAAGATTATGAAATGAAAATATCTTATTTGCCTATATTTGTTCCAACGACCGCATAGTGTATAGGAGAGAATCTCAAGTTCTATTTTAAATTTTAACGTACCATAGTTATTTATTTTTTTGTTCGTTTACAATGGAGCCAATGAGGATCAAATACAGGACCTCATGCATTCTACCCAAGTCCCTCACCACTAGACCAAACCTAGCGGCTTTTATTTTGAGGATTTTCATAGTATTTAACTTATGATTCTTATTCTTATTGGCAGTTTGTTTATCTCCGAGATAATCTATTGTCTACATTGGAAGGAGTAGAAATATTGACAAGAGTGAAGGTTTAATACATAATTTATATTTGATTATTCTGTTTGAATATTTTCAAATTACCTTTTTACTAACTAATTGAAAGAAATTTAATTTTTCAGGTTCTTGATTTGAGCTTTAATGATTTTAAAGGGCCTGAATTTGAGCCTCTTGAAAATTGCAAAGTACTGCAGGTATGTATATGTTAATGTGGGCCTACTTGCTTTTGCCTTATGAATGAAATAATATGTAATATTAATAATAATAATAATAATAACATTATGAAATTCATAACTTTTATGTAGCAACTCTATCTTGCTGGAAATCAAATCACATCATTGGCAAGTCTCCCACAACTTCCTAATTTGGAGGCAAGCTTTAAAAGAACCTTGTCTGTTTTTTTTATTTTTTATTCAGATCTTTGTTTGGTCTTCGACTTAAGTTTTCATAAAACATTTGTATTTTTGCAGTTCCTTTCTGTAGCTCAAAATAAGTTGAAATCTCTCACAATGGCAAGTCAACCTCGCCTCCAGGTTGTTTTGTTGTATCAATTATTGACCATATAGTGTGTGCTTTATTTAACTCTATATTGAATAATAATGAAGTATTCTGATGCAGGTCTTAGCTGCCAGCAAAAACAGAATTTCTACACTAAAGGGTTTTCCATATTTACCTGTTCTTGAGGTTAGTCTGATATCATTTTTATATGGGCATATTCTAACCTCAAACAGTTGATCACATGTAAAACTTTTGTCGGTGTAGACTTTTTCATGGATATGGTTACTCAGTTTGTGTTATTGTCTGATGCAATTTCTGAACCAGTGGAGATGTCTTGTTATCTCTTTAAGAAATCTAGAGAAATGTTGTAGATTAGTGATTTTTAAATGCTAAGTCTTTGTTTTAATTTGTAATTATTTTAAGGGTTTTAATTGGTAATGAATTTATGGTTTTTTTGAGAAAAGCAGTTAGTAAAAAGTATGAGTTGCCATTTGATTTTTGGTTCTATCCTTGTCATATTTATAGATAATTTTGAACTTCCTGGTATGTCTTGATTATTGGCGGGTGTTAGCATTTATATGAGCTTGCATTAATTGTAGTGTTGATTGTAGCCGTTGCTTTGATTGTACACAAATTTGTTTCACTATAGAACTTTGTTTTCTATATAAAAGAAACTATATTGGCTTCTTTAAAATGAAGGACACACTTCAGAGAAAAAAACACATAATTAAACCATTGATTAGAAAAGAAAAAAAATAGTGAGTTTAACCATTTATTTTTTATTTTTTATATATATACACCATTACCTCAATCTTAACCTTTGGTTTTGCAACTTTCTCTCTAAAGTGATCCCCTGATTTCAAAATAGCCAAATCCTTATTATAAAGTTATATACCTGCTATCCAAGGGGTAAATAAACTTTTGCATTTAGACCAAATGTGTGTCTTGCTAAATGCTCCCCTTTTATACTTCATTTCCATTGAACGAAAGCCATGTATTTTCATTTCTAATAACTAATCAGGTTTGCACCGTTTGAAAGTGGCCATCATGGGCCCATTTAGAAACAACTCGTAATATCAACCGAAGGGTACTAGTATAAAAGTTGGATAAGATTTCAATAATAATGAAGTAATTTAACCTAAAAATTTCAAAGTAACTTTCGAAGACTTATATTAGGGTTGAATTTAACATGCATCATGGGTGAATACTTGAAAGTGGCCATCATGGGCCCATTTAGAAACAACTCGTAATATCAACCCAAGGGTACTAGTATAAAAATTGGATAAGATATCAATAATAATGTAGTAATTTAACCTAAAAATTTAAAAGTAACTTTCGAAAACTTAAGTTAGGGTTGAATTTAACATGCATCATGGGTGAATACTTGTGTGTAGAGTCTGTAGACCGATTCATGTCGTTTTCAATGATTTATTTTTAATGTAGCATTTGCGAGTGGAGGAGAACCCTATACTGAAGATGCCTCATTTAGAAGCAGCCTCAATATTGCTAGTTGGGCCTACTTTAAAAAAATATAATGATAGAGGTATGGGTCACCAATCTTTAGCCTTTGTACCGGTATCTTCAAATTCTTTTTTTCTTATGCATTAAAATAGTTTATTGAATATGAAAAAGTTGTGTAGATCTTTCTCGCGAGGAAATGGCAATAGCAAGGCGATATCCTGCACATACAGCTTTGTGCATTAGAGATGGTTGGGAGTTTGGTTGTCCTGAGCATGTTGCAGAGTCAACTTTTCGCTTTCTTGTTGAGAAATGGCAGGACCACATTCCACCTGGTTTTTTTCTCAAAGAAGCCTCAATAGATAAACCTTTGGAAGAAGATGTGTGCCGCTGTCATTTCACATTTGTTCATGATGGTGCAATGAGTACAGACCCACCGTTAGTCTTAAAATATCAATGGTTTTGTGGTGATTTAAGTCTTTCAAATTTTATCCCTATTCAAGATGCAACTGATGAGGTTATTTTACTATATTTAAGTCTTTCAATTTTTTTTTTTTTGTATATTTTATTAAATTATTTATGTTTATGATATTGTATTGTTTTCAGTTTTACTTGCCAAAACATGATGAGATTGGAAAAATTCTGAAAGTGGAATGTACTCCCACATTAGGAGAGACAAAATATCCTTCTATATTTGCCATTTCTTCCCGTGTTAAACCAGGTAGGCTTGCCCTGTTCCTTATAGATGAACAACTAAAATTTTAGATCTTAGACCTGAAAGGAATTCTACTAAATATAATTTTTGTTAATAGATGATACAGTCACTGTTTTCAAATATGGACCAATTCTATTAAATGCTAGTCTCGAATTACATGTTAATAGAAACAACTCTCATGTCAATTATGCAACATTGCGTTCCCTTTGATATAGTTAATGGGTATTTATTTTTGGTTAAACTGGTCATTTGGCCCCTTACGTTTATTTTAGGTTTGAATCAGGTCACTTACGTTTTAAAAGTTTGAATTTTGTCCCTCACGTTATCAACGTTTGCATTAGTTAGTCCCTTTCGTCAAATTTTTCACTACTCTGTTTGATCCTTACACGTGGCTGACGGATTGGACAGGTGGAACTGATTTTGGACACATTCACAACCATATAATAAACAGAACATTCGCAAACAGGAAAAAAAAGAGTTAGTATTTGCAAAGGTCTTTGTCGTATTTTTTTTCTGTTTGCGAAGGTTCTGTTTATTATATGGCATTCCACGTGTCCAAAATCACTTCCACCTGTGTAAACCGTCAGCCACGTGTAAGGATCAAACATAGTGAAAAAATTGACGGAAGGGACTAACTAATGCAAATTTTGATAACGTGAGGGACCAAATTCAAACTTATAAAACGTACGGGATCTGATTCAAACCTAAAATAAACGTAAGGGACCAAATGAGTAGTTTAGCCTTTATTTTTCCTAGTTTTACTAGTAAGATCTGTGTGGAGCTTCTCAGTAAACATGTCTGCTACCGTATCTCAAGATGTAGTTGTCAGACCCTGAATGAACATATATATATATACCCTGTGCTTGAGTATCTCAAGATTTTTATATTCATGTTAAATCTGATTGTGTACACATATAAATGGCTGGCGGCTTATATTAAAATAAACAGAGGTAGATCTATTATGAACATTTGTGTATCCATTGATAGTTTCCAGTTTTGAATCCTTTTAAGTGTAACTTAAGGTACTTTAGAGTCCTATTCACTTCTTTCTGCTGTCTCATCCGCGAGTCATATGTGAATTGAATTATCGACTGACTGCACATGTTTAGGCTGGTATTGGTTAAATATATGAATTCCCCGATAATTTCTGATATTGAGTGTTCTACACTATTATAGGTCTTCTTTATTTAGTTAAGAGGATAGTTGGTCAATTGTCGCTTACTGTTAAAAAGAGGTTAGTCAATTATTATGTTGAGTTTGTTAGAAGAAACAAGTAAGATAAAGGTTAATATATATATATATATATATATATATATATATAACATAATTACACATGAATAAAAGGAAGACGGACAACAAGCTGCGCCGCTCAACCTTTTTGTATCGCAAAACCCAATCTTTGAAATACTACATTCATAGACCTAGGCGACATAATATTACTATGCATAACTTTTTGAATCCTTTTTAGAAGGTCTACCGCCTCTGGTGCTAAGATA
The DNA here is from genome assembly GCA_030408175.1 of Trifolium repens. Classification (NCBI taxonomy): domain Eukaryota; kingdom Viridiplantae; phylum Streptophyta; class Magnoliopsida; order Fabales; family Fabaceae; genus Trifolium; species Trifolium repens. The sequence continues at coordinate 33,599,307 of CP125838.1, read as the reverse complement.
TGTTGAGTGTTTAAGTAATATATGTTGCCTGTAAATAGAAAGGAGGGACTGGAGAATCAGTTTCTTGTTAATTGAGTGTTTAAGGGTCTTTTGGCACTGGAAGGTGGGAAGACACAGAGAGATGTTGGTGTTCTGTGTTAAAAGGGAATTGTGTTACCGATCAATATTCACCTTTGATTTGATTATCTTTGAATGACTTGCCTACTCTAATTCTGACTGGTTAAAGAAACAGGTGTCTTATTGTGTGGCCTATTGTTTCAATAATTTCTTAATGCTTACATAGTTCATAATCATGTATTACAAATGATATATACTTCTACTTTTCACAAGGGAGTGGAATTCCAAAGGTTTTAAACCTTGAAGTCCGTGGGGAATTGATAGAAGGAAGTATCATCCGGGGTGTTGCTAAGATTGCATGGTGTGGTGGGACTCCAGGAAAAGGTGTTTCTAGGTCAGATGACATTTCTTATATTTGTATGTGTCGTTTTGCATTATGTATATATGTTTCAATCATATTCAACTAAAAATGGGGTAATGCAACGTTGCCATTTGTTTTTGTGTCCTTGGTTGCTTTAGTTGGCTGCGGAGAAAGTGGAACAGTAGTCCTGTGGTCATTCTTGGGGAAGAAGATGATGAGTATCAGCCAACCATTGATGATGTTGATTCAAGTTTAGTTTTCATGTACACACCAGTAACAGAAGAAGGTGCCAAAGGAGAACCTCAATATAAATATACGGATTTTGTAAGAGCTGGTAATGATTGAAATTTATCTATTTTTATATTCTTCAATATATTTTTTTTTATAGAGTCCGGAATGTAAGGATCGTTGTTCCAACGGTATTTCATTGAGTCGAAATAAATGTTTATAATGAGAATTGTCTAAGGCCCGAATTAATTCTTTTTTTAGAACTCATAGTTTACTGCGAAAGTAGAAACATAGAGATACCTGTTTCAATTTGAAAGAATGAACTTTATCTGACAGTAGAAAAATTCAGTTTTTGATTTTAAACACTGCGAAAGCAATTTTTTATCAATTAGGAAAAATTCAGTTTTCAAAAAGGGAATTTTAAGAGTGTAAACGGACACGCGAGAGCGGGCAAAATTCGGTACCGAACATGCAACAGCTGACGGTACCTTTAAATTAATTTTTCTACCTTAAGCAACTTTTTGAGTAATTAAAAGTAATTATTTTCATAAATAAGATTTTGTGTCGTAACACGTTGGACACGCGAAAGCGGGCAGTTAGATTACGCAGTTAAAATCTATTTTAATACTTAACCTTTTATTTGCAAGAAAATATTTTCTCTTTATAAATATAAAAGACGACTCAGTGAATACCAACGGTCGATGAGAGTTTCATTCAGACCTTTAAAATATCAAAAAACCTATTAACCCTTTAAAATATTATTGTACTCGGAAGTTGGGTTAATAGAATTCCCTCCAAAATTTTGCCCAAGCTCTCTAACATTCCTAGAGTCGCCACTGCTTGGATAGGATATAATTACTTTAGTTTTCTCCAGTTTTGGCATCATGGGTCTCTTGCAGTTGTCAGTATATTTCATCTGGTTACTGGAATTTGTGATTTCCCTCACAATTGTTACTACCATATACCTTTCTAGAAACCATTGGTGGCACTTTTACCATTTAGGTTTGTTTCTCCTTCCAGCATTGCCAACCTTGCCGCTCTTTATCTTTCCCTTCCTGATATGGCTACCAATAGTGGTCATAGCAGCTAATTAACTCTTGAGTGCTTATAGCGGAGTACTTTGTTGAAGTTATAGGGTTTTAGACCAGGAAAAAGAAAAAAATTGAAGACTTTCAACTGTGAATATGGTTTGATAAGTTTAATAATTATGATTTGATACAAAAAGGCTATAAGCTACCTCCAGTTTATACTCATACAAAACTTAGATCCTAAATCTTATATTTGGGCTTAGGGTCTAACTCATCCCCACAAAACCTATTTGTAAGGTGCACAATGCCCAAGCTTTATAATGACTACAATGGCCACATCGCTTGACGTGGGATTAAACCCACCCGGTCAACGCTGCACACTACTGGTGCTATACTACTTCAATGAAGGAAAAAAAAGTGGCCCAATAGCGGTCCACTCCACCGTCTCTTTAAGTTTCGCATTTTTCTCATCTCTGCCTCCAGCCACAACTACCAGCCACCTCAGACTCCTCTACAAATATGCGACCTGCTACCTCCATTCTTGGTCACTGGATAAAAAACAACTTCTCAACACATTCTCAGTTGCCCTTTCTATACTATGCTCCAAAAGCATGCTCCTTTCTCTAAGGCCACTCATATTTCTAGTAAAAATCAACACCCATGCCTTTTGACATATGTTTCTGATACAAACAAAATCTCCTCTTCCATCTCTTTCTTTCATGTTTCAATTCCCCACTCTCTTTTTCTTTCATTTGTCTGCAAACTCTCCTTTCTCTTTCTTCTTTCCTTGTTTCTTCTTATACATATCTCACCATGTTTGAGTGTGTTTCTCTAATAAGTACCCAAGCACTAGGGTACCCTGCCTTAAAAGTTAGCTATCAAGGGAGAAGAACCAAACCACTTAGGGAATGTTTGGATGAAGGATTTTAGAGGGGAGGGCTATTTTTTTTTTTCTAAATTAAAGAAGCTATAAATTTCTAAATATGAATTAGTATGATTGAAATGTTATATTATGATGTATCATATTATTCTTTCAATTTTTTAAAATTCTCAATTGTATATCAAAGTATAGACCTAGCCTTCCAAAATCATCCCTGCAAAAACCCTCAATCCAAACACACCCTTAACTCCACCGTCCAAGCATCTCATACTATGGTGTTGTTTGAAAACATATATGATAAAACACTATGGTGTTGTTCGATCAATGTAGCCGACCTCACTTAGTGGGATAATGCTTAGTTGTTGCGGTTGTTGTTAAATTTGAAAACAACAAGCTTGATGAACTCAAACTGAGCCAACCCGTTCTTCATCGGATTGGTTTTGCGGAAAATTACAAAGTCGAACCTGACATTTTTTATTGGTTTAGTTTCCCCTTTCGCTAAAACCGAACCAAACCAACTAGTTACAATCTATTCTTACAATACTGCCTTGTTAGGTGAAGACTATCAGAGCTTTCGTAGTTTCCTTACACAGCTTAGGCTGCTTGATATTATTCCAATATGATGGAATCATGTTTCTCTTTGTTCTTGTGTATATATGCTTTTAAATCCGTTGTGAATGATGAAGTGAAATATTCAGATTCAAATGATTTAATGGCTCATAATCAATTATTTGTAAGATTAGTGATATCATTGGTAAATAACTTCCATATATATATATATATGAATCATGTCTAATTCTCTATAATATCCTTTTTATATTTCATATGGCAGCTCCGCCTTCAGTCAGTAATGTTAGAATAGTTGGAGATGCTGTTGAAGGAATAACCATTAAAGGAGTTGGTGATTATTTTGGTGGACGGGAGGGACCTAGCAAGTTTGAATGGCTACGAAAGAACAGAGATACTGGGTCAGTATTCTATTCATCATGCTTTGCTGAAGGACATAGAATTAAAGCCTATTATTCTTGTCTTTGATTTGTGCTTCCACAAATTAGAAAGTGAATTGTTGCATTCATTTTGATGCTTCGGGGATAGTTAACACCTTACTTTTAATTAAACTTTCTATCTTTTCTTGTCCCCTTATTTTTCTTCAGTAAGCTCTTTTGTCTTGATTGATTGTGACAAATCATTGCAGAGACTTTCTGTTAGTGTCAGCTGGTACATCTGATTATACCTTGACCAAAGACGATGTTGGTTGTTGTTTGACTTTTGTATACATACCAATTAATTTTGAAGGTTTGGTATCGGAGCTGGACACAATCAATTTATCCTTTCTATTTAATTGTCATGTGTTTCAATAACATTGTCATTGGTTTCTCTTTCAGGTCAGGAAGGAAAATCATTGTCAGCAATGTCTCCTGTTGTAACACAAGGTATCGTGATGATTTATTAACAATGTCACCTGTTTTGTGTCATTTCCCATTTTTTTTTTGGCGGGTGTCATTTCCACTTTATTATGCTTTTAGGGAGTGTTTGTTCTAGACATGTGTGTTCATTTTTGCTAATAACGTTTCCTCATAGTGGTTAGTTGTCATTGATAGCATTTCATTGTATCATTAGTAATGTGAGAAGTCAGCTCTTATTCAATAGAGGGAATGTGAGAAGTCAGCTCTTAATTCATAAAACAAAAATATTTTTACTGTGTTTCTTACCTAATTAGGCATGTGTTTAGTTCTTTCCCTTTCTTTTGTTAACGTGATGAAATGTTTGTTGGGGATGATTTTAAGAAATATCATTTCTGCTAATATATACTGGCAATTGGCATATGATTATAATGCTTTGGTCTCAATTTCAGCCCCACCAAAAGTAACGAATGTCAAAATAATCGGGGATCTACGAGAGAATGGAAAAGTCACTGCGACTGGTATTGTAACTGGAGGAACTGAAGGATCTAGTAGAGTTCAGTGGTACAAAACATATTCGTCAACTTTGGATGAAAGCAATCTCGAAGCATTAAGTACTTCTAAAATTGCTAAAGTAGGTGGTTTGCTTTTTTTGGCCACTGGAGTTCTGGTTGTTTCCCATTTAGTTTCAATTATTTTTCCTTGTAAAGGGTACATTTTTCTCCTCTATTCATCAAATTCCATTTTATTGTTTTCTTTTGACCTGGTCAGGCATTCCGCATTCCTCTTGGAGCTGTTGGCTGTTACATTGTTGCAAAATATACACCAATGACTCCTGATGGTGAATCTGGTGAATCAACATTTGTAATATCTGATAGAGCAGTTGAGAGTAGGTTTACTTGTCTCATCACACTCCCCTTTGTTCTTTTTCTGTTATATATTACCAAGTTTATAAAGACATAATCTATTAGTGTGTTTGTGTTGGTGTTGGGAGAGGTCAAACACTCTTTGAGTTCACAGAAAATATTTGTTGCATCGGCATGGGACGTGTTTAGAATGTGGGCCAATGCTAAACCAAACACACCATATATGGACTGATCCCTTGAAGTATCAACATAAGGTTTTTGTCAAAATAAAAATCTATCTGATGTTTGATATAAAAACTTTCTGCATCTTTTTGCAGCTCTTCCCCCTAGCTTGAATTTCTTATCAATTATTGGAGATTACAGTGAGGATGGAATATTGACAGCTTCATATGGATATGTTGGAGGTCATGAAGGAAAAAGTATATACAATTGGTATATTCATGAGGTATGCACACTCATTGAAGTTCCACAAAATATGCTTAATTTATTTTATAAATGTAATGGGAGCATAATTCCCCTACTTGTGTCTATCGAATGGTGGGTAAATTTTATCTATTTCAAATTTTGATTTTCACTTCTTAATACATGAAAGATAGGCTCATTTAGAATTTCAGTGTGCCTTGTTTTTATTTGGTATGTCATGCTAAAAAGACTGTTTGAACATATTTGCGCTTAGGCATGCTTTGGTTATTTCAAAGTGAGGAAAAGCACAATGGCAGTCATAATGAAGCAAGATGGAAAACTTTGAAATGTATGAAACTGATTATAGATTGCCATACCTGTGATGTATGTTATTGTGTGCTGCTGCCAATGTGGACCGTGCATTCCACTATGCCATTTTGATATGGAAAACATTGACAATGTCTGCTGGATATGTTTATTTGTATACTGTCTTTCACTGCCTTTTTTATTTTGGTCTGGGGGCTGTCATTTATGTCAAATAATTGAAATTTTTATTATTGAGTGAAATTACTTTTAATATGTTGAGGAGACGTTTTTGTTTTATTCCTTCATATAGCTTTGGCCATATTTATTGGCAAATAACAAAATGTATTGAGAAATTTTATTAAAAGGTTGGAAAACAGGAGTACTTTGTCCTACTACAAATAAATATAAAAATGCATCATTCCTACCTATGAAAATTGTCCTTCAGATAGAGAACTTAAGGTCTAAATGTCTTCTGAATTTCCAGGTTGAAGGTGATTTTGGTTCTCCGATATCAGAGGTTTCTGGACTTCTGCAATATCGTATTACCAAAGAAGCTATTGGAAAATTCATCTCATTCCAATGTACTCCTGTACGTGATGATGGCATTGTGGGCGACAAAAGAATTTGCATGGGCCAGGAGCGCATTCGACCTGGTAATACCTTTATGTGGGGGACATTTGAATAAAAAATTGTTATATTTTTTTTATCGTTATGTGCAAAAATGAAATTTAATATTAATAACATGTAAGCTAGAATTTCTGATGCGAAAAGTATTTATTCACAGAAAAGTTATAAAAATGGAGAACCATAAAGCTTCCATAAGCTACATTCACATAAAATTTATAAAAATGGAGAATCATGAAGCTTCCATAAGCTACAAAGAAAAAATAATTCAATAAAGAGAAAATACAATCCTTTAACATGTCTGACATAGGAAAAGCTTAAAAAGTCTATTGCAGAAAAAAAGGCTATCCCAATAAAGAGAATATACATATGTCTGACATGAAATTTGCTACAATTTCTGGAATTAGGCATGCAACTCTTAGAATTGAAAGTTGTGCCTAACTCAACCTTACAGAACCGGTGAGGATTATCCTCACTTATAATCATATATTCAAGCCATCTTGCAACCAATGTCAGACTCTTAATACACCCCCTCACGCCCAACACTATTGGGCTTGGTGTACGAATATAAATGGTGGTGACCCGATCAGAAACCTGATAGCAAGTGGCCCAGCAGATCGTGGAGGAAGTTCCGATACCATCTTAAATAGAGAGTTGTAAGGTGAGGATTGCCCTTGCTTATAAACATATATTCAGGTCATCTTAGCAGGTGGCCTAATCGATCATGGAGGAGGTTCTGACTGATACTATCTTAGAATTGAGAGTTGGGCCTAATTCAACCTACAAAACCGACTTATAAGGTGAGGATTAACCTTGCTTATAAACATATATTCATGCCATCTCACAACCGATGTGGAACTCTTAGCATCAACAAAGTTCTTCAGAGAGTGTACAGGCTACAAAAATCGGAGCATTTGCATTAAACAAGGAAAAAACACTTTGAAAAGCTTGAATAGTTTGCATAAAAGTTTCCATGATTCCTTGTAATGCGAAATGAGGTGGTCAATTATTTCTGAGCATTTAAAGATCAATGGAAAATCTGGGGGAAATTATCTGCATTATTTGGATAAGTCAATAGTGTTAATCTTTAGGCTATGTTTGGATGGAGGGTTTTGGAGGGGACGGCTTGCTTTTCTTTTTTAAATTAAGAACACTAAATGTTTTTAAAAATGACTCAAGTGTTATTGAAGTATTATATGATCATTTATCACAATGTTCCTGTAAATTTTCTTAAAATCTCAAAATATATAGATTAGGCCTCAAAAGTCCCCCCCCCCCACTCCATAACCCAACTCCAAAACACACCCTTTAAATCAGAGGTGTTTTTGAGAATTTTCCAGGAGAGTGTAGACTAAATACAGTCTGATGATGAAAACTGACTCTGTATTTAGAGAGTGCTCTGATATTTACAAAACTGCATTATGCATGAGCGACAGCTCTTCTGTCATAACAGAATAAGTTACCTGCCATGTGGTGATTATACTATACAACAGGCTGTATCATCAGCTGCATAATGTGCCTGTGTGCCGTGCACTCACTCTCTATTAAAGGACACACAAAGTAGTATTATAGCACCAATGGCTGGAGAAAAGCCTTGACCATCAGAGGAGCTTAGTAGGTGAAAAATTAATGTGGCAACTAATTTGTAATAAGAAAAAGGTCGAATCAGTTGATGGATAAGTTTAACAAATTAACAAAATAGTTTAGAATAAAGTAAATTATCCATTGAAAAAAGTTTAACAAGCCCACCAAAATATCTCATCTGCACTGAATCATCAACAATAAACATGCTTTGCTTTTAAATCATGCAATTTATTCCTTTTTCTGTATCTGAGATCATCCTGTATTTTTTTATTGTGTTTCTTATGGTGGAGTTGTTTCATGGTGATCAGGAAGCCCGAGATTGCTTTCTTTACACATAGTTGGAAATGCGGTTGAAGGAACAACACTAAGAATTGAAAAAACGTATTGGGGAGGTGAAGAGGGAGATTCAGTTTACCGCTGGCTTAGGGTACTTATTCTATGAACCTTTTGTGTTGTGAAAGTCTTTGTTCAAACATATTATTTTAATTAAACATTTGGTGGACTAACATATTATCTTGCCATTATGTAGACCAGTTCTGATGGTTTCCAAAGTGAAATTATGGGTGCAACCACAGCATCATATATGCCCTCAATTGATGATATTGGTTTCTTTATTTCTGTTTCTTGTGAGCCTGTCCGGAGTGATTGGGCTCGTGGACCCATTGTTCTCTCTGAACAAATTGGACCTATTATACCTGGTACTGATCAGTTCTATTTTCCTTTGTATGCTCTACCAGTTTTATATGGTACATGTAGAATGGAGATTTTTTGAGGCAATTTTAATTTTTTTGCACGTGTGTTGCAATTTAGGTCCGCCAACTTGTCACACTCTAGAAATTCTTGGATCAATGATAGAAGGGCAGCGCTTGAACTTCAATGCTGTGTATAGCGGAGGGTCGGGCTTTTACAATCCAATGTTTATAAATTCATTTCTCCACATTTAGGGCTTTTGATTTTATCATCGTGTTTTCTTCCCCTGACATGGGATTTGTGCTCGCCTTTCAGGGAGAAAGGAGAATGCACCCACGAGTGGTTTAGAGTAAAAGACAATGGTGTTCGAGATAAAATAAGTAGTCAAGGTGAGTTTTTAGAGAAGTGCAATGTTATGTATTCATCTATTATCATCTATTTTTTATTTCATGGAAATCTATTATCATCTATTATAGTATTATATACTTTTTCTTGACAAAAATAATTATAGTTATAATTATATAATAATTATAATTATAAAGTAAGGTTTTCCAATTTTTCAATTTTACGTATTCATTTATTTAATACTATCTTTTTTATATGAATACTTGAAACTGAAGGTTTGTATTTTTCATATATTGAAAGAGGAATATACACTGTATATATACAGATACATGAGTACCCAAATAGGTAATAAGTATCAAATCATAAAACCATAATATCCTAGTCATAAATATAGAGAATATCCTCTCTTTCTTTTCTATACCCACCCTTCTCTTTATTGGCGGTAGTTCAGATGGATGGCATATCTCGGTGACCAAGGAAGGCCATAATCAGTCAGTAGTTTCTTTCTTCCATTCACCAGTTGGAGATGGACTCAGAATGTTTTAACGATCTGCCCGATGGAGAGGGATTCCGAGGACTACGTAGAGATTTAGTAAAGATATCAGCTAGTTTATCTCTAGAGTTGACAAAAGATGTTTTCATGATTCTTGTGAGTATCTTTTCTCTGAGAAAGTGACAGTCATTCTATATGCTTTGTCCTCTCGTGAAAAACTGGATTGTAGGAGAGGTGCAAAGCTGATTGGTTATCACAAACAACTTCCATCGGGCCAATTTCACAAAAATGAAGTTTCTCTAACAAGTGTTTTAATCACAGAAGCTCATATGTGGCATGAGCCATAGCTTGATATTCAGCCTATGTACTCGATCTAGCAACAACAGTTTGCTTTTTGCTTTTCCATGAAATCAAATTTCCACCAATGAAAACACAATAACCTGATGTAGACGGTCTATCCCTAGCAACTCCTGCCCAATCAGCATCAGAATATCCAATAATATTGGTGTTGCCTCTATTAGTAAAAACAAGCCCTTTTCCGGGCGATCCTTTGATGTACTTAAGAATCTGAATAACTGCATTCCAATGATTGTCACAAGGAGAGTTGAGGAACTGACTTACTACACTGACGGGAAAAGATATGTCGGGTCTAGTCATGGTGAGATAATTCAATTTTCCTACAAGTCTCCGGTATCTACCTGGATCAGAATAGGGCTCCCCCTGATTAGGAAGAAGCTTTACATTAGGGTTCATAGGAGTATCAACAGGTTTGCAATCTGTAAGGCCTGTCTCCTCCAAGATATCAAGAGCATATTTTCTTTGAGAGATAGCAATACCGGACTTTGATTGAGCTACCTCAATCCCAAGAAAGTAACGAAGAGGACCCAAGTCCTTGGTCTGAAAGTTTTGAAATAAGTTTTGTTTTAAAGCATTGATACCCTCATTGTCATCACCTGTAATCACAATATCATCAACATAAACCACAAGGTAGATATATTTATTTGATGATGAGCATTTAGTAAAAACGGAGTGATCGGCCTCACAACGAACCATCCCAAGTTGTTGCAAGACTTTGCTAAATCTTCCAAACCATGCCTGAAGTGATTGTTTCAAGCCATAAAGAGACTTACACAATTTGCATACAAGATTACACTCTTTTCGTGGACTCGGCATCGTTCTTTGCAATTTCTGACATGATATTTCAACTGGAAGAGTTGCAAAAAATACCAAATAGTGGTCTGAGTTGCACAGACAGTAAACAAACCCAAAGTTTCAAGGTTGAAAATTGATATAGTGGAAAAACCGACGCGGTAGAGGCGAGAAACAACCAAAACACACCTCAAACCTGAGAGTCAAAAACTGGAAGGGGTCCCAACAGAATTAGGGATGAACAACAAGACCCAAGAAACAAATGCTGCCTAAAATGGAGCAGTGGAAGGTGGCGCGTGGCCCACACGCGCCGGAAATGTGGCCGGAAAGTGGCGGTGCGTGGAGGCGCGTGGCGGCGCTTCTGGCAGCGGGGTTTCAGACAAAGGTGGACAGAGGGATTCTGATCATGTTGGTGGGGCTCGTGTTTCCGTTAGTGTGACGGAAGAACAAAATAGAGACCCAGCCGCCAAGGAAAAAAAAAGTTTCAAGTTTTAACCTAAGCTCTGGATACCAACTTGAAACTGAAGGTTTGTATTTTTCATATATTGAAAGAGGAATATACACTGTATATATACAGATACCTGAGTACCCAAATAGGTAATAAGTATCAAATCATAAAACCATAATATCCTAGTCATAAATATAGAGAATCTCAACATGAATAATTATCGTACATACTAGAATAAAAATAAATAAATTATGTATATACTATACAATTCAATTACAGTCACAATATAAATAAGAAATATATCATTTTGAACTTCTTTTCTATTTTATTTATTCTATCATTTACTTTTAATGTTCATTTCAAATTTACAATCTCAAATTTCTCTTAAATCACTGTTTACTATTGTTACTCTTTTTTATCTTTTTAATTTTCAATTTTAAATTGGTTTGATTTATTTATTTATAACTTCAAACTTTTCCTCCATTTACACATTTGCTTTCATGGTCTCTTATAATGTTTAATTATTCTGTATGTTCTTTGTGTTGTGTCTTAACTCTTTAGTTATTTCTCATGTGATATGACTTTCTTGACACATCTCTATATTGTCCTTTTTTATTATTCTTGTATTGTCATTTAATTTATTTATTTTTTTAACATTGTGTATAGCACACTATAATTATATGTATCTACGTTATAAAACTTTTACACCATATAATTAATATACTAAATACATTTTTCTTACTATTTACAATTAAGAGTCATTACATTTATCATTAAAAATATGTATTTCAAAATGTCATAATTTTTTTTATTTGTACACTAAACTCTTATTTTAGTTGCATAAATTATTAATATATTATAGAACAATAATTAAAAAGAGATTAATTTTATGCACCGACAATTTAACTTTTTCCACACATGCATAAAATCAAATCATACCACGAGTCCACGTTTCGATATTATTTCCCAAAATGTATTGACAAATATCTACATGGAAAAATGAGATTTGATGCATGTGTAAATTAATTTTACACTTACAATGTATATAAATAAATTAAATTATAATTAAAATTATTCTCCTACCTCGATCCTAATTTATACTCCCTCCGGTCTCATATATAAGCAAATTTACAAAAAAACTCTTCCTTTAAGAATAGTGTCTAAATGCATTTAAGTCATACACTTTTCTAATTTTACCCCTATTTTTTGACTTGGAAACTGTTAAAAACATGGGAATGTGAAAAAAGTAGGGATATATTTGGAAAAGTGACATTTATTGTAATGATTAAAGGTTACTTTTGTTTATATTTGAGACTTTCAATTTTTTTATTTTGTTGCTTATATATGAGATGAGACCGAAGGGAGTATATATGTTTTCCCTATATTTTTTAAAGAGTCTAGTGGTGAGAATAACACATTAAGTTTAGAGAAAAGAGATATTATAGGTTTGAACCTGCATCTCATCATACAAAATGTCTGTACAACCTTTTACCATCTGAACTGCACTTATGAGACACCCTATTTTACATTTTGAGGTATATAAATAATGATAATCTATCCAACCAACTATTTACACTAAATAATTGAAATTCATAACTTCAAAATTATTATATTAATGTTATCAACTATTAAAACATGATTTTTTAATGTTTTTGTATATAGTTCTTCATACATCTTTTGGAAAAATTATCATACAAAAGTACTAATATTTTTAAAAATGTGTAAAATTTAATTGATACCCATGCTGACATGTGTCACTACACCAGTTATGGAAAATTTAATGCTTGGTATTTGTGATTAGCAGGTTTTTTGGATTTGACTCTTGACGATGTTGGCGCCTTCATAGAGCTTGTCTACACACCTGTGTGCAAAGATGGAACCAAAGGCAGCCCAAAGAATGTGGCATCTAATATAATTTCTCCTGGTAAGTTTTTTTTGCGCATGAAATTGGAAATATAATGTGAATTTTATGTATCATGGTCCTAATTTTGTAGGTGGAATCCAAGATACAATCAGTGATATCAGTTTTCTGATAATTACTTTAATCAAGTTTTAATATACTTTGACTAATTAATTGTTAATTCAATGGGAAAATCTTTGACAAAATAATATCTTAATTGAAAATAACCATTTATAAGTTGTACTACTTCCATCCCTATATGTAAGACCCTCCTATACAATTTATTTATCCCTTTTTATATGACCCTTTTTGAATTACAAAATTTATTAATTATTTTTTTACAACATTACTCTTAATTAAATATAGAGAATTAAAAGACCAACTATTTCTCTTTCTTATTAATTGAAGGATAATTTCGGAAAGAGTATGTACATTCTTAAAAAATTAATGTAAAAAAGTTTTTTAGTTCTTGTTCTTTGGACAATGTGGTCTTACCTATAGGATGGGTTCAAGTACATGTTCAATCCATTCCCACTACCATCTGAGCGTATTTGGCAAATGATGGAGAAGGATTGGCTTGTTCTCACACACTTACCGGGAGGCTAACAAGTGTGCGGATGCATTGGCGAATATAGGATGTTCCCTAGAGTATAACATTGTGTTTTATGATTGTTGTCCTTCTCAAATTACGGACATGTATAATTTTGATCTGTTGGGGAACTCTACCCCTAGATTGGTTAGCTAGTAATTTTCTTTTTCTTGGGCATTAGCTCTCTTCATTATAAAAAAATAAAAAAGTGTCTCGTTTGCAATATTTCTGTCAAAATAATTATCATTTTAGAATACCAATGAAACATTAATTATCTTTTTCCACTAATATACCCTTATTAATTTATTGTATTTCAACTCGTCTAACTACTCCACTAACTACAATTAATAAGGGTGTTTTAGTAAATGAAAAAATCTATTTTATCATTAAAATCAACACGACTAATCGTTTTTTTAATAACCGCGCACAATCCAAATAGGACACTTTTTATGAGGAAGGATTAATCTTTAATAAATGAGTTGCTGAATATCATCAGACTCCTGGAATTTTAATTATATTTTAATAAATAGTTGTTTTGTGCAACTGTAGTGCTAAGTACACTGAGTACTCTATCATACTTTTGGCGAGCTCTTTTAGTATATACATCAATGTTTGAAAGTTCTGAATGAAGTCATCTGTGCCTATATATCCTGGATAATGGCTCAGTTTTATTCGTTGTTGCTTTGTATATGTGTGTGTGTATCAATTCTATAATATTGTGTCATGGTTATATACACCCCTAGTCTAATTTATTTGTTATTTTATCTTCTGTGCTCAGCGGATCCTAAGGGAATAGAGCTCAAAATACCAGACTGTTGCGAAGGCAGGCAGGTTACCCCATTGAGAATATATTTTGGTGGACATGAAGGAGTTGGAGAATATATTTGGTACCGGACAAAGATTAAGCTTGAAGGATCTGCACTACTAAATATATCTAGTGCTTCTGACATCGTGATGTGCGGGACAGAGCAGTATGTACCAACATATTTTATTGTATTGTAATTATTATATGATAGATCATATCTACATGAAATTGAAGATTATGTGATTATTTTCCTTGTTATGGCAGAACATATAAACCAACTGTTGAAGATGTTGGATATTTTTTGGCCTTGTATTGGGTACCAACTCGTGTGGATAGCACTTGTGGGGAGCCATTGGTTGCAATTTGCAGCACCCCAGTTTCCCCTGGTATCATTGTAGCTCTCAGCTTGAAGCTTTTTTTTAGTTTTCTCAGATGTAGAGTGTGGTATTTAGCTCATTTTATTGTCTTACTCCTATAATAATTTGCAGCACCTCCAGTAGTTGCGAACGTACGCGTGAAAGAATTGTCTTTGGGAATCTATTCTGGTGAAGGCGAATATTTTGGTGGATATGAAGGAGAAAGCCTTCTTAGCTGGCACAGAGTAAATGGTGAGGGGATCGTTGAACCGATTACTGGGGCAAATTCTAGAAGCTACACAGTTACTGATTCAGATTACACTTGTCGTTTGTTGTTTGGGTAATGTTTCTATATTATTCTTTAGCTTTTCATTTTTTACCATGAAGAATGTGAATGATATACCATGACAAACATAGCAGCTTGTTTAAACTCAGCTTCAGAATGTGAAAGAAGAGATAGGTTTTTATGTTATTTCTCCATCATTTCAGATTTGGAAAACTTTTGAGCAAATTTATTTTGAATGTTCTTTATATTAGATATTTTTAGTTCAAATCCACCTTTTAAAATTTCAATTGCAAGCGTAAAATATCATAATTTTGTCCTCATGTACAATGGTCAGTAAATGATTCACAATTTCAACATATGTTGGTCCAGTTGGGAGGATTCAACTCATCCCAGAAGGATGCGAGTTCGAATCCCATAACGTCTCTAAAATGATCATGCAGCAAATGTAATAACTAATTTTATTTTGCTAGGGATAAATTTGAATTATAGATGCTACCTAAAATTCGATTTCCTAATTTGTTTATTAATGCAGGCTTCGGCTTGTACTATTTTTATGGACTAGTGCATGACCTAATCATTTGCATAAAGAGGTTGTTATGATAGTATTGTATCACATCATCATGTGTCACATCAACCAAATATCAATTGGGAGGCTCCTCTCTATTACACCTTTTACACCTAAACCGTGTAAATTCAACAAGATAAACAATTAAGATGTATTTTATTCATAATATCCTGTTGGTACTTGTTGAGGGTCTCAGATCAATTAAAGATAGGGCCTACTTACTGCATATAAGGCTTGAACAGTCCTCTTACAAGTTAGTTTTATGAGGTTGAGTTATGCCCAATACAAAGTCTAAGATGGTATTGGAGAGTATCATAATCTGTTATTGGGTCATCCGTATTATCTATTTACCAAGTCCAGTCACACTAAGCGTAAGGGGTGTATTGGAAAAAAAATCGGGTCCCACCATGATTATTGTGCCTACTGCCTAATAATTGCTTATAAAATCTTGGACACTCATCCTAAAATACTCTATGGTATAAGAGCCTGGTTTGATCTCTTACTGGGCTGGGATTTCTATTATTCCACCGACATTTTTCCATGTTCTAGTATCCCATTAGGGGGTGTATTTCTATTTTATTTATTCCACCTGTATCAATCAACGCTTATGATGTTTAATCCTAAGTGCGAGAAGGTGCATTGAAATTCGTACATCAAGTAGAGATAAGATCTAGGTAGTGCATATAAGACTTTGGGAGCTATCAACTTACTAGTTGATTTTGTGTGCTTGAGTTAGGACTGGAGCCCAAATTCTATGATGGGCTAATTTTTCTCTCTTTTTTCAGATATACTCCAGTTCGTTCAGATTCAGTTGTAGGTGAACTCAGGTTATCAGATCCAACTGACATTCTTTTCCCAGGTAACCATTGTGCAAATGTGATTTTCTAAGTTTGGATTTATTTTTGAATAGTAAAGCACTTTATTGTTCAAAATTTAAATTTGCTCTTGGTAAGTAATTCGGGTTCTTGCATTGCCCTCTAGAGCTTCCATATGCGGAGATGCTTGCTCTGACAGGAAAGGCAGTTGAAGGTGACATACTTACAGCTGTTGAAGTGATTCCAAATAGGGAGATGCAGCAACATGTCTGGAGCAAGTACAAGAAAGACATAAGATACCAATGGTATGGTCTTGTACTTCACATTGATGATAATTCTCATTAAATTTACACTGTATAATAGCTGGTCACTACTACTATCTGAATAATTACGTTTTTCATATGGGCTCACATATTTATTTTCTCACAAATTTATTTATATATTAGGTAATAAATACATCATAATAGATACAAAAAAAAAAAATTGAATGAAAAGATCATTTCTAAATATACAAAGGCTCCAATGCAACTTGGATTAGTTTTTTATTTAAGAATGATAATTCACATACATTGTCTTTCATTGTAACATATATTTCGCAATATATTCATTAGAGGAGCATTGATTGTATCAGTAAACAAATACCATACACCAGTAACATGCCAAGGTGGCTTTCAGATGTGATTAGATGAAAAATATATTTGTGGTGGTAATTTTTTTCCATATATGGTTTAAAATTTCTTACTAAGTAAATGTTATATTTGTGGTGTATTTATTTCTATATTAAGAAGAGAACAATAGTTGCAAACTTGCATTGATTTTAATCAAAACCATTATTTGTATTCCATCAATGTCATTGCAGGTTTTGTTCATCAGAAGTGGGAGACACTTTTTCATATGAGCCATTACCCAATCAAAATTCTTGCTCCTATAGGGTGCGGTTGGAGGATATTGGCCGTTGTTTGAAATGTGAATGTGTTGTAACTGATGTGTTTGGAAGGTCGAGTGAGGTGGTATACATAGAGACAACGCCTGTATTACCAGGTGATTGCTTTGATTACAGAAGCATACATGCTTTACCATTATATCTGTTTTGCATATTGTACAAAAAATATGGTTTCCATATTTAGTTAGGTTGCGGCTGTGCATGAGATGATTAGAATTAGAGAAAATAAGTTGTGTACAGAAAAGAAGTTAGGCATCTATCTTTTCTGAAAGGAAACACACAATGGATTTACCATTTGAATATTGAAATGGAGTTGACTCATTTTTATTTTTTTTGAAAAAATTGTAGTTCTTGTGTAAGTTGCGTTATCTAATTCAATAGTGTTTTAACATTATAACCATTTCGTTTTCTTTTATGATTGATTCTTCCTTGTATTTTTTTCATGATTTCTGCCTTGCTCTAAGTATTATACATGCATTCTTAGGGATTCCTAGAATACACAAGCTTGAGATTGAGGGAAGGGGATTCCATACCAATCTCTATGCTGTTCGTGGCAATTATAGTGGTGGGAAGGAAGGCAAAAGTAGAGTCCAATGGCTTAGATCAATGGTTGGAAGTCCTGATCTGATCTCTATACCAGGTATGCTAAATCTTTTTGCTCATTAAAAATGATTAGTGTTTCCAGTTAACATTGTAGAGAGAAGTATTATGATTGAATTTCAATATACACAAACCAGTTTATTAGAAAAACGCATCCAGAATAGATTCAACGTGAGCAAATCAGACTAGCCAACACGCACCAAAATCGGAGGACTACACAGGTCTTTTGGGCATGAAATGGATTAAAATGTTTTTAGTCCCACAAAATAGGATAACTATTTCTTTTGGTCCCCCTCCGTGCTCTTTATGAATCACATGGGTATGGGTTAAGTAAACTTATTTAAGCCTTTCGAAAATTTTCCATTTCCTGCTATTTGATTATTGGAATTTGGAAGAGGACAAAGGATCAAAGGTGACATCACTTTGTTTTGAGAATATTTGGTTATATGTTAGTGAATTCCATGATTCATCAATGACGAAAAAGCTGAAATAATAAATCTGTTTAACGTGGTATTCTTAATAATTTGAAAGAAGCAGATTCTGAAAAAATTATTAGTACTGCAATGAAGCTAAATAGACAACTTTATACCATAGCAGTGGCAAAAGTAGATAATTGTTCTTGTAAATTCTGTCTTTTAACTCCATTAACTATTAATATTAGACAATAGAAATGGAAAACTGTAAAATGCTGTTAATGAATTTTCGAGTAATCATCTGTGTTGCACTTATACGGACTAATCTAGTTGTAAATATATGCACATGTGGCAGCCCCTAAGTTGTATCTGTGCTTTCTGGATAAACTTCATGAATAATATTCTCATTTGTTGTGTCTACGCTGATCGAACTTCTTTTTTTATTAAATTTCAGGAGAAACAGGCAGAATGTATGAAGCAAACGTTGATGATGTAGGCTATAGGTTGGTGGCCATCTACACTCCTGTAAGAGAGGATGGAGTAGAGGGCCAGTCAGTTTCTGTATCCACAGATCCAATTGCAGTTGGTAAGTTAAAATTCTTTAACTAAATGATAACATGGTTTTATGTGTAGGTAAATTGTCTTTTGACATTATATAGTACTTGGGTTGGATGAGATGTCAAACATTTGTTGGTTGCTAGTTTTTTATGTGTTCGAATTCATTAATACAACTAACACACACTATGTATTTGACAATATACATTGATCTGTGATCCTGCATGAGGTAGCCAACCCCTAAAACACCTGGGTGGCATAACATGGTTTGCTGTTAAAGGAAAGTATTATACATATATAAATTTTTTACAATATAAAATGGCTTAAAATGAAAGACATGCTTATAATTAATAGCAATGAGAACATATGAATGAAATGAAACCATTGATTGAATTAATGGATAAAGTCATAGGCTCATAGCATGCTAGATATGTAAATAGAGATCAAAATGACTTGGAAGAAAATAATTGTGAAGTGTGAATGTGCTATGATATAGGGACAGTTAAGGAGGTTAAGTTGTCAGAGGAGATATCTTATACAAATTGGATAAATAAGAAGAGAGGGTGGCCATTATGTATATTAGAGGCTCTGTGAATGGAGTAATTCTTTGTAGAAGGGGAAAACAATTGGAGTAGAGTTCTCTCATATTTTAATTCATTGATTCAATAAAATTTCTTTCTTGTCCGATGTTTCTATCACATTTAAAGAAAATCGAATTTGACTATGTATTCAGTTTCTCGATTAGACAGCTGGAATAAGAGAATCCATATCTAGGGGTCATAATCCTAGTGTTTGAGATATGGAAATTCATAATCTTTTATTGTAATCGCAAACTTTTCAAAATTTAATGGTGTGTTCTGTTCTGTGCATGCCCTTTCATATTTCTCTATTATCTAATGTGTTTTGAAGTTTTCCCTTATGATTCACGGACAGTTAGGAATTATTTTCAGTGTAAGTGTTTGCCAAACCAGGCTCTAAAACAATGGCTTTCTTTACTATATTAATCATTATTGTAAGGTCTTTACATGCCATTTATTGTTTAAAAAGAAAGTTTCCATCTTTAAATATAGGAGTTATATCTGACATTTTATTCCATGCAGAGCCTGATGTTCTTAAAGAAGTGAAGCAGAACCTTGACCTGGGATCGGTGAAATTTGAGGTAGGTTATATCTATTCGACATAAGGTGAGGCCATGCATTTAGTTAAATACTCCTGGTTCTGTTGGTGTTATGGTGTCTTAAGGAAGCATTCAAGAATTCACAAAAGACTATGACATGTTAAAACCATATTGTTAAGTATCTGAAATGCTAAACTCTTATTTTAGGGATATAATGATTGAGTAGTCTTTTGCTTTGGAGCACGAGTCTCTTATTTCTCATTTCTAGTTGTTATTTATGAATAATGTAATACAATATCTTATGAGCGGCGCGGCCCTCCGCACCACCCTGGTCCGGTTCGGCGCCGCCGTTATCGGTTGTTTTTTGGGTTTTGGTGGTCGCTTCTCTTTGCTTTATTTTGGTGTTGCTCCGTCTTGGTATTTCTCTCGGCTCTCCGCTGTCTTGCTGCAGCTTTCAATCGGGGTGTTGGGTATTTGTGGTGGTGGTGGCCACAGATCTGGGTTTGGGTTTTGTTTCAAGGTGATGGGTTTAGTTTCAGGGTGGTTTCATGTTTGTGACAGATCTGGGTCTTGTTTTTGTTTCATGGCGTGATCTGCTGTTTAGTGGTGGTGGTTGGTTGTTGGAATTGGGTGATAGGTGTTTGTTGCTCCGGCGACAGTTTCGGTGGTGGTTTGCTGCTCCGGAGACGGTTCACAGTGACGGTTGGGTGATAGGTTTCCTGTTTGTTGCTCCAGCGACAGTTTACGGTGACGGTTGTTTTGGTGGTTATTCATTGCTCAGGCGACGGTTCTGGTGGTGCTGCTTTGCTCCGGCGGCGGTTTTAGTGCTTCTGTTTAGGTGGTGGTTGTTGGCCGGTAGTTGTTTGATTCTGTGAGTTTTTGTTTCGGGGTGGTTGCAGCCGTTTGTTGGTAGCAACTCTTTTGTTATTTTGGTGCGGTTCAAGAATGTTTTCTCTCGTCATAAGCCTTCTCCGTTCGCCACACAATCAGATTGCAAATGTAGACTCTTTGCCTAGACCAGTGATTTCTAGCGGCCTCCATCGAGCTGGTTCTCTTGGTAGGTTGCAGTTTGCTCAGATTTGTATGGACTGTGTTTGGTTGTCGGCGTTGTCTTTTTGTGCGGGAGAGTTTTTGTTTCTGCTTCAGTTCAACATCGATTTGGCCAGGCGATGGAGTTTGATTGTGTAGGATGTTACTGTGTCCTTGATTTTAATTGGTGTTGTTGGATTATGTATATTGTTACTGTGTCATTGATTTGAATTGGTGTTGTTGTTATGCTGCATTTATTTGCAGTTTTGTACTCTTTTTCGCCATTTGTATGTCTTATACTTATGGTTGAGTTATATAATATATTTGCTAATTCAAAAAAAATAAAAAAATCTTATGTCTGTTTGCTTTGCATCTCAGATATGGTTTGCCTCAATTTTTTGTGCCGTACTTCTTTTGCTTCTCCTTAACCTTCAAATGCATTTGCAAATATTAAGTAAAATTACTTACAAATTACAATAGACCCATAATGGGTTTGATTTTTTCTTAGATATTGCATTGGAAAATGCTATGTAGCATCAAGTTTATCTTTTTCCTCCTGTAATTTTTACCCTTCATAGGCTAAGCTCTTTGCTTGTCCTCTGTGGCAGGTATTGTGTGACAAAGACCAAACTTCGAGAAAGGTATTTTTAATAATAGTCTTCTGATGTTTGCATTTGGAATTGGAATATATTCATTTAAAAAGTTGTGGAAAAGCAAAAAGCACTAGTTCTATTTTTTACATGATAATTTATATTCAGATTTCATCGGTGGGCACATATGAGAGACGAATACTTGAGATTAACAAGAAAAGGGTAAAGGTGGTAAAACCTGCCACCAAGACTTCTTTTCCAACTACAGAAATTCGTGGTAGTTATGCCCCTCCATTTCATGTAAGTATGGGTGACATGAAATACATTTTCTCTCATCTCTTTGCAGATTATTGTATCCTTGATTTACTTGTGTTGATCTTTGAATGTATCAGGTGGAGCTTTTCAGGAATGATCAACACCGTCTAAAAATAGTAGTGGACAGTGAGAATGAAGCTGACTTGATGGTGCAGTCCCGACACATTCGGGATGTTATCGTTCTTGTGATTAGAGGACTTGCTCAACGATTCAACAGCACTTCCCTCAATTCCCTTCTCAAGATAGAGACATGATTTATTTTTATTGAAACATTGTATAGTCGTATTCTATTTGGGAAACCAAGTTTCTGAAACCAGTTATCTCAAGGTTTGCTTGTCCTATTTTGAAATGAGGTTTGCCTGTCCTGAGTGCAGAGTATTGTTGTTTTCAGAGAAAAGTTATTGATGCCATAATTATTTCAGGCCATTAATCATTGGAGTTGTTTGTAACATGAGATAATTATCATTTACGAGTTTCACATTAAGAATTGCCTGCATATTTGGCCGTTTATGAATGGTATACAATTGAGACACGAGTAAGGTTTGTTCAGTTGTTGGTATTAAAACTGAATCGAGCAAATATATTCTAAGTATAATTTTCATTTGGAACTGACCTGACTTGAGACTAATTTAGAGTTGCTCTTATTAGCTGAGAAGTGAAATATGTCCATATCCTACGCCAATATCATGCCTGCAATGAGGACTTAAGTAGCGGACAGCAAAATAATGAGTAATTTTTAGTAATTATGCACCTGTCGTCCGCTACTTAAATAGTGAATCAATCAGTGGTCAAGACCTCTTGTACCAATCAAAGGCCTGCCAAGTAGCCAATTTTAATTGGCCATTTGTGCAGCCAAAATGGCTTATATATGGAGAGCTTCAGCCTTCTGAGGTTTCACACCTCTTTTTCTCTTCTCTTTCATTTTTTTTTTTTGTAATGTTAGTTTGATTAGATTTTGCTATTTTGTGTGTAAACGGGACCAAATAAGCTAGCTTATAGGTTTTAGCTTATAAGCTAAAAGTTAAAAGTTCTGTTTGGTAACAGTTTTTAAAAAAGAGCTTATAACTTATTTTATTAGGTTATAGCTTATGAACTTATAGTTTATTATATTTTCTTCCAATTTTTCTCCTATGATCTTACTTGAAAAAAAAATTAAATATTAGTTAAACATATCATTTTTTGTCATTTCATACTTATAAGCTAGTCCAACCACTAATTTTACCAAACACTACAAATTCATTCAACTAGCTTATTCGCTATAAGCTAAAAGCTAACTTATCAGCTATCCGCTATTTTTTACCAAACAGAGCCAAAGTCTGTCCTTGGTTAGGCATAATGATTCACATGATTCCCTTTAAAAAGGTTGTTTGGGATCGTTATACTAATAAACCTGAGACTTTTGTGTCCAAATTTCAGTACGGTATGATTAATCGAAATGTCCATGTCATTTAAAGTGGAAAGAATTGTTGGAACAAAGTGGGTCTGACATAAGTCTCCAAGTGGTAATTAATTTTGATGATAACAAAGTGTTAAAATAGAATTGATATTACTAATAATTATTCTAGTGTGCAGAATTATAAGTTAAAATTCAATCAGAAGCACTACGAACAAAAGCAGAGATCCAAGCTAAGAAGCTTTGAAAGGTATAATATTGCTGCGTACCTTAAAATATAATATTATTATGTCCTTTGTTCACTACTTTTTTGGTAATACAATTGGTATGACATTGTTTATGTACGTACCTTAAAATATTTCCATGTATAATTTTCTTTGTCTTTGACTGTTTGTTATGTCTATTGTCCTTGTGTTGGGACTGGTTGAAAGTAATTCGGTACCAAAATGGCCTATTTTGTGATGCTGGAGATTATTACAGGTACCGGCATATTAAAGAAAAAAAAGCAAGCATACCACTTCGGTTTTAAGAAGCAACCGACGTGGAATCTCCACTTTCCACTTCGGTGTTAATTTTAA
Source organism: Trifolium repens (assembly GCA_030408175.1). Lineage (NCBI taxonomy): Eukaryota > Viridiplantae > Streptophyta > Magnoliopsida > Fabales > Fabaceae > Trifolium > Trifolium repens. The sequence goes on along the minus strand of CP125838.1, from coordinate 33,575,594 downwards.
CCGACGCGGAATCCCAAGTTTTTTTTTAATTAAAAAATATTGTAATAGACATTTTACGTCTAATATAGACACGCACCCGAAGTGGAATCCCTACTTTCCACTTCGGCAGGGACCCGACGTGGAATCCCTTCACTTACAACGTCCATTGTCTTTACGTCGGATCTGGAACCTGACTTGGAATGTGGTTTTCACCCGAAGTGGAATCTACAATCTGTACTAGTGTAGCTTACATCTTCACAAGGAATGATGGAACTGATATGATATCTTGGCCTCATAGGCATTTTATCTTCTTCATGCTATAGAAGGTAAAAATCAATCTAGTTGCTTGTCTATTTGACCATCTCTGCTCTTGCATCACTGAAGGACATCATAAGAAAAGAGCCGTGATTCATCACCCGAGATTGATCTCTGAACTTCTAAGACATACAAGATTAATTGAGATTCTGAAGAAGGGCACTCCTGAGAAGCTGAGAGTCTACAACCCTTAAAAATTTGATGCTCAAAATCTTCTCAACATATGAGCTTGATTGAAGGACCAATGATCTACCCCACTGAGCTCAAAATCAAGAAGTAGTCTCTTGAGAAAATCATTGAAACACATGTTCATGAACCACATCTGTTAGGACACGTTTTTGAATCACAAATTCTTGAAAAATCTCTTGAACATCACTCAAGAAACCCATCTCCCTACCCTTGATACAAATGCTTCTACTATTTTCAATCTAGAGCGTAATATACCTTTATCACCCATTTCTATTGAAACTCTATCTCCAGATCCCTCACCGATTGCATCTGATGCATTAATCATTCATCCTCAATTTCAACCTTTGACCATGGATGAGATCATGATTCCTTCATATCTCATTCTTCCCATTATTGAGAAGTTAACCAAAAACTCGGTTGATATTGAGAGTTCTTCTGAATTAATCCCTCGTTCTGAGCTTAACAAGATTCAAATCAAACCTCTTAGACGCCTCAAACCTTCACCAAAACCTGTACCCTTAGCCTACAAAAAGCCTCACCAATTCTTTAATAGAAACTCTGAACCTATTCTTGAGCTTCTGCAAATGCTTTTCATATTAGTCTTAAGAGTATGGAAAAATATGCTTTGATCTTTCCATCCGATATAGCTGCTGAAGCAGATGCTCTGAAGGCTAGGGTGTGTGATGCAATTGATTCTCTCAGTGTTCACGTACAAGAGAAGACAAAGGGTAAAGGCATGCATGTTCTAAGAAACTTAATGGATATAGCTGCAAAGGGGAATCCTCCAAGACTCACAAACTTTGCAGGATTAGACTTTGATGAACAGGCCATTGTCTATTTGGTTGGTATAAGAATTGACGAAGGTTTGACAAGTATTGAAGAAGAATTTATAAGAGCTAAACAAGAGCAAACTGCCAAAGAGCTGGAAGATATGAGGTTGACAGAAGAGTAAGCACAAGAAACCATTTTGGATCAAGATACTGTCATGACTGAACAAGAGATCGAACCAGAGTCTAATAAGGGGAAGCAGCCTATTCAAGATACTACTCCTCATGTCTCTCCTATCAGAAATCAAATGGAGTTTGGAACTAGCTTTAGAAGCTTCGATCCTGAGATAAGAGAAATACTTGATCTACAACAAGCTCAGATAGCCTCTCTTACAGAATCAAAATAGAGAACTCAAGCTCAGATAGCTACTCTTATAGAATCTGATCAGAAGAAAGAACAAACCATGGCTCAGATTCTCAACATGCTATGTGATATTCAGAAGCGGTTACCAAACCCATAGTTGTTTATGTTTGAGCACTTTTATTTCGTTATCTTGATCATTCAATTTTGTAATCTTCTTTTGGATAATTTTACCTTATGTTATTTCTACGTTTCTCTTAAGTGCTTATTTTCTTTATCTATGTGTGTTTATTGTTTGTTTGTTTGTTATTTTTTTTGCTCAAAGTCTTAAACGTAAACTATATAATCTACATTCAAACAAATTGATAAATAAGCAAGACGTTATTTTTATTAAAACTGCAAAGTCTATTATTACATAAAATCCTAAGAAGTTATTTTGATTCTACATCAGACTTTGACTCTGAATCTTCCTTCTTAGACTCTTCAGTCTCTGGGGATTCTTTTTCAGCCTCTGATGATGACTTCGAAGAGTCTGCGCACTCCTTCTCAGGATCATATGTTCTGATAAACTCTGCATAGTCAGAATCTGTGTCATCAGACTCTAAAGTCAGAACCTATTGCTTGACCTTCAACTTTGATTGTTTGTTCTGCCTTAAGCGAGATCCATATGCTTCTTCTTCCATTTCTTGGACTCTGAAGATGTTGTAGCTTTCTTCGTCGTTGCTTTTGGCTGAGATTTCTTTTCCTTTGATTATTCGGTGTGAATAAAATGAGAAGGATAGTCTCCTTTTATAGTACTTACAAACACTCTTGTCACCTGGAATTCAACAAGGCTCATTAAATTGAACATAGTTGTAACCACTTTTTGACTTGAATGCGTTGTAACTTGCGTCTTTGACCTTGATTTTCCTTTCTTTTTGTTCTTTTTGATTAATGACAAAAGGGAGAGTAAGAATATCATTAAAATTGATAATAAATGATTCTTAATATTGCGCTATACCTAAAACTGTTATGTTTATTCATTAAGAATCATCTCTCATCCCTTCTCGTTGATTTCATTAAATTCTGAACGTTATTGAAAGGGGAGAAAATTTTAATTTGAACTAAGTTTTATAGATAATATAAGAGAAAATTGCAAGCCTTCTTTGACCATTATCAGACTTAGGGGGAGAGCTTGCAAACCTCTACCTCTGAGAGTCAAATATGAAAATTTATTTCAAGTTAATAAATTAACTCTTAAACTGATTTTAGTTAATTATGGATAAGACTTAGGGGGAGATTCCAAACCTAACCCTATGAACTATCAGACTCAGGGGGAGATTGCAATCCCAGAAACCTGATGTCAACATGATTAATTAAATCATCAACAATTGAATTTTAATGTTTTTGTTTGTCATCTTCAAAAAGGGGAAGATTGTTGGAACAAATTGGGTCTGACATAATTCTCCAAGTGGAAATTAATTTTGATGAAAACAAAGGGTTAAAATTACAATTGGTGTTACTAATAATTGTTCTATTGTGCATAATTATAAGTTAAAATTCAATTAGAAGCACTACGAACAAAAGAAGAGAAGCCAAGCTAAGAAGATCTGAAAGTCATCAGAAGACCATCAGAAGCTAAAATGCTCAAGCTCTGAAGAACGTAGTTCTGAAGCTTTAAGCCAGACTCTGAAGACCTAAGAGGCTCGATGATCAGAAGCTGGAGAAAAAAGAATTTACGTCACTCAAGAACTGACAAGACCCGAATCAATCATTAAAGAATTAACTATAGAAGGTCTCTGTCATGGTTAAGGAAAAGAATATTCGTTTGGATAACGTTATTCTTATCCATATGTGGAGTGTATTGAGGATTGTACTATCATACTATTATTACTCAAAATGGTTGAGTAATATTAAAAAACGCAAGGTAGTGGAATTGGATTTCTACCTATAGAAGGCAATTCATAGCTCTCAAATAGTACGATTCAACAGCTGGCATCTTATCTCTCTGCAACAGTCATCTCCAATCATCCTCTGTAAATAGAAGACCTCATTGGAAGAAATGACTATTGTTCTATAATATTGCGCTAAGAGTATGAAGTTCTGACACTCAAAATAAATCTGTCTTTCATTGTTTTTGTGTAATTTTGCTGTATTTTGTAAACACCTCTGATAGTATATCAAGTGTGTGATAACTTTCATTCATATTGTAAGTTTGAGAAGTCTCTTGTCAATTGTAACTTGAGCATTTGAGAAGTCTTTTGGAAGTGTGCTTGAACATTTGTAATATGGTGAGATTATAGTGAAATCCCTTGGAAGTGCAAGGGGACTTGACTACTCTTGATTTGTGAGGGGAACCAGTATAAATTTTCTTGTGTCTTTCTCTCCCTTTCTCTCTCATACTCTGTTTTATGTTTATACCCGCCGCAATACTCTTAAAGTTTGAGAAAAAAGTTTTAATACCTAAAACACAATTCAACCCCCCCTTCTTGTGTTTTTTCACACCTTCAAGAGCTACTGTAATAATATTATCATCTCCTAGTAACACCCTCTAATTCCCTTTGATTTTATTTGTTAAAAATCAGATAATTTATTTTTAGAAGAGTGTTATTCTATCTCAACATCTATCATATGGAAATTATAAAGTAGTGGAAAATAAAAACATTAAGACAACCGGTCATAAGAAAATTAAATTGTTCTCGAATTCTATATATAAAGGAGATTTGTCAAAGAAAAATACCTTTTCATTTTCTAAGTCTACCATTAAGTAGATGTTGGCTTCTTCATCTTCTTTTGTTTCAAAATCATCATCATGATCATCCCAAGTGGCCAACATTGACTTTTTACTAAAAGGAAATTTTCTACGGGTTTTATTTAATGACATTCAGATTTGTAATGTCCTGGCTTGTCGTATCCAAAGTATGTAACTTGACTTTTATCAAAATCATTTTTTGGATTATGTTTTCTTATAGAGAAGTTCTTTTTAATTTGATCTCTTCTTCTCATCATTCTTTGAATTTTACTTGAGATAAGAGCTAATTCTCCTTCCGCTTCTTCTTGAGTTGATTCAATATCCTCAGTTTAAGTTTTTAGTAAACATAAGACATTTCTTTCTACATGGGAAGCTGATGACAGAAATTTTTATGGTATTTTTAGTAGTAAAACAACCAACACAGATCCAAATACGAAGGAAAACCTACAAAAGCAGAGAAAAGCATCAAGACAAGGTCCAAGATGCCAAAAGACAAGAAAAAGCCTAAAAAATGAAGAAATTGAGCATTCCATCGCAGCACGATGGCTCCCATCGTGCCACGATGGGAGCTGCTTGTTTGCCAAGAAAACAGAAGAAATAAATCTGAAAAATATTTGTACATCGCAGCATGATGGAATATATCGCAGCACGATGACTTAACTTGGCGACCAAGCTGATGAAATGTACATGATCAGTTATGAAATTGAACTGAATCTTCACATCGTACTGCGATAGACCTATCGCAATACGATGCCTTGTTGAGGCCCATTCGAAAACTATAAATAGAGCCCTCATGTCATTGTTTTATTCATTCAGAAATAGTAGAACATTTTCTACTATAAGGAGAGGTTCAGAGGAGCTCCATTGGGCATAGTTTTCTCTCCTTACGGGAAAACTAACTCAGCAAGGTATGTTTACTTTAGGCTTTTATGTTTAGGTTATAATTCTTTTATTGTAATTTAAATATGTAGTCTTTTGTAATAGATGCCTTAGGTTGTGGTGGAGACGATGAACTCCCCTATGAATATTTGGAGTGTGTGGTTGAGTCTCAAGTTATAATAAATGTTATTCAGTATTATGTTATTTACTTTCTTGCACTTTAATAACGTATTCTCGTAATATGGCCGGATAAGTGGGAGCGCTCATAGAATCTATATTAGGAATAAAACTAATATTCGTCCGGAACTAGTAGTAAATAATGCTAGGTGTATAGAGACGGTAACGTCCTGAACTAGTTGTGAACTGAGCAATTAGAGGAGGAATCATGAACTAGGTGTAAACTGAGCACTTAGAAGATGAACAACCCGATACTAGGACCTAGAGGCATTGGATGGGTGAAGGTAATAATGCATGTGTAACAAACAACTCTCAAATTAATTAAGGTATGTGACACATCGAGGTTAGGCTCTTGTAGGTACCTTGGTTATTATCGTAGGGAAACTTTAATATACATAGAGTAACAGTAAGGTGTTACTACAACAAAGGAAAAGTCACCGCCGAACAATAATCTGATTAACTATGTTATACACCGATCATGCCAAATAGGAAGAAGGGAGTAAGTCCAACCACCATACCTATCCTCTGAAAACATCAATCAGGAGAAACAAGTTGTAAAATCACCTCTGAAGACCAATTTTTTCCTCAGGAAGAAAGCGCAAAATAGAAAGACATGCACGAATATTAGTTTGGAGTGAGATCATTGCGTTCTATGACACTACAACGGTAAATTAGTCGTCAACCGAATAGTTGAGGATATGGTGAAACAAACCAAGTTTTGCCCGACAAGTAATTAATGGAGTAGATGGCCAGTGCTTCAAGCTGGAACAAAGAAGCACAGATAGAGAGACATGCGAACCTATCCTCTGTAGTGGAGGAAATGCCTCAAGCTAATGAGAGGCTACACAGGCCCTGCTTGGGAGGCAACCCAAGGATAAGTATTTAAGTATTTTCAATTCAGTAATTTCAATTCAGTATTTTCAATTCAGTTTTTCAATTCAATAATGTATGCCTAGAATTCCGCATGTCATCTTCATCTGTCAACAACCCTTATTCAAACTTATAAAAAAATTAAATAACTGCTTGCTGTTTATTATCTAGTGCATGACTAACTGTTATAGGTAAGATTGCGGCGATATAAGTTATAAATCTTGATGAGACGAATTTCACACCTTCATACATAAAAACCAAAGGTGATTGCTCCGAAGTGCGAAGTTCGGGAGACAGAGAGACGAGTGATGAAGCTGATGTCTGTAAGACAAGTGTTCAACTTCAGATACCTAAGCCATGTGAGGATTTGAGCCAAATATTTCCAAACAGTATTACCACTTTCTTTCGAATTACTATGAGAGTACCGTGCACTTGTTTATTTTCTAGAACTTGCTCTAATTCTCTACTGGCTGGTTAGTTTGATATTATATGCATTGAGGAAATTGTTTGTTATAACCCAGAGCCTTTTCAAGCCACCCATATTATTATTATATCCTTTGCTAGCCAATTTTGAGCCGTAAAAATATATATCCTTTTTGTTTCGGTGACAAACCAGATACAAGCCTATAGACCAGAAAAACAAAGAAATTACCCTCCTTGGAGTTAGGTAATAGTTCTCAAAGTCTTGGCAACAAAATAAGTTTGGGGTTGCTCATGGAACTAGAAACGTTTAAGTATGGGGTGGGTATACGGAGAACTATCACTACAAAAAAGAAAAAAATAAAAGGAAAGAGACGGGAAAACATCAAAAAAATTCCCTAAAAAAATAGTTCTTCAAAAAAAATAAAAGAAAAAGAAAGAGCCAAAGGGCAAAAGAAAGAGCCAAAGGGCACAAAAAGTGATAGAAAAGAACCACACAAAGACACAAACGGTTCTTCATCTCCGATACCAACACAAAAAGGCACCCTAAGGAACACAGGTGGCGCACACAAAAAGGAACAACAAAGTAAGACTTAACTCCAATGTTTAGCCTACTATTCCCAAAAATGTCCTACATTGACCTAAGCCACGTTATAACCCTGAAAAGACCTCCAATAATGCATGTGTATTAAATTTTGACCAGTTGCTTAGAGTTCTTGCAAGCCTATGGTAAAATGGAAGGTTGTACGATGATTGAGAGATAACCCTTTCAATTAAGAGCGAAAAACACAAATGTGAGAGAGAGAGAGAGAGAGAGAGAGAGAGAAAAGTTGGACATGGACTCTTGCGGGCATTTGTCCGCTTTGCCACTATTGACGTCTCCCGAGCCTAGCAGGACTGAGCATGATCGCGACGGTAAGTAATCAGCGGTACCTTTGCTGAAAAATAAGAAAGGTTGTGAAATTCCTATCATCTTTATTTATCTCTTGTTTTTGTAACGGTCTTATCTGACAGCGTGTTACTTGAGGACAAGCAACAGTTTAAATTTGGGAGTGTGATGACAGGAATTTCTACGGTATTTTTAGTGTTATTAATAGTAGTAAAATGACCAAGACAGACCCAAATACGAAGGAAAACCTACAAAATCAAGAAAAAGCATCAAGACAGAGTCCAAGATGCAAAAAGACAAGAAAAAGCCCAAAAAGTGAAGAAAATCAGCATTCCATCGCAGCACGATGTGTGTCATCGTGCCACGGATGAGTAGCATGCTTGCTCGCCAAGGAATTAGAAGAAATAAATCTTGAAAAAATCTTCCATCGCAGTATGATGCATCACAACGCAGCACGATGGAGTAACTTGGCACCCAAGCTGATGAAATGCACAAGATCAGTTATAAAATTGAACTGAATCTTTACATCGCACTGCGATGAGCTCATCGCAGCATGATGCCTTGCATGAGGCCCATTACAAAAACTATAAATAGTGCCTCCCTTTCATTGTTTTATTCATTCAGAAATAGTAGAACACTCTCTACTATAAGGAGAGGTTCAGAGGAGCTTGTAACACCCCGTTTTTCAAAGCCTAAAAAGGGCATTATTTTTTTTTTTTTTTAAAACACAAGACAGAGTGCGCGGAAAATATTTTACAAGAGCCGGCGTTATTCATACAACAGAACTATAGCATATAATAGTGCTTCTCATAAGCAAAGTGTGTACCTGAATATTTACATAACCAAAACATAACATCTAGTCCACGACAAATATACAAAGTAGTCGTGACTAGGAATACTATAGCCAACACCAAAAGAGGCTCATCCAAAGCGTAAGAGTTTAGAGTACAGTCATCCAAAAACATTAGAACCTACTACAAGTCATGCTACCAGTCACCAGCCAACAAGGCCTGTCCAAAAGAATACTACTCTAAGTCAGTGGTCCTAGTCCTAACATGCACAACGGCATCAGGAGTCGTCCGTATCGCTCGATAACAGGACCAAGCTCAAGGTAGAAGTGGGAGATACCAAGTGAGGTACTCCGAATCCTCCAATGGATCCATCTCCTGCAGCAGTCGCTGCCTCCTGAAGAACATCATCCGGCTCCCCTAAAAAGTCGGGTAAAGCCCCATCGCCCCAACTACCCATGGAGGAGGAAGAAGTAGTAACTAGACCATCTGTGGGGGTCTCTCCAATGACCGATCCACCACCCTCTGGTGTATCTGGCGCCCCTGGCAGTGGTTCCCCAGGAACTGTCCACAATGCACTGAGTAGCACTGGTAGAGGTATGGTGAAAGGCGGAGTCTGCCATATCAGACACTGATGAACCTGACGGGTACCGAGAAAAGTAGTAATCCTAACGCGCCCGTGGTAACTAGCCGTGCCGGAAGCTGGGTCGAGGCTCCAGGCAGGCAGAAGCAGGCGATCAAGGAAGTCCCACCTCGTCACCGTCTCTCTCGTGAGCACCGGTAACAAAGGGTGATTCATCGTCTGGGTGGGAGGAGCCCGCAAATGAAAGAATGCAAGGGTCACCACACATAACACAACAACAAATAGCATGTACATATATAACAACGAATAAAACACTTAGCAATTCATATACTTGCACCCAGTATCGAAATGCACACCAGCCTATCAATGCAGACTCTAAATGATTGTGATCACCCTAGCCGGGTCTATTTCACATGCATGAATTCCGGAATTTTACCTCTCCGCAGAGAGTCGTAGGTCCAACCCCTACTATACCCTTTCAGGGCGTCAATACAATCCTCGCGGATTAGAGTGGATCCATTCCCGATAATCGCACCCCGTGGTCCATTCCCGATAACCACGTATTGGACTCAATAAATCCCGCAGGATTAAGGTGGATCCATTCCCGATAATCACACCCCGTGGTCCGTTTCCGATAACCACTACTATGAATGCATGAGCATACGCTTCCCCATATATGCTAATGCAACATCATACATAATATTCAAATATTATCAAATGAATCAAATATTCAGACATATATTTCGCAAAATCATATGTAATATCGCATGTATTTTAAACAGAGTCTCATCACGAGAATACATAATACAATTGTCAAACAATCACACAGTCCTGAACCAAGCATACAATTATTTGACAGAAAGTAAAGGTGCCCTTACCTTAGCAAGCTTTTGTTACTTTAATTCCGCGAAAAACTACAACACGCGCTACCTAAAATAAATGCAGCGTAACATCAATAAAATATTCCTCGTTTATCCTAACGAAACGAAACTCGCTCTCAAAGCTCCAGAGGGGTCTAAGGTACTTTCTAAAGCCATCCCTCAAGGATTTCAGGTTATTCTCATAGTGTTTAAAAATTCCCGAAGTAAATTGCACTATTTTTATAACACGAAATTCATTTTGTTTTCAAATCATAAACTAAAACCATTTTGGATTTCTCCACCTCAAGGACTTGTTTCACACACAACAAGACCATTTGAAACACAACTAAAACTTTTCGAAAATATTTTTATGAAAAATCGAAGTTTTCTTGCGTTACAAGTTACACATTTTTTTCTTCCTAACAACCTTTCCTATACTCATTTTTCTTCAAAACTAGGATTATCCAACACACACACAATTTTCACACAATTGTGGACTTAGAAAAAATTTTGGAATTTCTCCCCCACAAGAGAGAGAGCCACGGCCAAATTTTTCAAAAACCCCCTTCTATTCAAAATTTTTCACTTCTAAATGCATGGTAATATCTCATAATACCTAACTAGCACTTATCAAAGCGATTTAGAAATTATCGAGTCGAATCGCAAATTTTCGAAAAATCTCAATTAAGTTTTTTTCTTAAGGCAAGAAATTATTTTTCTTTACAAAACATCCCATAACTTATCAAACACTTAAACAAAGGTCATGGGAAACAATTTGCCTCAAAACAATTTTCGAAAACTCGATTCCTCGACCATAAATGATTGCCACGGCCCAAAAGAGGCAAAATGGCAATCCTACACAATTTTTCTTCATTTGAAACCCTAACCACATTTGGTTAGCTCGTAACGATATTCCATCGTATACCCGACTCTTTTTGAAACTCGAAATAAAATTTTTCTAAATTGCGTTCTTCGAGTCGCTCAAGAACACGAAAAATATTTTTTCTTATTTTTCGAAACAAAGTTCATATTCAACAATCCATTTTGTTTAAAAGCTCAATTCTAACTTCAAAACCAAACTCTTACAACACAATTCAAAATTATGATCCTTTTCAATTTTTTTTTCAAAACCCTTACTAGAAAATTTGTAAAAACAAGATTAAACCATAGAATCAATTCATGCTTTCAATCATGTGCACTAACAATCCTTAAGAACACATCTATGGAAACAAAATTAAATTCTAACAATTTTCTACTCAAGAACAAAATTGTGAAACTTCAAAAATTCATGAGTTTTCAAGAGAAATAAGGGATGGAAGAGGTCTAATTACCTCAAGATGAAGAAGATGATCCAAGAGCTTGATGTTCCTAGCACAAATCCAAGCAAGTTCTTGAGAGGAAGTGAAAATTTTTGAGTTGGTTAAGGTGAGTGAAAGGGTTCGGTCGAGCAAGGCAAGGGGGAGGGAGTATTTATCATTTTTTGTTCCAAGACAAAACTTAAACCTCCTTACTATTCACCCCAAAGTCTTAGACATTCTAGGCCATTGGATCAAGATCACTTTTGCAAGACAAAACCCTAGCCAATGGATCAAAAAAAACTCATGATTGCTTTTGAACAAATATCTCCTTTTCGCCACTCAGCTCGTCGTGTTTGCTCTCGGCGAGTCGCGCCTCGCTAACGGACGAAAATCTCAAAAACAGAAAATCTCACAAATAAATGTCCGTCGTAAACCATTTCCAAATATTATCGCTAAATTTCATTCTCCGACTGAAATTTATTTCCTTAGCTCCCAAAAATATTCTGACACTAGATTCCAACTTACGCCGATATATAAAGTCTCCACTTAAATTTTGACGGAAAACAGAAACCGTAAAATTTTAAGAAGCGGCACAGTTTTCTACTCGTTTTTCCAATAAACGGAGAAAGTCGAAACTCTAAATTCTGAATTCACAGGAACGTTCTCGTATATAAAAGAGGACTAAAAACCAAAAGCCAGAGCTTAAATAGTACACGAGTCCAAAACCAGTTCCAACTCAGCAAAACGCTGTTATTACACGATACTTAAGAAACTAATCTTACAGAAAACCCTAAAAACTCTTATCAACTACTTACGCTTATAACTTGCGTACAGTACAGTAGAATTATGGGTCTTACAGAGCTCTATTGGGAATAGTTTTCTCCCCTTACGAGAAAACTAACTCAGCAAGGTATGTTTTCTTTAGGCTTTTGTATTTAGGTTATAATTCTTGTAATTTAAATATGTAGTCTTTATAATTTATGTCTTAGGTTGTGGTGGAGAAAATGAACTCCCCTATGAATATTTGGAGTCTGTGATTGAGTCTAAGTTATAATAAATGATATTTAAAGTATGAGGAGGGATCAATTGACTCCAAGAGTAAGTCTTATAACTTACTCCAAATCTTGACCTTCCATTTTAATATTAAGTAATGGTTATGATTGATTGATAATAAATGCTAGGGTGAGGCTTATTTGTTTAGTACACTATAAAACTATGATCATCAAAACATTCCTAAAATATAATAGAATGATTTAGTTATGGTCATTAACTGTCTTCTTCTTTTTTTACTTATGGTCATTATTTGTCAAAACAGAAATTCCCCACTCTTGCATATATAAAAAATTAGAAAAATTAAAATACAAATGATTGATTAAAAACAAATAATTGGTACTGACAAAAATAATTATTTTCTGAAGAAAATAAAAAATTTATTTCATAAGATAAAAATACAAAGGATTGTATAAAAATAAATAATTGTTATTATAAAATAATAATAATAATTGTTCTTGACAAAAAAAAAAAAATTCACTTGCTGAAGAAAAAAAAAATCATCGTTGTACAAGGTTCACTATTTAATTCCTCGCCATTATTAGGAGAACTTGTTAAAATTTTCCATTGTATATTTCTACATAAAACATCCACCACCCTTCAACGATTTATTTCTTCAAGCCCAATTATTATTTTATTATTTTATTTTTTGTAGTCAAGTAATTATTTTGTATTGTTTTTCAATCATTTGTATTTTAATTTTTGGTTAATATTTTATGCGTAAAAAATAAAGTGAGGGAGGGATCTTGTTTTAAAAATTAATTACTATAATTGAATCATTTTATTCTATTTAAAGTATTTTTTATTTAAAGTATGTTTTGACAATCATAGTTTTCCAATGTAACCAAATGAGTTTCACCCTAACAATTATTACCAATAAATCCTAGCCATTATTTGATATTAAAATTAAAGGTCAAGATTTGGAGAAAGTTATAAGACTTACTCTTGGAGTCAATTGATCCCTTCTCTAAAAGTATTATGTTTGTTATTTACTTTCGTGCACTTTAATAACGTATCTCGTAATCTGGCCGGATAAGCAGGAACGCCCATAGAATTGATATCAGGTTTTGACTTGATATGGTCCGGAACCCATAGTAAATGATGCTAGGTGTATAGAGACGGTAACATCCTGAACTAGTCGTGAACTGAGCGGTTAGAGGAGGAATCATGCACTAGGTGTGATCTGAGCACTTAGAAGATGAACAGCTTGATACTAGGACCTAGAGGTTAATTGGTTAAGGTTATAATGCGTGTTTATAAACAACTCACTTAGTAATTAGGGTATGTGACACATTGAGGTTAGGCTCTCGTAGGTACCTTAGTTGTTAACGTAGGGAAACTTTAATAAACATAGTGTAATAGTAAGGTATTACTACAACAAGGATAATTCACCGCCGAACATAATCTAAGTAACTATGTTATACAACGGTCATGCCAAATATGAAGAAGGGAGGAATTCCAGCCATCATACCTAGCCTCTATATTTCTTGAATCTATTTATTTATATATTCCACAATTTATATTTCTGCAAGGATTACGCTTATTTTATAAAACCCTTTTCAAAAACCCAAAGCGAATGCAATATATCACAAACTTAAATAACGCTAGTGAAGCTTCAGCACGATCCCTGTGGATTCGAACTCATTCTACTCATAGAGTGTGAAATATTACTCGACGACAGACTGGTGCACTTGTCAGACCCTAGTCACCTACTATTCCCAAAAATGTCCTACCTTGAACTAAGCCACGTTATAACCCTGAAAAAGACCTCCAATAATGCATGTGTATTGAATTTTGACTGGTTGCTTAGAGTTCTTGCAAGCCTATGGTAAAATGGTAGGTTGTACGATGATTGAGAGATAACCCTTTCAATTATGAGCGAAAAACACAAATGTGAGAGAGAGAAAAAGTTGGACACGGACTCTTGTAGGCATTTGTCTGATTTGCTACTATCAACGTCTCCTGAGCCTAGCAGGACTGAGCATGATCGCTGCGGTAAGAAATCAGCGGTACCATTGCTGAAATACAAGCAAGGTTGTGAAATTCCTATCATCTTTCTTTATCTCTTATTTTTCTAACGATCTTGTCTGACAGCATGTTACATGAGGACAAAGCCTATTTTGCAGGGTGTTAAGACTTATTTACCCTTTTTCTTTTCTTAAAGGTTTATCACCTTGAAGCACAACTTCATGACCTCTTAATGTTCCAATAAGATCTTCTATTGGGAATATTTTTAAGTTTTGAGTTTGACTTATCGCAGTTACCATGGGTCTCCATGATATTGGAAGACATCTTAAAAAATTTCTAATTCTTTCATGAGTTGAAAAAGTTATTCCAAGAGATCGTAATTCATTTATTATATAGTAGTGAATCTTGATAACATTTCATCAATACTATAACATCCCAATTAAATTGTCTAGAATATTTAGTCGAGATATACATAACTGAAATCTGAGTAAATTAAAATTACAGAATAATTTATTTGATTCAACATGTACAAAACGTACAGCGTAAAGAAATGATATAGACAGCGGAAAGATGCTAATGAAACTTAAACAGAATAAACAAACAAGGAAGAAGAAAATAATCTCCTAATCTGATAATCCAAGCGCGGCCTCAATCATCAGCTCCGACCTGGTCCTTGCTCCGATCAACCTGTCTATCTGAAAAAAAAATTGAATAGGCGTGGGATGAGACTACTAATCCACAGTGAGTCCTACTACCCTCCTAATAGTGACTACACCTGGGCTACTAACCTGAATTTGATAGCATGCATCATATTTTCAGTTTACATAAATAAATGTGTATCACAAAATTATTATCTTGTTCATTTTATACTCTTTGAAGGTCGATCTGGGGTAAGCCGGTCTCGGAGTGCTTGAAAGTGCGTATTATCTCTCCATTTTAACTTCTCTCACACGCTAATTCCTAATATCCTAAAGTTATCATGGTGGTTAAAATAATTTGGGGAATGATCGATGTCGTACTCGGTCAAAATAATTTGTAAAAGACTTAAGAATGTAGTAACAAGGTGGTTAACCTTGGTCGTCTCTCAAGGACTCTTGATCGATGTTAGCAATATTAGAACGAATTAAAACTGTAAATATGAGTTTTGAGTGTCAATTTTGGTTTTAGAAAGGAAATTGAATATAATTGTGGTGAAAACAAAATTTATAAACAAGCGGACCTACTGTATCGATTTCCAACTTTTCATCGCTTCTTATAGTTTCAGTATCCTAAGCGGTTTCAATCATGTTCGATAATAATACCTACTGACAAGCGCGTTAGATATTATATGATGTATTTTCCTAATATTCAAATTAAACAAACGAATTAGACACTCTCACGAATTAAGTAAACGCGAGAGATCAAACGTAATAACGAAATAAGCAAACGCTACGCGGTTATAATTAAGAACATGCATCGACCGAATCGAATTAAATCAACTTTAAGCTATAAATAACTAACGAATTAAGAAAACGAAAGTAATTCAATTAAGCATTGAATTCATAGGAGGAATTGAAATAAAACTGAAATTAATAAAAACCTCAAAGTGGAGTACGATTACAGTAGATCGGCGCTAAGGGATTAGTTCTCCATAGAAACTTGTAAATCCTTATTCTATTTTTGTGATTGCTGACTACCTAATCATAGGGTGAAATTTAGCTTAAATAAGCAAAGGAAAAGGGCTTTAAGAGCCTCGGGTCGAAAAATACAAGTTTGACCCGGTTTTGGATTATTATTAAAAAGTCTGGAACATAAACGCATTTATATGACTCCTTTGCACTCCGAATTAACTTTTGGGCTCAACATGAAAGTTGTAGCTCTTTCTCTTATCTTTCCAACGCATATCTTTCCAACGATATTCCTAACTCCAGTTATTGTCTGCGTGATGACAGGAATTCGTACTGCATTTTTAGTATAATTTTAGTAATAAATTACAGCACTTTAGACCAATTACAAGGCCAATCTAATCTAAATATAATATAAGAAAGGATTATCCTCTTCATTTTACCATGCTGCCCTCATGCTTCTGCTGTTGACATCTGTCCAACTTTTACCATTTTGCCCTTACTTTTACTTTTTGTCACATGTCTACAAAATAGTCTTTCTTCTTATTTGAATTTCAAATTTCAAAATTTGTATTCCCACTCTTTATCTCTTTATATGCAACACAATCTTTTTACTTTATCTAATCTATTTTTATATCTAAAATCTTTCTATTCCATTTTATCATTTTCTAATCTTCAATTTTGTTTCTTCACATTTTCCAGGAACATTTATCATTATTTGAAAGAAGAACGCGAGTAGAGGTCACTCTTTATCTCTTTATATGCAACACAATCTTTTTACTTTATCTAATCTTTTTTTATATCTAAAATATTTCTATTCCATTTTATCATTTTCTAATCTTCAATTTTGTTTCTTCACATTTATCATTATTTGAAAGAAGAACGCGAGTAGAGGTATTTATTTCTTTGTTATTGATTTGTTCTCTTTCTCTCTAACCATGTTCTTCATATTTCTTTAGTTCATTCTCATTGTCTCTTACTTTGTTCTTCATTTTTCTATTTTTTATTTTTGCATAGAACTTCACAATCGCTCTTCTTTGCCATACCCGGGTATGATATTCGCTCTTCTGAAAGAGTAGTTGATAGGTTGTAAAATTCTAAAGGGAAGGAGTAAAGGGGGATTGTAGATAAGAAAGAAAAAGGGTAGTGGTGATGAGTTTGTAAAAAAATATAAATATCTAACTCTGAATTTATCCAGTGATGCCTCTTTTGTGATGAATATCAAGAAATCAAATATTTTCTAGAGAACATGATGATGAAAGGGTGGATAATGCTAAAGCAAGAGAGAAGGAGCTTCAAAGCAAGAGAGAAAGAAGCTTCTGTTTTTGCTTATTGTAATACAAAAAATTGTTATCTCTCTTTATTTTTAAAAAATAACATACTACTTTTTTGATGTACTACCAACATTTATTATTTTTTTGGATATTTGATAAAAGTCCTAAAAAAATTTGGCCAAAAAAAAAAAAAATCATAAAACAATGGATATTAATAAAATCAACTTTTTTTACTGTATTAAAATTGTAAATAGTTTCTTTAAGTCAGTTTGTTACACTAGTGTATTGCATTGAGCTTTGTGCATTGATAGTAGTCAAGTGTTGCTGTTACAAAAGACAAGAGAAATGGTGGCGGGTAGAAAGAGAGAGATGGAAGAGACCTATGGTAAACTATGGATTTATTAATGAAATAGATAGTTGTGATGATAAATTATTGGGTGAGAAATGTGTGGAAACAATTCATTTTAATAATTGAGAAATGTGAAAATAAATGGAGTTTTACTATAAATATGAAATTAAATTTTAAATTAAAATTCATTTTAAAAACAAATCTGAAAGTACACAATTTAATTTTATAAAATGGAAAAGAATCATAACCAAAGATTCATGCAGCTAAAAAAACTAATAGATTAAAAATTATACCCACAAAAAAAAACTAAAAATACATAGATGCCTAAAATTGAACAAGAAACAGAAGAAGAAAAAAAAGATACAGTTTGTGTTACAATGAAAAACTTAGATTAAAAGTTCAAATTCTGGTTTGTTGTGGTTGCATGTGTGAGAAAAGGGGAGAACAATGAGTTGAGTGGTTTCTTCCCTGGATCTAAAACAAATAGTTCAAAAAGAGATCTTACATGATTGAAAGTTACAGATTTGGTCTTGAACTCCATAGAATGGAAAAGAGAAGGTTGGCAGCGTTGGAGATTTGAGGAAGAGTTTATGTTTTAGAGAAAAAAAAACCATAAATAAAAAAATGTGTGTGGTTGGTGTGGGTAAAATAATATGACTAAACGAAGAAGAGTTTCACATGCTTCTGAGTTCTGACATTGAACATTTGAGTGTAGAGTGTTTTTCATCTTTTCAAGTGATCTTAGTATTACTCTATTATTTATTATTTATTTTTTTAATTAAAAAAATAGTTCTAGAAAATTTACTTTTTTTTTATAATGATTTTAATTAATGAAGAATGGTCACTATTATTTTGTTGGTAAAATCACTGGTCCCGTTAATATAATTAGGATGTTAGATACTTATCACCTTAAAATATGAATTTAATTTATATACACTATCGGTGTAAAATCATTTTACACATGCATTTAATAATATATTGACATATCATGTATTGTGTTTTAAAACACATGACATGTCACATCATTAATTGATGTGACAACATGTTATTCAATGCATGTGTAAAATAACTTTACACTGACAGTGCATAACAAATAACCTCTTAAAATATTGTAGGAATGGTATGATTTACTATTGTTTTCCGATAAACCCATATCCAAATTATAAGTTGAATTTAGTTTACTTTAAAAACTAGAAGTTGAATTTTGTTTTTTTTTATTGGATATGAAATTTAGTTTTAAATATATAAATAAAGCCCCATTTAAAAAAAAAATATGGGAAACAAGTTGTTACCGATGAAAAGTTTTAATAACTATTGTACACGGGGAAGCTGATAAAAAAATCAAATAATTTGGGAAACAAGTTATAATGGATGAAAATTTTTAATCAAATATTATACACGAAGAATAGTTTGTTGATGAAATTTTTCAATTCACTATTGTACACAAGGAAGTTGGTAAAAAAATCAAATAATATGGGAAATAAGTTGTCACTAATGAATTTGTCAAAAAAAAAAAGTTGTCACTAATGAACATTTTTTATCAAATATTATACATGACGAACAATTTGTTGATGAAATTTTTTATTTAACTATTGTACACGGAAAAGCTGATACAAAAATCAAATAATATGGAGAACAAGTTGTTGCTAATGAAATTTTTTAATCAAATATTATACACGAAGAACAAGTTGTTGACAAATTTTTTTAATAACTATTGTACATGGGGAATCTGGAAAAAAAAATCAAATAATATGGAAAGCTGATTCAAAATAACTATTGTGGATGATTTTTTTAATTAATTATTGTACACGGGGATGCTGATTCAAAATCAAATAATATGAAAAACAAGTTGTTGCTAATGAGGATGATTGATAAGCTACCTTATGTCTGCTAGCTTATAACTTATGGCTGAAGAAAATAAAAAGACATAAAAAAGTATTCCTAATAAAATCATTTTCCCTAAAAATTATAAATTTGTTACGAAAGCTCTTGACCCAAATACCTCCACGACCAAAGGAACGCGCCGAAGGCGCGACCCGTGCGGAGGCACGGGTATATCTAACTAGTTCCCAGATAAATGAAGTTACTTGTGCAAGAAGTCAAGAAATTCAAGAAAAAGCTAAAAGAAGCAAAAAATGTGAAGATTTGTGCTGTTCATCGTAGCACGATGGCTTCCATCGTACCACGATGGAAGCTGCTTGCTAGCCAAGACAACAACAGAAGCAAATATGGAAAATATTTGTTCATCGTACTATGATGGCACGCATCGTAGCACGATGACCTTACTTAGCGACCAAGCTGATGAAACACATAGGATCAGTTATAATTTTGAATTGAATCTTCATATCGCAGCACGATAGGCCCATCGTAGCACGATGGCCTGCTGCAGCCATTACGAAAACTATAAATAGAGCTCCCTTTTCCTCATTTTATTCATTCAGAAACAGAGATAACTACTACTCTATAAGGGAAAAGAAAGAGGAGCTCTAAGGTTAGATTTTCTTTTATGCATTTTTATATTCTTGTGATTTAATTATGCATTTTAGTAGCTAAACCCCCTCTGGGTTAGGTGAGGAGATGAACTCCCTTAGAAATGCTGGAATCAGGTAATTTGATACTAAGTTTATATAAAATTCTGGGTTCAACGAAGAACACATGAATCCTGGCTTGAAGCCACGGAATGGTCGCTGGGCGACCAAACCCAGAAATTCATGCTCTGCTCACGGGTTTCACATAGAATCACATAGAAATCACGAATTTCATGTTGTAAACTCTTAAAGTTATCACATTTAAGCATACATATCATGTATAGACTTGGAAGTACAAGTTTTAACATCATCAAACATCATTTCAAATGAAAAGTATAGATTTTTCCTTATTTTATTCAAAACCCATTTTCAAATATCAACAACAACAAATCATTCATAAATCACGAAATTGATGATAGAAATGGAAGATAGAATCATATAATGACATATTAACATCATACAACAACACATAAAATCATTAACACATTCCCTTGATTCCAATTCCCCACCAAAAGAGATGAGAGGGTTTGGGTATGGAGAATAGGCATCTCCCCCCTCTTTGATCATCTCAAAGTTATATTATCTAAGCCTCTTACCTTAATAAAGTTGGAATCTCTACTCCACCACTTGATTTCCTTTAATCTACCATGGCTTATTCTTTATTTGATCTTCTCCTTCATCTCTTTCTCTACTCTACTCTCTCAACTCTCTCTTTCTCTTAACTTCTCTTTCTCTCATTTTTATGATAATAAAATCACACCACTACTCTTCACAAAAACCTCCTATATATATAACCTCAATTTAGGTTATGTGAAATCCCTCAAATACCCTTAATTTAACTACTAATTCCACTCATAATCTCAACTTTACTATTACTACAAATTCTTGTACTATTTACACCATTGCCACTACTTTCTCTCCAAGATACTCTATCCCTTTAAGATAATAGCCAAAGTGTCACTCTTATCTCTACACAACCCACTAACTCACTAGATTACCATATTACCCTTAATCCTACCACACACTCTTATTCATTCTAATTAAGCTCAATACTCATAAACAAACATAAATGCAACAATTAATTAATACATATAAAACATATCAATTAACATACACAATTAATTAAATAACATCAGTTAATCAAATATAATAAAATACAAGATTTGGGGTGTTACAACTCTACCCCCCTTAAGGAATTTTCGTCCTCGAAAATTTCACGTAAAGTTACAACTAACAAGTTCAAGATTCATAGATCATTCAATAATAATCAACGGTTATAACCATACCAAATAAATGTAATATTCATCACCAATTGCATACAATACCCAAAATGGACAAGACCTAATCATGGCACTACCTCATATTGTTACAAATTATATACACATAATGATATGATATTTCAATCAACAAAATAACATGCCTCACACTCTAAGTTATGGCTCCAACATAATTTAAAACTAAGATTAACTCCACAAAATAAAACTCACATGTCATTGATGCGCACATAATAAAGTCATACATATTACGAAACTAGCATAACCCTAAACATATCACGGATTACCAAATAACTCAATCTCATAAAATCATTTATAATCATCACATATACACATTCATCGCAAAATTTCAAGTTCACAAAACATGGTCAATACATTCTATAAAAATCATTTTCCACATCTCTTAGCAAACTCTAGACACTACCAAAGTTTGACAAGATTAGTATCATCCAATCAACACAATCCTGTCTATCCATTAACAAGAGATCAAGGACGGCCAGTTCCTTAATTTGTTAATAAATGGACAATAATTATGATGGTGGTTCAAACCATCCTTACCAAGCTACGATAGTGTTTTCTTAAGCACGAAACACATAAGCATTTATGTGTAAGAAAACATAATATTGAGGTAGCATAACTGAATAAATATGTAAAACATTTACACATGAGCACACAAAAGCATATCACATCGTCTCGCACATACATTTAATTAGCATACATTGCCTCTAAACTTAAAAGTCAAGAATCAACTGAAAACAAGAAAGATAGATATTCCACAACAATAAATTCTAAGAATTCAACCATTCTTACCAAACAAAGACACTCTTACTAAAACATCGTATTTAAATCATGTAATGACTAATAAGAGAAACAATTATGGAGACATAGATCATTCACACATAGATTCATACATTTCAAAACTCATCAAAAGAGGAATTCACAATTTGACAAATTCGTAAAGTCATGAAAACATGTTTATGAAAATAGCACATTCGAAAGATTCATTCACAATGCACAATTCATATAGCTACTCACATAGGAATCATGGTAAAGGATATTCAAATAATCAACAGTTAATCTATCATGTTGTATTCATTTAAAATCTCAATAATTCAAAAATAACACATTACCAACATATGCATAAACTTCACAAGGACACACAAATAAATACCTACATGAAATCTCTCATTCTTAAATCATCAATCTAAGAGTTGAGTCATGGTAAAAGAACAAACATTTCATAACATCGAATTCTCAGTAACTCAAGGATTCACATTCATATACATAAATCATGCAAGGAAACAAATAACTTAGCATGGTAATCAACCTAATCAAATAAGATCATCAAACTTCGCATAACATTAAATTCATTCATTCTCAAAATTTCTTTAAAGAAAGAATGATACAATTAACAACTCCCTAAAAGGCATTGCAACAATTTACGAATATAGTGCACATTATTATCTATCAAACACAAGTCATGCTAAACATACTTATCACTTAAATAATTTCAAAATATTTCAACAATGATTAACAATAAATATTTGTAAGACAAATCGAACGCACAAGTGTTTATTCTACATTGCACAAGAGCTTGACACAACATTTCAAATAAGCATATCATACAAGATAAATAATTAACTTAACTCGACACTCAATCATCTACACAAAATCATGAAAGCATTTAAGGAACATACATGTCTTCTCCAAATCTTTGAAAGTTAAAATCACATCAAAACAAGAAGGGTAAATATTCCATAGCAACAAATTCCAAAGCTCAACAAATCATACTCACATAAGTATATTCATGCAAGAAAAATAATCTAGCTTAACCATATAAGGCAAAACATACGTCAAACATATCCTAGAATTCATTAATATTCAACTCTTTCCATTTTCATGAAAAACTAGTTTCATTCACTCAAAAGAAAATAATATAGATTTTCAACATCATTAACATCATAAGGAATAGCTACTAGTTTTAGAATCATCATATGTCATAAAACATTATGCACAATAATACACATAAGAGCATGTTCAAGAATACACATAAACTCCACTAGAATAGTTTAATTAAACTATAAAACATACTCAAGTACTATTTGAATCTACGTTGTATAAAAATAAATTTCATTACCCTATACAAGTTCAAATATCAAAACCCTTACTATCTTTGCATTTAATCTACTCACGATAACATACAAGAAAAACAAATAGTCTCATATTCAAGCAACTAGAATAAAATATCAGTTATCACCAATCAACAAGGATACAATCACATCATGTACTAATTTAGGCATATGAAGTTATAAGCTAACATAGAAGCATAGTAATAATCATGAATTAACTTCCAAACATGAAGTAAAAATTATAGAAGCTATAGTTATTGCCAAATTAAAACATAAATTCCAAGAATCAAGTAAAACAACACACTAACGAGGAACTAACAATAAAATTCATGAAATCAACGTCACACATAATCAATAAGTTATTCGAATACATAGAATTCACTAATACATGTTCATCTTAATAGATCACAATCTTTTCATGAATATTCACCAATAATCGTCATGTTAAAGCATTCAAGTAATTTCACTATTGCACTCATGCATATAAATTCTCAAATAATTCCACGGATACATACATATATACATACATACATATCATCAATTAATTAATTCAATCATACTACACAAGTAATTATCATAAATAAATCATCACAACATTCATTTAAGACACATGCATAACCAATCATACTTATCTTCATATAACATAGATTTTCATCAACAAATGAATCTATACTAATATGCGAACATAATCATTTTAAATAAGCTAATAACAAGAAGACATTATCATTCAAGTCATTATCTTGAAATAAAAACAACAATCATGAATGCATATTCATCGTCATTTATGCACAATTATATCATGTTATAATCACTCATTTATCATGAAATCGTAAATAAATAAAATCATGTCAAAACTACACAAAGATTATAACTTTAAGCACATACAACTATTATAATCATAGAAGAATAACATTCATCATGAATCAACATCAAAGAATACATGCTCAATACTTGAATCGATAACTTACAACTAAGATAATTATCAATCTCATCAAATACTCACCAAAAGAATGAATAACATAATTCAATTCATATTACTCATAGTTAATGAATAAACAATCACCAAGTATATTCATAAAATAAACACATCACAACTTATCAACATTTATGAAACAATAGATTCATAAGTCAACACCAATTAAAACACAAGTTTTAAGGATCAAGTAAAACACATGTCAATAAGTAATAAAAACAAGATTCAATAAACTCATCATACATCCGCAAAATGATTAATAGTGACTAATGTGCAAGTATAACTATAAAATTACATCACAGAGGACACAACTGACACACAAACACAACTGACACTATGCTCACTTAGCCTGATTGCACAGACTTGCTCTGATTGACACACGACACACAAGCTCACTATGTCCGAGGACAACCGGAGCTCTGATACCAAATTGTAACACTCAAACCCGTATTTAATAAAATATTCTCAAATATACGCAACGGAAATAAAATTTGATTTATAAAAGAAAGGGTTCGAGTATTGCACCGTACACATAAACGTTTACCAATAACTTAATTAGTAAAACGATTATTGTACAAATAAGTTTATAAGAAAATACATATTTAAATACATTGGAAATAAAAGCAAGACTCTAAATAATACATTATAGAAATAATCTCATCCCCGTGTCACATCAGAGCGGAGCTTCACTGACAACTCGATCACAAACATAACCTGAAGATCTGGAACCCAAATTCAGCACATACACAAAACAGAGGGTTAGATAATATAACCATAAAAGAAACTAAGTACAAGCACACACTTAATACTTAGGACATAGCATGGTCATGTCTAACAACTCATTCCATAAATAAATATCAATATCATATCATTCATATTTCATATAAAGTACAATGCATCATAATAATACCACATTCTCAATCAATTGACAAGCATACACATCATCATCAATTATCAATTAATATTACACATCTCATAATATGTTCAATCATAAGTATCACACTATTCAATCATTCACAAAACATAATGGAAACAATGACAATTACCAAATACCAATTAGAGTGCACAATTACCCTAATGCAAACTAATGTCACAAATCTCATGTCATGTCACCCTAGACATAACTAAATGCATGTGGTACCCGCATCAAATTAATGAACACCCTCCAAGTAATCGCAACCCTTGGAGTCTCAATGTTCTGAACACTCCCCAAGTAACCGCAGCCCTTGGAGTCTCAATGTTCTGGATAATATCCATCGCTCAAAATGAACACCCTCCAAGTAATCGCAACCCTTGGAGTCTCAATGTTCTGAACACCCCCCAAGTAACCGCAGCCCTTGGAGTCTCAATGTTCTGGATATATATCCATCGCTCAAGTCAGTTTTAAGTCATGGGGACTCTTCTCAAGTTGACTCATGAATGCATGAATGTACACATACCACATAATGATGATAACACTATACATCTACTCATGAATAATAGGTCACTCATCCCTATTATTCCTTCTTTAAGTTCTCATTAACTTATCTCAACATATCATTATATCATCATTAAGGTATACATTCAAGCACACATATCATAAAGTAATTCATTCACCTCAATTCAATTAGGCATCCAATTATTATTATCAATCACTAAATAATAATATTCACCATAATCATTCATCATTTATCAATTTATATATACATGTCCATATACATGATCGTATTATCATCATCACTAATCATCAATAATTACCTATCATCATTATGAACATAATTTCATCTCAACATACTCATAAATCATATTTAATTAGCATGTACAATAACACTTAACATCTAAGTCAATTATAAGTTATCATCCTCAATTTCAATCAATCACACACATATAAGCATATCGTCATCATCATACCAACTCAAGATTCAATCAATCCAAATCTATAACATGTTATAAGACCAAATCTAATCATGTTATAAGCTCACTCTCATCATACAACATGAAGAAATTCCTCAAAATCAGGTCTTGGTCGCTGAGCGACTACTAGCGATGAACCGGCGACGAAAAAGTGAAAAAGGCAGCGTGGTCGTCGCTCAGAGCGAAGCCTGGCGACGGCTGGTCACTGGTGGTCGCTGGTCTAAATTCTGGGTTCAACGAAGAACACATGAATCCTGGCTTGAAGCTACGGAATGGTCGCTGGGCGACCAAACCCAGAAATTCATGCTCTGCTCACGGGTTTCACATAGAAATCACGAATTTCATGTTGTAAACTCTTAAAGCTATCACATTTAAGCATACATATCATGTATAGACTTAGAAATACAAGTTTTAACATCATCAAACATCATTTCAAATGAAAAGTATAGATTTTTCCTTATTTTATTCAAAACCCATTTTCAAATATCAACAACAACAAATCATTCATAAATCACGAAATTGATGATAGAAATGGAAGATAGAATCATATAATGACATATTAACATCATACAACAACACATAAAATCATTAACACATTCCCTTGATTCCAATTCCCCACCAAAAGAGATGAGAGAGTTTGGGTATGGAGAATAGGCATCTCCCCCCTCTTTGATCATCTCAAAGTTATATTATCTAAGCCTCTTACCTTAATAAAGTTGGAATCTCTACTCCACCACTTGATTTCCTTTAATCTACCATGGCTTATTCTTTATTTGATCTTCTCCTTCATCTCTTTCTCTACTCTACTCTCTCAACTCTCTCTTTCTCTTAACTTCTCTTTCTCTCATTTTTATGATAATAAAATCACACCACTACTCTTCACAAAAACCTCCTATATATATAACCTCAATTTAGGTTATGTGAAATCCCTAAAATACCCTTAATTTAACTACTAATTCCACTCATAATCTCAACTTTACTATTACTACAAATTCTTGTACTATTTACACCATTGCCACTACTTTCTCTCCAAGATACTCTATCCCTTTAAGATAATAGCCAAAGTGTCACTCTTATCTCTACACAACCCACTAACTCACTAGATTACCATATTACCCTTAATCCTACCACACACTCTTATTCATTCTAATTAAGCCCAATACTCATAAAAGTCCATCATAAACAAACATAAATGCAACAATTAATTAATACATATAAAACATATCAATTAACATACACAATTAATTAAATAACATCAGTTAATCAAATATAATAAAATACAAGATTTGGGGTGTTACACACCCCAAACTTAGATGTTGATAGTTCCATGAGCAACCCCAAACTTATTTTGTTGCCAAGACTTGAGAACTATTACCTTAACTCCAAAGAGGATAATTTCTTTGTTTTTCTGGTCTATAGGCTTGTATCATGGTTAGTCACCGAAACAAAAGGGATAATAATTTTTTACGGCTAAAATTTGGCTAGCAAAGGATATAATATAATAAAGTGTGGCTTGAAAAGGCTCTGGGTTATAACAAACAATTGCCTCAATGCACATAATATCAAATTAACTAATCAGCAGAGAATTAGAGCAAGTTCTAGAAAATAAGCAAGTGCACGGTACTCTCATAGTAGTTCGAAAGAAAGTGGTAATACCGTTTGGAAATATTTGGCTCAAATCCTCACATGGCTTAGGTATATCTGAAATTTGAGCATTTGTCTCACAGACACCAGCTTCATCACTCGTCTCTCTGTCTCCCGAACTTCGCACTTCGGAGCAATCACCTTTGGTTTCTGTGTGAAGGCGTGAAATTCGGCTCATCAAAATTTATAACTTACTTCGCTGCAACCTTACCTATAACAGTTTATCATGCACTAGATAATAAACAGCAAACAGTTATTTAATTTTTGTAAGTTTGAAAAAGGCTGTTTACAGATGAAGATGACATTCGGAATTATTGGCATACTTTATTGAATTGAAAAATAATACTGAAATGAAAATTACTGAATTGAAAATGCTGAATTATAAATACTTATCCTTGGGTTGCCTCCCAAGCAGCGCTTGTTTAGCCTCTCATTAGCTTGAGGCATTTCCTCCATTAGAGAGGATATGTTCGCATGTCTCTCTCTTCTGTAAGAGCTTCCACCTTAGCTCCTCCCTCTTTCTTGTTGCTCTTTCCATACTTCTCTAGGTTCTGTTGTTCTTTGAAGGTAGCAAAACATATTCGTCCATCATCTTCTGAAGATGTTGTTTTTATGATGGACTTCCCCTTGCCTTTTGGTGGATGTTCCTTCTTTTGTTCTTTTTATGCATCAACCCAGCCGTTCTTCTTTCTGTCCTTTTTCTCAGCAGCAGGCTTCTTCAGAGGTGGCATATTAACCCCAAACATAGATTTTCTAGCCACTTTTCAGTTTCTTCCTCATGCTTTTACCCATGTTGCTCGGACGTCTACTTCAATAGTTAGCCTCGTTAATTTTTCAGTTAGTCCTTCAGGTACCTCCTCTTCCTGAGTTGCCTCTATCTCTAGCTGTGCCATTTCATTCTCTAGCTCCTCTATCTCTATCTTCACATTTACTTCTTGAGTTGGAGTCGGTGGTGTAGCTTCTCTGTCCTTCCACTCGAGCATGTAGCATGCATCTTTCTTTGTATTGGAAGTTTTGATGGTTCTCACTTCATCTCCACTTCTTAGAGTCAACTCGGCGAGCTCCACATTAATGAGTTCCCTGCTGGTTGCTAAGAAGGGTCTTCCAAGGATGATGATGTGTTCTTCATCTTCCTCGATCTCCAGGATCATGAAGTCTGCTGGAAATACCAGGTCTTCGACTTTCACCAAGACATCTTCTACTGTACCTACTGAGTAAATGGTTGTCTGATTTGCTAATACGAGTTCACGTTCTGTACCTGCAGTTGGTTTTGTGAGATTTAACTTGTCTGCCAGAGATAATGGCATTACATTAACACTTACATAATGTTTTGACTTCTGTTTCCTCAATCTGACACAGAATGGTGACGCTTCCAGGGTCTGTCTTCTTGGGTGGCAGTTTTGCTAGGCTTTCTCTGTATTCCTTCAGCTCTCTCATGAATTCGTTATGAGCTTCCTCCAATGTCATTCCTAACAATTTGAACCATTCTTCAAACTCGTTTAGCTCCTCTTCATTGCGCTATATTTCTTGATATTTCAGCGCTTTGCACTCCTCATTTGGATTGTCCACCGTGTTACCTGCAATATCTTTAGAAACATGATTGCTTACCAATTTTGAGAGTTGACCAATCTAGGTTTCAAGACTTTTTATCGTCGCCTCCTGGTTGGCTAATGTAGTCTAGATGTTTTCAAAGTTAGTCTTGATCATGTTAGCAAATTTGTTGAGTAACTCTTCCAATGGAGATGGCTTTCTTGGTTTAGGTGCAGCTTTAGCTTGGTTCCGTGTCCGGTCCCAGCGTAAATTATGATGTTTGCTCCAACCTGGGTTGTAGTTGTTTCCCATGTAATTTACCTGCTCTTCGCTCCCTCCTGGCAAACAATTCGTATTAGGGTGATCTTCTAGGCAGAAGTCGCAAACTCCCTCTACCTGTTTAACACTAGCTTCGTTCACAGCTTTTTCTTTATCAGCAAGTTGCCTCCTTAGTAACTCGATCTCTACTTTGTATGCAATCTTCTGGTCCACCTTTAGAATTCCAGGAGTCTTTTCATTTCGATCATGACTCGTGTTGTATTCATTCTGGCACATCTGCTCAACCAGATCCTTAGTCTCTGCATAGGTCTTGACTTTGAAAGACCCACCAGCTGAGGCATCTAGTATCATACGATGTTGCATCTTCATACCAGCAGTGAATAGTTGCATCTGCTCCATGGCACTAATGATGTGGTCAGGACACCTTCTCATGAGTAACTTGAAGCGTTCATAAGCCTCGCACAGCGTTTCAGATTCATGCTGTTTGAAACTTAGGATCTCTAACTTCCTTTTCTGGAACAGGGTGTGTGTGAAGAATCTTTCTAGGAACTTGTTTTCAAGCTCCTTCCATGTTGCAATCGTTCCCCTTGACAAGCATTGAAGCCAATCTTTAGCTGGACCTGTAAGAGAAGAAGCAAACAAACGCATCTTCTTCTGGTCCTCCGTAAAGTTTTCCGGCACCTTCTGGATCTAACATGTCTCTGAAAACTTTGACAGATGATCCAGGGATCATTGTTGGCACGTCCGTCGAACTGGTTCTCCCGCAAACCTGTAAGAACATTGCCTTTGATATCAAAATTAGCTGGCTTTGCCGGTTGGAACCCCAGAGAGATCTGATCTGTGTCAGTCCTCTTACAGTAATTGTTGGAACAAAAGAGGTTTTGACATGACCTAATTGAGTTTTTATGATAACAATAGTATTAATATACAATATGGTACACTGATAATTTACTCTAAGTGTGCAGATATATAAGCTAAAATTTTATATTCACTATGAGTACATTTGAAGCTCTGAAATGTCAAGCAAATTCTGATCAGAAGGTACTCATCAGAAGATGCAAGTCAAAGACACGTCAGAAGCTACATATCAGAAGCTACACATCAGAAGTTGTGTAAGAAGACATCAGATTCTGATAAGTGCAGTGAGCGCCGCTTTGTCAGGAGAACATTCTCTGCTACAATGATTGGAAATCATCATCTTCTGACAAATCAAATTTGGAGAATCAACCTTATCATCAGGAATAATGACGTTAGTACTATTGTACGAACTATTACCCGATATGGTCGAAACGTTCTCTCCAAGATTGACCGTATACAATCGTTACCGGATTTGGTTGAGGGATCGTACTATCTCCAGCTGGTGAAATCTCACCACAACGGATTCAATTCAATACGCTCTACGCTCTACTATAAATAGGAGAAGAATTGAAGGTTTTGTGCACGCAACGATTGAACAATTTTGAACGAGCTGTTACTCTGTCAGAATCATCCTAAGCACAAAAACAACTTGAACTTCTGATATCTACAATAGTTGATCCTTAGTTTTCTTTCACTAGGATTCTAAGTTAAGTCTTGTTATTAAGTTGTATTTATTTCTCTTTGATTATTGATATTTGTATCAAGTGTTCATAAATTCTGTTTTTCTTTTTAAGTTGTTTGAATTCTCTTGCGTTTGTGCTTGAGCAAAGAAGTCTCTTGTAAGGTTACTTGAGCATTGGAAGTCTCTTACGTGTGTGCTTGAGCAAGTGTAATCTTTTGTGATTATTAGTGAACTCCCTTGGAAGTGCAAGGGGATTGGACGTACTCTCGATTTGTGAGAGGAACCAGTATAAAATCTCTGTCTCTACCTTTCTCTCTCTCTTTCTCGAGTTCTGTTGATTGTGTTTGTTTTCTAACCGCTGCAAAATCTAATAAGTGTTTAAATTTAGAAGAAACTTTTAAACTACCTAAAACACAATTCAACCCCTCCTTCTTGTGTTTTTCACACCTTCAATTGGCATCAAGAGCCCGGTTCTGTTTTTATCACTTAACAGTGAGACAGTTTTTCTTTGAAAAACACTATGACTGATCAAAGTTTGAAAGCAGATCCTCTTAACTATGATGTTGAAGATAAGTCAAACAACAACAAGGCACCAAAGTTCAATGGAGATAGTTCTATGTTTTCATGGTGGAAAGATAGAATATATAGTCATCTTATTGGTATAGATGATGAGCTTTGGGACTTGGTTGAAAAAGGAGTAACTTTCCAAGGTCTTGATGAAAGAGGAAAGTTGTCTGTGGAAGAAAGAAAGAAGTTTACTGATACAGAGAAGAAGGCCTACAAGAAACATCACAAGTTCAAGGATATTCTCATTGGTTGCATATCTCATGATGAATAACTAAAGATTACAAACAAGTCTACTGCAAAGAGTATATATGACTCCTTGTGTTCCACATATGAAGGGAACAAACAGGTTCAAGAAGCAAAGGCTACTCTTCTGATCCAACAGTATAAACTCTATAAAATGAATTTTTAGAATGAATTTAGTATGAAATCTTAATTAATATCCCTCTATTAATTAATTTTTGGGATGTTACATGAGGAGTAATCACTGTCTAAATTGACATATAATTTGATAGAGCTTGACTTTTCGTACCGTGCAGGATTTCCTTAGAGAGATGCCCTCTGTTTTAGTACTTGAACCTGTTGAAACCCTGGTAAGGCACATAAGACATAAAATAAGAGACAGTCAGTTAAGGACAAATGCATTAGAAGAAATGCCAATGGTCATTTAGGTTGCTATTAAATAATCCAGTGAACTATCAGACACCAAGAAAACGACCCAATAAAGAATGTCAACTCACAATAAAGCAAAGACATGGAATAGGTGATTATTGATAGAACTCAGAACTCAATACCAACTTTTATAGCAAACAGATTGGCATCTATCTTCTATATTGATAGTACTGCTCACAAGCTCTTCTAAGACAATGTCTTGGTGCTGCTATTGACTTCTCATCATAAAAGTAATGTCGTGTATTTGATCAATCTACAAGAGTACAATGTCGTGTATTTGATATCATAGGAAAAAACAATCTAAATTGCATCAAAATTGCAACTGCAAAAACATTCTTTACATATTTTCAAAGTGTAACTCTACTCAAATAAATGTAATTAGCAATTTAGCACTAATAATCAAAGAACAAGTATAAGGTATAATAATCATACCAGTCATATAACAATCATACCACATGCTTTAAGTTTAAGATATTTTAAGTCTATCCATTACCTTCACACCTTTAGAATGTTGGAGTAAGCCCTAGAAGCCAATACTTTAGTGCTTTATTTATTAATAATAATAGGCATTTCTTTATTATTTTTGTAACGTTCAAAATAATGAAGTCCCTAGAATAGAAAGTCCGTTTAATATTAAGTGTGACTTAATCATGAGATTACATTAAACATAAAGACGCTATTCTTAAAGTATCCATAGTCGAGCTTTAAGGTGAAAAGGGATAACCTTAAAGCATAAAGACTATTATGAAGATAGACTGATGATCGCATCTCATGGATCATGGGATAAGGAGTTATCAAGTCTTGACATAGGTATAAGAAATATTAGGAGTAATATTTATACCGGATTGACCCGCTATGGGAGTACTACATGCAAAGTTATTCAAAGTGTCATAAGTTACTCTCATGGTGATAATGGTGTAAACCGCCCTTAGACCTGAAACCACTTTGTACCCTAGATGTGGAGTCAAGTACTTTGTTGCTGATCTAACGTTGTCCGTAACAGGATAACCCTAAAGGCAGTTGATGGGTACTTCACAAAGCATGCTGAGGGACAGTAGTGACCTAGATGGAATTTGCCAATCCTGCATAACAGGATAAATGTCATGGGCCCGATATTGAACTGGACAAAGATGACACCAATTATGCTTTGTGTTCAATATAGACATAAAGGGCAAAGGGGTAATTATACACACATATGTTATCACTAAAGGTTATGTTATGATCACATGTTAATTTCTCATAACTTGGGTAGCAATGATGTGTTGCTAGATAGCGCTCATTGTTTATTATATTAAATAAAGGATTTAATATAATTGCCAACGTTATGGAAACCTACAAGGGTCACGTACATAAGGACAGTCTAATATTGAGATAAATAAGGAACACTGTAAGGTACGGTGTATGTGCAATGTGATAAGGGTATCACGGTAATTTAAACGAGCAAGAACACCATAGGTTATGGTGGGAGGGCGCGCACATGAGTACTACCACTCATGGGGGGCGCGCGCTCTAGTTTTGTTTCTTGTTGGGCTTTGCCCAATAAGAGATATCTTGGTGCACAAGACAAGAGTTGTCTTGATGCACAAAACAAGAAATATCTATAAATAGAGACCTCTTGTCATTGCTCAATACACAACAAAAAGCACAAGAATATTTTAGAATTTAAAATCCTAAAATAATTCTCTCTCTCTCTCTCAATATTCTTGCATAGCCTTCAAACATAAAGGGCTAACACTCTATTGAAGGTGACTGTCCGTGTGGACTAGTTAGAGGCGTCAGTGATCTTCATCAACGTTCGTGATCGTCTTGTTCGTGATTCAAAGGTTCTTCCCTACAAGAGATCGTGATTCAAAGGTTTTTCCCTTCAAGAGGTAAAAACTGTAAATCACATATCATCCCCAATTCATAAGGATCAAACTAAGGAAAATTTTTGAATTCCGCTGCTTAAAATAACGCTATTTTCCTTCAAAAGAAATGCATTAGAAGAAATGCCAATGGTCATTTAGGCTGCTATTAAATAATCCAGTGAACTATCAGACACCAAGAAAACGACCCCAATAAAGAATGTCAACTCACAATACAGCAAAGACATGGAATAGGTGATTATTGATAGAACTCGGAACTCAATACCAACTTTTATAGCAAACAGATTGGCATCTATTTCTATATCGATAGTACTACTCACAAGCTCTTCTAAGACAATGTCTTGGTGCTGCCATTGACTTCTCATCATAAAAGTACTTTCGTGTATTTGATCAATCTACAAGAGTACAATGTCGTGTATTTGATATCATAGGAAAAAACAATCTAAATTGCATCAAAATTGCAACTGCAAAAACATTCTTTACATATCATCAAAGTGTAACTCTACTCAAATAAATGTAATTAGCAATTTAGCACTAATAATCAAAGAACAAGTATAAGGTATAATAATCATACCAGTCATATAACAATCATACCACATGCTTTAAGTTTAAGATATTTTAAGTCTATCCATTACCTTCACACCTTTAGCATGCATACCTTACGGTATAATAATCATACCAGTCATATAACAATCATACCACTAGCATTAGAGACAGTCAGTTAAGGACAAATGCATTAGAAGAAATGTCAATGGTCATTTAGGCTGCTATTAAATAATCCAGTGAACTATCAGACACCAAGAAAACGACCCCAATAAAGAATGTCAACTCACAATAAAGCAAAGACATGGAATAGGTGATTATTGATAGAACTCGGAACTCAATACCAACTTTTATAGCAAACAGATTGGCATCTATCTTCTATATCGATAGTACTGCTCACAAGCTCTTCTAAGACAATGTCTTGGTGCTGCCATTGACTTCTCATCATAAAAGTAATGTCGTGTATTTGATCAATCTACAAGAGTACAATGTCGTGTATTTGATATCATAGGAAAAAACAATCTAAACTGCATCAAAATTGCAACTGCAAAAACATTCTTTACATATCATCAAAGTGTAACTCTACTCAAATAATTGTAATTAGCAATTTAGCACTAATAATCAAAGAACAAGTATAAGGTATAATAATCATACCAGTCATATAACAATCATACCACATGCTTTAAGTTTAAGATATTTTAAGTCTATCCATTACCTTCACACCTTTAGCATGCATACCCAAAAGAGGAAGAAACTTGCATAGATTGATAAAAGGCAGAACCACACAATCCTACCAATAGTTAGCACTTATCAATTACACCAAAATTTTGAAAATCTCTAACTTTTTAAACAAGCAAGTAAATATATAATAAATCATATTTATAAGTTTAGCTAAAAACAAGTAACTCGGTTTCTTATAAATAAATTGTAACATCCCAAAATTTTATTTATAGAGGAATAATAATTAAGGGAAAATTTGTTTGGAGCTTAAGTGGAAATAACTCTATTAATTAGAAGTAGATAGTATGAAGAATAATTTAAATTAGTGGTGTTTGGAGGGGCATATTGGGAATTATCCATAAAAGAGTTTATAAAGGGGCAAGACATTCATTTATTCATTCCACTTCTCACCTTCTGTAAAAACAAAATCAGAAGCATCACCCTTCTTCTTTCTCTCCCACGCCTATCTCAATCTCACCATCATCATCATCAATTCATCACTCAAATTTTCACATGCTCAATATTAATGGTATACCTAAAGTTCCAAAGCAATCACCACAACTATCACTCCCTCTCTTTCCCCCGAGCTCCCTCTCGTTCTCTCTCTCTCTCTCTCTCTCTCTCTCTCTTTCAATCCATCTCCAAAGGAAGCTCTGCATGTGCTTATGGAATTTGTTATGGGTTACCTACTCCAAGTTTTCTTGATTGAAA
Source organism: Trifolium repens (assembly GCA_030408175.1). Lineage (NCBI taxonomy): Eukaryota > Viridiplantae > Streptophyta > Magnoliopsida > Fabales > Fabaceae > Trifolium > Trifolium repens. The sequence goes on along the minus strand of CP125838.1, from coordinate 33,539,378 downwards.
CATGGTAAGGGTTCTTGATTTTCCCTTTTCTACAAAATCAATTCATAACCCTAATCCTCATACTCACTTTATTGGTGTTGCATGCAAGCATTAAACCTTCGTGGATGACTGGAAAGATCATTAAAGATCAAAGAGTGAAGGTTGGGTTGCAGCAGCAACCAACAGAACTGTTTTGCTGCCTTTCGAACAACTCGCTTGGCGAGCTGTATCCCTCGCTGCAGCGAGTGCTGCAGAGCAGCTCAAGTTGCTGCATGTGTCGCCTTGATCATGTACCTTAACGTCGAAGCCCAGAATCAGTATTAAAGCATCTTTATCAGGTGGGTTCTCTAGGTTCTTAACCTTAGTAATTTATTTAGAAAGCTTAGTCCCCCAAAAATATGTAATGCATGCAAACTTAAGGTTTAAGATCAATTGAATAAATGAGAAGGAATAAATCTCAATTCCTACTCCTATACAATTTATTTAATACTGTAAAACATGTTTGTAACCAGTTGCATGAAGATTGTAGGTGGTTTTATAAAAATTCAAGTTCTGCAGAAACGGGGATTTTCTCTGTCAAACTCGCCGTAGCGAGTGACTGCTCGCCATAGCGAGTGTTGATGTTTTGTATTCATCAATTCATCACTCAAATTTTCACATGCTTAATACTAATGGTATACCTAAAGTTCCAAAGCAATCACCACAACTATCACTCCCTCTCTTTCCCCCGAGCTCCCTCCCGTTCTCTCTCTCTCTTTCAATCCATCTCCAAAGGAAGCTCTGCATGTGCTTATGGAATTTGTTATGGGTTACCTACTCCAAGTTCTCTTGATTGAAACATGGTAAGGGTTCTTGATTTTCCCTTTTCTACAAAATCAATTCTTAACCCTAATCCTCATACTCACTTTATTGGTGTTGCATGCAAGCATTAAACCTTCGTGGATGACTGGAAAGATCATTAAAGATCAAAGAGTGAAGGTTGGGTTGCAGCATGTAGCGGGCTGGAAAATTCATCCTTGCATAACACAATGAAGTCGCCATTGACGTTTATTTATCCCGGAAAGGGAAAGGAAAATATCACGAAAACCTTGGTAAACACGGTTGAAGAACCGTGGCGGGTTCGGGAGTTGGTTATGCGAGAGGAAGGTATTAGCACCCCTCGCATCCATCGTACTCGATGGGAACCGTTTAGGTGGTTTAGGGTTTGTCTGCGTAGGTTTGAATCAAATTACTCTATCACTTGGCTATTTTCTACTTCGTTTCCAAATAAATTAAAAAGAGTTTTTATTATTTGAGTTTGACGGTTGTAGGAGTCCGCTCCTACGTATTCCCTGGTGCAATGGGAAATTCAAAACTCGCGTAGTTCTGGTAAAAAATGTTTGTGTGGTTGGTTGGTTTTAGTGGATAACGTTTATTTCGTATTCCGCTGACACAACGACGCTTGTATGCTCTAATCAGAGGCTTAAGTTGTGTATATGTCAGAGGAGTAGATAAAACGTGTATCCATTGAAAAAAGAGAGTTGAATAACGGATGTTGCTTATTTCGCATTCCGCTGATACAATGGTGCTTGTATGCTCTAAAGAGAGGCTTAAACTTGTATATGTCAGAGGAATGGATAAAGCGTATATCCATGTTTTCTGAAAAGAAGTTTGAGTGCGTTGATTTGATTTTAGAGCCTGTTTTGGTTTTAGAATGAGAGCTAACTCACGAGCACTAGTCAAATGTCTATCGACCAAGTCAACCCGGGGGGAAAGAATCAAATGACAGATTCCCCCTTTTCCATCCTTTTATTATGAAAGTCCTTATTAATTTGATTAAGGAAAAAAGTGTTCAAAAGAAAAAGACGAGTGTTGGTTAATTTTAACGCTTGTTTAGATTGAGGGCAACTCACGAGCACTAGTCAAATGTCTAGCGACCAAGTCAACCCGGGGGGAAAGAATCAAATGACAGATTCCCCCTTTTTCAACCTTTATTTATTGAGAAAAAAGTTTGATTAAGTTTGATTATGAAAACTCAAGTTCAAGGATGTAAAATAGTGTGCAGAATTAAATAACGATGACAATCGATATAATAACAATGCGACAATTAAACGCGAATGAATGCAAGTATTCAAATGAGAATGCATGAATCAACATGATATAGTTAAATATGCATGAATGAATCAAGAATGAATGGGAATTGATGATGCATAATTAAATAAAAATGCATAAGCTAAAGTAGCGTACAATGAATTAAATAACATAAACATGCTAAATTAAATCAAAGTAAATGAGATGAGTTAGAATGAATTGAAGTAAAGCTAAAGAGCTGAAGACAAGCATAAGAAATAAAAATAAGCAATTAATCATAATTAAGCACTTAAGTAAATAAGCTAAAAAGCTAAAAAAGTGATTAAATAACAAGCTAAGGAAGCATGAACATAATCTGAAATCAAACATGATTTGAGCAAAGCAAAATGGTCCAGTAAGCTAAAAAGCTCAAGCACCAAATAAGTGCTTATGAAAATAAGCTAAAAAGTGATTAAATAAGCTAAAAAGCTAAAGAATAAGCTAAAAAAGCAAAAATAAATGCTCAAATGAAACAAACAGAAATCACACATGATTTAAGCATAACCAAATGGTCCAATAAGCTAAAAAGCTTAAGCACCAAATAAGTGCTTATGAAAATAAGCTAAAAAAAAGTGATTAAATAAGCTAAAAAGCTAGAAAATAAGCTAAAAAGCTAGAATAAAAACTCGGAGATGAAGAGCAAAATTTAAGCATAGCAAAGTGACTAAAATAGCTTAAATAAGCTATTAGTCACTTAAGTGCTTTTGGAAATAAGTTGAAAATCAATTAAAATTAATTTAAGCTGAGGGGGTGCAGAAAGTAAAGGGAGTGGGTGCAGAAAGTAAATCTGGGCTAGAAGCCCAGTCCACGCCAGAGTCAACGGTCAGCACAGAAAAACGATCCAGCGCCGCGTGAGATTGAGGTGCACAGTAAGGTTTTAAGATCTGGACCGCACGATCGATCTAACGCGTGTGTTTTAAACATGGAGGGAGCCAATGACGTGTTGCCACGTCATCGTCTTCAACCTCCATCTCCTTCATCAACACTGAAACGCAGAAGCCATGAAAGAGCTTCAAGGCTCCACGGGTTTCAAACCCGAAATCACGAATCGGCACCAAAATTAACGTTCAAATACACTATCTCGCACGATTTTTCGTGTAGAATCCAAATATGACCTTAGTTTTGGCTAAAACGGTTTAGATCTTGAAAAACGAAAATAACAACAACGAACTCAAAACTGTAAAAATGCAAAATAGCTCGAAATTAAGCAAACTAAAATACAGAAGAGCAAGAGAACAAGTCCAGAAGTAAGATTCCAAAGTTTATTACGTTTGTTAGGCTGTGATTTGGTCTAGAGGATCCGGTTTTCTTCCTTGTCACCGTGATGTTGTTCTGGAGTTTTGGATCGTGATTATTGATGATTTTGTGATGGATTTGTGTTTCTGGAAGTTGATTGAAGGTATTTCAGTGATTAGTTTTTGATTTGGAGCTTTGTTAGAGATTTTGATTTTTTTTGGGTGAAAATGGTGGAGTACGAATTTGATGATTTTTTGAGTGAAGTTGGGAACCTCTCACCACTGAATTGTTATGTTTATTTATAGGGAGAGATTAGGGTTAGAATGGGTTGAGATTGTTGGCCAAGAAAAGGGTAATTTTGAGAATGTAATTTATGATATTTTGTGAGATTTTTGTTGGCACATGGGCTCCTTTTTGGCATGATGAGGTGTAGGGATTTAGAACCTTCTAGGCTCAATTTGGGATAAGAATGAGAGAATGGTGAGGTGGTACCTATTTTTGGTGATTTTGTTTATGATAAAAAAAATGGAGAAGATAGTGAAAATAGATGAAATGGAATTAAAATTAAATGAATGATATTTTTGGGTTATGAATGATGAAATGATTTTACGTTGGAAAGTGAATTGGAATGAGATTGAGTTTGATTGGGACCTTGTGAAGGAAATGGGATTCCTTGGAGAAGAAGTAACAAAAATAAAAGGATTAAAAAATAAATGCAAAAATGCAAATAAAGTAGAGAAAAATAGCAATTATGCCAAGAAGAATGAAAGTAATGATTATGCCATGAAAAATGTGCAAAGAAAATCTTTTTATGAATTTTTATGCAAAAGTTGACTTTTTGGGTCAACTGTTGACTTTTTAGGTCAACAGTTGACTTTTGTTGACTTTTCTAAAAAATGCAAAATTGTGGTAAAATGGAAAAAATGTGAAAATAGGGCGGGGCAAAATTAGGGTATGACACAGCAGCAACCAACGGAACTGTTTTGCTGCCTTTCGAACAACTCGCTTGGCGAGCTGTATCCCTCGCCGCAGCGAGTGCTGCAGAGCAACTCAAGTTGCTGCATGTGTCGCCTTGATCATGTACCTTAAGTTCCAATCCCTTGGTAAGTCATCCCTAACTCTTTTAATCCTTCTCAGTATCTATGAAGAATGTTCCATCTCCTTAACATTAGAAAAGTTCACAATCCTCATAAACCATATTTTGGATTTTGTATGTGAGTATGTGATCAATTAGCACCTCTATGTGGCTGAAGTTGAGTACTGGAGTTGATGTTAAAACGGTTTCAGAATCACTGTGGGTAGAGCCAAGGAATGACCAAATCCATGGAATTGGGAGTATTGTTCAAAGTTTCAGTTTTGGGGATATTGTGTTCGTAGCTACGTCGAAGCCCAGAATCAGTATTAAAGCCTCTTTATCAGGTGGGTTCTCTAGGTTCTTAACCTTAGTAATTTATTTAGAAAGCTTAGTCCCCCAAAAATATGTAATGCATGCAAACTTAAGGTTTCGGATCAATTGAATAAATTAGAAGGAATAAATCCCAATTCCTACTCCTATACAATTTATTTAATACCGTAAAACATGTTTGTAACCAGTTGCATGAAGATTGTAGGTGGTTTTATAAAAATTCAAGTTCTGCAGAAACAGGGATTTTCTCTGTCAAACTCGCCGTAGCGAGTGACTGCTCGCCATAACGAGTGTTGATGTTCTGTATAGCTCGCCAGGAGAGTTTCTGACTCGCCAGGGCGAGTGTTACAGGTATGTCAGCATATGAGCTCGCCGTAGCGAGTAGGAGCTCGCCGTAGCGAGTTTAGCAGGGACAGTACCTGCATATTTTATCTTTTAAAAATTATCAAACACTCGTTTTATGTCCGAATGCAACTGGGATTTCATGAACATGTTTAATAGTGTAAAATAGATTCTATAGTCAGAGAATAACATGTATATTTAAATTTATCAGTAAAATGCTTAGGATACCCTGGGTGGGATATATTGGTTAGAACTGTTTAAACTCATTGAATTAAATGGTATTATGCCATGTTAATAGAACTCCTCTGACTTCTATTATTTATTATGTGAGCCAATGTCGGAATCCGAGCCTCTGTTTCGGTAGTACGCAGAGTCAGGCACCTGAGACCGGCTTGCCTCGGGTGACCTTTGAAGAGTAATCGACAAGATAATAATTCTGTGTTACACTTTATTTTATGAATGATTAATACATGAATATGTAAAACAGTTGAACTTAGATTATTACACTATCTAGGTTCCCCCGGCGTAGTCGCCTATAGGAGGGTAGTAGGACTCACTGAGGCTTAGTAGTCTCACCCCACTCCAAATCAATTTTTTTAGGTAGACAGGTTCTCCGGAGCAGGGACCAGGATGGGACTGACAGTTGGAGCCGAGCTTGGATTGTCAGATCAGAAGATTATATTTTCTTCCTTGCTTTAGATATCTGTTGTACTTGTGGTTCTTTCCGCTGTTTTGTAATTGAACTATCTCGTTGTATTCCTATTATTTGTTAATTCAATTCTTTTATTCAGTAAAGTTATTGTACTCGGAACCAGTTATGTATGTCTTGACTAAATATTCTAGATATTTTAGTTGGGCTGTTATGTAAATCTTAGAGGGCAACTAAATAAACACATTTGGGAGACTAGCAAAATCGCAACTTTACAGTGAGTGGCGCTTAAGAGTAAAGACACATTCTAGTTGTTGAGAAGTTAAGTTGAAATGAGACATGGGTACAATCAGCATAAGTTTCAAACTGCCAGCAAAAATGAACATAGTACATATTATTATCATGATAAAATATAACATTAAGTACTTGATATATCATTATAAACTAGAGAGGAGAAAACAAAGAGAACCTACACTTGTTATGCTAATAGAAGAATTCTTTGGTTAGATGTAGATCCTTAACTAATATATATCCATTGAACATTCTTATTAACCTGCTAATAGAACAATTTTTCCACACTATTATACAATGATATATATGGCTAATACACAATGTTAACATTTGAAGTCACATGCTTACCTCAAAGAAAGGGATGTTAATTATTTATAATTGGTCACACTAATTGCTGATAAATTCCTCCCTAAGCAAGCTTCCAATATAACTTCATATGGCAAAACAAACAACATAATGTAATAATGAACAAATAAAACCTATTATCAAAGAAGGTAAACGTCATTAATTTGGATTAATAGAAATAGATAGTTTCAACCATGCCGCAATTGATGATATAGCCTGACTTGTATCCACTGCAGAGAACGGAATAACTTACAAATCAAACCTATTGATCTTTGACCACTATAGGCAGAGACGCCACATTCGACAATCTTTGATATCTAACACTTGCAGTAATCAGACCCATTCAGGTATAGAGTTAACAAAACATGAATAGTTTCTCCTTCACATACTCAAGAGTTTCTCTATTAACATTTTAATCAACACAAATTAAAACAATAAAATGTGGGAGGATGGAACTCGCATTTTATATAAAGATTGCAACGAGAGAATGAGTAAAACTTTATAAATTTTATTTTTTGTTACTATTTTTTAATCTTCTTGTTACCTCAACGTCAAATATTTTCTTAATTGTGGGAGGATGATTATGAAATTGGTGTAAGAACTCAGAAAAGATTGTGAGAGTGAATTTTGAAGTAAGAATTTTCTAATCACTGAACTCAAAAACCCTAACAATATGATAAAATCACATTCCCAAATGGATAGATCTAGACCAAAAATCTCTTAAGTAGCTATCGTAATGGCAGAATTGGACCTATAAAATCAAAATCCCTAGATCATCAAAATCAAACTATCAACAAACTATCAAGAGACAATCCTAAAATTGAAGACAAAAACCAATTACAAGACAAAGGGGGAGAAAGAGAGAGAGAGAGAGAGAGAGAGAGAGAGAGAGAGAGAGAGAGAGTGAGAGATATGAAACCTGCGAAGAAAATGAATTGTGGTGGCAGCCATGACGTGCACGATGTGGAGCGAGGGTTACAGAGAAGTTCTGATTTGACAAACCGAGGAAAAAGGTGAAAATATAAGTGAAAAATTGGCTTCCTGCAGTTAAATATTCTATTAAGAAAGCAGCCGCGATTCGTAACCGCCGGTAAATGGAAAGGCGGCGGTCACTGTTCACGCGCCTCAGAATGACCGCTAGTATGTTCCTTTTTTCTTGTAGTGAATGGCGCCCTTTCCATAGGGGTGGCTCCATCTAACGGGCACTTCTCCCTAACCAAAATCGGATTACTAGGTGTACCTAGGTCGTCGTCATTATAACCGCGATTCTTAAAATATTTCCCAAAATCATATTTCTCAACACATCAAACATATGCCAAAGTATATAAATCAAAACTCAATTTCAAATCTTAAGTTAAATAGCTCATAAGTAATTTAAATAGAAACTGAACTTATAGCTCATAGGGAGAATCCCTGGTCTTACGTATCCCCAAACGATTAGGGAATCAGAGCCACGGAGTTCTCTTAATATTAGTTAACTATCAACAAAGTATATAAAAACTATCTCATTTTATTATGAGCACATAAACCACATTATCTCTTCTAAATTTTTCAAACAGTCAACCAAGCTTTTAGAATCAAGCCAATTTTTATTTTACTAGAATTCGTACACTAGGATTGATTTAAAACTTCCGCTATCAGTCTATTTCTTTTCTCACTAAAATTTGGTCTACTAGTAATTAAACTTTGAAGGTGGAAAAACACAATAAGGGGAGATTGAATTGTGTTTTGAAAATTAAATCTTTTTCTTGACTTAAAACAGTTTTGCAGCGGATTAAAACACAATATAAAGGAGGTTCTGAGAGAGAGAGAGAGAGAGAGAGAGAGAGAGAGAGAGAGAGAGAGAGAGAGAGAGAGAGAGAGAGAAAGACACAAAATTTATCCTGGTTCCCCTCACAAATTGAGAGTACGTACAGTCTCCTTGTTACTAACAAGAGCTTTTCACTATAATCTTCACAACATTACAACTTACTCAAGCACACTTGCAAGAGACTTCTCAGATGCTCAAGTTTCACTAAACAAGAGACTTCACAAACAAACTTAAAATCTAAGAATGATTGTTAATGGACACTTGATATACTATCAGTGGTGTTTACAAAATACAACGCAGATTTGCTTTTAGACTTTGAATGGCAGATAGAACAATAACGTCAGAATGTTTCAGAGCCTTAAACGCAGTAATGGAATAGTAGTCGTTTCTTCCATTTGAGTCTTCTATTTATACTTGAATGGAAGGTGATGACCGTTGCAGAGAGATAAGATGCCAGCTGGAATTTGATCGTACAATGATAGATGTACATTGTCTTCTTTGGTAACGAAATCCAATTCCACTACCTTGCAATTTGAATTATCACTCAACCATTTTGAGTAATAATAGTACAGTCGTACAATCCTCAAATGCGCTCCACTTATGGATAAGGTTAACGTTGTACCAACGAATATTCCTTCATGTGGATGTGACAGAGTCCTAAAGAAGATTGTTCATCAATCATTGGTTCTGATTCTGTCAGTTCTTGAGAGACGCAAATTCCTTTTGTTTCAGAGTCTGTAGTGTAGCTTCTTAAGGTCCTCAGCTTCTGAATCCTTCAGAGCCTAGCTTTTGTCCTCAGAGCCACTTTCTTCAGACCTTGAATTTTAAGCTTCTGATGATCAGCGATAAGCTTTCAGAGCTTCTTTGCTTGGCTTCTCTGCTTTTATTCATACCAATTGCAACTTTAATACTTTGTTATCATCAAAACCAATTAAAATCTTAGAGGTTCATGTCAGACCCACTTTGTTCCAACAAACTTTGATAAATATAGATACAAAATTTTGAAGCATATACCACATGGAAAATCATTACTAACAAAATGGTTTCTCAAAACTACTCAAATATCATGTTAGAACTATTAAATCTAGGGATTTGGGTAGAAATTCTAAATTTTCCAACATTTATTCTAGAACTATTATCTCTAAAAGAAACAAGATTTTCTAACAATTAAGTTTCACAATTTTACCTTTTTCAAACATATAATAATAATAATAATAATAATAATAATAATAATAATAATAATAATAATAATAATAATAATAATAATAATAGTAGTAGTAGTATCCTAAATAAATATATGGATATATATGACTTTATGTTACATCTACTCGATCAGTCCCCTTGTTACCTCTTAAACGACCACTGACAATATTTACAGATATAATTATTTATTTATTTATTTTATTGTAAACCTCTTAATTAAAACAATTTATAGACATAACCTTAATATTCTATCTATTTACTAATATGTTATGGGTAGACTTTAACATATTAATAAAGAAGAATTGCTAGTCTAAATGTGAAATTATTGGGTTATTACACTTTAGTAACAATTTCTATATGTACCAATTACTAACAATTAGGCAAAAATACATGTCCCTAGTGCATACTAATGTCACATAAATATGTTATGTCACTCTAAACATCACCGCATGCATGTGGTACTGCCACACTGGTTTACATGAATAATTTAACCCATCTTCACACCGAAAATATCATAAATATATTTTATGGATAACATAATCCATCTTCACACCAAACTAATGATATTTTAAGGTCTTTTTTTTTGGATAAATTAAGAGCATCTAGGTATATATTATAAGGTCTTAATAATGATATGTTTTCAAAAAAATCATTGAAAATATGACACGCGAACTTTTGAAAAAAAAAAAAAACTGAGACTAAAATTTAATTTTTCTTTTAAAAGGATTAAAAATAAAATTTAATATATTTTTCTTAAGGTAAATATGTTTTTACCACCTGCAAAGTAGACGATTTTTGTTTTACCGCTGTAATTTTTTTTTGGGATTACTCCTCAATAATGTTTTTTTAAAAAAATTCATTAATTTTGGAAATGAAGCAAATCAAAACTCATTAATTTAAAAAAATTGCTTTTTAGGCCTCATGTGCTGCTCATAGGCCTCCAAAAACTAAAAAATTCCCTTAATTTTGGAACCATTGTGGTTTGAAACTTACGTTTCGAAACACATATATTGACTGATTTCGGAAGTTTCGTTCTGAAATTAACTTCCAAAATTAAGAAAGTTACATTACAAAATTACTTAATTCCAGATTCTACATTACAAATCCTTATTAAGGGCATTTTGGTCAAAATAGAGAACATGAGAAGTAATAAAGGGGGCTAAAGAGCAAGTTTCTTAATAGTTAATAGAGTAATGCTAGCATCACACCCTCAAACACACTCATTTAACACACCCCAATAATAATTAAACACATCATCCACTTTTGTAATTCATTTTACTTGCAACCGGCTGAACAAGTTAACAAACTATTTTATATTTTTATTTTTTATAATTAATTTAACTTGAACATTATATTCTAAAGAGAGAAAATTTGTAACATCCATGTGCTTTTACAATCTCTCACTGCCTTACCACTGTGCGACGTCTCTTTCCCAAGCTATTGTGACAACTTTGGAGATATATGGGTATCATTTTTGGTTTTCGATTTGGGTTCCATTTTTATTGCATAATTTTCCAGATCTGTTCCTAAATCGTTTTTCAATTAGGTTCTATTTCAAAATGAGTTTTTTCATGGATACTTGATCAGAGCATCGATACATGACAGTAGATTCTCTTGTTTTGTACTCTTGCTTAATCTTATTTCAATTTTTGTTTTCAACATTTTGTATCAAAAGCAAACAGTTGTTGTATGGAACATGTTTGCTGTGATGTTTTTTGGAACTTCAAGAGGACGGTCTCAGCGAAGATGAGTAGCCAAAATCCAATTAAGAAAACAAAATTGTTACACTCCATGAAGGTGAAACCAGTTGCAAGTAAAATAAATTTAAAAAGTAAATGACGTGTCTAATTATTATTGAAGTGTGTTACATGAGTGTGTCTGAGGGTGTGACCCTATTACTCCTCTAGTTAATATTAGACTTAATTGCAGTTTTGGTCCCCCTATTTTGCAAGTTTTGTGATTTTGGTCACCCTATTTTAAAATCAAACTTTCTTGCCCCCCTATTTTGATTTTTTTTTTGCACCTTTGGTCCCCATCCTATTTTTTAACTAGTTGGCAAAAAAATAATGATGTGGCAATATCTATAAATATATAATTTTTAATAATAAATAAATTTTAAAACAATTAAGTGATTTAAAAACAAATAAAATATACAATTAAATAAAAAAAATTAAAGAAATCAAACAAATAAAAAGCAATAATATCATCATCATCAACAATTGAGTAGCACCAAAGGGATTTCCAACAACAACATAAAAATTCTTCGCCACCACGGTCACCCTCCTTCACTTCTCCATCACCACCGAATCCCTTTTTCCCAACGCTCCCCGCCATCAATCCATAAATTAAACCCAGAACAAGAAGCCCATAAACCTCAATTATTGAACCACAAATTCATAACCTCCATTACTGAACCAAAACTAGAAGGAGAATGACGGATACAAATTTTTCTTCTTACTTCCTTCTTCAACATTCATCATCTTCTATTACAACCCATAAATGCATTGGAATCTGGTGGCAAGTTTAGTGGCGGCGGACTCTCGCTATCCAGTGGTTGGCGGAAAAACTTGGGTTTGACAGCGATGCAGAACCAGCTCGGAAACTTGAATCGACAATAGAGGAGCGAGTTCGAAGGAAAGGAGGTTTAAGTTTCTGAGAATGGAAGAACTACCTAGTGGTATTGTTCATTGGTTGATGTTTCTGAGTTTATTGGAAAGAGATAGAATATAGAAGATGAATGTTTGAGGATCAAATGTAATTTATTTTGAATTTCAATTTGTTTTTTTATGAACTCATATGTTGTTATTTTTATTTTTTGGGTTAATAGGTCTTTACCCCCTGCTAAGTGGACGTGTTTTCGTTACCCCCCTGCTAAATTTTTTTTGAAGATTGTCCCCTTGCAAAGTTTTTTTTTTTGGTTTCCCCCCTTTTCCTCTCTTGGATGCAAGAAATTTTAACTTTTTAAATCGGTTGAACAAAATAACCGATTTAAAAAACATAACTTTTTAAATCGGTTGAACAAAATAACCGATGTAAAAAGTGCACTCAAGGAGGGAAACCAACAAAAAAAACTTTGCAAGGGGGCAATCTTCAAGAAATTTTTAGCAGGGGGTAACGCAAAACACGCTCACTTAGCAGGGGGTAAAGACCTATTAACCCTTATTTTTTTTAGATGAAGATGAATGACATATGAGATAGGTTGAAAGGGAAAGTTGAGTGGACGATGATAAACCCTAAAGTTTTTTTCTATTTCCAGATTATTCATGAAATAATTTTAATTTCAAAATAATTTTGTATTAGATTCATGTATTTAGTTTTTAATTATTTTTATATATATTTAATTAACTTAAACTGTATTTTTTTATATTAAAATGTTTATTTGCTGACATGGACAACTATTTTTCCACATGTGTTTTGTCAAATCATCACTTTGAATGCCAACTTATTAAAAAGTAAGACACATCAGCATTTTGTGGCTATTAAAATGGGGGGTGGACCAAAATTACAAAAAATATCAAAATAGGGGGATTAATTTTGAAAGATATGTCAAATAGGGAGACTAAAAAAACAATTAAACCTTAATATTATATTCCATAGCCAGGTCATACTTACTAGTGTGCAAGTCTGTGCCAAGCACGGAAAAATAAAATAACTATAAAATTTAAATAGTTATCTAAGGCCAATTTTCAAAAAATTTATACTATAACACTCCACGTCTAAATCTAGAATAAAACGCTGGATATTATTATTGGCAAAGAGTACATTATTATTACAATTCGGAAATTCAAGCACACGCAGGTGCTAAGTACAACAAGATAGATAAAACAACGGAAGCAAAACATCGAATACACCGGAACAACAGAATTTATTGAAATGACAACAAAGAAGAGAAACTAGAAAGCATGAAACTAAATGCAATCTTCAAGCACAGCCACGAGCACACCGAACAGCATACCTTAACCGACCTGCTTATCTGAAAAATAATTGTATGGAATGGGGTGAGACTACTAAGCCTCAGTGAGTCCTACTACCCTCCTAAGGTGACTACACCGGGTAATCCTAAACAGTCGTATCATACTAACATAAACATAGTCATATCATAAGCAGAAAGTAAAGGTGTATCACAAAAAAATAACTCTTATTCATTTTAACCGCAAGGATTCTCCGAGGTGAGCATATCTCGGAGGCTTGCCTTATCAGTCGATCGGACCGATCACGACATACACCTCAAAATACATAACCTGAAAATTAATCCCATTGGTAGATTCATATGCGACAATTCAGAATCGCTTCCTAAGTGACTGTTACTAGCATAGATAGTTCTACCATGATTATCCCAATTCCCGGGGAACATACAAACCTATAAATCTCTAAGTTAAGCCCTAAAGATTCTCTGTGATTAACATGTTGTTTAACATTATATAAATCATGCTACTGCAAAAATATATAACTTAGGTGAGGACATAAAACGAGTGCCTTATTAGAAAAACAGTTTTTAAAAATTATGTTCTGTTCTGTCAAACTCGCTCAGCGAGTCATAGCTCGCTACGGCGAGTTTTATGGGCATGTCCTGTATGAGCTCGCTACGGCGTGTTGTCAGCTCGCCATGGCGAGATTATAGGTCCTGGCCTAAACCAACTCGCTAAGCGAGTTAGAGCTCGCTACGGTGAGTTTCATCAGCCCAGAAAACCCAGCTCGCCATGAACTTCGCCATCAACTCGCTGTGGCGAGTGCATACAGAAAGCATCCTGTTTCACGAAAAATCCAATTTTAACAATATTAACACTTACAATCCTCATTCTAAGTCATGCAGTCCCACAATATATATAATAGAAGAGAGAATGGAGAGGAATTTGGGAGTTAATTCCTCTCACACAACATTTCCCTAATTTTTCCTAAGTTAACATGCAAAAGTTCATAATTTGGGAAACTATCTAAGCTAACCTAAGAACCCGCCTGGAAGTGAAGCTTTAACCTTGCTTCTGGGCTCTGACAACAGCTACTGCAACCCTCTAAAAGCCCCACGAACAGTTCACCAAGCTTGACTCAAAAACCCCCAAATAGCTCAAGAACACGAAATGGAGGAGGAAAGGATTTGTGGCTGAATGGAGTGTATACTGAATTGATGATTTGTTTCTGAGTTTGGGTGGGTATTTATAGAGGTTGAGAGCTGAGCTAGAACAGTGGTTAGTTTGTCTTGGTTCATTTTTGCATGTAATGTGGTTGGTTGTAATTTTTGAGATGAAGTGAAGTATTTGGATGCTTGTTAATTTGCAGGATCATGTGATTGATGATGAGAAACATCAGGTTCAATTGTTGAGGTTTCAAATGCATGCGAAAGAATGAGATTGAGGAGTTTGGTTGATAGTGGCATGTGAGGTTCATGGTGATTGAAGATTTTGTTGCTTTCTATTTGTTGTTGTTGTTTTGGGCGTGAGAAATGAGAGTATGGAAGGAAATGCTTCAGATTTTCTGAAGTTAAAGTGAGAGGAAAATGAGGGTAGTTTGCATGTAAGGAGTTAATTAACTTGGGTGGAAACATGACTCATTGTGCAAATGAGGTGGAGGCTTGAGATTGAAAGCAAAGAGTGAGTCATAGCAAGGGGGAGAGGGAGCACGTGAGAGGGAGGGAGGAATGGAGGGATTTTGAAATTTCTTTGTGTTAATTTAATTCACTTAAGAGATTAGTGATCTAGTGTGACTAATAGGTTCAACTTGAATTCTAAATTTTGTACACAATTCACTTAATTCCCAAAATAAATTAACTAAACTCTACTAATCAATTTATGAAAAATTAGGCAAAGCTCTAATTAAAATTAATTAGGAAATTTTAGAATGTGGGATATTACAACCTACCCCCCTTAAAGAAATTTTGTCCTCGAAATTAAGAAATTTACCTCGAAAACAAGTACGGATAACTCTTCCGCATGTCCGACTCCAGTTCCCAAGTGAATTCACCGTCAGGAGACTGAGCCCATTCAACTTTTACAATGGGGATCCTCTTGTTCCGAAGTATTTTAGCATCACGTTCAACAATCCGAACAGGATCCGGCTGATAGGTTAGATCTGGCTGATGGTCGATCTGTTCCAGTTCCACTGGACGGTAAGGATCAGGAATATATTTTCTGAGCTGAGACACATGAAACACGTCGTGTAACCCTGACATAGATGGAGGTAGAGCTAACTGATAGGCTACAGGACCGACGCGTCGAAGAATCTGATAAGGTCCAATAAATCTTGGACAGAGCTTTTTGGTTTTGAACACACCTCGCAAACCCAGCTTAGGAGTAACTCTCAAGAATACATGATCACCTTCCTGAAATTCCAAAAATCTCCTTCTCTTGTCGGCGCAACTCTTCTGCCGACTCTGAGCAACTTTCAGCTTATCCCGAATAGAATTGATTTTTAATGTGGTCTCTTGGACAATATCTAGTCCCAAGAATCCACGATCACCAACTTCCGTCCAACACAACGGGGTTCTACACTTCTTGCCATACAGAGCTTCATATGGTGCCATGCCGATACTGGCATGGTAACTGTTGTTGTAGGAGAACTCGATTAGATGTAAGTGATTACTCCACGAACCACCATCTTCTAACACACATGCTCGAAGCATATTCTCAAGAGTCTAAATAGTCCTTTCCGACTGACCATCAGTTTGAGGATGATGTGACGTACTCATCTTCAACCGAGTACCCATCGCATTTTGGAATGCCTTCCAAAATCTTGAAGTGAATATTGGGTCTCTATCTGACACAATATTCAAAGGTACACCATGCAACCTTACAATCTGCTCCATGAAGATGGCTGCATATTGAGGGGCCTTGTAGGTGGATTTCACTGGAATGAAATCAGCTGACTTAGGTAACCTGTCCACGATTATCCAGATGGAATCTTGACCTCTCTGGTTACGTGGCAGTCCTCCTACAAAGTCCATGGTGATATGTTCCCATTTCCACTCAGGTATATCTAATGGTTGCAACGGTCCTCAAGGGCTTCTGGTGTTCTATCTTCACCTGCTGGCAAACAATACACCTTGACACGAATTCAGCAATTTCTGCCTTCATGTTAGGCCACCAATAGTTCTCCTTTAGATCACGATACATTTTGGTGGATCCAGGGTGAATTGAAAATCCACTCTTGTGTGCTTCTTTCAGGATTAACCGTTTCAACTCATCGTTCTGAGGTACACAAAGTCTTCCTTCATAGAGAATGGCACCGTCCGTAGCTACTGAGAACTTCGGATGATTCACTCTTTTCTGCAACTCTACGTCCTCCTGTTGAGCCTGCACCACTCTTGGGCGCAGTTCACAGGATAACTCAATTCTGTTAACTCGAATACCGCTCTTCCGGTATACCACATTCAGATTGAGGTCTCTGAACTTCTCGTATAGACCGCACTGATGCATCAACAACTCTGACGCATACAGGGTTTTTGTGCTCAAGGCATCTGCTACCATGTTTGCCTTCCCAAGATGATAGTTGAGATTAAAGTCAAAGTCCTTAAGGTATTCCATCCATTGCCTTTGTCTCATGTTCAACTCCTTCTGATCAAACAGGTACTTTAGACTTTTGTGATCACTGAACAAATCAAACTGTACTCCGTACAGGTGATGTCTCCATATCTTGAGAGCAAAGATTATGGCTGCTAACTCCAAGTCATGAGTAGGGTAATTCTGCTCATGAGGTTTTAACTGCCTGGATGCATATGCTACAACTGCACCATCTTGCATAAGTACACACCCAAGTCCCTTGTTGGATGCGTCACAGAACCCAACGTACTTACGGGTTGGATCTGGAATTACTAACACTGGTGCGGTTGTTAGTTTTTCCTTTAAGGTTCGGAAACTCCATTCACAAGCGGCATCCCAATCAAAGACTGCATCCTTTCTGGTTAGGCGAGTCAACGGCAAGGCAATCTCCGAAAATCCTAAAATGAACCTCCGGTAATAACCTGCCAAGCCAAGAAAACTCCTGACTTCAGTTACACTTCTGGGTCTCTGCCAATTCAAAACTGCTTCTACCTTGGATGGGTCGACAGACACACCGCCTTGCGATATGACATGTCCCAAAAACTTAATTTCAGATAGCCAAAATTCACACTTGCTGAATTTGGCATACAGTTGCTTCTCTCTAAGAATGCTCAACACAATCCTCAGGTGTTCAGCATGCTCCTGTGAATCCTTCGAATAGATCAGAATGTCATCAATAAAGATAACAACAAACTTGTCAAGGTAAGGCTGCAATATCCGATTCATGTAGTCCATAAATACGGCTGGAGCATTAGTCAAACCGAATGGCATGACCAGGAATTCATAATGTCCATAACGGGTCCTGAATGCTGTCTTGGAAACATCCGAGGACTTAATGCGAATTTGGTGATATCCAGAACGAAGATCAATCTTGGAAAAGATAGTAGCACCTCTAAGTTGATCCAAAAGGTCATCAATACGGGGTAAGGGATACATGTTCTTAATTGCGGCCTTGTTGAGCTGATGATAATCAATGCACAGACGCATCGTACCGTCCTTCTTTTTGACAAGTAACACCGGTGCTCCCCAAGGTGAGACACTGGGTCGAATGAAGTGTTTCTGAAGCAACTCTTCTAGTTGAGATTTCAGTTCATGAAGCTCTAAGGGAGACATCCTATAAGGGGCAACTGAGATAGGCTGGGATCCAGGAATAAGGTCGATAGAAAACTCAACTTCCCTTTCAGGAGGTAGACTCATAACATCATCTGGAAAAACATCTAGGAATTCACTAACGATAGGAATATCACTGGGGCTCAAACTGGGTTCCGGATCCATGGTAAACAAGACACTGAAACATTTGCTGCTAGTACCTAAGTACTGGATCATTTGATGAGTGTTCTGGAGTAAAGCGGTAAGAGCTCTACTTTCTGCAGACGCTTCGGTTGGAATGAAGAGATTCTTTTCAGCACATCCAATATACACAGTATTGGCGGAGAGCCAATCCATGCCTAGGACCACATCTATATCCTTCAGAGGTAGACAGATCAGATCTATATTATAGACCTTACTGCCCACAAGAACAAGACAATTCTGACAAACACGTTTAGAAGTAACCTAGCCTCCTGTGGCAACAGCCACAGTCATAGGGGGAATTAAAGGCACAGAGGGCAATTGCAGTCGCTGAACACAGTCAACGGCTATAAAGGAATTAGTGGCTCCGCAATCAAACAAGACTAAAACTTCAGACTGGCCTAACATGCACACATCCATAATTAAAGCATTATTAGATTTGACATTCTCACTGTCAAGTGAGTATACCCGGCCTTTGCTTTTTGATGCACCGCTGGAATCTCCCTGTCTCTTCAGCTTGGGACATTCATGCTTGTAGTGGCCCGGCTGCTTACAATAGTAACACATATTCTTTCCCTTCATGCATTCTCCACTGTGAGGGAAACCACACTCTGCACAGTTCTTTGGTGAACGTTGAGAATAGCTCTATTTTCCCTTACTGGTGGTCCCCTTAGTCCTTACTTGCAGATTGAATTTCCCAGAGTCTCTCCTCTTCTGGGTAGCTTCACCGCGCTCCTTATTAATATTGTTAAGATCTGCCTCAACATGATAGCTCTTTTGCACCAAATCACCAAAGGTAGTGATATGCTGCATAGAGACATCATGCGCTATGTCAGCCCTTAGACCAAATCGGTACTTCTTCATCTTCCATGTCTCAGTTGGGGCATCATTGTCGTCTGCTACATAGCGAACCAGATCATTGAACTTTATGGTATAGTCCGCCACTGACATTCTTCCTTGTTTCAGCTCGGTCAACTCTCGTTCCATCTGGAATTGGTAGCTCTCCGGGATGTAATGCCCGACAAAAGGGCGTCGAAAATTACTCCAATTCATCTCCATCTGACTGGCCTCCATGTACGACTTTGTTCCATCCCACCAGTTACACGCGTCGCCCCTAAAGAAGCGGGAGATGAATGTTACTTTGTCAGCTTCGGTGCAATCCATGGATTCTAGGATTCCACTCATTCGTTGAATCCATTCCCTAGCTTTCGCTGGATTGTATTCTCCATAAAACTCCGGCGGACTCATGCGGCAGAATTCACGGAATGCACCACTTGACCCTTGCTGCTGAGGTGGAGGATTGCTCATGTGTTGTTGAAACATAGCCATGAGCTCTTGATGTTCTTGATCCTGTTGGGCCTGAAACTGCTGTTGCTGGTACATCATCTCAGCCCACATATTCGCATCAGCATCTCCGTACATTTCAGGTTCGTCATCATCAGCAATGTTCCTTCTTGGCCTTCCTCGTCTTGCTCCTGACATAGTGCTCTAACTGCCAATATCAAGTCAAGTTAGCTAGGCTTAAAGTGACATGACATCTAGAACAGATGTTAGAAATCCAGACAAGGACTGGGATTCGGATTTGTAATACTAATGAACTCTGGCACGATCTGAATCGACCTGCTCTGATACCAATTATAACACCCCACGTCTAAATCTAGAATAAAACGCTGGATATTATTATTGGCAAAGAGTACATTATTATTACAATTCGGAAATTCAAGCACACACAGGTGCTAAGTACAACAAGATAGATAAAACAACGGAAGCAAAACATCGAATACACCGGAACAACAGAATTTATTGAAATGACAACAAAGAAGAGAAACTAGAAAGCATGAAACTAAATGCAATCTTCAAGCACAGCCACGAGCACACCGAACATCACACCTTAACCGACCTGCTTATCTGAAAAATAATTGTATGGAATGGGGTGAGACTACTAAGCCTCAGTGAGTCCTACTACCCTCCTAAGGTGACTACACCGGGGAATCCTAAACAGTCGTATCATACTAACATAAACATAGTCATATCATAAGCAGAAAGTAAAGGTGTATCACAGAAAAATAACTCTTATTCATTTTAACCGCAAGGATTCTCCGAGGTGAGCATATCTCGGAGGCCTGCCTTATCCGTCGATCGGACCGATCACGGCATACAGCTCACAATACATAACCTGATGAATAATCCCATTGGGAGATTCATATGCGACAATTCAGAATCGCTTCCTAAGTGACTGTTACTAGCATAGATAGTTCTACCATGATTATCCCAATTCCCGGGGAACATACAAACCTATAAATCTCTAAGTTAAGCCCTAAAGATTTTATGTGATTAACATGTTGTTTAACATTATATAAATCATGCTACTGCAAAAATGTATAACTTAGGTGAGAACATAAAACGAGTACCTTATTAGAAAAATAGTTTTTAAAAATTCTATTCTGTTCTGTCAAACTCGCTCAGCGAGTCATAGCTCGCTACGGCGAGTTTTATGGGCATGTCCTGTATGAGCTCGCTACGGCGTGTTGTCAGCTCGCCATGGCGAGATTATAGGTCCTGGCCTAAATCAACTCGCTAAGCGAGTTAAAGCTCGCTACGGCGAGTTTCATCAGCGCAGAAAACCCAGCTCGCCATGCACTTCGCCATCAAATCGATGTGGCGAGTGCATACAAAAAGCACCCTGTTTCACGAAAAATCCAATTTTAACAATATTAACACTTACAATCCTCATTCTAAGTCATGCAGTCCCACAATATATATAATATAAGACAGAATGGAGAGGAATTTGGGAGTTAATTCCTCTCACACAACATTTCCCTAATTTTTCCTAAGTTAACATGCAAAAGTTCATAATTTGGGAAACTATCTAAGCTAACCTAAGAACCCGCCTGGAAGTGAAGCTTTAACCTTGCTTCTAGGCTCTAACAACAGCTACTGTAACCCTCTAAAAGCCCCACGAACAGTTCACCAAGCTTGACTCAAAAACCCCCCAAAAAGCTCAAGAACACGAAATGGAAGAGGAAAGGATTTGTGGCTGAATGGAGTGTATACTGAATTGATGATTTGTTTCTGAGTTTGGGTGGGTATTTATAGAGGTTGAGAGCTGAGCTAGAACAATGGTTAGTTTGTCTTGGTTCATTTTTGCATGTAATGTGGTTGGTTGTAATTTTTGAGATGAAGTGAAGTATTTGGATGCTTGTTAATTTGCAGGATCATGTGATTGATGATGAGAAACGTCAGGTTCAATTGCTGAGGTTTCAAATGCATGTGAAAGAATGAGATTGAGGAGTTTGGTTGATAGTGGCATGTGAGGTTCATGGTGATTGAAGATTTTGTTGCTTTCTATTTGTTGTTGTTGTTTTTGGCGTGAGAAATGAGAGCATGGAAGGAAATGCTTCAGATTTTCTGAATTTAAAGTGAGAGGAAAATGAGGGTAGTTTGCATGTAAGGAGTTAATTAACTTGGGTGGAAACATGACTCATTGTGCAAATGAGGTGGAGGCTTGAGAATGAAAGCAAAGAGTGATTCATAGCAAGAGGGAGAGGGAGCACGTGAGAGGGAGGGAGGAATGGAGGGAATTTGAAATTTCTTTGTGTTAATTTAATTCACTTAAGAGATTAGTGATCTAGTGTGACTAATAGGTTCAACTTGAATTCTAAATTTTGTACACAATTCACTTAATTCCCGAAATAAATTAACTAAACTCTACTAATTAATTTATGAAAAATTAGGCAAAGCTCTAATTAAAATTAATTATGAAATTTTAGAATGTGGGATATTACATATACATTTATGATTTTTAACCTATGAGTTAAGATAAATTTAGAACAAATTCAAAATAAATATAAAAGTTAATAGCAATATTTAATATTTTAAAAATTGCACCAATCCACCTAGGGATGTCAATTTGCATCCGTTAGTGGGGATCCCCGCGGAGATTGCCCCGTTCGGAGCTCCGAAAATGGGGATTTTTTCCCCGTGGGGACGGGGATAGAGGCAAAATCTCCCCCGTTGGCAACTCGGGGCGGAGATCGGGGAAGGCACATCCGTTCCCGCGAATTCCCTGAATCCGCCCATATACTTAGCTACTATATACTCCCTCTGTTCCTTTTTATAAGGAACAATTTGGAAAAAACACACAAACCAAAGAATCTTATTTTATTATTAAAAATTCTAAAATTTTATAATCTATTCCAAAAATAACCTTGATGTAATTAATGCATATGGAATATATTGTTGTAATTAATGCATAACATTGAAATAGATAAATGGTAGAAATAGAATTGTTTAATCAATAAAGCATAAATTTAATGATTGTTTCTTATAAAAAGGAACAAATTTTTTTTCCAAATTGTTCCTTATAAAAAGGAACGGAGGGAGTATTATACTAAAATATATATATATATATATAGCAATAATATTAAATATTGATTCTTTGTAAAAACAAAATATTTAATGTTGATTTTTTGTTTGAAGCAATATTAAATGTTGATTGTTTTAAAATTTCTTGTGATTTGAATAAAAAAAAATAGAGTAAATAAGTTTAGTAACTGAGAAGTCATGCCCATAATTTTCTCTCGCAACCCTAGAATAGTGGCTACTTTCTCTTGACTCTTCCATTCCTTTTTTTCTATTTTACGTTAAACACAACTCTACTCAGAACTCCACCTCTCTTCTTGTATGTATGATCATTGCATAAGGCAACAAGCAACATCTCTTCATCATTGACCACTCCTCTCTACTTGTTTTCGTGTCTAAGGTTTGTTATTCTTTGATTTGATTATTATCTACAATTTTTAGAGTTGAAGGGGCAGTTTTCTTTTTTCTACTATGACTCTGATTTTTTATTTTTTTTTAATGTAATACCATGACTTCCTTGACAATTTTCTGGTAACGAATGAATTCTCCTACCATTGCCGGAAACTTTTCAAATATTATTATTTCTTTTATGGTGGATTACAAGTATGGTGTTACTTCTTTGGTTGAATCGAAAAGTCAAATTATCAATTTTAGAATAAGAATTTTTCAAATATATAAAATCAGAAAAGAAAAGCTGGGAAAATAATTTTATTTAACAGCAATATATGCTTTAAGTGTAAGTTTCTTTCTTTTTGTAACAGGTTTTTGTCTAAGAATGGCTCGCAAACGTAAAGCCCAAACAGAGATTGTTCCCGACGAGGTTCCACTGGCACCAACACAAGAAGCTCAAAATACTCCGAATGATACACCTTTGGAAAATCAAGATGCGGAAGCTGCCGTTGAGCCAACTGTAAGTCCTAATAAAAAAGGACTAAAATCAGATGTTTGGCCACATTTCAGAAGAGAAAAAATAAACGGTGTATGGAAGGCCATATGCAAACACTGTGATAAGAAACTTGGTGGTGACACACCAGCAGGTACCACACATCTACGTGACCATCTCAGAATTTGTCCACTCCGCACTACAAGGGGTCCAAACCAAGCTTTACTAAAAGTAACAGAACAAGCTTCAAGACCTAAACCGGAATCATTTTTTTCTGGAAATTATACCTTTAATCAGAATGTTTCTAGGAATGAACTTGCAAAGATGATTGTATTGCATGAATATTCCATCCAGATGAATGAATTATGTGTTGTTTCTTTTAAAAAAAAAATAAAGATGCAAAATATTTGTTTTTTTAATAAAAAAGGAAAACATAAATTGCATATAGAAATAAATCATAGCCTGAATCTTTTCATATATTTTTGTTTCACTCAAATGTTTATTGTGGATGAAATTTAATCAAATACATATTTCCTTTTCAGGCTCAAAATCAACGCAACTCAAAACAATGACAAAGAGAAGTGGAATAGAGAAAAAGGAAAGAAAATGAGGACAATTTTTAATGTTGTAATACATATGGCAAACTAAGTTGTAAAACACTTGTTCATTGTGTGATATTTATAGATAAAAGTGAGACTTGTTCATGCAGTATTTGAAGAAAGAAGTTTAAATTAAAGTGAGACTTGGGAGCTACGTTTGCTAAAAAACCTTTCCTAGATAATACCTTTCTTAGGTAACATCTTTCCTAGATACACTCTCCAAAATGGGTAAACCCCCACCATGTAAAACAAAAACTGCATCCCTTACAAACAACACAGTAAAACTTAAAATATATTAATATATAGAAAAAAAGCAACCCATTAAATCTTAGCAATCTACAGTAGAAAAAATGGTTCTTTCTAGTCAAGATTACTAGTTTTGTAACCCGTGCTCCCGCATGGTTACGTTTTTACACAATAATTTCATTTTTATTTTTACAAAACCAAAGTTATACATAGGTTTATCCAAAAGAGGAATCAAGAAAAATTCGACCAAATAATACATGGAGCAAACAATTAATAAAAAAGGGGTTTATGCACGGAAATTTGAAATGGCCCACGTTTTTTTTATAAGCAAAAATGGCCCATTTGATATGTGAATAACCCAGCTTACAAATTCGTATGAATTATAATAGGCTTAAATATGTAAACAGTCCCTGCACTTAGGGGTCGTTTGAATTTCAGTCCCTGCATTTCAAAAACCTTTCAAACTGGGCCTGCACTTTAAGTCAACTTTAAAAAAGGTCTCTGAGTTGACTTTTTTGATGATGTGTCACTATTTTTATCATTTGTCACTGATGACTGGGTTTATAGGACATGAAATGACATTTTTGCCCTTCTTCATTCTTCATCTTTAATTATTAAAATTAAAAAAAAATTAATAAAATTAAAAAATCAACAACCCAAAATTCCACAATCCCAAATCGTTCCTCATCAACCTTCAAACTCAAATCCCTAAAATCAAAATTGCAAAATTTCACAACCCTTTTATTTGTGACTTGTTAGATCTGAAACAATTTGAAGATTTTGATCACGAACGGAGGTGCGACGGTGCTGCACGAACGGAACAGGTCGGAATCGGAACACGGGCAGATCGAACAGAACACTCTCACAAGTCACCGGATGCTCCTCTTCCTTCTCACCGCTCGCGCTCTCCTTCTCCACGAACGAAACGGTTGAAGAGAATTCAATCCGAACGCGAATCCAAACGCGAGCACGACAGGAGCCATAGAGGTAGCAGAGGGAGGGATTCTGAAAGGGAAACGGTTGACAGGAAGGAGAGGAAGAGAGTGGATAATGATGATGATGATGGTGGAAGGAACGGCAGGTCGTCGAGATTGAAGCATGAGAGGTCGCCGCAGCACGACGGGAGCCATAACGGTAGCAGAGGATGATGATGAGAGAGAACAATCATCTGAGTTTGTAAAAAAATTTAAGTGACAAGGGTATTTCGGTCATTCTATTACAAAATTTGATGATTCAGCATGTGAAAACCTTGTTAGTAGTGCCATGTGTGTAAAAATAGTGACACATCATCAAAAAAGTCAACTCAGGGATCTTTTTTAAAATTGACTGAAAGTGTAGGTCCAGTTTGAAATGGTTTTGAAACGCAGAGACTGAAATTCAAACGACCCCTAAGTGCAGGGACTGTTTACATATTTAAAACATTATAATATAAAGGTGCAACTATCAAATAAATAAATTAGAATACAAATACCCCTCAATCAAACAAAAGAAATATTATTAATTGTAAATAATATATTATAAGATGAATAAGAACTATAAGATAAATGTATTTTTATTTAAACTTTCTGATATACTTCAGAATATATGACATTTACATTAAAATAAATGTCTTCCATTAAATATAATTCAGTTGCATTTCTATTGCCTAATTAACTACAGTATTTCTGGAGATGGAATAAAAATATGTAGTTATTATTATTAAGACAACCACAACCAAATTTTCAATTACTAAATTGAAATTAATTTGCTGTATAGGTCTGCAAAGTGGAATTATGAAATATAAATTGGAAAAATAATAGATAACATTTAACTTTCTGACATTTACATTTACATAAAAACAACCACTTATTAATTCATAAAGACAAACACTTATTTATTCAATACTCAATACACAACACTACATGAATAATTTCAAAGTCATCACATATGGCTAAAACAGAATGGCTACAATTGGCAAATACCACAATACAAACACATAGGATAGTTATCCTGAAAGAGACTTCTTTTCTTTTTTTTTTTTAGCAGGAATCAAAAGAAAATTTTACTAACAAAAAACTCAACACTTAGGTATAAGACATACATACCAATGAAGAGTCCAAATAGTACAAATAATCCTAAGACCAAAATAAAAACCAACACCAGAGCCACAACAGAAAACAAAATCTACTCCCACACCACAAACTGGCGCAAGGACAAAACACAAAGGTCCAAAAACCAGAAAGAAAGAAAAAAAAAAACCAGCACCCGCAGGAAAAAAAACAATAGCAGTACCTAAGTCCTAGATCCAGGCAACACACATCCACACTAAACAACATTAGCAGGTCGCAACAACAGAAATATAGCCAACAGCAGAGAAACAGCGATCAAAATTTGAAACCAAAGCACAGGAAATAGAGCTTTATTGATCAAGATCTACAACACAACACATTAGTATAGAACATGATGGGGCTATAGTTACAACATCAGTACTTCAAACAAAGACAACCATATAAACATCACAAGCATTCGACACCCTGAGCAGTAAAACAGATGAGGCTTCACTCCTTCTCAATCTTAACTTTTTTCAAAGGGACACTTTTTGGCTTTTAGCAACTTTATCAAACACCTTTGATAGTTCCTTTTGACAGTAGTAAGAACATCACTTCCTACTTCAACTTTTCCATGAGTCATTGGGGGTGTTACAATGAGATCTTTAACAAATTCCATGCTTTGAAAATCATCGGCATCATCAGTATCATAAGAATCAACATCAGAGTCCACATCAATAGCATTAGACATTGCTTGAAAGACAACCAAAATGAATATGAATAAAAATAAGTAACTTGTGCACATGACAACAAATAGGAGAAAAACAACTTATACAAATCGTATACACGAGTCAAACCTTTGATGGAGTGGAAAATGGACATTGATAACCGAACGTTTGAATAATTGTAGGATCCATACAAACTCTTTTCACCCTAGAGACCCATCAGAAACAGCTGGCTGCTTTGATGATGTATATCAACAACAAATAGCATCTTAGACTATGAAGATATGAATTTAAAACCAACTAGATAATGTTAAACTAAATAAATAAAATTCAACTAAATTAATAGTTACCTTGGACTGAGCAACAAAGAAAGAAGAGGACTTTTCCATTATATGAACATTTTCTTTGCCAGGCAATATTCCAGCAATATCATTGAACTTGGAATCAACCTTCTCCATGATATGAACATTTTTGAAATTATTGTTTGTGACATAAAAGGTCTTAAATTGTTGTCAATTTCAGAGCACAATCATTAAACGGCTCAAGCCTAGTTCTAGAATTCATAACTAAAATAGTAAACACAAAATGATGAAAATATGCACATAGAAAATTATCAAAGCTACTTTAGAACAAAAATAAAACACCAATAAAGTGCAAATTTTGTGAAAAACATTTTTCTAAATAAAACAGACCCCAAAATTCTTAACCAAACCAAAGTTGAAATCTTCACTCCTTTATAGTTCTCACCTCATTGGAATTAAGTGATTCCTTCAGCAACAATGAAGTCTTATCTAAAGCATCTTTATGAATATCCAATACATACACATAACCATTATGTGAATCAAATTGAGGAATGTTAAAGTATCAAAACCATTACCGCACGTGGCATCGATGACCGTGTCTCCTTTTTGAACATGTTTCCATACCCTGCTAGGAACAAAATCAATAGCTCATATCATGGTTAAAGCCTTACTATCACAAAGTATATATGGATAATAAGATAAAGACTCACATAAAAAAATTAACCATATATACAATGTAACTTTCTAATAACATTCTCATAAATTGTCAACATATTGATACCTTATTCAAATGAGGGTTTTGGAGAGAAAGGGTAAAATTTCATTTCAAAAATAGAATGATAGCTAATCATGAAATATAATGTTCTCGTCTCTTATTCCGTTTCATTATCAATATTTATCTCAATTTAAAAAGAAACATTTAACAGCTAATTCCCTTTCTCTCTATAACCCTTCATTCAAACATACCATAAGTCTAACTCAACAACCTATGATCAATAAGCTCAATGGTGACCATCTTAGTAATCTTACCATTTGAGATAACCCTCCTTTTCTCTTCAGTCTTATAAACTAAATGAGTTAATGGAGATTCTAATTCCAAAGAATTATCATCATTATCATCATGATTATTATTATAAGAAAATTCAGCAATAAAATTGATACCACACCAAAGTCTAACATCTCTACCAAGCATAATCAAACTCATAGCAACTTCTTGTTCTTTTTCTTTCTCAGAAACATAACTTGAAACTAAAGAACTTGCAACAAAATTCACAACAGAAGAAGAAATGTTACCACTATTTATGTACCTTGTTCTTAATCTTCTTTTGGATCTTCTCTTTCTTGGAAGTCATCAAACCGTACATCAGTAGCTCTCTGCAACATAACATGTACACATGAAAATTGAAGATTCAGTACTTCAAATTCTAATTCAAACATGTTACAAAAAGTTTTAATTTAAACATATTGATGAGAATCCACAAAAAACAATTTATCAAACACATGGTGGGCATATATAAAATTGAAATAGAACAAATTAAAATTGGAATAGATGAGTAATTAAATTCTAACTAAGCAAAGAAACTGAGAAGAAGAAGAACAACAACACCTAATCAGTAAGGACAAGTGATGATAACAATCAACCATCATCCCCAATTTATAGATCCTTAAGCACAAATGAAAATTCAAATTAGGGTAAATTGAGAGGGAAAATAATTACCTGGCCAGTTAAGCCTCCACCACAAAAGCCCCATCTCCAAAAGGTTTATATGGGAACGACAATATCGATCGGATTCATCCCGTTTAGGTTGCATCTGGTGAAGGCAAAGTAAAGAGGGAGGTAACAGAGGAGATAGTATATCACATGCGCAATTAATGAGCGGCAGAGAGCAATGGAATTGAGACGGTATTATCTAGACAGAAATACAGCAATAAATGAGATTCAGAGGAGCTTACTTCGCCAAAACGCCAAGAAGAATAGTATAAGAAACGCAACATACATGGCGCTCCGAGACGAATCTACAGTAGCAAAAACACGGTCGGTATTTGTCAAGTATTAGATAGATGAATATCCCATCCAGATGAATGAATTACGTGTTGTTTCTTTTAAAAAAAATAAAGATGCAAAATATTTGTTTTTTTTAATAAAAAAGGAAAACATAAAACCAAATTGTCATTATTTATATCAAAACGTATAATTCTTTTTGCTAATATTTGATATCAGTGGATCTCCGTGGGGATGGGAATGGGGACAAATATTCCCCCGTAGCGGGGATCGGGGACGGGGAATAATTTGGGGGCGGGGAAGCTTCCTCCGCACATTTCCCGCCCCGTTGACATCCCTAGGTCCACCGATTGAATGGATAATCGGTTTGGACAATTTCAAAAAATAGAGAATAGGTCTTAACTGTGTTAAATTTAAATAATATTTAATATGACAAAAGTGTCGGAAAGTAACATAATTTTATAGGTTTGAAGTCTTAAAGTCATTTTGTCACACAATAAACAAAAAAAATTCAACAAAAAAAATATACTATATATATATATAGTACGACGTATATATTACTAAAATAATACTATATTATATATATTAATATATAAGTAAAAATAGTTTCACTACCAAAAAAAATATAATAATAAAAAATATGAGTAAAATTACAAAAAAAAAAAACCATATTAATATAGGCAGCATATATATAAATTATAAAAATGAGCTCCTCTATTAATATATGAATGATGATGATGATGATGATGATGATGATGATGATGATGATGATGATATAGGTCTCCATAAATTAACAATACCGGTTTAAAGTCAGTGACTCTCCCAAACCCAACCCGGTTCAACCACCGGTTTTTCCTATACCAAGATCTTCTTCCTTCCACTCTCCTCCATTTCCATAATTTCATTATACTCTTTTCACTGCAAAACCAACCTCACTTCTTCTTCCTCCAGATCCCAACCATTCACATTCTCCCCCCTCACATGCATCACTAATCCAACCAACCTCAACTCAATCCAAACTCCTATCTACAATCACCACTCTCCGATCTCCTTCTCTATAAAACCAATGTCCCCTCACTAATCCCTTTCCCATAATCCCACAAATGGATTCCCCACCTTCCCAACAAACGTGGGGAAGATCATCAACCCTTTCCACTACACATCTCAACCGTACAACTTCATCACCTTCCTCATCTTCTTCCCCATCTTTCTCCAAAGATTCAATCCAAAGCCTCTCTTCCATTCTCAACAACCCTCTCTCTTCAACCACCGTTTACCCTCCCGAATTTTCCCCAATCTCTTCAACCAAAGCCACCTCCGAAGTCACCCGATCTGATTTCATCTCTTACCTAACAACCGTCTCCGATCCTTTTCACCGATTCGACGACATCCGTAAACACGCTACCAAAGAGATCTCCGGTAACGACGTCGATGGTGCTGGTGCTGGTGAAGCGCTTGTAGCTTGTTTACGCGAGGTTCCGTCGCTTTACTTTAAAGAAGATTTTCGATTGGAAGAAGGTGCTACGTTTCGTGCTGCGTGTCCTTTTTCGACGTTCAACGAGAACGCTGTGTTGCAGGAGAAGCTTTCGCAGTATCTTGATGTGGTTGAGCTTCATCTTGTTAAGGAGATCTCCCTTCGGTCTTCGTCGTTTTTTGAAGCGCAGGGGCAGTTGCAGGATCTTAATGGTAAGATCGTTGAAGGATGTGCGAGGATTCGTGAATTGAAGGATACGGTTCAGCTTATTGATTCGGATTTGGTTGAGTCTGCTAGGCAGATTCAGCAGCTCAATGGCACCAGAACGAATCTGTTGGCGCTTCAGCAGAAACTCAGACTTATTTTATACGTTAATCAAGCACTCTCGGCTCTCAAATTGGTTCGTTTTCTTATTCTGTGTGAAGATTCAATGTTAGTGTGTGAGTGGAGCTTAGCTCGATTTTGCATTTCAATTCTCAGTTTTGGATTTGAAAGATTTTGGTGCGATTCATTCATTTTAGAGATGAGTGTTTTAAAATTTGTTGATGTGAATGTTAGAAACTTAACTAAATAAGGTTATGGAGAATTATGCAAAGCTGATTGCAGTTAACTTATGCGGTTTTAGTTTTTTTAGCTTGTGAATTATTCCGAGTTTCGAATTTTGACTCGTTAGAATGGAGAGGCATTTGTGCTGGAAATGTGGAAACTATAGTGAATAGGATTAATGTATTATGGAGATTTGTGGGGAAACTACTTGAGGTTTACTTTGTGCTGTTGTAATAGTTATGTTAGATTGTTAATTAATCAATTTATGGGACAGGTTTCCTCGGAAATTAGTATCGCTGTCACTGGATTAATCGTCACATTTTGTTGATATGTATTGTCATTTTGTTTGGTTTTCCTATGTTTCCTTTATTATTTTAGTAGCTTTTATGAATTGTTGTAAATGTTCGGCAACTGGAAATCCATTTTAAGTTGATATATTTTGCTGTGATGCAGCTTGTTGCATCTGCAGATTGTGCTGGAGCACTGGACGTAACCGATGATTTGCAACATTTGCTGGTATACTTTAATACTTTAATTATTATATATGAAATTGTATGAATTGTATTCTTGACTACTTCCTTTATTCATGGTCGTAGCCTTAGTTTTGTTCTTTTTCTTTTAATGAGCACTATGTGTTTGACCTATCATTACTAGGAAAGGGTCCTAAGTCCAAACTTGTTATGGTTTTATTTTAGCCAACTTAATAGAATATGATAGACAACTCAACAGACTAAAGTTCTTAATTTTATTCAAGTTCAAAAAATCCTAGCTATAATGAATGTAGTTAGTATCCTCTACTTTGATTATATTTTCCTTACAACTATATTGTGTATATTTTGTGGCCCATTGCTTTCAAATATTTGTGTACATATTAATCAGATATTCTGTTAATATTAATTGGATAATGGCGGATAACTTGTCTCTTGTCATTCTTCATACGCTTTGAAGCATTGGAATTACAAAGAAAGTTTTTGATGATTTGATCTTCATATTGATCATGATATATATACTTTGTGATATGCTGAGGTACCACGTTATGTTCCTTTTCTTTCTCAAGCACGGAATATGTTTAGATGTTACCGTACCCTGTTGAGGTTAATGTCTTAGTAAAAAAGTTGAGTTATTATTCTTATAAAGTGTGAGTAGTTGATAACAATCAGTGTTTGTTGTGTGTGTGTGTGTAGGTAGGTAGCAGATATCAATCATATAGTATTGAACTGGGCCAGTTTCCTTTTAAGTTGTACTGACATCATTTACTTACATTCTAATAATGACACATTCTTATTTAACATCAATGGAATTCCTAAAGGACGAGTAGAAAATTTTATGCTAATTTTAGTCTTATTTGTTTCCTGTAACTTTGGTAGGATGGAGATGAGCTCACTGGCTTGCATTGCTTTCGTCATCTTAGAGATCACGTGACAGGATTTATAGAATCCATAAACAGGTACAATTTAGTTCCGTCCGGATCTATATGCTACTGTTTATTTGGTATTAGATTGTGTGTTCCGTTAACCTGCATCTAAAAATTCATTTGACAGTGCTTAATCTGCTTTTCTTGATTTTTGATCACTCTCTAATAAATGGAAGAGAAAAGGGTTGAATTATACCATTTCTGTGTTTGCATTTAATCTTAGACGGTGACAAGGGAGTCTGGACTCTGCCAATGGCTTGGATGGGTTGAAACAATGATTCAGTCTTGCACTGCACATGGGCTATCTGTGAAATCTTTTGTTCTAATGGGTAGAAAAAGAAATTGTTTTGAAAAAAAGAGTAGTATAGGAATGCAACCATTGAAAATCAATATATCATCCTAAAAGAAACAGAAGTGAAAAATAAGACCCTGGAGAAAGATAAATCCACAAAAATTTGGTTCTTTTAGGAAACCAAGATATAGTTAATGATGTTTTTCCTTTTGTACCTTTACAAACATCAAATGCATGCATTAAATGAATTAAGGGTAAAAGAGTCTAAACTTATCTAACTTTATTATTTCTTAATATGTATTCAAAATCCTTAAAGGACCACCGATTAGGGGTGAAAGGAGTAATATGCAAAAGTAGTGAATTTTAATTTATAATGTAGTACTTCCTTGCTGTTGTATTTGTACATATATCTTGCAGATATTTTGAATATATAGGTTTATAAGAATACAAATAGGTGCCTCTGCTGCAGATTATTCGGGTTGGTTTATCCAAGTAAAACACATAATTTGTGTAAATATTTATTATTTTTATGCTTTTTATATAAAATAATTACACATGAATAAAAGGTAGACGGGCAACAAGCTGTGCCGCTAAACCTTTTTGTATAGCAAATGACTCAGCTAATGAGATGCTATATACTGTGACCTGGAAACGAGGAATCATCAACAAATGAATTAGTTCTTTATTTTTAATTTGGATAAAAGATGGTTGATATTGTGATTTGTTGTGACTTGGAAACAAGTAATCCAAATCTTAAGTGTGAAAATTAAGTTGTGTATTTTTTTGCTCATGGCTTTAACTTTGTTTAAGGGTTGATCTTAACAAGCTACATTCATATTTTTTAATTACGGTTCTGTGAATCTTACTCCAACCTAAAGGTCAATTGTTTCTTTGATATTATTTTTTTACATAGAAAGTTGCTTTGTTAGTAATTTTATATAATCAAAATAATTATACATAGAAAGTTTCTTTGATTCAAACTAAATTCATTCATGTTGCTTTATTTTATAATGTTTTAAACTTATGCTTATTTAAAACATGTTTTCTTTGTATAATGCTTCTAACTTTAAAATCTTATATAATGGTAAAAATGGATTGTATATTTTTGAAGAAAAAACTGAAGTTGTGTTATGTATTGGATGTTTTTAGTAATGTATTGTATTATTTTTGTAGCATTCTTTCAGCAGAGTTTGTTCGAGCTTCTTTACACGATGCTGCAGAATCAGATGCAATAATTTTATCTAAAGCTAAAGCAAGAGCTTCTATTCCCATGAATGGAAAAGATGAAGTAAGATTGTCACTTCAATTACTTCTATCTTTAACACGTCATTTTTTTTTGTTTCTTTTTATTTTATATGAATCTTGTGCCAGGAATCTTTCAAATCTTTACCATTATGTTTTAGAGCGGGTAGTGTCAAAGGGGTTTTTTCATGTAAACTGTAGTTGCCATATTTTAAAATGAACTGTACTGTCAGGTTGTCAAACATGTGTCGAGAGTGTTGGTAAACTCTTGGTGCTTCTGTTGACTCATAAGAGTGTATACCTAATATAAAAATTATATATAATCACATTAACACACCAATAGTTCAACATTTCAAATTCATAATAAAGCAGAGTAGCATAACTTAGAGTTAGGAAAAACTCGAGAAAGGAAGCTGCTTACTGTAGTGTGTGTACAGTCTATGAAATTTGAATAGCAGTAACCTGTAACTCTTGAATCATTATATTAAACATTAGCCAAGTATTACATTATACACGTTAAAATAAGATTCATGAGCTTTCAAGCATATGTTAGTAAACCAGAGGTGGTCAACTATCCTTAAATACAAAGAAATTAACCAAATTAGGAGAACCTTAAAAAGAGGGAGTGAGTCAGATTCTAACTAATGAATTCAAGCATAAAGACACTTCTATAACTAAATGTTTCAGCAATGAAGGCTGACAATGTGGCCCGGCCACAATAAACTCAGATTTTCCAACAGTTCCTTCATAATATAATACCATTAGCACAATAATAACTCATCATTCTGATGTGGGACATAGCACTATTATAGAGAAAGAAGACATTGACAACAACTTATATTTTGAATTATTGATGAGGATTATTTTATCTTTTATATTTATGCTAATTAAAATTTGCTGATTCGAACTAATCTATCTATTTTAATTTAGAGTTATTCAGCTTCCTTCTCTTGATAAGATTAGGATAACAAAATTTGGAAATTTCAAATTTTTAGCATTGTTAGGATTGACTAAGTCCCCTAAACTCCTTCGGGGTGACTTTTTCCTCCATCCCCTCTGGAAAAAGTTCCCCGTCTTCGGGTCCCCAAACGGGGAAATCCCCACAGGGATCCCCATTTACAAATCAATTTGACATCAGGAATTGACTCTAACCTTTAGCGGCATTAATTGGTTTTTATCCTAATTCAATTAGGATTCTTTCTGCTGCTGTAGCTTTATTTAAAAGGCATATGGATTAACCAAGTAGTTAATGAACGTCAGTTAAGGTTGACTTGATTGAGATTACCCAAGTTTGATCCCTAGCTGGAACAATTCTTTGCCAAGCTATACTTACCTCCTAGCCAAACACTGGATTACCATAGCCCATTTTCCATGTGAATCGGAGAGGGTTATGACAAAAATAGGCACATAAAATTATCAAATTATTATTGAGAAACTTGTAGGAGGGGGCACTATCAAAGAATGAGTCTGCTTCTTGCTTTTACTATAGATCAGAAAAAAGATTCTACTGCCTCTAAACTTGTGACTCGATCCCACATGAAGGTTCATAACACATGCCAGCTCCATAATAAATGAAATAATGACCACAACATTGTGGAATAGAGATTCAGATTTAATGGTAAAACTGAAAGAAAAAATGTAAAATGTGAAACTGAAAACTAGTAGACTAGTGAGCTTTTCAGACCCACAGCACCTTGCTCTGTGCCGTAGTGGGTTTTAATTGAAGTTCAGAAAGCCTGAGTTTAGAGTTTTACCTCCAAATGGGTTTGTCATGGATTGACTTTGATAAGTGTCGGTGTCGGACACCGACACGGACACGTGTGAGACACAAACACGCCTAATCCGAGGAGTGTCCATGCTTCATAAACTTAATTGAAGATTCAACATTTCTCCCTCAATACTTAATAAATATCATGTAAATTGTGATCTTTTGAAGTTGAGGATGCAATTTTTTATCTAACCTCTACCTGATCATAACTAGGTAAAGTTGGAAGAAGAAGAAACAACTAATTTCAAAGATAGTCTTCTCCCTACAGTAATTGGCTTGCTTAGAACTGTAAGTGTTAGCTGCATTTACTCTACAAATATTTATTGTTTGTTAGTTAAATTTCTATATCATGTTGTGGAAGTTTTAGTATTGGCTTTAATTTATGAGAAATATTTACCAAGATCCTTGCAACTAGCTATCCCTTTTCTACTTTTGAGGATATGCTGTTCATTTATCCTTCATAGTGATTTGTAAACGCTTGGCAATTTGGTAACAGATAAATGAGAATAAGAAAAAAGAAACAGAAAAAATCGTCTGAGATTATGTACCGTAAAAATGGTTGTTGAACTGTACACGAAGAAATAGCACCGTTAAAGTTCCGGTTTTATGTTGCCATTGTGATTCTCTTGAAATTCCCTGTGTTTCATTCTAATAGTCCTATGTGATGCATGAAATCTGAAAACTTTGGAGTGGCAGAGGAAGTCTTGGCTATGGGCTATTTTATGTGGAATTGGAAAAATAATAAAGTATGCTTATTAGGTGGGGTTTGACTGTGGTTTCCTCATGCCATCTATATTTTCAGTTTATTCACTATGTACAGAGTAGTAAACTATGTATAGAATACAATAACGAGCATTCATTGAATAATTGTACATATAACGAGCATTCATCTAGGTGGAGTAACGGATAATATGAATAGGACAACTAGCCTTAACATGCATTATTTAAAAAATAATAATTGTACACATAACGAGCATTCATTGATGCGTCTCTTTCTGGGAGGGAATTTGTTGACTTGGAATCAAAACATTTTTTCCCATGAAGATGTAAGTTGAAACATGTCTATGAATTAATTCCAAGTTTCCCTCCCCCCTTAGCATTCATACTGTAGGATCTTATGATTTCACATGATTTGAGGGGAGAGGCCTATGATATATCTTTACTATTGCTAAAATTTTTCGGCCTAGCATAGATTTTTTTTTCTTTTCAACCGTCATAGGTTTTATAAAACAAATTAAGAAGGGAATTTATTTATTTTAAATTTACTCCTTGTTCTTCCGGCTTCTAGAAATGCATGTCTATGGCCCTTTGTTGGATGAGTTTGATGAGTTTTATCTTTGCAGGGGATTATACTTGTTAAATAATACTGTACTATTTTGCCCAGAGAACTGGAAAATTGGTTGTGGGGTTTAGCTTGATGTGGCTTAATGATTTTCTTATTTTCAGGCTAAACTTCCCTCTATTCTAAGGATCTATCGAGACACACTGACTGCTGATATGAAGAGTGCTATTAAGACTGCTGTTGCTGAGTTGCTTCCAGTTCTTGCTGCCCGAGGTTCAGAATCAGAGTTCTTTTCTGGAGACAGAGCTATAGAGGCAGATGGTGAGATTTTCTTTATCATAACTGTTGATGTTTGGCAATGAGAAATTAATTCTTATATATATGGGAAGGGATTAAGTTTTATCGGTTTAATATTTGCAGTGCTACAACATTAAAAACTCGGAAACATAATTTTTGTGTGCATCCAACCATTGAATAATAACAAATTTACCTTATTTATTTCACATCACATAAAATGTAAATAAGTTTGTAATCAGATGGTTCTTATTTTCATATATTTCAATAGTGCATATGACGTTATTTTTGACATATCTCAATGACATAATGAATACTTTTAATGTTCAATTTGATGAATATGATAGTAAATTTCAATGATGATAGTGGCCAAGTATTACACAAGTTTA
This sequence comes from Trifolium repens, assembly GCA_030408175.1. NCBI lineage: Eukaryota > Viridiplantae > Streptophyta > Magnoliopsida > Fabales > Fabaceae > Trifolium > Trifolium repens. The sequence goes on along the minus strand of CP125838.1, from coordinate 33,501,340 downwards.
ATGTCATTGAATAATGGTAGCTACGTAGCGTCATTGAATAATTTTACATTAATGCAATTTGATGAATATGATAGTAAATTTCAATGATGTTTGTGGCCAAGTATTACACGAGTGTAATGTTGTTGAATAATGGTAGTGACGTAGCGTCATTGAATAATGTTGAATTACAATTATCTGATAAAATGTCAGCGAATGATGTTAGTGTCCAATTATTACACAAGTTTCAAGTTAATGTTTCAAGTTGATGTTAGTATCTGATAAAATGTCATCGATTAATGGTAGCGTCATTGAATAACGTTTCAAGTTTCTAAAGTTAAATCGTGGCTCAGGTGGTGGTGCTTCACTTGCCAGCAAGTTAAGGAGTCTGTCGTCTGATTGCTTTGTCCATCTTTTGAGTGCTATTTTCATGATAGTACAGGTAATTTGTACTTGACCTTTGTTGTGTCCATCTAGACTATAATTTTGTATAGTTTGAAATTTATTTATTCTTAATAAAATAGAGGATGTGCATTAATGATTTCTTGGGTATTGAGGAGATGGATAGTCATGGATACAAAATACATGGACTCTGCAACTAATGAAAATTTTAAAATGTTGCCATGCTTTTGAAATGTCCTGTCACTTGGGCGCATATATTTTGGAGGTGTTCCTTGCTGAAGTTTTGGTGTATCCTCCTACATTGGATTTGGAGCTTATTATAGTTCTAGGCTTCTAGCATGAATTGAGAAAGAATGGAGAGAAATGCAGAAAAAATCTAACTGAAATTAATTTGACTTAATTGATACAACACAACAGTGACTGCTCATGTTTATAGATGAGAAGATCACAGTGAAGGAGAATGATTACAGAACTGACAGCAACCATCAGTCCTAACAAACTAACTGACTGTTAGATGTATATAATATAACAACAGAACACTAAAATAACAGAGCACATGGACCACTGATAAACCCAGTACAAGTTGGAAGTAGTGATACTTATCATTCAACTACTTTTTTTGGAGGTTGGATGTGTTCCACCACGGTAAAGTTTTGGTGTGTCCTGCTTTATTGGACTTTGGAACTGTCTCTTCTGCTTAGGTTTTTGGTATTTGTCAAAGGGAAACAATCATTGTGTGGCAATGTTCGGCCTTTGTAGTCCTTTGATCTTCAGTCAGAGCTAAACACTATCATTTTTGGGAAACTCCTTGATCCTCAACTTATCTTGGGATAGGGTTGCACTTGTGTTGCACTTGTTCTGGGTTTTCATTTAGAGATTGGGCTGCTTTGATGCACATTTTACTCTTTTATATCATGTGATGTATTTGTTTTCTCTTCATATTTTGGAGGATTTCTTGCTGTCCATTTTGGAGGAGGCGAGTCGTATATATTGTAAAATAATATTAGGATGAGTTTTTTTTGGTTTACAAGGGAGTTGAGGATTGAACCCGGGACCTCTTCCATACAACCCAAATCCCTCACCACTAGTGGGTTGTATGGAAGAGGTCCCGGGTGAGGATTGAACCCTGGTGATCTAACAAATATTACTTAGAATGTTTTAAATCTGACGACATTTTATTCATGACATACATATGATTTGCATCTATCAACGAGTTCTACAATCACCAGGACTCAAACATTTCCATATCTTAGATCGGTTTTAATAGCATTAGGTTGTATTGTATGCTGTATACTTTTATTGTATAATTTTTTGTCTTGGATGCATTATGCCTTCATTATCAATGGCTATTGCCCAAGAAAAGGATAATTGACTGTTATGACAATTTATTATGTTAAAAAAATTAAATTATATGTTTTATCTTCTTAGGAATACTCTATGTATTGGCTGCATTTTATGTACAAGCATAGGTATTATGTGTTGAGCGTTACATCCATGTTACTGAAATTTAGTTCTCCAATGGTTTGCAGTTTATCAGCTATTTTAAGAGTGATGTAATAAGATTTTTTTCCTTTTAGTGATTGCAGGCCCATTTAGTGCGGGCCGCTGAAGTGAAAAAAGCCATTGAATGGATTTTGAGCAACTGTGATGGTCATTATGCTTCTGATTCAGTTGCAGCGGCAATTGCTCATGGTGCTGCAGCGGCAGAAATTTCCCAAGAAAGTGAGGTTCATGGTACTACGTTTTTGTCATATTCACCGCAAAGAAATGTTGCCAAGGGTCCCTCTTTTCAGGGAAAAGCAATTGATGCTGCGAGCTCCTCAAACATGTCAAAAAATTTCAGGTTAAATCTAGCCTCTTTGTTCTAATACACTTGTCATGGAAGGTTTTTCTGGATTCTTTTTTGTAGATTGAAATAAGTCTGTAATTTATGATGTAGGAGCTAATGTCTCTCACAGAAGCACCTAAACTTACTAATGCAGTATACAAATACAAGCTTTAAGTTAATATAAATAAAAAATAATTGTACTTTATTGAATCAGTGACAAATGTAATATATTGAAATGCCATCTTTCCTTTCTAGAGTCCATATTTGTAGGATCTTTTCAATCATCAGGATACTATGTATATGTCATAATGCAATTAATTCAAAAGTTCAATCTGATAGGTTAAGGTACACAAAAGGTTTTATACTAAAAACATTATAAAAGTACGCTGCAAAAAAACGAAATGGGAGAAAATTGTGACTTGTGAGAGGAAAGTTAAAAGAAAATTGAGCTGGAATATTACTAAAATCCACACTTTCTGGTCCCTTAAGACTTAAGTGGTTTGCCACATGACTTTAGCTGTGGTAAAACCATCTATATTCTATAGTTTATGTGTGTGGTATATTTTCTTGTTCCGAAAACTATTTTGCAAATATAATAAAATTTGTCTCCTTAACGATGTTAAACCAGTATGCATGGTGATGCTCCTCTCAAATGTTTTATCTTATCTTCTTAGTCAGCCCTAAATTAGTCATGTTTCTGTTTCAGAGGCTGCTAGGATTTAAGTACTGTATTTCTTTTTTACTGATTACTGATACCTAATTGCTTTTATGTGATCTCTCTTAAAAAAATGTGGATAATGGGTGTTAATATGATATGGAGTCCACTAGCTACTTGTAAAATTGGTATATGGATTATATAAAATAAATTATACTTAGTCTAGTATGCTTTCTGCAATTACTTTTATGTTTTAGTTGCTGCCCTATTTGTTTGATGTTCTCAAAGAATCTGGTCCTAAACAGAGCTGATGTATTGCGAGAAAACGCAGAAGCTGTCTTTGCAGCATGTGATGCTGCTCATGGAAGATGGGCAAAGCTTCTGGGGGTCCGTGCCGTTCTCCATCCTAGGTTGAAACTGCAGGAGTTTCTAACTATTTACAACATCACCCATGAGTTCATTACAGCTACGGAAAAAGTACATATTTTCATTTTGGTTTAAAATTTAGATTGCAAATTATGTGCTTTTAGTTCCCTGATTTGAATTCCCACATTCAAATTAACAGATTGGTGGAAGATTGGGATACAGCATCCGTGGGACACTGCAGTCACAGGCCAAGGCTTTTATTGATTTTCAGCATGATTCTCGGGTCAGTTTAAAATTCGGTGCTTCCGTTGTATTATATAATACTTCCTCATAAAAAAATGTTAATCTCTATTAACAGCTGTTGCCTTGTATTTAGATGACAAAAATTAAGGCAGTGCTTGACCAGGAAACTTGGGTGGAGATAGATGTTCCTGATGAATTTCAATCCATTATCAATATGCTTTTTTCATCGGATGCACTGTCTTCTGGGAACCTTAATGGTGTTGAAGAAGATAATTCAATCAGTTACCATGATATGGCGACAACCAATGATGCGCGGCCGATGGCAGACACTGGACAGTCAAATGCTGAACAGAATGTCGAGCAGACTGATTCCACAGAAGAATCTAAGAAACCAAATAGAGGTCATAGTAAATCGGTAGAAAGTATCAGCACTGAGAAAGATCATAAGAAGTCTGCATCTCAGGCTCTTGTTTACAAAGGTGTTGGTTATCACATGGTAAACTGGTTAGTTATCTGGACTGAACTTTGTTCATTCTTTTTACCCACTATTGCATGCTGCTTCTATTCTGTCTTCTATTCACCGTTCTCTCTCTCTCTCTCTGAATTAGCTTGTGTAGGCATTCTTAATTATTTATTATTATTATTATTATTATTATTATTATTATTATTATTATTATTATTTATTACAATATACTGCTTCATGTGTGTCTTAATTTGCAGTTGGGTTCAGATATATTTTATGATTTTGTCTGATACTCTTTGTTTTAGCCCTCACCTGTGAATACATTAATTTCTTCTGTTTGCTTTCAGTGGCCTGATATTGCTGAAGATGTTGTCAGAATATATTGATATGAACAGCCTTTTGCCAACACTATCGTCAGAAGTTGTTCACCGTGTGGCAGAAATCTTGAAGTTTTTCAACACAAGAACATGTCAACTTGTGCTAGGAGCTGGTGCAATGCAGGTACTACTAGTATCGTTCGTTGATCTTTTGGATCCTTTTAAATATAGAAAGTATATTCATATAAGTAATATGCATGTGTATGTTTGGCAGAATTGATTCTGTAAAATTGATTCTGATAAAAATTGATTTGAAGATAAAGTGATTTTTGTTTGGATATATTAATGCAAAGGTAAGTTGAGCAAAACATTTGAGTGTAAAATCAATTCTAGAATCAAAAGCTACGATTTCTAACTTCAAGTAAAATCAATTCTGGAGGCAGAATCAATTCTACTTTTGAGAAACCAAACAAGTCAGAATCAATTCTACACCTCTAGAATCAATTCTAGTTCCTCGAATTGAAACCAAAGCAAAGTCCAAGTGACAGGACAATACAGTCTCAAACAAAAATAAAGCCCAAATTAGTCCGTGACATTTTCATACTAGGGACAAGTTAGTCCCTAGGTTATGTTGAATCGGGGACTAATATGGAAATTGGAAAATGTCGGGACCTATTTGGGTTTTATTTTTGTAAGGGATTGAATTGCCCTGTCAGAAATTTGTGAGGGATCAAATTGGGTCTTCACTCAAGAATTTCAGTATTCCTCTATCTCTTTTAATTTGACCACCTCAACACTCATTCTCATTTCCAATGTAATTCAAATTTTCTCTCGCTGACGTTCACTTCACAACATTCAATGCCATAGAGCAAAAGTCATCTTATAACCTTATAAATACAATTGTATGACTCAATTGGCTCTCATTTAATACTTCAATATTTGAGATTAGATAAAAAGACAAGGCAAAAATGAGAGAATTCACGTGTCTTAGGCAACTGGGCTATATATATATATAAACACTAATGATACCCTTGCTACTCTATTTACATGATACTATAAACCATAACTACTTATTTACATCACCCCAACTCTCCTCTTCTAACTAGAGCATAATTGTCATAGGCAGCAAGTTTCTTATTTATACGAGGACCCCTCAAAAACTTAGCAGAAACAATCTACAAATTGATAATATGAACCAACCTCTGAAGCATGGATATGAGTTTTGGTGGCCCTGTATCATACTCGATAGCTCCGATATATCGTCAGTACGTACCGATGAGGTCTCAGATGGATTTTGTTTAAAATGATAAATAAATAAATTATGATACATCGTTGATTTGCCACCGACACGCCGACGACACACATCAGAATTTTTGGCTTTTGAATAGTATGCATCACTTAATCTTACTCCTAAGTAAATACTACAGCTAGTAATGTAAAGACAGAACAGACCCAAATATTATGTTTACATCCCTACTTCCCCTCATATTCGGGTGCTTTTTCCCTTCAACCCCTCAGATAGTTTTGCTTAACTATCTTGCTCTCATTTCAAATAACTTCAGAGGTTTGTTTGGTTTCTAATTTTTTGTAAGTTCTGTTCAGGTATCTGGTTTGAAGTCCATAACCTCTAAACACCTGGCGCTGGCAAGTCAAGTCATTAGCTTCATACATGCTATTATTCCCGGTACAAATGCGCACACCTATATGAAGTTTTTTTGAATGTGTTGAAATCACAAGAGTTTATGACATTTTTATTACATGGCTTAATCAAATTATAACTTTTTTTCTTCATTTCTGGTGTAAGAAATTCGGCAGATTCTTTTCCTGAAAGTACCAGAGACTAGAAAATTGCTATTGCTTTCAGAGATTGATCGAGTTGCGCAGGTACGTGCATAATTCCTGTTTCCCCTTCCTCCATCTGATAGGGTAGACTTATGTAGATGTTGTTTGGTTTTAATTGCATTTTTCAATGAATTTCTTTACTGGAAATATTACTGTTTCTTTTATTTTCCTGCTTATAGGTGATAAAATTTTTTGAATTACAATTTCTCATATAAAGGTGAAATTTTTTATATAGTAGTTTATGTAGTGGAAATAGATTTTCCATTTAATCACCCTTGCAATGATTCCCCAATCCTTCTACTTTTCCTTTGGGTAGAAACGAAATATTTTATAATGCAAAAAGAAAAAATAAAGAAAAGAAATATTGTAAAAGAGGAAGGGGCGATTAATAGAGTATTTGAGTTTGTAAAGTCTAAAGTGCTGAGAATGGGAAGGAAAAATGACCAAATGTGATAGAAAATGAAAGTGAACAGACAGATAAAAAAATAGAGAGAAGTCTGTGTGAAGCTTACAATTAAATACGATGACTTGTATTCTACCATGAAGGTCTTGCACAAGAATTTTTTTTAACAACTTGTGTGCGTTTAAGCTGAAGGTCAATAGATTGGAGTTTCTGCCTTTGTTCAAATATTGGTTTTAACAAAATGTTTGGGAACAGGAACAAGGACAGGCAAGGAACGCCGAATGTTTTACTCTTCTATATCCACTAGATAATATTTTGTCAGAAACTTGTTTTCTCTATTAGTTTCATCATGTTCAAACTCTTTAATATCATCATCTATGAAATTCATCGCACAAAGGGGATATACAGAAATATAATACACAACAACATTAAACAGAGAGAATATCATATTTATGACTAATTAACAGAGAGAATGTCATTGTTTCTTATTTTTATTTTGCCTTAAATTTTTTTCTTATTTTACTGCCTTTCATTTTATTAAAAAATGTTTCATTTTGTTTGCAAGAAAACTTCAAAATATTTTCAGAATGTTTACTTTTGTAACATTTAGTTACCTTCATATCTTTTCATTTCAGGATTATAAAGTCCATAGAGATGAAATACATACTAAATTGGTTCAGATAATGCGAGAAAGATTATTAGTACATTTGCGTGGGTTGCCTCAAATTGTTGAGAGTTGGAATAGACCTGAGGATGCTGATCCCCAGCCTAGTCAATTTGCTCGGTCCCTTACAAAGGTAAATAACTGCGCTGATTCACAAAGATAATTGTTATCAGTGGCGTCGCCACATAGAGGTGAGGGGGTTCAACTAAACCCCCTGGACTTAAAAAAAATACACATATATCCCTCATTATTGTATATTGCACCATAGACCCAACTAAACTCAAACTAATTTTAACTTACTCATTTTAAATTTTATTCTCTCTTTATTAGGGCTGACAATGAACCGAAATAACTCGAAAAAGTTCGAGATTCGATTCGACAATTAATTCGTTGAACTTGGTTCATGAACCAAATGACTCGAACTTAAACTAAATATTAAGTTCGTTAATTAAATGAGTTGAACTTGAGCTATATATAGTTCGGTTTGTTTGGTTTTGAACTTGTTTCATGAACCAAATGAGTCGAACTTAAGCTAAATATTAAGTTCGTTAATTAAATGAGTTGAGCTTGAACTATATATAGTTCGGTTTGTTTGGTTTTGAACTTGTTTCATGAACCAAATGAGTCAAACTTAAGCTAAATATTAAGTTCATTAATTAAATGAGCTGAACTTGAGCTATATATAGTTCGGCTTGTTTGGTTCACGAGCTGACTCGATTAGATATATAACACTTCAAAATATATTTTTAAATAAAACTTCAAAAATAATTTAAAATTTATATATTTGATTTTATACATTTATATTTATATAATTGGTCTATTTTTTTACAGATATATAATTGATTTTATACATTTAGATAATTAATAATATATATAATACTTTAAAGAAACTAAGATAAACACTTAACAATAATAAAAAAAAAATGAGTAACATTAAAATTGATAAACAACATCATGCACAATGATGTGTTTTTACGGATTTAAAAAATAAATAGTATCACATCGGAGTGTATAAAAAAAATGGAGAATAAATATAAAGAAAAAAAAAATTCATATCGAATTATTGATTTTAGTTTCAAGTTGAAAATGAATTGAACCTAATGAGCCAAACCGAACTGCTCGCAAACTCTAAACGAGTCGAACTCTAGCTGAAAAAAGAGTTCGTGTCAAACTCAAGCTGAGTTTCGAGTCGAACCAATTCTTATCGAGTTGAGTTCAGACAGGTCCACCACTCGTCGGAGCTGTGCCTGTGACCACCACTACTATTTGTTGAGTACTATGTAGTTTTTGAGTACTATGTAGCAATCCACTGATTGTTATACTTGAATTTTAAGTCTACAATTTTTAATTGCACACTGTTTGATACCATTTCATACTTTATTATGATATCATTGATATGCTTTTTTGATAATCTTCATTCCTGACGTTTTTCCATATTTTACCGTTTCCGTCTCTTCCTTTTCTTTGCAACTCTTTTCCTTGTTAGTTAATGATTATTACTATCTACTTTCATATGCCCATCGAGTTGTAGATTAGTTCTCTGTCAAAAGATTTGGTTATCTCATGAGCCTTGTTATCAAAACTATCTTCTGTTAGAGTTTTTCTTGGTTATGAAGGATTCACTTTTGAAAGACCATCTTATTAATGTTTATTACTTAAAAATAAATAATCGCAATACCCCAATATTGGTTGGTTAAATATGTTGGACAATTGGTTAACTGCAAATGGTTAAATCAGTTTGAAAAATATTAAAATGGTATCTGTGAAGAGTCTGTTGAATTTGTCTCTGTAAATTGTTAGGACTGTAAGTTGTAACTATAACTCTTTTTTGCCTTAATATTACGCGTAGAATCTATGTTGTAAATGATTTACATAGATATCATTCTATCATTTGAATTTGATGAACTTCTAGAAATTTATAATGACCAATATGGAACTTCTAGATATGATGCTGATATATTCATCAACTGATATACGCGATGCTTTGAAGTCAAAAAACATAAATTGATTAAATTGTTTACCTCTGCTCTCATAATTGTTTATATTGTTAACATTGATGCTAGGAAGTTGGATACCTCCAGCGTGTTCTATCTCGAACCTTGAATGAAGAAGATGTTCAGGCAATTTTCAGGTAAATAAGGCTTCTACTGTCTTTCTTTCAGTCAGATATCTGCCACCTCAGAAATCTTCTCGTTTCCTTTATTCTGATATTTTTACTAAAAAAATGTGATATTAAGGTTTCCAGAGTATGTGGTACCCATTATCTAATGTTGGGATGATTATTTGAACAGTGGGTATTTTATTGTTTTCTCCAGGGTGACTGGCTGCTGCTAGGTTTTAGGTGTAATTAGTTGATAGAGAAACATTGTTCTGAAATACTAGAGCATAGTAGGTTTTAGGAGTATGTTAGCTGGATATGAGTCTTACATTTCAGAGTGCAAACTGATGTAATTAACTATCATGTGACCTCCCAATCAATTCTTGGTATGGTATTAGTTCTGTCATCAATTGTGCTGCTAATCTGTAATCTTGTTGTATGTGATGAATTCTGAGGTAAACTTTTTCGCGTTTTTCCATTTAAATGGAAAGTGTAATTAAGGCTGCTACTGTCAGCTTATAATGAAAAATGATTCTGTATGCTAACATCTAGCATCTTATGAATTCCTTCTGTTTACTCCTTGAATTTTCTGTTTTTCAGGCAAGTGGTGGTTATTTTTCACTCACAAATTTCAGAAGCATTTTCAAGATTTGATATAAGCACTTCACAAGCACAGAATAGGTATTTACTTTTCCCAATTTATTACCTAAAATTTTAAGACTATTACGAATGCATTTGTTTCTAAAAATTCCTCCATCTTGCTAGGTTATATCGGGACATCAAACATATTCTCCAATGCATACGGTCATTGCCATCGGGTGATTTAAATAAATCTGATACCCCTAACTGGGGTCAGCTGGATGAATTCTTGGTGCAAAGATTTGAGAATGATGCTGTTCAGTAAACTGTATTGTAAAGTAACAACTCATCATTGGTTTCGTGGGAAGGCTAACCTACTTTAGAGGATGTGGGGGTGATTTAAACCTTCTTCACTCTGCATTTTTGTGTAACACTAAGTTGAGGTAATATTATTGCTAAATTTTGATTACCCGTGACTTATTATGCATATGAATCCTTGTTACCTCCTCGATAAGTATAAATTATAATTGAGATAATATTGTTGAATGATAACCCATCAAAATGAACCAAAAAAATTATAAATTATATGTTTTCTTGCAGGTTTGTTAGGTTGACAGTTTACTATGTTAATTTCGTTTGTATTTGGTCAACTGGCTGATATAACAATGTTGTTTGTACAATGTTGTTTTCTTGACAGTTTACTATATGTTCGGCTAAGGGTTTGTACTTGTTAAATGATAATAAAACAATGTTGTTTGTACAAGGCTAGGTGGCAGATAGACTGAAAGAAAAACATATAATTTTATTTTTTCTTTTTTCTGAAGCTTGATTTCTGAATTTTGTTTCCTACCCAATTAATTAATGATATCTGATTTGAGTTATAAAGTTTCCGAATGTATGTGTGTGTATAGATTCGCATGCCCAAGGTGTTCCTTAACTTTCTAGTACTGAATTTGAATTCTACTTCTATTTTTCAGGCCTTTGGTAGATATACAAGGTAATGTATCATTTATGAGCATTGTGTAGTCGTTATTGGTCATTTTGCAGAAGTTTTGTAGCAGTCACTGTTGATATTCAATTCTTGGTTGCTGTCTCATAATTGTAATGTCAAGCTGAAAATAGATATGAATTAGTAAATGAGTGAATTTTCTTCTTCTTATTCTCTTAAAGCCATGAATATTAATGCATCAATGTGTACATGATTCGAGATATCGATAGTGAGATTACTAAACTGTGTGCTGTTCGAGAACATACTTCAGTTCCCTTAATAAAGAAACCTCCTTGGTATTCATTGAGTAACGAAACCTTTTCAATGGAAGAATCCCTATTGTATTGTATATATGCGCATTTGTAAAGGTTTATGGAGACAAGTGCAAGTGACGTAAAGGTATGACATTTGCCCTAATTAAAAAATAACTTGGTGGTTCAAGAGGTGCTAGGAGTGCTGAAACTGAAAGAGTGCATTCTTACAATCAATGATAAGAGTTAGTTCTTTGCATTTTTAAGCGTGTTTCTTATCTCTTGAGCGAATAAAAAGTATGTTGTATAATTATAGGTTGCTTCTAGGGTGAGGGCTCAATTGAGTCCCTCACCGGTGTACCATTCAATTTCACCATCAGATTAAATAGTTCTATGTGATCTTATTATTACTTATCACACTTGATCTAACCACTTCTCCCTTTTCATTCACTTTATCTCTCCTCTGCTCACAACTTCCTCCTCCCAAGAACTATTTGCAATTTTCCACCTCTGATCTAAATCCAACCTTAATGAAAGCAATTATTGTATTTGGTTTACTCAATTCCAACTTAAAATTGGGTCTTGATTCCAGACAATTTTGTGTGGACAATTTTTTCTTCAAAATTAATAATTGGATCTTAATTCTTCAAAATTTTAACTTTTTTTTTTCCTCTAACTCTCATAAACTTTGTTATTTGATTGGTGAGAAATTCTTGAACAACACTCTGATTTATCTTTGAAACACTACTCGGGCCACTTTAATGATCACTTTTCTTTGCAAAATAATTTCAATTTCATATGTGATGCTTGTAACTTTAGAGTCAGACTTGGTCGGTGGGGAGTGTGATTTGAGAACATGATATTGGAAGCACAATTCGTGAGACCTGTAAAATTCCACCATTGAAGCACATTTGAAAATAACACAGTTATGCAAGATGAGGAGAGGTTGAGAAAAAATTGTGTGTTTTTTTGAAGATGTTCTAACTTTCATCTTTAACCGTTGATTAAATCTTAATGGTAAAATTGAGTGGTACACCGGTGAGGGACTTACTTAAGCCCTCACCTTAGAATTCACCATAATTATATGCTGTTCTATCTTTTTATTTTCTTCCGTTCTATCACAAATAGAGTTCATCCATATATTATACCAAAAAATAGCGTTCAACCATATATATAAGGTAGAGTTTAGTGATTTTGACAAAATAAATTTGAGTTTGCTCAGATTTTGGCCCCTGTTCTCGGTAAAAAAATTCTTTGGTGTAAGTTTGTTTATTAAGGTTTAGGATTTGTTTGACATGTCATGAAAGATAGCGGGGATAATTCTACACAATATGGTAGCGTTTAATTTGTGCCTGTTAAATATGTTTTCCCTCTTCTTTTTTTCTTTGGTTTTTTTTTTCTTTCTTTCACACCGGTTTCCGACCCACCAAAGGTGGACGATTAACTTGGCTCATGCGTAGAGGCATGCATACTGGTCAAGCGTTGTTCCTCCTGATTTTTAATCAATATGTTTTCCCATTAAATCTGTAAATAGGAAAGGTTTCAGCTTAATTAGATTTTGATTTAGGCTTTGTTTGAATTTGTTTATTTGAACTCGAAAGAAGGGAGCAATAATATTAAAAGCGACTTTATTTTGCCACATTGTTCTGTTTCTTGTGTGCTCTAAGAATTTACCAAAATATTCTTGTTTATTACTTAGATAATGAATTTTTTCCATCACTTAAGCAATGGAGCCTCCAGAAACAAACAAAATAATTTGCAACAAACATGAATATAAGAGATTCGTATTTGAAACAAAAAAAAATTATATCATGGAACAAATATATTATTATATTAATTTGAGTTCATTGCATTTAACAAATATATTATTATATTATGTATGCCACCAAGCTTTTACCTAGAAATGTCAATTTGCATCCTGGGGATCCTTGTGGGGATTGTCCCGTCCGGAGCTCCGGAAATGGAGATTTTTCTCCCTGAGGACGGGGATGGAGGGAAAAACTCTCCCGTGGGGACTTTGTGGCGGCGATCGGGGAAGAAGCATCCGTTCCCGCGGATTCCCCGAATCTGTCAGTAACTTATTTTTTAATTTTTTTTTATATTTGAAAATTCTAGGTATCTATTTTACTATGCATTATGAGATATTTTGGTTATAAGTTGTATGATTATGCATATTTTGCTATACATTATGGAATATTTTGGTTATGAAGTTTTGTATGATTATTAGTAGTCAAATATTTTTGCATTGTTTTTTTATTATAAATGTATTATGTGTTGTTTTTATTTTTTAAAAAAAGAACATAAAAATAATTGTTTTTTATTAGTAGTCACACTACTGTCATAATTTTGACGAAAAATTTAATTTATTGGATCTCTGCGGGCATCATGGGATCTTTGGGGAAGGGGACAAATATTCCCCTATGGTGGGAATCAGGGACAGGGAATATTTTGGGGTGCGGGGCCCGTTGACATCCCTACACCCTCCAAGAGATTTCTATCGATTAATTTCAGCGATCAGTCTTCATGGAGGGTAACTAAAAGGCTTTTACCGCCGAGCTTTTACACCTCAAGAAACTAACTACTTTGTCTGATCGACCACATATTATGAATCTTTTAACACCTAAACTAAAAATATTTGAGAGAAGAAATAAGAGCATAAATGAGAATAAAAATAAATGAAAAAATGGTTCCAATTTATAGTTTGTTTTAAAAAATTTCATTGGCTTAAACAAAGTAACAGATCAATCAAATTAAACCATCGTCCTTGACCATTGATTGTTACCAAAGACCATCCATTCGCTACCAAGGTAATGGACTACATGGTTCAAAAATCCGCTACATTAGTAGCGAATGAACAATGGACAAAATTTTTGTGGTTCAGAACTCACCAAAAAATCCGCTACATTATATATAGGGGATGAGGTGGGTGTTTTGTTTCATTTTTCATTCATTCACCCACAGTTAAAAAAAAAATGGAAATTTTAGAATTGCAACATAACACCCACTTAGTTGTAGTCTACTACAACAACAGAAAACCGAATCTTCACTAGCCAGCTGCTGACATTCGCCAGTATTGTTCCATCTAAATTATAGTTCCATCTAATTATTACTATTTTCATAACTCTCAAACCATACATGAATTCAATTGTTCATAATATTGAATTTATTGATGAAATTTTTCATTTTAATAGTAACAATTTATCATATACATATTCGACAAAATATAAAATTGAAAAAATAATAATTAAAGCTCATATAAATTTTTAAAATACAATAAAGAAAATTTGACATGAGTTTAAATTTCAGACTATAATTCGAGGCTCAATATATCAACCTAAAGCTAGATAATATTACTTGTGATTAGGGCTGTAAAAGAGTTCGACATGAATTTTTTTCTATTTACTCTTCATTTATCCAAAACTAGACTCTTTACCCGTGCTCGCACTGGTTCAATCATTCAATTCAATTATACAATGGAAATATTGGTAATGTGTGATTATTTATAGTAGTAAGTATTTAGGACCCGTTTGGATAAATAACTTGTAGAGGTGCTTATAGCATTAGAGGAGCGTATAGTATGAGAACTTACATCATAAGCTCTTATATTCAATAAGCCTTTTGTGTTTGGATATGTACTCTAAAAAATACATATATATAAATTAAACTGTTTGGATGTGTCATTATACAAGCAACTATAGAATGTTAATATGATTTTAATTTCAAAAAACAAAATTAAAAAATCATGATTAAAAATATAATAATTATATATATATATATATATATATATATATACTAATATATAAAGGGGATACAAATTTTTGGGATGGCTTTTTCATTATTCCAATTTTACCCTTAAAAAATAACTTCCACATAAAAATAGATTTTCAGTTTTTTTTAGTAAATAATTTTTTTTCTTCTTAATAATTAAGCACAACTTCCACATAAAAGTAAGTTTTCAGTTTTTTTATAGTAAAAAAAATATCTATATTTTTCTTCTTAATAACTAAACACAAAAAAAAAAAAGGTTACGTAGTTATCAATTAATAAAGTCCAATAAAAAAGGAGATTAAATAGTTATTTATATTTGCACAATACAGAATATCGATCACACACGAAAAGAAAAAAAAGAATATCAATTACACAAACGGGCATATATAAATAAAGTAAAAAAAAATCCATTCAGGTATGTTACCAAATAAAAAAAAGATAATGCATATGTCTTACCTCAAATGAGATCAATATATAAACCATGTAATCTATTATACAAAAACCGGGGAAGTTAAATAATGATATTTGCAACACTTTATTGTTTCCAAAAATAAAAATAAAAATTTGCATGCACTTAGAAGACATCACTTAACACAATCAAAGAATTACTTACCAATAATTCTCTCTTCAACAGTGAATTCTAAAATAGAGTTGCTATGCATGTTAAAATAGTCTTGATGCTTTTTGGGTTGGTCCCTTTGTGTTATTCAATACATGTTAAAATAAGTATTCCTGATTTCTTATTCCTATTCAAAAGAAGAAAAAAATAAATTAAAAAGACAGAAAAAAATCATAATCGGAAACAACAAAAGAGAGAATAAAAAGAGAAACAAATAAAATATGCAAAATAAAAAAGGAACAATACAAAGAAAATCCATTCAAAATCTAGAGAAGAAAGATACATCATCTGTAAAATTATGTAGGACAATTTACATTGTCACGTTCACAACAGAAAACCAACATCGCTCAAACACTCAACCACGGGCTATTATATCGCTGCCATGATATCACCATATGCCATTTGCACATCCACTGCTACGAAGCTAAAAAGAATCAATATATAATCAGCGTCCAATTCTTTAAAACTAATTTACTGTAACAACTAAGAATTACAAACAAAAAAAAACCAAGTTAAGAAGAAACCTGCAAAAACTACAATAGAAACCTAAAATTATACAACACTTTCAGTAATTCTTTTGAAAATTCAAAATTGTAACTCTAAAAACAAAGCCATGTTTCTACAATCAATCATACAAATTAAAGTTTAAATATACACTCACCATTTGAAAAATAAATTAGAAGAGATAACGGTAGAAAATAGGCAGATAATGTCCTTCCATAATCAAGAGTACAAAATTCAATATACATAGTTATCCAGATCCATCGTACAGATTAGTATTGATTGTTAAAGTCTATCTAGTGCGATTTTTAAGTATATTTTTACGTTGAGCCTATTTGTAAAAAAAATAAAAGAAATATTGATTTAATCTAAGGAAAAACAAATCAATGGCAAATACTATATATAAGAAATACAATAGAAAAAAAAACCGAACCTAAATATTCCTATTATTAATATTTAAATATACACTAAAAGGATATACACTAAATCTTATAAAAAAAATGATATACATTAAAAAGATGCGTGGTATTATTTATTTTATGGTGATGCATGGTTTCTTTTTCCCTTCTATATGTATTAAATATTATTATTAAATAATATTGTTGCTAAAAATTAGTTTTTATACACACATCCAATCTTACATCGACATATCATGTATTGTGATTTTAAACACATGACGTGTCACATTCATTAATTGATGTGGCAACATAGTATTTAAGTTTTTATCGTAGCCGTTGATATAATATATTTTTTTCACGTGTCAAAATCTAGACCGTTCATATTAGGGTTAGGGTTTAGGGTGCCTCTAGTTACTCTCGTTTTATTATATAAAGATATGTATTAAATATTATTATTAAATAATATTGTTGCTAAAAATTAGTTTTTATACACACATCCAATCTTACATCGACACATCATGTATTGTGATTTTAAACACATGACGTGTCACATTCATTAATTGATGTGGCAACATAGTATTTAAGTTTTTATCGTAGCCGTTGATATAATATATTTTTTTCACGTGTCAAAATCTAGACCGTTCATATTAGGGTTAGGGTTTAGGGTGCCTCTAGTTACTCTCGTTTTATTATATAAAGATAAAGATACCATCCAAAAAATATTGATTTTTTTGTGGTTTTCAGTTTTTTTAGATCGGTTTGCGGTTTTTATTTGGATTGGTTTGGATTTGAGCATCCCTATAACAAACATTTCACTAGTGAGAGTTATAGGAAAATAGAAGTATAAGGATAGACATTCATAACAAATTTGATTTTTTTTTTTAATTTTTTTTAATTTTTTTTTAATTTCTCATAATAGTCAATATCGAATTTGTTAATAAAAAATATTAAAAATTAGTGTAATATTTATAAACAATGAAATTGTGTTTTTTTATTACGATATTATTATCTCCAAAATACAATAATTGATTAATAATTTTTTAATGCATAAAAATAATTGCTAATTGCAGTTTGCAGTTTTTGTCCCCCTATTTTCATCATTTTGTAGAATTGGTCCCCAAATTTAAAATTTGACAGTTTTGAATTTTTTTAAAAGAAAAATTAATAATAATCAGCTTAAAATTTGTTTTTTCTTAATGAGAAAACAAATAAATAGATTATTATAATAGAGAGAGAAAAGAGTAATAAAAAATTATTAATTGAAAATATGAAATATTACTAATTGAGAGTGGGTAGATTATGCAAATAACAAAAATTATAAATTTGAATTTGTTAGAGACTTAGATCGTATATTGATGTGAAAAAACGCTCCTGCGATTTGCATGCGATTCTTGCACTGTTCATAACCTTACCTACTAACGAAGAAACCGCCTTCTAACCCTAAACCGCCTTCTTCTTCCACCTTCCATTATGGCTGAAACTGTTTCTCCTACCCCCCAAAAT
This sequence comes from Trifolium repens, assembly GCA_030408175.1. Classification (NCBI taxonomy): domain Eukaryota; kingdom Viridiplantae; phylum Streptophyta; class Magnoliopsida; order Fabales; family Fabaceae; genus Trifolium; species Trifolium repens. The sequence continues at coordinate 33,483,476 of CP125838.1, read as the reverse complement.
CCTTATTCCAGGGCTTGTTTACAAGATCATGGTGCTAAACCACTACCAAAATCTCCCGCAGCCTCTTCTAAGGTGAAATCTTTTGTGGATGTTGTTAACAATGTTTGTGATGTACCTCTCTCGCAGATGCCTCAACCGGTGATCAAAGGTGATAGGATTGCTATTCTGATACCAGAAGAGGAGTACCAAGTCGGTGCCGCCACATGCAAGCACAATCTCCATGGTAGAGTTCTCTGGTCCAAAGGTGCCACACCGTTGAAAGTTGGTGACTTAAAAGCCAAACTATCTCCACTCTGGAAAACCCTAGGTAAGTGGGGTGTTACCTCTCTTGGCAAAGGCTTTTATGAGTTCTCTTTTTCCTCTTTAGAGGATGTTCAAAGTGTTAGATCTGTCAACTCGTGGAATTTAGACCCTGGAATACTTAAACTTTTTGCGTGGTCTAAGGATTTCAACCCTAATATTCAGCAAAATTCATCAGCCTAGGTTTGGCTCCGTATCTATGGTCTTGCTCAAGAATATTGGCGCCCTAAGATTTTGTTTGCTATTGCTAGTAGTGTTAGTACACCCATTTGTACTGATCAACACACCAATAAACCTCGGTTTGAAAGAGAATTTGGTCATTTTGCTCGTGTGCTTGTGGACATGAATTTGAAGAAAGAGCCATTATATAGAGTTTTAGTGGAAAGGACTGGCTTTGCCTTCTTTGTTGATTTTGAATTTGAGAACTTACCTGAATATTGTCACTTTTGTAACAATATTGGTCACAACCAGAGTTACTGTAAGAGGATCACAGCTGAAAAGAAGAAAGTAGACATGGAAGATCACTTTAAACAACCCCAAAAGAAAGAATATAAAGTGGTGAAAAGCAACAAGAAAGACATTGTCAGTGAACCTATAGTGGAGGTTGCAAACTCAGAACAATCATCTCCTCCAAAAGTCATTGAAATTGATCCTATTTTAGAGGGTTTGTTAAGAAACAATGAGGATCGTGTTCCAGCTGCTTCTGTTACAGTCTTAGCTCCACCAGTTCATGTGGTAAATTCAAACCCTGTCATTGACAATGTTGTTGTTGAAGTGCAAAGCTCTTCTAACTCTGAGTTTATGGATGCCACGCAGCCTGATTTTAATGAGGCTAGTGTCACCTGTTAGAAACATGGTAATGCATTCTGAATCTCCTGCTGATGAAGTCTCAACAGAAAATTCTGGTGAATTTGTTACTCCTGCTAGAATTCTTCAAGACATGGCGTTTTTGAAAAACTCATGGGCTAATCTTGCTGATCAAGAACCTGATGATGAATATGATCAAGAACTGCCTATTGTAAACAACCCTGCTGAGGAGACAGTGGAGGTGCCTTTTCAAGTTGTTTCCAACAAGAAAAATAGAAAGAGGAAGCATGCTGCCAGTAAAACCTATAGCACTAGGTCTTGGTATTGCTAGCTCGTTAGTTGCAGAAATTATGGGTGTCATCTTAGCAATTGAATGTGCTTTTGATAGGAACTGGAATCATTTGTGACTGGAATGTGATTCTAGCTTAGTTGTCTTAGCCTTTAAATCTCCTTCTGTTATTCTGTGGCATTTGAAGAATCGTTGGTTGAATTGCATCACAAAGATTAAATCTATGAATGTGTGTATCTCCCATATTTATAGAGAAGGTAACCATTGTGCTGACAAGCTTGCTTCCTTGGATCTTTCACTGGCTGAATTTAAATGGTGGAATATTGCTCCTGAGATTATTTGGAATGATCTTGCTAGTAATAGACTAGGTTTCCCGATTTTTAGACTATGTTAATGTTCTCTGAGGGTTTGGTTTGGTCCCCTCTTTGTAATTCAATTTTCTTTTATATAATTTTGGGAAGTTATAAAAAAAAATTTGAATTTGTAAAGCAAAACTTATTGTGTAAACTGGCTGGGAAGGCAAATGATTAAGTGGTGCCACATAAGCAGAAGGCAAATAACCCACAAGAATAGAAAGGCAAAGGCAACCTAGCACTAGGGGTGGGTAATGGGCGGGTATGGGCGGGTTCGGGCTCAAAGTCGTCACCCGGTCTAAACCGCAGAGTCAAAAAGTAAGGCTCAATTGACCCGAAAATGAAGAGCGGTTTCCACGAGTTCGGGCTTGCGGTTTAAGCGGGTTATTGGGCGGTTTGAAGCGGTTAAACATAAAATAAAAAAAATAATAAATCCAAAATTTGGAGTTTAGATCAAGAAAATATGCAACCAGAGATGAGAGAATCATAAATCAAACACAAAAGGAAAGTCTTCGAAAGACTAAATGGACATAAAAAGTAAGAAAAAATTAAAATCTCAAATAAAATTAAAAATATATCATTTGATTTCAACGAAGTTAGACAAATAAGATGAAGAATGACCAAGTTTTGCGTTTTAAAATGTTTCATGATTGTTTCAGTTTACATGGGTTTGAGGTGAAGTGAAAAAGTGTGAAATGAGACGTGGGAAGAATTTAGATTCAGCGTTTTAATTTACTCGTGCGGGCGGGTTCGGGCACCGTCGGTCCAATTTTCTCTATCCAGACTTATCCGTACCAACCCAATTCAAACTGAGTTTTTCAACCCGCTAACCCGCGACCCATTATAAACCGCCCAAATCTCTAATTTTTGGGCGGATTTTATTGGGTTCAGACGGGCTTCGGTTTTTTACCCACCCCTACCTAGCACACACCAAAATAAAAAAAATAATAAAAAATTGAACTAGACAATTAGATGTGTAAGTCAATAGACTCAATAGTAAAATGTGTAACGGCTAGTTGGAGGACAACTGGTTACGTGGATACCAATCACAGCACGTTCCCCAACGTCTCTCTTCTCATCATCATTTCATTCATTCATTCATTCATACTCTCTCTCTCTCCCTCTTTCTTTCATTCACACACACACATTACACTCTCTTCTACTGTTACTTCCTCCATTTCGCTTCTTCTTCAATTAGGTTTTCATTTTCTTCAACAACAATGAACATCTTCAAGAAGAAAACCTCACCCAAAGGTTCCTCTCTTTTTTCCTCGTCACATTGTTTTTTATTTTTCCCTATTTCTTACCATTTTTTCCACATTTTTATTTAACAAATTACTTTTTGTTTCTTAACTTCGATCTAGTTTTTGGTTGTGTTTGAGAAGTCGAAGTTCATTTAGCTTTTGTTGTGTTTTTTGTTTTTTTGTATGACAGAAGCTCTGCGACAAAGTAAGAGGGAAATGTCTATTGCAACTAGAGGTAATATTAACTACTTGATTTTCTTCTGCTTATTTTAGAATTATAGTTTAATTATCGACTAATTACTTGAGTTTTTATTGTTGTTTCCAGTTAATATTATAAGAATTGCTAGATTAGAAAGGGCTTTAGTATTTATTTCATTCCTAAATAGGAAAAAACTACCTTGCTTGATGAACACACGGTGCTTCATAGTATTTGTGTTTCATTTCTTCCTTAAATTTGTTTTTTTTCTTTCCATTTTTGTATTTTTTTCGTTAGGATGAACACACGATCTTAATGATCAATGATTAACAGAATCGGTAGGATTACCGATAATTTATTCAATTCATGATTACACTGGAAATTTCACTTATAATACACTACAGTAATGGAAATTAGCAACAATGGGGGTTTTTTGGGTTCATATTTTTCAATATATAGTAATTAATGAAGTAAATAATTCAAGCATATTTTCATGCTTAAAAATTAAAATAATGAATATCTTATAATTCATAGGGGTTTTAGGGTCTGTTTGGATTGACTTATTTGAGCTTATCAGTATCACAAAACTTAATGAAGTACAAATATTTTTTTTTTCTTCTATAGAAATAGATTATGCAAGCTTATACCATAAGCGCTTGAGCTATAAGCTGCAAATAAGTTGTTTATCCAAATAGGGCATAATGGTTGAACACTAATAGTTACAATCAAATAGTTAAAGTGAAATGTACATTAATATAATTCTTTCAAGTGTTTTAAATCTCAAATATATACCAATTATTCCCCATATAAATAAGCACTTATGTAACATTTCTTTCTTTTAGGAATTGAAAGAGAGATAGCATCGCTTCAGATGGAGGTAAATATTGTTACCAAAGATCTTCTTAGTAATCTTATGTTATGTTTCATATTACCTTATAGTGTTTCACTGCCTTGTGTATTGCAGGAAAAGAAGTTGGTGGCAGAGATTAAAAAAGAAGCAAAAACTGGAAATGAGGTAAGTAAATTTAGCATTTATAATTATGTAATTCATAAGTATTAGCAATGTGATGTTGATAACAATCTTTATTTAGATGTGTTTATTTTCAAACTATTAACACCCACCGCCAACCCCTCTCTAGTCGATGAAGACATATCTATCATCCCCAACTTTTCCATAAGATTTTGAAACTGATTTGTAGAAGAAAGTTATCTAACCAACAAACCTACCAATGTTCAAGGGAACACATTTAGAGACCTTTATCTACTTTTCATTGATGAAATGTCGGTGTTTCCTTATATGTATTGTTCTATCTATATACTATACTAAATGTAGAACATGCTTTTCTCTTTCCAACCCAAAAACCCTAATCCCTTATGTCATGGATGATGCAAGCGTGATGCAATGCTATTATGTGGACCAATGGCATGTCAACATCTTTCTATTAGGGCACACATGGAATCCACCTAAACCCTAATTTAGCTTTGACCAATAGTTAAGCTACATGTCCTTAAATTGGAATCACATGTGAGTGGAAGAAAAAAGTCGAGTGTCATTTTGCATTTATGTCAATTACATGTATGTCAATAATTATAAATTTTTTTTAATTATAAGTTATTATTAATAAAATTTTAATTCACAGGCAGATCGATGACTATTTTTTATTGGCAATAAAAGTTTTAAAATCACTATTATAAGTTATTACTAAATTTTTTTAAAATTCACGGGGAGATCACAATTTTTATTGCTGATAAAAAATTTAAAATCACTATTACAAACTATTATTGATACAAAATTTTAATTTACGAAGAGATGACATTTTTAATCTCTGGTAAAATATTTAAAATAACTATTATAAGTTATTACTAATAAATTTTAATTCACGGGCAGTTGACTATTTTTTATCGCCAATAAAAGTTTTAAAATCACAGAGAGATGATAATTTTATCGCAAATAAAAGTTTGTGGGCCACTCATGATTAGTATATGTATGACGTTCCGCGAAACCCGTGCACCGTACGGGCAATCGACTAGTTATGCTAAACATTAGATTATGATCATTGCAAATAGGTGATTTTTCGGTGCCTAACAACTTAGGAGTTTCATATTTAGTTTAGGTTATCCAGTACAATCTTCAGCTTTTGAACTTTTACGAGCAATTACATTCAATTTCTTACTCGTCTATCCAACAAATTTTCTCCACAAGTATGTGTATAAGAGTATGAGGTTGACCTCCTATAGATGACTAACCCTGCATAGTTAGTATATTTTTACAATTCATATATAGATTTTCACCCCTTCTAGAAAATTCCCTCTACCAGTTTAGATTATCCAGTACAGAATTCCATACTTTGCTTGTGGCAAATGCCATACTCTTGGTCATACACATGAATTTGATTAACTATTTTGATTGCATATGCCCGATTTGGTGTTACTTTGATAGCAAATACCTATTTACTCTTTAATCTTGATATTGAGCATTATCATATCAACTTCAGAACTTTGCTCATCATTCTCGAGAGAGTAGCCTTGGAACGTAATTTACTGTTGTCGTTAAGAAGATCAAGAACGTGTGTTGTTAAATATCCGGTATAGCGCCGGTATTCCGGTATAACACCGGTATACCAGTATTGCGTATCGGAATTTTGGTTATCCGATACGAAAGCCGGTACGGCATCTTGACTCCGCTATGCCAAAATAGCGCCGTTTTTCTCATAAACTGGTATAGTCGCTATGTATAGATATCGGAATTGGTTAATGTTTTAGGCTTTTAGTGGTGGAGTTTGTTGGAACAAAGTGGGTCTGACATGAACCTCTAATGTTTTAAGTGGTTTTGATGATAACAAAGTATTAAAATTACAATTGGTATTACTAATGATTATTCTAGTGTGCAGTATTACAAGTTAAAATTCATTCAGAAGCACTATGAATAGTAGCAGAGAAGCCAGTCAAAACAAGCTCTGAAAGAGTATCGCTATTCATCAGAAGCTTAATTTTTGCGTGCTGAAGATAGCACTTCTGAAGACCAAAAGCTAGGCTCTGATGAAGTTCAGAAGCTGAAGATCTTAAGAAGCTATGACAAGAACATCAGAAGCAAAAGGAATTTACGTCACTCAAGAGCTGACCTATACAGAACCAATGATTGAAGAACAATCCACTTCAAGGCTCTGTCACATCCACAGGAAGGAATATTCGTTGGTACAACGTTAACCTTATCCATAAGTGGAGCGCATTTGAGGATTGTACTATCGTACTATTATTACTCAAAATGGATGAGTGATAAATTGAATAGCTAGGTAGTGGAATTGGAATTCCTTACCAAAGAAGGCAATATACAGCTATCAATTGTACGAGTAAATTCCAGCTGACACCTCTCTCTCTGCAACGGTCATCATCTTCCTCCAAGTATAAATAGAAGACTCAAATGGAAGAAATGACTACTGTTACTACAACTGTTACTACTACTGTTCTAACGACTGTTCTATTACTACGTTCAAAGACTAAGAAGCATTCTGACATCATAATTTAAATCTGTCATTCTAAGTCTTAGAACAAATTGAGTTGTATTTTGTAAACACCTCTGATAGTATATCAAGTGTTCCTTAACATTCATTCTTATTCTTAAGTTTGTTTGAGAAGTCTCTTGTTAAGTTTAACTTGAGCATTTGAGAAGTCTCTTGTTTAGTGAAACTTGAGCACCTGAGAAGTCTCTTGCAAGTGTGCTTGAGCAATTTGTAATCTTTAGTAGATTATAGTGAAAATCTCTTGTTAGTAACAAGGGGACTGGAGTACTCTCGATTTGTGAGGGGAACCAGGATAAATTCTGTGTCCTTCTTTCTCTCTTTCTCTCAGCATCTCTTTTATTTTGTGTTTTATTCGCTGCAAACTTGGTTTTATTTCGAATAAGTTTTAATTCTAAAAACACAATTCAACCCCCCCCTTCTTGTGTTTTTCCACCTTCAGGTCGACCAATATTGAAAAATAAATAAAAACAATGCGAAGTGGTGGAGTGAGTGCTGAGTTGGTGTGGGTGGGTTTATGTATAGATAATATAATATTACCCTAAAACCACTACCTAGGTAAACAAACCCACTACTGACTCTCATCTCATAACCCCTGCCTCCAACCACCTTCGTTGCTCTTCTCCTTCACTATTTCACTAGTTAGAGCTAGAACTACCCATTATTAGTTGTTTTGAAGTCTGAACTACTTAGCTTTGAAGTTTAAGTTGCTTTTAATTTCTGTTTTTTGCTTTATATTATTTGTTTGAATTTGACATTTTCAGATTAATGTCGGTCAATTTTGTTTTGATATCATGTAGCTTTTATTTGTGTCTTATACCTAGGAGTATATTTTATTTTATATATAATTATTTATTTTAATCGCTTTGCGGCTTCCGCTATTTGCCCGCTACGCTATCCGATATTTCTCCTATCGGTTTTTGGGCAATCCGCTATTCGCTATTAACAACACTTTGGGAAATGAAGATGCCTTGTTGCGAATAAGCAAATTATAAACAGAGAGGATAGTTCAGTTTGAAGTTTATATAATATTATAAACAAATAGTTTAACAGCAACATTGCTTTCTATTTAAACTTGTATGCATATATTTGTGTGCATTTGAAATGATTTGGAATGCATGATATTTGGCACAAAAGCAATGCTGAGTAACAAAGTGTCTGATTACAGGCTGCTACAAGAATCTTGGCTCGTCAACTAGTTAGACTACGCCAACAGATAACCAATTTGCAGGGAAGTCGTGCTCAGATCAGGGGTGTAGCAACTCACACACAGGTGGGCTAAATAAGTCCTTTTTTTTTTTCTTCTCAAGAGGTTAACTGGATTTCCATTTTTCATAATTTCCAAATTTCTTTTGTAGGCATTATATGCAAGCACTTCGATCTCGACAGGGATGAAGGGTGCAACTAAAGCAATGGTGGCAATGAATAAGGTATATTTTCTGTTGCCTTCCATTATTCAAAATCACGGACTGCAATTGTTTCTGTTTTATAGTAATTATTGATTTACACAATCAGTTTACGCCCCCTTTTAATACCATATTGAACTCTTGATATGCCATAAGAAGCAAATAAAACAATCAGTGCTATATGTTAGGAGCAACGTAACTTCCATAGGATATCTTCGACACAAGACTAGATATTTATGATTTCCATCCATGATTTATACTATAACACAAAAGTTCAAACAATTGTACTGTCGAAATTTTCCTGCTTGCACTGAATCCACATTTTGTAATGTGATAAATGCTTTTCTGTCATTGTTAGATTTTTTAAAGCTTGTGCTTATGACTAGAATGATACAATAATCATTACCTTTCTTATCTTCGCAGCAAATGGCACCGGCAAAGCAGGCTAAAGTGATACAAGAATTCCAAAAGCAATCAGCACAAATGGACATGACGGTAATTTTATCCTGTTTTGTATATTTCTAATACGTTCTCATGCAAAATCAGTTCATTGTTAACTGTTGTTAGACATACTTTGAGAGAGTGGTTTTTTTTTGGTTGACACTTGACATGACAATTGCCATAAATTGCATACCACAAAATGAATTATTTGGTTTTTTGCTACAGTCCAGTGTTTTTACTGGTATTGACCTGTTGGGACCTTCCGTGGAATTTTTTTGGTAAAGAACTAATCCAAGGAACAATGATAAACTAATAGTTAAATGAAGGAAAAATGTTTTCTGTAAAAGAAAAGATACAAGGACTATGAGTATAGTTTGATTTGTGGCACTGTCATGAAGATAGTACTTTTCAGCTGAAAACCAAAAAAATAAAAAATAAAACCTGCCACTATACTGAAGATGATAGTGAGTGCGGTTGTTGCACTCGAAAAGGTTGTGTTAGAAAAAGTGTCAATAATAAAGGTAGAAAAAATTAGAAGTGGGACTGAGGTTGGCAATAAAATTGTGGCAATAGAGAGATTCTATTTCAAAGAGAATGAAGTATAAGAACTAAAATAAGTAACCAAAAATAAAATATTCATGAACTAAGTTTAAGAACTAAAAGAAATAAAAGAGTCAGAAGATAGCTGAGGTGTGGAAAGTTGGCACAACATCGGCATCAGGGTTGATACCATATGTCTAGGAGGAGCAAGCAGATGTTGTGCTTGCCTGATAACCTCGGGGGACTGCAGAATCCAGCCATAGCATTAGACTATTTTTTCTTTTCTCTCCAAAAATTAATAATGTTATCCTAAATGCAGATTGAGATGATGTCAGAATCTATTGATGAAACTTTAGACAAAGATGAAGCCGAGGAAGAATCTGAAGAGCTCACTAACCAGGTAAAAATTATATAAATAAATGAATGACAAACTTAATTATACAGCTTAGTAAATAAATACATAAGGAAAAGTTCCCATTGTCATATCTAATTTTCGTTTATTCATGACAGGTTCTTGATGAAATTGGAGTGGATATTGCATCCCAGGTTTGTTTTCGACCCAATATTTAATACGTTAGAGATACTAAATAAAATAATCATTTGTGTTTTCACATATCGGCTTAAGTTTATGAAATAGTTAGTTGGCATCAAAGTGTTGGTTTATGACAAATGTTTTGTCACTGCATTGATTCTTTCTTTAATTACTTTTATGAGTATTGGTCTTGATGCTGTATTTTTTTTTTCCTGTAGTTATCTTCTGCTCCGAAAGGTCGGATTGCTTCAAGGACAACTGAAAATGTTGCTCCAAGGTAAACTTCAACCTTATTCATACAGAATGCCGTTTCTTCTATTGGTTTCTAACTTCAGTGTTGCTTTGTGCTTGCAGATCAGAATCTCAAGATGTTGAAGAACTTGAAAAGAGATTGGCTTCCCTCCGAAGAATATAAAGATCTGCTACAGCTGTTGATAGATGTGTTTCTTAATGTACAAATTCATCATATATTCTATATAGCAACAATAAGATTGTACTCTGATGGCACCTCATTTTGTTACTGCTTTTATTCTAATGTGTTAGATATTATGAAGTATAGCTGTGGACGAATGTATCACTGGGAGAAGCATTTATAAATTGTACAATAATGTATTAGAATGTGTTCTATGAAAACTTTTAAGCAGTAAATGAAAGTGATTTTAATAGGTTACTATCCTATATGTTAGAATATTTTGTGGGCTGCAATCAATTGTTGGTTTCGGTTTTAATAAAAACGGGTTGATGTTGTTGTGATCCATTTGATGATGCTTAAGCCCGATAATTGTGATCGGTGATAATGGGCTTTGAACATTAATTCTGATTTGTGTAGAAACAAAGTGTAGGCCCAACTCTAGGGTCCATGATGGGTGGTACTAGGGTTGAGATATTTTATATATAAGATTGGCTAGGTCCCCTTTGCCGTCACGCACAAAAACCATACAGTAAGCTCATTTGTGGCTTTTCCCATCAACGTCCACAAAGACCGGAGCATGTGATCAGGCAGAGGAAGAATTAGTCTAACATATCAGTGATTTCTGATATTGGCGCTTCCGATAACAATTGTATATGATTATGATCGACAAGTAAGTGTGTTCTAATTTCATATAATATAGCGATCTCTAAATTTTAATTCTTACACTATAATCACATCTTCTCTCCATAGCAACAACCTTCTCTACGACCTTTGTTCTTGAACTTGTTCTTCAGAAGTTTAAACACACATCCTCTAACTTCATCTTCCTCATATAATGGAATTTGGCTCCCTAAAGTGAGTCATTCACTTTAGATTATAAAGTGAGTAATATCAATTGTTAATTAATAAATTAAAGATAGATATTATAGGTATATCACTTTGGTTTTTTCACTTTAGAGATCTAAATCTCAATAATGGCGTACTTACATGTCCAATTTCTCTTCTGCGTTCACCATTATTGAACATCACTTGATACTATCATTGTCAATTTTTTCAGAGCTTTCAAAATTGTTGTACATTAGTAGCCAAAAGAACACTTATTTGAACTAAATAATCAATTTTAAATTTTTGATTTTTTTTTTAAACAACCAATGTTAGTAATTAGTATTGTGTTTTTTTAGTTAATATTTGATAAAAAATCGTTTAGTTAACTAAATAATCAGTTTTTTGGATTTTTGTTTTTACTAAATTCATAAGAGTAGTCAAAAACTCCTTTTAAACTCTAAATATTGATTTTGATTACTTAAACAAACTAATCTTATTTTATTAGATTATAAGCTTATCTAAAGTCTAAACAAATTATAACTTTTAATTTTCTTTCAAAAGCTAATCCATGTTTGAGTTTATAATTATTGTGTATTATTATGCTTATGTTAGATTTGAGCCTTAATTAGGATATCAATAATATTGAGCTGTTAGTTATTATTATTAGCAGTTTTTATTATTAGTTGACAGTTTTTATAGAAAATAACTGTCATATGGAACATCAGTTGGAGTATAATAGATAGTTTTCATAGAAAATAACATCCATATAGAGGGCTTATAAATAGAATGGATGATTGAGAAAGAAGGTATAAGGGAATTTAAGTGGAAAGGAGCCATTTTGGCATTGGGAGGTGCAGACCCTGGAAGTTCTGCGATATCATTATGTAATTAAAGGGGATTTTCCCTATTTCCTTATTATATATCAGTTGGTTTCTATCAGCTTACCAAGTCACAAAAATCAAAACATCAAAAGCACATCCAAGACTTGTAATTCGAGACATAATCAGAAATAACATATTGATTTGGCTATAGAGATACAAAATGAGGCAAAAAAGTGGGCTGTAGCAATCACATAAATAACAAGCTTTGTGCTCTTTTTCACTTGTCCAACCTTGTATAATACACATAAATTTACGAAATCATTCTAAACCTTGGATGGAGAAGAGTCTAGACTTTAATTCAATCATTGCAGGCCTCAAAACATCACACACACCAATAATTTTTTAAAGCACCAGCAATTGTTAAGTATCATCATTTCTTCTCTGTTGTAACGCCCACAACAACGTTGCTTACCTGTGGCAGTTCACATTCTTACAATTAATTTTTGTTTTTCGCAAAGATAGATCAGTGAAATATGGTAGAAAAAAATGGGATATGTTTAATGCATGTTTTGTATCACGGTTGGTTTGTTGAAATCATGGTGCCCTACTGCAATGTCAAACATACACTTAATTCTGATCCCTGTCAAATATTTTATAGTTTTCATCCGTCTAAAATCTGACCTAACATCTATTTGAGGGAAGACGTAATTCATTTTAGGGGAATCACATGCTAAAATTTCACTAGAGTAAAGACACTAGTTGGTGCCATTAGGGATGGCATGACATATCTCATTAGTTATTAGACACAAACAGTACACGAATGTCACATGTTGGTAGGGAGCAAAAATAGTCATTTCATATTTTGAAGAAAAACAAATCAAAGAAAAAATTTACAGTGGACCAGAACCAAAATTTACTTATTCTATCAAGACTAAACATGTTCACTCAAAAATATATATACAAAATTAATGAATAAAGAAGAGAGAGAGTAGTAATTACCAATTTCCCACTTGAATCAACGGACATGGGATTTTCTACTACTACAGTTTGGCTCTCAAAGCGGGGTCTTGACTGTAGGGTAATAAGATCATATGAATACTTGTTAGAAATTATATATTATAACAATAAACCAATGGCATGTATTATGAATAAGAAAAAAAGTCGAGCATATTGATGCAGTAGAAGATACCGTTCCGGAGCCGGTTGTTTCATTAGGTCTCTGTGCAGGAACAGGCGGCCTTCCATTGGTCATCTACAAGGACAGAGAAGCACAAGCCAAGAAAATATAAAAGAAATCAGCTCAAAACAAAATGGCAAAATGAAAAAGATTCACATCATATTTTCAATATTTCCTGTCATGCTGATATCAAGTATAAGTAATAATCTACTTGAAACCCACACTAATATCAGCAACATGTAATGGAGACAGAGATCACCAGACAAATACCAGAAGCTTAAAATATATTCTAAGTAATGTCTATGCAATCTTTACCTATTAAAACAACAAATATCATACTAACATTTATACACCTATATGAAAAATGCTCCCAACTAACAAATGTTCTAGTTCATTCCTTTCCTCCAGTCATACTTTTCTTAAATATCGAGTTTCCACAATGCAAATAATTCTAAACTGCAGAAGCTACCCAACAATTTGAATCCCATGGGTCATATCTTCTCACAGGTTTAAATGTTGATAAATCTCTTGTGATGAAGCTCTAAAACATATGGGAATTGGGAACAAAGATATAGGATTCGGTATCAATTATACAGAGAATATATCAGTTTTTACACTAAAATCCGACTTGCTATTTTCTGACTTACAAAAAGTTAGACAATTACGAAACGAATCACCTAGCTACGATTTTACTTCTTATTCTTCAAATTCAATCAGTCGAAAATCTTTAGCTACAAAACGTATCACAAGAGGTTTCTCTTCTGATCGACACAATTAACTATATAGTGGACATTACAACAGAAAGCCTAAATTTTCAACAAATGAAGCCCATATCAACCGAATCAACTAACTTCAAATATTTGTGAAAATAGAAAGTGAAATCAAATATTAATAGAATTCCATCAATGTACACTTACACAGACATTAGTAATATAGTGACAAATTGCACATTTGACTGAGGGAGCTCCATAAGGATACATAAGTGTTGTCCTGCAGTTCCCACAATGGATATGGCTCATTTGACTAGAATCTTTATGATACAGACACAGAGCCAACCAACAAATCAGTAAACAATTGGCATATAATTTTGATAATGTTAATTATTACAGTAAAACAAGATATCCATAGTTGGAGTGACATAAGACGAAGAAAATGGAACTAATTAAATGACATTTCATGAAACCAAACGTCCTGAAGCTTATTCTGTAAGATTTTATGTATATAATACCTTTATTATAGAGCTATGTGGATAATAATGACAGCATTCCCCCATTACAAATTATCATCTAGCATAGAATACTAATGAAGTTATTTAAAACTAGTCTGAATTCTGGAGTTATGCCCGTATCCAAATGAATCTAGATTTCCATCTTGCTTTGTAGTTTACAGGTCATGAATTCAGGAAGATGTTGATATTGATTAGGTAAAAAAATTGAAGGCGGATTTATTACACTTTTAATTGATACTCACTAAACATTGCCAATATTTTATCAAGTACGATATCTAAAGCATTTTTTCCCTAACACAGGGAGAAGGAGAAGCATATGCTGAATATTACATCTCAACTATACCATAGAGTCTATCTCTATAGATGAATATAGTGAACGAAAAGATATAATCTTCCTGATTAATATGTTTATATAAATGTTTAAATACCTAACACATCCCCTCGCGCAAGAGTTCTTGGGGCTTAAAGTGTTGACACTGCACCGTTCTACCCTGGCTTGTCTAGAAATTTAACTAATATTTAGAACAGTGGGGACAACAACATGGTCCAAACTATAAACTACATGGTCATAATGGTTTTAGTATCATGCAATGAACCAACTGGTCCAAATATTTAAATAGTAAGGGAAAAGCAAAAAAATAAAAATTATATTTCAAAAATTATAGCATCCTTAAATTGTTAGTTGTGGCTCTTCAATTCCCAAAAAATAGCTAGGTTTGACAATACCTTTGCTGGCAAATGTTTAACCTGAATTAAATGGCATGGTGATCACCCTCACAATAGGCATTTGATTAAAGATGTATGTATGTGTTAAAAATAAATGGAAGAGATCTACTAATGAAAATAGGCTACAGCTAACCAGGCCCATAACCAATAGTTAGGGGGTTGTTAGTGACAGTTAGCTGTTAGTTACGATGTTGGGAAAGAGAATGAGAGAAGCATATGCTAAAAACTAAGATGTAACTATACCACAAACTTTGGTGATCTACAGTTAAGAATTATGATCAGAAGTATGTTGTCCTGGGAATAATCAGAAGACATTATGTTTGATCATAGATGGATACTTATTGCTGGATTTTTTAGTTGTTACAGAGACAAAAACCATTTCTGAGCCTTTTGCTAAACATCCTAAGCTTTTAGAAGGGCTGGCTGTTGACAGGTGTCAAAGACTATGACCATCGGATAAAAATTCAACCATTGCCGCTCCCGTTCTTCTGAATAAAACTGAATTTCAGCACAAAGGTGGAAAGTAGGCTTTTACATTGTCCACATTTCAAACCCAAAGGGTTGCACAAAGGGGTGTGTGAGAAATAAAAACTATTCATGATGCTTCACTAAACAGTATAATATTTTAGGAGTACTTGTGAGATATAAATACTTGTTTGAGTATGATCTACATATTGTTGGCTTGTATTCTTTAATTTTTCAGAAAGACATCAACATATAGCTTGAAAAATACACAGCAAGGGAAAAGAGGAAAGGAGAGAAAGCTCCCCGTGCCACTGCTGAACACTACACCAGGATTTGGGATCACCATCAATGAACTAAGTATATTTAATGATGATCAAGCACACTACAAATACATCACTGAAGTTACAGATTAAAAATGTAAAATTATCAGGAAATCAGCATGCAGTGCAACATTATTCATTATTAACCTAAAAAGTTGTATAAATCTGGCAACACGCAATTGTATACATATTATACCTGGTACTAGATTTAAAGTATTACAGCAGGAACATCGCACGCTAGTAGCTCCACGAGAGTACATTAGCAATGTCCTACAGCCTCCACAATAAATTTGTGACATTTCCATACCTGCAGGCAGATGAGGAAATTTAAGATCGACAGATGTAACCATCTAATTTAAATCCAACAACAAATGAACATTTAATCTAGCTAGTTTTGATCCAAAAAAAAAACTAGCTAGTTGCATAGTCTCTTTCTACTTTATACTCAAATATAATATGGACTAACAATGATCAATATAGGATCACAACATGGATGCCAAACTCTAGATCCTGCTTTGGATTAGACAAGGGAACTGAATACGAAAATCGCAACACAAAAATTGATATCCTACCTTTGATGCATGTAACGCACACATATGGCTGTAGATCCAATTACTCTAAGAATAAGTCTTCAGTTATAATATGCTTTTTAAAATTGAAGTAAATAACAACTGCAAAATTAATGTCTACAAAGAGTTGTTAGGCAGAGCAAGTACAAATGTATCTCAATAAACATATTCTACACCAAAAAGCATATGTAGAACAGTGACATGGCTACGAAAGCATATGTATAATATAACAACAACGCTACATACTACACTAGTTTTACATCGGCAATACGGAACTGCAACAACAATTGAACTATTTTATAGAACTCAAGTTCAGTTATGTACAAAAATGGTATTATTGGGTTATGTTTTCCTTTGAAAGAACTAACAAACAAAGTGACTTCAATTACTGCAAAAACTAGAAACTTACAACTTAATCCAAGTATGCAATTAAAAATTAACTAAACATACTAAGCACGGAGCAAGAAAGTTTCTCAAATCCTGAAACCTTGATAACAGAGACAGCAAAAGAGAACATACCGGGAGGAAGAACAGGGGTAATTGTGCTGCACAATGCACAACAAACATTGCTCGCTCCTCTAGGGTAAAGTAAGAGGTTCCTACACCCACTACACATAATGTGGCTCCGCATAGCTGCAAAGTTAAACAACACCACCCTCAACCATAATGAAAGAGAACAAAAAACAACACAGCAAGCAACCATAATAAATGACAAAAAATTACGAAAATTTGTCACAAGATGTACAATAACAAAAGCTTTTCCCACTAGGTAGGAATCTGCTACATAGATAAAATGAAACTATAATATTCTATCATATATCACATCTCTATCCAAACTATTGCATTCTATGAAACTTATAGGTCTCCTCCAGACATGCCCAAACCGCTTATAAGTCGATAATGATGGAGTGACATTATTTCTTCGCACCCAACGAAGGAATCCCTTAAATATGATTCGAAATGGATCTCGTTCTATCTTTGATCAGAGATTTCTCTATGAAAAATATGAATTGGGGTTCGAAGAAGAAGGAGTCCTCGACGAGATACAATCATCTTTTAACCAACAACCACCATCATCACAAGATAAATACTCCTCAGTTTTTTAATCTTTCCAAAAACCAAGTCTTATCCCACTAGGTGGAATCAGCTACAAACACCATAATACATAAATCATATCTCTAGCCAAATTAATGAACTCTTATGAAATCTTCATTTTTTTAACACTCAATTTCCGGTCCAAGGACCGACTAATCAAAGGGACACCAATCCCACCTTATGAAGCACAAACAATCCTCGGATTAGGCGAGTCTCAACGTCAGACACGCGGCTGTGTCCAACACTGATGCTTACAATTATATTGAATTATGACACTTTCTCAAATTATTATCAGTATTGACGTGTCAGTATCAGTGTCCTGTTAGTGTCAGTCCTTCATAGATCCCACCGTCCACTTACATGAGCCGAATTAGACCTCTTATAAAATTTATAGGTCTCCTACCACCTAAAGCATATTCATCCAACTTTTCTACATCAACCACTGTGATCACAAGATAAATGCTCTGAAAAAATTTAATCACTATGATTCAAACATCTAAAATATAAAAACAATTCTCAAATCAAAATAAAACCTACCATACCAATAATTAAAAAAACCAAAAACATGAAAAATAAAAGAAATAGAAACAAAAATAATATCATATGATATGATAAGATAGAATTAGAAACCCGAAAAACAATACCTGCAATATAATGATGGATTAAGAAAACGCACAGCAAGAATGTTGTGCGGAGAAATCGAAAGAAAATATGAATGAACAAAAGGAAACGTTGGTAATGAATAGCGATTTGGTTAAATGAATGAATGTTATGATTTTAGTTGTTGTTTAACTCTTTCTTCCGCACACCGATGAGGAAACGTTTTTATTTCTTTTTGTTGGCAGAACCGATGGGGAAACTTCTTCACCGTTTTTTCTTTTCATTTTTGAGTTAAGTTAACCGTCTTTGTTGATTTTCTTTCTTATTTTATTTTTTAAAATTTTTATGGGTCTTATTTATCTTTAAAATTAAAGTTTATCTCTGTAAAAAAGATAATAGATATTAATAAAATTTATACATTTGTAAAAAAAAAAAAAACTACTAGTAAGGTGTTTTCTAAAATGTTTTACGAGAGCGATTTGGGAATCACTCTAAAAAAGATTGGTTTAATTGTGGTTATCTTATTTTTAACTTTTTTACAGTTTTGGTCCCCTATTTTAAAATTCGACAGTTTTGGTCATCCTAATACATATTTTGTCTAAAATATGATGATACAACATATTTTAAATGAACTTTATGAAAAAAATTCTTACAATTACATCGATGTTGGTATTTTTTTATCATCGAATCATATACCACGCCGTTTAAATCATATCATATTGTCAATTATAGTTAAAATTTTTTATAGGAGGACCAAAACTGTCGAGTTTTAAAATAGGGGAACCAAAATTGCAAAAAGTTGAAAATAAGGGAATCAAAACTGCAATTAAGCCAAAAAAATTAAAGTAAAATACACTGATTTGCTCTAAAATGAATTAATCTATTTTGCCTCTTAAGTGATTCATTTTATTGTCGATATTTTTTGACCTAACGTGCTATTCTTTGGACATTCAGGCTTAATAAGCAAATCAGTTGAACTTTTAACTTTAAGCCAATCTTAATTGAATTGATAACATCTCCAATTTCAATCTCTTTGAAGGCTAGCTTCTTCTAGATTATCAACGCTCAATGATGATGGTTGAACTCTCCAAAGATATTTTTAGACAATATATTTAGGGTTTTTTTATATAATAGAAGTGAAAGGTCCTTGTGTAAGAGGAGGTAAATGCATATAAAGAATGTCATGCAAACAAGTATCTTTAAGAGACTTGTTAAGAAAAAAAAACAAGAAAGATTTATATTTTTTTTCACAGTACAGAAAGTTTTATATTAAAAATTTGTTTAAACTTTTAAAAAATACACTACATAGTACATACATATGTTGACCTCGACCCTCGTTTGTACAAAAAAACAAAAATTATGTTATAAACTGATCTAAACAAGAGTAATATAATAGATGGAGAATAGAAAAAGGAGAGAAGAATAGTCGGTATTATTGATTACTAGGATTAGGATTTTCGTTACAATGATACATAAGTCTTATTTATAGGTAAACATAATGAGCCAATGACCTATATGGACATCCACTAATATTATTCATAACACTCCCCCTTGGATGTCCATCGAGGATATGCCTCATTAAAACCTTTACTAGAAAAAAACCCAATTGGAAAAAATTCTAGTGAAGGAAAAAGAGTACAACATCCTATGTGTTTTAACTGCATCGTTAAAAACCTTACCAGGAAAACCCAATGGGATAAAACCATGGTGAAGGGAAAAAGAGTGCATAACACAATTATATCTCCCCCTCATAAAGACAATTATATATGAGACAGAGAAGCTCAATTAATCTTCAATATAGTTGATTAGATGTTTTGCTTGATGATGACTTTGTAGAGGGATCTAATTCTTCTCCTTTAAAATATTCTTCTTTGCATTAGTCGTGAATGTGATACCATCTTCTTTAATTTTCTTGTATGTGTAGAATAGCAAATCTAAACAAAACCGCATTCTAAATTTCTTGATGTAGTGCTAAAACTTTCATATAATTGGATGGTATTGTTGTATCTCTAAGATACAAATTATATACTTGACTTTGTTCTAATATATTTGAGTTTGCAAAATGCAATGGTGTCCTCAATTTAACTAATTAAAATATGGTACTTTAACATCAATTCAAGTAACTCATCATTTTCTTGAGACATGAAATGAGCTTTGTTCACATCAAGTGACATTGCAATCAACAAATTATATTTGTCCATATCAAACTGATTTAGTACATTTGATATATAAGTTTCTCGATGCACAAAATCTTGTTGAAATACCAAGTTTGTAATTCCAAACAAACTTTTATCATCAAAGATATTTCATTTCAAAGTTTTCTTTAATCAACTGATTTCAGAAACTCTTCAAGAGTTCTGGTCAAACATTTACAAATATGTTTGAATAATAATTCAAACTTTTAATATTTGTATTTCAACATTTTCTATTCACACGGAAATTGATTCGTATCTCATCATTTTTACATCTTCCGGTGTATGGACTACTGGTCCAAAAATCTTTCACTTTGCAAAGTGACTTTAATTACTTAGCAATTGCATCATTTCATTTAGACAATCAATGTCTTGTCTATAATTTTTAATAGACTTTGATTCATGATCCTCATTGTTTCTTATCATATATAACACTATATTATATAAATAAACATCGTCGATATCGACTTCCTTTCGGTTCCATCGTATTCCATTTATGACATAATTCGTCGAGATCTCTTTATTTTCATAACTTTCAAGTACTTGATAAGTTCTTCAGGAACTGAAAATTAATTATGTCAAATATTCTTTTCATATCCTCACTTGGGTCATCTTTGATTTTAGCTCCTTTTCTAATTTGAGGATTTTTATCATTGGAACCGATTAACCTACCACACTTCAGGGTGGTAAAAACTCATTTGCAATATAAGACTGTCCAACAGGGACATCCATTTTAATTGTAGCATATATAGCAGCAGATAGTTTATCTCATAAACTTTGCAAGTGATTTATATTATGAACTTCTGATTCATACTGATTTTTAAGAGGATCAAGATGAGATAATAATATATTATCAAGTGATTCATATGAACTTCTGGTTCATATTTTCAGCTGCTTATTATCTTCCCCTAATATTGGGAAAATTAGTTCTCACTTGATAATTAGCCTTCTGGGCTATAAATCTAATTTCCCAATATTCTTTACGAATTTATTTTAGTGCATTATATTGGAGCAATTGGAACATACCAACACATCCAAAAATGCTTATATGAAAAATGTTAGGTTATAAACCTAAATTTAATTGCAAATTAAGGGGAGGACTTTATATTATAAGTTATTGGCATTGATGCGAAACAATATATCAACATACAAGTTTGAGTGTTCCCATAATATAAATTAGATGCTTTGATTTCATAAATATCGTTCATGTAATTAACTTTAGACGTCTAAAGAATGGATCTTCAAATCCATTTTTTTTTAACATGTACTTTAAGATGTTCAATATCAATTTTGATTTGACATACGATACTTATCAAATACTTTATATAAAATGAGCTCTTAACCAAATCAGTATCTCACAAACTTCTGGTTGTGAGTCGATAACAAACGTACATGTGACCATTTAATTGATGCATCAATTAAAAATATAATTGGTTCACATGATATATCAATAGATATGCTCATTTATTTACTTAATTTATCAACTTCCTTTGGGAACTAGTAATACATAAAAATTATTAGAATGAAGGAACTTCAGGCCCTTCAATATATATCTATAAAATTTCTTTTTCGCATCATAATAATCCGGAATGACCCAACTGGTATTACCAACATAAATTTAATATGATTTGTAAACTTCTGGTTTACAATATTTTGTGCTTCAATTGCACTAGTATATTTATAAGCACTACTACAAGACTCGCTTATAGCAACCGATTTAGAGACCGAAAAATTTCGGTCACCATAGAGACCGATTTAGAGACTGATATTTTGAACGTAAACTTTTAAAAAAATTAGTCACTATATTGGTTGCTATATAATTATAGAGACCGAATTAGAGACCAATAATTAGCAACCAATATTTCAGTTGCTATAGAGACCGAAATAGAGACTGCTATTTTAAGGTCAAATCCAGAAAGATTTCGATCGTTAAATCAGTCACTATAGAGACTGGATTGGAGACCGATAAATAAAGATAAAAAATTCGACGCAAATGTTTGTTTTTTTTGTTTTTGTACAAATCACTAAAAAAAATTAATCAAATAATATTACTATTTTTCTTTAGTAAAATTTAGTTGAATTCTTTATAGTTTGTTGAACTATTTTATATATTTTGTTCTTATCATTAATTATTTTTATTATTATTCATTATTATTATTATTATCAAAAATCAAAAACATGGATTAACACTGACCTTTCTAAACTCACACCCAAATCGCTCTCTCTTGTAAGTGCACCAGTTCATCCTCATATTTTAATAATTGTCAAAACACATGAAAATAGAGTAGAACATATTTTGGCAATATTACAAATGACTTGACAGCGAAAAACTATTTTTAAACCTTGAAAAATTGATTTTTAGGTATTCTGTATCGATACATAATCATTTGTATCGATACAAATGTCCTGAAATTACTTCAGACTGATTTTGTGCATTTTGTATCGATACATATATCAGTTGTATCGATATATGTATCGATACAAATATGTCTCTCAGAGGCAGAGAGCCATCTGTGTATCGAATCATGCTTGCATGTATCGATACACACCTGTATCTCTCAAAAAATCAGATGGTGCATGATGTATCGAATCATGCTTGCATGATTTGATACATATCAGTCAAGATTTCAAGAAACTGATATATGTATCGATACACATACGTGTTTGTATCGATACATAGGTCAAATCTTTCAATTTGAACGCTGGTCAAAGGGTTTGTATCGATACAAACCATCATTTGTATCGATACACGTATGTTAAATTTTGCCTAAACTTGCTCAATTCTATTTTCTCTTTAAATAGCAATGTGCTTGTTCATTGTAAAGTAGAGAAAACCTGTGAGAAAGTGAAATAGCTTTGAAAAACACTTTGGAATTCAAATTGGGGAAAAATTTGGATCAAAGGGGTTATTCTTCACAAGATCATCATCTTCTTTCAAGTTGCAATTAATTGAAGATTGAGTATGGGATCATTCGAATAGAGGTTGCACATTTGATCGATAACGTTCGATACGGCTTGCGGTGAATCAGAGACGTGATTGAGTTGGTTTGTGAAGAAGGTTTGGGTTTCTCTCAAGTGTTCAAGATTGTGCGATATCTTGGAGGATCAACAACAAAGAAGCGAGGTACTCAGCTGGACGATCGGTGCGAGGATTTGCGCACGGGTTCGGATCATTGGAATCATAGGGAGAAGTTTCATTGGTTGTTGAGGTTTATTCACATAGTTTACATTTGATTCAATATAGGTTTATTGGAGTCGTTTGTAAATTGTGCACTTGTGTTCATCATTTTTAATCAATATACTCTCAAATAACCCGTTTGGTTATTTGGGGGGAGACGTACCGGGCCGACCGCGAGGACGACACGAAAGCCGGGGAACTCCCTAATCAAGTGTTTGTGTCTTTCTCTTTCGATCTTTTATTTCACGCAATTACTTTGATTTGTGAGTCAATTGAATTTTCGTGTTCGTACGTGTGCATCAAAATTCAATTGACATATCTTGATTGTGATTGGATTAGATTCAGTACTAAGTAACTTGCTTGGGCTGTTTTTAATTGAAGCGTTTAAATTCGATTAATTTGTACACGATCATTTCTAAGTCTTTTCATACGTTCAAAGGCTATACTACTTTTTCAGTGATCAATCGGGTGCAAAGAGACTACCGATCTGGTGGTGCTTCCGCTCTTATCTTTTAAACTAAACATTTTTAAAAACCGACATTGTTTAAAAGGGCCACTTATTCAACCCCCCCTTCTAAGTGGTAGCCAAGTAGTCTAACAAGTGGTATCACGATCCCGGTTCAATTTTGTTCACAAAATTCGGTGGATTGTGCCAATTATTAGAAAACATGGCTTTTGCACCTAAAGGGGCGTATAATAGGGCACCTATATTCAATGGAGATCATTTTGATTATTGGAAAAGTAGTATGCGGATTCACATCAATTCTTTTGATGGTGAAGTGTGGAATGCTATTGAGACTGGTCCGTTTGTTCCGACAATCACCGATCCTAATGTCATTGTCACCAATAAGCCTATGACACAATGGACGGACGATGAAAAGAAAAAGGTCAATTACGATGCAAAGGCACAAAACATACTTATTTCATCCCTTGGGATTGAACAATTTTATCATGTGTCGCATTGTTCATCGGATAAAGAAATGTGGGATACATTAGTTACTCATTTTGAGGGTACTAATGAGGTCAAAATATCAAAAATAAACACCGTAACTCAAGAGTTCGAATTGTTCCATATGCAAGATGGTGTAACCATTGCGGATATGCAACAAAGATTTGTGAAAATTACCAACAAGTTACATGGTCTAGGTAAACCAATCACTAATCAAGATGCTACTAATAAGATTTTGAGATGTCTAAATAGGTCATGGCAACCAAAGGTCATCGCAATCAAAGAAGCGAATGATCTTACAACCTTGAGTCTCACAACCTTATTCGGTAAGGTAACAGAACATGAACAAGTACTTAATTTGTTGGAAAAGCATGAGAAAGGTGGGAAAAAGGAGAAACACAACGAAAAGGAAAAAGAAAAGGATAAGAGGTCCATTGCTCTAAAGACCTCCACATCCAAGTCCAAAAAGGTTGAGCAAGTGGAAAGTAGCTCAAGCGAAGACGATTCCGATGATGAGGAAATGGAGCTCTTCGTTCGACGCTATAATAGATATGTGGGAAAGAATGGGATAAGACATTCCGATGACAATCTTAAGAAGTTTCAGAAAGATAGTGGTTACCGCCGGAAGAATGAAGATGCTAGGTACTCCAAGAAAGGGATATGCTATGAGTGCGGCCAAGTTGGTCACTACAAGCCGGATTGTCCTAATCTCAAGAGAAAAGAGAAGGAGTCATCTTCAAACAAAAGGAGGAGCAAAGGAAATAAAGCTTATGTTGCATGGAAGAGTAGTAGATCTTCATCTCATTCATCATCAAGCTCTAGTTCAAGTGATGAAGGCGAAGTGGCTAATGTATGCTTCACAACTCATCATCACAAAAAGAAGGATAAAGCTCCCAAAAAGGTAAACCAAAATCCCTCTAGCTCATATACTTTGTTAGAGTATCATGATTTGCAAAGTGCATTTGAGGACCTATGTAGTGAAACTAGGAAAGCTTTCAAACGATTAAAAGAAATTATAAAAGTTAACAAAGCTTTTGAAAAGAAAGTTTCCAAAACGGAAGAAGAGTTGAAAGCTTTCAAGGTATCATTATTAGAAAGGTCAAGTGCAAGTCATGATAATAATAATAATATAGTTGGTTGTGATAATTGTATCACTTTGTCAAAAAATATTAAGACTCTCAAGGACAAAGTGAAAGATTCATCAAAACCTAGAGTCTCTCATCAAGTTGATCCAAAACATTCTCAAAACACTTTGAAAGTCAAAAACAAATATTCTAAACATTTCAAAATGGATCAAAAGAAGAGCGAATCACATATCACTTGTCACTATTGTTGTTGTGAAGACCATACCATTGCAAAATGTAAAGCTAGGAAATTGTTGGTACCTAAGGGCATATTGCAATGGATGCCAAAACTCAACAAAACTTATTTACCTCACCAACTAGGACCCAACATGAGTTGGGGACCTATTTCAAATGTCTAAGTATGTAGGCAAACGTCTTGAACCATTGACGAAAGACACCGACAACAATGGAGTTCAAGACTTATGAACAAGGAAAATGATGAGAAAAGCTTCAACTCAACACTTACAATGTTGTGGAAATTGATCACTTCCTCCACTTAACACTCAAGGGAAGATTCTATTCTCTACCTTTTTCTTTATATTCTTTTTACTTAGCATTTGTACATTGGTTCATATACATACAACTTTCACCTTAATATTATATTTGCTTTGATAGTTGTCTAATCCTCCATTTCCAAGAATTTTGCTCAAAAATATTTATAAGTTTTTGAGACTCATATGTTTAAAATGGGGATTTGACAAAAATCATTACAATTGTCATATTAAGTTCATACTTGGTTTGTATATGTTTGTTTTGTTCTTATATGTGACTTTGTGTGCATACATAGACATATATTCTCATATGATTAACTTGGTACTTTGATTCATTTATGTGGATATCTTATCATGCATATATGGTTTAACATGTGTTCTCATGTTATAATGTGCTTTGGTATTGTTTTTTCTCACATACATAAGTATGTACCTTGTTGATTATATGTGTTTCATACATACATGTTATTTCAATATGGTTGTACGGATAATTTTAATGTTGTCATGTTTGGACAACATTCATTTTGGGTTTGTATGACTTATTAGTTTGGATAATTTTGTTTGTATGGATAATCATGTTATGTTTATGCATTTGTTGCATTGGTTTGTTTATTTCGTCCCATATTTGGATATGTTACTTGATTAAAATGTCGATGTGTTACGATATTCATGCGTTGGTTTTGGTTTGTTATTCTACATTCCATGTTTGTCATGATATTTGGTATTCGTCATTGATATATTTTGGCATATCTTTGTATGTAATTATTTTGATTAGGAAATTTCATCATATAGTGCATTTCGACAAATGTAAGTGCACGATATGACTATGGTTAAAATTGTTTGAACTTGATACTTCTAATGAGCTCTCTTCTTCTTTTTGATATTGTCAAAGGGGGAGAGATTTGGATTGCACAAGCTAAGGATGAATAGCTAAAGAAGTCTTGAAAATTATCAACAATATCAAACGCATTATGGCATCAACTCAGGGGGAGCGTGCTTATTGTTAGCCTTGGTGTAAATGCGTCTGTATACATATTGCTATTTTATTTGCATATTAGGTATAGGCTTAGTTAGCTTATGCAAAGTTTTGACAATTATCAAAAAGGGGGAGAATGTAAGTACACCAGTTCATCCTCATATTTTAATAATTGTCAAAACACATGAAAATAGGGTAGAACATATTTTGGCAATATTACAAATGACTTGACTGCGAAAAGCTATTTTTAAACCTTGAAAAATTGATTTTTAGTTATTCTGTATCGATACATAATCATTTGTATCGATACAAATGTCCTGAAATTACTTCAGACTGATTTTGTGCATTTTGTATCGATACATATATCAGTTGTATCGATACAAATATGTATCTCAGAGGCAGAGAGTCATCTGTGTATCGAATCATGCTTGCATGTATCGATACACACCTGTATCTCTCAAAAAATCAGATGGTGCATGATGTATCGAATCATGCTTGCATGATTTGATACATATCAGTCAAGATTTCAAGAAACTGATATATGTATCGATACACATACGTGTTTGTATCGATACATAGGTCAAATCTTTCAATTTGAACATTGGTCAAAGGGTTTGTATCGATACAAACCATCATGTGTATCGATACACGTATGTTAAATTTTGCCTAAACTTGCTCAATTCTATTTTCTCTTTAAATAGCAATGTGCTTGTTCATTGTAAAGTAGATAAAACCAGTGAGAAAGTGAAATAGCTTTGAAAAACACTTTGGGATTCAAATTGGGGAAAAATTTAGATCAAAGGGGTTATTCTTCACAAGATCATCATCTTCTTTCAAGTTGCAATTAATTGAAGATTGAGTATGGGATCATTCGAATAGAGGTTGCACATTTGATCGATAACGTTCGATACGGCTTGTGGTGAATCAGAGACGTGATCGAGTTGGTTTGTGAAGAAGGTTTGGGTTTCTCTCAAGGGTTCAAGATTGTGCGATATCTTGGAGGATCAACAACAAAGAAGCGAGGTACTCAGCTGGACGATCGGTGCGAGGATTTGCGCACGGGTTCGGATCATTGGAATCAGAGGGAGAAGTTTCATTGGTTGTTGAGGTTTATTCTCATAGTTTACATTTGATTCAATATAGGTTTATTGGAGTCGTTTGTAAATTGTGCACTTGTGTTCATCATTTTTAATCAATATACTCTTAAATAACCCGTTTGGTTATTTGGGGGGAGACGTACCCGGCCGACCGCGAGGACGACACGAAAGCCGGGGAACTCCCTAATCAAGTGTTTGTGTCTTTCTCTTTCAATCTTTTATTTCACGCAATTACTTTGATTTGTGAGTCAATTGAATTTTCGTGTTCGTACGTGTGCATCAAAATTCAATTGACATATCTTGATTGTGATTGGATTAGATTCAATACTAAGTAACTTGCTTGGGCTGTTTTTAATTGAAGCGTTTAAATTCGATTAATTTGTACACGATCATTTCTAAGTCTTTTCATACGTTCAAAGGCTATACTACTTTTTCAGTGATCAATCGGGTGCAAAGAGACTACCGATCCGGTGGTGCTTCCGCGCGTATCTTTTAAACTAAAAATTTTTAAAAACCGACATTGTTTAAAAGGGCCACTTATTCAACCCCCCCCTTCTAAGTGGTAGCCAAGTAGTCTAACATCTCTCTCAAATTGTTCTTGATCGTTCCCCAAAACTTTAAATCGATTGTTCATCAAATCTCACTCACAAATCGTTCGAAGTCGCAGTTCATTACTTGTCATTCAAACACAATCGAAATCGTTCACAACTGAAATTTGTTCAAAATCGCAAGTTGTGAAGATTCAATAGATTCAATTTGAGGTAATGCTCTAAGTACGAAGCGATTCAATTTGTGTTTTTTTAATCTAATGTTTATGATTTCAGCGTTGAAATTTAGGGATCAATGATCTATTTTTACTTATTCCTTCCCTAGTCACTGCAAACTCAGAACCCAACACCTTCACCGCTTAAAATCGATTCCCTTCATTGCAAACTCAGAAAATCTGTTGGAGTAAGCCCTAGAGGCCAATACTTTTATTAATAATAATAGGCATTTCTTTATTATGTTTGTATGTCCAAAATAATGAAGTCCCTAGAATAGTTAAATCCATTTAATGAAATATTAAGTATGACTTAATCATGAGATTCATTAAATACAAGGACACTATTCTTAAAGCATCCGTTGTCGAGTTTTATTATGAATTGAGATAATGATAAAACATAAAGACTATTATGAAGATAGACTGATGATCGCATCTCATGGATCATGGGATAAGGAGTTATCAAGTCTTGACATAGGTATAAGAAACATTAGGAGTAATATTTATACCAGATTGACCCGCTATGAGAGTACTACATGCAAAGTTATGCAAAGTGTCATACGTTACTCTCATGGTGATAATGGTGTAAACCGCCCTTAGACCTGAAACCACTTTGTACCCTAGATGTGGAGTCAAGTACTTTGTTGCTGATCTAACGTTGTCCGTAACAGGATAACCATAAAGGCAGTTGATGGGTGCTTCACAAAGCATGCTGAGGGACAATAGTGACCTAGATGGAATTTGCCAATCCTGCATAACAGGATAAATGTCATGGGCCCAATATTGAACTGGACAAAGATGACACCAAGTATGCTTTGTGTTCAATATAGACATTAAGGGCAAAGGGGTAATTGTACACGCATATATTATCACTAAAGGTTATGTTTTGATCACATGTTAATTTCTCATAACTTGGGTAGCAATGATGTGTTGCTAGATACCGCTCATTGTTTATTATATTAAATAAAGGATTTAATATTTTTTTTTTTGACAATGATAAAGGATTTAATATAATTGCCAACGTTATGGAAACCTACAACGGTCACACACATAAGGATAGTCTAATATTGAGATAAAAAGGGAACACCGTAAGGTACGGTGTATGTGCAATGTGATAAGGGTATCACAGTAATTTAAACGAGCAAGAACACCAAAGGTTATTGTGGGAGGGTGCGCACATGAGTAATATTACTCATGGGGGCGCGCGCCCTAGTAAATTGTTTCTTGTTGGGCTTTGCCCAATAAGAGACATCTTGGTGCCCAAGACAAGAGTTGTCTTAATGCACAAGACAAGAAATATCTATAAATAGAGACCTCTTGTCATAGCTCAGTTAGTTGTTGGTTAGTTGTTGTTGAACACACCAAAAGCACAAGAATTATTTTAGAGTTAAAATAATTATCTCTCTCTCTCTCTCTCTCTCTCTCTCAATATTCTTGCATAGCTTTCAAATATAAAGGGCTAGCACTCTATTGAAGGTGACTGTTCGTGTGGACTAGTTAGAGGCGTTGGTGACTTTCATCAACGCTCGTGATCAATCCGGTTCGTGATTAAAGTGTTGATCAGCCACCGTTCGTGAAAGAAAAGAAAAGGATTTTCAACAAGAGGTAAAATCCTAAACACAAACTCATGCTCATTCGTAAGGATCATTAAAGGAAAATTTTTATATTCCGCTGCTTTTCTATTACTATTTTCCTTCAGTGGTATCAGAGCCACTTACGAATCCATGATTTGATGTTTGTTTATTTCATGAATTTAGTTTTAATTTGATTAAAACATCTAATGAAGATTAAAATCGAGTAATTAAAATTTGGCATCTATTTGTGTAAAATTGACGATTGACATTGAAACGGCTTTGGAATCCGACAATTTATGGTGAAACAGCGATATGTTAATCATCATAAGTTTATACAAATAAGAATGATCAAGACTTATATGTGATATAAGTGATCGTGATGCAAAGCGGTGTATTTGATGCTTCGTTCAATAAAACAAATTATGAATGTTATTTGATATTGAATTGATTCATGTTCATTTGCTTTGGAATCCGACGTTAGTATGGTGAAGCAATGACATGTTAATTAATCATATTGAATTTCAGTCATGAAAGATTTTGACGGCACAAAATTTTTGCATTAGGATTCGTGAAAAACAAGGGTTTTTCACGGGCATGCGCTAGGCGCAGGATGTACTGCGCTAGGCGCAGATGGCAGAGTCAAAATTGACTCTCAGCTGCAAGCCTGCGCTGGGCGCAGATGACAGCCCCAAAATTGATCGTTCGCTGAAATTTTAATTAATCTACACGACTTAAATTGATAATAATAATAAATATGTTTATTGTTATGTTTTTGTGATGATTGATTATGGCCTTAGTTTACTCATTTTGTTTTAATTTGGGATTTTAAATACGGCCTGCGTGTCGTGCCTCTCTCTAAATTTCTTGATGTAACTTCTCTTCTCATCTCACTCCCTCGTATGTAAAACGAGTATTCTTTGATGTAATGTTATAATAGAATTATTAGAGGAACAAAGGAGGGCAACCATGAAGATGATGCTTGGAGAAGTAGATCATCGTTAGGCTAGTTTAGGGTTCTCTCATTGGCTTGAGAGAACACTTGCGTTAGGAGGCCATAATCATATCATCTTATATTATTGTATGTATGTTGATGCATGTGAGAGCGTTTAATATGTTAAACAAGCCGGTGAGATCAAACAATTAAATATCCCTCAAGAGACACATAAGAGATTAATAAAGAAAATGTGGGTTCGCCCACCGCGGAGTGCATTCTCTTTATTAATAAAATATGTGAATATTAAGTTTACGCTTTCCAAGCTTTAGAACTCATCAAGACTAGTATCGAACTATGTAGGTTCGCCCACTGCGAAGTGCATGCTCTATATTGGTAAGGTGCGATGAGATAATTGTAATATCCAACTTCTAAAGTAAGGGTCAAACTTAACTTAATAAATATAATGAGATTATATGAGTTTAAGAAGCAATGGTTGGGAATAATTCATAAGATGAATTAGAATAAGGGGTTATTCACCCAATTGATATATTCAAGAATTGTATGAGATATTATTGGAAGGAGTTCCTACCTAAATAACTAAGTCTTGTGTAATCCGCCCACCGCGGACTTAAGACAAAGTGAAATATGGATCTTGACCCACTAGAAAATCTTCCAACGGGATTTTCCGAATCAAATGGTGAGGGTAATTTGTTTTGAATAAAATAGTGGAAACTTTTTAATAAAAGTCCTTATTAAAATTATACAAATATCTTACATATCTTTGTAATTAAAACTTTATACAATATAAATTATATTGTCCTTATGAAGGACAAGAATCTTAGAAAAGAGTTTCTGAATTGGTACACAAATTGAGAATTGTTCTCAAACGCAAGAAGAACTATAAGCTATTGAACTATATAAAAGTACCTACTATAAACTAGATTGGAAAAGGATGCTTGTCAGAAAGCATCAAGTTGACATCTAGATATAGAATATTTCATACTTTTAAAAGAAATGATGAGATCATTTAAAACGAGTTCTTTTGAAAGAACGACAAAGTATGATAGAATTTCTCAATAGACCAAAGAGTTGGTCATAGGTTCAATCAAATCAATTTTAGTGGATAGATATGGTCAAAATTATTATATCTATCGGAAAATTGTTGAATTGAATGAGAAATAATTTGCACTGTCAAAGAATAGAGATATAATATAAATGAGATTTATATTCCTCTTATTTGAATAGAACAATAAAGGTTGCCAAAGGAGAACGGATGTTTCAAATTGGTTGAAATGGGAGAACCGTAGATAGTTCATGAAAGAGGCAAAATAAAAGAATGAAGTGAGACTTCAATATTGTACATCTAGTTATAGAAAGTCAATGTTTCTATTTCTACATCAAGGGTATATGATACACGATGTTGAATCTTTAAAGAGATGCTTAAAGAATTAGAACATTGACTATAAGTTTAAGTCAAGCTATGTCTAGAATGAAACAAGTTGTTTCATTGACAATAAGAGCTATGCCATGACTTAAAATCGAGTTTGAAATGGAATACAATAATTGTTATTGAGTTCTACTTGGTAATAGCAGTATTAATTAAATACCTTGTATTGACAAGATATGAAAAGTAGCTTTGAATGATAAGACAAGTAGTGGTCCCATCATTTAAGCAAAGTCTTCTATACTAGTGCTCCAAATCAAGTAATGGACCAGGGCTCCATGATCTTGATAAGAACATCTATAACAGTTGTAATAAGAGCCAAATAAGATTTGGACCTTATATGTATATATCAAGAGCATTGTTATTTAGTACAAACATTTGATGTGTTAATTACTTGTTGAAAGTAAATTGACACATGATCTATTTGAACAATATACATGAGATGTATGTCGAGTACTAAACATATTTATTTGATATATTGAGTATATTTAACTTCATTTACATTGATGATTAAAATCATTAGATGGGGATATGTGTGTGACACAAATTAGAAAATCTTTGAATTTGTCAAGGAGTTCGATAAATGGAGTAAAATGATATGACTCGACAAAAGTATTTAAGTCATATGAATAAGTCATAGTAATAAATACTTAATTAAAGGAGTATAATAAACTAATTTTATCATATCATGTTTGACATGCACTACAAGAAATATGATTTTTGGCAACCATTTTTTTTGTTAAAAGTTGTTACAAGTCGCTGGTAAAACTATCTTTGGTAGTTTTGCCAGCGACTTGTAACAAAAAAAGTCGTTGCCAAAAATCATATTTCTTGTAGTGATGATAAAAGATAGTTTAATAATATCATTGACTCTTAGAAATTTATTTGCTTATAATTAATCTTCACCCACAAATAGTTTCCCTTTTTTAAAGTAATCATAAAGACACCATATATATGATATAAAGGTTAGACCACCAAGTTTGTCCTTATGAAAATTTGGAATAAAATTTATCAGATAAATTTAACTCCAAAATTGGAAGAATAAATATGTGGAAATATCCTAAAGAATCTAAGGGATATTGGTCTTATATCACTCTTGGGACAAAAGTTGTTTTGTTGCTAGATTTGAAGCATTCCTCTAGTGGGAGTGATATAAAACTTGAATAAAGTTCAAGTACCACAAAACATATTTGTTTGAAAAGGGAACATAAACCGGTTCCTCAAAGTTGTTGAAGGACCATCGGTTTAAGTTGCACAAAATCCTAGATAAGTCTAACATATTATATGGGTGAGATGTATGATCTAATCATAACTCAACAAGGTGATATGATTTTCATGAAAGATGAATCTGTGACTTGGTAAAAGGTCGTAAAAGGCCTAAAATCTGAGAAGTGGCTAAATGCCATAAAATCTTGTACAGAATCCATACACACATACCTTATGGTGATAATGGTATTGTCATTAGGATGAGTAAGACTCATACGATGAAAGTGAGTATTCTTATTGAACACTGATATGGATGGTATTGAGAATACCCTTTAAGATTTGATTGATCATTTAAGGTTTCACACAAAGTCATAATGCAAGTTATGATGAAACCCTAAATATAATTATAGAGCTTAAAATCTGTTTAATTGTTTTTACTAAATGTTATACTACATGTTTTGGTAGATGGATAACAAAGTTGCATTCCTTAAATGGAATGACCTCACATATATATATATATATGTACTAGACATATACATAAGGGTTTTGTTGATCCAAAGGATACTAGAAAGGTATATAACTTGTAACTATCTAATTTTGATTAGATAGAGTTCTCAGAAATTTAAATTATTATTTGTTCCTTTTATGAAGTTTTATGGAAACAAATTAATGAAGAACAAATAATAAAATCTTGTGCACACAAGGAGGTTAGTGGGAGTTATAATATTAATCTGGTGTTATATGTGGCTAACATATTAATCATCAAAAACCTTTTCCTTTTACATGTGAGACATGGTTAAGGAAATAACTCTTGATGAAATACTTAGGCAAGAATTCCTAAAGAGTTAGGAATATCCTATGTATTTGGGCAAGGATTCCTAAAGAGTTAGGAATAGCCTATGTACATATATTGACGAAGTGTTCAGACACTTGATGTGTAAAATCATCGCATGTGTCAGAAGAATGGTCTTTGTCTTAAGGACAATAGCATATCTCATTGGATGAGAGAGAGACACGTGAAAATAATCCATATGCTTTGGAAGATGGATTAATATGTACTTAATCAGATACACCATATGCTTGTAGCATATTCAATAAGTACCAAAATTGAGACTAGTGTTGGACACTAACTGATCTTCAAGAATATCCCTAAGGACCTTAAAAGGAACTAAGGACCATTTCTTGAAATATGTAGGTGTGGGAAATATCATTATAAGGAAGTTATATTGATGGTAGTTTCCATACTGATATATTGTATATCATGTCTGAATATAAACATTGTAAGCTATATAGCTAAGTAATATGTTTATTTCAGTTACAGAGGTGGAGTAATTTTGGATCGTTTAGCTCATGATTGAGCTAAAGCTATATTTCCGGTGTTGCAGATTACATTAAATCACATTAGTGATGGTAATGGTTTGATCTTGCAAACAATAACGGAGAATAGATCTCACTGACGATTCATATATATATTTATATATATATATACTTAGACACTTCTATATTTCGATAAAGATCGAAATAGAAAGTTGGATAGATACGTAAGGTACCAACATAGGAAACAGTTCCTAATCCACTAACAAAGGCTCTTGCGCAGTTGAAGCGTGATGGGCATACTAGGTCTATGGGTATTAAGATAATGCTTCATTGGCTCTAGTGCTAGTGGGAGATTGTTGGAGTAAGCCCTAGAGGCCAATACTTTTATTAATAATAATAGGCATTTCTTTATTATGTTTGTATGTCCAAAATAATGAAGTCCCTAGAATAGTTAAATCCATTTAATGAAATATTAAGTATGACTTAATCATGAGATTCATTAAATACAAGGACACTATTCTTAAAGCATCTGTAGTCGAGTTTTATTATGAATTGGGATAATGATAAAACATAAAGACTATTATGAAGATAGACTGATGATCGCATCTCATGGATCATGGGATAAGGAGTTATCAAGTCTTGACATAGGTATAAGAAACATTAGGAGTAATGTTTATACCGGATTGACCCGCTATGAGAGTACTACATGCAAAGTTATGCAAAGTGTCATAAGTTACTCTCATGGTGATAATGGTGTAAACCGCCCATAGACCTGAAACCACTTTGTACCCTAGATGTGGAGTCAAGTACTTTGTTGCTGATCTAACGTTGTCCGTAACAGGATAACCATAAAGGCAGTTGATGGGTGCTTCACAAAGCATGCTGAGGGACAGTAGTGACCTAGATGGAATTTGCCAATCCTGCATAACAGGATAAATGTCATGGGCCCAATATTGAACTGGACAAAGATGACACCAAGTATGCTTTGTGTTCAATATAGACATTAAGGGCAAAGGGGTAATTGTACACGCATATATTATCACTAAAGGTTATGTTTTGATCACATGTTAATTTCTCATAACTTGGGTAGCAATGATGTGTTGCTAGATACCGCTCATTGTTTATTATATTAAATAAAGGATTTAATATAATTGCCAACGTTATGGAAACCTACAAGGGTCACACACATAAGGACAGTCTAATATTGAGATAAAAAGGGAACACCGTAAGGTACGGTGTATGTGCAATGTGATAAGGGTATCACGGTAATTTAAACGAGCAAGAACACCAAAGGTTATGGTGGGAGGGTGCGCACATGAGTAATATTACTCATGGGGGCGCGCGCCCTAGTAAATTGTTTCTTGTTGGGCTTTGCCCAATAAGAGATATCTTGGTGCCAAAGACAAGAGTTGTCTTAATGCACAAGACAAGAAATATCTATAAATAGAGACCTCTTGTCATAGCTCAGTTAGTTGTTGGTTTGTTGTTGTTGAACACACCAAAAGCACAAGAATTATTTTAGAGTTAAAATAATTATCTCTCTCTCTCTCTCTCTCTCTCTCTCTCTCAATATTCTTGCATAGCCTTCAAATATAAAGGGCTAGCACTCTATTGAAGGTGACTGTTCGTGTGGACTAGTTAGAGGCGTCGGTGACTTTCATCAACGCTCGTGATCAATCCGGTTCGTGATTAAAGTGTTGATCAGCCACCGTTCGTGAAAGAAAAGATAAGGATTTTCAACAAGAGGTAAAATCCTAAACACAAACTCATGCTCATTCGTAAGGATCATTAAAGGAAAATTTTTATATTCCGCTGCTTTTCTATTACTATTTTCCTTCAAAATCAAACACCTCACTGCCCATAAATTGAACTCCTTCACTGCAAACTTGAAACCCTAAATTTTATAGAAATTGAACTCCTTCACTGAAACGTGAAAAATCAAACACTTCCCTTTGCTGCAAACTTGGAAATAATTATTTTAAGTTTGATTGCAAACGTGGAGACTATTCATTCATATTTATGTAATCTTTAAGCCCTAACTTTTATTTATTTGTTTTGATATTTCATTTTCCGTTGCTATTGCTATTTTGCATCATTATTATAATTATTAGACCTTGTTTATGGTTTATTAATACACTGCCACTTGTATTTTGTGGTTGCTTGTTCATTGAATATTCTAAAATTTTGCAGTCTACGTTCTTGCCTTTAGTTCTATGAAATTGCAATGCTTGTCTTTCTTGATTTATGTTATTAGGTGTGTCTCGTTTGAATTATTAACTAACTTGTCTCTGTGTGATTAGTTGGAATAGGGTAAGTGAGTGAGGAATTTAGGAGTGTGGTGAAAGATGAAGGATATTGTTTTAATATAGCAAGAAATATAGGTAATTTGGCTAAATCTCCCTTTCTAACAAATGTATATTGTGATGATATAAAATATAGGTATCCCTGAGTTGCTTGTGTTCATACGATGTGTATCCCTGTAAATTCCAGGTGTTGTTTTCATTGTGCTTTTCTTTGCGGACAAAACTATTTGATTGAGCTTTTCTTTGTAATCAACTTTGACCATCTTATGTCACTTCATATCTTTGGGTTTATATTAAATGAAGGTTCTTTCTTTGTTTTCATAAGCTCTTACTTTATGAATCTAGTTTCAAAATTGTAGTTCTATTTTGTACAATTTGCTTGCCTAAATAATTAAATGAGACATTTGCATTAAAAGTTGAATCCTTATGGGATTGAAAGATTTTAATAATGTGGTGGTGTGATCTCAATTTTGTTAATGGAACCTTTTTCAGATATAGACAAAGTATTTTTCTTGCCTCATTCAGAACAAGAGGCAAAACGGTTTAGATAGATGTTCATGAAGATTTGCAGGATACTGTTAATGGAAGAAGGTTAAATAGCGGATCATTGATCTAACATCATGTTATATTAATTCTATAGGAGAAAAAGCCTTATTTGAATAGAGTTATTGAACTGAAGGCAAAATATGAGAAGGCTATGGAAATCTATAATGCTACTGAAAAAGAAGTATGTATATTTTTAGTCTTGTGAGCTTGTTTTATAATAAGCCCTTGTCTTGTTTATCTTTGATCTATTTTCTTAAGGTTTTGTTATTTGTTCCTGATCAAGAAGAGGGTTCTGATAAGTTTGATACGGAAGCCCCAGAAGTCTTGATGTGGGGCTTTTTCTTCTAGTGTATTTTGGGGCTTTTTTATGGACTATTGATTAAAAATTAACTATTGAATGTCTCAACTTTTGTGCAGGTAAGTGTAGCCATAGTACCAGGAATGATAATCATGGAGCATGTGGATTAGAGGCTTCTAGTATGATACAAGATGTAAAGCATTGATGAACCGAAGCTTCAATTTATTTTCTATAGGAGATTTATTTTGTAATATTGACTTTGAAGAAAAAAGCATTAGTTGCCTTGTTTAATACCATGCTAAGTTAGTCTAGGTATAAATTTAATGTAATAGTCGATACTTAAAGCTTTAATTTATTTTATATAGGAGATTTATTTTCCATATAATCTTTGATTAAGCATATCTTTATAAGAATATAATTTACCAATGTATTTTGATATATTTATGTTTATGTGTGTGTGTATGTATATATATATATATTACATGGGCTACAATTTTTTTTTTTAAATATCGAAATTAACAACCGAATTAGTGACTGATTTATTTTAAAATTAAATAAAGTGGTCACTAAATCAGTTGTTAATAGCGTCGACAATGTGTCGAATAATCTGTCTCTAAATTGTTCTTTCAATTCAGTCTCTTAATTGGTTGCTGATATTGGTCGCAAATTTGGTCTCAAAATTCAGTTGCTAATCGGTCACTACAAAATCGGTTGCTAATTTGATCACTACATACCAGCGACCAAGGTTTTTGCTACTGATTTTAATTGGTTGCTGAATCGGTTGCTAATTGAATTAGCAACTGATTTTGATAAAAATCGGTCACTAAATCGGTTGTTAAACGCATGTTTTCTAGTAGTGAAGTGTAGTATAAACTTCTGGTTTATAACTTTTTTTTATTACACTTATTTTATTTATAGCTATGAATCTTCGGGATTCATATTTTAAAAGAAATTCCACGGTATTTCTAAAAGTGTAGGTGTATGAATCTTCAGGATTCATATTTTAAAATATCTACTACGTTACTTTTA
Organism: Trifolium repens; assembly: GCA_030408175.1. NCBI lineage: Eukaryota > Viridiplantae > Streptophyta > Magnoliopsida > Fabales > Fabaceae > Trifolium > Trifolium repens. Next base: position 33,444,194 of record CP125838.1, on the reverse strand, counting down.
GACATGTAGGCTATGAATCTTCAGGATTCAAAATTTTCATCACGATGCTTCTGGATCGTATTCTATGAATCTTCAGGATTCATATTTCAAAAATTTCACTATGGTACTTCTGGACCATAAATTGTGAATCAATATTCAATCTTTATCCATTGAGTTCTTTAGGAACTAAATTAGTGAATTCTTCTGGAATTCATGATGGAAAGAAATTTAGTTTTCTGAGTTCTTCGGGAACTAATATTATTGAATTCTTCAGGAATTCGTAAATTTAACTTATTAGTTCTTCAGGAACTAATTTTGTTGAATTCTTCAGGAATTCATTGATTAAATTTATTAGTTCTTCAGGAACTAAAATTATTGAATTCTTCAGGAATTCATAAATTAAATTTCTTAGTTCTTCGGGAACTAATATTATTGAATTTTTCTGGAATTCATAAATTAAATTTCTTAGTTCTTCAGGAACTAATATTATTGAATTCTTCAGAAATTCACATATTAAATTTCTATGTTCTTCAGGAACTTAATTATTGATGAATTCTTCGGAAATTCAAAGATTAAATTTATAAGTTCTTCAGGAACTGTATAATAACAATATCTTTTGCAATCCTTCGAGGATGCATAAATATATTTCTTATGGAAATATATATGGAATAAATAAATTGCCGAAATAAAAAAAATAATTAAAGGTTTTGATTCGTTGATTTGAATATTATATACATTATGATTTGATACTATAATGATTCATATTGATTTGGTTTGTTTGACATTTTCTTCTATATATAGTGATACCTACACAACTATCCGCTTGAATTAATTTAAAAATTTGAAAACAAATCAGTATGAGACAAAATAAAATGAAAAGAGATTTGGTACACATATCTTAATAAAGAGATTTGTTATGTTTGTGTTCATATATATTGAAAAGACAATCATAGCAGAATGGCAAGGCTGTGACGCAGAAGTGAAATAAATAAAAGAATTATGTTATCATACCTTTGCAATAATATTTCGGTAGAGTATCGTGCTGATAACGTGTTATAAACTGAACTAAACAAGAGTAATATAATAGATGGAGAATAGAGAAAGGAGAGAAGAATAGTCGGTATTATTGATTACTAGGATTAGGGTTTTCGTTACAATGATACATAAGTCTTATTTATAGGTAAACATAATGGGCCAATGACCTATATGGACATCCACTAATATTATTCATGTAACAACCCAAATCAATTAATAGAAAATTGTTAATCAATAGAAGTATTATTGGAGACAATTTGAGAAATATGTGTGCTAGTATGGAAAATAATTGACTTATACAAGTAAATAGGTTGTGAAGTGGAAGGGCCAAAAAGGGAATTTAACTTAGAGCATATTATAATAGTATATATATATATATGCTAGAACCATTCCAAAGTTCATTTCATTTTTCACTTACTGATACATAACAAGATCAGTAAAGGAAACACTCCCTCTTGCTTCCTTCTCTCTCTCGTGACCTAAACAAAACAACCACCCATACCCTCAACTTCCAACCTTGAATCATTCACAAGAATCAGCATCTTGAGCAAGAGCAAGACAAAGAAATCAACACCCACTCTTGTTTCTCTCCCTCTCACGCAAGGATTCCTTAACCCCAATTCTTCAAGATCTCTCTAAACTCCAATCAATGTTGATGCATGGCTGTTACAGTCCTGGGTTCATACTCTTGGAGGTTGGAAACCATGATAGAGTGAGTATTTTACCATTCCTTTCTTCTATTTCTAGCTTGACCAAGAAACCCTCTTATTTCAAAAATTATTCACCCTCACATTCTCACTTGAAATTCCTTTCTACTGTATCGTACGCAAGTTATAAGCGTAAGTAGTGGCTAAGAGTTTTTAGGGTTTCTGTAAGTTAATTTCATAAGTATCGTGTAATAACAGCGTCGTTGCTGAGATGGAGACTGCTTTTTCCTTATGCATAAATAAAATCCAGACTTTTGGCCCATGGTCTTTATTTATCAATCTGAACATTCCTGTGCTTTCAGAATTTTGAGTTTCGACTTTCTCCGTTTATTGGAAAAACGAGTAGAAAACTGTACCCGCTGCTTAAAATTTTACGGTTTCTGTTTTCCGTCGAATTTTAATTGGAGACTTTATATATCGGCGCGAGTTGGAATCTAGTTTCAGAATATTTTTGGGAGCTAAGGAAATAAATTTCAGTCGGAGAATAAAGTTTAGCGATAATATTTGGAAACGGTTTACGACGGACGTTTATTGGTTAGATTTTATATTTTTGTGATTTCTGTCCGTTAGCGAGGTGCGACTCGCCGAGAGCAAACGCGATGAGCTGAGTAGCGTAAAGTAGATATTTGTTCAAAAAGCAATCATGAGTTATTTTGATCCAAAGGCTAGGGCTTAGTCTTGCAAGAGTTATTTTGATCCAAAGGCCTAGATTGCTCAAGAGTTTGTTAAATAGTAAGGAGGTTTAGGCTATTGAGACTTAGAAGCAAAATCACAAAAACTACTCCCTCCCCTCTCACTCACTCGGCCGAACCTTTCCACCCTTCACTCATCCATTTCAAAATTTCATTTTCTCAAGCTTGGATCATTAGCTTGTTAAGGAATCATCATCTTCTCAAGGTAACTAACCCTTCTCTTCCTTATTTCTCCATGAAAACCTCTTGAATTTTTGAGTTTTATGATTATGTTCTTGAGAGAAAAATTTGAGAATTTAGTTTTAATTAGTTTTGGTTCCATAGAAGTGTTCTTGAGAGTTCCTTAATACACTTGAGTGAAGCATGAGAAGTTTCCATGGTTGGTTTATGTTTTCACAAAATTTTTAGTTAGGGTTTTAAGAAATTTTTTGAAAAGATCATAAACTTGGATTTTGTTTTGTGATTTGATTTTTGATGTTAGTTTTAAGCTTTGTGGCAAAATGGATGTTTGAATATAAACTTTGTTTTGAAAAATAAGAAAAAAATTATTCTCGTGTTCTTGAGCGACTCGAAGAACATAATTTAGAAAAAATTTATTTCGAGTTTCAAAAGGAGTCGGGTACACGATCGAATATCGTTACAAACTAATGTATGTGGGCTAGGGTTTCAAATGAAAAAATGTGTAGGGTTGCTCTTTTTGCCTCAAATGGCCGTGGCACCCATATAGGGTTCGAGGAATCGAATTTCGAAAATTGTTTAGAGGCAAATAGCTTCCCATGATCATTGTTTAATTGTTTGATTGGTTATGAGATGTTTTGAAAAGAAAATGATCACTTGCCTTAAGAAAAACCGTTTTGATAAGTGCTAGTTAGGTATTATGGGATATTACCATGCATTTAGAAGTGAAAAATTTTGTGTGGGAGGGTATTTTTCAAAATTTTGGCCGTGGCCTTTTAGTGGTGAGGGAAAAATTCCAAAATTTTTTCTAAGTCCACAATTGTGTGAAAATTGTGTATGTGTTGGATAATCTTAGTTTTGAGGAAAAATGAGTATAGGAAAGGTTATTAGGAAGAAAAAAATGTGTAACTTGTAACGCAAGAAAACTTCGATTTTTCATAAAAAAATATTTTTGAAAAGTTTTAGTTGTGTTTCAAATGGTTTTGTTGTGTGTGAAACAAGTCCTTGAAGTGGAAAATCCAAAATGGTGTTAGTTTATGATTTGAAAACAAAATGATTTTCGTGTTACAAAAATAGTACAATTAACTTCGTGAATTTTTAAACACTATGAGAATAACCTGAAATCATTGAGGGATAGCTTTAGGAAGTACTTTAGACCCCTCTGGAGCTTTGAGAGCAAGTTTCGTTTCGATAGGATAATCGAGGAGTATTTTACTGATTGTACGCTGCTTAACTTTTAGGTAGCGCGTATAATAGTTTAGACGAGAAAGAGATTAAGGAAAGCTTGCTGAGGTAAGGGCACCTTTATTTTTCCGTCTTATATGTGTATGCTTGGTTTTGGATTGTGTGAATGTTTGGCATGATTATATTATGTATTCTCATGATGAGAAGGTGTTTTGTATCGCATGTGTGGTTTACATATGTTTGAGGATATATGTACGAATATGTGATTGGCGTGCATATGATTTTGAAAATATATGTACATATTATGATTGGCTTACACACACTTGAGAGGTATGTATTTGTTGCATTAGCATATATGGGGAATCGTATGCTCATGCATTCATTGTAAGTGGTTATCGGGAACGGACCACGGGGTGTGATTAACGGGAATGGATCCACCTTAATCCTTCGGGATTTATTGAGTCCAATATGTGGTTAACGGGAATGGACCACGAAGTGCGATTAACGGGAATGGATCCACTCTAATCCTTCGGGATTGTATTGATTTTAGTAGGGGTTGGACCTACGACTCTCTGCGGAGAGGTAAAATTCCGGAATTCATGCATGTGAAAAAGACCCGGGTAGGGTGATCACAATCATTTAGAGTCTGCATTGATAGGCTGGTGTGCATTTCAATACTGTGAGCAAGTACATGAACTGCTAAGTGTTTATTCGCTTTTATATATATATGCTATTTGCTGTTGTGTTATGTGTGGTGACCCTTGCAACCTTTCATTTGCGGGCTCCTCCCACCCAGACGATGGATCACCATTTGTTACCGATGCTCTTGAGGGAGACGGTGACGAGGTGGGACTTCCTTGATCGCCTGCTGCTGCCTGCCTGGAGCCTCGACCCAGCTTCCGGTACGGCTAGTTACCATGGGCGCGTTAGGATCACTACTTATCTTGGTACCCGACAGGTTCACCAGTGTCTGATATGGCAGACTCCACCTTTCTCCATACCTCTACCGGTACTGCTCAGTGCACTTTGGACGGTTCCTGGGGGACCCCTGCCAGGGGCGCCAGACACACCAGAGGGTGGTGGATCGGTCGTTGGAGAGACCTCCACGGATGGACCAGTTACTTCTTCTTCAATGGGCAGTTGGGGTGATGGGGCTTTACCCGACTTCTTAGGGGAGCCGGAAGATGTTTTTCAAGAGGCAGCGGCTGCTGCAGGGGATGGGTCCATTGGAGGACCCGGAGTACCTCACTTGGTATCTCCCACCTCTACCTTGAGCTTGGTACTGTTATCGAGTGATACGGACGACTCCTGATGTCGATGTGCATGATAGGACTAGGACCGCTGACTTTAGAGTAGTATTCTTTTGGACAGGCCTTGTTGGTCGGTGACTGGTAGCATGATTTGTAGTAGGTTCTAACGTTTTGGATGACTATACTCTATACTCTTACACTTTGGATGAGCCTCTTTTGGTATTGGCTGTAGTATTTCCCTAGTCGCGACTACCTTGTATATTTGTCGTGAACTAGATGTTATGTTTTGGTTATGTAACTAATCAGGTACACACTTTGCTTATGAGAAGCACTATTGATGCATATAGTACTATTTCAGTCACCTTGTTGGTCGTACTATTATATGCTTTAGTTCTGTTGTATGAATAATGCCGGCTCTTGTAAAATATTTTCCGCGCACTCTGTCTCGTGTTTTAAAAAAAAAAAAAAAAGTGCCTACTTTTGGGCCTTTGAAAAACGGGGTGTTACATTGTGGTATCAGAGCCCGGATTTAGATGATCAAGGGAAAGGTGTGTTGTAAGAGTTGTCAGTCGAGTTAGAACTAGAGTTTGATTAGTTCCAAGTGACCATTGTTTTGGTGTGTTGAGTTATTGACTCATGGTATAAGATTTCTAAGAGAATTGGAAAAGAATTTAACCAGAAAGTGGTTTGTGCAGGAAAACATGCCTCCAAGACGGGCACCTGCAGCTACTGGAGCTGATGACAATCAGGTAAACCAGATGGCTCACGCAATGAATACCATGGCAGCAACTTTGACTGCCCAAGCCCATGCTAAGGCGTAGAGGGATATGGAAAAAAGGGAAAGAGAGATTCTCGCTGCTGGATCTCGAGTTCTCACGAGTTTTAACCATCAGAGTCCTCCGAAGTATACCGGAGAGGGAGGTCCTGATGCTGCTGACTTATGGCTTCAGGCGATGGAAAAGATCTTCGGAGCAATCCACTGCCCCGAGGGTGAAAAGGTGACGCTGGCTACCTACCAGTTGTCGGGAGGCTCGGAGTATTGGTGGAAGAGTACTAGTCTTATGATGGAGGCCGCTCACGAGGAAATCAACTGGGTGAGTTTTAAGAGAAAGTTTTTGGCCAAGTACTTTCCAGAGACTGCTAGAGAAAGGTATGGGGAAGAATTCCTGAGGTTGCGTCAGGGAGGAATGAATGTTGAAGCTTATGCGAAGAAGTTTGAATCTCTGTCAAGGTTCTTCCGTTTCTTCAGGGATGGCGTAGATGAGACTTATATGTGTCGCCGTTTTCAAGATGGGCTGAGGTATGAGTTACAGGATTCAGTGATACCATTGGGAATCCGGAATTTTCAAGTGCTGGTTGAGAAGTGTCAGGAGATTGAAGACATGAAGAACAAGCGAGTGAATCGCAATGTGAATTCTACTGCTGGGGGACCTAGTCGTCCAAGTAATCAGGCTCAGAACCGTGGAAGGCAAGGGAATAAGCTTTACAACCGCCCTCAGAATAACAAAGGGCAGAATCGCTCTGTGAATCAAGGAAACCAAGGGAATCCGAATGTGGCGAAGCAGAGTTGTTTCAAGTGTGGTCAGGAAGGACATTATGCGAATGACTGTAGGAACGCGGAGTCCGGGATTATTTGTGATAGTTGTAAGAAGCCAGGTCACATTGCTAGGGATTGCAAGGCTCAGAAGGCTGAACCATCTGTGAATGTGACACAAGGAGCCAAACCCACTGCTAGGGGACGTGTCTACTGTATGGGCACGGAAGTGAGTGGCGAGGCCAGTAATGCCATACATGAGAATTGCCAGATTGCAGGTAACACTTTAACTGCATTGATAGATACCGGGGCAACCCATTCCTTCATATCTGTGGATTGTGCAAATCGTATGAAATTGATTGTTTCTCCGCTGCCTTTTGATTTGAATGTTTCTACCCCTGCAAAGGATCTAGTGGTTAATACAACATGTTTGCACTGTTTAGTGATGATTCAGAATAGGGAATTTTTAATTAATCTGGTCTGTTTACCCCTTCAGTCACTCGAGATCATTCTTGGGATGGATTGGCTGTCGTATCACTATGTTATTTTAGACTGTGCTCGTAAGATGGTCTTTTTCCCCGAACCAGGAGTACAGAGGTACTTGTCGGCGAACCGGCTTACAGTAACCATGAGAAATGGAGAGCCAGAATTTATTTCACTTGCTTGTATAGGAGTGACTTCAGACGTGCATATAGAGGAGCTGCGCGTAGTTCAACAATTCCAAGATGTTTTTCCGTTAGAGATTCTGGGATTTCCCCCGATCAGAGAAGTGGAATTCTTTATCGACTTACATCCAGGAACGAGACCAATCTCGGAATCACCTTATCGGATGGCCCCAGCCGAGTTAGTGGAATTGAAGAGTCAGATTGAGGACTTGTTAGAAAAGGGTTTTATTAGGCCGAGTGTGTCTCCGTGGGGAGCGCCAGTCTTATTGGTGAAAAAGAAGGATGGACGGTCACGTTTATGTGTGGATTATCGGAAACTCAACAAGGTTACTATTAAGAACCGATATCCTTTGCCACGAATTGATGATTTAATGGACCAGTTAAAGGGTGCGTCTGTGTTTTCAAAGATTGACTTAAAGTCAGGATATCATCAGATAAGAGTAAGAGAAGAAGATGTTCAGAAGACAGCGTTTCGTTCACGTTATGGACACTATGAGTATCTAGTGATGCCGTTTGGAGTGACGAATGCACCGGCAATTTTTATGGATTACATGAATAGGATCTTCCATACGTTCTTAGACAAGTTTGTGGTGGTGTTCATCGACGATATACTCATTTATTCGAAGGATGAAGAGGAACACGAAGAGCATCTCCGCTTGGTTTTACAAATTCTGCGTGACAGAAAGTTGTATGCAAACCCGTCAAAGTGTGAATTCTGGATGAAAACGGTGAATTTTCTTGGTCACGTCATCTCAGAAGAGGGAATATCTGTGGATCCAGCAAAGATTGAAACCGTACTTGCATGGAAACAACCGCAAACTGTTACGGATATACGAAGTTTTGTGGGTTTAGCTGGATATTATCGGAGGTTTATTGAGGGTTTCGCTAAGATTGTGGCACCAATGACACAACTTAGGAGGAAAGATCAGCCATTTGCTTGGACAGAGAAGTGTGAAGCTAGTTTTCAGTTGTTGAAAGAGCGATTAACGACCTCACCGGTGTTAGTTCTACCCCAGTCTGACGAACCGTATGAAGTTTATTGTGATGCGTCGCATCAGGGACTCGGATGTGTGTTGATGCAACACAAGAGGGCAGTGGCTTATGCGTCCAGACAGTTGAAGAACCACGAAAGGAACTACCCCACTCATGATCTAGAACTTGCCGCAGTAGTTTTTGCTTTGAAGATTTGGAGACATTATCTTTATGGATGTACTTTTGTCGTCTTCAGTGATCACAAAAGTCTGAAATATCTGTTTGATCAGAAAGAGTTGAATATGAGACAGAGGAGGTGGATGGAAACACTGAAGGATTTTGATTTCACGTTACAGTACCATCCTGGAAAGGCTAATGTGGTAGCTGATGCTTTGAGTAGAAAGAGTGTATCGGTATGCTCAGCTCAGATGGCTAGTCAGCAAGAGTTATTAGAAGAGTTTCGAGATCTACACCTTGAGGTAGAGTTTGCGCCTGGGAATTTGAGACTCGGTATGATTACGATTTCGAACGGGCTGTTGGAAAACATTGCTAGTTGTCAGGACGACAGTCTGCTTATGGAAAAGAGGGCTTTGATAGATCGAGGAACCACCACAGAGTTCAAGGTGGGATCAGATAATATTTTGAGATGCAATGGGAGGGTGTGCGTACCCGATGCTAAGAACTTGAGAAATACGGTTCTAGATGAAGCGCATAAGAGTAAATTGAGTATACATCCTGGAGCTACCAAGATGTACCAGGATTTGAGGCTAGACTATTGGTGGCCGGGTATGAAGAGGCATGTGGCAGAGTATGTGGCGTCGTGTTTGACATGTCAGAAAGCTAAGGTAGAACACCAGAAACCTGCAGGGATGCTGCAATCGTTAGACGTACCATAGTGGAAGTGGAATAACATATCTATGGATTTCATCACTGGTTTACCCAAGACAAGAAGGAAGCACGATTCTATTTGGGTGATAGTGGATCGATTGACGAAGTCCGCTCATTTTCTGCCTGTCAGGATTACCGACACTGCAGAAAAGTTGACAGACATCTACGTGGCTGAGATTGTGAGACTTCATGGTATACCGTCAAGCATTGTTTCGGATCGAGACCCAAAATTCACTTCACATTTTTGGAGAACCCTACATGAGGCATTAGGGACGAGGTTGAGATTAAGTTCGGCTTACCACCCCCAGACAGATGGGCAGACTGAAAGAACAAATCAATCTTTGGAAGATTTGTTGAGGGCATGTGTGCTTGATGACAGAGGAAGTTGGGACGATGTATTACCACTAATAGAATTCACCTACAACAACAGTTTCCACACGAGCATTGGAATGGCTCCGTATGAGGCTCTTTATGGGAGAAGGTGTCAGACTCCATTGTGTTGGTATCAAGATGGAGAAAGTATGATTGTAGGGCCGGAAATGGTGCGACAGACTACAGACAGGGTCCGGAAGATACGGGCAAGAATGAAGGTCGCCCAGGATCGTCAGAAGAGTTACGCAGATAGGCGTCGTAGACCCTTAGAATTTGAGGCAGGAGAACATGTATTCCTCCGAGTTACTCCAACTACTGGCGTTGGAAGGGCAATAAAAGCAACAAAGTTGACTCCGAAATTTATTGGACCGTATCAGATTACGGAAAGGATAGGAAAGGTAGCCTATCGAATTGCATTGCCACCGATACTGTCACAAATTCATGATGTATTCCATGTGTCCCAGTTAAGAAAGTATATTTCAAACCCGTCACATGTGATCGCACCAGACGACATTCAGTTGAAAGAGAACTTGTCATTTGAAGTTCCGCCAATTAAGATTGCGGATAGGAAGATGAAGCGTCTAAGGACCAAGGATATACCGTTAGTCAAGGTAATATGGAATGAAGCTACGGGAGACGCGACTTGGGAGCTTGAAAGCAAAATGAAAGAGCAATATCCTGAGCTATTTAGCGATGTCTAAGTTTCGAGGACGAAACTTCTCTTAGGGGGGAAGTAATGTAAGACCCATAATTCTACTGTATCGTACGCAAGTTATAAGCGTAAGTAGTGGCTAAGAGTTTTTAGGGTTTCTGTAAGTTAATTTCATAAGTATCGTGTAATAACAGCGTCGTTGCTGAGATGGAGACTGCTTTTTCCTTATGCATAAATAAAATCCAGACTTTTGGCCCATGGTCTTTATTTATCAATCTGAACATTCCTGTGCTTTCAGAATTTTGAGTTTCGACTTTCTCCGTTTATTGGAAAAACGAGTAGAAAACTGTACCCGCTGCTTAAAATTTTACGGTTTCTGTTTTCCGTCGAATTTTAATTGGAGACTTTATATATCGGCGCGAGTTGGAATCTAGTTTCAGAATATTTTTGGGAGCTAAGGAAATAAATTTCAGTCGGAGAATAAAGTTTAGCGATAATATTTGGAAACGGTTTACGACGGACGTTTATTGGTTAGATTTTATATTTTTGTGATTTCCGTCCGTTAGCGAGGTGCGACTCGCCGAGAGAAAATGCGATGAGCTGAGTACCGTAAAGTAGATATTTGTTCAAAAAGCAATCATGAGTTATTTTGATCCAAAGGCTAGGGCTTAGTCTTGCAAGAGTTATTTTGATCCAAAGGCCTAGATTGCTCAAGAGTTTGTTAAATAGTAAGGAGGTTTAGGCTATTGAGACTTAGAAGCAAAATCACAAAAACTACTCCCTCCCCTCTCACTCACTCGGCCGAACCTTTCCACCCTTCACTCATCCATTTCAAAATTTCATTTTCTCATTTCTCAAGCTTGGATCATTAGCTTGTTAAGGAATCATCATCTTCTCAAGGTAACTAACCCTTCTCTTCCTTATTTCTCCATGAAAACCTCTTGAATTTTTGAGTTTTATGATTATGTTCTTGAGAGAAAAATTTGAGAATTTAGTTTTAATTAGTTTTGGTTCCATAGAAGTGTTCTTGAGAGTTCCTTAGTACACTTGAGTGAAGCATGAGAAGTTTCCATGGTTGGTTTATGTTTTCACAAAATTTTTAGTTAGGGTTTTAAGAAATTTTTTGAAAAGATCATAAACTTGGATTTTGTTTTGTGATTTGATTTTTGATGTTAGTTTTAAGCTTTGTGGCAAAATGGATGTTTGAATATAAACTTTGTTTTGAAAAATAAGAAAAAAATTATTCTCGTGTTCTTGAGCGACTCGAAGAACATAATTTAGAAAAAATTTATTTCGAGTTTCAAAAGGAGTCGGGTACACGATCGAATATCGTTACAAACTAATGTATGTGGGCTAGGGTTTCAAATGAAAAAATGTTTAGGGTTGCTCTTTTTGCCTCAAATGGCCGTGGCACCCATATAGGGTTCGAGGAATCGAATTTCGAAAATTGTTTAGAGGCAAATAGCTTCCCATGATCATTGTTTAATTGTTTGATTGGTTATGGGATGTTTTGAAAAGAAAATGATCACTTGCCTTAAGAAAAACCTTATTTGAGATTTCTCGAAATTTGCGATTCGACTCTATAATTTCTAAATCGTTTTGATAAGTGCTAGTTAGGTATTATGGGATATTACCATGCATTTAGAAGTGAAAATTTTTGTGTGGGAGGGTGTTTTTCAAAATTTTGGCCGTGGCCTTTTAGTGGTGAGGGAAAAATTCCAAAATTTTTTCTAAGTCCACAATTGTGTGAAAATTGTGTATGTGTTGGATAATCTTAGTTTTGAGGAAAAATGAGTATAGGAAAGGTTATTAGGAAGAAAAAAATGTGTAACTTGTAACGCAAGAAAACTTCGATTTTTCATAAAAAAATATTTTTGAAAAGTTTTAGTTGTGTTTCAAATGGTTTTGTTGTGTGTGAAACAAGTCCTTGAAGTGGAAAATCCAAAATGGTGTTAGTTTATGATTTGAAAACAAAATGATTTTCGTGTTATAAAAATAGTACAATTAACTTCGTGAATTTTTAAACACTATGAGAATAACCTGAAATCATTGAGGGATAGCTTTAGGAAGTACTTTAGACCCCTCTGGAGCTTTGAGAGCAAGTTTCGTTTCGATAGGATAATCGAGGAGTATTTTACTGATTGTACGCTGCTTAACTTTTAGGTAGCGCGTATAATAGTTTAGACGAGAAAGAGATTAAGGAAAGCTTGCTGAGGTAAGGGCACCTTTATTTTTCCGTCTTATATGTGTATTCTTGGTTTTGGATTGTGTGAATGTTTGGCATGATTATATTATGTATTCTCATGATGAGAAGGTGTTTTGTATCGCATGTGTGGTTTACATATGTTTGAGGATATATGTACGAATATGTGATTGGCGTGCATATGATTTTGAAAATATATGTACATATTATGATTGGCTTACACACACTTGAGAGGTATGTATTTGTTGCATTAGCATATATGGGGAATCGTATGCTCATGCATTCATTGTAAGTGGTTATCGGGAACGGACCACGGGGTGTGATTAACGGGAATGGATCCACCTTAATCCTTCGGGATTTATTGAGTCCAATATGTGGTTAACGGGAATGGACCACGGAGTGCGATTAACGGGAATGGATCCACTCTAATCCTTCGGGATTGTATTGATTTTAGTAGGGGTTGGACCTACGACTCTCTGCGGAGTGGTAAAATTTCGGAATTCATGCATGTGAAAAAGACCCGGGTAGGGTGATCACAATCATTTAGAGTCTGCATTGATAGGCTGTTGTGCATTTCAATACTGTGAGCAAGTACATGAACTGCTAAGTGTTTATTCGCTTTTATATATATATGCTATTTGCTGTTGTGTTATGTGTGGTGACCCTTGCAACCTTTCATTTGCGGGCTCCTCCCACCCAGACGATGGATCACCATTTGTTACCGATGCTCTTGAGGGAGACGGTGACGAGGTGGGAATTCCTTGATCGCCTGCTGCTGCCTGCCTGGAGCCTCGACCCAGCTTCCGGTACGGCTAGTTACCATGGGCGCGTTAGGATCACTACTTATCTTGGTACCCGACAGGTTCACCAGTGTCTGATATTGCAGACTCCACCTTTCTCCATACCTCTACCGGTACTGCTCAGTGCACTTTGGACGGTTCCTGGGGGACCCCTGCCAGGGGCGCCAGACACACCAGAGGGTGGTGGATCGGTCGTTGGAGAGACCTCCACGGATGGACCAGTTACTTCTTCTTCTATGGGCAGTTGGGGTGATGGGGCTTTACCCGACTTCTTAGGGGAGCCGGAAGATGTTTTTCAAGAGGCAGCGGCTGCTGCAGGGGATGGGTCCATTGGAGGACCCGGAGTACCTCACTTGGTATCTCCCACCTCTACCTTGAGCTTGGTACTGTTATCGAGTGATACGGACGACTCCTGATGTCGATGTGCATGATAGGACTAGGACCGCTGACTTTAGAGTAGTATTCTTTTGGACAGGCCTTGTTGGTCGGTGACTGGTAGCATGATTTGTAGTAGGTTCTAACGTTTTGGATGACTATACTCTATACTCTTACACTTTGGATGAGCCTCTTTTGGTATTGGCTGTAGTATTTCCCTAGTCGTGACTACCTTGTATATTTGTCGTGAACTAGATGTTATGTTTTGGTTATGTAACTAATCAGGTACACACTTTGCTTATGAGAAGCACTATTGATGCATATAGTACTATTTCAGTCACCTTGTTGGTCGTACTATTATATGCTTTAGTTCTGTTGTATGAATAATGCCGGCTCTTGTAAAATATTTTCCGCGCACTCTGTCTCGTGTTTTAAAAAAAAAAAAAAAGTGCCTACTTTTGGGCCTTTGAAAAACGGGGTGTTACATGGAAGGGCCAAAAAGGGAATTTAACTTAGAGCATATTATAATAGTATATATATATGCTAGAACCATTCCAAAGTTCATTTCATTTTTCACTTACTGATACTTAACAAGATCAGTAAAGGAAACACTCCCTCTTGCTTCCTTCTCTCTCTCGTGACCTAAACAAAACAACCACCCATACCCTCAACTTGCAACCTTGAATCATTCACAAGAATCAGCATCTTGAGCAAGAGCAAGACAAAGAAATCAACTCCCACTCTTGTTTCTCTCCCTCTCACGCAAGGATTCCTTAACCCCAATTCTTCAAGATCTCTCTAAACTCCAATCAATGTTGATGCATGGCTGTTACAGTCCTGGGTTCATACTCTTGGAGGTTGGAAACCATGATAGAGTGAGTATTTTACCATTCCTTTCTTCTATTTCTAGCTTGACCAAGAAACCCTCTTATTTCAAAAATTATTCACCCTCACATTCTCACTTGAAATTCCTTGTGCATGTGTGTCTATTCTGTCGTAACCATGAGTTTAGAGGAAGTTAGGAGGTATGGGTATCTTGGAGAAGTGGGCAGATTGGAGAGTTGCAGAATCTTGTTCTTGTTTCTGCCCAGCTCGCCAAGCGAGCTACAACTCGCCGCAGCGAGTCCATCAGGTAGCTCCTGCATGCATTCTTTGATCCTAATTCGTAGCTCCAACTTTGGTAAGTTACCTCTAACTTTTCTGGTTCCGTTCTTAGCCATTAATAGGACAGTTTCATTTCTTTTAACCTTAGCAAGCTCTTAGAATAATTCTAATTCCATTCCTTTCCATTGTTGATCAAGAACACAAATTGGGGTTCAAGTGAGTTCCGTTGCAGAAGAATTAGTGGCTGTTGCTGAGCATTAGTATCAGTGTGAAGCTTCAATCTCCAGGTGGGTTCTTTAGGATAGTTTAGTTAGATTCCCCAAATCATGAAATTGCATGTTAATATAGGAATTTAGGGAATTGTTGTGTGAGGAGAATTAATCCCCAAATTCACCTCCATTCTATTTTATGTTATACATTTTATCTTGCTGCACTGGTTTTAAATGAGTATTATAGGTGTTTCTTTGAAAACCATGATTTTTGACAAAACAGGGTAAGTTCTGTATGAACTCGCCGTAGCGAGTAGGCAGCGAGTATTCATGGCGAGCTGGGTTCTGGGCTGATGAAACTCGCTGTAGCGAGCTTCTGCTCGCCACAGCGAGTTGATTTAGGTCAGGACCTATAATCTCGCCATGGCGAACTAGTGACTCGCCACAGCGAGCTTGTACAGAGCCTTTTCTACATTTTCTAATTTATAAACGAACTCCACACACTCGTTTTATATACTCATCAGAACCAGATAGTTTGCAGAAACATAATTAATATAACGTCGAACAGAATGTTAATCACAGATAATCGTTAGGGCATAACTTAGACTATTATTATTAGGTTTGTATGCTCCCCGGGCTTTGGGTATTTATGGTAGTATGAACAATATTAGTATCAGTCACTTAGGAGCGATTCTGAATTGTCGCATATGGATTTCCCAATTGGAATATCCATCAGGTTATGTATTGTGAGCTGTATGCCGTGATCGGTCCGATCGACGGACAAGGCAGGCCTCCGAGATATGCTCACCTCGGAGAATCCTTGCGGTTAAAATGAATAAAAGTTAATTTCTGTGTTACACCTTTAATTTCAGTATTATGTTATGATTATGTAATTGTTAGTATGATACGACTGATTAGGTACCCCGGTGTAGTCACCATTAGGAGGGTAGTAGGACTCACTGAGGCTTAGTAGTCTCACCCCACTCCAAACCAATTGTTTTTAGGTAGACAGGTTAACTGGAGCAAGGACCAGGATGGAGCTGATGATTGGAGCTGAGCTTGGATCATCGCCTTAGGCGATTTAGTCTTCCCTTGTTTTAATTTATCTGTATACCTTGGATTATATTCTATTTCCGCTGTTTTTGTCTTAAGCTCATCAACTGATGTAAAGAATTATTTTGTAATTCATTTGTTTATCTCGTTAAAATTAATGTACTCAGATTCAATTATTTATGTCTTGACTAAATATTCTAGATATTTTAGTTGGGGCGTTATAATTGGTATCAGAGCAGGTCGATCCAGTATCGGACCTTGCCATGAGTCATTTGAATCCTTTCCTAAGTAATACAGACCCTTTGGATCTGAACTGTTTACGCTGAAACCATCGCGTGCTGAGCCTGATCAACTCAGTATTGTGTGGTAGGCAGGGTATTATGGTTTAGAACTGGAGAGAACTCTGGAATTCCGGCGTTGAATCCGTAGTGAAGCTACAATCGAGGAGTATTCGTCGAAGAGAACTCTTATAAGAGAATTTTTGGAACAGTGACAAATGGTGCCACAGGAGTAAGTTGTGTATACAAGCAAAGGATGCTAGTGTACCATTATACTGAAGCGTATGGTACACAACCGTATTCAACCTACACTGAGTGTCAGGTAAAATTCCTGAGCCTAAGTAACCTTATCCTAACGAGAGCCTACATTCAGTCAAATTTGTGGACCAATCAACACCCATTGACAGTAGGCAGTAAACCAAAACTCATCCTAAATTCAAGTTAGTATTTGACTGGGAGTTATGAGTGTGGTGCAAGTAGAGAATAGGGCGAACCACAGAATTATACCTCTACACTCTGTCAAACTCGCTTGGCGAGTAAACGCGCGCTGCAGCGAGCTTAGCAGACTGCTGCTACTGCTTGTTGCTGCCTTACTCCCTGTTCAGTTGTTTTGGTCACAGTGAGTAGCTTCCAGCCCTCTTCCATAACCTCACCTTTCAACCTATTGAGTTTTAGTGTAGGTGATCCTAAACTACCCTGTAAGCATAAGGATTCTTGAGGAGATGCATTTGGAGATGATATGGAAAGTTGGATGCAGCTAGAAAATTAGGCCACGTATACCTATCCTAGTAGAAGCCAATGACTTGTTAAACTATCAGAAACTTAACCATAACTGATGGGACAGCTAGAACCCTTGTAATCTGTATCCGTACCCAAGAAAGCATGTTAGGTCCAATCACCTGTAGGACTCCGAGCCGGTAACCCAACATAGTGAACCTGATGGATATAATAGGAATTCAACTGACCCGTTCGTATTAGAGAAACCAAATTAGAAAACAAAATCACAATCCTATGCTCCTTCTAGTTACCTTATTAGGCACCTGTTTAGAATACTTTCCCTAAGTTACTTCGACCCTTCGTCTCGTGATAGTATTCCTAATTCACCATTAAAAACTAAACTTTATTTAGTACAACAATTAGGAATTTCCTTTTCGACCACACCAGTCTTTAGCAATAGACCCAGCAAACTCATTAAGTACCTTTACTAGCATGTCCCTAAAGTAGTAACCCAATGGATTATCATAAACCGATGCTACGTGTCTAGAAGTTCAAGTCGGACAACCTATACTAGAGAATCACCTTAGGAGCAACCTTGTATCAATATTCTTTCCAAGTCCTATTACTACATCACCCTCTAGAGTACCTTCAACTGAGTGACGACAGATTCTACCATATTATTAAGGAATGAGTTTCAATTCGTAGGACAATTAGGACTTTCAATTAAAACAATACCAGTCGTTGGCCGCAAATTCCCAAACCTTTAGCCACTAAACAGTGATTAGATTGACAGTTAGAAATCACTTGTAACATCATGAGTCATCTAAGCTAGTTATAGAACAATATCATTAAAAAAAATTAGAAGCCAATAATAGAACCTTGACACATAAGTACGGGCCTTGTCTCACATCACAACTAGATTCTTCCTTAGCGACACCGTCATCCAAATAGGTTTGTTAAGACCGTTAAATTAAGTATCCGAGAACTAGTAACCTAGCACTTCTGACCAGTTGATTACCCCGGTAAGAATAGAGAAATCTTAGCACTTATACCTTAATATTTTCTTATCGCAAAACCTATTAAGTAAACACCTAAGATAATTACCTTTAGATGTCAGTAAATAGGACCGGCCTATCAGAGTATAACCGTAGTCGCACCGAACCCTTGCAGTTGAACCGTTTAGCTAAGAAATCAGTAGAATCAGATAACCGTACAATCGAGAGTTGTCATCCAGTCACCATTAGGCTAGTAATTCAATATTGAAGTCCCACTAGCCACCCAATTTGAGGATTAAGTTTAAACTACCATAATTTATTACTCTCCTGATGTCAACCAAGTTATATTACCACCTAGGATAGTAATGCTAGATGCCAGCGGCATAGGGTCAACATGTTGTGGAGCAAACCTTAAGCCGGACAGTAGAAGACAAAATAGGAGACTGTGCCAATGTTACCAATTCCTGGAACATTCCCTTAGGTATTTTATCCAGACTCAAGTAACTAAGTTTGACCTCAGTCTTAGCCACCGACACTCCTCAGTATATTCGGACCTTTTCGCTAGGAGACTGTTAGAAATCATTTAGACATGCCGGTGAGAAATCGTCATGTAAGAAATTTGAGTGAGAAACCAGTTGTTCTAACCTGAGAGCTCCAACAGCAGGAATAGAGATGTAGAACATTACCTTAAAACCGATAGGAAACCAATTTTCAATTACCTTTCATTCGTTCTGAAATTCTCTTTCAGCCAGCCCGTTGGACCAAGCAATGTTCAAATCTGCGTTCATAAGTCCTGGAACACTATGTACGTGTGTACTCTATAACTTGTCTGATTACGCGTCAGATGAGAAAATTCTTCTCGTGCCTTAAATAACTTGTCAAATCACACGTTATGCCTAAATTCAACTAGGATTCAAACTTTTCAAATTTCTTGAAGCCAACTAGTTGCATTAATAGGGTTTAATGCCCCACTTAAACAACGGCGTTAAGTGTTTATCAGTTCCTAGTTGTGTGACTATTAACAAAAACCTATATGCGAAAGTCAATTACTCTTGAAAAGGTCAAGAATAATTCCTGTCCCGTCCCTTGCTCGTTGGTTGAATTGTCAACCAACCTTCATAATTGTTTGATACAAATGACTTAGCTCAGTATCAGGAAATCAATTAAATTTCATGCACTCGAGTCTGCTAAATCAATTCTTCAATGTAATTAGTTGCCCATCTCTTCGTACCCATTGCAATCAAATTCGGAATTAAGTTCGGAGTTATTCCATATCCAGTGGAGTTCAGTTGTTCTAGCGAAATCAGAGTTAAGGAATCCAAACCTGGCAGTTCCATCTTCCGAATTCATGTCATATTAACGTGTAACCTTAGGTACCTCTGCCGAACGTTTCAACCTTCTAGATTCATTTCCTGTAATCTCGTGAGGTCTTGTACTGAAGCCGAACTCTTGAACCAGAACATTTCAATTCCAAGTCTAACTACCAGTAATTAATTAGCATAAGTATAAGAGTTACTTATTCGCTTGGAGTGATGTACCAAATCATTTGGAGACCCTCCCCTATCCTTCGTGACCCGTTAAGATAATTCAGTCAACCGTCCTAAGCCAAACCATTCAACCCAGCCTTAGCGTTACCAACTCAGACCTTATGCTTCCAACTAGCCAAGTTCCATACATTAGCTACCAGCGAAGGACTTCAAACAAGTTTGACCTGTAACCCTGAGAAGTGATCTGAACCTAAGTGTGTCCGCGTGTTAAATGTACAACTTGGTCACCGTGTTGCGCCAGAATGGATTAAGATTGTAGGTGGGATTTTATCGGACAACTATAGACCCGCCTGCTTGTGAGTCTAACTCACTGGCAGAAGAATCAGTAGTGTCTAGACGAGTTTCCACTCGTTTTATATCTCGATCGATCCTGGAGTATTTAGACACCACGTGGTACAAGTGTACATTCGACGTGTCATGCACGATAGTGTTCGGAAAGGGAACGACCTTGGAAGGAAAATTTAGAAATTGCCGTAACAACACTCCAGCCTATGCCATAGGTTTTAGTTGTACCCAACCAGGCCAGATACCAGCATCCAAGTCCATCGAAGTTGGAGTTATGTACCGGTGGTGATAGAAGAAGACTGATCGTAGTAGAGGAGTCCAGGGAATTATAGATTCACGTAGTAGCCACATTGTCAGAAGATGACAATGAAAATTCGAATCAGAGTGCGCAACACAAAACCATTTGCGAATGCGAAGGTAACCTTTAGCCAGCAACCCCTAAGAGAGGAAAGTTTTATTCCAAGGGATTGAATGCTAATAACTGGGGAATAAACGAAGTGTAGTTTCGTGTGCAGGCATAAACAACCTACCCTGATGAGGATGGAGAAGTCTTGAATTTCGAGGACGAAATTCTTTAAGGGGGGTAGATTGTAACAACCCAAATCAATTAATAGAAAATTGTTAATCAATAGAAGTATTATTGGAGACAATTTGAGAAATATGTGTGCTAGTATGGAAAATAATTGACTTATACAAGTAAATAGGTTGTGAAGTGGAAGGGCCAAAAAGGGAATTTAACTTAGAGCATATTATAATAGTATATATATATGCTAGAACCATTCCAAAGTTCATTTCACTTTTCACTTACTGATACATAACAAGATCAGTAAAGGAAACACTCCCTCTTGCTTCCTTCTCTCTCTCGTGACCTAAACAAAACAACCACCCATACCCTCAACTTCCAACCTTGAATCATTCACAAGAATCAGCATCTTGAGCAAGAGCAAGACAAAGAAATCAACTCCCACTCTTGTTTCTCTCCCTCTCACGCAAGGATTCCTTAACCCCAATTCTTCAAGATCTCTCTAAACTCCAATCAATGTTGATGCATGGCTGTTACAGTCCTGGGTTCATACTCTTGGAGGTTGGAAACCATGATAGAGTGAGTATTTTACCATTCCTTTCTTCTATTTCTAGCTTGACCAAGAAACCCTCTTATTTCAAAAATTATTCACCCTCACATTCTCACTTGAAATTCCTTGTGCATGTGTGTCTATTCTGTCGTAACCATGAGTTTGGAGGAGGTTAGGAGGTATGGGTATCTTGGAGAAGTGGGCATATTGGAGAGTTGCAGAATCTTGTTCTTGTTTCTACCCAGCTCGCCAAGCGAGCTACAACTCGCCGCAGCGAGTCCATCAGGTAGCTCCTGCATGCATTCTTTGATCCTAATGCGTAGCTCCAACTTTGGTAAGTTACCTCTAACTTTTCTGGTTCCGTTCTTAGCCATTAATAGGACAGTTTCATTTCTTTTAACCTTAGCAAGCTCTTAGAATAATTCTAATTCCATTCCTTTCCATTGTTGATCAAGAACACAAATTGGGGTTCAAGTGAGTTCCGTTGCAGAAGAATTAGTGGCTGTTGCTGAGCATTAGTATCAGTGTGAAGCTTCAATCTCCAGGTGGGTTCTTTAGGATAGTTTAGTTAGATTCCCCAAATCATGAAATTGCATGTTAATATAGGAATTTAGGGAATTGTTGTGTGAGGAGAATTAATCCCCAAATTCACCTCCATTCTGTTTTATGTTATACATTTTATCTTGCTGCACTGGTTTTAAATGAGTATTATAGGTGTTTCTTTGAAAACCATGATTTTTGACAAAACAGGGTAAGTTCTGTATGAACTCGCCGTAGCGAGTAGGCAGCGAGTATTCATGGCGAGCTGGGTTCTGGGCTGATGAAACTCGCCGTAGCGAGCTTCTGCTCGCCACAGCGAGTTGATTTAGGTCAGGACCTATAATCTCACCATGGCGAACTGGTGACTCGCCACAGCGAGCTTGTACAGAGCCTTTTCTACATTTTCTAATTTATAAACGAACTCCACACACTCGTTTTATATACTCATCAGAACCAGATAGTTTGCAGAAACATAATTAATATAACGTCGAACAGAATGTTAATCACAGATAATCGTTAGGGCATAACTTAGACTATTATTATTAGGTTTGGGCTTTGGGTATTTATGGTAGTATGAACAATATTAGTATCATTCAATTAGGAGCGATTCTAAATTGTCGCATATGGATTTCCCAATTGGAATATCCATCAGGTTATGTATTGTGAGCTGTATGCCGTGATCGGTCCGATCGACGGACAAGGCAGGCCTCCGAGATATGCTCACCTCGGAGAATCCTTGCGGTTAAAATGAATAAGAGTTAATTTCTGTGTTACACCTTTAATTTCAGTATTATGTTATGATTATGTAATTGTTAGCATGATAGGACTGATTAGGTACCCCGGTGTAGTCACCATTAGGAGGGTAGTAGGACTCACTGAGGCTTAGTAGTCTCGCCCCACTCCAAACCAATTTTTTTTAGGTAGACAGGTTAACTGGAGCAAGGACCAGGATGGAGCTGATGATTGGAGCTGAGCTTGGATCATCGCCTTAGGCGATTTAGTCTTCCCTTGTTTTAATTTATCTGTATACCTTGGATTATATTCTATTTCTGTTGTTTTTGTCTTAAGCTCATCAACTGATGTAAAGAATTATTTTGTAATTCATTTGTTTATCTCATTAAAATTAATGTACTCAGATTCAATTATTTATGTCTTGACTAAATATTCTAGATATTTTAGTTGGGGCGTTATAATTCATAACAAATTAGTATTTATATAACATTAGTTAAAGAAACTAAAATATATAAATTTTGCATTAAAAACAATTTTTTTTTATAATTTGAAATAATAAATTATATAAATTTCAAGACAATTTTCCTATATTAATCTCTTTTGTTGGCGCCCTATAATACCGGTTAGCATTTTCATGTACATATACGATGATCCCTTAACAAATTCTTTTAGAACACTTTTGTTTGCATTTATATGTAAATAATTAAACTTGAGTGCTTGTGTTATTTAAAAGAAGGCTAACCTCAATACCAAAAAAAAAAAAAAAAGGTTAACTCGGGTAAGATATTTCCTCCACGACACTTTATAAATAAAATTGATTTTTTAAGTTTATTGTATATTTAATATATTTGATTTTACCAAATACATTAAATATACAATGAATCTATAAAGTCAATTTTACTTATAAAGTAAACAAAATAAGTGTAAATTGTCCAAAAACGTTGAATTTACGTTTCTATTTAACTGTCCATTTGGTGTTTTAAAGATACGATTTGTCAATTATATCCTTTGACAATTACTCATATCTTTTTCAATAAAACTAATTAATGCTATATATTTGGAAATCTAATTTTTTTTTTAATTCTTTTGTTTGGTACATAACATATTAAATTTTGTTTTTTTTTTTGTGTGCATAATATATCAAATTTATTGGAAAGAGAAAAGGTGTGAAAAAAAAAGATTTTATTGGTGAATTAAAATTAGGGTGTAATAGGAAGATCATGTGCAAAAATACACTTTCTTAATTTGGTATTACTATTCAAAACGGACACTTAAAAAGAAACGGAGGGAGTATCATTGTTATAGGAGATGGACGGAGAAAGGTGGAGGGAAATTCCTTCCTTAAGGTCGGACTAGATTATATATCTTTATCTTTATTTTTATCTTTATCTTTATTATTATTATTATCTTTATCTTTATTATAATAAAACGAGAGTAACTAGAGGCACTGTTGACTATTTGGTGTTGGCTGCATTTTGGTAAAACAATGTTT
Source organism: Trifolium repens (assembly GCA_030408175.1). Lineage (NCBI taxonomy): Eukaryota > Viridiplantae > Streptophyta > Magnoliopsida > Fabales > Fabaceae > Trifolium > Trifolium repens. The sequence continues at coordinate 33,420,683 of CP125838.1, read as the reverse complement.
AAGCAGGATGTGGTATGTAATGTTACAACATCATAATCTGACGTGAGCGCGCCAGCTGGCTGTATCATTAATGCGCGCGCGTTTTATTTTTAGAGAAGATCTTTTCTCTTTCATCAGTTCTTTGCGTGTGCATCAAGGAAGGTTTTATTTCCTAAACAGATCTTTCATCTAAAGATTGTTGCAGGATTTATTGTGAAGAATTATATTTTCTGAACGTATCTTTTTAGATATGGTTTTATTTTATTTGTATGAGCTGAATGTTTCTCTCGTGGGCAAAGCTACTGAAGCCCAAAATTACCAGCTATATATTGGAAGACTAAAACCTAATTAAGGCAGTTGTTTAAGCGTATTATTGAGTTTAGCCGTATTAGGATTTGCGTGTGTGCTTGTGTTTTGTGAGCATTTCTTGTATCGTATTGATGCAAGCTTAGGACTGTGTGTTCTATTGAGTTGTAATCATAATTGTCTCTGAAGCTTTTAAGCAAAGAGATAGTTATTGTGTGTGTGTCCTCTCCAAAGCTTTTAAGCAAGGAGTTTGGATCGTTGTGCTTGTGTATTGCTCGAAGCCTTTAGGTAAGAGTGATCTAGTGTTTAGGAGAGTGTCTCCACCATAGTGTTTGAATCAACAATAGTGTTGTCTGTACTATTGAGCTTAAGGAGTGAGTTGGGAACTCATACCTAGGAGTTCCTAGGTAGAAGGACATAAGGATAGTTGCTAGGTGATAAGTTGTAAACGAGGAGTTTGCTGTAAGACTTTGAACTAGGGCTATTAATGGATTTCCTCCTGGATTGGTATCCCCCAGATGTAGGTTGCGGTTTGCACCGAACTGGGTTAACAAATACTGTGTGTTGTTTTATTTCTGCATTAGTTACTGTTTTATACTTTGTCTATCAAATCTGGTAAAGTGTTGTAACATCGTATACAACATCTTATACTAGTGTGCCAGATTTCAATTGGTATCAGAGCAGGCACCCTGCCTGTTTAGGGTGAGATTCAGGAAGCGTTACCTGGCAAAATGGACAAAGAAGGAGGATTCGTGAACAGATCCCCAATGCTAACTGATTCCAATTATGATCATTGAAAGCCAAAAATGATTGTATTCTTGAAGTCCATTGACAGCAGGACTTAGAAGGCAGTTTTAAAAGGTTGGGATCATCCTGTTATTGTTACCAAAGAGGGTACTTCTACCGGTGAACTAAAACTAGAGGCGGATTGGACAAAGGAAGAAAATGAAGCAGCTCTCAGCAACAATAAAGCAATAAATGCTCTCTTCAATGGAGTGGATACAAACATGTTCAAACTCATCAAAAAATGTTTGTCTGCAAAGGAAGCTTGGGAGATATTAATGACTTGTTTTGAAGGCACCTCTAAGGTAAAAATGTCAAAACTTCAATTGTTTACTACCAAGTTTGAAAATCTTAGGATGAAGGAGGAAGAAAGCATTCAGGACTTTCATATGAATTTAATTGATATTGCAAATGCCTTTGAGGCTCTGGGTGGAAAAGTGTCTGATGAAAAGCTATCTAGAAAGATGCTTAGATCCCTATCAAAAAGGATTGATATGAAAGTAACTGCCATAGAAGAAGCTCAGGATATAGCTAATATGAAGGTAGATCAATTAGTTGGATCCCTCCAGACATTTGAATTGACTATCAATGAACGAGGAGATAAAAAGAACAAAAGTGTAGCCTTTATTTCAAATGATGATGAGGAATCCCAAACCACTGTTGAAAGAGAAGAAAGTATTCCTGATGCTCTTGCTATAATTGGAAAACAATTTGGTAAAGTTCTAAGGCGTGTTGACAGAAGAGCCAGACAGAATGGGCAGAACATTAGATTCGACATCAACAAACAACAAAACAATGTGAAGAAATCTAGACCTGAGGAGAAAAGTGGACCAGTCAAGGAAGTGCAATGTCATGAATGTGAAAGATATGGACATGTCAGAACAGAATGTGCAACTTTCTTGAAGAAACAAAAGAAAGACCTGTTTGTTTCATGGTTTGATGAAGATTCTGAAGAAGGAGAAGAGTCTGCTAGACATGTGTCTGCTATGACCGGGGTGTGTGGTATTGTATCTGATTCTGATGATGATGTGGAGGTTGTCTATGAAGAGCACTCTGATGATGATGAGGAAAACGACACTTATGAGGAACTACTTGGTCTGTACAATGATCTGCTTGTTCGTTATAAGGAGGTTTGTAGAATTCTAGAGAAACAAAAGAAAACTATAAATCAACTTCATACAGAGAAAGACTTTCAGATAAGACAAGTGTTGAAAGTTGAGAAGGAACTAATTCAAGCCAATGCTGATATGGAAGAGTTGAAGAAAAGAGTTAATCAACTGAATTGTGGAGCAAACTTGCTTGAGGAAATCTTAGATGATGTCCCTACTACTAGAATGAAAGCTATAGGGTACAACTACACTGCTCTCAACCAACATCAACAAAACAAAGACACAAAATTCCTTCCAGCTGATGAGGTAATTAATCCCTACACTGGGGAAAAGATGTTACAACCTCATATACCACATCCTAAAACATATCCAAATGTTAAGATTGGACAAGGTCCCAGGACTTTTGCTAATCACCATCGTGCCCCAGGACACCATGGTCATTCAAGGAAATAAGTTTGTCATCATTGTGGAATGAAGGGACACATAAGGCCCTTTTGCTTCAAACTGTATGGATATCCAAGACATTGGCAACAGCCAAAAACTGCTCCTAGAGAGGAAAATGTTAAAAAGGTGTGGCAACCAAAATCTGAGAACAAGGGGCTGATTGCACATACATCACTCAGAGCATCATCCAGAGAAGACTGGTATTTTGATAGTGGGTGTTCAAGGGGTAGAGACATATCTGAAGGATGTGAAGGGGTATGCATCTAGTTCTGTAACTTTTGGGGATGAAGCCAAAGGTGAAATTCTGGGAATAGGCAAACTTGTCAACAATAAATTGCCTAACTTAGAAAATGTGTTGTGTAACACCCAAACCCATTACTGCCTTTACTCTGGCTTTAAAATTTCTTTTTTTCAAAAACGACGCAGCAGATGGAATAAAAATATAGACTTAAATCAATTGATTGATAAAATGTTGGTTCGAGATGTTACACTCCTCGTAACAAAAATAATACTATTGTATTTAATTTAATAAAATCTTGCTTATACAAATTATTGAATCAAATAATGTATTTCTAACTATACAAAACAACCTAGATGAATAGACTTTATATGAATATAAAACCCCTCCTTCCCGTGCCACAATCAGAGCAGAGCTTCACCAATGACACATATGAAGATAACACACAACCTGAGAAATCTGGACCCAAACCAGTAAAACACACAAAACGGAGAGTTAGATTACATAACCAAATAAAATCATAAGCATAAAGTACGCTTACTACCACATGAGTTTATCAAGTATAATCTAACCCTATCATACCAATCTATTCTTAATCAACACATATGAATTAAGATTTAATACATCAAAGTAGAATATAAGTATTCATAATCATTTATATTCACTCTAGTCTTATCAAACAAAGACAATTAATCACACAAGAATACATTCTCAATCTTAGTTCAATTATGATATTTATGAGGCAACAACACATAGAAGTATCATTTAGAGTTAATAAACATCTAACACTTCAATTAAGTCTTAACACATATAGACAATTCATCAACAAATCCGATTAATGTCACATATCAATTATCACACAATATGCACATCATCCTAATGCATCTAATGCCATAAATCATGCTATGTCACTCTAGACATATCTAATGCATGTGGTACCATTCGTTCATTTTTAAGTCATGACGGACTCTGCAAGGATAAACGTACCCCAATGTTCATTTTAAAGTCATGACGGACTCTGCAAGGATAAACATACCCCAATGTTCATTTTAAAGTCATGACGGACTCTCTCCATGGGTAGACATTTACCCATCTGCTCCTTGTTCATTTTTAAGTCATGACGGACTCTGCAAGGATAAACGTATCCCAAATACATTCTAGTCAACCGCAGCTACTAAAATATCTACTATACTTTAAGGTTCACTTAAAGTATCTGCTCCACATACAAATATGAATGCATGATGTTCATAAATACAACACACATAGTAAATACACAAGGTATTAGACATCTCCATTTAATTTAAGTGGAACACAATCCAATTTACTTCTTTATTAAGATATCTCACGTAATCTTAATATTCTTCTTATTAGACTAACACAATTCTAATATCCTTCTTTATTAAGTTGATTAACACCTTAATATACTTCTTTGACCTTTCAACAAACATCATCCACACAATCAACAACAATTATATTCCACAAATATAATCAACAATTCATCAACACATCATTATTCATCAACAAGCAATCAATCATAGTTACAAACACTTAATTGCATGTTAGAATACCATTAATCCATGTTACAAGTGCCTAATTACACTTTAAAACATCCACAAAATAAGTCAGACCCAGTACTGGTCGCTGAGCGAAGCCATGGCGAAGAGAAGTCAGACAGAAACAGCTTCTGGCGAAAATCAGCGAGCTGGTCGCTAGCTGGTCGCTCAACGAGCAACACCAGTTCATGAAAAATCAGCATTACGGGTTGAACTCAAAATCGACCCAAAATGCCATTTTTCATGCTATAACTCATAAATGAGCTTCATTGAAGTTAACATACATGATTATACACATAAAAACGCCAATAGATACACAGATCTACACCAATTCATACCATAAAGCAAGATTTTACACATTTACTCAAAACTCATAAAACTCAAGAAAACTTGATTCAAACATCTACAAATTCCCATTTTTCCCTTTAAATTCATTCATACATCATGGTACAAGTATATTAAACATGTTATGAATAATTCCTACAACTTTCTTTAAGAAATTACTTCCAAGACCCAAAAGAAAATGAGTGTAAAGAGTTTGGGAACGGAGAAATCGTCATTCTCCCCTCTTTAGAATCACTCGGGATTATATAATCTAACTCTCTTACCTTGGATTGATGGATTCTCTAGTCCACCTCTCGATTCTCTTCCCTTTCTCTTGCCCTAGCTTCTCTCTTCTCTTCCTTCTCTCCACTTCTCTTCAAAGTCACAAAAATGTGACACTTTCTCTCTCTAAGGGCTTCATATAGCGCCCCCCACCTTGTGCCAAGGCCCATTGGGCCTAAAGCCCTCTAACACGGTCCAACTCGCGGGTTAACTAATGTTTCGCGATAAAATTAATTATCCGACACTATCGACTAATAAAATATTCTATCTCACTAACATAAATAATTAGACATAAAACGACGAATAAATAAATTGGGATGTTACATGCTGCTGGTAAAGGGACTCACTGCAAATCTGATCAGCATAAGTCAATTGTGCGATCAAGGATTGATGGTAAACTTTACAAAAGAAGAATGTCTTGTCAGCAATAATGAAGGTGAAATTCTGATGAGAGGTACCAGGTCCAAAGACAATTGCTACTTGTGGGTATCTCATGAAGAAGCTCAGCTAGGAAAATGTCTACTTGGTAAAGAGGATGAAGTTCAACTGTGGTACCAGAAACTTGGTCATCTAAACCTAAGTGGAATGAAAAAGGCTGTGACTGTTGAAGCAATTAGAGGGCTTCCCATGTTAAAAATTATCGAGGGAAATATCTGTGGAGAATGTCAAATTGGTAAACAAACCAGGATGTCGCATCCAATGTTGGAACATCAGGTAATATCAAGACCTCTTGAATTATTACACATGGACCTTATGGGGCCTATGCAAGTTGAAAGCTTACGAAGAAAAAGGTATGCTTTTGTGATTGTTGATGATTTCTCCAGATACACCTGGGTGAATTTTATTAGAGAAAAGTCTGACACCTTTGATGTTTTTAAGACCCTATCAATCCAAGTTCAAAGAGAAAAGAACTGTGGAATAGTCAGAATTAGAAGTGACCATGGGAGAGAGTTTGAAAATGAAAAATTCAGTGAGTACTGTGCTAGTGAAGGAATCAAGCATTAGTTCTCATCACCTATAACTCCTCAACATAATGGCGTAGTGGAAAGAAAGAACAGGACTATTTAGGAATCAGCTAGAGTTATGTTACATGCAAAAAGCCTAACCTACAACTTCTGGGATGAAGCTATGAACACATCATGCTATATACACAACAGGGTAACTTTAAGAAAGGGAACAACTGTTACATTGTATGAGCTGTGGAGAGAAAGAAAACCAACTGTCAAGCACTTTCATGTGTATGGAAGCAAGTGTTATATTCTGGCAGATATGAATTTTCCTTGGATACTCTACCAACAGCAGAGCATACAGAGTATACAATTCAAGGACAAAGGTTGTTATGGAATCCTACAATGTGGTAGTAAATGATGTAGAAACTGAGAAGGTTGAGAATGTGGAATACGATGTTGGAACATCAGATCCTGTCAGTGAAGATCATAGTCTAGAAGAACAAAATGATGCTAGACAAGAAGAGATCACAAAAGACACTACGACTGATACCACTAATCAAACCACTCAAAACAAAGGACCATCTGTGAGGGTTCAGAAGAATCACCTCTTGGAGCTAATCATTGGAAATCCTGAACAAGGAATCACCACTAGAAGATCCAATGATGTGATAGCTAATTCTTGTTTTGTTTCCATGTTCGAACCCAAAAATGTGAAAGAAGCTCTCACTGATGAATTATGGATTGAGGCAATGCAAGAGGAATTGAATCAATTCAAGAGAAGTGAAGTGTGGGATCTGGTCCCAAGACCTGATAAAGTGAATGTCATAGGTACCAAATGGATCTATAAGAATAAAACTGATGAGAAAGGGGCCATTACCAGAAACAAGGCCAGGTTGGTTGCTCAAGGTTACACTCAAGTAGAAGGACTTGATTTTGAGGAAACTTTTGCCCCTGTACCTAGGTTGGAATCCATTAGGCTTCTATTGGGCGTTGCTTGCATCCTAAAATTCAAACTATACCAAATGGATGTCAAGAGTGCATTCTTGAATGGTTATCTCCAAGAAGAAGTTTATGTGGAACAACCAAAAGGCTTCACTGATCCTGTGTATCCTAATCATGTCTACAAGTTGAAGAAGGCTCTCTATGGGCTGAAACAGGCACCTAGGGCCTGATATGAAAGACTTACTCAATTTCTAGTAGGTCAAGGCTATAGAAAGGGAGGATCTGATCAAACCCTGTTTGTGAAGCAAGTAAAAGGTAAATTTATGATTGCTCAACTTTATGTAGATGACATTGTCTTTGGTGGGATGTCGAATACAATGGTACAACATTTTGTTCAAAAATGCAATCAGAATTTGAGATGAGTTTGGTAGGAGAATTGACCTACTTCTTGGGACTACAGATCAAGCAAATGGAGGATACTATCTTCATATCTCAAAGCAAGTATGCTAGAAACATTGTTAGAAAGTTTGGTATGGATAATGCTTCTCACAAAAGAACTCCTGCTCCAACCCATCTGAAGCTAACAAAGGATGAACAGGGTGTGGGTGTGGAACAAAGTTTGTACAAAAGCATGATTGGAAGTCTATTGTACTTGACTGCAAGTAGACCAGATATTACTTTTGCTGTAGGGGTTTGTGCTAGGTACCAGGCAGAACCAAAGGTAAGCCACCTCAATCAAGTCAAGAGGATTCTGAAATATGCCAATGGTACATGTGATTATTGAATGATGTATTCTCATTGTGAAACTTCTATCTTGTGTGGGTATTGTGATGCTGATTGGGCTGGTAGTGCTGATGATAGGAAAAGCACTTCTAGTGGGTGTTTCTTCCTAGGAAGTAATCTTATATCTTGGTTCAGTAAGAAGCAAAACTGCGTGGCTCTATCTACAGCTGAAGCAGAGTATACAGCTGCTGGGAGTAGTTGCTCTCAACTAGTTTGGATGAAGCAGATGTTGAAGGAATATGATGTGGAACAAGATGTCATAACATTGTACTGTGACAATTTGAGCGCCATAAATATTTCAAAAAATCCTGTTCAACACAGCAAAACCAAACACATTGATATTCGTCATCACTTCATCAGAGATCTAGTGGAAAATAAAGTTGTGACATTGGAGCATGTAGGAACTAAGGAACAAGTGGCTGACATCTTCACCAAAGCACTTGATGCAGTTCAATTTGAAAACTTAAGGGGCAAATTAGGGATTTGCCTATTTGAAGATCTGTAGCAATTACAGTTATTTGGGGGGAAACATGCAGCAGTTATTATTTTCTCTCCAATCCTAGTGCTGCACGATAAACAAGGTAATCATGTTCCTTACATCCCTTTAAACACGCCACCTTTCACTAGTGGTTATTTTCTTACCAAATCAAACTTCACATACTCTCTTTATGAATTCCACTTTATCTCTAACCTCTCAAACCCGTTCCAATTCTCTAAACTTCTCCATTCAACCATACTTCACCAAAACACAAACCTCAATCATGTCTCAATCACCAAACACCACTTCTCCCATGAAATCCACTGAATCTCCAAACTCCTCACCACTCAACGCTACTCCCATTACCACCATCCATCCCTCATTCGCCTCAGCTCTCAACCCAAAACCAAAGAAACCACCGCAAAGAGACCTCCGATCTCCATGACTCCAAAATCAAAGAAGATGAGTAAGACTTCATCGTCTACTGCTTCCAAGAAATCAACGAAAGCCAAACCATTAAAATTGAAGTCGATCCACACCATGCAAGAGCTTTATGTTGATGATATTACTGAGAAGAATGCTGAATCGCATGTTGAAGCATCTGACAACCTTGCTTCTGATTTTATTATTGAGAAAGAAAAAGGAAATTCTGAGATTGGCGCTGAAACCCTAGAAATTCAAAAGGGGCTAACTGTTGAGAAGCCTACTGCGTCTGAGACTGTTGCTAAAGGAATTGTTAATGATTCTCCTATTGGTGAAGAGTCATTGAACACCAATGTTGTGGAGGAAGTGCTGAACTCGTTGAAGGATACCATTCCAAAGCCTAAAGTTGTGCCGGATGTTGGAACATCCTTGGCACAAGAAGAACCAACTCCTGATATAGTTGGTGATGATGCTAATGGTGATGAATTGGTTGGTACTGCTGCTAATGATGAGACTGTTGTTCCACAGGTAGATGAAGCACCTGTTAGGGATGATATTGTTGATGACAACACTGCAGAGATACCTGTTGCTGACAATGCTATGTCAGTAGATGATGATGTGGTTGATGTGGATGCTTTGACAGACTTGGATCAAACTATAAGTGAAGTGGCTGGTGGTAGCATTGCAAGAAGGTTGAGAAATAGAAAAGGGAAGGATGTTGATGTGGTGGATGATGTTGTGCCTAAGGAAACTCCATCAAAGAAGAAGAAGATGATTGGCCCTAGTAGAAAACCTAGCAAAGTTGAGATTGCTAGTGAGAAGAAGAAAGCAAGTGGGAAAAGAAAAGAAATTGAAGTTGGAGATTCTGACTATGAAGTGGAAGAGGATGTGCCACACATTGTATCCAACATTGTGTCCTCAGCTAAGAAGAAAAGTCAGAAGAAACTGCGTAGAGCTGCTAGTGTTCCAGATCATGATGTGGTAGACGATGTGCCAAACATTGTGTCTACTGGTAAGAAGAAAATTGGTGGACAGTTCATTCCCCAAAATGTACCTGATGTCCCCATGGACAATATCTCATTCCATTTCATTGAGAGTGCTCAGAAGTGGAAGTTTGTTGCTAATAGATAACTGGCTCTGGAGAGGGAGTTGAGTGCTGAAGCCTTGGAGCAAAAGGAGATCATTGCTCTCATTGAGAAGGCTGGCTTGTTGAAAACTGTGACTGGGATTGGGGAGTGCTATGAAAAATTGGTCAAGGAATTCTTGGTCAATATACCTGAAGACTATGATAATCCTCTGAGCAAAGAGCACCATAAAGTGTATGTTCGAGGTAAATGTGTTCATTTTTCTCCTGCTATTGTCAACATATTTTTCTATGAATATGAAGGAAATGATAGCTGCTTTGGAAGCACCTTGCAGGGCTTCAGATGAGAAAAAGAAAAGCCTTTAGCAGGTCATTATGGCTCTAAGGCAAGAGGAAGGTGCTGAGGAGGGTGAGCATGTACAAGCTGAACAAGAAGGAGGTGATAATGGTGATGATGGAGACACTGAGGAGCTGGAGATCTCAGATTATAGTGCTGATTTTTGATGGGTGTGTTATTCCCCATTTATGATGTATTTTGTTTTTTTCTGTTTGTAATTTTGGATCTTATGTTCTTCTGTTGGGCTATGCCCTGGATATTTTGAGCACTCCTTAGTGCATTTGGATGTAATTGTTCTTGGTACTCTGTGATCCACTCTGTGATCTACTCTGCTACACTTGTCTGAATCCCTATGAATCTTTGTCAAATTTGTGGTAAAAAAGGGGAGTAGATGTTACAACATGTTCTCTAGTTCTCTAGTATTTGTGGTAGATGTATGTGATGTATGGTACTCTGGTAGTGGTAGTAGTATAATTTTTTTTGGTAGATGTTATGTGCCGAAATGATCTGCTACATGCCTATGTGTTAGTAATTGATATGCATGCTCTTCTAGTAAGTTAGTCTGTTATGCATCATTTCAGGGGGAGTACTATGTATGTGATGCAGGGGGAGATGTTGTATGTGATGTTGGAACATTCTGTTTGTGTCATCCATGCTTATGATTGTCACTACAAGAAATATGATTTTTGCCAACAATTTTTTTTGTTACAGGTCGCTGGCAAAACTATTTCGGGTAGTTTTGCCAGCGACTTGTAACAACTTTTAACAAAAAAAGTTGTTGCAAAAAATCATATTTCTTGTAGTGCGTGACTGTTTAAGGCGAAGTAGTTTTGTTTGTGTGTTCTCCGCTGTTGCATGCCTCTGATATGCTCTAAAGATACGTCTGAATTCTGATCTAATGTTTTCCATAGAGGAGTTAGTTTAGAAATTATTTTTGAAGATGTGCTACGCTTCTCTTCTTTTGTGTGTTTATGTTGATGTGAAGAAGTGTTAGTGATGTATGTATCTTTCTAGCTTGTCTGTATGGTCTCAAGTTGTTTTAGCCAAAAATTTGCCAAAGCGGGAGTTTGTTGACTATTTGGTGTTGGCTGCATTTTGGTAAAACAATGTTTAAGCAGGATGTGGTATGTAATGTTACAACATCGTAACCTGACGTGAGCGCGCCAGCTGGCGGTATCATTAATGCGCGCGCGTTTTATTTTTAGAGAAGATCTTTTCTCTTTCATCAGTTCTTTGCGTGTGCATCAAGAAAGGTTTTATTTCCTAAACAGATCTTTCTTCTATAGATTGTTGCAGGAATTATTGTGAAGAATTATATTTTCTAAACGTATCTTTTTAGATATGGTTTTATTTTATTTGTATGAGCTGGATGTTTCTCTCGTGGGCAAATCTACTGAAGCCCAAAATTACCAGCTATATATTGGAAGACTAAAACCTAATTAAGGCAGTTGTTCAAGCGTATTATTGAGTTTAGCCGTATTAGGATTTGCGTGTGTGCTTGTGTTTTGTGAGTCTTTCTTGTATCGTATTGATGTAAGCTTAGGACTGTGTGTTCTATTGAGTTGTAATCATAATTGTCTCTGAAACTTTTAAGCAAAGAGATAGTTAATGTGTGTGTGTCCTCTCCAAAGCTTTTAAGCAAGGAGTTTGGATCGTTGTGCTTGTGTATTGCTCGAAGCCATTAGGTAAGAGTGATCTAGTGTTTAGGAGAGTGTCTCCACCATAGTGTTTGAATCAACAATAGTGCTGTCTGTACTATTGAGCTTAAGGAGTGAGTTGAGAACTCATACCTAGGAGTTCCTAGGTAGAAGGACATAAGGATAGTTGCTAGGTGATAAGTAGAGCTGTCAAAATGGGCCCGGCTAATGGGCTGGGCCATTAGCCCATGGATTTGGGTCGGGTCGGGCCTTAAAAAAAGTCGTTAAAAAATATCCGGGCCTTTTTTAGCCCAGCCCAACTAGCCCAATAAAAAAATGGATCGGGCTAGGCTTGCCCACCGGGCTTTGGGCTGGCCCGTTTAAAATTAAAAAAAAAAAGTTTTTAGTTAAAAAAAAAAACATTTTGGGCTAAAATTATGCGTTTTCATAGTCCCTGTTTTCCCTTTTCATTTTTCCCCCTAAAATTCCTAAAATATTTCACTCACTTTCTCTCTCTAGTTTAGAATCCCTAATCTATCTCACGTTCTCACCTCTCCACCGAATCAAAATCCCTAATCTCTCTCTCACGTTCTCACCTCTCCGCCGAATCAAAATCCCTAATCTCTTTGCTCATGTTCTGGTTCTGCTCAGGTACGAACTCTCTCACCAATCTCTTTTGTTTCCTCTATTCCTCTCTCGCCAAATAAAAATCCCTAATCTCTCACTTTTTCTCAGGTACGCACGCCCTTTTCTTCTCAGTTGAAGGTGAAGCAGGTTCGATTTTTTTGGGTGAGATAAGATTCCTTTTGAAATTTTTTGTGAGTTCATCATTCCTCATCAGATTGAAATCGCGACACTCCTTTTCGGTGAGTTCATCATTCCTCATCTTCGTTCTCGTTTTCGTCATCTTCGTTTTAGTTATCTCTGTTTTTAGTGAAATTGTAGGGTTTGTTTGATCTTATTTTGTATTTCTTTTTCTTGTTAATGAGTTTTAATAGAAAGGATGGTTTCTGCATAAAAGAAAGGATGTTAGCCTTAAAGTATAAACACAATAGCCAAAATATTTCCAACAAGTAGATAAATTTCTCCACATATATCATTCGGTGTAGTTTCACCTTGTAGTTTCACTGTACTTTATCATAATTGAACTATAACTGAACCTAGTATGCTAGCCTTGTTATAGTTTCACTGTACTTTATCATATGATAGTGAAAAGAAAGCCAGAACGAGTATGCTAGCCTTGTTATTGTAACATCCCAAATTTAATTAATAGAGGAAATATTAATTAAGAAAGGATTGTTGGAGTCTAATGGAGATTAAGTAAAAATTATTCTCAATTAGACCAACCAATTAGACTATTTCTTTACCAAGACTATTAGTGTGAGGGGACCACAAGAGAATGAGTCAAGCAAAATAAGAGGAACCATTTTGAACAACATTTTCCTTCCCTTCATGTCTCTCACGTGAGCACAACAACAACAACAAGAAGTGGTCCCATTCTATTATATAAAGGTAAAGACCAAGTCAATTTAGCATTACCAATTAAGTGAAAAATCAGTAACACCACCCAAGTACTCTTTCTCTCTCACGCCTTTCCTTCTTCAACCAACAACAACTCACTTTCCACCATAGCCAAGTCTAAAGATCTACTCCTAATTCTTGATGCATGTATGCTCTAACCAACTCATGATCTTTTAGAACCTTAGTAGAAAACTCATGAACTCAAGTTTTCCCTCTTTCTCTATGTTAAGACAACATAACCAACTAATCTCCTTCTCTAGAACAACCAAACTCTAGCCATGATAAGAAGAGGTGTCAATGGATTTGAGACACTGTTTGTTCAGAATCAAAGGGTAAGAATTACAAGTCTTTCCTCTTAACTCCTTTCAATGTTCCATTCCTTTTTATATTTTGAAACTCAAGTTCATCTACTTCCAAATTTGGTACTTGCATGTGAGTTGTTGGAGATGCAAGCCTTCAATCTTCCATTCCCTCGAATTCTACTGATTGCATGTGAAGTTCTTTCAATATTTATGATTTTGGAAGTACTAGAAATCAAAGTTTAAGAAGAAGCATTGAATTCCTTCAATTGGGGCTGAACTAATTTCAAACCCGTATACTTGGCAAGACCTTTAGTAAAACGGTAATTACTCTCTCCTCGTAACTCTGTTTGTAACGATTCTTTTTCCTATTGATAGCTAACGAAATTCCTATCGTTTTGAGTACAAGTTTCGCTATTTTTGGATCAATATCGAAGTCTATACATGCTTCTGAAGTAGAGGACCTGAAGCTGCAATTATGCAGAAAAATGATTACGGATTTAAAGTGTTGGTTGCAAAATTCTATTTCTCGGAGAGCTCCAAAATTGTTAGCTTGGCGTTTAAAGCTTCTGAGTTAATCTCAATTCCAGGTGGGTTCTTTAGGATAGTTTAGTTAGTTTCCCCAAGTTATAAATTTGCATGTTAATTTAGGAAAAATTAGGAAAAGTTGTGTGAGGGAAATTAACTCCCAAATTTCCCTCCATTCTGTTTTATATTATGTATTTTATTTTGCTGCACTGGTTTAAATGAGGATTGTAGGTGTTTCTCTTGAAAAATTATGATTTCTGCAAAACAGGTGTTTTCTGCATGAACTCGCCATAGCGAGTAGCTGGCGAGCATTCATGGCGAGCTGGGTTCTGGGCTGATGATACTCGCCACAGCGAGTTGATTTAGGTCAGGACATACAATCTCGCCATAGCGCGCTGGTGACTCGCCATAGCGAGCTTGTACAGAACTTGCCTACACTTTCCATTTTTCTAACAAACTTCACACACTCGTTTTATATCCTCATCAGAGCCAGATAGTTTGTAGTAATATAATTAATATAATGTCGAACAGAATGTTAATCACAGATAATTGTTAGGGCATAACTTAGAAGATAATTAGGTTTGTATGCTCCCCGGGTTTTGGGAACTTATGGTAGTAATAACTAATTTAGCAACAGTCAATTATGAGCGATTTGTGATGTCGCGCTATGGACTCCCAATGGGATAATCCATTAGGATAAGTTATTGTGAGCTGCATGCCGTGACCGAATCGGTTGACGGATATGGCAGGCCTCTGAGACCTGCTCACCTCAGAGTGTCCTTGTATTTAAAATGAATAAGAGTTTGATTATCTGTGTTACACCCTTATTTTATGCAATTATGATTATGTTAGTATTTGGAAAGACTGTTTAGGTGCCCCGGTGTAGTCACCATTAGGAGGGTAGTAGGACTCATTGAGGCTTAGTAGTCTCACCCCACTCCAAACCAATTTTTTTTAGGTAGACAGGTTAACTGGAGCAAGGACCAGGATGGAGCTGATGATTGGAGATGAGCTTGGATCATCGCATTAGATGATTTAGTCTTCCCTTGTTTTAGTTTATCTGTATATCTAGGATTTCTATTCTATTGTACGCTGTATTATTTAAGTTCGTCAATTGATGAGAAGGAATAATCTTGTAATTCAGTTATTTTACCTCTTAATTTATTGTACTCAGGTCCATTTATTTATGTCTTGACTAAATATTCTAGATATTTTAGTTGGGTCGTTATAATTGGTATCAGAGTAGGTCGATCCAGTATCGGACCTTGCCATGAGTCATTCCAACCCTTCCTAAGTAATACAGACCCTTTGGATCTGGACTGTTTACGCTGAAACCATCGCGTGCTGAGCCTGATCAACTCAGTATTGTGTATGGTAGGCAGGGTAATATGGTTTAGAACTGAAGTGGACTCTGAAATTCCAGCGTTAAGGCCGTAGTGAAGATGCAATCGAGGAGCAGTCGTTGAAGGAAATTCTTATAAGTGAATATTGGAACGGTGGCAAATGGTGCCACATGAGTAAGTTGCGTAAACAAGCAGGGAATGCAAGTGTACCCTCATACTGAAACGTGTAGTGCATAACAGAATTCCACTGACACTGTGTGTCAGCTAAGTTTCCTAAAACCCAGAAGCAGCTTCACCTTAATAGGACGACCTACAGAATCATTCTCTTCCACTCTGCCTCACTCGCTTAGCGAGCAAACACACGCTACAGCGAGCTTAGCAGGCTACTGCTACTGCTTGTTGCAACATGGTTCTATGTTCAGTCATTCTCAATTATGGTGAACAGTCTCAAGCCATCATTTATGTTCTTACCATTCCATCTTTTAGAATCTCGGCATAATTGATCCTAAACCAACCTGGACATCTAGGGATTGTTGAGGAAATACTTTTGGAGGTAACATTAGAAGTTAAGTGCAAACAAGAAACTGGAACGAGTAAACCCGTCCTAATAGAAATCAATTATTAAACTGAGATCACTAGGATTTAGCCGTAATTAGTTTAACAAATTCGAATCCATATTATCCGTATCCACACCCGAGATAGCATCTTAAGTTCAGACCACCCCTATGGCTCCTAGTTAGAAACCCAGGGTAGTGAATCAAATAGATATCCTTGACATAGAAATTTCAAATCGAACTACCTAAGCTAGAAAAACCAAATAAGGACGCAAGTACATTCCAATACTTCTTCAAAGTCACCTTATTAGACTTCTCTCAAGGATGCCCTTAACTAGATTACTTCGACCTTTTAACTCGTGACAACAATCCTACCTCACTATTAAGAGACAAGGTTCATTTAGTACGACAATTAGGAATTAGCTTTTTAACTACACCAGTCTTTAGCAGTAGACCCATACATAAACTAGATCAACAGTTAGGAGTCCTTATAACATCATGGGAACCTTTTAGTCAAAATTCCTGGAACATTAACACTGAATAGTTTAGCAACCAAACTAATAATAGAACCTTGTCATATAAGTATAACCTTGACTCACATCAAAGTTGAGTTCTTCCTTAGCGATACCGTCACCTAAATAGGTTTATTAAGGACCGTTGATTTAAGTATCCATAAACTAGTAACCCAGCACTCTGACCAGTTAATTACCTCGATATGAATAGTGGAATCTTAGCACCATACCTTAATATTTTCTTATCGCAAAACCTATTAGGTGAACACTTAAGATAACCACCTCTAGATGTTATCAATAGGACCAGTCCATCGCTCCATACCAGAAATTACACCGAACCATCATAGGCTAAATTTTGATTAGTAATAGCAATTGAGAGTTACCTTTAGCACAATCAGTCACCAAAGCTAATCCGTAGTTGCCTGACCATTAGATAGTTTAGAGAACGATGATTCAGATTAATACCATTTTGACTTTAACCAAACGAAACTCACACATATGACCACCCAACTAAGAAAATAGCAGGATCAGTAACCGTGCTCTTGAGAGTTGCCCATCAATTAAATTTGGATTAGTAAATCAGCATTATAGATCAACTGGCTACCCAGTTCTAGGATTAGAAATAATCAGCCACATTTTGTCAACTACCTTAATACCAGTCGTTGTAGGGCGTAACTTAATAAGGGATACTATTAGTGACACAATCACATATACCGATCTATTAGGTGTAGACTAGTTAACCAGAGACAACCAATTAAGTTTAACTTTAGCTTAAGCTAGCCGACGACACTTCCACATGTTCAGACCTGTCAGCCGAGAGACTATTAGAATCAATTAAATCTTCATATGTAAGCACTGTCAGCGAGGACTCGAGTGAAAACCTAGTAGTCCTTACCTGAGGAAAACTAGAAGAAGTAGGGCTGTGGAGTATAAGTCTGAACCCAGTAGGGGATAAACTCCGAGTTGCACTTCGCTCATTAGGATCCTTAGTCAGATGATTCATCGATCCGAGCACTGTTCAAGTCGACGTTCACAAGACTTGAAATACCAAGAGCATGTGTGCTATCTGACTTGTCTAAGTATGTCTCAGATGAGCAAATCTATCCCGTGTTTTGATACTTGTCAGTCAAGTACTTCGCCTAAATTCAATTAAGATACAACTATATGAATTCATCGACGTCAGCCAATCACATAGACTGCGTAGAACATTACTCCTAAGTAACCTTATTCAACACTTTCAGTCTTTCATTCATGTCGTTAGTAACTCCGTCATACTCGTGGAAATCAGCCACTTTTGAAGACCCACGGATAGTTTCAAATCCAATCTCTCGCTCGTTGATAGATCTGTAAATCAACATTCTTAGTTGTTCTGATACTAATGGCTTAGCTCAGTACCAGCAAATTAATTAAAGTTCGTGCACTCGAATCTGGTTGTCGGTTCGTTCTTATCAGTAGTTGTCTGTCTTTCGTAGCCTTATCAGCCGAATTGAGAATACAAATTTGAATCATTCCGATTCAGTGGACTTAAACTCTGCAAGTAAAACCAGTGTTGGGAATCCGAACCTTTTAACTCCGGGCACCAGATCATTAGAAGTCAGTGTGTTAAACCTTAAGTATCTCTGCCGAACGATTCAACCTTTTAGATTCATTCATATAACCTTGTGAGACCAAGTGCTAAGCCTGAGTATCATGATCAGCAAATTCTAACCCCAAGTTTAGTTATCAATAACCGGTCCACGTAAGTTAAGAGTTAATTGCTCATTTAGAGTAAGGTACCACATACACCTAGAAACCAATTGCGACCCTGAGCACCCCGTAGACAACCTATGGATTTTTCCGAGCTAAGCAGTTCAATCCAGTCATAGCATTTAGAAGTCCAACCCTCTCGTTCAAATTAACAAGTTATCATCCGATTGTCTAACCGTTTTCCCATTAAGCGAACTTGCAACCCAAATTAATTCCAACCTAGTACTAAACCATTCATACTCTATTTCTTTTGAGCCGGAATATTTAAGAAACACGGGTGACGCAAGGGTATACAGGGCGTGACAGGCGCTATGGTATTCGGAGGTACTACAACAGATGAAGGTAAGGTTAACTATAAGACGAGAGTTTGGAGTTATCATAATCAATATCAGATCTTTAGGATCAATTAACCATTTAAACTAAACCAGTGAGTGTCACTGTATTACTGTGTACCTAACCAGGCCAGATATCGACCTACTAAGTTAGTGAAGTAGTAGGAGTTAAGGCAGTTACGGCAAGAGGGTGTATGAACTTGCTCGGGGAGTACGGAGTAGAGCTATAAATGCACAATCTAGAGGACGATCGTAGGCAATCGAACCAGAGTGCGCAACGTGTGAACCATCGTAATTGTGGTTAAGTGATCTATCTGTAGGCAGTAACTTCTTGAGAGAGGAAAGTTTTATTCCAAGGAACGGAAAACAATTGACCGGTGAATAGATGAAGTTAGACTTGGATGCATTTTTAAACGATTTACCCCGGTGCGGAGTGAAGAAGTGTTAACAATTTCGAGGACGAAATTTCTTTAAGGGGGGTAGATTGTAACATCCCAAATTTAATTAATAGAGGAAATATTAATTAAGAAAGGATTGTTGGAGTCTAATGGAGATTAAGTAAAAATTATTCTCAATTAGACCAACCAATTAGACTATTTCTTTACCAAGACTATTAGTGTGAGGGGACCACAAGAGAATGAGTCAAGCAAAATAAGAGGAACCATTTTGAACAACATTTTCCTTCCCTTCATGTCTCTCACGTGAGCACAACAACAACAACAAGATGTGGTCCCATTCTATTATATAAAGGTAAAGACCAAGTCAATTTAGCATTACCAATTAAGTGAAAAATCAGTAACACCACCCAAGTACTCTTTCTCTCTCACGCCTTTCCTTCTTCAACCAACAACAACTCACTTTCCACCATAGCCAAGTCTAAAGATCTACTCCTAATTCTTGATGCATGTATGCTCTAACCAACTCATGATCTTTTAGAACCTTAGTAGAAAACTCATGAACTCAAGTTTTCCCTCTTTCTCTATGTTAAGACAACATAACCAACTAATCTCCTTCTCTAGAACAACCAAACTCTAGCCATGATAAGAAGAGGTGTCAATGGATTTGAGACACTGTTTGTTCAGAATCAAAGGGTAAGAATTACAAGTCTTTCCTCTTAACTCCTTTCAATGTTCCATTCCTTTTTATATTTTGAAACTCAAGTTCATCTACTTCCAAATTTGGTACTTGCATGTGAGTTGTTGGAGATGCAAGCCTTCAATCTTCCATTCCCTCGAATTCTACTGATTGCATGTGAAGTTCTTTAAATATTTATGATTTTGGAAGTACTAGAAATCAAAGTTTAAGAAGAAGCATTGAATTCCTTCAATTGGGGCTGAACTAATTTCAAACCCGTATACTTGGCAAGACCTTTAGTAAAACGGTAATTACTCTCTCCTCGTAACTCTGTTTGTAACAATTCTTTTTCCTATTGATAGCTAACGAAATTCCCATCGTTTTGATTACAAGTTTCGCTATTTTTGGATCAATATCGAAGTCTATACATGCTTCTGAAGTAGAGGACCTGAAGCTGCAATTATGCAGAAAAATGATTACGGATTTAAAGTGTTGGTTGCAAAATTCTATTTCTCGGAGAGCTCCAAAATTGTTAGCTTGGCATTTAAAGCTTCTGAGTTAATCTCAATTCCAGGTGGGTTCTTTAGGATAGTTTAGTTAGTTTCCCCAAGTTATAAATTTGCATGTTAATTTAGGAAAAATTAGGAAAAGTTGTGTGAGGGAAATTAACTCCCAAATTTCCCTCCATTCTGTTTTATATTATGTATTTTATTTTGCTGCACTGGTTTAAATGAGGATTGTAGGTGTTTCTCTTGAAAAATTATGATTTCTGCAAAACAGGTGTTTTCTGCATGAACTCGCCATAGCGAGTAGCTGGCGAGCATTCATGGCGAGCTGGGTTCTGGGTTGATGATACTCGCCATGGCGAGCTTCTGCTCGCCACAGCGAGTTGATTTAGGTCAGGACCTACAATCTCGCCATAGCGCGCTGGTGACTCGCCGTAGCGAGCTTGTACAGAACTTGCCTACACTTTCCATTTTTCTAACAAACTTCACACACTCGTTTTATATCCTCATCAGAGCCAGATAGTTTGTAGTAATATAATTAATATAATGTCGAACAGAATGTTAATCACAGATAATTGTTAGGGCATAACTTAGAAGATAATTAGGTTTGTATGCTCCCCGGGTTTTGGGAACTTATGGTAGTAATAACTAATTTAGCAACAGTCAATTATGAGCGATTTGTAATGTCGCGCTATGGACTCCCAATGGGATAATCCATTAGGATAAGTTATTGTGAGCTGCATGCCGTGACCGAATCGGTTGACGGATATGGCAGGCCTCTGAGACCTGCTCACCTCAGAGTGTCCTTGTATTCAAAATGAATAAGAGTTTGATTATCTGTGTTACACCCTTATTTTATGCAATTATGATTATGATTATGTTAGTATTTGGAAAGACGGTTTAGGTGCTCCGGTGTAGTCACCATTAGGAGGGTAATAGGACTCATTGAGGCTTAGTAGTCTCACCCCACTCCAAACCAATTTTTTTTAGGTAGACAGGTTAACTGGAGCAAGGACCAGGATGGAGCTGATGATTGGAGATGAGCTTGGATCATCGCATTAGACGATTTAGTCTTCCCTTGTTTTAGTTTATCTGTATATCTAGGATTTCTATTCTATTGTACGCTGTATTATTTAAGTTCGTCAATTGATGAGAAGGAATAATCTTGTAATTCAGTTATTTTACCTCTTAATTTATTGTACTCAGGTCCATTTATTTATGTCTTGACTAAATATTCTAGATATTTTAGTTGGGTCGTTATAATTGGTATCAGAGTAGGTCGATCCAGTATCGGACCTTGCCATGAGTCATTCCAACCCTTCCTAAGTAATACAGACCCTCTGGATCTGGACTGTTTACGCTGAAACCATCGCGTGCTGAGCCTGATCAACTCAGTATTGTGTATGGTAGGCAGGGTAATATGGTTTAGAACTGAAGTGGACTCTGAAATTCCAGCGTTAAGGCCGTAGTGAAGATGCAATCGAGGAGCAGTCGTTGAAGGAAATTCTTATAAGTGATTATTGGAACGGTGGCAAATGGTGCCACATGAGTAAGTTGCGTAAACAAGCAGGGAATGCAAGTGTACCCTCATACTGAAACGTGTAGTGCATAACAGAATTCCACTGACACTGTGTGTCAGCTAAGTTTCCTAAAACCCAGAAGCAGCTTCACCTTAATAGGACGACCTACAGAATCATTCTCTTCCACTCTGCCTCACTCGCTTAGCGAGCAAACACACGCTACAGCGAGCTTAGCAGGCTACTGCTACTGCTTGTTGCAACATGGTTCTATGTTCAGTCATTCTCAATTGTGGTGAACAGTCTCAAGCCATCATTTATGTTCTTACCATTCCATCTTTTAGAATCTCGGCATAATTGATCCTAAACCAACCTGGACATCTAGGGATTGTTGAGGAAATACTTTTGGAGGTAACATTAGAAGTTAAGTGCAAACAAGAAACTGGAACGAGTAAACCCGTCCTAATAGAAATCAATTATTAAACTGAGATCACTAGGATTTAGCCGTAATTAGTTTAACAAATTCGAATCCATATTATCCGTATCCACACCCGAGATAGCACCTTAAGTTCAGACCACCCCTATGGCTCCTAGTTAGAAACCCAGGGTAGTGAATCAAATAGATATCCTTGACATAGAAATTTCAAATCGAACTACCTAAGCTAGAAAAACCAAATAAGGACGCAAGTACATTCCAATACTTCTTCAAAGTCACCTTATTAGACTTCTCTCGAGGATGCCCTTAACTAGATTACTTCGACCTTTTAACTCGTGACAACAATCCTACCTCACTATTAAGAGACAAGTTTCATTTAGTACGACAATTAGGAATTAGCTTTTTAACTACACCAGTCTTTAGCAGTAGACCCATACATAAACTAGATCAACAGTTAGGAGTCCTTATAACATCATGGGAACCTTTTAGTCAAAATTCCTGGAACATTAACACTGAATAGTTTAGCAACCAAACCAATAATAGAACTTTGTCATATAAGTATAACCTTGACTCACATCAAAGTTGAGTTCTTCCTTAGCGATACCGTCACCTAAATAGGTTTATTAAGGACCGTTGAATTAAGTATCCATAAACTAGTAACCCATCACTCTGACCAGTTAATTACCTTGATAAGAATAGTGGAATCTTAGCACCATACCTTAATATTTTCTTATCGCAAAACCTATTAGGTGAACACTTAAGATAACCACCTCTAGATGTTATCAATAGGACAGGTGTCATACCCTAATTTTGCCCCAAGATATTTTTCACACTCTTGCATTTATTAGAAAAAAAGTCAACAAAGTCAACACTTTGACTAAAAAGTCAACCAAGTCAATTTTTAATTGAAAAAATCAATGTTGACACAAAAAACACATAGAATTATTTTTCTTGCATGATTTTGCATGGCATGATCATAAATGATGAATTTTTACCATTTTGGCCTTCCATTAATTTTTATTTCTTATTTATTATTTATTTTTAATTAGTTACTTGCATTGCAAGAAACCTTTTTATACACCAAATTTAAAATCCTTTTTCTTTCATTTTAATCCATAACCATGTTGCATAATCACATTTCATCATCATGCATTTTTATTTTTGCATATTTATTTTTATGTTATTATTTTATGTGTTATTTTTAATTTGTTATTTATTCCAAAAAAATCAAAAGAGGTACCAAAAAAATTCCAAGCATTAACACATCATCATTTCTATCATTAGCAACCTAGAAGGTTCTATTCCTCTCCACCTCACCAAATAGTACACAAAAATTCCACATTATCCATACAAAAAAAAATCACAAAAAATCAATCATTTGTACTATACCATTTCTACCCTCATTCTCATTGATTCTAACCTAATTCCAATCATATATAAACCTACACAAAACATCAGAGGCGCGGCCAAGAACCTTAGATCAGAAATCACCCAAAATTTCATGAACTTTTTCTCTCTTTTCTCAACATTCGAAATCCCTTGAAACCTCTTTCAAACTTCAAATTCTTGATCAAATAAGCTTCTAATAACTTCCAGTAGCACAAAACGACCATAAAACACAAGCTTCCTTCCAAAAATTTGCTTGAATTCAAACCTCAAAAACTCCAAAAAATGTGATAATGGAACTTAAACTTCCAGCCACCTTTTCAGTCATTTTTCAACACCATTCATCATCCAATGACACCATGAACCTTTTCCAATCAATAATCGTGCTTAATCTTGCTTAAATCGTGTTTTCCAAATTTTACACTCAAACTTTACCTCCATATATCTCGAGTTCGAGACACTTTCAGGAAAAATTAATGATGGATTCATGATCTACATGAAAAATCGAGCAAGATAGAGTTTCGTTTCGCGCGATTTGGTCAAGATTTGATGATCCATAAAATTGGCCGAACTCATGTTGTTGTTGTTCTTCATCGTGCTCTTCTCAAGGAAGAAGAAGACTCACGATGCACCCTCAGTTTGCCAGATCGTTCATCACGCGTTGGATCGTTTTTTTATATCGCGTCCGTTGGATCAACAGCTTAAGTCATGAGCGTTGGATCAATTAATGAGGAGATCTGACGTGCCACACCGCGCGTTCCACCGTACTCCTTACTTCCAGCGTAACACTGAATCTCTTTTTTATTGACTTTTTTTTCTTGCTGCAGACTTGCTATTCGCACCCCTGTTTGCATGCTATTTGCACCCCCTTTTTGACTTAATTTTTTAGCTTACTTGCAAAAGCACTTTTGGGAACTTTAGCTTATTTAAGCTTATTGTTCACATGTTTATGCTAAAATCATGTAAGTCACTTTTGACTACATTACAAACTTTTTTTCAACTTTTTTTCATAAGTGATTCTCAATTAAGTTGTTTTGTGCATAAGTGCTTATTTGGGATTTCATTAA
Source organism: Trifolium repens (assembly GCA_030408175.1). NCBI lineage: Eukaryota > Viridiplantae > Streptophyta > Magnoliopsida > Fabales > Fabaceae > Trifolium > Trifolium repens. The sequence continues at coordinate 33,396,210 of CP125838.1, read as the reverse complement.
GCTCTTTAGCTTATTTGACCCTAATTCTTGCACATCATTGATTTAAAAACAGTAGTCACTGTACACAAATCATTTCTAAGCTTTTTCAACTTATTTTCATAGGTGATTTTCATTTAAGTTGTCTTGGGAATAAGTGCTTATTTAGGTTTTCATTAAGCTCTTTAGCTTATTTGACCCTAATTTTTGCACAACATTATTTCAAATACAGTAGTTACTGTATATGAATTTTGTCTAACTTTCATAACTTATTTTCATAAGTCCTTTTTAACTTAAGTTGCTTTTAGCTTATTTAAATAAGTGCTTAAGTGATCCAAATTACTTCTCTAAGTACTTTTGGGTCATTTTCTCTTGTACAATATTTTGTTCAACTCTAATTAGCTTAGGTTAATCATGTTTGCTTATGCTTGGTTATTTATTTACCTTTACGCATATTTATTTAATTGTTCGCAACTTCATTTTGTACTATATTTAATTTATTGTTTCATACATGATTATTTAGTATTGCATACTTGCATTATTCATTTATATCATATTGATTCATGCATTTGCATTTATACTTTGCCTATTTTTGTGATTTATCTCATCATTATTATTATTTGTTTTTGCTATTCTGTCTGCTCTGTTTCTCTTGCTCTTTTCTTTTGGACTTTTGTTTTCATAATCAAAATAACAAAGATTTTCATAATAAATAATGAATGAAAAAGGGAGAATCTGGCAACTGCTTCTTTCTTCCCCGAGTTGTCTTGGTAGCCGGTCATCTGACTAGTTCACTCAAGCTGCTCTCATTCTAAAACCAGTATTAAAATTGACCAATCTTCGTCTTTCTTTCTGACTTTATTTTCTCAATAAATTTAATCAAACTCTTTGCAATAATTAATGGGTGAAAAAGGGAGAATCTGGCCGCTGCTTCTTTCTTCCCTGAGTTGTCTTGGTAGCCGGTCCTCTGATTAGTTCACTCAAGCTGCTCTCATTCTAAAATGAACATTAAAACCAACCAACACTCGTCTTTTCTTTTAGACACTATTTCTGAATAAACTTAACCAAAGGTTTTTGTAACAAATCAATGAATGAAAAAGGGAGAATCTGGCCGCTGCTTCTTTCTTCCCCGGGTTGTCTCGGTAGCCGGTCATCTGACTAGTTTACTCGAGCTGCTCTCATTCCAAAAACAAGCGTTAAAAGTTAACCCTTACACACTTAAACTTCTTTTCAGAAAACATGGATATACGCTTTATCCATTCCTCTGACACATACACAGCTTAAGCCTCCAAGTGGAGCATACAAGCGTCGTTGTATCAGCGGAATGCGAATTAAGCCACATCCGTTAATCAAACTTTCTTTTTAACAATGGATACGCGTTTTATCTATTCCTCTGATACACACACAGCTTAAGCCTCTAAGTTGAGCATACAAGCGTCGTTGTATCAGTGGAATACGAAATAAACGATACCCATTTAAAATCAACCAACCACACAAACATTTTTTACCAGAACTACGTGAGTTTTGAGTTTCCCATTGCACCGGGGAATACGTAGGAGCGGGCTCCTACAACCGTCAAACTCAACTAATAAAAACCCTTATTTTCTTTTAATTTATTTTGGAAACGAAGTAGAGATTAGATAAGATAAAAGGCAATTTAATTCAAACCTACGCAAACAAACCCCAAACCACCTAAACGGTTCCCATCGAGTACGATGGATGCGAGGGGTGCTAACACCTTCCTCTCGCATAACCAACTCCCGAACCTAAACCCAGGTTTTAGCGATATTTTCCTTTCCCCCCACGGGATAAATAAACGTCGATGGCGACTTCATTGTATGAAAAATGGAAGTGATTCTCCAGCCCGCTACAGCTGGCGACTTCACTGGGGACTCTTGAGAGTTAAGCCCAGTTTAGTTGGTTTGTTCGTTTGTTTGCTTTTTCAGGTTTGCAATATCTTGCCTTATCTTTTATTTTTATGTCAATTATATCTGCTTGGATTGGCTGTTTCTCTTCTTCTACTCCTTCTTTTATTTTTCTTTTGCCCTTGTGGCGTGGTTACTGTGAGAAGCTCTACACCCGAGCTTGAGAAAAGCTTAGGCTAAGCTAGAGGTCTTTATGTTGGGTAACCGGTCCGCTGACTAGTGACTCCGGCATAATCACCTCGCCTAGAGTAGATCCTCTTGGAGATGTCAGGACATCGGTCTGCTGACTAGTGTCTCTGATGTTTTCTCGTTGGGTCCATGACTCTAGGGACCTTTTATTATCCGGTCTAGAACCAAACCTGTTGTTAGGGACCTCTGTTTAGAACCCGTGTCAAGGTTGCTCAACGACCTTACCTAGAGGAGATTTCCTTTTGGACGCGTTTGTCGTGAGCTCCGCAATAGCGACATCGTTTCCAAAGGGGCAATCCGTGATTTTAGGCACTTTATCAACCTTAGAACAACATGTGAGAGGGATGGGTTACAGGTAACTTTGAGCCTTCCAACCTCAGAAATGATGTTCAAACCTATGCTTCATTGTGACAGAATCTGCTACAAAAGTGCATTCATGCATCCATGCACTCATGCATTCATTCATAAAAAAATCATGACAAAATATTTTTGCATAACATTTGCATAAAAAAATAAATTGATAAAGCATAAAAGACTTTTACATGCATTTGCATTCATACAAAATTCATTATCTCATCCTCACCCGTTCACATCAACAGAGTCATATCCCTGACACCGACACCGGACTCAAAGCATTTCGAGGAAATCATGGAAAATATGCAGAAGCAGATTGATGCCTTGAGAGGCGATGTGGACCAAGTGACCGACAAGTTGGACCGTGTTTTGGAAATGCTAGCTAGTCTTGGCTTGCCTTCACATCAAGTTATAAGAGTGGATGATGCAACAGTAGGGGCAAAGTTTTCAATTGACCCCTCATTGTCAAAGGTGGTATGGCCTTCATGCGGCTCATCTTCCGGATATACTTCTGCAGTTACTCAAGACACCCAAGAGCCAAGGACCACCAACAATGAATTTCTGATTGGCCAGCCAAGAACTCATCAGGTCCAACCCAGGTTTGCTATGCCTCGAAGTCCCGAGGATCACATGAATGCTCATCAAGGTGATAACTCTAAGGGAAAGTCTGTTGTATCCCCGAGTGAGGAGACTCGCCAAAAGTTCAAGGCAATAGAGGACAAGCTAAGGATGATGGAATCATTCTTGCCCAACAATGTCAGCCCACCTCACTCTCACTCTCACTCAACGGTGTTTGCTCGCACCCCATGCTCTAAGCATCCATACCTAGCAGTGACACAACATCAGCAACCTCAGGGGTACTCTTTCCAAGTGTCTGTGAATCCTGTGCCACCGACTCAGCAGAGAGTTAAAAGGGTCTGTGATTTGATTCCTGTACCGTACGAAGAGTTGCTTCCCTATTTGGTAAACAATGGGATGGTGGTGCCAATAGCTTCATTACCAAGGAATCCACCTTTCCCTGCTTGGTATGACCCTAAGGCCAAATGTGCATACCATGCTGACGCCGAAGGTCACTCTACAGACAATTGTAGGGCATTCAAAAACAAGGTTCAAGAGCTTATTGATAAGAAATTGTTGAGTTTCAAAGAGGGAGAGCCCAACTGTGAAAGATAATCCATTGCCCGGTCATGTAGATCCTTATGAGGATGTTAGTTGAAGAGTTCAAGGATTGAATCAAGCCATGAAACTATCTTTAGGCTGTCCTATTTTAATTTCCTTGTTTGTTAAGTTTCATTAGCATTTAAACTTTGATTGTTTGCAATAGTAATCTTAATGAAATAATAATGCATGTTTTGAATCCATTCTTTCATGTCCATTCACTTTTCTCTCTTCTACTTCACAAAAGCAAAAAATGTATGTTAATACGCCTCATTTCATTTCTTTCTTTATCATTTCTGTTTGAACAAAGATTGGAGAGAGGATGATGAAAAACAAATAACCAAGTTGCTACAGTATGCTTTCGAATAAAACGTTGCTGATGATGTAAGGCATTGTTTCAAATCCCCAAACACCGGAGAAATAAGGAAGATAATCCGTAGTCAACCCCTTTGTGCCTAGAAGTTGGCATTTCTTTCTATACGAAAAAAACCCGCTATATTAACCCGGGGCAGGGTATTGTTCAATTAATTCGACCATGCGTTGGAGTTTCAAGAGAAAAAAATTAAAAAAAATCAATAAGGTGTTCCTCATCACTCATTACCAAGGCAGTCACAATTCGCCAAACAAAATACAAAAAAAAAAAAAAAAAAAAAAAAAGAGAGAAAGAAAAGCCCGCTAAGTCAAAATCTTAAAATGGCTTAGGCAAAAATTAGGGTATCCCGCTAGACTAAAAATGCAAAAGAATAGTCTAGGCAAAAGTTAGGGATTGAAAAAAACTGAGAAAAAAATGCAAAAAGCAAAAGTCACCAAGATTCACGACAAAATAAAATCGTGTGACCAAAACAAAAGCCAATGTGACTGTCACACAAAAAAGGGAACACAACCTCGGCCCCCGAGCCATCATATTCTCACCATCAAAATTCAAAAAAAATCTCTTGGGACTTGAATTCATGAGTTGAGTTAGTTGAACATAGGGCTGAAGATCATCACGAAGAATGGGATGGGTTAAAATCAGACTTTGAGCCTTATATCCTTTTGTTCATGAACCGTGAACCAGGCCACGTTATAACCCCCAAAAGACCTAATTGAAGCAAGGTTTAGCTTGAAAGCATACGGTAGCAAGGTTGCGTTAACCTGACTCACAAAAATCTTTTGTTAAATTCATACTCCCACACTTTCTTCCACAATATACATTCATTGTACATAAATACCATCTCAACTTCAATTTCAAAACTTGCATTAAAACTGTATTAGAATTACTATTCCAAACAAACAGGTTTATCTGCAAGTCTATACTTGACAATAAGGAAGTTCCAACTCTGAGCTGTTACCGAGCAATCAAGAAGAACCTTGGACTAATCTGGGGCAGCTATCTCAAGACTTCATTTAACCATGGGGCACATTCCCTAGTAAGGTCATTCAGCATAGACAAAGTGTCCTAAGATCGCATCATGGAAAGCGGTATCGAAACCCAGATTTCAAGGACATAATAAATCAGTTCAAGATACTCTTGATTAGGGGCAAACCACCTTGGGGTTCTGCCAATCAGAAGCAAACTCTGATGACTAGGGGCAGATCACATGAGGATCCTGTTGGCCCAGCCAATCATGTTTCAGGATGGTTCAATCTAGGGGCATACCTCTAGGAGAGGGAGAACCAATATCAGTAAGTTGGCCAAAAGTCAAGGCAAAGCACTTCAAATGCCCAACAGACTGGGGCAAGATAAGATACACAGGGACAGGTTCTCCCTATACCTTCAAACTACTCAAGCAAAGACTGGTAGACGTCTGCAACCATTAAGTCCGGAGCTGGTGTCGAGGATCAACATCAACCATCATTCCACAAAAAGCCTTGATACCCGAAATACTCCCACCCTCCATAGGGGCATCAGTCATCGTCATGCATTAGTCATGTCATTTCATTCATGCAAATAAGCGTCATGCATTAGTCATGTCATTTCATTCATGTAAATCATTAGCATGCATTGATCACGTCATTTCATTCAAGCATAAGGTATGCCCCATACCACAAGACCAATGACTCAGAAAAAACCAAATAGCCAAATCAAACATCCACAATCAAGAACCCAACCTTTCAAAGTCCAATCATTATTGGCACACCTTCAAAGTCCAATCATTATTGGCACAAAGTCAAAGTCCAATGATTATTGGCACAAAGTCAAAGTCCAATCATTATTGGCACCCACTCAAAGTCCAATCATTATTGACATACCCTTAAAGTCCAATCATTATTGGCATCCACTCAAAATCCAATATTCAATGGAACCCAAATAAAACCCAGTGATCATTAACACCCATGTTGAAACCCGATTTCCAATAGCACACAGTCATTTCATGTCATCATTAATCATGCATTTCATTTCATGCATAAATGATCATGGCAAGCATGCATAAATAAAAGCAAGTTCAAAGATCCCTATTCAAGGAATAGCAGAGTTTGGTCACTTGTCAAAAGAGGCAGCTTGACTTTCTCCAACAAATTGGTTGGGGCATTATTCTCTCAGCAGAATCAGTTGAAAGGTCTCCTCCCGAGTGAATTGCAAATTTTCTGGAAAATTTTTTTCTACAGGATAACCACAGCAGTTTGCATAGGCAAATCTACAACAACTTCAGATTGACCTTCAGTGAGAGCGGCTGGATAGAATCTACTCAACTTCAGATTGACCTTCAGTGAGAGCGGCTGGATATAATCTACTCAACTTCAGATTGACCTTCAGTGAGAGCGGCTGGATAAAATCTCCTCAACTTCAGATTGACCTTCAGTGAGAGCGGCTGGATAGAATCTACTCAACTTCAGATTGACCTTCAGTGAGAGCGGCTGGATATAATCTACTCAACTTCAGATTGACCTTCAGTGAGAGCGGTTGGATAAAATCTCCTCAACTTCAGATTGACCTTCAGTGAGAGCGGCTGGATAGAATCTACTCAACTTCAGATTGACCTTCAGTGAGAGCGGCTGGATATAATCTACTCAACTTCAGATTGACCTTCAGTGAGAGCGGCTGGATAAAATCTCCTCAACTTCAGATTGACCTTCAGTGAGAGCGGCTGGATAGAATCTACTCAACTTCAGATTGACCTTCAGTGAGAGCGGCTGGATATAATCTACTCAACTTCAGATTGACCTTCAGTGAGAGCGGCTGGATAAGATCTCCTCAACTTCAGATGGACCTTCAGTGAGAGCGGCTGGATAAAATCTCCTCAACTTCAGATTGACCTTCAGTGAGAGCGGCTGGATAGAATCTACTCAACTTCAGATGGACCTTCAGTGAGAGCGGCTGGATATAATCTACTCAACTTCAGATTGACCTTCAGTGAGAGCGGCTGGATAGAATCTACTCAACTTCAGATGGACCTTCAGTGAGAGCGGCTGGATAAAATCTCCTCAACTTCAGATTGACCTTCAGTGAGAGCGGCTGGATATAATCTACTCAACTTCAGATTGACCTTCAGTGAGAGCGGCTGGATAAGATCTCCTCAACTTCAGATGGACCTTCAGTGAGAGCGGCTGGATAAAATCTCCTCAACTTCAGATTGACCTTCAGTGAGAGCGACTGGATAGAATCTACTCAACATCAGATTGACCTTCAGTGAGAGCGGCTGGATAAGATCTACTCAACTTCACCAAGTTTTTCAGCATAGATGGCTGGTTAAGGTTGGTGTCATTCATCTTACTTTCAAGTTTGTCTGGTTCCACAAAAGGAACGACAACAGGTGTATTCGATCCATTTATCTTACCACCATTCACTTCCTAGCAAAATTAGGGCATTCTATATTTAATTATCTTCCACCAAAAGAATACGAATACCAGGGTTATTCGCATTCTTATGGTTTAAGCTAATTAAATAGGGGCAGCTGTCATACCCTAATTTTGCCCCATGATATTTTTCACACTCTTGCATTTATTAGAAAAAAAGTCAACAAAGTCAACACTTTGACTAAAAAGTCAACCAAGTCAATTTTTAATTGAAAAAATCAATGTTGACACAAAAAACACATAGAATTATTTTTCTTGCATGATTTTGCATGACATGATCATAAATGATGAATTTTTACCATTTTGCCATTCCATTAATTTTTATTTCTTATTTATTATTTATTTTTAATTAGTTACTTGCATTGCAAGAAACCTTTTTATACACCAAATTTAAAATCCTTTTTCTTTCATTTTAATCCATAACCATGTTGCATAATCACATTTCATCATCATGCATTTTTATTTTTGCATATTTATTTTTTTATGTTATTATTTTATGTGTTATTTTTAATTTGTTATTTATTCCAAAAAAATCAAAAGAGGTACCAAAAAAATTCCAAGCATTAACACATCATCATTTCTATCATTAGCAACCTAGAAGGTTCTATTCCTCTCCACCTCACCAAATAGTACACAAAAATTCCACATTATCCATACAAAAAAAAAATCACAAAAAATCAATCATTTGTACTATACCATTTCTACCCTCATTCTCATTGATTCTAACCTAATTCCAATCATATATAAACCTACACAAAACATCAGAGGCGCGGCCAAGAACCTTAGATCAGAAATCACCCAAAATTTCATGAACTTTTTCTCTCTTTTCTCAACATTCGAAATCCCTTGAAACCTCTTTCAAACTTCAAATTCTTGATCAAATAAGCTTCTAATAACTTCCAGTAGCACAAAACGACCATAAAACACAAGCTTCCTTCCAAAAATTTGCTTGAATTCAAACCTCAAAAACTCCAAAAAATGTGATAATGGAACTTAAACTTCCAGCCACCTTTTCAGTCATTTTTCAACACCATTCATCATAAAATGACACCATGAACCTTTTCCAATCAATAATTGTGCTTAATCTTGCTTAAATCGTGTTTTCCAAATTTTACACTCAAACTTTACCTCCATATATCTCGAGTTCGAGACACTTTCAGGAAAAATTAATGATGGATTCATGATCTACATGAAAAATCGAGCAAGATAGAGATTCGTTTCGCGCGATTTGGTCAAGATTTGATGATCCATAAAATTGGCCGAACTCATGTTGTTGTTGTTCTTCATCGTGCTCTTCTCAAGGAAGAAGAAGACTCACGATGCACCCTCAGTTTGCCAGATCGTTCATCACGCGTTGGATCGTTTGTTTATATCGCGTCCGTTGGATCAACAGCTTAAGTCATGAGCGTTGGATCAATTAATGAGGAGATCTGACGTGCCACAACGCGCGTTCCACCGTACTCCTTACTTCCAGCGTAACACTGAATCTCTTTTTTATTGACTTTTTTTTCTTTCTGCAGACTTGCTATTCGCACCCCTGTTTGCATGATATTTGCACCCCCTTTTTGACTTAATTTTTTAGCTTACTTGCAAAAGCACTTTTGGGAACTTTAGCTTATTTAAGCTTATTGTTCACATGTTTATGCTAAAATCATGTAAGTCACTTTTGACTACATTACAAACTTTTTTTCAACTTTTTTTCATAAGTGATTCTCAATTAAGTTGTTTTGTGCATAAGTGCTTATTTGGGATTTCATTAAGCTCTTTAGCTTATTTGACCCTAATTCTTGCACATCATTGATTTAAAAACAGTAGTCACTGTACACAAATCATTTCTAAGCTTTTTCAACTTATTTTCATAGGTGATTTTCATTTAAGTTGTCTTGGGAATAAGTGCTTATTTAGGTTTTCATTAAGCTCTTTAGCTTATTTGACCCTAATTTTTGCACAACATTATTTCAAATACAGTAGTTACTGTATATGAATTTTGTCTAACTTTCATAACTTATTTTCATAAGTCCTTTTTAACTTAAGTTGCTTTTAGCTTATTTAAATAAGTGCTTAAGTGATCCAAATTACTTCTCTAAGTACTTTTGGGTCATTTTCTCTTGTACAATATTTTGTTCAACTCTAATTAGCTTAGGTTAATCATGTTTGCTTATGCTTGGTTATTTATTTACCTTTACGCATATTTATTTAATTGTTCGCAACTTCATTTTGTACTATATTTAATTTATTGTTTCATACATGATTATTTAGTATTGCATACTTGCATTATTCATTTATATCATATTGATTCATGCATTTGCATTTATACTTTGCCTATTTTTGTGATTTATCTCATCATTATTATTACTTGTTTTTGCTATTCTGTCTGCTCTGTTTCTCTTGCTCTTTTCTTTTGGACTTTTGTTTTCATAATCAAAATAACAAAGATTTTCATAATAAATAATGAATGAAAAAGGGAGAATCTGGCAACTGCTTCTTTCTTCCCCGAGTTGTCTTGGTAGCCGGTCATCTGACTAGTTCACTCAAGCTGCTCTCATTCTAAAACCAGTATTAAAATTGACCAATCTTCGTCTTTCTTTCTGACTTTATTTTCTCAATAAATTTAATCAAACTCTTTGCAATAATTAATGGGTGAAAAAGGGAGAATCTGGCCGCTGCTTCTTTCTTCCCTGAGTTGTCTTGGTAGCCGGTCCTCTGATTAGTTCACTCAAGCTGCTCTCATTCTAAAATGAACATTAAAACCAACCAACACTCGTCTTTTCTTTTAGACACTATTTCTGAATAAACTTAACCAAAGGTTTTTGTAACAAATCAATGAATGAAAAAGGGAGAATCTGGCCGCTGCTTCTTTCTTCCCCGGGTTGTCTCGGTAGCCGGTCATCTGACTAGTTTACTCGAGCTGCTCTCATTCCAAAAACAAGCGTTAAAAGTTAACCCTTACGCACTTAAACTTCTTTTCAGAAAACATGGATATACGCTTTATCCATTCCTCTGACACATACACAGCTTAAGCCTCCAAGTGGAGCATACAAGCGTCGTTGTATCAGCGGAATGCGAATTAAGCCACATCCGTTAATCAAACTTTCTTTTTAACAATGGATACGCGTTTTATCTATTCCTCTGATACACACACAGCTTAAGCCTCTAAGTTGAGCATACAAGCGTCGTTGTATCAGTGGAATACGAAATAAACGATACCCATTTAAAATCAACCAACCACACAAACATTTTTTACCAGAACTACGTGAGTTTTGAGTTTCCCATTGCACCGGGGAATACGTAGGAGCGGGCTCCTACAACCGTCAAACTCAACTAATAAAAACCCTTATTTTCTTTTAATTTATTTTGGAAACGAAGTAGAGATTAGATAAGATAAAAGGCAATTTAATTCAAACCTACGCAAACAAACCCCAAACCACCTAAACGGTTCCCATCGAGTACGATGGATGCGAGGGGTGCTAACACCTTCCTCTCGCATAACCAACTCCCGAACCTAAACCCAGGTTTTAGCGATATTTTCCTTTCCCCCCACGGGATAAATAAACGTCGATGGCGACTTCATTGTATGAAAAATGGAAGTGATTCTCCAGCCCGCTACAACAGGTCCATCGCTCCATACCGGAAATTACACCGAACCATCATAGGCTAAATTTTGATTAGTAATAGCAATTGAGAGTTACCTTTAGCACAATCAGTCACCAAAGCCAATCCGTAGTTGCCTGGCCATTAGATAGTTTAGAGAACGATGATTCAGATTAATACCATTTTGACTTTAACCAAACGAAACTCACACATATGACCACCCAACTAGAAAATAGCAGGATCAGTAACCGTGCTCTTGAGAGTTGCCCATCAATTAAATTTGGATTAGTAAATCAGCATTATAGATCAACTGGCTACCCAGTTCTAGGATTAGAAATAATCAGCCACATTTTGTCAACTACCTTAATACCAGTCGTTGTAGGGCGTAACTTAATAAGGGATACTATTAGTGACACAATCACATATACCGATCTATTAGGTGTAGACTAGTTAACCAGAGACAACCAATTAAGTTTAACTTTAGCTTAAGCTAGCCGACGACACTTCCACATGTTCAGACCTGTCAGCCGAGAGACTATTAGAATCAGTTAAATCTTCATATGTAAGCACTGTCAGCGAGGACTCGAGTGAAAACCTAGTAGTCCTTACTGTTGAGGCAAAATCTCAATTTGATGTTTTAAAGATAACAAACATCTTAATTATATTTTAAGAGAAATTCTGATCATATTGTTATCTAACAAGTGCTCTTGAGTGTTTTAATCAAGCCAGGATTAATCAAGCTTTTCATATCATTATTTAATCAATTTCGTTTAAAGAACAAAAGCTGCAAGAATGTTCCAAGAACATTCTCTGTGTTTCGCTCAAGAACAAACTTCAAAGACAAAGTACTTATTTTTCTAAGTCAATTATGTTCAAGACAAATGAGCACTTTTCTCTTGGTATTAACTCACAAGATCACAACAACATTCATGACAAAATAGGCAAGGAATATTTGGAATGAAATGTGTGACTTTCCCTTTTGGACAAGTTTTAAAGAACAAGCATGTGCTCTTGATTCTTAATGCAAGACAATGAAGTTATGCTGTCCAAAACCATTGAAGACAGGAGATTCACATACCTATGAGGTTATGCCAACTCATTTGCAACTAAAAGATAGCATGTCCTTTTGTTGATCATTTTATGAACATTCTCCAATGTTCATGATCACTTTTATGACAAGAAGTATCACACAAGGACAACATGAATAGTGCTTAAAAGGACAATACAGCTGTGTTTCTGATACCTCACAGCTATCTATCAAGATAAGGATCAAAGCTTCTTTGAAGAATCAAAGTTCATGTCCGCCCAGAATGGAGAACGTTCTCAGAACGTTATAGAAGAATGATGTTCTTGTCAAGTCTACTATCTAGCCCAAGAACAGCTGGATAAACGCATGCTAAAGATGTCTAACGGCAACCCTTGGAGAATGTAGTAAGAAAGGACACTTTACAGCTCACTGCAAGCTCATTTCCACGCTCCTTTGAAAGAATCATATGAAACCGGCTCAAGAACATTCCCAGATCATTCTTTTAGTTTGAATGCTTAACAACAACAACTAATGAGCTGTCATTTTTGAACAAGTATCTGTTACAAACGGACATATTTCGTCACCAAGCTTCAAGTACAAGCCTCTGCTATAAATAGAGCCCTTTGGTGACCTTTGAAGAACACGAGCTTTCATAACAAATTGATCATCACTTGTTTTTATCATACAAGCAATCTTAAAGCTCTCTTTTGATCTCTTTCACTCCAGATCTGTAATTCAATACTAGGATTAGTATATACACTGAGTGTTTGAGAGTTTCTACTTTTCTCTAAGCTTCTCACGTGGTGAGTTTTGTAAAAGCTTAGAACAAATCTATCATCTTTGTAAAAGGTTTTACTCAAGTCAATAGGGCTGTATTGTTTGAGTGGTATACCTTTACTAGCCTGGAGGGCTGGGGTATCTTTAAGCTTGTAGGGCTTAAAGGATTTTATTGATCTTGGGTATAAGATCAAAGGAAGAAATTGTAACTTGAGATCGGTAGCATCTTATAGTGGAAAAACTCACTGGAGCGTGAGGATTGGACGTAACCCATTGTTAAAGGGGTGAACCAGTATAAAACTGCTTGTTGTTTCTCTATTAAATTTTAATAGGTAATTTTTAAAGGTTCACAATTCAAACCCCCCTTTCTTGTGAAAAACTATGCTACTTCAATTGGCATCAGAGCTCTGCCTCTAAGGTTGAGCATCTAACAAGTGCTAGAGGAAAAGATCTAGGAAGGAAGTATGACTAAAGGCGCAAAGTTTATCTCTGAAGGAGGATCCTCAAATAGACCACCTCTATTTGAAGGAGATGATTATTACTACTGGAAGGATAAAATGGAACTATTTCTTAGATCACAAGATAACAACATGTGGTCAGTTATTGAAATAGGTGAATACGTACCTTTGGCGAAAGATACAACTACACCAAAGACACAAGGAGAATGGTCAACACAAGAAGCTGATAGAGTACTCCTAAATACCAAAGCAAAACTGTTCATTAAAAGTGCAATGAGCAGAGAAGAGTATGATAGAATCATGCAATGCAAAACGGCAAAAGAAATGTGGGAAACTCTCGAGATCCATCATGAAGGAACAAGTCGTGTAAAAGAAACAAGGATTGATATTGGTGTAAGAAAATTTGAGCTATTTGAGATGCAAGAAGATGAATCAATAGATCAAATGTATGGAAGATTCACTATCATCATCAATGAGCTAAACTCTTTGGGGAAGACATACACAACACATGAAAAAATAAGGAAACTCCTTAGATGTCTAACAAAGAGTTGGAGACACATAGTAACTGCAATTACAGAGTCAAAGGATCTTTCACAAATGAAGCTTGAAGATCTAATTGGATCATTAAAAGCTCATGAATCAATCCTCCAAGAAGACAAACCTGTCAAAAAGAAGATGATCGCATTAGACTCTCAAACCAGAGAACATTCTCAGAATGTTGAAAATAACTTTGAGAATGATGAAACACTTCAAGAAGATGACAATGAGGAAATGGCGTTTCTATCAAGAAGAATCCAAAGGTTGATGCAAAGGAGAAACCAACTTAAAAAGACGTTTCAACCAAAAAGAAATGGACCCAAAGAAACAGACATTAGCAAAGTCAAATGCTATGGATGTGATCAATTTGGGCATTACAAAAATGAATGTCCAAATCAAAAGAAACCCTTCTTCAAAAAGAAATCTATGATGGCTAGCTGGGATGAAAGTGATGAAGAATCAGAAGAAGAAAAAGAGGAGCAACAAGCAAATGTATGTCTAATGACACACTCCATCAATGAAGAGGTAAACACCGAACCTTGCTCTTCTTGTCATAAAACTGAACATATGTTTGATAACTTATTATATGATACTCAATTGCTAAAACAAAAAAATGGTAAACTTAGGGATGAAGTTACCAAGGCAAATGAAGAAAGAGATGAGTATAAAGCACAGAACATCATATTACATAAGATGCTCGAAAATATGCAAAATACTTACAAAGATATGTCAAAACAAATTGTTGAGATTAGGAAAAATCAGAATATTCTGGAATGTTCCAAACTGAAGGAAGAAAATGTTTTACTAAAAAGTAAAGTTTCTGAGTTAGAAAATGATTTAAGAAAATTCTTTACCTCTACAAAAACTTTTGATAATATCTTGGGATCACAATTTGGAATGTTTGATAAAGCCGGTCTTGGATATAGACCATTTCAAAAAATGAAACTATATGAAAACTTTTTCCTTCCTCAGAAACAAAAGAAAATTCAAAAATACAAATGTACCTTCTGTCATAAGGAAGGACATCTTGAAAGATTTTGTTTTAAAAAAAGGGATAGAAAACAATCTCTACTTCACAAAGAACATTCTCAGAATAATCTCAGAAAGAAGGTTTATAAACCTCCTCATAGAAGAATACAGCAGAATGTTACAAATAAGCATGCTAGAGTAAATTTCACTAACCTTCAAGGACCCAAGAATCTGTGGGTACCTAAAATATTATTAAAATCAAATGTAGGAATGTCTTCTAGCAGTCAAGAGAAAGCCATGGTACTTGGACAGTGGTTGCTCAAGACATATGACGGGAGATAGAAAAAACTTTCTTACATTTGAAGAAAAAGAAGTGGATCTGTTACTTTTGGAAATAATGAAAAAGCTCAAATCAAAGGTAAAGGAACCATTGGTAAGGTTGGTTCTACCAAGATTGAAAATGTTCATTATGTGGAAGGACTTGAACATAACTTAATAAGCATAAGTCAATTATGTGACAATGACTTTGAAGTTATATTCAAAACTAACACATGTGAAATTAAGCAATCTTCATGTGAAACAATTTTATTTATTGGATCAAGGATCAAAAATGTTTATGTAGTATATTTAGATGAACTACCTATTGAATCATGTTTTGTTTCTCTTGAAAAAGATAAATGGACATGGCATAAAAGGGTTGGTCATGTAAGTATGAAAACTATGTCAAAACTTTCAAAACTTGATCTAGTAAATGGATTGCCCAAGATAAGTTTTGATCTAGACAAAGTATGTGAATCATGCACAAGAGGAAAACAAGTGAAAAGTAGCTTTAAACCTAAAAAATTTATTTCAACTAACAAACCTCTTGAAATGCTTCACATTGACTTATTTGGACCGGTCAAAACTACAAGTCTTGGTGGTAAGAATTATGGCTTTGTCATTGTTGATGATTTCTCTAGGTTCACTTGGGTGCTTTTTCTAAAAAATAAAGATGATGCTTTTGAAGCTTTCAAAACCTTTTGTTTAAAAGTTCAAAATGAGAAAAGTTCAAATATTGTGTCCATAAGAAGTGATCATGGAGGAGAATTTGAAAACTCTCTCTTTGAAAATTTTCTTGACAATAATGGAATATCTCATAATTTTTCTTGTCCAAGAACACCTCAACAAAATGGGGTTGTGGAAAGGAAAAATAGAACTTTACAAGAAATGGCAAGAACTATGATAAATGAATCAAATGTTGAAAAATATTTTTGGGCTGAAGCCATAAATACTTCTTGCTATATCTTGAATAGAGTCACCATCAGAAAAATTTTAAACAAAACACCCTATGAACTTTGGAAAGGAAGAAAGCCAAACATTTCTTATTTTCACATATTTGGTTGTTTTTGCTATATCTTAAATATCAAAGACAACCTAGGCAAGTTTGATTCAAAGTCAGATAAGGGAATCTTCTTAGGATATTCTCTAACATCAAAGGCTTATAGAATCTATAACTTAAGAACTCAAACCTTGGAAGAAAGTATGCATGTGAAATTTGATGAGTTTGAAGATCAACCAAACATAATAGAAGATGAGGAAGACGAACTCATAATAAATCAAAATCTTGAACCCAACCAAGAATCAACTCCTCAAATACTTCCAAGAACTTGGAAAACTGTTACTAATCATCCACCTGAACAAATCATTGGAAACACAGAAGATGGAATAAGAACTAAAAGATCACTACAGATCATAGAGAACAATCTGGGACTGATCTCTCAGTTGGAACCCAGAACTATAGATGAAGCTATTGTAGATGAATCTTGGATAGAAGCTATGAAAGAGGAACTATCACAATTTGAAAGGAATGAAGTATGGAATTTGGTACCACTGCCAAAGGATCATTCAATCATTGGCACTAGATGGGTGTTTAGAAACAAGTTGGACGAAGATGGTAAAGTAATTAGAAACAAAGCTAGGCTAGTAGCTCAAGGTTACAACCAACAAGAAGGAATTGATTATGATGAAACATTTGCTCCTGTAGCCAGGTTAGAAGCTATTAGAATTTTGCTTGCATATGCATCTCATAAATGCATAAAACTTTTTCAAATGGATGTCAAAAGTGCATTTTTGAATGGATTTTTAAATGAGGAAGTTTATGTTCACCAACCACCTGGTTTCATTGATCAAAACAAATCAAAACATGTTTTCAAACTTACCAAAGCTCTTTATGGACTGAAACAAGCTCCAAGAGCTTGGTATGAAAGGTTGAGTACCTTTTTACTTGAAAATGATTTTTCTAGAGGAAAAATTGACACCGCACTTTTTAGAAAAACTCATAAGCATGATTTACTTATTGTCCAAGTATATGTTGATGATATTATTTTTGGTGCTACTAATGAGAAAATGTGTGAAGAATTTTCTAACCTTATGCAAAGTGAGTTTGAAATGAGCATGATGGGAGAACTTAGATTTTTTCTTGGCTTACAAATCAAGCAACTAGAAGATGGTATTTTTATTTGTCAAGAAAAATACATCAAAGATCTTCTCAAAAAATATAAGATGAATGAAGCAAAGATCATGTCAACTCCTATGCACCCATCAACTAGTTTGGACAAAGATGAAAGTGGCAAAAATGTGTCAGAAAAAGAATTTAGAGGAATGATTGGATCACTTCTCTACTTGACTGCAAGTAGACCTGACATTGTCTTCTCAGTAGGACTATGTGCTAGATTTCAATCATCTCCAAAGGAATCACATTTAGTTGCTGTAAAAAGAATTTTTAGATATTTAGTTGGAACACAAAATGTTGGCTTGTGGTACAAGAAAGGAACACATTTTGATCTACAAGCATATTGTGATGCTGATTACGCTGGAGATAAAATTGAAAGGAAAAGCACAAGTGGAGCATGTCAATTCCTTGGTGAAGCTCTTGTTAGTTGGTGTTGTAGAAAACAAAATACCATTGCACTTTCAACTACTGAAGCAGAATATGTCTCTGCATCAAACTGTTGTTCTCAAGTAATATGGATCAAAAACCAACTTGAAGACTTCTCTTTAAGGTACACAAATGTTCAAATTTTTTGTGATAATACCAATGCAATTAATCTATCAAAAAATCCCATTCAACATTCAAGATCTAAACACATTGAAATCAAACATCATTTTATTCGTGATCATGTTAACAAAAAGGATATTTCTTTGTTGTTTATTGATACTGAAAATCAGCTTGCTGATATTTTCACTAAGCCTTTGGTTGAGGATCGTTTTAATTTCATCAAAGAAAAATTGAAAATCATCAAAAATCCCAATCAAAATTGAATGTTATATTTTATGTTTGCCATAGAGAACCTCCTGAGAATAATCTTCTGTTTGATATATGTTTGAATGTTTGAATATATGTTTATGTTGTTTTCGTGTTCATTTTGGCTATTTGATTTATTTTTAAAAGTAGAAAAAATTAGGATTGGCTCTCCCTAATGTCTCTCAACGGTTACCTTCTCCCACTCTCATCACTCTCTCTCCAACTAACCACTCAACACAAGTACACAATTACTATTCCTAAGTACTCCTAAGCCTACTCTCTCACGTTTCCCCACGCCTAACTCTGATCATCAAATACTAACCTCCATCATCACAAATTTCTCAAACCGCTCTTCTTCTTCTCACATTTCTCAAACGAATTTTATCTTCACTCAACCATCCATGGCTCGAACCAAAGGAAGAGGCGCTAGAATTCGCACTTCATCGCCTACTCCATCTCCTCCTCCACACAATCCACCATCACCCCCAAAAAACACAAACACTGTTGAAAAATCCCCAACTCAGGAAAATCTGAACCAAAATGTTGTTGATGATTCTCCCATTTCAACCCAGAATCCCTCTACAACTCAAAATCCCCAATCTGAACCAGAAGACATTGAACCCATTTCAACCGTCTTTCCATCTTCCACCAGCCCAGAATCTTCTGAGAATGATCCCTCCGAACCTGAAATTGATATTCAACTCACCCAAAATCAACCCACTCACTCTGAAGGAATGGTAACCCCAAATCCTACCATGGTTGTTCCTAGCCAAGCTAATACACCACCCGTCATTGTCAGAAAATCTTGAACCAAATCCCAAACCAAATCTCGAGGTTCTTCTCAAATTAGACGATCGGCAAGGATTTTATCCGGAATTGGAACAGGGAGAAAGATCGTGAAGGACACCACTGTGCATGTCATCGATGATGATGAAATTGATTCTGAGAACACTCTCTCAGATCATCATGAAGAAACTCATGTTGTTAACCTGAACCCGTTACCTCATCAAAATCACTTCCACCAAAAACAAAATCAAAACCATCCCCTGCTCCTATCAAAAAATCTCATTCTGTTACAAAAACCCCCAAACCAAAAGCAAAAACAATGTCTGTCAACAAAAAGCCAAGAGCAAAAATGCTTGAAATTCCTCTCATTCACCCTGATGATGAAGAACGTTTCGAAACATTTTGGAAAGTGAAGCCAGTTGCTGCTGGTAGAATTTATGAGTTTGATGATCTAGCTAAAGGAGGAATTAATCTTTTGAAGTACACTGAACCTCTAGGGTGGACTAGCTTTTTCAAAATCAACGAGTCTATCTTTCCACTGCTTGTTCAAGCATTTTATTTCAATGCTAAGGTGGATTTGGCTAAAAGTGAGATAACCTCGTATATCAAAGGAATTGAAATTCAACTTGACCCAAATGTGATTGGAGATATACTAGGATTAAAGGCTGAAGGAGTGGAAGCTTATGGAGAAAATTGGTACACCGGCTTAGGTGTGAGCAAAGATGCCTTAATTTTGGAAATGTTCAATGAACAAGGGGCTCAAAGGGAAAAACCACCATCCTCAATGCTGAAGCAAGAATACAAGCTGCTGCACAATTTCTGTCAACATTGCATTTTCCCTAGGACGGGTAGTTTGGACAAAGTAACTGAAAATGATTTGCTCATCATGCATCACTTGTCTAAAGGAATCAAACTGAACCTTCCCTACATAATCATTCAGCACATGATTCATGTTGCTAACTCTGGAATAAAAAAGGTAACCCTGCCCTATGCAATGATTTTGACCAAAATTTTTAGGATTTTCAAAGTTGATGAAACAGATCAAAGAGTTGAAAACTCTTGTACTTCATTCAAGTTCAAAAACATTCATCACATGAAGATGAACCTGATCTCTGAAGACACTTCTGATTTGGGTAAAAGGAAGAGAGCTGAGTTTGAGAAAGAAGAAGGATTGAATATCCTTGCTGATGCACTAGGAGAGCAACCTGAGAACACTCTCCAGACTGGTAATAGTGCAGGAACAAATGTTGGAAACATCTCTGATTCAATTCCCTCTCACATCAGTACCTCTCTTCACTTTGGCACTCCATTCTCCCATGGATTTAGAGCCACTGCACCTCCAAGAGCTGGTAAGGAACTTCAAGGTTTTCTCTCTACTACCTCACCCCACAATAACACTCTCTTTTCACCACTCATGACTTCATCTCAAGGAAGTCTTGATACTTTCAAAAGTTCAGAATTTTTCAAAAACTTTGATGCAAATGTTCCACTCTTTCCACAATTTACTCAACCCATTTTTACTGCTGGTTCACTTCCATCACTACCCACTGCCTTTGGCACTCTTGATTCATTTTGTTCTTCTGCAAATGCTGCTGCTACTGATGCTATTAACACACATGTTGGTTTTGAACCAAATGTGAAACTTGCTGGAGAAGGTACCTCTGATCAGAGGCCTGCAAAGAGAACCAAAATGGAAAAGGATATGTCTAGAACAAAGAAAAATGTTGAAAGGATTCTTGATGGAATGACAATCCAAAATAACATGCTCATGCATCTCATGATTGAGCATCAAACTTTAAGGAATTGGTTGATTGCAAATGTTTGCCCTGCCATGAACATTCCTCCACCACCACTTAACCCTCCTCCACATATCCCAGAATTTCCACTACCACATGATGATGCTACCTCTTCTGATGACTCTAGCCCTACCGTGCCTAAGTGATCACCCTTTTTAATGCTGCCAAAAGGGGGATAATGTTCTGAGAGTAATTTAGGGGGAGTACTAGTCTTTTGGAAAAATGTTGTTGTTTGTTGCTTGCTGCTTGTTTAATTATGCTCATTTCCTAGTTAGAGGACTAGATATTTTGGGAAGTTCTTTTTGCTAATAGGAACTTTTCTTGCTATGTTTAAAATCTAAACTAGGTTTTTAATTTCCTTTGAGTCTTTTTGTATTAATCATGTTCCTTAAACCGTGTCTGGATTCTCACTTGATGAGCTTTATGATTAATGAAATGATGTTTGACTCAATTACGTGATTTCTCAATTCTTTATCTTTTAAATCTTGAATGCTTGAATTAAGGGGGAGTTTTGATAAGGTAAATCAAGAACATTTTCACAAAATCCTGTACTAAATTTATCTAAATCAGAATTACTTTAAAACATAATTCAAGAAGTTTGTCATCATCAAAAAGGGGGAGATTGTTGAGGCAAAATCCCAATTTGATGTTTTAAAGATAACAAACATCTTAATTATATTTTAAGAGAAATTCTGATCATATTGTTATCTAACAAGTGCTCTTGAGTGTTTTAATCAAGCCAGGATTAATCAAGCTTTTCATATCATTATTTAATCAATTTCGTTTAAAGAACAAAAGCTGCAAGAATGTTCCAAGAACATTCTCTGTGTTTCGCTCAAGAACAAACTTCAAAGACAAAGTACTTATTTTTCTAAGTCAATTATGTTCAAGACAAATGAGCACTTTTCTCTTGGTATTAACTCACCAGATCACAACAGCATTCATGACAAAATAGGCAAGGAATATTTGGAATGAAATGTGTGACTTTCCCTTTTGGACAAGTTTTAAAGAACAAGCATGTGCTCTTGATTCTTAATGCAAGACAATGAAGTTATGCTGTCCAAAACCATTGAAGACAGGAGAGTCATAGACCTATGAGGTTATGCCAACTCATTTGCAACTAAAAGATAGCATGTCCTTTTGTTGATCATTTTATGAACATTCTCCAATGTTCATGATCACTTTTATGACAAGAAGTACCACACAAGGACAACATGAATAGTGCTTAAAAGGACAATACAGCTGTGTTTCTGATACCTCACAGCTATCTATCAAGATAAGGATCAAAGCTTCTTTGAAGAATCAAAGTTCATGTCCGCCCAGAATGGAGAACGTTCTCAGAACGTTATAGAAGAATGATGTTCTTGTCAAGTCTACTATCTAGCCCAAGAACAACTGGATAAACGCATGCTAAAGATGTCTAACGGCAACCCTTGGAGAATGTAGTAAGAAAGGACACTTTACAGCTCACTGCAAGCTCATTTCCACGCTCCTTTGAAAGAATCATATGAAACCGGCTCAAGAACATTCCCAGATCATTCTTTTAGTTTGAATGCTTAACAACAACAACTAATGAGCTTTCATTTTTGAACAAGTATCCGTTACAAACGGACATATTTCGTCACCAAGCTTCAAGTACAAGCCTCTGCTATAAATAGAGCCCTTTGGTGACCTTTGAAGAACACGAGCTTTTATAACAAATTGATCATCACTTGTTTTTTATCATACAAGCAATCTTAAAGCTCTCTTTTGATCTCTTTCACTCCAGATCTGTAATTCAATACTAGGATTAGTATATACACTGAGTGTTTGAGAGTTTCTACTTTTCTCTAAGCTTCTCACGTGGTGAGTTTTGTAAAAGCTTAGAACAAATCTATCATCTTTGTAAAAGGTTTTACTCAAGTCAATAGGGTTGTATTGTTTGAGTGGTATACCCTTACTAGCCTGGAGGGCTGGGGTATCTTTAAGCTTGTAGGGCTTAAAGGATTTTATTGATCTTGGGTATAAGATCAAAGGAAGAAATTGTAACTTGAGATCGGTAGCATCTTATAGTGGAAAAACTCACTGGAGCATGAGGACTGGACGTAACCCATTGTTAAAGGGGTGAACCAGTATAAAACTGCTTGTTGTTTCTCTATTAAATTTTAATAGGTAATTTTTAAAGGTTCACAATTCAAACCCCCCTTTCTTGTGAAAAAATTTGCTACTTCACTTACCTGAGGAAAACTAGAAGAAGTAGGGCTGTGGAGTATAAGTCTGAACCCAGTAGGGGATAAACTCCCAGTTGCACTTCGCTCATAAGGATCCTTAGTCAGATGATTCATCGATCCGAGCACTGTTCAAGTCGACGTTCACAAGACTTGAAATACCAAGAGCATGTGTGCTATCTGACTTGTCTAAGTATGTCTCAGATGAGCAAATATATCCCGTGTTTTGATACTTGTCAGTCAAGTACTTCGCCTAAATTCAATTAAGATACAACTATCTGAATTCATCGACGTCAGCCAATCACATAGACTGCGTAGAACATTACTCCTAAGTAACCTTATTCAACACTTTCAGTCTTTCATTCATGTCGTTAGTAACTCCGTCATACTCGTGGAAATCAGCCACTTTTGAAGACCCACGGATAGTTTCAAATCCAATCTCTCGCTCGTTGATAGATCTGTAAATCAACATTCTTAGTTGTTCTGATACTAATGGCTTAGCTCAGTACCAGCAAATTAATTAAAGTTCGTGCACTCGAATCTGGTTGTCGGTTCGTTCTTATCAGTAGTTGTCTGTCTTTCGTAGCCTTATCAGCCGAATTGAGAATACAAATTTGAATCATTCCGATTCAGTGGACTTAAACTCTGCAAGTAAAACCAGTGTTGGGAATCCGAACCTTTTAACTCCGGGCACCAGATCATTAGAAGTCAGTGTGTTAAACCTTAAGTATCTCTGCCGAATGATTCAGCCTTTTAGATTCATTCATATAACCTTGTGAGACCAAGTGCTAAGCCTGAGTATCATGATCAGCATATTCTAACCCCAAGTTTAGTTATCAATAACCGGTCCACGTAAGTTAAGAGTTAATTGCTCATTTAGAGTAAGGTACCACATACACCTAGAAACCAATTGCGACCCTGAGCACCCCGTAGACAACCTATGGATTTTTCCGAGCTAAGCAGTTCAATCCAGTCATAGCCGTTTTCCCATTAGAAGTTCAACCCTCTCGTTCAAATTAACAAGTTATCATCCGATTGTCTAGCCGTTTTCCCATTAAGCGAACTTGCAACCCAAATTAATTCCAACCTAGTACTAAACCATTCATACTCTATTTCTTTTGAGCCGGAATATTTAAGAAACACGGGTGACGCAAGGGTATACAGGGCGTGACAGGCGCTATGGTATTCGGAGGTACTACAACAGATGAAGGTAAGGTTAACTATAAGACGAGAGTTTGGAGTTATCATAATCAATATCAGATCTTTAGGATCAATTAACCATGTAAACTAAACCAGTGAGTGTCACTGTATTACTGTGTACCTAACCAGGCCAGATATCGACCTACTAAGTTAGTGAAGTAGTAGGAGTTAAGGCAGTTACGGCAAGAGGGTGTATGAACTTGCTCGGGGAGTACGGAGTAGAGCTATAAGTGCACAATCTAGAGGACGATCGTAGGCAATCGAACCAGAGTGCGCAGCGTGTGAACCGTCGTAATTGTGGTTAAGTGATCTATCTGTAGGCAGTAACTTCTTGAGAGAGGAAAGTTTTATTCCAAGGAACGGAAAACAATTGACCGGTGAATAGATGAAGTTAGACTTGGATGCATTTTTAAACGATTTACCCCGGTGCGGAGTGAAGAAGTGTTAACAATTTCGAGGACGAAATTTCTTTAAGGGGGGTAGATTGTAACATCCCAAATTTAATTAATAGAGGAAATATTAATTAAGAAAGGATTGTTGGAGTCTAATGGAGATTAAGTAAAAATTATTCTCAATTAGACCAACCAATTAGACTATTTCTTTACCAAGACTATTAGTGTGAGGGGACCACAAGAGAATGAGTCAAGCAAAATAAGAGGAACCATTTTGAACAACATTTTCCTTCCCTTCATGTCTCTCACGTGAGCACAACAACAACAACAAGATGTGGTCCCATTCTATTATATAAAGGTAAAGACCAAGTCAATTTAGCATTACCAATTAAGTGAAAAATCAGTAACACCACCCAAGTACTCTTTCTCTCTCACGCCTTTCCTTCTTCAACCAACAACAACTCACTTTCCATCATAGCCAAGTCTAAAGATCTACTCCTAATTCTTGATGCATGTATGCTCTAACCAACTCATGATCTTTTAGAACCTTAGTAGAAAACTCATGAACTCAAGTTTTCCCTCTTTCTCTATGTTAAGACAACATAACCAACTAATCTCCTTCTCTAGAACAACCAAACTCTAGCCATGATAAGAAGAGGTGTCAATGGATTTGAGACACTGTTTGTTCAGAATCAAAGGGTAAGAATTACAAGTCTTTCCTCTTAACTCCTTTCAATGTTCCATTCCTTTTTATATTTTGAAACTCAAGTTCATCTACTTCCAAATTTGGTACTTGCATGTGAGTTGTTGGAGATGCAAGCCTTCAATCTTCCATTCCCACGAATTCTACTGATTGCATGTGAAGTTCTTTCAATATTTATTATTTTGGAAGTACTAGAAATCAAAGTTTAAGAAGAAGCATTGAATTCCTTCAATTGGGGCTGAACTAATTTCAAACCCGTATACTTGGCAAGACCTTTAGTAAAACGGTAATTACTCTCTCCTCGTAACTCTGTTTGTAACGATTCTTTTTCCTATTGATAGCTAACGAAATTCCCATCGTTTTGAGTACAAGTTTCGCAATTTTTGGATCAATATCGAAGTCTATACATGCTTTTGAAGTAGAGGACCTGAAGCTGTAATTATGCAGAAAAATGATTACGGATTTAAAGTGTTGGTTGCAAAATTCTATTTCTCGGAGAGCTCCAAAATTGTTAGCTTGGCGTTTAAAGCTTCTGAGTTAATCTCAATTCCAGGTGGGTTCTTTAGGATAGTTTAGTTAGTTTCCCCAAGTTAAAAATTTGCATGTTAATTTAGGAAAAATTAGGAAAAGTTGTGTGAGGGAAATTAACTCCCAAATTTCCCTCCATTCTGTTTTATATTATGTATTTTATTTTGCTGCATTGGTTTAAATGAGGATTGTAGGTGTTTCTCTAGAAAAATTATGATTTCTGCAAAACAGGTGTTTTCTGCATGAACTCGCCATAGCGAGTAGCTGGCGAGCAGTTGTGATATCCCACATTCTAAATTACCTAATTAATTTTAAATTAGGACTTTGACTAATTTTACATTAATTAATTAGTGGTAATATTCTTGGTAAATAAGTGTATTATGTGTAAAGTTAGTATTTAATTAAATCTAAAACTACACAATTAGTACCTAGAATCTACTATTATGATCAATTGAACTCAAAAGAAGGATTCAACTCCCTCCCATTCTACTCTCCCTCGTGATCTCTCTCCTCCACCCTCATGTGAGTCACAATTCCACTCAAGGATGCTATGCCTCACAAACCAACACCTCACCTTGAGTTATGAGTTACTAATCCACTACTTTCAAACCTTACCTTGCATGCAAGAGAATACCTCCAACTCATTTCTTTGCACTTCAGAAATTCAGCAGCACTTACCCCTCCTTTTCTCTCTTCCCACGCCATTTTCAACAGCAACAACAAGTCACATGAACTTGTCCTTTCTCCACATGCAACCATCCACCCATTAGCTTCCAAACTCCTTAATCTCTTTCACTCACATGCAAACCTTCTGAGAAATAGAAACAGAAACAGAAACATTTCCCTAACAAAGATTCACATGACTCAGAAAATTAACAAACATCCAACCTCTCATTTTTAGCAAAATTATTACCCAATCAAATTTCATGCAAGCAAGGATCATGCCAAACCATATCATGTTCATTCCAGCTCTATAACTACTATAAATACCCCTCATCAACTCAGAGTTAATCATCAAACACCATTCAAATTCGTAGAGCAAGAGCTAAGGGTTTCAAGTGTCGAAATTCTCAAACTTGGTCTGGGATTCGTGGGGCACTATAAGAGGTTTCAGTAGCTGCTTTAGGAGCTCAGAAACAAGGTTAAAGCTTCAATCCAGGTGGGTTCTTAGGCTAGTTTAGTTAGATTCCCAAAATTATGAACTTTGCATGTTAACTTAAGAATATTAGGGAAATGTTGTGTGAGAGGAATTAACTCCCAAATTCCTCTCCATTCTGTCTTATATTATACATATTATGTGACTGCATAGCTTAGAATGAGGATTGTAGGTGTTAACTTTATCAAAAATGGAATTTTCGTGAAACATGGCATATTCTGTGTACACACGCTGCAACAAGTTGCAAGCGTGCATTCATAGCGAGCTGGGTTTTCTGGGCTGATGAAACTCGCCCCAGCGTGCACTTGTGCGCTTAGCGAGTTGATTTAGGCCAGGACCTATAATCTCGCCGTGGCGAGCTAGCAACACGCCGTAGCGAGTTGATACAGAACATACTCATAAAACTCGCCGGAGCGAGTTATGACTCGCTGAGCGAGTTTGACATAACAAAGCTGAATTTTTAAAACTGTTTTCTAAATTAAGGCACTCGATTTATATCCTCATATGAGTTATACCTATTTGCAGTAGCATGATTTATATAATGTGAAACAGCATGTTAATCACAGATAATCTTTAGGGCTTAATCTAGAGATTCATAGGTTTGTATGTTCCCCGGGAAATTGGAAATTCATGGTAGAATAACTAAACTAGTATCAGTCAGTTCAGTTGCGATTCATGTCGCTTTGGGGTCTCCCAATGGGATAATCCATTAGGTTATGATTATGTGAGCTTTATGCCGTGACCGAATCGGTTGTCGGATATGGCAGGCCTCTGAGACATGCTCACCTCAGAGTGTCCTTGTGTTTAAAATGAACAAGATATAATTTTGTGATACACCTTTACTTATGCTTATGTATTATGTATGTTATGAATATATGTTATGACTGATTAGGATTCCCCCGGTGTAGTCACCTTAGGAGGGTAGTAGGACTCACTGAGGCTTAGTAGTCTCACCCTATTCCATACAATTATTTTTTTCAGATAAGCAGGTTGGTTAAGGTATGCTGATCGGTGTGCTTGCAGCTGTGCTTAGAGATGACATTTCTTTCATGCATTTCTAGTTGTTTTGTGTTGTCTAATCTTATTCAATAATGTTTGTTGTACCTTTTCCTATCGCTTTCCGCTGTACTTTGTATTCTTGTTGTATTTGTTGAATTCATGTCTTTGCTTCCGTTGTATCTTAATCCGTGTTGTATTTAGCACCTGTGTGTGCTTGAATTTCCAATGTAATAATAATGACTCCATGCCAATAATAATAATTCTGCGTTTTATTCTAGATATAGACGTGGGGTGTTATAGCATTCATGGCGAGCTGGGTTCTGGGCTGATGATACTCGCCATGGCGAGCTTCTACTCGCCACAGCGAGTTGATTTAGGTCAGGACCTACAATCTCGCCATAGCGCGCTGGTGACTCGCCATAGCGAGCTTGTACAGAACTTGCCTACACTTTCCATTTTTCTAACAAACTTCACACACTCGTTTTATATCCTCATCAGAGCCAGATAGTTTGTAGTAATATAATTAATAAAATGTCGAACAGAATGTTAATCACAGATAATTGTTAGGGCATAACTTAGAAGATAATTAGGTTTGTATGCTCCCCGGGTTTTGGGAACTTATGGTAGTAATAACTAATTTAGCAACAGTCAATTATGAGCGATTTGTGATGTCGCGCTATGGACTCCCAATGGGATAATCTATTAGGATAAGTTATTGTGAGCTGCATGCCGTGACCGAATCGGTTGACGGATATGGCAGGCCTCTGAGACCTGCTCACCTCAGAGTGTCCTTGTATTTAAAATGAATAAGAGTTTGATTATCTGTGTTACACCTTTATTTTATGCAATTATGATTATGATTATGTTAGTATTTGGAAAGACTGTTTAGGTGCCCCGGTGTAGTCACCATTAGGAGGGTAGTAGGACTCATTGAGGCTTAGTAGTCTCACCCCACTCCAAACCAATTTTTTTTAGGTAGACATGTTAACTGGAGCAAGGACCAGGATGGAGCTGATGATTGGAGATGAGCTTGGATCATCGCATTAGACGATTTAGTCTTCCCTTGTTTTAGTTTATCTGTATATCTAGGATTTCTATTCTATTGTACGCTGTATTATTTAAGTTCGTCAATTGATGAGAAGGAATAATCTTGTAATTCAGTTATTTTACCTCTTAATTTATTGTACTCAGGTCCATTTATTTATGTCTTGACTAAATATTCTAGATATTTTAGTTGGGTCGTTATAGTTATAGTCATATTCTGACATGACTATGATTGAACCGTCTATTTGTTGGTTAAATTAGTGGCATTATGCTTGTTTATCAAATTGGTTTGGTGGCAGTTGAGATGCTTTCTTTCCTTATGTCTGTTTTAGTTGCGTATTTTTCTTCCGTCAATTGTTATAGAAAAGGGTGTTAGTTTTGAGAAACAACTTATCAAATGTCCACAATTTGTTTTCAACATATTTCCATATGCTCTCTAGAATCTTATACAAACCACTTGTAGATTGCATGAAAACATTTTAATTTGATTTTACCTTTTTGTAATATAGTAATAGCTATATGAGCAGTTACATGATAAGGGCATATAATATAAGTGCTTAATTAAACTATTTATCCAGTTAGGACATACAAAAATATTGTTTGTGTAATTGTTACGGTGGCTTGAAAGTGGCTTGATACTACGGTTTTGTCCCAACGTTAAGTGGCTTGAAAGTGATATGCATGTTTTAGTTGGTAGTTTAGACTTTTTGGTATGAAGCTTGGTAGTTTCTCATATTATTGTTAAACTTTGTTTAATTTTATTTCTTATTTATTGTTGTAGTCATGGATGATAATATTGGTTCAATTTTGGGAATTATTGATGAGGAAGAAGCTGATGATTTGGTGATGTTAGATGGTCCTCCTGTTGCTAACGAGAATGACAGTGTTAAGGAAGATGGTGTTAAGAAAAAAAAGGCTGGTACATCAAAGGCTTGGAAATATTTTACAATGGTTGGTATAATTAATGGGGGGGAAAATGTAAATGTAATAAATGTGGGGTTGTTTATTCATGTGGTGATGGCACCACTCACTTAAATCGCCATACTGACAAATGTTTTAAACCCCCAACTCCTGATGTGGGGGTGTTGCTGGATAATAATGCAACATTTTTGAAGCGGTGGAAATTTGATAGTATGACTTCTGATGTATGGACAGTTGTAACAACACAAGGTTATATGACAGTCACTGCTCATTATGTTGATAAAGATTGGAAGTTAAATAGTAAATTGCTTTCATTTTGTCATTTGGATAGTGCTCATACAGGGATGGAATTATCTGGGAAAGTACTTGGTGCTCTTAAGGATTGGGGGATAGATAGTAAGATATTTTCACTGACATTGGATAATGCCTCCTCCAATGATAGTATGATAACCATTTTGAAAGAAAGACTAAATTTGCAAGATGCATTGTTATGTAAAGGTAAACATTTTCATGTGCGTTGTTGTGCGCACATCTTGAATCTCATAGTTCAAGATGGTTTGAAGGTGGCGGGAAATGCTTTACATAAAATTAGAGAAAGTGTTAAGTATGTGAAGGCCTCGGAAGGGAGGTTGACGGAGTTTAGAAAATCTGTTGAAGAGGTGCATCTAAGTAATGTTGTAGGTGGTTTCTTGAGGTTGGATGTGTCTACTAGATGGAATGCAACGTATATGATGCTTGAAAGTGCTATTAGATATCGACGTGCATTTATTAACTTGAGCTATAATGATAAGAACTATAGGCATTGTCCAAGCATTGAAGAGTGGGAAAGAGCAGAGAAGATGTGTGCTTTCTTGGCCCCATTTTATAATATCACAAACTTAATTTCAGGTTCATCTTACACAACCTCAAACTTATACTTCATGCAAGTTGCACTCATAGAGATGGAATTGAATGTAAATTTAAATAGTGAAGATGATGTGATAAAAGATATGGCAATAAAGATGAAAGAGAAGTTTGACAAGTATTGGAGTGAATATTCAACCACTCTTGCATTTGGAAATATTCTTGACCCAACATCAAAGTTGGACTTTTTGAACTTTTGCTTTAAGAAACTATATCCAAGTGATTATGAAGATAAGGTAAAAAAAGTGAAGGATGATTTGTATCATCTCTTTGATGCATATAAAAACAACATGATTGCAACAAACTCATCTTTTGCTAGCTCGTCAAGGAACACACACTCTCATTCATCAAGTCAACCATTGAGCAAGACATCATTCTTGAAGGCAGGTTTTTTTAACTTAATTTATGGTATTACATTAATTTATTTAACTTTCCATTCAAGCCTAATTTGATTAGTTTTTCATGTCTAATTTTAAGAATACCATCAAGAAAAGATACAGAAGATTTCAAATGATGGCAAGTCTGAACTTAACATATTATAACGCCCCAACTAAAATATCTAGAATATTTAGTTAAGACATAAATAAATGGTTCTGAGTACATAAAATTAACGAGTTTAAACAACTGGATTACAAGAATTTCTTACATCAAAAGATGAACTTAAACGAATACAGCGGATACAAAAAGATTCTGAGATAAACAGAATAAACTAAAGCAAAGGAAGACTAAAATCGTCTAATGCGATGATCCAAGCTCAGCTCCAATCATCAGCTCCATCCTGGTCCTTGCTCCAGTTAACCTGTCTACCTAAAAAAATTGATTTGGAGTGGGGTGAGACTACTAAGCCTCAGTGAGTCCTACTACCCTCCTAGAGGTGACTACACTGGGGGCACCTAAATCAGTCGTACATACTAGCATATATTTACAACATAATAACGTAATATCAGAAATAAAGGTGTAACACACATAACCATCTCTTATTTATTTTATACACAAGGACACTCTGAGGTGAGCAGGTCTCAGAGGCCTGCCATATCCGTCAACCGATTCGTTCACGGCATGCAGCTCACAATAATATATCCTAATGGATTGTCCCATTGGGAGTCCATAACGCGACATCACAGATCGCTCCTGACTGACTGATACTAATTTAGTTATCACTACCATAAATTCCCAAAACCCGGGGAGCATACAAACCTAATAATAGTCTAAGTTATGCCCTAACAATTATCTGTGATTAACATTCTGTTCAACATTATATTAATTATATTACTGCAAACTATCTGGCTCCGATGAGGATATAAAACGAGTGTGTGGAGTTTCGTTAGAAAATAGAAAATAGAAAATGTAGGCAGGTTCTGTACAAGCTCGCTGTGGCGAGTCATCAGCTCGCCATGGCGAGATTATAGGTCCTGACCTAAATCAACTCGCTGTGGCGAGCAGAAGCTCGCTACGGCGAGTATCATCAGCCCAAAACCCAGCTCGCCATGAATACTCGCTGACTACTCGCTACGGCGAGTTCATGCAGAAATTACCCTGTTTTATCAGAATTCATAGTTTTCAAGGAAACATCTACAATCCTCATTTAACCAGTGCAGCAACATAATTTACATAATATAAAACATAATGGAGGGAAATTTGGGAGTTAATTCCCCTCACACAACAATTCCCTAAATTCCTAAGTTAACATGCAAGTTTATGATTTTGGGGAAACTATCTACACTATCCTAAAGAACCCACCTGTAAAAGAAGCCTAATTCTGACTCTGCGTGTTCCCTACGGCTTTGAAATCAATTCCGGTTGTTTCAAGGAGTCCCCAATAGTGCCTCCAACACCCTAGCATCAATTTCCACACTTATAGAGCATTTCTGCCCTGAGAAACTCGTCGGGCGAGCTCTTACTCGCTACAGCGAGTACACCAGAATTTTCAGCATAACTCAGCATCAGATCTCCAACTTCAAAATGCTCTACAGACTTCAATTTTAAGGCAAAACCTACGAAGTTTGTACTCAAAACGAAGGGAATTTTGTTAGCTATCCAAAGAAAAAGGAATCGTTTCAAACGGAGTTACGAGAAGAGAGTAATTACCGTTTTAGTGAGACCCTGTCCTAGAATACGGGTTTGAGAACCTAATTCAATTTTTGTTGTTTTCTTCAACAATCACCAAATTGAAATACTTCAATCCATCGCATGCAAACTCAGATA
This sequence comes from Trifolium repens, assembly GCA_030408175.1. Lineage (NCBI taxonomy): Eukaryota > Viridiplantae > Streptophyta > Magnoliopsida > Fabales > Fabaceae > Trifolium > Trifolium repens. The sequence continues at coordinate 33,363,349 of CP125838.1, read as the reverse complement.
ATGAAAGGAAAGGAATTAGGTTTGGGGTTCACTTAGAATCAAAAGAAATGGAAGAGAAATAGAATCTCATTCTTACATTGGTTCCCTAGTCTTTGAAAGTTCTGAATTTGAGAATATCCAACACATGCAAGGTGTTTATGGTGCCAATTGTAGCGTGAAGAATTTTGGGGTAAGAAGGGGGTTCACGAAACAGAGTCTTTGGGGGAGGGAGATTGAGCTTCCATGCTTTGAGGGTTCTTGACTTGAATAGTTGAAACTAGAACAATAACCATCTCATGCATGATTTTAAAATTTGTGGGTAAAGAGATTGGAGGTGTTTGTTGCTCCCACCCTACTGTCACGAGAAAGAAAGAATGAGGGAGAGAAGGGAAAGGTTCTGATCTTCCTTTACTAAATGGTATAGTATAAATAGGTACCAAGTGTGTAAGTAATTACAAAGAAGCCCTTCTCACTTTCATACTTGATCACTTAATTTCCAATTAAGCTCCCATTATATTCTATTAATTAATATTCTCCTATTAATTAATTTGGGTTGTTACACATATATTTGGATGAAAAATGCCTTATGAATGATGATGTAGATATCCTTCAATATTGGAAGTTAAATAGTGCTAAATTTCCACAACTTGCAATAATGGCTTGCGACATTTTAAGCATTCCAATCACACAGGCCCGACCCTGAGGGTAGGCAATGGTTGCGACGGCCTAAGGCCCATTATTTTAAGGGGCCCAAATTTTTTTTTATACCTACCTACTTATATAAAAAAAATAAAATTAACTATACTTAAAAGAAAAAAATATGATTAGGCCAATGTGTCAGTGTAGGATTATTAAAGAAAATATCATTAAGGGGCCCACTTGATTGAAAATATGATTAGGTATAATTAATTACGACGGCACAGTGATGTTCTTGGTTTTTTCTAGTTTTCTAATTTCTAACACAATCACATTTGGCTTTTTCTTGTAAGGTATGTATATGGATGCTAATGTATCGCTGTTTTTGTTTAGATTTTGGTGTTATACTTTTATGATTTTAATAGCTTTTTCTTGTTTAGGTTTTTGTGTTCCTAATTTTATTAATAAGTTATTTAATTTATTGTTTACAAATTGTTAATACTTAACAGGTTATTTTTGGCATCCAATTTCAATCATTTGGATTTTAGAAATTCTCAATTCGTATGTGAAGTCGGCATTCTACTTCACAGGTGCTATTGTTCTCTACTTGAGTTTTTTTTTTCTATTTGAAACTTAGAAGATGTTGCCTAAGAAACATTTATCCGGTAGTGAAAAACGAAAAAAAAGAAAACGAACTGAAGAGCTAATAAAATCACAACAAGGAGCTCTTGAAATATTTGTTTTCAAAATTGTAGATCCCCAAGAAAATTTGGTTAATAGTAGCAATGAAAATTTGAATCAGTCAAATGAAAATTTGGCTCATGAAAATGTTGAAGTTGATGATAACTCAATTGTTCCTAATGATGTGCCTAATGTAACTAATGTTGATAATATTGGTAGCGATTATGAACAAGAAAGTTCTCATTTTGATATTTATGATCCAAGAAATTGGGAGAATCTTGATAACAAATCCAAGGATACTTTTGTTGAAAAGGGGCCTGCTAGAGAAATGAATCTTAAATTTCCCAAAGACAAATATTCTAGGCATTTCTCATATGATTATTATTCAAGAAAATTAATCAATGGTGACAGTAGTGATCGAAAATGGCTAGTTTATTGCAAATATGTGGACAAAGTATATTGTTTTTGTTGTAAATTGTTCAAGTCTTCTAGTAATGTGGGTTTGCTAGCAACTGATGGCTTAAGTGATTGGAAACATATTAGTCAAAGACTCAAACAACATGAAAATAGTGCAATACATATGACTAGTATGAATACTTGGAATGAATTGAGAGTAAGATTAGATAAAAATCAGACAATTGATACACACTTGCAAGAAGAAATTAGGAAAGAGAAAGAGCGTTGGAGACAAGTTTTACATAGAATATTTTCAGTTGTGAAATGTCTTGCAAAGTATAATCTTGCCTTTAGAGGATCCAATGAAAAACTATATCAAGATAGTAATGGCAATTTTCTTGGATTGGTTGAAATGATTGCGGAATTTGATTTGATAATGCAAGATCATGTGAGGCGCATTCAAGATCGTGAAATTCATTACCATTATCTTGGGCATAAAATTCAAAATGAAATCATTTGTCGTTTGCACAAAGTGTTAAAAGCTCAATCGTTAAGATCATTAAAGAGGCAAAGTATTTTTCGATAATTCTTGATTGTACCCCTGATGTGAGTCATCAAGAACAAATGACTCTTATAATTCGTTGTGTGAACATGTCAAATAATAAAATTAAGATTGAAGAGTTCTTTTTGGAATTTTTAAAAGTTGATGATACATCCGGGTTAGGACTTTTTAATGAATTACTAGATATTTTAAAGGCTCTTGATCTTAATGTTGATGATGTGAGGGGGCAAGGTTATGATAATGGTTCCAATATGAAAGGAAAGAATCAAGGTGTTCAAAAGAGATTTCTTGCGATTAATCCTAGAGCATTATACATGCCGTGTGCTTGTCATAGTCTTAATCTTACTCTTGGTGATATGGCACATTCTTGTGTTAAGGCTATTTCATTCTTTGGAGTTATTCAACGCTTATATTCATTGTTTTCAGGATCTACAAAAAGATGGAAAATTTTGCTTGATAATGTTCCTGGTTTAACTATGAAATATTTATCTAATACTCGTTGGGAAAGTCGAATTAAGAGTGTTAAAGCCATTAGATTTCAATGTCCCCAAATAAGAGTGGCTTTGTTGGAATTATATGAATGTTGTGATAATGATGCAAAGGCAAAGAGTGAGGCGGAGAGTTTGATTAATGCACTAGAAAGTTTTGATTTTTTGCTTGGTATGGTTATTTGGTACGACATTTTATTTGCTATTAATATGGTCAGCAAAAAGTTACAATTTAAGTCTATGTGTATTGATGCTACCATAAAACAAATGGAAGGTGTGTTATCTGTAATACCCCGTTTTTCAAAGGCCCAAAAGTAGGCACTTTTTTTTTTTTTAAAACAAAACAGAGCGCGCATACAAACAGTAAGAGCCGGCATTAAACACACAAAAGAACTCATTACCATAAGGTGCTTCGACAAGCAAAGTGTGTTCCTGAATAATTACAGTCCAAGTCTAAGTATTCAAATTACTCCAAGCACTACAACCCAAAACAAACCAGATAGAAACCTATGTCTAGCCCAAAGGCACGATGTACAAACACACCGGTACAAAGTCTAATTCTAAACTATAGCTCCGGCACGAGTTCACTGGGCCCTGAGCAGCCGCCGCCGTCGCGACCTACAACATCATCTGGGTTGGAGGAGCCCGCAAATGAAATGTTGCAAGGGTCACCACACATAACACAACAGCAAATAGCATGTATATATAAAAGCGAATAAACACTTAGCAGTTCATGTACTTGCACACAGTATTGAAATGCACACCAGCCTATCAATGCAGACTCTAAATGATTGTGATCACCCTACCCGGGTCTTTTTCACATGCATGAATTCCGGAATTTTACCTCTCCGCAGAGAGTCGTAGGTCCAACCCCTACTAAAATCAATACAATCCCGAAGGATTAGAGTGGATCCATTCCCGTTAATCGCACTCCGTGGTCCATTCCCGTTAACCACATATTGGACTCAATAAATCCCGAAGGATTAAGGTGGATCCATTCCCGTTAATCACACCCCGTGGTCCGTTCCCGATAACCACTTACAATGAATGCATGAGCATACGATTCCCCATATATGCTAATGCAACAAATACATACCTCTCAAGTGTATGTAAGCCAATCATAATATGTACATATATTTTCAAAATCATATGCACGCCAATCACATATTCATACATATATCCTCAAACATATGTAAACCACACATGCGATACAAAACACCTTCTCATCACGAGAATACATAATATAATCATGCCAACATTCACACAATCCAAAACAAAGCATACACATATAAGACGGAAAAATAAAGGTGCCCTTACCTCAGCAAGCTTTCCTTAATCTCTTTCTCGTCTAAACTATTATACGCGCTACCTAAAAGTTAAGCAGCGTACAATCAGTAAAATACTCCTCGATTATCCTATCGAAACGAAACTTGCTCTCAAAGTTCCAGAGGGGTCTAAAGTAATTTCTAAAGCTATCCCTCAATGATTTCAGGTTATTCTCATAGTGTTTAAAAATTCACGAAGTTAATTGTACTATTTTTATAACACGAAAATCATTTTGTTTTCAAATCATAAACTAAAACCATTTTGGATTTTCCACTTCAAGGACTTATTTCACACACAACAAAACCATTTGAAACACAACTAAAACTTTTCAAAAATATTTATTTTTTTTATGAAAAATCGAAGTTTTCTTGCGTTACAAGTTACACATTTTTTTCTTCCTAACAACCTTTCCTATACTCATTTTTCTTCAAAACTAAGATTATCCAACACATACACAATTTTCACACAATTGTGGACTTAGAAAAAATTTTGGAATTTCTCCCTCACCACTAAAAGGCCACGGCCAAAATTTTGAAAAACACCCTCCCACACAAAATTTTTCACTTCTAAATGCATGGTAATATCCCATAATACCTAACTAGCACTTATCAAAACGATTTAGAAATTATAGAGTCGAATCGCAAATTTTGAGAAATCTCAAATAAGGTTTTTCTTAAGGCAAGTGATCATTTTCTTTTCAAAACATCCCATAACCAATCAAACAATTAAAAAATGATCATGGGAAGCTATTTGCCTCTAAACAATTTTCGAAATTCGATTCCTCGAACCCTATATGGGTGCCACGGCCATTTGAGGCAAAAAGGGCAACCCTACACATTTTTTTTTCATTTGAAACACTAGCCCACATTCATTAGTTTGTAACGATATTCGATCGTGTACCCGACTCCTTTTGAGACTCGAAATAAATTTTTCTAAATTATGTTCTTCGAGTCGCTCAAGAACACGAGAATAATTTTTTTCTTATTTTACAAAACAAAGTTTATATTCAAACATCCATTTTGCCACAAAGCTTAAAACTAACATCAAAAACAAAATCTTAAAACAAAATCCAAGTTTATGATCTTTTCAAAAATTTTCTTAAAACCCTAACTAAAAAAAATTGTGAAAACATAACTCAACCATGGGAATCTTCTCATACTTCACTCAAGTGTACTAATAAACTCTCAAGAACACTTCTATGGAACCAAAACTAATTAAAACTAAATTCTAGAATTTTCTCTCAAGAACATAATCATAAAAACTCAAAATCCAAGAGGTTTAACCAACCAAAATGAAAAGGAAAAGAGAGGTTACCTTAAACAAATGATTCTTTGCAACTCAAAGATGGGTTGATTTGGTGAAGAAATGAGACTTTTTTCTCAAGATGGAAAGGTGGAAAGAAAGCCACGGCCAAGAGAGAAAAGAGAGAGTCTTTGGTCAATTTTTTTAAGTCCACAAAACCAACCTCCTTACTATTAACCATTTGTCTTGCTTGCCAAACAACCATTGGATCAAATAGTGTAAAGTGTCTAAGACTTAATCCTAGCCATTGGATCAATTCTAAGCTTATCCTTCCAAGATATTTTCTAAGCTTCCTCACATCTCAGCTCTCGCGTTCGCTCGTAACCGAGTCGCACCTCGCTAACGGACGGAAATCACAAAAATATAAAATCTACCAAATAAACGTCCGTCGTAAACTGTTTCCAAATATTATCGCTAAATATTTTTCCCCGACTGTAATTTTCTTCCTCACCCTCGAAAATTATTCTGACAATATATCCTAACTCACGCCGATATATAAAACTTCCATCTAAATTTCTACGGAATTCAGACATCGTAAAAATTTCCAACAGCGGGTAAAATTCCTACTCGTTTATCCAAAAACAAGAATAATCCAAAACTCGTTAAACTGAATGTACAGTAACCTTCGTATTAACCAAAGAGGATTACAGGACAAAAGTATGTGTCTTTACAACGCACGAGCACAAAACAGGCTCCATTACAGCAAAAACCTATAATTGCGACGATACTCACAAAACCGCTCCACCAAAAACCCTAAAAACTTAGCCGAAACTAAAGTTCCTTAGAAAAACTGTACAGTGGAATCTTGGGTCTTACATTATCGTATTTTGAAAAATATAGAGAGGATGGTTTTCCAAAAAGTATGGATCTTGTAAAAAGTGTTGCACTTGAAATGAATGTTGAGCCCATCTTTTCAACAAAACGTCGTGTGATTAAAAACACATTTTGGAGAGAACAATGAGCAACATGAACATCAGTCACCGAAGGAATATTTTAAAGTCGAGTATTTTCTTGTTGTTGTTGATATGGCAATTACTTCTTTGAAAAATAGATTTGAGGAGTTGAAGACATTTGAAAGTATTTTTGAATTTTTATATGATTCACAAAAGTTAAAGTCATTGGATGATAATGAGTTGAAAGAATGCTGTGTTAAATTTAGCTCAACTTTTTCTCATGGCAATTTATCAGATGTTGATGTAGATGATCTATTCTCCGAATTAAAAGTGTTACAATTTGCTTTGCCAACTGAAACAATGTCTGCCATTGATATTCTTAGATTTGTCAAGTTTGTTGATTGTTATACGAATGTATCAATTGCTTATAGAATTTTACTGACAGTGTCTGTGACTGTAGCATCGGCGGAAAGAAGTTTTTCAAAATTGAAGTTGATTAAAACCTACTTGAGATCATCAATGTCACAAGAGAGATTGAACGGTTTGGCAACTTTGTCAATCGAGAAGGATATGTTGGCGGACATTGATGTTGATGTGCTTATCAATGATTTTGCTTCTCAAAGATTTTGCTTCTCAAAATGCTCGAAGAAATCACTTCTTATGAATTTTCGAATAAAAAGAATGTTTTTGATGTTATTTTATTAAATGAAAGAATTTTTTTTTCTTTATACTTGGCCCAATTTTTATATTTGGCCTAAGGCCCATGAAATGTCAGGAACGGCACTGCGATCACAACAGTGGCCTCTGAATCTACATTTAGCATCGGAGGTCGTATCTTGAATAAGTATAGGAATTGTTTACTCCCAGTCACTGTGCAAGCCCTTATATGTACACGTAATTGGTTGCATGGTTTTAAAGAAGTTGGACCTTCTGGTAATTTGTTGTTACTTAGTAATAATTCTTTTGTTATATTTTCAATTTGTATTTACTTTTTAGTCATTTGCTTATCATGTTTATGAATTACAGATGTACCGGATGTAGAGGAGATACAGTTGTAAGGTAATTGTACGCTGAATCATTTGCTAATATATTTTCAATATATAAGGTAACTGTACGCCGAATCATTTGATGTGCCGTGCCTGCTGCTAGTGATTTTTTTTCTGGTGTTTTGCCTGTTGTTTGTTTTGACAGTAGAGGTGTATGATTTTAGGTGCTTTGTGCTCATGTGTTTTTGTAGCAGGCTGTGTTTTCCTTATAGACCTTTGTATATATGTACAAATCCTTATTGTACTTATTCTCATTAATAAAAGTTTAGCCTCTTTCAAAAAAAGTTGCATGGTTTTAAATAATTAAGTTCTTTTATTTGTAGTGCTAGTTGCTATGTTTATTCAATTTGTTGTTAATAATAATTCTTCTATTATATTAACTTTTTAGTCATTTACTTCTCAAGTTTTATGAATTACAGATGTACCAATCGGAAGTAGAGAAGAATCAAGTGCTCAAAGGGCTTAGGCCAAGAAGTTAACTATTTTGTAATATATTTTGATTTTGATTATCTAAGGATGCACTTTGTATGTTGCCACAAATACTTTTACATGTGCATGGATCTTTATTTGGTAGATATATTTTGTATGAATGTTGATTTGATGGTTGTTTTATGCGGTAATTATTTTGTCAGTTGTGTCATTGATCCTTTTTGGCGTGCACTAAAAAAATTATACGGGCCGGGCTAGCCCATCGGGCTGCATGGTCCAATAGGGCTTGGGCTGGGCTAGAATTTGGCAGCCCATATAGAAATCGGGCCAGCCCAGGCCCACCCACTTTTACGCGCTGGCCTGCCGGGCTGGACCGAGCGGACCCATTTGACAGCTCTAGTGATAAGTTGTAAACGAGGAGTTTGCTGTAAGACTTTGAACTAGGGCTATTAGTGGATTTCCTCCTAGATTGGTATCCCACTGATGTAGGTTGCGGTATGCACCGAACTGGGTTAACAAATAATGTGTGTTTGTTTATTTCTGCAATACTTACTGTTTTATACTTTGTCTATCAAATCTGGTAAAGTGTTGTAACATCGTATACAACATCTTATACTGGTGTGCCGGATTTCAATTGGTATCAGAGCAGGCACCCTGCCTGTTTAGGGTGAGATTTAGGAAGCGTTACCTGGCAAAATAGACAAAGAAGGAGGATTCGTGAACAGACCCCCAATGCTAATTGGTTCCAATTATGATCATTGGAAGCTAAAAATGATTACATTTTTGAAGTCCATTGACAGCAGGACTTGGAAGGCAGTTTTAAAAGGTTGGGATCATCCTGTGATTGTTACCAAAGAGGGTACTTCTACTGGTGAACTAAAACCAGAGGCAGATTGGACAAAGGAAGAAGATGAAGCAGCTCTCAGAAACAATAAAGCAATAAATGCTCTCTTCAATGGAGTGGATACAAACATGTTCAAACTCATCAAAAAATGTTTGTCTGCAAAGGAAGCTTGGGAGATATTAATGACTTGTTATGAAGGCACCTCTAAGGTAAAAATGTCAAAACTTCAATTGCTTACTACCAAGTTTGAAAATCTTAGGATGAAGGAGGAAGAAAGCATTTAGGACTTTCATATGAATTTAATTGATATTGCAAATGCCTTTGAGTCTCCTCCGCACAAGATGTGCCAAGAAGAACTACAACAATATTACAGTGGTATCAATACAAAAGATCGAAAACGGAATACAGACACATTAGTCGATGCCCAAACAAAGCAATGGGTTCGACCACCAGGTATGATAATTAGAAGCAAGAGTTACATGTGTAGATTTCAACCACCTAAAAGAGAACATCTTGACTTTCTCCAACATATGAGTAACAAGACTTGTCGCGTTTCTGAACAAACGATGGTTTCGTTCATTCCACATGACCCAAACGCAAGCCATCCAAATGAGCTGCAAGAAAGACCGGCGAGCACGAAGACCTCCAACTGAGTACGTGAACTGGACAAAATGACCAGGGAGAGTGTGCGCATCGACCGCCAAGAAACCAATCCTAGAGCGAGCTAGAGCCCACAGGGAACCAAAGATGCTACAAGATAGAAAAAGATGCTGAGCTGATTCGACGCCACAACACCCGGACACGCAGAACTGATCCTCTGGAGAGATAATGCCGCGAGATACCAAGTTTGACTTCGTTGGTAGCCTATCACGCAGGAGACGCCACAAAAAGATAGAGATCTTCAGAGGAACTTGTTTGTGCCACACAAGATGTTCACCCGCACCCAATGTAAATGAATCTTGGGAAGTCAAAAGGTGATAAGCGTCGCGTACAGAATAACATGTATCAGGGTCAGGCTGCCACTGCCACACATCAGGGGTCTGCTACTGCACAGTAATAGAAAGAAGTAAAGACTGACACTCTCCCAGCATCTCCTTCTCCCACACCCACAACTGCCTCTGCCACACCCACGCATCCCCGCCAACCTCCCACCCAGCAGAGAACATCTCAGCTACAGTGCACGATTTGGTCTCTGCTAAGTCAAACAACCGCCCAAACCTCTCGCACAAGGGAACCCCTCCCAACCAGGGATCAGTCCAGAAATAAGTATCTGACCCATCTCCCACCTTTTTCGCTACACACTCTGTGAACCACTGACTAGGGTCTGGCAAGTGCACCAGTCTGTCGTCGAGTAATAATTCACACTCTACGAGTAGAATGAGTTCGTATCGACAGGGATCGTGCCGAAGCTTCACTAGCGTTATTTAAGTTTGTGATAGTTTGCATTCGCTTTGGTTTTTGGAAAAGGTTTTTATAAAATATAGCGTAATGCGTTGCAGAAATATAAATAACAGAATGTATAAATAATAGATTCAAGAAATATAGAGGCTAGGTATGGTGGTTGGACTCCCTCCCTTCTTCATATTTGGCATGACCTGTGTATAACATAGTTACTTAGATTATGTTCGACGGTGAATTATCCTTGTTGTAGTAATACCTTACTATTACACTATGTTTATTAAAGTTTCTCTACATTAACAACTAAGGTACCTAAAAGAGCCTAACCTTGATGTGTCACATACCCTAATTACTAAGTGAGTTGCTTATAAACATGCATTATACTCTTCACCAATTAACCTCTAGGTCCTAGTATCGGGCTATTCATCTTCTAAGTGCTCAGATCACACCTAGTGCATGATTCCTCCTCTAACCGCTCGGTTCACGACTAGTTCAGGAAGTTACCGTCTCTATACACCTAGCATTATTTACTACGAGTTCCAGACCATATCAAGTCAAAGTCTGATATCAAATCTACGGGCGCTCCCGCTTATCCGGCGAAATTACGAGAATACGTTATTAAAGTGAACGAAAGTAAATAACAAACATAATTAATTAATATCATTTATTATAACTTAGACTCAATCACAGACTCCAAATATTCATAGGGGAGTTCATCTTCTCCACCACAACCTAAGGCATAAATTACAAAAGACTAAATTTTTTTTTTTTTTTTGAACGGCTAAATTTTATTAAAAGACTACTCCTCCACAAGAAGTGAAAGGAGTAGTCGTGGAAAAGTACAATAAAAGGTAACGTGATATAACACAATTACCGACACCTAATCAATACCCCAATCCTCCCATACACCAATAATGATCCGCTAAACCCACCAGAGAAACCCCAACCCGACCTTAGGAGACACCACTAGGTACTAACTTCCGAACTCGAATTAAAATTACTCGGCCCATCAGACCCAGAAAATAGCCCCAAAAGTCAAAAGATGAGGAACTCCGGTAGTCAGAGAAACGATAGTCAACACCTAATGCAGTCGAGTTCGACCCAATACCAGAGACCTGCAAGTCTCAACAGACTTGAACACCCCTCAGCGACTCGAAGAGTCCTGCAAATCTCAACAGATTTGATAAATGGTCAGAGACTCTTGTATCAGGAGAATCCACCCACACGCAGCATTAACCATCCACCACCTCTCCATCACCAATACGTCCCAGAGGTACGATAAAACGACAACGTCCGTCAACACGGAGAGTCTACGTACCCCACCCTTTCGGGCGCGCCAGGACAACTACCAAGACCAAAACACCACCTCAGTCCACACGGCATCATCTACACACCAGCAACGCCATATCCAAGCACCACCACATCACCTCACCACCACCTCCTCCTCACCTCCAAAACACCGAACGACCATCACCCATCACCAACTCATCTGCCGCTGCGTCACCACCTCAGTCTCCGGCTACGCAACCACCAGAAACCAAAAATAGCCACCCTAGCAGCCACCAAAGTCATACCTCCAGGGAAGAGGAAAACAAACCAGCCCCATGCAACCTGCAGCACCACCAAAGTCGAACTGACACACCAAAGTCATCTGCACCGTAGTGAACAGAGCAACCAACTTCACCAATCACACCAGCCTCAACCATCAAAACCTCACAAACAACAAACGCGCGTCAAAAAAAAGAAAAAAACGAAATGGAAAACCAGATCTGAGAAATGAAAATGAACATAACGAAATCGGGAAAACAGTACCCGAAAACTTAAAGAAATAAAAAAAAACATAACAGCTAATCGAGAAAACAGAACAAAGCGACAACAAAAACAGGACGAAGACGGACGAAAACAAAATGGAACGGCAAAAACAGAACAAAAACGATGGAAAAGAGTGACACCTGCACGCACAGCAACACAAAACGAAATAGAATGAAAAACGCAGGAACAGATCTGGAAACACATCGAAACAAAGGGAAAGAAAAACGCAGGAACAAAACAACAACAAAACAAGAAGAAGGGTGGTGCGGAGGGCAACCACCACTCTTCACACCACCGCTATCTGACCTTACATTTTGTGACGGAAAAAAAAATTACACTTTCATATTTTTAGTGGATGAAAATTAACATCCTGTATACAATTATTAAGCAAGCATAATGCAGATTAGGTGTGATGCGCCGGCGTTGTGATGGAAAATTGTTTGGAGTATGCGGTGGTGTGACGGTGCCAAAGGAATTTGGAATTTTGAAGAGAGGTACGTACCAAACAAAAATAAAGTCACAAAAGACTAAATATTTAAATTACAATAAAGAAATTATAACCTAAACATAAAAGCCTAAAGAAAACATACCTTGCTGAGTTAGTTTTCCCGTAAGGGGAGAAAACTATGCCCAATAGAGCTCCTCTGAACCTCTCCTTATAGTAGAGAGTGTTCTACTATTTCTGAATGAATAAAACAATGAAAGGGAGGCTCTATTTAAAGTTTTCGTAATGGGCCTTAGCAAGGCATCGTACTGCGATGGAGCCATCTCAGTGCGATGTAAAGATTTAGTTCAATTTTATAACTGATCCTGTGCATTTCATTAGCTTGGGCGCCAAGTTACTGCTTCGTGCTGCGTTGTGATGCATCGTACTGCGATGGAAGATTTTTTCAAGATTTATTTCTTCTGATTTCTTGGCGAGCAAGCATGTTTTCATCGTGGCACGATGGCACACATTGTGCTGCGATGGAATGCTGATTTTCTTCACTTTTTGAGTTTTTTCTTGTCTTTTTGCATCTTGGACTCTGTCTTGATGCTTTTTCCTGCTTTTGTAGGTTTTCCTTCGTATTTGGGTCTGTCTTGGTCATTTTACTACTAATAATAATACTAAAAATACCGTAGAAATTCCTGTCATCACAACCCCAACCTTAAAATGTTGCTTGTCCTCAAGTAACATGTTGTCAGACAAGATCGTTAGAAAAACAAGAGATAAATAATAATGATAGGAATTTCACAACCTTTCTTATATTTCAGCAATGGTACCGCTGATTTCTTACCGACGCGATCATGCTCAGTCCTTCTAGACTTAGGAGACGTCAATAGTAGAAAATGAGACAAATGCCCGCAAGAGTCCATGTCCAACTTTTCTCTCTCTCACATTTCTGTTTTTCGCTCAATAATTGAAAGGGTTATCTCTCAATCATCGTAGAACCTGCCATTTTACCATAGGCTTGCAAGAACTCTAAGCAACCGGTCAAAATTCAATACACATGCATTTTTATAGGTCTTTTCAGGGTTATAACGTGGCTTAGGTCAAGGTAGGACATTTTTTGGAATAGTAGGCTAAACATTGGAGTTAAGTTCTACTTTGTTGTTCCTTTGTGTAAGCAACCTTTGTTCCTTAGGGTGCCTTCAAGTGTACGCAACCTTTGTTCCTTAGGGTGCCTTGTTGTTACTTTGTTGTTCCTTCAAGTGCACGGTACTTTCGTAGTAATCCGAAAGAAAGTGGTAATACCGTTTTGGAAATATTTGGCTCAAATCCTCACATGGCTTAGGTATCTGAAGTTGAACACTTGTCTCACAGACATCAGCTTCATCACTCGTCTCTCTGTCTCCCAAACTTCGCACTTCGGAGCAATCACCTTTGGTTTTCTGTATAAAGGTGTGAAATTCGTCTCATCAAGATGTATAACTTATTTCGCCGCAATCTTACCTATAACAGTTAGTCATGCACTAGATAATAAACAGCAAGCGGTTATTTAATTTTTTTATAAGTTTGAATAAGGGCTGTTGACAGATGAAGATGACATGCGGAATTCTAGGCATACATTATTGAATTGAAAAACTGAATTGAAAATACTGAATTGAAATTACTGAATTGAAATACTTAAATACTTATCCTTGGGTTTGTTGGTGTAAGCCCTAGAGGCCAATAAATTATGGTGCTTGTATCAATATATTATTAATAAATAAAAGGCATTTCTTTATTATGTTTGTATGTCCAAAATGATAAAGTCCCTATAATAATTAAATCCATTTTAATGAAATATTAAGTATGACTTAATCATGAGATTCATTAAATACAAGGATACTATTCTTAAAGCATCTGTAGTCGAGTTTTATTATGAATTGGGATAATGATAAAACATAGAGACTATTATGAAGATAGACTGATGATCACATCTCATGGATCATAGGATAAGGAGTTATCAAGTCTTGACATAGGTATAAATATTAGGAGTAATATTTATACTGGATTGACCCGCTATGAGAGTGCTACATATAACGTTATGCAAGATATCATAAGTTACTCTCATAGTGATAGTGGTGTATACCATCCTTCGACCTGAAACCACTATGTACCCTAGATGTAGAGTCAAGTACTTTGTCACTGATCAAACGTCGTCCGTAACAGGATGATCATAAAGGCAGTTGATGGGTGCTTCACAAAGCATGCTGAGGGACATGAGTGACCTAGATGGAATTTACCCATCCTGCATAACGGGATAAATGTCTAAGGGCCCAATATTGAACCGAACAAGGATGACACAGTGTATGCCTTGTGTTCAATATAGACATGGGGGCAAAAGGGTAATTATACACATAAGCATTATCACAGATAAAGGTTTGTCACATCACATGACATTTCCGTAACTTGGGTAGCAATGATGTGTTGCTAGATACCGCTCATTGTTTGTTATAATTAAATGTATGATTTAATATAACTACCAACGTTAGGGAAACCTACAAGGGTCACACACATAAGAACAGACTAGTGTGAAATTGGAACACCGTAAGGTACGGTGCACCTCAGAGGAATATGGAAATATGATAAGGGTATCGTGGTAATTAAATAAGCAGTCCACCATAAGGAATGGTGAAGGGTCGCTCATGTGTATATGACACATGGGGGGTGCGCCCCTTTAGTTTGTTTAATTAAAAATGGGCTTTAGTAATTGTAGCCCAATGACAATAGTTTGTCTTGGTGCACAAGACAAGTGGTTCTATAAATAGAACACTTGTGACAAAGAAAATCACTTGATGAAAATCAATTGCTAAAACCCTAAATCCTAATTCCTCCCACCTCTCACTAGAAACCTTCATTCTTGGAGCCAGCACCCTTCTTGGAGGTAGTTGTTCGTGTGGACTAGCTAGAGGCGTTGTTCGTAGACATCAACGCTCGTGATCAATCCGGTTCGTGATCAAAGTGTTGACCACCCACCGTTCGTGAAAAGAAAAGGGATTTTCTTCAAGAGGTAATATCCCAAACACAGTTCATGATTCATTCGTAAGGATCAATATGAAGGAAATTTTTTTTTATATTCCACTGCCTTATCTCTGCTATGTTCCTTCAGGGTTGCCTCCCAAATAGGGGTGTAATTGGACCGGTTTGGATCGGTTTTGAGTGAATCTAATGTCCGAACCAATGAATTCTTGATTGGTTCGGTTTTTAGTGTTTTTCAAAATTGAATCCGAACCAAACTCGTCGGTTTGGTTCGGTTTGGTTCGGATACTTTACGGTTTTTATCGCGTAATTTTTTCCAATATATATCATGCTATTTTTTTTCCCGATATATTCTTTTCTCATAAGTTCATCAAATACAAAATATAATTCATCAAATAAGTTCATCAGATACAAAATACAATTTTTTACTATAAGTTTATCAAATACAAAATATAATTCATTAAATACAATGTTATATAACCAATCAAATTAGCTCATGTGTTTGATTATATAACCAAAATAATGAACCAAGACCAAATTAGCTCATGTTGCAAAGTAAAAATAAAAAATACAATAAGATGAGTGTTAGACTACTAGGCTAAACCACTTAGAAGGGGGGTTGAATAAGTGGCTTCTTTAATCAACGGCAATTTTAAAAAATTATTTGATTAAAACAATGCGTGGAAGCACCACCGGATCGGTAGTCTACTATGCACCTTTTGACCAAAGGAAAGATAGTATCGCCTTGAACGAATTAGGAAAATTACGGAACAATTAATGCGAGATATCCAAATTTAACGTAATTAACAAAAACAGTCCCAAGCAAGTTTATATGGTTTGATTATCAAATTCAATCACAATCAAGCAAGAACCAAATGAATTTTTGTGAACCAATACGAACAACAAAAATTCAATCGATTAATCAAATTAACAAAATTAACGAAATTAAAAGTGAGAGATAAAGAGAGATACACACGATTTGATTAGGGAGTTCCCCGGATTACGTGTCGTCCACGCGTTTGTCCGAGTACGTCTCCCCCCAAATAACCAAACGGGTTATTTGAGAGTTTATAGATCAAAAACTTGATGAACAAACAGTGCACAGTTTACAATTGAAATCTATAATCCTATAGCAAGACAAAATGTAAACTAATGCGAATAACCTCGACACCCAACGGAACTTCACCCTCTGATTCCAACGATTCACCTTGTGCCAAACCGCACCCAATCGTCCAGATGAGTCCTTCGTTCCTTGTTGTCGAATCCTTCAAGACACGCACGATCTTGAATCACTTGAGAGAAACACTAGAACCTTCAACGCAATTCAACCCGATCACGATTCTGATTCACCGTGAACCGTATCGAACGTTATCACACAAACTTGCAATTTCTATTGAATTGATCCCATACTCAAATCCAATTTTGATTGCAAACTTGATGAAGATGATGAACTTGTGTTGAATCAAACCTTTGATGCAAATTCTCACTCAATTTGTACCCAAAGCGTTTTTCTGATCTTTCACACTAGTTTTCTCTCACTTGTCTTCTTTACAAAAATCACACACATTGCTATTTAAAGAGAAAATAGAATGAGCAAATTTAGGCATAATTCTTCATACATGTATCGATACAAATGATCATTTGTATCGATACAAATGCTTTGACCAACGTTAAAAATTGGAAAAATTGACCTTTGTATCGATACAAACACGGGTGTGTATCGATACAAATATCAGAATCTTGAAATCTTGACTGATATGTATCTAAGTATGCAAGCATGCTTCGAAACATCTTGAGTTTTCTGGATTTTGAGAGCAAACAGGTGTGTATCGATACATGCAAGCATGCTTCGATACACAGGAGCTGTTCTGTCTCTGAGAGACCTCTTTTGTATCGATACAGACAATGTATGTATCGATACAAAATGCACAAAATCAAACAGAAGAGATTTCAGGACGTTTGTATCGATACACCAATGTATGTATCGATACAAAATACCTAAAAGTCAGATTTTCAAGGTTTTAGAAAATAGTTCTTTGTTGTCAAGTCATTTGTAATGTTGCCAAAATATGTTCAATCCTATTTTCATGTGTTTTGACAATTATTAAAACATGAGGATGAACTGGTGCACTTACATTCTCCCCCTTTTTGATAATTGTCAAAACTATGCATAAGCTAAGCCTATACCTAATATGCAATAAAATAGCAATATGTATACAGACGCAATTACAAACACCAAGGCTAACAATAAGCACGCTCCCCCTGAGTTGATGCCATAATGCGATTGTCGTAGATAATATTCAAGACTCTTTTAGCTATTCATCCTTAGCTTGTGCATCCAAATCTCTCCCCCTTTGACAATATCAAAAAGAAGAAGAGGGTCTATTAGAAGTATCAAGTTCAATCAATTTTGATCCAAATCATATCGTGCACTTACATTTGTCGAAATGCACATATATGATGAAAATTCCTAATCAATATAAATACATACAAAGATATGCCAAAATATATCAAATGACGAATACCAAATATCATGATAAAACATGGAATGTAGAACAACAATCCATAAACCAACTCATGAGTATTGAAAACACATCGACATTTTAAATCAACCAACATATCAAAATATGGGACGAAAATAAACAAAATAATGCAACAAATGCATAAATTCATGTTACCATATCATATAGCGATGTTCATGAAGAAATGAATTCACGGATAGTATTTATGCAACATGTTAAGCTAAAGACACATCAATTTATCAATATTTTCATACATTGCCATTTGATACATATGGGCTTCAAGAATTATTACTTATCTTAAAGCAAGAATTTTTGGAAATGAGCAAACACATGAATGTATTGAAAAGAACTAATATGTGATGTTGATGTTTTGAAAAGCATTCACATAGGCATAAGAGTGTGAGTGTTAAGAAGAATAGATAGAGATGATACTTTTTAACCTTGTACCGTAGGGTGTTTGATGCACTTCCCAATGTATAAAACTCCAAGTTGCCAAGAAGTATGATATGTATACAAAGTGCATGTACAAATGTATATTATTCTAGGTTAGAGATATCTAGGATCCCTAATTCTCCGCGAATGAAGATAAAGGGTTCCGTTGCAAGTGGCTTTGTAAAGATGTCCGCAAGTTGATTTTTCGAGTCCACATGCTCAAAAACAACATCCCCTTTTTCGACATGATCACGAAGAAAGTGATGCCTAATCTCTATATGTTTAGTCCTTGAATGCAACACGGGGTTCTTTGTAAGATTTATAGCACTAGTGTTGTCACACAAGATTGGAACACGTTGTAGTTTTAAATCGTAGTCAAGAAGTTGTTGTTTTAACCAAAGTATTTGAGAGCAACAACTTCCGGCCGCAACGTATTCCGCCTCGGCGGTTGACAAAGCAACTGATACTTGTTTCTTGCTATGCCAACTTACCAAGCTATTGCAAAATAGGTGACATGTTCCACTAGTACTTTTCCTATCCAACTTGCAACCGGCAAAGTCGGAATCGGAATAACCTACCAAAGAACAATCATTCCCCTTAGAATACCATAAGCCAAAATTTGATGTTCCCTTCAAGTACTTTAAAATCCTTTTTACGGCTTTTAGGTGTGATTCTTTGGGGCATGATTGATATCGTGCACACATGCAAACACTAAACATAATATCCGGCCTAGATGCGGTTAAATAGAGTAAGGATCCGATTATACCTCTATATTTTGTGATTTCCACATCTTTACCTTCTTCATCTTTGCTTAACGCACAAGTTGATGCCATGGGAGTTTCCATAATTTTTGAATCCGTCATCCCAAACTTCTTGAGCAACTCAAGGCAATATTTAGTTTGATATATGAAGGTTCCTTCTTCTAGTTGCTTGATTTGTAGTCCCAAGAAGTAGGTTAGTTCACCCATCATGCTCATCTCGAATTCACCTTGCATAAGACTAGAAAAACTCTTGACAAGAGATGGGTTAGTGGAACCAAAGATAATATCATCAACATATATTTGAACCAATAAGACATCATTTCCTTTATGTTTAATGAAGAGTGTAGTATCAACCTTTCCCCTTGAATATCCGTTTTTAATCAAAAATTTGCTAAGCCTATCATACCAAGCTCTAGGAGCTTGTTTAAGACCATATAAGGCTCTTTTTAATTTGAAAACATAGTCCGGATGTTTGTTATCTTCAAAACCGGGAGGTTGTTTTACATATACCTCTTCATTTATGTATCCGTTTAGGAAAGTACTCTTAACGTCCATTTGATATAACTTGAAATTCATATTGCATGCATAAGCTAACAAAAGTCTAATAGCCTCAAGGCGAGCAACCAGAGCATAGGTCTCCTCATAATCAATGCCCTTGAGCTACCAACCGTGCTTTGTTCCGAATGATAACACCGTTTTCATCAAGCTTATTTCTAAAAACCCAACGTGTCCCAATTACTTGATGACTTGGAGGAGGTGGTACTAAATCCCACACATCATTTCTTTTAAATTGATTTAGTTCCTCTTGCATTGCAAGAATCCAATGTTCATCAAGTAATGCGGCTTTTGAGTTTTTAGGTTCAACTTGTGAAACAAAAGCATAGTGAGAACAAAAGTTACTTATTTGGAACCGAGTCGCCACTCCCTTTGAGATATCACCTAAGACCTTGTCAATGGGATGATCTTTTAGAGTACGCCATTCCTTTGCAAGACCGGCTCCTCTTTGCTTATGATGATTCTTTGACGAAGAAGATCCTCCATCATCTTTGTCTTCATTGGATGGTGACGGCTTATCGTCATTTTCTTTTGGAACTTCCGTTGAGGGTTGATCACTCCCAACAACTTCTAGATCCTTTAGAATGTCCATTGTGTCGACACCTGTACCAATAAAATCACCTTTCCCGTTTTCTTCCGGAAAAGTCTCATCAAAGTTTACATGAACCGACTCTTCAACAATTTGTAACCTTTTATTGTATACTCTATATGCCTTGCTAGATATTGAATAACCTAAGAAAATGCCCTCATCCGCTTTTGGATCAAATTTGCCAAGATTTTCTATTCCATTATTTAAAATGAAGTATTTGCATCCAAAAGAGCGCAAGTGACTAAGATTAGGTTTTCTTCCTTTAAGTATTTCATAGGGAGTTTTGTCCAAAATAGGTCGAATGATCGCCCTATTTAGAACATAACTTGCGGTACTTATCGCATCGGCCCAAAAATACTTAGGAAGACCACTTAACATAGTCCTAGCTAACTCTTCTAGAATTCGATTTTTCCTCTCCACTACCCCATTTTGTTGTGGTGTTCGTGGAGCCGAAAAATTGTGTTCAATGCCATGTTTGGAGCAAAATTTTTCAAAGCTTTTGTTTTCAAATTCACCTCCATGATCACTCCTAATGGAAATGATCTTAAGGTCTAGCTTATTTTGAATCATCTTAGCAAATTGTTTAAAAGCGGACAAAGTATCGCTTTTACTAGATAAGAATAGTGTCCAACAAAATCTTGAATAATCGTCTACAATTACAAGTCCATAATAGTTACCACCAAGGCTTTTGGTCCTTGATGGTCCAAAAAGATCCATATGGATTAACTCTAAAGGCTTAGTAGTTGAAATAAACTTTTTGGTTTTGAAAGAAGCCTTAGTTTGTTTACCCATTTGGCATGCGTCACACAAGTGTTCTTTTGAAAAACGAATTTTAGGTTGACCGATTACAAGATCTTTAGAAGCTATCTTATTTAGTAAATCGAAATTAAGATGTGTCATTCTTCTATGCCACAACCAAGATTCATCATTCTTGGTTATGAGACACTTAGCACCACTTAGGCAATTATCATCTAGATCCAACATGTATATATTTCCATGCCTTATAGCCTTAAGAACAACATTCTTGTCTTTGTTACTTTCGATTGTGCAAAAGGTTGGTTTGAAATTGATTGTGAACCCTTTATCACAAAGCTTAGCAACACTCAACAAGTTGTGCTTAAGGTTATCCACAAGAGCAACATTAGATATGGTTATAGTAGAAGGATTACCGATAGTACCTACACCAAGAATAGTGCCTTTATTGTTGTCTCCATAGGTGACATTGCCTTTTTCCTTTGCTTTGAACTCAATAAAAAGCGAAGCGTCACCCGTCATGTGCCTTGAACATCCACTATCTAGAAACCATCTCCTTTCTAGATTATCAAGGCACTTTTCCTACAACAATTAAACATAAGAGAGAGGTAACCAATTCTCATTGGGTCCTAATTGGTGAGGCAAATAAGTTTTGTTGAGTTTTGGCATCCATTGCAATACGCCCTTAGGAACCAACACTTTCCTAGCTTTACATTTTGCAATGGTATGGCCTTCACAACAACAATATTGACAAGTAACATGGGAGTCATTCTTCTTTTGATCCAATTTAACATTTTTTGAATTTTTGTTTTTGATTTTCAAAGTGTTTTGAAAATGTTTTGGACCAACTTGATGATAGACTCTAGGTTTTGATGAATTTTCCACTTTGTCCTTGAGAGCCTTAATATCTTTCGACAAAGTGGCACAATTATCACAACCAACTATGTCACCATTATCATGACTTGTACTTGACCTTTCTAATAATGATATCTTGAAAGCTTTCAACTCTTTTTCCGTTTCGGAAACTTTCTTTTCAAGAGCTTTGTTAACTTTTATAATTTCTTTTAATCGTTTGAAAGCTTTCCTAGTTTCACTACATAGGTCCTCAAATGCATTTTGCAAGTCATGATATTCTAACGAGGTATATGAGCTAGAGGGATTTTGATTTACCTTTTTGGGAGCTTTGTCCTTCTTTTTGTGATGATGAGATGTAAAGCATACATTAGCCATTTCGTCTTCATTACTTGAGCTAGAGCTTGATGATGAATGAGATGAAGAGCTTCCACTCTCCCATGCAACATAAGCTTTCTTTCCTTTGCTCATCCTTTTGTTTGAAGATGACTCCTTCTCTTTTCTTTTGAGATTAGGACAATCCGGCTTGTAGTGACCGATTTGTCCACATTCATAACATGCTCCTTTCTTAGAGTACCTAGCATCTTCATTCCTCCGATGGTGACCACTATCTTTTCGATACTTTTTAAGATTCTCATCGGAGTGCTTTATCCCATTCTTTCTCACATACCTATTGTAGCGTCTCACGAAGAGTCCCATTTCCTCATCATCGGAATCATCTTCGCTTGAGCTACTTACCACATACTCTACCTTTTTGGACTTTGACTTTGAGGCTTTTAGAGCAATTGTCCTCTTGTCCTTTTCCTTTTCCTTATCCTTGTCATTGTGCTTTCCCTTTTTCTCACTTTTCTCTTGCTTTTCTAACAAGTTTAGTACATGTTCATGTTCCGTAAGTTTGCCAAATAAAGTTGTAAGACTCAAAGTAGTGAGGTCGTTTGCCTCCTTAATCGCGGTGACCTTCGGTTGCCAACTCCTACTAAGACATCTTAAAATTTTGTTAGTGGCGTCTTGATTTGTGATTGGCTTTCCCAAACCATGTAGCTTGTTGGTTATTTTGATAAATCGTTGTTGCATATCCTCGATGGTCTCGCCATCTAGCATATGGAACAACTCAAACTCTTGTGTCAATGTATTAATTTTGGATATCTTTACATCATTGGTACCCTCAAAGTCAGTTGCCAATGTGTCCCACATTTCCTTAGCCGATTGACAATGTGACACATGATAGAATTGATCAATCCCAAGGGATGATATTAAAATATTTTGTACCTTTGCATCGTAATTGACCTTTTTCTTTTCCTCTTCCGTCCATTGTGCCATAGGCTTATTGGTGACAATGCCATGAGCATCGGTGATTGTTGGAACAAACGGACCGTTCTCAATAGCATTCCACACTTCACCATCAAAAGAATTGATGTGAATACGCATACTACTTTTCCAATAGTCAAAATGATCTCCATTGAATATAGGAGCCCTATTATATGCCCCTTTAGGTGCAAAAGCCATGTTGTCTAATAACTGGCACAAACTTCCGAATTTTGCAAGCAAAATTGAACCGGACTCGTGATACCACTTGTTAGACTACTAGGCTACCACTTAGAAGGGGGGTTGAATAAGTGGCTTCTTTAATCAACGACAATTTAAAAAATATTTGATTAAAAACAATGCGCGGAAGCACCACCGGATCGGTAGTCTACTTTGCACCTTTTGACCAAAGGAAAGATAGTATCGCCTTGAACGAATTAGGAAAATTACGGAACAATTAATGCGAGATATCCAAATTTAACGTAATTAACAAAAACAATCCCAAGCAAGTTTATATGGTTTGATTATCAAATTCAATCACAATCAAGCAAGAACCAATTGAATTTTTGTGAACCAATACGAACAACAAAAATTCAATCGATTAATCAAATTAACAAAATTAACGAAATTAAAAGAGAGAGATAAAGAGAGATACACACGATTTGATTAGGGAGTTCCCCGGATTGCGCGTCGTCCACGCGTTTGTCCGAGTACGTCTCCCCCCAAATAACCAAACGGGTTATTTGAGAGTTTATAGATCAAAAACTTGATGAACAAACAGTGCACAGTTTACAATTGAAATCTATAATCCTATAGCAAGACAAAATGTAAACTATTGCGAATAACCTCGACACCCAACGGAACTTCACCCTCTGATTCCAACGATTCACCTTGTGCCAAACCGCACCCAATCGTCCAGATGAGTCCTTCGTTCCTTGTTGTCGAATCCTTCAAGACACGCACGATCTTGAATCACTTGAGAGAAACACTAGAACCTTCAACGCAATTCAACCCGATCACGATTCTGATTCACCGCGAACCGTATCGAACGTTATCACACAAACTTGCAATTTCTATTGAATTGATCCCATACTCAAATCCAATTTTGATTGCAAACTTGATGAAGATGATGAACTTGTGTTGAATCAAACCTTTGATGCAAATTCTCACTCAATTTGTACCCAAAGCGTTTTTCTGATCTTTCACACTAGTTTTCTCTCACTTGTCTTCTTTACAAAAATCACACACATTGCTATTTAAAGAGAAAATAGAATGAGCAAATTTAGGCATAATTCTTCATACATGTATCGATACAAATGATCATTTGTATCGATACAAATGCTTTGACCAACGTTAAAAATTGGAAAAATTGACCTTTGTATCGATACAAACACGGGTGTGTATCGATACAAATATCAGAATCTTGAAATCTTGACTGATATGTATCTAAGCATGCAAGCATGCTTCGAAACATCTTGAGTTTTCTGGATTTTGAGAGCAAACAGGTATGTATCGATACATGCAATCATGCTTCGATACACAGGAGTTGTTCTGTCTCTGAGAGACCTCTTTTGTATCGATACAGACAATGTATGTATCGATACAAAATGCACAAAATCAAACAGAAGAGATTTCAGGACGTTTGTATCGATACACCAATGTATGTATCGATACAAAATACCTAAAAGTCAGATTTTCAAGGTTTTAGAAAATAGTTCTTTGTTGTCAAGTCATTTGTAATGTTGCCAAAATATGTTCAATCCTATTTTCATGTGTTTTGACAATTATTAAAACATGAGGATGAACTGGTGCACTTACAATGAGAGAGATGAGAGCCGAACAACTCTTGAGAGTACATCGGAAAAAGAAAATCACATAACCAAAATGAAAATAAAAAATCACAAACAAGTAGAGCAGATTAATGCTTGAGAGTAAATAGAAACAAAAAATCAAAACAATGCTTAATAGAAGGTTGTTTGTGGCTGTGAACATGAGGGAGAGAGAGTTTCTGAGTTAGTGTTTGTAATTTGATGCGAGTGAGGAATATTATTTCCTTTTTTACAAGTAGTTGGCCTTGTTTTAATTTTTAAAAGATGTGACTTGCCTAAAAAAATTATTAACTTAATAATATATATATATATATATTGGTTTGGTTCGGTTTGTTCATCGGTTCTTAAAATTGGAACCGAGAACCGAACCAAACCACGTCGGTTTTCAATTGGTTTGATTCAGTTTTTGATCCGAACCATAAATATCGATTTTTTTTTCGGTTTGGATTGATTTGGATCGTCGGTTTAATTGGATTTTTTTGATCCGCTTACACCCCTACTCCCAAGCAGCGCTTGTTTAGCCTCTCATTAGCTTGAGGCATTTCCTCCATTACAGAGGATAGGTTCGCATGTCTCTCTCTTCTGTAGGAGCTTTCGCCTTAGCTCATCCCTCTTTCTTGTTGCTTCTTTCATATTTCTCTGGGTTTTGTTTTTCTTTGAAGGTGTCGAAACAGAGTTGTCCATCATCTTTTGAAGGCACTGTTTTAATGATGGACTTCCCTTTACATTTTGGTGGATGTTCCTTCTTTTGTTCTTTTGGTGCATTAACCCAGCTTTTCTTTTCTCTTTCCTCTTTTCTCTCAGCAGCAGGCTTCTTCAGAGGTGGCGTATTAACCCCAAACTTAGATTTTCTGGCCACCTTTCGGTTTCTACCCCATGCTTTGATCCATGTTGCTCGGATGTCCACTTCAATGGTTAGCCTCTTCAATTTTTCAGTGAGTTCTTTAGGTACCTCCTCTTCCTGAGCTGTCTCTATCTCTAGATGCGCCATTTCATTCTCCAGCTCTGCTATTTCTACCTTTACCTATACTTCCTGAACTGGAGTCGGTGGTGTAGCTTCCTTGTCTTTCCACTCAAGCATGAAGCACTTCTCCTTTCCTGCATTGAAAGTTTTTACGGTTGTAGACTTACCTCCACTCCTTAGTGTTATCTCTCCAAGGTTCATATCAATGAGTTCCTTGCAGGTAGCTAGGAATGGCCTTCCAAGAATGACGGGATGCTCTTCGTCTTCTCCAATGTCTAGGATCATGAAGTCTACTAGAAATTCTAGGTCTTTGACTTTCACCAAGACGTCTCTGACTGTGCCTACTGAGTGGATGGATGACTGATTAGCTAGTACGAGTTCTCGAGCTGTGCCTGCAATAGGTAATGCGAGTTTTAACTTCTCCGCCAGAGATAATAGCATTACGTTAACACTTGAACCCACATCACATAATGCTAGGATTTCTGCTTACTCAATCTGACAGAGTATGGTGACGCTTCCAGGATCTGTCTTCTTGGGTGGTAGTCTTGTTCGGCTTTCTCGGTACTCCCTTAGCTCTCTCATCACTTTGAGAGTTTTCCTGTGAGAATGCCGTCTTTAATTGGTTGTTGCCAGCCTTCCTAGTACTTTGAGTACCTGTCTGCATGCACTTTAAACAAAATACCTCAGTAGCACTGGGATAAATATTTTCTGTGGAACTATTTTCTGTTTGTCCCATGTGTCTTTGTCACCATGAAAATTCCCAGGTAAGTGAGGTGGATCACAACGGATCACTTAAATACCAAGACTTATCCTTAGCCATAATTTTCACAGATCAAATTCCACAATCATCAACAAGATTTTTTGAATTTTTAATTTTTTTGTATTTTTGAAATTTTTGATAAACTAAAATAAATCTAGTAAGGCTTTGTAAACACAATCCCCGGCAACGGCGCCAAAAACTTGACTAGGGTCTGGCAAGTGCACCAGTCTGTCGTCGAGTAATAATTCACACTCTACGAGTAGAATGAGTTCGTATCCACAGGGATTGTGCTGAAGCTTCACTAGCGTTATTTAAGTTTGTGATAGTTTGCATTCGCTTTGGTTTTTGGAAAAGGTTTTTATAAAATATAGCGTAATGCGTTGCAGAAATATAAATAACAGAATGTATAAATAATAGATTCAAGAAATATAGAGGCTAGGTATGGTGGTTGGACTCCCTCACTTCTTCATATTTGGCATGACCGGTGTATAACATAGTTACTTAGATTATGTTCGGCGGTGAATTATCCTTGTTGTAGTAATACCTTACTATTACAACATGTTTATTAAAGTTTCCCTACATTAACAACTAAGGTACCTACGAGAGCCTAATCTCGATGTGTCACATACTCTAATTACTAAGTGAGTTGTTTATAAACATGCATTATACTCTTCACCAATTAACCTCTAGGTCCTAGTATCGGGCTATTCATCTTCTAAGTGCTCAGATCACACCTAGTGCATGATTCCTCATCTAACCGCTCAGTTCACGACTAGTTCAGGATGTTACCGTCTCTATACACCTAGCATTGTTTACTACGAGTTCCGAACCATATCAAGTCAAAACCTGATATCAATTCTATGGGCGCTCATGTTTATCCGGCCAGATTACGAGAATACATTATTAAAGTGCACGAAAGTAAATAACAAACATAATTACTGAATATCATTTATTTTAACTTAGACTCAATCACAGACTCTAAATATTCATAGGGGAGTTCATCTTCTCCACCACAACCTAAGGCATAAATTACAAAAGACTGCATATTTAAATTACAATAAAGAAATTATAACCTAAACATAAAAGCCTAAAGAAAACATACCTTGCTGAGTTAGTTTTCCTGTAAGGGGAGAAAACTATGTCCAATAGAGCTCCTATGAACCTCTCCTTATAGTAGAGAGTGTTATACTATTTCTGAATGAATAAAACAATGAAAGGGAGGCTCTATTTATAGTTTTCGTAATGGGCCTCAGCAAGGCATCGTACTGCGACGAAGCCATCACAGTGCGATGTGAAGATTCAGTTCAATTTTATAACTGATCCTGTGCATTTCATCAGCTTGGGCGCCAAGTTACTCCATCGTGCTGCGTTGTGATGCATCGTACTGCGATGAAAGATTTTTTCAAGATTTATTTCTTCTGATTTCTTGGCGAGCAAGCATGCTTTCATCGTGGCACGATGGCACACATCGTGCTGCGATGGAATGCTGATTTTCTTCACTTTTTGGGCTTTTTCTTGTCTTTTTGCATCTTGGACTCTGTCTTGATGCTTTTTCCTGCTTTTGTAGGTTTTCCTTCGTATTTGGGTCTGTCTTGGTCATTTTACTACTAATAATAATACTAAAAATACCGTAGAAATTCCTGTCATCAACCACCCTCCCCCAATCCCTCCTACTCCGTCCTGAATACTCACGATCTTCCTCCACCACGAGGATCCTCTCCGCCATCCATCTCTCAATCTGCCTCTATCCACCCCATAACGAGCTGCCAACACTCTAAACCGCAAACCCCCTTATCCACCAACAAACGCCAACACCACTTCCCTAACAGAGCCATGTTAAACTCCCTCAACTGCCTCACCCTCAGCCCGCCATACTCCATACGTAAACAAATATGTTTCCATGATACCCAAGATGTTTTCCTAAGTTCCTCACTCCCCCCCCAGAAAAAATTAATCAAAAGAGATTCAATAGAGGAGATAATACCTGCAGGAGCTTTGAAGAAGGAGAGAGCATAGATAGGAAGAGAGGTCAAGACAGATTTAATTAGAACCAAACGACCACCAAAAGACAGAAAGCGACTATTCCACCTAGATAATCTATTCCTTACGCGAGTCAACACTGGTTCCCAAAAACTCAAACGCCGCGAGTCACCCCCAATTGGAAGACCTAGATAGAGAAACGACACCTTCCCCACTCTACATCGCAGAGCAGACGCAGCCTAATGTAACCAAGAATCCGTGATGTTAACCCCAACCAGCATGCTTTTATGAAAATTAACCTGTAGGCCCGACATTAGCTCAAACAACACTAGAACTCCCCGTAAGGCCCGACATTAGCCCAACTCTTCACTAGAACTCCCCCACCAGTAGCGTGTCATCGGCGAACTGAAGATGCGAAACAGTGATCGAATCCTGCTCACCGACATTGTACCCTGTGAACACATTCCTCTCGACCAGGGCTGACATCATAACATTCAGGCCCTTAGCCGCCAGAAGAAACAAAAAAGGAGACAGAGGGTCCCCTTGTCTCAGGCCCCGTTCAAGAGGGAACTCCTCCGTGGGGCTACCGTTAATTAGGACAGAGGAAGTAGCCGTACAGACACACTCGCTAATCCACTTCCGCCATGCATCTGAAGGAAAAAAAAAAGAGAGATAAACATTAAAAAAAATGAGATTTGTCATAAACAAAAAGAGACAAACATTAATAAAACAAAATTACTAATAAACAACTCCTAAAATTATGTACAAATTCCACTTAGTTGAGGTTTATAAATACAAGCACCCTCAAAGTATTTTTCTCTCACTATATTTTTTGTTTATAAGTTATATATTTGTCTTCATATAGCTTATTTTGTTTCCATATTTTATCGGTTTGTAGGATACTAATTTTGATTTGATTTTAGTTTATTCAATTTCAATGAGTTAATTTCTCTTTACCTAACCATACTGTAATTATGTTTTTATGTTTCTATATATTATTTCTCTTTAAAAAATATATGATTTGATTTGAATTATTTTGATGTGTTCTTATATTATTTTGCAGGTTCACAAAGTTATTGATGAAAGTTATATCATTATTAAAGATAGCTAACAAAGATTTTTTTATATAACTGTTTATCGAGACAAGCACCCTCAAAGTATCTTTCTTTTTCTATGTTTTTGTTTATAATTTATATATATTTGTCTTCATATATTTTATTTTTGTCACTATATTTTACCGGTTCTCAATATATTAATTATGATTTGATTTGAATTATTTTGATGTGTTCTTATATTATTTTGCAGGTTCACAAAGTTATTGATGAAAGTTATATCATTATTAAAGATAGCTAACAAATATGTTTTTTATATAACTGTTTATTGAGACAAGCACCCTCAAAGTATCTTTCTTTCACTATGTTTTTTGTTTATAATTTATATATATATTTGTCTTCATATATTTTGTTTCTGTCACTATATTTTACCGGTTCTCAATATATTAATTTTGATTTGATTTGAGTTTATTCAATCTCAATGAGTTAATTAATCTTCACCTAACTATTATGTAATTATATTTTGCAAATTGTTCCATACATTTGAATTACTTCGATGTGTTCTTATATTACTTTGCAGGTTCACAAAATTGTTGATAAAGGTTATACACTTATACCATTATCAAAGATCTATATAGCTAACACATATTTTTTATGTAACTGTTTAATGTTTTATGTCATTGGATCAAATATGTAATCTATTTTGAATATATTTGAACCTTCTTTCAAATAAAATATATATTATTTGTTGTGGACTAGATGAATAGTAATCATGCATGATTTATTATAATTAAAAATTAATAATAGATCATATAATTCTAAAAACTCTGAGCATTATTATTTTTCAATACGAATAAATGAACTTAGTACACATATGTGTCATCTGTTATTTTTCTTAATAATAGGATTTAATAAAAAATTCAATGAAGATATCATTGAGAAATATATGACAACTTAATTTGTGCTTGAACTTTTTTATTATTCATATGGTTGTGCCCACCTAAAAATAATGATAAAAGTTGGCTTAAAAATAGTTGCAAGTACTTAGTAACAAATATCTACTTTTATATATTGTGAGCGTCATTGTTTTCGCATCATAAATTAAATAAATAAACAATTTATTATTATATTAAAAGCAGATGAAATCAAATGAGTAAAAATAGGTGTCTATATAACAACTGAATTTGTTGGTTTTTTTACAAGATGTGTGTCCAATAAAATAGAATATGTAAATATTGCCTTAAAATAGGTACTATTTAAGTTCATGTTATACTAATATAACTTATGTTGTGATTTATAATTGTTTTCTTAGTTTATAATAAATAATATTGACAATATATATTAACATAATATTTATTGTACGTATTGTTATATTTACTAAAACTAAAATTATAGTCATAGTGCTAAAATTTTATTGTAATATTAAAATACCCGTGGCATCGCCCGGGTCAAAGTCTAGTTATTATAAAACGAGAGTAACTAAAGGCACCCTAAACCCTAACCCTAATATGAATGATATAGATTTTGACACGTGGAAAAAATGTTATATCTATGGTTATGATAAAAACTTGAATACTATGTTGCTACATCAATTAATGAATGTGACACGTCATGTGTTTAATAACACAATTAATGATGTGTTAATATATGATTGGATGTGTGTATAAAATAATTTTACACAAATCCCTAATTTTGTTACCTACTAATCCCTAATTATATGCTTTCATTTGTTCTGTTCTATTATTTTTTTCTGTTCATCGCTATATATATTCTTCACTAATCAAAAGCACGCTTTACTTTTGTGATTCTATTTTTTGTTTCTGTTTTTTTTTTTTATGATTCAAGTTTATTGTGTTTTAAGATTTGAGAAAATAATATTTTCACTAAAATTGCTTGATTTAATCTCTTCTTTATTCTCTTTCTGCAATTCAATTACCCTCCTTTTCATTCAATTCAAAATTTTCAAACTTGAAATCTCACTAACCTTCTCTTTCTGTTTGTAGTTAAGCTCTTCTCTATATTCATTCAGCCCCTTTTCGCATGACAATATCATATGAGAAAGGGTAGAAAATTTCTTTGTTTTAAATGAAGATGATTTTGTTTTAATATTTGTGTTTTTGTTGTTTCAGTTTCAAAGCAAAATTGTCGAAGATCTTAGCCGTGATTGATTCCGACAAGGGTTTGCCGATTTGGATGACTCAAAAATTATGTCTACCCTTGCGGGCTACTTTTCTGGTAACATTTAATTTGCATTTTGTTGTTCCAAAATCCCTAATTTTCTAAAACCTAATCAAAGTTCATTCATAGTGTTTTGGAATTAGAGTTTGTTTCAAATATGTAATTTGACATGTTTTAATTTTTGTGTATGGATTAAACTAGAGTTTGAAGTTATAGAGGTAAAAGGGTGTTGTTTCAATTTCACAACAAAATTGCAGAAGATCTTGACCGTAATTGATTCCAACAGGGGTTGCCGATTCAGATGACTCACAAATTATGTCTACCATTATAGCTACTTTTCTGGTAATATTTGATTTGCATTTTTTTTCCAAACTCCAATTTTCTAAAACCTAATCAAAGTTTATTCATAGTGTTTTGGAATTAGAGTTTGTTTAAAAAAAGTAATTTGACATGTTTTCATTTTTTTTTTTGTGGATAGATTAAACTAGAGTTTGAAGATATAGAGGTAAAAGGGATTTGTTTTTGCTACTCTCTATTTCTTTAATTTTTTTTTTATATATTTTGATTTCATCAAATTTACTTACCAAAATATTGATTTTCATGGTTTTAAAAAGTAAGCTGAAGGAATTTGATGGGAGATTTGTCAAAAGAATGTGATGAAAGTGCTACTTTTCTTTTTCTTTCAAAAAGTGTTTCAAATCACAAGATCTTAGATAAATATGGTCCCCACAATAAGTGGTAAGCTTTCTTTGAATTTTTGTTGAAAATATTGTTCCTTAGTTATCATATATATATATATATATATATATATATATATATATATATATATTTGGATTTGTTTCTATCTTTTAGCTAATAATCCCTACTTTTCCTTTCCGCAATATGTTATCGATAGGATTTTGAAGCATATTACATGCTGTGATTTGAAATGCTAAACTCCTGATAATCCAAGTTATGGCGAGTGGAGACAAGTGATATCTTAGCAAGACTATATATGCATATATATAAAATATACTTTTTGTAAGATAGTATATATGTATTAATTGAGCGAATGAAATAATGAATTTGTTTGTATGTTGTTCTAAAGAAAGCTACTAAACCTCAATTGGAGTTTCATTTTTAATTTGATATGCACCGAAATTATGATTGTCGTCATTCGAAATGCAAGGATCAAAGCTTTATATTAAGTGATGATTGAGTTGTTAAACTCTATGCATATGAATTTAAGTAGGATTGGTACTCTTTATCAAAGTGTTGTCGAAAGTTCAATTGCAAATTAAATTTATTGAGATTGTTTTATTGCTAATTCATTGTTACTTTTGTGTGTTTTTAAATCTAAATTTTATTACACCTCATATTCTACATTTTTGGTCCTCTATCTTATCATTTATTAAAAAAAAATGCTATTTTTATTTTTTAAATTACCTTTTATTAAAATTAAATAAAACTCATAATTTTGATCAATATGTTCATCATCTTCATCATATTTTTATCTTCTATAAAGGACCAAAGTGTTACAAATAAAAAATAAAGGACCAAATTGTTACAAAAAATAAGATAAAGGACCAAATTGTTACAAATAAAAGATAAATGACCAAAATGTTACAAAAAAATAAGATAAAGAACCAAATATGTAATTTTGCCTAAAAATTAAATACATATTTACTTTTGATGCTATTTCCAATAATTTTTTTTATTGTTGCAAGATTTACAAATCAATTATGTGATTATTACATTTAATGTGAGTATTCTATTGTTAATTATTTTTGAATTGGATTCATAACTATAATTTGATTAATATAAATTGGTAATAATAATAAATTTTCCATATACAAAAATCATCACAACTAAGTGTGTTTTTTTCTTTTTGACAAATTTATTAAACTAAATATTGTAAGTTTTTATTAAATCAAATCGGAAATTATGTATAAATTGAAAAAACAATCACCAATCATTAGTTGATTCAGTGACGATTGGCGCTGAGTTTGGTAGAGAGGACCACGATTCGACCCTCCGCAACTGCGATCGGAAGGAGCTGAATGCCAGAACTGACCCCCAAACCAGATTAAACTGATGGTGTAAAAAAAATAAAAAAATCCATGCATCGCACGGATAGTAGACTAGTTGTATTAGAAAATCACACAATTTCATCCAAAAGTGTTTAAATGAGATGATAAAAGTTTTTTTTTTTAATTTAACTAAATAAATTTCATTTTTAACTTAACTTTTTTTAATCTGAAATAAATTTTATTAAACCGTTAAATATCTCCTAGTTCCTCCTCCCTCAAACTCTATTCTTGCCAACGCCTGACACTGAAATAGCCTCCACGACGCACAACAAACAAACAAACACTGTTAGGTATTGCTTTCAATTGAAATATTATTATCCCAATACTTTTCATAAATTCGTTGTAGTAGGGAATTAAAGAACCCTAGGCCAGTAACAACACGCAATTAAAATCGTGACAATGAACAACAAAAAGCGAAAGAGACACACCAACAAGGATAAAGAGATTCCTTCAAACCCGAATCAACCCTCCAAATCTTCCAACTTTCTTGAAAAGGTATATATTTATTTTAATTTATTTTTTGCTTTTTTCTGAGTTTCATTTGATGTATGTATTGGTTTGATGACTAATTTTTGCAGATGCGGGCAAGGTTGTCTGGTGGACACTTTAGGATGATTAACGAGAAGCTCTACACATGCACGTATGTTATTGTTGCAATTCGTATTCTTATTGTGATTTTTGAACTTGAAATTATGACTTTAGTAGCTCTTTTGGTAATAAAAAGCACCGAATAAGGTAGCTGATAGATAGTATATGACCTTATATGGGCAGGCAATAACTGATAAACGATAAGCTAGCTGATAGCGGATAAACTATTTAACTATCCAATTGTATTTGAAGTGTTTGGTAAGATTAGCAGTTTAGTTTGATAAATATAAAAGTACATTTTGACAGAAATAAAACGTTGGGTTGAACTCTTATGAATAGCTATGAATAGTTATCGACTCCTAATAAAGGGTAATAGAGTAATGCGACCTTTTATGGGACAGACATTACATTGTAAACATATGATCATTATGCTTCAAACGGATTATTATATTCTACCCCTTAATTAATACTATATTTTATTTCAATTACGCTTTTAGGGTTAACATGAGAGAAAAAATGATGTATGCTTTAAGCTCGTGCAAGAAAGGATATTATCAAACAAATTCACTTTAATCATAAGTTCATAACGCTATAAGCTGGCAATTTGGCCTTCGTAAATTATTTTTTGGGTTGACAAGAATTAAGGATCTGTCTTTTCTTTTCAGTGGGAAGGAGGCACTTCATTATTTTCGTGAAGATTCATCTTTATTTGACTTGGTAAGGGTTGTTTACATGGACATGACTTACGATAAGATATAATAGTGTCACTTGATTAGTTGTACTGATACCAAAGTAGGAAAAGACTTATGTTGTCATATAGTTTTATTGATTATCTTGTGATGACACTCAAATTGATCCTCCTTTCTTTATGTTAAATATCTAAAGAATGTGCACATTAAGTAATCAACAACCATGCACGTAGCTAACTAAACTGACACATGTTTTTATATTCTGTTTTAACTACATGCATATCTAAGCACCTAACATTCATAGATATAATATGCATTTGGAACAATGGCAAAACATTGAATCTAAGTTTGAAAAGTTATAGGAATTTTAAACTTGTGAGGTCTAGTGACTTGAATTAGCAGCTTAAACAACAAAATCCACATTGTTATGAATTCACCAAGCAACTTATAAGATATATTTGATGAGTGTAACTTGCAAGACTAGTGACTTGGCTCCATATCATCTTACATATTATTAGTCTATTAGTTATTTATCATGTTTTGTAATGGTTTGAATTATTCAGTTTTATTAGCCGTCTCAATTGTTTTTCATTTATCTGGATAGTATCATGCAGGGTACAAAACGCAAATGTCTAATTGGCCAGAACAGCCAGTTAATGTAATTATTAAGTGGCTGAAAAAACAGAATCCTTCTTTTGTTGTTGCTGATTTTGGCTGTGGTGAGAATTTACTTGATCTTGCTGTTCAATATATCTCTTACATAGTACCCGTATTTGGATTGTTCAACGCTAATGTTTTCATGTTTCTGTTGTATTGCAGGGGAAGCACTCATTTCCAAAAGCGTGAAGAATACTATCTTTTCTCTAGACCTTGTCTCCAACAATCCCGATGTAATTGCTTGTGATATGGCAAATGTAAGTTTTGCTTGTTAGGGTAATTTACTGTGTATACGTTAGAGATTAAGTTTAAAGCATTGAAAACATCACAGTTATGTAGAAAACAAACGAGTTTTACCATATTTTGGCGTTTATTTCATTAGGGTGTATTTTTTTTTATGTTTTGGGAAAATAATTATTATTTGATTACTTATTTTTTTAGAGTAAAAAAGGCTCTCATTACGGCTAATATATTGCAAAACTAATTCAACGAATCGGGCTTGAGGTCAGTGTTATCAATGGTGGATTATGGCGGCCAGCCAACAATCTGCCATATCAACATGGCATTACATCCTATGGTGGAAACTTGGTAGATATAATAGGTGTTGCGCCATTTGGCAGATATTTGACATGGTAGATATAATAGGTGTTGCGCCATTTGCCATGCCATAATGCAATGTGGACACCATTGCAGATATTTGACAACACTACTTGAGGTTTTCATCTTAATTTTCTTGTCAAATATTGTGCCTTACTTGAGGTACAGCTTTTATCGATGGGATTATACTTGTATGTTGAGATACATTAGCAAAATCATGAAAGGCTGAATGGATTCATTTATATATTATTGAGGGAAAGAAGGTTTTTAGTGTTCCACCATTCTAGTTAGTGTAATTTTGGATAGTTTCAAGTAGGTAGTTATCTTTAGTAGATAAAAAAAGTGTACAAGCTGGCTATTGGACAAATTTTAATTACATGAATTTCATAATAATATTTGAAGCACAAAATGGAGAACAACAATCTTATTTTATTATAATTTTTTTTTTCTAATAGTTATATTACTTACAAGAGGACATGCTCTTTTTGTGAATTACTTGCAGACTCCACTAGATTCCTCAGCTGTTGATGTTGCTGTGTTCTGTCTTTCATTGATGGGAATCAACTATCAAACTTACCTTGAAGAAGCATACAGGGTGCTTAAGCCAGGGTATTTTTTTTCTTTCTATTAATCTTTCTTAACCTGGCATGCTTTTGTCGTCAGGATTTAACTGATTGTAGTTTTGAACAGTGGCTGGCTCTTGATAGCAGAAGTGAAGAGCAGGTTTGATCCAAATAATGGAGGAGCAGACCCAGAGAAGTTTTCAAAGGCTATTTCTGAGTTAGGATTTACCTCTGTCAAAAGGGTATGAGAATGTTTCATTTCATTGCCTCTATAACTATAAATACTAGCGTGCAAACATCCGCTTTTGTCGATATGTTTTCCTCTCTTCTTTTCTCTTTTTACTTCCCTCTTCTCTTTTTCTTCCCAGTTCAAAATAAGCAATGAAATTTACAAAATTTTAGGTGGTTATATTTAAACAAATAATTTTTTATCGTGTAAAGCCGTGCAAAATTGTAATTAAGAATTTAAATGAAGGCTAAAATTAGAAAAATAAAAGTTGTACCAAAACTTAATATCCCATTTAGGCAAATTCTAAAATGGACCACTTCATCAAGTGGTCCATGATGGACCAGTTATTAATAACACTATAACGAATATGAATTTTACAAAATCCACCGTTGGTTTGAAAGTTTGCTTCATATAGATCATCCATAAAAAAATTTAGAAAAATTGAAAATCATTTGATATGTTATTGAGACCCATTAAGATTAACGGTGGATTTTATAAAATTTGTATTCGTTATAATAGTAATGATCACTTGTCCACGGTGGACCACTTGTGAAGGTGGTCTACCGTAGCATTAGCCATTATATAGATATAGTGTTTGGTTGTGCTTACTGATGTTTTAACCCTTGCAGGACTTGTCAAATAAAATGTTTATTTTGTTTTACTTCACAAAAAAGGTATATATCTAATTAATTGCAATGTTATTCTATTTTTCTTGTTTGGTGCTTTCTGTTGAATTAGCTTTTTTGTGTGTAGGTAAAGCAAAATTCTAAACGGAAGGAAATTGAATGGCCATCACTTAAACCTTGTATGTACAAGCGTCGTTGAGATTATGATTATTTTAAGTTAGAATTTTATACACTATTGTTATATAGATGAAACTCAAATCAGATTTCTTGTTAGCATGGCTAGTCAATCACAAAAGTTCTTGCACTATTTAGTTCTTTACATGAAAGGTTCATCCCAAATTTATTCTTGGATTGAAAGGCTCATAGGATTTTATGGTTGTTTGAATAAGAATTTTGAGGAGAAAACTCATAGATATGTCACATGGTTGCACTTTTGTAGTTGCATGTCGACGATAGTACGATCTTATAGAAAATCCATGTTTTTGGATGGGTGGGTGGATTAGAGGCTAGAATATTAAAAGAGGGAGTGTAGTTAACAATTCCTCTTGAAAATTTTAAATATATGTTCATCATTAGGCTTCAAACCCAACTGGTTTAGGTTACAACACGAAAGGATTTTGTGCCATTTTGTTTTGTTTTCTTTTTTATTTCATCTTTAATGTATTTTACAATGGTCAATCTATTAGCAAGAACGTGCTTTGATTGAAGTTTGATCTCTATTTTGCATGCATTTCATGAGGCAAGCCAAGAACACTAATGCAGACAACAATTCTACGGGAATAATGTCGTATGCACTTCTATTTTAAAGATCATCGTAAAAGAGATATGACAAATCTTTTTATAAAGTCATCGCAATCATTGCAATTCAAGACCTTTTAACAATAGAATGGTTATGAAGCAAAGCGAAGGGGGTTTTGATGCACACGTTCTTCAAGGATTGAGAATTCCTGCTGTAAATAAGCACACAGTTTTCACGCGGTATTCAATCTCGACCGCTAATTATTAATCGGACGGTTCAAATTGAGAAAGTGTCAATTCATATAAATCAATATCAGCCATATGATTTACATCGGACGGTTATAAACTAACACTGGGAAACTGTGTTAAATAACTACAGCAGCAAATCTCTTTCCCATTCTTCAGTAGCTTTAATCATCATTTTGATTATTCCATAGTAATAGATCCAGTAAAAAATGGTAATATTATAAGCTATTGCTCGTTTATAAAAATATGAAAACATCTCATATATTAATTGAGTGGGTATAAATTAGCAAAGTGAGTCAAAATTTGTTTTATCACTATATAGAGTCACTGACACCAAATTTATCCATTTATTTTACCTAATGTGAATACTTTTGATTCCTTTTCCAGAAGTGTATGTAGTTTTTTAATTAAATAAAATTCCGACATGTGGTGAATACTTTTGACCTTAACCATGCTAACTTTTCTTACCTATGGACCATAGCCTATGGTTGTTCTTTCTTTTACAGGGATTCTTACCTATAGGCTATGGGTTGAATTTACTTTCTAAACTAATTTTTATTTTATTTTATCTTTTCCAACATGTAACTTTTAAAAAATATTATTATTAATTTTGTAATTAAGAAAATTTAAATCATAAACTAAATGGACTATATTGTTAGGTTCTCTAATGTTTCGTCACCAACTACAACAACCTGAAGTTATTAGTTGGGTATACCACCCAAGAAATTCATACATAGAACATACACTTAGCTTCTTAGACTTAACAAATGATATTGTTTGATTAATGCCAATGACCGTATCTATAATAACCCATCGATGTGCATCAATATTAACCATCACTTTCTCACTATCTCTTGTAATTAAGTTAATTAAGTGCTTAAGACAATGGCTTCAAGAAATGGTGAAGAGAAAGTTGAACTTGGTTTCAATGATGTTAATGAGACAAAGGCAAAGAAGGATTGGATCCTTTTGTCACTTAGGGTGGTTGCATTTTTTGCTACTTCAGCTGCAACACTTGTGATGGCACTAAATAAACAAACCAAAAGTTTGATTGTTGGTACCATTGGTAGCACCCCAATAACTGCTACTCTTTCTGCCAAGTTTAATCAAACTCCAGCTTTTGTGTAAGTCTTCCTTTATTATGAGTAAAAAATTACTTTTATCTTTAAAATTTAAATGTATCAAACATGGAACAAATTCTCTGCAGTGAAATCTCAACAACTAGTTTAATACTGCTGCTTGGGGTCCAATAGAAATGAAGACTCGGGATCTTTTTCAAGACACCCTCTAGGAAAAAATCTACCGGAGAGGATCTATTTCCATCAAACGAGAATAAATCCTCTACTATTGGCCCTAAATGAAAAAAATAATTTTTAAATATAGTTTTTGTTAGTCACTTTTATGATTAGATACGTCTTTTGTTAATTAAGTTGATTTTAAATGTTTTTTTCTTCTATTAAACAAATGCTATAGCAATGACTACTAAAAATTAGAATTAGTAACAGAAAATATGAAATTTGTCTCTAATTTCGTTGTTCGATTCACTAATGATGGATTTTGGGAAATTATAATATTTTATTTATTAGAGTATACAATTTTATTTAACTCATCATTGTATGGTGATATAGGTTCTTTGTGATTGCCAATGGAAATGCTAGTCTCCATAACTTGGTGATGATTGCATTGGATATACTAGGACCCCAATATGATTACAAAGGACTTCGCCTTGCATTGATTGCAATATTAGACATGGTAGTAATTTTTTCACCATTACACTTTTTTTTTTCCACCATTAATTTTATATCAATATACAATAAAAATTTATTTATTTGTTTTTTATTTTAAGAAAACTAATGTAAGAAAACTAATTTATTAATTACATTTTTTTGGGCTAAGTTAACTATGGCTCTAGCATCAGCTGGAGATGGTGCAGCAACATTCATGTCAGAATTGGGAAGAAATGGAAATTCACATGCAAGATGGGATAAGATTTGTGACAAATTTGAAAGCTATTGCAATAGAGGTGGTGGTGCACTCATTGCTTCTTTTATTGGCTTCATTCTTCTCTTGATTATCACAGTCATGTCCATTGCAAAGCTTCTCAAGCCAAATCGCATTAACCATGCTCCTAGTCCTTGATAATTGATATCATATACATATACACAAGGTTTTAAAAAACAGTCGCGGTCGCGTCTCGGTTACGTAAAGGTTTTCGCGATTTCGGTCGGTACAGGTGTTACGACACTAATTGCGGTCGTCGCGGTGTGAATTAATCACAATTTGTTCTTTAATATAAAAACGGTGATACACAGTAACGATATCGGCACCTGCAAAAACCGTTTTGTCGCGGCCGTTTTCGCGGTCGCGGACCTTTATTTAAAACCCTGGATATACAACATTATATTATACAAATGAATATGTTGTTTTTTCTTTGTTTGTATTGCTCTATTTGAGTGCTAATGTGTTTGATATGTGTAATTAGTTGTACTTGAATTGAAAGACAAATAAGGTAGTGGATTTCATACAGCTTTTTTACTTTCGAAAGTTTTAGAACTTTTTATATAGTTTGGGGAAATTAATTAATTATATATAAGAATCTCTTTTTTTCTTTGCTACTTGCCCTTCTTCCAACATATGGATTACATGTGTTGCTCCTACACAGGGCTGGTTTGTTTAACTTTTTAAAAACATGTATTGATGTTTTGTTATAAAAAAAAATTAACAAAGAATTTATATAAAGGATTTAAATACAAAATTGGTTTCAATCTAATATGCTTATATGTATATTTGTACTTCCGTAAAAAAAAAGTATATTTATGAATTATGAATACGACCTTATTTAATATCTAATCTGGACAACATGTGTTGGTAATTAAGTTAGTTTGATATATATATATATAAAGAGGGATCCGTTGACTCCAGGAGTAAGTCCTCCATTGACTTACTCCGCTTAATAACTCGATATCGGCATTATATTTATTTGTTCCAACCGTTGAATTCAAAGATCTCATTGAGTAGATCAACTCCATTAATTTTTATAAAAATTCAAAAAATGTAGTTATGTATTTTAGACTATTGAAATTTAACGGTTTTTTCTAAAAGTTTTTCGTATGTTCAATTGAAGTGTTCATAAAAAGTATCAAACGATTTTGAATTTTTATAAAAAAAATTGTGGAGTTGATCTACTCAACAAAATCTTTGAATTTAACGGTTGGATCGAAGAAATATAATGCCGATTTCGAGTTATTAAGCGGAGTAAGTCAATGGAAACTTAATCTTGGAGTCAACGGATCCCTCCTCTATATTTATATATAATAATAATAATAATAATAATAATAATAATAATGATAATAATAATAATAGGTTAGTCAAACATATTACTAAAGACAATTATAAATGAAATTAATTACAAATAATTATAAATATAATTATGCTTAATGATAAGAATATTTGATTTTGGGCTTAGACACTCTTCTACACAAAAAAAAAAAAAGGAATATTTGATTTCATTTATAATTATGTTTAATGACAAGAATATTTGATTCTACCATTGTCAAAAATCATTTGTCAAAAAAAAAAAAATCATTGTCAAAAATCAATGGTTGTTGTAGTTAGTTGTCTTGCATTCCAAACTATTGCATGAACTCTTATCGTAAGAGCATCTCTAATGGTCATACCACTTTGAATATCATACACAGTGGCAGAGCCACGGCCCTTCCTATCTGGGCACGTGCCCGAGCTTGACTATCACCATGTTTGGTAGAACTAGAGGCAGAGCAGGAAAATATTTGAGAAGAGATACAACAAAATGAAGAAGAAGATAAACAGTGGGGCGGCTGGCTGGTTAAGGAAAAGGAAGCTGGTAGCTGTTGCTTTCATTTGTTAGCAAGTTTTAGGGTTAGTTTAATAAGTGGATTAGGCCAAAGTTATGTATAGAACTACTATGAAAGTTTTTTTTCTACCTCTACATTTAACCCTTTATTCCTATAAACAATTCAATATTTCCATCTTACTTTTTACCCCTTTTATAATTTTAGTTCACCTCTAAATTTAATCAAAGCTACAAACTGGAAAACATAAAAAAAAAAAAAAAAAAGGGATTTTGACATTTAGCCACAGTTAAACCGTGGCTAAACTGCAAAAGTTTGGAACACTTTAATCAAGTTTACCGGTAAAATATTTGCAAATCGGAACAATTAAAAAAATATTTTCGAGCAGAAGGGTTTAACCGATGTTCCGATTTGCAAATATTTTACTGGTAAACTTCATTAAAGTGTTCCGAAATTTTACAGTTTAGCCAGGGTTTAACCGTGGCGAAATTTCAAAACTCATTTTTTTATGTTTTCCCGTTTGTAACTTTCAATATATTTAGGGGTGAACCAAAATTATAAAAAGGGTAAAATGGGAATGTTGAAATGTTTGTAGGGGTAGAAGGTTATACGTAGGAGTAGAAGAAAAAAAAAATCCACTACTACTCATCCTTTTGTCTGGCCCAAATAACATACTAAATTAAAACATTTTTTTATAGTATTCTAAAACATAAAACATACACACGTGACCTATATGATTTGAGATTTTTTTTATGCTTTATATTTTTAATAGTCTGAAACTATAAATATTGTGTAATCGTTTTTATTATTATTTAATGTTAACAAATAAAATTAAAGAACATATATTTAATTGAAAAATGTCTGATTCGGTTGAACCCTGATTCGATTGATTAAACCTTGAACCCATAAGTACGCCAGTTCAATGAGTGATTGGGTTCTAATTACCTTGGTAAAAACTATAAATTATTAAAAAAAATAGAAGAACACAATTTGGGTGAAAAAATAAAATTATAGTAGTTATTTCCGGACTGATAAAATATTTTATTTCATCTATTTTTTTCTAACTCTAAAGACTATGAGCCCGTTTGAAATATTTTTTTTAGTTTATGTAAAATAGCTTATGCAAATAAGTAAATTTTTATATATTATTATTTTAAGTTTGTCAATGTATTTTATGAAAAAATAGTTTATAAAAATACAACTTATTAAGTTGACTTTGATATTATATATCGATGTCGACAACATCCATTCAAATAGCTTTTTCGGCAATGAATATTATCAAGTCTAAATTGCGCAACAAGATCAACGATGGGTGGTTCAATGACTTAATGATATGTTACACCGAATGGGAGATATTCAAGCCACTTGATGATGTTGATATATATTATACGAACATTCACCGCATCGAAAACTCAGAAGAAAAAAAATTATCACTTGCGGTTAAAATTGTGTCCAGGCTTTCTAACATTCCTGGCTCCGCCACTGATCATACATTACTAAAAAGTTGCCTTTATAATACCATATAATATTTATGCAACTCATATATATTTTGCTCAATGGTGATACTATTTTGGTATCATATATTACTAACAAGTAATTAATTCTATTTAATTTGATATATAAAAAATGTAATATTAAATTGATGATACGGTACCTTATCGTATCATCAATTTTGATACTCTCTATATCACGTCATAGAACTACAATGATAAAAAAAATACGAATTATTAATTTATGAAACTTTCTTTGATATTCTTATGAAAAATGCTGTAGGATCTCTTT
The DNA here is from genome assembly GCA_030408175.1 of Trifolium repens. Lineage (NCBI taxonomy): Eukaryota > Viridiplantae > Streptophyta > Magnoliopsida > Fabales > Fabaceae > Trifolium > Trifolium repens. The sequence goes on along the minus strand of CP125838.1, from coordinate 33,318,966 downwards.
CATTTATCTGTATGGAATAAAGAGGGTAGTATATTACCTTTGGGTAAGTGTATTTAAAAGATTTTTGATATTCCAATACACATTGGTTGTATAAATAAAGGTACTATCTGTGCGTAAAAATAAAATAAAATAAAGGTAGTATTTGTAAAAAAGTAATAAATGTATTTAAAAATTTATAAAAGGTCTTATATTTATAAACCAGTTTTTTTTTTTTTAAAAGAGTACTACGGATGAAGTAACATTATGCTTTATATAGTCAATGAGTTGACTCAGATAAATTTTAACTAACCCTTTACGATTCAACCAGCTAGTTAGTAATCTAAGTTGTCTCACTAGTAGATCTCTTTTTTATGTGCCTTAGTTGTAATTAATGTCAAAAGTAAAGGACGAGGTTGACATTAGCCAACACAAACCAAAACGTAGTTAAAAAAATCGATGTTTCGATTGACGAACATGTGAGATAATAGGATAGGATGCAAGGCAAAGTACTAGTATAGGTTTTATTGACTTTTGGTTGTTCATGTTAGGGGTGTTCAAAAATCCAGTTAACTGAACCAAACTATAGTTCGAACTGCACTGAACCATATTTTAAACTGAACCATTTAATGCAGTTTTGAACTGAACCACTTTTTAAAAACAGTTACAATTCAGTTTATAACCGGTTCAAAACCAGTTTAAATTTATGAACTGTATTTTATTTTATTTTTTAAAAAAATATTTAATAATTCCCAAAAAAAATGGGAACTTTTTTCTTAAAAAAATAAGCGGAAAAAATTCTCCCGAGAAAATCGGGAACTTTTTTCCGAAAAAAACCGGGAACTTTTTTTCCGAAAAAACCGGGAACTTTTTTTCCGAAAAAATCGAGAACTTTTTTTCCGAAAAAATCGGAAATTTTTTTTTTTTTTTCCGGAAAAAATCAGGAACTTTTTTTCCAGAAAAATCGGGAACTTTTTTTCCCGAAAAAATCGGGAACTATTGTTCCCGAAACAAATCGGAACTTTTTTTCCGAAAAAATCGGGAACTTTTTTTCCTGAAAAAAATTGGAACTTTTTTTCGGAAAAAATCGGGAACTTTTTTTCCCCAAAAAAAACGGAACTTTTTTTCCGAAAAAAACCGGGAACATTTTTTCCGAAAAAACCGGGAACTTTTTTCCGAAAAAAACGAGAACTTTTTTTCCCAAAAAAAAATCAGAACTTTTTTTCCGAAAAAATCGGGAATTTTTTTTCCCGAAAAAATCGGGAACTTTTTTTCCGGAAAAAATCGGGAACTTTTTTTCCCGAAAAAATCAGGAACTATTGTTCCCGAAAAAAATCGGGAACTTTTTTTCCCTAAAAAATCGGGAACTATTGTTCCCGAAAAAAATCGGAACTTTTTTTCCGAAAAAATCGGGAACGTTTTTTCCGAAAAAATCGGTGACTTTTTTCCTGAAAAAAATTGGAACTTTTTTTCCGAAAAAATCGGGAACTTTTTTTCCGAAAATCGAGAACTTTTTTCCCGAAAACAATCAGGAACTTTTTTTCCTGAAAAAATCGGAAACTTTTTTTACGAAAAAAATCGGGAACTTTTTTTCCCAAAAAAAATAGGAACTTTTTTCTTGAAAAAGTCGGAAACTTTTTTTGCGAAAAAAAATATTGAAACTTTTTTCCCCAAAAATAGACTTAAACTGTTTTTCGGAAAAAACACTCCGAAATTATTTTTATCGGAAACCAGTTTTTTTTAAAAAAAATACAGACAATTGGTATAAAACCAGTTTTACAAAAAATAAACCGGTTTTATTAAAAAAATCAGTTTTAAACCAGTTAACTGAAACTAAACTGGTTTAAAGATGTAAACTGGTTATAAACTGGTTCTGAACTGAACTGAAACTGGTTTGAGAAATAAACCAGTTTTTATAAAAAGTGGTTTCAGTTACTAAACTGAACCATTTATATGGTTCAGTTCAGTGCAGTTTATGAACCGTGAACACCCCTAGTTCATGTTAAAAAATATGTCTTTACGCTCTTTTCTCGCTTCACTAATTTTTTTAATGTTAACCCTTTGGTTCCTAAAGAAAGGGGGTCGGTATGTAATCCATAGTTAGTTATAAGATAAGTAAAATCGGACAAAAATAATTTCACGCTTATTTTTACCAAACTTTTTCTCATTGAATTTTCCTTAGTAAGACCTTTTTAATAAGGCAGCGAGATTCTCACACCTTGTATTTTGGTCTAATTCTCCCAAGATTTCTTTATATTTTCTTATTTTATTCTTATTAATATATTTCATTTAGAGTACTTTTAAAATGATTTATATAGAGTGTCAACATAAGTGACATGTCTTAATTTCATTTTTATACCCTTAATACTATAATCAACAATCGATGAATAAAAAAGAGAAAAAGTAAAAAAATAAAAAGAAAAAGAAAAATAAAAATAAAAAAAGAGAAAGTAATATCCTTTAGCAAGAAAAAGAAAAATAAAAAAAAGAGAAAGTAATATCCTTTAGCAAATAGTTAATTATGTTAGTGCAGATATTAGGAAGTTGTCGACTAATGTTAAAAGACAAAATTTATGTGGATTTTCTTATATAGAGACAACTATCTACAATTACTTGACCTTATATCCATCCCCCAAAATATTCACATGTTGGTCTTGGTCATCTAGTCATCATACAAGAGTACACATACGATATACTTAATGCTAATAATGATATATGTCGTACGTTCAGAAATATTCTTGGCTAGCACGTAAGAAAATGCCAAAAAGAGATTGAAGAAGTGCTAAAAAAATAAGAGTTGTTCTATCATGCATAAGAAGTTTAAAATAATATATTTGTATTGAAATTTGTGTATTTTATATTAATTATATAATATTTTAATAACAAAAAATAAAAAGGAAAGGAAAAATCATTAAGAAAACAAGAAGATAGAAGAAGCAAAGATTACAAAGATTAAGAAATCCTAGCGCATGCTTAAAAAAAAAAAATCCTAGCGCACAATTAATTATTTAAGTTAATAATTAATAATATATAAATAATTAAAATAAAATTAGGATTAAAATAGGTTTATTTCCAATCATAAATAAAAAGTATGCTAAATTATGGAAAAATATTTTTAAAATAATGTAAAACTTTTTTACATTAGCATCGCATATTATTTTCATGATTTTATTACTATTGTAATTATTATTATATTGTCCAGTAGACAAGCGGTGACGAAGTGGGGATTTAATTTATTTAGATTATAAAAAAAGGGTGGAGATTTATAGCTCGAACTTTAACCTAGTAGCCACAAATTGAACTACTCTTATGAATTTAGGATCCATTTGAATTGATTTATTTTTGATCTTATACAAAATAATTTATGCAAATAAATAAATTTTTAACTATTGAGACAAAATAGAGATTTGGTTTTTTCCTTATTTATAGAGATTTGATTTTAATTAATACTCTATTAAATATTGTAATATTTTATACAAATTATATGATTGATTGTGTCAAACCATTAATCCTAGGTGTGGATTCACTCAAGAATTTCTCACATTTGATATTAGTTATGTTTTGATACTAGTGTACGTGTATTGATTTGATTCTCTATTTCTTTTGTTAATTTTCACCGAAATTGATGCATTAAATTTAAAGAATGAATTATTATATATCAAAATTTTAATATTTTGTTTGTAGGTGTCATATTTTTTTTTTGGTATTCAATGGGGTCTAAGCCCAAAAAAAGGAAAAGACTACACGGAAATTAGTCGGGGGAAGGAAACACCCCTAATATCATCCTCTACAATTTGTATCACCCTAGCCGGTGGATATTCAAAGTACTCAATCCCACCATTGCTTTCACATCCCATGTTCGCTAGCATGTCTGCACATCTATTCGCTTCTCGAAATACGTGAATTATTCGGACCTCCCAAGGATCACCCAACAATCCTTTGATTCTCTTCATAAGTGTACAACCTGAAATACTACCCTCTTTACCATGTTGTAGGCTCTGTGCTATAACTTTTGAATCTGTACGCAGTTCTATTTTCATTAATCCTCGCAGTTCTAACTTTACTATGTTGTAGGTGTCATATTTGAGACTGAGTTATCGGGTTTGATCGATTAAATATCTATATAGAGGCTGTTTGTTATAGTTTTTTTAAAAAAATAATATTATTTTTTTGTAAAAATAATCACATTTATAGATATTACATATATTTGCTACAACTTTTTAAAATAATCAGAATTTAAAAATAATTAGAAAACAACCAAAAATAAGAAGCTGCTAAAAGTAGCTATTCAAATAATTGATTTTTTTAGAGCAGAGAGAAAACAAATGTTAAAAGGTGGATGTTATTTGCGTTAAAAAAAAAAAAGTGGATGTTATTTTGTAATTAAAAAAATTACTTTCCCATGTTGTATAAGAAATCACTTTCCCATGTTGCATTAGAAAAAGTAATATTTTTTACAATAAATAAACACGAAATAAATTCGACTTTTCTATAAGATCACTAAATTATTGAATATCAAAATCACTATTTTTTTAATTTGTAACAAACGCACCCATAGTTTTGTTATAGAGATCGATTTATTCAACGGGTTATCCGGTTTAGTCATTGGTTCAACCAGTGATCCAACGGTTCGACCAATAAAACAGTGAACCAGTGCCATCACTGGTTCGATGACCTGTCCGATTTTTAAACATCACGGGACAATCTCATGTTATTCTCTCTCTTTTTTTTTATACAAATCATGATCATGATATTCTATAAATATTTTTTGTTACAAATCATGATCATGATTCAAGATATCCTTTTTTTTTTAACACAGAAGATATCCTTTATTAGTCAAGCATGACTCATGATTTTCTGTAAATATAATAATCGAGATTGGTAACAAATCAATCACCAAAAAATAAAATGGTAACAAATCATGTCTCCATCAAAAGGTTTCCTTTTTTATATGCAAAATCTTATTACATTATAAAAACTTCACACGCAAGAAATTACTGTATTCTAAACCACAATGAGTCCAGTGAAGAGAATTAGGAGGAACCTTTCATCTTCTTCTAATGATTTGAAGAAAAAGATAACTAAGAGGAATCATTCACCTTCTACTTCTAGAACCTTAGTCTCCAACCAACAGGACAGTGTCCGACACGTCTCAAATATGTTTATGTCTCGTGCGGGGAACCTATGGAGTTCTAAAAAACCGAGAACCCTCCGTAAAACAAGAACCCTCCATAAAACGAGAACCCTCCGTATAGAGGTTGAGGATAAAGGTAACGTTTTTTTCTTTTCGCTTAAATTTCATGGAAGAAAATTTGATTTCACTAATTGGATATTATTGTAAATCTTAATTTGGTTTTATTGTCCTAAGCTATGTTTCTAAGTTTGGGAATTTTATATGTTGTAAAAATGAATGAGTAGTTAATATGAGGTTGGTTTTGAAATTGTAAGAAGTTACATTCATATGCCTGGTTTATGAAGTAGTTTTTAGCTATGAAACATTGACACTCCTCAGATTAGGCGTGTCATGCGTCAGTATTGGACACTGACGCATATGATTACATTAAATTATGTCATTGTCTCAAAATCATTATCCGGCGTGCAAGTGTACGTGTCTATGTCTATGTCCATGCTCCACAGTTTTTAGAGAAGTTACATCAGTGTATAAATAGGAACAAAAGTTTCTTACAGTTCAATAGAATAGAGAGTTAGAGTTTGTTAAAGTTCTGTTATTAGTGTCATGTGTTTATGTTTTGTTCTTTCTGTTATCAAATTATAGAAAAATATAATATGTTGTCAATAACATGCTAAAGCAGTGCAGCAGCATGGCAGCACAACTCTCCCAATGGCCTGTGAAGCGCCACTGAGAGTAGCGGCAATAGCACCACTAACGGTTAAAAAAAGGCGACATCGCGGCACAATCTTGGTATCGTAGTGGTTTGATAGCCACTATTGCAATATTGGTGCTGCCATCGTTTCTTCGAGTTATTGCTACCGTTGTTGTCTTTCTCTCGTTGTTCTTCTCTATTCCGTGCTATGTTGGAATTTATGTTTACTTTCTACGTGGTTTTTTAGTCTTGACAATTGCGGTCATCCTACTATCCGCCATTCTTCTATAGCCTTTTTAGGGCGCTGCTATCTGAGATTGAAAACATAGGCTGGATTAGTATATTGTTATTTATATGAATATTTTATTATTTTTGTTTTATTGATTGCCAGATTGCAACGAGGACTCAAATAGTACGGATAGCTTGACCCGAGGAAATAGCAACATGGTTGGAGGAAAGGTTGATGAGTGCCTTAAAGGGAATAATAGTTTAGATTGTAATGCAGTTTCCAAGGATTGTATTCTGCCATCTGAAGATGCCAATGTGAGGGCGGAGTCTACTTCCACTACTCACGTCGAGACTAGTAGGATACTTGAAAGAGTTCAGTCCGATTCCTATCGAGAGGAGACATCACAGGAATGTGTTGGGAACGATAAGGGTGAAAATTGGACGCCTAAAAGAAAAAGCACAGTGACGGATAAGTGTTCTGATGTTACTGCTACATTGGTTTATAGCAGTAGGTGTTCCAAAAGAATAAGGTAATTAAGTTTATTTGCTACCAAACTATAGGGTGATTATTTTGTCGTATAAGCTTATTTTTCTAGCTTCTTTGATCTCGTTGGTTTTCTTAGGCGGACTAGTAATGTTGATCAACCTACTTCAAAATCTACTGATGAAAAGTCATGTGCAAGAATCATGGAAGGTCAGTGATCACCATCGTTATTAAGTTTTGTTTATGGAATTTTATAGTTCAACGAGATTGGTAATTTATTCCATATGAATTACGTCTTTTGCTCAATTTGTTTGTTCAATCGAATGTCAGACTCGGGTAGACCTCAAGGGAACAATGTTGAAGATGAGAAAAAAAGGAGTCAACATCTTTCATTGAAGCTAGAGTTAGCAAAGCTTTGTGAAATTCTTCTTCTCCCAGTATGCAACTTACTTTTACTTGATTTCGTTTTATTTTCTGTTTGTCATTTTTCGTTAAAAATTTTACACTTTATTTACCAGATTGTTTTTGTATTGATGAAATTGGTGTTTATCGTTGAAGGGCTTGATCATGGCGAAGTTCTGATTTTTTATTTTTGTTCGTATTGGTGTTGTAACATTATGTTTAGAATAGAAATTTAATAGTGATATGTGAAATAGGAAATGATTAATAGTTGATTTTGATGGAGATAGAAATTTAATAGCTTATATGGTTCCTGCTATATATAACTCTCAATGCAGGTCCATTGGATTGTTTTGTTGGGAGGGCATGTTAAATTGTTAATATAGTGAGTATATATATATATATATGAATTGCTTTGCTAAAAATTAGTTTGTAACATTATGCAGGTCCATTATTATTTTAGATAAGTACAATGCAAAACAACAAACATTAGCCTAAACCTTGCCTTTGTGAATCTTAATTACCAATTAGCTTCATTTATATATTATTATTATTATTACCCTTGTAGTATCAGTTTTACTTGTTTTAAGCAATAAAACATGGATTCAAAATGAATGCTGAAGCTAAGGAATATGGAAGCAATAAAACCTTTCAAAGCAGCTTTTAAGTTTCGTAGATATTTTTAATGCCTTTAATTTCTAGTATGCTAATCTAAGCTCTATTATCTATCAGCACATTTCTAGTATGCCTTTGATAAAACCGAACATATCTTTGCGACGTTTCAGGATAATGTAAAGAGTAAGGTCGGAAAGATTCTTGAATATAACATGAACAATATCCAGATCTGCGCAGAAACAGTAACAACAAGATTACAGGCTTTTCAATTATCTCTGGTCAGAATGTTTTCATGATTTTTCTTTTGTTTCATCCCAGGCTTCATAACTAAAAATGCATATTATTGCTTTTAGTACATTTAACTGATAACTAGTTTTTTCTTGAAATTTTCAGTGTTTCTATGCCGCTTCTTTTCTAAAACACAAACTTGACATTGAAGCTTCCCTCATTCTTGCAAAGAAGCACTTGAATTTTGACTGTAAAAAGAATGAAGTTGATAAAATTAATTCAATGTTGTGGGGTCTGCGGGAAAACTCTAAAGTCACTAGCTCTCCAATGGCTTTCGAATCATCAACTAGTTTTCACTCGAACACAGATATAATACCATACGTTGAATCGATTGAAACACAAAAACCAATGGAGAAAGCTACTTCAAATGAAAGGCAGAAGCGCAAAACCCAATGGAGAAAGCTACTTCAAATGCAACTGGAAAATAAAAATAAGTTGAAAAAAGATATTGAGACCAAAGAGGCTGATTTGGTTATAAGGTACAAAATAGAGTTGGGAGCTTATAAAAAATATTATGTGATGACAAAAGAGATGCTCAAAGATTACAAAGCGGAATATTATAGAAAACTTGCGGAATTGAAAAGACAGCATGAAGTACGTCTCCAGGCTTTCGAGACGAAGAAGTTAGAAGCAAGGAAGAAATTCCGAGAGTCGTGGACACTTGATGAAGTGTTAGAAGATGCAGCAGAGCCTAATCAATATTCCAATCATGTTTCAATGGTCACAGAGCCTATAGAGAAGATGCAGCAGTTATCTTCTTCAAGGATCCTTTCTTCCAACAAGGATTTCTCTAGTGAAGATGCTATCTTCAAGGTACGTTCTTCAATGTTCCACCTTTGTGCAATGATGCATTTCGTAATCAATTGGAAACAATAAGGAAACATGATGAGGAAAATGAGAAAATCCGTCCACAAATGGTTATTTTATGCTCTACTTAATGCTATGAGAATACTTATTTAGATTTTATATCTTACCTTATATTGTATTTGATGGAGCAGGAGTTACAAGCGAAATCTAATTTCGAGAAAGAAATGAAGAAGATTAATGCTAAATTTCAGGAAGAACGCAAGAAAACGATGTTGGCTAAGTCTAATCCTGAGTTTCCTGGTGCATCACGAATGTTGCACCTGCAAGGTATACTTCTGTATGCTAATTGCAGAAATTATTGAAATGTCAATGAGTATGACATCTACTATTCTATCAAAGTATATAAATAGTATATTTGCTTTTGGTAAACATATATGAATTACAAATAAGATATTTGTGGAGATATATTTATGGGGAAATAATTAAGTATGGAACTTGTTGTATATGCATCTCCTGTTTTTTATATTCTACTCGTTTACGACCATCTGTTCTTTGTTTTTCTGTTTATCTTTTTCTAACAAAATTACAATACTAATGTTAGATACAGGTTTTAACCAGATGTGGTTACAACAGCATCCAAGACAGCAAAATGCTACTTGTCACTCTCTTGATTCTAATGCATCTTCCCGTGGACGTGCTGCAACCACTTCACAGAATTCATATGCTTCAGCTGGCTCTCGCACTATGATACTATCACCAGCGTTACAGACTTCTTACAATACATCGGAAACTTTCAGGGATCTTTCTGCAAGACTACCCATTTCTTCAGCCTCAAGAAATCTTCAAGCTGGTGGGGAGGCATCACATATCCCGCCTTATGGACCATCAACATTTATACCAGCTTCAGGTGTCAGTGGAATTCTGCATGGTATGCCTAGACATCACCCTTCAACACCATCATCTCATATCAACTCCATTTCTTCAGTCTCAAGAAATCTTCAAGCTGGTGTGGAGATACGTACCCCTGCACCGCATCTATATCTACCCAGACTACCTTCAAGATTTATACCAATTCTGCCGCCAACGACTATCTCTAAGGTCGGTACTCATAGGTGGCATGGGCAAGAGAACATAGGGTTGTCTCCCCATGCTCATACTCTATCGTTCAAGGATATGCACATGAATCCTAATTAATAGGAGATAGATAATTGTGTTTGGGCCTAAAATTCCTACCTCCAATTTTTCATCTTTTGTTTTCATGCTTTTATTCATTGTGGATCCTCTTCAATGTGGAAATTTTCTAATTGTAGACCTTGATTGATTAGATCATATACTTGATATGTTGGCAATTTTCTAATTTTTGCTTTTTACAACCTATGAATGTGAATTTTTAACCATAAAAACATGCAAATAGAATTTACCATTAAATCATTGTGAAGTCAATTTACCATTAAATCATTGAAGTTCTAAAACTGATATTAATTCTTTTGGTGGTGGTGGTAATAAGGCAAGTTCTAGGCACTAAAATAGTGTTGCAAGATCACTACTTCTTGTAGTACTTTTTGAAACCTTCAGGCATATATGATAATCAATACCTTAGGCTTCACATGACATAAAATTCTTTGACATAAGAACCTTCAGAAACTATACAAGACTTTAACTGTCTAAAGCCACTAGAAATACATATTTCACAAGATAATTGAAGCAATCCTATAATGACAATATTTTAGATAGATTATTAAACTGATAGATAGATGGTACAAAAATACTTTGGTATTTCATTCATTTCTTTGAAAGAATACTGAGATAGTACATAACAACTTAATTCCTAAACAAATGTAAGTGATATACAATTATACATTGATTTTAGTGAAACCAAATGCTTCTTAGTACATTATGAAAACAGACAAGACTTTTCAAATTACAAAAGAATAAAAACAAAATTGATTCTCCAAATTAAAAGGAATCAATTAAGCATACTAATTCTTCTTCTACACCAACTTGTAGTAGCAATTGTTTTCACTTATTAGAACCTCATATCCCTTATCACATGGACACCTAAAAGTAAGGCTTAAGCACTTTTCAACCCAATCTACACTAATAGCTTCTTCATAATCAGCTCCCAATTCATCCTAAAAAAACAAAAAGTGGATTCATTCATAGTTTACAATGAACCATGATTCATAACAGCAATGCAACTATAATCACAACAGCAATTTATTATACTTCTAAGTCACCAATGTTTTAGTATATTATATATATAAAAAGAAAAACCAGTAACTTTGTCAGTATATAATAACTTGTGAACATGGTTTTAAATTACCCTTCGCAATATAAAGGATTTTGAGGTCTCCGCAGCAATTGCAATTTCAACTATATCGGACACATTTTGTTGCAATATAAAGGTTCACACGGTAAACGCAACCATAATTTAAAGCCATGCTTTTAAGTACTAATTAAAAGACAATATACATTGAAGATTACAATTGAAAATCCAATCAGAATCCAAGATCAAAAGACATACCCGAGACTGAGATGGAACTTTGTCATCTTCAGCAACAAGAGAGTGCTCCTCCTCGTTCTTCTCCTCCTCCTCGTCTTTCATAATTTCATCCCACCATTGCTTCATTTTTTTAACCATTCCTTCATCCTTTTAAGCCTCTGAGATCACATACCCCACAAAACAAAAAACAGAAACAATGAAAACCCATTATTCCAAATCAAAAATAGATTACTTTTTCATCAAGAAGCACAACTTCCATCCATACCTTCGAATCAGGAGGATAGTTTTCTTCAGATTTCAAACAACTCGAAACTGCTGCTTTAACCGTTGCAGGATCAATAACTTCTACTGATAGGTGGCGGACCCTTTTACCGGCATTGTTTGCTCCTGCAAAGTGTATGATGGATCCGAGACAGATCCACGAAGAACATTACCGCAGAGACTGATAGGAAGTGTAACGGTGGAGAAGCCATTACGGGCGAGTTTCTCTTGGTCGAAAAATGCTTCTTGGTTGCGCGTTGGTCGGAGGAAGATGATGGCCGTGAACGGCCTTTGATCAAGATGATTAGCCATTGATGATTGTTTTTGAGAGTTTGGTATCAATGTGATGATCAAGATGATTAGCCATAAGGTAAATTTCGCTTTGAACCGATTAAATTTTGTTATTGCACTTAAAACTAGGCTGACATGCCTAGGTTTCCGAATTTTCTGACACACGATCGTCCGGAAACTGTTTTCCAAAATATTTGCCTGCAGCATAATTTTTTTATGCTTAGGTTCTACATAGGTAGAAATTGGTTAGATTCCAAGTGATTCTTAGTTTGCATGCTTATTGGTGTGATTCTTTCTGCAAGACTACCTATTTCTTCAGCCTCATGAAATCTTCAAGCTGGTGGGGAGGCATCACATATCCCGCCTTATGGCCCTCAACATTTATACCAGCTTCAGGTGTCAGTGGAATTCTGCATATATGTTGCTACTGTGCCTGAATGAGGGAGGTGGTGTGAGAGCGAGGGAGACAAGTGTTGAGAGCAATAATTTAGGCTTCTTTTTGGGTCGGGAGTGAAAAACTATAACACGAAGGATGAGATTTTACTGGGTCGAAACGCGAGGAAGATGGAGGTATATATGCGCTTCCTGGGTTCCTGTCAAATAACCGATTATCCCAAAAACTTAAGCGGTTAGGAAATGGCATCTCAATGGTTTTATATTATTCTAACACGCCCCCTCACGCAAGAGCCCATTTGGGCTTGAAGCGTGGATAATGCATAGGTCCACCTACCATATGCTTAAATTCCACTTTTTAATTAGAAAGTGAGGGGAGCGGGGATCGAACTCTAGACCACTTAGTCATAGAGGCTCTGATACTCAAGAAGCTGCACCAAATACTCCTTCTTTAAATACCATTCAGGAGCAATATAAACCAATGCTTCTACTATTAAAAATCATAGAACTAAGTTTGATACTCGTGCTAGAAAATGCATATTTTTAGGTTATAGAGATGGTACAAAGGGATATTTTTTATATGATATTATTAGTCATGAATTCTTTGTTTCTCGAAATGTTATATTTTATGAAACTATTTTTCCGCTTTCTAAAAAAAATAGCTCTGATACCATGTCAAATAACCGATTATCCCAAAAGCTTAAGCTGTTATGAAATGGCATCTCAATGGTTTTATATTATTCTAACAGTTCCTGCATTCTCAGGGAACTTTGGATTGATGATATGAGATGGAGCGGAGCGGAATGTTATATAATGGAATGAAGCGGAACGGAATAGAGTGGAATGAGATTCAAACTAATTAAGAAAAGTCGTGTATTCTTCTTATGTATAATTCATATTATATTTTAGTTGGAAAGGGATTCAAACTGCATTGCAAACATCATAATTGATAAGTTACTAAAATTATATTGATAAAAAGAAATTTTTAATGTGATTGTCATCCAATGTTCAAAATTTTAATGAGGACCTCTACCAAAAAAAATTTAATGAGGACAAATGTTATATCTTGAAAATCGAAACGATTTTTCTTATTTTTCTGATTGAGATCATGACTGACCTATTCAATTAAAATTATGAAAAAAAAGTATACAGTTTAGGTTAAACCGATATCAATCAATTATTATTTTACCTATAAAGACAATGATAGTCATAAGTTTTACTTTTGAAAATTGGTGAAACTCTATTTGGTAAAATTAAGCTATAAGTTAGTTGATAATTGGAAAGCTAGTTTATAGCTGATAAACTATCTTTTAGTTGATAACTGAAAAGCTAGTAAAATGAAATTAAAGTGTTTCATAAACTTAGCTGTTGTAGTTATAAAATGACATAAAAGTATATGATTATTTTATGTGAGTGAGTAGTTATTCTTTTTAGTGGGTAGTTTTTTATTTAAAAAATAAATAAATAAAAATGATAAAGTTAAAATTAGAATAAAAGGTAAAAAACTATAAGCTATAAGCTCAAATACTACTTGAAATAATCTAAAAAAAACTATAAGCTGGTACTAAAAGATTGTTACGAAACACCTCCAATTTTATCAAACAAGCTTATATATAAACTAATATAATAAGCTATAAGCTAGCTTATTTATGTTATCAAACACACATCTATGATACACACAAGTGAGATAATTTTTTGTATAAACAAACTTGTTTTTTTACCATTGTTAATATGTCATATTAAATGCTTATAAAAAAAAAAATATGTCATATTAAATCTCATTTAATATAATAATCAAATTTATTAATCTAATAATAAAAATAAATAAACATACACATACACATAATAAAAGAAACTTGTATAACTTCTTATAAAATATACTTGTATCACTTGTGCATATTAGATATATTCCTAAAAAAACAAGTGGTTGGTCTTTTAACTGTCCAATTGGTATTTTAGATCTATTCCGCTCCGCTCCATCCTTATCTATAATAGGTTTGTTTGGTCTTAAAAATTAATTTAAGTTTTAACAACAACGAATTATATTTTTTTAGGATTGATGGAATGTAAGATATAGTTAAATACCAGGTATTTTAGATTTATTCCGCTCTGCTCCATTCCATTTCATCAATCCAAACGGAGCAGAATAGAGTGGAGTGGAATATGATGGAGCGAAATAGAATAAATATTTCGTTCCATTGTTTGAATATTCAAAAAAAAATATGAATAAAATTGAAGGTAAGTGATGGTTCAATGATAGAAGAACTCATATATGATAAATATGTTAAAACATCATCATGTGATTGTTTTTTACCGTGCTTGTGTTGTGAAGCTATATCTACATATACATACAAGTTTCAAGGTTGGTTGGTTTGTTTTGGTTGTTTGTTGGGTTGTTTCACCACTTTTCCGTTAATAGTAATACTGTGTGCGTTAGAGCGGCTTACTTTCTCTCTCTACACTCATCCAACTTTTTCTTAATAGTATTTTATTTATTAAATTATTTAATTTTATAAATTAACTTTTTCTTTCTCGATACTCTCTCCGTTTCTTTTTAAGTGTTCAAAAACATCGAATTTAGTGTTTATATTTAACTGTCCAATTGGTATTTTAAGGGTAGGATTTATCAATTATACCATTTGTCAATTACTCATATTTTTTCAATAAAACTAATTAATGTTATATATTTGGAAAACTAAATCTTTTTTTTGGTACATAACATATTACATTTTGTTTTTTTTTGTTTACATAATATATTAAATTTATTGGAAAGAGAAAATGTGTGCAAAAAAATAGGATTTTATTGGTGAATTAAAATTAGAGTATAATAGGAAAATAAGGTGCAAAAATACAATTTCTTAATTTGGTGTTACTATTCAAAACGGGCACTTAAAAAGAAACGGATGAAATACAATGTTGCTCTTTCCCACACATTTTTAGAGAAGAAAATTAATATGCAGATTTTTTCATTAAATTTAGAACCTTTAAAATATTGACTTCTTATTATAGACTTTTCCTTCCAAATGAGTTCATGATCTTATTAAAAACAACGCAATCAGAACTCTCTTTCTTTGTAAATAATTTTCTTCTTTTTTTTAGCTTCTAAACCAAAAACTAATTCTTTCTTTCAGAATACTCTAGTTAAGAAAAAATATATTGTACCAAAAAAAGAAAAAAAAATTATTTTATATATTTTAAGAATATTGAGTATAAGAGTTTCAAGACAACTTTAAACTAATTGATTTCTTTAACTAATGTTTTAAAGACGTTAGCTAGTATGTTTTAAAATTTAGGGCTTGTTTGGTTCAACTGAGGGGATGTGAGGTGAGGGGAGGGATTTTTAAGGAGGGGAGGCGAGGTAAAACATAATTTATTATGTTGACAAAATTACCCTCACTTTATTATTAAAATTCTAAATTATCCTTGTTGGAATATTAAAATTTTAGGTTATATTTTTTTTTACAACAAAAAAAAATTAAGTTTTCTACTCATTAGATTTTTTTTTGTTATATATCCAATAGATTTTTTTTGACGTAATATATTCATTATAATTTAATCCTTATTTTGAGTTTAGAAAGTTAAGGGTAAAAAAGTAAATTACTTTTCTCCTTCCCACCCCTCCCCTCGTTAAAAAGTTGAACCAAACATAAAAATTTAAAATATCACATCCCCTTCCCTCCCCTCCCCTCTAAAACCCCCGAACCAAACAAACCATATTCGAATTTTGGGATATCTGAAATACATTCCAAAATTTTAAACATATCACCAATAACCAATTTATGTGGATTTTTTTTATTAATTTTTTTTATCAAATAGCTTAGGGTCTGTTTGGTTCAAATGAGGGGAGGGGAGGGGAGGGATTTTAATGAAGGGGAGGGGAGGGGAGGGGAGGTAGTTTAATTAAATATATGTTTGGTTCAAAAGATGGGAGGGGAGGGGAGGTGATGTATTTTAATTAAATATATGTTTGGTTCACAAGGGGAGGGGAGGTATTTTAAAACTAATTTACGTTTTTACCCTTAAAATCTTAAAAACTAATATCTTTTTATTATTACATAAAAAAAAACAACGCAAACTTTTCAAAAAAAATTACCACACAAAAGAAACTCACTACCACGCCAAAAAACTCATTATATACCACTTAAACCACAACTTTGATTCAATAAAACACGGAATAAAATATTCAAACTAAGTACATTGCACAACCTTTAAAATATTCAAACAAGTGTTCCAAATATTAAAAAACATATTAAAATGCAAATAAATTATTCATAAACATAATAGCACCATTATAGAATGATTAATCAGATGAACCAAAGACTAGTTGCATTATCACAGCTTTACGTGCTTCCAATGGACATTGGAGAATCGTTCTAAGTTTGCCAACATCTTTCATGATAGCACAATATATCTCAGGCAATGATGTTGTCTCACATCCACAATCCTTTATTAAATTCCATGCTTCTTCACCAGAAATTGGAGGCAGCTCATATTTTTGACGTTCTCTCATTATTTCATTTCCTTCACGTAGTGCCTCAGCAACCATATTCATTGACTCTTTCATGTCAATCATTTCATTGTTTGACTCTTTATTCTTAACCACTTTTAATTTCTTCTTTTTACTACCACTTGCTATAGGAGAAGGGTCTGGTGATTGTGTTTCAGGTACAGTAAAATCAAAATGAGGAGCATCAAAACTCTCCAAATTCACCTCATTTCGAGCAACATGGCCATCAATGTCTTGAATAGTTTCAACAAAATCTTCATCAGTGGCCGACGAACCTGGTTTTCTTGACTCCTTAACAGTCCCGCCTAAATCTCCATCAGCTCGGTTGGGTCCATAAAGTCTCAACATCTTCTCATAATTTGGAAGTGGAACATTTCTCCAATTTGCCGCTTTTGGTTTAGACTGAAAAAATAAGTTTCACAATAGTTATACAACTATTAATTAATAAAATATTGCAAAATAGAAGATTTTTAAAATTTACCTCAATGAGAGCATCCCAAACTTCTGGCTCAGCATCCCATAATTGTGTATCTTTATTCCAAGAGAATCCACTCATACCACCTTTAAAAATGTCATAATATTCGGTGAAGTTTTTTTTCAAAGTTTTCCAACGGTTTTTTATCTTGACCTTGTCAATTTTGTTTCCAAATAATGCACCGATTTCAGCTGTAATATGATCATACGCTGTTGTTGTGAAGGTACCATTAACTTTGTTACCTTTTTCAAATTCATGCATGAAAGCATCAACAAGAGCATCATCCATGACTCTATTCCAACTCAAAGTCCCAGAGTTACCGTTGTTGGTAGATAATTGCTTTTTTGATGCCATAAGCTATAAAAATGATCATTTATAACATAGCAAAGTTAAAATATATCTTAACATAAAGTCTCAATATCATTCGTGATCATGACACATCATAATAAACAACTCATTACTACTTCAACAAAGAACAACAAACATCAAAATAATAATAAAACATACAAGATAAACTATTTAGGAAAAAGCATTATTTTCATAATTTAACCACATATGATGTGCTACACTATTTTTTATAGCCCCGCCCAAAGCAAATTCATCCCTATCACTTGTTGGCGCTCGATGATTTTCATGAGATACATTTTGATTTGCAAGTTCAGCATCTACTTCAGCTATAAGGTCTTCATCTGGGTCTGTGCTCATTAGATAATTATGAAGGATGCAACATGCAAAAATGATTAACTTTTGAGCTTTGACTCCATAAGTCGGTTCTGTTGAATTAGATAAAATTGCAAATCTTTTTTTCAATACACCAAAGGCTCTTTCAATTGCATTGCGAAGAGATGAATGTCGGAGATTAAACAATTCTTTAGAATTTTGGGGTGGATTTCTTGCCGAATATTCCATCAGGTGATACCGAACTCCTCTATAAGGTGTAATAAGTCCACTTGTCAACATGAAGCCAGCATCAACAAGATAATATTTTCCTATAGTAAAGTTAAATAATAAATATAACAATTTAAAATATATAATATAAATAACTACAAGTCTCTGGTAATTCTTATATTACCTTGAGGAATTTTAAGTTTATCTTCTCGTGTTAATGCATTCTTTATTATTCTTGAGTCAGATGCAGAGCCTTCCCATCCCGCGAGCACATAAGTGAACTTTAAATCAAAAGTGCACGCTGCTAAAACATTTTGTGTTGGATATTCTTTCCTACCACGATATCGAGGAGCATCTTTTGCAGATACTTTAACTCGTATATGTGTTCCATCTATAGCACCAACACAATCCTGACACAATATTACATTTTCTTTTATCAATATTCAACGTCTTGTTTATATTTTATTGTAGGATAACTTATTAATAAAAAAATTACCTTAAAATATGGGTAGAATCTAGTGCTACTAGAAATTTCCAAGGGGACCGTTGAGCCATCAGGTTGTACAATAAATTTTTCTTCCAATTCAATAATAGCTTTCAAAACTTGATGGAGATGACGGCTAATTGTCTCGCCCGAACGACGAAACCAAAAGTTGACTTCTCGATTTTTAGCATTATGGGTTAATATGTAAAGTGTTTTTGCAACTTGTTCTTCCACACTTGACCATCGTGTGGCTCGTAAGCCCCCCTCTCTTTCTAACATATCACATAACTTTAAAAAAGTTTGAGGACTCATTCTTACAATATTTCTACTAGTTTTACAGTTACTAATTCGAGACATTACTTCTTCACGCACTCTTTCTCTCTCAGAGCTCATACTATAACTTATTTTTCTCTTACGCGACATTCGAATATAACAATAAACAATAGCACACATGAGTTGAGCTATAGCTCTTCGGCGCAAATCAAACCATCTTCTAATAGCAATTTCTTGATCTTGAAGATCCATCTAAATCAATAAAATATTTTGAAAAATAAATTTAACATTTTTTTTACACAAAATAAATTTTCACATAGACATATACTAAAATAATAATTTAACAAAAGCAAACACAAGCTATATATATATAATCACAAGCTACGTATATAAAGACAAACTAGCTACATATATAAAAAGCATATGAAACAATATAAAGTGTGATGGCAAATCAATGATATAGAAAACCAATTCTGCCTTTATTACACACAAACTATATAAATAAATACTGATCAAAGGAGGTACAAGCCACACATATAAACAACTACATATAAACAATGATAAAAGAACATACAAGCCACATATGCAAGAAGATCACGCAAGAAGATCACGTACGAGGCAAATAGCAATACCTTTGTCTTGTGTAGCAGGACTCGATCACACAGTGGAGGCAGACAAGGATTATACGCTATCAAGACAATATTGTTTTTACGTAACCTAATTATAAGAATTGTAATAAGGGTAGCATTGGAATATTAAAATATATAGAGGATAATTTTGTCAGTTTAATAAAATTAAAATAAGCTTCCCTCCCCTCCCCTCCCCTCCAAATCCCTCCAATTTGGGGGAAAGCAAAAATTGGCTTTTGGAGGTGTTTTGCTCCCCTCCTCTCCCCTCCCCTCCCCTCCTAAAAATTGAACCAAACACAATTAATTAAAAATATTCCCTCCCCTCCCCTCCAAAACCTTCGAACCAAACAGACCCTTAGTGACTTGAAATTTCACGTGCGTTTGATCTTCTAATAAACAGAGGATTAGACTGGACAACTTTTATTGTATTCAATTTGATTTATAAACTGACTACGAGACTGAACAAAATAGATAGTAAAGAAAAAGACAAAAACAATAAATTTTGTCCCTCACTAAAGTAGAAGATAACTTTTTGCCCATACTACAAACATAAAATGTTGTCCATAGTACAAGCATAACTTTTTGTCCCGCACGATAGGGGACTAGACTAGACAACTTTTATTATATACAATTTGATTTATAAATGGACTATGAGATTTGACAAAGTAGATAGTAAAGAACAAGACAAAAACACTAACTTTTTGTCCATAATAGAATCATAAAATTTTGTCCATAGTACAAGCATAACTTTTTGTCCCTCACAGAACTTTTTCTTAGATTATTTCATTTTGACAATTTAATTCCATTTACCTTATTTGATTGATGCATGTAATTTAAATGCTCGTTAAGTTTAATTTTTTTTTTCAAAAATCGAACACAAAATCTAACCAAGTTAACCGGTGAAGCCGCCGCTCAAAAAACAACACCTAATTCCTCTTGCTTCCTCATCTTTATTCATTAGAGAAAGTGATTTAGGACCAATTTTGCTTTTGTAGAAAAAAAATATTTAGTTTTTTTTTTTAAAACACATTGTTAGATAATAATAGGTTGTTGGGCTATGTTATTGGGCTTGTTAGTATAGAGTCCATAAGATTTTATATATATTCTCTAGTAACCTTGAAGATTGCTCATAATTCTTTTTCACCCCCCCTAATTCTTTTTCACCCCCCTAAAACCCAAAATTACCCCTGAAAATTCAAAAAAATTGAACGAAAAAGTACGGATTTTGCGATCCGTGCTTTTGAAAAGTACGTATTACGAAGTCCGTGCGGAAAAAATACGGATGACGTAGTCCGTATTTTTCCTTAATAAACCCAGAACATCAGTCTTTCTTCTTCACTTTCTCTTCTTCACAAACACACAATCAAAATCTCCATACGTGATTCTTGCGCGATTCCGTCCATAGGAGGCTTAAAATCAACATTGGAGTGTTGCCTAACTGTATCTACACGCATTGAAGCTCAAAATCAAGGTAAATTTCGTAACCCACCGTTTAGTTTGTGCTTACCTACCTTCTAGCTTACTAGGTTTCTGACACACCTTAGCACGGATTAGGAAATCCGTATTTTAGCACGGATTATGCGTGCCGTACTTTTCTGGGTTTGGAATTTGCTGCGTAGCTCACTGACTTGCTTATATGATCTGCAATATTGTTACACTAACTTAGAAAACAAGTAACCTAAGGACTATTTGGTGCATTGTAGTAGTATTTAAACGACAATTTCATGCTAAGATTATTTTTATGCCAATGTATAATTTATGATAATTCATAATATTTGATATTGATAAATTTTTTTTTGGCTATGTTATTTTGTAGTTATGGCTGATCAATCTCAACCTCCGGATGAGAGTAGAGCATTAGTACCAATACCTCCGGCAATACATGTGTACGTCGGTAATCATTTCGAGACGAATCAAGCATTCAAGTCAAAAGAAGTCGTGCTTGCGTGGGCTCGTGAGGTAGCAACGCCGTTACAATTTTCAATAGTTGTTGTGAGATCAGACAACGGTGGAGGTGGTAGAAAACAATTTATTGTGTTGGGTTGCGAAAGGGGCGGTAAATACACACCGACGGAAAAGAAGCCAAAAAAAGAAGAGACGGGAACGAGGAAATGTGAGTGCCCGTTTCGACTTCGGGGTCGCTTGCATGCCACAACAAATGGTTGGCATGTTACAGTCACTAATGGAATTCATAACCATGCGCTAGATAGAGCCTTAGTAGGTCATCTCGTCGCGGGACGTTTGAAACCGGAAGAGAAGCAACTACTAAGTGAATTGACACGGAATTTGGTATCGCCGAAGAACATTATTGCTACCATGAAAGAGAGGGATCCAAACAATGTGTCGGATATAAAGAAAGTCTACAATACCCGCTATAGGTTCAAACAAAGAAGTAGGGCCAGCCGGACGGAAATGCAACAATTGTACAAGTGTCTTGACGAAAACAACTACTTCTTTAAAGCTCGTACCGATGGTGAGTCCGACTATGTTCAAGATGTATTTTTTGCACATCCTAAATCCGTATGTTTGTTGAATACTTTTCCTACCGTTTTGTTGATGGATTCTACATATAAAACCAACAAGTACGGGATGCCATTGTTTGAAATAGTCGGTGAAACCTCGTGTGAAGAAACTTATAGCGTGGGATTTGCTTTTATGAGTAATGAAAAGGAAGAAAACTTTACATGGGTTTTGCAACAATGTAAGGGTCTTTTGAGGAGTAAAGAGGTGAAACCGAAGATGATTGTGACTGATAGGGATGCTGCACTAATGAATGCCGTTGCCACGGTTTTTCCGGAGTCGGCTCATTTGGTTTGTTATTTTCATGTGAAGAAAAATATGACACAACAAATGAAGCCACTTTGCAAGATAAAAGATGGTGAAAAAGTTTCGCAAACTGATTTGTGGAGACAAATTGAGAAGGCTTTCGATGTGGTATTATTCTCGGATAATGAGGAAGATTATGTTGATGCGGTCTTACAATTTAGGAAACTATGTGTTAGGTGGCCAAGGTTCGTGAGATATGTGGATAACACGATTTTGGATACCGATAAACATAGGTGTGTGAGTGCTTGGACGAACAAGTATATGCATCTCGGGAACACCACCACTGACCGAGTTGAAGGTTCACACGGTAGGTTGAAGGGTTACTTGCATGGAAGCACCGGTGACTTGGCTACGGGTTGGGAAGCAATCAACAAAATGTTGATTAATCAGTTCACCGAATTACAAGCAACTTTTGGTCGGAACGTGTCGGTTGTCGAACACACTTTTAAGGATCATTACTTGTATGCTTTGTTGAATTTCAAAGTTTCGAGAGCGGCATTGAATCACATTCGCAGGGAAGAATTAAGAGTGGAGGAATGCGGTATGGACAGCAAGAAATGTGGTTGCTTGATGATGAGAACTTGTGGATTGCCATGTGCGTGCGTGATTGCTCGAAAGATTAAAAACAACTTACCTATTCGACTGGATGAGGTAAATGCACATTGGAAGAAGTTGTGTTTTATGGTGGATGATGGCAGTGACCAAGAGGATGATGATTATTCTTGTTTAACTGAGTGGCAATTGATTCAGGTAAACTGATTTGATAATTTTTTTCCATACGTTAAGTTGATAATTTTTTCATTCTATTGGTATTGCGCTACTGTTATGACCATGATTGGCTAACAATTGATTTGTTGTTGTTTTTTTTTTGTAGACACGGCTAAAGAGAGTTGATGATAGTATGAAGTGTGAAATCAGAAATCTGCTTCGTGAAATTGCGTGTCCCGAGTCGACATCATTGAAAGCTCCCAAAGACAAAGCAAGTTCTAAAGGTGCTAAAAAGAAGACGGTTGTTAAGGGTGCTTCTCGCGTCACTAGGTCCACCGGTCGTTTGCCGTCTCGTTGGGAACATGTTGACAAACAACTTCCGGGTACTCAAGAATCGCAAAACAAACCAACATCTTCTAAAAAAAGGCAAAGTGCAAAGTCTACGGCTACGGTGAGCGAAATTCCTTCGACTCGTGAGATACCTCGCATCCATGAAATGCCCAAGTTTATGCATGAATATATTGAAGACATCATTGATGTGGAGGGTGATGGAATTTGTGGATATCGATGTGTTGGGCCTGTTAGTATAGAGTCCATAAGGTTTTATATATATATTCTCTAGTAACCTTTTGTAATGTTAAGCTATTGATATTATAATGAAACTCTAGCCTTCATTTGTCTCTTCGCTTCATATTCCTCTATTAGTTAACACACATATGTTTAAGTTTTTGAAACACATAGTTTTTAAATTTAATAAATAAACTAGTTTTGAGTCCGTGATTTTTGTAAAAATATTTACTATTCAATTTCTTTTTTATATTAAAGTAATTGTTCCGTGTATGATTAATTTTTTTTATTAAAGAAATTGTCCCATGTATTTTTTTTATTAAAGCAATTGTCTCGCGTATGATTAAATTTTTTTATTAAAGCAATTGTTCCGTGTATGATTAAAAAAAATTATTAAATCAATTGTCCCGTGTATCATTAAATTTTTTTTATTAAAACAATTGTCCCGTGTATGATTAAACTTTTTTTTATTAGAACAATTGTCCCGTGTATAATGTTTTATATATTAATGATCAACACTTTTTTTTTATAAAAGTATTGATTAACTCTTGTCTCGTGATGTTTTAAGTATAATGACAAATATTTACCCCGTAATTATTACTAGCCGCCAAACGGGTTTGCGTAATCGATATTTTTTTTCTTCGTGTGCGATCGATATTCTGTATTTTGCAAATATAAATAATTATTTAATCTCTTTTTTAATTGGACTTTGTTAATTGATAACTATGTAACCTTTTTTTTTTGTTGTGGTTAGTTATTAAGAAGAAATTTTTTTTTTTTTGTTACTATAAAAAAACTGAAAACCTACTTTTATGTGGAAGTTGTGCTAGTTATTAAGAAGAAAAAAAAATTATTTACTAAAAAAAACTGAAAATCTATTTTTATGTGGAAGTTATTTTTTAAGGGTAAAATTGGAATAACAAAAAAGCCATCCCAAAAATTTGTATCCCCTTTATATATTAGTATAGATAATATATCATATATAAGTTTTTATATGTTAGACTGAGTTATTATTTTTTCATTTAAAAAAAAAGTTACTATTTTTGAAACGTATCTTTTATAGTGATTTTGGTTCATATTTTTATGTGTAAATTTATTTTAATTAAATTTTTATGAGAAGATTTATTTGATGCTTATCTTCTTTTTTTCCTATTTTTGTTTTGTTTTTTTTGTTTTTTTTGTTTAGAGATGTGGTTTATGATGCTATATTTATGAGAAGATTTCTTTTATGCTTATTTTTCTTTCATTTTTTTGTTATTTTTTTATTAGTTTAAAGTTAAAATTACATTTAAGGGTGTAAAACTTGGAACACCGTTAAAAGTAACAAGGACAAACTTGGATTTTTAATAGTAGTTTTTTTTAATATATTGTAAGTATATATTCATCAATAATGCACTTCTTATGTATTTTTTATAAAAGAGTAAACAAAAATAGAGTAGATTTTTTTATAATATAAATAGAGTAGAATTTAACAATTATATAATATTAGAATTTTTAGTAGTAATAACTTTTAATATATTGGGCCTGTTTGAATTTGACTTATTTTTAAACTTATGAAAATAGTTTATGGTTATAATTTATAAATAAACTTTTATTAATTCATAAGTTTTTTTTACACATGTAAATTCATAAGTTTTCACTAACAAAAATTATATCTTTATAAATTGTTTTCATGAACTACCTTAAAAAACTTATAATAATACATAAAAACTTATTTATTTACATAAGTTATTTCGTATAAACTCATAAATAGGTCAATCCAAACGGGTCGATTGTGTTTTTGTTTCTATTTTTCTGTTCTTTTATTTTTAAGTTCATAAATAAGTATCTTCTTTTATTAGGTTATTCTATTTATATTGTTCATATATAAGTTTTTATATGTTAGACTCAGTTATTACTTTTTCATTAAAAAAAGTTACTATTTTTGAAACGTATCTTTTAAAGTAATATTTTTATCATATTTTTATGTGTAAATTTATTTTAATTAAATTTTTATCGGAAGATTTATTTGATGCTTATCTTCTTTTTTTCCTATTTTTTTTTGTGTTTTTTTTTGTTTAGAGATGTGGTTTCTGATGCTATTTTTATGGGAATATTTCTTTTATGCTTATTTTTCTTTCCTTTTTTTGTTATTTTTTTATTAGTTTAAAGTTAAAATTACATTTAAGGGTGTAAAACTTGAAACACCATTAAAAGTAATAATGACAAATTTGAATTTTTAATAGTTATTTTTTTTAAATATATTGTAAATAGATAATGCTGTATAAAAATCAACTACAACAATAAGAGAAGAAGTACGTCAAAAAATAAATAAAAAAAAGAAAGAAAGAAGTGTTCAAAAAGCAATCGCCAAAAAATAAGAGTTCACAAGAAGCACATTTAGTTGTCTACACAATTTTCAACGTAGAATTCTAGAGATAAAGTTCAAATTTTTAAAATGTTTAGTTAAGTCTTATTTTATAAAATACAAGATAGTACTTATAAGTAAAAAATTTTATTTATTAAATAATTTATATATTTGAACTATATTTAAAACATGCGTAGTATAAGAGTTTAAGAATAAAATTGTATAAGATTATAAGATGATATGATTACTGCATTTTAAAACTTAAAAGTTTAAGAAAATAAAATAAAAAATAACTAAAATTGATCTAATCGATAACAAGTGTACTGGGCGAAATTCTAAGGGCCTAACAAGAAGCGGCCCGACAAACGATCCAGAAGATTCAAATCCTTCATTGGCGGGAAAAACAGAGCATGGGCGACGTGTATGCGAATGACGGCACCCCCCAGACGCGGTCAACCTACTTGAGAAACAAGAAACCACCCATTATCTACAACATCATCACATGATCTCCACTAAGCAAAGACTAGAAAAAAGGTAACCGTCCACCAAGCACATGATCTACACACATGAGAGGTGGGGTAATTGAAAACCACCCATGATCAACATCATGAAGGGGTGGCAAAGCGGTTACAAAAGGGAAAAATAAGGCATGATCACATAGAGGAAGATGTCTATAAATAGACTCTTCACACATCAAAGAAGAGGATCCATATTTTTTCTTGTATACTCAAGTTATTCATATTAACTATTGTAAAGGTTCACAATTTTTTATCATGAAAGGATTACTCATTTCTTAGATACGATCCAATTATTTATCACCCCCCTTATTTGTTCACTAGAACAACAATAAACTCTATCTTAAGATAAAATTCCTTTGTATTTATATCTATTACTATATATAAAAAGGATACAAATTTTTGGAATGACTTTTTCATTATTCCTATCTTACCCTTAAAAATACTACCAACAAAAAAAGTAACCAACTTTATATAAAAAAGATACAAATTTTTAGGAAAACTTTTTCATTATTTTTATTTTGCCCTTAAAAAAACTACAACAAAAAAAGTAACCACCAATTATGGTTTACTCTTTTTTTAACAAGTTCTTATATAATAAAATCAGTTACAACAAAGATAGTTTTACAATTTATATACCTCAGTAGAATAGAAAAAACAAATCACACAAACAGACACGGAACATGCCCGTTTGGCGGCTAGTTAATATATAATAATTACATATGAGTGAAAGGTAAACGAACAACAAACTAAATTAATTTTTAGGTTTTTTTTTCGATTTTATTTATCTCCTGCTGAATTTTATATTATGAAAACTTTTTAAAAGAAGAAGAGAGTCAACACATAAAAAAATCTTTATCAAATTCGTGTACTAATATTAATTGTAAATTTGTCCAAATGATAAAGAATCTTATGTCTGTTAAGCAAGTGATTAGGAATTCTATTCTTAATTCTTGCGTATTAAAAAAATTTACTTGGGAAAAAGAACAACATAAATCATAAGTTTTTGGATAAAAATTAGTTATTGCAATTGTCTATAAATTTTTTGAACTCATACAATTGTAACCAAATAGTACTGTAATTGTACAAATAATAACTGACTAATGTGTAAGTACATGTACATGTAAGTACTTTTGTCTTCATCCTAATAAATATCTAAGATCTAATTAAAAATTTAAAAAATCATTTGAAAAATAAATAATTAAAAGAAATCTTTTAATAAAAGAAAAAAATTAGGTTTCTTTTTCACCTGGAACTATATACATCCAAATTGTTATATTTAATTATTTCATTAATTTATATTATTTCCTATTCCACCTGTCAAAATAAAATAAATATATTTTTACTCAGTCAATTACTATTTATAATTATCTCTTTTATTTATTTTTCTCTTAAATTCCGGTATACTATATGAGCATTAGATTTCAAAACTCCTAAGATATATATATTTTTCACACTTTTATTTTATTGGAAATTTGTAGGTAATTGTTAGAGGAGTCTCACACAATTTTTCACACACATGCAAATTGAATTTGCATTTAGGTTTTCTTCACTCTGTTAATTTCTTCACAAATTTTCTTCTTTTAATCCTTTATACGCAATCACAACGTGGAAGTAACAGAAACTCTCTTTTGCTGCATTTGGTGCGTATCATAATTTCTGCATTTGTTTCTTTCCAAAAATTAAAAAAATAAATAAAAATATTGATTTTTATTTTTTGTTTTTTATAAGGTTTTTTTATGGACAGTTATTTTGCTATAAGAGAAGTAGAAAACCGTTTCTGGGTTGTGTCTTTTTTATCATTTGTGAACTTTGATGATGATGTTAGTTTAAAGGGGTATTTGTATTTTGTTGCAGGATTAGATAATTTATTCAATAATCTTTGATTGAATGGAACAGTTGAAATTGGATGCAAAAGAGGTTAGATTTTCAAACCCTAACAATGTATGATTGGCCTAGAATGTTCTATATCTATATCTAATATTGTTCTTTTTTTGTGAATCTATTATCCTCTGTTTTTTGTGGATCACAATTGCTTATGATCTTGTTATTATTCTTGTTCATGAAATTTGGAAAATTGTTTGTTTTTTTCTTTTTTCTTTTATGCTTGTTACATTGCATCAATGTTTCCGGTTTAATTGATGAGTTGTTTTCTAAACCCTTGATCTTGTTCTATAGCTATATGCGCCGAGCTATTAGGGTTTGAAAAGTTTAGAATTTTTTCGCGTAATGCCTTCGATATTGTTTTTGTAATAACCTAGATATGTGATATTGGCCTTTTGATTCGATGTTGTTATTTTGTTATGTTCGACATCCATCGTTGTTTCATTTAATTGAATTGATTTCTTATGCGAAGTGATTTGAGTAGTATCTAGCAGCCATTAATTTAGATTTCGTACATATTTTTCAGGATAGTCCTCTTCGGCACAAGCCAAAAAATAACAATGCGGTCGAGTCTTCTGATAGTCTGAGAAGTAAAAAGGTATGTAGTTAGGTCTTTTGTGTTGAGTACGCAAGAACAACATTTGTGGTTTTCAAATAGGAATGATTCGTTTGTAATTTGAATGGAATTGTCATTTAAAACCTAGTACTTTGATTTGTTCCAGTCAGTTACTTTTTACTTCCCTCTCCCGATCCTCAAATTATATAAACTTGCATAGAATTGCGGTTCAAAGTATTTAGCAATTCATTCTTGAATCATCTGAATCCAATTTTATTTGAAGCATAAAATTCAATGACTAAATTTGCTTTTTAAACACGTTTATTTTAGCATAGGAAAAATTAGTGTTTTGGAAGCTATGGCGAATTATATGTACACACTACATCGAGAGATTTATACTTTGTTGATTCTATTTTCATATGTTGGATTATTGTTGTCATATTGCAGGTATCAGCTCGATGGGATCCAACTGAAGCATGTCGGCCAATAATGGATGAAGCACCTGTGTTTCATCCGACTATTGAAGTACTTTTTTATTATTATAAGCATCTTCATAATGTTTATATGGTTGTATTATTGTATTTTGTCTAACTTTGGTTTCTTATTTTCACTCTTAATTATATTAGGAATTTGAAGATACACTAAGTTATATAGCAAAGATACGGCCGTTAGCTGAACCTTATGGCATATGTAGGATTGTCCCTCCGGCTTGTTGGGTTCCACCTTGCCTTCTTATGGAGAAAGATATATGGGAAAATGCTGAGTTTTCCACCCGTATTCAGCAAATTGATTTACTTCAAAATAGAGAACCTATGAAGAAAAAAAGTAGGGGAAGGAAACGGAAACGTAGAAGTAGAAAGAACTCCAAAACAGGAACATGTAGGAGAGTTTCCAATTCTGCTTCTGAAGCTAAAAATGCTTCTGAAGCTGATGAGAAATATGGATTCCAATCAGGGTCGGACTTCACGTTTAAAGACTTTCAGCAATATGCTAAATACTTTAAGGAATGCTACTTTGGGTTGAAAGATGCCAATGAAGATGGAAAGGTCAGTGACAGTAACCAGGAAAAGAGACGAATGCCCTCCGAGGAGGAAATTGAAGGGGAATACTGGCGAATAGTTGAACAACCAACTGATGAAGTCGAGGTAATATTACCAACCTTTGTTTCTTGACTACTGTATTGGTCATTACTGTAACATAATTGTGAAAACATAATGAACAATACACTCGTATATTGTAGGTGTATTATGGAGCTGATTTAGAAACTGGAGTATTTGGAAGTGGTTTTCCTAAGGCATCCTCATCCTTAACTAAGGGTTATCCGGACCAGTATGCCCTTTCTGGTTGGAATCTAAATAACTTCCCTCGACTACCAGGTTCTGTACTAAGTTTTGAAGGAAGTGATATCTCTGGAGTACTAGTTCCATGGCTTTATGTTGGTATGTGCTTTTCATCATTTTGCTGGGTAAGTGGCGAGAATTAGTATAAATTTATGCATTTTGTTTCACTTGAATTTTGCATTTATGTTGTTTCAAACTCAAATAGTTTCTAAGAAAGATAGGATAACAGATTGACACTGTTTTCTGCTTCTAACAGCATGTTGAGGATCATCACCTCTATTCGCTTAATTATCTACACTTTGGTGACCCAAAGATGTGGTATGGAGTACCTGGAAGCCATGCTTCCGCTTTTGAAGATGCAATGAAGAAGCACCTGCCTGATCTGTTCGAGGAAGTACCAAATCTACTCAATGATCTGGTATAACGCTACAACTTGTACTTTCCTTAATCCTTAATGTTTCAGTTGTTAGCTCATTGCTGGTACTTTTTGTTATTGGTTGCTTCAATGATACTTTTATAATATGGTTATAATTTTCATCTCCATGCAGGTTACTCAGTTATCTCCGTCAATTCTTAAATCAGAGGGAGTTCCCGTATATCGCACTGTTCAGCATTCTGGGGAATTTGTCATTACCTTTCCGAGGGGGTACCACTCCGGGTTCAACTGTGGGTTCAACTGTGCAGAAGCAGTAAATGTGGCTCCTGTTGATTGGTTAATGCATGGCCTGAATGCTGTTGAGCTTTACAGTTTACAACGCCGTAAGACATCGTTGTCACATGACAAGCTTTTATTTGGATCATCACTGGAAGCTATACGAGCCCTTGCAGAATTAACTCTTCATGGAAAGGAAACTCCAAAAAATTTGAAATGGAAAAGTGTCTCTGGAAAGGATGGTGTTCTTACTAAGGCATTTAAGGTAATGATTCGCCACTCTCCTTTTTGATCATACTGACATCAACAAATTCTGAAAGCTCCGTAATGTTTCAAAACTCCTATTATACTCCCTCCATTCCTTTTTTATTGTCGTTTTTTTAGATGACTTTATTCTTATCTATTATTTATCATTTTCAAAGTTCAATACATCATTTACTATTGTTTTGTCAATCATACTCTTAACTATTTATTGGAGAGTGAGAGATATAGAAAAAAATATAGTAATTCCATCAAAAACGTCAAAATTTACTGATTTTGTTGGTTTGTGTAAAACAACCTTAAACAACACTTCAAAAGTAACAGAAGTAGTATTGTATTTAGTTACAGCGCAGATATCTGATTCCTTATTTATTTTTCTGGTTACCGATTTTTCTGACAGGCAAGGATAGAGATGGAAGAAGAGCGGCTAGACTGTCTTCCAACTCATTTTAAGTTGCTGAAGATGACCAATGACTTCGACGTCCATACTGAAAGAGAATGCTTCTCTTGCTTCTACGACTTGTACCTATCTGCTGTGGGTTGTGAGTGCTCTCCTGATAGGTATTCTTGTCTGAAGCATGCTAGTTCGTTCTGCTCGTGTGAATTGGAAAAAAGATTTGTTCTTTCTCGATATAATATGAGCGAGCTAAACAAATTGCATGAAGCACTAGAAGGAGATTCTCTTGCTCTTCAGTTATGGGAAAATGAAAACTTCGGAATGGTTTCTGCCAACGCCAATGAGATTTGCATAGATAAACAAGAGATGGAGAGAAACAAGGGTCTTGAAGAAACTGGTTGCGAAGGAACCAAGGATAGTTCAAATATAAATGCACCTAGTAATGTTACTTCAGAGCTAATGCAGTCTGAATCTCATCTTGTAACTCTTAGTGCACCAAATGGAAGTACAGATAGTGATAGTGACAATAAGATGGTCGTAGACAAAGATAAGCTGGATCAGGCAGGTTCTCTGGATTTGAATGTTGATGTTATATCTGCTGAAAATGAGAAGTGTTTGCCGCATATTGCTGATAACCATAACAACAAGGGTGATTCAGTAGAGGAAAAACTATGTTGTTCGGAGACCAAAAAGGAACACGACAACATGGAACTTGATGGTGCGGGTGACCTATTACATTCATCTTCTGTTGTGAAGACAGAAGTTTCATCGTGCTCCAGGGATGTTAACAATTCTTGTACATCTGACGGTGGAAAATATGAGGCGGATCTTCAAATGGATTCAGATTCAAGAAAGAAACCCAAAATTGTATTTGAAAACGAAGTCATAAACACCACAAGTGCGAGTATATCTTTAACACAGGAAAGCTTCCTAATGCAAATTTTTGGTACTTCTGTCAAGCCTATTAGTTTGGGATCTGTTGTTCATGGAAAGCTATGGTGTAGTAAGCATGCTATATTTCCAAAAGGTATGTTGTAGTCAGATCTTTTCCAATCTTAGATTTTACCATTGATTAGATATGTTGGAAGTTTAACTTTAAATCGTTTTGGTAAACTTTTGAAGGATTCAAGAGTCGAGTTAATTTCTTTAGTATCCTCAATCCAACAAGAATCTGTAGCTATGTTTCTGAAGTTATTGATGCTGGACTTCTTGGACCTCTTTTCAAGGTATCATTCTTGACTTTGTTGACTCTGTTATTTACAGTTCATGGCCACCATTCATGATTCACAGTTCAAGTATATTTCTCTCTCATTCCATAAAATGTTTCAGGTTACAATGGAAGACTGTCCAAGTGACGCATTCACCGACACCTCAGCTAATAAGTGTTGGGAATCAGTTCTAAAGAGACTACATAATGAAATCATGGAGCGAAGGAATCAAGGTGAACTTGAACTTCCATCCTTAGAGCTTCTGAAAAGCGTTAACGGACTTAGGATGTTTGGCTTCCTTTTGCCGTCCATTATCCAGGTAATGTAAACATTTTCTCTTATCTGTTTTTGCGCAACTTTAGCTAGCACCAATATTGTTTGAGGTTTTTCCAATGTTGATTTGACTCACCTAACCACATCGTTCAAATTTCTACCAAATTGCGTTGAATTTGTTAAGTAACTGCTGAACTAATTCAGATATAATTTCATAAAAACTTAAATAACTCGTCTTGAATATGTTCTCACATATGTTCCGACAAACATTTTCAGGCCATCGAAGCTCAAGATCCAAGTCATCAGTGTGCAGAATATTGGAATCACAAAGCTTTCCCTACATCTCCAGGCAGTGTCATCGATAACTGCAATTGTTCAAGTAGCCCTATAGATAATAATGTCAATACCAAAGTTTTTGGTATCCATTTGGTTGACCAGGCAAAGGAAACCATCGGAGGAAGTTGTCATTCTCTTGAAGAGATGAAATCAATATTACAAAAGGCAAATCCTGATGAACTAAGCTCATTGCGCAAGTTACTTGATTCTGACACACAATGCTCCGAGTGGAGAATGGCATTGACATCACTGATGGATGAGATTCAGAAAGCTTTGCAGCTATACTAAGAATAAGATCTCAATTCTTTCTGACTTTGGATAGTCATATTTCAATTTAGTCATAAGTTAGGTTCATTCTTTTAGCGATAAATTGAACTGAAGAAGTTTCTAGGTGAAGCCTAGATAAAATTTTGGTACTTGCCCTCAATCATCATTGACCTAATTACAGATGCATTTTGCCATTGACCCTTTTAAATTTTCCTTTTGGATTTGCCTTTTAAGGTCAAGCCTTTAGCTTTTACTGGATTTAGGTTTTACATTTTATTTATTTTCTGTCTAAATTCTGTATATACACAGATAAACAAATGCAGCTGTTACAATAAATGATAAAGTGTCAGGAAAATACACCGCGAATGCACACTCTCCTGCGCAGAATTTTGAATATGTATGATCTTAGATACATGTGGCTCCCTTGGATGCAACAAACAATATTGTGTGTACCGTCAAACGCCTAATGCGAGTTAAATTAAATACGAATAAATTTGAAGTGATTCTAGGTGAATTGGATGGTTTTTTGAATTTCTGCTAGGATAGAGACTTGCTTGGTAAATGAATATCCTACTTTGCCTCTGAATGTTGTTTATTCATTTATAACTTGTGCTCATAAGTATGATTAGACACCAAAATCAATTACCATATATACACCAAAATCAGTTTTCAGTTTTCACCCCTCACTTCTAAAAAACTTTACATATTTTTTGAAGTGTATTTTAGGGTGATTTCGAAAGTTCACTTCTAAATGACATAGAATTAGGGCCAATTTGGATTACTTTGTTTTTTAGTTTATGAAAAATAGTTTATGCAAATAAATAAATGTTTATTTTAATTCATACATTCTCACTTGTATCTATACTAATATATAAAGGGGATACAAATTTTTTGGATGGCTTTTTCATTATTCCTATTTTACCCTTATTAGTAAATAATATTTTTTTTTTCTTAACAACTAAGCACAACTTCCACATAAAAGTAGGTTTTCAGTTTTTTTATAGTAAAAAAAAAATATTTTTCTTCTTAACAACTAGCCACAACAAAAAAGGATGTTACGTAGTTATCAATTAACTAAGTCCAATAAAAAAGGAGATTGAGTAGTTATTTATATTTGCACAATAGAGAATATCGATCACAACAAAAATAAAAAATATCGATCACACAAACGGGCACGGAACGTGCTCGTTTGGCGGCTAGTCTTCATAACTTGTTTTTTCATAAACTATCTTAACAAACTTATTTATAAGACATAAAAATTTATTTATTTGCATAAATTATTTCACATAAGCTCAAAAATAAGTCAATCCAAACATACCTTTAGTATTACTTGTTTTTTTGTATGATCACATTCAAACTAATGTTGGGGTTGATGAAAAAGTTTCCTAAAGAATGCATTTTTGCCTACCAGTATGCAAAATTAACACATGCACTATGAGATGATTAAGTGGCAAAATCATTGAAAGATAATTTAACCCTTTTAAAAAAGTCTATCACTTGAATTAGTTACAAGTTTATGCAATTTTTTGAGTGATCTATGACCTAAATTACCACATGTAATTAGTTATTTTAAAGAGTAATTTGAATTTTATTAACCAAATCAAAATACTAAAACCATTGTCTTCACAAAAATCACATTCCAATAACATCCTCTAATATTCCACAATATTATCACATTTGTAATTTGATGAATCAGATAGAGATAAACAAAACAAACAAAAATTGCATGAAAAGTACAAAATTAACAGAAAAAGAAAGACCTCTTTATTCAATCTTTGTACTAAGCTTTAAAGTCTAAAAATCTATGCATTATGCATATTAACAAACTAATCTAAAAAAACATTACAACAAATCAAATTTTTCACAAAAAGAAAATTCAGTTATCTGCATTGGTGTCTTACACAAAGAAGACTAATTCTTGAACAAGAAAATTACAGATAACCGACAGGAACAGCATGAAGGCGGCAGACGACGAGGAGGCAGCAGAGTGAGAAGACTTCCACGTTTCTCCGACGGGCAAAAAATTTGACGGCGTCATAGTGGCATTACCAAAGAGAGAGTAATCAAGAAGCGTCTTAACACCATGAACAGCAAGAGAAGGGGTGTTATAAAGATCAGGATGAGTGAGTAAGACATCGTCGAGCGTAAAATTACCGGAGGAGTTATCGGTAACAACGATTGTTTTATCGGGGATGAGAGTAGGGAGACGAGAGTAACGAGGGAGTAGGAGAAGGTCTGCGAATACGAGACGCTGTGGAATGACATGATATGGGAAAGATAATGGGTCTAGTGGTGATGAATGTGATGGTGTTTGTTGAGGAATGAAGAGTGTTAGACTTAGTAATGGATTTGACATTGATAATATGCTTACCCATTTGTTTATGCTTGTGTCTCCTGTTCCTATTAGAGCATCAAGAATGTTGTTTATTTCTTGCTTTGCCATTGGTGGAATTGATGTGGCTGTGAAGTTGTTGTTGGTGGTGGTGGTGGTGATTGTGGTGTTTGTAGTGCTACTGCATTTTGTGAATGTTGTGAAAAAGATGAGTGTGATGATGATGATGAAATGAGGATAGTGGTTGATGTTTTCCATGGCTTAGGGAGAATGGGAGAGAGAGAGAGAGAAAGAAAGAGAGAAGAGATTTGTGTTCTTGTTTCTTTTCTTGGTTTTTGATGAAAGAGAGAATGATTAGTAGATTTGTTGAAGGTTTCTTGGTTTTTATAATTTGTATTGTGTGTGTTCTGAGATTAGGATTTGAATGACAGATAACAGAGCAAGAACTAGACAAAAAAAATTTTGTTATATAAATTTTTGGAGGGGATAATTTCAGTTATATATATTTTTTTAATTTAAATTTTGGTTATATTAAACTTTTGATTAGTTGTGTTTATATGTGCTTAATCCATCTATATAGGAAATACATATTTTTAAAGTAACAGAAGTAATAATTTAACACTAATCTTGATTAATTAGTTTATAATCCAACATAAACCTTGAGGTCTAAATGACTACTACATTAATAATCTATTACTATATATAAAAAGGATACAAATTTTTGGAATGACTTTTTCATTATTCCTATTTTACCCTTAAAAAATAACTTCCACATTAAAATATATTTTCAGTTTTTTTAGTAAATAATTTTTGTTTCTTCTTAATAACTAAGCACAACTTCCACATAAATTAGGTTTTCAGTTTTTTTATAGTAAAAAAAATATTTTTTTCTTCTTAATAACTAGCCACAACAAAAAAGGAGGTTACATAGTTATCAATTAACTAAGTCCAATAAAAAAGGAGATTAAGTAGTTATTTATATTTGCACAATAGAGAATATCGATCATAAAAAAAAAAAAAAAGAATATCGATCACACAAACGGGCACGGCTAGTAATAATAATAGAAGTATGAATTTAACTTTTAACATTTTTTTTTCTTCATAAAAACACAATATATAACTAAAACTATTATTTTATATATAACTAAGTATAATATAACTAGATGAACACAAATTAATAAACTTGTATTCAAAGACCTTTTACCAATTCCAATAAGCGTTCTTAAGTACTTATTTAAATTTGACAATGAGTATTGCAGACTCGTGGAGAGATGAGGTGTAGTGAAGACATCTTAAGCAACCAAAGATTGGTTGCATCATTCATTGGTGATGCTGCAATATTCAATGTCAGATTCATTATAACATAAAGTCTAATATAATGTTTTAACCTAGATCATATTGAGCCTTGAATTTGAGCTTTCCTTAAACACCAGTAAGAACTTAAATTTTAAAGCATATCATTTAATTTTGCCAAACTGTCTTACAGCAAGTGATATCTCATTTGGATTAAATGCTCTTATGATCTGCATTTCAAATTCCACATGTATTAACCTATAACAAAGGGAACAATATATTTTTATACAAAAACCAAAACCAATATATACCGAACAATTCAATCCATTCATCAACTTGAAATAGGTTCTGAACCACAGCTATAAATAGAAAAAAAATAAAACACTATTAGATTTTAGGTCAGGTCATTTTCGTCCAGTGGCTCTTCATCATCTTCGGCAGTGACAGACTTTAATGAACTCACATCGCCGGTTGGAAGTTTCCTCGCAAGCCTAATGATCTGCATATGATTTACTCCAAAGTGTCAAACAAAGTTGAGTCCACATGCAGTTGCTAGTCATTAATCGGTAATTTCGGCGATAATAATACTTTGACTGGATATAAGAGATTTTAAAACAAGCTGTTGAATTATAAGGAAACATGATAAACAAATAATTTCAGAACCTAACCCTTGAAACAGTAAGGACTGAAAGGTAAAAAAAATCAGTTAAATAACAGATCTATTTGCTTCTTGCACTCAAAAAGTGTAAGACCTGATATCGGTGACAAGCAGGCCCGAAGTTTCTATAACTAGATTGTATTCGTTATCTATAAGCAAAATTACTTACTGCGTGGTCAAGATGGGAAACAGCGCTAGACTGCGCAATTTTTTTTATTTCGTCGACGTCTCCATCTGTGTAAGCAGAAAGGAACTTGCCAGCGCAACGGCTATGGTCACTTTTGAGAAAAGCATCAATCCTACAGACACCACAATCAGTTTTACCCATTTATTCATCAACTTGACTAACAAACTCAATCTTGTGACAGTTACAATTGCAACCAAATGTATGTTTATTCCATAGAAATTTTGGTTACTGTTTAGAAATTTTTTTCAACTTACAAATCAAACATAAACAAAATTTTCCCACAGGAATTATCGTCAAAGAAGCAAAGCCAGGATTTATCGTCAAAGAAGCAAAGCCAATGTAAATGGTCAACAACTACGGCAACAATGATGAAAATGATTTTAGTTCACACAAGAGTTATCATGTTAAACTGATCCATATATCACATGTTAATGTTGGTTGAGTTTACGGTACAGGATAGCAAAACAAGGAGGAGGTAGAAACTTACTGAGAACAGTCATTGTAGCACTGCTCTGCTTGCTTAAAGTCGTGAGCGTAAAGGTAGACAATAATCGCACTAAGATAAGCCTGCATTCACGAATAGGTATGCGACAGAAAGTTTATCAAAGAATAATAATAGTACATTCAGCATATGAACAAAATGCTAATAAAATAATTTAGTTGTGTATTACAAAATTTAGGGATCAGGATTCCCAGCAATCAGGTCTTCCACGCATTAAGGTCATCGGTAGTCATCGATCAAAATTGGACAGATCAGATTCAAGCTCAGTATTTTAAATTAAAAAGTAAACTCTGTTTTACTTTGAACCGTTGGATCGAGATCGGACGGTCATTGATGTCCGAATGCGTGATCACATGACAACAGAGAATCCTATTTCCCTTTCAGAGTCTTTAGTCAAAGGGTTTGACTTAAAAGTTAAATACACAATTATAATATTCCAAACCTTGGTCTGACTATTGGTAGCATTACACTTGTCAGCTGCCAAGCCCAATCTCAACAGGGAAGATGCAGCATCTGTATGTCTGTGTATCAAAAAAAATATGTAACTGGCCTCAAAAAAATAATGTAAGTCGTCAACATACAATAATGAAATGTTTACACACCAAGTTACATTTACAAAAGTAATTTTGATTTTTACATTATGCAAATAACATTAATTGAGTTAAAAGAAAAACCAATAATCGTGGAAAAAGAGACCTTGTATTTCCCGTTCGCTCGTCATATCTTAATTAAAGGGAAACCCCTCTAAACCACGAGTTTTACAACAAGTCGAAGCCAAATTCCACGCCTTTCCAGTGACACTACTATATACTAGTTAAGAGGAGAAATCTCCTTAAAAGGAGCATGGGTTATGCTCGGCCGTTCTGTAGCATAAATTTCACATTGCATTTTGCTTCTTTACTGTGACCAAAACCAGCAAAACTAGTCAACAAAATCTGGTCCAAGGATCCAGAACTCCTGTTTTCACTTTTAACGATAACGAAAACATAAGCTTTGAGGAGGAAGATAATGCCGCAATGGTCAAATTTTGACATAAGATAACAATGATAAACTAATACTAGGTCCCATTTTATGTTCTTAGGTAGCATTAGGCATATGAACAGGACCGAATAGAACAAACTGTTTTGTTCCATTCTCTTTGGTTCCACTCATTTACTAGAACTAAAATATACAAGTTCTTTGGTAAAAAAACTATACAACTTCTTGAGCCTTATGTTCCATTCCTTTGAATTTTTAAATAACACCAAATGTACAACAGAACACATGTTTCATCCGATCTAACCTATTTATCAAATGCTATCTTTAGTTTCATATGTGGCCGGTGAGTTAAATAAAATATTAGTTTTCCTGTTTTTCTCTTAGATATTTAGTGAATTTTTTAGATTAGATATTGGCCATCACATCACAAACATAGTTAAAATTTAAGTTGTTCTTTCCTGCATCTGCCATAAAACTCATTAAGCCTCCAATTATAAATTTGGACTATTTGCAGAAATCAAACAATCACAAATACGGTCCTTTATCATTGCTTGAAAATCAATGGAACCCTTACACGCAAAGTTCTTATTGTAGCTTCATGGCGTTGAATGATTGAATAGTTTAAATAGCATTCCATCCTATTTCATGTTGGTTATCATAGCTTAAGCATTCTATACTACATCACATGAACCCTCCACTTACTGTGGGAATGAAATTAACAAAATCAAACAAAACAAATGAATTTTAAACAATTAGATTCCAGGAAACAACTCATTTAAGAGAATGTTAAACTATATCCATGTTATACTACACTTTTCAAGACTCAACTACAATATTTAACTTGTTTAGTGTCATACATGTCATCATACAAAAATTAATAAATCCAATAGAATATATAGAGTCTATTATATATATTGAATTTGTTATATCCCAAGTAAAAAATTATATTCAATGTATCATAAAATAGTGAAAAGGATAGGTTATGCACATACTCTAAATACCATAAAAATGTACATTTTTTCT
Organism: Trifolium repens; assembly: GCA_030408175.1. Taxonomy (NCBI): domain Eukaryota; kingdom Viridiplantae; phylum Streptophyta; class Magnoliopsida; order Fabales; family Fabaceae; genus Trifolium; species Trifolium repens. Next base: position 33,278,530 of record CP125838.1, on the reverse strand, counting down.
ATAGAACTTACTTCTCAAGTTTTATATAAACACTAGTTACAGCACGGTATAGATCAAAGGCCATCTGTTCCTTTTCATCGTCTTCAAGAATTGTAATAGCATCTGTATATAACTGAATAGTTTCTTCAGGCATTGTATCTTCCAAAGCACTACATGGGGGAAAAGGTACTATGAAAAACATATGCTGATAATAAACGATAGAGTTAAATTCTTAGTCGACAGCAAAACACAATTTTACATTTTTCTCAAAAAAAAAAAAAAGACAACACAAGTCGTCTCAATCCAGAACCATATCTGAAATGGAAATCCTTTTGAAACGGTCATGACCACCATACAGATAAAAGGACATATACTAGATTATCCCAAAGAAATTTGAAGGTCAAAGAAACACTCCTATCTCGTATGAAAACATTGCGCCAACCAAATACCTCAAAGGACTCCATAAACTACATACTACACAAAGATCCTAGCCTGCTTGATTTTACCAAAAAAATAGATGTAACTTGATTACCATGGAGTTACCATATGCAATCCTATCAGGGCATTCACATTATGCATTTCAATATTCGGTAATTTTTAGTTGATTTCTTTACTTTGACATATTGTTATGATAATAATATTAAAAATAATATAGGTCAGAACTCAGCTGCAAAAACGATAGGGTAAACAATCCAATTACCGAGCTCCCTTTGCAAGAGCATCCGATGCAGGTTTTGGTCTCCCACACTCCATGTACAATTCAGATGCCTTTTGATAGAAGTCCGCAACTTCTCTCCAGTTGCTTAGTTCCTTAGCCAGAGCAGCGGCAGATTCCATGTGCTTAGCAGCGTCCCAAGGTCTGGTTAACTTGTCAAGGACAAACATAAAACAAATTTTACCCCTGATAATGGAAGATGATGAAGACTACAATATATTCAAAATCAAACAATATAAGGATACGAAGAAAGCATTTGCTGTCCTTGCGAAGCTTTCTCATACGCCGTTTTAGCTTTCTCAAGGTTCTTGGAAACTCTAAACCCATTAGCTTCACCAGAATAAAAAGAGTTCATTAGGTTTTTATTACCAACATTCCATTTTTTCTTAAAAAAAAAAGAGAGGTTAATTTAGACATGCTTCCCACCAATGTTGTCAAATAGCAGCTATAGCGTCACCAATGAACTATAGCATAACAATTATTAAAAAAATCACTATTGTTCGTGATACTCCCTCCGGCCACTTCACTATCATAGCAAAAAACTACTTTTTAGATTCATAGGGAAATTGATGTATTAGGTCCATAATATAGACCAGATACATCAGTTTTCCAATGAACTAAAAAATACCAGAGGGAGTACACTATTTAGTAACAAAGTGTTGTCAAATAGAGTCTATACTAGCGCTATGACACTATATCGTAGCGAAATTTGAACAAACTGCTATTTCGCGCAATTTGCAATTGACAACATTGCTTGCCACAAATAATTAAATGAAATATATAGAACTGGTTGAATGATATTATTTACCAGCTTGTTCATAAAGAACAGTAGCAGTCTTCCAATCAGCACTCCACCTTGTGAGACTGAGTTTTGTTCTGAAAAGAGAAACAAACAACAAAATTAATAAACCTTAAATCAATCAAGGTAAATTCTTATGTATCCAATTTACATTGTTGGGTACCGGTATCCCATAGGCAAGATTCAATGTAAGTTGCCAATGAGATACCGGCACCAACAATGTAAGTTGAGTACCGGAGTGTTAATCATCAATCAAAGGGTTTCTTAACTACAGTTAAATAATTTAGTCAAAAAAACTACAGTTAAATAATACTATTGAGAATTAAAAAAAATTAAAAAAACACAGAATTACTCGTACTACTTTTTTATTAAAAATAAATAAAAGATCATATAAAATTACATAGTTCTCAAGCACTAGGTTGGATTGGATCACATGATAAGGAAAAAATAAACAAAATCATATTTTGCTGTTAGAAAAATCATTGCGTAGGATCAAAATCGACACTGTGCTAGAATTGGTAGGTGGAATCTGAGGCTGAAACACGATTTGAATGAGAAATGAGAAGATGAGAATATATAAACATACAATTTATCAGCTTTGGATAATAACTTGTTGGGATCAGAGGACGCCATGGTTTGTGTTGTACTGATTGCGTCGTCTTGTCTTGTGGACTCACTTCCGATCTATGAAGCCCCGATACTCTAAAATTGGTGAAGTATCGTGTCTGATACGCACCCGATACCGATACTCTTCCGATACGTCCCGATACTCGTATCGGAAAAGTATCGGTTAAATCTTTATTTTTAAATAAAAAAATAATATCCGATACGCGTCCGATACTTCCCGATACTCGTATCGGAAAAGTATCAGGTAAAATATTTATTTTTAAATAAAAAATAATATCCGATACAATCCGTGTTTCCTAGTGAATATCAAACTATTATGTTGTTACACGAGTAACTAACTACAATATGTCTTTTTTTGGATAGTACTAATGATGCTCTTTTTGTATAACATTTAACTTAAGATGTATAACTTAAAATGTACTGATGATCATTATTTTTTAGGACAATATTAATGAAACACAAATACTTAACTTAGTATTTTTTAGGACAATATTAATGAAACACAAATACTTAACTTAGTATTATTGATTTTAGTTATGTTTATATATTGTGCATTTATATATTTAATTTTAAAATTAATTTTTGAATAACGTATCGCGCCAGTATCGGATATGAATTTTTAAAAATTTTCACGTATCGGCGTATCGGTATCGTATCGTATCCGTATCGTGTCGCGTATCGGGGCTTCATAGCTTCCGATTCAAGTGTTGCTTGCTCAAAACTTAAACATTTTCTTCTAGGTCCAGTAATTACTCAACACGTCACACACCTTTATTTATTTATTTATGGCTAAATTAGATTTTTAGTCCCTTAACTTATTTGTTGATTTCATTTTGATCCCTTAATTAATTATTATTTCATTCTGGTCCCTTAACTATATTACTTTTAGCCAAATAAGTCCTTTTTTGTTTAATTTTATGAAAAAACGTTAATCTTTATCTTCATTATCAAACCCAGAAATTTGGAAAAATTCATCATCATCTTTATCATTAAACCCGAAAAAGTAAAAATCTCAATAATCCAATTTACATTTCAATGTTCAATTTTCCTCCAAAATCAAAACTCTATCTTCTAAATTCACGGTTAAATTGATGAACATTATGAATTTTTTGGGTTTTGTGATGAAGCCGATGATAGTGATGATGAACATTAACTACTAGTAATTTTTTATTTCATCAAGTTGCTAGATTGATAGGTCCGCAAGTGCACGGAAATATCAGTTATAGTATAAAAAGTTATCGATCCCATAGAGACCAATGTCAAGTACCGTATTCTGTTGTCAAAGTGTTTAGCTAAGGCGGTGATGATTAATTTGTTTGTAAAAAAATAGAAAATACTTGTTTTTAATTACTTTTAATGACAAGAGACCGGAATATAACTTGCGTCAACCGTCGGTATTCACTGAGTCGTCTTTTTATATTTATAATGAGAAAATATTTTCTTGTAAAGAAAAGATTATGTTTTAAAATAGATTTTAACTGCGTAATCTAACTGTCCGCTTTCGCGTGTCCAACGTGTTACGACAGAAAACCTTTTTTAATGAAAATAATTACTTTTAATTACTCAAAAAGTTGCTTAAGGTAGAGAAATTAATTTAAAGGTACCGTCAGCTGTCGCATGTTCGGTACCGAATTTTAAGCGTATAAACGTCCGCTCTCGCGTGTCCGTTTACACTCTTAAAATTACCTTTTTGAAAATAGAATTTTTCCTAATTGATAAAAAATTGCTTTCGCAGTGTTCAGAATCAACAACTGAATTTTTCTACGGTCAGATAAAGTTTTCATTCTTTCAAATTGAAATCGGTATCTTTGTGTTTCTAATTTCGCAGTAAACTATGAATTCTAAAAATAGAATTAATTCAGGCCTTAAGCAATTCTCATTATAAACATTTATTTTCGACTCAATGGAATACCGTTGGTACGACGATCCTTACATTCCGGACTCTATAAAAATCTACTCAGACATATTAAATATAATAAACAAATACATAGATATAGCATGCATCATTCTTTGAAACAGAGAAATCGATTAAACAAAGTAGCAGTACAGTAGACGCACGCACAGTATTTAAGCAAAGAAACATGCACAATATTGAATCATAAAGCTTAAAGATACGAATTGAAAATTTAACAGATTGCAGGAAAGCTAAATACTTGAATTAAATTAAAGCAATAGAACCTGAATTTAGAATAAAACTGGAAATCTTTGAATTGAAAAGCATAAATCGCAATTGTATCAGCAGCTCTAAATTGAATATAAAAGCTCCAAACTTAACTAAAATTCTGCACTTATTCCTCGATGTGAGAAATTAAGCACTTTTTACAATGAGTGATTTTTTTGCTCTGAATAATAATAAGCTTGGATGATAATTTTTGAGAACTGAATGTCTATTTGTAGCCTGCTACTCCTGCTTGAAAACCTGAGAACGTGTATAAAGGTAGTGGAGGAAAACTAGGAGTGAAGAAACTGCTTCCTTTGATCGTGCTTTCATTCTATTTTTCAGATTTGGATGATTGACTTTTTTCCTTGCTTCTTTGACTCCTTTGATGGGCTTGGGCTGAAGCTTTTGTTTTTCTCTTTTTTTTATTTTATTTCACCGCTTTTTGCCGTTTTGACGCGCAAGGACCATTAATCAACATATACCTGAAATAGACATAAAATACCAGCATAACATTGCAAAATCTATGAAATCGAGATTAAAACATGTGTAAGTCGAGCTAAAATAATAGTGCATTTTACGTGTTATCATAGATCACATAATTCCCTAATGCAAGCTAGTGCAATCACACAACATATGTCACCCGAGACATATCTAATGCATGTGGTACCATCGTCTTTATTAGAGTATCTCACCTCTAATATCCGTCTTTATCAAATATTATCATTTGATATCCTCTTTATTAGAATCCACATGATCCTAATATCCGACTCAAGAATGAATGTATGAATGTACACATACCAATTAGTGATGATAATACTATATTCTACTCATGAATAATAGGTCACTCATTCCTATTATTCCTTCTTTAAGTTATTATTAACTTATCTCAACACATCATCATATCATCATTAAGGTATACATCCGAGCATTACATAATAACACATGTTATCTTAGCTAATCATAGCTCAATCTCAATCAACAATGTTCATATAAACATGTTATCATCATACCAACTCAAGCCTAAATCAATCCATACATATAACATATTATAAGACCAAATCTAGACATGTTATACACTCATAAATCATCATACTGTTAGCCTGTATTTTCGACAGGCATTAATGAATCGGAATGAGATGATGAAATCTCATTTAATGTATATTATTGCCTTTTAATATTCTCTTGGAAACTGATTCTGGCAATAAATCAAGAGAAAATCAAGGCATTTGACATCAAAGACTTTTAATGTGCAAAGTTAATTGTCAAAGCCTAGAATTCTGTCGAATTCGACAGAACGATTGTTGTCTGAATAAGCTTGTCGAGTTCGACAGAACCATGTTTATCTAAATAAACATGCTGGTTCGACATTACTCTAATTGTCGAAAATATTATATATATATATATGTGTGAATATATGTATTTGTTTGGTTGTCTAACGTACTATGCAGAACGAAAGAAGCGTACTCTGGACTTAGCAAAATATTCAAAATTGAGTAACGTTGAAGGGTTCGCCAGGTGTCAAAGGGAATTCAAATTGTCAAGACACGTGGAGCATAGTTAGACGTATTGTAGGTTTATAGCAGTTATGTTAGTTTATCTATAAATACAAGTTTCTGATAGAAGAAACGGGTCCACAATTCAATACACATGCAAATTCCTAAAATATTCAGAGTACCCATGTCAACGAGCGAAATGAATAACAGGAACATGTACGAATCTGTGTACCATCCTTTGTAAACATTTTATATTTGTCAAATGCAATTTACATTCTGCAAGTCCTGATTACTTGTTTGTCATTTAAGTTTTATGCAATTTAAAGCTTTCTGCAACTTTATCATTCTGCAATTTATTTTCATTGCATTGCCTTTACATTTCAAAGTTTTTCTTTAAACTTTATTTGCAATTCATTTACAAGTTTTCTGCAAATTTAACTTTGAAGCATTTTACTTTAAACAAACCATTTGACTGCGTCAAATGCTTTTACTTTTATTCAAATTGTCCGATTTAACCCAAAGATATGAATATGTTTTCATCATCTTCCACACAATCCATATGTCCCGAGATTTACTAGTTGATCTCTCTTGTAATAATTAAACTAGCGGTTGTTTACTAAAAATCGGGGTAAACAAATTGGCACGCCCAGTGGGACCTTTGGATTGTGTAATTTTTACTTAGTGAATTTTTGAAAATTTTTCATACAAAATTTGTTGTTTGGTGTTTGTACTTTGATTGTGTGTATATTTGTATATGCATTTGCGGAGTGGTAAGTCCCTTCCAGTTTTTTCAAATATACCAAAGCGTCCTCGTTCCAGAATGGTGAGACCACCAAACAATCCTAACCCCAACAATAATAATAATAATAACAATAATGGGACAGAAACCAATCCTGTTCCAAATTCGACAGGGCAACCAAATCAACCAGTATCTGGCAATCCTGGCGCCAATCCTACTGGTGGGTCAACAAACCCTGCCCTGAATTTTACAACTTCTGAAAGTATCCCAAGCAATAATCCTAATGGTGGGGGTACAAACCCTATGATAAATTCTGGAACCGTTGGTGCAAGCGCCAGTGGATCAACAATGTCTGCCACTACTTCAAGTATGGCAGTAGGGTTTGTTCCTCCAAATACGAATGGTGCAATGATGACACAAATGAATGTATCATCCATGCCAACGAATGTATCACACATGTATGGGTACACAGACGGTAGTCAAGTTGGTGGAACACCGTCAAGACCCCCATGGTTGCCCAGAAACCCACAATTTGGAATGCCAACAACGACGATGGCAAGCCTGTATAATTGGCCTTCGATAGAAAGTTCTCCCTCATCTTCTGCGATGGGAAATAGGGGAAATTCTCTGAACTTGACTAATAATTCTATGAATGTACTTAGGCAACAAATGGACGAAAGTAACCATGATATGGTGAACGCGTTGACCCAACAGATTGGCACAATCTTCAATCCTGTGTTACAAACAGCCAATGACAATTATTTATTGTTAGCCAATCAAATGGGAAGGATGGCAGACTTTTTTGGTGCCCCTGATGCTCCAAATAATCAAAGAATTCCCCGTGTAAACCCGGAGATTCAAACAGGAGTCCAAGCCCAACCAGTGCGCATCGAGAGAGAACAACAAGAACCAGAAGTAGTTTTGGTTAATAGAAACCAAGATGCTGATAATGTTCTTAGGCAAGTTCGACAAGAAAATGTTGCAGGGCAAAATAACTTGGCCAATTTAGTAGAAAATATTTTGGCCCAAAATGGTTTGAATACAGGGTTGCATAGACCAAATTTTGTGTCACCCTTGTCTGAATATGTATTACAGGCAGAATTGCCAAGGGGATGGAAGATTCCCAAATTCACAAAATTTGCTGGTGATACTAATGAATCTACTGTCGAACATATTGCCAGATATTTGGCAGAAGCAGGGAATTTGGCAAATAATGAAGATTTAAAAATGAAATTTTTTCCCAATTCCCTCACTAAAAATGCCTTTACGTGGTTTACCACACTTCCCCCTCATTCAATTCATACTTGGACTCAATTAGAAAGGCTATTTCATGAACAATTTTACATGGGACAATCTAGGATTAGTCTCAAAGAATTAGCCAGTATGAAGCGCAAAACCTCAGAAGCCATTGATGACTATCTGAACAGGTTTCGCCTCCTTAAGGCAAGGTGCTTTACTCAAGTGCCTGAACATGAATTGGTTGAGATGGCTGCTGGTGGCCTCGACTATTCCATTAGGAAAAAGTTAGATACTCAACATTTGAGAGACATGGCCCAATTAGCAGATCGTGTTCGACAGGTCGAACGCCTCAGGGCTGAAAAAGTCAGAAATTCTAAGTTCCACAAAAAAGAAAAAGTGGCATACATAGAAACTTATGAAAGTGAAAATGAGTTCGACGATGGTCAGGATTACATAGAAAACAATGAGGTTAATATTGCTGAATTGAAACCGGGACCTCCCTATACTTGTAAAATGTTAAGACCATCAAATGGGAAAAATCCCGTCGAACCAAAAAATGATAGATTTGTTTCTAAGACATATACTTTTGACATTACTAAGTGTGATGAAATTTTTGACTTATTGGTTGCTGATGGCCAAATAATTGTACCAAAGGGTTTGAAAATTCCACCTTTGGAACAACGTAATAAAAGAGGTTTTTGTAAATACCATAATTTTTTGGGTCATAAAACCTCACAATGTGTTCTTTTCAGGGATCTGGTCCAGAAAGCCCTACAGGAGGGAAGACTCAAATTTGGCGAAAAGCCAAAATCCAAACAGCAGGTGGACGAGAATCCATTGCAGATTGCTGATGCTGCTTACACAGAGCCTTTTGAGTGCCTGATGATAGAAGCATTGAACCTCACTGAAGGGGGGCAATTAATTTCCATTCTTGAGGAGGAGTACGAAAACAAAGTGGAAGAGGTGTATCCACAAGCAGGGGAGACTTTATTGGATTTCCTTCAACGCTGCAAAGAAAATGATGGCGAAGCTACATTATGTCCTCATTGTAGTGCCATGTTCGACAAGAAGGCTGCTGCAGGCCTCAACAAGTTTCTGCCTCATAGTCAAAACAGAAACAATTGGCCAAATCAAAAGCCAACTTATTCCAATATTCTGAATAGCCAGCAGGCACCTGTACACCAGAGGTTGGGACCACAAAAATCATTTGTCCCCTCAAACAGGACACCTGTCAACCAATGGGTTCATGGAAGAAGCATGGACTATGGTCAAAGGAATATGGAGAGAGGGAACTCCAGTAACAGCAATCCCAAAAAGGATCCTGAGTCAAGGAAATATGATTACAGGAATAATTACAAAGGGAAAAATCCCATGACAAGGTCCCAATGGCGTAGATACCAACGCCAGAAAAAAGTGGCTGCTCAACAATCCCCATTAACTACTGATGGTAATGGAAGAAGGCCTTTGGAATTGGCAAAGAGGCCAATGAAAGAAAGGTTAGGCGAATCGAAAATAGAGTCTTCAGTTGCTGATAATGTCGAAGATGACCACATGGAAGCAGATGACTTTTTGGATTCTGAGCCTGATCTCGACATAATCGTCAATGTTGTGTCAATCTTACCAAGGGAATTCGACGTTTGCTCTGAAGTGACAGATGACGAAGAGGAATCTGGAATGCAAATGGCCCTTCATAGGCCAGTATGTTACTATGTGACGAGCAATGGTGCTCTAGAAGATCAAATGGCTACATTTGAAAGGCCAGATGAAGGCATGAAGAGTCACTTGAAGCCTCTCTTCATACAGGCTAAAGTGAACAATGTGGGGATCAACAAAGTGCTAATTGATGGTGGTGCTGCTGTTAATCTCATGCCAGAATTTTTGCTCAGAAAGATTGGCAAATCTTTGGTGGATCTTCATCCTCACAACATAGTTCTTTCAAACTATGAGGGTGAAACTGGTTTCTCTTTGGGAGCAATCCAGTTAGAAGTGGTTGTTGGAAGCACTGTAAGGCCAACCTTGTTCTTGGTTGTGGCCTCTAAGGCAAATTACAATCTACTTCTAGGTCGAGAGTGGATTCATGGAGTAGGGGCAGTTCCTTCTACCCTGCACCAACGCCTCATTATCTGGCGAGAGGATGGAATAGTGGAAAATATTGAAGCAGATCAAAGCTACTTCAAAACTGAAGTCCATCATTTGACAAAGCACTCCTTCGACAAGAAATTGGCAACAATTTCACCATGCACTGAGAAAGACTTTGCATATCGTCTAGCAAGAAATGGTCACCATGCAATCAAACTGGATCCCACACATGGTTTCTTGTGGGAGAGAGAAGATGGAAACAGCGAGGATGGCGAGTATGAAAGCCACAAATGCCCAACTGGTTGGGATGTCAAAGAAAACTACTATGTCTGAGTCCCAAACTTGGGCAAGGATTACGGCCTACATGGCTGAAAACAGAATCAAGATGGCTTTGGAAGCCAATTCATTTTCAGAAAATATGGCTGATATAGCCAATGGTGAAAAAATTGGCAAACAAGAGCCAGAATTGCAAAAACTGGACTGCATCTATGACGACGAACCCTTAGGATTTGAAAAAGATCCAATTAGTCAAAGTCATAAAATGCAAGCACAGGATCCTTTGCAAGAAATTGACCTTGGAGATGGTCTGATGAAAAGACCAACATATATTAGTGCAAACATTCCTCCAGATCTGAAGGCGAAAGTGGTGCAACTTCTAGTGGAATACAAAGATTGTTTTGCTTGGGATTACAATGAAATGCCAGGTTTGAGCAGAAAATTGGTGGAACATGAACTTCCAGTTCGACCAGACAAAAAACCAGTAAAACAATTGCCTAGAAGGTTTGCACCAGAAATTATGTCAAAGATCAAGGAAGAAATTGAGAGGCTGCTGAGGAGCAAATTCATCAGAACAGCAAGGTATGTCGAATGGTTAGCAAATATAGTGCCTGTGATTAAGAAAAATGGTTCTCTTAGAGTATGTATAGACTTTAGAGATTTGAATAATGCTACACCAAAAGACGAATATCCTATGCCTGTAGCAGAAATGCTAATTGATTCAGCAGCAGGATTTGAATATTTAAGTATGCTAGATGGTTATTCTGGCTACAACCAAATTTTCATTGCTGAAAATGATGTACCCAAAACTGCTTTTAGATGCCCAGGGGCATTAGGCACGTATGAATGGGTAGTGATGCCCTTCGGTTTGAAAAATGCTGGGGCCACTTATCAAAGAGCAATGAATCTAATTTTCCATGAGTACATAGACACTTTTATGCAAGTGTATATTGACGACATAGTTGTCAAATCCTCGTCAAAGGTTGATCATTTAGATCATTTGAAAAAGTCTTTTGAAAAGATGAGGAAATATGGATTAAAAATGAATCCATTAAAGTGTGCTTTTTGTGTTAATGCAGGAGATTTCCTTGGGTTTGTTGTGCACAAAAAGGGCATTGAAATAAATCAAAACAAAACGAAGGCTATCATGGAGACAAAATCTCCAACTACTAAAAAGCAACTTCAGTCCCTACTTGGGAAGATCAATTTCTTGAGGAGATTCATCTCAAATTTAAGTGGTAAAGCTCAGCCTTTCTCGCCACTACTTCGTCTCAAGAAAGAAGATATTTTCACTTGGGGGCAAGATCAACAACGAGCTTTTGACGAAATCAAGAGTTATTTGTCGAAGCCACCAATGTTGATGCCTCCAATAAGGAACAAGTTCATGAAGTTGTATATATCAGCATCAGATTCGACACTGGGTAGTATGCTTGCCCAGGAAGATGAAAATGGTGAAGAAAAAGCCATCTATTACTTAAGTAGGGTATTAAATGATGCTGAAACTAGATATAGTAGTATTGAAAAACTATGCTTATGTTTGTATTTCTCTTGTATAAAACTCAAGCATTATATAAAGCCTGTTGATGTTTTTGTTTATTCTCACTGTGATATCATTAAGCATATGTTGTCTAAACCAATTTTGCATAGTCGAATTGGAAAATGGGCCTTAGCCTTAACAGAGTATTCATTAACATATAAACCTCTAAAGGCAGTCAAAGGCCAAATTGTAGCTGATTTTATAGCAGATCATTCTGTAATAGAAACTCCACAAAATTATGTAGAATCACGACCTTGGAAATTGTATTTTGATGGTTCTAAACATAAACATGGAGTTGGAATTGGGATTCTAATTATTTCCCCTTCCAAAATACCCACTAAGTTCAAATATAAAATTAATGGATTCTGCTCAAATAATGAAGCAGAGTATGAAGCTTTAATAGCAGGCTTAGAAATTTTATTGGACTTGGGGGCAAAAAATATCCTGATCAGAGGTGATTCAGAACTGGTTTTGAAACAATTGACAAAAGAATACAAGTGTATAAAAGAACACTTGATGAAATATTTTGTCATAGCAATTTCTTTGTTAAAACGTTTCGACCAAGTCACTATTGAACATGTGCCTCGTATAGAAAATCAAGAAGCCAATGATTTGGCTCAAATAGCTTCTGGTTACAAAATTTCCAATGAGAAATTGGTGGAGTTGATTGAAATCAAAGATAAAATCATTATTGATCAACCTCCTTCTATGGAATTGTCAATGCCAAAACTTGTGGGGGCAGATGTACCACAAGACAATGGTCAAGATACCACGTGCAGAATTGGAAAAGGTGACAATCTTCAAAACTGCCATTTCTCCCTTTCGTATTCGACATGCAGTCGAAACTGGCATTTTTGAGGGGGCAATTTGTTAGCCTGTATTTTCGACAGGCATTAGTGAATTGGAGTGAGATGATGAAATCTCATTTAATGTATATTATTGCCTTTTAATATTCTCTTGGAAACTGATTCTGGCAATAAATCAAGAGAGAATCAAGGTATTTGACATTTAAGGCTCTTGACGTGTCAGATCCTAAAGACCTGTCGAATTCGACAGGATGTTTGTTGTTTGAATGAGCTTGTCGAGTTCGACAGAGGAATTGCTTATTTAAATATGTCTTTTCGACATTGCTATGTGATTGTCGAAATCTGTGTATATATATGTACATATATGTATGTGTGTATGTTTGTTTGTCTAACGTACTATGCAGAACGAAAGAAGCGTACTCTGGACTTAGCAAAATATTCAAAATGAGTAACGTTTGAAGGGTTCGCCAGGTGTCAAAGGGAATTCAAATTGTCAAGACACGTGGAGCATAGTTAGACGTATTGTAGGTTTATAGCAGTTATGTTAGTTTGTCTATAAATATAAGTTTCTGATAAGAGAAACGGGTCCACAATTCAATACACATGCAAATTCCTAAAATATTCAGAGTACCCATGTCAACGAGCGAAATGAATGACAGGAACATGTACGAATCTGTGTACCATCCTTTGTAAACATTTTATATTTGTCAAATGCAATTTACATTCTGCAAGTCTTGATTACTTGTTTGTCATTTAAGTTTTATGCAATTTAAAGCTTTCTGCAACTTTATCATTCTGCAATTTATTTTCATTGCATTGCCTTTACATTTCAAAGTTTTTCTTTAAACTTTATTTGCAATTCATTTACAAGTTTTCTGCAAATTTAACTTTGAAGCATTTTACTTTAAACAAACCATTTGACTGCGTCAAATGCTTTTACTTTTATTCAAATTGTCCGATTTAACCCAAAGATATGAATATGTTTTCATCATCTTCCACACAATCCATATGTCCCGAGATTTACTAGTTGATCTCTCTTGTAATAATTAAACTAGCGGTTGTTTACTAAAAATCGGGGTAAACAGGTTGCATGGTATTCCCTCTAGTATTGTGTCGGATCGAGATCCAAGGTTTACTTCGAGGTTTTGGGAAAGTTTGCAAGAGGCTTTGGGAACTAAGTTAAGAATGAGTTCGGCTTATCATCCTCAAACGGATGGACAATCGGAAAGAACTATTCAATCACTTGAATATTTGTTAAGAGCTTGTGTTTTGGAAGATGGAGGGAGTTGGGATAAATATCTACCTTTTTTAGAGTTCACCTACAACAATAGCTATGATGCGAGTATTGGGATGACACCTTTTGAAGCTTTGTATGGTAGAAGATGTCGTACTCCTTTGTGTTGGTATGAAGATGGAGAAAGTGTTGTGTTGGGACCGGAATTGGTTCAACAAACTACGGAAAAGATTAAGATGATTCAAGAGAAAATGAAATCGACTCAAGATATGGAGACATTATCTATTTGGTTCTAGATTTGAAGTCTTTAGTGATCATAAGAGTTTGAGGTATTTGTTTGACCAAAAGGAATTGAATATGAGGCAAAGACGTTGGTTGGAATTTTTGAAGGATTACGATTTTGAGTTGAGTTACCATCCGGGAAAGGCTAATGTTGTAGCCGATGCTTTGAGTAGAAAGTCCTTGCATATGTCTTCACTTATGATGAGAGAGTTGGATTTAATTGAAGGGTTTAGAGATTTGAGTTTGGTTTGTGAAACGACTCCAAGAAGTGTGAAATTGGGAATGTTGAAGTTGACAAATGATTTTCTTGATGAAGTAAAGAATGGTCAAAAGGGAGATTTGGATTTGGTGAATCGTCTAGCATCGATTGATCAAGGAAAAGAGACCGATTTCAAAGTTGACGAGAATGGAGTTATAAGATTTCGAGAAAGAGTTTGTGTTCCTAACATACCCGAGTTGAAGAGAAAGATTCTAGAGGAAGGACATAGAAGTGGTTTGAGTATTCATCCTGGAGCTACTAAGATGTACCAAGATCTTAAGAAGTTGTTTTGGTGGCCAAGTATGAAAAAGGAAGTTGCCGAGTTTGTTTATGCTTGTTTGACTTGTCAGAAGTCCAAGGTTGAACATCAAAGACCATCCGGATTATTATAGCCCATGTTTATTTCGGAATGGAAGTGGGATAGTATTGCTATGGATTTTGTAAGTGGTTTGCCGAGGACTACAAAAGGGAATGATTCGATTTGGGTAATTGTTGATAGGTTGACGAAGTCGGCGCATTTTATTGCTTTTAAGACCAGAACTTTAATACCAAGGTTAGCGGAGATTTATGTTGAGCAAATTGTAAGGTTGCATGGTATTCCCTCTAATATTGTGTCGGATCGAGATCCAAGGTTTACTTCGAGGTTTTGGGAAAGTTTGCAAGAGGCTTTGGGAAATAAGTTAAGAATGAGTTCGGCTTATCATCCTCAAACGGATGGACAATCGGAAAGAACTATTCAATCACTTGAACATTTGTTAAGAGCTTGTGTTTTGGAAGATGGAGGGAGTTGGGATAAATATCTACCTTTGATAGAGTTCACCTACAACAATAGCTATCATGCGAGTATTGGGATAGCACCTTTTGAAGCTTTGTATGGTAAAAGATGTCGTACTCCTTTGTGTTGGTATGAAGATGGAGAAAGTGTTGTGTTGGGACCGGAATTGGTTCAACAAACTACGGAAAAGATTAAGATGATTCAAGATAAAATGAAAGCGACTCAAGATATGGAGACATTATCTATTTGGTTCTAGATTTGAAGTCTTTAGTGATCATAAGAGTTTGAGGTATTTGTTTGACCAAAAGGAATTGAATATGAGGCAAAGACGTTGGTTGGAATTTTTGAAGGATTACGATTTTGAGTTGAGTTACCATCCGGGAAAGGCTAATGTTGTAGCCGATGCTTTGAGTAGAAAGTCCTTGCATATGTCTTCACTTATGATGAGAGAGTTGGATTTAATTGAAGGGTTTAGAGATTTGAGTTTGGTTTGTGAAACGACTCCAAGAAGTGTGAAATTGGGAATGTTGAAGTTGACAAATGATTTCTTGATGAAGTAAAGAATGGTCAAAAGGGAGATTTGGATTTGGTGAATCGTCTAGCATCGATTGATCAAGGAAAAGAGACCGATTTCAAAGTTGACGAGAATGGAGTTATAAGATTTCGAGAAAGAGTTTGTGTTCCTAACATACCCGAGTTGAAGAGAAAGATTCTAGAGGAAGGACATAGAAGTGGTTTGAGTATTCATCCTGGAGCTACTAAGATGTACCAAGATCTTAAGAAGTTGTTTTAGTGGCCAAGTATGAAAAAGGAAGTTGCCGAGTTTGTTATGCTTGTTTGACTTGTCAGAAGTCCAAGGTTGAACATCAAAGACCATCCGGATTATTACAACCCATGTTTATTCCGGAATGGAAGTGGGATAGTATTGCTATGGATTTTGTAAGTGGTTTGCCGAGGACTACAAAAGGGAATGATTCGATTTGGGTGATTGTTGATAGGTTGACGAAGTCGGCGCATTTTATTGCTTTTAAGACCGGAACTTTAATACCAAGGTTGGCGGAGATTTATGTTAAGCAAATTGTAAGGTTGCATGGTATTCCCTCTAGTATTGTGTCGGATCGAAATCCAAGGTTTACTTCGAGGTTTTGGGAAAGTTTGCAAGAGGTTTTGGGAACTAAGTTAAGAATGAGTTCGGCTTATCATCCTCAAACGGATGGACAATCGGAAATAACTATTCAATCACTTGAAGATTTGTTAAGATCTTGTGTTTTGGAAGATGGAGGGAGTTGGGATAAATATCTACCTTTGATAGAGTTCACCTACAACAATAGCTATCATGCGAGTATTGGGATGGCACCTTTTGAAGCTTTGTATGGTAGAAGATGTCGTACTCCTTTGTGTTGGTATGAAGAGGGAGAAAGTGTTGTGTTGGGACCGGAATTGGTTCAACAAACTACGGAAAAGATTAAGATGATTCAAGAGAAAATGAAAGCGACTCAAAGTAGACAAAAGAGTTATCATGACAAGAAGAGGAAGGATGTGGAATTTCAAGAAGGAGATCATGTATTTTTGAGGGTTAATTCAACCACCGGTGTTGGTCGTGCTTTGAAATCTAAGAAGTTGACATCGAAGTTTATTGGGCCTTATCAAATCTTGAAGAGAGTAGGAAATGTGGCTTACAAGATCGCTTTGCCACCATCATTGTCTAATCTTCGTGATGTGTTTCATGTGTCGCAATTAAGGAAATATGTCTTAGATCCATCACATGTCATTGTATCGGATGAGGTGCAAGTAAAGGATAATTTGACCATTGAAACTAAACCTTTGAGGATTGAAGGTAGAGAAGTGAAAAAGTTAAGAAACAAGGAGATAGCGTCCGTTAAGGTCATTTGGGGAGGACCCGCGGGAGAGAATGCTACTTGGGAGTTAGAAAGCAAGATGAGAAGTTCTTATCCGGAGTTATTTTCAGGTTGTTAGCCTGTATTTTCGACAGGCATTAATGAATCGGAATGAGATGATGAAATCTCATTTAATGTATATTATTGCCTTTTAATATTTTCTTGGAAAATGATTCTGGCAGTAAATCAAGAGAAAATCAAGGCATTTGACATCAAAGACTTTTAATGTGCAAAGTTAATTGTCAAAGCCTAGAGTTCTGTCGAATTCGACAGAACGATTGTTGTCTGAATAAGCTTGTCGAGTTCGACAGAACCATGTTTATCTAAATAAACATGCTGGTTCGACATTACTCTAATTGTCGAAAATATTATATATATATGTGTGAATATATGTATTTGTTTGGTTGTCTAACGTACTATGCAGAACGAAAGAAGCGTACTCTGGACTTAGCAAAATATTCAAAAATGAATAACGTTGAAGGGTTCGCCAGGTGTCAAAGGGAATTCAAATTGTCAAGACACGTGGAGCATAGTTAGACGTATTGTAGGTTTATAGCAGTTATGTTAGTTTGTCTATAAATACAAGTTTCTGATAGAAGAAACGGGTCCACAATTCAATACACATGCAAATTCCTAAAATATTCAGAGTACCCATGTCAACGAGCGAAATGAATGACAGGAACATGTACGAATCTGTGTACCATCCTTTGTAAACATTTTATATTTGTCAAATGCAATTTACATTCTGCAAGTCCTGATTACTTGTTTGTCATTTAAGTTTTATGCAATTTAAAGCTTTCTGCAACTTTATCATTCTGCAATTTATTTTCATTGCATTGCCTTTACATTTCAAAGTTTTTCTTTAAACTTTATTTGCAATTCATTTACAAGTTTTCTGCAAATTTAACTTTGAAGCATTTTACTTTAAACAAACCATTTGACTGCGTCAAATGCTTTTACTTTTATTCAAATTGTCCGATTTAACCCAAAGATATGAATATGTTTTCATCATCTTCCACACAATCCATATGTCCCGAGATTTACTAGTTGATCTCTCTTGTAATAATTAAACTAGCGGTTGTTTACTAAAAATCGGGGTAAACAAATTGGCACGCCCAGTGGGACCTTTGGATTGTGTAATTTTTACTTAGTGAATTTTTGAAAATTTTTCATACAAAATTTGTTGTTTGGTGTTTGTACTTTGATTGTGTGTATATTTGTATATGCATTTGCGGAGTGGTAAGTCCCTTCCAGTTTTTTCAAATATACCAAAGCGTCCTCGTTCCAGAATGGTGAGACCACCAAACAATCCTAACCCCAACAATAATAATAATAATAACAATAATGGGACAGAAACCAATCCTGTTCCAAATTCGACAGGGCAACCAAATCAACCAGTATCTGGCAATCCTGGCGCCAATCCTACTGGTGGGTCAACAAACCCTGCCCTGAATTTTACAACTTCTGAAAGTATCCCAAGCAATAATCCTAATGGTGGGGGTACAAACCCTATGATAAATTCTGGAACCGTTGGTGCAAGCGCCAGTGGATCAACAATGTCTGCCACTACTTCAAGTATGGCAGTAGGGTTTGTTCCTCCAAATACGAATGGTGCAATGATGACACAAATGAATGTATCATCCATGCCAACGAATGTATCACACATGTATGGGTACACAGACGGTAGTCAAGTTGGTGGAACACCGTCAAGACCCCCATGGTTGCCCAGAAACCCACAATTTGGAATGCCAACAACGACGATGGCAAGCCTGTATAATTGGCCTTCGATAGAAAGTTCTCCCTCATCTTCTGCGATGGGAAATAGGGGAAATTCTCTGAACTTGACTAATAATTCTATGAATGTACTTAGGCAACAAATGGACGAAAGTAACCATGACATGGTGAACGCGTTGACCCAACAGATTGGCACAATCTTCAATCCTGTGTTACAAACAGCCAATGACAATTATTTATTGTTAGCCAATCAAATGGGAAGGATGGCAGACTTTTTTGGTGCCCCTGATGCTCCAAATAATCAAAGAATTCCCCGTGTAAACCCGGAGATTCAAACAGGAGTCCAAGCCCAACCAGTGCGCATCGAGAGAGAACAACAAGAACCAGAAGTAGTTTTGGTTAATAGAAACCAAGATGCTGATAATGTTCTTAGGCAAGTTCGACAAGAAAATGTTGCAGGGCAAAATAACTTGGCCAATTTAGTAGAAAATATTTTGGCCCAAAATGGTTTGAATACAGGGTTGCATAGACCAAATTTTGTGTCACCCTTGTCTGAATATGTATTACAGGCAGAATTGCCAAGGGGATGGAAGATTCCCAAATTCACAAAATTTGCTGGTGATACTAATGAATCTACTGTCGAACATATTGCCAGATATTTGGCAGAAGCAGGGAATTTGGCAAATAATGAAGATTTAAAAATGAAATTTTTTCCCAATTCCCTCACTAAAAATGCCTTTACGTGGTTTACCACACTTCCCCCTCATTCAATTCATACTTGGACTCAATTAGAAAGGCTATTTCATGAACAATTTTACATGGGACAATCTAGGATTAGTCTCAAAGAATTAGCCAGTATGAAGCGCAAAACCTCAGAAGCCATTGATGACTATCTGAACAGGTTTCGCCTCCTTAAGGCAAGGTGCTTTACTCAAGTGCCTGAACATGAATTGGTTGAGATGGCTGCTGGTGGCCTCGACTATTCCATTAGGAAAAAGTTAGATACTCAACATTTGAGAGACATGGCCCAATTAGCAGATCGTGTTCGACAGGTCGAACGCCTCAGGGCTGAAAAAGTCAGAAATTCTAAGTTCCACAAAAAAGAAAAAGTGGCATACATAGAAACTTATGAAAGTGAAAATGAGTTCGACGATGGTCAGGATTACATAGAAAACAATGAGGTTAATATTGCTGAATTGAAACCGGGACCTCCCTATACTTGTAAAATGTTAAGACCATCAAATGGGAAAAATCCCGTCGAACCAAAAAATGATAGATTTGTTTCTAAGACATATACTTTTGACATTACTAAGTGTGATGAAATTTTTGACTTATTGGTTGCTGATGGCCAAATAATTGTACCAAAGGGTTTGAAAATTCCACCTTTGGAACAACGTAATAAAAGAGGTTTTTGTAAATACCATAATTTTTTGGGTCATAAAACCTCACAATGTGTTCTTTTCAGGGATCTGGTCCAGAAAGCCCTACAGGAGGGAAGACTCAAATTTGGCGAAAAGCCAAAATCCAAACAGCAGGTGGACGAGAATCCATTGCAGATTGCTGATGCTGCTTACACAGAGCCTTTTGAGTGCCTGATGATAGAAGCATTGAACCTCACTGAAGGGGGGCAATTAATTTCCATTCCTGAGGAGGAGTACGAAAACAAAGTGGAAGAGGTGTATCCACAAGCAGGGGAGACTTTATTGGATTTCCTTCAACGCTGCAAAGAAAATGATGGCGAAGCTACATTATGTCCTCATTGTAGTGCCATGTTCGACAAGAAGGCTGCTGCAGGCCTCAACAAGTTTCTGCCTCATAGTCAAAACAGAAACAATTGGCCAAATCAAAAGCCAACTTATTCCAATATTCTGAATAGCCAGCAGGCACCTGTACACCAGAGGTTGGGACCACAAAAATCATTTGTCCCCTCAAACAGGACACCTGTCAACCAATGGGTTCATGGAAGAAGCATGGACTATGGTCAAAGGAATATGGAGAGAGGGAACTCCAGTAACAGCAATCCCAAAAAGGATCCTGAGTCAAGGAAATATGATTACAGGAATAATTACAAAGGGAAAAATCCCATGACAAGGTCCCAATGGCGTAGATACCAACGCCAGAAAAAAGTGGCTGCTCAACAATCCCCATTAACTACTGATGGTAATGGAAGAAGGCCTTTGGAATTGGCAAAGAGGCCAATGAAAGAAAGGTTAGGCGAATCGAAAATAGAGTCTTCAGTTGCTGATAATGTCGAAGATGACCACATGGAAGCAGATGACTTTTTGGATTCTGAGCCTGATCTCGACATAATCGTCAATGTTGTGTCAATCTTACCAAGGGAATTCGACGTTTGCTCTGAAGTGACAGATGACGAAGAGGAATCTGGAATGCAAATGGCCCTTCATAGGCCAGTATGTTACTATGTGACGAGCAATGGTGCTCTAGAAGATCAAATGGCTACATTTGAAAGGCCAGATGAAGGCATGAAGAGTCACTTGAAGCCTCTCTTCATACAGGCTAAAGTGAACAATGTGGGGATCAACAAAGTGCTAATTGATGGTGGTGCTGCTGTTAATCTCATGCCAGAATTTTTGCTCAGAAAGATTGGCAAATCTTTGGTGGATCTTCATCCTCACAACATAGTTCTTTCAAACTATGAGGGTGAAACTGGTTTCTCTTTGGGAGCAATCCAGTTAGAAGTGGTTGTTGGAAGCACTGTAAGGCCAACCTTGTTCTTGGTTGTGGCCTCTAAGGCAAATTACAATCTACTTCTAGGTCGAGAGTGGATTCATGGAGTAGGGGCAGTTCCTTCTACCCTGCACCAACGCCTCATTATCTGGCGAGAGGATGGAATAGTGGAAAATATTGAAGCAGATCAAAGCTACTTCAAAACTGAAGTCCATCATTTGACAAAGCACTCCTTCGACAAGAAATTGGCAACAATTTCACCATGCACTGAGAAAGACTTTGCATATCGTCTAGCAAGAAATGGTCACCATGCAATCAAACTGGATCCCACACATGGTTTCTTGTGGGAGAGAGAAGATGGAAACAGCGAGGATGGCGAGTATGAAAGCCACAAATGCCCAACTGGTTGGGATGTCAAAGAAAACTACTATGTCTGAGTCCCAAACTTGGGCAAGGATTACGGCCTACATGGCTGAAAACAGAATCAAGATGGCTTTGGAAGCCAATTCATTTTCAGAAAATATGGCTGATATAGCCAATGGTGAAAAAATTGGCAAACAAGAGCCAGAATTGCAAAAACTGGACTGCATCTATGACGACGAACCCTTAGGATTTGAAAAAGATCCAATTAGTCAAAGTCATAAAATGCAAGCACAGGATCCTTTGCAAGAAATTGACCTTGGAGATGGTCTGATGAAAAGACCAACATATATTAGTGCAAACATTCCTCCAGATCTGAAGGCGAAAGTGGTGCAACTTCTAGTGGAATACAAAGATTGTTTTGCTTGGGATTACAATGAAATGCCAGGTTTGAGCAGAAAATTGGTGGAACATGAACTTCCAGTTCGACCAGACAAAAAACCAGTAAAACAATTGCCTAGAAGGTTTGCACCAGAAATTATGTCAAAGATCAAGGAAGAAATTGAGAGGCTGCTGAGGAGCAAATTCATCAGAACAGCAAGGTATGTCGAATGGTTAGCAAATATAGTGCCTGTGATTAAGAAAAATGGTTCTCTTAGAGTATGTATAGACTTTAGAGATTTGAATAATGCTACACCAAAAGACGAATATCCTATGCCTGTAGCAGAAATGCTAATTGATTCAGCAGCAGGATTTGAATATTTAAGTATGCTAGATGGTTATTCTGGCTACAACCAAATTTTCATTGCTGAAAATGATGTACCCAAAACTGCTTTTAGATGCCCAGGGGCATTAGGCACGTATGAATGGGTAGTGATGCCCTTCGGTTTGAAAAATGCTGGGGCCACTTATCAAAGAGCAATGAATCTAATTTTCCATGAGTACATAGACACTTTTATGCAAGTGTATATTGACGACATAGTTGTCAAATCCTCGTCAAAGGTTGATCATTTAGATCATTTGAAAAAGTCTTTTGAAAAGATGAGGAAATATGGATTAAAAATGAATCCATTAAAGTGTGCTTTTTGTGTTAATGCAGGAGATTTCCTTGGGTTTGTTGTGCACAAAAAGGGCATTGAAATAAATCAAAACAAAACGAAGGCTATCATGGAGACAAAATCTCCAACTACTAAAAAGCAACTTCAGTCCCTACTTGGGAAGATCAATTTCTTGAGGAGATTCATCTCAAATTTAAGTGGTAAAGCTCAGCCTTTCTCGCCACTACTTCGTCTCAAGAAAGAAGATATTTTCACTTGGGGGCAAGATCAACAACGAGCTTTTGACGAAATCAAGAGTTATTTGTCGAAGCCACCAATGTTGATGCCTCCAATAAGGAACAAGTTCATGAAGTTGTATATATCAGCATCAGATTCGACACTGGGTAGTATGCTTGCCCAGGAAGATGAAAATGGTGAAGAAAAAGCCATCTATTACTTAAGTAGGGTATTAAATGATGCTGAAACTAGATATAGTAGTATTGAAAAACTATGCTTATGTTTGTATTTCTCTTGTATAAAACTCAAGCATTATATAAAGCCTGTTGATGTTTTTGTTTATTCTCACTGTGATATCATTAAGCATATGTTGTCTAAACCAATTTTGCATAGTCGAATTGGAAAATGGGCCTTAGCCTTAACAGAGTATTCATTAACATATAAACCTCTAAAGGCAGTCAAAGGCCAAATTGTAGCTGATTTTATAGCAGATCATTCTGTAATAGAAACTCCACAAAATTATGTAGAATCACGACCTTGGAAATTGTATTTTGATGGTTCTAAACATAAACATGGAGTTGGAATTGGGATTCTAATTATTTCCCCTTCCAAAATACCCACTAAGTTCAAATATAAAATTAATGGATTCTGCTCAAATAATGAAGCAGAGTATGAAGCTTTAATAGCAGGCTTAGAAATTTTATTGGACTTGGGGGCAAAAAATATCCTGATCAGAGGTGATTCAGAACTGGTTTTGAAACAATTGACAAAAGAATACAAGTGTATAAAAGAACACTTGATGAAATATTTTGTCATAGCAATTTCTTTGTTAAAACGTTTCGACCAAGTCACTATTGAACATGTGCCTCGTATAGAAAATCAAGAAGCCAATGATTTGGCTCAAATAGCTTCTGGTTATAAAATTTCTAGTGAAAAACTAGAAGAGTTGATTGAGATTAAAGATAAACTCATTGTTGATCAACCTCCTTCGATGGAATTGTCAATGCCAAAACTTGTGGGGGCAGATGTACCACAAGATAATGGTCAAGATACCATTTATGATGGTGATGAAAATTCAGAAATTGGCAAAGGTGACAATCTTCAAAACTGCCATTTCTCCCTTGCATATTCGACATGCAGTCGAAACTGGCATTTTTGAGGGGGCAATTTATTAGCCTGTATTTTCGACAGGCATTAATGAATCGGAATGAGATGATGAAATCTCATTTAATGTATATTATTGCCTTCTAATATTTTCTTGGAAAATGATTCTGGCAGTAAATCAAGAGAAAATCAAGGCATTTGACATCAAAGACTTTTAATGTGCAAAGTTAATTGTCAAAGCCTAGAGTTCTGTCGAATTCGACAGAACGATTGTTGTCTGAATAAGCTTGTCGAGTTCGACAGAACCATGTTTATCTAAATAAACATGCTGGTTCGACATTACTCTAATTGTCGAAAATATTATATATATATGTGTGAATATATGTATTTGTTTGGTTGTCTAACGTACTATGCAGAACGAAAGAAGCGTACTCTGGACTTAGCAAAATATTCAAAAATGAATAACGTTGAAGGGTTCGCCAGGTGTCAAAGGGAATTCAAATTGTCAAGACACGTGGAGCATAGTTAGACGTATTGTAGGTTTATAGCAGTTATGTTAGTTTGTCTATAAATACAAGTTTCTGATAGAAGAAACGGGTCCACAATTCAATACACATGCAAATTCCTAAAATATTCAGAGTACCCATGTCAACGAGCGAAATGAATGACAGGAACATGTACGAATCTGTGTACCATCCTTTGTAAACATTTTATATTTGTCAAATGCAATTTACATTCTGCAAGTCCTGATTACTTGTTTGTCATTTAAGTTTTATGCAATTTAAAGCTTTCTGCAACTTTATCATTCTGCAATTTATTTTCATTGCATTGCCTTTACATTTCAAAGTTTTTCTTTAAACTTTATTTGCAATTCATTTACAAGTTTTCTGCAAATTTAACTTTGAAGCATTTTACTTTAAACAAACCATTTGACTGCGTCAAATGCTTTTACTTTTATTCAAATTGTCCGATTTAACCCAAAGATATGAATATGTTTTCATCATCTTCCACACAATCCATATGTCCCGAGATTTACTAGTTGATCTCTCTTGTAATAATTAAACTAGCGGTTGTTTACTAAAAATCGGGGTAAACACAGGTAAATTAGCCTTTTTATAGTATTTTATTGTGAGTTAGTAATTAATTAAGAATTGTGGCTATTTTGGGAAAGTGTAGTGTTTTGAGTAGGATAAGTTTTATTAGAGTTATGATAAGAGGAGTTGGGCTTGAGTGTTATTGGGCCTAAGTTAATAAGAGGGACATTATGGTCTTTAATTAAGCTAGGTTTAGATAGGGTTATGAGAATAGAGAGATAACACTCATAACTTAAGAAAATAGAAAAGAGGTAGAAAGAGAAAACTTTGAAGAGAAGGAAGTAGAGGGGAAGAATAGAGAAGGTTCAAGAGAAGGAGAAGAATCAGAATTTCATCAATTCTAAGGTTAGAGAGTAGTTTACAATTCATGTGAGATGATCAAAGAGGGGGGAGATGACTATTCTCCGCACCCAAACCCTCTCATCTCTTTTGGTGGGGAAGAGAATCAAGGGAATGTGATTTATTGATTTTCTGTGTTATTGAATGATGTTAGTATGTTATTACATGATTATATCTTCTATTTCAATCATCAATTTCGTGTGTCATATGAGAATTGTTGTTGTTGATGTTTGAAAATGGGTTTTAAGTAAAATAAGGAAAAATCTCTACTTTCTACTTGAAATGATGTTTGATGATGTTAGAACTTGTACTTCTAAGTCTATATATGATATGTATGCTTAAATGTGATAGCTTTAAGAGTTTATAACATGAAATTCGTGATTTTTATGTGAACCCGAGAGCGGAGCATAAAATTCTGGGTTTGCTCGCTCAGTCACCAGTTGGTCGCTGGAGCGAGGATTCATGTTCTTCATGAACCCAGAAATTTATGAATGCTCGCTTAGCGAGCAGTAGCGAGGGGCAGCGACCAGCCGTCGCCAGGTCTCGCTTCGAGCGATGACCAGTCTGCCTCTTCTCGCTTGTTCCATCGCTGGTAGTCGCTCAGCGACCCTGACCTGTTTTTGAGAATTTTCTTCATGTTGTATGTGTTTACCCCGATTTTTAGTAAACAACCGCTAGTTTAATTATTACAAGAGAGATCAACTAGTAAATCTCGGGACATATGGATTGTGTGGAAGATGATGAAAACATATTCATATCTTTGGGTTAAATCGGACAATTTGAATAAAAGTAAAAGCATTTGACGCAGTCAAATGGTTTGTTTAAAGTAAAATGCTTCAAAGTTAAATTTGCAGAAAACTTGTAAATGAATTGCAAATAAAGTTTAAAGAAAAACTTTGAAATGTAAAGGCAATGCAATGAAAATAAATTGCAGAATGATAAAGTTGCAGAAAGCTTTAAATTGCATAAAACTTAAATGACAAACAAGTAATCAGGACTTGCAGAATGTAAATTGCATTTGACAAATATAAAATGTTTACAAAGGATGGTACACAGATTCGTACATGTTCCTGTTATTCATTTCGCTCGTTGACATGGGTACTCTGAATATTTTAGGAATTTGCATGTGTATTGAATTGTGGACCCGTTTCTTCTATCAGAAACTTGTATTTATAGATAAACTAACATAACTGCTATAAACCTACAATACGTCTAACTATGCTCCACGTGTCTTGACAATTTGAATTCCCTTTGACACCTGGCGAACCCTTCAACGTTACTCAATTTTGAATATTTTGCTAAGTCCAGAGTACGCTTCTTTCGTTCTGCATAGTACGTTAGACAACCAAACAAATACATATATTCACACATATATATATATATATATATATAATATTTTCGACAATTAGAGTAATGTCGAACCAGCATGTTTATTTAGATAAACATGGTTCTGTCGAACTCGACAAGCTTATTCAGACAACAATCGTTCTGTCGAATTCGACAGAATTCTAGGCTTTGACAATTAACTTTGCACATTAAAAGTCTTTGATGTCAAATGCCTTGATTTTCTCTTGATTTATTGCCAGAATCAGTTTCCAAGAGAATATTAAAAGGCAATAATATACATTAAATGAGATTTCATCATCTCATTCCGATTCATTAATGCCTGTCGAAAATACAGGCTAACAAATTGCCCCCTCAAAAATGCCAGTTTCGACTGCATGTCGAATACGAAAGGGAGAAATGGCAGTTTTGAAGATTGTCACCTTTTCCAATTCTGCACGTGGTATCTTGACCATTGTCTTGTGGTACATCTGCCCCCACAAGTTTTGGCATTGACAATTCCATAGAAGGAGGTTGATCAACAATGAGTTTATCTTTAATCTCAATCAACTCCTCTAGTTTTTCACTAGAAATTTTATAACCAGAAGCTATTTGAGCCAAATCATTGGCTTCTTGATTTTCTATACGAGGCACATGTTCAATAGTGACTTGGTCGAAACGTTTTAACAAAGAAATTGCTATGACAAAATATTTCATCAAGTGTTCTTTTATACACTTGTATTCTTTTGTCAATTGTTTCAAAACCAGTTCTGAATCACCTCTGATCAGGATATTTTTTGCCCCCAAGTCCAATAAAATTTCTAAGCCTGCTATTAAAGCTTCATACTCTGCTTCATTATTTGAGCAGAATCCATTAATTTTATATTTGAACTTAGTGGGTATTTTGGAAGGGGAAATAATTAGAATCCCAATTCCAACTCCATGTTTATGTTTAGAACCATCAAAATACAATTTCCAAGGTCGTGATTCTACATAATTTTGTGGAGTTTCTATTACAGAATGATCTGCTATAAAATCAGCTACAATTTGGCCTTTGACTGCCTTTAGAGGTTTATATGTTAATGAATACTCTGTTAAGGCTAAGGCCCATTTTCCAATTCGACTATGCAAAATTGGTTTAGACAACATATGCTTAATGATATCACAGTGAGAATAAACAAAAACATCAACAGGCTTTATATAATGCTTGAGTTTTATACAAGAGAAATACAAACATAAGCATAGTTTTTCAATACTACTATATCTAGTTTCAGCATCATTTAATACCCTACTTAAGTAATAGATGGCTTTTTCTTCACCATTTTCATCTTCCTGGGCAAGCATACTACCCAGTGTCGAATCTGATGCTGATATATACAACTTCATGAACTTGTTCCTTATTGGAGGCATCAACATTGGTGGCTTCGACAAATAACTCTTGATTTCGTCAAAAGCTCGTTGTTGATCTTGCCCCCAAGTGAAAATATCTTCTTTCTTGAGACGAAGTAGTGGCGAGAAAGGCTGAGCTTTACCACTTAAATTTGAGATGAATCTCCTCAAGAAATTGATCTTCCCAAGTAGGGACTGAAGTTGCTTTTTAGTAGTTGGAGATTTTGTCTCCATGATAGCCTTCGTTTTGTTTTGATTTATTTCAATGCCCTTTTTGTGCACAACAAACCCAAGGAAATCTCCTGCATTAACACAAAAAGCACACTTTAATGGATTCATTTTTAATCCATATTTCCTCATCTTTTCAAAAGACTTTTTCAAATGATCTAAATGATCAACCTTTGACGAGGATTTGACAACTATGTCGTCAATATACACTTGCATAAAAGTGTCTATGTACTCATGGAAAATTAGATTCATTGCTCTTTGATAAGTGGCCCCAGCATTTTTCAAACCGAAGGGCATCACTACCCATTCATACGTGCCTAATGCCCCTGGGCATCTAAAAGCAGTTTTGGGTACATCATTTTCAGCAATGAAAATTTGGTTGTAGCCAGAATAACCATCTAGCATACTTAAATATTCAAATCCTGCTGCTGAATCAATTAGCATTTCTGCTACAGGCATAGGATATTCGTCTTTTGGTGTAGCATTATTCAAATCTCTAAAGTCTATACATACTCTAAGAGAACCATTTTTCTTAATCACAGGCACTATATTTGCTAACCATTCGACATACCTTGCTGTTCTGATGAATTTGCTCCTCAGCAGCCTCTCAATTTCTTCCTTGATCTTTGACATAATTTCTGGTGCAAACCTTCTAGGCAATTGTTTTACTGGTTTTTTGTCTGGTCGAACTGGAAGTTCATGTTCCACCAATTTTCTGCTCAAACCTGGCATTTCATTGTAATCCCAAGCAAAACAATCTTTGTATTCCACTAGAAGTTGCACCACTTTCGCCTTCAGATCTGGAGGAATGTTCGCACTAATATATGTTGGTCTTTTCATCAGACCATCTCCAAGGTCAATTTCTTGCAAAGGATCCTGTGCTTGCATTTTATGACTTTGACTAATTGGATCTTTTTCAAATCCTAAGGGTTCGTCGTCATAGATGCAGTCCAGTTTTTGCAATTCTGGCTCTTGTTTGCCAATTTTTTCACCATTGGCTATATCAGCCATATTTTCTGAAAATGAATTGGCTTCCAAAGCCATTTTGATTCTGTTTTCAGCCATGTAGGCCGTAATCTTTGCCCAAGTTTGGGACTCAGACATAGTACTCCTCTTTGACATCCCACCCAGTTGGGTAGTTGTGGCCTTCATACTCGCCATCCTCGCTGTTTCCATCTTCTCTCTCCCACAAGAAACCATGTGTGGGATCCAGTTTGATTGCATGGTGACCATTTCTTGCTAGACGATATGCAAAGTCTTTCTCAGTGCATGGTGAAATTGTTGCCAATTTCTTGTCGAAGGAGTGCTTTGTCAAATGATGGACTTCAGTTTTGAAGTAGCTTTGATCTGCTTCAATATTTTCCACTATTCCATCCTCTCGCCAGATAATGAGGCGTTGGTGCAGGGTAGAAGGAACTGCCCCTACTCCATGAATCCACTCTCGACCTAGAAGTAGATTGTAATTTGCCTTAGAGGCCACAACCAAGAACAAGGTTGGCCTTACAGTGCTTCCAACAACCACTTCTAACTGGATTGCTCCCAAAGAGAAACCAGTTTCACCCTCATAGTTTGAAAGAACTATGTTGTGAGGATGAAGATCCACCAAAGATTTGCCAATCTTTCTGAGCAAAAATTCTGGCATGAGATTAACAGCAGCACCACCATCAATTAGCACTTTGTTGATCCCCACATTGTTCACTTTAGCCTGTATGAAGAGAGGCTTCAAGTGACTCTTCATGCCTTCATCTGGCCTTTCAAATGTAGCCATTTGATCTTCTAGAGCACCATTGCTCGTCACATAGTAACATACTGGCCTATGAAGGGCCATTTGCATTCCAGATTCCTCTTCGTCATCTGTCACTTCAGAGCAAACGTCGAATTCCCTTGGTAAGATTGACACAACATTGACGATTATGTCGAGATCAGGCTCAGAATCCAAAAAGTCATCTGCTTCCATGTGGTCATCTTCGACATTATCAGCAACTGAAGACTCTATTTTCGATTCGCCTAACCTTTCTTTCATTGGCCTCTTTGCCAATTCCAAAGGCCTTCTTCCATTACCATCAGTAGTTAATGGGGATTGTTGAGCAGCCACTTTTTTCTGGCGTTGGTATCTACGCCATTGGGACCTTGTCATGGGATTTTTCCCTTTGTAATTATTCCTGTAATCATATTTCCTTGACTCAGGATCCTTTTTGGGATTGCTGTTACTGGAGTTCCCTCTCTCCATATTCCTTTGACCATAGTCCATGCTTCTTCCATGAACCCATTGGTTGACAGGTGTCCTGTTTGAGGGGACAAATGATTTTTGTGGTCCCAACCTCTGGTGTACAGGTGCCTGCTGGCTATTCAGAATATTGGAATAAGTTGGCTTTTGATTTGGCCAATTGTTTCTGTTTTGACTATGAGGCAGAAACTTGTTGAGGCCTGCAGCAGCCTTCTTGTCGAACATGGCACTACAATGAGGACATAATGTAGCTTCGCCATCATTTTCTTTGCAGCGTTGAAGGAAATCCAATAAAGTCTCCCCTGCTTGTGGATACACCTCTTCCACTTTGTTTTCGTACTCCTCCTCAGGAATGGAAATTAATTGCCCCCCTTCAGTGAGGTTCAATGCTTCTATCATCAGGCACTCAAAAGGCTCTGTGTAAGCAGCATCAGCAATCTGCAATGGATTCTCGTCCACCTGCTGTTTGGATTTTGGCTTTTCGCCAAATTTGAGTCTTCCCTCCTGTAGGGCTTTCTGGACCAGATCCCTGAAAAGAACACATTGTGAGGTTTTATGACCCAAAAAATTATGGTATTTACAAAAACCTCTTTTATTACGTTGTTCCAAAGGTGGAATTTTCAAACCCTTTGGTACAATTATTTGGCCATCAGCAACCAATAAGTCAAAAATTTCATCACACTTAGTAATGTCAAAAGTATATGTCTTAGAAACAAATCTATCATTTTTTGGTTCGACGGGATTTTTCCCATTTGATGGTCTTAACATTTTACAAGTATAGGGAGGTCCCGGTTTCAATTCAGCAATATTAACCTCATTGTTTTCTATGTAATCCTGACCATCGTCGAACTCATTTTCACTTTCATAAGTTTCTATGTATGCCACTTTTTCTTTTTTGTGGAACTTAGAATTTCTGACTTTTTCAGCCCTGAGGCGTTCGACCTGTCGAACACGATCTGCTAATTGGGCCATGTCTCTCAAATGTTGAGTATCTAACTTTTTCCTAATGGAATAGTCGAGGCCACCAGCAGCCATCTCAACCAATTCATGTTCAGGCACTTGAGTAAAGCACCTTGCCTTAAGGAGGCGAAACCTGTTCAGATAGTCATCAATGGCTTCTGAGGTTTTGCGCTTCATACTGGCTAATTCTTTGAGACTAATCCTAGATTGTCCCATGTAAAATTGTTCATGAAATAGCCTTTCTAATTGAGTCCAAGTATGAATTGAATGAGGGGGAAGTGTGGTAAACCACGTAAAGGCATTTTTAGTGAGGGAATTGGGAAAAAATTTCATTTTTAAATCTTCATTATTTGCCAAATTCCCTGCTTCTGCCAAATATCTGGCAATATGTTCGACAGTAGATTCATTAGTATCACCAGCAAATTTTGTGAATTTGGGAATCTTCCATCCCCTTGGCAATTCTGCCTGTAATACATATTCAGACAAGGGTG
Source organism: Trifolium repens (assembly GCA_030408175.1). NCBI lineage: Eukaryota > Viridiplantae > Streptophyta > Magnoliopsida > Fabales > Fabaceae > Trifolium > Trifolium repens. Next base: position 33,246,421 of record CP125838.1, on the reverse strand, counting down.
ACACAAAATTTGGTCTATGCAACCCTGTATTCAAACCATTTTGGGCCAAAATATTTTCTACTAAATTGGCCAAGTTATTTTGCCCTGCAACATTTTCTTGTCGAACTTGCCTAAGAACATTATCAGCATCTTGGTTTCTATTAACCAAAACTACTTCTGGTTCTTGTTGTTCTCTCTCGATGCGCACTGGTTGGGCTTGGACTCCTGTTTGAATCTCCGGGTTTACACGGGGAATTCTTTGATTATTTGGAGCATCAGGGGCACCAAAAAAGTCTGCCATCCTTCCCATTTGATTGGCTAACAATAAATAATTGTCATTGGCTGTTTGTAACACAGGATTGAAGATTGTGCCAATCTGTTGGGTCAACGCGTTCACCATGTCATGGTTACTTTCGTCCATTTGTTGCCTAAGTACATTCATAGAATTATTAGTCAAGTTCAGAGAATTTCCCCTATTTCCCATCGCAGAAGATGAGGGAGAACTTTCTATCGAAGGCCAATTATACAGGCTTGCCATCGTCGTTGTTGGCATTCCAAATTGTGGGTTTCTGGGCAACCATGGGGGTCTTGACGGTGTTCCACCAACTTGACTACCGTCTGTGTACCCATACATGTGTGATACATTCGTTGGCATGGATGATACATTCATTTGTGTCATCATTGCACCATTCGTATTTGGAGGAACAAACCCTACTGCCATACTTGAAGTAGTGGCAGACATTGTTGATCCACTGGCGCTTGCACCAACGGTTCCAGAATTTATCATAGGGTTTGTACCCCCACCATTAGGATTATTGCTTGGGATACTTTCAGAAGTTGTAAAATTCAGGGCAGGGTTTGTTGACCCACCAGTAGGATTGGCGCCAGGATTGCCAGATACTGGTTGATTTGGTTGCCCTGTCGAATTTGGAACAGGATTGGTTTCTGTCCCATTATTGTTATTATTATTATTATTGTTGGGGTTAGGATTGTTTGGTGGTCTCACCATTCTGGAACGAGGACGCTTTGGTATATTTGAAAAAACTGGAAGGGACTTACCACTCCGCAAATGCATATACAAATATACACACAATCAAAGTACAAACACCAAACAACAAATTTTGTATGAAAAATTTTCAAAAATTCACTAAGTAAAAATTACACAATCCAAAGGTCCCACTGGGCGTGCCAATTTGTTTACCCCGATTTTTAGTAAACAACCGCTAGTTTAATTATTACAAGAGAGATCAACTAGTAAATCTCGGGACATATGGATTGTGTGGAAGATGATGAAAACATATTCATATCTTTGGGTTAAATCGGACAATTTGAATAAAAGTAAAAGCATTTGACGCAGTCAAATGGTTTGTTTAAAGTAAAATGCTTCAAAGTTAAATTTGCAGAAAACTTGTAAATGAATTGCAAATAAAGTTTAAAGAAAAACTTTGAAATGTAAAGGCAATGCAATGAAAATAAATTGCAGAATGATAAAGTTGCAGAAAGCTTTAAATTGCATAAAACTTAAATGACAAACAAGTAATCAAGACTTGCAGAATGTAAATTGCATTTGACAAATATAAAATGTTTACAAAGGATGGTACACAGATTCGTACATGTTCCTGTCATTCATTTCGCTCGTTGACATGGGTACTCTGAATATTTTAGGAATTTGCATGTGTATTGAATTGTGGACCCGTTTCTCTTATCAGAAACTTATATTTATAGACAAACTAACATAACTGCTATAAACCTACAATACGTCTAACTATGCTCCACGTGTCTTGACAATTTGAATTCCCTTTGACACCTGGCGAACCCTTCAAACGTTACTCATTTTGAATATTTTGCTAAGTCCAGAGTACGCTTCTTTCGTTCTGCATAGTACGTTAGACAAACAAACATACACACATACATATATGTACATATATATACACAGATTTCGACAATCACATAGCAATGTCGAAAAGACATATTTAAATAAGCAATTCCTCTGTCGAACTCGACAAGCTCATTCAAACAACAAACATCCTGTCGAATTCGACAGGTCTTTAGGATCTGACACGTCAAGAGCCTTAAATGTCAAATACCTTGATTCTCTCTTGATTTATTGCCAGAATCAGTTTCCAAGAGAATATTAAAAGGCAATAATATACATTAAATGAGATTTCATCATCTCACTCCAATTCACTAATGCCTGTCGAAAATACAGGCTAACACAACCTTACAATTTGCTCAACATAAATCTCCGCCAACCTTGGTATTAAAGTTCCGGTCTTAAAAGCAATAAAATGCGCCGACTTCGTCAACCTATCAACAATCACCCAAATCGAATCATTCCCTTTGTAGTCCTCGGCAAACCACTTATAAAATCCATAGCAATACTATCCCACTTCCATTCCGGAATAAACATGGGTTGTAATAATCCGAATGGTCTTTGATGTTCAACCTTGGACTTCTGACAAGTCAAACAAGCATAAACAAACTCGGCAACTTCCTTTTTCATACTTGGCCACCAAAACAACTTCTTAAGATCTTGGTACATCTTAGTAGCTCCAGGATGAATACTCAAACCACTTCTATGTCCTTCCTCTAGAATCTTTCTCTTCAACTCGGGTATGTTAGGAACACAAACTCTTTCTCGAAATCTTATAACTCCATTCTCGTCAATTTTGAAATCGGTCTCTTTTCCTTGATCAATCGATGCTAGACGATTCACCAAATCCAAATCTCCCTTTTGACCATTCTTTACTTCATCAAGAAAATCATTTGTCAACTTCAACATTCCCAATTTCACACTTCTTGGAGTCGTTTCACAAACCAAACTCAAATCTCTAAACCCTTCAATTAAGGGTAAAATAGTGTTTACCCCCTGCAAAGTAGGCGACGTCTGGATTACCCCCCTGGAAAAAATTTCGTTTAGATTCCCTCCTTACAAAATTTGGTTTTCTAGATTCCTCCCTCAAACGCACACCGTGGCAGCTGACCGTGATAGAATCTCCACGTGTCAATGTGTTAGCCTGTATTTTCGACAGGCATTAATGAATTGGAATAAGATGTTGAAATCTCATTTAATGAGTATTATTGCCTTTTAATATTTTCTTGGAAAATGATTCTGGCAATAAATCAAGAGAAAATCAAGGCATTTGACATCAAAGACTTTTAATGTGCAAAGTTAATTGTCAAAGCCTAGAGTTCTGTCGAATTCGACAGAACGATTGTTGTCTGAATAAGCTTGTCGAGTTCGACAGAACCATGTTTATCTAAATAAACATGCTGGTTCGACATTACTCTAATTGTCGAAAATATTATATATATATATATGTGTGAATATATGTATTTGTTTGGTTGTCTAACGTACTATGCAGAACGAAAGAAGCGTACTCTGGACTTAGCAAAATATTCAAAATTGAGTAACGTTGAAGGGTTCGCCAGGTGTCAAAGGGAATTCAAATTGTCAAGACACGTGGAGCATAGTTAGACGTATTGTAGGTTTATAGCAGTTATGTTAGTTTATCTATAAATACAAGTTTCTGATAGAAGAAACGGGTCCACAATTCAATACACATGCAAATTCCTAAAATATTCAGAGTACCCATGTCAACGAGCGAAATGAATGACAGGAACATGTACGAATCTGTGTACCATCCTTTGTAAACATTTTATATTTGTCAAATGCAATTTACATTCTGCAAGTCTTGATTACTTGTTTGTCATTTAAGTTTTATGCAATTTAAAGCTTTCTGCAACTTTATCATTCTGCAATTTATTTTCATTGCATTGCCTTTACATTTCAAAGTTTTTCTTTAAACTTTATTTGCAATTCATTTACAAGTTTTCTGCAAATTTAACTTTGAAGCATTTTACTTTAAACAAACCATTTGACTGCGTCAAATGCTTTTACTTTTATTCAAATTGTCCGATTTAACCCAAAGATATGAATATGTTTTCATCATCTTCCACACAATCCATATGTCCCGAGATTTACTAGTTGATCTCTCTTGTAATAATTAAACTAGCGGTTGTTTACTAAAAATCGGGGTAAACAAATTGGCACGCCCAGTGGGACCTTTGGATTGTGTAATTTTTACTTAGTGAATTTTTGAAAATTTTTCATACAAAATTTGTTGTTTGGTGTTTGTACTTTGATTGTGTGTATATTTGTATATGCATTTGCGGAGTGGTAAGTCCCTTCCAGTTTTTTCAAATATACCAAAGCGTCCTCGTTCCAGAATGGTGAGACCACCAAACAATCCTAACCCCAACAATAATAATAATAATAACAATAATGGGACAGAAACCAATCCTGTTCCAAATTCGACAGGGCAACCAAATCAACCAGTATCTGGCAATCCTGGCGCCAATCCTACTGGTGGGTCAACAAACCCTGCCCTGAATTTTACAACTTCTGAAAGTATCCCAAGCAATAATCCTAATGGTGGGGGTACAAACCCTATGATAAATTCTGGAACCGTTGGTGCAAGCGCCAGTGGATCAACAATGTCTGCCACTACTTCAAGTATGGCAGTAGGGTTTGTTCCTCCAAATACGAATGGTGCAATGACGACACAAATGAATGTATCATCCATGCCAACGAATGTATCACACATGTATGGGTACACAGACGGTAGTCAAGTTGGTGGAACACCGTCAAGACCCCCATGGTTGCCCAGAAACCCACAATTTGGAATGCCAACAACGACGATGGCAAGCCTGTATAATTGGCCTTCGATAGAAAGTTCTCCCTCATCTTCTGCGATGGGAAATAGGGGAAATTCTCTGAACTTGACTAATAATTCTATGAATGTACTTAGGCAACAAATGGACGAAAGTAACCATGACATGGTGAACGCGTTGACCCAACAGATTGGCACAATCTTCAATCCTGTGTTACAAACAGCCAATGACAATTATTTATTGTTAGCCAATCAAATGGGAAGGATGGCAGACTTTTTTGGTGCCCCTGATGCTCCAAATAATCAAAGAATTCCCCGTGTAAACCCGGAGATTCAAACAGGAGTCCAAGCCCAACCAGTGCGCATCGAGAGAGAACAACAAGAACCAGAAGTAGTTTTGGTTAATAGAAACCAAGATGCTGATAATGTTCTTAGGCAAGTTCGACAAGAAAATGTTGCAGGGCAAAATAACTTGGCCAATTTAGTAGAAAATATTTTGGCCCAAAATGGTTTGAATACAGGGTTGCATAGACCAAATTTTGTGTCACCCTTGTCTGAATATGTATTACAGGCAGAATTGCCAAGGGGATGGAAGATTCCCAAATTCACAAAATTTGCTGGTGATACTAATGAATCTACTGTCGAACATATTGCCAGATATTTGGCAGAAGCAGGGAATTTGGCAAATAATGAAGATTTAAAAATGAAATTTTTTCCCAATTCCCTCACTAAAAATGCCTTTACGTGGTTTACCACACTTCCCCCTCATTCAATTCATACTTGGACTCAATTAGAAAGGCTATTTCATGAACAATTTTACATGGGACAATCTAGGATTAGTCTCAAAGAATTAGCCAGTATGAAGCGCAAAACCTCAGAAGCCATTGATGACTATCTGAACAGGTTTCGCCTCCTTAAGGCAAGGTGCTTTACTCAAGTGCCTGAACATGAATTGGTTGAGATGGCTGCTGGTGGCCTCGACTATTCCATTAGGAAAAAGTTAGATACTCAACATTTGAGAGACATGGCCCAATTAGCAGATCGTGTTCGACAGGTCGAACGCCTCAGGGCTGAAAAAGTCAGAAATTCTAAGTTCCACAAAAAAGAAAAAGTGGCATACATAGAAACTTATGAAAGTGAAAATGAGTTCGACGATGGTCAGGATTACATAGAAAACAATGAGGTTAATATTGCTGAATTGAAACCGGGACCTCCCTATACTTGTAAAATGTTAAGACCATCAAATGGGAAAAATCCCGTCGAACCAAAAAATGATAGATTTGTTTCTAAGACATATACTTTTGACATTACTAAGTGTGATGAAATTTTTGACTTATTGGTTGCTGATGGCCAAATAATTGTACCAAAGGGTTTGAAAATTCCACCTTTGGAACAACGTAATAAAAGAGGTTTTTGTAAATACCATAATTTTTTGGGTCATAAAACCTCACAATGTGTTCTTTTCAGGGATCTGGTCCAGAAAGCCCTACAGGAGGGAAGACTCAAATTTGGCGAAAAGCCAAAATCCAAACAGCAGGTGGACGAGAATCCATTGCAGATTGCTGATGCTGCTTACACAGAGCCTTTTGAGTGCCTGATGATAGAAGCATTGAACCTCACTGAAGGGGGGCAATTAATTTCCATTCCTGAGGAGGAGTACGAAAACAAAGTGGAAGAGGTGTATCCACAAGCAGGGGAGACTTTATTGGATTTCCTTCAACGCTGCAAAGAAAATGATGGCGAAGCTACATTATGTCCTCATTGTAGTGCCATGTTCGACAAGAAGGCTGCTGCAGGCCTCAACAAGTTTCTGCCTCATAGTCAAAACAGAAACAATTGGCCAAATCAAAAGCCAACTTATTCCAATATTCTGAATAGCCAGCAGGCACCTGTACACCAGAGGTTGGGACCACAAAAATCATTTGTCCCCTCAAACAGGACACCTGTCAACCAATGGGTTCATGGAAGAAGCATGGACTATGGTCAAAGGAATATGGAGAGAGGGAACTCCAGTAACAGCAATCCCAAAAAGGATCCTGAGTCAAGGAAATATGATTACAGGAATAATTACAAAGGGAAAAATCCCATGACAAGGTCCCAATGGCGTAGATACCAACGCCAGAAAAAAGTGGCTGCTCAACAATCCCCATTAACTACTGATGGTAATGGAAGAAGGCCTTTGGAATTGGCAAAGAGGCCAATGAAAGAAAGGTTAGGCGAATCGAAAATAGAGTCTTCAGTTGCTGATAATGTCGAAGATGACCACATGGAAGCAGATGACTTTTTGGATTCTGAGCCTGATCTCGACATAATCGTCAATGTTGTGTCAATCTTACCAAGGGAATTCGACGTTTGCTCTGAAGTGACAGATGACGAAGAGGAATCTGGAATGCAAATGGCCCTTCATAGGCCAGTATGTTACTATGTGACGAGCAATGGTGCTCTAGAAGATCAAATGGCTACATTTGAAAGGCCAGATGAAGGCATGAAGAGTCACTTGAAGCCTCTCTTCATACAGGCTAAAGTGAACAATGTGGGGATCAACAAAGTGCTAATTGATGGTGGTGCTGCTGTTAATCTCATGCCAGAATTTTTGCTCAGAAAGATTGGCAAATCTTTGGTGGATCTTCATCCTCACAACATAGTTCTTTCAAACTATGAGGGTGAAACTGGTTTCTCTTTGGGAGCAATCCAGTTAGAAGTGGTTGTTGGAAGCACTGTAAGGCCAACCTTGTTCTTGGTTGTGGCCTCTAAGGCAAATTACAATCTACTTCTAGGTCGAGAGTGGATTCATGGAGTAGGGGCAGTTCCTTCTACCCTGCACCAACGCCTCATTATCTGGCGAGAGGATGGAATAGTGGAAAATATTGAAGCAGATCAAAGCTACTTCAAAACTGAAGTCCATCATTTGACAAAGCACTCCTTCGACAAGAAATTGGCAACAATTTCACCATGCACTGAGAAGGACTTTGCATATCGTCTAGCAAGAAATGGTCACCATGCAATCAAACTGGATCCCACACATGGTTTCTTGTGGGAGAGAGAAGATGGAAACAGCGAGGATGGCGAGTATGAAAGCCACAAATGCCCAACTGGTTGGGATGTCAAAGAAAACTACTATGTCTGAGTCCCAAACTTGGGCAAGGATTACGGCCTACATGGCTGAAAACAGAATCAAGATGGCTTTGGAAGCCAATTCATTTTCAGAAAATATGGCTGATATAGCCAATGGTGAAAAAATTGGCAAACAAGAGCCAGAATTGCAAAAACTGGACTGCATCTATGACGACGAACCCTTAGGATTTGAAAAAGATCCAATTAGTCAAAGTCATAAAATGCAAGCACAGGATCCTTTGCAAGAAATTGACCTTGGAGATGGTCTGATGAAAAGACCAACATATATTAGTGCAAACATTCCTCCAGATCTGAAGGCGAAAGTGGTGCAACTTCTAGTGGAATACAAAGATTGTTTTGCTTGGGATTACAATGAAATGCCAGGTTTGAGCAGAAAATTGGTGGAACATGAACTTCCAGTTCGACCAGACAAAAAACCAGTAAAACAATTGCCTAGAAGGTTTGCACCAGAAATTATGTCAAAGATCAAGGAAGAAATTGAGAGGCTGCTGAGGAGCAAATTCATCAGAACAGCAAGGTATGTCGAATGGTTAGCAAATATAGTGCCTGTGATTAAGAAAAATGGTTCTCTTAGAGTATGTATAGACTTTAGAGATTTGAATAATGCTACACCAAAAGACGAATATCCTATGCCTGTAGCAGAAATGCTAATTGATTCAGCAGCAGGATTTGAATATTTAAGTATGCTAGATGGTTATTCTGGCTACAACCAAATTTTCATTGCTGAAAATGATGTGCCCAAAACTGCTTTTAGATGCCCAGGGGCATTAGGCACGTATGAATGGGTAGTGATGCCTTTCGGTTTGAAAAATGCTGGGGCCACTTATCAAAGAGCAATGAATCTAATTTTCCATGAGTACATAGACACTTTTATGCAAGTATATATTGACGACATAGTTGTCAAATCCTCGTCAAAGGTTGATCATTTAGATCATTTGAAAAAGTCTTTTGAAAAGATGAGGAAATATGGATTAAAAATGAATCCATTAAAGTGTGCTTTTTGTGTTAATGCAGGAGATTTCCTTGGGTTTGTTGTGCACAAAAAGGGCATTGAAATAAATCAAAACAAAACGAAGGCTATTATGGAGACCAAATCTCCAACTACAAAAAAGCAACTTCAGTCCCTACTTGGGAAGATCAATTTCTTGAGGAGATTCATCTCAAATTTAAGTGGTAAAGCTCAGCCTTTCTCGCCACTACTTCGTCTCAAGAAAGAAGATATTTTCACTTGGGGGCAAGATCAACAACGAGCTTTTGACGAAATCAAGAGTTATTTGTCGAAGCCACCAATGTTGATGCCTCCAATAAGGAACAAGTTCATGAAGTTGTATATATCAGCATCAGATTCGACACTGGGTAGTATGCTTGCCCAGGAAGATGAAAATGGTGAAGAAAAAGCCATCTATTACTTAAGTAGGGTATTAAATGATGCTGAAACTAGATATAGTAGTATTGAAAAACTATGCTTATGTTTGTATTTCTCTTGTATAAAACTCAAGCATTATATAAAGCCTGTTGATGTTTTTGTTTATTCTCACTGTGATATCATTAAGCATATGTTGTCTAAACCAATTTTGCATAGTCGAATTGGAAAATAGGCCTTAGCCTTAACAGAGTATTCATTAACATATAAACCTCTAAAGGCAGTCAAAGGCCAAATTGTAGCTGATTTTATAGCAGATCATTCTGTAATAGAAACTCCACAAAATTATGTAGAATCACGACCCTGGAAATTGTATTTTGATGGTTCTAAACATAAACATGGAGTTGGAATTGGGATTCTAATTATTTCCCCTTCCAAAATACCCACTAAGTTCAAATATAAAATTAATGGATTCTGCTCAAATAATGAAGCAGAGTATGAAGCTTTAATAGCAGGCTTAGAAATTTTATTGGACTTGGGGGCAAAAAATATCCTGATCAGAGGTGATTCAGAACTGGTTTTGAAACAATTGACAAAAGAATACAAGTGTATAAAAGAACACTTGATGAAATATTTTGTCATAGCAATTTCTTTGTTAAAACGTTTCGACCAAGTCACTATTGAACATGTGCCTCGTATAGAAAATCAAGAAGCCAATGATTTGGCTCAAATAGCTTCTGGTTACAAAATTTCCAATGAGAAATTGGTGGAGTTGATTGAAATCAAAGATAAAATCATTATTGATCAACCTGCTACTTTGGAATTGTCAATGCCAAAACTTGTGGGGGCAGATGTACCACAAGACAATGGTCAATATGACGACCTTGACGAAAATTCAGAAATTTTTGAAATTTTTGCCATTGACAATTTAGCTGATACTGATTGGAGAAAACCACTTGTCGAGTATCTGCGAGATCCAAACGGAACGACAAATAGAAAGATAAAATACAGAGCCTTAAGTTATGTCATCATTGGGAATGAACTAATGAAAAAGACACCTGAGGGAGTTTTGCTAAAATGTTTAAGTGAAACTGAAGCCTATTTGGCTATATCTGATGTGCATAGTGGCACATGTGGATCCCATCAGGTAGGCCATAAAATGAAATGGTTACTGTTTCGACAAGGTGTGTACTGGCCAGCAATGCTAAAAGATTGTATAGAGTTTGCTAAGGGTTGTCAAGAGTGCCAAAAACATTCAGGCATACAACACGTACCTGCAAGTGAACTTCATTCAATAGTAAAACCTTGGCCTTTTAGAGGATGGGCTTTAGATTTAATTGGTGAAATTAAACCAAGTTCGTCCAAAAACCAACGCTATATTCTAGTTGGTATAGATTATTTTACCAAATGGATAGAAGCAATTCCATTACCAAATGTTGACCAAGAAGCAGTGATTAGTTTTATACAAAGTCACATTATTTATAGATTTGGTATACCTGAGTCTATTACTACAGATCAAGGTTCAGTTTTCACTGGACGAAAAATGGTCGAGTTTGCTCAACAAATTGGTTTTAAATTGTTAACTTCTACACCATATTATGCACAAGCAAATGGTCAAGTGGAAGCTGCTAATAAGATCATTATTGGTCTGATTAAAAAGCATATTGCCCAAAAACCTAGAAATTGGAACAAGACTCTAGATCAAGTCTTATGGGCGTGTAGGAATTCGCCAAAGGAATCAACTAATACCACACCTTTTCGTCTAACATATGGACATGATGCTGTCTTGCCAGTCGAAATACACTTACAATCAGTTAGAGTTCAAAGACAGGCAGAAATTCCAAGAAATCATTATTGGGATATGATGTTGGATGAATTAGTTGATTTAGATGAAGAGAGAGTCAAAGCTTTAGAGATGTTGATTCGACAGAAAGAAAGAGTCACTAAAGCTTATAATAAAAAGGTTAAGTCCAAAACCTTTAGTGTTGGAAATCTGGTTTGGAAAGTCATTTTGCCAATGGATAAAAAAGACAGAGTCTTAGGAAAGTGGTCACCACATTGGGAAGGACCATTCAAAGTTGTTCAAGTTTATTCTAATGGTGCGTATGAAATTGAGGAGTTAACTCCTGAGAAACGTACTTTGGGTATAAATGGGAAATATTTGAAAAAATATAAACCTGCTCTACTCGAAGTGAAAATAAGCGCAGAATAAGAATCAAACAGAAAAAACAAAATGGCAAATAACAAGAATTGGCCATAACTCGAAAGTAGAAGAATAATATTGTTTTATTGCAATGGGAGAATTCTTAGTACATCATGAGAAAAACAACATTATTTAGGCTGAGCCTTAGGCTTAGAAACCTCTGACTCCACCTTCTTCATGGTACCCCTATAAAGGGCTATTGCTATATCAGCAAGTTCCTGAACTACTGGTGGGTATTCATCCAATCTTTCCTCATGTGTCCATAGAAACTCCTCCAGGTCGGAGCCTAGTTCTTCTTCTTCTGATTCTGTCAAAATGAGTTCCTCTTTGTTCCTCTCATAGCGTAGCCTATTTTCCTCGCAACGCCATGGTGCTGCACCCTTTTTGTTCTTCTCTTTGGAGCATGAGGCATCTTTAGTGTTGGGTTTTTCCATGGTTCGATTCTTTGTTAAGGATTACTCAATCACTCTTGATGAGTAAAAATGAGGAAAAACACCGCCTTTTATAGTGCTATCAAGTCTTATGGGTCAACCTAACCATTAATGCAATTCATTTAACAAAGTTTCGCTGTTGCCACCCTTTGACTTGACTGCCTCGTTTTGGCGTTCTTTGACTGCTCAGGTTTTCGTGTTGTTAAAAATACCAAAAGAATTCAAATGTTCAAAACATTACCATTGAATGACGTTGGTGAAAAATAAATGGTCAATACGTGAAAAGTATAAACCAGCGTTGCAAGAAATAAAAAATCAACAAAGAATAAAGCATGACAAAATATTGGTGATCACAAGGTTGTTCGCCACAAAACGGGCATTGCCGAATTACAAACCAAAGACTTGATAAAATTGTTCAAAAGTGAAATGAAACTAAGGACAAAAAAAAATCAAATTATTACAAGTCTAAAACTTTGTTTTCAAATCTTCATACAAGCTCTTGAATGAAGCAACTTCCTTGTCGAGAACTTTACTCGACTCCATCAAGTTCTGAATTTCTTCTTCCACTGCCGCTGAAGCACTAAAGGCTTTGATGCCCTCATTAGCCTCTTTGTCAATCCAGGCTTTAACAGCAGTAGTAAGATTGGCTTGTGCTTCGTCACGTTTGATTTTCTCTGCATCAATCTTAGCATTGAGACTCTGAATCTTCAAGTGCAATTCTGCAATCTCACCTTCCCAAGCAGCAATGTTCTGGTTGTATTGAGTGAGCTCCGCATTCGACTCGATGTCCTTCTCCAAACGTTCGACATTGGCTTGGGCAGTGTTAGCCTTCTCGACTAATGCAGCGTGAGCATGGGTTTGAGCCTCCAGCTTCATGGCATTCGTTGTTCTCCTTTGTATGGCCTGAGTAAAACCATCAATGAGGTTTTCAAGCTGGATGACTTTGCTTAAGGTAATACCATCCGTCAAAGGATTGTGAAGCTTCTTCAGGAAGCCCAAGTGAGAAAATGCACTACTAGGGTTTGCCTCAATCAGAGTAAAAACATCTTGGTTAATATAGTCTGTGTGCAACTTGAGAAGCAAAGAGTCCTGCCTCACCGTCGAACTGATATCAGTATCAGAAGCAGTCGAGCTGCTGTGTTGAGAGGCGCCTTTACTTCGTTCTTTGCTTCCTCTGCTTGACAAAAGCATTTTGAGTGCTGCAGCAGGATCAGTTTCTTTCATAGCAATAAACTGCATTTCTGAGATTCCAATATCAGCAGATAACTTTGATGTCGAGGAAACAGGAAGAATGTCAGAGCCTCCTTCAGTGGCTTCAGGCATAATGTCGTCGTCAGCGTCAGTCTCCATCTCGACATCAGTGTTTTCTGACGAGTGGGTAGATTCAGTAAGTGATGCAGTTATGGTTTTCTCAGGATCAGGATCAGTGGTGCGAGTGTCTTCGTTCTCTTGGCTTTGACTTGTTCCGGTTAAATCGACCTCGACGCGATTGGTGCCAACGTCTTGGGTCGAACCTTCATCATTGTTAAATGGTGCAGTGGGTTGTTCTTCATTATCACCCTGTTAGTAATAAAATGAGTTAGGGTCAAGAAACCATTAAAAGATTGCGTATATGTCGAAGTCTGAAAGATAAAGACTTTACCTGAGTGCCAGGGTCTTGCAAATTTGGGTTTATTTTCTCAAGAATAGGACCCTCAGTCGAAGGAGTTTCGACATGGGTGCTTGGTTGATCTTCGACAGGAGGATCAGAGACTGAGTTTTCAGTCTCCTTCTCTATGTCTGCAGAAGGATTGGATTTGCTTATAACTTTCTTCTTCTTCTTCTTCTCAGTCTTTTTCTTGGGATTTGGGGGCATGCTTGCCTCGCTAGTTTCGACACCAGCCTTTCTTTTATCTCTTTGGCTCTCTCCACTAGGGGTAGCAATGGGTAGATTGACATTACCAGCAGACTGAAAAGGAAATAGATATTTGTTAAGACAAGATTGTAGTTGGAACTAAGCAAAACTTAAGAAAGTTGTCGAAACACTTACTGATGGTTCTTGAATGGTAAGAGCTTTCTGTTTCTTTTGCTTGATAGGCCCTTCAGCCTCACTTGACGCCATCAAGTTCCTTTTGCGAACCTGCAGTTAAAAGTCGAAGCAATTAGAAATATGGTTTTGAAAACTAAGGAGAAAATAATGCTAAGTTAAGAAACCAATGTTAGGACTTAATACTTTGGCCCCAGTGTTAGGAAGTGTTTTCTTCTGAGTTGCACCAGGAGTAGTGGTGTCTGTCGAAGTGGTAGCGCCCTTGGCTTTGGAAGCACCTAATGTCGAAACATGAAAATGACATACATCAGTAAAAAGGGTCAAAAGGAACGAACACTTTGAGAAATCACATTCATTTTTAGTGATTCAAAATTACCTTTGCCTTTGGGAGTCCTTTGCTGGAGTGCTGCGAACCCCGTTTCTATTGCTTGCAGGAGCACTTCATCGCTGTTCTTAGCACACCTCTCATAGTGCAAACTCCACCAGGTGGCAAACTCAAAAGTACATAAATGGTGGATGGCGAAGGCAATAGGTGTCAGCCTGTAGGGTTTTCTTGCTTCAATAACCTTCAAGCGCCGTTCAAAGAACTCGACAGACATTCCAGAGTTGCCCAAAACAATATCATCTTTGTTTTTGAACAAACTCTTTGGCCTGAACTGACTTAGGCCAAACTGGCGAGCAACTAGGTTAGGCTGATATCCGACCAGACCTACGAATCTTCTTTCTACTCCTAACCTGGAAGATAGGATTGTAGGACTCAAAAACCAGGACCAAACATTGTTTGTATCCTCTTCTTCATCTGGGTTGGTTGCAGGAAATGGCCTCTTAAACCAAGCAGGCCCAACAGTCCTTTTCACAAAGGGAGTATTTTGGTGCTTAAACTCGTCGAACTCCAGGAGTGTCTTGAAGTAATGGAGGAAGAGGTCTTTGGTCGACAAGTTTGTTTCCCTATACCTCAGCAAGGCCAACCTAGTGCCTTCTATTTGTCGAGCTTCGACCGAAGGTTCCAGGTAAGAAGGGAGGAAAAGTTTGAAGTTTGATTCAAATGTGGCATTCAGCCACAACTGCAAGAGCCAAATAGGTCCAGAGAAAGTAAGCGGTGATCCTTTTTCAACTTTCTTAAGCATATCATTAGCTTGCCCCAAAGAGTCATAGAGACAAGCTAAGATGAGCCTTCCTAAAGCTACATCCTGTCCTTGATGAAGCATAATGGCGAGAGGAACGAGCCTCTTCACCACTTGAAGTGAACCAGTGCAGAAGACAAAGTGTGATAGCCAGTACGTCAGAAAAGCAATGTGTTCCTCATGAGAAACCTCAACACTGCTAAGATCATGAAAAGTTTCAATATATTTTGAGTAGGAGAGTGTTTTGAAATCAAATTGATGGTTTGGAGTGGTGTATTTGGGGTCATAAGTGGGTCCTGTTGGTCGAAGACCAGTGATGGCAGCCACGTCAAAAAGGGTTGGGGTCATCATTCCTGCCTTTAAGTGGAAAGTGTTAGTAGAATTTTCCCAAAAGTGAAGGGCAGCTATTAACATCTCTGCATTGTATTTGGGTCCTTCTCTCGACAACTGGATCAGGTCGAATATACCACGCTCTTTCCATGAAGTGGCATATTCCTTCTCAACCTTGTTAAGCCATGGTAAATAACTATCACTGACTACAGGTGCAGATTTAAAGGCTCTATAGCCTGTCTCAAAAAAGGTCATGTCGAAGACAGTGTTGACAAATATTTTGGGCTCACAAGTAACATTGAGAGGGAAAATGCTACTTACCTCCTCATTAAAGTTGTCGGATGAAGGAAGAGGCCCTGCAAAGGCAAGAGTTCGACCTCTGAGCTTGTGAGGAATCATCAACTCCTCTCCCCATATAGTGTCTTCGACAGAAGTCATATCTGGCTCCGACACAAAGGTTGAACCATCAACGATGATGGGTTCTGCATCATCAACAGCGTAGATTGTCACGTTTCTGGAGGAAGAAGATGAAGCAGCCATTGTTGTTCTTGGTGTTCTTGGTGTTCTTGATTTGGTGATGAAGATGGACAGTTCACAGTGAACAAAAGCTAAAACCACCAGATTTAACTCGTTTCTTACTCAAATCCCAGAAAAGAAACGGTGATGATGAACGAAATCACTGGACGATCTTAACTGCTGGTTTAGATTTCTCAGAAACGCAAGAACAATGCACGATTTGAGGATCGATTGATGTTGTTTCAAAGGAATGCGTATGGTTCTGTTTCTAGAGAGAAAGTGAAGAGTTTGGGTTTTCAGAAAAATGAAAGTGGTGGAATACGTTTTCTATTTATAGGCACTGCATCTTGCATGTATCTAGTAACTGAAACATCACCACTCTTCCATCTTAGCCACTTATATTCTGCCACGTGTCCCACTACAAAGCTTTAAAGTTGGTAATCATGGTTTGTGGGGATTGAGGTGACAGTTATAAATTTTGTCATGATTGACAATATTTTGATTTGACGTTTACGCCGTCTTTGGTAAACGTGCAGAATTGAAAAGGTGAATATCTTCAAAAATGCCCTTTCTTCCCTTTTGTCTCTGACGTGTAGTCGAATTGGCATTTTTGAGGGGGCAATTTGTTAGCCTGTATTTTCGACAGGCATTAATGAATTGGAATAAGATGTTGAAATCTCATTTAATGAGTATTATTGCCTTTTAATATTTTCTTGGAAAATGATTCTGGCAATAAATCAAGAGAAAATCAAGGCATTTGACATCAAAGACTTTTAATGTGCAAAGTTAATTGTCAAAGCCTAGAGTTCTGTCGAATTCGACAGAACGATTGTTGTCTGAATAAGCTTGTCGAGTTCGACAGAACCATGTTTATCTAAATAAACATGCTGGTTCGACATTACTCTAATTGTCGAAAATATTATATATATATATATGTGTGAATATATGTATTTGTTTGGTTGTCTAACGTACTATGCAGAACGAAAGAAGCGTACTCTGGACTTAGCAAAATATTCAAAATTGAGTAACGTTGAAGGGTTCGCCAGGTGTCAAAGGGAATTCAAATTGTCAAGACACGTGGAGCATAGTTAGACGTATTGTAGGTTTATAGCAGTTATGTTAGTTTATCTATAAATACAAGTTTCTGATAGAAGAAACGGGTCCACAATTCAATACACATGCAAATTCCTAAAATATTCAGAGTACCCATGTCAACGAGCGAAATGAATGACAGGAACATGTACGAATCTGTGTACCATCCTTTGTAAACATTTTATATTTGTCAAATGCAATTTACATTCTGCAAGTCTTGATTACTTGTTTGTCATTTAAGTTTTATGCAATTTAAAGCTTTCTGCAACTTTATCATTCTGCAATTTATTTTCATTGCATTGCCTTTACATTTCAAAGTTTTTCTTTAAACTTTATTTGCAATTCATTTACAAGTTTTCTGCAAATTTAACTTTGAAGCATTTTACTTTAAACAAACCATTTGACTGCGTCAAATGCTTTTACTTTTATTCAAATTGTCCGATTTAACCCAAAGATATGAATATGTTTTCATCATCTTCCACACAATCCATATGTCCCGAGATTTACTAGTTGATCTCTCTTGTAATAATTAAACTAGCGGTTGTTTACTAAAAATCGGGGTAAACACAATGCCACGTAGGAAATTTTAAATTAAAAATAAAAAATTATTGCCACGTCATTTTATTCTTTTTTTAATAAAACCAAAAAAAAAAATTCTTCCTAAAATAAAAAACCATGAGAAATATATGTTATTAGAAACAAAATTGTATTCTCAAAGACATTGTCAACAGATAAACCCAAAGCTTAAAACAACCTTAGAACAACAAAAAAAGAATTAACAAAAATGGAATTGACTAAAAAGGAATTAACATATAAACCTCAAGTTTGTTTGTTGATTTTCTGTGATTTGGGGTTAACAATAACTACTACAAAATAGGAATTAACAAACCCAGATTTGTGTTCTTAAAAAATGGAAAAATATCAAAGAGAAAGTTTCTTGAAACAAAACCAAGAACAACATAAACGCAACAACAACATATAAACACAGAAAAATAGAAACGCAGAAACAACAACAATCAATGCAGCAACAACATAAACGCAGAAAAACAGAAATGTGGAAACAACAACAATAATTGATTTGTGATTATTCTTGAAAAAAATCCCAGAACAACAGAAACGCATAAACACGAACAACAACAACATAGATCTGAAAAAGTAAAGAAGGTAGAAGAAGACAGATTTTCCATAGAGTGAGTGAGGTTTTTGAGAGTGAGGTTTTTGCATCTCTCTTCCGTGCAGCATCACTCTATCTTTCCCACTGTTTTCTAGATCTGGATTTTGTTTGTTTGTTGATTTCGAAAAAATAAATCAAATTAGAATGAAAAACATCTCCAATTTTGTTGAATTTGTTTTTGCTAACTCATATCCTTCATCAATTAATTTTCGATCTCTTGGCTTGGTTCCAAATTTGAAGGGGAAACTATTGTCCTCTGGACAGAAACAGAGTAATGTATTATGTTTCATTTTTAATTTAATTTCCTTTTCGACCTCTTGATCTTCAATGGATAGGACACATGCTTACTGTATAAACCACAAGTCATAGTTACCCAGGCTCATGCTTTTCCTTTGAACCTTCTGCTGAACTTTCTTTCACCTTTGTGATTCTAAAATTTTAATTCAGCGATTTCTATTTTCCATTTAATTGATTTCAATTTTCGTTTTCATTTCTAACGTCTTCCTACGTGGCAATTTAATAAACAAAAATAATTTAATCAATTTCAGTAGAAAAAAAAAATTTAAGTAAGTGACGTGGATATTTTTTTTTTAGTTGTTGAATTTCCTACGTGGCAGCTGACACGTGGAGATTCCTTCTGCCACGTGGAGATTCTGTCTCAGTCAGATGCCACATAGTGAATTGGAGGGGGGAATCTAGAAAACCAAATTTTGTAAGGGGGGAATCTAAACGAAATTTTTTCCAGGGGGGTAATCCAGAAGTCGCCTACTTTGCAGGGGGGTAAACACTATTTTACCCTTCAATTAAATCCAACCATCTCATCATAAGTGAAGACATATGCAAGGACTTTCTACTCAAAGCATCGGCTACAACATTAGCCTTTCCCGGATGGTAACTTAACTCAAAATCGTAATCCTTCAAAAATTCCAACCAACGTCTTTGCCTCATATTCAATTCCTTTTGGTCAAACAAATACCTCAAACACTTATGATCACTAAAGACTTCAAATCTAGAACCAAATAGATAATGTCTCCATATCTTGAGTCGCTTTCATTTTCTCTTGAATCATCTTAATCTTTTCCGTAGTTTGTTGAACCAATTCCGGTCCCAACACAACACTTTCTCCATCTTCATACCAACACAAAGGAGTATGACATCTTCTACCATACAAAGCTTCAAAAGGTGCCATCCCAATACTCGCATCATAGCTATTGTTGTAGGTGAACTCTATCAAAGGTAGATATTTATCCCAACTCCCTCCATCTTCCAAAACACAAGATCTTAACAAATCTTCAAGTGATTGAATAGTTCTTTCCGATTGTCCATCCGTTTGAGGATGATAAGCCGAACTCATTCTTAACTTAGTTCCCAAAGCCTCTTGCAAACTTTCCCAAAACCTCGAAGTAAACCTTGGATCTCGATCCGACACAATACTAGAGGGAATACCATGCAACCTTACAATTTGCTCAACATAAATCTCCGCCAACCTTGGTATTAAAGTTCCGGTCTTAAAAGCAATAAAATGCGCCGACTTCGTCAACCTATCAACAATCACCCAAATCGAATCATTCCCTTTGTAGTCCTCGGCAAACCACTTATAAAATCCATAGCAATACTATCCCACTTCCATTCCGGAATAAACATGGGTTGTAATAATCCGAATGGTCTTTGATGTTCAACCTTGGACTTCTGACAAGTCAAACAAGCATAAACAAACTCGGCAACTTCCTTTTTCATACTTGGCCACCAAAACAACTTCTTAAGATCTTGGTACATCTTAGTAGCTCCAGGATGAATACTCAAACCACTTCTATGTCCTTCCTCTAGAATCTTTCTCTTCAACTCGGGTATGTTAGGAACACAAACTCTTTCTCGAAATCTTATAACTCCATTCTCGTCAATTTTGAAATCGGTCTCTTTTCCTTGATCAATCGATGCTAGACGATTCACCAAATCCAAATCTCCCTTTTGACCATTCTTTACTTCATCAAGAAAATCATTTGTCAACTTCAACATTCCCAATTTCACACTTCTTGGAGTCGTTTCACAAACCAAACTCAAATCTCTAAACCCTTCAATTAAGGGTAAAATAGTGTTTACCCCCTGCAAAGTAGGCGACGTCTGGATTACCCCCCTGGAAAAAATTTCGTTTAGATTCCCTCCTTACAAAATTTGGTTTTCTAGATTCCTCCGTCAAACGCACACCGTGGCAGCTGACCGTGATAGAATCTCCACGTGTCAATGCCACGTAGGAAATTTTAAATTAAAAATAAAAAATTATTGCCACGTCATTTTATTCTTTTTTTAATAAAACCAAAAAAAAAAATTCTTCCTAAAATAAAAAACCATGAGAAATATATGTTATTAGAAACAAAATTGTATTCTCAAAGACATTGTCAACAGATAAACCCAAAGCTTAAAACAACCTTAGAACAACAAAAAAAGAATTAACAAAAATGGAATTGACTAAAAAGGAATTAACATATAAACCTCAAGTTTGTTTGTTGATTTTCTGTGATTTGGGGTTAACAATAACTACTACAAAATAGGAATTAACAAACCCAGATCTGTGTTCTTAAAAAAGGAAAAATATCAAAGAGAAAGTTTCTTGAAACAAAACCAAGAACAACATAAACGCAACAACAACATATAAACACAGAAAAATAGAAACGCAGAAACAACAACAATCAATGCAGCAACAACATAAACGCAGAAAAACAGAAATGTGGAAACAACAACAATAATTGATTTGTGATTATTCTTGAAAAAAATCCCAGAACAACAGAAACGCATAAACACGAACAGCAACAACATAGATCTGAAAAAGTAAAGAAGGTAGAAGAAGACAGATTTTCCATAGAGTGAGTGAGGTTTTTGAGAGTGAGGTTTTTGCATCTCTCTTCCGTGCAGCATCACTCTATCTTTCCCACTGTTTTCTAGATCTGGATTTTGTTTGTTTGTTGATTTCGAAAAAATAAATCAAATTAGAATGAAAAACATCTCCAATTTTGTTGAATTTGTTTTTGCTAACTCATATCCTTCATCAATTAATTTTCGATCTCTTGGCTTGGTTCCAAATTTGAAGGGGAAACTATTGTCCTCTGGACAGAAACAGAGTAATGTATTATGTTTCATTTTTAATTTAATTTCCTTTTCGACCTCTTGATCTTCAATGGATAGGACACATGCTTACTGTATAAACCACAAGTCATAGTTACCCAGGCTCATGCTTTTCCTTTGAACCTTCTGCTGAACTTTCTTTCACCTTTGTGATTCTAAAATTTTAATTCAGCGATTTCTATTTTCCATTTAATTGATTTCAATTTTCGTTTTCATTTCTAACGTCTTCCTACGTGGCAATTTAATAAACAAAAATAATTTAATCAATTTCAGTAGAAAAAAAAAATTTAAGTAAGTGACGTGGATATTTTTTTTTTAGTTGTTGAATTTCCTACGTGGCAGCTGACACGTGGAGATTCCTTCTGCCACGTGGAGATTCTGTCTCAGTCAGATGCCACATAGTGAATTGGAGGGGGGAATCTAGAAAACCAAATTTTGTAAGGGGGGAATCTAAACGAAATTTTTTCCAGGGGGGTAATCCAGAAGTCGCCTACTTTGCAGGGGGGTAAACACTATTTTACCCTTCAATTAAATCCAACCATCTCATCATAAGTGAAGACATATGCAAGGACTTTCTACTCAAAGCATCGGCTACAACATTAGCCTTTCCCGGATGGTAACTTAACTCAAAATCGTAATCCTTCAAAAATTCCAACCAACGTCTTTGCCTCATATTCAATTCCTTTTGGTCAAACAAATACCTCAAACACTTATGATCACTAAAGACTTCAAATCTAGAACCAAATAGATAATGTCTCCATATCTTGAGTCGCTTTCATTTTCTCTTGAATCATCTTAATCTTTTCCGTAGTTTGTTGAACCAATTCCGGTCCCAACACAACACTTTCTCCATCTTCATACCAACACAAAGGAGTATGACATCTTCTACCATACAAAGCTTCAAAAGGTGCCATCCCAATACTCGCATCATAGCTATTGTTGTAGGTGAACTCTATCAAAGGTAGATATTTATCCCAACTCCCTCCATCTTCCAAAACACAAGATCTTAACAAATCTTCAAGTGATTGAATAGTTCTTTCCGATTGTCCATCCGTTTGAGGATGATAAGCCGAACTCATTCTTAACTTAGTTCCCAAAGCCTCTTGCAAACTTTCCCAAAACCTCGAAGTAAACCTTGGATCTCGATCCGACACAATACTAGAGGGAATACCATGCAACCTTACAATTTGCTCAACATAAATCTCCGCCAACCTTGGTATTAAAGTTCCGGTCTTAAAAGCAATAAAATGCGCCGACTTCGTCAACCTATCAACAATCACCCAAATCGAATCATTCCCTTTGTAGTCCTCGGCAAACCACTTATAAAATCCATAGCAATACTATCCCACTTCCATTCCGGAATAAACATGGGTTGTAATAATCCGAATGGTCTTTGATGTTCAACCTTGGACTTCTGACAAGTCAAACAAGCATAAACAAACTCGGCAACTTCCTTTTTCATACTTGGCCACCAAAACAACTTCTTAAGATCTTGGTACATCTTAGTAGCTCCAGGATGAATACTCAAACCACTTCTATGTCCTTCCTCTAGAATCTTTCTCTTCAACTCGGGTATGTTAGGAACACAAACTCTTTCTCGAAATCTTATAACTCCATTCTCGTCAATTTTGAAATCGGTCTCTTTTCCTTGATCAATCGATGCTAGACGATTCACCAAATCCAAATCTCCCTTTTGACCATTCTTTACTTCATCAAGAAAATCATTTGTCAACTTCAACATTCCCAATTTCACACTTCTTGGAGTCGTTTCACAAACCAAACTCAAATCTCTAAACCCTTCAATTAAGGGTAAAATAGTGTTTACCCCCTGCAAAGTAGGCGACGTCTGGATTACCCCCCTGGAAAAAATTTCGTTTAGATTCCCTCCTTACAAAATTTGGTTTTCTAGATTCCTCCGTCAAACGCACACCGTGGCAGCTGACCGTGATAGAATCTCCACGTGTCAATGCCACGTAGGAAATTTTAAATTAAAAATAAAAAATTATTGCCACGTCATTTTATTCTTTTTTTAATAAAACCAAAAAAAAAAATTCTTCCTAAAATAAAAAACCATGAGAAATATATGTTATTAGAAACAAAATTGTATTCTCAAAGACATTGTCAACAGATAAACCCAAAGCTTAAAACAACCTTAGAACAACAAAAAAAGAATTAACAAAAATGGAATTGACTAAAAAGGAATTAACATATAAACCTCAAGTTTGTTTGTTGATTTTCTGTGATTTGGGGTTAACAATAACTACTACAAAATAGGAATTAACAAACCCAGATCTGTGTTCTTAAAAAAGGAAAAATATCAAAGAGAAAGTTTCTTGAAACAAAACCAAGAACAACATAAACGCAACAACAACATATAAACACAGAAAAATAGAAACGCAGAAACAACAACAATCAATGCAGCAACAACATAAACGCAGAAAAACAGAAATGTGGAAACAACAACAATAATTGATTTGTGATTATTCTTGAAAAAAATCCCAGAACAACAGAAACGCATAAACACGAACAGCAACAACATAGATCTGAAAAAGTAAAGAAGGTAGAAGAAGACAGATTTTCCATAGAGTGAGTGAGGTTTTTGAGAGTGAGGTTTTTGCATCTCTCTTCCGTGCAGCATCACTCTATCTTTCCCACTGTTTTCTAGATCTGGATTTTGTTTGTTTGTTGATTTCGAAAAAATAAATCAAATTAGAATGAAAAACATCTCCAATTTTGTTGAATTTGTTTTTGCTAACTCATATCCTTCATCAATTAATTTTCGATCTCTTGGCTTGGTTCCAAATTTGAAGGGGAAACTATTGTCTTCTGGACAGAAACAGAGTAATGTATTATGTTTCATTTTTAATTTAATTTCCTTTTCGACCTCTTGATCTTCAATGGATAGGACACATGCTTACTGTATAAACCACAAGTCATAGTTACCCAGGCTCATGCTTTTCCTTTGAACCTTCTGCTGAACTTTCTTTCACCTTTGTGATTCTAAAATTTTAATTCAGCGATTTCTATTTTCCATTTAATTGATTTCAATTTTCGTTTTCATTTCTAACGTCTTCCTACGTGGCAATTTAATAAACAAAAATAATTTAATCAATTTCAGTAGAAAAAAAAAATTTAAGTAAGTGACGTGGATATTTTTTTTTTAGTTGTTGAATTTCCTACGTGGCAGCTGACACGTGGAGATTCCTTCTGCCACGTGGAGATTCTGTCTCAGTCAGATGCCACATAGTGAATTGGAGGGGGGAATCTAGAAAACCAAATTTTGTAAGGGGGGAATCTAAACGAAATTTTTTCCAGGGGGGTAATCCAGAAGTCGCCTACTTTGCAGGGGGGTAAACACTATTTTACCCTTCAATTAAATCCAACCATCTCATCATAAGTGAAGACATATGCAAGGACTTTCTACTCAAAGCATCGGCTACAACATTAGCCTTTCCCGGATGGTAACTTAACTCAAAATCGTAATCCTTCAAAAATTCCAACCAACGTCTTTGCCTCATATTCAATTCCTTTTGGTCAAACAAATACCTCAAACACTTATGATCACTAAAGACTTCAAATCTAGAACCAAATAGATAATGTCTCCATATCTTGAGTCGCTTTCATTTTCTCTTGAATCATCTTAATCTTTTCCGTAGTTTGTTGAACCAATTCCGGTCCCAACACAACACTTTCTCCATCTTCATACCAACACAAAGGAGTATGACATCTTCTACCATACAAAGCTTCAAAAGGTGCCATCCCAATACTCGCATCATAGCTATTGTTGTAGGTGAACTCTATCAAAGGTAGATATTTATCCCAACTCCCTCCATCTTCCAAAACACAAGATCTTAACAAATCTTCAAGTGATTGAATAGTTCTTTCCGATTGTCCATCCGTTTGAGGATGATAAGCCGAACTCATTCTTAACTTAGTTCCCAAAGCCTCTTGCAAACTTTCCCAAAACCTCGAAGTAAACCTTGGATCTCGATCCGACACAATACTAGAGGGAATACCATGCAACCTTACAATTTGCTCAACATAAATCTCCGCCAACCTTGGTATTAAAGTTCCGGTCTTAAAAGCAATAAAATGCGCCGACTTCGTCAACCTATCAACAATCACCCAAATCGAATCATTCCCTTTGTAGTCCTCGGCAAACCACTTATAAAATCCATAGCAATACTATCCCACTTCCATTCCGGAATAAACATGGGTTGTAATAATCCGAATGGTCTTTGATGTTCAACCTTGGACTTCTGACAAGTCAAACAAGCATAAACAAACTCGGCAACTTCCTTTTTCATACTTGGCCACCAAAACAACTTCTTAAGATCTTGGTACATCTTAGTAGCTCCAGGATGAATACTCAAACCACTTCTATGTCCTTCCTCTAGAATCTTTCTCTTCAACTCGGGTATGTTAGGAACACAAACTCTTTCTCGAAATCTTATAACTCCATTCTCGTCAATTTTGAAATCGGTCTCTTTTCCTTGATCAATCGATGCTAGACGATTCACCAAATCCAAATCTCCCTTTTGACCATTCTTTACTTCATCAAGAAAATCATTTGTCAACTTCAACATTCCCAATTTCACACTTCTTGGAGTCGTTTCACAAACCAAACTCAAATCTCTAAACCCTTCAATTAAGGGTAAAATAGTGTTTACCCCCTGCAAAGTAGGCGACGTCTGGATTACCCCCCTGGAAAAAATTTCGTTTAGATTCCCTCCTTACAAAATTTGGTTTTCTAGATTCCTCCGTCAAACGCACACCGTGGCAGCTGACCGTGATAGAATCTCCACGTGTCAATGCCACGTAGGAAATTTTAAATTAAAAATAAAAAATTATTGCCACGTCATTTTATTCTTTTTTTAATAAAACCAAAAAAAAAAATTCTTCCTAAAATAAAAAACCATGAGAAATATATGTTATTAGAAACAAAATTGTATTCTCAAAGACATTGTCAACAGATAAACCCAAAGCTTAAAACAACCTTAGAACAACAAAAAAAGAATTAACAAAAATGGAATTGACTAAAAAGGAATTAACATATAAACCTCAAGTTTGTTTGTTGATTTTCTGTGATTTGGGGTTAACAATAACTACTACAAAATAGGAATTAACAAACCCAGATCTGTGTTCTTAAAAAAGGAAAAATATCAAAGAGAAAGTTTCTTGAAACAAAACCAAGAACAACATAAACGCAACAACAACATATAAACACAGAAAAATAGAAACGCAGAAACAACAACAATCAATGCAGCAACAACATAAACGCAGAAAAACAGAAATGTGGAAACAACAACAATAATTGATTTGTGATTATTCTTGAAAAAAATCCCAGAACAACAGAAACGCATAAACACGAACAGCAACAACATAGATCTGAAAAAGTAAAGAAGGTAGAAGAAGACAGATTTTCCATAGAGTGAGTGAGGTTTTTGAGAGTGAGGTTTTTGCATCTCTCTTCCGTGCAGCATCACTCTATCTTTCCCACTGTTTTCTAGATCTGGATTTTGTTTGTTTGTTGATTTCGAAAAAATAAATCAAATTAGAATGAAAAACATCTCCAATTTTGTTGAATTTGTTTTTGCTAACTCATATCCTTCATCAATTAATTTTCGATCTCTTGGCTTGGTTCCAAATTTGAAGGGGAAACTATTGTCCTCTGGACAGAAACAGAGTAATGTATTATGTTTCATTTTTAATTTAATTTCCTTTTCGACCTCTTGATCTTCAATGGATAGGACACATGCTTACTGTATAAACCACAAGTCATAGTTACCCAGGCTCATGCTTTTCCTTTGAACCTTCTGCTGAACTTTCTTTCACCTTTGTGATTCTAAAATTTTAATTCAGCGATTTCTATTTTCCATTTAATTGATTTCAATTTTCGTTTTCATTTCTAACGTCTTCCTACGTGGCAATTTAATAAACAAAAATAATTTAATCAATTTCAGTAGAAAAAAAAAATTTAAGTAAGTGACGTGGATATTTTTTTTTTAGTTGTTGAATTTCCTACGTGGCAGCTGACACGTGGAGATTCCTTCTGCCACGTGGAGATTCTGTCTCAGTCAGATGCCACATAGTGAATTGGAGGGGGGAATCTAGAAAACCAAATTTTGTAAGGGGGGAATCTAAACGAAATTTTTTCCAGGGGGGTAATCCAGAAGTCGCCTACTTTGCAGGGGGGTAAACACTATTTTACCCTTCAATTAAATCCAACCATCTCATCATAAGTGAAGACATATGCAAGGACTTTCTACTCAAAGCATCGGCTACAACATTAGCCTTTCCCGGATGGTAACTTAACTCAAAATCGTAATCCTTCAAAAATTCCAACCAACGTCTTTGCCTCATATTCAATTCCTTTTGGTCAAACAAATACCTCAAACACTTATGATCACTAAAGACTTCAAATCTAGAACCAAATAGATAATGTCTCCATATCTTGAGTCGCTTTCATTTTCTCTTGAATCATCTTAATCTTTTCCGTAGTTTGTTGAACCAATTCCGGTCCCAACACAACACTTTCTCCATCTTCATACCAACACAAAGGAGTATGACATCTTCTACCATACAAAGCTTCAAAAGGTGCCATCCCAATACTCGCATCATAGCTATTGTTGTAGGTGAACTCTATCAAAGGTAGATATTTATCCCAACTCCCTCCATCTTCCAAAACACAAGATCTTAACAAATCTTCAAGTGATTGAATAGTTCTTTCCGATTGTCCATCCGTTTGAGGATGATAAGCCGAACTCATTCTTAACTTAGTTCCCAAAGCCTCTTGCAAACTTTCCCAAAACCTCGAAGTAAACCTTGGATCTCGATCCGACACAATACTAGAGGGAATACCATGCAACCTTACAATTTGCTCAACATAAATCTCCGCCAACCTTGGTATTAAAGTTCCGGTCTTAAAAGCAATAAAATGCGCCGACTTCGTCAACCTATCAACAATCACCCAAATCGAATCATTCCCTTTGTAGTCCTCGGCAAACCACTTATAAAATCCATAGCAATACTATCCCACTTCCATTCCGGAATAAACATGGGTTGTAATAATCCGAATGGTCTTTGATGTTCAACCTTGGACTTCTGACAAGTCAAACAAGCATAAACAAACTCGGCAACTTCCTTTTTCATACTTGGCCACCAAAACAACTTCTTAAGATCTTGGTACATCTTAGTAGCTCCAGGATGAATACTCAAACCACTTCTATGTCCTTCCTCTAGAATCTTTCTCTTCAACTCGGGTATGTTAGGAACACAAACTCTTTCTCGAAATCTTATAACTCCATTCTCGTCAATTTTGAAATCGGTCTCTTTTCCTTGATCAATCGATGCTAGACGATTCACCAAATCCAAATCTCCCTTTTGACCATTCTTTACTTCATCAAGAAAATCATTTGTCAACTTCAACATTCCCAATTTCACACTTCTTGGAGTCGTTTCACAAACCAAACTCAAATCTCTAAACCCTTCAATTAAGGGTAAAATAGTGTTTACCCCCTGCAAAGTAGGCGACGTCTGGATTACCCCCCTGGAAAAAATTTCGTTTAGATTCCCTCCTTACAAAATTTGGTTTTCTAGATTCCTCCGTCAAACGCACACCGTGGCAGCTGACCGTGATAGAATCTCCACGTGTCAATGCCACGTAGGAAATTTTAAATTAAAAATAAAAAATTATTGCCACGTCATTTTATTCTTTTTTTAATAAAACCAAAAAAAAAAATTCTTCCTAAAATAAAAAACCATGAGAAATATATGTTATTAGAAACAAAATTGTATTCTCAAAGACATTGTCAACAGATAAACCCAAAGCTTAAAACAACCTTAGAACAACAAAAAAAGAATTAACAAAAATGGAATTGACTAAAAAGGAATTAACATATAAACCTCAAGTTTGTTTGTTGATTTTCTGTGATTTGGGGTTAACAATAACTACTACAAAATAGGAATTAACAAACCCAGATCTGTGTTCTTAAAAAAGGAAAAATATCAAAGAGAAAGTTTCTTGAAACAAAACCAAGAACAACATAAACGCAACAACAACATATAAACACAGAAAAATAGAAACGCAGAAACAACAACAATCAATGCAGCAACAACATAAACGCAGAAAAACAGAAATGTGGAAACAACAACAATAATTGATTTGTGATTATTCTTGAAAAAAATCCCAGAACAACAGAAACGCATAAACACGAACAGCAACAACATAGATCTGAAAAAGTAAAGAAGGTAGAAGAAGACAGATTTTCCATAGAGTGAGTGAGGTTTTTGAGAGTGAGGTTTTTGCATCTCTCTTCCGTGCAGCATCACTCTATCTTTCCCACTGTTTTCTAGATCTGGATTTTGTTTGTTTGTTGATTTCGAAAAAATAAATCAAATTAGAATGAAAAACATCTCCAATTTTGTTGAATTTGTTTTTGCTAACTCATATCCTTCATCAATTAATTTTCGATCTCTTGGCTTGGTTCCAAATTTGAAGGGGAAACTATTGTCTTCTGGACAGAAACAGAGTAATGTATTATGTTTCATTTTTAATTTAATTTCCTTTTCGACCTCTTGATCTTCAATGGATAGGACACATGCTTACTGTATAAACCACAAGTCATAGTTACCCAGGCTCATGCTTTTCCTTTGAACCTTCTGCTGAACTTTCTTTCACCTTTGTGATTCTAAAATTTTAATTCAGCGATTTCTATTTTCCATTTAATTGATTTCAATTTTCGTTTTCATTTCTAACGTCTTCCTACGTGGCAATTTAATAAACAAAAATAATTTAATCAATTTCAGTAGAAAAAAAAAATTTAAGTAAGTGACGTGGATATTTTTTTTTTAGTTGTTGAATTTCCTACGTGGCAGCTGACACGTGGAGATTCCTTCTGCCACGTGGAGATTCTGTCTCAGTCAGATGCCACGTAGTGAATTGGAGGGGGGAATCTAGAAAACCAAATTTTGTAAGGGGGGAATCTAAACGAAATTTTTTCCAGGGGGGTAATCCAAAAGTCGCCTACTTTGCAGGGGGGTAAACACTATTTTACCCTTCAATTAAATTCAACCATCTCATCATAAGTGAAGACATATGCAAGGACTTTCTACTCAAAGCATCGGCTACAACATTAGCCTTTCCCGGATGGTAACTTAACTCAAAATCGTAATCCTTCAAAAATTCCAACCAACGTCTTTGCCTCATATTCAATTCCTTTTGGTCAAACAAATACCTCAAACACTTATGATCACTAAAGACTTCAAATCTAGAACCAAATAGATAATGTCTCCATATCTTGAGTCGCTTTCATTTTCTCTTGAATCATCTTAATCTTTTCCGTAGTTTGTTGAACCAATTCCGGTCCCAACACAACACTTTCTCCATCTTCATACCAACACAAAGGAGTACGACATCTTCTACCATACAAAGCTTCAAAAGGTGCCATCCCAATACTCGCATCATAGCTATTGTTGTAGGTGAACTCTATCAAAGGTAGATATTTATCCCAACTCCCTCCATCTTCCAAAACACAAGATCTTAACAAATCTTCAAGTGATTGAATAGTTCTTTCCGATTGTCCATCCGTTTGAGGATGATAAGCCGAACTCATTCTTAACTTAGTTCCCAAAGCCTCTTGCAAACTTTCCCAAAACCTCGAAGTAAACCTTGGATCTCGATCCGACACAATACTAGAGGGAATACCATGCAACCTTACAATTTGCTCAACATAAATCTCCGCCAACCTTGGTATTAAAGTTCCGGTCTTAAAAGCAATAAAATGCGCCGACTTCGTCAACCTATCAACAATCACCCAAATCGAATCATTCCCTTTGTAGTCCTCGGCAAACCACTTATAAAATCCATAGCAATACTATCCCACTTCCATTCCGGAATAAACATGGGTTGTAATAATCCGAATGGTCTTTGATGTTCAACCTTGGACTTCTGACAAGTCAAACAAGCATAAACAAACTCGGCAACTTCCTTTTTCATACTTGGCCACCAAAACAACTTCTTAAGATCTTGGTACATCTTAGTAGCTCCAGGATGAATACTCAAACCACTTCTATGTCCTTCCTCTAGAATCTTTCTCTTCAACTCGGGTATGTTAGGAACACAAACTCTTTCTCGAAATCTTATAACTCCATTCTCGTCAATTTTGAAATCGGTCTCTTTTCCTTGATCAATCGATGCTAGACGATTCACCAAATCCAAATCTCCCTTTTGACCATTCTTTACTTCATCAAGAAAATCATTTGTCAACTTCAACATTCCCAATTTCACACTTCTTGGAGTCGTTTCACAAACCAAACTCAAATCTCTAAACCCTTCAATTAAGGGTAAAATAGTGTTTACCCCCTGCAAAGTAGGCGACGTCTGGATTACCCCCCTGGAAAAAATTTCGTTTAGATTCCCTCCTTACAAAATTTGGTTTTCTAGATTCCTCCCTCAAACGCACACCGTGGCAGCTGACCGTGATAGAATCTCCACGTGTCAATGCCACGTAGGAAATTTTAAATTAAAAATAAAAAATTATTGCCACGTCATTTTATTCGTTTTTTAATAAAACCAAAAAAAAAAATTCTTCCTAAAATAAAAAACCATGAGAAATATATGTTATTAGAAACAAAATTGTATTCTCAAAGACATTGTCAACAGATAAACCCAAAGCTTAAAACAACCTTAGAACAACAAAAAAAGAATTAACAAAAATGGAATTGACTAAAAAGGAATTAACATATAAACCTCAAGTTTGTTTGTTGATTTTCTGTGATTTGGGGTTAACAATAACTACTACAAAATAGGAATTAACAAACCCAGATCTGTGTTCTTAAAAAAGGAAAAATATCAAAGAGAAAGTTTCTTGAAACAAAACCAAGAACAACATAAACGCAACAACAACATATAAACACAGAAAAATAGAAACGCAGAAACAACAACAATCAATGCAGCAACAACATAAACGCAGAAAAACAGAAATGTGGAAACAACAACAATAATTGATTTGTGATTATTCTTGAAAAAAATCCCAGAACAACAGAAACGCATAAACACGAACAACAACAACATAGATCTGAAAAAGTAAAGAAGGTAGAAGAAGACAGATTTTCCATAGAGTGAGTGAGGTTTTTGAGAGTGAGGTTTTTGCATCTCTCTTCCGTGCAGCATCACTCTATCTTTCCCACTGTTTTCTAGATCTGGATTTTGTTTGTTTGTTGATTTCGAAAAAATAAATCAAATTAGAATGAAAAACATCTCCAATTTTGTTGAATTTGTTTTTGCTAACTCATATCCTTCATCAATTAATTTTCGATCTCTTGGCTTGGTTCCAAATTTGAAGGGGAAACTATTGTCTTCTGGACAGAAACAGAGTAATGTATTATGTTTCATTTTTAATTTAATTTCCTTTTCGACCTCTTGATCTTCAATGGATAGGACACATGCTTACTGTATAAACCACAAGTCATAGTTACCCAGGCTCATGCTTTTCCTTTGAACCTTCTGCTGAACTTTCTTTCACCTTTGTGATTCTAAAATTTTAATTCAGCGATTTCTATTTTCCATTTAATTGATTTCAATTTTCGTTTTCATTTCTAACGTCTTCCTACGTGGCAATTTAATAAACAAAAATAATTTAATCAATTTCAGTAGAAAAAAAAAATTTAAGTAAGTGACGTGGATATTTTTATTTTAGTTGTTGAATTTCCTACGTGGCAGCTGACACGTGGAGATTCCTTCTGCCACGTGGAGATTCTGTCTCAGTCAGATGCCACGTAGTGAATTGGAGGGGGGAATCTAGAAAACCAAATTTTGTAAGGGGGGAATCTAAACGAAATTTTTTCCAGGGGGGTAATCCAGAAGTCGCCTACTTTGCAGGGGGGTAAACACTATTTTACCCTTCAATTAAATCCAACCATCTCATCATAAGTGAAGACATATGCAAGGACTTTCTACTCAAAGCATCGGCTACAACATTAGCCTTTCCCGGATGGTAACTTAACTCAAAATCGTAATCCTTCAAAAATTCCAACCAACGTCTTTGCCTCATATTCAATTCCTTTTGGTCAAACAAATACCTCAAACACTTATGATCACTAAAGACTTCAAATCTAGAACCAAATAGATAATGTCTCCATATCTTGAGTCGCTTTCATTTTCTCTTGAATCATCTTAATCTTTTCCGTAGTTTGTTGAACCAATTCCGGTCCCAACACAACACTTTCTCCATCTTCATACCAACACAAAGGAGTACGACATCTTCTACCATACAAAGCTTCAAAAGGTGCCATCCCAATACTCGCATCATAGCTATTGTTGTAGGTGAACTCTATCAAAGGTAGATATTTATCCCAACTCCCTCCATCTTCCAAAACACAAGATCTTAACAAATCTTCAAGTGATTGAATAGTTCTTTCCGATTGTCCATCCGTTTGAGGATGATAAGCCGAACTCATTCTTAACTTAGTTCCCAAAGCCTCTTGCAAACTTTCCCAAAACCTCGAAGTAAACCTTGGATCTCGATCCGACACAATACTAGAGGGAATACCATGCAACCTTACAATTTGCTCAACATAAATCTCCGCCAACCTTGGTATTAAAGTTCCGGTCTTAAAAGCAATAAAATGCGCCGACTTCGTCAACCTATCAACAATCACCCAAATCGAATCATTCCCTTTGTAGTCCTCGGCAAACCACTTATAAAATCCATAGCAATACTATCCCACTTCCATTCCGGAATAAACATGGGTTGTAATAATCCGAATGGTCTTTGATGTTCAACCTTGGACTTCTGACAAGTCAAACAAGCATAAACAAACTCGGCAACTTCCTTTTTCATACTTGGCCACCAAAACAACTTCTTAAGATCTTGGTACATCTTAGTAGCTCCAGGATGAATACTCAAACCACTTCTATGTCCTTCCTCTAGAATCTTTCTCTTCAACTCGGGTATGTTAGGAACACAAACTCTTTCTCGAAATCTTATAACTCCATTCTCGTCAATTTTGAAATCGGTCTCTTTTCCTTGATCAATCGATGCTAGACGATTCACCAAATCCAAATCTCCCTTTTGACCATTCTTTACTTCATCAAGAAAATCATTTGTCAACTTCAACATTCCCAATTTCACACTTCTTGGAGTCGTTTCACAAACCAAACTCAAATCTCTAAACCCTTCAATTAAGGGTAAAATAGTGTTTACCCCCTGCAAAGTAGGCGACGTCTGGATTACCCCCCTGGAAAAAATTTCGTTTAGATTCCCTCCTTACAAAATTTGGTTTTCTAGATTCCTCCCTCAAACGCACACCGTGGCAGCTGACCGTGATAGAATCTCCACGTGTCAATGCCACGTAGGAAATTTTAAATTAAAAATAAAAAATTATTGCCACGTCATTTTATTCGTTTTTTAATAAAACCAAAAAAAAAAATTCTTCCTAAAATAAAAAACCATGAGAAATATATGTTATTAGAAACAAAATTGTATTCTCAAAGACATTGTCAACAGATAAACCCAAAGCTTAAAACAACCTTAGAACAACAAAAAAAGAATTAACAAAAATGGAATTGACTAAAAAGGAATTAACATATAAACCTCAAGTTTGTTTGTTGATTTTCTGTGATTTGGGGTTAACAATAACTACTACAAAATAGGAATTAACAAACCCAGATCTGTGTTCTTAAAAAAGGAAAAATATCAAAGAGAAAGTTTCTTGAAACAAAACCAAGAACAACATAAACGCAACAACAACATATAAACACAGAAAAATAGAAACGCAGAAACAACAACAATCAATGCAGCAACAACATAAACGCAGAAAAACAGAAATGTGGAAACAACAACAATAATTGATTTGTGATTATTCTTGAAAAAAATCCCAGAACAACAGAAACGCATAAACACGAACAACAACAACATAGATCTGAAAAAGTAAAGAAGGTAGAAGAAGACAGATTTTCCATAGAGTGAGTGAGGTTTTTGAGAGTGAGGTTTTTGCATCTCTCTTCCGTGCAGCATCACTCTATCTTTCCCACTGTTTTCTAGATCTGGATTTTGTTTGTTTGTTGATTTCGAAAAAATAAATCAAATTAGAATGAAAAACATCTCCAATTTTGTTGAATTTGTTTTTGCTAACTCATATCCTTCATCAATTAATTTTCGATCTCTTGGCTTGGTTCCAAATTTGAAGGGGAAACTATTGTCTTCTGGACAGAAACAGAGTAATGTATTATGTTTCATTTTTAATTTAATTTCCTTTTCGACCTCTTGATCTTCAATGGATAGGACACATGCTTACTGTATAAACCACAAGTCATAGTTACCCAGGCTCATGCTTTTCCTTTGAACCTTCTGCTGAACTTTCTTTCACCTTTGTGATTCTAAAATTTTAATTCAGCGATTTCTATTTTCCATTTAATTGATTTCAATTTTCGTTTTCATTTCTAACGTCTTCCTACGTGGCAATTTAATAAACAAAAATAATTTAATCAATTTCAGTAGAAAAAAAAAATTTAAGTAAGTGACGTGGATATTTTTATTTTAGTTGTTGAATTTCCTACGTGGCAGCTGACACGTGGAGATTCCTTCTGCCACGTGGAGATTCTGTCTCAGTCAGATGCCACGTAGTGAATTGGAGGGGGGAATCTAGAAAACCAAATTTTGTAAGGGGGGAATCTAAACGAAATTTTTTCCAGGGGGGTAATCCAGAAGTCGCCTACTTTGCAGGGGGGTAAACACTATTTTACCCTTCAATTAAATCCAACCATCTCATCATAAGTGAAGACATATGCAAGGACTTTCTACTCAAAGCATCGGCTACAACATTAGCCTTTCCCGGATGGTAACTTAACTCAAAATCGTAATCCTTCAAAAATTCCAACCAACGTCTTTGCCTCATATTCAATTCCTTTTGGTCAAACAAATACCTCAAACACTTATGATCACTAAAGACTTCAAATCTAGAACCAAATAGATAATGTCTCCATATCTTGAGTCGCTTTCATTTTCTCTTGAATCATCTTAATCTTTTCCGTAGTTTGTTGAACCAATTCCGGTCCCAACACAACACTTTCTCCATCTTCATACCAACACAAAGGAGTACGACATCTTCTACCATACAAAGCTTCAAAAGGTGCCATCCCAATACTCGCATCATAGCTATTGTTGTAGGTGAACTCTATCAAAGGTAGATATTTATCCCAACTCCCTCCATCTTCCAAAACACAAGATCTTAACAAATCTTCAAGTGATTGAATAGTTCTTTCCGATTGTCCATCCGTTTGAGGATGATAAGCCGAACTCATTCTTAACTTAGTTCCCAAAGCCTCTTGCAAACTTTCCCAAAACCTCGAAGTAAACCTTGGATCTCGATCCGACACAATACTAGAGGGAATACCATGCAACCTTACAATTTGCTCAACATAAATCTCCGCCAACCTTGGTATTAAAGTTCCGGTCTTAAAAGCAATAAAATGCGCCGACTTCGTCAACCTATCAACAATCACCCAAATCGAATCATTCCCTTTGTAGTCCTCGGCAAACCACTTATAAAATCCATAGCAATACTATCCCACTTCCATTCCGGAATAAACATGGGTTGTAATAATCCGAATGGTCTTTGATGTTCAACCTTGGACTTCTGACAAGTCAAACAAGCATAAACAAACTCGGCAACTTCCTTTTTCATACTTGGCCACCAAAACAACTTCTTAAGATCTTGGTACATCTTAGTAGCTCCAGGATGAATACTCAAACCACTTCTATGTCCTTCCTCTAGAATCTTTCTCTTCAACTCGGGTATGTTAGGAACACAAACTCTTTCTCGAAATCTTATAACTCCATTCTCGTCAATTTTGAAATCGGTCTCTTTTCCTTGATCAATCGATGCTAGACGATTCACCAAATCCAAATCTCCCTTTTGACCATTCTTTACTTCATCAAGAAAATCATTTGTCAACTTCAACATTCCCAATTTCACACTTCTTGGAGTCGTTTCACAAACCAAACTCAAATCTCTAAACCCTTCAATTAAGGGTAAAATAGTGTTTACCCCCTGCAAAGTAGGCGACGTCTGGATTACCCCCCTGGAAAAAATTTCGTTTAGATTCCCTCCTTACAAAATTTGGTTTTCTAGATTCCTCCCTCAAACGCACACCGTGGCAGCTGACCGTGATAGAATCTCCACGTGTCAATGCCACGTAGGAAATTTTAAATTAAAAATAAAAAATTATTGCCACGTCATTTTATTCTTTTTTTAATAAAACCAAAAAAAAAAATTCTTCCTAAAATAAAAAACCATGAGAAATATATGTTATTAGAAACAAAATTGTATTCTCAAAGACATTGTCAACAGATAAACCCAAAGCTTAAAACAACCTTAGAACAACAAAAAAAGAATTAACAAAAATGGAATTGACTAAAAAGGAATTAACATATAAACCTCAAGTTTGTTTGTTGATTTTCTGTGATTTGGGGTTAACAATAACTACTACAAAATAGGAATTAACAAACCCAGATCTGTGTTCTTAAAAAAGGAAAAATATCAAAGAGAAAGTTTCTTGAAACAAAACCAAGAACAACATAAACGCAACAACAACATATAAACACAGAAAAATAGAAACGCAGAAACAACAACAATCAATGCAGCAACAACATAAACGCAGAAAAACAGAAATGTGGAAACAACAACAATAATTGATTTGTGATTATTCTTGAAAAAAATCCCAGAACAACAGAAACGCATAAACACGAACAACAACAACATAGATCTGAAAAAGTAAAGAAGGTAGAAGAAGACAGATTTTCCATAGAGTGAGTGAGGTTTTTGAGAGTGAGGTTTTTGCATCTCTCTTCCGTGCAGCATCACTCTATCTTTCCCACTGTTTTCTAGATCTGGATTTTGTTTGTTTGTTGATTTCGAAAAAATAAATCAAATTAGAATGAAAAACATCTCCAATTTTGTTGAATTTGTTTTTGCTAACTCATATCCTTCATCAATTAATTTTCGATCTCTTGGCTTGGTTCCAAATTTGAAGGGGAAACTATTGTCTTCTGGACAGAAACAGAGTAATGTATTATGTTTCATTTTTAATTTAATTTCCTTTTCGACCTCTTGATCTTCAATGGATAGGACACATGCTTACTGTATAAACCACAAGTCATAGTTACCCAGGCTCATGCTTTTCCTTTGAACCTTCTGCTGAACTTTCTTTCACCTTTGTGATTCTAAAATTTTAATTCAGCGATTTCTATTTTCCATTTAATTGATTTCAATTTTCGTTTTCATTTCTAACGTCTTCCTACGTGGCAATTTAATAAACAAAAATAATTTAATCAATTTCAGTAGAAAAAAAAAATTTAAGTAAGTGACGTGGATATTTTTTTTTTAGTTGTTGAATTTCCTACGTGGCAGCTGACACGTGGAGATTCCTTCTGCCACGTGGAGATTCTGTCTCAGTCAGATGCCACGTAGTGAATTGGAGGGGGGAATCTAGAAAACCAAATTTTGTAAGGGGGGAATCTAAACGAAATTTTTTCCAGGGGGGTAATCCAGAAGTCGCCTACTTTGCAGGGGGTAAACATTATTTTACCCTTCAATTAAATCCAACCATCTCATCATAAGTGAAGACATATGCAAGGACTTTCTACTCAAAGCATCGGCTACAACATTAGCCTTTCCCGGATGGTAACTTAACTCAAAATCGTAATCCTTCAAAAATTCCAACCAACGTCTTTGCCTCATATTCAATTCCTTTTGGTCAAACAAATACCTCAAACACTTATGATCACTAAAGACTTCAAATCTAGAACCAAATAGATAATGTCTCCATATCTTGAGTCGCTTTCATTTTCTCTTGAATCATCTTAATCTTTTCCGTAGTTTGTTGAACCAATTCCGGTCCCAACACAACACTTTCTCCATCTTCATACCAACACAAAGGAGTACGACATCTTCTACCATACAAAGCTTCAAAAGGTGCCATCCCAATACTCGCATCATAGCTATTGTTGTAGGTGAACTCTATCAAAGGTAGATATTTATCCCAACTCCCTCCATCTTCCAAAACACAAGATCTTAACAAATCTTCAAGTGATTGAATAGTTCTTTCCGATTGTCCATCCGTTTGAGGATGATAAGCCGAACTCATTCTTAACTTAGTTCCCAAAGCCTCTTGCAAACTTTCCCAAAACCTCGAAGTAAACCTTGGATCTCGATCCGACACAATACTAGAGGGAATACCATGCAACCTTACAATTTGCTCAACATAAATCTCCGCCAACCTTGGTATTAAAGTTCCGGTCTTAAAAGCAATAAAATGCGCCGACTTCGTCAACCTATCAACAATCACCCAAATCGAATCATTCCCTTTGTAGTCCTCGGCAAACCACTTATAAAATCCATAGCAATACTATCCCACTTCCATTCCGGAATAAACATGGGTTGTAATAATCCGAATGGTCTTTGATGTTCAACCTTGGACTTCTGACAAGTCAAACAAGCATAAACAAACTCGGCAACTTCCTTTTTCATACTTGGCCACCAAAACAACTTCTTAAGATCTTGGTACATCTTAGTAGCTCCAGGATGAATACTCAAACCACTTCTATGTCCTTCCTCTAGAATCTTTCTCTTCAACTCGGGTATGTTAGGAACACAAACTCTTTCTCGAAATCTTATAACTCCATTCTCGTCAATTTTGAAATCGGTCTCTTTTCCTTGATCAATCGATGCTAGACGATTCACCAAATCCAAATCTCCCTTTTGCCCATTCTTTACTTCATCAAGAAAATCATTTGTCAACTTCAACATTCCCAATTTCACACTTCTTGGAGTCGTTTCACAAACCAAACTCAAATCTCTAAACCCTTCAATTAAGGGTAAAATAGTGTTTACCCCCTGCAAAGTAGGCGACGTCTGGATTACCCCCCTGGAAAAAATTTCGTTTAGATTCCCTCCTTACAAAATTTGGTTTTCTAGATTCCTCCCTCAAACGCACACCGTGGCAGCTGACCGTGATAGAATCTCCACGTGTCAATGCCACGTAGGAAATTTTAAATTAAAAATAAAAAATTATTGCCACGTCATTTTATTCGTTTTTTAATAAAACCAAAAAAAAAAATTCTTCCTAAAATAAAAAACCATGAGAAATATATGTTATTAGAAACAAAATTGTATTCTCAAAGACATTGTCAACAGATAAACCCAAAGCTTAAAACAACCTTAGAACAACAAAAAAAGAATTAACAAAAATGGAATTGACTAAAAAGGAATTAACATATAAACCTCAAGTTTGTTTGTTGATTTTCTGTGATTTGGGGTTAACAATAACTACTACAAAATAGGAATTAACAAACCCAGATCTGTGTTCTTAAAAAAGGAAAAATATCAAAGAGAAAGTTTCTTGAAACAAAACCAAGAACAACATAAACGCAACAACAACATATAAACACAGAAAAATAGAAACGCAGAAACAACAACAATCAATGCAGCAACAACATAAACGCAGAAAAACAGAAATGTGGAAACAACAACAATAATTGATTTGTGATTATTCTTGAAAAAAATCCCAGAACAACAGAAACGCATAAACACGAACAACAACAACATAGATCTGAAAAAGTAAAGAAGGTAGAAGAAGACAGATTTTCCATAGAGTGAGTGAGGTTTTTGAGAGTGAGGTTTTTGCATCTCTCTTCCGTGCAGCATCACTCTATCTTTCCCACTGTTTTCTAGATCTGGATTTTGTTTGTTTGTTGATTTCGAAAAAATAAATCAAATTAGAATGAAAAACATCTCCAATTTTGTTGAATTTGTTTTTGCTAACTCATATCCTTCATCAATTAATTTTCGATCTCTTGGCTTGGTTCCAAATTTGAAGGGGAAACTATTGTCTTCTGGACAGAAACAGAGTAATGTATTATGTTTCATTTTTAATTTAATTTCCTTTTCGACCTCTTGATCTTCAATGGATAGGACACATGCTTACTGTATAAACCACAAGTCATAGTTACCCAGGCTCATGCTTTTCCTTTGAACCTTCTGCTGAACTTTCTTTCACCTTTGTGATTCTAAAATTTTAATTCAGCGATTTCTATTTTCCATTTAATTGATTTCAATTTTCGTTTTCATTTCTAACGTCTTCCTACGTGGCAATTTAATAAACAAAAATAATTTAATCAATTTCAGTAAAAAAAAATTTAAGTAAGTGACGTGGATATTTTTTTTTTAGTTGTTGAATTTCCTACGTGGCAGCTGACACGTGGAGATTCCTTCTGCCACGTGGAGATTCTGTCTCAGTCAGATGCCACGTAGTGAATTGGAGGGGGGAATCTAGAAAACCAAATTTTGTAAGGGGGGAATCTAAACGAAATTTTTTCCAGGGGGGTAATCCAGAAGTCGCCTACTTTGCAGGGGGGTAAACATTATTTTACCCTTCAATTAA
The DNA here is from genome assembly GCA_030408175.1 of Trifolium repens. Classification (NCBI taxonomy): domain Eukaryota; kingdom Viridiplantae; phylum Streptophyta; class Magnoliopsida; order Fabales; family Fabaceae; genus Trifolium; species Trifolium repens. Next base: position 33,204,812 of record CP125838.1, on the reverse strand, counting down.
ATCCAACCATCTCATCATAAGTGAAGACATATGCAAGGACTTTCTACTCAAAGCATCGGCTACAACATTAGCCTTTCCCGGATGGTAACTTAACTCAAAATCGTAATCCTTCAAAAATTCCAACCAACGTCTTTGCCTCATATTCAATTCCTTTTGGTCAAACAAATACCTCAAACACTTATGATCACTAAAGACTTCAAATCTAGAACCAAATAGATAATGTCTCCATATCTTGAGTCGCTTTCATTTTCTCTTGAATCATCTTAATCTTTTCCGTAGTTTGTTGAACCAATTCCGGTCCCAACACAACACTTTCTCCATCTTCATACCAACACAAAGGAGTACGACATCTTCTACCATACAAAGCTTCAAAAGGTGCCATCCCAATACTCGCATCATAGCTATTGTTGTAGGTGAACTCTATCAAAGGTAGATATTTATCCCAACTCCCTCCATCTTCCAAAACACAAGATCTTAACAAATCTTCAAGTGATTGAATAGTTCTTTCCGATTGTCCATCCGTTTGAGGATGATAAGCCGAACTCATTCTTAACTTAGTTCCCAAAGCCTCTTGCAAACTTTCCCAAAACCTCGAAGTAAACCTTGGATCTCGATCCGACACAATACTAGAGGGAATACCATGCAACCTTACAATTTGCTCAACATAAATCTCCGCCAACCTTGGTATTAAAGTTCCGGTCTTAAAAGCAATAAAATGCGCCGACTTCGTCAACCTATCAACAATCACCCAAATCGAATCATTCCCTTTGTAGTCCTCGGCAAACCACTTATAAAATCCATAGCAATACTATCCCACTTCCATTCCGGAATAAACATGGGTTGTAATAATCCGAATGGTCTTTGATGTTCAACCTTGGACTTCTGACAAGTCAAACAAGCATAAACAAACTCGGCAACTTCCTTTTTCATACTTGGCCACCAAAACAACTTCTTAAGATCTTGGTACATCTTAGTAGCTCCAGGATGAATACTCAAACCACTTCTATGTCCTTCCTCTAGAATCTTTCTCTTCAACTCGGGTATGTTAGGAACACAAACTCTTTCTCGAAATCTTATAACTCCATTCTCGTCAATTTTGAAATCGGTCTCTTTTCCTTGATCAATCGATGCTAGACGATTCACCAAATCCAAATCTCCCTTTTGACCATTCTTTACTTCATCAAGAAAATCATTTGTCAACTTCAACATTCCCAATTTCACACTTCTTGGAGTCGTTTCACAAACCAAACTCAAATCTCTAAACCCTTCAATTAAGGGTAAAATAGTGTTTACCCCCTGCAAAGTAGGCGACGTCTGGATTACCCCCCTGGAAAAAATTTCGTTTAGATTCCCTCCTTACAAAATTTGGTTTTCTAGATTCCTCCCTCAAACGCACACCGTGGCAGCTGACCGTGATAGAATCTCCACGTGTCAATGCCACGTAGGAAATTTTAAATTAAAAATAAAAAATTATTGCCACGTCATTTTATTCGTTTTTTAATAAAACCAAAAAAAAAAATTCTTCCTAAAATAAAAAACCATGAGAAATATATGTTATTAGAAACAAAATTGTATTCTCAAAGACATTGTCAACATATAAACCCAAAGCTTAAAACAACCTTAGAACAACAAAAAAAGAATTAACAAAAATGGAATTGACTAAAAAGGAATTAACATATAAACCTCAAGTTTGTTTGTTGATTTTCTGTGATTTGGGGTTAACAATAACTACTACAAAATAGGAATTAACAAACCCAGATCTGTGTTCTTAAAAAAGGAAAAATATCAAAGAGAAAGTTTCTTGAAACAAAACCAAGAACAACATAAACGCAACAACAACATATAAACACAGAAAAATAGAAACGCAGAAACAACAACAATCAATGCAGCAACAACATAAACGCAGAAAAACAGAAATGTGGAAGCAACAACAATAATTGATTTATGATTATTCTTGAAAAAAATCCCAGAACAACAGAAACGCATAAACACGAACAACAACAACATAGATCTGAAAAAGTAAAGAAGGTAGAAGAAGACAGATTTTCCATAGAGTGAGTGAGGTTTTTGAGAGTGAGGTTTTTGCATCTCTCTTCCGTGCAGCATCACTCTATCTTTCCCACTGTTTTCTAGATCTGGATTTTGTTTGTTTGTTGATTTCGAAAAAATAAATCAAATTAGAATGAAAAACATCTCCAATTTTGTTGAATTTGTTTTTGCTAACTCATATCCTTCATCAATTAATTTTCGATCTCTTGGCTTGGTTCCAAATTTGAAGGGGAAACTATTGTCTTCTGGACAGAAACAGAGTAATGTATTATGTTTCATTTTTAATTTAATTTCCTTTTCGACCTCTTGATCTTCAATGGATAGGACACATGCTTACTGTATAAACCACAAGTCATAGTTACCCAGGCTCATGCTTTTCCTTTGAACCTTCTGCTGAACTTTCTTTCACCTTTGTGATTCTAAAATTTTAATTCAGCGATTTCTATTTTCCATTTAATTGATTTCAATTTTCGTTTTCATTTATAACGTCTTCCTACGTGGCAATTTAATAAACAAAAATAATTTAATCAATTTCAGTAGAAAAAAAAAATTTAAGTAAGTGACGTGGATATTTTTTTTTTAGTTGTTGAATTTCCTACGTGGCAGCTGACATGTGGAGATTCCTTCTGCCACGTGGAGATTCTGTCTCAGTCAGATGCCACGTAGTGAATTGGAGGGGGGAATCTAGAAAACCAAATTTTGTAAGGGAGGAATCTAAACGAAATTTTTTCCAGGGGGGTAATCCAGAAGTCGCCTACTTTGCAGGGGGGTAAACACTATTTTACCCTTCAATTAAATCCAACCATCTCATCATAAGTGAAGACATATGCAAGGACTTTCTACTCAAAGCATCGGCTACAACATTAGCCTTTCCCGGATGGTAACTTAACTCAAAATCGTAATCCTTCAAAAATTCCAACCAACGTCTTTGCCTCATATTCAATTCCTTTTGGTCAAACAAATACCTCAAACACTTATGATCACTAAAGACTTCAAATCTAGAACCAAATAGATAATGTCTCCATATCTTGAGTCGCTTTCATTTTCTCTTGAATCATCTTAATCTTTTCCGTAGTTTGTTGAACCAATTCCGGTCCCAACACAACACTTTCTCCATCTTCATACCAACACAAAGGAGTACGACATCTTCTACCATACAAAGCTTCAAAAGGTGCCATCCCAATACTCGCATCATAGCTATTGTTGTAGGTGAACTCTATCAAAGGTAGATATTTATCCCAACTCCCTCCATCTTCCAAAACACAAGATCTTAACAAATCTTCAAGTGATTGAATAGTTCTTTCCGATTGTCCATCCGTTTGAGGATGATAAGCCGAACTCATTCTTAACTTAGTTCCCAAAGCCTCTTGCAAACTTTCCCAAAACCTCGAAGTAAACCTTGGATCTCGATCCGACACAATATTAGAGGGAATAACATGCAACCTGACAATTTGCTCAACATAAATCTCCGCCAACCTTGGTATTAAAGTTCCGGTGTTAAGAGCAATAAAATGCGCCGACTTCGTCAACCTATCAACAATCACCCAAATCGAATCATTCCCTTTTGTAGTCCTCGGCAAACCACTTACAAAATCCATAGCAATACTATCCCACTTCCATTCCGGAATAAAAATGGGTTGTAATAATCCGGATGGTCTTTGATGTTCAACCTTGGACTTCTGACAAGTCAAACAAGCATAAACAAACTCGGCAACTTCCTTTTTCATACTTGGCCACCAAAACAACTTCTTAAGATCTTGGTACATCTTAGTAGCTCTAGGATGAATACTCAAACCACTTCTATGTCCTTCCTCTAGAATCTTTCTCTTCAACTTGGGTATGTTAGGAACACAAACTCTTTCTCGAAATCTTATAACTCCATTCTCGTCAATTTTGAAATCGGTCTCTTTTCCTTGATCAATCGATGCTAGACGATTCACCAAATCCAAATCTCCCTTTTGACCATTCTTTACTTCATCAAGAAAATCATTTGTCAACTTCAACATTCCCAATTTCACACTTCTTGGAGTCGTTTCACAAACCAAACTCAAATCTCTAAACCCTTCAATTAAATCCAACTCTGTCATCATAAGTGAAGACATATGCAAGGACTTTCTACTCAAAGCATCGGCTACAACATTAGCCTTTCCCGGATGGTAACTCAACTCAAAATCGTAATCCTTCAAAAATTCCAACCAACGTCTTTGCCTCATATTCAATTCCTTTTGGTCAAACAAATACCTCAAACTCTTATGATCACTAAAGACTTCAAATCTAGAACCAAATAGATAATGTCTCCATATCTTCAAGGTAAATACAACGGCCGCCAACTCAAGATCATGTGTTGGATAGTTCTTCTCATGTACTTTCAATTGTCTTGAAGTATAAGCAACCACTTGTCCATTTTGCATAAGAACACCACCCAATCCCATCAAAGATGCATCACAATACACAACAAACGGCTCATCCGGTTTCGGTAGAATCAAAATCGGTGCCGACGTCAACCGCTTCTTCAACTCTTGGAATCTTTTCTCACACAAACTATCCCAAACAAAAGGTTGATCTTTCCTAGTCAATCGGGTCAACGGTAAAGCCAACTTTGAAAAACCTTCAATAAACCTCCGATAGTAACCGGCCAATCCGAGAAAACTTCTAATCTCTAACACTGATTCTGGAGTTCCCCACTTCATCACCGCATCAACTTTGGAAGGATCCACCGCAATACCTCCACTAGATATCACGTGACCTAGAAAACTCACTTCTTTCAACCAAAACTCGCACTTAGACAACTTAGCATAAAGCTTCTTCTCTTGCAAGGTCTTCAACACTATTCTCAGATGTTCTGCATGTTCCTCCTTGGTCTTGGAATACACTAGGATATCATCAATGAAAACCACTACGAACTTATCCAAATATGAATGGAAAATCCGATTCATGTACTCCATGAACACTCCCGGTGCATTAGTTACTCCAAAAGGCATGACTGAATACTCGTAGTGACCATATCTTGTCCTAAAAGCAGTCTTCGGAATGTCTTCCGCCTTAACTCGAATTTGATGATATCCGGACCTCAAATCAATCTTGCTAAACACACAAGCACCCACTAACTGATCCATTAAATCATCAATCCTTGGCAACGGATACTTGTTCTTGATTGTCACTTGGTTCAAACGACGATAATCAATACACAACCTCATACTTCCGTCCTTCTTCTTCACCAAAAGCACAGGTGCTCCCCACGGCGATACACTAGGACGAATAAACTTCTTCTCTAGTAGCTCTTCTAGTTGCTTCTTCAATTCACTTAACTCAGTTGCTGACATCCTATAAGGTGCCATAGATATTGGACTTGTACCAGGTACCAAATCAATAGTAAACTCCACTTCTCTTTCTGGAGGCATATCTGACACATCCTCCGGAAACACATCGGGAAATTCTTGCACAACCGGTAGTTCCTTAATTCCAACTTCATTCTCAATCTTCAAAGATGCAAACATAACAAACAATTCACTATGCTCCAATAAGGATTCTCTTACTTCTTTCCCACTCATCAACTTAGACTTTTCCTCCAACTTCGGAAATGTAATCACTTTCTCACAACAGTTAATGTGGACTCTGTTAAAGATTAACCAGTTCATTCCAAAAATCACATCTATACCGCTAAGTGGAATACACACTAGATCCATATCAAAAGATTTACCAAACACGGTCACAGGGCATTTACGACAAACAAGTTGAGTAGTTACAGAACCACTAGCAGGAGTTTCTATTTCCATACAACCAAGCATTTCAGACACAGGAATATTAAGACGCTTCATGCATTCAAAAGATATAAAAGAATGTGTTGCTCCGGTATCAACAATCGCAATTAAAGGAGTGTCATAGATGAAACACGTACCTCTAATGAGATTGTCCACTTGTTCCGCTCCATCTCCACTTAAAGCAAACACCTTTCCGGTCGCTTTCTTTGGCTTCTTACATTCCGGACTCTTGTGACCTTCTTCACCACAATTGAAACAAGAAATCTTCTTCTTACATGCATCGGCCTTGTGTCCAAACTCTCCACACTTGAAACACTTCTCTCCCTTTGGGCATTCATGAGAATGATGACCCAAAACACCCCACTTGTAGCACTTGTCATTAGCACTTTTTCCTTTTCCTCCACTACCTCCAAACTTGCCCTTATTCTTCTTGTCATAAGGCTTACCACGATCTTGGTTCTTCCCTTTTCTATCATGCACTTCCTTGTAGTAGCTTGCCTTAGCTTTCATATCCAAGTCACAAATGTTGCTTTTGTTCACCAAGTTAGCAAAGTTCCTTATCTCTAAAATGCCAACCAATTGCTTAAGATCGGGACGCAAACCACTTTCGAACTTCACACACTTATCCCCTGCCGCCTCTACGGTGTTGTAGTGTGGGCAAAAACGGCATAAGTCCTCAAACTTGGTTGCATACTCCGCAACCGATAGATTTCCTTGCTTGAGCTCCATGAATTCCACTACCTTTCGGTTTCTCATGTCCGTCGGAAAGTACTTAGTCAAGAACTCCCTCTTAAAGATATCCCAAGTAATGATAGCTCCTCCTTGGCCCAACCTTTGACATGTATTCCTCCACCAATAGCTCGTATCCTCATGCAACATATAGCTCCCCAAAGTCACTTTTTGAACTTCCGAACACCTCATTGCTCCGAAAATTCTTTCCATAGCTTCTAACCATTTTTGAGCTCCTTCGGGATCATGACATCCCTTGAATTCCTTTGTATTGTTCTTAAGGAATCTTTCCAACCTCATTTCATCTTCATTACCCATACGGTTCTCTTGTGCAACCCTTTCGGCCATCCTAGCTACCGCTTCTTGTGTTAAAGCATTAGCCATAAAGGTTATCGCATCCGCCATAGCTCTTTGCGCCATCACCTAGACAACCAACCAAAAGAAATCCAACCTTACGTTAGACTAAGGGTACTAAAAGTGTTCACTATACTCAAGCACCTATTGGTATACTAACCTACTTGATCCGATATAGACCAACCAGGCTCTGATACCAAAATGTAACGCTCCTAATCGATTCGCATGCAATAATTAATTTAAATCATTCAACATACAAATCATCAAGAACATTACTTAACACAAAGTAACTATTAGCATGCATTTAATTCACTTAAGCCAACGGAAGCATCAAAACTACTATACTAAATAAGTTATAGCAATTAAACCCAAGCATGCAAGTTATAAGTCATATTACAACTCCAACTAGGTACTTCCACAATGAAGACCCATCATACAATCCAAAATAATCCAACAAGTAATTAAAGATAAGATAATAGAAGTAGCAAGGTCATATATAGAATCTTAAACAAACGAAGAACCGAACACTAGCCTAAACAAGGTTACAAGTATCAGAGCATATCCTAGACTTCTAAACTTCTAGGATCCTCCTATCCTTCACCTTACCAAGCTATGCTAGTCCTCACGAGCTAAACTCCAAAGCAACGGGATCACTCCTCAAGTGGAGAATCAGGACCCAAACCATTACACATACACAAAAATAGAGAGTTAGCTACGATTCAAGGCTATAATAATAAGCATAGTATATACTTATATTATATAAACAAATATAATAACTAAATCCATGCATATACCACATTGTATTAGCAATCTTCAACATCATAGCAATATCATACTCATTAACAAGAATTAGATCATCTAATCAAATCCACAACATCCAAACATTCATAGAATCACATTGGAATGCAATCACAATTACCAACTACCAATTATCAATTAGATCACATATTTCCCTAATGCAAACTAGTGCAATCACACAACATATGTCACCCTAGACATATCTAATGCATGTGGTACCATCGTCTTTATTAGAGTATCTCACCTCTAATATCCGTCTTTATCAAATATTATCATTTGATATCCTCTTTATTAGAATCCACATGATCCTAATATCCGACTCAAGAATGAATGCATGAATGTACACATACCAATTAGTGATGATAATACTATATTCTACTCATGAATAATAGGCCACTCATTCCTATTATTCCTTCTTTAAGTTATTATTAACTTATCTCAACACATCATCATATCATCATTAAGGTATACATCCGAGCATTACATAATAACACATGTTATCTTAGCTAATCATAGCTCAATCTCAATCAACAATGTTCATATAAACATGTTATCATCATACCAACTCAAGTCTAAATCAATCCATACATATAACATATTATAAGACCAAATCTAGACATGTTATACACTCATAAATCATCATACAACATGAAGAACATTCTAAAAAACAGGTCAGGGTTGCTGAGCGACTACCAGCGATGGAACAAGCGAGAAGAGGCAGACTGGTCATCGCTCGAAGCGAGACCTGGCGACGGCTGGTCGCTGCCCCTCGCTACTGCTCGCTAAGCAAGCATTCATAAATTTCTGGGTTCATGAAGAACATGAATCCTCGCTCCAGCGACCAACTGGTGACTGAGCGAGCAAACCCAGAATTTTATGCTCTGCTCTCAGGTTCACATAAAAATCACGAATTTCATGTTATAAACTCTTAAAGCTATCACATTTAAGCATACATATCATATATAGACTTAGAAGTACAAGTTCTAACATCATCAAACATCATTTCAAGTAGAAAGTAGAGATTTTTCCTTATTTTGCTTAAAACCCATTTTCAAACATCAACAACAACAATTCTCATATGACACACGGAATTGATGATTGAAATAGAAGATATAATCATGTAATAACATACTAACATCATTCAATAACACAAAAAATCATTAAATCACATTCCCTTCCCCACCAAAAGAGATGAGAGGGTTTGGGTGTGGAGAATAGTCATCTCCCCCCTCTTTGATCATCTCACATGAATTATAAACTACTCTCTAACCTTAGAATTGATGAAATTCTGATTCTTCTCCTTCTCTTGAGCTTTCTCTATTCTTCCCCTCTACTTCCTTTTCTTCAAAGTTTTCTCTTTCTACCTCTTTTCTATTTTCTTAAGTTATGAGTGTTATCTCTCTATTCTCATAACCCTATCTAAACCTAGCTTAATTAAAGACCATAATGTCCCTCTTATTAACTTAGGCCCAATAACACTCAAGCCCAACTTGAAACACCCCGTTTTTCAAAGGCCCAAAAGTAGGCACTTTTTTTTTTTTTTTTTTTTTAAAACACGAGACAGAGTGCGCGGAAAATATTTTACAAGAGCCGCCATTATTCATACAACAGAACTAAAGCATATAATAGTACGACCAACAAGGTGACTGAAATAGTACTATATGCATCAATAGTGCTTCTCATAAGCAAAGTGTGTACCTGATTAGTTACATATCCAAAACATAACATCTAGTTCACGACAAATATACAAGGTAGTCGTGACTAGGGAAATACTACAGCCAATACCAAAAGAGGCTCATCCAAAGTGTAAGAGTATAGAGTATAAAGTACAGTCATCCAGAAACGTTAGAACCTACTACAAATCATGCTACCAGTCACCGACCAACGCGGCCTGTCCAAAAGAATACTACTCTATAGTCAGCAGTCCTAGTCCTATCATGCACATCGCCATCAGGAGTCGTCCGTATCACTCGATATCAGTACCAAGCTCACGGTAGGGGTGGGAGATACCAAGTGAGGTACTCCGGGTCCTCCAATGGACCCATCCCCTGCAGCAGCCGCTGCCTCCGGAAAATCATCTTCCGGCTCCCCTAAGAAGTCGGGTAAAGCCCCATCACCCCAACTGCCCAAAGAATAAGAAGTATCTGGTCCATCCGTGGAGGTCTCTCCAACGACCGATCCACCACCCTCTGGTGTGTCCGGCGCCCCTGGCTTGGGTCCCACAGGAACCGTCCAAAGTGCACTGAGCAGTACCGGTAGAGGTATGGAGAAAGGTGGAGTCTGCCATATCAGACACTGGTGAATCTGTAGGGTACCACGATATGTAGTGATCCTAACGCGCCCATGGTAACTAGCCGTACCGGAAGCTGGGTCGAGGCTCCAGGCAGGCAACAGCAGGCGATCAAGAAAGTCCCACATCGTCACCGTCTCCCTCACGAGCATCGGTAACAAATGGTGATCTATCGTCTGGGTGGGAGGAGCCCGCGAAATAAACATTGCAAGGGTCACCACACATAACACAACAGCAAATAGCATGTATATATAAAAGCGAATCAACACTTAGCAGTTCATGTACTTGCACACAGTATTGAAATGCACACCAGCCTATCAATGCAGACTCTAAATGATTGTGATCACCCTACCCGGGTCTTTTTCACATGCATGAATTCCGGAATTTTACCTCTCCGCAGAGAGTCGTAGGTCCAACCCCTACTAATATCAATACAATCCCGAAGGATTAGAGTGGATCCATTCCCGATAATCACACTCCGTGGTCCATTCCCGATAACCACATATTGGACTCAATAAATCCCGAAGGATTAAGGTGGATCCATTCCCGATAATCACACCCCGTGGTCCGTTCCCGATAACCACTTACAATGAATGCATGAGCATACGATTCCCCATATATGCTAATGCAACAAATACATACCTCTCAAGCGTATGTAAACCAATCATAATATGTACATATATTTTCAAAATCATATGCACACCAATCACATATTCATACATATATTCTCAAACATATGTAAACCACACATGCGATACAAAACATCTTCTCATCACGAGAATACATAATATAATCATGCCAAACATTCACACAATCCAGAACCAAGCATACACATATATGACGGAAAAATAAAGGTGCCCTTACCTCAGCAAGCTTTCCTTAATCTCTTTCTCGTCTAAACTATTATACGCGCTACCTAAAAGTTAAGCAGCGTACAATCAGTAAAAATACTCCTCGATTATCCTATCGAAACGAAACTTGCTCTCAAAGTTCCAGAGGGGTCTAAAGTACTTTCTAAAGCTATCCCAAAATGATTTCAGATTATTCTCATAGTGTTTAAAAATTCACGAAGTTAATTGTACTATTTTTATAACACGAAAATCATTTTGTTTTCAAATCATAAACTAAAACCATTTTGGATTTTCCACTTCAAGGACTTGTTTCACACACAACAAAACCATTTGAAACACAACTAAAACTTTTCAAAAATATTTTTTTTTTTAAAAAATTGAAGTTTTCTTGCGTTACAAGTTACACATTTTTTTTCTTCCTAACAACCTTTCCTATACTCATTTTACACATACACAATTTTCACACAATTGTGGAGTTAGAAAATTTTTTGGAATTTCTCCCTATACCACTAAAAAGGCCACGGCCAAAATTTTAGAAAACACCCTCCCACACAAAATTTTTTCACTTCTAAATGCATGGTAATATCCCATAATACCTAACTAGCACTTATCAAAACGATTTAGAAATTATAGAGTCGAATCGCAAATTTCGAGAAATCTCAAATAAGGTTTTTCTTAAGGCAAGTGATCATTTTCTTTTCAAAACATCCCATAACCAATCAAACAATTAAACAATGATCATGGGAAGCTATTTGCCTCTAAACAATTTTCGAAATTCGATTCCTCGAACCCTATATGGGTGCCACGGCCATTTGAGGCAAAAAGGGCAACCCTACACATTTTTTCATTTGAAACCCTAGCCCACATTCATTAGTTTGTAACGATATTCGATCGTGTACCCGACTCCTTTTGAGACTCGAAATAAATTTTTCTAAATTATGTTCTTCGAGTCGCTCAAGAACACGAGAATAATTTTTTTCTTATTTTTCAAAACAAATTTCATAATCACCAATCCATTTTGTCACAAAGCTTAAAACTAACTTCAAAAACCAAAATCATACAACACAATCATAGATATGATCATTTTAAGAAATTTTCTTCAAACCCTTACCAACAAAATTGTGAAATTTGAAATCACCATGAGAATCACTTACATGCTTCACTAATGTATCCTACATAACACTCTTAAACACTACTATGAACTCACAATTCCATTTTGACATGTTCTAAGTTTTTCTTCTCAAGAACACAAGATAAGTTATCTTAGAATCTAAGAGTTTTCATGAGAAATGATGAAAGGAGGAGGTCTAGTTACCTCAAGATGAAGAAGATGGTCAAAGAGCTTGATGATCCTAGCACAATCCAAGCAAGTTCTTGAGAGGAAGAGAAATTTTTTGAAGTTGATGAGAGTGAGAGAGTGAGGGTTGGCCGAGAATGAGGGAGGAAGGGAGTATATAATTTCAATTTTTGACTTTTGATCTAATGCATCAAAACCATCTTAGATAGGAAGCTCTTGATCAACCACAACCCTTTGATTGAATAGTGCAAAGTGTCCTTTTTGAACCCTAGCCATTGGATCAAAAAGGGTAATCATTACCTTTTTGAAAATATCTAAGATATTTCTCTTGCGCTCGCAGACGAGTCGTACTCCGTCGACGGTCTAACTTGCGAAAAATAGAAAACTTACGAGGTGATTGTTCGTCGTAAAACATTTCCAAAAATTATCGCTAAACTTTATTGCCGACTGAAATTTTGGTCTTAAACTCCCAAAAATATTCTGACTCCAGATTCTAACTCGTACAGATATATAAATTCTGTGGTTAAATTTCGACGGAAGACAGAGACCGTAAAATTTTCAACAGCGGATACCATTTTCTACTCGTTTTTCCAATAAACGGAGAAAGTCGAAACTCAAAATTCTGAAAGCACAGGAATGTTCAGATTGATAAATAAAGACTACGGGCCAAAAGTCTGGGTTTTATTTATGCATAAGAAAAAAGCAGTCTCCATCTCAGCAACGACGCTGTTATTACAACGATACTTATGAAATTAACTTACAGAAACCCTAAAAACTCTTAGCCACTACTTACGCTTATAACTTGCGTACGATACAGTAGAATTATGGGTCTTACACAACTCCTCTTATCATAACTCTAATAAAACTTATCGTACTCAAAACTCTACACTTTCCCAAAATAGCCACAATTCTTAATTAATTACTAACTCACAATAAAATACTATAAAAAGGCTAATTAACTCTAATTAAAAATAAAATAAATAAATACAGGTGTTACACTTACTGTCCTCTTTCTCAATATAAGCCTGCATGACACAACATTGGATTAAAATTCTACAACTACAATAATTTTCTTATCACTGCATAAAGAATATTCCACTATACAATACAAAACAGCACCAACATGTTATGCTTAAAAGTATGTTAAATATACTACTAGGTTTAGATTTAGATTTTATAAACTGTAGTCCATAGCAATCATTTAGATTTTATACTACTAGGTTTCGTTGGCTGAAAATTATACACAGGAGAAAAAATTCATGAAGCTAGATACTATAGGAATCAAATCTCTACTAGGTTTCCATTTTTTAACATTAAGCACAAGATAGCTTCTCATCATATACTTTAGTTTACTTGTGATTATCTAAACATATTCCATATTCACAAAGCACAAGTTCATAATCTATAGTGTTAATGAAAGCTAAATAGCTAACCTCAATACTCACCATGTTAAAGCATAGAAAAAACGATTTCTAATCTTCAAAATGGTAACCCGAAGGACTTTCCACCAATTCAGCTGTATTAATAAGTAAATTGAAGTTAATATAAGATACACATTGTTGGTAACCTTACCAGAAAAAAAAAATCTAAATGAAAGTAATCAGCTGTACTAATAAGTAAAAAAATAAGTAACATTCTAGCTTAACAAAATATATATTCAGCATACCAGAAAATGAAAGTAAATATATATTCTAGCTGTACTAATAAGTAAAAAAAATAAGTAACATTCTAGCTTAACAAAATATATATTCAGCTGTACTAATAAGTAAATTGATGAATAATATTCAACTTTGAACCATCAATATAGCTTACAATATTCTAGCTTAATAATATTCAACTTTGAACCATCAATATTCAGCTACTGTCGTTGTATTTGAAGATTTTGCCATCAATATATATTCAACTTTGAACCATCAATATAACTTAAAACTTTTAAACAAATATAGTGTATAATCTTAAAACTTAAAATACCTTCATCGTCAGACTCCATTTCATTCAACACAGTAGCAAAATCTTCTGCAACTCTAGAAGTTCCTATAAATATATATCACATGTAGAATAACAAAGAGTAATTAATCGACATACTATAGGAATGATAGGATAGATATGTATAATATCAATTATAACAAAGACAAAGTAATAACATGATCAATTCATGCCACATTATAATATTGAATTAATAATAGTTTAAAATTTTACCATTCTCAGCAGCCCAAAGCCAACTCCTAGCACACATCAAAGCCTCTACAGTAGTCCAATTGAGTCGGCTACGATGATGACTCAATATTTGACCACTTGTACTGAAGGCCGATTCAGAAGCTACTGTAGATATAGGAATAGCTAACACATCTCTTGCAATTGCTTGAAGTGTGGGATACACAACTCCATTTACCTTCCACCAATTCAAAATGTCAAATTCTGGAGTGTTTTTTATAACTGCCTCCCTCAAATAATGATCCAACTCATACTTAGCACTTGAACTTGAGTTTACTGCAATCGCCTCAACATACGCATCAAATTCAGCATCGTCATTAGCAACAATAGTTGCACCACTGGATGATGGAGTGGTAGGTTGTGATTCTCTAAGTTTAATCCGCTGATAATCATCTAGCAAATCATAACACAAATCTTTGATTCTATTAACTTGTTCATCCGAGTCTTGGCCATACAACTTAGGAAACCAAAAATGAAGTACAACCATCTTCTTCCTAGGATCCAAAACTGCAGCAACTCCCATCATATCATGAACACCACTCCAATAATGTTGAAAATTTTCCATCATTTTTGTAGCCATCATCTCAATAATTGATTTGGAGGACTTCTTCCATTCCTCTATTGCCAACTTAATCCTACAAATCTTAGGAAAGTACAAGTTGGATGTTGGATATTTTGTACCAGAAATCAACTCAGTTACTTCATTAAACAATTTCAAGAACCCACAAACATCCTTAGCAAATTGCCACTGTGAATTAGTTGGCAAACAAGTGTATAAAGACTCACGTTGCTTCAACCTAATAAATACATCCTTGTACTCTATGGCAATCTCAAGCATCTTATAAGTGCTATTCCATCTTGTTGGACAATCTAGAGCTAACTTTCTAGTGCAAGCAACTCTTAATTGTCTAGCGGTATCTTCAAATTTTTCATACCTTTTAGCTGTAGCAACCCAAAATCCTACACTATCTCGAATTTTTTCTACTCCATCCTTAAGCACTTGTAGCCCCTCCTGAACAATTAAATTTAGGATATGCGCACAACAGCGCATATGTAACAAAGACCCATCCCTTATCAAATTTTCTAATGGCAACTTATCTTTAATTTTCCTAATCATGGAGTCATTTGTGCTACAATAATCTAAAGTAACAGTACAAAGTTTTGAATCAATGTTCCAGTCCATTAAACAATCAACAAGTGCTTCACCAAGCCTTTCACTAGTGTGAGGGGCTGGAACATAAATGAACCTAACATTAAGAACACAAAAAATAAAGACACAAATAAGTTATAAAAAATAAAATTTGTAAAAATCCAATTAATTTATCAACAATATAGTAAAATCTTTTTGTTACCTCAAGATTCGACTTTGTAAAGTCCACGAGCCATCAATATAGTGAGCTGTAACCGCCATATACCCTTTTTTTTGGTTGCTTGCAGTCCACATATCTGTGGTGATCGCCACGCTTCCTTCATGGCTATCTAACATCTTCATAGCACATGTTTTCTCAAAATCATAAACCTTCAATACTTCCTTCTTGATTGTGTTTCGACTAGGAACTTTAAATAAGGGTTGGAGAGCAACAAAGACTCTTCTTAGACCAACGTGATCCACAATTGATAGTGGATAATCATGCATAATAATAGCTTCAGCGATCAACTTCTTCACATTTTCTGGATTATAAGATCCAATTCCCAACTCTTCCTTTCCTTCAAAGATAGTAGGCATGATGAATTGTTGTCCTTTGTCATGGTTTCTATTCTTGATCTTTTATTGCACACAAATACCTAGATGTCCTTTCAAGTGATTTGTTCCATTCTTTGAAGTGGCACTAAGTCGTTTGTTACACCACTTGCATTCAGCCTTATCTGCCCCATTCACTTTCATCTTTGTAAATTCATTCCACACATCACTTCTTAGCCTCTGTGATGCAGGTTCTATGCTTGTATCAATTGTTTCTTGTTGCCGAGCATTAGGTGTCGGACTCGGATTAGAAGGACTCGGATTAGAAGATACCTCCGGGGTTGTGTTCACTTGAGTTGGTTGACATGAACTTTCTTGTGTAGGATTAGACGTTCCTTCCGGGGTGGTGTTCACTTGATCCATTTGACCTATTAAAAACAAGCAAAAATAAATTTAGAAATTATGAAAGCATGTAGTTATAAACAAGCAAATCAGAATAAAAAATGTTAAAAATTTAAGTATAAGTGGAATAAACATCTAAAAAATGAACAAACACACTCATTATTTCATCACTGTGTTTGTGTCTTGAATCAATAATCTCTCCACTTTCATATTCACAAACAGCCATGAGAAAATCTTTGCATTTGCAAATATCAACTTCAGCAAATTAAAAATTAAAGAATTAACTTCATCTATAAAAAATCAACTTCAACAATAAAAATTAAAAATCAACTTCAGCCAAATTAGAGAATTAACTTCATCAATATTAACTTTAGCAATAAAAAATCAGAATAAAAAATCAACAATAAAGCAACTTCATCAAAATCAAAATTAAATAAAAAATAAATAATCACAACAAGATTAGGTAACAAAATTAAAAGCAATCAGATTAGGTAAAAAATTAAACTTCAACATATTAGGTAATAAAATGAAAAAATCAAATTAGGAAACAAATTGAAAAGTTAACAAAAATCAGATTAGGTAACAAATTAGAATAGAAAAGATAGAAGAATCTATTGTAATACCTGGTAGTCAGTGAAGGAGGTGGAGAAGTGAGAAGCGGCCGCCGTAAGTGAAGGAGGTGGAGGAGTGAGAAGCGGCCGCCGTCAGTAAAGGAGGCGGATGAGTGAAAGAGATCGACGGACGACGGAGGAGGAGTGAACCGTGCGTGAATTGAAAGTGGAATGGAAGAGACGCGTGCGTGACAGCGTGAGTTGTAACGCCCCGAACCCGAGACTAATAATAATTTAATTTTCAATATGATTTTTTGAAAAATCCTTTTAAGAGACATCACGCAGCGGATAAAATAACTATAGAATTGGACACAATATTGAAATTATTTGAAAATTGTTATAAAGATGAAACATAGCAACTTCCTTACAAATAAAATACATTAGCTTTTAAAAATAAAGTAGGAAAATATCCTAGACTCTAAGACTTCTTCTCAAGTGTCACAATCAGAGCGGGCTTCCTTTGACTCGAACTCGAAACTCGACAACCTGTAGATACTACGATTTTACAATCGCAGGGCCAAGCCAGACAAGACAAAAAGCAAGGGGTGAGAATACATTCACACAAGCATCGGTGTATTAACACATAAGAATAGGGAAAAACATAAACACAAAAATATCATCCTGTGGGACGATCAAACATATAAACTAACTCATAAATGTAACCACTATCACAACATTATTTACAACTTCATTAGTATTTAATATTACTACTTCATCGCTACATCGTAGCTAACTACAACATTGCTTCATCGTCGCCGTTATGGCTATATTATTACTTCATCGTCGCCATTAAGGCTATTACTTCATCGTCGCCATTATGGCTATTACTTCATCGTCGCCATTATGGCTATTACTTCATCGTCGCCATTATGGCTATTACTTCATCATCGCCATTATGGCTATATATTATTACTACTCATCGCCATAACTGGCTATATTATTTTTACTCCTTCATTGCCATATTTGGCTACAGTATTACTCCTTCATTGCCATATTTGGCTACAATATTAAATCAACGTCATTAAGTAACACAACTACAATATTTAGTTCTTAAATAAACTCAACATCAAATAGACTCGACACCAATTAAACCAACACCAATTAAGTCAAACCAGTTAATTCGACACCAATCAAACTCAACACCAACTAAAATATTTTCCCAAAATACTAATATATTTTAAAATAACGGGATTATATTGATTTATACTCAAAGGATAATTGATTAATTCATAACCCAATAAAGAACCGATTGGCAGTCAGCAAATTGATTTTTAAATATACTTATTCATATCCAAAATATTATGCACTTAATGGGTTCCACAAGTCATATTATATACAACCCTATAGAAGGCACAAACAGGCACAACAGAGACCAACGCATCACTTATTTCCATTAGAACATGTGTACAAGATTTAGTTTATGACTGCTATAAGCTCAAGTAATACTTTAACAAAACTTTATCATGATCAGCCAAGACAATAATAAAAAAATAATTATGATTCATCCGTAAAAAGAATAGAACAAGGTCTTTAGCAATTGCACATGACTTATATGCGAAACACGTGAAATCACAGACCAAAACTCAATTACGATACAGGATACTAACACATAATTATTCTTTTATTTACCACTTTTAAAACAAGTTTTAGTCATTCAAAAACAAAGAGGAATCATCAATTGGAATAAATTTTAATTTAAAAGATTCATGACAGAAATAAAACATCAACAAGAAAAGAAAACGAAAAGGGAAAAGGGGAGGAGGGCAAGGTCCCCTCGACTACTCTTATGGTTAAGACTACCCCTATGCATGAACAATCTCCCCCCTTACCTCGATTATGTAGAAATTCTCTAATGCTTCATTGTTGGTTTTCCCTCGTGCTATGCCCTAGCTCTCCAAGATCTCCCCATGTTTCTATCATTGTGTCGGCTTTGCTCTCCTGATTTCTTTTCTCTTTAATCTATTTATAGGCAACTAAACTAGGTTTCTTTTCCTAGAAGAAAAGATATTCTCATCAAATTTGTTTCCATAATATCTATTCCTAAAATCTCTCATCTTATTTTTCATAAAAATCTAATCTTTTATTTTCATAAAATATTCCTAAAATATATCTCTAAATTATATCTCTAAAATATATCTTAATTAATTCTATTTTTCAAATAATTCTCTTGTTCTCACTAAATTAAATAAATTCTAACTTATCAAATAATTTACTTAGCACATAAACACCTAAATAAACCATATTCTAAATAAATAACTATTTCTAAATTTTGGGGTGTTACATGAGTGAAGCGTATCTGATTCTAAAGTGAAGGAGGAATGGATGAAACCCTAATTTCACACTTTATATATAACAAGGGGTACTTATGTAATTTTACTTATAAGCGGGTGTGATTTCGGGTGCGGGTTTCAGTGATCCCAAACCAGCGCCCGAAATATCGGGTGCACCCGAACCCGAACCCAAACCCAGTCAACTTGGGTTTTCGCCCGTTGACTCGGGTGCGGGTGCGGGTGGGGCCCGCGGGTGTGGGTCTGTCTGCCATCCCTATAGGGAGTTCCCAGATTTCCTTCGTCCTCGCATAGTAGTCCGACACATCTCCCTCCCAATTTCCATACTGAATATTCAGAATTATATTTCCCCAATCCTTAATCAAACTCGAACTATCAAACTCTCTTGATCTTCAAAAATTATCATCAACTCTCTTAATCAATCACCATTGATGAACGTAGGGGAAGGTGGATGATTCTTGGATTGTTGTGCTCACACAATTGAATCTTCAAAGGAATATTCTTGGAAGAAGTGTACTAGGCTCTTTTGAAGTCACTCTCAAAATGCAATCTCAAAAGTTACTCTCCAATTCGGTTCATGCAATAAAAGACAAAACAAAAAATTCGCTTTTAGCAACCGATTTAGAGACTGGAATAAGATATAATCAATTATTATTATTCAACACGTTTCATCATCAAATCATCCAAAAAATAAACTTACCAAAAAAATAAAAATCGTCCAAAAAGAAAGAATGCACAAAACAATTTGTTTTTTTAAAAAAAAAACAAGAATAAAAGAATCCCATGGGTTGACGCCTAACAACTTTTGCAAACCCTTCTCTACCGAACCCACTCTTCTACTTAGAGTCTGTTTGGCAAACCCTCTCTTGCACTTGCACCTATCTATTTTTCTTTTACTGTGTTGTATACCAATTTTTTTTTTACGTTCTTGAATTTTTTTTAAAATGTTGATGTACCTAATTTTTAGTACAACGTTACTATAACATGTACCTATTATCACCTCTTTAATATGTTTAATCTTTTTTTTTTCTTTTGGTACATTATGTTTATCACCTATCTATTTGAAATGAAATTTCAAAGAATAAAATTTAACTTCTTTAAAAAAAAAGATTAAAATTTAATTTAATATTGTAATAATAATAATAATATAAAAGATAAATTAAATTATAAATTTAAATCACTAAATTTTAAATATTAAGTAATTACCACTTGAATTAATTTATTATTGTTTCGTTCAAACTTTTTTTGTAAAATATAAAAATTGAAATGAAAATAATTTTAAAGTAAAATTTTAGTGAATAAATTTCATTCTATATTAAAATATAAAAGATATATTAAATTAAAAAATTAAATTACTAAATTATAAATATCTTAAATAAAAAATTTATTATTAATTATGAATGCTTTTTTATGTCATTTCACATTTATAACCACTAATTTTACCAAAGCATGCAGAAGATCGTCAAAGGTACCGCCAAAGCACGCCAAAGCAACACCAATGGAGACACTCCTCATCAAGAAAAAACAAAGATCAGAACACCACATATAAGACTCACCAAACTTTATTCGAATTCAAGTTGTTACATTTATCTTTTTATTACTCATCTTGAAAGGCATCATCTTGCCATCCATTGTCTAACCCAAATGTCAATGATATATTCATGTTCAAATTCATAAAAATGTTACTTGTGTCCAAAAAATAGGAAAAAGCATACACACCAAGAACGAACAACAAAAGAAAAAAACACCAAAAATCATTGGGAAGACCAATGCTGGTGACGCATAAAAAGACCACCAAACAAAGTTGTTGGGAAGAACCATGACGGTGGCAAATCAAAGATACTTTAAGAAATGGAAATGCAATTACCAGTAAAACCCGCACTATAGCAACACGCTAGCTGCCAAACCTCTGGGCGGAGTCGAGCTTGAAAATTGACGAAATCTAATCTAACAGGATGAAAGCACAAGCCATAAGAGATAGGCCCCCATCCCAGCTAGCCACTACGATAAGGCTAAAAGCCCAACAAACATCAAGACCCATGATAATGGGATAAGGATAATCATGTGGCATAATGACCACAATACCAACTCGCGAGCACGAGTATAAGATAAACGCCTCCAATATCCAAACATGTCCCAGAAGCAAAAGACAATCCAGGTGTTATATGTGGCTGGTCCTCTACACATGTGGGACCCCACTATACTGTAAACCATAATATTCTCCTATATAAGCATTCAAACATCAATCCCTAGGTATGAGATATCTACACCTCCAATTTCACACTCTTTATCACCTCTTTGCAGGTACCTTTTCCCCCATAATGTCCAAGAATTTAACTTATCATCACCATCTTCCATTACAAACAACCAAATCTTCACCAGCTAAGACAAATCATTTATGAGCTATCAGTTCAGTAGGGACAATGGGAAAGTGTGGATTATGGATGCTTACATGAATATGATCAAGAAATGGAGGAAAAGGAAAAGAACGGATCCCTGGTATTGGAGATTATGGGAATAGGATTGGAAATAGTAAAAATTGATTCTGATATACTTTTGTCTTTTCCATTTCATTTTTCTTGCTTGGACCAACTTGATTTTCTACTTTTTCACCACTAATAACAACATTTTTCTCATCTAGTTGAGTATTCTTGAGTTTTCTAGCACCTTTTATGGTAGCTATTTATTCATCAGTGTAAGCAAACAAAAAGAAAGATTAATGGATTGAGGGGAAGAAGAGTGGTATATTGTAAGACCCAAGATTTCACTGTACAGTTTTTCTAAGGAACTTTATTGTTGGCTAAGTTTTTAGGGTTTTTGGTGAAGCGGTTTCGTGAGTATTGTCGCGATAATAGGATTTTTGCTGAAATGGAGCCTGTGTTGTGCTCGTACGCTGGAAAGGCACAGACTTTTAGGTCGTAGTCTTCTTTTGAGTATAAGAAGGTTTATGTGTAGTCAGAATAACGAGTTTTGGATTATTCTCGCTTTTGGAAAAACGAGTAGGAATTTTACCCGCTGATGTAAAATTTTACGGCTTCTGAATTCCGTAAAAATTTAGATGGAGGTTTTATATATCTGCGCGAGTTAGGAGATGTCCTGAGAATAATTTTCGAGGGTGAGGAAGAAAATTACAGTCGAGGAAAAAGATTTGGCGATAATATTTGGAAACGGTTTACGACGGACGTTTATTTGGTAGATTTTATATTTTTGTGATTTCCGTCCGTTAGCAAAGTACGACTTGCCGGGGAACGAGCGCGAGAGCTGAGTAGCGTAAAGCAAAATATCTAGATATTTATTCCAAAAAGTCATCATGACTTAATTAGATCCAATGGCTAGGATTTGATCTTAGAACTTTAATATTGATCCAAGGGCTTAGATTGAGCAAGACAATTTTGCATAGTAAGGAGGTGTAAGCTTTGTGGTCTTGGAAGAAAAAAAAATCACAAAAAAACTACTCCCCCTCATTTTCTCTCCCTCGGCCAAACACTCTCTCTTTCTCATCATCCATTCAAAGTTCCATTTTTCATTTTTCTCAAGCTTGGATCATTAACTTGCCAAGGAATCTTCTTCACTTAAGGTAACTAACCTCTTCTCTTCCTTATCTAGCCATGAAATTCCTAGATTTTTGGATTTTTGAGGATTATGTTCTTGAGAGAAAAATCCTAGAATTTAGTTTTTATTTAGTTTTGATTCCATAGAAGTGTTCTTGAGAGTTTCTTAGTACACTTTAGTGAAGCATGTAAGTGATTCTCATGGTGATTTCAAATTTCACAATTTTGTTAGTTAGGGTTTAAAGAAATTTTTTGAAAAAGATCATAAACTTGGATTGTGTTGTATGATTTTGGTTTTGAAGTTAGTTTTGAGCTTTTTGACAAAATGGATTGGTGAATATGAAATTTGTTTCGAAAAATAAAAAAAAAATTTATTCTCGTGTTCTTGAGCGACTCGAAGAACACAATTTAGAAAAAAGTTTATTTCGAGTTTCAAAAGGAGTCGGGTACACGATCGAATATTGTTACAAGCTAATGAATGTGGGCTAGGGTTTCAAATGAAAAAAATGTGTAGGGTTGCCCTTTTGCCTCAAATGGCCGTGGCACCCATATAGGGTTCGAGGAATCGAATTTCGAAAATTGTTTAGAGGCAAATAGCTTCCCATGATCATTGTTTAATTGTTTGATTGGTTATGGGATGTTTTGAAAAGAAAATGATCACTTGCCTTAAGAAAAACCTTATTTGAGATTTTTCGAAATTTGCGATTCGACTTTATAATTTCTAAATCGTTTTGATAAGTGCTAGTTAGGTATTATGGGATATTACCATGCATTTAGAAGTGGAAAATTTTGAGTAGAAGGGTGTTTTAAAAAAAAATGGCCGTGGCCTTTCTTTGTGGGGAGGAAGAAATTCCAAAATTTTTCTAAGTCCACAATTGTGTGAAAATTTTGTATGTGTTGGATAATCTTAGTTTTGAAGAAAAATGAGTATAGGAAAGGTTGTTAGGAAGAAAAAAATGTGTAACTTGTAACGCAAGAAAACTTCGATTTTTCATAAAAATATTTTTGAAAAGTTTTAGTTGTGTTTCAAATGGTCTTGTTGTGTGTGAAACAAGTCCTTGAAGTGGAAAATCCAAAATGGTTTTAGTTTATGATTTGAAAACAAAATGATTTTCGTGTTATAAAATAGTGCAATTAACTTCGTGAATTTTTAAACACTATGAGAATAACCTGAAATCATTGAGGGATAGCTTTAAGGAGTACCTTAGACCCCTCTGGAGCTTTGAGAGCGAGTTTCGTTTCGATAGGATAAACGAGGAGTATTTTATTGATGTTACGCTACATTTATTTTAGGTAGCGTGTGTTGTAGATTTTCGCGAAATTAAAGTAACGGAAGCTTGCTGAGGTAAGGGCACCTTTCTTTTGTATTATTTCCGTAATGGCATGTGTGTATGCTTTGTTTGTGGTGTATTTTGAGTGCTTGACATGTATGTGTGATGTATTCTCGGGATGAGAAATTGTTTACAATATATGTGTGGTTTACATATGTTTGAGAATATATGTATGAATATGTGATTGGCGTGCATATGATTTTGAAAATATATGTACATATTATGATTGGTTTACATACACTTGAGAGGTATGTAGTGGTTGCATTAGCATATAAGGGGAATCGTATGCTCATGCATTCATAGTAAGTGGTTAACGGGAATGGACCACGGGGTGCGACGACCAGTGATTGGTGTCCTCCTTTTTGAGTTGGTGTTGTCCGTGTGACTCACCCGGTGTTATCCCACCGTGATTGTTTTGGTATTGTCGGAGAGAGTCTACCTGGTGTTATCCCACCACTAGTAGGAGGTGTTATCCCACCTGAGCCTACGACCTTCTGCAGAGGTTTATTCCGGAATAATTCATGCATGTGAAAAAGACCCGGCTAGGGTGATCACAATCATTTAGAGTCTGCATTGATAGGCTGGTGTGCATTTCAATACTGTGTGCAAGTACATGAACTGCTAAGTGTTTATTCGCTTTTATATATACATGCTTTTTGCTGTTGTGTTATGTGTGGTGACCCTTGCAACATTTCATTTGCGGGCTCCTCCCACCCCAGATGATGCTGTAGGTCGCGAGGGCGGCGGCTGCTCAGGGCCCAGTGAACTCGTGCCGGAGCTATAGTTTAGAATTAGACTCTGTGCCGGTGTGTTTGTACATCGTGCCTTTGGGGCTAGACATAGGTTTCTATCTGGTTTGTTTTGGGTTGTAGTGCTTGGAGTAATTTGAATACTTAGACTTGGACTGTAATTATTCAGGAACACACTTTGCTTGTCGAAGCACCTTATGGTAATGAGTTCTTTTGTATGTTTAATGCCGGCTCTCACTGTTTGTATGCGCGCTCTGTTTTGTTTTAAAAAAAAAAAATAATGCCCCTTTTTAGTCTTTGAAAAACGGGGTGTTACATTGTGGTATCAGATCCCGGCTTTAAATCTTCAAAGGGAAAGTGTGCACTTGAGTCGTTAGTCCAGAGTCGGTTAGAACATAGCTAGATGTTGTGTTAGTTCTAGCGGTTGTTTTTGTTGTGTTGTGGGTTATGTGGTTGGTTGTTTTGAGTCTAGCATGGGATATGCTTAGACACTGGTTTGTGTCTTACTGAGGTAATGCAGGGAGTGAGGCTTCAGTAAGTGGAATTGTGAAACCCCCGAGCATTGGTCGAATTTAGTCGTCAAGTGTCTCTGAATTCCTTAAACGAAGTGGTTCGAGGAGGACTGACTTGAGGCGAACAAGGATTACAAGGGATTCTTGGAAGTAATATTATGGATTGAAAGTGGCATTGTGTCGTTGTCACTCAAAGGTATTGAGTATGGACGTGTGGACGTCGACTGATAAAGGATTGTAAGTAAGGATCGGATTGGGACGACCTTTTGAAGAAGATATTGAATATCTGCTATGGTGAGTTAGGGTGCGACTTGATGAAGTCATTAGGTTTTCAAGAGAACGCAGCCACTATGGAATGGTGGAGCATGCGAGATGTCAATTGGATTTAATTACAATGATTGGATAATCATTGGGGCAACTTGTATTGGAAATAAAGTGCATCGCGCGTCAAGAGTAAGTGAGCTTGGTGGTGTTAGAAGACGGTTGCGCGAACGATGGGTACCTTAAGGGTTTAATTCAAGTGTGTGAGATAAATTAGATTCGAAACTAAGATTAGTAAGGATGAATCTTGTGATGATTGAAGGTAGGAGACCAAGTATCACGTTGATAAGTGACAATCTATACATAGTTCGGGAGATAGTAAATGTAGATGTCGATGTGAGATACAACGATAGGTAATTGATTGTTGAATAAAGTTGGAAGTGGAGAGATATTTAGGTAAAGAACGAGGAGTTCAACCTTTGAAAGTGAGTTGCATATCACTGATAGGTGATAATAGAGGTGTTTATTATGGAAATGTCCAGATAATTGTAGCAGTGTAAGCTAGAATTGTTAACTATTGGAAAGTAAACCATAAGAGAAAGTAAACTGGTTTAGCAGTTTGAGGAGATTAGTCAAGATTGAGTAGAGATCCTGTGTGGATGCGCATATAAGTTAACGATTTTGATCGACCAAGATGGTTGAAGGACTAAGTAGCAGCTTGAATTTATGATACCATAAGAGTTGAGGTGGGCAAGTTTTGAATAAATTCAAGTTATGGACGAGAATTTTTGGAGATATTCTAGAAATGTCGTGTATGAGCAGGAAAAGAGTTGTTAGTAAGAGTACTAAGACAATAAGAGTTGATAGTTGGAAGGACTTTTATTGTATATTAGGATTAAACGGATGGTATGACAAGTAATTGTAGTTCTTGAGCAGTAAATTCAAGAGTTTGATTTGGGTATCGAACGTACTAAGGATAAAATCATAGCGAAGTGTCGTGCGTTGGTAGATATTTTTGATAAGTCGAGCATTAAGATTTGAGATGAATGTTTAATGGCTTGATGGATGAGTAAGACGAGTCGATTGGTAGGTGAATTGCAGTGACCTTTTAAGGACGAGTTAGAAGTGAATAAGAAAATGATGAGTGAATAGATGTAAGAATATGATTGGTCAGAACTTGAGATCTGGGAATTGATTCCCTAGTGGGAACAGACCTTATGACTTTAGAATAGTCACGATGATGAAGGACCAATCGAATGGAGAGGAGATACTTAATAAGAACTGGAGGAATTAATCATTTGGAGCGTTTGATTACGACACGTACATTAGTTGACACCGTAAGGGAAGTTAGAGATGGATAAATCCAGTTAGTGAATGGATGTGTCAGGTTGGATAGCGAGAACGTATGTGGGAAGTTGGTTATTGTTATTGGAGGATACTGTAGCTTTAGATGGTTATGAAGATTTGAGATTGGTCGAACGGAGAAGGGTATGCTTGTGGTGATTCAAAATTATGTGAAATAAGAGAGTATTTGGATTGTGTGCGGCGAATTAAAGATGTTGTTTTGATTTAGCAAGTTATTGGTCATGGTGGTTTGGGAACCAACTCTAGACAGTTGTTGAACTAGAAAGTTGCAAAGTAGTAGATTGATGATACAGGCCTGATTGGAGTTTTGTAGAGGTTATGACATCGATGCGTTAGTCGTAAAGGGAGGTTAGTCATGGAAAGAATGTGTTCACAATAAGTGTGGCTAGTGGTGTTTCTAGCCAAACTCGTAGAGAAAATGTTCCATTGTTTGGTTGTCTTTCATTTGATGAATTCATCTTCAAAGAGGAGAAAGAGTGATGGAGATGAAATGGTTTATGGATCTGTTTCTGGGTCTAGAAAAGAATGAGGATTTAGAGAGAAGCCCTTGAGGATGTGGCTTATGCCAATTGAAGATTGGCGAAGGGATTTGTCTCACATCTAATTTTGGAAATAAGAAGGATAAGAAATTGTCTAATGGCAAGTTGATGGAAGCTTGTAGAGCTTTGGTTCATTGTAGTGGTTACAATGAAGAGAGACGTGGTATGATGGAAATCGGTAGTGAGTAAGTATAAGGGATTCGGATGTTGTCAACAAGGATGGTTAGACAATAGTAATGTGAGGAATGCCCTAAGAGTTATTTTGAAGGTAGGTACCTCGACGAGAGTGGTGATGTTCGGAGTGTTTAGGAATGGTCAGGGTGATCAACTCTTTTGAGTAAGAGAGGATGTTATTGTAAGAGAAAAAGGAACTCAGGAGAGTTCAGGAATAGAATGAGAATACGTTGTGAAGAGGATGTGCGCCGACGATGGCCGTCTACGAGGATTAACGTTTGTTTAAGGCACGCGAGATGCGTCTAAGTGCCATTCTGGAAGTAATGTTAACGTATAAGGAACCGATTCTGGGGAATTGGAGATTTGGATAAGGGAGTCCAAGAGAAGTAGATGGTTTAGTTTGGCAAGTGCCAAGACTATGAGGAATGTAATTACCAACCGGAGGTGGGGGTGGTATTATTTAAGTCGTGATTGGAAATAGATCCGTATGTGAGCAGACGGTTCGGCATATTCATTGAGTCGCGGACTGATGGATAGTGGTAAGGTGGGAAAATCTTCTAGAAGAGAAGACAACTTGTTTGGGATGAAATAGTTTTGGTGGTAATTGCCGTGGTGGCACTGTACTACTATTGGATGATACTCCACAGATACTTCAAGAGTGGAAGCATGAGAGCTTATGCGACATGTGTTGAGCGTTGTGTCTTACGACTTTAATCTTGTATTCGTAAGAGATCGAGGGAAACGTGTGGGAAAACCTCGAAGGAAGTGTTGGACCATTGTGCCTCGGAGGACCTTGAGCACAAGTGGAATGAAGTATCACTTAAGTTGGGTAAAGAGGGTCTAAACCACCATCATGATTGTCGACTATCTATTGACAAATTGAGGGACTGGCCGTCCTTAATTTATTGTTGATAGTAGACGGAATCGTGTTGAATGGAATTGACTAGCTTTGCTAGCTTTGGTAGTGCGTAGAAAGTTTCGGTGTTTCTTTTGGAGAGTAGCCAGTCACTGCTTCGCGTGAACCTAGTGGTTTAGGCTATGTCGCGGAGGCAAAATAAGTGATTTTGGAAAGAAAAAAAAAATTGTGTGGACCTTTGGACATTCGAGGAGCTCGAGGTTGTGAACCTCTGTTGTGAGGTTAATTTTTGAGTGGTGAACTCGTTGACAGTGGCGGTTGAAGCACGGTTGTGCCAGTGTGTTGGTGAGAGTATCTGTGTGACTTCACCCGGTGTTAGCTTATGTGTGGCTACACCTAATCCTGAGGGATTGTGTTGTGTTGGTGATAGTAATAACTAGTTGAGTTGTTACTCTTACCTTTAGTTTCGAGGACGAAACTTCTTTTTGGAGGGTAGTAATGTAAGACCCAAGATTTCACTGTACAGTTTTCCTAAGGAACTTTATTGTTGGCTAAGTTTTTAGGGTTTTTGGTGAAGCGGTTTCGTGAGTATTGTCGCGATAATAGGATTTTTGCTGAAATGGAGCCTGTGTTGTGCTGTGCGCTGGAAAGGCACAGACTTTTAGCTCGTAGTCTTCTTTTGAGTATAAGAAGGTTTATGTGTAGTCAGAATAACGAGTTTTGGATTATTCTCGCTTTTGGAAAAACGAGTAGGAATTTTACCCGCTGATGTAAAATTTTACGGCTTCTGAATTCCGTAAAAATTTAGATGGAGGTTTTATATATCTGCGCGAGTTAGGAGATGTCCTGAGAATAATTTTCGAGGGTGAGGAAGAAAATTACAGTCGAGGAAAAAGATTTGGCGATAATATTTGGAAACGGTTTACGACGGACGTTTATTTGGTAGATTTTATATTTTTGTGATTTCCGTCCGTTAGCAAAGTACGACTTGCCGGGGAACGAGCGCGAGAGCTGAGTAGCGTAAAGCAAAATATCTAGATATTTATTCCAAAAAGTCATCATGACTTAATTAGATCCAATGGCTAGGATTTGATCTTAGAACTTTAATATTGATCCAAGGGCTTAGATTGAGCAAGACAATTTTGCATAGTAAGGAGGTGTAAGCTTTGTGGTCTTGGAAGAAAAAAAAATCACAAAAAAACTACTCCCCCTCATTTTCTCTCCCTCGGCCAAACACTCTCTCTTTCTCATCATCCATTCAAAGTTCCATTTTTCATTTTTCTCAAGCTTGGATCATTAACTTGCCAAGGAATCTTCTTCACTTAAGGTAACTAACCTCTTCTCTTCCTTATCTAGCCATGAAATTCCTAGATTTTTGGATTTTTGAGGATTATGTTCTTGAGAGAAAAATCCTAGAATTTAGTTTTTATTTAGTTTTGATTCCATAGAAGTGTTCTTGAGAGTTTCTTAGTACACTTTAGTGAAGCATGTAAGTGATTCTCATGGTGATTTCAAATTTCACAATTTTGTTAGTTAGGGTTTAAAGAAATTTTTTGAAAAAGATCATAAACTTGGATTGTGTTGTATGATTTTGGTTTTGAAGTTAGTTTTGAGCTTTTTGACAAAATGGATTGGTGAATATGAAATTTGTTTCGAAAAATTAAAAAAAAAAATTATTCCCGTGTTCTTGAGCGACTCGAAGAACACAATTTAGAAAAAAGTTTATTTCGAGTTTCAAAAGGAGTCGGGTACACGATCGAATATTGTTACAAGCTAATGAATGTGGGCTAGGGTTTCAAATGAAAAAAATGTGTAGGGTTGCCCTTTTGCCTCAAATGGCCGTGGCACCCATATAGGGTTCGAGGAATCGAATTTCGAAAATTGTTTAGAGGCAAATAGCTTCCCATGATCATTGTTTAATTGTTTGATTGGTTATGGGATGTTTTGAAAAGAAAATGATCACTTGCCTTAAGAAAAACCTTATTTGAGATTTTTCGAAATTTGCGATTCGACTTTATAATTTCTAAATCGTTTTGATAAGTGCTAGTTAGGTATTATGGGATATTACCATGCATTTAGAAGTGAAAATTTTTGAGTAGAAGGGTGTTTTAAAAAAAAATGGCCGTGGCCTTTCTTTGTGGGGAGGAAGAAATTCCAAAATTTTTCTAAGTCCACAATTGTGTGAAAATTTTGTATGTGTTGGATAATCTTAGTTTTGAAGAAAAATGAGTATAGGAAAGGTTGTTAGGAAGAAAAAAATGTGTAACTTGTAACGCAAGAAAACTTCGATTTTTCATAAAAATATTTTTGAAAAGTTTTAGTTGTGTTTCAAATGGTCTTGTTGTGTGTGAAACAAGTCCTTGAAGTGGAAAATCCAAAATGGTTTTAGTTTATGATTTGAAAACAAAATGATTTTCGTGTTATAAAAATAGTGCAATTAACTTCGTGAATTTTTAAACACTATGAGAATAACCTGAAATCATTGAGGGATAGCTTTAAGGAGTACCTTAGACCCCTCTGGAGCTTTGAGAGCGAGTTTCGTTTCGATAGGATAAACGAGGAGTATTTTATTGATGTTACGCTACATTTATTTTAGGTAGCGTGTGTTGTAGATTTTCGCGAAATTAAAGTAACGGAAGCTTGCTGAGGTAAGGGCACCTTTCTTTTGTATTATTTCCGTAATGGCATGTGTGTATGCTTTGTTTGTGGTGTATTTTGAGTGCTTGACATGTATGTGTGATGTATTCTCGGGATGAGAAATTGTTTACAATATATGTGTGGTTTACATATGTTTGAGAATATATGTATGAATATGTGATTGGCGTGCATATGATTTTGAAAATATATGTACATATTATGATTGGTTTACATACACTTGAGAGGTATGTAGTGGTTGCATTAGCATATAAGGGGAATCGTATGCTCATGCATTCATAGTAAGTGGTTAACGGGAATGGACCACGGGGTGCGACGACCAGTGATTGGTGTCCTCCTTTTTGAGTTGGTGTTGTCCGTGTGACTCACCCGGTGTTATCCCACCGTGATTGTTTTGGTATTGTCGGAGAGAGTCTACCTGGTGTTATCCCACCACTAGTAGGAGGTGTTATCCCACCTGAGCCTACGACCTTCTGCAGAGGTTTATTCCGGAATAATTCATGCATGTGAAAAAGACCCGGCTAGGGTGATCACAATCATTTAGAGTCTGCATTGATAGGCTGGTGTGCATTTCAATACTGTGTGCAAGTACATGAACTGCTAAGTGTTTATTCGCTTTTATATATACATGCTCTTTGCTGTTGTGTTATGTGTGGTGACCCTTGCAACATTTCATTTGCGGGCTCCTCCCACCCCAGATGATGCTGTAGGTCGCGAGGGCGGCGGCTGCTCAGGGCCCAGTGAACTCGTGCCGGAGCTATAGTTTAGAATTAGACTCTGTGCCGGTGTGTTTGTACATCGTGCCTTTGGGGCTAGACATAGGTTTCTATCTGGTTTGTTTTGGGTTGTAGTGCTTGGAGTAATTTGAATACTAAGACTTGGACTGTAATTATTCAGGAACACACTTTTCTTGTCGAAGCACCTTATGGTAATGAGTTCTTTTGTATGTTTAATGCCGGCTCTCACTGTTTGTATGCGCGCTCTGTTTTGTTTAAAAAAAAAAAAATAATGCCCCTTTTTAGTCTTTGAAAAACGGGGTGTTACATATATTAAGAAAAATATAGATATATCGAAATGAGCTAGTATGTATGAGTTGGCCTGTCAAATCCACTAAAACATTGGATTTTAGTTTAAAAATTTGAGTCGAAATTCTTTTAGGACTTTTTAAGTCCATCCAAAAAGTTCTATTAAAACACGGGCTAGCTTTTCTAGACCATGAGCAGCCTGTAATCCACATGAAAAAAAAAATTGGGGGAAAAAACTAAAATTTACCTTAGGTTTACATAACATGATGATTTAAGGTTTAAGTTTTAATATCAATAGTGATTTATTTTTCTTATACATAATTATATATTTTGCAGAGAATATTATATTATATTATATTATTTATATGTGTCACTATGACACGATATTTGAATTCAAGCCTAATTTAAAATTGTTATGATGGGGCAATCAACTATATTTGATTGTATTTCGATATTGCATCAAAACAAAAAATAATATGCTGGAATATTATATAAATATGAGAAGTATATAGTCATGAATAAAAAAGATAAAATTACACCAGGGATCCATTATCTTGTTTATTTGTAACGTATTCGTCATTTATCTTTTGTTTTCCCAAAATTGGTCATTTATCTTCATCAATGTTAACATGTTAATCATTTCACTATCTTATTTTTTTCCCATACAAGTTATGTATGTTTATAAACATGCACGATTTAATCATTTATATTAATAAGTCTTTTCTCTCAATACATATGCTTCTATATATAACTTTTTTTTAATAATACCACTAAAGCATCAATGCCACCATTTTTGTTTCTTTTGGAAAGTTGCTTCTCTACTCAACAACTTGTGTTTCCTACCTTTGTTAAGGAAATCATTCAATTCGTCAATTAATATTTGCTTGATTATTTTGAAAATCTATTATTTTCATATTCAACTCATCAATAACTTTTGTAAGGAACATTAATGTTTCAAATGCTATCCTAACTAATAAGACGGGGATAAATCTCCTTGTAGCGTTATGTTGGAGATAGATAAACATCTTCTACCATATATTATCATCAATATTAGATAATTTTTCACTTATTGCTAGCTTTGTCTGCTTTTTCAAGATATAATATTCAGGCATTGATTTGGGCTGAAGATGTATGGATATTTAGTGTTACATTGAAAAGATAACTGATATAAATTTATTTTGTGGTTATTTTTGGTGTGCCAAAACATGATATTTATTATGGAGAAAAATGGGTATTATTTAAATTATATGTAGATCTGTCAACAATTTAGTTCTGCTAGTAAAAATACTGAAAACTTTAGATCGAACATTGTAATTAAAAAAAATTATATGTTTATCTTACTCCGCACACATAAACAAATTGTTAATTAATAGATTAATTGTTCTTTTATTTTTGACATCAATTTGTTAAATATCATCAAAATTTTAATGGTAGAGCTTATAGCTGAACCAACATAGAGTTCTAGAATACCAAGTTTGTCTTGTAATTAGAGCTTTTTAATACTTATAAATTTAGCAACTTTGTTTTTTGTAGATTGAAAAATCTAGTTGAAAATGTACTTTCAACAATAGATAAATTTATATATAAAAAAACATCTAAAATTAAAAATAAATCAAAAGTAAAACCAACTATTTTTAATAATATCTATTGTATTTATAGGCTGAAAATAAATTAAAGGTACATATAATATACATGCAACTTTTATTTAATTTGCATCATCACTTTATCAGTACATCAACCACTTACCCTTATACATAGTGTATGTATATATACCATCACTATTATTACATATGATTTTTTTCCACTATTAGTACATCAACCACACAACCTTAAAACATAACAAAACGCTAATTAACATAACACACAAATTATATATTGATTATTATTACTACTCCATAGGTGGAGTAGGGATAAGGGGAAAGTGTGGATTAGGGATGCTTACAGGAATAGGAGCAGGAAATGGTGGAAAAGGAAATGAAGGGAATGCTGGTATTGGAGTATTTGGGAATGAGATTGGAAATGGAAAAGGCGGTAAAAATTGATTCTGATATACTTTTGTCTCTTCAATGTCATTATTCTTGCTTGCATCAACTTGTTTTTCTATCTTTTCACCATCAATAATAGCTTCTTTCTCATCTGGTGGAACATTCTTCAGTTGTCTAGCACCATTTATGGTAACAAGGTTATTCATCATTGTAAGTAAACAAAACAAAAAGATTAATGAGTTGAATGTCATTGCATAAGATCTTTGTAAAACCATAGTGATATTGGTGGTACAAAAGCTCTTGGATGTTGAATAGTTGGTGAAAATGTTGGGGGCATATATATAGTGGGGAAGTGGTCTATTAAGAAAAATGTAGAGATAATATCCACTAAAATATAGGATTTGAGTTTAATAATTTGAGTCCAAATTTTTTAGGACTTTCCAACTCGTTCTCAAAAAATTTATTAAAAAAGGGATAGCTTGTCTAGATCATAAGTAGCTGTAACCAGCATGAAATATAAAATTGGGGTAAAAAAAATAATTTAGATTTATATAACAAGATGATTTAAGGTTTAAGTTTTAATATCACTAATGATTTAATTTTTCTCATGCATAATTATATACTTTGTTGAGCAAATTATATTATTTATCACTAACAATTTGAGTATAATTGGAGTGTAATTCGAGAGTATAATTTGTTAAATACTATCATATAAAAATTTGCCAGAAAAAATAAATCATACCACAGATTATAAATTACAGTATAATTTGAGAGTAAATACCGATCGCTATATATTGGAATCATCTAAAACATTTTCTATTCTAGACTCGAGTAGTATATATTAAGGTGTAAATTAGAAATGCACACATTTTCTAATTTGACTAAAATATCCCTTTGAGCATTTTAAATCAATTGTAGATAAAGTGTAATTTTTAAAAATTAAGTTAATGTTAAAACAGAAAACATATTAATCTTTTCCAATTGGTATTAACTATGTTTCCAATTTATTTTTCATTTTTTATTTTCTAGGTTGTCATATGTTTATTTGTATTTTTTTTTTTGACAAAGTGTTTATTTGTGTTATATATGTTTATTTATGTGTAAATTAGAAAAGTGGATGCACATCATTTAATAAAATTTATAAAACTAACCCTCAATTTTCTAGTGTAAAATAACTAAACGTCAAGAATTTTTTTGTTCAATTAAAAATGGTGCGGATTGCAAATTTAAAAACATGCGCATTGCTAATATATATTTGTGAGACTCACACAATATGTAAATGTAGAAAAAAGTAAGAATCATGTCAAAACATTTTTCGGTATCTAGTAATCTAGAGTTCGACCGTGAAGTAAATAAAGTCTAACTTAAAATTGTTTCCAACAAAAATCAAACTCAGGTTCTCCTGAACAATTTTCTTCCTAAGGGAAACTCAGTAATCATTTGATCCCAGAGTTTTAATTCATCTGAACATTTAATTGTAGTTAAATAGAAATTTTGATAAGATTGCATGCATACGATGATGACACTACCGAATATACATTAATTGACATGGATGGTTGAAAATAGTGTCACCGCTTCATTATATCATAGCATGCATATGTTATTGTTAGAGAGGTGGAGTAATTTCACAATTGTGTAAGGAGTTCTTTTTGGAAAATGTGTCTATATTTTTCAAAGAAAACAAAAAGCGGTGTTATATTGTTAAGGTTTAAATGTAGTTTTGTCCCTCTAAGTTTTATAGTTATTTATTTTTGATTCTCCAAGTCTCAATTATTCGATTTTAACCCTCTAAGTTTAATGGTTGCTAAATTTTAGCACCTGCAGTTTCAATTGCTCGATTTGACCCTTAAGTTTATCCCATTTTACATTTGTTAGTCCGCTGTTGACATTTTTTATTAAAAATTACTTATGAAATGTTGGATATTTGGTTGTTGGCATCATTTTGCTAAAATAAATATACAAGCAAGATGTTTGATGTAATATTCCAACATTTGGTACGTGCTCAGTATGCTGTGTTTACACGCTAACTTTGTTAGACTACTTGGCTACCACTTAGAAGGGGGGGGGGGTTGAATAAGTGACCCTTTTAAACAATGTTGACTTTTAAAAAATTTAGTTTAAAAGGTACGCGCGGAAGCACCACCGAATCGGTAGTCTCTTTGCACCCGATTGATCACTAAAAAAGTAGTATAGCCTTGAACGAGTGATGATAACGAACTAGAAATGATCTCGTACAAAATATTCGAATTAAACGATCCAAATCACAGTCCAAGCAAGTTACGCAATTATATAGCTAATCCAATCACAATCAAGATAAATGTCAATTGAATTTTAGTGTACACGTACGAACACAAAAATTCAATTGAATAAAAAATTAAAGCAATTGCGTAAAGTAAAAGATTAAGGAAGAAAGACACAAACGATATATTGATTAGGGAGTTCCTTGGCTTTTGTGTCGTCCTCGCGGTCGGCCGGGTAAGTCTCCCCCCAAATAACCAAACGGGTTATTTGAGAGTATATTGATTAAAAAACGTTTGAACACTAGTGCACAATTTACAAAGACTCCAATAACCCTATATTGAATCTAATGCAAACTATGCGTAAAACAAAACCTCAACAAGTAAAGAAGCTTCTCCCTCTGATTCCAACGATCCTACCCGTGCGCAAATCCTCGCAACGATCGTCCAGCTCAGTAACTCGCTTCTTCGTTGTTGATCCTTCAAGTTATCGCACAATCTTGAATCCTTGAGAAAAACTCAAACCTTCTTCACAAATCAACTCGATCACGCCTCTGATTCACCGCAAGCCGTATCGAACGTTATCGATCAAACGTACAACCTTTATCCGAATGATCCCATACTCATTCTTCAATTAATTGCAATTTGATGGAAGATGATGATCTTGTGAAGAATAACCCTTTGATCCAAATATTTCACCCAATTTGAATCCTAAAGAGTTTTTCAAAGCTATTTCACTTTTCACGGGTTTTCTCTCTTATACAATAACAAAGCACATTGCTATTTAAAGAGAAAATAGAATTGAGCAAATTTAGGCAAAACTTAGCAGACATGTATCGATACATATGATGGTTTGTATCGATACAAACCCTTTGACCAGCGTTCAAATATGAAAATTTTGACCTATGTATCGATACAAACACGTATGTGTATCGATACATATATGAGTTTCTTGAAATCTTGACTGATATGTATCAAATCATGCAAGCATGATTCGATACATCATGCACTATCTGGTTTTTTGAGAGATACAGGTGTGTATCGATACATGCAAGCATGATTCGATACACAGGTGACTCTCTGCCTCTGAGAGACCATATTTGTATCGATACAAGTGATACAAAATGCACAAAATCAGTCTGAAGTAATTTCAGGACATTTGTATCGATACACATGATTATGTATCGATACATAATACCTAAAAATCAATTTTTCAAAGTTTAAAAGTAGTTTTTCGCTGTCAAGTCATTTGTAATGTTGCCAAAATATGTTCTACTCTATTTTCATGTGTTTTGACAATTATTAAAACATGAGGATGAACTGGTGCACTTACATTCTCCCCCTTTTTGATAATTGTCAAAACTTTGCATAAGCTAACTAAGCCTATACCTAACATGCAATAAAATAGCAATATGTATACAGATGCATTTACACCAAGGCTAACAATAAACACGCCCCCCTGAGTTGATGCCATAATGCGTTTGATATTGTTGATAATATTCAAGACTTCTTTAGCTATTCATCCTTAGCTTGTACAATCCAAATCTCTCCCCCTTTGACAATATCAAAAAGAAGAAGAGAGCTCATTAGAAGTATCAAGTTCAAACAATTTTAACCATAGTCATATCGTGCACTTACATTTGTCGAAATGCACTATATGATGAAGTTTCCTAATCAAAATAATTACATACAAAGATATGCCAAAATATATCAATGACGAATACCAAATATCATGACAAACATGGAATGTAGAATAACAAACCAAAACCAACGCATGAATATCGTAACACATCGACATTTTAATCAAGTAACATATCCAAATATGGGACGAAATAAACAAAGCAATGCAACAAATGCATAAACATAACATGTATGTATGAAACACATATAATCAACAAGGTACATACTTATGTATGTGAGCAAAAACAATACCAAAGTACATTATAACATGAGAACACATGTTAAACCATATATGCATGATAAGACATCCACATAAATGAATCAAAGTACCAAAATTAATCATATGAAAATATATGTCTATGTATGCACACAAAGTCACATATAAGAACAAAACAAACAAATACAAACCAAGTATGAACTTAATATGGCAATTGTAATGATTTTTGTCAAATCCCCATTTTAAACATATGAGTCTCAAAAACTTATAAATATTTTTGAGCAAAATTCTTGGAAATGGAGGATTAGACAACTATCAAAGCAAATATCATATTAAGGTGAAAGTTGTATGTATATGAACCAATGTACAAATGCTAAGTAAAAAAGAATATAAAGGTAAAAGTAGAGAATAGAATCTTCCCTTGAGTGTTATGTGGAGGAAGTGATCAATTTCCACAACATTGTAAGTGTTGAGTTGAAGCTTTTCTCATCATTTTCCTTGTTCATAAGTCTTGAACTCCATTGTTGTCGGTGTCTTTCGTCAATGGTTCAAGACGTTTTCCTACATACTTAGACATTTGAAATAGGTCCCCAACTCATGTTGGGTCCTAGTTGGTTAGTAGCAACATTATTGCTTAACTTGGGTAACCATTGCAATTTGCCTTTTGGTACCAAGATTTTTTGAGCATGGCATTTTGCAATAGTATGACCCTTTTCACAACAATAATGACAAACGATATGTGAGTCACTCTTCTATTGATCCATTTTGAAATGTTTAGAATATTTGTTTTTGACTTTCAAAGTGTTTTGAAAATGTTTTGGATCAACTTGATGAGAGACTCTAGGTTTTGATGAATCTTTCACTTTGTCCTTGAGAGTCTTAATATCTTTTGACAAAGTGATACAATTATCACATCCAACTATATTACTATTATCATGACTTGCTCTTGACCTTTCTAATAATGATACCTTGAAAGCTTTCAACTCTTCTTCCGTTTTGGAAACTTTCTTTTCAAGAGCTTTGTTAACTTTTATAATTTCTTTTAATCGTTTGAAAGCTTTCCTAGTTTCACTACATAGGTCCTCAAACGCACTTTGCAAATCATGATATTCTAACAAAGTATATGAGCTAGAGGGATTTTGGTTTACCTTTTTGGGAGCTTTATCCTTCTTTTTGTGATGATGAGTTGTGAAGCATACATTAGCCACTTCGCCTTCATCACTTGAACTAGAGCTTGATGATGAATGAGATGAAGAGCTACTACTCTCCCATGCAACATAAGCTTTCTTTCCTTTGCTCCTCCTTTTGTTTGAAGATGACTCCTTCTCTTTTCTCTTGAGATTAGGACAATCCGGCTTGTAGTGACCAACTTGGCCGCACTCATAGCATATCCCTTTCTTGGAGTATCTACCACTATCACTCTTCCGGCGGTAACCACTATCTTTCCAAAACTTCTTAAGATTGTCATCGGAATGTCTTATCCCATTCTTTCTCACATATCTATTATAGCGTCGAACGAAGAGCTCCATTTCCTCATCATCGGAATCGTCTTCGCTTGAGCTACTTTCCACTTGCTCAACCTTTTTGGACTTGGATGTGGAGGCCTTTAGAGCAATGGACCTCTTATCCTTTTCTTTTTCCTTTTCGTTGTGTTTCTTCTTTTTCCCACCTTTCTCATGCTTTTCCAACAAATTAAGCACTTGTTCATGTTCCGTTAGCTTACCGAATAAGGTTGTGAGACTCAAAGTTGTAAGATCATTCGCTTCTTTGATTGCGGTGACCTTTGGTTGCCATAACCTATTAAGAATCCTCAAAATCTTATTAGTAGCATCTTGATTAGTGATTGGTTTACCTACACCATGTAACTTGTTGGTAATTTTTACAAACCTTTGTTGCATATCCGCAATGGTTTCACCATCTTGCATATGGAACAATTCGAATTCTTGAGTTAAGGTGTTTATTTTGGATATTTTGACCTCATTAGTACCCTCAAAATGAGTAACTAATGTATCCCACATTTCTTTGGCCGATACACAATGCGACACATGATAAAATTGTTCAATCCCAAGGGATGAAATAAGTATGTTTTGTGCCTTTGCATCGTAATTGACCTTTTTCTTATCATCATCCGTCCATTGTGCCATAGGCTTATTGGTGACAATGCCATTAGGATCGGTGTTTGTCGGAACAAACGGACCGGTCTCAATAGCATTCGACACTTCACCATCAAAAGAATTGATGTGAATGCGCATACTACTTTTCCAATAATCAAAATGATCTCCATTTAATATAGGTGCCCTATTATAAGCCCCTTTAGGTGCAAAAGCCATGCTTTCTAATAATTGGCACAATCCACCGAATTTTGTGAACAAAATTGAACCGGGATCGTGATACCACTTGTTAGACTACTTGGCTACCACTTAGAAGGGGGGGGGGGGGGGGGGGGGGGGCTTGAATAAGTGGCCCTTTTAAACAATGTTGACTTTTAAAAAATTTAGTTTAAAAGGTACGCGCAGAAGCACCACCGGATCGGTAGTCTCTTTGCACCCGATTGATCACTGAAAAAGTAGTATAGCCTTGAACGAGTGATGATAACGAACTAGAAATGATCGTGTACAAAATATTCGAATTAAATGATCCAAATCACAGTCCAAGCAAGTTACGCAATTATATAGCTAATCCAATCACAATCAAGATAAATGTCAATTGAATTTTAGTGTACACGTACGAACACAAAAATTCAATTGAATCAAAAATTAAAGCAATTGCGTAAAGTAAAAGATTACGGAAGAAAGATACAAGCGATTGATTAGGGAGTTCCCCGGCTTTCGTGTCGTCCTCACGGTCGGCCGGGTACGTCTCCCCCCAAATAACCAAACGGGTTATTTGAGAGTATATTGATTAAAAAACATTTGAACAATAGTGCACAATTTACAAAGACTCCAATAACCCTATATTGAATCTAATGCAAACTATGCGTAAAACAAAACCTCAACAAGTACTGAAGCTTCTCCCTCTGATTCCAACGATCCTACCCGTGCGCAAATCCTCGCAACGATCGTCCAGCTGAGTACCTCGCTTCTTCGTTGTTGATCCTTCAAGATATCGCACAATCTTGAATCCTTGAGAAAAACCCAAACCTTCTTCACAAATCAAATCGATCACGCCTCTGATTCACCGCAAGCCGTATCGAACGTTATCGATCAAACGTACAACCTTTATCCGAATGATCCCATACTCATTCTTCAATTAATTGCAATTTGATGGAAGATGATGATCTTGTGAAGAATAACCCTTTGATCCAAATATTTCACCCAATTTGAATCCCAAAGAGTTTTTTAAAGCTATTTCACTTTCTCACAGGTTTTCTCTCTTAGCAGACATGTATCGATACATATGATGGTTTGTAACGATACAAACCCTTTGACCAACGTTCTTGAAATCTTGACTGATATGTATCAAATCATGCAAGCATGATTCGATACATCATGCACTATCTGGTTTTTTGAGAGATACATGTAAGTGCACCAGTTCATCTTCATGTTTTAATAATTGTCAAAACACATGAAAATAGGATTGAACATATTCTGGCAACATTACAAATGACTTGACAACAAAGAACTATTTTCTAAAACCTTGAAAAACTGACTTTTAGGTATTTTGTGTCGATACATACATTGGTGTATCGATACAAATGTCCTGAAATCTCTTCTGCTTGATTTTGTGCATTTTGTATCGATACATACATGGTCTGTATCGATACAAAAGAGGTCTCTCAGAGACAGAACAGCTCCTGTGTATCGAAACATGCTTGCATGTATCGATACACATCTGTTTGTTCTCAAAATTCAGAAATCTCAAGATGATTCGAAGCATGCTTGCATGCTTAGATACATATCAGTCAAGATTTCAAGATTCTGATATTTGTATCGTTACACACCCGTGTTTGTATCGATACAAAGGTCAATTTTTCCAAATTTTAACGTTGGTCAAAGCATTTGTATCGATACAAATGATCATTTGTATCGATACATGTATGAAAAATTATGCCTAAATTTGCTCATTCTATTTTCTCTTTAAATAGCAATATGTGTGATTTTTGTAAAGAAGACAAGTGAGAGAAAACTAGTGTGAAAGATCAGGAAACGCTTTTGGTACAAATTGAGTGAGAATTTGCATCAAAGGTTTGATTCAACACAAGTTCATCATCTTCATCAAGTTTGCAATCAAAATTGGATTTGAGTATGGGATCAATTCAATAGAAATTGCAGAATTGTGTGATAACGTTCGATACAGTTCGCGGTGAATCAGAATCGTGATCGGGTTGAATTGCGTTGAAGGTTCTAGTGTTTCTCTCAAGTGATTCAAGATCGTGTGTGTCTTGAAGGATTCGACAACAAGGAACGAAGGAATCAGAGGGTGAAGTTCCGTTGGGTGTCAAGGTTATTCGCATTAGTTTACATTTTGTCTTGCTATAGGATTATAGATTTCAATTGTAAATTGTGCACTGTTTGTTCATCAAGTTTTTGATCTATAAACTCTCAAATAACCCGTTTGGTTATTTGGGGGGAGACGCACTCGGACAAACGCGTGGACGACGCGCAATCCGGGGAACTCCCTAATCACATCGTGTGTATCTCTCTTTATCCCTCTCTTTTTATTTCGTTAAATTGATTAATCGATTGAATTTTTGTTGTTCGTATTGGTTCACAAAAATTCAATTGGTTCTTGCTTGATTGTGATTGAACTTGAAATAACAAACCATATAACTTGCTTGGACTGTTTTTTGTTAATCAAATTAAATTTGAATATCTTGCATTAATCATTCCGGTAATTTTCCTAATTCGTTCAAGGCGATACTATCTTTCCTTTGGTCAAAAGGTGCAAAGTAGACTACCGATCCGGTGGTGCTTCCGCGCATTGTTTTTAATCAAATATTTTTTAAATTGTCGTTGATTAAAGAAGCCACTTATTCAACCCCCCTTCTAAGTGGTAGCCTAGTAGTCTAACAAGTGGTATCACGAGTCCGGTTCAATTTTGCTTGCAAAATTCGGAAGTTTGTGCCAATTATTAGACAACATGGCTTTTGCACCTAAAGGGGCGTATAATAGGGCTCCTATATTCAATGGAGATCATTTTGACTATTGGAAAAGTAGTATGCGTATTCACATCAATTC
Source organism: Trifolium repens (assembly GCA_030408175.1). NCBI lineage: Eukaryota > Viridiplantae > Streptophyta > Magnoliopsida > Fabales > Fabaceae > Trifolium > Trifolium repens. The sequence continues at coordinate 33,161,173 of CP125838.1, read as the reverse complement.
TTTTGATGGTGAAGTGTGGAATGCTATTGAGAACGGTCCGTTTGTTCCAACAATCACCGATGCTCATGGCATTGTCACCATTAAGCCTATGGCACAATGGACGGAAGAGAAAAAGAAAAAGGTCAATTACGATGCAAAGGCACAAAATATTTTAATATCATCCCTTGGGATTGATCAATTCTATCATGTGTCACATTGTCAATCGGCTAAGGAAATGTGGGACACATTGGTAACTCACTTTGAGGGTACCAATGATGTAAAGATATCCAAAATTAATACATTGACACAAGAATTTGAGTTGTTCCATATGCTAGATGGCGAGACCATCGAGGATATGCAACAACGATTTATCAAAATAACCAACAAGCTACAAGGTTTGGGAAAGCCAATCACAAATCAAGATGCCACTAACAAAATTTTAAGATGTCTTAGTAGGTGTTGGCAACCGAAGGTCACCGCGATTAAGGAGGCGAACGACCTCACTACTTTGAGTCTTACAACTTTATTTGGCAAGCTTACGGAACATGAACAAGTACTAAACTTGTTAGAAAAGCAAGAGAAAAGTGAGAAAAAGGGAAAGCACAATGACAAGGATAAGGAAAAGGAAAAGAGGACAATTGCTCTAAAAGCCTCAAAGTCAAAGTCCAAAAAGGTAGAGCATGTGGAAAGTAGCTCAAGCGAAGACGATTCTGATGATGAGGAAATGGGACTCTTCGTGAGACGCTACAATAGGTATGTGAGAAAGAATGGGATAAAACACTCCGATGAGAATCATAAAAAGTATCGAAAAGATAGTGGTCATCGTCGGAGGAATGAAGATGCTAGGTACTCTAAGAAAGGAGCATGTTATGAATGTGGACAAATCGGTCATTTTAAACCGGATTGTCCCAAGCTCAAGAGAAAGGAGAAAGGGTCACCTTCATTCAAAAAGGGAAGCAAGGATAAAGGAAAGAAAGCTTATGTTGCATGGGAAAGCGGAAGCTCATCTTCCTCTTCATCATCAAGTTCTAGCTCTAGTGATGAAGACGTATTGGCGAATGTGTGTTTAACACCTCATGATCATAAGAAACTTGTTCCCAAAAAGGTAAACCAAAATCCCTCTAGCTCATATACTCTTTTAGAATATCATGAGTTGCAAGTTGCTTTTGAAAAATTACACAAAGAAACTAAAGAGGCTTTTCAACGATTAAAAGGTTTAATGGAAGTTAATAAATACCTTGAGGCAAAAGTTTCGGAAACAGAGCTTGAGTTGAAAGCCCTCAAAAAGTCTTTGATTCAAAAACCTCTTGTGACTTTTGATAGTTATGGTAACGATAGGACCGGATGTGATGGATGCTTTTACTTACGTAGAGACTTACGAAAGTTACAAGATAAGCTAAAAGAGCCATCCAAGCCGGAGATTACTTTTGCGATTGATCCATCTAAATTCAACAAATCCTTGAAACCTAAAAATAAAAAGTATAAATTTGTTGAAAAGGATCATAAGAAAAGTAATCCTTATATCGTTTGTCATTATTGTTGTGACAAGGGTCATACTATTGCAAAATGTCATGCTAGAAAGGTATTGGTACCAAGAGGCAAATTGCAATGGTTACCTAAGTTAGACAATAATGGTGCTACTAACATACTAGGACCCAACATGAGTTGGGGACCTATTTTAAATGTCTAAGTATGTAGGGAATCGTCTTGAAACCATTGACAAGAGACACCGACAACAATGGAGTTCAAGACTCATGTGCAAGGAAAGTGACAAGATAAGATTCAACTCAACACACACATGGTGTGGAAATTGATCACTTCCTCCACCAAACACTTGAGGGAAGATTCTATTCTTTAACTTTACTTTGATACGTTTTACTTAGCATTTGTATCTTGGTTCATATACATACAATTTCTATCTTAATATGATATTGGTTCTGATAGTTGTCTAATCCTCCATTTCCAAGAATTTTCGCTCAAAAATATTGATAAGTTTTTGAGACTCATACGTCTTAAATGGGGATTTGACAAAGATCACTACTACTATCTTATTAAGTTCATATTAGGATGTATATGTTTTTTTTATGTGACCTTGTGTGCATTCATAGACATACATCTCTCATATGATTGATTTTGGTACTTTGATTGATTTATGTGATTACCTTATCATGCATTTGTGGTTTAACATGTGTTCTCGTGTTAAGATATGCTTTGGTATTGCTTCTGTTCACATATATATGCATGTACCTCTGTGATTATATGTGTTTCTTACATACGTATTATTTGAAAGTCATAAAAATCATTTTTGAAACTTATAAGTTCATGTGTTTGAAGAAAAATTGAAAATTATGCATTTTGGATCGATACAAATAAATTTTGCACGGATATATGTCAGTTATTTTTCAAATTTTCAAAATAAACTGATATGTATCGATACATATGATCTTGTATCGATACATAGCTCTTCAGTTTGGACAGAACGTTACTCATGTATCGATACATGCCTACATGCTTCGATACATGCTTCAAAACAACTGACTTGTATCGATACAAACACGAATTTGTATCGATACAAAATCGTAAAAACAAGTTATATGTCTATTTTTACTCATTCATTCATCAAACCATCAAAATCTCTTCTTCTCCACACGGATTTCTCTCCAAAACCCTCACCCCAAAATCCTCAATCTCTCTCAAAACTCAACCAAATTTCACAAAATTAACACCCATTCGCTCAGAATTCAATACCCACTCAAATCTTCATCATTAATTTCGTGGTCCAAGTCTCATTTGCTTCAATTCAAGGAATTCATCAAATTGGGTTTGTGGAAATTTCAAAAAGTTCTTCATCAAAAGTGTAAGGTAAATCGTCCTACTTCTCTATCTTCTTGTAATGACACCTAAAAAGGCTAGAACAGATAAGGCTATAGCAACTGATAAAGGTGAAACTTCTAATTTTGGTCTCAAAGAAGATGAGTATGTTCATAAGGATTGCATTGCTACTTACACTAGGTATTGTAGGACTAGGAGTGTACTTCCTCAAAAATCCGTCAATATTGATACTCTTAGGAACCTACATTTGAATGATATTGCTGAGATAATTGAGACTGAACAACTTGATAGTTTTTGTGACCTACAAACAACATACAATGAGACTGTGATTAGGATTTTCTATGCTGGATTACAGGAAAGAAATGGGGCTGAATTTGAGTTCCGTTGGAAGAATAAGACTTATAAGTTTACTGCTGATATGTGGTTTGAGTTGTTTGGGATGAGCACCGGAAGTAGGATAACCGGGGAGAATCTATTACCCTATTCTGAAATAAGTCAGGTGGATTATGACTCCAATGTCTTTATCTCTTCCATCACTAGAAATGGCAATATTCCGGAAACCATGGGAACCGGAAAATTGAATGTTAATGCTAGAGTGATTTACTGGATTGTGAGTCACATTTTGCGTCCAAAAAGTGCTAGCTCTAGGATGGATAAGAAGGATATTGACTTGATGTTTTTGCTTATGGAGGACGGGAAGGTTGACTGGCCATTCTACATTGTGAGTAGGATGTTTGACCTAAGGAATTCAAGCAGGGATCAAAGTTTCGGGTACTGTAGCATGATTGCTAGCATTTTGAAGAAATTCAAAATTGGACAAAAGCTTCCAATTGAGTACACTACTCTTGGAAGGATGCAGAAATTTAGTGAAACACAAATGTCCAAAATGAATTGGTCTTTGAATGTGGATAATGTGTATGTGTACCATGGTCCGGATGATGACAATGAGGGTCAAGCTGCTGCTCCTAGAGGTAGGAGACCAAGGAGGAATGTTAGACAAGGTGAGGCTGAGGATGAGGGACAAGGTGAAGAAGGTGGCAACTGGAATGAAATGATGGAAATGATGAGAAACATGAGCATGCAACAAACTACCTTCTATAATGAGTACACTCAAAACTATGCTACTCAGAATGCAAGAATTGAAGAGCTGTACACCACCACTACCGACCTTAGAAACTATGTGACCACCCGGTTTGACAACATTCAGACTCAGATGGATGCCTATTACAACCCTAACCCTCCTACCAACCCGGATAACATGGATGATGAATGATGATGTGTGATGTTTAACCTTCGTTTTTATGTATTTTATTTCTCTCTTCGCATGAACAATTTCTTTTGTTATTTCTTATGACTTTTGGATTATTTCGATTTGGTTGTACGAATATTTTTAATGTTGCCATGTTTGGGCAACATTCATTTTAGATATGTATGACTTTATTTGGATTGTTTCGTATGTTTGGATGTTTGGTTTTATGTTTATGCATTTGTTGCATTATTTTGTTTATTATCGTCCCATATTTTGGTATGTTACTTAATTACAAATGTCGATGTGTTTCAATACTCATGAGTTGGTTTATGGATTGTTGTTCTACATTCCATGTTTTATCCTGATATTTGGTTTTCGTCATTGATATATTTTGGCATATCTTTGTATGTATTTATATTGATTAGGAATTTTTATCATATATGTGCATTTCGACAAATGTAAGTGCACGATATGACTTGGATCAAAATTGATTGAACTTGATACTTCTAATAGACTCTCTTCTTCTTTTTTATATTGTCAAAGGGGGAGAGATTTGGATGCACAAGCTAAGGATGAATAGCTAAAAGAGTCTTGAATATTATCTACTATGACAATCGCATTATGGCATCAACTCAGGGGGAGCGTGCTTATTGTTAGCCTTGGTGTTTTAATTGCGTCTATATACATATTGCTATTTTATTGCATATTAGGTATAGGCTTAGCTTATGCATAGTTTTGACAATTATCAAAAAGGGGGAGAATGTAAGTGCACCAGTTCATCCTCATGTTTTAATAATTGTCAAAACACATGAAAATAGGATTGAACATATTTTGGCAACATTACAAATGACTTGACAACAAAGAACTATTTTCTAAAACCTTGAAAAACTGACTTTTAGGTATTTTGTATCGATACATACATTGGTGTATCGATACAAATGTCCTGAAATCTCTTCTGCTTGATTTTGTGCATTTTGTATCGATACATACATGGTCTGTATCGATACAAAAGAGGTCTCTCAGAGACAGAACAGCTCCTGTGTATCGAAGCATGCTTGCATGTATCGATACACATCTGTTTGTTCTCAAAATCCAGAAAACTCAAGATGATTCGAAGCATGCTTGCATGCTTAGATACATATCAGTCAAGATTTCAAGATTCTGATATTTGTATCGATACACACCCGTGTTTGTATCGATACAAAGGTCAATTTTTCCAAATTTTAACGTTGGTCAAAGCATTTGTATCGATACAAATGATCATTTGTATCGATACATGTATGAAAAATTATGCCTAAATTTGCTCATTCTATTTTCTCTTTAAATAGCAATATGTGTGATTTTTGTAAAGAAGACAAGTGAGAGAAAACTAGTGTGAAAGATCAGGAAACGCTTTGGGTACAAATTGAGTTAGAATTTGCATCAAAGGTTTGATTCAACACAAGTTCATCATCTTCATCAAGTTTGCAATCAAAATTGGATTTGAGTATGGGATCAATTCAATAGAAATTGCAGAATTGTGTGATAACGTTCGATACGGTTCGCGGTGAATCAGAATCGTGATCGGGTTGAATTGCGTTGTAGGTTCTAGTGTTTCTCTCAAGTGATTCAAGATCGTGTGTGTCTTGAAGGATTCGACAACAAGGAACGAAGGACTCAGCTGGACGATTGGGTGCGGTTTGGCACAAGGTGAATCGTTGGAATCAGAGGGTGAAGTTCCGTTGGGTGTCGAGGTTATTCGCATTAGTTTACATTTTGTCTTGCTATAGGATTATAGATTTCAATTGTAAACTGTGCACTGTTTGTTCATCAAGTTTTTGATCTATAAACTCTCAAATAACCCGTTTGGTTATTTGGGGGGAGACGTACTCGGACAAACGCATGGACGACGCGCAATCCGGGGAACTCCCTAATCACATCGTGTGTATCTCTCTTTATCCCTCTCTTTTAATTTCGTTAAATTGATTAATCGATTGAATTTTTGTTGTTCGTATTGGTTCACAAAAATTCAATTGGTTCTTGCTTGATTGTGATTGAACTTGAAATAACAAACCATATAACTTGCTTGGACTGTTTTTTGTTAATCAAATTAAATTTGAATATCTTGCATTAATCATTCCGGTAATTTTCCTAATTCGTTCAAGGCGATACTATCTTTCCTTTGGTCAAAAGGTGCAAAGTAGACTACCGATCCGGTGGTGCTTCCGCGCATTGTTTTTAATCAAATATTTTTTAAATTGTCGTTGATTAAAGAAGCCACTTATTCAACCCCCCTTCTAAGTGGTAGCCTAGTAGTCTAACAATACAGGTGTGTATCGATACATGCAAGCATGATTCGATACACAGGTGACTCTCTGCCTCTGAGAGACCATATTTGTATCGATACAAGTGATATATGTATCGATACAAAATGCACATAATCAGTATGAAGTAATTTCAGGACATTTGTATCGATACACATGATTATGTATCGATACATAATACCTAAAAATCAATTTTTCAAAGTTTAAAAGTTGTTTTTCGCTGTCAAGTCATTTGTAATGTTGCCAAAATATGTTCTACTCTATTTTCATGTGTTTTGACAATTATTAAAACATGAGGATGAACTGGTGCACTTACATTCTCTCCCTTTTTGATAATATTCAAAACTTTGCATAAGCTAACTAAGCCTATACCTAACATGCAATAAAATAACAATATGTATACAGACGCATTTACACCAAGGCTAACAATAAGCACGCTCCCCCTGAGTTGATGCCATAATGCGTTTGATATTGTTGATAATATTCAAGACTTCTTTAGCTATTCATCCTTAGCTTGTACAATCCAAATCTCTCCCCCTTTGACAATATTCAAAAGAAGAAGATAGCTCATTAGAAGTATCAAGTTCAAACAATTTTAACCATAGTCATATCGTGCACTTACATTTGTCGAAATGCACTATATGATGAAGTTACCTAATCAAAATAATTACATACAAAGATATGCCAAAATATATCAATGACGAATACCAAATATCATGACAAACATGGAATGTAGAATAACAAACCAAAACCAAGGCGTTGGTTTCTCTCTCTGTTTACTGAAGATTCTATGAAGATTATTTATTTCCTTAAGATGTAATATATTTAAGAAAATATTATATTTGGTTCAAGAATACTTTTGAGCTGGATTTTACACCTTTTTCCAGCTGTGTTTGAAGACCGATTTGCTCAGCAAGCCCATACTAACTCGTGGCTATATAAGGAAGACTCAAGACCTTGTTTTATTCACCGAAACCAATATATCAAAATGTAGACTTTTAGGGTTTCTTGTCTTTGTAAGCCTTGTGCTTTATTTGTGAGCCTCTCTAGTATCATCTTGATTCTTCTGTAGGACTGTGTTTTGAGTTGTAACTCTATATTTTCTCCAAAGCTTTTAAGCATGGAGTATGGTTGTTTCTTGTGCATCACTCTAAGCCTTTAGGTATGAGTGGTTTAGTTTTAGGAGTGTGTCTCCAAACCTTATTTATAAACATCAACACAAGGTCTATGTTTGAGTGGAGGTGAGATGAGATCTCAGCTCTAGGAGGTTCCTAGGGTGAAGTCAAACGGTAGTTGCTAGGCGATAAGTTGTAAACACTGGAGTTTAGCTTTGAGCTAGGGCTATTATAGTGGATTTCCTTCCTGGAATGGTATCCCCCAGATGTAGGTTGTGGTATGCACCGAACTGGGTTAACAAACCTTGTGTGTTCTTTATTGTTTTGGGTCCTTATTAGTTATTTATGTTTATGTCCACTGTCAGCATAATGCTTCAACATTGTTCTCGACATCTCAAGTGTTGAAACATTACATAAAATATCTGATAGTTGACGCACCAGGAATTTCATGAAGCATTTTAAATTAATTTTATTTGTAAATTAAATAAAAATGTTTTTAAATACACTGTTTATACAATAAAAAATGTTTTACAAATAAATAAGAAAATGGCAAATTCTTTTTTTTAGAAAAGAGTTTATTATAAAAATAGGTCATAAACAAAAAATAATTTATAAATGAAAATATTTTTTATAACAAAATAATTTTATAAACTACTTCTAACAAAATAAAATAATTTTTTTTTATAAATTTTTTTTTACTAAACAATTTTTCATTTTTACAAAACCAGTTTTTTATATTTACTTTCTAACATAAGGGGTTGAAATTGAAGTAGCAAAGTTTTTCACAAGAAAGGTGGGGTTTGAATTGTGAACCTTTAAAAATTACCTATTAAAATTAATAGAGAAAACACTTTGGAAGAACAAACGTTAGAACGTTCTCAGAACGTTTGGTTAGTTATATGTAAATAAACTAGAGAACGTTCTGGGATCAATCTCAAGAGATAAGATAAAGTAAATGATAAGTGATGTGTGTGATCTGTTTGCACGAATTAAAAGAGAGTAAGGAAGAGAGAAAAATACACAAGTAGTTATACTGGTTCACCCCTTTAACAATGGGTTACGTCCAGTCCTCACGCTCCAGTGAGTTTTTCCACTGTGAGATGCTACCGATCTCAAGATACAATTTCTTCCTTTGATCTTATACCCAAGATCAATAAAATCCTTTAAGCCCTACAAGCTTAAAGATACCCCAGCCCTCCAGGCTAGTAAGGGTATACCACTCAAACAATACAGCCCTATTGACTTGAGTCAACCTTTTTAAAAGATGATGAATTTGTTCTAAGCTTTTACAAAACTCACCACGTGAGAAGCTTAGAGAAAAATAGAAACTCTCAAACACTCAGTGTATATACTAATCCTAGTATTGAATTACAAATCTGGAGTGAAAGAGATCAAAAGAGAGCTTTAAGATTGCTTGTATGATAAAAACAAGTAGTGATCAAATTGTAGTGAAAGCTCATGTTCTTTAAAGGTCACCTGTAAGACCCATAATTCTACTGTATCGTACGCAAGTTATAAGCGTAAGTAGTGGCTAAGAGTTTTTAGGGTTTCTGTAAGATTAGTTTCATAAGTATCGTGTAATAACAGCGTTTTGCTGAGTTGGAACTGGTTTTGGACTCGTATGCTATTTAAGCTCAGGCTTTTGGTTCTTAGTCCTCTTTTATATACGAGAACGTTCCTGTGATTTCAGAATTTTGAGTTTCGACTTTCTCCGTTTATTGGAAAAACGAGTAGAAAACTGTACCCGCTTCTTAAAATTTTACGGTTTCTGTTTTCCGTCGAATTTTAATTGGAGACTTTATATATCGGCGTAAGTTGGAATCTAGTTTCAGAATATTTTTGGGAGCTAAGGAAATAAATTTCAGTCGGGGAATAAAGTTTAGCGATAATATTTGGAAATGTTTTACGACGAACAATCACCTCGTAAGTTTTATATTTTTCGCAAGATAGACCGTCGACGGAGTACGACTCGTCTGCGAGCGCAGGAGAAAATATCTTGGATATTTTTCAAAGAAGGTAATGATTACCCTTTTGATCCAAGGGCTAGGGTTTAGCCTTGCTTAAGTTAGTTGATCCAATGGCTTAGATTTCACAAGAGGGTTTTATTAGTAAGGAGGTTTATCTTTGTTTGGTCTTAGAAGCAAAACAAAAAAACTACTCCCTCCTCTCTTCTCTCATTCGGCCGACCTTTCCCACCCCTCACTCATCTCTTCAAATTTCATTTTTCATCTATTCAAGCTTGGATCTTTGGCATACTTAGGAATCACTTGCTCATTAAGGTAACTAACCTCTTCCATTTCTATTCTTGCCATGAAATTCTCTTGGATTTTTAAGTTTCACAATTTTGTTCTTGAGAAGAAAAATGTTAGAATTTAGTTTTGTTTCCATAGATGTGTTCATAAGAGTTATTAGTACACATGAGTGAAAAATGAGTTGATTTCTATGGTTAAATCTTGTTTTCACAAAGTTTTGTTTAAGAGTTTTGAAGAAAAAAATTGAAATAGATCAAAAACTTGGATTGTGTTGTAAGATTTTGGTTTTGAAGTTAGATTTGAGCTTTTAAACAAAATGGATTGTTGAATATGAATTTTGTTTCGAAAAATAAGAAAAAAAAAATTCTCGTGTTCTTGAGCGACTCGAAGAACACAATTTAGAAAAATTTTATTTCGAGTTTCAAAAAGAGTCGGGTATACGATCGAATATCGTTACGAGCTAACAAATGTGGTTAGGGTTTCAAATGAGGAAAAATTGTGTAGGGTTGCCCTTTTGCCTCATTTGGCCGTGGCACCCATATAGGGTTCGAGGAATCGAATTTCGAAAATTGTTTAGAGGCAAATTGCTTCCCATGATCATTGTTTAATTGTTTAATTGTTTGATTGCTTCCCATGATCATTTGGCCGTGGCCTTTATTGTGTGGGGGAAGAAATTCCAAAATTTTTTCTAAGTCCACAATTGTGTGGAAATTTTGTGTGTGTTGGATAATCTTAGTTTTGAAGAAAAACGAGTATAGGAAAGGTTGTTAGGAAGAAAAAAATGTGTAACTTGTAACACAAGAAAACTTCGATTTTTCATAAAAATATTTTTGAAAAGTTTTAGTTGTGTTTCAAATGGTCTTGTTGTGTGTGAAACAAGTCCTTGAGGTGGAGAAGTCCAAAATGGTTTTAGTTTATGGTTTGAAAACAAAATGATTTTCGTGTTATAAAAATAGTGCAATTTACTTCGTGAATTTTTAAACACTATGAGAATAACCTGAAATCCTTGAGGGATAGCTTTAGGAAGTACCTTAGACCCCTCTGGAGCTTTGAGAGCGAGTTTCGTTTCGTTAGGATAAACGAGGAGTATTTTATTGATGTTACGCTACATTTATTTTAGGTAGCGCGTGTTGTAGTTTTTCGCGGAATTAAAGTAACGGAAGCTTGCTAAGGTAAGGGCACCTTTATTTTTCCGTCTAATATATGTATGCCTGGTTCTGGATGGTTGTGAATGTTTGGCATGATTATATTATGTATTCTCGTGATGAGAAGGTGTTTTGTATCGCATGTGTGATTTACATATGTTTGAGAATATGTGTATGAATATGTGATTGGCGTGCATATGATTTTGAAAATATATGTACATATTATGATTGTTTTACATACGCTTGAGAGGTGTGTATTTTGTTGCATTAGCATATAAGGGGAATCGTATGCTCATGCATTCATAGTACGTGGTTATCGGGAATGGACCACGGGGTGCGACGACCAGTGATTGGTGTCCTCCTTTTTGAGTTTGGTGTTGTCCGTGTGACTCACCCGGTGTTATCCCACCGTGATTGTTTTGGTATTGAGTGCGAGACTCTACCTGGTATTATCCCACCACTAGTAGGAGGTGTTATCCCACCCGAGCCTACGACCTTCTGCAGAGGTTTATTCCGGAATAATCATGCATGTGAAAAAGACCCGGTTAGGGTGATCACAATCATTTAGAGTCTGCATTGATAGGCTGGTGTGCATTTCGATACTGTGTGCAAGTATATGAACTGCTAAGTGTTTATTCGTTTTTATAGATACATGCTATTTGCTGTTGTGTTATGTGTGGTGACCCTTGCATTCTTTCATTTGCGGGCTCCTCCCACCCAGACGATGGATCACCCTTTGTTACCGGTACTCGTGAGGGAGACGGTGACGAGGTGGGACTTTCTTGATCGCCTGCTTCTGCCTGCCTGGAGCCTCGACCCAGCTTCCGGCACGGCTAGTTACCACGGGCGCGTTAGGATTACTACTTTTCTTGGTACCCGTCAGGTTCATCAGTGTCTGATATAGCAGACTCCACCTTTCTCCATACCTCTACCAGTACTGCTCAGTGCATTGTGGACGGTTCCTGGGGGACCCCTGCCAGGGGCGCCAGATACACCAGAGGGTGGTGGATCGGTCGTTGGAGAGACCTCCACGGATGGACTAGTCACTTCTTCTTCCTCCTCCATGGGCAGTTGGGGTGATGGGGCTTTACCCGACTTCTTAGGGGAGCCGGATGATGTTTTTCAGGAGGCAGCGGCTGCTGCAGGGGATGAGTCCATTGGAGGACCCGGAGTACCTCACTTGGTATCTCCCACTTCTACCTTGAGCTTGGTACTGTTATCGAGTGATACGGACGACTCCTGATGCCGATGTGCATGTTAGGACTAGGACCACTGACTTAGAGTAGTATTCTTTTGGACAGGCCTTGTTGGCCGGTGACTGGTAGCATGATTTGTAGTAGGTTTTAACGTTTTGGATGACTGTACTCTATACTCTTACACTTTGGATGAGCCTCTTTTGGTATTGGCTGTAGTAGTTCCCTAGTCGCGACTACCTTGTATATTTGTCGTGAACTAGAGGTTATGTTTTGGATATGTAAATATTCAGGTACACACTTTGCTTATGAGAAGCACTATTGATGCATATAGTACTATTTCAGTCACCTTGTTGGTCGTACTATTATATGCTTTAGTTCTGTTGTATGAATAATGCCGGCTCTTGTAAAATATTTTCCGCGCACTCTGTCTCGTGTTTTAAAAAAAAAAAAAATAATGCCCCTTTTTAGGTTTTGAAAAACGGGGTGTTACATTGTGGTATCAGAGCCCGGCTTTAGATCATCAAGGGAAAGGTGTGTCGTAAGAGTTGTCAGTCGAGTTAGAACTAGAGTTGGATTAGTTCTAAGTGACCATTGCTTTGGTGTGTTGATGTTATAGACTTGTGGTATAAGATTTCTAAGAGAATTGGAAAAGAATCTAACCAGAAAGTGGTTTGTGCAGGAAAACATGCCTCCAAGACGGGCACCTGCAGCTACTGGGGCTGATGATAATCAGGTAAACCAGATGGCTCATGCAATGAATGCCATGGCAGCAACTTTGACTGCCCAAGCCCATGCTAAGGCGCAAAGGGATATGGAAAAAAGGGAAAGAGAGATTCTCGCTGCTGGACCTCGAGTTCTCGCGAGTTTTAACCATCAGAGTCCTCCGAAGTATAACGGAGAGGGAGGTCCTGATGCTGCTGACTTATGGCTTCAGGCGATGGAGAAGATCTTCGGAGCAATCCACTGCCCCGAGGGCGAAAAGGTGACTCTGGCCACCTACCAGTTGTCGGGAGGCTCTGAGTATTGGTGGAAGAGTACTAGTCTTATGATGGAGGCCGCTCACGAGGAAATCAACTGGGTGAGTTTTAAGAGAAAGTTTTTGGCCAAGTACTTTCCAGAGACCGCTAGGGAAAGGTATGGAGAGGAATTCCTGAGGTTGCGTCAGGGAGGTACGAATGTTGAAGCTTATGCTAAGAAATTTGAATCACTGTCAAGGTTTTTCCGCTTCTTCAGGGATGGCGTCGATGAGACTTTTATGTGTCGCCGTTTTCAAGATGGGTTGAGGTATGAGTTACAGGATTCAGTGATACCATTGGGAATCCGGAATTTCCAAGTGCTGGTTGAGAAATGTCAGGAAATTGAGGACATGAAGAATAAGCGAGTGAATCGCAATGTGAATTCTACTGCTGGGGGACCTAGTCGTCCAAGTAATCAGGCTCAGAACCGTGGAAGGCGAGGAAATAAGCCTTACAACCGCCCTCAGAATAACAAAGGGCAGGATCGCTCGGTGAATCAAGGGAATCCGAATGCGGCAAGGCAGAGTTGTTTCAAGTGTGGGAAGGAAGGACATTATGCGAACGACTGTAGGAACGCGGAGCCCGGGATTATTTATTATAATTGTAAGAAGCCAGGTCACATGGCTAGGGATTGCAAGGCTCAGAAGGCTGAACCATCTGTGAATGTGACGCAGGGAGCCAAACCCACTGCTAGGGGACGTGTCTACTGTATGGGCACGGAAGTGAGTGGCGAGGCCAGTAACGCCATACATGAGAATTGCCAGATTGCAGGTAACACTTTAACTGCATTGATAGATACCGGGGCAACCCATTCTTTCATATCTGTGGATTGTGCAAATCGTATGAAATTGATTGTTTCTCCGCTGCCTTTTGATTTGAATGTTTCTACTCCTGCAAAGGATCTAGTGGTAAATACAGCATGTTTGCACTGTTTAGTGATGATTCAGAATAGAGAGTTTTTGATTAATCTGATCTGTTTACCCCTTCAGTCACTCGAGATCATTCTTGGGATGGATTGGCTGTCGTATCACTATGTTATTTTAGACTGTGCTCGTAAGATGGTCTTTTTCCCCGAACCAGGAGTATAGAGGTACTTGTCGGCGAACCGGCTTACAGTAACCATGAGGAATGGAGAGCCAGAAATTATTTCACCTGCTTTTATAGGAGTGACTTCAGACGTGCACATAGAGGAGTTGCGCGTAGTTCAACAATTCCAGGATGTTTTTCCGTTAGAGATTCCGGGATTTCCTCCGATCAGAGAAGTGGAATTCTTTATCGACTTACATCCAGGAACGGGACCAATCTCGGAATCACCTTATCGGATGGCCCCAGCTGAGTTAGTGGAATTGAAGAGTCAGATTGAGGACTTGTTAGAAAAGGGTTTTATTAGGCCAAGTGTGTCTCCGTGGGGAGCGCCAGTCTTATTGGTGAAAAAGAAGGATGGACGGTCACGTTTATGTGTGGATTATCGGAAACTCAACAAGGTTACTATTAAGAACCGATATCCTCTGCCACGAATTGATGATTTAATGGACCAGTTAAAGGGTGCGTCTGTGTTTTAAAAGATTGATTTGAAGTCCGGATATCATCAGATAAGAGTAAGAGAAGAAGATGTTCAGAAGACAGCGTTTCGTTCACGCTATGGACACTATGAGTATCTAGTGATGCCGTTTGGAGTGACGAATGCACCCGCAATTTTTATGGATTACATGAATAGGATCTTCCATACGTTCCTAGACAAGTTTGTGGTGGTGTTCATCGATGATATACTCATTTATTCGAAGGATGAAGAGGAACACGAAGAGCATCTCCGTTTGGTTTTGCAAGTTCTGCGTGACAGAAAGTTGTATGCGAATCCGTCAAAGTGTGAATTCTGGATGAAGACGGTAAATTTTCTGGGTCACGTCATCTCAGAAGAGGGAATATCTGTGGATCCAGCAAAGATTGAAACCGTACTTGCATGGAAACAACCGCAGACTGTTACGGACATACGAAGTTTTGTGGGTTTAGCTGGATATTATCGGAGGTTTATTGAGGGTTTCGCTAAGATTGTGGCACCAATGACACAACTTACGAGGAAAGATCAACCATTTGCTTGGACAGAGAAGTGTGAAGCTAGTTTTCAGTTGCTGAAAGAGCGATTGACGACCTCACCGGTGTTAGTTTTACCCCAATCGGACGAACCGTATGAAGTTTATTGCGATGCGTCGCATCAGGGACTCGGATGTGTGTTGATGCAACACAAGAGGGCAGTGGCTTATGCGTCCAGACAGTTGAAGAACCACGAAAGGAACTACCCCACTCATGATCTAGAACTTGCCGCAGTAGTTTTTGCTTTGAAGATTTGGAGACATTATCTTTATGGATGTACTTTTGTCGTCTTCAGTGATCACAAAAGTCTGAAATATCTGTTCGATCAGAAAGAGTTGACTATGAGGCAGAGGAGGTGGATGGAAACACTGAAGGATTTTGATTTCACGTTACAGTACCATCCTGGAAAGGCTAATGTGGTAGCTGACGCTTTGAGTAGAAGAAGTGTATCGGTATGGTCAGCTCAGATGGCTAGTCAGCAAGAGTTATTAGAAGAGTTTCGAGATCTACATCTTGAGGTAGAGTTTGCGCTTGGGAATTTGAGACTCGGTATGATTACGATTTCGAACGGATTGATGGAAGACATTGCTAGTTGTCAGAATGACAGTCTACTTATGGAAAAGAGAGCTTTGATAGATCGAGGAACCACCACAGAGTTCAAGGTGGGATCATATAATATTTTGAGATGCAATGGGAGAGTGTGCGTACCCGATGCTAGGAACTTGAGAAATACGGTGCTAGAGGAAGCGCATAAGAGTAAACTGAGTATACATCCTGGGGCTACCAAGATGTATCAGGATTTGAGGCTAGACTATTGGTGGCCGAGTATGAAGAGGCATGTGGCAGAGTATGTGGCATCGTGTTTGACATGTCAGAAAGCTAAGGTGGAACATCAGAAACCTGCAGGAATGCTGCAATCGTTAGATATACCAGAGTGGAAGTGGAATAGCATATCTATGGATTTCATCACTGGTTTACCCAAGACAAGGAGGAAGCATGATTCTATTTGGGTGATAGTGGATCGATTGACGAAGTCCGCTCATTTTCTGCCTGTCAGGATTACCGACACTGCAGAAAAGTTAACAGACATCTACGTGGCTGAGATAGTAAGACTCCATGGTATACCGTCAAGCATTGTTTCGGATCGAGACCCAAAATTCACTTCACATTTTTGGAGAACTCTGCATGAGGCTTTAGGGACGAAGTTGAGATTAAGTTCGGCTTACCATCCGCAGACAGACGGACAGACCGAAAGAACGAATCAATCTTTGGAGGATTTGTTGAGGGCATGTGTGCTAGATGATAGAGGAAGTTGGGACGATGTGTTACCACTAATAGAGTTCACCTACAACAACAGTTTCCACACGAGCATTGGAATGGCTCCGTATGAGGCTCTTTATGGGAGAAGGTGTCAAACCCCATTGTGTTGGTATCAAGATGGAGAAAGTATGATTGTAGGGCCAGAAATGGTGCAACAGACTACGGACAAGGTCCGGAAGATACGGGCAAGAATGAAGGTCGCCCAGGATCGTCAGAAGAGTTACGCAGATAGGCGTCGTAGACCCTTAGAATTTGAGGCAGGAGAACATGTATTTCTCCGAGTTACTCCAACTACTGGTGTTGGAAGGGCAATAAAAGCAAGAAAATTGACTCCGAAATTTATTGGACCGTATCAGATTACGGAAAGGATAGGAAAGGTAGCCTATCGAATTGCATTGCCACCGATACTGTCCCAGATTCATGATGTGTTCCATGTGTCTCAGTTAAGGAAGTATGTTCCTGACCCGTCACATTTGATCACGCCAGACGACATTCAGTTGAAAGAGAACTTGTCATTTGAAGTTCCGCCAGTTAAGATTGCGGATAGAAAGATGAAACGTCTAAGGACCAAGGAGATACCCTTAGTCAAGATAATCTGGAATGAAGCTACAGGAGATGCGACTTGGGAGCTTGAAAGCAAGATGAAAGAGCAATACCCCGAATTATTTAGCGATGTCTAAGTTTCGAGGACGAAACTTCTTTTATGGGGGAAGTAATGTAAGACCCATAATTCTACTGTATCGTACGCAAGTTATAAGCGTAAGTAGTGGCTAAGAGTTTTTAGGGTTTCTGTAAGATTCGTTTCATAAGTATCGTGTAATAACAGCGTTTTGCTGAGTTGGAACTGGTTTTGGACTCGTATGCTATTTAAGCTCAGGCTTTTGGTTCTTAGTCCTCTTTTATATACGAGAACGTTCCTGTGATTTCAGAATTTTGAGTTTCGACTTTCTCCGTTTATTGGAAAAACGAGTAGAAAACTGTACCCGCTTCTTAAAATTTTACGGTTTCTGTTTTCCGTCGAATTTTAATTGGAGACTTTATATATCGGCGTAAGTTGGAATCTAGTTTCAGAATATTTTTGGGAGCTAAGGAAATAAATTTCAGTCGGAGAATAAAGTTTAGCGATAATATTTGGAAATGTTTTACGACGAACAATCACCTCGTAAGTTTTATATTTTTCGCAAGATAGACCGTCGACGGAGTACGACTCGTCTGCGAGCGCAAGAGAAAATATCTTGGATATTTTTCAAAGAAGGTAATGATTACCCTTTTGATCCAAGGGCTAGGGTTTAGCCTTGCTTAAGTTAGTTGATCCAATGGCTTAGATTTCACAAGAGGGTTTTATTAGTAAGGAGGTTTATCTTTGTTTGGTCTTAGAAGCAAAACAAAAAAACTACTCCCTCCTCTCTTCTCTCATTCGGCCGACCTTTCCCACCCCTCACTCATCTCTTCAAATTTCATTTTTCATCTATTCAAGCTTGGATCTTTGGCATACTTAGGAATCACTTGCTCATTAAGGTAACTAACCTCTTCCATTTCTATTCTTGCCATGAAATTCTCTTGGATTTTTAAGTTTCACAATTTTGTTCTTGAGAAGAAAAATGTTAGAATTTAGTTTTGTTTCCATAGATGTGTTCATAAGAGTTATTAGTACACATGAGTGAAAAATGAGTTGATTTCTATGGTTAAATCTTGTTTTCACAAAGTTTTGTTTAAGAGTTTTGAAGAAAAAAATTGAAATAGATCAAAAACTTGGATTGTGTTGTAAGATTTTGGTTTTGAAGTTAGATTTGAGCTTTTAAACAAAATGGATTGTTGAATATGAATTTTGTTTCGAAAAATAAGAAAAAAAAATTTCTCGTGTTCTTGAGCGACTCGAAGAACACAATTTAGAAAAATTTTATTTCGAGTTTCAAAAAGAGTCGGGTATACGATCGAATATCGTTACGAGCTAACAAATGTGGTTAGGGTTTCAAATGAGGAAAAATTGTGTAGGGTTGCCCTTTTGCCTCATTTGGCCGTGGCACCCATATAGGGTTCGAGGAATCGAATTTCGAAAATTGTTTAGAGGCAAATTGCTTCCCATGATCATTGTTTAATTGTTTGATTGGTTATGGGATGTTTTGAAAAGAAAAATGATCTCTTGCCTTAAGAAAAACTTATTTGAGATTTTTCGAAATTTGCGATTCGACTCGATAATTTCTTAATCGTTTTGATAAGTGCTAGTTAGGTATTATGGGATATTACCATGCATTTAGAAGTGAAAAATTTTGAGTAGAAGGGTGTTTTTGGGAAAAATGGCCGTGGCCTTTATTGTGTGGGGGAAGAAATTCCAAAATTTTTTCTAAGTCCACAATTGTGTGGAAATTTTGTGTGTGTTGGATAATCTTAGTTTTGAAGAAAAACGAGTATAGGAAAGGTTGTTAGGAAGAAAAAAATGTGTAACTTGTAACGCAAGAAAACTTCGATTTTTCATAAAAATATTTTTGAAAAGTTTTAGTTGTGTTTCAAATGGTCTTGTTGTGTGTGAAACAAGTCCTTGAGGTGGAGAAGTCCAAAATGGTTTTAGTTTATGGTTTGAAAACAAAATGATTTTCGTGTTATAAAAATAGTGCAATTTACTTCGTGAATTTTTAAACACTATGAGAATAACCTGAAATCCTTGAGGGATAGCTTTAGGAAGTACCTTAGACCCCTCTGGAGCTTTGAGAGCGAGTTTCGTTTCGTTAGGATAAACGAGGAGTATTTTATTGATGTTACGCTACATTTATTTTAGGTAGCGCGTGTTGTAGTTTTTCGCGGAATTAAAGTAACGGAAGCTTGCTAAGGTAAGGGCACCTTTATTTTTCCATCTAATATATGTATGCCTGGTTCTGGATGGTTGTGAATGTTTGGCATGATTATATTATGTATTCTCGTGATGAGAAGGTGTTTTGTATCGCATGTGTGATTTACATATGTTTGAGAATATGTGTATGAATATGTGATTGGCGTGCATATGATTTTGAAAATATATGTACATATTATGATTGTTTTACATACGCTTGAGAGGTGTGTATTTTGTTGCATTAGCATATAAGGGGAATCGTATGCTCATGCATTCATAGTACGTGGTTATCGGGAATGGACCACGGGGTGCGACGACCAGTGATTGGTGTCCTCCTTTTTGAGTTTGGTGTTGTCCGTGTGACTCACCCGGTGTTATCCCACCGTGATTGTTTTGGTATTGAGTGCGAGACTCTACCTGGTGTTATCCCACCACTAGTAGGAGGTGTTATCCCACCCGAGCCTACGACCTTCTGCAGAGGTTTATTCCGGAATAATCATGCATGTGAAAAAGACCCGGTTAGGGTGATCACAATCATTTAGAGTCTGCATTGATAGGCTGGTGTGCATTTCGATACTGTGTGCAAGTATATGAACTGCTAAGTGTTTATTCGTTTTTATATATACATGCTATTTGCTGTTGTGTTATGTGTGGTGACCCTTGCATTCTTTCATTTGCGGGCTCCTCCCACCCAGACGATGGATCACCCTTTGTTACCGGTACTCGTGAGGGAGACGGTGACGAGGTGGGACTTTCTTGATCGCCTGCTTCTGCCTGCCTGGAGCCTCGACCCAGCTTCCGGCACGGCTAGTAACCACGGGCGCGTTAGGATTACTACTTTTCTTGGTACCCGTCAGGTTCATCAGTGTCTGATATGGCAGACTCCACCTTTCTCCATACCTCTACCAGTACTGCTCAGTGCATTGTGGACGGTTCCTGGGGGACCCCTGCCAGGGGCGCCAGATACACCAGAGGGTGGTGGATCGGTCGTTGGAGAGACCTCCACGGATGGACTAGTCACTTCTTCTTCCTCCTCCATGGGCAGTTGGGGTGATGGGGCTTTACCCGACTTCTTAGGGGAGCCGGATGATGTTTTTCAGGAGGCAGCGGTTGCTGCAGGGGATGGGTCCATTGGAGGACCCGAAGTACCTCACTTGGTATCTCCCACTTCTACCTTGAGCTTGGTACTGTTATCGAGTGATACGGACGACTCCTGATGCCGATGTGCATGTTAGGACTAGGACCACTGATTTAGAGTAGTATTCTTTTGGACAGGCCTTGTTGGCCGGTGACTGGTAGCATGATTTGTAGTAGGTTCTAACGTTTTGGATGACTGTACTCTATACTCTTACACTTTGGATGAGCCTCTTTTGGTATTGGCTGTAGTAGTTCCCTAGTCGCGACTACCTTGTATATTTGTCGTGAACTAGAAGTTATGTTTTGGATATGTAAATATTCAGGTACACACTTTGCTTATGAGAAGCACTATTGATGCATATAGTACTATTTCAGTCACCTTGTTGGTCGTACTATTATATGCTTTAGTTCTGTTGTATGAATAATGTCGGCTCTTGTAAAATATTTTCCGCGCACTCTGTCTCGTGTTTTAAAAAAAAAAAAAAAATAATAATAATGCCCCTTTTTAGGTTTTGAAAAACGGGGTGTTACATCACCAAAGGCTCTATTTATAGCAGAGGCTTGTACTTGAAGCTTGGTGATGAAATATGTCCGTTTGTAATAGATACTTGTTCAAAAATGACAGCTCATTAGTTGTTGTTGAAGGATATTCAAACTGAAAGAATGATCTGAGAATGTTCTTGGATCGGATCCTTATGATTCTTTCAAAGGAGCGTGGAAATGAGCTTGTAGTGAGCTGTAAAGTGTCCTTTTCACTACATTCTCCAAGGGTTGCCGTTAAACATCTTTAGGCATGCGTTTATCCAGCTGTTTTTGGGCTAGATAGTAGACTTGACAAGAACATCATTCTCCTAGAACCTTCTGAGAGCGTTCTCCATTCTGGGCGGAGATAAACTTTGATCTTCAAGGAAACTTGATCCTTATCTTGGTAGATCGATGTGAGATATCAGAAATACAGCTGTATAGTCCTTGAAGCACTATTCATGTTGTCCTTGTGTGGTACTTCTTGTCATTAAAGTGATCATTAACATGGGAGAATGTTCTTTTAATATTCAACAAAAGGATAAGCCAACTCTTAGTTGCAAATGAGTTGGTACATTCTCATAGGTCTATGAATCATCTGTCTTCAATGGTAATGGACAACATAAAATCTTTGTCTTGCATTAAAACCATAAGCACATGCTTGATCGTAAAGGCTTAGCAAAAAAAGGAAGGTCATGAATTCTACATCAAAATATTCCTTGCCTTATTTGATGTGTATACTGTTGTGATCTTGTGAGTTAATACCAAGGAAAAAGTGCTCATTTGTCTTGAACATAGTTGTCATAGAAAAATAAGTACATTGTCTTTGTAGCTTGTTCTTGAGCGAAACACAGAGAATGTTCTCAGAACATTCTTGTAGCTTTTGTTCTTGAAAACGAAATTTACTAGATAATGATATGAAAAACTAGATTAAATCTGGCTTGATTAAAACACTGAAGAGCACTTGTTAGATAACAATATGATCAGAATTTCTCTTAAAATATAATTAAGATGTTTGTTATCTTTAAAACATCAAATTGGGATTTTGCCTCAACAATCTCCCCCTTTTTGATGATGACAAACTTCTTGAATTATGTTTTAAAGTAATACTGAATTAAGTAAATTTAGTATAGAATTTTGTGAAAATGTTTTTGATTTGATCTTATCAAAACTCCCCCTCAATTCAAGCATTCAAGATTTAAAAAATAAAGAATTTTGAAAACATACATTTGAGTCAAACATAATTTCATTAATCATCATGCTCACCAAGTGAGAATCCAGACACGGTTTATAGAGCAAGATTAATACAAAAAGACTCAAAGGAAATTAAACACCTAGTTTAGATTTTAAACATAGCAAGAGAAGTTCCTATTACCAAAAAGAACTTCCCAAAATATCTAATCCTCTAACTAGGAAATAAGCAGACAGCATAATTAAACAAGCATAGTAGCATAATCAAACAAACATTTTTCAAAATACTAGTACTCCCCCTAAATTACTCAGATCCATATTCTTCCCCTTTTGGCAGCATTAAAAAGGGTGATCACTTAGGCACGGTAGGGCTGGAGTTATCAGAAGAGGTAGCATCATCCTGTGGTGTTGGAAATTCAGGAATGTGTGGAGGAGGGTTAAGTGGTGGTGGAGGAATGTTCATGGCAGGGCACACATGTGCAATCAACCAATCTCTCAGAAGTTGATGCTCAATCATGAGATACATGAGCATGTTGTTTTGAATAGTCATTCCTTCAAGTATTTTGTCCACATTTTTCTTTGTCTTGGATGAATTTTTTTCCAATTTTGTTCTTTTGGCAGACCTCTGATCAGAGGTGCCTTCACCAACAAGTTTCACATTTGGTTCAAAACCAACATGTGGGTTAATAGCATCAGTAGCAGCAGCATTTGTAGAGGAACAAAAAGAGTCAAGAGTTCCAAAAGCAATAGGTAGTGATGGGAGTGAACCAGAGGTAAAAATAGGTTGTGTGAATTGTGGAAAGATTGGAACATTTTTATCAAAGTTTTTGAAAAAATCAGAGCTTTTAAAAGTTTCAAGACTTCCTTGAGATGAAGTCATGAGTGGTGAAAAGAGAGTGGTATTGTAGGGTGAGGTAGTAGAGAGAAAACCTTGAAGTTCCTTACCAGCTCTTGAGGGTGCAGAAGCTCTAAATCCATGAGAGAATGGAGTACCAAAGTGAAGAGATGTGCTAATGTGAGAGGGAATTGAATCAGAAGGCATTCCAGCATTTGTTCCTGCACTGTTACCAGCTTGGAGATCGTTCTCAGTTTGATCTCCCAGTGCATCAACAAGGATATCCAATCCTTCTTTCTCAAACTCAGCACTCTTTCTCTTACCCAAATTAATAGAATCTTCAGAGATAAAATCTTTTTCCATGTAGTGAATGTTTTTAAAACCAAATGAAGTACATGAGTTTTCAACCCTTTGATCTTTTTCATCAATTTTGAAAATTCTGAAGATTTTGGTTAAGATCATTGCATAAGGCAGGGTTACCTTTTTGATACCGGAGTTGGCAACATGAATCATATGCTGTATGATTATGAAAGGGAGATTCAGTTTGATACCTTTGGACAGATGATGCATGATGAGCAGATCATTGTCAGTCACTTTGTCCAAGCTACCCGTCCTAGGAAAAATGCAGTGTTGACAAAGATTATGCATCAACTTGTATTCCTTTCTCAGCATTGAAGATGTAGGTTTTTCTCTTTAAGCACCTTGCTCATTGAACATTTGTAAGATTAAAGCATCCTTGCTTACTCCTGACCCGGTGTACCAACCTTCTCCATAGGTTTCTACTCATTCAGCATTCAATTCGAGTATATCTCCAATGACTTCTGGATCAAGTTGAATTTCCACTCCTTTGATATAGGAGACTATCTCACTTTTAGCAACATCAACTTTAACATTGAAGTAAAATGCTTGAACTAGTAGAGGGAAGATGGATTCATTAATTTTGAAGAAATTTGTCCACCCTAAGGGTTCAGTGTACTTCAGCAAATTGACTCCACCTTTAGCTAGGTCCTCAAACTCATATGTTCTTCCTATAGCTACAGGTTTCACTTTCCAAAAGGTTTCAAATCTTTCTTCGTCATCAGGGTGAATGAGGGGAATTTCAACAATTTTGGTTTTTGGCCCTTTGTTGACAGACATAGTTTTTGCTTTTGGTTTGGGGATTTTTGAAGCAGAGTGAGATTTTTTGATTGGAGCAGGGGATGGTTTTGATTTAGGTTTTATAGGAAGCGATTTTGAGGAGGTAACGGGTTCAGGTTCATCATCAGCAACAATGTCTTCATGATGATCTGAGAGAGTGTTCTCAGAGTCAATTTCATCATCATTAATGACATGCACGGTGGTATCTTTTACTATCTTTTTCCCTATACCAATTCCAGATAAAATTCGTGCTGACCTTTCTAATTTGAGCAGAGTTTCTAGATTTGGTTTGGGATTTGGTTCGAGATTTTTTGACCATGATGGGTGGAGTATCAGCTTGGCTTGGAACGACCACTACAAGAAAATTAGGCCTTTGCGTCAGTTCTTAAAACTGTCGTTACAACCGTCGCAGATGATTTTGCAACGGTTATAAACCGTCCTTATATACTTTTTTCATGCATAATACTAAGCTTAGTAGCAAGGGCTGCGACAGTTACAAAACCGCCCCTATATGATTTTTGCGACAGTTGCAACCGTCGCAAATTTTTTTTTTTTTAAAAAAAAAATTTGAATCATTTTTTCTCGATTTTGATGGCTTATAAAATAACAATTAAAATCATATAAATTTAATTAAAATAACCATACAAAAGCAAAAAAAAAAAATGTACAAATATATAAATATAAATGACTTAATCTCATTCATATATTTATTCAATGGTAACAAAATACATACATCAAACTTAATTAAAACATAGTGGCTAAATATACAAAACAATTACATCAAAATTAGAAGTTTGCAAAAAATTGAAATATTCCCCAGTGATGATGCTTCATGATCCTCATGGCTAACTAGACTCAGAACGCCTACCATCTCTTTCCTCTTCTAGTTCAATTGTCTGAAAAAATATGTGTATGTTAGGATACTTTAAAAAGTAACGGACGAAAGTACAAATTGAATTGATCTATGACATAATTCCACAAGATAATAGATTCCTTCAAACATAACAAGAGCCATAAATCAATTATAGAGATGCTGATTAGAATCAATATAATTTTCTTAGGGTAAAGAGAGGTGAACAAACCTTGTTATTAGGGGTGTTTAGATATCTTGTCCACCTACTATCAACCTTTTTGAGTGCCACGCCACCGACTTTTTTTTCCCAAGTAATGTTGTCTCATGTCATGTAAGCCCCGTAAAAGTGAGTTGAGGTTTGAGGAACACCAAAAAAAATTCAACCAAGAGGTCTTTGATTCAAACACTAAAAAACTAACATAATCACTACTTTACTTACAACTAACATTTGTCTATAAAAAATATCGAGATCATCATGGCTTCTGCATTAACGGTTAGTCTAATGTGACAAATATGAAGTGAAACATACATACCTTGAATATGGTTCAAAGTAACAACATGGATCCTCTAGACAATTCCCACATATATACCACATTGTCATTGGGTTAATGATTCCCATAACCACCTGAGACCCACATATATACCACATTGTCATTGTGTTAAATAACTCAAAAACAATATTCTCTCCGTTACAAAATATAAACAAAAGTGAGTCAAAGAAACTTGATGTATTTTGTTCAAAATTTAGACCAAATACATTTACTTTTGTTGACCAATTTTTGCTTATATTTTATAATGGAGGGAATATGAACTAATGGCTTATAAATTTTCTACTTAAGATCC
Organism: Trifolium repens; assembly: GCA_030408175.1. Lineage (NCBI taxonomy): Eukaryota > Viridiplantae > Streptophyta > Magnoliopsida > Fabales > Fabaceae > Trifolium > Trifolium repens. The sequence continues at coordinate 33,135,330 of CP125838.1, read as the reverse complement.
TCATAATGAAATAAATCAATCAGTATCAGTGTATCACACAATCTGTGTCACAAAACCACAATCTAAGCTATAGGATCTAAAATAGTAAGTAATTGACAACTAGGCCCTTTAGAATTTTGAGCACCAGTCCATCTATCTCCTTTTTTTCTACAAACAAATGTGCGTATTAAACTCAAATTCACCCCGCTTTTTCACACTAACTCAAGACTTTAATATATTTTAATATCAAGCTAATTAAACTTACACAAGATCAAACACTCAAAATCAAAACATGATTATGTCACCTAAACATAGTTATTCACTTGTAGCCCTATTGTCTCACTTTTAGTAAACTTTTAGCTATCAACACATATTTTACTTTCGACGCAGAAAGTACTTGTTTGTTGGCAGGAAAAGGATAATAGTTACATGAGTGTCAATCAATCAAAGAAAGTGTAATGAAGACAAAGGAAATCTACTTGTGGACATAAAAAAGACAGAAGAACTACATTTAAAGATTATAGGTATTGATAAGAGATAAATATAATCAATAACTAAAGGAAGAATATATTTTGATAATAAAGTTGACAATTAAATAAAGTCTATTGGTGGGCCTTCGGCCCTCTTTTGTACCAAAAAAATATTTAAAAAAAGTCTAATGGTTACTTATTGTTTTTCTCATACAAAATCATTGCCTACTCTAGAGAGTGACACTTACTCGAATTGTTCACACCATGAGTTTCATTACCAACCCAATAACCCACCCCTTAATTTGACCAAATCCTTACAAGCACACTTCAAAATAAACCTGCAGAAAACAAAGTTAATGGGGAAAATTAGTTATTAGTAAACAATACCAATTCCATGATAATCATAACAATACCAACATTAGACACATTTTGTAGATATCTACCAATGCAGTGGCTAACTTGGCATATTTGACAACATAAAGTTTTTTTATTAAATAAAAACCTCTTGCATTAAATTAAAAGAATATGATTTACATAAACATGAGGTACTAGAAAAGTCCATGACATGCCCCATCCATGTTCTTGACCCTACTGATTTGCAAATCCAACCAACCTATGTGCTACACTATTAATTTGCATCCCAATGAAGCACACAACATCAAAATTAAATTTACAAATTAACTCAAGACAATTTAGAAATAACAGGTTCTTTAGTTGCAATAGTCCTTTTTTCCATTATGCATTCTGCTACTACTAATGCATCAGCTTGAACTTACACACTACTTTGCATATCTTGATCTTGTGACAATTGAAGACAACATCTCACATGTAGAGCTTCATCCATACATGAATCAATTTCAATGGACAACAACATAAAGTTAGATAATATAAAATGTATACCAAATATTAAAACAGTGAACTAAAATAACAACAAAACAATTGCAATAATCAAATAACAACTGAAGCTTATGGGATTCATACATTCAACTACTAGTAAATGTAGCACCAAATAAAAAATGTGTAAGTACTTGTAAGATTATTATATTCTCCCCAATCTTGATGAAGAAAATCTGAAGGAAAAAAAACCACCAATTGAGAAAAAATTAGGATAACTAGAAAAAACAAACCCATAAGCACAGTAGGAATCAAAACTAAAACAAGGAAAAACCAAGGTAAAAACACAATTGAACAATCAGAGGCTTCACACCAGTGCATAATCTGGTTAGTTTGTTTTTACTCTAATTAATACATCTAAAATAATCAATTAGTAAAATGAAAACTAATGACAACAAATCACGGTTATCAGATGATTTTAACCAAAATGTAACAAATTCAACAACACAAACGCAACAACAATAACATCATAACACAGTAATCATAGGAAGAACAGGAAAACAAACTTGAATGTGTAGACAACGATTTGAAGATAAATAGCTTGAAGAGAATGCTTTCCCTTGACGAGAGCTTGACAAGAATGTGTAACGGTGATGGAGACAACGATTTGAAGATGAAGAGCTTAACGGCAATGGCGATATGGAGAGAACGATGAAGTGACTGGAGAGAATGATTTAGGGATTTAGAAATTTAGGGATTGAAGGGATTGACGGCAACATTGAAGAGTTAGGGTCTCTGAAGCCCCGATACTCTAAAATTGGTGAAGTATCGTGTCCGATACGCACCCGATACCGATACTCTTCCGATACGTCCCGATACTCGTATCGGAAGAGTATCGGTTAAATCTTTATTTTTAAATAAAAAAATAATATCCGATACGCGTCCGATAGTTAAATATTTATTTTTAAATAAAAAATAATATCTGATAGAATCCGTGTTTCCTAGTGAATGTCAAACTGTTATGTTGTTACACGGGTAACTAACAATGTCTTTTTTTGGATAGTACTAATGATGATGTATAATACTTAACTTAAGATGTATAACTTAAAATGTACCGGTGATCATTATTTTTTAGGATAATATTAATGAAACACAAATACTTAACTTAGTATTAATGATTTTAATTTATTATAATTAGTATTTTTTGTCTTTGTCACTGTTCTGAAGTCACTATGATGTCCTACTATATAACAGGTTGTTTAAGTATTTGGGCTTGTCCCAAAATTCTAGTATAAGAATGAATGTTTTATGCTTTTAATTGGTCAGCTGCAGGACCTATATAATTGTCTGATATTGCTACAAAATGAACTTGTTGAAGAGGCTTGATGTCATGACTATTATATGTTTTTTGAGCTATTATATGTCTTTAGTTAGGACTGATGAACCTTTGTATGTTAAGCCTCAAACTGTTTTGCATTTGTGCAAGCTAATTGGCTTGTGTGTACTCTTTGTACAATGAACTATTGGCGTTTATAATAATAATAATATTTTGTCTTTAAAAAAAAAATTATCATTATTAATATTATTGTGATTTATATATTTAATTTTAAAATTAATTTTGGGATAAAGTGAGTAAAGCTTTTTAATTTTATTTTATTTGATTGACTAATATTTCAGCCAAATATGTCATTAGGCGGTAAAGGGTAGAGCCAAATATTTTAGCCAAATATGAAATATGTCATCCCGCGTGGTTTACAATTAAAACATTGCGACAGTTGTAAGAACTGCCGCATAAATCGTCGCAAATATCATAGAAAAAAGCACATTGTGACGGTTATCTTCAAAGGTCGCAATGCATATGTCGCAAAGTGACAATTTTCTTGTAGTGGACCATGGTGGGAATTGGAGTTACCATTCCTTCAGAATGGATGGGTTGATTTTGGGTGAGTTGGATTTCAATTTCTGGTTCGAAGGGATCGTTCTCAGAAGAATCTGGGTTAGTGGAAGATGGAAAGACGGTTGAAATGGGTTCAACGTCTTCAGGTTCAGTTTGGGGGTTTTGAGTTGGAGAGGGATTCTGAGTTGAAATGGGAGAATCATCAACAACATTTTGGTTTAATTTTTCCTGAGTTGAAGTTGGAGAATTTTCAACACTGTTTGGGTTTTTTGGAGGTGATGGTGGATTGCATGGAGGAGGAGATGGAGTGGGTGATGGTGTTCGAATTCTAGCTCCTCTTCCTTTGGTTCGAGCCATTTTTGATGTTTGAAAAAAGATTGAAATTTGTTTGAGAATTGTAAGAAGAAGAAGAACGGTTTGAAGGTTTGTGATGATGGAGGTTGGTATTTGATGATCAGAAAAATCGTGGGGAAGTGTGAGAGAGAGTAGGCTAGGTGTACTTAGGAATAGTAAATGTGTACTTTTGCTAAGAGGAGTAAGTTGGAGAGAGAATGATGAGAGTGGGAGAAGATAATCGTTGAGTCACTTAGGGAGAGCCAATCCTAATATTTCTATTTAATTAAACAAAACTAATAAACAAACAACTAAACACGGAGATAAACACAAAACATATCAAGATATTCAAATACATATCAAACAAAAGATTGTTCTCAGAATGTTCTCTATGACAAACAGAAAATATAACATTCAATTTTGATTGGGATTTTTTATGATTTTCAATTTTTCTTTTATAAAATTAAAACGATCCTCAACCAAGGGTTTAGTAAAAATATCAGCAAGCTGATTTTCAATATCAACAAACACTAAAGAAATATCTTTTTTGTTTACATGATCACGAATAAAATGATGTTTGATTTCAATGTGTTTAGATCTTGAATGTTGAATAGGATTTTTTGATAGATTAATTGCACTGGTATTATCACAAAAAAATTGAACATTTGTGTACCTTAAGGAGAAGTCTTAAGAGCAAAAATTTGAAAATTTGAACATTTGATCCATATTACTTGAGAGCAACAATTTGATGCAGAGACATATTCTGCTTCAGTAGTTGAAAGTGCAATGGTATTTTGTTTTCTACAACACCAACTAACAAGAGCTTCACCAAGGAATTGACATGCTCCACTTGTGCTTTTTCTTTCAATTTTATCTCCAGCGTAATCAGCATCACAATATGCTTTTAGATCAAAATGTGTTCCTTTCTTGTACCACAAGCCAACATTTTGTGTTCCAACCAAATATCTAAAAATTCTTTTTACAGCAATTAAATGTGATTCTTTTGGAGATGATTGAAATCTAGCACATAGTCCTACTGTGAAGACAATATCAGGTCTACTTGCAGTCAAGTAGAGAAGTGATCCAATCATTCCTCTAAATTCCTTTTCTGACACATTTTTGCCACTTTCATCTTTGTCCAAACTAGTTGATGGATGCATAGGAGTTGGCATGATCTTTGCTTCATTCATCTTATATTTTTTGAGAAGATCCTTGATATAGTTTTCTTCACAAATAAAAATGCCATCTTCTAGTTGCTTGATTTGTAAGCCAAGAAAAAATCTAAGTTCTCCCATCATGCTCATTTCAAACTCACTTTGCATAAGATTAGAAAATTCTTCACACATTTTCTCATTAGTAGCCCCAAATATAATATCATCAACATATACTTGGACAATAAGTAAATCATGCTTATGAGTTTTTCTAAAAAGTGTGGTGTCAATTTTTGCTCTAGAAAAATCATTTTCAAGTAAAAAAGTACTCAACCTTTCATACCAAGCTCTTGGAGCTTGTTTAAGTCCATAAAGAGCTTTGGTAAGTTTGAAAACATGATTTGATTTGTTTTGATCAATGAAACCAGGTGGTTGGTGAACATAAACTTCCTCATTTAAAATCCATTTAAAAAAGCACTTTTGACATCCATTTGAAAAAGTTTTATGCACTTATGAGATGCATATGCAAGCAATATTCTAATGGCTTCTAACCTGGCTACAGGAGCAAATGTTTCATCATAATCAATTCCTTCTTGTTGGTTTTAACCTTGAGCTACTAGCCTAGCTTTGTTTCTAATCACTTTTCCATTTTCATCCAATTTGTTTCTAAATACCCATCTAGTGCCAATGATTGAGTGATCCTTTGGCAATGGTACTAGAGTCCATACTTCATTTCTTTCAAATTGTGATAGTTCTTCTTTCATTGCTTCTATCCAAGATTCATCAATAATAGCTTCATCTATTGTTCTGGGTTCTAACTAAGAGATCAATCCCAGATTGTTCTCTATGATCTGTAATGATCTTCTTGTTCTTATTCCATCTTCTGTGTTTCCAATGATTTGCTCAGGTGGATGATTAGTAACAGTTTTCCAAGTTCTTGGAAGCATTTGAGGGGTTGATTCTTGGTTGGGTTCAAGATTTTGACTTCTTATAAGTTCATCTTCCTCATCTTCTATTATGTTTGGTTGATCTTCAAACTTATCAAATTTCACATGCATGCTTTCTTCCAAGGTTTGGGTTCTTAAGTTCATAGGGTGTTTTGTTTAAAATTTTTCCTTTCCAAAGTTCATAGGGTGTTTTGTTTAAAATTTTTCTAATGGTGACTCTGTTCAAGATATAGCAAGAAGTGTTTATGGCTTCAGCCCAAAAATATTTTTCAACATTTGATTCATTTATCATAGTTCTTGCCATTTCTTGTAGAGTTCTATTTTTCCTTTCCACAACCCCATTTTGTTGAGGTGTTCTTGGACAAGAAAAATTATGAGATATTCCATTATTGTCAAGAAAGTTTTCAAAGAGAGAGTTTTCAAATTCTCCTCCATGATCACTTCTTATGGACACAATATTTGAACTTTTCTCATTTTGAACTTTTAAGCAAAAAGATTTGAAAGCTTCAAAAGCATCATCTTTATTTTTTAGAAAAAGCACCCAAGTGAACCTAGAGAAATCATCAACAATGACAAAGCCATAATTCTTACCACCAAGACTTGTAGTTTTGACCGGTCCAAATAAGTCGATGTGAAGCATTTCAAGAGGTTTGTTAGTTGAAATAAAATTTTTAGGTTTAAAGCTACTTTTCACTTGTTTTCCTCTTGTGCATGATTCACATACTTTGTCTAGATCAAAACTTATCTTGGGCAATCCATTTACTAGATCAAGTTTTGAAAGTTTTGACATAGTTTTCATACTTACATGACCAACCCTTTTATGCCATGTCCATTTATCCTTTTCAAGAGAAACAAAGCATGATTCAATAGGTAGTTCATCTAAATATACTACATAAACATTTTTGATCCTTGATCCAATAAATAAAATTGTTTCACATGAAGATTGCTTAATTTCACATGTGTTAGTTTTGAATATAACTTCAAAGCCATTGTCACATAATTGACTTATGCTTATTAAGTTATGTTCAAGTCCTTCCACATAATGAACATTTTCAATCTTGGCAGAACCAATCTTACCAATAGTTCCTTTACCTTTGATCTGAGCTTTTTCATTATTTCCAAAAGTAACAGATCCACCTTCTTTTTCTTCAAATGTAAGAAAGTTTTTTCTATCTCCCGTCATATGTCTTGAGCAACCACTGTCAAAGTACCATGGATTTCTCTTGACTGCTAGAAGACATTCCTACATTTGATTTTAATAAAATTTCAGGTACCCACAGATTCTTGGGTCCTCGAGGGTTAGTGAAATTTACTCTAGCATGCTTACTTATGACTTTATGAGGTATTCTTCTATGAGGAGGATTATAAACTTTTCTCCTGAGAATGTTCTTTGTGTAGAAGAAATTGTTCTCTATCCCTTTTTTTAAAACAAAATTTTTCAAGATGTCCTTCCTTGTGGCAGAAGGTACATTTATATTTTTGAATTTTCTTTTGCTTCTGAGAAAGGAAAAAGTTTTCATATAACTTTTTATTTTTGTATGGTTTATAACCAAGACCGGCTTTATCAAACATTCCACAATGTGATCCCAAAATGTTTTCAAAAGTTTTTGTAGAAGTGATCATTTTTCTTACATCATTTTCTAACTCAGAAACTCTATTTTTTAAGAAAACATTTTCTTCTTTCAATTTAGAACATTCCAGAATATTCTGATCTTTTCTAATCTCAACAACTTGTTTTGACATATCTTTGTGAGCATTTCGTAAATTATCATCATCTTATGTAGAATGATGTTCTCTGATTTATACTCATCTCTTTCTACATTTGCCTTGGTTACTTTATGCCTAAGTTTTCCATTTTTTTGATTTAGCAATTGAGTATCATATAATAAATTATCAAACAGATGTTCAGTTTTATGACAAGAAGAGCAAGGTTCGGTGTTTACCTCTTCGGTGACGGAGTGTGTCATTAGACATACATTTGCTTGTTGCTCCTCTTTTTCTTCTTCTGATTCTTCATCTGTTTCATCCCAGGTAGCCATCATGGATTTCTTTTTGAAGAAGGGCATCTTTTGATTTGAACATTCATTTTTGTAATGCCCAAGTTGATCACATCCATAGCATTTGACTTTGCTTATATCTGTTTCTTTGGATCCACTTCTTCTAGGTTGAAACGTCTTTTTGAGTTGGTTTCTTCTTTGCATCAACCTTTGAATTCTTCTTGATAGAAACGTCATTTCCTCATTATCATCTTCTTGAAGTGTTTCATCATTCTCAAAATTATTTTCAACATTCTGAAAATGTTCTCTGGTTTGAGAGTTTAATGCAATCATCTTCTTTTTGACTGGTTTATCTTCTTGGAGGATTGATTCATGAGCTTTTAATGATCAAATTAGATCTTCAAGTTTCATTTGTGAAAGATCTTTTGATTCTGTAATTGCAGTCACTATGTGCCTCCAACTCTTTGTTAGACATCTAAGGAGTTTCCTTATTTTTTCATGTGTTGTGTATGTCTTTCCCAAAGAGTTTAGCTCATTAATGATGATTGTGAATTTTCCATACATTTGATCTATTGATTCATCTTCTTGCATTTCAAATAGCTCAAATTTTCTTACACCAATATCAATCCTTGTTTCTTTTACACGACCGGTTCCTTCATGATGAATCTCGAGAGTTTCCCACATTTCTTTTGCCGTTTTGCATTGCATGATTCTATCAAACTCTTCTCTGCTCATAGCACTTTTAATGAACTGTTTTGCTTTGGTATTTAAGAGTACTCTATCAGCTTCTTGTGTTGACCATTCTCCTTGTGTCTTTGGTGTAGTTGTATCTTTCACCAAAGGTACATATTCTCCTATTTCAATAACTGACCACATGTTGTTATCTTGTGATCTGAGAAATAGTTCCATTTTATCCTTCCAGTAGTAATAATCATCTCCTTCAAATAGAGGTGGTATATTTGAGGATCCTCCTTCAGAGATAAACTTTGCGCCTTTAGTCATACTTCCTTCCTAGATCATTTCCTCTAGCACTTGTTAGATGCTCAACCTTAGAGGCAAAGCTCTGATGCCAATTGAAGTAGCAAAGTTTTTCATAAGAAAGGAGGGGTTTGAATTGTGAACCTTTACAAATTAACTATTAAAATTAATAGAGAAAACACTTTGGAAGAACAAACGTTAGAACGTTCTCAGAACGTTCTCAGAACGTTTGGTTAGTTATATGTAAATAAACTAGAGAACGTTCTGGGATCAATCTCAAGAGATAAGATAAAGTAAATGATAAGTGATGTGTGTGATCTTTTTGCACAAATTAAAAGAGAGTAAGGAAGAGAGAAAAATACACAAGTAGTTATATTGGTTCACCCCTTTAACAATGGGTTACGTCCAGTCCTCACGCTCCAGTGAGTTTTTCCACTGTGAGATGCTACCGATCTCAAGATACAATTTCTTCCTTTGATCTTATACCCAAGATCAATAAAATCCTTTAAGCCCTACAAGCTTAAAGATACCCCAGCCATCCAGGCTAGTAAGGGTATACCACTCAAACAATACAGCCCTATTGACTTGAGTAAACCTTTTTAAAAGATGATGAATTTGTTCTAAGCTTTTACAAAACTCACCACGTGAGAAGCTTAGAGAAAAATAGAAACTCTCAAACACTCAGTGTATATACTAATCCTAGTATTGAATTACAAATCTGGAGTGAAAGAGATCAAAAGAGAGCTTTAAGATTGCTTGTATGATAAAAACAAGTAGTGATCAAATTGTAGTGAAAGCTCGTGTTCTTTAAAGGTCACCAAAGGCTCTATTTATAGCAGAGGCTTGTACTTGAAGCTTGGTGATGAAATATGTCCGTTTGTAACGGATACTTGTTCAAAAATGACAGCTCATTAGTTGTTGTTGAAGGATATTCAAACTGAAAGAATGATCTGAGGATGTTCTTGGATCGGATCCTTATGATTCTTTCAAAGGAGCGTGGAAATGAGCTTGTAGTGAGCTGTAAAGTGTCCTTTTCACTACATTCTCCAAGGGTTGCCGTTAAACATCTTTAGGAATGCGTTTATCCAGCTGTTTTTGGGCTAGATAGTAGACTTGACAAGAACATCATTCTCCTAGAACCTTCTGAGAGTGTTCTCCATTCTGGGCGGAGATAAACTTTGATCTTCAAGGAAACTTGATCCTTATCTTGGTAGCTAGCTGTGAGATATCAGAAATACAGCTGTATAGTCCTTGAAGCAATATTCATGTTGTCCTTGTGTGGTACTTCTTGTCATTAAAGTGATCATTAACATGGGAGAATGTTCTTTTAATATTCAACAAAAGGACAAGCCAACTCTTAGTTGCAAATGAGTTGGTACATTCTCATAGGTCTATGAATCATCTACATCAAAATATTCCTTGCCTTATTTGATGTGTATACTGTTGTGATCTTGTGAGTTAATACCAAGGAAAAAGTGCTCATTTGTCTTGAACATAGTTGTCTTAGAAAAATAAGTACATTGTCTTTGTAGCTTGTTCTTGAGCGAAACACAGAGAATGTTCTCAGAACATTCTTGTAGCTTTTGTTCTTGAAAACGAAATTTAGTAGATAATGATATGAAAAGCTAGATTAAACCTGACTTGATTAAAACACTCAAGAGCACTTGTTAGATAACAATATGATCAGAATTTCTCTTAAAATATAATTAAGATGTTTGTTATGTTTAAAACATCAAATTGAGATTTTGCCTCAACAGAAATCAAATAATTATAACTTAGCAGCTAAAATTAAGCAATTGTAAGACTTCGAAGACCTAAAATGCATTTAAACTTACTGTTAAAGTGATAAAAAGAGAGATAAACTGAGATATTAAATGTGTTAAAAAAGTGGGGTGTACAAATATTATTCTTGAAAGGAAATTCAAGGGATAAAATGATGCCACATCTCAATTCTTCTTCTATATGCTTTGAGTTTAATTTTAATATATTGTTAATGTAAAAATATTTAAGGGTTATTGGGTGTTTATCTCCTGTAATGTGGGCGAGTTTTCGTTAACTCCCTGTAATATATATATTTTTTATTGCCCCTTGTAATATAAAGATTTTGTCATTTTCCCCCACATCGAAAATGTTAACTTAAGATTTCACATAAGTGATGACGATGCATGGCCAATGAAGGGGGTAAATCAAAATTCGCTAATATTACATGGGGTAAATGAGGGAATTTTAAGTCAACATATTTAATGAGGGTGGTAAACGATATAATCTTCACATAATATGGTGTAATAAAAAAAAATTACAATGGGATAATCCAAAACTCGCTCATTTTGCGGGGGCATTAAACACCTATTAACTCATGACTTAATCACCATATCACAATCAATTAAATGTATAATTTTAAAATTAGTTTTTTTTTTGACAAAAGGAAACTCAACTCGTTTCATTATATAGTAAATTGTTAATACAATGTGGTATCAAATCAAAAAAATGGCGACGAGACCTTGAGAGGGCCGCTCTAGCTATAGTATGAGCGATTCTAATCGCTTGCCGCCTAATAGGCTTCACCTCAAAGCCGGGATTTAAAAACAACAAACACTGAATCTTATGAATGATAGAGCTAAATTCAAACACTCCGATATTCCGCCGTCGATTTGCACTCACAATGTTTTGAGCATCTGTTTCAAAGATAACATTACTAAAACCTCTTTGTTGATGTTGAGTCTTTGGTATTGGCTGCATTTTTGGTAAAATAAACTTTGTTGCGAGATGTGCGATATGATGCCTCAAGCATTGCATAGAGCATTGTAGCGTCTCACGAGGAGTGTTCATGACAAGTTCTATTTATGGAATGTTGGTTTCTCTCTCATGAATCTTGCATGGCGCGTTTTAATTAGGCGTTTTATAAGGATCATTATTTATTGCGCCAGATCTCTTTCAGAAATGTTTTTATGAAGAATCTCTTTGGAGAATATATTTGTAGAGGATCATTTGTAATTAATGTGAAGTAATTGCTTGGTCAAACAAATCAAGTCTATGCATTTCTGGATCAAGGAATATCCTGTCTGAAGTATTTAAAGGAGAAGCTAAACCTAATCCTAGTTAGTTGTTCATGCTGTTATTGTGCTTGAGTCTAGAACTAGGTTTTGCGTGTGTTTGTGTTTGTGAGCTTTTCTTGTGTCACCTTGATGCAAGCTTAGGACATGGTTACTTTGTGTTGTATTGTGTGTGATCCTTCTCATAAGCTTTGAAGTACGGAGTTAGGACCTTTGTTGGTTTAACACTCTAAGCCTTTAGGTACGAGTGTGTAGGAGTGTGTCTCCAAAACGTTTTTCTGTCTTTGTGGTATTGAAATCCTTGCTGGCTGTAACGTTGTAAGGGAGTGAGATAGGATCTCATATCTAGGAGTTCCTAGGTAGAAGAGTCATGGGTAGTGCCTAGGTTATAAGTTGTAAACAGGTGGTTTGCTGGTAACTTAGAACTAGGGCTATTATAGTGATATTCCTTCCTGGATTTGTATCACCCAGACGTAGGTTGCTGTTTGCGCCGAACTGGGTTAACAAATAACTTGTCTCTTTTATTTGTTTTCTTTTATATGCTTTGGATAATTACGCGTTAGACCGGACACAATGTTAGAGCATCGTGTAGCGCATCGTGCATAGCATGCCAGAAATTTCAATTGGTATCAGAGCAGACACCCTGCCTATTTTTAGGGTGAGATTCAGGACCTGGAATCTCTGGCATCATGGAAAAAGGCTATTTATGCTTTATTTAATGGAGTAGACACTAGTGTTTTCAAACTTATCAAAAATTGTGTGTCAGCCAAAGATGCGTGGGAAATTTTGAAAACATGCTATGAAGGGACTACCAAAGTGAAACAGTCAAAGATCCAACACCTCACATCCAAGTTTGAAGCTCTAAGAATGAAGGATTATGAGAGTATCCAAGATTTTCACTTGAGTCTCCTAGATATTGCTAATTCCTTTGAAGCCCTGGGAGAAAAAAAGTCTGATGAGAAATTGTCAAGGAAACTCCTTAGATCCCTTCCCAAAAGGTTTGATATGAAGGTAACGACAATTGAGGAAGCACATGACATCTCCACTATGAAGATGGATGAGCTTGTTGGGTCACTTCAAACTTTTGAAATTGTCTTGAATGAACGTGGTGACAAGAAGAACAAGAGCATTGCTTTTGTTTCAAACACTGATGATGGTAATGATCAAAGTGAGGATGAATTGGAAGATAGCATAGCAGATGCCATTGCCATGCATGGGAGACAATTCAACAAAGTGTTGAAAAGAGTTGATCGTAGGAATCGACAAAATGGGCAGAGCATCCGATTCAACATCAACAAGCAACAGAATAATCTGAAGAGAACCAAGCCTGAAGAAAAGAGCAGTCAAAATAAGGGGGTTCAGTGTCATGAGTGTGAAGGTTATGGACACTTAAGATCAGAATGTGGAACATACCAGAAAAGACAAAAGAAAGGACTGACTGTTTCTTGGTCAGTTGAAGACACTGATGGAGAAAGTGAATCAGCAAGACATGTCACTGCCCTTACTGGAACATGTGTTAGTGTTGAGGATTGGGAATCTGATGAAGATGAGGATGTATCTTATGAGGAACTTGCTAGCACTTACAAAGAATTGCTCACTAGATATGACGAGATGTGTAGGATTCTTGAGAAACAAAAGAAGACCATCAACAAACTTCAAGCTGAAGTAAGCATCCAGATTGAAAAGGCAACTCAAGCAGAAGAGAAAGTGATCCAAGAAAATTCTCAAATAGATGATTTAAGAAAACGTGTAAGTCAGCTGAACTCAGGAGCAAACCTTCTTGAAGAAATTCTGGATAATGTACCAAGTGGAAAGTTGAGATCTGTTGGGTACAACTATTCAAGTCTGAATCAGTATCAACAAGATCCTCAAACCAAGTTTACATCAGCTGAAGATGTTTATGATCCTTGTACTGGAAAGAAGATGCTGAAGCATCATGCTCCACATTCTAAAGCCTACCCTGTTCCAAAATTTGCTCTTGATCCAACACCTCGTGTGCACAACAGGCCCAAGAATAAGAGGAGATATCGAAGGTGAGTGTGTCACCATTGTGGGAAACGAGGACACATTAGGCCTTTTTGCTATAGACTACATCGATATCCTGACCACAAGCCTGAACCAAGTGTGGTGCAGGAAGACAGTGTTACTAAGAAGGAATCGAGGCCTAAAGGAGAAAATGTTGGATTGATTGCTCACACATCCCTCAGAGCTTCTTTTAGGGAAGATTAGTATTTTGATAGTGGATGCTCTAGACACATGACTGGTGAAGAGAAGTATATCATAAATGTAAGATCCTACAAGGCTAGCTTTGTAACTTTTGGGGATGGTGCAAAAGGAGAAATAGTGGGAATTGGGGATCTGATCAGCCATGGATTGCCCAACCTAGAGAATGCGCTCTTAGTTAAAGGACTCACAGCAAATCTGACTAGCATCAGCCAGCTGTGTGATCAAGGCATGAAAGTTAACTTCACCAAGTCTGAATGTCTGGTTAACAATGAAGAAGGGAAACTAATGCTAAGAGGTACTAGATCGAAAGACAACTGCTATTCTTGGATGCCCTAGGAAGAAGCCTTCACATCTACTTGCCTGATCACCACAGAAGATGAAGTTCAACTATGACACCAAAAATTAGGACACCTTAACCTTAAAGGTATGAAGAAAGCTATGTCAGCTTAAGCCATTAGAGGTCTTCCCAGACTCAAGATCGTTGAAGGAAAAGTTTGTGGAGAATGTCAGATTGGAAAGCAAATTAGAATGTCGCATCCAATGCTGGAGCATCAGACAACTTCCAAGGTTCTTGAATTATTACACATGGATCTCATGGGACCCATGCAGGTTGAAAGCTTGGGAGGAAAGAGGTATGCTCTTGTAGTGGTAGATGATTATTCTAGATATACATGGGTGAATTTCATTAGAGAAAAATCAGACGCCTTTGATGTTTTCAAGGAGCTGTGCATCCAGATTCAAAGAGAGAAGGGAAGTAATGTTGTAAGGATAAGAAGTGACCATGGTAGAGAGTTTGAGAATTCCAAGTTCAATGAGTTCTGTTCCACTGAAGGAATTAAGCATGAATATTCATCTCCTATAACCCCTCAACAGAATGGTGTAGTAGAGAGGAAGAATAGAACTATCCAAGAGTCAACTAGAGTCATGCTTTATGCCAAAAACATTCCATACCACTTTTGGGCTGAAGCCATGAACACTGCGTGTTATATACACAACAGAGTCACCCTGAGAAAAGGTACAACTTCTACTCTGTATGAACTATGGAAAGATAGAAAGTCAACTGTCAAACACTTTCATAAATTTGGAAGTAAATGCTACATTCTAGCCGATAGATAGCCAATAAGGAAACTTGACCCTAAGAGTGATGAGGGAATCTTCCTTGGGTACTCTACAAACAGTAGAGCTTATAGGGTCTATAACTCAAAGACTCAGATTGTGATGGAGTCTGTAAATGTTGTTGTAAATGACTCTCCCTTGAAAGAAAATGATGGCATAGATCAAGGAACCCCTGTTAGTGACAATGCTGAACAGAATGCTAAAGCATCAGAACAACCCAGATATGAAAAATCTGATGAAGAGACCCTTGAAGAAGAAAGTGAAGCAAGTGCAGGATATCAAACTCAAAGTAAAGGTCCCTTTGTACGTGTGCAGAAAAATCATCCCAAAGACCTGATTATAGGGAATCCTGAACAAGGGATAACCACAAGAAGGATGATGTAATTGCAAATTCTTGTTTTGTGTCCTTGTTTGAGCCAAAGAATGTCAAAGAGGCTTTGACTGATGAAGCCTGGACTGAGGTTATGCAAGAAGAGCTGAACCAATTTGAGAGAAGTGAAGTGTGGGACTTAGTTCCAAGGCCTGAAGATGTGAATGTAATTGGAACAAAATGGGTGTATAAAAACAAGTCAGATGAGAATGGTACCATTACCAGAAATAAAGCAAGGCTTGTGGCACATGGATATAACCATATTGAAGGGCTTGACTTTGATGAAACTTTTGCACCTGTGGCAAGACTAGAATCCATCAGATTGCTTCTAGGAGTGGCTTGCATTCTCAAGTTCAAACTATACCAAATGGACGTGAAGAGTGCATTTCTAAATGGATACCTACTGGAAGAAGTGTATGTTGAGCAACCTAAAGGGTTTGTGGACCCAGAACATCCTAAAGGGCATGGTATTAAAGGTTGACTCAATTCTTGGAAGAGCAAGGATACAGGAAGGGAGGATCAGACAAAACCCTAGTTGTAAAAGAAGAAAAAGGAAAATTTATAATAGCCCAAATCTATGTTGATGACATTGTGTTTGGTGGAATGTCGAACACGATGGTCCAGCATTTTGTCAACCAAATGCAGTCAGAGTTTGAAATGAGTCTTGTTGAGGAACTGAATTATTTTCTTGGTATTCAGATTAAACAAATGGAAGACACCATCTTTATATCTCAAAGAAAGTGTGCCAAAAACATAGTCAAGAAATTTGGGATGGACAATGCTACACACAAGAGAACACCAGCTCCTACCCATTTGAAACTTACCAAAGATGAGAAGGGAATAAGTGTAGATCAAAGTCTCTATAGAAGCATGATTGGGAGCTTGTTGTACTTAACTGCAAGTAGACCTGACATAACTTATGCTGCTGGAGTGTGTGCTAGATATCAAGCAGATCCTAAGGTAAGTCACTTGACTCAAGTTAAGAGAATTTTGAAGTATGTGAATGGAACTAGTGATTATGAGATAATGTATTCCCACTGTGAAAATTCTACCTTATATGGATACTGTGATGCTGATTGGGTTGGAAGTGCAGATGATAGAAAAATCACTTCAGGAGGTTATTTCTTTTTAGGCACCAATCTGATATCTAGGTTCAGTAAGAAGTAGAATTGTGTGCCCTTATCTACAGCTGAGGCTGAGTATGTAGCAGCTGGGAGTAGTTTGTTCTTAACTTGTGTGGATGAAACAAATGCTGAAGGAATACGATGTCGAACAGGATGCTCTAACATTGTATTGTGACAACATGAGCGCAATAAACATATCAAAGAATCCAGTTCAACATAACAAGACAAAACATATTGATATTCGCCACCATTATATAAGGGATTTGGTTGAGAACAAAATTGTGATTTTGGAACATGTGGGTACAAAGGAACAAGTAGCAGATATTTTCACCAATGCTCTTGATGCTGTACAGTTTGAGAAGTTAAGGGGCAAGTTAGGGAATTGCCTCTATGAAGAAGCATAGCAATTACCGTTATATGTGGAGTGGCGTGTGGCAGTTATTCTTATCTCTCCTCTTCAAGTGCAACACGCTGATCAAGGCAACCATGGCCAAAACCGTCATACATACACGCCACCATCAATGATTGGTTATTTCTATTTTAAATCTTCTCTAAATATTTTCTTTCCAAATAAACTCACTCACTCTTACAACTTCCCAACTTCTTCTCCCAATCTCTTCATCAAACCCAAACCTTTTTTTCTCTGTCAATCCTATTTTCACAACATCACTCTCACGACAATGTCTGAACCATCCACCTAAACCTCACCAACTAAGACCTCTCCTAAAAAATCCTCACCGTCAAAAAAAACCACCACCACTCCCAACATAATTGAAAACTTCTCTGTTCCCTTATCCCAACCGTCTGATATCATCACCAACGCTGTTTCCTTTACCATGATTCACCCCTCTTTTGCTTCTATTCTTGATCCCAAACCTTCCAACTCCTCACCTTCACCCAAATCTAAAACCAAAAAGAAAACCAAACCTACCACTACCAAGAAACCTAAATCTCAAAAATCGAAATCTCGTTATTCCTCTAACTTTGACATGCAAAAGTTGTACCTTGATGATCTGGGTAATGCGAGTACCAATGTTGCATCTGATGTCGCAACACTGGGTCCTGATGTTCAAATCTAAACAAACAAGGAAGTCTCTTCCCAAACCCTAAGTGATAAAAAGGGGGAAACTGCTGAGATGACTGAAAAAGATGTTCCTAACACTCCTAGTGATGAAGGAGTTGATGAAGATGCTCAGAACATCAAAATTGCTGAAGGTGTTTTTAAATCTCTGGTGGACTCTGTCTCTAGTGATAAGGTTGTGCCGGATGCTTCAACATCCTTGGCACAGGACCAACCACAAGATGAGATGATTGATGATGTGGATGCTGATAAAGATGATGTGGTGGCTGATTCAAATGTGCAGCAAGACAAGGATATTGCTGATGATGATGATACTGATCAGGTTGATCATGTGACTGAAGATGAAGTTGTTGAGGAAGATGTTAATGAGGATGAAAACACTGAAGAAGATGTGACAATCATGAAGATTGTTGGTGCCTCTAGGAAAAGCGGTGGAAAGACTGGTGTGGGTAGCAGATTGAGAGAAAGAAAGGGAAAAGAATCTGAGGTTACTGTTGAAGCAACAAAGCCAACAAAGAAACCAAAGGTTGCAGCTGAAGCAACCAAGTCTCCTAAGAAAAAGAAGGTAGCAGCTGAGGCTACCAAATCTGCAAAGAAAAAGATGTATGATCCTGTTAGGAGATCTAGCAGAGTAGAGATACCCGTTAAACAAAAGAAGCAGACTTCAAAGAGAAAGACCATTGATTTGAGTGATTCAAAGTATGATGCTAAAGAGGATGCTCCAATCATCACTGCATCTTCAAAGCAAAAGACTCCAAAGAAGAGAAAAACTGTTGCTGATATTGTTTACCCCGATTTTTAGTAAACAACCGCTAGTTTGATTATTACAAGAAGGACCAACTAGTAAATCCTGGGACATATGGATTGTGCAGAAGATGACGAAAACATGTTCATATTTTCTGGGTTAAATCGGATAATTTGATAAAACGGTAAAAACATTCGACACAGTAAAATGATTGGTTTAAAGTAAATTGTTTCAAAGTTAAATTTGCAAAAAACTTGTAAATGAATTGCAGATAAAGTTTAAAGAAAAACTTTGAAAAGTAAAGACATGCAATGAAATAAATTGCAGAATGTTTAAAGTGCAGAAAGCTTAAACGGAAAGCAAGTAATCAATACTTGAAAATGTAAATTGCATTTGACAAATGTAAAATGTTTACAAAGAATGGTACACAGATTCATACATGTTCCATATTGCATTCATTTCGCTCGTTGACATGGGTACTCTGAATATTTTTAGGAATTTGCATGTATTGTGAATTGTGGACCCGTTTCTCTTATGAAAAACTAATATTTATAGACAAACTAGAATAACTGCTATAAACCTACACAACGTCTAAACGAACTCCACGTGTCTTTGACAATTTGAATTCCTTGACACCTGGTGAAGCTTTTGAAACGTTATTCACTTTTGAATATTTTGCTAAGTCCAGAGTATGCTTTCTCCGTACTGCACAATACGTTATACAAGCAAACACACATATATATACATATAAATATGAATTCGACAGGCATATAGTTGTCGAACCAAATACTCTTATTTAAATAAATAAGGTTCTGTCGAATTCGACAGGTTCAACCAGGATTCGACGAAACAGCTTTATGCATTAAAAGCTTTTGATGTCAAATACCTTGATCTTCTCTTGATTTATGACTAAAACCAGTTCCCAAGAGAATATTAAAACATAATGATATACAATAAATGAGATTTCATCATCTCACTCCAACTCATTACTGCCTGTCGAAAATACAGGCTAACAAATTGCCCCCTCAAAAATGCCAATTTCGACTGCATGTCGAATATGCAAGGGAGAAATGGCAGTTTTGAAGATTGTCACCTTTGCCAATTTCTGAATTTTCATCACCATCATAAATGGTATCTTGACCATATTCTTGTGGTACATCTGCCCCCACAAGTTTTGGCATTGACAATTCCATAGAAGCAGGTTGATCTATAATGAGTTTATCTTTAATTTCAATCAACTCTTCTAGTTTCTCACTAGAAATTTTATAGCCAGAAGCTATTTGAGCCAAATCATTGGCTTCTTGATTTTCTATACGAGGCACATGTAATATCCCAACTCCTAAAATTATCTAACTAATTTTAATTAGAGATGGTCTAATAAAGTTAGAATTTATTTTAGATGGTTAATTAATTAAATCGTGGAATTAAGTGTATTATGTGTAAATTAGTAATTTTAATTAAATCTAAGACTACACTAATACGGCTTGATAGATACTCTTGTGATTAATTAAGTCAAGAATTTCAAACTCCCTCCCATTCTTTCTCTCCCTCGTGATCTCTCTCTCCCTCATGTGAGTCATCCTTCCACTCAAGTTTTTTTCCCTCCCTCTAGTGACTCACCACCAAGGCAAACCTCAAGCCTCCACCTACTCATTAACCATGAGTCATAATTCCACCCATTGCTAAACCACTCTTAATGCATGCAAAACAAACTCCTCCATTCACTCTTAGCTTCAGAAAACTCAGTAAATTACTCCCAAGCTCTCTCCTCTCCACGCCATTTTCTTAAACAAACAACAAAGGGCCAAGAACTCATACTTCCCAACACCCTCACATGCCACAAACTTACAAATTCTTCATTCAACCCTCAGAAATTCAGAAAACATGTGTTAGATACAACCAAGAGAAATCTGATTCCCTCTTTCCCTAGCTCATTCACGAGCTCAACAATCCACAAGCAACCAACATTGAAAAATTCCATCAAAACCCTTCACCAACCAAAATGCATGCATGGGTGCCTTAAGCCAAATCAATTCTGTACCCATTCAGACCCTAGCCTCTATAAATACTTCCACAAACTCAGAATCAATTCACCAAACACCATCAAATTCGTAGAGCTTAGCATAAGAGTTTCAAAGGTTCAAAATTTCCAATCCTTGGTCTGGAGTTCGTGGGGCTTGTAGAGGGTTGCAGTAGCTATTTCTAGGAACTCAGAAGCTAGGATTAAAGCTTCAATTCCAGGTGGGTTCTTAAGTTTAGATAGTTAGTTTCCCAAAATTATAAAACTTTGCATGTTAACTTAAGATTAGGGAAATAGTTGTGTGAGAGGAATTAACTCCCAAATTCCTCTCCATTCTGTTCTATATTATATACATTGTGTAATGGCATGACTTAGAATGAGGATTGTAGGTGTTAAAACTGTTAAAATGTGATTTTTCGTGAAACAGGGCAGGTTCTGAGTGAACTCGCCACAGCGAGCTCAAGGCGAGCAATCATGGCGAGCTGGGTTCTTCAGGCTGATGAACCTCGCCCTGGCGAGTAACAACTCGCCGGGCGAGCGAATTTGGTCAGGACCTAAATTCTCGCCATGGCGAGCTTCCCTTCGCTGCAGCGAGCTTACCCAGAATATGACCTGTAACAACTCGCCAGGCGAGTGACAACTCGCCAAGCGAGCTTGACAGAACAGCAGCTTTTCTACTTTTTGAAAATTAAACTTCAACACTCGTTTTAGATCCTCATTTAAGTTAATACACTTGCAGTAGCACAATCATATAATGTTATACAGTATGTTAAACACAGATAACTTTAGGGTATAACTTAGGGAATTTAGAAATGCATGTTCCCCCGGGATTTTGGTAAACTCATGGTAGTAACAATTCAATTTAGTATCAGTCAATTAAGAGCGAATTATATCGCACTATGGACTCCCAATGGGATAATCCATTAGGTTATGACTATGTGAGCTTCATGCCGTGACCGAATCGGTTGACGGATATGGCAGGCCTCTGAGACCTGCTCACCTCAGAGTGTCCTAGTGTTAAAATGAATAAGATATGCTTTTGTGTTACACTTTTATTATGCTTATGATTTATGATAATATGTTAGTATGTATGACTGATTAGGATTTCCCCGGTGTAGTCACCTCTAGGAGGGTAGTAGGACTCACTGAGGCTTAGTTGTCTCACCCCAATCCAAACAATTATTTTCAGATAAGCAGGTCGGTTGAGGTATGCTGTTCGGTGTGCTCGTGGCTTTGCTCGGAGGACGCATTTCTTTCATGCTTTTCCATTTCCTGTTGTTATTTCAAATTCAATAATCTTGTTGTACTTGTTGTTATCAGTTGTTTCCGCTGTCTTATTTCTTGTTGTTGTACTTAGCACCTGTGTGTGCTTGAATTTCACAATGTAATAACAATGACTCAGTTATCAATTAATAAGATTCTACGTTTTATTCTAGATATAGACGTGGGGTGTTATAATTGGTATCAGAGCAGGTCGATTCAGACCGTGCCAGAGTTCATTAGTATTACTATCCGAATCCCAGTATTTGTCTGGATTTCTAACATCTGTTCTAGATGTCATGTCACTTTAAGCCTAGCTAACTTGACTTGATATTGGCAGTTAGAGCATTATGTCAGGAGCAAGACGAGGACCTGGAAGGCCTAGAAGGAACGTTGCTGATGATGATGATGAACCTGAGATGTACGGAGATGCTAATGCTAACATGTGGGCTGAGATGATGCATCAGCAGCAGCAGTTCCAAGCTCAACAGGCCCAGCAGCATCAAGAATTCATGAATATGTTCCAACAACATATGAACAATCCTTCCCCTCAGCAGCAAGGATCTAGCGCTGCCTTCAGAGAGTTCTGCCGAATGAGTCCGCCGGAGTTCTACGGGGAATACAATCCAGCGAAAGCCAGGGAATGGATTCAGCGAATGAGCGGAATCCTTGAATCCATGGATTGCACTGAAGTTGACAAAGTAACATTCGTCTCCCGCTTCTTTAGGGGCGACGCGTGTAACTGGTGGGATGGAACCAAGGCGTATATGGAGGCCAGTCAGATGGAGGTGAATTGGGAAAATTTCCGACGTCTCTTCGTTGGACATTATATCCCAGAGAGCTATCAATTCCAGATGGAACGTGAGTTGACGGAGCTGAAGCAGGGAAGTATGTCAGTAGCGGAGTATACCATGAAGTTTAATGAGCTGGCCAGATATGTGATGGATGGAAACGATGCCCCCTCGGAATCTTGGAAAATGAAGAAATACCGGTTCGGGCTGAGAGCTGATATAGCCCACGATGTCTCTATGCAACACATCACTACATTTGGTGATCTGGTGCAGAAGAGCTATCATGCGGAGGATGATCTTGGTAACATTCATAAGGAGCGTAGTGAAGCAGTTCAGAAGAGAAAGGATTCTGGAAAGTTCAACCTGCAAGTGAGAACTAAGGGCACCACAAGCAAAGGGAAACAGAGCTATTCCCAACGCTCACCGAGAAACTGTGCTGAATGTGGTTTCCCTCACAGTGGAGAATGCATGAAGGGGAAGAACATGTGTTACTATTGTAAGCAACCTGGCCATTACAAGCACGAGTGTCCTAAGCTGAAGAGACAGGGCGATTCCAGCGGCGCTTCTAAAAGCAAAGGTCGGGTATTTTCACTTGATGGTGAGAAAGTCAAATCTAATAATGCTTTGATTATGGATGTATGCATGTTAGGACAGTCTGAAGTGTTAGTTTTGTTTGATTGTGGAGCTACTAATTCCTTTATAGCCGTTGACTGTGTTCAGCGACTTCAACTACCCTCTGTGCCTTTAATTCCTCCAATGACTGTGGCTGTTGCCACAGGAGGCAAGGTTACTTCTAAACGTGTTTGTCAGAATTGTCCTGTTCTTGTGGGCAGTAAAGTCTATAACATAGATTTGATCTGTCTACCCTTGAAAGATATTGACGTAGTCCTAGGCATGGATTGGCTTTCCGCCAATACTGTGTACATTGGATGTGCTGAGAAGAACTTGTTCTTTCCAACAGAAACTTCAGCTGAGAGCAGAGCTCTTACCGCTTTACTCCAGAATACTCATCAAATGATCCAGTACTTAGGTGCCAGTACAAAATGTTTCAGTGTTCTATTCACCATCGATCCGGAGCCCAGTTTGTGTCCTAGTGATATTCCAGTTGTTAGGGAGTTCTTAGATGTTTTTCCAGATGATATTATGAATTTACCACCCGAAAGGGAAGTGGAGTTTTCCATCGATCTAATTCCTGGTTCCCAGCCGATCTCAGTTGCCCCGTATAGGATGTCTCCCTTAGAGCTTCGTGAGCTGAAATCTCAACTTGAAGAGTTGCTTCAGAAACACTTTATCCGACCCAGTGTCTCACCTTGGGGAGCACCGGTGTTACTCGTAAAGAAGAAAGATGGTACGATGCGTCTGTGCATTGATTATCGTCAACTCAACAAGGTCACAATCAAGAACAAGTATCCCTTACCAAGGATTGACGACCTTTTGGATCAACTCAGAGGCGCTACTATCTTCTCCAAGATTGATCTTCGTTCCGGTTATCATCAGATCCGTATCAAGTCCTCGGATGTTTCCAAGACAGCGTTCAGGACTCGCTATGGACATTATGAATTCCTGGTCATGCCGTTCGGTCTGACTAATGCTCCAGCCATTTTTATGGACTACATGAATCGGATTTTCCAGCCGTACCTTGATCAGTTTGTTGTTATCTTCATTGATGACATTCTGATCTATTCTAAAGATTCACAGGAGCATGCGGAGCACCTGAGAATCGTGTTGAGCATTCTTAGAGAGAAACAACTGTATGCCAAGTTCAGCAAGTGCGAATTTTGGCTATCTGAAGTTAAATTCTTGGGTCATGTCATATCGCAAGGCGGTGTGTCTGTTGATCCATCCAAGGTTGAAGCAGTGTTAAATTGGGAAAGACCCAGAAGTGTTACCGAAGTCAGAAGTTTCCTCGGATTGGCAGGCTATTACCGGAGATTCATCTTAGGGTTTTCGGAGATTGCTTTGCCATTAACTCGTCTAACCCGAAAGGGTGCAGACTTTGATTGGGATGCTGCTTGTGATTGGAGTTTCAAAACCCTGAAGGAAAAGCTAACAACAGCACCAGTGTTAGTGATACCTGATCCAACCCGCAAGTATGTGGTGTACTGTGACGCGTCCAACAAGGGACTTGGATGTGTGTTGATGCAAGATGGAGCAGTTGTAGCGTATGCATCAAGGCAGCTAAAACCTCATGAGCAGAATTATCCTACCCATGACTTGGAATTAGCAGCCATTATCTTTGCACTCAAAATCTGGAGGCATCATATGTATGGAGTGCAGTTTGATCTGTTCAGTGATCACAAGAGTCTGAAGTACTTGTTTGATCAAAAGGAGTTGAATATGAGGCAGCGACGTTGGATGGAGTACCTCAAAGATTTTGACTTCAATCTCAACTACCATCCAGGAAAGGCCAATGTTGTGGCAGATGCTCTAAGCAGAAAGACGTTGTATGCATCGGAGTTACTAATGCAACAGTGCGGTCTGTATGAGAAGTTTAGAGATCTTAATCTGAATGTGATATATCGTAAGAGCGGTATTCGCATTAACAGAATCGAAGTGTCCTGTGAGTTACGTCCAAGTATTGTGCAGGCTCAGCAGGATGATGTAGAGTTACAGAAGAGGATAAACCATCCGGAGTTCTCAGTAGCCACGGACGGTGCTATTCTCTATGAAGGCAGACTTTGTGTACCTCAGAATGATGAGTTGAAACGATTGATTCTAGAAGAGGCACACAAGAGTGGATTCTCAATTCACCCTGGATCCACCAAGATGTATCATGATTTGAAGGAGAACTATTGGTGGCCTAACATGAAGGCAGAGATTGCTGAATTCGTGTCCAGGTGTATTGTTTGTCAACAGGTGAAGATTGAACATCAGAAACCTGGAGGACTGTTGCAACCGTTGGATATTCCAGAGTGGAAATGGGAACACATCACTATGGATTTTGTAGGAGGACTGCCACGTAACCAGCGAGGTCAAGATTCGATCTGGGTAATCGTGGACAGGTTGACGAAGTCAGCTCATTTCATTCCAGTGAAATCCACCTACAAGGCCCCGCAATATGCAGCCATCTTCATGGAGCAGATTGTAAGGCTGCATGGTGTACCTTTGAGTATCGTGTCGGATAGAGACCCGATTTTCACGTCAAGGTTTTGGAAAGCATTCCAGAATGCGATGGGGACTCGACTGAAGATGAGTACATCGCATCATCCTCAGACTGATGGTCAGTCAGAAAGGACTATTCAGACCCTTGAGGATATGCTTCGAGCTTGTGTATTAGAAGATGGTGGTACGTGGAGTAATCACTTACACCTAATAGAGTTTGCTTACAACAATAGTTACCATGCCAGTATCGGAATGGCACCTTATGAAGCTTTGTATGGCAGAAAGTGTAGAACCCCGTTGTGTTGGACAGAAGTTGGTGATCGTAGTTTCTTGGGACCGGATATAGTCCAGGAGACCACTTTAAAGATTAAGTCTATTCGGGATAAGTTGAAAGTTGCTCAAAGTCGGCAGAAGAGTTACGCCGACAAGAGAAGGAGATTTCTGGAATTTCAGGAAGGTGACCATGTGTTCTTGAGAGTTACTCCTAAGTTGGGTTTGCGAGGTGTTTTCAAAACAAAGAAGCTCTGTCCAAGATTCATTGGACCTTATCAGATCCTTCGACGCGTCGGTCCTGTAGCCTATCAGTTAGCTCTTCCTCCATCTATGTCAGGGTTACACGACGTGTTTCATGTATCTCAATTACGGAAGTATATTCCTGATCCTTATCAGCCAGTGGAACTTGAACAAATCGATCTCCAGCCAGATCTAACTTATCAGCCGGATCCTGTTCGGATTGTTGAACGTGATGCTAAAATACTTCGGAACAAGAGGATTCCAATTGTCAAAGTTGAATGGGCTCAGTCTCCTGACGGTGAATTCACGTGGGAACTGGAGTCAGACATGCGGAAGAGTTATCCGTACTTGTTTTCGAGGTAATTTCTTAATTTCGAGGACGAAATTTCTTTAAGGGGGGTAGGTTGTAATATCCCAACTCCTAAAATTATCTAACTAATTTTAATTAGAGATGGTCTAATAAAGTTAGAATTTATTTTAGATGGTTAATTAATTAAATCGTGGAATTAAGTGTATTATGTGTAAATTAGTAATTTTAATTAAATCTAAGACTACACTAATACGGCTTGATAGATACTCTTGTGATTAATTAAGTCAAGAATTTCAAACTCCCTCCCATTCTTTCTCTCCCTCGTGATCTCTCTCTCCCTCATGTGAGTCATCCTTCCACTCAAGTTTTTTTCCCTCCCTCTAGTGACTCACCACCAAGGCAAACCTCAAGCCTCCACCTACTCATTAACCATGAGTCATAATTCCACCCATTGCTAAACCACTCTTAATGCATGCAAAACAAACTCCTCCATTCACTCTTAGCTTCAGAAAACTCAGTAAATTACTCCCAAGCTCTCTCCTCTCCACGCCATTTTCTTAAACAAACAACAAAGGGCCAAGAACTCATACTTCCCAACACCCTCACATGCCACAAACTTACAAATTCTTCATTCAACCCTCAGAAATTCAGAAAACATGTGTTAGATACAACCAAGAGAAATCTGATTCCCTCTTTCCCTAGCTCATTCACGAGCTCAACAATCCACAAGCAACCAACATTGAAAAATTCCATCAAAACCCTTCACCAACCAAAATGCATGCATGGGTGCCTTAAGCCAAATCAATTCTGTACCCATTCAGACCCTAGCCTCTATAAATACTTCCACAAACTCAGAATCAATTCACCAAACACCATCAAATTCGTAGAGCTTAGCATAAGAGTTTCAAAGGTTCAAAATTTCCAATCCTTGGTCTGGAGTTCGTGGGGCTTGTAGAGGGTTGCAGTAGCTGTTTCTAGGAACTCAGAAGCTAGGATTAAAGCTTCAATTCCAGGTGGGTTCTTAAGTTTAGATAGTTAGTTTCCCAAAATTATAAAACTTTGCATGTTAACTTAAGATTAGGGAAATAGTTGTGTGAGAGGAATTAACTCCCAAATTCCTCTCCATTCTGTTCTATATTATATACATTGTGTAATGGCATGACTTAGAATGAGGATTGTAGGTGTTAAAACTGTTAAAATGTGATTTTTCGTGAAACAGGGCAGGTTCTGAGTGAACTCGCCACAGCGAGCTCAAGGCGAGCAATCATGGCGAGCTGGGTTCTTCAGGCTGATGAACCTCGCCCTGGCGAGTAACAACTCGCCGGGCGAGCGAATTTGGTCAGGACCTAAATTCTCGCCATGGCGAGCTTCCCTTCGCTGCAGCGAGCTTACCCAGAATATGACCTGTAACAACTCGCCAGGCGAGTGACAACTCGCCAAGCGAGCTTGACAGAACAGCAGCTTTTCTACTTTTTGAAAATTAAACTTCAACACTCGTTTTAGATCCTCATTTAAGTTAATACACTTGCAGTAGCACAATCATATAATGTTATACAGTATGTTAAACACAGATAACTTTAGGGTATAACTTAGGGAATTTAGAAATGCATGTTCCCCCGGGATTTTGGTAAACTCATGGTAGTAACAATTCAATTTAGTATCAGTCAATTAAGAGCGAATTATATCGCACTATGGACTCCCAATGGGATAATCCATTAGGTTATGACTATGTGAGCTTCATGCCGTGACCGAATCGGTTGACGGATATGGCAGGCCTCTGAGACCTGCTCACCTCAGAGTGTCCTAGTGTTAAAATGAATAAGATATGCTTTTGTGTTACACTTTTATTATGCTTATGATTTATGATAATATGTTAGTATGTATGACTGATTAGGATTTCCCCGGTGTAGTCACCTCTAGGAGGGTAGTAGGACTCACTGAGGCTTAGTTGTCTCACCCCAATCCAAACAATTATTTTCAGATAAGCAGGTCGGTTGAGGTATGCTGTTCGGTGTGCTCGTGGCTTTGCTCGGAGGACGCATTTCTTTCATGCTTTTCCATTTCCTGTTGTTATTTCAAATTCAATAATCTTGTTGTACTTGTTGTTATCAGTTGTTTCCGCTGTCTTATTTCTTGTTGTTGTACTTAGCACCTGTGTGTGCTTGAATTTCACAATGTAATAACAATGACTCAGTTATCAATTAATAAGATTCTACGTTTTATTCTAGATATAGACGTGGGGTGTTATAGCACATGTTCAAAGATGACTTGGTCAAAACGTTTTAACAAAGAAATTGCTATGACAAAATATTTCATCAAATGTTCTTTTATGCACTTGTATTCTTTTGTCAACTGTTTCAAAACCAATTCTGAATCACCTCTGATCAAAATATTTTTTGCCCCCAAGTCCAATAAAATTTCTAAACCTGTTATCAATGCCTCATATTCTGCTTCATTGTTTGAGCAGAACCCATTAATTTTATATTTGAACTTAGTGGGAATTTTGGAGGGAGAAATGATTAAAATCCCAATTCCAACTCCATGTTTATGTTTAGAACCATCAAAATATAATTTCCAAGGTTTTGAATCCACGTAATTTTGTGGAGTTTCTAATGCGGAATGATCCACTATAAAATCAGCCACAATTTGGCCTTTGACTGCCTTTAAAGGTTTATAAGTTAGTGAATATTCTGTCAAGGCTAAAGCCCATTTTCCAATTCGACTATGCAGGATTGGTTTAGATAACATATGTTTGATGATATCACAATGAGAGTAAACCAAAACGTCAACAGGCTTTATATAATGCTTGAGTTTCATACAAGAAAAATACAAACATAAACATAATTTTTCAATACTACTATATCTAGTTTCAGCATCATTTAAAACCCTACTTAAGTAATAGATGGCTCTTTCTTCACCATTTTCATCCTCCTGGGCAAGCATACTACATAATGTCGAATCTGATGCTGATATATACAACTTCATGAACTTGTTCCTTATTGGGGGCATTAACATTGGTGGCTTTGACAAATAACTCTTGATTTCGTCAAAAGCTCGTTGTTGATCTTGCCCCCAAGTGAAAGTACATTCTTTCTTGAGACGAAGTAATGGCGAAAACGGTTGAGCTTTGCCACTTAAATTTGAGATAAACCTTCTCAGAAAATTGATCTTCCCAAGTAAGGACTGAAGTTGCCTTTTTGTAGTTGGAGATTTAGTCTCCATGATAGCCTTTGTTTTGTTTTGATTTATTTCAATGCCCTTTTTGTGCACAACAAACCCAAGGAAATCTCCTGCATTAACACAAAAAGCACATTTTAATGGATTCATTTTTAATCCATATTTCCTCATCTTTTCAAAGGATTTTTTCAAATGATCTAAATGATCATCATCTGACGAGGATTTGACAACTATGTCGTCAATATACACTTGCATAAAAGTGTCTATGTATTCATGAAAAATTAAATTCATTGCTCTTTGATAAGTGGCCCCAGCATTTTTCAAACCAAAGGGCATCACTACCCATTCATATGTGCCTAATGCTCCTGGGCATCTAAAGGCAGTTTTGGGCACATCATTCTCCGCAATGAAAATTTGGTTATATCCAGAATAACCATCTAACATACTTAAATATTCAAACCCAGCCGCTGAATCAATTAACATTTCTGCCACAGGCATGGGGTATTCATCTTTTGGTGTAGCATTATTTAAGTCTCTAAAGTCTATACATACTCTAAGAGAACCATTTTTTTTAATTACAGGCACTATATTGGCTAACCATTCGACATACCTGGCAGTTCTGATAAATTTGCTCCTCAGCAGCCTTTCAATTTCTTCTTTGATCTTTGACATTATTTCTGGTGCAAATCTTCTAGGTAATTGTTTCACTGGCTTTTTATCTGGTCGAACTGGTAGTTCATGCTCCACCAATTTTCTGCTCAAACCTGGCATTTCATTGTAATCCCAAGCAAAACAATCTTTGAATTCCAATAGGAGTTGCACCACTTTGGCCTTCAGATCTGAAGGAATGTTTGCACTGATGTACGTTGGTCATTTTGTCAAACCATCTCCAAGGTCAATTTCTTGCAAAGGGTCTTGTGCTTGCATCTTGTGACTTTGACTGATTGGATCTTTTTCAAATCCTAAGGGTTCGTCATCATAAATGCAATCCAGCTTTTGCAGTTCTGGCTTGTGTTTGCCAAATTTTATGTCATTGGCTGCATCAGCCATATTTTCTGACAATGAATTGGCTTCTAAAGCCATCTTGATTCTATTTTCAGCCATGTAGGCCGTAATCTTTGCCCAAGTTTGGGACTCAGACATAGTAGTTTTCTTTGATATCCCACCCAGTTGGGCAGTTGTGGCCTTCATACTCGCCATCCTCACTGTTTCCATCTTCTCTCTCCCACAAGAAACCATGTGTGGGGTCTAGTTTGATTGCATGGTGAACATTTCCTGCTGGACGATGTGCAAAGTCTCTCTCAGTACATGGTGAGATTGTTGCTAATTTCTTGTCGAATGAGTGCTTTGTCAGATGATGGACTTCAGTTTTGAAATAGCTTTGATCTGCTTCAACATTCTCCACTATACCATCATCTCGCCAGATAATAAGGCGCTGGTGCAGGGTAGATGAGACTGCCCCCACTCCATGAATCCACTCTCGTCCTAGGAGCAAATTGTAATTTGCTTTAGAGGCCACAACCAAGAACAAGGTTGGCCTTACAGTACTTCCAACAATTACATCCAACTGGATTGCTCCTAAAGAAAAACCAGTTTCACCCTCATAGTTTGAGAGCACTATGTTGTGAGGATGAAGATCCACCAAAGATTTGCCAATCTTTCTTAGCAAAAATTCTGGCATGAGGTTAACAGCAGCACCACCATCAATTAGCACTTTGTTGATCCCTACATTATTTACTTTAGCCTGTATGAAGAGAGGCTTCAAGTGACTTTTCATGCCTTCATCTGGCCTTTCAAATGTAGCCATTTGGTCCTCCAAAGCACCATTGCTCATCACATAGTAACAAACTGGCCTATGAAGAGCCATTTGCATCCCAGATTCTTCTTCGTCATCTGTTATTTCAGAGCAGACGTCGAACTCCCTTGGCAAAATTGACACAACATTTACTATTATGTCGAGATCAGGTTCAGAATCCAGAAAATCATCTGCTTCCATGTGGTCGTCTTCGACATTATCAGCAACTGAAGACTCGACTTTTGGCTCTCCTAACCTTTCTTTCATTGGCCTCTTCGCCAATTCCATAGGCCTCTTTCCATTACCATCAGCAGTAATTTGGGATTTTTGAGCAGCCACTTTCTTCTGGCGTTGATATCTGCGCCATTGAGATCTTGTCATGGGATTTTTCCCTTTGTAATTATTCCTGTAATCATATTTCCTTGATTCAGGATCTCTTTTGGGATTGAAGTGACTGGAATTTCCTTTCTCCATATTCCTTTGACCAAAATCCATGTTTCTTCCATGAACCCATTGTTGACAGGTGTCCTGCTTGAGGGGACAAATGATTTTTGTGGTCCAAACCTCTGATGTACAGGCGCCTGTTGGCTATTCAGAACATTAGAATAAGTTGGCTTCTGATTTGGCCAATTGTTTCTACCTTGACTATGAGGCAAAAACTTGTTAAGGCCTGCAGCAGCCTTTTTGTCGAACATGGCACTACAATGAGGACATAATGTAGCTTCGCCATCATTCTCTTTGCAACGTTGAAGGAAATCCAATAAAGTCTCCCCTGCCTGTGGATATACCTCTTCCACTTTGTTTTCGTATTCTTCTTTAGGAATAGAAACTAATTGCCCCCCTTCAGTGAGGTTCAATGCCTCTAACATCAGGCACTCAAATGGCTCTGTGTAAGCAGCATCAGCAATCTGTAATGGATCCTCATCCACCTGCTATTTGGATTTTGGCTTTTCGCCAAATTTGAGTCTTCCCTCCTGCAGGGCTTTCTGGACCAGATCCCTGAAAAGAACACATTGTGAGGTTTTATGACCCAAGAAATTATGGTATTTACAAAAACCTCTTTTCTTACGTTGTTCCAAAGGTGGAACTTTTAAACCCTTTGGTACAATTATTTGGCCATCAGTGACCAGTAAGTCAAAAATTTCATCACATTTAGTAATGTCGAAAGTATATGTCTTAGAAACAAATCTATCATTTTTTGGTTCGACA
The DNA here is from genome assembly GCA_030408175.1 of Trifolium repens. Taxonomy (NCBI): domain Eukaryota; kingdom Viridiplantae; phylum Streptophyta; class Magnoliopsida; order Fabales; family Fabaceae; genus Trifolium; species Trifolium repens. The sequence continues at coordinate 33,102,852 of CP125838.1, read as the reverse complement.
GGATTATTCCCATTTGATGGTTTTAACATTTTACAAGTATAGGGAGGGCCTGGTTTTAACTCAGCAATATTAACTTCATTATTTTCCATGTAATCCTGACCATCGTCGAACTCATTTTCACTTCCATATGTTTCTATGTATGCCACTTTTTCTTTTTTGTGGAACTTAGAATTTCTGACTTTTTCAGCCCTGAGGCGTTCGACTTGTCGAACACGATCTGCTAATTGGGCCATGTCTCTTAAATGTTGAGTATCTAACTTTTTCCTAATGGAATAGTCAAGGCCACCAGCAGCCATCTCAACCAATTCATGTTCAGGCACTTGAGTAAAGCACCTTGCCTTAAGGAGGCGAAACCTGTTCAGATAGTCATCAATGGCTTCTGAAGTTTTGCGCTTCATACTGGCTAATTCTTTGAGGCTAATCCTAGATTGTCCCATGTAAAATTGTTCATGAAATAGCCTTTCTAATTGAGTCCAATTATGAATTGAATGAGGTGGGAGTGTGGTAAACCACGTAAAAGCATTTTTTGTGAGGGAATTGGGAAAAAACTTCATTCTTAAATCTTCATTATTTGCCAAATTCCCTGCCTCTGCCAAATATCTGGCAATGTGTTCGACAGTAGACTCATTAGTATCCCCAGCAAATTTTGTGAATTTGGGAATTTTCCATCCCCTTGGCAATTCTGCCTGCAATACATATTCAGACAATGCTGACACAAAATTTGGCCTATGCAATCCTATATTCAAACCATTTTGGGCCAAGATATTTTCTACTAAATTGGCCAAGTTATTATGTCCTGCAACATTCTCTTGCCGAACATTCCTAAGAACATTATCAGCATCCTGGTTTCTATTAACCAATACCACTCCCTGTTCTGGCTGTTCTCTTTCAATGCGCACTGGTTGGGCTTGAACTTCTGGTTGAGTCTCCGGGTTTGCACTAAGAATCCTTTGGTTATTTGGAGCATCAGGGGCACCAAAAAAGTCTGCCATCCTTCCCATTTGATTGGCTAACAACAAGTAATTATCATTGGCTGTTTGTAGAACAGGGTTGAAAACCGTGCCAATCTGTTGGGTCAATGCATTCACCATATCATGGTTACTTTCATCCATTTGTTGCCTAAGTGCATTCATGGAATTATTTGTCAAATTCAGAGAATTTCCCCTATTTCCCATCGCAGAAGACGAGGGAGAACTTTCTATCGAAGGCCAATTATACAGGCTCGCCATCGTTGTCGTTGGCATTCCAAATTGAGGGTTTCTAGGCAGCCATGGGGGTCTCGACGGTGTTCCACCAACTTGACTACCGTCTGTGTATCCATGTGTGTGTGACACGTTCGTTGGCATGGATGATACATTCATTTGTGTCATCATTGCACCATTTGGATTTGGAGGAGGACATCCTCCTGCCATACTTGGAGTGGTGGCAGGAATTGTTGATCCACCAGTGTTCGCACTAACGGTACTGGAAATTATTACAGGGTTCGAACTTCCACTATTACTACCATTATTTGGGATACTCTCAGAAATTATAGAATTTAGTGCAGGGCTTGTTGTCCCACCAGTAGGATTGGCGCTAGGATTGCCAGATGTTGGTTGATTAGGTTGCCCTGTCACATTCTGTGGATTTGGAATAGGATTCGTTTCCGTTCCATTATTATTATTATTATTATTATTAGAGGAATTGTTTGGTGGTCTCACCATCCTAGAACGAGGACGAGTTGGTATTGTTGAAAATTCTGGGAGAGATTTACCACTCCTCAAATGCATATACAGAGACACGCAGAATCAAACTTTAACACCAAACAACAACTTTGCAAATAAAATTTCAAAAACAAACTTAAATAAAAATACACAATCCAGAGGTCCCACTGGGCATGCCAATTTGTTTACCCCGATTTTTAGTAAACAACCGCTAGTTTGATTATTACAAGAAGGACCAACTAGTAAATCCTGGGACATATGGATTGTGCAGAAGATGACGAAAACATGTTCATATTTTCTGGGTTAAATCGGATAATTTGATAAAACGGTAAAAACATTCGACACAGTAAAATGATTGGTTTAAAGTAAATTGTTTCAAAGTTAAATTTGCAGAAAACTTGTAAATGAATTGCAGATAAAGTTTAAAGAAAAACTTTGAAAAGTAAAGACATGCAATGAAATAAATTGCAGAATGTTTAAAGTGCAGAAAGCTTAAACGGAAAGCAAGTAATCAATACTTGAAAATGTAAATTGCATTTGACAAATGTAAAATGTTTACAAAGAATGGTATACAGATTCATACATGTTCCATATTGCATTCATTTCGCTCGTTGACATGGGTACTCTGAATATTTTTAGGAATTTGCATGTATTGTGAATTGTGGACCCGTTTCTCTTATGAAAAACTAATATTTATAGACAAACTAGAATAACTGCTATAAACCTACACAACGTCTAAACGAACTCCACGTGTCTTTGACAATTTGAATTCCTTGACACCTGGTGAAGCTTTTAAACGTTATCTACTTTTTGAATATTTCACTAAGTCCAGAGTATGTTTTCTCCGTACTGGCACAATACGTTATACAAGCAAACACACATATATATACATATAAATATGAATTCGACAGGCATATAGTTGTCGAACCAAATACTCTTATTTAAATAAATAAGGTTCTGTCGAATTCGACAGGTTCAACCAGGATTCGACGAAACAGCTTTATGCATTAAAAGCTTTTGATGTCAAATACCTTGATCTTCTCTTGATTTATGACTAAAACCAGTTCCCAAGAGAATATTAAAACGTAATGATATACAATAAATGAGATTTCATCATCTCACTCCAACTCATTACTGCCTGTCGAAAATACAGGCTAACAGATACATCTGTGGAAGATGCTGGAGAGAATGCTCCAAGCATCGTGTCTGCAAAAAGGAAAGTAGCTAGGAGATCCATTCCACCAAATGTCCCTGATGTGCCAATGGACAATGTGTCATTCCACTTTAGTGCAAGTGCTGCTAAATGGAAGTTTGTTTACCATAGGAGATTGGCTCTAGAGAGAGAACAATCAGAAGAAGCTCTAGAGTGCAAAGATGTAATGGATTTGATTAGGAAAGCTGGACTGATTCAGACTGTTAGTGGAATAGGGAAGTGCTATGAGAAACTAGTGAAGGAGTTTATTGTAAACATTGCCGAAGACTGTGATAACCCTCTCAGCAAAGAATATCACAAGATTTTTGTAAGAGGTTGAAAATTCTGGCACACCAGTACACGATGTTGCACACGACGTTACAACACTTTTAACCGCTTTAATGAACAAATAATGAAAACAGTAAATAGTGCAGAAATAAACAAACACACAGTGATTTGTTAACCCAGTTCAGTGCAAACTGCAACCTACATCTGGGGGATACCAATCCAGGAGGAATTCCACTAATAGCCCTAGTTCAAAGTCTTACAGCAAACTCCTCGTTTACAACTTATCACCTAGCAACTATCCTTATGTCTTTCTACCTAGGAACTCCTAGGTATGAGTTCCCAACTCACTCCTTAATATCAACAGTACAGACATCACTGTTGTTGATTCAATCACTATGATGGAGACACTCTCCTAGACACTAGATCACTTTTACCTAAAGGCTTCGAGGAATACACAATCACTGAGATCCAAACTCCTTGCTTAAAAGCTTTGGAGAGGACGCACACACAATAACTATCTCCTTGCTTAAAAGCTTCAGAGACAATTACAGTTTACAACTCAATTAACACACAGTCCTAAGCTTGCATCAAAGAGATACAAGAAAGGCTCACAAAACACAAGCACACACACGAATCCTAATACGGCTAGACTCCACAATACGCTTGAACAACTGCGTCAATTAGGTTTTGATTCTTCAATATATAGCTGGTTAAATTTGGGCTTCAGTAGCTTTGCCCATGAGAAAGATCCAGCTCACAAATGTAAAATAAAACCATATCTTAAAAAGATACGTTTAGAAAATATAATTCTTCACAATAATTCCCAAAACAATCTCTGAGCAAAAGATCTGTTTAGGAAATAAAATTTCCTTGATGCACAAGCCAAGAACTGATATATAAGAGAAAAGATCTTCTCTAAAATAAAAACTCGCGCGCATTAAATGCTGCCGCCAGCTAGCGCGCTCACGTCAGGTAATGATGTTGTAACATTTCATACCACATCCTGCTTAAGCATAGTTTTACCAAAATGCAGCCAACATCAAATAGTCAACAGAGGTAAATGTGTAGAATTCTCACCTGCTGTGATAAATAGATTTCTTGGAAGAAGGGAGGATGGCTATTCTGAGGTAGAGGCAACTAATAATCAAATTTGCAAAACCATCACTGCCAACCAGGTAAGGATGTGGCCTCTAAAAGGTAAGGTTCCCTCTGTGATTCTATCTGTCAAGTATGCTATACTAAATAGGATAGGTGCTATCAATTGGGTTCCCACTACCCACTCTTCTACTATAGCAACTAGTTTGGCTAGGTTCATTTATGCTATTGGGACTGGTACTGATACTAATTTTGGGTCTCTCATATTTGACCAAATTATTCTTCATGGTAAATCTTAGGCTGTGAAACTTGCCATTAATTTTCCATCTCTTATCTGTGGTATTATCTTGACTCAACACCCTAACATTCTGTTTCCTGAGGATAAGCCATGTAAGAGGGAATCACCCATGACCCTTTCCTATAAATTGTTCGAGGGTAAACATGCTGCTGATATAATGGTACCTCCCAAGAAAGTAGTTCCTCATAGGAAAGTTGCTTCATCTTCCATGACTAGAAAAGCTATGATCATATCTATGGAAGCAGCTGTTAAAGCCTTGGATGAGCAGAAGATAGAGCTTGAAAAGGTTATCTCTGCCTTGAAGCAAGAGGAAGCTGAGGAAGAGGGTTTGACTAGTGAAAATGCAGGTGTTAATGATGCTGGTGATGGTGTTGATGCTGCTGATGGTGATGCAGCTGTGAATGATGATGGTGAAGCTGGAGGTGACAGAGAAGAGCTGGAGGTGTCTGGGTCCAACACTTCTTTTTAGTTTGATGTAATGATTTGCTGCCCTGTTGTTTTTGTTGTTTTGTTGTTCTGAGTTGATGACTATGGGCATAGACTTCTTTAATTCTGATGGTCTGTAATAATCTCTGTACTTCTTAACTCTGTATACTGCTAGTTTGTCAAATTTGTGGCAAAAAGGGGGAGTAAAAATCTGGTTTGTTTTGGTTGTGAATCAATTAGTCTGCTGGTTGTTTTTCTGTCTGCACATGCTCTGGTTATGATAATTCTGTAGTGTAGCTAGTAGTGTAGCTTGAATGAAGTATGTAGTTGTGTGGCTGTGATATGATATATGCAGGTGTTGAGGGGGAGATGATTTGTAGTATGCAGGGGGAGATGTTGGATACGATGCTCCAACATCCCATGCATGTGTGGAGGAGGAGTAGTTTTGTGAAATGCTGAAGAATTCTATTCCACATCCTATCAAGTTTATTTTCCTGACCATTTAAGGCGAAGTAGTAATTTTGTGTTCCGCTGTTGCATGCCTCTCTGATAATCTTAAAAAGATACATCTTATTCTTTTCTACTGTTCTCCATGAAGGAGTAGTATGGTAACTGTTTTGAAGGATAGCCTCTACTGATCTTCAAAAATAATTTCCAACCTTACTCCTCCATGAAAAACATTAGATCAGAATTCAGTCGTATCTTTAGAGCACATCAGAGGCATGCAACAGCGGAAATACACAAAAACTACTTCGCCTTAAGTGATCACAAACATAAGCATGGATGACACAAACAGAATGTTCCAACATCACATACAACATCTCCCCCTGCATCACATACATAGTACTCTACTCCCCCTGAAATGATGCATATCATACTAACATACTAGCAGGGCATGCATATCAATCACTAACACATAGGCATATAGCAGATCATTTCAGCACAGAACATCTACTAGAAAAAAAAATTTATACTACCACTACCAGCTACCTCATACAACTACTACCAGAGAACATGTGGAAATGTGGAAACACATGTTGTAACTTCTACTCCCCCTTTTTACCACAAATTTGTCAAAGATGCATAGAGAGATTCAGAATAGTGAACCAGCAGAGTAGATCACAGAGTACCAAGAACAATTACATCCAAATGCACTAGGGAGTGCTTAAAATATCCAGGGCATAGCCCAACAGAAGAACATAACAACCAGAAGTACAACCAGAAAACAACAAAACAAAATACATCATAAGTGGGGAATAACACATCCATCAAAAATCATCACTAGAGTCTGAGAGCTCCAGCTCCTCAGTGTCTCCATCATCATCACTAGCACCAGCAGTTCCTCCTTCTTGTTCAACCTGCACCTGCTCACCCTCTTCAGCCTCTTCCTCTTGCTTGAGAGCCACAATTACCTTCTCAATGCTCTTCTTTTTCTCATCAAGAGCTTGGCAAGCTGCTTCCAAGGAGGCTATCATCTCCTTCCTGCTCATAGAGCCAGATCCAGTAGATACACCAGAGGGAGCAACACTAGAGGGACCAGCAAAATCAATATCTGCAGCATGCTCCCCTTCAAACAATCTAGGGTGAAAGTCAAGAGGAGATTCCCTCTTACTCACCTCATCATCAGTAGTCAAAATAGCAGGGTGTTGTGCAAGAATAATGCTACAAATTAAAGATGGAAAAGCTATAGGCATTCTAATTGCCCAAGACTTAGCATGTTGCACAGTTTCATCAAAGATATGAGCTTCATAGTTAAACTCAGTACCAGTACCAACAGAGTAAATGAATCTAGCCAAACCTGAAGCTATATCTGAGGTGTGGGTAGTAGGAACCCAGTTTGCAGTACCAATCCTATTAAGGATGGCATATTTGACAGAAAGCATAACAGAGGGCACTTTACCTTTCAATGGCCAAACCTTGACCTGATTAGCAGTGATGGTTTTGCAGACATGGTTGTTGGTGACCTCCATCTCAGCATACCCATCTTCTTTGTTTCCTAGGGCCTTGTTGATAATGGCAGGAGAGAACATAACACTTTTACCTCTAACATACACCTTGTGGTGTTCTTTGCTCAAAGGGTTGCCACAATCTTCAAGAATATTGACCAAGAATTCCTTGACCAATTTCTCATAACAGTCACCAATCCCAGACACAGTCTTCATCAACCCTGCCTTCTCAATGAGAGCAATAATCTCCTTTTGCTCTAAGGCTTCATCACTCAATTCCCTCTCCAGAGCCAGCCTTCTATTAGCAACAAACTTCCACTTCTGAGCACTCTCAATAAAATGGAATGATATATTGTCCATGGGGACATCAGGAACATTTTGAGGAATTATCTTTCCTCCAATCTTCTTCTTTCCTGTAGACACAATGTTTGGCACATCATGTACCACATCAAGTTCAGGGATAGCAGCTCTGCGAAATTTCTTCTGACTTTTCTTCTTATCAGGGGACACAATGTTGGATACAATGTGTGGCACATCCTCTTCCACTTCATAGTCAGAATCACCAACTTCAGCTTGTTTTCTTTTCCCACTTTTCTTTTTCTTTTCACTAGCAATCTCAACTTTGCTAGGCTTTCTACTAGGGCCAATCATTTTCTTCTTCTTGGATGGGGTTGCCTTGGTCACAACCTCTTCCACCACATCAACATCCTTCCCTTTCCTATTTCTCAACCTTCTTGCAATGCTTCCACCAGCCACTTCACTTATAGTTTGATCCAAATCTGTCATAGCATCCACATCAACTATATCATCATCTCCTGACATAACATTGTCAGTATGAGGTATCTCTGTAGTGTTTCCAGCAGCAACATTATCACCAACAGGTGCTTCATCAAACTGTGGAACAACATTTTCTTCATTCTGAGAGACCAGATTCTCTCCATTAGCAGCAGTACCAACCAACCTGTCTGACACATGCTCATCAACAACCTGATCATTAACATTAACCTCACCACCAACTATATCTTGAGTTGGTTCTTCTTGTGCCAAGGATGTGGTAACATCCGGCGCAACATTTGGAATGACATCCTTCAAGGAGTTCAAAGCATCCTCCACAACTTGATCAGTTATAGTCTCTTCAGCATCAGGCGAATCTTGGACAATTTCACCAACAACTTCAGAAGCAACAGGCTTCTCAACAGTTAGCCCCTTTTGAATTTCTAGGGTTTCTGCGCCAATCTCTGAATTCCCTTTTTCTTTCTCAACAATCAGATCAGAAGCAAGGTTGTCAGATGCTTCAACATGCGATTCAGCATTCTTCTCAGCAACATTATCAAGGTATAACTCTTGCATGGTGTGGATCGACTTCGATTTGGAGTTTGATCCTTTCTTTTTCGAAGTTTTCTTTGAAACAGAAGACGAAGAACTTTTGGTTTTCTTCGATTTTGGTGTTTTGAATGTTGAAGGCCTCTTTGCGGTGGTTTTCTTTGGTTTTGGATTGAGAGCTGAGGCAAAAGAGGGATGAATGGTGGTAATGGGAGTAGCGTTGAGTGGTGAAGAGTTAGGAGATTCAGTGGATTTCATGGGAGAAGTGGTGTTTGGTGATTGAGACATGATAGAGATTTGGAATTTGGTGTAGCGAAGTTGAATGAAGATGAATGAGGAGTACGAACGGTTTGGGAGGTTAGGGAGATAGTGGAATTCAGAGAGAAAATATTTGAAAGTTAATTTGGTAAGAAAATAACCACTAGGAATTGGTGGCGTGTTTATAGGGATGTAAGGAACATGATTACCTTGTTTATCGTGCAGCACAAGGATTGGAGAGAGAGTAATAACTGCTGCATGTCTCCCTCCAAATAACTGTAATTGCTACGGATCTTCAAATAGGCAAATCCCTAATTTGCCCCTCAAATTTTCAAATTGAATCGCATCAAGTGCTTTGGTGAATATATCAGCCACTTGCTCCTTCTTTCCTACATGTTCCAATGTCACAACTTTGTTTTCAACTAAATCCCTGATGAAGTGATGGCGAATATCAATGTGTTTAGTTTTGTTGTGTAGAACAGGATTTTTTGAAATATTTATGGCGCTCAAATTGTCACAGTACAATGTTATAACATCTTGTTCCACATCATATTCCTTCAACATCTGCTTCATCCAAACTAGTTGAGTACAACTACTTCCAGCAGCTATATACTCTGCTTCAGCTGTAGATAGAGCTACACAGTTTTGCTTCTTGCTGAACCAAGATATAAGATTACTTCCTAAGAAGAAGCAACCTCCAGAAGTGCTTTTCCTATCATCAGCACTACCAGCCCAATCAGCATCACAATATCCACTAAGGATTGAATTTTCACAATGAGAGTACATCATTCCATAATCACAAGTGCCATTGACATATTTCAGAATCCTCTTGACTTGATTGAGATGGCTCACCTTTGGTTCTGCCTGATACCTAGCACAAACCCCTACAGCAAAAGTGATATCTGGTCTACTTGCAGTCAAGTATAATAAACTTCCAATCATGCTTCTATACAGACTTTGATCCACACCCACACCCTGTTCATCCTTGGTTAGCTTCAGATGAGTTGGAGCAGGAGTTCTTTTGTGAGAAGCATTATCCATACCAAACTTCCTGACAATATTTCTAGCATACTTGCTTTGACATATGAAGATAGTATCTTCCATTTGCTTGATCTGTAGACCCAAGAAGTAGGTCAATTCTCCCACTAAACTCATTTCAAATTCTGATTGCATTTGTTGGACAAAATGTTGTACCATTGTATTCGACATTCCTCCAAATACAATGTCATCTACATAAATCTGTGCAATCATGAATTTTCCATTTACTTGCTTCACAAACAGGGTTTGATCAGATCCTCCCTTTCTGTAGCCTTGACCTACTCGAAATTGAGTAAGTCATTCATACCAGGCCCTAGGTGCCTGTTTTAGACCATAGAGAGCCTTCTTCAACTTGTAAACATGATTAGGATACACAGGATCAGTAAATCCTTTTGGTTGTTCCACATAAACTTCTTCATGAAGATAGCCATTCAGAAACGCACTCTTGACATCCATTTGGTAGAGTTTGAATTTTAGGATGCAAGCCACGCCCAATAAGAGTCTAATAGATTCCAATCTAGCTACAGGGGCAAAGGTTTCCTCAAAATCAAGACCTTCTACTTGAGTGTAACCTTGGGCAACTAGCCTAGCCTTGTTTCTGGTAATGACCCCTTTTTCATCAGATTTATTTTTAAAGATCCACTTTGTACCTATAACATTTACTTTATCAGGTCTTGGGACCAGATCCCACACTTCACTTCTCTTGAATTGGTTCAATTCCTCTTGCATTGCCTCAATCCAGAATTCATCAGTGAGAGCTTCTTTCACATTTTTAGGTTCAAACATGGAAACAAAGCATGAATTTGCTATCACATCATTGGATCTTCTAGTGGTGATTCCTTGTTCAGGATTTCCAATGACTAGTTCCAGAGGATGATTCTTCTAGACCCTCACAGATGGTCCTTTGTTCTGAGTGGGTTGATTAGTGGTGTCACCTGTAATATTCTCCATACTTTCTTCTTGTCTATCATCAGGTTGTTCTTCTAGACCATATTCCTCAAGGACAGGACCTGATGTTCCAACATCGTATTCCACATTGTCAACCTTCTCAGTCTCTACATCATTTACTACCACATTGTAGGATTCCATAACCACCTTTGTTCTGGAGTTGTATACTCTGTATGCTCTGCTGTTGGTAGAATATCCATGGAAGATCCCTTCATCACTCTTGGGATCAAGCTTCCTTCTCTGTTCCCTGTCTGCCAAGATATAACACTTGCTACCAAAAACATGAAAATGCTTGACCGTTGGTTTTCTTTCCCTCCATAGCTCATATAGAGTAACAGATGTACCCTTCCTAATAGTCACCCTGTTGTGTATGTAGCAGGCTGTGTTCATTGCTTCAGCCCAGAAGTGGTAGGGTAGAGATTTTGCATGTAACATCACTCTAGCTGATTCTTGAATAGTCCTGTTCTTTCTTTCCACCATACCATTTTGCTGAGGATTTATGGGTGATGAGAACTCATGCTTAATACCTTCACTAGCACAGTATTCACTGAATTTTTCATTTTCAAACTCTCTTCCATGGTCACTTCTGATTCTCACTATCCCACAGTTCTTTTCTCTTTGAACTTGAGTAGATAAAGTTTTAAAAATGTCAAATGTGTCAGATTTGTCTCTAATAAAATTCACCCAGGTGTATCTGGAAAAGTCATCTACTACCACAAAGGCATACCTCTTTCCTCCTAAGCTTTCAACTTGCATAGGCCCCATAAGGTCCATGTGTAGAAGTTCTAGAGTTCTTGATGTTACCTGATGTTCCAACTTTGGATGCGACATCCTGGTTTGTTTTACAATCTGACATTCTCCACAGATACTTCCCTCAGTAATTTTCAGTTTGGGAAGCCCTCTGATGGCCTTAACAGTAACAACTTTCTTCATTCCACTTAGGTTTAGATGACCAAGTTTCTGGTGCCACAGTTGAACTTCATCTTCTTTACCAAGTAGACATTTTCGTAGCTGTGCTTCTTCATGAGATACCCACAAGTAGCAATTGTCTTTGGATCTGGTACCTCTCATCAGAATTTCTCCTTCATCATTGCTAACAAGACATTCTTCTTTTGTAAAGTTCACCCTCAATCCTTGATCACACAGTTGGCTAATGCTGATCAGATTTGCAGTGAGTCCCTTTACAAGCAACACATTTTCTAAGTTAGGCAACTCTTTGTTGACAAGTTTGCCTATCCCCAAAATTTCACCTTTGGCTCCATCCCCAAAAGTTACAGAACTAGAAGCATACCCCTTTAAATCCTTCAGATATGTCTCTACCCATGTCATATGTCTAGAACAACCACTATCGAAATACCAGTCTTCTCTGGATGATGCTCTGAGGGATGTATGTGCAATCAGCCCTTTGTTCTCATCTTTTGGTTGCCACACCTTTCTGACAGATTCCTCTCTAGGAGCATTTTTTGGCTGTTCCCAATGTCTTGGATATCCATACAGTTTGAAGAAAAAAGGCCTTATGTGGCCCTTCATTCCACAATGATGACAAACCCATTTCCTTGAATGACCATGGTGTCCTGGGGCACGATGGTAGTTAGCAAAAGTCCTGGCACCTTGTCCAATCTTAACATTTGGATAAGTTTTAGGATGTGGTGTAGGAGGTTGTAACATCTATTCCCCAGTGTATGGATTAATTACCTCATCAGCCGGAAGGAATTTGGTGTTTTTGTCCTGTTGATGCTGGTTGAGAGCAGTGTAGTTGTACCCTATAGCTTTCATTCTGGTAGTAGGGACACCATCTAAGATTTCCTCAAGCAAGTTAGCTCCACAATTCAGTTGATTGACTCTTTTCTTCAACTCTTCCATATCTTCATTTGCTTGAGTTAGTTCCTTCTCAACTTTCAGTACTTGACCAATTTAGAAATCCTTTTCTGTGTGGAGTTGATTTATAGTCTTCTTTTGTTTCTCAGAAATTCTACACACCTCCTTATAGCGAACGAGAAGATCATTGTATAGACCAAGTAATTCCTCATAAGTGTCATTCTCCTCATCATCAGAATGCTCTTCATAAACAACCTCCACATCATCATCTGAATCAGTCACAGAAGCACAAACTCCAGTCATGGCTGATACATGTCTAGCAGATTCCTCTCCTTCTTCAGAATCTTCATCAGACCATGAAACAAACAAACCTTTCTTTTGTTTCTTCAGGAAGGTTGCACATTCAGTTCTGACATGTCCATATCCTTCACATTCATGACACTGCACTTCTTTCACTGGTCCACTTTTCTCCTCAGGTCTAGTTTTCTTGACATTGTTTTGCTGTTTGTTGATGTCGAATCTAATGTTATACCCATTCTGCCTGGCTCTCCTGTCAACACGCCTTAGGACTTTTCCAAATTGTTTTCCAATTAAAGCAAGAGCATCAGAAATACTTTCTTCTCCTTCAACAAAAGTCTGGGATTCCTCTTCATCATCATTTGAGATAAAAGCAACACTTTTGTTCTTTTTCTCTCCTCGTTCATTAATGGTCAATTCAAATGTCTGAAGGGATCCAACCAGTTCATCTACCTTCATGTTGGCTATATCCTGAGCTTCCTCAATGGCAGTCACCTTCATGTCAAACCTTTTTGGAAGGGACCTGAGCATCTTTCTGGACAACTTCTCATCAGATACTTTCTCACCCAGAGCCTCAAAGGCATTAGCAATGTCAATTAAATTCATATGAAAGTCCTGAATACTTTCCTCCTCTTTCATCCTCAGATTTTCAAACTTGGTAGTAAGTAATTGGAGTTTTGACATTTTTACCTTAGAGGTACCTTCATAGCATGTCATCAATATCTCCCAAGCTTCCTTTGCAGACAGACATTTTTTGATGAGCTTGAACATGTTTGTATCCACTCCATTGAAGAGAGCATTTATTGCCTTATTGTTGCTGAGAGCTGCTTCATCTTCTTCCTTTGTCCAATCTGCTTCTGGCTTTAGTTCACCAGTAGAGGTACCTTCTTTGGTAACAATCAAAGGATGATCCCAACCTTTCAAAACAGCCTTCCAAGTCCTGCTGTCAATGGACTTCAGGAATGCAATCATCTTTTGCTTCCAATGATCATAATTGGAACCAGTTAGCATTGGGGGTCTCTTCACAAATCCTCCTTCTTTGTCCATTTTTCCAGTTAAAACTTCCTGAATCTCACCCTAAACAGGCAGGGTGCCTGCTCTGATGCCAATTGAAATTCTGGCACACCAGTACACGATGTTGTACACGACGTTACAACATTTTTAGCCGCTTTAATGAACAAATAATGAAAACAGTAAATAGTGCAGAAATAAACAAACACACAGTGATTTGTTAACCCAGTTCGGTGCAAACTGCAACCTACATCTGGGGGATACCAATCCAGGAGGAATTCCACTAATAGCCCTAGTTCAAAGTCTTACAGCAAACTCCTCGTTTACAACTTATCACCTAGCAACTATCCTTATGTCCTTCTACCTAGGAACTCCTAGGTATGAGTTCCCAACTCACTCCTTAATATCAACAGTACAGACATCACTGTTGTTGATTCAATCACTATGATGGAGACACTCTCCTAGACACTAGATCACTCTTACCTAAAGGCTTCGAGCAATACACAATCACTGAGATCCAAACTCCTTGCTTAAAAGCTTTGGAGAGGACGCACACACAATAACTATCTCCTTGCTTAAAAGCTTCAGAGACAATTACAGTTTACAACTCAATTAACACACAGTCCTAAGCTTGCATCAAAGAGATACAAGAAAGGCTCACAAAACACAAGCACACACACGAATCCTAATACGGCTAGACTCCACAATACGCTTGAACAACTGCGTCAATTAGGTTTTGATTCATCAATATATAGCTGGTTAAATTTGGGCTTCAGTAGCTTTGCCCATGAGAAAGATCCAGCTCACAAATGTAAAATAAAACCATATCTTAAAAAGATACGTTTAGAAAATATAATTCTTCACAATAATTCCCAAAACAATTTCTGAGCAAAAGATCTGTTTAGGAAATAAAACTTCCTTGATGCACAAGCCAAGAACTGATATATAAGAGAAAAGATCTTCTCTAAAATAAAAACTCGCGTGCATTAAATGCTGCCGCCAGCTGGCGCGCTCACGTCAGGTAATGATGTTGTAACATTTCATACCACATCCTGCTTAAGCATAGTTTTACCAAAATGCAGCCAACATCAAATAGTCAACAGAGGTAAATGTGTAGAATTCTCACCTGCTGTGATAAATAGATTTCTTGGAAGAAGGGAGGATGGCTATTCTGAGGTGGAGGCAACTAATAATCAAATTTGCAAAACCATCACTGCCAACCAGGTAAGGATGTGGCCTCTAAAAGGTAAGGTTCCCTCTGTGATTCTATCTGTCAAGTATGCTATACTAAATAGGATAGGTGCTATCAATTGGGTTCCCACTACCCACTCTTCTACTATAGCAACTAGTTTGGCTAGGTTCATTTATGCTATTGGGACTGGTACTGATGCTAATTTTGGGTCTCTCATATTTGACCAAATTATTCTTCTTGGTAAATCTTAGGCTGTGAAACTTGCCATTAATTTTCCATCTCTTATCTGTGGTATTATCTTGACTCAACACCCTAACATTCTGTTTCCTGAGGATAAGCCATGTAAGAGGGAATCACCCATGACCCTCTCCTATAAATTGTTCGAGGGTAAACATGTTGCTGATATAATGGTACCTCCCAAGAAAGTAGTTCCTCATAGGAAAGTTGCTTCATCTTCCATGACTAGAAAAGCTATGATCATATCTATGGAAGCAGCTGTTAAAGCCTTGGATGAGCATAAGATAGAGCTTGAAAAGGTTATCTCTGCCTTGAAGTAAGAGGAAGCTGAGGAAGGGGGTTTGGCTAGTGAAAATGCAGGTGTTAATGATGCTGGTGATGGTGTTGATGCTGCTGATGGTGATGCAGCTGTGAATGATGATGGTGAAGCTGGAGGTGACAGAGAAGAGCTGGAGGTGTCTGGGTCAAACACTTCTTTTTAGTTTGATGTAATGATTTGCTGCCCTGTTGTTTTTGTTGTTTTGTTGTTCTGAGTTGATGACTATGGGCATAGACTTCTTTAATTCTGATGGTCTGTAATAATCTCTGTACTTCTTAACTCTGTATACTGCTAGTTTGTCAAATTTGTGGCAAAAAGGGGGAGTAAAAATCTGGTTTGTTTTGGTTGTGAATCAATTAGTCTGCTGGTTGTTTTTCTGTCTGCACATGCTCTGGTTATGATAATTATGTAGTGTAGCTAGTAGTGTAGCTTGAATGAAGTATGTAGTTGTGTGGCTGTGATCTGATATATGCAGGTGTTGAGGGGGAGATGATTTGTAGTATGCAGGGGGAGATGTTGGATACGATGCTCCAACATCCCATGCATGTGTGGAGGAGGAGTAGTTTTGTGAAATGCTAAAGAATTCTATTCCACATCCTATCAAGTTTATTTTCCTGACCATTTAAGGCGAAGTAGTAATTTTGTGTTCCGCTGTTGCATGCCTCTCTGATAATCTTAAAAAGATACATCTTATTCTTTTCTACTGTTCTCCATGAAGGAGTAGTATGGTAACTGTTTTGAAGGATAGCCTCTACTGATCTTTATGCTTGTGTGTTTGTGTTGAGAAAAAGAAATGTAGTTGAAGTATCTCTTTAAAGAATATCTGTATGGTCATAATTTGTTTTAGCCAAAAATTTGCCAAAGGGGGAGTTTGTTGAGTTTTTGGTATTGGCTGCATTTTTGGTAAAATAAACTTTGTTGCGAGATGTGCGATATGATGCCTCAAGCATTGCATAGAGCATTGTAACGTCTCATGACACGAGGAGTGTTCATGACAAGTTCTATTTATGGAATGTTGGTTTCTCTCTCATGAATCTTGCATGGCACGTTTAAATCAGGCGTTTTATAAGGATCATTATTTATTGCGCCAGATCTCTTTCATAAATGTTTTTATGAAGAATCTCTTTGGAGAATATATTTGTAGAGAATCATTTCTAATTAATGTGAAGTAATTGCTTGGTCAAACAAATCAAGTCTATGCATTTCTGGATCAAGGAATATTCTGTCTGAAGTACTTAAAGGAGAAGCTAAACCTAATCCTAGTTAGTTGTTCACGCCGTTATTGTGCTTGAGTCTAGAACTAGGTTTTGCGTGTGTTTGTGTTTGTGAGTCTTTCTTGTGTCACCTTGAAGCAAGCTTAGGACGTGGTTACTCTGTGTTGTATTGTGTGTGATCCTTCTCCTAAGCTTTGAAGTACGGAGTTAGGACCTTTGTTGGTTTAACACTCTAAGCCTTTAGGTACGAGTGTGTAGTTTTAGGAGTGTGTCTCCAAAATGTTTTTCTGTCTTTGTGGTATTGAAATCCTTGCTGGCTGTAAGGTTGTAAGGGAGTGAGATGGGATCTCATATCTAGGAGTTCCTAGGTAAAAGAGTCATTGGTAGTGCCTAGGTTATAAGTTGTAAACGGGTGGTTTGCTGGTAACTTAGAACTAGGGCTATTATAGTGATATTCCTTCCTGGATTGGTATCCCCCAGAGGTAGTTTGCTGTTTGTGCCGAACTGGGTTAACAAATAACTTGTCTCTTTTATTTGTTTTCTTTTATATGCTTTGGATAATTACGCGTTAGACCGGACACATTGATAGAGGATCGCGTAGCGCATCGTGCATAGCGTGCCAGGAATTTCAGTTGAAGCTCCTTCATTGAGTCAAGTAGAGCTATTGCCTCTCCCTCATTTGAAGAACAACTTCCATGTATCCAAGAGCTTCCTCCGAACACAAAATGTCCACTATAATCTCGAACACACCAACCCGCACTTGTCTTCCTTGGATCCGCGTGCACGCCTGCGTCGACATTACAATTGTATCTCCATTGTGCTGGTGGTTGCCAAGACAGTTGATGACGTGGTATTTGTGACATTTTTAGGCCCTAATTACTTGCCTTATTACCTGCCAATATGGTGTGCACTTAGTGTTTTGATTCATTTTTATGTAATTTCGTGTCTAGTACTGTATTTAGGACTTTGATGCAATTTTGATAAAAAAAAAAAGAGTAGTTATGGAGCTAATTAGCGTCAAGACTGACTACTAGACAAAAGTGATGAAGTTCAGAGCTAACTCAATGATAATCAGAGTCAAGACTCCAAAGGGTTCGTACAGTACGTAATGGCGGCGAGTCATGATATGCAATCAACAGCCGCCAGACAGCCAAACTGGGAGAGCAAGCACCCATCATGAAGATAAGACAGCTGGCTATTCCTTCCACCAGAATTGTACTATCATAGTACTATCCTAATGGGGAATATACTTTATTGATGTGGGCTATCTTATCCTCCTTAGGTCAGGCATAAGATCTGATACTTCCAAATGCTTATAAAAGGAAGAGGCTAGACCTAATTTTGATGTGCAAGCTTGGAAGAAAGAAGAGAAGAAAGAGAGTTGTTGCACCGCCGTGAAGCTGCGCGATCTGAGACAATCGGAGACATGGCTACTGGAGATTGAGACATCAACTTCAAAGCTTGTGTCCTTAAGTTACATCTAGTAAATTTGTTTATTATGTGTGACTTAATTATTCTTGTTGTTTGTAACCCTAGGCTCACCATGAGCTAAACTCTTTTGTTAGAATTTATGTGAAGTTCAATGATAAAGTAATGTCTTTTATGTGTTTGGTGTTTATGCTTCTTTAGTTCATTTGATGTTATGCTATATACTTTTCTCTTTGTCTGATCAACTTAGAGTTAGGTACAAGTTTATTGATGCGAGACATCGAGTAATAAATGGACTTAATGAATTAATATGGTTAAAGTTGAGGATGAACACATACATCTTACCTAAAAGACTTAGAGATAAGAGTTAGGGCCATAGCAAGATAAAAGAAGCACGAGCAGTCTGAACTAAAAGTCGACTAAGTATTGACCTAGACATAGGACCCGTGTTATATCCCTTTTAATATCTAAAGTTGTAGACATACACCACAAGTCAAGACTTGCTTGCAGAAACGTTGACACCAGTTAGCTATCAATAGGCATTATTTATGACTTGAATGCATCATAAGTTCTAACCCTTTTTCCAAACCACTTGTTTACCTAAAATTAATTTTATTATTATTTCTACATTATTACCTGAAACTCTGATAATTGTTTTGGTTACTTTTTACTATAAGCATTGGAAATTAATTGCTTGTAAAGTTTGGAACTAAGTCCCCTTAAACAATCCATGTGGGATCAATACTTTTTCTTATTACTTGCTAAGTCAGCCTTTGGATGGAAGCCCAATTTCTATATTGTTTCCCAGGGCAACCATTCGCTCCATTACCCCTGTTCCCTGCTGAGTTGTTGCCTTTTGAGCCAGAAGAAGAGCATGCTGAGGAGGCAATGTCTGACAAACCTGAACCATCCAAGAAAGCTAAGAAGAAAAGAACCAAGAGTGGTAAGAAGCCAAAGAACCAAGAGTGGTAAGAAGGATAAAAGGCCAAAGAAAGACAAGGCTGCCCTTGTCACTTCAGAAGAGCAACCCAAAGCAGTTGAGTCAAATCAACAGTTGCCTGAAGATGACCACCTGTCTTCACCTGATGCTTATATCTTAGCACATGATATCAGAGAGGGTATGTCTGACGAGAAGAAGATTGCAGAAGAGGACCAGATAAGTCAAGAGGTGATAAGCCAAGAAAAGGAGGTGGTGAGTGAAGAGAAGAAGTCAGAATAAGAAAAGATGGACGAGGAAGAGATGAAGGACAACAATGAAGTGGAGGAAGAGTTGGTTGATGAAACCAAGGTAGATGAAAACAAAGCTGATGAGGAAGATGAAGGCGAGAAGGAGAAAAATAATGTTGAGGTGGTAGAAGAAAACAACAATGAAGAAGACACGAGGCCAGAAGGAAAACCAATATAGCCAGATAACTCCTGCCTTGACTAAGGATCAGGAGGACAAAGAAAAGAATGACGCTGTGCTATGATGAAGGAAGCTGAAGGCAGGATCCCTGTTGAAGACTTTGGCTACGACGGAAAAGGATGAAGATGTGGAAGAGGGCAACCTGTTGGGATCTTGCCCAAGAAAAAGAGAACAAAGAAGAAGAAAGTTGTACAACAGCAATTGCAGATAAGCCTGCTGTTGCCGATCCTGAGCCAACCGTCTCAGCGGCTAACATTAAAGAAGGAGGAGAGCCTGAAGTGTCAAAGAAGGCTGGCACTTAGAGGAAAGCAACGATTCCGGCTGAAGGAATCAGGCGGAGTAATAGGCATAAAGCCTAAAGTGGTATCTGTCTTACCTGCCCTTATCTTTTAATTTTATGTTTTTAGTTTTTCTGTTTTGTTGTCGAGTTTGTAGTTGCATTTCCTTGGTCGCAGTGGGGACACTGATTAGTTTAAGTTTGGGGGAGAGGCATATGTCAAATAAATTAAGTCTGTTGTAGTTAGATCGCAATTAAATTAGCTTGGTGTCATACCCTAATTTTGCCCCATACATTTTTATTACCCTTTTGCCCCTCATATTTTTTATTTATTCCAATTTTGCCCCCATGGCATTTTTGCACTTTTTAAAATAAGTCAACAAAATCTTTTTTTCAATTTAAAAATCAATGTTGACACAAAACACATGGAACTATTTTTTCTTGCATGATTATGGCTTAGCATGATCATAAGAGATAAAATTTTACCATTTTGCCCTCACATTTTCTTTATTTATTTATCTTTAATTAGTTACTTGCATTTCAAGAAACCTTTTAAAAATCAATTTTCAATTCTTTTTTCTTCCATTCTTGATCCATAAATATTTCACATAATCATATCTCATCATGCATATTTTTATTTCTTGACATATTTATTTTATTTTCATATATTATTTTTAATTTCCCCAATCATTTGACACCTCATCATGGAATAGAAGGTTCCATTCCTTCTCATCACCTCATCACTTGGTACAAAAAAAAATCAACAAAGGATAGTACAAAAATCATCAAAGAATTAATTTCCATTTTACCCTCAACAACTCTCACAAATCACCATTTCTTTAACCTAATTCATTCCTATAAATAGAAGCATGAAATTCAGAGCCCTAGGTTAGCCAAGAACCTCAGAAACGGCGCAGCTAGCATCTGACCCAAAAGCTCCATTTTTCCATTTTTTTCTCAAAATCCAAAATCCTTTAAAATACCTTCAAACTTCAATCTCTTCATCAAATAAGCTTCTAACAACTTCCAGTAGCAAGAAACAATCATAAATCGCAAGCTCTAACCCACAATTCGAGAGAATCAAAACCTCAAGAACTCAAAAAAAAAAGGTGTTAATGGAACGTGAACTTCCAGCCTTTATTTCACCCATTTTTCAACACCATTCATCATCAAATAACACATAAATCCTTTTCCAATCATTAATCGAACTTAATTCCACTCAAATCGCGTTTTTCCCAATTTTGAGTTTGAACTTTTTCTCGTTATTTTTCACAACTGAGACGCTTATTGAGGAAACCAAGAGTAGATTCATGATCTACGTAAAATTCCGAGCAAAAACATATACTCACTTGCCATTTTGGGTGGAGTTTTGAAACTCCGGTGAGAAGCACCGTCGCCGGCGTCGTGTTGTTTCAACGAGGAAGAAGAAGATGTACCGTGGTCCTTCACGTTCCCAGTTTCATCAACAGCCGTCAGATCAAGATATTATGTCGCGTCCGCTGATCTTCATCTTTAATCACGCGCGTTGGATTGATTAATGAGCAGATCTGACGCTCCGTAACTCGCGTTCCACCGTGTTCTCCATTTTCTGCGAGGTACAGGAATATTTTTGTTTGACTTTTATTTTTTTTTTCTGCAGACTTGCTACCTGCACCCCCATATTTTTACTATGCTTCATAATTTGCACCCCCCCCTGATTATGATTTTAAGTGATTTTTAGCTTATTTGCAAAAGCACTTATGTGACTTATTAGCTTGCTTAAGCTTGTTAAGTCACTGTTTATGCTTATATCATGCTAACTTCATTTTTGAACTTTTCCAACTTATTTTCATAAGTAATTTTCAATTAAGTTGTTTTGTGCATAAGTGCTTATTTGGGGTTTCAAAGAGCTCTTTAGCTTATTTGACCCCACTTCTTGCACAACATTGATTTAAACACAGTAGTCACTGTATACAAATCATTTCCAAACTTTTTCAACTTATTTTCATAAGTAACTTTCAATTAAGTTGTTTTGTGCACAAGTGCTTATTTAGGGTTTCAAAAAGCTCTTTAGCTTATTTGACCCTAATTCTTGCACAACATCAATTCATATACAGTAGTCACTGTATACAATATTTTTTCCAACTTTTTTCAACTTATTTTCATAAGTAATTTTCAATTAAGTTGTTTTGTGCATAAGTGCTTATTTGGGGTTTCAAAGAGCTCTTTAGCTTATTTGACCCCACTTCTTGCACAACATTGATTTAAACACAGTAGTCACTGTATACAAATCATTTCCAAACTTTTCCAACTTATTTTCATAAGTAATTTTCAATTAAGTTGTTTTGTGCATAAGTGCTTATTTAGGGTTACATTAAGCTCTTTAGCTTATTTGTCCCTAATTCTTGCACAACATTAATTCATCTACAGTAGTCACTGTATACAAACTTTTCCAACTTTTTTTTCAACTTATTTTCATAAGTGATTCTCAATTAAGTTGTTTTGTGCATAAGTGCTTATTTGGGGTTTCAAAGAGCTCTTTAGCTTATTTGACCCTAATTTTTGCACAACATTATTTTAAATACAGTAGTCATTGTATATGAATTTTATTTTGCTTTCTTAGCTTATTTTCATAAGTCCTTTTTCTAACTTAAGTGCTTTTTAGCTTATTTAAATAAGTGCTTAAGTGGTCCAAGTTACTTTTCTAAGTACTTTTGGGTCACTTTCTCTTGCACATATTTTTGTCTAACTCTAATTAGCTTAGGTTAATCATATTTGCTTATGTTAAGTTATTTATTTACCTTTACACATATTTATTTAATTGCTCGCAACTTTATTTTTGCACCATATTTAATTTATTGTTTCATGCATGATTATTTAGTATTGCATATTTGCATTACCCATTTATATCATATTGATTCATGCATTTGCATTTATACTTTGCTTATTTTGAGATTTGCTTCATTATTATTATTACTTGTATTCTGCTATTCTGTCTGCTCTGGTTCTCTTGCTCTTTTCTTTTGGACTTTTGTTTTCATAATCAAACATAATCAAACTTTTTGCAATAACTAATGGATGAAAAAGGGAGAACCTGGCAGTTGCCTCGTTCTTCCCCGAGTTGTCTTGGTGACCGGACAGTTGACTAGTCGCTCAAGCTGCTCTCATTCTAGAATGAATTCTAAAATAAACCAACAATCGTCTTTCTTTCAGACATCATTTCTTAATAAAGTTAATCAAAGGCTTTTCATAAGAACTAAAGAATGAAAAGGAGAGAATCTGGCAGTTGCTTCTTTCTTCTCTGAGTTGTCTTGGTAGCCGGACAGTTGACTAGTCACTCAAGCTACTCTCATTCTAAGATAAGCTTTAAAATAAACCAACCCCCCGTACTTCTTTCAAACACTATTTCTGAATAAACTTAATCAAAGGATTTCACGATAATGAATGAAAAAGGGAGAACCTGGCAGTTGCTTCGCTCTTCCCCGAGTTGTCTTGGTGGCCGGACAGTTGACTAGTCACTCAAGCTGCTCTCATTCCAAAAACAAGCGTTAAAAGTTAACCTTTACACACCTAAACTTCTTTTCAGAAAACATGGATATATGCTTTATCCATTCCTCTGACACATATACAGCTTAAGCCTCCAAGTGGAGCACACAAGCGTCATTGTATCAGCGGAATGCGAGTTAAGTCACATCCGTTAATCAAACTTTCTTTTTTAACAATGGATACGCGTTTTATCTACTCCTCTGATACAGACACAGCTTAAGCCTCTAAGTTGAGCATACAAGCGTCGTTGTATCAGCGAAATACGAAATAAACGATATCCATTTAAAATCAACCAACCACACAAACATTTTTTACCAGAACTACGTGAGTTTTGAGTTTCCCATTGCACCGGGGAATACGTAGGAGCGGGCTCCTACAACCGTCAAACTCAACTAATAAAAACCCTTATTTTCTTTTAATTTATTTTGGAAACGAAGTAGAGATTAGGTAAGAGATAAAGTAATTTAATTCAAACCTACGCAAACAAACCCCAAACCACCTAAACGGTTCCCATCGAGTACGATGGATGCGAGGGGTGCTAATACCTTCCTCTCGCATAACCAACTCCCGAACCTAAACCAAGGTTTTCGCGATATTTTCCTTTCCCCCCACGGGATAAATAAACGTCGATGGCGACTTCATTGTATGAAAAATGGAAGTGATTTTCCAGCCCGCTACAGCTGGCGACTTCACTGGGGACGCTTGAGAGTTAAGCCCAGTTTAGTTGGTTTGTTCGTTTGTTTGCTTTTTCAGGTTTGCAGTATCTTGCTTTATCTTTTATTTTTCTGTCAATTATATCTGCTTGGTTGGCTGTTTCTCTTCTTCTACTCCTTCTTTTATTTTTCTTTTGCCCTTGAGGCGTGGTTACTATGAGAAGCTCTACACCCGAGCTTGAGAAAAGCTTAGGCTAAGCTAGAGGTCTTTATGTTAGGTCACCGGACTGTTGACTAGTGACTCCGGCATAATCACCTCTCCTAGAGTAGATTCTCGTGAGAATGTCAGGACACGGGACAGTTGACCAGTGTCTCTGATGTTTTCTTGGAGAGTCCATGACTCTAGGGACCTTTATTATCCGGTCTAGAACCAAACCTTGTTATTAGGGACCTCTGTTTAGAACCCGTGTCAAGGTTGCTCAACGACCTTACCTAGAGGAGATTTCCTTTTGGACGCGTTTGTCGTGAGCTCCGCAATAGCGACATCGTTTCCAAAGGGGCAATCCGTGATTTTAGGCACTTTATCAACCTTAGAACAACATGTGAGAGGGATGGGTTACAGGTAACTTTGAGCCTTCCAACCTCAGAAATGATGTTCAAACCTATGCTTCATTGTGACAGAATCTGCTACAAAAGTGCATTCATGCATCCATGCACTCATGCATTCATTCATAAAAAAATCATGACAAAATATTTTTTGCATAACATTTGCATAAAAAAATAAATTGATAAAGCATAAAAGACTTTTACATGCATCTGCATTTGCATACATAATAAAAAGCATCATCTCATTGCCATTCTCCCATCTCAACCAGCGTTACCCTCGACACCAGCATTGGACGAGAAGTGTTTCTAGCTTTGCAATGGAAAATTGGCAAGAGCAGCATAGTGAACTGAAGGGGGAGGTTTCCCAGTTAGCAGCAAAAATGGACCGTGTACTGGAAATGTTGGCTACGCAGAATCAGCCACCAGCTCCAACGGCAAATACAGAAACAGCAACTACTGAACCGGCTAGCATGGTGTGGCCCGTGTATGGTTTACCTCCAGGTTATACTCCACCGGGGTATGTACCTCTTGGAGATGGAGCTACTTCAGTTCCCCCTCCCATCAACAATCAAGGAATCCAAACCGGGGCAATTTCAACTCAGCCCCGACCTACTGCAGTTCAGCAAGTTCAGGAAGACCCTCTTGATGTGTACCACGGCCCGGACATGCAGAATAGTGGGTCAAAGTTTGATGGGTCTATCCCTCAGTTGGAGGAAGCAAAACTGAAATTCAAGGCTATTGAGGATCGTTTAAAGACGATGGAAGGAGGAAGTGACTCTTTGGATTTTTCAGACATGTGTCTAGTACCTGATCTAGTGATCCCGACCAAGTTCAAGGTACCGGAGTTTGAGAAGTACAAGGGCTTGAGCTGCCCCAGAAACCACCTTGTAATGTACAGCAGGAAAATGGCGTCCTATGCCAACGACGACAAGCTGATGATACACTGTTTCCAAGATAGCTTGGCGGGGGCATCCTTAAGTTGGTATATGCAGTTAGAAGGGTGCCGGATTTAATCATGGAGAGATCTAGCTAATGCCTTCATTAAACAGTACCAGTACAACTTAGACATGGCTCCTAGTTGTACCCAGCTGCAAAACATGACTCAGAAGGAGGGGGAGTCATTCAAAGTCTATGCTCAAAGATGGAGAGAGCTAGCGGCGCAGGTCCGTCCCCCACTTCTAGAGACCGAGTTGGTAGATATGTTCACTAATACCTTGCAAGGGGTCTATTTTGAGAGGATGATCGGTAGTGTATCCTCTGGCTTCTCTGATCTAGTCAGGATTGGTGAGAGAATTGAAAGCGGCGTCAGAACCGGTAAGATCCAAGCTAGCGCAAGTACGCCAAGTAACACAAAGAAGCCCGTCAACAACTTTGCAAGAAAGAAAGAAGGAAACACCAATGCTGTGGCTCATCACCAGTCGGTGATTCCAGTTCAATACATTCCTTACACAACCCCGGCTCATCAGCAACAGCCACAATATCAAATGCCCGTGTCTTCACCAGCACCCCAAGGATACACATATCAAGCACCACCGCCTCAGCAGCAAGTTAGAAAAGTGTTTGATCCCATTCCTGTGTCATACAAAGAATTGTTGCCGTATCTTGTTCACAGTAAGATGGTGACACTCAAAACTTTGAAGCAGATGAATCCACCTTTCCCTGCGTGGTACAAGCAAGGTGCCCCTTGTGAATATCATTCTGGAGCCGAGGGGCATTCCATTGAAAGTTGTAGGACCTTCAAAAATGAGGTACAAAAGTTGATCGATCAGAAGTTACTATCATTCAAAGAAGCGGGCCCCAATGTCAAAGGAAACCCTCTGCCCAACCACTCAGGGGCAGGAATCAACATGATAGAGGACGCCGAAGGTTTGATCAAAGACGTGTCGGATATGCGTACCCCTTTAAGCTCAGTAAGGGAGGCCTTGCTCAGTTTTGATCAGTTCTCAAGCATGCATGCAGATTGCATAGAATGCGAGAAAAATCCAAACTATTGCACAAAAATGAAAGAATGTCTTCAAGAGCTGATGGATCAGGGATTGGTACAGGTTGGTTATTCTCATACGAAGGACATGGTGGCTATGATGGAGCCACATGAACATGAAAAGATGATGAAGCCGATAGAGATCATATACCAAAGAGCCGAGAAGAAGTTACAGCCACTGGTGATTCAAACACCAGCACCATTTCCTTTCACCGACACTAAAACCATACCTTGGGTTTACAATACAACAGCTTCCATACAAGGGAAACCTGTGACACTGCCGGAGCCAGTGGTAGTTAGCATTGACGGAACTGGGGGTATGACCCGGAGCGGCAGGGTGTTTGCTCAAAAGCCAGTGCAAGAGAATGCAAGAGGACCGGTTACAACAGTTAACGAGAATGTTTTAAGCAAGGCTCTTGAGGGGGGAACACCCAAAGAGGCAGCCCCTCAGAATGACTCAGATGAATTTCTCAGGATAATCAAGAGAAGCGACTATCGAGTGGTAGATCAGCTCAGCCAAACTCCATCAAAGATCTCCATGCTTTCCCTATTGATAAGTTCAGAGGCACATAGGAATGCTTTTTTGAAGCTTCTGCAAACGGCCCACGTGAATCAAGACATTACAGTTGCCCAGTTTGATGGGGTATGTAATAACATTACAGCAAGCCGTTGTTTGGGCTTCTTAGATGCAGAACTGCCGGTTGAGGGGCATACACATAACAAAGCTCTCCATATCTCTATGAAGTGTCAAGACAACACCATCGCAAGAGTATTAGTGGACACGGGATCCTCTCTCAACGTCATGCCCAAATCAACTTTGTCGAAATTATTCCTTGACGGACCTGTTCTCAAGCCCAGTAGTATGATCGTCAAAGCCTTTGACGGATCGCAAAGAGAGGTCATTGGGGAGATTGAATTGCCAATGGTAATCGGACCGCACTTGTTTAATATCTCTTTTCAAGTCATGGATATTAACCCGTCTTACAGTTGCCTGCTGGGGCGTCCGTGGATTCACGCCGCCGGTGCTGTAACATCAACTTTACACCAAAAGCTCAAGTTTATAGTTGGTGATTGTCTCTGGGGAGGAAGATGCTTTGGTGAGTCACCTGTCGTCTTTCAGATACATTGAAACAGAAGAAGGGGTACTTGAAACCCAATTCCAAGCTCTGGAAATTGCCACTGTTACCATGGTAGATCAAGAAGAAGAAGACATGCTAGCTGCACAGTTCAAAACAATGAAGATTGCCACTACTTCTCAAGCAAATCAGAAACCAAGGGCCTCCATCACATCTTGGAAGAGCTTGAAGAAGGCCATGGAGGAGGGTGCTCTTAAAGGATGGGGACAGCTGGTGTTTCCCCATGAGAAGAAGGATTTTCTTGGTGTGGGTTATCAGCCATCTAAGGGGAAGCAGAAGATTCATGACTATACTGCTCCCCTTGAGGACGTTTTTGAAAGCGCTGGGTTCAGGTCAGGCGATCAGATCAACATGCTGGAGAATGAAGAAGCCAGTCAAGGAAGCTATAATTGGGTGAATCAATGCCCTGCAAGCACCGTTCTATCAAACTGGAAGGCTGTTGAGATTCCCCAAGTTTTTGTTATTTCAAAGTAATTTTTCTTTATTTTCAAATTCCCCTTGCCGCGCCCGAGGCATGCGGATGAACTTGTAAGGGCTTATCTTTGTTTTAATGAATGATTATCAATAAATAAAAGTATTTTATGTGCATATTTTGTCCTATTTTATTCTTTATTTTTTTCAGTTTTAAAAAGATAAAAACAATAAAAATGGCAATAACTTCTTGCATATCATGACCACCTTTGCATTCATCTAAAAAACCAAAAATATATCATGCAGAAATGAATCTCTGGACCATAACAATGCTATAAATCTTCATGATCTCGGATTCCTGATCAATCTTGCTGAAGAGGATGAAGAGGAAGATTATGAACTTCCAGCGGAGTTAGCTCGGTTATTGGATCAAGAACAAAGAATGATCCAACCTCATCAAGAACCAGTGGATGTGATCAATCTGGGGACTGAAGAGGATAAGAAAGAAGTCAAGATAGGTGCTACCCTACAGTTAGGAGTGAAAGAGGGTTTGGTCAAGCTGCTCCGAGAGTACGTGGACGTCTTTGCATGGTCTTATCAGGATATGCCGGGGTTAGACACAAGCATAGTTGAACACAAGCTTCCGCTCAAGCCCGAATGTGCACCTGTCAAGCAAAAGTTAAGAAGAACTAGGCCGGACATGGCTCTCAAGATACAAGAGGAAGTTAAGAAACAGTTTGACGCAGGATTCCTTGCAGTGGCCAAGTACCCCGAATGGATTGCTAATATTGTGCCAGTGCCAAAAAAGGATGGAAAGGTCCGAATGTGTGTAGATTACCGGGATTTGAATAGGGCAAGCCCAAAAGATGATTTCCCACTTCCCCACATTGACGTGTTGGTGGACAATACCGCTCGATTCCCAGTCTTCTCTTTTATGGATGGTTTCTCAGGTTATAATCAGATTAAAATGGCGCCCGAAGACATGGAGAAAACAACCTTCATAACACCGTGGGGCACTTTTTGCTACAAGGTTATGCCTTTTGGGTTGAAAAATGTCGGGGCAACGTATCAGCGAGCTATGGTCACCCTGTTCCATGACATGATGCACAAGGAGATTGAAGTGTATGTGGATGACATGATCGCCAAATCCTCATCTGAAGAAGAGCACCTCGTACATCTCCAAAAGTTGTTTGAGAGATTGAGGAAGTATCAACTGCGTTTGAATCCAAACAAATGCACCTTTGGTGTCAAGTCAGGAAAGCTACTAGGTTTCATTGTCAGCCAGAAGGGAATTGAGGTGGACCCTGATAAAGTTAAAGCAATCCAGAACATGCCCGCGCCAAAGACAGAAAAAGAAGTGCGAGGATTTCTAGGCAGGCTGAATTATATTTCCAGGTTCATCTCTCATCTCACGGCAACTTGTGAACCCATCTTCAAACTATTAAGAAAAGATCAAGTCATTGAATGGAATGAGGATTGCCAAGGGGCATTTGACAAGATCAAGCAGTACTTGCAAGAGCCACCAATTTTAATACCCCCAGTTGCGGGAAGGCCTCTTATCCTATACCTACATGTGCTTGAGGAATCCATGGGCTGTGTATTGGGCCAGCAAGATGAAGCCGGTAGAAAAGAGCACGCAGTGTACTACTTAAGCAAGAAGTTCACCAGCTGTGAAACCAGATACTCAC
This sequence comes from Trifolium repens, assembly GCA_030408175.1. NCBI lineage: Eukaryota > Viridiplantae > Streptophyta > Magnoliopsida > Fabales > Fabaceae > Trifolium > Trifolium repens. Next base: position 33,073,139 of record CP125838.1, on the reverse strand, counting down.
TCCTTGAGAAAACTTGTTGTGCTTTGGCTTGGGCAGCTCGCCGGTTGAGGCAATATATGGTTTGTCACACTACCATGTTGATCTCCAAAATGGACCCCATCAAATATGTCTTTGAAAAGCCTGCTTTGAGTGGAAGGATAGCCCGGTGGCAGATGTTGTTGTCTGAGTATGATATTCAGTATGTATCTCAAAAAGCCATCAAAGGTAGTGTGCTAGCAGAACATTTAGCACACCAACCCTTAGAAGACTACCAACCTGTGCGCTTTGACTTTCCAGATGAGGATATCATGGCTGTAAGTGAGAAACCTCCCATGGATGAGAACGAGGGACCTGAGCCTGGATCTCGATGGAAGCTTGTATTTGATGGTGCGTCGAATGCTTTGGGGCATGGTGTGGGAGCAGTTATCATCTCTCCTAAAGATACCTACACACCTCTTACGGCAAGGCTATTGTTTGATTGTACCAACAACATCGCAGAGTATGAGGCATGTATCCTGGGTTTAGAAGGCGCAATCAACTTAAGAATTAAAATCCTAGAAGTGTATGGGGATTCTGCGTTAGTCATCTATCAAGTCCGAGGAGAATGGGAGACTCGTCACCCCAACTTAATCCCGTACAAAGATCATGTCCTGAAATTGGCAGAGTACTTTGATGAGATCACTTTCCATCATATCCCAAGAGAAGAAAATCAGTTGGCTGATGCCTTGGCTACACTCTCATCCATGTACAAGGTCAATTGGCCAAATCATGTACCCCTGATAGAAATCAACCATCGCGAGACGCCGGCGTATTGTTTGGCAACCGAAGTGGGGCAAGATGAGAAACCATAGTATTATGATATCAAGAACTTCCTCCAAAAGCAAGAATATCCCTCGGGGGCATCTAGTGGAGACAAGAAAACTCTCAGAAGATTAGCATCCGGTTTCTTTTTAGACGGGGAATTATTGTACAAAAGAAACCACGATTTGGTTCTCCTCCGTTGTGTGGATAGAAAAGAGGCTGATACACTCATTGAAGAAATCCACGAAGGGTCCTTTGGCACGCACATGAATGGGCACGCTTTGGCAAGAAAGATTCTTCGGGCCGGGTACTATTGGCTGACCATGGAAACAGACTGTTTGAACCATGTCAGGAAATGCCATAAATGCCAGATTTATGCTGATAGGATACATGTCTCTCCGACTCCTCTGAACGTTTTGACATCACCATGGCCATTCTCCATGTGGGGCATAGACATGATTGGTATGATTGAACCGAAAGCCTCTAATGGACATCGTTTCGTCTTAGTGGCTATTGATTACTTCACCAAGTGGGTCGAAGCGGCATCATACGCCAACGTCACAAGACAGGTAGTGGCTCAGTTCATCAAGAAAGAAATAATCTGCCGTTATGGAGTCCCCAACAAGATCATCACTGATAATGGCAGCAACTTGAACAATCAAACTATGAGAGAGTTATGCAAGAGCTTCAAGATTGAACACCATAACTCATCACCATATAGACCCAAGATGAATGGCGCTGTAGAAGCAGCAAATAAAAATATCAAGAGAATTCTACAGAAAATGGTGAAGACGTACAAGGATTGGCATGAGATGCTCCCATTTGCACTTCACGGATACAGAACGACAGTTCGCACCTCAACTGGGGCAACTCCTTTCTCACTTGTATATGGCATGGAAGCAGTGCTCCCAGTGGAGGTGGAGATCCCCTCATTAAGAGTTCTGATGGAGACTAAGCTAGAAGAAGCGGAGTGGGTCCGATCCCGGTTTGATCAGCTCAACCTCATTGAAGAGAAGAGGATGACAGCCTTGTGTCACGGGCAGTTGTATCAGCGAAGGCTCAAGAGAGCATTTGATAAGAAAGTTCGTCCGAGGAAATTCAAGGAAGGGGACTTGGTGTTGAAAGCTATACTGCCAATTCACAAAGACACCCGTGGAAAGTGGACTCCTAATTACGAAGGACCATATGTAGTGAAGAAGGCCTTCTCAGGTGGAGCCTTAATACTAGCTACAATGGATGGTGAAGAGTTTCCACTCCTCGTGAACTCAGATGCAGTCAAAAAGTACTATGCCTAAAGAAAAGGAAATAAATAAAAGCTCGCTAAGTTGAAAACCCGAAAGGGCGGCTTAGGCAATAGAGAGCGTCCCGGTGGGCTGAAAACCTGAAAAGGCGGTCCAGGCAAAAATTAGGGACATCAAAAAAGGAAAATAGAACCCGCTAAGTTGAAAACCCGAAAGGGCGGCTTAGGCAAAAATGGGTATCCCGGTGGATTAGTAGCTCACACTGAGCAATCCAGGCAAAAATTAGGGAATACAAACAAAGAAAGGCATAAGACTGCAAGATCAATATGAGCACGGGGCAAACTTCAGAAAAATCTGAGACTTCGCACTCAACAACAAGATGATTTGAAATTGAAATCATGGAGAAGGATGGCATTGTTATGTTTCCATAGAATTCATTTATTTTTCATTGCCATTTATCTTAGCTCAATTACGCGGTCACCTCTTTGAGGGACTTGCTTCCATTGTAAAAACTCTCCGCACATTTTGTGCTATCAATGAAATTTTCCTTTTACTCATTGAGCCTCTCTTTATTTTCTTGTACATTTCATACTTTTATTTTTCTGATAAACAAATGTTAAAACTTTGAAAAAGTAAAAAGCATTTTGAAAGTTAAGCGAAAATATTTTGAAATAAGAAAGACTGAAGAGAATCAGCAGCATACAGTAAGGTGCCCATTTTGTTAACATGCAATAGACTGGCCCAGCATATTGAGCTGACTAGGCAAGTGGTCTTTCCCACACAAATGAAGAATGTTTGGCACACAACATCCGACTGGGATCCCTCTCCTCAAGGAAGGAATATCTAATGTCTCGGTGTCGAGATGAAACCCAATTTCATGCATCTTCATGCATCCATGCATATACATTCATGCATCACCATGCATTCATGAATAAACACTCAAAGAGCCATATGTCAAATCATGAGCATAATTAAACACTGCACTAGTCTTGCATTTTTAGGCAATCAACAAGCATTCATTGCAAGCATGCATAGACAAAAGCAGGTTCAAAGACTCCTATTCAAGGAATAGCAGAGTTTGGTCACTCAGTTGTCAAAAGAGGCAATTTGACTTTCTCCAGCAAATTGGTTGGTGCATTATTCTCTCATCAGATCAGTTGAAAGGTCTCCTCCCCAGTGAATTGCAAGCTCTATGGAAAATTTCTTCTACAAAGATAACCACAACGGTTTGCATAGATACACCATTACAACTTCAGAGGGATCTTCAGTGAGAACTGGATAAAAACCTCCATTTCATAGGGATCTTCAGTGAGAGCTAGATAAGATCTACAGCAACTGCAGGAAAATCTTCAGCAAGAGCTGGATAAAATCTTTCAACAGATGCATTGTCAACGAGAGTTGGGAAAAGTCTACACAGATGGATCGTCAACGAGAGTTGGGTAAAGTCTACACAGATGGATCGGCAACGAGAGTTGGGTAAAGTCTACACAGATGGATCGTCAACGAGAGTTGGGTAAAGTCTACACAGATGGATCGTCAACGAGAGTTGGGTAAAGTCTACACAGATGGATCGTCAACGAGAGTTGGGTAAAGTCTACACAGATGGATCGTCAACGAGAGTTGGGTAAAGTCTACACAGATGGATCGTCAACGAGAGTTGGGTAAAGTCTACACAGATGGATCGTCAACGAGAGTTGGGTAAAGTCTACACAGATGGATCGTCAACGAGAGTTGGGTAAAGTCTACACAGATGGATCGTCAACGAGAGTTGGGTAAAGTCTACACAAGATGGATCGTCAACGAGAGTTGGGTAAAGTCTACACAGATGGATCGTCAACGAGAGTTGAGTAAAGTCTACACAGATAGATCGTCAGCGAGAGCTGGATAAAATCTACGCAGATGAATCTTCAGCGAGAGCGAGGAAAATCTACACAGATGAATCTTCAGCGAGAGCGAGGAAAATCTACACAGATGAATCTTCAGCGAGAGCGAGGAAAATCTACACAGATGAATCTTCAGCAAGAGCGAGGAAAATCTACACAGGGGAATCTTCAGCGAGAGCTGGTTAAAACCTCTACAACCACAGATCGACCTTCAGTGAGAGCGGCTGGATAGAATCTCTTCAAACATCACCAAGTTTTTCAGCATAGATGGCTGGTTAAGGTTGGTATCAGTAGTCCTATTTTAGAGTTGCTCGTTTCCACAAAAGGAATAACAACAGGTATACTCGATCCACTTATCTCATCAACATTCACTTCCTGGCAAAATTAGGGCATTCTGTATTTAATTATCTTCCACCAAAAGAATACGAATATCAGGGCTATTCGCATTCTTATGGTTTAAGCTAATTAAATAGGGGCAGCTGTCATACCCTAATTTTGCCCCATACATTTTTATTACCCTTTTGCCCCTCATATTTTTTATTTATTCCAATTTTGCCCCCATGGCATTTTTGCACTTTTTTAAATAAGTCAACAAAATCTTTTTTTCAATTTAAAAATCAATGTTGACACAAAACACATGGAACTATTTTTTCTTGCATGATTATGGCTTAGCATGATCATAAGAGATAAAATTTTACCATTTTGCCCTCACATTTTCTTTATTTATTTATCTTTAATTAGTTACTTGCATTTCAAGAAACCTTTTAAAAATCAATTTTCAATTCTTTTTTCTTCCATTCTTGATCCATAAATATTTCACATAATCATATCTCATCATGCATATTTTTATTTCTTGACATATTTATTTTATTTTCATATATTATTTTTAATTTCCCCAATCATTTGACACCTCATCATGGAATAGAAGGTTCCATTCCTTCTCACCACCTCATCACTTGGTACAAAAAAAAATCAACAAAGGATAGTACAAAAATCATCAAAGAATCAATTTCCATTTTACCCTCAACAACTCTCACAAATCACCATTTCTTTAACCTAATTCATTCCTATAAATAGAAGCATGAAATTCAGAGCCCTAGGTTAGCCAAGAACCTCAGAAACGGCGCAGCTAGCATCTGACCCAAAAGCTCCATTTTTCCATTTTTTTCTCAAAATCCAAAATCCTTTAAAATACCTTCAAACTTCAATCTCTTCATCAAATAAGCTTCTAACAACTTCCAGTAGCAAGAAACAATCATAAATCGCAAGCTCTAACCCACAATTCGAGAGAATCAAAACCTCAAGAACTCAAAAACAAAAGGTGTTAATGGAACGTGAACTTCCAGCCTTTTTTTCACCCATTTTTCAACACCATTCATCATCAAATAACACATAAATCCTTTTCCAATCATTAATCAAACTTAATTCCACTCAAATCGCGTTTTTCCCAATTTTGAGTTTGAACTTTTTCTCGTTATTTTTCACAACTGAGACGCTTATTGAGGAAACCAAGAGTAGATTCATGATCTACGTAAAATTCCGAGCAAAAACATATACTCACTTGCCATTTTGGGTGGAGTTTTGAAACTCCGGTGAGAAGCACCGTCGCCGGCGTCGTGTTGTTTCAACGAGGAAGAAGAAGATGTACCGTGGTCCTTCACGTTCCCAGTTTCATCAACAGCCGTCAGATCAAGATATTATGTCGCGTCCGCTGATCTTCATCTTTAATCACGCGCGTTGGATTGATTAATGAGCAGATCTGACGCTCCGTAACTCGCGTTCCACCGTGTTCTCCATTTTCTGCGAGGTACAGGAATATTTTTGTTTGACTTTTATTTTTTTTTCTGCAGACTTGCTACCTGCACCCCCATATTTTTACTATGCTTCATAATTTGCACCCCCCCCTGATTATGATTTTAAGTGATTTTTAGCTTATTTGCAAAAGCACTTATGTGACTTATTAGCTTGCTTAAGCTTGTTAAGTCACTGTTTATGCTTATATCATGCTAACTTCATTTTTGAACTTTTCCAACTTATTTTCATAAGTAATTTTCAATTAAGTTGTTTTGTGCATAAGTGCTTATTTGGGGTTTCAAAGAGCTCTTTAGCTTATTTGACCCCACTTCTTGCACAACATTGATTTAAACACAGTAGTCACTGTATACAAATCATTTCCAAACTTTTTCAACTTATTTTCATAAGTAACTTTCAATTAAGTTGTTTTGTGCACAAGTGCTTATTTAGGGTTTCAAAAAGCTCTTTAGCTTATTTGACCCTAATTCTTGCACAACATCAATTCATATACAGTAGTCACTGTATAAAATTTTTTTTCCAACTTTTTTCAACTTATTTTCATAAGTAATTTTCAATTAAGTTGTTTTGTGCATAAGTGCTTATTTGGGGTTTCAAAGAGCTCTTTAGCTTATTTGACCCCACTTCTTGCACAACATTGATTTAAACACAGTAGTCACTGTATACAAATCATTTCCAAACTTTTCCAACTTATTTTCATAAGTAATTTTCAATTAAGTTGTTTTGTGCATAAGTGCTTATTTAGGGTTACATTAAGCTCTTTAGCTTATTTGTCCCTAATTCTTGCACAACATTAATTCATCTACAGTAGTCACTGTATACAAACTTTTCCAACTTTTTTTTCAACTTATTTTCATAAGTGATTCTCAATTAAGTTGTTTTGTGCATAAGTGCTTATTTGGGGTTTCAAAGAGCTCTTTAGCTTATTTGACCCTAATTTTTGCACAACATTATTTTAAATACAGTAGTCATTGTATATGAATTTTATTTTGCTTTCTTAGCTTATTTTCATAAGTCCTTTTTCTAACTTAAGTGCTTTTTAGCTTATTTAAATAAGTGCTTAAGTGGTCCAAGTTACTTTTCTAAGTACTTTTGGGTCACTTTCTCTTGCACATATTTTTGTCTAACTCTAATTAGCTTAGGTTAATCATATTTGCTTATGTTAAGTTATTTATTTACCTTTACACATATTTATTTAATTGCTCGCAACTTTATTTTTGCACCATATTTAATTTATTGTTTCATGCATGATTATTTAGTATTGCATATTTGCATTACCCATTTATATCATATTGATTCATGCATTTGCATTTATACTTTGCTTATTTTGAGATTTGCTTCATTATTATTATTACTTGTATTCTGCTATTCTGTCTGCTCTGGTTCTCTTGCTCTTTTCTTTTGGACTTTTGTTTTCATAATCAAACATAATCAAACTTTTTGCAATAACTAATGGATGAAAAAGGGAGAACCTGGCAGTTGCCTCGTTCTTCCCCGAGTTGTCTTGGTGACCGGACAGTTGACTAGTCGCTCAAGCTGCTCTCATTCTAGAATGAATTCTAAAATAAACCAACAATCGTCTTTCTTTCAGACATCATTTCTTAATAAAGTTAATCAAAGGCTTTTCATAAGAACTAAAGAATGAAAAGGAGAGAATCTGGCAATTGCTTCTTTCTTCTCTGAGTTGTCTTGGTAGCCGGACAGTTGACTAGTCACTCAAGCTACTCTCATTCTAAGATAAGCTTTAAAATAAACCAACCCCCCGTACTTCTTTCAAACACTATTTCTGAATAAACTTAATCAAAGGATTTCACGATAATGAATGAAAAAGGGAGAACCTGGCAGTTGCTTCGCTCTTCCCCGAGTTGTCTTGGTGGCCGGACAGTTGACTAGTCACTCAAGCTGCTCTCATTCCAAAAACAAGCGTTAAAAGTTAACCTTTACACACCTAAACTTCTTTTCAGAAAACATGGATATATGCTTTATCCATTCCTCTGACACATATACAGCTTAAGCCTCCAAGTGGAGCACACAAGCGTCATTGTATCAGCGGAATGCGAGTTAAGTCACATCCGTTAATCAAACTTTCTTTTTTAACAATGGATACGCGTTTTATCTACTCCTCTGATACAGACACAGCTTAAGCCTCTAAGTTGAGCATACAAGCGTCGTTGTATCAGCGGAATACGAAATAAACGATATCCATTTAAAATCAACCAACCACACAAACATTTTTTACCAGAACTACGTGAGTTTTGAGTTTCCCATTGCACCGGGGAATACGTAGGAGCGGGCTCCTACAACCGTCAAACTCAACTAATAAAAACCCTTATTTTCTTTTAATTTATTTTGGAAACGAAGTAGAGATTAGGTAAGAGATAAAGTAATTTAATTCAAACCTACGCAAACAAACCCCAAACCACCTAAACGGTTCCCATCGAGTACGATGGATGCGAGGGGTGCTAATACCTTCCTCTCGCATAACCAACTCCCGAACCTAAACCAAGGTTTTCGCGATATTTTCCTTTCCCCCCACGAGATAAATAAACGTCGATGGCGACTTCATTGTATGAAAAATGGAAGTGATTTTCCAGCCCGCTACACTTGGTAAGCATTTTCTTGACATGCAGCAGAGTTTTAAGAATTTGAGTAGACTAGTTGTAGGATTGGAGAGATTTATGGAAATAATAACGCCCCAACTAAAATATCTAGAATATCTAGTCAAGACATAATAATTGAATCTGAGTACATTAAAATTACTGAATAATTGAATTTGAATTTACAAATAATAGAAATACAACGAGGTAGTCCCAAATGTGATACAGCGGAAAAGAACAAGACTACTAAATAGACAAATATAGCAAGGAAGAAAAATAAAGCTTCTGCTCTGACAACCCAAGCTCAGCTCCGACTGTCAATCCCCTTCCTGGTCCTTGCTCTGGATAACCTGTCTACCTAAAAAAAATTGATTTGGAGTGGGGTGAGACTACTAAGCCTCAGTGAGTCCAACTACCCTCCTAAGGCGACTACGCCGGGGGAACCTAGCTAGTGTAATAATCTAAGTTTAACTGTTTTACATATTCATGTATTAATCATTAATAAATAAAGTGTAACACAAAATTATTATCTTGTCAAATTACTCTTCAAAGGTCACCCGAGGCAAGCCGGTCTCAGGTGCCTGACTCTGCGTACTACCGAAACAGAGGCTCGGATTCCGACGTTGGCTCACATAATAAATAATAGAAGTCAGAGGAGTTCTATTAACATGGCATAATACCATTTAATTCAATGAATTTTGACCTTGCTTACCAATATATCCCACCCAGGGTGTCCTAAGCATGTTACTGATAAATTTAAATATACATGTTATTCTCTGACTATATATTCTATTTTACACTATTAAACATGTTCATGAAATCCCAGTTGCATTCGGACATAAAACGAGTGTTGGTTATTTTTAAAAGGTAAAATATGCAGGTTCTGTCCCTGCTAAACTCGCTACGGCGAGCTCCTACTCGCTACGGCGAGTTTATGTGCTGACAGGCCTGTAACATTCGCCCTAGCGAGTCAATAACTCGCCTGGCGAGCTATACAGGACATCAACGCTCGCCATAGCGCATAGCTGCTCGCCACAGCGAGCTTGACAGAGCAAAACCCCTGTTTCTGCAAAAATATGATTTTTGACCAAATACACCTACAATCCTCATACAACTCGTTATAAACATGTCTAGTAATATATAATAGACTATATAGGAGCAAGAATTGGGATTGATTCTTGCTCATTCATAAATTGAACCTAAAACCTAAGTTTGCATGCAAATTTCATATTTGGGGAATCTAGGCTTTCTAAAATTAAAATATGGTTAAGTACCTAAGAACCCACCTGAAAATAGAGGCTTGAGACTGGGCTAACAAACTTGAGAAGAACAACTGAGAGCTAGCATTAAATCCTCTACTGCAGAAAATTCAGTTTTAACACCTTCACTTCAGAAATTTGCTCCGACCTCAATATTGAGCCAAAAATTACGAAACCTAAGTCAAAACGACCGGAAATGAGTTATCTAACTACAGCAAAATGAATTGTTTCAATTTGAGTTACAGAGAGAGAGTATTAACAGTTTTTGTACAGACCTGTCCAATTATAATTTCTGCAGAAATCCAATTTTAACCTCCAATTTAAAAACATCTCCAGAACTTAATTCGCCTCTAAAAATTACGAAACTGAAACTCAACTGACCGCAATTGTGTTAGTTATCCATAGCAACAAACGGAATTTCAATTGAAGTCACGAGGAGTGAGAAATTACCTTTTAAGTACAGCCCTATTCACACACGAATTCTGCAAAATCCTGTGTTAAACATTCCACTTCAAAAATTCACACAGGGCTTAATACTGGACCAAAATTAGGGAAACTTATGTCAAAACGACCGGAATTAAGTTATCTATCCACAGCAATTGGAATCAATTCCATCGGAGTTATAGAGACAATACACTAACCGTTTTTCTGGAGCCCTGTTTCCCATTACAGGTTTCACACTTCTTCCTCCAAGATTCACAAACATGTCATTGTTACTCCCAGCACATGTAAACACAGAGATTAGAATGATAAGGGATAGGGTTTAGGGTTCATTTGAACAGAGAAAAAGGAATGAACTAAAACTCACCATGCTTTAATTACCCATAACAATTAATGACGAGTGAAAGTCTTAATTGATGCATGTCTTTGCCATTGAACCCTCCTTGTCGGGCAAGGTTATTATGCATTCGATCACCGAGTGAAAGCCTGATACTTATGCACGCTGCATAAGTAAAGTACAACCATCATATCCAAACAACACGTGTAACAATCATAACTGAAGAATGTTGTTTTTTTGCTTGCTCAATTTCGGCCACATTTTATATGCGATTCGATCACCGATTTCGAAAACTAATACCTAAAACATTCATAAAATCGAACGACGATAAAAAACGGTATAAAGAACGTCGAGTTTCGTTGATTATTGAGAGAGAACGAACCGGGTCGACGAACCGGGTCGTCGCGACCCGTTTATGCAGAAAATCGGTGAGGAAGATGATGAACAGTGACGCGCCTGCACGCCCACTCTCACTGGCGGCGCGTGGGGGCGCGTGCGGTGCCGAGGAGACTCCAAATTTTTATATTTTTTTAACAAAAAAATAGGAAATAATTTTCTGGGAATTTTGGGACCAGTTAGGTATTTTTTTGAGACCTGGAACTATTTTTAGTTAATTAAATAAGGTAAATATGCTTTTATAAATATCAGGTATTAATAAAATTTTCCCAAAATTTTATTTTGGGTATTTTGAATTATTTGGAACGGTTGGGGATACCTCACTCTCTCTGGTTTTATATCTTCTTGTTAAATGATCATTATTATAGTTAAATGAGCATTAGTGCCAATTAGTCTAGTTATTTGGAACGGTTAGGTTATACCTCACTCTCTCTGGTTTTATATCGTCTAGTTAAATGGTTTCATACTGTTATACACTGAAACCATTAGTTTATTTAAAAGGTTTCATAGCGTTATACACTAAAATCATTAGTCTTTTTATTTGGTTTCAAGATGTTATACACCGTAACCATTAGTATTGTTAAATGGTTTTAAAATGTAGTATACTGAAACCATTAATATTATTAAATGATGAAATCATTAGTATTCTCTCTCCTTTCCTCTATAAATAATAACCAATAAAAAATGCTGAAACCATTAATATTGTTATATGGTTTCAAGATGTTATAAACTGAAACCATTAGTATTGTTAAATGGTTTTCAGACGTTATACACTGAAACCATTAGTATTGTTAAATGGTTTTCAGATGTTATACACTGAAACCATTAATATTGTTAAATGGTTTCAAATATTTATACAATAAAACCATTAGTATTGTTAAATGGTTTCAAGATGTAATACACTGAAACCATTATTATTGTTAAATGGTTTCATATAACCTGTATTGTTAAATAGACTCATAAAATTAAATGCAAATTGCATTTAATTTTCATTCTCTATCCTTTATCAATAAATAATAACCAATAAAAAATTATGTTTTTTTAATAAGTGAGATTATTTTATTTTTTCTTATATCTTGGGATGGAGGGAGTAGATTTTTGAAACCATTATGTAGCGGGCTGGAAAATCACTTCCATTTTTCATACAATGAAGTCGCCATCGACGTTAATTTATCCCGTGAGGGGAAAATATCGCTAAAACCTTGGTTTGGGTTCGGGAGTTGGTTATGCGAGAGGAAGGTGTTAGCACCCCTCGCATCCATCGTACTCGATGGGAACCGTTTAGGTGGTTTGGGGTTTGTTTGCGCAGGTTTAACAAATTAATCTGTCACTTGGCTAATCTCTACTTCGTTTCCAAATAAATTAAAAAAAGGTTTTTATTAGTTGAGTTTGACGGTTGTAGGAGCCCGCTCCTACGTATTCCCCGGTGCAATGGGAAACTCAAAACTCACGTAGTTCTGGTAAAAAATGTTTGTGTGGTTGTTGGTTTTATGCGAATAACGTTTATTTCGTATTCCGCTGATACAACGACGCTTGTATGCTCAACTTAGAGGCTTAAGCTGTGTGTGTATCAGAGGAATAGATAAAACGCGTATTCATTGTTAAAAAGAAAGTTTGATTAACGGATGTGGCTTAACTCGCATTCCGCTGATACAACGACGCTTGTATGCTCCACTTGGAGGCGTAAGCTGTGTATGTATAAGAGGAATGGATAAAGCGTATATCCATTGTAAAAAGAGTCTGAATAACGGATGTTGCTTATTTCGCATTCCGCTGATACAACAACGCTTGTGTGCTCTACTTAGAGGCGTAAGCTGTGTATGTATCAGAGGAATGGATAAAGCGTATATCCATTGCTTTCTGAAAAGAAGTTTGAGTGAGTGGGGTTAGTTTTAACGCTTGATTAGGATGAGGATGGTCCCAAGATCACGAGTCATACGTCAGGGATAAGAACCATCCGGAGTGTGAAAAGTCATACGTCAGATCAACCCTTTTTCATCCTTGTTTATTATGAAAGCCTTGATTTAACTTGATTAAGAAAGCATTTCAAAAGGAAAAGACGAATGTTGGTTAATTTTAACATTTTTAGGATGAGGATAGTCCCAAGATCACGAGTCATACGTCAGGGATAAGAACCATCCGGGGTGTGAAAAGTCATACGTCAGATCAACCCCTTTTCATCCTTGTTTATTATAAAAATCTTAATTTAATCAATAGTGAGGATAATCCCAAGATCACGAGTCATACGTCAGGGATAGGGATTATCCGGGTGTGAAAAGTCATACGTCAGATCAACCCTTTTTCACTATGTTTATTATGAAAGCAAAACTCAAATTCAAACCAGACAGCCCAAGAATAGAAGAGAGATGAGAGGTATAGAAGTTCGAGGGATTACATTAATAAAAACCACATGAAGTATGATAATTAAACGCAAATGAAGCAATAGGCATGAATGCAAGTTCATAAATAAAAGTGCATGAATCAATATGATGTAAATAAATAATGCATGAATGCAATAAACAAGCATGTATGAAGCAAGAGATATGATGCATAATTAAATAAAAATGCATAAGCTAAAAAATAGCGTACAATGAATTAAATAACATAAACATGCTAAATTAAATCAAAGTAAATGAGATGAGTTAGAATGAATGAAGTAAAGGTACTGTTCATGAGCAAAGAAAAATAAGTAAGCAATTAAATCTAAAGAAGCAAATTAAATCTAATTAAGCAATTAAATAAATGAGCTAAAAAGCTAAAAGTGATTAAATAATACGCTAAAAGGAGGAAAAATAAAATCTGGAAATTACTGAGATGTAAGCAAAGCAAAATGGTCCAGTAAGCTAAAAAGCTCAAGTACCAAATAAGTGCTTATGAAAATAAGCTAAAAAGTGATTAATTAAGCTAAAAAGCTAAAGAACAAACTAAAAGGCAAAAATAAATGCTCAAATGAGATAAACAGAAATCACACATTATTTAAGCATACCAAATGGTCCAGTAAGCTAAAAGCTTAAGCACCAAATAAGTGCTTATGAAAATAAGCTAAAAAGTGATTTAAAACGCTAGAAAAATAAGCTAAAAAGCTAGAATAAAAACTCAAAGATGAAGAGCAAAATTTAAGCATAGCAAAGTGACTAAAATAGCTTAAATAAGCTATTAGTCACTTAAGTGCTTTTGGAAATAAGCTGAAAATCAATTAAAATCAACTTAAGCAGGGGAGGTGCAAATAGCAAGGAAAAAATAAAACGGGGTGCGAAAAGCAGATCTGGGCCAGAAGGCCCAGTCCGCGTGCAGTCCAAAAACAAAAAAAAAAACCTATAGCGACGGAAAAACGAATTAGCGACGACCTTCAAACTTTTACCTACGATATTCAAACCTTTAGCTACGAAATTCATAGCCAGCTACAAATTAGCTACTGGATTTAGCTACGAAAAAGCTTCCCGTAGCTACTTCATCTTCTCCAAATTTGAATTTTTCCGGATTTCTCAAATTAAACTCAAATTAAATGAAACGAAGTTCAAACCCACTTGTTTTTGCCTCCTGATCACGAATCCAAGCTCGGATTTCACATTCGAGGACTTATTTTTAAGATTCGAACGAATCAAGTGAAGAACTCAAAAAATGTAAAAATGGCAAAACGAATTACAGATCAAATTAAAGCGAAACGTTTAACCAGAAAGCATTAGGACAAGTTAATGAGTTAGAATTAGAGATTAATTACGTTGTTTAGGCTCGTTTTAGGTCCAAATCTTCTTGAACTCCTCTTGGCCACCGTGGCCTTAATCTGAGCTTAGGGAAGTGTTTTTCGTTCGTTCTTGCGTGAATTCTTGTTTCTGGCAGTTGATTGAAGATGTTTGATGTTTTGTTTTTGAGTTTTGATGAAGTTTTGAGGTTTTTGGTTTTTTGTGAAAATGAAGAAAAAATGGATGTTGATGAGTATTGATTTTGGCAGAGTTTCTCTACTGTTATTGATGATTTTTTTGCTCTGATATCAGGCTCTATTTATAGGGAAAGATTAGGGTTTAAGGGTGTTGAGATTGTTGGCCAAGAAAAGGGTAGAATTGAGAAAGAGGTTTATGATATTTTGTGAGATTTTTGTTGGCACATGGACTCCTTTTTTTGACATGATGAGGTGTAGGGAATGGAATGTTCTAGGCTTATGATGATGTGTCAAATGATTGGGGAAATTTTTGGTATCTCTTGATTTTTTTGGAATAACTAACAAATTAAAAATAACACATAAAATAATAACATAAAAATAAATATGCAAAAATAAAAATGCATGATGATGAAATGTGATTATGCAACATGGTTATGGATTAAAATGAAAGAAAAATGATTTAAATTTGGTGTGTAAAAAGGTTTCTTGCAATGCAAGTAACTAATTAAAAATAAATAATAAATAAGAAGTAAAAATTAATGGAAGGGCAAAATGGTAAATATGGCCCTTTATGATCATGCCATGCAAAAACCATGCAAGAAAAATAGTTCCATGTGTTTTGTGTCAACATTGATTTTTAAATTGAAAAAAAGATTTTGTTGACTAATTTAAAAAAGTGCAAAAATGCCATGGGGGCAAAATTGAAATAAATAAAAAATATGAGGGGCAAAAGGGTAATAAAAATGTATGGGGCAAAATTAGGGTATGACAGCTGCCCCTATTTAATTAGCTTAAACCATAAGAATGCGAATAGCCCTGATATTCGTATTCTTTTGGTGGAAGATAATTAAATACAGAATGCCCTAATTTTGCCAGGAAGTGAATGTTGATGAGATAAGTGGATCGAGTATACCTGTTGTTATTCCTTTTGTGGAACCGGGCAAACCCCAAAGTAAGATGAATGACACCAACCTTAACCAGCCATCTATGCTGAAAAACTTGGTGAAGTTTGAAGAGATTTTATCCAGCCGCTCTCACTGAAGGTTGATCTGTGATTGTAGAGGTTTTAACCAACTCTCGCTGAAAATTCCTCTGTGTAGATTTTCCTCGCTCTCGCTGAAGATTCATCTGTGTGGACTTTATCCAACTCTCGTTGACGATCCATTTGTGTAGACTTTACCCAACTCTCGTTGACGATCCATCTATGTAGACTTTACCCAACTCTCGTTGAGGATCCATCTGTGTAGACTTTACCCAACTCTCGTTGACGATCCATCTGTGTAGACTTTACCCAACTCTCGTTGACGATCCATCTGTGTAGACTTTACCCAACTCTCGTTGACGATCCATCTATGTAGACTTTACCCAACTCTCGTTGACGATCCATCTGTGTAGACTTTACCCAACTCTCGTTGACGATCCATCTGTGTAGACTTTACCCAACTCTCGTTGACGATCCATCTGTGTAGACTTTACCCAACTCTCGTTGACGATCCATCTGTGTAGACTTTACCCAACTCTCGTTGACGATCCATCTGTGTAGACTTTACCCAACTCTCGTTGACAATCCATCTGTGTAGACTTTACCCAACTCTCGTTGACGATCCATCTGTGTAGACTTTACCCAACTCTCGTTGACGATCCATCTGTGTAGACTTTACCCAACTCTCGTTGAAAATTTCTCTGAAGTTGAGGTTTTTATCCAGTTCTCACTGAAGATCCCTCTGGAGTTGAGTAGATTCCATCCGGCTCTCGCCGAAGATCCCTCTGAAATTGAGTAGATTCCATCCAGCTCTCGCCGAAGATCCCTCTGAAATTGAGTAGATTCCATCCAGCTCTCGCCGAAGATCCCTCTGAAGTTGAGTAGATTCCATCCAGCTCTCGCCGAAGATCCCTCTGAAGTTTGAGATTTTACCCAGCTCTCGCCGGAGACCCATCTGTTGAAAGATTTTATCCAGCTCTCGCCGCTGATCCATCCGCTGAAAGATTTTACCCAGCTCTCGCCGGAGATCCATCTGTTGAAAGATTTTATCCAGCTCTCGCCGGAGACCATCTGTTGAAAGATTTTATCCAGCTCTCGCCGAAGATCCATCCGCTGAAAGATTTTACCCAGCTCTCGCCGGAGATCCATATGTTGAAAGATTTTATCCAGCTCTCGCCGGAGACCCATCTGTTGAAAGATTTTATCCAGCTCTCGCCGAAGATCCATCCGCTGAAAGATTTTACCCAGCTCTCGCCGGAGATCCGTCTGTTGAAAGATTTTATCCAGCTCTCGCCGAAGATCCATCCGCTGAAAGATTTTACCCAGCTCTCGCCGGAGATCCATCTGTTGAAAGATTTTATCCAGCTCTCGCCGGAGACCCATCTGTTGAAAGATTTTATCCAGCTCTCGCCGAAGATCCATCCGTTGAAAGATTTTACCCAGCTCTCGCCGGAGATCCATCTGTTGAAAGATTTTATCCAGCTCTCGCTGAAGATTTCTCTGAAGTTGTTGTAGATCTTATCCAGCTCTCACTGAAGATCCCTTTGTTGTTGTAATGATGTGTTTATGCAAACTGTTGTGGTTATCTTTGTAGAAGAAATTTTCCATAGAGTTTGCGATTCACTGGGGAGGAGGTCTTTCCTGATCTGCTGAGAGAGTAATTCACCAACCAACTTGTTGGAGAAAGTCAAGCTGCCTCTTTTGACAACTGAGTGACCAAACTCTGCTATTCCTTGAATAGGAGTATTTGAATCTGCTTTTATCTATGCATGCTTGCAATGAATGCTTGTTGATTGCCTAAAAGTGCAAGACTAATGCAGTGTTTAATTATGCTCATGATGTGACATGTGGCTCTTTGAGTGTGTTTATTCATGAATGCATGGTGATGCATGAATGTATATGCATGAATGCATGAAAATGCATGAAATTGGGTTTCATCTCGACACCGAGACATTAGATATTCCTTCCTTGGGGAGAGGGATTCCAGTTGGATGTTGTGTACCAAACATTCTTCATCTGTGTGGGGGTGGCCACTTGCCTAGCCAGCTCAATATGCTGGGCCAGTCTATTGCATGTTAACAAGATGGGCACCTTACTGTATGCTGCTGATTTTCTTTAATCTTTCTTATTTCAAAATATTTCCGCTTAGTTTTCAAAATGCTTTTTTACTTTTTTCAAAGTTTTAACATTTGTTTATCGGAAAAATAAAAGTATGAAATGTACAAGAAAATAAAGAGAGGCACAATGAGTAAAACGGAGAATTTTATTGATAGCACAAAACGTGCGGAGAGTTTTTACAATGGAAGCAAATCCCTCAAAGAGGTGACCGCATAATTGAGCTAAGATAAATGGCAATGAAAATAAATGAATTCTATGGAAACATAACAATGCCATCCTTCTCCATGATTTCAATTTTCAAATCATCTTGTTGTTGAGTGCGAAGTCTCAGATCTTTCTGAAGTTTGCCCCGTGCTCATATTGATCTTGCAGTCTTATGCCTTTCTTTATTTGTTTCCCTAATTTTTGCCTGGATTGCTCAGTGTGAGCTACTGATCCACCGGGATACCCATTTTTGCCTAAGCCGCCCTTTCGGGTTTTCAACTTAGCGGGTTCTATTTTCCTTTTTTGATGTCCCTAATTTTTGCCTGGACCGCCTTTTCAGGTTTTCAGCCCACCGGGATGCTCTCTATTGCCTAAGCCGCCCTTTCGGGTTTTCAACTTAGCGAGCTTTTATTTATTTCCTTTTCTTTAGGCATAGTACTTTTTGACTGTATCTGAGTTCACGGGGAGTGGAAACTCTTCACCATCCATTGTAGCTAGTATTAAGGCTCCACCTGAGAAGGCCTTCTTCACTACATATGGTCCTTCGTAGTTAGGAGTCCATTTTCCACGGGTGTCTTTGTGAATTGGCAATATAGCTTTTAACACCAAGTCCCCTTCCTTGAATTGTCTTGGACGAACTTTCTTATCAAATGCTCTCTTGAGCCTTTGCTGATACAACTGCCCGTGACACAAAGCTGTCATCCTCTTCTCTTCAATGAGGTTGAGCTGATCAAACCGGGATCGGACCCACTCTGCTTCTTCTAGCTTGGTTTCCATCAGAACTCTTAATGAGGGGATCTCCACCTCCACTGGGAGCACTGCTTCCATGCCATATACAAGAGAGAAAGGAGTTGCCCCAGTAGAGGTGCGAACTGCCGTTCTGTATCCATGAAGTGCAAATGGGAGCATCTCATGCCAATCTTTGTATGTCTTCACCATTTTCTGTAGAATCTTTTTGATGTTCTTATTTGCTGCTTCTACAGCGCCATTCATCTTGGGTCTATATGGGGAGGAGTTATGGTGCTCAATCTTGAAGCTCTTGCATAGCTCTCTCATAGTTTGATTGTTCAAGTTGCTACCGTTATCAGTGATGATCTTGTTGGGAACTCCATAACGGCAGATTATTTCTTTCTTGATGAACTGAGCCACTACTTGTCTTGTGACGTTGGCGTATGATGCCGCTTCGACCCACTTGGTGAAGTAATCAATAGCCACTAAGATGAAACGATGTCCATTAGAGGCTTTTGGTTCAATCATACCAATCATGTCTATGCCCCACATGGAGAATGGCCATGGTGATGTCAAAACATTCAGAGGAGTTGGAGAGACATGTATCCTGTCAGCATATATCTGGCATTTATGGCATTTCCTGACATGGTTCAAACAGTCTGTTTCCATGGTCAACCAATAATACCCGGCCCGAAGAATCTTTCTTGCCAAAGCGTGCCCATTCATGTGCGTGCCAAAGGACCCTTCGTGAATTTCTTCAATGAGAGTATCAGCCTCCTTTCTATCCACACAACGGAGGAGAACCAGATCGTGGTTTCTTTTGTACAATAACTCTCCATCCAAGAAAAAACCGGATGCTAATCTTCTGAGAGTTTTCTTGTCACCACTAGATGCCCCCGAGGGATATTCCTGCTTTTGGAGGAAGTTCTTGATATCATAATACCATGGTTTCTCATCTTGCCCCACTTCGGTTGCCAAGCAATATGCCGGCGTCTCACGACGATTGATCTCTATCAAAGGCACATGATTAGGCCAAGTGACCTTGTACCTGGATGAGAGAGTGGCCAGGGCATCAGCCAACTGATTTTCTTCTCTTGGGATATGATGGAAAGTGATCTCATCAAAGTACTCTGCCAATTTCAGGACATGATCTTTGTACGGGATTAAGTTGGGATGACGAGTCTCCCATTCTCCTCGGACCTGATAGATAACTAGTGCAGAATCCCCATACACTTCTAAGATTTTGATTCTCAAGTTGATTGCGCCTTCTAAGCCCATGATACATGCCTCATACTCTGCGATGTTGTTGGTGCAATCAAACAATAGTCTTGCCGTAAGAGGTGTGTAGGTATCTTTAGGAGAGATGATAACTGCTCCTACACCATGCCCCAAAGCATTTGAAGCACCATCAAACACAAGCTTCCATCGGGATCCCGGCTCGGGTCCTTCATTCTCATCCATGGGAGGTTTCTCACTTAAAGCCATGATATCCTCATCTGGAAAGTCAAAGCGCACAGGCTGGTAGTCTTCTAAAGGTTGGTGTGCTAAATGTTCTGCTAGCACACTACCTTTGATGGCTTTTTGAGATACATACTGAATATCATACTCAGACAGCAACATTTGCCAACGGGCGATTCTTCCACTCAAGGCAGGCTTTTCAAAGATGTACTTGATGGGGTCCATTTTGGAGATTAACATGGTAGTATGACAAATCATATATTGTCTCAAACGGCGAGCTGCCCAAGTCAAAGCACAACAAGTTTTCTCGAGGAGTGAGTATCTGGTTTCACAGCTGGTAAACTTCTTGCTCAAGTAGTACACTGCGTGTTCTTTTCTACCAGTTTCATCTTGCTGACCCAATACACAGCCCATGGATTCCTCCAACACATGCAGATATAGGATAAGAGGCCTTCCCGCAACTGGGGGTATTAAAATTGGTGGCTCTTGTAAGTACTGCTTGATCTTGTCAAATGCCCCTTGGCAATCCTCATTCCATTCAATGACTTGATCTTTTCTTAATAGTTTGAAGATGGGTTCACAAGTTGCCGTGAGATGAGAGATGAACCTGGAAATATAATTCAGCCTGCCTAGAAATCCTCGCACTTCTTTTTCTGTCTTTGGTGCGGGCATGTTCTGGATTGCTTTGACTTTATCAGGGTCCACTTCAATTCCCTTCTGACTGACAATGAAACCTAGCAGCTTTCCTGACTTGACGCCAAAGGTGCATTTGTTTGGATTAAAACGCAGTTGATACTTCCTCAATCTCTCAAACAACTTCTGGAGATGTACGAGGTGCTCTTCTTCAGATGAGGACTTGGCGATCATGTCATCCACATATACTTCAATTTCCTTGTGCATCATGTCATGGAACAGGGTGACCATAGCTCGCTGATACGTTGCCCCGGCATTTTTCAACCCAAAAGGCATAACCTTGTAGCAAAAAGTGCCCCACGGTGTTATGAAGGTTGTTTTCTCCATGTCTTCGGGCGCCATTTTAATCTGATTATAACCTGAGAAACCATCCATAAAAGAGAAGACTGGGAATCGAGCAGTATTGTCCACCAACACGTCAATGTGGGGAAGTGGGAAATCATCTTTTGGGCTTGCCCTATTCAAATCCCGGTAATCTACACACATTCGGACCTTTCCATCCTTCTTTGGCACTGGCACGATATTAGCAATCCATTCGGGGTACTTGGCCACTGAAAGGAATCCTGCATCAAACTGTTTCTTAACTTCCTCTTGTATCTTAAGAGCCATGTCCGGCCTGGTTCTTCTTAACTTTTGCTTGACAGGTGCACATTCGGGCTTGAGCGGAAGCTTGTGTTCGACTATGCTTGTGTCTAAACCCGGCATATCCTGATAAGACCATGCAAAGACGTCCACGTATTCTCGGAGCAGCTTGACCAAACCCTCCTTCACCTCTGACTGTAGGGTTGCACCTATCTTGACTTCTTTCTTATCCTCTTCAGTCCCCAGATTGATCACATCCACTGGTTCTTGATGAGGTTGGATCATTCTTTGTTCTTGATCCAATAACCGAGCTAACTCTGCTGGAAGTTCATAATCTTCCTCTTCATCCTCTTCAGCAAGATTGATCGGGAATCCGAGATCATGAAGATTTACAACATTGTTATGGTCCAGAGATTCATTTCTGCATGATATATTTTTGGTTTTTTTAGATGAATGCAAAGGTGGTCATGATATGCAAGAAATTATTGCCATTTTTATTGTTTTTATCTTTTTAAAACTGAAAAAATAAAGAATAAAATAGGACAAAATATGCACATAAAATACTTTTATTTATTGATAATCATTCATTAAAACAAAGATAAGCCCTTACAAGTTCATCCACATGCCTCGGGCGCGGCAAGGGGAATTTGAAAATAAAGAAAAATTACTTTGAAATAACAAAAACTTGGGGAATCTCAACAGCCTTCCAGTTTGATAGAACGGTGCTTGCAGGGCATTGATTCACCCAATTATAGCTTCCTCGACTGGCTTCTTCATTCTCCAGCATGTTGATCTGATCGCCTGACCTGAACCCAGCACTCCCAAAAATCTTCTGCTTCCCCTTAGATGGCTGATAACCCACACCTAGAAAATCCTTCTTCTCATGGGGAAACACCAGCTGTCCCCATCCTTTAAGAGCACCCTCTGTTGGAACAAAGTGGGTCTGACATGAACCTCTAATGATTTAAATAGTTTTGATGATAACAAGGTATTAAAATTACAATTGGAATTACTAATGATTATTCTAGTGTGCAGAATTACAAGTTAAAATTCATTCAGAAGCACTATGAATAATAGCAGAGAAGCCAGTCAAAACAAGCTATGAAAGCACATCACTGTTCATCAGAAGCTTAAAATTTTGTATGTTGAAGAAAGTGCCTCTGAGGACAAAAACAAGGCTCTGACGGACTCAGAAGCAAAAAGGGCCTCAAGAAGCAATGACAACAGCATCTGAAGCAAAAGGAATTTACGTCACTCAAGAACTGACATATTCAGAACCAATGATTGAAGAACAATCTACTTCAAGGATCTGTCACGTCCACAGGAAGGAATATTCGTTGGTACAACGTTAACCTTATCCATATGTGGAGCGCAATTGAGGATTGTACTATTGTACTATTATTACTCAAAATGGATGAGTGATAATTTAAATAGCAAGGTAGTGGAATTGGATATTTTTACCAAAGAAGGTAACTACAACTATCACAATTGTACGAGCAAATTCCAGCTGGCACATCTCTCTCTGCAACGGTCATCAATCTTCCTCCAAGTATTAATAGAAGACTCATAAGGAAGATATGGTTACTGTTCCATTAACACTGTTCTATTACTACGTTCAAAGACTAAGAAGCATTCTGACACCATAATTTAAATCTGTCATTCTAAGTCTTAGAACAATTTGAGTTGTATTTTGTAAACACCTCTGATAGTATATCAAGTGTCCCTAAACATTCATTCTTAGATTTTAAGTTTGATTGTGAAGTCTCTTGTTAAGTGTAACTTGAGCATTTGAGAAGTCTCTTGCAAGTGTGCTTGAGCAAAGTGTAATCTTGTGAAGATTATAGTGAAAAGCTCTTGTTGAGAACAAGGGGACTGGACGTACCTTCAATTTGTGAAGGGAACCAGGATAAATTTCTGTGTCTATCTTTCCTTTTCTCTACATCTCTTTGAATTTGTTTTAATATCCGCTGCATATAATTCCTTAAGAACCAAAAAGTTTTAATTTTCTAAAACACAATTCAACCCCCCTTTCTTGTGTTTTTCCACCTTCAATTGGTATCAGGAGCTGGGCTGTTGCCTAACTCTCACCTATCAGTGAAACAGTTAAGATTCAGGAAGGAAAAACATGTCTGCTGAGAAAGGAAACAATAGCAACAACAACAACAACAACAACAACAACATGAACTATGACTATGATTCCAATTCTAAAGACAGAAGGTCTTCTGACAAAGTTCCCTTTTTCAATGGAACTGAGACTGGTTATCCATTCTGGAAAACCAAGATGTACAGTCACATCATGGGGATTGATTGTGATCTGTGGGACTTGGTAGAAGATGGAGTCAATTTTGAAAATATGGATTTGGAAGGAATAGTTAGCTCCAAAGACAGAAAGGCTTTTACACCTGCTCAAAAGCTGGAGTATAAGAAGCACCACAGTGTAAAAGGGATGATGACAAATGCCATCTCTCATGATGAGTACTTGAAAATTGGAGATAAGAGAACGGCTAAGTCTATCTGGGATTCTCTTAAATCCAAGTATGAAGGAAATAAACAAGTTAAGGAGGCTAAGGCCAACTTGTTAGTACATCAGTATGAGTTATTTAAAATGAAGGACGGAGAGGACATTGAGACAATGTTCTCTAGGTTTCAAATTCTTGTTTCTGGACTTCAAGTTTTAGACAAGAGCTATACTGAGGCTGATCATGTAAGGAAAGTACTCAGAAGCTTGCCGCCAAAGTGGAGACCAAAAGTGACAGCGTTTCAGGAATCTAAGGATTTAGATACTGTGTCTCTTGAAAGCTTGGTTAGTTCTCTAAAGAGTCATGAGATGGAACTCATGACTGATGAATCGACTAAGAAGCTAAAAGGGATAACCCTGAGCACCAAGAGTTCCTCTAAGGCTCTGAAGGCGAAGGTTATAGTATCTGATGAAGAAGCTTCTGAAGAAGGTCACGAGATGGACTCTGATGAAGAAGAAGAAATGGTTCTAATGGCTGCAAGAGTATCGCAATGGGCTAAGAGAAGCAAGAAGTATGCTGGTAAGTTTGGAGGTTCTTCCAAGAAGGTTGGTGCTTCTAAGGATAAGAAGGAAGAACAAAACAAATGCTTTAAGTGCAACAAACCAGGACACTTCATTGCTGATTGCCCAGAGAACCTGAGTAAAACATCCAAGAGAACCTCTAACAAAGAAAGATACAAAAGTAAGCTCAAGAAGGGGTTCCTTGCCACTTGGGATGACTTGGATCAGGAATCAGATTCTGATGGGGAAGAAGAAGCAAACCTAGCGTTGATGGCAACCACTTCTGATCAAGAGAACTCTGAGCACGAAGCTGACTCAGACTCAGAAGATGAAGATGAGGTACTTGCTAAACTTTCTCGTTCTGAATTAATAGATTCCTTGAAAGATGCCTTAAAACTTTTAACCAAAAAGGCAGGTGAATGTAAGGTCCTTAAAAAGGCCTATAACAACCTGACCGAAAAGGCAAATGAAATAATTGAGCAAAATGAGTCTCTAAAATCCAGAAATGAATTTATGGAAACTCATTATGTTCTTGATGATAAGGTTCCTCCAGAACATGAATTTGCTCTTCAGGAATTCCTTATCAATGGAATGAAAAGAAGCAAAATAGCCTCTTTGATTTATCATGTAAGTAGAAATAGAGGTGAAGGTCTTGGATTTTCACGTTTTAAAGATGATCCATTATCTTCAAAATCCTCTAATATAGATAAATCAAAACCTAAGGCTGTCTTTATAAAGAGTCAATCAGAAGTTCTAAATGAGTCAGCTTCTGATAGAACATCAAAGCCAGAGGCTTCAAAGTCAAAGGCTCTGAAGGATAAAACCTCAGAACCTAAGATTTTTAAGCCTCAAGCTAATGTTAAATCTAGAGAAGCTCTGACTCATTCAAGAGCAAAGCTCAAGAGCTATCCTAAACCCAAAACCTTTTTAACAAGGGTGGATAACTCTAGAGGCTCTGATAGGCCCTTCAAACAAAGACCACCTAGGCCTGTGAAGACTAACACAAAAGGACCCATAAAGATATGGGTACCAAAGTCTCAAATAATATTTGCTTCAGGTTTGCACACCAAGAAGGCCAAAGCAGCAATGCTGGTACCTGGACAGTGGCTGCTCACGTCATATGACGGGAGAAAGGCATATGTTCCAAACCCTGACTCTGAAAGAGGGAGGTACTGTGGGGTTTGGAGGAAACCAAAAAGGGAAGATCATTGGTACAGGTATAGTTGGTAACTCTTCTCTTTCAATTAAAAATGTTTGGTTAGTTGATGGCCTCAAACATAATCTGCTTAGCATTAGTCAATTTTGTGATAGCGGATTTATTGTTAAATTTGATAAAGAGGCATGTACAGTAATCAATGACTCTGACAAGTCCATATTGTTTAAAGGATTAAGAAGAGGTAATGTTTATAAAGTGAATCTGTCAGAACTCACTGAGCAGAAAATAGTTTGTCTTCTATCTCTGAATGATGAAAAGTGGGTCTGGCACCAACGCTTAGGTCATGCTAACTGGAGATTAATATCTAAGCTTAGCAAACTAAAGTTGGTTAAAGGCCTGCCAAATCTTAATTATCATTCAGATGCTCTGTGTGGTCCTTGTCAGATTGGCAAAATTTCAAAAACTTCTTTTAAACCTAAAAACATTGTCTCTACCTCAAGACCTTTAGAACTACTTCACATTGATTTGTTTGGTCCAGTAAGTACTGCCTCAATCAATGGGAAGAAATATGGATTAGTCATTGTTGATGATTACAGTAGATGGACTTGGGTAAAGTTTCTAAGAGTGAAAGATGATGCATATGATGTGTTCAGCATCTTCTGCACTCAAGTGCAAAACGAGAAAGGTCTCAAAATCTTAAAGGTAAGAAGTGATCATGGTGGTGAGTTTGAAAACGAACCATTTGCAACTTTTTGTGAAGATCATGGCATTGTCCATGAGTTCTCTGCTCCTAGAACACCACAACAAAATGGTGTTGTAGAGAGAAAGAACAGGTCTTTACAAGAAATGGCAAGAACCATGATGCATGAGACAAAACTTGCTAAGCACTTCTGGGCAGAAGCTGTAAACACAGCTTGTTATATTCAAAATAGGATCTATATTAGACCTCTATTGAATCTAACAACATATGAACTCTTCAAAGGAAGAAAGCCCAACATCTCTTATTTTCATCAGTTTGGATGTACCTGTTACATTCTAAACAACAAGGCCTACAAAAGAAAATTTGATGCCAAAGCTTGTAAGGGAATCTTTATAGGTTACTCTGAACGCTCAAAGGCATACAGAGTGTATAATTCTGAAACTAACACAGTGGAAGAATCTATACATGTTAGATTTGATGATAAAGAGCCTGACAGTAAAATGTCAGAGCAAGATAATAGTTATGCAGGTGTTCCATACCAATACATCAATTCAGAACCTGAAAAAGCATCAGAAGCTGTTGAAACTTCAGAAGCTGTTGAAGCTTCAGAAGCGGTATTGGAAGAAGATGCTGAAGAAGCATCTCAATTAGAAGCATCACAAGAACATGATGACACTTCAGAAGAAGACACTCAACCAAGTGCTGATGTTGATGAAGCTCCAAGAAGGAAGTTCAAATATAGATCATCACATCCAGAAGATCTAATTCTTGGAAACAAAGAAAGTCCAAGAAAGACAAGATCAGACTATCAACAACTTGATTCACTTCTGGGACTAATCTCAATGATAGAACCAAAGAATGTTGATGAAGCACTTACTGACGATGGATGGATTGTAGCTATGCAAGATGAGCTCAATCAGTTTCAAAGAAATGATGTATGGGATTTAGTGCCAAGACCAGCACATAAGAACATCATTGGAACAAAGTGGGTATTTAGAAACAAGATGAATGAACAAGGTGAAGTGGTAAGAAATAAAGCTAGACTGGTAGCACAAGGCTACAGTCAGCAAGAAGGTATAGATTTCACTGAAACATTTGCTCCAGTAGCAAGACTGGAAGCAATCAGGTTACTTCTTTCATATGCTGTTAACAATAGAATTACATTGTACCAAATGGATGCTAAGAGCGCCTTTCTTAATGGTGTTATTTCTGAAGAAGTATATGTCAAGCAACCTCCAGGATTTGAGGATGTGAAAAACCCTGATTATGTTTTTAAACTAAAGAAATCACTTTATGGTCTCAAACAAGCTCCTAGAGCTTGGTATGAAAGACTAAGTAATTTCTTATTAGAAAATGGTTTTCAAAAAGGACAAATTGACAATACATTATTCAGAAAGACATCTAAGAAAGATATCTTAATCATTCAAATATATGTTGATGATATTATTTTTGGTTCTACTAATGCTTCCTTGTGCAAGAGTTTTTCAAAGCTGATGCAGGATGAATTCGAGATGAGTATGATGGGTGAATTGAAGTTCTTCCTTGGAATCCAAATTAATCAAGGAAAAGACGGCACTTACATTCATCAAAGCAAATATACCAAAGAGCTTCTGAAGAAGTTCAACCTTGATGACTGCAAGATAATGTCTACACCCATGCATCCTACTAGCAGCCTAAGCAAGGAAGAGATTGGAAGCAAAGTAGATCAGAAGCTGTATCGAGGTATGATTGGTTCTTTACTCTACCTAACAGCATCTAGACCGGATATCTTATATAGTGTATGCTTGTGTGCAAGATTCCAATCAGATCCTAGAGAACCTCACTTAACTGCTGTTAAGAGGATCTTTAGATATCTGAAAGGAACTACTAATCTAGGACTTCTTTATAAAAAATCCCTAGATAGTAAGCTAGTTGGATTCTGTGATGCTGACTATGCTGGTGATAAGATTGAGAGAAAATCCACTAGTGGAAATTGCCAATTCATTGGTGAGAATCTTATATCTTGGGCTAGCAAGAGACAAACAACTATTGCTTTGTCTACAGCAGAAGCAGAATACATCTCAGCTGCTAATTGCTGCACACAGCTTCTCTGGATGAAATATCAGTTGGAAGATTATAACATAGCTGAGAGTAGTATTCCACTATATTGTGACAATACTGCTGCTATTCATTTGTCTAAGAACCATATTCTACACTCTAGAGCTAAACATATTGAAATAAAACATCATTTTATAAGAGATCATGTTCAGAAAGGTACAATAGATATTCAATTCATTGATACTGAACATCAATGGGCTGACATATTTACTAAACCTTTAGCAATTGAAAGATTTGATTTTATCAAAAAGAATTTGAACATGCACTATATCTCTGAAGAAAATTAGCTCTGAGAAGTAGAATAGAATTAGCATCTGAAGCTCAATCAGAACCCCTTATAATTTCGAGTCTCCTTTGGGAAGCTCTGAATGATTTGGGCTCTGAAGGGCAACAGGTTCTGATATGGTATCAGATACAAATGAGATTGGCTCTGAACCTTTCGGAAACGAAACGATCAGCATTAGTAAGTGTATAACAGTTGTCTGTACACGCGTCAGCTACGATTAAACTCTTTCAACACGTGTCTAGATCCTGACGGGCAGAGAACAGTTAATGATGATTATGGCAGTTAAGTATATTATTTAATTTTAAAAAACTGCTCGCGCTCCCTCCCAATGTTTATTTTCTCTGTGTATGTGTGCTAGTTACTATTTATAAGTCACTTCACTCACTTGCACAACTTTTTACACGCAATCACTACCTACACAACCCTAGACCTTACAGAAATTTCCAATCTTCATCTTCTCATTTTTTCTGAAACGATGGCTGCTCGTTCATTCAACGAAATCATTCAAGAACCCTATAACCCTACCTTACCACCCATTATTGATCTCAATTCTGAGGATAATCTAGTCTACGAACATCATCAAACTGACGCTGGACCAGATGCTTATGATTTCTTCACTGAGAAGTTCGTGGATTTTGACAGTTTGAAAGCAAATGGGATTGATATTCAATACTTGTTCTACAACCAACAATGGCAAAATTATTTTGAGATGCTTAATGGCTTCGTATACTACGACATAGTGAAGTATTTCTGGCAGAAGGCTAAAGTGTACGATAGAGCAAGTGCTGATAAAGAATACAAGGATATGGTTGAGAAGAACAAGGAATTACGAGGAAAAACAAGAAAGGAACTTGGTCTTAAACCTTATAGAGGAAGGGAAATTAGGTCAAATATTTTGGGAATCAATGTTGTGATAACTCAGGCACACATTGCTAAGATTCTGGGCTTAGACAACAAAGGAGAAGATATAGAAGTGTATGATAATAAAAGCAAATACCTGGATTCAATCCATCAGGACCTCTTTAAGCCTGGATGCTCAAAAAGGGATTTTGGAAAAATAATGCACATGAAGCACACATTTGAATTTACTTTCAGAATGTGTTTGTCTACCATTTTTACCAGAAAAGGAGGATTAGATTCCATCTCCATTCCACACAAACATTTCATTTGGTTCTTATACAAGAGAGTGAAAGTCAATTTGGCTAAGATTCTGTTTGATCACATGTGCTTTACCATCAATGAGGGCAGAACGAAAATACCATCAGTCATTCATCACCCAAGGTTGATTTCAGAACTGATAAGGCAAACCAAACTCACAGATATTGTGAGTGCCAAAGAAAAACTTAGAGTTTTCCAAACTGCTAAGTATGATGCATCAGTTCTGGTCAACATGAAGAGAAAAACCAAGGAAGAAATCATTCCAGTGAAAACACCTCTACAACAAGTGTACGAAAAGTACTTCTGGTGTGATGGGTTTCCCACCATATCAGAACATGATAATGATGAGGTCATCAAGAACTTTCTTGAATTAGTAAGAAGAGATACTGGGGTTAGTGTGCCCAGAAAAATGGTTGTAAGTGTTCCTAATTGGGATATCTTCAAGGGTCCAAGAGATATTACAAGGAACAGAAGAAAGCCAAGGACTACTGAGCAAGAAATGATTGGTGAAGGCTCTGATGATCAAAAGCATGATAGTGCTGATGAGATTGAGGAAGGTGAAAGTGGTGCTGAAAACATGATGGCTGAAGCTGTTCAGAAGGAAAAGCGTACAAAGAAAAGGCATGATAGGCCTTCAGCTTCTGAGGAAGATCAGAACCTTGCTAAGCCTGCAAAGAAATTAAAGGTCAGAGCCTCTAAACCAAAAGGTAAGATCTCTGAATCTAATACTTCTAGCATTCCTGTAGCTCAGGTTATTGGTTCTGAACCTCAACCCTCTATTGCTAAACCATCTACCTCTCAACCTCCTTCATCTACCAATCAAACTCAACCCATAGACTTCACTGTACCCCTTAGTGTAGTCTTGCCTGATCATGGAACCATATCATCATCATCATATGATACTAGCTCTAACTCTGATGAGTTCATTGCTAAGCTTACTAGAGAAGCAAAACAGAAACAAAAGACACATGAACCACCAAAGAAAACAAATCTTAAAAAGACCACCAAGAGACCCATCAAAAAGCCAATCCAACTCTCTTCTGATGAAGAAACCCCCATCATCATAGACACTACCATCCTTAATAAACCAACCACTACTGAATCTGTTCTTGATCATCTCCAACAACATCTATCTGGAGATGCCTTTACACATTCCAATCCCAACTCTCCTCGTTTTCCTATTATCAAACCCTCTACTGTTCAAACTATCCAAGAGCCACCTATTGTTCAATCCATTCAAACTCCTCCCCCCTCACTTGATCACATCTCACAAGTGAATCCACCTACATTCACCCCTGTTCAGGATGAGTCAATTGCTCATTCTGAAGAACAACAAAAATCACCTCATTCATCACCTATCAATGTCATTGAAACTGAACAATCTCCATCACCTCCACCAGAAATACACACTTCTGAATCATCTCCTTCACCTTCACCACCACCTGTCTGTGATCCACTCAACAAACCTCTAGTTCTAGAAGAGGTTCTTGAGATTTTCAAACACATCACTGAGGCTGAACATCAAATATTCAAGGATTCCATCAATCTTGATGATGATATCATACCTCCAAATCTCAGTAAAATCAAAATCATTGAACTCAAAAGAAAGAAACCTGAACCAACCATTCCTTTTGACCCATCCTTACTCTTTTTCAATTCTGACTCTGAACCAAACCTTGAGCTGCTAAATAATGCTATAGGTATTAGACTTAAGAGGTTCAAACAAAGGGAGGAAGAAGCTCTTATCTTCCCTTCTGATCTGGATGCTGATGTCAGAGAATTAGAGTACTTGTTTAGTCAATCTTTAAAGATTCTCAGTTCACATCTGAAGGACAAGATTAAGGATAGGGGAGCAAACACTGTAAGGGAATTGTTTGAGACTGCTGAGAGGTTAAGTGCTCCAATGCTCACCTTCTACAACCATGATGAAGAGCAGGCTAGGATAGCTGCTGAAACTGAGAAGAGAAGACAAGATGAGATTGAATATAAGAGACTTGCAGACCAAGAAGCTCTTAGGACGCTGGTAAACATGGGAACTCACATCGCCATTATTGAGACAGAAAAGATTCTCTCTGATCAGCTCGTGGCAGAAAAGCTTCAAATGGAGGAATTCATTCATTTTGAACAAGAAGATACTGATATGGTTGATCAAGGAACTGTTCTTGAAAAATCTGCTAAGGGTAAGGATCCCATTGTTGATACAACCCCTCCTATCTCTCCCAAGAAAGAAAAGGGTTCTCCATCTTCCGAACTACCTCCAGCAGTTCAAAAGGCTTTGGAAACCATTAAAACTGATCTAGCTGAGGAGATGAGAGATGAGATTGATGAGCTAAGAGTGGATTTGGAAACTGGCTTCAATGCCGCCATCACTGCATCTGAAGAAAACACTCGTAAACAGATGAATGACATGATGGCAACTCTTCTGAAAGCCATTCAGGACATTAAGAAGCCATAACCTCTATTTGTGCACATAACTTTGTTTCTTGTTATTGTTCTTATTTATGGTTCTTATGTAACTTTGGATAATTTTATCTTTTGAATTCAAAGTCTTTATTATCCATATTTGTGTGTTTACTTACGTGCTTGTGTGCTTTATCTTTGATTTTCACTGATTCGCTCCTTAATATACCCTGATATTGTCTGGTACTCTTGTGGGTTCTGGCTCCAGTGTAAGGTGCTGAAGAGCATCTTGGTTTTCTAACTAATATTTTAGGATTTTCAAAACCTAAGAGTCCCCCACATCAGTACTCCTGTTTACTCATGAAATAGCTTCTTAGTATTATGGCCTGTTCAATAGCCGGGGCATCTACGATTACTTAAAAAGTATCCTAGTTTAATACTGTATGAGGCGTGTCTGGTAACTGGTGTTCTGACAATAACCATGTGGTATATAAAAAGAAAGCAAGCTTAAAAGAGAGAGATAGGTAGAGGAACAACTTTTATTATTAATGGAAAGATTCTTTATTACATATGATTACATCTAGCCTAAGGCTTAGATTTAGAAGCCTCTGATTCTATACTCTTCAGTTTCTCTTTGAGAAGAGATAGTGCTTCATCAGCAAGCTTCTGAACCTCAGCTGGATAATCTGCTAGATTATCTTCATATGTCCATAAGAACTCTTCCAGATCAGAGCCCAATTCTTCCTCCTCTGACTCTGTTAAAATAAGTTCTTCCTTGTTTCTCTCATATCGTAGCCTGTTTTCTTCGCAGCGCCAGGGCTCTGCTTCCTTCTTGCTCTTGCCTTTTGAGCCTGAAGCATCTTTGGTAACCTGCTTTTCCATTGTATGTTTGTTTTTGGAAATGACTTGATTACTCTGAATGAGTAAAATGAGAGGAATCATCCTTTATTTATAGTACCATCAACATATCTTGTCAGTAGGATACTCAATGCCATTCATTGAATGCGTTGGTTGTCACTGCCTCTTTGACTTGACTACCGTGTTTGGCACTTTGACTACTTGGTTTTCAGTGTCTTTTTGACTGATGCCAAAAGGGGGAGTAAGAGTAGCGTTAAAATTAATGTTGATTGATTCATATACTGCTCAATTCTGAAACTGTTGTGATAAATGCATTCTGAATCAACTCTTTATCTCTTCTAATTCCTTATCATTTTGAACATTATTGAAAGGAGAGAAAGTTTAAGAACCTAAAATAAAATTCATAGATAATATCAGAAGGGCTTGCAAACCTCTTCTGAGCATTATCAAACTCTAAGAAGCAAAGCTTACAAAACTATGCCTCTAAGAGTTAAATATGAAAATTTATTTTAAGTTAATAAATTGTCTCTTAAACTGTTTTAATTAATTATGGATAAGACTTAGAGGGAGCTTACAAACCTACCCTTATGGATTATCAGACTCAGGGGGAGATTGCAAACCTTTGAAACCTGAAGTCAACATAATTGAATTAAATCAACAACAATTGAATTTTAATACTTTAGTTTGTCATCATCAAAAAGGGGGAGATTGTTGGAACAAAGTGGGTCTGACATGAACCTCTAATGATTTAAATAGTTTTGATGATAACAAGGTATTAAAATTACAATTGGAATTACTAATGATTATTCTAGTGTGCAGAATTACAAGTTAAAATTCATTCAGAAGCACTATGAATAATAACAGAGAAGCCAGTCAAAACAAGCTCTGAAAGCACATCACTGTTCATCAGAAGCTTAAAATTTTGTATGTCGAAGAAAGTGCCTCTGAGGACAAAAACAAGGCTCTGACGGACTCAGAAGCAAAAAGGGCCTCAAGAAGCAATGACAACAGCATCTGAAGCAAAAGGAATTTACGTCACTCAAGAACTGACATATTCAGAACCAATGATTGAAAAACAATCTACTTCAAGGATCTGTCACGTCCACAGGAAGGAATATTCGTTGGTACAACGTTAACCTTATCCATATGTGGAGCGCAATTGAGGATTGTACTATTGTACTATTATTACTCAAAATGGATGAGTGATAATTTAAATAGAAAGGTAGTGGAATTGGATATCTTTACCAAAGAAGGTAACTACAGCTATCACAATTGTACGAGCAAATTCCAGCTGGCACATCTCTCTCTGCAACGGTCATCAATCTTCCTCCAAGTATAAATAGAAGACTCATAAGGAAGATATTGTTACTGTTCCATTAACACTGTTCTATTACTACGTTCAAAGACTAAGAAGCATTCTGACACCATAATTTAAATCTGTCATTCTAAGTCTTAGAACAATTTGAGTTGTATTTTGTGAAGTCTCTTGTTAAGTGTAACTTGAGCATTTGAGAAGTCTCTTGCAAGTGTGCTTGAGCAAAGTGTAATCTTGTGAAGATTATAGTGAAAAGCTCTTGTTGAGAACAAGAGGACTGGACGTACCTTCAATTTGTGAAGGGAACCAGGATAAATTTCTGTGTCTATCTTTCCTTTTCTCTACATCTCTTTGAATTTGTTTTAATATCCGCTGCATATAATTCCTTAAGAACCAAAAAGTTTTAATTTTCTAAAACACAATTCAACCCCCCCTTCTTGTGTTTTTCCACCTTCACCCTCCTCCATGGCTTTCCTCAAGCTCTTCCAAGATGTGATGGAGGCCCTTGGTTTATGATTTGCTTGAGAAGTAGTGGCAATCTTCATTGTTTTGAATTGTGCGCCTAGCATGTCTTCTTCTTCTTGGTCTACCATGGTAACAGTGGCGATTTCCAGAGCTTGGAATTGGGTTTCAAGTACCCCTTCTTCAGTTTCAATGTATCTGAAAGACGACAGGTGACTCACCAAAGCATCTTCCTCCCCAGAGACAATCACCAACTTGTCATCAACTATAAACTTGAGCTTTTGGTGTAAAGTTGATGTTACAGCACCGGCGGCGTGAATCCACGGACGCCCCAGCAGGCAACTGTAAGACGGGTTGATATCCATGACTTGAAAAGAGATGTTGAACAAATGTGGCCCGATCACCATTGGTAGTTCAATCTCCCCAATGACTTCTCTTTGTGATCCGTCAAAGGCTTTGACGATCATACTACTAGGCTTGAGAACAGGTCCAACAAGGGATAATTTTAACAAAGTTGATTTGGGCATGACGTTGAGAGAGGATCCTGTGTCCACTAATACTCTTGCGATGGTGTTGTCTTGACACTTCATAGAGATATGGAGAGCTTTGTTATGTGTATGCCCCTCAACCGGCAGTTCTGCATCTAAGAAGCCCAAACAACGGCTCGCTGTAATGTTATTACATACCCCATCAAACTGGGCAACTGTAATGTCTTGATTCACGTGGGCCGTTTGCAGAAGCTTCAACAAAGCATTCCTATGTGCCTCTGAACTTATCAATAGGGAAAGCATGGAGATCTTGGATGGAGTTTGGCTGAGCTGATCTACCACTCGATAGTCGCTTCTCTTGATTATCCTGAGAAATTCATCTGAGTCATTCTGAGGTGCTGCCTCTTTGGGTGTTCCCCCCTCAAGAGCCTTGCTTAAAACATTCTCGTTAACTGTTGTAACCGGTCCTCTTGCATTCTCTTGCACTGGCTTTTGAGCAAACACCCTGCCGCTCCGGGTCATACCCCCAGTTCCGTCAATGCTAACTACCACTGGCTCCGGCAGTGTCACAGGTTTCCCTTGTATGGAAGCTGTTGTATTGTAAACCCAAGGTATGGCTTTAGTGTTGGTGAAAGGAAATGGTACTGGTGTTTGAATCACCAGTGGCTGTAACTTCTTCTCGGCTCTTTGGTAGATGATCTCTATCGGCTTCATCACCTTTTCATGTTCATGTGGCTCCATCATAGCCACCATGTCCTTCTTAAGAGAATAACCAACCTGTACCAATCCTTGGTCCATCAACTCCTGAAGACATTCCTTCATTTTTGTGCAATAATTTGGATTCTTCTCGCATTCTATGCAATCTGCATGCATGCTTGAGAACTGATCAAAACTGAGCAAGACCTCCCTTATTGAGCTTAAAGGGGTACGCATATCCGACACGTCTTTAATCAAACCTTCGGCGTCCTCTATCATGTTGATTCCTGCCCCAGAGTGATTGGGCAGAGGGTTTCCTTTGACATTGGGGCCCGCTTCTTTGAATGATAGTAACTTCTGATCAATCAACTTTTGTACCTCATTTTTGAAGGTCCTACAACTTTCAATGGAGTGCCCCTCGGCTCCAGAATGATATTCACAAGTGGCACCTTGCTTGTACCACGCAGGGAAAGGTGGATTCATCTGCTTCAAAGTCTTGAGTGTCACCATCTTACTGTGAACAAGATATGGCAACAGTTCTTTGTATGACACCGGAATGGGATCAAACACTTTTCTGACTTGCTGCTGAGGCGGTGGTGCTTGATATGTGTATCCTTGGGGTGCTGGTGGAGACACGGGCATTTGATATTGCGGCTGTTGCTGATGAGCCGGGGTTGTGTAAGGAATGTATTGAACTGGCATCACCGACTGGTGGTGAGCCACAGCATTGGTGTTTCCTTCTTTCTTTCTTGCAAAGTTGTTGACGGGCTTCTTTGTGTTACTTGGCGTACTTGCGCTAGCTTGGATCTTACCGGTTCTGACGCCGCTTTCAATTCTCTCACCAATCCTGACTAGATCGGAGAATCCAGAGGATACATTACCGATCATCCTCTCAAAATAGACCCCTTGCAAGGTGTTAGTGAACATATCTACCAACTTAGTCTCTAGAAGTGGGGGACGGACCTGCGCCGCTAGCTCTCTCCATCTTTGAGCATAGACTTTGAATGACTCCCCCTCCTTCTGGGTCATGTTTTGCAGCTGGGTACGGCTAGAAGCCATGTCTAAGTTGTACTGGTACTGTTTAATGAAGGCATTAGCTAGATCTCTCCATGATTGAATCCGGCACCCTTCTAACTGCATATACCAACTTAAGGATGCCCCTGCC
Source organism: Trifolium repens (assembly GCA_030408175.1). NCBI lineage: Eukaryota > Viridiplantae > Streptophyta > Magnoliopsida > Fabales > Fabaceae > Trifolium > Trifolium repens. Next base: position 33,035,947 of record CP125838.1, on the reverse strand, counting down.
AAGCTATCTTGGAAATAGTGTATCATCAGCTTGTCGTTGTTGGCATAGGACGCCATTTTCCTGCTGTACATTACAAGGTGGTTTCTGGGGCAGCTCAAGCCCTTATACTTCTCAAACTCCGGTACCTTGAACTTGGCTGGGATCACTAGATCAGGTACTAGACACATGTCTGAAAAATCCAAAGAGTCACTTCCCCCTTCCATCGTCTTTAAACGATCCTCAATAGCCTTGAACTTCAGTTTTGCTTCCTCCAACTGAGGGATGGGCCCGTCAAGCTTCGACCCACCATTCTGCATGTCCGGGCCGTGGTACGCATCAAGAGGGTCTTCCTGAACTTGCTGAATTGTAGTAGGTTGGGGCTGAGTTGAAATTGCCCCGGTTTGGATTCCTGAATTGTTGATGGGAGGAGGAACTGAAGTAGCTCCATCCCCAAGAGGTACGTACCCCGGGGGAGTATAACCTGGAGGTAAACCATACACGGGCCACACCATGCTAGCCGGCTCAGTAGTTGCTGTTTCTGTATTTGCCGCTGGAGCCGGTGGCTGATTCTGCGTTGCCAACATTTCCAACACACGATCCATTTTTGCTGCTAACTGGGAAACCTCCCCCTTTAGTTCACTATGCTGTTCCTGCCAATTTTCCATTACAAGACTTGAAGCACTTCTCGTCCAATGTAGGTGTCGAGGATAACGCTGTTGAGATGGGAGAACGGCAATGAGATGATGCTTTTTATTATGTATGCAAATGCAGATGCATGTAAAAAGTTTTTTATGCAAATGTTATGCAAAAATGTTTTTATCATGAATTTTTTGAATGAATGCATGGATGCATGAATGCACTTTTGCAGCAAATTCTGTCACGGTGAAGCAAAGGCTTAAATATTATTTCTGAGGTCGAAAGGCTCAAAGTTACCTGCAATCCACCCCTCTCACATGTTGTTCTAAGTTTAACATGGTTGAATCACGGATCACCTCTTTGGAAACGATGCCGTTATTGCACGGCAAACGCGTCCAAAGAGGAATCTTTCGGGTTCTAAACAGAGGTCCCTAATAACAAGGTTTGGTTATAGACCGGTTTACAAAAGGTCCCTAGGGTCACGGACTCTCCAAGAAAACACTGGCGCTAGCGAGACATACGTCAGGACGGCCAACATTTTCAAAAGAATCTACCCTAGGCGAGGTGATTATGCCAGCGCTCACGAGTCATACGTCAGGGAGGCCAGCATAAATACCCCTAGCTTAACTTAAGTTTTCCTCAAGCTCGGGTATAGAGCTTCACACAGTATCCACGCCACAAGGGCAAAAAGAAAAATAAAAGAAGGAGTAGAAGAAGAGAAACAGCCAATCCAAGCAGATATAATTGACAGAAAAATAAAAGATAAAGGCAAGATATTGCAAACCTGGCAAAGCAAACAAACAAACAAACCAACTAAACTGGGCTTAACTCTCTATACTCCCCAGTGAAGTCGCCAGCTGTAGCGGGCTGGAAAATCACTTCCATTTTTCATACAATGAAGTCGCCATCGACGTTTATTTATCCCGTGAGGGGAAAGGAAAATATCGCTAAAACCTTGGTTTGGGTTCGGGAGTTGGTTATGCGAGAGGAAGGTGTTAGCACCCCTCGCATCCATCGTACTCGATGGGAACCGTTTAGGTGGTTTGGGGTTTGTTTGCGCAGGTTTAACAAATTAATCTGTCACTTGGCTAATCTCTACTTCGTTTCCAAATAAATTAAAAAAAGGTTTTTATTAGTTGAGTTTGACGGTTGTAGGAGCCCGCGCCTACGTATTCCCCGGTGCAATGGGAAACTCAAAACTCACGTAGTTCTGGTAAAAAATGTTTGTGTGGTTGTTGGTTTTATGCGAATAACGTTTATTTCGTATTCCGCTGATACAACGACGCTTGTATGCTCAACTTAGAGGCTTAAGCTGTGTGTGTATCAGAGGAATAGATAAAACGCGTATTCATTGTTAAAAAGAAAGTTTGATTAACGGATGTGGCTTAACTCGCATTCCGTTGATACAACGACGCTTGTATGCTCCACTTGGAGGCGTAAGCTGTGTATGTATCAGAGGAATGGATAAAGCGTATATCCATTGTAAAAAGAGTCTGAATAACGGATGTTGCTTATTTCGCATTCCGCTGATACAACGACGCTTGTGTGCTCTACTTAGAGGCGTAAGCTGTGTATGTATCAGAGGAATGGATAAAGCGTAAATCCATTGCTTTCTGAAAAGAAGTTTGAGTGAGTGGGGTTAGTTTTAACGCTTGATTAGGATGAGGATGGTCCCAAGATCACGAGTCATACGTCAGGGATAAGAACCATCCGGAGTGTGAAAAGTCATACGTCAGATCAACCCCTTTTCATCCTTGTTTATTATGAAAGCCTTGATTTAACTTGATTAAGAAAGCATTTCAAAAGGAAAAGATGAATGTTGGTTAATTTTAACATTTTTAGGATGAAGATAGTCCCAAGATCACGAGTCATACGTCAGGGATAAGAACCATCCGGGGTGTGAAAAGTCATACGTCAGATCAACCCCTTTTCATCCTTGTTTATTATAAAAATCTTAATTTAATCAATAGTGAGGATAATCCCAAGATCACGAGTCATAAGTCAGGGATAGGGATTATCCGGGTGTGAAAAGTCATACGTCAGATCAACCCTTTTTCACTATGTTTATTATGAAAGCAAAACTCAAATTCAAACCAGACAGCCCAAGAATAGAAGAGAGATGAGAGGTATAGAAGTTCGAGGGATTACATTAATAAAAACCACATGAAGTATGATAATTAAACGCAAATGAAGCAATAGGCATGAATGCAAGTTCATAAATAAAAGTGCATGAATCAATATGATGTAACTAAATAATGCATGAATGCAATAAACAAGCATGTATGAAGCAAGAGATATGATGCATAATTAAATAAAAATGCATAAGCTAAAAAATAGCGTACAATGAATTAAATAACATAAACATGCTAAATTAAATCAAAGTAAATGAGATGAGTTAGAATGAATGAAGTAAAGGTACTGTTCATGAGCAAAGAAAAATAAGTAAGCAATTAAATCTAAAGAAGCAAATTAAATCTAATTAAGCAATTAAATAAATGAGCTAAAAAGCTAAAAGTGATTAAATAATACGCTAAAAGGAGGAAAAATAAAATCTGGAAATTACTGAGATGTAAGCAAAGCAAAATGGTCCAGTAAGCTAAAAAGCTCAAGTACCAAATAAGTGCTTATGAAAATAAGCTAAAAAGTGATTAATTAAGCTAAAAAGCTAAAGAATAAACTAAAAGGCAAAAATAAATGCTCAAATGAGATAAACAGAAATCACACATTATTTAAGCATACCAAATGGTCCAGTAAGCTAAAAGCTTAAGCACCAAATAAGTGCTTATGAAAATAAGCTAAAAAGTGATTTAAAACGCTAGAAAAATAAGCTAAAAAGCTAGAATAAAAACTCAAAGATGAAGAGCAAAATTTAAGCATAGAAAAGTGACTAAAATAGCTTAAATAAGCTATTAGTCACTTAAGTGCTTTTGGAAATAAGCTGAAAATCAATTAAAATCAACTTAAGCAGGGGAGGTGCAAATAGCAAGGAAAAAATAAAATGGGGTGCGAAAAGCAGATCTGGGCCAGAAGGCCCAGTCCGCGTGCAGTCCAAAAACAAAAAAAAAAAAAAAAAAACCTATAGCGACGGAAAAAACGAATTAGCGACGACCTTCATACTTTTACCTACGATATTCAAACATTTAGCTACGAAATTCATAGCCAGCTACAAATTAGCTACGGGATTTAGCTACGAAAAAGCTTCCCGTAGCTACTTCATCTTCTCCAAATTTGAATTTTTCCGGATTTCTCAAATTAAACTCAAATTAAATGAAACGAAGTTCAAACCCACTTGTTTTTGCCTCCTGATCACGAATCCAAGCTCGGATTTCACATTCGAGGACTTATTTTTAAGATTCGAACGAATCAAGTGAAGAACTCAAAAAATGAAAAATGGCAAAACGAATTACAGATCAAATTAAAGCGAAACGTTTAACCAGAAAGCATTAGGACAAGTTAATGAGTTAGAATTAGAGATTAATTACGTTGTTTAGGCTCGTTTTAGGTCCAAATCTTCTTGAACTCCTCTTGGCCACCGTGGCCTTAATCTGAGCTTAGGGAAGTGTTTTTCGTTCGTTCTTGCGTGAATTCTTGTTTCTGGCAGTTGATTGAAGATGTTTGATGTTTTGTTTTTGAGTTTTGATGAAGTTTTGAGGTTTTTGGTTTTTTGTGAAAATGAAGAAAAAATGGATGTTGATGAGTATTGATTTTGGCAGAGTTTCTCTACTGTTATTGATGATTTTTTTGCTCTGATATCAGGCTCTATTTATAGGGAAAGATTAGGGTTTAAGGGTGTTGAGATTGTTGGCCAAGAAAAGGGTAGAATTGAGAAAGAGGTTTATGATATTTTGTGAGATTTTTGTTGGCACATGGACTCCTTTTTTTGACATGATGAGGTGTAGGGAATGGAATGTTCTAGGCTTATGATGATGTGTCAAATGATTGGGGAAATTTTTGGTATCTCTTGATTTTTTTGGAATAACTAACAAATTAAAAATAACACATAAAATAATAACATAAAAATAAATATGCAAAAATAAAAATGCATGATGATGAAATGTGATTATGCAACATGGTTATGGATTAAAATGAAAGAAAAATGATTTAAATTTGGTGTGTAAAAAGGTTTCTTGCAATGCAAGTAACTAATTAAAAATAAATAATAAATAAGAAGTAAAAATTAATGGAAGGGCAAAATGGTAAATATGGCCCTTTATGATCATGCCATGCAAAAACCATGCAAGAAAAATAGTTCCATGTGTTTTGTGTCAACATTGATTTTTAAATTGAAAAAAAGATTTTGTTGACTTATTTAAAAAAGTGCAAAAATGCCATGGGGCAAAATTGAAATAAATAAAAAATATGAGGGGCAAAAGGGTAATAAAAATGTATGGGGCAAAATTAGGGTATGACACATTAGTATTGTGATAAACATTTAAAACCATTATTCACAAAAAAAAAAAAAAATTCATAAAATATTTTCGAAGGCCTAGTAAATAAAACTAAAAAAAAAACTAAAAAAACTGGGCCTTCAAAACAAACAAACAAACAAAAAAAACAAAAATGAAATAGGCCTTCAGGCCCAGTATGCAAAAAAAAAAAGAAAACATGCAGCAGAAAGGGGGGTGTGGATAGCGAAGGAGCTGGGGGCCGCGTGCGAGCAACTTTTGGGGGTGTGCGAGTAGGGGGCTGGGGGGCGCGCGAGTAATTTTTGTTTATGTATGGTGTATAAAAATTCCTTATGGATAATAACCTACCCCCTCCTTGTCATACATGCATTAGCTAACTTTGGAATTTTGGGTGAGATGAGGTTTGGGTGGGAGAGCTTCTACGAACTGTTGAGAGGGAAAAATAAATTTGTTGGCTTTCTTAATTAACTCTCTAGTGGTGTAAAGTGAAAGATGACAATGGATTTATAACATGTCATGCTTAATTTCTTGAATTGTTTCATTAAGGGTTAGGAATGAGTTTGAGATGATGAGAAGTGGAAGAGAGAAAGGGTGGGACGGAACAGAGAGAAAGAATGGAGAAAATGAGGTGGTCTTCACTCTTTGGATGTATAAATACCAATTCCTTAATTTTGTACCACATGTCACTAAGTTTTACATGTGTCCCTTGGTAACACCTACACCCTTGGTCATTTTCTTTCAAATTAAATTCTAATTTTATATTCTTCCATCAATTAAAGTTGGGATGTTACAATCTATCCCCCTTAAAAGAATTTCGTCCTCGAAATTCAGAACTTCTTCACCTACTACTAGGATAAATCATCTATATCTGCATCCAATTTCCAGACTTCACACATTCACCGGTCAATTACATTCAATCCCTTGCAATAAAACTTTCATCTTTTAAGGCTATTGACTATGGTTATTCTCACATTCCCAATTGGTCTCGTGCTGCGTACTCTGATTCACTTCTTACTATCATTCTTCTGACTGCGATTACTCTTCCTCCATTAATTCTGGTATTAACTCCACACTTTACTGACTTGGTAGGTTGGTATCTGGCCTGGTTGGGTACACACTAAAACCTGAGGTGATGGTTACGTTAAATAGGCAGCTGAAGGGTATAAACTTGAGTGTTCCTACTTGCAAATTTCAAAATCTACCTTTCCAAAGTCGTTCTCTTTTCCGAACACTATTAAACATAACACGTCATATGTACACCTGCCCATGTGTGTTGTCTAAATACACCTGGATCGATCGAAATATAAAACGAATGGAAAATTGTCTAATTACCACAGGTTCCTTTGCCAACAAGTTAAACTTATTCGCAAGCGAATCTATAGTTATTCGATAAAATTCCACCTACAATTTAATCTATTCCGGCTCAACACGGTGATCCAGTTGTACATTCAACATGCAGATGCACTTAGTATTAGATTATCTCTCAGGGTTAATGGTCAATCTTGTTTGAAGTCCTACACTGGTAACTAATGTCTGGAACTTGGCTAAACAGTCGGGTTCTAAACTTGGTTAGTTGTACACTTAAGGTCTGAGCATTGTACTGCTGAGGCTGAACCGAATTGTTTAGCTTAAGATAATTCTCTAAACTCACTAATGGATCACTAAGGTTAAGGGATGGTTTCCAATGAGGGTGGAACATCACTCTAAACGAGCCATTAATTCTTGCACTTAATTTAACCGATTGTTGATGACTAAACTTGAAGTATTCAATATTCTGGTCAAGATACTCGGGGCTAACGCTTGCTCTAACATGGTTACAGAAAATGGAACTGAAAGGTTCGATTCCTTAACACTGATTTCACTAGGACAACTGAACTCCACTGAATTGGGAATAATCCGAACTTAATTCTGATTTTGGCTTATAAGGCTCTAAAAAGGAGAGTTAACTAATTATGGGTGGAATAATAATTTCCAAAGTTTTAGGGGCACGAATGTTTTACTGATTTGCTGATACTGGGCTAAGTCATTTGTATCAAGACAATTGAGAGTGTTGATTTAACATATCTACCAATGGGCGAGAGATTGAATTTGAAACTATCCATGGGTTTTCAAGAGTGACTGATTTCTACGAATATGATGGAGTTACTAACGACAAGACTGAAAGACAGATAGCATTGACTAGGTTACTTAGGAGTAACGTTCTACGCAATCTGTGTGATTGACTGACATCGATGAATTTGGATAGTTGCATCTTAATTGAACTTGCGCGAAGTACTTGATTGGAAAGTATTAAAATACAGGAAGGATTTACTCATCTGAGGCATACTCAGATAAGTCAGAGAGCACACATGTCCTTTGTATACCAAGTCTTGTGAACGTCGAATTGAACCGCGCTCGGATTAACGAATCAACTGACTAAGGATCCTTATGAGTGAAAGGTAATTGGGAGTTTATCTCCCACTGGGTTCAGACTTATGTTCCACATTTCTATTTCAGCTGGTCTGCTCAGATAAAGACAACTAGGTTTTTCACTCGAGTTCCTTGCTGACAAGTTCTCACTGATAGGTCTAACTGATTCTATTAGTCTCATAGCTGAAAGGTCTTAACATGTGAAGGTGTCGGCGGCTGGCTGAAGCTAAGGTTAAACTTAATTTCTTGTCTCTGGATAACTAACATATACCTAAAGAATTAGTCTAGGTGATTGGTGTCACTAATAGGGTCCCTTATTTGTTATTCTCATCAGGTCGTGTCTTCTACTGTCTGGTACTAAAGCAGTGCTAAAACGTGGCTGGTTAAGTCTAATCCTTCAACTGGGTAGCTAGTCGGTCTTCCATACTGAATTACTAGACTAATGTTAACTAAATAAACACTCCCAAAGCACGGTTAACTGATCCTACCGATCTCTTATCTAAATGGTGCATATGTATGATTATGTTTGGTTGCATGTCAGACTAATATTGATCTGGATCATCTATCTCTAAACTATCTAGTGACTAGGCTCAACGAGTCGACTTGGTTAACTGATTGTGCTAAAGGTAATTCTTAACTGTTATTCCAATTAAGACTTAACCATTGATGGCTAGGTGCAATTACTGGTATACAATGGTAGGCTGATCCTTTTTACTGGTATCTAAAGGTAGTATCATAAGTGTTAAGTTAATAGGTCGTGGTCATAAGATGTTTAAGTACGGGTGGTGGGATTCAACTATTCTTATCGTCGTAACTAATTAGCTTGTAACGCTGAGTTTACTAATCCTTGGGTACCTAATTGACAATCTCTAGTAAACCTATTCGGATTGCAGGTATTGCTAAAGAAAATACAGGTTTGATGCGTGGCTAGGTTATGTTTATGTGACATGGTACTGTCATTGGCTTCCAACCTATATAACGATAATACTCCACAACTTTCTTAGGTGACTACGGTGTCACAAACGATTCCTAACTGTTAATTTAGTCAATGTTTGGGTCTCTAAAGGTTTGCGGGGCTTACTGCTAAAGACTGGTGTAGTTAGAAGGAAATTCTAATTGTTATGTTAGTTAAAACTTAACTTCTAGTGGCATGGTAGAAATACTGTTGAGAGTCAAAGGGTTAAAGTAACTTAGATGAGAGCATTATAGAGGGTTTTCTAGTAAGGTGGTATTGAAGGAATATTGGAATGTGCTTGTGTTCTAATTTTGGTTTCTCTAGCTTAAGTAGTTCAACTTGAAGTTTCTATTGCTGAGATGTCTAACAGATCCACTACACTGAGTTACTAACTTTAGGAGCATAAGAGTGGTGCTACTTACGACGTTTTCTCGGCTACGGTACTGCTAAAAGAGAGTTCTAATAGTCATTCTAATTATGGATAAGTTTCTAGTAGGTCGGTGTAATTACTAATTCTAACTGGGTGGGTGTACTCATTCCATTGGAGACATTTAAGGTTTGGTAATCTTGGAATAGTCTAACCAAGTTGGAATCTTAGAAGTTAATGGGACATAGACGAGGTCTAACTAAGCTTTGCTAACACAGGTGAATTTCTCGCTAGCACTGAACAACTGAATATTTAGGAAAGAGTTTTGGTTTACTACTTGCTATTGTTGGGTGTTACTCGGGTCTCTAATCTTGGATAATTTTAGGCTCTCAAAAGGGTGGAGTTACTTCTAGGTTCAGGAAGCTTACATGTCACACAGTGTCAGTTGAATACTGACCTGCTCTGATACCAATTATAACGCCCCAACTAAAATATCTAAAATATCTAGTCAAGACATAATAATTGAATCTGAGTACATTAAAATTACTGAATAATTGAATTTGAATTTACAAATAATAGAAATACAACGAGGTAGTCCCAAATGTGATGCAGCGGAAAAGAACAAGACTACTAAATAGACAAATATAGCAAGGAAGAAAAATAAATCTTCTGCTCTGACAACCCAAGCTCAGCTCCGACTGTCAGTCCCCTTCCTGGTCCTTGCTCTGGATAACCTGTCGACCTAAAAAAAATTGATTTGGAGTGGGGTGAGACTACTAAGCCTCAGTGAGTCCTACTGCCCTCCTAAGGCGACTACGCCGGGGGAACCTAGCTAGTGTAATAATCTAAGTTTAACTGTTTTACATATTCATGTATTAATCATTAATAAATAAAGTGTAAAACAAAATTATTATCTTGTCAAATTACTCTTCAAAGGTCACCCGAGGCAAGCCGGTCTCAGGTGCCTGACTCTGCGTACTACCGAAACAGAGGCTCGGATTCCGACGTTTGCTCACATAATAAATAATAGAAGTCAGAGGAGTTCTATTAACATGGCATAATACCATTTAATTCAATGAATTTTGACAGTGCTAACCAATATATCCCACCCAGGGTGTCCTAAGCATGTTACTGATAAATTTAAATATACATGTTATTCTCTGACTATATATTCTATTTTACACTATTAAACATGTTCATGAAATCCCAGTTGCATTCGGACATAAAACGAGTGTTGGTTATTTTTAAAAGGTAAAATATGCAGGTTTTGTCCCTGCTAAACTCGCTACGGCGAGCTCCTACTCGCTACGGCGAGTTTATGTGCTGACAGGCCTGTAACACTTGCCCTAGCGAGTCAAGAACTCGCCTGGTGAGCTATACAGGACATCAACGCTCGCCACAGCGCATAGCTGCTCGCCACAGCGAGCTTGACAGAGCAAAACCCCTGTTTCTGCAAAAATATGATTTTTGACCAAATACACCTACAATCCTCATACAACTCGTTATAAACATGTCTAGTAATATATAATAGACTATATAGGAGCAAGAATTGGGATTGATTCTTGCCCATTCATAAATTGAACCTAAAACCTAAGTTTGCATGCAAATTTCATATTTGGGGTAATCTAGGCTTTCTAAAATTAAACTATGGTTAAGTACCTAAGAACCCACCTGAAAATAGAGGCTTGAGACTGGGCAAACAAACTTGAGAAGAACAGCTGAGAGCTAGCATTAAATCCTCTACTGCAGAAAATTCAGTTTTAACACCTTCACTTCAGAAATTTGCTCCGACCTCAATATTGAGCCAAAAATTACGAAACCTAAGTTAAAACGACCGGAAATGAGTTATCTAACTACAGCAAAAGGAATTGTTTCAATTTGAGTTACAGAGAGAGAGTATTAATAGTTTTTGTGCAGACCTGTCCAATTATAATTTCTGCAGAAATCCAATTTTAACCTCCAACTTAAAAACATCTCCAGAACTTAATTCGCCTCTAAAAATTACGAAACTGAAACTCAACTGACCGCAATTGTGTTAGTTATCCATAGCAACAAACAGAATTTCAATTGAAGTTACGAGGAGTGAGAAATTACATTTTAAGTACAGCCCTATTCACACACGAATTCTGCAAAATCCTGTGTTAAACATTCCACTTCAAAAATTCACATAGGGCTTAATACTGGACCAAAATTAGGGAAACTTATGTAAAACGACCGGAATTAAGTTATCTATCCGCAGCAATTGGAATCAATTCCATCGGAGTTATAGAGACAAAACACTAACCGTTTTTCTGGAGCCCTGTTTCCCATTACGGGTTTCACACTTCTTCCTCCAAGATTCACAAACTTGTCATTGTTACTCCTAGCACATGTAAACACAGAGATTAGAATGATAAGGGATAGGGTTTAGGGTTCATTTGAACAGAGAAAAAGGAATGAACTAAAACTCACCATGCTTTAATTACCCATAACAATTAATGACGAGTGAAAGTCTTAATTGATGCATGTCTTTGCCATTGAACCCTCCTTGTCATACATGCATTAACTAACTTTGGAATTTTGGGTGAGATGAGGTTTGGGTGGGAGAGCTTCTACGAACTGTTGAGAGGGAAAAATAAATTTGTTGGCTTTCTTAATTAACTCTCTAGTGGTGTAAAGTGAAAGATGACAATGGATTTATAACATGTCATGCTTAATTTCTTGAATTGTTTCATTAAGGGTTAGGAATGAGTTTGAGATGATGAGAAGTGGAAGAGAGAAAGGGTGGGACGGAACAGAGAGAAAGAATGGAGAAATGAGGTGGTCTTCACTCTTTGGATGTATAAATACCAATTCCTTAATTTTGTACCACATGTCACTAAGTTTTACATGTGTCCCTTGGTAACTCCTACACCCTTGGTCATTTTCTTTCAAATTAAATTCTAATTTTATATTCTTCCATCAATTAAAGTTGGGATGTTACAGAAATTTTTACTTGTTAAACTGAATTGTTAGCCCTTGCACCTAAAATGAACAAACTTCTGAGAACAGTCAACTGGAGAATTGGCTGGATAGATCTTTAGAATACCTAAGTATTGACCTAGACATAGGACTCGGCTTATATCACTTTTAATATCTAACGTTGTAGACATACGCCACAAGGCAAGACTTGCTTGCAGAAGCGTTGACACCAGTTAGCCGTCACTAGGCATTATTTATGACTTAAATGGATCATAAGTTCTAACCCTTTTTCCAAACCACTTGTTTAGCTAAAATTACTTTTATTATTATTTCTACATTGTTACCTGAATCTCTGATAATTGTTTTGGTTACTTTTTACTATAAGCTTGGAAATTAATTGCTTGTAAAGTTTGGAACAAGTCCCCTTAAACAATCCCTGTGGGATCGATACTTTTTCTTATTACTTGCTACAGAATTGACTGTGTATACTTGCACATGCTTAATTTCAGCAACAACAACATGCCATTCATACCAAAAACGCAACGCTTTGTAGCCAAGTTGGTGGCCTTGTTCCTTCTCTTGATTCCACACCCAATTATTCCTATTATTCCATAGAGTCCATATCAAAGTGGAAGCTTTCCCTGCATCTTTTGAGTCATTGTTACAACACATTTCCAATATACACTCCTTGGTTGCTGTACATGTGGCAAAAAAAATGATCAAGGCCAGCTGCATTCCATGCATGTTTACTATTCTCACACCCATAAAGAAAGTGCCAATCATCTTCTTCCTTTAAATCACATAATGGGCAAATCAAGGGGCATTGGACATGTCTCACCTTCAACCTTAGTCTTGTAGGTAAGCAACCTTTGCAAATACGCCACAACAAATCTTTAGTTTTTTGTGGTGCTTGTATCTTCCATAACCACCTCCAACCCTTATTTCCTTGTGTAATCACGCCTTCAAATTGTGTTTGGAGGAGCATCTTGTAGCCGGATTTAACATTATAATTACCATGTATATCATCTTATGAATGATTTAAACAATGAATATGAGGCTCTATTTATAGTTTTCGTAATGGGCCTCAGCAAGGCATCATATTGCGATAGGTCCATCGCAGTACGATGGAAAGATTCAGTTAAATTTTATAACTGATCCTGTGCATTTCATCAGCTTGGGCGTCAAGTTATGTCATCGTGCTGCGATATGAGGCATCGTGCTACGATGAGAAGATTTTCTTAAGATTTATTTTTTCTGTTTTCTTGGCCAATAAGCATCTCCCATCGTGCTACGATGGGAGTCATCGTGTTACGATGGAATGCTCATTTTCTCCACTTTTTGGGCTTTTTCTTGTCTTTTGGCATCTTGGACTTGGTCTCGATGCTTTTCTGTGCTTTTGTAGGTTTTCCTTCGTATTTGGGCTTGTCTTGGTCATTTTACTACTAATAATAATACTAAAAATGCAATAGAAATTCCTGTCATCACAACCCCAAACTTAAACTGTTGCTTGTCCTCAAGTAACATGCTGTCAGACAAGATCGTTAGAAAAATAAGAGATAAATAAAGATGATAGGAATTTCACAACCTTGCATGTATTTCAGCAATGGTACCGCTGATTCTTACCGCAACAATCATGCTCAGTCCTGCTAGGCTCAGGAGACGTTGATAATAGCAAATCGGACAAATGCCCGCAAGAGTCCATGTTCAACCTTTTCTCTTTCTCACATTTGTATTTTTCGCTCATAATTGAAAGGGTTATCTCTCAATCATCGTACAACCTGCCATTTTACCATAGGCTTGCAAGAATTCTAAGCAACCAATCAAAATTTAATAAACATGCATTTTTGGAGGTCTTTTTCAGGGTTATAACGTGACTTAGGTTAAGGTAGGACATTTTTGGGAATAGTAGGCTAAAATTGGAGTTAAGTTCTACTTTGTTTGTTTCGTTTTGTGTATGCAACCTTATTCCTTAGGGTTAGGGTTGGGAATAGGTTAGGCCGAGCAAGGCTTTGCCAAGCCTGAGCCTGGCCTGCCAAAAAATTGAAGGCCTAAGCCTGGCCTGTGGCCTGTCATAGACTTATGTTTTAGGCCTAGGCCTGGCCTTTCGAAAGCCTGACATGGCCTATTAGCCTGTTTAAAAGCCTATTTAACATAAATATATTTAAATAAATAATTATATTTAATTTTAAATATACTAATGAACTAACAAATCAATGATATTAAACTTCCTTTTGATATTTAACATGATATTTTAGAGAATTTGACAATATATGACATCGTATTTCAATTTTAGTTTATAATAATATATTTATATATGTGAAAAGTTAATGTAGATTAATAAAGTTAAACTACTGAAAAATTTAATAGATTTATAATTTAATTAAAGTACAAAATTTAATATATAATAATAATAATAAATGTAAAAATATTATTCATATTTACTTAAATAGGCCGGCCTAGTAGGCCTAAAAGGCTTTTTCCATGGCCTAAGCCTGGCCTTTTTAGCTAAATAGGCTTATTACAAAGCCTTAGCCTGCTCTATTTAAATAAATAGGTCGGCCTGGCCTGAGCCTATGTAGGCTAGGCCGTAGGCCCCTGTAGGCCGGGTGTTGGTGTCAGAGATTAAGAACCGGGTGTGTCTTTGTATGGTTCTTTTCTATCACTATTTTTGCCCTTTGGCTCTTTCTTTTGCCTTTTGGCTCTTTCTTTTTAATTCATTTTTTTTAAGAGATTATTTTTTTTAGGGAATTTTGATGTTTTCCCATCTCTTTTTCTTTTATTTTTTTTCTTTTCGCAGTGATAGTTCTCCGTACACCCACCCCAAACTTAGATGTTGCTAGTTCCATGAGCAACCCCAAACTTTTTTTGTTGCCAAGACTTTGAGAACTATTACCTAACTCCAAAGAGGGTAAATCATTGTTTTCCTGGTCTATAGGCTTGTATCGTGGTTTGTCACTGAAACAAAAGGGATAATAATTTTTTACGGCTCAAAATTGGATAGCAAAGAATAATAATATCATAAAGGTGGCTTGAAAAGGCTCTAGGTTACAACAAACAATTGCCTCAATGCATATAAATCAAATGAACCAGTCAGCAGAGAATTAGAGCAAGTTCTAGAAAATAAACAAGTGCACGGTACTCTCATAGTAGATCGAAAGAAAGTAGTAATACCGTTGGAAATATTTGGCTCAAATCCTCACATGGCTTAGGTATATCTAAAGGCGTGAACACTTGTCTCACAGACACCAGCTTCATCACTCGTCTCGCTGTCTCCCGAGCTTCGCACTTCGGAGCAATCACCTTTGGTATCTCTGTGAAGGCGTGAAATTCGGCTCATCAAAATTTATAACTTACTTTGTTGCAATCTTACCTATAACAATTTATCATGCACTAGATAATAAACAACAAACAGTTATTTAATTTTTTTGTAAGTTTGAAAACGGTTGTTTACAGATGAAGATGACATGCATAATTCTTGGCATACTTTATTGAATTGAAAAACAATACTGAAATGAAAATTACTGAATTGAAAATGCTGAAATATAAATACTTATCCTTGGGTTGCCTCCCAAGCAGCGCTTGTTTAACCTCTCATTAGCTTGAGGCATTTCCTCCATTACAGAGGATAGGTTCTCATGTCTCTTCTGTGCTCCTTTGTTCCAGCTTGAAGCACTGGCCATCTTCTATTCTTCAGTTCTAACAATTCTGGTAGGACCAGGTCTGTTTCATCACACCCTCAACTATCCGGTTGGCGACTTATTTACCGGTGCAGTTTCATAGAACGTAGTGATTTCACCCCAAACTTATATTTGTGCATGTCTCTCTTTTTGTTGCTTTCTTCTCAAGGAAGAAGTTGTGCTTCTGAGGTGATTTTACAGATTTGTTTCCTGATTGTAGCAGTTCATCCCTGATGGCCTTTTCTCTCATCTTGTCATCTTCGCCAATGGTTCCCGTGTCTCCGAACCATTTCTGTTAAAAACCCTAACTTTTCTTACTTCCCGTGGAAGCTTTGGTCAAATGATCCTCCTGATCATTGACTTTCTGTTGCAGCTTTCTCTTTTAAATTTGTTCCATCTCCCATCACTTTGGGAGTTTTCCTGTGAGAAATGCTATCTTTGGTTGACTGTTTCCAGCCTTTTAATCCTAGGTGCTTTGAGTACCTGTCTGCATGCACTTAAACAAATACCTCAGTAGCACTGGAAAAAGTATTTTTATATTTTTGGTTTGTCTCATGTGTCTTTGTCACTATGAAAATTCTCAGGTAAGTGAGGTGGATCACAACGGATCGCTCGGAGACCTTGACTTATCCTTAGCCAGAATTTTCACAGATCAAAATCCACAATTATCAACAAATTTTTTTTGATTTTTTTAATTTTTTTGTATTTTTGAAATTTTTGACAAATTTAAATAAATCAAACGATGCTTTGTAAACACAATCCCCGACAACAGCGCCAAAAACTTGACTACGGTTTGGAAAGTGCACCAGTCTGTCGTCGAGTAATAACTCACACTCTACTGAGTATAATGACTTCGAATCCACAGGGATCGTGTCGAAGCTTCACTAGCATTATTTAAGTTTATATATTTGCATTCGCTTTGGGTTTTGAAAAGGGTTTTTATAAAAAGAAGCGTAATGCTTTGTATAAATAAATAAACAAATAAATAAATATAGATATAGATTCAGAAACATAGAGGATAGGTATGGTGGTTGGACTCCCTCCCTTCTTCATATTTGGCATGAACGGTGTATAACATAGTTACTCAGATTATTGTTCGGCGGTGACTTTTCGTTGTTGTAGTAACACCTTACTGTTACTCTGTATATTAAAGTTTCCATACATTAATAACTAAGGTACCTACGAGAGCCTAACCTCGATGTGTCACATACCTTAATTACTAAGTGAGTTGTTTATTACACATGCATATATTATCTTCACCAATTAACCTCTAGATCCTAGTATCGGGCTGTTCTTCTTCTAAGTGCTCAATTCATACCTAGTGCATGATTCCTCCTCTAACCGCTCATTCACGACTAGTTCAGGATGTTACCGTCTCTATACACCTAGCATCATTTATTACTAACTCCAGACCATATTAAGTTAAGACTTAATATCAATACTATGGGCGCTCCAGCTTATCCGGCCAGATCACGAGATACATTATTAAAGTGCAAGAAAGTAAATAACAAACATAATACCGAATAACATTTATTATAACTTAGACTCAATCACAGACTCCAAATATTCATTGGGGAGTTCATCTTCTCCACCACAACCTAAGACATCTATTACAAAAGACTACATATTTAAATTACAATAAAAGAATTATAACCTAAACATAAAAGCCTAAAGAAAACATACCTTGCTGAGTTAGTTTTCCCGTAAGGAGAGAAAACTATGCTCAATAGAGCTCCTCTGAACCTCTCCTTATAGTAGAAATTTCTACTATTTCTTAATGATTTAAACAATGAATAGATGCTCTATTTATAGTTTTCATAATGGGCCTCAGCAAGGCATCGTACTGCGATAGGTCCATCGCAGCTGCCAACAAGCAGCTGCCATCGTGCTACGATGGGAGTCATCGTGCTATGATGGAATGCTCATTTTCTTCACTTTTTGGGCTTTTTCTTGTCTTTTGGCATCTTGGACTTGGTCTCGATGCTTTTCTGTGCTTTTGTAGGTTTTCCTTCGTATTTGGGTCTGTCTTGGTCATTTTACTACTAATAATATTACTAAAAATACCATAGAAATTCCTGTCATCAGGTGTTGTTCTTGAAATTATCCAAATTGTGAATATTAAGTTTAATAAAACAAATTATGATATTGAAATAAATTGTTCTAGAATACCAAATATGACTAGTAATTAAAGCTTTTTAATATTTATAAATTAGCAACTTTGTTTTTTTGTAGAATGCAAATATACTTTTAACCATAGACAAATTTATATATATATAAGACATCTATAAATAAAAATAAATCAAAAGCAAAACCTACTATATTTAATAACATCTATAATATTTATAGGGTGAAAAGAAATTAAAGGTATATATAATATACTTTGAAATTTTATTTAATTAGCATCATCACTTTATTAGATCATCAACCTTATATATATAGTATATATTACATAACCTTAAACATAGCAAAACGCTAATTAACATAACATGCCAACTATATATAGATTACTACTACATAGGTAGAGTAGGGATAAGGCGAAATGATCAATTACAGATGCTTACAGGATTAGTAGCAGGAAATAGAGGAAAAGGAAATAAAGGGAGTCATGGTATTACAATTTTTGGAAATGGGATTGGAAATGGAAAAGGTGATAAACATTGATTCTGATAACATAAGTGTGCAAATTGAATTCAATCGATGGACATAACATAATCAAGAACACTTTATTTTCTTTTATAAAGGTTAAGAACACATTGTTCATGGGATAATTAAGACATGAATTTCAACCAATTTTCACAGTACCAAAATTACTTAGATCAAGCAGCATCGTATGAAATTATGTGCAACGAGATTAACCATGTCATACATAGATGATTCAATTCATACGATTAACAAAAAAAAAAAAAACAAAATAGCCATAAAATGTATCTAACAATTGAAGGAAAAATGTATAGAATAGCAGTAGATCATTAGATACAAAATTATAGCATATTGATTATTATAGAAGATCATGATGTGTACCTTTTAGGATTGCAAACATAAATATTGAGAAAAGTTGACAGAATGCTTCTACCTCTTAATGATGAGCGGTTAAGGATTCTGTATTCAGCATGTGTATTAACCTGATGGGATGGTCAATATATACTCATCAGTGGTGGCAGGGACCTCTCAACAAGCTTACTATGAGAAACGGTCCAACCCAGCACGGTCCGTTTCTAAATACAGCCCATTAATAATTCATCAATAAGTGCTTAATAATAATAGACCATAATTGATATTTAATAATAATTTCTTATAATTGATTATTGTCAATCCATAATTGATTAATTAAATAATTAATCCAACATATATTGGTTAGACTCACACTATGTAAATGTTGAAGAAAGTAAAAGAATCTTGTCAAAACATTGTTTTAGTATCCGGTGATCTAGAGTCTGGCTGTGAGATAAATAAAATCTAACTAAAAATTATTTCCAACAAAAATCGAACTCAAGTTCTCCTGAACAATTTTTCATCCTAAGGAAAATTCATTCATCACTTGATCCTAGTGGCTTAATTTATCTAAACATTTAATCATAGATAAATAGAAATTTTGATAAGATTGCATGCATATGATGATGACACTACCGAATACACATTAATTGACATGAGATGGTTGAAAATAGTGTCACTACCAAATATATATATAAAAGACATCTAGAAATAAATATAAATCAAAAGCAAAACCTGAAGGTGTGAAAAACACAAGAAGGGGGGGGGGGGGGGGGGGGGGGGGGTTGAATTGTGTTTTTGGGTAATTTGAAATTTTCTTCTAAGTTATGGAAAACTTATCAGAGTTTGCAGCGGTTTAGAAAACAAAACACAATCAAAAAATAACTTTGAAGGTAGAGAGAAAGAGAGAAAGATAGAGACAGAGATTTTTATACTGGTTCCCCTCACAAACCGAGAGTATGTCCAGTCCTCTTGTACTTCCAAGAGAGTTCACTATAATCACCAAAGATTACAATTGCTCAAGCACACAAGCAAGAGACTTCCAATGCTCAAGTATACAAACAAGAGACTTCCTAATGCTCAAGCACGCAGGCAAGAGACTTCAAAACACAAGTTTAAGAAAACAGAGTCTGAACAATTGATATAAAGATCAATGTTCAGTTACAAAATAAATACAACTTTTGAAACAAGACTTAACTTAGAATCTTAATACAAAATTCTAAGGTTCAACTAATGAATTAACAGAAGCTGAAGATGGAGTCTTGGATTTTGAATATGAGTTCAAGTTGTATTTGCAGTTTTGTGCTTTAGGATGATTTTAGCAGAGTAACAGCTTTTTTCAAATTGTTCAAGTGTCGTGTCCCAAAGCTTCAAACTTGCTCCAATTTATAGATGAAGGTGGAGCATGTTTGATTCGAATTTGATGCAGTGAGATTGCGCCAGCTGTAGATAGTACCTTTGATAACCAAATCGGGTAACCATGTATACGATCAATCTTGGGGAAAACGTTTTAACCATATCAGGTAAAGAGTTCGTACAATAGTACAAACGTCACTATTCTGTGGATAAGATTGATTCCATCAGCTTTTGGAATGTCAGAGTATAATCATTGATGCAGAGAATGTTCTTCTGACAAAACGGCTCTCACTGCTCTTATCAGAGTCTGATATGCATCTTCTGATGAATAGAACTTGCATCCTCTGATGAGTCACATACGCATCTTCTGATAGCTTGAAGTTCTGATCAGAGTTTGCTTTGCCATATCAGAGCTTCCAATGTGCTTCCAATGAATATAAAAATTAACTTGTATATCTGCACACTTGGATTAAATAATTAGTATACCCTATTGTACATTAATACTTTTGTTATCATCAAAACTGAATTGGGTCATGTCAGAACCTCTTTTGTTCCAACAATCTCCCCCTTTTTGATTGATGACAAACCAAGTATTAATTTACAGTGGTTGTTGATAAAATTTATCAGGCGTCTCTTAGGTTGATGAGTTTTGCAAGCTCCCCCTAAGTTCAGCAATGATTAATTTAATCAGTTTAAAAATAATTATTTGAATTTTGAACTTAAACTAATACACTAGACTTTCAGAGGCTAGGTTTGCAAGCTCTCCCCCTAAGTCTGATACCCATGAAAGAAAATTGCACTTTTCTTTTATACGTACCATGTATCAGAAGTTCAAATTTCAACTAATATTTTCCTCAAAATCATATCATACGAAGACATAACTGAAAAGAATTAATTTTGGAATTTTGGTTTCAGTTTAGCATCTCATAAATTAATAACAACTCTTACCCCCCCTTTTGTCATTAAACAAAAAGATAAAATTGACAAGAAATAAATGACAATTTTGAAGAAAAAAAAATTGGTCAAAAGTAAAGTTTCAATGTAGTCAAGGTGGTTACAACTACTCCAATTAAATGGTTTGTCGTAAAAACCATGAACTTGTCTATTTTGAAACCACTATATAAGGACCATAAACTTTGTCATTTCACTCAACACTTCCATTTCATTGTGAAGAATCAACAATGGAGAAGGATAGAAAAGTGATCAAAAGTAAGAGAGCTCAGGAGAAGAAGAAGAAGAAAGTGAAGATTCAACAAGACTCAGAGTCTAAGAAGAAACCTCAGAAGATGAAGGCATCAACTTCTGCTCCTGTCAGAGTCAAATATAAAACAAGATCCAAGACTAAACAACAAGAGTCCTTATCCGAGTCAGAATCTGAATGAGATTCTGATTGGAAGGAATTCTTGAGTACATATGTTCCTCCCAGTGAAGAATACCCCTCTTCATAATCAATGAGATCAATTCTCATTGATCTCCCAATAAGGAAGTGAAGAGAATGTTGTGAACTCTTCTATTTCCCTTAGATTCATATAAGCTAGATTTAGGACTAGCTTTTTTTTTTTTTTTTTTTTTATGTAGAATCCAAGTGAAAAGTTGGATAGAAACTTATGTAATCAACAATTTTCCATTGAATAAACTCTTTATTAAGTTTTGAAATCTTTGTGTTTGATATTTGTCTAAAAAAACATTTATGAAAGCATAACATGAAAACATAAATTAAAGAAAAGATAACCAAACAAACAGATAGATAATGAACACAGAAGATAATGAACCAAGTACTTAATAGGAAAATAATATCCAACAAGTTACAAAAGAAACAACAGAACATGATAAATAAATAAACAAAACATGTGCATAGAATCCTAGGGTTTAAGGTTGATCAGGTTGATGAGGCAATCTGGCATTGATGCTCTGGAGGGTAGTCATTATGGCAGCCAACATAGAAGAATGCTCATCAAGTCTTCTCTGAAAATTATCTTGATTTTCCCTTATGTGCAGAGCATACTCTGGTGCATTTCTAGCAATTTGTTCAAGCCTTGCCTGTTTAGCAGCTATTCTAGCTTCTTCTGCTAGCCTAGCTTGCTCAGCTGCTTGCCTTTCCCTTTCTATACGCTCATCCTCCAATCTTTTTCTTTCCCTCTCCTTAGCTTCCAATCTTTCTCTTTCAAGCCTCTCTTCCTCTTCCTTCCTTGCTATCTCATTCCTCAAATTCAGGTCTGTAGTATAAGTCTTTCTGACAGAACGAAGCATGAGTACCAGATTTTGTTCCATAAGGTCACACTCTTTGTCAATGTGTGCTGTGTCAATAGACCTGTGTGGAATAGCACTGGACATTCTCCTAAGATTCTTGTCAACAGCTTTCAGCAGACTAGTGATATCATCCTGGGTTTGGTCAAGAGGTTCATTGGCTATTCTGGAGTGTAGGTGAGGAGGGAAAAATATGCAGTCCATAGATAGATCCTGCATAAGGTGTTTGAGATGTTGTGATTGGTCAGGAGGGGTTTTTGGTAGGATTTCAAGATTCAGAGTCTCATTGATTTGTTGAACATGTTTTTTAATTGGTGTAGATAAGACACATGAGTTGTCCACAGCCACATGATGTGGGGATTTCTCATGGACATGTTCATCAGAATGAAGAGTTTCAGAGACTTGATCTTGATCAGGTTCTGGTGATTGTTGGTGGTCATGTTCTGGAGTATGTACTGGTGGGGGTTCATTTTCTGGTTGGGTTTCATTCTCTGGTTGGGTATTTTCTGATTGAGTATTTTCTGGTTCTGGGTCTTTTTTCTGGTTGTGTATTTTCTGGTTGAGGTGTTGTTGGTTGTTCTTGAGTGTTCACAGGTTGAACAGTCTCAGAGTTTGGTTGGGGGTCATTTTGTGGTTCTTCTGGTTGTGGTGTTGTGGTAGGAATCTCTTGATGGTTGGGGGATTTTTCAGGAGGTGGTGATGGTGTTTTATCAGAATCTTCATCAATTGAAGGTTGAATAATAGGTGCAGTGCTTGTAGAAGCTTGTGCTGCATCATTGCATATAAAATTAGCCTGAGATTCTGATGGGTTAGATAGGATGAGGTTAAACTGCTCTGATGATGGTTGATTCTCAGAAAGATCATTGACTTTCTCAGAATTAACTCATTTTAAAATCTTATCAAAAGCATGTTTAACTCTAATTTCAGACGGGAATTGAAGCCTTCTGAAATAATCACTAAACGCTGAGTTGCCTCCAATAAAATTAGAAAACTTACCAGTTTCATTTCCATACAGAGTCTGTTGTGCCAGCAGATTATGAGGATCATTCCTTTTAGGAAGCTTCTTATGCATGTCGTCAAAAGCAGACTCTTCAATACCACAATCATAACTGTCCTTCAGAGCCTCTTGCTTTTTGTTAAACTCTGCAACTTTTGCCAATGCTACCTGTACCACAGCTTCTTCCTTTTCTTCTTCTGTAAGATCCATCAAAAGTTTCCTAACCTTTGGTTTCCTTGAGGATCTTGGAGCTGTAGTCTTTGGAATCTTAGCAGCCTTCTTCTTACCAGTAGGACTTTTGGCAGCTTTTCTCTTGACTGATTCAAGTCTAAGAGGTTGTTCCAAAAGCCTTGTTTGTCTAACAGTAAGCTTTGTAGGTTGTCCATCTCCTACATCAGCTCCTAACTTATTCATGAACTCAGCATGTGCCTCTATTGTTGGAGTAAGCCCTAAGAGCCAATCTATTTTCGTAGTATTTGCTTTAGGAGTTTGAATATAAATATGGCATTTCTTTATTATGTTTGTAAGGTTGCAAAATAATGAAGTCCCTAGAATAGAAAGTCTGTTTAAATATTAAGTGTGACTTAATCATGAGATTACATTAAACATAAAGACGCTATTCTTAAAAGTATCCGTAGTCGAGTTTTATCATGAATTGGGATAATGATAAAACATAGAGACTATTATGAAGATAGACTGATGATCGCATCTCATGGATCATAGGATAAGGAGTTATCAAGTCTTGACATAGGTATAAGAAATATTAGGAGTAATATTTATACCGGATTGACCCGCTATGAGAGTACTACATGCAAAGTTATGCAAAGTGTCATAAGTTACTCTCATGGTGATAATGGTGTAAGCCGCCCTTAGACCTGAAACCACTATGTACCCTAGATGTGGAGTCAAGTGCTTTGTTACTGATCTAACGTTGTCCGTAACAGGATGACCATAAAGGCAGTTAATGGGTACTTCACAAAGCATGCTGAGGGACAGTAGTGTCCTAGATGGAATTTGCCAATCCTGCATAACAGGATAAATGTCATGGGCCCAATATTGAACTGGACAAAGATGACACCAAGTATGCTTTGTGTTCAATATAGACATAAGGGGCAAAGGGGTAATTGTACACACTGATATTATCACTAGAGGTTGTGTTTTAGATCACATGTTAATTTCTCATAACTTGGGTAGCAATGATGTGTTGCTAGATACCGCTCATTGTTTATTATATTAAATAGAGGATTTAATATAATTGCCAACGTTATGGAAACCTACAAGGGTCACACACATAAGAACAGTATAATGTGAGATTGGAACACCGTAAGGTACGGTGCACCTCAGAGAAATAAGGAAATATGATAAGGGTATCATGGTAATTAAATAAGTGTATCATAATTTGTTATGAAAAAGAAAGCACTCATGTGTACATGACACATGGGGGTGCGTTTCTTAAAAGATTTATTTAATTAAAAAGGTTTAGAAAATTTGTGGCCCAATGACAAATAGTTTGTCTTGGTGCACAAGACAAGAGGTTCTATAAATAGAACCCTTGTGAATGAGAAAAATACACTTGTGTGTATTTCTTGAGAAATAGAAAAACCTAAATCCTTATTTTCTTGCCTCCACTCACAAAAGACCTTCATCCTCTTGAGCTAGCACTCTCTTGAAGGTTCCTGTTCGTGTGGACTAGTTAGAGGCGTCACAACTTTGACGCTCGTGATCAAAATCGGTGGTGACTTGTACGTGACTAGTTCGTGACTTGTTCGTGACTTGTATGTGACTTGCTCGTGATTCAAAGCCTCATCACCAGCTGTTCGTGAAAAGAAAGGGATTTTCTACAAGAGGTAAAAATCCTAAACACAAACTCATGCCCATTCGTAAGGATCTCTAAAGGAAAATTTTTAAATTCCGCTGCTTTATCGTTACTATTTTCCTTCAGTGGTATCAGAGCCACTTACGAATCCATGAGATTGATGTTTGTTTAAAATTCATGAATTCAGTTTTAATATGATTAAAACGGTTAATAAAGGATTAAAATTGAGCAATTAAAATTTGGCATCTATTTGTATGAAAATTGATGGTTAACATTGAAACGGCTTCGGAATCCGACAATTGTATGGTGAAGCAGCGATATGTTAATTGTCATAGGTTTATACAAATAAGATTGATCAATACTTATATATGATATAAGTGATCTTGATGCAAAACGATGTATTGGATACATCGTTCATGATTTCGTTCAATAAAACAAATTATGAAAGATATTTGATATTATATTGATTCGTGATCATTTGCTTTGGAATCCGACATTAGTATGGTGAAGCAATGACATGTTAATCAATCGTATCGAATTTCGGTCATAAAAGGTTTTGACGGCACGAAATTCTGCATTAGGATTCGCGAAAAACTAGGTTTTTCGCACGGGCCTGCGCGGGGCGCAGGGAATCTGCGCGGGGCGCAGATGGCAGAACCAAAATTGGCTCTCTGCTGTGTACCTGCGCGGGGCGCAGGACATCTGCGCGGGGCGCAGATCGCAGCTCCAATTTTGCCCGTTCGCCAAAATTTTAATTTTAATTAATTCACTCGACCCGAATTGATAATAATAATAAATATGTTTATTGTTATGATTAATGATGATGATCAATTAAGGGTGGCACAAATGTTGTGTCATTAAAATTAGGATTTGCAAAACGTATCAAGTGTTGATACGAAAGGTAGATGATAAATATATTTAATTTTGAAATCGTTTCAAAATTATAGAAATATCTTTTAAAATTGTTTTAAAAGAAAATATCATTAATTTGGAAATATTTTATTCAAAAGGGTTTTGATTAAATAATTTTCCATATTTGACAAATATATTTAATTTTGAAATCGTTTCAAAATTATAGAAATATCTTTTAAAATTGTTTTAAAAGATAATATCATAAATTTGGAAATATTTTATTCAAAAATGTTTTGATTAAATAATTTTCCATATTTGGAGAGTTGTCAAAAGATTTGATTCTACTTTAAAATAATGTTGTTTATTTTGGCAAATTTTGATTCGAAATATTTAATTGCGAATTAAATATTTGAAACAAACTTACCTGATTTGATCAATCACCGGATTTAATTAATTATGAGACTTTAATAATAATAAAGTTTGTTTGTTATTATTATACTTGATGATCGGTTATGGCCTTAGTTTATTTATTTTATTGCATTTGGTTTAATAAATACGGCCTGCGTGTCGTGCCTTATCTCTATTCTCTATATTCTCTTCTCATCCACTCCCTCGTATGTAAAACGAGTATTCTTTTATATTATTATGTAATATTATGAAGAAGAAGAACAATGGAGGTCAACCTTGGAGATCATGCTTGGAGAAGTATAGATCGTTTTAGGTTAGATTAGATTCTCTCATTGGCTTGGGAGAACAAATGCGCTAGGGGCCATAACTGTTTCATTCTATTTATTTATGTATGTTGATGCATGTTTATTTGTATGTATGTTGATGCATGTGAGAGCGTTTAATATGTTAAACAAGCCGGTGAGATCAAACTAATTAAAATCCCTCAAGAGACACATAAGAGATTAATAAAGAAGATATGGGTTCGCCCACCGCGAAGTATATTTTTCTTTAATAATAAAATATGTGGATATTAAGTTTATGCTTTCCAAATTTTAGAACTCATCAAGACCAGTATCGAACAATGTAGGTTCGCCCACCGCGAAGTGCTTGTTTTACATTGGTAAGGTGCGATGGGATAATTGTAATATCCAACTTCTAAAATTAGGGTCAAACTTAACTAAACTAAATATAATAAGATTATATGAGTTTAGAAGCAAGAGTTGGGAACGATTCATAAGATGAATTAGAATAAGGAGTTATTCACCCAACTGAGATATTCGAGAATTGTATGAGATACAATTGGAAGGAGTTCCTACCTAAATAACTGAGTTTTGTGTAATCCGCCCACCGCGGACTTAGAACAAAGTGAAATATGGATCTCGACCCACTAGAAAATCTTCCAACGGGATTTTCCGAATCAAATGATGAGGGTCATTTGTTTTGAGTAAAATAGTGGGAGCATATTTAATTAAAGACCAAATTAAATATGATTTAGTCATAATATTTTACATATCTTTGTAATTAGATATACAATACATATTAAGTTGTCCTTATGAAGGACAAGATTTTCAGAAAGGAGTTTCTGTATTGGTACAAATTGAGAATTGTTCTCAAATGCGAGAAAACTATAAGTCTTGAACTATAAACTATGAACAACCTACTATAACTAGATTGAAAATGGATACTTGTTAGAAGCATCAAGTTGACATCTAGATATAGAATATATAATAAATGATGTGATCATTCAATCTCAAGAAAGATCTTTTTGAAAGAACTTTAAGAGTATGATAACTTTCTCAATGGATCAAAGAGTTGATCATAGGTTCAATCCAACAAATTATAATGGAATAGATATAGACAAAATTGTTTTGAATATCTACCAGAATTTGTTGAGTTGAATGAGAATAAATTTGAACCATCAAAGATTTGAGATATAAATAAGATTTATATTCCTCTTATTTGAATAGTACAAAATGGTTGTCAAAGTAGAACGGCTATGGTTAGACCATGCTTGGAAGAGTCAAACCAAAAGTATGAAGTAAGACTTCAATAATGCACATATTGTTGTAGAAAGTCAGAATTTCTATTTCTACATCAAACAAAGTATATGATACAAGATGTTGAATCTCAATTTTTCGAAAATAGAGATGCTTAAAGAATTAGAACATTGGCTATAATTTTAAGTCAACCCATATCTAGAATGAAAATTGTTTCATTGATAATGAGAGCTTATGCAATGACTTAAAATCGAGTTTGAAATGGAACACAATAATTGTTATTGAATTCCATCTAGTAATAGAAATAGCAATTGTATATCTTGTATTGACAATATATATGAATTGTAGCCTTAAATGATAAGACAAGTAATGGTCCTATCATTTAAGCAAAGTCTTCTATACTATTACTCTAAGTCAAGTGATGGACTAGGGTTCCATGGTCTTGATAGGGTTATCTATAACAATCGTCATAAGAGCCAAATATGATTTGGACCTTAAATATATCAAGAGCATTGTTGTTTAGTACAAATATTCGATGTGTCAATAAAATAACACATGTCCTATTTGAACAATATACATGAGATGTATGTCGACCACTAAACATATTTGGTATATTGAGTTTATTTTACTTCATTAACATTGATGATTAAAATCATTAGATGTTGGTAGGTGTATGACACCAATTAGAAATCTTTGAATTTGTCAAAGAAATTCAACAATGAAGAAAATAGAACTCGACAAAAGTATTTAAGTTATATGAATGAGTCATATCAGTAAATACTTAATTAAAGGACTATAATAAACTATTTTATCACATCATGTTTGACATGATTCACGGATAGTTTAATTATATATTGACTCTTTCTATAAATCTCATTACTTATAATTAATCTTCACCCACAATTGGTTCCCTTTTAAAATGATCATAAAGACACCATATGCGATATGGAGGTAAGAGTACCAAGTTTGTCTTTATGAGAATTTTGGATTAAAATTTATTAGATAAATCTAATTCCAAATGAATGAATGAATAAGTGGAAATATCCTAAAGAAATGGATATTGGTCCTATATCACTCTTAAGGACAAAAGGTTGTTTTGTTGATAGGTTTGAAACATTCCTCTAGTGGGAGTGTGTCTCTAAAAGAGACAGTGGGAGTGATATAGAACTTGGATAATTTCAAGTACCACAAAACGTATTTATTTAAAAGGGAATGCAAACCGGTTCCTCAATGGTATTGAAGAACCATTGTTTTAAAGTTGCACAAATCCAAGATAAGTCTAACATATCACATATGGCTACAAGGTATGGTTTTATCATAACTCAGCAATGTGATATGATTCTCATGGAAGATGAGTCTTTGACTTTCTAAGAGGTCGTAAGACGATCTAGATTCTGAGAAGTGGCTAAATGCCATGAAATCTTAAATAGAAACCATATACACTAACCTTATGTAGATAATGGTTATGTCATCAAGATGAGTAAGACTTATACGATGAAAGTGAGTATTCTTTTCGAACACTGATATGGATGGTATTAAGAATACCTTATAATATTTGATTTCTTCTGCTAAATGTTGTACTACATGTTTTGGTAGATGGATAACAAAGTTGCATTCCTTAATTGGAATGACCTCATATATATGTGTTGGACATATACGTAAGGGTTTTGTTGATCCAAATGATGCTAGAAAGGTATATAACTTGTAGCTATCTAATTTTGATTAGATAGAGTTCTCAGAAAATCAAATTATTGTTTGTTCCTTTTATGAAGTTTTATGAAAACAAATTAACAAGGACAAAGCTATCTAATTTTGATTAGATCAAATAAATTTGAATATTTGTTCCTTTTGAAAGTTTTGTGGAAAATAAATGAAGGACAAAATATAAATCTTGTGCATACAAAGTTTTAGTGGGAGTGATAATATCTGATATAATATTAATCATCAAGACATTTTTCCTATACATGTGAGACATGACTAAGAAAATAACTCTTGATGAAACACTTAGGCAAGAATTCCTAAAGAGTTAGGAATAACCTATGTACTAAAATTGAAATTAGTGTTTGACACTAACTTACCTTCAAGAATATCCCTAAGGACCTTAAAGGAACTAAGGCCTATTTCTTGAAATAGATAGGCATGGAAAGATCATTATAAGGAAGTTATAATGATGGCTAGTTTCCATACCAATGTATTGTATATCATGGATGAATACAAACATTGAAAGCTATAAGATAAACTTCGTAATATGTTTGTTTCAGTTAAATAAGTTGAGTATTTAAGATTGGATCGTTTGGCTCATGATTGAGCTAAAGCTATGTTTCCGGTGTTACAAGAACACTTGAGAATAGATCTCACCGACGATTCATGAATATACTTAGACACTTATATATTTCGATAGAGATCGAAATAGAACGTTGGAAGATACGTAAGATACCAACATAGGAAACAGTTCCTTATCCACTTACAAAGCCTCATGCGCAGTTGATGCGTGATGGGCATACTAGGCCTATAGGTATTAGGGAATACTTGATTGGCCTTAGTGCTAGTGGGAGATTGTTGGAGTAAGCCCTAAGAGCCAATCTATTTTCGTAGTATTTGCTTTAGGAGTTTGAATATAAATATGGCATTTCTTTATTATGTTTGTAAGGTTGCAAAATAATGAAGTCCCTAGAATAGAAAGTCTGTTTAAATATTAAGTGTGACTTAATCATGAGATTACATTAAACATAAAGACGCTATTCTTAAAAGTATCCGTAGTCGAGTTTTATCATGAATTGGGATAATGATAAAACATAGAGACTATTATGAAGATAGACTGATGATCGCATCTCATGGATCATAGGATAAGGAGTTATCAAGTCTTGACATAGGTATAAGAAATATTAGGAGTAATATTTATACCGGATTGACCCGCTATGAGAGTACTACATGCAAAGTTATGCAAAGTGTCATAAGTTACTCTCATGGTGATAATGGTGTAAGCCGCCCTTAGACCTGAAACCACTATGTACCCTAGATGTGGAGTCAAGTGCTTTGTTACTGATCTAACGTTGTCCGTAACAGGATGACCATAAAGGCAGTTAATGGGTACTTCACAAAGCATGCTGAGGGACAGTAGTGTCCTAGATGGAATTTGCCAATCCTGCATAACAGGATAAATGTCATGGGCCCAATATTGAACTGGACAAAGATGACACCAAGTATGCTTTGTGTTCAATATAGACATAAGGGGCAAAGGGGTAATTGTACACACTGATATTATCACTAGAGGTTGTGTTTTAGATCACATGTTAATTTCTCATAACTTGGGTAGCAATGATGTGTTGCTAGATACCGCTCATTGTTTATTATATTAAATAGAGGATTTAATATAATTGCCAACGTTATGGAAACCTACAAGGGTCACACACATAAGAACAGTATAATGTGAGATTGGAACACCGTAAGGTACGGTGCACCTCAGAGAAATAAGGAAATATGATAAGGGTATCATGGTAATTAAATAAGTGTATCATAATTTGTTATGAAAAAGAAAGCACTCATGTGTACATGACACATGGGGGTGCGTTTCTTAAAAGATTTATTTAATTAAAAAGGTTTAGAAAATTTGTGGCCCAATGACAAATAGTTTGTCTTGGTGCACAAGACAAGAGGTTCTATAAATAGAACCCTTGTGAATGAGAAAAATACACTTGTGTGTATTTCTTGAGAAATAGAAAAACCTAAATCCTTATTTTCTTGCCTCCACTCACAAAAGACCTTCATCCTCTTGAGCTAGCACTCTCTTGAAGGTTCCTGTTCGTGTGGACTAGTTAGAGGCGTCACAACTTTGACGCTCGTGATCAAAATCGGTGGTGACTTGTACGTGACTAGTTCGTGACTTGTTCGTGACTTGTATGTGACTTGCTCGTGATTCAAAGCCTCATCACCAGCTGTTCGTGAAAAGAAAGGGATTTTCTACAAGAGGTAAAAATCCTAAACACAAACTCATGCCCATTCGTAAGGATCTCTAAAGGAAAATTTTTAAATTCCGCTGCTTTATCGTTACTATTTTCCTTCATCTATAACCCTCTTGGCTTCACTATCACTGACATGTATAAGCCAACATTCACCAATGCCTTTCTCAGAATCTCTGAGTAGCAGAGGGTGTGATGGATGGACTATCTGATTATTCTTCACCAGCCTGAGGTACCTTAAGGTAGTACTATTCACAATCTTAGAACTTAACAGAAATGAACCTAGGCCTGGAAGATAAGGTATGATAGCATCCAACAAACCACATTGTGCAAACATGTGGCTAAGTAGTCTAGAATGTCGAACAATAGCTTTGCTAGAGATAATAGATACACATAGAAGATCAAAAATAAGCTTACCAACATCCACAAAATTTCCTTTTGCAACATGAAATGTGAACAACTTCTGGAGACTGGATATTTGATCAGTGCCTCCCAATTTGGGCAGGACACTGTCAATTAAGATCATGTAGATGATCTTGCAGTTGTTTGTCCATTCAAACTTGTCCTTAGGGTCAACCTTAGGTTTGAATATATATTCCTCCACATCAGGACCTGCTTCATCAGTGTGTTTGAGTACCAAACCATCACGTTTTAGCTTCAGAGCCTCAAGAATGTGGCAGAGTCTGATGGAGATTCTGAATCCAGCCACAAAAGATTCAATCTCTGTAGAAACAAAAGATCTCAATCCCATTTCCTCTGGGGTTCTATCTTGCAATTCAGGGTTCTCTTCAATCTTCTCCCTGACCTTCTTGTTATATACATCTCTTGTGATAACAGAGGCTTTCATCCAGAATTCTTTAACAAGCTCTGTGTACGTTGGTCCATTCAACACATCAAAGTAGTACTCCAATCCTTGTCTTTTGTAGAGATGAACGACTTCAGCAAAACCGTTTACTCTAATACTTTCAAGATCAACGGGATTCTCAATCGCAACATTTAGTTCATCATATTTGTATGGTCGTTGATCCTTCGCGAACTCAGTAGGGTTGGATTCTCTTGGTAAGATCATGCATGTTCTATTTAGGAATGATGATGAGGATGCCATGGATGATATTTGGAAGTTAGGGTTTCTAAAGAGGGAGAAAGAAATTTCTCTGTGTTTTAGAAGAATGAAAGTGTAGGTTGTGAGAGTGCAAAAGTGTGAATGTGAACAGTTAGTGTGTTTAAATAGAAACTTACGCGCAAAAACAAGTACACATACACAAGGGTAGTAGAGTATTTTACCACAAATGGGAATTTGAAATGCTAATCATCATTAACCAACTTCTTTATCCTCTTGCAACAAGACATGTGTATTAGAAGATTATTTAAATAACTGACACGTAAGTTTGAGAAAACGAAAGGGTTTTTACAAAAGATTTTTACTTATGTAAGACCCAAGATTTCACTGTACAGTTTTTTTCTAAGGAACTTTAGTGTCGGCTAAGTTTTTAGGGTTTTTGG
The DNA here is from genome assembly GCA_030408175.1 of Trifolium repens. Classification (NCBI taxonomy): domain Eukaryota; kingdom Viridiplantae; phylum Streptophyta; class Magnoliopsida; order Fabales; family Fabaceae; genus Trifolium; species Trifolium repens. Next base: position 33,002,911 of record CP125838.1, on the reverse strand, counting down.
TGGAGCGGTCTTGTGAGTATCGTCACATTAATGAAATTTTTGCTGAAATAGAGCCTGTTTTGTGCTCGTGCGCTGGAAAGGCACAGACTTTTGGGTCGTAGTCTTCTTTTGAGTATAAGAAGGTTTATGTGAAGTCAGAATAACGAGTTTTGGATTATTCTCGCTTTTGGAAAAACGAGTAGGAATTTTACCCGCTGTTTGAAAATTTTACGATGTCTGAATTCCGTAGAAATTTAGATGGGAGTTTTATATATCGGCGTGAGTTAGGATATGTTGTCAGAATAATTTTCAAGAGTGAGGAAGAAAATTACAGTCGCGTTAAAAGATTCGGCGATAAGTTTATGAATTGTTTTTATTAAAAGGTTTACGGTAGAATTTTTTTTGTTTCCGTAAAATTTATCGGTACGCGGGACACGACTCGTTTAAGCGCGAGCTAGTGGGAGGATAAGATCACATAAGAAATATCTAGATATTTTGTGAAGAGGTGGATGGCTAGGATTAAGTCTTAGAACTTTCACTATTTTTTCCAATGGCTCACAAGTAGCAAGACCATTACTTAAGGAGACTTTGGAGACTGCTTTTTCCCTATGCATAAATAAAACCCAGACTTTTGGCCCATGGTCTTTATTTATCAATCTGAACATTCCTGCGCTTTCAGAATTTTGAGTTTCGACTTTCTCCGTTTATTGGAAAAACGAGTAGAAAACTGTACCCGCTTCTTAGAATTTTACGGTTTCTGTTTTCCGTCGAATTTTAATTGGAGACTTTATATATCGACGCGAGTTGGAATCTAGTTTCAGAATATTTTTGGGAGCCAAGGAAATAAATTTCAGTCGGAGAATAAAGTTTAGCGATAATATTTGGAAACGGTTTACGACGGACGTTTATTTGTGAGATTTTGTATTTTTGAGATTTCCGTCCGTTAGCGAGGTGCGACTCGCCGAGAGCAAACGCGATGAGCTGAGTAGCGTAAAGTGGATATTTGTTCAAAAAGCAATCATGAGTTATTTTGATCCAAAGGCTAGGGTTTGGTCTTGCAAGTTGGTTTTGATCAAAGGGCCTAGATTGATCAAGAGATTGTTAAATAGTAAGGAGGTTTAGCTTTGTGGACTTAGAAGAAAAAATCACAAAATTCACTCCTCCTTCTCTCTTTGGCCGTGGCTTCCTCCTCCACCTTTGCCTCTTGAGAACTTTTGCTTTTCTACACCAAATCACCTCATTTCAAGCTTGATTGATCAAAGGGTATTTGTAGAGAATCATCTCCTAAGGTAACTAACCTCTTCTATTCTTTTGTTTGGGCTCAAAAACTCTTAGATTTTAGGATTTTGAGGATTATGTTCTTGAGAGAAAAATTCTAGAATTTAGTTTTTATTTAGTTTTGATTCCATAGAAGTGTTCTTGAGAGTTTCTTAGTACACTTTAGTGAAGCATGTAAGTGATTTCCTTGGTTAAATCTTGTTTTCACAAATTTTGGTTAAGGGTATTGAAGAAAATTTTTGAAAAGATCATAAACTTGGATTGTGTTGTATGATTTTGGTTTTGAAGTTAGTTTTGAGCTTTTTGACAAAATGGATTGTTGAATATGAAATTAGTTTCGAAAAATGAGAAAAAAATTATTCTCGTGTTCTTGAGCGACACGAAGAACATAATTTAGAAAAAATTTATTTCGAGTTTCAAAAAGAGTCGGGTATACGATCGAATATCGTTACGAGCTAACAAATGTGGTTAGGGTTTCAAATGAAGAAAAATTGTGTAGGGTTGCCCTTTTGCCTCATTTGGCCGTGGCACCCATATAGGGTTCGAGGAATCGAATTTCGAAAATTGTTTAGAGGCAAATAGCTTCCCATGAGCATTGTTTAATTGTTTGATTGGTTATGGGATGTTTTGAAAAGAAAATGATCACTTGCCTTAAGAAAAACCTTATTTGAAATTTTTCGAAATTTGCGATTCGACTCTATAATTTCTAAATCGTTTTGATAAGTGCTAGTTAGGTATTATGGGATATTACCATGCATTTAGAAGTGAAAATTTTTGAGTAGAAGGGTGTTTTTGAAAAAAGTGGCCGTGGCCTTTTCTTGTGTGGGGGAAGAAATTCCAAAATTTTTCTAAGTCCACAATTGTGTGAAAATTTTGTATGTGTTGGACAATCTTAGTTTTGAAGAAAAATGAGTGTAGGAAAGGTTTTTAGGAAGAAAAAAATGTGTAACTTGTAACGCAAGAAAACTTCGATTTTTCATAGAAATATTTTTGAAAAGTTTTAGTGGTGTTTCAAATGGTCTTGTTGTGTGTGAAACAAGTCCTTGAAGTGGAAAATCCAAAATGGTTTTGGTTTATGATTTGAAAACAAAATGATTTTCGTGTTATAAAAATAGTACAATTTACTTCGTGAATTTTTAAACACTATGAGGATAGCCTGGAATCATTGAGGGATAGCTTTAGAAAGTACTTTAGACCCCTCTAGAACTTTGAGAGCAAGTTTCGTTTCGATAGGATAAACGAGGAGTATTTTATTGATGTTACGCTACATATATTTTTAGGTAGCGTGAATTGTAGAATTTCGCGGAATAGAGTAACGGAAGCTTGCCGAGGTAAGGGCATCACTTTATTCCTGTCTTTCACTGAGTTATAACATGTTTGTTGGTTATTTTCGGTGATGCGTGTTTGTGTGCTTGGCATGTATATATTATGTATTCTCGTGATGAGAAATTGTTTATAATACGTGTGTTGTTTACATATGATTATGAGAATATATGTATGAACAGGTGTTTGGAATACACATGATGAGAAATGTATGTATGTTATGTTTGGTTTACATATGCTAGAGAGGTATGTATTCATTGCATTAGCATATATGGGGAAGCGTATGCTCATGCATTTGGTAGTTGCGTGCACGGTGTGGTGATCGGGAGAGCCCACCTTTTTATTCGTAGTGATCGGGAGAGCTACGAGATTTTTGTTGAGATCGATACGTAGTGATCGGGAGAGCTACGGGGTGTGGTGATCGGGAGAGCCCACTCTAATCCTTGTAGTGATCGGGAGAGCTACGGGATTTTATTGATACTTATGGTAGGGGTGTGGTGATCGGGAGAGCCCACTCTAATGGTTCGTAGTGATCGGGAGAGCTACGGGGTTTCCATTGGTATTGTTAGTAGGGGTTGGACCTACGATTCCGGAATTCATGCATGTGGCGAACCAGTGATTGGTTGTCACGCTCATTGTAGAAGTCTGCATTAGGCTTTGTGTGCATTATTTATATAAGCCGTTGGTGGAAATTACTTTGTGTTTAAAGAGCTTTCTCTGTTGGTATTTGTGGAAATTTGTTATGTGTACATCTTTCGCACCGGATATATATATATATATATATATATATATATATATATATATATATATATATATGCTTTTATTTTGTGGTGACCCTTTCTTTCATTTGCGGGCTCATCCCACCCAGATGATGGGTTAGGTCGTGGTGACGACGGTGGCTGTTCCAGGCCCCAGTGAGATGTTGGAGACTTGGCTTAGTTAGACTATGCGCCGGTGTGGGTTGTACACCGTGCTTTTTGGGTTAGGCATAGAATTCTAACTTGTGCTGTTGTAAGTATTTGAATACTTAGACTTGGATTGTAATTATTCAGGAAATACACTTTGCTTGTTGAAGCACCTTATGGTAATGAGTTCTTTTGTATGTTTAATGTCGGCTCTCACAGTTTGTATGCGCGCTCTGTTTTGTTTTAAAAAAAAAAATAATGCCCCTTTTTAGTCTTTGAAAATCGGGGTGTTACAACTTACGCGCCAGAACCATTTACCTTCTAATCAGATTCTGATAGTGTGTCAGAAGATATTCTCATCACAACTTCTGATACAGAAGGTTCTGATGACTTCATCTTCTGATTACTATTAGATTCTCACAAACTCAATTTTTCATCAGAGTCTAAGTTAATCAGAGATTTCCATCATGTTCAGATTCTTTTTGATAAAATCAAAACGTTCAACAGCTAAAGGTTTTGTAAAGATATCAGCCCATTGATTTTCTGTTTCAATGAACTTGAGATCAATTACCCCTTTTTGAACATAGTCTCTGATAAAATGATGTTTAATCTCAATATGCTTAGCTCTTGAATGTAAAATAGGGTTTTTAGAAAGGTGAATAGCTGCAGTATTGTCACAATATAAAGGAATATTGTTACTGCTGATTTGATAATCTTCCAATTGATATTTCATCCAAAGTAGTTGTGTACAACATTTAGCTGCTGATATGTATTCAGCTTCTGCTGTTGACATAGCTATGGTGGTTTGCCTTTTACTAGCCCATGAAATTAAATTCTCACCAATAAACTGGCAGTTACCACTGGTGGACTTTCTTTCAATTCTATCACCAGCATAGTCAGCATCACAGAATCCAATCAGCTTGTTGTCATTGGATTTCTGATACAGTAATCCAATGTTACAGGTAGCTTTCAAATACCTAAAGATTCTCTTCACAGCAGTGAGATGAGATTCTCTAGGATCTGATTGAAATCTTGCACACAAACAGACACTGAATAAAATGTCAGGTCTTGAGGCAGTTAGATAAAGAAGAGATCCAATCATACCTCTATACAGCTTCTGATCAACTTTGCCTTCAGACTCTTCTTTGCCTAGACTTGATGTAGGATGCATGGGAGTATTCATGGGTTTGCAATCTTCTAGGTTGAACTTTTTCAGAAGATCCTTTATATATTTGGATTGATGAATGAATGTTCCTTTCTCTGTTTGATTTATTTGAATACCAAGAAAGAACTTCAATTCTCCCATCATACTCATTTCAAACTCATCCTGCATATGCTTAGAAAAGTTCTTGCAAAGAGTGGCATTAGTTGATCCAAAAATGATATCATCCACATATATTTGAATGATCAAAATGTCTTTCTTAAGGGTCTTTTTGAAAAGTGTATTGTCAACTTGTCCTTTTCCAAAACCATTGTCAACCAAAAAAGTACTCAACCTCTCATACCAAGCTCTGGGAGCTTGTTTGAGTCCATATAGTGACTTCTTTAGTCTAAACACATGATCAGGATTTGTTAAATCTTCAAAGCCAGGAGGTTGTTTGACATACACTTCTTCAGATATGACACCATTTAGAAATGCACTTTTCACATCCATTTGATATAGAGTAATACCATTATTGACTGCATAGGATAAAAGTAACCTGATTGCTTCCAGTCTTGCTACTGGAGCATATGTTTCAGTGAAGTCAATTCCTTCTTGTTGACTGTATCCTTGTGCAACAAGTCTGGCTTTGTTCCTAGTGACTTCACCTTGTTCGTTCAGTTTGTTTCTGTATACCCATTTTGTTCCAATAATGTTCTTATGCTTTGGTTTGGGTACCAGATCCCATACATCATTTCTCTTGAATTGATTTAACTCTTCTTCCATTGCAACTATCCAAGCATCATCTGAGAGCGCTTCATTTGTTGTCTTGGGTTCAATCAAGGAAACTAATCCAAATAATGATTCTTCAACTCTGAAATTTGACCTTGTTTTTCTTGGACTGTTCTTGTTTCCTAGAATGAGCTCTTCAGGATGTGATGATTTGTATTTGAATGTGTTTCTTGGAATATCAGATTCTTCAGAGTTATCATCAATAGTTTGATGTTCTTGAGCAGCATCAGAAGGTGCATCTTCTTGAGCTTCAGAGTCTTCTACAGATTCTATGTTGTTATCATACTCTGGAGCTTCATCTTCTGACTCATCAGATCCTGACAAATCTTTAACAGGCTCTGACTTTTTATCATCAGGCTCTTTATCATCAAACTTTACGTGCATTGATTCTTCCACTGTGTTAGTTTAAGAATTGTACACTCTGTATGACTTGGAGCGTTCAGAGTATCCAATGAAGATACCCTTACAGGCTTTAGAGTCAAATTTATTAAGAAGGACTTTGTTATTCAGAATGTAACAAGTACAACCAAATTGATGAAAATAAGAAATAATGGGTTTTCTTCCCTTAAAGAGTTCATATGTTGTTTTGTTCAAAATAGGTCTTATATAGATTCTATTCTGAATATAACAAGCAGTGTTAACAGCTTCTGCCCAAAAGAATTTTGCTAAATTATTTTCATGCATCATGGTGCGTGCCATTTCTTGTAAAGATCTATTCTTTCTTTCTACAACTCCATTTTGTTGTGGAGTTCTAGGAGAAGAGAATTCATGGAGAATTCCATGTTCTTCACAGAATTTTTCAAAAGGTTCATTTTCAAACTCACCACCATGATCTCTTCTTACTTTCAAGATTTTGAAATCCTTTTCATTTTGAATTTGGGTACAGAAGATGCTAAACACTTCATATGTATCATCTTTATTTCTCAGAAATTTAACCCAGGTCCATCTACTATAATCATCTACAATGACTAATCCATATTTCTTACCATTGATTGAAGCAGTGCTAACTGGTCCAAAAAGATCAATGTGTAAGAGTTCCAAAGGTCTAGTAGTAGAGACAATGTTCTTGTTCTTAAAAGAACCTTTGACAATTTTTCCTTTTTGACAGGAACCACAAAGTGAGTCTGAGTGATATTTTATTTTTGGAAGACCTCTGACAAGATTGTCCTTGCTAAGCTTAGAAATTAATCTCCAGTTAGCATGACCCAATCTTTTATGCCAGATCCATTTTTCATCACTCAGTGTCAAAAGACAAAGCACTTGTTGTTTCTTTAAATCAGAAAAATTGACTTTGTACACATTGCCTTTTCTATTTCCTTTAAAGACAATGGATTGATCAGAGTTTCTGATTACAGTACATGAATCCTTATTAAACATGACATCATAATTACTATCACACAATTGACTTATGCTAAGTAGATTATGATGTAGTCCATCTACTAACCAAACATCAGAAATTGACAAAGAAGAATTACCAACTGTACCTATACCAATGATCTTTCCCTTCTGGTTGCCACCAAACCCTACTGTTCCTCCCTCTTGCTGATTCAGGGTGTGGAATAAGAGCTTGTCTCCTGTCATGTGACGTGAGCAGCCAGAGTCCAGATACCATGAGCTTTCTTTTCTTCTTTGGGTGCATACCTGCAGCATACACTATTTCAGATTTTGGTACCCATACTCTGATGGGTCCTTTTTGGTTAGTTTTGAGAATCTTATTCTTCTTGTTAGAATACTCAGAAGATCTGGAGTCAACAGAGCCTTTAGAAAAATGTTTAGGCTTATGTTGTCTCTGAGACTTTCCTTTTGAGTGTGTCAGAGAACCAGTTACCAAGTTTGCTTTAGAAGTACTAGTGCCCCGCTTATCAACAGGCTTTGGTACTTTGACAGCTTTAACTTGAGTAGACATGGGTACTGATGTGAGGGGAACCTGAGTTTTAGAAGACTTAGGTTCAGAAGATGAGTCATCTTCTGATACCTTATCTTGTGGTTCTAAGCTCACAAGAGTACCAGATACAGTCAGAGGTTCTGATGTACCCTTAGTAAAGTTTGAATAAGATTCTGATGGTGACTTGCTCAACAAGACAGGTTTACTTAATTTTCCTACATCAGGACATGTAAGAGAACCAAGTCCTTGTCTTTTGTAATAGTTGCTAAGTCCACCATGAATTACGGAAGTTACCCTAGTTTTATCTATGTTATGGTGAACAAACTCTTGTAGAGAGATTTCATACTCGTCATAAGGTTTGTGACATGTTCTGCATCCAGTCTCAAGCACCTTAATTGTTTTAAGAGATTTTTGATAGTTTGCTTGAGTCTGGGTGAGATTTTCATTGAGGAGCTTCATTTTTTGTTTGCAAAAATCTAACTCACTCAACTTTTCCATGTACTTCACCATTACATCTTTCAAAGCTTTGGTCATTTGAGTACTAGACATTTTAGATATTACCTCATCAATGTCGTCAGTATCAGACTCTGAATCATTTTCATTGTCTGACTCACCAATGGCCATAAGCGCTAGGTTTGCTTCCTCAGAGTCTTCATCCTCAGATAGTTCATTAATATCTTCCCATGTTGCCATCAGACTCTTCTTGGCTTTGTTCTTGATCATACTCTTTCTTCCTTTACCCTTGGAGTTGAGTTCAGGACAATCAGCCATGAAGTGTCCAGGCTTATGACAATTGAAACAATTTTTTGTGTCATCCTTCTTCTCTTTGCTGGTGTTGTTTCTTGATCCAGATCCTCTGCCTTGAAAATTTTTGCCCTTCCTTAGTAACCACTTTTGAAAGTTTTTGGATAAGAGTGCAAAGAAATCATCATCTGATCCTTCCTCTTGATTATCTATGGAAGATTCCTCTGCTTCAGATTCTACAACTTTGGCTTTCAGAGCCTTAGATGAAACTGAAATAGATGGCAAAGCCACAGATTTTAGCTTCTTCTGAGGCTCATCAGAAGATAATTCAATCTCATGACTCATGAGTGAACTTATCAATTCTTCCAAGCCAAGTTTGTCCAAATCTTTAGCTTCTTGAATAGCTGTTACCTTAGGCCTCCACCTTGAAGGTAAGCTTCTCAAAATCTTCCTTACATGATCAGAGGTTGTATAACTTCTCTTTAGAACTTGGAGACCAGCCACAAGAATTTTGAACCTAGAATACATTGATTCAATATTCTCATCATCCTTCATTCTAAAGAGTTCATACTGTTGGATCAAAAGAGTAGCCTTTGCCTCTTGAACCTGTTTGTTCCCTTCATATGTGGAACACAAGGAGTCATAGATGCTTTTGGCAGTAGATTTTTCTGTGATCTTGAGGTACTCATCATGAGTTATACACCCAATGAGAAGATCCTTAACTTTGGGATGTTTCTTGTAAAGCTTCTTGTCTGTAGGAGTGAACTTCTTTCTTTCTTCAACAGATAGCCTTCCCTTTTCATCTAGACCTTGGAAAGTTACCCCTTCTTCAACCAAGTCCCAAAGCTCATCATATAAACCAATAAGATGACTGTAGATTATATCTTTCCACCAGGAAAAGGTAGATGCATCTCCATTGAACTTTGGTGCTTTGTTGCTTGACTTATCTTCAACATCATAGTCATGAGGAACTGCTTTCATGCTACCACTTGGAGTTTCAGTCATAGTGTTTTTCAACAGGAAACTGTCTCACTGTTAGGTGATTAAAAAACAGAACCAGGCTCTGATACCAATTGAAGGTGTGAAAAACACAAGAAGTGGGGGGTTGAATTGTGTTTTTGGGTAATTTGAAATTTTCTTCTAAGTTATGGAAAACTTATCAGAGTTTGCAGCGGTTTAGAAAACAAAACACAATCAAAAAATAACTTTGAAGGTAGAGAGAAAGATAGAGACAGAGATTTTTATACTGGTTCCCCTCACAAACCGAGAGTATGTCCAGTCCTCTTGTACTTCCAAGAGAGTTCACTATAATCACCAAAGATTACAATTGCTCAAGCACACAAGCAAGAGACTTCCAATGCTCAAGTATACAAACAAGAGACTTCCTAATGCTCAAGCACGCAGGCAAGAGACTTCAAAACACAAGTTTAAGAAAACAGAGTCTGAAAAATTGATATAAAGATCAATGTTCAGTTACAAAATAAATACAACTTTTGAAACAAGACTTAACTTAGAATCTTAATACAAAATTCTAAGGTTCAACTAATGAATTAACAGAAGCTGAAGATGGAGTCTTGGATTTTGAATATGAGTTCAAGTTGTATTTGCAGTTTTGTGCTTTAGGATGATTTTAGCAAAGTAACAACTCTTTTCAAATTGTTTAAGTGTCGTGTCCCAAAGCTTCAAACTTGCTCCAATTTACAGATGAAGGTGGAGCGTATTTGATTCGAATTTGATGCAGTGAGATTGCGCCAGCTGTAGATAGTACCTTTGATAACCAAATCGGGTAACCTTGTATACGATCAATCTTGGGGAAAACGTTTTATCCAAATCAGGTAAAGAGTTCGTACAATAGTACAAACGTCACTATTCTGTGGATAAGATTGATTCCATCAGCTTTTGGAATGTCAGAGTATAATCATTGATGCAGAGAATGTTCTTCTGACAAAACGGCTCTCACTGCTCTTATCAGAGTCTGATATGCATCTTCTGATGAATAGAACTTGCATTCTCTGATGAGTCACATACGCATCTTCTGATAGCTTGAAGTTCTGATCAGAGTTAGCTTTGCCATATCAGAGCTTCCAATGTGCTTCCAATGAATATAAAAATTAACTTGTATATCTGCACACTTGGATTAAATAATTAGTATACCCTATTGTACATTAATACTTTTGTTATCATCAAAACTCAATTGAGTAATGTCAGAACCTCTTTTGTTCCAACAAAACCTACCATATTTAATAACATCTATAATATTTATAGGGTGAAAAGAAATTAAAGGTACATATAATATACTTTCAAATTTTATTTAATTAGCATCATCACTTTATTAGATCATCAACCACACAACCTTATACATATAGTATATATTACATAACCTTAAACATAGCAAAACGCTAATTAACATAACATGGAAACTATATATAGATTACTACTACATAGGTAGAGTAGCGATAAGGCAAAAGGCTCAATTACGGATGCTTACAGGATTAGTAGCAGGAAATGGAGGAAAAGGAAATAAAGGGAGCCATGGTATTACAATTTTTGGAAATGGGATTGGAAATGGAAAGGGTGATAAAAATTGATTCTGATATACATTTTTCTTTTCCATGTCATTATTGTTGCTGAGATCAACATGATTTTCTATCTTTTCACCACCAACATCAACTTCTTTCTCTTCTAGTGGAATATTATTAAATTGTCTAGCACCATTTATGGTAACAAGGATATTCATCAGCGTAAGCAAACAAAACAAAAAGATTAATGGATTCAAAGTCATTGCATAAGATCTTTTAGAAACCATAGTGATATTGGAGATTGTAGAGAAGCTCTTGGATGTTTAATAGTTTGTGAGAATGTTGAATATATATATATATATATAGAGAGAGAGAGAGAGAGAGAGAGAGATAGATAGAGAGGGGGGAAGAAGAGTGGTCTATTAAGAAAAATGAGAGATATCAATGCTAGTTTGTATGAATTGATCTGTCTAATCCACTAAAATATAGTATTTGAGTTTAATAATTTGAGTCCAATTTTTTTAGGACTTTTTAACTCCATCCGACAAAATCTAGTAAAAACGAACTAGATTGTCTAAATCAAGAGTAGCTAGTAATCCGCTAGAAATAAAAAAATTGCGAGAAAAAACTAAAATTTACCATAGGTTTACATAACAAGATGATTAAAGGTTTAAATTCTAATACCACGTGATTTATTTTTACTTATGCATAATTATATATTTTGCCGAGCATATTATATTATTTATTTACTATGTATCACGATGACACGATGTTTGAATTCAAACCTAATTTACAACTATTTTGATGGAGAAATAGATTACATTTGATTGTATTTTGATATTGAAACGAAAAACAAAATAATATGTTGGAATATACTATAAATGAGAAGTATATAATTTTGAATAAGACAGACAAATTATCTTATTTATTAACAATTTGAGTATAATTTGTTAAATACTATCATATAAAAATTGGTCAAAAAAAAATCACATCATAGAAAAAAAATTCGAGTATAATTTGAGAATAAATAGCGGTCGCTCTATATTGGAATTATAAAAAAACATTTTTTTAATCTAGACTCTAGTAATATATATATATATATATATATATATATATATATATATATATATATATATATATATATATATATATATTGGTTAAACTCACACTATGTATATGTAGAAGAAGGTATAAGAATCTTGTCAAAACATTGTTTTAGTATCCGGTGATCTAGAGTTTGGCTGTGAGATAAGTAAAGTCTAGCTAAAATTTATTTCCAACAAAAATCGAACTCAAGTTCTCCTGAACAATTTTTTGTCCTAAGGAAAATTCATTCATCACTTGATCCCAGTGGCTTAATTTATCTAAACATTTAATCATAGATAAATAGAAATTTTGATAAGATTGCATGCATACGATGATGACACTACCGAATACACATTAATTGACATGAGATGGTTGAAAATAGTGTCACTACCAAATATATATATATAAAAGACATCTAGAAATAAATATAAATCAAAAGCAAAACCTACCATATTTAATAACATCTATAATATTTATAGGGTGAAAAGAAATTAAAGGTACATATAATATAGTTGCAAATTTTATTTAATTAGCATCATCACTTTATTAGATCATCAACCACACAACCTTATACATATAGTATATATTACATAACCTTAAACATAGCAAAACGCTAATTAACATAACATGGAAACTATATATAGATTACTACTACATAGGTAGAGTAGCGATAAGGCGAAAGGCTCAATTACGGATGGTTACAGGATTAGTAGCAGGAAATGGAGGAAAAGGAAATAAAGGGAGCCATGGTATTACAATTTTTGGAAATGAGATTGGAAATGGAAAGGGTGATAAAAATTGATTCTGATATACATTTTTCTTTTCCATGTCATTATTGTTGCTGAGATCAACATGATTTTCTATCTTTTCACCACCAACATCAACTTCTTTCTCTTCTAGTGGAATATTATTAAATTTTCTAGCACCATTTATGGTAACAAGGATATTCATCAGCGTAAGCAAACAAAACAAAAAGATTAATGGATTCAAAGTCATTGCATAAGATCTTTTAGAAACCATAGTGATATTGGAGATTGTAGAGAAGCTCTTGGATGTTTAATAGTTTGTGAGAATGTTGAATATATATATATATATATATATATATATATAGAGAGAGAGAGAGAGAGAGAGAGAGAGAGTGAGAGAGAGAGAGAGAAAGAGAGAGAGAGAGAGAGAGATAGAGAGGGAGGAAGAAGAATGGTCTATTAAGAAAAATGAGAGATATCAAAGCTAGTTTGTATGAATTGACCTGTCTAATCCACTAAAATATAGTATTTGAGTTTAATAATTTGAGTCCAATTTTTTAGGACTTTTTAACTCCATCCGACAAAATCTAGTAAAAACGAACTAGATTGTCTAAATCAAGAGTAGCTAGTAATCCGCTAGAAATAAAAAAATTGCGAGAAAAAACTAAAATTTACCTTAGGTTTACATAACAAGATGATTAAAGGTTTAAATTCTAATACCACGTGACTTATTTTTACTTATGCATAATTATATATTTTGCCGAGCATATTATATTATTTATTTACTATGTATCACGATGACACGATGTTTGAATTCAAACCTAATTTACAACTATTTTGATGGAGAAATAGATTACATTTGATTGTATTTCGATATTTAAACGAAAAACAAAATAATATGTTGGAATATACTATAAATGAGAAGTATATAATTTTGAATAAGACAGACAAATTATCTTATTTATTAACAATTTGAGTATAATTTGTTAAATACTATCATATAAAAATTGGTCAAAAAAAAATCACATCATAGAAAAAAAATTCGAGTATAATTTGGTAGTAAATACCGGTCGCTCTATATTGGAATTATATAAAAACATTTTTTTAATCTAGACTCTAGTAATATATATATATATATCACACTATGTATATGTAGAAGAAGGTATAAGAATCTTGTCAAAATATTGTTTTAGTATCCGGTGATCTAGAGTTTGGCTGTGAGATAAGTAAAGTCTAGCTAAAAATTATTTCCAACAAAAATCGAACTCAAGTTCTCCTGAACAATTTTTTATCCTAAGGAAAATTCCTTCATCACTTGATCCTAGTGGCTTAATTTATCTTAACATTTAATCATAGATAAATAGAAATTTTGATAAGATTGCATGCATACGATGATGACACTACCAAATACACATTAATTGATTTGAGATGGTTGAAAATAGTGTCACCGCTTCATTATATCATAGCATGCATATATTGTTGTTGGAAAAGAGGAGTAATTTCATAATTGTGAAATTAAAAGTTCTTTTCACAAAATGTGTCTTTTTTTTTTTTAAAGAGAACAAAAAGTGGTGTTATATTGTTATGGTTTAAATGTAGTTTTATCCCTCTAAGTTTTGTAATTATTTAGTTTTGGTCCTTCAATTCTCAATTATTTGATTTTAATCCTCTAAGTTTATAATTGCTAAACTTTAGCGCCCGAAATCTCAAATGCTCGATTTTTTAATGTATCCAAATTGTAAATATTAAGTTTATTGAAATAAATTATGATATTGATTAATGACAAGTACAAGGTAAAAAAAAGTCATTAGGTGTTGTTCTTGAAATCATCCAAATTGTAAATATTAAGTTTAATGAAACAAATTATGATATTGAAATAAATTGTTCTAGAATACCAAATATGACTAGTAATTAAAGCTTTTTAATATTTATAAAATTAGCAACTTTGTTTTTTCGTAGATTGCAAATATACTTTCAACCATACATAAATTAATATATATATATATATATATATATATATATATATATATATATATAAAAGACATCTAGAAATAAATATAAATCAAAAGCAAAACCTACCATATTTAATAACATCTATAATATTTATAGGGTGAAAAGAAATTAAAGGTACATATAATATACTTGCAAATTTTATTTAATTAGCATCATCACTTTATTAGATCATCAACCACACAACCTTATACATATAGTATATATTACATAACCTTAAACATAGCAAAACGCTAATTAACATAACATGGAAACTATATATAGATTACTACTACATAGGTAGAGTAGCGATAAGGCAAAAGGCTCAATTACGGATGCTTACAGGATTAGTAGCAGGAAATGGAGGAAAAGGAAATAAAGGGAGCCATGGTATTACAATTTTTGGAAATGGGATTGGAAATGGAAAGGGTGATAAAAATTGATTCTGATATACATTTTTCTTTTCCATGTCATTATTGTTGCTGAGATCAACATGATTTTCTATCTTTTCACCACCAACATCAACTTCTTTCTCTTCTAGTGGAATATTATTAAATTGTCTAGCACCATTTATGGTAACAAGGATATTCATCAGCGTAAGCAAACAAAACAAAAAGATTAATGGATTCAAAGTCATTGCATAAGATCTTTTAGAAACCATAGTGATATTGGAGATTGTAGAGAAGCTCTTGGATGTTTAATAGTTTGTGAGAATGTTGAATATATATATATATATATATATATATAGAGAGAGAGAGAGAGAGAGATAGATAGAGAGGGGGGAAGAAGAGTGGTCTATTAAGAAAAATGAGAGATATCAAAGCTAGTTTGTATGAATTGATCTGTCTAATCCACTAAAATATAGTATTTGAGTTTAATAATTTGAGTCCAATTTTTTTAGGACTTTTTAACTCCATCCGACAAAATCTAGTAAAAACGAACTAGATTGTCTAAATCAAGTGTAGCTAGTAATCCGCTAGAAATAAAAAAATTGCGAGAAAAAACTAAAATTTACCATAGGTTTACATAACAAGATGATTAAAGGTTTAAATTCTAATACCACGTGATTTATTTTTACTTATGCATAATTATATATTTTGCCGAGCATATTATATTATTTATTTACTATGTATCACGATGACACGATGTTTGAATTCAAACCTAATTTACAACTATTTTGATGGAGAAATAGATTACATTTGATTGTATTTTGATATTGAAACGAAAAACAAAATAATATGTTGGAATATACTATAAATGAGAAGTATATAATTTTGAATAAGACAGACAAATTATCTTATTTATTAACAATTTGAGTATAATTTGTTAAATACTATCATATAAAAATTGGTCAAAAAAAAATCACATCATAGAAAAAAAATTCGAGTATAATTTGAGAATAAATAGCGGTCGCTCTATATTGGAATTATAAAAAAACATTTTTTTAATCTAGACTCTAGTAATATATATATATATATATATATATATATATATATATATATATATATATATATGTATATATTGGTTAAACTCACACTATGTATATGTAGAAGAAGGTATAAGAATCTTGTCAAAACATTGTTTTAGTATCCGGTGATCTAGAGTTTGGCTGTGAGATAAGTAAAGTCTAGCTAAAATTTATTTCCAACAAAAATCGAACTCAAGTTCTCCTGAACAATTTTTTGTCCTAAGGAAAATTCATTCATCACTTGATCCCAGTGGCTTAATTTATCTAAACATTTAATCATAGATAAATAGAAATTTTGATAAGATTGCATGCATACGATGATGACACTACCGAATACACATTAATTGACATGAGATGGT
The DNA here is from genome assembly GCA_030408175.1 of Trifolium repens. Lineage (NCBI taxonomy): Eukaryota > Viridiplantae > Streptophyta > Magnoliopsida > Fabales > Fabaceae > Trifolium > Trifolium repens. The sequence continues at coordinate 32,986,697 of CP125838.1, read as the reverse complement.
TGAAAATAGTGTCACTACCAAATATATATATATAAAAGACATCTAGAAATAAATATAAATCAAAAGCAAAACCTACCATATTTAATAACATCTATAATATTTATAGGGTGAAAAGAAATTAAAGGTACATATAATATACTTGCAAATTTTATTTAATTAGCATCATCACTTTATTAGATCATCAACCACACAACCTTATACATATAGTATATATTACATAACCTTAAACATAGCAAAACGCTAATTAACATAACATGGAAACTATATATAGATTACTACTACATAGGTAGAGTAGCGATAAGGCGAAAGGCTCAATTACGGATGGTTACAGGATTAGTAGCAGGAAATGGAGGAAAAGGAAATAAAGGGAGCCATGGTATTACAATTTTTGGAAATGAGATTGGAAATGGAAAGGGTGATAAAAATTGATTCTGATATACATTTTTCTTTTCCATGTCATTATTGTTGCTGAGATCAACATGATTTTCTATCTTTTCACCACCAACATCAACTTCTTTCTCTTCTAGTGGAATATTATTAAATTTTCTAGCACCATTTATGGTAACAAGGATATTCATCAGCGTAAGCAAACAAAACAAAAAGATTAATGGATTCAAAGTCATTGCATAAGATCTTTTAGAAACCATAGTGATATTGGAGATTGTAGAGAAGCTCTTGGATGTTTAATAGTTTGTGAGAATGTTGAATATATATATATATATATATATATATAGAGAGAGAGAGAGAGAGAGAGTGAGAGAGAGAGAGAGAAAGAGAGAGAGAGAGAGATAGAGAGGGAGGAAGAAGAATGGTCTATTAAGAAAAATGAGAGATATCAAAGCTAGTTTGTATGAATTGACCTGTCTAATCCACTAAAATATAGTATTTGAGTTTAATAATTTGAGTCCAATTTTTTAGGACTTTTTAACTCCATCCGACAAAATCTAGTAAAAACGAACTAGATTGTCTAAATCAAGAGTAGCTAGTAATCCGCTAGAAATAAAAAAATTGCGAGAAAAAACTAAAATTTACCTTAGGTTTACATAACAAGATGATTAAAGGTTTAAATTCTAATACCACGTGACTTATTTTTACTTATGCATAATTATATATTTTGCCGAGCATATTATATTATTTATTTACTATGTATCACGATGACACGATGTTTGAATTCAAACCTAATTTACAACTATTTTGATGGAGAAATAGATTACATTTGATTGTATTTCGATATTTAAACGAAAAACAAAATAATATGTTGGAATATACTATAAATGAGAAGTATATAATTTTGAATAAGACAGACAAATTATCTTATTTATTAACAATTTGAGTATAATTTGTTAAATACTATCATATAAAAATTGGTCAAAAAAAAATCACATCATAGAAAAAAAATTCGAGTATAATTTGGTAGTAAATACCGGTCGCTCTATATTGGAATTATATAAAAACATTTTTTTAATCTAGACTCTAGTAATATATATATATATATCACACTATGTATATGTAGAAGAAGGTATAAGAATCTTGTCAAAATATTGTTTTAGTATCCGGTGATCTAGAGTTTGGCTGTGAGATAAGTAAAGTCTAGCTAAAAATTATTTCCAACAAAAATCGAACTCAAGTTCTCCTGAACAATTTTTTATCCTAAGGAAAATTCCTTCATCACTTGATCCTAGTGGCTTAATTTATCTTAACATTTAATCATAGATAAATAGAAATTTTGATAAGATTGCATGCATACGATGATGACACTACCAAATACACATTAATTGATTTGAGATGGTTGAAAATAGTGTCACCGCTTCATTATATCATAGCATGCATATATTGTTGTTGGAAAAGAGGAGTAATTTCATAATTGTGAAATTAACAGTTCTTTTCACAAAATGTGTCTTTTTTTTTTTTAAAGAGAACAAAAAGTGGTGTTATATTGTTATGGTTTAAATGTAGTTTTATCCCTCTAAGTTTTGTAATTATTTAGTTTTGGTCCTTCAATTCTCAATTATTTGATTTTAATCCTCTAAGTTTATAATTGCTAAACTTTAGCGCCCGAAATCTCAAATGCTCGATTTTTTAATGTATCCAAATTGTAAATATTAAGTTTATTGAAATAAATTATGATATTGATTAATGACAAGTACAAGGTAAAAAAAAGTCATTAGGTGTTGTTCTTGAAATCATCCAAATTGTAAATATTAAGTTTAATGAAACAAATTATGATATTGAAATAAATTGTTCTAGAATACCAAATATGACTAGTAATTAAAGCTTTTTAATATTTATAAAATTAGCAACTTTGTTTTTTCGTAGATTGCAAATATACTTTCAACCATACATAAATTAATATATATATATATATATATATATATATATATATATAAAAGACATCTAGAAATAAATATAAATCAAAAGCAAAACCTACCATATTTAATAACATCTATAATATTTATAGGGTGAAAAGAAATTAAAGGTACATATAATATACTTGCAAATTTTATTTAATTAGCATCATCACTTTATTAGATCATCAACCACACAACCTTATACATATAGTGTAAGACCCAAGATTTCTTTGTATAGTTGGTTTAAGGAATATTAGGGTTCGATGTGTTCGTGTGACGAAACATCGTGTAATTATTAGCTTTGCTGTAATTGAGCCTGTTTAGTGCTCGTGCACTGTAATTGTACAGACTTTGGTTCTGTGATCCTGTTGCTTGAATAAGAAGTTACTTGTGGTTTCAGAATAATAAGTTGTGGATTATTCTTGTTTTTGGAAAAACGAGTAGGATTTTACCCGTCGTTGTAAAATCTTATTGAGTCTGTTTTGAGTGAGGTTTCGGATGGAAGTTTTATATATCTGCGCGAGTTAGGATATATTCTGAGATTAATTTTCTGATGTATGGAAGAAAATTACAGTCGCGGAAAAAGATTCGGCGATAAGTTTTGGAAATGTGAAACGATAGACGTTCTGTCTGTAGGTTTTCTGTTTTGGTGAGTTTCGTTCGTCGCGGCGCGCGAGAGCTGAACGTGTGAGTGTTTCTATGAGGTATTGAGTTTTATCTCAAGTGGATTTGGTTTGGTTTGATCCAATGGCTAGGGTTTTGTCTTGGCATTTTGTTTTTGATCCAATGGCCATGAGTGAGCAAGAGCTATGGCATAGTAAGGAGGTTTGGTCACTTGGTCACTTAGAAAAACATCACCAAATCATCTCATTCTTTCTCTCTTCCACGTGAAACTCCATTTCATTTTCCAACCTTCACTAAATTTTCCATTCTTCACCATTTCACTCCATTTCAAGCTTTGGAGCTTTGAGGAAAAGTGTAGAGAATCACTTTCTAAAGGTAACCCTCTCTTCTCATCTCTTAGGTTGGTAGACTTATAGAGTTTAAGAGTTTTTGGGTTTATGTTCTTATGAGGGTTTGGTGAGAATTGTTGTTCTCGCTAGTTCTTGTTTTATGAAAGTTGTTCATGAGAGTTTAGTAAGCATGCTAGGCTTTGTTGTTTTTGTTTTCCATGAGTTGGTGAAAAATCTCATGAGAAAAGTTAGGGTTTTGGTTTGGTTATGTATTGATCAATAACATGTGGTTAAGTTGTAAGGTTTTGAAAAGAAAAGTGGTCTTTGAACCTTTGGGCGAAAGGGAAATGCGTTGTATGGTTTTGTTTTAGAAAATCCGATGAAAAATATTTTGTGGTTTATGAAAATATTTTCTAAGAGTTTTTGGGTAGTATTTTGGGGTCAAAGTGGTTTAAAACTATTGTGACACGTGGTGTTACTTTTTACCTTGAAAACATGTTTGAAAATGATTACCGGACGGTTAAGGCCCGTAATAAAACTTGTGCTTGGATTTGGTTTTGATTTTGGAAATGAAAATCAAATAACTTGCACTCGAAGCAACCAACATGCTTTCGGAAATGTGTTGCTTGCTTATGGAAATGGTTTGCTTTTATGCCTTGAAAGGATGTAGGGAACTAATAGAATCAAACTAGGCTTGGGTGGAAAAAGGTGGTGTGAGTTGCTGTCTTTTGCTGTCATGACAGTTGAAACTCGCTGAGCGAGTGGTTACTCGCCAGGGCGAGTGTCACAGGTCCTGACAACTCGCCAGGGCGAGCTCCAGAGCGAGTAAGACCAGTACTCTCTGCCTTCACTCGCCACCAACTCGCCAGGGCGAGCTCTGGGAGTTGAGATTTTGGATTCTGATTTCTAAACTTGGTTTTTATCTTTCTAATCCCTTTTTATTAATTTATGGAAGTGGTTGGGATTGGAAACGAGTTTTTCGGGTACTCGGAAAGTACGTAGCTTATAACGCAAGAAAACGGCCATTTTGCATTTCAAATTATTTAAGACTTTTGGCAAATGTTTTGGGTCCTAAAAATAGTACATATAACTCATGAGTGTTGATCAATACGATAGTTTTTGGTATGGTATCCGAAAGAAGGATTTTACCTTAGAGAACCTTTGGGTTTTGGGGTTCTAGAGTCCAAATCATTAAGGATTGATTGGTTATGGTTTTGATTGAATACTTTGCTTGTTTTAGGAAGCAAGTAAGTGTTGTGCGATCGTGTGTTAGTTGAGTGCTTGACGAGGTAAGGGCTCCACTTTATTTCCGTCTTTTAAAACGGTTACGACATGCTTGTTTTTGCTGTTTATGCATTTGCTGTGTGCTTGGCATGTTTGTACTTATGTATTCTCGTTGATGAGAACGTGGTTATAAATACATGTGCAATTTACATATGATTGAGAAAATGTATGTATGATGTGATGCTTGTGCATAGGCTTTAGGCTATGTGAATGTTTGCATGAGCATATATGAATGCGTGCGTCAGATAGGACTGCGCGAGGATTTTGTCTTGTGTGACTATCCCGTATATGCCGAAGAGAATATATGCCATGCATTTCATAGTTGCGTGCCTAGGTGTATGTCTGTGTGACTTTGCCTACGTACCGGGCGTTTGACTGTGTGGCTTCGCCAAATCCCTCTGGATTTATATTGAGTTGGTGTTTGTCTGTGTGACTTCGCCTGGTGTTTGTCTGTGTGACTTCACCTGCCTTGTGTGGCATTTTTAGTGCGGGTACGTATATTTCTGTGTGGCTTTGCCTACCCCACGACTCTTCGAGGAGAGGTTAAATTCCGGAAAATCATGCATGTGGCAGCCAGTGATTGGTGTCACACTCATTGTAGAAGTCTGCATTAGGCTTGGTGTGCATTTATTTATATAAGCCCGTTGGTGGGAACTACTTTTGAGATTAATAGCTTTCTCTTGTGTTTGTGGAAATATTTGTCATGTGTACAATTTTTCGCACCGGATATATATATATATATATATATATATATATATACTTGTATTTTGTGGTGACCCTTTCTTTCATTTGCGGGCTCATCCCACCCAGATGATGGGTTAGGTCGTGGTGACGACGGTGGCTGTTCCAGACCCTAGTGAGCGGTTGGAGTTTTAGCTTAGAGTAGTTAGACTATGCGCCGGTGTGTTTTGTGCACCGTGCCTTTTGGTTCTAGGCATAGGTTTCTAACTCGTTGGTTGTAAGTTTTTGAATACTTAGACTTGGATTGTAATTATTCAGGAAATACACTTTGCTTGTCGGAGCACCTTTTGGTAATGAGTTCTTTTGTATATTTGAATGCCGGTTCATTTATAAAACTATTATGCGCACTTTGAGTGTTAGTTGAAAAAGAAAAAAAAAAAATTAATGCCCTTTTTGCGTTTGAAAAACGGGGTGTTACAATTTGGTATCAGAGCACGGCTTTAAATCTTCAAAGGGAAAGTGTATACTTGAGTCGTTAGTCCAGAGTCGGTTAGAACATAGCTAGAGTAGTGTCAGTTCTAGTGGTTGTTCGGTGTCGGGTTATGTGTTAGTAACCGTTGTATGAGATTTCTGTTGAGACCCAGAAATGTTTGGATAAGGAATCTAATCAGAATTGGTATTGTGCAGAATAGAATGCCTCCAAGAAGGGCACCTACAGCACCTATGACGGATAATGTTGATATAAACCAGATGGCTTATGCCATGCATACGATGGCAGCGGCTGTGACTGCTCAGAGCCATGCTAAAGCGCAAAGGGATCTGGAAAAGCGCGAAAGGGAAATACTTGCTGCTGGTTCTAGACTTCTTTCAAATTTCAACCATCAAACTCCTCCAAAGTTTAACGGAGAGGGAGGTCCGGAAACTGCTGACCTATGGCTCCAATCTGTGGAGAGGATTTTCGGGGCAATCCATTGTCCAGAAGGGGAGAAGGTAGTTTTAGCTACCTATCAGCTATTGGGAGGTTCTGAGTATTGGTGGAGGAACACCCGACTGATCATGGAGAATGTTCATGAAGAGTTGAATTGGGAGAACTTCAAGAGGAGGTTCTTGGCCAAATATTTCCCTGAGACAGCTAGGGAAAGGTATGGGGAAGAGTTTCTGAGGCTAAGGCAAGCGGGCATGAATGTTGAGGCATATGCCAAGAAGTTTGAATCACTATCCCGTTTCTTCCGCTTCTTTAGGGATGGGATAGATGAGGTTTATATGTGCCGTAGATTCCAAGATGGTCTGAGGTACGAGCTGCAGGATGCGGTTGTGCCGTTGGGTATTCGACAATTCCAAGTCTTGGTTGAGAAGTGCCAAGAGGTCGAAGACATGAAGAATAAGCGGGTGAACCGCCAAGGGAATTCTAATGCCGGAGGACCAAGTCGCACCAATGATCGTGGTTCGACTCAGAATAGTGGGAGGCAAGGGAGTAAGCCTTATAACCGTCCTCAGCACAGTAAAGGACCGGGCCGATCGGTGAATCAGGGAACCCGGGGAAAATCAGAGGGTAGTAAGGGGACTTGCTACAACTGTGGAGAAGCGGGGCATTTTTCTAATGAGTGCACGCAACCTAAGGTGGGAAACACCTGCTACAATTGCAAGAAGCCGGGACACTTTGCTAGAGATTGCAGAGCCCCGAAGACTGGGCCGTCGGCAAATGTGGCACAAGGCTCACAGGGTGCCAGACCTGCGGCAAAGGCACGTGCTTACTGTATGGGCACTGAACTGAGTGGGCAGGCTAGCAATGCTATCCACGAGAGCTGTCACATCGCAGGTAATTCTTTAACTGCTTTGATTGACACGGGGGCAACCCACTCATTCATATCTTTGGCATGTGCAAATCGTTTGAGTTTGAATGTTTCTGTGCTTCCGTTTGATTTGAATGTTTTGACTCCTGCTAAGGATTTGGTAGTGAATACTGCATGTTTGCATTGTTTGGTAGTAATTCAGAATAGGGATTTTCTGGTCAATTTGGTTTGTCTACCGCTTTTATCTCTCGAGATCATCCTCGGGATGGATTGGTTGTCATATCATTATGTGATTCTAGACTGTGCTCGGAAATTGGTTTTCTTTCCCGAGCCAGGTGTGCGAAGGTACTTGTCTGCGAATCGGCTTTCTGTGGTTATGTGTAATGGAGAGCCGGAGATAGTTTCACTTGCTAGCTTAGGAGTGACGTCGGAGATCCGAATTGAGGAAATTCGAGTGGTTCAGGATTTCCAAGATATGTTTCCATCGGAGATTCCAGCTTTTCCTCCGTGTAGAGAGGTGGAATTCTTTATTGATTTGCAACCGGGTACGGGTCCGATTTCGGAATCAGCTTATCGGATGGCTCCAGTTGAGTTGGTAGAGTTGAAAAGTCAGATTGAGGACTTATTAGAGAAAGGTTTCATAAGGCCTAGTGTGTCGCCTTGGGGAGCACCGGTCTTATTGGTTAAAAAGAAGGATGGTAAATCTCGTTTGTGTGTGGATTATCGGAAGCTTAATAAGGTGACTATCAAGAACCGATATCCATTACCGCGTATCGATGATTTGATGGATCAGTTGAGGGGAGCCTCAGTGTTTTCAAAGATCGACTTGAAATCTGGTTATCACCAGATAAGGGTTCGAGATGAGGATATTCAGAAAACGGCGTTTAGGACGCGTTATGGGCATTATGAGTTTCTAGTGATGCCGTTCGGAGTGACGAATGCACCTGCTATCTTTATGGCGTATATGAATCGGATATTCAACTCATTTTTGGACGAGTTTGTGGTGGTGTTCATTGATGACATTTTGGTGTATTCGAAGAGTGAAGAGGAACATGGAGAGCATCTTCGCTTGGTATTGCAAGTTTTGCGGGAAAGTAAGTTGTATGCAAACCCGTCAAAGTGTGACTTTTGGTTGGAAGAGGTGAATTTCCTCGGCCATGTTATATCAAAAGAGGGAATAGCCGTGGATCCAGCCAAGATTGATACGGTACTTTCATGGAAGCAACCTCAAACAGTGACTGATGTGAGAAGTTTTGTGGGTTTGGCCGGTTATTACCGAAGGTTCATTGAAGGTTTCGCTAAGATTGTGGCACCGATGACACAACTTACGCGGAAAGATCAACCGTTTGCGTGGACAGAGAAGTGTGAACTTAGTTTTCAGTTGTTGAAGGAGCGTTTGACGACTTCACCAGTCTTGATGTTACCACAGTCGGAGGAACCGTATGAGGTTTATTGTGATGCTTCTCATCAAGGGTTGGGTTGTGTGTTGATGCAACACAAGAGGGCAGTGGCTTATGCGTCAAGGCAACTGAAAGTGCATGAGAAGAATTATCCTACGCACGATCTAGAGCTTGCGGCCGTTGTTTTTGCATTGAAGATTTGGAGACATCATCTTTATGGTTGCACTTTTGTCGTGTTTAGTGACCATAAAAGTCTTAAGTATCTGTTCGACCAGAAGGAGTTGAATATGAGGCAACGGAGATGGATGGAAACTTTGAAAGATTTTGATTTCACGTTGGAATACCATCCGGGAAAGGCTAATGTGGTAGCCGATGCTTTGAGTAGAAAGAGTGTGTCGGTTTGTTCGGCACAAATGGCTAGTCAACAGGAGTTGTTGAGAGAGTTTCGTGACTTGCACCTAGAGGTAGAGTTTGCTTTAGGGAATATGAGACTGGGTATGATTACCATCTCGAACGGTTTGTTGGAGGACATTGCTAATTGTCAAGGTGACGAGTTCCTTATGGGGAAAAGAGCTTTGATTGTTCGGGAAACCAACCGAGATTTCAAGGTGGGACCGGACAACATTTTGAGATGTAATGGTAGGGTGTGTGTGCCCGATGCGATGGACTTGAGAAACATCATTCTAGGGGAGGCACACAAGAGTAAACTTAGTATACATCCCGGAGCAACAAAGATGTATCAAGACCTGAGGCATGATTTCTGGTGGCCGGGTATGAAAAAGGATGTGGCTGAGTATGTGGCGTCGTGTCTGACTTGTCAGAAGGCGAAGATTGAGCATCAGAGACCGGCAGGGATGCTGCAGTCATTAGATATCCCCGAGTGGAAGTGGGATAGCATTTCTATGGATTTCATCACTGGTTTACCTAAGACCAGGAGGAAGCATGATTCCATTTGGGTGATAGTGGATCGTTTGACTAAGTCCGCTCATTTTCTACCGGTAAGAACTACGGATACAGCAGCAAAGTTGACCGATGTTTACATTGCTGAGATTGTGAGGTTACATGGGATTCCGTCAAGTATAGTGTCGGATAGAGATCCAAAGTTCACTTCACATTTTTGGGAGACTTTGCATGAGGCGTTGGGGACGAAACTGAGGTTGAGTTCCGCCTATCATCCGCAGACAGATGGGCAGACCGAGAGAACAAATCAATCACTAGAGGATTTATTGAGAGCATGTGTGCTGGATGATCGTGGGAGTTGGGACGACGTGTTGCCGTTGATAGAGTTCACGTACAACAATAGTTACCATTCGACTATCGGAATGGCACCATATGAGGCTTTGTATGGGAGGAGATGTCAGACTCCTTTGTGTTGGTACCAAGATGGGGAAAGTATGATAGTAGGACCGGAAATGGTACAACAGACGACGGACAAGGTCCGAAAGATAAGGGCAATGATGAAGGTTGCTCAAGATCGACAGAAAAGTTATGCGGATAGGCGTCGGAGGCCTTTAGAGTTTGAGGAGGGAGACCATGTATTTCTCTGTGTTACCCCAACAACTGGTGTTGGAAGGGCTTTGAAAGCAAAGAAGTTGACTCCGAAGTTTATAGGGCCTTATCAGATTTTGGAACGGATTGGGAAGGTAGCATACCGGATCGCGTTGCCACCGGTACTATCTTTGATTCATGACGTGTTCCATGTGTCGCAATTGCGGAAGTATACACCGGATCCATCACATGTGATCACACCAGATGATATCCAGTTGAGGGATAACTTGTCATTTGAAGTTCCGCCGATCAAGATTGCGGATAAGAAGATGAAGCGTTTGAGAACGAAAGAGATACCTTTGGTGAAGGTGATATGGAACGAGGCTACAGGAGATACCACCTGGGAGCTCGAGAGTAAGATGAAAGAATTGTACCCCAGTTTGTTTGACGACGTCTAAGTTTCGAGGACGAAACTTCTTTTAGGGGGGTAGTATTGTAAGACCCAAGATTTCTTTGTATAGTTGGTTTAAGGAATATTAGGGTTCGATGTGTTCGTGTGACGAAACATCGTGTAATTATTAGCTTTGCTGTAATTGAGCCTGTTTAGTGCTCGTGCACTGTAATTGTACAGACTTTGGTTCTGTGATCCTGTTGCTTGAATAAGAAGTTACTTGTGGTTTCAGAATAATAAGTTGTGGATTATTCTTGTTTTTGGAAAAACGAGTAGGATTTTACCCGTCGTTGTAAAATCTTATTGAGTCTGTTTTGAGTGAGGTTTCGGATGGAAGTTTTATATATCTGCGCGAGTTAGGATATATTCTGAGATTAATTTTCTGATGTATGGAAGAAAATTACAGTCGCGGAAAAAGATTCGGCGATAAGTTTTGGAAATGTGAAACGATAGACGTTCTGTCTGTAGGTTTTCTGTTTTGGTGAGTTTCGTTCGTCGCGGCGCGCGAGAGCTGAACGTGTGAGTGTTTCTATGAGGTATTGAGTTTTATCTCAAGTGGATTTGGTTTGGTTTGATCCAATGGCTAGGGTTTTGTCTTGGCATTTTGTTTTTGATCCAATGGCCATGAGTGAGCAAGAGCTATGGCATAGTAAGGAGGTTTGGTCACTTGGTCACTTAGAAAAACATCACCAAATCATCTCATTCTTTCTCTCTTCCACGTGAAACTCCATTTCATTTTCCAACCTTCACTAAATTTTCCATTCTTCACCATTTCACTCCATTTCAAGCTTTGGAGCTTTGAGGAAAAGTGTAGAGAATCACTTTCTAAAGGTAACCCTCTCTTCTCATCTCTTAGGTTGGTAGACTTATAGAGTTTAAGAGTTTTTGGGTTTATGTTCTTATGAGGGTTTGGTGAGAATTGTTGTTCTCGCTAGTTCTTGTTTTATGAAAGTTGTTCATGAGAGTTTAGTAAGCATGCTAGGCTTTGTTGTTTTTGTTTTCCATGAGTTGGTGAAAAATCTCATGAGAAAAGTTAGGGTTTTGGTTTGGTTATGTATTGATCAATAACATGTGGTTAAGTTGTAAGGTTTTGAAAAGAAAAGTGGTCTTTGAACCTTTGGGCGAAAGGGAAATGCGTTGTATGGTTTTGTTTTAGAAAATCCGATGAAAAATATTTTGTGGTTTATGAAAATATTTTCTAAGAGTTTTTGGGTAGTATTTTGGGGTCAAAGTGGTTTAAAACTATTGTGACACGTGGTGTTACTTTTTACCTTGAAAACATGTTTGAAAATGATTACCGGACGGTTAAGGCCCGTAATAAAACTTGTGCTTGGATTTGGTTTTGATTTTGGAAATGAAAATCAAATAACTTGCACTCGAAGCAACCAACATGCTTTCGGAAATGTGTTGCTTGCTTATGGAAATGGTTTGCTTTTATGCCTTGAAAGGATGTAGGGAACTAATAGAATCAAACTAGGCTTGGGTGGAAAAAGGTGGTGTGAGTTGCTGTCTTTTGCTGTCATGACAGTTGAAACTCGCTGAGCGAGTGGTTACTCGCCAGGGCGAGTGTCACAGGTCCTGACAACTCGCCAGGGCGAGCTCCAGAGCGAGTAAGACCAGTACTCTCTGCCTTCACTCGCCACCAACTCGCCAGGGCGAGCTCTGGGAGTTGAGATTTTGGATTCTGATTTCTAAACTTGGTTTTTATCTTTCTAATCCCTTTTTATTAATTTATGGAAGTGGTTGGGATTGGAAACGAGTTTTTCGGGTACTCGGAAAGTACGTAGCTTATAACGCAAGAAAACGGCCATTTTGCATTTCAAATTATTTAAGACTTTTGGCAAATGTTTTGGGTCCTAAAAATAGTACATATAACTCATGAGTGTTGATCAATACGATAGTTTTTGGTATGGTATCCGAAAGAAGGATTTTACCTTAGAGAACCTTTGGGTTTTGGGGTTCTAGAGTCCAAATCATTAAGGATTGATTGGTTATGGTTTTGATTGAATACTTTGCTTGTTTTAGGAAGCAAGTAAGTGTTGTGCGATCGTGTGTTAGTTGAGTGCTTGACGAGGTAAGGGCTCCACTTTATTTCCGTCTTTTAAAACGGTTACGACATGCTTGTTTTTGCTGTTTATGCATTTGCTGTGTGCTTGGCATGTTTGTACTTATGTATTCTCGTTGATGAGAACGTGGTTATAAATACATGTGCAATTTACATATGATTGAGAAAATGTATGTATGATGTGATGCTTGTGCATAGGCTTTAGGCTATGTGAATGTTTGCATGAGCATATATGAATGCGTGCGTCAGATAGGACTGCGCGAGGATTTTGTCTTGTGTGACTATCCCGTATATGCCGAAGAGAATATATGCCATGCATTTCATAGTTGCGTGCCTAGGTGTATGTCTGTGTGACTTTGCCTACGTACCGGGCGTTTGACTGTGTGGCTTCGCCAAATCCCTCTGGATTTATATTGAGTTGGTGTTTGTCTGTGTGACTTCGCCTGGTGTTTGTCTGTGTGACTTCACCTGCCTTGTGTGGCATTTTTAGTGCGGGTACGTATATTTCTGTGTGGCTTTGCCTACCCCACGACTCTTCGAGGAGAGGTTAAATTCCGGAAAATCATGCATGTGGCAGCCAGTGATTGGTGTCACACTCATTGTAGAAGTCTGCATTAGGCTTGGTGTGCATTTATTTATATAAGCCCGTTGGTGGGAACTACTTTTGAGATTAATAGCTTTCTCTTGTGTTTGTGGAAATATTTGTCATGTGTACAATTTTTCGCACCGGATATATATATATATATATATACTTGTATTTTGTGGTGACCCTTTCTTTCATTTGCGGGCTCATCCCACCCAGATGATGGGTTAGGTCGTGGTGACGACGGTGGCTGTTCCAGACCCCAGTGAGCGGTTGGAGTTTTAGCTTAGAGTAGTTAGACTATGCGCCGGTGTGTTTTGTGCACCGTGCCTTTTGGTTCTAGGCATAGGTTTCTAACTCGTTGGTTGTAAGTTTTTGAATACTTAGACTTGGATTGTAATTATTCAGGAAATACACTTTGCTTGTCGGAGCACCTTTTGGTAATGAGTTCTTTTGTATATTTGAATGCCGGTTCATTTATAAAACTATTATGCGCACTTTGAGTGTTAGTTGAAAAAGAAAAAAAAAAAAATTAATGCCCTTTTTGCGTTTGAAAAACGGGGTGTTACATATAGTATATATTACATAACCTTAAACATAGCAAAACGCTAATTAACATAACATGGAAACTATATATAGATTACTACTACATAGGTAGAGTAGCGATAAGGCAAAAGGCTCAATTACGGATGCTTACAGGATTAGTAGCAGGAAATGGAGGAAAAGGAAATAAAGGGAGCCATGGTATTACAATTTTTGGAAATGGGATTGGAAATGGAAAGGGTGATAAAAATTGATTCTGATATACATTTTTCTTTTCCATGTCATTATTGTTGCTGAGATCAACATGATTTTCTATCTTTTCACCACCAACATCAACTTCTTTCTCTTCTAGTGGAATATTATTAAATTGTCTAGCACCATTTATGGTAACAAGGATATTCATCAGCGTAAGCAAACAAAACAAAAAGATTAATGGATTCAAAGTCATTGCATAAGATCTTTTAGAAACCATAGTGATATTGGAGATTGTAGAGAAGCTCTTGGATGTTTAATAGTTTGTGAGAATGTTGAATATATATATATATATATATATATATAGAGAGAGAGAGAGAGAGATAGATAGAGAGGGGGGAAGAAGAGTGGTCTATTAAGAAAAATGAGAGATATCAAAGCTAGTTTGTATGAATCGATCTGTCTAATCCACTAAAATATAGTATTTGAGTTTAATAATTTGAGTCCAATTTTTTTAGGACTTTTTAACTACATCCGACAAAATCTAGTAAAAACGAACTAGATTGTCTAAATCAAGAGTAGCTAGTAATCCGCTAGAAATAAAAAAATTGCGAGAAAAAAACTAAAATTTACCATAGGTTTACATAACAAGATGATTAAAGGTTTAAATTCTAATACCACGTGATTTATTTTTACTTATGCATAATTATATATTTTGCCGAGCATATTATATTATTTATTTACTATGTATCACAATGACACGATGTTTGAATTCAAACCTAATTTACAACTATTTTGATGGAGAAATAGATTACATTTGATTGTATTTTGATATTGAAACGAAAAAAAAAATAATATGTTGGAATATACTATAAATGAGAAGTATATAATTTTGAATAAGGCAGACAAATTATCTTATTTATTAACAATTTGAGTATAATTTGTTAAATACTATCATATAAAAATTGGTCAGAAAAAAATCACATCATAGAAAAAAAATTCGAGTATAATTTGAGAATAAATAGCGGTCGCTCTATATTGGAATTATAAAAAAACATTTTTTTAATCTAGACTCTAGTAATATATATATATATATATATATATATATATATATATATGTATATATTGGTTAAACTCACACTATGTATATGTAGAAGAAGGTATAAGAATCTTGTCAAAACATTGTTTTAGTATCCGGTGATCTAGAGTTTGGCTGTGAGATAAGTAAAGTCTAGCTAAAATTTATTTCCAACAAAAATCGAACTCAAGTTCTCCTGAACAATTTTTTGTCCTAAGGAAAATTCATTCATCACTTGATCCCAGTGGCTTAATTTATCTAAACATTTAATCATAGATAAATAGAAATTTTGATAAGATTGCATGCATACGATGATGACACTACCGAATACACATTAATTGACATGAGATGGTTGAAAATAGTGTCACTACCAAATATATATATATAAAAGACATCTAGAAATAAATATAAATCAAAAGCAAAACCTACCATATTTAATAACATCTATAATATTTATAGGGTGAAAAGAAATTAAAGGTACATATAATATACTTGCAAATTTTATTTAATTAGCATCATCACTTTATTAGATCATCAACCACACAACCTTATACATATAGTATATATTACATAACCTTAAACATAGCAAAACGCTAATTAACATAACATGGAAACTATATATAGATTACTACTACATAGGTAGAGTAGCGATAAGGCGAAAGGCTCAATTACGGATGGTTACAGGATTAGTAGCAGGAAATGGAGGAAAAGGAAATAAAGGGAGCCATGGTATTACAATTTTTGGAAATGAGATTGGAAATGGAAAGGGTGATAAAAATTGATTCTGATATACATTTTTCTTTTCCATGTCATTATTGTTGCTGAGATCAACATGATTTTCTATCTTTTCACCACCAACATCAACTTCTTTCTCTTCTAGTGGAATATTATTAAATTTTCTAGCACCATTTATGGTAACAAGGATATTCATCAGCGTAAGCAAACAAAACAAAAAGATTAATGGATTCAAAGTCATTGCATAAGATCTTTTAGAAACCATAGTGATATTGGAGATTGTAGAGAAGCTCTTGGATGTTTAATAGTTTGTGAGAATGTTGAATATATATATATATATATATATATATATATATAGAGAGAGAGAGAGAGAGAGAGAGAGAGATAGAGAGGGAGGAAGAAGAATGGTCTATTAAGAAAAATGAGAGATATCAAAGCTAGTTTGTATGAATTGACCTGTCTAATCCACTAAAATATAGTATTTGAGTTTAATAATTTGAGTCCAATTTTTTAGGACTTTTTAACTCCATCCGACAAAATCTAGTAAAAACGAACTAGATTGTCTAAATCAAGAGTAGCTAGTAATCCGCTAGAAATAAAAAAATTGCGAGAAAAAACTAAAATTTACCTTAGGTTTACATAACAAGATGATTAAAGGTTTAAATTCTAATACCACGTGACTTATTTTTACTTATGCATAATTATATATTTTGCCGAGCATATTATATTATTTATTTACTATGTATCACGATGACACGATGTTTGAATTCAAACCTAATTTACAACTATTTTGATGGAGAAATAGATTACATTTGATTGTATTTCGATATTTAAACGAAAAACAAAATAATATGTTGGAATATACTATAAATGAGAAGTATATAATTTTGAATAAGACAGACAAATTATCTTATTTATTAACAATTTGAGTATAATTTGTTAAATACTATCATATAAAAATTGGTCAAAAAAAAATCACATCATAGAAAAAAAATTCGAGTATAATTTGGTAGTAAATACCGGTCGCTCTATATTGGAATTATATAAAAACATTTTTTTAATCTAGACTCTAGTAATATATATATATATATATATATATATATATATATATATATATATATATATATATATATATATATATCACACTATGTATATGTAGAAGAAGGTATAAGAATCTTGTCAAAATATTGTTTTAGTATCCGGTGATCTAGAGTTTGGCTGTGAGATAAGTAAAGTCTAGCTAAAAATTATTTCCAACAAAAATCGAACTCAAGTTCTCCTGAACAATTTTTTATCCTGAGGAAAATTCCTTCATCACTTGATCCTAGTGGCTTAATTTATCTTAACATTTAATCATAGATAAATAGAAATTTTGATAAGATTGCATGCATACGATGATGACACTACCAAATACACATTAATTGATTTGAGATGGTTGAAAATAGTGTCACCGCTTCATTATATCATAGCATGCATATATTGTTGTTGGAAAAGAGGAGTAATTTCATAATTGTGAAATTAACAGTTCTTTTCACAAAATGTGTCTTTTTTTTTTTTAAAGAGAACAAAAAGTGGTGTTATATTGTTATGGTTTAAATGTAGTTTTATCCCTCTAAGTTTTGTAATTATTTAGTTTTGGTCCTTCAATTCTCAATTATTTGATTTTAATCCTCTAAGTTTATAATTGCTAAACTTTAGCGCCCGAAATCTCAAATGCTCGATTTTTTAATGTATCCAAATTGTAAATATTAAGTTTATTGAAATAAATTATGATATTGATTAATGACAAGTACAAGGTAAAAAAAAGTCATTAGGTGTTGTTCTTGAAATCATCCAAATTGTAAATATTAAGTTTAATGAAACAAATTATGATATTGAAATAAATTGTTCTAGAATACCAAATATGACTAGTAATTAAAGCTTTTTAATATTTATAAAATTAGCAACTTTGTTTTTTCGTAGATTGCAAATATACTTTCAACCATAGATAAATTAATATATATATATATATATATATATATATATATATATATATATATATATATATATATATAAGACATCTAGAAATAAATATAAATCAAAAGCAAAACCTACCATATTTAATAACATCTATAATATTTATAGGGTGAAAAGAAATTAATGGTACATATAATATACTTGCAAATTTTATTTAATTAGCATCATCACTTTATTAGATCATCAACCACACAACCTTATACATATAGTATATATTACATAACCTTAAACATAGCAAAACGCTAATTAACATAACATGGAAACTATATATAGATTACTACTACATAGGTAGAGTAGCAATAAGGCGAAAGGCTCAATTACAGATGCTTACAGGATTAGTTGCAGGAAATGGAGGAAAAGGAAATAAAGGGAGCCATGGTATTACAATTTTTGGAAATGGGATTGGAAATGGAAAGGGTGATAAAAATTGATTCTGATGTACATTTTTCTTTTCCATGTCATTATTGTTGCTGAGATCAACATGATTTTCTATCTTTTCACCACCAACATCAACTTCTTTCTCTTCTAGTGGAATATTATTAAATTGTCTAGCACCATTTATGGCAACAAGGATATTCTTCAGCGTAAGCAAACAAAACAAAAAGATTAATGGATTCAAAGTCATTGCATAAGATCTTTTAGAAACCATAGTGATATTGGAGATTGTAGAGAAGCTCTTGGATGTTTAATAGTTTGTGAGAATGTTGAATATATATATATATATATATATATATATATATGGGGAGGGATCAAATTAACGGTTTTGTAATATCCCACATTCTAAATTTCCTAATTAATTTTAAATTAGAGCTTTGCCTAATTTTTCATAAATTAATTAGTGGTGTTAATTAATTAAAATAATAATATTGAGTGTGTTAAGTGTGAATTAGTAAGTCAATTGGGAACTAAACTACACAATTAGCACCTAGAACTTACTCTTATGATTAATTGATGAAAGAAAATTCAAAACTCCCTCCACTACTCCCTCCCCCTCACGTGTCTCTCTCACCCACCCTCATAAACCAACACCTCATCTGTAACAGCCCGGCGACCAGCCACACAGATGCTGAAGCCCCGCTGCTCGTTACCAGCTTAATCACTACCCCCCTTGTAGTGTTTTTGCCTCCGTAGTGATTCGAACCATGCACCCTGGGGATAAATACATGTTCAATGCAATCACTACTACCAATTGAGCTACTAATTGGTAGTAGTGATTGCATTGAACATGTATTTATCCCCAGGGTGCATGGTTCGAATCACTACGGAGGCAAAAACACTACAAGGGGGGTAGTGATTAAGCTGGTAACGAACAGCGGGGCTTCAGCATCTGTGTGGCAGGTCGCCGGGCTGTTACATTAAAAGGCAATGTAACAGCCCGGCGACCAGCCACACAGATGCTGAAGCCCCGCTGCTCGTTACCAGCTTAATCACTACCCCCCTTGTAGTGTTTTTGCCTCCGTAGTGATTCGAACCATGCCCCCTGGGGATAAATACATGTTCAATGCAATCACTACTACCAATTGAGCTAGTAGCCCAATTGGTAGTAGTGATTGCATTGAACATGTATTTATCCCCAGGGTGCATGGTTCGAATCACTACGGAGGCAAAAACACTACAAGGGGGGTAGTGATTAAGCTGGTAACGAGCAGCGGGGCTTCAGCATCTGTGTGGCTGGTCGCCGGGCTGTTACATCATCACATTAGGAATGAGTCACTAACCCACTCAAGCAAATCATGTAAGCCCTCACTCCACTTCTAATCAGAAAATCTGAAGTTACTAACCCTCCACTCTTCTCTCCCACGCATGCAAACAAACAACATAAGTGCCAACACTTCATGTTATCATTTTCACATGAGTTTGTCATCTTCCCTCACATGCAATCACCCACCCCTTAGCTCCAAACTCCTCAATCAGTATACATGAAATCAATTCAGACCCTCATGAGTGTCAATTCTGCAAACTTGATAAACCAACTTCCCAAGCTTCACATGTCACAAAACAACAACCCATATTTACATGACCAATGATATTACATGCAAAGAAACCAAGAGACAAACTCAGTACTGTTACAACTCACCTCTTAACCACAATAAATAACCCACCATACCAGCTGAATCACTCATCCAAACATCATTCAAATCTTAGAACAAAAATAAGGGTTCAAGAGTTCAAAGTTCCAAATTCTGGTCTGGGGTTCGTGGGGCACTATAGGAGGTTTCAGTAGCTGCATTAGGAGCTCAGAAGCAAGGTTAAAGCTTCAATCCAGGTGGGTTCTTAGGCTAGGTAGTTTAGATTCCCCAATTTCATAAATTTTGCATGTTAACTTAAGTTTTAAGAAAATGTTGTGTGAGAGGAATTAACTCCCAAATTCCTCTCCATTCTATCCTATATTATGTATATTGTGTAATGGCATGACTTAGAATGAGGATTGTAGGTGTTAAACATGTAAAAATATGAATTTTCTTGAAACAGGGCAGGTTCTGGGTGAACTCGCCACAGCGTGTTCAGGGCGAGCATCCATGGCGAGCTGGGTTTTTCAGGCTGATGAACCTCGCTCTGGCGAGTAACAACTCGCCGGGCGATTGGATTTGGGCCAGGACCTATAATCCTGCCATGGCAAGATTCCACACGCTGCAGCGAGCTCATACAGGACATGACCTGTAACAACACGCCCTGGCGAGTGACAACTCGCCGAGCGAGTTTGACAGGAAACAGAATTTTATTTTCAAAACGTTTAAAGAACTATGACACTCGTTTTATATCCTCATCTGAGTTAGGTACACTTGCAGTAACACAAATATATAATGTTATACAGTATGTTAATCACAGATAACCATAGGGCACAACTTAGGAAAATTAGAAATGCATGTTCCCCGGGACTTTGATAAATTATGGTAGAACTCAACTAAACTAGTATCAGTCAGTTTGCTGCGATTTATGCCGCTTTATGGATTCCCAATGGGATAATCCATTAGGTTATGATTATGTGAGCTTTATGCCGTGACCGAATCGGTTGTCGGATATGGCAGGCCTCTGAGACATGCTCACCTCAGAGTGTCCTTGTGTTTAAAAAGAATAAGATTAATTTTGTGATACACCTTTACTTATGTTTATGTATTATGTTATGTTATGAATATATGTTATGACTGATTAGGATTCCCCCGGTGTAGTCACCTTAGGAGGGTAGTAGGACTCACTGAGGCTTAGTAGTCTCACCCCACTCCAAACAATTTTTTTCAGATAAACAGGTTGGCTAAGGTATGCTCGTTGGTGTGCTAGTAGCTGTGCTTGGAGGATTTGCATTTTGTTCTTGTTTTCCTTATTCCGTATCTTGTTGTATTTCAATAATCTGTTGTGTACCGTTGAACTTATGTTTTTGCTTCCGTTGTATCTTAATCTGTGTTGTACTTAGCACCTGCGTGTGCTTAAATCTCAATGTAATAATAATGTACTCAGTTATCGGTTATGATATTTCACTGATATTCTAGATATTTCATGTGGGGTGTTATAATTGGTATCAGAGCAGGTCGATTCAGATCGTGCCAGAGTTCATTAGTATTACAAATCCGAATCCCGGTTCTTGTCCGAATTTCTAACATCTGTTCTAGATGTCATGTCACTTTGAGCCTAGCTAACTTGACTTGATATTGGCAGTTAGAGCACTATGTCAGGAGCAAGACGATGACCCGGAAGACCTAGTAGGAACGTTGCTGATGATGATGAACCTGAAATGTACGGAGATGCTAATGCAAACATGTGGGCTGAGATGATGTACCAGCAACAGCAGTTTCAAGCCCAACAGGCCCAACAGCATCAAGAATTCATGACTATGTTTCAGCAACAAATGAACAACCCTCCACCTCAGCAGCAAGGATCAAGCGCTGCCTTCCGTGAATTCTGCCGAATGAGTCCGCCAGAGTTTTATGGGGAGTACAATCCAGCGAAAGCTAGGGAATGGATTCAACGAATGAGTGGAATCCTTGAATCCATGGATTGCACAGAAGCTGACAAAGTAACATTCGTCTCCCGCTTCTTTAGGGGCGACACGTGTAACTGGTGGGATGGAACCAAGTCGTATATGGAGGCCAGTCAGATGGAGATGAATTGGGAAAATTTCCGACGCCTTTTCGTTGGACATTATATCCCAGAGAGTTACCAATTCCAGATGGAACGTGAGTTGACTGAACTGAAGCAGGGAAACATGTCAGTGGCAGAGTATACTATGAAGTTCAATGAGCTGGTCCGTTATGTGATGGACGGAAATGATGCTCCCAGTGAATCATGGAAAATGAAAAAGTACCGGTTCGGGCTGAGAGCTGACATAGCGCACGATGTCTCGATGCAACATATTACCACCTTCGGTGATTTGGGGCAAAAGAGCTATCATGCTGAAGCTGACCTGGGTAACATACACAATGAGCGTAGTGAAGCTTTTCAGAAGAAGAAGGATTCTGGAAAATTCAATCTGCAAGTGCGAACTAAGGGTACTACCAGTAAGGGAAAGCAGAGCTACTCTCAACGTTCGCCAAGGAATTGTGCAGAGTGTGGTTTCCCTCACAGTGGAGAATGCATGAAGGGGAAAAACATGTGTTACTATTGTAAGCAGCCAGGCCACTACAAGCATGAATGTCCTAAGCTGAAGAGACAGGGAGATTCCAGCGGTGCCTCAAAAAGCAAAGGTCGGGTATACTCACTTGACGGTGAGAATGTCAAATCTAATAATGCTTTAATTATGGATGTGTGCAAGTTAGGCCAGTCTGAAGTTTTAGTCTTGTTTGATTGTGGAGCCACTAATTCCTTTATAGCCGTTGACTGTGTTCAGCGACTGCAATTACCCTCTGTGCCTTTAATTCCCCCTATGACTGTGGCTGTTGCCACAGGAGGCAAGGTCACTTCTAAGCGCGTTTGTCAGAATTGTTCAATGCTTGTGGGCAGTAAGGTCTATCATATAGATTTGATATGTCTACCTCTGAAGAATATAGATGTGGTCCTAGGCATGGATTGGCTTTCCGCCAATACTGTGTACATTGGATGTGCTGAAAAGAATCTCTTCATTCCAACTGAAACTTCAGCAGAAAGTAGAGCTATTTCCGCTTTACTCCAGAACACTCATCAGATGATCCAGTACTTAGGTGCCAGTACTAAGTGTTTCAGTGTCTTATTTACCATCGATCCGGAACCCAGTTTGAGCCCTAGTGATATTCCAGTTGTTAGTGAGTTCTTAGATGTTTTCCCAGATGATATTATGAGTTTACCTCCTGAAAGGGAAGTTGAGTTTTCTATCGACCTTATTCCTGGATCCCAGCCTATCTCAGTTGCCCCATATAGGATGTCCCCCTTAGAGCTTCATGAACTGAAATCTCAATTAGAAGAGTTACTTCAGAAACACTTTATCCGACCCAGTGTCTCACCTTGGGGAGCACCGGTGTTACTCGTGAAGAAGAAAGATGGTACGATGCGTCTGTGCATTAATTATCGTCAACTCAACAAGGTCACAATTAAGAACAAGTATCCCTTACCAAGGATTGATGGCCTTCTGGATCAACTCAGAGGTGCTACTGTCTTTTCCAAAATTGATCTTCGTTCTGGATATCATCAGATCCGTATCAAGTCCTCAGATGTTTCCAAGACAGCATTCAGGACTCGCTATGGACATTATGAATTCTTGGTCATGCCTTTCGGTTTGACAAATGCTCCAGCCATCTTTATGGACTACATGAATCGGATATTCCAGCCGTACCTTGACCAGTTTGTTGTCATTTTCATTGATGACATTTTGATCTATTCTAAGGATTCACAGGAGCATGCGGAGCACCTGAGAATCGTGTTGAGCATCCTTAGAGAGAAGCGACTGTATGCCAAGTTCAGCAAGTGTGAATTTTGGCTATCTGAAGTTAAGTTTTTGGGTCATGTCATATCGCAAGGCGTGTGTCTGTTGATCCATCCAAGGTAGAAGCAGTGCTGAATTGGGAAAGAACCAGAAGTGTTACCGAAGTCAGGAGTTTCCTCGGTTTGGCAGGCTATTACCGGAGATTCATCTTAGGATTTTCGGAGATTGCCTTACCGTTGACCCGTCTAACCAGGAAAGATGCAACCTTTGACTGGGATGCCGCTTGTGAATGGAGTTTCAGAACCTTAAAAGAAAAACTAACCACAGCACCAGTGTTAGTAATTCCTGACCCAACCCGCAAGTATGTGGTATACTGTGATGCGTCCAACAAGGGACTTGGATGTGTACTGATGCAAGATGGTGCAGTCGTAGCATATGCATCCAGACAGCTAAAACCTCATGAGCAGAATTATCCTACCCATGATTTGGAGTTAGCAGCCATTATCTTTGCCCTCAAAATCTGGAGACATCATCTGTATGGAGTGCAGTTTGATCTGTTCAGCGATCACAAGAGCTTGAAGTACTTGTTCGATCAGAAGGAGTTGAACATGAGACAAAGGCGATGGATGGAATACCTTAAGGACTTTGACTTCAATCACAACTATCATCCTGGAAAGGCAAACATCGTAGCAGATGCCTTGAGTAGAAAGACCCTGTATGCGTCAGAGTTGCTGATGCATCAGTGTGGCTTGTATGAGAAGTTCAGAGACCTTAACTTGAATGTTGTGTATCGGAAGAGCGGAATCCGAGTTAACCGGATCGAGATATCCTGTGAATTGCGCCCAAGGATTGTGTAGGCTCAGCAGGTTGATTCTAGAAGAGGCTCACAAGAGTGGATTTTCAATTCACCCTGGATCCACCAAAATGTACCATGACTTGAAGGCAAACTATTGGTGGCCTAACATGAAGGCAGAGATTGCTGAATTCGTGTCCAGGTGTATTGTTTGTCAACAAGTGAAAATTGAACATCAGAAACCTGGAGGACCGTTGCAACCATTGGATATTCCCGAGTGGAAATGGGAACATATCACTATAGATTTTTTAGGAGGACTACCACGTAACCAGAGAGGTCAAGATTCAATCTGGGTAATCGTGGACAGGTTGACGAAGTCAGCTCATTTCATTCCAGTGAAATCCACCTACAAGGCCCCTCAATATGCAGCCATATTCATGGAGCAGATTGTACGGTTGCATGGTGTACCTTTGAGTATCGTGTCGGATAGAGACCCGATTTTCACTTCAAGGTTTTGGAAAGCATTTCAGAATGCGATGGGAACCCGATTGAAGATGAGTACGTCGCATCACCCTCAGACTGATGGTCAGTCAGAAAGGACTATTCAGACCCTTGAGGATATACTTCGAGCTTGTGTATTAGAAGATGGTGGTTCGTGGAGTAATCACCTACACCTAATAGAGTTTGCCTACAATAACAGTTACCATGCCAGTATCGGTATGGCACCTTATGAAGCTCTGTATGGCAGGAAGTGTAGAACTCCGTTGTGTTGGACGGAAGTTGGTGATCGTGGATTCTTGGGACCAGATATTATCCAAGAGACCACGTTAAAGATCAAGTCTATTCGGGATAAGCTGAAAGTTGCTCAGAGTCGGCAAAAGAGTTATGCCGACAAAAGAAAGAGATTTTTGGAATTTCAGGAAGGTGATCATGTGTTCTTGAGAGTTACTCCTAAGTTGGGTTTACGAGGTGTATTCAAAACTAAGAAGCTCTGTCCAAGACTTATTGGACCTTATCAGATTCTTCGACGCGTCGGTTCTGTAGCCTATCAGTTAGCTCTTCCTCCATCTATGTCAGGGTTACACGACGTGTTTCATGTGTCTCAGCTACGGAAGTATATTCCTGATCCTTATCAGCCAGTGGAACTTGAACAAATTGATCTCCGACCAGATTTAACCTATCAGCCGGACCCTGTTCGGATTGTTGAACGTGATGCTAAAATACTTTGGAACAAGACGATTCCCATTGTCAAGGTCGAATGGGCTCAGTCTCCTGGCGGTGAATTCACTTGGGAACTGGAGTCAGACATGCGGAAGTGTTACCCGTACTTGTTTTCGAGGTAAATTTCTTAATTTCGAGGACGAAATTTCTTTAAGGGGGGTAGGTTGTAATATCCCACATTCTAAATTTCCTAATTAATTTTAAATTAGAGCTTTGCCTAATTTTTCATAAATTAATTAGTGGTGTTAATTAATTAAAATCATAATATTGAGTGTGTTAAGTGTGAATTAGTAAGTCAATTGGGAACTAAACTACACAATTAGCACCTAGAACTTACTCTTATGATTAATTGATGAAAGAAAATTCAAAACTCCCTCCACTACTCCCTCCCCCTCACGTGTCTCTCTCACCCACCCTCACAAACCAACACCTCATCACATTAGGAATGAGTCACTAACCCACTCAAGCAAATCATGTAAGCCCTCACTCCACTTCTAATCAGAAAATCTGAAGTTACTAACCCTCCACTCTTCTCTCCCACGCATGCAAACAAACAACATAAGTGCCAACACTTCATGTTATCATTTTCACATGAGTTTGTCATCTTCCCTCACATGCAATCACCCACCCCTTAGCTCCAAACTCCTCAATCAGTATACATGAAATCAATTCAGACCCTCATGAGTGTCAATTCTGCAAACTTGATAAACCAACTTCCCAAGCTTCACATGTCACAAAACAGCAACCCATATTTACATGACCAATGATATTACATGCAAAGAAACCAAGAGACAAACTCAGTACTGTTACAACTCACCTCTTAACCACTATAAATAACCCACCATACCAGCTGAATCACTCATCCAAACATCATTCAAATCTTAGAACAAAAATAAGGGTTCAAGAGTTCAAAGTTCCAAATTCTAGTCTGGGGTTCGTGGGGCACTATAGGAGGTTTCAGTAGCTGCATTAGGAGCTCAGAAGCAAGGTTAAAGCTTTAATCCAGGTGGGTTCTTAGGCTAGGTAGTTTAGATTCCCCAATTTCATAAATTTTGCATGTTAACTTAAGTTTTAAGAAAATGTTGTGTGAGAGGAATTAACTCCCAAATTACTCTCCATTCTGTCCTATATTATGTATATTGTGTAATGGCATGACTTAGAATGAGGATTGTAGGTGTTAAACATGTAAAAATATGAATTTTCGTGAAACAGGGCAGGTTCTGGGTGAACTCGCCACAGCGTGTTCAGGGCGAGCATCCATGGCGAGCTGGGTTCTTCAGGCTGATGAACCTCGCTCTGGCGAGTAACAACTCGCCGGGCGAGTGGATTTGGGCCAGGACCTATAATCCTGCCATGGCGAGCTTCCACACGCTGCAGCGAGCTCATACAGGACATGACCTGTAACAACACGCCCTGGCGAGTGACAACTCGCCGAGCGAGTTTGACAGGAAACAGAATTTTATTTTCAAAACGTTTAAAGAACTATGACACTCGTTTTATATCCTCATCTGAGTTAGGTACACTTGCAGTAACACAAATATATAATGTTATACAGTATGTTAATCACAGATAACTATAGGGCACAACTTAGGAAAATTAGAAATGCATGTTCCCCTGGACTTTGATAAATTATGGTAGAACTCAACTAAACTAGTATCAGTCAGTTTGCTGCGATTTATGTCGCTTTATGGACTCCCAATGGGATAATCCATTAGGTTATGATTATGTGAGCTTTATGCCGTGACCGAATCGGTTGTCGGATATGGCAGGCCTCTGAGACATGCTCACCTCAGAGTGTCCTTATGTTTAAAAAGAATAAGATTAATTTTGTGATACACCTTTACTTATGCTTATGTATTATGTTATGTTATGAATATATGTTATGACTGATTAGGATTCCCCCGGTGTAGTCACCTTAGGAGGGTAGTAGGACTCACTGAGGCTTAGTAGTCTCACCCCACTCCAAACAATTTTTTTCAGATAAACAGGTTGGCTAAGGTATGCTCGTTGGTGTGCTAGTAGCTGTGCTTGGAGGATTTGCATTTTGTTCTTGTTTTCCTTATTCCGTATCTTGTTGTATTTCAATAATCTGTTGTGTACCGTTGAACTTATGTTTTTGCTTCCGTTGTATCTTAATCTGTGGTGTACTTAGCACCTGCGTGTGCTTAAATCTCAATGTAATAATAATGTACTCAGTTAACGGTTATGATATTTCACTGATATTCTAGATATTTCATGTGGGGTGTTATAGGTTTATGCGTTTTTATTGAATACCGTTAATCTTGTCGAGTCTCAATAACATATCAAATTATTTAGATTTTTATAAAATTTAACATGAATGATCTACATGATATAAACTTTCAATCCAACGGTGGATTTTGTAAAATTTGTATTCGTTAATGTGTTATTAAGCGGTGTAACATTACTCAAATGTTACACCGGTGTAATTTGATCCCTCCCCTATATATGAGATAAAGAGGGTGAGAGATAGAGAGGGGGGAAGAAGACTGGTCTATTAAGAAAAATGAGATATATCAAAGCTAGTCTGTATGAATTGACCTATCTA
Source organism: Trifolium repens (assembly GCA_030408175.1). Classification (NCBI taxonomy): domain Eukaryota; kingdom Viridiplantae; phylum Streptophyta; class Magnoliopsida; order Fabales; family Fabaceae; genus Trifolium; species Trifolium repens. Next base: position 32,958,677 of record CP125838.1, on the reverse strand, counting down.
ATCCACTAAAATATAGTATTTGAGTTTAATAATTTGAGTCCAATTTTTTTAAGACTTTTTAACTCCATCCGACAAAATCTAGTAAAAACGAACTAGATTGTCTAGATCAAGAGTAGCTTGTAATCCGCTAGAAATAAAAAAATTGCGAGAAAAAACTAAAATTTACCTTAGGTTTACATAACAAGATGATTAAAGGTTTAAATTCGAATACCACGTGATTTATTTTTACTTATGCATAATTATATATTTTGTCGAGCATAGTATATTATTTATTTACAATGTATCACGATGACACGATGTTTGAATTCAAACTTAATTTACAACTATTTTGATGGAGAAATAGATTACATTTGATTGTATTTCGATATTGAAACGAAAAACAAAATAATATGTTGGAATATACTATAAATGAGAAGTATATAATTTTGAATAAGACTGACAAAATTAGCTTAATTAATTACACCTTGAGAACTAAGTGGATTATGTGCAAAATTAGGAGTTCTAATTGAACCTATTATTCATACTATTACACCATGACTCATAAGTGAATTAATTAACACAAGAAAATTCAAACTCCCTCCTCCAATTCTTCCTCTCTCTCACGTGCTCCTCTCCCTCTCTTGCCATGAGTCATTGTTCCACTCACTCTTCCTATCCAACACCTCATCTACATTGCATGTGGATACTAAGTAAGCCTTGTGACTTGTTCCTTACCATCATAATTCAGCAATTAGAAACTGAAAACTCACAAGCTCCTCTCTTCTCTCTCCCACGCCAACTCCCTCAACAACAACATAAGGCCAAAATTCCCAATTTTACTTAACACTAGAAATTGTCACTATCCTACCATCACACCCTACCTTCAGAGATTGTATCACATGCATATGAAACAAAAACTTGGAAACATCAGAACCATCACACCATTATCTTCCCAAAGAACTCACAAGATGCAAAACAACAACAATCTCATTCTCACCATTTTCCTACCCAATGAAATTGCATGCAAGAAAACTCTGATATCTAAACCCTACTGTTTATACCTTTGAAAACTCCCTATAAATACTCCCTATCTTCAGCCAAATCATTCATCAAACACCATTCAAATTCGTAGAGCAAAATTAAGGGGTTTCAAGTGTCAAATTCTGGTCCTGTGTTCGTGGGTCTTGTTAGGAGGTTGCAGTAGCTGCTTTAGGAGCCCAGAATCAAGGTTAAAGCTTCAATTCAGGTGGGTTCTTAGGTTAGTTAGTTAGTTTCCCCAAAAATCATAAATTTTGCATGTTAACTTAAGAATTAGGGAAATGTTGTGTGAGAGGAATTAACTCCCAAATTCCTCTCCATTCTATCTTATATTATACATATTGAAAAACTGGCCCACCAGTACACGATGTTACAACACCGTTAACCACTTAAATGAACAAATAATGAAAACAGTAAATAGTGCAGAAATTAACAAACACACAGTGATTTGTTAACCCAGTTCGGAGCAAACTGCAACCTACATCTGGGGGATACCAATCCAGGAGGAATTCCACTAATAGTCCTAGTTCAAAGTCTTACAGCAAACTCCTCGTTTACAACTTATCACCTAGCAACTATCCTTATGTCCTTCTACCTAGGAACTCCAAGGTATGAGTTCCCAACTCACTCCTTAAGCTCAATAGTACAGACAACACTATTGTTAATTCAACCACTATGATGGAGACACTCTCCTAGACACTAGATTACTCTTACCTAAAGGCTTCGAGCAATACACAATCACTAAGATCCAAACTCCTTGCTTAAAAGCTTTGGAGAGGACACACACACAATAACTATCTCTTTGCTTAAAAGCTTCAGAGACAATTACAGTTTACAACTCAATTAACACACAGTCCTAAGCTTGCATCAAAGAGATACAAGAAAGGCTCACAAAACACAAGCACACACACGAATCCTAATATGGCTAGACTCAACAATAACGCTTGAACAACTGCCTAAATTAGGTTTTGATCCTTCAATATATAGCTGGTTAAATTTGGGCTTCAGTAGTTTGTCCCATGAGAAAGATCCAGCTCACATAATAAAATAAAACCATATCTTAACAAGATACGTTTAGAAAATATAATTCTTCAATATTAATTCCCAAAACAATCTCTGAGTGAAAGATATGTTTAGGAAATAAAACTTCCTTGATGCACAAGCCAAGAACTGATATATAAGAGAAAAAGATCTTCTCTAAAAATAAAACGTGCGTGCATTAAATGCTGCCGCCAGCTGGCGCTCACGTCAGGTCATGATGTTGTAACATTACATACCACATCCTGCCTAAGCATAGTTTTACCAAAATGCAGCCAACATCAAATAGTCAACAAACTCCCCCTTTGGCAAATTTTTGGCTAAAACAACTTGGGATCACACAGACAAGCTACAAAGATACATACATCACTAACACTTCTTCACATCAACATAAACACACAAAAGAAGAGAAGCGTAGCACATCTTCAAAAATAATTTCCAACCATACTCCTTCATGGAAAACATTAGATCAGAATTCAGTCGTATCTTTAGAGCACATCAGAGGCATACAACAGCAGAAGCACAGAAAACTACATCGCCTTAAGTGATCACAAACATAAGCATGGATGACACAAACCAAATGTTTCAACATCACATACAACATCTCCCCCTGCATCACATACATAGTACTCCCCCTGAAATGATGCTTGGTAGACTAACACATAGGATCATGCATATCATTTAGGCACTAACACATAGGCATATCATAGCAGAGCATTTCAGCACAGAACATCTTACCAAAAAAAATTATACTACCACTACCAGAGTACCATGCATCTACCAGCTACCACATACAAACAACTACTACCAGAGAACATGTGAACTACTACCAGAGAACATGTGGAAACAAATGTTGTAACATCTACTCCCCCTTTTTACCACAAATTTGACAAAGATGCTTTTGGGAGCCAAAATAGAGTAGTAGCAGCACAGATCACAAAGTACTAAGTACTATTACATCCAAATGCACTAGGGAGTGCTTAAAATATCCAGGGCATAGCCCAACAGAAGAACATAAGTACCAGAATTACAGCCAGAAACATAAACATCTAAAAAAAAACACATCAAAAGTGGAATATAACCACTAAAAATCAGCACTAGCATCTGAGAGCTCCAGCTCCTCAGTGCCTCCACCATCACTTTGACCACCTCCTTCTTGTCCAACCTGCACATTTTCACCCTCTTCAGCAGCTTCTTCTCGCCTAAGAGCCATAATCACTTGCTCAAGGCTCTTTTTCTTCTCATCTAGAGCTTTGCAAGCTGCTTCCAAAGAAGCTATCATCTCCTCCCTGCTCATAGAACCAGAACCAGTAGGAGCAGCAACAGAAGGACCTGTAATCTCAATATATGCAGCATGTGTTCCTTCAAACAATCTAGGGTGAAAGTCAAGAGGAGATTCCCTCTTACTCACCTCATCATCAGCAGTTAAGATACTAGGGTGTTGTGCCAGAATAATTCTACATATCAAGGATGGAAAAGCTATAGGCATTCTAATGGCCCAAGACTTAGCATGTTGCACAGTTTCATCAAAAATATGAGCTCCATAGTTGAACTCAGTACCAGTACCAACAGAATAAATGAACCTAGCTAAACCTGTAGCTATATCTGAGGTGTGGGTAGTAGGAACCCAATTTGCAGTACCAATCCTATTAAGAATGGCATATTTCACTGAAAGCATGACAGAAGGGACTTTACCTTTTGAGGGCCAAATTTTGACCTGATTGGCTGTTATGGTCTTGCAGACTTGGTTATTTGTAACCTCCATCTCAGCATATCCATCCTCCTTATTCACCAAGTACTTATTGATTATAGCAGGAGAAAACATAACACATTTACCTCTTACATATACCTTGTGGTGTTCTTTGCTTAGAGGGTTGTCACAATCTTCAGGAATATTGACCAAGAATTCCTTGACCAATTTCTCATAGCATTCACCAATACCAGATACAGTCTTCATCAAACCAGCCTTCTCAATGAGAGCAATGATCTCCTTTTGCTCCAAGGCTTCATCACTCAACTCCCTCTCCAGAGCCAACCTTCTATTTGCCACAAACTTCCACTTCTGAGCACCCTCAATGAAATGAAATGAAATGTTGTCCATGGGGACATCAGGAACATTTTGGGGAATAATCCTTCCACCAATTTTCTTCTTTCTTGTAGACACAATGTTGGGCACATCATGTACCACATCAAGGTCTGGTATAGCAGCCCTGCGAAACTTCTTCTGATTTTTCTTCTTAGCAGAGGACACAATGTTGGGCACAATGTGTGGCACATCCTCTTCCACTTCATAGTCAGAATCACCAACTTCAGCTTGTTTTCTTTTCCCACTCTTCTTCTTCTTTTCACTAGCAATCTCAACTTTGCTAGGCTTTCTACTAGGGCCAATCATTTTCTTTTTCTTGGATGGGGTTGCCTTGGTCACAACCTCTTCCACCACATCAGCATCCTTCCCTTTCCTATTTCTCAACCTTCTTGCAATGCTTCCACCAGCCACTTCACTTATAGTTTGATCCTTTCTTTTTCGAAGTTTTCTTTGAAACAGAAGACGAAGACCCTTTGGTTTTCTTCGATTTTGGAGTTTTGAATGTTGAGGGCCTCTTTGCGGTGGTTTTCTTTGGTTTAGGATTGAGAGCTGAGGCAAAAGAGGGGTGAATGGTGGTGATGGGGGTAGCATCAATGGGAGATGAGGAGTTTGGTGTTTCAGTCGATTTTGGAGAAGAGGTGGTGATTGGTGATTGAGACATGGTGGTTGTTTGAGATTTGGTGTAGAGAAGTTGAAAGAAGATGATCAGAATGTTTGAACGGTTTGGGAGGTTAGAGAGACAGTGGAATTTAGAAAGGAAATATTTGAAAATTGATTTGGTAAAGAAATAACCACTAGTGAAGAGTGGCGTGTTTATAGGGAAGTAGAAAACATGATTACCTTGTTTATCGTGCAGCACAAGGATTGGAGAGAGTGTAATAACTGCTGCATATCTCCCTCCAAATAACTGTAATTGCTACAGATCCTCAAATAGGCAAATCCCTAATTTGCCCCTCAATTTTTCAAATTGAACTGCATCAAGTGCTTTGGTGAAGATATCTGCCACTTGATCCTTAGTTCCTACATGCTCCAGTGTCACAACTTTATTTTCCACTAGATCTCTGATGAAGTGATGGCGAATATCAATGTGTTTGGTTTTGCTGTGTTGAACAGGATTTTTTGAAATATTTATGGCTCTCAAGTTATAACAGTATAATGTTATAACATCTTGTTCCACATCATATTCTTTTAACATTTGCTTCATCCAAACTAGTTGGGTACAACTACTTCCAGCAGCTATATACTCTGCCTCAGCTGTAGACAGAGCCACACAATTTTGCTTCTTGCTGAACCAAGATATAAGATTACTCCCTAGGAAGAAGCACCCACCAGATGTGCTTTTCCTATCATCAGCACTACTAGCCCAATCAGCATCACAATATCCACACAACTTTGAATCTTCACAATGTGAATACATCATGCCATAATCACATGTACCATTGACGTATTTCAAAATCCTCTTGACTTGATTGAGATGGCTTACCTTTGGTTCTGACTGGTACCTAGCACAAACCCCTACAGCGAAGGTGATATCTGGTCTACTTGCAGTCAAGTACAATAGACTTCCTATCGTGCTTCTATACAGACTTTGGTCTACACCCACACCTTGTTCATCCTTGGTTAGCTTTAGGTGAGTAGGAGCAGGGGTTCTCTTGTGAGTAGCATTATCCAAACCAAATTTCCTGACAATATTTCTAGCATACTTGCTTTGGCAAATGAAGATAGTATCCTCCATTTGCTTGATCTGTAGTCCCAAGAAATAAGTCAATTCTCCCACTAAACTCATCTCAAATTCTGATTGCATTTGTTGAACGAAATGTTGTACCATCGTATTCGACATTCCTCCGAAGACAATGGCATCTACATAAATTTGTGCAATCATGAACTTTCCTTTGACTTGCTTTACAAACAAGGTTTGATCAGATCCACCCTTCTATAGCCTTGACCTACTAGAAATTGTGTAAGTCTTTCGTACCAGGCTCTAGGCGCCTGTTTTAGACCATAGAGAGCCTTCTTCAGTTTGTAGACATGATTAGGATACACAGGATCAGTAAACCCTTTTGGTTGCTCCACATAGACCTCTTCATGAAGATATCCATTCAGAAACGCACTCTTGACATCCATTTGATAGAGTTTAAATTTTAGGATGCAAGCAACGCCCAATAGTAGTCTAATTGATTCCAATCTGGCTACAGGGGCAAAGGTCTCCTCAAAATCAAGTCCCTCTACTTGAGTGTAACCTTGGGCAACCAGCCTAGCCTTGTTTCTGGTAATGACCCCTTTTTCATCAGATTTATTTTTAAAGATCCACTTAGTACCTATGACATTCGCTTTATCAGGTCTTGGGACCAGATCCCTGATAAACTCCAATTTAGTGTATTTATATATATACTTTTTGTGTTAATTTAGAGTAATTATTTATTATTATATAAATAACCCACTTGATTTGCTCTATATTTTACAAAAGAGAAGAAAAGATAAAAAGAGGCAAATTCAATTGAATCACTTAAAAATAGACATGATATATACTATACTATTTATTACTACTACTATTATTTATATTTCTATTATTATTATTATTATTATTATTATTATTATTATTATTATTATTATTATTATTATACTTATCATTTGTACCTTATTCTAGGAAATGAAGTAAAGATAATCTAGAAGCCCAAACTGATAAACAACACACTATGGCCCAATTACAATGACATTGAAACAGGACACTAGGAATTTTGTCTCTTGCAAACACAAGTGGCTGGAGAAAAAGAAAGAAAGTTGCAGCGCATTATACAAGAGAAAGAGGCGGTGATTCAAGTCTTAGAGGAGAAGAAATCAATCTTGCTGGACATCACAACAACAAAGGGCGGTGTACATGATATGAAGAATGCATATAAATAGGCCATTGCAAACCGAGAGATACGCTGTACATAAACAATTTTGGAACAAGGACGCTGTACAGAGAAGAGTTTTGGAGAAGAGATTCAAGCCATTGAACAACAACATTTCAATCTTCTGGGTTTTATTCTTTTCTCTTAATTTCATAATCTTACTTTTATGTTCTTAATTATGTATAGCTAAATACTTTTCTAGGGTTTTTGGTGAATCTTGCAATTGAAATTCTTTTTGCTATGTCTTAGTTTATATGTTCTAGTTCTAATTTGAATTTCTATTTTTAGTTCAATTAATTTTATCCTATTGATTTTATCACATGATTAGGAATGATCAACCTTTGAATGTTAATAATCAATTAATTGATCAGCGACCGTACTGCAGTTAATTGGTGGACCTATAGGATAAATGAGATTAGAATTATTGCATGACCAAACTTTAATTTTAGTCTTTCAATCATTCAAACTTTTTTGTGCTTTATGCTTTTCTTGAATTTAAACTCTTTGCATGACCAAACAAGGGGTTAATTTAGGAAAAAGAATATTAATCACGAATGACCAAACGGATTAATAGTTTTTGTTAAGGGATTGGTAATTGAGTTAGAATGATGAAATCCAAATGGAACTAGGCATAGGGAATCAAAGATTGCAAGTGAAACCATGACCTTAGATCTTTCTTTTATATTTCACATCTTTGCATTTTTAGTCTCGTTGCTAATTACTCGCTATCTACTTACATAACTATTATAAACAATGAAATTATGATTAGTCTAAATAATAAATAATCTTAAGTAGTTTGATAGTTGTTAATTAATCCCTGTGGATACGATAATCTTTTATACTACTTCTGCGATAGAGTACACTTGCTCTGAGTGTGTTTTTAACGCAACAATCCCACACTTCACTTCTCTTGAATTGGTTCAATTCCTCTTGCATTGCCTCAATCCAGAATTCATCAGTGAGAGCTTCTTTCACATTTTTAGGTTCAAACATGGAAACAAAGCACGAATTTGCTATTACATCATTGGATCTTCTAGTGGTGATTCCTTGTTCAGGATTTCCAATGACAAGCTCCAAGGGGTGATTCTTCTGGACCCTCACAGATGGTCCTTTGTTCTGAGTGGGTTGATTCGTGGTGTCACCTGTAATATTCTCAATATTCTCTTCTTGTTTATCATCAGATTGTTCTTCTAGACCATGCTCTTCAAGGACAGGACCTGATGTTTCAACATCGTATTCCACATTGTCAACCTTCTCAGTCTCTACATCATTTACTACCACATTGTAGGATTCCATAACAACCTTTGTTCTTGAGTTGTATACTCTGTATGCTTTGCTGTTGGTAGAGTATCCAAGGAAGATCCCTTCGTCACTCTTGGGATCAAGCTTCCTTCTCTGCTCCCTGTCTGCCAGGATATAACACTTGCTGCCAAAGACATGGAAATGTTTGACAGTTGGTTTTCTTTCCCTCCATAGTTCATATAGAGTAACAGATGTCCCCTTTCTTATAGTCACCCTGTTGTGTATGTAGCAGGCTGTATTCATGGCTTCAGCCCAGAAATGATATGGTAGGGATTTTGCATGTAACATTACTCTAGCAGATTCCTGAATAGTCCCGTTCTTTCTTTCCACCACACCATTTTGTTGAGGAGTTATTGGTGATGAGAACTCATGCTTAATACCCTCACTAGCACAGTACTCACTGAATTTTTCATTTTCAAACTCTCTTCCATGGTCACTTCTGATTCTCACTATCCCACAATTCTTTTCTCTTTGAACTTGAATAGATAAAGTTTTGAAAATGTCAAAAGTGTCAGATTTATCTCTAATAAAATTCACCCAGGTGTATCTGGAAAAATCATCTACTACCACTAAGGCATACCTCTTTCCTCCTAAGCTTTCAACTTGCATAGGCCCCATAAGGTCCATGTGTAGAAGTTCTATAGTTCTTGATGTTACATGATGTTCCAACATTGGATGCGACATCCTGGTTTGTTTCCCAATCTGACATTCTCCACAGATACTTCCCTCAGTAATTTTCAATTTGGGAAGCCCTCTGATGGCCTCAACGGTAACAGCTTTCTTCATTCCACTTAGGTTTAGATGACCAAGTTTCTGGTGCCACAGTTGAGCTTCATCTTCTTTACCAAGTAGACATTTTCCTAGCTGTGCTTCTTCATGAGATACCCACAAGTAGCAATTGTCCTTGGATCTGGTACCTCTCACCAGAATTTCTCCTTCATCATTGCTGACAAGACATTCTTCTTTTGTAAAGTTCACCCTCAATCCTTGATCACACAGTTGACTTATGCTGATCAGATTTGCAGTGAGTCCTTTTACAAGCAACACATTCTCTAAGTTGGGCAACTCCTTGTTGACAAGTTTGCCTATCCCCAGAATTTCACCTTTGGCTCCATCCCCAAAAGTTACAGAACTAGAAGCATACCCCTTTAAGTCCTTCAGATATGTCTCTACTCCTGTCATATGTCTAGAACAACCACTATCGAAATACCAGTCTTCTCTGGATGATGCTCTGAGGGATGTATGTGCAATCAGCCCTTTGTCCTCAGCTTTTGGTTGCCACACTTTTCTGACAGATTCTTCTCTAGGAGCATTTTTTGGTTGTTGCCAATGTCTTGGATATCCATACAGTTTGTAGCAAAAAGGTCTTATGTGACCCTTCATTCCACAATGATGACAAAACCATTTTCTTGAATGACCATGGTGTCCTGGGGCACGACGTTGGTTAGCAAAAATCCTGGGACCTTGTCCAAGCTTAACATTTGAATAGGTTTTAGGATGTGGTGTAAGAGGTTGTAACATCTTTTCCCCAGTGTATGGATTAATCCTGGGACCTTGTCCAAGCTTAACATTTGGATAAGTTTTAGGATGTGATGTAAGAGGTTGTAACATCTTTTCCCCAGTGTATGGATTAATTACCTCATCAGCTGGTAGGAATTTGGTGTTTTTGTCCTGTTGATGCTGGTTGAGAGCAGTGTAGTTGTACCCTATAGCTTTCATTCTAGTAGTAGGGACACCATCTAAGATTTCCTCAAGTAAGTTAGCTCCACAGTTTAGTTGATTGACTCTTTTCTTCAACTCATCCATGTATGCATTTGCTTGAGTTAGCTCCTTCTCAAATTTCAGTGCTTGGCCAATTTGGAAATCTTTTTCTGTGTGGAGTTGATTTATAGTCTTCTTCTGTTTCTCCAGAATTCTACACACCTCTTTATAGCGAACAAGAAGGTCATTGTAGAGACCAAGTAATTCCTCATAAGTGTCATTATCCTCATCATCAGAATGTTCTTCATAAACTACCTCCACATCATCATCTGAATCAGTCAAAGGACCACAAATCCCAGTCATAGCAGATACATGTCTAGCAGATTCCTCCCCTTCTTCAGAATCTTCATCAGACCATGAAACAAACAAACTTTTCTTTTGTTTCTTCAGGAAAGTTGCACATTCAGTTCTGACATGTCCATATCCTTCACACTCATGACATTGCACTTCTCTGACTGGTCCATTTTTCTCTTCAGGTCTAGTTTTCTTGACATTGTTTTGTTGTTTGTTGATGTCGTATCTAATGTTCTGCCCATTCTGCCTGGCTCTCCTGTCAACACGTCTTAGAACTCTTCCAAATTGTTTTCCAATTAGAGCAAGAGCATCAGAGATACTTTCTTCTCCTTCATCAATAGTCTGGGATTCCTCTTCATCATCATTTGAGATAAAAGCAACACTTTTGCTCTTTTTATCCCCTCGTTCATTAATGGTTAATTCAAAAGTTTGAAGAGAGCCAACCAGTTCATCTACCTTCATGTTGGCTATATCCTGAGCTTCCTCAATGGCAGTCACTTTCATATCCTGAGCATCTTCCTTGACAGCTTCTCATCAGATACTTTCTCACCCAGGGCCTTAAAGGCATTAGCAATGTCAATTAAATTCATATGAAAGTCCTGAATACTTTCCTCCTCTTTCATCCTTAGATTTTCAAACTTGGTAGTAAGTAATTGAAGTTTTGACATTTTTACCTTAGAGGTGCCTTCATAGCATGTCATCAATATCTCCCAAGCTTCCTTTGCAGACAGACATTTTTTGATGAGCTTGAACATATTTGCATCCACTCCATTGAAGAGAGCATTTATTGCCTTATTGTTGCTGAGAGCTGCTTCATCTTCTTCCTTTGTCCAATCTGCTTCTGGCTTTAGTTCACCAGTAGAAGTACCTTCTTTGGTAGCAATCAAGGGATGATCCCAACCTTTCAAGACAGCCTCCCAAGTCCTACTGTCTATGGACTTCAGGAATGCAATCATTTTTGGCTTCCAATGATCATAATTGGAACCAGTTAGCATTGGGGGTCTGTTCACAAATCCTCCTTCTTTGTCCATTTTGCCAGTTAAAACTTCCTGAATCTCACCCTAAACAGGCATGGTGCCTGCTCTGATGCCAATTGAAAAACTGGCCCACCAGTACACGATGTTGTACACGATGTTACAACACCGTTAACCACTTAAATGAACAAATAATGAAAACAGTAAATAGTGCAGAAATTAACAAACACACAGTGATTTGTTAACCCAGTTCGGAGCAAACTGCAACCTACATCTGGGGGATACCAATCCAGGAGGAATTCCACTAATAGTCCTAGTTCAAAGTTTTACAGCAAACTCCTCGTTTACAACTTATCACCTAGCAACTATCCTTATGTCCTTCTACCTAGGAACTCCTAGGTATGAGTTCCCAACTCACTCCTTAAGCTCAATAGTACAAACAGCACTATTGTTAATTCAACCACTATGATGGAGACACTCTCCTAGACACTAAATTACTCTTACCTAAAGGCTTCGAGCAATACACAATCACTAAGATACAAACTCCTTGCTTAAAAGCTTTGGAGAGGACACACACACAATAACTATCTCTTTGCTTAAAAGCTTCAGAGACAATTACAGTTTACAACTCAATTAACACACAGTCCTAAGCTTGCATCAAAGAGATACAAGAAAGGCTCACAAAACACAAGCACACACACGAATCCTAATACGGCTAGACTCAACAATAACGCTTGAACAACTGCCTAAATTAGGTTTTGATCCTTCAATATATAGCTGGTTAAATTTGGGCTTCAGTAGTTTTTCCCATGAGAAAGATCCAGCTCACATAATAAAATAAAACCATATCTTAACAAGATACGTTTAGAAAATATAATTCTTCAATATTAATTCCCAAAACAATCTCTGAGTGAAAGATATGTTTAGGAAATAAAACTTCCTTGATGCACAAGCCAAGAACTGATATATAAGAGAAAAAGATCTTCTCTAAAAATAAAACGCGCGTGCATTAAATGCTGCCGCCAGCTGGCGCGCTCACATCAGGTCATGATGTTGTAACATTACATACCACATCCTGCCTAAGCATAGTTTTACCAAAATGCAGCCAACATCAAATAGTCAACACATATTGTGTGACTGCATGACTTAGATTGAGGATTGTACGTGTTAAAATTGTTAAATATTGAATTTTCGTGAAACTCGCCGTAGTATACACTTGTGCGCTTAGCGAGTTGATTTAGGCCAGGACCTATAATCTCGCCGTGGCAAGTTGGTAACACGCCGCAGCGAGTTTACACAGAATAGACCTGTAAAACTCGCCGAGCGAGTTTTAACACGCTGAAGCGAGTTTGACAGGAACAAACCTACATTTTCAAATTTTTCTAAGAAACTATAACACTCGTTTTATGTCCTCATCTGAGTTAGATATCTTGCAGTAGCATAACTTATATAATGTTGAACAGTATGTTAATCACAGATAATCTTTAGGGTATAACCTAGAGATTTATAGGTTTGTATGCTCCCCGGGATTTGGTAATTCATGGTAGAATCAACTAATTTAGTATCAGTCAATTATGAGCGATTTATGATGTCGCACTATGGACTCCCTATGGGATAATCCATTAGGTTATGATTATGTGAGCTGCATGTCGTGACCGAATCGGTTGTCGGATATGGCAGGCCTCTGAGACATGCTCACCTCAGAGTGTCCTTGTGTTAAAATTGAATAAGATATAATTCTGTCATACACTTTTATTTATGCTATATATTATGTTATGTTGCTAGCCATGTTATGACTGATTAGGTTTTCCCGGTGTAGTCACATCTAGGAGGGTAGTAGGACTCACTGAGGCTTAGTAGTCTCACCCCACTTCAAACACTTTTTTTCCAGATAAGCAGGTTGGCTAAGGTGTGCTGGTTGGTGTGCTCGAGGCTGTGCTTTGGATGGCATTTATTTCATGCTTTCTAGTTTCATTGTTCTGTTGTTAGCTATTCAATAAACCTTGTTGTTGTATCTTCCATTAAACATTCTGTTGTTTTCTTTATCGCTTCCGTTGAACTTTGTACTCGTGTTGTACTTAGCACCTGCGTGTGCTTAATTTCCGAATTGTAATAATGATGTACTCAGTACCAATAATAATATCCAGCGTTTTATTCTAGATATAGACGTGGGGTGTTATAATTGGTATCAGAGCAGGTCGATTCAGATGGTGTCTGAGTTCATTAGTATTACGAATTCGAATCCCAGTAGTTGTTTGGATTTCTAACATTTGTTCTAGGTGTCATGTCACTTTAAGCCTAGCTAACTTGACTTGGTATTGGCAGTTAGAGCACTATGTCAGGAGCAAGACGAGGACCTGGAAGGCCAAGGAGGAACGTTGATGCTGATGCTAACATGTGGGCTGAGATGATGCACCAGCAATAACAATTTCAGGCCCAGCAAGCTCAACAACATCAAGAGTTCATGGCTATGTTCCAACAACACATGAACAATCCCCCACCTCAACAGCAAGGATCAAGTGCTGCATTCAAGGAATTCTGCCGCATGAGTCCACCAGAGTTTTATGGAGAGTACAATCCAGCGAAGGCCCGGGAATGGATCCAAAGAATGAGTGGAATCCTAGAGTCAATGGATTGCATTGAAGCTGATAAGGTGGTGTTCGTCTCCCGCTTCATTAGGGGCGACGCTTGTAACTGGTGGGATGGTACGAAGGCGTACATGGAAGCTAGCCAAATGGAAATGACCTGGGATAATTTTCGACGCCTCTTTGTCGGACATTATATACCAGAGAGTTACCAGTTTCAGATGGAACGGGAATTGACTGAGTTGAAGCAGGGGAGTATGTCAGTGGAAGAATACACCATGAAGTTCAATGAATTGGTCCGTTATGTGATGGATGGTAACGACGCTCTCTCTGAGTCGTGCAAAATGAAGAAGTACAGGTTTGGGTTGAGAGCTGACATAGCGCATGACGTCTCCATGCATCATATCACTACCTTTGGTGATTTGGTGCAAAAGAGCTATCATGCTGAAGCAGATCTTGGTAACATTCATAAGGAGCGTAGTGAAGCCGTTCAGAAGAGGAATGATTCTGGAAAGTTTAATCTGCAAGTGAGGACAAAAGGTACCACCAGTAAGGGGAAGTAGAGTTATTCCCAGCGTTCACCAAGGAACTATGCTGAATGTGGGTTCCCTCACAGTGGAGAGTGCATGAAGGGAAAAAATATGTGTTACTACTGTAAGCAGCCAGGCCACTACAAACATGAATGTCCTAAGCTGAAGAAGCAAGGCGGTTCCAGCGGCGCTTCTAAGAGCAAAGGTCGGGTATACTCACTTGACGGTGAGAAAGTCAAATCTAATAATGCTTTAATAATGGATGTATGCATGTTAGGCCAGTCAGAAGTTTTAGTCTTGTTTGATTGTGGAGCCACCAATTCCTTTATAGCCGTTGACTATGTTCAGCGACTGAATCTGCCCTCTGTGCCTTTAATTCCCCCGATGATTGTGGCTGTTGCTACGGGTGGCAAAGTTACTTCTAAGCGTGTTTGCCAGAACTATCCTGTTCTTGTGGGCAGTAAAGTCTACCATATAGATTTGATCTGTCTACCCTTTAAAGACATAGATGTGGTCCTAGGCATGGATTGGCTTTCCGCCAACACTGTGTACATTGGATGCGCTGAAAAGAATCTGTTTATTCCAACCGAAACTTCTGCAGAGAGTAGAGCCCTCACTGCTTTGCTTCAAAACACTCATCAGATGATCCAGTACTTAGGTGCCAGTACTAAGTGTTTCAGTGTCTTGTTTACAATTGATCTGGAACCCAGTTTGAGCCCCAGTGACATTCCAGTTGTTAGTGAGTTCCTGGATGTTTTTCCAGATGATATTATGAATTTACCTCCTGAAAGGGAAGTTGAGTTTTCCATCAACCTAGTTCCTGGTTCCCAGCCTATCTCAGTTGCCCCTTATCGAATGTCTCCCTTAGAGCTTCATGAACTGAAATCTCAACTAGAAGAGTTGCTTCAGAAACACTTCATTCGACCTAGTGTCTCACCTTGGGGAGCACCAGTGTTGTTAGTTAAAAAGAAAGACGGTACTATGCGTCTATGCATTGATTATCGTCAACTCAATAAGGTCACCATTAAGAACAAGTATCCTTTGCCCCGTATTGATGACCTTTTGGATCAGCTTAGAGGTGCTACCATATTTTCCAAGATTGATCTTCGTTCTGGATATCATCAGATCCGTATCAAGTCCTCGGATGTTCCCAAGACAGCATTCAGGACCCGCTATGGACATTATGAATTCCTGGTCATGCCATTTGGTTTGAAAAATGTTCCAGCCATCTTTATGGACTACATGAATCGGATATTCCAGCCTTATCTTGTCAAGTTTGTTGTTATCTTCATTGATGACATTCTGATCTATTCTAAGGATTCTCAGGAGCATGCTGAACATCTAAGGATTGTGTTGGAAGTTCTTAGAGAGAAACAGTTGTATGCAAAGTTCAGCAAGTGTGAATTCTGGCTCTCTGAAGTCAAATTCTTAGGGCATGTAATATCACAAGGCCGTGTGTCTGTTGACCCCTCCAAAGTGGAAGCAATGTTGAATTGGCAAAGATCCAGAAGTGTGACCGAAGTCAGGAGTTTTCTTGGCTTGGCAGGTTATTACCGGAGATTCATTCTAGGATTTTCGGAGATTGCCTTACCGTTGACTCGCTTAACAAGAAATGATGCAACCTTTGATTGGGATGCCGCTTGTGAATGGAGTTTCAGAACCTTAAAGGAAAAGCTAACCTCAGCCCCAGTGTTAGTAATTCCAGACCCAACCCGTAAGTATGTGGTGTACTGTGATGCGTCCAACAAGGGACTTGGATGTGTACTTATGCAAGATGGTGCAGTAGTAGCGTATGCATCCAGGACAGTTAAAATCTCATAAGCAGAACTACCCAACTCATGATTTTGAATTAGCAGCCATTATCTTTGCCCTCAAAATCCGGAGACATCATCTGTATGGAGTGCAGTTTGATTTGTTCAGTGATCACAAAAGTCTTAAGTACATGTTCGATCAGAAAGAGTTGAATATGAGGCAACGACGATGGATGGAATACCTCAAGGACTTTGACTTTAATCTCAATTATCACCCAGGAAAGGCAAATGATGTAGCAGATGCCTTGAGTAGAAAGACCTTGTATATGTCGGAATTGTTGATGCAGCAGTGCGGTCTGTGTGAGAAGTTTAGAGACCTCAATATGAATGTTGTGTATCGGAAGAGCGGTATTCGAATCAACAGAATTGAATTATCATGTGAATTGCGCCCAAGAGTTGTGCACGCTCAGCAGGATGATGTAGAGTTGCAGAAAAGAGTAAACCATCCGGAGTTCTAAGTAGCTACGGACGGCGCTATTCTCTATGAAGGAAGACTTTGGGTACCTCAGGATGATGAGTTGAAACGGTTAATTCTGGAAGAGGCACACAAGAGTGGATATTCAATTCACCCTGGATCCACCAAAATGTATCATGATCTGAAGGATAACTATTGGTGGCCTAACATGAAGGCAGAGATTGCTGAATTCGTGTCCAGGTGTATTGTTTGTCAGCAGGTGAAGATTGAACATCAGAAACCTGGAGGACCATTGCAACCATTAGATATTCCTGAATGGAAGTGGGAACATATCACCATGGACTTTGTAGGAGGACTACCACGTAACCAGAGAGGTCAAGATTCAATCTGGGTAATCGTGGACAGGTTAACTAAGTCAGCTCATTTTGTTCTAGTGAAATCCACCTACAAGGCCCCTCAATATGCAGCCATATTCATGGAGCAGATTGTAAGGTTGCATGGTGTACCCTTGAGTATTGTGTCTGATAGGAACCCAATTTTCACTTCGAGATTTTGGAAGGCATTTCAGAATGCGATGGGTACTCGGTTGAAGATGAGTACGTCACATCATCCCCAAACTGATGGTCAGTCGGAAAGGACTATTCAGACTCTTGAGGATATGCTTCGAGCATGTGTGTTAGAAGATGGTGGTTCGTGGAGTAATCACCTACATCTGATTGAGTTTGCTTATAACAACATTTACCATGCCAGCATCGGTATGGCACCCTATGAAGCTCTGTATGGCAGGAAGTGTAGAACTCCTTTGTGTTGGATGGAAGTTGGTGATCGTGGATTCTTGGGACCAGATATTGTCCAAGAGATCACTTTAATGATTAAGTCTGTTCGGGATAATTTGAAAGTAGCTCAGAGTCGGCAGAAGAGTTATGCTGACAGAAGGAGGAGACCCTTAGAATTTCAGGAAGGTGATCATGTTTTCTTGAGAGTTACTCCTAAGTTGGGTTTGCGAGGTGTATTCAAAACTAAGAAACTCTGTCCAAGGTTTATTGGACCCTACAAGATCCTTCGACGCGTCGGTCCTATAGCCTATCAGTTAGCTCTACCTTCATCTATGTCAGGGTTACACGACGTGTTTCATGTGTCTCAACTTCGGAAGTATATTCCTAATCCTTTCGACCAGTTGAACATGAACATATTGACCTTCACCCAGATCTAACCTATCAGCCGGATCCAGTTCGGAATGTAGAACGTGATGCTAAGATACTTCGGAACAAAAGGATTCCCATTGTCAAAGTTGAATGGGCTCAGTCCCCTGATGGTGAATCCACTTGGGAATTGGAGTCGGACATGCAGAAGAGTTATCCTTATCTATTCTCGAGGTAAATTTCTTAATTTTGAGGACAAAATTTCTTTAAGGGGTGTAGGTTGTAATATCCCAACCTCTAAACTACCTAATTAATTTTAATTAGAGCTTAGCCTAATAAAGTGTAAATTAATTAGTGGTGCTTAATTAATTAAACCTTGAGAACTAAGTGGATTATGTGCAAAATTAGGAGTTCTAATTGAACCTATTATTCACACTATTACACCATGACTCATAAGTGAATTAATTAACACAAGAAAATTCAAACTCCCTCCTCCAATTCTCCCTCTCTCTCACGTGCTCCTCTCCCTCTCTTGCCATGAGTCATTGTTCCACTCACTCTTCCTATCCAACACCTCATCTACATTGCATGTGGTTACTAAGTAAGCCTTGTGACTTGTTCCTTACCATAATAATTCAGCAATTAGAAACTGAAAACTCACAAGCTCCTCTCTTCTCTCTCCCACGCCAACTCCCTCAACAACAACATAAGGCCAAAATTCCCAATTTTACTTAACACTAGAAATTGTCACTATCCTACCATCACACCCTACCTTCAGAGATTGTATCAAATGCATCTGAAACAAAAACTTGGAAATATTAGAACCATCACACCATTATCTTCCCAAAGAAATCACAAGATGCAAAACAACAACAATCTCATTCTCACCATTTTCCTACCCAATGAAATTGCATGCAAGCAAACACTGATATCTAAACCCTACTGTTTATACCTATGAAAACTCCCTATAAATACTCCTTATCTTCAGCCAAATCATTCATCAAACACCATTCAAATTACATAGAGCAAAATCAAGGGGTTTCAAGTGTCAAAGTTTCAAATTCTGGTCCTGTGTTCGTGGGTCTTGTTAGGAGGTTGCAGTAGCTGCCTTAGGAGCCCAGAAGCAAGGTTAAAGCTTCAATTCAGGTGGGTTCTTAGGTTAGTTAGTTAGTTTCCCCAAAAATCATAAATTTTGCATGTTAACTTAAGAATTAGGGAAATGTTGTGTGAGAGGAATTAACTCCCAAATTCCTCTCCATTCTGTCTTATATTATACATATTGTGTGACTGCATGACTTAGATTGAGGATTGTAGGTGTTAAATATTGAATTTTCGTGAAACAGGGTACATTCTAGGCAAACACGCTGCAGCGCGTTGCTAGCGAGTATTCATAGCGAGCTAGGTTTTCAGGGCTGATGAAACTCGCCGTAGCGTGCACTTGTGCGCTTAGCGAGTTGATTTAGGCTAGGACCTATAATCTCACCGTGGCGAGTTGGTAACACGCTGCAGCGAGTTTACAGAGAATAGACCTGTAAAACTCGCCGAGCGAGTTTTAACACGCTGAAGCGAGTTTGAACGAAACAAACCTACATTTTCAAATTTTTCTAAGAAACTATAACACTCGTTTTATGTCCTCATCTGAGTTATATATTGTTGAACAGTATGTTAATCACATATAATCTTTAGGGTATAACCTAGAGATTTATAGGTTTGTATGCTCCCCGGGATTTGGTAATTTATGGTAGAATCAACTAATTTAGTATCAGTCAATTATGAGCGATTTATGATGTCGCACTAAGGACTCCCAATGGGATAATCCATTAGGTTATGATTATGTGAGCTGCATGTCGTGACCGAATCGGTTGTCGGATATGGCAGGCCTCTGAGACATGCTCACCTCAGAGTGTCCTTGTGTTAAAATGAGTAAGATATAATTTGTGATACACTTTTATTTATGCTATATATTATGTTATGTTGCTAGCCATGTTATGACTGATTAGGTTTCCTTGGTGTAGTCACCTCTAGGAGGGTAGTAGGACTCATTGAGGCTTAGTAGTCTCACCCCACTCCAAACAATTTTTTTCAGATAAGCAGGTTGGCTAAGGTATGCTGGTTGGTGTGCTCGAGGTTGTGCTTTGGATGACATTTATTTCATGCTTTCTAGTTTCATTGTTTTGTTGTTAGTTATTCAATAAATCTTGTTGTTGTCTCTTCCATTAAACATTCTATTGTTTTCTTTATCGCTTCCGTTGAACTTTGTACTCGTGTTGTACTTAGCACCTGCGTGTGCTTAATTTCTGAATTGTAATAATGATGTACTCAGTACCAATAATAATATCCAGCGTTTTTTTCTAGATATAGACGTGGGGTGTTATAAATGTGTCTTTTTTTATTAAAGAAAACAAAAAGTGGTGTTATATTGTTATGGTTTAAATGTAGTTTTATCCGTCTAAGTATTGTAATTATTTAGTTTTGGTCCTTCAATTCTCAATTACTCTAAGTTTATAATTGCTAAACTTTATAATTGCTAAACTTTAGAGCCCGAAATCTCAAATGCTCGATTTTTTAATGTATCCAAATTGTAAATATTAAGTTTATTGAAATAAATTATGATATTGATTAATGACAAATACAAGGTAAAAAAAAGTCATTAGGTGTTTTTCTTGAAATTATCCAAATTGTAAATATTAAGTTTAATGAAACAAATTATGATATTGAAATAAATTGTTCTAGAATACTAAATATGACTAGTAATTAAAGCTTTTTAATATTTATAAAATTAGCAACTTTGTTTTCTCGTAGATTGCAAATATACTTTCAACCATAGATAAATTTATATATATATATATATAAAAGACATCTAGAAATAAATATAAATCAAAAGCAAAACCTACTATATTTAATAACATCTATAATATTTATAGGGTGAAAAGAAATTAAAGGTACATATAATATACTTGCAAATTTTATTTAATTAGCATCATCACTTTATTAGATCATCAACCACACAACCTTATACATATAGTATATATTACATAACCTTAAACATAGCAAAACGCTAATTAACATTACATGGAAACTATATATAGATTACTACTACATAGGTAGAGTAGCGATAAGGCGAAAGGGTCAATTACGGATGCTTATAGGATTAGTAGTAGGAAATGGAGGAAAAGGAAATAAAGGGAGCCATGGTATTACAATTTTTGGAAATGGGATTGGAAATGGAAAGGGTGATAAAAATTGATTCTGATATACATTTTTCTTTTCCATGTCATTATTGTTGCTTAGATCAACATGATTTTCTATCTTTTCACCACCAACATCAACTTCTTTCTCTTCTAGTGGAATATTATTAATTTGTCTAGCACCATTTATGGCAACAAGGATATTCATCAGCGTAAGCAAACAAAACAGAAAGATTAATGGATTCAAAGTCATTGCATAAGATCTTTTAGAAACCATAGTGATATTGGAGATTGTAGAGAAGCTCTTGGATGTTTAATAGTTTGTGAGAATGTTGAATATATATATATATATATATATATATATATATAGAGAGAGAGAGAGAGAGAGAGAGAGAGAGAGAGAAAGAGAGATAGAGAGGGGGGAAGAAGAGTGGTCTATTATGAAAAATGAGAGATATCAAAGCTAGTCTGTATGAATTTGAGTCCAATTTTTTTAGGACTTTTTAACTCCATCCGACAAAATCTAGTAAAAACGAACTAGATACTCTAGATCAAGAGTAGCTTGTAATCCGCTAGAAATAAAAAAATTGCGAGAAAAAACTAAAATTTACCTTAGGTTTACATTCTAATACCACGTGATTTATTTTTACTTATGCATAATTATATATTTTACCGAGCATATTATATTATTTATTTACAATGTATCACAATGACATGATGTTTGAATTCAAACCTAATTTACAACTATTTTGATGGAGAAATAGATTACATTTTATTGTATTTCGTATTGAAACGAAAAACAAAATAATATGTTGGAATATACTATAAATGAGAAGTATATAATTTTGAATAAGACAGACAAAATTATCTTATTTATTAACAATTTGAGTATAATTTGTTAAATACTATCATATAAAAATTGGTCAAAAAAAAAATCACACCATAGAAAAAAAATTCGAGTATAATTTGAGAGTAAATACCGGTCGCTCTATATTGGAATTATATAAAAACATTTTTTTAATCTAGACTCTAGTAATATATATATATATTGGTTAAACTCACACTATGTATATGTAGAAGAAGGTATAAGAATCTTGTCAAAACATTGTTTTAGTATCCGGTGATCTAGAGTTTGGCTGTGAGATAAGTAAAGTCTAGCTAAAAATTATTTCCAACAAAAATCGAACTCAAGTTCTCCTGAACAATTTTTTGTCCTAAGGAAAATTCCTTCATCACTTGATCCTAGTGGCTTAATTTATCTTAAAATTTAATCATAGATAAATAGAAATTTTGATAAGATTGCATGCATACGATGATGACACTACCAAATACACATTAATTGATTTGACATGGTTGAAAATAGTGTCACTGCTTCATTATATCATAGCATGCGTATGTTGTTGGAAAAGAGGAGTAATTTCATAATTGTGAAATTAACAGTTCTTTTCAGAAAATGTGTCTTTTTTTATTAAAGAAAACAAAAAGTGGTGTTATATTGTTATGGTTTAAATGTAGTTTTATCCCTCTAAGTTTTGTAATTATTTAGTTTTGGTCCTTCAATTCTCAATTATTCGATTTTAATCCTCTAAGTTTATAATTGCTAAACTTTAGCGCCCGGAATCTCAAATGCTCGTGTAACATCCCAAATTAATTAATAAGAGAATATTAATTAATAGTATATTATGGGAGCTTAATTGAAAATTAAGTGGCAAGTACATTTGAGATTATAAGTGGAGGGACATAATTGGTATTGTACACAATACATGTTATATAAAGGAAAGAGAGTAGATCTTATTATTCATTTTCTAACTTCAGCAAACACAAACTCCCTCAAACTCTCTCTTCTCTCACGCTGAAACTCACCACCAGCACTATCATCATCAAATCCAATCCAAGACCTAGATAGAAACCACATGCAATTGAGGAATTGGATGCATTAGCCTCTAAGCTTCAAGGAAAGGTAAGAATCAATCCAATCCTTGAACTCTTTCTCAAATTCATGCCTTTAGGTCAAGCTCATCTCTGTTGATTCATCTTGTATATGGGTTATAAGGACTATGAAGCCATGGGTAAGAAATTTGGAGGCACATTGATGAGGAATTGACAAACCCGTATACCTTGCATGCCCTTCACTAAAACGGTAATTAATCTCTCCTCACAACTCCGTTTTGAATGATTCTTTTTGGAATAGAAAGCTAACTTGAATACGGTCATTTTGGCGCCAGTTTCGTGAATTTTCCTTGAGAAATGAATTCTGGGCGAATTTTTGAAGTGAAGTGTTTAACCCAGGAATTTCAGAAAATCGTGTTTGGAAAGGCTCCAGTCAAAAGGCGATTTCTCTTTCTCTGTAGCTCTGATTTTGATTCGGCTTGTTGGTATGGAAAGCTAACTCAATTCCGGTCGTTTCGATATAGGTTTCGTAATTTCTAGTCCAGTGTTGAGGTCTGTGGAAGAATTTAAAGTAGAGGACCTGAAGCGGCAATTATACAAGGAAATTCTGTTTTGAGGATTTATATCATTTCGCTGCAAATTCAGTTTCTCGGTGTGCTCCAAAGTTGCTAGCTGGTGTTTAAAGCTTCTGAGTTAATCTCATTCAAGTGGGTTCTTAGGTTAGTGTAGATAGTGCCCCATAATCAAACTTTGCATGTTAATATTAGGAAAATTAGGGAAATTATGTGTGAGAGGAATTAACTCCCAAATTCCTCTCCATACTGTCATATTTTATGTATATTATATGATTGCACTGGTTATATTTGAGGATTGTAGGTGATTTCTCTTTTAAAATACGAATTTCTGCAAACAGGGGCTGTTCTGCATGAGCTCGCCGTGGCGAGTGGCCGGCGAGTATCATGGCGAGCATCTGCTCGCCTAGCGAGCTGTTCAGGTCTGATCATGATTTCTCGCCATGGCGAGCAGGCTTTCTCGCCGTAGCGAACGAAGACAGAATGACCCTATTTTTAACATTTTTCTAAAAACTCATCACTCGTTTTATATCCTCCAAATATGCCAATTATTCTGCAATTATAAGATTAATATAAACTATGTACAGCATGTTAATCACACTGTAATCCTAGGGTATGACTTAGGAAATTTAGTTTGTATGCTCCCCGGGTTTTGGGTATTTATGGTAGTATGAACAATATTAGTATCAGTCACTTAGGAGCGATTCTGAATTGTCGCATATGGATTTCCCAATGGGAATATCCATCAGGTTATGTATTGTGAGCTGTATGCCGTGATCGGTCCGATCGACGGACAAGGCAGGCCTCCGAGATATGCTCACCTCGGAGAATCCTTGCGGTTAAAATGAATAAGAGTTTGTTAATCTGTGATACACCTTTATATTTTGCTATCTATGTTATGCTTAGTTATGTTAATATGTACGACTGATTTAGGTGCCCCCGGTGTAGTCACCTCTAGGAGGGTAGTAGGACTCACTGAGGCTTAGTAGTCTCACCCCACTCCAAATCAATTTTTTTTAGGTAGACAGGTTAACTGGAGCAAGGACCAGGATGGAGCTGATGATTGGAGCGAGGCTTGGATCATCGCATTAGACAATTTTAGTCTTTCCTTGTTTTAGTTTATTTGTATATCTTGGAATTCTATTCTATTCCGCTGCATTTCTTAAATTCATCAACTTTTGTAGGGAATTATTTTGTTACCTCGTTTAATTTATTGTACTCAGATCCATTTATTTATGTCTTGACTAGATATTCTAGATATTTTGGTTGGGGCGTTATAATTGGTATCAGAGCCTGGTTGATCCAGTATCGGACCTTGCCATGAGTCACATCAGTCTTTCCTAAGTAATACAGACTCTTTGGATCTGGACTGTTTACGCTGAAACCATCGCGTGCTGAGCCTGATCAACTCAGTATTGTGTATGGTAGGCAGGGTATTATGGTTTAGAACTGAAGTGAACTCTGGAATCTCAGCGTTAAGATCGTAGCACAGAGGCAGTCGAGGAGCCATCGTTGAAGGAAATTCTTATAAGAGAATATCGGGACAATGGCAAATGGTGCCACAGGAGTAAGTTGCGTATGCAAGCAAGGAATGCAAGAATATCCATATACTGAATTGTGTAGTACACAACAATATTTAACTGACACTGTGTGTTAGGTAAACTCTCTGAACCTATAAGTAACCTTACCCTTGTGCGAGAGCCTAATTTCAGCCAAGTCTGTGAGCCAATCAACACCCTAGAACAGTAGGTGGTAAATCAAAACTCACCTTAAATTCAAGTTAGTATATGACTGGGAGTTATGGTGTTATGCAACGAAGAAGATTAGTTAACCAGCCAAATATAATATCATTTAGAATGTTAATACTAGGTATAGGTGATGCTGAGCCACCATTTCAGTGCGAAACCAATATTAGTAGCAGGCCGTAGTAGACATTAAACACCTAGATCAACCTTTAGGTATATGATAGTTACGCAGAAACAAGTAGCTAGATTTAACTTTAGCATCGACCAACACCGACATTCCCTCATGACAAAACCTCCCAAATTAAAGCCTATGTGAATCGGTTAGACCTACCGGTGAGAAATTGTCAGCAAGAAACATTGAGTGGGAACGTAGTTGCCCTAACCTGAGAGACTGACAGAAGAATTAGAATTGTAGAATATAAGTATAAACCAGTAGAAGACAAATCTTCAATTGTCCATGTATCTCTAGGGATTCTAATTCAGCAGAGTCATCGAACCGAACAATGCTCAATTCAATATTCACAAGTCTTGGGACACCATGGACGTGTGTATTCTCCAACCCATATAATCATGCCTCAGTTGGATAAATTCTTCACGTGCCTTAAAGGCTTAACAACCACGTGCTATACCTAAATTCTATTTAGGGTGCAAACTTTTCAAATTCCTCAAAGTCAATTGGTTACATCAAGGGTGATGAAGTCACACTTGAGTAACCGCATTAAGTGTTTTCGGTTTTCCAGTTAAGTTATTATTAACAGAAATCTATCTGCGGAAGATAATTATTCTTGAAAAGGTCAAGAATATTTTCAGTTTCTTTTCCGACTCGCTCGGTTGATCCGTCAATCAACATGCTTCAAACCACCCCGGTAAAACTTATCTAGCTCAGTATCAGTAAATCAGTTAAACTTCGTGCACTCGAAACCAGTAATCTGTTCATCCATAAAATTAGTTATCTATCTTTCGTAGCCTTATCAGTCGAACTCAGAATTAAGTTTGGACCAACCCCTAAATCAGTGGAATTAAGTTATACCAGTGAAAGCAGTGTTAAGGATTCAAACCTGCTAACTCCGTGCTCCTAACCATGTAAGATCAGTATGTTAACATTGAGTGTCTCTGCCCGAACATTCCAACTTTCCATGATTCAATTCCTATAATCTCGTGAGATCAAGTATAAAAGCCTGAACGCCTGAACCAGAGCTTTCCAATTCCTAGTATAGTTGCCAGTAATTAGTCAGTGTAAGTGTAAGAGTTAATCACTCGCTTGGAGTAATGTGCCATCCTCATTTGGAAACCCCTTTCCTAACCGAGTGATCTGTTAAGATAATTCAGTTAACCGTTCTAAAGCCAAACCATTCGATTCAGCCTTAGCGTTACAAATCCAGACCTTATGCTTCCAACTAGCCAAGTTCCATACATTAGTTACCAGCGAAGGACTTCGAACAAGTTTGATGTAACACCCCGTTTTTCATAAAGCCAGAAAAGGCATTATATTTTTTTTTTTTTATACACATCAGAGTTACACATAAAAGATTTTAAATGAGCCGGCATTCAAATATACAAAGACTCATTACCAAAAGGTGCTTCGACAAGCAAAGTGTATTCAGGAATAATTACAATCCAAGCCAAAGTATTCAAATACTTACACAAAACTAGCTAGAATCCTATGCCTAACCCAAAAAGCACAATGTACAACCCACACTGGCGCATAGTCTAACTAAGCTAAACTCCAACCTCTCACTGGGACCCGGAACAGCCACCGTCGTCACCACGACCTAGCCCAACATCTGGGTGGGATGAGCCCGCAAATGAAAGAAAGGGGTCACCACAAAATACAAGTATGTATATATATAATCGGTGCGAAAGATGTACACATAGCAAATTTCCACATACACAAGAGAAAGCTCTTAAACTCAAAGTAGTTCCCACCAACGGGTATATATAAATAAATCACCAATCCTAATGCAGACCTCTACAATGGGTGTGACGACCGTCACTGGTTCGCCACATGCATGATTTTCCGGAAAATTAACCTCCCCTCGAAGAGTCGTGGGGTAGGCAAAGCCACACAGTCATATACGTACCCGCACTAAAATGCCACACAAGGCGGGTGAAGTCACACAGACAAACACCAGGTGAAGTCGCACAGACAAACACCTAACTCAATAAAATCCAGTCGGATTTGGCGAAGCCACACAGTCAACACCCGGTACGTAGGCAAAGTCACACAGACATACACCTAGGCACGCAACTATGAAATGCATGACATATATTCTCTTTGGCATAATACAGGATAGTCACACAGACAAAATCCCCGCGTAGTCCTATCCGACGCACGCATTAATATATGCTCATGCAACCAATCACATAGCCTAAAGCCTATGTACAACTATCACAACCTACATACATTTTCCTAATCATATGCAAATTGTACACGTAATTATAACCACGTTCTCATCAACGAGAATACATAAGTACAAACATGTCAAAGCACACAGCAAATGCATAACAGCAAAACAAAACATGTCGTAACCATTTTAAAAGACGGAAATAAAGTGGAGCCCCTACCTCGGCAAGCTTCCGTTAACTACACACGATCAAAACCACACGACGCGCTTCCTAAAACAAGCAACGTACGATCAATACATTGTTTCTAAACCAAACGTATTGAAACTACACCAAAGTCCCAAAAACCCTCAATGTTTCTAAGGAAAACCACTCTTTCGGATACCACCCCAAATTCTACTATATTGATCAATCCCCATGAGTTATTTGTACTATTTTTAGGACTCAAAACCATAGTCAAAAATCTTAAATAATTTGAAATGCAAAATGGCCATTTTCTTGCGTTATAAGCTATACACTTTCCGAGTACTCGAAAAACCCGTTTCAAATCCCAACCACTTCCATAAATTAATAAAAAGGATTAGAAAGCTAAAGACCAAGTTAGGACATCAGAATCCAAAATCTTAGGTCCCAGGGGTCGCTAGAGGTCGCTGGGCGACCACCTGGCGATGGCAAGTCAGAACTTTCCACGCCCAGGGCGAAGGTTGGCGACCAACTCGTCGCTGAGCTACCATCTGGTCGCTGAGCGACCACACCAGCACAGAACTGGTTTTCTTCATGACAGCAACAACAAAACTTGGTTTACTCAATTTTCACCCAAAACAGCTTTTCACGCAACACACTACATACGCATAGTATTGGTTCCCAAAAACCGTTTTCACAACAAAGCATTACATTTCCGAAAGTATGTTGGTTGCTTCGAGTGCAAGTTAATTGGTTTTTCATTTCCAAAATCAAAACCAACCCAAGCACAAGTTTTATTACGGGCCTCAACCGACCGGTAACCATTTTCAAACATGTTTTCAAGGTAAAAGCAAGGCCACATAACTCAAGAGTTTTAAACCACTTGGAATACCAAAAACACCACACAAAACACTTAGTAAATATTTTCATAAACACCAAAATATTTTTCATCGGATTTTCTAAAACAAAACCATACAACACGAATCCCTTTCGCCTAAAGGTTCAAAAACAACGTTTCTTTTCAAAACCTTACAACTTAACCTCATGTTATTGATCAATACACTAAACTTTCAAAACCCTAACTTTTCTCATGAGATTTTCACCAACTCATGGAAAATTGAAACAACAAAGCCTAGCATGCTTACTAAACTCTCATGAACAACTTTCATGAAACAAAAACTAGCAAGAACAACCTTTCTCACCAAACCCTCTTAAGAACAAAAACCCAAAGACCTCAAAACTCTAAAAATCTACCAACCTAGGAGATGAGAAGAGAGGGTTACCTTAAGAAAGTGATTCTCTACAACAATTCCACAAAGCTCCCAAGCTTGAAATGGAGTGAAATGGTGAAGAATTGAAAATTTGGTGAAGGTTAGCAGTGAAGAAGAAGAAACACGGCCAAGAGAGAGCAAGAGGAGTGAAATTCTTTCTAAGTCCACAAATGAGATAAACCTCCTTACTATTTAAAGCTCTTGCTAACTCACCACCCTTGGATCAAAAATAAAGTCCAACTTAATACCCTAGCCATTGGATCAAATGCTTTAAGGATAAGCTCACAAGATTAAATCAAATCTTCCAAAACAAGACTCAAACTCAGCTCTCGCGCGTCGCGACGAACGTAAATCTCAAAAACGTAAAAACTACGGAAAGAACGTCCAACGTTAAACATTTCCAAAACTTATCGCCGAATCTTTTTCCGCGACTGTAATTTTCTTCCATACCTTAGAAAATTATTCTCAGAACATAACCTTACTCACGCAGATATATAAAACTTCCATCTGAAACCTCACTTAAAACAGACACAGTACGATTTTACATTCGCGGGTAAAATCCTACTCGTTTTTCCAAAAACAAGAATAATCCAAAACTCTTTATTCTAAATCCACAGCACCCTTCTCATTCACAAAAGAGGATTACAAGACAAAAGCCTGTGCCTTTACAGCGCACGAGTCCAAAACAGATTCAATTACAGCAAAACCTACTAATTACACGATGTTTCACAACACGAACACATCGGAACCCTAATAATCCTTAAACCAACTATACAATGCTACCTTCCCAATCCGTTCCAAAATCTGATAAGGCCCTATAAACTTTGGAGTCAACTTCTTCGCTTTCAAAGCCCTTCCAACGCCAGTCGTCGGTGTAACTCGGAGAAATACATGATCTCCCTCTTCAAACTCTAAAGGCCTCCGTCGCCTATCCGCATAACTCTTCTGGCGATCTTGAGCAACCTTCATCATTGCCCTTATCTTTCGGACCTTGTCCGTCGTCTGTTGTACCATTTCCGGTCCTACTAACATACTCTCCCCATCTTGGTACCAACACAAAGGAGTCTGACATCTCCTCCCATACAAAGCCTCGTATGGTGCCATTCCAATACTCGCGTGGAAACTGTTGTTGTATGTGAATTCTATCAATGGTAACACATCATCCCAACTTCCACGATCATCCAATACACAAGCTCTCAACAAATCTTCCAATGATTGATTTGTTCTCTCAGTCTGCCCATCTGTCTGAGGATGATAGGCGGAACTCAATCTCAGTTTCGTCCCCAATGCCTCATGCAAAGTCTTCCAAAAGTGTGAAGTAAACTTTGGATCTCGATCCGACACTATACTTGACGGAATCCCATGTAACCTCACAATCTCAGCAATGTAAATATCGGTCAACTTTGCTGCTGTATCCGTAATCCTTACCGGTAGAAAATGAGCGGACTTTGTCAAACGATCCACTATCACCCAAATGGAATCATGCTTCCTCCTGGTCTTAGGTAACCCAGTGATGAAATCCATAGAAATGCTATCCCACTTCCACTCGGGGATATCTAACGACTGCAGCATCCCTGCTGGTCTCTGATGCTCAATCTTCGCCTTCTGACAAGTCAGACACGACGCCACATACTCAGCCACATCCTTCTTCATACCCGGCCACCAAAAATCATGCCTCAGGTCTTGATACATCTTTGTTGCTCCGGGATGCATACTAAGTTTACTCTTGTGTGCCTCCCCTAGAATGGTGTTTCTCAAGTCCATAGCTTCGGGCACACACACTCTACCTCGACACCTCAAAATGTTGTCCGATCCCACCTTGAAATCTCGGTTGGTTTCTCGAACAATCAAAGCTCTCTTCTCCATGAGGAACCTGTCATCTTGACAATTTGCAATGTCCTCCAATAATCCGCTTGAGATGGTAATCATACCCAACCTCATATTCCCTAAAGCAAGCTCTACCTCGAGATGCAAGTCACGAAACTCTCTCAATAACTCCTGTTGACTAGCCATCTGTGCCGAACAAACCGTCACACTCTTCATACTCAAAGCATCGGCTACCACATTAGCCTTCCCCGTATGGTATTCCAACGTAAAATCGAAGTCTTTCAAGGTTTCCATCCACCTCCGTTGCCTTATATTCAGCTCTTTCTGATCAAACAAGTACTTGAGACTTTTATGGTCACTAAACACGACAAAAGTGCAACCATAAAGATGATGTCTCCAAATCTTCAATGCAAAAACGACGGCCGCAAACTCTAAATCGTGCGTAGGATAATTCTTTTCATGCACTTTCAGCTGTCTTGATGCATAAGCTACTGCTCTCTTGTGTTGCATCAACACACAACCCAACCCTTGATGAGAAGCATCACAGTAAACCTCATACGGTTCATCCGACTGTGGTAACACCAAGACTGGTGACGTTGACAACCGTTCTTTCAACAACTGGAAACTCGACTCACACTTCTCAGTCCAAGCAAAAGGTTGATCTTTTCGCGTAAGTTGCGTCATTGGCGCCACAATCTTAGCGAAACCTTCAATGAATCTCCGGTAATAACCGGCCAAACCCACAAAACTCCTCACATCAGTCACTGTTTGAGGCTGCTTCCATGAAAGTACCGTATCAATCTTGGCTGGATCCACGGCTATTCCCTCTCTTGATATGACATGGCCAAGGAAATTCACCTCTTCCAACCAAAATTCACACTTCGACGGGTTTGCATACAGCTTACTTTCCCGCAGAACTTGCAATACTAGACGAAGATGCTCTACATGTTCCTCTTCATTCCTCGAATACACTAGGATGTCATCAATAAATACCACTACAAACTTGTCCAAGAATGAGTGGAATATCCGATTCATGTAGGCCATAAAGATCGCAGGTGCATTCGTCACTCCGAACGGCATCACTAAGAATTCATAATGCCCATAACGCGTCCTAAACGCCGTTTTCTGAATATCCTCGTCTCGTACCCTTATCTGGTGATAACCAGATTTCAAGTCAATCTTTGAAAACACTGAGGCTCCCCTCAACTGATCCATCAAATCATCAATTCGTGGCAATGGATATCGGTTCTTGATAGTCACCTTATTAAGCTTCCGATAATCCACACACAGACGAGATTTCCCATCCTTCTTCTTAACCAATAAGACCGGTGCTCCCCAAGGCGACTCACTAGGCCTTATGAAACCCTTCTCTAACAAGTCCTCAATCTGACTTTTCAACTCTACCAACTCAGATGGAGCCATCCGATAAGCTGATTCCGAAATCGGACCCGTACCCGGTTGCAAATCAATAAAGAATTCCACCTCTCTACACGGAGGAAAAGCTGGAATCTCCGATGGAAATACATCTTGGAAATCTTGAACCACTCGAAATTCCCCAATTCGGATCTCCGACGTCACTCCTAAACTAGCAAGTGAAACTATCTCCGGCTCTCCATTACACATAACCACCGAAAGCCGATTTGCAGACAAGTACCTTCGCACCCCTGGCTCGGGAAAGAAAATCAATTTCCGAGCACAGTCTAGAATAACATAATGATAGGACAACCAATCCATCCCGAGGATGATCTCGAGAGATAAGAGCGGTAAACACACTAAGTTGACCAGAAACTCCCTATTCTGAATTACTACTAAACAATGCAAACATGCAGTATTTACCACCAAATCCTTAGCAGGAGTCAAGACATTCAAATCAAACGGAAGCATAGAAACATTCAAACTCAAACGATTTGCACAAGCCAAAGATATGAATGAGTGGGTTGCCCCTGTGTCAATCAAAGCAGTTAAAGAATTACCTGCGATGTGACAGCTCTCATGGATGGCATTGCTAGCCTGCCCACTCACCTCAGTGCCCATACAGTAAGCACGTGCCTTTGCCACAGGTCTGTCACCCTGTGAGCCTTGTGCCACATTTGCCGACGGCCCGGTCTTCGGGGCTCTGCAATCTCTAGCAAAGTGTCCCGGCTTCTTGCAATTGTAGCAGGTGTTTTCCCCCTTCGGTTTCGTGCACTCATTAGCAAAATGCCCCGCTTCTCCACAGTTGTAGCAATTCCCTTTACTACCATCAGATTTTCCCCGGCTACCTTGATTCACCGATCGGCCCGGTCCCCTGTTATTCTGAGGGCGGTCGTAAGGCTTACTACCTTATTTCCCACGATTCTGACTCTGACTCGGACCACTCGAACGACTTGGTCCCCCAGCACTAGAATTCCCTTGGCGGTTCACCCGCTTATTCTTCATGTCTTCCACCTCTTGACATTTCTCCACCAACACTTGAAACTGTCGGATACCCAATGGCACAACCGCATCCTGCAGTTCGTACCTCAGCCCATCTTGGAAACGACGACACATATAATCCTCATCTATCCCATCCCTAAAGAAGCGGAAGAAACGAGATAGAGATTCAAACTTCTTGGCATATGCTTCAACATTCATGCCCGCTTGCCTTAGCCTCAGAAACTCTTCCCCAAACCTCTCCCTAGTAGTCTCGGGAAAGTACTTGGCCAGAAACCTCCGCCTGAAGTTCTCCCAACTTAACTCTTCATGAACATTCTCCATGATCAGTCGGGTGTTCCTCCACCAATACTCCGAACCCCCTAGTAACTGATAGGTAGCTAAGACTACTTTCTCCTCTTCTGGACAACGAATTGCCCCGAAAATCCTCTCCACAGATTGGAGCCATAAATCAGCAGTTTCCGGACCTCCCTCCCCATTAAACTTTGGAGGCGTTTGGTGGTTGAAACTTGAAAGAAGTCTAGAACCAGCAGCAAGTATTTCCCTTTCGCGCTTTTCCAGATCTCTCTGCGCCTTAGCATGGCTCTGAGCAGTTACAGCCGCTGCCATTGTATGCATGGCATAAGCCATCTGATTCACATCTACATGGTCCGCCGTAGGTACTGTAGGTGCCCTTCTTGGAGGCATTCGATTTCTGCACAATACCAATTCTGATTAGATTCCTTATCCAAACATTTTTGAGTCTCTACAGAAAATCTCAATCAACGGTTACTAACTCACAACCGACACAGAACAGGCACTAGAACTGACACTAGAACTGACACCACTCTAGCTAAGTTCTAACCGACTCTGGACTAACGACTCACGTATACACTTTCCCTTTGAAGATTTAAAGCCGTGCTCTGATACCAAAAATGTAACACCCCGTTTTTCATAAAGCCAGAAAAGGCATTATATTTTTTTTTTTTTTATACACATCAGAGTTACACATAAAAGATTTTAAATGAGCCGGCATTCAAATATACAAAGACTCATTACCAAAAGGTGCTTCGACAAGCAAAGTGTATTCAGGAATAATTACAATCCAAGCCAAAGTATTCAAATACTTACACAAAACTAGCTAGAATCCTATGCCTAACCCAAAAAGCACAGTGTACAACCCACACTGGCGCATAGTCTAACTAAGCTAAACTCCAACCTCTCACTGGGACCCGGAACAGCCACCGTCGTCACCACGACCTAGCCCAACATCTGGGTGGGATGAGCTCGCAAATGAAAGAAAGGGGTCACCACAAAATACAAGTATGTATATATATAATCGGTGCGAAAGATGTACACATAGCAAATTTCCACATACACAAGAGAAAGATCTTAAACTCAAAGTAGTTCCCACCAACGGGTATATATAAATAAATCACCAATCCTAATGCAGACCTCTACAATGGGTGTGACGACCGTCACTGGTTCGCCACATGCATGATTTTCCGGAAAATTAACCTCTCCTCGAAGAGTCGTGGGGTAGGCAAAGCCACACAGTCATATACGTACCCGCACTAAAATGCCACACAAGGCGGGTGAAGTCACACAGACAAACACCAGGTGAAGTCGCACAGACAAACACCTAACTCAATAAAATCCAGTCGGATTTGGCGAAGCCACACAGTCAACGCCCGGTACGTAGGCAAAGTCACACAGACATACACCTAGGCACGCAACTATGAAATGCATGACATATATTCTCTTTGGCATAATACAGGATAGTCACACAGACAAAATCCCCGCGTAGTCCTATCCGACGCACGCATTAATATATGCTCATGCAACCAATCACATAGCCTAAAGCCTATGTACAACTATCACAACCTACATACATTTTCCTAATCATATGCAAATTGTACACGTAATTATAACCACGTTCTCATCAACGAGAATACATAAGTACAAACATGTCAAAGCACACAACAAATGCATAACTGCAAAACAAAACATGTCGTAACCATTTTAAAAGACGGAAATAAAGTGGAGCCCCTACCTCGGCAAGCTTCCGTTAACTACACACGATCAAAACCACACGACGCGCTTCCTAAAACAAGCAACGTACGATCAATACATTGTTTCTAAACCAAACGTATTGAAACTACACCAAAGTCCCAAAAACCCTCAATGTTTCTAAGGAAAACCACTCTTTCGGATACCACCCCAAATTCTACTATATTGATCAATCCCCATGAGTTATTTGTACTATTTTTAGGACTCAAAACCATAGTCAAAAGTCTTAAATAATTTGAAATGCAAAATGGCCATTTTCTTGCGTTATAAGCTACACACTTTCCGAGTACTCGAAAAACCCGTTTCAAATCCCAACCACTTCCATAAATTAATAAAAAGGATTAGAAAGCTAAAGACCAAGTTAGGACATCAGAATCCAAAATTTTAGGTCCCAGGGGTCGCTAGAGGTCGCTGGGCGACCACCTGGCGATGGCAAGTCAGAACTTTCCACGCCCAGGGCGAAGGTTGGCGACCAACTCGTCGCTGAGCTACCATCTGGTCGCTGAGCGACCACACCAGCACAGAACTGGTTTTCTTCATGACAGCAACAACAAAACTTGGTTTACTCAATTTTCACCCAAAACAGCTTTTCACGCAACACACTACATACGCATAGTATTGGTTCCCAAAAACCGTTTTCACAACAAAGCATTACATTTCCGAAAGTATGTTGGTTGCTTCGAGTGCAAGTTAATTGGTTTTTCATTTCCAAAATCAAAACCAACCCAAGCACAAGTTTTATTACGGGCCTCAACCGACCGGTAACCATTTTCAAACATGTTTTCAAGGTAAAAGCAAGGCCACATAACTCAAGAGTTTTAAACCACTTGGAATACCAAAAACACCACACAAAACACTTAGTAAATATTTTCATAAACACCAAAATATTTTTCATCGGATTTTCTAAAACAAAACCATACAACACGAATCCCTTTCGCCTAAAGGTTCAAAAACAACGTTTCTTTTCAAAACCTTACAACTTAACCTCATGTTATTGATCAATACACTAAACTTTCAAAACCCTAACTTTTCTCATGAGATTTTCACCAACTCATGGAAAATTGAAACAACAAAGCCTAGCATGCTTACTAAACTCTCATGAACAACTTTCATGA
The DNA here is from genome assembly GCA_030408175.1 of Trifolium repens. Taxonomy (NCBI): domain Eukaryota; kingdom Viridiplantae; phylum Streptophyta; class Magnoliopsida; order Fabales; family Fabaceae; genus Trifolium; species Trifolium repens. The sequence continues at coordinate 32,922,233 of CP125838.1, read as the reverse complement.
AACAAAAACTAGCAAGAACAACCTTTCTCACCAAACCCTCTTAAGAACAAAAACCCAAAGACCTCAAAACTCTAAAAATCTACCAACCTAGGAGATGAGAAGAGAGGGTTACCTTAAGAAAGTGATTCTCTACAACAATTCCACAAAGCTCCCAAGTTTGAAATGGAGTGAAATGGTGAAGAATTGAAAATTTGGTGAAGGTTAGCAATGAAGAAGAAGAAACACGGCCAAGAGAGAGCAAGAGGAGTGAAATTCTTTCTAAGTCCACAAATGAGATAAACCTCCTTACTATTTAAAGCTCTTGCTAACTCACCACCCTTGGATCAAAAATAAAGTCCAACTTAATACCCTAGCCATTGGATCAAATGCTTTAAGGATAAGCTCACAAGATTAAATCAAATCTTCCAAAACAAGACTCAAACTCAGCTCTCGCGCGTCGCGACGAACGTAAATCTCAAAAACGTAAAAACTACGGAAAGAACGTCCAACGTTAAACATTTCCAAAACTTATCGCCGAATCTTTTTCCGCGACTGTAATTTTCTTCCATACCTTAGAAAATTATTCTCAGAACATAACCTTACTCACGCAGATATATAAAACTTCCATCTGAAACCTCACTTAAAACAGACACAGTACGATTTTACATTCGCGGGTAAAATCCTACTCGTTTTTCCAAAAACAAGAATAATCCAAAACTCTTTATTCTAAATCCACAGCACCCTTCTCATTCACAAAAGAGGATTACAAGACAAAAGCCTGTGCCTTTACAGCGCACGAGTCCGAAACAGATTCAATTACAGCAAAACCTACTAATTACACGATGTTTCACAACACGAACACATCGGAACCCTAATAATCCTTAAACCAACTATACAATGAAATCTTGGGTCTTACATTTGACCTGTAACCCTGAGAATGATCTGAACCTAAGTGCGTTCGCGTGTTAAATGTACAACTCGATCATCGTGTTGTGTCGGGATGGATAGAGATTGTAGGTGGGATTTTATCGGACAACTATAAGTTCGTCTACGAATGAGTCCAACTCATTGGCAGAAGAACCAGTAGTGTTTGGACAATTTTCCACTCGTTTTTTATTTCGATCGATTCTAGAGTAATTACACAACACGTGATACAGAAATACATATAACATGTGAAGCGTGGTGGTGTTCAGAAAGGAGAAGCGACAAAATGTCTGAGAGAATTGGATATGACAATATCAATACCAGACCAGATACTGACCCTCTAAACCAGTCGGAACTGAAACTAATTCCATTGGGAATGGAAGAAGTGTAATGGTAGTAGAAGTTGAATCAGAGTGCGCAGCACTGAAACCTTTGAGAATGTGAGAATAACCTTCCGCCAATAACCTTAAGAGAGGAAAGTTTTATTCCAAGGAATTAAATCCTATTAACTGAAGAATAGACGAAGCGTAGTTTTGGATACATACATAAGCAACCTACCCTGATGTAGAATGGAGTGTATGTCGTGGATGAAGATATAGACCAACTACCTTGACAGAGTTGCGGAAGATTGAATTTCGAGGACGAAATTTATTTAAGGGGGGTAGATTGTAACATCCCAAATTAATTAATAAGAGAATATTAATTAATAGTATATTATGGGAGCTTAATTGGAAATTAAGTGGCAAGTACATTTGAGATTATAAGTGGAGGGACATAATTGGTATTGTACACAATACATGTTATATAAAGGAAAGAGAGTAGATCTTATTATTCATTTTCTAACTTCAGCAAACACAAACTCCCTCAAACTCTCTCTTCTCTCACGCTGAAACTCACCACCAGCACTATCATCATCAAATCCAATCCAAGACCTAGATAGAAACCACATGCAATTGAGGAATTGGATGCATTAGCCTCTAAGCTTCAAGGAAAGGTAAGAATCAATCCAATCCTTGAACTCTTTCTCAAATTCATGCCTTTAAGTCAAGCTCATCTCTGTTGATTCATCTTGTATATGGGTTGTAAGGACTATGAAGCCATGGGTAAGAAATTTGGAGGCACATTGATGAGGAATTGACAAACCCGTATACCTTGCATGCCCTTCACTAAAACGGTAATTAATCTCTCCTCATAACTCCGTTTTGAATGATTCTTTATGGAATAGAAAGCTAACTTGAATACGGTCATTTTGGCGCCGGTTTCGTGAATTTTCATTGAGAAATGAATTCTGGGCGAATTTTTGAAGTGAAGTGTTTAACCCAGGAATTTCAGAAAATCGTGTTTGGAAAGGCTCCAGTCAAAAGGCGATTTCTCTTTCTCTGTAGCTCTGATTTTGATTCGGCTTGTTGGTATGGAAAGCTAACTCAATTCCGGTCGTTTCGATATAGGTTTCGTAATTTCTAGTCCAGTGTTGAGGTCTGTGGAAGAATTTACAGTAGAGGACCTGAAGCGGCAATTATACAAGGAAATTCTGTTTTGAGGATTTATATCATTTCGCTGCAAATTCAGTTTCTCGGTGTGCTCCAAAGTTGCTAGCTGGTGTTTAAAGCTTCTGAGTTAATCTCATTCAGGTGGGTTCTTAGGTTAGTGTAGATAGTGCCCCATAATCAAACTTTGCATGTTAATATTAGGAAAATTAGGGAAATTATGTGTGAGAGGAATTAACTCCCAAATTCCTCTCCATACTGTCATATTTTATGTATATTATATGATTGCACTGGTTATATTTGAGGATTGTAGGTGATTTCTCTTTTAAAATACGAATTTCTGCAAACAGGGGCTGTTCTGCATGAGCTCGCCGTGGCGAGTGGCCGGCGAGTATCATGGCGAGCACTCATGATCTGGGCACGTTGAGCTCGCCATGGCGAGCATCTGCTCGCCTAGCGAGCTGTTCAGGTCTGATCATGATTTCTCGCCATGGCGAGCAGGCTTTCTCGCCGTAGCGAACGAAGACAGAATGACCCTATTTGTAACATTTTTCTAAAAACTCATCACTCGTTTTATATCCTCCAAATATGCCAATTATTCTGCAATTATAAGATTAATATAAACTATGTACAGCATGTTAATCACACTGTAATCCTAGGGTATGACTTAGGAAATTTAGTTTGTATGCTCCCCGGGTTTTGGGTATTTATGGTAGTATGAACAATATTAGTATCAGTCACTTAGGAGCGATTCTGAATTGTCGCATATGGATTTCCCAATGGGAATATCCATCAGGTTATGTATTGTGAGCTGTATGCTGTGATCGGTCCGATCGACGGACAAGGCAGGCCTCTGAGATATGCTCACCTCGGAGAATCCTTGCGGTTAAAATGAATAAGTGTTTGTTAATCTGTGATACACCTTTATATTTTGCTATCTATGTTATGCTTAGTTATGTTAATATGTACGACTGATTTAGGTGCCCCCGGTGTAGTCACCTCTAGGAGGGTAGTAGGACTCACTGAGGCTTAGTAGTCTCACCCCACTCCAAATCAATTTTTTTTAGGTAGACAGGTTAACTGGAGCAAGGACCAGGATGGAGCTGATGATTGGAGCGAGGCTTGGATCATCGCATTAGACAATTTTAGTCTTTCCTTGTTTTAGTTTATTTGTATATCTTGGAATTCTATTCTATTCCGCTGCATTTCTTAAATTCATCAACTTTTGTAAGGAATTATTTTGTTACCTCGTTTAATTTATTGTACTCAGATCCATTTATTTATGTCTTGACTAGATATTCTAGATATTTTAGTTGGGGCGTTATAGCTTGATTTTTTAATGTATCCAAATTGTAAATATTAAGTTTATTGAAATAAAATATGATATTGATTAATGACAAGTACAATGTAAAAAAAAGTCATTAGGTTAAATTATCCAAATTGTAAATATTAAGTTTAATGAAACAAATTATGATATTGAAATTAATTGTTCTAGAATACCAAATATGACTAGTAATTAAAGCTTTTTAATATTTATAAAATTAGCAACTTTGTTTTCTCGTAGATTGCAAATATACTTTCAACCATAGATAAATTTTAATATATATATATATATATATATATATATAGAGAGAGAGAGAGAGAGAGAGAGAGAAAGGGGAAGAAGAGCGGTCAATTAAGAAAAATGAGAGATATCAAAGCTAGTCTGTATGAATTGACCTGTCTAATCCACTAAAATATAGTATTTGAGTTTAATAATTTGAGTCCAATTGTTTTTAGGACTTTTTAACTCCATCCGACAAAATCTAGTAAAAACTACCTAGATTGTCTAAATCAAGAGTGGCTTGTAATCCGCTAGAAATAAACAATTGCGAAAAAAAACTAAAATTTACCTTAGGTTTACATAACAAGATGATTAAAAGTTTAAATTCTAATACAACGTGATTTATTTTTACTTATGCATAATTATATATTTTGCCGAGCATATTATATTATTTATTTACTATGTATCACGATGACACGATTTTGAATTCAAACCTAATTTACAACTATTTTGATGGAGAAATAGATTACATTTGATTGTATTTCGATATTGAAACGAGAAAAAAAAATATGTTGGAATATACTATAAATGAGAAGTATATAATTTTGAATAAGACAGACAAAATTATCTTATTTATTAACAATTTGAGTATAATTTGTTAAATACTATCATATAAAAATTGGTCAAGAAAAAAAACCACACTATAGAAAATAAATTCGAGTATAATTTGAGAGTAAATACCTGTAACGCTCCTAATCGATTCGCATGCAACAATTAGCTTAAATCATTCAACATACAAATCATCAAGGCATTACATACATGAACCCAATTAATAGCATGCGTTAGATCAACTTAAGTACAACGGAAGCATATGAAAGTCTCATCAAATAATTCATATTAATTAAATCCAAGCATGCAAGTCATAAATCATATTACAACTTCAACTAGGTACTTCCACAAATGAAGCCCCATAACATAATCCAAATAATCCAACATATAATTAAGGATAAGATAAGATAAGTAGCAAGGTCATACATAAGTCTTAAAACAAGCGGATAACTAAGGTACTAGTCTTAACAAGGTTACAAGTATCATAGAAATCCTAGACATCTAAGCTTCTAGAATTCTCCTACTCTTCTCCTTACCAAGCTATGCTAGTTATCACAAACTAATCTCCAAATCCACGGGATCACTCCTCAAGTGAAGAATCTGGACCCAAACCATACACATACACAAAAATAGAGAGTTAGTTACAATTCAAGTTCATAATAATAAGCATAGCATACACTTATACTATGTAAGCAATTATATTATACTAAATCATACTCATATCATATTGTACTAGCAATATATAACATCATGGTTTATCATACTCATCAACAAAAGGTCAAAATATTCAAACAAACTCACAAGATTCAAACATTTACAAGATCATGTTGGAATGCAACCACAAATACCAAATATCAATTAGAGTGCGCAATCTCCTAATGCAAGCTAATGAAAACACGTAATGTATGTGGTACCCGCATCAAATTAGGATAAACATATATCCATCGCATCAAGTCAGTTTTAAGTCATGGGGGACATCGCTCAAGTTGACTCATGAATGCATGAATGTTCACATACCACATAATGATGATAACACTAAATTTCTACTCATGAATAATAGGCCACTCATACCTATTATCCCTCCTCAATTCGCATCAAATTCATATCATCATATCATCGTTAAGGTATACATTCAAGCAAGATACATCAACACATAATGTCTTTATTAATCATGGCTCATTATTCTCAATTTCAATCAACATGCAGCTATAAGCATATTATCATCACACCAACTTAAGATTCAATCAATCCAAACCTATAACATGTTATAAGACCAAATCTAAACATGTTATAATCTCATAATCATCATACAACTTAAAGAAATTTCTCAAAATCAGGTCTTGGTTGCTGGGCGACAGCTAGCGAAGAAACAAGCGAGAGGAGGCAGTGAGGTTGTCGCTCAGAGCGAAGCTCGGCGACGACTTCTCGCTTTTGGTCGCTGGGCGAGCATCCAAAATTCTGGGTTTGCTGAAGAACACATGAATCCTCGCTGCAGCGACGGACTGGTCGCTGAGCGAGCGAGCCTAGAAAATTGTGCTCTGGTCACGGGTTTCACATAGAATCACATAGAAATCACGAATTTCATGTTATGAACTCTTAAAGCTATCACATTTAAGCATAAATATCATGTATAGACCTAGAAGTACAAGTTTTAACATCATCAAACATCATTTCAAGTGAAAAGTATATATTTTTCCTTATTTTCTTTAAAACCCATTTTCAAATATCAACAACAACAATCATTCATAAATCACGAAATTGATGATAGAAATGGAAGATAGAATCATATAATGACATATTAACATCATTCAACAATACATAAAATCATTAACACATTCCCTTGAATCCCCATTCCCCACCAAAAGAGATGAGAGGGTTTGGGTATGGAGAATAGGCATCCCCCCCTCTTTGATCATCTCACAAGAATTGTAAACTACTCTCTAACCTTAGAAAATGATGAATTCCTTGATTCCTCCTTCTCTTGAGCTTTCTTTATTCTTCCCCTCTACTTCCTTCTCTTCAACTTTCTCTTTCTACCTCTTTCTATTTTTCAAAGTTATGAGCATTCTCTCTCTATTCTCATAACTCTATCTAAACCTAGCTAAATTAAAGACCATAATGTCCCTCCTATTAACTTAGGCCCAATAACACTCAAGCCCAACTCTTATTATCATAACTCTAGTAAAACTTATTCTTCCGAAAACACTACTCTTTCCCAAAATAGCCACAATTCCTAATTGATTACTAACTCACTATAACATACTATAAAAAGGCTAATTAACTTCTAATTAAAAATAAAATAAATAAATACGGCTGTTACAATACCTATCGCTATATATTGGAATTATATAAAAACATTTTTTTAATCTAGTCTCTAGTAATATATATATATATATATATATATATATATATATATATATATATATATATATATATAGGTTAAACTCACACTATGTAAATGTAGAAGAAGGTACAAAAATCTTGTCAAAACATTGTTTTAGTATCCGGTGATCTAGAGTTTGGCTGTGAGATAAGTAAAGTCTAGCGAAAAATTATTTCCAACAAAAATCGAACTCAAGTTCTCCTGAACAATTTTTCGTCCTAAGGATCACACAAATTTTTCGTCTATTGCTGAAATATCATGCAAGGTTGTGAAATTCCTATCATCTTTATTTATCTCTTATCTTGCTAACGATCTTGTCTGACAACATGTTACTTGAGGACAAGCAACAGTTTAAGTTTGGGGTTGTGATGACTGGAATTTCTGCAGTATTTTTAGTGTTAGTATTAGTTGTAAAATGACCAAGACAGACCCAAATACGAAGAATAACCTACAGAATCAAAGAAAAGCATCAAAGCAAAGAGAATAATACAAAAAGACAAGAAAAAACCAAAAAAGTGAAGAAAATGTGTTGATCATCGTATCACGATGGCTCCCATCGTGCCACGATGGGAGCTGCTTGCTGGCCAAGAAAACAGAAGAAATAAATCTGGAGAAAATATGTTCATCGCAGCACGATGGTGTATATCGCAGTACGATGACATTACTTGGCGACCAAGTTGATGAAATGCACATGATCAGTTATAAAATTGAACTGAAGCGTCCCAACGTACTGCGATGGACCTATCGCAGTACGATGGCTTGCTGAGGCCCATTACGATAACTATAAATAGAGCTCTCCTCTCATTGTTTACATCATTCAGAAATAGTAGAACATTCTCTACTATAAAGGAGGTGTTCAGAGGAGCTCTAAGGGCATAGTTTTCTCCCCTTACGGGAAAACTAACTCATCAAGGTATGTTTTCTTTAGGCTTTTGTATTTAGGTTATTATTTTTGTAATTTAAATATGTAGTCTTTTGTAATAGATGCCTTAGGTTGTGGTGGAGAAGATGAACTACCCTATGAATATTTGGAGTATGTGATTTAGTCAAAGTTATAATAAATGTTATTAAAACTATGTTTGTTATTTACTTTCTTGCACTTTAATAACATATTCTCGTAATCTGGCCGGATAAGCGGGAGCGCTCATAGAATCAATATTAGGGATTTACTTAATATTCGACCGGAACTAGTGGTAAATATGCTAGGTGAATAGAGACGGAAACATCCTGAACTAGTCGCGAACTGAGCGGTTAGAGGAGGAATCAGGAACTAGGTGTGAACTAAGCACTTAGAAGCTGAATAGCCCGATATTAGGACCTAGAGGCATTGGATGGGTGTAAGACCCATAACTCTACTGTATCGTACGCAAGTTATAAGCGTAAGTAGTGGCTAAGAGTTTTTAGGGTTTATGTAAGATTAGTTTCATAAGTATCGTGTAATAACAGCGTTTTTGCTGAGTTGGAACTGGTTTTGGATTCGTGAACTATTTAAGCTCAGGCTTTTGGTTCTTAGTCCTCTTTTATATACGAGAACGTTCCTGTGATTTCAGAATTTTGAGTTTCGACTTTCTCCGTTTATTGGAAAAACGAGTAGAAAACTATACCCGCTTCTTAGAATTTTACGGTTTCTGTTTTCCGTCGAATTTTAATTGGAGACTTTATATATCGGCGCGAGTTGGAATCTAGTCTCAGAATATTTTTGGGAGTTAAGGAAATAAATTTCAGTCGGAGAATAAAGTTTAGCGATAATTTTTGGAAATGTTTTACGACGAACAATCACCTCGTAAGTTTTATATTTTTCGCAAGATAGACCGTCGACGGAGTACGACTCGTCTGCGAGCGCAAGAGAAATATCTTAGATATTTTCAAAAAGGTAATGATTACTTTGTTTTGATCCAATGGCTAGGGTGCAAGAAGGACACTTGCACTATTTGATCCTAAGGCCTAGATTGATCAAGAGGGTGATTAATAGTAAGGAGGTTTATGTTTTAGTCTTAGAAGCAAAAATCACACAAAAACTCTTCCTCCCCTCTCACTCTCTCGGCCGAACTCTCTCTCACTCTCATCATCCATTCAAATTTCATTTCTCATCTTCTCAAAGCTTGGATCTTTGGCTTACTAAGGGATCACTTGCAATTAAGGTAACTAACCTCCTTTTTCCCTCATTATGTTCATGAACCTCTTGGATTTTTAAGTTGTAAGTTTTGTGTTCTTGAGAAAATTCATGAGAAAAGTGGTTGTTAATTCATAGGAGGTTTTATTTAGTAGTAGTATAACCTATTCAAGCCTAGCATGGATGATTCTCATAGTTGATTTAAAAGTTTTCACAAAAATTTTTGTTAGGGTTTTAAGAAAATTTTGAAAAAGATCATAAACTTGGATTGTGTTGTATGATTTTGATTTTGAAGTTAGTTTTGAGCTTTTTAACAAAATGGATTGGTGAATATGAATTTTGTTTTGAAAAATAAGAAAAAAAAAAATTTCTCGTGTTCTTGAGCGACTCGAAGAACACAATTTAGAAAAAATTTATTTCGAGTTTCAAAAAGAGTCGGGTATACGATCGAATATCGTTACGAGCTAACAAATGTGGGCTAGGGTTTCAAATGAAAAAAATGTGTAGGGTTGCCCTCTTTGCCTCATTTGGCCGTGGCACCCATATAAGGTTCGTGGAATCGAATTTCGAAAATTGTTTAGAGGCAAATAGCTTCCCATGATCATTGTTTAATTGTTTGATTGGTTATGGGATGTTTTGAAAAGAAAATGATCACTTGCCTTAAGAAAAACCTTATTTGAGATTTTTCGAAATTTGCGATTCGACTCTATAATTTCTAAATCGTTTTGATAAGTGCTAGTTAGGTATTATGGGATATTACCATGCATTTGGAAGTGAAAGATTTTGAGTAGAAGGGTGTTTTTAAAAAAAGTGGCCGTGGCCTTTCCTTTGTGTGGGGGAAGAAATTCCAAAATTTTTCTAAGTCCAAAATTGTGTGAAAATTTTGTATGTGTTGGATAATTTTAGTCTTGAAGAAAAATGAGTATAGGAAAGGTTGTTAGGAAGAAAAAAAAATGTGTAACTTGTAACGCAAGAAAACTTCGATTTTTCATAAAAATAATTTTGAAAAGTTTTAGTTGTGTTTCAAATGGTCTTGTTGTGTGTGAAACAAGTCCTTGAAGTGGAAAATCCAAAATGGTTTTAGTTTATGATTTGAAAACAAAATGATTTTCGTGTTATAAAAATAATACAATTAACTTCGTGAATTTTTAAACGCTATGAGAATAACCTGAAATCATTGAGGGATAGCTTTAGGAAGTACCTTAGACCCCTCTGGAGCTTTAAGAGCGAGTTTCGTTTCGATAGGATAAACGAGGAGTATTTTATTGATGTTACGCTACATTTATTTTAGGTAGCGTGTGTTGTAGATTTTCGCGAAATTAAAGTAGCGGAAGCTTGCTGAGGTAAGGGCACCTTTATTTTTCCGTCTGATATATGTATGCCTGGTTTTGGATTGTGTGAATGTTTGGGCATGATTATATTATGTATTCTCGTGATGAGAAGGTGTTTTGTATCGCATGTGTGGTTTACATATGTTTGAGAATATGTGTATGAATATGTGATTGGCGTGCATATGATTTTGAAAATATATGTACATATTATGATTGGTTTACATACGCTTGAGAAGTATGTATTTGTTGCATTAGCATATAAGGGGAATCGTATGCTCATGCATTCATAGTACGTGGTTAACGGGAATGGACCACGGGGTGCGACGACCAGTGATTGGTGTCCTCCTTTTTGAGTTTGGTGTTGTCCGTGTGACTCACCCGGTGTTATCCCACCGTGATTGTTTTGGTATTGAGTGAGTGACTCTACCTGGTGTTATCCCACCACTAGTAGGAGGTGTTATCCCACCTGAGCCTACGACCTTCTGCAGAGGTTTATTCCGGAATAATTCATGCATGTGAAAAAGACCCGGCTAGGGTGATCACAATCATTTAGAGTCTGCATTGATAGGCTGGTGTGCATTTCAATACTGTGTGCAAGTATATGAACTGCTAAGTGTTTATTCGCTGTTATATATATATATGTTTTTGCTGTTGTGTTATGTGTGGTGACCCTTGCATCCTTTCATTTGCGGGCTCCTCCCACCCAGACGATGGATCACCCTTTGTTACCGGTACTCGTGAGGGAGACGGTGACGAGGTGGGACTTTCTTGATCGCCTGCTTCTGCCTGCCTGGAGCCTCGACCCAGCTTCCGGTACGGCTAGTTACCACGGGCGCGTTAGGATTACTACTTATCTTGGTACCCGTCAGGTTCACCAGTGTCTGATATGGCAGACTCCACCTTTCTCCATACCTCTACCAGTACTGCTCAGTGCACTGTGGACGGTTCCTGGGGGACCCCTGCCAGGGGCGCCAGACACACCAGAGGGTGGTGGATCGGTCGTTGGAGAGACCCCCACGGATGGACTAGTCACTTCTTCTTCCTCTTCCATGGGCAGTTGGGGTGATGGGGCATTACCCGACTTCTTAGGGGAGCCGGAAGGTGTTTTTCAGGAGGCAGCGGCTGCTGCAGGGGATGGGTCCATTGGAGGACCCGGAGTACCTCACTTGGTATCTCCCACTTCTACCTTGAGCTTGGTACTGTTGTCGAGTGATACGGACGACTCCTGATGCCGATGTGCATGATAGGACTAGGGCCACTGACTTTAGAGTAGGATTCTTTTGGACAGGCCTTGTTGGCCGGTGACTGGTAGCATGTTTTGTAGTAGGTTCTAACGTTTTGGATGACTGTACTCTATACTCTTACACTTTGGATGAGCCTCATTTGGTATTGGCTGTAGTATTTCCCTAGTCACGACTACCTTGTATATTTGTCGCGAACTAGATGTTATGTTTTGGATATGTAACTATTCAGGTACACACTTTGCTTATGAGAAGCACTATTGATGCATATAGTACTATTTCAGTCACCTTGTTGGTCGTACTATTATATGCTTTAGTTCTGTTGTATGAATAATGTCGGCTCTTGTAAAATATTTTCCGCGCACTCTGTCTCGTGTTTTAAAAAATAAAAAAATAAAAAATAATGCCCCTTTTTAGGCTTTGAAAAACGGGGTGTTACATTGTGGTATCAGAGCCCGGCTTTAGATCATCAAGGGAAAGGTGTGTCGTAAGAGTTGTCAGTCGAGTTAGAACTAGAGTTTGATTAGTTCTAAGTGACCATTGCTTTAGTGTGTTGATGTTATAGACTTATGGTATAAGATTTCGAAGAGAATTGGAAAAGAATCTAACCAGAAAGTGGTTTGTGCAGGAAAACATGCCTCCAAGACGGGCACCTGCAGCTACTGGAGCTGATGATAATCAGGTAAACCAGATGGCTCATGCAATGAATGCCATGGCAGCAACTTTGACTGCCCAAGCCCATGCTAAGGCGCAGAGGGATATGGAAAAAAGGGAAAGAGAGATTCTCGCTACTGGATCTCGAGTTCTCACGAGTTTTACCCATCAGAGTCCTCCGAAGTATAACGGAGAGGCAGGTCCTGATGCTGCTGACTTATGGCTTCAGGCGATGGAGAAGATCTTCGGAGCAATCCACTGCCCCGAGGGCGAAAAGGTGTCTCTGGCCACCTACCAGTTGTCGGGAGGCTCTGAGTATTGGTGGAAGAGTACTAGTCTTATGATAGAGGCCGCTCACGAGGAAATCAACTGGGTGAGTTTTAAGAGAAAGTTTTTGGCCAAGTACTTTCCAGAGACCGCTAGAGAAAGGTATGGAGAGGAATTCCTGAGGTTGCGTCAGGGAGGGATGAATGTTGAAGCTTATGCTAAGAAATTTGAATCACTGTCAAGGTTCTTCTGTTTCTTCAGGGATGGCGTAGATGAGACTTATATGTGTCGCCGTTTTCAAGATGGGCTGAGGTATGAGTTACAAGATTCAGTGATACCATTGGGAATCCGGAATTTCCAAGTGCTGGTTGAGAAATGTCAGGAAATTGAGGACATGAAGAACAAGCGAGTGAATCGCAATGTGAATTCTACTGCTGGGGGACCTAGTCGTCCAAGTAATCAGGCTCAGAACCGTGGAAGGCGAGGAAATAAGCCTTACAACCGCCCTCAGCATAACAAAGGACAAGATCGCTCGGTGAATCAAGGGAATTCGAATGCGGCGAAGCAGAGTTGTTTCAGGTGTGGGAAGGAAGGACATTATGCGAACGACTGTAGGAACGCGGAGCCCGGGATTATTTGTTATAATTGTAAGAAGCCAAGTCACATGGCTAGGGATTGCAAGGCTCAGAAGGCTGAACCATCTGTGAATGTGACACAAGGAGCCAAACCCACTGCTAGGGGACGTGTCTACTGTATGGGCACGGAAGTGAGTGGCGAGGCCAGTAATGCCATACATGAGAATTGCCAGATTGCAGGTAACACTTTAACTGCATTGATAGATACCGGGGCAACCCATTCTTTCATAACTGTGGATTGTGCAAATCGCATGAAATTGATTGTTTCTCCGCTGCCTTTTGATTTGAATGTTTCTACTCCTGCAAAGGATCTAGTGGTTAATACAGCATGTTTACACTGTTTAGTGATGATTCAGAATATAGAGTTTTTGATTAATCTGATCTGTTTACCCCTTCAGTCACTCGAGATCATTCTTGGGATGGATTGGCTGTCGTATCACTATGTTATTTTAGACTGTGCTCGTAAGATGGTCTTTTTCCCCGAACCAGGAGTACGGAGGTACTTGTCGGCGAACCGGCTTACAGTAACCATGAGGAATGGAGAGCCAGAAATTATTTCACTTGCTTTTATAGGAGTGACTTCAGACGTGCACATAGAGGAGTTGCGCGTAGTTCAACAATTCCAGGATGTTTTTCCGTTAGAGATTCCGGGATTTCCTCCGATCAGAGAAGTGGAATTCTTTATCGACTTACATCCAGGAACGGGACGAATCTCGGAATCACCTTATCGTATGGCCCCAGCTGAGTTAGTGGAATTGAAGAGTCAGATTGAGGACTTGTTAGAAAAGGGTTTTATTAGGCCAAGTGTGTCTCCGTGGGGAGCGCCAGTCTTATTGGTGAAAAAGAAGGATGGACGGTCACATTTATGTGTGGATTATCGGAAACTCAACAAGGTTACTATTAAGAACCGATATCCTTTGCCACGAATTGATGATTTAATGGACCAGTTAAAGGGTGCGTCTGTGTTTTCAAAGATTGACTTGAAGTCCGGATATCATCAGATAAGAGTAAGAGAAGAAGCTGTCCAGAAGACAGCGTTTTGTTCACGTTATGGACACTATGAGTATCTAGTGATGCCGTTTGGAGTGACGAATGCACCGGCGATTTTTATGGATTACATGAATAGGATCTTCCATACGTTCCTAGACAAGTTTGTGGTGGTGTTCATCGACGATATACTCATTTATTCGAAGGATGAAGAGGAACACGAAGAGCATCTCCGCTTGGTTTTACAAGTTCTGCGTGACAGAAAGTTGTATGCAAATCCGTCAAAGTGTGAATTCTGGATGAAAACGGTGAATTTTCTTGGTCACGTCATCTCAGAAGAGGGAATATCTGTGGACCCAGCAAAGATTGAAACCGTACTTGCATGGAAACAACCGCAAACCGTTACGGATATACGAAGTTTTGTGGGTTTAGCGGGATATTATCGGAGGTTTATTGAGGGTTTCGCTAAGATTGTGGCACCAATGACACAACTTACGAGGAAAGATCAACCATTTGCTTGGACAGAGAAGTGTGAAGCTAGTTTTCAGTTGTTGAAAGAGCGATTGACGACCTCACCGGTGTTAGTTTTACCCCAGTCGGACGAACCGTATGAAGTTTATTGCGATGCGTCGCATCAGGGACTCGGATGTGTGTTGATGCAACACAAGAGGGCAGTGGCTTATGCGTCCAGACAGTTGAAGAACCACGAAAGGAACTACCCCACTCATGATCTAGAACTTGCAGCAGTAGTTTTTGCTTTGAAGATTTGGAGACATTATCTTTATGGATGTACTTTTGTCGTCTTCAGTGATCACAAAAGTCTGAAATATCTGTTTGATCAGAAAGAGTTGAATATGAGGCAGAGGAGGTGGATGGAAACACTGAAGGATTTTGATTTCACGTTACAGTACCATCCTGGAAAGGCTAATGTGGTAGCTGACGCTTTGAGTAGAAGAAGTGTATCGGTATGCTCAGCTCAGATGGCTAGTCATCAAGAGTTGTTAGAAGAGTTTCGAGATCTACATCTTGAGGTAGAGTTTGCACCTGGGAATTTGAGACTCGGTATAATTACGATTTCGAACGGATTGATGGAAGACATTGCTAGTTGTCAAAATGACAGTCTACTTATGGAAAAGAGAGCTTTGATAGATCGAGGAACCACCACAGAGTTCAAGGTGGGATCAGATAATATTTTGAGATGCAATGGGAGAGTGTGCGTACCCGATGCTAAGAACTTGAGAAATACGGTTCTAAAGGAAGCGCATAAGAGTAAACTGAGTATACATACTGGGGCTACCAAGATGTATCAGGATTTGAGGTTAGACTATTGGTGGCCGGGTATGAAGAGGCATGTGGCAGAGTATGTGGCATCGTGTTTGACATGTCAGAAAGCTAAGGTGGAACATCAGAAACCTGCAGGAATGCTGCAATCGTTAGATATACCAGAGTGGAAGTGGAATAGCATATCTATGGATTTCATCACTGGTTTACCCAAGACAAGAAGGAAGCATGACTCTATTTGGGTGATAGTGGATCGATTGACGAAGTCCGCTCATTTTCTGCCTGTCAGGATTACCGACACTGCAGAAAAGTTAACAGACATCTACGTGGCTGAGATTGTGAGACTCCATGGTATACCGTCAAGCATTGTTTCAGATCGAGACCCAAAATTCACTTCACATTTTTGGAGGACTCTGCATGAGGCTTTAGGGACGAAGTTGAGGTTAAGTTCGGCTTACCATCCGCAGACAGACGGACAGACCGAAAGAACGAATCAATCTTTGGAGGATTTGTTGAGGGCATGTGTGCTAGATGATAGAGGAAGTTGGGACGATGTGTTACCACTAATAGAGTTCACCTACAACAACAGTTTCCACACGAGCATTGGAATGGCTCCGTATGAGGCTCTTTATGGGAGAAGGTGTCAAACTCCATTGTGTTGGTATCAAGATGGAGAAAGTATGATTGTAGGGCCGGAAATGGTGCAACAGACTACGGACAAGGTCCGGAAGATACGGGCAAGAATGAAGGTCGCCCAGGATCGTCAGAAGAGTTACGCAGATAGGCGTCGTAGACCCTTAGAATTTGAGGCAGGAGAACATGTATTTCTCCGAGTTACTCTAACTACTGGCGTTGGAAGGGCAATAAAAGCAAGAAAGTTGACTCCGAAATTTATTGGACCGTATCAGATTACGGAAAGGATAGGAAAGGTAGCCTATCGAATTGCATTGCCACCGATACTGTCCCAGATTCATGATGTGTTCCATGTGTCTCAGTTAAGGAAGTATGTTCCCGACCCGTCACATGTGATCACGCCAGATGACATTCAGTTGAAAGAGAACTTGTCATTTGAAGTTCCGCCAGTTAAGATTGCGGATAGAAAGATGAAACGTCTAAGGACCAAGGAGATACCCTTAGTCAAGATAATATGGAATGAAGCTACAGGAGATGCGACTTGGGAGCTTGAAAGCAAGATGAAAGAGCAATACCCCGAGTTATTTAGCGATGTCTAAGTTTCGAGGACGAAACTTCTTTTAGGGGGGAAGTAATGTAAGACCCATAACTCTACTGTATCGTACGCAAGTTATAAGCGTAAGTAGTGGCTAAGAGTTTTTAGGGTTTCTGTAAGATTAGTTTCATAAGTATCGTGTAATAACAGCGTTTTTGCTGAGTTGGAACTGGTTTTGGATTCGTGTACTATTTAAGCTCAGGCTTTTGGTTCTTAGTCCTCTTTTATATACGAGAATGTTCCTGTGATTTCAGAATTTTGAGTTTCGACTTTCTCCGTTTATTGGAAAAACGAGTAGAAAACTGTACCCGCTTCTTAGAATTTTACGGTTTCTGTTTTCCGTCGAATTTTAATTGGAGACTTTATATATCGGCGCGAGTTGGAATCTAGTCTCAGAATATTTTTGGGAGTTAAGGAAATAAATTTCAGTCGGAGAATAAAGTTTAGCGATAATTTTTGGAAATGTTTTACGACGAACAATCACCTCGTAAGTTTTATATTTTTCGCAAGATAGACCGTCGACGGAGTACGACTCGTCTGCGAGCGCAAGAGAAATATCTTAGATATTTTCAAAAAGGTAATGATTACTTTGTTTTGATCCAATGGCTAGGGTGCAAGAAGGACACTTGCACTATTTGATCCTAAGGCCTAGATTGATCAAGAGGGTGATTAATAGTAAGGAGGTTTATGTTTTAGTCTTAGAAGCAAAAATCACACAAAAACTCTTCCTCCCCTCTCACTCTCTCGGCCGAACTCTCTCTCACTCTCATCATCCATTCAAATTTCATTTCTCATCTTCTCAAAGCTTGGATCTTTGGCTTACTAAGGGATCACTTGCAATTAAGGTAACTAACCTCCTTTTTCCCTCATTATGTTCATGAACCTCTTGGATTTTTAAGTTGTAAGTTTTGTGTTCTTGAGAAAATTCATGAGAAAAGTGGTTGTTAATTCATAGGAGGTTTTATTTAGTAGTAGTATAACCTATTCAAGCCTAGCATGGATGATTCTCATAGTTGATTTAAAAGTTTTCACAAAAATTTTTGTTAGGGTTTTAAGAAAATTTTGAAAAAGATCATAAACTTGGATTGTGTTGTATGATTTTGGTTTTGAAGTTAGTTTTGAGCTTTTTAACAAAATGGATTGGTGAATATGAATTTTGTTTCGAAAAATAAGAAGAAAAAAAATTTCTCGTGTTCTTGAGCGACTCGAAGAACACAATTTAGAAAAAATTTATTTCGAGTTTCAAAAAGAGTCGGGTATACGATCGAATATCGTTACGAGCTAACAAATGTGGGCTAGGGTTTCAAATGAAAAAAATGTGTAGGGTTGCCCTCTTTGCCTCATTTGGCCGTGGCACCCATATAGGGTTCGAGGAATCGAATTTCGAAAATTGTTTAGAGGCAAATAGCTTCCCATGATCATTGTTTAATTGTTTGATTGGTTATGGGATGTTTTGAAAAGAAAATGATCACTTGCCTTAAGAAAAACCTTATTTGAGATTTTTCGAAATTTACGATTCGACTCTATAATTTCTAAATCGTTTTGATAAGTGCTAGTTAGGTATTATGGGATATTACCATGCATTTGGAAGTGAAAGATTTTGAGTAGAAGGGTGTTTTTAAAAAAAGTGGCCGTGGCCTTTCCTTTGTGTGGGGGAAGAAATTCCAAAATTTTTCTAAGTCTACAATTGTGTGAAAATTTTGTATGTGTTGGATAATCTTAGTTTTGAAGAAAAATGAGTATAGGAAAGGTTGTTAGGAAGAAAAAAAAATGTGTAACTTGTAACGCAAGAAAACTTCGATTTTTCATAAAAATAATTTTGAAAAGTTTTAGTTGTGTTTCAAATGGTCTTGTTGTGTGTGAAACAAGTCCTTGAAGTGGAAAATCCAAAATGGTTTTAGTTTATGATTTGAAAACAAAATGATTTTCGTGTTATAAAAATAGTACAATTAACTTCGTGAATTTTTAAACGCTATGAGAATAACCTGAAATCATTGAGGGATAGCTTTAGGAAGTACCTTAGCCCCCTCTGGAGCTTTAAGAGCGAGTTTCGTTTCGATAGGATAAACGAGGAGTATTTTATTGATGTTACGCTACATTTATTTTAGGTAGCGTGTGTTGTAGATTTTCGCGAAATTAAAGTAACGGAAGCTTGCTGAGGTAAGGGCACCTTTATTTTTCCGTCTGATATATGTATGCCTGGTTTTGGATTGTGTGAATGTTTGGGCATGATTATATTATGTATTCTCGTGATGAGAAGGTGTTTTGTATCGCATGTGTGGTTTACATATGTTTGAGAATATGTGTATGAATATGTGATTGGCGTGCATATGATTTTGAAAATATATGTACATATTATGATTGGTTTACATACGCTTGAGAAGTATGTATCTGTTGCATTAGCATATAAGGGGAATCGTATGCTCATGTATTCATAGTACGTGGTTAACGGGAATGGACCACGGGGTGCGACGACCAGTGATTGGTGTCATCCTTTTTGAGTTTGGTGTTGTCCGTGTGACTCACCCGGTGTTATCCCACCGTGATTGTTTTGGTATTGAGTGAGTAACTCTATCTGGTGTTATACCACCACTAGTAGGAGGTGTTATCCCACCTGAGCCTACGACCTTCTGCAGAGGTTTATTCCGGAATAATTCATGCATGTGAAAAAGACCCGGCTAGGGTGATCACAATCATTTAGAGTCTGCATTGATAGGCTGGTGTGCATTTCAATATTGTGTGCAAGTATATGAACTGCTAAGTGTTTATTCGCTGTTATATATATATATATGTTTTTGCTATTGTGTTATGTGTGGTGACCCTTGCATCCTTTCATTTGCGGGCTCCTCCCACCCAGACGATGGATCACCCTTTGTTACCGGTACTCGTGAGGGAGACGGTGACGAGGTGGGACTTTCTTGATCGCCTGCTTCTGCCTGCCTGGAGCCTCGACCCAGCTTCCGGTACGGCTAGTTACCACGGGCGCGTTAGGATTACTACTTATCTTGGTACCCGTCAGGTTCACCAGTGTCTGATATGGCAGACTCCACCTTTCTCCATACCTCTACCAGTACTGCTCAGTGCACTGTGGACGGTTCCTGGGGGACCCCTGCCAGGGGCGCCAGACACACCAGAGGGTGGTGGATCGGTCGTTGGAGAGACCCCCACGGATTGACTAGTCACTTCTTCTTCCTCTTCCATGGGCAGTTGGGGTGATGGGGCATTACCCGACTTCTTAGGGGAGCCGGAAGGTGTTTTTCAGGAGGCAGCGGCTGCTGAAGGGGATGGGTCCATTGGAGGACCCGGAGTACCTCACTTGGTATCTCCCACTTCTACCTTGAGCTTGGTACTGTTGTCGAGTGATACGGACGACTCCTGATGCCGATGTGCATGATAGGACTAGGGCCACTGACTTTAGAGTAGGATTCTTTTGGACAGGCCTTGTTGGCCGGTGACTGGTAGCATGTTTTGTATTAGGTTCTAACGTTTTGGATGACTGTACTCTATACTCTTACACTTTGGATGAGCCTCTTTTGGTATTGGCTGTAGTATTTCCCTAGTCACGACTACCTTGTATATTTGTCGCGAACTAGATGTTATGTTTTGGATATGTAACTATTCAGGTACACACTTTGCTTATGAGAAGCACTATTGATGCATATAGTACTATTTCAGTCACCTTGTTGGTCGTACTATTATATGCTTTAGTTCTGTTGTATGAATAATATCGGCTCTTGTAAAATATTTTCCGCGCACTCTGTCTCGTGTTTTAAAAAAAAAATAAAAAAAAATAATGCCCCTTTTTAGGCTTTGAAAAACGGGGTGTTACAATGGGTGAAGGTAATAATGCACATGTAATGAACAACTCACCTAGTAATTAGGGTATGTGACACAGCGAGGTTCGGCTCTCGTAGGTACCTTAATTATTAACGTAGGGAAACTTCAATATACATAGAGTAATAATAAAGGTATTACTACAACAAGGAAAAGTCACCGCCGAATAATAATCTGATTAACTATGTTATACACCGTTCATGCCAAATATGAAGAAGTGAGTGAGTTCAACCACCATACATATCCTCTATGTTTCTGAATCAACTATCTTTATTTTCTGCAAGCATTATGCTATTTTTATAAAACCTTTTTCCAAAACCAAAGCAAATGCAAAACCACGAACTTAAATAACGCTAGCGAAGCTGCGGCACGATCCCTGTGGATACTATTGAGACAAAATCCTATTTTGATGTTTTAAAGATAACAAAACATCCTTAATTAATTTTTAATTATATTCTGATTATTATGTGATCTAACAAGTGCTTTTGAGTGATTTAATATAAGACAGATGCAAAGAATCAATATCACTATGTTTTAATCACAAGAAATAAATAAGCAAGTTTTTGTCAGAGAATGGTCTCTGAATGGTCTCCCAGACTCACGTATTCATTGGATAAGCACTTATTTAAGTCAACTTCATATGAGAGAAGGATGAACTTTATACAAGACTTAAATATAGTATCACAACAGTTTGGAATAAGTCTTTTAAGGCAAAGAATAATTTTGATCCTTGAGCTTACCGATCATTTGAGTGCTTTTAAGGAAGTAAAAGCTCACAAATTACTGACAAGGCCTTATGTTCTCCAATAACATCATTAAAGAAATAATCTAGACCAATGAGAAGTAGACAAAGCAAGCAGCAAAGGACTGAATTTCTGTTTGCAAGTACAAGCTAAAGAAAGAGAAGCTTAACTTATCCATACAAGTGTCCAAGACTTAATATTCCTACAGATCCATATAGCAGAGACCATAGGAAGAATGGTCTCTAGGCTCACTTAAAAAAGGACAGATTTTGAATGGACTATTTTGCCCATTTGACAATGGCTATTTCACACTCCCAACAGTCATATTTGAAGTTCAAATATCAGAGGAAATTCTTCATCTATAAATAGCATGGTTGGCTACAAGGAAGAGCCAGAGTTTTCAAGCAATCTAAAGCATTGATTCACATTTCACTAAGCAATCTTAAAGCTCTCTTTTTTCACTCATACTCCAAAGCTTTCTAGCATCTAGGATCTGAATCCATTGAGTATCTTGAGTGTAATTTATTTTAAGCATATACAACTAGTTTAGGTTGGTATAAGCTTATAAGATCCAAAACCATTTCATATCTTTTGAGAGATCTAACTCAAGTCAATTAGTAAAGAATTGATTGAGTGAAAATCAATTGGTGATAACTGATTTGGTTACTTAGCCTTGGTTAAGGTTAAGGGAAGAAATTATTGTAATCTTGGTCTAGATTATAGTGGATAAACTCACGCAAGTGGGGACTGGAGTAGCCCATACTAT
This sequence comes from Trifolium repens, assembly GCA_030408175.1. Classification (NCBI taxonomy): domain Eukaryota; kingdom Viridiplantae; phylum Streptophyta; class Magnoliopsida; order Fabales; family Fabaceae; genus Trifolium; species Trifolium repens. Next base: position 32,900,228 of record CP125838.1, on the reverse strand, counting down.
TAAGGGGTGAACCAGGATAAAATCCTTGTGTTTGTTTTCTTTTTTCCCTACTCTTTACTTTAAGTAACACTAATCACACATATCACATTTATTTCTGCTTATACATCTTAGGAGATTGTTCTCCAACAAATTGTGTGATTTCATTTTGTTACTTACTCTTTGTTTAGTATTGCAGCAAAAAATTTTAAATTGTCACAATTCAAACCCCCATTTCTTATGACAAACCTTGTTACTTCAATTGGCATCAGAGCATTGCCTCTAAAACTAAGCATCTAACAAGTACTATAGGAAAAGATTCAGGAAGGAAGTAATGGCAAAAACTGCAAAATTCATTTCAGAAGGAGGCTCTTCAAATAGACCACCTCTATTTGAAGGAGATGATTACTACTATTGGAAAGACAAGATGGAGCTATTCCTAAGATCACAAGACAATCACATGTGGTCTGTCATAGAAAATGGAGAATATGTTCCATAGGTCAAAGACACCACCACTCCAAAGCCTCAAGCTGAATGGGTCACTGATGAAGCTAATAGGGTACTCCTAAACTCTAAAGCTAAAATATTTATTAAATGTGCTTTGTGCAGGGAAGAATATGACAGGATCATGAAATGCAAAACTGCACAAGAAATATGGAACACACTTCAAACTCACCATGAAGGAACCAGTCGTATAAAAGAAACTAGAATTGACATTAGAGTAAGAAAATTTGAACTGTTTGAAATGCATGAAGATGAGACTGTTGATCAAATGTATGAAAGATTCACAGTAATCATAAATGAGCTAAATTCCTTTGGGAAAAGCTATTCCATACATGAAAGGATTATAAAGTAAATAAGATGTTTACCAAAACATTGGAGACATATAGTAACTGCAATCACTGAATCTAAATTTTTATCTGAGATGAAACTTGAAGATCACATTGGCTCTGACTACGCTCTGGCAAGTGCACCAGACTGTCGTTGAGTAAAATGAGTTCGTATCCACAGGGATCATGTCGAAGCTTCACTAGCGTTATTTAAGTTCATGATAGTTTGCATTCGCTTTGGTTTTTGAAAAGGTTTTATAAAATAGGTTAATGCTTTGCAGAAAATAAATAATAGAATGTATAAATATAATAGATTCAAGAAATATAGAGGCTAGGTATGGTGGTTGGACTCCCTCCCTTCTTCATATTTGGCATGATCGGTGTATAACATAGTTACTTAGATTATGTTCGGCGGTGAATTTTCCTTATTGTAGTAATACCTTACTATTACACTATGTCTATTAAAGTTTCCCTACGTTAATAACTAAGGTACCTACGAGAGCCTAACCTCGATGTGTCACATACCCTAATTACTAAGTGAGTTGTTTATAAACGTGCATTATAACCATCACCAATTAACCTCTAGGTCCTAGTATCGGGTTGTTCATCTTCTAAGTGCTCAGATCATACCTAGTTCATGATTCTTCCTCTAACCGCTCAGTTCACAACTAGTTCAGGATGTTATCGTCTCTATACACCTAGCATTATTTACTACTAGTTTCGGACCATATTAAGTCAAAATCTAATATCAATTCTATGGGAGCTCCCGCTTATCCGGCCAGATTACGAGATACGTTATTAAAGTGCAAGAAAGTAAATAACAAACATAATTACTAAATATCATTTATTATAACTCAGACTCAACCACAGACTCCAAATATTCATAGGGGACTTCAACTTCTCCTCCACAACCTAAGGCATAATTGCAAAAGACTAGATATTTAAATTACAAGAATTATAACCTAAATACAAAACCCTAAAGAAAACATACCTTGTTGAGTTAGTTTTCCCGTAAGGGGAGAAAACTATGCCCAATAGAGCTCCTCTGAACCTCTCCTTATAGTAGAGAGTGTTCTACTATTTCTGAATGATTTAAATAATGAATGGGAGGCTCTATTTATAGTTTTCGTTATGGGCCTCAGCAAGGCATCGTGCTGCGATGAAACCATCGCAGTGCGATGTGAAGATTCAGTTCAATTTTATAACTGATCCTGTGCATTTCATCAGCTTGGGCGCCAAGTTACTCCATCGTGTTGCGATGTGCTATATCGTGCTGCGATGGACAGATTTTCTTCAGATTTATTCTTCTGATTTCTTGGCAAGCAAGCAGCTTCCATCGTGGCACGATGGAAGACATCGTGCTGCGATGGGATGCTCATTTTCTTCACTTTTTGGGCTTTTTCTTGTCTTTTTGCATCTTGGACTCTGTCTTGATGCTTTTTCCTGCTTTTGTAGATTTTCCTTCGTATTTGGGTCTGTCTTGGTCATATTATTACAAATACTAACATTAAAAATACCATAGAAATTCCCGTCATCAGGCTCATTGAAAGCTCATGAAGCAATTCATCAAGAAGATAAACCTCAAAAGAAAAAGATAATTGCACTAGAATCTCAAACAGAAGAACAATCAAAAAATGAAGAAATAGAAGGTGATGATGTTCTTCAAGATGGTAATGAAGAAGAACTAGATTTTTGTTGACAGGAATTCATACTGCATTTCTAGTATAATTTTACTAATAAATTACAGCACTTTAGACTAATTACAAGGCAAATTCCTAAAGAAATGAAGTTACTTGCGCAAGAAGTCAAGAAATTCAAGAAAAAGCTAAAAGGAGCAAAAAATGTGAAGAATTGAGTTGTTCATCGTAGTACGATGGCTTCCATCGTACCCCGATGGAAGCTAGGGGAGAGCATCGGGCGGGTTCGGTCGGTTTCGGGCCATATATGGCTCATCTATATGAAACCGAACATACATATTCCGCCCAACAATAGGCTCAGTTTTATCGGTTTCGGTTTGTACGGTTTGCGGGTTAACCGGGTGGGTTGGCTCGGTTTTCGACTGTAAAATAATTATTTATTTTACTATGTCAAATTTTAAAAAGGGTTGAGCCCAAACCTGTCAAAAAAATTCTAACCATGGCAAATTTGATAAACTATTTTAGCAATGATAAAAGAGAAAAACATAATAATAGTTAAGGATTACATAATGTCATAATCATTTTAATTGTACATGATTAATAAAAATCCTTCACAGGAAGAGGATGTGGTGCGGATACCTGCTTGTGCATGATCACATTCTAAGGGACTTTAGTTACACAAACATAAAGAGTAATTACTAAAATATTACAAGTTCTTAATTTAAAAAAACAGCATAGTTTGTGGAGAACATCTAGTAAATCATCATGCTTGCTCAGTGCAATCCACAAAGGCATAAATAGTCCTTGATTTGCCTCATCAAATTCACCAACAATTCCACCTTCTGTAATGATTAAAAAACATATGCAACTATCAATTTTCTAAAATCAAATACCATAATACGTAACTATTAAAATATTCAATTAATGGTAAGTTAAGTAGTAAAAAATATACCAATATAGTCGGCAACTATTGCAGCTTCCTTTCTAGCAACTTTCTTTGTCATAATCTGAGGCATAGTAATTAAAACTGCATAGTAATAAAAATAAAATTGCATAAATTTGATTGCATAACTCAATCAAAATAAAAACTGCAGAATTTTTAAACAGATCCAATTTAACAAACTATACCTGCAGTGTTTGCAGAATTGCAGCAAGAGACAATTAGGATATAACAAGTAGACCTACAACAAAACACAATTTTAAAACAAGTTTGTATATATAGAATAGAATAATATAATTTCAATGAATTTCAAGTTGATAACAAAGTTTGTATAGAATAGAACAAATTTATTTCCAACAAATACTCACAATTTCCAAATAGCAATGAGTGTGTATAGCAAGCAGCAGTAGGTAGGAAGCAATTTGTTGAAGGTGACTTCAAAGTTCCAATTGACAAAATAGACACAATTAACCATAACTTAATTTGAGATGAGATTTAATTAAGCATGTTAGAATTTTATATGCAATTAAATACTCACAATTTACAAACAATAGTGAGAATGTATAGCAAGCAGCAGTACAAGGAAGGAGTAGATGGCAGCGGTAAAAAGCAGCAGTAGAAAGCCACGACTGAAAGTTGTAAATGACAATAAATTCAAATAAGCATACCATATATTTGCTTATAAAAAAAATGTTTAATTGATACTCACATTGCATGATAAAAGCATGTTCAGATTCAGTTCCAGATGCAAAATATGAATACTAGAGTTCAATTCCAGATTCAAAATAGTGTCTTTTCTTTGATTTATATGTGAAGTCCTTCCAAAAAAACAAGCAGGTCCGCAATCCACCGAGTCATGTCTTTGCAATGACTCCCAAAAAACTCAAAAAAGATATAACTGCAATGAATAAAATAAAATTATGATATTGAACTACTAAAATTTAAATATGAAGAGAGTAGAAACTTAATGAACAAATTCCAAACTAAAATTTATACCAGAAACTTCTCAACCACAACCAGTAGGTCGTGATTGAGAAGAATATGCACCGGCAGATGATGTACTTGCAGATGGTCCAGCTACTCCTCCAAAAGTTGTTGAAGCTAAAGATTGACATAGTTCTAGTGAACATAGACAAATTGGACAATTGTTAATTAAATTAAACTCCAAAATATTAGTATTGAAAATATAATAACACTTTTAAAATAAAGTACAATACCTCTCACAAATCTTTCAGATGTTTCAAGCTCCTCTTGGGTATTCTGGCCTTTGGGTTGAGAGAAAGAAGGCGCCCTTAACCAATTTTGTGTGCAAATTAATGCCTCAGCCATTTCTGGATTTAGACAACTCCTAAAAGTGTCCAAGACTCTACCACCAGTGCTAAAAGCACTTTCAGAAGCTACTGTTGAAACAGGAGTAGCAAACACGTCCCTTGCCATCCTTGACAACACCGGAAACCTTGCACAGTTTTGTTTCCACCACAAAAGTAGGTTAAAATTATCATCTTCATCCACATTGTCCTCAGCCAAATACTTCTCCAGCTCATTTTTGTTACCAATTGAATTAATTTCTTTCAAGTAACTCTTAAAAGCATTAGGTTTGTTCAATTGTGTTGGTTGTTGAACTGAAACACTAACACTAGACTAGATGACTGCCTAACCCTATTTTGTTGGCCATGGGTTGTAGCTTACCAATCATACATTTTGGACAAATTTTCTTTGATTTTGGCTAACAAATTTTCAGCCACAACAGGTTGATCATTGTTCATTGTTGGAAAAACATACTCCAAATATCTCACCTTAAAGCAAGGATCAAGAATAACTCCAAAATAAATCAGCTGATTCATACTCACCATTTCCCCCAATACTTATCATATTTCAGCTTCATATATTTCCCCATTGCACTCAAAATAGGATCTGAATCCATAATGGCCATTTTCAGCTCATTGTGGATTTTGGCCAAGTGGTGGAATGCATCATGTATAGTCACATGTGTAGAAGCAGAAAAAACATCGGTGGCATCGTAAAAGACTTTAAGGAATTTCATAAATGCACGAGCCTTATCCCAATCATCATAATTAGGGGGAGAAGAACCAGCCCCAAAGTACTCAAGATAACTAGTATCTTCTATGTCAAGCTTATCAAAAGCGACTTGGAATTTTTCAGCTGTCTCCAACATTAGATAGGTTGAGTTCCATCTATTTGGAACATCAAGACAAAGACTCTTTTGAGATCTAATACGAGCAAACCCAACACACTCTTTAAACTTGTCCATTCTTTGTGTGGACGACCTCATAAACTTCACAGCAGTCCGAATTTTAGAAATGGACAATTCATTTGTTTTCAAACCATCATTGACAACTAATTTAAGGATATGAACACAACACCTAAAATGCAAGTACTCACCATCTAACACTAACCCATTCATGTTATTAATTCTTCTTTTTAAATATCCTACAGCCACATCATTTGATGATGCGTTATCCACAGTGATTGTGGACACATTTCGAAGACCCCAATTCCTTAAAATTTCTTCCACTTGCTTACCGATGGTCTCACCTCTATGGTTAAGCACTACACAAAAGCATAGAAGTCTTTTAACATAGTTCCAATCATTGTCTATGAAATGGGCAGTGAGAACTAAATAGCCTAGATTTTGAACAGATGTCCAGCAATCTGTTGTGAGTGCAACCCTTGTGCAATTAGATCTAAGAAATGCCCTTAAACTTGTTTTTTCCTATTGGTACAATTTAAAACAGTCCCTAGGTATTGTGTGCCTTGAAGGGACAACAAATTGTGGTTGTAAGGTTCTTAACAAATTCTTGAAGCCCTCACCCTCAACTACCCGGAAAGGTTGTTCATCTAAAATAACAAATTTAGCTAAAGCCTTTCTACAAAACTCAACATTAAATCGATGACTTGCTACTCCAAATTCTAAACCACCAGCTCCATTAGGGCCCAAAGTTAGTACTCTTTGATTTGGGTCACTACTTAAGATATTGGGATTTTTAGGACAAATTTTGCAATGAGCAAGCATATTAGTAGTTCCATGAGATTTAGTATCGCAAAGATACCTCTTACCGCAATAGTTGCAAGCAGTTGTTGGATCGACAACTTCTGACTGGGATAGTTTGGTTAAATGATCCCAAGCTGGTGAAGTTTTTCGAGGGCCACTAGCATTAGGCTTTCTCTTCTTCGATGGTTGAGGTGGAAGAGCAGTAGGATCAAGAACAATAGGAGGCTGACTTCCTTGAGGGTCTGCAGTGGGAGGCTGACTTCCTTGAGGGACTGCAGTAGGAGGCTGACTTACTTCAGTTGCCGCAATAGGAGACTGACTTCCTTGAGTTACTGCAGTAGGAAAAATCATACTCATTAACAAAATAAAAAGTACATAAAATAAATAACTTATAAAGAAACATGACGAATGAATTAATAACCACACAAACTTTGGATCCACACTAACAACATAACATACACTGAATGAATTAATACATTGTATAACTTAACAAAATAAAAATAATGAATGAATAACCACACAAACTCTTTTTTTTACGCAAATAACAACACAAACTTAGGAGCAATATTAACAACATAACTTATAATGAATGAATCACTTGTTCAACAAAGTGAAAATAAAAAACTAAACATGGATAATGGAAAATGGAAAATAGAAAATAAGAAAATAAAATAGAAATAAAACTGAATAAAAAAATAGCCTAGTACACGATTTTAAAATTAGGAAATAATACCTTACCAAAAAAAAAGGAAATAATAGATATAAAAAATAAAATCTGAACAAGTATTTATGTCAAAAATAAAATGTTGAAATAACTTACCATTTTCATCCCCATTTTTTTGTAAAGAAACAAAGTATTTTGATAATAAAATAAAAAATCTTGAAACCCTCTTGTTTAACAAAATAAAAAAATAATACTGCAAAATCTTTCTTTTTCTTCTTCCTTCAACATTCAATGTTAAAAAAAAGAAAGAAATAAGCTTTAGCATTGTTCTTCTTTTAAAGACATGAAGTTAAGAAATCTCTAAAACCAAAACCTAATTTTACCATTACAAAATAAGAAAAAAAGGAAATAAAGAGATGTTGAAGCTATTAGAAACATAATAATAGAAGAAAAACGACTGACAACAGTTCATTGTTTGACTTAATCAAACTAAAAGAAGATATTTGATTCTTACCAAAGAGATGATTGCACAAAGGGATTGTGAGATGGTGGTGATGAAAGAAAGGGTAGAGAAGAGAGTCTGAGATGATGGGGATTGGAGGGATTTAGTGAGATGATAGAGAAATCTAAGGTGTTTAAGTTGGTGTTGGAGACTCTGAGATGAGAGAAGAAGAATAGTGTAGATTCATTTTGGAAATAGAACGTTAGGGTTGGGTTGGGTTGAGTTGAGTTGGTATTTTGTGTGTGAAACGGCGCAAGAGTGTTTATGTTGCTATATATACTAGGGTTTCCTTAATATTATATTATTATTATTTTCTCACGGGAGTACTGGTAATTGACTAGTATATATGAAAAGATGTACAGGTCGGTCGGGTTCAGCCATAGTAATTTCTTTTTTAAAAAACCGGGCCTGACCGTACACACCCATATGAACCTGTTTTTTGCAACCCGTGAACCGGTTCAACCGGAAAAAACCGCCCGGTTCGGTTTTTTTGCATTCAGTTTCAACGGGTTCGGTCGGTATCGATTTTTCTACTCAGCCCTGATGGAAACTGCTTGTTGGCCAAGACAACAACAGATGAAAATCTGGAAAATATCTGTTCATCGTGCTACGATGGCAGTCATCGTGGTACAATGACTTCACTTGGCGACCAAGCTGATGAAACGCACAGGATCAGTTATAATTTTAAACTGAATCTTCACATCGCAGTACGATGGACTCATCATAGTACGATGGTAAACTGCAGCCATTGCGAAAACTATAAATATAGCTCTCTTTTCCTCATTTTATTCATAAAGAAACGGAGAAAACTACTACTCTCTAGAGGAAAAGGAGGCAGAGCTCTATGGTTAGGTTTTCTTTTATGCATTTTTATATTCTTGTAATTTAATTATGCATTTTAGTAGCTAAACCCCCTCTGGGTTAGGTGGGGAGATGAACTCCCTTAGGAATGCTGGAATTATATAATTTGGTACTAAGTTTATATAATTGTCTATTCAGTTTTATCTATTCTATTGTCTATGTTTTAATTACGCAACCTGATTGATGTACACAATTAGGGAACGCTCTTAGGGCTAGTGATACCTAGTATACCTAGTATTGTGCCTCAAAGCCAGCAGCTACCCCCGATCAATATATGATAGCTTAATAAGTAAAGGGTAAAAGAACTAATGAAACCATGCTTAATTAACTACATATTTAGAGTCTAATCACTAGCTTAGGAACGTGACAACATGGCTAACACGGGTTCCCTGTCTAATAATTAAGGTTCTTGATACTCGTAATTAGGATAATTATCGTACGCGGTTATTACTAATTATATTAGTTCAAGAATAATAAGAATGAATAGGCAACGATATAGCACCAACTACCCAGTAGGACTTAGGGAGGGATTCAACACACTTAACCTACCTTTTCTCATCTGAACTCGATCTTTATCTCTTAATTATTTTCTTGAAACAATCGAATCTAAAATCAAAGCGGAGGCAATCTCAACCATTCCTAGAATAAGCTTAGTAACCTAGGCGATGTCCCTATGGATACGAACCCCTCCTAACTAGGGTGCGGATTATTACTAGACGACAAACTGGTGCACTTGCCAGACCGTAGTCAAGTTTTTGGCGCCGTTGCCGAGGACGGTGTAGACGATGTTATTAGGTTAGTTTTAGGAATTTTATTTTCTGTTTTTTTTATTTTTATTTTATGTAAATATATAGTATAATTTGTTTTTACTGTTGCGCCCTACAAAGGTTCTGGCTAAGGCAAAGGCTTGGTATTTAAGCGATCCGTGTGATCCACCTCCCTTACCTGGGAATCTCTGTAGCTAGCGACTATAAGAACAATAATAAAACACACAACCTTTCTTAACCAAACAGTACTACTAAGGTTTTCTTTTGTTTTGCAAGAGACATGGATGACGAAAGGACGATGTGTGAGTATTTCCGACCGACTAATCGGGAGGGAATTATCCAAGGGTTTGTTCCAGCAAATCCAATACAGATGAACCCTAAACCCAGTGTACGGAAGGAGCTGAAGGAAAACTCATTCAATGGAAGGAGAAATGAAGATCCGTTAGAGCATCTCCAGGAATTCTATGAGGTGTGAGTCCCAACCAGTCCCAGATGGAGTCACTGAGGACCAAGTAAAGTTACACTTGTTCAAATTTTCACATGGAAAGACTGCAAAAGACTGGCTAGTCTGTCTACAGAGTGGAACAATTAGAACATGGAGAGAACTAGAAGACAAGTTCCTGGATCGTTTCTTCATTGAGGAGCATCACAAGGAACGTAGAAGGGCGATCACTGAATTCCAACAAGAGAAAAAGGAATCACTACACCAGAGTTTGGAAAGATTCATGCTCTACCAAAGAAGATGCCCGAATCATATGATCTATGCAGCAGAACTAATGCACATCTTTGTCAACAGTATGAAGACCAAACAGAGAATGCTACTCGATGCATCCGCGGGAGGATCAATCAAAATCAAAACTCCAACAGAAGTAGAGCAATTGATTGAGACGATGTGCAGAAATGAGTACAACAAGGAAGAAGACAAAGATAATGAAGAAGTCTTAATAGGACAATTAGAAGCTTCACAGACAGAAGTAGAAAAACTGCATGAGGAGATCAAGTCACTCAAGGAATTCATGCAAAGCTTTGGAGATCAGATTAAGGAATCCAAGGAAAGGCCACGAATTCAGGTACAAGCTTGGGCTAAGAAGGTAGAAGACATTAGGGAACTGCAAGCAATAACGTTACGAAGCAGACAACTAGAGCCGGTAGAACCAACCCGAAGAGGTAAGAAGACGACAAGCCAGGAAATACCCGACTCTCAAATGCCTGACTCCCAAATGCCAGACACCCAACCTCCTGACACAGAACCAACCAGCCAAGATGTGGTGGACCTAGAAAAAGAATCTTTCAAAAGTATGTAACCATTTAATGATATGATCCAAATATCACCTCCATTCCAGAAGTATGTAAAGAATCATGTGGCAGGAAAAATCAAATTGAAAGATGAAGAAGCAATTATGCTCACGGAGGAATGTAGTGCAATCTTTCAAAAGAACCTACCCAACAAATGCAAAGATCCGGGGAGCTTCACAATACCATGTACAATTGGTTGGGTAGAAATTGGCCGAGCACTTCTAGACTTAGGAGCTAGCGTTAATCTCATACCCCTATCAATAGTGAAAAAGGTCAATTGTGGAGAGGTAAAACCTACAAGAATGATCCTTATTCTAGCAGATCGGACAAAAGTTCATCCCTACGGAATCTTGGAAGATGTGCTAGTAACGGTAGATGACAAACTCTTTCCAGCCGATTTCATCATCATGGAAATTGAAGCCGATCCAGTTGCACCCATTCTGCTAGGAAGACCTTTCCTAACCACAGGAAAAGCAATCATAGACATGGCAACAGGTAATGTCACCTTCAGAGTTGACAGAAATGAGGTAACATTCAATGTCAAAGAAATGATGAATCAAAAGAAAGAAAAAATTGAATGTTATCAAGTTGACGTGGTGGATTCACTAGTAGAAGAAGAGTACAAGCATGTGGTACAACCACAAAGGAGGTTGAACCCAGCTATGAGTGAGGTGGTGAAAAAGGAACTACAGAAACTTCTAGCAGCAGGAATGATATACCTCATTTCTGATAGCCCATGGGTAAGCCCAGTACATATTGTACCAAAGAAAGGAGGCATCACCCTCATGAAAAATGAGAAGAATGAACTAATTCCCACTCGGAATGTGACGGGATGGCGAATGTGTATCGACTACCGGAGACTGAACCAAGCCACTAGGAAAGATCACTTCCCACTACCGTTCATGGATCAGATGTTGGAAAGGCTGGTAGGACAAACTTACTATTGTTTCCTTGATGGATACTCAGGATACAACCAGATTACGGTGGATCCATCGTACCAGGAGAAAATAGCCTTCACTTGCCCATATGGAGTTTATGCCTACAGGAGAATGCCATTTGGTTCGTGTAATGCACCTGCAACTTTTAAAAGATGCATGTTTGCAATCTTCTCAGATATGATAGAGAAATCTATGGAGGTATTCATGGATGATTTCTCAGTGTCGCGGTGATTTTCGGATATCAAACTATTAATTAGTTTGACTCACAAATTTATGATTCACCACCGAGCTTTTATTTTTCCAAGGAAAAGGGGAAAAGTTCGAAATAACCCTATATTTGAGAGATTGAAGGTTCGGGGGCTGGTTACGTTAAGGGAAGGTATTAGCACCCTAAACGTCTATAGTACTCTATAGGAACCTCTTGTTTTTATTTATCTTTGTGCTAAATTTATTTACTTGTAAATTAAAGTCTAAAAAATGTAAAAGTTAAAGTGATGATTGAAAAAGAAAAGAAAAATGTGTTTGTTATTTTGTTGATTTGGGAAGACGTGAAGTCTTTTGCACTACGTACCCATGAAGGATCAAAATCCCGTAGTTCGGGGTAAAAATTGCAAAGTGGTTTGTTGATTGATTTTAGGAGAAAAGACGAGTCGTCATCTTATGTTTAAACTCCTTTTCTCCGCCACGAACATACTGAAAAGTTTAACTTCCTTTTCTTTCCATATGTCATGGGGAATAATCGAAATTCTCAACTAGAGATGACTCACGTCTAAACTCTTTGAAAAAGTTTTAAAGTCAAAAGCCAAGCGGCAAAATGGTTTGAATTTGTTTTTGATGTTTTTTAGTCTTTTAAAAATGTTTGAATATGCTCAAGTGTGTTAAAGCATTTATTGAAAAAATAGTTTGAAAATCTCTCGACGAGAGTCGAGGTTTATCAAAAAAAGATTCTTTTTGAAAAGATTTAATTTTTGAATGTTTTTTTGGTTTTCTGTTATTTAAAAGAAAAAATGGTAAGCGCGAATAAATAAAATAAACTAAAGGTAATAAAATAAACGTAACGGATTTCATAATGACGTTGGATCAAAATGAGAATCCCCTTTTCCTTGGAATTACTATGTTATTATTTTTGGTGTTTTTTGTTTTTTTGACGTAAAGCGGAATAAATAAATATGCATGCAATGCAGGTTTCTCATTTATATTTACATTGGTCCCTAAATACATTCTAAATCACAATAAAATAAATAATGGTGCAAAAATAAAAAGAAATGCGATAAAAATAAGTAAGTCCTAGTAAACAATAGAAAAGATATGGGGTACACTAGCAAAAATACAGGGGCTGAGCCCGAGTCCAATCTGCAGGAAAAAAGTTAGTCCTCACACAAATAACAAAAAAAAGAAATAAATAAAAATAAAAGAAATAGAAATCAGAGGGGGTGTGTCAAGCAACCCAGGGGGTGTAGAAAGCAATTTGCAGCTGGGGGTACATGGAGTAATTGGGGGGTCTGCGGAGTAAGACAATATATGTTTGTTTTTTTCACAGAGAAGTCTTATCATTCATTCATTTGTAACAAATTTTCTCTCTCTTTTCTTTCTCTCTCACGGTTTCTCTCTTCTCTCTCCCACCCATGTTCTTAATTTCTGTCTCCCACCCATGAAGTTCCGGAAGAGAAAAAAAAAAACAAACTTTCTACCTTCTTTTCTTCTCTGTTCGATTTTTCTTCTTCTTTATATTTTTGGTTTTTGTTTTGGTTATGGGTGGTGTTTGTGACTGTTTGTGATCCTGTGATTTGGTTGGATGAGAGGAAAAGGGTTTTGAAATTTTCTCTTCCTGTGATCCTGTGGTTTCACTGGAGAAGAGACTGCATACTATCATGCAAGTGATAACATGTCAATGCAATATAAAAAGATGAAACATTATCTACTATCCAATGAAGTAATAGCTTAAAGGACAATGAGATCAAATATTACCAACTATCGTACAAACGATAACTTAACTGGGTAACACAAAAAGATGGGACATTATCTACTATCAACGAAGTGATAGCTTAAGGGACAATGACCAAATATTACCAACTATCATACAAACGATAACTTAACTGGGTAACACAGAGAGATGAGACATTATCTACTACCAACGAAGTGATAGCTTAAGGGACAATGACCAAATATTACCAACTATCGTACAAATGATAACTTAACTGGGTAACACAAAGAGATGAGACATTATCTACTACCAACAAAGTGATAGCTTAAGGGACAATGACCAAATATTACCAACTATCGTACAAGCGATAACTTAACTGGGTAACATAGAGAGATGAGACATTATCTACTACCAAAGAAGTGATAGCTTAAGGAAGACAATTGTAGAACCAATGAAATACCGTCTACTGCCAACAAAGGGGCAACTTAAAGAAGACATTTGTTGAAATAATGGGACATCGTCTACTGCCAACGAAGGGCAACTTAAAGAAGACAGATGTTGAAATAATGAGACATCGTCTACTGCCAATGAAGGGTCAACTTAAAGAAGACACATGTTGAAATAATGAGACATCGTCTACTGCCAACGAAGGGGCAACTTAAATAAGACAAATGTAGAAATAATGAGACATCGTCTACTGCCAACAAGGGGGCAACTTAAATAAGACAAATGTATAGGTAATGGGATGTTGTCTACTACCAACAAGGGGGTAGCTTAAAGAAGACAATGACAAATGTTACCTATTACCGTAATGATAGCTTAATGGAGGTATCTAAAATGATAAAACATTATCTACTATTGATGTGATGATAGCATAAAGAAGACAATGACAGATGATACCTACTACTATAATGGTAATTTAAGGAAGGTATTGAAAATGACGAGACATTATCTACTATCAATGATGTGATAGCTTAAAGAAGACAATGACAAATATTACCTACTACTGTAATGGTAGCTTAATGAAGGTATTGAAAATGATAAGACATTATCTACTATCAATGATGTGATAGCTTAAAGAAGACAATGACAAACATTACCTACTACTGTAATGGTAGCTTAATGAAGGTATTGAAAATGATAAGACAATATCTACCATCAATGATGTGATAGCTTAAAGAAGACAATGACAGATATTACCTACTACCATAATGGTAGCTTAATGAAGGTAATGAAAACGATAAGACAATGTCTACTACCAATGAGTGGATAGCTTAATGAAGACAAGTGACAAATGTTACCCACTACCGTAATGGTAGTTTAATGAAGGTAATGAAAATGATGAGACACTGTCTACTACCAATGAGTGGATAGCTTAATGAAGACAAGTGATAAATATCGCCTACTACCGTATAGATAGCTTAACGAAGGCAAATGATAGGTGTTACCTACTGCAAGTCATTCACATGAAGAGACTGCCACTTGCTGTTTGGGATCAGGATTCAATCCAAGAATGAATTGGAGAGATACGGTCAAATAAGACTATATGCCGAATGAGGAAAGAACTCAACTGGGATTCTCCATCCGTGTATTGGGAATGGAAGTATCTGAAACAACCTTCTTGTTGGAACAAAGTGGGTCTGACATGAACCTCTAAGATTCAAGTAATTTTGATGATAACAAAGTATTAAAATTGCAATTGGAATTGCTAATAGTTATTCTAGTGTGCAGGAATATAAGTCAAAATTTCAATCAGAAGCACCAGGAATAACAAGAGAGAACCATGCTAAGATGCTCTGGTAACATGCCAATAGTTGATCAGAAGCCTTACATTTTGCGTGCTGAAGTTATAGTCCTTTAAAGATCATAAGATAAGCTCTGAAGATAATCAGAAGCTGAAGACCTTAAGAAGCTATGACAACAGCATCAGAAGCAAAAGGAATATACGTCACTCAAGAACTGCCAGAAGCGTAATCAATGATTGAAGAACAATCTACTTCAAGGCTCTGTCGCATCCACAGGAAGGAATATTCGTTGTCCAACGTTAATCTTATCCATATGTGGAGCGTGTTTGAGGATCGTACTATTGTACTATTATTACTCAAAATGGATGAGTGATAATTCAAATAGAAAGATAGTGGAATTGGATTTCTATACCAAAGATGGTAAATTACAGCTATCTCTATAGTACAATGAATTCCAGCTGGCTCCTTATCTCTTTGCAACGGTCAAGCCATTTCTGCAAAGTATAAATAGAAGACTCATTTGCAAGAAATGACAACTGTCCTATATTACTACGTTGCGAAAAACCTTACTGCGTTTAAGACTAAGAAGCATTCTGACACTATCTTTACTATCTGTCATTCTAAGTCTTAGAGCAAACTGTGTTGTATTTTGTAAACACCTCTGATAGTATATCAAGTGTTCCTTAACAATCATTCTTATTCGTAAGTTTGAGAAGTCTCTTGTTAGTTGTAACTTGAGCATTTGAGAAGTCTCTTGTTAGTTGTAACTTGAGCATTTGAGAAGTCTCTTGCTAGTGTGCTTGAGCAATTTGTAATCTTGTAAGATTATAGTGATAAAGCTCTTGTTGATACAAGGGGACTGGACGTACCTTCAAGTTGTGAAGGGAACCAGGATAAATCTGTTGTCTTTCTTTCTCTCATTCATCACCTCTTTACATATTGTGTTTAATCCGCTGCATATAAGGTCTTAAGAACCAAAAAGTTTTTAAAATCCAAAACACAATTCAACCCCCCCTTCTTGTGTTTTTCCACCTTCAATTGGTATCAGGAGCTGGGCTGTTGCCTAACTCTCACCTAACAGTGAAACAGTAAAGATCCAGGAAGAAAAACATGTCTGCTGAGAAAGGAAACAATAGCAATAACAACAACGTCAATTATGACTATGACTCAAATGCTAAAGACAGAAGGTCTTCTGATAAAGTTCCTTTTTTTAATGGAACTGAGACTGGATACCCCTTCTGGAAAACCAAGATGTACAGTCATATCATGGGTATTGATTGTGACTTATGGGACTTGGTAGAAGATAGAGTTAATTTTGAAAATATGGACTTGGAAGGAGTAGTCAGCTCTAAAAACAGAAAGGCTTTTACACCTACTCAAAAGCTAGAGTATAAGAAGCATCATAATGTAAAAGGAATGATGACAAACGCCATTTCTCATGATGAGTACCTTAAAATTGGAGATAAAAGAACTGCAAAGTCAATTTGGGATTCTTTAAAATCCAAGTATGAGGGCAACAAACAAGTTAAAGAAGCAAAGGCTAACTTGTTGGTACATCAGTATGAATTGTTTAAAATGAAGGATGGAGAGGATATAGAAACAATGTTTTCAAGGTTTCAAATCCTAGTATCTGGACTTCAAGTTTTAGACAAGAGCTATACTGAGGCAGATCATGTCAGGAAAATACTCAGAAGCTTGCCGCCAAAGTGGAGACCCAAAGTGACAGCGTTTCAGGAATCTAAGGATTTAGATACTGTATCTCTTGAAAGCTTGGTTAGTTCTCTAAAGAGTCATGAGATGGAACTCATGACTGATGAATCAACTAAGAAGTTAAAAGGGATAGCCCTAAGCTCCAAGAGTTCCTCAAAGGCTCTGAAGGCTAAGGTTATAGCATCTGATGAAGAAGATTCTAAAGCAGGTCATGAGATGGGTTCTGATGAAGAAGAGGAGATGGTTTTGATGGCCGCAAAAGTCTCTCAATGGGCCAAGAGGAGCAAGAAGTATGCTGGTAAGTTTGGAGGTTCATCCAAGAAAGTTGGTGCCTCTAAGGATAAGAAGGAAGAACAAAGCAAATGCTTTAAATGCAACAAGCCAGGACACTTCATTGCTGACTGCCCAGAGAACCTGAGTAAAACCTCCAAGAGAACCTCTAACAAAGAGAGATACAAGAGTAAGCTTAAGAAGGGGTTCCTTGCTACCTGGGATGACTTGGATCAGGAATCAGATTCTGATGGGGAAGAAGAAGCAAACCTAGCCTTGATGGCAACCACTTCCGACCAAGAGAATTCTGAGCACGAAGCTGACTCAGATTCAGAAGATGAAGATGAGGTACTTGCTAAACTTCCTCGTTCTGAATTAATAGATTCTTTGAAAGATGCCTTAAAACTTTTAACCAAAAAGGCAGGTGAGTGTAAGGTCCTTAAAAAGGCCTATAACAACCTGACCGAAAAGGCAAATGAAATAATTGAACAAAATGAGTCTCTAAAATCAAGAAATGAATTTATGGAAACTCATTATGTTCTTGATGATAAGGTTCCTCCAGAACATGAATTTGTTCTTCAGGAAATCCTTATCAATGGCATGAAAAGAAGCAAGATAGCCTCTTTGATTTATCATGTGAGTAGAAATAGAGGTGAGGGTCTTGGATTCTCACGATTTAAAGACAATCCATTAATCTCAAAACCCTCTAACGTTGATAAAACAAAACCTAAGGCTGTCTTTGTAAAGAGCCAATCAAAAGTTCTGAATGAGTCAGCTTCTGATAGAACATCAAAGCCAGAGGCTCCAAAGTCAAAGACTCTGAAGGTTAAAACCTCAGAACCTAAGACTTTCAAGCCTCAAGCTAATGTTAAAACTAAAGAAGCTCTGACACATTCAAGACCAAAGCCCAAGAGCTATCCTAAACCCAAAACTTTTACAAACAGGGTAGATAACTCTAGAGGCTCTGATAGGTTCTTCAAACAAAGACCACCTAGGCATGTGAAGACTAACACAAAAGGACCCATAAAGATATGGGTACCAAAATCTGAAATCATATTTGTTTCAGGTTTGCACACCAAGAAGGCCAAAGCAGCAATGTTGGTACCTGGACAGTGGCTGCTCACGACATATGACCGGAGAAAGGCATATGTTCCAAACCCTAACTCTGAAAGAGGGAGGCACTGTGGAGTTTGGAGGCAATCAAAAAGGGAAGATCATTGGTACAGGTACAGTTGGTAATTCTTCTCTTTCAATTAATAATGTTTGGCTAGTTGATGGCCTTAAACACAATCTGCTTAGCATTAGTCAATTTTGTGATAGTGGATTCGTTGTTAAATTTGATAAAGAGGCATGCACATTAATCAAAGACTCTGACAAGTCTATAGTGTTTAAAGGCTTAAGAAAAGGCACTGTTTATAAAGTCAATCTGTCAGAACTCACTGAGCAGAAGATAGTTTGTCTTCTATCTCTGAATGATGAGAAGTGGGTCTGGCACCAACGCTTAGGACATGCTAACTGGAGATTGATCTCTAAACTTAGCAAACTAAGATTGGTTAAAGGCCTGCCCAATCTCAATTATCATTCAGATGCTCTGTGTGGTCCTAGTTAGATTGGCAAAATTTCAAAAACTTCTTTTAAACCAAAAAACATTGTCTCTACCTCAAGACCTCTAGAACTGCTTCACATTGATTTGTTTGGCCCAGTAAGTACTGCCTCAATCAATGGGAAGAAATATGGATTGGTCATTGTTGATGATTACAGTAGATGGACTTGGGTAAAATTTCTAAGAGTGAAAGATGATGCATATGATGTGTTCAGCATCTTCTGCACTCAAGTGCAAAGTGAGAAAAGTCTCAAAATCTTAAAGGTAAGAAGTGATCATGGTGGTGAGTTTGAAAATGAACTATTTGCAACTTTCTGTGAAGACCATGGCATTGTCCATGAGTTCTCTGCTCCTAGAACACCACAACAAAATGGTGTTGTAGAGAGAAAGAACAGGTCTTTGCAAGAGATGGCAAGAACCATGATGCATGAGACTAAACTTGCTAAGCACTTCTGGGCAGAAGCTGTAAACACAGCTTGTTATATTCAAAATAGGATCTATATTAGACCTCTATTGAATCTAACAACATATGAACTCTTCAAAGGAAGAAAGCCCAACATCTCTTATTTTCATCAGTTTGGATGTACCTGTTACATTCTAAACAACAAGGCCTACAAAAGAAAATTTGATGCCAAAGCTTGTAAGGGAATCTTTATAGGTTACTCTGAACGCTCAAAGGCATACAGAGTGTATAATTCTGAAACTAATACAGTGAAAGAATCTATACATGTAAGATTTGATGATAAAGAGCCTGACAGTAAAATGTCAGAGCAAGTTGATCGTTATGCAGGTGTGCCCTATCAATATACTCATTCAGAGCCTGAGAAAAATGGATCTTCAGAAGCACAAATAGAAACAGCTTCTGATGAAGCATCTCCCATAGAAGCTTCTAAAGAACATGAAGATATCTTAGAAGAAGATACTCAACCAAGTGCTGATGTTGATGAAGTTCCAAGAAGGAAGTTCAAATATAGATCATCACATCCAGAAGATCTGATTCTTGGAAACAAGGAAAGTCCAAGAAAGACAAGATCAGACTATCAACAACTTGATTCGCTTCTGGGACTAATCTCAATGATAGAACCCAAAAACGTTGATGAAGCACTTACTGATGATGGATGGATTGTAGCTATGCAAGATGAGCTCAATCAATTTCAAAGGAATGATGTGTGGGATCTGGTACCAAGACCAACACACAAGAACATCATTGGAACTAAGTGGGTATTCAGAAACAAGCTGAATGAACAAGGTGAAGTGGTAAGAAATAAAGCTAGACTTGTAGCACAAGGCTACAGTCAGCAAGAAGGAATAGACTTCACAGAAACATTTGCTCCAGTAGCTAGACTGGAAGCAATAAGGTTATTGTTATCCTATGCTGTTAACAATGGAATCACTCTTTATCAAATGGATGTTAAGAGTGCTTTTCTAAATGGTGTCATTTCTGAAGAAGTGTATGTCAAACAACCACCAGGATTTGAAGATCTAAAAAATCCTGAGTATGTGTATAAACTAAAGAAGTCACTCTATGGTCTTAAACAAGCTCCAAGAGCTTGGTATGAGAGATTGAATAACTTCTTGTTACAAAATGGTTTTGAAAAAGGTCAAATTGACAACACACTTTTCAGAAAGACAACCAAGAAGGATATTTTGATTATTCAAATATATGTTGATGATATTATTTTTGGATCTACTAATACTTCTCTTTGCAAGAATTTTTCTAAGCTCATGCAGGATGAATTTGAAATGAGCATGATGGGAGAGTTAAAAATTTTCTTGGGAATTCAGATCAATCAAAGAAAAAATGGCACTTACATCCACCAAAGCAAGTATACGAAAGAGCTTCTGAAGAAGTTCAACCTTGAGGATTGTAAGACTATGTCAACTCTCATGCATCCTACCAGCAGCCTAAGCAAGGAAGAGATAGGAAGCAAAGTAGATCAGAAGCTGTATCGAGGTATGATTGGTTCCTTACTCTATCTAACAGCTTCTAGACCTGATATTTTATATAGTGTATGCTTGTGTGCAAGATTCCAGTCAGATCCTAGAGAACCTCACTTAACTGCTATTAAGAGGATCTTTAGATATCTGAAAGGAACTACTAATCTAGGACTTCTTTATAAAAAATCCCTAGATAGTAAGCTAGTTGGATTCTGCGATGCTGACTATGCTGGTGACAAGATTGAGAGAAAATCCACTAGTGGGAATTGCCAATTTATTGGTGAGAATCTCATATCTTGGGCTAGCAAGAGACAAACAACTATTGCTTTGTCTACAGCAGAAGCAGAATACATCTCAGCTGCTAAATGTTGCACACAGCTTCTCTGGATGAAATATCAGTTAGAGGACTATAACATAGCTGAAAGCAGTATTCCACTGTATTGTGATAATACTGCTGCTATTCATTTATCTAAGAATCCAATTTTGCATTCAAGAGCTAAACATATTGAAATTAAACATCATTTTATAAGAGATCATGTTTAGAAGGGTACAATAGATATTCAATTCATTGATACTGAT
Source organism: Trifolium repens (assembly GCA_030408175.1). NCBI lineage: Eukaryota > Viridiplantae > Streptophyta > Magnoliopsida > Fabales > Fabaceae > Trifolium > Trifolium repens. The sequence continues at coordinate 32,879,035 of CP125838.1, read as the reverse complement.
CATCAATGGGCTGACATATTTACAAAACCCTTAGCTATTGATCGTTTTGATTTTATTAAAAAGAATCTGAACATGCATTATATCTCTGAAGAAAACTAGCTCTGAGATGCAAAATCAAATTAGGATCTGAAGCTTATTCAGAGCCTCTTATAATTTAGAGTCTCCTTTGGGAAGCTCTGAATAATATGGACTCTGAAGAGTAACAGGTTCTGATGAGGTAATTAGATATAAATGAGTTGGCTCTAAACTAGACGGAAACGAAACGTTCAGCACTAGTAAGTGTACTACAGTTGTGTGTACACGTGTCAGCTATGATTAAATATCTCTTACACGTGTCTAGATCCTGTATGATAGAGAACAGTTAATGATGAAAAATAGCAGTTTAACTTTTATATTATTATTTTAAACCTTTCGCGCTTCCCCCTTTGTGCTTGTTTGTTAAGTGTTATTTGTTCTTTATTATAAATAGTCACTTCACTCACATAAGCACAACTTTTTCACAATCACTTCCTACACGAACCCTAAAACCTTACAGAAATTCCCAATTCTTTCTACTCGTCTACAATGGCCGCTCAACCTTCAAACATCATTGTTCAAGAACCGTTCAATCCTCCTCTCGTTCCGGTTATCGACTTGAACTCTCAGGCGTCGTTCATTGATCGTCCTCCATCAATGGATTGTGGAAGAGACGCCATGGTTTTTCTCACTGAGAAGTTTGTAGACTTTGAAAGTCTAAAGGTTAATGGAGTTGATATTCAAAGCTTATTCTTTGATCAAAAATGGGAAAACTACTTCAACATGCTTAATGGGTTTGTTTACTACGACATCGTCAAGAACTTCTGGCATAAAGCTCACGTGTTTGATAAGTTCGATGCAGAAGAAGAAGTGAGAAAGCTGGTGAAAGAAAATAAGGCTCTGAAAGGAAAGACAAGAGAACAATTAGGACTAAGGCCTTTCAGAGGCAAGGAAGTTAGATCAAATCTACTGGGAATAGATGTGCTGATAACCCAAGAGCACGTGGCTAAGATCTTGGGGTTAGACAATCAAGGTCAAGATGTAAATGCTTATAAGAAGGCTACCTTGTATGGTGACTCAATCAAGGCTGATCTTTACCCTCCAGAAACTGGAGAGAAGGAGTTTGGTAAGGCAAAACATATGAAGCTTGAGTTTGATATTGCTTTCAGAGTGCTTCTGACTACAATTATCCCAAGGACAGGAGGAAAAGACACTGTGTCAATTCCTCATCAGCACCTCTTGTGGTTCATGCACAAGAGAGTGAAAATTAACCTTGCCAGTCTCCTGTTTGACCATCTTTGCTTAATGATCAAAGAGAATCAACATAAAGCAGTAGCAACTTTGCATCATCCAAGGTTGATTTCAGAAATTATTCATCAGACAAAGCTAATAGAGATTCTTAGGCAGAGGGAGAAGCTACAAGTTTTTCAGACAGCCAAGCTGGATGCTACTTTGCTGGTTAATATGAAGAAGAAAATTGAGGAAGAAATTATCAAGATTAACAATCCTCTCAAGAGCATATATGAAAGGTACTTCTGGTGTGATGGTTTTCCCACCATCTCAGAGCATGATAATGAAGAGGTCATTAAGAATTTCCTTGCTATGGTGAGACGTGAAACTGGAGTAAGGGTACATAGAAGCATGATAGTTGGAGTACCGGACTGGGATGTGTTCAAAGGCCCCAGGGAGATCACTAAGTCTAGGAAGAAGCCTAGATTAGTTGAACAAGCTTTGATCGAGGATTTTGAGCAAAGCAATAATGATGAGGCAAATAGTGGGGCTGAGGAATCAGCTTCTGAGGACAGAGAAGAAGCAGAAGCTGCTCAAAGGGCTCTGCAGGCCAAGCAAGAAAGAAGGTCCAAGAAAAGGAATGAAAGACCTTCTGGCAAGGATCAAGTTGCTGCAAGACCCTCAAAGAAGCCAAGAACCAAAGCTGCTAAACCAAGTAAGATTTCTAAAACTAATACTTGTAGCACTTCTATAGCTCAGGGTTCTAAGACTCCACTCACTATCCCTCAACAACAACATATTCCACCCACAATTGACACCACTAAACCTGTGTCAATGATCCTACCTGGCCAACAAACACAAACACATCTTGTTCACTCATCACCATCTTCACTATCAATCTCTTCTGATAGCACCCCTTCTGAATACAGCACTGATACTGCTGCTGCAATTAGAGCTTCAACTAGACATACAAACAAGAAGAAACAGAAAGTAGCCCAAACCATACAACTCTCTTCTGAGGAAGATACTCATATTGATACTTCCTACCTTGAACAAGAACATATTCACACCCATTCTCTTGATCATCTCACACCTCACTTATCTGGAGATGCATTTATGCACTCTAATCTTGACTCACCCAGCCACCCAATAAATAAGTTTGTAAATACTGCTCTTAACACCCCCATTGATGACCCTATCTTCAATGAACTTCCAAATACCCCTGTTCAAACACCATCTGTAGATAACACTGTGCCTGAACAAGACAAACCACCAACACCAATTCAAACTGAAACTCATACATCACCTGAATCACAACCACAAGACCCACTAATCACTAATACTGTATCTGAAACAGTGATTCCTGACCCTCAATTCATGGAAACAGATTTCCCAATTCCATCATCACCATTTCACCCTTCTGTTGGTGATGAACAATTTTACTCAACCCTTCCAGTAAAACTTGATGAACCAGTCTTTTTTAGTATTCTGAAAGCTGCAATTGACATTGATGATGAGATCATACCACCCAACCTTAACAAAATCAAAGTCATCCAAAGAAAAAGGCCTGCCCCACAACCTACTATTCCTTTTGACCCAACCAAACCCTTCTTCAATCCCATTTCTGAACCAAATCTTGAGCTTATAGATATTGCTATTAGTATTAGTCTCAAGAAATTTAAGCAGATTGAAGAAGAAGCTCTGGTATTCCCTTCTGATGTGGATGCTGCGGTTAGAGAGCTTAAGTTCAAGTTTGATCAGACTCTGGAGATATTGAGCTCTGATATCAAAAGGAAGATACAGGGGAGAGGCATGGCTGTTGTTGCTGAAATTTTTTCAAAGGCTGAAAATACTGAGGTTCCAAGACTCACAAACTATAATCATGAAGAGAAGCTTCTGGAGTTGAAAGCATTAGAAGAAGCTAACAGAAAAACTTCTGAGGAGAGAATATATGATGAAATGATAGCTGCTGACATAGAGCGTCAGATAGCTGCTGAAATAGAGCTCCAGAAGGAAATCAGTCAAGAGATTGTGATGACTGATCAGAATCAGAATGAAGATCGCTCTGACAAAGGGAAAGACCTTATCATTGATACAACTCCACCTCCATCTCCTAAGGTTGAACCAGGATCTACATCAGGTGTCATCACGCCTGCAGTTCAACAAGCTCTTGACAAAATCCAAAATGAACTGGTTGCTGAGATGAGAGATGAGATTGATGTGCTGAGAGTGGACTTGAAATCTGATATCACTACTTCCATCACTGCATCTGAAGAAGCTACTCACAAGAAAATGGATGCCATGATGCAGATGCTCTTAAATGCCATTGCAGATATCAAGAAACCCTAGGATTATGTTTGAGCACTTAGTTTTATTTTTATTTTTTTTTTTTTTCTTGGATAATTTGTCTTTGTGTTATTTGAACTTTCTTGTTATGTTTAATGAATCTTGTTGTGTTCTTTATGTTTACTTTATTAAGTGTTTATTTTATTTTGTTTTTCAAAATTAAAATCATATTCTCTGATTTTGTTTGGTACTCTAATGGTTTCTGGCTCTGGAGAGAAATGCTGAAGAGCATCTCAGTTTTTAAACTAATAAACTAGGTCTTTTAAAAACCTAAGAGCTACCCATCTTCAGTACTCCTGTTTACTCATGAAATAGCTTCTTAGTATTATGGCCTGTTTAATAGCCGGGGCAGCTAGTGACTGCTTAAGCAGTATCCTAGTTTAATACCGTATGAGGCGTGTCTGGTAACTGGTTTTCTAACAATTGATAGAGAATATATAAGAAACTTGCTCAAAACAAAGGGAATTTATAGCATAAACTCTTTTATTAATATTATTGAAGAATCACTATTACATAGAATGATGAGACTCTACTTAGAGCTAGGCTTAGCTTCAGAAGCCTCTGCATCTAGCTTCTTATGTTGCTCCCTAATATAAGCAAGCAAGTTGTCAGTGGCCTTCTGCACTAGTTCTTCAGTGTCCTTCTGAACCGCAGCCTCGTACTCTTCGTATGGAGTGTCATCATTGTATGTCCATAGGAACTCTTCCAGGTCAGAGCCCAGATCTTCCTCCTCTGACTCTGTCAAAATTAGTTCTTGCTTGTTCCTTTCGTAGCGAAGCCTGTTTTCTTCGCAGCGCTAAGGCTCTGCTTTCCTTTTGCTCTCCTTCTTTGAGCCAGAAGCATCCTTGGAAGCTTGCTTTTCCATTTTTTTTTCTCTTTGATGTAACTTGATTACTCTGAGTGAGTAAAATGAGAGGATTCATCCCTTTTTATAGTGCCATCAAGCACGTTTGTCAAGCTGGAATTAACACAATTCATTTAATGAAGTTGTTGTTACCACTTCCTAGACATTGACTGCCTTAATTTCAGGCGTGTTTGACTGCTTGGTTTTCTGTGTCTTTTTGACTGATGCCAAAAGGGGGAGTAGAGTAGGTGTTAAAATTAATGATAATTGATTCTACTACTGCGAAATTTAACTGAAACTGTTATGTTATATACATTTGAATCAAACTCTATCTCACTCTATATCTTCTGAATCTTTCTTATTCTGAACGTTATTGAAAGGAGAGAAAATTTAAGAACCTAAAATGATTTTCATAGACAATGTCAAAAGAGCTTGCAAACCTCTTCTGAGCATAATCAGACTCTGAGAAGAAGAGCTTACAAACCTCTGCTTCTGAGAGACAAATATGAAAATTTATTTTAAGTTAATAAATTAACTCTTAAACTATTTTAATTAATTATGGATACGACTTAGGGGGAGCTTACAAACCTACCCTTATGGATTATCAGACTCAGGGGGAGTTTGCAAAACTTTGAAACCTGAAGTCAACATAATCAATTAAAATAACAACAATTGAATTTTAATGCTTAAGTTTGTCATCATCAAAAAGGGGGAGATTGTTGGAACAAAGTGGGTCTGACATGAACCTCTAAGATTCAAGTAATTTTGATGATAACAAAGTATTAAAATTGCAATTGGAATTGCTAATAGTTATTCTAGTGTGCAGGAATATAAGTCAAAATTTCAATCAGAAGCACCAGGAATAACAAGAGAGAAGCCATGCTAAGAGGCTCTGGTAACATGCCAATAGTTCATCAGAAGCCTTACATTTTGCGTGCTGAAGTTATAGTCCTTTAAAGATCATAAGATAAGCTCTGAAGATAATCAGAAGCTGAAGACCTTAAGAAGCTATGACAACAGCATCAGAAGCAAAAGGAATATACGTCACTCAAGAACTGACAGAAGCGTAATCAATGATTGAAGAACAATCTACTTCAAGGCTCTGTCGCATCCACAGGAAGGAATATTCGTTGTCCAACGTTAATCTTATCCATATGTGGAGCGTGTTTGAGGATCGTACTATTGTACTATTATTACTCAAAATGGATGAGTGATAATTCAAATAGAAAGATAGTGGAATTGGATTTCTATACCAAAGATGGTAAATTACAGCTATCTCTATAGTACAATGAATTCCAGCTGGCTCCTTATCTCTTTGCAACGGTCAAGCCATTTCTGCAAAGTATAAATAGAAGACTCATTTGCAAGAAATGACAACTGTCCTATATTACTACGTTGCGAAAAACCTTACTGCGTTTAAGACTAAGAAGCATTCTGACATTATCTTTACTATCTGTCATTCTAAGTCTTAGAGCAAACTGTGTTGTATTTTGTAAACACCTCTGATAGTATATCAAGTGTTCCTTAACAATCATTCTTATTCGTAAGTTTGAGAAGTCTCTTGTTAGTTGTAACTTGAGCATTTGAGAAGTCTCTTGTTAGTTGTAACTTGAGCATTTGAGAAGTCTCTTGCTAGTGTGCTTGAGCAATTTGTAATCTTGTAAGATTATAGTGATAAAGCTCTTGTTGATACAAGGGGACTGGACGTACCTTCAAGTTGTGAAGGGAACCAGGATAAATCCGTTGTCTTTCTTTCTCTCATTCATCACCTCTTTACATATTGTGTTTAATCCGCTGCATATAAGGTCTTAAGAACCAAAAAGTTTTTAAAATCCAAAACACAATTCAACCCCCCCCCCCCCCCCCCCCCTTCTTGTGTTTTTCCACCTTCACTTCTTCCACGAGGACTGAACTCGGTAGGGAATTTTGAAAAGGATATATACTTTTCTGCTAATGGTTGACAATCTAATTGGAAAGAATGACACACCCACCTTATTTTCGGGGATAAACGAGACAAGTGATTTAACTAGACTTCGAGAAGATACAATAATTTATGAATGATGTGAATGTATATGCTATGTATGAATGTATGTATGTATGTATGTATTTATGTGACAGGTGTACTGACGAACAGACAGGACAAGTGAGACTGGAGTGTATTCACATCACAACACAAATACTCGGTAATCCTTAACATGGTGAAGATATTATTGGATGTATACATCAGGCCACTGGCGGAGCAAGTTCCGGTTGTGAGGCTCAAACTTTGCAGGGAAGAAGATGCTTCTTGGGGAGAAGACCCAACATAAATCAAGAATCTGAATCAAAGTTCAGCTTGGAGATACCAGGCTTAAAGTCCACTGGTAGATAAGAAGTTTCCATTTGTAAACCGAACAAGAGAGTTCTTCCATTGGCGTGCAGCAGTCATCATGCTTTTCTTTTTATTTTGAGAATCCCTAACTTTTGCCTAGACCGCCTTTTCAGGTTTTCAATCCACCGGGAGTATATTTCCTTTTTTGTATGCCCCTAATTTTTGCCTGGACCGCCCTTTCGGATTTTCAATCCACCGGGACACTCTTTTTTTTGCTTAAGCTGCCTTTTCAGGTTTTCGACTTAGCGGGTTTTTTCTCTTTTAGCAATGACTATTTTTGTTTTTGTAGAAACTATTCATTCTCGGGGTGAATGTTGTTGCATGCTTTTATGACTCATGATTAACGACTTTGAATTCCACTGTTTAAGATGCTTCAAATCGAAGATACTTCTACAGCTGAGGTGCCCCAAGTGAGCGGTGTCTGATCCGATGCAGTTACTTGTCACAGTCCTTAACTTTTGCATAGATCGCCCTTTCGGGTTTTCGACCTATCGGGACAATTATTTTCTGTTTATGTCTCTATTTTTTGCTTGGGCCGCCCTTTCGGTTTTGCAGCCCACCGAGATGCTCATTTTTGCCTAAGCCGCCCTTTCGGGTTTTCAACTTACCGAGCTGTTCTTTTATTTTTTTTAGACAAAGTATTTCTTGACTGCATCATCATTTACAGGACACAGGAGCTCATAGCCACTGACTTGAATCCTTGAAGGGTATGCCCCTGGATATAAGGCCTTGCCCCTGATTGGCAGGATCCTGAGATAACTTGCCCCAAGTTAGGAGCGTTTTGAGTCGGTTCGCCCTAGATCATATCATTTACAAGAGAATTTCGGCAATGATGTTGACGCTCTGGTCGAAGCTTTGATGAGATTCTTGAAGTTGTAGTCATTTTTTATTTACAAGCTTGTTTTCATTTTTAGCTTTTAATCCCTTATTTTTGCATGGACCAATTTTTTGGATTTTGTTGTCCATCGGGATGCCCTAATTTTTGCCTAAGTCTTTTACTTAGCGGGCTTTTTTTTTTGTTGATGTACGAGAATTGTGACTGCCACAGGTTATATTGTGAGTTTTGTCCACTTGTGACCTCTTCCATTTTGGATGGATTAATCATCTTGCATTGGGATGTATCATCGAATTAATTGAAAGACTACCCTGCCCCTGGTTAACATTAAGGTTTTTTGAAAAATAGAAAGAACACCAACTTCAGGCTCGAAGGGGTTGACTACGGATCATCTCCTTATATCTTCAGTGTTTGGGAAATCAAACAATGCCTTACATCATCAACCGGGTCTTACTAATGAAAGCTTATATCAGCAATTTTAGTTTACATCATTCTCCCCTCAAGTTTGACAACATGAAAAGTTAAATGGGAGAGCATTGCCATTTGTTTGATGGCATAAGAAAAAGAGTGAATACGAATGCATGGATTCCAAAACATGCATGCTCATTTTATTTTTAAAAAAATAGTAATCAAAAGGTACAATTTTAAAAAGCAAACAAATGCTTGGCGAGAAAGAAATTACAACTTGCAATGAGAACAAAAGGCCTAGTGACCATAGGACAAACTTCCTTGTTGATACTCCGACTTTAGAAGGCACTTGAGAAAAGGGTTTTGACTTTTGATGAAGAAGGGTAAATGAATCATGCACTGTGGAAGGTCTCCTCAAGCGTCTTAATAGCAACATTCGACCTATCAGCTTTTGCGGATGAAGGGGAGAAACCCAACCCTTCACCATGATTGTTCTCTGGCAGGGTCACAACCTCTCCCCAACCTGTGGACAACCCACTCTAAACAACCTTTTGTGCATCCTTCAAGGAAGAAATAAATGCCATATTCTCTTTGGCCTTCTTATTGCCTAATGAGAGCCCTTGGAATTGGCTAAGCACCACTTTAACAAGTGATGTCTCATGTTGTGTAGCTTGAGGGTCGAGAGGATGAGGAGTTGGTGGCTGATTTTGCGCAACCACCAGCGAAGTTACTTTGGCCTCCAAATGTTCCAACTATGATCGAAGTGTTACCACTAGTTCAATGATCTCTTGCTCGACTAAGTCCATTCTCCTTTTTCTGTTTGCACAAGTGTTATAAGTATGAGTAGACTTGTAGTGAATACGTCAGACCACTTTTCCCTTGACTGAGGCAGAGAGAGAAGAAGATGTGAGACTCGATTTTGAGACTTACGAATGCAGTATGATGAATGATATGTTTATGTTTAAAATATGCAAAATTTTATTTTATCGAAGGACTTATAAATTAATTGTAACCATTGTAGAAAACATCATTACACTTGATAATATTAAAAAGTAATCCTCTTTTCTTTTTCCCTTTTTTTTTTAGTGTTTCTTTTTACAAGATCCATATCTACAATGTTTACACAAAAATTTGTTTAAGTCCTTCGATATCGGATGAAAAAGCTTTATGAATGAGTGTATGCATGCATGATTATGCTAAAAACATAGTGAAAACATGGTGGGTTTAAGTCCGTAATGTTGGAGTCGAGGGTAAACAAGCTTTTTGTCAGGACTAAGGTTTCATATGTACCTGTATCACGGGTTCTAATAAGTTCCCAAAGTTATCAACCTCTTTCAGAAGTCATTGGTCACGGAATTACTTCTGATTCCAACAACGTCCGTAGGAAAGTCTCGTTTGGGTGTAGTATCGTGTGTCAACCAACTTAAGATTACTCTTAATTAGTCACCGCACTACGTCCTAAAAGCCATGATGGGTTAACTCTAAAGGACCATAGCTTCGTCGGTTCCTCGAAAATAGAACGCCAATCACAATTACTTATGTTGACATTGTTACTTCCAAGGTTCCTCGGCTAAGTGTGGTTACACTACAAGAAAATAAGCACTTCGCGACGGTTAAAATTGCAGTTTGCGACAGTTAAAAGTGTCACAATTGCATTTCTGCGACGGTTGTCCAACCGTTGATGATTTCGGTGTCCCAACAGAACATTGCGACAGTTTTAAAAACCGTTGTAACAATGGTTTCAAACCGTCGCAATGTTTTTCAGAAAAATACTAGATTTAACAACAAAGATTGCAACGGTTATAAAACCGTCGCAAATGTTTTTTTAGTACTAAATTAAAATATGTTTTATTTATTTTTTATATTTGTTTTATTTATTTTTATAGCTTATTAATTAAGCTTTGCATTACAATATCCATACAAGAGTAAGAAAATTAAAATGAATAAGTATATAAATATAAATTACTTAATCTCATTCAAATAATGACAACATCCATACATCAAAAGATTAATTAAAGTACTTGAAACTCAAAAAGAAAAAAAAACTAATGTAGTTCAAAAAAAAAAACATAAATTTAGTAGAGTTGCTCCTAAACATAAGCATTATGTCACAATAAGAAGTTCACAAAAATATCTAAATATTCCCTATGTTATGTGATGTAGCTTAATGATCCTTAATTAGTCTCTAGACTCAAAACTCCTACCATCTCTTGACTCTTTGTAATCTGTAACATGAAAAAACATAGGTATATATTAGGAAAATGAATGAAATGGTACATGACATAATTCCACAAGATAATGGTTCCTTCAAACATAACATAACATAAACTCTTTTCTGAGTACATCAAATAAATGAACTCATAACCGAACATAATTTTTTTTCATGGAATACTTTATTAATGAAATATAGACATAAGGTATGCAAAAGGGTTACAATACAAACACTCCAAAACACTCCAAAACAGACAAACACAAATGATAGACAATGCCAAAGTGCCTCAACCATTAACAATCCTAGGCCTAGGCCTATAGCAGAGCAGACATACAAATTACAAAACAAATACAAGGCAACTAACTAAAGCTCCATCAAAATTTCAGGCCTAAGACATGATTGCAATACAAAGATACAAAAAAGGTAGAGACAATCTGCAATCAATTAACTCCCAGGCCTCTTTTCAAAGAGCAAAACTGTTTAGTACGGACAAGTAGTGTCTCGTATAAGAAAAACAAGACAACAACATAAAAACTGGACAGCAATACAATAGCAATGCACTATCATAACAGAAAAACAAGACATCAACACAATAGCAGTGCTCTCATAAATTATGTTCATTTAGCATATAAATCAACCAAATTAGTCGAGCATACAAGACAACAAGACAAGAAACACCACCCAAACAGCCTACACCGAAATTAAAGCATAAAAACACCTACACATAAGCACCGAAATATCAAAAAAAGCACTTACTAAACCAGAAGTACTAGCTTCAAAAAAAAAAAAAAAACCAGAAGTACTAGAAAGCATAATTTGAAATCCGTCCATGGAACCATAAGAACTCCGCTCTTGAATTGAGATCATATTTAACTCCATAAGATGATTCCTTACCTTCAAATATCAGCATGAAAACGGGTTACAATTTTCAATAACACAAGCACAATAAAACTACAAGTTCAATAACCTTGCCAAGTGAATGGTCTAATAGGCTGATAAGAAAATCAAGAAATTATAAAAAAAATACAAGTTCAATGACATGTTCACTGTAACTAGAACAAGACTAGATTAATAACTTCAGCTCATACCTGCGTACTTATATAGTAACTTAAATAGATGAGTGGAGTAGAGAAAACTTGAAAGAGCATGCATTCCAAAAAAAAATCTGCAGGTACTCACAATAGGGTGGGCAAGTAGATCTCCAAAGTTGTAGATGTTATCTCCAGGAAGGGCAGAAAGAGACAAGTGTTCAAATGCTAAATCATAACAGATCACAATAAGAAGGAACTGACTTGAAATGCAAAAATATTGAACAGACTTATTCAGTACAATTTGAAAAGAAGTTACTGCATTTATCCATCTTCCAAATTGTTATGAAACTACCACATCTAGCCAAAACAAACAACAAAACTACCAACTGCAATTCGTACACATAACACACGAGGGGCAAACAACATAAGCATTTCAGTGTTCTTCCATCTAATCTACTAATAAAATGCTCAACATTAAGTGTGTGTGTGTGTGTGTGTGTCTATATATATATATATATACATATATATATATATATAATTACATTCATTGTAGTACTAGGATCTCTAGAGAAAAGGGCTTTGAATTACCTTACTGATTCTGCAGTGTAGAAACTAGAAAGGTATATGGACAAGATTCTAGTTTTATAAACTTCATGTGAGGTTACTATTGCAGCAACCAAAATATAATGCAAATGATAACAACATGACCAGTGGATTAAGAATCTAAAGAAGAAGATTTTACCTTTAGAACAATGTGCTTCAAGAACGTGAGAAATTTAGAGGAATTGTATAATCAACAAGAGTTAGCTGATGAGGTTATTGCGTAAGAATCTACATGGTCAAATGATGAAAATTTGAAACTGTAAACTACATGAAATTGTGACCAAAGAAACCTTCTAACTTGTAAAATCAATATACTAAATTAAACAAAATAAGTTCAATCATTATTATTATTCAATATATATATATATATATAAACAAAACTGCCCGTATATAGCTCAATAGCATGAACACTAATTTTGCCATAGGCATTGGAATAAGGTTAATGATAAACTTTAACATATTTACATTCAATAGGTATAAATCCTAGAAATGGTGGCAGGATGAAAGAATACCAACAAACCCACCCTTTGTTGTACATGCAGCACCAACAACGCAACCTAATGTCACAGCGCGGTAAGGTCGCAGCATAGATATCTAGTGTAAATATACACACACCATGCTTTATAAGGTCACTAATATGCATTCAGGTAAGCTAGCAACATAAGCCAATAAATAGAAAAATTTAGCCTACAATTTCTTTCAACTAATAAAAGAAAGAAATAAACAACTCACATGTCTATGTTCATTAGACCAAGAGCTATTTTTAACTGACAAATAGCTCTCATTGACAAAAATGATTTTGTCAACTAGTTCTTGAATAATAGTGAAGGAAAGCGGAGAAGACAAGACCTGCCACCGTCTTGTTTCTTACATTGTACCTATTCAAACTTAACATCGTAACAATCCAAACTAAACATAGAGTAATCAAAGACCAAATCTAGAAAAACACGTTCGCGCGCGCACACACACACCCCCCAATACAATTTCACATAAAACTAAAAGATCTATACTTTTATATTTAATTAGCAGAGCTTATTCTCGAATTCACAGAGCACAACATCACATATCCTCATTACTTGGTGGAATTACAACCCTTATACTAGATTTCAAATAAAACGAGATAATCAAATTAGCATGTTACAAACTCTTAAACAACTAATCTACTCAATCCAAATGTCAAACAAATTCTAAATGAAACACAACACAACGAATAAGAATCATTGGGTCATATATCATTGTTGTAGTAAAGTTATTAAACTATTAAACCAATTCCAAAATGAAGTTTAATGCACTAATGAATACAAAACAGCAAAATTAACCCAAATTAACCCAGAGACAGATAGACCTGAGCAGTCGAGCTCTGGTAGAACGGTGGAGCGCCGGAGTGTGAGGGCGGTGAGTCGGTCAGGTTCGGCAGCCTAAGAGTTCTCATTTCTTCTTTTTTCTCAACACAGTTCTTATTTCTCTCGACGGGAACGATAAAGAGATTGGAGAGAGTGATTTAGGGATTTCAGGTGAAGAGATTGGAGAGAGTGATTTAGGGATTTCAGTATTGATACCTTGAGTGAACGGTTGAAGAACGATGAACCCATTCACTTCTTTTGACGGCAATGCTGAAGAAAGTTGTGCCGGAGTGAGTGTAGAGCGATGAAGAGAGAGGCACCGGAGTGTGAAGAGAGGCGACGGGAACGATGAAGAGAGTAAGGGTTAGGGATTTCTGAAGAAACGTTTTTTGTTAGTCCGTGTGTGTTTTTTTATTTTTTTCAGTGATTTTTTATTTTTATTTTCAAAATATTTTTCAATGGCCACTAAGTTTCTTTATTCCCTTCCATAATAATTTTTGTGATAATCTATAGTTTATTACAAATTCATCTCTACTATGATTTAAGGATAATTGACACTAATATTTGCATCTGATCTTCATTCTGACAATATTTGTTCTTCAATAATTGAAAAACTTGACAATAAACTTTTGATACTTAATTATTCAAACTCAATGACACGGGAGGGAAAGAAGAAACCATGAGAATACAAAGTGCATTAGAAAAATCACACAACTATAATATTGAAGAAGCTAAAGAGGAAGTCAAGAAACTTAAAGTCACAATCTCACTAAATGAAAGTAAATAAAGTGCATGTACAAAGTTCATCTCTTATGCTAATCTACTATGATATCATGTAAAGAGAAAACTTAAGGGGATTTAAGTTGTAGAACAATATCGAAATTACTACTTATCCTTATTATGTTGTCTAACTTAATATGAAAGCCCATAGAATCACCATGTTGGACTATCATTCTTTTTTCAAATTAAACTTACACTACCAATGCTCTCTACATACCATCTCCATCAAGAAACTATTTTTCATCATCCACCATTTCCGTCAACCATGCTTAGCTATTTTCTTCCTTCAATTTCTTCCTCTCACATTCTTTCTTAACATCTCATCTATTTTTGCTTTGTTGCTTCTTCTCTTGTCAAGTTTTTTCTTCTATGGAATAGTTGTATAATCATTCTTTGAGGGAGGATTACTTGCAAGATCCATGAACTTTGGCTGCATAAAACATTCTTCTTGTTAGCTGTTAAGACAAACCAAACAATCACTTTTTAGAAATGAGTTTTGGCTACATGGATGGTTTGATCATTTTTGTAAGATTAAAATTTTAGAGATAAAAAAGAAATACATGAACCACTCTTTGTACCTATGATCAAATAAAACAATTATCTCTCCATCCATTGTTCAACTTTACCTTTTCATCAAAACAGAAAGAAAAAAAATGATATGTAACAAAAAGTAATCAAAACGAAGAGTTAGTTCAATAATAAAAATCCACAAGACTTAAATTCGCAGGTGAAAATAAAACAAAAGAGTAAGAATGAAAGTGATGATCATGAACAATTTATATAGAGATATCGGTTTTTCGCTAGAACCACTATGTACCATATTATTATGAAATCAAAAATCTAAAAGGACCAATGATTTAGGGATAGAGGAGAATATGCATACTCAAATCTACAATAGAACCAAAATTTATAGCTCTTGAATTTATAAGTTAAGAATCATAACAGGTCAAATTAGTGTGACAAATATATTTTCTATGAAAACATACACCTTTTATATGAATACTTTGTGGTAAAACCTGCACCTTTTTATATCCATTGTGATATCAAGCTACAAATTGTGTGACTGTCCCTAGTATTTCTTGCAATTTCTTGAAGGCTTGGGATTTCTTCAATGCTAGTAGTGCATCTTCATATTTCTTCCCTCTCTTTTTCCAGTATGTTAAATTCAAGCTCTTGTAGGTTGAATATCTCTTCCATTCCAGTGAGTTAAAAATGGACAACCTCGTCCTTGCTGTGCTCCTTCAAGATATGGCACATTTCCTTGAAGTTACCCACATGTTGGTATTGCTGCATCCTGAGTTTTGCTTCAACGGTGACTCTAAAGCAGTAACCAGTACATTAATGATATCGATTACGGGCATTCCTGCAATTGGGATGCACATCTTGTTCCCCGGACATGTTGTGAAGCCTTACCGGTGTCGTTTTTGTGTCGCAACTCGCAAGGATGAACAGAAAAGGATTATCTTCCCTCTTGTCGTTTTCTCCCCAGACATGTTGTGAAGCCTTACCAACAATGTCAATTTTAATTGTGTAAACTAAAAACCACATCTCCCAAATAAAAAACATTCATTCTTTAAAAAAAAATCAACAAAACAATAAAATATCAAATTCCCTACAACATTTGAAAGCTCTCCCATATTTCAATTCAGTTTGGCAATACAGTTTAAGCAATTGATCTTGAAAATGAAATAAACCAAAGTTATATTCTCATAAAAGATCCTAGACTGGGAAATTTGCAAAGGGCTACATAATTAGTCAAATATATACTTCAAAACTGAATACTAAATCTGACAGTAATGACATGACATCTTAATAATAAGTGATTATTAACAAATCACCTTAAGTTCCTACATAAAAAGGATAGCAGGTTTGAGTTCGCGGAAAATAAACCATTCAATTAATGTTATAAATCTAAAGGATACATGCAAAATAATCTAATTTCAATATATAATATATCTATATGATTGAAAGGAATATATATATATATATATATATAGCAGTAAAGTGATAGTAGTTCGGATCTTTTAGTCATCAAAAGACCTCATTCAGAGGAGACAAAAGCCATATAATTCATCTTGGATATTATACAAACGAAAGGCAGAGTCATCGAGGGCTGATATGAAAATATTTGGATAAGTATTATACATATTAGATATAGAGGGAAATTGGAAATAAAGTCATAATCATTGACATCTTACATGTAAGAAACTTAAACATCATAGATAAAGTGCAGCAAGAAACTTGTTATAGGAGTAGTAGGAGATTAAATTAGGTTCTTCTCCTTCTTAATGGGATTAGTTGAAAAGAGAGTTGTCATCTGAGGAGATCCTTTGGAGATTGATCGGTGCTAGACCTCTTGGAAGGAGTAATGTTGGAAAGACTATTAGGATCATGTTCTGATGAAGCAGACAAATCCTGCTGTTTTGGCATTTTTGAATTTATGGAATTGGTTCCAATTAGTGTATATTTGAAGAGTGGAATGAAATTATACCTTCACCGTCATCTATTAATATTCCATATTTGTTTCTATAAAACTCCAATTCAGCTTCTAAACCTCTTATTTCTTCCTCTCTTTTTAGAAGCATTTCATTAGTTGCTTGTAAAGCTTCCTCATCATATTCTGCTTGTTCTTCCATCATTCTCTGATACTGCAAAGCTTCCATCTACACTGCTGCTTTCTCAGCTTGTAACCTTGTGATCATTGTCATTGCTAGTGATATGCCACAGTGGCTGTGTGTTATAGTGAAGAAAGGGAGGACCTAGTGATAACCTTTGTTCTGTGTGAATGCTTAAGTGACCCAATATCCTTAGGCCTGAAGGTAATTGGAATATCAATGTAACTAATCCCACTTTTTTCAATTTTCACAGACTTTGCAAGATCAGCACCTCTGATTCTAACCTCACCAAGCCATACCTCATAGTCAAGTGAATTGAGTCCCAAGTCAAAATCATTCTTATTATCCAACTTCAAATGAAGAATAGCAACAGTCTCTTCAAAAGAAAAATTCTCAAATTGAATTTTCTTAAGATCAATATCAAGCTTATACGGAATCGGTATTTCTCCAGTTTTCTCCAAAGGTATAGAACATCAACTATAAGGGTTTACTATATCAATATCAGAGAATGAGGAACGTAAAATATTTTACTCACAATAATACATGTGCTCAAAGGAAACATGTTAATTTTGCTCCATCATATTCTTAGTTTCCATCCTTTGAACTCAAACCTGTAATCTTAGACATACACAGTGAGGGTGTCAAAAAATAGCACTTGATATTGTAACACAGTAATATGAGCTTTGTCTAATTAAGTGAGATTGAATCATTACTCCATTTACATGTGACATAAAATTCATGCTCTAATCTTATTGGAAATTATATTGACCTTCTCAACTTCCTTGCTCTGTAGTTATTACATATTGATGTGCAAATTAAATCCTCTTAGTTGTAAATTTAAATCGAAAAATGCTTAACTTAACCTTCCAAGACTCACAATTGTCTTCTAAAGTTGTCCATTTAATATATCTTGTCGCCTAGTGAATCAAACTTATATAATCACCTATCAATGTATCAGTCATTCCAAATAACACATTTATGAATCAATATTTCAAATTAAATTTAGGAACCAGAGTGTGGTTAAAATGATGCATATTATAAATGCCACAAAGAAAGAAATTCAAAATTAAATCCATGACATATAGTTCTATTGTATATACCACACTTTTTCACCTAGACATTTTATCAAACATCTACAATGCATTTTATCTCAATTACTAACTTTATTTCTAACCCCATTAAACTACCCACCCCCAAAATCAAATAGTTTAACTAAAATTGTTATTGGGATAACAACTCACAATATTTTAACAATTTGGCATATAGATTTGCAAAAGGAACAATATTTCAAGTGCATGAAATGAGAAGAGAACCATGTATATTATGCATAAAAGCTATGGTAGAAAAAATAAACACGGAGAAGATGAAACTTTACCAAGAATTGATATGAGGAATCCTTACAACTCTAACCTTCATTCTCTCCGCTTCCTACCTGGATATAAATCAGAAACCAAATCCAATGATGAATGTAAGTGCACCAGTTCATCCTCATGTTTTAATAATTGTCAAAACACATGAAAATAGAGTAGAACATATTTTGGCAACATTACAAATGACTTGACAGCGAAAAACTATTTTTAACACTTTGAAAAATTGTTTTTAGGTATTATGTATCGATACATAAACATGTGTATCGATACAAATGTCCTGAAATTACTTCAGACTGATTTTGTGCAATTTGTATCGATACATATATCACTTGTATCGATACAAAAATGATATCTCAGAGGCAGAGAGTTACCTGTGTATCGAATCATGCTTGCATGTATCGATACACACCTATGCCTCTCAGAAATCCAGAAAGAACATGATGTATCGAATCATGCCTGCATGATTTGATACATATCAGTCAAGATTTCAAGAAACTGATATATGTATCGATACACAGGTCAAATATTTCATTTTTAACGCTGGTCAAAGGGTTTGTATCGATACAAACCATCAGTTGTATCGATACATGTCTGTGAAATTTTGCCCAAATTTGCTCAATTCTATTCTCTCTTTAAATAGCAATGTGGTGTGTCATTGTAATGAAAAAGAAATCAGTGTGAAAGATCAGAAAACGCTTTGGAGTTCAAATTGAGTGAAAATTTGGATCAAAGGTTTCATTCAACACAAGTTCATCATCTTCATCAAGTTTGCAATCAAATTGAAGTTGAGTATGGGATCAATTCAATAGAAACTGCAGATTTGTGTGAAAACGTTCGGTACGGTTCGCGGTGAATCAGAATCGTGATCGGGTTGAATTGCGTTGAAGGTTTTGGTTTCTCTCAAGGGTTCAAGATTGTGCGAATCTTGGAGGTTTAACAACAAGAAGCGAAGGACTCAGCTGGACGATCGGGTGCGGATTGGCACGGGTTTGATCGTTGGAATCAGAGGGCGAAGCTTCGTTGTGTGTTGAGGTTTATTCGCATAGTTTACTTTTGATTCGTTATAGGGTTATAAGTTTCAATTGTAAATTGTGCACTTTTGTTCATCGTTTTTAAGCAATATACTCTCAAATAACCCGTTTGGTTATTTGGGGGGAGACGTACTCGGCCAACCGCGTGGACGACGCGAAAGCCGAGGAACTCCCTAATCAAACGCTTGTGTCTTTCTCTCTTTCAATCTTTTACTTTTAGTAATCGCGTTAATTTTTGAGTCAATTGAATTTTTCGTGTTCGTACGTGTGCACAAAAATTCAATTGGTATATCTTGATTGTGATTGGATTAGATTGGAAACTATTAACTTGCTTGGTCTGTTTTAATTGAAACGTTTAATTTCGAATAATTTGATTCTGATCATTTCTAAGTCTATATTCCGTTCAAAGGCTATATTACCTTTCCAGTGATCAATCGGGTGCAAAGAGACTACCGATCCGGTGGTGCTTCCGCGCATACCATTTAAACGAAATAATTTTGAAAAACCTACATTGTTTTTTAAGGGCACTTATTCAACCCCCTTCTAAGTGATAGCCAAGTAGTCTAACAATGAATTCATTACTAAACAACTTACAATTAAAAGCAACAAAAACAACAGAATGAGCTCAAATCTGGATGGGTACCCATTAGAAATCACAAAACAGAGAAGATGAAGAACTGATCTAGAATGGAGTGTGATGGAAATGGAAACCATCAATTGTTATTTATATACACAAAAATGTTACCTATTGCACTATTAAGAATATTCACATTCATATTCATAGGGAACAAACAGAACAAAATATTCTGCAAATATTCCAAAGGGTTTGAACAACGTATGAACAGGGGTAGGACTTTGAAATTCAAAAAAGGAATAGTAATGAAAGAAGAAGCTTACAATACGGCGGATACCTTTGGAAATGCACAGGAACGCAAACGATGAGGGATAGGCATTTTGAAAGACCGGAACTTCAGCCACTCTCAGCGACCGAACAGTACTCTTAGAAGGGGTTTCTATTGTTAATATATAGGATAGGATAATAATAATAATAATAATAATAATAATAATAATAATAATAATAATAATAATAATAATAATAATAATAAACAAATAAAGAAAAAAGAAAGGGGTGGGTGAAACGGTTGGCATAAGCCACAGTGTAAAAGAAGGGGAAATGAAGAGATTCTTGTTTTTGTTTTTTTTAATAATAACAATAATAAAAAAGGTAAACATGGAAGAAAATACGATAATAATGAGGATTAATGATGAATGATGAGAAAAAGAAATAAAATAATGGTAATTATACTGAAAATAAATATTCAACATATTTTTGTATTATTTTGAATAAAAATAAAAACTTACCTAATTAGACACATTTTTTGGGATTTTTGTGAATAAAAAGAGAAAAGAACAAATAAAAAAAAACCAAGGTAGGATTTGAAACCATGACTATACACTCGTGACTTTTTGGACATTCTACTCACTACCAAATGAGCTACTTCACATAATTGATAACAAATGCGACCAAAATTAATATGATAATAAATTAAAGTGGGCAAAATTTAAAGTATGACAAATGAATATGAAGTGTTTGGGAAAAGCTCATTACAATTGGCA
Organism: Trifolium repens; assembly: GCA_030408175.1. NCBI lineage: Eukaryota > Viridiplantae > Streptophyta > Magnoliopsida > Fabales > Fabaceae > Trifolium > Trifolium repens. The sequence continues at coordinate 32,858,384 of CP125838.1, read as the reverse complement.
AAAAGAATATGCTTAATATTCCTACAGATCCATATAGCAGAGACCATAGGAAGAATGGTCTCCAGGCTCACTTAAAAAAAGCACAGATTTGAATGGACTGTTTTGCCCAATTAGCAACGGCTATTTCACACTCCCAACAGCAATATTTGAAGTTCAAATATCAGAGGAACTTCTTCATCTATAAATAGCAAGGTTGGCTACAAGGAAGAGCAAGAGTTTTCAAGCAATCTAAAGCATTGATTCACATCACACTAAGCAATCTTAAAGCTCTCCTTTTTCACTCATACTCCAAAGCTTTCTAGCATCTAGGATCTGAATTCATTGAGTATCTTGAGTGTAATTTATTTTGAGCATATACAACTAGTTTAGGTTGTTATAAGCTTGTAAGATCCAAAACCATTTCATATCTTTGAAAGATCTAACTCAAGTCAATTAGTTGAGAATTGATTGAGTGGAAAAATCAGTTGGTGATAACTGATTTTGTTACTTAGCCTTGGTTAAGGTTAAGGGAAGAATTTGTTGTAATTCTTGTCTAGATTATAGTTGATAATCTCACGCAAGTGGGGACTGGAGTAACCCACATCATTAAGGGGTGAACCAGGATAAATTCCTTGTGTTTGTTTTCTTCTTTCCCTACTCTTTATTTTAAGCAAACACTAATCACACATATCACATTTATTTCTGCGTATACATCTTAGGAGATTGATCTCCAACAAATTGTGTGATTTCATTTTGTTACTTACTCTTGGTTTAGTATTGCAGCAAAATTTTTAAAAGGTCACAATTCAAACCCCCCCTTTCTTGTGACAAACCTTGTTACTTCATGTTGAAGGTCTTGAACATAACTTAATAAGCATTAGTCAATTATGTGACAATGGTCTTGAAGTTGTATTCAAAACTGATACTTGTGGAATCAAACAAATGTCCTATGGAAAAATTCTTTTAAAAGGATCAACAATGAAAAATGTTTATGTTCTATACTTAGATGAATTACCTGCTGAATCATGTTTTATATCTCTTGAAAAAGAAAAATGGATTTGGCACAAAAGAGCAGGACATGCAAGTATGAGAACATTGGCTAAAATCTCTCAACTTGATTTGGTAAGAGGATTACCTAAGATAAGTTTTGACAAAGATAAATTGTGTGAAAGTTGTACAAAAGGAAAATAAGCCAAAAGTAGTTTTAAACTAAAAGATTTTATATCAACCAAGAAACCTCTTGAACTACTTCACATAGATTTGTTTGGACCTAACAAAACTATTAGTCTAGGAGGTAAAAATTATGGTTTTGTCATTGTAGATGATTACTCAAGATTTACATGGGTTTTGTTTTTAAAACACAAAGATGAATCTCTTGAATATTTTAAAAACTTCAGTAAAAAGGTTCAAAATGAAAAAGAATCCAATATCATTTCTATAAGAAGTGATCATGGTGGAGAATTTGAAAACTCTCACTTTGAATCATTCTTAAATGATAATGGAATCTCTCACAATTTTTCTTGTCCAAGAACTTCTCAACAAAATGGAGTTGTTGAAAGGAAAAATAGAACCTTACAAGAAATGGCTAGAACCATGATTGATGAATCAAATGTTGAAAAATATTTTTGGGCAGAAGCCATCAACACTGCATGTTACATTTTAAATAGATGTTCAATAAGAAAAGTTTTAAACAAAACTCCTTATGAACTTTGGAAAGATAGAAAACCAAACATTTCATATTTTCATATTTTTGGATGCTACTATTATATCTTGAACATCAAAGATAATCTAGGGAAGTTTGATGCTAAATCAGACAAAGGATTATTCTTAGGTTATTCTTTAACATCCAAAGCCTATAGAGTTTTTAATTTGACTACTAAAACTCTTGAAGAAAGTATGCATGTTAAGTTTGATGAATTTGAAGATCAATCCATTCAAATGTTAAGTTTGATGCAATTTTAAAGAAATGAAGTTCGGAACCTAGTACCTACTCCTCCAAATCATTCAATCATTGGTACTAGATGGGTTTTATGAAATAAGCTTGATGAAAATGGTAAGGTAATTAGAAATAAGGCAAGACTTGTTGCTCAAGGTTACAATCAACAAGAAGGTATAAACTATGATGAAACATTTGCACCTGTAGCAAGGATAAAAGCTATCAGAATATTACTTGCATATGCATCTCATAAATGTTTCAAACTTTTTCAAATGGATGTGAAAAGTGCATTCTTAAATGGATTCTTAAATGAAGAAGTTTATGTACATCAACCTCCTGGTTCCAAAGATTAACATAAACCTAATCATGTTTTCAAATTAACCAAAGCTCTTTATGGACTTAAGCAAGCTCCAAGAGCATGGTATGAAAGACTAAGTACTTTTTTACTAGATAATGGTTTTTCTAGAGGTAAAATTGACACTACTCTTTTCAGAAAAACTAATAAACAAGATCTATTGATTGTTCAAGTTTATGTTGATGATATTATATTTGGTGCTACTAATGAAAAATGTGTGAAGAGTTTTCAAATCTTATGCAAAGTGAATTTGAGATGAGCATGATCGGAGAACTCAAATTGTTTCTTGGCTTGCAAATCAAGCAACAAAATGATGGAATTTTTATCTGTCAAGAAAAATACATCAAAGATCTACTCAAAAAATACAAAATGAGTGAAGCAAAAATCATGACTACTCCTATGCATCCATCAACAAATTTAGACAAAGATGAAAATGGAAAACATGTGTCTGAAAAGGAATATAGGGGAATGATTGGATCACTTCTCTATTTAACTGCTAGTAGACCAGACATTGTTTTCTCAGTTGGTCTTTGTGCAAGATTTCAAACTTCTCCAAGAGAATCACACCTCACAGTAGTAAAAAGAATCTTCAGATACTATAGTAGGTACTCATGATGTTGGTCTCTGGTACAAAAAGGGATCACATTTTGACCTCAAAGTCTATTGTGATGGTGACTATGCTGGTGATAAACTTGAAAGAAAAAGCACAAGTGGAGCATGTCAATTTCTTGGTGAAGCTCTTCTAAGTTGGTGTTGCAAAAAGCAAAATATCATAGCACTATCAACAACTGAAGCAGATTATGTATCAGCTGCAAATTGTTGTTCTCAAGTGATATGGATCAAAAACGAACTTGAAGATGTTTCATTAAGTTACATGACTACGGTCTGGCAAGTGTACCAGTCTTTCGTCTAGTAATAATCCGCACCCTAGTTAGGATGGGTTCGTATCCACAAGGACAGCGCCTAGGTTACTAAGCTTATTCTAGGAAAGGGTGAGATTGCCTCCACTTTGATTTTAAGGTTGATTGATTTTAGAAATTAATTAAGAAATGAAGATTTAGTTCAGATGAGAAAAGGTAGGTTAAGTGTGTTGAATCCCTCCATAAGTCCTGCTGGGTAGTTGGAGCTATATCGTTGCCTATTCATTCTTACTTATTGGGGAACTAATATAATTAGTAATAACCGCGTACGATAATTACCCTAATTACGAGTATAGAGAACCTTAATTATTAGATAGGGAACCCGTGTTAGCCACGTTGTCACGTCCCTAACCTAGTGATTAGACTCTAAATATGTAGTCAATTAAGCATGGTTTCGTTAGTTCTTTTACCCTTAACTTGTTAAGTTGTCATCTATTCATCGGGGTTGGCTGCCAGTTTTGAGGCAATACTAGAACATTAACCCTATAAGTTAGTTGCCAGCCAGTGGTAAACGCTGGCTTGAAGGCACAATGCTAGATATCACCAACTATAAAGGCGTTTCCTAATGGTGTACATCAATCAGGTTGCGTAAATAAAACATAGACAATAGAATAAATAAAACCGAATAGACAATTATATAAACTTAGTACCATATTACATGATTCCAGCATTCCTAAGGGAGTTCATCTCCCCACCTAACCTAGAGGGGGTTTAGCTACTAAAATGCATAATTAAATTACAAGAATATAAAAATGCATAAAAGAAAATCTAACCTTAGAGCTCTGCCTCCTTTTCCTCTAGAGAGTAGTAGTTCTCTCTGTTTCTGAATGAATAAAATGAGGAAAAGGAAGCTCTATTTATAGTTTTCGCAATGGGCTGCAGTTTGCCATCGTACTGCGACAAGAAGATTCAGTTCAAAATTATAACTGATCCTGTGCGTTTCATCAGCTTGGTCGCCAAGTAAAGCCATCATACCACGATGAGTGCCATCGTAGCACGATGAACAGATTTTTCCCAGATTTTCTTCTGTTGTTTTCTTGGCCAGCAAGTAGCTTTCATCGTGGCACGATGGAAGCCATCGTGCTACGATGAACAGCACAATTTCTTCACATTTTTTTCTCCTTTTAGCTTTTTCTTGATTTCTTGACTTCTTGCGCAAGTAACTTCATTTCTCTAGGAATTTGCTTTGTAATTGGTCTAAAGTGCTGTAATTTATTACTAAAATTATACTAAAAATGCAGTATGAATTCCTGTCATAAGTACACAAATATTAAAATTCTTTGTGATAATACTAGTGCTATCAATTTATCAAAGAATCCCATTCAACATTCTAGATCAAAGAATATAGAAATTAAGCATCATTTTATTAGAGATCATGTTTGCAAAAAAGATGTTGAATTAATATTTGTGGATACTGAAAATCTGTTAGCTGATATTTTCACTAAGCCTCTAGTTGAAACAAAATCATCAGTTCAAGAGAACATCTAGAGAACGTTCTCCCTCCTATTTTTTAGAAAAACTAATTTATTCTTAAAACCTTTGAGTTTTCATTTTAAACATATTTTAAATTAATCCTTTAATTAAAAAAAATCTCAATAAAAAACTCTTCCTCTCGCTGACATCTCTCTCTCTCTCTCTCTTTGTCATAATTACAAATTATATTTGTTTTTCCCAAAGTACAACTCAAATAGTTGTAATTAGTACTATGCTACACCTAACCTATCTAATACCATTCCTATTCTCTATACACTCTTCCATTATTATTTTTTACGTAACCAAGATCAAATCAACCTCTCCACTCATTATTCATCTTCTCTCCGTAAAAAAACTACCCACAAACCCACTGTTCATCAAAACTTTACTCTCTCACTGTTCATCTTCAACCATCGTTCTTTCTCTCAAACAATGGCCAGAGTAAAAATGCCAGCAAACAAGAACTTAAGAAACAACATCTCATCATCATCATCTTCAACACATTCTCCATCACCACCATCTGCTACTTCAACCCCTAAGAAATCAGGTAACAGTTCCTCTCAAAACAACACTTTCCAATCACTCTCTGATCACTACAATGAGACTGAGATTCAATCTCCTCTCAATGAAATCAAGCAAACTCCTACTAACACTGAACATGCAAACCAAACCCAAATCAAAACTAGTGAAATCAGTCAAATCCTAATAGGAACAGTACCTATAAATGTTGAAACTGTTCATGCCTCTATGGAAATCGTTCCTCCACAAATTGATCCCATTCAATGTTCACAACATATTGCTGAAACCACCACTACCTCACCAATAATAACTGTCACTGCACTATCCACCACTCAGTTTCAAACTAAAACCAAAACTGTCTCTAGTCCTCACAAAACCAAGAGATCAAAATCCTTTGACTCATCCAAAATTCATAGGTCAAATAGGATTGCTTCAGGAGGAAGTAGAAAACCTGTCATTGACACTACAGTTTACTGTGTTGATGATTCTGAGGATACTCTCTCAGAATCACCCAAAAACCTTTCTGGGCCTGAAATCAAAACCTACACCAGAAAAAATTCTTTTCCAAAATCTAAGACAAAATCTTCAAAAGTTGTTGAATCCTCTGAAGAAGAAAACATAGTGGTCAAACAACTCAAAAAATCTACCCCTTTGATTCATGATATCCATTTGGAAAGTTTTGACAAATTCTCAAAAACCAAATCTGTTCTTCCAGGAAGAGTGTACAATTTTGATGATCTTATCAACACCAATCATGACCTGACACAATACACAAATCCTCTTTGACTCATTTGTTTAATCTGTGAGAAACTCATTATCCCACTCTCATCCAAGCATTTTACTTTAATGCTGCAATATCTTCTGAAAAGAACCAAATCATCTCTGAGGTAAAGACCAAAAAGATTAGAATCACTAAAGAGCTGCTTGGTAACCTCTTGATACTTCCCACAAAAGGAAACCAAGTATATGGACCAACTTGGTTTGCTATGCTAGATGTTGACAAATCAACCCTGCTGCATGAACTTTTTGAACCTAGAACCCCTATCTCAAAAAATCCACCCTCATCTAAACTCAAACATGACTTCAAGATGCTACACAACATGTGCTTGCACTCCATTTTTCCAAGGAAAGGAAGCAAGGATAAAGTAACTGAAAACGACATGATGATGATTTATCACATGTCTAAAGGAATTGAACTGAACCTTCCTTATGTCATGATTCAACATATGATCAACACTATTGAGAATGGACACAAGAAAATATCACTTCCTTATGGAATGTTTTTTCCAAAGTTTTCAGAAACTTTGAAGTCAGTCTTAAAGGTGAAGAAGGAAAAAATTCATCAACCACCTTCTCCCTAACTAATGTTGGAAGAATGAAGCAGGTAAGTGAGATTGAGGATCACACTATCAATGATCAAGGCCATAAGAGAAAATGGAAAGAGTTTGAAGATTTGGAGCTCTTAGCTGAAGTGGTCACAACAACACAAGACCACTCAGAGAACATTCTCCCTGCCTATTCAAAAGGCAAAGAAACTCTAAATGAAGGTAATCCAAGTGGTTCTCAAAACCTCTTTGTCTCTTTAGAATTTGATTCAGCTCTAGGTTCAAATCTAGATTCTTCAGTGAATAAATTCACAATTGTTTTACTTGATGGTTTCTCAACCATAGATAACCCTGTTAACACCACCGTTTTCTCACCATTGAATTCTTCACCATATTATGCTTTTGAAACCCTTCAAAGCTCTAAATTTTTAAGAACCATGATTAGATCACCCATTCCAAACTTCCCAAGAATGCCACAACCAATTTTTATTGATGCTGGTTCTTCACTACCATCTTTTACTCAAAACTTTGCCTCTTTCAGTTCTTTCTGCACCAATGTTCCTATGAATGAACAAGCTGCGTTTCAAGGCTCTGAAAACATTTCTCTAAATGACCTAAGACCACCAAAAAGGTCTAGAATTGAGAAATATGTTTCAAGGACAAGGAAGGATTTGGCCAAGATGTGTGAAGCCCTAAGCATTCAGAACACCATGATGACATATATGATGAATGAACATCAAATTTTTAGGACTTGGCTTGTTGAAGAATTTTGTCCAGCTATGCGTGTCAACCCTCCACTTACCAATCCTGCTCCTCCAACTCAAGAGTTTCCAAAATTTGATTTCACCACCAGTTCTGATGACTCCTCACCCACAGTTCCTCAGTAGCTGTGTTAGCTGCCTCGCTCTGCTTTTTGATAATGACAAAAGGGGGAGAAGAGATTCAGAAGACTTTAGGGGCAGATTTTAAAAAAATCTGAATTTAAATCATTTTGCTTTTGAACTGGTTGTTTGTTTTTATGCTTTTTATTTAGTTCAGAACTTGTTTAAGATATGATAAGAAGTTCATATGATAACTTCTTCTTGTATGTTTATTTTAAATTTTGAATTCTATTTAAGTTTTTGAATCACTTTTTGATTATTAATCATGTACCTGGATGTTGTTATATTCTCAGTTATGAAGGTTTGATTAATGAATAGCCATGTTGATTCAAAATTATGTCTCTAATATTTGATACTCAATTTGCATATGCATATTTCATGATTTGATATAGAATGCATAAATTGAGGGGGAGATCTTTGATTAAATCACATAGCAAATATTTCAATTCTTATTTCTATCAGAATTATAATTGATGACAGGAATTCATACTGCATTTCTAGTATAATTTTAGTAATAAATCACAGCACTTTAGACCAATTACAAGGCAAATTCCTAAAGAAATGAAGTTACTTGCGCAAGAAAGTCAAGAAATTCAAGAAAAAGGTAAAAGAAGCCAAAAATGTGAAGAATTGAGCTGTTCATCGTAGTACGATGGCTTCCATCGTACCACGATGGAAGCTGCTTGCTGGCCAAGACAACAACAGAAGAAAATCTGGGAAAATATATGTTCATCGTGCTACGATGACACTCATCATGGTACGATGACTTTACTTGGCGACCAAGCTGATGAAACGCACAGGATCAGATATAATTTTAAACTGAATCTTCACATCGCAGTACGATGGTAAACTGCAGCCCATTGCGAAAACTATAAATAGAGCACCCTTTTCCTCATTTTATTCATTCAGAAACGGAGAGAACTACTACTCTCTAGAGGAAAAGGAGTCAGAACTCAAAGGTTAGGTTTTCTTTTATGCATTTTTATATTCTTGTAATTTAATTATGCATTTTAGTAGCTAAACCCCCTCTGGGTTAGGTGGGGAGATGAACTCCCTAAGGAATGCTGGAATTATGTAATTTGGTACTAAGTTTATATAATTGTCTATTCAGTTTTATCTATTCTATTGTCTATGTTTTAATTACGCAACCTGATTGATGTATACAATTAGGGAACGCTCTTAGGGTTAGTGATACCTAGTATACCTAGTATTGTGCCTCAAACCCCCGATCAATAGATGATAGCTTAATAAGTTAAGGGTAAAAGAACTAATGAAACCATGCTTAATTGACTACATATTTAGAGTCTAATCACTAGCTTAGGAACGTGACAACGTGGCTAACATGGGTTCCCTGTCTAATAATTAAGGTTCTTGATAATCGTAATTAGGGTAATTATCGTACGCGGTTATTACTAATTATATTAGTTCACCAATAATAAGAAAGAATAGGCAACGATATAGCACCAACTACCCAGCAGGACTTAGGGAGGGATTCAACACACTTAACCTACCTTTTCTCATATAAACTCGATCTTTATCTCTTAATTATTTTCTTGAAACAATCGAATCTAAAATCAAAGCGGAGGCAATCTCAACCATTCCTAGAATAAGCTTAGTAACCTAGGCGTTGTCCCTGTGGATACGAACCCATCCTACTTGTACAAAGAAGGTATAGACGGAGTTCTACGGCGCTGTGTGGCACAAGATGAGGCCCGCCGAGTCATGTGGCATTGCTACAGTTCAGGATATGGAGGACACCATGATGCAGAACGTACAAAAGCTAAGATCTTGCAATGTGGATTCTTGTGGCCAACCTTATTCAACGACTGTGAAAGATTTGTAAAACAATGCGACAGGTGTTAAAGAACGGGTAACATCTCAAAAAGAAAGGAGATGCCTCAGAAAGGAATTCTAGAAATAGAACCCTTTGATTGTTGGGGCATTAATTTCATGGGACCATTCCCAGAATCTGACAACAAAATGTATATATTTGTGTGTGTCGATTATGTGTCTAAATGGGTTGAAGCATTAGCCTTCCATTCTAACGATGCGAAAACTGTTATTCAATTTTTGCAAAGAAATATTTTTTGCAAGTTTGGAACCCCGAAAGTTTTGATCAGCGACGGAGGGACACATTTGCTAAACAAGTATTTGGAGAGGGTGTTAGAAAAATATGGGGTGAAACATAAAGTATCAACTCCATACCATCCTTAGACATGTGGACATGTGGAAGTATCCAACCGGCAGCTCAAAAGTATCTTGGAAAAGACACTGATGACTTCCAGGAAAGATTGGGCTAGGAATCTAGATGATGCTCTCTGGGCATACAGAACAGCCTTTAAAACACACTTGGGACTGACACCTTACTGCCTGGTTTATAGGAAAGCATGCCACCTTCCGGTAGAGTTGGAACACAAGGCACTATGGGCTATAAGAGAGCTGAACTTCGACAAAGACCTTGCAGGACATGCACGGAAGATGTAACACCCCGATTTTTCAAAGGCTAAAAGTAGGCACTTTTTTTTTTTTACAACAAGGACTTTGAAATAAAACATTCACGATCACCTTTAAATTAAATCAGAGTAAACCTTTTCCAAAATAGCGATCGGAATGCAATGCCTCTTTTATAAATTGTTTTCACGAATAAAAGTTTTAGAATATAAACCAAACACTATGTCTAAACTAACATAGCGGCACCATTTATTCCAAATAAATATCATAATACAATTTCACAATACAAATGCAGCGGACAAATAAATAAGAGTAAACGGGACTCTTAGACTACTACCCCTAAGCTGATCTTTAAACTCTAACTGAAGATGACTGGGTGACGAAGACCCACAGACAGGTTCAAGCCTCGCCGCTTCTCCACGCGGTATAAATAAAATCCCTAAAAATTTGCTCGTAGAGGGTCACCTTCTAAAAACCACATATACCTAAAAATACGCAGCACAAGATACACAACACATGGCAACAAATACGCAAAGTAAGTGCACATATAGTCTATCAATCACACGCAATAGTATTCAAATGCACAATTAGCCTATCAATGCAGACTCTACATGAGCGTGACACCAATCACTGGCTGCCACATGCATGAATTCCGGAATTTAACGGTGGGATAACACCGGGTACGATCACCTAGATCAAGTACTGACTCAATTTGGTGGAATACCCCGAGTACAATCACCTAGATCAAATACCGACTCAATTAACGGCGGGTACAATCACCTAGATCAAATACCGGCTCAATTAAAGGTGGGATATCACCTAGTACAATCACCTAGATCAAATACCAACTATGAGTGCATGAGTATACGTCTTCTCTACATATACAAATGCAAACAACTTACATATTCTCATAATATGTAATCTCATAACAACATGTCAACACATATATTTAACCAAATCATATGTAAGACAAATAAATATCATGTACAGCAAGATATTCAATCAAGTACATGCATCAACATTTCATATTATTCAACATATGAAATTCACAACAACAGCTCCAAACATGTGTAGAATATAGCATGTGTTCAAACAATTTCTCGTCACGATAATACATCACACAACAACCATGCTCATAATTCATATTGCATCACATCAAGCAAATACACATATTCAAGCAAACAATTACACATGCATAAAAAGCACTCGATATTTCGAGGTATATGTAATCGTTAGAAAGTGCCCTTACCTCGGCAAGCGTTCCAACACGTCAACTTACGCTACGCAAGCAATATCCGTCTCTCTCGACGAAGTCCCCATTTCGGCTAATCCTCTTAACCTTTTAAAACATATAACTTATCTAAGTTAATACCACATTCTAATTGGTTACTCAAATAAGTCCTAACTCGGCTACTAATGGATTAAGACCTATGGTTGTTCCCCCACAACTAACTAGGCTCAAATTATTTTCTTAACAACTCTTTTGAAAACTTTAGACACCTTCAAGAATAGTTTTTATCACAAAAACGTCATTAAATAAAAACCAACTATTTTTAAAACATTTTCAAAAGAGAGTCCTTTCTCAAACAACTTATGCCTTAAATCATATGTTCAAATCTTTTCAAAGCTAGACAAGTCCAAACTAAAACTTTTCTCAATAAACTTAAAACAAAAATGCTTTCATGAACGCCCACAACTTAAACCTTTTTAAAACACAACTCCCGACACAAGAATTTTCATTCCAATACACAAATCGATTTTCCAAACATTTTCCTCTTTTCATAGAAAGACAATCTCTATTATATCTCTACTACTATACTTCAATTTCAAAACGGCGATAAAATAGTTACAACTTGAAACGACCATAACTCATTCAATTTTTATCTGATCGAGACGAGCCATACATCGAAATCTTCGTCTCGAAAAGACGGATCAAATGGTTAACTTTTTAGGACACAACAACAAATTTAAAATGACGAAAATGCCCTTTAAGATTTCGGCCAGAACCAAAATAACCTCAAAATTATTGTTTTCAAAAATCAAACATAGTTAAAAACACTCCAATCATCCCTAGTTTTATCAAATTGATCAAGCACTCACACCAATTTCATTTGAATCAAAAATGCCAATTTTCTACAAGAGTTTGCAAAAATTTCACTTGTTCAATCAAGCCACAAGCTACTAGCTTTCAAACAAAAACCACTTAAACCATTCTTTTCAAAAACTATGATCATTCACTTAATCCAATGATCATTGTCTTCCCATTTAGGACTTAAAAAATAATTGAAAACCCTTGATCAAGTGCTACTCAGGCCACGGCCAAAAAAACAAAACAAGCTAGCTCCCAAAATTCCATTAAATTGCACAATTAAATTATTTCAAAACAAAATCCACAATCAAAGAGTTTTTCCTAAATTTCTCATGAACCCATAAGATATATTTTCTTGTTTTTAAAAACCAAACCATTTTTCTTATATCCATTTCACTTAAAAGCCTTAAAACAACATTATTAACACAATCGCCAAACAAAATTTCATGCTCTTGATCAATTAGAATTTTTCTCTAAAACCCTAACAAAGAAATTCATGAAATGATCATCCAACCATGGAAATCCTCACAACTAAGCTTAAACACACTAGTTCATCCCTCATGAACAACTTACATGAGACAAGAATAAATTATGAACAACTTCTCACAAATTTCTCTCAAGAACATAAACAACACATTCCAACAACTCTATGAGTTTAGCTAGCTAAGAGATGAAAGAAGTATAGTTGCCTTAGAGGAGATGATTCCTTGTAAGTCCTATTATCCAACAAGCTAAAAATCAAGAGATTTGGTGAAGTAATGAAATTTTGGTGAAGGTATGGTGAGGAAGAAGAAGCTCACGACCAAGAGAAAGAAAGGAGTGAAATGAATTCCAAATTCTAAGTCTCCTAAAATAACCAAAGTCATCCCATGTGTTTTGGTCATGATTCATACCAACCCTTGGATCAATATTAAAGTTCTAAGATCAAATCCTAGCCTTTTAATAAATCTTGGTCACCAAGACACCCTCATAAATATCTAGATAGTTTTATGGTCTTAGCCCACTAGCTCGCTCAGTCTCTGCGCTCGCGCTTAAACGAGTCGCATCTCGCGTACCGATAAACTTTACGGAAACAGAAAATTCTACCGTAAACCACTTAATTAAAACAATTCACAAATTTTTGAATAAACTTTATTCCGAATAAATTTTCGCTCCTTAGCTCGGAAAAATATAATGAGATCAAATTCTCATCACAGTCGATATATAAAGTCTCAATTTAAATTTTGACGGAAATCGGAAACCGTAAAATTTCAAACAGCGGGTATATCTTGCCCGTTTTCTCAAAAACCACTAGAAAATATTTTCAACATTTCAACGAGACAAAAATGTTTCTAAACTCATTTAAAGCTCATAAAACCATTGTGCCTACTTTTCAAATGTTAAACTAACGCACAGGCACAATCTCAGCAAAAATTCTGTCAAAATAAACAATTAAACAGAAAGCGATAAAAATAAATAGCAGAATATCATTTAATATTTCTAAATTCTAATTCCTGCTATTAAAATTCTACGGGTCTTACATTACTACCCACCAAAAAGAAGTTTCGTCCTCGAAACTAAAGATAAGAGTAACAACTCAACAAATCATTACTAACACCAACATTGACACAACCGTGCACCTATCGCAACCCTCTACAAGGTCACCCTGGTTTCAAACTCTAGACACAAAGCTAGACATCACACAATGAGTTCACCACTCAAAATTAACTTCAGAAAAGAAGGTTCACAAACTCTAGTTCCCCAAAGATCCTAGGTCAACATGAAAAATTGACAAGGTTACATTTTCCGCCTCCACGTCATAGCTAAGTCCACTAGGTTCACGCGAAGCGATGAGTGGCTACCCTCCAAAAAGAAACACCAAAACCTCTCTACACACCACCAAAGCTAGCAAAACTAGTCAATTCCTGTCAACACGATTCCGTCTATTATTAACAAGAGATTAAGGGTGATCAGTTCCTCAATTGGTTAATAGATAGCCGACAATCATGATGGTGGCTTAGATCATCTTTACCTAACTTTAATAATGTTTCCTTTCAATTGTGCTTCAGGTCATCCGAGGCACAATGGTCCAACAATTCCTTCAAGGTTTTCTACAAGTTTCCTCGATTACTTACTACCTCAAACGCTTTCTACTTCGATCTCGTCGATGAAACACGACACTCCAAATACGTCACTTAAACTCTCATGCTTCCACTCACGAAACATCCAATGAGTATCATCCAACAGTAAGTACAATGCCACCACGGCAAATACCACCCAAAACTATTACACTCCGAACGGAGTTGTCATTTCTAGAGAGAACTTCACAACTTCACCAATATCCATAAATCCCAAAAAAAATGTTTCCTTAATCTCGTAACTGTACCGAACTGTACATTTTCTTTCAAATCTCGTCCTAACCATAGGCTTAACGACATCAACCCAACATCCGGTTGGAGATTACAACTTTTCAAATTTCCTTGGCACATGCCAGACTATACCATCTACTTTTGGACTCCCTTTATACAAATCTCAAATTCCCAAAAATTCAATCTCTCAGTCGTCCACATTTTTTTCGATTTAATACTTAGCATACTCTTGCATTCCTTAAAAATGTTTCTCCTCGTTGACTGCCATCATTGGCACAAAATATTTTATATCTTATTCTCATTCTATTTTTTAACCTCTCTTGAGTTTCTTTCCTCTTACAATTAAATTCTCTTCTACTCAAAAGAGCTTGTCACCCTGACCATTCTTAATTATTCTGACATCACCTCTTATTTCGAGATACCTACCTCCAAAATATATCTTAAGGTAATCCTCACATCACTATTGTTCAACCGTCCATGATGACAATATCTGAAGTCATTTACTTACTCCATACAGATTTCCATTATGCTACATCTTTCTTCATCCTAATCACTACAATGAATTGAAACTCTACTAGTTTCCACCAAACTTCGCCATTAGACAATTGCTTATCCTTTGCATTTCCACATACAACACACACACCGCCATGACATCCATTCAGGTGGTGCATTCGAATCCTTAATATACACGTACAATCATAATTTTCCAAATTATGTGTGAGGTAATTCTTTTCGCCAATCCTCAATTGACATGAGTTTATTCTCATGTGCTTCCCTCTTACTTATTCATAACATGTGTTTCCAACGACTAACTTCCTTTGTGACTATCTCATTGATGTCATAAACTCTACAAAACTCCAATTAGGCATGTCTCATCAATATACTACTTTGCAACTCTCAAGTTCAACAACTTTCTAAAGTTGGTTCACAAACTACCATGACCCATAACTTGTTAATTCCAAACAACATCTTTAACTCGCCGCACACAAAATAATTAATCTCGTTCCACATCAACTTGTTTCCAATCAAGCACATTCTTCTCTGTTCGATTGGTCCTTCATCACTGTGAATATTCTAAAGTTATAAAGTCTGTTCCCTCCGGGGAATCAATTCCTAGATCTCAAGTTCTAGCTAATCTTGCTCCTGCATCTAGTCACTCATCGTTTTCTTATTCACTTCTAACTTCTACTAACGATCATCTATTGTACTCTTCGTAATCGAACGCTCCAATTAATTAATTCCTCAAGTTCCTATTAAGTATCTCTCTAGGCATAGCTATCTCTAATCTTATCTTCGTCACGTCACTATATTTTACCTTTAAACACACATATCTTACTCATACATCAAACTATGAAACACTTATCTCAAATCTTAATGCTTGGCTTATCAAGACAGCTACCAACGCACAACACTTTGCTATGATTTTATCCTTAGTACGTTCGATATCCAAATCAAACTCTTGAATCTAATCTTCAAGAACTCTAAAACTCGTCGTACCATCCATTTAATCCTACTATACAATAAAAGTCCTTCCAACTATCAACTTTCATTGTCTTAGTATTCTTACTAACGGACTCCTTTTCTACTCAAACACGACATTCTTAGAAAATATCCAAAAATTCTCGTCCATAACTTGAATTTATTCAAAACTTGCCCACATCAACTCTTTTGGTATCATAAATTCAAGCTGCTACTTAGTCCTTCAACCATCTTGGTCGATCAAAATCGTTAACTTATATGCCTATCCACACAGGATCTCTACTCAATCTTGACTAATCTTTTCAAACTACTCAATAAGTTTACTTTCTCTTATGGTTTACCTGCCAATAATTAATAAATCTAGCTTACACTACTAAAACTCTCAAGGTATTTCCACACTATACACCTCTAGTGTCACCTACCATTGACATACTACTCATTGCCCAAGGCTGAACTCCTTGTTCTTTACATAAATATCTCCCCAAATCTACCCTTATTCAACAATCAATCACCTTTAGCTCTATCTCACATCAACATTTATACGTACTATCTCCTGAATTACGTATAGATTGTCACTTATCAACGTGATGTTTGATCTCCTACCTTCAATCATCACGCGATTCATCCTTAATAATCTAAGTTTTGAATCAAATTTATCTTGCTCACTTAAATTAAACCCTTAAGGTATCCACCATTCGTATAAATATCGTCTAACACTACCATGTTTGCTCAATCATGACGTACAACATCCTTTAATTCCAATATAAATCGCAATAATGATTATCCAATCACCGTAATTAAATCCAACTGACATCTCTATCTACTCCACTGTTCCACAGTGGCCGCATCCTCTTGACAACCCAATGACTTAATCATGTCTCATCATTAATTCACCGGAAGAACATCTAATACTTTCCTCAAAAGGTCATCCTAATTTGGTCCTTACTTGCAATCCCTTATCAGTTGACGTCCAATGGTCCATAATCAGCACCTCCAAGTGACAACAACCTATGCTACTTCCAATCCATGGCATTACAACTAGAATCCCTTTTAGTTCTTATTCGCCTTGAGTTCATCCTCGTCGGACCACTCCATCTGAGAAATTCAGAGACACTTGTCGACTAAATTCGACCAATGCTCGGGGGTTTCAACTATTCTACTCACCGAAACATTGTTCCCTATAGTACTTCAATAAGAAACAATACCATACCTAAGCATATACCAAGCTAGACTCAAGACAATCAACCACACAACAGGTAAGGACTCAAGTACTTACTCCAACTACACCCGACTCTTGATCAGCTTAGGACACCCGACTCAGAACCCTTTGGCGAGAATCTACCGCCGAGCTCTGATACCACAATGTAACACCCCGATTTTTCAAAGGCTAAAAGTAGGCACTTTTTTTTTTTTACAACAAGGACTTTGAAATAAAACATTCACGATCACCTTTAAATTAAATCAGAGTAAACCTTTTCCAAAATAGCGATCGGAATGCAATGCCTCTTTTATAAATTGTTTTCACGAATAAAAGTTTTAGAATATAAACCAAACACTATGTCTAAACTAACATAGCGGCACCATTTATTCCAAATAAATATCATAATACAATTTCACAATACAAATGCAGCGGACAAATAAATAAGAGTAAACGGGACTCTTAGACTACTACCCCTAAGCTGATCTTTAAACTCTAACTGAAGATGAGTGGGTGACGAAGACCCACAGACATGTTCAAGCCTCGCCGCTTCTGTTAGACTACTAGGCTAAACCACTTAGAAGGGGGGTTGAATAAGTGGCTTCTTTAATCAACGGCAATTTTAAAAAATTATTTGATTAAAAACAATGCGCGGAAGCACCACCGGATCGGTAGTCTACTTTGCACCTTTTGACCAAAGGAAAGATAGTATCGCCTTGAACGAATTAGGATAATTATGTGAACGTTTTAACGCAAGATATCCAAATTCAATTAATTCACAAAAAACAGTTCCAAGCAAGTTATATGATTCAATTCAAATTCAATCACAACCAAGATAATAGCAATTGAATCTTTGTGTACACTTACGAACACAAAACTTCAATTGATTCAAAATATAATCGAATTACGTAAAGAAAGAATTTAAAGCGAAAAGACACACGAGACTTGATTAGGGAGTTCCCCGGATTTCGCGTCGTCCACGCGTGTATCCGAGTACGTCTCCCGCCAAATAACCAAACGGGTTATTTGAGAGTTTATAGATCAAAAACTTGATGAACAAACAGTGCACAGTTTACAATTGAAATCTATAATCCTATAGCAAGACAAAATGTAAACTAATGCGAATAACCTCGACACCCAACGGAACTTCGCCCTCTGATTCCAACGATTCTCCTTGTGTCAAACCGCACCCAATCTTCCAGCTGAGTCCTTCGTTCCTTGTTGTCGAATCCTTCAAGACACGCACGATCTTGAATCACTTGAGAGAAACACTAGAACCTTCAACCCAATTCAACCCGATCACGATTCTGATTCACCGCGAACCGTATCGAACGTTATCACACAATTCTGCAATTTCTATTGAATTGATCCCATACTCAAATCCAATTTTGATTGCAAACTTGATGAAGATGATGAACTTGTGTTGAATCAAACCTTTGATGCAAATTCTCACTCAATTTGTACCCAAAGCGTTTTTCTGATCTTTCACACTAGTTTTCTCTCACTTGTCTCTATACAATGACACAACACATTGCTATTTAAAGAGAAAATAGAATGAGCAAATTTAGGCATAATTTTTCATACATGTATCGATACAAATGATCATTTGTATCGATACAAATGCTTTGACCAACGTTAAAAATTGGAAAAATTGACCTTTGTATCGATACAAACACGGGTGTGTATCGATACAAATTTCAGAATCTTGAAATCTTGACTGATATGTATCTAAGCATGCTTCGAATCATCTTGAGTTTTCTGGGTTTTGAGAACAAACAGATGTGTATCGATACATGCAAGCATGCTTCGATACATAGGAGCTGTTCTGTCTCTGAGAGACCTCTTTTGTATCGATACAGACCATGTATGTATCGATACAAAATGCTCAAAATCAAGCAGAAGAGATTTCAGGACATTTGTATCGATACACCAATGTATGTATCGATACAAAATACCTAAAAGTCAGTTTTTCAAGTTTTTAGAAAATAGTTCTTTGTTGTCAAGTTATTTGTAATGTTGCCAAAATATGTTCAATCCTATTTTCATATGTTTTGACAATTATTAAAACATGAGGATGAACTGGTGCACTTACAGCTTCTCCACGCGGTATAAATAAAATCCCTAAAAATTTGCTCGTAGAGGGTCACCTTCTAAAAACCACATATAACTAAAAATACGCAGCACAAGATACACAACACATGGCAACAAATACGCAAAGTAAGTGCACATATAGTCTATCAATCACACGCAATAGTATTCAAATGCACAATTAGCCTATCAATGCAGACTCTACATGAGCGTGACGCCAATCATTGGCTGCCACATGCATGAATTCCGGAATTTAACGGTGGGATAACACCGGGTACGATCGCCTAGATCAAGTACTGACTCAATTTGGTGGAATACCCCGAGTACAATCACCTAGATCAAATACCGACTCAATTAACGGCGGGTACAATCACCTAGATCAAATACCGGCTCAATTAAAGGCGGGATATCACCTAGTACAATCACCTAGATCAAATACCAACTATGAGTGCATGAGTATACGTCTTCTCTACATATACTAATGCAAACAACTTACATATTCTCATAATATGTAATCTCATAACAACATGTCAACACATATATTTAACCAAATCATATGTAAGACAAATAAATATCATGTACAGCAAGATATTCAATCAAGTACATGCATCAACATTTCATATTATTCAACATATGAAATTCACAACAACAGCTCCAAACATGTGTAGAATATAGCATGTTTTCAAACAATTTCTCGTCACGATAATACATCACACAACAACCATGCTCATAATTCATATTGCATCACATCAAGCAAATACACATATTCAAGCAAACAATTACACATGCATAAAAAGCACTCGATATTTCGAGGTATATGTAATCGTTAGAAAGTGCCCTTACCTCGGCAAGCGTTCCAACACGTCAACTTACGCTACGCAAGCAATATCCGTCTCTCTCGACGAAGTCCCCATTTCGGCTAATCCTCTTAACCTTTTAAAACATATAACTTATCTAAGTTAATACCACATTCTAATTGGTTACTCAAATAAGTCCTAACTCGGCTACTAATGGATTAAGACCTATGGTTGTTCCCCCACAACTAACTAGGCTCAAATTATTTTCTTAACAACTCTTTTGAAAACTTTAGACACCTTCAAGAATAGTTTTTATCACAAAAACGTCATTAAATAAAAACCAACTATTTTTAAAACATTTTCAAAAGAGAGTCCTTTCTCAAACAACTTATGCCTTAAATCATAAGTTCAAATCTTTTCAAAGCTAGACAAGTCCAAACTAAAACTTTCCTCAATAAACTTAAAACAAAAATGCTTTCATGAACGCCCACAACTTAAACCTTTTTAAAACACAACTCCCGACACAAGAATTTTCATTCCAATACACAAATCGATTTTCCAAACATTTTCCTCTTTTCATAGAAAGACAATCTCTATTATATCTCTACTACTATACTTCAATTTCAAAACGGCGATAAAATAGTTACAACTTGAAACGACCATAACTCATTCAATTTTTATCTGATCGAGACGAGCCATACATCGAAATCTTCGTCTCGAAAAGACGGATCAAATGGTTAACTTTTTAGGACACAACAACAAATTTAAAATGACGAAAATGCCCTTTAAGATTTCGGCCAGAACCAAAATAACCTCAAAATTATTGTTTTCAAAAATCAAACATAGTTAAAAACACTCCAATCATCCCTAGTTTTATCAAATTGATCAAGCACTCACACCAATTTCATTTGAATCAAAAATGCCAATTTTCTACAAGACTTTGCAAAAATATCACTTGTTCAATCAAGCCACAAGCTACTAGCTTTCAAACAAAAACCACTTAAACCATTCTTTTCAAAAACTATGATCATTCACTTAATCCAATGATCATTGTCTTCCCATTTAGGACTTAAAAAATAATTGAAAACCCTTGATCAAGTGCTACTAAGGCCACGGCCAAAAAAACAAAACAAGCTAGCTCCCAAAATTCCATTAAATTGCACAATTAAATTATTTCAAAACAAAATCCACAATCAAAGAGTTTTTCCTAAATTTCTCACGAACCAATAAGATATATTTTCTTGTTTTTAAAAACCAAACCATTTTTCATATATCTATTTCACTTAAAAGCCTTAAAACAACATTATTAACACAATCGCCAAACAAAATTTCATGCTCTTGATCAATTAGAATTTTTCTCTAAAACCCTAACAAAGAAATTCATGAAATGATCATCCAACCATGGAAATCCTCACAACTAAGCTTAAACACACTAGTTCATCCCTCATGAACAACTTACATGAGACAAGAATAAATTATGAACAACTTCTCACAAATTTCTCTCAAGAACATAAACAACACATTCCAACAACTCTATGAGTTTAGCTAGCTAAGAGATGAAAGAAGTCTAGTTACCTTAGAGGAGATGATTCCTTGTAAGTCCTATGATCCAACAAGCTAAAAATCAAGAGATTTGGTGAAGTAATGAAATTTTGGTGAAGGTATGGTGAGGAAGAAGAAGCTCACGGCCAAGAGAAAGAAAGGAGTGAAATGAATTCCAAATTCTAAGTCTCCTAAAATAACCAAAGTCATCCCATGTGTTTTGGTCATGATTCATACCAACCCTTGGATCAATATTAAAGTTCTAAGATCAAATCCTAGCCTTTTAATAAATCTTGGTCACCAAGACACCCTCATAAATATCTAGATAGTTTTATGGTCTTAGCCCACTAGCTCGCTCAGTCTCCGCGCTCGCGCTTAAACGAGTCGCATCTCGCGTACCGATAAACTTTACGGAAACAGAAAATTCTACCGTAAACCACTTAATTAAAACAATTCACAAATTTTTGAATAAACTTTATTCCGAATAAATTTTCCCTCCTTAGCTCGGAAAAATATAATGAGATCAAATTCTCATCACAGTCGATATATAAAGTCTCAATTTAAATTTTGACGGAAATCAGAAACCGTAAAATTTTCAAACAGCGGGTATATCTTGCCCGTTTTCTCAAAAACCACTAGAAAATATTTTCAACATTTCAACGAGACAAAAATGTTTCTAAACTCATTTAAAGCTCATAAAACCATTGTGCCTATTTTTCAAATGTTAAACTAACGCACAGGCACAATCTCAGCAAAAATTCTGTCAAAATAAACAATTAAACAGAAAGCGATAAAAATAAATAGCAGAATATCATTTAATATTTCTAAATTCTAATTCCTGCTATTAAAATTCTACGGGTCTTACAGAAGATGAAGTTGCATGAGTTGGAGGAGATCCGCCTCCGAGCTTATGAAAACGCAGAAATTTACAAAGAAAATACAAAGTGTTTCCATGACAAAAAGCTCCGTCACAGAGAATTCAAACCAGGGCAGAAGGTTCTGGTATTTCAATCAAGATTCAAGTTCACCACAGGAAAACTAAAATCCAAGTGGACAGGACCATACGAGGTAGTTAGAGTATCTCCATACGGGGCTGTTGAAATATATGATAAAAGGACAGCAACAACCTTCCAAGTTAATGGGCACAGGTTGAAGATATACGAAGGAGAAGAGATACCGGAAATAGAGGAATCTCTATACCTCAGGAATGCTTAAGCATCATGTGTTAGGCTCAAGACGTTAAACACGCGCTTAATGGGAGGCAACCCATCATATAAAAATTAACAAAAATATGCATTTTACTTTTACTTTTCTTAATTTCAGGCCAAGGAGTAAGCAGGAGTTGCAGGAAGAAAAAGTCACAGATAAAGACGGTGAAGCGATTCAGCATCATGGCAACGTTGTAATCTTATCATTACCATGACAGATTGGGATATGCCACCAAAGGCATCCAACCAGCAAACTTTACCAGCAACCTGGAGCAGAACTCTTTCTCTTCAACTACTACCCTCGGCCAATGTCATTTTCAGTATTTTATATTTCAATAAATGAATTCACGCTGTGTCATTTACTGACAACCTCAACTAACTTCTAAAAAACTCCATAATTGTTCTTGTTTATTATCATGTGCATGATTCACTGCTATAGGTAGGTTGCGGCAAAAGAGTAGCAAGTTATGACATGAATTTAACTCCTTTCTATAAAGAACACCAAAGGTGATTGCTCAGAAAGCACGGAAATTCGGGAGACAGCGAAACGAATAATGAAGCTGGTGTTTGTGAGACAAATGTTCAACTTTCAGATATACATAAGCCATGTGAGGATTTGAGCCAAATATTTCCAAACGGTATTACCACTTTCTTTCGATCTACTATGAGAGTACCGTGCACTTGTTTATTTTCTATAACTTGCTCTAATTCTCTGCTGGCTGGTTAAATTTGATTTATATGCATTGAGGCAATTGTTTGTTATAACCCAGAGCCTTTTTAAGCCACCCTTTATGATATTATATCCTTTGCTAGCCAATTTTGAGCCGTAAAAAAAATTAATTATCCCTTTTGTTTCGGTGACAAACCACGATACAAGTCTATAGACCAGAAAGACAATGAATTACCCTCGTTGGAGTTAAGGTAATAGTTCTCAAGTCTTGGAAACCATATAAGTTTGGGGTTGCTCATAGAACTAGATACATCTAAGTTTGGGGTGGGTGTACGGAGAACTATCACTACAGAACTATAACTACATAAAGAAAAAAAATAAAAGAAAAGAGACGGGAAAACATCAAAAAAATTCCCTAAAAAAATAGTCTCTTAAAAAAAATGAATGAAAAAGAAAAAAGAAAGAGCCAAAGGGCAAAAATAGTGATAGAAAAGAACCACACAAAGATACATCCGGTTCTTAATCTCTGATACCAACCCAAAAGGCACCCTAAAGAATAAGGTTGCGTACACAAAAAAGGAACCAAAGTAGAACTTAACTCCACATGTTTAGCCTACTATTCCCACAAATGTCCTACCTTGACCTAAGCCACGTTATAACCCTGTAAAGACCTCCAAAAATGCATGTTTATTAAAAAATTTATTGGTTGCTTAAAGTTCTTGCAAGCCTATGGTAATGGCAGGTTGTACGATGATTGAGAGTAACCCATTCAATTATGAGCGAAAAATCCAAATGTGAGAGAGAGAAAAGGTTGAACACGTACTCTTGCAGGCATTTGTCCGATTTACTACTATCAACGTCTCTTGAGCCGAAGTACTAACTAAGCTTGATCGCAGAAGGAAATGAATCAGCGACACCATTGCTGATAAATAAAAGGTTGTGAAAATTCCTATCATAATTTTGTTTACTTCTTTGCTAACAATCTCGCTTGGCAGCATGTTACTTGTGGACAAGCAATGATTCAAGTTTGGGGTTGTGATGACAGGAATTCATACTGCATTTCTAGTATAATTTTAGTAATAAATTACAGCACATTAGACCAATTACAAGGCAAATTCCTAAAGAAATGAAGTTAATTGCGCAAGAAGTCAAGAAATTCAAGTAAAACACTACTAGAAAAAGGAGTTTTCACTTCGGTCCTATATGACTTTCCACGTCGGTTCCCCAACTGACGTTAAGACAGCTGTAGTTTTATCTGAAGGGTTTTCACGTCGGTTGCTAAACCTTGAAAAACCGACGTTGAAACCAGTTTTTCACCTCTGTTTGGGGAGACAACCGAAGTGAAATCTAATATGTTTTCTAAAAAAAAATCAATTTTTTGGTAGTGCTATACCAAATTGAGAAACATAATCTCTCTTTTTTTTCTAAATATCTAATAAATTCATATTAAGTAGTCATGACAGTAGTAAGCATTCATGACATAAGCAACATTGATACACAATAACTTGTCATTTTAAGTTTTAAAATAGCAACATGTTAATAAGCACAAGAAGCCAATCCTACATTAAGATTAGAAAGTACAAAGCCCACATGAATACATAATGCTAAACTTAGAGATTACAAACACAAAGGTCAAATGTGGTCACATGAGAAATTCAAAAAGGACCACGAGTACACAAATGCTTATTTGAATCAAATGGTTGTTTCAAAAAGCCCAAATTCACATCAAATACCCTAAATCTCATTCCTTTTCAACTCAACAAAGAAAATTTACTTGATTTCGACGTTTCTAGTAAGCTTTAGGTTCGATTCACACACTTCAATCCTATCTTTCAATTGTATTTAGCAAACAATGTTTTGCTCACTTACTTGTTTGTGTGCACTAGAGAAAAGAATAATGGTTTAGAGAATGAAGATGGAATAGTTTTGAATCAGAACGCCAATGATTTTCATGTCCTTTTATGATACCTATTCCATTTGTGAAGAACAACAACTCATCACAAAGATTCATAATGATTTGTGGAATAGAATTTGAATCAAAGTGATGTGTTTATTCATGAACTAACATGGAAGAACACATCTATACATTTTGAATATTTAATCCATGGAGAGTCACAACATTTAGAACCCAAAAACATGAGAAAACACATCGGCATAAAAGTGCAGAAAATGTGTCGAGTGCCTTGCGCCTCGTGCAGCCTAGAGCCCATAAAGATAAATGAAAATGTGATAGTGAATAACTAGGAAAACACCTACCAGTGTCCCAAATAGTAAGCTTCAATCTTTTACCACCAATTGTAAAATGCTTGATTTTGAAATCAACTCTACTCCTGTGAATGATTTCAGAATATAAACAAATCAGTATATAACAAAAACCATAACAAGAGAATTAAACTAAAAATTCCTTATGCTACTAAGCACCAAACAATATAGGAAGTGAAAACATCAAAGCCATACACCACCAAAAAATTCTAAATTTCTAGAAAACTATTACTAACTTAATGTAACAGAAATATTTCTAATAAACTATTACTAACTTAATAACTAATAAACTTTGAATGAGGTTACCGCATTATATTTGTTGAATTGATGACACCTCATGGACAAACAAAATTCCAAACAAGATATTGATGATGAAAGAAAATATACATGATCATTTGGTAAATTTCAATGAATATAACATTGAAAATAAAAGCTATTAGACATGTGTTCTGTTAGTTTGACTCCTGTTCGTGTTGAAGAAGACCCATGAATATAGGAATATAAAGCTAAGCAATACCATAAGGTTCACAGTACCTGTTCTTCTATCATGGAACCAAATATACATTCAATTGCCCAGCAAAGTGTGTTCAAATTGTACCATGTAAAATCCTCGCCACTGAGTTATTTGCTTAATTTCCTCAGCATCTGCACATTACACGAAATAATCAAAATCAAAGACAAGAATCAGATTAAAATCAACCAAAATATGAGCTGTTAAACAAAAACCCTAAAAATGGCATAAGCCATCCAAATCATAATCAAAGACTCTAAATATATCACAATGAAAGGAAAAAAAGCACGAATGCTGAACAGAACCAAGAACAGAACATAACACGAAGCTTCAAAACTCAGCATACCAGCACGAAACTTCGTTCAATCACAAACAGAACGGACCCAAAACTTCGTTCAATCGGAAAACGAAGAACAGTTCATGAACAAAAGAGAGATTCCGTGAGTTAGGGTTTCAGTGAGATTCACGAGCGGTTTTGATGTACGGCGAAACAAAGAACAGTTCACGACGAAAGAGATTCAGTGAGGGTTTCAGTGAGATTCACGAACTGGGACAAAGAGATTCAGGGAATGATAACGAAGGACAGAAAACGACAGAGAGATTCAGGGAATGATAAAAGGCGTACAAGAAATGAGACAGATCCAACGCGGTTGTTTCTGCTCGTTCTTGTCCAACGTGGTGGAAGATTTGAGTGAGAAAGAAGAAGGGAAATCGTTTTAGGGTTTTTAGTTTTCTAGCTTTGTGTCGTGTGTGTGTGTGGGAGAAGGAAAACAAAACATTTCTAAATTTTCAAGGTAAGAGATTGCACGTCAGTGGAACTAAAAGCTGAAGTGAAATTCTTTAAAACAAAGTTTTGAAGTAATTACAGCATTGCCACCGCGTTGATATTTCACTTCAGTTATACCAAACACTGAAGTGAAATCCGTTTCCCGTGATTTTTTCACTTCAGGTATTCTAAAAACCGAAGTGGAATCCTTGTCCAATTGTGTTTCACTTCAGTCATATCAAAAAGCGTAGTAAAATCTCTTAACCAAAAGTCTTTTTTCTAGTAGTGAAAGCTAAAAGGAGCCAAAGATGTGAAGAATTGAGCTGTTCATCGTAGTACGATGGCTTCCATCGTACCACGATGGAAGCTGCTTGCTGGCCAAGACAACAACAGAAAAAAATCTGGAAAATATATGTTCATCGTGCTACAATGGCACTCAACGTGGTACGATGACTTTATTTGGCGACCAAGTTGATGAAACGCACAGGATCAGTTATAATTTTAAACTGAATCTTCACATCGCAGTACGACGGGCTCATCGCAGTACGATGGTAAACTGCAGCCCATTGCAAAAACTATAAATAAAGCTCCCTTTTCCTCATTTTATTCATTCAGAAACGGAGAGAACTACTACTCTCTAGAGGAAAAGGAAGCAGAGCTCTAAGGTTAGGTTTTCTTTTATGCATTTTTATATTCATGTAATTTAATTATGCATTTTAGTAGCTAAACCCCCTCTGGGTTAGGTGGGGAGATGAACTCCCTTAAGAATGTTGGAATTATGTAATTTGGTACTAAGTTTATATAATTGTCTATTACGCAACCTGATTGATGTACACAATTAGGGAACACTCTTAGGGTTAGTGATACCTAGTATACCTAGTATTGTGCCTCAAAGTCGGCATCTACCCCCGATCAATAGATGATAGCTTAATAAGTTAAGGGTAAAAGAACTGATGAAACAATTCTTAATTTACTACATATTTAGAGTCTAATCATTAGCTTAGGGACGTGACAACGTGACTAACACGGGTTCCCTGTCTAATAATTAAGGTTCTTGATACTTGTAATTAGGATTATTATTGTACGCGGTTAATACTAATTATATTAGTTCACCAATAATAAGAATGAATAGGCAACGATATAACACTAACTACCCAGCAGGACTTAGGGAGGGATTCAACACACTTAACCTACCTTTTCTCATCTGAACTTGATCTTTATCTCTTAATTATTTTCTTGAAACAATCGAATCTAAAATCAAAGCGGAGGCAATCTCAACCATTCCTAGAATAAGCTTAGTAACCTAGGCGCTGTCCCTGTGGATACGAACCCATCCTAACTAGGGTGCGGATTATTACTAGACGACAGAATGGTGCACTTTCCAGACCGTAGTCAATAATCAAAAATTAATTAAGGTTTTGTCATCATCAAAAAGGGGGAGATTGTTGAGACAAAATCCTATTTTGATGTTTTAAAGATAACAAAACATCCTTAATTAAGTTTTAATTATATTCTAATTATTATGTGATCTAACAAGTGCTTTTGAGTGATTTAATATAAGACAGATGCAAAGAATCAATATCACAATGTTTTAATCACAAGAAATAAATAAACAAGTTTTTGTCAGAGAATGGTCTCTGAATGGTCTCCCAGACTCACGTATTCATTGGATAAGCACTTATTTAAGTCAACTTCATATGAGACAAGGATGAACTTTATACAAGACTTAAATGTAGTATCACAACAGTTTGGAATAAGTCTTTTAAGGCAAGGAATAATTTTGATCCTTGAGCTTACTCATTTAAGTGCTTTTAAGGAAGTAAAAGCTCACAAATTATTGACAAAGCCTTATGTTCTCCAAGAACATCATTAAAGAAATAATCTAGACCAATGAGAAGTAGACAATGTAACACCCCAAAATTCTTTTAATTATATTAATTTATATTCTATTTATTTTATTATTTGATGAGTATTTTTCACTGGTCATCAACAAATTACTTTGTGGATTTAAGTATATATGGATATTGATAATTATTCAATGCTATTTCATAACCCGTTGAATACTATTTATTACCTCATTATGTTGATTGAGACCAAATCCATTAGTTTTTATTTTTTACCTCTTATATGAGGTCAAAACAATTAAGATATGATTATTAGCATTAAAGAACAGAATCATTGTTGAGATTAGTTTGGAAGATTATGTGAGAAAAATAAGGATACAAATTACTTTTTGGAGATTTGTTTGAGAAATATATTATCATTAATTACTTATTTATTTTTGGTACAAATCATGGAGTATTTAATTTAGTGATAGGAGTTTGTAATGCCCCAAATATAAAAATTAGAATTTATTTTATTTAATTATCTTGTAATTGTGGTATCGATCGATGATGTTTATTTAATTATTTTTGTGGCGAATATTTAAATAATTGATAAATAAAATAAAGAGGTGTTATGAGAATAAATGAGGTGTAGATGGGAAAATAGTAGAGATGAGAACAAATGTAAATAAACATAATTTTAATTCTCATAAAACCAATTTCTATCTCAATTATATCCTACCATAATTACCTTTATTGGTTTCAATTGTATGACATCCATTCTGCTATTGAATGAAATTTATTACTGTTGATGTCCAGCCCATAATTTCCTCACGTGAAAAGAATCCCTTCCTATTTGAAATTTTAATTACATTAAGGGGAGGTATTTATGTTGACTCACAATTACTAAAAAAAAATTAGTCCATTTCATTTAATCCTTTGATTTCCTCCTGATTCATATCCATTATTCCTTTCTTGTACCAATTGTGAATCACGTCCAACTATGAGTCTAGGTGCTTAGTCAAACTTTGCTTCTCATATTAATTCCTCTTAATGTGAATTTAATTACACAAATGAGTAGTTATCACTCTTAATGTACCATTGAATGAGATTATAGTAATATTAGTATCTCTCCCTCTTTGTACTTAAAATACAGCCCTTTTATTCTAAGTTCCTCAAAACACTTTGCAATTACCTCAAGTGATGATCGTGAGGTTTTGTTTTAAGCTTCATTCTATTTCTTTAACGTCGGTGCAACCTTAGAATGCGCGTGGAAATCACTTTCTCTTGCAAATTTGTTGTGAGATGGTAGAACTCTTATGTTAGGAAGAAAAGCGTCTGAGGTAAGGGCTTTTTCCCCAAACACTCATATTACATAGGGATTTTGTTGTGAGAGGATAACAGAACCTTTGTCTATTAAGGGAAATTAAAATCAATTAAAGTAAACTGATAAAAAGGATTTAATTTACATTGTTAGACATGCTTCTGTTTCGGATCAATTGTGTACATGTTGCTATAGTTGTTAATTGCCATCATTTGCCTTGTGAAATAGTTTCATATTTTGGTTCTGTGTACATGCTTGCTAGCTATAATTTGATTATTTACTATATTGTTATATCATTGGTTATGTTTCTCTCATGTGTATTATATTTCTCAATTTATTTCATCACTTGATAAATTTAAGAATTTTGGTTTGAGAATTTGGATTTGGAGAATTATGAACTTTGAGAATTTTGATTGAGAATTGTTGTTGTCGCGTTGATTTCGTTTGATAATTTGATATTTTGTTTTGATTAGATAATATGACCATGCATTCATTCATGTGTCAAGTCCCCGCCGTTGATATGGAATTCCGAAACGTGTTGAGTAGGGTTCCATGGAAGACCGAAGGATATGAGTAGGCTTCCAATTTGTTGTCGTGTAGAGGAGTATTTTCAGGAACATAATTCTGACTTCCGACCTTGGTACCACATGCATTTAGAGAGTCTATGATTGCATCTCATTCATTATATATGTGTTGTTAAAATATGAATATATGTTTGTTATCCTTGAGTTGCTGTTTTGGTGCATTGCTCTGATGATGTTTATGATGTGCTTAATTGTCTATGTGATGATTGTTTCTTGATACGATATATTATGATCTCATCACTTCTTTTTTTTGGGAAATAAATAATTATATATTTTTTTTTCAAAATCTTTTGATCGGTGAAGTGTTTGTTATTATTTTATGGCATTATTCTTATGGTTAGTATGATTCAATTTGGATAAGGAAATTGACCCTTACAATTAACATTTTAGGTACTCAAGGAGATAGCCATGATTGATGCTTTTGCTTGATGTGTGCGCGGGGATACACAATTGTGGGTTTTTATTATTTGAAATCTAGAGAATACTTCATTTTTCCCTTCTAATGTAAAGTTATGAATTGTAATTTTAATTAGTTATGAATCTTTGAATTTCAAAAAAAAAATAGTCACTCTTTTTAAAGAATTAAAGTCTTTTTTTTAGTTATTTAATTGTAAAAAAATCCGGGCTGTTACAATTGGTATCAGAGCAATAATCCTCGGACAAATATTTTTTGGGTGGGAGCGATTTGGTATGACGTATGATTTGATTGATGTGTGATTTTTGTCGTTGATTTTATGATGATTAGTGTTTCTTAGTGTGGTTCTTTCATGATGATTCTAAGATTTCTTTTAGTAATAGAAATGACTCTGTAATTTTTAGAAACTATGTCTTTATTTTTTTATTTTCTTACTTTTGGGGAAATACTTGTGAAAAATTTTGTCCGCTCGTTTTGAAGAAAATTTAATTTATGATGATAAGAATATATATGTGGTAATATAGTTTGTAGAAATCTATTTTTGGCATATTTTGGATTATAAAGATCTTTGTTGAAATTTTGAGTCAACAAAATTTTGATTTTTAGAAACTATCTATCCATGATTTATGTTCGGCTGTTTTGAATTTTAAACTCTTTTTTTTTTTTTTTCCACAATGATATTGGTGTTTAGGTTTTAGTAGGGAATGAACAATTTTTATAGGTTATTTTGAGGGATGAAATTTTATTAGATTTTCGTGTTAAATCCAATGTTATGAATAGGTGCGATGAGAAAATATTCGATAAGTTTGATAAAGAGAATTGCGATTAGAAACATGTTAATAGTGTAACATTTTTTATATAAATGTTGTCCTTATGATTTTATGAATTTGGAGTTATTTGTAGTTCATGTAAATTAAGAAATGTTTTCTTCAAAAAAAAATAAAAAAATTGATCAAACAAAGAATTCATTTTTATGAAATTGTTAAGTGACAATTTTTTTTTACTTGAATAAAAGGAACTTTATAAATGATCGTAATTATAATTTGCGAGTTAGGAATAATTTTGATCCTAATATATGTTCATATAAATGATTATTGTAGGACTAGTATATTAATTTTATTTTTATAATTTGTTTTGCCGTTGATTGTAGCTAAAAATAAGTTATGCATAATTTGTTGTCACTAGATCATGTTTTTTTGGATGTTCTATTTTTATAATTAGTAACCTGTTTTTTTTTTTTTTTTTTTTTTGTCTGTCACTAAAACCCATTTATATGTCTATCCTTTTTCTGCTAGTGTCACTAAAACTGCTTACAAATGCTATGCTGTTTTTGTTTTCATAGATACTGTATATTTTTTTATTATTATATTCAATATGCATGTTGAATTTTTCTATATATTCTATTATTAATGTTGTTCTAAGTTTATTTTGTGAAAAAGTATAAATTAATGTTTACATAGTTATGATAATTAAAATAATCCTTTTTTTTTATCAAATCAATTCTTATATGCTTTGATTTGGGAAGAAGTGAAAGAATTTTGTCAGAGTGTGAATTAATTGAGTAGTGTGAAAATTAGAAGTGTGAAGTGCTATTTTTCTCAAAGAAGGTTTTATCTTGAATTGTGTGAAAATTTTATTGAAGTATTTGGACTAATTTTACTTGAGATATATTATTCATAAATGATTTTTACCTTTGCAAATTATTTTGGAATTTATGTTATTGAATTTTGTTATCAGAGCGCGCAGCGGAAAATATATGACATTTTGCTTCATTCTTAAACTTATTTATCTTAATGATGAGTAGCTTATTAAACAAAAATAAAAATGTTTATGATGGGCTATAGTTTAAACACTTTATTTTTTTTATTTTTTTATTTTTTTTTATTTTTTTTGGTGGAATGCAATTTGAATAGTTTTGGTCACACATTTTGAAAAGAATAATTTTTATGTTGATATACTTATGGTAATACAGTTGCTACTTGTTCAGAGTTATTTCCTTTAGGTAACTAATTTTCGAGGACGAAAATTCTATAAGTGGGGGAGAATTGTAACACCCCAAAATTCTTTTAATTATATTAATTTATATTCTATTTATTTTATTATTTGATGAGTATTTTTCACTGGTCATCAACAAATTACTTTGTGGATTTAAGTATATATGGATATTGATAATTATTCAATGCTATTTCATAACCCGTTGAATACTATTTATTACCTCATTATGTTGATTGAGACCAAATCCATTAGTTTTTATTTTTTACCTCTTATATGAGGTCAAAGCAATTAAGACATGATTATTAGCATTAAAGAACAGAATCATTGTTGAGATTAGTTTGGAAGATTATGTGAGAAAAATAAGGATACAAATTACTTTTTGGAGATTTGTTTGAGAAATATATTATCATTAATTACTTATTTATTTTTGGTACAAATCATGGAGTATTTAATTTAGTGATAGGAGTTTGTAATGCCCCAAAAATAAAAATTAGAATTTATTTTATTTAATTATCTTGTTATTGTGGTATCTTGTGTCGAATATTTAAATAATTGATAAATAAAATAAAGAGGTGTTATGAGAATAAATGAGGTGTAGATGGGAAAATAGTAGAGATGAGAATAAATGTAAATAAACATAATTTTAACTCTCATAAAACCAATTTCTATCTCAAATATATCCTACCATAATTACCTTTATTGGTTTCAATTGTATGACATCCATTCTGCTATTGAATGAAATTTATTACTGTTGATGTCCAGCCCATAATTTCCTCACGTGAAAAGAATCCCTTCCTATTTGAAATTTTAATTACATTAAGGGGAGGTATTTATGTTGACTCACAATTACTACAAAAAAATTAGTCCATTTCATTTAATCCTTTGATTTCCTCCTGATTCATATCCATTATTCCTTTCTTGTACCAATTGTGAATCACGTCCAACTATGAGTCTAGGTGCTTAGTCAAACTTTGCTTCTCATATTAATTCCTCTTAATGTGAATTTAATTACACAAATGAGTAGTTATCACTCTTAATGTACCATTGAATGAGATTATAGTAATATTAGTATCTCTCCCTCTTTGTACTTAAAATACAGCCCTTTTATTCTAAGTTCCTCAAAACACTTTGCAA
This sequence comes from Trifolium repens, assembly GCA_030408175.1. Lineage (NCBI taxonomy): Eukaryota > Viridiplantae > Streptophyta > Magnoliopsida > Fabales > Fabaceae > Trifolium > Trifolium repens. The sequence goes on along the minus strand of CP125838.1, from coordinate 32,824,312 downwards.
TTACCTCAAGTGATGATCGTGAGGTTTTGTTTTAAGCTTCATTCTATTTCTTTAACGTCGGTGCGACCTTAGAATGCGCGTGGAAATCACTTTCTCTTGCAAATTTGTTGTGAGATGGTAGAACTCTTATGTTAGGAAGAAAAGCGTCTGAGGTAAGGGCTTTTTCCCCAAACACTCATATTACATAGGGATTTTGTTGTGAGAGGATAACAGAACCTTTGTCTATTAAGGGAAATTAAAATCAATTAAAGTAAACTGATAAAAAGGATTTAATTTACATTGTTAGACATGCTTCTGTTTCGGATCAATTGTGTACATGTTGCTATAGTTGTTAATTGCCATCATTTGCCTTGTGAAATAGTTTCATATTTTGGTTCTGTGTACATGCTTGCTAGCTATAATTTGATTATTTACTATATTGTTATATCATTGGTTATGTTTCTCTCATGTGTATTATATTTGTCAATTTATTTCATCACTTGATAAATTTAAGAATTTTGGTTTGAGAATTTGGATTTGGAGAATTATGAACTTTGAGAATTTTGATTGAGAATTGTTGTTGTCGCGTTGATTTTTGATATGAAATGTTTGAGTAGACTTCCATTTTGTTGTCGCGTTGATTTCGTTTGATAATTTGATATTTTGTTTTGATTAGATAATATGACCATGCATTCATTCATGTGTCAAGTCCCCGCCGTTGATATGGAATTCTGAAACGTGTTGAGTAGGGTTCCATGGAAGACCGAAGGATATGAGTAGGCTTCCAATTTGTTGTCGTGTAGAGGAGTATTTTCAGGATAATTCTGACCTCCGACCTTGGTACCACATGCATTTAGAGAGTCTATGATTGCATCTCATTCATTATATATGTGTTCTTAAAATATGAATATATGTTTGTTATCCTTGAGTTGCTGTTTTGGTGCATTGCTTTGATGATGTTTATGATGTGCTTAATTGTCTATGTGATGATTGTTTCTTGATACGATATATTATGATCTCATCACTTCTTTTTTTTGGGAAATAAATAATTATATATTTTTTTTTCAAAATCTTTTGATCGGTGAAGTGTTTGTTATTATTTTATGGCATTATTCTTATGGTTAGTATGATTCAATTTGGATAAGGAAATTGACCCTTACAATTAACATTTTAGGTACTCAAGGAGATAGCCATGATTGATGCTTTTGCTTGATGTGTGCGCGGGGATACACAATTGTGGGTTTTTATTATTTGAAATCTAGAGAATACTTCATTTTTCCCTTCTAATGTAAAGTTATGAATTGTAACTTTAATTAGTTATGAATCTTTGAATTTCAAAAAAAAAATAGTCACTCTTTTTAAAGAATTAAAGTCTTTTTTTTAGTTATTTAATTGTAAAAAAATCCGGGCTGTTACAGACAAAGCATGCAGCAAAGGACTGAATTTCTGTTTGCAAGTACAAGCTAAAGAAAGAGAAGCTTAACTTATCCATACAAGTGTCCAAGACTTACTGTTCAATTGCCTCAATGCATATAAATCAAATTAACCAGTCAGCAGAGAATTAGAGCAAGTTCTAGAAAATAAACAAGTGCACGGTACTCTCATAGTAGATCGAAAGAAAGTGGTTATACCGTTTGGAAATATTTGGCTCAAATCCTCACATGGCTTATGTATACCTGAAAGTTGAACACTTGTCTTACAGACACCAGCTTCATCACTAGTCTCTATGTCTCTCGAACTTCGCACTTCGGAGCAATCACCTTTGGTATTTGTGTGAAGGCGTGAAATTTGGCTCATCAAATTTTATAACTTACTTAGCTGCAATCTTACCTATAACAGTTAGGCATGCACTAGATAATAAACATCAAAAGTTATTTAATTTTTTAAAGTTTGAAAAGGGTTGTTACAGATGAAGATGACATGCAGAATTCTAGGCATACTTTATTGAATTGAAAAACAATACTGAATTGAAAATACTGAAATAAATATTTATCCTTGGGTTGCCTCCCAAGCAGCGCTTGTTTAGCCTCTCATTAGCTTGAGGAATTTCCTCCATTACAGAGGATAGGTTCGCATGTCACTCTCTTATGTGGAAACTTTCACCTTAGCTCCTTTCTCTTTCTTGTTGCTTCTTTCGTACTTCTCTGGGTTCTGTTTTTCTTTGAAGGTGGCAAAGCAGAGTCGTCCATCATCTTCTGAAGGTACTATTTTTATGATGGACTTCCCCTTGCTTTTTGGTGGATGTTCCTTCTTTTGTTCTTTTGATGCATTAACACAACTATTCTTCTTTCTTTCCTCTTTTCTCTCAGCAGCAGGCTTCTTCAGAGGTGGTGACTAGGGTCTGGCAAGTGCACCAGTCTGTCATCGAGTAATAATTCACACTCTAGTGTTTAGAATGAGTTCGTATCCACAGGGATCGTGCCGAAGCTTCACTAGCGTTATTTAAGTTTGTGATAGTTTGCATTCGCTTTGGGTTTTGAAAAGGTTTTTATAAAAAAGAGCGTAATGCGTTGCAGAAATATAAATGCAGAATGTATAAATATATTAGATTCAAGAAATATAGCGGCTAGGTATGGTGGTTGGACTCCCTCCCTTCTTCATATTTGGCATGGCCGGTGTATAACATAGTTACTTAGATTATGTTCGGTGGTGAATTATCCTTGTTGTAGTTATACCTTACTATTACACTATGTTTATTAAAGTTTCCCTACGTTAACAACTAAGGTACCTACGAGAGCCTAACCTCGATGTGTCATATACCCTAATTACTAAGGGAGTTGTTTATAAACATGCATTATAACCTTCACCAATTAACCTCTAGGTCCTAGTATCGGGCTGTTCATCTTCTAAGTGCTCAGATCACACCTAGTGCATGATTCCTCCTCTAACCGCTCAGTTCACGACTAGTTCAGGATGTTACAGTCTCTATACACCAAGCATTATTTACTACGAGTTCCAGACCATATCAAGTCAAAACCTGATATCAATTCTATGGGCGCTCCCGCTTATCCGGCCAGATTACGAGAATACGTTATTAAAGCACACGAAAGTAAATAACAAACACAATTACTAAATATCATTTATTATAACTTAGACTCAATCACAGACTCCAAATATTCATAAGGGAGTTCATCTACTCCACCACAACCTAAGGCATAAATATAAAGACTACATATTTAAATTACAAAAAATTATAACCTAAATACAAAAGCCTAAAGAAATGATACCTTGCTGAGTTAGTTTTCCCGTAAGGGGAGAAAACTATGCCCAATAGAGCTCCTATGAACCTCTCCTTATAGTAGAGAGTGTTCTACTATTTCTGAATGATTTAAACAATGAAAGGGAGGCTCTATTTATAGTTTTCGTAATGGGCTTCAGCAAGGCATCGTACTGCGATGGAGCCATCGCAGTGCGATGTGAAGATTCAGTTCAGTTTTATAACTGATCCTGTGCATTTCATCAGCTTGGGCGCCAAGTTATGTCATCGTGCTGCGATATGAGGCATCGTGCTGCGATGAGAAGATTTTCTTCATATTTATTGCTTCTGATTTCTTGGCGAACAAGCAGCTCCCATCGTGGCACGATGGGAGCCATCGTGCTACGATGGAATGCTGATTTTCTTCACTTTTTGGGCTTTTTCTTTTCTTTTTTCATCTTGGACTCTGTCTTGATGCTTTTTCTTGCTTTTGTAGGTTTTTCTTCGTATTTGGGCATGTCTTGGTCATTTTACTACTAATAATAATACTAAAAATACCGTAGAAATTCCTGTCATCAGGTGGCGTATTAACCCCAAACTTAGATCGTTTGGCCACTTTTCGGTTTTTACCCCATGCTTTGACCCATGTTGCTCGGATGTCCAACTCAATAGTTAGCCTCTTTAATTTTTCAGTTAGTGATTCGGGTACCTCCTCTTCCTGAGCTGTCTCTATCTCTAGCTGTGTCATTTCATTCTCCAGCTCCTCTATCTCTATCTTTACCTGTACTTCTTGAACTGGAGTCGGTGGTGTAGCATCTATGTCCTTCCACTTGAGCATGTAACATATCTCCCTCTTAGTTCTGGAAGTTTTGATGGTTATTTCCTTCTCTCCACTCCTTAGAGTCAACTCGGCGAGCTCCACATTAATGAGTGCCCTGCTGGTTGCTAAGAATGGTCTTCCAAGAATGATGGGATGTTCTTCATCTTCTTGGATATCCAGGATCATGAAGTCTGCTGGAAATACCAGGTGTTCGACTTTCACCAAGACATCCTCTACTGTACCTGTTGAGCGAACGGTTGATTGGTTTGCTAATATGAGTTCACGTTCTGTACCTGCAGTTGTTTTTGTTAGTTTTAACTTGTCTGCCAGAGATAATGGCATTACATTAACACTTGAACCCACATCACATAGTGCTTTGACTTCTGCTTCCTCAATCTGACATAATATGGTGACGCTTCCAGGATCTGTCTTCTTGGGTGGCAGTCTTACTAGGCTTTCTCTATATTCCTTCAGCTCTCTCATGAACTCGTCATAGGCTTCATCTAATGTCATTCCGAACAGCTTGAACCACTCTTCGTAGTCATTCTGAAAAGTTCATCACTACTTTTCAATTTCCGGATTCTCCTACACCATTACATCTCCGATAATGGATTGGACACATCATGTCTTGTACGATTGTCTGTTTACTTTCCTTTTTCTTTATATTCCACTCTATTTGTTCCCTTGAACTCGCCCTACTAGATACAATATTGGTCATTCCGGCTCACACTTCATCACTTCTTCTATATCTTGGCACTTCAAACTAATATATGTGTCACCCCGCGCTGCCAGTTGCATCACCATCTACTTGACTCCTTTTCTTGAACCTTAAGGGTCTACGCAACGACACTTTGAATCATTCTCAGTTGACTCCTACTCCCAAAATTCTTCGCTCCATATATGTCACCACATCCTTTCTTCATCATTATAGTCCCATTGTGGTGGCCAAGTTGGCTCGACGACAATCATCATCTCATCTACATATACTATTCACGAGTTAGGGTCTACTGTATCTTTTTTATAGCAAATTGTCATTGAAAGATTGAAACTGTTTGGTTTTGATCCCTAACGTTAGTAATTGTTAAAAAATCACATAGGTAGCAAACATAGACACACGTGTCACATAGTGAAATGACCATTGAACATCAGCTCAACCAATTTTTTAAATTGAAGGACTCAATCTAAATAAAAATTACAATTGTCAAAATTCCTAATTTCTTCTTCATTTTCTCATTACATCGTATTCTCTCTTCATCATATCACTCTATTTCCATCCACCATTGCTGCATCTTAGACCCATATATTTGTCATATGCAAAATTTGGGTTCAATCAACCCAAAACGTTTGACATGATTTTTTAATCCAAAATTTTTTATAGAAAAATATGGGTTCCATCGAAGTGTCTATTATACAACCTTGAACCTAGAACGTTGTTTCTTTAAATTCTTCCTCTTTAATTTGATCAACACCACTACAACAACAAATACCCCCATCACCCATGACAACAAAATAACTCGAGAGAAATTAATTTTGAGGGGGTTATGATATTAATTTGGGTAATGAAAGAGTGAAAAGGAAGTTCATTTTTGAATTGTTGTTGTTTTGTTAATTTTGTTGTTCCGATACTATTGTTATTGTCATTTGGATTTTGTAACAAAGCCACACAAGAGGGAGATTCTAATGTTCTTTTTGCGGCAACTTGGGTAGAGATTAACTGGGCAGTTGCTATGAAGCAATTTGTCAGATATTTGAGTGTAATGAAGATGCGATTTGGGTGAATCAAGGATGATTGTGTTGTGTGCGTGCTGCATATAAAGATAGAGATGAGTTTTTTTTTATTTTGAATGTGTTTTCTAGGTTGAAAAAGATATAAGTTTCATGCTATGAACTTTAGATTAATCTTTATGTGTGTTCTGGATTTGAATTGATTTTTTTAAAAAATAATTAAGAAAATAATTTGGCATGCCATGTAAACAAAAAAGACACATCATCATTGCCAAGTGTGACACTGATAACCATCTCATCTTTATTTAATAGTCAACTAACGTTAGAGACTAAAATCAGACAATTATGATCTTTCAATGACTATTTCCAAAAAAAGAGGGACAAAAACATAAAAATTGCGAACTTACAAAGACAAACATCATATTTAAGCCAAAATTTTAATGCTGACTTTTAAAATTATAAAAAAATTATTAATGACAATGCTAAAGTTCATGCACAAGTTGTTACAGATTGTTTTAGCCTTATGCTTTAGCCAATATCATAGGAACAACAATCTCCCCCTTTGGCAAATTATGGCTAAAACAACAACTTTTAGATGTGCACTCTTCAGTCTTCAATCTTCAAATTGAGCTTGATGATGGAACTTTATTCTGAGATCTTCACTTCTTCAAGTCTTCTTTGATCTTTAGAATTTGTGTGTCTTCTTTTGTGATGGATTGTCTTCAGTTCTTCATTTTGATTCTTTAGTGCACGAGACAGTTTCAGTCTTACTCTAGTATCCTAGTGAACCACAACCTATAGCAGAAGCACTTAAATCATAGTGATCAAGGCTTAGTGGTTGTACTCTAGACACACACTCTAAGCATTTGAATATGCTCTAATTTGATTGTTGATATCTTATCCTATTGATACTACTCCCCCTTTTTACCATAATTTGGCAAAGGTGAAAATATGATTCATTTAATCAAAGGACATAATACAAGATACAAGCACATATAAGTGTAGGAAGATAAGCCAAGCATATCTAGGACATGTAGTAGAACATAAGACATTCCAGACCAAAATTTAAACAAAAGAAAAAAATACATAGTTTTCTAGTGTTAATTATTTCATGTCCCTCAGTCTTCTTCAACTTCTGGAACAGCTTCTTCATTCCATACTTCTTCTTCTTCTCTTCCTTCAGCTTCAACTTCTTGAGTTATGGACTTGATGAGGTTGTCCACATGAGCTTTTCTTGCTATGTTGGTGCTGATAGTTTCTCCCAAAGTCACTTCCATGAGTTCTGTCAGGGCTCCGTCTTTTGTTGCTTTGGGCAGAGAGCAAGATGTTCCAGATATACCCACAATGTCCTTAACCTTTGGTATCACAATGTCTAGGACATGTGATCCAACAAATAACTTATAGTCGAAGCTTAGTGGCATAGATTTCTTACTTGGCTTCTCCTTTGTGCATAATATATGGATGTTGATTGAGAATCATTCCAGTGATTAGTGTTGGGAAGGCTATTGGCAGCTTGATGGCAAAAGTTTCTACATGCTTCATGATCTGATTGAATATATGTTCACCAAAGTTGATTTTACTCTTCAGTCCTGTGAGATATATCAGTTTTGCCAACATAGGAGTGATTCCAGAAGCATGGTTTGTTGGTGTCCAGTTTGCAGAGCCAATTTTGTTTAGAATGACGTACTTGACAATGAGTTTTCCTGCTGATAGTAACCCTTTCTTAGGTCATTATGTCTCTTGTCCTCCTGTGATTTATTTTGTCACTTCTCCCAGTAAATCAATTTACATTCATACTTGCAAATGAATAACCAACAAACTTCTTAGTAGACAGCAAAATAAAGAATATTTTCGATCATCCTTTCACATGATCCTGAAACCAAAAAATTAAACATCAAACATAGTACAATAACAATTAAGAAGAATTTTGTATGATATCACTTGTGATCTTTGTTACTCAAACACCTATAAGAATAGCAAAGAACCAAAGAGAAAAAATAAAGGTTTAAAGAAGAATATTGAGAATACTAAATGTGACTCAACATTGGTGTGGTAAGTGTGGAACTCAAAATTACTACTCCCTCCGTTTCTTTTTAAGTGTCCGTTTTTAATAGTAACACAAAATTAAGAAAATGTATTTTTGCACCTTATCTTCCTATTATACCTTAATTTTAATTCACCAATAAAATCCTATTTTTTGCGCACACTTTCTCTTTCCAATAAATTTAATATATTATGCACACCAAAAAAAAACAAAATTTAATATGTTATGTACAAAAAAAAAAGATTTAGTTTTCCAAATATATAGCATTAATTAGTTTTATTGAAAAAAATATGAATAATTGACAAATCGTACCCTTAAAACACTAAATTGACAGTTAAATAGGAACGTTAAATTTGACGTTTTTGGACACTTAAAAAGAAACGGAGGGAGTAGTATTTATAGACAAAGATGTCAAGTATTAAAAATAATTATCCCCTCAAATTAAGCATGCAGTAACCAAAAAAAACATTGTTCATCAATATTCATTCGGTTTAACATTTGAATTTGAAATTGGAATTAGAAAGAAAAAAAAAACCAGAGGCACGTTTTTTTTTATAATGATGACAGTATATTTGACTTTTACACATTAAATGAAAAAGTTTGGTTTTTAGAACAAAAATGAATGAAAAAATTAATAAATCATGAAAAGAAAAATTTGTAATAATAGAGATGATATTTATATAATTTTTTTTAAGCTCTTAGTGTGATTTTTTTAAAAAAAAAGTTAAATAATTGATTGCTAAAACAAAGAGAGGAGAATGATTGTGGGAATGACACGTGTACACTTGCATTTGAAAAAATGCTCTCAAATAAGGATTTGGATCCTCTTCAATTTTTCCTCTCATATTAATCATGTGGTAATAATCTTAATCATCGATTCATGTGGTAATATATATATATATATATATATGGGGAGGGATCAAATTACACCAGTGTGACATTTGAATAATGTTACACCGCTCAATAACGCTTTAACGAATTCAAATTTTACAAAATTCACCGTTGGATTGAAAGTTTATATCGTATAGATCATCTATGTTGAGTTTTACAAAAATCTAAAATCATTTGACATGTTTTTGAGACACATAAAGATTAACGGTATTCAATAAAAATGCATAAACCGTTAATCTCGATGTATCTCAATAACCTATCAAACGATTTTAGATTTTTGTAAAACTCAACATAGGTGATCTATACGTTATAAATTTTCAATCCAACTATAACGCCCCAACTAAAATATCTAGAATATCTAGTCAAGACATAAATAAATGAATCTGAGTACAATAAATTAAACGAGGTAACAAAATAATTCCTTACAAAAGTTGATGAATTTAAGAAATGCAGTGGAATAGAATAGAATTCCAAGATATACAAATAAACTAAAACAAGGAAAGACTAAAATTGTCTAATGCGATGATCCAAGCCTCGCTCCAATCATCAGCTCCATCCTGGTCCTTGCTCCAGTTAACCTGTCTACCTAAAAAAATTGATTTGGAGTGGGGTGAGACTACTAAGCCTCAGTGAGTCCTACTACCCTCCTAGAGGTGACTACACCGGGGGCACCTAAATCAGTCGTACATACTAACATAACTAAGCATAACATAGATAGCAAAATATAAAGGTGTATCACAGATTAACAAACTCTTATTCATTTTAACCGCAAGGATTCTCCGAGGTGAGCATATCTCGGAGGCCTGCCTTGTCCGTCGATCGGACCGATCACGGCATACAGCTCACAATACATAACCTGATGGATATTCCCATTGGGAAATCCATATGCGACAATTCAGAATCGCTCCTAAGTGACTGATACTAATATTGTTCATACTACCATAAATACCCAAAACCCGGGGAGCATACAATCCTAGATAATTTTAGGTTATGCCCTAATGATAATATGTGATTAACATTCTGTTCGATATTATATTTAATTATATTACTGCAAACTATCTGACTCTGATGAGGATATAAAACGAGTGTATGTGGCTTTGTTTAGAAATTAAAACAATATAGGTCAATTCTGTACAAGCTCGCTATGGCGTGTTACCAGCTCGCCATGGTGAGATTATAGGTCCTGACCTAAATCAACTCGCTGTGGCGAACAGAAGCTTGCCATGGCGAGTTTCATCAGCCCAGAACCCAGCTCGCCATGAATGCTCGCCAGCAACTCGCTGTAGCGAGTTCATACAGAAATTACCCTGTTTTGCTAAAACCATAGTTTTTCAGAGATAACACCTACAATCCTCATTTAACCAGTGCAGGAAGATAACATACATAATATTAAAACAGAATGAAGGGAAATTTGAGATTAATTCCCCTCACACAACTTTTCCTAAATTTTCCCTAAGTTAACATGCAAAATTAATAATTGGGGAAACTAACTAAACTAGCCTAAAGAACCCACCTGTAATAGAAGCTTAATTCTGACTCTGAGTGTTCCCTACAATTCCGGTTGTTTCAAGGAGTCCCCAATAGTGCCTCCAACACCCTAGCATCAAATTTCCACACTTATGGAGCATTTCAGCCCTGAGAAACTCGCCGGGCGAGTTCTTACTCGCTACAGCGAGTACACCAGAAATTTCAGCACAACTCAGCATCAGATCTCCAACTTCAAAATGCTCCACAGACTTCAATTTTAAGGCAAAACCTACGAAGTTTGTACGCAAAACGAAGGGAATTTTGTCAGCTATCCATAGAAAAAGGAATCGTTTCAAACGGAGTTACGAGGAGAGAGTAATTACCGTTTTAGTGAGACCCTGTCCTAGAATACGGGTTTAACCAACATCTTCCAATTCCTTAAATTTGCCTCTGTTACTTCTGATTTAATACTCCCAGCCTTACCCATGAGTTTACACGCATCTTAAGGCTCGTATTGGAGATGGTAATCACACATGCAAGCACAAATTGGAAAAATAGGTGAACTTAGGAGTTTCTAACTACCAAGAAATGGAACTTTTGAATGAGTAAGGAAAGATTCATGAAATTCTTACCCTTTTTACTAACTTCAGCCACTTCACCTTAGGTAACAACAACCACCACCTGAGATTCTGCAGATCAACAACCCATTCTTTAATCTTTTGATATTTTCCCCTTCCAAACACCTCACATGCATAACTTTCAATTCTAGTGAAGGAACCAATTAAAGTCTCCTAATGGAAGGTAGGGGCTGATACGGTCAATTGAGGTGAGAATCAAACATCAAGGCTCATGGTTTTGGTTCTAATAAACTAGTGGAGTTAGAATCAAGAAATGGGTTTTGGACATGTTGTTGTTGTTGTACGCAAAGAGAGAAGAGAGCATGAGGTGATGAGTTTTGGACTCTTGGAGAGATTGAGAAATAGAAATAAACCACTGACTTTTTATTCTTTCTCTTGAAGTGGTATTAAATAGAAAATTCCAAATTGGTGGGGGGGCATAGAAGTAGAAATGGGGGCGTGTGAGAAGGCAAGAGTGGGTGGAATTGTCCCAATTTCCCACTTAAGCTACTAGTGGAGTCTAGGTGAGTGGAATTTAATTAAGTTTGCCAATTAGAAATATGCCCTCTAATTCTAATTTTTAACGCTTATTTCCAATAATTAGCTCTATTTAATTTTCTTCTATTAAATAAAGTTGGGTTGTTACAATCTACCCCCCTTAAAGAAATTTCGTCCTCGAAATTCAAACTTCTCTATTCCACACCAGGGTAGGTTGTTTATGCATGCGTCCAATTCTACGCTTCGGCTATCCTCCGGTCAATATACAAACCCTAGGAATAAAACTTTCCTCTCTTAAGGTTATTGGCTGAAGGTTATCCTCACATTCTCAAGAGTTCTAGTGCTGCGTACTCTGATTCAACTGCTTACTACCATTACACTTCTTCCGTTCCCAATGGAATTAGTTCCGGTTCCAACTGGTTTAGAGGGTCGGTATCTGGCATGGTATTGATATTGTCATATCCAATTTCTCTCAATCATAATGTCGTTCTCCTTTATGGACACCACCATGCTTGACATGTTAGATGTACCCCTTGGATCACGTGTTGTGTAATTACTCCGGAATCGATCGAAATATAAAACGAGTGGAAAATTGTCTAAACACTACGGGTTCTTCTATCAACGAGTTGGACTCATCCGTAGACGAACTTATAGTTATCCGATAAAATCCCACCTACAATCTCTATCTATCCCGACACGACACGATGATCAAGTTGTACATTTAACACGCGGACGCACTTAGGTTCAGATCATTTCTCAGGGTTACAGGTCAAACTTGGTTGAAACTCTTCGTTGGTAACCCAAGTATGGAACTTGGCTAGCTGGAGACATAAGGTCTGAGTTTGTAACGCTAAGGCTGAATTGAATGGTCTGACTTAGAACGGTTGGCTGAATTATCTTAACGGATTACTAAGGATAGGAAAAGAGTTTCCAACTGTGGTTGGTTTATTACCCCAAACGAGTGATTAGCTCTTCCACTTATACTAATTAGTTTTCTGGCAGTTAGACTTGGGATTGGGATGTTCTTGTTCAGGCGTTCAGACTTCAGTACTTGATCTCTCGGGATTTCCAGGAATCGAATCTTTGAAGGTTGAAATGTTCGGGCAGAGACACTCAAGGTTAACACACTGATCTTACATGGTTAGGCGCACGGAGTTGGTAGGTTGTATCCTCAATACATGCTTTCACTGGTATAACTTAATTCCACTGAACTTGGAACTGATTCAAACTAAATTTTGAATTTGACAGATAAGGCTACGAAGGATAGATAACTAACTTTATTGAAGAGCAGATTACTGGATTCGAGTGCACGAAGTTTAACCGATTTGTGGATACTGAGCTAGATAAGTTCGACCGGGGTGATTTGAAGTACGTTGATTGACAGATCAACCAAGTGAGTAGGAAATGAAACTGAAAGTATTCTTGACCTTCTCAAGAATAATTAACTTCCGCATATGGATTTTTGTTAAAAAAATAACATAACTGAACAACTGAAAAACACTTAACGCGGTTACTTAAGTGTGACATTATCACTCTCGAGGTACCTAATTGGCTTCGAGAAATTTGAAAAGTCTGCATCCTAATTGAATTTAGGTACAATACGTGGTTGTCAAGCCATTAAAGCACGAGAAGAATTTGTCCAACTGAGGCACGATTAGACGGGTTAGAGATTACACACGTCCATGGTGTTCCAAGACTTGCGAATATTGAATTGAGCATGGTTCGGTTCGATGACTCTGCTGAGTTAGGATCCCTAGAGATACATAGACAATTGAAGATTTGTCTTCTACTGGTTTATACTTATATTCTACACTTCTAATTCTTCTGTCAGTCTCTCAGGTTAGGACAACTACGTTTCCACTCAATGTTTCTTGCTGACAACTTCTCACCGGTAGGTCTAACTGATTCACATAGGCTCTAAATTGGAAGATTTTGTTATGAGGGAATGTCGGTGTTGGCTGATCCTAAAGTTAAACCTAGCTACTTGTTTCTGCGTAACTAACATATACCTAAAGATTGATCTAGGTGTTTGATGTCTGCTACGGCCTGCTACTAATATTGGTTTCGCACTGAAATGGTGGCTCAGCATCACCTATATCTAGTATTAACATTCTAAATGATATTATATTTGGTTGGTTAACTAATGTTGAATTGGATTTATAAAGTCGTGTTTCATACTACTCGGTACTACTCTAGCGGTAGAATATGGCTGGCCAAATCTAAACCTTAACCGATTAACTAACTGGTCGGTAATATTGAATTACTAACCTAAGGGCAATTGTTGGGAAACTCTCGAGGCATGGTTACTGATCTTGTTCACTTCTTAGCTGGGTGGTCAAAAGAGTGAGTTCGATTAAGGTCAAACTGGTATTAATCTGAATTATCGTTCTCTAAACTATCTAATGGCAAGGCTAAGACGGGTTGACCTTGGTGGCTGATTGTGCTAAGGCATCTCTCAATTGCTATTACTAATCAAAATCTAGCCTATGATGGTTCGATGTAATTTCAGGTATGGAGCGGTAGACTGGTCTTATTGATGACATCTAGAGGTGGTTATCTTAAGTGTTTACTTAATAGGTTTCGCGATAAGAAATTATTAAGGTATAAGTGCTAAGATTTCTCTATTCTTACCGGGGTAATCAACTGGTCAGAAGTTCTAGGTCGCTAGTGTTTGGATGCTGATTTAACGGTCTTTAACAAACCTATTTGGATGGCGGTGTCACTAAGGAAGAATTTAATTTTAATGTGAGGCAAGGTCTATACTTATGTGTCAAGGTTCTATTGTTGGCTTCTAATGTGATTCTCTATTATAGGTTGTTCGATTTGAAATTCTAGACACGTAGTATCGGTTTGTGCTAATCCATTGAGTTACTACTTTAGGGACGTGATAATAAAGGTACTTAATGAGTTTGCTGGGTCTACTACTAAAGACTGGTGTGGTTGAAGAGGAAGTCCCAAATTGTAGTACTAAATGAGGTTTAGCTCTTAATGGTGAATTAGGAACACTATCACGAGATGAAGGGTCGAAGTAACTTAGTTAAGGGCATTCTAGAGGAAAGTCTAATAAGGTGACCTTAAAGAAATATTGGAGTGTGCTCGCGCCCTAATTAGGTTTCTCTAGTTTAGGTAGTTCAATTTGAAAGTTTTATGCCAAGGATATCTATTTGGTTCACTATACTGGGTTTCTAACTTGGAACCATAGGGGCGGTCTGAGTTTAAGCTGCTATCTCGGGTATGGACACAGATAATATGGAGTCTAATTTGTTACACTAATTACGGCCGAGTCCCAGTGCTCTCAGTTTAATCATTGCTTTTTATTAGGACGGGTTTACTCATTCCCACTTTTAGTTTGCACTCAACTTCTAATGTTACCCCCAATTGTGTTTTCTCAACAATCCCTAAAAGTACAGGTTGGCTTAGGGTCAAATACACTGAAATTCTAAAAGATGGAATGGTAAGAACATGAATGAGGGCTTGAGACTGTTCACCACGGCTAAAAAATGACTGATCAGAGAACCAGGTTGCAGCAAGTAGTAGCAGCAGCCTACTAAGCTCGCTGTAGCGTGTGCTTGCTCGCTAAGCGAGTTAGACAGAGTGTAAAAGAACAATTCTGTGGTTCGTCCAATATTCTTCGTTGCATAACACTATAACTCCCAGTCATATACTAACTTGAGTTTAGGGTGAGTTTTGATTTACTGCCTACTGTTCTAGGGTGTTGATTGGCTCACAGACTTGGCTGAAATTAGGCTTTCGCTAGGATAAGGTTACTTATAGGTTCGGGGAGTTTACCTGACACACAGTGTCAGTTGAATACTGTTGTGTACTACACAATTCAGTATATGGATACACTTGCATTCCTTGCTTGCATACACAACTTACTCCTGTGGCACCATTTGCCACTGTTGTGATATTCTCTTATAAGAATTTCCTTCAACGATGGCTCCTCGACTGCCTCTGAGCTACGATCTTAACGCTGAAATTCCAGAGTTCACTTCAGTTCTAAACCATAATACCCTGCCTACCATTCACAATACTGAGTTGATCAGGCTCAGCACGCGATGGTTTCAGCGTAAACAGTCCAGCTCCAAAGAGTCTGTATTACTTAAGAAGAGTTGGAATGACTCATGGCAAGGTCCGATACTGGATCGACCTGCTCTGATACCAATTATAACGCCCCAACTAAAATATCTAGAATATCTAGTCAAGACATAAATAAATGGATCTGAGTACAATAAATTAAACGAGGTAACAAAATAATTCCTTACAAAAGTTGATGAATTTAAGAAATGCAGCGGAATAGAATAGAATTCCAAGATATACAAATAAACTAAAACAAGAAAAGACTAAAATTGTCTAATGCGATGATCCAAGCCTCGCTCCAATCATCAGCTTCATCCTGGTCCTTGCTCCAGTTAACCTGTCTACCTAAAAAAAATTGATTTGGAGTGGGGTGAGACTACTAAGCCTCAGTGAGTCCTACTACCCTCCTAGAGGTGACTACACCGGGGGCACCTAAATCAGTCGTACATACTAACATAACTAAGCATAACATAGATAGCAAAATATAAAGGTGTATCACAAATTAACAAACTCTTATTCATTTTAACCGCAAGGATTCTCCGAGGTGAGCATATCTCGGAGGCCTGCCTTGTCCGTCGATCGGACCGATCACGGCATACAGCTCACAATACATAACCTGATGGATATTCCCATTGGGAAATCCATATGCGACAATTCAGAATCGCTCCTAAGTGACTGATACTAATATTGTTCATACTACCATAAATACCCAAAACCCGGGGAGCATACAATCCTAGATAATTTTAGGTTATGCCCTAATGATAATATGTGATTAACATTCTGTTCGATATTATATTTAATTATATTACTGCAAACTATCTGACTCTGATGAGGATATAAAACGAGTGTATGTGGCTTTGTTTAGAAATTAAAACAATATAGGTCAATTCTGTACAAGCTCGCTATGGCGTGTTACCAGCTCGCCATGGCGAGATTATAGGTCCTGACCTAAATCAACTCGCTGTGGCGAACTGAAGCTTGCCATGGCGAGTTTCATCAGCCCAGAACCCAGCTCGCCATGAATGCTCGCCAGCAACTCGCTGTAGCGAGTTCATACAGAAATTACCCTGTTTTGCTAAAACCATAGTTTTTCAGAGATAACACCTACAATCCTCATTTAACCGGTGCAGCAAGATAACATACATAATATTAAAACAGAATGAAGGGAAATTTGGGATTAATTCCCCTCACACAACTTTTCCTAAATTTTCCCTAAGTTAACATGCAAAATTAATAATTGGGGAAACTAACTAAACTAGCCTAAAGAACCCACCTGTAATAGAAGCTTAATTCTGACTCTGAGTGTTCCCTACAATTCCGGTTGTTTCAAGGAGTCCCCAATAGTGCCTCCAACACCCTAGCATCAAATTTCCACACTTATGGAGCATTTCAGCCCTGAGAAACTCGCCGGGCGAGTTCTTACTCGCTACAGCGAGTACACCAGAAATTTCAGCACAACTCAGCATCAGATCTCCAACTTCAAAATGCTCCACAGACTTCAATTTTAAGGCAAAACCTACGAAGTTTGTACTCAAAACGAAAGGAATTTTGTCAGCTATCCATAGAAAAAGGAATCGTTTCAAACGAAGTTACGAGGAGAGAGTAATTACCGTTTTAGTGAGACCCTGTCCTAGAATACGGGTTTAACCAACATCTTCCAATTCCTTAAATTTGCCTCTGTTACTTCTGATTTAATACTCCCAGCCTTACCCATGAGTTTACACGCATCTTAAGGCTCGTATTGGAGATGGTAATCACACATGCAAGCACAAATTGGAAAAATAGGTGAACTTAGGAGTTTCTAACTACCAAGAAATGGAACTTTTGAATGAGTAAGGAAAGATTCATGAAATTCTTACCCTTTTTACTAACTTCAGCCACTTCACCTTAGGTAACAACAACCACCACCTGAGATTCTGCAGATCAACAACCCATTCTTTAATCTTTTGATATTTTCCCCTTCCAAACACCTCACATGCATAACTTTCAATTCTAGTGAAGGAACCAATTAAAGTCTCCTAATGGAAGGTAGGGGCTGATACGGTCAATTGAGGAGAGAATCAAACATCAAGGCTCATGGTTTTGGTTCTAATAAACTAGTGGAGTTAGAATCAAGAAATGGGTTTTGGACATGTTGTTGTTGTTGTACGCAAAGAGAGAAGAGAGCATGAGGTGATGAGTTTTGGACTCTTGGAGAGATTGAGAAATAGAAATAAACCACTGACTTTTTATTCTTTCTCTTGAAGTGGTATTAAATAGGAAATTCCAAATTGGTGGGGGGGCATAGAAGTAGAAATGGGGGCGTGTGAGAAGGCAAGATCTGGTGGAATTGTCCCAATTTCCCACTTAAGCTACTAGTGGAGTCTAGGTGAGTGGAATTTAATTAAGTTTGTCCAATTAGAAATATGCCCTCTAATTCTAATTTTTAACGCTTAATTCCAATAATTAGCTCTATTTAATTTTCTTCTATTAAATAAAGTTGGGTTGTTACACCAACGGTAAATTTTGTAAAATTTGAATTCGTTAAAGCATTATTGACCAGTGTAACATTACTCAAATGTTACACCGGTGTAATATATATATATATATAGGGGAGGGATCAAATTACACCGGTGTAACATTTGAGTAATGTTACACCGCTCAATAACGCTTCAACGAATTCAAATTTTACAAAATCCACCGTTGGATTGAAAGTTTATATCGTATAGATCATCTATGTTGAGTTTTACAAAAATCTAAAATCGTTTGACATATTTTTAAGACACATAAAGATTAACGGTATATATATTGACTGAATTTAAAAAGCCATAATTACATGGGGAAGACACCGAAAATTTAAAACAAATTGGGCTACAATTTCCTTCTCATTTATTATTATATTTATTATTAGTACTAGTTTGTTTGATTGACATCCTCTATTTTGCTAATATAGATAACTACTTAACCTCCTTTTTATCGTGTTTAGTTAATTGAGTACTACTTAATCTCCTTTTGGGTTATTCTAAGTTATTGAAAAAAAGAATATTTTTTTTCACTAAAAAAAATTGAAAACTAACTTTTGTGTGGAAGTTATTTTTCAACATATACAAATATTTGAATAAAATGAAGGGCAAAATTGACAATAAGAATAGTTTACACCAAAAAAGATATTCTTTTTATATATTAGTATAGATAGATGTATCATTGAAAGTTGTGATAAGTTTTTTTATGGCAAAATTACACGTTTAGTCCTTTATCTTATTTTTTTGTAACATTTTGGTCTTTTATGTTTTATTTGTAACACTTTGGTCCTTCATCTTATATATTTGTAACACTTTGGTCCTTTATATTTTATTTGTAACACTTTAGTCCTTTATCTTTTATAACATTTACGTATAAACCCTTTTTTCATTTTTTTATTTATTAAAATAATGCTGAATTTTATTTGTTAAGATACCTTTTTAATAAAATTAATTAAGAGAAATTCTTAGGTGAGTTCACACCTAAGCATTAATTGTTAGGCACAACCAATTACATAATTACAAATCATTAATATATTAAAAAATTACAAGAAATTAATAGAGTAGTAATCAAAACAAAATCACTATAAATAAGGAAAGAAAAAAAAGTGAGTTATATAAAAAATAAAACTATTATGAATTTACTTTATTTTTATTCATTATATTTCTCTATTTTTTAGAAACTTAGGGACCGCCCAATTATTTTTATTTCTCTATTTTTCAAAACTTTTTTATTTTTATTTCTCTATTATTATTTTGCTATCTTTCTATTTTTTTTATTTCTTTTCTTCCAATTATTTTTATATATTATTATTTCTCTATTTTTCGAAACTTTTTTTTACTAATTGAGACCTTGTATTTATATCTATGAAGCCCCGATACGCGATACGATATGGATACGATACGATACCTGTAACATCCCAATTTAATTAATAGAAGTATATCAAATAACACAGTATTATTGGAACTAAATTGGGATTTAAGTGACTAAACCAAAACTTGAGAGAGAAATTTTAAATAAACCTCCACTCTCTTTTCTCTTTTGCGCCCCCTCCATTGCTTCAATACCCTCCATCCACTTGCAATTTCTTATTTAAACTAAACCAAAGGCTTTCTCATTCCATTTTTTCATTACTTCCAATTCCTAAAACTCAGAACTTGGTAAACCACTTTCTCATCTCTCTCTCTCACGCCTTCATCATCATTTTCAAAACAACAACAACAACTCCATCCCTTAGTCCATCATCTCCAAACAAGAAACAATCACCCTTAATGTCATCACTCCCTTCTTCCCACTGATTTCAGCATCTACTACTCATCATCACCAATTCTTGATCAAGATCCACATGCAATAGTTTCATCACTTCCTCCAACTCAATTGCAACATGAATGGGTAAGAATCAAGTTACATTCTTTTCTCCATACCTTCAATTCCGTGTTTCTCTTCTAACCACAACCTTGAACCACTTTGCATGTGTGTAATAATGAGCTTTGGAGCTGTGGGTGATATGTTAAAGTTAAGGAAATGGACAAGTTCATGATTTTGGAGTTTTGCACAAAAGGGTCAGATTTGAGGATTAGGATTTGTGGCTGTAGCAGAGCCTAGAACAAGTTTAAAGCATCTTTCCAGGTGGGTCCTATAGGTTCTTAACCATAGAAATTTATTAGAGCTTAGATTTTCCCCAAATATGTCATTGCATGCAAACTTAGGGTTTTAGGAATTAGTTTATGAAAGAGCAAGGATAAATCCCAATTCTTGCTCCTATATAATCTATTTTACATTATAAAACATGTTTGTAACAAGTTGGATGGAGATTGTAGGTGAAAATTGGGAAAAATCACATCTTTTGCAGAAACAGGGGTTTTACTGCTATGGCTTGCCATGGCAGGCATATTGCTCGCCGTGGCGAAGGTTTGTGCTCTGTATGGCTCGCCATGCGAGTTTCTGGCTCGCCATGGCGAGAATTACAGGTCCTGACACGAATTTTCGCCATGGCGAGTGAAATTCTCGCCATGGCAAGTTGAGCAGGACACGAAATCTTGCCATGGCAAGTGAAATTCTCGCCATGGCAAGATCAGCAGGTCAGAACCTGTATATTTTGAAAAATTCTCAAATCGCTCGTTTTATGTCCGAATGCAACTTGGCTTTCATGAATATGTTTAATAGCGTTAAATTGATTATATAGTCAGAGAATAATATGTTTATTTATACGTATCAGTAACATGCTTAAGATATCCTTGGTGGGATATATTGGTTAGAACTGTTTAAACTTATTGAATTAAATGGTATTATGCCATGTTAATAGAACTCCTCTGACTTCTATTATTTATTATGTGAGCCAACGTCGGAATTCGAGCCTCTGTTTCGGTAGTATGCAGAGTCAGGCACCTGAGACCGGCTTGCCTTGGGTGACCTTTGAAGAGTAATTTGACAATATAATAACTTTGTGTTACACCTTATTTATTTTAATGATTAATACACTTATATGTAAAACAGTTGAACTTAGATTATTACACTATCTAGGTTCCCCTGGTGTAGACACCATTAGGAGGGTAGCAGGACTCACTGAGGCTTAGTAGTCTCACCCCACTCAAAATCAATTTTTTTAGGTAAACAGGTTATACGGAGAAAGGACCAGGAAAGGGACTGACAGTCGGAGCCGAGCTTGGGATGTCAGCCTAGAAGATTTATTCTTCTCCTTGTTTTTAGTTATCTTGTTTACTCCGAAATTATTGTATCTTTCCGCTGTACTTTAGTAATTTATCATATTAGATTCAATCTGTGTATTTGTTCAAGTTGTAACTTCATTAATTATTCAATAATCTATTAGTACTCAGATCCATTTATTTATGTCTTGACTAAATATTCTAGATATTTTAGTTGGGGCATTATAATTGGTATCAGAGCAGGTCGATCCAGTATCGGACCTTGCCATGAGTCATTCCAATCTTTTCCTAAGTAAAACAAACTCTTTGTATCTGGACTGTTTACGCTGAAACCATCACGTGCTGAGTCTGATCAGCTCAGTATTGTGTATGGTAGGCAGGGTATTATGGCTTAGAACTGAAGTGGACTCTGAAATTCCAGCGTTAAGATCGTAGTGAAGATGCAATGAAGGAGCAGTCGTTGGAGGGAAGTTCTCATAACTGGATATTGGAAACAGTGGCAGATAGTGCCACAAGAATGAGAAGTAAATCTGGAGGATGTAATAAGCTGTTAACAAACTCATAAGGAGTAATTGCAGTTGATGGATGCTATAATTTGGTGACGTAGCAAGTCAGGAGTAGAGTCGTAGCTTGAAGGAATGCAAGTGTACCCTTATACTGATATGTGTAGTGCATAACAGTATTCCACTGACACTGAGTGTCAGCTAAATTTCATAAACCTGTAAGTAATCATATTCTACCGAGAGCCTAAATTCAGCCAAGTTTATTATTCCTAACAACAATTAGTTATACTACCCAAACCTATTAGACCTTGCTGTCGAGATGTGCACCCGTGTTAGGAAAACTTAGTTAGACATCATACATGTCTCGTTAATTTTTGAGATTTCCAACCCGACTAGACTATTCCAAGATTATCAAACCTTAATGTTCTCAATGGAACGAGTACACCCTTTCTAATAGGGACCAATAATTTAACTCAACCACTAGCGATTCAGTTTTGACTAGTCTAGTGATTAGGATCCTTTATCAGCAATACCGTACCCGAGAAGACGCATCTAAGTTCAACCATTATTATGTTCCTACATCAGCAATCCAACGTAGTGAGCCAGATAGATACCTTGGTTATAGAAATTCAAATCGAACCATCTGTATTAGAGAAACCAAATTAGAGCACAAGCACATTCCAATATTTCCTCAAGTTAACTTATTAGGCTTATAACACCCCAACTAATTTATCTAGAATATTTAGTCGGAATATAAATAAATGGATCTGAGTACATTAAAATTAACGGAATAATTGATTGGTTTACAACTTGGACGAATACAAAAGTTTATCCAACATAAAATTACAACGGAAAGAACAATGAATACTAAAAAGACAAATGTAGCAAGGAAGAAAATAAATCTTCAGCTCTGACAACCCAAGCTCAGCTCCGACTGTCAGTCCCCTTCCTGGTCCTTGAATTTCTAACCTAATGGTCATTGGCCACTACCCTCAAGGTTTGGTTAAATGTTCCTATGGATTCCTTATCTAAGCGGTCCACATATATGAATCTATTTGGTTAATGTCAACTACTAATGGGCTGAATTATCGGTCTCTCAACTATTTAATAATAAGGCTCGACGGTCGATCCCGGCGACTAGTGGTGCTATAGGTAAACGAATACTAAAGTACAGGCAGTTGCATTCAACTATTCTTATAGAGATAGCTAATTGGTCTGGGTCGCTGTCTTAGTAGCCTAGAGTAATTGGATAACGATACTCAGTGAGTATGTCTAGATGACGGGTATTATAACAATGGAACTGCTAAATGGTACTGCCTACTTATTCTTGTTCCTAATGGTAAAGTATAAATATTGGTTACTATTTATAAGGCTGACTAGATCTTATTGCTAGCTCGATTACTAAACTACTTCGTGGTCGAGTTTCACGTATTGTCTTAAGTGTCTAATGATGTTACAAGTGATTCCTGACTGTTATGCTAGTCAAAGTTTGGGTCTCTAAAGATTTTCCGGGTTCGCTGCTAACGACTGGTGTTGTTTTCAAGAGAAAATCCTAATTGTTCTACGGATTAAAGTTTATTCCCCGGTGATATGGTAGAATTGTTGTCACTCAGCTGAGGGCACTCTAGAGGTTAATGTAATAATGTGACTTGGAAAGAATAATGATACAAGGTTGCTTATAATATGATTCTCTAGTGTATGTGGTTCGACTTGAAATTCTAAACACGTAGTATCGGTCTGTGCTAATCCATTGAGTTACTACTTTAGGGACATGAGAGTAAAGGTACTTAATGAGTCTTCTCAGGTATGAGTTCTACTAATAAGGGTTCTAATCATCAAACTAGTTACGGCTAAGTCTTTAGTGGTTCAGGATAATCACTGTTTACTAATTGAGAGGGGGTACACACTCCATTGAGAACGCTCAAGGCTTGAAAATCATTGGGGTGGTCTAGCTAAATTTTCCTAACGCAGGTGAATTTCTTGCTTGCACTGAACAACCAAATACTTAGGGAAGGGTTTTGGTTTACTACTATTGTTACTGGGTGCTACTCGGTCATTAAACTTGGCTGAATTTAGGTTCTCGATGGGGTAAAGTTATTTCTTGGTTCAGGAAGTTTACCTGACACACAGCGTGTCAGTTGATTATTGTTGTGCATTACACACTTTAGTATAATGATACACTTCCATTCCTTGCTTGTTTACACAACTTACTCCTGTGGCACCATTTGCCACTGTCTTAATATTCACATATAAGGATTTCCTTCAACGACTGCTCTCCCACTGCATCTTCACTACGATCTTAATGCTGAAACTTTCAGTGTCCACTTCAGTTCTCAACCATAATACCCTGCCTACCATACTTAATACTGAGTTGATCAGGCTTAGCACGTGATGGTTTCAGCGTAAACAGTCCAGATCCAAAGGGTCTGTATTACTTAGGAAAGGATTGAAATGACTCATGGCAAGGTCCGATACAGGATCGACCTGCTCTGATACCAATTATAACACCCAAACTAATTTATCTAGAATATTTAGTCGGAATATAAATAAATTGATCTGAGTACATTAAAATTAGCGGAATAATTGATTGGTTTACAACTTGGACGAATACAAAAGTTTATCCAACATAAAAATACAACGGAAAGAACAATGAATACTAAAAAGACAAATGTAGCAAGGAAGAAAATAAATCTTCAGCTCTGACAACCCAAGCTCAGCTCCGACTGTCAGTCCCCTTCCTGGTCCTTGCTCTGAATTACCTGTCTTCCTAAAAAAAATTGAATTGGAGTGGGGTGAGACTACTAAGCCTCAGTGAGTCCTACTACCCTCCTAATGGCGACTACGCCGGGGAACCTAGATAGTGTAATATTCTAAGTTCAACTGTTTTACATATTCATGTATTAATCGATAGTAAAAATAAGGTGTAACACAAAGTTATTATCTTGTCGATTACTCTTCAAAGGTCACCCGAGGCAAGCCGGTCTCAGGTGCCTGACTCTGCGTACTACCGAAACAGAGGCTCGGATTCCGACGTTGGCTCACATAATAAATAATAGAAGTCAGAGGAGTTCTATTAACATGGCATAATGCCATTTAATTCAATGAGTTTAAACAGTTCTAACCAATATATCCCACCCAAGGTATCCTAAACATATTACTAATACAAAAATAAATATTCATGTTATTCTCTTACCATATTATCCATTTTACACTGTTTGAAACATGTCCATGAAATCCAAGTTGCATTCGGATATAAAACGAGTGTTAGAGTTTTTAGAAAATAAAATATGCAGGTTCTGTCCCTGCTAAACTCGCTGTGGCAAGTACTTACTCGCTACGGCGAGTTCATCAGAACAAACCCCTGTTTTGCAGAAACATGGTTTTTAAAGAAAACACCTACAATCTCTACGCAACTCGTTACAATCATATCCAATAGTGTATAATAAATTATATGGGAGTAGGAATTGGGAATGATTCCTGCTCTTTCATTAATATTCATCCTAAACTTATGTTGGCATGCAAGACATGTTTTGGGAAACTAAGCTCTAATAAATTACTAAGGTTTAAGAACCTATAGAACCCACCTGTGAGAAAGCTTAACTCAGATGCTTGGTCCTAGAACTTATGGCTTCATGCTGACCAGAATTGATCTCTAATATCTTGTTGTAGTCCAATTCCAAATTTAAAAACCAATGTAGCCTAAAAAAAACTCATAAGCACAAGAGTAATCTAGGATCAGTTATACTAAACACTAGGAGGTGGAATGATAAGGAACTTAAAAGAAGTTTTGAGACTGCTTACCAAAGTTGGAACTGACAGAACAGAGAAAAATTAGCTACAGGCAGTGGCTGCCTTCTGTTGAGCTCGCCACGGCGAGTGAGTACTCGCTGAGCGAGTGTGGCAGAATGAGAAAACATGGTTCTGTCGTTTTTTGCTTGAAATTCTACTTTTCCTTCGCACCCATGCCCAGTTCAGTGTGTCCAAACTCGTATTTTTAGAGGATAAACATACATGCATCACGAATTCAAGTATGGGTTTAGGATTGAGGGATTGAATCAAAAAGGGGAAAAGATTCATGAGTTCATGAAGAGTGGATTTTCTTACCTTAAGATGCTGAACAAACATAACAATTCTTGGGGTAAACAAGGCATGCAGTGGCTGAACAGAGGCAAGACAACAACAAGCAGTAGCAGGAGCCTGCTAAGCTCGCTGCAGCGAGCCCTTTGCTCGCTAGGGCGAGCGAGACAGACTGAAGAAACAGGATTCTGTTATTCTTCCAACATTCCACTTCTTAACAGCACCAACAACCTCAAACTTCTACACAGCAACTGTCCAACTTGACCACTAACAACCAAAGAATTAGATGATGACCACCATACATGCAATCCTTCTCAAGAATGATTAGGAATTAGATTTGGGGTTTTGATTATGTAGTCCTTGAGGGGTTCTGTAATGACAATGGAAAAATAGAAATGAGAATCAAGGCTGAAATCAATTCTTTGTGAGTGTGGTTTAGATGGTTTGTTTCAAGAAAAATATACATGCAGTGGCTTAAACTAGGAGGATTAAGAGAAATTGAACTTACCATGGAGGAAGGGGGAGTTCGGTCACAGAGAAGAAGAAGGGAAGATTCAAAGCTTAAACTCTTGCTCAAAGAGGTTTATCGTTAATGGGTCTGAGGTTGGTCATACTTGCTTGCACCAATTTGAGAGTTAATTGAAGAAGAGAGGTTTGAAGTTTGTGGTTATGGTGGAAATGGGGGGTTGGGCGTGAGAGAGAAGAGGTTTATTTTGTTTACTGACTTTTCAATACATGGTGGAAAATGAGTAAGGTATTTGACACTGGAGGAGTTTTGTCTTATATGCACATTGGTCCCACCAAAGTTGTGTGGTTACACTACAATTTTACTTGATTCTTCTACTGCCAAAGAAATGAGTTACTACTTACTGCAACTTATTTAATAAAACTGATTTACCTTCTAATTGGATCCTCTAATTAACACAATTATTAATAATTAGAGTTGGGTTGTTACAAGGCTACCCTTTAGGATGTCCTTAACTAAGTTACTTCGGCCCTTCAATTTGTAACATCATTTCTTCATACCACTGGGAATTAAGCTTTAATTAGTATAACAATTGGGAGTACCTTTTAACTACACCAGACCTTAGCAGTAAACCCAATAAACCTCTAGAGACCCAAACTTTGACTAGATTAATAGTTAGGAGTCCTTTATAGCATCATGAGAACTATTAAGTCAAAATTTTTGGAACATTAGCACAGAATAGTTTAGCAGCCAAGCCAATAATAAAACCTAAAAACCTACTCAGCCTCATAATTAGTACCCAATATTTATACCTTATTCTCGGAATCCCAAGTTATTAGTACACCATTTAGGAATTCCAATGTTATAATACCCGACAATTAGATAGACATATTATGTACCGTCACTTAGTTACCATAAGAGGCCAACTCAGCTGTATCAGACAATTAGATAACTCTATAGGAATAGTTCAATCAGAACACCTATACCTTAATATTCCCATACCGCAAACTATTAACTTAACCTTTACGATGCTTATGTTGATGCCAATAAAATAGAGTCTCTTACCAACTTATACCGGAACCACACCGAACCATCATCGGTTAAGTTTGATTGAATAGCAGATAGGGAGTAATTTTTAGCAGCATTAGTCACATAAGATGGTTAGTAGAATATTAGCATTTAATAGGTTAGAAGCCAATATAGGTACCAATTCACCTAAGCACCTGAACCTTAACATTCTATTACCACAAACCCAGTAGGTTTATACTTGTGAAGATATCTATAGATGCCAGTAAATAGGGACAGCACACCACTTCCTACCGGTAATTACACCAGACCAACATAAATTAAGTCCTAATTAGAAAGACAGTTAAGTATTACCTATAGCACGACCAACCACCAAAATCGATCTCGCCATGGCAAGTGAAATTCTCGCCATGGCAAGATCAGCAGGTCAGAACCTATATATTTTGAATAATTCTCAAATCGCTCGTTTTATGTCCGAATGCAACTTGGCTTTCATGAATATGTTTAATAGCGTTAAATTGATTATATAGTCAGAGAATAATATGTTTATTTATACGTATCAGTAACATGCTTAAGATATCCTGGGTGGGATATATTGGTTAGAACTGTTTAAACTTATTGAATTAAATGGTATTATGCCATGTTAATAGAACTCCTCTGACTTCTATTATTTATTATGTGAGCCAACGTCGAAATCCGAGCCTCTGTTTCGGTAGTACGCAGAGTCAGGCACCTGAGACCGGCTTGCCTTGGGTGACCTTTGAAGAGTAATTTGACAATATAATAACTTTGTGTTACACCTTATTTATTTTAATGATTAATACACTTATATGTAAAACAGTTGAACTCAGATTATTACACTATCTAGGTTCCCCTGGTGTAGACACCATTAGGAGGGTAGTAGGACTCACTGAGGCTTAGTAGTCTCACCCCACTCAAAATCAATTTTTTTAGGTAAACAGGTTATCCGGAGAAAGGACCAGGAAGGGCACTGACAGTCGGAGCCGAGCTTGGGATGTCAGCCTAGAAGATTTATTCTTCTCCTTGTTTTTAGTTATCTTGTTTACTCCGAAATTCTTGTATCTTTCCGCTGTACTTTAGTAATTTATCATATTAGATTCAATTTGTGTATTTGTTCAAGTTGTAACTTCATTAATTATTCAATAATCTATTTGTACTCAGATCCATTTATTTATGTCTTGACTAAATATTCTAGATATTTTAGTTGGGGCATTATAATACCGATACGCCGATACGTGAAAATTTTAAAAAATTCATATCCGATACTGGCGCGATACGTTATTTAAAAATTAATTTTAAAATTAAATATATAAATGCACAATATATAAACATGACTAAAATCAATAATATTAATAATGATAATTTTTTTTAAAGACAAAAAATTATTATTATTATTATTATAAAGTATAAACGCCAATAGTTCATTGTACAAGGAGTGCAAACAAGCCAATAAGCTTGCACAAGAGCAAAACAGTTTG
Source organism: Trifolium repens (assembly GCA_030408175.1). Taxonomy (NCBI): domain Eukaryota; kingdom Viridiplantae; phylum Streptophyta; class Magnoliopsida; order Fabales; family Fabaceae; genus Trifolium; species Trifolium repens. The sequence goes on along the minus strand of CP125838.1, from coordinate 32,795,758 downwards.
AGGCTCAACATACAAGGGTTCCTCAGTCCTAACTAAAGACATATAATAGCTCAAAAAACATATAATAGTCATGACATCAAGTCTTTTTAACAAACCCATCTTGTAGCAATAGCAGACAATTATATAGGTCATGCAGCTGACCAATTAAAAAACACAAAACATCCATTTTTATACTAGAAGTTTTGGACAAACCCAAATACTTAACAACCTGTTATATAGTAGGACACCATATTGACATCAGAACAGTGACAAAAACAAAAAATACTAATTATAAGCTAAATATTTGTGTCTCATTAATATTGTCCTAAAAAATAATGATCACCAGTACATTTTAAATTATATATCTTAAGTTAAGTATTATACAAAAAGAACATTATTAGTACTATCCCAAAAAACATCACCAGTACTATCCAAAAAAAGACATAGTTAGTTACCCGCGTAACAACATAATAGTTTGACATTTACTAGGAAACACGGATTGCATTGGATATTATTTTTTTATTTAAAAATAAAGATTTAACCGATACTTCTCCGATACGAGTATCGGGAAGTATCGGACTCGTATCGGATATTACTTTTTATTTAAAAATAAAGATTTAACCGATACTTTTTTGATACGAGTATCGAGACGTATCGGACGAGTATCGGTATCGAGGACGTATCAGACACGATACTTCACCATTTTTAGAGTATCGGGGCTTCATAGATTTATATTAATAAAATAATTCAATTAGTGTATAGTTTATATTTTATTATTTTTTTTCATTTTATTCTTGTCATCTTATTTGAAAATAATTAAATTGTAATTAAACATTTTTTATATCACTTTATATTTAATGAGCTAATTTAACCGTTAATTTTACTAAATAATACAAATTGAACTAGCGCTTATCGGTTTTAAGTTATCTTATAATTTATACGATATAAGTTTGTTTATCAACTATCCACGATATTTTATGAAACAAATTCATAATAGTTTGGACGGTCCGTAAGTTTCTAAAAAATAGAGAAATAATAATGAATAAAAATAAAGTAAATTCATAATATATTTTTTTATAACTCTTTTTTTTTTTCTTTCCTTATTTATAGAGATTTTGTTTTAATTACTACTCTATTAATTACTTGTAATTTTTAATACATTAATGATTTGTAATTATGTGATTGGTTGTGCCTAACCATTAATGCTTAGGTGTGGACTCACCTAAGAATTTCTCATTAAATAAAACTCATAATTTTGATGAATATGTTCAACATCTTCATCAATTTTTTCATATCTTTATGTTCTTTAAAGGACCAAAATGTTATAAATGAAAGATAAAGGACCAGAGTGTTACAAAAAGATAAGATAAATTACCAAAATGTTACAAATGAAAGATAAAGGATCAAAGTGTTACAAAAAAATAAGATAAAGGACTAAACGTGTAATTTTGCCTTTTTTTATTTAGAGAAATAAATATCTTTTCATTTAATAATAATAACAATAATTATGTTAAATTGTGCCAACTTTATATCATTATTAAATACGAATTAGTAATTATGGTCAAAACTCTTTTTTAAGCAACAGTCAAAACTTAAGTATTTTTTAAAATTTTAAAAATATTTTTTTTTAAAATAAAGAAATATACTCCAATTGGACCCGGTTCGACCTTTAAATCTTGAACCCCTGTCTATACCAATTTGATATCCGATGTGGAATTGATTACCTTGATTTTTTCTTTAGTTATTTTTATTTTTTGTTATAGATTAATTTTTGAATGACAAACGCATATATTTTTTTTTTTATACAAAGATCTTATTTTGTTCTTTATTTGATTTTTTTTTTTTACAGCTTAATTTAGTTTTTAAATAACAAACTAAGATCTTTTTGTTTGGGATACAAAGATTTTTTTATTTTTTTAAATGACGAAGATCCTTTATTTTTGTATTTGAAGATTTATTTTTTTAATAATAGTTAGAGAAAATATTTTTTTGAGAAGATCTTTGAAGATCCAATTAAGTGCCATGTTTTTTAATTAAATTACACCTAATCATTTTTTATTTAGAATGCACGAGAGAGCTGGGAATCTCGTAGTATATATGATATATAATAGATATATTTGAGAGTTTCTAAAAAAAAAAAAGTTTCAAAAAATATTAAAAAAAAAACAGAGTTTACCAAAATAAAAAATATGAGTTTAATTGTTGTGCACTGTTATTGTAAAGCTTTTTTACACATGCATCCAATGATGTGTTGCCACATCACTTAATAAATGTGACACATATGTGTTTTTAAACACAATACATGATGTGTTGATATATTATTGGACGTATGTGTAAAATAACTTTACACTGACAATGTATATAAATTAAATTCCAAAAATATATATACTTGAAAGAGTTTATATATGTTAGACTACTTGGCTATCACTTAGAAGGATGGTTGAATAAGTGATCCTTGAAACAATGTAGTTTTTTAAAAAAATTGTTTTGTTATAATCGTGCGCGCGGAAGCACCACCGGATCGGTAGTCTATGCACCGATTGATCAAAGGAAATGTAGTATAGCCTTTGAACGATTATGAAAAGATTTGGAAACGATCGAGTTCAAAATTAATTGAATATAAACGTTTGAATTAAAATCAACACCAAGCAAGTTACAAATATCAAATTTAACCCAATCACAATCAAGCAATAACAATTGAATTTTTGGTGTTCCAATACGAACACGAAAAATTCAAATGATTCAAAATTAACGAAATTATGAAAAGTAAAAGATTGAGAGAGAGAAACACAAACGGCTTGATTAGGGAGTTCCCCGGCTTTCGTGTCGTCCTCGCGGTCGGCCGGGTACGTCTCCCCCCAAATAACCAAACGGGTTATTTGAGAGTATATAGATCAAAAATGATGAACACAAGTGCACAATTTACAATTGAAACTTATAACCCTATAACGAATCAAAAAGTAAACTATGCGAATAAACCTCAACACACAACGAAGCTTCGCCCTCTGATTCCAACGATCCAACCCGTGCCAATCCGCACTTGATCGTCCAGCTGAGTCCTTCGCTTCTTGTTGTTGAACCTCCAAGATTCGCACGATCTTGAACCCTTTGAGAGAAACCAACACCTTCGTCACAATTCAACCCGACCACGATTCTTATTCACCACGAACCGTACCGAACGTTATCAAACAAATATGCAATCTCTATTGAATTGATCTCATACTCAAACTTCAATTTTATTGCAAACTTGATGAAGATAATGAACTTGTGATGAATGTAAGACCCAAGATTTCCACTGTACAGGTTTTTCTAAGGAACTTTAGTGTCGGCTAAGTTTTAGGGTTTTTGGCGAAGCGGTTTCGTGAGTATTGTCGCGTTAATAGAATATTTGCTGAAAAGGAGCCTGTTTGGTGCTCGTGCGCTGGAAAGGCACAGACTTTTGGGTCGTAGTCTTCTTTTGAGTAGAAGAAGGTTTATGTGTAGTCAGAATCGCGAGTTTTGGTTTATTCTGGTTTTTGGAAAAACGAGTAGGAATTTTACCCGCTGTTGAAAATTTTTACGATGTCTGAATTCCGTAGAAATTTAGATGGAGGTTTTATATATCGGCGCGAGTTGGAATCTAGTTTCAGAATATTTTTGGGAGCTAAGGAAATAAATTTCAGTCGGAGAATAAAGTTTCGCGATAGTTTTTAGAAATGGTTTACGATGGACTTTTACCTCGTAGATTTTCTATTTTCCGCAAGTTAGACCGTTAGCGAAGTACGACTCGCCGAGAGCGAACGCGAGAGCTGAGTAGCGTAAAACAAGATATCTAGATATTTATTCCAAAAAGTCATCATGACTTAATTAGATCCAATGGCTAGGGTTTGATTAGAAAACTTTGCACTATTTGATCCAAAGGCCCTCATTGATCATGACTAATTATGTGAGGGGATTAGTAATCAATTGATTAAAGAGCAAAATCACAAAATACTCCCTCCTCTCTTCTCTCACTCGGCCGACTCTTCCACCCCTTCACTCCCCATTCAAATTTTCATTCTTTCATCACCAAGCTTTAGATTTTCTTGTGATTGGATCATAGAATTTGCCAAGGATCATCTCTTCTCTTAAGGTAACTAGCTTATTTCTTCTTGTTGTTGATTAAATTCCTTATAGATTAAGTATATGATCATGGTGTTCTTGAGCACAAAAAAATTCTAGAATTTAGTTTTAATTAGTTTTTGGTTTCATAGAAGGGTTCATGAGTAGTAGACTAACTTGTTTAAGTTAAGTATGTGTTGATTTCCATGGTGATTGAGTTCTCACAAAATTTTGAGTTAGGATTTTGTTGTGAAATTTTAAAATGATCATAAGCATGAGTGTTTGTTTTGTGATTTTATTTTTGAAGTTGTTTATGAGCTTTGAGGTAAAATGGATATGTGAATAATGAATCTATTTGAGAAAACAAAAAAAAAATAATAATATTTTTGTGTTCTTCAGGAATTGATGAACAAATTTTAGAAACTTTTGATTTGATTCTTAAAGTAGTGTGATTGATCAATTCAACGACTTTAAGAACTAGTAGATGATTACTAGGGTTTTGTAATGAAAAATTTTAGGTGTTGGCCTTATGTTTCCTAGTTTGGCCGTGGCACCATATAAAGGGAGGAGGAAGAGATTTCAAATTTGGTTGAGTCATTATTTAGGAGGACTTAATCATGGTTTAGAAGAATGATCAATTATGGTCTTGGTTGGAGAAGAAAATTAATTGATTATGTCTTAAGAAAACAAATTTAAAAATTGTCAAAAGTGTGGGTTTGTTTGAGTTGGTTTTGATTGCTAGGATAATTGATTTTGGGATATTATGGGATATTACTATGCTTTTGAAAATGAAAAAAATTGAGTGGTAGCATGTTTTGTTTATTTTTGGCCGAGGCATATTGAGAGAAAATGGTTATGGGATTTCAAAATTTTCTAAGTCCACGTTGATAAGAAAATGATCCTTGTATTGGTGAATGATCATAGGCTTTAAAAGAATGAGTATAGAGTTTTTAGTTGGAGAGAAAACTTGAAACTTGCGACGCAAGAAAACTCTGATTTTTGTTGATTTATTTTGAAGAGTTATGGCTTGTTTTAAAACGATTTTGTTGTGTGAAATTGATCTCTTTTGGGTTGATAACTCTAGTGTTTCTTTGTATGCTTTGAAACAAAAATGAATTTCGTGTGACTAAAATAATGTCTTTAATTTCGTGAATTTTTATCGCCATGGGAAGAACTTGGAATCGCTAGGTGAGAGAGTTAGAAAGTACCTTAAACCCCCTTAGACTTTTGAGAGCAAGTTTCGTTTCGATAGGATGTACGATGAGTATTTTATTGATTTTATGCTACATTTATTTTAGGTAGCGTGAATTGTAGAATTTCGCGAAAAAAAGTAACGGAAGCTTGCTGAGGTAAGGGCACCTTTCTTTTGTTTTATTTTCCGTTGGTAGCATTGTTTGTATGCTTGTTGTGGTGTGCTTTGAGTTTTATGCATGTATATATTATGTATTCTCGTTGATGAGAAATTGTTTAAAATACATGCGTTGTTACATATGATTTCGAGAATATATGTATGGACATGTGATATGATTTCATAATGTTTGGACGGTATGTATCTGTTGCATTAGCATATAAGGGGAAGCGTATGCTCATGCATTCATAGTACGTGGTTATCGGGAATGGACCACGGGGTGCGATTATCGGGAATGGATCCACCTTAATCCTGCAGGATTTATTGAGTCCAATACGTGGTTATCGGGAATGGACCACGGGGTGTGATTATCGGGAATGGATCCACTCTAATCCGCTGGGATTTTATTGACGCCCTGCGGGGTATAGTAGGGGTTGAACCTACGACTCTCTGGGGAGAGGTTAAATTCCGGAATTCATGCATGTGGCAGCCAGTGATTGGTGTCACAATCATGTAGAGTCTGCATTTGTAGGCTATGTGTGCATTTAAATATATCATGTACGTTGATGTGAAAATATTATATGTTTACTTGTTTTTCCATATTTGGTAAGTGTATTATTTGTGGTACTTGTGGTGACCCTTGCAACATTTCATTTGCGGGCTCCTCCCACCCCAGATGATGTTGTAGGTCGCGAGGGCGGCGGCTGCACAGGACCCCAGTGAACTCGTGCCGGAGCTATAGTTTAGAATTAGACTCTGTGCCGGTGTGGTCGTACATCGTGTCTTTGGGTTAGGCATAGGTTTCTATCTTGGTTTGTTTTGGGTTGTAGTGCTTGGAGTAATTTGAATACTTAGACTTGGACTGTAATTATTCAGGAACACACTTTGCTTGTCGAAGCACCTTATGGTAATGAGTTCTTTTGTATGTTTAATGCCGGCTCTCACAGTTTGTATGCGCACTCTGTTTTGTTTTTAAAAAAAATAAAAAAAATAATGCCCCTTTTTAGTCTTTGAAAATCGGGGTGTAACATTGTGGTATCAGAGCCCGGCTTTAAATCTTCAAAGGGAAAGTGTGCACTTGAGTCGTTAGTCCAGAGTCGGTTAGAACATAGCTAGAGTTGTGTTAGTTCTAGCGGTTGTTTTTGTTGTGTTATGGGTTATGTGGTAGGTTATTTTGTGTTTAGCATGGAATATGCTTAGACACTGGTTTGTGTCTTACTGAAGTAATGCAGGGAGTGGAGCTTCAGTAAGTGGAATTGTGAAACCCCGAGCCTTGGTCGAATTTAGTCGACAAGTGTCTCTGAATTCTTTAGACAGATTGGTCCGAGGAGGATGGACTTGAAGCGAACGAGAACCACAAAGGATTCTTGGAAGAAATTCGATGAATTTGAATTGGCATGGGTCGTTGTCACCCGGAGGTGTTGAGTACGGACGTGTGGACGTCGACTGATAAGGGATTGCAACTAAGGATCAGATTGGGATACCTTTTGAAGAAGGTGCTGGATATCCGTTCTGGTAAGTTCGGACGAGACTTGATGAAGTCATTTAGTTGTCAAGAGGATGCAACTACTGTAGAATGGTGGAGCATACATAGATGTCAGTTGGATTTAATTACAATGATTGGATTACCATTGGGGCAACTTGTATTGGAAATAAAGTGCATCGCGCGTCAAGAGTAAGTGAACTTGGTGGTGTTATAAGACGGTTGCGCGAACGATGGGTACCTTAAGGATTTAATTCAAGTGTGTGAGATAAATTAGATTCGAAACTAAGATTAGTAAGGATGGATCTTGTGATGATTGAAGGTAGGAGACCAAGTATCACGTTGATAAGTGACAATCTATACATAGTTTGGGAGATAGTAAGTATAGATGTCGGTGTGAAACAAAATTATAGGTGATTGATTATTGGATAAAAGGTGGATATGGAGAGATGTTTAGGTAAGAACGAGGAGTTCAACCTTGGAAAGTGAGTTGTATGTCGATGACGGGTGATACCGGAGGTGTGTAGTATGGGAATACCTAGAGAATTGTAGCAGTATAAGCTGGAATTGTCAGTAATTGGCAGGTAAACCATAAGAGAAAGTAAACATTTTGAGAAAATCTTAGAGATTAGTCAAGATTTGAGTAGAGATCCTGTGTGGATGTGAGTTTAAGTTAACAATTTTGATCGACCAAGAGGGTTGAAGGACTAAGTGGCATCTTGAATCTATGATACCATGAGAGTCGAGGTAGGCAAGTTTTAAATAATTCTAGTTATGGACGAGAATTTTTGGAGATATTCTAGAAAGGTCGTGTATGAACAGGAAAAGAGTTGTTCGTAAGAGTACTAAGACAATTAGAGTTGATAGTTGGAAGGAATTTTATTGTATATTAGGATTAAACGGATGGTATGACAAGTAATTGTAGTTCTTGAAGATTAGATTCAAGAGTTTGATTTGGATATCGAACGTACTAAGGATAAAATCATAGCAAAGTGTTGTGCGTTGGTAGTGGTCTTGATAGGCCAAGCATTAAGATTTGAGATAAGTGTTTCATGGTTTGATGTATGAGTAAGATATGTCGATTTGGAAGTAAATTATAGTGACGTGACGAAGATAAGATTAGAGATAGTTATGGATAGAGGGATTAATAGAAACTTGAGGAATTAATGAATTGGAGCGTTTGATTACGAGGAGTACAATAGTTGACACCTTAGTTGAAGTTTGAGAGAAATAAGAATCCAGCTAGTGAATGGATGTGTCAGGATGGGTAGCGAGAACGTAACTGTGAAGTTGGTTATTGGTATTAGAAAATATTATGACTTTAGATAGTTACGACGATATGATTAGGATTTTTGGTCGAACGGAGAATAGTGTGCTTGATTGGAAACAAATTGATGTGGAACGAGAGTAATTGGTTTGTGTGCGGCGAATAAAAAAATGTTGTTTGGATTTAACAAGTTATTGATCATGGTGGTTTGGGAACAAACTTTAGGCGGTTGTTGAACCTGGAAGTTGCAAATTACTAGAGAGTTGAGGAGGACCTGATTGGAGTTTTGTAGAGTTTTAACATCGACAAGATAGTCGCAATGGAAGGGTTAACGTTGTACGTTAGCAAGGAAGTGAGAAAGTAATATGATTTGCAAAAGTTAAAAGGAATGTTAAGAAGGACTGCAGTGATGTACCTCGTAAGGAGTTAAGGTTGAGTTAGGAAACACATTAAGAGTGTATGCCAATGAAAGTGGAGCTTGACATATTTGGATAAAAGTACAAAAGATTAGAAATGAGAAAGAGAGTTTAAATTGGAAGAAATGTTACGGTCGATATCCGAACGATTAAATTACTAAGTGGAAAACATGTTGGAGAATTTCCCATGAGACTTTGGAAGTCGAGACGAGGTTAAATGCGAAGTGTCATTTATGGAAGAATATAATGAGGAAGTTAGTCGTTGAGAGAAGGTGTTAAGAACACGTAATGGAGAAGCACGTGGAGATGTGGCTTATGTTAATTGAGGTGAGAAGTGCCTCTAGATATTTGTTTTAAAGTAGGAATTTCCGATGAGGATAAGTTGTTGGAACAATTAAAATAGAATAGGACGACAAACTCTTTTGAGGAAAAGAGAATTTAATGGTAAGAGGAAAGAAACTCAAGAGAGTTTAGAAATAGAATGAGAATACGATTTAAAATGGTTTGTGCCAATGATGGCAGCTAACGAGGATAAACTTTTTATGCTAGGGCTGACGAGGATAAACTAAGTACTAATTTGGAAAATATGTGGACGCATAAGAAATTGATTCTTGGAAATTTGAGAATTGGATAAGGGGAGTCCAGGAGAAGTAGATGGTATACGTCGGCGAGTGCCGAGAGAAAATGGAGAGTTTGGATCACCAACCAGATGTTGGGATGACATTATTAAGACTGCGATTGGATTAAGATTCGGAGAAAAACATACAGTTCGGTGTTGTTATGAGATTACATATTATGAGAATATGTAAGTTGTTTGCATGAGCTTATGGTTAGAATGAGATTTGAAAGTGAAAGTGTACAGTTCAACACAGTTATGGGATTGAAGGAAAAGTTAAGGACTTATAGATATTGGAGAAGTTGTGAAGTTCTATAGAGATGACAACTTCCTTCAGAGTATAATGGTATGAGTGGTACTTGCCATGGTGGCCTTGTACTTACTGATTGAATAATACTAAATGGATGTTTCGTGAGTGGAAGCATGAGAGTCCATGTGATGTGTTTTGGGCGATTGGATCTCACTGACAAGATTGAGATAATAAGAATGGAGGAAATTGTTGGACCATTGTGCCTCGGATGACCTGAAGCACAATTGGAAGGGAGCATTATTAAAGTTAGGTAAAAATGGTCTAAGACACCATCATGATTGTTGGCTATCTGTTAACAAATTGAGGAACTGATCACCCTTAATCTCTTGTTAATAATAGACGGAATCATGTTGACTGGAATTGACTAGTTTTGCTAGCTTTGGTGGTGCGCAGAAAGTTTCGGTGTTTCTTTTGGAGGGTAGCCAGTCACTGCTTCGCGTGAACCTAGTGGTTTAGGCTATGTCGCGGAGGCAAAATAAGTTATTTTGGAAATTTTGTGTGTGGACCCTAGGAAATTTTTGAGTGGTGAACTCGTTGAGAGTTGCGGTTGGTGCACGGGTGTGCCAGTGTGTTGGTGAGAGTATCTGTGTGACTTCACCCGGTGTTAGCATCTGTGTGGCTGCACCTAATCCTGAGGGATTTTGTTGTGTTGGTGATGGTAATAACTAGTTGAGTTGTTACTCTTACCTTTAGTTTCGAGGACGAAACTTCTTTTTGGAGGGTAGTAATGTAAGACCCAAGATTTCCGCTGTACAGGTTTTTCTAAGGAACTTTAGTGTCGGCTAAGTTTTAGGGTTTTTGGCGAAGCGGTTTCGTGAGTATTGTCGCGTTAATAGAATATTTGCTGAAAAGGAGCCTGTTTGGTGCTCGTGTGCTGGAAAGGCACAGACTTTTGGGTCGTAGTCTTCTTTTGAGTAGAAGAAGGTTTATGTGTAGTCAGAATCGCGAGTTTTGGTTTATTCTGGTTTTTGGAAAAACGAGTAGGAATTTTACCCGCTGTTGAAAATTTTTACGATGTCTGAATTCCGTAGAAATTTAGATGGAGGTTTTATATATCGGCGCGAGTTGGAATCTAGTTTCAGAATATTTTTGGGAGCTAAGGAAATAAATTTCAGTCGGAGAATAAAGTTTTGCGATAGTTTTTAGAAATGGTTTACGATGGACTTTTTCCTCGTAGATTTTCTATTTTCCGCAAGTTAGACCGTTAGCGAAGTACGACTCGCCGAGAGCGAACGCGAGAGCTGAGTAGCGTAAAACAAGATATCTAGATATTTATTCCAAAAAGTCATCATGACTTAATTAGATCCAATGGCTAGGGTTTGATTAGAAAACTTTGCACTATTTGATCCAAAGGCCCTCATTGATCATGACTAATTATGTGAGGGGATTAGTAATCAATTGATGAAAGAGCAAAATCACAAAATACTCCCTCCTCTCTTCTCTCACTCGGCCGACTCTTCCACCCCTTCACTCCCCATTCAAATTTTCATTCTTTCATCACCAAGCTTTAGATTTTGTTGTGATTGGATCATAGAATTTGCCAAGGATCATCTCTTCTCTTAAGGTAACTAGCTTATTTCTTCTTGTTGTTGATTAAATTCCTTATAGATTAAGTATATGATCATGGTGTTCTTGAGCACAAAAAAATTCTAGAATTTAGTTTTAATTAGTTTTTGGTTTCATAGAAGGGTTCATGAGTAGTAGACTAACTTGTTTAAGTTAAGTATGTGTTGATTTCCATGGTGATTGAGTTCTCACAAAATTTTGAGTTAGGATTTTGTTGTGAAATTTTAAAATGATCATAAGCATGAGTGTTTGTTTTGTGATTTTATTTTTGAAGTTGTTTATGAGCTTTGAGGTAAAATGGATATGTGAATAATGAATCTATTTGAGAAAACAAAAAAAAAATAATAATATTTTTGTGTTCTTCAGGAATTGATGAACAAATTTTAGAAACTTTTGATTTGATTCTTAAAGTAGTGTGATTGATCAATTCAACGACTTTAAGAACTAGTAGATGATTACTAGGGTTTTGTAATGAAAAATTTTAGGTGTTGGCCTTATGTTTCCTAGTTTGGCCGTGGCACCATATAAAGGGAGGAGGAAGAGATTTCAAATTTGGTTGACTCATTATTTAGGAGGACTTAATCATGGTTTAGAAGAATGATCAATTATGGTCTTGGTTGGAGAAGAAAATTAATTGATTATGTCTTAAGAAAACAAATTTAAAAATTGTCAAAAGTGTGGGTTTGTTTGAATTGGTTTTGATTGCTAGGATAATTGATTTTGGGATATTATGGGATATTACTATGCTTTTGAAAATGAAAAAAATTGAGTGGTAGCATGTTTTGTTTATTTTTGGCCGAGGCATATTGAGAGAAAATGGTTATGGGATTTCAAAATTTTCTAAGTCCACGTTGATAAGAAAATGATCCTTGTATTGGTGAATGATCATAGGCTTTAAAAGAATGAGTATAGAGTTTTTAGTTGGAGAGAAAACTTGAAACTTGCGACGCAAGAAAACTCTGATTTTTGTTGATTTATTTTGAAGAGTTATGGCTTGTTTTAAAACGATTTTGTTGTGTGAAATTGATCTCTTTTGGGTTGATAACTCTAGTGTTTCTTTGTATGCTTTGAAACAAAAATGAATTTCGTGTGACTAAAATAATGTCTTTAATTTCGTGAATTTTTATCGCCATGGGAAGAACTTGGAATCGCTAGGTGAGAGAGTTAGAAAGTACCTTAAACCCCCTTAGACTTTTGAGAGCAAGTTTCGTTTCGATAGGATGTACGATGAGTATTTTATTGATTTTATGCTACATTTATTTTAGGTAGCGTGAATTGTAGAATTTCGCGAAAAAAAGTAACGGAAGCTTGCTGAGGTAAGGGCACCTTTCTTTTGTTTTATTTTCCGTTGGTAGCATTGTTTGTATGCTTGTTGTGGTGTGCTTTGAGTTTTATGCATGTATATATTATGTATTCTCGTTGATGAGAAATTGTTTAAAATACATGCGTTGTTACATATGATTTCGAGAATATATGTATGGACATGTGATATGATTTCATAATGTTTGGACGGTATGTATCTGTTGCATTAGCATATAAGGGGAAGCGTATGCTCATGCATTCATAGTACGTGGTTATCGGGAATGGACCACGGGGTGCGATTATCGGGAATGGATCCACCTTAATCCTGCAGGATTTATTGAGTCCAATACGTGGTTATCGGGAATGGACCACGGGGTGTGATTATCGGGAATGGATCCACTCTAATCCGCTGGGATTTTATTGACGCCCTGCGGGGTATAGTAGGGGTTGAACCTACGACTCTCTGGGGAGAGGTTAAATTCCGGAATTCATGCATGTGGCAGCCAGTGATTGGTGTCACAATCATGTAGAGTCTGCATTTGTAGGCTATGTGTGCATTTAAATATATCATGTACGTTGATGTGAAAATATTATATGTTTACTTGTTTTTCCATATTTGGTAAGTGTATTATTTGTGGTACTTGTGGTGACCCTTGCAACATTTCATTTGCGGGCTCCTCCCACCCCAGATGATGTTGTAGGTCGCGAGGGCGGCGGCTGCACAGGACCCCAGTGAACTCGTGCCGGAGCTATAGTTTAGAATTAGACTATGTGCCGGTGTGGTCGTACATCGTGTCTTTGGGTTAGGCATAGGTTTCTATCTTGGTTTGTTTTGGGTTGTAGTGCTTGGAGTAATTTGAATACTTAGACTTGGACTGTAATTATTCAGGAACACACTTTGCTTGTCGAAGCACCTTATGGTAATGAGTTCTTTTGTATGTTTAATGCCGGCTCTCACAGTTTGTATGCGCACTCTGTTTTGTTTTTAAAAAAAATAAAAAAAATAATGCCCCTTTTTAGTCTTTGAAAATCGGGGTGTAACATTGTGGTATCAGAGCCCGGCTTTAAATCTTCAAAGGGAAAGTGTGCACTTGAGTCGTTAGTCCAGAGTCGGTTAGAACATAGCTAGAGTTGTGTTAGTTCTAGCGGTTGTTTTTGTTGTGTTATGGGTTATGTGGTAGGTTATTTTGTGTTTAGCATGGAATATGCTTAGACACTGGTTTGTGTCTTACTGAAGTAATGCAGGGAGTGGAGCTTCAGTAAGTGGAATTGTGAAACCCCGAGCCTTGGTCGAATTTAGTCGACAAGTGTCTCTGAATTCTTTAGACAGATTGGTCCGAGGAGGATGGACTTGAAGCGAACGAGAACCACAAAGGATTCTTGGAAGAAATTCGATGAATTTGAATTGGCATGGGTCGTTGTCACCCGGAGGTGTTGAGTACGGACGTGTGGACGTCGACTGATAAGGGATTGCAACTAAGGATCAGATTGGGATACCTTTTGAAGAAGGTGCTGGATATCCGTTCTGGTAAGTTCGGACGAGACTTGATGAAGTCATTTAGTTGTCAAGAGGATGCAACTACTGTAGAATGGTGGAGCATACATAGATGTCAGTTGGATTTAATTACAATGATTGGATTACCATTGGGGCAACTTGTATTGGAAATAAAGTGCATCGCGCGTCAAGAGTAAGTGAACTTGGTGGTGTTATAAGACGGTTGCGCGAACGATGGGTACCTTAAGGATTTAATTCAAGTGTGTGAGATAAATTAGATTCGAAACTAAGATTAGTAAGGATGGATCTTGTGATGATTGAAGGTAGGAGACCAAGTATCACGTTGATAAGTGACAATCTATACATAGTTTGGGAGATAGTAAGTATAGATGTCGGTGTGAAACAAAATTATAGGTGATTGATTATTGGATAAAAGGTGGATATGGAGAGATGTTTAGGTAAGAACGAGGAGTTCAACCTTGGAAAGTGAGTTGTATGTCGATGACGGGTGATACCGGAGGTGTGTAGTATGGGAATACCTAGAGAATTGTAGCAGTATAAGCTGGAATTGTCAGTAATTGGCAGGTAAACCATAAGAGAAAGTAAACATTTTGAGAAAATCTTAGAGATTAGTCAAGATTTGAGTAGAGATCCTGTGTGGATGTGAGTTTAAGTTAACAATTTTGATCGACCAAGAGGGTTGAAGGACTAAGTGGCATCTTGAATCTATGATACCATGAGAGTCGAGGTAGGCAAGTTTTAAATAATTCTAGTTATGGACGAGAATTTTTGGAGATATTCTAGAAAGGTCGTGTATGAACAGGAAAAGAGTTGTTCGTAAGAGTACTAAGACAATTAGAGTTGATAGTTGGAAGGAATTTTATTGTATATTAGGATTAAACGGATGGTATGACAAGTAATTGTAGTTCTTGAAGATTAGATTCAAGAGTTTGATTTGGATATCGAACGTACTAAGGATAAAATCATAGCAAAGTGTTGTGCGTTGGTAGTGGTCTTGATAGGCCAAGCATTAAGATTTGAGATAAGTGTTTCATGGTTTGATGTATGAGTAAGATATGTCGATTTGGAAGTAAATTATAGTGACGTGACGAAGATAAGATTAGAGATAGTTATGGATAGAGGGATTAATAGAAACTTGAGGAATTAATGAATTGGAGCGTTTGATTACGAGGAGTACAATAGTTGACACCTTAGTTGAAGTTTGAGAGAAATAAGAATCCAGCTAGTGAATGGATGTGTCAGGATGGGTAGCGAGAACGTAACTGTGAAGTTGGTTATTGGTATTAGAAAATATTATGACTTTAGATAGTTACGACGATATGATTAGGATTTTTGGTCGAACGGAGAATAGTGTGCTTGATTGGAAACAAATTGATGTGGAACGAGAGTAATTGGTTTGTGTGCGGCGAATAAAAAAATGTTGTTTGGATTTAACAAGTTATTGATCATGGTGGTTTGGGAACAAACTTTAGGCGGTTGTTGAACCTGGAAGTTGCAAATTACTAGAGAGTTGAGGAGGACCTGATTGGAGTTTTGTAGAGTTTTAACATCGACAAGATAGTCGCAATGGAAGGGTTAACGTTGTACGTTAGCAAGGAAGTGAGAAAGTAATATGATTTGCAAAAGTTAAAAGGAATGTTAAGAAGGACTGCAGTGATGTACCTCGTAAGGAGTTAAGGTTGAGTTAGGAAACACATTAAGAGTGTATGCCAATGAAAGTGGAGCTTGACATATTTGGATAAAAGTACAAAAGATTAGAAATGAGAAAGAGAGTTTAAATTGGAAGAAATGTTACGGTCGATATCCGAACGATTAAATTACTAAGTGGAAAACATGTTGGAGAATTTCCCATGAGACTTTGGAAGTCGAGACGAGGTTAAATGCGAAGTGTCATTTATGGAAGAATATAATGAGGAAGTTAGTCGTTGAGAGAAGGTGTTAAGAACACGTAATGGAGAAGCACATGGAGATGTGGCTTATGTTAATTGAGGTGAGAAGTGCCTCTAGATATTTGTTTTAAAGTAGGAATTTCCGATGAGGATAAGTTGTTGGAACAATTAAAATAGAATAGGACGACAAACTCTTTTGAGGAAAAGAGAATTTAATGGTAAGAGGAAAGAAACTCAAGAGAGTTTAGAAATAGAATGAGAATACGATTTAAAATGGTTTGTGCCAATGATGGCAGCTAACGAGGATAAACTTTTTATGCTAGGGCTGACGAGGATAAACTAAGTACTAATTTGGAAAATATGTGGACGCATAAGAAATTGATTCTTGGAAATTTGAGAATTGGATAAGGGGAGTCCAGGAGAAGTAGATGGTATACGTCGGCGAGTGCCGAGAGAAAATGGAGAGTTTGGATCACCAACCAGATGTTGGGATGATATTATTAAGACTGCGATTGGATTAAGATTCGGAGAAAAACATACAGTTCGGTGTTGTTATGAGATTACATATTATGAGAATATGTAAGTTGTTTGCATGAGCTTATGGTTAGAATGAGATTTGAAAGTGAAAGTGTACAGTTCAACACAGTTATGGGATTGAAGGAAAAGTTAAGGACTTATAGATATTGGAGAAGTTGTGAAGTTCTATAGAGATGACAACTTCCTTCAGAGTATAATGGTATGAGTGGTACTTGCCATGGTGGCCTTGTACTTACTGATTGAATAATACTAAATGGATGTTTCGTGAGTGGAAGCATGAGAGTCCATGTGATGTGTTTTGGGCGATTGGATCTCACTGACAAGATTGAGATAATAAGAATGGAGGAAATTGTTGGACCATTGTGCCTCGGATGACCTGAAGCACAGTTGGAAGGGAGCATTATTAAAGTTAGGTAAAAATGGTCTAAGACACCATCATGATTGTTGGCTATCTGTTAACAAATTGAGGAACTGATCACCCTTAATCTCTTGTTAATAATAGACGGAATCATGTTGACTGGAATTGACTAGTTTTGCTAGCTTTGGTGGTGCGCAGAAAGTTTCGGTGTTTCTTTTGGAGGGTAGCCAGTCACTGCTTCGCGTGAACCTAGTGGTTTAGGCTATGTCGCGGAGGCAAAATAAGTTATTTTGGAAATTTTGTGTGTGGACCCTAGGAAATTTTTGAGTGGTGAACTCGTTGAGAGTTGCGGTTGGTGCACGGGTGTGCCAGTGTGTTGGTGAGAGTATCTGTGTGACTTCACCCGGTGTTAGCATCTGTGTGGCTGCACCTAATCCTGAGGGATTTTGTTGTGTTGGTGATGGTAATAACTAGTTGAGTTGTTACTCTTACCTTTAGTTTCGAGGACGAAACTTCTTTTTGGAGGGTAGTAATGTAAGACCCAAGATTTCCGCTGTACAGGTTTTTCTAAGGAACTTTAGTGTCGGCTAAGTTTTAGGGTTTTTGGCGAAGCGGTTTCGTGAGTATTGTCGCGTTAATAGAATATTTGCTGAAAAGGAGCCTGTTTGGTGCTCGTGTGCTGGAAAGGCACAGACTTTTGGGTCGTAGTCTTCTTTTGAGTAGAAGAAGGTTTATGTGTAGTCAGAATCGCGAGTTTTGGTTTATTCTGGTTTTTGGAAAAACGAGTAGGAATTTTACCCGCTGTTGAAAATTTTTACGATGTCTGAATTCCGTAGAAATTTAGATGGAGGTTTTATATATCGGCGCGAGTTGGAATCTAGTTTCAGAATATTTTTGGGAGCTAAGGAAATAAATTTCAGTCGGAGAATAAAGTTTTGCGATAGTTTTTAGAAATGGTTTACGATGGACTTTTTCCTCGTAGATTTTCTATTTTCCGCAAGTTAGACCGTTAGCGAAGTACGACTCGCCGAGAGCGAACGCGAGAGCTGAGTAGCGTAAAACAAGATATCTAGATATTTATTCCAAAAAGTCATCATGACTTAATTAGATCCAATGGCTAGGGTTTGATTAGAAAACTTTGCACTATTTGATCCAAAGGCCCTCATTGATCATGACTAATTATGTGAGGGGATTAGTAATCAATTGATGAAAGAGCAAAATCACAAAATACTCCCTCCTCTCTTCTCTCACTCGGCCGACTCTTCCACCCCTTCACTCCCCATTCAAATTTTCATTCTTTCATCACCAAGCTTTAGATTTTCTTGTGATTGGATCATAGAATTTGCCAAGGATCATCTCTTCTCTTAAGGTAACTAGCTTATTTCTTCTTGTTGTTGATTAAATTCCTTATAGATTAAGTATATGATCATGGTGTTCTTGAGCACAAAAAAATTCTAGAATTTAGTTTTAATTAGTTTTTGGTTTCATAGAAGGGTTCATGAGTAGTAGACTAACTTGTTTAAGTTAAGTATGTGTTGATTTCCATGGTGATTGAGTTCTCACAAAATTTTGAGTTAGGATTTTGTTGTGAAATTTTAAAATGATCATAAGCATGAAGTTTTTAGTTGGAGAGAAAACTTGAAACTTGCGACGCAAGAAAACTCTGATTTTTGTTGATTTATTTTGAAGAGTTATGGCTTGTTTTAAAACGATTTTATTGTGTGAAATTGATCTCTTTTGGGTTGATAACTCTAGTGTTTCTTTGTATGCTTCGAAACAAAAATGAATTTCGTGTGACTAAAATAATGTCTTTAAGTTCGTGAATTTTTATCGCCATGGGAAGAACTTGGAATCGCTAGGTGAGAGAGTTAGAAAGTACCTTAAACCCCCTTAGACTTTTGAGAGCAAGTTTCGTTTCGATAAGATGTACGATGAGTATTTTACTGATTTTACGCTACATTTATTTTAGGTAGCGTGAATTGTAGAATTTCGCGAAAAAAAGTAACGGAAGCTTGCTGAGGTAAGGGCTCCTTTCTTTTGTTTTATTTTCCGTTGGTAGCATTGTTTGTATGCTTGTTGTGGTGTGCTTTGAGTGTTATGCATGTATATATTATGTATTCTCGTTGATGAGAAATTGTTTAAAATACATGCGTTGTTACATATGATTTCGAGAATATATGTATGGACATGTGATATGATTTCATAATGTTTGGACGGTATGTATCTGTTGCATTAGCATATAAGGGGAAGCGTATGCTCATGCATTCATTGTACGTGGTTATCGGGAATGGACCACGGGGTGCGATTATCGGGAATGGATCCACCTTAATCCTGCGGGATTTATTGAGTCCAATACGTGGTTATCGGGAATGGACCACGGGGTGTGATTATCGGGAATGGATCCACTCTAATCCGCTGGGATTTTATTGACGCCCTGCGGGGTATAGTAGGGGTTGAACCTACGACTCTCTGCGGAGAGGTTAAATTCCGGAATTCATGCATGTGGCAGCCAGTGATTGGTGTCACGATCATGTAGAGTCTGCATTTGTAGGCTATATGTGCATTTAAATATATCATGTACGTTGATGTGAAAATATTATATGTTTACTTGTTTTTCCATATTTGGTAAGTGTATTATTTGTGGTACTTGTGGTGACCCTTGTACCATTTCATTTGCGGGCTCCACCCACCCCAGATGATGCTGTAGGTCCCGAGGGCGGCGGCTGCTCAGGGTCCCAGTGAACTCGTGCCGGAGCTATAGTTTAGAATTAGACTCTGTGCCGGTGTGGTCGTACATCGTGTCTTTGGGTTAGGCATAGGTTTCTATCTTGGTTTGTTTTGGGTTGTAGTGCTTGGAGTAATTTGAATACTTAGACTTGGACTGTAATTATTCAGGAACACACTTTGCTTGTCGAAGCACCTTATGGTAATGAGTTCTTTTGTATGTTTAATGCCGGCTCTCACAGTTTGTATGCGCACTCTGTTTTGTTTTTAAAAAAAAAAAATAATGCCCCTTTTTAGTCTTTGAAAATCGGGGTGTAACAATGAATAAAACCTTTGATCCAAATTTTCACTCAATTTGAATCCCAAAGCGTTTTCTGAACTTTCTCACTGGTTTCCTCTGATTACAATGACACACCACATTGCTATTTAAAGAGAGAATAGAATTGAGCAAATTTGGGCAAAATTTCACAGACATGTATCGATACAACTGATGATTTGTATCGATACAAACCCTTTGACCAGCGTTAAAAATGAAAGATTTGACCTATGTATCGATACAAACACGGGTGTGTATCGATACATATATCAGTTTCTTGAAATCTTGACTGATATGTATCAAATCATGCAAGCATGATTCGATACATCATGCACTCTCTGGTTTTCTGGGAGATACAGGTGTGTATCGATACATGCAAGCATGATTCGATACACAAGTGACTCTCTGCCTCTGAGAGACCACTTTTGTATCGATACAAGTGGTATATGTATCGATACAAAATGCACAAAATCAGTCTGAAGTAATTTCAGGACATTTGTATCGATACACATGTTTATGTATCGATACATAATACCTAAAAACAATTTTTCAAAGTTTTAAAAATAGTTTTTCGCTGTCAAGTCATTTGTAATGTTGCCAAAATATGTTCTACTCTATTTTCATGTGTTTTGACAATTATTAAAACATGAGGATGAACTGGTGCACTTACATTCTCCCCCTTTTTGATAATTGTCAAAACTATGCATAAGTTAACTAAGCCTATACCTAATATGCAATAAAATAGCAATATGTATACAGACGCAATAAACACCAAGGCTAACAATAAGCAACGCTCCCCCTGAGTTGATGCCATAATGCGTTTGACATTGTTGATAATATTCAAGACTTCTTTAGCTATTTATCCTTAGCTTGTGCATTGTGCATCCAAATCTCTCCCCCTTTGACAATATCAAAAAGAAGAAGAGAGCTCATTAGAAGTATCAAGTTCAAACATTTTTAACCATAGTCATATCGTGCACTTACATTTGTCGAAATGCACTATATGATAAAGTATCCTAATCAAATAAATACATACAAAGATATGCCAAAATATATCAATGACGAATACTAAATATCATGACAAAAATGGAATGTAGAATAACAAACCAAATATCGTAACATATCGACATTTTAATTCAAGTAACATATCCAAATATGGGACGAAATAAACAAAGCAATGCAACAAATGCATAATTTCATGTTGCCATATCATATAACGATGTTCATGAAGAAATGAAATACACGGATAGTATTGATGCAACATGTTAGGCTAAAGACACATCAATTAATCAATATTTCACACATTGCCATTTGATACATATGGACTTTAAGAATTATTACTCATCTTAAAGCAAGAATTTTTAGAAATGAGCAAACATGTGAATGTATTGAAAAGCACAAATATGTAATGTTGATAATTGAAAAGAATTCACAAAGGCATGTGTGTGTAAGTTTTAAGAAGAGAAGATAGAGATGATACTTGTTAACCTTGTACCGTAGGGTGTTGATGCACTTCCCATTGTATAAAACTCCAAGTTGCCAAGAAGTATGATATGTATACAAAGTGCATGCTTAAAGTACATTATTCTAGGTTAG
This sequence comes from Trifolium repens, assembly GCA_030408175.1. Lineage (NCBI taxonomy): Eukaryota > Viridiplantae > Streptophyta > Magnoliopsida > Fabales > Fabaceae > Trifolium > Trifolium repens. The sequence goes on along the minus strand of CP125838.1, from coordinate 32,774,455 downwards.
AGATATCTAGGATCCCTAATTCTCCGCAAATATAGATAAAGGGTTCCGTTGCAAGTGGCTTTGTAAAGATGTCTGCAAGTTGGTTTTTCGAGTCCACATGCTCAAAAATAACATCCCCTTTTTCTACATGATCGCGAAGAAAGTGATGCCTAATCTCTATATGCTTAGTCCTTGAATGCAACACGGGGTTCTTCGTGAGGTTTATAGCACTAGTGTTGTCACACAAGATTGGAACACGTTGTAGTTTTAAATCGTAGTCGAGAAGTTGTTGTTTTAACCAAAGTATTTGGGAACAACAACTTCCGGCCGCAATGTATTCCGCCTCGGCGGTTGACAAAGCAACCGATACTTGTTTCTTGCTATGCCAACTTACCAAGCTATTACAAAATAGGTGACATGTTCCATTAGTACTTTTCCTATCCAACTTGCAACCGGCAAAGTCGAAATCGGAATAACCTACCAAAGAACAATTATTCCCCTTAGAGTACCATAAGCCAAAATTTGATGTTCCTTTCAAGTATTTTAAAATCATTTTTATGGCTTTTAGGTGTGATTCTTTGGGGCATGATTGATATCGTGCACACATGCAAACACTAAACATAATATCCGGCCTAGATGCCGTTAAGTAGAGTAAGGATCCGATTATACCTCTATATTTTGTAATTTCCACATCTTTACCTTCTTCATCTTTGCATAACGCACATGTTGATGCCATGGTAGTTTCCATAATTTTTGAATCCGTCATCCCAAACTTCTTGAGCAACTCAAGGCAATATTTAGTTTGATATATGAAGGTTCCTTCTTCTAGTTGCTTGATTTGTAGTCCCAAGAAGTAGGTTAGCTCACTCATCATACTCATCTCAAATTCACCTTGCATAAGACTAGAAAAGCTCTTGACAAGAGATGGGTTAGTGGATCCAAAAATAATATCATCAACATAAATTTGAACCAATAAGACGTCCTTTCCCTTACGTTTAATGAAGAGTGTAGTGTCAACCTTTCCCCTTGAATATCCATTTTTAATTAAGAACTTGCTAAGTCTATCATACCAAGCTCTAGGAGCTTGCTTTAGTCCATATAGAGCTCTTTTTAATTTGAAAACATAGTCCGAATGTTCGTAATTTTCAAAACCGGGAGGTTGTTTGACATACACCTCTTCATTTATGTAACCGTTTAGGAAAGCACTCTTAACGTCCATTTGGTATAACTTGAAGTTCATATTGCATGCATAAGCTAATAAGAGTCTAATGGCCTCAAGGCGAGCTACCGGAGCATAGGTCTCCTCATAATCGATGCCCTCCTCTTGGTTGTAGCCTTGAGCTACCAACCGTGCCTTGTTCCTAACAATAACACTGTTTTCATCAAGTTTATTTCTAAAAACCCAACGTGTCCCAATCACTTGATGATTTGGAGGAGGTGGTACTAAATCCCACACCTCATTTCTTTTAAATTGATTTAGTTCTTCTTGCATTGCAAGAATCCAATGTTCATCAAGTAATGCGGTTTTTGAGTTTTTAGGTTCAACTTGTGAAACAAAAGCATAGTGAGAGCAAAAGTTACTTATTTGAAATCGAGTAGCCACTCCCTTTGAGATATCACCTAAGACTTTGTCAATGGGATGGTCTTTTAGAGTACGCCATTCCTTTGCAAGACCGGCTCCTCTTTGCTTGTGATGATTCTTTGATGAAGAAGATCCTCCATCATCTTTGTCTTCATTGGATGGTGACGGCTTATCGTCCTTTTCTTTTGGAACTTCCGTTGAGGGTTGATCACTCCCAACAACTTCTTGATCCTTTAAAATGTCAGTTGTGTCGACACCTGCACCAATAGCATCACCTTTCCCGTTTTCTTCCGGAAAAGTCTCATCAAAGTTTACATGAACCGATTCTTCAACAATTTGTAACCTTTTATTGTATACTCTATATGCCTTGCTAGATAATGAATAACCTAAGAAAATGCCTTCATCCGCTTTTGGGTCAAATTTGCCAAGATTCTCCTTTCCATTATTTAAAATAAAGCATTTACATCCAAACGAGCGCAAATGACTAAGGTTAGGTTTTCTTCCCTTGAGTATTTCATAGGTAGTTTTGTCCAAAATAGGTCGAATGATCGCCCTATTTAGAACATAACTCGTGGTGCTTATCGCATCGGCCCAAAAATACTTAGGAAGAACACTTAATATAGTCCTAGCTAACTCTTCTAGAATTCGATTTTTCCTCTCCACTACCCCATTTTGTTGTGGTGTTCGTGGAGCCGAAAAATTGTGTTCAATGCCATGTTTGGAGCAAAACTTATCAAAGTTATTGTTTTCAAATTCGCCTCCATGATCACTCCTAATGGAAATGATCTTAAGGTCTAGCTTATTTTGAATCATCTTAGCAAATTGTTTCAAAGCGGACAAGGTATCGCTTTTACTATATAAGAATAATGTCCAACAAAATCTTGAGTAATCGTCTACAATCACAAGTCCATAGTAATTACCACCAAGGCTTTTGGTCCTTGATGGTCCAAAAAGATCCATATGGATTAACTCTAAAGGCTTAGTAGTTGAAATGAACTTTTTAGTTTTGAAAGAAGCCTTAGTTTGTTTACCCATTTGGCATGCGTCACACAAGTGATCTTTTGAAAAACGAATTTTAGGTAGACCGATTACAAGATCTTTAGAAGCTATCTTATTTAGTAAATCGAAATTAAGATGTGCCATTCTTCTATGCCACAACCAAGATTCATCATTCTTGGTTATGAGACACTTAGCACCACTTAGGCAATTATCATCTAGGTCCAACATGTATACATTTTCATGCCTAATAGCCTTAAGAATCACATTCTTGTCTTTGTTACTTTCGATTGTGCAAAAGGTTGGTTTGAAATTGATTATGAACCCTTTATTACAAAGCTTAGCAACACTCAACAAGTTGTGCTTAAGGTTATCCACAAGTACAACATTAGATATGGTTATAGTAGAAGGATTACCGATAGTACCTACATCAAGAATAGTGCCTTTATTGTTGTCTCCATAGGTGACATAGCCTTTCTTCTTTGCTTTGAACTCAATAAAAAGCGAGGCATCACCCGTCATGTGCCTTGAACATCCACTATCTAGAAACCATCTCCTTTCTAGACTATCAAGGCACTTTTCCTACAACATTTAAACACAAGAGAGAGGTACCCAATTTTCATTGGGTCCTAATTGGTGAGGCAAATAAGTTTTGTTGAGTTTTGGCATCCATTGCAATACGCCCTTAGGTACCAACAATTTCCTAGCTTTACATTTTCCAATGGTATGGCCTTCACAACAACAATAGTGACAAGTGATATGTGAGTCACTCTTCTTTTGATCCATTTTGAAGTGTCTAGAACTTTTGTTTTTGACTTTCAAAGTATTTTAAAAATGTTTTGGATCAACTTGATGAGAGACTCTAGGTTGTGATGAATCTTCCACTTTGTCCTTGAGAGTCTTAATATTTTTTGACAAAGTGATGCAATTATCACAACCAACTATCTTACTATTATCATGACTTGAACTTGACCTTTCTAATAATGATACCTTGAAAGCTTTCAACTCTTCTTCCGTTTTGGAAACTTTCTTTTCAAGAGTTTTGTTAACTTTTATAATTTCTTTTAATCGTTTGAAAGCTTTCCTAGTTTCACTACATAGGTCCTCAAATGCACTTTGCAAATCATGATATTCTAACGAAGTATATGAGCTAGAGGGATTTTGGTTTACCTTTTTGGGAGCTTTATCCTTCTTTTTGTGATGATGAGTTGTGAAGCATACATTAGCCACTTCGCTTTCATCACTTGAACTAGAGCTTGATGATGAATGAGATGAAGAGCTACTACTCTCCCATGCAACATAAGCTTTCTTTCCTTTGCTCCTCCTTTTGTTTGAAGATGACTCCTTCTCTTTTCTCTTGAGATTAGGACAATCCGGCTTGTAGTGACCAACTTGGCCGCACTCATAGCATATCCCTTTCTTGGAGTACCTAGCATCTTCATTCTTCCGGCGGTAACCACTATCTTTCCGAAACTTCTTAAGATTGTCATCGGAATTTCTTATCCCATTCTTTCTCATATATCTATTATAGCGTCGAACGAAGAGCCCCATTTCCTCATCATCGGAATCGTCTTCGCTTGAACTACTTTCCACTTGCTCAACCTTTTTGGACTTGGATTTTGAGGCTTTTAGAGCAATGGACCTCTTATCCTTTTCTTTTTCCTTTTCGTTGTGTTTTTCCTTTTTCTGACCTTTTCATGCTTTTCCAACAAATTAAGCACTTGTTCATGTTCCGTTAGCTTACCAAATAAGGTTGTGAGACTCAAAGTTGTAAGATCATTCGCTTCTTTGATTGCGGTGACCTTTGGTTGCCATGACCTATTAAGACATCTCAAAATCTTATTAGTAGCATCTTGATTTGTGATTGGTTTACCTAGACCATGTAACTTGTTGGTGATTTTTACAAATCGTTGTTGCATATCCGCAATGGTTTCACCATCTTGCATATGAAACAATTCGAACTCTTGAGTTAAGGTGTTTATTTTCGAAATTTTGACCTCATTAGTTCCCTCAAAATGAGTAACTAATGTATCCCACATTTCCTTAGCCGTAGAACAATGCGACACATGATAAAATTGTTTAATCCCAAGGGATGAAATAAGTATGTTTTGTGCCTTTGCATAGTAATTGACCTTTTTCTTTTCATCATCCGTCCATTGTGCCATAGGCTTATTGGTGACAATGCCATTGAGGTCGGTGATTGTTGGAACAAACGGACCGTTCTCAATAGCATTCCACACTTCACCATAAAAAGAATTGATGTGAATCCGCATACTACTTTTCCAATAATCAAAATGATCTCCATTGAATATAGGAGCCCTATTATACGCCCCTTTCGGTGCAAAAGCCATGTTTTCTAATAATTGGCACAATCCTCCGAATTTTGTAAACAAAATTGAACCGAGATCGTGATACCACTTGTTAGACTACTTGGCTATCACTTAGAAGGGGGGGTTGAATAAGTGATCCTTGAAACAATGTAGTTTTTAAAAAAATTGTTTTGTTTCAATCGTGCGCGCGGAAGCACCACCGAATCGGTAGTCTATGCACCGATTGATCAAAGGAAATGTAGTATAGCCTTTGAACGATTATGAAAAGATTTGGAAACGATCGAGTTCAAAATTAATTGAATATAAACGTTTGAATTAAAATCAACACCAAGCAAGTTACAAATATCAAATTTAACCCAATCACAATCAAGCAATAACAATTGAATTTTTGGTGTACCGATACGAACACGAAAAATTCAAATGATTCAAAATTAACGAAATTATGAAAAGTAAAAGATTGAGAGAGAGAAACACAAACGGTTTGATTAGGGAGTTCCCCGGCTTTCGTATCGTCATCGCGGTCGGCCGGGTACGTCTCCCCCCAAATAACCAAACGGGTTATTTGAGAGTATATAGATCAAAAATGATGAACACAAGTGCACAATTTACAATTGAAACTTATAACCCTATAACGAATCAAAAAGTAAACTATGCAAATAAACCTCAACACACAACGAAGCTTCGCCCTCTGATTCCAACGATTCAACCCGTGCCAATCCGCACTTGATCGTCCAGCTGAGTCCTTCGCTTCTTGTTGTTGAACCTCCAAGATTCGCACGATCTTGAACCCTTTGAGAGAAACCAACACCTTCGTCACAATTCAACCCGATCACGATTCTGATTCACCGCGAACCGTACCGAACGTTATCAAACAAATATGCAATCTCTATTGAATTGATCCCATACTCAAACTTCAATTTGATTGCAAACTTGATGAAGATGATGAACTTGTGATGAATAAAACCTTTGATCCAAATTTTCACTCAATTTGAATCCCAAAGCGTTTTCTGAACTTTCTCACTGGTTTCCTCTGATTACAATGACACACCACATTGCTATTTAAAGAGAGAATAGAATTGAGCAAATTTGGGCAAAATTTCACAGACATGTATCGATACAACTGATGATTTGTATCGATACAAACCCTTTGACCAGCGTTAAAAATGAAAGATTTGACCTATGTATCGATACAAACACGGGTGTGTATCGATAGATATATCAGTTTCTTGAAATCTTGACTGATATGTATCAAATCATGCACTCTCTGGTTTTCTGGGAGATATAGGTGTGTATCGATACATGCAAGCATGATTCGATACACAAGTGACTCTCTGCCTCTGAGAGACCACTTTTGTATCGATACAAGTGGTATATGTATCGATACAAAATGCACAAAATCAGTCTGAAGTAATTTCAGGACATTTGTATCGATACACATGTTTATGTATCGATACATAATACCTAAAAACAATTTTTCAAAGTTTTAAAAATAGTTTTTCGCTGTCAAGTCATTTGTAATGTTGCCAAAATATGTTCTACTCTATTTTCATGTGTTTTGACAATTATTAAAACATGAGGATGAACTGGTGCACTTACAATATAAAAAAAGTATAATATTTGAGTAACTTTAATTGCGTGTTACCTAAATAATTTATATTGAGAATGTATTTAAGAGCTCCGTGTAAATCTCGTAATTAATATATATATATATATATATATATATATGTATATATAAATAGAGATAGAGATAAAGACATAGATATAACTGACAAATATTAATAACAAAAATATTTTTCTAGAGCCTTTTTATTCATTTACTTTGATTTCGAATTTGTCATAATTATAGGGATTGATATTTCCTTTTTTATTAAACAAAACGTGTGGCCTTGTGTCTATATTTATTTCAAATTTCCTATTTCCTATTTCAAATCTATTGCCAATAATAAACGGAAAATCCAATCCTATGTAAGTCAATTAGTAGTCAACAATACTGTTTCTTCGTATTATTGCAAGAAAAAAAAAATACTGTTTCTTCGTACGCCGCAATTTACAATGAGAGACACCGCCAAGTGCCCCCGACAACCACCGCCGTTTCTGCCGGATGACCTCATCTTTCAGATCCTCTTATGGCTTCCTGTCAGATCCCTCCTTCTATTCAAATGTGTTTGCAAATCATGGAAAACCCAAATCTCTGATCCTAAATTCGCAAAGAGCCACCTTCGTAGCATATCACTGAATCCAACCATAACCCATAAACGATTATTCTCTTCTCTTCGTTACGACAAACATTGCAAAATCATATCTTTCCCTATGAAGCCATTATTCGAAAACCCATCAGAACCTACTAAACCTGTTCAGTTCACCATAGAACACAATTTCCGTATTCTTGGTTCATGCCATGGGTTGCTCTGTCTGTTTGATAATGTTGGAGGTTATGTTAAATTATGGAACCCTTCTATCGGTTTCGAATCCAAAAAATCTCCAACCATTGATTGTTATGATAAAGATATGTTCACACCATATCATGGCTATGGCTTTGGCTATGATCATGTCAATGATAAGTACAAGGTGCTAGTAAGGGTGCGTCGCGTCTTTTCTCGTTTTATTGAATTTCTAACAAAAGTTTATACTTTTGGTGAAAATTCTTGGACAACTATTCATAGTTCCCGTTGGTTTATCAATAATTGGAATGGACAATTTGTGAGTGGCACTCTAAATTGGATCATATTTAAAAGAGGTGTTAGTTCTAATAGAAGAATTATGATTCTTGCCTTTGATCTTGTGAAGGAGACTTATAACGAAATGATGTTGCCTGAACATCATGCTCCCAAGGTCATCTTTCCTAGTCCAGTGATTGGTGTTTGGAATAATCGTCTTTGTGTGTGTTTGGACTACAACAAAACTCATTGGGATATTTGGTTGATGAAAACTTATGGAGTTGCCGAGTCCTGGATTAGATTGGTGATGATCCCTCAAACGCAGTTCCTGATTCATGAAATGATGTGTTCTTCGATCGAACTTTTGTTCATTTTAGAAGATGATATTGTTCTGATGGTAACGCCTTTCAAATTAGTCTCGTATAACTTAAATAATGGCAGGCTAAATTATCCATCGCTTTCGAGTGGACTTGGGTGGGTTCAACATATTTACCAAGCAAGTCTTGTATCACCGCGATGCTAATGACACATTTGTGGAGTCTTTCAAGTTTTGCTTATATTACTTTTTAGTTACTTCTTTCTGTGAATTCTGGTTTGACATTTGGCTTGTAATTTCAAATAGCTAGTACTAACTGCTTTGCAGGTTTAACATTTTGTTTGCTCTTTTCTATTGCTATCAAACATAATATAGTTTGTCATTTGGTTTGAATTTTATTGACAATTGTTTTTTATGTTGTAACTTTGGTCTATGCATCCATCGTCTTGGAAATGACTTTTAGAAATAAGCATATGTATAATGTGTGTTTTTAAGGATATTGTCTTTGATTTATCATCTGTTCTGTTATTGTAAGGTTCCTTGTGCAGCTCCTAATATCATGACAGTATCCTTAGAAACAAATAGCATATGCTTTCTTGAAAGGAAAAAAATAGCATATGCAACAAATACAAAAATATAGATTAAACTCATTGTTGATTGTTCAAATTCAACTTTTTATTTTATTTTTTAAAATATGATTACTTGTGAGAAGTAAGCTAGAAAAATACTTATTTTACTAATAATACTTTTGTAGATTTCACTATTCTTTATATGCACGGAAGATAAACCACCATAACATTGACTCCGTTTGGATTAACTTATTTTCGAGCTTATCTGGATAATTTGTGCAAATAAATAAATTTTCATATATTATTATAAGTTTTTTAAGGTAATTTATAAGAAAACTTTTAAAGATACAATTTTTGTTAGTAAAAACTTACTTCCTCTGGTCTCGTATATAAAGCAAATTTACAAAAAAACTCTTCTTTTAAAAAAAGTGTCTAAATGCATTTAAGTCGTACACTTTTCTAATTTTACCCCTATTTTTTAACGTCGAAACCGTTATAAACATTGGAATGTGAAAAAAGTAGGGATATATTTGAAAAAACGACATTTATTGTAATGATTAGAGGTTACTTTTGCTTATATTTGAAACTTTCATTTTTTTTTTGTCTTGTTGCTTATATATAAACTATTTTCATAAGTTTAAAAATAAGTCAAATTCAAACTGAGCTTATGTATATAACAATGGTGAGATCTTTGTTAAATATTGGTTTCCTGGCGGCTTATGGTCAATTTGTAAGGAAAGAAACCAGATTAGTCTCATCTACAAATATTCTAGAACAAGCTAAGATGTTCACTTGGAATTGCCACATACAAAATCAACAGTCCCGGAAGTGTGTAACTCAATTTGTAGTTACTAGAGAGATTATTGAAGAACTTAATTTGAATCTCCAATTGTCCATTTCTTCACACTTTGTATGAGTCTAATCATTAAGCTATTTAACTAAAAATAAATAAAAATCAACAGGGTTAGATTATTCCATGGTAGAATGGATAGTAAATTCGCTTTTCAACTATGAATTTTCTTTCTATATTATTTATTTCAAAGTTCAATGAATTTGACCCACCAATCCAAAATTTTACCTTAACTACACTCCAAAATATGATATCACGATCCTTATCTCCATTCCTTAATTTATTTATTTATTTATTTTTGACCAAATCTCCATTCCACATGTTATTTTATATATCAAAATATGCATTCACATCACACACAAACAATTTTTGTGATCTATTATTCCATTCAATCTTGAGAAGACAAATTATTTGCAGTGACTCCATCCCAAATCATCATCATCATGACTAAATTTGAGGTAGTATTCGTTTCTACACCAACCATTGGAAACATGGTTCCCACTGTTGAATTTGCCAACTTCTTAACCAAACACCACCCTCAACTCTCTGCAACCATTCTCATTATCTCTGCAAAACAACCACTTGTTAACACTTACCTTCAATCACGTCCTTCCTCAGCCACTAATCTTCGTTTCATCCATCTCCCAACAGTAGACCCGCCCACACCCGATCAATACCAATCCTTCATCGCTTACATCTCCCTCCTAATACAAAAACACAAAAACAATATCAAAGATGCACTCCTCAACCTCATTTCAAATGAGTCAAGTTCCGAATCGGTTAAACTCGTTGCTTTGTTCGTCGACATGTTCTCTACAACCATCATTGATGTTGCCAATGAGATCAACGTTCCTTGTTACCTATTCTTTGCGTCCCCGGCAAGTTTTCTGGGATTCACGCTTCATTTTCCCCGAGTCGAATCGGTTGAAATGGAAAGTGAGTTTAAAATCCCAAGTTTCAAAAACCCGCTTCCGAAACTCATTTTGCCTAACATGGTCTTGAATTGGAAATCTGAAGAAGACGCTTATTTGTGGGTTTCATATCACGGAGGAAGGTACAAAGAAACAAAGGGTATTGTTATAAATACATTACAAGAGCTTGAACCTTACGCTCTTCAATCACTTTACGACGATTTCCAACTTCCACCTATTTACTCAATTGGGCCGATTCTTGACCTCGTTGGACCGGTCCAATGGGATCCAAACCCAGTCCAATATAATTATATCATGGATTGGCTAGATTTGCAGCCTCTTGGGTCTGTGGTTTTTCTCTGCTTTGGTAGTTTGGGAAGTCTCGAAGTAAAACAGGTAAAGCAAATTGCTATTGGACTTGAACGGGCTGGGGTTAGATTCTTATGGGCTTTACGGGAACCACCCAAGGCCCAGTTAGAGGGTCCAAGAGAGTACATGAGTCATGAGAATGTTCTACCAAATGGGTTTTTGAAACGAACGGTGGAGATGGGTATAGTGTGTGGGTGGGTACCACAAGCGAAGGTATTAGCCCACAAGGCAGTGGGTGGATTCGTGTCGCACTGCGGTTGGAACTCGATATTGGAGAGTTTGTGGTATGGTGTACCCATTGCCACATGGCCGGTTTATGCAGAGCAACAAATGAATGCGTTTCAGTTGGTTAGGGAATTAGAATTAGCGGTGGAGATTAGGTTGGATTATAGGGTAGGTGGGAATTTAGTGCAAGCGGAAGAAGTTGAGAATGGTGTTAGAACCTTGATGAACCATAGTGACGAGATTAGGATGAAGGTTAAAAAGTTGAGTGAAAAGTGTAGAGTTGCTCTGATAGAGAATGGATCATCTTATACTAATCTTGTGTCTCTGATTCAAGAATTAACAAAATGATCAACCCATGTTACTGTTGTTCGATAATAATTTTTAAACAAAATAAAATAATTTGTTTTCTTATATTGTTTTTAAATAAGTATAGTTTGCAGTTTGCATAATATAGTACAATATTGATATGCTTTGTAAGGAAGGATGTATTATATTGCATATGATAATTTCTTGACAATCATCAAAACTACTTTTAACCAATGGAAAAACTGAGCAAGCCATTACACTCAACTTAGTGAATGAAAACATTACTTCTATTTGTAAATTTTTATGGTAGGTTTTACACAAGTTAGTTTTGCAAACTGGTTGCATTTTTTATTGCTATCAGACATTTGTTTTGTATTGATTTCTTACTATCTTTCCATTTTGCTATTGGCAATTGCATATGATGTGTTAAGGTAACATTTAGTATTACAAGGACCTATTTTATAAACTTTCATAATTAAGGCCTCAATCTTACCTATTTGTTTGATCTGTGCCATAGTTTTCCAGCATTTTGTCCAATCCCATCCTTGATTGAAATTTGTCATTTTGAGCAAGGTTCTGAATACATGACCGAGACACATTGGTATTAGAAATATACCATTGTAGAAACAAATAACATATGCTTCAATAATTTGACCAAAACAAAAAGCTGGAAACTTCAAAGATTTTGAATTTAATTATAAACTTCAAGTTGTGTCAGAACATGCAATCCATCATAGATGGCTTGAGGGATTTATAGTGTCACTACTATGGAATAACTCTTTTTTTTTTTTTTTTTCCAGAATTTAGAGTTCTAGACAATTCAAATGAATTTTTAAATGTTTTTGTTTGAATAGGAAAATAAAACATTTTAAATCATGCATTGTTGATGGTCGAGCCATTTGTTATGTTTGGGCATCGATTATTCGTTGTATCATTCAGTTATTTAGTTGTATGGATTGTATTGTAAATTTTTGTAGTCCGTCCTGGTACACTTTGTGCTGAGAGGGCTACTTGTTTCTCTGGTTTCTCTGGTTTCATATATATATATAGGGGTGAGCATCGGTCGGGTTCGGTCGGGCCGAAAATCGTAAAACCGATAAAAACCGCGGCATCTTAATTTGGACCCAATTCCGACGGTCTACAGCTTCGGTTTGTTCGGGTTTGGGTCATACGGGTGACGGGTATAGCGGGTCGGTTTTAACGAGTTACATTTAAAATTTCATTGATAAAAAAAATATTATTCTTCAAACAGTTCAATATTTCGTACACACTGCAACAAATGATACAATAAAAATGATGAGATGCAATTATTTTGTTTCAAATTTGTTAATCCAACGACAATAATAGATAGTAGATGAGAAGTAAAAATTAATATAAATCTAGAATATATTATCTTTCACATCTCCTTTATCAACCTATTACAAGCTTAAACTTGTAAAATATAACATTTTTCTTCTCTGTTAAAGATAGAAAAAATTAACAAAGCGAAGAGTATAAGAGATTAAGAGGTGCTCAAAACTGAAGAAAAAAAAAATTATATTTTAGTAATTGTTCGGTCGGTTTCGGATATGAAGAGATAAATTTTAGAGACCCGCACCCGTCCGTATACAACCGTTCATGACCGATTTTTCACAATTGTTGACCTGAGACCCGACCCGCACCCGACCGAGTGCTTCCATATATTGGTGGTTATGTCAGTTTCGAGTCGGATTGCGGGTTCGTGCTCACCCCTATATATATGAGTAATGCTATATCCAGCGAAGGAATGCATCACGAAAGCATCACGAAGAAATTAATGCTCGCCAATTACTTTCCTTTTCTATTTGAAGTGAGCATTAGTTACTTATTTAGCTTCTACATGGCCACTTGACTTGACTTTAGGATGGGTATATTCATGTAAAGAAAGTACGGTACACAAATAAGAGGATAGTATTTTTATTTATATTTTTCCATTTTGATGTCTTAAATTACAAAGGTTTAATTAGTTTGTTGATCTATTAAAGATATTTTTTATTTCATATTGATTCCATAAAGAAAAGAAGTTCCGATTTAGTTCCTTAAAGATATATTTGTTTGTCATTTTAATTTATTCCGTTAGTTTTTGGCAAAAAAGTTAATTTTAGGACCAATATGAAACTTATTAAACTAGATAAAAGACCAATATGAAATTAGATAAGAGATCAATATAAAACCTATTAAACTAGATAAGGAACCAGTATGAAAAACTATTTTTTTTTGTTACTATGATATTGGTACGAAGTTTCCACCGACATTAGCAATGACTAATCTCCATCAGGAAACCTGTGGAGCACACAAGGTGGGTTTCCCCTCCCAACCGAATTTTTTCGAGGGGACTAAGTCTCTTACCACTTGGACAAATTCATTGTTGGTATTGAGTTGCTAATTTACACTCACTTATAAATACTAATTAAGGTGTAAATTAGCAATGCACATCGGACTAAAATATTTCTTTAACTATTTTAAATTAATTGTAGATAAAGGGTAATTTTATAAAATTAAGTTAATGTTAAAACATAAAACATACTAACTTTTTCCAATTGGAGATAATGTGTAGCACCGTGTCATCTTTCTAATGAAACAAATTAAGACACTCCACCGAATATCCTATTAAGGGCCCGTCTGGATTTGAGTTATTTTTGAGCTTATGAAAATAACCTATGTAAATAAATAAATTTTTATCTTAATTCAAAAAAATTTACTTACAAAAATGATATTTTTATAAACTGTTTTTTCATAAATTAACTTAAAAAGTTTATATAATACATAAAAGTTTATTTACTTATATAAATTGTTTCGCATAAAATAAAAAATAAGTCAATCCAAAAATACCCTAAATATTCTTGTTAAATTTATGTTTTGGACAAAACTTAGGCACCTTAAGTTCTATTCTTATCGTTTCCAATTAAAAAGTTATATGTGTACTCTCTTTTATTATTTTCACGAACCTCCAAAACAAGTACGGACGTAAGTCTATAGCTCCAATACATGTTACATTGTTATGATTCTAGAGGCTCGCCTAAATGTGAAGTATGTTAGACTACTAGGCTACCACTTAGAAGGGGGTTGAATAAGTGGCTTCTTTAATCAACAGCAATTTTAAAAAATTATTTGATTAAAAACAATGCGCGGAAGCACCACCGGATCGGTAGTCTACTTTGCACCTTTTGACCAAAGGAAAGATAGTATAGCCTAGAACGAATTAGGAAAATTACCGGAACGCTTAACGCAAGATATCCAAATTTTAATTTGATTAACAAAAACAGTCCCAAACAAGTTATATAGTTTGATATTCAAATTCAATCACAATCAAGCAAGAACCAATTGAATTTTTGTGAACCAATACGAACAACAAAAATTCAATCGATCAATCAAATTAACGAAATTAACGAAATTAAAAAGAGAGAGATAAAGAGAGACACACGATGTGATTAGGGAGTTCCCCGGATTGCGCGTCGTCCACGCGTTTATCCGAGTACGTCTCCCCCCAAATAACCAAACGGGTTATTTGAGAGATTATAGATCAAAAACTTGATGAACAAAAAGTGCACAGTTTACAATTGAAATCTATAATCCTATAGCAAGACAAAATGTAAACTAATGCGAATAACCTCGACACCCAACGGAACTTCACCCTCTGATTCCAACGATTCACCTTGTGCCAAACCGCACTCAATCGTCCAGCTGAGTCCTTCGTTCCTTGTTGTCGAATCCTTCAAGACACGCACGATCTTGAATCACTTGAGAGAAACACTAGAACCTTCAACGCAATTCAACCCGATCACGATTCTGATTCACCGCGAACCGTATCGAACGTTATCACACAAATCTGCAGTTTCTATTGAATTGATCCCATACTCAAATCCAATTTTGATTGCAAACTTGATGAAGATGATGAACTTGTGTTGAATCAAACCTTTGATGCAAATTCTCACTCAATTTGTACCCAAAGCGTTTTCTGATCTTTCACACTAGTTTTCTCTACTTTACAATGACACAACACATTGCTATTTAAAGAGAAAATAGAATTGAGCAAGTTTGGGCAAAATTTAACAAACATGTATCGATACAACTGATGATTTGTATCGATACAAAGCCTTTGACCAGCGTTAAAAAATGAAAAATTTGACCTATGTATCGATACAAACACGGGTGTGTATCGATACATACATCAGTTTCTTGAAATCTTGACTGATATGTATCAAATCATGCAAGCATGATTCGATACATCATGATGTCTCTGGATTTCTGAGAGGCATAGGTGTGTATCGATACATGCAAGCATGATTCGATACACAGGTAGCTCTCTGCCTCTGAGAAACCACTTTTGTATCGATACAAGTGATATATGTATCGATACAAATTGCACAAAATCAGTCTGAAGTAATTTCAGGACATTTATATCGATACACACGTTTATGTATTGATACATAATACCTAAAAACAATTTTTCAAAGTGTTAAAAATAGTTTTTCGCTGTCAAGTCATTTGTAATGTTTGCCAAAGTATGTTCTATTCTATTTTCATGTGTTTTGACAATTATTAAAACATGAGGATGAACTGGTGCACTTACAAAGCCCATAATTAAATGAAGTAGTAACTCTGTTGGAGTAAGCTCTAAGAGCCAATCTATTTTCATAGTATTTGCTTTAGGAGTTTGAATATAAATATGGCATTTCTTTATTATGTTTGTAAGGTTGCAAAATAATGAAGTCCCTAGAATAGAAAGTCTGTTTAATAATTAAGTGTGACTTAATCATGAGATAATATTAAACACAAGGACACTATTCTTAAAGTATCCGTAGTCGAGCTTTAAGGTAAAGGGGATAACCTTAAAGCATAAAGACTATTATGAAGATAGACTGATGATCACATCTCATGGATCATGGGATAAGGAGTTATCAAGTCTTGACGTAGGTATAAATATTAGGAGTAATATTTATACTGGATTGACCCGCTATGAGAGTACTACATGCAAAGTTATGCAAAGTTCATAAGTTACTCTCATGGTGATAATGGTGTAGACCACCCTTAGACCTGAAACCACTTTGTACCCTAGATGAGGAGTGAAGTACTTTGTTGCTGATCTAACGTTATCCGTAACAGGATAATTATAAAGGCAGTTGATGGGTACTTTACGAAGCATGCTGAGGGACAGTAGTGACCTAGATGGAATTTGCCAATCCTGCATAACAGGATAAATGTCACGGGCCCAATATTGAACTGGACAAGGATGACACTGTGTATGCCTTGTGTTCAATATAGACATAAGGGCAAAGGGGTAATTATACACACTGATATTATCACAAGAGGTTATGCTTAGATCACATGTTAATTTCTCGTAACTTGAGTAGCAGTGATGTGTTGCTAGATACCGCTCACTGTTTATTATAATAAATAGTGATTTATTATAATTGTCAACGTTACGGAAACCTACAGGGTCACACACATAAGAACAATCTAGTGAGATTGGAACACCGTAAGGTACGGTGCACCTTGGAGAAATAAGGAAATATGATAAGGGTATTATGGTAATTAAAATGAGCATTACATCATATGGTATGATATAGCAAGAAGGGGGTGCAAATATGTACTAGACATATTTACATGAGAATGGCGCCTACTATAGCCCATTTAGTTAAAAGGGCTTTAGTGTAATTTTGCCATGGCAAGTGGTTCTATAAATAGAACCCTTGTGGTAAGGAGAAACAGTTACACACTTTTGTTACTCATTCTCATGAGCCTTTGTTCTCTCCTCTCTTGAGAAACCCTAATCACCTTTCTAGAGTTTTTGTGAAAAACCCTAATCCTTATTTTGTGCCTCCTTTCTCCTAACCCTTCAAACCATTGGAGCTAGCACTCCATTGAAGGTTGTTGTTCGTGTGGACTGGCTAGAGGCGTTATACCTTTAACGCTTGTGATCAAATTCGTTGGTGACTTGGTGGTGACCTTGTTCGTGACGGTTTGAGGTTCTTGTTCGTGACCTTGTTCGTGATTCGAAGTGTTCGATAGCCGTTCGTGATTTAAAGGGAGTTTTCGAATCAAAAGGTAAAACTCTAAACACAATTCATGACCATTCGTAAGGATCACAAAAGGAAAATTTTAAATTACGCTGCTTTTATCGTATCAATTTTCCTTCAAACTCATCTACCTTTTAGAATAAATTTATTAGACATTTTGTTATTAGTTTTGTTATGGAAATCCCAATATAAATTTGTATTGGCTTTTCAATTCAATCATTATAAAAAATGAGAAATTAGTTTTTCCTTTTTTATCTTCTTCTTAGAAGGCTTTTCTATCCTGAAAAAGAGTAAATCTATTTTTACAACCATAACATTGGCACTTTGATTGATGAGCTCTCTCCCACAAATTCATCCGAACGAAATTATATTAAAATTTAAAATTATATTAAAAAAAAAAACAGAAAAATTAGAGCAAGTAGAACCTATGACCTTCAACATATTAATATTACTTAATTTATATTTAGCATAATTCTATAAAGAAAAAATATTATTTCGTGTCAAAACTTTATTTGATCTAATGATTTTATTTTCTTACTATGTTGTGTGAATCTTTCTCTCTTTTATTTTCCTACGACCTCTGTATCAAAATTACCCAACACGAATACGAAAAAGGTCTCGCGACCTGCAAGAAAAACCTGCATGGCTGACTTGTTATGAACAAAGGGGACATGCCATTGACTGCCTGTGAACTGTCTGGTAAACACTCAACTATATGGAAGACTGCGAATCAATGGAAAATGGTTTCTCTAGGTAGAGGATTTTATGAGTTTCAGTTTGTCTCCATCGAGGACATGCGCTTAGCATGGTCAATGGGAACCATAAACCTCAAACCTGGGGTGCTTAGACTTTCTAAGTGGACCAACGATTTTAATCCGTACACGCAACGTCAAACTCAAACACAAAATTTTGATAAGACTAATGGAACTGCCCCAAGAATACTAGCGCCAACATACGTTGTTTGAAATAGCTAGCGCTACCGGTACTCCGTTGTCGTTAGATGAAGCTACTAAAACTCGTGGTTTCGGCCATTATGCACGTATCTTGGTCGATATAGATCTTTCTCGTCATGTTTTTTATGAGATTCGGGTGTAACGCGAGGGCTACTCTTTCAAACTTGTTGTGGTATATGAAAGTTTGCCTGATTTTTGTACGCATTGTGGGATTATAGGGCATAATGTTCAAGCTTGTAACTGGCTGAAGCCTTCTGAAGCGAAGGTTGATGACCATGGCAAAAAGATTGTCACAATCAAGAAGGAAGCTGCAAAAATGCAGTACGTACCAAAAAAGAAGGACAATGCCTTACGTAGCACTTCTGCTGAAGTGATTGAAGTGGAAAATAATCAACAATCCATTTGATAGGAACACATGAGGGAAAGAAGCAAAATGAGAAGCATGAAGCGGAATGGCAGCAAGCACATGAGAGCCCCAAAATTCCAGGCAGGCACGGATCCAATGTGGGGGCAGTGGGGTCAGCTGCCACCACTTGCTTATTTTATTTTTATATAATAGTTATATATTTGTGTAATGTGACCCCCCCTTATATGATATAATTTTTTTGGTTTATAATATAGTCAATGAAGATCGAACCTAGTACCTTGTATATTTTATCCAAACACCTCATTACTAGACTAAATATAATGGCTTACTCATATGATAATATTGTCTTCACATAGTCGATTCACCACACTACAATAAATTATATAATTTATAAGAAGCGTGATAAGTGTCTTAAGAAGTATTGATTAAGCAACCAAAAACACTAACTTTATTTAAAAAAGTGTTAAAAAATCATAACATTGATAAATATAACTAATATTTTTATTTATGATATAATTTTGACCCCACTAATTCAAATTTCTGAATCCGTCCCTTATTTCCAGGTAATGATAATGGCGCGACTCCCGGTGCTAACGATGGAGTTGTTGTCCAACATTCAACCTCCTTTAGTATGACACTAAAAAATGTTCAGGATGACATTATTCTTGGATATATTCATATCAATGATCCGGTGCTACAACAAGTGACCATAGATGATGTGGCTAGTGTTAGTGTTATTAAAGAAAATTTGGACCAAGAAGAGGAGGACGATGATAACACCTCTAGTGTTCCAGATACACAACTAGCATTTGTGAAGCAAGTTGATGCGGTAGAAGTTGAAAATTCTTTCACTCTAATAGATATAGTAGTCTCGGTGGCTAACAACTTTGATGCCTCCGCTCGTGCTATACCCGATACAACACAAAATATTGCGAAATTGTCGGATGATGAATTCGATGAGGTAGTCCAAGCATACCTTCATGTGATTAAACAAGTTTCTAAAAGTCAAAAGAAGAATTAGTCAAAAAACAAGTCAAAAGAAGAAGATTAAACAATTGACTCGGAGTGTGGGGAAGCCATATAACACTCGTTCTCGCTAGGGGAGGCACATATCATAGGTCCCTATGAAATGGGAAGGGTTTGGTAAACCTGAAGCTTGAGTTCTTTGTGAATTCCCTTTGTAGGGATGATTATTTTGTACTACTTTATTTTGTTTACTTTTGGGGTAAGGTCTGGTCCCCCCTATGTACATATTTTTTTCTATTTTTATTTATATTAATATGAGATATAGGTATAGGATGAGAGTGTTTAGGTGTGCCGACTCAGTTGGAATGTCTATTCAATCCTTGATGTCTAAATATTTTTAATTTATCTAAAAAAATATTTAAGTAAATTCGAACTATTTTGTGATTATGTCCTTAATTATATATTATGTTTAATATTTTGTTCTATATAATATATTTCAACTTTAATATATTACTTTTTTTTTTTATAATATGCTTTTACAAGTAGGCAAGTTTTGCTTTACCCCCTGCTGACGTGACAGGCAAAAAAAATAGAATAACCGATTTAAAAAGTACATCCAAGGGGGTAAATCAAAAAAATAAATTATGCAGGGGGTAATCTAAAAAAAAATTACAGGGGGTAAAACAAAACTCACCTACTTTAAAAAAATTACAAGGAATAAAGAAAAACTCACCTACTTTGCAGGGTAAAGACCTATTAACCTTTTTTTCATTCTCATATCAATATTATTCTTTTTTTGTTTGACGGATATCAATATTATTCTTTAGTAAATTAAAACTATTTAGTTATCAACGTTAATATATTACTTTATTTTAAAATTTAAAGAACCGATACATATAGAAAAAAAATTTCTCTATTATTTGTTTGACTGGAGAGAAGACTATCTTTAATAATAACTTTTAAATTTATTTAAATAAATATTTTTCCTAACGAGGCAAATTAATTTTGTATATGACTCGGAAAAAGAATTCTTACATAGGCATATCAATATAATGTGTATATTTTTCCACTACCATCATTGATGTTGCCAATGAGATCTCGGTTCCTTGCTACCTCTTTTTCACGTCTCCGGCAAGTTTTCTTGGATTCATGCTCCACCTTCCCCGAGTTGAATCGATTGAATCAAATACTGAGTTTGAAATTCCATGTTTCAAATTTCCTCTTCCTAAACGCATTTTACCTAACTTGGTTTTGAATGAGAAATCTCAAGAAGACACTTAATCATGGGCTTCATACCATATGGAGGAAGTCATGAAGGTACAAAGAAACAAAAGGTATTGTTGTAAATACGTTACAAGAGCTTGAACCTTAGGCTCTTCAATCACTTTACGACAACTTGCAACTTCCACCTATTTACTCAATTGGGCCGATTCTTGATCTCGTTGGATCAGTCCAATGGGATCCAAACCCGGTCCAATATAATTATATCATGGATTGGCTAGATTTGCAACCTCTTGGGTCTGTGGTTTTTCTCTGCTTCGGTAGCTTGTGAAGTCTTGAAGTAATACAAGTAGAGCAAATTGCTATTGGGCTTGAAAAGTCTATGGTTAGATTTTTGTGGGTTTTACGGGAAACGCCCAAGTCCCAATTAGAGGACGCAAGAGATTACGTCAGTCATAAGAGTGTTTTACCATATGAATTTTTTAAACGAACTGCACGGATGGGTATAGTGTGTGGCTGGGTCCCACAAGAAAAGGTTTTGGCTCACAAGGCCATCTGTGGATTTGTTTCACATTGTGGTTGGAACTCGATATTGGAGATTTTGTGGTATGGTGTACCAATTGCTACGTGGCCGGTTTATGCGGAGCAACAAATGAATGCATTTCAAATGGTTAGGGAATTGAAATTAGCGGTGGAGATTAGGTTGGATTATAGGGAGGGTGGAGATCTAGTGCAGGCGGAAGATGTTGAGAATGGTGTTAATACCTTGATGAACCATAGTGATGAGATTAGGATGAAGGTAAAACAGTTAAGTGAAAAATGTAGATGTTCTTTGATGAAGAATGAATCGTCCTATACCAATCTTGTTTCTCTCATCCAAGAGTTGACAAAATAATTGATCCATATTACTATTGTTTGATGATAATCTTTCACAAGAAATAAAATAATTACTTTTCTTATATTATTTTAATGTAAAGCTTTCGTAATCATATAAACATACGAAAAGAAGATACCTATGAAGTTTTTATCTTACCCCTCTTCAAAATGAATAATACATAAAAATTTATTTATTTGCATAAATTGGTTTGAATAAGCTTAAAAACAAATCAATTCAAACTGACCCTAAATATGATATCTCTCGTTGAAATTTGAATATTGATTTTGTAAGGTCACGAAGAGAGGCCCAAAGATTATTAACATTCGATAAAAAACAATCATATAAATAAATTAGACACCACATCTGTCCTAAAAAAATAAGACATGTACATTAATTTTATTTTGGGTTTTCTCACTTATGTATTGTTTAACTTTCACGTTTCTGGGCAATTTGATACTTTCAACCGAGCAATTGCTAAATAATAATCTCTCTCAAGTGTGAGTGCATTCAATTCATAATATTTTCCCTCAAGCATAAATTTTCTTTCGGTGTCATTCTAATTATGATCAATCTCTTTTTCTAAATTGTATTTACTCTGAATCTTTCGTCTTACTTAATTTTTCTTTTTCTAAATTGCAATCAAAAGCTTGTTAAACCAAACTAAAAAGTTTTGGAATATACATTGTCATAAGGAGAAGTTCATCTTCCCATCAAACAAGATAATAACATCCAATTTAAAAGTAGTCACAACACTATTTAAG
Source organism: Trifolium repens (assembly GCA_030408175.1). NCBI lineage: Eukaryota > Viridiplantae > Streptophyta > Magnoliopsida > Fabales > Fabaceae > Trifolium > Trifolium repens. The sequence continues at coordinate 32,752,182 of CP125838.1, read as the reverse complement.
AAAGAAAAATGTAAACAATGCCGCCGATGCACTAATTAAATATATTAATAAGAAAACTTCACTTTGTAACATGTGGATTCAATACCTTAAAAATATAAAAAGTTATCTATTCAACATTAATTTTATGATTTTATCTTTAATTTTCTTTTTTGTATGCTTAACAAATGCAACTCAAAGGCACTGTTTAGCATGACACTTTAAGAGAAAAAAAACACAAATAACATGTTAACTGTCGATAAATTATTGTGCAAGGGCACAAGTTATGGTGCATAAGCCATGTTTATGCGCCGTACATAAATACCCAAAATTGCTTAGTGCACCCCCCCATATTTCTAGTGCACCCACCAGATTGCTTAGCGCCCTCCCCCCCGATTTTTAGGGGGTGCACAAGAAATTTGGGCGGTGCACTAGAAATCTGGGGGTGCGCTAAGCAATCTGGGGGTGCATTAAGCAATTTTTATTATTTATGCATGGTGCATAAGAAAAAAACTTATGCACCATAACCACTCTCATTGTGCAAGATGCAACACAACTTCTCTTTCTTCCTTATTTAGAATCTTTTCTCTAATGTGACCCTTCTTCTTCATCTTCTGAGGCGGATTTCTCCTGAGCATCCTTTGGATCTTCTTCCATTGGATGTTCTTTAGATGTCGTGTCTTTTGATGTTGAGACATTTGTTTCGACATCCTTGATGTTGGGGTCGGATGTCGTGACATCTTCTCTACCATTCTTCTCATTCTCTGTTTGAGGCTCAAGACTCTGGTTTTGAGTAGCCTCTTTTAGAGAAGATTCATCAGGAATTTGATCTTCAGTTTTGAATAGTCCTACTTCAGTGCTGGATTAGTGAAAGGCTCGACCAATTTGCTGCTTCTCTTCTTCCTTGATGTAGTTCTTCTTCCTCTGGGAATAATCAATTTGTCAAGATCAACCTCTTGTTGACTGAAGGTTGAGTCTGAAACCCTAGTTGGATTTCTAGGTCATTCACTTGTGTTGACTTCTTGATTATTTGAGCTCATTGTGATTTCTTGACTCATGTTGTTCAGAGTTTTTGAAGAAGATTTCTTTTGAGAGGGTTTGAAAGATGTTGTACCAGATGTTGAAGCGAGTGTGATAGCACAAGTGATGATCTTGGTGGCCTTTTATAGACGAAACTTAGGTAGTATGTTACCTTGTTTACTGTGCAGAAATAATGATGATTAACGTGATAATCCTTCTGCACGCCACCCCGTCACTTAATGTTCTACACGCTTTTGGACGTGTAGAACTCTAGAGTTCCTTTTCCACGTTTAGGTTGAAGTGATTCAACTTCCTAACGAGTGTACAGATGTTGGGACATCTGGTAGAACATCTGGTCATTCTCTTCCTTGACTATCAAGCAAGCTATTTTTGGACCATTGTTGGGAGGAGTCCATTTATAGCACTTGTCCCTTGCCTTGACACCTTTCATCACTAACTTTTGATTATTAGCAATAATGCACTCAGAATTGTTGAAGTACACATCTAGTCCTTGTTCACATAGTTGACTAATGCTTATACCTTTGATTCTACCTTTAGCACCATCACCAAAAGTAACACATCCTTTGGAGTAAGGCCTTAATTCCTTAAGGTATTTTCTATCTCCAGTCATGTGTTTGGAGCATCCACTGTCAAAGTACCAGTCTTCATATGAGGATAGTCTGATACAAGTATGAGCCTTTAGTTTTGAATCTTCTTTTGGCCTCCATACTTTCTTGACTTGAGTCTCCTGGCACTTTACTCGTTGAGCAAGAATCTTCTTTTTATCCTTCCTTGGTGATTTTGATCTTTGAGGATACCCATGAATTTTGAAGCATTCTTTCATAACATGCCCAGACCTACCACAGTGATCACATTTATTGAAAGCTCTTCTATTTTGGGAGTATAGCTTCTTAAGATGTGGTCTAGGTATGTGCTTCTTCTGCTGCTTGTGAAGCTGACCTATGTTTCCATTCCTTTTGTGTTGAACAGGATGCTGAGACATGTGGCTTGACATCTTCCTTTTTGGTTGGACAGATTGTTGAGACTTGTAGTCTATGATCCTGTCTTTGTGCTTAACAGAATGTTGAGACATTTGGTTTGACGTCTCTGTCTGAACATAGTGCTGAGATGTGTGGTCTATGATCCTATATGTATGTTGAACAGGATGTTGAGACATTTGGCTTGACATCTCTTTCTTGGTCTGATCATAGTGCTGAGATATGTGGTCTATGATCATGTCTTTGTGTTGAGCAGGATGTTGACACTTTTGAATTGACATCTGGTCCTTAGGTTTCTGTAGAGGAGGAGTTACCTTTTCTGGAGCAGATTCAGCCTTTCTGAAGGGATGATTGAATCCTAATCCAACCATGTCTTCAGCTATTTTCTCAGATTCAAGGAACTCGTCCTCTGAGTCAGATTCATAGTCTAGGTAACTCAAAGATTCGGTCATGCTTATGAGTTTAGACTTTAAGAAATTATATTCTTTTCTCAGAGATGCTTGCTCCTTATGCTCCTGGATGAGCCTCTCAATGATTTCGTCTTGTTCTCTTATTTTAGAATTGTAGAGAAGTTCTTCATCCTTATCACTGTCTTCAGTGTTTATGAAGATTTTGAAGCTCTCATTGTTGCTTGTTTCAAATATCCCCGAGAATGCATTGTTTGTGTCTTCATCTTCACTTTCATCCTCAGAGTCAGAGAGAATTGCAGGCAGTCCCTTTTTCTGTTTTCTGAGAAAGTTGGGACATTGTATTCTGGTATGCCCAAAACCTTCACATTTGTAGCACTGTACCTCTGTTTCTTCTTCAGAGTTAGTTTCTTCTTTTGACATGCCTTTGTTGAGACAAAATCCTATTTTGATGTTTTAAAGATAACAAAACATCCTTAATTAAGTTTTAATTATATTCTGATTATCTTGTGATCTAACAAGTGCTTTTGAGTGTTTTAATGTAACACCCCAAATCTTGTATTTTATTATATTTGATTAATTGATGTTATTTAATTAATTGTATATGTTAATTGGTATGTTTTATATGTATTAATTAATTGTTGCATTTATGTTTGTTGATGATGGGCTTTTATGAGTATTGGGCTTAATTAGAATGAATAAGAGTTTATTTTAGGATTAAGGGTAATATGGTAATCTAGTGAGTTAGTGGATTGTGTAGAGATAAGAGTGACACTTTGGTTATTATCTTAAAGGCATAGAGTGTCTTGGAGAGAAAGTAGTGGCAATGGTGTAAATAGTACAAGAATTTGTGGTAATAGTAAAGTTGAGATTATGAGTGGAATTAGTAGTGGAATTAAGGGTAGTATGGGGATTTGACTATAACCTAAGTTGGGGTTATATATAGGAGGTTTTTGTGAAGAGTAGTGGTGTGATTTTATTATCAAAAAAATGAGAGAAAGAGAAGTTAAGAGAAAGAGAGAGTTAAGAGAGTAGAGAAAGAGAAAGAGATGAAGGAGAAGATCAAATAAAGAATAAGCCATGGTAGATTAAAGGAAATCAAGTGGTGGAGTAGAGATTCCAACTTTATTAAGGTAAGAGGCTTAGATAATATAACTTTGAGATGATCAAAGAGGGGGGAGATGTCTATTCTCCATACCCAAACCCTCTCATCTCTTTTGGTGGGAAATGGGAATCAAGGGAATGTGTTAATGAATTTATGTGTTGTTGTTTGATGTTAACATGTTGTTACATGATTCTATTCCCTATTCCTATGATCAATTTCGTGATTTATGAATGATTTTTTGTTGTTGATATTTGAAAATGGGTTTGAATAAAATAAGGAAAAATCTCTACTTTTTACTTGAAATGATGTTTGATGATGTTAAAACTTGTACTTCTAAGTCTATACATGATATGTATGCTTAAATGTGATAGCTTTAAGAGTTTATAACATGAAATTCATGATTTCTATGTGATTCTATGTGAAACCCGTGAGCAGAGCATGAATTTCTAGGTTTGGTCGCCCAACGACCATTCCGTGGCTTCAAGCCATGATTCATGCGTTCTTCAGTGAACCCAGAATTTTGAATGCTGGCTCAGCGACCAAAAGCGAACAGCCGTCGCCAGGCTTCGCTCTGGGCGACTAACACTCTGCCTTTTCACTATTTTCTTCGCTTGTTCCTTCGCTAGTGGTAGCCCAGCGACCAAGACCTGATTTTGAGGAATTTCTTTAATTTGTATGATGATTGTTAGATTATAACATGATTAGATTTGGTCTTATAACATGTTATAGATTTGGGTTGATTGAATCTTGAGTTAGTATGATGATGATATGCTTATCTGTGTATGTTTGATTGAAATTGAGAATGATGACTTATGATTAACTTAGATGTTATGTGTTATTGTACATGCTAATTAACTATGATTAATGTGCATGTTGAGATGAGATTATGTTGATGATGATAGATAATTAGTAATGATGTGCGATGATTAATAATGTATGAGAATTAGTTAATAATGTATGTTGATTAGCTAATGATGTGTGATGATTAGAAGTTAATTAATGATGATGAATTATGATGTTCATGTTTTATGATGATGAGTGTGTTGTTGTATCTTGCTTGAATGTATACCTTAATGATGATATAATGATGTGAATTTGATGCGAATTGAGAAGGAATAATAGGGATGAGTGGCCTATTATTCATGAGTAGATGTATAGTGTATCATCATTATGTGGTATGTGTACATTCATGCATTCATGAGTCAACTTGAGAAGAGTCCCCCATGACTTAAAACTGACTTGAGCAGTGGATATATGTTTATCCAGAACATTGAGACTCCAAGGGCTGCGGTTACTTGGGGGGGGTGTTCATTTTGAGCGATGGATATATATATTTATCCAGAACATTGAGACTCCAAGGGCTGCGGTTACTTGGAGGGTGTTCAGAACATTGAGACTCCAAGGGCTGCGGTTACTTGGGGGGTGTTCATTAATTTGATGCGAGTACCACATGCATTTAGTTATGTCTAGGGTGACATGACATGAGATTTGTGACATTAGTTTGCATTAGGGTAATTGTGCACTCTAATTGGTATTTGGTAATTGTCATTGTTTCCATCATAATTGTGAATGGTTGAATAATGTGATACTTATGATTGAACGTGTTATGAGATGTGTAATAATAATTAATTGATGATGATGTGTATACTTGTTAATGGATTGAGGATGTGATGTTATTATGATGCATTATATTTTATGATTATGAAATATGAATGTTATGAGATTGGTATTTGTTTATGGAATGAATTGTGAGACTTGACCATGCTATGTCCTAAGTATTAAGTGTGTTCTTATACTTAGTTTCTTTTATGGTTATATTATCTAACCCTCTGTTTTGTGTATGTGCTGGATTTGGGTTCCAGATCTTCAGGTTATGTTTGTGATCGAGTTGTCAGTGAAGTTCCGCTCTAATGTGACACGGGGATGTGATTATTTCTATAATGTGTATTTGGAGTTTTGCTTCTTATTTTCAATGTATTTTTTCTTATAAACCTATTTTGTACAATAATTGTTTTACTAATTAAGTTATTAGTAAGCTTTTATGTGTACGATGTAATACTCGAACCAAACCTTTTGTAAATCAAATTTTATTTCCGTTGCGTATTTTGGAGAATATTTTATTAGAGTGGTATTTTATTAAATACGGGTTTGGGTGTTACATTTAACATAAGACAGATGCAAAGATTTAATATCATTATGTTTTAATCACAAGAAACAAATAAGCAAGTTTTTGTCTGGAGAACGGTCTCTGAATGGTCTCCCAGACTCACGTATTCATTGGATAAGCACTTATTTAAGTCAACTTCATATGAGACAAGGATGAACTTTATACAAGACTTAAATACAGTATCACAACAGTTTGGAATAAGTCTTTTAAAGCAAGGATTAATTTTGATCCTTGAGCTTACTCATTTAAGTGCTTTTAAGGAAGTAAAAGCTCACAAATTATTGACAAGGTCTTATGTTCTCCAATATCATCATTAAAGAAAAATCTAGACCAATGAGAATTAGACAAAGAATGCAGCAAAGGACTGATTTACTATTTGCAAGTACAAGCTAAAGAAAGAGAAGCTTCACTTTGTCATACAAGTGTCCAAGACTTACTATTCATATGTCCTTTGCAAGTACACTTGAATAGTGGCTATGATATGCCTTGCTAAGTCTTCTACAACTGTCAAACAGCTTGCAACAACTCAGCAAAACCATTTGCTTCTTTTCTCATACAAGAAGCCTTGGTCTCCAACAGACAGGAGAATGGTCTCCAGAAGACAGGAGAATGGTCTCCCAGATTTTGGCTACAAGCTACATTCTTATCCACAAGTTAATTCCACACATGGGCTATTATTCTACAACAGTTATATCATCAGAAGCAGCTCATTACAGTTGGCAAAAAGAATATACTTGATATTCCTTCAAATCCATATAGCAGAGACCATAGGAAGAATGGTCTCCAGGCTTACTTAAAAAAGGACAGATTTGAATGGACTGTTTTGCCCTTTTGGCAACGGCCAGTTCACACTCCCAACAACAATATTTGAAGTTCAAATCAGAGGAACTTCTTCATCTATAAATAGCAAGGTTGGCTACAAGGAAGAGCAAGAGTTTTCAAGCAATCAAAAGCATTAATTTACATTTCACTAAGCAATCTTAAAGCTCTCCTTTTTCACTCATACTCCAAAGCTTTCTAGGATCTGAATTCATTGAGTATCTTGAGTGTAATTTATTTTGAGCATATACAACTAGTTTAGGTTGTTATAAGGTTGTAAGATCCAAAATCATTTTATATCTTTGTGAGATCTAACTCAAGTCCATTAGTTGAGAATTGATTGAGTGGAAAATCAGTTGGTGATAACTGATTTTGTTACTTAGCCTTGGTCAGGGTTAAGGGAAGAAATTGTTGTAATCTTGGCCTAGATTATAGTGGATAATCTCACTCAAAGTGGGGACTGGAAGTAGCCCATATCATTAAGGGGTGAACCAGGATAAATTCCTTGTGTTTGTTTTCTTCTTTCTCTACTCTTTACTTTAAGCAAACACTAATCACACATATCACTTTTATTTTTGCTTATACATCTTAGGAGATTGATCTCCAACAAATTGTGTGATTTCATTTTGTTACTTACCTTTTGATTTAGTATTGCAGCAAAATTTTTTAAAAGGTCACAATTCAAACCCCCCTTTCTTGTGACAAACATTGTTACTTCAATTGGCATCAGAGCACTGCCTCTAAAGCTAAGCATCTAACAAGTGCTAGAGGAAAAGATTCAGGAAGGAAGTAATGGCAAAAGTTGCAAAATTCATTTCAGAAGGAGGCTCTTCAAACAGACCACCTCTATTTGAAGGAGATGACTACTACTATTGAAAAGATAAAATGGAATTGTTTCTAAGATCACAAGATAACAACATGTGGTCTGTCATAGAAATTGGAGAATACATACCACTAACCAAAGATACCAACACTCCAAAACCTCAAGCTGAATGGACCACAACTGAAGCTGATAGGGTACTTCTAAACACTAAAGCTAAACTATTTATTAAATGTTCTTTGTGCAGGGAAGAATATGACAGGATCATGGAATGCAAAACTGCACAACAAATGTGGAACACACTTCAAACTCATCATGAAGGAACCAGTCGTATAAAAGAAACCAGAATTGACATTGGGGTAAGAAAATTTGAATTGTTTGAAATGCAGGAAGATGAGACTGTAGATCAAATGTATGGAAGATTCACAGTAATCATAAATGAGCTAAATTCCCTTGGGAAAAGTTATTCCATACATGAAAGAATTAGAAAGTTGCTGAGATGCTTGCCAAAGCATTGGAGACATATAGTAACTGCAATCACTGAGTCCAAAGTCCTATCTGAGATGAAACTTGAAGATCTTATTGGCTCATTGAAAGCTCATGAAGCCATTCTTCAAGAAGAAAAACCTCAAAAGAAAAAGATGATTGCACTAGAATCTCAAACAGAAGAACAATCAAAAAATGAAGAAATAGAAGGTGATGATGTTCTTCAAGATGATAATGAAGAAGAACTAGCTTTTCTATCAAGAAGAATTCAAAAGCTCATGCAAAGAAGAAATCAAATCAAAAAATCATTCCCACCTAGAAGAAATCTATCCAAACCAGACACTGACATGAGTCAGATAAGGTGTTATGGCTGCAATCAACTTGGTCACTTCAAAACTGATTGTCCAAAGCTGAAGCAAAGCAAACCCTTCTTCAAAAAGAAGTCAATGATGGCTACATGGGATGATTTGGATGATACATGAGATATAGAAGAAGAAGAAGCCAACATCTGTCTAATGACAAAATCAGATATTGAAGATGTAACACTTGAACCTTGGTCATCATGTGTTAAAACTGAACATCTCTTTGATAATCTTCTATATGACTGTCAAATTACAAATCAGAAAAATAGTGAACTCAAAAATGAAATTGATAGAATAGCCAAAGAAAGAGACTCTTTTAAAAATGAAATTCAAACCTTAAAAGAAACTATAATAAATTTGAAAACTAACTCACAAGGACCCAAATCAGTATGAGTACCAAAAGCCTTACTAACTTCAAATGCAGGAATGTTTTCTAACAGTCAAGAGAAAGCCTTGGTACTTGGATAGTGGATGCTCAAGGCATATGACTGGAGACAGACAAAGCTTTCTATCTTTTGAAAGAAAAAAAGGTGGATCAGTTACCTTTGGAAATAATGAAAAAGCTAGTATCAAAGGTAAAGGTATGATTGGTAAGATCAACTCAGCTAAAATTGAAAATGTTCACTATGTTGAAGGTCTTGAACATAACTTAATAAGCATTAGTCAATTATGTGACAATGGTCTTGAAGTTGTATTCAAAACTTATACTTGTGAAATCAAACAATTATCTTCTGGAAAAACTCTTTTCAAAGGATCAGGAATGAAAAATGTATATGTTCTATACTTAGATGAATTACCTGCTGAATCATGTTTTGTAACACTTGAAAAAGATAAATGGATTTGGCACAAAAGAGCAGGACATGTAAGTATGAGAACATTAGCTAAAATTTCTCAACTTGATCTAGTAAGAGGATTACCTAAGATAAGTTTTGACAAAGATAAATTATGTGAAAGCTGTACAAAAGGAAAACAAGCTAAAAGTAGCTTTAAACCAAAAGATTTTATATCAACCAAGAAACCTCTTGAACTACTTCACATAGATTTATTTGGACCTGTCAAAACTACTAGTCTAGGAGGTAAAAATTATGGTTTTATCATTGTAGATGATTACTCAAGATTTACATGGGTTTTGTTTTTAAAACACAAAGATGAATCTCTTGAATATTTTAAAAACTTCTGCAAAAAGGTTCAAAATGAAAAAGAATCCAATATCATTTCTATAAGAAGTGATCATGGTGGAGAATTTGAAAACTCTCACTTTGAATCATTCTTAAATGTTAATGGAATCTCTCATAATTTTTCTTGTCCAAGAACTCCTCAACAAAATGGAGTTGTTGAAAGGAAAAATAGAACCTTACAAGAAATGGCTAGAACCATGATTGATGAATCAAATGTTGAAAAATATTTTTGGGCAGAAGCTATCAACACTGCTTGTTACATTTTGAATAAAGTTTCAGTAAGAAAAGTTTTAAACAAAACTCCTTATGAACTTTGGAAAGATAGAAAACCAAACATCTCATATTTTCACATTTTTGGATGTTACTGTTATATCTTGAACATCAAAGATAATCTAGGGAAGTTTGATGCTAAATCAGACAAAGGATTATTTTTAGGTTATTCTTTAACTTCCAAAGCCTATAGAGTTTTTAATTTGACCACTAAAACTCTTGAAGAAAGTATGCATGTTAAGTTTGATGAATTTGAAGATCAATCTGTTCAAATTGAAAATGATGAAGAAGAAGTTCAAACTCAACCAAAAGAAACTCATGTAGAAGTCTCTCCAAAAGAAACACCTAAAACTTGGAAGGTAGTGGTGAACCATCCACAGGAACAGATAATAGGAGATACTGGTGATAGAGTAAGAACAAGAAGATCTTTTCAAGTTAATTAATACAATCTAGCCATGATCTCTTAAATTTAACCTAAGACAATTGATGAAGCAATTGTTGATGAGTCATGGATTGAAGCCATGAAAGAAGAATTAATGCAATTTGAAAGAAATGAAGTTTGGAATCTGGTACCTACTCCACCAAATCATTCAATTATTTGTACTAGATGGGTTTTTAGAAACAAACTTGATGAAAATGGTAAGGTAATCAGAAACAAGGCAAGACTTGTTGCTCAAGGTTACAATCAACAAGAAGGTATAGACTATGATGAAACATTTGCACCTGTAGCAAGAATTTTCAAATCTTATGCAAAGTGAATTTGAGATGAGCATGATGGGAGAACTCAGATTTTTCCTTGGCTTGCAAATCAAGCAACAAGATGATGGAATTTTTATATGTCAAGAAAAATACATCAAGGATCTACTCAAAAAATACAAAATGAGTGAAGCAAAAATCATGATTACTCCTATGCATCCATCAACAAATTTAGACAAAGATGAAAATGGAAAACATGTGTCTGAAAAGGAATATAGAGGGATGATTGGATCACTTCTCTATTTAACTGCTAGTAGACCAGACATTGTTTTCTCAGTTGGTCTTTGTGCAAGATTTCAAACTTCTCCAAGAGAATCACACCTCACAGCAGTCAAGAGAATTTTTAGGTACCTAGTAGGTACTCCTGATGTTGGTCTCTGGTACAAGAAGGGATCACATTTTGATCTTAAGGTCTATTGTGATGCTGACTATGCTGGTGATAAACTTGAAAGAAAAAGCACAAGTGGAGCATGTCAATTTCTTGGTGAAGCTCTTGTAAGTTGGTGCTGCAGAAAGCAAAATACCATAGCACTATCAACAACTGAAGCAGAATATGTGTCAGCTTCAAATTGTTGTTCTCAAGTGATATGGATCAAAAACCAACTTGAAGATTTTTCATTAAGGTACACAAATATTAAAATTCTCTGCGATAATACTAGTGCTATCAATTTATCAAAGAATCCCATTCAACATTCTTGATCAAAGCATATAGAAATTAAGCATCATTTTATTAGAGATCATGTTTGCAAAAAAGATGTTGAATTAATATTTGTGGATACTGAAAATCAGTTAGCAGACATTTTTACTAAACCTCTTGTTGAGGATAGGTTTATTTTTGTTAAAGAAAATTTAAAAATCATTAAAAATCCAATCAAATAAAAATTTAGTGTTGAGCAAAATCTCAAAATTACAAATAATACTTCCTATAAGTTTTTAACCATATAAGAACAATATTAGTATAATTCTTCTTATCAAAATAAAATAATTCTTTTTTAGCCAAAACCTTTCCTCTTCCCATTTTTTTTCTTACGGATATCTCTCTCTCCCTAGTCATTATTACTATCCTAGTTTTGAGTTTTTCAAGTACAAACCAAATAGTGTAATTAGTACTAAGTCTATTACCTAACCTATCATCAATCATCTATTCCTCTTCTCCAAACACTCTTCCATATTTCTTTATTAAACCAAAGAAAATATATCTCTCACTGACTTCTCTCTTTTCAAAAAAATTCGAAAACCTTTCTCTCTTCCATCACTATTCACAAAATCCCTAGAAACCGATTACTATTCATCATCTTCATCCTCTCAACAATGGCTAGAGTTAAGATGCCCGGAGTAAAGATTAGGAAATCAAGAACATCATCTTCAACTACTCGTTCTCCTTCACCACCGTCTGCAACTTCACCTCCTAAAAACTAAGGTAACCAATCTTCATCAAATACCTCGTTTCAATCCCTTTCTGATCACTACAATGAGGCTGAAATTGAATCATCAAACCCAGAAATCAACTAAAACCCAGTTAACACTGTTCAAAGCAACCTAGAAACAGAACATGCAACTCAATCCCAAAATCAAAACGTTGTCACTAGCCAAATTCTCATTGGAACCGTCACAATCAACATTAAAACCATCCTTGCTACTTCAGAAACCATTTTGGAAAATGTTATTCCTCTTCAATGTTCTCAACCAGTTCCTAAAACTGTTTCTCAAGAAATAGCTGTCACACCACCACCCACTATCAAAACTGCTGCAGTTACTAAAACTGTTTCTACCTCAAAAGCCAAAAAATCAAAATCCAAATCTTTTGACTCAGCAAAAATTCGTAGGTCAAATAGGATTGCTTCTGGTGCTGGTGTAAAACCAGTTATTGACACCACAGTTTACTCAGTTTCTGATTCTGATGACACCCTCTCTGATACACCAAAAACTTTTTCTGGCCCTCAAATCAAACTTACTCAAGAAAAACCTCCTTCTCAAAAGCCAAACCAAAACCCTCTTCAAACTCTAATTCTTCAGAAGAAGAAGATGTTCCTCCTCAAGAAAAAATTCCCTTGATTCACAAGGGATGTTTGACAGATTTTTAAAATTTCTCAAGAACAAAAAATGTACTCCTAGGAAGAATTTATAACCTTACTGACCTCATCAACACCAACCATGATCTCACAAAATTCACAGATCCTCTTGGCTGGACACACCTTTTTAGCATTAAAGAAACCTTCTACCCAGACCTCATAGAAGCTTTCTACTTCAATGCTGTCATTTTTTCTGAAAGAAGCTACATTGCTTCTGAAATCAAGGGTGTAAAGATCAAGCTCACTGAACAAGTATTAGCAAAACTGTTAAACCTACCTCTCTCTGGTCACAAACTTTATGAACCAAGCTGGTTCAAAATGGCAGGTTTAAACAAAAAGGATTTGATGTCAGAGATGTTTGAACCTGAAACCATACTCAAATACAATCCTCCATCATCACAACTCAGACATGACTACAAGATGCTTCACAACATGTGTCTCCACTCCATCTTTCCTAGAAAAGGAAGCAAAAACAAAGTCACAGACATTGACATGATGATGATGTATCACATGTTTAACAAAATCAAGATAAACCTCCCTTCTGTCCTCATATAGCATTTTGGAGTTAGTCTCTCAGGAGAAGATGGAAAGAATACTTCAACCACTTTCACTTTGACAAATATTGGAAGAATGAAGCAGGTAAGTGAGATTGAAGATCACACTGTGAATGATCAAGGCTTAAAGAGAAAAAGAGAAGCCTTTGAAAACCCTGAACCAGAAAATCTAAAAATGCTAGCTGATGTGGTGACAACTCAAGAAGACCATCTGGAGAACGTTCTCCCAATTCCTTCAGCATCAGACAAGGGTAAACAAATAATGACTGAAGGTGATCCATCTGATTCTAGAGACCTAGGAATATCTTTAGAATTTGATTCTGCCTTTGAGGACAACTTAGGTCCAAGTGTGAACAAATTCACCTCAGTTCTTCTTGATGGTTTTACAACCATGAACACTCCTATCAATACCTCTCTGTTTTCACCACTTATAACAAATCCTCAAAGAACTTTTGACTCTTTTCAACAAAATGAAATGTTGAGAAACTTGATGAAAAACCCTGTTCCTAATTTTCTACAATTTTCACAATTTTCACAACTTCCACCACCCATCTTTAATGATGCAGGACCATCACTGCCCTCATTTCCACAAAACTTTGCCTCACTTGGTTCTTTCTGCACCAATGCACCACACCTTGATACAGCTGCATATCCAAACTCTGATAACCCTCTTCCTTTTGATCCTAGACCCCAGAAAAGATCAAAACTTGAAAAAGGCATGGGTAGGACTAGAAAGGACATGGAGAGAATGTTCAACATTCTCACCTATTTTATGCAAGAGCATCAAATTTTTAGAACTTGGCTTGCTGAAGAATTTTGCCCTGCTATGCGCATACCTCCTCCACCTGCAAATCCTGCTCCACCAGCTGAAGAAAATCCAAATTCTCTTCCAGTTCTACTTTTTGCTGATGACAAAAGGGGGAGAAGAGATTCTGAGAGATTTAGGGGGAGATTTTAGAAAAATCTATAACTATTTTGAACTGTTGTTTTGTTGCTATATTAACCCTTGTTTTATCAACCTTTAATGGTTTTAAATTCGGAACTTTTTGAGATATGATTAGAAGTTTTAGATTAACTTCTGTTTTATGTGTTTTAATTCTGAATTCTAGTTTGAATCACTTTTGATCATTAATCATGTATGTGAATGCTGTTAAATTCTCTGTTATGAGTTTGTGATTAATGAATAGCCTGATTTGATTCAAAATTATATTTCCAATATTTGTTACTCAATTTGCACATGCATATTTCATGACTCTATATAGAATGCATAAATTGAGGGGGAGATCTTTGATTAAATCACATAGCAAATATTTCAATTCTTATTTTTATCAGAATCATAATCAAAAATTAATTAAGGTTTTGTCATCATCAAAAAGGGGGAGATTGTTGAGACAAAATCCTATTTTGATGTTTTAAAGATAACAAAACATCCTTAATTAAGTTTTAATTATATTCTGATTATCTTGTGATCTAACAAGTGCTTTTGAGTGATTTAACATAAGACAGATGCAAAGATTTAATATCATTATGTTTTAATCACAAGAAACAAATAAGCAAGTTTTTGTCTGGAGAACGGTCTCTGAATGGTCTCCCAGACTCACGTATTCAATGGATAAGCACTTATTTAAGTCAACTTCATATGGGACAAGGATGAACTTTATACAAGACTTAAATATAGCATCACAACAGTTTGGAATAAGTCTTTTAAAGCCAGGGTTAATTTTGATCCTTGAGCTTACTCATTTAAGTGCTTTTAAGGAAGTAAAAGCTCACAAATTATTGACAAGGTCTTATGTTCTCCAATATCATCATTAAAGAAAAATTTAGACCAACGAGAATTAGACAAAGAATGCAGCAAAGGACTGATTTACTATTTGCAAGCACAAGCTAAAGAAAGAGAAGCTTCACTTTGTCATACAAGTGTCCAAGACTTACTATTCATATGTCCTTTGCAAGTACACTTGAATAGTGGCTATGCTATGCCATGCTAAGTCTTCTACAACTGTCAAACAGCTTGCAACAACTCAGCAAAACCGTTTGCTTCTTTTCTCATACAAGAAGCCTTGGTCTCCAACACACAGGAGAATGGTCTCCAGAAGACAGGAGAATGGTCTCCCAGATTTTGGCTACAAGTTACATTCTTATTCACAAGTTATTTCCACACATGGGCTATTATTCTACAACAGTTATATCATCAGAACCAGCTCATTACAGTTGGCAAAAAGAATATACTTGATATTCCTTCAAATTCATATAGTTGAGACCATAGGAAGAATGGTCTCCAGGCTTACTTAAAAAATGACAGATTTGAATGGACTGTTTTGCCCTTTTGGCAACGGCTATTTCACACTCCCAACAGCAATATTTGAAGTTCAAATCAGAGGAACTTCTTCATCTATAAATAGCAAGGTTGGCTACAAGGAAGAGCAAGAGTTTTCAAGCAATCAAAAGCATTAATTTACATTTCACTAAGCAATCTTAAAGCTCTCCTTTTTCACTCATACTCCAAAGCTTTCTAGCATCTAGGATTTGAATTCATTGAGTATCTTGAGTGTAATTTATTTTGAGCATATACAACTAGTTTAGGTTGTTATAAGCTTGTAAGATCCAAAATCATTTCATATCTTTGTGAGATCTAACTCAAGTCAATTAGTTGAGAATTGCTTGAGTGGAAAATCAGTTGGTGATAACTGATTTTGTTACTTAGCCTTGGTCAAGGTTAAGGGAAGAAATTGTTGTAATCTTGGTCTAGATTATAGTGGATAATCTCACTCAAAGTGGGGACTGGAAGTAACCCATATCATTAAGGGGTGAACCAGGATAAATTCCTTGTGTTTGTTTTCTTCTTTCTCTACTCTTTACTTTAAGCAAACACTAATCACACATATCACTTTTATTTCTGCTTATACATCTTAGGAGATTGATCTCCAACAAATTGTGTGATTTCATTTTGTTACTTACCTTTTTATTTAGTATTGCAGCGAAATTTTTTAAAAGGTAACAATTCAAACCCCCCTTTCTTGTGACAAACATTGTTACTTTAGCCTTGTGCCTTGTTGTTGGACGTCTTGTCTGGGACATTTGTCCTCCACTTAGCTCGGACCATGTTCACATATTTGTTGAACTTATTGGTCAACAGAGCTATTGCTTCTGATAGACAATCTTCTCTTTGGCTATCCTTAGTCTTGAAGGCCAAATTCTTCATCTTCTTTTCAGGTCTATCTTCAAAGGTCATCTCAAAAGTTTGTAATGAGCCAATGAGTTCATCAACCTTCATCGTGCTCAAGTCTTGTGATTCTTCAATGGCTGTTACCTTCACAGAGAATCTCTTTGGAAGTGATCTAAGGATATTTCTGGCTAGTTTCTCCTCGGGTATCTTCTCTCCTAGAGCAAAGCATGAATTTGCTATGTCTCGAACTCTAGTGTTGAATTCTGAGATGGCCTTATCATCCTCCATCCTTAGATTTTCGAATTTTGAGGTGAGAAGTTGTAGCTTTGACATTCTAACCTTGGAAGTTCCTTCATGTGCAATTTGTAGAATTTACCAGGCCCTCTTGGCTTCTGTACATGTGTTGATCAGTTTGAATATGTTTTCATCAACACCATTGAAGATAGCTTTGAGTGCTTTAGAGTTTTTATTGGACTCAGTCTCCTCTTCTGGGTCCAATCACCTTCACCTTTTAATATTGAAGAACCATCTTCTGCTGAAACTATTGGGTGATTCCAACCTGTAATAATTGCCTTCCATGCTTTTTGATCCATGGATTTGATGAAGGAAATCATTCTTGCTTTCCAATAGTCATAGTTTGATCCATCCAGAACTGGTGGTCTGTTTATTGATCCTCCATTCCTGTCCATCTTGAACAAGATTTTGTCTCCCTAGAGCTCACCCAGCAGGTTAGGGTGCCTGCTCTGATGCCAATTAAAATTATGTTCTTTGGCAGGACAGATGTCGTACACAATGTCTAGGACAATGTGTCTATAGTCCAGATGTCTTAGCCAACTGGTTCGACAACAGGTTATGAGGATCACAAGTTATTGCAGTACTGAAGTAAATAAAAGCAATAAAGAACACCAGTAATTTGTTAACCCAATTCGGCGCTCAACAACCCTACTCTGGAGGATACCAATCCAGGAAGTGAACACTACTAATCCGAATCAATACTTAGTCTTAGAACCTGTTTACTGTGAAATTTGGTAAACAACGGTAGTTTGAGTTATTACAAGAGAGATCAACTAGTAAATCTCGGGACATAGTGCTTTTGTTTATATTTTCAAGATAATTAGTGTTCATCATTGTTCTTATGCTCTTAATGTTTTTTTATGTTTTTTATATTACTTGAATTACAAGAAAGAATGTTTATTCAAACGAATAAACAGAAAGAAAAAGTCGAAATTAAAAGGGAAGAAAATGACTTGAAGGAAACTGTAAATTTGCATTCAAATGAAAATGTCTACAAGAAAGATATGGTGCACATTACACACATTTTCCCTTTCGAACTTGTTTCTCGCGTTAACATGGGTACTTTGAGTTTAACAAGGATTTTTGTATAACGATTGTGACCCTTTGCTCGATCACAGAACTATGCTATTTATAGACACTATTTCCTAACTGCTAGTAACGTCTAACTAACTAAGAAGAGAATGCGTGTCTTGCCACGTATTTTGAATTTGAATTTCTTCGTATCCTTTGAATTATCCGTTGTAAGCGTCGAAGTCGAAATGATGATGTTTCTTGAATATTTGCTAAGTCCATAATCTTTTCCTTACACAGCGTGCACTTCGACCCTACTGGGACTTCGATCAACTCGAAATGAACCTGAAGAAAGCAAATTCACACATAATGTTCGAAGCAGAAAGAACATTTATGAAATGTTCATGCATGATCTCTCATTAAATTCATTGGCTCTAAAAGCCAAACATCTTTAATGATTTTTTTAAGTAGTAGACAATTAAATGAATTTCAGTTATTATCTTTTGATCAAATACTTAGAACATATTTTGACTTTATCAAAATATGGGCTAACAAATTGCCCCCAAAATGCCTGTTTCGATCGAGTAGTTCGAACGAGGATAGAAAAAGGCATTTTAAACCCACGTGCTTGACACTCTTACCAATGACGGCGCTGATGTCATGTATAGTAGTAATTGTCACCTTGATCCCCACAATCCATCATTGCTCCTAGATTTTAGGTGTAGTGGAGGACGTGTCATGGTTTGGAAGTTGAAAAGAAAGCTTATTTGATTTTATTTTTGATTTAATTTTAAATCCAAACACTCTTCCCTATAAATAGCAACAAGGAAACCACAAAACACTTTTTACCAACTTCAAACTCTAAGATTTTTCCGTAAAAGACTCAATCTTTGATTTCTGCAAAATTGTGTTCTTGATCTTCAACGAATCAGTGATTTTGAACCATAAAACACTTTCAAACTTGATTCCGCTTTGATTCATTACCCTTTCAACCAAAAACTCAAACCCTTTCCAGATTTCATAAAAAACCCATTTTTATTTTCTTTAAACTTTCGTAATCGTTCAACAATGGCCACGAATCAAGATTTTGAAGTGTCATCTGCTGGAAAGTGGAAGGATTTCCTGATTCGTGAGCCTGTTGGAAGCGAAGTTGAGAGGAAAATCTGGACTGCTCAGGTAATGATTCCTTTCTCTGTAAGGAAGAACACATATGTGTTGGAACAAAATAGGTTCTGACATGATCCAATTAAGTTTTGATGATAACAAAGGTATTAATATACAATAGGGTATACTAATTATTTAATCCAAGTGTGCAGATATACAAGTTAATTCTTTAAATTTACTAGAAGCACATTGGAAGCTCTGATATGTCAAAGCAAATTCTGACCAGATTTTCAAGGCATCAGAAGATGCAAATTATGTTCGTCAGAAGCTAGTATCAGACTCTGATGAGTGCAGTGAGAGCCGTTTTGTCAGAAGAACATTTTCTGCAACAATGATTGGAAATCATCATCATCCTCTGACATTCTAAAAGCTGATGAAATCAATCTTATCCACAAGATAGTGACGTTAGTACTATTGTACGAACTCATTACCTGATTTGGCTAAAACGTTATCCCCAAGGTTGATTGCATACAAGGTTACCTGATTTGGTTAAAAATGGTACTATCTACAGCTAGCGCTATCGCACCGCATCAAATTGAAATAAAACACGCTCCACCTTCATCTATAAATTGGAGCAAGTTTGAAGTTCTAGGATACGACACTTGAACATTTTAAAAGAGCTGTTATTCTGCCAAAATCATCCTAGAGCACTAAGAACTTCAAATACAACTTGAACTCATATTCAAATCCAAGACTCTAGCTTCAGCTTCTGTTAATTCATTAGTTAAACCTTAGAATTTTTGTATTAAGATTCTAAGTTAAGTCTTGTATCAAAAGTTGTATTTATTTGTAACTGAACATTGATCTTCATATCAATTGTTCAGACTCTGTTTTCTTATAATTCTTTTGGAAGTCTCTTGCCTGCGTGCTTGAGCATTAGGAAGTCTCTTGTTTGTATACTTTAGCATTGGAAGTCTCTTGCAAGGTTGCTTGAGCACTTGTAATCTTTGGTGATTATAGTGAACTCTCTTGGTAGTACAAGAGGATTGGACGTACCCTTGGTTTGTAAGGGGAACCAGTATAAAATCTCTGTCTCTACTTTTCTCTCTTTCTCTCTATCTTCAACGTTCTGATTAAATTGTGTTTTGACTTATCTAAACCGCTGCAAACTCTGATAAGTTTTTCATAACTTAGAAGAATTTTTAAACTACCCAAAACACAATTCAACCCCCCCCTTCTTGTGTTTTTCACACCTTCAATTGGCATCAAGAGCCCGGTTCTGTTTTTAATCACCTAACAGTGAGACAGTTTTCCTGTTGAAAAACACTATGACTGAAACTCCAAGTGGTAGCATGAAAGCAGTTTCTCATGACTATGATGTTGAAGACAATAAGACAAGCAACAAAGCACCAAAGTTCAATGGAGATGCATCTAACTTTTCCTGGTGGAAAGATAGAATCTACAGTCATCTTATTGGTTTAGATGATGAGCTTTGGGACTTAGTTGAAGAAGGGGTAACCTTCCAAGGACTTGATGAAAAGGGAAGGTTATCTATTGAAGAAAGAAAGAAGTTCACTCCTACAGACAAGAAGTTTTACAAGAAACATCACAAGGTCAAGGATCTTCTCATTGGATGTATAACTCATGATGAATATCTCAAGATCACAGACAAATCTACTGCCAAGAGCATCTATGATTCCTTGTGTTCCACATATGAAGGAAATAAACAGGTTCAAGAGGCAAAGGCTACTCTTCTGATCCAACAGTACGAACTCTTTAGAATGAAGGATGATGAGAATATTGAATCCATGTATTCGAGGTTCAAAATTCTAGTGGCTGGTCTCCAAGTTCTAAAGAGAAGCTACACAACTTCTGATCATGTAAGAAAGATCTTGAGAAGCTTACCTTCAAGGTGGAGGCCTAAGGTAACAGCTATTCAAGAAGCTAAGGATTTGGACAAACTTGGCTTGGAGGAATTGATAAGTTCACTTATGAGTCATGAGATTGAACTATCTTCTGATGAGCCTCAGAAGAAACTAAAATCGTTGGCCTTGCCATCTATTTCAGTTTCATCTAAGGCTCTGAAAGCCAAAGTTGTAGAATCTGAAGCAGAGGAATCTTTCATAGATAATCAAGAAGAAGGATCAGACGATGATTTCTTTGCACTCTTGTCCAAAAATTTTCAAAAGTGGTCACTAAGGAAGGGCAAAAATTTTCAAGGCAGAGGATCTGGATCAAGAAACAACACCAGCAAAGAGAAGAAGGATGACACAAAAAATTGTTTCAATTGTCATAAGCCTGGACACTTCATGGCTGATTGTCCTGAACTCAACTCCAAGGGTAAAGGAAGAAAGAGTACAATCAAGAACAAACCCAAGAAGAGTCTGATGGCAACATGGGAGGATATCAATGAACTATCTGAGGATGAAGACTCTGAGGAAGCAAACCTAGCGCTTATGGCCACTGGTGAATCAGACCATGACAGTGATTCAGAGTCTGACACGGACGATATTGATGAGGTAATATCTAAAATGTCTAGTACTCAAATGACCAAAGCTTTGAAAGATGTAATGGTGAAGTACATGGAAAAGTTGAGTGAGCTAGATTTTTGCAAACAAAAAATGAAGCTACTCAATGAAAATCTCACCCAGACTCAAGCAAACTATCAAAAATCTCTTAAAACAATTAAGGTGCTTGAGACTGGATGTAGAACATGTCACAAACCCTATGACGAGTATGAAATCTCTCTTCAAGAGTTTGTTCACCATAACATAGACAAAACTAGGGTAACTTCCGTAATTCATGGTGGACTTAGCAACTATTACAAAAGACAAGGACTTGGTTCTCTTACATCTCCTAATGTGGGAAAATCAAATAAACATGTCTTGTTGAGCAAGTCACCATCAGAATCTTGTTCAAACTTTACTAAGGGTACATCAGAACCTCTGACTGTGTCTGGTACTCTTGTGAGCTTGGAACCACAAGATAAGGTATCAGAAGATGACTCATCTTCTTAACCTAAGTCTTCTAAAACCCAGGTTCCCCTCACATCAGTACCCATGTCTACTCAAGTTAAAGCTGTTAAAGTACCAAAGCCTGTTGATAAGCGGGGCACTAGTACTTCTAAAGCAAACTTGGTAACTGGTTCTCTGACACACTCAAGAGGAAAGTCTCAGAGACAACAAAAGCCTAAACATTTTTCTAAAGGCTCTGTTGACTCCAGATCTTCTGAGTATTCTAACAAGCAGAATAAGATTCTCAAAACTAACCAAAAAGGACCCATCAGAGTATGGGTACCAAAATCTGAAATAGTGTATGATGTAGGTATGCACCCAAAGAAGAAAAGAAAGCTCATGGTATCTGGACTCTGGCTGCTCACGTCACATGACAGGAGACAAGCTCTTATTCCACACCCTGAATCAGCAAGAGGGAGGAACAGTAGGGTTTGGTGGCAACCAGAAGGGAAAGATCATTGGTATAGGTACAGTTGGTAATTCTTCTTTGTCAATTTCTGATGTTTGGTTAGTAGATGGACTACATCATAACCTACTTAGCATAAGTCAATTGTGTGATAGTAATTATGATGTTATGTTTAATAAGGATTCATGTACTGTAATCAGAAACTCTGATCAATCTGTTGTTTTTAAGGGAAATAGAAAAGGCAATGTGTACAAAGTCAATTTTTCTGATTTAAAGGAACAACAAGTGCTTTGTCTCTTGACACTGAGTGATGAAAAATGGGTCTGGCACAAAAGATTGGGTCATGCTAACTGGAGATTAATTTCTAAGCTTAGCAAGGATAATCTTGTCAGAGGCCTTCCAAAAATAAAATATCACTCAGACTCACTTTGTGGTTCCTGTGAAAAAGGAAAAATTGTCAAAAGTTCCTTCAAAAACAAAAACATTGTCTCTTCTACAAGACCCTTAGAACTCTTACACATTGATCTTTTTGGACCAGTTAGCACTGCTTCAATCAATGGTAAGAAATATGGATTAGTCATTGTAGATGATTATAGTAGATGGACTTGGGTTAAATTTCTGAGAAATAAAGATGATACATATGAAGTGTTTAGCATCTTCTGTACCCAAATTCAAAATGAAAAGGATTCCAAAATTTTAAAAGTAAGAAGTGATCATGGTGGTGAGTTTGAAAATGAACCTTTTGAAAAATTTTGTGAAGAACATGGAATTCTCCATGAATTCTCTTCTCCTAGAACTCCACAACAAAATGGAGTTGTAGAAAGAAAGAATAGATCTTTACAAGAAATGGCACGCACCATGATGCATGAAAATAATTTAGCAAAATTCTTTTGTGCAGAAGCTGTTAACACTGCTTGTTATATTCAGAATAGAATCTATATAAGACCTATTTTGAACAAAACAACATATGAACTCTTTAAGTGAAGAAAACCCAATATTTCTTATTTTCATCAATTTGGTTGTACATGTTACATTCTGAATAACAAAGTCCATCTCAAGAGAATTTGACTCTAAAGCCTGTAAGGGTATCTTCATTGGATACTCTGAACGCTCTAAGTCATTCAGAGTGTATAATTCTGAAACTAATACAGTGGAAGAATCAATGCACGTAAAGTTTGATGATAAGGAGCCTGATGATAAAAAGTGAGAGCCTGTTAAAGATTTGTCAGGATCTGATGAATCAGAAGATGAAGCTCCAGAGTATGACAACTACATAGAACCTGTAGAAGACTCTGAAGTGCAAGAAGCTACACCTTCTGATGCTGCTCAAGAACATCAAACAAATGAGGACAACTCTGAAGCAACAGAGATTCCAAGAAATACATTCAAGTACAAATCATCACATCCTGAAGAGCTTATCCTAGGAAACAAGAATAGTCCAAGAAAAACAAGGTCAAACTTCAGAGATGAAGAATCATTGTTTGGATTAGTATCCTTGATTGAACCAAAGACAACAAATGAAGCTCTCTCAGATGATGCTTGGATAGTTGCTATGGAAGAAGAGTTAAATCAATTCAAGAGAAATGATGTATGGGATCTGGTACCCAAACCTGAGCATAAGAACATTATTGGAACAAAATGGGTATACATAAACAAATTGAATGAGCAAGGTGAAGTTACAAGAAATAAAGCAAGACTTGTTGCACAAGGATATAGTCAACAAGAAGGGATTGACTTCACTGAAACCTATGCTCCAGTAGCAAGACTGGAAGCAATCAGGTTACTTTTATCTTATGCAGTTAACAATGATATCACTCTTTATCAAATGGATGTTAAAAGTGCATTTCTTAATGGTGTTATTTCTGAAGAAGTATTTGTCAAACAACCTCCTGGATGTGAGGATTTAGCAAATCCAGATCATGTGTTTAGACTAAAGAAATCACTATATGGACTCAAACAAGCTCCCAGAGCTTGGTATGAGAGACTGAGTACTTTCTTAGTCAACAATGGTTTTGAAAAAGGGCAAGTTGACAATACATTATTTAGAAAAACACTAAAGAAAGACATTTTGATCATTCAAATTTATGTTGATGATATTATTTTTGGATCAACTAATGCCACTCTGTGCAAGAATTTTTCTAAGCTTATGCAGGATGAATTCGAGATGAGCATGATAGGAGAATTGAAGTTCTTTCTTGGAATTCAGATAAATCAAACAAAGAAAGGAACATTCATTCATCAATCAAAATATATAAAAGATCTTCTGAAGAAATTCAATTTGGAAGATTGCAAACCCATGAACACTCCAATGCATCCTACATCAAGCTTAAGCAACGAAGAATCTGAAAGCAAAGTTGATCAGAAGCTCTACCGAGGTATGATTGGATCTCTTCTTTATCTAACTGCATCAAGACCTGATATTCTATTCAGTGTATGCTTGTGTGCAAGATTTCAATCAGATCCTAGAGAATCCCACTTCACAGCAGTGAAACGGATTTTCAGGTATTTGAAAGCTACTTGTAACATTGGATTACTGTATCAGAAATCCAATGATTACAAACTGATTGGATTCTGTGATGCTGACTATGCTGGTGATAGAATTGAAAGAAAATCCACCAGTGGTAACTGTCAGTTCATTGGTGAGAATTTAATTTCATGGGCTAGTAAAAGGCAAACCACCATAGCTATGTCAACAGCAGAAGCTGAATACATATCAGCAGCTAAATGTTGTACACAACTACTTTGGATGAAATATCAATTGGAAGATTATCAAATAAGCAGTAACAATATTCCTTTATATTGTGATAATACTGCAGCTATTCACCTCTCTAAAAACCCTATTTTACATTCTAGAGCTAAGCATATTGAGATTAAACATCATTTTATCAGAGACTATGTTCAAAAAGGAGTAATTGATCTCAAGTTCATTGAAACTGAAAATCAATGGGCTGATATCTTTACAAAACCTTTAGTTGTTGAACGTTTTGATTTTATCAAAAAGAATCTGAACATGATGGAAATCTCTGATTAACTTAGACTCTGATGAAAAATTTGTGTTTGTAAGAATCTAATAGTAATCAGAAGCTGAAGTCATCAGAACCTTCTGTATCAGAAGTTGTGATGAGGACATCTTCTGACAAACTATCAGAATCTGTTTAGAAGGTAAATAGTTCTGGCGCGTAAGTTAAAATCTTTTATAAAAACCCTTTTGTTTTCCCTCAATTACGTGTCAGTTATTTAAATAATCATTTGATACACGTGTCTTAGTGCAAGAGGATAAAGAAGTTGGTTAATGATGATTAGCATTTCTAATTCCCATTTGTGGTAAAATACTCTACTACCCCTACGTGTTTGTACTTGTTTTTGCGCGAAACTTTCTATTTAAACACACTATCTGTTCACATTCACACTTTTGCACTCTCACAACCTACACTTTCATCTTCTAAAACTCAGAGCAGTTTCTTTCTCCCTCATTAGAAACCCTAACCCCCAAACTCCATCAATGGCTTCAATAATTCCAAGGGATTGTATTATCGACATTGCAAACTCCAAACCTACCAAGTTTGCCAAAGATCAACGACCGTATAAGTATGATGACCTAAACCTTGCGATTGAAAATCCGGTTGATCTAGATGGGTTAAGAGTAAACGGATTCGCCAATGTAGTCAATTTGTTCAAAAGACAAGGTTTGGAATACTATTTTGATCTACTGAATGGTCCAACTTATACTGAGATGGTGAAAGAATTCTGGATGAAAGCAAAGGTTATCAACAAAGTATGTAACATTTGTGAGGCTCTGAAGATAGACAGTGGTGGTCTTGTACTCACAAACTCTGATGAGATTGGTCCTGATGTTGAGGAGTTCATATTCAAACCTAAGGCTGATCCGAATGAAAAATGTGAATGAACCAACACCTGCAAAGTTATCTACAAGATTCTGATTGACAGTATTCTGTCTAAGTTGGGAGGCACTGATCAAATCTCAAATCTTCAGAAGCTGTTTACATTTCATGTTGGTAAAGGAAACTTTGTAGATATGGGTAAGCTTATCTTTGATCATCTTGCCACTTCTATTCTCTCTTCCAAATCTATTGTGCGACACTCAAGGCTACTTAGTCACATGTTTGCACAGTGTGGTCTATTGGATACAATCACTCTGTTTCTTCCAGGATATGGCTCCTTTCTGCTTAGTTCTAGATTTGTAAATAGCACTACGCTAAGGTACATGAAACTGGTAAAAACCAATCAGATTGTTCATCCAACACACCCACTGCTGATCAGAGATTCTGAGAAAGACATTGATGAATGTAGACTTGTGCATGTCAATGATAGTGCTGCTAAGAGAGTTATAGAGGCACATGCTGATCTATTGAAAAAGCTAGGCGCTGATGTAGGAGATGGACAACCTACAAAATTAACCATCAGACAATCTAGGATTCTGGAGCAACCAACCAGAGTCCAACCTGCCAAAAGGAAAGCTGTTAAGAGTCTTGCTGAGAAGAAGGTTGCTAAGACTCAAAAGACTACAGCTCCTAGATCTCAAAAGAAACCAAGGGCAAGGAAAGTTATACTGAAGGATCTCACTGAAGAAGAGAAAGAAAAAGCTGATTTGGAAGCAGCTTTGGAAAAGATAAACAAGTTCACCAAGAAGCAAGATGAACTGAAGGATGGATATGAGTGTGGTATTGAGGATTCAGCATTTGATGAGATGCATAAGAAGCTTCCTAAAAGGAATGATCCTCATAATCTGCTGGAACAACAGACTCTGTATGGAAATGAAACTGGTAAGTTTTCTAATTTTGTTGGAGGCAAGAAACCATTTAGTGATTATTTCAGAAGACTTCAATTCCCTTCTGAAATCAAAGTTAAACACACTCTGAATAAGATTTTAAAAAGAGTTAATTCTGAGAAAGACAACATTCTTTCTGAGAATCAACCAACTTTAGAGCAGTTTAACCTCATCCTATCTAACCCATCAGAATCTCATGCTAATACTATATGTAATGATGCAGCACAAGCTTCCACAAGTACTGCACCTCTCATTCAAAATCTGAATGAAGATTCTGACCGCACACCCTCACCACCACCTGCAAAATCCCCAACACACCATCAAAACCAAATTCTCAAACCTACCCCAAACTCTGAGAATGTTGAACCAGAGTCCACCCAAGAAAAATCATCACCTCCACCAGAAAATGAACCACACCCACAATCACCTCCACTAGAACATACACAACCAGAACATGAAAAACCAAAATCACCAGAGCCTACAGTGATTGAAGTGGTTAACCCTGAAGAACATGTTGTTGATCAATCCCCACATCATGTGGATATGGACAACTCATGTACTCTACCCACACCACTCAAGCAAAAATTCAAACAAATTGATGAGTCTCTGAATCAAGAAGGAATTCAGAAAACCCCTCCTCACCAAACCAATCATCTCATGACCCTAATGCAGGATCTATCGATGGACTGCATCTATATTCCACCTCACTTACCTTCCAGAATTATGAATGAACCCCTAGAGCAAACACAGGATGATATCACTAACTTTCTGCAAGCTGTTGACAAGAATATTAGAAGACTGTCCAGCGTCATTCCTAACAGGTCTATTGAAACGGCACATATCAACAAAGAGTGTGACCTTATGGAACAGAATCTGGTGTATATGATTAGATCAGTGAGAGAAGCTTACACCAGGGATTTAGAAGTCAGGAATGAGATTGCTAGAAAAGACGAGGAAGATAGGTTGGAAAGGGAAAGATTAGAAGCTGAGGAAAGGGAAAGGAAGAGGTTGGAAGATGAGCGCATTGAGAAGGAAAGACAAGAAGCTCAAGCTAGAGAGGAAGCTAGACTAGCAGAAGAGGCTAGAAGAGCTGCTGAACAAGCAAGACTTGAGAACATTGCTCGAAATGCACCAGAATATGCTTAACACATCAGAGAAAATTAAGAGAATATTCAGAGAAGAATTGATGAGCATTCATCTTTGCTGGCTGCAATTATGACTACTCTCCAGAGCATCAATGCCAGATTACCACCTCAACCTTAAAACCTAGGATTCTATGCACTTGTTAACTTTAATTCATTATCATGTTCTGTCTTTTGTTTGTAACTGGCTGAATTTTTATTCGCTTAAATACTATGTTTGGTGTTTATTTATTGTGTTTGGTTATAATTTATTTACTTTTTGAATCTATTTTATGCTTTCATAAATTTTTTTTGGAGACAAATATCAACACAAAGATTTCAAAACTAAATAAAGAGTTTATTCAATTGAAAATTGTTGATTACATAAGTTTTTATCCAACTTTTCACTTGGATTCTACATCAAAAACAGCTAGTTCTAAATCTAGCTTATTAGAATCTAAGAGAAATGGAAGAATTCACAACATTCTCTTTGCTTCCTTATTGGGAGATCAATGAGAAGTGATCTCATTGATTATGAAGAGGGGTATTCTTCACTAGGAGGAACGTATGTACTCAAGAATTCCTTCCAATCAGAATCCCATTCAGATTCTGACTCGGATAAGGACTCTTGTTGTTTGGTCTTGGATCTTGTTTGATAATTGACTCTGACAGGAGCAGAAGTTGATGCCTTCATCTTCTGAGGTTTCTTCTTAGACTCTGAGTCTTGTTGAATCTTCACTTTCTTCTTCTTCTTCTCCTGTGATTTCTTACTTTAGATCACTCTTCTATCCTTATCCATTGTTATGTTTCACAATGAAATGGAAGTGTTGAGTGAAATGACAATGTGATGGTCCTTATATAGTGAATTCAAACCAGACAAGTTCATGGTTTCACGACAAACCATTTAATTGGTATAGTTGTAACCACCTTGACTGCATTGAAACTCTACTCTTGACCATTTTTTTTAAACCTGTCATTTAATTTCCTTTGTCAGTTTCATCTTTTTGCTTAATGACAAAAGGGGGAGTAAGAGTTGCAATTAATTTATGCAATGCTAAACTGAAACCAAATTCCATTTTTTTATTTATTAAAATTATGTCTTCGTATGATATGATTTTGAGGAAAATATTAGTTGAAATTTGAACTTCTGATACATGGTACGCATAAAAGAAAAGTGCAATTTTCTTTCATGGGTATCAGACTTAGGGGGAGAGCTTGCAAACCTAGCCTCTGAGAGTCTGGTGTATTAGTCTAGTTCAAAATTCAAATAATTATTTTTAAACTGATTTAATTAATCATTGCTGAACTTAGGGGGAGCTTGCAAAACTCATCAACCTAAGAGACGCTTGATAAATTTTATCAACAACCATTGTAAATTAATACTTGGTTTGTCATCAATCAAAAAGGGGGAGATTGTTGAAAAAAAATAGGTTCTGACATGATCCAATTAAGTTTTGATGATAACAAAGGTATTAATATACAATAGGGTATACTAATTATTTAATCCAAGTGTGCAGATATACAAGTTAATTCTTTAAATTTACTAGAAGCACATTGGAAGCTCTGATATGTCAAAGCAAATTCTGACCAGATTTTCAAGGCATCAGAAGATGCAAATTATGTTCGTCAGAAACTAGTATCAGACTCTGATGAGTGCAGTGAAAGCCGTTTTGTCAGAAGAACATTTTCTGCAACAATGATTGGAAATCATCATCCTCTGACATTCCAAAAGCTGATGAAATCAATCTTATCCACAAGATAGTGACGTTAGTACTATTGTACGAACTCATTACCTGATTTGGCTAAAACGTTATCCCCAAGGTTGATTGCATACAAGGTTACCTGATTTGGTTAAAAATGGTACTATCTACAGCTGGCACTATCTCACCGCATCAAATTGAAATCAAACACGCTCCACCTTCATCTATAAATTGGAGCAAGTTTGAAGTTCTAGGATACGACACTTGAACATTTTAAAAGAGCTGTTATTCTACCAAAATCATCCTAGACTACTAGGCTACCACTTAGAAGGGGGGTTGAATAAGTGGCTTCTTTAATCAACGGCAATTTTAAAAAAAAAAAAATTGATTAAAAACAATGCGCGGAAGCACCACCGGATCGGTAGTCTACTTTGCACCTTTTGACCAAAGGAAAGATAGTATAGCCTTGAACGAACTAGGAAAATTATCGGAACGCTTAATGCAAAATATCCAAATTTAATTGATTAACAAAAAACAGTCACAAGCAAGTTATATGATTCGATATTCAAATTCAATCACTATCAAGCAAGAACCAATTGAATTTTTGTGAACCAATACGAACAACAAAAATTCAATCGATTAACAAATTAACGAAATTAATGAAATTAAAAGAGAGAGAGATAAAGAGAGACACACGATGTGATTAGGGAGTTCCCCGGATTGCGCGTCGTCCACACGTTTATCCGAGTACGTCTCCCTCCAAATAACCAAACGGGTTATTTGAGAGTTTATAGATCAAAAACTTGATGAACAAAAACTGCACAGTTTACAATTGAAATCTATAATTCTATAGCAAGACAAAATGTAAACTAATGCGAATAACCTCGACACCCAACGGAACTTCGCCCTCTGATTCCAACGATTCACCTTGTGCCAAACCGCACCCAATCGTCCAGCTGAGTCCTTCGTTCCTTGTTGTCGAATCCTTCAAGACACGCACGATCTTGAATCACTTGAGAGAAACACTAGAACCTTCGTCACACAATTCAACCCAACTACGATTTTGATTCACCGCGAATAGTATCGGACGTTATCACACAAACACGCAATCTTTATTGAATCGATCCCATACTCAAATTCAACTTGATTGCAATCTTTGATGAAGATGATGAATTTGTGATGAATCAAACCTTTGATGCAAATTCTCACTCAATTTGTACCCAAAGCGTTTTCTGATCTTTCACACTAGTTTCCTCTTTGTTACAATGACACAACACATTGCTATTTAAAGAGAAAATAGAATTGAGCAAGTTTGAGCAAAATTTAACAAACATGTATCGATACAACTGATGATTTGTATCGATACAAATCCTTTGACCAGCGTTAAAAATGAAAGATTTGACCTATGTATCGATACAAACACGGGTGTGTATCGATACATACATCAGTTTCTTGAAATCTTGACTGATATGTATCAAATCATGCAAGCATGATTCGATACATCATGATGTTTCTGGATTTCTGAGAGGCATAGGTGTGTATCGATA
Source organism: Trifolium repens (assembly GCA_030408175.1). Classification (NCBI taxonomy): domain Eukaryota; kingdom Viridiplantae; phylum Streptophyta; class Magnoliopsida; order Fabales; family Fabaceae; genus Trifolium; species Trifolium repens. Next base: position 32,721,037 of record CP125838.1, on the reverse strand, counting down.
CATGCAAGCATGATTCGATACACAGGTAGCTCTGTGCCTCTGAGAAACCACTATTGTATCGATACAAGTGATATATGTATCGATACAAATTGCACAAAATCAGTCTGAAGTAATTTCAGGACATTTGTATCGATACACACGTTTATGTATCGATACATAATACCTAAAAACAATTTTTCAAAGTGTTAAAAATAGTTTTTCGCTGTCAAGTCATTTGTAATGTTTGCCAAAGTATGTTCTATTCTATTTTCATGTGTTTTGACAATTATTAAAACATGAGGATGAACTGGTGCACTTACATTCTCCCCCTTTTTGATAATTGTCAAAACTATGCATAAGCTAACTAAGCCTATACCTAATATGCAATAAAATAGCAATATTTATACAGACGCAATTAAAACACCAAGGCTAACAATAAGCACGCTCCTCCTGAGTTGATGCCATAATGCGATTGTCATAGTAGATAATATTCAAGACTCTTTTAGCTATTCATCCTTAGCTTGTGCATCCAAATCTCTCCCCCTTTGACAATATCAAAAAGAAGAAGAGAGCACATTAGAAGTAACAAGTCCAAGCAATTTTTAATCAATTGATCACATCGTGCACTTACATTTGTCGAAATGCACTTTATGATATAGTTTCCTAATCAAAATAAATACATACAAAGATATGCCAAAATATATCAATGACGAATACCAAATATCATGATAAAACATGGAATGTAGAACAACAATCCATAAACCAACTCATGAGTATTGAAACACATCGACATTTGTAAGTAACATACCAAAATATGGGACGAAAATAAACAAAGCAATGCAACAAATGCATAAACATAACATGATGTATGAAACACACACAATCAACAAGGTACATTCTTATGTATGTGAGCAAAAAACAATACCAAAGCACATTATAACATGAGAACACATGTTAAACCATATATGCATGATAAGATATCCATATAAATGAATCAAAGTACTAAAATCAATCATATGAGAAATGTATGTCTATGTATGCATACAAAGTCACATAAAAATATACAACCTAATATGAACTTAATAAGATAGTTGTAGCGATCTTTGTCAAATCCCCATTTAAGACGTATGAGTCTCAAAGCAACTATCATATTAAGATGAAAATTGTATGTATATGAACCAAAGAACAAATGCTAAGTAAAAAAAAATATAAAGGAAAAAGTAGAGAATAGAATCTTCCCTTGAGTGTTAGGTGGAGGAAGTGATCAATTTCCGCACCATTGTAAGTGTCGAGTTGAAGCTTTTCTCATGGCTCTCCTTGTTCGTAGGTCTTGAACTCCATTGTTGTCGGTGTCTCTTGTCAATGGTTTCAAGATGATTCCCTACATACTTAGACATTTGAAATAGGTCCCCAACTCATGTTAGGTCCTAGTTGGTGAGGTAAATAAACTTTGTTGAGTTTTGGCATCCATTGCAATATGCCCTTAGGTACCAACAATTTCCTAGCTTTACATTTTGCAATGGTATGGCCTTCACAACAACAATAGTGACAAGTGATATGTGAGTCACTCTTCTTTTGATCCATTTTGAAATGTTTAGAATTTTTATTTTTGACTTTCAAATTGTTTCGAAAATGTTTTGGATCAACTTGATGAGAGACTCTAGGTTTTGATGAATTTTCCACTTTGTCCTTAAGAGTCTTAATATTTTTTGACAAAGTGATACAATTATCACAACCAACTATATCACCATTATCATGACTTGTACTTGACCTTTCTAATAATGATACTTTGAAAGCTTTCAACTCTTCTTCCGTTTCGGAAACTTTCTTTTCAAGAGCTTTGTTAACTTTTATAATTTCTTTTAATCGTTTGAAAGCTTTCCTAGTTTCACTACATAGGTCCTCAAATGCACTTTGCAAATCATGATATTCTAACAAAGTATATGAGCTAGAGGGATTTTGGTTTACCTTTTTGGGAGCTTTATCCTTCTTTTTGTGATGATGAGTTGTGAAATTAGCCAATTCGCCTTCATCACTTGAACTAGAGCTTGATGATGAATGAGAAAAAGAGCCACTACTCTCCCATGCAACATAAGCTTTCTTACCTTTGCTCCTCCTTTTGTTTGAAGATGACTCCTTCTCTTTTCTCTTGAGATTTGGACAATCCAGCTTGTAGTGACCAACTTGGCCGCACTCATAGCACATCCCTTTCTTGGAGTACCTAGCATCTTCATTCTTCCGGCGGTAACCACTATCTTTCCAAAACTTCTTAAGATTGTCATCAGAATGTTTTATCCCATTCTTTCTCACATATCTATTATAGCGTCGAACGAAGAGCTTTATTTCCTCATCATCGGAATCGTCTTCGCTTGAGCTACTTTCCACATGCTCTACCTTTTTGGACTTTGACTTTGAGGCTTTTAGAGCAATTGTCCTCTTGTCCTTTTCCTTATCCTTGTCATTGTGCTTTCCCTTTTTCTCACTTTTCTCTTGCTTTTCTAACAAGTTTAGTACTTGTTCATGTTCCGTAAGCTTGCCAAATAAAGTTGTAAGACTCAAAGTAGTGAGGTCGTTCGCCTCCTTAATCGCGGTGACCTTCGGTTGCCAACACCTACTAAGACATCTTAAAATTTTGTTAGTGGCATCTTGATTTGTGATTGGCTTTCCCAAACCGTGTAACTTGTTGGTTATTTTGATAAATCGTTGTTGCATATCCTCGATGGTCTCGCCATTTAGCATATGGAACAACTCAAATTCTTGTGTCAATGTATTAATTTTGGATATCTTTACATCATTGGTACCCTCAAAGTGAGTTACCAATGTGTCCCACATTTCCTTAGCCGATTGACAATGTGACACATGATAGAATTGATCAATCCCAAGGGATGATATTAAAATATTTTGTGCCTTTGCATCGTAATTGGCCTTTTTCTTTTCCTCTTCCGTCCATTGTGCCATAGGCTTATTGGTGACAATGCCATGAGCATCGGTGATTGTTGGAACAAACGGACCGTTCTCAATAGCATTCCACACTTCACCATCAAAAGAATTGATGTGAATACGCATACTACTTTTCCAATAGTCAAAATGATCTCCATTGAATATCGGAGCCCTATTATACGCCTCATTAGGTGCAAAAGCCATGTTGTCTAATAATTGGCACAAACCTCTGAATTTTGCAAGCAAAATTGAACCGGACTCGTGATACCACTTGTTAGACTACTAGGCTACCACTTAGAAGGGGGGTTGAATAAGTGGCTTCTTTAATCAACGGCAATTTTAAAAAAAAAAAATAATTTGATTAAAAATAATGCGCGGAAGCACCACCGGATCGGTAGTCTACTTTGCACCTTTTGACCAAAGGAAAGATAGTATAGCCTTGAACGAACTAGGAAAATTATCGGAACACTTAATGCAAAATATCCAAATTTAATTGATTAACAAAAAACAGTCCCAAGCAAGTTATATGATTCGATATTCAAATTCAATCACAATCAAGCAAGAACCAATTGAATTTTTGTGAACCAATACGAACAACAAAAATTCAATCGATTAACAAATTAACGAAATTAACGAAATTAAAAGAGAGAGATAAAGAGAGACACACGATGTGATTAGGGAGTTCCCCGGATTACGCGTCGTCCACGCGTTTATCCGAGTACGTCTCCCCCCAAATAACCAAACGGGTTATTTGAGAGTTTATAGATCAAAAACTTGATGAACAAAAAGTGCACAGTTTACAATTGAAATCTATAATCCTATAGCAAGACAAAATGTAAACTAATGCGAATAACCTCGACACCCAACGGAACTTCACCCTCTGATTCCAACGATTCACCTTGTGCCAAACCGCACCCAATCGTCCAGCTGAGTCCTTTTTTCCTTGTTGTCGAATCCTTCAAGACACGCACGATCTTGAATCACTTGAGAGAAACACTAGAACCTTCGTCACACAATTCAACCCAACTACGATTCTGATTCACCGCGAACCGTATCGGACGTTATCACACAAACACGCAATCTTTATTGAATCGATCTCATACTCAAATTCAACTTGATTGCAATCTTTGATGAAGATGATGAATTTGTGATGAATCAAACCTTTGATGCAAATTCTCACTCAATTTGTACCCAAAGCGTTTTCTGATCTTTCACACTAGTTTCCTCTTTGTTACAATGACACAACACATTGCTATTTAAAGAGAAAATAGAATTGAGCAAGTTTGGGCAAAATTTATAAAACATGTATCGATACAACTGATGATTTGTATCGATACAAAACCTTTGACCAGCGTTAAAAATGAAAGATTTGACCTATGTATCGATTCAAACACGGGTGTGTATCGATACATACATCAGTTTCTTGAAATCTTGACTGATATGTATCAAATCATGCAAGCATGATTCGATACATCATGATGTTTCTGGATTTCTGAGAGGCATAGGTGTGTATCGATACATGCAAGCATGATTCGATACACAGGTAGCTCTCTGCCTCTGAGAAACCACTTTTGTATCGATACAAGTGATATATGTATCGATACAAATTGCACAAAATCAGTCTGAAGTAATTTTAGGACATTTGTATCGATACACACGTTTATGTATTGATACATAATACCTAAAAACAATTTTTCAAAGTGTTAAAAATAGTTTTTCGCTGTCAAGTCATTTGTAATGTTTGCCAAAGTATGTTCTATTCTATTTTCATGTGTTTTGACAATTATTAAAACATGAGGATGAACTGGTGCACTTACATTAAGATTCTAAGTTAAGTCTTGTATCAAAAGTTGTATTTATTTGTAACTGAACATTGATCTTCATATCAATTGTTCAGACTCTGTTTTCTTATAATTCTTTTGGAAGTCTCTTGCCTGCGTGCTTGAGCATTAGGAAGTCTCTTGTTTGTATACTTGAGCATTGGAAGTCTCTTGCAAGGTTGCTTGAGCACTTGTAATCTTTGGTGATTATAGTGAACTCTCTTGGTAGTACAAGAGGACTGGACGTACCCTTGGTTTGTAAGGGGAACCAGTATAAAATCTCTGTCTCTACTTTTCTCTCTTTCTCTCTATCTTCAACGTTCTGATTAAATTGTGTTTTGACTTATCTAAACCGCTGCAAACTCTGATAAGTTTTTCATAACTTAGAAGAATTTTTAAACTACCCAAAACACAATTCAACCCCCCCCCCCCCCCCCCCCCCGCTTATTGTGTTTTTCACAGCTTCAATATGCTTTTTGTGGTCCTTAACCACCTCATGCAGAGATTGTATCGAAAGAGGTGAATAGTATTTTCCCAAAATACGTAACTTGTGGACCTAGGATATTCGAAGTAGATCCTTACCACTTTGGATACTTTCAAAACCCCATAAAACCGTTTCGATCTGCACCCTACACTGCTCATAAAGATTATATCCTTTGGTTGAATAGGGTGGAGAAGGAATATAAGGGATACTGGAAAAATTATGGGATTTACCCCCTTATTCAATTTAGTCGAACTGGCCCCAAATACAAGCCTGAACTTCTCATAGCTACTCTTCATTTTTATGAGAAATCCACAAACACCTTCCAATTTAAATGTGGAATGGCAACCCCTACCCTTATAGATGTAGCTGCAATCACAGGCCTTAGGCCTGATGGAGATCATTTCGACCCAACCAAGATTGGTGATAAAGTCGAACTCAACTACAGGGAGAATACTTTCTCCAAATATATTGCTGAGAATCAGGGGGAAGAAGGAGAAGAGGTATCACATGAGGAGCATGTGGTATTCTTAACATTATGGTTGTCCCATTTCGTCTTCTGTTCAAAGTCGCTTCAAATTGCCAGGATGTTTATCCCTATGGCCCAGCAGATTCATGAAAGTAGGCGCTTTAGACTAGGACGCTTATTGCTGGCCACTCTCTATGAAGCTATGGGGAATGCGAGTGATGCCATAAAAGCATCAAAGGAGGGGTCAAAGTTTGTGGTATCCGGACCCATGTGGCTCTTGCAATTGTGGTTGAACGCCACATTCGAAACAGAGCTTGGATTGATAGTGCCTTCTGACTATCAAAAAGAAGTTTATGAAAGAGAGGTCGAAGGTCAAAGGTTAGTTTGATTAACCCCTCGTTCTTTGGACCAGACACCAGAAGATTTTCATGAAACACATGAAAATGTTTCTATCTTTTAATCAGTTTCTACCTCGCCATGCCCCCTTTGTTAAGCGCAAATATGGTGTTGCATGGTTTACAGAAGATTTCCCTGCGTTCAATCCGGACAATGAGGAAGAAGTGAATGAGGTTTGGAGAGCCTACTTGGAGCAAACTGTGTTATCATGCATGATTAGGGATAAGTCAAACCAGTTTGGCTTGGTAGGATATTTACCTAACTATGTCTCGAGACAATTTGGTATGTCTCAAATGAGGCCTAAAACCTCTTTTTACTGCACTGATGGATTTTGTGCCTGGTGGGATGATTACTACTTCAGTCATTCCATTGGCAATGTAGAGCACTTGCTAGGAATGGTGGAAAGTGGTTTTATTCTTCCAGCACTTGGGAAGAAACCTGCTACCTCAGGTCGAGGTACAAAAATCTTAGAAAATTTTCTTTGTAATTTTTTATTGTACATATATTTGTGTAACCAACTAATGTACTTTATTTAGGTAAAACGATAAAGAAGGATGTTGGGTCTTCTAAGACTTCAACTGAAGTACAAAAAGCTGCTGGAGTGAAAATCAAAACTGAGGTTGAACCTCCAAAATCAAGGGTAAACATATAACCTTTTTACTCCAAATTTCCTTTTCGATTTTGATCCTGAATACTTACCTTTTAACTTGTCTTTTTGTTTTCAGAGTCGAAAAAGGAATGACGCTGCTGAGACTACATCAACTGCTTCGAAGAAGTCGAATAGTACTGTTGTGTTAGATGTAGAGGTAAACAGCGTATGTACCCTTATCTTTTAGATTAATGGCTTTTAGACTTGATTACTTAGCCAAATTTTCTCATATTTTTACTCATTTCTTCGGGAGGATGAAGAAAATGAGGAAATGTTCGTTGTTCGAAAGAGGAAGCAACCATCTGCTTCGACTTCACATGGAGGTGAAGGGGGAAGCTCTTTTGATGATGAGAAGGATAAAGAAAACAAAGCCGATGAGGCCAAGAAGAAGAAAAAGAAAAAAGTAAAGGCAAGGGATAAGGAGATCTCTAAGAAAAGTCAAGAAGAAAAAGAGATCGAAAAGACAGGACCTACCATCATTATCAAGGAGAGGTCCGTGATAAAAAGACTAAGGTGCCTAAAGCCCTTAAGATTCATACTTCTGATGATAGTGAGGAGGTCTCTGGGTCTAAAGAAAACCTTATGCCTGAGAAAGAAGTGATGGTCGAAAAGGACCAAATAAAGGGTGCTGAAGGAGAGAATGAGGGTGTGCCCCAAGACAATACCACTACTGCAGAGGATGATGCCCCCACCTCAGAGAAGAAGGATAAATCTCTCATCATAACACCTAGAAATGGCAATGAGGTAAACTCCATTTCCTTTTTCTAACTTTGCCATTTTCTTCAAATTTGTAATAGTTTAAATAATTTTCTTTCGTTGGTCTTTGTAGGGTGAATCGAAAGAGAATTCCCCTAAAGAAAAACTCCAGCAACCTCCCCCTAAATCACCAACTCCATCTCCAGCTAGGGAGAATGTTGATGGGAGCAAAAACTCTCAAGGTGATGCAGCCAACGAGGTCAAAGATGATAAGATCGATCCAAAGGGGACTGAGGAGGAAAGAAAAGAAGAAAAGGGAGAAAGGCCTGAACTAGAGACTAAGAGCCTTCACACTGAGTTCTCAACCAAAACCCAGTGTTTCAGCCAAGTCTAATCAGGCTAGTTCGACCCAAGAACTTATTCATGACTCAAAAGACATGTCTGAAGCTGAAGTTGGTGGTCCAGAAATCAAATCAGTCTCTTCAACCTCAAAACTCTCTGTCAGCCTAGGAGTACAAGAGGAAGAGTTTGCCAACATGCAAAAGTCTGATCCTACGGGCACTCTTCGACTACTGCTTTCAAAGAAACAGAGCCAAGCTACCACTTCCGGTGAGCATACTACAAGTGATTATGCTCCCTCAAATGCTGAGATAAACTCCATGGTGCGCCAAGATTCACTGCTTTTGAGACTTACCACTGATTTCACCCAGAGGGATGTGCTCAAACAACTCGAAGAAAACCCTTCTTGTGCCTACAGTCACTTGGCCTTTTTGAAGAAGTTGCATAACCCCTTGACCAATGAGGCAACTTTAGGCAAGGTTATTCAACTTGGTTCAATTGTTGACCAATACGCTAAAGCTGTGCAGAAAATAATTGAAAATGGTACAAGGCTGGCTACTCAGCAGCAAGCTCAAACCATGTTCTATGAGAAAGCACAACAAGCTCAAGCTGAGGCAGATAAGCTATCCACCTAAGCGGTCGAAGGAAATCCAGGGGTCGAAAACTGTGATAAGAACATTGCTTTCTACAAGCAACAAATTGGACTCCTGGAGAACCAAATTGTGGGATATAGGCGCAAGATCATTGAGGAAGAAGTCGAAAAAGCTCGCATCGAACAAGAAATGAAAGCTTCGACTCAGGAAATTATTGACGCCAAAGGCAGGGAAGGGATTGAAGCTTTCAGCGCAGCAGAAGTAGTTGCTGAAGAAATTAAAGCTCTAGAGAATTCAAACCTAGTGGTCGAAAGAGAGCTTGCAACTTTGAAGAAAATCTATGCAGAGTGCACCAAAGACTTGTAGTTGGTTTATTTTTCTGTCCTTTCGAACAAATTTGATGCTTAGTCCTGTTTGGACTTTTTTATTGTAACTTTGAACAAAGTCCCATTTTGTGGCAACCTTTTAATTTTCAATTGCCATTTTACTTATATGTTCAAGTATTATTCTGCATTTATTTTTACTTCGAGCAAAACAGGTTTATACTTTTTTAAGTACTTTCCATTTATACCCAAAGCACGTTTTTCAGGAGTTAACTCCTCAATTTCATAAGCACCATTCGAATACACCTGAACAATTTTAAATGGTCCTACCCAATTTGGGCACCACTTGCCTAAGATTCTATCATTCTTTTCCATAGGAAAAATAACATTCCAAACCAATTCTCCAATGTTAAAAGATTTAGACTTAACTTTCTTGTTGTAAGCTTTAAAGACTCTTTCTTTTTGTTTTGTTAGGGCTTCTAAAGCACTGAGTCTTTCCTCATCTAAATCAACTAACTCATCTGACATCATTTGTCAATAATGGTCTAAAGGTATTTCCATTTGTCTTTGTACCCTTGCTGACTTCAAATGTATTTCGACTGGCAATACAGCATCATGACCATAGGTTAGTCGAAACGGAGTAGTATTGGTTGACTCTTTAGGAGAATTTCTAAAAGCCTATAAAACTTGGTATAAAGTCTTATGCCAATTCTTTGGCTTTTGGGCTCTATGTTTTTTTATCAAATTAATAATAATTTTATTTGTCGCTTCAACTTGACCATTTGCTTGTGCATAATATGGTGTTGAAGTTAGCAACCTGAAGCCAGTTTCTTGAGCAAATTCCTGCATCTTTCGTCCAGTAAAAACTGAACCCTGGTCTGTAGTAATTGTTTCAGGAATGCCAAATCTATATATTATATGATTTTGGATGAAATTGATTATTGTTTCTTGATCAACATTTGTTAATGGGATTGCTTCGATCCATTTTGTGAAATAATCTATTCCGACCAAAATATAGCGTTGGTTCTTAGACGAAGCAGGCTTAATTTCACCAATCATATCTAAAGCCCAACCCCTAAAGGGCCATGGCTTCACTATAGAGTGCAATTCACTTGCAGGCACATGTTGTATCCCTGAATGCCTTTGGCATTCTTGGCAACCCTTGGCATATTCTATGCAATCTTTTAGCATAGAAGGCCAATATAAGCCTTGTCGAAATAACAACCATTTCATTTTATGCCATCTTTGATGGGAACCACAAGTACCACCATGAACATCAGAGATTGCTATGTAAGCTTTTGTTTCATTAAGGCATTTTAACAAAATTCCTTCTGAAGTCTTTTTGAATAGATCATTTTCAAAAATTACATAGCTTAAAGCCCTATACTTTATCTTTCGATCCACATTCCCTGTTGGATTCCTAAGATAATCCACAATAGGCTTTCTTTTAACACCATTTTTTCTTTGATTTCGATCAATTGTGTCAATTTTTCTTTTGACATTTTATAACCTGAAGCAATTTGAGCTAAGTCATTTGCTTCCTGATTTTCTAATCGAGGTACATGCTCTATATTCACATGATCGAAACAATCTAGTAAGGAACTGGCTATAACAAAGTATTTTGTCAAATGCTCTTTAACACATTTATATTCTTGTGTTAATTGTTTCAATACTAATTCAGAGTCACCTCTTATTTTAATGTTCTTTTCCCCCAAGTCTTTTAATATTTCTAATGCTTTAATCAAGGCTTCATATTCAGCTTCGTTGTTTTATACTTGAATTTAGTTGGAACTTTAGTAGCAGAAATTATCAAGATCCCAATTCCAGTTCCATGTTTGTGTTTGGATCCATCAAAATAGAGAATCCAAGGCTGAGTATCTACATAATCTTGTGGCATTTCGACCAAAGAATGATCAACTATAAAATCAGCCACAATTTGACCTTTAACAGCCTTTAAAGAGTTATAAGTAAGTGAATATTCAGTCAATGCTAATGCTCATTTTCCAAATCTACTATGTAATATAGGTTTAGTCAACATATGTTTAATAACATCAAAATGAGAATAGACATAAACATCAACATGCTTTATATAATGCTTAAGTTTAGTACACGAGAAATACAAACAAAGACAAAGTTTTTCTATGGCAGTATATCTAGTTTCTGCATCATTTAAAACCCTACTAAGGTATTAAACTGCATTTTCTATGCCATTATCATCTTCTTGAGCCAACATGCTTCCTATGGTCTTATCAGACGCATCAATATATAACTTCATAGCTTTATTTCTGTTTGGGGGCATCAAAACTGAAGGCTTTATCAAGTAATTCTTTATGTCATCAAAAACCTTTTGGGGCTCTTCATTCCATTTGAATGGATCATCCTTCTTGAGTCGAAGTAGTGGTGAGAAAGTTTGAGCTTTTCCACTTAGATTTGAAATAAATCTTCTCAAAAAGTTGATTTTTCCTAACAGAGATTGAAGTTGTTTTTTGGTCGAATGAGGCTTTGTCTCTAAGATAGCCTTTGTCTTGTTTTGGTTTATTTCAATACCTTTTTTATGTACCATAAAACCAAGGAAATCTCTTGCATGTACACAAAAAACACACTTTAATGGATTCATTTTTAATCCATGTTTCCTCATTCTTTCAAAAGATTGCCTAATGTACAATAAATGGCTATCTTCATAAGAGGACTTTATGATGATATCATAAATATAAACTTGCATGAATGTATCTATAAAATCATGAAACATAGAATTCTTGGCCCTTTGATAAGTGGCGCCAGCATTTTTCAACCCAAAAGGCATAACAACCCATTCATAAGTGCCTAAGGCACCAGGGATTCTAAATGTTGTTTTAGATACATCCTCTTCAGCAATAAATATTTGGTTATATCCAGAATAACCATCTAACATGCTTAAGAATTCGAAGCCTGCTGCTGAATCTATTAACATTTCTGCTGCAGGCATGGCATATTCATCTTTAGGTGTAGCATTATTTAAATCCCTAAAATCTATGCATACTCTAAGTTTACCATTCTTTTTAATAACAGGAACTATATTTGCTAACCATTCAACAGACCTAGCAGTTCTGATGAATTTACTCCTCAGCAGCCTTTCGATCTCTTCCTTGATCTTGGACATAATTTCTGGTGCAAATCTCCTTGGTAATTGTTTCACTGGTTTCTTACTTGCCTTGATTGGTAGTCTTAGTTCGACCATTTCCCTGTTCAGTCCAGGCATTTCATTATAGTCCCAAGTAAAACAATCACTAAATTCTTTAAGGAGTAGCACCAATTTTTCCTTTAGATTAGGATTGATGTTAGCACTAATATAAGTTGGCCTTTTAAGTGAGCTATTTCCAATGTCAATTTCCTCCAAAGGATCTTGAGCCTGCATTTTTGGAGTTTCATTTAATGGATCTTTTTCGAACCCTAAAGGCTCGTCATCATAAATACAGTCAAGCCTTTGAATTTGTGGCATATAAATGCCATCACTTTTGACCTTGGCTTCAACAGCCATACTTTGTTGCACATCAGCTTCCAAAACCGTATTTAATATACTTTCGGCCATATAAGTCGTAATCCTGGCCCATGCATTAGACTCAGTCATAGTAATCTTCGTAGATATTCCACCCAGTTGGTGGTATCACTCCATCTTCTGACGAAGCAGCATCTATTTCCTCTCTTTCCCATATAAAGCCTTGGGTTGGGTGGAGTTTGACATAATGGATAACATTATCAGAAGGCTCGAAAGCACTTTCTCTGTCATAGCATGGCGAAATGTTTGCCAGGTTTTTGTCAAAGGTTTGTTTGGATATGGTATCTACCTCTGATATGTAGAAACTCTGGTCAGCTTCAATATTTTCAACGCAACCATCTTCTCTCCAAAGCATCAACCTTTGGTGAAGGGTAGATGGGACAGCACCCACACTATGAATCCACTCTCTCCCCAACAGCAAGTTGAAGTTTACTTTGGATTGGACAACCAAGAACAGAGTTGGTCGAACCGTGCTTCCCACAGCCACATATACTTGAATTGCCCTCATAGAGTATCCTGTCTTGCCTTCATAGTTTGACAAAACACTGTTATGGGCTGACAAATCACAGTCATATTTGCCAATTTTAGGCAGCATAGATTGAGGCATCAAGTTTACAGCAGCACCTCCATCTATTAGCACCTTGTTAACTCCAACTCCATCCACTTTTGCTCTGATGAAGAGAGGTTTGAGATGGTTTTTCATCCCTAAATATGGCTTTTCGAATGAAGCTTGTTGTTCTTCGATACAGCCATTGTTCATAACATAATAACATATTGTCTTTGGGTCAGCTATTTCTAACTGGTCGAAGTCAGTTTCGAGCTCAGTTACCTCTTATTGTACATCATATTCTGATGGCAATATGGAAACAACGCATATGACATCAAAATCTAGTTCAGAGTCGAGCAGATCATCATCTTCCATTTTATTTTCATCTATTGGAGGAAGGATCTTTTCTTTAGCTGGCCTTCTAGCCACCTCTTTGTATTGGCCTGTTTGAAGACATGTTGCAGCCAATTTTTTCTGGCGCTTAAACCTACGCCATTGAGTTCTAGTCATTCGATGCTTTCCTTTGTAGTTATTCTTATAGGAATATTTGTTAACATCCTCTGAGTAGTTTGGTTTGGTACCACTGGAGCCACCAACTTCCATTGTCCCTTTATTGAATCTAATGAGTCATTGGTGCATTCAGCGCTCCACAGGGATCGAATCAGGGGATAGGAAAGTTGGCATTCGACCAGTTTTAGCAGAGTTGTTTGGTCGAGTCAGGATGCCCTTTCCCTTGTCTTGGTACTGATGTGGTTTTTCCCCCCTGCTTATTTGTTGCAGGCTGGAACTTCCTAAGGCCTACAGTAGCTTCTTTATCACACACAGCACTACAACGAGCACAAAGCATAACTCCTTTGTATTCCAGTTTGCACCTGTTTAGAAAGTCAATTAAATCCTCTTCAGCACGAGGATATACTACCTTCATTTTTTCGAAATACTCCTTTTCAGGGATTTCTTCTGCTTGCACCTCTGTAACCTTCATGGCTTCGACCATCATTATTTCCTGTGGTTCAGCATAGAGGGTATCAGCATTCTGTAAAGGTTCAGCATCAAACTTCATGGTTTTGGGCGTTTCGCCAAACTTGAGTCTTCCCTCATTCAAAGCCTTTTGGACTAAGTCCTTAAAAAGTACACATTGTGAGGTTCTATGTCCAAGAAAATTATGATATTTACAATAACCTCTTTTCTTTCGCATATCTAATGGGGGTACTTTAACACCCTTAGGAACCACAATTTGGCCATCAGTAAACAATAAGTCAAAAATCTCATCACATTTTGTTATATCAAAAGTGTAAGTTTTAGACACATATTTATCATTTTTTGGTTCGACATGATTTTTCCCATTTGAAGGTTTCAAAAGTTTGCAAGTATAAGAGAGACCAGGTTTTAATTCTGCTAGGTCTATTTCCCCTTGTTCAATATCTTCATAAGAGATATCATACTCTTGGTCACTATCATGCGTTTCAACATAAGCAACCTTTTTTTTTTGTGATACTTAGAGTTTCTGGCCTTTTCTGCCTTTAAACGTTCGACCTGTCGAACTCTATCAGCCAATTGGGCCATGTCTCTTAAGTATTGTGTATCTAAATTCTTTCTGATCGAATAATCTAGGCCACCAGCAGCCATTTCGACCAATTTGTGTTCAGGCACCTGAGTAAAGCATCTAGCCTTAAGTAAACAAAATCTATTCAAGTAATCATCTATAGACTTAGGAGTTTTGCGCCTAACACTTGCTAATTCCTTGAGACTTATTTTAGATTGTCCCATATAGAATTGTTCATGGAAAACTCTCTCCAATTGATTCCAATTGAAAATTGAATGTGGAGGGAGTGTAGTGAACCATGTAAAGGCATTTTTTGTTAGAGAATTTGGAAAATACTTCATTCTTAAATTCTCATTATTGGCTAAATCTCCTGCTTCAGTTAAATATCTTGCTATGTGTTCAACAGTGGCTTCGCTAGTGTCACCAGCAAATTTGGTGAACTTTGGGATTTTCCAACCCCTTGGTAATTCTGTTTGAAGCACATACTCTGATAAAGCAGAGACAAAGTGAGGCCTATGCATGCCTATATTTAAACCATTTTGTGCCAAAATCGTTTCGACCAAATTTGCTATGTTGTTTTGTCCAGCAAAGTTGTTATTTTGGACATTTCTAACTACATCATCAGCATTTTGGTTCCTATTTACCAAGACAATTCCAGGATTTTGTTCGACATGGGGCAACGCCTGAGGCTGTACTTGTGGTTCGACCACCGGTACAAGTTGTTGGACTTGGTTTACAGGATTAACCACATTAACCTGTGCAGGCACAATGGCATTATTTGGTGCTTGTGCAATTTGCAAAGGCACTACATTGTGAATTTGGGGAACTTGTTGATTAGGGACTTGAGGGGCCCCAAGGAAATCAGCAATTCTTCCCATTTGTGTGGCTAACAATTGGTAACTTTGGTTAGTATTTTGAATTAGAGGATTAAACACTGTACCAATTTGTTGTGTTAACATATTAACCATATCATGATTACTATCATCCATTTGTTGCCTCATAGCCATCAAGGCAGTATTAGTTAATGTAGGCATATTATTTCGAGTAGCAGAACCAGATAATGAACCTGTTATTGGGGACAAAGACGCCTGGCACTGCCTCTGAAAATAATGAAGAACCCGTTTGTAGGCCCTGCATCATAGTGGTAGGCATACCATAGGGGTGATTCCTACTAGTGCCTTGACTCATGTATTGAGCAAAGGGCAATTGAAATATGGACGAACCTGCGCCACCCCCATTGACATTTGATCCATTTGGAGAGAAATTATTCTCCATGTTATGAACCAAAGTCAAGATAGGTTCTGTGGTGGTCGAGGGTGCCACTGTGGATGATGGTGTTGTCATTGTGGCTCTTAGTATTGAAGATGTTGGAGCAGAAACTGATGCCCCAGTCACATTGGGCATAATCTCACTGATTACAGGAGATATTATAGCCTCTAATACACTCGAAGCGGTTGATGGATTCGAACTGCCGTTATTATTGTTTCCATTAGGATTTTCCATACATTGTCTTGTGTTTCTGGGTGGTGGTCTAACCATTTCAGGGAGTGATTTCCCGTTTCTCAAAAGCATACACTACACACAAGATTTTGGAAACAAACGTAATTACAAAACAACTAAAATACACTAAACTTTGATGAAAATTTAAACGTAAAGCACACAATCCCACTGGGCGTGTGTTTACCCCGATTTTTAGTAAACAACCGCTAGTTTAATTATTACAAGAGAGATCAACTAGTAAATCTCGGGACATATGGATTGTGTGGAAGATGATGAAAACATATTCATATCTTTGGGTTAAATCGGACAATTTGAATAAAAGTAAAAGCATTTGACGCAGTCAAATGGTTTGTTTAAAGTAAAATGCTTCAAAGTTAAATTTGCAGAAAACTTGTAAATGAATTGCAAATAAAGTTTAAAGAAAAGACTTTGAAAAGTAAAACATGCAATGAAATAAATTGCAGAATGATAAAGTTGCAGAAAGCTTTAAATTGCATAAAACTTAAATGACAAATTTTAAAGGAAAGCAAGTAATCAGTACTTGAAAAGTGTAAATTGCATTTGACAAATATAAAATGTTTACAAAGGATGGTACACAGATTCGTACATGTTCCTGTCATTCATTTCGCTCGTTGACATGGGTACTCTGAATATTTTAGGAATTTGCATGTGTATTGAATTGTGGACCCGTTTCTTCTATCAGAAACTTGTATTTATAGATAAACTAACATAACTGCTATAAACCTACAATACGTCTAACTATGCTCCACGTGTCTTGACAATTTGAATTCCCTTTGACACCTGGCGAACCCTTCAACGTTACTCAATTTTGAATATTTTGCTAAGTCCAGAGTACGCTTCTTTCGTTCTGCATAGTACGTTAGACAACCAAACAAATACATATATTCACACATATATATATATATAATATTTTCGACAATTAGAGTAATGTCGAACCAGCATGTTTATTTAGATAAACATGGTTCTGTCGAACTCGACAAGCTTATTCAGACAACAATCGTTCTGTCGAATTCGACAGAACTCTAGGCTTTGATAATTAACTTTGCACATTAAAAGTCTTTGATGTCAAATGCCTTGATTTTCTCTTGATTTATTGCCAGAATCATTTTCCAAGAAAATATTAAAAGGCAATAATACTCATTAAATGAGATTTCAACATCTTATTCCAATTCATTAATGCCTGTCGAAAATACAGGCTAACAAATTGCCCCCTCAAAAATGCCAATTCGACTACACGTCAGAGACAAAAGGGAAGAAAGGGCATTTTTGAAGATATTCACCTTTTCAATTCTGCACGTTTACCAAAGACGGCGTAAACGTCAAATCAAAATATTGTCAATCATGACAAAATTTATAACTGTCACCTCAATCCCCACAAACCATGATTACCAACTTTAAAGCTTTGTAGTGGGACACGTGGCAGAATATAAGTGGCTAAGATGGAAGAGTGGTGATGTTTCAGTTACTAGATACATGCAAGATGCAGTGCCTATAAATAGAAAACGTATTCCACCACTTTCATTTTTTTGAAAACCCAAACTCTTCACTTTCTCTCTAGAAACAGAACCATACGCATTCCTTTGAAACAACATCAATCGATCCTCAAATCGTGCATTGTTCTTGCGTTTCTGAGAAATCTAAACCAGCAGTTAAGATCGTCCAGTGATTTCGTTCATCATCACCGTTTCTTTTCTGGGATTTGAGTAAGAAACGAGTTAAATCTGGTGGTTTTAGCTTTTGTTCACTGTGAACTGTCCATCTTCATCACCAAATCAAGAACACCAAGAACACCAAGAACAACAATGGCTGCTTCATCTTCTTCCTCCAGAAACGTGACAATCTACGCTGTTGATGATGCAGAACCCATCATCGTTGATGGTTCAACCTTTGTGTCGGAGCCAGATATGACTTCTGTCGAAGACACTATATGGGGAGAGGAGTTGATGATTCCTCACAAGCTCAGAGGTCGAACTCTTGCCTTTGCAGGGCCTCTTCCTTCATCCGACAACTTTAATGAGGAGGTAAGTAGCATTTTCCCTCTCAATGTTACTTGTGAGCCCAAAATATTTGTCAACACTGTCTTCGACATGACCTTTTTTGAGACAGGCTATAGAGCCTTTAGATCTGCACCTGTAGTCAGTGATAGTTATTTACCATGGCTTAACAAGGTTGAGAAGGAATATGCCACTTCATGGAAAGAGCGTGGTATATTCGACCTGATCCAGTTGTCGAGAGAAGGACATCGAGTCGAATGCGGAGCTCACTCAATACAACCAGAACATTGCTGCTTGGGAAGGTGAGATTGCAGAATTGCACTTGAAGATTCAGAGTCTCAATGCTAAGATTGATGCAGAGAAAATCAAACGTGACGAAGCAAAAGCCAATCTTACTACTGCTGTTAAAGCCTGGATTGACAAAGAGGCTAATGAGGGCATCAAAGCCTTTAGTGCTTCAGCGGCAGTGGAAGAAGAAATTCAGAACTTGATGGAGTCGAGTAAAGTTCTCGACAAGGAAGTTGCTTCATTCAAGAGCTTGTATGAAGATTTGAAAACAAAGTTTTAGACTTGTAATAATTTGATTTTTTTTTGTCCTTAGTTTCATTTCACTTTTGAACAATTTTATCAAGTCTTTGGTTTGTAATTCGGCAATGCCCGTTTTGTGGCGAACAACCTTGTGATCACCAATATTTTGTCATGCTTTATTCTTTGTTGATTTTTTATTTCTTGCAACGCTGGTTTATACTTTTCACGTATTGACCATTTATTTTTCACCAACGTCATTCAATGGTAATGTTTTGAACCTTTGAATTCTTTTGGTATTTTTAACAACACGAAAACCTGAGCAGTCAAAGAACGCCAAAACGAGGCAGTCAAGTCAAAGGGTGGCAACAGCGAAACTTTGTTAAATGAATTGCATTAATGGTTAGGTTGACCCATAAGACTTGATAGCACTATAAAAGGCGGTGTTTTTCCTCATTTTTACTCATCAAGAGTGATTGAGTAATCCTTAACAAAGAATCGAACCATGGAAAAACCCAACACTAAAGATGCCTCATGCTCCAAAGAGAAGAACAAAAAGGGTGCAGCACCATGGCGTTGCGAGGAAAATAGGCTACGCTATGAGAGGAACAAAGAGGAACTCATTTTGACAGAATCAGAAGAAGAAGAACTAGGCTCCGACCTGGAGGAGTTTCTATGGACACATGAGGAAAGATTGGATGAATACCCACCAGTAGTTCAGGAACTTGCTGATATAGCAATAGCCCTTTATAGGGGTACCATGAAGAAGGTGGAGTCAGAGGTTTCTAAGCCTAAGGCTCAGCCTAAATAATGTTGTTTTTCTCATGATGTACTAAGAATTCTCCCATTGCAATAAAACAATATTATTCTTCTACTTTCGAGTTATGGCCAATTCTTGTTATTTGCCATTTTGTTTTTTCTGTTTGATTCTTATTCTGCGCTTATTTTCACTTCGAGTAGAGCAGGTTTATATTTTTTCAAATATTTCCCATTTATACCCAAAGTACGTTTCTCAGGAGTTAACTCCTCAATTTCATACGCACCATTAGAATAAACTTGAACAACTTTGAATGGTCCTTCCCAATGTGGTGACCACTTTCCTAAGACTCTGTCTTTTTTATCCATTGGCAAAATGACTTTCCAAACCAGATTTCCAACACTAAAGGTTTTGGACTTAACCTTTTTATTATAAGCTTTAGTGACTCTTTCTTTCTGTCGAATCAACATCTCTAAAGCTTTGACTCTCTCTTCATCTAAATCAACTAATTCATCCAACATCATATCCCAATAATGATTTCTTGGAATTTCTGCCTGTCTTTGAACTCTAACTGATTGTAAGTGTATTTCGACTGGCAAGACAGCATCATGTCCATATGTTAGACGAAAAGGTGTGGTATTAGTTGATTCCTTTGGCGAATTCCTACACGCCCATAAGACTTGATCTAGAGTCTTGTTCCAATTTCTAGGTTTTTGGGCAATATGCTTTTTAATCAGACCAATAATGATCTTATTAGCAGCTTCCACTTGACCATTTGCTTGTGCATAATATGGTGTAGAAGTTAACAATTTAAAACCAATTTGTTGAGCAAACTCGACCATTTTACGTCCAGTGAAAACTGAACCTTGATCTGTAGTAATAGACTCAGGTATACCAAATCTATAAATAATGTGACTTTGTATAAAACTAATCACTGCTTCTTGGTCAACATTTGGTAATGGAATTGCTTCTATCCATTTGGTAAAATAATCTATACCAACTAGAATATAGCGTTGGTTTTTGGACGAACTTGGTTTAATTTCACCAATTAAATCTAAAGCCCATCCTCTAAAAGGCCAAGGTTTTACTATTGAATGAAGTTCACTTGCAGGTACGTGTTGTATGCCTGAATGTTTTTGGCACTCTTGACAACCCTTAGCAAACTCTATACAATCTTTTAGCATTGCTGGCCAGTACACACCTTGTCGAAACAGTAACCATTTCATTTTATGGCCTACCTGATGGGATCCACATGTGCCACTATGCACATCAGATATAGCCAAATAGGCTTCAGTTTCACTTAAACATTTTAGCAAAACTCCCTCAGGTGTCTTTTTCATTAGTTCATTCCCAATGATGACATAACTTAAGGCTCTGTATTTTATCTTTCTATTTGTCGTTCCGTTTGGATCTCGCAGATACTCGACAAGTGGTTTTCTCCAATCAGTATCAGCTAAATTGTCAATGGCAAAAATTTCAAAAATTTCTGAATTTTCGTCAAGGTCGTCATATTGACCATTGTCTTGTGGTACATCTGCCCCCACAAGTTTTGGCATTGACAATTCCAAAGTAGCAGGTTGATCAATAATGATTTTATCTTTGATTTCAATCAACTCCACCAATTTCTCATTGGAAATTTTGTAACCAGAAGCTATTTGAGCCAAATCATTGGCTTCTTGATTTTCTATACGAGGCACATGTTCAATAGTGACTTGGTCGAAACGTTTTAACAAAGAAATTGCTATGACAAAATATTTCATCAAGTGTTCTTTTATACACTTGTATTCTTTTGTCAATTGTTTCAAAACCAGTTCTGAATCACCTCTGATCAGGATATTTTTTGCCCCCAAGTCCAATAAAATTTCTAAGCCTGCTATTAAAGCTTCATACTCTGCTTCATTATTTGAGCAGAATCCATTAATTTTATATTTGAACTTAGTGGGTATTTTGGAAGGGGAAATAATTAGAATCCCAATTCCAACTCCATGTTTATGTTTAGAACCATCAAAATACAATTTCCAAGGTCGTGATTCTACATAATTTTGTGGAGTTTCTATTACAGAATGATCTGCTATAAAATCAGCTACAATTTGGCCTTTGACTGCCTTTAGAGGTTTATATGTTAATGAATACTCTGTTAAGGCTAAGGCCCATTTTCCAATTCGACTATGCAAAATTGGTTTAGACAACATATGCTTAATGATATCACAGTGAGAATAAACAAAAACATCAACAGGCTTTATATAATGCTTGAGTTTTATACAAGAGAAATACAAACATAAGCATAGTTTTTCAATACTACTATATCTAGTTTCAGCATCATTTAATACCCTACTTAAGTAATAGATGGCTTTTTCTTCACCATTTTCATCTTCCTGGGCAAGCATACTACCCAGTGTCGAATCTGATGCTGATATATACAACTTCATGAACTTGTTCCTTATTGGAGGCATCAACATTGGTGGCTTCGACAAATAACTCTTGATTTCGTCAAAAGCTCGTTGTTGATCTTGCCCCCAAGTGAAAATATCTTCTTTCTTGAGACGAAGTAGTGGCGAGAAAGGCTGAGCTTTACCACTTAAATTTGAAATAAATCTTCTCAAGAAATTGATCTTCCCCAGTAAGGACTGAAGTTACTTTTTTGTAGTTGGAGATTTGGTCTCCATAATAGCCTTCGTTTTGTTTTGATTTATTTCAATGCCCTTTTTGTGCACAACAAACCCAAGGAAATCTCCTGCATTAACACAAAAAGCACACTTTAATGGATTCATTTTTAATCCATATTTCCTCATCTTTTCAAAAGACTTTTTCAAATGATCTAAATGATCAACCTTTGACGAGGATTTGACAACTATGTCGTCAATATACACTTGCATAAAAGTGTCTATGTACTCATGGAAAATTAGATTCATTGCTCTTTGATAAGTGGCCCCAGCATTTTTCAAACCGAAGGGCATCACTACCCATTCATACGTGCCTAATGCCCCTGGGCATCTAAAAGCAGTTTTGGGTACATCATTTTCAGCAATGAAAATTTGGTTGTAGCCAGAATAACCATCTAGCATACTTAAATATTCAAATCCTGCTGCTGAATCAATTAGCATTTCTGCTACAGGCATAGGATATTCGTCTTTTGGTGTAGCATTATTCAAATCTCTAAAGTCTATACATACTCTAAGAGAACCATTTTTCTTAATCACAGGCACTATATTTGCTAACCATTCGACATACCTTGCTGTTCTGATGAATTTGCTCCTCAGCAGCCTCTCAATTTCTTCCTTGATCTTTGACATAATTTCTGGTGCGAACCTTCTAGGCAATTGTTTTACTGGTTTTTTGTCTGGTCGAACTGGAAGTTCATGTTCCACCAATTTTCTGCTCAAACCTGGCATTTCATTGTAATCCCAAGCAAAACAATCTTTGTATTCCACTAGAAGTTGCACCACTTTCGCCTTCAGATCTGGAGGAATGTTTGCACTAATATATGTTGGTCTTTTCATCAGACCATCTCCAAGGTCAATTTCTTGCAAAGGATCCTGTGCTTGCATCTTATGACTTTGACTAATTGGATCTTTTTCAAATCCTAAGGGTTCGTCGTCATAGATGCAGTCCAGTTTTTGCAATTCTGGCTCTTGTTTGCCAATTTTTTCACCATTGGCTATATCAGCCATATTTTCTGAAAATGAATTGGCTTCCAAAGCCATCTTGATTCTGTTTTCAGCCATGTAGGCCGTAATCCTTGCCCAAGTTTGGGACTCAGACATAGTAGTTTTCTTTGACATCCCAACCAGTTGGGCATTTGTGGCTTTCATACTCGCCATCCTCGCTGTTTCCATCTTCTCTCTCCCACAAGAAACCATGTGTGGGATCCAGTTTGATTGCATGGTGACCATTTCTTGCTAGACGATATGCAAAGTCTTTCTCAGTGCATGGTGAAATTGTTGCCAATTTCTTGTCGAAGGAGTGCTTTGTCAAATGATGGACTTCAGTTTTGAAGTAGCTTTGATCTGCTTCAATATTTTCCACTATTCCATCCTCTCGCCAGATAATGAGGCGTTGGTGCAGGGTAGAAGGAACTGCCCCTACTCCATGAATCCACTCTCGACCTAGAAGTAGATTGTAATTTGCCTTAGAGGCCACAACCAAGAACAAGGTTGGCCTTACAGTGCTTCCAACAACCACTTCTAACTGGATTGCTCCCAAAGAGAAACCAGTTTCACCCTCATAGTTTGAAAGAACTATGTTGTGAGGATGAAGATCCACCAAAGATTTGCCAATCTTTCTGAGCAAAAATTCTGGCATGAGATTAACAGCAGCACCACCATCAATTAGCACTTTGTTGATCCCCACATTGTTCACTTTAGCCTGTATGAAGAGAGGCTTCAAGTGACTCTTCATGCCTTCATCTGGCCTTTCAAATGTAGCCATTTGATCTTCTAGAGCACCATTGCTCGTCACATAGTAACATACTGGCCTATGAAGGGCCATTTGCATTCCAGATTCCTCTTCGTCATCTGTCACTTCAGAGCAAACGTCGAATTCCCTTGGTAAGATTGACACAACATTGACGATTATGTCGAGATCAGGCTCAGAATCCAAAAAGTCATCTGCTTCCATGTGGTCATCTTCGACATTATCAGCAACTGAAGACTCTATTTTCGATTCGCCTAACCTTTCTTTCATTGGCCTCTTTGCCAATTCCAAAGGCCTTCTTCCATTACCATCAGTAGTTAATGGGGATTGTCGAGCAGCCACTTTTTTCTGGCGTTGGTATCTACGCCATTGGGACCTTGTCATGGGATTTTTCCCTTTGTAATTATTCCTGTAATCATATTTCCTTGACTCAGGATCCTTTTTGGGATTGTTGTTACTGGAGTTCCCTCTCTCCATATTCCTTTGACCATAGTCCATGCTTCTTCCATGAACCCATTGGTTGACAGGTGTCCTGTTTGAGGGGACAAATGATTTTTGTGGTCCCAACCTCTGGTGTACAGGTGCCTGCTGGCTATTCAGAATATTGGAATAAGTTGGCTTTTGATTTGGCCAATTGTTTCTGTTTTGACTATGAGGCAGAAACTTGTTGAGGCCTGCAGCAGCCTTCTTGTCGAACATGGCACTACAATGAGGACATAATGTAGCTTCGCCATCATTTTCTTTGCAGCGTTGAAGGAAATCCAATAAAGTCTCCCCTGCTTGTGGATACACCTCTTCCACTTTGTTTTCGTACTCCTCCTCAGGAATGGAAATTAATTGCCCCCCTTCAGTGAGGTTCAATGCTTCTATCATCAGGCACTCAAAAGGCTCTGTGTAAGCAGCATCAGCAATCTGCAATGGATTCTCGTCCACCTGCTGTTTGGATTTTGGCTTTTCGCCAAATTTGAGTCTTCCCTCCTGTAGGGCTTTCTGGACCAGATCCCTGAAAAGAACACATTGTGAGGTTTTATGACCCAAAAAATTATGGTATTTACAAAAACCTCTTTTATTACGTTGTTCCAAAGGTGGAATTTTCAAACCCTTTGGTACAATTATTTGGCCATCAGCAACCAATAAGTCAAAAATTTCATCACACTTAGTAATGTCAAAAGTATATGTCTTAGAAACAAATCTATCATTTTTTGGTTCGACGGGATTTTTCCCATTTGATGGTCTTAACATTTTACAAGTATAGGGAGGTCCCGGTTTCAATTCAGCAATATTAACCTCATTGTTTTCTATGTAATCCTGACCATCGTCGAACTCATTTTCACTTTCATAAGTTTCTATGTATGCCACTTTTTCTTTTTTGTGGAACTTAGAATTTCTGACTTTTTCAGCCCTGAGGCGTTCGACCTGTCGAACACGATCTGCTAATTGGGCCATGTCTCTCAAATGTTGAGTATCTAACTTTTTCCTAATGGAATAGTCGAGGCCACCAGCAGCCATCTCAACCAATTCATGTTCAGGCACTTGAGTAAAGCACCTTGCCTTAAGGAGGCGAAACCTGTTCAGATAGTCATCAATGGCTTCTGAGGTTTTGCGCTTCATACTGGCTAATTCTTTGAGACTAATCCTAGATTGTCCCATGTAAAATTGTTCATGAAATAGCCTTTCTAATTGAGTCCAAGTATGAATTGAATGAGGGGGAAGTGTGGTAAACCACGTAAAGGCATTTTTAGTGAGGGAATTGGGAAAAAATTTCATTTTTAAATCTTCATTATTTGCCAAATTCCCTGCTTCTGCCAAATATCTGGCAATATGTTCGACAGTAGATTCATTAGTATCACCAGCAAATTTTGTGAATTTGGGAATCTTCCATCCCCTTGGCAATTCTGCCTGTAATACATATTCAGACAAGGGTGACACAAAATTTGGTCTATGCAACCCTGTATTCAAACCATTTTGGGCCAAAATATTTTCTACTAAATTGGCCAAGTTATTTTGCCCTGCAACATTTTCTTGTCGAACTTGCCTAAGAACATTATCAGCATCTTGGTTTCTATTAACCAAAACTACTTCTGGTTCTTGTTGTTCTCTCTCGATGCGCACTGGTTGGGCTTGGACTCCTGTTTGAATCTCCGGGTTTACACGGGGAATTCTTTGATTATTTGGAGCATCAGGGGCACCAAAAAAGTCTGCCATCCTTCCCATTTGATTGGCTAACAATAAATAATTGTCATTGGCTGTTTGTAACACAGGATTGAAGATTGTGCCAATCTGTTGGGTCAACGCGTTCACCATGTCATGGTTACTTTCGTCCATTTGTTGCCTAAGTACATTCATAGAATTATTAGTCAAGTTCAGAGAATTTCCCCTATTTCCCATCGCAGAAGATGAGGGAGAACTTTCTATCGAAGGCCAATTATACAGGCTTGCCATCGTCGTTGTTGGCATTCCAAATTGTGGGTTTCTGGGCAACCATGGGGGTCTTGACGGTGTTCCACCAACTTGACTACCGTCTGTGTACCCATGCATGTGTGATACATTCGTTGGCATGGATGATACATTCATTTGTGTCATCATTGCACCATTCGTATTTGGAGGAACAAACCCTCCTGCCATACTTGAAGTAGTGGCAGACATTGTTGATCCACTGGCGCTTGCACCAACGGTTCCGGAATTTATCATAGGGTTTGTACCCCCACCATTAGGATTATTGCTTGGGATACTTTCAGAAGTTGTAAAATTCAGGGCAGGGTTTGTTGACCCACCAGTAGGATTGGCGCCAGGATTGCCAGATACTGGTTGATTTGGTTGCCCTGTCGAATTTGGAACAGGATTGGTTTCTGTCCCATTATTGTTATTATTATTATTATTGTTGGGGTTAGGATTGTTTGGTGGTCTCACCATTCTGGAACGAGGACGCTTTGGTATATTTGAAAAAACTGGAAGGGACTTACCACTCCGCAAATGCATATACAAATATACACACAATCAAAGTACAAACACCAAACAACAAATTTTGTATGAAAAATTTTCAAAAATTCACTAAGTAAAAATTACACAATCCAAAGGTCCCACTGGGCGTGCCAATTTGTTTACCCCGATTTTTAGTAAACAACCGCTAGTTTAATTATTACAAGAGAGATCAACTAGTAAATCTCGGGACATATGGATTGTGTGGAAGATGATGAAAACATATTCATATCTTTGGGTTAAATCGGACAATTTGAATAAAAGTAAAAGCATTTGACGCAGTCAAATGGTTTGTTTAAAGTAAAATGCTTCAAAGTTAAATTTGCAGAAAACTTGTAAATGAATTGCAAATAAAGTTTAAAGAAAAGACTTTGAAAAGTAAAACATGCAATGAAATAAATTGCAGAATGATAAAGTTGCAGAAAGCTTTAAATTGCATAAAACTTAAATGACAAATTTTAAAGGAAAGCAAGTAATCAGTACTTGAAAAGTGTAAATTGCATTTGACAAATATAAAATGTTTACAAAGGATGGTACACAGATTCGTACATGTTCCTGTCATTCATTTCGCTCGTTGACATGGGTACTCTGAATATTTTAGGAATTTGCATGTGTATTGAATTGTGGACCCGTTTCTTCTATCAGAAACTTGTATTTATAGATAAACTAACATAACTGCTATAAACCTACAATACGTCTAACTATGCTCCACGTGTCTTGACAATTTGAATTCCCTTTGACACCTGGCGAACCCTTCAACGTTACTCAATTTTGAATATTTTGCTAAGTCCAGAGTACGCTTCTTTCGTTCTGCATAGTACGTTAGACAACCAAACAAATACATATATTCACACATATATATATATATATAATATTTTCGACAATTAGAGTAATGTCGAACCAGCATGTTTATTTAGATAAACATGGTTCTGTCGAACTCGACAAGCTTATTCAGACAACAATCGTTCTGTCGAATTCGACAGAACTCTAGGCTTTGATAATTAACTTTGCACATTAAAAGTCTTTGATGTCAAATGCCTTGATTTTCTCTTGATTTATTGCCAGAATCATTTTCCAAGAAAATATTAAAAGGCAATAATACTCATTAAATGAGATTTCAACATCTTATTCCAATTCATTAATGCCTGTCGAAAATACAGGCTAACAGCGTGCCAATTTGTTTACTGTGAAATTTGGTAAACAACGCTAGTTTGAGTTATTACAAGAGAGATCAACTAGTAA
The DNA here is from genome assembly GCA_030408175.1 of Trifolium repens. NCBI lineage: Eukaryota > Viridiplantae > Streptophyta > Magnoliopsida > Fabales > Fabaceae > Trifolium > Trifolium repens. The sequence goes on along the minus strand of CP125838.1, from coordinate 32,693,296 downwards.
ATCTCGGGACATAGTGTTTTTGTTTATATTTTCAAGATAATTAGTGTTCATCATTGTTCTTGTGCTCTTAATGTTGTTTTTATGTTTTTTATATTACTTGAATTACAAGAAAGAATGTTTATTCAAACGAATAAACAGAAAGAAAGAAAAAGTCGAAATTAAAAGGGAAGAAAATGACTTGAACGAAACTGTAAATTTGCATTCAAATGAAAATGTCTATAAGAAAGATATGGTGCACATTACATACATTTTCCCTTTCGAACTCGTTTCTCGCGTTAACATGGGTACTTTGAGTCTAACAAGGATTTTTGTATAATGATTGACACGCTTTGCTCGATCACAGAACTATGCTATTTATAGACACTATTTCCTAACTGCTAGTAACGTCTAACTAACTAAGAAGAGAATGCGTGTCTTGCCACGTATTTTGAATTTGAATTGCTTTGTATCCTTTGAATTATCCGTTGTAAGCGTCGAAGTCGAAATGATGATGTTTCTTGAATATTTGCTAAGTCCACAATCTTTTCCTTACACAGCGTGCACTTCGACCCTACTGGGACTTCGATTAACTCGAAATGAACCTGAAGAAAGCAAATTCACACATAATGTTCGAAGCAGAAAGAACATTTATGAAATGTTCATGCATGATCTCTCATTAAATTCGTTGGCTCTAAAAGCCAAACATATTTAATGATTTTTTGAAGTAGTAGACAATTAAATGAATTTCAGTTATTATCTTTTGATCAAATACTTAGAACATATTTTGACTTTATCAAAATATGGGCTAACAAATTGCCCCCAAAATGCCTGTTTCGATCGAGTAGTTCGAACGAGGATAGAAAAAGGCATTTTAAACCCACGTGCTTGACACTCTTACCAATGACGGCGCTGTATGCCTTTTCTTAACACAACCACACCAAACACGTTTTGGCATGTATGCCTTTTCTTAATCCTAGTAATCTTCTACTCAATGGCTAACTCCCCCTGAATATGAGAACCTACCCAACTCCCTCTAATCACTAATCCCAAGTGACGAAACTTAAACTTTTCAGTTTAAAGACTTAGTTGAATGACAACATTCAACTCTACAAAGTTACAAAGTATCAAGAACAATACTAAGAGCCACTAATGCTTTGCACAGTAGGTACAAAGCTTTGAACTCACAATCTTCAGTTCTTGTGGGTTGAGTTTTAAGCTCTATGTTGAGTTCTATATATAGGCGTGCAAATCTTAAGATCATCTTCAGTCTTTCAGATGCACTACAATAAGAATTAGTTTTAAAACAAACTTGTTTTAAAACAAACTCCATAAGATAAAGAAATTAATCTTTATCCACAAATTAACACTTATAATTAATAACAAACTTTATCATTAATCATAATCTCAGCTTGTTACTTAAAGATTCACGCCTTATTCAAATTTAACCAAACACGTGTGCTTAATGGATAAGCTTTATCTTTTAAGCTGAACTGGGTCAAGATGTCCTACCCACATGTCTTAGGACTTCTTGTTCGACATGTTGCCTTAACATGCTCTGAATCTAGTGACAAGATGTCTAGGACATCTTGTTTAACATGTTGTATCTGCACATCTTCAATATACACAAGTGGTTTAGACTTAATTACTTTAGCATTGGTGCTTCAGTTAAGTCACTCTGACCAAGTTGTTTTAGCCTTATGATGCAGCCAATCTCAGAAGAACTACAATCTTACATAAGTACCCATTTTGACGCAGCATATATGAATTTATTTTTAATTTTGAACAAAACAAATGAAATTATTTATGATATCGTCATAAAAAAATGAAATTATGTAGGATGACTCTGTTTCTATTCGTGTATTTACGATGACTATATTTTAAGCATTTCGATTGCATACTACACTTCTTTTTCTTTGGTTAACTCCATTAGAATGATACAGTAATTTGGAGTCAAAAAGTTTTTAGAAAAATTACATTATGAGACGGTGGCATCTCAAGTGTTATGTTTGACTTTGAGCACATGTCCTAGACTCCTAGTGCGATACCACTGAAGAAAATAAAGCGTTAACTGATCGCTTTTAGACTATGTGTCTTTTACATTAGCTTATTTTTGAATTTATGTAAATAATTTATACAATATAAATTTATATTTTATACTATTTTATAAGTTTAGACTAGCAAAAATTATATTTTTAAAAGTTATTTTATCATAATCTATCTTGACAAACTTATAATAATCAACGGCATTTTCTATTGTACTGATATAGATAACTATTTAATCTCCTTTTTTTATAGTGCTTATTAGTTAATTGATAACTACTTTACCTCCTTCTTTTTGTTGTGCTTAGTTATTAAAAAAAAAATTTAAAAAAAAGATATTTTTATTAAGACTAAAAACACTCAAAACCACTTTTACCTGATTTTTCAACTTATACAAATATTTGAATAGAGTGAAGGACAAAAGTGACAATAAGAAAAGTCCACGCGAAATGAGGTATTCTCTTTATATATTTAATTAAAAATAAAAATAAAAATATTTTTATTAAGACTAAAAAGCACTGAAAACCTACTTTTACCTAGAAGTTATTTTTCAACATATACAAATATTTGAACAGAATGAAGGGCACAAGTGACAATAAAAAAAGTCCACGCGAAAGGATATATATATATGGAAAATGCTATTTAGCAAGAATTTTTTGATGCAAGAAAGAGAAGAATAAATCCTCACTCTTAATTATATCCATAACCACCCATGTTTTCCACTAAAAAAGAAGATTAAATGACATCATTCTTTAAGATTTTACCATGTGTTAATTCTTGCATTTCTTGTGTAAAAATTTCATGCTAAATAGCAATGCTCATATATAGGGAATGTATCAAGTGAGAAAGGACATTTTTATATGAGTGAGAGGAAGAAATATAAATCATTTGATTAAAATAAAAGGCTAAGATTAAAAGTGAATCACATATTCTTTTTTTTAATTGTAGATTTGTTTTGTAACTATTTAGATTAAAATAGACTATTCGGATTTTTTAATACTGAACTCTATTTTCGTTTCAAGAATAAATGTCGTCATGCAACGTCATACCAATCTCCCATGAAAGGCTCCAAATTGTTAGTAACATGATTAATCGAATTTAAGAAATTTCTCTGTTTTTGTTTGTTGTTGAACTGGAAGCATCTTCTCATTTAACTTGGCACTCATATACCATTAATCATGATAAGTAAATTGATGGTTTCATGGTCACACTCAAAAATATGTTTTCACAATTCATTGAAATAATAAAAGATCTAGGTTTTGTGCGATAGAGATGGAAGAAAGTAGTTAGAGAATATGCCAAACAAATCTATAATTTTTTTTGTTATAAAACAAATCTACAATTTAAAAAAAAAAAAGGAATATGTGATTCACTTATAATCTTAGCCTTTTATTTTAATCAAACGATTTATATTTCTTCCTCTCACTCTCATAAATAGTTTGACATCAAATCTTACACCTTTCAATAATGTCTTAACCGATATAAATTTTATAAATTTCACCGTTGGATTGAAAGTTTATATCATATAGATCATTTATGTAAAGTTTCAGAAAAATCCAAAATCATTTGATGTGCTATTGAGACATATAAAGATCAACGACATTTAAAAAATGACGCAAACCGTTAACTTTGATGTACCTCAATAACATATCAAATGATTTTGGATTTTTCTGAAACTTTACGTAAATGATCTATATGATATAAACTTTCAATCCAACGGTGGATTTTATAAAATTTATATCGGTTAAAACATTATTGAGAGGTGTAAGATTTGGTGTCAAACTAGTTGGTATCAACGGATCCTGACTATATATATATATATATATCATATAGATCATTTACGTAAAGTTTCAGAAAAATCCAAAATCATTTGATATGTTATTGAGACGCATAAAGATTAACGGCATTTAAAAAAACGCTCAAACCGTTAATTTTGATGTATCTCAATAATATATCAAATAATTTTAGAATTGTCTGACAATTTACACAAATGATCTATATGGTATAAACTTTCAATCTAACGGTGGATTTTATAAAATTTATATCGGTTAAAACATTATTGAGAGGTGTAACATTTGGTGTCAAACTAGTTGGTGTCAACGGATCCTGACTCTATATATATATATATATATATATATATATAAGTTAGGATTAAATGACACCAAGGTGTCAAAACTTATTTGACATTAAATCTTATACACTTATTTCATTTGATCCAAATGTTTAAAATTATCACCAAAATAATTAATGTACACCATTAACACCTAATTAAAAAAAATCTTATCATAACAAATTCATAATGAAATATTTCCTATTTGATTTTCTTTTTTTATTACTCAAGTGTTTTTCTCAATGTATTTTTTTTATAAAAAAATCCACATTGTTATTTTTTTTACATAGTTCCCATTTTTATTATTTATACCGATTCCCGATGTTTTTATTTGTGAATAAAAAAAAAAATCTTATTTAGATAAAAAAAAATATTTTCAGTAAAAATATTGTATAACTTTCACTAATATATAAAAAAAAATTAGTATAAGTTATAAAATATATCTTGCTTAAAAAAAATTTAAAAATTATACATTTTTTTTGGTGAAAAAGAAAGTATACATTTTTTTACCAGTGACAAACACAATGGCCATAACCCAGATTTTTAATTATATAAATAAAAATATTAGTTTGTCACACTAATGAGAAAATAAAAAATTAGGAAAACAAGTAGAGGATATATTATTATGCATTTATGATAATAAAGATTTGTTTTTAATCAGGTGATATTGGTGTCCATAAATTATTTTAGTGATAATTTTAAACCATTAGATTAAATAAAATGAGTGGATGAGATTTGGTGTCAAATAAATTTTGACACATTGGTGTCATTTGATCATAACTCATATATATATATATAAGGGTATATATATATATATATATGAGTCAGGATCCGTTGACACCAACTAGTTTGACACCAAATGTTACACCTCTCAATAACGTTTTAACTGATACAAATTTTTTAAAATCCACCGTTGGATTGAAAGTTTATATCACATAGATCATTTATGTTAAGTTTTAGAAAAATCCAAAATCATTTGATATGCTATTGAGACACATAAAGATCAACGACATTTAAAAAAAGGCGCAAACCGTTAACTTTGATGTATCTCAATAACATATCAAATGATTTTGGATTTTTCTAAAACTTTACATAAGTGATCTATGTGATATGAACTTTCAATCCAACGGTGGATTTTAAAAAATTTATATCGGTTAAAACGTTATTGAGAGGTGTAACATTTGGTGTCAAACTAGTTTGTGTCAACGGATCCTGACTCTATATATATATATATATATATATATATATATATATATATATATATATATATATATATATATATATTTGGATTGATTTATTTTTAAGTTTATGAAAAATAACTTATGGAAATAAATAAGCTTTTATGCATCATAATTAACTTTTTAAGATAGTTTATGAAAAAATAACTTATAAATAATAATTTTTGTTAGTTAAAACTTATAAATTAACACAAAACTTTATTTCTTTGCATATGTTATTTTCATAAGCTCAAAAATAAGCTGAATTCAAAGGGCCCTTAATATTATTTCAAGTTTTCCGCCCTTAAAAGTAATTTTAACTCAAACCTAAAAAAAATAAAAACAAAATAAAAAAAAAATAAGCATAAAAAAACTCTTCGCATAAAAATAGTATCAGAAATCGCATCTAAAGATAAGCATAAAAGTGCTAATCCGATCTATTTTATTTTTTTTCTATAATTTTTTATGTTAACATCAACATTTATTTTCCTAAAAGAATCAACAATCATTTTAATGACTAAGTCTCTGTTTGGATTAACTTATTTTTGAGCTTTTGTATAAAAATTTATGCAAATAAATAAGTTTTTATGTGTTATTATACGTTTGTCAAGATAGTTTATGAAAAAATAGCTTATAAAAACACAATTTTCATTAGTGAGAACTAATAAGTTAACATAAAATCTTATTTATTTGTATAAGTTGTTTTTTATAAGGTCAAAAATAAGCTAATCCTAACGAACTCTAAGTCTATATGACATTGATATCTACTAACAATAAAAGGAACTACTACTAAAAAAACTTAATTTGTCCTCAACAATTATAACAATATTCAAATTCTCTACCATTAAATGTAATTTTACCTCTAAAGATAAAAGAAATCCAAAACATAATGATAGGAAGGAAACAAATTAATTTTAAAGAAATCTACACATAATAATAGGAACAAAAATCGTGGTAAAAGATACACATAAATATAGTAACTCAATAGAATATGAATATAACAACTTATATAAAAAAATAAGTTACCACAATTTTGAAAAAAAATTAAAAATAGAAGAACCTAATAAAATAAGATACTTAGAAAAAAAAATTAGGCTTACTTATATAAAAAAAGAAGATTATGTCCGGAATAAAAGATTTATGAATGAGAAAATAAAAACAACACACAATATGTTACAAAAAAAACATTGTCCTCATCAATTTTTAATAATATTTCAAATCTTTTTAATTGATTAAATATATATATTTTTTTTGAGCTCATGCATGAAAAAATATTTTATTAGGTCAAACACAGGCAAATATATTATATTTCAAATCTTTTTAATTGGTTAATTGGTTAAACACAGGCAAATATTTTTTATTCATACATGAAAAAATTGGTTAAATATATATATTTTTTAATTGAGAGGCTTATTTAAAAATATTTGAATTGTTGTGAAGTAGTTAATTTAAATTTTTATGTTATTAGTATATTGTAATAATTATTATTGATCACTTCAAATGGATCAAATTTCATATGGTACTTAATTAAAAAAAATAAAAAACATATGGTGTCTGTAATATCCCACATTCTAAATTACCTAATTAATTTTAATTAGAGCTTTTGCCTAATTTTTTCAAAGTTAATTAGTGGTGTTTAATTAATTAATCTTGTGAACTAAGTGGATTAATTAGCACTAAGAAATTTCAAACTCCCTCCATTCCTCCCTCCCCCTCACGTGCTCCCTCTCCCTCTCACCTATGAGTCATGACTTCTTGTGTGACTCACTCTTCTCTCATGCCTCCACCTCATCTAGTATTCATGCAAGCCATTCACTCCACTTTCACTTCAGAAAATCTGAATGTTCCACTCCATTTTCTCTTCCTCTCACGCCTAGAAACAACAAGGAAAAACCACATGAGTTTGTCTTTTCCTTCACATGCAATCACCACTCTTGGTCACATGTAGCAAGCAAACCACAACTTCAATTTTCCCTCTCTGATCAATCAGCTACTGAATCCACATTACCTTCAGAATACCTTCACATGATCTGAGTTAGCCACAAAACAACAAGTAACACAATTTCCCTAAACACTTCACCAATAAACTTACATGCAAAGAGGACCACCCATGGCCCAATTCTGATTCCAAGCCACTATAAATACCACCCTTAGGTTTCAGAAACGAAATCATCCACAATCAATTCAGTCAAACACTTCAAAACATTCTTCTCATCAAATTCGTGTTCTTGAGCTTTTGGGGGTTTTTGGAGTCAAGCTTGGTGAGCTGTTCGTGGTCTTGCTAGGAGTTCATTAGCTGCATTAGGAGCCCAGAAGCAAGATTAAAGCTTCAATCAGGTGGGTTCTTAGGTTAGTTTAGATAGATTTCCCAAAATATGAAATTTTGCATGTTAACTTAGGATTTAAGAAAAATGTTGTGTGAGAGGAATTAATCCCCAAATTCCTCTCCATTCTGTCCTATATTATATATATTGTGTAATGGCATGACTTAGAATGAGGATTGTAGGTGTTAAACTTGTAAAAATATGATTTTTCGTGAAACAGGGCAGGTTCTGAGTGAACTCGCCACAGCGTGTTCAGGGCGAGCATCCATGGCGAGCTGGGTTCTTCAGGCTGATGAACCTCGCTCTGGCGAGTACCAACTCGCCGGGCGAGTGGATTTGGGCCAGGACCTATAATCCTGCCATGGCGAGCTTCCATACGCTGCAGCGAGCTCATACAGGACATGACCTGTAACAACACGCCCTGGCGAGTGATAACTCGCCGAGCGAGTTTGACAGGAAACAGAATTTTATTTTCAAAACGTTTAAAGAACTATGACACTCGTTTTATATCCTCATTTGAGTTAGGTACACTTGCAGTAATACAAATAGATAATGTTATACAGTATGTTAATCACAGATAACCTTAGGGTACAACTTAGGGAATTTTAGAAAAAGCATGTTCCCCGGGGCTTTGGTAAATTATGGTAGACTTCAACTAAATTAGTATCAGTCAGTTGTTGCGATTTATGTCGCTTTATGGACTCCCAATGGGATAATCCATCAGGATATGTATTGTGAGCTGTATGCCGTGATCGGTCCGATCGACGGATAAGGCAGGCCTCCGAGATATGCTCACCTCGGAGAATCCTTGCGGTTAAAATAAACAAGACTAATTTCTGTGGCACACCTTTATTTATGCTTGTGTATTATGTTATGTTATGAATATATGTTATGACTGATTAGGTTCCCCGGTGTAGTCACCTTAGGAGGGTAGTAGGACTCACTGAGGCTTAGTAGTCTCACCCCACTCCCAACAATTTTTTTTCAGATAAACAGGTTGGCTAAGGTATGCTTGTTGGTGTGCTCGTAGCTGTGCTTGGAGGATTGCATATTTGTTCATGCTTTCTAGTTATCTCTTGTCTTGTTGTATTTCTAATAATCTCTTGATGTGTCGTAGTATTTTGATCCGCTTCCGTTGTTTTTTTTGTATCCGTGTTGTATTTAGCACCTGCGCGTGCTGAACTTTTCAATTTGTAATAATAATGCACTCGTTATCAATAATAATAATCCACTGATATTCTAGATAAATCATGTGGGGTGTTATAGTGTCTCAAATCAAATCACAACTTTATTTTTCATTAATTAGATTTTACTTATTCCCAATAGTCAGAATATCAAAATTCTCTTACCCGAAATCTGTTATGATAGAAACCATATTTTTATACAACACTTTGACCATCAAAATTTAAAATAAAAAAATTACCATGTCGTGATAACCTTTTATAATGTCATACTCTCTCCGTTACAAAATATAAGCAAAAGTAAGTCAAAAAATTTGATGTATTTAGTTTAAAATTTAGACTAAATATATTCATTTTTGTTGATTAACTTTTACTTATATTTTGTAACGAAGAAAATACCTTTTACACCCTAGAGTTTAAATTAATGGTAGGCCATTGTAGATGTATTGCTTTGCCACCATCATTCATTTGGGGACACATCTAATCAATTAGTCGTTATAAAGTCTAAAGGGTTAATTCTTGAATGCTCTTTGTGTCGAAAAAGAAGATGATTCTACACTCATTAGCATCACTTTCTCTTGGGTATCAATTGATGACATTTATGCATATGTCTTAATAAAAAGAAGGTAAAATATTTTCGGAAGTCCTTTAAGTTTCGTATTTATAAGAGTTAAGTTATTTAAGTTTTTTAGATAATAGTTATATTTTTAAGTTTTTTAGATAACAAATAAGTCATTTTAAGTTTCTAATTTGTTATACCGTTATTTTTCCAGTAATTCTCTGTTACAAAAATTTATTGTACCATTATCCTTCCAGATACCGTGTTGCACTGTAGTCATTAATGTCGACTTCCACCATGGTGGATAATTTGATATAAACGAAAAGCACATATGTTGAAGGAAATTAACTGGAAGGGTAATACTGCAACAAGTTAGAAACTTAAATGACCTATTTACTACCTAAAAAATTTAAATGACCTAATTATTATAAATGTAAAACTTAAAAGACTTTTAGATACATTTAGCCTAAAAAGAAAAATAGGATAGAAATTAAATTGGTCAACGTCCATATCCATATCTTTTGCTTCTTAATTCTCTTTGTAAAGTATGAGGAAATCATTGAGAAAGTAGTAGAATAGATGATGTCTACAAGAATTTATGTTCTTATTATGAGAGTGTAAGACAACAAATTAAAGTAATAAAATAATCATTTAAAAAATTGATTTGCTAGGTATGTAATAATATGACTCCAACTACGAGGCTTGAGATGGTTACGGTAGAGACATGTTTCTAGAGCAGTGAATAACAGTAGGGAAGGTACCTGCAAAACAAGTTTGTACTCAAACGCTCAAGTCAGTATGTGTTCAAGGAGAAGTGAAGTGAAAAGTGATTGAATTGTGCACCTTGACACCAAAGTTATGTAATTATATAGGGAAATGAGAGCCGTTGAGATGAATTTAATAGTCCCGAGGGCGTTGCAATGAGAGTATTCAACACACGGGTGTACAAGAACAGTGGTGTCCGTTGCCCCTAACTTGTGCGCGAAGCTACAAGAAAGAAGTAGATTTGGATTGGACTTTAGAGCACTTGAGCCGTGTGTATTGGGCCTTGGCCTAGTCGGCAAAAGTTTTACCCATAAGTCCTTGTTACCAAAGTGTAAGAAGAAGTTGTATTTCGTCTGAAGGTTGGTGGACCAAGGACCCGTCTAGAATGTTAAGTCTTTCATCAAGATTAAACATCATAAAACTTTAAAATCATAAAAACCCCAAAAATTCATAAATAAAAAATGGAATTTAAGAGGTGTTTGGAAAAGAGAAGAAATAAACTACTCTTCACCTCGTTGGATAGTCTCCTAAGAATATTATCACCCCTCCTTATCTTTGATTGATGAAAAACATGATTTGAATTGAGCATCTCTCTAGCCTCTAAGCTTCTTCTCCTCTCTTTACTTCTTTCTCTAAGTCTTTCCTTTATTTCTCTTGCCACCACTCCAAAACCCTCTATCTTACCAACATAACCTATTTCTATCCTCACATTTGGTTTTACTCTTTTTTTTTTAATTCCAATTATTCCCTCATGACTTAATGGCCTTTCTAAATACACACACCCTTCAAAATAGAGCCAACATTCTACTAACACTCCTATTTTAATTAATTATAATTCGTAATAACAATTAAAATGCACACATATACATAATAGCACGCCACTTCATTAAATAAAAGTAATAAAACTAAAAATCAAAATATAGGTGTTACACTGACCTTGAGTAATCTTACAAGCACCTTGTCAAAATGATGTTGCGTGTTATTACAATTGTCTCTCAAGGCAGACTTTCTCCTCTGTGACGTTCATTAACTCTTTATCTCTGAGGCACCAAATAACAACATATCAATATTGTTTGACTTTAGCGTGGAAAACCATAGTTCCTTTATGTCAGCTATGTCCATTTGATCAATCTAATGTTCCAGATTAAGTCACATGTTCATCCTTATTTAAATAAAAAAAATTGCCAACACAAAGTCACTCTGAATCACACAAATACTTTGATGTTGACGTGGAGCAAAATTAGCAGTAACCAATAACCAAGTAACACAATAATAATTGCAAATGAAATGATGTAAAAGTGGAGGAGGAGGAGGAGGAGGAAGAGGAGGAGGATGATGATGAGAAGAAGAAGATACTATCCTATACACATACAAACATTGGTTTCAATAGAGTTTATATAAAAATGCTACAAATTCTATCTATTAATATTGAACTTGTTGAGATAATATTTCACTTTTTTTTTTTGGTAATCAATATTTCTCATTTTAACAGTAGCACAAACAAAAGTTAAAAAATTATTAATTAAAGTTTATTATAAATAAGATTTGACATGAGTTGCAATTGGTATAATATTAATTAAACTAATAATTAATATGTTTTTATCTATTTTCTATTTCCCTATCATTACTTCTTAATTTTGTCAATTTTTATCAAATAGTCATTATTTTAAAGTGACTATTATTACATGACACTTAAATTATGTTATAATATTATTTATGTGATATTAACACTTCACATCAACATTTTTTTTTGTCAAGTAGCCTAATGACTTGAAATTTCACCTTTAAGGTAAATAAGTGGGATGACCAGAGTTCGAACCCCAATCATTTGATAATAATGCAAATGTCTATCAATTGAGCTAAGCTCATGGAACCCCACATCAACATTTTTAAAGCTGTTAGAAAATTAATGTCAACAAATAGATCATATTATAAGATATATTTTCTCCAGTCATTATTATAAATAAAAAGTTCTTTTTTAGATTAATTAGAAAACTGATATATCTGACTATTTTATATACCAAATACATCAATTCTTCAATAAATTTAAAAAGTGATTTTATTAATTTTGTTGTTTAGTTGAAGAAATATTTGCTCTTTAAAAACACAAAATAAAGAAGCAAAAATAGAAAGAAATAAAAAAGGCAGTTGTCATTTACACATGTCACGGGAACACTGCAACATACAAAAAATGACAACCAACGACCCTAATTTGTCCAAAACTGAATAAATCCAAATTAAACGTTCATTTTTTCTCATTCCACTTTCACACTCACAATCTATTTTCTTCTTCTTCTTTTCTTCTTATTTGAGTATTAAACAAAAATTAAATTAATTCAAATTCACAAAACCCAATAAGAACAAACCACAACCCTTTACTTCCAGATTCTCAACTAAAACTAAACTAAACTCATCAACACTTCTCTCTCTCTCTCTCTCTCTCTCTCTCTCTCTCTCTCTCTCAAAAGTTAACAAAAGGGGTTCTTCTTCATTCACTCACCGAACAAAAAGTTTCTTGCTTTATCACTTTTCTTACATCTTCATCTTCTATCTCTCTAAAACAAATCACATTGCTATTTCATGAGTTTAGAAACTATAAAGTCTTGAACTTGAGTATGATGCATGTGAGTTTGTGAAAAATTCTTCTCATTTTCTTCTTCATAGTGTTGGGTTTGCTTTGGATTCAACTGGGTTATCTTCAGTTTTCTTAAAAAACCTAATGAGGAAACATCATTTGACACATTTGGTGTTTTTTTTGTTGTTTTGTTTGAGGTTTTTTGTGCCTTGTTTGTGTCAAAAAGATGGTTTGGATAATATTACTACTTCTGTTTATGTTGTTACTTTGAAACAAGCTCCTACTTCTCATTACTATGGTGGTGATTTGACAAGTTTGAATGATAATAATAATGGCTTCAAAGATAATGGAAGAACTCAATTTCAGAAACCAAGGTATTAGCCTTCTAAAAGCTTTGATTTGTATTTGATGCTATTTTAAAAAGTAATTTATAGCTTATTTTGTTCTACTTTTTTTTTTAATAATTTTTTTAAGCTTTTTTACTTTGTGTTTTGTTTTACTATGTCTTGAAATTCTTGTTGCATTTAATTTGGATTTTTTTTTGTTCTTAGTTTTTTCAGATCAAGATGTTTAGCTTTTTCAATTATTTGGTTTTTTTTAAACCAAATTATTAGGCTTCTTGTGGAAGCTATGGACTGTTTTGCTAAGATGATAAAAATTGATTCAATGATTGCTTAATGCTTATCATCTATAAATGATACTTTGATGGAATACTGATAGTTATTAATGATACTTCAATTTTTCAGTATTTTGCATTATCATTTCTTTACTTTTTTCAATTTCAAGATTTTTGTGCTTGTTTATGAAATCTGTTGTTTTTGTTGTCCTTTTCGTTATTAGGTATGGTAATATTTCAAAGACGGATAAGAGATTTAGCTCTTATGTTACCCGAGTACACGATTCTTTGTTGAAGAAAGTGTTGAAAGGAGAGAAATATCTTAAGCTCTATAGCTACCATTACCTTATTAATGGATTTGCTGTGCTTGTTACCCAACAACAGGTATGATGATAGTTTTCTGCATCATGATTATGTCCGCATTTTATAAAGACATGGTATGGTATAGCAGTACATTTATTTGTATTTATGATTTGGCTTTAGCACCTATGAAACACTGACTCCGACATGAACACCAGACACAACAGTAACACGTTGACACTAGCAATAAACTGAGAAAATGGAATAATTAAATATAACCACATTTGTGACTGTCATGTCGGTGTTGGACACCAGATGCACCTTTACTGAGAAGTATTCATGCTTATTTGTATTTATGATTTTGCTTCAGCATCTATGAAGCACTGACACAAACTCAAACACCTGACACAACACTGACACAAGACACAAAATTGACACATTGACACCAGACACAAAACTGAGAAATGGAATAATTAAATATAACCACATTTGTGAGTGTCATGTCGGTGTTGGACACCAGATGCACCTTTACTGAGAAGTGCTCGTGCTACATGGTTCACCACTGCTACTTATATATTTTTCTCTTTGTTTGATTTGCTTCAAAAAATGTATGCTTGACTTTTGAATTTATTGAATCATGAAGGCAGAGAGACTATCAAGGAGCAGTGAAGTTGCCAATGTGGTTTTGGATTTTTCCGTTAGAACTGCAACTACACATACTCCACAATTTTTGGGTCTGCCACAAGGAGCATGGTCTCAAAACGGCGGGTTTGAAACTGCTGGAGAAGGAATTGTTATCGGGTTTGTTGACACTGGGATAGATCCAACACACCCTAGTTTTGGCGATAGTAAATCTGATCATCTGTATCCTGTTCCTGCTCATTTTTCTGGTATCTGCGAGGTTACTCGTGATTTTCCATCTGGCTCTTGCAATAGGAAACTTGTTGGGGCACGTCATTTTGCAGCATCTGCTATAACCAGAGGAATATTTAATATGACTCAAGACTATGCTTCTCCCTTTGATGGCGATGGCCATGGCACGTGAGTTTTTGTCATTTCGTTATGTTTGATGATGGTTGATCCCGATTAATTCCATTCGTCTTCTAATTGGAAACTTGATAAAGATATATGAATTTTTTGTTGTCATCTACTTTAATATATGATTTTTCTATGGTTTTGTTTTTCCTATATCTTCAATCTGGTTTTGAAGTTTTCTCTCTTCTACTTCAACATCAATGAACTACGTCTTATTTCTATTTATTGAAGTTTTGAGCTCTGTGTTATCTTCCGTTCCTTGGAGCTTCAATAATTTTTTAGAATAAAAAAGAATAATTTTTTAGAGTTGTGTTCAAGAATTGCGATGCCTCAAATGACTTTAGCCATCTCTTGAAAATAAGTGTTGTCAAACTGCTTACAATCGCAACATAATTAGTAACATTTAATTGATTCACATCATAAACTTTGATTTGTTGAACTTTCTTCTCCTTTAACCAAATATCCATTTTGCTTACGCAGGCATACCGCATCTGTTGCAGCGGGAAACCATGGGATTCCTGTGATTGTTGCTGGACATCACTTTGGGAACGCTAGTGGGATGGCTCCTCGTTCACAGTAAGTAATCTGGAACACTTGTAGCAATTTGTTGGATCCGTAATTATACATGATGTTATGGAGTTGTTTATTTTTCTACCTCATCTCATCTTTACATTTTTACGCATGGCTTACATTACATTACAATTTTGTAAAGCATTGCCGTTTACAAGGCATTATACAAGAGCTTTGGAGGATTTGCTGCAGATGTTGTTGCCGCAATTGACCAGGTACATAAACAGTTAATCTACGTTGATAATGAATTGAACGAGTTATTATGTGCAAATAATTTCATTTTATGTTGCATTCACAACTCATTTTTCTGAAATTGGACCTCATTTTTCTTTTCCTTTAAGTCTAATAATAGTATGTATGTATGATTGTTTACAGGCAGCTCAGGATGGTGTCGACATAATAAGTTTATCGATCACTCCAAATAGGCGCCCTCCTGGTGTTGCAACTTTCTTCAATCCTATCGACATGGCATTGCTTTCAGCTGTTAAGGCTGGTATTTTTGTAGTGCAAGCTGCTGGGAATACCGGACCGTCACCAATGAGCATGTCTTCTTTCAGTCCATGGATTCTTACTGTTGGTGCTGCCTCTCATGATCGGCTTTATAGTAACTCAATATCCCTCGGAAATAATGTGACCATACCTGGAGTTGGACTTGCACGTAAGTTTATGTTTCTCTGCTCATGGTTAATATCTAAAATTCAGTGCTAGGAAAAATTTCTGTAATTTTTTAAACCGGTAGACTTTTTTCAATCAGTAAAAATTGTGAGATAAAAAAAGTGTATTTATACATAAATTTTGTATATGCAATTATTATTTATTCAGTATCAGTATATCTACCGAGTCTGATTTTTGAACAATTTTGTTATTTTTCTTTTAATATTTTCATCAGCTAGCACAGATGAAAACAAACTTTACAAACTAATTCATGCACACGATGCTTTGAACAATGACACATCGGTCTCTGATGACATGTATGTTGGTGAGTGCCAAGATGCAAGCAAGTACAATCGCGATTTGATCAAAGGGAATCTTCTGATCTGCAGCTACTCAATTCGATTTGTTCTTGGAATTTCCACTATCAAACGAGCTACTGAAACAGCCAAGAATGCTAGTGCAGCCGGTGTTGTCTTCTATATGGATCCTTATGTCATTGGTTTTCAGCTTAACCCGGTTGCAATAAAAATGCCTGGCATAATAATTCCATCTACAAATGACTCAAAGGTGCATTCTCTATTATAGCCCGTCTTGCATTGATGTTTACCTCTCTCTCTCTCTCTCTCTCTCTCTCGCATGTGAGGAATGATCTGATAGCTGACAGTTTCATTTTTGTTTCAACTGGCCAGATTTTAATGCAATACTACAATTCTTCGTTGGAAATAGATGCGGTTTCGAAGAAAGTTGTTAACTTTGGGGCTGTTGCTGCAATATGTGGTGGACTAAAAGCAAATTACAGTAACACTGCACCAAAGGTTATGTATTACTCTGCCAGAGGACCAGATCCAGCGGATAGTCTTCCTCGTCAAGCAGACATTTTAAAACCCAATTTGTTAGCTCCTGGAAATTTTATATGGGCAGCATGGAGTTCTCTTGGCACCGACTCAGTTGAATTTCAAGGTTTGTAACTACACGAGGTTGTTTAGAGTGAAAAGTTATTTTAGTCATTGAATGTATAAAGCGCTATCGCTATAGTCCATGAATTAACCTTTAAGCATAATAACATTCTTTTAATATAACGATGTATGCTACGATATTTTGTGTATGTTGTTAATTTGAAATGTGAATATTATCAGGGGAGAATTTTGCAATGATGTCTGGCACAAGTATGGCAGCACCACATATTGCAGGTCTTGCTGCGCTAATTAAGCAAAAGTTCCCGAATTTTAGTCCTGCAGCCATTGCTTCTGCACTTTCGACTACTGCTTCTCAGAATGATAAGAGTGGCGGACCAATAATGGCTCAGCGATCATACGCTTTTCCAGATCTAAGCCAAACTCCGGCTACTCCTTTTGACATGGGAAGTGGTTTTGTGAATGCAACTGGAGCATTGAATCCGGGTTTAATCTTTGATTCCAGTAAGTCACTCATGCGTTTCAATAATCACATTTCAATGAAAGTTATCAAGTTTCATTATGCAAAAATGCCATGCAAATTATGCTACAATTGTAGTTTAGTTAGATTGGTATGATACCATTACCACAAACTATTTTAACTATTTCATTTTGGCTAAAATGTTTTGCCCCTTAACTTTCAAAATAGCACTTTTGGCCCCCTAACTTTCACCAACTTGCAATTTTGGCCCCCTAACTTAAGCACCTTTTGCAAAATGATAGCCCCCCACTGATTTTGACCAAGTCAATGTACATGTGGCAAGTGACTCACATGTCACATCATCATTTCTTGCCATGTGGACAACGACTCATGTGCCATGTCAGCATGGCTTGCTACATATGCTAGTGTGGCATGTGAAAATCACAAGTTTGTGAAAGTTAGGCGCCAAAATTGCTATTTTGGAAGTTAAGGGGCCAAAATCGCAAATTTGTGAAAGTTAGGGGGCCAAAAATGCAATTT
The DNA here is from genome assembly GCA_030408175.1 of Trifolium repens. NCBI lineage: Eukaryota > Viridiplantae > Streptophyta > Magnoliopsida > Fabales > Fabaceae > Trifolium > Trifolium repens. The sequence goes on along the minus strand of CP125838.1, from coordinate 32,675,457 downwards.
AGCATTTCATTTTTTTGTTAATTTGTAACATTAAAACTGGCTTGTTTTATAGGTTATGATGATTACATGTCATTTTTATGCGGAATCAACGGTTCAGCACCTGTGGTACTAAACTACACCGGTCAAAATTGTTTACTTTATAACTCCACTCTATATGGTCCTGATCTAAACTTGCCTTCAATTACTCTAGCAAAGCTAAACCAATCCACAATTGTGCAAAGAACAGTTCAAAACATTGCTGGAAATAATGAAACTTACAGCGTTGGTTGGAATGCTCCTTTCGGTGTTTCAGTGAAAGTAACTCCAACTCACTTTTCTATTGGCAACGGCGAAAAACAAGTCTTGTCCGTGATCTTGAATGCAACCGCGAATAATTCTGTTGCCAGCTTTGGAAAGATTGGTTTGTTTGGTGATCAAGGTCATATTGTTAACATTCCTCTTTCAATTATATCTAAAATCTCATATAATAACATCACTACTAGTATCTAACTAATAGGGATTGATTTTTGTTGTTTAATGTAATCAATTTAGTGTTTTTGTGTGTTTCTTTTGTACTATTTTTTGGTGTTCCTAAATGGATTAACTATTTTTTCATTCATTATTATGTAAAGGTATTATAGGTTTTTCTTGTATAAAATATATTTGATCAGTACTTGATTCAGGTTTTACTATCTCTTGCAGAATGATTCTTGAATGCTTGATTTACTATTTCTAACATGTGACATTTTTGTGTGACTAAAATATGATTGTTTCATTGTCAAAAAAGATAAAATATGATTGTTTCCTTTCATAATCAATTAGATGGGAAATGCAGTTTAGAACTGGAAGTAATAAAGATAAATGACTCTAATGTTACATTTTAGAATATGTATTGCACTACATAAACAACTTAAATAATATTCTTTATGTTATAAGTATATGCTAGCAAGGGCGTTAATAGATGTCAAAATTGTATGCTAGTCACTACATTTCAATGCTTATGCCATTTTGTATTTTATTTTTTCTATGTGATGAATGAAATGTTATGAGTTTGCTATTGTAAAAAAAAAAATAATTATATATAGTTGCATGAACTTAAGTAACAATGTTTGTAAGATTTTTTTAGAAAATTCATACACAGATTAATGCTCTTGTTAAATTCATTCACAAATTGAACATTTTGAACTTTTTCGAGGTGAAAAAGAAATTTTGAGGTGAAAAAGAAATTTTGATGGATGGGATGAAAAATTTTTAAAAGAAAATAATGTTTTGAAATTGAGAATTACTTTTGCTGCCCTAGCATTTTTGGGGCGCGTCCTATGAAATTACAAAAATACTTCCGTGTGTGACTTAAGTCACGGACACCCCTTAAAATACCCTACTGAGTTTTATTTTTATAACGTCCGCTATTTAAGTCACAGACGATATTTTTCAAAATTTCTCATTTTTTCTAAATCCGTAACTTACGTCACGGAATGATATTTTTGTCATTTCGTATGGCACGCGAGCAACCCATAAAGCGTAAAAAGTAAGTCTCTTGAAATTTGTTGGGAGATTTGGAACCTGCGTGGCCCATTCTTTAGGGGGCTGGTTATCCTGCATAAGCCCAAAGCTTATGCACCATGCATAAGTTGCTATGCGCGCCCCCCAATTTGCTACGCGCGCTCCCCAACTGCTCACCCCCCAATTGCTACGCGCGCCCCCCACCCAGCCCCCCCAAAATTGCTACGCGCCCCCAATAAATTTCTCGCGCGCCCCCAGCCCCCCCAAATTGCTACGCGCGCCCCCCATTTTCAAGCACCCCCCAGTTTACTTTTTTTTTTTTAGATTTTTAGCACACCCCCCATTTTCAATTAAATAATTACTTTTGTTCCTTTGAAGTACATACTATAAGAGCCAATTTTTCAATTAATTGTGTTGGATGATTATAATATATAGCCATATTTTAATTTAAAATTTCATACTAAAACATGTACTATAATTATGGAAACCATAAGAGATCTACTTTGGTTTCACATACAACACTACTGAACCCATTAAGTCACACTTATGGTTTCAGTTAAAATATTTATTTTAAATTAAATATGGATATTTTATTAGAAACCATAAGAGAGCTATTTTGGTTTCAGATACAAAACTAGTGAAACCATTAAGTTACACTTATGGTTTCAGTTATAATATTAATTTTAAATTAAATATAAATATTTTATTTGAAACCATAAGAGAGCTACTTTGGTTTTCAGATACAACACTAGTGAAACCATTAAGTTATACTTATGGTTTAGGTTAAAATCATTTTAAATTAAAATGAATTTTGACATAATTAAGTACATTAAATAGTTTTGAGTACAGGTCTCTGAAACCATTCCACAGCACAAATGGTTTTGGAGTACACATATTTGAAACCATTCTACAGCGGAAATGGTTTTTGCGCATGTAGTAATGGGGGGGCGTAGCAATGGGGGGCGCGCGGAGTAAATGGGGGGCTGGAGGGGGTACTTATAGTATGTACTTCAAAGGAACAAAAGTAATTATTTAATTGAAAATGGGGGGTGTGCTAGAAATCTAAAAAAAAAAAAAAGTAAACTGGGGGGTGTGCTAAGAAAATGGGGGGCGCGCGTAGCAATTTGGGGGGGCTGGGGGCGCGCGGAGAAATTTCAGGGGGGCGCGCGTAGCAATTTGGGGGCTGGTGTGGGGGGCGCGCGTAGCAATTGGGGGGGTGAGCAGTTGGGGGGCGCGCGTAAGAAACTGGGGGGCGCGCGAAGTAAACAGCATCCAATGGCTGGAAATGCCTTATGCACCATGCATAAGGATGGGCTTATGCATAATAACTTTGCCCATTCTTTAGCCCGTTTGGCTATTGTGGAGCCCTATTCCAACGGACTGTTGTCTTTTCCCCTTTTTTGTTTTTCAACATTGAAACCTGATATGTGACAATGATGATAATAGTTTCTTCATCATCCTTATTTTGGTTTATCTAATTACATTGATTTGATTTATCTACTCTATATTGAATAATGTGTTATATTGAAATTAAAATTTTATTTTAAGATGATATTAGGTCATTTAAAGAAAATAAGTTTTTAGAGAATTAACTTGCTTTGAATTTTTCTGTCAAAAAAAAAACTTGCTTTGAATTTCATTTTCTTCTTTTACAATTTTTTACTCTCATATATACTAGGTAAAACATAAAGTGAGTGATTCTAATCTTTTTCATATACAACTCCCTACCAATTGTTTTACCATTGTCCTTGATTTTATTCATCTATTCGCCTTGATTTGATTTATCTACTCTATATTGAATAATGTGTTGTATTGAAATTAGAGTTTTATTTTAAGATGATATAAAGTCATTTGAAGAAGACAAGTTTCTAGGGGATTAATTTGGTTTGAATTTTAGTTGTTTTTATTTCCCCATTTTTTCGACTCATCTTCGGTCTTTTTTAAAATAAATATCTGAACCATGAATTAATTAGTCATATGAGAATGGTGCAGTATACATTGATGTAGGAAAAAAGGCAGCAGAGGATTCATATCTTTGATTCTCCCTTAATTATTTTATCGACTTTTTCAATTAGATTTTAAAAAAACGTATTATTATTTTCTTACAATGGATTATGGGAGATCTACGCTAGGCAACTTTTTTTTTTCTTTTTGTTTTTACTTCCCGTTTAATCTGATTTGGATGTGAGTTCTAGCATTAAGTAGTCTCAACTCTCTTCCAATTATAGTTGCGGGGATTGAACCGTGATCTTCCCTACCAAATTCAGCCAGAGGCGTCTTTTCCGCATGTGCGACATATGCGATGGCATAAGGCCTCATAAAAATTGGGGCCTCTAAAAAAATTTATAGAGTAGTGGTATTAGTAAATGAATGATATAAAATTAGGGATTGCAGACTTTCAAATGAGAGATTGTAAAGTTTAAATACTCGAGATTCTTTTTATTCTAAAATGAGAGATTTATTAGTTACAAAATGTCATAAAAGAGATATTTTATTGTGAATAAATTTTTTAGGCGCTTTATAGCTAATCGTTATTGTACCGGTCAAAATAATTTAAGCCCAGCTAATACAGGGTCCGGCCCACTTTGGCCCAATTCGCCTATGTCAGGCCCAATTCGCCTCACTCGCCCATCACGTGCATACCCCGTGCTCCACGATTTTCCCCCAGTTAAGTACAAAGCATATGAAAAACGTGCCTCAAATACCTGCTAAGGTAATTGGCGCCAAATATAACCCCCCTCTCCCTCACGAGGGATCGTGGGAGCTGGGTAACTACCACATCCCCCCTCATTCGCCGGAAGAAAGATCATGGGGTTATTGGATCAGCTATAACTACTCCATAGTCCTATAAATACAACCCCCAAACGCAATTCAGGACTAAGCAATATCATCATCTCTTACCATTGCATAACCATAGCACTTAGCAAATATACACCCCCTAGTGTTCTATCAGGAACATTTGGCGCCCACCGTGGGGCCCTGGTAAAACACTTCCCAGGCCTCAAGACATAACCAAGAAAAGCCTCAATAATCAATGGCAGGAGGTACTCCTAACCACGAGAACCAGCGATTAATGAGATACGTCGCCTCCAAGCGGAGGTCGCCGAAATCCAGAAGGACAAGGCAGCGGAAATAGCCAGAACGGAAGAGGAAGACAACATTGAAGTTTCACTACCCCTTGCACAACAACTATGGGATGCTCAAGTTCCACCGAACTTCAAAATACCACAGCTTCCAAGCTTCGATGGTAAAACGGATCCATTAGAACACCTGATGGCAGTTGGCACTCAAACTGCCATCCTCGGAGCAGAAGAGCATTTGAAATGCAAGCTGCTATCAAGCACATTTAAGGACGCTGCCTTACGCTGGTATATGAACCTCCCCAAGAATTCCATAACGGGATACCAAGATTTTCACCAAAAACTCATCCACCAGTTTTCAAGGAGCAAACACATACAAGTAACCGCCACAAATATGTTTAGCCTGAGACAAAAAAGCTCAGAAACCCTCAGGGAGTATCTGGCGCGTTTCAGCGAAGCCACCATCAAGGTTTCGAATCCAAATTAGGAGATGTTCGTGGCCGCCTTTCACAACGGATTGCGTGCAGGACACTTCAACGAGTCGCTAGCCCAGAAGCCCGCCGAAACCATGCATGAGGTAATGAAACGAGCGGAGTGCTACATCAAAGGCGAGGAGAGTAACGCCGAAAAGCGTTCAAGGGACCACAAGGAAAGAGCCCCAGAATCTGGAGGCAGCAGATATCCAGATTATCACAGGCGACGCTGGCCAAACAAAGACCATAGGACGTCACGGAACGGCGGGAGCTCGTATTACCCCCAAAAAAGGGGAGCCAAACCCTTTGAAGAGTATGCACCACTCAACAGAGCCAGAGTCCACATTCTCGACGAGATCTTACAGGCGGGGCTAGCAAAGCGCCCGCCTCTTCCAGAACGACACTACACCATGGGGCGGAAGGAAAATGAGTTCTGCCATTATCATCGTTGCAAGGGGCATGATACAGAGAAGTGTTTTCGCCTCAAAGACCTGATCGAAGAATTGATAAGGAGCGGACACCTCAAAAAGTTCATAGAAAGAGCAGCACAAGAGAACAAGGCGAGACAAAGGTCGCCAAGATCGCCGAGATTACCGCGCAACCCCCCAACAGAGGATGCAAGGGAAAAAGACCAGCCCAGAATCTCCGTAAACACCATCGCTGGAGGGTTCGCCGGAGGCGGCAACTCGAACAACGCCAGAAAACGTTACGTAAGGAAATTAGAAAGAGACTTGGACATGGTAGGGCATGTGTCCTTCCCCCCATCCCCGGACTTGTCTTTCTCACCAAAAGATGCCACGAATATCGCCCCACACAATGATGACCCTCTCGTCATCCAGGTGCAGATCCTCAATTGCGACGTCAAAAGAGTATTGATCGATTCAGGAAGTTCAGCGGATATAATGTACTGGGACGCCTTTAAGGCGATGCAATTGGCGGGCGAACAGCTACAACCTTACCATGGCACTCTAGTTGGATTCACCGGAGATCAAGCGGAAGTAATGGGGTACATCACCCTGCTGACGACTTTCAGAGTAAAAGAAAGCGCAAAGACGATCAAAGTAAGATATTTGGTAGTTAGAACCCTGTTTACTGTGAAATTTAGTAAACAACGCTACATAGTGCTTTTGTTCATATTTTCAAAGTTATTGATATTCATTATTGTTCTTGTGTTCATAAAGTGTTGTTTTTATGTTTTATATAACTTGAAATGCAAGAAAGAATATTTATTCAATTGAATAAATAGAATGAGAGAATGAGTCGAAAGTGAAAAGCAATTGGAATAAGATTAAAACTGTAAATTGCATTCAAATGTAAATGATTACAGAATGGAAATGGTTCACATAACATACATTCTCCTTCGAGCACTCGTTTCTCGCTTTGACATGGGTACTTTGAGTTTTTCTGAGGATTTTGTATAATGATTGTGACCCCTTTTTCGATCACATAACTAGGCTATTTATAGACACTAACTAACTACAGAGAGGACGCGTGTCTTTGACACGTATTTTGAATTTGAATCCATTCTTATCTTCTGAGTTAGCCGTTGTATCCATCGAAGTCGAAGTAGCAATGCTTTTCCTTGAATATTTCGCTAAGTCCATAAGTTAATCTTGCACTACTGGGACTTCGACCCTACTGACGCTTCGACCAAATCGAAAGGATCCTGAAAGAAGAAGAATGCACATTTAAATGAAATGTTCAGTGATAGAACACTTATTGTATGTTCATGCATGATTGGTGATTAAATTCATTGGCTCTGAAAACCAAACATATTTAATGATTATTAAAATAACTATATAATTAAACATAATTATTTTAATCATACATTTAGAACATATTTTTACTTAGTAAACATATGGGCTAACAAATTGCCCCCAAATGCCTGTTTCGATCGAGTGGTCGAACGAGAGAGGAAAAGGCATTTTACACCCACGTGTTTGACACTGTTACCAATGACGGCGCTTATGTCACGTTCAGAAGTAACTGTCACCTTGATACCCACATTCCATTATTATTCCTAGGTTTTAGCATAGTGGGTGACGTGGCACACACAGAAGTTGAAGAGAAATTATTTGAATTTCTTTTTGATTTATTTTCTGGAGACAGACACGTTCCCCTATAAATAGTAACAAAGGAACAAAGAAGCACTTTTTACCAACTTCCAAAACTCAGAGCTTTCCTTACGAATACCACCTGTTCATCTTCTAAATCTCTGCAAAATCAAGCTCTGATTCTCAACCCATTCGTAATTTCAAACCGTTCAAACACTTCTATACCATATTCCGCATTGATTCATCTCTGATTCAACCCTAAACACGCCATTTTCTCAGATTTCATAACAAACCCTTTTTTCACTTTCAAGTTCTTCAAGCTTTTCGTATACTGTTCATCCATGGCTTCCAACGTAGATTTCGAAATACCAACTGCTGGCAAATGGAAAGATCTTCGCATTCTTGAAGATGGAGAAGAAATGGTTCCAGAACCTTCTGGAACTGAGGCTGAGAGGAAAATCTGGTCAACACAGCTCATGATTCCCTTCTCAATAAAGAAAGACAACTATGCCTTCTGTGGCCCCTATCCAAGACACTCTGAAGTCATATCGAAGGAGGTAAACGATCTCTTCCCTTTGCATGTGACCTGTGGTCCTAGGATATTTTAATCGAACCCTTATCACTTTGGGTATTTGAAAAATGCCCTTAAGATTTTTAGAGCTGCTCCTTACACTGCCCATAAGGACTACATTCCCTGGTTAGATAGGGTCGAAAAAGATTTTAAGGATACCGGAAAAGTTATGGGATTTACCATCCAATTTAGTCGAACCGGTCCCAAGTATAAACCAGAACTCCTTATAGCTGCCCTTCATTTCTATGAAAAGTCCACAAACACCTTTCAGATTAAGTGTGGCATGTTAACTCCTACCCTTCTAGATGTGGCTGCTATCACAGGCCTTAGGCCTAATGGTGATCATTTTGATCCCACTAAGACTGGTGATAAGATCGAACTCAACTTCAAAGAGGCCACGTTTTCTAAGTACATTGCAGAAAACATGGGCAAAGAAGGAGAGGAAGTGTCACATGAGGAACATGTGGCCTTCTTGACATTGTGGCTATCCCACTTTGTCTTCTGCTCGAAATCCCTGCAAGTGGCTAGGATGTTCATCCCTATAGCGCAACAGATCAATGAAGAGAGGCTCTTCAGCTTGGGGCGTCTATTACTGGCCAGTTTGTATGAGGCAATGGGTAATGCCAGTGATGCTATCAAGGCATCAAAGGATGGATCGAAGGTTTCAGTAGCTGGACCTATGTGGCTTTTGCAGCTCTGGCTAAATGTCACTTTTGAAACGGAATTGGGGTTGATAGTGCCTTCTGACTATCAACAAGAAGTAGATGATAGGGAGATCGAAGGGCAAAGATTGATTAGGTTGGCCCCTAGATCTCTGGATCAGGATACAAGGAGACTCTTCATGAAGCACATGAAGATGTTTTTAAATTTTGGTAAGTTCCTCCCACGCCATGCTCCTTTTGTTGAGCGTAAATATGGGGCAACGTGGTTTATCGAAGACTTCCCAGCATTCGACCCAGACAATGAAGATGAAGTAAATGAAGTCTGGAGGGCCTATTTAGAGCAAACAGTGCTCTCCTGCAGGATCGGGTCGAATGCAAACTAATATGGGCTAGTTGGATATCAGCCCAATTGTGTAGCCATACAGTTTGGTATGTCACAAATCAGGCCAAAGAGCTTCTTTGAGAGCCTTGATAAAATGGTGTTAGGCACTGGCATAACTGAGAAGACTCTCAAGAAGTACATGAGGATGATAGAGAACTATGAGTTCAATTTCAAACCCTTCGAGTACAAGCCTTCCTTTTACTGTACTGATGGCTTCAGCAAATGGTGGAACGACCATTACACCAAGCATTCGATTGGCAATGCAGAGCAATTGCTAGGGATGGTGGAGAGTGGCTTCATAGTGCCATCTCTTGGAAAAAAGATTAGTGTCTCAGGTCGAGGTAAAAAACTTGATCTTTTATATATTTTCACATGATTTTAATACTTCATACCTTTTATACTTACTAACACAATATATTTTAGGCAAAGGTATAAAGAAGGATGGTGGGTCATCAAAAACTTCGACTGAAGTAAAGAAACCCACTGGGGTAAAGATCAAATCAGAGGTCTAAACCTCTAAGCCAAAGGTAACTTAGCCTTATACTTTTACCTGTTTTCTTCTTTCCCTTTGAATATATGTTTTTAACTTTGATTGTTTATATCCTTAGAGTGGAAAAGGGAAGAGCAGCACTGAGACTGTATCTGCTAGCTCGAAGAAGTCAAAGGACACTGTTATTTTAGATGTGGAGGTAAAAATCAATCCTTTCACACCAAACACTTTGGTTCTTGTCAAAATAGTATGTCTTAGACAAATTTTGACATTATTTGCTTTCATTATTTCAGGGTGATGAAGAAGAACAAGAAGTTCCTTTTGTTAGGAAAAGGAAAACACCTTCGACTTCGACCTCACATCCCAACGAAGGAGAACCCTCTACTCAAGAGGTTAAGGGAATTGAGGTCGAAAAGGTCAAGAAGAAAAAGAAGGTCGAGGAAACCAAAGTTCAACAAGCCGCCACGAAGGATCAAGGGGAGGAGAAAAGGAAGAAGAAAAAGAATGACGGGAAAAAGGCTGATGTGGTGGTTAAGGTGAAATCAGCCATTAAGAAATCCAAAGTGCACAGAGTACTGAAGATCCACACTTCCAGTGAAAGTGGTGGCAATCCAACTCCTCAAAGTGACGCTGTAATGAATGATGTGGTCGAACAAGACCAAAATGTCAAAGCTGCAGAAGAGGAGATTGCTGGGCCAAAGGATAATCCTGTGCCACATTCAGAGACTTTGGTCAAAGACCATGAAGTCAATGATGAGGGAAAACACAGTGATACGCAGAAAAATGAAGATGCCCCCAATACTGAGAAGGAAGGTGACCCCATTACTGATCCTGAGGTCGAAACCAAAGAGGTAAATTTCATTCTATGTTTAATTTTAAGTTTCCCATATTATTCTTTAGCCTTCACTGATTTTTCTTTGTGTTTATAGGATAAGTCGAAGGAAAGTCCTGTTGAAGAAGGCAAACAACCAACTTCCCAATAGGTGCCAACAGAGAATAAAGGGGATGATAATCAAGATCCCTTGAATGGTGATAAGGTCGAATCAGGACCATTTAATGAAGGACAAATGGGAGGAGGTTCAGGAACCCATGTTGAAAGGGATTGTGCCCAAGTTCAACCCAATACTTCAAGCATTAAGTATTCAATGCCCAGCATTTCTACAAACTCAGGCCAAGCTAGCTCGACTCAAGAATCTCAACATGACTTTGACACCATGCCTGAAGCTGAAGTTGGAGGTTCAGGAATTGTCTCTGTCTCTTCGACCTCAAGGCTCTCTGCAAGCTTAGGTGTACAAGAAAAAGAGTTCACCAACATGCAAAAGTCTGACCCTGTTGGCACTCTTAAGCTCCTGCTTTCCAAAAGGCAAAATAAAAGCGCCACTTCGAGCGAGCATACCACTACTGATTCTGCGCCTTCAAACTCTGACATTGATTCAATGGTGCGCCAGGATTCTTTGCTGCTAAAGCTTACAACCACCTTCGTCCACAGGGATGTATTGAAACAAATTGAAGAAAATCCAGCCTGTGCTTATAGCCACTTGGCTTTCTTGAAGAAACTACATAACCCTAGGACTGATGAGGAAACTCTTGGCAAAGTTATCAAACTCAGTTTGATTGTGGATCAGTATGCGAAGGCAGTGCAGAGAAGGCTTGACAATGACACAAGGCTTACTACTCAACAACAAGCTCAAGCCATGTTCTTTGAAAAGGCTCAGAAAGCTCAGGCTGGAGTGGAAAAACTATCTTCTCAATTGATCGAAGGCAATTCAGAGCTGAAGGAATGTGATGACAATATTGCTCATTATAAAGATCAAATTAAACTTTTAGAGGAGCAAATTGTTAGCTACAGGCGTAAGATCATTGATGAAGAGACAAAAGAGAGCTCGAATTGAACAAGAGGCCAAAGCTTCGACCCAGGAGCAAATTGATGCACATGGCAGGGCAGGACTTCAAGCTTTCAGTTCAGCAGAAGTTGTTGGTGAAGAGATTAAATCTCTCGAGAGTTCAAACCTTGTGGTTGAAAAAGACCTGGCCACCCTAAAAAGGATTTACGCTGATTGTACCAAAGGCTTATAGTTTTTCTTAGTTTTTCTTATTTGTTGTCCTTTCGAACAATTTCTGGATCTTGTAATTTTTGAAAAAAGTCCATGTTTTATGGCAAGTTTAAATTTTTTATTGCCATTTTGATTTCATGTTTAAGTTTTATTCTGCACTTATTTTTACTTCGAGTAAACCAGGTTTATATTTTTTCAAATACTTTCCATTAATACCCAAAGTACGTTTTTCAGGAGTTAACTCCTCAATTTCATAAGCGCCATTAGAATAAACTTGAACAATTTTAAATGGTCCTTCCCAATTTGGAGACCATTTGCCTAAGACTCTATCTTTTTTATCCATAGGCAAAATAACTTTCCAAACTAATTCTCCTATGTTAAAAGACTTAGACTTAACCTTTTTGTTGTATGCTTTAGCAACTCTTTCTTTTTGTTTTGTTAAAACTTCTAAAGCATTAAGCCTCTCTTCATCTAAATCAACTAACTCATCTGACATCATTTGGTAATAATGGTCTAAAGGTATTTCCATTTGTCTTTGCACCCTTGCTGATTGCAAATGTATTTCGACTGGTAATACTGCATCATGACCATATGTTAGTCGAAATGGAGTAGTTTTAGTTGATTCTTTAGGAGAATTTCTGCAAGCCCATAACACTTGGTCTAAGGTTTTATGCCAATTCCTTGGCTTTTGGGCTATGTGTTTCTTTATCAAATTAATAATAATTTTGTTGGCTGCTTCGACTTGACCATTTGCTTGTGCATAATATGGTGTTGAAGTCAGAAGTCTAAAGCCAATTTCTTGGGCAAATTCCTGCATCTTTCGTCCAGTAAAAACTGAACCTTGATCAGTAGTTATTGTTTCAGGAATTCCAAATCTATAGATTATGTAATTTTGTATGAAATTAATTACTGCTTCTTGATCAACATTTGGCAAATGAATGGCTTCTATCCATTTTGTGAAATAATCTATTCCAACTAAAATATAACGTTGATTTTTTGATGAAGCAGGTTTAATTTCACCAATCAGATCTAGAGCCCAACCCCTAAAGGGCCATGGTTTTACTATTGAATGCAGTTCACTTGCAGGCACATGTTGAATCCCTGAATGCCTTTGGCATTCTTGGCAACCCTTGGCAAATTCAATACAATCTTTTAACATAGAGGGCCAATATAAACCTTGTCGAAACAAGAGCCATTTCATTTTATGTCCTACTTGATGAGAACCACAGGTACCACTATGAACACCAGAGATTGCTATATATGCTTCTGCTTCATTAAGCCATTTTAACAAAATTCCTTCAGAAGTCTTTTTGAAAAGATCATTTTAAAAAATTATATAGCTTAAAGCCCTATATTTTACCTTTCGATCCACACTTCCTGTTGGATTCTTAAGATAGTCAACTATAGGCTTTCTCTAATCATTATCTGACAAGTTGTCAATGGCAAAAATTTGAAAATTTTCTAAGGGATTTTCCATTTCACCATTTATTTGTGGTATAGTATCTGCCCCCACAAGTTTTGGCATTGACAATTGTGCAGATATTGGTTCTTGTAAAACCATTTTTTCTTTTATTTCGATCAATTGTGTCAACTTTTCTTTTGACATTTTATATCCTGAAGCAATTTGAGCTAAGTCATTTGCTTCTTGATTTTCTAATCGAGGTACATGTTCAATGTCTACATGATCGAAACAATCTAACAAAGAACTAGCTATAGCAAAGTATTTTGTTAAGTGCTCTTTAACACATTTATATTCTTGTGTTAATTGTTTCAATACTAATTCAGAATCACCTCTTATTTTAATGCTCTTTGCCCCCAAGTCTTTTAGTATTTCTAAACCTGTAATTAAGGCTTCATACTCAGCCTCATTATTAGAGCAAAGTCCATTTATTTTGTACTTGAATTTAGTTGGAACTTGAGTAGGAGATATAATTAATATTCGAATTCCTGTCCCATGTTTATGTTTGGACCCATCAAAATAAAGGATCCATGGCTGAATATCCACATAATCCTGTGGCATTTCGACCAAAGAATGATCTACTATAAAATCAGCCACAATTTGGCCTTTAACAGCCTTCAAAGGTTTATAAGTTAATGAGTATTCAGTTAATGCTAATGCCCATTTTCCAATTCTACTATGTAATATAGGTTTAGTTAGCATATGCTTAATAACATCAAAGTGGGAATAGACATAAACATCAACAGGCTTTATATAATGCTTAAGTTTTGTACAAGAGAAATATAAACAAAGACAAAGTTTTTCTATGGCAGTATATCTAGTTTCTGCATTATTTAAAACTCTACTAAGGTAATAAACTGCATTTTCTATGCCATTATCATCTTCTTGAGCCAACATGCTTCCTATTGTCTTATCAGACGTAGCAATATACAACTTCATAGCTTTGTTCCTACTAGGAGGCATTAAAACTGGAGACTTTATTAAATATTCTTTGATGTCATCAAAAGCCTTTTGATGGTCTTCATTCCATTTGAATGGATCATCTTTCTTAAGTCGAAGTAGTGGTGAGAAAGCTTGAGCTTTTCCACTTAGATTCGAAATGAATCTCCTCAAGAAATTGATTTTTCCCAGCAAAGGTTGAAGTTGTTTTTTGGTCGAAGGAGGCTTTGTCTCTAAGATAGCCTTTGTCTTGTTCTGGTTTATTTCAATGCCTTTTTTATGCACCACAAAACCAAGGAAATCTCCTGCATGCACACAAAAAGCACATTTTAATGGATTCATTTTTAATCCATGTTTCCTCATTCTTTCAAAAGATTGCCTAAGATATAGCAAATGGCTATCTTCAGAAGAGGATTTAATGATGATGTCATCAATGTAAACTTGCATGAATGTATCTATGAAATCATGAAACATGGAATTCATTGCCCTTTGATAAGTGGCACCAGCATTTTTTAGCCCAAAAGGCATAACAACCCACTCATAAGTGCCTAAAGCACCAGGACATCGAAACGCTGTTTTAGATACATCTTCCTCAGCAATGAATATTTGGTTATAACCACAATAACCATCTAACATGCTCAAGAACTCGAAACCTGGTGCTGAATCTACTAACATTTCTGCCACAGGCATGGCATACTCATCTTTAGGTGTAGCATTATTTAGATCCCTAAAATCTATGCATACTCTAAGTGTACCATTCTTTTTAATAACAGGAACTATATTTGCTAACCATTCTACATACCTGGCAGCTCTGATGAATTTACTCTTTAGCAGCCTTTCGATCTCTTCCTTGATCTTGGACATGATTTCTGGTGCAAACCTTCTTGGTAATTGTTTCACGGGTTTTTTACCTGCCTTGATTGGTAACTTGAGTTCGACCATTTCTCTACTGAGTCCAGGCATTTCATTATAATCCCAAGCAAAACAATCACTAAATTCCTTGAGAAGTAATACCAATTTTCCTTTTAAATCAGGATTAATATTAGCACTAATGTAAGTTGGCCTTTTTATTGAACCATCTCCAATGTCAATTTCCTCCAAAGGATCTTGAGCTTGCATCTTAGGAGTTTCATTAAGTGGATCTCTTTCGAACCCGAAAGGTTCTTCATCATAGTAGATGCAGTCAAGCCTTTGTGCTTGTGGCACAAAAATGCCATCACTTTTGATCTTGGCTTCTGTAGCCATACTTTGATGAACATCAGCTTCCAAAGCCGTATTTAACTTAGTTTCGGCCATATAAGCCGTAATCCTGGCCCATGCATTGGACTCAGTCATTGTAATCTTCGTACACATTCCACCCAGATGGTGGCACAACTCCATCTTCTGAGGATGCTGCATCTATTTCCTCTCTTTCCCATATGAAGCCTTGGGTAGGGTGGAGTTTTACAGAATGTATCACATTATCAGAAGGTGTGAAAGCATTCTCTCTATCATAACATGGCGCAATGTTCGCCAAATTCTTGTCAAAGGTTTGTTGATTTATGGTGTCAACCTCTGACATGTAGAAACTTTGATCAGCTTCTATATTTTCAACACAGCCATCCTCCCTTCAAAGTATCAGCTTCTGATGAAGGGTCGAAGGAACGGCTCCTACTCCATGAATCCACTCTCTTCCCAACAGTAAGTTGAAGTTTGCCTTGGATTCAACCACTAGGACTAGAGTTGGTCGAACAATGTTCAGTTTTGCCTTCATAATTTGACAAAACAATGTTATGGGCTGACAAATCACAGTCATATTTGCCAATCTTGGGTAACATAGATAGATGCATTAAATTCACAGCAGCTCCTCAATCTATCAGCACCTTGTTAACTCCAACTCCAACTCCTTCAACTTTTGCTCTTATGAAGAGAGGTTTGAGGTGGTTTTTCATGCCTAAGTCTGGCCTTTCGAATGTAACCTGTTGCTCTTCGATACAACCATTGTTCATGACATAATAGCATATTGGCTTAGGATCAGCCATTTCTAACTGGTCGAAATCAGTTTCGAGCTCAATTACCTCTGATTGCACATCATACTCTGATGTTAATATGGAAACCACACATATTACATCAAAATCTGGCTCAGAGTCCAGCAGATCATCATCTTCCATTTTGTTTTCATCTATAGGAGGAAGGATCCTTTCTTTTGTTGGCCTTCTAGCCACTTCTTTATATTGGCATGTTTGAAGATTAGTTGCAGCCAATTTCTTTTGGCGTTGGAATCTACGCCATTGAGTCCTTGTCATTGGATGTTTACCCTTATAATTGTTCATATAAGAGTATTTATTGACATCCTCTGAATAGCTCAGTTTGGTGCCACTTGAGCCACCAACTTCCATTGCACCCTTGTTGAATTTTATGGTTCCTTGGTGCATCCAGCGTTCTATAGGGATCGAACCAGAAGGAAGGAAAGTGGGACTTCGATCAGTTTGGACCATATTATTTGGTCGAGTCAGAATACCCTTTCCTTTGTCACGAGGCAGTTTTGGGTTTGCCCCCTGCCTATTTGCCACTGGCTGGAACTTCATAAGGCCTGCTTATCACAAACAGCACTGCAACGAGCACAAAGCATCACTCCTTTGTTCTCTAACTTGCATCTGTTTAGAAAGTCAATCAAATCCTCTTCAGCACGAGGATATACTACCTTCATTTTTTCAAAGTATTCCTCTTCAGGGATTTTTTGTACTTGCACTTCTGTAACCTCCATGGCTTCGACCATCATAATAGCCTGTGGTTCAGCATAGAGGGTATCAGCATTCTGTGAAGACTCTGGATCTGCCTTTGTGGCCTTGGGTTTTTCACCAAATTTGAGTCTTCCTTCGTTCAAAGCCTTTTGAACCAAGTCCCTGAAAAGCACACATTGTGAGGTTCTATGTCCAAGAAAATTATGATATTTACAATAACCTCTTTTCTTTCTCATATCTAATGGAGGTATTTTAACACCTTTTGGAACCACTATTTGGCCATCAGTAACCAACAAATCAAAGATCTCATCACATTTTGTTATATCGAAAGTATAAGTCTTTGAAACATATTTATCATTTTTTGGTTCAACAGGGTTTTTTCCATTTGAAGGTTTTAAAAGTTTACAAATGTAAGGGGGACCAGGTTTTAATTCTGCTAGGTCTACTTCCCCTTGCTCAGCATCCTCATAAGAGATATCATAGTCTTGGTCACTATCATGTGTTTCCACATAAGCAACTTTTTCCTTTTTATGATACTTTGAATTTCTAGCCTTTTCTGCTCTCAAGCGTTCGACCTGTCGAACCCTATCAGCCAATTGGGCCATATCTCTTAGATGCTGAGTATCTAACTTCTTTCTGATCGAATAGTCTAGGCCACCAGCAGCCATTTCGACCAATTCATGTTCAGACACTTGAGTAAAACACCTAGCCTTAAGTAAACGGAATCGATTCAAATAATCATCTATAGACTCATGAGTTTTACGCCTAACACTTGTTAATTCTTTGAGACTTATCTTAGATTGTCCCATGTAGAATTGCTCATGGAAAACTCTCTCCAATTGATTCCAATTGAAAATTGAATGTGGAGGGAGAGTAGTAAACCATGTAAAAGCGTTTTTTGTTAGGGAATTTGGAAAATACTTCATTCTCAAATTCTCATTATTCGCTAGATCTCCCGCCTCAGTTAAGTATCTTGCTATGTGTTCGACAGTAGATTCACTAGTATCACCAGCAAATTTAGTGAATTTTGCGATCTTCCAACCCCTTGGTAATTCTGTTTGAAGCACATATTCTGATAAGGCAGAGACAAAATGAGGCCTATGCATGCCTATGTCTAAACCATTTTGTGCCAGGATGGTTTCGACCAAATTGGCTAAGTTATTTTGCCCAGCAAAGTTATTATTCTGGACATTTCTAACTACATCATCAGCATTTTGGTTTCTATTTACCAACACAATTCCAGGATTTTGTTCGACCTGGGGCAAAGCCTGTTGCTGTGCCTGTATTTGCGCCTGTTGTTCGACCACTGGCACTGGTTGTTGGACTTGGTTTATGGGGTTTACAACATTATTTGGTGCAGGCATAATGGCATTATTTGGTGCTTGTGCAATTTGCAAAGGCATAATGTTGATTAGGGACTTGAGGAGCCCCAAAGAAATCAGCAATTCTTCCCATTTGATTGGCCAACAACTGGTAGCTTTGGTTTGTATTTTGAATTAATGGGTTAAATACTGTACCAATTTGTTGTGTTAACATATTGACCATATCATGATTACTCTCATCCATTTGTTGCCTTAAAGCATTCAAGGCATTGTTGGTTAATGAGGGGTTACCATTTCGAGTAGCAGAACCAGAAACTATCTGATTATTAGGCACAAACACGCCTGGTGCTGACTCTGTGAACAATGATGCACTTGTTTGCAAACCCTGCATCATGCTTGTAGGCATCCCATATGAGTAATTCCTACTGGAACCTTGAGCCATATATTGGGAAAAAGGCAATGCAAAAGTGGACGAACCAGCGCCACCCCCATTAACATCTGACCTATTTGGAGAGAAATTCCTCTCCATGGCATGAGAGAAATTTAAAATAGGTTCTGTAGTGGTCGAAGGTACCACTATAGACGTTGGCATTGTCATTGTGGCACTTACCACAGAAGACGTTGGGGCAGAAACTGTTGCCCCACTAGCGTTAGACACAATCTCACTGATTACAGGAGAGACTATGGCCTCTGAAACGCTCGAAGCGGTTGTAGGATTTGAACCACTGTTACTATTGTTTCCGTTTGTAGCATCCATGTTTTGTCTTGGGTTATTTCTGGGTGGTGGTCTAACCATTTCAGGGAGTGATTTCCCGTTTCTCAGAAGCATACACTATACACAAGACTTTTTGGAAACAATTTAAAATGCAGAACAAATTAAATACACAAACTTTGAATAAATTTAAACGCAAAGCACACAGTTCCACTGGGCGTGCCAATTTGTTTACTGTGAAATTTAGTAAACAACGCTAGTTTGATTATTACAAGAGAGACCAACTAGTAAATCTCGGGACATAGTGCTTTTGTTCATATTTTCAAAGTTATTGATATTCATTATTGTTCTTGTGTTCATAAAGTGTTGTTTTTATGTTTTATATAACTTGAAATGCAAGAAAGAATATTTATTCAATTGAATAAATAGAATGAGAGAATGAGTCGAAAGTGAAAAGCAATTGGAATAAGATTAAAACTGTAAATTGCATTCAAATGTAAATGATTACAGAATGGAAATGGTTCACATAACATACATTCTCCTTCGAGCACTCGTTTCTCGCTTTGACATGGGTACTTTGAGTTTTTATGAGGATTTTGTATAATGATTGTGACCCGTTTTTCGATCACATAACTAGGCTATTTATAGACACTAATTCCTAACTGCTAATAACGCCTAAATAACTACAGAGAGGACGCGTGTCTTTGACACCTATTTTGAATTTGAATCCCTTCTTATCTTCTGAGTTAGCCGTTGTATCCATCGAAGTCGAAGTAGCAATGCTTTTCCTTGAATATTTCGCTAAGTCCATAAGTTAATCTTGCACTCCTGGGACTTCGACCCTACTGACGCTTCGACCAAATCGAAAGGTGTAACATCCCAATTTATTTATTCGTCGTTTTATGTCTAATTATTTATGTTAGTGAGATAGAATATTTTATTAGTCGATAGTGTCGGATAATTAATTTTATCGCGAAACATTAGTTAACCCGCGAGTTGGACCGTGTTAGTGGGCTTTAGGCCCAATGGGCCTTGGCACAAGGTGGGGGGCGCTATATGAAGCCCTTAGAGAGAGAAAGTTTCACATTTTTGTGACTTTGAAGAGAAGTGGAGAGAAGGAAGAGAAGAGAGAAGCTAGGGCAAGAGAAAGGGAAGAGAATCGAGAGGTGGACTAGAGAATCCATCAATCCAAGGTAAGAGAGTTAGATTATATAATCCCGAGTGATTCTAAAGAGGGGAGAATGTCGATTTCTCCGTTCCCAAACTCTTTACACTCATTTTCTTTTGGGTCTTGGAAGTAATTTCTTAAAGAAAGTTGTAGTAATTGTTCATAACATGTTTAATATACTTGTACCATGATGTATGAACGAATTTAAAGGGAAAAATGGGAATTTGTAGATGTTTGAATCAAGTTTTCTTGAGTTTTATGAGTTTTGAGTAAATGTGTAAAATCTTGCTTTATGGTATGAATTGGTGTAGATCTGTGTATCTATTGGCGTTTTTATGTGTATAATCATGTATGTTAACTTCAATGAAGCTCATTTATGAGTTATAGCATGAAAAATGGCATTTTGGGTCGATTTTGAGTTCAACCCGTAATGCTGATTTTTCATGAACTGGTGTTGCTCGCTGAGCGACCAGTAGCGACCAGCTCGCTGATTTTCGCTAGAAGCTGTTTCTGTCTGACTTTTCTTCGCCATGGCTTCGCTCAGCGACCAGTACTGGGTCTGACTTATTTTGTGGATGTTTTAAAGTGTAATTAGGCACTTGTAACATGGATTAATGGTATTCTAACATGCAATTAAGTGTTTGTAACTATGATTGATTGCTTGTTGATGAATAATGATGTGTTGATGAATTGTTGATTATATTTGTGGAATATAATTGTTGTTGATTGTGTGGATGATGTTTGTTGAAAGGTCAAAGAAGTATATTAAGGTGTTAATCAACTTAATAAAGAAGGATATTAGAATTGTGTTAGTCTAATAAGAAGAATATTAAGATTACGTGAGATATCTTAATAAAGAAGTAAATTGGATTGTGTTCCAATTAAATTAAATGGAGATGTCTAATACCTTGTGTATTGACTATGTGTGTTGTATTTATGAACATCATGCATTCATATTTGTATGTGGAGCAGATACTTTAAGTGAACCTTAAAGTATAGTAGATATTTTAGTAGCTGCGGTTGACTAGAATGTATTTGGGATACGTTTATCCTTGCAGAGTCCGTCATGACTTAAAAATGAACAAGGAGCAGATGGGTATATGTCTACCCATGGAGAGAGTCCGTCATGACTTTAAAATGAACATTGGGGTATGTTTATCCTTGCAGAGTCCGTCATGACTTTAAAATGAACATTGGGGTATGTTTATCCTTGCAGAGTCCGTCATGACTTTAAAATGAACATTGGGGTACGTTTATCCTTGCAGAGTCCGTCATGACTTAAAAATGAACGAATGGTAGCACATGCATTAGATATGTCTAGAGTGACATAGCATGATTTGTGGCATTAGATGCATTAGGATGATGTGCATATTGTGTGATGATTGATATGTGACATTAATCGGATTTGTTGATGAATTGTCTATATGTGTTAAGACTTAATTGAAGTGTTAGATGTTTATTAACTCTAAATGATACTTCTATGTGTTGATGCCTCATAAATCTCATAATTGAACTAAGATTGAGAATGTATTCTTGTGTGATTAATTGTCTTTGTTTGATAAGACTAGAGTGAATATAAATGATTATGAATACTTATATTCTACTTTGATGTATTAAATCTTAATTCATATGTGTTGATTAAGAATAGATTGGTATGATAGGGTTAGATTATACTTGATAAACTCATGTGATAGTAAGCGTACTTTATGCTTATGATTTTATTTGGTTATGTAATCTAACTCTCCGTTTTGTGTGTTTTACTGGTTTGGGTCCAGATTTCTCAAGTTGTGTGTTATCTTTGTATGTGTCATTGGTGAAGCTTTGCTCTGATTGTGGCACGGGAAGGAGGGGTTTTATATTCATATAAAGTCTATTCATCTAGGTTGTTTTGTATAGTTAGAAATACATTATTTGATTCAATAATTTGTATAAGAAAGATTTTATTAAATTAAATACAATAGTATTATTTTTGTTACGAGGAGTGTAACATCTCGAACCAACATTTTATCAATCAATTGATTTAAGTCTATATCTTTATTCCATCTGCTGCGTCGTTTTTGAAAAAAAGAAATTTTAAAGCCAGAGTAAAGGCAGTAATGGGTTTGGGTGTTACAATTGGTATCAGAGCCCCGTTGTCTTCGGACTGTGTGGGTTGTGTGTCGATCAGAGCAGGTCTGTGCAGTCAGACCAAGTGCGTATTGTGTGTCAGTCGTGTTTGTCTAACGATTTTGTTGTGTGTGTTTTGTGAAACCATTTATGTTGTTCATTTAGGAACTATGAGTGGTGCGAATTGGATTAATTGATTCGTCCTTTGTTGAGTAATGGTGTGAGTGTTATACTTCTATGTTTATGATAGTTGTATATGCTTAGAGTTTAACCTTTGTGTAGTTTAAACTTGGTTGATTGATGCTTATTGTTGATTGTTGACGATCCGGCATGATATAAAACTGCATGTGATGATCCGACATGATATAAAACTGCATGTGGTGATGATTTGAGATAATTTTAAAAGAAAAACTAATGTTATTTCTTGATGATGAATCTTTTGGTGAAAATATAAAGTTATTTTCTTTTGAGTAAGTGAAAATTATTATTTTTTTGAGAAGGTGAAGAGAGTAGGATGTTGGTCAATCCTAGTGTGTGTCGTTATATGTTTGTTTATAACAGGTGATCGATTATTACTAGCACCTTGGGTTGTTAGTATGAGTCATAGTAGATGACTTTGTTTTGTTCTTTAATTGAACTATATAGATGTATTCTTGTGATGAGGACTTATTGGAGAACATGCTATACTTTATATATGTTTGAGTAGTTGTTGAATTTTGTATGTGTGAATAATATGAAATGAAGATGCATGTACTTGATTTGATGTCTTGTTGTACATGATGTGTAGTTGTCTTACATATTGTTTGATTATAAATATATGTATTGACGTGTGGTTAAGATTATATATAAGGGAAATCGTGTGCTTGTGTATTTTGTGGTTGTGTGTATGTCAAGAGAACTGCACCAGGGTGTTTGTATAGATGTTTAGGTATCGTATTTTATGTTTACCCTTGTATGCGACATGCGTATAGATGTTGTCAATACTAGTTTCTTCATGAGAAGAATATGTTTAGAAACGATAGAACCGTTAGGTGTGAACACCAGAAGTTCTATTAGAAGAGTGTGGATGAGTTTCAGATAAGTGGGGGAGAAGGTTATACCTCCCCGAGATGTTTCGAATGTAAGAAGTTAGGATATATAGAGATGTCCTTGAAACGGAGTGTTCAGGAGTTGAATATGTAGAAGAAAAAGTTATTAGAATTATTGAGAGGAAGGAATGATGTTGTTTAGATAAGTGACCGGATAATTAGTGTCAAAGTTGAATGAGATCTTAGAAGTCGAGATGAAGCTAGATGAGAGGTATCATTTTTTTTGGATGATGAGAAATAAGGAGTTAGCCGTTGGAAAGCGTGTTGAGAACGAGTATTAGAGAGTGTTTTGTAGCACAGTTAAGTGATTCATGAGGAAATCAAAGACTTATAGGAGGTTTGTTTTGATTGATGAGATTTGGCGTTGTTAATTGTTTTCATTGATGAAATGATAATGCCTTGTTGTTATTACTCTATTCAATGATTATGTTCATATATGAGTATAAATTTCTTTATTGATAAAAATCTATGTCATATGAAATAAAGTTTTATTGTTTTGCATATTTCATAAATGAATGTTGTGATAATTTATTTATGATGATTGCTTCGGTAGAATGATTGAATTGATCAAATGATGATATGTATGTATTCAATGGATCTAATTGAGAATTTATGAATAGGAATGAATTAGTTAGATTACTTGAATACCTTAACATGAACATGTATTACAATAACTTGTAATCATGTGTGAGATGAATTTCATGAATGTTGTTCTTTGTTAACATGTATTTCTAAATGATATTGACTTCAACATTTAAATGATGTTAGTTTAAGTGCTAATGTGTTAATAACTTGGGTTCCTATATTTCTTATGAGGAAGATGTGATGATTATGTAATTTCGCATGTTTAGAATTAATTCATGTTGAATATTATGTTTGTTATAACTTCATATGTTTAAAGTTATAATCTATGTTTTATTGAACTTGGATATATGATGTTTTGACCTAATTGTTTAAGTTTGAGAATTACTTGTGTTATATGCGAAGACTAATAATTGATTGTCGTTATACATATCCTTGTCATTGATCGTTGATTGTTAATTGAGTGATGTAGGATATTAAAATAATTTCTATGTTACATGAATTTATTTGGCTTAAGTATGATAATTCAATCGGTAGTTTGATGTAACTATTCGAAATAGAGTTTATATGAATCTTCATGTGTGTTTATATGTATGATGGGTGTGTAGTTCATTATGACATGTGATAAATCTTAGAAGTAGTATTAATTTCCGAATATTGTGAATCTTGTTGAAATAAATTATTCCTTTGAGTAAATGAAACTTGATTTATTTCTTTTGCTATCTATAAGTTATAGTAATTGATTATGCCATTTCTTTATGATAGATTTGATAAATATGATGTGCATATTTGATTGTTTTACCATGATAACTATCATGCTAAGTTAACTATTTTTTTTGCACGATATGATTTAATACATGTGAACTGTTGGACGTTTTAGCGGTTTGATAAGAATGGTTTATGTCGATATCATGATTGTTGACTATCTATCGGCAAATTGAGGAACTGGCCGTCCTTGATCTCTTGTTGATAGTGGACAACATTGTGCTGATTGGAATAAACTAATTTTGTCAAACTTAGTTTTGTGTAGCGTTTGTAGTGTTTTGTTGGAACATGGTTAAAGGAGTTATCCGGAGTTGTTTTAGTCGTGTAATTTTCGAGGGCGAAAATCTTTTAAGTGGGGGAGAGTTGTAACATCCCAATTTATTTATTCGTCGTTTTATGTCAAATTATTTATGTTAGTGAGATAGAATATTTTATTAGTCGATAGTGTCGGATAATTAATTTTATCGCGAAACATTAGTTAACCCGCGAGTTGGACCGTGTTAGTGGGCTTTAGGCCCAATGGGCCTTGGCACAAGGTGGGGGGCGCTATATGAAGCCCTTAGAGAGAGAAAGTGTCACATTTTTGTGACTTTGAAGAGAAGTGGAGAGAAGGAAGAGAAGAGAGAAGCTAGGGCAAGAGAAAGGGAAGAGAATCGAGAGGTGGACTAGAGAATCCATCAATCCAAGGTAAGAGAGTTAGATTATATAATCCCGAGTGATTCTAAAGAGGGTAGAATGTCGATTTCTCCGTTCCCAAACTCTTTACACTCATTTTCTTTTGGGTCTTGGAAGTAATTTCTTAAAGAAAGTTGTAGGAATTGTTCATAACATGTTTAATATACTTGTACCATGATGTATGAACGAATTTAAAGGGAAAAATGGGAATTTGTAGATGTTTGAATCAAGTTTTCGTGAGTTTTATGAGTTTTGAGTAAATGTGTAAAATCTTGCTTTATGGTATGAATTGGTGTAGATCTGTGTATCTATTGGCGTTTTTATGTGTATAATCATGTATGTTAACTTCAATGAAGCTCATTTATGAGTTATAGCATGAAAAATGGCATTTTGGGTCGATTTTGAGTTCAACCCGTAATGCTGATTTTTCATGAACTGGTGTTGCTCGCTGAGCGACCAGCTAGCGACCAGTAGCGACCAGCTCGCTGATTTTCGCCAGAAGCTGTTTCTGTCTGACTTCTCTTCGCCATGGCTTCGCTCAGCGACCAGTACTGGGTCTGACTTATTTTGTGGATGTTTTAAAGTGTAATTAGGCACTTGTAACATGGATTAATGGTATTCTAACATGCAATTAAGTGTTTGTAACTATGATTGATTGCTTGTTGATGAATAATGATGTGTTGATGAATTGTTGATTATATTTGTGGAATATAATTGTTGTTGATTGTGTGGATGATGTTTGTTGAAAGGTCAAAGAAGTATATTAAGGTGTTAATCAACTTAATAAAGAAGGATATTAGAATTATGTTAGTCTAATAAGAAGAATATTAAGATTACGTGAGATATCTTAATAAAGAAGTAAATTGGATTGTGTTCCAATTAAATTAAATGGAGATGTCTAATACCTTGTGTATTGACTATGTGTGTTGTATTTATGAACATCATGCATTCATATTTGTATGTGGAGCAGATACTTTAAGTGAACCTTAAAGTATAGTAGATATTTTAGTAGCTGCGGTTGACCAGAATGTATTTGGGATACGTTTATCCTTGCAGAGTCCGTCATGACTTAAAAATGAACAAGGAGCAGATGGGTATATGTCTACCCATGGAGAGAGTCCGTCATGACTTTAAAATGAACATTGGGGTATGTTTATCCTTGCAGAGTCCGTCATGACTTTAAAATGAACATTGGGGTATGTTTATCCTTGCAGAGTCCGTCATGACTTTAAAATGAACATTGGGGTACGTTTATCCTTGCAGAGTCCGTCATGACTTAAAAATGAACGAATGGTAGCACATGCATTAGATATGTCTAGAGTGACATAGCATGATTTGTGGCATTAGATGCATTAGGATGATGTGCATATTGTGTGATGATTGATATGTGACATTAATCGGATTTGTTGATGAATTGTCTATATGTGTTAAGACTTAATTGAAGTGTTAGATGTTTATTAACTCTAAATGATACTTCTATGTGTTGATGCCTCATAAATCTCATAATTGAACTAAGATTGAGAATGTATTCTTGTGTGATTAATTGTCTTTGTTTGATAAGACTAGAGTGAATATAAATGATTATGAATACTTATATTCTACTTTGATGTATTAAATCTTAATTCATATGTGTTGATTAAGAATAGATTGGTATGATAGGGTTAGATTATACTTGATAAACTCATGTGGTAGTAAGCGTACTTTATGCTTATGATTTTATTTGGTTATGTAATCTAACTCTCCGTTTTGTGTGTTTTACTGGTTTGGGTCCAGATTTCTCAAGTTGTGTGTTATCTTTGTATGTGTCATTGGTGAAGCTTTGCTCTGATTGTGGCACGGGAAGGAGGGGTTTTATATTCATATAAAGTCTATTCATCTAGGTTGTTTTGTATAGTTAGAAATACATTATTTGATTCAATAATTTGTATAAGCAAGATTTTATTAAATTAAATACAATAGTATTATTTTTGTTACGAGGAGTGTAACATCTCGAACCAACATTTTATCAATCAATTGATTTAAGTCTATATCTTTATTCCATCTGCTGCGTCGTTTTTGAAAAAAAGAAATTTTAAAGCCAGAGTAAAGGCAGTAATGGGTTTGGGTGTTACAATTGGTATCAGAGCCCCGTTGTCTTCGGACTGTGTGGGTTGTGTGTCGATCAGAGCAGGTCTGTGCAGTCAGACCAAGTGCGTATTGTGTGTCAGTCGTGTTTGTCTAACGATTTTGTTGTGTGTGTTTTGTGAAACCATTTATGTTGTTCATTTAGGAACTATGAGTGGTGCGAATTGGATTAATTGATTCGTCCTTTGTTGAGTAATGGTGTGAGTGTTATACTTCTATGTTTATGATAGTTGTATATGCTTAGAGTTTAACCTTTGTGTAGTTTAAACTTGGTTGATTGATGCTTATTGTTGATTGTTGACGATCCGGCATGATATAAAACTGCATGTGATGATCCGACATGATATAAAACTGCATGTGGTGATGATTTGAGATAATTTTAAAAGAAAAACTAATGTTATTTCTTGATGATGAATCTTTTGGTGAAAATATAAAGTTATTTTCTTTTGAGTAAGTGAAAATTATTATTTTTTTGAGAAGGTGAAGAGAGTAGGATGTTGGTCAATCCTAGTGTGTGTCGTTATATGTTTGTTTATAACAGGTGATCGATTATTACTAGCACCTTGGGTTGTTAGTATGAGTCATAGTAGATGACTTTGTTTTGTTCTTTAATTGAACTATATAGATGTATTCTTGTGATGAGGACTTATTGGAGAACATGCTATACTTTATATATGTTTGAGTAGTTGTTGAATTTTGTATGTGTGAATAATATGAAATGAAGATGCATGTACTTGATTTGATGTCTTGTTGTACATGATGTGTAGTTGTCTTACATATTGTTTGATTATAAATATATGTATTGACGTGTGGTTAAGATTATATATAAGGGAAATCGTGTGCTTGTGTATTTTGTGGTTGTGTGTATGTCAAGAGAACTGCACCAGGGTGTTTGTATAGATGTTTAGGTATCGTATTTTATGTTTACCCTTGTATGCGACATGCGTATAGATGTTGTCAATACTAGTTTCTTCATGAGAAGAATATGTTTAGAAACGATAGAACCGTTAGGTGTGAACACCAGAAGTTCTATTAGAAGAGTGTGGATGAGTTTCAGATAAGTGGGGGAGAAGGTTATACCTCCCCGAGATGTTTCGAATGTAAGAAGTTAGGATATATAGAGATGTCCTTGAAACGGAGTGTTCAGGAGTTGAATATGTAGAAGAAAAAGTTATTAGAATTATTGAGAGGAAGGAATGATGTTGTTTAGATAAGTGACCGGATAATTAGTGTCAAAGTTGAATGAGATCTTAGAAGTCGAGATGAAGCTAGATGAGAGGTATCATTTTTTTTTGGATGATGAGAAATAAGGAGTTAGCCGTTGGAAAGCGTGTTGAGAACGAGTATTAGAGAGTGTTTTGTAGCACAGTTAAGTGATTCATGAGGAAATCAAAGACTTATAGGAGGTTTGTTTTGATTGATGAGATTTGGCGTTGTTAATTGTTTTCATTGATGAAATGATAATGCCTTGTTGTTATTACTCTATTCAATGATTATGTTCATATATGAGTATAAATTTCTTTATTGATAAAAATCTATGTCATATGAAATAAAGTTTTATTGTTTTGCATATTTCATAAATGAATGTTGTGATAATTTATTTATGATGATTGCTTCGGTAGAATGATTGAATTGATCAAATGATGATATGTATGTATTCAATGGATCTAATTGAGAATTTATGAATAGGAATGAATTAGTTAGATTACTTGAATACCTTAACATGAACATGTATTACAATAACTTGTAATCATGTGTGAGATGAATTTCATGAATGTTGTTCTTTGTTAACATGTATTTCTAAATGATATTGACTTCAACATTTAAATGATGTTAGTTTAAGTGCTAATGTGTTAATAACTTGGGTTCCTATATTTCTTATGAGGAAGATGTGATGATTATGTAATTTCGCATGTTTAGAATTAATTCATGTTGAATATTATGTTTGTTATAACTTCATATGTTTAAAGTTATAATCTATGTTTTATTGAACTTGGATATATGATGTTTTGACCTAATTGTTTAAGTTTGAGAATTACTTGTGTTATATGCGAAGACTAATAATTGATTGTCGTTATACATATCCTTGTCATTGATCGTTGATTGTTAATTGAGTGATGTAGGATATTAAAATAATTTCTATGTTACATGAATTTATTTGGCTTAAGTATGATAATTCAATCGGTAGTTTGATGTAACTATTCGAAATAGAGTTTATATGAATCTTCATGTGTGTTTATATGTATGATGGGTGTGTAGTTCATTATGACATGTGATAAATCTTAGAAGTAGTATTAATTTCCGAATATTGTGAATCTTGTTGAAATAAATTATTCCTTTGAGTAAATGAAACTTGATTTATTTCTTTTGCTATCTATAAGTTATAGTAATTGATTATGCCATTTCTTTATGATAGATTTGATAAATATGATGTGCATATTTGATTGTTTTACCATGATAACTATCATGCTAAGTTAACTATTTTTTTTGCACGATATGATTTAATACATGTGAACTGTTGGACGTTTTAGCGGTTTGATAAGAATGGTTTATGTCGATATCATGATTGTTGACTATCTATCGGCAAATTGAGGAACTGGCCGTCCTTGATCTCTTGTTGATAGTGGACAACATTGTGCTGATTGGAATAAACTAATTTTGTCAAACTTAGTTTTGTGTAGCGTTTGTAGTGTTTTGTTGGAACATGGTTAAAGGAGTTATCCGGAGTTGTTTTAGTCGTGTAATTTTCGAGGGCGAAAATCTTTTAAGTGGGGGAGAGTTGTAACATCCCAATTTATTTATTCGTCGTTTTATGTCAAATTATTTATGTTAGTGAGATAGAATATTTTATTAGTCGATAGTGTCGGATAATTAATTTTATCGCGAAACATTAGTTAACCCGCGAGTTGGACCGTGTTAGTGGGCTTTAGGCCCAATGGGCCTTGGCACAAGGTGGGGGGCGCTATATGAAGCCCTTAGAGAGAGAAAGTGTCACATTTTTGTGACTTTGAAGAGAAGTGGAGAGAAGGAAGAGAAGAGAGAAGCTAGGGCAAGAGAAAGGGAAGAGAATCGAGAGGTGGACTAGAGAATCCATCAATCCAAGGTAAGAGAGTTAGATTATATAATCCCGAGTGATTCTAAAGAGGGGAGAATGTCGATTTCTCCGTTCCCAAACTCTTTACACTCATTTTCTTTTGGGTCTTGGAAGTAATTTCTTAAAGAAAGTTGTAGGAATTGTTCATAACATGTTTAATATACTTGTACCATGATGTATGAACGAATTTAAAGGGAAAAATGGGAATTTGTAGATGTTTGAATCAAGTTTTCTTGAGTTTTATGAGTTTTGAGTAAATGTGTAAAATCTTGCTTTATGGTATGAATTGGTGTAGATCTGTGTATCTATTGGCGTTTTTATGTGTATAATCATGTATGTTAACTTCAATGAAGCTCATTTATGAGTTATAGCATGAAAAATGGCATTTTGGGTCGATTTTGAGTTCAACCCGTAATGCTGATTTTTCATGAACTGGTGTTGCTCGCTGAGCGACCAGCTAGCGACCAGTAGCGACCAGCTCGCTGATTTTCGCCAGAAGCTGTTTCTGTCTGACTTCTCTTCGCCATGGCTTCGCTCAACGACCAGTACTGGGTCTGACTTATTTTGTGGATGTTTTAAAGTGTAATTAGGCACTTGTAACATGGATTAATGGTATTCTAACATGCAATTAAGTGTTTGTAACTATGATTGATTGCTTGTTGATGAATAATGATGTGTTGATGAATTGTTGATTATATTTGTGGAATATAATTGTTGTTGATTGTGTGGATGATGTTTGTTGAAAGGTCAAAGAAGTATATTAAGGTGTTAATCAACTTAATAAAGAAGGATATTAGAATTGTGTTAGTCTAATAAGAAGAATATTAAGATTACGTGAGATATCTTAATAAAGAAGTAAATTGGATTGTGTTCCAATTAAATTAAATGGAGATGTCTAATACCTTGTGTATTGACTATGTGTGTTGTATTTATGAACATCATGCATTCAGATTTGTATGTGGAGCAGATACTTTAAGTGAACCTTAAAGTATAGTAGATATTTTAGTAGCTGCGGTTGACCAGAATGTATTTGGGATACGTTTATCCTTGCAGAGTCCGTCATGACTTAAAAATGAACAAGGAGCAGATGGGTATATGTCTACCCATGGAGAGAGTCCGTCATGACTTTAAAATGAACATTGGGGTATGTTTATCCTTGCAGAGTCCGTCATGACTTTAAAATGAACATTGGGGTATGTTTATCCTTGCAGAGTCCGTCATGACTTTAAAATGAACATTGGGGTACGTTTATCCTTGCAGAGTCCGTCATGACTTAAAAATGAACGAATGGTAGCACATGCATTAGATATGTCTAGAGTGACATAGCATGATTTGTGGCATTAGATGCATTAGGATGATGTGCATATTGTGTGATGATTGATATGTGACATTAATCGGATTTGTTGATGAATTGTCTATATGTGTTAAGACTTAATTGAAGTGTTAGATGTTTATTAACTCTAAATGATACTTCTATGTGTTGATGCCTCATAAATCTCATAATTGAACTAAGATTGAGAATGTATTCTTGTGTGATTAATGGTCTTTGTTTGATAAGACTAGAGTGAATATAAATGATTATGAATACTTATATTCTACTTTGATGTATTAAATCTTAATTCATATGTGTTGATTAAGAATAGATTGGTATGATAGGGTTAGATTATACTTGATAAACTCATGTGGTAGTAAGCGTACTT
The DNA here is from genome assembly GCA_030408175.1 of Trifolium repens. Lineage (NCBI taxonomy): Eukaryota > Viridiplantae > Streptophyta > Magnoliopsida > Fabales > Fabaceae > Trifolium > Trifolium repens. Next base: position 32,643,752 of record CP125838.1, on the reverse strand, counting down.
TATGCTTATGATTTTATTTGGTTATGTAATCTAACTCTCCGTTTTGTGTGTTTTACTGGTTTGGGTCCAGATTTCTCAGGTTGTGTGTTATCTTCGTATGTGTCATTGGTGAAGCTCTGCTCTGATTGTGGCACGGGAAGGAGGGTTTTATATTCATATAAAGTCTATTCATCTAGGTTGCTTTGTATAGTTAGAAATACATTATTTGATTCAATAATTTGTATAAGCAAGATTTTATTAAATTAAATACAATAGTATTATTTTTGTTACGAGGAGTGTAACATCTCGAACCAACATTTTATCAATCAATTGATTTAAGTCTATATCTTTATTCCATCTGCTGCGTCGTTTTTGAAAAAAAGAAATTTTAAAGCCAGAGTAAAGGCAGTAATGGGTTTGGGTGTTACAAAAGGATCCTGAAAGAAGAAGAATGCACATTTAAATGAAATGTTCAGTGATAGAACACTTATTGTATGTTCATGCATGATTGGTCATTAAATTCATTGGCTCTGAAAACCAAACATATTTAATGATTATTAAAATAACTATATAATTAAACATAATTATTTTAATCATACATTTAGAACATATTTTTACTTAGTAAACATATGGGCTAACAAACCCCTTACGCATCTTACAACATAATCATAGGGAGACCAGCGTTCAACGCACTGGGAGCAGCGATGTCCACGTTGTATCTCGCCATAAAGTACCTCCTGAACAATGGCAGAGTCGAAACAATAAGAGGCGACCAGGTACTAGCACGGCAATGTTACGAATCAAGCCTCAAGATTAAAAAGAAAGAAATAAGCAGGCTTAGTGTGAACACTACCAACAGCCACGAAATGACAGAGCTTGACCCAAGAGAAGATTTCCAAGAAAGAAGAGTTAGTCCCATTGAGGAGCTGGAAGAGATCCAAATAGGCAAAGAGCAACACCAAACAACCAGCATTGGCACCGCCATGGGCGAGGAGGAAAGAAGGGACGTTCTCGCCATCTTAAGGGAAAATGTGGACCTCTTCGCCTGGAAGCCAGAAGACATGCCAGGGATTGACGAAACCGTAATCACACACAAGCTAGCTATCGCCAGTAATGCCAAGCCAGTGGTACAGAGAAAAAGGAAGCAAGGAGAAGAAAGAAGGACAGCAGTGGACGAGGAAGTAGCAAAACTAATGAAGGCCCAATTCATTGAGGAGATTAAGTATCCAGAATGGCTCGCCAATGTAGTCATGGTAAAGAAAAGCAACGGGAAATGAAGGATGTGCGTAGATTTCACTGACCTCAACAATGCTTGCCCAAAGGATCCTTATCCCCTACCCAGCATTGATAGGCTCACAGATGGAGCCTCAGGGTACAAAACCCTTAGCTTTATGGACGCGTACTCCGGTTACAACCAGATAAAGATGAACGCAGCAGACGCTCCAAGCACCGCCTTCATGACAAATACCTGCAATTACTTTTACAGGGTCATGCCCTTTGGCTTGAAGAACGCAGGCGCCACCTACGAGCGCCTAATGGACAGGGTATTTGCGCAACAGATAGGAAGAAACCTGGAAGTATACATCGATGACATGGTAGTAAAAACCCCTGAAGAAGGAAGCCACAGCACAGATCTCGCCGAGATTTTATCCTCAGTAAGAAAGTACAACATGAGGCACAACCCCGCAAAATGTTCTTTTGGCGTTCAGGCGGGAAAGTTTTTAGGGTTCGTGCTAACAAGGCGCAGAATAGAGGCAAACCCTGAAAAGTGTCAGGCGATCATAAACATGCGAAGCCCGACGACAGTGAAGGAAGTACAACAGCTAACAGGGCGAATCGCAGCAGTATCCAGATTCCTGTCTTGTGCTGGTGAAAAATCCTGCCACTTCTTCGCGGCGCTAAAGAAAGGAGAAAGGTTCACATGGACAGAACAATGCGAGAAAGGTTTCGGCAAACTGAAGGAATTTCTGGCATCGCCGCCAGTTTTAGCTCGCCCCCAGCAAGGCGTACCACTGTTGCTGTACCTCGCAGTGTCTGATCACGCCCTGAGCTTCGCCCTAGTACAAGAAGTAGTGGGTGAAGAGAGACCCGTTTACTTTGTCAGCAGGACACTCAGAGGGGCGGAGCTGAGATATCAGAAGCTCGAGAAATTGTCTTTAGCAGTAATAGTAACTGCCAGGAGGCTTCGCCAGTATTTTCAAAGTAACAAGGTAATAGTTAAAACAGATTATCCCATCAAACAGGTTCTTAAGAAACCAGATCTAGCAGGGCGAATGGTGGCTTGGTCGATTGAGTTATCAGAATTTGACATGACATTTTCACCAAGAGGGGCCATAAAATCGCAAATACTAGCGGACTTCGTCCTCGAAATGACTTCCCCTCCAGAAGAAGAAGGTAACCTGCCCTGGACTCTGTCAGTGGACGGGGCTTCAAATATAAGAGGAAGCGGCGCAGGCGTGGTCCTAGAAGGACCTGATGGAGTACTCATCGAGCAGTCACTACGCTTCGCCTTCAAGGCGAGCAACAACCAAGCAGAGTATGGAGCCCTCATAGCAGGAATGAAGTTAGCCAGAGAGATGGAAGTCGCAGACCTACGGGCGAAGAGCGACTCGCAGCTAGTCACAAATCAAGTATCTGGAGAATACCAAACAAAGGACCCACAGTTGGTCAAATACTTAGAAAAGGTACAGAGTTTAGCTTCGCAGTTCAAACATTTTGAGCTCATCTACGTGCCAAGAGAACAAAACGCCAGAGCTGACCTCCTCTCCAAACTAGCTAGCACCAAAAAACCAGGGAATAACAGGACTGTCAAACAGGAAACAATAGCCAAGCCCAGTGCAGAAACGGCTGAAATACTCATGGTGGTAGAAGGTAGCGACTGGCGATATCCTTTGATCAGATACCTACAGAACGAAATCCTGCCGGAAGAAAAGGAGGAAGCAACGAGACTCAAAAAGGCAGCAACCCATTACGCCATGATAGGAGACAAGCTATACAAGAGGGGATTCTCAGCTCCAATGTTACTTTATGTGGGCGAGCTGGAATCACGAAGAATTGTGAAGGAAATCCACGATGGATCATGCGGAAACCACATTGGTGGAAGATCACTAGCAGGGAAGCTCATAAGAGCGGGATTCTTTTGGCCAACAATCCTACAGGACGCAAAAAGCTACGTTCGAGCATGCGATAAATGTCAAAGGCACGCCGAGCTTCACCACGCCCCAGGCGAACCTCTGAAAACAGTCATGTCCCCATGGCCATTCTACATGTGGGGAGTCGACATCTTGGGACCTTTTCCCGCCTCATTAGGCCAGGTCAAGTTCTTATTGGTGGCAGTGGATTACTTCACCAAATGGATCGAGGCGGAGCCGGTAGCTACAATATCATCTGAAAAGGTAATAAGCTTTAATTGGAAGAAAATTATATGCAGGTTTGGACTCCCCAAGTTCATCGTCTCAGATAACGGGACGCAGTTCACCAGTGAAAGAGTAGTTCAGTTCTGCGAAGGCTATGTCATACGAAATACCTTTGTGTCGGTAGAGCACCCTCAGTCAAACGGACAGGCGGAGCCAGCAAATAAAGTGATCCTAAAAGCCATAAAGAGAAAGCTAGAAAGAAGAGACAAAAGCTGGGCAGAACCATTAACAGCAATCCTTTGGTCATATCACACAACAGTCCAATCATCAACGGGCGAGACCCCGTTCAAAATGGTGTACGGATCAGATGCCATGATACCAGTGGAAATAGATCCCCCAAGCTGGAGGCGAGAAACAGTAACAGCAGCAGAAAACAAAATGGCGCTCGAAGAAAACCTATATCTACTAGAAGAAGTAAGGGAAGCTGCACACTTTAGGGAATTCGCAATGAAGCAAAGAGCGACAAGGAAGTACAACACAAGGGTAATGCCCAAGAGCTTCGTGGAAGGCGACCTAGTTCTCAAGCGACCAATGGGTAAAGACAAAGGGGGAAAGCTCGCCCCAAATTGGGAAGGACCATTCAGGATACGAGAAGTATTCGGGGGAGGAGCATACAGGCTGGAGACATTAAAGGGCGAGGCGATGCCCAAGACGTGGAACGTGTCAAACCTCAGGTTCTACTACAGCTGAACCATAGGGAGCAGCAGTAGCGTAGCACGTAGTTTATCATTTAGTCTTTCTTTATCACAAGTTATTTTCACTTTCCCATCATTGTATTTACTTTTGAACTAAATCCATCTATAAAAGGGGCGATAGGACACTCTTTTCTCCTGCAAGGGCAGGAGTTTTTATCGAGGCCTATCGTCTATTTCTAAAAAGCTTTTTCGTCCACAAAGTAGCATCTCAAAAGAGGCAAATAAGTAATGAACGTCATCATGTAAGGCTAAGGCGTAGATGTGCGAAGCTTCGGATCGCCATGTAAGTCTAAAGGCTTTGGCGAAGAATAAATTTCAATCGCCATGTAAGACTAAGGCTTTGGCAGTATTAAATAAAGATTAAAACGCCATCATATAAGTCTAAGACGTTGATGTGCAAAAATTCAGTTCGCCATGTAAGACTAAGGCTTTGGCGAAGTATAAATTTCAATCGCCATGTAAGACTAAGGCTTTGGCAATATTTAAATAAAGTTTAAAACGCCATCATGTAAGTCTAAGGCGTTGATGTGCAAAAATTCAGTTCGCCATGTAAGACTAGGGCTTTGGCGAAGTATAAGTTTCAATCGCCATATAAGACTAAGGCTTTGGTAAATTTTAACAAGATTCAAATCGCTACGTAAAGCTAAGGCGTTGATACGTAAAATTCTTAAAATCATCATGCAAGAAAGACTTTAGCGACGCAAAGGCTACAAAAGATTCAAGAAAATAAACAACAAACAAACGCAAAAGAAAAGTCCATTAAAAAGCCATGAAAAAGGCAATAGCAACACGTCACGCCCAAAGGCTTACATCAAAAAGAAAAAACAAAAACAACGAAAGGAAACTATCGAGCCCTAAAAAGCGTCACTTGGGGGGATGTGCCCCTGGAGATTTGGCAATCTTTGTCGTAGGCTCGACAGTAATCTGCGAACCGCCTTCTTCTTCAGAAGTATAGCCGTTGTAATAAAATTCCCGGGGATTATAAGTCCTCAAAAATTCCGCATAATCTTCATCCACATCGTCAGAACTGGAAGAATCTTGTGGAACCACGACAGGAGGATAACATTCCTTAGGACGATAAGTCTTCAGGAACTCAGCGTAGTCCTCGTCAATATCATCAGAACTCGAAGAATCTTGTGGAAGCCGGGGATTCTTTAACTTAGCCTCCTTAAGATCTTGGGCACGCCTGGACCTCAGGCTAGATTCTTCTAACTTCTTCTTCCCCTTCCGAGTGCTCGACTCCGCAACAGTACTTTTCTTTGAGCTTTTTCTGGCCATTGAAAAACTAGGGTTACTTAGAAAACTTATTAAAAACAGAAAGAAGAAGACCCATATTTATACTAAGGTACTAAACCCAAAAAGGAGCAACTGAACTTCGCAATAAATGCGGAAGAGCAGTTACAACCACCTATTTATGGGGAAGCGCTTATATCAAGGACAAAGGATAGTTACGAAGTTGGAACACATATACCAATGACAACGTCAGAAAAAGTACAACAAACATCTTCAGATTGAAAAGTATTTTAATCATGGCGACATTAACAGGCGATCATAAACTCAAAGGCGTTAAAAAAAGGAAAAAGGCGAGATCAGCACAACTTCAAATTTGTATTTCAAAAAGATTCAGTTAATATTACAAAAGGCCAATCCAAAGGGCCATGACAAAAGTACTCCGATATAGTACAAAATAAAAATACATATTAATAAAACGAAGTAAAAGGCTCTAGGCTGGGAGGCGAGACACCAACTTTCCATCTTCAACCCTCTTAAGGAAGTCCGCCTGGGCGAGCACATCGCCATCAATCTCAGGGAACAAAACCCTGACCTGTTCCAGTGCAGCCTGAAAGCCAGCCACAAACTTTCCAGCCATACTCTCCTTCAGCTCATCATTCTCCGCCTCCAGATCCTTCAGATCGCCATTTAGCCTCTCCGCCGCCGCATGAAGCCTGGACATCTCATCGTCCCGCCCATTAGCATCTTTCCAGATCTTCACTAGCGCCACAATCGCAGCATTGCGCGCCGTAATGAGGTTTCTCTTTTCCTTCCTTAGAGCAGAATTCTTCTTCTTCTCCTTCCCCAAACTCTTGCTAAAATCAGCCTGGCTTTTCGCCAATTGACTGGCGAGCTCTTTCTCCAGCTCCTCTTTGGCAGCACCAACCTCCTTCTCCAACTTCAAAGAAGCCTCTTTCTCTTGGCGATTGAAGACCATCTGGTTCAGCGCCAAACACTTCAAACCACTCCCAACAGCCAGCTTGCGGAGCTCCTCCAGACTTAGCGCCTCCAGGCGAGTCGAGTGACCCTTCAGGTTCTCCGCCACAAAGGTGACGGGATCAAAATCCTCACTCCAAGTGGGAGGCGAGTCATGTTTGGAACTATCCCCCTCCAAGGTGTAAGACCCAAGATTCCACTGTACAGTTTTTCTAAGGAACTTTAGTGTCGGCTAAGTTTTTAGGGTTTTTGGTGGAGCGGTCTTGTGAGTATCGTCGCATTAATGGAATTTTTGCTGAAATGGAGCCTGTTTTGTGCTCGTGCGCTGGAAAGGCACCGACTTTTGTGCTCTTTGGTTAATATGAAGGTTACAGTATACTTAGTTTAACGAGTTTTGGTTTATTCTGGTTTTTGGAAAAACGAGTAGGAATTTTAGCCGCTGTTGGAAATTTTTACGATGTCTGAATTCCGTAGAAATTTAGATGGAGGTTTTATATATCGGCGTGAGTTAGGATATGTTATCAGAATAATTTTCGAGGGTGAGGAAGAAAATTACAGTCGCGGAAAAAGATTCGGCGATAAGTTTCGAAAATGTTTTACGACGGACGTTCTTCCTGTAGTTTTTCTGTTTTAAGAGTTTAGTTCATCGCGGCGCGCGAGAGCTGTGAGGCACGAGGAAGAAAAATATCTAGATATTTATTTGGAATTGCTTTGTGACCAAGACTTGATCCAAGGGCTAGGATTGGCCTAGAGACTTTGCCTTTTGATCCAATGGCCATGAGTTGGCAAGACCATTTCATTAGTAAGACTTTTGGTCACTTGTGGACTTAAGAAAAATTCACCAAAGACTTTCATTCTTCTTCTCTTGGCCGTGGCTTTCTTTCTCTCTTCCAACCTTGAGCAAAATTCCATTCCTTCACCATTTGCTTGGATTTTGGACTTGTTGGATCAAAGGGTATTTGTAGAGAATCATCTCCTAAGGTAACTAACCTCTTCTATTCTTTTGTTTGGCTCAAAAACTCTTAGATTTTAGGATTTTGAGGATTATGTTCTTGAGAGAAAAATTCTAGAATTTAGTTTTAATTAGTTTTTGGTTCCATAGAAGTGTACATGAGAGTTAATTAGTACATATGAGTGATGTATGTGTTGATTCCCATGGTTAAATCTTGTTTTCACAAAATTGTTGTTTAAGGGTTTGAAGAAATTTTTTGAAAAGATCATAAACTTGGATTTTGTTTTAAGTTTTTGTTTTTGATGTTAGTTTTGAGCTTTGTGGCAAAATGGATATGTGATTATGAACTTTGTTTTGTAAAATAAGAAAATAAATTATTTGGTGTTCTTGAGGAATTTATGAACAAATTTTAGAAAACTTTTGAGTTGATTCTTAAAGTAGTGTGATTGATCAATTCAATGACTTTAAGAACTAGTAGATGATTACTAGGGTTTGTATTGAAAAATTTTAGGTGTTGGCCCTATTTTCCCTAGTTGGCCGTGGCACCATTTAAAGGGGAGAGGGAAGAGTTTTCAAATTTTGTTGAGTCATGTTAGAAGGACTTAATCATGGTTTAGAAGAATGATCAATTATGGTCTTGGTTGGGGAAGAAAATTATATGATTATGCCTTAAGAAAACAAATTTAAAAATTGTCAAAAGTGTGAGTTTGTTTGGATTGGTTTTGATTGTTCGGGTAAATGATTTTAGGGTATTATAGGATATTACCATGTCTTTGGAAGTGGAAAATTTTGAGTGTTGGTGCCATTTCCTTTTTTTTTGGCCGTGGCCTATGTTTATTAAGGGGCCATGAGCTTTCAAAATTTTCTAAGTCCACAATGATAAGAAAATGATCATGATATTGGTGAATGATCATAGGTTTCTAAAAGAATGATCATAGAGTTTTAATTGGAAAGAAAACTTTTATTTTCTTCGGAATATTTTTGAAGAGTTTCTAGTTTGTTTCCAAATGGTTAAGTTTGTGTGAAAATGTTTTCTTGAGGTTGAAAGTGTTAGTAATAGGTTATGCTTTGAAAAACAAAATGAATTTCGTGTGACTAAAATAATGTCTTTAACTTCATGTTTTTTTATCGCCATGGGAAGAACTTGGAATCCCTAAGTAAGAGAGTTAGAAAGTACCTCAAACCCCTCTAGAGCTTTGAGAACAAGTTTCGTTTCGATAGGATAAACGAGGAATATTTTATCGATGTTACGCTACATATATTTTAGGTAGCGTGAATTGTAGAATTTCGCGGAATAGAGTAACGGAAGCTTGCCGAGGTAAGGGCATCACTTTATTTCTGTCTTTTCACTGAGTTATAACATGTTTGTTGGTTATTTTCGGTGATGCGTGTTTGTGTGTTTGGCATGTATGTGTTATGTATTCTCGTGATGAGAAAGTGTTTACAATACGTGCGTTGTTTTACATATGATTGGAGATGTATGTATGAACATGTGGGTGAATACATATGATTGGAAATGTATGTATGTTTGTTGTGGTTTGTTACATATGATTGGATATGTATGTATGTTGTTATGTTTGGTTTACATATGCTAGAGAGGTATGTATTCATTGCATTAGTATACATGGGGAATCGTATGCTCATGCATTGTTAGTGCGTAGTGGCGGGAGTGGACTACGAGGTGTGGTTGCGGGAGTGGACCCACCTGATTCTTATAGGGTTGTGTTGAGTTCAATTCATGGTTGCGGGAGTGGACCATGGGGTGTGATTGCGGGAGTGGATCCACCTTAATCCTTTGTGATTTTGTTGAGTCGATACATGGTTGCGGGAGTGGACCATGGGGTGTGATTGAGGGAGTGGATCCACCTTAACCTTGTGTTTTCGTTGGTGTTTTGGTAGGGGTTGGACCTACAGTGCCGGAACTCATGCATTGTGGTAGCTAGGGTTAGTACCACACATTGTAGAAGTCTGCATTAGGCTTGGTGTGTACTATATATATAAACCCGTTGGTGGGAATTGCTTTGGTGGTTAAGAGCTTTCTCTTGTGTTCGTGGAATTATTGTTATGTGTACAATCTTTCGCACCGGTTATATATATACATACTATATATTTTGTGGTGACCCTTTCTTTCATTTGCGGGCTCATCCCACCCAGATGATGGGTTAGGTCGTGGTGACGACGGTGGCTTTTCCGGGTCCCAGTGAGATGTTGGAGCTTTAGCTTAGTTAGACTATGCGCCGGTGTGGGTTGTACACCGTGCTTTTTGGGTTTATGCTTAAGATTCTAACTTGTTTTGTTGTAAGTATTTGAATACTTAGACTTGGATTGTAATTATTCAGGAATACACTTTGCTTGTCGAAGCACCTTATGGTAATGAGTTCTTTTGTATGTTTAATGTCGGCTCTCACAGTTTGTATGCGCGCTCTGTTCTGTTTTTAAAAAAAAAAATAAGTGCCTACTTTTGGGCCTTTGAAAAACGGGGTGTTACATTGTGGTATCAGAGCCCGGCTTTAAATCTTCAAAGGGAAAGTGTGCACTTGAGTCGTTAGTCCAGAGTCGGTTAGAACATAGCTAGAGTTGTGTTAGTTCTAGCGGTCATTTTTGTTGTGTTGTGGGTTATGTGGTTGGTTGTTTTGAGTCTAGCATGTGATATGCTTAGACACTGGTTTGTGTCTTACCGAAGTAATGCAGGGAGTGAGGCTTCAGTAAGTGGAATTGTGAAACCCCCGAGCATTGGTCGAATTTAGTCGTCAAGTGTCTCTGAATTCCTTAAACGAAGTGGTCCGAGGAGGACTGACTTGAGGCGAACAAGGATTACAAGGGATTCTTGGAAGTAATATTATGGATTGAAAGTGGCATTGTGTCGTTGTCACTCGAAGGTATTGAGTATGGACGTGTGGACGTCGACTGATAAAGGATTGTAAGTAAGGATCGGATTGGGACGACCTTTTGGAGAAGATATTGAATATCTGCTCTGGTGAGTTAGGGTGCGACTTGATGAAGTCATTAGGTTTTCAAGAGAACGCAGCCACTATGGAATGGTGGAGCATGCGAGATGTCAATTGGATTTAATTACAATGATTGGATAATCATTGGGGCAACTTGTATTGGAAATAAAGTGCATCGCGCGTCAAGAGTAGGTGAACTTGGTGGTGTTAGAAGACGGTTGCGCGAACGATGGGTACCTTAAGGGTTTAATTCAAGTGTGTGAGATAAATTAGATTCGAAACTAAGATTAGTAAGGATGAATCTTGTGATGATTGAAGGTAGGAGACCAAGTATCACGTTGATAAGTGACAATCTATACATAGTTCGGGAGATAGTAAATGTAGATGTCGATGTGAGATACAACGATCGGTAATTGATTGTTGAATAAAGTTGGAAGTGGAGAGATATTTAGGTAAAGAACGAGGAGTTCAACCTTTGAAAGTGAGTTGCATATCACTGATAGGTGATAATAGAGGTGTTTATTATGGAAATGTCCAGATAATTGTAGCAGTGTAAGCTAGAATTGTTAGCTATTGGCAAGTAAACCATAAGAGTTGAGGTGGGCAAGTTTTGAATAAATTCAAGTTATGGACGAGAATTTTTGGAGATATTATAGAAATGTCGTGTATGAGCAGGAAAAGAGTCGTTAGTAAGAGTACTAAGACAATAAGAGTTGATAGTTGGAAGGACTTTTATTGTATATTAGGATTAAACGGATGGTATGCCAAGTAATTGTAGTTCTTGAGCAGTAAATTCAAGAGTTTGATTTGGGTATCGAACGTACTAAGGATAAAATCATAGCGAAGTGTCGTGCATTGGTAGATATTTTTGATAAGTCGAGCATTAAGATTTGAGATGAATGTTTAATGGCTTGATGGATGAGTAAGACGAGTCGATTGGTAGGTGAATTGCAGTGACCTTTTAAGGACGAGTTAGAAGTGAATAAGAAAACGATGAGTGAATAGATGTAAGAATATGATTGGCCAGAACTTGAGATTTGGGAATTGATTCCCTAGTGGGAACAGACCTTATGACTTTAGAATAGTCACGATGATGAAGGACCAGTCGAATGGAGAGGAGATACTTAATGGGAACTTGAGGAATTAATCATTTGGAGCGTTTGATTACGACACGTACATTAGTGGACACCGTAAGGGAGGTTAGTCATGGAAAGAATGTGTTAACAATAAGTGCGGCTAGTGGTGTTTCTAGCCGAACTCGTAGAGAAAATGTTCCATTGTTTGGTTGTCTTTCACTTGATGATTCATCTTCAAAGAGGAGAAAGAGTGATGGAGATGAAATGGTTTGTGGATCTGTTTCTGGGTCTAGAAAAGAATGAGGATTTAGAGAGAAGCCCATGAAGATGTGGCTTATGCCAATTGAAGATTGGCGAAGGGATTTGTCTCACACCTAATTTCGGAAATAAGAAGGATAAGAAATTGCCTAATGGCAAGTTGATGGAAGCTTGTAGAGCTTTGGTTCATTGTAGTGGTTACAATGAAGAGAGACGTGGTATGATGGAAATCGGTAGTGAGTAAATATAAGGGATTCAGATGTTGTCAACAAGGATGGTTAGACAATAGTAATGTGAGGAATGCCCTAAGAGTTATTTTGAAGGTAGGTACCTCGACGAGAGTGGTGATGTTCGGAGTATTTAGGAATGGTCAGGGTGACCAACTCTTTTGAGTAAGAGAGGATGTTATTGTAAGAGAAAAAGGAACTCAGGAGAGTTCAGGAATAGAATGAGAATACGTTGTGAAGAGGATGTGCGCCGACGGTGGCCGTCGACGAGGATAAACGTTTGTTTAAGGCACGCGAGATGCGTCTAAATGCCATTTTGGAAGTAATGATAACGTATAAGGAACCGATTCTGGGGAATTGGAGATTTGGATAAGGGAGTCCAAGAGAAGTAGATGGTTTAGTTTGGCAAGTGTCAGGACTATGAGGAATGTAATTACCAAACCGGAGGTTGAGGTGGTATTATTTAAGCCGTGATTGGAAATAGATCCGTATGTGAGCAGACGGTTCGGCATATTCATTGAGTCGCGGACTAATGGATAGTGGTAAGGTGGGAAAATCTTCTAGAAGAGAAGACAACTTGTTTGGGATAAAATAGTTTTGGTGGTAATTGCCGTGGTGGCACTGTACTACTATTGGATGATACTCCACGGATACTTCAAGAGTGGGAGCATGAGAGCTTATACGACATGCGTCGAGCGTTGTGTCTTACGACTTTAATCTTGTATTCGTAGGAGATCGAGGGAAACGTGTGGGAAAACCTCGAAGGAAGTATTGGACCATTGTGCCTCGGAGGACCTTGAGCACAAGTGGAGTGAAGTATCACTTAAGTTGGGTAAAAATGGTCTAAGACACCATCATGATTGTTGGCTATCTGTTAACAAATTGAGGAACTGATCACCCTTAATCTCTTGTTAATAATAGACGGAATCGTGTTGACTGGAATTGACTAGTTTTGCTAGCTTGGGTGGTGCGCAGAAAGTTTCGGTGTTTCTTTTTGGAAGGTAGCCAGTCACTGCTGCGCGTGAACCGAGTGGTTTAGGCTACGTCGCGGAGGCAAAAGAAGTGACTTTGGAAATTTTGTGTGTGGACCCTAGGATATTTGAGGAACTCGAGGTTGTGAACCTCTGTTGTGAGGTTAATTTTTGAGTGGTGAACTCGTTGAGAGTGACGGTTGAAGCACGGTTGTGCCAGTGTGTTGGTGAGAGTATCTGTGTGACTTCACCCGGTGTTAGCGTCTGTGTGGCTACACCTAATCCGAGGGATTTTTTTGAGTTGGTGATGGTAATAACTAGTTGAGTTGTTACTCTTACCTTTAGTTTCGAGGACGAATCTTATTTTTGGAGGGTAGTAATGTAAGACCCAAGATTCCACTGTACAGTTTTTCTAAGGAACTTTAGTGTCGGCTAAGTTTGTAGGGTTTTTGGTGGAGCGGTCTTGTGAGTATCGTCGCATTAATGGAATTTTTGCTGAAATGGAGCCTGTTTTGTGCTCGTGCGCTGGAAAGGCACCGACTTTTGTCCTGTAATCATCTTTGGTTAATACGAAGGTTACAGTATATTCAGTTTAACGAGTTTTGGTTTATTCTGGTTTTTGGAAAAACGAGTAGGAATTTTACCCGCTGTTGGAAATTTTTACGATGTCTGAATTCCGTAGAAATTTAGATGGAGGTTTTATATATCGGCGTGAGTTAGGATATGTTATCAGAATAATTTTCGAGGGTGAGGAAGAAAATTACAGTCGCGGAATAATTTTACGACGGACGTTCTTCCTGTAGTTTTTCTGTTTTAAGAGTTTAGTTCATCGCGGCGCGCGAGAGCTGTGAGGCACGAGGAAGAAAAATATCTAGATATTTATTTGGAATTGCTTTGTGACCAAGACTTGATCCAAGGGCTAGGATTGGCCTAGAGACTTTGCCTTTTGATCCAATGGCCATGAGTTGGCAAGACCATTTCATTAGTAAGACTTTTGGTCACTTGTGGACTTAAGAAAAATTCACCAAAGACTTTCATTCTTCTTCTCTTGGCCGTGGCTTTCTTTCTCTCTTCCAACCTTGAGCAAAATTTCATTCCTTCACCATTTGCTTGGATTTTGGACTTGTTGGATCAAAGGGTATTTGTAGAGAATCATCTCCTAAGGTAACTAACCTCTTCTATTCTTTTGTTTGGCTCAAAAACTCTTAGATTTTAGGATTTTGAGGATTATGTTCTTGAGAGAAAAATTCTAGAATTTAGTTTTAATTAGTTTTTGGTTCCATAGAAGTGTACATGAGAGTTAATTAGTACATATGAGTGATGTATGTGTTGATTCCCATGGTTAAATCTTGTTTTCACAAAATTGTTGTTTAAGGGTTTGAAGAAAATTTTTGAAAAGATCATAAACTTGGATTTTGTTTTAAGTTTTTGTTTTTGATGTTAGTTTTGAGCTTTGTGGCAAAATGGATATGTGATTATGAACTTTGTTTTGTAAAATAAGAAAATAAATTATTTGGTGTCCTTGAGGAATTTATGAACAAATTTTAGAAAACTTTTAAGTTGATTCTTAAAGTAGTGTGATTGATCAATTCAATGACTTTAAGAACTAGTAGATGATTACTAGGGTTTGTATTGAAAAAATTTAGGTGTTGGCCCTATTTTCCCTAGTTGGCCGTGAAGGTGGAAAAACACAAGAAGGGGGGGTTGAATTGTGTTTTAAAAATTAAAACTTTTTGCCTAATAGCGACTAAGTATGCAGCGGGTAAAAACACAAATTAACGAGAGGGTGCTGAGAGAGAGAAAGAAAGACACAGAATTTATCCTGGTTCCCCTCACAAATCGAGAGTACTCCAGTCCCCTTGTTACTAACAAGAGATTTTCACTATAATCTACTAAAGATTACAAATTGCTCAAGCACACTTGCAAGAGACTTCTCAGGTGCTCAAGTTTCACTAAACAAGAGACTTCTCAAATGCTCAAGTTAAACTTAACAAGAGACTTCTCAAACAAACTTAAGAATAAGAATGAATGTTAAGGAACACTTGATATACTATCAGAGGTGTTTACAAAATACAACTCAATTTGTTCTAAGACTTAGAATGACAGATTTAAAATATGATGTCAGAATGCTTCTTAGTCTTTGAACGCAGTAATAGAACAGTAGTAGGAACAGTAGTCATTTCTTCCATTTGAGTCTTCTATTTATACTTGGAGGAAGATGATGACCGTTGCAGAGAGAGAGGTGCCAGCTGGAATTTACTCGTACAATTGATAGCTGTATATTGCCTTCTTTGGTAAGGAATTCCAATTCCACTACCTAGCTATTCAATTTATCACTCCTCCATTTTGAGTAATAATAGTACGATAGTACAATCCTCAAATGCGCTCCACTTATGGATAAGGTTAACGTTGTACCAACGAATATTCCTTCCTGTGGATGTGACAGAGCCTTGAAGTGGATTGTTCTTCAATCATTGGTTCTATATAGGTCAGCTCTTGAGTGACGTAAATTCCTTTTGCTTCTGATGTTGTTGCCATAGCTTCTTGAGGTCTTTTAGCTTCTGAGTCCTTCAGAGCCTTGTTTTATCCTCAGAGTCACTTTCTTCAGCATTCAAAATTTAAGCTTCTGACGAACAGTGTCGTGCTTTCAGAGCTTGTTTTGACTGGCTTCTCTGCTACTATTCATAGTGCTTCCGAATGAATTTTGACTTATAATTCTGCACACTAGAATAATCATTAGTAATACCAATTGCAATTTTAATACTTTGTTATCATCAAAACTACTTAAAACATTAGAGGTTCAAGTCAGACCCACTTTGTTCCAACAATCTCCCCCTTTTTGATGATGACAAACCAAAGCATTAAAATTCAATTGTTGTTGATTTAATTTAATTATGATGACTTCAGGTTTCAAAGGTTTGCAATCTCCCCCTGAGTCTGATAATCCATAAGGGTAGGTTTGTAAGCTCCCCCTAAGTTTTATCCATAATTAATTAAAACAGTTTAAGAGTTGATTTATTAACTTAAAATAAATTTTCATATTTAACTCTCAGAAGCATAGTTTTGCAAGCTTTGCTTCTTAGAGTTTGATAATGCTCAGAAGCGGTTTGCAAGCTCTTCTGACATTGTCTATGAATTTTATTTTAGGTTCTTAAATTTTCTCCCCTTTCAATAATCGTACAGAATGAGAAAGAATCATAAGAGATAAATATTGATTCATAATGTATTTAACATAACAGTTTCAGATTGAGCAGTATATGAATGAATCAACATTAATTTTAACGCTACTCTTACTCCCCCTTTTGGCATCAGTCAAAAAGACACAGAAAACCAAGCAGTCAAATGCGTCATAACAAGGCAGTCAAGTCAAAAAGTGATGACAACTAAATTCATTTAATGAATTGTGTTGAAAACCGTCCTGACAAGAGAGCTTGATGACATTATAAAAAGGGATGATTCCTCTCATTTTACTCATCCAGAGTAATCAAGTAGCATCAAAAGAAAAACATACAATGGAAAGGCAGGTTACCAAGGATGCTTCAGGCTCAAAAAAAGAGAGCAAGAAGGGAGCAGAGCCCTGGCGCTGCGAAGAAAACAGGCTACGATATGAGAGAAACAAGGAAGAACTTATTTTAACAGAGTCAGAGGAGGAAGAATTGGGCTCTGATCTGGAAGAGTTCTTATGGACATATGAAGATAATCTAGCAGATTATCCAGCTGAGGTTCAGAAGCTTGCTGATGAAGCACTATCTCTTCTCAAAGAGAAACTGAAGAGTATAGAATCAGAGGCTTCTAAATCTAAGCCTTAGGCTAGATGCAATCATATGTAATAAAGAATCTTTCTATTAATAATAAAAGTTGTTCCTCTACCTATCTCTCTCTCTTTTAAGCTTGCTTTCTTTTTATATACCACATAAGTATTGTCAGAACACCAGTTACCAGACACGCCTCATTCGGTATTGGTGCCCCGTTGTTAAACAGGCTTTAATACTAAGAAGCTATTTCATGAGTAAACAGGAGTACTGATGAGAGGGACTCTTAGGTTTTGAAAATCCTAGGCTTATTAGTTTAAATACTAAGATGCTCTTCAGCATCTTTTACTAGAGTCAGAATTCTTCAAGAGTACCAGACAATATTATGGTATATAGAAAAGTTAAATTTTGAAAAACAAAGATAAAACAAACATATAAGCAAATAACAAACACACAAATATGGATAATATAGATATGAATTAAAGGAAAATTATCCAAAAATTACACAAGAACTTAACAATAAAACAAGTGCTCAAACATAAGGGTTAAGGTTTGGGTTGCTGTTGAGTAAGCTTCAGAAGAAGTTCCATCATTGCATCTATCTTCTTGTTTGTAGCTTCACCAGATCTGTTCATGTCTTCTCTTATATCGGCCCTGAACTCATCCATTTCATTTCTTAGTTCCTCTCTTATGTCATGCTTGATTACATCCAGAGCTTCTTGCATAACAGAGGGTATAGCAGATGAAGAAGAGCCTTGGACAAGTACTGGTGGAGATCTAGGAGGAGATGAAGCAACAATGGGAGCTTTACCTTTATCAGAATCTGGTTCACTAAGGTTCTGATCATTCATAACAGTATCTTCTGCAGCTCCTTGATTCTCAAGAATCTTATTAGTCTCAATGACAGCAATGTGAACAGCTCTATCAACCAATAACTTGAAGGCTTCTTGTTCAGCAAGCCTCTGACGTTCCATTTCAGCAGCTATCCTAGCCTGCTCATCATCCAGAGATCTTGTGATACTTTCATTCACAGCAGCTAAAAAAGCTAACCTCTGACATTCTTCTTCATGGTTGAAAGATGTGAGCCTTGGAGCACATGTCCTCTCAGCAATCTCAAATAGTTCCCGTACAGTGTTTGCTCCTCTACCCTTAATCTTACCCTTCAGATGAGTACTGAGAATCCTTAAAGATTCACCAAATAAGTACTCTAATTTCCTGACATCAGCATCCAAATCAGAGGGAAAGATAAGAGCTTCTTCCTCTCTTTGTTTTAACCTCTTAAGTCTAATACCTATAGCATTATTTAGCAGCTCAAGATTTGGTTCAGAGTCAGAATTGAAAAAGGGTAAGGATGAGTCAAAGGGAATGGTTGGTTCAGGTTTCTTTCTTTTGAGTTCAATAATTTTGATTTTGCTGAGATTTGGAGGTATGATATCATCATCAAGATTGATGGAATCCTTGAATATTTGATGTTCAGCTTTAGTTAGGTGTTGGTAAAGCTCAAGAACCTCTTCTAAAACTAGAGGTCTGTTGAGTGGGTCAGGGACAGGTTGTGGTGATTGATGTTGTTGTTCAGTCATGACATTGATTGGTGATGAGTGAGGTGTTTTTTGTAGTTCTTCAGAATGAGCAATTGGCTCATTCTGAACAGGGGTGAATGTAGGTGGATTTACTCGTGAGATGTGATCAAGTGAGGGAGGGGGTGTGTGAATGACCTGTGTGTTTTGTGTTTTATGGACGGGTGGATCATTTGTGAGATTCATGGATGGAAATTGATTTGGTGAATTTGGATTTGAGTTGGTAAATGCAACACCACACATGTGTTGTTCAAGATGTTCTATGACAGAACCTTGATTTGTGGATTGATGGAGAATGGTGGTGTCTACATTAATAGTAGGTTCTTCATCAGAAGAAAGATGAATGGACTTTATGGTGATCTTCTTTGTGGTTTTCTTGAAAGAGGTTCTCTTTGGTGTAAGAGTTTTCTTTTGTTTTGGGTTGGATTCTCTGATGAGTGTAGCAATTAACTCATCCGAGGCAGTGCTGGTATCTGATGAAGATGATGATGATGGTTTGTGATCAGGTAAGACTACACTAATAGGTACAGTGAAGTCTATGGGTTGAGGTTGATTGGTAGATGATGGAGGTTGAGAAATAGATGGTTTAGCAATAGAGGGTTGAGGTTCAGAACCAATAACCTGAGCTACAGGAATGCTAGAAGTATTAGATTCAGAGATCTTACCTTTTGGTTTAGAAGCTCTGGTCTTTAGTCTCTTTGCAGGTTTAGCAGGGTTCTGATCTTCCTCAGAAGCTGAAGGCCTATCATGCCTTTTCTTTGTCCGCTTTTCCTTCTGAACAGCTTCAGTCATCATATTTTCAGCACCTTCCTCAATCTCATCAGCACTAGCATGTCCTTGATCATCAGAGCCTTCATCAATCATTTCTTGCTCAGTAGTTCTTGGCTTTCTTCTGCTCCTTGTAATATCTCTTGGTCCCTTGAAGATATCCCAATTAGGAACACTTACAACCATTTTCCTGGGCACACTGACCCTAGTTTCTCTTCTTACTGATTCAAGAAAGTTTTTGATGACCTCATCATTATCATGTTCTGATATGGTGGGAAACCCATCACACCAGAAGTACTTTTCGTACACTTGCTGTAGAGGTGTTTTCACTTGAATGATTTCTTCCTTGGTTTTTCTCTTCATGTTGACCAGAACTGATGCATCATACTTAGCAGTTTGGAAAACTCTAAGTTTTTCTTTGGCACTCACAATGTCTGTGAGTTTGGTTTGCCTTATCAGTTCTGAAATTAATCTTGGGTGATGAATGACCGATGGTATTTTAGTTCTACCCTCATTGATGGTAAGACACATGTGATCAAAAAGAATCTTAGCCAAATTAACTTTTACCCTCTTGTATAAGAACCAGATGAGATGTTTGTGTGGAATGGAGATGGTATCCAATCCACCTTTTCTGGTGAAGATAGTGGACAAACACATTCTGAAAGCAAATTCAAATGTGTTCTTCATGTGCATTACTTTTCCAAAATCCTTTTGTGTGCAACCAGATTTAAAGAGGTCCTGATGAATTGAATCCAAATGCTTGCTTCTCTTATCATACACTTCTATATCTTCTCCTTTGTTGTCTAAACCCAGAATCTTAGCAATGTGTGCCTGAGTTATCACAACATTGATTCCCAAAATATTTGACCTAATTTCCCTTTCTCTATAAGGTTTAAGACCAAGTTCCTTTCTTGTTTTCCCTCGTAATTCCTGGTTCTTCTCAACCATATCCTTGTATTCTTTATCAGCACTTGCTCTATCGTACACTTTAGCCTTCTGCCAGAAATACTTCACTATGTCGTAGTATACGAAGCCATTAAGCATCTCAAAGTAATTTTGCCATTGTTGGTTGTAGAACAAGTATTGAATGTCAATCCCATTCGCTTTCAAACTTTCAAAATCCACGAACTTCTCAGTGAAGAAATCATAAGCATCTGGTCCAGCGTCAGTTTGATGATGTTCGTAGACTAGGTTATCTTTTGAATTGAGATCGATGATGGGTGGTAACGTAGGGTTAAAGGGTTCTTGAACGATTTCGTTTGATGAACGAGCAGCCATTGTTTCAGAAAATTGAGAAGATGAAGATTGGGAATTTTCTGTAAAGCCTAGGGTTGTGTAGGTAGTGATTTTGTGTAAAAAGTTGTGCAAGTGAGTGAAGTGACTTATAAATAGTAACTAGCACACATACACAGAGAAAGTAAACATTGGGAGGGAGCGCGAGCAGTTTTAAAAATTAAATAATATACTTAACTGCCATAATCATCATTAACTGTTCTCTGCCCGTCAGGATCTAGACACGTGTTGAAAAAGTTTAAACAAAGCTGACGCGTGTATAGACAACTGTTGTACACTTACACGTACTGAACGTTTCATTTCTAAAAGGTTCAGAGCCTCACTCATTTGTATCTGACACCTCATCAGAACCTGTTACTCTTCAGAGCCTAAATTATTCAGAGCTTCCCAAGGGATACTCTAAATTATAAAAGGTTCTGATAGAGCTTCAGATGCTAATTCTATTTCTACTTCTCAGAGCTAATTTTCTTCAGAGATATAGTGCATGTTCAAATTCTTTTTGATAAAATCAAATCTTTCAATAGCTAAAGGTTTAGTAAATATATCAGCCCATTGATGTTCAGTATCAATGAATTGAATATCTATTGTACCTTTCTGAACATGATCCCTTATAAAATGATGCTTTATTTCAATATGTTTAGCTCTTGAGTGTAGAATAGGGTTCTTAGACAAATGAATAGCAGCAGTATTGTCACAATATAGTGGAATACTCCTTTCAGCTATGTTATAATCTTCCAACTGATACTTCATCCAGAGAAGCTGTGTGCAGCATTTAGCAGCTGAGATGTATTCTGCTTCTGCTGTAGACAAAGCAATAGTTGTTTGTCTCTTACTGGCCCAAGATATGAGATTCTCACCAATGAATTGGCAATTTCCACTAGTGGATTTCCTCTCAATCTTATCACCAGCATAGTCAGCATCACAGAATCCAACTAGCTTACTATCTAGGGATTTTTTATAAAGAAGTCCTAGATTAGTAGTTCCTTTCAGATATCTAAAGATCCTCTTAACAGCAGTTAAGTGAGGTTCTCTAGGATCTGACTGGAATCTTGCACACAAGCATACACTATATAGAATATCAGGTCTAGATGCTGTAAGGTAGAGTAAAGAACCAATCATACCTCGATACAGCTTCTGATCTACTTTGCTTCCTATCTCTTCTTTGCTTAAGCTGCTGGTAGGATGCATGGGTGTAGACATTATCTTGCAGTCATCAAGGTTGAACTTCTTCAGAAGCTCTTTTGTATACTTGCTTTGATGAATGTAAGTGCCATCTTTTCCTTGATTAATTTGGATTCCAAGGAAGAACTTCAATTCACCCATCATACTCATTTCAAATTCATCCTGCATAAGCTTAGAGAAATTCTTGCAAAGAGAAGCATTAGTTGAACCAAAAATTATATCATCTACATAAATTTGAATGATTAAGATATCTTTCTTAGATGTCTTTCTGAATAATGTATTGTCAATTTGACCTTTTTGAAAACCATTTTCTAAAAGGAAATTACTCAGTCTTTCATACCAAGCTCTTGGAGCTTGTTTGAGACCATAGAGTGATTTCTTAAGTTTATAAACATAATTAGGATTTTTCAAATCCTCAAAACCTGGGGGTTGTTTGACATATACTTCTTCAGAAATAACACCATTAAGAAAGGCGCTCTTAACATCCATTTGGTACAATGTGATTCCATTGTTAACAGCATATGAAAGAAGTAACCTGATTGCTTCCAGTCTTGCTACTGGAGCAAATGTTTCAGTGAAGTATATACCTTCTTGCTGACTGTAGCCTTGTGCTACCAGTCTAGCTTTATTTCTTACCACTTCACCTTGTTCATTCATCTTGTTTCTAAATACCCACTTAGTTCCAATAATGTTCTTATGTGCTGGTCTTGGCACTAAGTCCCATACATCATTTCTTTGAAACTGATTGAGCTCATCCTGCATAGCTACAATCCATCCATCGTCCGTAAGTGCTTCATCAACATTCTTTGGTTCTATCATTGAGATTAGTCCCAGAAGAGAATCAAGTTGTTGATAGTCTGATCTTGTCTTTCTTGGACTTTCTTTGTTTCCAAGAATTAAGTCTTCTGGATGTGATGATCTATATTTGAACTTCCTTCTTGGAGCTTCATCAACATCAGCACTTGGTTGAGTGTCTTCTTCTGAAGTGTCATCATGTTCTTGTGATGCTTCTAATTGAGATGCTTCTTCAGCATCTTCTTCCAATACAGCTTCTGAAGCTTCAACAGCTTCTGATGCTTTTTCAGGTTCTGAATCGATGTATTGGTATGGAACACCTGCATAACTATTATCTTGCTCTGACATTTTACTGTCAGGCTCTTTATCATCAAATCTAACATGTATAGATTCTTCCACTGTGTTGGTTTCAGAATTATACACTCTGTATGCCTTTGAGCGTTCAGAGTAACCTATAAAGATTCCCTTACAAGCTTTGGCATCAAATTTTCTTTTGTAGGCCTTGTTGTTTAGAATGTAACATGTACATCCAAACTGATGAAAGTAAGAGATGTTGGGCTTTCTTCCTTTGAAGAGTTCATATGTTGTTAGATTCAATAGAGGTCTTATATAGATCCTATTTTGAATATAACAAGTTGTGTTTACAGCTTCTGCCCAGAAGTGCTTAGCAAGTTTTGTCTCATGCATCATGGTTCTTGCCATTTCTTGTAAAGACCTGTTCTTTCTCTCTACAACACCATTTTGTTGTGGTGTTCTAGGAGCAGAGAACTCATGAACAATGCCATGATCTTCACAAAAAGTTGCAAATGGTTCATTTTCAAATTCACCACCATGATCACTTCTAACTTTTAAGATTTTGAGACCTTTCTCATTTTCCACTTGAGTACAGAAGATGCTGAACACATCATATGCATCATCTTTCACTCTTAGAAACTTCACCCAAGTCCATCTACTGTAGTCATCAACAATGACTAATCCATATTTTTTCCCATTGATTGAGGCAGTACTTACTGGACCAAACAAATCAATGTGAAGTAGTTCTAAGGGTCTTGAGGTAGAGACAATGTTTTTAGGTTTAAAAGAAGTTTTTGAAATTTTGCCAATCTGACAAGGACCACACAGAGCATCTGAATGATATTTAAGATTTGGCAGGCCTTTAACCAACTTTAGTTTGCTAAGCTTAGAGATTAATCTCCAGTTAGCATGACCTAAGCGTTGGTGCCAGACCCACTTTTCATCATTCAGAGATAGAAGGCAAACTATCTTCTGCTCAGTGAGTTCTGACAGATTCACCTTATAAACATTACCTCTTCTTAATCCTTTAAACAATATGGACTTGTCAGAATCATTGATTACTGTACATGCCTCTTTATCAAATTTAACAATAAATCCGCTATCACAAAATTGACTAATGCTAAGCAGATTATGTTTGAGGCCATCAACTAACCAAACATTTTTAATTGAAAGAGAAGAGTTACCAACTATACCTGTACCAATGATCTTCCCTTTTTGGTTTCCTCCAAACCCCACAGTACCTCCCTCTTTCAGAGTCAGGGTTTGGAACATATGCCTTTCTCCCGTCATATGTCGTGAGCAGCCACTGTCCAGGTACCAGCATTGCTGCTTTGGCCTTCTTAGTGTGCAAACCTGAAGCAAATATTATTTGAGATTTTGGTACCCATATCTTTATGGGTCCTTTTATGTTAGTCTTTACAGGTCCAGGTGGTCTTTGTTTGAAAGACCTATCAGAGCCTCTAGAGTTAACCACCCTTGTTGAAAAGTTTTTGTGTTTAGTATAGCTCTTGAGCTTTGTTCTTGAATGTGTCAGAGCTTCTTTAGATTTAACATTAGCTTGAGGCTTAACAATCTTAGGTTCTGAGGTTTTATCCTTCAGAGTCTTTGACTTTTGAGCCTCTGGTTTTGATGTTCTATTAGAAGCTGACTCATTTAGAACTTCTGATTGACTCTTTACAAAGACGACCTTAGGTTTTGATTTATCTATATTAGAGGACTTTGAAGATAATAGATTATCTTTAAAACGAGAGAATCCAAGACCTTCTCCTCTATTTCTACTTACATGATAAATCAAAGAGGCTATTTTACTTCTTTTCATTCCATTGATAAGGAATTCCTGAAGAGCAAATTCATGTTCTGGAGGAACCTTATCATCAAGAACATAATGAGTTTCCATAAATTCATTTCTTGATTTTAGAGACTCATTTTGTTCAATTATTTCATTTGCCTTTTCGGTCAGGTTGTTATAAGCCTTTTTAAGGACCTTACACTCACCTGCCTTTTTGGTTAAAAGTTTTAAGGCATCTTTTAATGAATCTATTAATTCAGAACGAGAAAGTTTAGCAAGTACCTCATCTTCATCTTCTGAATCTGAGTCATCTTCGTGCTCAGAGTCTTCTTGGTCAGAAGCGGTTGCCATCAAGGCTAGGTTTGCTTCTTCTTCCCCATCAGAATCTGATTCCTGATCCAAATCATCCCAAGTGGCAAGGAACCCCTTTTTGAGCTTACTTTTGTATCTTTCTTTGTTAGAGGTTCTCTTGGATGATTTACTCAGGTTCTCTGGGCAGTCAGCAATGAAGTGTCCTGGTTTGTTGCACTTAAAACATTTGTTTTGTTCTTCCTTTTTATCCTTAGAAGTACCAACCTTCTTGGAAGAACCTCCAAACTTACCAGCATACTTCTTGCTTCTCTTAGCCCATTGCGATACTCTTGCAGCCATCAGAACCATTTCTTCTTCTTCATCAGAGTCCATCTCGTGACCTTCTTCAGAAGCTTCTTCATCAGATACTATAACCTTCGCCTTCAGAGCCTTAGAGGAACTCTTGGTGCTTAGTGCTATCCCTTTTAGCTTCTTAGTCGATTCATCAGTCATGAGTTCCATCTCATGACTCTTTAGAGAACTAACCAAGCTTTCAAGAGACACAGTATCTAAATCCTTAGATTCCTGAAACGCTGTCACTTTTGGTCTCCACTTTGGCGGCAAGCTTCTGAGTACTTTCCTTACATGATCAGCCTCAGTATAGCTCTTATCTAAAACTTGAAGTCCAGAAACAAGAATTTGAAACCTAGAGAACATTGTCTCAATGTCCTCTCCGTCCTTCATTTTAAATAATTCATACTGATGTACTAACAAGTTGGCCTTAGCCTCCTTAACTTGTTTATTTCCTTCATACTTGGATTTAAGAGAATCCCAGATAGACTTAGCCGTTCTCTTATCTCCAATTTTCAAGTACTCATCATGAGAGATGGCATTTGTCATCATCCCTTTTACACTGTGGTGCTTCTTATATTCCAGCTTTTGAGTGGGTGTAAAAGCCTTCCTGTCTTTAGAGCTAACAACGCCTTCTAAGTCCATATTTTCAAAGTTCACTCCATCTTCTACCAAATCCCACAGATCACAATCAATCGCCATGATGTGACTGTACATCTTGGTTTTCCAGAATGGATAACCAGTCTCAGTTCCATTGAAAAAGGGAATTTTGTCAGAAGACCTTCTGTCTTTAGAATTAGAATCATAGTCAAATGGAACTTCATTGAGATTCTTCTCAGCAGACATGTTTTTCCTCCCTGAATCTTAACTGTTTCACTGATAGGTGAGAGTTAGGCAACAGCCCAGCTCCTGATACCAATTGAAGGTGGAAAAACACAAGAAGGGGGGGTTGAATTGTGTTTTAAAAATTAAAACTTTTTGCCTAATAGCGACTAAGTATGCAGCGGATAAAAACACAAATTAACGAGAGGGTGCTGAGAGAGAGAAAGAAAGACACAGAATTTATCCTGGTTCCCCTCACAAATCGAGAGTACTCCAGTCCCCTTGTTACTAACAAGAGATTTTCACTATAATCTACTAAAGATTACAAATTGCTCAAGCACACTTGCAAGAGACTTCTCAGGTGCTCAAGTTTCACTAAACAAGAGACTTCTCAAATGCTCAAGTTAAACTTAACAAGAGACTTCTCAAACAAACTTAAGAATAAGAATGAATGTTAAGGAACACTTGATATACTATCAGAGGTGTTTACAAAATACAACTCAATTTGTTCTAAGACTTAGAATGACAGATTTAAAATATGATGTCAGAATGCTTCTTAGTCTTTGAACGCAGTAATAGAACAGTAGTAGGAACAGTAGTCATTTCTTCCATTTGAGTCTTCTATTTATACTTGGAGGAAGATGATGACCGTTGCAGAGAGAGAGGTGCCAGCTGGAATTTACTCGTACAATTGATAGCTGTATATTGCCTTCTTTGGTAAGGAATTCCAATTCCACTACCTAGCTATTCAATTTATCACTCCTCCATTTTGAGTAATAATAGTACGATAGTACAATCCTCAAATGCGCTCCACTTATGGATAAGGTTAACGTTGTACCAACGAATATTCCTTCCTGTGGATGTGACAGAGCCTTGAAGTGGATTGTTCTTCAATCATTGGTTCTATATAGGTCAGCTCTTGAGTGACGTAAATTCCTTTTGCTTCTGATGCTGTTGCCATAGCTTCTTGAGGTCTTTTAGCTTCTGAGTCCTTCAGAGCCTTGTTTTATCCTCAGAGTCACTTTCTTCAGCATTCAAAATTTAAGCTTCTGACGAACAGTGTCGTGCTTTCAGAGCTTGTTTTGACTGGCTTCTCTGCTACTATTCATAGTGCTTCTGAATGAATTTTGACTTATAATTCTGCACACTAGAATAATCATTAGTAATACCAATTGCAATTTTAATACTTTGTTATCATCAAAACTACTTAAAACATTAGAGGTTCAAGTCAGACCCACTTTGTTCCAACAGGCCGTGGCACCATTTAAAGGGGAGAGGGAAGATCGAGTTTTCAAATTTTGTTGAGTCATGTTAGAAGGACTTAATCATGGTTTAGAAGAATGATCAATTATGGTCTTGGTTGGGGAAGAAAATTATATGATTATGCCTTAAGAAAACAAATTTAAAAATTGTCAAAAGTGTGAGTTTGTTTGGATTGGTTTTGATTGTTCGGGTAAATGATTTTAGGGTATTATAGGATATTACCATGTCTTTGGAAGTGGAAAATTTTGAGTGTTGGTGCCATTTCCTTTTTTTTGGCCGTGGCCTATGTTTATTAAGGGGCCATGAGCTTTCAAAATTTTCTAAGTCCACAATGATAAGAAAATGATCATGATATTGGTGAATGATCATAGGTTTCTAAAAGAATGATCATAGAGTTTTAATTGGAAAGAAAACTTTTATTTTCTTCGGAATATTTTTGAAGAGTTTCTAGTTTGTTTCCAAATGGTTAAGTTTGTGTGAAAATGTTTTCTTGAGGTTGAAAGTGTTAGTAATAGGTTATGCTTTGAAAAACAAAATGAATTTCGTGTGACTAAAATAATGTCTTTAACTTCATGTTTTTTTATCGCCATGGGAAGAACTTGGAATCCCTAAGTAAGAGAGTTAGAAAGTACCTCAAACCCCTCTAGAGCTTTGAGAACAAGTTTCGTTTCGATAGGATAAACGAGGAATATTTTATCGATGTTACGCTACATATATTTTAGGTAGCGTGAATTGTAGAATTTCGCGGAATAGAGTAACGGAAGCTTGCCGAGGTAAGGGCATCACTTTATTTCTGTCTTTTCACTGAGTTATAACATGTTTGTTGGTTATTTTCGGTGATGCGTGTTTGTGTGTTTGGCATGTATGTGTTATGTATTCTCGTGATGAGAAAGTGTTTACAATACGTGCGTTGTTTTACATATGATTGGAGATGTATGTATGAACATGTGGGTGAATACATATGATTGGAAATGTATGTATGTTTGTTGTGGTTTGTTACATATGATTGGATATGTATGTATGTTGTTATGTTTGGTTTACATATGCTAGAGAGGTATGTATTCATTGCATTAGTATACATGGGGAATCGTATGCTCATGCATTGTTAGTGCGTAGTGGCGGGAGTGGACTACGAGGTGTGGTTGTGGGAGTGGACCCACCTGATTCTTATAGGGTTGTGTTGAGTTCAATACATGGTTGCGGGAGTGGACCATGGGGTGTGATTGCGGGAGTGGATCCACATTAATCCTTTGTGATTTTGTTGAGTCGATACATGGTTGCGGGAGTGGACCATGGGGTGTGATTGCGGGAGTGGATCCACCTTAACCTTGTGTTTTCGTTGGTGTTTTGGTAGGGGTTGGACCTACAGTGCCGGAACTCATGCATTGTGGTAGCTAGGGTTAGTACCACGCATTGTAGAAGTCTGCATTAGGCTTAGTGTGTACTATATATATAAACCCGTTGGTGGGAATTGCTTTGGTGGTTAAGAGCTTTCTCTTGTGTTCGTGGAATTATTGTTATGTGTACAATCTTTCGCACCGGTTATATATATACATACTATATATTTTGTGGTGACCCTTTCTTTCATTTGCGGGCTCATCCCACCCAGATGATGGGTTAGGTCGTGGTGACGACGGTGGCTTTTCCGGGTCCCAGTGAGATGTTGGAGCATTAGCTTAGTTAGACTATGCGCCGGTGTGGGTTGTACACCGTGCTTTTTGGGTTTATGCTTAAGATTCTAACTTGTTTTGTTGTAAGTATTTGAATACTTAGACTTGGATTGTAATTATTCAGGAATACACTTTGCTTGTCGAAGCACCTTATGGTAATGAGTTCTTTTGTATGTTTAATGCCGGCTCTCACAGTTTGTATGCGCGCTCTGTTCTGTTTTAAAAAAAAAAAAAAAAAATAAGTGCCTACTTTTGGGCCTTTGAAAAACGGGGTGTTACACAAGGCCACAGAATCAGTAACGTCGCCCTGCAACTCCGCAGGCTTGGTGGTATCGGAAGAACGATGGCGGCTCAATCTTCCACCCTTCACAGGAGGAGGAGGGACTTTCTCCGAAACATCATTGCCATCAACGTCAACAACATCTTCCTCCAGCCTTGGAGCCTTGTTGGAAGTGGACGTTGCAACGCTTCTCCGCCCCCTTTTCAACCCCTTTCCGTCGGCTTTTTCCACAACCACTTGAGACAGTGGGTCAACTGGGGCATCAGGTATGTCCAGCTTTTGCTTCGCCCTAAGTAAGTAAGAGGCGAACTCAGCGTCAGAAATCGTCTTCATCCTTCCTGCAAGAAACAAAAAAGGGGCGTAAGCAAAAACTCAACATTCTGAAAGCGTAAAAGGGGCGAAGCACGTCATGAAGTAAAACTTACTCAAATAATCAATCACCCCTCGAGGATTTGTTTCAAGTTTCACAAGTTCCTTGGTACTGAGGGTGTTAAGAGAACCCAAGAAAGCGTCGGTCTCCATTTCAATAGGGGAGAGACTTTCACCCTCAGAACCCTTCACCAACCTAGGGTTAGGAGACCAATAAAAAGGAAACAAAGAAGACCCATCGCTGTCATACATCACATCAGGGCAATTGGGTCCCCCACGTATCCTATAGAAGGAGTCCTGATAGTTTTTGAAGTTGTTTGCATATAGGGCGAAGAGAGTTCTGTTGGGCAAAGCACACAAAGAAACCAGGCGACCAGGAACGAAATTCTTAAGGTGGTAAAATGAAAAGAAAACACCTATGCTAGGCGTTATACCCAGAGCGAGGCAAATGATTTGGTAAGCCTTAGCAAAACCCCAACTGTTGGGATGTAGTTGGATGGGGGCAACATTTAAGGTCTGGAGCAAAGAAACCTCAAATTGAGTAAAGGGGAACAAAAGGTTGAAGGTCTGCACTACAACCCCATACATCAAGAAATAGTGGGGGGGATCAAGGTTAACTATGGTTACGAGGTCCTCGCCGCCCACAGGTTCTATAATGACATCGCACTCCTTCCCGGAACCGGAAAATTGATGGCTCCTCGAAGGGTCTCGACATATCCTGGGAATAATATTTTGACTTGGTAAACATCGTTGTAGTGGAAGGATCAAAAAGCACTAGTTCCTTTCCTGTGAAAGATGAGCGAGGGATTATTATACAATCACTATCGCTATCGGTACTACAACTGCTTGAGGAATCGCTATCGCTCTCAATAACGGGGAGATTAAGCATCTCGTCGAAATACTTAACCTCATCAAAGGATCCATCCCATTTAATGCTATGAAAATAGATTTGACGCTCAGTGGCGGAGCCCAAGGGAGGAATTGAAGAAAAACCCCCTCGCTATCTGACTCGCGGATAATAACCATTGTAGAAAAAAAAAGAACAAAAAACCCTAAAAGAGAGTAATCCAGAAAGAAGGAAGAATCTATACCTCAGATATTGGATTGAAGCGACTGAGCGAAAGAAGAGCAACGGGCGAAAAAGTTTCGTTCGAGATAGGAAGATGAAGAAGCAAGAGAAGGAATGAGAAAGAAAAGACTACAAGCTATGACGTATTTAAAGGCAGAAGAGACCGTTCGTTTGTCCAAAAGGTAATAGGAACTGAACCGTTCTAATACCCATTGGGTAATAGCATGAATACGGACACGCTACAACCACGTGTCAGCAAGGCAAAATACAAAGTGAAAAAGCGTAGAGTGACATCAGCGAAACATTTTATTCCATCATCAAGAGTTATTTATTACATGAATTCAAACTACATGTCCCAAGGCATAGCAAAATAAAATGAAATTACAAATATCCTAAGGAAAAACTAGGCCTGATCAGCAACCTCCCTAGCGCTATCCCAAAGCGCCTGAATCTTGTTGCGGCATTCCCGGGCGACTGCCAAGTCGCCATGCACATCAGAGGCGTGCCCATCATGAATCCGCATACGATCTTGTAGTTCCAACAGGGCGCGGCGTTTCTCCAGTAACTTTGCTATATCATCCTTGATATCGCCTTTCAGCTGACGCTTCTTCGCCTCCAATTGGTCGATCTCGCCCCGCAGTCTGGCGAGTTGGTGATCAACGTCATCCTCCTGATCGAAACAAACTGCCAAGTTACTCTCATACATGCGCATACCTTCCTTCGTAAGCCACATCTCGTCAAAAATCGCTGCTATCGTTCTTTGGCTATGGCAGCGCGATTCTTCCACCGCCAGGATGAAGGGAAAATCTTTGATCATTTGATCCCGCAGCGCCAGCACACTATCAAGGAATTCGTGTTGAGGCGGGGTTAATCGCCAGGAGAAGTTGCGAAGGTTGGTGGCTAGTGAAGCAAAATCTTCGTAATCATCCATCAAATCTTTTGGATCCTGCAAAAGTAAGGATTTCAGTGCTTCAATCAGTGAATCCACAGTAGAAGCCATGAGTAGGAGGGAGCAAAGGTGAGAAATGAAGTTACGAATACCTGCCTTTATAAAGGGCATAAACAGCAGTTCATGAACTGGCGGAGAAAGAGGGAATATTGGGCGCACAAGTCTCAAAGTTAGGAAGTACCAGGCGTATATATCTCAAAGTTTGTTTCCCCCAATCAAAACGTGCCTAAAAAATAGATTTATCCCAACATTACAAGCTTATCAGCACTACGCCTCCTTCGAGCCTTGTGCTTGGGGGGCTGTGTATCGGTCAAAATAATTTAAGCCCAGCTAATACAGGGTCCGGCCCACTTTGGCCCAATTCGCCTATGTCAGGCCCAATTCGCCTCACTCGCCCATCATGTGCATACCCCGTGCTCCACGATTTTCCCCCAGTTAAGTACAAAGCATATGAAAAACGTGCCTCAAATACCCGCTAAGGTAATTGGCGCCAAATATAACCCCCTCTCCCTCACGAGGGATCGTGGGAGCTGGGTAACTGCCACATCCCCCCCTCATTCGCCGGAAGAAAGATCATGGGGTTATTGGATCAGCTATAACTGCTCCATAGTCCTATAAATACAACCCCCAAACGCAATTCAGGACTAAGCAATATCATCATCTCTTACCATTGCATAACCATAGCACTTAGCAAATATACACCCCCTAGTGTTCTATCAGGAACAATTATATTATAGTTTTATCAAATAAAGTGGCGTGTATTAGAGATTGTATTGTTTATCAAACTTTTTTTAGTATTATTGATGTTATTTGTAATTCAAATCGATGACAATTTTTTTTTATATTTTTTCTTCCATTAGAACCTATTTCTAATAATCACACGGAGTCTCTAAAAAATCGGAGACGCTCCTGAATTCAGCGTCAATCACCACGAAATCAACTAATACGTTAGACAATCTTTTATCACCAAAGACATGCACGATATCACTAAAGATATATGCGATGGTTTATTTCACCAACTTTTATCCCACCTACCCGAGTTAGTATATATTTTTGTGTTTGGTTAAGTTATCACTCGTTCTCGTACTCGTACTAAGTAGTAGTAATGTAGTATTGTTTTGTTGTACCGTTTTGACCTGACACACTTGGTTGTTGGTAGAGGAAGAATTGTACTTCATTTTGGTTGGACTAATATAGTGTCCTTCCATTTTCTCATGCTCAAGACAAGACAACGCTAAGACTATTTATTATTTATTATTTATTATTTGTTATTTAAGTATGTTCCAAATCATATAATCTTGTCCTTTACTATGTGTTTGGTTTGAACCTTGAAGAAAATTTGGTAACCAACAACATAATCCACCTACCCCTAGCTGCTTTCTTCTTGCGCACTAAGTAGAAACCAATCACTAATCAAATAGTCAAGCTTGGTGGGAATTGGTGAGTGGTGTGACATGTATCATGTATATAATTAGAAGGTTAGGGCCCGTTTGGTGCGCAGGATAAGAGACATGATATGATAACTGTATCATATTCTGTCTTAATTCAGTGTTTGGTAAGCTAACATGATATGATAAGTTAATCCTGCAACTTATCATATCTTGTCTCTCTAGTTAAAATTCTTATCCTGAGTTTTAGCTGGGTTACGGGCAGAATAGGATAAGAAAATAATTTACCCATTTATTTGATAAAATATATTTTAAAATAAAAAATAAAAAATAAAAAAATATTAATAATAAAATAATTTGATAGTAAATTAAAAATAAAGTAATTAATTTTTTAATATATACCGGTTTTTCTCATAAGGGTAATTTTGTAATTTACAAAATTTTAAAAATCAAAATTATACTGTAATTACAATATTTTAAAGTAAAATAATTATTAAGGGATATTAATTTAAATTTAATAACAAATTAAATATACTTCTCTTGCAATGGTAGTTTTATTATTTAAATATAAATATATGATATATTTATTTACCTTATCTAACATATATAATTAAGTTATTTATTTGACCGTGTTCATATCAAAATTTAACATGTTTATTTGCTCATTATTTTATTTAAATTTATATGAAAATATTTAATTGCTTATTTAAATTTTTTATTTATAAAATTCAAAGTATTACAAAAGAATTTTTTTAAAATAATTATTTTACAATGTTAATTTTGTAATTAAAATATGATATATATATATATATATAATCATATTATTATGAGCGAGATATATATTAAAAATATTATACGATAGTATCATGTTTGGTATCCTGTGTGCACCAAACACATGATAAGATAACTGAGGATAACTATTATCCTGCTTATATCATATCATATCCTTATCATGTTTTATATTTTATCTTGACACTATCATATCCTGCGCACCAAACGGGCCCTTAAAATCTACTTTAAAATTTAAGTATTTTTCTGAGCGATTTTGTTCTACTTTATGATATTTCTAATTAAATGATTATTTACTTCCATATTTATGTTGCCGTTCCAGCTGTTTGGCAAAAATAGCGGATGACTGATAAGCTATCTTATGGCTGATGGCTGAAAGCTTATGGCTGATGACTTATAGTTGATAAGCTAATTAAAGTGTTTGGTAAAATTAGCGATTCAATCATAGATAAATGTGAAATGACATAAAAGAACATTCATAAATAATAATAAATTTTTTATTTAAGATATCTATAATTTAGTAATTTAACATATCTTTTATATTTTAATATAGAATAAAATTTATTCACTAAAATTTTACTTTAAAATTATTTTCATTTCAATTTTTATATTTTATAAAAAAAATTGAACGAAACAATACTAAATTGATTCAAGTGGTAATTACTTAATATTTAAAGTACTTAAAATTTAGTGATTTAAATTTATAATTTAATTTATCTTATATATTATTATTATTATTATAATAAATTAAATTTTAATCTTTTTTTTATTGAGGTTAAATTTTATTCTTTGAAATTTCATTTTAAATATATCTTCATTTCAATTTTTATACTTTATTAAAAAGATTAAACATGATGTACCAAAAAAAAAAAAGATTAAACATATTAAAGAGGTGATAATAAGTACATGCTATAGGAACGTTGTACCAAAAACTAGATACATCAACGTTTAAAAAAAAAATTCAATAACGTAAAAAAAGTAATTGGTATACAACACAGTAAAAGAAAAATAGATAGGTGCAAGTGTAACAACGTAAAAAAAAGTAGGCACAACATACATATTTTGTTTTAAATTATACTATATAAAAAATTATAGTAAAAGATAAAAATTGATTTAAGATAAAATCATAAGGGTAAAATGGGAAGAAAAGATGATAAGCTATAAGCTATAAGCTCATAATCTACTTGAGTTAGCTTATGAAAAATAAGCTATAAGTCAGTAAAATAAGCTGTAAGCTCTTTCTGAAAAACTGTTACCAAACGGGTCTTTTAGCTTATAAGCTATAAGACATAAGCTATAAGTCAATCTTGCACCTAATACTTATAAAGAATAATCTTCATTCAAATTATAAATAATGTAAAAAAAAGTCAATCTTGCACCTAATATCATACAAAATATATAACAAAAAAAAATAACATACAAAATATTTTTATTCTTGCATAAAAAATTATGCTTATTCTAATCAATAACAATAAAATATATTCTAGCTTTTCCTTCTTCAAAGCTCCCTCAGGTTCAGACTCCGAATATGTGGCAGTGGACACCAGACTGGGCGCTTGGCTACACAGTTCGTGATGCTTACCAGCTCTTGACCTCCCAGCAAACGGTCCCCCAGGATGCGGTTCAGGACATCATTTAGCATAAACAGGTTCTCGTGAAGGTGTCAATTTTTGTTTGGAGACTTCTGCGTGATCGGTTGCCAACAAAAGTCAATTTGGCGAGCCAAGGCATCATTGCTTGTGTGTTTGGTTGCGGTGGCATCGAGTCAGCCCAACATTTATTCATCAGTTGCAGTATCTTTGGCCCTTTTTGGTAGTTGGTCTGGTCGTGAATTTTCATTTTTTTATTATAAGATATTTTTGGATTCGTCTCGAAAAATATTTTAAACATATTATTTTTTTTTATAATTTTTATTATCATACAATTAAAGATATTAATTGTCAAAGTTATATATTTGAATTAGATCAAAATCTTCATTTCCTTATTATAAGATGTTTTTGGATTCGTCTCGAAGAGTATTTTCAAAATATCATTTTTTTTTTATAATTTTTGTTATCATATAATTAAAGATATTAATCGTCAAAGGTATGTATTTGAATTAGATCAGAATCTCTATTTCTTTATTATAAGATGTTTTTGTATTAATCTCGAAAGTATTTTCAAAATATCTTTTTTTTATAATATTTATTATCATACAATTAAAAATATTAATCGTCAAACTTATGTATTAAAAGAGAAAATATTGATAAAACATACAAAATATTAATTTTTTTTATTTAATAAAAACCAGTTCATAAATTCAAACTGATTTTAAACCGGTTATAAACTGAATTGTAACTGTTTTTAGAAAAGTGGTTCAGTTCAAAACTGTATTAAATGGTTCAGTTTAAAATATAGTTCAATGCAGTTCGAACTACAATTTAGTTTAGTTAATTGTATTTTTGAACACCCCTAGTTTGGGCATAGCATAGATGTTTCCTTGAGTTTCTCTTTGTTGTTTATGTAAACTTTTGTAGTCTGTTGTAGCACATGCTATATATTATTTTTCAAATGATCATTATCAATTACTATCAATACTAATTCATTAACTCAATTTTATAACATAGTAGAACACAAATAAAATTTCAAATTGATGCATGTGTATAAAAAGTGTTTTACAACATCACGTGAGAAGGGATATTGAAAACCATGAATAGAATTTCAAATTTATAAAAGTAATCATGACGTTTTTCATCCTTAAAATACCATATATCTTTATGGTTTATTTGGTGCGCTTGATATGATAGGATAAGATATAATTCAGTATAAGGGTTGGAAAAATGGATAATTGTATGCATCGGTGGATGAAGAATAGCGAAAATAATAATTTATGGCTGGATATTTATGGGCTATCTATCTTGTCAGTCTTTCCTTAATGCACAAATATGTTCCATGATCTATTAGTTGTTCCTTCAAGTAATAAATTTAAACTAGCACTTGTTTACGAAATTTCACGGTAAACAAAGAGAGATATCAAAATAAAAGTGGGAAAAATTTAAAGGTCCAAAATTAGTAAAAGAAAAAAGCTGGGCTAAAATTGCAATTGCAATATTTAGAGGGGGCAATTTAAAAGTGAATTTAAGTCTAATTTAAAAATATGTAACCATAATAAATATATATATTTTTCTCAATCCTTTTTCAGTTATATGTATGTTCTTTTTATAAGAGACATGTTAATCAATAAAAATTAATATAATTGGTTTGGGTTTTATAATATTACAATTGTCTTTGATTTGTTAAAAAAAAGGGGCAAATAATATGCCAATATAATTTGACGTTTTGAAAATTAAAATATTTGACAACATAAAAAAGAAAAATAAAAGCAACAAGATTGGCAAGGCAGAGACAAAGAATCTATAATAACGTGGATCACATGTTGCATGATGCACCATCGTTTTCAAATTAGACCTAAATTAAATCTCACTCATATATACTACCTTACCCCATCCCACCCCCACAACATTATTGTTGGCTTTCAAATGTGAATAACTAAATCTCACATCGACTATTATTAGAAAAATGTTAAATTTAAAGAGATGTGACTCATTAATTCAATGCTTTAAAGTTTTGAGTAAAACATTGACTTCATTATTTCTTCTAAGTTTTCCGAACTCCTGAACAATAGTAAATTATTTGCGGTTAAAAAAAAGTTATTTTAGTAAAAAAAGGTTAATCTTATATATTTTATATATGTCCTTTTGTATCATTGGGAAGATTGTCTTGAATCATTTTTGCCATTATGTTTTTTTTAAGTGAATGGAGTATGTTATAAAACAAATATTTATATATTTTCTACAAAATCTTATTTGTTTCTAAATTGGATATACATTAATGATAAGCAAGACATTGTATAATAGAAGTAACTTGTTTCACAAGTTATCTGTTTTCTATTTGTAAGCTTAACTGGTTTTAGGTGGTTAAGTTGAGTTAGTTGTAACTGTTTTATAGTTACGACTATGGCCAAGACACTTGTATAAGTAGCTTACATCTATGGTTGTATCATTTCAAGTTGTATCAATGAAATAAAAAGATTGGAGTATGCATGAATAAGTTTTCAATATTTTGCTCTTAATCCTCTTCTTCATCGAGAAGGTGCATTGCGCCTATCTTCTTGCAGTGCCAACTATTTTTTCACATGGTATCAATTACGATCTTTGAGATTTTGTTTTATTTTAAACAAATTTGTTCCAAATTTTAAGCTATATGAGCATGTTAAACACACGTAATATGAGAGAGTGAAACGAAACGATGTAGGGAATCAACTAAAATGTTAAACAATATACCTCAACACTGATCTCATGTCCTTTAAGAATTATGTGGTACATTTGCGATTAAACTACATCAATATATTTCATATAATTTGGCAACCAACATGTTATAAATATGCAATCAATACCTAATTTTGTTTAAATAGACATCAACCCAATGTTGTAAGAACCGGACCGGACCGGCCGGTTCAACCGGTTCGACCGTGAACCGCTGACTGTACCGGTCCGGAACCATGTCCAGAACCGCTAGTCTGTGAAACCGTCAAAAAACCGCTTTGAACCGGAGTGAACCGGTGCGAACCGGGAAAACCGGTGAACCGGTCCCGGTTTCGTCAAACCGGCCGGTTTTACTTTGGTTAAAGAAAGAAGAAAAAAAACAACCAATTTTTGTTTCACCACTGTTTTTTTTTTAATAACTGAGATTATTTTATCCTCCCCCTTAGTTTTTAGTCTCGTCTCTCCCTTTCTTCCTCAGTTACCCTTGTTTGTTCATCTGTCACCAACAAAGAGACGAAACAGAAATATAAACCAGGGAGAAAGCTAGAGAATAGAAGAATAACAATGAAGATTTGTAAAAAAATAAAGAGCTTGTAGAAAGAAAGAAACTTGAAGTCTTGTCAACAACACAAGAGGAGAGAAACTTGAATGATAAGAGTTGGGTTATGTCTTTTATGATAAACAAGAGGTGTGGCGGCTGTCTACTACATACATATATGAGAAACATTAAACACTTGTTAGGGTTAGGTGTGTTTTTATTTTGGGCTTGGGCCACATATTGCTTAAACACTTAGAGCCAAAGGTTTTTCACTACACTACTAGTTTTTTCTACAACCTTTTTAATTTTTAAGTACACAAACACAACTCTTTTTTTTACGTGTGTTATTTCTTTATATCTGAAATTAAAAGAAAAATACTACTATGTCAATTGTTAATATAAGGATTTTTTTTATTACTTGTAATTTAAGGATTTAAATAGCACTACTTTTAAATTACTTGTAAAAATTAACATAAAATGCATTATTTATTATTTATTTAATTAGTTTTCGGTTCAAACGGTTCTATAACGGTTGAACCGGTCCAACCGATTGAACCATGAACCGGTGGTCACACCGGGTCAACTTCTGGTCCGGTTTTTAAAACATTGCATCAACCCCACTTTTTTTTTTATACAATACACATTCAATTTTTTAGGAATGAAGGTTAATTCTTGTAATTGTTTTTGGAATCTCTCTTTGTAACACAACTCTTTTACTTAGTGGAATGAAGGGTTGCTTTTTCCCTCAGACATAATAAGTCATTGTTGGATAGAACTAGGTAAACAAATTGTAGGTCATTGTTGGATAGAAATAGGGTATAAATAGGTTATGTTGGTGAGATAGAGGGTTTGGGATTGAAGGCAAAAGAAACAAAGGAGCGGCTTAGAGAAAGAAGAGAAAAAGAGAAACAAGTGAAGAGAGGAGAAGAAGCTTAGAGGCTAGAGAGACGCTGAATCCAAATTATATTTTTATCAATCAAAGGTAAGAGGGAGGGTAGTATTCTTAGGAGATTATCAAACGAGGTGAAGAGTAGTTTATTTCTTCTTTTCCAAGCACCTCTTAAACTCCATTTTTCATTTATGAATTTTTGGGGTTTTTATGATTTTAAAGTTCTATGATGTTTAATGTTGATTAAAACGCTTAAATGGGACAAAAAAACTTAAATGATTGATTTGTTACAAATAATAAAGATAAATGATCATTGGCGTAAGTTATATTATTCAAGTTATACTATTATATTGTTTCAAAAAAAGTTATATTATTATTATTACTACTATTGAATAGTGCGTTCAAAACCGGTTCTTCTTCCGGTGTGATTGATTGGTCAGATTTATACTATGGTGATGATTTGGGCTTCAAGTACCAAGTGAAAAGATACCTGCAAAACTGTTAGCACTCCACCGCTCAAGTCAGTATTTTGCTTAAGGTGAGAGAAAGAACTTCATTGGATAAGAATATGTGTACATCAAGGTGAATCCATGCATGCATATATAATGGGATATGCGCTTAACTATTTTGGTGGGATCCTCCATGTGAATGGTGTGAAGAAGATTTCCTTCTTGAACTTGGCTGGGTTTTGATGATAACAAACTCACATCACAAAAAAAGAAAGCTTATGGAGGCTCAAGATGAGAAAATAAGATGAAGACCAAAACTTAGGCTTATTAATTAAAGTATTTGTAAGTATGGTCTTTATCTTTGATTTATCACTTTTAATAATTAACATAACTTAGAATGCTCAGAAAATATTTTAAAAATTAATTACAAATAAATTTCTAAGTTAAATATAAAATTCCATATGAAGCAAGCTTTTAAAAATATAAAAAGTTGATTTTTAAGAAAAGCTGTCAGCACGTTTTACATCTGGTCTTTTGTTCAACCGATGTTAAAAGTCTTTGTGCTGTTTAAATTTGAAATTGGTTGACCGTTGGATTTCTGGTTGACTGCACTCTTTTACATCTGTTGTGCGTCACGCCTGATGTAATAAGAGCTGGGCAGAATTTTTTTTTTTGAACCATTGTGTTTTTTAAGTTACAACTTTTTATGATAATATTTTTTTAAGAGATGCCTTGTTTCATGGACATTTTCTAAAGGCTCTATAAATATGTTTGTGATCATTAGAATTATGACCAACAACTTTCGTATTTCAATATTCTCAGATCAATATATCACTTTTCACATAAACTTTAAAAGATCATTTTTTGTGAAGCCTTAATTACATTTTCATATTCAAAAAGGTTTCTGAGCATTAAAGTTGTATACATTATTAAAGTGATATTGATTTGATAACAGCCATACAATATTATTCTTCATTTCTTTTGTTGTAAAATTTCTCACCATTGTTGGTGGTGGAAATTGTTGAGAGAAAGTGGGGTGCTTTCTCTTTGTGTTGTATAAGAATTTCACCATAGGGTTTGGTGAAGATTCTTGTTGTTAAAGATAGTGGGGTTGCTATCTTGTGTTGTATTAGGATTTTGTTAGGGAAGCCTTAGGGTAAGGTTGTCTTGTAACAAGAATTCTAATAGTGGAAAATCTCTCACGGGGTGTGAGGGGACTGGATGTACCCTTAGGTTAGAAGGGGAACCAGTATAATTCTCTTGTGTTCTTTCTCTTTCCCTTACACTCATTATTTTTCCGCATTCTCTCTGAAACCTTCATAATAACTTTTCGGAAAAATTATCAAGAACACTAAACTCCAAAAATTGATTTATAAATCGAAAAATCTAATTCACCGCCTTCTTCGATTGCACTCTTAAACTTACAAATGGAATGAGTCACAAATATCTTGTGTAATAGTTATTTATCATATGCTTGGTAACATGTATTGGTGTCAATATTCCTCATTGCTTTTTGGGCCTTTATAGTAGAGGTGTCAAAACGGGCGGCCCGGCCCATTCGGGCCAGCCCATTTGGGCTTCGGGCCGGGCTCAAAAGCCCGGATAAAAAATGGGCTAGGAAAAGTATGGCCCGAGCCCGGGCCGGTACGGGCTGTCGGGCTTTCGGGCCAGCCCACTTTTTTCCTTTTTTTTTTTTATAAAAAAAGCTACTAAGTGAAGTGAGATATTCTATTCTCATTCTGCATGCTATATTATTTACTCAGCATGCAGCATGCTGATGTTACTACTAAGTAGCAAGTACACAACCTGTATTTGTTATTTATTGTGAGTGCTACTAATTAATTAAACAACCTGCAATATATTATGCATAAAATTAATAATAGAACATTTGAAATGGACACCAAAATAATTAAACAACCTGTCTTTGATATAATCAATTTAAATGGAACCAAAATAATAGAACATTTGAAAAATTAATAATACAAAACATAGTAATTTCAAATTCCTACAAATCCACCAAACAAATCCACCAAAATAAGTTTAAAACAAATCATCTTAGTGACTCAGTCAATGTTCACATATTCCACACTGTTGGATTCTTGTACACTTCCATGAATTTCATCATCTTTATCAATGTTATCGACATCATCAAGTTCTACAAAATAAAATAAAAAAATTGATTGTTAAACATAAAGATATAATTTTTTGTGGTTAATTAAACATTTGAAAAATATTAGAACTTTAATAAGTTTACCTTGAAACCCATATAACCAACTGCGTGCGCACAAGAGAGCTTGAACTGATTCATCTTTCATGGAACTTCGATACTTAGTTAGAACTCGAGCACCAATGCTAAACGCAGATTCTGAAGCCACCGTGGTTATTGGAATACTCAATATATCACGAGCTATCCTTGCAAGAGTTGGACTTTTCCGACTTCTTTCCTTCCAATAAGCCAAAATATCAAAACAAGCCGATGAAGGCATCCTCAACTCCTCTAAATAAATATCAAGTTCTGTTTGTCCAATGTTAGTGCTTTCTTGATTTTCAAATTCTTCAAATTCCTACAATATAAAGTGAGTTAAGAACACAAATTTTGTATGGAACACAGTATTAATTATAATGAGCTACCTTTTATCATTATGAGAAATTTGTAACAAGTTATGGAATTTTAAGAGAGTAATAACTATTTCATTGGAAGTAAAATTATTTAAAAAAAAAAAATTAACTTACTTCGTATATAGAAGGTAACCTTTCTCTTCCTAAAGAAGGTTGCACCACTTGTTGTGAAGAGCTAGGATTAGAAGAATGAATCTCGTTGTTAACATATTCGGCATAAAGCTTCTCCAACTTCATCTTGACACTTTTTGACTTATTCTCACTAGTGAATGGATCGAGTTTAGAATATGCATAATTCACAAACTTGAGCTTTTTGGTAGGATCAAGAATAGTGGCAAATGCTAAGATTACACTATACTCACTCCAATACTTGT
This sequence comes from Trifolium repens, assembly GCA_030408175.1. Lineage (NCBI taxonomy): Eukaryota > Viridiplantae > Streptophyta > Magnoliopsida > Fabales > Fabaceae > Trifolium > Trifolium repens. The sequence continues at coordinate 32,601,158 of CP125838.1, read as the reverse complement.
CAAACTTTTCCTTCATCTTTATGGTCATGTTTTGAATCAATGGATCTTCACTTGTCAAATAAGACTTTAAAAGACACTCAATCGTCCATATTTCTCCAAAGTACAAATTTGATGTAGGATAAGAAGATCCGGATATCAAGTTTGTAATATTGTAAAATGGCTTCAAAAGACGACACAATGTTTCAGCCCTTTTCCACTCAACACTTGTAGGACAACACTTAAAGTTTGAATCATGCAAACTTAAGCTATAAAAGGCACGACGATATTTAATCGCACTCTCAAGCATTATATAGGTGGAATTCCATCTAGTAACACAGTCGGATCTCAGTCCAATTGTTGTGTCAATATCACTAATTTTCTTAACACATTCAAAAAATGCTAGTGTTCTACTTTCTGTCACCTTTACATAAGCTACACTTTGCCTAATCTTATGCAATGCATCACTAATTGTCTTCAATCCATCTTGAACAATGAGGTTCAAGACATGTGCAGAGCATCTTATATGAAAGTACTCTCCATTAAGCAACAAGCTATTTGAAATTCCCAAGTGTTCTTTCAGAAAGTTTTGCATAGAATCATTTGCAGAGGCATTATCCAAAGTGATAGAGAAAACTTTCTTTTCTATGCCCCAATCATTTAACATTTCCAGCACCTTCAATGCTAACTCTCGCCCGGTATGTGGAGGTTCCATGTGAGCAAATGCAAGAATCTTATTTTGCAATTTCCAATTCAAATCAACATAATGAGCAGTTAAAGAAATATAACCTTCATTTGTGCACGCAGTCCAACAATCAGAAGTCAAACAAACTCTCCCGCGAATTTGAGCTAATTGTGATTTCAACTTTAGTTTCTCATCACCATAAACTTTCAAAACATCTTTGGAAATCGTATTTCTAGTAACAAAAACGCACTCATCATTCAAAAACTTTTGGTACTCTCTAAAAACCTTCCACTCAACTATATTAAATGGTGCACCATGTGTAATCACCAATTTAGCTAAAATTTCACGATTAACCTTAGGGTCAAACTTTTTCTTTCTTAATTTTCCTTCAGCACCAATCATCATATCACCCACATCATGAAATTTAACGGTCTTCATACATCTATCTCTATGACGTCTTAAAATGAGTAGTTCCACCTTCTGTTCTACAAGTCAGTAACTTTTTACATCCTTGACATTCAGCTTTTTCTTTTCCATCTACAAGACCGACCTTAACAAATTCATTCCACACGTCAGATGTTGTGGCCTTAACCTTACGTGGTTTCTCATCCTGATTAGCCCCCTTAGCCTTACGCTTTGTTTTCTTTTTTGCTTTAGAAGCCACTTCTTCGCTCAATTCTGCATTTTGAAGTGGAACTTCCCTATCCATAGCTTGACTAACATTATCCTCTTCCTCATAATCCGATGTTTCAGGACTGTTGTTAATAATTTCCATATTGCAAGAAGCACACTACACAATTATATAAAATCAATTATACAAATAGTAATTTCCATCTCCTTGTTACTAAGTTAGTAATCAATTATACAAATATGTCAGTTAAAGAAAATCTCAGTTTCGAAACACACTGTAAAGATCAAAACTTGAAATGTGAAAACATATATGTCTGCTTTGATACTAAAGTTTATGTGATATTAATAAATCAAATGAAATCTAAAAAGAAAATTAGTAATCATGAGAGAACCAACTTGACCCTACTGGTATTGCACTCACTTCAACCTACACATTAATTTGTCACCATTTTAGATATTTAATTAAGGTACTATACTAGCAAAATTTATGAGATTGAATATTTTGTTACTTACATATCTCTCATATCTTGGTCTACACATTAATTTGTTCTTTTACTTTTTCTTAGGAGTATCCCATGTTATTAGGAGTTGTAAAACGTGGGATTAGTATTTCCTATTTTCTCTAGTACTTCAGTTACTTATTTTTTGTATTTAATCACTTCCAATCAATGAATGAATAATCATTTTGCAGCAAACATTTTCTTACGTTTGTAACAAATTCAGATTCTATGTAACCAGGTGTAACAATTGTTATGCCTATTTCTGATCCAACTTCAACCATCAATGTTTCATAACTAACCAAGACCATACATGTGAAAACAAGATTTATTTATTTTTAGCAGCAAATTAGGATTTTATTAAAACCTCAACACCAACAGAAGGCATGTTGAGAGAGGAAAAGATACAATACAACAATATATACAAAACAGGAACACAGAAGCAGGAGAATAAACACAACAACAAGATTAATTTTAACAGACAAATAAGTGAGGTAACTTACGAGTTACGAGCTGCGAAGTACGAACAAGGAAGACGGAGTCGTACTGAGGTAGACAGAGTCGGACGGAGGTAGACGGAGGCGTACAGATCCGGACGAAAGCGAACGGTGGCGGACGGAAGTGAACGAACAAGGAGCTTAGGGTTACGTTTTGAGTTTCTAAATGCGTTTTATGTTTCTGACTCTGTGGAAGGAATAGTGGAAGACAGACGTGCGTGTTGTGTTTGTGTGGGCTAGCTATGGATTGATATCTTTTGGATCAGCCCATTTACTTGTTTTTTTTTAATTTATTTTTATTGTAATTTATTTATTCGGGCTGCGGGCGGCCCGCGGCCCATTCGGGCTAGCCCATATTTTTTGCGGGTTCCATCGGGCCGGGCTAAAAAGCCCGGGTGTTAATTCGGGCTGGAATTTTAAGGCCCAAGCCCGGGAAAAATTCGGGCCGTGCGGGCCGGCCCATTTTGACAGCTCTACTTTATAGTATTAGGCTTTTGCTTGTCTAGAACAGTTGCCCCCCCCCCCCCCCCCCCAAGTCATTGCTATGAATATAGTAAGGATTTGAGAGTCTATGTTAAAGTTCATAACTTAATTTCTTTTAAAAAGATTAAAAATTTAAAATGTTCATAATTCAAACCTCTCATTTCTTGTGGAAAAGTTTGCTACTTCAGAAAAGGCTTCATCATCATTTATATTGTCAAGGACACATAAATGCGGTGAGCAGAGAGGCTCTGTGGTACAAGAAAATAGTATCAATCCTGGATCCCGACATTACTCAATTCAAAAAGCTTCTTCATCAACTCACTGCATGTGAATTCTTTTCCCATCTTGTGAATTCAGACCCTAAGGTGGGAATGATCATCTTCACCCTGGAACAAGTCAATGCCATCTGATTTGAAGTGTATGATAGGTGTAAGCAAAAAGATGACGGGGAAAAAGTGTACCTTAGTTTGAAGAATGAAAGGTTCACAAAAAATGATCAAAACAAAGCAATGCCCAATTAAAATGAGAAGAGAAGTCGAAGAAACTTCGGTGATCAAAGGGAGCAATGTTCGAAGGGCCAGAATGGAAACAAAGAATAGCTAAAATTTACTTAACTGAAATTCCCGTTGTATACCACTTTGTGGCAAACAAATCAATGAACTAAACCACACAAAAGCCAAAATGAGTCAACCAACGACCCAAAAGGCATGTTGAAAATCCAACTACACTTGAATGAGACTAGGCGCGTCGCTCCTTACCTACATGCACTTGAAAATACAACACAAAATTTCTAACACACTCATTTTTTTTTTGAACAGCAAATTTTATTTAATAATCATATCCATGTTCAAGACGAGCAGAGACTGATAATTTAGAGAACACAAACTAAAGGCGCCGTATATAGGCGGAACACCCGAAAATAAACATAAAAAAGATACCTCCTGATCTTAACAACGATCAGAGTCGACCAACGTCCGTTGTACGGTGCTCCGCCCCTAGTAACGGTAGAATGAAAGGGGGTTGTGTACCTGTTTACACTCCGACGCTCAAGTCAGTGAGAGTAGAGTATAGGTTTTCAGAAGTAAGAGAATGTAACTGAGCTCCTTCAAATGAGGAGTATATATAGCCCCCAGCGCTGGGCTAAGGCCAATGATAGCAATAAATGGCCATCAATTGGCTGCCGGAAAATGGCTGAAAAGCCATGATGAGCCTTAAATGCTCATCATTCTGGTGTCGGCCGTTACGATACGCTTGGTATCGCCGACTGCTAGAATGCTCGCAGAGCATCTGGTGCTCGAACGCGCACTTGCCTTGCTCGAGTCCTATTGGGCTTTAGGCCCAGTCCAGAACAGGAGCCCCTCAAGTCGTTATGCTCGAATATGAGCGTAATGACTTAATGTCGAGCAAGAGTCGATCACAACCTTAGACTTTGTCTATATTAGTTAGACTTTATCATCGAGCGATGCGACTTCGTCGTCTGTTTATTCGGGCAAGAGTGCATTATTGGGCGCCTCGTGATTTTTTCCGAAGGTTTCGTGGATCGTAATCTCGTAGATTCGATCCAGAATCTTCGTATTCAATCTTGAGGATCTTGAAGATTCGTTCATGATTGCGAGCATCATCTGCGAGTCTTTATTGCGTATCTTTAGCGTAAAAGCGAGGATCGCAATTGGCGGATTATAGTTGAGGGTTTTCGAGATATTTTCTCGATTTAACCGAGATTTCCGCGAGCAGAAGATGGGAGGTTTGAAGGGACAAGCCGTTCCGTCTTCTGCTGCCACGTGTAAAGGCTATTTAAGAGTACTTGAGTGCCTATTTATACAGTTGAGTTTTCGAGGTTTGAACCCACACCGTTCGATTTACGCGCCTTTTGATTTACTCTGAGATTTGATCTGAAGCTTCAGATTCTTTTGAATCGTTGCCTTTGGATCAAAACAACGGCTCAGATAAATGAGGCGTCGCTTTGCTTCGTATTGACGCATCCGTTGGGGATCCGTCTATAAATAGAGAAAGGAGGGATTTTTGAAGTTTTACTTCATTTATCAAACTCAAACTCTCTCACTTCCGGCTTTTACTGCGATCATCACTAAGTGACTCCCAATTTTTCCAGAATCCCTTCAAGTTTTTCATCTCCTCCATTAATCAAGTAAGTAATTTTATTGATTTTCCTTCCTTTGTTCCTTGTTTTTGTAGATGTTTGCTTGTTTTCTGCTTTGATTAAGTAGTTTAGGAAGCGCTTGGAGGTATTATCGTTTGTTCCAGTGATGATACGGTGGTAGAGGGTTTGTAAGTGGTGGTTAACACCTTCTACCCTCCCACAAATGGTGGTTCTTTGGGAAAAACCATAGTTTTTTTACTCGTTTACCCTTTCTAGGTGGTGGTTGTTGGCGGTTTTTTGCCTTTACAACTGCCTTTGTTAGTGGGTTTTGAACCATAAGCGTCGAATATTCGCTGTGACCTTCCGGGCATTCGTAACAGATGGATGCCCGTATCGCATGTATGTTAATCCCCGAGTTTACACTCGTCCCATTGCGCGAGCAATTTTTAAGGATTTGTGACTCTTAGAAACTTTGTACTGCTGATAGTCTGTTCCTCGCCCTTTCACTTGATCGGCGGTGGAAGGGTGGATTTGATGTTTCGAATGTCGAATTCATGTTTCCTTCCTCGGCTTTTCAGGTGTAAAATGGCGGAAGAGTATCAAAACGAAATTGTCGAGGATGAACCAGCGGCGGGCCCTTCAGACCCCGACCCCTACGCGTGGGTGGCCGACGAACCGAGGAACACACGATCGAAATACTCCACGCTAGCCGAAAGGCCTCCGTATCTGTTTTCGACGATCGAGGATCCTGGGCGTGACCATTGGGAGATTATGATCCCCGGAAGGCGAAGCAGAGTGTGTCAGCGGTTCGAGAGATGGAGGGCGTTTTCGATGTACCAAATAGCCTTCGAGGAGTTTGGCTATTGATTGCCCCTCAATGACTTCGAAGTAGGTGTTTTCAACCATTAGCGCCTGGCACCCTCACAACTCCATCCCAACTCTTTGGCGTTTCTTCGCGCCTTTGAGGTGGTGGCGGCCTACCTCCGAATAGTCCCCACCCTTGATTTGTTCTTTTACATCTTCCGGATACAACGTACGAAGCCCAAGGGAGATGTAGAAAAATATGGATGGGTTTCGTTTACCCAGAGACGTAGGCTCTTCGATATGTTCGAGGAGTCAGTTCGTGGGTATAAAGATAATTGGTACGGGGTTTTTCCCAAAGGAGAGGAAGGCCTGAAGACCATCGTTTCGAGATCTCCAAAAGTTGATGCCAACGGGCACCCAATACTGCGTCCAGATGGCACGCCCATTATCATCGAGCGTAGCCGTTTCCCTTTCAAGTGGGTAAAAAATCACTATCTCCTCCCGGCGAGCAGTTTCAGTCGGGCTCAGAAGGAGATGGATCCAGCTATTCTTGCTGATTTTAAGGTGCTGTGCGATTTTGTGGACGGTTTTACCCCCGCTGTTCGGACGGATAAGGAGGGGAACCCCGTAGTGGACGAACAAGGAAACGTCTTGACCTCGAAGCGTTTCATCGAAACCAAAGCTTTGCTTGCTTGCTCGACTCGTGTCGAAGCTGAAGCTTTGCTTAGTATGTTTATTTTAACTTTCATGTCTTGCTTGTTTCGTAGAATAGTTTTATCTTTAGTGATTTTACTAAGTTATTTGTTATTGTTTGCTGTGCAGATATGATGAGCAACCAGGAAAAATTCAAAAGGATGCAAGAGGTTACCAGGGCCCGTAAAGTGAAAGATGCGGGGAAGGCCTCAGCTTCGGGCTCTTCTGGCCCGGTCAATTCTTCTATCCCTCCGGCTCCTCCCGGGGGCTCTTCGGTTGCTGCCACTCCTCCTCCATCAGGGACTAATTCGGTCGTCTCATCTCCTCAATGCGATGTAGTTGGCGAGAAAAGGGGGCCGAGTTCTCCAAATGATCATGTAAGGCCCGAGAAGAATGCTCGAATTGAGGGTGCCTTGATGGAGGGTCTCCATCGTCTGCAACCTGGGATCCCGGCGGGAAGGTTTGTGTTGCCCGCAACTTTTGCTCATGGAGGTGAGGTGTTCGACAAGAACACTGAGGTTATCATCCCTGAAGCCGATCAAGCAATTATGACGGACATGGGTCCGGAGTCGCTGAAGGGTGTGATCGCTGAGTCTTCCATGCATTGCGTGAAGCTAATGGAAGTTGCGAACTTCCTCAATGCTCGGGAGCGCCATTTCGTGGATGAAAGGTCGAAGATGGAGAAGAGGATGCAGAGTTTGGAGAAAACCCATAAGAAGATGGATGCTAAGCTGAAGAAGGTTCGTCAGGAGTATGAGGAGCTAGGGGCTACTTATGATGCTTATAAAGATAAATATCAGCTTCAGGTCGAGCTCACCCAAACTCTTCAGGCAAAGGAGGAAGAAGCCGAGCGTCTGGCCAAAGAGAAGGAGGATTTACTGGCGAAAGTTGCTAGCCTCGAAGGGCAACTCCAAAAATTGGCCCTTCCTGACGAGGAGGAAAAGAGAGAGGACCCGCTAGGAGAATTTACCAACACTTCTCGCGGGTCTCTGATTAGGCAACTGGTGGATGCTCAGAATTCGGCAGTTGAAATGGCCACTTCAAGCTTCCGTAATGCCGTCTCCCAAGTTCAGGCCCTCAACGCTGATGTCGAGTTAAAGCTGGATGGTCTCGACGAATGCAAGGAGGTAATCGACGGTGCTGTTCGGACTCCTCCTCCTGCTGACCAGTGACCTCTTGTATTTTCTTTGTGATTAATATTTGTTGGCGTTATGCTCGCCGTATTTTGTAACGACAATTTACACAGTCCTCGTGACTGTTTTATAATATTTGTTTTGTTTAATAACTTGCATTTTATCCTTTCTTTGCATGAATGATTTTACGCTTATGAATGTTGTCTTATTACTTGTTCGACTGTTCAATACTTGTATGTCTAAGCATTTTCAAACTTTAAGTACAACAACGAATGGTCGCTGCTCGGATAGCATGTATCCTTGGGCGCCTTGCTCGAAGAGTTTGTGGAACTTCGACGAGTGTTCGGGCGTAGCGTCCGAACTTTTCATGTGGTAGGAATAATCTTGTGATGATTATTTAACCACGGCGACGATTTCCCATCGCGAGCTGGGATTCGTGGCCTAACGTGTACTGAGACGATGGTGCTCGCTTGGAGTCCTTCCTCGCCAAGACGAGGTGCAAACCTCTTGTCTTTCTTGATGTTTTAGAATCGTGCCCGTACCTAAGCATTCATCCGTTGTCTAAATATGTCCCCTCGTTACGTGGAGGTCGACGCATTCTTGTCAGTGGCTTTATCCTCTAACTATAGTATTGCTTAAGTTTTTCTGCGTTCCATGGCCTAGGGATTTCCTCGCCACGCAGAGTTTCGAGGAAGTAAGCTCCTGTCCCTGTTTTCGCTCAAACTCGGTAAGGGCCTTCCTAGTTTGGGGCGAGTTTTCCTTCGCTCGAATCTTTCAGGTTTCGACGCAAAATTAGGCTTCCAACGTCGAATTCTCTTTTTACCACTCTTTTGTCATGTCGAGCAGCTATTTTTTGTTTGAGAGATGCTTCACGTATAGCGGCGTTTTCGCGAAGTTCCTCGACCAAGTCCAATTCCTCTCGAATTAATTCATCATTGAGGTCTTGATCGTTGGGTGTTTCGGTCCGCCTTGTTGGCTCTCCGATTTCCACGGGGATCACTGCCTCTGTTCCGTATGTTAATCGAAAAGGGGTTTCCCCAGTGGTGGAATGTGGAGTGGTTCTATAAGACCACAACACGTTGTGCAATTCCTCGACCCATTGCCCCTTTGCCTCGCCTAATCTCCTTTTTAGGCCTCGCAAGATCACTCTGTTTGCGGCTTCGGCTTGCCCGTTAGTTTGTTGATGCTCGACAGAAGTGAAGTGTTGGGTTATCCCCAATGCGGCGAGGAATTCTCTGAACTTTTTATCAGTGAATTGTGTGCCGTTGTCCGTTACTACTGAATGTGGAATGCCGAATCTGGCGAGGATATTCCTTTTGAAGAAACGGAGTATGTTAAAAGCTGTGATTTTAGCGAGTGGTTCCGCTTCTATCCATTTGGTGAAGTAGTCCACTCCCACGATCAGGAATTCGTTTTGTCCAGCAGCGACGGGGAATGGTCCTAGTAGATCCATTCCCCACCATGCGAAAGGCCATGGAGAGGACAATGACTTTAGCTCGCTTGGAGGGGCTATGTGCATGTCTCCATGTTTTTGGCACTTGTCGTATTTTTTGACGTGTTCTTTAGCGTCCGCCTGCATCGTCGGCCAATAGTATCCCGCTCGAAGGGCTTTCCTGGCTAAAGAACGCCCGCCAATATGTTGACCGTTGATTCCTTCGTGGATCTCAGCTAAAACATATTCCACTTTATCTTCCTCGACACATTTCAGCAGGGGAATGGCAAATCCTCGTCGATACAATTGATTGTCGAGAGCCACGTAAGAGCAGGTTCGTCGCGTGACCTTTGCTGCCTCCTTTGGGTCGTTGGGAACTTCCCCGCTTTCTAGGAAGCGTAATATTGGGAAAATCCAACTGTTCGTATTTACCTCACAAACAAGCATGACATCTTGGGTTTTATCGATGCTAGGTCTGGATAGAGTTTCTTGAATCAGGGATTGATTTCTTCCCTTTTTCCGCTTGGTGCTTGCCAATTTCGAGAGGACATCAGCTCGCGTGTTGTGTTCGCGGGGAACATGTTGCACTTCGGATACTTTGAACTGGGCTAGTGTTTCCTTTATCAAGGTCAGGTATTCTGCCAGTCGTTCGTCTTTTGCTTGATATTCCCCGGATATCTGCGAAGCTACTAATTGCGAATCCGTAAAGATTTTGACTTCTTCGGCCTCTATGTCTTTGGCGAGCCGTAATCCTGCCAGGAAGGCCTCGTATTCGGCTTGGTTGTTCGTCGTCGGAAAAGACAGCTCGAGTGAGACTTCGATAAGAGTCCCATCCTCGCTCTCTAATATAATGCCCGCACCGCTTCCTTTTGAATTGGAAGATCCGTCGACAAATATGGTCCATTTGTTTTTACTTTGAGTGGTCGTTGGGGTCATTTCGGCGATAAAATCTGCCAGGACTTGAGCTTTCAAAGCTTGTCTGCTTTCGTAGCTTATGTCAAATTCTGACAACTCCAATGACCATTTGAGCATTCGACCGACCATGTCGGGTCTTCCGAGGAGGCGTTTGATGGGTTGGTCTGTACGAACAACAATTGAATGAGCGAGGAAGTAGTGTCGCAACTTTCTTGCTGCAGTAACGATGGCTAGGGCCATTTTCTCTATTTGCAAGTACCTTAGTTAGGAGCCTTGGAGTGCTTTGCTTACAAAGTACACTGGTTTTTGGCCTTGCTGGTTTCTCTTATAAGGACGGCGCTGACAGCCTCGTGGGCTACTGCTAGGTAGAGATATAAAACTTCCCCTTGCACTGGTCGTGTGAGGACCGGAGGCTCGGATAATGCTTGCTTCAAATGCTGTAGTGCGTTTTCGCATTCTTCTGTCCACTCGAATGTAGATTCTTTCCTCAGAAGTTTGAAGAGTGGCAGAGCATGTTGAGCAGATTTAGCGACGAATCGTGACAAGGAAGTCAACATTCCGTTCAATGTTTGAATAGACTTCTTAGAGTCGGGCGTAGGGTATTCGAAGAATGCTCTACATTTATCGGAGTTGGCTTCAATCCCTCGTTCTGTTAAATAGAATCCGAAGAATTTTCCTGCCTTTACGCCGAACGTACATTTTTCCGGATTAAATCTCATGTTATACTTTCTTGCTTGTTCGAAAACTTTTCTTAAGTGCATGGTATGATCGTTTTCCTCTTCGGATTTAACTATCATGTCGTCCATATACACTTCGAGCATATCACCAATTTGATTTCGGAAAACATTGTTCATCATTCTTTGGTATGTGGCGCCTGCGTTTTTAAGCCCGAAAGGCATTACATTATAGTAATAGTTTCCTGATTCGGTCATAAAAGCTGTTTTCTTTTTATCGATTTCAGCCATTTTAATTTGATTATATCCTGAATAAGCATCCATAAACGATAGTAATTTAAATCCTGAAGAATTATCTACTAGTTTATCTATGCTAGGTAAAGGATAAGCATCTTTAGGGCAAGCCCTATTATGATCGGTATAATCAACACACATACGCCATTTTCCATTAGATTTTTTGACAAGTACAACGTTGGACAACCAAGTAGTATATTTGGCTTCCGAAATGAAATTTGCCTCTAGGAGGTCTTTTACAGCTTTTTCTGCAGCCTCCGCTTTTTCGGGAGACTGCTTCCTACGACGCTGTGCAACAGCTCTAGCCTTAGGATCTATAGTCAGCTGGTGACAAGCGACCTCTGGATCTATGCCGGGCATTTCAGCAGCGCTCCAAGCAAAGAGTTCAGCATTCTCTTTCAAGCAAGCTTCCAATTGCCTTTTCACTAAGTCGGGGAGATCAGCTCCTATCTTGATTCCCTTCGAGGGATCTTCACCAAGGGGAATTATTTCGAACTCTCCATCAGGAATCGGGCGAAATATTTCCTTTAGCTCTTTCTGCAGCTCTTTTTTCTCTTCTCTACGCTCCTTTTTTGAAGTTCGAGCGTCCAGCTCAACCAAACCTTGTCCTCCAACAACATTGATGGCGGGCATCTTGTGCTCAGTTTTCATTTTCTTTGGCGTGGCCAAGGTGTTCATGTTTTTTGCTGCAGCATCAAAACATCTTCGAGCAGCAGCGATATCTCCATTCAATGTGGCGACTTTTCCATCGACAGTGTAGTACTTCATTTTCAGATGGATGGTCGAAGAGACAGCGAACAAGTCAGCGAGCGCTGTTCTTCCGATGATGCAGTTGTACAGTGATGGACACTCGACAACCAAAAACTGAACATTGATGGACTTGGTAGTTTCCCCTTCGCCAAATGTTACGATCAGGTCTGTATATCCCCAAGGTTTTGTTGTAGCTCCGTTGAACCCTTGAAGATCAGCACCAACATATGGCTTTAGGTTTTTTTCTGTGAGCTGGAGAGTTTTGAATAATCCAGAGTACATTATGTCGCAGGAACTTCCTTGGTCGACCAGGATTCTCCGAACGTCAAAGTTCGCCATCCTTGCTTGCACCAGCAGAGGAATCTGGAAATTTGGGGATCCCCCGGGGATCTCTTCTTTGTAAAAGGCTAAAGGGACTGACCCTTCCTTGATCTCAACAATTTCCACTGGGTTCAACGAACACACACTTTCAAGCTCCTCGAACTTCCTTTTTATAGTTCCGAGGGTTTTATCGTTGAATCCTCCTCCAGATATCACCAGCGTTTTGGGGAAGTTTTCCCAGGATCCATTCAAGTGGGAGGTCAAGTGATCGAGCATTTCCTCACCTTGGACGAAGTCCTCGGGTCTTGTAATAGCATAAGCGACGGGTAGGCTTGCCCGTGCCTCTTCCCCAGCAGGTGGATCTTCCGCCTCTTGCCTTCTGTCATTGTTTTCCCTGGGTCGATCCTTCCTGTATTGTTGGAGCAGATTTTGTTGAATGAGTATTTCGATTGTGTCCTTCAGGTGGACGTAATCCTCGGTCACGTGACCGTAACTTCTGTGGAATCGACAATATTTGTCTTTGTCCACGCCTGGTTTTGCAGGGATTTGTTTGGGGAATCTTATCCCGTGCCTCTTGAACTCCGCCGCTGAAACTTCAGCCAGAATCCGCTCTCGAAGAGCGTTCAGCGGGGTGTAGTTGGTGAACTTGCTTGGTGGGGCTTTGGGCTCCCGCACCTTTTCCTTTCCATTGCCCGTTCCTCGTTTCGAGGGTCCTGACTCATCCTGATGCCTTGGCTTTCTAGCATCCACAGCCATTTGCCTTTCCTCGTAAGCAATATATTTTTGTGCCTTTTCGAGGAAGGCGTCCAAAGTTCGAATCTCCTCGATTCCAACAGCTTTGGCGAAATCACTGTTCGCACGTAATCCTCGATCCATGAGGTAAAGCTTCATCTTATCCTCGACCCTTACTTGTACTGCAATCTTGTTGAACCTGTCGATGTAGTCTCGCAGGGGCTCGTCATCCCTTTGAACTATCGCCTCAAGGGCAGATACTGTCAGCGGATGCTTCCTTGACGCAGTAAAGTGAGCTGTGAATTGGCGGCACAGCTCGGTCCATGAGTCGATGGATTGAGGTGGGAGTCCCTTGTACCATGTCAGCGCTCCTTTCCTCAAAGTAGTAGAAAAAATCTTACATTTGACAGCTCCTCGAACTCTCCTCCATTCGAGCACTGCTTCAATATTCTCCAAATGATCGTCTGGATCAGTGGAGCCATCATAAGTGTCCATTACCGGAAGCTTTTCCAAGCTTGGGGGTAATGGTACTCTCATTATTCTCTCGGACAGGGGTCCAAGGTACCTGTCCTCGTCGCTTTCTGGTGTTCGGTGGCGACGATACCTTTCGGGAGATCTTGGTGGTGACCTGTGTCTTCGAGGCCTTTCGCCTTCGTTCCTCACGTGTACAACTGCGTTCCTCCGAGGGCTCAGAGATCTTCGGTTCCTCCGAGGGCTCGGACGCCTCGGGGACCTTGATCTTGACACCGGACATTCCCTTCTCTGTGGGGAGTGTCGCGGGGATCGCCTTGGGTGCGATGATCGCGTTGCACGCGATTCCTCGACCACTACTAGCCTGCGATTCTGTTCGCGAATGATGGTGCCTTGCCTGTTGATGACGTTAATCAATGTTGCCATCATTTCCTCTATGGGGGTCCCTACAGCTAATGGTGGGACGTCTAGAGGCTCCCCTTGGGGTTGGACAGTAGGGCCAGCAGAGGCTTCAGTAAGGGTCACGGCGGTGAAATGCCCATCCTCTTGGTGGTTTGGACCCACGTTGTGGTTTGGGTGGTTTTCACCGGTGCTATCGTTACCGTTTCCGGCCATTGGTCGTAAAAGATGGTGTTTTTAGGTAGTTTTGTTCTTTTTCTAGGTGAAAAGAAGGGGAAACTAATGAATCCCCACAGACGGCGCCACTGATCTTAACAACGATCAGAGTCAACCAACGTCCGTTGTACGGTGCTCCGCCCCTAGTAACGGTAGAATGAAAGGGGGTTGTGTACCTGTTTACACTCCGACACTCAAGTCAGTGAGAGTAGAGTATAGGTTTTCAGAAGTAAGAGAATGTACATGAGCTCCTTCAAATGAGGAGTATATATAGCCCCCAGCGCTGGGCTAAGGCCAATGATAGCAATAAATGGCCATCAATTGGCCGCCGGAAAACGGCTGAAAAGCCATGATGAGCCTTAAATGCTCATCATTCCGGTGTCGGCCGTTACGATACGCTTGGTATCGCCGACTGCTAGAATGCTCGCAGAGCATCTGGTGCTCGAACGCGCACTTGCCTTGCTCGAGTCCTATTGGGCTTTAGGCCCTGTCCAGAACACCTCCTACACTCAACACATAGCCATAAATAACCACTAGTAGAAAAGTCTTAAATACCGATGGACAAAATCTATCTCTAAAATGCAAAAATTCTGTCACTAAGCATGCTAGAGACGGATTTTGTGTTGTCGGTAATTTTCTCGTCTCTAAACTATTAGAGACGGACAAAATCTATCTCTAAAATGGAAATATCTGTCTCTAAAATAAATATATCTGTCTCTAACTGTTTTTTCTGTCTCTAATTCCATCTCTATTAGAGAAAAAATATATTCCGTCTCTACATTCTGTTGGTATTTCAACTTTTTCTAGTAGTGAACTAACACCATCTAAAACAGACCGCTTAAAAAAAAAGACTCATTTTGATTGGTTCAAATCTACATGTATCCCACCAAATTTATGAGACCCACGTGATTTGAAAGGATTAGGGTGAATTTTAACCAATCAAATATTAATGTATTTTTTTTTGACACACTCAAATATAATGTGTTAAATAATGTGTTGCACTTGTTAAAATATAGGGTTAAATATGTTCCCTATAAATATCGTAAATTTTATATTTATGTCTTATAAAATATTTCAGCAAGTTTTGATTCCTCAAATATTTTCTATTATGATTTTTGGTCTCTATATATCATTCAAAATTTAGAATTTTTTTCGATAGTCATGTTTAGTACATTATTGAAATATATCTTCCAAAAATTTATTTATTTTTTAACAAGAGGTCGATGAATTAAATATGAATTTTTAAGCTATTTGCGCTAAAAAATTCAACTTATGTTAACCAATTCTATTTTTTTACGGAAGAGGTTCTTATAATATTGTAAACATATATACAAAAATTCATTAAAAAATTTGAAAGTACACAAGAGTTAGATTAAAAGTAGGACTAAAAATTGTGGTAGAAAATATTTTGAGGACTAAATGTTGTTGAAATTTTTTATAGGAACTAATAACGAAATTCAAGATATTTATAGAGACGAGAAACTTATTTAACCCTAAAATATAAAAGTAAAATAAGTAATTATTATTTTTATTAAAAAAGAGTAATTAATGTCCAATTAGCAGAAATGCTGAATTGGTAGTTTGGACATCACAATCAAAATTCGAATCACCGATTCCGCCACTTTTGGGTGTTAGGTTTGTTTGATAAAATTAAGCTATAAGCTAGCTTATAGCTGATAGCTGAAAAACTAGCTGATCGAAATTAAAGTGTTTGGTAAAATTAGCTTTTAAAGTGGTTAATAAATATAAAATTACATAAAAGGACATGTAGTGGGTAGTTATTCTCTTTAGTGGATAATTTTTATATAAAATTAATAAAAATAAGTTAAAAATGGAAATAACTATAAAAAGTTATACGCTATAAGCTCAAACGCTACTTCAAATAGCATCTAAAAAAAAACTACAAGTTAATGAGAAAACTTTTTACCAAACACATCTATTTTTTAAAACAAGCTTATAAACTAATCCAATAAGCGCTTATTGGACTTATTGGACTTACCAAATACACCATTTGTCTATCTAAAAAAAATAGTTTTTTTTTTAAGCCAAAGAGTGGAAGCCAAAAGCTTACACCACCAAAAAAATAATATTTCTTTGTATGTATTTGGCTTTTTCTTTTTACAAACTATTTATATTTGACCTGATAGATTATTAATTATATAGTCCAAAAACAATTATATAAATAGAATGCTTTATAGTCCAAAAAAATTACCCAAACAAAAAAAAAAGAAATATATATTCCAAAATAACTTATATAAATAGAATGCCAAAAAAAATTATATAAATAGAATGCATCATATACTCCAAAAAAAATTATACAAGTCATTTATAAAATTATATAAATAGAATGATTAATAATTATATACTCCTTATATCAAAAAAGTAATTATATACTCCAAATTAATATTTCTATCGTTTTAGTACAAAAATATTTATATAAATTTTTATTTTCGATTTAAATTATAGATTTTTTGTTATGATTAAAATTATTGATTTATAGTAAAACTTTTGAACTCAAAATTAAATTAAAATAATCAGTTAATCACTAGAAAGTGGCATGGGAGTGTCGCATTATCTATTATATTAAGAGCGAAAAACCATAGTATCTTCATCATGGTTAACACTCACAACAACGAGTATCATGGTTGGAATTGCGGTAGAAATGGGTCCCACAACAGAAACGCGTGATAGTGTCATATGAGTTGTTGTTTTGTCCATGACACGATTTATCTCAACTACTACCGACGCATCCCATTATCATCAAACCGTTCATCAAATATGACTGTGGTGTCTGCTGTGGTATCTTAACCGTTTAATTATGATCTGAAGGTCTAAATTTCCAGTTTGAATTTTATAGTATTATCTTAACTGTTTAATTATGATCTGACTGTCTAAATTTCAAGTTTGAATTTTATATTTTCCTTTTTACTAAAATCTGATTTTATATTTAAAACAATTAAAATAATTTTTTTTGAAAACTACTTCATCCGTCTCGAAATACAAACAAAAGTTGGTCAACAAAAACAATGTATTTAGTCCAAATCTTTAACCAAATACATCATATATTTTTTGACTCATTTTTGCTTATATTTTGGGACAGAGAGAGTACATCCTTACACCTAGTAGAGATAATATTGTTATTCATGATTTTTTGCCATGTTGATATAAATGAGATATAAACATGTTGATTGTCTGAACATGTTTTATCATGTTTTGCCACTTTGTTTGAAGCAGCTTTGATGACCGTTTGTCCAGCAGTAAAATCATCGGTCATTAATCCCACAAATGGAAAAACTCCAGTCAAATCCACACAAACACGATTCCCTCCTATCCTACTGTACACTATAACATATGCAGGTCTAAACGTTGATCTCCTTTCTTGTGAGTCAGTAAAAAGTTCACATACCCCTCTTTTTTCACAAATACCTCTGCCATTCAGAAAGAATTATCGGCGCAGCTTGTTACCTATTTACCTTTCACTAATATGTAATTATTATATGCGTTAAAAAAATGTAATTATTATATAAATTTTAAATATCATATAAATTAAAATCTGATCTTAAAATTTAAACTATTTGATAATATCACACGATCCAAAAATGTTTACTGCATATAATCAACTACACAGAATTAATTCCTCCACTACTATCATCAAATTAACGGTTAAGATTCATATCCAATAATCTCAACCGTTCATCTCTCCAGCAGACATGAGAAATTAACATAAACGTGGTTTCATGAAAAATGAAAAATAATTGAAAAAAATGAATCTAACCCAGATCTTGTTTCATAGGGGCTTTTCAGTCATTAACTATACTTCAACTACCACAACCTCTCTCTCTTGATTTTTTTCCTATAAATTCACACCTTAGTCTTCTCTTTGGACTCACACAGCTTGATCAGACTTAACCGTAGCAAAGCAGGTTCATTCTGTTCAAGCTTCATCTCTTCTTTCTTAATACAACCACCTTTTTCTTAAGGTACGTTGTTTCTTTGTTATGTCTTGTTTTTCTCATTTCTGTCTATAGATCTGATGGGGTTGCTCAAGTTTTGATTTTGATCTTCTGGGTCATTTTGTTTTGTGATTTTATTAATTGGGTTGATCTTGGTTTTCACCATGTTATTTTTATTTTTTGTTGAGAAAATTGATGTTGTATATACTGTTAGGACCCTGATCTACATTTTTTATCTTAGGAGTTTTTGTCTTCTTTCCCAATTTTGTTGGAATTGTGTTTGGTCATTTAGATCTGGAAGAATTATTATTATGTTGGTTCTTTTTTATGTTGATAATTTATGGGTGAAAATTATATTCATTGATCTGTTTCACTAATTAACTAACTTATAATTTGTACTGAATTTAGATTTAGATTTGTTGGATAATGTTCTAGTTGATTTTATAGACATAGTTTGAAATGAGACATTCGATGAGTTGAATTAAGTACATGTTAGAATTAAGCATGTGAATTAGACAAAATTAGTGTAACACTGATTTTGGTGAAGTTTTATATGTGATTTGACTAAAATTCATCGTAAATCTAAACATGTACTAAGCTTGCATTGCAGACATGTAATGATTGTTTGTTTTTATATTAAATAAACTATGCCTCTAATTAATTTAATTTGCAATTTCTTAATGCAAGATTAATGTCATGATTGATCAAAATACATCATATATAGAAGGCATGTGGACTTAATTTGGTTATGGATGCTTAATTTACTTTCTTTTGTTATGTATTTCAGGTCTTAAATCAAAGATGGCAACAGAAACTTTCCTTTTCACATCCGAATCAGTGAACGAGGGACACCCTGACAAGCTTTGCGACCAGATCTCGGATGCTGTTCTTGATGCTTGCCTTGAGCAAGATCCAGAGAGCAAAGTTGCATGTGAAACTTGCACAAAGACCAACATGGTTATGGTTTTTGGTGAGATCACAACAAAAGCCAATGTTGATTATGAAAAGATTGTCCGTGACACATGCAGGAACATAGGATTTGTTTCAGATGATGTTGGTCTTGATGCTGACAACTGTAAAGTTCTTGTCAACATTGAACAACAGAGTCCTGATATTGCTCAAGGTGTTCATGGCCATCTCACAAAAAGACCTGAGGAAATCGGTGCTGGTGATCAAGGTCACATGTTCGGTTATGCCACTGATGAGACACCCGAATTTATGCCTTTGAGCCATGTTCTTGCAACCAAGTTAGGAGCTAAGCTAACTGAGGTTCGCAAGAACGGAACTTGCACTTGGTTGAGACCTGATGGAAAGACACAAGTCACTGTTGAGTATTACAATGATAAGGGTGCCATGGTTCCAATCCGTGTCCACACCGTGCTTATCTCAACACAGCACGACGAAACTGTTACCAATGATGAAATTGCAGCTGATTTGAAAGAACACGTGATCAAGCCTGTGATCCCAGAGAAGTATCTTGATGAAAAGACCATTTTCCACTTGAACCCTTCAGGCCGTTTCGTCATTGGTGGTCCTCACGGTGACGCAGGTCTAACCGGCCGTAAGATCATCATCGATACCTATGGAGGATGGGGTGCACACGGTGGTGGTGCTTTCTCCGGAAAAGATCCAACTAAAGTCGACAGAAGTGGTGCTTACATTGTGAGACAAGCTGCAAAGAGTATTGTTGCTAATGGACTTGCTAGAAGGTGCCTTGTGCAAGTTTCCTATGCTATTGGTGTTCCTGAGCCATTGTCTGTTTTTGTTGATTCTTATGGTACCGGATCGATCCCCGACAAGGAAATCCTTAACATTGTTAAGGAAACCTTTGACTTTAGGCCTGGAATGATCTCTATTAACCTTGATCTTTTGAGGGGTGGGAATAGCAGGTTTTTGAAGACTGCTGCTTATGGACATTTTGGTAGAGATGATGCTGATTTCACATGGGAAGTTGTTAAGCCACTTAAGGGAGGAAAGTTATCTACTGCTTAAGTGAAGTGTGATGATGATTCCAATCTTGTCACAACATGGAGTTTTGGATGTTGCCTACAATATGGTTGTAACAAAATAGTTATATTTTTATTGTGTACCCCCCACTCTCCCTCTTATTTTATGTTTTCATTTATTATATGTACTTGATTTGTAATTTTTTCTTTTCTGATTTGTGTATTTGTATTTGTTCATTTAGAACATATATTTTACATGATCAACCGACAAATGTTGTCAAGGATTTATTCCATATATTGTAATAATATCAAATTAAAGTGAGGTTACAATTAGTTGGTTACTAAATTTTTTGTTTTGCTTTACTTTTCTTTTCTTTTTTTTCTTTTTCACTATTTTTACAAACAACGAATAGAAGAAAAATATGGGTTCTGCTTCTAATGTATGCTAGGTGGTTAAATAAAATAAAATCGAACATTTAATCTTAAGGTTCAACAAAGGTTGGAACGGGTATGGACCTCTAATAACTAAACACATTTTTAATTAATGTGTATAAAAAATAATAAATAAATTTCTATTAAAAATAAATAAAAAGATATTATATTTATATTTCCACATCAAATAAAATGTCATACCTGAAAAACATATAAAAAGAAAGTAAATTAATAAGTATGTGGGCTATGTGGGCTGAAGTGGCAGCAATGCAGGAAGTTTTCTTTTCCCACCCCCCGCTTTGCTTTTTCACCTCCTGAGTTTCCCTTTATGCCCTTGAGAACAAGAGTTCGGTAAACGCGAGCCGATCTTTTGCTCAATTTAAATCCCCCTATGTTGAAGCGAACTTTTTTTTAGTGTAAAATTTACACTAAAAAAAAGTTCGGTACGCATATCCCGAACTTTGCTTCAAATTTTTTGAATTTTGAGAGGTAAAATTGGATTTTAGGGGGGTGAAAAAGAGATACGGGGGGTGGGAAGAGAAATCCTCGCAATGCAGGCTATGCAACCCTTACTTTGATTTGAGGAATATCTTTCTTTTAACCTTTGTTTGGTAGGAGAGAAATAGGAGACAAAAAGAGAGGAATGAAATAAAAGCACAGAAAACAATGCATGAACTTGGATTAAATCTTGAGAAGGGCTCTTCACGTGTATGGATAACTTGTTCAATCCGGTGATTCAATGTAACTCAATTTGCATTATACCTGAAAGACATTTAAACTTGAAGTGATTTGGTTCGAGATAACCGGTTTTATGATTCTATAATAGATTGAGAATTGAGCTTTGGTATTGGGCCTAAGTTAAGTTAGTAAGGGTGTTTTGGTAATTGATGAGTGGTAACCTAGCTATAAGAGGGGAAAATTAGAGAGAGAAACTCATTTGTCACAAATTTTGCTGGAGGAAGAAAGAGAAATGAAAGAGGGTTTTGAAATAGAGAAATGATGAGAGTAGAGAAACAATTCCCGTATTACTTACAACAGCCTTACTAAAACTTGATTTCCCGATTCGTTAACCATCGGATCTTGATGAGATTTTGAGGGTAGGTTCACAACACCCAAACGCAACTTTCTACCAAAGGAATCTTCGAAATAAGGTCTGAGGTGGGAGATATCGTGTTCTGAATATAGCAGCTTATTTAGGAAGAAAATAGTGATTAATGGAAGAACAAAGAGGAGCTTAAGCTTGAGGATTGGAAGCTAAGGAGATTGGTGGAGTAGAGAATCCAACTTAATTGAGGTATGAGGTTAGATAATATAATTAGAGTGAGCATAGAGAGGGGAGAATGTCTATTTCTTCATTCCCAAACTCTCTACACTCTTTTCTTTTGGGTGGTTTTTTTCATTGAATAAAAATGGTACCTTTGCATGATTTAATGATTATTGAGTTTATTGCAATATGAAATTATGACTCTTGGGGTTTTGAAATGGGAATTTGTAGATGTTTGTGAAGGACTTTATGTTGTTATGAAGTTTTGAATAAATGCATGAATAATCTCATGATTTTGTCTTTTGGTTGTTGATTCATGTCTATAGTTGTACTTTTATGTTATAAATGATGTTAGATACTTAAAGTTACAACCTTTGTACATTTATATGTGAATAGATGATGAATTAAAGTGTATGTTCATGTGTGAATAAGAGATAATAATTAATAATGATTTGTATGCTTATAACATGATTCGATTATGATCTTATAACATATTATAGGATTAACTTGATTATATCTTGAAGACATGTGAATATTGTGCTTATGGTTGCATGATTAATTTAATGATTAATAATTTGAAGTATGAGATGAACTTTATGTAATGGCGAGTTGCTTCAAAGCACGCTCGCTGCGGCGAGTAACAGCTCGCTCAGCGAGTACACCAGAGACAAACAGCAGAAACAGCAAAACTTGGTTTACTCAATTTTCACCCAAAACAACTTTTCACGCAACACACCACATACGCATAGTATTGGTTCCCAACAACCGTTTGCACAACAAAGTATTACATTTCCGAAAGTATGTTGGTTGCTTCGAGTGAATGTTATTTGGTTTTCATTTCTAAAATTAAAACCAAACTCAAGCACAAGTTTTATTACGGGCCACAACCGACCGGTAATCGTTTTTAAACATGTTTTCTTTGGCAAAAGCAACGCCACATAATACAAGAGTTTTAAACCATTTTGACCCCAAAAACACTACACAAAACTCTTAGGAAATATTTTCATAAACACCAAAATATTTTTCATCGGATTTTCTAAAACAAAACCATACAACGCATTTCCCTTTCGCCCAAAGGTTCAAAGACAACGTTTCTTTTCAAAACCTTACAACATAACCACATGTTATTGATCAATACATAAACCAACCAAAACCCTAACTTTTCTCATGAGATTCTCACAAACTCATGGAAAATTGAAATAACAAAGCCTACACATGCTTACTAAACCCTCATGAACAACTTTCATGGAACAAAAACCATTCACAACCAATTCTTATGAAATTTCTCCCAAGAACATAATCATAAAAATCCTAACTCCCTAAGAATCTTAGCCAAACAAGGATAGGGAATAGGTTTAGTTACCTTAGGAAGAAGAATCTCACAACTCCAAGCTTTCCAACAAGCTTAAGATCAAGTGTTTTGGTGAAGGAATGAAATTTCCTCAAGATGGAAGGTGGAAAGAAAGCCACGGCCAAGAGAGAAAGAAGAAGTGAACTTGTGATAATTCTAAGTCCACCACTTATAAAAGTCTTGCTAGATTTAGGCCATTGGATCAAATAGTGAAAGCTTCCAAGACTAATCCCTAGCCCTTGGATCAAATCCAAGTCTATCCTCACAAGATATTTCCCATAACCTCATACAACGAAACGCACGCTCAGTCCTCGCGCATCGCGACGGACGAAACTCGCAAAAATAGAAAACCTACAGAAAGAACGTCTATCGTTTTTCCATTCCCAAACTTATCGCCGAATCTTTTTCCGCGACTGTAATTTTCTTCCATACCTTAGAAAATTAATCTCAGGATATATCCTAACTCACGCAGATATATAAAACTCCCATCCGAAACCTCACTTAAAACAGACGCAGTAAGATTTTCCATCCGCGGGTAAAATCTTACTCGTTTTTCCAAAAACAAGAATAATCCAAAACTCGTTATTCTAAGACCACAGAAATCTCCTCATACTTAAAAGAGGACTACGACCCAAAAGTCTGTGCCTTTCCAGCGCACGAGCACAAAACAGGCTCCGTTTCTGCAAAAATCTCATTAATGTGACGATATTCACAAATCCGCCTCTACTAAAAACCCTAAAACTCGTAGCCGACACTAGAGTTCCTTAGAAAATAGTACAGTAAAAATCTTGGGTCTTACATTACTACCCTCCAAAAAGAAGTTTCGTCCTCGAAACTAAAGGTAAGAGTAACAACTCAACTAATTATTACCATCACCAACACAACAAAACCCCTCAGGATTAGGTGCAGCCACACAGATGCTAACACCGGGTGAAGTCGCACAGATACTCTCACCAACACACTGGCACAACCGTGCACCAACCGCAACTCTCAACGAGTTCACCACTCAAAATTAACTTTACTACAAAGGCTCAAACACTCTAGTTCCCCAAGGATCCTAGGTCAACATGAGAAATTCACAAGGTCACCTTTTTCCGCCTCCGCGGCATAGCCCACTCCATTAGTTTCATACGAAGTTGTGAGTGGCTACCCTCCAAAAAGAAACATCAAAAACTCTATACGCACCACCAAAGCTAGCAAAACTAGTCAATTCCAGTCAACATGATTCCGTCTATTATTAACAAGAGATTAAGGATGATCAGTTCCTCAATTTGTCAATAAACAGTCGACAATCATGATGGTGGTTTAGACCATCTTTACCCAACTTAATGATACTTCATTCCACTTGTGCTCAAGGTCCTCCGAAGCACAATGGTCCAACAATTCCTTCGAGGTCCTCCCTAATATTTTCCCCGATCTCTTACGAACCCAAGGTCAAAATCGTAAGACACAACACTCAAACACGTCGCTCAAGCTCTCATGATTCCACTCATGGAACATCTGTTGAACAACATTCGACAGTAACATAATGCCACCACGGCAATCACCACCAAAACCATTTCATTTCAAACAAGTTGTCTTCTCTATAGAAGATTTTCCCTTTCTCTCTTTTCCATATCCCTCTGCGCCTTGGCATGGGCCTGGGCAGTTAAAGTTGCTGCCATGGTATTCATTGCATAAGCCCTCTGGTTCACATGATTGTCATCAGTCCCAGGAGCTGCAAGTGCCCGTCTTGGAGGCATGTTTTTCCTGCACAAACCACTTTACCAATATCCATCAGTCCGCGACTCCATGGTTATGCCGAACCGTCTGCTCACCTATAAATCTCTTTCCAATCACGACTTAAATAATACCATCCCAACCTCCGGTTGGTGATTACAACTCCTCATAGTCTTGTCACTTGCCAACTATACCATCTACTTCTCTTGGACTCCTTTTATCCAAATCCCCAATTCCCCAGAATCGGCTTCTTATGCATTCATATTACTTCCAAACGACACTTAGATAGATCTCGCGTGCCTTAAACAAAACGCTTAACCTCGTCGACTACCATTGTCGGCGCACACCCTCTTCACATCGTAATTCCATTCTAATTCTGAACTCTCTCTTGAGTTCCTTTCCTCTTGCAATTAAATCCTCTTTTACTCAAAAGAGTTGGTCACTCTGACCATTCTTAATTGCTTCGACATCACCACTTTCGTCGAGGTACCTACCTTCAAAATAGCTCTTAGGGTATTCCTCACATTACTATTGTCCAACCATCCTTGTTGACAACCTCCGAATCCCTTATACTTACTCACTACCGATTTCCATCATACCACGTCTCTCTTCATTGTAACCACTACAATGAACCAAAGCTCTACAAGCTTCCATCATACCACGTCTCTCTTCATTGTAACCACTACAATGAACCAAAGCTCTACAAGCTTCCATAAACTTGCCATTAGACAATCTTTTATCCTTCTTATTTCCAAATTAGGTGTGAGACAAATCCCTTCGCCAATCTTCAATTGGCATAAGCCACATCTTCATGGGCTTCTCTCTAAATCCTCATTCTTTTCTAGACCCAGAAACAGATCCACAAACCATTTCATCTCCATCACTCTTTCTCCTCTTTGAAGATGAATCATCAAGTAAAAGACAACCAAACAATGGAACATTTTCTCTACGAGTTCGGCTAGAAACACCACTAGCCACACTTATTGTTAACACATTCTTTCCATGACTAACCTCCCTTTATGACTAACTCATCGATGTCATAACCTCTACAAAACTCCAATCAGGCATGTATCATCAATCTACTACTTTGCAACTTTCTAGTTCAACAACTGTCTAGAGTTGGTTCCCAAACCACCATGACCAATAACTTGTTAAATCAAAACAACATCTTTAATTCGCCGCACACAATCCAAATACTCTCTCATTCCACATAATTTTGAATCACCACAAGCATACCCTTCTCCGTTCGACCAATCTCAAATCTTCATAACCATCTAAAGCTATAGTATTCTCCAATACGAATAAACAACTTCACACATACGTTCGATACGTAAATCAAACTCTTGAATCTCAACATCAAGAACTGAAATTACATACTACACCACCTTAATTCCTCTATTACATCTAAACATTCAACAAAATGTCCATCCAATTATCACTCTCATTGTCTTAGTACTCTTACTAACGAACTCTTTTCTACTCATACACGATATTTCTAGAAAATCTCCAACAATTATCGTCCATAACTTGAATTATTTAAAACTAGCCTACCTCAACTCATACATTAAGCCATGAAACACTTATCTAACAATCATTTACCTAACATTGTATCTCACATCGGTATCTGTACTTACTATCCCTCGAACTACGGATAGATTGTCACTTATCAACGTGATAATTGGTCTCCTACCTTCAATCATCACGAGATTAATCCATAATAATCTCAGTTTCGAATCTAATATACCTCAAACACTTAACTTAAACCCTTAAGGTATTCCACCATTGGTATAATCCTCATCTAACAACACTAGGTCCGCTGACCCTTGGCGCGCGACGCACTTTAACTCCAATACAAGTTGCCCCAATGATTATCCAATCATCGTACTTAAATCCAACTGACATCTCTGCCTGGTCCACAATTTCCACAGTGGCCGCATCCCCTTGGCAACCGACAGACTTCATCAAGTCCCGCCCTAACTCACCCGACGAACATCCAATACCTTCTTCAAAGGGTCGTCCCAATCTGATCCTTACTTAAAATCCTTTATCAATTGACGTCCCCTCGTCCATAACCAGCACCTCTGAGTGGCAACATCTAACGCCACTTCCCATCCATTATATTACTTTCAAGAATCACTTGTAGTTCTTGCTCGCTCAAGTCCGTCATCTTCGGACTGCCGCAACTAAGGAATTTAGAGACACTTGTCGACCAAATTCGACCAAGGCTTGGGGGTTTCACAATTCCACTTACTGAAGCCTCACTCCCTGCATTACCTCAGTAAGACACAAACCAGTGTCTAGGCATATCCCATGCTAAACACAAAATAACCTACCACATAACCCATAACACAACAAAAACAACCGCTAGAACTAACACAACTCTAGCTATGTTCTAACCGACTCTGGACTAACGACTCAAGTATACACTTTCCCTTTGAAGATTTAAAGCCGTGCTCTGATACCAATTGTAACAACCCGTTTTTCAAAGGCCAAAAAGGGCAATATTTTTTTTTTCTTTTTCTTTTTCAACTAACACTCAGAGTGCGCATAGAATATTTTCCAATGAGCCGGCATTCAAATATACAAAAGAACTCATTACCAAAAGGTGCTTCGACAAGCAAAGTGTATTCCTGAATAATTACAATCCAAGTCTAAGTATTCAAATACTTACAACAACACGAGTTAGACAACCCTATGCTAACCAAAAAGCACGGTGCACAAAACACACCGGCGCATAGTCTAACTATACTAAGCTTCACCACGTGCTCACTATAGCCTAGAACTGCCACCGTCGTCACCACGACCTAACCCATCATCTGGGTGGGATGAGCCCGCAAATGAAAGAAAGGGTCACCACAAAATAAAAGTAGATATATATATATATAACCGGTGCGAAAGATTGTACACGTAACAAAATTTCCACAAAACACAAGAGAAAGCTCTTAAAACATTC
This sequence comes from Trifolium repens, assembly GCA_030408175.1. NCBI lineage: Eukaryota > Viridiplantae > Streptophyta > Magnoliopsida > Fabales > Fabaceae > Trifolium > Trifolium repens. The sequence goes on along the minus strand of CP125838.1, from coordinate 32,573,840 downwards.
AACAATTCCCACCAACGGGCTTATATATATAATGCACAACGAGCCTAATGCAGACTTCTACAATGGGTGTGGTACTACCAGAGCTACCACATGCAAATGAATTCCGGAATTACTAATCATAACCAATAAAACCGCAAAGGGTTAAGGTGGATCCACTCACGCAATCACACCCCGTGGTCCACTCACGCAACCACTTATTGTACTCAATAAGATCCCGTAGGATTTTGGGTGGGTCCACTCACGCAACCAACACCCCGTAGTCCACTCACGCAACTACGCACAACGAATGCATGAGCATACGATTCCCTATATATGCTAATGCCACACATACATACCTCTCAAGCATATGTAACTAAATCATAGCAATTCATACATATATTTTCAAAATCATATGTAAATTGCACAAGTAATGTAAACACGTTCCCATCAACGAGCATACATAACACAAACATGTCAAACACAACAAACAATTGCGTCGCAGCGAATTCCAAGCATGTCAAACCGTTTTAAAAGACAGAAATAAAGTGGAGCCCTTACCTCGGCAAACTTCCGTTAACTACACACGATCAAAACCACACGTCGCGCTTCCTAAAACAAGCAACGTACGATCAATACATTGTTTCTAAACCAAACGTATTGAAACTATACCAAAGTCCCAAAAACCCTCAAGGTTTCTAAGGAAAACCACTCTTTCGGATACCACCCCAAATCCTTCTATGTTGATCAATCCCCATGAGTTGTTTGTACTATTTTTAGGACTCAAAACCATAGTCAAAAGTCTTAAATAATTTGAAATGCAAAATGACCGTTTTCTTGCGTTACAAGCTACGTACTTTCCGAGTACCCGAAAAACCCGTTTCCAATCCCCGACACTTCCATAAATTAATAAAAAAGGATAGGAAGCCTAAAAATAATTTTAGAACATCAAACTCCAAAAATTTTGGTCCCAGAGCTCGCCACGGCGAGTTGACGGCGAGTGAAGTCAGGAGCTACTGATCTCGCTCGCTCTGGAGCTCGCTCTGGCGAGTTGCTTCAAAGCACGCTCGCTGCGGCGAGTAACAGCTCGCTCAGCGAGTACACCAGAGACAAACAGCAGAAACAGCAAAACTTGGTTTACTCAATTTTCACCCAAAACAACTTTTCACGCAACACACCACATACGCATAGTATTGGTTCCCAACAACCGTTTGCACAACAAAGTATTGCATTTCCGAAAGTATGTTGGTTGCTTCGAGTGAAAGTTATTTGGTTTTCATTTCTAAAATTAAAACCAAACTCAAGCACAAGTTTTATTACGGGCCACAACCGACCGGTAATCGTTTTTAAACATGTTTTCTTAGGCAAAAGCAACGCCACATAATACAAGAGTTTTAAACCATTTTGACCCCAAAAACACTACACAAAACTCTTAGGAAATATTTTCATAAACACCAAAATATTTTTCATCGGATTTTCTAAAACAAAACCATACAACGCATTTCCCTTTCGCCCAAAGGTTCAAAGACAACGTTTCTTTTCAAAACCTTACAACATAACCACATGTTATTGATCAATACATAAACCAACCAAAACCCTAACTTTTCTCATGAGATTCTCACAAACTCATGGAAAATTGAAATAACAAAGCCTACACATGCTTACTAAACCCTCATGAACAACTTTCATGGAACAAAAACCATTCACAACCAATTCTTATGAAATTTCTCCCAAGAACATAATCATAAAAATCCTAACTCCCTAAGAATCTTAGCCAAACAAGGATAGGGAATAGGTTTAGTTACCTTAGGAAGAAGAATCTCACAACTCCAAGCTTTCCAACAAGCTTAAGATCAAGTGTTTTGGTGAAGGAATGAAATTTCCTCAAGATGGAAGGTGGAAAGAAAGCCACGGCCAAGAGAGAAAGAAGAAGTGAACTTGTGATAATTCTAAGTCCACCACTTATAAAAGTCTTGCTAGATTTAGGCCATTGGATCAAATAGTGAAAGCTTCCAAGACTAATCCCTAGCCCTTGGATCAAATCCAAGTCTATCCTCACAAGATATTTCCCATAACCTCATACAACGAAACGCACGCTCAGTCCTCGCGCATCGCGACGGACGAAACTCGCAAAAATATAAAACCTACAGAAAGAACGTCTATCGTTTTTCCATTCCCAAACTTATCGCCGAATCTTTTTCCGCGACTGTAATTTTCTTCCATACCTTAGAAAATTAATCTCAGGATATATCCTAACTCACGCAGATATATAAAACTCCCATCCGAAACCTCACTTAAAACAGACGCAGTAAGATTTTCCATCCGCGGGTAAAATCTTACTCGTTTTTCCAAAAACAAGAATAATCCAAAACTCGTTATTCTAAGACCACAGAAATCTCCTCATACTTAAAAGAGGACTACGACCCAAAAGTCTGTGCCTTTCCAGCGCACGAGCACAAAACAGGCTCCGTTTCTGCAAAAATCTCATTAATGTGACGATATTCACAAATCCGCTTCTACTAAAAACCCTAAAACTCGTAGCCGACACTAGAGTTCCTTAGAAAATAGTACAGTAAAAATCTTGGGTCTTACATTGGTAAGGATGGTTTGAACCACCATCATGATTGTTGTCCATTTATTAACAAATTAAGGAACTGGCCGTCCTTGATCTCTTGTTAATGGATAGACATGATTGTGTTGATTGGATGATACTAATCTTGTCAAACTTTGGTAGTGTCTAGAGTTTGCTAAGAGATGAGGAAAATGATTTTTTTATAGAACGTATTTACCGTGTTTTGTGAACTTGAGATTTTGCGATGAATATGTATATGTGATGATTATAAATGATTTTGTGAGATTGAGTTATTTGATACTCCATGATATGTTTAGGGTTATGCTAGTTTCGTAATTTTGTATGACTTTATTATGTGCGCATCAAAGACATGTGAGTTTGTATTAGTTTTAAATTATGTTGAAGCCATAACTTGGAGTGTGAGGCATGTTATTTGTTGATTGAAATATCATATCATTCTGTGTATATAATTTGTAACAATATGAGGTAATGCCATGATTAGGTCTTGTCCATTTTGGTATCGTATGCAATTGGTATGAATATTACATTTATTTGATATGGTTTTAACTGTTGGTTATTACTGATTGATTTTTGATTTTTGAACTTGGACGTTGTAACTTTTGCGTGAAATTTTCGAGGACGAAAATTCTTTAAGGGGGGTAGAGTTGTAACAGCCGTATTTTAAGAAATAAGATTTTTGTGTGATTATATATTTATCTATTTAGTAATCTATTAGGATTATTAATCTAGTTGAGAGCCTTTAATTAGGATTAGGAGAGTTAATTATTATTAATTATGTGGTTTTCATTTATTAATAGAATGAGATGAGTAGTAAAGAGTTGAGTTATAATAGATTGAGAATTGGGCTTTGGTATTGGGCCTAAGTTAAGTTAGTAAGGGTGTTTTGGTAATTGATGAGTGGTAACCTGGCTATAAGAGGGGAAAATTAGAGAGAGAAACTCATTTGTCACAAATTTTGGTGGAGGAAGAAAGAGAAATGAAAGAGGGTTTTGAAATAGAGAAAGGATGAGAGTAGAGAAACAATTCCCGTATTACTTACAACAGCCTCACTAAAACATGATTTCCCGATTCGTTAACCATCGGATCTTGATGCGATTTTGAGGGTAGGTTCACAACACCCAAACGCAACTTTCTACCAAAGGAATCTTCGAAATAAGGTCTGAGGTGGGAGATATCGTGTTCTGAATATAGCAGCTTATTTAGGAAGAAAATAGTGATTAATGGAAGAACAAAGAGGAGCTTAAGCTTGAGGATTGGAAGCTAAGGAGATTGGTGGAGTAGAGAATCCAACTTAATTGAGGTATGAGGTTAGATAATATAATTAGAGTGATCATAGAGAGGGGAGAATGTCTATTTCTCCATTCCCAAACTCTCTACACTCTTTTCTTTTGGGTGGGTTTTTTCATTGAATAAAAATGGTACCTTTGCATGATTTAATGATTATTGAGTTTATTGCAATATGAAATTATGACTCTTGGGGTTTTGAAATGGGAATTTGTAGATGTTTGTGAAGGACTTTATGTTGTTATGAAGTTTTGAATAAATGCATGAATAATCTCATGATTTTGCCTTTTGGTTGTTGATTCATGTCTATAGTTGTACTTTTATGTTATAAATGATGTTAGATACTTAAAGTTACAACCTTTGTACATTTATATGTGAATAGATGATGAATTAAAGTGTATGTTCATGTGTGAATAAGAGATAATAATTAATAATGATTTGTATGCTTATAACATGATTCGATTATGATCTTATAACATATTATAGGATTAACTTGATTATTTCTTGAAGATATGTGAATATTGTGCTTATGGTTGCATGATTAATTTAATGATTAATAATTTGAAGTATGAGATGAACTTTATGTAATGTATATGATGTATGATGATTTATGAGGTGTGAGACTTAGTTAATGATTCATGTTGATTAACTAATGATATGTGGTGATTAAAGATTAATTAATAATATGTTATGTTGGATTCTAAATGAATTAAGATGATGCTTTATGATAATGAATTGTAATGATGATGTGTTGATGAGTTGATGATGATAATGAATTGCAATAACTTAATGGTTGATGTATGATATGTGCTTGAATCTATGTCCATAATGATGATAATATGAGGTGAATTGAGGTGAATATAGGCTGTGTGGTACTATATTTTGTGAGATGATTGTTTATAGTGTCATCATATGTGGTATATATACATTCATGCATTCATGAGTCTATTTGTGGTGAGTCCTTCATGACTTGAAACTGAAAATGAGGTGAACGGGATATATGTTTATCCTAATATGAGGTGAATGGTATCGCATGCATATAGTTATGTCTAGGGTGACATGACATGAGATTTGTGACATTAGTTGCATTAGGAATATGTGACTAAATGTGATACTTGGTAATTGGCATTGATTGATGATTCTTAACTTGAATGATTAAATGTTTTATGAGGTGTGTGATGAATGATTGATAAATGATGATGTTATGTATACTTGTCTATTGATTAAGTAGGTATGACTTTTGTGATGTGTTGTACTCTTATGATAATGAGATATGAATAACATGAGGATAATGCATGTATGTTTTATGGATTGAGTTGTTAGACATGAGCATGTTATGTCCTAAGTGTTAAGTATGTTCTTGCACTTAGTTTCTTTTTATGGTTATATTATCTAACCCTCTGTTTTGTGTATGTGCTGGATTTGGGATATAGATTCTCAGGTTATGTTGTGTTTCAGTCGTTGGTGAAGCTCTGCTCTGATCATGACACACGGGGATAGGGATTATTTCTATCATGTATATTTAGAGTCTTGCTTCTTATTTCCAACGTATTTAAATATGTATTTTCTTATAAACTTATTTTGTACAATAATCGTTTTACTAATTAAGTTATTGGTAAGCTTTTATGTGTACGATGTAACACTCGAACCAAACCTTTTGTAAATCAAATTTTATTTCCGTTGCGTATTCTCGAGTAATATTTTATAAAAGCATATTTTATATAATTATGGGTTTGGGTGTTACATATATAAAAATATAGGTTTTAGACTCAACCCAATCCAATTGAACTTTGAACAAATCAGATAACAAATTTGGCTAAAATGGACCAAACTCCACTTGCAAACACCCCTGATGTTGACTCTTTGAACATAATAAAATGAGTTATTATGTAATTAGTCAAACCCGTGGTGGTTTAATTAATAATAAGTCAATGACTAAAAGTATAAATATCATGAAAGGCAATATTATCGTGCAGATGTCATATCAATATTTAATTTGATGAGGGGCTGAATTAGAATATTGAAAACTAAGAAATAACCCTAAGGTTATTTATACGGGTTATGATCCACAATTGTGGATAACCTGAAAATGGCGCATCAGAACAAAATTCTCTCTTCATTCCCATTAGCGGAGATTCAAGGTGTCATAAGGAACTCTATAATTGGTATCAGAACCCCTATGAATAACCTTAGGGTTATTTCTTAGTTTTCAATATTCTGATTCGACGCCTTATCAAATTAGATATTTCTTGGTTTTCAATATTCTAAGTTGGCCCGTAATCTTCAGTCAATTTCAATGACAAATTCAGGTACCAGGGCCGTCCCTATAGATTTGGAGGTCCCCAGCAAATAAGATAAAGAGACCCTTTAAAATTTAAATATAAAATACATTTAATAAAATGAATATTTTTAATTAAAAAAATGCAATTTTTTAATGGAATCTTTTATTTAAAATGTACAATAATAACAATAATTTAAAAAATAGTCATATTCTAATCAATAATAACAAAATATATTTTTAAGTTAATATTATTAAATAGTGATAGTGTGTTTAATAAAAAATAAACTTAATTTTATAAATTAATTCTTTTTTTTAAAGAAATAACAAAATTTAATTTAAGAACAAAATAGACAAATTATTTAAAAGTAATAAAATGATTGTATTTTTAGAAAAAAAAAATTCATTATTTTGTAAAAGAAAACAATTTTTAAAATAATTTGGGAACGAAACATTTATTAATTTTATAGTTGACTCAGTAATATCCTAAAATAAATTAACAATAATGTCCCATGGGAATTGAACACGGGACCCCTAATACACATGAAGGATAAATCAAGGCGCGGACCACTAGACTATGAAGTGTTTGATGAAAGTTTTGCTCGCAAGTCAATTTAACAAGTATTTTAGATGTTGGGCTTGAAGAAAAAAAATAGTGAGGCCCTCAAAAATTTGAGACCCAGAGCTGCAGGCCTGGTTGCACTGCCTTTGGGCCGGGCCTGTCAGGTACACTTCCGTTTATGTTTGTATTATTTTCTTGATGATTAACATGAACTAGACTTTTTACCCGTGCGAGCACGAGTTCAATCATTCAATTCAATTCAATTATACAATAAAAATGTTGATAATATGTAATTATTTATAGTAGTAAGCATTTATGGTCCGTTTGGATAAATAACTTATACAGGTACTTATAGCATTAGAGCGAACTTACATCATAAGCTGTTATACTCAATAAGGCTTTTGTTTTTGGATATGTACACTAAAAAGTGCTTATATAAATTAAAGTGTTTGAATGTGTCATTATATAGGCAACTATAGAATGTTAATATGATTTTCAAAAAACAAAATTAAAGAATCAAACCATGATTAAAAATATAATAATTATATATACTAGCCGCCAAATGGGCCGTGCCCGTTTGTGTGATTCGTCTTTTCTATGCTACTGAGGTATATAAATTGTAAAACTATATTTGTTGTAACTGGTTTTGTTCTATAAGAACTTGTTAAAAAAAGAGTAAACCATAATTGGTGGTTACTTTTTTTGTTGGTAGTTTTATTGAAGGGCAAAATAAGAATAATGAAAAAGTCATCCAAAAATTTGTATCTTTTATATATATAGTTGGTTACTTTTTTTGTTGGTAGTTTTTTTAAGGGTAAGATAGGAATAATGAAAAAGCCATCCCAAAAATTTGTATCCTTTTTATATATAGTAATACATATAAAAAAATAAAGTAAAAAAATCCATTTAGCTATTTTACCAAAAAAAAAAAAAAAAAAAAACTTAAATGAAAAACAGAAAGTTTCCGTCAAAAAAGAAAAACAAAAACAGAAGTGTGTAGATAAGATGCGTAAGCATAAAAAGACAAAGATAAAATAAAGATTAGTTAAAATAAAAGTTTGAAAAAAAATATGTTAATCCTCAGGCTCAGGCAAGAATCGAAGCTTTTCAAATTTATATAAGCTGGCGTATAAGTACATGTATAAGCTAATAGGGAGAGCTTATCAAAATATGACATAAGTAGTTTATAAAAATGTGATAAACTTCTATTAATTTATCCAAATACTAATATAATGACTTATATTAATAGAAAAGCTCATATAAGCTTCAAATAAACCAATTCAAACGGGGCCATAGTGTAGAATCTTCTTAGCCTTTTAGATGTGAATTCCAAATAAATTTTGCTTTAATCCGGGAATAATAATAGGAGAGATAAGTTTCAAGCATGATAAGCTTGAAATATTTGCTTCCTTTTTTTGGCTTTTGATTTATGTGTGGCATATATTTTTTTTTGTTAACAATTTATTTTTTTATAAAAAAAATCATTAATTACTATATGATGCATAATTATCCTTCTTATGCTTATCATGAAATACTTTTTTTTTTTTGGCATTCTTATGCTTATCATTTGCGTGTGGCATATGTTTTTTTGTTAACAAATTCTTTTTTTTTTAAATAATAAAATCATTAATTAATATGATGCATGACTATCCTTCTCATGGAAGGATTTGCAAAACATAATTACATAATAGTTAGGTGAAGAGAAATTAGTTTGTCAAAAAAAAAGGTGAAGAGAAATTAACTCATTGAGATTGAATAAACTCAAATCAAATCAAAATTTATATATTGAGAACCGATAAAATATAGTGACAGAAACAAAATGTACGAAGACAAATATATATAGTGCTTTCAAATTCCATTCCAAAATATCGCCACAATATTGCTGCTTTACCATTGAGGTTGCCGTTGAATCACCGCCGTCGTTCATCCTCTTTGTACGCCTATTGCTGAATGGTGTTTGTATGTCTATACGGCGTCGTTACATGATTCCCCCTCCATTTAAGATTGGTTTGCTTTTAATGCCAAGTATACCCAATTTCACCTTGTTACTGTAACAATAAACCAGAATTGATAAGTTTGCAGCATAAAACAAATATAACATTGAAATTAGGAATCACCATGTTACAATTGGAACAAAAAGAAGGAAAAGGAGGGCAAATAAGAATTGAAAAAAATAAAATCAGAATCACCCACCAAATTTGTTTGAAAAAAACGATGTGTTTGGTAACGAACTTCTCTAATTAGTTTATAACATTTTTTGAGATGCTATTAAAAGTAGTGTATGAGCTTATAGCTAATAGCATTTTACATTTTATTTCATTTTTACCTTTATTATTTTAATTTTTTTATTTTAATTTTATAAAAATATAATAATTATCCACTAACCATGTATTTTTATGTTAGTTTATACTTAAAAAAGCTAAATTTGTCAGACAATCTACTAATTTCCAGCTTCCAAATTTTGGTGTATGGGTTTTAAAGGATAGAATCAATCGATATTATTCTTTATGCTTTTGTCTGGCAATTGTTTTCAGACTCAAATTAAAAAATTTGGTTAACTAATTTGGCTATAGTTGATTGAAACATAATGTTGCAAAAGTACTTATATGAGAAAATCGTGTATATATTTAAAAATTTATTATTATTTTTATAATTTACTATCAAATTATTTTATTATTTATATTTTATTAATTTTTATTTTTATTTAAAAATATATTTTATAAAATAAATTAATAAATTATTTTCTTATTCTATTCTGTTGGTAACTCAGCTCAAATTAAGGATAAAAAATTTAACTAAAGAGACACGATAAGATAAGATTCAGGATTAACTTATCATATCTTGCTAGTATGCCGAACACTAGATTAAGATAGGTATGATAAATTATCATATCTTATCTCTTATCCTACGGATCAAATGAGCCATTAAGGTTCAACAATGATTGGAACGGGTATGAACCTCTAGAACATTTCATATTTCATATTGATAATAGGGCAATGATGCTGGAAGAGTGAACCTATTTTGTAAGCTGTCGTATCCCTGCTTTCGGGCAGTGGGCACCGTTATTGGTGTGGACTGTGGAGTAAGCCCCACACATACATACATCCATCCATGCCCATGATATCGTTAAAGGCAAACGGTATCTTGACATGAGGCAATCCTTGTTCAGACAAAAGAAGATTAAACATCTAATTATTGTTTGTTTATTATAGTTACCAATGATTTTTAATATGGACTAAAAATTAATATTTAATTGGATTCCGCTAACCTATGCCCCAAGAGCACATGTTAAGGAGCATTTAATTAGTTAATGTCCGTCTTAATTTACATTAAAAGTAACACTGATCAACTTTAATAATTAAAAGGTATGATCCACTAATATTTATTAATTATTTAAAAGAATTGGCATGACAAACAACTATACTCCCTACCAAAGAATTTATCATTCACGCGCTAAGCCTTATAATATTTTTTAAGCTGGAAAAAAATTAAATTGTAAAGGCACATGATATTTCAAAATATGATACTAGCAATTCAAAAGCCATAATAGCACTAACAATATTTCCTTTGAGTCCTTTCAATAAATTTGACATCTCTATTTTGCACAAGTTGGAAATGTTACTCATTTTGGAGATGGTATATAGGCTTTGATTTTGGAGATGATTTAGATGATTATGTATCCATCGCAAAGGAAAGCACTATAGTTTTTGTCCACAAATAAAAAGCATGATTGTTAGCAAATAAGTTCCCATTTGAAGTTTTGGTTAAATCTTATCATAAAAGCATCTTTTATGTTTTAATTAGCTAATCAATGTGAAATTATTAGGCTTTAATTATCAATGAAGGCAAATGAGTGAGATAATAGCTAATTAAATGTTCCTTAACATGTGTCCTTGGAGCATAGGTTAACATTTGCCTATTTAATTTTATTTATCACTGACAGCTACAAATTTCACTTTTAAAATAGATAAGGGGATATTCGGAGTTCGAATTCCAACTCCAGCCATTTGATATAAAATGTGATGTTCCTATTAACTGAGCTAAACTTCACGATATAATATGTCATTGTTTAAAAAGTATAAGAAATTCTCAATATTTTATTTTTATGGTTAATATCATAACTTAATTGATAGTAGTCGATTTGATGTTAATCATGTCAATATTGTAGTTGTAAAAAAAAAACACTTATTTGTCAATTATTCGTCCATCTTTTTCACATGGGCCAGTGGACCCGAATTGGACAAGAATGTGTGTTTTTTACCTCCAGTGTTAGTCCATCAGTCATTTTAGTTCAATGAGGTGTGCAAAGAACAAAAGTAAAAAATAAAATAAAAAACAAAAATGAATGACTCATAAAAAAAACAAGAAAACACATTTTATTTGGCATAGTGAGTGGAAAAAAAAATTATGTATTGTTAATTTTACAGGTGGTGTTATTGAAACCTTATGTTTAATTTTGAGCAAAGAAACAAAATGTTGCACTCAAATAAAAAGATGTTGCCTTTTTCACAATAATTTTGTAGATTCCATAATGTTAGGACACTTGTACACAATTCTCGTGTTACTGGGTACACAGTTTGGACCACTACTAGCTTTCAGCTACGTCATTCAAACAATGACTAAAATAAACGTAAAAAATAAAATAAAATCAAGTTCAGACTATATGATGAAAATTTAGGGTTGCCCCAGTCTAAGGTAGAAAAGACCTTACGGCTCAAAGAGCACTTACAAAGGTAATTACATTTATCTCCCTTCAAAAATACTAGTGGGCCTCGAACCCGAGACCTATCGAATTTAATTTAATAAGTCTTAATTTAATAGAACATAATTAAACTGTATCAATATTATTAAATTAAATATTTTGTTTGGATTTGAATTCAGAATCTCAAAATTATGTGAGTTTTTAATAGAGTAAACAATCAGTCCCTGAAAGTGGTACTCGTTGTTATAGTAGTTTTTGGATTATAAAAAAACATTTTAAAATTCCTGAATGTTAATTTTCGTTAGTCAGAATGGTCCCTGACGTTAACTTTTACGAAAAATCGTTCAATAGTGCTGACGTGGATGTTTTGTTGACTTTGTTGACCAATATGTGGCACTTGTCTTTAAAATTTGATGCCATTTAGGCAGAGACCATTTTCAAGGCAAAGTTAAACAAAAAGAAATATGACTGTTGAGGGACTAAATTGACATAAATCGTACATCCCCAAATCTAAACCCTTTCTCATTTAAAAATAAATGCTTAGTTTATGTTTAGTTTGATGCCAATGTAATGATTAGTCATATTTGAAGACATTAATATATGTAATGCTAAGTTTGACGAATTCTCCTGTAGAATGTTTTAATTTGATGTTTGAAGACTTATATTGCCTAGTAGAGGAAGAAGATGAAGAAGAGAAAGAAGATGGTTAGACTTATTAATAGGATGTTTTTATTGATAAAATTTCAATGAGAAGAACAAGAAGATGGAGATGACAAGAGGAAGATTGATTTAGGGTTTATATTTGGGGGTGATTTACAATTTCTGTCAATTTAGTCCCTCAATAGTCATATTTCTTTTTGTTCAACTTTGCCTTCAAAATGGTCTCTGCCTACGTGACATCAAATTTTAAAGACAAGTGTCACGTATTGGTCAACAAAGTCAACTTAATGTCCAAGTCAGCACTATCAAACAGTTTTTGGTAAAAGTTAACGTTAGAGACTATTCTAACTAACGAAAATTAACATTTAGGAATTTTAAAATGCTTTTTGATGATTCAGGGACAACTATAACAGCAAGTGCCTTTTTCTGGGACCAAAGTGTTTGCTTACCCGTTTTTAATATAACAGGTTATATGTGAGTTTTTTATGGTGCTGAATGTAACTTTGTTTACACGAAACAAAACAAAAAAGAAGATTTTTGAATAATAAATTGTGTGTTATTTTTAAAAATAATAGTTCAATACTTCATAATTTTTTGGGTTCTTTTTATTGCTTGTTGTGTATTTGAAGAAACAACTATTTAACAAAAGACACTCACATGTAATATTTAAATTTGAATTGTATGCAGTTAAAATTGCACACAGTTCTTTAGTCAACAAAATTCTTATAAATTTAGACTGTTAGATCTTAATCAGATGATAAGATCTTTTTCGACTCTAGGACCACATGCAATCTTATGGCATTCCTTGATCACAAAATCAATGAGAATAATATGAATTATTTCAACTTATTGAATGTGAATTACAAAGGAGTGTTTATAAAAGCAAATCATCAAGCAAACCACAAAAATCTTATATCATACCCCTTGCTATCATCATTTGTGACCTTAAGATCAAACCCAAGTATCTTCAATATATGAATCTTTATTATTCAACAATAACAATGACCATATATACACGTTGCAACATGAGGAGAAGTACAACTTGAATTTGGACAATCATAATTAAAATTGCACGGTCTGCGAAATGCTGTTAAGGTAAGACAATAATAAAGTAATTAAAGGAGTGGCATTGATATTGGAAGAAAGATTGTGTAAATGATAAAGAAGAAAAAAATTGTGACAAAATCCTTACCATTGATATTAGTTACAATAAGAAATAGAAAAACAAAGAGTATGAGAGAATTCACAAACTTGGGAATTTTAACCATATTTCTTACATGTACATTTTACATATATTTAACCTTTTTAAAGGCAAATTCTAATGTGGATTATGGTTCACGGGAAATTAATATTTAAAAATGTATAAAATCCTACAACATCACACATTGTCTCTTAGAAATAGAGAATAATATTTCTCATTTTTTGATTGAGATAGTAATGATTAATTTGATACTATTTCGATTAAAATGGCAGAAAATAAATATATATAACTCACATTGAACAACCATCATCTTAATCGTAAAGACAAAATATAAGTTATGAGATAGTTACTTTTGAAGAAAATTGGTATCGTTGTTAGTAACATTTGGTAGATGTCTCTAGCAGTTATCCAAAAGAAACGTCTCTTATGCTCATTCAATAGATGATATAACTTTATTCTTCTTACACAAAAATACCGTAGGTTGCGTTTCATTCTTTTTATTTTTTTAACTATACAATTTAAAATCGCTAAAAACTGAAAAATGATGAATTTGTGAACAAACTCACAGCATCCACGTTAATAGCATACAACGGCAAAATGTCTACGAATGTGTGACAAAGCCTACAAATAGGACGAAATTGAAATGCTCGGAATACCTATGTCTCCGAGTCTGCAACGTTGAGGATGCCAAAGTCATTGATTGAATATGCACTGAGTCGAATCTAATCTGTCAATCTGAACCAAACAAACACCGCATTAAGACGGGATAACAAAACAACGCCGCAACGAGACGACGACCAACACAACATTGACTAAGACGATGATATCACAAAGGAAAAAAAACTAGATATATATGAAAATCACTTATTTAATTGAAAAGAAGAGGAAAAGTAGTTTAGAGGGATGATTTTGGTCAAAAATTGACCCTAAAACCACCCCTCCAAGATAGATGAAGAAAAGAATAAACTAGATTGAAGGCTGCGGCTGTTAGAAAGAAAGAAATGACACACTCACTGTTGCGTTCATTCTTGTTTTTACTAACTTTCCTTACTTTTTTTTTTATAATAAAATTTAGGGTGAGAAAGACAGAGCATCTTTAATGGTAAACTCTACACAAAAATATTTTTTGGATCTTATTAGAGCCACATTACTTTGAATCAACTCACAATTTTTTTACTTAAATGATCATATTGAGTCGTACTGTCTTACCTCACATATTAATATTTTATTAATATTTAATTTTATTATAGGGGCAGGAGGCTGGAGGCTGCTAGGACAGATTCGGTGCACAACAGTAATGCAGAAGGGGAGCACCAGCTATCCACACCATTGCATCCTATTGATGGTGAAGCTAGCAAACTTGACGAGCCTAACCGGTTATATGATAGGGTGGTTCGTGATATGGCCTTTCTCAAGGAATCATGGGCTAACATGACTGAGGCAGATGAGGATGTGCAACAGAATGTGGCAAATACTAGCCCCATTGAGGATTCTAATGATATGGGTTTTCAAATTCATTTATCTAAAAATCAGAAAAAAGCTCAAAAAAAGTTGAAACAGTCTAGCAGGGATTCATATGCGACCAAATCAAAGGTTCCCCCAAAACCTTTCAGATGAAGTGCATTTTCTGGAATATAAGGGGTTTAGCTAACTCCCCTACAAGATTAGCTTTGAAGAATATTATTAATCATCATAAACCGGACATTATTCTACTTTCTGAGCCTTGGATGGATTTAGTCGATCTTCCGAGGAGATGGTTAGTTAATTTAAATCTCAAATGTTGTGCTTCTAATACCAGACCCAATAATTTGCCTAATCTTTGGTGCCTCTGTAATATTTCTCTTAATCCCACCATTTTATCCTCTGCTGAACAACATGTTACTTTTACCGTGTCTGATAATAATAAAACTTTAGCTTTTTCTGCGGTGTATGCTTCTACTAATTACTTGTCTAGAAGAAATCTTTGGAACGAGCTGAATTCTTTACAAACCCAGTATGATCTCCCTTGGTGTTTCTTAGGTGATTTTAACGTGATTATGGGTGCTCATGAGCATCATGGCCGTTCTTCCCCGGCTAGACTGCCCATTGAAGAATTTCAGTCATGGACTAACTCTTTCAATATTATCCATCTTCCCACTATAGGTGCTGTATTTACCTGGAATAATGGGAGAGGTGGGACTCGGCACACAGAAAGCCGGTTAGATAGAGTTATTTGTAATCAGGCTTGGATTGATTTGTGTTGTGTTTCGAACGTGTCCACGCTTACTAAGATACGTTCGGATCACTTCCCTTTATTACTTGATTATAAACTAACCAACACTTCTTTTGCCTCGCAATTCAAGTGTATGAGAATGTGGTCCTTGCGTCCTTCTTGCAGAGATGTCATTGCGGAAAGTTGGAATTCAGTGGTTGTAGGTTGTCCCATGTTCGTGCTTAGTCAAAAATTGAAGCCTCTCAAGACTAAACTTAAGACATGGAACAAGGAATGTTTTGGGGATGTGAATGAGTCTGTGGTTTCGGCTGAGCTTCAGCTTCATCAAATTCAAATGCAAATTCAGCAAAATGGCCATAATGATACTCTTTTGAATGAAGAAAAATTAGCCAGCTCAAAGTTGGAGGATGCTTTATCTAAACAAGAAGCTTTTTGGCAAGAAAAAGCTAGACTAAATTGGCATCTTGAGGGGGACAGGAACACCAAATATTTCCATAGACTAGCCAAAATCAAAGCCTCAACTAAGCCCATAACCTCTTTACATGTTGGTGAAACTGTGCTTACTGATCACCACCAAATCTCTGAACATGTGGTTAATTTTTACAAAAATTTATTTTCTACTAACGTTGTTTTGCAGGAGTCTTTGCTTGCTGAGGAGGTAAAACCGTCACTTGTTACTGAGGATATTAACGCTATCTTGACTGTGCTTCCTTCTCATCCTGAGATTAAAGCAGCGGTCTTTGCTCTCAATAAGGATAGTGCACCAGGTCCAAACGGTTTTGGGGCATTCTTTTACCAACATTATTGGGACATTGTTAAAGACGATGTTATCAATGCGGTGTTGGAGTTTTTCTCTACAGGTTGGATTCTCCCAGGGTTCAATTCTAATATCATTACCTTGCTGCCCAAGTTTCCAGAGGCGTCATCCATTGATCAATATAGGCCGATTGCAATGGCCAATTTCAAATTTAAAATCATCTCTAAGATTCTTGCTGACAGGTTAGCTTCTATTATGCCTAGCATCATCTCTGTTGAACAGAAGGGATTCATTCATGGTAGAGATATCAAGGACTGTCTGTGTATTGCCTCTGAAGCTACCAATTTTCTGCACAATAAATCTTTTGGTGGTAACCTTGCTCTTAAAATTGACATTGCGAAAGCTTTCGATACTCTTGATTGGAATTTTTTGTTAAAGGTTCTCAAATCCTTTGGTTTTAATGAGGTCTTTTGCAACTGGATTCATGCTATTTTAAAGTCTGCGTTTCTATCTATTTCTATTAATGGGAAATCTCATGGTTACTTTAACTGTACTAGAGGAGTTCGGCAAGGGGATCCTCTTTCACCTCTCCTTTTTTGTCTGGCCGAAGATGTTTTGAGTAGATCTATCTCAAAGCTTGTTTCTCAGGGCAATCTCCATCTGATTAAGGGCACCAGGAATGTTTGCATTCCTTTTCACTCTTTCTATGCGGACGATCTCATGATTTATTGCAAGGGTAATTTAGCGGGTTTAAAAGCTCTCAGGGAGTTATTTAATACATATGCCGCGGAATCTGGGCAATGTATCAGTCACTCAAAATCTACCATTTACTCTGGCTCTATCACTCCGCGCAGACTGGAGCTCATTGTTGCTTTGTTGAATTTCAAAATAGGTACCCTGCCTTTTAATTATTTGGGTGTTCCTATTTTTAAAGGGAAACCGAAATCTTGCCATCTTCAACCCATTGCTGACAAGGTTAAGTTGAAGTTATCTGCTTGGAAGGCTTCTCTCCTTTCCATTGCGGGTAGAGTTCAATTGGTTGAGTCTGTTATCCAAAGCATGTTGACTTACAGCATATCTATATATTCTTGGCCTTCTTCTCTTCTCAAGGATTTAGAGAAATGTATCCGGAATTTCATATGGAGTGGTGATCTAGATAAACGGAAACTTGTCACGGTGTCCTGGAAAAAATTATGTAGGCCTTTAGCTCAAGGTGGTCTCAACGTCCGATCTTTAACTCGTCTGAACAAAGCCTCAAATCTTAAGCTATGTTGGTCCATGACAAATTCTCAAGCTTCTTGGGCAGTCTTACTTAGAGATAGAGTTTTCAGGAAGGGAAGGGCTATTCGGTATCACATTTCTTCATCTTTATGGTCTAGCATCAAGGAGGAATTTGGTGTAATTAAGGAGAATTCCATTTGGTTGCTTGGTAATGGCGCAAATATCAACTTTTGGCTTGACAATTGGTGCGGCGATCCGTTAGTGGAACAGCTTCATATTCCGGTTCCGCTTCGTCATTCTTTATCCTCTACGGTTAGTGACTTTATTCGTAATGGGCAGTGGAGCATCCCATCGCAACTTTCAGCCATGTTCAGCAATTTACATGCTATTGTTTCTAAGGTTTTGATCCCTATGGAAGCTTGTAATGATAGGTTCCTATGGAAACATACTGATAGTGGTGATTTAGAGTTGAAGCAAGCATATATTTTCAAGTGTCAGCAGGTGCAAGATGTACATTGGGCAAAACAAATTTGGAATGTTGCTATTCCTCCGTCAAAATCTCTCATGGTGTGGAGGCTAATGCATGATAAAATGCCGACTGATGAGAAATTAATGGAACGAGGTTGTGCAATCCCTTCTATGTGTAACCTTTGTAGCAATCATGTGGAATCTTCATTTCATTTATTTTTCGAGTGTCCCTATGCAATCCGGCTTTGGTCGTGGTTGGCGGGTTGCTTGAATGTTACGCTTCAGTTTCAATCAAAGGACGACATATGGAAGTTGTGTGATTGGAATTGGTCACCTCAGAGCAAAGTTACCATCACCGCCGCTATTATCAACTTGTTGAACACCCTTTGGCTCGTTCATAATAGGGCTCGGTTTGACAACAATTATTTATCTTGGCAATCGGCGATCTCATTGATCATTAGCAACACGGCATTGTCTGGTAACAACACGGTTAACACATCCTCCAACTCTCTGCGCGATTTTTCTTTCTTGAAAAAGTTTAACATCTCTATTCACCCACCTCGAACTACTGTTTTGAAAGAGGTTCTTTGGATTCCTCCCATGTTAGAATGGTACAAATGCAACATTGATGGTGCTTTCTGTGGGAGCTCTGGTAATGCTTCTTATGGTGGTATTTTTAGGAATCATGCAGCCGAGTTTGTATATGGTTTTGCAGAGCATTTAATGGTTACTAATGCTTTTTGTGCGGAATTATGTGGTTTCATGCGAGCTATTGAAATTGCTTATCATAAACATTGGAATCATCTTTGGATCGAAAGTGACTCTTTATCGGTGGTGTCAGCTTTTAATCATCCTGAAAAATCAGTTGCTTGGAGCCTCAGTAACAGATGGAAGAATGCAATTTTCATGGCCAGTCAAATGAATATTATTGTCACTCATATCTATAGAGAAGGGAATCAGGTTGTGGATCTTTTAGCCAATCATGGACTCACTATCGATTCTATTGTTTTTTGGGACGCTGCTCCCTTGTTTGTTCGGGATTGTTGCTAATAACATGCAAGGTTTTCCTTGTTTTAGACTTTGCTTTTCTTAGGTGAGGTATTGGCCTAGTCCCCCTCATCTTGTTATCACTTTCTCTTCAGTTCAATAAATTTTCTGGTGGTTTGCGCTTTGCTCTCCACCTTTTGGTTTAAAAAAAAAATATTAGTAAAATTGCAAAAATAAAATAACATTGCATATTAGTAAAATAATTTAAAAAAAGGGATACATATGTAGTTTCTATTGTCGGGCTTAAATAAAAAATTATTGGACCTTATCGAGTTGGCCCTCCGTGCCCCTCTTTTTCATGGGCCATCATGGGCTGATCCCACGAACTTTTGGGCTGACCCTTTAAAGAATTAAAAAAATATATAAATTTTTTATCTAAAAATAGTTTTAGCTAAAAATAAGGAATTTTAGTTATCATAAAATCTTTAGATAAAAAAAGTAACAAAATATGAGATTTGTTATTTAGGAGATAATTATTAAATCAAATTTGTTATGATTATCTTTATTTGAATAAAAAACAAATTTATTATGATTACCTTTATTTGAAAAAAAAATAATAACAACTAATTTGTATGTGATACATATCTGGTTTTATTGTCCATTGAATTTATTTTTTTTTTTGAAAAAATATGAAAGTTTGTCGGGCCGTCCCATCGGGCCATGTAGGCCTTTTCTTATCGGGCCGAGCTAGGCGGACCGGCCCACTTAAGCCCCTTTATAGATAAAAATTCCAATCATATACATATTATTAATTTATTTTTATCTTTAAAAAGTTATTATTAGGTCCCGCTAATAACTCTACATCATTATTGTAATAATACGGAGTAATTCATTATTTAATAATTCACATGAACCATGTGGATCCCATAAAAAATATATTTTAATCAAAATAAATGTGGGTCTCAAAGGAAAGAGAGACCGCTTATTTAAGCTATGATACCTATTTGGTACTGAAATGCATGTTGCTCCAATGGTAGTACATAATAGGTACCAATATTAACAGATAATATTAACATATAATATTATTACATTTTGCTCTTGATGACAGAAATTTATGATGTACTTTTAGTAGTATTTTAGTAAGCAATTAGCAGTAGTCCAGGGCTTTTTAGATCAGAAACAGGCAAAATCCCAAAAAGATCAAGCTACTTGAAGAAGAAGTCAAGAATACAAGAAAAATGCCAAAAACAGATTTACAAGATCGCTCCATCGTGGCCACGATGACTCCCATCGTGCCACGATGGGAACCGCCTTAGCGCCCAAGAAAAGAGCAAATCTATTATATGTAATGTAATATCCCACATTCTAATTCCCTTAATTAATTTTAATTAGAGAAGGTCTAATGAGATTAAAATTAAGTGAGACGTTTAATTAAATTAAGTCATGGTAGGTAAGGAAATTGTGTGTAGGTATTAGTAAAATTCCACTGAGACTAAGCCACATAACCAATGCCTTACTACTATACTTAAAATTAATTAGTTTGAAAAGAATTCAAAACTTCCCTCCTATGACTCACACCTATGACTCATATCCACTCTCACCTAAGGGCAACACCTCACTAGCAAAGGTGTGAGTCACTTTTCCACTACCTTGCATTTCTACCACTCCATGCAAGGAGGATCAACTCAATCCTCTAGTCTCCTTTACTGAAAATTCAGCAATGATCTCTTCCTCATTTCCTCTCTCTCTCACGTTACAACAACAACAACTTAGCAACAAGCCAAAATTCCATTCAAGCACCCTTCACATGCAAATGCTTCCAAAACTCATCAAACTCCTAACCTTCACATGTAGAAAACAAGCCAAAACATGTTCTGAATCCATTCCTTACTTTTATTCACGAGCTCAATCAATCCACTAACCTCCAACATCTCAAGTTACCACAAAACCCATTTCCAATTATATTGCATGCATGAGCTTCATAGAACAAAACCAATTCTGATTCCTTCCATGGCCTAACCCCTATATATATACCCTCTCAACTCAGAAACAAATCATCAAACAAACCAACTCTGAAACACTCCTAAATTCGTAGAGCAAAAAATCAAGGGTTTCAAGAGTTCAAGTTCCAAATCGTGCTCTGGGGTTCGTGGGGCTTATTAGGAACTTGCAGTACCTGTTTCTGGAAGCTCAGAAGTTAGATTGAAAGCTTCAAACAGGTGGGTTCTTAAGTTTAGTTAGTTAGATTTCCCAAATTACAAAACTTTGCATGTTAACTTAAGATTAGGGAAATTGTTGTGTGAGAGGAATTAGCTCCCAAATTCCTCTCCATTCTGTTCTATATTATATACATTGTGTAATGGCATGACTTAGAATGAGGATTGTAGGTGTTAAAACTGTTAAAATGTGATTTTTCGTAAAACAGGGCAGGTTCTGAGTGAACTCGCCACAGCGAGCTCAGGGCGAGCAATCATGGCGAGCTGGGTTCTTCAGGCTGATGAACCTCGCCCTGGCGAGTAACAACTCGCCGAGGCGAGCGGAATTGGTTCAGGACCTATAATCTCGCCATGGCGAGCTTCCCTTCGCCACAGCGAGCTTACACAGAACATGACCTGTAACAACTCGCCCTGGCGAGTGACAACTCGCCAGGTGAGCTTGACAGTACAGCAGCTTTTTTCTGATTTTTTGTAAATTACCTTCAACACTCGTTTTAGATCCTCATCTAAGTTGAATACACTTGCAGTAGCACAATTATATAATGTTATACAGTATGTTAATCACAGATAAACTTAGGGTATAACTTAGGGAATTTAGAAATGCATGTTCCCCGGGATTTGGTAAACTCATGGTAGTAACAACTCAATTTAGAATCAGTCAATTAAGAGCGAATTATATCGCATTATGGACTCCCAATGGGACAATCCGTTAGGTTATGACTATGTGAGCTTTATGCCGTGACCGAATCGGTTGACGGATATGGCAGGCCTCTGAGACCTGCTCACCTCAGAGTGTCCTAGTGTTAAAATGAATAAGATATGCTTTTGTGTTACACTTTTATTATGCTTATGATTTATGATAAAATGTTAGTATGTATGACTGATTAGGATTCCCCGGTGTAGTCACCTTAGGAGGGTAGTAGGACTCACTGAGGCTTAGTAGTCTCACCCCACTCCAAACCAATTTTTTTAGGTAGACAGGTTAACCGGAGCAAGGACCAGGACGAAGCTGATGATTGGAGCTGAGCTTGATTCATCAGACTTGAAGATTGTAGTCTTCATCTTTGTTTTAGTCTTATTCTGTTTATCTTAAAACCTTATTGATTCCGCTGTATTTTTATTCATCGGTTACATTGTATCTGAAACAAGTTGTATCTTGTTTAATTAAATTCAGAAATTTATTTGTACTCAGATTCCATTATGTATGTCTCGACTAAATATTCTAGGTATTTTAGTTGGGGCGTTATAATTGGTATCAGAGCAGGTCGATTCAGTATCGGACCTTGCCATGAGTCAGAACAATTCCTTCCTAAACAATACAGACCCTTTGGATCTGGACTGTTTACGCTGAAACTGTCACGTGCTGAGCCTGATCAACTCAGTATTGTGTATGGTAGGCAGTGTATTATGGTTTAGAACTGAAGTGAACTCTGAAATTCCAGCGTTAACATCGTAGTGAAACGCAATCGAGGAGCTGTCACTGGAGGAAAACCTTATAAGTGGATTTTGGGACAGTGGCAGTTGGTGCCACAGAAGTAAGTCGCGTAACACAAGACATGAGTTCAGTTGTAGATTGAAGGGAAGTGAGTATATCCTTAAGACTGAAGTGCGCAGTGCGCAACAGCATTCCACTGACACAGTGTGTCAGGTGAATTTCCTGAGCCTAGAATTACCCTACCCTATTAGGAGCTAAGTCCAACCAAGTTTAGGAGTCCATCAACAATCTATACCAGTAGGCAGTCAATCAATCCAGTTAATACTTGGGAATTATGAGTGATGTGCTAAAGTAGAAGTTGGAGACCACATAATAATCTTTCCCCAATTCTGTCTTACTCGCTTAGCGAGTAATCACTCGCTGTAGTGAGTTTAGCAGGCTATTGCTGTTACAAGTTTCTGCCTCACTCCCTGTCCAACTGTTTTAACCTTAATGATAAGTCTCCAACCCTTACATGTTCTTACCATCTTATCTACCGGGTTTTAGCACAAGTGAGAAAGATTCATCGATATTAGGAGAAACTTAGCCAGACCTCATACCTGTTCAATTAATTTGAAATCCCTATTTAGCTAAGCCTATCCCAAGATTATCAAACCTTAAGGTTCTCAATGGAACGAGGACGTACTTCCTTATGGAAAACCAACACTTGAAATAGGAATTAGTAAACCAAGCCTGTTGCTAAATGTCTAATTATCCAGAGTAAGTGAGAAGCTCCTATATGTTTAGAAGTTAGGTAGCCTTAGGTAAACTCCCTTAACTCTTAGAAGTCCATACCTGAATTGGACCAACGAAGATTCATCCTTGACTAATCACAGCAGTTAGACTTTCCTTTTAGTGGTACCACATCCAACGTGACACACTAAGTATTAGCACATATATAAGTAACTAGAATAAGCAAACTTAGTATAGTGGACCTGACGTACATCATTATAACAGGAATCAAATAAGGACTTAAGCAACATTTAGCAGTAGAGGTTTAAAATCCAAACTTTCTCCATAAACCACTAGTCGCCTAGTGCGAGACAGGAACCCTTAGGTACCCAGAAGTTTGACAGATAGTAAATCTCTAGTAACCATACAAGCCACCAAGCTAATCTATAGAACGTTATCATCAAACAATTAGAAGTTAACGACAGAACCTTGCCAAGTAGGTTTAACATGCCTTGCATCAAAAACTAGAAATCCCCTTTCTGGAAATACCGTACCTAAGGACACACATTAGATATCATTACCCTATGTTCCTAGATTAGAAACTCAATATAGTTAACCTGTTAGATATCTCAGCAAAAGAGACTTCAAGATGAACCACATAAGTTAAGAGAAACCAAGAATAGAACACAAGCACATCCCAATACTCCTTCCATGTCATTTTATTAGATTATCCTCTAGAACATCTACATCTTGTATTCTCTTACCGTGAACCTATTAAGTAAACACCTAAGATTATTCTTTCAGATATCAGTGACTTGGATTAACCTATCATTGATTACCAGTAGTCGCATCAGATTAAGTTTAGTTGGTATAACCGTTAAGTATTACCGTTAGCACTACTAGTTGCCGAGTCGATCCGTAATTACCTTGTCATTATATAGCTTAGAGACCGGAAGCTCAGTTTCATATTGGGATTGACCTTTTTCTAAACGTATTCAAACCTCCGAACCAGTTAGTTGAGAAATCAGTAGTGATGGTTAAATCATACATGGGAGTTGCCATCCAGTCATCATTAGATTTGTAGTATGTAGTAGAAATCTGCTAGCTAACCAGTTCAAGGCTTAGACTCAATCAGCCGTCTCTATCAAAGCTTTAGTATCAAACCGTAGGAGACATGTCCTGAAGAATGTAACGTCTGAGAGACCGTACTAGAGACAATAAACACCTAGATCAGTCTTCCAGCCATATATATATATATATTACTTACCCAGGGAAAGGAGAATTAAGTGTAAGTTAATTCCACCAGACATCAACAACCTCAACTATTTCAGCACCTGTCAGCTGAGAGATTATCAAACAGAGTTAAACCTCCCTGTGAGACTTAGCTAGCTAGAAGCCTGAGTAAAGACTTTATTGTCCTAGCCTGAAAGAAATAGGAAGTAGAACTGTAGAGTATAGGTCTGAACCCAGAAGGAGACCAATCATCAGTTACCCTTGTATACTCGGACCTTCATTTAGCCGTCGAGTCGAGCCGAGCAATGTTCTATTCCACGTCCGTAGCCCTTGGAACACTATGAACGTGTATTCACCCTAACTTGTCTGAAGTAACGCATCAGACGCGTATGATTCCTTGCGTTTAAAGCTGCCTGTCAATCAAGTACGTCACGCAAATCCTAATCAGATGCAGCTACCCAAACTTACCGATGTCAGCCAGCCGCGCGGATTTCGTAAAGCATCACTCTCAAGTAGTCTTACTCTATGTTTTCAGTCTTTCAGCTAAGCTGTTAAGCAACTCCTTCGTATTCGTGGAAATCAGTTGCTCCTAAGGATCCACGAATAGCTTCCAATTCAACTCTCGGTTGTTAATTGGTCGGTTAAGTGATAACCTCATCTGTTCTGACATAAATGACGTCGCTCAGTGTCAGCAAGTCATTTGGACTTCGTACAATTCAAACCATGTAACCGGTGTTCTCAACTTAGTTGGTTGACCGTATTCGTCGGAACCTTCCAGCCAAATTCAGAGTTAAG
This sequence comes from Trifolium repens, assembly GCA_030408175.1. Taxonomy (NCBI): domain Eukaryota; kingdom Viridiplantae; phylum Streptophyta; class Magnoliopsida; order Fabales; family Fabaceae; genus Trifolium; species Trifolium repens. The sequence continues at coordinate 32,548,549 of CP125838.1, read as the reverse complement.
ATCATAGTTAATTCCAATTCTGAGAAATTCAGTCGCTCTAACGACACCAGTATTGAGAATCCGAGCCTTTCAATTCCTTCCAAAACTCATGATTAGACTATCGTGTTGATTTATAGTGTCTCTGCCGTATGTTCGACCATTCAGCCTTGTCTATCTTAACCTTGTGAGACTAAGTGTTAAGCCTGAGTAACTTGACCCGGATACTCCGATTCTAAGCCTAGACCTCTTCAGCCAGTTCACCTGAGTGAATGAATTAATTACTCATTAGAGTAATGATTCATGTTAAACGAATTCGTACTGTTATCATAAGGATACGTCGGTTAGTTCAGCCTACCGTCTTAAGCTTTGCCAACCTTTTCAGCCTGAGTAATACAAGAGCAAATCCAGAGTGTTCAAATTAGCCAAGTATGGAACCCGACCGATTAGACAAGCCTCGTGCAATACATATCAGCGAAGGACCTTGAACGAGAATGACCCTAACTCCAAGAGATGATCTGAACCTAAGTGCATACGCATGTTGGAAGTACAACTTGATCACTGTGTTGGGCCAGGATGGATTAAATTGTAAGTGAGATTTTATCGGACAACTATAGGTTCGTCTGCGGGCGAGTCTGACTCGTTTGCAGAAGAGTCGGTAGTGTTTAGACAATTTTCCACTCGTTTTATATTTAAATCGATCCTGGAGTAGTAGACGACACCGTGGTACAGATGTACAGACGACGTGTTATGCATGAAGGTGATCGGAAAGGAAAAACGTCTGTAGAAGGACTGTTCTGAATGATGCCCATCAGAGCGCGCAGTTTTGACCCCTAGTTAAGTGTGTACCAACCGAGCAGATACCGACCTTCTAAGACAGTGAGGTACTGGGAAACGATGTTGATCGTAGTAAAAGAAGCTTAACCGTAGTAGAAGTAGAAGAGTATGAGACTAAACTAAGATAGCATGGCGCTGCTAGAAGGTGACATTGAGTACTCGAATCAGAATGCACAACACTGGAACCTTTAAGAATGTAAGGATAACCTTTGGCCAGTAACCCCTGAGAGAGGAAGTTTTATTCCAAAGGATTGGACCTTATCAGATCCTTCGACGCGTCGGTCCTGTAGCCTATCAGTTAGCTCTTCCTCCATCTATGTCAGGGTTACACGACGTGTTTCATGTATCTCAATTACGGAAGTATATTCCTAATCCTTATCAGCCAGTGGAACTTGAACAAATCGATCTCCAGCCAGATCTAACTTATCAGCCGGATCCAGTTCGGATTGTTGAACGTGAGGCTAAAATACTTCGGAACAAGAGGATTCCAATTGTCAAAGTTGAATGGGCTCAGTCTCCTGACGGTGAATTCACTTGGGAACTGGAGTCAGACATGCGGAGAAGTTACCCGTACTTGTTTTCGAGGTAAATTTCTTAATTTCGAGGACGAAATTTCTTTAAGGGGGGGTAGGTTGTAATATCCCACATTCTAATTCCCTTAATTAATTTTAATTAGAGAAGGTCTAATGAGATTAAAATTAAGTGAGACGTTTAATTAAATTAAGTCATGGTAGGTAAGGAAATTGTGTGTAGGTATTAGTAAAATTCCACTGAGACTAAGCCACATAACCAATGCCTTACTACTATACTTAAAATTAATTAGTTTGAAAAGAATTCAAAACTTCCCTCCTATGACTCACACCTATGACTCATATCCACTCTCACCTAAGGGCAACACCTCACTAGCAAAGGTGTGAGTCACTTTTCCACTACCTTGCATTTCTACCACTCCATGCAAGGAGGATCAACTCAATCCTCTAGTCTCCTTTACTGAAAATTCAGCAATGATCTCTTCCTCATTTCCTCTCTCTCTCACGTTACAACAACAACAACTTAGCAACAAGCCAAAATTCCATTCAAGCACCCTTCACATGCAAATGCTTCCAAAACTCATCAAACTCCTAACCTTCACATGTAGAAAACAAGCCAAAACATGTTCTGAATCCATTCCTTACTTTTATTCACGAGCTCAATCAATCCACTAACCTCCAACATCTCAAGTTACCACAAAACCCATTTCCAATTATATTGCATGCATGAGCTTCATAGAACAAAACCAATTCTGATTCCTTCCATGGCCTAACCCCTATATATATACCCTCTCAACTCAGAAACAAATCATCAAACAAACCAACTCTGAAACACTCCTAAATTCGTAGAGCAAAAAATCAAGGGTTTCAAGAGTTCAAGTTCCAAATCGTGCTCTGGGGTTCGTGGGGCTTATTAGGAACTTGCAGTACCTGTTTCTGGAAGCTCAGAAGTTAGATTGAAAGCTTCAAACAGGTGGGTTCTTAAGTTTAGTTAGTTAGATTTCCCAAATTACAAAACTTTGCATGTTAACTTAAGATTAGGGAAATTGTTGTGTGAGAGGAATTAGCTCCCAAATTCCTCTCCATTCTGTTCTATATTATATACATTGTGTAATGGCATGACTTAGAATGAGGATTGTAGGTGTTAAAACTGTTAAAATGTGATTTTTCGTAAAACAGGGCAGGTTCTGAGTGAACTCGCCACAGCGAGCTCAGGGCGAGCAATCATGGCGAGCTGGGTTCTTCAGGCTGATGAACCTCGCCCTGGCGAGTAACAACTCGCCGAGGCGAGCGGAATTGGTTCAGGACCTATAATCTCGCCATGGCGAGCTTCCCTTCGCCACAGCGAGCTTACACAGAACATGACCTGTAACAACTCGCCCTGGCGAGTGACAACTCGCCAGGTGAGCTTGACAGTACAGCAGCTTTTTTCTGATTTTTTGTAAATTACCTTCAACACTCGTTTTAGATCCTCATCTAAGTTGAATACACTTGCAGTAGCACAATTATATAATGTTATACAGTATGTTAATCACAGATAAACTTAGGGTATAACTTAGGGAATTTAGAAATGCATGTTCCCCGGGATTTGGTAAACTCATGGTAGTAACAACTCAATTTAGAATCAGTCAATTAAGAGCGAATTATATCGCATTATGGACTCCCAATGGGACAATCCGTTAGGTTATGACTATGTGAGCTTTATGCCGTGACCGAATCGGTTGACGGATATGGCAGGCCTCTGAGACCTGCTCACCTCAGAGTGTCCTAGTGTTAAAATGAATAAGATATGCTTTTGTGTTACACTTTTATTATGCTTATGATTTATGATAAAATGTTAGTATGTATGACTGATTAGGATTCCCCGGTGTAGTCACCTTAGGAGGGTAGTAGGACTCACTGAGGCTTAGTAGTCTCACCCCACTCCAAACCAATTTTTTTAGGTAGACAGGTTAACCGGAGCAAGGACCAGGACGGAGCTGATGATTGGAGCTGAGCTTGATTCATCAGACTTGAAGATTGTAGTCTTCATCTTTGTTTTAGTCTTATTCTGTTTATCTTAAAACCTTATTGATTCCGCTGTATTTTTATTCATCGGTTACATTGTATCTGAAACAAGTTGTATCTTGTTTAATTAAATTCAGAAATTTATTTGTACTCAGATTCCATTATGTATGTCTCGACTAAATATTCTAGGTATTTTAGTTGGGGCGTTATATGTAATAAGCGAGGACGATTTCATTTTTCTTTTGCCACGTGGCGCACTCACAACAACCCTGCTCTCATAGAGATTTGGCCTTCAATGCCATAATTAGGCCAATTTTTAAAACATAGTTTATTAGGTTCCTTTTTGATTATAATGTATTTTTGTCAAGTATTCTATATTTATTTTATATCAGTGTAAATGTATTATTTATTTAATAAAATAAATATATTTCTATTCAATAATTAATATTGTTCCCAAATTTCCTTAATTGCTAATTATTTTAATACAATTGAAAAAGAGAAGTGCTACATGGACAACATCTTTCAACTGACGAAAGGCACGACACCGCCAATTTCCTTTTTTTCTTTTATTTTTTAATTAATTAATTAATTGCAAGAATATGTGGCACATGTATTCATTGTCAAAATGCCAATGAGAGATGGAATTGGATAATTACATTAACCATGTATAAAGGGTATGTCTAGGGGTTTAAGCGGATTAGAAAAATTCAATTGAACTAATGATCCAAATCAATTCAAACCGAAAAAAAAAAACTAACTTTTATGCTTCAGACCAAAAACTAATTATTAATTTTTGTTTAATTTTTTTTTCAATGATTTAAACATGTTTTGGTTATATAACTAAACTACCAATTAGTACATGCGTTTCTTATATAAATGAGAATTTATTATATGAACTTATGGGAAAAAAATTCTATTTTATATTTGATAAACTTATAAGAAAAGAATTGTATTTTGTATCTGATGAATTATATATTGTATTTGATGAACTTATGAGAAAAGAGTATATCCGGAAAAAATAATAGCATGAAATACATAAAAAAAATACGCGGTAAAAATCAATTAAAATATCCGAACCAAACCGAACCCAACCGACGAGTTTGGTTCGGATTCATTTTTGAAAAACATTAAAAATCGAACCAAACTGAAACAATCCAGAGTTCATTGGTTCGAACATTAGATTTACTCAAAACCAATCTAAACCGGTCTAATTACATCCCTAGATATGTCAATAAGCAATTGCCAATAAGAGATGGAATTGCAGACAAGAGAGAGCGTTGATTTTTTCTTTTTTAATAACAACACAAAAATTATGTTTTTTTTTTAAAAAAAATTTAATGAAGGAATTTAATTACTTGCCTGTCGTGATACTTGCACGACTGCTTCTGTCGTGCTTAGTAGCATTTTCCATTGAAAAAATAAGAGTATGATGCAATATATATTAATTCCATATATATCTTCTTTTGTTTTTTTTTGAAAGGAATACATCTTATATTTTATATTTATATTTTTATATGTAATAAGCCACAAGGATTTATCTTCACTCTCCTAGGAATACTTTTCTCTCACTCATGTGACATTAAATGTCATTATTATAATAAATCAAAATTCAAATATTTCTAATTCCTTTAATATTCAAATTATTATTATTTCAATTTCAATTGTAAATAATTTTTTATATCAAAGTTCTTATTATTTTTGTGCATAACTATTTTTTAAATAAAATTTTTATTTTTTCAAACAACAAAAATTACTATTTTCGTGCATGACAACTATTTTTAACAAGTTATTCAATTATGTAGAAATATGTATGAATTTGGTTTTTAGTCTATATATAATTACTTAATATTGTAAATGTATTTTTTTATTTTTTTTATAAAATAAATGTATTTCTATTCAATAATTGATATTGTTCCCAAATTCCATTAATTGCTAATTATTTCCATACAATTGAAAAAACAAGAGTACCATACAATATATATTAATTCCATTTATATCTTCTTTTGTTTTTTTTTAAAGGAATATATCTTCTAATTTATATTTTTTTATATGTATATTATGTATACATTGCAACCAATTAAATAATAATACCCGTGCCATATTTGAAATAAGAATATAGAACTTTGTATAATAATACCCGTGCCAAGCACGAGTAAAATAATAAACAAATCAATATCTATTATGAATAAGCAAGAATTATTTATCTTTCTCTTTCTTCAAGAATGCTAGCTTGTGAGCAACTTTTTTCTCTCCTTCATTTGACAATTAATGCATTAAATACATTTATTTTTTAATTAGTTTTCAAATGATTTTTTTTGTGGGAAATTCTTTGGTACACATATTATGTGGCGGTGTATCGGTACATTGTTGACATGGTTAACAAATGGCAAGTAATAAATGCAGATTTTGTTTCTTTTATTAATTTTCTATTTTAAACGCTACTTTTTAATATTTGCAAATGTATCCTTGGCATAAATATAACCATCAATAATGTTCCACAATAAATCAAAGCATCAATCAAATCTTTTAAACTAGTTTTTTTTTTTCTTTTAACAAGATTCAAATAGTTTTTTTGGTAGAAAAATATTGTAATTCATAAATTATTAAAATGTGAATCCTAAATTTTTTTACCGTTTGATTAAAATATTCACCCTTATAGCACCAAAAATAAAATATTGTTCGCCCTTATGTATCCTTCAAATATTTTAATTCTTTTTTTTTTGTACTCTTCAAATATTTTAATTTTTAAGTTAATAAAATGTGTATCCTTATGTATCCTTCAAATTTTGTTTTTAAATATTATTATTTAAAAATTTTAAAATTTATTTACCATTTAACCATAAATTTATTTTTTTGTACATTTTTTTTTTTAAAATTTAATATGTGTATATATTTTATCATAATATTGTTAATTTTTAGTGTTTCGTAATATTTTATAGAGTTAAATAAGTGTTTTATCTCTGCAAAAGTACTAAATTTAATTTTCCATCTTCTTAAGTTTTTTCGTTCGTACTAAATTTTTATGCAGCAATTTTAGTCATGTTATTAAGTTGATGTGTATTTACGATTATTTTGCAAATATGATAGAGCATTATTAGGGTTTGATCTAGAAATTTTGATTTCTTTAGTCACAATTGACATTATTACTTGAGATTTAACTAGGTTTTCTTATGAACTGATTTCATATTTAATATAGCGAGTTCAGGCTTAACTGTTTGTGTAATATCCCACGTTCTAGTTCGCTTAATTAATTTTAATTAGAGGAGGTCTAATGAAATTAATATTAAGTTGAGATGATTAATTTAATTAAGTCTTGGTAATTAAGATTATGTGTATGTTAGTAATTTTCCACTAAGGCTTAAACGCATGATACATTATCTTATTCCTACACTTAACCTTGATTAAATTAAATTGAATCCAAACTCTTGGCCAATGACTCATTATAGTGACTCATGTATCCACCTTAATCTAGTGTGCTAGTAAACCAACACCTCACCTACATGAAGTGAGTCACTATTCCATTACCATTTCTATTATTCACATGCAACCATGTCACTCCATCCACTCTTCCTCATGAGACAGAAAAATCAGCAAGGCTTCCCCACTCCTTTCCTCTTCCTCTTCACGCCATAAACAAAAAAACAACACATAGCTCCAAATTCTCAACTTCTCCCAAACTCAATCAATTGCCCCTTTCTTGCAACCTTACTTTGGAAACTCAGAAACTTATTCACATGCAAACTCAGTGGAGGAATCAAGCAGAAACATTTCATCTCCAAGTATCACATGTCGTAAAACAACAACAACCACAATCTCACCTTTTTCCAAACCAATGAGAATTGCATGCAACCATAGATCAAACAATTCGTGCACTATTCATAAGCCTCTGAAACCACTATAAATAACCCCTCATACTATCAGAATCATTCACTCAAACACAGATCAATTCGTAGAGCAAAGCTTAAGGGTTTCAAGTGTCATCTTCGAAAATCTTGCTCTGGGGTTCGTGGGTCTGTAGCTGAGGATTCAGTAGCTGCGTAGAGCCCAGGAATAGAGTTTAAAGCTTCCTTTCAGGTGGGTTCTTAGGATAGTTAGCTAGTTTCCCCAAATTAAACTTTTGCATGTCAACATAGGAAAAATTAGGGAATTGTTGTGTGAGGGGAATTAACTCCCAAATTTCCCTCCATTCTATCTTATATTATGTAGTTTATGTCTCTGCACTATATCAAATGAGGAATGTAGGTGAAACTATGATAATTTGATGATTTTCGCAAAACAGGGGCCTTTCTGCATGAACTCGCCATGGCGGATTGCTGGCGAGCAGTCATGGCGAATAGAAGGTTCTGGGCTGAAGAACTTCGCCATGGCGGGCACTTGCTCGCCAGGCGAGTTGTTTAGGTCAGAACCTGGATTTCGCCATGGCGGACTAGCATTTCGCCATAGCGAGATTGTACAGAATGACCTGTAATCCTGCCATGGCGAACAGGTAACTCGCCGTGGCGAGCTTACACAGAACAGCCTGCAACTTTTGATTTTCAAACTGATTTAATCGCTCGTTTTATTTCCTCATCTGAGATAGATAAATTGCAGAAATGTAACTGGCATAATGTTAAATAGAATGTTAATCACAGATAATCTTAGGGTATAATCTAGATTTAATTAAGTTTGTATGTTCCCCGGGATTTGGAAATTCATGGTAGTAATAACACAAATTAGTATCAGTCAGTTAAGAGCGAATTATATCGCACTATGGACTCCCAATGGGATAATCCATTAGGTTATGACTTTGTGAGCTTCATGCCGTGACCGAATCGGTTGACGGATATGGCAGGCCTCTGAGACCTGCTCACCTCAGAGTGTCCTAGTGTTAAAATGAATAAGATATGTTTTCTGTGTTACACTTTTATTTATGCTTATGATTATGATAATATGTTAGTATGTATGACTGATTAGGATTCCCCGGTGTAGTCACCTTAGGAGGGTAGTAGGACTCACTGAGGCTTAGTAGTCTCACCCCACTCCAAATCAATTTTTTTTTCAGATAAACAGGTTGGCTAAGGTACGCTCGTTGGTGTGCTAGCTGCTATGCTTGGAGGATTCGCATTTGTTCTTGCTTTCCTTTATTCCGTATCTTGTTGTATTTCAATCAATCCATGTTGTACCGTTAAATTCATGTTTATGCTTCCGTTGTATCTTTATTCGTGTTGTACTTAGCACCTGCGTGTGCTCGAATTTCCTCATGTAATAATAATGCACTCGTTGTCAATAATAATAATCCACTGATATTCTAGATATTTCATGTGGGGTGTTATAATTGGTATCAGAGCAGGTCGATTCAGATCGTGCCAGAGTTCATTAGTATTACTATCCGAATCCCAGTATTTGTCTGGATTTCTAACATCTGTTCTAGATGTCATGTCATTTTAAGCCTAGCTAACTTGACTTGATATTGGCAGTTAGAGCACTATGTCAGGAGCAAGACGAGGACCTGGAAGGCCTAGAAGGAACGTTGCTGACGATGATGATGAACCTGAGATGTACGGAGATGCTAATGCGAACATGTGGGCTGAAATGATGCATCAGCAGCAGCAGTTTCAGGCCCAGCAAGCCCAGCAGCATCAAGAATTCATGAATATGTTTCAACAGCATATGAACAATCCTCCCCCTCAGCAGCAAGGATCTAGCGCTGCATTCAGAGAGTTCTGCCGCATGAGTCCGCCGGAGTTCTACGGAGAATACAATCCATCGAAAGCCAGGGAATGGATTCAGCGAATGAGCGGTATCCTTGAATCCATGGATTGCACTGAAGTTGACAAAGTAACATTCGTCTCCCGCTTCTTTAGGGGCGACGCGTGTCACTGGTGGGATGGAACCAAGGCGTATATGGAGGCCAGTCAGATGGATGTGAATTGGGAAAATTTCCGACGTCTCTTCGTTGGACATTATATCCCAGAAAGCTATCAATTCCAGATGGAACGTGAATTGACGGAGCTAAAGCAGGGAAGCATGTCAATAGCGGAGTATACCATGAAGTTTAATGAGCTGGTCAGATATGTGATGGATGGGAATGATGCTCCCAGTGAATCATGGAAGATGAAGAAGTATAGGTTCGGGCTGAGAGCTGATATAGCCCACGATGTCTCTATGCAGCATATCACTACCTTTGGTGATTTGGTGCAAAAGAGCTATCATGCTGAAGCTGATCTGGGAAACATACACAAGGAGCGTAGTGAAGCTTTTCAGAAGAAGAAGGATTCCGGAAAATTCAATCTGCAAGTGAGGACTAAAGGTACTACCAGTAAGGGAAAGCAGAGTTACTCTCAACGTTCACCAAAGAATTGTGCAGAGTGCGGGTTCCCTCACAGTGGAGAATGCATGAAGGGAAGGAATATGTGTTACTACTGTAAGCAGCCAGGTCACTACAAGCACGAATGTCCTAAGCTGAAAAGACAGGGCGATTCCAGTGGCGCTTCCAAAAGCAAAGGTCGGGTATTTTCACTTGATGGTGAGAAAGTCAAAACTAATAATGCCTTGATTATGGATGTATGCATGTTAGGACAGTCTGAAGTGTTAGTTTTGTTTGATTGTGGAGCCACTAACTCATTCATAGCCGTTGACTGCGTTCAGCGACTGCAATTACCCTCTGTACCTTTAATTCCCCCTATGACTGTGGCTGTCGCTACAGGCGGTAAGGTTACTTCAAAACGTGTCTGCCAGAACTGTTCAGTTCTTGTAGGCAGTAAAGTTTACAACATCGATCTGATCTGTCTGCCTCTGAAGGATATAGATGTAGTCCTAGGCATGGATTGGCTCTCCGCCAATACCGTGTATATAGGATGTGCTGAAAAGAACTTGTTCATTCCGCAAGAAACTTCTGCCGAGAGTAGAGCACTCACAGCTTTGCTCCAGAATACTCATCAGATGATCCAATACTTAGGTGCCAGTACTAAGTGTTTCAGTGTTTTGTTCACCATCGATCCGGAACCCAGTTTGAGCCCCAGTGATATTCCAGTTGTTAGTGAGTTTTTAGACGTCTTTCCAGATGACATCATGAATTTACCTCCCGAAAGGGAAGTGGAGTTTTCCATCGATCTAGTTCCTGGTTCCCAGCCGATCTCAGTTGCCCCATATAGGATGTCTCCCTTAGAGCTTTGTGAACTGAAATCTCAACTTGAAGAGTTGCTTCAGAAACACTTTATCAGACCCAGTGTCTCACCTTGGGGAGCACCGGTGTTACTCGTAAAGAAGAAGGATGGTAGTATGCGTTTGTGCATAGACTATCGTCAACTCAACAAGGTCACAATCAAGAACAAGTATCCCCTACCTAGGATTGATGACCTGTTGGATCAACTCAGAGGTGCTACCGTCTTCTCCAAGATTGATCTTCGATCTGGATACCATCAGATCCGTATCAAGTCCTCGGATGTTTCCAAGACAGCGTTCAGGACTCGTTATGGACACCATGAATTCTTAGTCATGCCATACGGTTTGACCAACGCTCCAGCCGTCTTCATGGATTACATGAACCGTATCTTCCAACCCTACTTGGACAAGTTTGTGGTTATCTTCATAGATGACATTCTGATCTATTCTAAGGATCCGCAGGAGCATGCTGTGCACTTGAGGATCGTTTTGGAGGTGCTTAGAGAAAAGCAGTTGTACGCCAAATTCAGCAAGTGTGAATTTTGGCTATCGGAGGTTAAGTTCTTAGGACATGTCATATCGCAAGGCGGTGTGTCTGTCGACCCATCTAAAGTGGAAGCTGTGTTGAACTGGGAAAGGCCCAGAAGTGTAACGGAAGTTAGGAGTTTCCTCGGTTTGGCAGGTTATTACCGGAGATTCATTCTAGGATTTTCGGAGATTGCTCTGCCATTAACTCGTTTAACCAAGAAGGATGCAGTGTTTGATTGGGATGCCGCTTGTGAATGGAGCTTCACAACTCTGAAGGAAAAACTAACCACAGCACCAGTGTTAGTAATTCCTGATCCTAATCGGAAGTATGTCGTGTACTGTGACGCATCTCATAAGGGACTTGGATGTGTACTCATGCAAGATGGTGCAGTTGTAGCTTATGCATCAAGGCAGCTAAAACCTCATGAGCAGAATTACCCTACCCATGATCTGGAGTTAGCAGCCATTATCTTTGCACTCAAAATCTGGAGACATCACCTGTATGGAGTGCAGTTTGATCTGTTCAGTGATCACAAGAGTCTGAAGTACTTGTTTGATCAAAAGGAGTTGAATATGAGGCAGCGACGTTGGATGGAGTACCTTAAAGATTTTGATTTCGATCTCAACTACCACCCAGGAAAGGCCAATGTTGTGGCAGATGCTCTAAGCAGAAAGACATTGTACGCATCGGAGTTACTAATACAACAGTGCGGTCTGTATGAGAAGTTTAGAGATCTCAATCTGAACGTGATATATCGTAAGAGCGGTATTCGCATCAACAGAATCGAAGTGTCCTGTGAGTTACGCCCAAGTATTGTGCAGGCTCAGCAGGATGATGTAGAGTTACAGAAGAGGATAAACCATCCGGAGTTCTCAGTAGCCACGGACGGTGCTATTCTCTATGAAGGCAGACTTTGTGTACCTCAGAATGATGAGTTGAAGCGGTTGATTCTAGAAGAGGCACACAAGAGTGGATTTTCAATTCACCCTGGATCCACCAAGATGTATCATGATTTGAAGGAGAACTATTGGTGGCCTAACATGAAGGCAGAGATTGCTGAATTCGTGTCCAGGTGTATTGTTTGTCAACAGGTGAAGATTGAACATCAGAAACCTGGAGGACTGTTACAACCGTTGGATATTCCAGAGTGGAAATGGGAACACATCACTATGGATTTTGTAGGAGGACTGCCACGTAACCAGCGAGGTCAAGATTCGATCTGGGTAATCGTGGACAGGTTGACGAAGTCAGCTCATTTCATTCCAGTGAAATCCACTTACAAGGCCTCGCAATATGCAGCCATTTTCATGGAGCAGATTGTAAGGCTACATGGTGTACCTGCAAGTATCGTATCGGATAGAGATCCAATCTTCACCTCAAGGTTTTGGAAAGCCTTTCAGAATGCAATGGGAACTCGTTTAAAGATGAGTACATCGCATCATCCTCAGACTGATGGTCAATCGGAAAGAACTATTCAGACCCTCGAGGATATGCTTCGTGCTTGTATCTTGGAAGATGGTGGTGCTTGGAGCAACCATCTGCATTTGATTGAGTTTGCTTACAATAACAGTTACCATGCCAGTATCGGTATGGCACCTTATGAAGCGCTGTACGGTCGGAAGTGTAGGACCCCTCTTTGTTGGACAGAAGTTGGTGATCGTGGATTCTTGGGACCAGATATAGTCCAAGAGACCACTTTAAAGATCAAAACCATTTGAGATAAGTTGAAAGTTGCTCAGAGTCGGCAAAAGAGTTATGCTGACCGTAGAAGGAGACCTTTGGAATTTCAGGAAGGTGATCATGTGTTTCTGAAAGTTACTCCTAAGTTGGGTTTGCGAGGTGCATTCAAAACCAAAAAGCTCTGTCCAAGATTCATTGGACCCTATCAGATTCTTCGACGCGTCGGTCCTGTAGCCTATCAGTTAGCTCTACCTCCTTCTATGTCAGGGTTACACGACGTGTTTCATGTGTCTCAGCTTCGGAAATTCATTCCTGATCCTTTTCATCCAGTGGAACTTGAACAGATTGATCTCCAACCCGATCTAACCTATCAGCCAGATCCTGTCCGGATTGTTGAACGTGATGCGAAAGTTCTTCGTAACAAGAGAATTCCAATTGTCAAGGTGGAATGAGCTCAGTCTCCTGATGGTGAATTCACATGGGAACTGGAGTCCGACATGCGGAAGAGTTATCCTTATCTTTTTACGAGGTAAATTCTTAATTTCGAGGACGAAATTTCTTTAAGGGGGGTAGGTTGTAATATCCCACGTTCTAGTTCGCTTAATTAATTTTAATTAGAGGAGGTCTAATGAAATTAATATTAAGTTGAGATGATTAATTTAATTAAGTCTTGGTAATTAAGATTATGTGTATGTTAGTAATTTTCCACTAAGGCTTAAACGCATGATACATTATCTTATTCCTACACTTAACCTTGATTAAATTAAATTGAATCCAAACTCTTGGCCAATGACTCATTATAGTGACTCATGTATCCACCTTAATCTAGTGTGCTAGTAAACCAACACCTCACCTACATGAAGTGAGTCACTATTCCATTACCATTTCTATTATTCACATGCAACCATGTCACTCCATCCACTCTTCCTCATGAGACAGAAAAATCAGCAAGGCTTCCCCACTCCTTTCCTCTTCCTCTTCACGCCATAAACAAAAAAACAACACATAGCTCCAAATTCTCAACTTCTCCCAAACTCAATCAATTGCCCCTTTCTTGCAACCTTACTTTGGAAACTCAGAAACTTATTCACATGCAAACTCAGTGGAGGAATCAAGCAGAAACATTTCATCTCCAAGTATCACATGTCGTAAAACAACAACAACCACAATCTCACCTTTTTCCAAACCAATGAGAATTGCATGCAACCATAGATCAAACAATTCGTGCACTATTCATAAGCCTCTGAAACCACTATAAATAACCCCTCATACTATCAGAATCATTCACTCAAACACAGATCAATTCGTAGAGCAAAGCTTAAGGGTTTCAAGTGTCATCTTCGAAAATCTTGCTCTGGGGTTCGTGGGTCTGTAGCTGAGGATTCAGTAGCTGCGTAGAGCCCAGGAATAGAGTTTAAAGCTTCCTTTCAGGTGGGTTCTTAGGATAGTTAGCTAGTTTCCCCAAATTAAACTTTTGCATGTCAACATAGGAAAAATTAGGGAATTGTTGTGTGAGGGGAATTAACTCCCAAATTTCCCTCCATTCTATCTTATATTATGTAGTTTATGTCTCTGCACTATATCAAATGAGGAATGTAGGTGAAACTATGATAATTTGATGATTTTCGCAAAACAGGGGCCTTTCTGCATGAACTCGCCATGGCGGATTGCTGGCGAGCACTCATGGCGAATAGAAGGTTCTGGGCTGAAGAACTTCGCCATGGCGGGCACTTGCTCGCCAGGCGAGTTGTTTAGGTCAGAACCTGGATTTCGCCATGGCGGACTAGCATTTCGCCATAGCGAGATTGTACAGAATGACCTGTAATCCTGCCATGGCGAACAGGTAACTCGCCGTGGCGAGCTTACACAGAACAGCCTGCAACTTTTGATTTTCAAACTGATTTAATCGCTCGTTGGTGTGCTAGCTGCTATGCTTGGAGGATTCGCATTTGTTCTTGCTTTCCTTTATTCCGTATCTTGTTGTATTTCAATCAATCCATGTTGTACCGTTAAATTCATGTTTATGCTTCCGTTGTATCTTTATTCGTGTTGTACTTAGCACCTGCGTGTGCTCGAATTTCCTCATGTAATAATAATGCACTCGTTGTCAATAATAATAATCCACTGATATTCTAGATATTTCATGTGGGGTGTTATAGTTTGATTGTCGAAATTTGAATTCTTAAGTGTTTCTCATTTCAATTTGGTCAAGTTGAACAGTTACACTGGGGATATTTGATCTTCTTAATCCATTTCAATCTAGTTAGTTTGTGAGTTAACAATAATTTCATAATAATTAGATTGAACCATTAGACTGTTGAAATTCAGCTTCTTAAGTGTTTATTATTCCAATTAGGTCAAGTAGAGTAGAATAACCGAGCTGAATTGATTCTCATAGTCACAATTGAGAAAATTAGTTGATTCTCATAGTCGTAATTAATCTAATTAGTTGACGTTGTACTGTTAGATTGTCGACATTTAAACTGTAAAGTGTTTTCTATTTAATTTGCTCAATTTATTTCCTTGGTTCTTATCGGGAGAATTGGTAGAGACTTAGTAATTCGTTTCTGATAACTAGGTTTTTGAGTATGTGTGTCATTCCAATTAAGTGGTATTGAATTGTTTGAGAGAAAATTTGGTTTTCTTTGTCACAATCGGGAAAACTATTGTTTTAAGAAATCACGATCGGTAGAATTAGTTGAGACTTAATTGTCCTTTCATAGGAATTAAGATTCTTAATTAAAAAGTTCAGTTACCATTAGATTATCATAAATAAGTTAATTGTTTGAGATAAGTATAAGCTAAAAAAAATAGAATTTGGTTCGTGAAGGATTATTCAGTAACTGTTAGTTCAATTAGTTAATATTTAATCATTATTTACTTGCATAAGTTATTTTTTATAAGTTCAAAAATAAGTTAATCCAAACATGCACTTAAAAGATCATTGTGTAAAGATTAGAAATTTATTAAAAAAAGGTAAAATATAAAAATTAATACATGAGATTTATTCATTATTTACTTGCATAAGTTATTTTTTATAAGTTCAAAAATAAGTTAATTCAAACTTGTCCTTAAAAAATCATTTTGTAAATATTAAAAATTTATTAAAAAAAAAGGTGAAATATAAAAATTTACACATTAGAGAGTTGAACCCATGACCTTTAACAAAGCATACAACATACCAACAAGACCAGTGGCGGAGCTAGAAAATTTCTAAAGCCCGGGCAAAATATCAGTTTTAAATAAAATTTTTAGTATTACACCGAAAAATATCAATTTTGAATAAAATATCTCACTTTTGTCCTAAATTAATCCCAAAAAATTTCAATTTTGCCCTAAACTAACCCCTAAAAATACCAAAAAATTAAGATGTTACACTGAAAAATTTCAGTTTTGAATCAAATGTCTCAGTTTTGCCCTAAATTAATCCCTAAAAATTTTAATTTTACCCTAAACTAACCCATAAAATACCAAAATTTTCGGCCGAGCCCGGGCAAGTGCCCAGGCTAGCCGGGCCTTGCATCCGCCACTGAACAAGACTAGTGATCCTTTTGTTAATTGAAATTGTTTGTTATTATTTTAAATTAATCTTTTATTTTATATTGTTAATAAAAAAAATTGAGCATACACTGAATCTTCCCTAACCTAATTCCGCCGTCGCACACAGTGAGTTGGAAAACACGATCTTTCAACTTGATTTTCTTCAAAAATACTACTCTTCTAAACAAAAATCAACAAGATCTTCAACTTCGATTTTCTTCAAAAATAATTCTCTTGTAAACAGAAATCAACAAGATCTTTCTACTTTGATTTTCTTCAAAAATACTATCATTCTAAATTAAAATTGATAAAATCTTTCGATTTTGATGTTCTTCAAAAATATAACCCTTCTATATATAGTCATGTATCATTCTCTCAAATTCACACAACAAAATACAGTGTAATTTCTTCTATTCAAATGGCCACTAAATGGAGGAATGAGAAGGTTCCTTTACATCAAAGATGGCACTCCTAGCAAAAGCTGCTCTGTTTTCTTTTAAAAAAATGTAAAAAAAAAATAATTTATGGTTAAATGGTAAATAAATTTTAAAATTTTTAAACTAATAATATTTAAAAAATGAGTTTGAAGGCTACATAAGGATACACATTTTATTAACTTAAAAATTAAAATATTTGAAGAGTACAAAAAAAAAAGAATTAAAATATTTGAAGGATACATAAGGGCGAACAATATTTTATTTTTGGTGCTATAAGGGTGAATATTTTAATAAAACGGTAAAAAAATTAAGGATTCACATTTTAATAATTTATGAATTACAATATTTTTCCACCAAAAAAACTATTTGAATCTTGTTAAAAGAAAAAAAAAAAAACTAGGTTAAAAGATTTGATTGATGCTTTGATTTATTGTGGAACATTATTGATTGATGGTTAT
The DNA here is from genome assembly GCA_030408175.1 of Trifolium repens. Classification (NCBI taxonomy): domain Eukaryota; kingdom Viridiplantae; phylum Streptophyta; class Magnoliopsida; order Fabales; family Fabaceae; genus Trifolium; species Trifolium repens. The sequence goes on along the minus strand of CP125838.1, from coordinate 32,531,412 downwards.
ATTTATGCCAAGGATACATTTGCAAATATTAAAAAGTAGCGTTTAAAATAGAAAATCAATAAAAGAAACGAAATCTGCATTTATTACTTGTCATTTGTTAATCATGTCAACAATTACCAAAGAATTTCCCTTTATGTAAACCAATCATAATAATACATATCAGTAATGTACCGGTACACCGCCACATAATATGTGTACCGAAGTGTTCACCTTTTTTTGTTACATGAATATTGAATGCTATTAATTGCGAATAATTTTTCACAATAAATTTGATGATTGTGTATTTTTCCTATAACTATTTGTTTTGCATTCAACATTCTTCACACTATTTCGTTATTCATTCATAGAAGTTGAAATTCTTCCAAAATTATTTATTTTTACGTGTCTATACCTAGACTAATATTACTTAGATATATCATTATTTGTGTAACTATTTGTCCTTATTTTTCTTCTATTTTTTCTTCTTTATTCATATTTTTTTAATCTTTTGATCAATCCTTTTAGTTCTATTTTTTCAAGAATGTAATCACAAAGAAAGCTATGAAGGGGAGATTTACAAGTGTCTTTTTAAATTAAAGAACACTTTTGAGATGTGTCATGGAGTTGAGAACAACAATTGTTGATGAATGTATTTGTAACAATGTACTTTTTGTGTAAATATTTCTAGAGAATTATTATTTGTGTAGTAGATGTTAGTCCAAATGAGTCAAATGTTAGTCCAACTTTTCTTTAATTTCATTGTTTGCCTCAAATGCATTATTTTTTAGACTTCTTTTCATGGTATAAGGTAATACCAAAATCGGAACACACGCACACAAACTTTCTAATACGGTCATATAACAAAAAACTAAAAGAAAAGGAAACCATCAATAAAACACCAACCAACCCCAAATCTTTTAATAAACCAAAAATTGGAACAATGCAGCAAAAAACAAAAACTAAAAATTCTAGCTTCTACTACTTTGTCCCTTTCCGTGAAAAACAAGGATAGATTAGCGCAAAAAAAAAGGTCCATTGCTATTTTTGTAACTTTTTAAAATCCCCTTCATAATTTCATGGGTTAATAGGCTTTTACCCCCTGCAAAGTAGGCGAGTTTTGCGTTATCCCCCTGTAATTATTTTTTTTTGAGATTACCCCCCTGCAAATTATTATTTTTGATTTACCCCCCTTTTGCTGACGTGGTAGGAAAAAAAAACAAAATAACCGATTTAAAAACTACACTTTTTAAATCGGTTGAACAAAATAACCGATTTAAAAAGTACATCCAAGGGGGTAAATTCAAAAAATAAATTTTGCAGGGGGTAATCTCAAAAAAAATAACTACAGGGAGTAAAGCAAAACTCACCTACTTTGCAGGGGGTAAAGACCTATTAAAATAGGTTGATACCCCCCTGTAATGTGGAGGAGTTTTGTTTTTCCCCGCTGTAATTTTTTTCTTTTGATTCGCCCCTTGTAAAGTAAATTTTTTTGGTTTCCCCCATTGACTGCAAGGAATTTGCACTTTTTAAATCCGTTTAACAAATTAACCGATTTAAAAAACATCACTTTTTAAATCGGTTTGAACAAAATAACCGATTTAAAAAGTACACCTAAGGGGCGAGTCCAAAAAATTCTAATTTCATTATCCATGATTATTTGGATTATGCTTGATCTTTGTTTTAAGTAGTTTGATCTAACTCAATTATATGCTCACAATATTGTAAAAAAAAAGTCAATTATTTTCTCACACGTGTATTTGTTTCTCATTTTTTATTTAATTTATAACAAGTGACCAAGGAAGGAAAGCAACAAACTTATACATATATAATATTATTTTTACACTAGATGATCAAACAACATAAAAAATATGGAATGTTCCATTCCCAAACACTTTCATTACTATTTATTTTTAAATTATTTGTGATTTTTCTAATTTTATTTCAAATGTACATGTAACATCCCAAATTCTAAATTATCTAATTAATTTAATTAGAGCATGTTTGATTAATTAAAAATCAAATTAGTGGTGATTGAATTAATTAAGTATTGGATAATGGGAATAATTAACTTAAAACTTAAACTTTCCCTCCCTCTTGTGACTCACTCTTCCACTCAACTCCCCACCCACTAGAAAGGCATGCAAGCCAAATCCTATTCACTCCATAACTTCAGAAAAATCTGAAGTAGCAAGCTCTCTCACTTTCTCTTCCTCCCACGCCTTAGACCACCCACATGGAGAAAATTCCAAATTCTTCATTTAAGAACTACTCACATGCAAGTACCATCCAAACTCCTCAATCACTTACCCTTTCATGTTGTAACAGAATCAAGGAACAGCTCTGAACCCATTTCCTTCTTTCATTCACGAGCTCAACAAACCCACAAACCTCCAACTCCTCAAATGTCACCATAAGCTTCATCCAATAGAATGTCATGCAAGGGAATCCAAACCCCACCCATTTCTGTTTATACTCAGCCACAAACTACTATTAATACCTCCAACATCAGAGATCCTAAGCATCAAACAACTCTTCAATTTTTAGAGCAAAACTAAGGGTTTCAAGTGTCAAGTTCCAATTTTTGTCCAAGGAGTTCGTGGGGCAAATCAGGAGGTTGCTGTAGATGTTAGAAGAGCCCAGAAGCAAGGTTAAAGCTTCAATTCAGGTGGGTTCTTAGGATAGTGTAGCTAGATTACCAAAAGTATGTAAATTTGCATGTTAACATTGGAATTAGGAATTTGTTGTGCAAGGGAAATTAACTCCCAAATTTCCCTCCATTCTATCTTATATTATGTGATTTATGTTTCTGCACTATCTTAAATGAGGAATGTAGGTGAAACCATGGTAATTTGATGATTTTCGCAAAACAGAGGCGTTTCTGCATGAACTCGCCACAACGAGTTGCTGGCGAGATTCATGGTGAGCTGGAGGATTCTGGGCTGATGAACTTCGCCACGGCGGGCTTCTGCTCGGAAGACGAGTTGCTTAGGTCAGGATCCGTAACTCGCCATGGCACGTTGGTGACTTGCTGTAGCGAGCTAGTGCAGAATAGACCTGTAATCTCGCCATGGCGAGCAAGTAACTCGCCATAGCGAGCCTACACAGTACATCCTGCAACTTTTAATTTCCAAACTGTTTTCAACGCTCGTTTTATTTCCTCATTTGAGATAGATAAATTGCAGTGATATAACTGATATAATGTCAAATAGAATGTTAATCACAGACGATCTTATGAGCTGTATGCCGTGATCAGATCGATTGATGGACAAGGCGAGCCTCCAAGATATGCTCACCTCGGAGAATCCTTCCGGTTAAAATGAATAAGAGTTAATTTCTGTGATACACCTTTATTTACTGCTTTATGTTATGATTATGATTATGTTAGTATGATATGACTGTTTAGGATTCCCCGGTGTAGTCACCTTAGGAGGGTAGTAGGACTCTCTGAGGCTTAGTAGTCTCACCCCACTCCAAACAATTTTTTTTTCCAGATAAGCAGGTTGGTTAAAGGTATGCTGGTTGGTGTGCTCGAGGCCGTGCTTTGGATCGCATTTATTTCAGGCTTTCTAGTTTTCTTTGTTAGATGTTTTCCATTCAATAAATTCTGTTGTTGTCCTTTCTATCGTTTCCAATGAATTTTAGCAACTCTTTTGTATTCTGCACTTGCGTGTGCTTCTTTTATCAATTATAATAATATTGTACTCTGTACCGGTTGTAATATTCCACTAATATTCTAGACATTTTATGTGGGGTGTTATAGTACATGTACAATTTTTGGAGATGTATATTTTGATTTGTTAAAGTTATTTTATTTTCAATTAGAGTAACATTAAAATTTTGGAAAGACGGTACATACGAGATATTTCCATTTCAGGGTTGCTATTTTACTACTATGACAATTTGGGGTGTATGTGAAAAGGCAGTCAATGTTCTGTTATTCTAAAGTTGATCAGTCTATGTTTATTATAAAAGTTGAGATACGTTGACAATATGTACAATGTCAAAATTAATTTTGACATCAAACTTTATTCATCCATTTGAGTTGATCCAATGGTTAACATTTATTCACCTCATGTGATCTCACTTTTTAACTATCTCAAGTGATTTTTTTTTGTTTCGCATCCTTTTCTGCCATATATTAATATGAGATTTTTTTTTTTTTGTAATTTATACAGGGCCTAGATTTTTACACATATATATATATGAAGTAGCAAAGTTTTTCACAAGAAAGGGGGGTTTGAATTGTGAACCTTTAAAAATTACCTATTAAAATTTAATAGAGAAACACTATGGAAGAACAAACGTTAGAACGTTCTCAGAACATTTGGTTAGTTATATGTAAATAAACTAGAGAGCGTTCTCGGATTAATCTCAAGAGATAAAGTAATTTAAAAGATAAGTGATGTGTGTGATCTGTGTGCACAATTTTAAAGAGAGTAAGGAAAAGAGAAACACACAAGCAGTTTATACTGGTTCACCCCTTTAACAATGGGTTACGTCCAGTCCTCACGCTCCAGTGAGTTTTTCCACTATAAGATTCTACCGATCTCAAGATACAATTTCTTCCTTTGATCTTATACCCAAGATCAATAAAATCCTTTAAGCCCTACAAGCTTAAAGATACTCCAGCCCTCCAGGCTAGTAAGGGTATACCACTCAAACAATACAGCCCTATTGACTTGAGTAAACCTTATACAAAGATGATAGATTTGTTCTAAGCTTTTACAAAACTCACCACGTGAGAAGCTTAGAGAAAAATAGAAACTCTCAAACACTCAGTGTATATACTAATCCTAGTATTGAATTACAGATCTGGAGTGAAAGAGATCAAAAGAGATCTTTAAGATTGCTTGTATGATAAAAAAAAGATTGCTTGTAGTGATCAAATTGTAGTGAAAGCTCGTGCTCTTCAAAGGTCACCAAAGGCTCTATTTATAGCAAAGGCTTGTACTTGAAGCTTGGTGATGAAATATGTCCGTTTGTAACGGATACTTGTTCAAAAATGACAGCTCATTAGTTGTTGTTGATAAACATTCAAACTGAAAGAATGATCTGAGAATGTTCTTGAGCCGGATCCATATGATTCTTTCAAAGGAGCGTGGAAATGAGCTTGCAGTGAGTTGTAAAGTGTCCTTTTACACTACATTCTCCAAGGGTTGCCGTTAGACATCTTTAGGCATGCGTTTATCCAGCTGTTCTTTGGCTAGATAGTAGACTTGACAAGAACATCATTCTTCTATAACGTTCTGAGAACGTTCTCCATTCTGGGCGGAGATAAACTTTGATTCTTCAAAGAAGCTTGATCCTTATCTTGATAGATAGCTGTGAGGTATCAGAAATACAGCTGTATAGTCCTTGAAGCACTATTCATGTTGTCCTTGTATGGTACTTCTTGTCATAAGAGTGATCATTAACATGGGAGAATGTTCATAAAATACTCAACAAAAAGGACATGCTATCTTTTAGTTGCAAATGAGTTGGCACATTCTTATAGGTCTATGAATCACCTATCTTCAATGGTAATGGACAACATAAATTCTTTGTCTTGCATTAAGAACCAAGAGCACATGCTTGTTCTTCAAAACTTGTCCAAAAGGGAAAGTCACACATTTCGTTCCAAATATTCCTTGCCTTATTTGTCATGAATGCTGTTGTGATCTTGTGAGTTAATACGAAGAGAAAAGTGCTCATTTGTCTTGAACATAGTTGACTTAAAAAAATAAGTACTTTGTCTTTGAAGCTTGTTCTTGAGCGAAACACAGAGAATGTTCTTGGAACATTCTTGCAGCTTTTGTTCTTTAAACGAAATTGAGTAAATAATAATATGAAAAGCTTGATTAATCCTGGCTTGATTAAAACACTCAAGAGCACTTGTTAGATAACAATATGATCAGAATTTCTCTTAAAATATAATTAAGATGTTTGTAATCTTTAAAACATCAAATTGGGATATTGCCTCAACAATCTCCCCCTTTTTGATGATGACAAATTTCTTGAATTATGTTTTAAAGTAATTCTGATTTAAGTAAATTTAGTACAGGATTTTGTGAAAATGTTTTTGATTTAACTTATCAAAACTCCCCCTCAATTCAAGCATTCAAGATTTAAAGTTTAAGAATTGAGATATCACATAATTGAGTCAAACATAATTTCATTAATCATCAAGCTCACCAAGTGAGAATCCAGACACGGTTTAAGGAACAAGATTAATACAAAAAGACTCAAAGGAAATTAGAAACCTAGTTTAGATTTTAAACATAGCAAGAGAAGTTCCTATTAGCAAAAAGAACTTCCCAAAATATCTAGTCCTCTAACTAGGAGATAAGCATAATTAAAAAAACAACAAGCAACATAAACAAGCAACATTTTTTCAAAATACTAGTACTCCCCCTGTTCCCGTGTGGAACTTAGAGAGAATATCGATTGCGATATTAAGCTTAATCCTTTGTGTGTATTGATGCTTAGTCTTTTTCTGTTAATCTCCCATGTATATATAGGGAGGTGATAGGGTGGTTATCCCACTGATGGGTCGTGGTCCATCAGGCCTTGCCTTTCCCACTTGAGGGCGGTTATCATCTTCCCACGTTCTCTGAGTGGGAGAGATGCGCCACGTGTCCCTTTAACTGATCATAGTAGGCAGATCGTGGGCGAGTGGGCGTGTGGTGTTGGGTTTTCCGGGTCATGGACAGAGCTGGGCGTGACCCGGTCCTGAAGCTGGGTTGGGCCTATATTTATTTTCCCGTTACACAGCCCAAAGGAGGCGAAATGCTGACAAGATTTCGTAGCTATCTGCGATTGCCCTTTTCTCCCACATGTCCTTTTTACTTGGTATGTTGCAACTGACTTCCGGAGCTACTTCCTTCAAGTCAGGATTTTCACAACGGCCTCCGGGGTGTGATCAAGCCGTTGCTATAAGAGTAGGCGCCGAACCCTATTTGGATCACGCCTTCTCCTCATCCTATCGTATTGCTGCACTTTCTTTCCAACATGTCTCCTACTACCAATCCGCTTGTTATGGAGATAAAAAATGTGCTCCGCAGGGGAATTAATGATCTTATAGAGGATACTGAATCCTTTTGCGTTCTGGTGAATGATTTGCAGGATGAAGAAGCCGAGCTGACACCTTCTGAACGCCAGTTCTTTGAGTATGTCATTCCTTTCAGAGATAAACTGGTGAGGGATGCTCTCAGTATAGCCTCGGTGGAGTGCGCCGAAGCCCCAAGTCAGGACGAGCTATCAGCCATCTTGGATAAGTCCTGGGATGTGAAAGAGGCTATGCGCATGTATGAAGGTACTTTGAGCGCTTCCTTTGATATGGAGGAGGAGTATGACCGGGTTACTGATAAGTTACAAGCAGAGATAGATCAGCTGAAGGAGAAAAAGGAGCGGTTGCGGGAAGATATTAGGCAGGACATTGCCAGTTTGCTGGAGAGGAGGCGGGCTTTGCTGGAGTTGAAAGAAGATCAGAGAAGGCTTGGTCGACTACACGACCGCAGTTTTGCGGAGTTGGAAGTGGCGATGGACTGCAAAGATGCTCTCGAGGCGAGGTGGAAGAAAGTGAAAGAAATGGGAAATCTCGCATAGTAGTCCTAGGTTTATGTTTTACTCTTTGAATAATACTTTATCGTTTTTGGTTTTTTGAAGTTGTAATCTAGACTTGTTTCTTTTCTTTAACTTTAATAAAGGATGAAAATATTTTCATTTGCTTTTCCCTGTTGTGCCTTAGCGTGGCGATCTGCCTTAGTTGATGTCTCGCCGTCTTTTGGCGAGTTGTTGTGATTTTTGTTCGCGCCCGTAGGTGTCTCGCCTTCTTTTGGCGCGTGTCAGGACGTCCATGGGTTGGTGGACACGTGTTTTTATCCGATGGTTAATGAAACGATTCAGTTTCCCCCTTTATTTTTGTCCGTTGGGTTTTATGCTTTTGTTTTGCTATATATATCATCCCCATTCTGCTCATTTCCTATATCTTTTCGTTAGATTTTCTGCCGGTGATAACTTCTTTCTACAGCGCTTCATTTGCTTGCCTACTTTCAAGTTTTATCAGGTATGATTCGTTTCTCTTCCTTTTTCCTCATTGTTTGTTTCACAACGGTTTCTTTTTAGGGCCAGGACTTTGTTCCGGCCCTTCACTCGGCCTTTAGATAGGTTCTCGTCTCCCTGTGTACGGGTAGTAACGACGTCGTTTCTTTTTCACAGGGAGAAGAGAACGAGTGACTTAGGGTATGGAGGCTGTGTCAAAGTATACCTCCGTGAAATCAGTCCATGAGTTTAGGAGCGACGTAGCGCTGTCGGACTCCGGTAGGGAGAATGACGTGATCACTGAACCCGTGGGTGATCAGGAGTCAGTCGCTACCGTTAACACCCAACTTCCCCACTATTTTTACATGTACAGTAAAGTGATGGAGAACCTCAACCTTAGCTTTCCCTTTACCGACTTTGAGATTGAAATGTTAAATGCCTTGAACGTCGCCCCAACTCAACTTCACCCTAATGGCTGGGCGTTCGTTAGAGCCTTCGAACTTGTCTGTTTGGGGATAGACCTAGAGCCTAGGGTAGGCGTGTTTTTCCATTTTTACCATGTTAAAAGCTTGTCCACTAGGAAGGCGGTGTCGATTACCAGCCAACCGAACATGGGTTTATTCACCCTTTACGCATCCAACTTCAAAAATTATAGGAACACTTTTCTCCGTGTCCGATGTGGTCCGCGTCTTCAACATCTCATGTTTGATTCCGAGGGGGATCATTTATTTCCCCTCTATTGGACTCAGCATCCACGTCTGATAAAAGGCGTTGATGCTGCTTTGTTGACCCCTTACGAGTCTGAGATCATCTCCTTTCTAGATTCCTTCCAGTTGTTTGAGATTAAAGAACTGTTATCCTTAGAGTCTGATCACCCTAGCCTGGTGCTTTATTTGCGTAAGTATCTTACATTTAGGTATGATGATGTTTTAATTGCACAGTTATTTTTCTTGTTTCATCTGACACGTGCTTCGTTCTTTATGTTCCAGAGAGAATGAGGACTGTTACTTCAGAGGAATAGGCCGCCATCTTGGCTAAGGCTAAGCAGAAGAAGGCGCAGGAGGGGAATGTTGATTCTACCGTGGCGCTGGTTGTGAAGGATGTTGCGCCCTCCCAAGGGGTGAAGATGCGTAGGAAAACGGCGGCAAACAGGCCTGCCAAAGTTTTGAAGGTGGGATCTGATTTGAAGGCGGGACTTGTGTCTCAAGTTTCACCTACTAAACAGAATAAGGGCGCTGTTGTGGATAAGGGCGTCAATGCAGAGCTGTCATCTCCTCCTCCTACTGCTGAGGCTGCTGGCGAGACCCTAACTGGAGGGGGCGTGAAGGAGCCCTCTCCTTTTGGCGACACGTTTGACCCTGAAGAGTTTATCAGGACTCATTTTGTGTTGGAGGGCAACTTAGATCGGTTCGAGGCGATGGATGCATCAGAAATCCGGAGGGTGGCTCTAGGATACGAGTTCAAGGGGATGATGCTGAATTATTTCGTGACTGCTCGCCAGGAGAAGGAAGCTGCCACGGCGAACAAGAGGTTTGAGGAAAAGCTGGCTGAGGCGAGGGAGGGCCTGAAGAGGACTCATGCCATATCTGTCCACGAGCTCATGGACAGTCATCATGAGGCCCTTGAGCAAGTCAAGGCCACCTGCGAGAGCAGGATTGAGGCGGTTAAGAAGGTGTACGCCGAAGGCCGTGTTTCCCTGGAGGACAAACTGCGCGCCTCCGAGAGAAATGGTAGGAATTTGGTCAAGAGTCGCAACGGCCTGATGGTTGCGCTAGTGATGGCTGAGGACGACGTGGCTGGGTTTGAAGAGGAAATAGTTGAGCTGGAGGAGAGTAATGGTGCCCTTAAGGATTCCCTAGGCGAGAAGTATGCAGAGGGATTTGCAGCGGCCTTGGAGCAGGTCAAGGTCCTGTTCCCTGACTTGGATGAGGCGACTCTCTCTGAGGCTGACCTTATGAAAATTGTGGAGGACGGTAAGCTGGTATCTCGTCTCCCTCCACCTGAAGATACGCCCAAGGAGGCGGCGATGGGCGATTCATTGGACTCTGAGTCACGCTGAAGGTGCTGCTGACCACTGGGGTTTATGTTGTAATGATTTTTGGCTGCCTAGGGCACTTATGTTGTAATGTTTATTATTGTATCAACTTTTGTAATGGAACTTCTCTGTTTAATGAATTTCTATCTTATTGCATATTTGCTTTGTTTTATTTTTGTATGACTACGCCATATTTGCCTGTTTTTTAAGCGTTGTATCCTGTAATGGCGTCATTGTGCGGATGCTGTGCGTTACACTTTCGCTATTGTGCTTTCCGATTTTGGTTTTCTGTTATAAGCATTGCGCCTTCAATTACGTCGTGGTGTTAGTATGTTATATTCTGCTTTTGAGCATTACGCTTTCGTTATGGCGCCTTTTAAGCATTATGCTTTTATTGTCGCGCCTTGGCGTTAATGTTGGGGCCTTTAAGCATTGCGCTTTTATGTTATCGCGCCCCGACGTTAAGGCTTATACCTTTAAGCATTGTGCTTTTATCGTCGTGCCTTGGCATTAAGGTTGGGGCTTTTAAGCGTTGCGCTTTTATCGTCGCGCCCTAGCATAACGGCTTTGTGCTTTTGCAAATGCGCCTTAGTCTCTTAGGCCTTGGCGATATTGTAAGACCCAAGATTTCATTGTATAATTGGTTTTAGGTTTATTAGGGTCCGATGTGTTCGTGTTGTGAAACATCGTGTAATTAGTAGGTTTTGCTGTAATTGAATCCGTTTTGGACTCGTGCGCTGTAAAGGCACAGGCTTTTGTCTTGTAATCCTCTTTTGTGAATAAGAAGGGTGCTGTGGATTTAGAATGACGAGTTTTGGATTATTCTTGTTTTTGGAAAAACGAGTAGGATTTTACTCGCGAATGTAAAATCGTACTGTGTCTGTTTTAAGTGAGGTTTCGGATGGAAGTTTTATATATCTGCGTGAGTGAGGTTATGTTCTGAGAATAATTTTCTAAGGCATGGAAGAAAATTACAGTCGCGGAAAAAGATTCGGCGATAAGTTTTGGAAATGTTTAACGTTGGACGTTCTTTCCGTAGTTTTTACGTTTTTGAGATTTACGTTCGTCGCGACGCGCGAGAGCTGAGTACGTGTCTTGTTTTGGAAGATTTGATTTAATCTTGTGTTTATCCTTAAAGCATTTGATCCAATGGCTAGGGTTTAAGCTTGGACTTTTGTTTTTGATCCAAGGGTGGATAGTGAGCAAGAGCTTTTATTAGTAAGGAGGTTTGGTCACTTGGTGGACTTAGGAAATTTTCACAATTCACTCCTTTCTTTCTCTCTTTCACGTGGACTCCATTCTTGCCTAACCTTCTTCACCAAATTTTCAATTCCTCACCATTTCACTCCATTTCAAGCTTGGAAGCTTAGTGGAAAGTTGTAGAGAATCACTTTCTTAAGGTAACCCTCTCTTCTCATCTCCTAGGTTGGTAGATTTTTAGAGTTTTGAGGTTTTTGGGTTTATGTTCTTAAGAGGGTTTGGTGAGAAATGTTGTTCTTGCTAGTTTTGTTTCATGAAAGTTGTTCATGAGAGTTTAGTAAGCATGCTAGGCTTTGTTGTTTCAATTTTCCATGAGTTGGTGAAAATCTCATGAGAAAAGTTAGGGTTTTGAAAGTTTAGTGTATTGATCAATAACATGAGGTTAAGTTGTAAGGTTTTGAAAAGAAACGTTGTTTTTGAACCTTTAGGCGAAAGGGATTCGTGTTGTATGGTTTTGTTTTAGAAAATCCGATGAAAAATATTTTGGTGTTTATGAAAATATTTACTAAGTGTTTTGTGTGGTGTTTTTGGTATTACAAGTGGTTTAAAACTCTTGAGTTATGTGGCCTTGCTTTTACCTTGAAAACATGTTTGAAAATGGTTACAGGTCGATTGAGGCCCGTAATAAAACTTGTGCTTGGGTTTGGTTTTGTTTTTGGAAATGAAAAACCAAATAACTTGCACTCGAAGCAACCAACATACTTTCGGAAATGTAATGCTTTGTTGAGAAAATGGTTTTTGGGAACCAATACTATGCGTATGTAGTGTGTTGCGTGAAAAGTTGTTTTGGGTGAAAATTGAGTAAACCAAGTTTTGCTGTTTCTGCTGTTTTGTCTCTGGTGTACTCGCTGAGCGAGCTGTTACTCGCCACAGCGAGTGTGCTTTGAAGCAACTCGCCAGAGCGAGCTCCAGAGCGAGCGAGATCAGTAGCTCCTGACTTCACTCGCCGTCAACTCGCCGTGGCGAGCTCTGGGACCAAAATTTTTGGAGTTTGATGTTCTAAAATTATTTTTAGGCTTCCTATCCTTTTTTATTAATTTATGGAAGTGTCGGGGATTGGAAACGGGTTTTTCGGGTACTCGGAAAGTACGTAGCTTGTAACACAAGAAAATGGCCATTTTGCATTTCAAATTATTTAAGACTTTTGACTATGGTTTTGAGTCCTAAAAATAGTACAAATAACTCATGGGGATTGATCAATATAGTAGAATTTGGGATGGTATCCGAAAGAGGGGTTTTCCTTAGAAGCCTTGAGGGTTTTTGGGACTTTGGTGTAGTTTCAATACGTTTGGTTTAGAAACAATGTATTGATCGTACGTTGCTTGTTTTAGGAAGCGTGTCGTGTGGTTTTGATCGTGTGTAGTTAACGGAAGCTTGCCGAGGTAGGGGCTCCACTTTATTTCCGTCTTTTAAAATGGTTACGACATGTTTTGTTTTGCTGTTATGCATTTGCTGTGTGCTTTGACATGTTTGTACTTATGTATTCTCGTTGATGAGAACGTGGTTATAATTACTTGTGCAATTTGCATATGATTAGGAAAAATGTATGTAGGTTGTGATAGTTGTACATAGGCTTTAGGCTATGTGATTGGTTGCATGAGCATATATTAATGCGTGCGTCGGATAGGACTACGCGGGGATTTTGTCTGTGTGACTATCCTGTATATGCCAAAGAGAATATATGTCATGCATTTCATAGTTGCGTGCCTAGGTGTATGTCTGTGTGACTTTGCCTACGTACCGGGCGTTGACTGTGTGGCTTCGCCAAATCCGACTGGATTTTTATTGAGTGGTGTTTGTCTGTGCCACTTCACCTGGTGTTTGTCTGTGTGACTTCACCCGCCTTGTGTGGCATTTTTAGTGCGGGTACGTATATGACTGTGTGGCTTTGCCTACCCCACGACTCTTCGAGGAGAGGTAAATTTTCCGGAAAATCATGCATGTGGCGAACCAGTGACGGTCGTCACACCCATTGTAGAGGTCTGCATTAGGATTGGTGATTTATTTATATATACCCGTTGGTGGGAACTACTTCTGAGTTTAAGAGCTTTCTCTTGTGTATGTGGAAATTTGCTATGTGTACATCTTTCGCACCGATTATATATATACATACTTGTATTTTGTGGTGACCCCTTTCTTTCATTTGCGGGCTCATCCCACCCAGATGTTGGGCTAGGTCGTGGTGACGACGGTGGCTGTTCCGGGTCCCAGTGAGAGGTTGGTGTTTAGCTTAGTTAGACTATGCGCCGGTGTGGGTTGTACACCGTGCTTTTTGGGTTAGGCATAGGATTCTAACTAGTTTTGTGTAAGTATTTGAATACTTTGACTTGGATTGTAATTATTCCTGAATACACTTTGCTTGTCGAAGCACCTTTTGGTAATGAGTCTTTGTATATTTGAATGCTGGCTCATTTAAAATCTTTTATGTGTAACTCTGATGTGTATAAAAAAAAATAATAATAATAATAATGCCTTTTCTGGCTTTATGAAAAACGGGGTGTTACAGTTTGGTATCAGAGCACGGCTTTAAATCTTCAAAAGGAAAGTGTATACTCGAGTCGTTAGTCCAGAGTCGGTTAGAACTTACCTAGAGTGGTGTCAGTTCTAGTGTCAGTTCTAGTGCCTGTTCTGTGTCGGTTGTGAGTTAGTAACCGTTGATTGAGATTTTCTGTAGAGACTCAGAAATGTTTGGATAAGGAATCTAATCATAATTGGTATTGTGCAGAAATCGAATGCCTCCAAGAAGGGCACCTACAGTACCTATGGCGGACAATGTGGATGTGAATCAGATGGCTTATGCCATGCATACAATGGCAGCGGCTGTAACTACTCAGAGCCATGCTAAGGCGCAGAGGGATCTGGAAAAGCGCGAAAGGGAAATACTTGCTGCTAGTTCTAGACTTCTTTCAAGTTTCAACCATCAAACTCCTCCGAAGTTTAATGGGGAGGGAGGTCCGGAAACTGCTGATTTATGGCTCCAATCTGTGGAGAGGATTTTCGGGGCAATTCGTTGTCCAGAAGGGGAGAAAGTAGTCTTAGCTACCTATCAGTTACTAGGGGGTTCTGAGTATTGGTGGAGGAACACCCGACTGATCATGGAGAATGTTCATGAAGAGTTAAGTTGGGAGAACTTTAGGCGGAGGTTTCTGGCCAAGTACTTTCCCGAGACTGCTAGGGAGAGGTATGGGGAAGAGTTTCTGAGGCTAAGGCAAGCGGGCATGAATGTTGAAGCATATGCCAAAAAGTTTGAATCACTATCCCGTTTCTTCCGCTTCTTTAGGGATGGGATAGATGAGGATTATATGTGTCGTCGTTTCCAAGATGGGCTGAGGTACGAGCTGCAGGATGCGGTTGTGCCATTGGGTATCCGACAGTTTCAAGTATTAGTGGAGAAATGTCAAGAGGTGGAAGACATGAAGAATAAGCGGGTGAACCGCCAAGGGAATTCTAGTGCTGGGGGACCAAGTCGTTCGAGTGGTCCGAGTCAGAGTCAGAATCGTGGGAAACAAGGTAGTAAGCCTTACGACCGCCCTCAGAATAACAGGGGACCGGGCCGATCGGTGAATCAAGGTAGCCGGGGAAAATCTGATGGTAGTAAAGGGAATTGCTACAACTGTGGAGAAGCGGGGCATTTTGCTAATGAGTGCACGAAACCGAAGGGGGAAAACACCTGCTACAATTGCAAGAAGCCGGGACACTTTGCTAGAGATTGCAGAGCCCCGAAGGCCGGGCCGTCGGCAAATGTGGCACAAGGCTCACAGGGTGACAGACCTGTGGCAAAGGCACGTGCTTATTGTATGGGCACTGAGGTGAGTGGGCAGGCTAGCAATGCCATCCATGAGAGCTGTCACATCGCAGGTAATTCTTTAACTGCTTTGATTGACACAGGGGCAACCCACTCATTCATATCTTTGGATTGTGCAAATCGTTTGAGTTTGAATGTTTCTATGCTTCCGTTTGATCTGAATGTCTTGACTCTTGCTAAGGATTTGGTGGTAAATACTGCATGTTTGCATTGTTTAGTAGTAATTCAGAATAGGGAGTTTCTGGTCAACTTAGTGTGTTTACCGCTCTTATCTCTCGAAATCATCCTCGGGATGGATTGGTTGTCTTATCATTATGTTATTCTGGACTGTGCTCGGAAATTGGTTTTCTTTCCCGAGCTAGGTGTGCGAAGGTACTTGTCTGCAAATCGGCTGTCGGTGGTTATGTGTAATGGAGAGCCGGAGATAGTTTCACTTGCTAGTTTGGGAGTGACGTCGGAGATCCGAATTGGGGAATTTCGAGTGGTTCAAGATTTCCAAGATGTATTTCCATCGGAGATTCCAGCTTTTCCTCCGTGTAGAGAGGTGGAATTCTTTATTGATTTGCAACCGGGTACGGGTCCGATTTCGGAATCAGCTTATCGGATGGCTCCATCTGAGTTGGTAGAGTTGAAAAGTCAGATTGAGGACTTGTTAGAGAAGGGTTTCATAAGGCCTAGTGTGTCGCCTTGGGGAGCACCGGTCTTATTGGTTAAGAAGAAGGATGGGAAATCTTGTCTGTGTGTGGATTATCGGAAGCTTAATAAGGTGACTATCATGAACCGATATCCATTGCCGCGAATTGATGATTTGATGGATCAGTTGAGGGGAGCCTCAGTGTTTTCAAAGATTGACTTGAAATCTGGTTATCACCAGATAAGGGTACGCGACGAGGATATTCAGAAAACGGCGTTTAGGACGCGTTATGGGCATTATGAATTCTTAGTGATGCCGTTCGGAGTGACGAATGCACCTGCTATCTTTATGGCCTACATGAATCGGATATTCCACTCATTCTTGGACAAGTTTGTGGTGGTATTTATTGATGACATCCTAGTGTATTCGAGGAATGAAGAGGAACACGTAGAGCATCTTCGTCTAGTATTGCAAGTTTTGCGGGAAGGTAAGCTGTATGCAAACCCGTCGAAGTGTGAATTTTGGTTGGAAGAAGTGAATTTTCTTGGCCATGTCATATCAAGAGAGGGAATAGCCGTGGATCCAGCCAAGATTGATACGGTACTTTCATGGAAGCAGCCTCAAACAGTGACTGATGTGAGGAGTTTTGTGGGTTTGGCCGGTTATTACCGGAGATTCATTGAAGGTTTCGCTAAGATTGTGGCGCCAATGACGCAACTTACGCGAAAAGATCAACCTTTTGCTTGGACGGAGAAGTGTGAGTCGAGTTTCCAATTGTTGAAAGAACGGTTGACGACGTCACCAGTCTTGGTGTTACCACAGTCGGATGAACCGTATGAGGTTTACTGTGATGCTTCTCATCAAGGGTTGGGTTGTGTGTTGATGCAACACAAGAGAGCAGTAGCTTATGCGTCAAGACAGCTGAAAGTGCATGAAAAGAATTATCCTACGCACGATTTAGAGCTTGCGGCCGTTGTTTTTGCATTGAAGATTTGGAGACATCATCTTTATGGTTGCACTTTTGTCGTGTTTAGTGACCATAAAAGTCTCAAGTACTTGTTTGATCAGAAAGAGCTTAATATGAGGCAACGGAGGTGGATGGAAACTTTGAAAGACTTCGACTTTACGTTGGAATACCACCCGGGGAAGGCTAATGTGGTAGCCGATGCTTTGAGTAGGAAGAGTGTGACGGTTTGTTCGGCACAAATGGCTAGTCAACAGGAGTTATTGAGAGAGTTTCGTGACTTGCACCTAGAGGTAGAGTTTGATTTAGGGAATATGAGGTTGGGTATGATTACCATCTCAAGCGGATTATTGGAGGACATTGGAAATTGTCAAGATGACAGGTTCCTCATGGAGAAGAGAGCTTTGATTGTTCGAGAAACCAACCGAGATTTCAAGGTGGGATCGGACAACATTTTGAGGTGTCGAGGTAGAGTGTGTGTGCCCGAAGCTATGGACTTGAGAAACACCATTCTAGGAGAGGCACACAAGAGTAAACTTAGTATGCATCCTGGAGCAACAAAGATGTATCAAGACCTGAGGCATGATTTCTGGTGGCCGGGTATGAAGAGGGATGTGGCTGAGTATGTGGCGTCGTGTCTGACTTGTCAGAAGGCGAAGATTGAGCATCAGAGACCAGCAGGGATGCTGCAGTCGTTAGATATCCCCGAGTGGAAGTGGGATAGCATTTCTATGGATTTCATCACTGGGTTACCTAAGACCAGGAGGAAGCATGATTCTATTTGGGTGATAGTGGATCGTTTGACAAAGTCCGCTCATTTTCTACCGGTAAGGATTACGGATACAGCATCAAAGTTGACCGATATTTACATTGCTGAGATTGTGAGGTTACATGGGATTCCGTCAAGTATAGTGTCGGATCGAGACCCAAAGTTTACTTCACACTTTTGGAAGACTTTGCATGAGGCGTTGGGGATGAAACTGAGATTGAGTTCCGCCTATCATCCTCAGACAGATGGGCAGACTGAGAGAACAAATCAATCATTGGAAGATTTGTTGAGAGCATGTGTAATGGATGATCGTGGAAGTTGGGATGATGTGTTACCATTGATAGAATTCACATACAACAACAGTTTCCACGCGAGTATTGGAATGGCACCATACGAGGCTTTGTATGGGAGGAGATGTCAGACTCCTTTGTGTTGGTACCAAGATGGGGAGAGTATGTTAGTAGGATCGGAAATGGTACAACAGACGACGGACAAGGTCCGAAAGATAAGGGCAATGATGAAGGTTGCTCAAGATCGCCAGAAGAGTTATGCGGATAGGCGACGGAGGCCTCTAGAGTTTGAAGAGGGAGATCATGTATTTCTCCGAGTTACACCAACCACTGGCGTTGGAAGGGCTTTGAAAGCGAAGAAATTGACTCCAAAGTTTATAGGGCCTTATCAGATTTTGGAACGGATTGGGAAGGTAGCATACCGGATCGCGTTGCCACCGACACTATCTTTGATACATGACGTATTCCATGTGTCGCAATTGCGGAAATACACACCGGATCCGTCCCATGTGATCACACCAGATGACATCCAGTTGAGGGATAACTTGTCATTTGAAGTTCCGCCGATCAAGATTGCGGATAGGAAGATGAAGCGTCTGAGAACGAAAGAGATACCTTTGGTAAAGGTAATATGGAACGAAGCTACAGGAGATACCACCTGGGAGCTCGAGAGTAAGATGAAAGAGTTGTACCCCAGTTTGTTTGACGACGTCTAAGTTTCGAGGACGAAACTTCTTTTAGGGGGGTAGTATTGTAAGACCCAAGATTTCATTGTATAATTGGTTTTAGGTTTTTTAGGGTCCGATGTGTTCGTGTTGTGAAACATCGTGTAATTAGTAGGTTTTGCTGTAATTGAATCCGTTTTGGACTCGTGCGCTGTAAAGGCACAGGCTTTTGTCTTGTAATCCTCTTTTGTGAATAAGAAGGGTGCTGTGGATTTAGAATGACGAGTTTTGGATTATTCTTGTTTTTGGAAAAACGAGTAGGATTTTACTCGCGAATGTAAAATCGTACTGTGTCTGTTTTAAGTGAGGTTTCGGATGGAAGTTTTATATATCTGCGTGAGTGAGGTTATGTTCTGAGAATAATTTTCTAAGGCATGGAAGAAAATTACAGTCGCGGAAAAAGATTCGGCGATAAGTTTTGGAAATGTTTAACGTTGGACGTTCTTTCCGTAGTTTTTACGTTTTTGAGATTTACGTTCGTCGCGACGCGCGAGAGCTGAGTACGTGTCTTGTTTTGGAAGATTTGATTTAATCTTGTGTTTATCCTTAAAGCATTTGATCCAATGGCTAGGGTTTAAGCTTGGACTTTTGTTTTTGATCCAAGGGTGGATAGTGAGCAAGAGCTTTTATTAGTAAGGAGGTTTGGTCACTTGGTGGACTTAGGAAATTTTCACAATTCACTCCTTTCTTTCTCTCTTTCACGTGGACTCCATTCTTGCCTAACCTTCTTCACCAAATTTTCAATTCCTCACCATTTCACTCCATTTCAAGCTTGGAAGCTTAGTGGAAAGTTGTAGAGAATCACTTTCTTAAGGTAACCCTCTCTTCTCATCTCCTAGGTTGGTAGATTTTTAGAGTTTTGAGGTTTTTGGGTTTATGTTCTTAAGAGGGTTTGGTGAGAAATGTTGTTCTTGCTAGTTTTGTTTCATGAAAGTTGTTCATGAGAGTTTAGTAAGCATGCTAGGCTTTGTTGTTTCAATTTTCCATGAGTTGGTGAAAATCTCATGAGAAAAGTTAGGGTTTTGAAAGTTTAGTGTATTGATCAATAACATGAGGTTAAGTTGTAAGGTTTTGAAAAGAAACGTTGTTTTTGAACCTTTAGGCGAAAGGGATTCGTGTTGTATGGTTTTGTTTTAGAAAATCCGATGAAAAATATTTTGGTGTTTATGAAAATATTTACTAAGTGTTTTGTGTGGTGTTTTTGGTATTACAAGTGGTTTAAAACTCTTGAGTTATGTGGCCTTGCTTTTACCTTGAAAACATGTTTGAAAATGGTTACAGGTCGGTTGAGGCCCGTAATAAAACTTGTGCTTGGGTTTGGTTTTGTTTTTGGAAATGAAAAACCAAATAACTTGCACTCGAAGCAACCAACATACTTTCAGAAATGTAATGCTTTGTTGAGAAAATGGTTTTTGGGAACCAATACTATGCGTATGTAGTGTGTTGCGTGAAAAGTTGTTTTGGGTGAAAATTGAGTAAACCAAGTTTTGCTGTTTCTGCTGTTTTGTCTCTGGTGTACTCGCTGAGCGAGCTGTTACTCGCCACAGCGAGTGTGCTTTGAAGCAACTCGCCAGAGCGAGCTCCAGAGCGAGCGAGATCAGTAGCTCCTGACTTCACTCGCCGTCAACTCGCCGTGGCGAGCTCTGGGACCAAAATTTTTGGAGTTTGATGTTCTAAAATTATTTTTAGGCTTCCTATCCTTTTTTATTAATTTATGGAAGTGTCGGGGATTGGAAACGGGTTTTTCGGGTACTCGGAAAGTACGTAGCTTGTAACACAAGAAAATGGCCATTTTGCATTTCAAATTATTTAAGACTTTTGACTATGGTTTTGAGTCCTAAAAATAGTACAAATAACTCATGGGGATTGATCAATATAGTAGAATTTGGGATGGTATCCGAAAGAGGGGTTTTCCTTAGAAGCCTTGAGGGTTTTTGGGACTTTGGTGTAGTTTCAATACGTTTGGTTTAGAAACAATGTATTGATCGTACGTTGCTTGTTTTAGGAAGCGCGTCGTGTGGTTTTGATCGTGTGTAGTTAACGGAAGCTTGCCGAGGTAGGGGCTCCACTTTATTTCCGTCTTTTAAAATGGTTACGACATGTTTTGTTTTGCTGTTATGCATTTGCTGTGTGCTTTGACATGTTTGTACTTATGTATTCTCGTTGATGAGAACGTGGTTATAATTACTTGTGCAATTTGCATATGATTAGGAAAAATGTATGTAGGTTGTGATAGTTGTACATAGGCTTTAGGCTATGTGATTGGTTGCATGAGCATATATTAATGCGTGCGTCGGATAGGACTACGCGGGGATTTTGTCTGTGTGACTTTCCTGTATATGCCAAAGAGAATATATGTCATGCATTTCATAGTTGTGTGCCTAGGTGTATGTCTGTGTGACTTTGCCTACGTACCGGGCGTTGACTGTGTGACTTCGCCAAATCCGACTGGATTTTTATTGAGTGGTGTTTGTCTGTGCGACTTCACCTGGTGTTTGTCTGTGTGACTTCACCCGCCTTGTGTGGCATTTTTAGTGCGGGTACGTATATGACTGTGTGGCTTTGCCTACCCCACGACTCTTCGAGGAGAGGTAAATTTTCCGGAAAATCATGCATGTGGCGAACCAGTGACGGTCGTCACACCCATTGTAACACCCCGTTTTTCATAACGCAAAAAGGGCATTATTTTTTTTTTCTTTTTCAACTAACACTCAAAGTGCGCATAATAGTTTTATAGATGAACCGGCATTCAAATATACAAAGAACTCATTTACCAAAAGGTGCTTCGACAAGCAAAGTGTATTTCCTGAATAGTTACAATCCGAGTCTAAGTACCAAAACAAAGTTAGAAATCCTATGCTAACCAAAAAGCACGGTGCACAAAACACACCGGCGCATAGTCTAACTATCCTAGGCTACAGCTCCAACCGCTCACTGGGGCCTGGAACAGCCACCGTCGTCACCACGACCTAACCCATCATCTGGGTGGGATGAGCCCGCAAATGAAAGAAAGGGTCACCACAAAATACAAGGTATATATATATAACCGGTGCGAAAGATGTACACATAACAAATTTCCACATACACAAGAGAAAGCTCATAATCTCAAAAGTAGTTCCCACCAACGGGCTTATATAAATAAATGCACACCAAGCCTAATGCAGACTTCTACAATGAGTGTGGTACTACCAGAGCTACCACATGCAAATGAATTCCGGAATTTAACCTCTCCTCGAAGAGTCGTGGGGTAGGCAAAGCCACACAGAAATATACGTACCCGCACTAAAATTGCCACACAAGGCAGGTGAAGTCACACAGACAAACACCAGGCGAAGTCACACAGACAAACACCAACTCAATATAAATCCAGAGGGATTTGGCGAAGCCACACAGTCAAACGCCCGGTGCGTAGGCAAAGTCACACAGACATACACCTAGGCACGCAACTATGAAATGCATGGCATATATTCTCTTCGGCATATACAGGATAGTCACACAAGACAAAATCCTCGCGTAGTCCTAACTGACGCACGCATTCATATATGCTCATGCAAACATTCACATAGCCTAAAGCCTATGCACAAGCATCACAACATACATACATTTTCTCAATCATATGTAAATTGCACATGTATTTAAAACCACGTTCTCATCAACGAGAATACATAAGTACAAACATGCCAAGCACACAGCAAATGCATAAACAGCAAAAACAAGCATGTCGTAACCATTTCGAAAGACGGAAATAAAGTGGAGCCCTTACCTCGTCAAGCACTCAACTATCACACGATCGCACAACACTTACTTGCTTCCTAAAACAAGCAAAGTATTCAATCAAAACCATATCCAATCAATCCTTAATGAATTGGACTCTAAAACCCCAACAACCAAAGGTTTTCTAAGGAAAAATCCTTCTTTCGGATACCATACCCAAAACTATCGTATTGATCAACACTCATGAGTTATATGTACTATTTTTAGGACCCAAAACAATTGCCAAAAGTCTTAAATAATTTGAAATGCAAAATGGCCGTTTTCTTGCGTTACAAGTTACGTACTTTCCGAGTACCCGAAAAACTCGTTTCCAATCCCAACCACTTCCATAAATTAATAAAAAGGGATTAGAAAGTTAAAAACCAAGTTTAGAAATCAGAATCCAAAATTTCAACTCCCAGAGCTCGCCCTGGCGAGTTGATGGCGAGTGAAGGCAGAGAGTTCTGGTCTTACTCGCCCTGGAGCTCGCCCTGGCGAGTTGTCAAGACCTGTGACACTCGCCCTGGCGAGTAACCACTCGCCTGGCGAGTTTCTACTGTCATGACAGCAAAAGACAGCAACTCACCCCACCTTTTTCCACCCAAAGCCTAGTTTGATTCTATTAGTTCCCAACATCTTTTCAAGGTATAAAACAAACCATTTTCATAAGCAAGCAACACATTTCCGAAAGCATGTTGGTTGCTTCGAGTGCAAGTTATTTGATTTTCATTTCCAAAATCAAAACCAAATCTAAGCACAAGTTTTATTACGGGCCTCAACCGTCCGGTAATCATTTTCAAACATGTTCTCAAGGTAAAAAGCGACACCACAGGTCACAATAGTTTTAAACCACTTTGACCCCAAAATACTACCCAAAACACTTAGGAAAATATTTTCATAAGCCTCAAAATATTTTTCATCGGATTTTCCAAAACAAAACCATACAACGCATTTCCCTTTCGCCCAAAGGTTCAAAGACAACTTTTCTTTTCAAAACCTTACAACATAGCCTCATGTTATTGATCAATACTCTAAACTTTCAAAACCCTAACTTTTCTCATGAGATTTTCACCAACTCATGGAAAACAAAGATAACAAAGCCTACACATGCTTCTAAAGACCTCATGAACAACATTCATGAAACAAAAACTAGCAAGAACAACACTTCTCACCAAACCCTCTTAAGAACATAAACCCAAAAACTCTTAAACTCTACAAGTCTACCAACCTAAGAGATGAGAAGAGAGGGTTACCTTAAGAAAGTGATTCTCTACACTTTTCCTCAAAGCTTCCAAGCTTGAAATGGAGTGAATTGGTGAAGAATGGAAAATTTGTGAAGGTTTAAGGTTAGGAAATGGAGTTCCACGTGAAAGAGAGAAAGAATGAGATGATTTGGTGATGTTTTGCTAAGTGACCAAGTGACCAAACCTCCTTACTATGCAAAGCTCTTGCTAACTCATGGCCATTGGATCAAAAACACAATGCCAAGACAAAACCCTAGCCATTGGATCAAACCAAACCAAATCCACTTGAGATAAAACTCAAAACCTCATAGAAACACTCACACGTTCAGCTCTCGCGCGCCGCGACGAACGAAACTCACCAAAAAGAAAACCTAAAGACAGAACGTCTATTGTCTAACATTTCCAAAACTTATCGCCGAATCTTTTTCCGCGACTGCAATTTTCTTCCATACCTCAGAAAATTAAACTCAGAATATATCTTAACTCGCGCAGATATATAAAACTCCCATCCGAAACCTCACTTAAAACAGACGCAGTAAGATTTTACAACGACGGGTAAAATCCTACTCGTTTTTCCAAAAACAAGAATAATCCAAAACTTATTATTCTGAAACCACAAGTAACTTCTTATTCAAGCAACAGGATCACAAGACCAAAGTCTGTACAATTACAGTGCACGAGCACTAAACAGGCTCAATTACAGCAAAAGCTAATAATTTACACGATGTTTCATCACACGAACACATCGAACCCCTAATATTCCTTAAACCAACTATACAATGAAATCTTGGGTCTTACAATACTACCCCCCTAAAAGAAGTTTCGTCCTCGAAACTTAGACATCGTCAAACAAACTGGGGTATAATTCCTTCATCTTACTCTCGAGCTCCCAGGTGGTATCTCCTGTAGCCTCGTTCCATATTACCTTTACCAAAGGTATCTCTTTCGTTCTCAAACGCTTCATCTTCTTATCCGCAATCTTGATTGGCGGAACCTCAAATGACAAGTTATCCCTCAACTGGATGTCATCTGGTGTGATCACATGTGAAGGATCCGGTGTATATTTCCGCAATTGCGACACATGGAACACGTCATGAATCAAAGATAGTACCGGTGGCAACGCGATCCGGTATGCTACCTTCCCAATCCGTTCCAAAATCTGATAAGGCCCTATAAACTTCGGAGTCAACTTCTTAGCTTTCAAAGCCCTCCCAACACCCGTTGTTGGAGTAACACGGAGAAATACGTGATCTCCCTCCTCAAACTCTAAAGGCCTCCGACGCCTATCCGCATAACTCTTTTGTCGATCTTGAGCAACTTTCATCCTTGCCCTTATCTTTCGGACCTTGTCCGTCGTCTGTTGTACCATTTCCGGTCCTACTATCATACCCTCCCCATCTTGGTACCAACACAAAGGAGTCTGACATCTTCTCCCATACAAAGCCTCGTATGGTGCCATTCCAATACTCGCGTGGAAACTGTTGTTGTATGTGAATTCTATCAAAGGTAAAACATCATCCCAACTTCCACGATCATCCAAAACGCAAGCTCTCAACAAATCTTCCAAGGATTGATTTGTTCTCTCGGTCTGCCCATCGGTCTGGGGATGATAGGCAGAACTCAACCTCAGTTTCGTCCCCAACGCCTCATGCAAAGTCTTCCAAAAATGTGAAGTAAACTTTGGATCTCTATCCGACACTATACTTGACGGAATCCCATGTAACCTCACAATCTCAGCAATGTAAACATCGGTCAACTTCGCCGCTGTATCCGTAGTTCTTACCGGTAGAAAATGAGCGGACTTTGTCAAACGATCCACTATCACCCAAATGGAATCATGCTTCCTCCTGGTCTTGGGTAAACCAGTGATGAAATCCATAGAAATGCTATCCCACTTCCACTCGGGGATATCTAACGACTGCAGCATCCCTGCCGGTCTCTGATGCTCAATCTTCGCCTTCTGACAAGTCAGACACGACGCCACATACTCAGCCACATCCCTCTTCATACCCGGCCACCAGAAATCTTGCCTCAGGTCCTGATACATTTTTGTTGCCCCGGGATGCATACTAAGCTTACTCTTGTGTGCCTCCCCTAGAATGGTGTTTCTCAAATCCATAGCTTCGGGTACGCACACTCTCCCTTGACACCTCAAGATATTGTCCGATCCCACCTTGAAATCTCGGTTGGTTCCTCGAACAATCAAAGCCCTTTTCTCCATAAGGAACTTGTCATCTTGACAATTAGCAATATCCTCCAACAAACCGTTCGAGATGGTAATCATACCCAGTCTCATATTCCCTAAAGCAAACTCTACCTCTAGGTGCAAGTCACGAAACTCTCTCAACAACTCTTGTTGACTAGCCATTTGTGCCGAACAAACCGACACACTCTTCCTACTCAAGGCATCGGCTACCACATTAGCCTTTCCCGGATGGTATTCTAACGTAAAATCGAAGTCTTTCAAAGTTTCCATCCACCTCCGTTGCCTCATATTAAGCTCTTTCTGATCGAACAGATACTTAAGGCTTTTATGGTCACTAAACACGACAAAAGTGCAACCATAAAGATGATGTCTCCAAATCTTCAAGGCAAAAACAACGGCCGCAAGCTCTAAATCGTGCGTCGGATAATTCTTTTCATGCACTTTCAACTGCCGTGATGCATAAGCCACTGCTCTCTTGTGCTGCATCAACACACAACCCAAACCCTGATGAGACGCATCACAATAAACCTCATAAGGTTCATCAGACTGAGGTAACACCAACACCGGTGAAGTCGTCAACCTCTCCTTCAACAATTGAAAACTAAGTTCACACTGCTCTGTCCAAGCAAAAGGTTGATCTTTTCGCGTAAGTTGTGTCATTGGTGCCACAATCTTAGCAAATCCTTCTATAAACCTCCGGTAATAACCGGCCAAACCAACAAAACTCCTCACATCAGTCACTGTTTGAGGCTGCTTCCATGAAAGTACCGTATCAATCTTGGCTGGATCCACGGCTATTCCCTCTTTTGATATAACATGGCCAAGGAAATTCACCTCTTCCAACCAAAAGTCACACTTTGACGGGTTTGCATACAACCTTTTCTCCCGCAAAACTTGCAAAACCAAGCGAAGATGCTCTAGATGTTCCTCTTCATTCTTCGAATACACCAAAATGTCATCAATGAACACCACCACAAACTTGTCCAAAAATGAATTGAATATCCGATTCATGTAGGCCATGAAGATAGCAGGTGCATTCGTCACTCCAAACGGCATCACCAAGTACTCATAATGCCCATACCGCGTCCTAAACGCCGTTTTCTGAATATCCTCATCTCGTACTCTTATCTGGTGATATCCAGATTTCAAGTCAATCTTGGAAAACACTGAGGCTCCCCTCAACTGATCCATCAAATCATCAATACGCGGCAATGGATATCGGTTCTTGATAGTCACCTTATTAAGCTTCCGATAATCCACACATAGACGAGATTTCCCATCCTTCTTCTTAACCAATAAGACCGGTGCTCCCCAAGGCGACACACTAGGCCTTATGAAACCCTTCTCCAACAAGTCCTCAATTTGACTCTTCAACTCTACTAACTCAGCTGGAGCCATCCGATAAGCTGATTCTGAAATCGGACCCGTACCCGGTTGCAAATCAATAAAGAATTCCACCTCTCTACACGGAGGAAAAGCTGGAATCTCCGATGGAAACACATCTTGGAAATCCTGAACCACTCGAATTTCCTCAATTCGGATCTCTGACGTCACTCCTAAGCTAGCAAGTGAAACAATCTCCGGTTCTCCATTACACATAACCACAGAAAGTCGATTCGCAGACAAGTACCTTCGCACACCTGGCTCGGGAAAGAAAACCAATTTCCGAGCACAGTCTAGAATCACATAGTGATAAGACAACCAGTCCATCCCGAGGATGATCTCGAGAGATAAAAGCGGTAGACAAACCAAATTGACCAGAAAATCCCTATTCTGGATTACTACCAAACAATGCAAACATGCAGTATTCACTACCAAATCCTTAGCAGGAGTCAAAACATTCAAATCAAACGGAAGAACAGATACATTCAAACTCAAACGATTTGCACATGCCAAAGATATGAATGAGTGGGTTGCCCCCGTGTCAATCAAAGCAGTTAAAGAATTACCTGCAATGTGACAGCTCTCGTGGATGGCATTGCTAGCCTGCCCACTCAGTTCAGTGCCCATACAGTAAGCACGTGCCTTTGCCGCAGGTCTGGCACCCTGTGAGCCTTGTGCCACATTTGCCGACGGCCCAGTCTTCGGGGCTCTGCAATCTCTAGCAAAGTGTCCCGGCTTCTTGCAATTGTAGCAGGTGTTTCCCACCTTCGGTTGCGTGCACTCATTAGAAAAATGCCCCGCTTCTCCACAGTTGTAGCAAGCCCCCTTGCCACCATCAGATTTTCCCCGAGTTCCCTGATTCACCGACCGGCCCGGTCCTTTACTGTGCTGAGGACGGTTATACGGCTTACTCCCTTGCCTCCCACTATTCTGAGTCGAACCACGATCATTGGTGCGACTTGGTCCTCCGGCATTAGAATTCCCTTGACGGTTCACCCGCTTATTCTTCATGTCTTCCACCTCTTGGCACTTTTCAACCAAGACCTGGAATTGTCGAATACCCAATGGTACAACCGCATCCTGCAGTTCGTACCTCAGCCCATCTTGGAATCTACGGCACATATAATCCTCATCTATCCCATCCCTAAAGAAGCGGAAGAAACGGGATAGTGATTCAAACTTCTTGGCATAAGCCTCAACATTCATGCCCGCCTGCCTCAGCCTCAGGAACTCTTCACCATATCTTTCCCTAGCTGTCTCAGGGAAATACTTGGCCAAGAACCTCCTCTTGAAGTTCTCCCAATTCAATTCTTCATGGCCATTCTCCATGATAATACGGGTGTTCCTCCACCAATACTCTGAACCCCCTAGCAACTGATAGGTAGCTAAGACTACCTTCTCTCCTTCTGGACAATGAATTGCCCCGAATATCCTCTCCACAGATTGGAGCCACAAATCAGCAGTTTCCGGACCTCCCTCCCCGTTAAACTTAGGAGGAGTTTGGTGGTTGAAATTCGAAAGAAGTCTAGATCCAGCCGCAAGTATTTCTCTTTCGCGCTTTTCCAGATCTCTCTGCGCCTTAGCATGGCTCTGAGCAGTCACAGCCGCTGCCATTGTATGCATGGCATAAGCCATCTGATTCACATCCACGTTGTCTGCCATAGGTACAGTAGGTGCCCTTCTTGGAGGCATTCGATTTCTGCACAATACCAATTCTGATTAGATCCTTAGTCAAACAATTCTGAATCCAAACAGAATATCACACCCCACGGATTACTAACTCGAAACCCGACACAGGACAAACACTAGAACTAACACAACACTAGTTACGTTCTAACCGACTCTGGACTAACGACTCAAGTATACACTTTCCCTTTGAAGATTTAAAGCCGAGCTCTGATACCAAATTGTAACACCCCGTTTTTCATAACGCAAAAAGGGCATTATTTTTTTTTTTCTTTTTCAACTAACACTCAAAGTGCGCATAATAGTTTTATAGATGAACCGGCATTCAAATATACAAAGAACTCATTTACCAAAAGGTGCTTCGACAAGCAAAGTGTATTTCCTGAATAGTTACAATCCGAGTCTAAGTACCAAAACAAAGTTAGAAATCCTATGCTAACCAAAAAGCACGGTGCACAAAACACACCGGCGCATAGTCTAACTATCCTAGGCTACAGCTCCAACCGCTCACTGGGGCCTGGAACAGCCACCGTCGTCACCACGACCTAACCCATCATCTGGGTGGGATGAGCCCGCAAATGAAAGAAAGGGTCACCACAAAATACAAGGTATATATATATAACCGGTGCGAAAGATGTACACATAACAAATTTCCACATACACAAGAGAAAGCTCATAATCTCAAAAGTAGTTCCCACCAACGGGCTTATATAAATAAATGCACACCAAGCCTAATGCAGACTTCTACAATGAGTGTGGTACTACCAGAGCTACCACATGCAAATGAATTCCGGAATTTAACCTCTCCTCGAAGAGTCGTGGGGTAGGCAAAGCCACACAGAAATATACGTACCCGCACTAAAATTGCCACACAAGGCAGGTGAAGTCACACAGACAAACACCAGGCGAAGTCACACAGACAAACACCAACTCAATATAAATCCAGAGGGATTTGGCGAAGCCACACAGTCAAACGCCCGGTGCGTAGGCAAAGTCACACAGACATACACCTAGGCACGCAACTATGAAATGCATGGCATATATTCTCTTCGGCATATACAGGATAGTCACACAAGACAAAATCCTCGCGTAGTCCTAACTGACGCACGCATTCATATATGCTCATGCAAACATTCACATAGCCTAAAGCCTATGCACAAGCATCACAACATACATACATTTTCTCAATCATATGTAAATTGCACATGTATTTAAAACCACGTTCTCATCAACGAGAATACATAAGTACAAACATGCCAAGCACACAGCAAATGCATAAACAGCAAAAACAAGCATGTCGTAACCATTTCGAAAGACGGAAATAAAGTGGAGCCCTTACCTCGTCAAGCACTCAACTATCACACGATCGCACAACACTTACTTGCTTCCTAAAACAAGCAAAGTATTCAATCAAAACCATATCCAATCAATCCTTAATGAATTGGACTCTAAAACCCCAACAACCAAAGGTTTTCTAAGGAAAAATCCTTCTTTCGGATACCATACCCAAAACTATCGTATTGATCAACACTCATGAGTTATATGTACTATTTTTAGGACCCAAAACAATTGCCAAAAGTCTTAAATAATTTGAAATGCAAAATGGCCGTTTTCTTGCGTTACAAGTTACGTACTTTCCGAGTACCCGAAAAACTCGTTTCCAATCCCAACCACTTCCATAAATTAATAAAAAGGGATTAGAAAGTTAAAAACCAAGTTTAGAAATCAGAATCCAAAATTTCAACTCCCAGAGCTCGCCCTGGCGAGTTGATGGCGAGTGAAGGCAGAGAGTTCTGGTCTTACTCGCCCTGGAGCTCGCCCTGGCGAGTTGTCAAGACCTGTGACACTCGCCCTGGCGAGTAACCACTCGCCTGGCGAGTTTCTACTGTCATGACAGCAAAAGACAGCAACTCACCCCACCTTTTTCCACCCAAAGCCTAGTTTGATTCTATTAGTTCCCAACATCTTTTCAAGGTATAAAACAAACCATTTTCATAAGCAAGCAACACATTTCCGAAAGCATGTTGGTTGCTTCGAGTGCAAGTTATTTGATTTTCATTTCCAAAATCAAAACCAAATCTAAGCACAAGTTTTATTACGGGCCTCAACCGTCCGGTAATCATTTTCAAACATGTTCTCAAGGTAAAAAGCGACACCACAGGTCACAATAGTTTTAAACCACTTTGACCCCAAAATACTACCCAAAACACTTAGGAAAATATTTTCATAAGCCTCAAAATATTTTTCATCGGATTTTCCAAAACAAAACCATACAACGCATTTCCCTTTCGCCCAAAGGTTCAAAGACAACTTTTCTTTTCAAAACCTTACAACATAGCCTCATGTTATTGATCAATACTCTAAACTTTCAAAACCCTAACTTTTCTCATGAGATTTTCACCAACTCATGGAAAACAAAGATAACAAAGCCTACACATGCTTCTAAAGACCTCATGAACAACATTCATGAAACAAAAACTAGCAAGAACAACACTTCTCACCAAACCCTCTTAAGAACATAAACCCAAAAACTCTTAAACTCTACAAGTCTACCAACCTAAGAGATGAGAAGAGAGGGTTACCTTAAGAAAGTGATTCTCTACACTTTTCCTCAAAGCTTCCAAGCTTGAAATGGAGTGAATTGGTGAAGAATGGAAAATTTGTGAAGGTTTAAGGTTAGGAAATGGAGTTCCACGTGAAAGAGAGAAAGAATGAGATGATTTGGTGATGTTTTGCTAAGTGACCAAGTGACCAAACCTCCTTACTATGCAAAGCTCTTGCTAACTCATGGCCATTGGATCAAAAACACAATGCCAAGACAAAACCCTAGCCATTGGATCAAACCAAACCAAATCCACTTGAGATAAAACTCAAAACCTCATAGAAACACTCACACGTTCAGCTCTCGCGCGCCGCGACGAACGAAACTCACCAAAAAGAAAACCTAAAGACAGAACGTCTATTGTCTAACATTTCCAAAACTTATCGCCGAATCTTTTTCCGCGACTGCAATTTTCTTCCATACCTCAGAAAATTAAACTCAGAATATATCTTAACTCGCGCAGATATATAAAACTCCCATCCGAAACCTCACTTAAAACAGACGCAGTAAGATTTTACAACGACGGGTAAAATCCTACTCGTTTTTCCAAAAACAAGAATAATCCAAAACTTATTATTCTGAAACCACAAGTAACTTCTTATTCAAGCAACAGGATCACAAGACCAAAGTCTGTACAATTACAGTGCACGAGCACTAAACAGGCTCAATTACAGCAAAAGCTAATAATTTACACGATGTTTCATCACACGAACACATCGAACCCCTAATATTCCTTAAACCAACTATACAATGAAATCTTGGGTCTTACACCCATTGTAGAGGTCTGCATTAGGATTGGTGATTTATTTATATATACCCGTTGGTGGGAACTACTTCTGAGTTTAAGAGCTTTCTCTTGTGTATGTGGAAATTTGCTATGTGTACATCTTTCGCACCGATTATATATATACATACTTGTATTTTGTGGTGACCCCTTTCTTTCATTTGCGGGCTCATCCCACCCAGATGTTGGGCTAGGTCGTGGTGACGACGGTGGCTGTTCCGGGTCCCAGTGAGAGGTTGGTGTTTAGCTTAGTTAGACTATGCGCCGGTGTGGGTTGTACACCGTGCTTTTTGGGTTAGGCATAGGATTCTAACTAGTTTTGTGTAAGTATTTGAATACTTTGACTTGGATTGTAATTATTCCTGAATACACTTTGCTTGTCGAAGCACCTTTTGGTAATGAGTCTTTGTATATTTGAATGCCGGCTCATTTAAAATCTTTTATGTGTAACTCTGATGTGTATAAAAAAAAAATAATAATAATAATAATGCATTTTCTGGCTTTATGAAAAACGGGGTGTTACAGATATGTTAACAGATGGAGACGAATTAAAAACTGAGTGATGGGCCTCGATAAAAACTCCTGCCCTTGCAGGAGAAAAGAGTGTCCCACCACCCCTTTACGTTAATCGTAAAAGATGTTTTACATAATTAATGTTGAAATAGCAGAAAGATAACAAAGCAAGATATAAAGTGCTGTAATCTAACTGTAATAAAACTTGAGGTTCATCACGTTCCAAGTCCTTGGGAGCGTCTCGCCTTGGAGAGTTTCCAGCCTGTATGCTCCGTTCCCATACGCTTCTTGTATCCTGAATGGACCTTCCCAGTTGGGGGCCAGTTTCCCTCCTTTGTCTTTTCCCATTGGTCTCTTGAGGACTAAGTCTCCTTCTTTAAAGTTTCTCGGGATTACCATTGTGTTGTACTTGTGGGATACCCTCTGCTTCATGGCAAATTCTCTGAAATGTGCCTTCTCCCGAATCTCCTTCAGCAAGTCTAAGTTCTCCTGTAGTGCCTCCTTGTTCGCCTCAGTGGTGAGGGTCTCTCTTCTCAAGCTTGGGGGATTGATCTCAACCGGTATCATCGCATCAGTCCCATACACCATTTTGAAGGGCGTTTCCCCGATGGAAGTTTGTATGGTGGTGTGATACGCCCAAAGGATTTTTGGCAGAGGTTCCGCCCAGTTTCTGTCCTTCTTTGTTAATTTCCTCTTAATGGCTTTCAGGATCACTTTGTTCGCTGACTCTGCTTGTCCGTTCGCTTGTGGGTGCTCCACTGACACAAAAGTGTTGCGGATTCCGTTCTCTTCAAAGAATTGGATGACGGCTTCACTGGTGAACTGGGTACCATTATCTGATACTATGTACCTGGGTAAGCCAAACTTGCATATGATCTTTTGCCAGTAGAACTTTTTAACCTTTTCTGAAGAGATGGTTGCCACCGGTTCTGCTTCTACCCACTTGGTGAAGTAATCTACCGCCACTAGGAGGAATTTCACTTGGCTTTGTGTTGTTGGGAATGGACCTAGTATGTCTACACCCCACATGTAGAAAGGCCATGGAGACATTACTGTCTTCAAGGGTTCGCCTGGGGCGTGATGTAGGTTAGCATGCCTTTGACAGGCGTCACAGCTGCGTACATAACTGGACGCGTCTCTCAGAATAGTGGGCCAGAAAAAGCCTGCCCTTATCACCTTTCCTGCTAAAGATCGCCCTCCTATGTGGTTACCACAGGATCCGTCATGTATCTCTTTCAAGATGCGTTGTGACTCCATCTCACTTACGCATAGCGGAAGTGGTGTTGAGAAGCCTCTTTTGTACAGCTTGTCTCCTACCAGAGTGTAGTGCACCGCTGCCTTCTTCAATCTGTTGGCCTCATCTCTTTCCGGAGGCAATGTTTCATTACGGAGGTATTGAATGATGGGTGCTCTCCAATCCTCTTCTTCAACTACCATCAATATGTCTGGGATTTCTGTACTGGGTTTTGGTATGGTCTCCTTGTCATACCCCAATTTTTGACCTAAGATCCCACTTCATATTCATTTATTATCATATTAATTTTTGTCGCATTTATTATCAAATATGTGAAGTAGCTCACTTGGTGGTGAGTAGAGTGTCCAAAGAGTCACGAGTGTATGGTCATGGGTTCAAATTCTACTTTGGTTCTTTTTATTTGTTATTTTCTCCTTTATTCACAAAAACCCAAAAAATGTGTTAATTTATTTAAATTTGTTATTATTAGTAACTTTATTGAAAATCCAAAAAATATGTCTAAATTAGGTAAGTTCTTATTTTATTTGAAAACAATCAAAAATATGTTTTTTTTCCTTATATCATTACCCTTTATCATTATTATCATTTATTATTATTAAAGTGAAATAAAAAAATAATAAATATAAAAAAAAAAGATGCAGCACGTGGCTGCATCCTCTTTCTCTCCACCTTCCTTTCTTTTCTTGTTTTTGTTATTATTATATCATTATTATTATTATAAAATAAATCAAAAAAGACAAAAACAAAACTAAAAAAAATATAAGTAAAAAAAAAAAAACACGGTGGCTTATGCCAACCGTATATCCCCCACCCCATTCTTTTTTCTTTACTAGTCCGATGCCCGTGCGTTGCACGGATTCGCTGGAACACTAAGCCATATAAATTAAAGCCATATAAATCAAAGTTGCGTATATCAAAATTATCCAATTTAAGATATATGGAATTAAAACATAATTGGATAAAATTAGATATAATAACATAATTGGATAATAAATTTGATAGTAAAACCAAATGCTAGGATAAGAGAGTCCAAATGCATACAAAGAGAGAACAAAATAAGTATTATAACATAAAATATTGTTTTTTTTTTTTTTTGGTTTTCACCACCAGTTGAATCTGGTTCGGGGGTCAGTTCTGGCATCAAGTGGTTCCAGCCCCCTCCCGATCGCAGTTGCGGGGGATCGAACCGTGGTCCTCCCTACCAAGTTCAGCGCCAATCACCACTGAACCAACTAACGATTGGTAACATAAAATATTGCTTTGCTGGATAGAATATGTCATCTCTCTGTAAATTAACATTTGTATCAATAATTGTTTGTAATATTGATTTTAAATTTTTTATAGGCAATAAAGTTTTTATTGACAATAATAAATAGTCATCTGCCACCCATAAATTAAAATTTCTTTAGTAATTACTTATAATAATTATTTTAAATTTTTTACCAGAGTTTAAAAATGTCATCTCTCCGTAAATTAAAATTTTGAATCAATAATAGTTTATAATAATGATTTAAATTTTTTAAGGCAATAAAAATTATCATTTCCCCGTGAATTTTAAAAAAAATTAGTAATAACTTATAATAGTGATTTTAAAAGTTTTATTGGCGATAAAAAATAGTCATCTGCCCATGAATTAAAATTTTATTAGTAATACATAAATTAAAATTTTGTATCAATAATAGTTTGTAGTAGTGATTTTAATTTTTTTATCAGCAACAAAAAATTGTCATCTCCCCGTGAATTTTTAAAAAATTTAGTAATAACTTATAATAGTGATTTTAAATTTTTATTGCTGATAAAAAATAGTCATCTACCCGTGAATTAAAATTTTATTAGTAATAACTTATAATAGTTATTTTAAGGTTGAACGTGAAACTTTCTTGCATTAGAGATAACACCGAGTTAAAATAATAAAGATTATTACTAATAATTGAGGGCAACATTCAAAGTCGCTTCTAATTTGCGGAACACCATATATATTTCGGACAAACTTTTATCAGCGATAAAAATTATCATCTCCCGGTTAATTATAAATTTTTATTAGTATTTACTTGTAGTAGTGATTTAAAAACTTTTATTAGTGATAAAATTGTCATCTTCCCGTTAATTATAAACTTTTATTAGCAATAACTTGTTAAAGTAATTTTAAAACCTTTATCACCGATAAAATAGTTATCTCTCTGTCAATTATAAATTGTCATCAGCGATAACTTAAAATAGTCATTTCAAAACTTTTATTAACGCTAAAATTGTCATTTTCCCGTGAATTGTAAAATTTTATCAATGAAAACTTGTAATATTGATTTTAAAACCCTGTGAATTAAAACTTTGTTGGATGACGCAATCACGTCGAATTTTATAGTGGAGCTGTCACAAACCCGTGACATGAATAAAATTTAATTTTTACCATTTTTTTGCGCAATTAATATGATTCACAAATTTGTCAATAGATTGGTCTGTACTTATATATTTTTATCAATGATAACTTATAATCATTTAGAAAAAGCATACCATAAGTCCTCGATTATTCGATTGATGATGTCAATTTTTTGATCATACAATGAACAAATGATTTTGATTTGGAAACACTAAACACTAAATCCTATCTAATTAAAATAATTTGCATTAATTTTGATCTCTTACAAAAATATTAAAAGCACAATTTGATAACAAAAACATATTATAAGCAAAACATAAATCAAGTGGATTCTACACAATTCAAGAAAAGAGATAATATATGGATGAAATTAGCATTGCTTCTTAGCAAAAAGCTCTCATGTAATTCCAAGGTTTCTTGTTTCAAATATGAGATATGTTCTTTGTCTAAATTTATTTGCTGCAAAAAAAAAAAAAACTCGTAAGTTAAGAAGAAAATTAGTGAAATATAAACATGACACTTTTATTAGTAATAACTTATAATAGTTATTTTAATTTCTCCGTAAGTTAAAATTTTGTTTTAATAATAGTTTGTAACAATGATTTTAAAATTTTTATTGGTGATAAAATTTTCATCTCCCCGTGAATTATAAGATTTTAAAACTTTTATTAGTAATAACATATAATAAGGATTTTAAAATATCTCATCTCCCTGTCAATTATAAGGATTTTAATCCACATTATTAAAAGAATTATTTAATGTCAATTGATTTAAAAGAAACAAAATTAGAATTGATATTTTTATGTTTTCTTATTTATTATTTATTATTTTTTCTTTATATTAGGTGCAGATTGAATATTAAAATATATTAATTAAAATAAATAATAATAATAATAGGACCAGAGGGGGTGCATGTGAAAATAAGGAGGGTGGAAATGACAAAAATAGGACCCAATCCAGCAGGGAGGCCTAAGAACAAACAAAAAATAGTAAATTGATTGTAGCCGTCGGATTAATTAGACGGCCTTGGTTTAATTATTGGAGGATTGATGTTGAGCTGTATGATTTGATCAGACAGTTAGGATGGCAGTGCAAAGATGCACGCGTGCGCACCGGATTAAAGGGTTACAAATTCCCAACCCGTCAGATTTACTTCATTTTTTTTCTCTCTCTTCTCCCTTCTCTCACTCTCAAACCGTTCTTTCTTCGCCAAGAACCTTCAACCCCAAATCAAACCTTCAACCCCAAATTTCATCCGAAAATCAAACCTTCAACCCCAAATTTTCCTAAATAACTCAAAAATTACCCAAATTCACTTTCAAACACTTGTCTATCCCTTTTAAACACAAATTAAACACCCAAAATCCAAAATCATACAAAAATTTCAAAACCAAGATCTATTCTTTACAACATTTTTTTTAAGCATAAACATCAACAAACAAATATGTATCAGAATCAAACTCAATCAATACATAATCATGCATAGAGAATCAACAAACATACATTCAAACAATACAAAAGGGAACAATATAAGGGTCTAAGAGTAAGTTTTTTTTTCTTTCTCTTTTCTCTTTTTTTTTTTTCGTTTTTTTTTTCCCCTTTTTCTGACTATTTGTTGTTGTTTTTATTGATTTTTTGTGTTGGTTTTGGGTGCTATTCAAATTATATAATATGGTTTTGATCTATCCTTCTTATTGCAATTCTAATCTTTGTATATTATTTCCATATTTGTTGTGTGCTTTATTTAGAAATTAAAAATAGGAGACTGAGATGAAAGAAAAAGTAATTACTTTCCTTTCTTTATATAAATATTTCCTTGAAAATTTCTTTGTTTCCAAATCTAATATTCCTCCTTTTTAGATCTATTATTTTATACACTGTTCTTTATACAAATGAGTCTAATAAGCAATATTCAAGATCTGATTTTTTTTTTATACAAATGGGTTCTAAGCAAAAAATAAAAAACCAAACTAATTAGCAATATTCAAGATCTGATTTTTCTCTTTTATAGATATATCATTTTTTTTTATACAACCGGGGTCTAAAGAAAAAAAAACTAAACAACAATAACTCCAATTTTATTTTTTTTCCTTCATTCATCCTTACCTGCAAAATTAAAAGTAAATGATAGTAATGTTATTTATGAAGAAATTGAATGGATACAAATCACCTCACTTATAAATCCTGCAAAAAACACAATATTTGTTAAAAATATTATATAATAACATTAAATGTAAAATTTCTTTTATGTTTATTTTCGTTTTTTTCCTCTTTTGGCTCTTATTTCTCTTTTTATTTTTGCAAGGTGATGATGAATGATAAATGCTGAGATTTGTTCTAGATTTATTTTTGCACTTGACTGTATATATATTTTTTTCTTCATAATTTCTTTGTGTCCTTTTTTGCTCCATGCTTATGCTCCTCATTCTTTTCATATTCTCATTGATGTCACTGATTTTCGCTCTAATACTTGGGACGCTAATCTTTTAGTTTTATTGCTTGAGGATATTGCGAGTAAGAAGTTGTTTTTTGTTTCAAGTTGTTGATTTGGTGCTTAATTGCAAAAACTGAAACATTCATGTAAAAGATCACTAAGTTTATGATTCTGAATTTAATTATTATTTTTTATGTTTGTGAAGTTGTACTATTATGTGGAAGATAATGATTTTTGTTCACAATGAATGTCATCTTTTTTATTTTCTTACTGCAATTCTAATATTTTTGTATATTATTTCCATCTTTGTTGTGTGTTATATTTAGAAATTAAAAATATGAGATTGACATGAAAGAAAAAGTAATGATATTTCTTCCTTTATATAAATATTCTCTAAGAATATTTTTTGTTTCCATATCTAATTTTTTTTCCTTATTATATTCCTTTCTAATTTTTTTATACCAAAGCGGAATTCTTTGTTTCTAGATCACTTTTTTAGAAAAATTTGTTGTTTCCAAATCATTTTTTTATGAAGATATAAATAACAAAAAAAGAAAATAATGTTATTTATGAAGAAAGAGAGAGAGAGAGAGAGAGAGCAAAGAAAGAAAAAAGAGGGAAATGTGAGTTCAAGTAAAAAAGAAAGTTAAGTGAATGTGGCATAAAGAGAGAGAGAGAGAGAGAGAGAGGCGTGAGCTGAGGAAGAGAGAAGTGGGTGAAAATGTTGTGAGGAGAGTTTATATAGGAAGAATGAGCCAATGCATGTCCAATAGATGTACAATATGTAATGATGATAAATAGTAGAAGTAGAGGTAATCATGATAGGAATAGCTAGTAATAGGGATAATCATTATATAAAGCAATGATGGCATCATAGGTAATCATGATAGGAATAGCTGGTAATAGGGATAATCATTATAGAAAGCAATGATGGCATCATAGGTAATCATGATAAGAATAGCTAGTAATAGGGATAATCATTATAGAAAGCAATGATGGCATCATGTGATTATGAAAAGAAAGTTGCATGTGATGAGAGATAAATGTAATATAGAGCTTAGGGTTACATGTGGATTGAGTGAGAATTGATGTGGATTATAAATTAATTACATGTGACTTAATCATTGGTCAAAGCTAAAATAGGGCTTAGTTGGAATCCATGTGTGCCCTAATTAAACACATGCTTGCATATGATTGGTCAATTGATTAGGGTTGGATTCTTTAAAAACCCTAAATCACACATGGTTGCATATGATTGGCCAAACGATTAGGGTTTTTTGCTTGGAATAGGAAAAAGCAACTCAACTTTTAGTATTATAAAGAGATAAAGAGATTTGTTTTTTTAACAAAATAAATTATAATTAAAAATAACAAAAACAAAACAAACACAAAAGACAAAAAACAAAAAAGGAGGATCTGAACCACCAGCAACAGAACATGCTTTTTACTCTTCCCATGTTTCTTTTCAGATTTTTTCACAGTTCTAGGATACTCATGATTTCAAATCTTCTTGAGCCTTGCATAAATCAAATTCTCAGCAAAAGAAACAAAAAAGATCTGATTTTTATTTCAACCAAGGAATAAACAATTCATTGTTTTGATCTATAAATAAAGAGTGTGTAACATCCCGACTTCAAATCATCTAATTAATTTTAATTAGAGTTTTGTCAAATGAATTAGAACTAAATTATGGGCGAATTAACTCAAGCTTTGGGAAAGTAAGTGTACTATGTGTTAAGAATTAGGAGTTCTATTTGAACCTAAACTATACACTAGTACAATTATTTCTTACTTGTGATTTAACTAACTCCAAAATTAATCTTTCCCTCTCATGACTCATTTTTCCACTCAAGCCAACAATCCCTCTTAGAGAAACAACTCACCTCATGACTCACTCCCTCTTCTCACCACAAGACTACACCTCACACAAATTGCATGCAAGCTATATAAGTCTTTTGACTTAGCTTAACTCCAATTAAAATCAGCAAATCAAAACACAAACTCTCTCTTTCCTTCTCTTCCTCACGCAACAACAACAAACAACCTCTAAACTCATCACTCCTCCAAATTAGCAAGAGAGAGACATGCAAACCAAACACATACTGTGAACCCGCAGCAAAATCAACTACAAATACCCTCCATCTCAGTGATTCAAGCATCAAAATCCAAATCCATTTCCAAGAGCCTCAAGTTCATCCATTTCTCAAAAAGAAATTCTAAATCTGTCCAGTTTTGTTCGTGGGGTTAGCTAAGGAGTTCTGTAGCTGTTAGGAAACTCAATTAAAGTTTAAAGCTTCAAATTTCAGGTGGGTTCTTAGGCTAGTTTAGTTAGATTCCCCAAATTAAACTTTTGCATGTTAACATTAGGAAAATTAGGGAATTGTTGTGTGAGGGGAATTAACTCCCAAATTTCCCTCCATTCTATCTCATATTATATGTATTATGTTTCTGCACTGTCTTGAATGAGGAATGTAGGTGAAACCACATGAATTTTATGATTTTCGTAAAACAGGGGCCATTCTGCATGAACTCGCCATAGCGAACTGATGGCGAGCACTCATGGCGAAAATAAGGTTCTGGGCTGAAGAACTTCGCCAGGCGAGTATTATCTCGCCAGGCGAGTTGTTTAGGTCAGTGCCTGATATTTCGCCGTGGCGAGCTGACGTTTCGCCATAGCGAGATTGTCCAGAATGACCTGTAAACCTGCCATGGCGAGCAGGTAACTCGCCGTGGCGAGCTTACACAGAACAGCCTGCAACTTTTGATTTTCAAACTGTTTTAATCGCTCGTTTTATTTCCTCATCTGAGATAGATAAATTGCAGAAATGTGACTGGTATAATGTTAAATAGAATGTTAATCACAGATGATCTTAGGGTATAACCTAGAAATAATTAAGTTTGTATGTTCCCCGGGATTTGGAAATTCATGGTAGTAATAACTCAATTAGTATCAGTCAATTAAGAGCGAATTATATCGCACTATGGACTCCCAATGGGATAATCCATTAGGTTATGACTATGTGAGCTTCATGCCATGACCGAATCGGTTGACGGATATGGCAGACCTCTGAGACCTGTTCACCTCAGAGTGTCCTAGTGTTAAAATAAATAAGATATACTTTTGTGTTACACCTTTATTTATGCTTATGTATTATGATATATCTGTTAGTATGCATGACTGATTAGGATTTCCCCGGTGTAGTCACCTTAGGAGGGTAGTAGGACTCACTGAGGCTTAGTAGTCTCACCCTACTCCAAATCAATTTTTTTTAGGTAGACAGGTTAACTGGAGCAAGGACCAGGATGGAGCTGATGATTGGAGCGAGGCTTGAATCATCACATTAGACGATTTTAGTCTTTCCTTGTTTTAGTTTATTTGTATATCTTGGATTTCTATTCTATTCCGCTGTATTTCTTAAATTCATTAACTGATGTAAAGAATTATTTTCTGTTTACCTCGTTTAATTTATTGTACTCAGAACCATTTATTTATGTCTTGACTAAATATTCTAGATATTTTAGTTGGGGCGTTATAATTGGTATCAGAGCAGGTCGATCCAGTATCGGACCTTGCCATGAGTCATTCCAATCCTTTCCTAAGTAATACAGACCCTTTGGATCTGGACTGTTTACGCTGAAACCATCGCGTGCTGAGCCTGATCAACTCAGTATTGTGTATGGTAGGCAGGGTATTATGGTTTAGAACTGAAGTGAACTCTGGAATTCCAGCGGTAAATCCGTAGTGAAGCTGCAATCGAGGAACAATCGTTGACGGAGATTCTTATAAGAGAGTTTTGGAACAGTGGCAAATGGTGCCACAGGAGTAAGTGGTGTATGCAACAAAGAATGCAGATGTATCCATATACTGAATTGTGTAGTACACAACAGTATTCAACTGGCAATGTGTGTCAGGTAAACTCCCTGAACCTATAAGTGACCTTATCTTAGTGAGAGCCTAAATTCAGCCAAGCTCGTGAGCCAATCAACACCCTAGGACAGTAGGCGGTAAATCAAAAACTCACCCTAAATTCAAGTTAGAATATGACTGGGAGTTATGGTGTTATGCAAAGAAGAAAATTGGACGAACCATAAAATCATTCTTTCACACTCTGTCTGACTCGCTTAGCAAGCAAGCACATGCTGCAGCGAGCTTAGCAGGCTGCTGCTACTGCTTGTTGCAACACGGGTCTCTGTTCAATCATTTTTAGCTATGGTGAACAGTCTCAAGCCCTTCTTGTGTATCTTATCATTCTATCTTTTGAATTTTGTGTAAGCAATCCCAAGCCACCTTGTGAGCTTAATAGTTGTTGAGGAGTTGCGTTCGGAAATGATATTAGGATTTGGAGAGAATAAGAAATTGGACTGAGTATACCCTTCTATTAGAAACCAATAAGTGTAGTAAAGCCATTAGAAGCTAATTGTAACATATGTGACATTTAGAATCCTTGTAATCCGTATCCGTACCCGAGAAAGCATAACTCAGTTCAATCACGCATAGGAATCTGAGTTAGCAACCCAGTATAGTGAACCTGATAGGTATCACCGTGATAGAAGATCAAATCGGACCGTCCGTATTTAAGGAACCCAATTAGGACGAACGCACATTTCAATATCTCCTCAAGTCACCTTATTAGGTTACCATTTAGAATGTCCTTAATTAGGCTACTTTTACCTTTCAAAACTCGTGAGAACATTTCTACCTCGCCACGAAGAATCAAACTACATTTAGTATAACAATTAGGAATTTCCTTTCCAACAACGCCAGTCTTTAGTAGTATACCCAGCAAACTTTAGAGACCCAAACATAAACTAAGTTAACAGTTAGGAGTCCTTATAAC
Source organism: Trifolium repens (assembly GCA_030408175.1). Taxonomy (NCBI): domain Eukaryota; kingdom Viridiplantae; phylum Streptophyta; class Magnoliopsida; order Fabales; family Fabaceae; genus Trifolium; species Trifolium repens. The sequence continues at coordinate 32,487,857 of CP125838.1, read as the reverse complement.
ATCTTGGGAACCCTTCAGTTAAAATTTCTAGGACATCATCACACCGAATAGTTAGCAACCACCCCGATGATAGAACCTTGTCATATAGGTATAACCTTACGTCGTGCCAAACTGAATTCTTCATTATCAACGTACAGGTTAGGAGCCAACAGTAGTGCCATGCCACGTAAATTTAACCTTGCCTCACATTAAAACTAAACTCTCCCTCAACAATACCATATCTGAATAGGTTTATCACAGGCCGTTAAATTAAGCACCCCCAAACTAGCAACTCAGCACTTTAGACCAATTAATTGCCTCAATGAGAATAGAGGAATCCTAGCGCTCATACCTTAACATTCTCATACCCCAAACCTAGTAGGTTAACACTTGTGATGAAACCTGTAGGTGCCAATTAAATAGGGTCAGCCTACCACTTGATACAGGTAATTGCATCGAATCATCATAGATTAAGTTTTGATTAGAATGACAACTAAGTATTACCTATGACACAACCAGTCGCTGAGATCGATTCGTCGAACCTACTATTAGATAGTTTAGAGACCGATAGTTAGATCAAAATTAGTTGGACTTTAACCAAACGAAAATCATACATATGAACCACTTAGCTAAGAAGTTAGTAGGATCTGTTGACCATGCATTTGAGAGTTGTCCATCAATTATCCATAGATTAGTAAATCGGCATTATAGACCAACTAGTTACCTAGTTCAAGGATTAGACCTAACCAGTCACATTTTATCACTGCTTTTGTACCAGGGAATAGGAGACCTGACCTGAGAGGATTAACCAATAAGAAATACAATTAGTAACACCAATCACCTGGACTAATATAACGCCCCAACTAAAATATCTAGAATATTTAGTCAAGACATAAATAACTGGATCTGAGTACAAATAAATTACTGAATAATTTATAAATTAACAACTTGAACGAATACCAGGATTAAATCCAATATGATAAATTACTAAAGTATAGCGGAAAGATACAAGAATTTCTGAGTAAACAAGATAACTAATAACAAGGAGAAGAATAAATCTTCTAGGCTGACATCCCAAGCTCAGCTCCGACTGTCAGTCTCCTTCCTGGTCCTTGCTCCGGGTAACCTGTTTACCTAAAAAAAATGATTTGGAGTGGGGTGAGACTACTAAGCCTCAGTGAGTCCTACTACCCTCCTATAGGCGACTACGCCGGGGGAACCTAGATAGTGTAATAATCTAAGTTCAACTGTTTTACATATTCATGTACTAAACATTAATAAATAAAGTGTAACACAAAATTATTATCTTGTCAAGTTACTCTTCAAAGGTCACCCGAGGCAAGCCTGTCTCAGGTGCCTGACTCTGCGTAATACCGAATATTGAGGTTCGGATTCCGCCGTTCGCTCGCATAATAAAATGATTAGAATTCAGAGGAATTCTTTAATCACGGCATAAAGTTGCCATTTAATTTCCTTTAATGAGTTAAGCAGTTCTAACCAATATATCCCACCCAGGGTAACCTAAACATGTTACTGATAAATATAAATATACAAGTTATTCTCTGACTACATAATTTATTTTATACTATTAAATATGTTCATGAAATCCCAGTTGCATTCGGACATAAAACGAGTGTGTGACATTTTTAAAAGGTAAAATATACAGGTTCTGTTCCTGCTAAACTCGCTGTGGCGTGTTAGTACTCGCTACGGCGAGATTTCACGTCAATGACCTATAACACTCGCCCTGGCGAGTCAAAGACTCGCCTGGCGAGTTATACATGCCTCAACGCTCGCCACGGCGTGTAATCACTCGCTACGGCGAGTTTGACAGCACAGGCCCCTGTTTTGCGGAAAATATCATTTTTGGAGAAAACCACCTACAATCTCCATGCAACCAGTTATGAACATATTTTACAATGTAAATTAAATTATATAGGAGTAGGAATTGGAAGTGATTCCTACTCTATCATTATTTTGATCCTAAATCCTAGATTTGCATGCATAACATATTTTTGGGGGACTAAGCTTCTAAATAATTCTAAGGTTTAGAACCTAAGAACCCACCTGGGAAACGAAGCTTTGGCACTGATAATGATAAACAAGAATGATAATATTTGAACTTTGACACATTCACTTCAGACTATCCTTCAAGCCTACAAATCCATGTTTTAACCCATTTTGACAGCATCAGTACCTATACTTCAGATGCATGGACAGACTTCAATATTGATCCAAAAATAGCCAAACTTGTACTCAAAACGATGGGAATTTCGTTATCTAACCATAGCAAAAAGCGGAATTTAAATCAGAGCTACGAGGAGGGAGTAATCACCTTTTAAATACAGCCCTATCCAAACACGATTTCTGGAAAATCCTGTGTTGAACACTCCACTTCAAAAATTCGTACAGAACTCAATTCTCATTGAAAATTCATGAAACTAGCTCCAAAATGAGGGTATTCAAGTTAGCTTTCTATTCCAAAAAGAATCAACGGAAACAGAGTTATGAGCAGAGATTTGTTACCGTTTATGTGAAGGGCTGTCTTTGAATACGGGTTAACCTTTCAAATTCCAATTTCTACCATAACTTCCAACCAAAGATGGAATTGATTCCTCCACATGAAAGACAAACAATTTCAGAAAGGAGGGTGAGAAATCAGGCACGAATTGAAAGTGATTAGGATGGTGATTAGTTGGATTTATACCTTTTCTTGAAGCTTGAACTAAGAGGACCCTAATTAAGTGATTGCATGTGGATTTGGAGTGAACTTTGTTGATTGAATGGTGATTGCTGATCTGTGTGAGGATGAAAGAAAGCTTTGAGATGCACAAGAGAGTTGTTGTTGTTCTTACTTTATTCTTGAGAATACAAGGAAACTAAAAATCCAATTGCATGTGAGGTTTGATTTGAGATTGTGGTGATGGTGGTTAAGTGGCCGAGAGAGAGAAGCATGAGAGGAGGGAGAGCTTGCTCTGTGTGTTTCTTGTTTGCAGAGAAAATGAAAATACAAACAAGTGGTTGGGTTAAAGTTTATAAAATAATGAAGTGGGTTGTCCTTAGGGTCCAATAAGTATCATTCCTCTTCTCATGTATTTACTAATTTGCCACACTCTCATTTAACTTATAATTCTCTATTCCTATAAAAATAAATATTTCCAATTACCATCTCTAATTAATATTCTTCTATTAATTGAAGTTGGAATGTTACAACTAATCTTTTAGGAATATGTTAGTTGACCAGGAACAAGTGAATGAGTTTAACTTTAGTTTCATGCCAACCGCCAACACTATCACATGTTCAGACCTGTTAGCCAAGCGACTTCTGGAATCTGTTGAATCCTCCTACGAGAACATTGTCAACAAGAAACATGAGTGAGAAACCTAGTTGTTCCACCCTGAGAGTTCTGACAGAAGAAATAGAATTAGGGAACATCGGTCTGAACCAAGAGGAGACCAATCTTTTAGTACACACGAATAGTTATCTAGACACAGGCAAACAAGCTAGTTTCAACCCAGGTTAGCCAGCCGATACCTCCATACATCCAGACCTTTCAGCTAAGAGAATGTTCGAACTAGTTTAATCCACCGGTGAGAACGAGAATGAAAACCTAGTTACCCTAACCTGAGAGAACTGATAGAAGAAGTAGAACTGTAGAATCTGAGTATAAACCAATAGGAGACAAATCTTCATTTTTCTATTCATCCGTGGAGATCCTAATTCAGCAGAGTCATTGAATCGAACAATGCTCAATCCAATATTCGCAAGTCTTGGAACACCATGCACGTGTGTATTCCCTAACCACGCCTCAGTGGGATAAATTCTTCTCGTGCCTTAGTGATTTGACAACCACGTGCAGTACCTAAATTCAATTAGGATGCAACTTTTCAATTTCTCGAAACCAACTAGCTACATCGAGGGTAATAATGTCGCACTTAAGTATCCATATTAAGTGTTTTCAGTTTTCCAGTTAAGTTATTATTAACATAAATCTATCTGCGGAAGATAGATATTCTTGAGAAGGTCAAGAATATTTTCAGTTTCATTTCTTACTCGCTCGGTTGGTCTGCCAATCAACATACTTCAAGCCACCCCGGTAAAACTTACCTAGCTCAGTATCAGCAAATCAGCTAAACTTCGTACATTTGAATCCAGTAATCTGTTCTTCCATAAAGTTAGTTATCTATCTTTCGTAGCCTTATCAGTCGAACTCAGAATTAAGTTTGGACCAGCCCCTAAATCAGTGGAATTAAATTATACCAGTGAAAGCAGTGTTAAGGATTCAAACCTGCTAACTCTGTACTCCTAACCATGTAAGATCAGTATGTTAATCTTGAGTGTCTCTGCCCGGACATTTCAACTTTCCAAAATTCGATCCCTGTAAGTTCGTGAAATCAAGCGCTGAAGCTTGAACGCCTGAACCAGAACATTCCAAATCCAAGTCTAGTTGCCAGTAATTAGTCAGTATAAGTGTAAGAGTTAATCACTCGTTCGGAGTAATATACCAATCTCTTTGGAAGCCCTTTCTTACCCTTGGTGAACTGTTGAAATGGGTCTGTCAACCGTTTTAAGCTAAACCAATCAATCCAGCTTAATGTTGCAAATGCAAACCTCATACCTTCAGATAACCAAGTTTAGAATATGATTGCCTTAGCCAAGTTCTATACTTTAACTACCAGTGAAGGACTTCAAATAAGATTAACCATTAACCCTAGGAGATAGACGGAACCTAAGTGCATCCGTATGTTGAATGTACAACTCGATCATCGTGTCATGCCAGAATGGATTAAAATTGTAGGTGGGATTTTATCAGATAACTATAGGTTCGTCTGCGGATGAGTCTAACTCGTTGGCAGAAGAATCAATAGTGTTTAGACAATTTTCCACTCGTTTTATATTTCGATCGATTCTGGAGTAATTGGACAACACGTGGTACAGGGGTACAATCGACATGCCATGCATAATAGAGACCGGAAAGGAGAACGACTATGGGAAGGAAGAGTTAGAACTTGCCAATAGGAATACTCAAGCTTTTACCCTTCGATTGATTATTTAGCATTGCCGCCAGTTTTCGTGAGGACCTAACCAGGCCAAATATCGACCTCTCACGTTAGTAAAGTAGTGGAGTCATCGCTGTTAGTAGCTGAAGAAGAGAGGAAAGTTTTATTCCAAGAGATTGAATGAAAACGACCGGAAATAGGAGATCACGTTTCTCGTAGTAACACCAAAGTTGGATTACGTGGTGTGTTCAAACCCAGAAGCTCTATTCTAGGTATTTTGGCCCATATCGGAGCCTCAGAAGCATCGGTCCTACGAGCCTATCAGTTAACCTTACCTCCATCCACGTCAGGGTTACACGACGTGTTTCTTGTGTCTTAGCTTCGAAGTATATCCTTGATGCTTATCAGCCTATAGAGTTTGAACAAATGACCTCTAGCCAGACCTGACCTATCAGCCGGAACCAAATCGGATGGTGGAACCTGCTGCTAAGATGTTTCGGAACGAGAGAATTCTTACCGTCATGATAGAATGAGCTCAGTCCCCAGATGGCGAATTCACTTGGGATCTGAAATCCGATATGAGAAGAAATTATCCTTACCTTTCCTGAGGCGAATCTCTTAATTTTGAGGACGAAATTTCTTTAAGGGGGGTAGATTGTAACATCCCGACTTCCAAATCATCTAATTAATTTTAATTAGAGTTTTGTCAAATGAATTAGAACTAAATTATGGGCGAATTAACTCAAGCTTTGGGAAAGTAAGTGTACTATGTGTTAAGAATTAGGAGTTCTATTTGAACCTAAACTATACACTAGTACAATTATTTCTTACTTGTGATTTAACTAACTCCAAAATTAATCTTTCCCTCTCATGACTCATTTTTCCACTCAAGCCAACAATCCCTCTTAGAGAAACAACTCACCTCATGACTCACTCCCTCTTCTCACCACATGACTACACCTCACACAAATTGCATGCAAGCTATATAAGTCTTTTGACTTAGCTTAACTCCAATTAAAATCAGCAAATCAAAACACAAACTCTCTCTTTCCTTCTCTTCCTCACGCAACAACAACAAACAACCTCTAAACTCATCACTCCTCCAAATTAGCAAGAGAGAGACATGCAAACCAAACACATACTGTGAACCCGCAGCAAAATCAACTACAAATACCCTCCATCTCAGTGATTCAAGCATCAAAATCCAAATCCATTTCCAAGAGCCTCAAGTTCATCCATTTCTCAAAAAGAAATTCTAAATCTGTCCAGTTTTGTTCGTGGGGTTAGCTAAGGAGTTCTGTAGCTGTTAGGAAACTCAATTAAAGTTTAAAGCTTCAAATTCCAGGTGGGTTCTTAGGCTAGTTTAGTTAGATTCCCCAAATTAAACTTTTGCATGTCAACATTAGGAAAATTAGGGAATTGTTGTGTGAGGGGAATTAACTCCCAAATTTCCCTCCATTCTATCTCATATTATATTTATTATGTTTCTGCACTGTCTTGAATGAGGAATGTAGGTGAAACCACATGAATTTTATGATTTTCGTAAAATAGGGGCCATTCTGCATGAACTCGCCATGGCGAACTGATGGCGAGCACTCATGGCGAAAATAAGGTTCTGGGCTGAAGAACTTCGCCAGGCGAGTATTATCTCGCCAGGCGAGTTGTTTAGGTCAGTGCCTGATATTTCGCCGTGGCGAGCTGACGTTTCACCATAGCGAGATTGTCCAGAATGACCTGTAAACCTGCCATGGCGAGCAGGTAACTCGCCGTGGCGAGCTTACACAGAACAACCTGCAACTTTTGATTTTCAAACTATTTTTATCGCTCGTTTTATTTCCTCATCTGAGATAGATAAATTGCAGAAATGTGACTGGTATAATGTTAAATAGAATGTTAATCACAGATGATCTTAGGGTATAACCTAGAAATAATTAAGTTTGTATGTTCCCCGGGATTTAGAAATTCATGGTAGTAATAACTCAATTAGTATCAGTCAATTAAGAGCGAATTATATCGCACTATGGACTCCCAATGGGATAATCCATTAGGTTATGACTATGTGAGCTTCATGCCGTGACCGAATCGGTTGACGGATATGGCAGGCCTCTGAGACCTGCTCACCTCAGAGTGTCCTAGTGTTAAAATAAATAAGATATACTTTTGTGTTACACCTTTATTTATGCTTATGTATTATGATATATCTGTTAGTATGCATGACTGATTAGGATTTCCCCGGTGTAGTCACCTTAGGAGGGTAGTAGGACTCACTGAGGCTTAGTAGTCTCACCCCACTCCAAATCAATTTTTTTTAGGTAGACAGGTTAACTGGAGCAAGGACCAGGATGGAGCTGATGATTGGAGCGAGGCTTGAATCATCACATTAGACGATTTTAGTCTTTCCTTGTTTTAGTTTATTTGTATATCTTGGATTTCTATTCTATTCCGCTGTATTTCTTAAATTCATTAACTGATGTAAAGAATTATTTTCTGTTTACCTCGTTTAATTTATTGTACTCAGAACCATTTATTTATGTCTTGACTAAATATTCTAGATATTTTAGTTGGGGCGTTATAGAGTGAAAATCAGAAACAAAGGGGGAGGCAAAAAAAATATCACAATACCACAAAGAAAAAATTCAACAAAGAGAAAACTCCTCAAACCTTTTTTTTTTCTTTCTCAAATCCCATAAACACACACACACACAAACAGAATCAGAAACGAAAACAAAAGGAAACGAATCGAAAAAGAAAGGTAGAAAGTTTGTTTTTTTTATTTTTCTTCCAAAATTTAAAATCTAGATTTAGGATTACTCAAGCTTTTTTCTAAAAAAATCTAGTTTGAAATCCGAAATCTAGGTAGAAAAAGATTTTAGAAAAAGGTTTCTTTTTTAAAAAAAAAGAAAGAGAAAAAAATTTTGAGAATGAATGAATCTGGCGTTCCAAATGTATAAGCCGCTCCGATCCGGTGTGTGCTTCCTCACCATAATCCCATGCACCCTCGCTTGGAAGAGCTGTCGGATCTAATCAGACGGCTCTAATCTCCTTCCCCTGTGATTGAATCTGGAGCGTACGATTTATATCAAACAACCATGATCTGTTTACTCCGCACACCCCCAAAGTGCTACGCGCGCCCCCCATCTGTTTTTTTTGTGTGAACTAACGTTTTTTTTGCAAGTATGGACTTGGGTTTAGGCCCAGAATCACTAACCACACCTTCTGTTTTTGTTCTTTGCACCTTTTTATTTTATTTTATTATTTTTAACTTTATTGCTTTTTATTATTATTTATTTATTTTATTTAACTATTGAGAATTAGAATGTATTTAGGATCAATGTAAATATAAATGAGAATCCTGCATCGCATGCATATTTATTTATTCCGCTTTATGTCAAAAAACAAAAACACCAAAAATAATGGCGTAGTAATTCCAAGAAAAAGGGGATTCTCATTTTAATTCAACGTCATTATGAAATCCCTCGCATTTATTTTATTATCTTAGTTTATTTCATTCGCGCTTAACATTTTTATTTCAAAAAGACAGAAAACATTCAAAAAATTCAAAACCAGTTTCAAAAAGAATCTCTTTCATAAAAAACCTCGATATTCGTCGAGAGACTTTTTCAAAACATTTTTCATAATAAACATTTTAATTCATGTAAATATACTTAAACCTTTTTTTTTTTCTCAAAAATTAAAATATACAAAAACAAATTCAAACCATTTTGCCGCTTGGCTTTTGACTTTAAAACTTTTTCAAAGAGTTTAGACGTGAGTCATCTCTAGTTGAGAATGTCAATTATTCCCCATGACATATGGCAAGAAAAGAAAGTTAAACTTTTCAGTATGTTCGTGGCGGAGAAAAGGAGTTTAGACTTAAGATGACGACTCGTCTTTCCTCCTAAAATCAATCAACAAACCACTTTGCAATTTTTACCCCGAACTACGGGATTTTGATCCTTCACGGGTACGTAGTGCAAAAGACTTCGCGACTTCCCAAATCAAATAAAAAAAAAACAACAAAAACATTTTCCATTTTCCTTTTTATTCATCACCTTAACTTTTCACATTTTTAACTTTTTATTTACAAGCAAACAAGTAATTTAGCACAAAGATAAATAAAAACAAGAGGTTCCTATAGAGTACTATAGACGTTTAGGGTGCTAATACCTTCCCTTAACGTAACCAACCCCCGAACCTTTAATCTCATAAAAATAGGGTTATTTCGAACTTTTTCCCTTTTCCTTGGAAAAATAAAAGCTCGGTGGTGAATCATAATTTGTGAGTCAAACTAATCAATAGTTTTGATATCCGAAAATCACCGCGACAGAAATGGCGACTTCACTGGGGATGCCCCTAAGAGGGTTAAGCCTATCTTGTTATTCTTTATCTTTGTGTTTTATTTTTTTGTTTATAAATATGTGCTTATATGTTTATTTTCTAAACGTGAGTGGTGAGATAAGTTCTACACCCGGACTTGAGGGAACCATAAGATAGGATAGTGGTAATGTTCATAATGCCTATCCGAGAGTGAATTTCGGGGTTGGCATATGTGATAACCACACTTAGTCGAGGAACCTTGGAAGTAACAATGTCAACATAAGTAATTGTGATTGGCGTTCTATTTTCGAGGAACCGACGAAGCTATGGACCTTTAGAGTTACATTTAACCCATCTTGGCTTTTAGGACGTAGTGCGGTGACTAATTAAGAGTAATCTTAAGTTGGTTGATACGCGATACTACACCCAAATGAAACTTTCCTACGGACATTGTTGGAATCAGAAGTAATTCCGTGACCAATGATTTCTGAAAGAGGTTGATAACTTTGGGAACTTACTGGAACCCGTGATACAGGTACATGTGAAACCTTAGTCCTGACCAAAATCGTGTTTACCCTCGACTCCAACATTATGGACTTAAACCCACCATGTTTTCACTATGTTTTTAGCATAATCATGCATGCAGGGCCTCATATTCCGTCACTTCCATCTCCTTGGCGAGCTTCATTCCTGCTATCAGGGCCTCATATTCCGCCTGATTGTTACTTGCCTTGAAGGCGAATCGCAATGATTGCTCTATCATCATGCCATCGGGACCTTCCAATACCACTCCGGCCCCGCTGCCTCTGAGGTTGGAGGCTCCATCCACTGATAGTGTCCACGGTTCCATGCTCACCTCCTGAGGGGGCGTCGTCATTTCCAGGACGAAGTCCGCCAATACCTGAGACTTTATGCTTCCTCTTGGCGTGAAAGTTAGGTCGTATTCAGATAGCTCTATTGACCATGCTACCATTCTTCCTGCTATGTCTGGCTTCTTGAGGACTTGCTTGATGGGGTAGTCCGTCTTTACTATTAACTGATGGCTCTGAAAATACTGACGTAGCCTTCGCGCCGTACATATGATGGCCAAGGACAGCTTCTCAATTTTCTTGCTCTTTTGAAAATCTTGCTCACGAAGTACACTGGCTTCTCCACTCCCTCTATCTCCTGTACTAGTGCTGAACTCAGGGCATTCTCCGACACTGCGAGATAGAGTAGCAACGGACTTCCTGGCTTTTGTAACACCCCGTTTTTCAAAGGCCCAAAAGTAGGCACTTATTTTTTATTTTTTTTTAAAACAGAACAGAGCGCACATACAAACTGTGAGAGCCGGCATTAAACATACAAAAGAACTCATTACCATAAGGTGCTTCGACAAGCAAAGTGTATTCCTGAATAATTACAATCCAAGTCTAAGTATTCAAATACTTACAACAAAACAAGTTAGAATCTTAAGCATAAAACCAAAAAGCATGGTGTACAACCCACACCGGCGCATAGTCTAACTAAGCTAAAGCTCCAACATCTCACTGGGACTCGGAAAAGCCACCGTCGTCACCACGACCTAACCCATCATCTGGGTGGGATGAGCCCGCAAATGAAAGAAAGGGTCACCACAAAATATATAGTATGTATAAATATAACCGGTGCGAAAGATTGTACACATAACAATAATTCCACGAACACAAGAGAAAGCTCTTAACCACCAAAGCAATTCCCACCAACGGGTTTATATATATAGTACACACCAAGCCTAATGCAGACTTCTAAAATGCGTGGTACTAACCCTAGCTACCACAATGCATGAGTTCCGGCACTGTAGGTCAAACCCCTACCAAAACACCAACGAAAACACAAGGTTAAGGTGGATCCACTCCCGCAATCACACCCCATGGTCCACTCCCGCAACCATGTATCGACTCAACAAAATCACAAAGGATTAAGGTGGATCCACTCCCGCAATCACACCCCATGGTCCACTCCCGCAACCATGTATTGAACTCAACACAACCCTATAAGAATCAGGTGGGTCCACTCCCGCAACCACACCTCGTAGTCCACTCCCGCCACTACGCACTAACAATGCATGAGCATACGATTCCCCATGTATACTAATGCAATGAATACATACCTCTCTAGCATATGTAAACCAAACATAACAACATACATACATATCCAATCATATGTAACAAACCACAACAAACATACATACATTTCCAATCATATGTATTCACCCACATGTTCATACATACATCTCCAATCATATGTAAAACAACGCACGTATTGTAAACACTTTCTCATCACGAGAATACATAACACATACATGCCAAACACACAAACACGCATCACCGAAAATAACCAACAAACATGTTATAACTCAGTGAAAAGACAGAAATAAAGTGATGCCCTTACCTCGGCAAGCTTCCGTTACTCTATTCCGCGAAATTCTACATTTCACGCTACCTAAAATATATGTAGCGTAACATCGATAAAATATTCCTCGTTTATCCTATCGAAACGAAACTTGTTCTCAAAGCTCTAGAGGGGTTTGAGGTACTTTCTAACTCTCTTACTTAGGGATTCCAAGTTCTTCCCATGGCGATAAAAAAACATGAAGTTAAAGACATTATTTTAGTCACACGAAATTCATTTTGTTTTTCAAAGCATAACCTATTACTAACACTTTCAACCTCAAGAAAACATTTTCACACAAACTTAACCATTTGGAAACAAACTAGAAACTCTTCAAAAATATTCCGAAGAAAATAAAAGTTTTCTTTCCAATTAAAACTCTATGATCATTCTTTTAGAAACCTATGATCATTCACCAATATCATGATCATTTTCTTATCATTGTGGACTTAGAAAATTTTGAAAGCTCATGGCCCCTTAATAAACATAGGCCACGGCCAAAAAAAAGGAAATGGCACCAACACTCAAAATTTTCCACTTCCAAAGACATGGTAATATCCTATAATACCCTAAAATCATTTACCCGAACAATCAAAACCAATCCAAACAAACTCACACTTTTGACAATTTTTAAATTTGTTTTCTTAAGGCATAATCATATAATTTTCTTCCCCAACCAAGACCATAATTGATCATTCTTCTAAACCATGATTAAGTCCTTCTAACATGACTCAACAAAATTTGAAAACTCTTCCCTCTCCCCTTTAAATGGTGCCACGGCCAACTAGGGAAAATAGGGCCAACACCTAAAATTTTTCATTACAAACCCTAGTAATCATCTACTAGTTCTTAAAGTCATTGAATTGATCAATCACACTACTTTAAGAATCAACTCAAAAGTTTTCTAAAATTTGTTCATAAATTCCTCAAGAACACCAAATAATTTATTTTCTTATTTTACAAAACAAAGTTCATAATCACATATCCATTTTGCCACAAAGCTCAAAACTAACATCAAAAACAAAAACTTAAAACAAAATCCAAGTTTATGATCTTTTCAAAAATTTTCTTCAAACCCTTAAACAACAATTTTGTGAAAACAAGATTTAACCATGGGAATCAACACATACATCACTCATATGTACTAATTAACTCTCATGTACACTTCTATGGAACCAAAAACTAATTAAAACTAAATTCTAGAATTTTTCTCTCAAGAACATAATCCTCAAAATCCTAAAATCTAAGAGTTTTTGAGCCAAACAAAAGAATAGAAGAGGTTAGTTACCTTAGGAGATGATTCTCTACAAATACCCTTTGATCCAACAAGTCCAAAATCCAAGCAAATGGTGAAGGAATGGAATTTTGCTCAAGGTTGCAAGAGAGAAAGAAAGCCACGGCCAAGAGAAGAAGAATGAAAGTCTTTGGTGAATTTTTCTTAAGTCCACAAGTGACCAAAAGTCTTACTAATGAAATGGTCTTGCCAACTCATGGCCATTGGATCAAAAGGCAAAGTCTCTAGGCCAATCCTAGCCCTTGGATCAAGTCTTGGTCACAAAGCAATTCCAAATAAATATCTAGATATTTTTCTTCCTCGTGCCTCACAGCTCTCGCGCGCCGCGATGAACTAAACTCTTAAAACAGAAAAACTACAGGAAGAACGTCCGTCGTAAAACATTTTCGAAACTTATCGCCGAATCTTTTTCCGCGACTGTAATTTTCTTCCTCACCCTCGAAAATTATTCTGATAACATATCCTAACTCACGCCGATATATAAAACCTCCATCTAAATTTCTACGGAATTCAGACATCGTAAAAATTTCCAACAGCGGGTAAAATTCCTACTCGTTTTTCCAAAAACCAGAATAAACCAAGACTCGTTAAACTGAATATACTGTAACCTTCGTATTAACCAAAGAGGATTACAGGACAAAAGTCGGTGCCTTTCCAGCGCACGAGCACAAAACAGGCTCCATTTCAGCAAAAATTCCATTAATGCGATGATACTCACAAGACCGCTCCACCAAAAACCCTAAAAACTTAGCCGACACTAAAGTTCCTTAGAAAAACTGTACAGTGGAATCTTGGGTCTTACATTACTACCCTCCAAAAAGAAGTATCGTCCTCGAAACTAAAGGTAAGAGTAACAACTCAACTAGTTATTACCATCACCAACTCAACAAAATCCCTCGGATTAGGTGTAGCCACACAGACGCTAACACCGGGTGAAGTCACACAGATACTCTCACCAACACACTGGCACAACCGTGCTTCAACCGTCACTCTCAACGAGTTCACCACTCAAAAATTAACCTCACAACAGAGGTTCACAACCTCGAGTTCCTCAAATATCCTAGGGTCCACACACAAAATTTCCAAAGTCACTTCTTTTGCCTCCGCGACGTAGCCTAAACCACTCGGTTCACGCGCAGTAGTGACTGGCTACCCTCCAAAAAGAAACACCGAAACTTTCTGCGCACCACCCAAGCTAGCAAAACTAGTCAATTCCAGTCAACACGATTCCGTCTATTATTAACAAGAGATTAAGGGTGATCAGTTCCTCAATTTGTTAACAGATAGCCAACAATCATGATGGTGTCTTAGACCATTTTTACCCAACTTAAGTGATACTTCATTCCACTTGTGCTCAAGGTCCTCCGAGGCACAATGGTCCAATACTTCCTTCGAGGTTTTCCCACACGTTTCCCTCGATCTCTTACGAATACAAGATTAAAGTCGTAAGACACAGCGCTCGACGCATGTCGTATAAGCTCTCATGCTCCCACTCTTGAAGTATCCGTGGAGTATCACCCAATAGTAGTACAGTGCCACCACGGCAATTACCACCAAAACTATTTTATCCCAAACAAGTTGTCTTCTCTTCTAGAAGATTTTCCCACCTTACCACTATCCATCAGTCCGTGACTCAATGAATATGCCGAACCGTCTGCTCACATATGGATCTATTTCCAATCACGGCTTAAATAATACCACCTCAACCTCCGGTTTGGTAATTACATTCCTCATAGTCCTGACACTTGCCAAACTAAACCATCTACTTCTCTTGGACTCCCTTATCCAAATCTCCAATTCCCCAGAATCGGTTCCTTATACGTTATCATTACTTCCAAAATGGCATTTAGACGCATCTCGCGTGCCTTAAACAAACGTTTATCCTCGTCGACGGCCACCGTCGGCGCACATCCTCTTCACAACGTATTCTCATTCTATTCCTGAACTCTCCTGAGTTCCTTTTTCTCTTACAATAACATCCTCTCTTACTCAAAAGAGTTGGTCACCCTGACCATTCCTAAATACTCCGAACATCACCACTCTCGTCGAGGTACCTACCTTCAAAATAACTCTTAGGGCATTCCTCACATTACTATTGTCTAACCATCCTTGTTGACAACATCCGAATCCCTTATACTTACTCACTACCGATTTCCATCATACCACGTCTCTCTTCATTGTAACCACTACAATGAACCAAAGCTCTACAAGCTTCCATCAACTTGCCATTAGGCAATTTCTTATCCTTCTTATTTCCGAAATTAGGTGTGAGACAAATCCCTTCGCCAATCTTCAATTGGCATAAGCCACATCTTCATGGGCTTCTCTCTAAATCCTCATTCTTTTCTAGACCCAGAAACAGATCCACAAACCATTTCATCTCCATCACTCTTTCTCCTCTTTGAAGATGAATCATCAAGTGAAAGACAACCAAACAATGGAACATTTTCTCTACGAGTTCGGCTAGAAACACCACTAGCCGCACTTATTGTTAACACATTCTTTCCATGACTAACCTCCCTTACGGTGTCCACTAATGTACGTGTCGTAATCAAACGCTCCAAATGATTAATTCCTCAAGTTCCCATTAAGTATCTCCTCTCCATTCGACTGGTCCTTCATCTTCGTGACTATTCTAAAGTCATAAGGTCTGTTCCCACTAGGGAATCAATTCCCAGATCTCAAGTTCTGGCCAATCATATTCTTACATCTATTCACTCATCGTTTTCTTATTCACTTCTAACTCGTCCTTAAAAGGTCACTGCAATTCACCTACTAATCGACTCGTCTTACTCATCCATCAAGCCATTAAACATTCATCTCAAATCTTAATGCTCGACTTATCAAAAATATCTACCAACGCACGACACTTCGCTATGATTTTATCCTTAGTACGTTCGATACCCAAATCAAACTCTTGAATTTACTGCTCAAGAACTACAATTACTTGGCATACCATCCGTTTAATCCTAATATACAATAAAAGTCCTTCCAACTATCAACTCTTATTGTCTTAGTACTCTTACTAACGACTCTTTTCCTGCTCATACACGACATTTCTAGAATATCTCCAAAAATTCTCGTCCATAACTTGAATTTATTCAAAACTTGCCCACCTCAACTCTTATGGTTTACTTGCCAATAGTTAACAATTCTAGCTTACACTGCTACAATTATCTGGACATTTCCATAATAAACACCTCTATTATCACCTATCAGTGATATGCAACTCACTTTCAAAGGTTGAACTCCTCGTTCTTTACCTAAATATCTCTCCACTTCCAACTTTATTCAACAATCAATTACCGATCGTTGTATCTCACATCGACATCTACATTTACTATCTCCCGAACTATGTATAGATTGTCACTTATCAACGTGATACTTGGTCTCCTACCTTCAATCATCACAAGATTCATCCTTACTAATCTTAGTTTCGAATCTAATTTATCTCACACACTTGAATTAAACCCTTAAGGTACCCATCGTTCGCGCAACCGTCTTCTAACACCACCAAGTTCACCTACTCTTGACGCGCGATGCACTTTATTTCCAATACAAGTTGCCCCAATGATTATCCAATCATTGTAATTAAATCCAATTGACATCTCGCATGCTCCACCATTCCATAGTGGTTGCGTTCTCTTGAAAACCTAATGACTTCATCAAGTCGCACCCTAACTCACCAGAGCAGATATTCAATATCTTCTCCAAAAGGTCGTCCCAATCCGATCCTTACTTACAATCCTTTATCAGTCGACGTCCACACGTCCATACTCAATACCTTCGAGTGACAACGACACAATGCCACTTTCAATCCATAATATTACTTCCAAGAATCCCTTGTAATCCTTGTTCGCCTCAAGTCAGTCCTCCTCGGACCACTTCGTTTAAGGAATTCAGAGACACTTGACGACTAAATTCGACCAATGCTCGGGGGTTTCACAATTCCACTTACTGAAGCCTCACTCCCTGCATTACTTCGGTAAGACACAAACCAGTGTCTAAGCATATCATATGCTAGACTCAAAACAACCAACCACATAACCCACAACACAACAAAAACGACCGCTAGAACTAACACAACTCTAGCTATGTTCTAACCGACTCTGGACTAACGACTCAAGTGCACACTTTCCCTTTGAAGATTTAAAGTCGGGCTCTGATACCACAATGTAACACCCCGTTTTTCAAAGGCCCAAAAGTAGGCACTTATTTTTATTTTTTTTAAAACAGAACAGAGCGCGCATACAAACTGTGAGAGCCGGCATTAAACATACAAAAGAACTCATTACCATAAGGTGCTTCGACAAGCAAAGTGTATTCCTGAATAATTACAATCCAAGTCTAAGTATTCAAATACTTACAACAAAACAAGTTAGAATCTTAAGCATAAACCCAAAAAGCACGGTGTACAACCCACACCGGCGCATAGTCTAACTAAGCTAAAGCTCCAACATCTCACTGGGACCCGGAAAAGCCACCGTCGTCACCACGACCTAACCCATCATCTGGGTGGGATGAGCCCGCAAATGAAAGAAAGGGTCACCACAAAATATATAGTATGTATATATATAACCGGTGCGAAAGATTGTACACATAACAATAATTCCACAAACACAAGAGAAAGCTCTTAACCACCAAAGCAATTCCCACCAACGGGTTTATATATATAGTACACACCAAGCCTAATGCAGACTTCTACAATGCGTGGTACTAACCCTAGCTACCACAATGCATGAGTTCCGGCACTGTAGGTCCAACCCCTACCAAAACACCAACGAAAACACAAGGTTAAGGTGGATCCACTCCCGCAATCACACCCCATGGTCCACTCCCGCAACCTTGTATCGACTCAACAAAATCACAAAGGATTAAGGTGGATCCACTCCCGCAATCACACCCCATGGTCCACTCCCGCAACCATGTATTGAACTCAACACAACCCTATAAGAATCAGGTGGGTCCACTCCCGCAACCACACCTCGTAGTCCACTCCCGCCACTACGCACTAACAATGCATGAGCATACGATTCCCCATGTATACTAATGCAATGAATACATACCTCTCTAGCATATGTAAACCAAACATAACAACATACATACATATCCAATCATTTGTAACAAACCACAACAAACATACATACATTTCCAATCATATGTATTCACCCACATGTTCATACATACATCTCCAATCATATGTAAAACAACGCACGTATTGTAAACACTTTCTCATCACGAGAATACATAACACATACATGCCAAACACACAAACACGCATCACCGAAAATAACCAACAAACATGTTATAACTCAGTGAAAAGACAGAAATAAAGTGATGCCCTTACCTCGGCAAGCTTCCGTTACTCTATTCCGCGAAATTCTACATTTCACGCTACCTAAAATATATGTAGCGTAACATCGATAAAATATTCCTCGTTTATCCTATCGAAACGAAACTTGTTCTCAAAGCTCTAGAGGGGTTTGAGGTACTTTCTAACTCTCTTACTTAGGGATTCCAAGTTCTTCCCATGGCGATAAAAAAACATGAAGTTAAAGACATTATTTTAGTCACACGAAATTCATTTTGTTTTTCAAAGCATAACCTATTACTAACACTTTCAACCTCAAGAAAACATTTTCACACAAACTTAACCATTTGGAAACAAACTAGAAACTCTTCAAAAATATTCCGAAGAAAATAAAAGTTTTCTTTCCAATTAAAACTCTATGATCATTCTTTTAGAAACCTATGATCATTCACCAATATCATGATCATTTTCTTATCATTGTGGACTTAGAAAATTTTGAAAGCTCATGGCCCCTTAATAAACATAGGCCACGGCCAAAAAAAAGGAAATGGCACCAACACTCAAAATTTTCCACTTCCAAAGACATGGTAATATCCTATAATACCCTAAAATCATTTACCCGAACAATCAAAACCAATCCAAACAAACTCACACTTTTGACAATTTTTAAATTTGTTTTCTTAAGGCATAATCATATAATTTTCTTCCCCAACCAAGACCATAATTGATCATTCTTCTAAACCATGATTAAGTCCTTCTAACATGACTCAACAAAATTTGAAAACTCTTCCCTCTCCCCTTTAAATGGTGCCACGGCCAACTAGGGAAAATAGGGCCAACACCTAAAATTTTTCAATACAAACCCTAGTAATCATCTACTAGTTCTTAAAGTCATTGAATTGATCAATCACACTACTTTAAGAATCAACTCAAAAGTTTTCTAAAATTTGTTCATAAATTCCTCAAGAACACCAAATAATTTATTTTCTTATTTTACAAAACAAAGTTCATAATCACATATCCATTTTGCCACAAAGCTCAAAACTAACATCAAAAACAAAAACTTAAAACAAAATCCAAGTTTATGATCTTTTCAAAAATTTTCTTCAAACCCTTAAACAACAATTTTGTGAAAACAAGATTTAACCATGGGAATCAACACATACATCACTCATATGTACTAATTAACTCTCATGTACACTTCTATGGAACCAAAAACTAATTAAAACTAAATTCTAGAATTTTTCTCTCAAGAACATAATCCTCAAAATCCTAAAATCTAAGAGTTTTTGAGCCAAACAAAAGAATAGAAGAGGTTAGTTACCTTAGGAGATGATTCTCTACAAATACCCTTTGATCCAACAAGTCCAAAATCCAAGCAAATGGTGAAGGAATGGAATTTTGCTCAAGGTTGGAAGAGAGAAAGAAAGCCACGGCCAAGAGAAGAAGAATGAAAGTCTTTGGTGAATTTTTCTTAAGTCCACAAGTGACCAAAAGTCTTACTAATGAAATGGTCTTGCCAACTCATGGCCATTGGATCAAAAGGCAAAGTCTCTAGGCCAATCCTAGCCCTTGGATCAAGTCTTGGTCACAAAGCAATTCCAAATAAATATCTAGATATTTTTCTTCCTCGTGCCTCACAGCTCTCGCGCGCCGCGATGAACTAAACTCTTAAAACAGAAAAACTACAGGAAGAACGTCCGTCGTAAAACATTTTCGAAACTTATCGCCGAATCTTTTTCCGCGACTGTAATTTTCTTCCTCACCCTCGAAAATTATTCTGATAACATATCCTAACTCACGCCGATATATAAAACCTCCATCTAAATTTCTACGGAATTCAGACATCGTAAAAATTTCCATCAGCGGGTAAAATTCCTACTCGTTTTTCCAAAAACCAGAATAAACCAAAACTTGTTAAACTGAATATGCTGTAACCTTCGTATTAACCAAAGAGGATTACAGGACAAAAGTCGGTGCCTTTCCAGCGCACGAGCACAAAACAGGCTCCATTTCAGCAAAAATTCCATTAATGCGACGATACTCACAAGACCGCTCCACCAAAAACCCTAAAAACTTAGCCGACACTAAAGTTCCTTAGAAAAACTGTACAGTGGAATCTTGGGTCTTACAGTTTTGGGCGAGTCAGAATGGGCGGTGACGCTAAGAACTCTTTTAGTTTCTGGAATGCCTCTTCGCACTGGGGAGTCCATGCGAACCTTGCGCCTTTCCTCAAGGTAGCAAAGAAGTGAACTGATCTTTCACCTGCACAAGACAGAAAACATGACAAGGCAGCTATCCTACCTGTTAACTGTTGTACCTCCTTTGCTGATGCTGGGCTCCTCATTTCTATTATTGCTTGACATTTCTCCGGATTGGCCTCAATTCCTCTGCTGGTCAACATGAATCCCAGGAATTTTCCCGCCTGCACGCCAAATGAGCATTTCGCCGGGTTCAGCCTCATGTTGTATTTCCTTATTGCTGCTAGTATTTCTTCTAGGTCTTCGTGGTGCTTGGCTTCGTCGGTGCTCTTTATTACCATGTCGTCGATGTAGACTTCCAGGTTTCGCCCTATCTGATGGGGGAACACTCTATCCATGAGGCGTTGATATGTAGCACCTGCGTTTTTGAGGCCGAAAGGCATTACTTTATAGAAATAGTTGCATGTGCTCGTCATGAAGGCGGTGTGAGGGGCATCGAGTGCGTTCATCTTTATCTGGTTGTAGCCAGAGTAGGCGTCCATGAAGCTGAGCATTTTGTAACCTGATGCGCCGTCAATGAGTCTGTCGATGCTGGGCAGGGGGTATGGGTCTTTTGGACAAGATTTGTTGAGGTCCGTGAAGTCTACGCACATTCTCCATTTCCCGTTGTTTTTCTTTACGAGTACCATGTTGGCTAACCATTCGGGGTACTTGATTTCATCTATGAATTGTGCTTTTCTGAGTTTGGCGACCTCTTCCTCCATCGCTATCCTCTTTTCCTCACCCTGCTTTCTCTTTCGCTGTGAGATGGGTTTGGCCTTTGGGAATATGGCTAGCTTGTGGGTGATGATGCTTTCATCTATTCCTGGCATATCCTTTGGGTGCCAAGCGAACAAGTCCACGTTTCGCTTCAGGATATCCAGGATCCTCCCTCTTTCTTCCGGCGGCATGTCTGTTCCCAAGCCGGTTGTCTGGTGGCTCTCCTCTCCAATCTGTATTTCCTCTAACTCGCCTATGGGGCTGACCCTGTCGTCTTTGTACTCTTCCCTTGGGTCTAAGTCTGCAGCCTCGGTTATATTGGTGGAGTGTTCGCCTTGGGAGGGGTCGTCCACGACTTGGTGTTTTTTAATTTTGAGGCTGGACTCATAACACTGGCGAGCAAGAACTTGATCTCCTCTGACCATTCCTACTCTTCCGTTATCCAGGGGGTACTTGATCGCCAGGTACAGTGTTGACATGGCCGCTCCCAGTGTATTGATCGCGGGTCTGCCAATTATGATGTTATACGATGCACATAGTGTCCTGACGACTGGGTACCGTACCTTAATCGTTTTAGCATTTTCCCTATCACCGAAGGTTGTTAATAGTGTGATATGCCCCATGACTTCAGCCTGTTCTCCTGCAAATCCTACTAGTGTTCCGTGGTAAGGTTGCAACTGTTCGCCGGCGAGTCGCATGGCCTTGAAGGCGTCCCAATACATGATGTCTGCCGAGCTTCCCGAGTCTATTAGTACTCTTTTCACATCGCAGTTTAATATTTGTACCTGGATGACGAGGGGATCATCATCGTGGGGCACGACTCCTTGTGCGTCGTTTGGCAAAAATGATAGATCTGGTGCGGGGGGAAAAACCACGTGATTGATCAAATGTGCTTCTCTGCTTGTCCTGCGAAGGTATCATTTCCTTGCTGAGCTAGACTCGCCTCCACCAGCGAATCCTCCTGCTATGGTGTTGACTGCGATTCTTACTTCTTCTTTCCCTTTGTTCCCCTCCGCGTTTGGGCTTCGCGGTGCTTTCGCGTGTTCAGATCTTTCTTCAATTCTCTGTGCTGCCTTCTCGATGAACTTCCTGAGATGGCCGCTGCGGATCAATTCCTCAATCAGATCGTGTAACTTGTAACATCTTTCAGTGTCGTGTCCCTTGCATCGGTGATTACGACACCACTCATTAGCGTTGGGGCCCAACGTTATGTGGCGTTCTAGCTCTTGTGGCCTGCTGGCGAGGTTGGTGTGTAGGATTTCTTCTAGTATGTGTACCCGAGTGTCGTTGAGGGGCGAATACTCTTCGTATCGCCGGGATGACCTATCATCGTGCCTAGGGGCGTATTGGGGTCTTTCTTGCCTGCTTGACCATTTGGAGTCGCGGTTTAACCAACGTCGTTGATTTCTCGATGAACTTCCTGAGATGGCCGCTGCGGATCAATTCCTCAATCAGATCGTGTAACTTGTATCATCTTTCAGTGTCGTGTCCCTTGCATCGGTGATAACGACACCACTCATTACGTTATATGGCGTTCTGGCTCTTGTGGCCTGCTGGGGAGGTTGGTGTGTAGGATTTCTTCTAGTATGTGTACCCGAGTGTCGTTGAGGTGCGAATACTCTTCGTATCGCCGGGATGACCTATCATCGCGCCTAGGGGCGTATTGGGGTCTATCTTGCCTGCTTGACCATCTGGAGTCGCGGTTTGACCAACGTCGTTGATTTCGCTCCGGCATTCTGCTGCCACGGTAGTTCGCGACTCTCTCTCTAGAGTCCCTTGACCTTTTTTCTGCGTTGTTTTCCTCTCCTTTGATATTGCACTCTGCTATTTTCATCACCTCTTGCATCGTCTCCGCTGGTTTCTGCGCTAGGGACTCGTTGAAGTGTCCCGTCTTGAGGCCGTTGTGGAACGCTGCTACGAACATCTCCTGGTTGGGATTTGAGAATTTGATTGTTGCCTCGCTGAACCGGGCGAGGTATTCTCTGAGGGTTTCGGAGCCCCCCTGGCGAATGTTGAACATGTTAGTCACGGTGACTTGCACGTGTTTGCTTCCAGCAAACTGGTGTATGAATTTGCGGTGAAAGTCTACATAACTGGCGATGGAATTCTCGGGCAGGTTCATGTACCAACGTAACGCCGCGTCCTTGAACGTACTGGCGAGGAATTTGCACTTTAAATGTTCTTCGGCGCCTATAATCGAGGTCTGCGTTCCTACCGCCATCAGGTGTTCTAGTGGGTCGGTTTTACCGTCGAAACTTGGTAGCTGAGGAATTTTGAAGTTCGCGGGTACTTGGGCAGTCCCAAAGTGCTTGTACCAGAGGTTGTGAGTCTTTTACCTCCTCTTCTTCAGAGTCTTGGTTCGCCTCCGCTTCTCTCTCTTCTTCTCGTTCCTTTTGTATCTCCGCGACTTTCGACTGTAAACGGCGTATTTCACCCATTGCTTGTTGCAGTGTTGAGTTGTGGTCTTTGTTGGGAGTATCTCCAGCCATGGTTTATGGTTGTTCTTGATTTTGGGTTTCTTGAGGCCTGGGAATGATTTTACCAGGGCCCCACGGTGGGCGTCTGATGTTCCTGTGTGGAACTTAGAGAGAATATCGATTGCGATATTAAGCTTAATCCTTTGTGTGTATTGATGCTTAGTCTTTTTCTGTTAATCTCCCATGTATATATAGGGAGGTGATAGAGTGGTTATCCCACTGATGGGTCGTGGTCCATGAGGCCTTGCCTTTCCCACTTGAGGGCGGTTATCATATTCCCACGTTCTCTGAGTGGGAGAGATGCGCCACGTGTCCCTTTAACTGATCATAGTAGGCAGATCGTGGGCAAGCGGGCGTGTTGTGTTGGGTTTTCCGGGTCATGGACAGAGCCGGGCGTGACCCGGTTCTGAAGCTGGGTTGGGCCTATATTTATTTGGACCATGATTTATTTGCCCGTTACACCCCCTAAATTACTCAGTTCACATTCTCCCCCTTTTGGCAGCATTAAAAAGGGTGATTACTTAGGCACGGTAGGGCTGGAGTCATCAGAGGAGGTGGCATCATCATGTGGTGGTGGAAATTATGGGATATGTGGAGGAGGGTTAAGTGGTGGTGGAGGAATATTCATGGCAGGGCAACCATTTGCAATCAACCAATTCCTTAAAGTTTGATGCTCGATCGTAAGATGCATGAGCATGTTGTTTTGAATTGTCATTCCATCAAGAAGTCTTTCAAAAATTTTCCTTGTTTTGGACACATCCTTTTCCATTTTGGTTCTCTTTGCAGGCCTCTGATCAGAGGTTCCTTCACCAGCAAGTTTCACATTTGGTTCAAAACCAACATGTGTGTTAATAGCATCAGTAGCAGCAGCATTTGCAGAAGAACAAAAGGAATCAAGAGTGCCAAAAGCAGTGAGCAGTGATGGGAGTGAACCAGCAGTAAAAATGGGTTGAGTGAATTGTGAAAAGAGTGGAACATTGTCATCAAAGGTTTTGAAAAATTCTGAACTTTTGAAAGTATCAAGACTTCCTTGAGATGAAGTCATGAGTGGTGAAAAGAGAGTGTTATTGTGGGGTGAGGTAGTAGAGATAAAACCTTGAAGTTCCTTACCAGCTCTTGGAGGTGCAGTGGCTCTAAATCCATGAGTGAATGGAGTACCAAAATGAAGAGAGGTACTGATGTGAGAGGGAATTGAATCAGAGGTGTTTCCAACATTTGTTCCTACACTGTTACCAGCTTGGAGAGTGTTCTCAGGTTGCTCTCCCAGTGCATCAGCAAGGATATTTAATCCTTCTTTCTCAAACTTAGCTCTCTTCCTTTTTCCCAAATCAAAAGAGTCTTCAGAGACCAGATCCTTCTTCATGTGATGAATGTTTTTGAATTTGAATGAAGTACAAGAATTTTCAACCCTTTGATCTGTTTCATCAATTTTGAAAATTCTAAAAAATTTGGTCAAAATCATTGCATAGGGCAGGGTTACCTTTTTGATTCCAGAGTTAGCAACATGAATCATATGCTGAATGATTATGTAAGGAAGGTTCAGTTTGATGCCTTTAGACAAGTGATGCATGATGAGCAAATCATTTTCAGTCACTTTGTCCAAACTACCCGTCCTAGGGAAGATGCAATGTTGACAGAAATTGTGCAACAATTTGTATTCTTTCTTCAGCATTGAGGATGGTGGTTTTTCTCTTTGAGCTCCTTGTTCATTGAACATTTCCAAAATTAAGGCATCTTTGCTCACACCTAAGCCGGTGTACCAATTTTCTCCATAGGCTTCCACTCCTTCAGCCTTTAATCCTAGAATATCTCCAAGCACATTTGGGTCAAGTTGAATTTCTACTCCTTTGATATACGAGGTTATCTCACTTTTAGCCAAATCCACCTTAGCATTGAAGTAAAATGCTTGAACAAGTAATGGAAAGATAGATTCGTTGATTTTGAAGAAACTAGTCCACCCTAAAGGTTCAGTATACTTCAAAAGATCAACTCCACCTTTAGCTAGGTCATCAAACTCATAGGTTCTTCCTGCAGCAACTGGCTTTACTTTCCAAAAGGTTTCAAAGCGTTCTTCATCATCAGGGTGAATGAGGGGAATTTCAAGAATTTTGGTTCTTGGCCCTTTGTTGACAGACATGGTTTTTGCTTTTGGTTTGGGGGTTTTTGAAGCAGAATAGGATTTTTTGATTGGAGAGGGGATGGTTTTGATTTTGGTTTTGGTGGAAGTGATTTTGAGGAGGTAACGGGTTCAGGTTCATCAACAGCAGGAGTTTTTTCATGATGATCTGAGAGAGTGTTCTCAGAATCGATTTCATCATCATCGATGACATGCACGGTGGTGTCTTTCACAATTTTTTTCCCTGTACCAATTCCAGATAAAATCGTTGCCGATCTTCTAATTTGAGCAGAACCTCAAGATTTGGTTTGGGATTTGGTTCGAGATTTTCTGACGATGATGGGTGGAGTATCAGCTTGGCTAGGAACAACCATGGTGGGAATTGGGGTTACCATTCCTTCAGAGTGAATGGGTTGATTTTGGGTGAGTTGGATTTCAATTTCAGGTTCAGAGGGATCATTCTCAGAAGAATCTGGGTTAGTGGAAGATGGAAAGACGGTTGAAATGGGTTCAACGTCTTCAGGTTCAATTTGGGGATTTTGAAGTGGAGAAGGATTCTGAGTTGAAATGGGAGAATCATCAACAACATTTTGGTTTAAATGTTCTTGAGTTGATGCTGGAGATTTTTCAACAGTGTTTGGGTTTTTTGGAGGTGATGGTGGATTGCATGGAGGAGGAGATGGAGTAGGTGATGGAGTGCGAATTCTAGCGCCTCTTCCTTTGGTTCGAGCCATTGTTGATGGTTGAGTGAAGTTTGAAATTTGTTTGAGAAATGTAAGAAGAGGAAGAAGAGCGGTTTGAGAAATTGTGATGAAGGAGGTTAGTATTTGATGATTAGAGTAAAACGTGGAGAAACGTGAGAGAGTAGGCTTTGGTGTACTTAGGAATAGTAATTATGTACTTGTGCTAAGTGGTAAGTTGGAGAGAGAATGATGAGAGTGGGAGAAGGTAACCGTTGAGGGACATTAGGGAGAGCCAATCGTAATATTTTTTTTACTTAAAAAATAAATCTAATAAACAAAATAAACACGGAAACAATATAAACACATATTCAAACATTCAAATATATATCAAACAGAAGATTATTCTCAGGATGTTCTCTATGGCAAACATAAAATATAACATTCAATTTTGATTGGGATTTTTGATGATTTTCAATTTTTCTTTGATGAAATTAAAACGATCCTCAACCAATGGTTTAGTAAAAATATCAGCAAGCTGATTTTCAGTATCAACAAACACTAATGAAATATCCTTTTTGTTTACATGATCACGAATAAAATGATGTTTGATTTCAATGTGTTTAGATCTTGAATGTTGAATAGGGTTTTTTGATAAATTAATTGCACTGGTATTATCACAAAAAATTTGAACATTTGTGTACCTTAAGGAGAAGTCTTCAAGTTGGCTTTTGATCCATATTACTTGAGAACAAAAATTTGATGTAGAGACATATTCTGCTTCAGTAGTTGAAAGTGCAATGGTATTTTGTTTTCTACAACACCAACTAACAAGAGCTTCACCAAGGAATTGACATGCTCCACTTGAGCTTTACATCAATTAAATGTGATTCTTTTGGAGATGATTGAAATCTAGCACATAGTCCTACTGAGAAGACAATATCAGGTCTACTTGCAGTCAAGTAGAGAAGTGATCCAATCATTCCTCTAAATTCCTTTTCTGACACATTTTTGCCACTTTCATCTTTGTCCAAACAAGTTGATGGATGCATAGGAGTTGACATGATCTTTGCTTCATTCATCTTATATTTTTTGAGAAGATCTTTGATGTATTTTTCTTTATAAATAAAAATGCCATCTTCTAGTTGCTTGATTTGTAAGCCAAGAAAAAATCTAAGTTCTCCCATCATGCTCATTTCAAACTCACTTTGCATAAGATTAGAAAATTCTTCACACATTTTCTCATTAGTAGCACCAAATATAATATCATCAACATATACTTGGACAATAAGAAAATCATGCTTATGGGTTTTTCTAAAAAGTGTGGTGTCAATTTTTCCTCTAGAAAAATCATTTTCAAGTAAAAAAGTACTCAACCTTTCATACCAAGCTCTTGGAGCTTGTTTAAGTCCATAAAGAGCTTTGGTAAGTTTGAAAACATGATTTGATTTGTTTTGATCAATGAAACCAGGTGGTTGGTGAACATAAACTTCCTCACTTAAAAATCCATTTAAAAAGGCACTTTTGACATCCATTTGAAAAAGTTTTATGCACTTATGAGATGCATATGCAAGCAAAATTCTAATGGCTTCTAACCTGGCTACAAGAGTAAATGTTTCATCATAATCAATTCCTTCTTGTTGGTTGTAACCTTGAGCTACTAGCCTAGCTTTGTTTCTAATTACTTTACCATCTTCGTCCAATTTGTTTCTAAACACCCATCTAGTGCCAATGATTGAATGATCCTTTGGCAGTGGTACCAAATTCCATACTTCATTCCTTTCAAATTGTGATAGTTCCTCTTTCATAGCTTCTATCCAAGATTCGTCTATAATATCTTCATCTATAGTTCTGGGTTCTAACTGAGAGATCAGTCTCAGATTGTTCTCTATGATCTGCATTGATCTTCTAGTTCTTATTCCATCTTCTGTGTTTCCAATGATTTGCTCAGGTGGATGATTAATAACAGTTTTCCAAGTTCTTGGAAGCATTTGAGGGGTTGATTCTTGGTTGGGTTCAAGATTTTGATTTATTATAAGTTCGTCTTCCTCATCTTCTATTATGTTTGGTTGATCTTCAAACTCATCAAATTTCACATGCATGCTTTCTTCCAAGGTTTGAGTTCTAAAGTTATAGATTCTATAAGCCTTTGATATTAGAGAATATCCTAAGAAGATTCCCTTATCTGACTTTGAATCAAACTTGCCTAGATTGTCTTTGATATTTAAGATATAGCAAAAACAACCAAATATGTGAAAATAAGAAATGTTTGGCT
Organism: Trifolium repens; assembly: GCA_030408175.1. Classification (NCBI taxonomy): domain Eukaryota; kingdom Viridiplantae; phylum Streptophyta; class Magnoliopsida; order Fabales; family Fabaceae; genus Trifolium; species Trifolium repens. The sequence goes on along the minus strand of CP125838.1, from coordinate 32,459,035 downwards.
TTCTTCCTTTCCAAAGTTCATAGGGTGTTTTGTTTAAAATTTTTCTGATGGTGACTCTATTCAAGATATAGCAAGAAGTATTTATGGCTTCAGCCCAAAAATATTTTTCAACATTTGATTCATTTATCATGGTTCTTGCCATTTCTTGTAAAGTTCTATTTTTCCTTTCCACAACCCCATTTTGTTGAGGTGTTCTTGGGCAAGAAAAATTATGAGATATTCCATTATTGTCAAGAAAATTTTCAAAGAGAGAGTTTTCAAATTCTCCTCCATGATCACTTCTTATGGACACAATATTTGAACTTTTCTCATTTTGAACTTTTAAGCAAAAGGTTTTGAAAGCTTCAAAAGCATCATCTTTATTTTTTAGAAAAAGCACCCAAGTGAACCTAGAGAAATCATTAACAATGACAAAGCCATAATTCTTACCACCAAGACTTGTAGTTTTGACCGGTCCAAATAAGTCAATGTGAAGCATTTCAAGGGGTTTGTTAGTTGAAATAAAATTTTTAGGTTTAAAGCTACTTTTCACTTGTTTTCCTCTTGTGCATGATTCACATACTTTGTCTAGATCAAAACTTATCTTGGGCAATCCATTTACTAGATCAAGTTTTGAAAGTTTTGACATAGTTTTCATACTTACATGACCAACCCTTTTATGCCATGTCCATTTATCTTTTTCAAGAGAAACAAAACATGATTCAATAGGTAGTTCATCTAAATATACTACATAAACATTTTTGATCCTTGATCCAATAAATAAAATTGTTTCACATGAAGATTGCTTAATTTCACATGTGTTAGTTTTGAGTATAACTTAAAGCCATTGTCACATAAGTCAATATTAAGTTATGTTCAAGTCCTTCCACATAATGAACATTTTCAATCTTGGCAGAACCAACCTTACCAATAGTTCCTTTACCTTTGATTTGAGCTTTTTCATTATTTTCAAAAGTAGCAGATCCACCTTCTTTTTCTTCAAATGTAAGAGTTTTTTCTATCTCCCGTCATATGTCTTGAGCAACCACTGTCCAAGTACCATGGCTTTCTCTTGACTGCTAGAAGACATTCTTACATTTGATTTTAATAATATTTTAGCTACCCACAGATTCTTGGGTCCTTGAAGGTTAGTGAAATTAACTCTAGCATGCTTATTTATAACATTCTGCTGTATTCTTCTATGAGGAGGTTTATAAACCTTCTTTCTGAGAATGTTCTTTGTGAAGTAGAGATTGTTCTCTATCCCTTTTTTTAAAACAAAACCTTTCAAGATGTCCTTCCTTGTGACAGAAGGTACATTTGTATTTTTGAATTTTCTTTTGTTTCTGAGGAAGGAAAAAGTTTTCATATAGTTTCATTTTTTGAAATGGTCTATTTCCAAGACCGGCTTTATCAAACATTCCAAATTGTGATCCCAAGATATTTTCAAAAGTTTTTGTAGAGGTAATGAATTTTCTTAAATCATTTTCTAACTCAAAAACTCTATTTTTTAGTAACACATTTTCTTCCTTCAGTTTGGAACATTCCAAAATATTCTGATTTTTTCTAATCTCAACAATTTGTTTTGACATATCTTTGTGAGTATTTTGCATATTTTCGAGCATCTTATGTAGGATGATGTTCTGTGCTTTATACTCATCTCTTTCTACATTTGCCTTGGTTACTTCATCCCTAAGTTTACCATTTTTTTGTTTTAGCAATTGAGTATCATATAATAAGTTATCAAACATATGTTCAGTTTTATGACAAGAAGAGCAAGGTTCGGTGTTTACCTCTTCGTTGATGGAGTGTGTCATTAGGCATACATTTGCTTGTTGCTCCTTTTTTATTCTTCTGATTCTTCATCACTTTCATCCCAGGTAGCCATCATGGATTTCTTTTTGAAGAAGGGCTTCTTTTGATTTGGACATTCATTTTTTTAATGCCCAAATTGATCACATCCATAACATTTGACTTTGCTAATGTCTGTTTCTTTGGGTCCACTTCTTTTTGGTTGAAACATCTTTTTAAGTTGGTTTCTCCTTTGCATCAACCTTTGGATTCTTCTTGATAGAAACGCCATTTCCTCATTGTCATCTTCTTGAAGTGTTTCATCATTCTCAAAGTTATTTTCAACATTCTGAGAATGTTCTCTGGTTTGAGAGTCTAATGCGATCATCTTTTTTTTGACTGGTTTGTCTTCTTGGAGGATTGATTCATGAGCTTTTAATGATCCAATTAGATCTTCAAGTTTCATTTGTGAAAGATCTTTTGATTCTGTAATTGCAGTTACTATGTGTCTCCAACTCTTTGTTAGACATCTAAGGAGTTTCCTTATTTTTTCATGTGTTGTGTATGTCTTTCCCAAAGAGTTTAGCTCGTTGATGATAATTGTGAATCTTCCATACATTTGATCTATTGATTCATCTTCTTGCATTTCAAATAGCTCAAATTTTCCTACACCAATATCAATCCTTGTTTCTTTTACACGACTAGTTCCTTCATGATGGATCTCGAGAGTTTCCCACATTTCTTTTGCCGTTTTGCATTGCATGATTCTATCGTACTCTTCTCTGCTCATAGCACTTTTGATGAACAGTTTTGCTTTGGTATTTAGGAGTACTCTATCAGCTTTATGTGTTGACCATTCTCCTTGTGTCGTTGGTGTAGTTGTATCTTTCACCAAAGGTACATATTCTCCTATTTCAATAACTGACCACATGTTGTTATCTTGTGATCTGAGAAATAGTTCCATCTTATCCTTCCAGTAGTAATAGTCATCTCCTTCAAATAGAGGTGGTCTATTTGAGGATCCTCCTTCAGAGATAAACTTTGCGCCTTTAGTCATACTTCTTTCCTAGATCTTTTCCTCTAGCACTTGTTAGATGCTCAACCTTAGAACGAGGCTCTGATGCCAATTGAAGTAGCAAAGTTGTTCACAAGAAAGGGGGGTTTGAATTGTGAACCTTTAAAAATTACCTATTAAAATTTAATAGAGAAAAACTATGGAAGAACAAACGTTAGAACGTTCTCAGAACGTTTGGTTAGTTATATGTAAATAAACTAGAGAACGTTCTCGGATCAATCTCAAGAGATAAAGTAATTTAAAAGATAAGTGATGTGTGTGATCTGTGTGCACAATTTTAAAGAGAGTAAGGAAAAGAGAAAAATACACAAGCAGTTTATACTGGTTCACCCCTTTAACAATGGGTTACGTCCAGTCGTCACGCTCCAGTGAGTTTTTCCACTATAAGATGCTACCGATCTCAAGATACAATTTCTTCCTTTGATCTTATACCCAAGATCAATAAAATCCTTTAAGCCCTACAAGCTTAAAGATACCCCAGCCCTCCAGGCTAGTAAGGGTATACCACTCAAACAATACAGCCCTATTGACTTAAGTAAATCTTTTACAAAGATGATAGATTTGTTCTAAGCTTTTACAAAACTCACCACGTGAGAAGCTTAGAGAAAAATAGAAACTCTCAAACACTCAGTGTATATACTAATCCTAGTATTGAATTACAGATCTGGAGTGAAAGAGATCAAAAGAGAGCTTTAAGATTGCTTGTATGATAAAAACAAGTAGTGATCAAATTGTAGTGAAAGCTCGTTCTCTTCAAAGGTCACCAAAGGCTCTATTTATAGGAGAGGCTTGTACTTGAAGCTTGGTGATGAAATATGTCCGTTTGTAACGGATACTTGTTCAAAAATGACAGCTCATTAGTTGTGGTTGATAAACATTCAAACTGAAAGAATGATCTGAGAATGTTCTTGAGCCGGATCCATATGATTCTTTCAAAGGAGCGTGGAAATGAGCTTGCAGTGAGCTGTAAAGTGTCCTTTTACACTACATTCTCCAAGGGTTGCCGTTAGACATCTTTAGGCATGCGTTTATCCAGCTGTTCTTAGGCTAGATAGTAAACTTGACAAGAACATCATTCTTCTATAACGTTCTGAGAACGTTCTCCATTCTGGGCGGAGATAAACTTTGATTCTTCAAAGAAGCTTGATCCTTATCTTGATAGATAGCTGTGAGGTATCAAAAATACAGCTGTATAGTCCTTGAAGCACTATTCATGTTGTCCTTGTATGGTACTTCTTGTCATAAGAGTGATCATTAACATGGGAGAATGTTCATAAAATACTCAACAAAAAGGACATGCTATCTTTTAGTTGCAAATGAGTTGGCACATTCTTATAGGTCTATGAATCACCTGTCTTCAATGGTAATGGACAACATAAATTCTTTGTCTTGCATTAAGAACCAAGAGCACAAGCTTGTTCTTCAAAACTTGTCCAAAAGGGAAAGTCACACATTTCATTCCAAATATTCCTTGCCTTATTAGTCATGAATGCTGTTGTGATCTTGTGAGTTAATACCAAGAGAAAAGTGCTCATTTGTCTTGAACATAGTTGACTTAAAAAATAAGTACTTTTTCTTTGAAGCTTGTTCTTGAGCGAAACACAGAGAATGTTCTTGGAACATTCTTGCAGCTTTTGTTCTTTAAACGAAATTGAGTAAATAATAATATGAAAAGCTTGATTAATCCTGGCTTGATTAAAACACTCAAGAGCACTTGTTAGATAACAATATGATCAGAATTTCTCTTAAAATATAATTAAGATGTTTGTAATCTTTAAAACATCAAATTGGGATTTTGCCTCAACAAAATATATATATATATATGGGAACTTATTTAATTTATAAGGAGAATTTTTTGTTTTTATTTATGATGCCTATGCCTATTTTTTTTATCAATATATTAATGCAAGAACCTATTTTTTAAATTATTTATACGGACGTTTATTTTATTTGAATACTATTAAAGTGAACAAATAAATAATATATATTATGTCGTGCAATTTGTTTAGACTATTTTATTGGATCATTCTAACATGTTTTCATGGAGTACATGTTAAGAACCTAAAGATCAAAATATTATCTTAACGTTTCTGCATTTCATTTTTTATTTAAATCATTAACGTGTGTCATTACTTTAACATGTTCCAATGGCACATGTTAGCATTTTCTTATCTTTTTTCATAGTTCTTTTACTTTAGATATTATGGAATTAAATTAACTATTTTTGTTTGCTCGAGGGGCTTTGTTTTGAGATTTTTATACGAGATTTTATACTTTTACTCATATATTCATAAATGGACCTATTTTTTGTATTTTTTATGGGGACCATGTTCTTTTTTTGTTATTTATATTTTTATTCATATATTAACACAGAGACATTTTATTAGTAATTTATTCAAGGTTCTATATTTATTCAGGTATTTTCTTTAGGGTATCTTTTGACTAAAAATAAATGAATTTCATTCATTCAAATTGTTAGATTACATCGATGAAATACAAATTCAAAGTCGCTAAAAATAAATAGGATAAATTTGCGAACAAACTCATAACAACCATGTTAATAGCATAAAATGGCAAATTACACGAACTTACAAATATGACCATATTGAAGTGTCTAGAATAACCATGCATCTGAATATGTAGCGTTGATTATACCAAAATCGACGTTGATTGGAAGATCAAGTTGTCCAGTTTATGTCCTATAATTATATATTTTTCCTTTTTTTTTTGTATTAATAAAATTTCATATTATAGAAAAATTAATTTCAAAATAAAGAATATCTAAATAATGCATTAATATTTTTTAAATATGTAAAAATCAGTTAGGCGAATTTCTAACTCGTGCTTGGCGCGGGTGTGGATACAAGTATTTTCAATTTCTGAAGCAAATCTGGCTCCATCATGACACGATGGCAGCAAAACCTATTATAAATAGAGCTCTCTTCCTTCACAATCATTCATTCAGAAGTGGAGAATCCTAAAGTATTCACTAGTGCTAAGGAGGAGGAGCAAGGAGGGCAAATGAGCTCTCTATGGGAATAACTTTCCCCCTTCAACGGGAAAAATAAATTCCTCAACAAGGCACATACGCTATTGGTATGCATAATTTTATAGTCTTGTAATATATTTATTATGTAATTAGTAGTTAGAAACCTTATGGTAGGAGGAGAGATGAACTCCTCAATGAATGCTTGATACATATATCTGATACAATAAAAGTTATACTAGACACTGTTTTTGGAATGAATTGTTTTCTATTTATTTACGCTTTGACTCCATACTTTTAATGTCTGGCCGGATAGAGAAAGTACACTTTTAGGACTTAGGTCCCGAACAATAAATGATAGGGTTGACCTCCAGAGACGGAAACATCCGACATTGCTCGCGCCAGCCTGCAAAGACGGAAACACCAGGAACTGCTCGGTGATAGCCTGTAGAGACTAGAACAGCTGACACTAGGTCGTTAGAGGCTAGGATTAATGTGCGATCATGACTATTATAGTTTGGCTCGACGCATGGCTAGGGTACGTGACAACATGGAATTAGGCAGCCGTGGGTGTCCTAGTTTTTCCGAAATCCATAGCGGTCTATAATGTTTAAAGTAGTTTAATAGCTATAAATAAAGATGATTAATCGCCAAACAATTAGAAGTTACTGAAAACATTCTGGATATGCGCCAGGTATCAAGCAGGATTAGTGGAGGAAATTGATCCGACTAGTCTTCCTCATATCTCTGAATCAACTATCTTTACTTTTCTGTCAAAGCATTACGCTATTTTTCAAACAAACAAACCTTTTTTCAAAAACCAAAGCGAATGCGAACTATTGAATTTAAATAAAACTAGTCGTACTTGGCACGATCCCTGTGCACACAAACTCATTCTAGACACCTAGAGTGTAAATTATTACTCGACGACTGACTGGTTCACTTGTCAGATTGTAGTCAGCTCTTGTTTTTTTTAACTGCAAAAGGGAATTTTATAAAGAGGAAAAGGAGAAATATGTAAGAAGCTGAAAAGTTTTCCCTAAAAAATGAAAAAGGAATATGAAAAGTTTTCTCTATATGAAGAGAAAACATAAAATATAAAAATACTATTTTTTTTTATACAAGAAAAATACTAGAATTTATATTTAAATAGGATATTTAAGTAATTTTTCTAATTATTTAGCGGGTATGAATATCCACTAGCATGGATAGTATTAAACTCGCATCCGCATCCATTAAATGTGGATAATTGAAATATCCACTTATTTTATCCGCATATATCCATTAAGTTATCTACTCCGTGTCCATGGCAGATTTTATCCGTAGATATTTGCAGGTAAGAATTTTTTTGCAGGTGTAATATCTTAAAATTTTATGTTAAGTTGTCTTTTCTCAAATTTCTCATTTTTATAACCTCCGCTACTTGGCAGATGTAACACCCCAAATCTTATATTTTATTATATTTAATTAATTGTGTATGTTAATTGGTATGTTTTTGAATGTTTTAATTAGTTGTTACATTTATGTCTGTTAATAATGGACTTTTATGAGTATTGAGCCTAATAGAAATAAGGGCAATATAGTAATTTAGTATGAGTTAGTGGATTGTGTATAGATAAGAGTGACATTTTGGTAATTATCTTAAAGGATAAAGTATCTTGGAGAGGAAGTAGTGGCAATTGTGTAAATAATACGAGAATTTGTGGTAATAATAAAGTTGAGATTGTGAGTGGGATTTGCAGTGTAAATAAGGGTATTTGGGGAATTCCGTAAAACCTAAGAAAGGGTTATATAAAAGGGTGGTTTTTATGAGAGGTAGTGTTGTTGTTTTTTTGTCATAATAATTGAGAGAAAGAGAGGTTGAAAGAAAGAGAGGTAGAGAGAAGAGAAAAAGGGTTTGAGAAAGAAGAAAGAAGAGAAAGAAGCTTAGAAAGGTGAAGAGAGAAAGAGAAGAAAAACCAAGTTGGAAATCAAGAGAGGAAAGGAGGACTAGAGAATCCATCATAATCAAGGTATGAGAGTAGTATTGAATTCTAGGGTGATTAAGGAAAGAAGAGAAAATCTATTTCTCTCCATCCCAATCTTTCCTCACTCTTTTCTTTTTGGGTTTTTGGGGGAAATAATTGGGAATGCGTTTATCTCTGTGATTGATATTGATTATATGTCTATTCATGCTTAAATAGATAAATTGATATGAGTAGAATCACTTATTTATTAGTTAATTGTGTTGATGATGAGAAAAATGGGTTTTTATATAAAGTGATAAGATTGATGATTTCTATCATGAAATGTTGTTAATACTTGTTATAGATTGTACTCCTATGTTTAGTATGCTCATATATGCCTAAAGTTATCACATTTATGAATTGGTATGTTGGAATTTCGAGATTTGAGGGTTTTTCACCAAAAACCCGAAAACTGGGTTTGCTGTTTCTGATGCACGCGCTGCAGTGAGTGATAGCGTGCTACATGATATTTATGCTTATACTATGATTGTATTTTGATACTATGATGGTATATATAACTTTAAATTGATTCGTGGATGATGAATTGATTTATGATATCATACATGTTGATTAAATGATGATTATGTATGTTGAGGTGATGATTCATTTTTTTTAAACCAAAAGGTGCGCAAAGAGCTAGACACCAAAAAGATATATTACTTAAAAGATAGATACAAGATGGAGGGGACCAAACCAAAACTCCATCAACCAAAAAAGATCCTATAATTGGCAAAGCCAAGCTTGTTCTTATCAAAACTATCCTTAATAAACAAAGGCATATCATTCCAAAACATTATAGAGTTAAGACCTAAACCATGATTAGCCGGAGAATCAACAACTTGATTACCTTCCCTGAACACATGAGAAACTATGAAGTTCATCTGCCTAATCAGGATCAAAGAATTCTGCCACCTATTCCTTAGAGACCAAGCAACATACAAATCAGGATTAGTGAAAGCCAACAACACTAGATCCGAGTCAGTTTAAAGCCAGAGATTCCTCCAATTCATTTGATGAACAATCTCAGTTGCTCTCAAAGCTCCCTGTAACTCAGCCAGATAAGAGGAAGCAAAGAAAATAGGTTCAGCAAAACAAAGCATGAAATCAGCTGCATGATTCCTAAAAATCCCTCCACAAGATGATCGACCTGGGTTACCCTTCGAAGTACCATCAATGTTACACTTAACCCAATTAAATATAGGAGGCTGCCATAAAATCTCCTTAACAGAAGGTGAGTTCTGATTATCAATATTGATCTTAAAAAACTCGAGAATAGAGAAATCTCTAATAGAATTAGAAGCCACTTTTTTGGTGTTGTTTCCAGAAAGACATGTGTTAGCTATAATCAAAGATATTGCAGTGGGCAAAGAAATTCTTTTGTTATTAAATCTGACTTGGTTTCTTGCAAACCAGATAGTGTTGGTTAGATTTATAATTGCAGCAGTGATAGTTTCTTTGCACTGAGTAGACCAATTTCTATCAGTAATATTCCAAATGTCCTCCATAGAATTGAATTGAAGGTTTAGGTTCAAGCAAGAAGCTAACCAGGACCATAGAAGAATTGCAAACGCACATTGAAAGAAAATGTGGAATGAAGATTCAGATTTCTTGCAGCATAAGTTACACATGGAAGGCAAGTGACAACCTCTTTTCAATAAATGTTCATCAGTAGGAACTTTATCATGCATTAGTCTCCAAACAAAGAGATACTTTGAGCGTGGAATATTAGGGCTCCAGATCACCTTAGCCCAATGCAAATCTTGAAACTGTTGAGATTTAAAAAAATAAGCATCCTTGAGTTGCAAGTTACCTGAATCAGTGTGAATCCAAAGCAGCTGGTCATGTGTAGAATCCAATGGAATAACAACTTTGTGAATAATGGAGCTAATGTTGAAACTTTGCAGCAATTGAGGAGGAAAACACCAGAAACCATTGACAATATAGTCACTGACTGTTGAAGTAAGATTTTGACTAATGTGATCTGGAATATTGAATAAATCAACTAATGAAGTACCACACCAGTTATCCGTCCAGAAATTTATGATTCATGATCTCATAAATGTGGATGAATTATGATAATGAATTATGTAAATAAACTAGAGAACGTTCTCGGATCAATCTCAAGAGATAAAGTAATTTAAAAGATAAGTGATGTGTGTGATCTGTGTGCACAATTTTAAAGAGAGTAAGGAAATGAGAAAAATACACAAGCAGTTTATACTGGTTCACCCCTTTAACAATGGGTTACGTCCAGTCCTCACGCTCCAGTGAGTTTTCCTCCTTTGATCTTATACCCAAGATCTCAAGATACAATTTCTTCCTTTGATCTTATACCCAAGATCAATAAAATCCTTTAAGCCCTACAAGCTTAAAGATACCCCAGCCCTCCAGGCTAGTAAGGGTATACCACTCAAACAATACAGCCCTATTGACTTAAGTAAACCTTTTATGTAACAACCCAAATTAATTAATAGAAGCTTATTAATTAAAAGAAGAATTATTGGAGACAATTTGAGAAATTTGTGAGCTAGTATGGAAAAATAATTGATTTACACAAGTAAATAGGTTGTGAAGTGGAAGGACCAAAAGGGAATTTAACATAGGGCATAATATAATAGTATATATATATGCTAGGACCCTTCCAAAATTCATTCATTTCTCACTCACTGTTACTTAGCAAAATCAGCAAAGAAAACATCCTCCCTCTTGCTCCCTTCTCTCTCTCGTGGCCTAGGCAAACAACAACCCATAATCCCAACTCCCAACCTTAAATCATTCACAAATCGGCATCTTGAGCAAGAGCAAGGAAAGTATGATCAACATCAAACCAAGCAAAAGTTCCAATTCAGTCCCTTTTCCCTTTGTGGACCGAATCCCACCCTTTCTCCAATTCTTGGAAAAAAATTCTGAAATTAGTAAGTGTGAGTGGCTGCATGTGTGAGATGTGTTGAGGTTCAAGCTCCTGGGTACTAAGGGATTCAAAGGTAAGATCAATTTAACCAAATCCATTCCTTTTACTCTTCATCCTCTTTAATCCTCTAAACCTAAAACTCTATTCTTTCATCTTATGGGGTTTGCATGTGTGATTACCACCTCCAATACGAGCCTTAAGATGCGTGTAAACTCATGGGTAAGACTGGGAGTATTAAATCAGAAGTAACAGAGGCAAATTTAAGGAATTGGAAGATGTTGGTTAAACCCGTATTATAGGACAGGGTCTCACTAAAATGGTAATTACTCTCTCTTCGTAACTCTGTTTGAAACGATTCCTTTTTCTATGGATAGCTAACAAAATTCCCTTCGTTTTGAGTACAAACATCGTAGGTTTTTCCTTAAAATTGAAGTCTGTAGAGCATTTTGAAGTTGGAGACCTGATGCTGAGTTGTGCTGAAAATTCTGGTGTACTCGCTGTAGCGAGTAAGAGCTCGCCCGGCGAGTCTCTCAGGGCAGAAATGCTCTATAAGTGTGGAAATTTGATGCTAGGGTGTTGGAGGCACTTTTGGGGACTCTTTGAAACAACCGGAATTGATTTCAAAACCGTAGGGAGAACGCAGAGTCAGAATTAAGCTTCTTTTACAGGTGGGTTCTTTAGGATAGTGTAGATAGTTTCCCCAAAATCATAAACTTGCATGTTAACTTAGGAATTTATGGAATTGTTGTGTGAGGGGATTTAACTCCCAAATTTCCCTCCATTATGTTTTATATTATGTAAATTAGGTTGTTGCACTGGTTAAATGAGGATTGTAGGTGTTTCTTTGAAAACTATGATTTCTGACAAAACAGGGTAATTTCTGCATGAACTCGCCGTAGCGAGTAGTCAGCGAGTATTCATGGCGAGCTGGGTTTTGGGCTGATGATACTTGCCGTAGCGAGCTTCGGCACGCCACAGCGAGTTGATTAGGTCAGGACCTATAATCTCGCCATGGCTAGCTGATGACTCGCCACAACGAGCTTGTACAGAACCTGCCTACATTTTCTATTTTCTAACGAAACTCCACACACTCGTTTTATATCCTCATCAGAGCCAGATAGTTGCAGTAATATAATTAATATAATGTCGAACAGAATGTTAATCACAGATAATTGTTAGGGCATAACTTAAACTATTATTAGGTTTGTATGCTCCCCGGGTTTTGGGAATTTATGGTAGTGATAACTAAATTAGTATCAGTCAATCAGGAGCGATCTGTGATGTCGCGTTATGGACTCCCAATGGGACAATCCATTAGGATATATTATTGTGAGCTGCATGCCGTGACCGAATCGGTTGACGGATATGGCAGGCCTCTGAGACCTGCTCACCTCAGAGTGTCCTTGTGTATAAAATGAATAAGAGATTGTTATGTGTGTTACACCTTTATTTCTATTATTACGTTATTATGTTGAAAATATATGCTAGTATGTTACGACTGTTTAGGAGCCCCGGTGTAGTCACCATTAGGAGGGTAGTAGGACTCACTGAGGCTTAGTAGTCTCACCCCACTCCAAACCAATTTTTTTTAGGTAGACAGGTTAACTGGAGCAAGGACCAGGATGGAGCTGATGATTGGAGATGAGCTTGGATCATCGCATTAGACGATTTAGTCTTCCCTTGTTTTAATTTATCTGTATACCTTGGATTATATTCTATTTCCGCTGTTTTGTCTTAAGCTCATCAACTGATGTAAAGAATTATTCTGTAATTCGTTTGTTTATCTCGTTAAATTAATGTACTCAGATTCAATTATTTATGTCTTGACTAAATATTCTAGATATTTTAGTTGGGGCGTTATATTTTACAAAGATGATAGATTTGTTCTAAGCTTTTACAAAACTCACCACGTGAGAAGCTTAGAGAAAAATAGAAACTCTCAAACACTCAGTGTATATACTAATCCTAATATTGAATTACAGATCTGGAGTGAAAGAGATCAAAAGAGAGCTTTAAGATTGCTTGTATGATTAAAACAAGTAGTGATCAAATTGTAGTGAAAGGTCACCAAAGGCTCTATTTATAGCAGAGGCTTGTACTTGAAGCTTGGTGATGAAATATGTCCTGTTAGTGTTTTCAACCTGCAAGGTTGAGTTTATTTTAGGGTTGGCTTCATTTGTTAAAATAAGCCTTTGGTCCAGATGTGGTGACTGATGTGCACACATGTGGTACCTGAACTGAATACCCTATAAACGCGCTTTCAAATATTTGCGTGTGATCTTTGAAAAAGATTTAGGCTCCGTTTGGATTGATGGAATACAATGGAATGGAGCGGAGCGGAATAAAATATAATATAATGTTTCAAATTGAAACATTATTGAAACATTATATTATATTTTATTCCGCTCCGCTCCATTCCATTGTATTCCATCAATCCAAACGGAGCCTTAAACTTATCCACGCTAGATTGCGCGCCAAGGAACGAGCTGAAAGATTGAAGAAGATTCAGAAAAGATTTAAAAGCTGGTTTGTTACTAGAAGATTCAAAAAGATTCAAAAAGATTTAAAACAAAACATATCTTTTATTAAAAGATTAAGTTTGTTTTTTCAGAATACAACAAACAGCTACCAGATCTCGTTCTATATAAAGGAGTGCTGAAGACTAGTTTTACTCACTGAAATCAATATTCATAAATCTAGTCTTTAGGATTTCAAGTCTTTGTCCCTAGGATTTCTTGTTTCGTTTAAAACTTGAATTAGGGTTGTATTTAGCTCTTAAGCTTTTAAGCACAAAGCTGTTCCTTTTCTTGGTTCTAGTTTGAAATAAGATTTGGACTTTGAATCACTCAAAGCTTTGAAGCAAGAGTTGATTCTTTAGTTTAGGAGTGCGTCTCCGTTATTGAGTTTGTCAAAATCCTTGTGGTGTAGCAAGGTTCTTGTGGGAACAAGATTGTAAAATTCCTTGTGGTGGAGCAAGGTACTTGCGGGAGCAAGACTAAAATTCCTTGTGGTTGAGCAAGGTAGGATAGGCTGGGAATTGACTGGGGGAAGTCATATCTTGTGGAGGAGCAAGGTAGGGTTACACAAGGTAGTATCTAAGCGAGAGGTTGTAAACAGGGAGTTTAAGCTATGAATTAGAGCTATCATAGTGGATTTATTCCTGGATTGGTATCCCCCAGATGTAAGTGAGTTGCACTGAACTGGGTTAACAAACTCATTGTGTTCTTTATATTCTGCACTTTATTTTCCTTGTTCATCAAGTTATCGTATGTTTATGATGTTAGCACATTAGGCAACACATCGTATACATAAACCCTAACGTGCACCACATCACACTGCACATCTGTAACTTGTTACCGGAATTTCAATTGGCATCAGAGCATGCACCCTGTTCTGCTTTAGGGTGAGCTCCAGGGAAGATACTTTCCGGAACCATGGACAAGGACGGCACTTTGATCAGCAAACCACCTCTTCTGGATGGCACAAACTATGATTATTGGAAATCACGCATGACTGCCTTCCTAAAATCCCTTGATAGTAGAACTTGGAAAGCAGTGCTTAGAGGTTGGGAACACCCCAAAGTCAAGGATGCTAATGGTGTTGATACTGAAGAGCTCAAACCAGAAGAAGATTGGACTCTGGCAGAAGATACACTTGCTCTTGGCAACAACAAAGCTTTGAATGCCCTATTTAATGGAGTGGACAAGAACATGTTCAGACTCATCAAACAATGTACAGTTGCCAAAGATGCCTGGGAGATACTCAAGACAACCCATGAAGGGACCTCCTAGGTCAAAAGTTCAAGACTTCAACTTCTCCACTCAAAATTTGAGAATCTTAGAATGAAGGAGGAAGAGACTATTTATGACTTCCACATGAATGTTCTTGACCTAGCAAACTTTTTTGATTCCTTGGGAGAAAGGTTGTCTGATGAGAAGTTGGTAAGGAAAATTCTAAGATCTTTACCTAAGAGGTTTGACATGAAGGTCACAACAATTGAAGAAGCTCAAGACATTGCTAGCATGAAAGTTGAAGAACTTGTTGGCTCTCTTCAAACCTTTGAGATGAACTTTAGTGATAAACCCGAGAAGAAAGGGAAAAGTATAGCCTCTACCTCCAACACTGAAAGTGAGGAAGTTGATGAAGAAGACATCTCAGATGATATAGCTCTTCTTGGAAAACAATTTAATAAAATCTTGAAGAATGTGAGTAGAAAACCAAGGAGCAATGTGGAGCACATCCAGTTTGACATCAGGAAACAAGGAAATACTTCAGCAAAAACCAAAACTGATGACAAACCAATTCAAGACAAAGATGTTCAATGCCGTGAATGTGAAGGCTATGGCCACTATAGATCTGAATGTCCTACCTACTTAAAGAAACAAAAAAAGGGGATATCTGTATGTTGGTCTGATGAAGATGACTATGAGAATGAGTTGATAAATAAAGCTTCCAATCAAATGAATGCCATGACTGGTGTGTGTCTCTCTGACAATGATTCATGTGATGAAGATCTCACATACGGGGAACTAGCCTCAGCATACAGAAAACTATGCATTAGAAGTGAAGAAGTATGCAGAAAAAATGCAGAACTAGAGACTACCATCAATCAACTTAAGTCAGAAAAATCAACAGCTGGAGAACAAAGGGCTATTATTGAGCAACTCAAGACGAAGGAACAGAAGCTACAGGCAAAAGTAACCAGCCTTGAAGATGAAGTCAAGCTAGTAACTTCTAAATTGGAGATCATGACCAAGTCTGTTAGGATGCTTGGCACATGAACAAAGAAGCTTAATGAGATTCTCAGCATCATAAATCATGCTAATGATCCAACTGGAGTAGGGTATGGGGTAACTTATAATAATGAAACCCTAGAATCAAACTTTGTTCCTGCTCAAAACAGATCAGACTTCAAGATGTTGCCACATCCTGCACCACATCAGAAACATGTGAACAAAAGAAAATCCACTTCTTTGAAGTGTCACTATT
This sequence comes from Trifolium repens, assembly GCA_030408175.1. Classification (NCBI taxonomy): domain Eukaryota; kingdom Viridiplantae; phylum Streptophyta; class Magnoliopsida; order Fabales; family Fabaceae; genus Trifolium; species Trifolium repens. The sequence continues at coordinate 32,443,298 of CP125838.1, read as the reverse complement.
GTGGTAAGTATGGCCATATCAAATCCTTCTGCTATAAGCTCTATGGTTATCCAAAGAAGAAGCCTCAACCAAGAGCATATCATAGAATGACCAGAACCAAGAAAGAATGGAAGCCAAAAGTCAAAGTAGCTGCTCATATAGCTCACACATCCTTCAAAGCCTCATCTAAAGAAGATTGGTACTTTGATAGTGGTTGTTCCAGACACATGACAGGAGATGAAAGGTTTCTGGTAGACATCAAGTCATATACTTCAAGTTATGTGACCTTTGGTGATGGTGCTGAAGGACAAATCATGGGAATTGGGAAACTAATCAATAATGGTTTGCCCAAGCTTGATAATGTTCTGCTTGTCAAAGGACTGAAAGCTAATCTGATCAGTATAAGCCAACTATCTGATCAAGGGCTTAAAGTTGACTTCTCAAAGAATGAGTGTCTGGTCACTAACAACAAAGGTGAATTATTGATGAAAGGGGCCAGATTAGAAGATAACTGTTACTTATGGGTTCCTCAAGCAACAACTCATTCTACCACATGTCTTATAAGTCAAGAAGATGAAACAAGACTATCGCACCAAAGTTATAAGCATCTGAGTCTAAAGGGAATGAAGAAACTAGTTTCTGAAGAAGACATTAGAGGGCCACCAAAGCTCACTATTGAAGAAGGAAATATATGTGGTAAAGGTCAAATTGACAAGCAAATCCAGAAGTCACATCCAATTTTTCAACATCAAGTGACATCTAAAGTGCATGATGTGGAACCAAATGTGGTCACATCAAACCTCCAACCTGAAGACTCTGAAGTTGAAGAAAAAGCAGATCAAGAGTCAGATCAAGGTCAGACAAGCAAGGGTCCTTCCATCAGAATTCAAAAAAATCATCCTAAAGAGCTCATCACAGGAAATCCAAAATTACCAGTCATGACTAGGTCAAGGGAGGTAATCTCCAATGCTTGCTTTGTATCCACCATAGAACCAAAGAATGTTAAGGAAGCCTTGACAGATGAATGTTGGATTAATGCAATGCAAGAAGAATTGAACGAGTTCAAGAGGAATGAAGTGTGGGACCTAGTTCCAAGACCTGACGGGGTCAACATCATAGGCACCAAGTGGGTGTATAGAAACAAGTCTGATGAAAATGGTGTTGTCACAAGGAACAAGGCCAGGCTTGTAGCACAAGGATACTCTCAGATTGAAGGAGTAGACTTTGATGAAACCTTTGCTCCAGTAGCTCATATTGAGTCTATAAGGTTACTTCTAGGAGTGGCATGTATTTTGAAGTTCAAGATTTTTCAAATGGATGTGAAGAGTGCCTTTCTCAATGGGTACTTGAATGAAGAAGTGTATGTAGCACAGCCAAAGGGATTTATTGATCCTAATCTCCCAGATCATGTCTACAGATTGAAGAACGCTCTGTATGGGTTGAAGCAAGCTCCTAGGGCTTGGTATGAAAGGCTAACCAAGTTTCTTCTACAGCAAGGGTACAAAAAGGGTGAAACAGACAAGACCTTGTTTGTGAGACAAGAAAAAGGAAAGCTCATGATAGCACAAATCTATGTAGATGATATTGTGTTTGGTGGCATGACAGATGCTTTGGTGAAACAATTTGTGCATCAAATGCAATCTGAATTTGAGATGAGCCTTGTAGGTGAATTAACCTATTTTTTTGGTCTACAAGTAAAGCAAATGGAGGACACAATATTCATCTCTCAAAGCAAATATGCCAAGAATATTGTGAAGAAGTTTGGAATGGAGAGTGCAACACACAAGAGAACTCCTGCAGCAACTCATATTAAACTCACCAAGGATGAGAAATGTGTCAGTGTTGATCAAAGTCTATACAGAAGCATCATTGGCAGTCTACTTTACCTCACAGCAAGTAGGCCTGATATCTCCTTTGCAGTTGGTGTATGTGCTAGATACCAAGCTGAGCCTAAGATGAGTCATCTCACACAAGTCAAGAGAATTCGGAAGTATGTGAATGGCACAAGTGACTATGGTATTATGTACTCTCATGGTGAAGACTCAAGGTTGACAGGATATTGTGATGCTGACTGGGCAGGCAGTGCAGATGATAGGAAGAGTACCTCAGGTGGATGTTTCTTTGTGGGCAACAACCTAATTTCATGGTTCAGCAAGAAATAGAATTGTGTAGCTCTTTCAACAGCAGCAGCTGAGTATATCGCAGCAGGATGCAGTTGTTCTCAATTTCTTTGGATGAAGCAGATGCTGAGTGAGTACAATGTGGAGCAAGATGTGCGCACATTATACTGTGACAATATGAGTGCTATAAATATTTCCAAAAATCTTATCCAACACAGTAGGACCAAGCACATTGATATTCGTCACCATTTTATCAGGGATCTAGTTGAAGACAAGGTCGTGACCTTGGAGCATGTAGCCACAGATAATCAACTGGCTGACATTTTTACAAAGGCTTTGGATGCAAATAAGTTTGAGACATTAAGAGGCAAACTTGGTATTTGCCTTCTTGATGACCAATAGCAATCTTGCTATTAAAGCATGCAACGGAGACCTGCCTACTACTTCCGTTTGTTTATGCACGCTATCCAAAGGCAGTCATCACAGGTTTTTATCAACATAATATATCAAGACTATTCCACCTTTCATACTGTGATGAAGAACTATGAAGAAGATCCTGATGTAGAGCTCAATGTGGTCCACATTGGAGCCTCTGAGAAGAAGAAGCCTTATCCAGAGCTGAAGACTACAAATCATGCTATCTGCAAGAGCATTACTGAAGGCAAGGTCAAAGAATGACCTTTTTGATATAGAAGGAGTAGATTATGTGCAAAACAACTCAAAAGCATTTAAGTTTGTAAGCATAGGGCATAATCATAATCATAATCATAGCAATATGAATGATTCATTGTGCTTAGTCATGATCATCGAAATATGGATGACTTTTATGCTTAGGATCACAGTCATAGAAATATGGGTGATCCACGTCACAATCATAGCAATATGGGTGACATAGTTACAATCATAGAAATATGGGTAACTTGTACTTGCTTAACTATGAATGCACATACAGCATCCATGAAGAATGAAGACTACAAGACTATGGATTGCTGGACTATATGGATTCTGTGAAGACAACTACTGAAGAAATTGAAAACTACTGAAGCATCTCTTTTTGAAGACCTTGGTCATGTATTGGTTCTTAGAACATTTGTCAAAGATCCATCTACTCTGTATATTGCACATTTAATGACCCCAGTACTATTTGAATACTCTTTCTGTTCTTGAACTTTTTGTCAACATTATGGCTAAAAAGGGGGAGAAAAGATAAGTAGTATATCCAGGGGGAGTAAGAGGAAAGGTAGTGCAATATGTTTACTCTGGTACATGATGTGATACCAGATGTGTGCACATCGTTGAAGATAGATTGTGCTTGTATTTCTGCACATCTTTTTGAAGACTTTGAAGAACCAGACGAATGAAGACCGATCCTTTGAAGACTGATGAAGATGGTGCTTGAATTTAGGGGGAGCAAAGATTTCACTGAAGCTGCTGAAGATACTTCCCCTCTTAACTGTGTGCATGATTCATCACCATGCTTGTATGTTGGGAGTTTTATTCTCTCAGAAGATTGAGGCAAGATTCCGCTGCTGCAACGCCTCTGATGTTCTAATGATTCTCTCCAAAGTCTAGCTGGCTGACTCCAAAGGTTATTTTAGCCACAATTTGCCAAAGGGGGAGATTGTTAGTGTTTTCAACCTGCAAGGTTGAGTTTATTTTAGGGTTAGCTTCATTTGTTAAAATAAGCCTTTGGTCCAGATGTGGTGACTGATGTGCACACATGTGGTACCTGAACTGAATACCCTATAAACGTGCTTTCAAATATTTGTGTGTGATCTTTGAAAAAGATTTAAACTTATCCACGCTAGCTTGCGCGCCAAGGAACGAGCTGAAAGATTGAAGAAGATTCAGAAAAGATTTAAAAGCTGGTTTGTTACTAGAAGATTGAAAAAGATTCAAAAAGATTTAAAACAAAACATATCTTTTATTAAAAGATTAAGTTTGTTTTTTCAGAATACAACAAACAGCTACCAGATCTCGTTCTATATAAAGGAGTGCTGAAGGCTAGTTTTACTCACTGAAATCAATATTCATAAATCTAGTCTTTAGGATTTCAAGTCTTTGTCCCTAAGATTTCTGGTTTCGTTTGAATCTTGAATTAGGGTTGTATTTAGCTCTTAAGCTTTTAAGCACAGAGCTGTTCCTTTTCTTGGTTCTAGTTTGAAACAAGATTTGGACTTTGAATCACTCAAAGCTTTGAAGCAAGAGTTGATTCTTTAGTTTAGGAGTGCGTCTCCGTTATTGAGTTTGTCAAAATCCTTGTGGTGTAGCAAGGTTCTTGTGGGAACAAGATTGTAAAATTCCTTGTGGTGGAGCAAGGTACTTGCGGGAGCAAGACTAAAATTCCTTGTGGTTGAGCAAGGTCCTTGCGGGAGCAAGGTAGGATAGGCTGGGAATTGACTGGGGGAAGTCATATCTTGTGGAGGAGCAAGGTAGGGTTACACAAGGTAGTATCTAAGCGAGAAGTTGTAAACGGGGAGTTTAAGCTTTGAATTAGAGCTATCATAGTGGATTCATTCCTGGATTGGTATCCCCCAGATGTAAGTGAGTTGCACTGAACTGGGTTAACAAACTCATTGTGTTCTTTATCTTCTGCACTTTATTTTCCTTGTTCATCAAGTTATCGTATGTTTATGATGTTGGCACATTAGGCAACACATCGTATACATAAACCCTAACGTGCACCACATCACGCTGCACATCTGTAACTTGTTACCGGAATTTCATGCCCGTTTGTAACGGATACTTGTTCAAAAATGACAGCTCATTAGTTGTTGTTGATAAACATTCAAACTGAAAGAATGATCTGAGAATGTTCTTGGGCGGGATCCATATGATTCTTTCAAAGGAGCGTGGAAATGAGCTTGCAGTGAGCTGTAAAGTGTCCTTTTACACTACATTCTCCAAGGGTTGCCGTTAGACATCTTTAGGCATGCGTTTATCCAGCTGTTCTTAGGCTAGATAGTAGACTTGACAAGAACATCATTCTTCTATAACGTTCTGAGAACGTTCTCCATTCTGGGCGGAGATAAACTTTGATTCTTCAAAGAAGGTTGATCCTTATCTTGATAGATAGCTGTGAGGTATCAAAAAAACAGCTGTATAGTCCTTGAAGCACTATTCATGTTATCCTTGTATGGTACTTCTTGTCATAAGAGTGATCATTAACATGGGAGAATGTTCATAAAATACTCAACAAAAAGGACATGCTATCTTTTAGTTGCAAATGAGTTGGCACATTCTTATAGGTCTATGAATCACCTGTCTTCAATGGTAATGGACAACATAAATTCTTTGTCTTGCATTAAGAACCAAGAGCACAAGCTTGTTCTTCAAAACTTTTCCAAAAGGGAAAGTGTCATACCCCATTTTTTGACCAATTATCCCACCATTTTTTTTTTCATATTAATTTTCGTTGCATTTTCTTTCGAATATGTGACTTAGCTCATTTGGTAGTGAAGAGAGTGTACAAAGGATTGCGAGTATAGGGTCTCGGGTTCGAATCTCATCTTTTCATCCTTTTGCATTTTTTTTCTTTTTGCTTCTAACTCTATTTTTATCTTTATTCAAAAATCACAAAAAAATCATATTTAATTGTAATTTTCATTTTTTTATTAGTTTTTAATTTAAATAGTTAACTTTGTGAATAAGAAACAAAAGTAAGAAAAAAATCATAAAAAAAGGTCAAATAGTGCAAAAGGGAAAGAATCTCGCAATTATAGCAAATCGGTCCCAATGAGGAAGATCCTCATTCAGCAATAAACCACATTCAATTCACTTTATTCCATTTCAAATTAGAGGAATCAAAATTAAACATAGTTTTAATGCTTATAAAGAACAAATTTGACAAAAATCAGAGAGGGGGGGAGGACTCACACATACAACCATATTCAAAAGTCAAGTCCCAAAAGAGCACTCATACACACAAAAATCCAAAAAAACAAAAAAAGAGAAAAGAAGATACAGAACGTGTATCATCTTCTTCTTCCTCACATGCCATTATCCTTCATCATCACAACACATAACTTCTTTTTCACCACCATTACTAACAACCATACATTGACTACACTCATCTTCTCCAAACAACACAACAACTCATCACCATATTCAACCCACCACTCAACTTCCATACATCAATCAAACCAATAATCATCAAACCATAATCTAACAAAAAATCAGAAAAAAAAGAAATCAAAAATAGAAGAAAAGAAAAGGGTGGAACAAGAACAACACATCAGCGTCCATCAACACCACACTGAGACTGAAACAGAGGAAAGAAAAAGGATTCTGCCGACGACAATCCATACGACCACCATCGCACCACCACTCAATCGGCGCCGCACCACCTTGTTGGCACCGCCGAAGCCTCGCCTGTGAGGAAAAGCCGATCGCGAGAGAGAAGAGCATGAAGAAGTTCAAAACGCGGGAATGAAAGGTATGCATATCTGATCCCGTTTTCTTTCTTTCTTTTATGCATTTTTTTATTTTAATAATGATTGCCATGTGTTAGGATCATGTTGGCTATAGATTTGATCAAATAATGGACGCTTGATCTAAATCAGGCAACCATGTTCTTCCCCCTTATGGTGCTCCTTCCTAGGAGCACCCCACACGATCACAAAGCAGACTTGGGCTCCCCTGTTGGGCCTGTAATTTTTATTAAATAAGTCTCCCTGTTTTTGCACCCCCTGGTCTGGTCATGTTTTTTTTAATTATTCATGCCTTGGTTATTTAATTCAAACGTAATAAAAACAATAATAAAGATCATAAAATACAAAAAAAATATAAAAGAAATAAATTTGGATTAAAAAGGAGACCGACGGATGTACATCCGTTCATCTCTCGAACGATCGTCGCTTAGTGTACACTTTGCCTACCGGTTGTTCGTCTTCCACAAATAAAAATCAAACTTAACTCTTTTTCGCGTCCATGCACGCTTTAATTACTTTTTTCTCAAACGGATACTATCGCCTACGTGCGAGCCCGTCTTTTCAATCAAACTCATTTTTTGCCTCCGCGCAATAAAAAATAAACACAAATCATTTTCATAAATAAAATCAACCAATAAACAAATATTTTTTACAAAGAACTACGTAGCTTTGACTTTCCCATTGCACTTGGGAATACGTAGGAGCGGGATCCAACAACCGTCAAGCACACTAATTAAAAACTAACTTTTTTCCCCTTTTGTAAATACCTTAATAAAATAATAATTTGTAAATAAAAACATTTTCTTTTAATAATAAAAGCGAGCAAACAATTTTCAAACTTGAAACCCTTAACTAATTAGGAGGTTCCCGTTGAGTACAACGGATGTGAGGGGTGCTAATACCTTCATCTTGCATAATCAACTCCCGAACTCGGAAATGGTTGCGATGACCTTTCCTTTCCATCCTTTGAGGGTTTTATCGACATTTCCCTTTTAATAAAAAACTTCGGTGGCGACTCTGTATTCATTCGAGCGTTCATTACGCTCGGGCATTTTTCACGGCGCGACAGAAAGTCACACATTTCATTCCAAATATTCCTTGCCTTATTAGTCATGAATGCTGTTGTGATCTTGTGAGTTAATACCAAGAGAAAAGTGCTCATTTGTCTTGAACATAGTTGACTTAAAAAATAAGTACTTTGTCTTTGAAGCTTGTTCTTGAGCGAAACACAGAGAATGTTCTTGGAACATTCTTGCAGCTTTTGTTCTTTAAACGAAATTGAGTAAATAATAATATGAAAAGCTTGATTAATCCTGGCTTGATTAAAACACTCAAGAGCACTTGTTAGATAACAATATGATCAGAATTTCTCTTAAAATATAATTAAGATGTTTGTAATCTTTAAAACATCAAATTAGGATTTTGCCTCAACAAAATATATATATATATATATATATATATATATATATATATATATATATATGGGAACTTATTTAATTTATAAGGAGAATTTTTTGTTTTTATTTATGATGCCTATGCCTATTTTTTTTTATCAATATATTAATGCAAGAACCTATTTTTTAAATTATTTATACGGACGTTTATTTTATTTGAATACTATTAAAGTGAACAATTAAATAATATATATTATGTCGTGCAATTTGTTTAGACTATTTTATTGGATCATTCTAACATGTTTTCATGGAGTACATGTTAAGAATCTAAAGATCAAAACATTATCTTAACGTTTCTGCATTTCATTTTTTATTTAAATCATTAACGTGTGTCATTACTTTAACATGTTCCAATGGCACATGTTAGCATTTTCTTATCTTTTTTCATAGTTCTTTTACTTTAGATATTATGGAATTAAATTAACTATTTTTGTTTGCTCGAGGGGCTTTGTTTTAAGATTTTTATACGAGATTTTATACTTTTACTCATATATTCATATATGGACCTATTTTTTGTATTTTTTATGGGGACCATGTTCTTTTTTTGTTATTTATATTTTTATTCATATATTAACACAGGGACATTTTATTAGTAATTTATTCAAGGTTCTATATTTATTCAGGTATTTTCTTTAGGGTATCTTTTGACTAAAAATAAATGAATTTCATTCATTCAAATTGTTAGATTACATCGATGAAATACAAATTCAAAGTCGCTAAAAATAAATAGGATAAATTTGCGAACAAACTCATAACAACCATGTTAATAGCATAAAATGGCAAATTACACGAACTTACAAATATGACTATATTGAAGTGTCTAGAATAACCATGCATCTGAATATGTAGCGTTGATTATACCAAAATTGACGTTGATTGGAAGATCCAGTTGTCCAGTTTATGTCCTATAATTATATATTTTTCCTTTTTTTTTGTATTAATAAAATTTCATATTATAGAAAAATTAATTTCAAAATAAAGAATATCTAAATAATGCATTAATATTTTTTAAATATGTAAAAATCAGTTAGGCGAATTTCTAACTCGTGCTTGGCGCGGGTGTGGACACTAGTATTTTGAATTTCTGAAGCAAATCAGGCTCCATCATGACACGATGGCAGCGAAACCTATTATAAATAGAGCTCTCTTCCTTCACAATCATTCATTCAGAAGTGGAGAATCCTAAAGTATTCACTAGTGCTAAGGAAGAGGAGCAAGGAGGGCAAATGAGCTCTCTATGGGAATAACTTTTCCCCTTCAACGGGAAAAATAAATTCCTCAGCAAGGCACCTACGCTATTGGTATGCATAATTTTATAGTCTTATGTAATTAGTAGTTAGAAACCTTATGGTAGGAGGAGAGATGAACTCCTCAATGAATGCTTGATACATATATCTGATACAATAAAAGTTATACAAGACACTGTTTTTGGAATGAATTGTTTTCTATTTATTTACGCTTTAACTCCATACTTTTAATGTCTGGCCGGATAGAGAAAGTACACTTTTAGGACTTAGGTCCCGAACAATAAATGATAGGGTTGACCTCCAGAGACGGAAACATCTGACATTGCTCGCGCCAGCCTGCAAAGACGGAAACACCAGGCATTGCTCGGTGACAGCCTGTAGAGACTAGAACAGCTGACACTAGGTCGTTAGTGGCTAGGATTAATGTGCGATCATGACTATTATAGTTTGGCTCGACGCATGGCTAGGGTACGTGACAACATGGAATTAGGCAGCCGTGGGTGTCCTAGTTTTTCGGAAGTCCATAGCGGTCTATAATGTTTAAAGTAGTTTAATAGCTATAAATAAAGATGATTAATCGCCAAACAATTAGAAGTTACTGAAAACATTCTGGATATGCGCCAGGTATCAAGCAGGATTAGTGGAGGAAATCGATCCGACTAGTCTTCCTCATATCTCTGAATCAACTATCTTTACTTTTCTGTCAAAGCATTACGCTATTTTTCAAACAAACAAACCTTTTTTCAAAAACTAAAGTGAATGCGAACTATTGAATTTAAATAAAACTAGTCGTACTTGGCACGATCCTAGACACCTAGAGTGTAAATTATTACTCGACGACTGACTGGTTCACTTGTCAGATCGTAGTCAGCTCTTGTTTTTTTTTTTAACTGCAAAAGGGAATTTTATAAAGAGGAAAAGGAGAAATATGTAAGAAGCTGAAAAGTTTTCCCTCAAAAATGAAAAAGGAATATGAAAAGTTTTCTCTATATGAAGAGAAAACATAAAATATAAAAATACTATTTTTTTTATACAAGAAAAATACTAGAATTTATATTTAAATAGGATATTTAAGTAATTTTTCTAATTATTTAGCGGGTATGAATATCCACTGGCATGGATAGTATTAAACTCGCATCTGCATCCGTTAAATGTGGATAATTGAAATATCCACTTATTTTATCCGCATATATCCATTAAGTTATCTACTCCGTGTCCATGGCAGATTTTATCCGTAGATATTTGCAGATATGAATTTTTTTGCCATCCCTAAACGGACGTGTAATAACTTAAAATTTTATATTAAGTTGTCTTTTCTCAGATTTCTCATTTTTATAACCTCCGCTACTTGGTAGATGTAACACCCCAAATCTTATATTTTATTATATTTAATTAATTGTGTATGTTAATTGGTATGTTTTTGAATGTTTTAATTAGTTGTTACATTTATGTTTGTTAATAATGGGCTTTTATGAGTATTGAGCCTAATAGAAATAAGGGCAATATAGTAATTTAGTATGAGTTAGTGGATTGTGTATAGATAAGAGTGACATTTTGATTATTATCTTAAAGGATAAAGTATATTGGAGAGGAAGTAGTGGCAATTGTGTAAATAATACGAGAATTTGTGGTAATAATAAAGTTGAGATTGTGAGTGGGATTTGTAGTGTAAATAAGGGTATTTGGGGAATTCCATAAAACCTAAGAAAGGGTTATATAAAAGGGTGGTTTTTATGAGAGGTAGTGTTGTTGTTTTTTAGTCATAATAATTGAGAGAAAGAGAGGCAGAGAGAAGAGAAAAAGGGTTTGAGAAAGAAGCTTAGAAAGGTGAAGAGAGAAAGAGAAGAAAAACCAAGTTAGAAATCAAGAGAGGAAAGGAGGACTAGAGAATCCATCATAATCAAGGTATGAGAGTAGTATCGAATTCTAGGGTGATTAAGGAAAGAAGAGAAAATCTATTTCTCTCCATCCCAATCTTTCCTCACTCTTTTCTTTTTGGGTTTTTGGGGGAGATAATTGGGAATGCGTTTATCTCTGTGATTGATGTTGATTATATGTCTATTCATGCTTAAATAGATAAATTGATATGAGTAGAATCACTTATTTATTAGTTAATTGTGTTGATGATGAGAAAAATGGGTTTTTATATAAAGTGATAAGATTGATGATTTCTACCATGAAATGTTGTTAATATTTGTTATAGATTGTACTCCTATGTTTAGTATGCTCATATATGCCTAAAGTTATCACATTTATGAATTGGTATGTTGGAATTTCGAGATTTGAGGGTTTTTCACCAAAAACCCGAAAACAGGGTTTGCTGTTTCTGATGCACGCGCTGCAGCGAGTGATAGCGTGCTGCAGTGAGATGGACCTGTATTTTCTGGTCTTGCTCGCTGTGAGCTCGCTTATCACAGCAGAAAAATGTGATTTTGTTGAATACATGATATTTATGCTTATACTATGATTGTATTTTGATACTATGATGGTATATATAACTTTAAATTGATTCGTGGATGATGAATTGATTTATGATATCATACATGTTGATTAAATGATGATTATGTATGTTGAGGTGATGATTCATTTTTTTTAAACCAAAAGGTGCGCAAAGAGCTAGACACCAAAAAGATATATTACTTAAAAGATAGATACAAGATGGAGGGGACCAAACCAAAACTCCATCAACCAAAAAAGATCCTATAATTGGCAAAGCCAAGCTTGTTCTTATCAAAACTATCCTTAATAAACAAAGGCATATCATTCCAAAACATTATAGAGTTAAGACCTAAACCATGATTAGCCGGAGAATCAGCAACTTGATTACCTTCCCTGAACACATGAGAAACTATGAAGTTCATCTGCCTAATCAGGATCATAGAATTCTGCCACCTATTCCTTAGAGACCAAGCAACATACAAATCAGGATTAGTGAAAGCTAACAACACTAGATCCGAGTCAGTTTCAAGCCAGAGATTCCTCCAATTCATTTGATGAACAACCTCAATTGCTCTCAAAGCTCCCTGTTACTCAGCCAAATAAGAGGAAGCAAAGCAAATAGGTTCAGCAAAACAAAGCATGAAATCAGCTGCATGATTCCTAAAAATCCCTCCACAAGATGAACAGCCTGGGTTACCCTTCGAAGCACCATCAATGTTACACTTAACCCAATTAAATAAAGGAGGCTGCCATAAAATCTCCTTAACAGAAGGTGAGTTCTGATTATCAATATTGATCTTAAAAAACTCGAGAATAGAGAAATCTCAAATAGAATTAGAAGCCACTTTTGTGGTGTTGTTTCCAAAAAGACATGTGTTAGCTATAATCAAAGATATTGCAGTGGGCAAAGAAATTCTTTTGTTATTAAATCTGACTTGGTTTCTTGCAGACCAGATAGTGTTGGTTAGATTTATAATTGTAGCAATGATAGTTTCTTTGCACTGAGGAGACCAATTTCTATCAGTAATATTCCAAATGTCCTCCATAGAATTGAATTGAAGGTTTAGGTTCAAGAAAGAAGCTAACCAGGACCATAGAAGAATTGCAAACGCACATTGAAAGAAAATGTGGAATGAAGATTCAGATTTCTTGCAGCATTAGTTACACATGGAAGGCAAGTGACAACCTTTTTTCAATAAATGTTCATCAGTAGGAACTTTATCATGCATTAGTCTCCAAACAAAGAGATACTTTGAGGGTGGAATATCAGGGCTCCAGATCACCTTAGCCCAATGCAAATCTTGAAACTGTTGAGATTTTAAAAAATAAGCATCCTTGAGTTGCAAGTTACCTGAATCAGTGTGAATCCAAAGCAGCTGGTCATGTGTAGAATCCAATGGAATAACAACTTTGTGAATAATGGAGCCAATGTTGAAACTTTGCAGCAATTGAGGAGGAAAACACCAGAAACCATTGACAATATAGTCACTAACTGTTGAAGTAAGATTTTGAATAATGTGATCTGGAATATTGTCATTTATGAGATCAACTAATGAAGTACCACACCAGTTATCCGTCCAGAAATTTATGATTCATGATCTCATAAATGTGGATGAATTATGATAATGAATTATGATGATGATGATGATATTCTTGTATATGTGTAATAACTTGAGAAGATTAATTAATGTGATTTAATTAATATATGACATATATTTCTAACAATGTTGTTGAAATATGTATATATGGATTGTATTATCCTTTTATGATGAGTAGATACTTTAGTAAGGTGACTAAAGTATGTGATAAATTAATTATGGTAATTTAATTAATGGAGAATATGTACTTGTAAAAGGTTATTGAAGTACATAGTTTTAATTAATAGAGATGTGCTTGTAAAAGGTGATTGAAGTACATCGATTGTGATATCATTTATAGGATGAGATGATTAAACCATATGTTTGGTAATTTGACATTCATGCATCCATATATGTATGATGAGCAGATACTTTAGTAAGGTGACTAAGGTACGGTTGGAATAAGTTTTCCAATGAATTGATAAGGTACCTCATGCATTAGTAAATGCTAGGGAGCATTTCATGAATAATTGACATTAGTTTGCATTAGGAGATGAAGGTGAAATCATTATGTGAACTAATTGGTAATTGATACTATTGGTGTGTATTAATTGCTATTTGTGTATCAATTGAAAGTAACTTAATGTAAATGATACGTGATTATTATTTGTATGTCAATTATGAGTAACTTGATGATACATGGATTATATAACTTACTTGATACTTGATTTATGAATTATAAATGTATCTTAATTGTATAATCTTGCATCTTTATGATGCAAATGTTAGTAGGATTTATTATGTTATTATTAAGTGTGTAGTATTCGATATACTTAAATTTATTTTGGGATTCCTTACTAACTCTCTGTTTTGTGTACTTGCTGGACCTTTGGGGGTCCATGTTCTCAGGTGTTGGTTATGACCAAGTTGTCGGTGATGCTCTGCTCTGATTAGGACACGGGAAAGGGTTTACCTTTTTATGTATACACAGAGTCTTTTATTTCTCATTTTGATTTATTAAGGTTGTATTTTAATCAAAGGATTTTGTATAAGATATTATCTTATCGATTAAGTTAATTGGTACTTTTTTGTTGAACCATGTAATACTCAAACCTTTGTTTTTATAATTTCAAACTTTATTTTCCGTTGCGCATTTTGAAAAAGGATTTTATAAAACTAGAAATAGCTAGATAATAAGTTTGAGTGTTACATCAGACGTGTAAAATCTTGAAAATTTCATATTATGGTGTATTTTTATCTCTGAAAGTTTTGTATTTTTATAATATCTGCTACTTAAGTAGCTAGTGTACGAGTAAAATCTAAAATATTGTATGTTAGAGGGTGTTTTTTCTCCTAAATTTTCCATTTTTATAATATCCGCTTTATAAATAATAGAAGGTGAAGGTGTGAAAAACACAAGAGGGGGGGGGGGGGGGGGGGGGGGGGGGGCTTGAATTGTGTTTTGGGTAGTTTGAAAAATTCTTCTAAGTTATGAAAAACTTATCAGAGTTTGCAGCGGTTTAGAAAACAAAACACAATCAAACACAACTTTGAAGGTAGAGAGAAAGAGAGAAAGATAGAGACAGAGATTTTATACTGGTTCCCCTCACAAACTGAGAGTACGTCCAGTCCTCTTGTACTACCAAGAGAGTTCACTATAATCACAAAAGATTACAAATGCTCAAGCACAAATGCAAGAGACTTCCAATGCTCAAGTATACAAACAAGAGATTCCTAATGCTCAAGCACGCAGGCAAGAGACTTCCAAAAACAAGTATAAGAAAACAGAGATTTGTATTAGGGTGTATTTTTATCTCTGAAAGTTTTGTATTTTTATAATATCTGCTACTTAAGTAGCTAGTGTACGAGTAAAATCTAAAATATTGTATGTTAGAGGGTGTTTTTTCTCCTAAATTTTCCATTTTTATAATATCCGCTTTATAAATAATAGAAGGTGAAGGTGTGAAAAACACAAGAAGGGGGAGGGGGGGGGGGGGGGGGGGGGTTGAATTGTGTTTTGGGTAGTTTGAAAAATTCTTCTAAGTTATGAAAAACTTATCAGAGTTTGCAGCGGTTTAGAAAACAAAACACAATCAAACACAACTGTGAAGGTAGAGAGAAAGATAGAGACATAGATTTTATACTGGTTCCCCTCACAAACCGAGAGTACGTCCAGTCCTCTTGTACTACCAAGAGAGTTCACTATAATCACAAAAGATTACAAATGCTCAAGCACAAATGCAAGAGACTTCCAATGCTCAAGTATACAAACAAGAGACTTCCTAATGCTCAAGCACGCAGGCAAGAGACTTCCAAACATAAGTATAGGACAACAGAGTTTGAACAATTGATATAAAGATCAATGTTCAGTTACAAATAAATACAACTTTTGATACAAGACTTAACTTAGAATCTTAATATAAAATTCTAAGGTTCAACTAATGAATTAACAGAAGCTGAAGCTGGAGTCTTGGATTTGAATATGAGTTTAAGTTGTATTTGAAGTTTTGTGCTTTAGGATGATTTTTGGCAGAGTAACAGCTATTTTCAAATTGTTCAAGTGTCGTATCCCAAAGCTTCAAACTTGCTCCAATTTATAGACGAAGGTGGAGCGTGTTTGATTCGAATTTGATGCGGTGAGATTGTGCCAGCTGTAGATAGTACCATTGTTAACCAAATCAGGTAACCTTGTATACGATCAATCTTGGGGATATCGTTTTATCCAAATCCAGTAAAGAGTTCGTACAATAGTACTAACGTCACTATCTTGTGGATAAGATTGATTCCATCAGCTTTTGGAATGTCAGAGTATGATGATATTCAATCATTGATGCAGAGAATGTTCTTCTGACAAAACGGCTCTCACTGCTCTTATCAGAGTCTGATATGCATCTTCTGAAGAGTAGAACTTGCATCTTCTGATGAGGGGAACTTGCATCTTCTGATGGCTTGAAGTTCTGATCAGAGTTTGCTTTGCCATATCAGAGCTTCCAATGTGCTTCTGATGAATATAAAAATTAACGTGTATATCTGCACACTTGGATTAACTAATTAGTATACCCTATTGTATATTAATACTTTTGTTATCATCAAAACTTAATTGGGTCATGTCAGAGCCTCTTTTGTTCCAACAGAAGGGTCAAATAGAAAATTAGAAGAACGCAAGTATAGTAAGCGCAAAAAGAAGCTCTAGTAACACCGACATAAAGAAAATAAAAGAACACAATTAACAATACAAAAATATAACGTGGAAACTCCAAAACCGGAGAAAAAATCAATACCGTTGTCTAAACCGACAACCAGCCAATAAATACTATATGAAAATTGTTACAATATATAGACTTCACTCTTAAACACCCCATGACCTCAATACACCCACAGTCTCTAAAGTAAATATTTAAACTACATCTCAAATACTCTAAAATAAGAGCATAAGAGAAAAAGAAACAAACACAAATATAAACTTAAAGTGTTTACAAGTGCAACTGCTTGGTGTGTTGAAACAAGAAAATCGAGGTCTCTATATATATCATCGAGCTCCCTCACCATTCACTTCTCTAAATGAGGAATTTCTCAAATATAATTTCCTTGACTTTTTTTTTTCTTCTTCATTAGCAATGTGAGACTTATATTGCAATCAACCCCAACATTTTAATATGTATATATTTTTTAAAAAGAATTTTAGTTTTTGTTTCTTATAATTTTGAGGTTGGTAATTTGCTCTACGTGGGTTTGTTCGGTTGATTGATTTTTTCATAGTTGTACTTACTTGATCTGGCATGGTTGTGTTTACTTGCTCTTGTATTTGTTATTGCCAATGAGAAAGTTAAATTGGAAAATTCTTACATTCTTTGCTGTTGTTGTATACTATAAGGCAACATATTCTACAAAAATAAAATTGTATAAAGTTTTATTACATCAATAATTAATTTTGTACTTACATCACAAAACAACACTTATATATAATTATAATTATGAAATAAATACTTTTTATATGCATAATTATTAAATACTATATCATCCAAAAATCCGAGTTCAACAGTCAAAAATACTGAAATTGCTAATGTCGGATGCCATGACCAAAGTTCTAATCTCGATCTCCCCACTTTGTGTGCAAGTTTCCAATCCCATAAATTAATATGATAGTATTGTAAAAATACACATATGATTAATTATTGCCAACAGATTGCAATTTTTATCTATATCATGTCGGCTAGAAAAATAAGCTAATAATACGTATATGATTAAAAAAAAATAGTTACAAATTTATTATATGCAATTATGAAATTATTTAATGTTCATTATATTATTATAAAATTATAGCATTCATGCACCAAAATAAAAATAAAATTAATACATTCAATAATTCATTTATTGGTTTACCTTTTTTGATCAAACTTATTCTTTTACCTTTTTTTTTGTCAAGAAATTTATTCTTTTGCTTAAATATATGCTATATGAATTATTTAATGTTTATTACCATTACAAAATTATGATATTCATGATCCATGTACCAAAAAAAAATCATTCCTCTCTATTAAAAAATGAAATAAAATAAAACATTAATACATTCAACAATTCATTTATTGCTTTTCTTTTTTTTTTTTGATCAAATTTATTCAGTTACCTTTTTTGTCAAAAAATTTATTCTTTTAATATATTTTATTAGACTAAATTTATTCTTTTACTTAATGTACTCTGATAATTATTTAATGTTTATTATATTATTATAAAATTATGTCATTCATGTACCAAAAAATAAAACATTAATAAATTCAATAATTCTTTTATTGTTTAACTTTCTTTGATGAAATTTATTATTTTCTTTTTTGACAAGATAGAAATTTATTCTTCTAGATTTTTTATTTTTTTTTGTCAAATTATTGAATGAATTTATTCTTTTGCTATAGGGAAATTTGTCATTTATATATATATATATATTAGAGATATAGAGAGGGGTATTTCATACTTGGATCTAGGCCAAGAATTTTTATAAGGCCCAAAATGAAACCCGGCCCACATTGAGAGATTGATAAATCACCAAAACTAGGGTTCTTTCGATTCTCTCCCACACAGGCAAACACTACGGCGGCTGCTTCTTCAAGCTCATTCTTTGTCTTATCGTCTCTTTCTATCCACTCAATTTTCTTTCAAACACTTTTTCTTTATCTTCTCACTCTGTCATCCCTATGCTCTTATTCATCTTTTTGTGCTTCAATATCATTTTGGATGAGGTTAGATTTGTTTGTTTCTCTTGTGTTATAGTGTAAAATGTTTTGCTCTTTAGCTCTTTTGCAGATTTTTTTACCTTTCTTAGCTTCCATGGATTAATTCTTGCACTTATAAAAGTCTTTTAATAATTTTTTCTAACACCAAACATATAGTTTGGATTATCTATCAATATTTTTGAGTTTCTTTTGTTTTGGAACATCAAACATAGTTCTGAATCCACCTTTATGGATTTGTTTGGAGATTTTTTTTCTACTCTTTAATATCATACAAACCACTTGTCCGACGAACCAAGTTTGTCATAACTGAAACCACTAAAAGGACGAGGATGGATGGTAATACTTCAACCGACGGTTTACTCAGTTTGGTATTTTGTGCCTGAATCCCGACCGAACCGATCATTGTTCATATCTACCCAGAAAGGTAGAAGGCTAGAAACCAAACTAAACCCATAAAACAAATCTTCTTATTTCCCCGGTTTTTATGTTCTAAAAAATTATGTAGCAGTACCTGTTGGCTTCATCTAGATCTGAATGTTTTACCCTATTTCAAAAAACAACTCTTTTACTAAAAAAGTAAAATACATCCCTCTCAAATCCATAATTTTCATCTTCAAAGGGCAAATAACAACATGACTGAAGGGAAGAAAAGAGTTACATACTTTGACAGAGAGCACGACACACTTAATGGAAAGAGGAAATGAAGGTAATCTATATTCAGACAACAACTTGAACTCACAACAACTCATTGAACTCATCTCAACAATTCATTGAGACTTGAGAGGACATATATTTTAAAATGAAAGCATATAAAGGTCAGATTCTCTAAATTTTTACGGTAAGATTTTTTGCAAAGTTTTTTTTTTTCCTATTTTCTAAAACTCTAAAGAATCTTTTGATTTTTTCTGCTTATTTTTTAAAAGAAATATTTAACAACGACTATTGTTGTCCCGTTGCGTTGTGGTAAAATGCCGTTTGGTTGCGGTTTCATTGCGACACCGCACATGATTTTAGTTCACACCGCAATTGCGGTCTGATGGGATCCGTTATCCGCAATTTTAAACCTTCAACCACCTCATTAATTTTCACCACCTTCCTATGATTACAAAATTGCTCCTGCTAGGTAATTAATACTACCTAATAATATTGGATTTCCCATCGATGATAATGTTGCTTATTATACACTTTCATTGAAACTAAACCAAGTTGTTGTGTACTGTTGTGTCACTTGGTTAATCAATAAAAAATTAATTTTGTTGAGTAAAAGGTTAATATAAATCATGTTATATACCTGTTTGGCTTCTAGTTAGGCATGTATATTGTTGTTCCCATGGTTGGTTGCGTTATGCTAAAACAACTGAATGTGCAAAGTGCAACATGTTGGACAAAATGTCTCACTCCAAGAAGGACATCTTACTCAGCACTGTAAACATGTCAGGACAAATGATCTGGAACAACATGTTGAACATGATGTGCTAGCTTGCGTAGGACATCCTATACAGGCAGTACACTATCTTATCTTATCAACGCACGCGTGAATCTTTCAGAAGGTTGTTACTGAACGCGATTATATGATTGTCTCTTAATTAAACGATTGTTACAAGAGATTTGTAACAAACCTATTAGTTGGATATGACCAAAAGTCATAACCAACTTAATATAATATTTACTTGAATATTTATCTTATAGGATTAGTTTTAAAATAAGGTTTATTTTAAAACTAATTTCCTATCATGGTGCAACGCAAATTCATATCAAATCAAAGAGCTCCAACATCTACCAATAGAAGACCCGTTCATAAGATTCAAGCACCCGGCTGCAACAATTGAATATCTCTAGAATCAAGCTAGAACTTGCGAGTCAAAGATCTTGTGCCCACTGTGCAAGGTCACTGTAACCTTCTCTAGAAGTTAGGTGCTAAGGAATAAAGTTAGGAAGTTGTTGTTGAATTGGTTTAATTCAACATTTCTTTGTTAGTTAAGAGTTAGGATTGACCAGTCTGGATAGTCGTGGGAAAGTGGGTAGGATTTCATAGTTAGGATTGTTTTAATATTCTGCAAATACAAATATACTATCCTGCATCACAATTGTCGTACACGTTGTTTACGACATCTTGCAAAAAAGACAATTATCCCATACAACGTGTAAGACATTTGTCCCCTGACAAATAAAATTTACATATGATTAGTCGAGTGAACCATTATTTTCTACGACGTTTGTGTTAGGAGATTCATTAGTGGACAAAGGAAATAACAACAAGCCTCAGTGTATAGCAAAAGCCAACTAAGGCATTTATGCCAACCCAAAGAAGGTTCCATTGTTTCATAGTCTTCCACTTGATTCTTCATCTTCAACGAGAAGAAAGAATGATGAAGATAATATGAGTTTGGAATCTTCTTATGGGTCAAAAAGAAGAAGGTTCAAAGATGAAGCTTTTTCGTTTTCTGAGAATGCTGATGTTATTTCCCTTGATGATGATGAAGTTGAAGTTAAAATTGATGAAAGTAGTTTGGATAGTGAAAACCCAATTACAATATGTTCTTATGAAGAAGAAGATGATGTAATTTTTAGTAAAGAAGAAAACTTGGTTTTTTTGGATGATTCTGATGAAGATGATGTTGATTGTGATGATGAGAGTAAAGACAATGAAACAGGTGACGAAGATTTTAAAGCTGATGAACTGAATGAGGTTTCAGAGGATGACGATGATGATAGTTATGAACATGAAGATAAGAAGAAAACGAGAATGAGAACAGATTTTGATGTGGTGGAGGAGCTTGAGAGAAAGGTGATGGATAAAGAAAGTGAAATTTCTATACACAATGAAGAAAGTGAAATTTATGTAACAAATTCTACTACCAAGAAGTAGATTATTCAGGTTATGGTAGTATAATTTGTTACATAAATTTCACTTTCTTCATTGTGTATAGAAATTTCACTTTCTTTTATCCATCACCTTTCTCTCAAGCTCCTCCACCACATCAAAATCTGTTCTCATTCTCGTTTTCTTCTTCTCTTCATGTTCATAACTATCATCATCGTCATCGTCCGAAACCTCATTCAGTTCATCAACTTTAAAATCTTCGTCACTTGTTTCATCGTCTTCACTCTCATCATCACCATCAACATCATCTTCATCAGAATCATCCAAAAAAACCAAGTTTTAATCTTTACCAAAAATTACTTCATCTTGTTCTTCATCAGAACATATTGTAATTGGGTTTTCACTAACCCAACCACTTTCATTAATTTTAACTTCACCTTCATCTTCATCATCAAGAGAAATAACTTCAGCATTCTCAGGAACCAAAAAAGTGTCATCTTTTTATCTTCTTCTTTTTGACCCACAAGAAGATTCCAAAGACAACAAAGAAGTCCTTATATGACATCTGGAAGCCTCACAGACAGAAGTAGAAAAACTGCAGAAGGAGAACAAATCACTCAAAGAATTTATGTAGAGCTTTGGAGATCATATTAAATATAACGCCCCAACTAAAATATCTAGAATATTTAGTCAATACAAAAATAAATGGATCTGAGTACAAATAATTTACTGAATAAATAGAGAATTTACACTTGTCTCGAATACAATGTGATAAACTGTTATAAAATACAGCGGAATGATACTAAAGTTTCTGAGTAAACAAGATAAATAACATCAAGGAGAAGAATGAAATCTTCTAGTCCGACAATCCAAGCTCGGCTCCAACTGTCAGGTTCCCATCAGGTCCTTGCTCCGAATAACCTGTCTACCTAAAAAAATTGATTTGGAGTGGGGTGAGACTACTAAGCCTCAGTGAGTCCTACTACCCTCCTATAGGCGACTACGCCGGGGAACCTAGATAGTGTAATAATCTAAGTTCAATTGCTTCACATATTCATGTATTAATCATTAATAAAATAAAGTGTAACACAAAATTATTATCTTGTCAAGTTACTCTTCAAAGGTCACCCGAGGCAAGCCGGTCTCAGGTGCCTGACTCTGCGTAATACCGAATATTGAGGTTCGGATTCCGCCTTTGGCTCACATAATAAATAATAGAAATCAGAGGAGTTCTATTAACATGGCATAATGCCATTTAATTCAATGAGTTTAAACAGTTCTAACCAATATATCCCGCCCAGGGTATCCTAAACATGTTACAGATAAATATAATTTACACGTTTTTCTCTGACTATATAATTTATTTTACACTATTAAACATGTTCATGAAATCCAAGTTGCATTCAGACATAAAACGAGTGTTGGACATTTTAAAAGGTAAAATATGCAGGTTATGTCCCTGCTAAACTCGCTACAGCAATCTCCTACTCGCTACGGCGAGTTTATGTGCTGACAGGCCTGTAACACTCGCCCTGGCGAGTCAGAAACTCGCCTGGCGAGTTATACAGGTAGCAACACTTGCCACGGCGAGTTATCACTCGCTGCGGCGAGTTTGACAGAACATCAACACTTGCCACGGCGAGTTTGACAGCACAGGACCCTGTTTTGCAGAAAAATGCGATTTTTAAGGGAAAACACTTACAATCTCTATGCAACTCGTTATGAACATATTTAGTAATATATAATAGACTATATAGGAGCAAGAATTGGGATTGATTCTTGCTCTTTCATAATTTAAATCCTAAAACCCTAAGTTTGCATGCAAATTCATATTTGGGGATTTCTAGGCTTCTAATCAATAAACTAAGTTAAGGACCTAAGAACCCACCTGTAATAGCAGCCTTAACATTGACTGCAAGCTCAACAACAGCCACGAACAGAAAACTCCAAAACTGACCCCTTTGTGCAGAATTTTCCAAATTCTTGATTTATACAATTTCTTGGTTTTCCACCACACCCATAGTATCAAAAGCTCAGAATCAGTCACATGCATAACAAAATCAGAGTTGATGATTAGAAGAGAGCACGAATTTGAGGTATTAGGAAAGGAATCATAACATGAAACTTACATAATCATGATTCTAATGGATTGGTGGAGGAGTTGAACCTATTGCATGTTGATTTAGACAAGAAATTGGATGAAAATGTTGATGATGATGTTGAGATTAATTGAGCAGAGAGTGGAAGAGTTAAGCTTATCACTAAATGGTTGCTTATGTGAAAGATTGATTCTCACATGCAAGCTCATGACTTGATTTTGGTTAATGTTTGATTATGAGAATAATGTTGTTGATGGTGGAAGTAGAGAATGCGTGGAAGAAGAAAAATGGGTGGAGTATCTACTGATTTCTTTTGCCCTTTGTATGTTAATATAAGGGAAAGTTTCAAGTAATGGGGGGTGTTGGAGAAAAGAGATGGGGGCGTGAGAGTGAGTGGGTGATTAAATCGAATTTTCCCACTTAAGTCTTGACAATATACTAGTTTAATTGGTAAGTCTACTAAATGGGAAGTAATTCTTCTCTGTTATAACTATGCCACTTTAATTAAATAAATGAAATTTTATTTTAATTTGTGGGATGTTACATTAAAAAAGGTAGAAGATATTTGGGAACTGCAAACAATAACATTACGAAGCAGGCAACTAGAACCAGTAGAACCTACTCGAATGGGTAAAAAGACGGCAAGCCAGGAAATACCCGAATCTCAAATGCCTGACTCTCAAATGCCTGATACCCAACCTCCTTATACAGAACCTACCAGCCAAGATGTGGTGGACCTGGATAAAGAGACGGAAGTGGAAGAAGACACAACAAATGTGCCAACCATAAACCAAACCAGTCCAGAAACGACCAAAACAACGTTCGGAAGTGATAGACCACCCCCTGAACCTAAAAATCAAGAGAATTACATACCATGCCCAAACAAAGACAACAAAAAGGAGAAGCAGTTGGAGCAACTCAGAAAGGTGGGGCAACTAGTGAAACAAATGGAGATCCATGTACCATTCAATGACATGATCCAAATATCACTCCCATTTCAGAAGTATGTAAAGAATCTCGTAGCTAGTAAAATCAAATTGAAAGATGAAGAAGCAATTATGCTCACCGAAGAGTGTAGTGCAATTTTTCAAAAGAACCTCCCCAACAAATGCAAAGATCCGGGAAGCTTTACAATTCCATGCACAATTGGTGGGGTAGAAATTGGCCGAGCACTTCTAGACTTAGGAGCCAGTGTTAATCTCATGCCCTTATCCATACTAAAGAAGCTCAACTGTGGAGAGGTTAAGCCTACCAGAATGACACTTATCCTCGCAGATCGGACGAAATTTCATCCATATGGAATATTGGAAGACGTGTTAGTAACAGTTGATGATAAACTCTTTCCAGCCGATTTTGTCGTCATTGACATCGAAGCCGATCCAGATGCACCCATTCTGCTTGGGAGACCTTTCCTCACAACAGGTAAAGCAATCATAGACATGGAGACAGGTAATGTCACTTTCAGAGTAGACGGAAACGAGGTAACATTCAAAGTCAAAGAGATGATGAATCAAAAGAAAGAAAAAATTGAATGTTATCATGTTGACATGGTGGACTCATTGGTAGAAGAAGAGTTAGCAAAAGCAGCACCTGGAGTTGAACGAGCAATTATCCAATCTTTGGACGAAGAAAGGGAAGACATGGATGAAGAAACAAATCTGAACGTCCGATGGCTTGGAATGCACAAGGAGTTAAGATTCAACCAGAAATACGAACCCTTAGGGGTAAGTATAGAAGACAAACCAAAACCCTTGGAGCTAAAGGTACTACCAGAGCACCTCAAGTATGTTTTCCTGGGGGAAGGAAAAACTAAACCAGCAATTATAAGCAATACCTTAACCCCAGAAAATGAGGAAAAACTCATTGCAATACTCAAAAGAAACAACGAAGCAATAGGATGGAGTATTGACGACCTAAAAGGAATCAGCCCAGTCTACTGCATGCACAAGATCAAAATGGAAGAAGAGTACAAGCCTGTGGTACAACCGCAGAGAAGGTTAAATTCAGCCATGAGTGAGGTAGTGAAAAAAAAAACTACAAAAGCTTCCTGCATCAGGAATGATTTACCCCATTTCCGATAGCCCATGGGTAAGCCCGGTACATATGGTACCTAAGAAAGGAGGCATCACCGTCATGAAAAACAAGAAGAATGAGCTAATTCCTACTCGGAATGTGACGGGATGGAGAATGTGTATCGACTACCGGAGACTGAACCAAGCTACTAGGAAAGATCACTTTCCATTACCCTTCATGGACCAGATGTTGGAAAGACTCGTTGGATACTCAGGGTACAACCAGATAGCGGTAGATCCAGCAGACCAGGAGAAAACGACATTCACTTGTCCATATGGAGTTTACGCCTGTAGGAGAATGTTGTTTGGCTTGTGTAATACACCTGCAACCTTTCAAAGATGCATGTTTGCTATCTTCTCAGATATGATAGAGAAATCCATGGAAGTTTTCATGGATGATTTTTCAGTGTTTGGAAAAAGCTTCGACGATTGCCTGGACAACCTGGATGCCGCACTTAAAAGATGTGTGGAGACCAATTTAGTTATGAATTGGGAGAAATGCAATTTCATGGTGACCGAAGGGATAGTCCTGGGTCATAAACTATCAAGAAGCAGGTTCAGACTCTGAAGATGAGGAAGAGGTAATAGCTAAACTATCTAGAACTGAATTAGTAGATTCTCTTAAAGATGCCTTAAAAATGCTCACTAAAAAGGCAGGTGAATGTAAGGTCTTGAAAAAGGCTTACAATAACCTAACTGAGAAAATGAACATAATAGTTGAAGAAAATGAGTCTCTACAAAGTAGAAACTCATTTATGGAAACTCATTATGTTTATCATGATAAGGTTCCTCCAGAGCATGAATTTGTTCTGCAAGAATTCCTTATCAATGGCATGAAGAGAAGTAAGATAGCTTCCTTAATATTTCATGTTAGAAGAAACAGAGGTGAAGGTCTTGGATTCTCTCGTTTTAAAGATAATCCATTACTTTCTAAACCCTCTAAAAATGATAATTTAAAACCTAAGGCTGTATTTGTTAAAAGCCAATCAGAAGCAATAGTTATATCAGAACCTGAAAAGATTATTGTGTCATAGGCTAAGAAGTCTCAGACTCTGAAACCTTCAGAGCCTAAGATCTCAAAACCTCAGAACAATGTAAAAACAAATAAAACTCTGGTATACTCTAAAGCTAAGTCTAAGAGTCAAACAAAGCCAAACAGTTTTTCAAAAGGCTTCAATAACTCTAGAGGTCCTGATAGGCCAAATAAACAAAAACAATCTAAGGTTGTGAGAACTAACTCTAAAGGACCCATAAAGGTATGGGTACCAAAATCTGAGATTGTGTTTGCTTCAGATTTGCACTCAAAGAAGGCCAGAGCACCATTCTTGGTACCGGGACAGTGGCTGCTCGCGTCACATGATAGGAGACAAGCATATGTTCCAAACCCTGACTCTGAAAGAGGGAGGAACTGTGGGATTTGGAGGAAACCAAAAAGGGAAGATCACTGGTACTGGTTCAATTGATAATTCTTCTCTTTCTATTAAAGATGTATGGTTAGTTGATGGCCTCAAACATAATCTACTTAGCATTATTCAATTCTGTGATAGTGGATTTGTTGTTAAGTTTAATAAAGATGCATGTAGTGTAATTAAAGAGTCTGATGAGTCCACAGTGTTCAGAGGCTTAAAGAAAGGTAATGTTTATAAAATCAATCTGTCAGAACTCATAGAGCAAAAGATAGTATGTCTTTTATCTGTTAATGATGAGAAATGGGTTTGGCACCAACACTTAGGACATGCTAACTGGAGATTAATCTCTAAGCTTAGCAAACTGAGCTTGGTTAAAGGCCTACCTAATCTCAACTATCATTCAGATGCTCTGTGTGGTCCTTGTCAGATTGGTAAGATTTCAAAAACATCTTTTAAACCTAAAAACATTGTCTCCACCTCAAGACCTCTAGAACTGCTTCACATTGATTTGTTTGGCCCTGTAAGTACTGCCTCAATCAATGGAAAGAAATATGGACTTGTTATTGTTGATGATTACAGTAGATGGACTTGGGTCAAATTTCTAAGAGTGAAAGATGATGCATATGATGTATTTAATATCTTTTGCACCCAAGTGCAAAGTGAGAAAAGTCTCAAGATCTTAAAGATCAGAAGTGATCATGAGGGTGAGTTTGAAAACGAACCTTTTGCAACTTTTTGTGAAGACCATGGAATTGTCCATGAGTTTTCAGCTCCTAGAACACCACAGCAAAATGGTGTTGTAGAGAGAAAGAACAGGTCTTTACAAGAGATGGCAAGAACCATGATGCATGAGACAAAACTTGCTAAGCACTTCTGGGCAGAAGCTGTAAACACAACTTGCTATATCCAACATAGGATCTATATTAGACCTATATTGAATAAGACAACATATGAACTCTTCAAAGGAAGAAAACCCAACATCTCTTATTTTCATCAGTTTGGATGTACCTGTTACTTTCTGAACAATAAGGCCTACAAAAGAAAATTTGATGCCAAAGCTTGTAAGAGAATCTTTATAGGTTACTCTGAACGCTCAAAGGCATACAGAGTGTATAATTCTGAAACTAACACAGTGAAAGAATCTATACATGTTAGATTTGATGACAAAGAGCCTGACAGTAAAATGTCAGAGCAAGATAATAGTTATGCAGGTATTCCATATCAGTATAGCAATTCAGAATCTAAAAAAGCATCAGAAGCTATTGAAGCTTCAGAAGCTGAATTGGAAGAAGACTATATAGAAGTAACTCCAATAGAAGCTTCTGAAGGACATGATGATACTTCAGAAGATGATACCCAAACAAGTGCTAAAATTAATGAAGCTCCAAAGAGAAAATTCAAGTACAGATCATCACATCCAGAAGATCTCATTCTTGGAAACAAAGAGAGTCCAAGAAAAACAAGATCAGACTATCAACAACATGATTCACTTCTAGGACTCATATCAATGATAGAACCTAAAAATGTTGATGAAGCTCTCACTGATGATGGATGGATTGTAGCAATGCAAGATGAGCTAAATCAGTTTCAAAGGAATGATGTGTGGGATTTAGTGCCAAGACCACCACACAAGAACATCATTGGAACTAAGTGGGTATCTAGAAACAAACTGAATGAACAAGGTGAAGTGGTTAGAAACAAAGCTAGACTTGTAGCACAAGGTTACAGTCAGCAAGAAGGCATTGACTTCACTGAAACATTTGCTCCAGTGGCAAGACTGGAAGCAATCAGGTTATTGTTATCATATGCTGTTAATAATGGAATAACCTTGTACCAAATGGATGTTAAGAGTGCTTTTCTAAATGGTGTCATTTCTGAAGAAGTGTATGTCAAGCAACCTCCAGGGTTTGAGGATTTAAAAAACCCTGACTATGTTTTTAAATTAAAGAAATCACTTTATGGTCTCAAACAAGCTCCTAGAGCTTAGTATGAAAGACTAAGTAATTTCTAATTAGAAAATGGTTTTCAAAAAGGTCAAATTGACAATACACTATTCAGAAAGACAACTAAGAAAGATATCTTAATTATTCAAATATATGTTGATGATATAATATTTGGTTCTACTAATGCTTCCTTGTGCAAGAATTTTTCCAAGCTAATGCAGGATGAATTTGAGATGAGCATGATGGGTGAATTAAAGTTTTTCCTTGGGATTCAAATCAATCAAGGAAAAGATGGCACTTACATTCATCAAAGTAAATATACAAAAGAGCTTC
This sequence comes from Trifolium repens, assembly GCA_030408175.1. Lineage (NCBI taxonomy): Eukaryota > Viridiplantae > Streptophyta > Magnoliopsida > Fabales > Fabaceae > Trifolium > Trifolium repens. The sequence goes on along the minus strand of CP125838.1, from coordinate 32,414,144 downwards.
TGAAGAAGTTCAACCTTGATGACTGCAAGATAATGTCAACACCCATGCATCCTACAAGTAGCCTAAGCAAGGAAGAAATTGGAAGCAAAGTAGATCAGAAGCTGTATAGAGGTATGATTGGTTCTTTACTCTACCTAACAGCATTTAGACCTGATATTTTATATAGTGTATGCTTGTGTGCAAGATTTCAATCAGATCCTAGAGAGCCTCATTTAACTGCTGTCAAGAGGATCTTTAGATATCTGAAAGGAACTACTAATCTAGGACTTCTTTATAAAAAATCCCTAGACAGTAAGCTAGTTGGATTCTGTGATGCTGACTATGCTGGAGATAAGATTGAGAGAAAATCCACTAGTGGAAATTGCCAATTTATTGGTGAAAATCTCATATCTTGGGCCAGCAAGAGACAAACAACTATTGCTTTGTCTACAGCAGAAGTAGAATACATCTCAGCTGCTAAATGTTGCACACAGCTTATCTGGATGAAATATCAGTTAGAGGATTATAACATAGCTGAAAGTAGTATTCCACTATATTGTGATAATACTGCTGCTATTCATTTATCTAAGAACCCTATTTTACACTCTAGAGCTAAGCATATTGAAATAAAGCATCATTTTATAAGAGATCATGTTCAAAAGGGGACAATAGATCATGTTCGAAATTTTGTCAAAATAGCTATTCCAACGAACTTGTTTCCGTACCCTATAATTTTTTGTACCTAAAAAATTTTGCAATCAATGTAGCCTGTAGTTACGGATTTTCTGTTGGAACAAAGTGGGTCTGATATGAACCTCTAAGTTTTTAAGTGGTTTTGATGATAACAAAGCATTAAAATTGCAATTGGAATTACTAATGATTATTCTAGTGTGCAGAATTACAAGTTAAAATTCGTTCAGAAGCACTATGAATAATAGAAGAGAAGCCAGTCGAACAAGCTCTGAAAGCACATCACTGTTCATCAGAAGCTTAAATTTTGCAAGCTGAAGAAAGTGCCTCTGAGGACAAAAACAAGGCTCTGAAGGACTCAGAAGCTAAAGACCTCAAGAAGCTATGACAACAGCATCTGAAGCAAAAGGAATTTACATCACTCAAGAACTGATAGAATCAGAACCAATGATTGAAGAACAATCTACTTCAAGGCTCTGTCAAGTCCACAGGAAGGAATATTCGTTGGTACAACGTTAACCTTATCCATAAGTGGAGCGCATTTGAGGATCGTACTATTGTACTATTATTACTCAAAATGGATGAGTGATAATTCAAATAGCAAGGTAGTGGAATTGGAGTTCTTTGCCAAAGAAGGCAACTACAGCTATCACATTTGTACGAGTAAATTCCAGCTGACACCTTATCTCTTTGCAACGGTCATCATCTTCCTTCAAGTATAAATAGAAGACTCAAATGGAAGAAATGACTACTGTTCTAGTATTACGTTTAAGGCTCTGAAGCAATCTGACATAAACTGTTTAATCTGTCATTCAAAGTCTTAAAGCATTTTGAGCTGTATTTTGTAAACACCTCTGATAGTATATCAAGTGTCCATAAACATTCATTCTTAGATTTTAAGTTTGTTTGTGAAGTCTCTTGTTTAGTGAAACTTGAGCATCTGAGAAGTCTCTTGCAAGTGTGCTTGAGCAATTTGTAATCTTGTGAAGATTATAGTGAAAAGCTCTTGTTAGTAACAAGGGGACTGGACGTACTCTGAGAGGAACCGGGATAAATCTTTGTGTCTTTCTTCTATCTCTCTCAGCACCCTTTTTAGTTAGTTTGTTTATATCCGCTGCTTTTGTGTTCTAAGTTAGAAAAAGTTTTAAATTTCTAAAACACAATTCAACCCCCCCTTCTTGTGTTTTTCCACCTTCATTTTCAACCGTTGGTACAAAACATTTAGTTATACCTACAAAATTTTTCCGTCACTATATAATTATTGATGCAATGCGACCTATAGACTCCTTAAATGCATGTGGTACCAATTCAACACCGAGTCAACACCGAATTATCAACACCAATTTATCAACACCGAGGACTGACACATGAATGAATGCATGATAGACTCAACAACAACTACAACAACATCATCATTAACAATTCATTAAAATTTAGTATTACTACTTCATCGCTACATCGTAGCTAACTACACCATTGCTTCATCGTCGCCGTTATGGCTATATTATTACTTCATCGTCGCCATTAAGGCTATTACTTCATTGTCGCCATTAAAGCTATTACTTCAACATCGCCATTATGGCAATATTATTACTACCTCATCGCCATAACTGGCTATATTATAATATTATAACTCAACATCATTAATCGACACAACCACAATATTTAGTTCTTAAGGAAACTCAACACCAAATAAACTCGACACTCATTCAACTCAACACACCAGATAAACTCGACACCAAATTAATTCAACATCAAATGAGTCCAACTCCAATTACACTTCCACTATCACTTGAATCCTTTTAATTAGACTTTTGACTTCTCTAACTAGCAACTAATACTATCTAGAACATCCTCGACACATACATAATTTTAATTGAAATTATTTAACGAAATTTCTTGAATATTACCTTAAAATCTACATCAGTTTTCAAATAAAAGGAGATTTATATATTCCTTAATTTTATGGAAAATTAACTCTTGTACACGTAACCACGATCCGAATTCCAGAGAATGAAATCTTAACTTAATTCTCTAATTCCAATTCAAAGGTTTGGCTCAATCTATAAGTAATCTTACTACTTAGGGACACACATCGGTTCCTATTTGTTTTATTAACTAGAGTTCATAGAAAGGGAAACTACTTAGGTACCAGGTTACAACTATACCATCCAAATTTATGCCATTTTCTTTCAACATAATATATTGATGAGAATCGCGGAGCGGTCGGAAAGAAAACAAGAAGTGAGATGGTGGAATGGTGGAATTTAAGAAAGGGACGCCACACTCTCCAATCCAAGAGAAGTGATAAGTCAAGTGGAATGAGGATCACCACAAGAAAATGATTTCTTGATAAGATCAATACATGGTCCAATCCAAGACCAAAAAATGAGCAAAGCTCACAAATACACAAAAGTGCACTATATTTAATCAAAATTCAACTTATCTTATTCATCAAAGAAAATTACAATATATAGAGCTTTTTGCAAGTAGCTCAAAGGACCTAATTAAAATAGCACCTAACTCAAATTAAACCAAAATAAATGACAAATTGCCTTACAATTGTTTTTCTAAAAGAAAACACTCTCACTTATCCAAAACGTGTGATTCTTGAGCTTCTCCATTTGCAATCACTTCAATGCCATTATTTGAATTTTTAAGCTGCTCCAAGTAAATATCATTACTATTAGAAACTGTAGAAATAATTGCGCAACTGAAGACACTTTGTGATGAAGGTTCATATAAGCTTCTAAATCTCCAGCCCATTAATTTAACCACGCACTCCATGTTCAGCCAATTTTACATCATGAAAGATTTAGAATTGGATCTTATGATCAACAGATGAATTGTAGTAAATTTTGTTAGCTTTCCAACGCATTATAGATCACCTCCATCGGACATCTGGAACTCAAGATATAGATAAAACAAGATTAAGGTATCATTAGCTACGAAAATAAAACATTTAACCAAAATTAATTGGTTCTTTTTATTCCAATATTGGATCAATTCTTCAAGCAAAGAGATATCATATTAGGATCACATCATATATACTAATTAAATTTACGCCTTTACTATATGTAAAATTATTTCATTCACAGTTTGACTCTGATCAATAATTACTTGGCCTATATATACATATACATATACGATTTAAAATTCAATGCAGCTTACAGTCCAATTTAATTCTATTTATCCCGATCGTAAAAGAGAATTACAAGATAAAAACATAATTTAAAACTCAAAATTCATAAAATCATAAAAATCAAAGTCATCAGAAGAACGGGAAAAGGCCACATATATAACGCTATCTACAATCAGAATCTTTAAATGAGTTGGTTAAAACCCTCTTACTTGTTAGTAGCAGTGATCTCTTCTCCTAGTGTGATGAAGTTGTTCTCTTTCCCTTAATCTCCTTCTCCCTCGCCCTCGCCGCTTTCCCCTCCAAGCACTCCCTCTAATTTTTATTTTTAATTTTATGAAAAGTGGCAATCCTAATTATTTTTTGTGGTCTTATGTTTTACCTATTTATAAAAGGAAAGGGTCTAGGTTTGTGTTTTCTTATGAAATAGTAAATCTCATGAGATTTTGTTTCAATTTAAAATTATGATCATATCTCTCAATAATTTGGTTCTACTTTTATTTTCTAAGTATATCTCTCCAAAATTATACTAAAATAAATATCTCTATTTTTCTCCACTTAATTATTCTACAAAAAATATTCTTTAATTAATTGGTTCAACGTATAATTCTAACGGAATTAATTAAATAATATCTAAATGACTTCATTCTAAATTTCGGAGCGTTACAATTCTCCCCCCTTTAAGGATTTTCGCCCTCGAAAATTGCGTAAGGTTTTTTAAAAGCCAAACTAGTTTACTCACATCACTAAATAAGAATTTAAGACAATAGTCATATAAGAAAAAATCAAGCAATTTACATGACAACAAACAATAACAACAAAATTCATAAAACACAATCAAACATGTTATAAATCATGTGACAAGATATTTAAAAAGTGACTAAGGTGCAACTGTGAGGAAATAGAGAAGACACAAGGTATACACGACACTGACACTACGCCCAATTGGTCTGACTGGACAGACCTGCTCTGACTGACACATAACCCACACGGCCGGATTGGACCGACCTGCTCTGATACCAATTATAACACCCCAGATTCCCATAGGTTTTATTGGTAAAATCATTAGTTATTTTATTTCAAAAGGAGTGTTACACAAGCTTAACTCAACTAATTTATTAAATGTAAAAATTAAATGTTACATCGTATTTTAAAAATTAATACATATCAATATCCAAGATTCTTGAATACAAAATCTTAAAAGAAAATTATAATACAGTTTGACAATCCTTAATGAAGGTAATGGCTAAAATAGTTTAGAGTTTCCCCATGGTATCTTAACAGAGCGACTCGACAGAACAGAGCAAGGAAAGAGCTCTTCGAACACAGCAACTAAGACTCATTACCTACAGAAAAGTCTACGAGTTTTACGTCGCAGGGTCAAACCAGAAGGGGTGAGTAACGAACATCATATAGAATAACTGAATTCAATAGAAGCAATAAATAAAATATCGTCCTTTGGGACGATCAAACACATAAACGAACATAATTATCACACATATCAATTCAATAGAACAATTAGAATTCAACTCAACTAAACTAGGATGCAATGCGACCTATAGACTTCTTAAATGCATGTGGTACCAATTCAACACTGATTTATCAACACCGAATTAATAACACCGATTTATCAACACCGAATTAATAACACCGATTTATCAACACCGAGGACTGACACATGAATGAATGCATGATAGACTCAACAACAACTACAACAACATCATCATTAACAATTCATTAAAATTTAGTATTACTACTTCATCGCTACATCGTAGCTAACTACACCATTGCTTCATTGTTGCCGTTATGGCTATATTATTACTTCATCGTCACCATTAAGGCTATTACTTCATTGTCGCCATTAAGGCTATTACTTCAACGTCGCCATTATGGCTATATTATTACTACCTCATCGCCATAACTGGCTATATTATAATATTATTACTCAACATCATTAATCGACACAACCACAATATGTAGTTCTTAAGGAAACTCAACACCAAATAAACTCGACACCAATTAAACTCAACACCAAATTAATTCAACATCAAATGAGTCCAACTCCAATAACACATCCACTATCACTTGAATCCTTTTAATTAGACTTTTGACTTCTCTAACTAGCAACTAATACTATCCCGAACATCCTCGACACAGACGTAATTTTAATTGAAATTATTTAACGAAATTTCTAGAATATTACCTTAAAATCTACATCAGTTTTCAAATAAAAGGAGATTTATCCATTCCTTAATTTTATGGAAAATTAACTCTTGTAACACGTAACCACGATCCGAATTCCAGAGAATGAAATCTTAACTTAATTCTCTAATTCCAATTCAAAGGTTTGGCTCAAGCTATAAGTAATCTTACTACTTAGGGACACACATCGGTTCCTATTTGTTTTATTAAGTAGAGTTCATAGAAAGGGAAACTACTTAGGTACCAGGTTACAACTATACCATCCAAATTTATGCCATTATCTCTCAACTTAATATATACTAATTAAATTTATGCCTTTACTATATGTAAAATTATTTCATTTACAGTTTGACTCTGATCAAAAAATTACTTGGCCTATAAATACATATACATATACGATTTAAAATTCTATGCAGCTTACAGTCCAATTTAATTCTATTTATCCCGATCGTAAAAGAGAATTACAAGATAAAAACATAATTTAAAACTCGAAAGTCATAAAATCATAAAAATTAAAGTCATCAGAAGAACGGGAAAAGGCCACATATATAACCCTATCTACAATCAGAATCTTTAAATGAGTTGGTTAAAACCCCCTTACTTGTTAGTAGCAGTGATCTCTTCTCCTAGTGTGATGAAGTTCTTCTCCTTCCCTTAATCTCCTTCTCCCTCACCCTTGCCGCTTTCCCCTCCAACCACTCCCTCTAATTTTTATTTTTAATTTTATGACAAGTGGCAATCCTAATTCTTTTTTTTGGTCTTATGTTTTACCTATTTATGAAAGGAAAGGGTCTAGGTTTCTTTTTCCTTAAGAAAGAGTAAATCTCATGAGATTATTTTCAATTTAAAATTATGATCGTATCTCTCAATAATTTGGTTCTACTTTTATTTTCTAAGTATATCTCTCCAAAATTATACTATAATAAATATCTCTATTTTTCTCCACTTAATTATTCTACTAAAAATATTCTTTAATTAATTGGTTCAACATCCTAAATTTTGGGGCGTTACAAATAATGCTAGGTGTATAGAGACGGTAACATCCTGAAGTAGTCGTGAACTGAGCGGTTAGAAGAGGAATCATGCACTAGGTGTGAACTGAGCACTTAGAAGATGAATAGTCTGATACTAGGATCTAGAGGCATTGGATGAGTGAAGGTAATAAAGCATGTGTTATGTTGTCACTAAAAGTCAAATTTCTTGTAGTGCCAAATCAAGTTTCAAATGGATAAAATGGAAGTTGGGAGTGGTGATGGAGTTGTTATAGCTCGTGATTGATGACAGTAATTTCTATGGTATTTTTAGTATTATTATAAGTAGTAAAATGACCAAGACAGGTGTAACACCCCGTTTTTCAAAAGCCAAAAAGGGCATTATTTTTTTTTTTTTCTTTTTCAACTAACACTCAAAGTGCGCATAATAGTTTTTAAATGAACCGGCATTCAAATATACAAAAGAACTCATTACCAAAAGGTGCTTCGACAAGCAAAGTGTATTTCCTGAATAATTACAATCCGAGTCTAAGTACCAAAATAAGTTAGAAATCCTATGCTAACCAAAAAAACACGGTGCACAAAACACACCGGCGCATAGTCTAACTATCCTAGGCTACAGCTCCAACCGCTCACTGGGGCCTGGAACAGCCACCGTCGTCACCACGACCTAACCCATCACCTGGGTGGGATGAGCCCGCAAATGAAAGAAAGGGTCACCACAAAATAAAAGGTATGTGTATATATAACCGGTGCGAGAGAGTATACAATTACCAAACATACAAATACCAACAGAGAAAGCTCTTTAAACACATAGCCATTCCCACCAACGGGTTCATATAAGCAATGCACACATAGCCTATAATGCAACCTCTACAATGCGTGGTACTAACCCTAGCTACCACGATGCATGAATTCCGGAATTTAACCTCTCCTCGAAGAGTCGTGGGGTAGGCAAAGCCACACAGAAATATACGTACCCGCACTAAAATTTGCCACACAAGGCAGGTGAAGTCACACAGACAAACACCAGGCGAAGTCACACAGACAAACACCAACTCAATATAAATCCAGAGGGATTTGGCGAAGCCACACAGTCAAACGCCCGGTACGTAGGCAAAGTCACACAGACATACACCTAGGCACGCAACTATGAAATGCATGGCATATATTCTCTTCGGCATATACGGGATAGTCACACAAGACAAAATCCTCGCGCAGTCCTATCTGACGCACGCATTCATATATGCTCATGCAAACATTCACATAGCCTAAAGCCTATGCACAAGCATCACAACATACATACATTTTCTCAATCATATGTAAATTGCACATGTATTTGTAACCACGTTCTCATCAACGAGAATACATAAGTACAAACATGCCAAGCACACAGCAAATGCATAAACAACAAATTCAAGCATGTCGTAACCATTTAAAGACAGAAATAAAGTGGAGCCCTTACCTCGTCAAGCACTCAACTATCGCACGATCACACAACACTTACTTGCTTCCTAAAACAAGCAAAGTATTCAATCAAAACCATAACCAATCAATCCTTAATGATTTGGACTCTAAAACCCCAAAAACCAAAGGTTTTCTAAGGAAAAATCCTTCTTTCGGATTCTCTACCAAAAACTACCGTATCGATCAACCCCCCTGAGTTATTTGTACTATTTTTAGGACCCAAAACAATTGCCAAAAGTCTTAAATAATTTGAAATGCAAAATGGCCGTTTTCTTGCGTTATAAGCTACGTACTTTCCGAGTACCCGAAAAACTCGTTTCCAATCCCAACCACTTCCATAAATTAATAAAAAGGGATTAGAAAGTTAAAAACCAAGTTTAGAAATCAGAATCCAAAATCTCAACTCCCAGAGCTCGCCCTGGCGAGTTGGTGGCGAGTGAAGGCAGAGAGTACTGATCTTACTCGCTCTGGAGCTCGCCCTGGCGTGTTGTCAGGACCTGTGACACTCGCCCTGGCGAGTAACCACTCGCTCAGCGAGTTGCACCTGTCATGACAGCAAAAGACAGCAACTCACACCACCTTTTTCCACCCAAGCCTAGTTTGATTCTATTAGTTCCCAACACTTTTTCAAGGCACAAAAGCAAACCATTTTCATAAGCAAGCAATTCGTTTCCGAAAGCTTGTTGGTTGCTTCGAGTGCAAGTTATTTGATTTTCATTTCCAAAATCAAAACCAAATCCAAGCACAAGTTTTATTACGGGCCTTAACCGTCCGGTAATCATTTTCAAACATGTTTTCAAAGTAAAAAGCGACACCACATGTCACAAGAGTTTTAAACCACTTTGACCCCAAAAATACTACCCAAAAACACTTAGGAAATATTTTCATAAACCTCAAAATATTTTTCATCGGATTTTCTAAAACAAAACCATACAACGCATTTCCCTTTCGCCCAAAGGTTCAAAGACAACTTTTCTTTTCAAAACCTTACAACATAACCTCATGTAATTGATCAATACTCTAAACTTTCAAAACCCTAACTTTTCTCATGAGATTCTCACAAACTCATGGAAAATTGAAATAACAAAGCCTACACATGCTTACTAAACCCTCATGAACAACTTTCATGGAACAAAAACCCTTCACAACCAATTCTTATGAAAATTCTCCCAAGAACATAATCATAAAAATCCTAACTCCCTAAGAATCTTAGCCAAACAAGGATAGGGAATAGGTTTAGTTACCTTAGGAAGAAGAGTCTCACAACTCCAAGCTTTCAACCAAGCTTCTAATCAAGTGATATGGTGAAGGAATGCAAAACTTCACAAGTTGGGAAGGTGGAAAAGAAGCTCACGGCCAAGAGAAAGGAATGGAAGGAAATCTCATGACTTGTGCACTTAAAGACCTCTCCATTAAATCCTAACCATTAGATCAAATAGGATAAAGTTCTAAGATCACATCCCAGCCATTGGATCAAATCCAAGTCTATCCTCACAAGATATTTCCCACAACCTCTTACAACGAAACGCACGCTCAGTTCTCGCGCATCGCGACGAACGTAAATCACAAAAACGTAAAACCTACGGAAAGAACGTCTAACGTTTTTCCATTCCAAAACTTATCGCCGAATCTTTTTCCGCGACTGTAATTTTCTTCCATACCTTAGAAAATTATTCTCAGAACATAACCTCACTCACGCAGATATATAAAACCTCCATCCGAAAACTCATTGAATTCAGACGCAATAAAATTTTACAACGACGGGTAAAATCCTACTCGTTTTTCCAAAAACAAGAATAATCCAAAACTCGTTATTCTAAGACCACAGAAATCTCCTCATACTTAAAAGAGGATCACGACCCGAAAGTCTGTGCCTTTCCAGCGCACGAGCACAAAACAGGCTCCGTTTCAGCAACACATCTCATTATTGTGACGATATCCACAAAACCGCCTCACCAAAAACCCTAAAACTCGTAGCCGACACTAGAGTTCCTTAGAAAACTGTACAGTGAAATCTTGGGTCTTACATTACTACCCTCCAAAAAGAAGTTTCGTCCTCGAAACTAAAGGTAAGAGTAACAACTCGACTAATTATTACCATCACCAACACAACAAAATCCCACAGGATTAGGTGTAGCCGCACCATAGCTAACACCGGGTGAAGCCACACACATGCTATCACCAACACACAGGCATACCCGTGCCCTAACCGCAACCCTCAACGAGTTCACCACTCAAAAATTAACCTCACAACAGAGGTTCACAACCTCTAGTTCCTCAAAAGTCCAAAGGTCCACACAAATTTTCCAAAATCCATTCTTTTGCCTCCGCGACGTAGCCTAAACCACTAGGTTCACGCGAAGCAGTGACTAGCTACCCTCCAAAAAGAAACACAGCACTCTCTGTGCACCACTAAGTTTAGCAAAACTAGTCAATTCCAAACAACACGACTTATAAACAAAACCCAAACAAACAGCATACATCCAAACATACAAGAGTGGGTTGCCCTCCAACAATAAACAATGCAGTAAAATGTTACCTGCAACTAGTAATCCTCATGCATGGCATTACCGGTCTGACCGTTTACTCCAGTGCCCATACAGTAAGCACCTCCTCTAGCAGCGGGTCGAACTCCTTGTGCCACATCTGCCGACGTCCCGGCCTTTGGGGCTTTGCAATCCCTAGCAAAATGACCCGGTTTCCGACAGTTGAAACAAATATTCCCCGGACTCGGACATTCGTTTGCATAATGCCCCGCTCGCCCACATCTGAAGCAACCTTGCTTCTCTCCACCCCGACTCCCCTGAGTCTCTTGATTCTCCGAGCGACCTGGTCCTCTATTATTTTGGGAACGGTTACCAGACATATCCCCTTGCTTCCTCTTATTTTGACCCGAACTCGGATTCTGACCACTTGAATTACTAGGTCCTCCAACACTAAAATCACCCTGGCGGTTCTCCCGCTTCTTCCTCATATCCTCCACCTCTTGGCACTTCTCTACCAAGATTTGAAACTGACGAATACCCAACGGCACCACTGCATCTTGCAGTTCATACCTCAAACCATCCTGAAAGCGACGACACATATAGGTCTCATCTATCCCATCCCTAAAGAAGCGGAAGTAACGGGACAATGATTCAAACTTTTTGGCATAGGCTTCCACTTTCATGCCACCCTGCCGCAACTGCAGGAACTCCTCTCCGTACCTCTCCCTCGCAGTCTCGGGAAAGTACTTAGCTAAGAACCTCCTCTTGAAGTTCTCCCAATTTACCTCCTCATCAACATTTCCCATAAGGAGCCTGGTGCTCCCCCACCAATATTCAGAACTACCCTGTAACTGATAGGTAGCTAAGACTACCTTCTCCCTTTCTGGACAATGAATTGCCCCGAATATCCTCTCCACAGATTGGAGCCACAAGTCAGCAGTTTCCGAACCTCCCTCCCCATTAAACTTTGGAGGAGTCTGCTGATTGAAATTCGTAAGAACCCGAGATGCAGCAGCTATAATCTCCCTCTCACGCTTCTCTGCATCCCTCTGCGCCTTAGCATGAGTTTGCGCAGTCACAGCAGCTGCCATGGTATGCATGGCATAAGCCATCTGATTCACATCAACCTCTGGTACTACAGGAACTGGATTCGCCCTTCTTGGCGGCATTCTATTCTGCACGATACCAATTCTGATTAGATCCTTAGTCAAACAATTCTGAATCCTAACAGAATATCTCACTCCACGGATTACTAACTCGAAACCCGACACAGAACAAACACTAGAACTAACTCCACACTAGTTACGTTCTAACCGACTCTGGACTAACGACTCAAGTATACACTTTCCCTTTGAAGATTTAAAGCCGTGCTCTGATACCAAAATGTAACACCCCGTTTTTCAAAAGCCAAAAAGGGCATTTTTTTTTTTTTTCTTTTTCAACTAACACTCAAAGTGCGCATAATAGTTTTTAAATGAACCGGCATTCAAATATACAAAAGAACTCATTACCAAAAGGTGCTTCGACAAGCAAAGTGTATTTCCTGAATAATTACAATCCGAGTCTAAGTACCAAAATAAGTTAGAAATCCTATGCTAACCAAAAAAACACGGTGCACAAAACACACCGGCGCATAGTCTAACTATCCTAGGCTACAGCTCCAACCGCTCACTGGGGCCTGGAACAGCCACCGTCGTCACCACGACCTAACCCATCACCTGGGTGGGATGAGCCCGCAAATGAAAGAAAGGGTCACCACAAAATAAAAGGTATGTGTATATATAACCGGTGCGAGAGAGTATACAATTACCAAACATACAAATACCAACAGAGAAAGCTCTTTAAACACATAGCCATTCCCACCAACGGGTTCATATAAGCAATGCACACATAGCCTATAATGCAACCTCTACAATGCGTGGTACTAACCCTAGCTACCACGATGCATGAATTCCGGAATTTAACCTCTCCTCGAAGAGTCGTGGGGTAGGCAAAGCCACACAGAAATATACGTACCCGCACTAAAATTTGCCACACAAGGCAGGTGAAGTCACACAGACAAACACCAGGCGAAGTCACACAGACAAACACCAACTCAATATAAATCCAGAGGGATTTGGCGAAGCCACACAGTCAAACGCCCGGTACGTAGGCAAAGTCACACAGACATACACCTAGGCACGCAACTATGAAATGCATGGCATATATTCTCTTCGGCATATACGGGATAGTCACACAAGACAAAATCCTCGCGCAGTCCTATCTGACGCACGCATTCATATATGCTCATGCAAACATTCACATAGCCTAAAGCCTATGCACAAGCATCACAACATACATACATTTTCTCAATCATATGTAAATTGCACATGTATTTGTAACCACGTTCTCATCAACGAGAATACATAAGTACAAACATGCCAAGCACACAGCAAATGCATAAACAACAAATTCAAGCATGTCGTAACCATTTAAAGACAGAAATAAAGTGGAGCCCTTACCTCGTCAAGCACTCAACTATCGCACGATCACACAACACTTACTTGCTTCCTAAAACAAGCAAAGTATTCAATCAAAACCATAACCAATCAATCCTTAATGATTTGGACTCTAAAACCCCAAAAACCAAAGGTTTTCTAAGGAAAAATCCTTCTTTCGGATTCTCTACCAAAAACTACCGTATCGATCAACCCCCCTGAGTTATTTGTACTATTTTTAGGACCCAAAACAATTGCCAAAAGTCTTAAATAATTTGAAATGCAAAATGGCCGTTTTCTTGCGTTATAAGCTACGTACTTTCCGAGTACCCGAAAAACTCGTTTCCAATCCCAACCACTTCCATAAATTAATAAAAAGGGATTAGAAAGTTAAAAACCAAGTTTAGAAATCAGAATCCAAAATCTCAACTCCCAGAGCTCGCCCTGGCGAGTTGGTGGCGAGTGAAGGCAGAGAGTACTGATCTTACTCGCTCTGGAGCTCGCCCTGGCGTGTTGTCAGGACCTGTGACACTCGCCCTGGCGAGTAACCACTCGCTCAGCGAGTTGCACCTGTCATGACAGCAAAAGACAGCAACTCACACCACCTTTTTCCACCCAAGCCTAGTTTGATTCTATTAGTTCCCAACACTTTTTCAAGGCACAAAAGCAAACCATTTTCATAAGCAAGCAATTCGTTTCCGAAAGCTTGTTGGTTGCTTCGAGTGCAAGTTATTTGATTTTCATTTCCAAAATCAAAACCAAATCCAAGCACAAGTTTTATTACGGGCCTTAACCGTCCGGTAATCATTTTCAAACATGTTTTCAAAGTAAAAAGCGACACCACATGTCACAAGAGTTTTAAACCACTTTGACCCCAAAAATACTACCCAAAAACACTTAGGAAATATTTTCATAAACCTCAAAATATTTTTCATCGGATTTTCTAAAACAAAACCATACAACGCATTTCCCTTTCGCCCAAAGGTTCAAAGACAACTTTTCTTTTCAAAACCTTACAACATAACCTCATGTAATTGATCAATACTCTAAACTTTCAAAACCCTAACTTTTCTCATGAGATTCTCACAAACTCATGGAAAATTGAAATAACAAAGCCTACACATGCTTACTAAACCCTCATGAACAACTTTCATGGAACAAAAACCCTTCACAACCAATTCTTATGAAAATTTTCCCAAGAACATAATCATAAAAATCCTAACTCCCTAAGAATCTTAGCCAAACAAGGATAGGGAATAGGTTTAGTTACCTTAGGAAGAAGAGTCTCACAACTCCAAGCTTTCAACCAAGCTTCTAATCAAGTGATATGGTGAAGGAATGCAAAACTTCACAAGTTGGGAAGGTGGAAAAGAAGCTCACGGCCAAGAGAAAGGAATGGAAGGAAATCTCATGACTTGTGCACTTAAAGACCTCTCCATTAAATCCTAACCATTAGATCAAATAGGATAAAGTTCTAAGATCACATCCCAGCCATTGGATCAAATCCAAGTCTATCCTCACAAGATATTTCCCACAACCTCTTACAACGAAACGCACGCTCAGTTCTCGCGCATCGCGACGAACGTAAATCACAAAAACGTAAAACCTACGGAAAGAACGTCTAACGTTTTTCCATTCCAAAACTTATCGCCGAATCTTTTTCCGCGACTGTAATTTTCTTCCATACCTTAGAAAATTATTCTCAGAACATAACCTCACTCACGCAGATATATAAAACCTCCATCCGAAAACTCACTGAATTCAGACGCAATAAAATTTTACAACGACGGGTAAAATCCTACTCGTTTTTCCAAAAACAAGAATAATCCAAAACTCGTTATTCTAAGACCACAGAAATCTCCTCATACTTAAAAGAGGATCACGACCCGAAAGTCTGTGCCTTTCCAGCGCACGAGCACAAAACAGGCTCCGTTTCAGCAACACATCTCATTATTGTGACGATATCCACAAAACCGCCTCACCAAAAACCCTAAAACTCGTAGCCGACACTAGAGTTCCTTAGAAAACTGTACAGTGAAATCTTGGGTCTTACAACAGGCCCAAATACGAAGGAAAACCTACAAAAGCAAAGAAAAGCATCAAGACCAAGTCCAAGATGCCAAAAGACAAGAAAAAGCCTAAAAAGTGAAGAGAATGAGCATTTCATCGTAGCACGATGGCTTCCATCGTGCCACGATGGAAGCTGCTTGCTGGCCAAGAAAACAGAATAAATAAATCTACAAAAAATCTGTTCATCGCAACACGATGACTTTACTTGGCGACCAAGCTGATGAAATGCACAGGATCAGTTATAAAATGAAACTGGATCTTCACATCGTACTGCGATGGATCTATCGCAGTATGATGCCTTGCTGAGGCCCATTGTGAAAACTATAAATAGAGCCCTCCTATCATTGTTTAAATCATTCCGAAATAGTAGAACATTCTCTACTATAAGGAGAGGTTCAGAGGAGCTCTATTGGGCATAGTTTTCTCCCCTTACGGGAAAACTAACTCAGCAAGGTATGTTTTCTTTAGGCTTTTATGTTTAGGTTATAATTCTTTTATTGTAATTTAAATATGTAGTCTTTTGTAATAGATGCCTTAGGTTGTGGTGTAGAAGATGAACTCCCCTTTGAATATTTGGAGTCTGTGATTGAGTCAAAGTTATAATAAATCGTTATTCAGTATTATGTCTGTTATTTACTTTCTTTCACTTTAACAACGTATCTCGTAATCTGGCCGGATAAGCGGGAGCGCTCATTGAATTGATATTAGGTATTTACTTAATATGGTCCGGAACTAGTAGTAAATAATGCTAGGTGTATAGAGACAATAACATCCCGAAGTAGTCGTTGTAGCGGGCTGGAAAATCACTTCCATTTTTCATACAATGAAGTCGCCATCGACGTTTATTTATCCCGTGAGGGGAAAGGAAAATATCGCGAAAACCTTGGTTTAGGTTCGGGAGTTGGTTATGCGAGAGGAAGGTGTTAGCACCCCTCGCATCCATCGTACTCGATGGGAACCGTTTAGGTGGTTTGGGTTTGTTTGCGCAGGTTTATCAAATTAATCTGTCACTTGGCTAATCTCTACTTCGTTTCCAAATAAATTAAAAAAAAGTTTTTTATTAGTTGAGTTTGACGGTTGTAGGAGCCCGCTCCTACGTATTCCCCGGTGCAATGGGAAACTCAAAACTCACGTAGTTCTGGTAAAAAATATTTGTGTGGTTGGTTGATTTTAAACGGGTAACGTTTATTTCGTATTCCACTGACACAACGACGCTTGTATGCTCTAATCAGAGGCTTAAGCTGTGTGTGTGTCAGAGGAGTAGATAAAACGTGTATCCATTGTAAAAAGAGAGTGTGATTAACGGATGTTGCTTATTTCGCATTCCGCTGATACAACGACGCTTGTATGCTCTAATCAGAGGCTTAAGCTGTGTATGTATCAGAGGAATGGATAAAGTGTATATCCATTGTAAAAAAGAGTTTGAATAACGGATGTTGCTTATTTCGCATTCCGCTGATACAACGACGCTTGTATGCTCTAATCAGAGGCTTAAGCTGTGTATGTATCAGAGGAATGGATAAAGCGTATATCCATGTTTTTCTGAAAAGAAGTTTGAGTGAGTGAGGTTAGTTTTAACGCTTGATTAGGATGAGGATGGTCCCAAGATCACGAGTCATACGTCAGGGATAAGAACCATCCGGGGTGTGAAAAGTCATACGTCAGATCAACCCCTTTTCATCCTTGTTTATTATAAAAATCTTGATTTAACTTGATTAAGAAAGTATTTCAAAAGGAAAAAAGTCGAATGTTGGTTAATTTTAACATTTTAGGATGAGGATAGTCCCAAGATCACGAGTCATACGTCAGGGATAAGAACCATCCGGGGTGTGAAAAGTCATACGTCAGATCAACCCCTTTTCATCCTTGTTTATTATAAAAATCTTAATTTAATCAATAGTGAGGATAATCCCAAGATCACGAGTCATACGTCAGGGATAGGGATTATCCGGGTGTGAAAAGTCATACGTCAGATCAACCCTTTTTCACTATGTTTATTATGAAAACAAAACTCAAATTCAAACCAGACAGTCCAAGAATAGAAGAGAGACGAGAGGTATAGAAGTTCAAGATGATAATAACCAATTAATGACAAAATGCATGAAACATTAAATAATGAATGCAAATGCATGAACAAGAATGAGATATGATGCATAATTAAATAAAAATGCATAAGCTAAAGTAGCATACAATGAATTAAATAACATAAACATGCAAAATTAAATCAAAGTAAATGAGATGAGATGAGTTAGAATGAATTGAAATAAAGCTAAAGAGCTGAAGACAAATATAAGAAATAAGAATAAGCAATTAATCATAATTAAGCACTTAAGCAAACAAGCTAAAAAGCTAAAAAAGTGATTAAATAACGAGCTAAGGAAGCATGAACATAATATGAAATCAAACATGATGTAAGCAAAGCAAGATGGTCCAATAAGCTAAAAAGCTCAAGCACCAAATAAGTGCTTATGAAAATAAGCTAAAAAAGTGATTAACTAAGCTAAAAAGCTATTGAGTTGGAAAATAACTTATGAAAATAAGTCAACAACTTTAGATTAAAGAATCTGGAAAATTAATTGATTTAGTGCAAAAAATCTATCCAAATAAGCTAAAGAGCTTTTGGTTCAAATAAGCACTTATTGAAATAAGCTAAAAAGCACTTAAGTTGAAAATGACTTATGAACATAAGTTGAAAAAGGTTTGAGATGAAGTCAACAGTGACTTACATAATTTTAGCATAAATATGTGAACAATAAGCTTAAATAAGCTAAAGTTCACAAAAGTGCTTTTGCAAATAAGCTAAAAATAATTAAAATAAAAAACACAGGGGGGTGCTAATAATGAAGACTAGTAAAATACTGAGGTGCAGAGAGTAGATCTGGGCTGAAAAGCCCAGTCTGTGTGCAAGTCAAACAAAAAAACAGAGTCAAAACAAAACGAATCCTACGCGGTGCGAGATTGAGGTACATGGTAAGATTTTAAAATCTGGGCTGTTGATTTGATCCAACGCGTGTGTTTTAAACCGGGAGGGAGCCAATGACGCGTCGCCATGTCATCGTCTTCAACCTCCCTTCATCTTCATCACAAGAACACGGGAAGCCATGGATGAAGGGAAGAAGCTCACGGTTCAAACATCAAAAACGCGAAACAGCACCAAAATTAACGTTCAAATATACTAAGTTGCACGATTTTTCACATAGATCATGAATATGACCTTAGGTTTCAACGAATCATTACAGAAAGGCAAAAACGAAGCAGATAAAGTTTTCAAATCAAAACACAAACTCACGATTCAGTACAAATTGGAGCAAAACAGCTAACCAGAAAGCATAAGGGTGTGAATATGAGTTGAATGGTGTTAATTTTTACCTGAATCTGTCTCTGAATCACACGATTTGAGCTTGATTTCTTCCTAGCCACCGTGTCCTTCCCTTGCTTCGATTCCTTCACTTTCTTGAGCAGGAAATGGGTGATTATTGCTTCTGGGACTGTAGTGAACGTGTTTGGATGGGTAGTTTCTGAGTTTTAGCTGAGATTTTGAGTTTTGAAGTTTTAAAAAAGGATGAAAAAAATGGTGTATTGTTCTCTATTATGCAGCGCCGTTTTCTGTGTGATTGCAAACCCTAGGGCTCTGAATTCCATGCATCTATTTATAGGGTGAATTAGGGTAAGTAGTTGGTGATTAGGGAGAAAGTTTGAGGGTAAAAAAGGGATTGAAACTTGGATTTTTTGTGTACTATGGTTTGTGATTTTTTGTTTGTACCAAATGATGATGTGTAGCAATGGAATGGAATATTCTATGTTTAATGGTGATGTGTAAATGATTGGAGAAATTTTTTGTACTTCTTTTGATTTTTTGGAATAAAACAAATTAAAAATAATATATGAAATAAATAAAAATAAAATAAATATGTCAAAAATAAAAATATGCATGATGAGATATGATTATGTGAAATGTTTTTGGATTAAAAATGGAAGGAAAAAGAATTGAAATTTGATTTTTAGAAGGTTTCTTGAAATGCAAGTAACTAATTAAAAATAAATAAGAAATAAAGAAAATGTAAGGGCAAAATGGTAAAATTTTGTCTTTTATGATCATGCTATGTCAAGATCATGCAAGAAAAATAATTCCATGTGTTTTTTGTGTCAACATTGATTTTTAAATTAAAAATTGGTTTTGTTGACTTTTGTTGACCCTTTTTAAAAAATGCAAAATGTCATGGGGCAAAATTGGAATAAAAAAATATGAGGGGCAAAAATGGGAATAAAAATGTATGGGGCAAAATTAGGGTATGACAGCTGCCCCTATTTAATTAGCTTAAACCATAAGAATGCGAATAACCCTGGTATTCGTATTCTTTTGGTGGAAGATAATTAAATACAGAATGCCCTAATTTTGCATGGGTATGAGTGATGATGAGAGGAAAGAGTAAACCTGCTCGGTATCTTTGGTATCCTTATCTCAAGATTTCTTCTTGAATGTGAACCATCGCCTCAAAGGTGCTTAGATTCTGAGAACAAGTCGTCGCCTAACCAGGTGCTTGGACTGATGAAGATGAATCGTCGCCTAACCAGGTGCTTGGACTCTGTTGAATAAGTCGTCGCCTAACCAGGTGCTTGGACTGATGAAAATGAATCGTCGCCTAACCAGGTGCTTGCATTCTGTTGAATAAGTCGTCGCATAACCAGGTGCTTGGACAGATGAAGATGAATCGTCGCCTAACCAGGTGCTTGGATTCTGTTGAATAAGTCGTCGCCTAACCAGGTGCTTGGACTGATGAAGATGAATCGTCGCCTAACCAGGTGCTTGGATTCTGTTGAATAAGTCGTCGCCTAACCAGGTGCTTGGACCGATGAAGATGAATCGTCGCCTAACCAGGTGCTTGGATTTTGGGAATAAGTCGTCACCTAACCAGGTGCTTGGACTGATGAAGATGAATCGTCGCCTAACCAGGTGCTTGGATTCTGTTGAATAAGTCGTCGCCTAACCAGGTGCTTGGACTGATGAAGATGAATCGTCGCCTAACCAGGTGCTTGGATTCTGTTGAATAAGTCGTCGCCTAACCAGGTGCTTGGACTGATGAAGATGAATCGTCGCCTAACCAGGTGCTTGGATTCTGTATCTGAAGGAGCTAACGCCTAAACCAGGAGTTGTACGTCCTTGAGAAAGATAGATGTAACACCTCGGTGTTGCACTTGGAGAGAAATCACCACCCTCAGGCCTACGGATTCCACTGAATACCTCTATTTCAGGATTCTGCTTATCTCAGGAATTGTTGCCATTCATATTGAGGAACCGGACAAAGTTGAAGATGTTTGCTTGTCATTCCTTTTGTGGACAAAGTTGAAGATGTTTGCTTGTCATTCCTTTTGGGGAACCGGACAAAGTTGAAGATGGTTGCTGTCATTCCTGTTGGGGAACCAGACAAAGTTGAAGATGATTGCTGTCATTCCTGTTGGGGAACCGGACAAAGTTGAAGATGTTGCTGTCAATTTGGGTAAACCTTATCTAGCCACTCGAACCGAAACTCAATCAGAATTTGCTGTGATGATGTGCTTAAATAAGCTGTTGTGATTATCTTGTAGAAGAATATTCCAGAAAATTTTGCGATTCACTGGGGAGGAGATTGGATATGGTTTTTTTTCAACTAATCTGCTGGGGGGGAAAATTTACTAACCGACCTGCCTTGAAAAAGGTAAAACTGCCCTTCTCGTGATTAAGGGACAAAAAGCTGTATTCTTCGAGGAAAAACTTTCGAGCCTGCTTTATGAATGCATGTTTGCATGAAGTGCATGATTAATTATGAAATAACTGTGTGCTATTGGAAATTGGGTTTCAACATGGGTGTTAATGAACATTGGGTTTTATTTGGGTTCCATTGAATATTGGATTTTGAGTGGATGCCAATAATGATTGGTCTTTGAGGGTGTGCCAACAATGATTGGAATTTAAGGGTGTTTGCCAATAATGATTGGACTTAGACTAAGTTTGCCAATAATGATTGGACTTTGAAGGTGTGGCGATAATGATTGGACTTTAACTGTGTGCCAATAATGGTTGGACTTTTGAAGGTGTGCCAATAATGATTGGACTTTGGGATTGTCAATGCAAGGTTAGGTTCTTGATTGTGGATGTTTGATTTGGCTATTTGGTTTTTTCTGAGTCATTAGTCTTGTGGTATGGGGCATACCTGATGCTTGAATGAAATGACGTGATCAATGCATGCTAATGATTTACATGAATGAAATGACATGACTAATGCATGGCGTTTATTTGCGTGAATGAAATGACATGACTAATGCCTGACGCTGATTTGCATGAATGAAATGACATGACTAATGCATGACGATGACTGATGCCCCTATGAAGGGTGGGAGTGTATCGGGTATCAAGGCTTTTTGTGGATTGGTGGTTTGAAGTTAATCCCCGACACCAATTCTGAATCCAATGGTTGCAGATGTTCATCAGGATTTGCTTGAGTATCTTGAAAGTGTAGGGAGAACCTGCCCCTGTGTGTATTGTTTTGCCCCAGTCTGTTGGGCATTTGAAGTGCTTTGCCTTGACTCTCGGCTAACTTACTGATATTGGTTCTCCCTCTCTGAGAGGTATGCCCCTAGATTGAGCCATTCTGAAACATGTTTGGTTGGGCCAACAAGATCCTTATGTGATCTGCCCCTAGTCATCAGAGTTTGCTTTTGATTGGAAGAACCCCAAGGTGATTTGCCCCTGATTAGGAGTGTCTTGATCTGATTTGTTAGGTCCTTGAAAACTGAGTTCCGATACCGCTTTCCATGATGCGATCTTAGGATACTCAATCCATGCCGAATGACCTTTCTAAGGGATGTGCCCCATGATTAAGTGAAGTTCTGAGATAGATGCCCCAGATTAGTCCAAAGTTCTTCTTGATTGCTTGGTAACAGCTCAGAGTTGGAACTTCCTTGTTGTCAAGTGCTGACTTGCCGATAAACCTGTTTGCTTGAAATAGTAATTCTAATGCCATTTTAATGCAAGTTTTGAAGTTGAGATTGAGATGATATTTATGTACAATGAATGTATATTGCGGAAGATGATGAGAGAGTAAGATATTAACAAAAGATTTTTGGGAGTCAGGTTAACACAACCTTGCTACCGTATGCTTTCAAGCTAAACCTTGCTTCAATTAGGTCTTTTGAGGGTTATAACGTGGCCTGGTTCACGGTTTTTGAATAAAAGGATATAAGGCTCAAAATTTTGATTTCAACCCGTCCCATTCTTCGTGATGATCTTCAGCCCTACGTTCAATTAACTCAACTCACAAGTTTAAGTCCTTAGAGGTTTTTTAAGATTGTGATGGTTCGGGAACCAAGGATGTGTTTCCCCTTTGTTGTGGCAGTCACATTGCCTTTGTTTTGGTCACATGATTTTGTTTTGTCATGAATCTTGGTGACCTTTGCTTTTTTGCATTTTTTTCATTTTTTTTTTCAATCCCTAACTTTTGCCTAGACTATTCTTTTGCATTTTTAGCCTAGCGGGATACCCTAATTTTTGCCTAAGCCATTTTGAGGTTTTGACTTAGCGGGCTTTTCTTTCTTCTCTTTTTTTTTTTTGATTTTGTTTGGCGAATTGTGACTGCCTTGATGATGGGTGACGAGGAACACCTTATTGATTTTTTTGCTTTTCTCTTGAAACTCGAACACATGGTCGAATTAATCGAACACTACCCTGTCCCGGGTTAAAATTGCGGGTTTTTTCATACAGAAAGAAACACCATCTTCTAGGCTCAAAGGGGTTGACTACGGATTATCTCCCTTATTTCTCCGGTGTTTGGGGATTTGAAACAATGCCTTACATCATCAACAAAGTTCTATTCGAAATCATACTGTAGCAACTTGGTCTTTTGTTTTTCATCATCCTCTTTCCAATCTTTGTTCAAACAGAAATGATAAAGAAAGAAAAGAAATGAGAAATATTGATATATATTTTTTGCTTTTGTGAAGAGTAAGAAAGAAAAGTGAATGGACATGAAAGAATAGATTCAAAACATGCATTATCATTTCATTAAGATTAACATTCCACACAAACAAAGTTTAACTGTAAGTAATTACTTAGCAAAACAAAGGAAAATACAAAAGGGAAACAGCCTAAATGATAATTTTTGTAGCTTGATTCAATCCTTGAACTCTTGCTTAGCATCCTCATAAGGGTCTGCGGGACCGGGCAATGGATTAACCTTCACGGTGTGGCTCTCCCTCTTTGAAAGTCAACAGTTTCTGCTCAATGAGCTCTTGAACCTTGTTTTTGAATGCCCTACAATTGTCCGTAGAGTGACCTTCGGCATCAGCATGGTATGCACATTTGGCCTTGGTATCATACCAAACAGAGAATGGCGCAGTCCTTGGCCTTAAAGCTTCCGGGGTCACCACCCCATTGTGTACCAGATATGGCAGAAGCTGACTGTATGACACATGAATTGGATCAAAGACCTTTTTAGCTCGCTGCTGGGTCTGTTGTACTTGCTGAGTTCTTTGTGGCACAAGATTCACAGGCATTTGGAATGAGTACCCCTGAGATTGCTGATGTTGTGCAGCTGCCATATACGGGCACTGGAGGTATGATGTCTGAGTTGGTGATGTCGGACCATTTTGGGAAGTGACAACCTTTGCCCCATCTTCCTTGAAAGTCAATAGTTTCTGATTGATGAGTCTCTGAACTTCATGTTTAAAGGCTCTGCAATTTTCAATAGTATGCCCTTCAGCCCCAGAATGATACTCACAATTGGCTTTGAGATCATACCAAGCAGGGAATGGTGCAGTTATCGGCTTTAAAGCACTTGGGATTACCATCCTATTATGCACCAAATGTGGAAAAAGCTGACCATAAGGTATTGGGATGGAATCAAAGACCTTTCTCTTTTTAGTGGCCTTTGGCTGATTCTGCTGTTGTTCTGGATTTTGTGCGAACTGTCCTGACTGGAGGTGATGGAAAGGCATCTGCATTGCCTGATTTGGAAACCTCTTGGGTTGTTGGTGTCGAACAGTTACTGGATACTGACGCTTGAAGCAAGGT
Source organism: Trifolium repens (assembly GCA_030408175.1). Classification (NCBI taxonomy): domain Eukaryota; kingdom Viridiplantae; phylum Streptophyta; class Magnoliopsida; order Fabales; family Fabaceae; genus Trifolium; species Trifolium repens. The sequence continues at coordinate 32,389,596 of CP125838.1, read as the reverse complement.
GTGCGAGCAGGCACCGCTGAGCGAGAGTGAGAGCGAGGTGGGCTGACATCGTTGGGCAAGAATGATTCCATCATCCTTAGCTTGTCATCTATTACCTTGAACTTTTGGCGAGTCTCCTCACTCGGGGATACAACAGATTTTCCCTTAACGTTATCATCTTGATGAGCGTTCTTGGGGTCCTCTAGACTTCGAGGCATAGCAAACCTGGGTTGGACCTGATGAGTTCTTGGCTGGCCAATTGGAAATTCGGTCTTGGTACCCATTGACTCTTTGGGTACTTGAGCAACCATAGAAGTATATCCAGATGATGAACCGAATGAAGGCCACATCACTTTTGACAAAAGGGAACCGATTGGAGGATTTGCCCCTACTGTTGCAGCGTCTACTCTTGAAGGCAAACTGAGATTGGCTAGTATTTCCAAAACACGGTCCAACTTGTCAGTCACTTGGTCCACATCGCCTCTCAAGGCATCAACCTGCTTCTGCATGTTTTCCATAATTCTCTTGAAATACTTGGAGTCCGGTATTAGTGTCGGGAATGAAGCTGTTGGTGTGAACGGGTGAAGATGAGATAATGATTTTGTGTATGAGTGCGAATGCATGCAAAAGTTTTTTATGCTTTATCATTTTATTTTTTATGCAAAGGTTATGCAAAAAAAGTTTTTATCATGAATTTTTTATGAATGAATGCATGAGTGCATGGATGCATGGATGCACTTTCGTAGCAGAGTCTGTCGCGCTGAAGCAGAGGTTTAATTTATTTCTGAGGTCAAAAGTTCAGCGTTACCTGTAACCCATCCCTCTCACATGTTGTTCTAGGGTACACAAAGTGCCTAAAATCACTGATTGCACTTTGGAAACAATGTCGTCATTGCAAGAGCTCATGACAAGGCGTCCAAAAGAGAATCTCATCTAGGTAAGGTTGTTGCACAACCTTGACACGGGTTCTAAACAGAGGTCCCTAGTAACAAGGTTTGGTTCAAGACCGGTTTACAAAAGGTCCCTAGGGTCATGGATTCTCCAAGAAAACACTGGCGCTAGCGAGACATACGTCAGGACGGCCAACATTTTCAAAAGAATCTACCCTAGGCGAGGTGATTATGACAGCGCTCACGAGTCATACGTCAGGGAGGCCAGCATAAATACCCCTAGCTTAACTTAAGTTTTCCTCAAGCTCGGGTATAGAGCTTCACACAGTATCCACGCCACAAGGGCAAAAAGAAAAATAAAAGAAGGAGTAGAAGAAGAGAAACAGCCAATCCAAGCAGATATAATTGACAGAAAAATAAAAGATAAAGGCAAGATATTGCAAACCTGGCAAAACAAACAAACAAACCAACTAAACTGGGCTTAACTCTCTATAGTCCCCAGTGAAGTCGCCAGCTGTAGCGGGCTGGAAAATCACTTCCATTTTTCATACAATGAAGTCGCCATCGACGTTTATTTATCCTGTGAGGGGAAAGGAAAATATCGCGAAAACCTTGGTTTAGGTTCGGGAGTTGGTTATGCGAGAGGAAGGTGTTAGCACCCCTCGCATCCATCGTACTCGATGGGAACCGTTTAGGTAGTTTGGGTTTGTTTGCGCAGGTTTATCAAATTAATCTGTCACTTGGCTAATCTCTACTTCGTTTCCAAATAAATTAAAAAAAAGTTTTTTATTAGTTGAGTTTGACGGTTGTAGGAGCCCGCTCCTACGTATTCCCCGGTGCAATGGGAAACTCAAAACTCACGTAGTTCTGGTAAAAAATATTTGTGTGGTTGGTTGATTTTAAACGGGTAACGTTTATTTCGTATTCCACTGACACAACGACGCTTGTATGCTCTAATCAGAGGCTTAAGCTGTGTGTGTGTCAGAGGAGTAGATAAAACGTGTATCCATTGTAAAAAGAGAGTGTGATTAACGGATGTTGCTTATTTCGCATTCCGCTGATACAACGACGCTTGTATGCTCTAATCAGAGGCTTAAGCTGTGTATGTATCAGAGGAATGGATAAAGCGTATATCCATTGTAAAAAAGAGTTTGAATAACGGATGTTGCTTATTTCGCATTCCGCTGATACAACGACGCTTGTATGCTCTAATCAGAGGCTTAAGCTGTGTATGTATCAGAGGAATGGATAAAGCGTATATCCATGTTTTTCTGAAAAGAAGTTTGAGTGAGTGAGGTTAGTTTTAACGCTTGATTAGGATGAGGATGGTCCCAAGATCACGAGTCATACGTCAGGGATAAGAACCATCCGGGGTGTGAAAAGTCATACGTCAGATCAACCCCTTTTCATCCTTGTTTATTATAAAAATCTTGATTTAACTTGATTAAGAAAGTATTTCAAAAGGAAAAAAGTCGAATGTTGGTTAATTTTAACGTTTTAGGATGAGGATAGTCCCAAGATCATGAGTCATACGTCAGGGATAAGAACCATCCGGGGTGTGAAAAGTCATACGTCAGATCAACCCCTTTTCATCCTTGTTTATTATAAAAATCTTAATTTAATCAATAGTGAGGATAATCCCAAGATCACGAGTCATACGTCAGGGATAGGGATTATCCGGGTGTGAAAAGTCATACGTCAGATCAACCCTTTTTCACTATGTTTATTATGAAAACAAAACTCAAATTCAAACCAGACAGTCCAAGAATAGAAGAGAGACGAGAGGTATAGAAGTTCAAGATGATAATAACCAATTAATGACAAAATGCATGAAACATTAAATAATGAATGCAAATGCATGAACAAGAATGAGATATGATGCATAATTAAATAAAAATGCATAAGCTAAAGTAGCATACAATGAATTAAATAACATAAACATGCTAAATTAAATCAAAGTAAATGAGATGAGATGAGTTAGAATGAATTGAAATAAAGCTAAATAGCTGAAGACAAGTATAAGAAATAAGAATAAGCAATTAATCATAATTAAGCACTTAAGCAAACAAGCTAAAAAGCTAAAAAAGTGATTAAATAACGAGCTAAGGAAGCATGAACATAATATGAAATCAAACATGATGTAAGCAAAGCAAGATGGTCCAATAAGCTAAAAAGCTCAAGCACCAAATAAGTGCTTATGAAAATAAGCTAAAAAAGTGATTAACTAAGCTAAAAAGCTATTGAGTTGGAAAATAACTTATGAAAATAAGTCAACAACTTTAGATTAAAGAATCTGGAAAATTAATTGATTTAGTGCAAAAAATCGATCCAAATAAGCTAAAGAGCTTTTGGTTCAAATAAGCACTTATTGAAATAAGCTAAAAAGCACTTAAGTTGAAAATGACTTATGAACATAAGTTTGAAAAAGGTTTGAGATGAAGTCAACAGTGACTTACATAATTTTAGCATAAATATGTGAACAATAAGCTTAAATAAGCTAAAGTTCACAAAAGTGCTTTTGCAAATAAGCTAAAAATAATTAAAATCAAAAACACAGGGGGGTGCAAATAATGAAGACTAGTAAAATACTGAGGTGCAGAGAGTAGATCTGGGCTGAAAAGCCCAGTCTGTGTGCAAGTCAAACAAAAAAACAGAGTCAAAACAAAACGAATCCTACGCGGTGCGAGATTGAGGTACATGGTAAGATTTTAAAATCTGGGCTGTTGATTTGATCCAACGCGTGTGTTTTAAACCGGGAGGGAGCCAATGACGCGTCGCCACGTCATCGTCTTCAACCTCCCTTCATCTTCATCACAAGAACACGGGAAGCCATGGATGAAGGGAAGAAGCTCACGGTTCAAACATCAAAAACGCGAAACAACACCAAAATTAACGTTCAAATATACTAAGTTGCACGATTTTTCACATAGATCATGAATATGACCTTAGGTTTCAACGAATCATTACAGAAAGGCAAAAACGAAGCAGATAAAGTTTTCAAATCAAAACACAAACTCACGATTCAGTACAAATTGGAGCAAAAAAGCTAACCAGAAAGCATAAGGGTGTGAATATGAGTTGAATGGTGTTAATTTTTACCTGAATCTGTCTCTGAATCACACGATTTGAGCTTGATTTCTTCCTAGCCACCGTGGCCTTCCCTTGCTTCGATTCCTTCACTTTCTTGAGCAGGAAATGGGTGATTATTGCTTCTGGGACTGTAGTGAACGTGTTTGGATGGGTTGTTTCTGAGTTTTAGCTGAGATTTTGAGTTTTGAAGTTTTAAAAAAGGATGAAAAAAATGGTGTATTGTTCTCTATTCTGCAGCGCCGTTTTCTGTGTGATTGCAAACCCTAGGGCTCTGAATTCCATGCTTCTATTTATAGGGTGAATTAGGGTAAGTAGTTGGTGATTAGGGAGAAAGTTTGAGGGAAAAAAAGGGATTGAAACTTGGATTTTTTGTGTACTATGGTTTGTGATTTTTTGTTTGTACCAAATGATGATGTGTAGCAATGGAATGGAATATTCTATGTTTAATGGTGATGTGTAAATGATTGGAGAAATTTTTTGTACTTCTTTTGATTTTTTGGAATAAAACAAATTAAAAATAATATATGAAATAAATAAAAATAAAATAAATATGTCAAAAATAAAAATATGCATGATGAGATATGATTATGTGAAATGTTTATGGATTAAAAATGGAAGGAAAAAGAATTGAAATTTGATTTTTAGAAGGTTTCTTGAAATGCAAGTAACTAATTAAAAATAAATAAAAAATAAAGAAAATGTAAGGGCAAAATGGTAAAATTTTGTCTTTTATGATCATGCTATGCCAAGATCATGCAAGAAAAATAATTCCATGTGTTTTTTGTGTCAACATTGATTTTTAAATTAAAAATTGGTTTTGTTGACTTTTGTTGACCCTTTTTAAAAAATGCAAAATGTCATGGGGCAAAATTGGAATAAAAAAATATGAGGGGCAAAAATGGGAATAAAAATGTATGGGGCAAAATTAGGGTATGACAGTCGTGAACTGAGCGGTTAGAAGAGGAATCATGCACTAGGTGTGAACTGAGCACTTAGAAGATGAATAGTCTGATACTAGGATCTAGAGGCATTGGATGAGTGAAGGTAATAAAGCATGTGTAATAAACAACTCACTTAGTAATTTGGGTATGTGACACATCGAGGTTAGGCTCTCGTAGGTACCTTAGTTATTAACGTAGGGAAATTTTAATATACATAGTGTAATAGTAAAGGTATAATTTTAATATACCTAAGAGAAGGGGGGGGGGGGGTGAATTAGGTTCTATAATTTTTCGGTTATTTTAGAGATGTTATGATGATTATTATTTTTTTGGAAAGTTTATGATGGATGTATGAACAATATGGAGAAAAATAAAATGTGTAGGGAAGAGAAGAAGAACACAAAGGATTTATACTGGTTCCCCTTCTAACCCAAGGGTACATCCAGTCCCTTCACTCCTTGAAGGATTTCACTATGACCTTTACAAAGTGAAACAAGAGAGCAATCCTCTCTTTTTCACTCTCTTGCTTCCGACAATCCTGGACAGCAAGGTGATTCCCCTACAAAGTGAAACAAAAGAACAGTCCTCTCTTTTTCACTCTGTTGCTTCCAACAATCCTGGACAGCAAGGTGTTCACAATAATAATGACTTTTATACAAGAGTTTGCATACAAATTTGAGTGCAAAATAATTTTGATAAACAAAGTTATAGACTTTGTCTTCTCTTTCAATATAACAATTCAGAAGTATAAGATTTTAAGTGCTCATGAAACTTTAACTTTTATTTGAAAAATATGTAACAAAGTTTCAAAGAGTTTGTGATAATTTTGGCAAAAGAATTGTTATGAAAATTTGAGTGAAAGAGGTAATTTGATCTTAGAAAAAATATGAATATATAGAGACTTTTTGGAATTGTTCATGAAGCAATGCAATTGTTATTATAATAAAAAATTCCAAAAAGAACCAAATGAAAAAGACATTGGTTAAGTAGTGACTTTATTTATAAAATTCTGCCCAGGACTTTTTACATCTGTTGCTACAGATATGGGATGTAAAAAGTTCTGTTTCAAATTTCCATACGTTGCACTGTTTAAAAATTGCCAACAGTAACAGACTTTTTATATCTGTTGGACCAAACCTTTGATGTAAAATGTGCTGACAGCAACTTTTAAAAAACAGCTTTTCTTAAAAAGACAGGGTGTGTGTAAATTGATTGCCTCCTTAGGTAAATTGATTTACACCTTTAAATCTTTGAAAAAAGTCTAAGTTAAAACACTTTTTGGATGGGAATCATGCAACATTATTATAGTAACTTTAGAAAGGTTTAGATTAAAGTTTATGAGCACCTAAAACTTATAATAATGAATTGCATATTGTACCTTTGATTATTCCCCATAACTTGAATAACATCTTCTTGTGATAATTTGGATTTCTCCAACATTGAGAACTTGAGCATAATCAATCTTTTTCTTCTTTTCACATATTTGTCTTCATCAAAATCACTTCAATCTAGAAGCTTGCCTTCACATTCTCCCCCTTTTTGATGATGACAAATACATATTTGATGTTTGTGAGTTTTCCGGAATACTCCCCCTAGGATGCATAACTCCCCCTTAATCCATGACTTGTATTTATTTGAAAATTCATGATGTACCTGAATATCAAGGAGACAAGGAAAAACACACATACATATATACATCCTTCTCCACCTTTTGACATTATCAAAAAGAACGGAAAGATGGGTAAGATTAAAAATAAATAAATATTTAAGATTAATCTTCATCAAAATAAATAGTTGAAGATGACAACCCATTAAAACTTTGAATAGGAGTATTTTTGAGATATTGCTTGCTGCAATTGTTAGAGAAAAACATATACAAAAGCATATTCTCCCTCTTTGTTATTAACAAAAAGGATGGGAAAATACTTGAAATTTTATGAACATAAAAGAAGCAAGATACATGCTTTTGACATGATTTCTATCAAATTGATTTAATTCCCTTTTTGACAAGCATCGCATAATTTATCTTTGACAAAATTTATTTTTGGAAAACCAATGACTAGATCATGTTTGGCTAATTTATTTAAATGATCCATATGAATATGGGTTGCCCTTTTATGCCAAAGCCACGAATCATTGTTGTTTGCCACAAGACATTTTACTTTTAAAAGGGTGCTTAGAGAGAGAGAAAGAAAGACACAAAGATTTATCCTGGTTCCCCTCACAACTTGAGAGTACGTCCAGTCCCCTTGTTACTAACAAGAGCTTTTCACTATAATCTTCACAGGATTACAATTGCTCAAGCACTCTTGCAAGAGACTTCTCAGGTGCTCAAGTTTCACTAAACAAGAGACTTCACAAACAAACTTAAAATCTAAGAATGATTGTTTATGGACACTTGATATACTATCAGAGGTGTTTACAAAATACAACTCAAATTGCTTTAAGACTTTGAATGATAGATTTAAACAAAGATTGTCAGAATGCTTCAGAGCCTTAAACGCAGCAATAGAACAGTTGTCATTTCTTCCATTTGAGTCTTCTATTTATACTTAAAGGAAGATGATGACCGTTGCAGAGAGATAAGGTGCCAGCTGGAATTTACTCGTACAATTGTGATAGTTAGGGTTCCCTTCTTTAGCAAAGAAATCCAATTCCACTACCTTGCTATTTGAATTATCACTCATCCATTTTGAGTAATAATAGTACAATAGTACGATCCACTTGTGGATAAGATTAACGTTGTACCAACGAATATTCTTTCCTGTGGATGGACAGAGCCTTGAAGTAGATTGTTCTTCAATCATTGGTTCTGATTCTGTTAGTTCTTGAATGACGTAAGTTCCTTTTGCTTCAGGTGCTGTTATCATAGCTTCTTGAGGTCTTTAGCTTCTGAGTCCTTCAGAGCCTCATTTTTGTCCTCAGAGTCACTTTCTTCAGCACGCAAAAATTTAAGCTTCTGATGAACAGTGATGTGCTTTCAGAGCTTGTTTGACTGACTTCTCTGCTATTATTCATAGTGCTTCTGAATGAATTTTAACTTGTAATTCTGCACACTAGAATAATTATTAGTAATTCCAATTGTAGTTTTAATACTTTGTTATCATCAAAACCACTTAAAATCTTAGAGGTTTATGTCAGACCCACTTTGTTCCAACAATCTCCCCCTTTTTGATGATGACAAACTAAAGCATTAAAATTCAATTGTTGTTGATTTAATTTAATTATGTTGACTTCAGGTTTCAAAGGTTTGCAATCTCCCCCTGAGTCTAATAATCCATAGGGTTAGGTTTGTAAGCTCCCCCTAAGTCTGTTCCATAATTAATTAAAACAGTTTAAGAGTTAATTTATTAACTTAAAATAAATTTTCATATTTGACTCTCAGAAGCATAGTTTTGTAAGCTTTGCTTCTCAGAGTCTGATAATGCTCATAGAAGGTTTGCAAGCTTCTCTTACATTATCTATGAGAATCAATTTTAGTTTCTTAAATTTTCTCCCCTTTCAGTAAAGTTCAAAGTGAGAAGGAATCAGAAGGGATAAAAATTGATTCAAATGCATATACATAACAGTTTCAGATCTTTTGCGCAGAATTAGAATCAATCAACATTAATTTTAACGCTATCCTTACTCCCCCTTTTGGCATCAGTGAAAACGACACAGAAAACCATGCAGTCAAAAGCGCCATAAAACAAGGCAGTCAAGTCAATAAAGTGGTGACAACTAAATTCATTAAATGAATTGTGTTGATTTCCAGGCTGACAAGAGAGCTTGAAGACACTATAAAAAGGGATGATTCCTCTCATTTTACTCACACAGAGTAATCAAGTAACATCAAAAGAAACACACAATGGAAAAGCAGGTTACCAAGGATGCTTCAGGCTCAGATACCGAGAGCGAGAAGGAAGCAAAGCCCTGGCGCTACGAAGCAAACAGGCATCTCAATGAAAGAAACAAGCGAGAGGTGGTTCTGACAGAAGAAGAGCTTGAAGAAATAGGCTCTGATCTGGAAGAGTTCCTGTGGACATACGATGATGACAAGCCGTACGAAGAGTATCAGGCTGAAGCTCAGCAGGCTCTTGTTGACTTACTCTCTTATATTAGGGAGAAGCATAAGAGACTAGAGTCAGAGGCTGCTAAGGATAAGCCTAAGTCTAAGTAGGGTCTCATTATCTTATGTAATAAAGAGCTCTTCTATAATAATAATAATAAAATGTTCCTGCTGTTAATTTCTTTCTTTTGAGCATGTTTACTTTTATATACTTCATTCCTATCGTCAGAAAACCAGTTACCAGACACGCCTCATACGGTATTGTTGCCCCGCTGTTAAACAGGCGATAATACTAAGAAGCTATTTCATGAGTAAACAGGAGTACCAATGTGAGGGACTCTTAGGTTTTTAAAATCCTAGAATATTAGTTTAAAAACTGAGATGCTCTGCAACACCTCACACTAGAGCCAGTAACCACAAGAGTACCAGACAATATCAGAGTATTTGGAGAAGCGAAATTTTGAAAAACAAAATAAAATAAACACACAAGCACAAGCACACAAATATGGATAAATAACTTTGAATTAAAAACGAAGTAAAGAGAATTATCCACAATATTACATAAGAACCAATTATGAAAATCAAAACAAAACAAAACAAGTGCACAAACATAAGCTAAGGCTTCTTAACATCTGCTATGGCCTTCAGAAGAAGTTGCATCATGTCATCCATCTTCTTTTGAACAGTATCAATAGCAGAATTCACGTCATTTCTCACATCAACCCTTAGCTCATCAATCTCATCTGCAAGCTCAGCTCTGATGTTGTCTAATGCAGCTTGAACTGCTGGTGGTATGGGTGAGGAGGTAGAAGGTATGTCAGTCTTCATTGGAGAGCAAGGAGGAGTAACCACTACAATAGGCTTCTTACCCTTGTTAGAATCTTCACCAACACCCATGTTAGTATCTTCTCCATTCTGGTTCTGATCAAGCATTCCAACATCTTCATCAGTAGCTTGATTCTCCTTAATCTTATTGGTCTCAATTGTAGCAATGTGCACAGCCATATCCACCATCAAATTAAGTGCCTCTTGACCAGCTAGCCTCTTATGCTCAGCTTCAGCTCCCCTAGCCTGTTCAACAGCTATTACAGAGCTTTCATACCTTGCCTCTTCTATCACCAATCTCCCAGCAGCTGTCAGAGCCTACTCTACTGCAGCAGCTATCCAAGCCTGCTTAGTAGCTATCTCATAATCAGCTTCTTCTCTGGCTAACCTATCAGCTGCTTCACATGCACTCCTTGAGAGCTTCTTGAATTCAGCATCCAATGCTGCTAAACGTTCAAGTTACTCTTCATGATTATAGAAAGTGAGGCGAGGAGCACGTGAACTCTCAGCTATATCCATTAAATCTCTCACAACAGCCATACCCCTTCCTTGAATCTTGGATTTCAAATGATCTCCCAAAATCCTTAATGATTGACTGAACAAATATTCCATTTCCCTTATTTCAGAGTCCACATCAGATGGAAATATCAGAACCTCTTCATCCATTTTCTTAAATTTCTTGAGTCTAAGACTGATAGCAATATCTAATAGCTCAAGATTTGGCCCATATAAGGGATTGAAGAATGGTTTTGTTGGGTCAAAAGGAATGGTTGGCTCAGGTTTCTTTCTTTTCAAAGGGATGATTTTGATTTTGCTTAGGTTAGGGGGAAGCTTAGGTTCATCATCAATGTCCATGGCATCTTTCATTAGCCTTTCTTGAATAGGCAGTGCAAAATCAACAGGTAGAACAAGGTCATCTAGAGTTAATGATTTGTAAGATGGTCCATAGATGGGTTCTGATGTTGGAGTTTGTGGTTCAGGTGTAGGTTCAGGTTGTGATGTGGAAGGTTGTTGTTCAGCAGTATTGTGGATAGGTGAAAGATGGGGTGATTGTACTGATGATGTGGGTGAGACATTTTGTTGTTCAGAATGAGTCATGATCTCATCCTGAGCTGGTGTGAAAGTAGGTGGATTCTCTTGTGCTATGTCATCAAGAGATAGGGGTGGTGTTTGTATTGGTGGTTCTTGAACTGGTGGGTCAGAAGTAGTATTCACAAATGGAAAATGGGGTGGTGAATTTGTGTTAGAGTGAGTGAACGCATCACCAGACAGGTGTTGAGTAAGATGGTCAAGAACTGAAGTGTTTGTGGGTTGTTCAAGAATGGTGGTGTCAATTATAATATCTTCTTCTTCATCAGAAGAGATGTGTATAGGTTTCTTGGTGGTTCTCTTGGTGGTTTTCTTGGTGATTTTCTTCACAGGTTTCTTTTTCTTTGCTTGTTCTTTCTGAATTCTATCCAACTTTGCAATTAACTCAGTAGAGTCAATGCTTGAATCAGAAAGAGTTTCCTCAGATGAGGATGATGATGATGATGATGATGATGATGATGGTTGAGGATTGGGTAGGACAACATTGAGAGGTTTTGTGAAGTCTATGGGAGATGGTTGTTTGGGAGGTTGAGCAGTAGACATGCTATCAGTATTAGGCTTTGAGGAATTACATTTGGATGTGTCAGCAGCTTTCTTTTTAGAGACCACTGTCTTCTTCCTCTTAGGGGCTCTGACTGGTTGATCCTCTTCAGCATCAGCAGATCTCTAAAACCTTTTATTTGATCTCCTTTCCTTCTGAACAACTTTCCTTTGAGCAATGCTTGCCACTTTCTCCTCAGTGATCTTTTCAGTCTCTTCAGTGGTCATTCCTTCAGCACCACTATTCACTTGTTCTGTCTCATCAGCAGCATCATTCCTATCCCCGGGTTGTTCTTGTGAGCCTTCTTCAACAATCTCTTGTTCAATGGGTTTAGGTTTCCTTTTTGATTTTGTAATCTCTCTGGGGCCTTTGAAAATATCCTAGTTAGGTACACCAACTACCATGCTTCTGGGCACCCTTACTCCAGTGTCCCTTCTTACAAGCTCCAAGAAGTTCTTGATTACATCATCATTATCATGTTCTGATATGGTAGGAAAACCATCACACCAGAAGTACTTTTCATACACAGCTTGTAGAGGACTCTTAACTTGCTTTATTTCTTCTTTGGTTTTCTTCTTCATATGTACCAGTACATTTGCATCAAACTTAGCAATATTAAAAACTCTAAGTTTCTCCTTGGTACTTAAAATATCAATAAGCCTTGTTTGGCGTATGATTTCTGATATCAACCTTGGGTGATGAATATTTGAAGGTGATTTGGTTCTGCTCTTGGTTATGGTGAGGCACAGATGCTCAAACAAAATCTTTGCCAGATTGATCTTCACCTTCTTGTACATGAACCAAATAAAGTGCCTGTGTGGTATAGAGATTGTGTCATATTCTCCTTCTCTAGTAATGATGGAGGCAAGAAACACTCTGAAGGCAAAGCCAAAATTATCCCTCATGAATTTTGCTTTTCCAAAATCATTGTTTGAACTGCCAGGAAGAAATAAATCCTTCTTAATGGCTTCCAGATGCTTACTCTTCTCACCATACTCATCCACATTCTCTCCTTCATTATCCAAGCCCAGAACCTTTGCATTGTGCTTTTGGGTAATCAGAACATTGATTCCCAGAATGTTTGACCTAATTTCCTTTCCTCTATAAGGTCTCAAACCCAGTTCTCTTCTTGTTTTGCACTTTAGAGAATTATCTTTCTCTATCATCATCCTAACCTCTTCATCAGCGCTGAACCTATCAAAGACGGTTGCTTTTTGCCAGAAGTACTTGACAATATCATAATATACAAACCCATTCAGCATCTCAAAGTAGTTTTTCCATTTTTGATCGTAGAATAGACTTTGAACATCAATCCCGTTTGCTTTGAGACTTTCAAAATCCACAAACTTCTCCGTAACAAACTCAAAAGCTTCTGGACCAGCGTCGGTAGCATTATCTTTGACGACAAGTCTTGCTTGAGACTTAAGATCAATAACAGGTGGTAAAACGGGGTTGAAAGGGCGTTGAACAATCACGTTTGAAGGTTGAGCGGCCATTGTTACAGAATGTTAAGAAGCAGAGATTTGGGAATTTCTGTAAGGTTTAGGGTTGTGTAGGAAGTGATTATGTGTAAAAGTTGTGCATTGTGAGTGAAGTGACATATAAATAGTAAATAGCACACATACTCAGAGAAAGCAAGCCTTGGGAGGGAGCGCAAACAGTTTTAAAAATTAAATAATAGAGTTAACTACCATAATCATCATTAACTGTTCTCTGCCCGTCAGGATCTAGACACGTGTTGGAGAGACTTAATCACAGCTGACGCGTGTACAGACAACTGTTGTACACTAACTAGTACTAAACGTTTCGTTTCCGTCTAGTTCAGAGCCAAACTCATTAATATCTGACACCTCATCAGAACCTGTTACCCTTCAGAGCCCATATTATTCAGAGCTACCCAAAAGTTACTCTGAATTGTTAGAGGCTCTGAACGAGCTTCAGACCCTAATTCTATTTTTCATCTCAGAGCTAGTTTTCTTCAGAGATAAAATGCATGTTCAAATTCTTTTTAATAAAATCAAAACGTTCAATAGCCAAAGGTTTGGTAAATATATCAGCCCATTGATGATCCGTATCAATGAATTGAATATCTATTGTACCTTTTTGAACATGATCTCTTATAAAATGATGCTTAATTTCAATATGCTTAGCTCTGGAATGTAAAATAGGGTTCTTAGATAAATGAATAGCAGCAGTATTATCACAATATAGTGGAATACTACTCTCAGCTATGTTATAGTCCTCTAACTGATATTTCATCCAGAGAAGCTGTGTGCAGCATTTAGCAGCTGAGATGTATTTTGCTTCTGCTGTAGACAAAGCAATAGTTGTTTGTCTCTTGCTGGCCCAAGATATGAGATTCTCACCAATAAATTGGCAATTTCCACTAGTGGATTTTCTCTCAATCTTGTCTCCAGCATAGTCAGCATCACAGAATCCAACTAGCTTACTATCTATGGATTTTTTATAAAAAAGTCCTAGATTAGTAGTTCCTTTCAGATATCTAAAGATCCTGTTAACAGCAGTTAAATGAGGTTCTCTAGGATCTGACTGGAATCTTGCACACAAGCATACACTATACAAAATATCAGGTCTAGAAGCTGTTAGGTAGAGTAAAGAACCAATCATACCTCTATACAGCTTCTGATCTACTTTGCTTCCAATTTCTTCCTTGCTTAGGCTGCTTGTAGGATGCATGGGTGTTGACATTATCTTGCAGTCATCAAGATTAAACTTCTTCAGAAGCTCTTTTGTATATTTGCTTTGATGAATGTAAGTGCCATCTTTTCCTTGATTGATTTGAATCCCAAGGAAGAACTTTAATTCACCCATCATGCTCATCTCAAATTCATCCTGCGTTAGCTTGGAAAAATTCTTGCACAAGGAAGCATTCGTAGAACCAAATATTATATCATCAACATATATTTGAATAATTAAGATGTCTTTCTTAGTTGTCTTTCTGAATAGTGTATTGTCAATTTGACCTTTTTGAAAACCATTTTCTAATAAGAAATTACTCAGTCTTTCATACCAAGCTCTAGGAGCTTGTTTGAGACCATAAAGTGATTTCTTTAATTTAAAGACATAGTCGGGGTTTTTCAAATCCTCAAAACCTGGAGGTTGCTTGACATATACTTCTTCAGAAATGACACCATTTAGAAAGGCACTCTTAACATCCATTTGATATAAGGTTATTCCATTATTAACTGCATATGATAACAATAACCTGATTGCTTCCAGTATTGCTACTGGAGCAAATGTTTCAGTGAAGTCAATGCCTTCTTGTTGACTGTAACCTTGTGCTACAAGTCTAGCTTTGTTTCTAACCACTTCACCTTGTTCATTCAGTTTGTTTCTAAATACCCACTTGGTTCTAATGATGTTCTTGTGTGTTGGTCTTGGCACCAAATCCCACACATCATTTCTTTGAAACTGATTGAGCTCATCCTGCATTGCTACAATCCATCCATCATCAGTGAGAGCTTCATCAACATTCTTAGGTTCTATCAAGATATGAGTCCTAGTAGTGAGTCATGTTGTTGATAGTCTGATATTGTTTTTCTTGGACTCTCCTTGTTTCCAAGAATAAGATCTTCTGGATGTGATGATCTGTACTTGAATTTTCTCTTTGGAGCTTCATGAGTTTCAGCACTTGTTTGGGTATCATCTTCTGAAATATCATCATGTCCTTCAGATGCTTCTATTGGAGATGCTTCTATAGAGTCTTCTTCCAATTCAGCTTCTGAAGCTTCAATAGCCTCTGATGCTTTTTTAAGTTATGAATTGTTATATTGATATGGAACACCTGCATAACTATCATCTTGCTCTGACATTTTACTGTCAGGCTCTTTGTCATCAAATCTAACATGTATAGATTCTTCCACTATGTTAGTTTCAGAATTATACACTCTGTATGCCTTTTAGCGTTCAGAGTAACCTATAAAGATTCTCTTACAAGCTTTGGCATCAAATTTTCTTTTGTAGGCCTTATTGTTCAAAATGTAACAGGTACATCCAAACTGGTGAAAATAAGAGATGTTGGGTTTTCTTCCTTTGAAGAGTTCATATGTTGTCTTATTCAGTATAGGTCTAATATAGATCCTATTTTGAATATAACAAGCTGTGTTTACAGCTTCTGCGCAGAAGTGCTTAGCAAGGTTTGTCTCATGCATCATGGTTCTTGCCATCTCTTGTAAAGACCTGTTCTTTCTCTCTACAACACCATTTTGCTGTGGTGTTCTAGGAGCTGAGAACTCATGGACAATTTCATGATCTTCACAAAAAGTTGCAAAGGGTTCGTTTTCAAACTCACCCCCATGATCACTTCTGATCTTTAAGATCTTGAGACTTTTCTCACTTTGCACTTGAGTGCAGAAGATGGTAAACACATCATATGCATCATCTTTCACTCTTAGAAATTTAATCCAAGTCCATCTACTGTAATCATCAACAATGATAAGTCCATATTTCTTTCCATTGATTGAGGTTGTACTTACAGGGCCAAACAAATCAATGTGAAGTAGTTCTAGAGGTCTTGAGGTAGAGACAATGTTTTTAGGTTTAAAAGATGTTTTTGAAATTTTACCAATCTGACAAGGACTACACAGAGCATCTGAATGATAGTTGAGATTAGGTAGGCCTTTAACCAAGCTCAGTTTGCTAAGATTAGAGATTAATCTCCAGTTAGCATGTCCTAGGCGTTGGTGCCAAACCCATTTCTCATCATTAACAGATAAAAGACATATTATCTTTTGCTCTGTGAGTTCTGACAGATTGATTTTATAAACATTGCCTTTCCTTAGGCCTCTGAACACTATGGACTCATCAGAGGAGACAAGCATATGTTCCAAACCCTGACTCTGAAAGAGGGAGGAACTGTGGGATTTGGAGGAAACCAAAAAGGGAAGATCACTGGTACTCGTACATTTGATAATTCTTCTCTTTCTATTAAAGATGTTTGGTTAGTTGATGGCCTCAAACATAATCTACTTAGCATTAGTCAATTTTGTGATAGTGGATTTGTTGTTAAGTTTATGGGTCCTCTTGAGTTAGTCCTTAATGCCTTAGGTTGTTTTTGTTTATAAGGCCTTTCAGAAGCTCTAGAGTTATTCAAGCCTTTTGAAAAACTTTTTGGCTTTGTATAACTTTTAGATTTTGCTTTAGAGTATATCAGAGTTGTCTTTGATTTGACATTTGTCTGAGGTTTGGAGATCTTAGACTCTAAAGGTTTCAGAGTCTGAGATTTCTTAGCCTCTGACATAATTATTTTTTCAGGCTCTGATATAACTATTGCTTCTGATTGGCTTTTAACAAATACAACCTTAGGTTTAGAATTATCATTGTTAGAAGGTATAGAAAATAATGGATTATCTTTAATACGCGAAAATCCAAGACCTTCACCTCTGTTTCTACTAACATGGTATATTAAGGAAGCTATCTTACTTCTCTTCATGCTATTGATAAGGAATTCTTGCAGAGCAAATTCATGCTCTAGAGGAACCTTATCATCATAAACATAATGAGTTTCCATAAATGAGTTTCTACTTTGTAGAGACTCATTTTCTTCAACTATTATGTTCATTTTCTCAGTTAGGTTATTGTAAGCCTTTTTCAAGACCTTACATTCACCTGCCTTTTTAGTGAGCATTTTTAAGGCATCTTTAAGAGAATCTACTAATTCAGTTCTAGACAGTTTAGCTATTACCTCTTCCTCATCTTCAGAGTTTGAACCTGCTTCAGAGTCTTCTCTGTCAGAGGTAGTTGCCATCAGTGCTAGATTTGCTTCGTCATCACCATCTGAATCTGAGTCTTTGTCAAGATCTTCCCATGTTGCCAGAAAGCTTCTCATGACTTTACTCTTGTACCTTTCCTTGCTAGAGCTTTGCTTTGATGGTCTACTTTTGTTTTTTGGAGAATCAACAATGAAATGACCATGCTTGTTGCATTTGAAGCATTTGCTTTGATCTTCCTTTTTGTCTTTAGAAGCACTAGTTCTTTTGGAAGATCCTCCAAACTTGCCTGCGTATTTCTTGCTTCTTTTTGCCCATTGTGAAACCTTGGCAGCCATCAGTACCATCTCTTCCTCTTCATCAGACCCAATTTCTTGACTCTCTTCAGAGGCTTCATCCTCGGATTCTATTACCTTAGCTTTCAGAGCCTTTGACGAGCTCTTGGAGCTTAAGGTTATCCCTTTTATCTTCTTAGTTGACTCATCAGTCATTAACTCCATTTCATGACTTTTGAGTGAACTAACTAAGCTTTCAAGAGATACAGTATCCAAGTCCTTAGACTCTTGAAAAGCAGTCACATTTGGTCTCCATTTTGGTGGCAAGCTTCTGAGTACCTTTCTCACATGATCAGCTTCAGTATAACTTTTGTCCAAGACTTGAAGTCCAGATACTAGGATTTGAAACCTTGAAAACATCATTTCTATATCCTCTCCATCCTTCATTTTAAACAACTCATTCTGATGCACCAACAAGTTAGCCTTTGCCTCCTGAACTTGTTTGTTACCCTCATACTTGGATTTTAAAGAATCCCAAATTGACTTTGCGGTTCTTTTATCTCCAATTTTAAGGTACTCATCATGATAGATGGCGTTTGTCATCATTCCTTTTACATTATGATGCTTCTTGTACTCTAGCTTTTGAGTAGGTGTAAAGGACTTCCTGTTTTGAGAACTGACTACTCCTTCTAAGCCCATATTTTCAAAGTTAACTCCATCTTCTACCAAGTCCCATAAATCACAATCAATACCCATGATGTGACTGTACATCTTGGTTTTCCAGAAGGGGTAACCAGTCTTAGTTCCATTGAAGAAAGGAACTTTATCAAATGATCTTCTGTCTTTTGAATTTGAGTCATAGTCAAAACCAACTTCATTGTTGTTCTTGCTCTTCTCAGCAGCCATGTTTTTCCTCCTGGATCTTTACTGTTTCACTATTAGGTGAGTTAGGCAACAGCCCAGCTCCTGATACCAATTGAAGGTGGAAAAACACAAGAAGGGGGGTTGAATTGTGTTTTGGAAATTAAAACTTTTTCTAACTTAGAACACAAAAGCAGCGGATATAAACAAAATAACTAAAAGGGTGCTTAGAGAGAGAGAAAGAAAGACATAAAGATTTATCCTGGTTCCCCTCACAACTTGAGAGTACGTCCAGTCCCCTTGTTACTAACAAGAGCTTTTCACTATAATATTCACAAGATTACAATTGCTCAAGCACTCTTGCAAGAGACTTCTCAGGTGCTCAAGTTTCACTAAACAAGAGACTTCACAAACAAACTTAAAATCTAAGAATGATTGTTTATGGACACTTGATATACTATCAGAGGTGTTTACAAAATACAACTCAAATTGCTTTAAGACTTTGAATGACAGATTTAAACAAAGATTGTCAGAATGCTTCAGAGCCTTAAACGCAGTAATAGAACAATTGTCATTTCTTCCATTTGAGTCTTCTATTTATACTTGAAGGAAGATGATGACTGTTGCAGAGAGCTAAGGTGCTAGCTGGAATTTACTCGTACAATTGTGATAGCTATAGTTGCCTTCTTTAGCAAAGAAATCCAATTCCACTACCTTGCTATTTGAATTATCACTCATCCATTTTGAGTAAAAATAGTACAATAGTACGATCCTCAAATGTGCTCCACTTGTGGATAAGATTAACGTTGTACCAACGAATATTCCTTCCTGTGGATGTGACAGAGCCTTGAAGTAGATTGTTCTTCAATCATTGGTTCTGATTCTGTTAGTTCTTGAATGACGTAAGTTCCTTTTGCTTCAGTTGCTGTTGTCATAGCTTCTTGAGGTCTTTAGCTTCTGAGTCCTTCAGAGCCTCATTTTTGTCTTCAGAGTCACTTTCTTCAGCACGCAAAATTTAAGCTTCTGATGAACAGTAATGTGCTTTCAGAGCTTGTTTGACTGGCTTCTCTGCTATTATTCATAGTGCTTCTGAATGAATTTTAACTTGTAATTCTGCACACAAGAATAATCATTAGTAATTCCAATTGTAATTTTATTACTTTGTTATCATCAAAACCACTTAAAATCTTAGAGGTTCATGTCAGACCCACTTTGTTCCAACAAAGCATATTCTCCCCCTTTATTATTAACAAAAAGGATGGGAAGATACTTGAAATTTTATGAACATAAAAGAAGCAAGATACATGCTTTTGACATGACTTTTATCAAATTGATTTAATTCCCTTTTGACAAGCATCGCATAATTTATCTTTGACAAAATTTATTTTTGGAAAACCAATGACTAAATCATGTTTGGCTAATTTATTTAAATGATCCATATGAATATGGGTTGCCCTTTTATGCCAAAGCCATGAATCATTGTTGTTTGCCACAAGACATTTTACTTTTAAAGATGAATCATCTAAGGAAATCATGAAAATATTATTAATTCTTTTACCTATGAGTTTTACCTCATGATTGGCCCCATCTTCAATCAAGCATTCATCCTTGTTGAATTTGATTATGAAGCCTTTGTCACAAAGTTGGTTTACACTTAGAAGATTGTACTTTAGTTTTTCAACATAAAGAATATCTTCAATGGATGTGAAAGGTGGTGCTCCAACTTTGACTATGCCAAGAATTTTTCCTTTGAAGTTGTCTCCATAAGTGACATAACCCTTGGCTTTAAGCACTATATTTGAAAATTTGCTTATATCTTCCGTCATATGCTTGGAGAAACCACTATCAAGATATATACCATAGATATGTAGTGGTCTTCAAGCAAACCTACAAAAAAAATTAAGTTTTGTTTGGTACCCAAGTTGCTTTGGGTCCTTCATAATTAGTTCATTTCTTTACCAACACATAATGCCCACTTGTAACACTAAAGTTTCTTACATAGCAAGCATTTGGTGTATGGCCACTTATACCACAATAAAAACAAGTAGGAACAAAATTACTTCTATATCTAGGAACATAGGATTTCTTTTTAGATAATCTCTTCTTAGAATGATAATGGACTTTTGGTGCTTTATTCACTTTCTCTTTGGTGGATTGATCAATTGCCTTAACAAAGATAGTTTTATTTGTACTTGGTTTGTCAAATTTATAATAACCAAGTCCACTTTTATCAATAGAATATCTTTGTTGACTAAGGATATTGTCTAATCCAACTTGTCCTTTTTCATACCTTTCAAGAACTCTTTTTAATTGGACAATTTGGAAGGAAAGTGAATCACATTCTTTGCATGTAAAATTCTATTTTTCTTTTTCAAGAGAACTTTGTTTTTCAACTTCAAAATTCTTTTCTTTTTCAAGAAAATTTTGTTTTTCAACTTCAAAATTTTGTTTTTCTTTTTCAAGAAAACTTTGTTTTTCAACTTCAAAATTCATTTCCATGGTGTCAATCTTTTCTTCAAGAGATTGAATTTTTTTTCTTTTGTGTTGACACCGTTTTATATAGAATTTTATATTCATTGATTAATTCATAAATAACATTTTGATAATCATTATCACAAGAAGAAGATTTACTAATAACCTCTTCATTTTCATCATCGGAATGGTGTGATGCTATTAAAGCAAAATTTGCATATTCTTCACTTTCCAAGTCGGTTGATGAACTTACTTCATTATCATCCCATGCAATATATGCCTTTTTAGGCTTTGACCCCTTTCTTCTTTTGAAACTACTTTTCCTTGCAAGTCTTGGACAATCCGTCTTTATGTGTTCTTGTTTCCCATATTCATAACATGTGACATTTTGTGTGGATGTAGATGCTTCATTCTTGTCAAAAAAATTCTTCTTTTTCACAAGGTTAGAATAATTATCATTATTAATAAAAAATTCGCTTAACCTTTTTACAAGGTGCATGAAGTTCTCGTCTTCTTCCGGATCATCTTCTTCTTCATTTTCTTTGGAATCAACCTTGAAAGCAATGCTTTTGGATTTCTTATATTGATTCTCATGCTTTTCAAGTCTTCCAAGTTCCGTCTCATATTCTTGAAGTTTTCCGAACAACGTTGCGGAAGACATTTTGGATAGACTTTTCTTCTCGGATATTGCCGTCACTTTTGGTTGCCATTCTCTGGTTAAAGATCTAAGCACTTTAAGATTAAGTTCATCGTTAGTAAGAGTCTTACCAAGTGCTTTTAAATGATTTGTCAAATGGACAAATCTTTTCTGCATGTTGAGGATTGATTCTCCGGGCTGCATTCTGAATAATTCGTACTCTTGACTCAAAGTGTTTAACTTTGATCTTTTAACTTCAGCGGTTCCTTCATGAGTTTCCACCAATGTATCCCATATTTCCTTTTCCGTTTCACATGTTGAAATACGGAAAAGTTCATCCATGCTAAGCGCACTATGAAGTATATTGATGGCCTTTTTGTCATTGAGTACTTTTTTCTTATCATCTTCATGCCATGAACTTTCTATTTTGGGTGTACCTACTACATTGACAACACTCATAGGAACAAATGGTCCTTCTACAACAGCCTTCCATATACCATCTCCTTGTGCTTCTAAATGTGCCTTCATATGAATTTTCCAAAAATCAAAATATTAACCACTAAACAATGGGGGCTTGTTACTACTACCACCATCTCTAAAAGTAGGATTTGCGGAAGCCATTCTGGATCTTTTAGGAACAAGTTACCTATAACTTGCTCTGATGCCAATTGTAAGTTTAAGAGTGCAACCTAAGAGGGGGGTATGAATTAGGTTCTATAATTTTTTCGGTTATTTTAGAGATGTTATGATGATTATTATTTTTGCATAAAGTTTATGATGAAGGTGTGAACAATATGGAGAAAAATAAAAGGAGTAGGGAAGAGAAGAAGAACACAAAGGATTTATACTGGTACCCTTTCTAACCCAAGGGTACATCCAGTCCCTTCACTCCTTGAAGGATTTCACTGTGACCTTTACAAAGTGAAACAAGAGAACAATCCTCTCTTTTTCACTCTCTGGCCTCCAACAATTCTGGACAGCAAGGTGATTCCCCTACAAAGTGAAACAAAAGAACAATCCTCTCTTTTTAACTCTCTTGCTTCCTACAATCCTGGACAGCAAGGTGATTCCCCTACAAAGTGAAACAAAAGAACAATCCTCTCTTTTTCACTCTCTTGCTTCCAATAATCCTGGACAACAAGGTGTTCACAATAATAATGACTTTTATACAAGAGTTTGCATACAAATTTGAGTACAAAATAATTTTGATAAACAATGTTATAAACTCTGTATTCTCTTGCAATATAACAATTCAGAAGTATAAGACTTTAAGAGCTCATGAAACTTTAACTTTTGTATGGAAAATATGTAACAAAATTTCAAAGAGTTTGTGATAATTTTGGCAAAAGAATTGTTATGAAAATTTGAGTGAAAGAGGTAATTTAATCTTAGAAAAATTATGAATATATAGAGACTTTTTGAAATTGTTCATGAAGCAATGCAATTGTTATTATAATAAAAAATTCCAAAAAGAACCAAATGAAAAAGACATTGGTTAAGTAAAAAGGCGTGACTTTAATTTTAAAATTCTGCCTAGGACTTTTTACATCTGTTGCTACAGATATGGGATGTAAAAAGTTCTGTTTCAAATTTTCTTACGTTGCACTGTTTAAAAATTGCCAACAGTAACAGACTTCTTACACCTTTAAAAAGATAGCAACTTTTAAAAAACAGCTTTTCTTAAAAACACAGGGTGTGTGTAAATCGATTGCCTCCTAGGTAAATCGATTTACACCTTTAAATCTTTGAAAAAAGTCTAAGTTAAAACACTTTTTGGATGGGAATCATGCAACATTATTATAGTAACTTTAGAAAGGTTTAGATTACAGTTTGTGAGCACCTAAATCTTAGAATAATGAATTGCATATTGTACCTATGATTATTCCCCGTAACTTGATCAACATCTTCTTGTGATAATTTGGATTTCTCCAACATTGAGAACTTGAGCATAATCAATCTTTTTCTTCTTTTCACATATTTGTCTTCATCAAAATCACTTCAACCTAGAAGCTTGTCTTCACAGAAAAGTCACCGCCGAACAATAATCTGAGTAACTATGTTATACATCGTTCATGCCAAATATGAAGACGGGAGGGAGTCCAACCACCATACCTATCCTCTATGTTTCTGAATCTATTTATTTATTTATTTATTTATGCAGGCATTACACTTCTTTTTATAAAAACCTTTTTCCAAAACCCAAAGCAAATGCAAAATACACAAACTTAAATAACGCTAGCAAAGCTTCGGCATGATCCCTGTGGATACGAACTCATTCTACTCAGTAGAGTGTGAATTATTACTCGACGACAGACTGGTGCACTTGCTAGGACGTAGTCAGCGATCAATGCATACAGTAGCTTGGTTATGATGTATTGATGGTGATTCAATGGAAAAATCACAAAGAACTTGAAGGTTTTGAGAATTTCGAAAATTTGGATTTTTAAGCTTCTTTAATGGAGTTTTTTGAGAGAATTTTGGTGTTTCTATTTCATGGTTGTTTCTTTTTATGGGCTGTTGTTATTTTGATGGTTGTTGTATGATGGTGATGTTGAATGTGGTGTGGTTATTTTGTGACTTGAAGGAGGTTGGGTTTGTTCAGGATGTTGATGATGATTGGAGAAGATGAAGGTGATGTTGTGTTTTTCTTTTCTTTTCTTCTTTTCTTTTGTTTATGTTTTTTTCCCTCTCTTTCTCTTCATGAAACTCCTCTTATTTATAAGCATGAAAGATCTTTGTTGAGAAGCTCATCAAAGTGTCTTGAAACCTAAAGCAAAGAAAGACACAATACTTGCACTTTTTCTTTTTTGTCTGTGAATAATGCATTTTCGTTGCATGCATAGTGCATTACCGTTGCTGATTTGCACTACAAGGATGTCGCATGGCTTTGAACTCATTTACGTGGTCTCTTCTTTTTCCAAATGAGAGAATCTTCTTTGTGAGATATTTTGCAACATGTGGGGAACATGTTTTTTTTTTTGCTTTAGGAAACAAAGCCATATCCTTTGTTTGGTGATTCATTGTTCATGTCCTTTTGAAGAATTATAAAAAGGACAAAACTTACATGCATTGCTATAGGTGCATTTTTTACTTTTCCACTCACAAAGTGGTGGTTTTTTGTGTTTATTAATTTATTTTAAAAAAAAAAAAAACTGTTTTTCAATTTAAAAACTACTTCTTTGTGAGAGGAAAAATAAGAAATGCACCTATAGCAATGCATGTAAGTTTTGTCCTTATAAAAATTCAGAATTATAATAATTCAGAATTATAAAACTCAAAATATCTAGACTTTATCTTCTCTTTCAATATAACAATTCAGAATTATAAAACTCAAAGTGCTCATGGAACTTTAATTTTGATATGAAAAATATGTAACAAAGTTTCAAAGTGTTTGTGATAATTTTGGCAAAAGAATTGTTATGAAAATTTAATTGAAAGAGGTAATTTGTTTTTAGAAAAATTATGAATATATAGAGATTTAGAGAATTGTTCATGAAGCAATGCAATTGTTATTTTAAAAATAATATCTCAAAAAGAAACAAATCAAAGAAGGCAATGTTTCAAGCAAAAATGGCGTGTGATTTTATTTTCAAAATTTGCCCATAACATTTAACATCTGTTGCAACGAAGAAGCGATGTAAAAAGTTCTGTTTTCAAATTTTTCAAACGTTGCACTGTTTCATCAACAGATTTTTTACATCTGTTGAATGATGAACCGGATATAAAAGGTTCTGACAGCAACTTTTAAAAAACAGCTTTTCTTAAAAAGGCAGGGTGTGTGTAAATCGATTTCCTCCTTAGGTAAATCGATTTACACCTTTAAATCTTTCAAAAATGTCTAAGTTAACACACTTTTTGGATGGGAATCATGCAACATTATTATAGTAACTTTAGAAAGGTTTAGATTAAAGTTTGTGAGCACCTAAAGCTTATAATAATGAATTGCATATTGTACCTATGATTATTCCTCATAACTTGATCAACATCTTCTTGAGATATAATTTGGATTTCTCCAACATTGAGAACTTGAGCATAATCAATCTTTTTCTTGTTTTCACATATTTGTCTTCATCAAAATCACTTCAATCTAGAAGCTTGTCTTCAGATTCTCCCCCTTTTTGATGATGACAAATACATATTTTATGTTTGTGAGTTTTCTGGAATACTCTCCCTAGGATGCATAACTCCCCCTTAATCCATGACTTGTATTTATTTGAAAATTCATGATCTTCCTGAATATCAAGGAGACAAGGAAAACACACTAATAAATATACAACCTTCTCCCCCTTTTGACATTATCAAAAAGAAGGGAAAGATGGGTAAGATTAAAAATAAATAAATATTTAAGATTGATCTTCATCAAAATAAGTAGTTGGAGATGACAACTCATTGAAACTTTGATAAGCTTTGCTTCTCCTAACAATGTTAACTCCCCCTTGATCAATACTCCCCCTTGATATTTGAATAAGAGTATTTTTGAGATATTGCTTGCTGCAATTGTTAGAGAAAAAGATATATACAAAAGCATATTCTCCCCCTTTGTTATTAACAAAAAGGATGGGAAAATACTTGAAATTTTATGAACATAAAAGAAGCAAGATACATGCTTTTGACATGATTTCTATTAAATTGATTTAATTCCCTTTTGACAAGCATCACATAATTTATCTTTGACAAAATTTATTTTTGGAAAACCAATGACTAGATCATGTTTGGCTAATTTATTTAAATGATCCATATGAATATGGGCTGCCCTTTTATGCCAAAGCCATGAATCATTGTTGTTTGCCACAAGATATTTTACTTTTAAAGATGAATCATCTAAGGAAATCATGAAAATATTATTAATTCTTTTACCTATGAGTTTAACCTCATGATTTGCTTCATCTTCAATCAAGCATTCATCCTTGGTGAACTTGATTTTGAAGCCTTTGTCACAAAGTTGGTTTATACTTAGAAGATTGTACTTTAGTTTTTCAACATAAAGAATATCTTCAATTGATGTGAAAGGTGGTGCTCCAACTTTGCCTATGCCAAGAATTTTTCGTTTGTTTTTGTCTCCATAAGTGACATAACGCTTGGCTTTAAGCACTAGATTTGAAAATTTGCTTATATTTTCCGTCATATGCTTGGAGAAACCACTATCAAGATATATACCATAGATTTGTATTGGTCTTAAAGCAAACCTACAAAACAAATTAAGTTTTGTTTGGTACCCAAGTTGCTTTGGGTCCTTCATAATTAGTTCCTTTCTTTACCCACACATAATGCCCACTTGGTACACTAAAATTTCTTACATAGCAAGCATTAGGTGTATGGCCACTTATACCACAATAAAAACAAGTAGGAACAAAATTACTTCTATATCTAGGAACATAGGATTTCTTTTTAGATAATCTCTTCTTAAGATGATGATTAACTTTTTGTGTTTTATTCACTTTCTCTTTGTTGGATTGGTCAATTGCCTTAACAAAGATAGTTTTATTTGTACTTGGTTTGTCAAATTTAGAATAACCAAGTCCACTTTTATCATTAGAATATCTTTGTTGACTAAGAATATTGTCCAATCCAACTTGTCCTTTTTCATATCTTTCAATAACTCTTTTTAATTGGACAATTTGGAAGGAAAGTGAATCACACTCTTTGCATGTAAAATTCTGTTTTTCTTTTTCAAGAAAACTTTGTTTTCCAACTTCAAAATATTTTTTTTTTCTTTTTCAAGAAAACTTTGTTTTTCAACTTCAAAATTCATTTCCATGGTGTCAATCTTTTCTTCAAGAGATTGAATTTTTTTCTTTTGTGTTGACACCGTTTTATATAGAATTTTACATTCATTGAGTAATTCATAAATAGCACTTTGATAATCATTATCATAAGAAGAAGAAGAATTACTACTAACCTCTTCATCTTCATCATCGGAATGATGTGATGCCATTAAAGCAAGATTTGCATATTCTTCGCTTTCCGAGTCGGTTGATGAACTTACTTCATTATCATCCCATGCAATATATGCCTTTTTAGGCTTTGACCCCTTTCTTCTTTTGGAACCATTTTTCTTTGCAAGTCTTGGACAATCCGTCTTTATGTGTCCTTGTTTCCCACATTCATAACATGTGACATTTTGTGTGGATGTAGATGCATCATTCTTGTCAAAAAAATTCATCTTTTTCAAAAGGTTTGAATTATTATCATTATTAATAAAAAATTCAAATAACCTTTTGACAAGGTGGATGAAGTTCTCGTCTTCTTCCGAATCATCTTCTTTTTCATTTTCTTTGGAATTAACCTTTAATGCAATGCTTTTGGATTTCTTATCTTTATTCTCATGCTTTTCAAGTCTTCCAAGTTCCGTCTCATATTCTTGAAGTTTTCCGAACAACGTCGCGGAAGTCATTTTGGATAGACTTTTCTTCTCGGATATTGCCGTCACTTTTGGTTGCCGTTCCCTGGTTAAAGATCTAAGCACTTTAAGATTAAGTTCATCGTTAGTAAGAGTCTTACCAAGTGCTTTTAAATGATTTGTCAAATGCACAAATCTTTTCTGCATGTTGAGGATTGATTCTCCGGGCTGCATTCTGAATAATTCGTACTCTTGACTCAAAGTGTTTAATTTTGATCTTTTAACTTCAGCGGTTCCTTCATGAGTTTCCACCAATGTATCCCATATTTCCTTTGCCGTTTCACATGTTGAAATACGGAAAAATTCATCCATGCTAAGCGCACTATGAAGTATATTGATGGCCTTTTTGTCATTAAGTACTTTTTTCTTATCATCGTCATCCCATGAACTTTGTATTTTGGGTGTACCTACTCCATTGACAACACTCATGGGAATAAATTGACCTTCTACAACAGCCTTCCATATACCATCTCCTTGTGCTTCTAAATGTGCCTTCATACGAATTTTCCAAAAATCAAAATATTCAGCACTAAATAATGGGGGCTTGTTACTACTACCACCATCTCTAAAAGTAGGATTTGCGGAAGTCATTCTGGATCTTTTAGGAACAAGTTACTTATAACTTGCTCTGATGCCAATTGTAAGTTTAAGAGTGCAACCTAAGAGGGGGGGGGGGGGGGTGAATTAGGTTCTATAATTTTTCGGTTATTTTAGAGATGTTATGATGATTATTATTTTTTTGGAAAGTTTATGATGGATGTATGAACAATTTGGAGAAAAATAAAATGTGTAGGGAAGAGAAGAAGAACACAAAGGATTTATACTGGTTCCCCTTCTAACCCAAGGGTACATCCAGTCCCTTCACTCCTTGAAGGATTTCACTATGACCTTTACAAAGTGAAACAAGAGAACAATCCTCTCTTTTTCACTCTCTTGTTTCCAACAATCCTGGACAACAAGGTGATTCCCTACAAAGTGAAACAAGAGAACAATCCTCTCTTTTTCACTCTTTTGCTTCCAACAATCCTGGACAGCAAGGTATTCACAATAAACTGAATTTTGCACAAGAGTTTGAATACAATAAAATTTCGGTATACAAAGTTCTAGACTTTATCTTCTCTTTCAATATAACAATTCAGAATTATAAAACTCAAAGTGCTCATGAAACTTTAATTTTGATATCAAAAATATGTAACAAAGTTTCAAAGAGTTTGTGATAATTTTGGCAAAAGTATTGTTATGAAAATTTAATTGAAAGAGGTAATTTGTTTTTAGAAAAATTATGAATATATAGAGATTTAGAGAATTGTTCATGAAGCAATGCAATTGTTATTTTAAAAATAATATCTCAAAAAGAAACAAATGAAAGAAGGCAATGTTTCAAGCAAAAATGGCGTGTGATTTTATTTTCAAAATCTGCCCAGAACATTTAACATCTGTTGCAACGAAGAAGCGATGTAAAAAGTTCTGTTTTCAAACTTTTCAAACGTTGCACTGTTTCATCAACAGACTTTTTACATCTGTTGAACGATGAACCAGATATAAAAGGTTCTGACAGCAACTTTTGAAAAACAGCTTTTCTTAAAAAGGCAGGGTGTGTGTAAATCGATTTCCTCCTTAGGTAAATCGATTTACACCTTTAAATCTTTGAAAAATGTCTAAGTTAACACACTTTTTGGATGGGAATCATGCAACATTATTATAGTAACTTTAGAAAGGTTTAGATTAAAGTTTGTGAGCACCTAAAGCTTATAATAATGAATTGCATATTGTACCTATGGTTATTCCTCATAACTTGATCAACATCTTCTTGAGATATAATTTGGATTTCCCCAACATTGAGAACTTGAGCATAATAAATCTTTTTCTTCTTTTCACATATTTGTCTTCATCAAAATCACTTCAATCTAGAAGCTTGTCTTCACAAATTGAAAAGTCATGCAAATGATGAGAATATGAGGTGGGATCTTAGGTCAAAAATTGGGGTATGACAGTTTGCTCTTCTTTTTTATATGGAGACTTATTTTGAAGGACTAATCAATTAACTAGAAGGAATGATAGAACTTCTGCAATTATACTACTACATCCTTTTACAAGACACAAATAACAACTTGTCATCCCCAAGGCAAAATACACTTAGCTTTCCTATCCACCACCAACCCAATAAAAGTTGAGCTCATTGGAGGACTAAATTAAAACTGACATTAATTTTAAGAAAAAAAATTAAAGCGGAATGCCAACCCCAACTCAAAATACTCTTAGCATGTTTTTGATAACTGTCTCTGCATATGATTAGCTAAGTGAGCGATTATTTTCTACGACGTTTGTGTTTGGAAATTCATTAGTGGACAATGAGAATAACAACAAGGTTCAGTCTATAGAAAAAACCAGCTAAGGCATATATGCCAACCCAAAGAAGGTTCCATTGTTTCATAGTCTTCCACTTGATTCTTCATCTTCAAAGAGAAGAAAGAAGAATGATGAAGATATCAGTTTGGAATCTTCTTGTGGGTCAAAAAGAAGAAGATTAAAAGATGAACCTTTTTTGGTTCCTGAGAATGCTGAAGTTATTTCTCTTGATGATGAAGATGAAGGTGAAGTTAAAATTAATGAAAGTGGTTGGGTTAGTGAAAACCCAATTACAATATGTTCTAATGAAGAACAACATGAAGTAATTTTTGGTAAAGATGAAAACTTGGTTTTTTTGGATGATTCTAATGAAAATGATGTTGATGGTGATGATGAGAGTGAAAACGATGAAACAAGTGACGAAGATTTTAAAGCTCATGAACTGAATGAGGTTTCGGACGATGACGATGATGATAGTTATGAACATGAAGAGAAGAAGAAAACGAGAATGAGAACATATTTTGATGTGGTGGAGGAGCTTGAGAGAAAGGTGATGGATAAAAGAAAGTGAAATTTCTATACACAATGAAGAAAGTGAAATTTATGTAACAAATTATACTACCATCACCTAAATAATCTACTTCTTGGTAATAGAATTTGTTACATAAATTTCACTTTCTTCATTGTGTATAGAAATTTCACTTTCTTTATCCATCACCTTTCTCTCAAGCTCTTCCACCACATCAAAATTTGTTCTCATTCTCGTTTTCTTGTCTTCATTTTCATAACTATCATCATCGTCATCATCTGAAACCTCATCCAGTTCATCAGCTTTAAAATCTTTGTCACTTGTTTCATCGTCTTTACTCTCATCATCACAATCAACATCATCTTCATCAGAATCATCCAAAAAAACCAAGTTTTCTTCTTTACCAAAAATTACATCATCTTCTTCTTCATCAGAATATATTGTAATTGGGTTTTCACTATCCAAACTACATTCATCAATTTTAACTTCAACTTCATCTTCATCAAGGGAAATAACATCAGCATTCTCAGAAAACGAAAAAGCTTCATCTTTGAACTGTAGCGGGCTGGAAAATCACTTCCATTTTTCATACAATGAAGTCGCCATCGACGTTTATTTATCCCGTGGGGGGAAAGGAAAATATCGCTAAAACCTTGGTTTAGGTTCGGGAGTTGGTTATGCGAGGGGAATGTGTTAGCACCCCTTGCATCCATCGTACTCGATGGGAACCGTTTAGGTGGTTTGGGGTTTGTTTGCGTAGGTTTGAATTAAATTGCTTTATCTCTTACCTAATTTCTACTTCGTTTCCAAAATAAATTAAAACAAGGTTTTATTAGTTGAGTTTGACGGTTGTAGGAGCCCGCTCCTACGTATTCCCCGGTGCAATGGGAAACTCAAAACTCACGTAGTTCTGGAGAAAAACGTTTGTGTGGTTGGTTGATTTTAGTGGATAACATTTATTTCGTATTCCGCTGACACAACGACGCTTGTATGCTCTAATCAGAGGCTTAAGCTGTGTGTGAGTCAGAGGAGTAGATAAAACGTGTACCCATTGAAAAAAGAGTTGAATAACGGATGTTGCTTATTTCGCATTCCGCTGATACAACGACGCTTGTATGCTCTAATCAGAGGCTTAAGCTGTGTATGTGTCAGAGGAATGGATAAAGCGTATATCCATGTTTTCTTGAAAAAGAAGTTTAAGTGTGTGAGGTTAAGTTTTAACGCTTGTTTTTGGAATGAGAGCAGCTCGAGTGAACTAGTCAGATGACCGGCTACCGAGACAACCCGGGGAAGAAAGAAGCAGATGCCAGATTCTCCCTTTTTCATTCATTGATTTATTACAAAACCTTTGGTTAAGTTTACTTAAGAAATAGTGTCTGAAAGAAAAGACGAGTGTTGGTTGTTTTTAATACTGGTTTTATGATGAGAGTAGCTTGAGTGAACTAGTCAGATGACCGGCTACCAAGACAACTCGGGGAAGAAAGAAGCAGATGCCAGATTCTCCCTTTTTCATTCATTATTTATTATGAAAGTCTTTGTTATTTTGATTATGAAAACAAAAGTCATAAAGAAAAGGGCAAAAGAACCAGAGCAGACAGAATAGCAAAACACAAGTAATAACAATAATGAAGCAAATTACAAAATAAGCAAAGTATAGATGCAAATGCATGAATCAAGATGATATAAATGAATAATGCAAGTATGCAATACTAAATAATCATATATGAATCAATAAATTAAATATGGTACCAAGATGAAGTTGCGAGCAATTAAATAAAACATGCAAGTATGAATAAACAAACAAACACATGCAAACATGATTAACCTAAGCTAATTAGGGTTGAATAATTTGTTGTGCAAGGGAAAATGATCCAAAAGTACTTAAAGAAGTAATTTGGATCACTTAAGCACTTATTAAAATAAGCTAAAAGCAACTTAAGCTAAAAAGGACTTATGAAAATAAGTTGGAAAAGCAAAATAAAATTCATATACAAAAGCTACTGTATTTGAAATAATGTTGTGCAAAAATTAGGGTCAAATAAGCTAAAGAGCTTAATGAAAACCTAAATAAGCACTTATTCACAAAACAACTTAATTGAGAATCACTTATGAAAATAAGTTGAAAAGGTTTGAAAATGATTGTATACAGTGACTACTGTATATGAATCAATGTTGTGCCAAAATTAGGGTCAAATAAGCTAAAGAGCTTTTTGAAACCCCAAATAAGCACTTATGCACAAAACAACTTAATTGAGAATCACTTATGAAAATAAGTTGAAAAAGGTTGGAAATGATTTGTATACAGTGACTACTGTGTTTAAATCAATGTTGTGCAAGAATTGGGGTCAAATAAGCTAAAGAGCTCTTTGAAACCCTAAATAAGCACTTATGCACAAAATAGCTTAATTGAGAATCACATATGAAAATAAGTTGAAAATGGTTGGAAAAAATTGTATGCAGTGCCTACTGTATATGGATTAATGTTGTGCAACAGTTTGGGTCAAATAAGCTAAAGAGCTTAAGGAAAATCCAAATAAGCACTTATTGGCAAAACAACTTAATTGAAAAATCACTTATGAAAATAAGTGAAAAAGCTTTGAAAAGTAGTCAAACATGACCTAAATGATTTTAGCATAAATATGTGAACCAAAAACTTAATTAAGTTAAAGTCCACAAAAGTGCTTTTGCAAATAAGCTAAAATTAATTAAAATCATAAACAGGGGGGGTGCAAATAAAGAAGAGCAGTAAAAACATGGGAGTGCGCATAGCAGGTCTGCAGAAGAAGAAAAAAAAAAAAAAAGTCAACAAAAATGATTCAGTGTTACCCTGGAATTAAGGAACACGGTGGAACGCGCGTTGTGGAGCGCAGGAATTTTTCATTAATTGATCCAACGCGCATGACTTAAGATGTTGATCCAACGGACGCGATATAAACAAACGATCCAACGGCTGCTGATTGATCTGGAGAAATCACGGACTATGGTGATCCTTCTTCTTCCTCACGATGAAGATCACGTAGCAACAACAACAACGAACCGGCCAAAATCGCAACTCCCTCAAAAGTTCACCAAATCGGGCGAAACAAAGCTCTATCTTGCTTGATTTTTCTCGCTGGTCATGAATATGTCATTACTGTTTCCTGAAAGCGTCTCAAACTTGAGATATATGGAGATAAAGTTTGAGTGAAATTTTGGGAAATCACAAATTAAGAAGATTAGAGTTCGATTGATGATTGGAAAAGGTTCTTGGGATGAAATAAGGATGAATGGAGTTGAAAAAAGATAGAAACAGAGGCTAGAAACTCCTACTCCATTATCACATTTTTGGAGGTTTTTGAGCTTCGAATTTGCACAAATTTATGGATGAAAGGTTGGGTTTTATGATTGTTTTATGTTACTGGAAGTTATTGGAAACTTATGTGATGAAGAAATTGAGGTTTGATGGTGGTTTTGATGGATTTTGTATTTTGAAAAATGAGAGAAAAATGATGAAACTTTTGATGAATTTTCTGATCTAGGGTTGTGTGAATTTCGTCCCCTCTCTCTCTTCACTTAGGAGTGTTATTTATAGTGAGAAATTAGGTTAAGAATGGATTGAAATTGTTGGTCAAGAAAAGGGTAAAATTGAGAAAGAGGTTTATGATATTTTGTGAGATTTTTGGTACTATTTTGATCCTTTTGTTCCAAACAAAAAAATGGTGATGAGGTGGTGAGAAGGAATGGAACCTTCTATTCCTTATGGTGAGGTGTAAAAAAATGATTGGAGAGTTTTTGTATCTTTTTTGATTTTTTTGGAATAAAACAAATTAAAAATAATATATGAAATAAATAAAAATAAAATAAATATGTCAAAAATAAAAATATGCATGATGAGATATGATTATGTGAAATGTTTATGGATTGAAAATGGAAGGAAAAAGAAATGAAATTTGATGTTTAAAAAGGTTTCTTGAAATGCAAGTAATTAATTAAAAATAATTGATAAATAAGAAATAAAAATTAATGGAAGGGCAAAATGGTAAAAGTTCATCACTTATGATCATGCCATGCAAAATCATGCAAGAAAAAATGATTCCATTAATTTTGGTGCCAACTTTGACTTTTTTCAACTTAAAAAGACTTGGTTGACTTTTTAGTCAAAGTGTTGACTTTGTTGACTTTTTTCTAATAAATGCAAAAGTGTGAAAAATATCATGGGGCAAAATTAGGGTATGACAGCTGCCCCTATTTAATTAGCTTAAACCATAAGAATGCGAATAGCTCTGGTATTCGTATTCTTTTGGTGGAAGATAATTAAATACAGAATGCCCTAATTTTGCATGGACATGAGTGATGATGAGAAAAAAGAGTGAACCTGCTCGGTATCCTTGGTATCCTTATCTCAGGATTTCTTCTTGAATGTGAACCATCGCCTCAAGGGTGCTTAGATTCTGGGAATAAATCGTCGCCTAACCAGGTGCTTGGACTGATGAAGATGAATCGTCGCCTAAACAGGTACTTAGATTCTGCTGAATAAGTCGTCGCCTAAACAGGTACTTGGACTGATGAAGATGAATCGTCGCCTAAACCGGTACTTAGATTCTGCTGAATAAGTCGTCTCCTAAACAGGTACTTGGACTGATGAAGATGAATCGTCGCCTAAACAGGTACTTAGATTCTGAGAATAAGTCGTCGCCTAAACAGGTACTCGGACTGATGAAGATGAATCGTCGCCTAAACAGGTACTTAGATTCTGCTGAATAAGTCGTCGCCTAAACAGGTACTTGGACTGATGAAGATGAATCGTCGCCTAAACAGGTACTTAGATTCTGAGAATAAGTCGTCGCCTAAACAGGTACTTGGACTGATGAAGATGAATCGTCGCCTAAACAGGTACTTAGATTTTGCTGAATAAGTCGTCTCCTAAACAGGTACTTGGACTGATGAAGATGAATCGTCGCCTAAACAGGTACTTAGATTCTGCTGAATAAGTCGTCGCCTAAACAGGTACTTGGACTGATGAAGATGAATCGTCGCCTAAACAGGCACTTAGATTCTGCTGAATAAGTCGTCGCCTAAACAGGTACTTGGACTGATGAAGATGAATCGTCGCCTAAACAGGTACTTAGATTCTGCTGAATAAGTCGTCGCCTAAACAGGTACTTGGACTGATGAAGATGAATCGTCGCCTAAACAGGTACTTAGATTCTGCTGAATAAGTCGTCGCCTAAACAGGTACTTAGACTGATGAAGATGAATCGTCGCCTAAATAGGTACTTAGATTCTGAGAATAAGTCGTCGCCTAAACAGGTACTTAGACTGATGAAGATGAATCGTCGCCTAAACAGGTACTTAGATTCTGCTGAATAAGTCGTCGCCTAAACAGGTACTTAGACTGATGAAGATGAATCATCGCCTAAACAGGTACTTAGATTCTGCTGAATAAGTCGTCGCCTAAACAGGTACTTAGACTGATGAAGATGAATCGTCGCCTAAACAGGTACTTAGATTCTGAGAATAAGTCGTCGCCTAAACAGGTACTTAGACTGATGAAGATGAATCGTCGCCTAAACAGGTACTTAGATTCTGCTGAATAAGTCGTCGCCTAAACAGGTACTTAGACTGATGAAGATGAATCATCGCCTAAACAGGTACTTAGATTCTGCTGAATAAGTCGTCGCCTAAACAGGTACTTAGACTGATGAAGATGAATCGTCGCCTAAACAGGTACTTAGATTCTGTATCTGAAGGAGCTAACTCCTAAACCAGGAGTTGTACGTCCTTAAGAGAGATAAATGTAACACCTCGGTGTTGCACTTGGAGAGAAATCACCACCCTCAGGCCTACGGATTCCACTGAATATCCCTATTTCAGGATTCTGTATCTGAAGGAACTAACGCCTAAACCAGGAGTTGTACGTCCTTGAGAGAGATAAATGTAACACCTCGGTGTTGCACTTGAAGAGAAATCACCACCCTCAGGCCTACGGATTCCACTGAATATCCCTATTTCAGGATTCTGTATCTGAAGGAACTAACGCCTAAACCAGGAGTTGTACGTCCTTGAGAGAGATAAATGTAACACCTCGGTGTTGCACTTGAAGAGAAATCACCACCCTCAGGCCTACGGATTCCACTGAATATCCCTATTTCAGGATTCTGTATCTGAAGGAACTAACGCCTAAACCAGGAGTTGTACGTCCTTGAGAAAGATAAATGTAACACCTCGGTGTTGCACTTGAAGAGAAATCACCACCCTCAGGCCTACGGATTCCACTGAATATCCCTATTTCAGGATTCTTATCTGAAGGAACTAACGCCTAAACCAGGAGTTGTACGTCCTTGAGAAAGATAAATGTAACACCTCGGTGTTGCACTTGAAGAGAAATCACCACCCTCAGGCCTACGGATTCCACTGAATATCCCTATTTCAGGATTCTTAGTTGCCACTCCTATTGGGGACGGACAAACTGTTGTGATCGTCTTGTAGAAGAATATTTCCAGAAAATTTGCAATTCACTGGGGAGGAGATTAGACATGGTTTTTCAACTAATCTGCTGGGGAGACAATTTACCACCCGACTTGCTTTGAAAAGAGGTCAAACTGCCTTTCTTGTGCTTAAGTGACCAAAACCTGTATTCTGCGGGGAGAAACCTTTGAACCTGCTTTATGTATACATGTTTATCATGACTATTTATGCATAGAATGAAATGCATGTATGTGATGACATGAGATGATTGTGTACTATTGGAAGTCGGGTTTCAACATGGGTGTTAATGAACACTGGGTTTTATTTGGGTTCCAATGAATATTGGATTTTGAGGAGGTGCCAACAATGATTGGCCTTTGAGGGTGTGCCAATAATCATTGGACTTTGGGATTGTCAATGCAAGGTTAGGTTCTTGATTGTGGATGTTTGATTTGGCTTCTTGATTTTTTTTTCTGAGCCATTGGTCTTGTGGTATGGGGCATACCCGATGCTTGAATGAAATGACGTGATCAATGCATGCTAATGATTTACATGAATGAAATGACATGACTAATGCATGACGCTTATTTGCATGAATGAAATGACATGACTAATGCATGACAATGATTTGTATGAATGAAATGACATGACTAATGCATGACAATGATTGGTGCCCCTATGGTGGGTGGGTATCAAGGCTTTTTGTGGAATGATGGTTTGAAGTTAATTCCCGACACCAGTTCCGGACTTAATGGTTGCAGACGTCTACCAGTCTTCGCTTGAGTAGCTTGAAGGTATAGGGAGAACCTGCCCCTGTGTATATTGTCTTGCCCCAGTCTGTTGGGAATTTGAAGTGTCTTGCCTTGACTTTCGGCCAACTTACTGATGTTGGTTCTCCCTCTCTGAGAGGTTTGCCCCTATATTGATCCATTCTTGGAACATGCTTGGTCGGGCCAACAAGATCTTCAGGTGATCTTCCCTTAGTCATCAGAGTTTGCTTTTGATTGGCTGAATCCCAAGATGATTTGCCCCTGATTAGGAGTGTCTTGATCTGATTTGTTAGGTCCATGATGCGACCTTAGGGCACTCTGTTCATGCCAAATGACCTTTCTACGGGATGTGCCCCATGATTAAGTGAAGTCATGAGATAACTGCCCCTGATTAGCCCAAGGCTCTTCTTGATTGCTCGGTAACAGCTCAGAGTTTGGAACTTCTTTATTGTCAAGTGCTGACTTGCGGATAAATCTGTTTGCTTGAAATAGTAATTCTAATGCAGTTATAATGCAAGTTTTGAAATTGAGGCTGAGATGATATTTATGTACAATGGATGTATATTGTGGAAGAAAGTGTGAGAGTATGATATTAACAAAAGATTTTTGGGAGTCAGGTTAACGCAACCTTGCTACCGTATGCTTTCAAAATAAACCTTGCTTCAATTAGGTCTTTTGAGGGTTATAACGTGGCCTGGTTCACGGTTCATGAATAAAAGGATATAAGGCTCAAAGTTTGATTTTAACCCATCCTATTCTTCGTGATGATCTTCAGCCCTAAGTTCAATTAACTCAAACTCACAAGTTTAAGTCCTAAGAGGTTTTTTAAGATTGTTATGGTTCGGGAACCAAGGATGTGTTTCCCCTTTGTTGTGGCAGTCACATTGCCTTTGTTTTGGTCACATGATTTTGTTTTGTCATGAATCTTGGTGACTTTTGCTTTTTGCATTTTTTCATTTTTTTCAATCCCTAACTTTTGCCTAGACTATTCTTTTGCATTTTTAGTCTAGCGGGATACCCTAATTTTTGCCTAAGCCATTTTGGGGTTTTGACTTAGCGGGCTTTTCTTTCTCTCTTTTTGTTTGAATTTTGTTTGGCGAATTGTGACTGCCTTGATAATGGGTGATGAGAAACACCTTATTGATTTTTTGCTTTTCTCTTGAAACTCGAACGCATGGTTGAATTAATTGAACACTACCCTGCCCCGGGTTAAAATTGCGGGTTTTTCGTATAGAAAGAAACACCAACTTCTGGGCTCAAAAGGGGTGACTACGGATTAACTTCCTTATTTCTCCGGTGTTTGGGAATTTGAAACAATGCCTTACATCATCAACAAAGTTTTATTCGAAAGCATACTGTAGCAACTTGGTTATTTCGTTTTTCATCATCCTCTCTCCAATCTTCGTTCAAACAGAAATGATAAAGAAAGAAATGAAATGAGAAATATTGATATATATTTTTGCTTTTGTGAAGAGTAAGAAAGAAAAGTGAATGGACATGAAAGAACGGATTCAAAACATGCATTATTATTTCATTAAGATTATTATTGCAAACAAACAAAGTTTAAATGCTAATAAAACTTAACAAACAAAGAAATTAAAACAGGACAGCCTAAAGATAATTTCATGGCTTGATTCAATCCTCGAATTCTTTAACTAGCATCCTCAAATGGGTTTGCATGACCGGTCAATGGATTAACCTTCACGGTTGAGCTCTCCCCCTTTGAAAGTCAACAGTTTTTTATCAACGAGCTCTTGAACCTTGAGTTTGAAAGCCTTGCAGTTATCAATAGTATGTCCTTCTGCCCCGAGATGGAATTCACATTTTGCTTTGGGATCATACCAAACCGGGAGCGGCGCGATCATTGGCTTTAAAGCTCTTGGGGTCACCATGCCATTGTGCACCAGATATGATAAGAGTTGGCTGCATGGCATTGGGATAAAGACCTTTTTGGCTCGCTGCTGAGTTTGTTGTACTTGCTGAGTTCTTTGAGGCACAAGATTCACAGGCTCTTGGAAAGAGTACCCTTGAGGTTGCTGGTGTTGTACTGCTACAGCATATGGGTACTGGAGGCATGATGTTTGAGTTGGTGATGTCGGACCATTTTGGGAAGTGACAGCCTTTGCCCCATCTTCCTTGAAAGTCAATAGTTTCTGATCGATGAGTCTCTGAACTTCATGTTTAAAGGCTCTGCTATTTTCAATAGTATGCCCTTCAGCCCCGGAATGATACTCACAATTGGCTTTGAGATCATACCAAGCAGGGAATGGCGCAGTTATCGGCTTTAAATCTCTTGGGATTACCATCCTATTATGCACCAAATGTGGAAAAAGCTGTCCATAAGGTATTGGGATGGAATCAAAGACCTTTCTCTTTTTAGTGGCCCTTGGCTGATTCTGCTGATGTCCCGAGTTCTGTGCGAACTGTCCTGACTGAGGATGATTCAAAGGCGTCTGTATTGCCTGTTTTGGAAACCCTTGGGATTGTTGAGGTTGAGCAACTGTTGGATGATTGAAGCATGGGGTGCGAGCAGGCACCGTTGGGCGAGAGTGAGGTGGGCTGACATTGTTGGGTAAGAATGATTCCATCATCCTTAGCTTGTCCTCTATTGCCTTGAACTTTCGGCGAGTCTCCTCACTCGGGGATGCAACATATTTTCCCTTAGAGCTATCACCTTGATGAGTATTCGTGTGATCCTCGGGACTTTGAGGCACAACAAACCCGGGTTGGACTTGATGAGTTCTTGGCTGGTCACCCATGAATTCAGTGTTGGTGGCCATTGGCTCTTGGGTGACTTGAGCAGCTGCAGAAGTGTGTCCGGAAGATGAGCCGCATGAAGGCCATACCACCTTTGACAATGAGGGGTCAATTGAAAGATTTGCCCCTTCGGTTGCATCATCCACTCTCATAGCTTGATGTGAAGGCAAGCCAAGACTAGCTAGCATTTCCAAAACACGGTCCAACTTGTCGGTCACTTGGTCCACATCGCCTCTCAAGGCATCAATCTGCTTCTGCATGTTTTCCATGGTTTCCTTGAAATGCTTGAAGTCCGGTATTAGTGTCGGGAATGAAGCTGTTGATGTGAACGGGTGAAGATGGGATAATGATCTATTGTATGAATGCAAATGCATGTAGAAAGTTTTTTTTGCTTTATCATTTTTATTTTTTTATGCAAATGTTATGCAAAAAAGTTTTTATCATGAGTTTTTTATGAATGAATGGATGAGTGCATGGATGCATGGATGCACTTTCGTAGCAAAGTCTGTCGCGCTGAAGCAGAGGTTTAATTTATTTCTGAGGTCAAAAGTTCAGCGTTACCTGCAACCCATCCCTCTCACATGTTGTTCTAGGGTACACAAAGTGCCTAAAATCACTGATTGCCCCTTTGGAAACGTTGTCGCTATTGCAAAGCTTACGACAAACGCGTCCAAAAGGAAATCTCCTCTAGGTAAGGTCGTTGAGCAACCTTGACACGGGTTCTAAACGGAGGTCCCTAATAACAAGGTTTGGTTCTAGACCGGATAATAAAAGGTCCCTAGAGTCATGGACCCAACGAGAAAACATCAGAGACACTAGTCAGATGACCGATGTCCTGACATCTCCAAGAGGATCTACTCTAGGCGAGGTGATTATGCCGGAGTTACTAGTCAGATGACCGGTCACCCAACATAAAGACCTCTAGCTTAGCCTAAGCTTTTCTCAAGCTCGGGTATAGAGCTTCTCACAGTAACCACGCCACAAGGGCAAAAAAAAATAAAAGAAGGAGTAGAAGAAGAGAAACAGCCAATCCAAGCAGATATAATTGACAGAAAAATAAAAGATAAGGCAAGATATTGCAAACCTGAAAAAGAAAACAAACGAACAAACCAACTAAACTGGGCTTAACTCTCAAAAGTCCCCAGTGAAGTCGCCAGCTGTAGCGGGCTGGAAAATCACTTCCATTTTTCATACAATGAAGTCGCCATCGACGTTTATTTATCCCGTGGGGGGAAAGGAAAATATCGCTAAAACCTTGGTTTAGGTTCGGGAGTTGGTTATGCGAGGGGAATGTGTTAGCACCCCTTGCATCCATCGTACTCGATGGGAACCGTTTAGGTGGTTTGGGGTTTGTTTGCGTAGGTTTGAATTAAATTGCTTTATCTCTTACCTAATTTCTACTTCGTTTCCAAAATAAATTAAAAAAAGGTTTTATTAGTTGAGTTTGACGGTTGTAGGAGCCCGCTCCTACGTATTCTCCGGTGCAATGGGAAACTCAAAACTCACGTAGTTCTGGTGAAAAACGTTTGTGTGGTTGGTTGATTTTAGTGGATAACATTTATTTCGTATTCCGCTGACACAACGACGCTTGTATGCTCTAATCAGAGGCTTAAGCTGTGTGTGAGTCAGAGGAGTAGAT
Organism: Trifolium repens; assembly: GCA_030408175.1. NCBI lineage: Eukaryota > Viridiplantae > Streptophyta > Magnoliopsida > Fabales > Fabaceae > Trifolium > Trifolium repens. The sequence continues at coordinate 32,347,328 of CP125838.1, read as the reverse complement.
AAAACGTGTACCCATTGAAAAAAGAGTTGAATAACGGATGTTGCTTATTTCGCATTCCGCTGATACAACGACGCTTGTATGCTCTAATCAGAGGCTTAAGCTGTGTATGTGTCAGAGGAATGGATAAAGCGTATATCCATGTTTTCTTGAAAAAGAAGTTTAAGTGTGTGAGGTTAAGTTTTAACGCTTGTTTTTGGAATGAGAGCAGCTCGAGTGAACTAGTCAGATGACCGGCTACCGAGACAACCCGGGGAAGAAAGAAGCAGATGCCAGATTCTCCCTTTTTCATTCATTGATTTATTACAAAACCTTTGGTTAAGTTTACTTAAGAAATAGTGTCTGAAAGAAAAGACGAGTGTTGGTTGTTTTTAATACTGGTTTTATGATGAGAGCAGCTTGAGTGAACTAGTCAGATGACCGGCTACCAAGACAACTCGGGGAAGAAAGAAGCAGATGCCAGATTCTCCCTTTTTCATTCATTATTTATTATGAAAGTCTTTGTTATTTTGATTATGAAAACAAAAGTCATAAAGAAAAGGGCAAAAGAACCAGAGCAGACAGAATAGCAAAACACAAGTAATAACAATAATGAAGCAAATTACAAAATAAGCAAAGTATAGATGCAAATGCATGAATCAAGATGATATAAATGAATAATGCAAGTATGCAATACTAAATAATCATATATGAATCAATAAATTAAATATGGTACCAAGATGAAGTTGCGAGCAATTAAATAAAACATGCAAGTATGAATAAACAAACAAACACATGCAAACATGATTAACCTAAGCTAATTAGGGTTGAATAATTTGTTGTGCAAGGGAAAATGATCCAAAAGTACTTAAAGAAGTAATTTGGATCACTTAAGCACTTATTAAAATAAGCTAAAAGCAACTTAAGCTAAAAAGGACTTATGAAAATAAGTTGGAAAAGCAAAATAAAATTCATATACAAAAGCTACTGTATTTGAAATAATGTTGTGCAAAAATTAGGGTCAAATAAGCTAAAGAGCTTAATGAAAACCTAAATAAGCACTTATTCACAAAATAACTTAATTGAGAATCACTTATGAAAATAAGTTGAAAAGGTTTGAAAATGATTGTATACAGTGACTACTGTATATGAATCAATGTTGTGCCAAAATTAGGGTCAAATAAGCTAAAGAGCTTTTTGAAACCCCAAATAAGCACTTATGCACAAAACAACTTAATTGAGAATCACTTATGAAAATAAGTTGAAAAAGGTTGGAAATGATTTGTATACAGTGACTACTGTGTTTAAATCAATGTTGTGCAAGAATTGGGGTCAAATAAGCTAAAGAGCTCTTTGAAACCCTAAATAAGCACTTATGCACAAAATAGCTTAATTGAGAATCACTTATGAAAATAAGTTGAAAATGGTTGGAAAAAATTGTATGCAGTGCCTACTGTATATGGATTAATCTTGTGCAACAGTTTGGGTCAAATAAGCTAAAGAGCTTAATGAAAATCCAAATAAGCACTTATTGGCAAAACAACTTAATTGAAAAATCACTTATGAAAATAAGTGAAAAAGCTTTGAAAAGTATTCAAACATGACCTAAATGATTTTAGCATAAATATGTGAACCAAAAACTTAATTAAGTTAAAGTCCACAAAAGTGCTTTTGCAAATAAGCTAAAATTAATTAAAATCATAAACAGGGGGGGTGCAAATAAAGAAGAGCAGTAAAAACATGGGGGTGCGCATAGCAGGTCTGCAGAAGAAAAAAAAAAGTCAACAAAAAATGATTCAGTGTTACCCTGGAATTAAGGAACACGGTGGAACGCGCGTTGTAGAGCGCAGGATTTTTTCATTAATTAATCCAACGCGCCTGACTTAAGATGTTGATCCAACGGACGCGATATAAACAAACGATCCAACGGCTGCGGATTGATCTGGAGAAATCACGGACTATGGTGATCCTTCTTCTTCCTCACGATGAAGATCACGTAGCAACAACAACAACGAACCGGCCAAAATCGCAACTCCCTCAAAAGTTCACCAAATCGTGCGAAACAAAGCTCTATCTTGCTCGATTTTTCTCGCTGTTCATGAATATGTCATTACTCTTTCCTGAAAGCGTCTCAAACTTGAGATATATGGAGATAAAGTTTGAGTGAAATTTTGGGAAATCACAAATTAAGAAGATTCGAGTTCGATTGATGATTGGAAAAGGTTCTTGGGATGAAATAAGGATGAATGGAGTTGAAAAACGATAGAAACAGAGGCTAGAAACTCCTACTCCATTATCACATTTTTGGAGGTTTTTGAGCTTCGAATTTGCACAAATTTATGGATGAAAGGTTGGGTTTTATGATTGTTTTATGTTACTGGAAGTTATTGGAAACTTATGTGATGAAGAAATTGAGGTTTGATGGTGGTTTTGATGGATTTTGTATTTTGAAAAATGAGAGAAAAATGATGAAACTTTTGATGAATTTTCTGATCTAGGGTTGTGTGAATTTCGTCCCCTCTCTCTCTTCACTTAGGATTGTTATTTATAGTGAGAAATTAGGTTAAGAATGGATTGAAATTGTTGGCCAAGAAAAGGGTAAAATTGAGAAAGAGGTTTATGATATTTTGTGAGATTTTTGGTACTATTTTGATCCTTTTGTTCCAAACAAAAAAATGGTGATGAGGTGGTGAGAAGGAATGGAACCTTCTATTCCTTATGGTGAGGTGTAAAAAAATGATTGGAGAGTTTTTGTATCTTTTTTGATTTTTTTGGAATAAAACAAATTAAAAATAATATATGAAATAAATAAAAATAAAATAAATATGTCAAAAATAAAAATATGCATGATGAGATATGATTATGTGAAATGTTTATGGATTGAAAATGGAAGGAAAAAGAAATGAAATTTGATGTTTAAAAAGGTTTCTTGAAATGCAAGTAACTAATTAAAAATAATTGATAAATAAGAAATAAAATAAAAATTAATGGAAGGGCAAAATGGTAAAAGTTCATCACTTATGATCATGCCATGCAAAATCATGCAAGAAAAAATGATTCCATTTATTTTGGTGCCAACTTTGACTTTTTTCAACTTAAAAAGACTTGGTTGACTTTTTAGTCAAAGTGTTGACTTTGTTGACTTTTTTCTAATAAATGCAAAAGTGTGAAAAATATCATGGGGCAAAATTAGGGTATGACATGAACCTTCTTCTTTTTGACCCCGAAAAAGATTCCAAACTCATATTATCTTCATCATTCTTTCTTCTCGTTGAAGATGAAGAATCAAGTGGAAGACTTTGAAACAATGGAACCTTCTTTGGGTTGGCATATATGCCTTAGTTGGCTTTTGCTATACACTGAGGCTTGTTGTTATTTCCATTGTCCACTAATGAATCTCCTAACACAAACGTCGTAGAAAATAATGGTTTACTCGGCTAATCATATATAAATTTTATTTGTCAGGGGACAAATGCCTTACACGTTGTATGGGATAATTGTCTTTTTTGCAAGATGTCGTAAACAACGTGTACGACAATTGTGATGCATGATAGTATATTTGTATTTGTAGAATATTAAAACAATCCTAACTATGAGATCCTACCCACTTTCCCACGACTATCCAGCATGTCAATCCTAACTCTTAACTAACGAAGAAATGTTGAATTAAACCAATTCAACAACAACTTCCTAACTTTATTCCTTTGCACCTAAGTTCTAGAGAAGGTTACAGTGATCTTTTACAGTGGGCACAAGATCTTTGACTCGCAAGTTCTAGCTTGATTCCAGAGATATTCAATTGTTGCGGCCGGGTGCTTGAATCTTATGAACGGGTCTTCTATTGGTAGATGTTGCAGCTCTTTGATTTGATCTGAATTTGTGTTGCACCATGATAGGAAATTAGTTTTAAAATAAACTTTATTTTAAAACTAATCCTATAAGATAAATATTCAAGTAAATCTTATATTAAGTTAGTTATGACTTTTGGTTATATCCAACTCATAGGTTTGTTACAAATCTCTTGTAACAACCGTTTAATTAAGAGACAATCATATAATCGCGTTCAGTAACAACCTTCTGAAAGATTCACGTGTGCGTTGATAAGATAAGATAGTGTACTGCCTGTATAGGATGCCCTACGCAATCTAGCACATCATGTTCAACATGTTGTTCCAGATCATTTGTCCTAACATTTTGACAGTGCTGAGTAAGATGTCCTTCTTGGAGTGAGATATTTTGTCCAACATGTTGCACTTTGCACATTCAGTTGTTTTAGCATAACGCAACCAACCATGGGAACAACAATATATATGCCTAACTTGAAGCCAAACAGGTATATAACATGATTTATATTAACCTTTTACTCAACAAAATTAATTTTTTATTGATTTACTAAGTGATACAACAGTAAACAACAATTTGGTTTAGGTTCAATGAAAGTGTATAATATGCAACATTATCATCGATGGGAAATCCAATATTATTAGGTAATATTAATTACCTAGCAGGAGCAATTTCGTAATCATAGGAAGGTGGTGAAAATTAATGAGGTGGTTGAAGGTTTAAAATTGCGGATAACGCATCCCATCAGACCGCAATTGCGGTGTGAACTAAAATCATGTGCGGTGTCGCAATGAAACCGCAACCAAACGGCATTTGACCACAACGCAGCGGGACAGCAATAGTCCCTGTTAAATATTCCTTTTAAAAAATAAGCAGAAAAAATCAAAAGATTCTTTAGAGTTTCAGGAAATAGGATAAAAAAACTTTGCAAAAAATCTTACCGTAAAAATTCAGAGAATCTGACCTTTATATGCTTTCATTTTAAAATCTATGTCCTCTCAAGTCTCAATTAATTGTTGAGATGAGTTCAATGAGTTGTTGTGAGTTCAAGTTGTTGTCTGAATATAGATTAGCTTCATTTCCTCTTTGCATTAAGTGTGTTGTGCTCTTTGTCAAAGTATGTAACTCTTTTCTTCCCTTCAGTCATGTTGTTGTTTGCCCTTTGAAGATGAAAATTATGGATTTAAGAGGGATGAATTTTACTTTTTTAGTAAAAGAGTTGTTTTTTGAAATGGGGTAAAACATTCAGATCTAGATGAAGCCAACAAGTACTGCTACATAATTTTTTAGAACATAAAAACCGAGGAACTGGGTAAAACATTCAGATCTAGAGTTGTTTTCTGCGTTTAGTTTGGTTTCTAGCCTTCTACCTTTCTGGGTAGAGATGGACAACGATTGGTCCGGTCGCGATTCAGGCTAAAAATACCAAACTGAGTAAACCGCCGGTTGAAGTATTACCATCCATCCTCGTCCTTTTAGTGGTTTCAGTTATGACAAATTTGGTTCGTCGGACTAGTGGTTTGTATGATATTTAAGAGTAGAAAAAAAATCTCCAAACAGATCCATAAAGGTGGATTCAGAACTATGTCTGATGTTCCAAAACAAAAGAAACTCAAAAATATTGATAGATAATCCAAACTATATGTTTGGTGTTAGAAAAAAGAAAAAATTATTAAAAGACTTTTATAAGTGCAAGAATTAATCCATGGAAGCTAAGAAAGGTACAAAAATATGCACAACAGCTAAAGAGCAAAACATTTTACACTATAACACAAGAGAAACAAACAAATCTAACCTCATCCAAAATGATATTGAAGCACAAAAAGATGAATAAGAGCATAGGGATGACAGACTGAGAAGATAAAGAAAAAGTGTTTGAAAGAAACTTGAGTGGATAGAAAGAGACGGTAAGACAAAGAATGAGTTTGAAGAAGCAGCCGCCGTAGTGTTTGCCTGTGTGGGAGAGAATCGAAAGAACCCTAGTTTTGGTGTTTTATCAATCTCTCAATGTGGGCCGGGTTTCATTTTGGGCCTTATAAAAATTCTTGGCCTAGATCCAAGTATGAAATAACCCTCTCTATATCTCTAATATATATATATATATATATATATAAATGACAAATTTCCCTATATAAATGACATAATTTTATAATAATATAATAAACATTAAATAATTTTCAAAATACATTAAGTAAAAGAATAAATTTAGTCAAATAAAATATATTAAAAGAATACATTTTTTGACAAAAAAGGTAAATGAATAAATTTGATCAAAAAAAAGAAAAGCAATAAATGAATTGTTGAATGTATTAATGTTTTATTGTATTTCATTTTTTAATAGAGAGGAATGCTTTTTTTTGGGTACATGAATCATGAATATCATAATTTTGTAATGGTAATAAACATTAAATAATTCATACAGTATATATTTAAGCAAAAGAATAAATTTCTTGACAAAAAAAGGTAAAAGAATAAATTTGATCAAAAAAGGTAAGACAATAAATGAATTATTGAATGTATTAATTTTATTTTTATTTTGGTGCATGAATGCTATAATTTTATAATAATATAATGAACATTAAATAATTTCATAATTGCATATAATAAATTTGTAACTATATATTTTTTAATCATATACGTATTATTAACTTATTTTTCTGGCCAACATGATATAGATAAAAATTGCAATCTGTTGGCAATAATTAATCATATGTGTATTTTTACAATACTATCATATTAATTTATGGGATTGGAGTATTTCCTAATTTTTTTTCTTTTGTAAATAGACGAAACGCAAGTCATTGGAAACTTGCACACAAAGTGGGGAGATCGAGATTAGAACTTTGGTCATGACATCCGACACTAGCAATTTCAGTATTTCTGACTGTTGAACTCGGATTTTTGGATGATAAAGTATTTAATAATTATGCATATCAAAATGTATTTATTTCATAATTATAATTATATATAAGTGTTGTTTTGTGATCTAAGTACAAAATTAATTATTGATGTAATGAAACTTTATACAATTTTATTTTTGTAGAATATGTTGCCTTATAGTATACAACAGCAGCAAAGAATGTAACAATTTTCCAATCTAACTTTCTCATTGGTAATAACAAATACAAGTGCAAGTAAACATAACCATACCAGATCAAGTAAACACAACTATGAAAGAATCAATCAACCAAACAAACCCACATAGAGCAAATTACCAACCTCAAAATTCTAAGAAACAAAAACTATAATTCTTTTTAAAAAATATATACATATTAAAATGTTGGGGTTGATTGCAATATAAGTCTCACATTGCTAATGAAGAAGAAAAAAAAAGTCAAGGAAGTTATATTTGAGAAACTCCACATTTTTTAGAGAAGTGAATGGGGAAAGAGCTCGATGATATATTTAGAGACCTCGATTTTCTTGTTTCAACACACCAAGCAGTTGCACTTGTAAACACTTTAAGTTTATATTTGTGTTTGTTTCTTTTTCTCTTATGCTCTTGTTTTAGAGTATTTGAGATGTAGTTCAAATATTTACTTTAGAGAGTGTGGGTGTATTGAGATCATGGGGTGGTTGAGAGTGAAGTCTATATATTGTAACAATTTTCATATAGTGTTTATTGGTTGGTTGTCGGTTTAGACAACGGTCGTGATTTTTTCTCTGATTTTGGAGTTTCCATGTTAAATTCTTGTATTGTTAATTGTGTTCTTTTATTTTCTTTATGCTGGTATTTTACCCAACAAAAACCTATATTTGACGATAAATTTGAGAAATGAAGAAGAAACCAAAGAAAAATAAATACAAGACTTAGTTTACTAGAGCTTCTTTTTGCATGGACTGCATCATTGTCCTGATACTGAAATGCTTCACCGTCTTTATCTATGACTTCTTCTTCCTGCGACTCCTGCATACTCCTTGCCCTGCAATTAAGAAAAATAAAAGTAAAAATGCATATTTTTGTAAATTTTTATGATGGGTTGCCTCCCATTAAGCGCGTGTTTAACGTCTCGAGCTTGACGCATGATTCTTTAAGCATCTTTGAGGTATAAAGTTTTCCCCGGCTCTGGTATCTCCTCTCCTTCGTATATCTTCACCCTGTGTCCGTTTACTTGAAAGGTGGTTGATGTCCTCTTGTCATATATTTCAACAGCCCCGTATGGAGAAACTCGAACTACCTCGTATGGTCCTGTCCACTTGGATTTTAGTTTTCCTGCTGTGCACTTGAATCTCGATTGAAATACCAAGACTTTCTGCCCTGGTTTGAATTCTCTGTGGCGGAGTTTTTTGTCATGAATACGCTTTGTTTTTTCTTTGTAAATTTCTGCATTTTCATACGCTCGGAGGCAGATTTCCTCCAAACCAAGCAATTTCATCTTCCATGCATGTTCTGCAAGGTCTTTGTCGAAGTTTAACTCTCTTGTGGCCCATAGTGCCTTGTGTTCCAACTCTACCGGAAGGTGAAATGCTTTCCCATAAACCAAGTGGGAAGGTGTCAATCCCAAGTGTTATTTAAAAGCCGTTATGTATGCCCAGGGAGCATCATCCAGTTTCCTAGCCCAATCTTTCCTGGAAGTCATTACTTTCTTCTCCAAGATACTCTTGAGCTGCCGATTGGATACCTCCACCTGTCCACAAGTCTGGGGATGATATGGGGTCGATACTTTGTGTTTCACCCCATATTTCTCTAATACCTTCTCCAAGTATTTGTTAAGGAAATGCGTCCCTCCATCGCTGATCAAGACTCTTGGTGTTCCAAACCTGCAAAAAATATTTCTTTGCAAAATCTGGATAACAGTCTTGGCATCGTTAAAATGACAGGCTAATGCTTCGACCCATTTAGACACATAATCAACACACACTAAGATATACATTTTATTGTCATATTCAGGGAATGGTCCCATGAAATCGATGCCCCAACAGTCAAAGGGTTCTATCTCTAGAATTCCTTTCTGTGGCATCTCATTTCTCTTTGAGATGTTACCTATTCTTTGACACCTGTCGCAATGTTTTACAAACTTTTCACAGTCATTAAATAATGTTGGCCACTAGAATCCACATTGCAATATTTTAGCTTTTGTACGATCTGAATCATGGCGTCCTCCATATCCTGAACTGTGACAATGTCACATGACTCGGCGGGCCTCATCTTGAGCCACACAATGCCGTAAAACTCCATCTACTCCTTCTTTGTATAAGTAGGGATCATCCCACCAATAGAATTTTGCTTCGTGGTATAATCTTTTCTTTTGATGCCACGTATATCCTTTTGGTATTACTTTCCCTGCTTTGAAATTTGCAATGTTAGCAAACCATGGTCTTTCTGAAATCGCGAACAATTTCTCATTCGGGAATTCTTCCTCGATGCTTTTCTCTTTTGAAGTTATCTTCTGAGTTCTCTAGTCTTGACAAATGGTCGGCCACGATATTTTCAACTCCTTTTTTTATCTCGAATCTTCAAGTCGAATTCCTGTAATAACAAAATGTAACGCAAAAGTCGAGGCTTTGATTCCTCTTTGGTTAGTAAATATTTTAAAGCAGCATGATCAGTGTAAACTACTACCTTAGAGCCGACTAGATATGATCTAAACTTTTCTAAAGCAAATACTACAGCTAATAATTCCTTTTTTGTAGTTGCATAATTCAACTGTTGTTCTGTCATTACCTTACTAGCATAGTATATGGCTTGAAAGAATTTGTCATGCCTTTGTCAAAGGACTGCTCCGACTGCATAGTCACTTTCGTCGCACATAATTTCGAAGTGCAGGTTCCAATCTGGAGCTACTATGATCGGTGCTGTTACAAGTTTCTCTTTTAATGCTTTAAAAGAGATAAGACATTCTTCGGTAAATGTGAAGGTGTTGTCTTTTAATAGGAGATTGCATAATGGTTTTGATATTTTTGAAAAGTCTTTTATGAATCTCCTATAAAAGCCTGCATGTCCAAGAAAACTTCTGACAACCTTTACATTTACCGGCGGTGGGAGTTTGGAAATAACGTCGAATTTTGCTTGGTTAACCTCTATGCCTTTTTTTGAAATTTTATAACCCAGGACTACCCCTTCGGTCACCATGAAATTGCATTTTTCCCAATTCAAAACTAAATTGGTCTCCACGCATCTTTTAAGTGCGACATCCAGGTTGTCCAAGCAATCGTCGAAGCTTTTTCCAAACATTGAAAATTCATCCATGAAAACTTCCATGGATTTCTCTATCATATCTGAGAAGATAGCAAACATGCATCTTTGAAAGGTTGCAGGTGCATTACACAAGCCAAACAACATTCTCCTATAGGCGTAAACTCCATATGGGCAAGTGAATGTTGTTTTCTCCTGGTCTGCTGGATCTACCGCTATCTGGTTGTACCCTGAGTATCCAACGAGAAAACAATAGTAAGCTTGTCCTGCTAGTCATGGCCGTTTTGTAGTTCTTTTTTCACTACCTCACTCATGGCTGGATTTAACCTTCTTTGCGGTTGTACCACAGGCTTGTACTCTTCTTCCATTTTGATCTTGTGCATGCAGTAGGCTGGACTGATTCCTTTTAGGTCGTCAATACTCCATCCTATTGCTTCGTTGTTTCTTTTGAGTATTGCAATGAGTTTTTCCTCATTTTCTAGGGTTAAGGTATTGCTTATAATTGCTGGTTTAGTTTTTCCTTCCCCTAGGAAAACATACTTGAGGTGCCCCGGTAGTTCCTTTAGCTCCAAGGGTTTTGGTTTGTCTTCTATACTTACCCCTAAGGGTTCGTATTTCTGGTTGAATCTTAACTTTTTGTGCATTCCAAGCCATCGGACGTTCATATTTGTTTTTTTATCCATGTCTTCCCTTTCTTCGTCCAAAGATTGGATAATTGCTCGCTCAACTCTGGGTGCTGCTTTTGCTAACTCTTCTTCTACCAATGATTCCACCACGTCGACTTGATAACATTCAATTTTTTCTTTCTTTTGATTCATCATCTCTTTGACATTGAATGTTACCTCGTTTCCATCTATTCTGAAAGTGACATTACCTGTCTCCATGTCTATGTTGAGAGGAAAGGTCTCCCTAGCAGAATGGGTGCATCTGGATCGGCTTCGATGTCCATGACGACAAAATCGGCTGGAAAGAGTTTATCATCAACTGTTACTAACACGTCTTCCAAGATTCCATATGGATGAAATTTCATCTGATCTGCGAGGATAAGTGTCATTCTGGTAGGTTTAACCTCTCCACATTTGGGCTTCTATAGTATGGATAAGGGCATGAGATTAACACTGGCTCCTAAGTCTAGAAGTGCTCGGCCAATTTCTACCCCACCAATTGTGCATGGAATTGTAAAGCTTTCCGGATCTTTGCATTTGTTGGGGAGGTTCTTCTGAAAAATTGCACTACACTCTTCGGTGAGCATAATCGCTTCTTCATCTTTCAATTTGATTTTACCAGCTACGAGATTCTTTACATATTTTTGAAATGGGGGTGATATTTGGATCATGTCATTGAATGGTACATGGATCTCCATTTGTTTCACTAGTTGCCCCATCTTTCTGAGTTGCTCCAACTGCTTCTCCTTTTTGTTGTCTTTGTTTGGGTATGGTATGTAATTCTCTTGATTTTTAGGTTCAGGGGGTGGTCTATCACTTCCGAACGCTGTTTTGGGCTTTTCTGGACTGGTTTGGTTTATGGTTGGCACTTCTGTTGTGTCTTCTTCCACTTCCGTCTCTTTTTCCAGGTCCACCACATCTTGGCTGGTAGGTTCTGTATCAGGAGGTTGGGTATCAGACATTTGAGATTCGTGTATTTCCTGGCTTGCCGTCTTTTTTTCCCTTCGAGTAGGTTCTACTGGTTCCAGTTGCCTGCTTCGTAATGTTATAACCTGCAGTTCCCCAATATATTCTATCTTTTTAGCCCAAGCTTGAACCTGTATTCCTAGCTTTTCATTGGATATTTTAATCTGATCTCCAAAGCTCTGTATGAATTCTTTGAGTGATTTGTTCTCCTCCTGCAGTTTTTCTACTTCTGTCTGTGAGGCTTCCAGTTGTCCTATAAGGACTTCTTTGTTGTCTTTGTCTTCTTCCTTATTGTACTCATTTCGGCACATCGTCTCAATCAGTTGCTCTACTTCTGTTGGGGTTTTGCTCTTGATTGATTCTCCTGCTGATGCGTCGAGAAGCATTCTCTACTTAGTTTTCATACTGTTGACAATGATGTGCATTAATTCTGTTGCACAGATCATATGATTTGGGCATCTTCTCTTGTAGAGCTTGAATCTCTCCAAACTCTGGTGGAGTGATTCCTTCTTCTCTTGCTGGAATTCAGTGATTGCCCTTCTACGTTCCTTGTGTTGTTCTTCAGTGAAGAAACGGTCCAAGAATTTGTCTTCGATATCTTTCTAGGTTTCAATTATCCCACTTGGCATACAGACTAACCAGTCTTTTGCAGTCTTTCCAAGTGAAAACTTGAACAAGTGTAATCTGACTTGATCTTTAGTGACACCATCTGGGACTGGTTGGGATTCTCACACCTCGTAGAATTCTTGGAGATGTTCCAAAGGATCTTCTTCTCTCCTTCCATTGAATGCGTTTTCCTTTAGCTCCCTTCGTACACTGGATTTGGGATTGATCTCTATTGGATTTGCTGGAACAAACCCTTGAATAATCCCCTCACGGTCCGTTGGCTGAAAATACTCGTACATTTTCCCTTCATTGTCCATGTCTACTGCAAAACAAAGAATACCTCAGTAGCACTGTATGGTTTGAGAAAGGTTGTGCGTTTAATTATTGTTCTTGTAGTTGCTAGCTTCAGAGGTTCTCAGGTACGGGAGGTGGATCACACGGATCGCTTAAATACCAAGCCTTTGCCTTAGCAAGAACTTTTGTAGGGCGCAACAGTAAAAACAATTCACACTTAAATACAAATAAATACAGAAATTAAAATTTCTAAAACTAACCTAATAACTTTGTCTACACCGTCCCCGGCAACGGCGCCAAAAACTTGACTACGGGATAATTAGTAATGAAGCACCATGTTCATCATAACTAATTTACCTTTCGACATTCATCAACAAATTCAACAAGATGGAATGGCCATGCCACAATTGTACCAACTGCCTCACCAATCGTCGAAACCTCTCCATCTTCAACAGGTATAGGCAATGGAGTATCAGCCACATGTACAACTTCGATTGTAACTTTGACATATCCCAATGGCAATTTCATGGCATGCACTGTATCACCTGTGGTGTTATGTAACTTGCCACGAGCCACTAATTTACAACAAGGGGATGCTACATATATTTTGATTGGCGAGATCCCCTGAACCATAGCAAAAGTTTACAAAAAAACAAAACAAAATATGGAATATTATCAGACCATACACAGGTAAACAAAACAGAGCACACATATGTAAACAGAACAAAGCAAGGAAACAAAAACAAAACAAAACATATGGAAAACAAAAAATGAACATAGGAATCTGAACAGAACATGAAAAACCTTGGGAATGGTGTCAAAGTCAACAGGGTTACAAGAATCCTTAACACTTAGTTGTTCTCTCTCTACTGCTTCTGGTTGTTGGCACCTTACAACAAGTTGTTCTCTCTCTACTGGTTCTGCTTCACCGGCTCGCTGTCTTTCTTCCTTCTCTCTCTCTAGTATATTCAATCTCTCGATCACTTTATGATACATAGCATGAATATTATCAACTGTCTTTTGTTTGGCAGCAGGAAGTTCAGGCGAAAACACATCTTTAGGACATACGGCAAAACCCCTGGCTCTAACACGGCCAGAGTATTGTGGGCGATCTAGATCCTGATATAATATGTCATTACGCCCACGGTCTTCTACATCTTCATCAGGTAATGTTTGTGCGAATTCCTCCTGACATTGATAAGCAAGAAAAAAATGTTAAACATCATTAATAATTAACAAGAAAATCATGTATGCATAAAATTAGAATTTGACATACACATTTAGACAAATTTTTTTGAGCATCATCATTATCAATAGCTCCACTCTTAGCCGCATGGGCAGTTTTCCAAACACGAATAAGGGATGGTTCAACTCCTCTTGCTTCTTTTTCTATATACATAAATTTTGACAATTTAACATAGAAATGAAAAAAATAAATCATTTATGCCATCTTAACTTATCCAATTCATTTGTACACATGCTTACCATATCAGCGTGTAGACGAGCATACCCTTTTCGTGATATTCTATATAGATATTCAGGATCTAATGCCCTTTCCCGGTTGTCTTTCCTAAGTTTCTACATTGATTAAAAAGATATAAGCTTAACACAAAAGAAAGAGAAAAAAAACCAGCCACCACCTATACACTACCTGAAACTTTTCAGACTTAGACCGAGCTACAAAACTATCCCATTGCTCTTGTGAAATTTGAGGATGTATGTGTCTCGGGGGATGTATCAGTTAGATGTATCAGTTACATTGCTCCTACAAAACTACCTGAAACTCGTCAACACAATCAAACTCTTGCGTATATTTTTCAAAATCATTAGATGTATCAGTTACATTTCTCCTCAAATTAGTGGACTTGGTTTTTTCTTCCCCATGCATTGTCCAACATGTATAGCTTTTATCAATTCCATTAAATATTAAGTGTCTTGCCAAATCCTTTTTACTAACAGGTACATAACAACATTTTAAGCATGGACATATGACTTTTCAATTATGATTATCTTGTGTGTTTTGGAAAAAATGTTTCAACGATAATGTTATGGTCATTCGACGATAATGTTATGTTCATATCCTACAATAATGCACTTGATGCGGGCTTAATTCTTTAAAGACCCAATAAGTGGAACAAGAAGCATCCACGTACAAGACAATGTCTTGATGAACATTTGGCCAACACAAAAGGGTATTATGGACAAAGGCCAGCCAACCTTTGTCTCTAAAAGGACAAGAACAATGAGTCACAAAACAAAGGATATGGTTTCGTTTCCTAAAGCAAAAAGAAAAATGTTCCCCACATGATGCAAAATATCTCACAAAGAAGATTCTCTCATTTGGCAAAAGAAGAGACCACGTAAATGAGTTCAAAGCCATGCGACATCCTTGTAGTGCAAATCAGCAACGGTAATGCACTATGCATGCAACGAAAATGCATTATTCACAGACAAAAAAGAAGAAGTCCAAGTATTGTGTCTCTCTTTGCTCTTGGTTTCAAGACACTTTGATGAGCTTCTCAACAAAGATCTTTCATGCTTATAAATAAGAGGAGTTTCATGAAGAGAAAAAGAGGGAAAAAAACATAAACAAAAGAAAAGAAGAAAAGAAAAACACAACATCACCTTCATCTTCTCCAATCATCATCAACATCCTGAACAAACTCAACCTCCTTCAAATCACAAAATAACCACACCACATTAAACATCACCACCATACAACAACCATCAAAATGAGAACAACCCATAAAAAGAAGCAACCATGAAATAGAAACACCAAAATTCTCTAAAAAAACTCCATTAAAGAAGCTTAAAAATCCAAATTTTCGAAATTCTCAAAACCTTCAAGTTCTTTGTGATTTTTCCATTGAATCACCATCAATACATCATAACCAAGCTACTGTATGCATTGATCACTGATGACAGGAATTCATACTGCATTTCTAGTATAATTTTATTAGTAAATTACATAACTTTAGACCAATTACAAAGCAAATTCTTAAAGAAATCAAGTTACTTGCACAAGAAGTCAAGAAAATCAAGAAAAAGCTAAAAAGAGCCAAAATTGTGAAGAAATTGTGATGTTCATCGCAGCACGATGGTTTTCATCGTGCCACGATGAAAGCTACTTGCTGACCAAGGAAACAACAGAAGAAAATCTGAAGAAAGTCTTTCATCGCAGTACGATGAGGTTACTTGGCGACCAAGGTGATCAAACGAACATGATCAGTTATAATTTTGAACTGAATCTTTATATCGCAGTACGATGGGCATATCGCAGCACGATGGCAAATTTCAGCCCATTGAGAAAACTATAAATAGAGCTCCCTTTTCCTCATTTTATTCATTCAGAACGCAGAGAACTACTATTCTCTTGAGGAAAACGAGTCGGAGCTCTAAGGTTAGGTTTTCTTTTATGCATTTTTCTATTCTTGTAATTTAATTATGCATTTTAGTTGCTAAACCCCCTCTGGGTTAGGTGGGGAGATGAACTCCCTTAGGAATGCTCGAATCATGTAATTTGGTACTAAGTTTATATAATTGTCTATTCAGTTTTATTTATTCTATTGTCTATGTTTTAATTACGTAATCTAATTGATGTACACAATTAGGGAACACTCTTAGGGTTGGTGATATCTAGTATTGTGCCTCAAAGCCAGGGTTTCTCAATAGATGGCAACTAGCTTATAGGGTTAGTGATCTAGTATTGTGCCTCAAAGCCGGCAGCCAACTCCGATCAATAGATAATAGCTTAATAATTAAGGGTAAAAGAACTAATGAAACCATGCTTAATTGACTACATATTTAGGATCTAATCACAAGGTTAGGGACGTGACAACGTGGCTAACACGGGTCCCTTGTCTAATAATTAAGGTTCTCTATACTCGTAATTAGGGTAATTATCGTACGTAGTTATTAGTAATTATATTAGTTCACCAGTAAGTAAGAATGAATAGGCAACGATATAGCTGCAACTACCCAGCAGGACTTAGGGAGGGATTCAACACACTTAACCTACCTTTTCTCTTCTGAAGCAAACTTTCTTTCTTAGTTAATTTCTCAAAATCAATCAACCTTAAAATCAAAAGCGGAGGCAATCTCACAAATCCTAGAATAAGCTTAGTAACCTAGGCGTTGTCCCTGTGGATACGAACCCATCCTAACTAGGGTGCGGATTATTACCAGACGACAGATTTGTACAATTGCCAGACCGTAGTCAAGTTTTTGACGCCGTTGCCGGGGACGGTGTAGACAAAGTTATTAGGTTAGTTTTAGAAATTTTAATTTCTATATTTATTTTTATTTAAGTGTGAATTGTTTTTACTGTTGCGCCCTACAAAAGTTCTGGCTAAGGCAAAGGCTTGGTATTTAAGCGATCCGTGTGATCTACCTCCCGTACCTGAGAACCTCTGAAGCTAGCAACTACAAGAACAATAATTAAACGCACAACCTTTCTCAAACCATACAGTGCTACTGAGGTATTCTTTGTTTTGTAGTAGACATGGACAATGAAGGGAAAATGTACAAGTATTTTCAGCCAACGGACCGTGAGGATATTATTCAAGGGTTTGTTCTAGCAAATCCAATAGAGATCAATCCCAAATCCAGTGTACGAAGGGAGCTAAAGGAAAACGCATTCAATGGAAGGAGAGAAGAAGATCCTTTGGAACATCTCCAGGAATTCTACGAGGTGTGCGAATCCCAACCAGTCCCATATGGTGTCACTAAAGATCAAGTCAGATTACACTTGTTCAAGTTTTCACTTGGAAAAACTGCAAAAGACTGGTTAGTATGTATGCCAAGTGGGAAAATTTAAACCTGGAAAGATATCGAAGACAAATTCCTGGACCGTTTCTTCACTGAAGAACAACACAAGGAACGTAGAAGGGCAATCACTGAATTCCAGCAAGAGAAGAAGGAATCACTCCACCAGAGTTTGGAGAGATTCAAGCTCTACAAGAGAAGATGCCCAAATCATATGATCTGTGCAGCAGAATTAATGCACATCTTTGTCAACAGTATGAAAACTAAGTAGAGAATGCTTCTCGACGCATCAGCGGGAGAATCAATCAAGAGCAAAACCCCAACAGAAGTAGAGCAACTGATTGAGACGATGTGCCGAAATGAATACAATAAGGAAGAAGACAAAGACAACAAAGAAGTCTTTATAGGACAACTGGAAGCCTCACAGACAGAAGTAGAAAAACTGCAGGAGGAGAACAAATCACTCAAAGAATTCATGCAGAGCTTTGGAGATCAGATTAAAAAATCCAATGAAAAGTTAGGAATACAGGTTCAAGCTTGGGCTAAAAAGGTAGAAGATATTGGGGAACTGGAACCAGTAGGCAACTGGAATAACATTACGAAGCAGGCAACTGGAACCAGTAGAACCTACTCGAAGGGAAAAAAAGACGGCAAACCAGGAAATACCCGAATCTCAAATGCCTGACTCTCAAATGCTTGATACCCAACCTCCTGATACAGAACCTACCAGCCAAGATGTGGTGGACCTGGAAAAAGAGACGGAAGTGGAAGAAGACACGACAGAAGTGCCAACCATAAACCAAATCAGTCCAGAAAAGCCCAAAACAGCGTTCGGAAGTGATAGACAACCCCCTGAACCTAAAAATCAAGAGAATTACATACCATACCCAAACAAAGACAACAAAAAGGAGAAGCAGTTGGAGCAACTCAGAAAGATGGGGCAACTAGTGAAACAAATGGAGATCCATGTACCATTCAATGACATGATCCAAATATCACCCCCATTTCAAAAGTATGTAAAGAATCTCGTAGCTGGTAAAATCAAATTGAAAGATGAAGAAGCGATTATGCTCACCGAAGATTGTAGTGCAATTTTTCAGAAGAACCTCCCCAACAAATGCAAAGATCAGGGAAGCTTTACAATTCCATGCACAATTGGTGGGGTAGAAATTTGCCGAGCACTTCTAGACTTAGGAGCCAGTGTTAATCTCATACCCTTATCCATACTATAGAAGCTCAACTGTGGAGAGGTTAAACCTACCAGAATGACACTTATCCTCGCAGATCGGACGAAATTTCATCCATATGGAATCTTGAAAGACGTGTTAGTAATAGTTGATGATAAACTCTTTCCAGCCGATTTGGTCGTCATGGACATCGAAGCCGATCCAGATGCACCCATTCTGCTAGGGAGACCTTTCCTCACAACAGGTAAAGCAATCATAGACATGGAGACAGGTAATGTCACTTTCAGAGTAGACGAAAACGAGGTAACATTCAATGTCAAAGAGATGATGAATCAAAAGAAAGAAAAAATTGAATGTTATCAAGTTGACGTGGTGGAATCATTGGTAGAAGAAGAGTTAGCAAAAGCAGCACCTGGAGTTGAGCGAGCAATTATCCAATCTTTGGACGAAGAAAGGGAAGACATGGATGAAGAAACAAATCTGAACGTCCGATGGCTTTGAATGCACAAGGGTAAGTATAGAAGACAAACCAAAACCCTTGGAGCTAAAGGAACTACCGGGGCACCTCAAGTATGTTTTCCTGGGGGAAGGAAAAACTAAACCAGCAATAATGAGCAATACATTAACCATAGAAAATGAGGAAAAACTCATTGCAATACTCAAAAGAAACAACGAAGCAATAGGATGGAGTATTAACGACCTAAAAGGAATCAGTCCAGCCTACTGCATGCACAAGATCAAAATGGAAGAAGAGTACAAGCCTGTGGTACAACCGCAGAGAAGGTTAAATCCAGCCATGAGTGAGGTAGTGAAAAAAGAACTACAAAACGGCCATGACTAGTAGGACAAGTTTACTATTGTTTTCTCGTTGGATACTCAGGGTACAACCAGATAGCGGTAGATCCAGCAGACCAGGAGAAAACAGCATTCACTTGCCCATATGGAGTTTATGCCTATAGGAGAATGCCGTTTGGCTTGTGTAATGCACCTGCAACCTTTCAAAGATGCATGTTTGCTATATTCTCAGATATGATAGAGAAATCCATGGAAGTTTTCATGGATGATTTTTCAGTGTTTGGAAAAAGCTTCGACAATTGCCTGGACAACCTGGATGCCGCACTTAACAGATGCGTGGAGACCAATTTAGTTTTGAATTGGGAGAAATGCAATTTCATGGTGACCGAAGGGATAGTCCTGGGTCATAAAATTTCAAAAAAATGCATAGAGGTTGACCAAGCAAAATTCGAAGTTATTTCCAAACTCCCACCGCCGGTAAATGTAAAGGGTGTCAGAAGTTTTCTTGGACATGCAGGCTTTTATAGGAAATTCATAAAAGACTTTTCAAAAATATCAAAACCATTATGCAATCTCCTATTAAAAGACAACACCTTCACATTTACCGTAGAATGTCTTATCTCTTTTAACGCATTAAAAGATAAACTTGTAACAGCACCGATCATAGTAGCTCCAGATTGGAACCTGCATTTCGAAATTATGTACGACGCAAGTGACTATGCAGCCGGAGCAGTCCTTGGACAAAGGCATGACAAGTTCTTTCAAGCCATATACTATGCTAGTAAGGTAATGACAGAACAACAGTTGAATTATGCAACTACAGAAGAGGAATTATTAGCTGTAGTATTTGCTTTAGAAAAGTTTAGATCATATCTAGTCGGCTCTAAGGTAGTAGTTTACACTGATCATGCTGCTTTAAAATATTTACTAACCAAAGAGGAATCAAAGCCTCGACTTTTGCGTTACATTTTGTTATTGCAGGAATTCGACTTGGAGATTCGAGATAAAAAAGGAGTTGAAAATATCGTGGCCGACCATTTGTCAAGATTCGAGAACTCAGAGATAACTTTAAAAGTGAAAAGCATCGAGGAAGAATTCCCGAATGAGAAATTGTTCGCGATTTCAGAAAGACCATGGTTTGCTGACAAAGAAAATTTCAAAGCAGGGAAAGTAATACCAAAAGGATATACGTGGCATCAAAAGAAAAGATTATACCACGAAGCAAAATCCTATTGGTGGGATGATCCCTACTTATACAAAGAAGAAGTAGATGGAGTTTTACGGCATTGTGTGGCTCAAGATGAGGCCCGCTGAGTCATATGACATTGTCACAGTTCAGGATATGGAGGACGCCATGATGCAGATCGTACATAAGCTAAAATATTGCAATGTGGATTCTGGTGGCCAACCTTTTTTAATGACTATGAAAAGTTTGTAAAATATTGCGACAGGTGTCAAAGAATAGGAAACATCTCAAAGAGAAATGAGATGCCACAAAAAGGAATTCTAGAGATAGAACCCTTTTTCTGTTGGGGCATCGATTTCATGGGACCATTCCCTGAATATGACAATAAAATGTATATCTTAGTGTGTGTTGATTATGTGTCTAAATGGGTCGAACCATTAGCCTGTCATTCTAACGATGCCAAGACTGTTATCCAGATTTTGCAAAGAAATATTTTTTGCAGGTTTGGAACACCAAGAGTCTTGATCAGCGATGGAGGGACGCATTTCCTTAACAAATACTTGGAGAATGTAATAGAGAAATATGGGGTGAAACACAAAGTATCAACCCCATATCATCCCCAGACTTGTGGACAGGTGGAGGTATCCAATCGACAGCTCAAGAGTATCTTGGAGAAGAAAGTAATGACTTCCAGGAAAGATTGGGCTAGGAAACTGGATGATGCTCTCTGGGCATACATAACGGCTTTTAAATAACACTTGGGATTGACACCTTCCCACTTGGTTTATGGGAAAGCATGCCACCTTCCGGTAGAGTTGGAACACAAGGCACTATGGGCCACAAGAGAGTTAAACTTCGACAAAGACCTTGTAGGACATGCATGGAAGATGAAATTGCTTGAGTTGGAGGAAATCCGCCTCCGAGCTTATGAAAATACAGAAATTTTCAAAGAAAAAACAAAACGTTTTCATGACAAAAAACTCCGCCACAGAGAATTCAAACCAGGGCAGAAAGTCTTGGTATTTCAATCGAGATTCAAGTGCACAGCAGGAAAACTAAAATCCAAGTGGACAGGACCATACGAGGTAGTTCGAGTATCTCCATACGGGGCTGTTGAAATATATGACAAGAGGACAGCAACCACCTTCAAGTAAACGGACACAGGGTGGAGATATATGAAGGAGAGGAGATACCAGAGCCGGGGGAAACTTTATACCTCAAAGATGCTTAAAGAATCATGCGTCAAGCTCGAGACGTTAAACACGCGCTTAATGGGAGGCAACCCATCATAAACATTTACAAAAATATGCATTTTTACTTTTATTTTTCTTAATTGCAGGGGAAGGAGTATGCGGGAGTCGCAGGAAGAAGAAGTCACAGATAAAGATGGTGAAGCATTTCAGTATCAGGACAATGATGCAGTCCATGCAAAAAGAAGCTCTAGTAAACTAAGTCTTGTATTTATTTTTCTTTGGTTTCTTCTTCATTTCTCAAATTTATCGTCAAATATAGGCTTTTGTATGGTAAAACACCGGCATAAAGAAAATAAAAGAACACAATTAACAATACAAGAATTTAACATGGAAACTCCAAAATCGGAGAAAAAATCACGACCGTTGTCTAAACCGACAACCAACCAATAAACACTATATGAAAATTGTTACAATATATAGACTTCACTCTCAACCACCCCATGATCTCAATACACCCACACTCTCTAAAGTAAAGCATTACAAAATTATTACCATTACAACAAAATTATGATATTCATGATTCATGTACCCAAAAAAAAGCATTCCTCTCTATTAAAAAATGAAATACAATAAAACATTAATACATTCAACAATTCATTTATTGCTTTTCTTTTTTTTGATCAAATTTATTCATTTACCTTTTTTGCCAAAAAATTTATTCTTTTAATATATTTTATTTGACTAAATTTATTCTTTTACTTAATGTACTTTGAAAATTATTTAATGTTTATTATATTATTATAAACTTATGTCATTCATGTACCAAAAAATAATACATTAATACATTCAATAATTCCTTTGTTGTTTTACTTTCTTTGATGAAATTTATTCTTTTCTTTTTTGACAAGATAGAAATTTATTCTTCTACATTTGTATTTTTTTTTGTCTAATTTTTTTTTGTCAAATATTGAATGAATTTATTCTTTTGCTATAGGGAAATTTGTCATTTATATATATATATATATATATATATATATATATATTAGAGATATAGAGAGGGTTATTTCATACTTGGATCTAGGCCAAGAATTTTTATAAGGCCCAAAATGAAACCCGGCCCACATTGAGAGATTGATAAAACACCAAAACTAGGGTTTTTTCGATTCTCTCCCACACAGGCAAACACTACGGCGGCTGCTTCTCCAAACTCATTCTTTGTCTTACCGTCTCTTTCTATCCACTCAAGTTTCTTTCAAACACTTTTTCTTTATCTTCTCAGTCTGTCATCCCTATGCTCTTATTCATCTTTTTGTGCTTCAATATCATTTTGGATGAGGTTAGATTTGTTTGTTTCTCTTGTGTTATAGTGTAAAATGTTTTGCTCTTTAGCTGTTGTGCAGATTTTTGTACCTTTCTTTGCTTCCATGGATTAATTCTTGCACTTATAAAAGTCTTTTAATAATTTTTTCTTTTTTCTAACACCAAACATATAGTTTGGATTATCTATCAATATTTTTGAGTTTCTTTTATTTTGGAACATCAGACATAGTTCTGAATCCACCTTTATGGATCTGTTTGGTATTTTGTGCCGGAATCCCGACCGGACCGATCGTTGTCCATCTCTACCCAGAAAGGTAGAAGGCTAGAAACAAAACCAAACCCAGAAAACAACTCTAGATCTGAATGTTTTACCCAGTTCCTCGGTTTTTATGTTCTAAAAAATTATGAAGCAGTACCTGTTGACTTCATCTAGATCTGAATGTTTTACCCTATTTCAAAAAACAACTCTTTTACTAAAAAAGTAAAATTCATCCCACTCAAATCCATAATTTTCATCTTCAAAGAGCAAACACCAACGTGACTGAAGGGAAGAAAAGAGTTACATACTTTGACAGAGAGCACGACACACTTAATGCAAAGAGGAAATGAAGCTAATCTATATTCAGACAACAACTTGAACTCACAACAAATCATTGAACTCATCTCAACAATTCATTGAGACTTGAGAGAACATAGATTCTAAAATGAAAGCATATAAAGGTCAGATTCTCTGAATTTTTACGGTAAGATTTTTTGCAAAGTTTTTTTTCCTATTTCCTGAAACTCTAAAGAATCTTTTGATTTTTTCTGCTTATTTTTTAAAAGGAATATTTAACAGAGACTATTGCTGTCCCGCTGCGTTGTGGTAAAATGCCGTTTGGTTGCGGTTTCATTGCGACACCGCACATGATTTTAGTTCAAACCGCAATTGCGGTCTGATGGGATGCGTTATCCGCAATTTTAAACCTTCAACCACCTCATTAATTTTCACCACCTTCCTATGATTACGAAATTGCTCCTGCTAGGTAATTAATACTACCTAATAATATTGGATTTCCCATCGATGATAATGTTGCATATTATACACTTTCATTGAACCTAAACCAAATTGTTGTTTATTGTTGTGTCACTTGGTTAATCAATAAAAAATTAATTTTGTTGAGTAAAAGGTTAATATAAATCATGTTATATACCTGTTTGGCTTCAAGTTAGGCATATATATTGTTGTTCCCATGGTTGGTTGCGTCATGCTAAAACAACTGAATGTGCAAAGTGTAACATGTTGGACAAAATATCTCACTCCAAGAAGGACATCTTACTCAGCACTGTCAACATGTTAGGACAAATGATCTGGAACAACATGTTGAACATGATGTGCTAGATTGCGTAGGGCATCCTATACAGGCAGTACACTATCTTATCTTATCAACGCACACGTGAATCTTTCAGAAGGTTGTTACTGAACGCGATTATAAGATTGTCTCTTAATTAAATGATTATTACAAGATATTTGTAACAAACCTACGAGTTGGATATAACCAAAAGTCCTAACTAACTTAATATAAGATTAACTTGAATATTTATCTTATAGGATTAGTTTTAAAATAAAGTTTATTTTAAAACTAATTTCCTATCATGGTGCAACGCAAATTCAGATCAAATCAAAGAGCTGCAACATCTATCAATAGAAGACCCGTTCATAAGATTCAAGCACCCGGCTGCAACAATTGAATATCTCTGGAATCAAGCTAGAACTTGCGAGTCAAAGATCTTGTGCCCACTGTGCAAGGTCACTGTAACCTTCTCTAGAACTTAGGTGCTAAGGAATAAAGTTAGGAAGTGGTTGTTGAATTGGTTTAATTCAACATTTCTTCGTTAGTTAAGAGTTAGGATTGACAGGCTGGATAGTCGTGGGAAAGTGGGTAGGATCTCATAGTTAGGATTGTTTTAATATTCTGCAAATACAAATATACTATCCTGCATCACAATTGTCGTACACGTTGTTTATGACATCTTGCAAAAAAGACAATTATCCCATACAACGTGTAAGGCATTTGTCCCCTGACAAATAAAATTTATATATGATTAGTCGAGTGAACCATTATTTTCTACGACGTTTGTGTTAGGAGATTCATTAGTGGACAATGGAAATAACAACAAGCCTCAGTGTATAGCAAAAGCCAACTAAGGCATATATGCCAACCCGAAGAAGGTTCCATTGTTTCATAGTCTTCCACTTGATTCTTCATCTTCAACGAGAAGAAAGAATGATGAAGATAATATGAGTTTGGAATCTTCTTCTGGGTCAAAAAGAAGAAGGTTCAAAGATGAAGTTTTTTCGTTTTCTGAGAATGCTGATGTTATTTCCTTAGATGAAGATGAAGTTGAAGTTAAAATTGATGAAAGTGGTTTGGATAGTGAAAACCCAATTACAATATGTTCTGATGAAGAAGAAGATGATGTAATTTTTGGTAAAGAAGAAAACTTGGTTTTTTTGGATGATTCTGATGAAGATGATGTTGATTGTGATGATGAGAGTAAAGACGATGAAACAAGTGACGAAGATTTTAAAGCTGATGAACTGAATGAGGTTTCGGATGATGACGATGATGATAGTTATGAACATGAAGACAAGACGAAAACAAGAATGAGAACAAATTTTGATGTGGTGGAGGAGCTTGAGAGAAAGGTGATGGATAAAGAAAGTGAAATTTATATACACAATGAAGAAAGTGAAATTTATGTAACAAATTCTACTACCAAGAAGTAGATTATTCAGGTTATGGTAGTATAATTTGTTACATAAATTTCACTTTCTTCATTGTGTATAGAAATTTCACTTTCTTTTATCCATCACCTTTCTCTCAAGCTCCTCCACCACATCAAAATCTATTCTCATTCTCGTTTTCTTCTTCTCTTCATGTTCATAACTATCATCATCGTCATCGTCCGAAACCTCACTCAGTTCATGAGCTTTAAAATCTTCGTCACTTGTTTCATCGTTTTCACTCTCATCATCACCATCAACATCATCTTCTTTAGAATCATCCAAGAAAACCAAGTTTTCATCTTTACCAAAAATTACTTCATCTTGTTCTTCATTAGAACATATTGTAATTGGGTTTTCACTAACCCAACCACTTTCATTAATTTTAACTTCACCTTCATCTTCATCATTAAGAGAAATAACTTCAGCATTCTCAGGAACCAAAAAAGTTTCATCTTTTAATCTTCTTCTTTTTGACCCACAAGAAGATTCCAAACTGATATCTTCATCATTCTTCTTTCTTCTCTTTGAAGATGAAGAATCAAGTGGAAGACTATGAAACAATGGAACCTTCTTTGGGTTGGCATATATGCCTTAGCTGGCTTTTGCTATAGACTGAACCTTGTTGTTATTCTCATTGTCCACTAATGAATTTCCAAACACAAACGTCGTAGAAAATAATCGCTCACTCAACTAATCATATGCAGAGACAGTTATCAAAAACATGCTAAGAGTATTTTAAGTTGGGGTTGGCATTCCAGTTTAATTTTTTTTCTTAAAATTCATGTCAGTTTTAATTTAGTCCTCCAATGAGCTTAGCTTTTATTGGGTTGGTGGCGGATAGAAAAGCTAAGAGTATTTTGCCTTGGGGTTGGCAAGTTGTTAATTGTGTCTTGTAAAAGGAAAGGATGTAGTAGTATAATTGCAGAAGTTCTATCATTCCTTCTAGTTAATTGATTAGTCCTTCAAAATAAGTCTCCATATAAAAAAGAAGAGCAAACTGTCATACCCCAATTTTTGACCTAAGATCCCACCTCATATTCTCATCATTTGCATGACTTTTCAATTATGATTATCTTGTGTGTTTTGGAAAAAATGTTTCAACGATAATGTTATGGTTATTCGACAATAATGTTATGTTCATATCCTACAATAATGCACTTGATGTGGGCTTAATTCTTTAAAGACCCAATAAATGGAACAAGAAGCATCCACGTACAAGACAATGTCTTGATGAACATTTGGCCAATACAAAAGGGTATTATGGACAAAGACTAGCCAACCTTTGTCTCCAAAAGGACATGAACAATGAATCACCAAACAAAGGATATGGCTTTGTTTACTAAAGCAAAAAAAAAAACATGTTCCCCACATGTTGCAAAATATCTCACAAAGAAGATTCTCTCATTTAGAAAAAGAAGAGACCACGTAAATGAGTTCAAAGCCATGCGACATCCTTGTAGTGCAAATCAGCAACGGTAATGCACTATGCATGCAACAAAAATGCATTATTCACAGACAAAAAAGAAAAAGTGCAAGTATTGTGTCTCTCTTTGCTTTAGGTTTCAAGACACTTTGATGAGCTTCTCAACAAAGATCTTTCATGCTTATAAATAAGAAGAGTTTCATGAAGAAAAACACAACATCACCTTCATCTTCTCCAATCATCATCAACATCCTGAACAAACCCAACCTCCTTCAAATCACAAAATAACCACACCACATTCAACATCACCATCATACAACAACCCATATGTTAGTGTCTTCAACCTGCAAGGTTGAGTTTATTTTAGGGTTGGCTTCATTTGTTAAAATAAGCCTTTGGTCCAGATGTGGTGACTGATGTGCACACATGTGGTACCTGAACTGAATACCCTATAAACGCGCTTTCAAATATTTGCGTGTGATCTTTGAAAAAGATTTGTTTTGAAACAAACATATCCACGCTAGCTTGCGCGTCAAGGAACGAGCTGAAAGATTGAAAAAGATTCAGAAAAGATTTAAAAGCTGGTTTGTTACTAGAAGATTGAAAAAGATTCAAAAAGATTTAAAACAAAACTTATCTTTTATTAAAAGATCATATCTTTTGTTAAAAGATTAAGTTTGTTTTTTCAGAATTCAACAAACAGCTAACAGATCTCGTTCTATATAAAGGAGTGCTGAAGACATGTTTTATTTACTGAAATCAATATTCATAAATCTAGTCTTTAGGATTTCAAGTCTTTGTCCCTAGGATTTCTTGTTTCGTTTGAAACGTGAATTAGGGTTGTATTTAGCTCTTAAGCTTTTAAGCACTGAGCGGTTCCTCTTCTTGGTTCTAGTTGGAAACAAGATTTGGACTTTGAATCACTCAAAGCTTTGAAGCAAGAGTTGGTTCTTTAGTTTAGGAGTGCGTCTCCATCATTGAGTTTGTAAAATTCCTTGTGGTTGAGCAAGGTACTTGTGGGAAAAAGAATACAATTCCTTTTGGTTGAGCAAGGTCCTTGCGGGAGCAAGGTAGGATAGGCTAGGAATTGACTGGGGGAAGTCATATCTTGTGGAGGAGCAAGGTAGGGTTAGACAAGGTAGTATCTAAGCGAGAGGTTGTAAACGGGGAGTTTAAGCTTTGAATTAGAGCTATCATAGTGGATTCATTCTTGGATTGGTATTCCCCAGACGTAAGTGAGTTGCACTGAACTGGGTTAACAAACTCATTGTGTTCTTTATCTTCTGCACTTTATTTTCCTTGTTCATCAAGTTATCGTATGTTTATGATGTTGGCACATTAGGCAACACATCGTATACCTAAACCCTAACGTGCACCACATCACGCTGCACATCTGTAATTTATTACCAGAATTTCAATTGGCATCAGAGCAGGCACCCTGATCTGCTTTAGGGTGAGCTCCAGGGAAGATACTTTCTAGAACCATTGACAAGGGTGGAACTTTAGTCTGCAAACTACCCCTTCTGGATGACACTAATTATGAATACTGGAAGCCACGCATGGCTGTCTTCCTAAAATCTCTTGACAGTAGAACTTGGAAAGTAGTGCTAAGAGGTTGGGAACATCCCAAAGTCAAGGATGCTAATGGAGCTGATACATAAGAACTCAAGCCAGAAGAAGATTGGACTCCAGCAGAAGATACACTAGCTCTTGGCAACAATAAAGTTTTAAATGCATTATTCAATGGAGTTGACAAAAACATGTTCAGACTTATCAAACAATGCACCGTTGCCAAAGATGCTTGGGAGATACTCAAGACAACACATGAAGGGACCTCCAAGGTAAAAAGTTCAAGACTTCAACTTCTCCACTCAAAATTTGAGAACCTCAGAATGAAGGAGGAAGAGACTATTTATGACTTTCACATGAATGTTCTTTACCTAGCAAACTCCTTTGATTCCTTGGGAGAAAGGTTGTCTGATGAGAAGTTGGTAAGGAAAATTTTTAGATCTTTACCTAAGAGGTTTGACATGAAGGTCACATCTATTGAAGAAACTCATGACATTGCTAGCATGAAAGTTGAAGAACTCGTTGGCTCTCTTCAAACCTTTGAGATGAACTTTAGTGATAAACCTGAGAAGAAAGGGAAAAGTATAGCCTTTACCTCCAACATTAATAGTGAGGAAGTTGATGAAGAAGACCTCTCGGATGATATAGCTCTACTTGGAAGACAATTTAATAAAATCTTGAAAAATGTGGGTAGAGGACCAAGGAGGAATGTGCAGCACATCTAGCTTGACATCAGCAACCAAGGAAACACTTCAACAAAAACCAAAACTGATGTCGAATCAATTCAAGACAGAGATGTTCAATGCCATGAATGTGAAGGCTATGGTCACTATAAATCTGAATGTCCTACCTACTTGAAGAAACAAAAGAAGGGCCTATTTGTAAGTTGGTTTGATGAAGATGGCTTTGAGAATGAGTTGGTTAATAAAGCTTCCAATCATGTGAATGCCATGACTGGTGTGTGTTTTTCTGATAATGACTCATGTGATGAAGATCTCACTTACGAGGAACTAGTCTCAGCATACAAAGATCTATGCATCAAAAGTGAAGAAGTATGCAGAAAAAATGCAGAACTAGAGATTACCCTTAATCGACTTAAGTCAGAAAAATCAACAGCTGGAGAACAAAGGGCTATCATTGATCAACTCAAGATGAAAGAACAGAAGCTGCAAGGAAAAGTAACCAGCCTTGAAGATGAAGTCAAGCTAGTAACTTCTAATTTGGAGATAATGACCAAATCTGTTAGGATGCTTGGTACGGGGACAAAGAAGCTTAATGAGATTCTCAGCATCAAAAATCATGCTAAAGATCCAACTAGAGTAGGGTATGGGGTAACTTATAATAATGAAACCCTAGAATCAAACTTTGTTCCTTCTCAAAATAGATCTGACTTCTAGATGTTGCCACATCTTGCACCACATCAGAAACCTGTGAACAAAAGAAAATCCACTTCCTTGAAGTGTCACTATTGTGGTAAGTATGGCCATATCAAATCCTTCTGCTATAAGCTCTATGGTTATCCAAGGAAGAAGCCTCAACCTAGAGTATATCATAGAATGGCCAGAACCAGGAAAGAATGGAAGCCAAAAGTCAAAGTAGCTGCTCATATAGCTCACACATCCTTCAGAGCCTCATCTAAAGAAGATTGGTACTTTGATAGTGGGTGTTCAAGACACATGACAGATGTAGAAAGCCTTCTGGTGAATATCAAGTCATACACTTCAAGCTATGTGACCTTTGCTGATGGTGCTAAAGGAAAAATCATGGGAATTGGGAAACTAATTAATAATGGTTTGCCCATGCTTAATAATGTTCTGCTTGTCAGAGGACTGAAAGCTAATCTGATCAGTATAAGCCAACTATCTGATCAAGGGCTTAAAGTTGACTTCTCAAAGAATGAGTGTCTGGTCAATAATGACAAAGGAGAGTTACTAATGAAAGGAGCCAGATCAAAAGACAACTGCCACTTATGGGTTCCTCAAGAAACAACTCACTCTACCACATGTCAAGAAGATGAAGAAAGGTTATGGCACCAAAGACTTGGGCATTTGAATCTAAAGGGAATGAAGAAACTTATTTCCAAAGAAGCCATCAGAGGGCCACCAAAGCTCACTATTGAAGAAGGAGATGAAGGCCAGATTGACAAGCAAATCCAGAAGTCACATCCAATTTTTCAACATCAGGTGACATCTAAATTTCATGATGTGGAACCTTATGTGGTCACATCCGTCTCCCAACCTGAAGACTCTGAAGTTGAAGAAAATTATGAGAAAGCAGATCAAGAGTTAGATAAAGGAGTGACATGTATCTTGAAGTTCAAGCTATTCCAGATGGATGTGAAGAGTGTCTTCCTCAATGGGTACTTGAATGAAGAAGTGTATGTAGCACAACCAAAGGGATTTGTTGATCCTAATCTCCTAGATCATGTCTACAGATTGAAGAAAGCTCTGTATGGATTGAAGCAAGCTCCTAGGGCTTGGTATGAAAGGCTAACCAAGTTTCTTCTACAGCAAGGGTACAAAAAGGGTGAAACAGACAAGACCCTGTTTGTGAGACAAGAAAAAGGAAAGCTCATGATAACACAAATCTATGTAGATGATATTGTGTTTGGTGCTTTGGTGAAACAATTTGTGCATCAAATGCAATCTGAATTTGAGATGAGCCTTGTAGGTGAATTAACCTATTTTCTTGGTCTAAAAGTAAAGCAAATGGAGGACACAATATTCATCTCGCAAAGCAAATATGCCAAGAATATTGCGAAGAAGTTTGGAATGGAGAGTGCAACACACAAGAGAACTCCTGCAGCAACTCATATTAAACTCACCAAGGATGAGAAAGGTGTCAGTGTTGATCAAAGCCTATACAGAAGCATCATTGGCAGTCTACTTTACCTCACAGCAAGTAGGCCTGATATCTCCTTTGCAGTTGGTGTATGTGCTAGATACCAAGCTGAACCCAAGATGAGTCATCTCACACAAGTCAAGAGAATTCTGAAGTATGTGAATGGCGCAAGTAACTATGGTATCATGTACTCTCATGGTGAAGACTCAAGGTTGACAGGGTATTGTGATGCTGACTGGGCAGGCAGTGCAGATGATAGGAAGAGTACCTCAGGTGGATGTTTCTTTCTGGGCAACAACCTAATTTCATGGTTCAGCAAGAAACAGAATTATGTAGCTCTTTCAACAGCAGAAGCTGAGTATATCGCAGTAGGAAGCAGTTGTTCTCAATTGCTTTGGATGAAGCAGATGCTGAGTGAGTACAATGTGGAGCAAGATGTGCTCACATTATACTGTGACAATATGAGTGCTATAAATATTTCCAAGAATCCTTTTCAACACAGTAGGACCAAGCACATTGATATTCGTCACCATTTTATCAGGAATCTAGTTGAAGATAAGGTTGTGACCTTAGAGCATGTAGCCACAGACAATCAATTGACTGATATATTTACAAAGGCTTTGGATGCAAATAAGTTTGAGACATTAAGAGGCAAACTTGGTATTTGCCTTCTTGATGACCAATAGCAATCTTGCTATTGAAGCGTGCAACGGAGACCTGCTTACTACTTCCGTTTGTTTATGCACGCTATCCAAAGGCAGTCATCACAGGTTTCTCTCAACATAATATATCAAGACTATTCCACCTTTCATACTGTGATGAAAGAACTATGAAGAAGATCCTGATGTAGAGCTCAATGTGGTCCACATTGGAGCCTCTGAGAAGAAGCCTTATCCAGAGCTGAAGACTACAAATCATGCTATCTACAAGAGCATTACTGAAGGCAAGGTCAAAGAGTGACTTTTTGATATAGAAGGAGTAGATTATGTGCAAAACAACTCAAAAGCATTTAAGTTTGTAAGCATAGGGCATAATCATAATCATAATCATAATCATAGCAATATGGATGATTCATTGTGCTTAGTCATGATCATCGAAATATGGATGACTTTTTTGCTTAGGATCATAGTCATAGAAATATGGGTGATTCACGTCACAGTCATAGCAATATGGGTGACATAGTTACAATCATAGAAATATGGGTAACTTGTACTTGCTTAACTATGAATGCACATACAACAACCATGAAGAATGAAGACTACAAGACTATGGATTGCTGGACTATAAGGATTCTGTGAAGACAACTACTGAAGAAATTGAAGACTACTGAAGCATCTCTTTTTGAAGACCTTGGTCATGTATTGGTGCTTAGAACATTTGTCAAAGATCCATCTACTCTATATATTGCACATTTAATGGCCCCAGTACTATTTGATTACTCTGTCTGTTCTTAAACTTTTTGTCAACATTATGGCTAAAAATGGGGAGAAAAGATAAGTAGTATATCCAGGGGGAGTAAGAGGAAACGTAGTGCAATATGTTTACTCTGGTACATGATGTGGTACCAGATGTGTGCACATCGTTGAAGACAGATTGTGCTTGTATTCTGCACATCTTTTTGAAGACTTTGAAGACTGATCCTTTGAAGACTGATGAAGATGGTGCTTGAATTTAGGGGGAGTAAAGATTTTACTGAAGCTGCTGAAGACACTTCCCCTCTTTACTTTGTGCATGATTCATCACCATGCTTGTATGTTGGGAGTTTTATTCTCTCAGAAGATTGAGGCAAGATTCCGCTGCTGCAAACGCCTCAGATGTTCTAATGATTCTCTCCAAATTCTAGCTGGCTGACTCCAAAGGTTATTTTAGCCATAATTTGCCAAAGGGGGAGATTGTTAGTGTTTTCAACCTGCAAGGTTGAGTTTATTTTAGGGTTGGCTTCATTTGTTAAAATAAGCCTTTGGTCCAGATATGGTGACTGATGTGCACACATGTGGTACCTGAACTGAATACCCTATAAACGCGCTTTCAAATATTTGCGTGTGATCTTTGAAAAAGATTTGTTTTGAAACAAACATATCCACGCTAGCTTGCGCGTCAAGGAACGAGCTGAAAGATTGAAAAAGATTCAGAAAAGATTTAAAAGTTGGTTTGTTACTAGAAGATAGAAAAAGATTCAAAAAGATTTAAAACAAAACTTATCTTTTATTAAAAGATCATATCTTTTGTTAAAAGATTAAGTTTGTTTTTTCAGAATTCAACAAACAGCTACCAGATCTCGTTCTATATAAAGGAGTGCTGAAGACATGTTTTATTTACTGAAATCAATATTCATAAATCTAGTCTTTAGGATTTCAAGTCTTTGTCCCTAGGATTTCTTGTTTCGTTTGAAACTTGAATTAGGGTTGTATTTAGCTCTTAAGCTTTTAAGCACTGAGTTGTTCCTCTTCTTGGTTCTAGTTGGAAACAAGATTTGGACTTTGAATCACTCAAAGCTTTGAAGCAAGAGTTGGTTCTTTAGCTTAGGAGTGCGTCTCAATCACTGAGTTTGTAAAATTCCTTGTGGTTGAGCAAGGTACTTTTGGGAACAAGAATAAAATTCCTTGTAGTTGAGCAAGGTCCTTGCGGGAGCAAGGTCCTTGCGGGAGCAAGGTAGGATAGGCTGGGAATTGACTGGGGGAAGTCATATCTTGTGGAGGAGCAAGGTAGGGTTACACAGGGTAGTACCTAAGCGAGAGGTTGTAAACGGGGAGTTTAAGCTTTGAATTAGAGCTATCATAGTGGATTCATTCCTGGATTGGTATCCCCAAGACGTAAGTGAGTTGCACTGAACTGGGTTAACAAACTCATTGTGTTCTTTATCTTCTGCACTTTATTTTCCTTGTTCATCAAGTTATCGTATGTTTATGATGTTGGCACATTAGGCAACACATCGTATACCTAAACCCTAACGTGCACCACATCACGCTGCACATCTGTAACTTGTTACCGGAATTTCACCATAAAAAGAAACAACCATGAAATAGAAACACCAAAATTCTCTCAAAAAACTCCATTAAAGAAGCTTAAAAATCCAAATTTTCAAAATTCTACAAACCTTCAAGTTCTTTGTGATTTTTCCATTGAATTATCATCAATACATCATAACCAAGCTACTGTATGCATTGATCACTGACTACGTCCTAGCAAGTGCACCAATCTGTCGTCGAGTAATAATTCACACTCTACTGAGTAGAATGAGGTCGTATCCACAGGGATCATGCCGAAGCTTTGCTAGCGTTATTTAAGTTTGTGTATTTTGCATTCGCTTTGGGTTTTGGAAAAAGGTTTTTATAAAAAGAAGTGTAATGCTTGCATAAATAAATAAATAAATAGATTCAGAAACATAGATGATAGGTCTGGTGGTTGGACTCCCTCCCGTCATCATATTTGGCATGAACGATGTATAACATAGTTACTCAGATTATTGTTCGGCGGTGACTTTTCTGTGAAGACAAGCTTCTAGATTGAATTGATTTTGATGAAGACAAATATGTGAAAAGAAGAAAAAGATTGATTATGCTCAAGTTCTCAATGTTGGAGAAATCCAAATTATCACAAGAAGATGTTGATCAAGTTATGGGGAATAATCATAGGTACAATATGCAATTCATTATTATAAGCTTTAGGTGCTCACAAACTTTAATCTAAACCTTTCTAAAGTTACTATAATAATGTTGCATGATTCCCATCCAAAAAGTGTTTTAACTTAGACTTTTTTCAAAGATTTAAAGGTGTAAATCGATTTACCTAGGAGGCAATCAATTTACACACACCCTGTCTTTTTAAGAAAAGCTGTTTTTTAAAAGTTGCTGTCTTTTTAAAGGTGTAAGAAGTCTGTTACTGTTGGCAATTTTTAAACAGTGCAACGTATGAAAATTTGAAACAGAACTTTTTACATCCCATATCTGTAGCAACAGATGTAAAAAGTCCTGGGCAGAATTTTAAAAATAAAGTCACGCCTTTTTACTTAACCAATGTCTTTTTCATTTGGTTCTTTTTGGAATTTTTTATTATAATAACAATTGCATTGCTTCATGAACAATTTCAAAAAGTCTCTATATATTCATAATTTTTCTAAGATTAAATTACCTCTTTCACTCAAATTTTCATAACAATTCTTTTGCCAAAATTATCACAAACTCTTTGAAATTTTGTTACATATTTTTCATATAAAAGTTAAAGTTTCATGAGCTCTTAAAGTCTTATACTTCTGAATTGTTATATTGAAAGAGAAGACAGAGTTTATAACTTTGTTTATCAAAATTATTTTGTACTCAAATTTGTATGCAAACTCTTGTATAAAAGTCATTATTATTGTGAACACCTTGCTGTCCAGGATTATTGGAAGCAAGAGAGTGAAAAAGAGAGGATTGTTCTTTTGTTTCACTTTGTAGGGGAATCACCTTGCTGTCCAGGATTGTAGGAAGCAAGAGAGTGAAAAAGAGAGGATTCTTCTTTTGTTTCACTTTGTTGGGGAATCACCTTGCTGTCCAGGATTGTTAGAGGCAAGAGAGTGAAAAAGAGAGGATTGTTCTCTTGTTTCACTTTGTAAAGGTCATAGTGAAATCCTTTGTAACACCCCGTTTTTCAAAAGCCAAAAAGGGCATTATTTTTTTTTTCTTTTTCAACTAACACTCAAAGTGCGCAAAATAGTTTTTAAATGAACCGGCATTCAAATATACAAAAGAACTCATTACCAAAAAGGTGCTTCGACAAGCAAAGTGTATTTCCTGAATAATTACAATCCAAGTCTAAGTACCAAAACAAGTTAGAAATCCTATGCTAACCAAAAAGCACGGTGCACAAAACACACCGGCGCATAGTCTAACTATCCTAGGCTACAGCTCCAACCGCTCACTGGGGCCTGGAACAGCCACCGTCGTCACCACGACCTAACCCATCATCTGGGTGGGATGAGCCCGCAAATGAAAGAAAGGGTCACCACAAAATATAGGGTATGTATATATATAACCGGTTCGAAAGATTGTACACATAACAATAATTCCACAAACACAAGAGAAAGCTCTTAAACTCAAAAGTAATTCCCACCAACGGGTTTATATAAATAAATCACCAATCCTAATGCAGACTTCTACAATGGGGGTGACAACTGATCACAGGTTCGTCACATGCATGATTTTCCGGAAAATTAACCTCTCCTCGAAGAGTCGTGGGGTAGGCAAAGCCACACAGAAATATACGTACCCGCACTAAAATTTGCCACACAAGGCAGGTGAAGTCACACAGACAAACACCAGGCGAAGTCACACAGACAAACACCGACTCAATATAAATCCAGAGGGATTTGGCGAAGCCACACAGTCAAACGCCCGGTACGTAGGCAAAGTCACACAGACATACACCTAGGCACGCAACTATGAAATGCATGGCATATATTCTCTTCGGCATATACGGGATAGTCACACAAGACAAAATCCTCGCGCAGTCCTATCTGACGCACGCATTCATATATGCTCATGCAAACATTCACATAGCCTAAAGCCTATGCACAAGCATCACAACATACATACATTTTCTCAATCATATGTAAATTGCACATGTATTTATAACCACGTTCTCATCAACGAGAATACATAAGTACAAACATGCCAAGCACACAGCAAATGCATAAACAGCAAAAACAAGCATGTCGTAACCGTTTTAAAAGACGGAAATAAAGTGGAGCCCTTACCTCGTCAAGCACTCAACTATCACACGATCGCACAACACTTACTTGCTTCCTAAAACAAGCAAAGTATTCAATCAAAAGCATAACCAATCAATCCTTAATGATTTGGACTCTAAAACCCCAAAAACCAAAGGTCTTCTAAGGAAAAATCCTTCTTTCGGATACCATACCAAAAACTATCGTATTGATCAACACTCATGAGTTATATGTACTATTTTTAGGACCCAAAACAATAGTCACAAGTCTTAAATAATTTGAAATGCAAAATGGCCGTTTTCTTGCGTTATAAGCTACGTACTTTCCGAGTACCCGAAAAACTCGTTTCCAATCCCAACCACTTCCATAAATTAATAAAAAGGGATTAGAAAGTTAAAAACCAAGTTTAGAAATCAGAATCCAAAATTTTAGTTTCCAGAGCTCGCCCTGGCGAGTTGGTGGCGAGTGAAGGCAGAGAGTACTGGTCTTACTCGCTCTGGAGCTCGCCCTGGCGTGTTGTCAGGACCTGTGACACTCGCCCTGGCGAGTAACCACTCGCTCAGCGAGTTGCACCTGTCATGACAGCACAAGACAGCAACTCACACCACCTTTTTCCACCCCAAGCCTAGTTTGATTCTATTAGTTCCCAACACTTTTTCAAGGCATAAAAGCAAACCATTTTCATAAGCAAGCAACACATTTCCGAAAGCATGTTGGTTGCTTCGAGTGCAAGTTATTTGATTTTCATTTCCAAAATCAAAACCAAACCCAAGCACAAGTTTTATCACGGGCCTTAACCGTCCGGTAATCATTTTCAAACATGTTTTCAAGGTAAAAAGTAACACCACGTGTCACAATAGTTTTAAACCACTTTGACCCCAAAATACTACCCAAAAACTCTTAGAAAATATTTTCATAAACCACAAAATATTTTTCATCGGATTTTCTAAAACAAAACCATACAACGCATTTCCCTTTTGCTCAAAGGTCCAAAGACAACTTTTCTTTTCAAAACCTTACAACATAACCTCATGTAATTGATCAATACATAAACCAACCAAAACCCTAACTTTTCTCATGAGATTTTTCACCAACTCATGGAAAACAACAACAACAAAGCCTAGCATGCTTACTAAACTCTCATGAACAACTTTCATGAAACAAGAACTAGCAAGAACAACATTTCTCACCAAACCCTCTTAAGAACATAAACCCAAAAACTCTTAAACTCTATAAGTCTACCGACCTAAGAGATGAGAAGAGAGGGTTACCTTTAGAAAGTGATTCTCTACACTTTTCCTCAAAGCTCCAAAGCTTGAAATGGAGTGAAATGGTGAAGAATGGAAAATTTAGTGAAGGTTGGAAAATGAAATGGAGTTTCACGTGGAAGAGAGAAAGAATGGAGATGTTTGGTGATGTTTCTAA
This sequence comes from Trifolium repens, assembly GCA_030408175.1. NCBI lineage: Eukaryota > Viridiplantae > Streptophyta > Magnoliopsida > Fabales > Fabaceae > Trifolium > Trifolium repens. The sequence continues at coordinate 32,308,662 of CP125838.1, read as the reverse complement.
GTGACCAAGTCACTAAACCTCCTTACTATTACATAGCCTCTTGCTACCTCATGGTCATTGGATCAAAAACAAAAAGCCAAGACAAAACCCTAGCCATTGGATCAAACCAAACCAAATCCACTTGAGATAAAACTCAATACATCATAGAAACACTCACACGTTCAGCTCTCGCGCGCCGCGACGAACGAAACTCACCAAAACAGAAAACCTACGGAAAGAACGTCTAACGTTTCACATTTCCAAAACTTATCGCCGAATCTTTTTCCGCGACTGTGATTTTCTTCCATACCTCAGAAAATTAATCTCAGAATATATCCTCACTCGCGCAGATAAATAAAACTTCCATCCGAAATCTCACTCAAAACAGACGCAATAAGATTTTACAACGACGGGTAAAATCCTACTCGTTTTTCCAAAAACAAGAATAATCCACAACTTATTATTCTGAAACCACAAGTAACTTCTTATTCAAGCAACAGGATCACAGAACCAAAGTCTGTACAATTACAGTGCACGAGCACGAAACAGGCTCAATTACAGCAAAAGCTAATAATTACACGATGTTTCGTCACACGAACACATCGAACCCTAATATTCCTTAAACCAACTATACAAGAAAACTTGGGTCTTACAATACTACCCCCCTAAAAGAAGTTTCGTCCTCGAAACTTAGACGTCGTCAAACAAACTGGGGTATAATTCTTTCATCTTACTCTCGAGCTCCCAGGTGGTATCTCCTGTAGCTTCGTTCCATATCACCTTCACCAAAGGTATCTCTTTCGTTCTCAAACGCTTCACCTTCTTATCCGCAATCTTGATCGGCGGAACTTCAAATGACAAGTTATCCCTCAACTGGATATCATCTGGTGTGATCACATGTGACGGATCCGGTGTATACTTCCGCAATTGCGACACATGGAACACGTCATGAATCAAAGATAGTACCGGTGGCAACGCGATCCGATATGCTACCTTCCCAACCCGTTCCAAAATCTGATAAGGCCCTAAAAACTTCGGAGTCAACTTCTTTGCTTTCAAAGCCCTTCCAACACCAGTTGTTGGAGTAACACGGAGAAATACGTGATCTCCCTCCTCAAACTCTAAAGGCCTCCGACGCCTATCCGCATAACTTTTCTGTCGATCTTGAGCAACCTTCATCATTGCCCTTATCTTTCGGACCTTGTCCGTCGTCTGTTGTACCATTTCCGGTCCTACTATCATACTTTCCCCATCTTGGTACCAACACAAAGGAGTCTGACATCTTCTCCCATACAAAGCCTCGTATGGTGCCATTCCAATACTCGCGTGAAAACTGTTGTTGTATGTGAATTCTATCAAAGGTAATACATCATCCCAACTTCCACGATCATCCAACACGCATGCTCTCAACAAATCCTCTAGTGACTGATTTGTTCTCTCAGTCTGCCCATCTGTCTGAGGATGATAGGCGGAACTCAATCTCAGTTTCGTCCCCAACGCCTCATGCAAAGTCCTCCAAAAGTGTGAAGTAAACTTTGGGTCTCGATCCGACACTATACTCGACGGAATCCCATGTAACCTCACAATCTCAGCAATGTAAACATCGGTCAACTTTGCCGCTGTATCCGTAGTCCTTACCGGTAGAAAATGAGCGGACTTCGTCAAACGATCCACTATCACCCAAATGGAATCATGCTTCCTCCTGGTCTTAGGTAAACCAGTGATGAAATCCATAGAAATGCTATCCCACTTCCACTCGGGGATATCTAATGACTGCAGCATCCCTGCCGGTCTCTGATGTTCAATCTTCGCCTTCTGACAAGTCAGACACGACGCCACATACTCAGCCACATCCTTTTTCATACCCGGCCACCAGAAATCATGCCTCAGGTCTTGATACATCTTTGTTGCTCCGGGATGTATACTAAGTTTACTCTTGTGTGCCTCCCCTAGAATGATGTTTCTCAAGTTCATAGCATCGGGTACACACACCCTACCTTGACACCTCAAGATGTTGTCTGATCCCACCTTGAAATCTCGGTTGGTTCCTCGAACAATCAAAGCTCTTTTCTCCATGAGAAACTTGTCATCTTGACAACTAGCAATATCCTCCAACAACCCGCTTGAGATAGTAATCATACCCAGTCTCATATTCCCTAAAGCAAACTCTACCTCTAGGTGCAAGTCGCGAAACTCTCTCAACAACTCCTGTTGACTAGCCATCTGTGCCGAACAAACAGACACACTTTTCCTACTCAAGGCATCGGCTACCACATTAGCCTTTCCAGGATGGTATTCTAACGTGAAATCAAAATCTTTTAAAGTTTCCATCCACCTCCGTTGCCTCATATTAAGCTCTTTCTGATCGAACAGATACTTAAGGCTTTTATGGTCAATAAACACGACAAAAGTGCAACCATAAAGATGATGTCTCCAAATCTTCAATGCGAAAACAACAGCCGCAAGCTCTAGATCGTGCGTAGGATAATTCTTTTCATGCACTTTCAGTTGCCTTGACGCATAAGCCACTGCCCTCTTGTGTTGCATCAACACACAACCCAACCCTTGATGAGAAGCATCACAATAAACCTCATACGGTTCCTCCGACTGTGGTAACATCAAGACTGGTGAAGTCGTCAAACGCTCCTTCAACAACTGAAAACTCAACTCACACTTCTCTGTCCACGCAAACGGTTGATCTTTCCGCGTAAGTTGTGTCATCGGTGCCACAATCTTAGCAAAACCTTCAATGAACCTTCGGTAATAACCGGCCAAACCCACAAAACTTCTCACATCAGTCACTGTTTGAGGCTGCTTCCATGAAAGTACCGTATCAATCTTGGCTGGATCCACGGCTATTCCCTCTTTTGATATAACATGGCCAAGGAAATTCACCTCTTCCAACCAAAAATCACACTTTGACGGGTTTGCATACAGTTTACTTTCCCGCAAAACTTGCAATACCAAGCGAAGATGCTCTCCATGTTCCTCTTCACTCTTCGAATACACCAAAATGTCATCAATGAACACCACCACAAACTTGTCCAAAAATGAGTTGAATATCCGGTTCATATACGCCATAAAGATAGCAGGTGCATTCGTCACTCCGAACGGCATCACTAGAAACTCATAATGCCCATAACGCGTCCTAAACGCCGTTTTCTGAATATCCTCATCTCGAACCCTTATCTGGTGATAACCAGATTTCAAGTCGATCTTTGAAAACACTGAGGCTCCCCTCAACTGATCCATCAAATCATCGATTCGTGGCAATGGATATCGGTTCTTGATAGTCACCTTATTAAGCTTCCGATAATCCACACACAAACGAGATTTACCATCCTTCTTCTTAACCAATAAGACCGGTGCTCCCCAAGGCGGCACACTGGGCCTTATGAAACCTTTCTCTAACAAGTCTTCAATCTGACTTTTCAACTCTACCAACTCAGCTGGAGCCATCCGATAAGCTGATTCCGAAATCGGACCCGTACCCGGTTGTAAATCAATAAAGAATTCCACCTCTCTACACGGAGGAAAAGCTGGAATCTCCGATGGAAACATATCTTGAAAATCCTGAACTACACGAATTTCCTCAATTCGGATCTCCGACGTCACTCCTAAGCTAGCAAGTGAAACTATCTCCGGTTCTCCATTACACATAACCACAGAAAGCCGATTTGCAGACAAGTACCTTCGCACACCTGGCTCGGGAAAGAAAACCAATTTCCGAGCACAGTCTAGAATCACATAATGATAAGACAACCAATCCATCCCGAGGATGATCTCGAGAGATAAAAGCGGTAGACAAACCAAATTGACCAGAAAATCCCTATTCTGGATTACTACCAAACAATGCAAACATGCAGTATTCACTACCAAATCCTTAGCAGGAGTCAAAACATTCAAATCAAACGGAAGCACAGAAACATTCAAACTCAAACGATTTGCACATGCCAAAGATATGAATGAGTGGGTTGCCCCCGTGTCAATCAAAGCAGTTAAAGAATTACCTGCGATGTGACAGCTCTCGTGGATAGCATTGCTAGCCTGCCCACTCAGTTCAGTGCCCATACAGTAAGCACGTGCCTTTGCCGCAGGTCTGGCATCCTGTGAACCTTGTGCCACATTTGCCGACGGCCCAGTCTTCGGGGCTCTGCAATCTCTAGCAAAGTGTCCCGGCTTCTTGCAATTGTAGCAGGTGTTTCCCACCTTCGGTTGCGTGCACTCATTAGAAAAATGCCCCGCTTCCCCACAGTTGTAGCAAGTCCCCTTACTACCCTCTGACTTTCCCCGGGTTCCCTGATTCACCGATCGGCCCGGTCCTTTACTATTCTGAGGACGGTTATACGGCTTACTCCCTTGCCTCCCACTATTCTGAGTCGAACCACGATCATTGGTGCGACTTGGTCCTCCGGCATTAGAATTCCCTTGTCGGTTCACCCGCTTATTCTTCATGTCTTCGACCTCTTGGCACTTTTCAACCAAGACCTGGAATTGTCGAATACCCAACGGCACAACCGCATCCTGCAGTTCGTACCTCAGCCCATCTTGGAATCTACGGCACATATAAACCTCATCTATCCCATCCCTAAAGAAGCGGAAGAAACGGGATAGTGATTCAAACTTCTTGGCATATGCCTCAACATTCATGCCCGCTTGCCTCAGCCTCAGGAACTCTTCACCATACCTTTCCCTAGCTGTCTCAGGGAAGTATTTGGCCAAGAACCTCCTCTTGAAGTTCTCCCAACTCAACTCTTCATGAACATTCTCCATGATCAGTCGGGTGTTCCTCCACCAATACTCAGAACCCCCGAGCAATTGATAGGTAGCTAAGACCACCTTCTCTCCTTCCGGACAATGAATTGCCCCGAATATCCTCTCCACAGATTGGAGCCATAGGTCAGCAGTTTCCGGACCTCCCTCTCCGTTAAACTTTGGAGGAGTCTGGTGGTTGAAATTTGAAAGAAGTCTAGATCCAGCCGCAAGTATTTCCCTTTCGCGCTTTTCCAGATCCCTTTGCGCCTTAGCATGGCTCTGGGCAGTCACCGCCGCTGCCATCGTATGCATGGCATAAGCCATCTGGTTTATATCAACATTATCCGTCATAGGTGCTGTAGGTGCCCTTCTTGGAGGCATTCTATTCTGCACAATACCAATTCTGATTAGATTCCTTATCCACACATTTCTGAGTCTCAACAGAAATCTCATACAACGGTTACTAACACATAACCCGACACCGAACAACCACTAGAACTGACACTACTCTAGCTATGTTCTAACCGACTCTGGACTAACGACTCAAGTATACACTTTCCCTTTGAAGATTTAAAGCCGTGCTCTGATACCAAATTGTAACACCCCGTTTTTCAAAAGCCAAAAAGGGCATTATTTTTTTTTCTTTTTCAACTAACACTCAAAGTGCGCAAAATAGTTTTTAAATGAACCGGCATTCAAATATACAAAAGAACTCATTACCAAAAAGGTGCTTCGACAAGCAAAGTGTATTTCCTGAATAATTACAATCCAAGTCTAAGTACCAAAACAAGTTAGAAATCCTATGCTAACCAAAAAGCACGGTGCACAAAACACACCGGCGCATAGTCTAACTATCCTAGGCTACAGCTCCAACCGCTCACTGGGGCCTGGAACAGCCACCGTCGTCACCACGACCTAACCCATCATCTGGGTGGGATGAGCCCGCAAATGAAAGAAAGGGTCACCACAAAATATAGGGTATGTATATATATAACCGGTTCGAAAGATTGTACACATAACAATAATTCCACAAACACAAGAGAAAGCTCTTAAACTCAAAAGTAATTCCCACCAACGGGTTTATATAAATAAATCACCAATCCTAATGCAGACTTCTACAATGGGGGTGACAACTGATCACAGGTTCGTCACATGCATGATTTTCCGGAAAATTAACCTCTCCTCGAAGAGTCGTGGGGTAGGCAAAGCCACACAGAAATATACGTACCCGCACTAAAATTTGCCACACAAGGCAGGTGAAGTCACACAGACAAACACCAGGCGAAGTCACACAGACAAACACCAACTCAATATAAATCCAGAGGGATTTGGCGAAGCCACACAGTCAAACGCCCGGTACGTAGGCAAAGTCACACAGACATACACCTAGGCACGCAACTATGAAATGCATGGCATATATTCTCTTCGGCATATACGGGATAGTCACACAAGACAAAATCCTCGCGCAGTCCTATCTGACGCACGCATTCATATATGCTCATGCAAACATTCACATAGCCTAAAGCCTATGCACAAGCATCACAACATACATACATTTTCTCAATCATATGTAAATTGCACATGTATTTATAACCACGTTCTCATCAACGAGAATACATAAGTACAAACATGCCAAGCACACAGCAAATGCATAAACAGCAAAAACAAGCATGTCGTAACCGTTTTAAAAGACGGAAATAAAGTGGAGCCCTTACCTCGTCAAGCACTCAACTATCACACGATCGCACAACACTTACTTGCTTCCTAAAACAAGCAAAGTATTCAATCAAAACCATAACCAATCAATCCTTAATGATTTGGACTCTAAAACCCCAAAAACCAAAGGTCTTCTAAGGAAAAATCCTTCTTTCGGATACCATACCAAAAACTATCGTATTGATCAACACTCATGAGTTATATGTACTATTTTTAGGACCCAAAACAATAGTCACAAGTCTTAAATAATTTGAAATGCAAAATGGCCGTTTTCTTGCGTTATAAGCTACGTACTTTCCGAGTACCCGAAAAACTCGTTTCCAATCCCAACCACTTCCATAAATTAATAAAAAGGGATTAGAAAGTTAAAAACCAAGTTTAGAAATCAGAATCCAAAATTTTAGTTTCCAGAGCTCGCCCTGGCGAGTTGGTGGCGAGTGAAGGCAGAGAGTACTGGTCTTACTCGCTCTGGAGCTCGCCCTGGCGTGTTGTCAGGACCTGTGACACTCGCCCTGGCGAGTAACCACTCGCTCAGCGAGTTGCACCTGTCATGACAGCACAAGACAGCAACTCACACCACCTTTTTCCACCCCAAGCCTAGTTTGATTCTATTAGTTCCCAACACTTTTTCAAGGCATAAAAGCAAACCATTTTCATAAGCAAGCAACACATTTCCGAAAGCATGTTGGTTGCTTCGAGTGCAAGTTATTTGATTTTCATTTCCAAAATCAAAACCAAACCCAAGCACAAGTTTTATTACGGGCCTTAACCGTCCGGTAATCATTTTCAAACATGTTTTCAAGGTAAAAAGTAACACCACGTGTCACAATAGTTTTAAACCACTTTGACCCCAAAATACTACCCAAAAACTCTTAGAAAATATTTTCATAAACCACAAAATATTTTTCATCGGATTTTCTAAAACAAAACCATACAACGCATTTCCCTTTTGCTCAAAGGTCCAAAGACAACTTTTCTTTTCAAAACCTTACAACATAACCTCATGTAATTGATCAATACATAAACCAACCAAAACCCTAACTTTTCTCATGAGATTTTTCACCAACTCATGGAAAACAACAACAACAAAGCCTAGCATGCTTACTAAACTCTCATGAACAACTTTCATGAAACAAGAACTAGCAAGAACAACATTTCTCACCAAACCCTCTTAAGAACATAAACCCAAAAACTCTTAAACTCTATAAGTCTACCAACCTAAGAGATGAGAAGAGAGGGTTACCTTTAGAAAGTGATTCTCTACACTTTTCCTCAAAGCTCCAAAGCTTGAAATGGAGTGAAATGGTGAAGAATGGAAAATTTAGTGAAGGTTGGAAAATGAAATGGAGTTTCACGTGGAAGAGAGAAAGAATGGAGATGTTTGGTGATGTTTCTAAGTGACCAAGTCACTAAACCTCCTTACTATTACATAGCCTCTTGCTACCTCATGGCCATTGGATCAAAAACAAAAAGCCAAGACAAAACCCTAGCCATTGGATCAAACCAAACCAAATCCACTTGAGATATAACTCAATACATCATAGAAACACTCACACGTTCAGCTCTCGCGCGCCGCGACGAACGAAACTCAACAAAACAGAAAACCTACGGAAAGAACGTCTAACGTTTCACATTTCCAAAACTTATCGCCGAATCTTTTTCCGCGACTGTGATTTTCTTCCATACCTCAGAAAATTAATCTCAGAATATATCCTCACTCGCGCAGATAAATAAAACTTCCATCCGAAATCTCACTCAAAACAGACGCAATAAGATTTTACAACGACGGGTAAAATCCTACTCGTTTTTCCAAAAACAAGAATAATCCACAACTTATTATTCTGAAACCACAAGTAACTTCTTATTCAAGCAACAGGATCACAGAACCAAAGTCTGTACAATTACAGTGCACGAGCACGAAACAGGCTCAATTACAGCAAAAGCTAATAATTACACGATGTTTCGTCACACGAACACATCGAACCCTAATATTCCTTAAACCAACTATACAAGAAAACTTGGGTCTTACATCCTTTAAGGAGTGAAGGGACTGGATGTACCCTTGGGTTAGAAAGGGAACCGGTATAAATCCTTTGTGTTCTTCTTCTCTTCCCTACACCTTTTATTTTTCTCCATATTGTTCACACCTTCATGATAAACTTTCTGGAAAAATAAGAATCATCATAACATCTCTAAAATAACCGAAAAAATTATAGAACTTAATTCATCCCCCCCTCTTTGGTTGCACTCTTAAACTTACAATTGGCATCAGAGCAACTTATAGGTAACTTGTTCCTAAAAGATCCAGAATGGCTTCCGCAAATCCTACTTTTAGAGATGGTGGTAGTAGTAACAAGCCCCCATTGTTTAGTGGTGAATATTTTGATTTTTGGAAAATTCATATGAAGGCACATTTAGAAGCACAAGGAGATGGTATATAGAAGGCTGTTGTAGAAGGATCATTTGTTCCTATGAGTGTTGTCAATGGAGTAGGTACACCCAAAATAGAAAGTTCATGGCATGAAGATGATAAGAAAAAAGTACTCAATGACAAAAAGGCCATCAATATACTTCATAGTGCGCTTAGCATGGATGAATTTTTCCGTATTTCAACATGTGAAACGGCAAAGGAAATTTGGGATGCATTGGTGGAAACTCATGAAGGAACCGCTGATGTTAAAAGATCAAAATTAAACACTTTGAGTCAAGAGTACGAATTATTCAGAATGCAGCCCGGAGAATCAATCCTCAACATGCAGAAAAGATTTGTGCATTTGACAAATCATTTAAAAGCACTTGGTAAGACTCTTACTAACGATGAACTTAATCTTAAAGTGCTTAGATCTTTAACCAGAGAATGGCAACCAAAAGTGACGACAATATGCGAGAAGAAAAGTCTATCCAAAATGTCTTCCGCAACGTTGTTCGGAAAACTTCAAGAATATGAGACGAAACTTGGAAGACTTGAAAAGCATGAGAATCAATATAAGAAATCCAAAAGCATTGCTTTAAAGGTTGATTCCAACGAAAATGAAGAAGAAGATGATCCGGAAGAAGACGAGAACTTCATGCACCTTGTAAAAAGGTTAAGTGAATTTTTTATTAATAATGATAATTATTCTAACCTTGTGAAAAAGAAGAATTTTTTTGACAAGAATGAAGCATCTACATCCACACAAAATGTCACATGTTATGAATGTGGGAAACAAGGACACATAAACACGGATTGTCCAAGACTTGCAAGGAAAAGTAGTTTCAAAAGAAGAAAGGGGTCAAAGCCTAAAAAGGCATATATTGCATGGGATGATAATGAAGTAAGTTCATCAACCGACTTGGAAAGTGAAGAATATGCAAATCTTGCTTTAATAGCATCACACCATTCCGATGATGAAAATGAAGAGGTTATTAGTAAATCTTCTTCTTGTGATAATGATTATCAAAGTGTTATTTATGAATTAATCAATGAATATAAAATTCTATATAAAACGGTGTCAACACAAAAGAAAAAAAATTCAATCTCTTGAAGAAAAGATTGACACCATGGAAATGAATTTTGAAGTTGAAAAACAAAGTTCTCTTGAAAAAGAAAAATAGAATTTTACATGCAAAGAATGTGATTCACTTTCCTTCCAAATTGAAAGGTATGAAAAAGGACAAGTTGGATTAGACAATATCCTTAGTCAACAAAGATATTCTAATGATAAAAGTGGACTTGGTTATTATAAATTTGACAAACCAAGTACAAATAAAACTATCTTTGTTAAGGCAATTGATCAATCCGCCAAAGAGAAAGTGAATAAAGCACCAAAAGACCATTATCATTCTAAGAAGAGATTATCTAAAAAGAAATCCTATGTTCCTAGATATAGAAGTAATTTTGTTCCTACTTGTTTTTATTGTGGTATAAGTGGCCATACACCAAATGCTTGCTATGTAAGAAACTTTAGTGTTCCAAGTGGGCATTATGTGTGGGTAAAGAAAGGAACTAATTATGAAGGACCCAAAGCAACTTGGGTACCAAACAAAACTTAATTTTTTTTGTAGGTTTGCTTGAAGACCACTACATATCTATGGTATATATCTTGATAGTGGTTTCTCCAAGCATATGACGGAAGATATAAGCAAATTTTCAAATATAGTGCTTAAAGCCAAGGGTTATGTCACTTATGGAGACAACTTCAAAGGAAAAATTCTTGGTATAGGCAAAGTTGGAGCACCACCTTTCACATCCGTTGAAGATATTCTTTATGTTGAAAAACTAAAGTACAATCTTCTAAGTGTAAACCAACATGATCTAGTCATTGGTTTTCCAAAAATAAATTTTGTCAAAGATAAATTATGCGATGCTTGTCAAAAGGGAATTAAATCAATTTGATACAAATCATGTCAAAAGCATGTATCTTGCTTCTTTTATGTTCATAAAATTTCAAGTATTTTCCCATCCTTTTTGTTAATAACAAAGGGGGAAAATATGCTTTTGTATATGTTTTTCTCTAACAATTGCAGCAAGCAATATCTCAAAAATACTCTCATTCATTGATCAAGGGGGAGTTAACTTTGTTAGGAGAAGCAAAGCTTATCAAAGTTTTAATGGGTTGTCATCTTCAACTATTTATTTTGATGAAGATCAATCTTAAATATTTATTTATTTTTAATCTCACCAATCTTTCCCTTATTTTTTATAATGTCAAAAGGGGGAGAAGGATGTATATATGTATGTGTGTTTTTCCTTGTCTCCTTGATATTCAGGTACATCATGAATTTTCAAATAAATATAAGTCATGGATTAAGGGGGAGTTATGCATCCTAGGGGGAGTATTACGGAAAACTTACAAACATCAAATATGTATTTGTCATCATCAAAAATGGGGAGAATGTGAAGGCAAGCTTCTAGATTGAAGTGTTTTTGATGAAGACAAATATGTGAAAAGAAGAAAAAGATTGATTATCCTCAAGTTCTCAATGTTGGAGAAATCCAAATTATCACTAGAAGATGTTGATCAAGTTTTGGGGAATAATCATAGGTACAATATGCAATTCATTATTATAAGCTTTAAGTGCTCACAAACTTTAATCTAAACCTTTCTAAAGTTACTATAATAATGTTGCATGATTCCCATCCAAAAAGTATTTTAACTTAGACTTTTTTCAACGATTTAAAGGTGTAAATCGATTTACCTAAGGAGGCAATCGATTTACACACACCCTGTCTTTTTAAGAAAAGCTGTTTTTTAAAAGTTGCTGTAAGCACATTTTACATCAAAGGTTTGGTCCAACAGATGTAAAAAGTCTGTTACTGTTGGCAATTTTTAAACAGTGCAACGTATGGAAATTTGAAACAGAACTTTTTACATCCTATATCTGTAGCAACAGATGTAAAAAGTCCTGGGCAGAATTTTAAAAATAAAGTCACTACTTAACCAATGTCTTTTTCATTTGGTTCTGTTTGGAATTTTTTATTATAATAACAATTGCATTGCTTCATGAACAATTCCAAAAAGTCTCTATATATTCATAATTTTTCTAAGATCAAATTACCTCTTTCACTCAAATTTTCATAACAATTCTTTTGCCAAAATTATCACAAACTCTTTGAAACTTTGTTACATATTTTTCATATAAAAGTTAAAGTTTCATGAGCACTTAAAGTCTTATACTTCTGAATTGTTATATTGAAAGAGAAGACAAAGTCTATAACTTTGTTTATCAAAATTATTTTGTACTCAAATTTGTATGCAAACTCTTGTATAAAAGTCATTGTTATTGTGAACACCTTGCTGTCCAGGATTGTTGGAAGCAAGAGAGTAAAAAAGAGAGGATTGTTCTTTTGTTTCACTTTGTAGAGGAATCACCTTGCTGTCCAGGATTGTTGGAAGCAAGAGAGTGAAAAAGAGAGGATTGTTCTCTTGTTTCACTTTGTAAAGGTCATAGTGAAATCCTTCAAGTAGTGAAGGGACTGGATGTACCCTTGGGTTAGAAGGGAACCAGTATAAATCCATTGTGTTCTTCTTCTCTTCCCTACACCTTTTATTTTTCTCCATATTGTTCATACCTTCATCATAAACTTTCCGGAAAAATAAGAATCATCATAACATCTCTAAAATAACTGAAAAAATTATAGAACCTAATTCACCCCCCCCCCTCTTAGGTTGTACTCTTAAACTTAAATTTTCCTTGTTGTAGTAATACCTTTACTATTACACTATGTATATTAAAGTTTCCCTACGTTAATAACTAAGGTACCTACGAGAGCCTAACATCGATGTGTCACATACCCTAATTACTAAGTGAGTTGTTTATTACACATGCTTTATTACCTTCACTCATCCAATGCCTCTAGATCCTAGTATCGGACTATTCATCTTCTAAGTGCTCAGTTCACACCAAGTGCATGATTTTTTGTAGATTTATTTCTTCTGTTTTCTTGGCCAGCAAGCAGCTTCCATCGTGGCCCGATGGAAGCCATCGTGCTACGATGAAATGCTCATTTTCTTCACTTTTTGGGCTTTTTCTTGTCTTTTGGCATCTTGGACTTGGTCTTGATGCTTTTCTTTGCTTTTGTAGGTTTTCCTTCGTATATGGGCCTGTCTTAGTCATTTTACTACTAATAATAATACTAAAAATACCATAGCAATTCCTGTCATCAACCACGAACTATAACAACTCCATCACCACTCCCAACTTCCATTTTATCCATTTGAAACTTGATTTGGCACTACAAGAAATTTGACTTTTAGTGACAACATAAAAGCGTGGGTAAAAGTCTTTCCCATACCCTATAATTTGGTATACTTACGAAATTTTGTCAAAATAGCTATACCAACGAACTTGTTTCCGTACCTTATAATTTGTTGTACCTAAGAAATTTTGCCATCAATGTAGCCTGTAGTTACGGATTTTCAACCGTTGGTACAAAACATTTAGTTATACCTACAAAATATTTCCGTCACTATAGACTGTAGTTACAGATTTTCAACCGTTGGTACAAGAAATTTAGTTATACCTACAATGTCTTGATGAACATTTGGCCAACACAAAAGGGTATTATGGACAAAGACTAGCCAACCTTTGTCTCCAAAAGGACAAGAACAATGAGTCACCAAACAAAGGATATGGCTTCGTTTCCTAAAGCAAAAACAAATATGTTCCCCACATGTTGCAAAATATCTCACAAAGAAGATTCTCTCATTTGGCAAAAGAAGAGACCACGTAAATGAGTTCAAAGCCATGCGACACCCTTGTAGTGCAAATCAGCAACGGTAATGCACTATGCATGCAACGAAAATGCATTATTCACAGACAAAAGAAAAACACAACATCACCTTCATCTTCTCCAATCATCATCAACATCCTGAACAAACCCAACCTCCTTCAAATCACAAAATAACCACACCACATTCAACATCACCACTATACAACAACCATCAAAATAACAACAACCCATAAAAAGAAGCAACCATGAAATAGAAACACCAAAAGGTTTGGTAAATATATAAGCCCATTGATGATCCGTATCAATGAATTTAATATCTATTGTACCTTTTTGAACATAATCTCTTATAAAATGATGCTTAATTTCAATATGCTTAGCTCTGGAATGCAAAATTGGATTCTTAGATAAATGAATAGCAGCAGTATTATCACAATACAGTGGAATACTACTCTCAGCTATGTTATAGTCCTCTAACTGATATTTCATACAGAGAAGCTGTGTGCAGCATTTAGTAGCTGAGATGTATTCTGCTTCTGCTGTAGACAAAGCAATAGTTGTTTGTCTCTTGCTGGCCCAAGATATGAGATTCTCACCAATAAATTGGCAATTTCCACTAGTGGATTTTGCCTCAATCTTGTCTCCAGCATAGTCAGCATCACAGAATCCAACTAGCCTACTATCTAGGGATTTTTTATAAAGAAGTCCCAGATTAGTAATTCCTTTCAGATATCTAAAGATCCTCTTAACAACAGTTAAATGAGGTTCTCTACGATCTGACTGGAATCTTGCACACAAGCATACACTATATAAGATATCAGGTCTAGAAGCTATTAGATAGAGTAAAGAACCAATCATACCTCTATACAGCTTCTGATCTACTTTGCTTCCAATTTCTTCCTTGCTCAGGCTGCTGGTAGGATGCATGGGAGTTGACATTATCTTACAGTCTTCAAGATTAAACTTCTTCAGAAGCTCTTTTGTATATTTGCTTTGATGAATGTAAGTGCCATCTTTTCCTTGATTGATTTGAATTCCAAGGAAAAACTTTAATTCACCCATCATGCTCATCTCAAATTCATCCTGCATTAGCTTCGAAAAATTCTTGCACAAGGAAGCATTAGTAGAACCAAAGATTATATCATCAACATAGATTTGAATAATTAAGATGTCTTTCTTAGTTATCTTTCTAAATAGTGTATTGTCAATTTGACCTTTTTCAAAACCATTTTCTAAAAGAAATTACTCAGTCTTTCATACCAATCTCCTGGAGCTTGTTTGAGACCATAGAGTGATTTCTTAAGATTATAAACATAATCAGGATTTTTTAAATCCTCAAAACCTGGAGGTTGTTTGACATATACTTCTTCAGAAATGACACCATTTAGAAAGACACTCTTAACATCCATTTGGTATAAGGTTATTCCATTATTAACTGCATAAGATAACAATAACCTGATTGCTTCTAGTCTTGCCACTGGAGCAAATGTTTCAGTGAAGTCAATGGCTTCTTGCTGATTGTAGCCTTGTGCTACTAGTCTAGCTTTGTTTCTTACCACTTCACCTTGTTCATTCAGTTTGTTCCTAAATACCCACTTGGTTCCAATGATGTTCTTGTATGTTTGTCTTGGCACCAAATCTCACACATCATTTCTTTGAAACTGATTGAGCTCATCTTGCATTGCTACAATACATCCATCATCAGAGAGAGCTTCATCAACATTCTTAGGTTCTATCATAGATATGAGTCCTAGAAGTGAATCATGTTGTTGATAGTCTGATCTTGTTTTTCTTGGACTCTCTTTGTTTCCAAGAATAAGATCTTCTAGATGTGATGATATGTACTTGAATTTTCTCTTTGGAGCTTCATTAGTTTCAGCACCTGTTTAGGTATCATCTTCTGATATATCATCATGTCCTTTAGATGCTTCTAATGGAGATGCTTCTTCAGAGACTTCTTCCAATTCAGCTTCTGAAGCATCATTAGCATCTGATGTCTTTTCAAGTTCTGGATTGTTATATTTATATGGAACACCTGCATAGCTATCATCTTGCTCTGACATTTTCCTGTCAGGCTCTTTGTCATCAAATCTAACATGTATAGATTCTTCCACTGTGTTAGTTTCAGAATTATACACTCTGTATGCCTTTGAGCGTTCAGAGTAACCTATAAAGATTCCCTTACAGGCTTTGGCATCAAATTTCTTTTGTAGGCCTTATTGTTCAGAATGTAACAGGTACATCGAAACTGGTGAAAATAAGAGATGTTGGGTTTTCTTCCTCTGAAGAGTTCATATGTTGTTTTATTCAGTATAGGTCTAATATAGAACCTATTTTGAATATAACAAGCTGTGTTCACAGCTTTTGCCCAGAAGTGCTTAGCAAGTTTAGTCTCGTGCATCATGGTTCTTGCCATCTTTTGTAAAGACCTGTTCTTTCTCTCTACAACACCATTTTGCTGTGGTGTTATAGGAGCTGAGAACTCATGGACAATTCCATGGTCTTCACAATAAGTTGCAAAGGGTTCGTTTTCAAACTCACCCCCATGATCACTTATGATCTTTAAGATCTTGAGACTCTTCTCACTTTGCACTTGAGTGCAGAAGATGGTAAACACATCATATGCATCATCTTTCACTCTTAGAAATTTAACCTAGGTCGATCTACTGTAATTATCAACAATGACAAGTCCATATTTCTTTCCATTGATTGAGGTTGTACTTACAGGGCCAAACAAATCAATGTGAAGCAGTTCAAGGGGTCTTGAGGTAGATACAATGTTTTTGGGTTTAAAAGAGGTTTTTGAAATCTTACCAATCTGACAAGGACTGTAAGTGCACCAGTTCATCCTCATGTTTTAATAATTGTCAAAACACATGAAAATAGAGTAGAACATATTTTGGCAACATTACAAATGACTTGACAGCGAAAAACTATTTTTAAACTTTGAAAAATTGATTTTTAGGTATTATGTATCGATACATAAACATGTGTATCGATACAAATGTCCTAAAATTACTTCAGACTGATTTTGTGCATTTTGTATCGATACATATATCACTTGTATCGAGACAAAAGTGGTTTCTTAGAGGCAGAGAATTATCTGTGTATCGAATCATGCTTGCATGTATCGATACACACCTATGCCTCTCAGAAATCCAGAAAGATCATGATGTATCGAATGATGCCTGCATGATTTGATACATATCAGTCAAAATTTCAAGAAACTGATATATGTATCGATACACACCCGTGCTTGTATCGATACATAGGTCAAATCTTTCAATTTGAACGCTGGTCAAAGGGTTTGTATCGATACAAACCATCATTTGTATCGATACATGTATGTTGAATTTTGCCAAAATTTGCTCAATTTTATTCTCTCTTTAAATAGCAATGTGGTGTGTCATTGTAATTAGAGGAAACTAGTGTGAAAGATCAGAAAACGCTTTGGGTTGCAAATTGAGTGAGAATTTGGATCAAAGGTTTTATTCATCACAAATTCATCATCTTCATCAAAGGTTGCAATCAAAATTGAAGTTTGAGTATGGGATCAATTCAATAGAGGTTGCATTTTTGTGTGATAACGTTTGATACGGTTCGCGGTGAATCAGAATCGTAGTCGGGTTGGATTGTGTGGTGAAGGTTCTAGTTTCTCTCAAGGATTCAAGATCGTGCGTGTCTTGAAGGCTCGACAACAAGAAACGAGGGACTCAGCTGGACGATCGAGTGCGGATTGGCTCGGGTTGGATCGTTGGAATCAGAGGGCGATGTTTCGTTGTGTGACGAGGTTTTGTTGCATAGTTTACTTTTTGTCTTGTTATAGGTTTATAAGATTCAATTGTAAACTGTGCACGTGTTGTTCATCATTTTTTATCTATACACTTTCAAATAACCCGTTTGGTTATTTGGGGGGAGACGTACTCGGACAAACGCGTGGACGACACGAAATCCGGGGAACTCCCTAATCAAATCGTTGTGTGTTTCTCTCTTTCTCTCTCTCTCTCTCTCTCAATATTTTACTTGTTATAATTTCATTGATTTTTGAATCAATTGAATTTTTCATGTTCGTATTGGAACATCAAAAATTCAATTGTTGTGCTTGATTGTGATTGTGTTTAATTTGATATTGTAACTTGCTTGGGACTGAAATTATTACATAGTTTATATTCGAATTTTTGAAACGCTATCATTTCGAATCTTTTCATCAAAAATTCAAAAGGCTAATAATATTTTTCTTTTGGTCAATCGGTGCATAGACTACCGATCCGGTGGTTTTCCGTTTGTGCTCGATTGAAACAAATAAATTTTTAAAAACGCAATTGTTTCAAGGATCACTTATTCAACCCCCCCTTCTAAGTGATAGCCAAGTAGTCTAACAAGGACCACACAGAGCATCTGAATGATAATTGAGATTAGGTAGGCCTTTAACCAAACTTAGTTTGCTAAGCTTAGAGATTAATCTCCAGTTAGCATGTCCTAAGCGTTGGTGCCAGACCCATTTCTCATCATTCACAGATAGAAGACATACTATCTTTTGCTCTGTGAGTTCTGACAGATTAATTTTTAAAACATTGCCTTTCCTTAGACCTCTGAACACTATAGACTCATCAGACTCTCTAATTACAGTACATGCATCTTTATTAAACTTAACAACAAATCCACTATCACAGAATTGACTAATGCTAAGTAGATTATGTTTGAGGCCATCAACTAACCAAACATCTTTAATAGAAAGAGAAGAGTTACCAACTGTACCCGTACCAGTGATCTTCCCTTTTTGGTTTCCTCCAAATCCCACAGTTCCTCCCTCTTTCAGAGTCAGGGTTTGGAACATATGCTTGTCTCCTGTCATGTGACGCGAGCACCCACTGTCCAGGTACCAAGAATGCTGCTCTGGCCTTCTTTTAGTGCAGATCTGATACAAAGACAATCTCAGATTTTGGTACCCATATTTTTATGGGTCCTCTTGGGTTAGTCCTTAATGCCTTAGGTTGTTTTTGTTTATAAGGCCTGTCAGAAGCTCTAGAGTTTTTCAAAGGGTTTAGAAAATAATGGATTATCTTTAAATCGTGAAAATCCAAGACCTTCACCTCTGTTTCTACTAACATGGTATATTAAGGAAGCTATATTACTTCTCTTCATGCCATTGATAAGAAATTCTTGCAGAGAAAATTCATGCTCTGGAGGAACCTTATCATCATAAACATAATGAGTTTCCATAAATGAGTTTCTACTTCATAGAGACTCATTTTCTTCAACTATTATGTTCATTTTCTCAGTCAAGTTATTGTAAGCCTTTTTCAAGACCTTACATTCACCTGCCTTTTTAGTAAGCATGTTTAAGGCATCTTTAAGAGAATCTACTAATTCAGTTCTAGACAGTTTAGCTATTACCTCTTCCTCATCTTCAGAGTCTGAACCTGCTTCAGAGTCTTCTCTGTCAGAGGTAGTTGCCATCAGTGCTAGATTTGCTTCCTCATCACCATCTGAGTCTAAGTCTTTGTCAAGATCTTCCCATGTTTCCAGAAAGCTCTTCTTGACTTTACTCTTGTACCTTTCCTTGCTAGAGCTTTGCTTTGATGGTTTACTTTTGTTCTCTGGACAATCAGCAATGAAATGACCAGGCTTGTTCCATTTGAAACACTTGCTTTGATCTTCCTTTTTGTCTTTAGAGGCACTAGTTCTCTTAGAAGATCCTCCAAACTTGCCTGCATATTTCTTGCTTCTTTTTGCCCATTGTGAAACCTTAGCAGCCATCAGAACCATCTCTTCTTCTTCATCAGACCCAACTTCTTGACCCTCTTCAGAAGCCTCATCTTCAGATTCTATAACCTTAGCTTTCAGAGCCTTTGATGAGCTCTTAGAGCTTAAGGCTATCCCTTTCATCTTCTTGGTTGATTCATCAGTCATCAGTTCCATCTCATGACTCTTCAATGAACTAACTAAGCTTTCAAGGGATACAGTATCCAAATCCTTAGACTCTTGAAAAGCAGTCACCTTGGGTCTCCATTTTGGTGGTAAGCTTCTGAGTACCTTTCTCACATAGTTTCAATGTCCTCTTGTCTAATACTTGAAGTCCAGAGACTAGAATTTGAAACCGTGAAAACATAGTTTCAATGTCCTCTCCATCCTTCATCTTAAATAACTCATACTGTTGCACCAACAAGTTAGCCTTTGCCTCCTTAACTTGTTTGTTGCCCTCATACTTGGATTTTAAAGAATCCAAAATTGACTTTGCAATTATTTTATCTCCAATTTTAAGGTACTCATCATGTGAGATTGCGTTAGTCAACATTCCTTTTACAGAATGATGCTTCTTGTACTCTAGCTTTTGAGTAGGTGTAAAAGATTTCCTGTTCTGAGAACTGACTACTCATTCTAAGTCCATATTTTCAAAGTTAACTCCATCTTCTACCAAGTCCCATAAATCACAATCAATACCAATTGAAGAAATGAACTTTATCAGATGACCTTCTGTCACGTGAGTTTGAGTCATAATCGAAACTAACCTCATTGTTGTATTTCTCAGCAGACATGTTTTTCCTCCTGGATCTTTACTGTTTCACTATTAGGTGAGTTAGGCAACAGCCCAGCTCCTGATACCAATTGAAGGTGGAAAAACACAAAAGGGGGGGGGGGGGGGGGGAGGGGTTGAATTGTGTTTTGAAAATTTAAACTTTTTCTAACTTAGAACACAAAAGCAGCGGATATAAACACAAGATAAGAAAATGGTGCTGAGAGAGAGAGAAAGAAAGACACAAAGATTTATCCTGGTTCCTCTCACAACTTGAGAGTACGTCCAGTCCCCTTGTTACTAATAAGAGCTTTTCACTATAATCTTCACAAGATTACAAATTGCTCAAGCACATTTTCAAGAGACTTCTCAGGTGCTCAAGTTTCACTAAACAAGAGACTTCACAAACAAACTTAAAATCTAAGAATGATTGTTAATGGACACTTGATATACTATCAGAGGTGTTTACAAAATACAACATAAATTGCTTTAAGACTTTGAATGACAGATTGAACAAATAATGTCAGAATACTTCAGAGCCTTAAATGCAGTAATAGAACAGTAGTCATTTCTTCCATTTTAGTCTTCTATTTATACTTGAAGAAAGATGATGACCGTTGCAGAGAGATAAGGTGCCAGCTGGAATTTACTCGTACAATTGTGATAGCTGTAATCTTCCATCTTTGGTAAAGAAATCCAATTCCACTACCTTGCTATTTGAATTATCACTCATCCATTTTGAGTAATAATAGTACAATAGTACGATCCTCAAATGCGCTCCACTTGTGGATAAGATTAACGTTGTACCAACGAATATTCCTTCCTGTGGATGTGACAGAGACTTGAAGTAGATTGTTGTTCAATCATTGGTTCTGATTCTGTCAGTTCTTGAGTGACGCAAATTCCATTTGTTTCAGAGCCTATAGTGCAGGTTCTTGAGGTCATAAGCTTTTGAAAGCCTTGTTTTTGTCCTCAGAGTCACTTTGTTTAGACCTTGAATTTTAAGTTTCTGATGAACAGTGATAAGCTATCAGAGCTTGTTTGCCTGGCTTCTCTGCTATTATTCATGGTGCTTCTGAATGAATTTTAACTTATAATTCTGCACACTAGAATAATCATTAGTAATGCCAATTGCAATTTTAATACTTTGTTATCATCAAAACCAACTGAAATCTTAGAGGTTCATGTCAGACCCACTTTGTTCCAACACAGAGTAGACGGAAACGAGGTTACATTCAATTTCAAAGAGATGATGAATCAAAAGAAAGAAAAAATTGAACGTTATCAAGTTGACGTGGTGGACTCATTGGTAGAAGAAGAGTTAGCAAAAGCAGCACCTGGAGTTGAGCGAGCAATTATCCAATCTTTGGACGAAGAAAGGGAAGACATGGATGAAGAAACAAATATGAACGTCCGATGGCTTGGAATGCACAAGGAGTTAAGATTCAACCAGAAATACGAACCCTTAGGGGTAAGTATAGAAGACAAACCAAAACCCTTGGAGCTAAAGGAAATACCAGGGCACCTCAAGTATCTTTTCCTGGGGGAAGGAAAAACTAAACCAGCAATTATAAGCAATACCTTAACCCAAGAAAATGAGGAAAAACTCATTGCAATACTCAAAAGAAACAACGAAGCAATAGGATGAAGTATTGACGACCTAAAAGGAATCAGTCCAGCCTACTGCATGCACAAGATCAAAATAGAAGAAGAGTACAAGCCTGTGGTACAACCGCAGAGAAGGTTAAATCCAGCCATGAGTGAGGTATTGAAAAAAGAAACTACAAAAGCTTCTAGCAGCAGGAATGATTTACCCCATTTTCGATTGCCTATGTGATAGAGAATGGTTAAGGTCCAAAAGAATAGTCATACATGTTTGCCCAAGCCCACCTTCTAGAAGATCCACCCACTCATAATATTTTGCATGTAGTACACTTGCATCATGTTCATCATTACATTTGTCTCTTTGCATGTATTTCATTTTCCACTTGTAGCATCGCATGTCTTTGTTGTGCCACTTTTTTCCATGAATGTAACTCAATGTAGTGGCTCTTGCACTATAAATAGGAGCCCTCACAACACTTGTATTCAATTCAAGTTTCAATTAATAAAAACAAGTGTGTTGTTTTATCATAGAGAGTGGATTCTCTCTTTGGCTTCTGAGCCATATTGGCATCAGAGCAAGGTTCCAAATTCGGAGTTGAGTTGTGTGAGAAAATCAACGGAAAGTTGGAAGTTTTCGTGGGGTGTTATAGTGAAAGAGAGCTGCCACCCTCGAAACTCAACTTTGCGGCCATTTTTTCGCAAAACTAGCACCGCCATCGTGTTCAGGAGGTCCGAAAACCTCAGAATACGAAATTTCGCGGCCACCGGTCTAATCACGCGCCCTAACGCGCCGTCCCCAGTACCTCACGCGCCGCCCACGCGCCGTTCGTCTCTTCACGCGCTTCCACGCGCCTGTCAAGGAGGAAGACGACCACGTCACGTGCCACGTCACCCCCTGCTCCGTCAGCGCCACGCCATCCACCCAGATCCTGCCACGTGTCCCTTTCTGCCACGCAACCCTCTACTCCTCTGCCACGTCAGCTTTACACCTCATCCTACACATCATCAGCCACGTCGTATCCCTGTCCAACAACCTTCTGCCACGTGTCTAACCTTGCCACGTCAATCTGCCACACCACCATACACCCCAGCAGCCACTTCATCTGCCACGTCATACAGCTGGCCAACCACGGCCTGCCACGTGTCATAATTACCATTTTACCCCCAAACTTTCAAAAATTACGTTTTAGCCCATAAATTTTCAGAATTTCCAGATTTAACCGTGATTTCTCTAGAATTTACGGTTCTGTCCCATATTTTCCATAATTACCATTTTACCCCTGACAAAAAAAATAAATTCAAAATGCCTCCAAGACGCCAGCGACATAATGATTTCGAATTAGAAGATTTACGGGCACAAATTCAACAGTTGCAAGAGACAGTAAATGCTCAACAAGTCTTATTGGATGAATACCAGCAAAGATCTGAAGTCTACACATCTAGTAGCGACTCTTCGTTAACTAGACGATGCCGGCCACAACACAAATCATCCCGAAGTGATGATATCAGGGTAGAAATTCCAGATTTTGAAGGAAAGCTTCAACCAGATGAGTTTGTTGATTGGCTTCAAACTGTCGAACGAGTATTTGAGTATAAGGAGATACCCGAAGAAAAGAAGGTAAAAATCATTGTTGTCAAGTTAAAGAAGCATGCCTCCATATGGTGGGAGAATCTTAAGAAGAAGCGTGAACGTGAAGGGAAAAAAAGATCAAGACTTGGGAAAAAATGCGGCGAGAACTAACAAGAAAATTTTTACCCGTCCATTACTACCAAGACAACTTTATTCAACTACAAAATCTTCGCCAAAAGAATTTATCGGTGGAAGAATACACTAGAGAATTTGAAAAGTTGATGATGAAGTGTGATATTCATGAAAAAGATGAACAAACAATAGCTCGTTACCTGGGGGGACTAAACACTGTCATTGCTCATCCTGTCCAACTCCAACAATACTGGTCAGTTGAGGACGTTATCCGTCTCGCCATACGAGTTGAGGAACAATTATCAAAAGGGTCATCCTACAAGCACTTTTCCTCTATTGAAAGATCTTCTTACCCACACAAACCACCAATCGAACAACCTGGTCCCTCAAATAAGCCTTTACCTAAACCCTCCATTCAAAATAAAACAAAGGCTACCCAATTTTTCAAATGTCAAGGCTTTGGACATATAGCCTCTGATTGTCCTACTCGAAGAACAATCACCATTATCAAAGGAGAAGCTTATGAAGAGCCTGAAGAAATTCAAGATGATCTTGACAAAGAAGAAGATTCAGAGCCAGTTTATGATGAAGAACTCGTTGTTGCCGATCAAGGTGAGTCATTGATGATTATGCGAAGCCTGTATGCGTCAACCAAAGAAACACATTGGTTAAGAAATAACATTTTCCATACTCGTTGCACTGTTGCGGGAAAAGTTTGTGATGTTATTATTGACAGTGGAAGTTGTGAAAATGTGGTGTCAAACTATATGGCGGATAAGTTGAAGTTGCCAATAGAAAGTCATCCACATTCTTACAATTTGCAATGGTTCAACGTTGGAAGTGAAGTAAAAGTTACAAAGCGCTGTCTGGTTACATTCTCCATTGGCGAGAAGTACAAATATCAAATTAACTCCATTACCACCAAGTGAACTTGATAAAAACAAAGCTAAGCCATTAGTGTCTTTAATCACAAAAGTAGAAGAAGTTCCACAAGGAATGCCGCCGATGCGAGATATTCAGCAAGCCAAAAGTCGGAATATATGGTCATTCGCGTCGCTGTAAGTTCCTGAGCCGCCTTGGGAAAATATCGATATGGGTTTTGTCGTTCGACTACCTCAGACTCAAAAGCAGAAGATTAATGGTGTTGCCTCAAGGAAGATAAAGAAAGCCTTGACTCGAGGACGAGTCTCTTCCAACCCCGGGAGAATGATAGAGAATGGTTAAGGTCCAAAGAATAGTCATACATGTTGGCCCAAGCCCACCTTCTAGAAGATCCATCCACTCATAATATTTTGCATGTAGTACACTTGCATCATGTTCATCATTACATTTGTCTCTTTGCATGTATTTCATTTTCCACTTGTAGCATTGCATGTCTTTGTTGTGCCACTTGTTTCCATGAATGTAACTCAATGTAGTGGCTCTTGCACTATAAATAGGAGCCCTCACAACACTTGTATTCAATTCAAGTTTCAATTAATAAAAACAAGTGTGTTGTTTTATCATAGAGAGTGGATTCTCTCTTTGGCTTCTGAGCCACCATGGGTAAGCCCGGTACATATGGTACCTAGGAAAGGAGGCATCACCGTCATGAAAAACAAGAAGAATGAGCTAATTCCTACTCGGAATGTGACGGGATGGAGAATGTGTATCGACTGCCGGAGACTTAACCAAGCTACTAGGAAAGATCACTTTCCACTACCCTTCATGGACCAGATGTTGGAAAGACTAGCAGGACAAGCTTACTATTGTTTTCTCGTTGGATACTCAGGGTACAACCAGATAGCGGTAGATCCAGCAGACCAAGAGAAAACGACATTCACTTGCCCATATGGAGTTTACGCCTATAGGAGAATGTCGTTTGGCTTGTGTAATGCACTTGTAACCTTTCAAAGATGCATGTTTGCTATCTTCTAATATATGATAGAGAAATCCATGGAAGTTTTCATGGATGATTTTTCAGTGTTTGGAAAAAGCTTCGACGATTGCCCGGACAACTTGGATGCCGCACTTAAAAGATGCGTGGAGACCAATTTAGTTTTGAATTGGGAGAAATGCAATTTCATGGTGACCGAAGGGATAGTCCGGGGTCATAAAATTTCAAAAAAAGGCATAGAGGTTGAACAAGCAAAATTCGAAGTTATTTCCAAACTCCAACCGCCGGTAAATGTAAAGGGTGTCAGAAGTTTTCTTGGACATGCAGGCTTTTATAGGAGATTCATAAAAGACTTTTCAAAAATATCAAAACCAATAAGCAATCTCCTATTAAAAGACAACACCTTCACATTTACCGAAGAATGTCTATCTCTTTTGACGCATTAAAAGAGAAACTTGTAACAGCACCGATCATAGTAGCTCCAGATTGGAACCTGCATTTCGAACTTATGTGCGACGCAAGTGACTATGCAGTACAGAAAAGGAATTATTAGCTGTAGTATTTGCTTTAGAAAAGATTAGATCATATCTAGCCGGCTCTATGGTAGTAGTTTACATTGATCATGCTGCTTTGAAATATTTACTAACCAAAGAGGAATCAAAGCCTCGACTTTTGCGTTGGATTTTGTTATTGCAGGAATTCGACTTGGAGATTCGAGATAAAAACGAAGTTGAAAATATGGTGGCCGACCATTTGTCAAGACTCAAGAACTCAGAGATAACTTCAAAAGAGAAAAGCATCGAGGAAGAATTCCCGGATGAGAAATTGTTCGCGATTTCAGAAAGACCATGGTTTGCTGACATAGCAAATTTCAAAGCAGGGAAAGTAATACCAAAAGGATATACGTGGCATCAAAAGAAAAGATTATACCACGAAGCAAAATCCTATTGGTGGGATGATCCCTACTTATACAAAGAAGGAGTAGATGGAGTTTTACGGCGTTGTGTGGCTCAAGATGAGGCCCGCCGAGTCATGTGGCGTTGTCACAGTTCAGGATATGGAGGACACCATGATGCAGATCGTACAAAAGCTAAAATATTGCAATGTGGATTCTGGTGGCCAACCTTATTTAATGACTGTGAAAAGTTTGTAAAACATTGCGACAGGTGTCAAAGAATAGGTAACATCTCAAAGAGAAATGAGATGCCACAAAAAGGAATTCTAGAGATAGAACCCTTTGACTGTTGGAGCATCGATTTCATGGGACAATTCCCTGAATATGACAATAAAATGTATATCTTAGTGTGTGTTGATTATGTGTCTAAATGGGTCGAAGCATTAGCCTGTCATTCTAACGATGCCAAGACTGTTATCCAGTTTTTGCAAAGAAATATTTTTTGCAGGTTTGGAACACCAAGAGTCTTGATCAGCGATGGAGGGACGCACTTCCTTAACAAATACTTGGAGAAGGTATTAGAGAAATATGGGGTGAAACACAAAGTATCAACCCAATATCATCCCCAGACTTGTGGACAGGTGGAGGTATCCAATCGGCAGCTCAAGAGTATCTTGGAGAAGAAGTAATGACTTCCAGGAAAGATTGGGCTAGGAAACTGGATGATGCTCTCTGGGCATACATAACGACTTTTAAATAACACTTGGGATTGACACCTTCCCACTTGGTTTATGGGAAAGCATCCCACCTTCCGGTAGAGTTGGAACACAAGGCACTATGGGCCACAAGAGAGTTAAACTTCGACAAAGACCTTGTAGGACATGCATGGAAGATGAAATTGCTTGAGTTGGAGGAAATCCGCCTCCGAGCTTATGAAAATGCAGAAATTTACAAAAAAAAAAAACAATGCGTTTTCATGACAAAAAACTCTGCCACAGAGAATTCAAACCAGGGCAGAAAGTCTTGGTATTTCAATCGAGATTCAAGTTCACAGCAAGAAAACTAAAATCCAAGTGGACAGGACCATACGAGGTAGTTCGAGTAAACGGACAAGAGGACATCAACCACCTTTCAAGTAAACGGACACACGGTGAAGATATACGAAGGAGAGGAGATACCAGAGCCGGGGGAAACTCTATACCTCAAGGATGCTTAAAGCATCATGCGTCAAGCTCGAGACGTTAAACACGCGCTTAATGGGAGGTTACCCATCATAAAAATATACAAAAATATGCATTTTTACTTTTATTTTTCTTAATTGCAGGGCAAGGAGTATGCGGGAGTCGCAGGAAGAAGAAGTCACAGATAAAGACGGTGAAGCATTTCAGTATCAGGACAATGATGCATTCCATGCAAAAAGAAACTCTAGTAAACTAAGTCTTGTGTTTATTTTTCTTTGGTTTCTTCTTCACTTCTCAAATTTATCGTCAAATATACGCTTTTGTAGGGTAAAACACCGGCATAAAGAAAATAAAATAACACAATTAACAATACAGGAACTTAACATGGAAACTCCAAAATCGGAGAAAAAATCACGACCATTGTCTAAACCGACAACCAACCAATAAACACTATATTAAAATTGTTACAATATATAGACTTCACTCTCAACCACCCCATGATCTCATTACACCCACACTCTCTAAAGTAAATATTTGAACTACATCTCAAATACTCTAAAACAAGAGCATAAGAGAAAAAGAAACAAACACAAATATAAACTTAAAGTGTTTACAAGTGCAACTGCTTCGTGTGTTGAAACAAGAAAATCGAGGTCTCTATATATATCATCGAGCTCCCTCACCATTCACTTCTCTAAGCAATGTGGAGTTTCTCAAATATAACTTCCTTGACTTTTTTCTTCTTCTTCATTAGCAATGTGAGACTAATATTGCAATCAACCCCAACATTTTAATTTGCTCTACGTGGGTTTGTTTGGTTGATTGATTTTTTCATATTGTGTTTACTTGATCTGGTATGGTTGTGTTTACTTGCTCTTGTATTTGTTATTACCAATCAGAAAGTTGGATTGGAAAATTCTTACATTCTTTGTTGCTGTTGTATACTATAAGGCAACATATTCTACAAAAATAAAATTGTATAAAGTTTCATTACATCAATAATTAATTTTGTACTTACATCACAAAACAACACTTATATATAATTATAATTATGAAATAAATACTTTTTAATATGCATAATTATTAAATACTATATCATCCAAAAACCCGAGTTCAACAGTCAGAAATACTGAAATTGCTAGTGTCGGATGCCATGACCAAAGTTCTAATCTCGATCTCCCCACTTTGTGTACTAGTTTCCAATGACTTGCGTTTCGTCTATTTACAAAAGAAAAAAAATTATGAAATACTCCAATCCCATAAATTAATATGATAGTATTGTAAAAATACACATATGATTAATTATTGCCAACAGATTGCAATTTTTATCTATATCATGTTGGCCAGAAAATTAAGTTAATAATACGTATTTGATTAAACAATATATAGTTACAAATTTATTATATGCAATTATGAAATTATTTAATGTTCATTATATTATTATAAAATTATAGCATTCATGCACCAAAATAAAAATAAAATTAATACATTCAATAATTCATTTATTCTTTTACCATTTTTGATCAAACTTATTCTTTTACCTATTTTTTTGTCTAGAAATTTATTCTTTTTCTTAAATATATACTATATGAATTATTTAATGTTTATTACCATTACAAAATTATGATATTCATGATTCATGTACCCAAAAAAAAAACATTCCTCTCTATTAAAAAATGAAATAAAATAAAACATTAATATATTCAACAATTCATTTATTGCTTTTCTTTTTTTTTTGATCAAATTTATTCATTTACCTTTTTTGTCAAAAAATTTATTCTTTTAATATATTTTATTTGACTAAATTTATTCTTTTACTTAATGTACTTTGAAAATTATTTAATGTTTATTATATTATTATAAAATTATGTCATTCATGTACCAAAAAATAAAACATTAGTACATTAAATAATTCCTTTATTGTTTTACTTTCTTTGATAAAATTTATTCTTTTCTTTTTTGACAAGATAGAATTTTATTCTTCTACATTTGTTTTTTTTTTTTTGTCAAGAAATTTATTCTTTTGATTTTATTTTTTTGACTAATTTTTTTTTGGTCAAATTATTGAATGAATTTATTCTTTTGCTATAGGGATATTTGTCATTTATATATATATATATATATATATATTAGAGATATAGAGAGGGATATTTCATACTTGGATCTAGGCTAAGAATTTTTACAAGGCCCAAAATGAAACCCGGCCCACATTGAGAGATTGATAAAACACCAAAACTAGGGTTCTTTCGATTCTCTCCCACACATGCAAACATTACGGCGGCTGCTTCTTCAAACTCATTCTTTGTCTTACCGTCTCTTTCTATCCACTCAAGTTTCTTTCAAACACTTTATCTTTATCTTCTCAGTCTGTCATCCCAATGGTCTTATTCATCTTTTTGTGCTTCAATATCATTTTGGATGAGATTAGATTTGTTTGTTTCTCTTGTGTTATAGTGTAAAATGTTTTGCTCTTTAGCTGTTGTGCACATTTTTGTTCCTTTCTTAGCTTCCATGGATTAATTCTTGCACTTATAAAAGTCTTTTAATAAATTTATCTTTTTCTAACACCAAACATTTAGTTTGGATTATCTATCAATATTTTTGAGTTTCTTTTGTTTTGGAACATCAGATATAGTTTTGAATCCACCTTTATGGAACTGTTTGGAGATTTTTTTTCTACTCTTAAATATCATACAAACCACTCGTCCGACAAACCAAATTTGTCATAACTGAAACCACTAAAAGGACGAGGATGGATGGTAATACTTCAACCGACAGTTTACTCAGTTTGGTATTTTGTGCCTGAATCCCGACCGGGCCGATCGTTGTCCATCTCTACCCAGAAAGGTAGAAGGCTAGAAACCAAACTAAACCCAGAAAACAAATCTTCTTATTTCCCCGGTTTTTATGTTCTAAAAAATTATGTAGCAGTACCTGTTGGCATCATCTAGATCTGAATGTATTACCCCATTTCAAAAAACAACTCTTTTACTAAAAAAGTAAAATACATCCCTCTCAAATCCATAATTTTCATCTTCAAAGGGCAAATAACAACATGACTGAAGGGAAGAAAAGAGTTACATACTTTGACAGAGAGCACGACACACTTAATGCAAAGAGGAAATGAGGCTAATCTATATTCAGACAACAACTTGAACTCACAACAACTCATTTAACTCATCTCAACATCTCATTGAGACTTGAGAGGACATAGATTTTAAAATGAAAGCATATAATGGTTAGTTTCTCTGAATTTTTACAGTAAGATTTTTTGCAAAGTTTTTTTTTCCTATTTTCTGAAACTCTAAAGAATCTTTTGATTTATTCTGCTTATTTTTTAAAAGGAATATTTAACAGGGACTATTGTTGTCCCGCTGCGTTGTGGTAAAATGCAGTTTGGTTGCGGTTTCATTGCGACACCGCACATGATTTTAGTTCACACCGCAATTGCGGTCTGATGGGATGCGTTATCCGCAATTTTAAACCTTCAACCACCTCATTAATTTTCACCACCTTCCTATGATTACGAAATTGCTCCTGCTAGGTAATTAATACTACCTAATAATATTGGATTCCCAACAATGATAATGTTGCATATTATACACTTTCATTGAACCTAAACCAAATTGTTGTTTACTGTTGTGTCACTTGGTTAATCAATAAAAAATTAATTTTGTTGAGTAAAAGGTTAATATAAATCATGTTATATACCTGTTTGGCTTCAAGTTAGGCATATATATTGTTGTTCCCATGGTTGGTTGCGTTATGCTAAAACAACTGAATGTGCAAAGTGCAACATGTTGGACAAAATGTCTCACTCCAAGAAGGACATCTTACTCAGCACTGTCAACATGTCAGGACAAATGATCTGGAACAACATGTTGAACATGATGTGCTAGCTTGCGTAGGACATCCTATACAGGCAGTACACTATCTTAACTTATCAACGCACACGTGAATCTTTCAGAAGGTTGTTACTGAACGCGATTATATGGTTGTCTCTTAATTAAACGATTGTTACAAGAGATTTGTAACAAACCTATGAGTTGGATATGACCAAAAGTCATAACTAACTTAATTCAAGATTTACTTGAATATTTATCTTATAGGATTAGTTTTAAAATAAGGTTTATTTTAAAACTAATTTCCTATCATGGTGCAACGCAAATTCAGATCAAATCAAAGAGCTGCAACATCTACCAATAGAAGATCTGTTCATAAGATTCAAGCACCCGGCTGCAACAATTGAATATCTCTGGAATAAAGCTAGAACTTGTGGGTCAAAGATCTTGTGGCCACTGTGCAAGGTCGCTGTAACCTTGTCTAGAAATTAGGTGCTAAGGAATAAAGTTAGGAAGTTGTTGTTGAATTGGTTTAATTCAACATTTCTTCGTTAGTTAAGAGTTAGGATTGACCAGTCTAGATAGTCGTGGGAAAGTGGGTAGGATCTCATAGTTAGGATGGTTTTAATATTCTGCAAATACAAATATACTATCCTGCATCACAATTGTCGTACACGTTGTTTACGACATCTTGCAAAAAAGATTATCCCATACAACGTGTAAGACATTTGTTCCCTGACAAATAAAATTTACATATGATTAGTCGAGTGAACCATTATTTTCTACGACGTTTGTGTTAGGAGATTCATTAGTGGACAATGGAAATAACAACAAGCCTCAGTGTATAGCAAAAGCCAACTAAGGCATATATGCCAACCCAAAGAAGGTTCCATTGTTTCATAGTCTTCCACTTGATTCTTCATATTCAACGAGAAGAAAGAATGATGAAGATAATATGAGTTTGGAATCTTCTTCTGGGTCAAAAAGAAGAAGGTTCGAAGATGAAGCTTTTTCGTTTTCTGAGAATGCTGATGTTATTTCCCTTGATGATGATGAAGTTGAAGTTAAAATTGATGAAACTAGTTTGGATAGTGAAAACCCAATTACAATATGTTCTGATGAAGAAGAAGATGATGTAATTTTTAGTAAAGAAGAAAACTTGGTTTTTTTAGATGATTCTGATGAAGATGATGTTGATTGTGATTATGAGAGTAAAGACGATGAAACAAGTGACGAAGATTTTAAAGCTGATGAACTGAATGAGGTTTCAGAAGATGACGATGATGATAGTTATGGATATGAAGAGAAGAAGAAAACGAGAATGAGAACAAATTTTGATGTGGTGGATGAGCTTGAGAGAAAGGTGATGGATAAAGAAAGTGAAATTTCTGTACACAATGAAGAAAGTGAAATTTATGTAACAAATTCTACTAACAAGAAGTAGATTATTCAGGTTATGGTAGTATAATTTGTTACATAAATTTCACTTTATTCATTGTGTATAGAAATTTCACTTTCTTTTATCCATCACCTTTCTCTCAAGCTCCTCCACCACATCAAAGTCTGTTCTCATTCTCGTTTTCTTCTTCTCTTCATGTTCATAACTATCATCATCGTCATCGTCCGAAACCTCATTCAGTTCATGAGCTTTAAAATCTTCGTCACTTGTTTCATCGTTTTCACTCTCATCATCACCATCAACATCATCTTCATTAGAATCATCCAAAAAAACCAAGTTTTCATATTTACCAAAAATTACTTCATCTTGTTCTTCATTAGAACATATTGTAATTGGGTTTTCACTAACCTAACCACTTTCATTAATTTTAACTTCACCTTCATCTTCATCATCAAGAGAAATAACTTCAGCATTCTCAAGACAGAAGTAGAAATGAGTACAATAAGGAAGAAGGCAAAGACAACAAAGAAGTCTTTATAGGACAACTGGAAGCCTCACAGACAGAAGTAGAAAAACTGCACGAGGAGAACAAATCACTCAAAGAATTCATGTAGAGCTTTGGAGGTCAGATTAAAAAATCCAATGAAAAGCTAGGAATACAGGTTCAAGCTTGGGCTAGAAAGGTAGAAGATATTGGGGAACTGCATGTAATAACATTACGAAGCAGGCAACTGGAACCAGTAGAACCTACTCGAAGGGAAAAAAAGACGGCAAGCCAGGAAATACCCGAATCTCAAATGCCTGACTCTCAAATGCCTGATACCCAACCTCCTGATACAGAACCTACCAGCCAAGATGTGGTGGACCTGGAATAAGAGACGGAAGTGGAAGAAGACACGACAGAAGTGCCAACCATAAACCAAATCAGTCCAGAAAAGCCCAAAACAGCGTTCGGAAGTGATAGACCACCCCCTGAACCTAAAAATCAAGAGAATTACATACCATACCCAAACAAAGACAACAAAAAGGAGAAGCAGTTGGAGCAACTCAGAAAGATGGGGCAACTAGTGAAACAAATGGAGATCCAAGTACCATTCAATGACATGATCCAAATATCACCCCCATTTCAGAAGTATGTAAAGAATCTCGTAGCTGGTAAAATCAAATTGAAAGATGAAGAAGCGATTATGCTCACCGAAGAGTGTAGTGCAATTTTTCTGAAGAACCTCCCCAACAAATGCAAAGATCAGGGAAGCTTTACAATTCCATGCACAATTGGTGGGGTAAAAATTTGCCGAGCACTTCTAGACTTAGGAGCCAATGTTAATCTCATACCCTTATCCATACTATAGAAGCTCAACTGTGGAGAGGTTAAACCTACCAGAATGACACTTATCCTCGCAGATCGGACGAAATTTCATCCCTATGGAATCTTGAAAGACGTGTTAGTAACAGTTGATGATAAACTCTTTCCAGCCGATTTTGTCGTCATGGACATCGAAGCCGATCCAGATGCACCCATTCTGCTAGGGAGACCTTTCCTCACAACAGGTAAAGCAATCATAGTCATTGACACGGGTAATGTCACTTTCAGAGTAGACGGAAACGAGGTAACATTCAATGTCAAAGAGATGATGAATCAAAAGAAAGAAAAAATTGAATGTTATCAAGTTGACGTGGTGGAATCATTGGTAGAAGAAGAGTTAGCAAAAGCAGCACCCAGAGTTGAGCGAGCAATTATCCAATCTTTGGACGAAGAAAGGGAAGACATGGATAAAAAAACAAATCTGAACGTCCGATGGCTTGGAATGCACAAGGAGTTAAGATTCAACCAGAAATACGAACCCTTAGGGGTAAGTATAGAAGACAAACCAAAACCCTTGGAGCTAAAGGAACTACCGGGGCACCTCAAGTATGTTTTCCTGGGGGAAGGAAAAACTAAACCAGCAATTATAAGCAATACCTTAACCCAGAAAATGAGGAAAAACTCATTGCAATACTCAAAAGAAACAACGAAGCAATAGGATGGAGTATTGACGACCTAAAAGGAATCAGTCCAGCCTACTGCATGCACAAGATCAAAATGGAAGAAGAGTACAAGCCTGTGGTACAACCGCAGAGAAGGTTAAATCCAGCCATGAGTGAGGTAGTGAAAAAAGAACTACAAAACGGCCATGACTAGTAAGACAAGCTTACTATTGTTTTCTCGTTGGATACTCAGGGTACAACCAGATAGCGGTAGATCCAGCAGACCAGGAGAAAACAGCATTCACTTGCCCATATGGAGTTTACGCCTTTAGGAGAATGTCGTTTGGCTTGTGTAATGCACCTGCAACCTTTCATGGATGATTTTTCAGTGTTTGCAAAAAGTTTCGACGATTGCCTGGACAACCTGGATGCCGCACTTAAAAGATGCGTGGAGACCAATTTAGTTTTGAATTGGGAGAAATGCAATTTCATGGTGACCGAAGGGATAGTCCTGGGTCATAAAATTTCAAAAAAAGGCATAGAGGTTGACCAAGCAAAATTCGAAGTTATTTCCAAACTCCCACCGTCGGTAAATGTAAAGGGTGTCAGAAGTTTTCTTGGACATGCAGGCTTTTAAAGGAGATTCATAAAAGACTTTTCAAAAATATCAAAACCATTATGCAATCTCCTATTAAAAGACAACACCTTCACATTTACCGAAGAATGTCTTATCTCTTTTAACGCATTAAAAGATAAACTTGTAACAGCACCGATCATAGTAGCTCCAGATTGGAACCTGCATTTCGAAATTATGTGCGACGCAAGTGACTGTGCAGCCGGAGCAGTCCTTGGACAGAGGCATGACAAGTTCTTTCAAGCCATATACTATGCTAGTAAGGTAATGACAGAACAACAGTTGAATTATTCAACTACAGAAAAGGAATTATTAGCTGTAGTATTTGCTTTAGAAAAGTTTAGATCATATCTAGTCGGCTCTAAGGTAGTAGTTTACACTGATCATGCTGCAATAAAATATTTACTAACCAAAGTGGAATCAAAGCCTCGACTTTTGCGTTACATTTTGTTATTGCAGGAATTCGACTTGGAGATTCGAGATAAAAAAGGAGTTGAAAATATTGTGGCCGACCATTTGTCAAGACTCGAGAACTCAGAGATAACTTCAAAAGAGAAAAGCATCGAGGAAGAATTCCCGAATGAGAAATTGTTCGCGATTTCAGAAAGACCATGGTTTGCTGACATGGCAAATTTCAAAGCAGGGAAAGTAATACCAAAAGGATATACGTGGCATCAAAAGAAAAGATTATAGCACGAAGCAAAATCCTGTTGGTGGGATGATCCCTACTTATACAAAGAAGAAGTAGATGGAGTTTTACGGCATTGTGTGGCTCAAGATGAGGCCCGCCGAGTCATGTGACATTGTCACAGTTCAGGATATGGAGGACGCCATGATGCAGATCGTACAAAAGCTAAAATATTGCAATGTGGATTCTGGTGGCCAACCTTATTTAATGACTGTGAAAAGTTTGTAAAACATTGCGACAGGTGTCAAAGAATAGGTAACATCTCAAAGAGAAATGAGATGCCACAGAAAGGAATTCTAGAGATTGAACCCTTTGACTGTTGGGGCATCGATTTCATGGGACCATTCCCTGAATATGACAATAAAATGTATATCTTAGTGTGTGTTGATTATGTGTCTAAATGGGTCGAACCATTAGCCTGTCATTCTAACGATGCCAAGACTCTTATCCAGATTTTGTAAAGAAATATTTTTTGCAGATTTGGAACACCAAGAGTCTTGATCAGCGATGGAGGGACGCATTTCCTTAACAAATACTTGGAGAAGGTATTAGAGAAATATGGGGTGAAACACAAAGTATCAACCCCATATCATCCCCAGACTCGTGGAAAGGTGGAGGTATCCAATCGGCAACTCAAGAGTATCTTGGAGAAGAAAGTAATGACTTCCAGGAAAGATTGGCCTAGGAAACTGGATGATGCTCTCTGGGCATACATAACGGCTTTTAAATAACACTTGGGATTGACACCTTCCCACTTGGTTTATGGGAAAGCATGCCACCTTCCGGTAGAGTTGGAACACAAGGCACTATGGGCCACAAGAGAGTTAAACTTCGACAAAGACCTTCCAGGACATGCATGGAAGATGAAATTGCTTGGTTTGGAGGAAATCTGCCTCCGAGCTTATGAAAATGCAGAAATTTACAAAGAAAAAACAAAGCGTTTTCATGATAAAAAACTCCGCCACAGAGAATTCAAACCAGGGCAGAAAGTCTTGGTATTTCAATCGAGATTCAAGTGCACAGTAGGAAAACTAAA
This sequence comes from Trifolium repens, assembly GCA_030408175.1. Lineage (NCBI taxonomy): Eukaryota > Viridiplantae > Streptophyta > Magnoliopsida > Fabales > Fabaceae > Trifolium > Trifolium repens. The sequence continues at coordinate 32,271,659 of CP125838.1, read as the reverse complement.
ATCCAAGTGGACAGGACCATACGAGGTAGTTCGAGTATCTCCATACGGGGCTGTTGAAATATATGACAAGAGGACAACAACCACCTTCAAGTAAACGGACACAGGGTGAAGATATACGAAGGAAAGGAGATATCAGAGCCGGGGGAAACTTTATACCTCAAAGATGCTTAAAGAATCATGCGTCAAGCTCGAGACGTTAAACATGCGCTTAATGGGAGTCAACCCATCATAAACATTTACAAAAATATGCATTTTTACTTTTATTTTTCTTAATTGCAGGGGAAGGAGTATGCGGGAGTCGCAGGAAGAAGAAGTCACAGATAAAGATAGTGAAGCATTTCAGTATCAGGACAATAATGCAGTCCATGCAAAAAGAAGCTCTAGTAAACTAAGTCTTGTATTTATTTTTCTTTGGTTTCTTCTTCATTTCTCAAATTTATTGTCAAATATAGGCTTTTGTATGGTAAAACACCGGCATAAAGAAAATAAAAGAACACAATTAACAATACAAGAATTTAACATGGAAACTCCAAAATCGGAGAAAAAATCACGACCGTTGTCTAAACCGACAACCAACCAATAAACACTATATGAAAATTGTTACAATATATAGACTTCACTCTCAACCACCCCATGATCTCAATACACCCACACTCTCTAAAGTAAATATTTGAACTACATCTCAAATACTCTAAAACAAGAGCATAAGAGAAAAAGAAACAAACACAAATATAAACTTAAAGTGTTTACAAGTGCAACTGCTTGGTGTGTTGAAACAAGAAAATCGAGGTCTCTATATATATCATCGAGCTCCTTCACCATTCACTTCTCTAAAAAATGTGGAGTTTCTCAAATATAGCTTCCTTGACTTTTTTTTTCTTCTTCATTAGCAATGTGAGACTTATATTGCAATCAACCCCAACATTTTAATATGTATATATTTTTTAAAAAGAATTTTAGTTTTTGTTTCTTAGAATTTTGAGGTTGGTAATTTGCTATACGTGGGTTTGTTTGGTTGATTGATTTTTTCATAGTTGTGTTTACTTGATCTGGTATGGTTGTGTTTACTTGCTCTTGTATTTGTTATTACCAATGAGAAAGTTAGATAGGAAAATTCTTACATTCTTTGCTGCTGTTGTATACTATAAGGCAACATATTCTACAAAAATAAAATTGTATAAAGTTTCATTACATCAATAATTAATTTTGTACTTAGATCACAAAACAACACTTATATATAATTATAATTATGAAATAAATACTTTTTGATATGCATAATTATTAAATACTTTATCATCCAAAAATCCGAGTTCAACAGTCAGAAATACTGAAATTGCTAGTGTCGGATGCTATGACCAAAGTTCTAATCTCGATCTCCCCACTTTGTGTGCAAGTTTCCAATGACTTGCGTTTCGTCTATTTACAAAAGAAAAAAAATTAGGAAATACTCCAATCCCATAAATTAATATGATAGTATTGTAAAAATACACATATGATTAATTATTGCCAACAGATTGCAATTTTTATCTATATCATGTTGGCCAGAAAAATAAGTTAATAATACGTATATGATTAAAAAATATATAGTTACAAATTTATTATATGCAATTATGAAATTATTTAATGTTCATTATATTATTATAAAATTATAGCATTCATGCACCAAAATAAAAATAAAATTAATACATTCAATAATTCATTTATTGTCTTACCTTTTTTGATCAAATTTATTCTTTTACCTTTTTTTGTCAAGAAATTTATTCTTTTGCTAAAATATATACTGTATGAATTATTTAATGTTTATTACCATTACAAAATTATGATATTCATAATTCATGTACCCAAAAAAAAGCATTCCTCTCTATTAAAAAATGAAATACAATAAAACATTAATACATTCAACAATTCATTTATTGCTTTTCCTTTTTTTGATCAAATTTATTCATTTACCTTTTTTGTCAAAAAATTTATTCTTTTAATATATTTTATTTGACTAAATTTATTCTTTTACTTAATGTACTTTGAAAATTATTTAATGTTTATTATATTATTATAAAATTATGTCATTTATGTACCAAAAAATAATACATTAATACATTCAATAATTCCTTTGTTGTTTTACTTTCTTTGATGAAATTTATTCTTTTCTTTTTTGACAAGATAGAAATTTATTCTTCTACATTTGTTTTTTTTTTTTTGTCAAGAAATTTATTCTTTTGATTTTATTTTTTTGACTAATTTTTTTTTTTTGTCAAATATTGAATGAATTTATTCTTTTGCTGTAGGGAAATTTGTCATTTATATATATATATATTAGAGATATAGAGAGGGTTATTTCATACTTGGATCTAGGCCAAGAATTTTTATAAGGCCCAAAATGAAACCCGGCCCACATTGAGAGATTGATAAAACACCAAAACTAGGGTTCTTTCGATTCTCTCCCACACAGGCAAACACTACGGTGGCTGCTTCTTCAAACTCATTCTTTGTCTTACCGTCTCTTTCTATCCACTCAAGTTTCTTTCAAACACTTTTTCTTTATCTTCTCAGTCTGTCATCCCTATGCTCTTATTCATCTTTTTGTGCTTCAATATCATTTTGGATGAGGTTGGATTTGTTTGTTTCTCTTGTGTTATAGTATAAAATATTTTTGTCTTTAGCTGTCATGCAGATTTGTGTACCTTTCTTAGCTTCCATGGATTAATTCTTGCACTTATAAAGTCTTTTAATAATTTTTTCTTTTTTCTAACACCAAACATATAGTTTGGATTATCTATCAATATTTTTGAGTTTCTTTTATTTTGGAACATCAGACATAGTTCTGAATCCACCTTTATGGATCTGTTTGGTATTTTGTGCCGGAATCCCGACCGGACCGATCGTTGTCCATCTCTACCCAAAAAGGTAGAAGGCTAGAAACAAAACTAAACCCAGAAAACAACTCTAGATCTGAATGTTTTACCCAGTTCCTCGGTTTTTATGTTCTAAAAAATTATGTAGCAGTACCTGTTGGCTTCATCTAGATCTGAATGTTTTAACCTATTTCAAAAAACAACTCTTTTACTAAAAAAGTAAAATTCATCCCTCTCAAATCCATAATTTTCATCTTCAAAGGGCAAACACCAACATGACTGAAGGGAAGAAAAGAGTTACATACTTTGACAGAGAGCACGACACACTTAATGCAAAGAGGAAATGAAGCTAATCTATATTCAGACAACAACTTGAACTCGCAACAAATCATTGAACTCATCTCAACAATTCATTGAGACTTGAGAGAACATAGATTTTAAAATGAAAGCATATAAAGGTCAGATTCTCTGAATTTTTACGGTAAGATTTTTTGCAAAGTTTTTTTTCCTATTTCCTGAAACTCTAAAGAATCTTTTGATTTTTTCTGCTTATTTTTTAAAAGGAATATTTAACAGGGACTATTGCTGTCCCGCTGCGTTCGGGTAAAATGCCGTTTGGTTGTGGTTTCATTGCGATACCGCACATGATTTTAGTTCAAACCGCAATTGCGGTCTGATGGGATGCGTTATCCGCAATTTTAAACCTTCAATCACCTCATTAATTTTCACCACCTTCCTATGATTACGAAATTTCTCCTGCTAGGTAATTAATACTACCTAATAATATTGGATTTCCCATCGATGATAATGTTGCATATTATACACTTTCATTGAACCTAAACCAAATTGTTGTTTACTGTTGTGTCACTTGGTTAATCAATCAAAAATTAATTTTGTTGAGTAAAAGGTTAATATAAATCATGTTATATACCTGTTTCGCTTCAAGTTAGGCATATATATTGTTGTTCCCATGGTTGGTTGCGTTATGCTAAAACAACTGAATGTGCAAAGTGCAACATGTTGGACAAAATATCTCACTCCAAGAAGGACATCTTACTCAGCACTGTCAACATGTTAGGACAAATGATCTGGAACAACATGTTGAACATGATGTGCTAGATTGCGTAGGGCATCCTATACAGGCAGTACACTATCTTATCTTATCAACGCACACGTGAATCTTTCAGAAGGTTGTTACTGAACGCGATTATATGATTGTCTCTTAATTAAATGATTCTTACAAGAGATTTGTAACAAACCTACGAGTTCGATATAACCAAAAGTCATAACTAACTTAATATAAGATTTACTTGAATATTTATCTTATAGGATTAGTTTTAAAATAAAGTTTATTTTAAAACTAATTTCCTATCATGGTGCAACGCAAATTCAGATCAAATCAAAGAGCTGCAACATCTACCAATAGAAGACCCGTTCATAAGATTCAAGCACCCGACTGCAACAATTGAATATCTCTGGAATAAAGCTAGAACTTGCGAGTCAAAGATCTTGTGCCCACTGTGCAAGGTCACTGTAACCTTCTCTAGAACTTAGGTGCTAAGGAATAAAGTTAGGAAGTTGTTGTTGAATTGGTTTAATTCAACATTTCTTCGTTAGTTAAGAGTTAGGATTGACAGGCTGGATAGTCGTGGGAAAGTGGGTAGGATCTCATAGTTAGGATTGTTTTAATATTCTGCAAATACAAATATACTATCCTGCATCACAATTGTCGTACACGTTGTTTACGACATCTTGCAAAAAAGACAATTATCTCATACAACGTGTAAGGCATTTGTCCCCTGACAAATAAAATTTATATATGATTAGTCGAGTGAACCATTATTTTCTACGACGTTTGTGTTAGGATATTCATTAGTGGACAATGGAAATAACAACAAGCCTCAGTGTATAGCAAAAGCCAACTAAGGCATATATGCCAACCCAAAGAAGGTTCCATTGTTTCATAGTCTTCCACTTGATTCTTCATCTTCAACGAGAAGAAAGAATGATGAAGATAATATGAGTTTGGAATCTTCTTCTGGGTCAAAAAGAAGAAGGTTCAAAGATGATGCTTTTTAGTTTTCTGAGAATGCTGATGTTATTTCCCTTGATGAAGATGAAGTTGAAGTTAAAATTGATGAAAGTGGTTTGGATAGTGAAAACCCAATTACAATATGTTCTGATGAAGAAGAAGATGATGTAATTTTTGGTAAAGAAGAAAACTTGGTTTTTTTGGATGATTCTGATGAAGATGATGTTGATTGTGATGATGAGAGTAAAGACGATGAAACAAGTGACGAAGATTTTAAAGCTGATGAACTGAATGAGGTTTCAGATGATGACGATGATGATAGTTATGAACATGAAGACAAGAAGAAAACAAGAATGAGAACAGATTTTGATGTGGTGGAGGAGCTTGAGAGAAAGGTGATGGATAAAGAAAGTGAAATTTCTATACACAATGAAGAAAGTGAAATTTATGTAACAAATTCTACTACCAAGAAGTAGATTATTCAGGTTATTGTAGTATAATTTGTTACATAAATTTCACTTTCTTCATTGTGTATAGAAATTTCACTTTCTTTTATCCATCACCTTTCTCTCAAGCTCCTCCACCACATCAAAATTTGTTCTCATTCTCGTTTTCTTCTTCTCTTCATGTTCATAACTATCATCATCATCATCGTCCGAAACCTCATTCAGTTCATGAGCTTTAAAATCTTCGTCACTTGTTTCATCGTTTTCACTCTCATCATCACCATCAACATCATCTTCATTAGAATCATCCAAAAAAACCAAGTTTTCATCTTTACCAAAAATTACTTCATCTTGTTCTTCATTAGAACATATTGTAATTGGGTTTTCACTAACCCAACCACTTTCATTAATTTTAACTTCACCTTCATCTTCATCATCAAGAGAAATAACTTCAGCATTCTCAGGAACCAAAAAAGTTTCATCTTTTAATCTTCTTCTTTTTGACCCACAAGAAGATTCCAAACTGATATCTTCATCATTCTTCTTTCTTCTCTTTGAAGATGAAGAATCAAGTGGAAGACTATGAAACAATGGAACCTTCTTTGGGTTGGCATATATGCCTTAGCTGGCTTTTGCTATAGACTGAACCTTGTTGTTATTCTCATTGTCCACTAATGAATTTCCAAACACAAATGTCGTAGAAAATAATCGCTCACTCAGCTAATCATATGCAGAGACAGTTAACAAAAACATGCTAAGAGTATTTTGAGTTGGGGTTGGCATTCCACTTTAATTTTTTTTCTTAAAATTCATGTCAGTTTTAATTTAGTCCTCCAATGAGCTTAGCTTTTATTGGGTTGGTGGCGGATAGAAAAGCTAAGAGTATTTTGCCTTGGGGTTAGCAAGTTGTTATTTGTGTCTTGTAAAAGGAAAGGATGTAGTAGTATAATTGCAGAAGTTCTATCATATAAAAAAGAAGAGCAAACTGTCATACCCTAATTTTTGACCTAAGATCCCACCTCATATTCTGATCATTTGCATGACTTTTCAATTATGATTATCTTGTGTGTTTTGGAAAAAATGTTTCAACGATAATGTTATGGTCATTCGACGATAATTTTATGTTCATATCCTACAATAATGCACTTGATGCGGGCTTAATTCTTTAAAGACCCAATAAATGGAACAAGAAGCATCCACGTACAAGACAATGTCTTTATGAACATTTGGCCAACACAAAAGGGTATTATGGACAATGACTAGCCAACCTTTGTCTCCAAAAGGACATGAACAATGAATCACCAAACAAAGGATATGGCTTTGTTTACTAAAGCAAAAAAAAAAACATGTTCCCCACATGTTGCAAAATATCTCACAAAGAAGATTCTCTCATTTGAAAAAAGAAGAGACCACGTAAATGAGTTCAAAGCCATGCGATATCCTTGTAGTGCAAATTAGCAACGGTAATGCACTATGCATGCAACAAAAATGCATTATTCACAGACAAAAAAGAAAAAGTGCAAGTATTGTGTCTCTCTTTGCTTTAGGTTTCAAGATACTTTGATGAGTTTCTCAACAAAGATCTTTCATGCTTATAAATAAGAAGAGTTTCATGAAGAGAAAGAGAGGGAAAAAAACATAAACAAAAGAAAAGAAGAAAAGAAAAGAAAAACACAACATCACCTTCATCTTCTCCAATCATCATCAACATCCTGAACAAACCCAACCTCCTTCAAATCACAAAATAACCACACCACATTCAACATCACCATCATACAACAACCATCAAAATAACAACAACCCATATGTTAGTGTTTTCAACCTGCAAGGTTGAGTTTATTTTAGGGTTGGCTTCATTTGTTAAAATAAGCCTTTGGTCCAGATGTGGTGACTGATGTGCACACATGTGGTACCTGAACTGAATACCCTATAAACGCGCTTTCAAATATTTGCGTGTGATCTTTGAAAAGGATTTGTTTTGAAACAAACATATCCACGCTAGCTTGCGCGTCAAGGAACGAGCTGAAAGATTGAAAAAGATTCAGAAAATATTTAAAAGCTGGTTTGTTACTAGAAGATTGAAAAAGATTCAAAAAGATTTAAAACAAAACTTATATTTCATTAAAAGATCATATCTTTTGTTAAAAGATTAAGATTGTTTTTTCAGAATTCAACAAACAGCTACCAGATCTCGTTCTATATAAAGGAGTGCTAAAGACATGTTTTATTTACTGAAATCAATATTCATAAATCTAGTCTTTAGGATTTCAAGTCTTTGTCCCTAGGATTTCTTGTTTCGTTTGAAACTTGAATTAGGGTTGTATTTAGCTCTTAAGCTTTTAAGCACTGAGCTGTTCCTCTTCTTGGTTCTAGTTGGAAACAAGATTTGGACTTTGAATCACTCAAAGCTTTGAAGCAAGAGTTGGTTCTTTAGTTTAGGAGTGCGTCTCCATCGTTGAGTTTGTAAAATTCCTTGTGGTTGAGCAAGGTACTTGTGGGAACAAGAATAAAATTCCTTGTGGTTGAGCAAGGTCCTTGCAGGAGCAAGGTAGGATAGGCTGGGAATTGACTGGGGAAGTCATATCTTGTGGAGGAGCAAGGTAGGGTTAGACAAGGTAGTATCTAAGCGAGAGGTTGTAAACGGGGAGTTTAAGCTTTGAATTAGAGCTATCATAGTGGATTCATTCCTGGATTGGTATCCCCCAGACGTAAGTGAGTTGCACTGAACTGGGTTAACAAACTCATTGTGTTCTTTATCTTCTGCACTTTATTTTCCTTGTTCATCAAGTTATCGTATGTTTATGATGTTGGCACATTAGGCAACACATCGTATACCTAAACCCTAACGTGCACCACATCACGCTGCACATATGTAACTTGTTACCGGAATTTCAATATAAAAAGAAACAACCATGAAATAGAAACACCAAAATTCTCTCAAAAAACTCCATTAAAGAAGCTTAAAAATCCAAATTTTCAAAATTCTCAAAACCTTCAAGTTCTTTGTGATTTTTCCATTGAATTACCATCAATACATCATAACGAAGCTACTGTAAGCATTGATCACTGACTACGTCCTAGCAAGTGCACCAATCTGTCGTCGAGTAATAATTCACACTCTACTGAGTAGAATGAGTTCGTATCCACTGGGATCATGCCGAAGCTTTGCTAGCGTTATTTAAGTTTGTGTATTTTGCATTCGCTTTGGGTTTTGGAAAAAGGTTTTTATAAAAAGAAGTGTAATGCTAGCATACATAAATAAATAAATAGATTCAGAAACATAGAGGATAGGTATGGTGGTTGGACTCCCTCCCGTCTTCATATTTGGCATGAACGATGTATAACATAGTTACTCAGATTATTGTTCGGCGGTGACTTTTCTGTGAAGACAAGCTTCTAGATTGAAGTGATTTTGATGAAGACAAATATGTGAAAAGAAGAAAAAGATTGATTATGCTCAAGTTCTCAATGTTGGAGAAATCCAAATTATCACAAGAAGATGTTGATCAAGTTATGGGGAATAATCATAGGTACAATATGCAATTCATTATTATAAGCTTTAGGTGGTCACAAACTATAATCTAAACCTTTCTAAAGTTACTATAATAATGTTGCATGATTCCCATCCAAAAAGTGTTTTAACTTAGACTTTTTTCGAAGATTTAAAGGTGTAAATCGATTTACCTAGGAGGCAATCGATTTACACACAACCTGTCTTTTTAAGAAAAGCTGTTTTTTAAAAATTGCTGTCTTTTTAAAGGTGTAAGAAGTCTGTTACTGTTGGCAATTTTTAAACAGTGCAACGTATGAAAATTTGAAACAGAACTTTTTACATCCCATATCTGTAGCAACAGATGTAAAAAGTCCTGGGCAGAATTTTAAAAATAAAGTCACACCTTTTTACTTAACCAATGTCTTTTTCATTTGGTTCTTTTTGGAATTTTTTATTATAATAACAATTGCATTGCTTCATGAACAATTTCAAAAAGTCTCTACATATTCATAATTTTTCTAAGATTAAATTACCTCTTTCACTCAAATTTTCATAACAATTCTTTTGCCAAAATTATCACAAACTCTTTGAAATTTTGTTACATATTTTTCATATAAAAGTTAAAGTTTCATGAGCTCTTAAAGTCTTATACTTCTGAATTGTTATATTGAAAGAGAAGACAGAGTTTATAACTTTGTTTATGAAAATTATTTTGTACTCAAATTTGTATGGAAACTCTTGTATAAAAGTCATTATTATTGTGAACACCTTGCTGTCCAGGATTATTGGAAGCAAGAGAGTGAAAAAGAGAGGATTGTTCTTTTGTTTCACTTTGTAGGGGAATCACCTTGCTGTCCAGGATTGTAGGAAGCAAGAGAGTGAAAAAGAGATGATTGTTCTTTTGTTTCACTTTGTAGGGGAATCACCTTGTTGTCCAGGATTGTTAGAGGCAAGAGAGTGAAAAAGAGAGGATTGTTCTCTTGTTTCACTTTGTAAAGGTCATAGTGAAATCCTTCAAGGAGTGAAGGGACTGGATGTACCCTTGGGTTAGAAAGGGAACCAGTATAAATCCTTTGTGTTCTTCGTCTCTTCCCTACACCTTTTATTTTTCTCCATATTGTTCACACCTTCATCATAAACTTTCTGGAAAAATAAGAATCATCATAACATCTCTAAAATAACCGAAAAAATTATAGAACCTAATTCATCCCCCCTCTTAGGTTGCACTCTTAAACTTACAATTGGCATCAGAGTAAGTTATAGGTAACTTGTTCCTAAAAGATCCAGAATGGCTTCCGCAAATCCTACTTTTAGAGATGGTGGTAGTAGTAACAAGCCCCCATTGTTTAGTGGTGAATATTTTGATTTTTGGAAAATTCATATGAAGGCACATTTAGAAGCACAAGGAGATGGTATATAGAAGGTTGTTGTAGAAGGACCATTTGTTCCTATGAGTGTTGTGAATGGAGTAGGTACACCCAAAATAGAAAGTTCATGGCATGAAGATGATAAGAAAAAAGTACTCAATGACAAAAAGGCCATCAATATACTTCATAGTGCGCTTAGCATGGATGAATTTTTCCGTATTTCAACATGTGAAACGGCAAAGGAAATATGGGATGCATTGGTGGAAACTCATGAAGGAACCGCTGATGTTAAAAGATCAAAATTAAACACTTTGAGTCAAGAGTACGAATTATTCAGAATGCAGCCCGGAGAATCAATCCTCAACATGCAGAAAAGATTTTTGCATTTGACAAATCATTTAAAAGCACTTTGTAAGACTCTTACTAACGATGAACTTAATCTTAAAGTGCTTAGATCTTTAACCAGAGAATGGCAACCAAAAGTGACGGCAATATCCGATAAGAAAAGTCTATCCAAAATATCTTCCGCAACGTTGTTCGGAAAACTTCAAGAATATGAGACGGAACTTGGAAGACTTGAAAAGCATGAGAATCAATATAAGAAATCTAAAAGCATTGCTTTAAAGGTTGATTCCAACGAAAATGAAGAAGAAGATGATCCGGAAGAAGACGAGAACTTCATGCACCTTGTAAAAAGGTTAAGTGAATTTTTTATTAATAATGATAATTATTCTAACCTTGTGAAAAAGAAGAATTTTTTTGACAAGAATGAAGCATCTACATCCACACAAAATGTCACATGTTATGAATGTGGGAAACAAAGACACATAAAGACGGATTGTCCAAGACTTGCAAGGAAAAGTAGTTTCAAAAGAAGAAAGGGGTCAAAGCCTAAAAAGGCATATATTGCATGGGATGATAATGAAGTAAGTTCATCAACCGACTTGGAAAGTGAAGAATATGCAAATCTTGCTTTAATAGCATCACACCATTCCGATGATGAAAATGAAGAGGTTATTAGTAAATCTTCTTCTTGTGATAATGATTATCAAAGTGTTATTTATGAATTAATCAATGAATATAAAATTCTATATAAAACGGTGTCAACACAAAAGAAAAAAAATTCAGTGTCTTGAAGAAAAGATTGACACCATGGAAATGAATTTTGAAGTTGAAAAACAAAGTTTTCTTGAAAAAGAAAAACAAAATTTTGAAGTTGAAAAACAAAATTTTCTTGAAAAAGAATAGAATTTTGAAGTTGAAAAACAAAGTTCTCTTGAAAAAGAAAAATAGAATTTTACATGCAAAGAATGTGATTCACTTTCCTTCCAAATTGAAAGGTATAAAAAAGGACAAGTTGGATTAGACAATATCCTTAGTCAACAAAGATATTCTAATGATAAAAGTGGACTTGGTTATTATAAATTTGACAAACCAAGTACAAATAAAACTATCTTTGTTAAGGCAATTGATCAATCCACCAAAGAGAAAGTGAATAAAGCACCAAAAGTCCATTATCATTCTAAGAAGAGATTATCTAAAAAGAAATCCTATATTCCTAGATATAGAAGTAATTTTTTTCCTACTTGTTTTTATTGAGGTATAAGTGGCCATACACCAAATGCTTGCTATGTAAGAAACTTTAGTGTTCCAAGTGGGCATTTTGTGTGGGTAAAGAAAGGAACTAATTATGAAGGACCCAAAGCAACTTGGGTACCAAACAAAACTTAATTTTTTTTTGTAGGTTTGCTTGAAGACCACTACATATCTATGGTATATATCTTGATAGTGGTTTCTCCAAGCATATGACGGAAGATATAAGCAAATTTTCAAATATAGTGCTTAAAGCCAAGGGTTATGTCACTTATGGAGACAACTTCAAAGGAAAAATTCTTGGCATAGGCAAAGTTGGAGCACCACCTTTCACATCCGTTGAAGATATTCTTTATGTTGAAAAACTAAAGTACAATCTTCTAAGTGTAAACCAACATGATCTAGTCATTGGTTTTCCAAAAATAAATTATGTCAAAGATAAATTATGCGATGCTTGTCAAAAGGGAATTAAATCAATTTGATAGAAATCATGTCAAAAGCATGTATCTTGCTTCTTTTATGTTCATAAAATTTCAAGTATTTTCCCATCCTTTTTGTTAATAACAAAGGGGGAGAATATGCTTTTGTATATGTTTTTCTCTAACAATTGCAGCAAGCAATATCTCAAAAATACTCTCATTCATTGATCAAGGGGGAGTTAACATTGTTAGGAGAAGCAAAGCTTATCAAAGTTTTAATGGGTTGTCATCTTCAACTAAAATATTTATTTATTTTTAATCTCACCCATCTTTCCCTTATTTTTGATAATGTCAAAAGGGGGAGAAGGATGTATATATGTATATGTGTTTTTCCTTGTCTCCTTGATATTCAGGTACATCATGAATTTTCAAATAAATACAAGTCAAGGATTAAGGGGGAGTTATGCATCCTAGGGGGAGTATTCCGGAAAACTCACAAACATCAAATATGTATTTGTCATCATCAAAAAGGGGGAGAATGTGAAGGCAAGCTTCTAGATTGAAGTGATTTTGATGAAGACAAATATGTGAAAAGAAGAAAAAGATTGATTATGCTCAAGTTCTCAATGTTGGAGAAATCCAAATTATCACAAGAAGATGTTGATCAAATTACAGGGAATAATCATCGGTACAATATGCAATTCTTTATTATAAGATTTAGGTGCTCATAAACTTTAATCTAAACCTTTCTAAAGTTACTATAATAATGTTGCATGATTCCCAACTTAGACTTTTTTCAAAAATTTAAAGGTGTAAATCGATTTACCTAAGGAGGCAATCGATTTACACACACCCTGTCTTTTTAAGAAATTTTGTTTTTTAAAAGTTGCTGTCAGCACATTTTACATCAAAGGTTTGGTCCAACGGATGTAAAAAGTCTGTTACTGTTGGCAATTTTTAAACAGTGCAACGTATGGAAATTTGAAACAGAACTTTTTACATCCCATATCTGTAGCAACAGATGTAAAAAGTCCTGGGCAGAATTTTAAAAATAAAGTCACTACTTAACCAATGTCTTTTTCATTTGGTTCTGTTTGGAATTTTTTATTATAATAACAATTGCATTGCTTCATGAACAATTCCAAATAGTCTCTATATATTCATAATTTTTCTAAGATCAAATTACCTCTTTCACTCAAATTTTCATAACAATTCTTTTGCCAAAATTATCACAAACTCTTTGAAACTTTGTTACATATTTTTCATATAAAAGTTAAAGTTTCATGAGCACTTAAAGTCTTATACTTCTGAATTGTTATATTGAAAGAGAAGACAAAGTCTATAACTTTGTTTATCAAAATTATTTTGTACTCAAATTTGTATGCAAACTCTTGTATAAAAGTCATTGTTATTGTGAACACCTTGCTGTTCAGGATTGTTGGAAGCAAGAGAGTGAAAAAGAGAGGATTGTTCTTTTGTTTCACTTTGTAGAGGAATCACCTTGCTGTCCAGGATTGTTGGAAGCAAGAGAGTGAAAAAGAGAGGATTGTTCTCTTGTTTCACTTTGTAAAGGTCATAGTGAAATCCTTCAAGTAGTGAAGGGACTGGATGTACCCTTGGGTTAGAAGGGGAACCAGTATAAATCCTTTGTGTTCTTCTTCTCTTCCCTACACCTTTTATTTTTCTCTATATTGTTCATACCTTCATCATAAACTTTCCGGAAGAATAAGAATCATCATAACATCTCTAAAATAACTAAAAAAATTATAGAACCTAATTCACCCCCCCCTCTTAGGTTGTACTCTTAAACTTAAATTTTCCTTTTTGTAGTAATACCTTTACTATTACACTATGTATATTAAAGTTTTCCTACGTTAATAACTAAGGTACCTACGAGAGCCTAACATCGATGTGTCACATACCCTAATTACTAAGTGAGTTGTTTATTACACATGTTTTATTACCTTCACTCATCCAATGCCTCTAGATCCTAGTATCGGACTATTCATCTTCTAAGTGCTCAGTTCACACCAAGTGCATGATTCCTCTTCTAACCGCTCAGTTCATGACTACTTCAGGATGTTACCGCCTCTATACACCTAGCATTATTTACTACTAGTTCCGGACCATATTTAGTAAATACCTAATATCAATTCTATGAGCGCTCCCGCTTATCCGGCCAGATTACGAGATACGTTGTTAAAGTGAAAGAAAGTAAATAACAAACATAATACTGAATAACGATTTATTATAACTTTGACTCAATCACAGACTCCAAATATTTAAAGGGGAGTTCATCTTCTACATCACAACCTAAGGCATCTATTACAAAAGACTACATATTTAAATTACAATAAAAGAATTATAACCTAAACATAAAAGCCTAAAGAAAACATACCTTGCTGAGTTAGTTTTCCCGTAAGGGGAGAAAACTATGCCCAATAGAGCTCCTCTGAACCTCTCCTTATAGTAGAGAATGTTATACTATTTCGGAATGATTTAAACAATGATAGGAGGGCTCTATTTATAGTTTTCGCAATGGGCCTCAGCATGGCATCGTACTGCGATAGATCCATCGCAGTACGATGTGACGATCCAGTTCAATTTTATAACTGATCCTGTGCATTTCATCAGCTTGGTCTCCAAGTAAAGTCATCGTGCTGCGATGAACAGATTTTTTGTAGATTTATTTCTTCTGTTTTCTTGGCCAGCAAGCAGCTTCCGTCGTGGCACGATGGAAGCCATCGTGCTACGATGAAATGCTCATTTTCTTCACTTTTTGGGCTTTTTCTTGTCTTTTGGCATCTTGGACTTGATCTTGATGCTTTTCTTTGCTTTTGTAGGTTTTCCTTCGTATTTGGGCATGTCTTGGTCATTTTACTACTAATAATAATACTAAAAATACCATAGAAATTTCTGTCATCAATCACGAACTATAACAACTCCATCACCACTCCCAACTTCCATTTTATCCATTTGAAACTTGATTTGGCACTACAAGAAATTTGACTTTTAGTGACAACATAAGAGCGTGGGTAAAAGTCTTTCCCATACCCTATAATTTGGTATACTTACGAAATTTTGTCAAAATAGCTATACCAACGAACTTGTTTCCGTACCCTATAATTTGTTGTACCTAAGAAATTTTGCCATCAATGTAGCCTGTAGTTACGGATTTTCAACCGTTGGTACAAAACATTTAGTTATACCTACAAAATATTTCCGTCACTATAAGCTGTAGTTACAGATTTTCAACCGTTGGTACAAGAAATTTAGTTATACCTACAGTCTTTGTTGTGGGTATATACATGTAATCTGCCTATACCTACGCTATTGGCACTACCACAAAAAAGGGATACGATAGTGCTTTTTTTTTGCTTTAATAGCACTTCAAAGCGCTATAAAAGCAGTGCTATTGTAAGTCCATGGCTTTTATAGCACTTTTAAAAGCGCTATTGTATGTCCATCTTTTAATAGCACTAGCAGGCCAAAAGCGCTATTGTAAGCCTGTTCTGAGTTGCAATTAACACTTCTGGCAACAAGATTTAATAGCACTTTTCTAAAAAGTGCTATCATAAGTTCCTGTTTTAATAGCACTGGTGGCAAAAAAACGCTATTGTATCTGTTTTTTTTTTTTTTTTTTTAACCTGCAATTTAAATTTTTCCATCAAATCTCTTTTTTAAATATTTTCTTATACAGCCTAAAACATGGCAAACGATACATGTTATATTAAAGATAATACGGCACAAGAAAGGCCAATTATAATCCAATCCAAATTACATTCATCCCTTCACAAAACAAATCTAATTCTTTGTCTAAGACAAAAGAAAATTAACATAAGCCACAAAACAGGCAAGAAGTACCAAAACTTGATTTACTACAACATTCACAAAATAAGTTCACACAGACCATTTCCAAACTAATTACTTTACCTAAGTCAACCGCTACATGATTTTCATAACACTAATTAAAATAAGACAACCTAATTAACATAAGCCAACCACTAGATGATGTTCATAACACTAATTAAAAGAAGACAAACTAATTAACCTTAGCAACTGTCAGCCATTTTCCAAACCAAAGCCAGCATCTGTCATGTTTTCAAGAACTCCCTGAAAAATTAAAAATATACTGTAGTCAATACTTTGTGGTAATGAGAGATTGATACAAATTTTGTTTCAAATTAATCTAAGCCCACACCATAACACATTTAAGAAACAACATACACCACAAAATATAGGCATAATATTCCAAGAAAATAGTAGACAACATTTAAGAAACAGCGGACAACATATATAGGCATATGGGTACTACATAGTACAAGATGTACCTTAGAGGCTAAAGTATACAACTAGAGATCAAAATGATTTACCAGAACCATAAACACAGTAGGTTCAAAATGTAATATGACATCATGGATGAGCAAAATAACAACATGACTAATAACAAACTACTACACAACTAATACCATACAACAAATAACCACACTCAGCAAGAGAAAAACAGCACAGGAAGCAAAAACATCAAAACAGTGGCCGCTGCACACTGTCATAAGGTAACCGAGCACAAAAATCACCTTAACATGTAGTCCCAAGAAAATATGCCTATACTATTTTCTTTTTTCAATATGCCTAAAGTAAACAGCAGACAACATATATAGGCAATATCCATATTATGTATTGACTATACATAATATTTCAAATCTGAAACAGCAGACAACATATATAGGCATAAAATTCCAAGAAAATAGTTTAGTAACATTTGTTTCATACGTACGTTATCCAACTTCCCCCGGGGATAACATTTGTGAACATATATGCCGCCCACTCTTCACTTCATCTAACTTATCTTTTGAATATGTACGGCATTTTTATTCATCAAAATACTTCAAGTAAAAAAACACCACAAAATTTAGTTAAAATTGATCAATTACATTATATATGCTTGTAAGATCACAAATTAATAATAACAATAACAATTAAAATCATGTACCTTCTCGGGGATCCTCTTTGGATATTGCATGACAATCTCTTTCATAAAGCGCATCACAAAATAGCCACAGTCAGTAGTGTTAGTTTGCTGGGGACACTGAAAAAAATATACATTTACATCAATAAATTTCACCATTATTAATTTTATTATGCAAAAATAACACTAATTAGAAAATACCTCTATTCTTATCCACGTGATTCTATTTAGTTTTGACTTGGCCATCGCTTTAGTTAGATTATAGGCACGGTAAATTAGTAGAGCACTAAAAAATTAAAATGTAACTTCAATGAGTAATTATTATAAATAATCATACTATATATATATGTTAAAATAAAAGAATAGATACTCACTTTTCGAATCTTATTTTACAATTTAGATGTCTTGTAGGGTCGGTAGCCATCGGATCCAAGTAATTTATAATCCCGGCATCTGGATCAATGAGAAGCAATGCCCAATGAACAAACCTACACCCGACATTTAAATATTGCACTGCGTTAATTCATATTCAACACTTTCGACATATTTTGTTATAAGTAGAAAAGCGAATTTTGGATATGAATCTCACCCAAAATTGAACGGTGCAAGAATCATTTTATCCTTGACCTTCTTATTTATTAAGATTATTCTTGCAATACTTTTGTTTACGTCAAGATCATCATGTGATTCATGTGGGGATAAGAAACATAGCTTAGTTGTTAATCCACCGGGACTTATGAACTTGTCATATAAGTACCTTGAAATGAAAAAAAAATGGTTGAGATATTAATATTACCTCCCAAACATAAATTAGAAAATGGGTGATAATAGAGTTACCTAGCATACACATTGATAACAGATGCACTTAACCACTCATGGTTAAGGACTTCATTTAAATGCTCTGCATGCAAATTCTCATAAAATTGCTCACCGGATGCTTTCTCCCCCATACTTACTGCCAACACTGAATCTGCAGCCCACAATTGTGTCACAAAAGTTCGAAGGAATCCTAAATTTTTTGAATCCCCAACTCCAGGCGACGTCTCTTGATTTTTGAACTTTTTCCTAGTTTTGGTCGGTGAAGCAACTGATTCAGCACTCCTTGCCATCATTTTCTTATCTTTATTTTGTAATTTGTTATTGATCTAAACAGTTACATTTTTTGAGTTTAGTAATCAAATAATAAAACAAATACAAAATAATTAGTAATGAAGCACCATGTTCATAATAACTAATTTACCTTTCGACATTCATCAACAAATTCAACTAGATGGAATGGCCATGCCACAATTGTACCAACTGCCTCACCAATCGTCGAAACCTCTCCATCTTCAACAGGTATAGGCAATGGAGTATCAGCCACATGTACAACTGCGATTGTAATTTTGACATATCCCAATGGCAATTTCATGCCATGCACTGTATCACCTGTGGTGTTATGTAACTTGCCACGAGCCACTAGTTTACGACAAGGGGATGCTACATATATTTTGATTGGCGAGATCCCCTTAACCATAGCAAAAGTTTACAAAAAAACAAAACAAAACATGGAATATTATCAGACCATACATAGGTAAACAAAACAGAGCACACATATGTAAACAGAACAAAGCATGGAAACAAAAACATAACAGAACATATGGAATACAAAAAATGAACATAGGAATGTGAACAGAACATGAAAAACCTTGGGAATGGTGTCAAAGTCAACAGGGTTACAAGAATCCTTAACACTTGGTTGTTCTCTCTCTACTGCTTCTGATTGTTGGCACCTTACAACAGGTTGTTCTCTCTCTACTGGTTCTGCTTCACCGGCTCGCTGTCTTTCTTCCTTCTCTCTCTTTAGTATATTCAATCTCTCGATCACTTTATGATACATAGCATGAATATTATCAACTGTCTTTTGTTTGCCAGCAGGAAGTTCAGGCGAAAACACATCTTTAGGACATACGGCAAAACCCCTGGCTCTAACACGGCCAGAGTATTGTGGGCGATCTAGAGCCTGATATAATATGTCGTTACGCCCACGGTCTTCTACATCTTCATCAGGTAATGTTTGTGCCAATTCCTCCTGACACTGATAAGCAAGAAAAAAATGTTAAACATCATTAATAATTAACAAGAGAATCATGTATGCAGAAAATTAGAATTTGACTTACACATTTATCCAAAATTTTTTGAACATTATCATTATCAATAACTCCACTCTTAGCCGCATGGGCAGTTTTCCAAACACGAATAAGAGATGGTTCAACTCCTCTTGCCTCTTTTTCTATATACATAAATTTCGACAATTTAACATAGAAATGAAAAAAATAAATCATTTATGCCATCTTAACTTATCCAATTCATTTGTACACATGCTTACCATATCAGTGTGTAGACGAGCATACCCTTTTCGTGATATTCTATATGAATATTCAGGATCTAATGCCCTTTCCCGGTTGTCTTTACTAAGTTTCTACATTGATTAAAAAGATATAAGCTCAACACAAAAAAAAGAGAAAAAAACCAACCACCACCTATACACTACCTAAAACTTTTCAGACTTAGACCGAGCTACAAAACTATCCCATTGCTCTTGTGAAATTTGAGGATGTATGTGTCTCGGGGGATGTATCAGTTACATTGCTCCTACAAAACTACCAGAAACTCGTCAACACGATCAAACTCTTGCGTATCTTTTTCAAAATCATTAGATGTATCAGTTACATTGCTCCTCAAATTAGTGGACTTGGTTTTTTCTTCCCCATGCATTGTCCAACATGTATAGCTTTTATCAATTCCATTAAATATTAATTGTCTTGCCAAATCCTTTTCACTAACAGATCCATAATAACATTTTAAGCATGGACTTATGACTTTTCAATTATGATTATCTTGTGTGTTTTGGAAAAAATGTTTCAACGATAATGTTATGGTCATTCGACGATAATGCTATGTTCATATACTACAATAATGCACTTGATGCAGGTTTAATTCTTTAAAGACCCAATAAGTGGAACAAGAAGCATCCACGTACAAGACAATGTCTTGATGAACATTTGGCCAACACAAAAGGGTATTATGGACAAAGACTAGCCAACCTTTGTCTCCAAAAGGACAAGAACAATGAGTCACCAAACAAAGGATATGGCTTCGTTTCCTAAAGCAAAAAAAAAAAATGTTCCCCACATGTTGCAAAATATCTCACAAAGAAGATTCTCTCATTTGGCAAAAGAAGAGACCACGTAAATGAGTTCAAAGCCATGCGACACCCTTGTAGTGCAAATCAGCAACGGTAATGCACTATGCATGCAACGAAAATGCATTATTCACTGACAAAAGAAAAACACAACATCACCTTCATCTTCTCCAATCATCATCAACATCCTGAACAAACCCAACCTCCTTCAAATCACAAAATAACCACACCACATTCAACATCACCACCATACAACAACCATCAAAATAACAACAACCCATAAAAAGAAGCAACCATGAAATAGAAACACCAAAATTCTCTCAAAAAACTCCATTAAAGAAGCTTAAAAATCCAAATTTTCGAAATTCTCAAAACCTTCAAGTTCTTTGTGATTTTTCCATTGAATCACCATCAATACATCATAACTAAGCTACTGTATGCATTGATCACTGATGACAGGAATTCATACTGCATTTCTAGTATAATTTTATTAGTAAATTACAGAACTTTAGACCAATTACAAGGCAAATTCTTAAAGAAATCAAGTTACTTGCACAAGAAGTCAAGAAAATCAAGAAAAAGCTAAAAAGAGCCAAAATTGTGAAGAAATTGTGCCGTTCATCGCAGCACGATGGTTTTCATGGTGCCACGATGAAAGCTACTTGCTGACCAAGGAAACAACAGAAGAAAATCTGAAGAAAATCTTTAATCGCAATACGATGGCACACATCGCAGTACGATGAGGTTACTTGGCGACCAAGGTGATCAAACGAACATGATCAGTTATAATTTTGAACTGAATCTTTATATCGAAGTACGATGGGCATATTGCAGCACGATGGCAAATTTCATCCCATTGCGACAACTATAAATAGAGCTCCCTTTTCCTCATTTTATTCATTCAAAACGGAGAGAACTACTATTCTCTTGAGGAAAAGGAGTCGGAGGTCTAAGGTTAGGTTTTCTTTTATGCATTTTTGTATTCTTGTAATTTAATTATGCATTGTAGTAGCTAAACCCCGTCTGGGTTAGGTGGGGAGATGAACTCCCTTAGGAATGCTGGAATCATGTAATTTGGTACTAAGTTTATATAATTGTCTATTCAGTTTTATTTATTATATTGTCTATGTTTTAATTACGTAATCTAATTGATGTACACAATTAGGGAACACTCTTAGGGTTGGTGATATCTAGTATTGTGCCTCAAAGCCAGGGTTTCTCATTGGCTGGCAACTAGCTTATAGGGTTAGTGATCTAATATTGTGCCTCAAAGCCGGCAGCCAACCCCGATCAATAAATAATAGCTTAATAATTAAGGGTAAAAGATCTATTGAAACCATGCTTAACTGACTACATATTTAGGATCCAATCACTAGGTTAGGGACGTGACAACGTGGGTAACACGGGTCCCTTGTCTAATAATTAAGGTTCTCTATACTCGTAATTAGGGTAATTATCGTACGCGGTTATTAGTAATTATATTAGTTCACCAGTAAGTAAGAATGAATAGGCAACGATATAGCCCCAACTACCCAGAAGGACTTAGGGAGGGGTTCAACACACTTAACCTACCCACGTACTAGACAATGTTTTGATGAACATTTGGCCAACACAAAATGGTATTATGGACAAAGACTAGCCAACCTTTGTCTCCAAAAGGACAAGAACAATGAGTCACCAAACAAAGGATATGGCTTCGTTTCCTAAAGCAAAAAAAAAAATATTCCCCACATGTTGCAAAATATCTCACAAAGAGGATTCTCTCATTTGGCAATAGAAGAGACCACGTAAATGAGTTCAAAGCCATGCGACACCCTTGTAGTGCAAATCAGCAACGGTAATGCACTATGCATGCAACGAAAATGCATTATTCACAGACAAAAGAAAAACACAACATCACCTTCATCTTCTCCAATCATCATCAACATCCTGAACAAACCCAACCTCCTTCAAATCACAAAATAACCACACCACATTCAACATCACCACCATACAACAACCATCAAAATAACAACAACCCATAAAAAGAAGCAACCATGAAATAGAAACACCAAAATTCTCTCAAAAAACTCCATTAAAGAAGCTTAAAAATCGAAATTTTCGAAATTATCAAAACCTTCAAGTTCTTTGTGATTTTTCCATTGAATCACCATCAATACATCATAACTAAGCTACTGTATGCAATAATCACTGATGACAGGAATTCATACTGCATTTCTAGTATAATTTTATTAGTAAATTACAGAACTTTAGACCAATTACAAGGCAAATTCTTAAAGAAATCAAGTTACTTGCACAAGAAGTCAAGAAAATCAAGAAAAAGCTAAAAAGAGCCAAAATTTTGAAGAAATTGTGCCGTTCATCGCAGCACGATGGTTTTCATCGTGCCACGATGAAAGCTACTTGCTGACCAAGGAAACAACAGAAGAAAATCTGAAGAAAATCTTTCATCGCAATACGATGGCACACATCGCAGTACGATGAGGTTACTTGGCGACCAAGGTGATCAAACGAACATGATCCGTTATAATTTTGAACTGAATCTTTCTATCGAAGTACGATGGGCATATCGCAGCACGATGGCAAATTTCAGCCCATTGCGACAACTATAAATAGAGCTCCCTTTTCCTCATTTTATTCATTCAGAACGGAGAGAACTACTATTCTCTTGAGGAAAAGGAGTCGGAGGTCTAAGGTTAGGTTTTCTTTTATGCATTTTTGTATTCTTGTAATTTAATTATGCATTGTAGTAGCTAAACCCCGTCTGGGTTAGGTGGGGAGATGAACTCCCTTAGGAATGCTGGAATCATGCAATTTGGTACTAAGTTTATATAATTGTCTATTCAGTTTTATTTATTATATTGTCTATGTTTTAATTACGTAATCTAATTGATGTACACAATTAGGGAACACTCTTAGGGTTGGTGATATCTAGTATTGTGCCTCAAAGCCAGGGTTTCTCACTGGCTGGCAACTAGCTTATAGGGTTAGTGATATAATATTGTGCCTCAAAGCCGGCAGCCAACCCCGATCAATAAATAATAGCTTAATAATTAAGGGTAAAAGATCTAATGAAACCATGCTTAACTGACTACATATTTAGGATCCAATCACTAGGTTAGGGACGTGACAACGTGGGTAACACGAGTCCCTTGTCTAATAATTAAGGTTCTCTATACTCGTAATTAGGGTAATTATCGTACGCGGTTATTAGTAATTATATTAGTTCACCAGTAAGTAAGAATGAATAGGCAACAATATAGCTCCAACTACCCAGAAGGACTTAGGGAGGGGTTCAACACACTTAACCTACCCACGTACAAGACAATGTTTTGATGAACATTTGGCCAACACAAAATGGTATTATGGACAAAGACTAGCCAACCTTTGTCTCCAAAAGGACAAGAACAATGAGTCACCAAACAAAGGATATGGCTTCGTTTCCTAAAGCAAAAAAGAAAATATTCCCCACATGTTGCAAAATATCTCACAAAGAGGATTCTCTCATTTGGAAAAAGAAGAGACCACGTAAATGAGTTCAAAGCCATGCGACACCCTTGTAGTGCAAATCAGCAACGGTAATGCACTATGCATGCAACGAAAATGCATTATTCACAGACAAAAGAAAAACACAACATCACCTTCATCTTCTCCAATCATCATCAACATCCTGAACAAACCCAACCTCCTTCAAATCACAAAATAACCACACCACATTCAACATCACCACCATACAACAACCATCAAAATAACAACAACCCATAAAAAGAAGCAACCATGAAATAGAAACACCAAAATTCTCTCAAAAAACTCCATTAAAGAAGCTTAAAAATCCAAATTTTCGAAATTCTCAAAACCTTCAAGTTCTTTGTGATTTTTCCATTGAATCACCATCAATACATCATAACTAAGCTACTGTATGCATTGATCACTGATGACAGGAATTCATACTGCATTTCTAGTATAATTTTATTAGTAAATTACAGAACTTTAGACCAATTACAAGGCAAATTCTTAAAGAAATCAAGTTACTTGCACAAGAAGTCAAGAAAATCAAGAAAAAGCTAAAAAGAGCCAAAATTGTGAAGAAATTGTGTCGTTCATCGCAGCACGATGGTTTTCATCGTGCCACGATGAAAGCTACTTGCTGACCAAGGAAACAACAGAAGAAAATCTGAAGAAAATCTTTCATCGCAATACGATGGCACACATCGCAGTACGATGAGGTTACTTGGCGACCAAGGTGATCAAACGAACATGATCAGTTATAATTTTGAACTGAATCTTTATATCGAAGTACGATGGGCATATCGCAGCACGATGGCAAATTTCATCCCATTGCGACAACTATAAATAGAGCTCCCTTTTCCTCATTTTATTCATTCAGAACGGAGAGAACTACTATTCTCTTGAGGAAAAGGAGTCGGAGGTCTAAGGTTAGGTTTTCTTTTATGCATTTTTGTATTCTTGTAATTTAATTATGCATTGTAGTAGCTAAACCCCGTCTGGGTTAGGTGGGGAGATGAACTCCCTTAGGAATGCTGGAATCATGCAATTTGGTACTAAGTTTATATAATTGTCTATTCAGTTTTATTTATTATATTGTCTATGTTTTAATTACGTAATCTAATTGATGTACACAATTAGGGAACACTCTTAGGGTTGGTGATATCTAGTATTGTGCCTCAAAGCCAGGGTTTCTCACTGGCTGGCAACTAGCTTAGAGGGTTAGTGATATAATATTGTGCCTCAAAGCCGGCAGCCAACCCCGATCAATAAATAATAGCTTAATAATTAAGGGTAAAAGATCTATTGAAACCATGCTTAACTGACTACATATTTAGGATCCAATCACTAGGTTAGGGACGTGACAACGTGGGTAACACGGGTCCCTTGTCTAATAATTAAGGTTCTCTATACTCGTAATTAGGGTAATTATCGTACGCGGTTATTAGTAATTATATTAGTTCACCAGTAAGTAAGAATGAATAGGCAACAATATAGCCCCAACTACCCAGAAGGACTTAGGGAGGGGTTCAACACACTTAACCTACCCACGTACAAGACAATGTTTTGATGAACATTTGGCCAACACAAAATGGTATTATGGACAAAGACTAGCCAACCTTTGTCTCCAAAAGGACAAGAACAATGAGTCACCAAACAAAGGATATGGCTTCGTTTCCTAAAGCAAAAAAGAAAATATTCCCCACATGTTGCAAAATATCTCACAAAGAGGATTCTCTCATTTGGCAAAAGAAGAGACCACGTAAATGAGTTCAAAGCCATGCGACACCCTTGTAGTGCAAATCAGCAACGGTAATGCACTATGCATGCAACGAAAATGCATTATTCACAGACAAAAGAAAAACACAACATCACCTTCATCTTCTCCAATCATCATCAACATCCTGAACAAACCCAACCTCCTTCAAATCACAAAATAACCACACCACATTCAACATCACCACCATACAACAACCATCAAAATAACAACAACCCATAAAAAGAAGCAACCATGAAATAGAAACACCAAAATTCTCTCAAAAAACTCCATTAAAGAAGCTTAAAAATCCAAATTTTCGAAATTCTCAAAACCTTCAAGTTCTTTGTGATTTTTCCATTGAATCACCATCAATACATCATAACTAAGCTACTGTATGCATTGATCACTGATGACAGGAATTCATACTGCATTTCTAGTATAATTTTATTAGTAAATTACAGAACTTTAGACCAATTACAAGGCAAATTCTTAAAGAAATCAAGTTACTTGCACAAGAAGTCAAGAAAATCAAGAAAAAGCTAAAAAGAGCCAAAATTGTGAAGAAATTGTGCCGTTCATCGCAGCACGATGGTTTTCATCGTGCCACGATGAAAGCTACTTGCTGACCAAGGAAACAACAGAAGAAAATCTGAAGAAAATCTTTCATCGCAATACGATGGCACACATCGCAGTACGATGAGGTTACTTGGCGACCAAGGTGATCAAACGAACATGATCAGTTATAATTTTGAACTGAATCTTTATATCGAAGTACGATGGGCATATCGCAGCACGATGGCAAATTTCATCCCATTGCGACAACTATAAATAGAGCTCCCTTTTCCTCATTTTATTCATTCAGAACGGAGAGAACTACTATTCTCTTGAGGAAAAGGAGTCGGAGGTCTAAGGTTAGGTTTTCTTTTATGCATTTTTGTATTCTTGTAATTTAATTATGCATTGTAGTAGCTAAACCCCGTCTGGGTTAGGTGGGGAGATGAACTCCCTTAGGAATGCTGGAATCATGTAATTTGGTACTAAGTTTATATAATTGTCTATTCAGTTTTATTTATTATATTGTCTATGTTTTAATTACGTAATCTAATCGATGTACACAATTAGGGAACACTCTTAGGGTTGGTGATATCTAGTATTGTGCCTCAAAGCCAGGGTTTCTCATTGGCTGGCAACTAGCTTATAGGGTTAGTGATCTAATATTGTGCCTCAAAGCCGGCAGCCAACCCCGATCAATAAATAATAGCTTAATAATAAGGGTAAAAGATCTATTGAAACCATGCTTAACTGACTACATATTTAGGATCCAATCACTAGGTTAGGGACGTGACAACGTGGGTAACACGGGTCCCTTGTCTAATAATTAAGGTTCTCTATACTCGTAATTAGGGTAATTATCGTACGCGGTTATTAGTAATTATATTAGTTCACCAGTAAGTAAGAATGAATAGGCAACGATATAGCCCCAACTACCCAGAAGGACTTAGGGAGGGGTTCAACACACTTAACCTACCCACGTACAAGACAATGTTTTGATGAACATTTGGCCAACACAAAATGGTATTATGGACAAAGACTAGCCAACCTTTGTCTCCAAAAGGACAAGAACAATGAGTCACCAAACAAAGGATATGGCTTCGTTTCCTAAAGCAAAAAAAAAAAATATTCCCCACATGTTGCAAAATATCTCACAAAGAGGATTCTCTCATTTGGCAATAGAAGAGACCACGTAAATGAGTTCAAAGCCATGCGACACCCTTGTAGTGCAAATCAGCAACGGTAATGCACTATGCATGCAACGAAAATGCATTATTCACAGACAAAAGAAAAACACAACATCACCTTCATCTTCTCCAATCATCATCAACATCCTGAACAAACCCAACCTCCTTCAAATCACAAAATAACCACACCACATTCAACATCACCACCATACAACAACCATCAAAATAACAACAACCCATAAAAAGAAGCAACCATGAAATAGAAACACCAAAATTCTCTCAAAAAACTCCATTAAAGAAGCTTAAAAATCCAAATTTTCGAAATTCTCAAAACCTTCAAGTTCTTTGTAATTTTACCATTGAATCACCATCAATACATCATAACTAAGCTACTGTATGCATTGATCACTGATGACAGGAATTCATACTGCATTTCTAGTATAATTTTATTAGTAAATTACAGAACTTTAGACCAATTACAAGGCAAATTCTTAAAGAAATCAAGTTACTTGCACAAGAAGTCAAGAAAATCAAGAGAAAGCTAAAAAGAGCCAAAATTGTGAATAAATTGTGCCGTTCATCGCAGCACGATGGTTTTCATCGTGCCACGATGAAAGCTACTTGCTGACCAAGGAAACAACAGAAGAAAATCTGAAGAAAATCTTTCATCGCAATACGATGGCACACATCGCAGTACGATGAGGTTAGTTGGCGACCAAGGTGATCAAACGAACATGATCAGTTATAATTTTGAACTGAATCTTTATATCGAAGTACGATGGGCATATCGCAGCACGATGGCAAATTTCATCCCATTGCGACAACTATAAATAGAGCTCCCTTTTCCTCATTTTATTCATTCAGAACGGAGAGAACTACTATTCTCTTGAGGAAAAGGAGTCGGAGGTCTAAGGTTAGGTTTTCTTTTATGCATTTTTGTATTCTTGTAATTTAATTATGCATTGTAGTAGCTAAACCCCGTCTGGGTTAGGTGGGGAGATGAACTCCCTTAGGAATGCTGGAATCATGTAATTTGGTACTAAGTTTATATAATTGTCTATTCAGTTTTTTTTATTATATTGTCTATGTTTTAATTACGTAATCTAATCGATGTACACAATTAGGGAACACTCTTAGGGTTGGTGATATCTAGTATTGTGCCTCAAAGCCAGGGTTTCTCATTGGCTGGCAACTAGCTTATAGGGTTAGTGATCTAATATTGTGCCTCAAAGCCGGCAGCCAACCCCGATCAATAAATAATAGCTTAATAATTAAGGGTAAAAGATCTATTGAAACCATGCTTAACTGACTACATATTTAGGATCCAATCACTAGGTTAGGGACGTGACAACGTGGGTAACACGGGTCCCTTGTCTAATAATTAAGGTTCTCTATACTCGTAATTAGGGTAATTATCGTACGCGGTTATTAGTAATTATATTAGTTCACCAGTAAGTAAGAATGAATAGGCAACGATATAGCCCCAACTACCCAGAAGGACTTAGGGAGGGGTTCAACACACTTAACCTACCCACGTACAAGACAATGTTTTGATGAACATTTGGCCAACACAAAATGGTATTATGGACAAAGACTAGCCAACCTTTGTCTCCAAAAGGACAAGAACAATGAGTCACCAAACAAAGGATATGGCTTCGTTTCCTAAAGCAAAAAAAAAAATATTCCCCACATGTTGCAAAATATCTCACAAAGAGGATTCTCTCATTTGGCAATAGAAGAGACCACGTAAATGAGTTCAAAGCCATGCGACACCCTTGTAGTGCAAATCAGCAACGGTAATGCACTATGCATGCAACGAAAATGCATTATTCACAGACAAAAGAAAAACACAACATCACCTTCATCTTCTCCAATCATCATCAACATCCTGAACAAACCCAACCTCCTTCAAATCACAAAATAACCACACCACATTCAACATCACCACCATACAACAACCATCAAAATAACAACAACCCATAAAAAGAAGCAACCATGAAATAGAAACACCAAAATTCTCTCAAAAAACTCCATTAAAGAAGCTTAAAAATCCAAATTTTCGAAATTCTCAAAACCTTCAAGTTCTTTGTGATTTTACCATTGAATCACCATCAATACATCATAACTAAGCTACTGTATGCATTGATCACTAATGACAGGAATTCATACTGCATTTCTAGTATAATTTTATTAGTAAATTACAGAACTTTAGACCAATTACAAGGCAAATTCTTAAAGAAATCAAGTTACTTGCACAAGAAGTCAAGAAAATCAAGAAAAAGCTAAAAAGAGCCAAAATTGTGAAGAAATTGTGCCGTTCATCGCAGCACGATGGTTTTCATCGTGCCACGATGAAAGCTACTTGCTGACCAAGGAAACAACAGAAGAAAATCTGAAGAAAATCTTTCATCGCAATACGATGGCACACATCGCAGTACGATGAGGTTAGTTGGCGACCAAGGTGATCAAACGAACATGATCAGTTATAATTTTGAACTGAATCTTTATATCGAAGTACGATGGGCATATCGCAGCACGATGGCAAATTTCATCCCATTGCGACAACTATAAATAGAGCTCCCTTTTCCTCATTTTATTCATTCAGAACGGAGAGAACTACTATTCTCTTGAGGAAAAGGAGTCGGAGGTCTAAGGTTAGGTTTTCTTTTATGCATTTTTGTATTCTTGTAATTTAATTATGCATTGTAGTAGCTAAACCCCGTCTGGGTTAGGTGGGGAGATGAACTCCCTTAGGAATGCTGGAATCATGTAATTTGGTACTAAGTTTATATAATTGTCTATTCAGTTTTATTTATTATATTGTCTATGTTTTAATTACGTAATCTAATCGATGTACACAATTAGGGAACACTCTTAGGGTTGGTGATATCTAGTATTGTGCCTCAAAGCCAGGGTTTCTCATTGGCTGGCAACTAGCTTATAGGGTTAGTGATCTAATATTGTGCCTCAAAGCCGGCAGCCAACCCCGATCAATAAATAATAGCTTAATAATTAAGGGTAAAAGATCTATTGAAACCATGCTTAACTGACTACATATTTAGGATCCAATCACTAGGTTAGGGACGTGACAACGTGGGTAACACGGGTCCCTTGTCTAATAATTAAGGTTCTCTATACTCGTAATTAGGGTAATTATCGTACGCGGTTATTAGTAATTATATTAGTTCACCAGTAAGTAAGAATGAATAGGCAACGATATAGCCCCAACTACCCAGAAGGACTTAGGGAGGGGTTCAACACACTTAACCTACCCACGTACAAGACAATGTTTTGATGAACATTTGGCCAACACAAAATGGTATTATGGACAAAGACTAGCCAACCTTTGTCTCCAAAAGGACAAGAACAATGAGTCACCAAACAAAGGATATGGCTTCGTTTCCTAAAGCAAAAAAAAAAATATTCCCCACATGTTGCAAAATATCTCACAAAGAGGATTCTCTCATTTGGCAATAGAAGAGACCACGTAAATGAGTTCAAAGCCATGCGACACCCTTGTAGTGCAAATCAGCAACGGTAATGCACTATGCATGCAACGAAAATGCATTATTCACAGACAAAAGAAAAACACAACATCACCTTCATCTTCTCCAATCATCATCAACATCCTGAACAAACCCAACCTCCTTCAAATCACAAAATAACCACACCACATTCAACATCACCACCATACAACAACCACCAAAATAACAACAACCCATAAAAAGAAGCAACCATGAAATAGAAACACCAAAATTCTCTCAAAAAACTCCATTAAAGAAGCTTAAAAATCCAAATTTTCGAAATTCTCAAAACCTTCAAGTTCTTTGTAATTTTACCATTGAATCACCATCAATACATCATAACTAAGCTACTGTATGCATTGATCACTGATGACAGGAATTCATACTGCATTTCTAGTATAATTTTATTAGTAAATTACAGAACTTTAGACCAATTACAAGGCAAATTCTTAAAGAAATCAAGTTACTTGCACAAGAAGTCAAGAAAATCAAGAGAAAGCTAAAAAGAGCCAAAATTGTGAATAAATTGTGCCGTTCATCGCAGCACGATGGTTTTCATCGTGCCACGATGAAAGCTACTTGCTGACCAAGGAAACAACAGAAGAAAATATGAGGAAAATCTTTCATCGCAATACGATGGCACACATCGTAGTACGATGAGGTTACTTGGCGACCAAGGTGATCAAACGAACATGATCAGTTAGAATTTTGAACTGAATCTTTCTATCGAAGTACGATGGCCATATCGCAGCACGATGGCAAATTTCAGCCCATTGCGAAAACTATAAATAGAGCTCCCTTTTCCTCATTTTATTCATTCAGAACGGAGAGAACTACTATTCTCTTGAGGAAAAGGAGTCGGAGGTCTAAGGTTAGGTTTTCTTTTATGCATTTTTGTATTCTTGTAATTTAATTATGCATTGTAGTAGCTAAACCCCGTCTGGGTTAGGTGGGGAGATGAACTCCCTTAGGAATGCTGGAATCATGCAATTTGGTACTAAGTTTATATAATTGTCTATTCAGTTTTATTTATTATATTGTCTATGTTTTAATTACGTAATCTAATTGATGTACACAATTAGGGAACACTCTTAGGGTTGGTGATATCTAGTATTGTGCCTCAAAGCCAGGGTTTCTCACTGGCTGGCAACTAGCTTAGAGGGTTAGTGATATAATATTGTGCCTCAAAGCCGGCAGCCAACCCCGATCAATAAATAATAGCTTAATAATTAAGGGTAAAAGATCTATTGAAACCATGCTTAACTGACTACATATTTAGGATCCAATCACTAGGTTAGGGACGTGACAACGTGGGTAACACGGGTCCCTTGTCTAATAATTAAGGTTCTCTATACTCGTAATTAGGGTAATTATCGTACGCGGTTATTAGTAATTATATTAGTTCACCAGTAAGTAAGAATGAATAGGCAACAATATAGCCCCAACTACCCAGAAGGACTTAGGGAGGGGTTCAACACACTTAACCTACCCACGTACAAGACAATGTTTTGATGAACATTTGGCCAACACAAAATGGTATTATGGACAAAGACTAGCCAACCTTTGTCTACAAAAGGACAAGAACAATGAGTCACCAAACAAAGGATATGGCTTCGTTTCCTAAAGCAAAAAAAAAAATATTCCCCACATGTTGCAAAATATCTCACAAAGAGGATTCTCTCATTTGGCAATAGAAGAGACCACGTAAATGAGTTCAAAGCCATGCGACACCCTTGTAGTGCAAATCAGCAACGGTAATGCACTATGCATGCAACGAAAATGCATTATTCACAGACAAAAGAAAAACACAACATCACCTTCATCTTCTCCAATCATCATCAACATCCTGAACAAACCCAACCTCCTTCAAATCACAAAATAACCACACCACATTCAACATCACCACCATACAACAACCATCAAAATAACAACAACCCATAAAAAGAAGCAACCATGAAATAGAAACACCAAAATTCTCTCAAAAAACTCCATTAAAGAAGCTTAAAAATCCAAATTTTCGAAATTCTCAAAACCTTCAAGTTCTTTGTGATTTTACCATTGAATCACCATCAATACATCATAACTAAGCTACTGTATGCATTGATCACTAATGACAGGAATTCATACTGCATTTCTAGTATAATTTTATTAGTAAATTACAGAACTTTAGACCAATTACAAGGCAAATTCTTAAAGAAATCAAGTTACTTGCACAAGAAGTCAAGAAAATCAAGAGAAAGCTAAAAAGAGCCAAAATTGTGAATAAATTGTGCCGTTCATCGCAGCACGATGGTTTTCATCGTGCCACGATGAAAGCTACTTGCTGACCAAGGAAACAACAGAAGAAAATCTGAGGAAAATCTTTCATCGCAATACGATGGCACACATCGTAGTACGATGAGGTTACTTGGCGACCAAGGTGATCAAACGAACATGATCAGTTAGAATTTTGAACTGAATCTTTCTATCGAAGTACGATGGGCATATCGCAGCACGATGGCAAATTTCAGCCCATTGCGAAAACTATAAATAGAGCTCCCTTTTCCTCATTTTATTCATTCAGAACGGAGAGAACTACTATTCTCTTGAGGAAAAGGAGTCGGAGGTCTAAGGTTAGGTTTTCTTTTATGCATTTTTGTATTCTTGTAATTTAATTATGCATTGTAGTAGCTAAACCCCGTCTGGGTTAGGTGGGGAGATGAACTCCCTTAGGAATGCTGGAATCATGCAATTTGGTACTAAGTTTATATAATTGTCTATTCAGTTTTATTTATTATATTGTCTATGTTTTAATTACGTAATCTAATTGATGTACACAATTAGGGAACACTCTTAGGGTTGGTGATATCTAGTATTGTGCCTCAAAGCCAGGGTTTCTCACTGGCTGGCAACTAGCTTAGAGGGTTAGTGATATAATATTGTGCCTCAAAGCCGGCAGCCAACCCCGATCAATAAATAATAGCTTAATAATTAAGGGTAAAAGATCTAATGAAACCATGCTTAACTGACTACATATTTAGGATCCAATCACTAGGTTAGGGACGTGACAACGTGGGTAACACGAGTCCCTTGTCTAATAATTAAGGTTCTCTATACTCGTAATTAGGGTAATTATCGTACGCGGTTATTAGTAATTATATTAGTTCACCAGTAAGTAAGAATGAATAGGCAACAATATAGCTCCAACTACCCTGAAGGACTTAGGGAGGGGTTCAACACACTTAACCTACCTTTTCTCTTCTGAAGCAAACTTTCTTTCTTAGTTAATTTCTCAAAATCAATCAACCTTAAAATCAAAAGCGGAGGCAATCTCACAAATCCTAGAATAAGCTTAGTAACCTAGGCGCTGTCCTGTGGATACGAACCCATCCTAACTAGGGTGTGGATTATTACCAGACGATAGATTGGTACACTTGCCAGACCGTAGTCAAGTTTTTGGCGCCGTTGCCGGGGACGGTGTAGACAAAGTTATTAGGTTAGTTTTAGAAATTTTAATTTATGTATTTATTTTTATTTAAGTGTGAATTGTTTTTACTGTTGCGCGGTACAAAAGTTCTTGCTAAGGCAAAGGCTTGGTATTTAAGCGATCCACCTCCCGTACCTGAGAACCTCTGAAGCTAGCAACTACAAGAACAATAATTAAACGCACAACCTTTCTCAAACCATACAGTGCTACTATGGTATTCTTTGTTTTGCAGTAGACATGGACAATGAAGGGAAAACGTACGAGTATTTTCAGCCAACGGACCGTGAGGGGATTATTCAAGGGTTTGTTCCAGCAAATCCAATAGAGATCAATCCCAAATCCAGTGTACGAAGGGAGCTAAAGGAAAACGCATTCAATGGAAGGAGAGACGAAGATCCTTTAGAACATCTCCAGGAATTCTACGAGGTGTGCGAATCCCAACCAGTCCCAGATGGTGTCACTAAAGATCAAGTCAGATTACACTTGTTCAAGTTTTCACTTGGAAAGACTGCAAAAGACTGGTTAGTCTGTCTGCCAAGTGGGACAATTGAAACCTGGAAAGATATCGAAGACAAATTCCTGGACCGTTTCTTCACTGAAGAACAACACAAGGAACGTAGAAGGGCAATCACTGAATTCTAGCAAGAGAAGAAGGAATCACTCCACTAGAGTTTGGAGAGATTCAAGCTCTACAAGAGTAGATGCCCAAATCATATGATCTGTGCAGCAGAATTAATGCACATATTTGTCAACAGTATGAAAACTAAGCAGAGAATGTTTCTTGACGCATCAGCGGGAGGATCAATCAAGAGCAAAACCCCAACAGAAGTAGAGCAACTGATTGAGACTGAAGGAAAATAGTAACGATAAAGCAGCGGAATTTAAAATTTTTCCTTTAGAGATCCTTACGAATGGGCATGAGTTTGTGTTTAGGATTTTTACCTCTTGTAGAAAATCCCTTTCTTTTCACGAACAGCTGGTGATGAGGCTTTGAATCACGAGCAAGTCACGTACAAGTCACGAACAAGTCACGTACAAGTCACGAACAAGTCACGAACTAGTCACGTACAAGTCACCACCGATTTTGATCACGAGCGTCAAAGTTGTGACGCCTCTAACTAGTCCACACGAACAGGAACCTTCAAGAGAGTGCTATCTCAAGAGGATGAAGGTCTTTTGTGAGTGGAGGCAAGAAAATTAGGATTTAGGTTTTTCTATTTCTCAAGAAATACACACAAGTGTCATTTTTCTCATTCACAAGGGTTCTATTTATAGAACCTCTTGTCTTGGGCACCAAGACAAACTATTTGTCATTGGGCCACAATTTTCTAAACCTTTTTAATTAAATAAATCTTTTAAGAAACGCACCCCCATGTGTCATGTACACATGAGTGCTTTCTTTTTCATAACAAATTATGATACGCTTATTTAATTACCATGATACCCTTATCATATTTCCTTATTTCTCTGAGGTGCACCGTACCTTACGGTGTTCCAGTCTCACATTATACTGTTCTTATGTGTGTGACCCTTGTAGGTTTCCATAACGTTGGCAATTATATTAAATCCTCTATTTAATATAATAAACAATGAGCGGTATCTAGCAACACATCATTGCTACCCAAGTTATGAGAAATTAACATGTGATCTAAAACACAACCTCTAGTGATAATATCAGTGTGTACAATTACCCCTTTGCCCCTTATGTCTATATTGAACACAAAGCATACTTGGTGTCATCTTTGTCCAGTTCAATATTGGGCCCATGACATTTATCCTGTTATGCAAGATTGGCAAATTCCATCTAGGACACTACTGTCCCTCAGCATGCTTTGTGAAGTACCCATTAACTGCCTTTATGGTCATCCTGTTACGGACAACGTTAGATCAGTAACAAAGCACTTGACTCCACATCTAGGGTACATAGTGGTTTCAGGTCTAAGGGCGGCTTACACCATTATCACCATGAGAGTAACTTATGACACTTTGCATAACTTTGCATGTAGTACTCTCATAGCGGGTCAATCCGGTATAAATATTACTCCTAATATTTCTTATACCTATGTCAAGACTTGATAACTCCTTATCCTATGATCCATGAGATGCGATCATCAGTCTATCTTCATAATAGTCTCTATGTTTTATCATTATCCCAATTCATGATAAAACTCGACTACGGATACTTTAAGAATAGCGTCTTTATGTTTAATGTAATCTCATGATTAAGTCACACTTAATATTAAACAGACTTTCTATTCTAGGGACTTCATTATTTTGCAACCTTACAAACATAATAAAGAAATGCCATATTTATATTCAAACTCCTAAAGCAAATACTACGAAAATAGATTGGCTCTTAGGGCTTACTCCAACAATCTCCCACTAGCACTAAGGCCAATCTAGGTTACTCTCAGTACCTATAGACTTATTATGCCCATCACGCTTCAACTGCGCAAGGGGCTTTGTTAGTGGATAAGGAACAATTTCCTATGTTGGTATCTTACGTATCTTCCAACGTTCTATTTCGATCTCTATCAAAATATATAAGTATCTAAGTAAATTCATGAATCGTCGGTGAGATCTATCCTCAAGTGTTCTTGTAACACCGGAAATATAGCTTTAGCTCAATCATGAGCCAAACGATCCAATCTTAAATACTCAACTTATTTAACTGAAACAAACATATTATGAAGCTTATCTTATAGCTTTCAATGCTCATATTCAGCCATGATATACAATACATTGGTATGGAAACTTCCTTCATTATAACTTCCTTATAATGATCCTTCCCATACCTCTCTATTTCAAGAAATAGGCCTGAGTTCTTTTAAGGTCCTTAGGGATATTCTTGAAGGTAAGTTAGTGTCAGACACTAATTTCAATTTTTGGTACATAGGTTATTCCTAACTCTTTAGGAATTATTTTTTTTTTTTTTTTTTGCCTAAGTGTTTCATCAAGAGTTATTTTCCTAGTCATATCTCACATGTATAAGAAAATTGTCTTGATGATTAATATGATATCAGATATCATCACTCCCACTAAAACTTTGTATGCACAAGATTTATATTTATCCTTCATTTGTTTTCCACAAAACTTTCAAAAGGAACAAATATTCAAATTTATTCGATCTAATCAAAATTAGATAGCTTTGTCCTTGTTAATTTGTTTTCATGAAACTTCATAAAAGGAACAAATAATAATTTAATTTTCTGAGAACTCTATCTAATCAAAATTAGATAGCTACAAGTTATATACCTTGTTAGACTACGAGGCTAACCACTTAGAGGGGGGTGAATAAGTGGTTCCGTTAACCAATTGAGTTTTTAAAAAATTGTTCGGTTAAACGTGCGTGCGGAAGCGACTCCGGGATCGGTAGTCTCTTTGCACCGTTTTGACTTATTGAAAAAGTAACTAAGCCGATAAAACGTATTGAGGAAAAGTCGATCGGAATAAGATATTCAAAAACTAATTCAATTAACAACAACGTTTCCAAGCAAGTTATTCGATTCTTTCAAAAACAATTCACAACACAAGATAATAACAATTGAATCCTTGTGAACACTTACGAACACACAAATTCAATTGTTTACGAATATAATGAAAGCAATAAAGAATGAAAGTAATGCAATCAACACACGAGGATTTGATTAGGGAGTTCCCCGGATTTCGCGTCGTCCACGCGTATGTCCGAGTACGTCTCCCCCCAAATAACCAAACGGGTTATTTGAGATATGTATAGAATGAAAAACAACTTGAACACAAGTGCACAAATTACAATGAATCCAATAAACCTATATTGACTCAAAATGTAAAACTATGCAAACCCTCAATCGACGAACGAATCTTCACCCTCTGATTCCAACGATCCTACCCGTGCAACTCCTTGCAACGATCGTCCAGCTGAGTCCTTCGATTCTTCTCAATTGATCCTCCAAGATATCGAACAATCTTGGATCCCTAGTGAGCAATCCAACCTCCTTGCACAAATCAACCCGATCGCGAATCTGCTTCACCACGAATCGCACCGAACGTTATCGACCAAGCGTACAACTCCTAAATGATTGATCCCATACTCAATCTTCAATTGTTGCAACTTGATGGAAGATGATGATCTTGTGAAGGATAACACTTTGATCCCAATTTTTTTCACCCAAATTGTATCCAAAGTGTTTTACCCAAAGCACTTCTTGCTCTCTCAATGATTCTCACTAGATTTCTCAGTTGTGTTCAGTTACTGTGATTGTTTCATTACTTACAAAGGAACCCACACATTGCTATTTAAAGAGAAAATAGAATGAGCAAATTTAGGCATAATTTTCAGTAGATGTATCGATACAAATGATTGTTTGTATCGATACAAAGCCCTTGACCAACGTTCAATTTTGAAAATCTTGACCTTTGTATCGATACAAACACGGGATGTATCGATACAAACATCAGAATCTTGAAATCTTGACTGATAT
Source organism: Trifolium repens (assembly GCA_030408175.1). Classification (NCBI taxonomy): domain Eukaryota; kingdom Viridiplantae; phylum Streptophyta; class Magnoliopsida; order Fabales; family Fabaceae; genus Trifolium; species Trifolium repens. The sequence continues at coordinate 32,232,846 of CP125838.1, read as the reverse complement.
GTATCTAAGCATGCAAGCATGCTTCGAATCATATGAAGCTTGCTGGTTTTTCAGAACATATACACATGTATCGATACATGCAAGCATGTTTCGAATCATATGGAACATTCTGTTTTTGTATAGAAGCTTTTGTATCGATACAGAGCCTGTGTGTATCGATACAAAGTGCTCAAAATGTACCAGAACAAGTTTCAGGACATTTGTATCCATACAGAAATGTATGTATCGATACAAAACACCAAAAAGTCAGTTTTTCAAGGTTTTGAAAATAGTTCTTTGTTGTCAAGTCATTTGTAAAGTTTGCCAAAATATGTTCAACCTATTTTCATGTGTTTTGACAATTATTAAAACATGAGGATGAACTGGTGCACTTACATTCTCCCCCTTTTTGATAATTGTCAAAACTATGCATAAGCTAAACTAAGCCTATACCTATTATGCAAATAAAAATAGCAATGATATACAGACGCAAAAACAACACCAAGGCTTAATCACAAAAGCTTGCTCCCCCTGAGTTGATGCCATAATGCGTTTGATGATCCTTTAGCTTGTGCATCCAAATCTCTCCCCCTTTGACAATATCAAAAAGAAGAAGAGAGCACATTAGCAGTAACAAGTCCAAGCAAATTTTCCATCTATTAAACATATCGTGCACTTACATTTGTCGAAATGCACTTTATGATATAGTATCCTAATCAAAATAATTACATATAACGATATGCCAAAATATATCAATGACGAATACCAAATATCATGATAACACATGGAATGTAGAACGACAAACCATAAACCAACTCATGATTATTTAAAACACATCGACATTTTTGTAATAAAACATACCAAAATATGGGACGAAAAAATAAACAAAACCATGCAATTAAATGCATAAACATACAATAATAATCCAAACATACGAAATAATTCAAAATGAAGTCATACAAGCCAAAGTGAAATGTTGCTCAAAACATAGCAACATTAAATAATATCCGTACAACCAAATCGAAATAAAGAAAGTCACGAAATAACAAAAGAGATTGTTCATGCGATAAAAGAAATGAAATGCCATAAAACAAGAACAAAAACATCATCAATCATCATTCATATTGTCATCATCTGGGTTGGTGGATGGGTTGGCTTGGTAGAAGGAATTCATCTGGGCTTCGAGGTTGTCAAACCGGGTGTTCACATAGGTCCGGAGGTTGGTAGTGGTGGTGTAGATGTCTTCAATCCGGGCACTCTGAGCAGCATAATTCTGAGTATATTCATTGTAGAAAGTAGTTTGTTGCATGCTCATGTTCCTCATCATTTCCATCATCTCATTCCAATTTCCACCTTCTTCACCTTGGCCTTCATTTTCACCCTCATCTTGTCTAACATTCCTCCTTGGTCTCCTATTACGAGGAGCAACAGCAGCCTGACCTTCATCATCATCCGGTCCATGATACACATACACATTGTCTACATTCAAGGACCAATTCATCTTGGACATTTGTGTTTCACTAAACTTCTGTAATTTCCCAAGAGTAGTGTACTCAATGGGAAGCTTTTGTCCAAGCTTGAAGTGCCTTAAAATGCTAGCAATCATGCTACCATATCCAAAGCTGTGATCACGACTAGAATTCCTTAATTCAAACATCCTACTCACAATGTAGAATGGCCAATCCACCTTTGCATCATCCATCAGCAGGAACATCAAGTCTATGTCCTTCTTGTCCATCCTAGAACTAGCACTTTTTGGACGTAGAATGTGACTTACAATCCAATAGACAACCCTTGCATTCACACTTAATTTTCCGGTTCCCATCGTTTCCGGAATGTTGCCATTTCTTGTGATTGAAGAGACAAAGACATTGAAATCATAATCGATTTGGCTCAATTCAGAATAGGCCAAGAGATCCTCACCGGTTATCCTAGTCCCGGTACACATATCAAACAAATCAAACCACAGATTAGCAGTAAACCTATATATCTTTCGACCCCAACAGAATTCAAACTCAGCCCCATTTCTTTCTTGCAGTCCAGAATAGAATATCCTAGTCAAGGTTTCATTATACTTTGTTTGTAAATCACAAAAGGTATCAAGTTTCTCCCTTTCAATAATTTCAGCAACATCATTCAAATGCAAATTTTTCAAAACTTCCACATCAATAGACTTTTGAGGTAGAACAGCCCTATTTCTACAATATTGTGTATAGGTGTGTACACAATCCTTATGAACAAATTCATCTTCCCTAAGACCAAAATTAGGAACCTCATCACTCCTAGTTGCTATTTCCTTATCTTTCCTAGCCTTCTTAGGTGCCATTACAAGAGAATTGAGAAGTAGAGCAATGTACCTTACACTTTTGATGAAAAACTTGAAGAATTTCACAAACCCAAATTTGATGAATTTCCTTGATTGAAGCTTTATGAGACTTGAATCACGAAATTAATGATGGAGAATAAGTGGGTAATGAGTTTGGAGTTGATTGGTGAAAATTTTGTGAGATTTGGTTGAGTTTTGATGAAGTTTGAAGGATTTGGGGTAAGGGTTTTGATGGAAGCCGTGAGAGAGGAAGAGATGTTTATGAAGTTTGATGAAGAATGAAAGAAAAATAACATATAAATTCAGTTTTTACGCGTTTGTATCGATACAAACAGTGACATGTATCCATCCACAATTCATTGTATCGATCCAAAACACATTATTTTCAATTTTTCTCAAATCACATGAATCAAAAGGTTCAAAAAGAAATTTCGATGATTTTCAATTAACACGTATGAAAGAAACACATACAATCATGATGGTATATGCGTATATATGTGAACCAAAGCAATACCAAAGCAAATCTTAACATGAGAACACATGTTAAACCATAGATGCATGATAAAAGAAATCACATAACATAGTTAAAGTACCACAAACAATCATATGCGAAAAATATATATATATCTATGTATGTATGCAAAAATTACACATAGATGCAAAACTTAACATATACATTCTAATATGAACTTAATAGGATAGTTGTAATGATTTTTGTCAAATCCCCATTTGAGACGTATAAAGCTCAAAAACTTATTAATATTTTTGAGTAAGAATTCTTGGAAATGGAGGATTAGACAAATATCAAAACTTATATCATATTAAGATAGAAAATGCATGTATATGATCACAAACACAAATGCTAAACAAAATATGTATAAAGCAAAGTTAAAGAGTAGAATCTTCCCTTAAGTATTTGATGAAGGAAGTGATCAATTTCCACATCGTTTTGTGTTGGGTTGAGTCGTATCTTTTCACCTTACTTGTTTATAGGTCTTGAGCCACTCGTTATCAATGTCTCTCATCAATGGCTTCAAGACGCTTACCTACATGTTTAGACATTTGAAATAGGTCCCCAACTCATATTGGGTCCTAGTTTGTTAGTATCAACATTATTGTCTAACTTAGGTAACCATTGCAATATGCCTTTAGGTACTAAGGTTTTCCGTGCTTGGCATTTTGCAATCGTATGTCCTTTGTTACAACAATAATGACAAACAATATGAGGATTACTTTTCTTGTGATCCTTTTCAACAAATTTATACTTTTTATTTCTCGGTTTAAAAGATTTGTTGAATTTAGATGGATCAACCGCAAAAGTAATCTCCGGCTTGGATGGTTCTTTTAACTTCTCTTGTAGTTTTCGTAAATCTCTACTTAAGTAAAAGCATCCATCACATCCGGTATATTCATTTCCACAACTATCATAATTCACAAGAGGTTTTTGAACCAAAGATTCTTTGAGAGCTTTCAACTCATGTTCCGTTTCCGAAACTTTAACCTCAAGGTATTTATTGACTTGCATTAAACCCTTTAATCGTTGAAAAGCCTCTTGAGTTTCTTTGTGTAGTTTTTCAAAAGCAACTTGTAATTCATGATATTCCAAGAGAGTATATGAACTAGAGGGATTTTGGTTTACCTTTTTAGGAACAAGTTTCTTACGATCGTGTGATGTCAAACACACATTTGCCAATCCTTCTTCACCGCTTGAACTAGAGCTTGATGATGAAGAGGAAGATGAGCTAGAGCTCTCCCATGCAACGTAAGCTTTCTTTCCCTTGTCCTTGCTTCCCTTTTTGAATGAAGGTGATTCTTTCTCCTTTCTCTTGAGCTTGGGACAATCCGGTTTAAAGTGACCGATTTGTCCACATTCATAACATGCTCCCTTTTTAGAGTACTTGACATCTTCCTTCCTTCTATGGTAACCACTATCTTTCCGATATTTCTTAAGATTTTCATCGGAGTGCCTTATCCCATTTTTCTTCACATACCTATTGTAGCGCCTAACGAAGAGTCCCATTTCCTCATCATCGGAATCATCTTCGCTTGAGCTACTTTCCACATGCTCTATCCTTTTGGACTTGGTGGACTTTGAAGTAGAGGCTTTTAGAGCTATAGACCTCTTGTCCTTTTCCTTTTCCTTGTCATTGTGCTTTACCTTCTTTTCGCTTTTCTCATGCTTTTCTAGCAAGTTTAGCACATGTTCATGCTCCGTGAGTTTGCCAAACAAAGTTGTAAGATTCAATGAGGTAAGATCATTAGCTTCCTTAATCGCGGTGACCTTAGGTTGCCAATTCCTACTAAGACATCTTAAAATTTTGTTAGTAGCATCTTGGTTGGAAATTGGTTTTCCCAAACCGTGTAACTTGTTGGTGATTTTGATAAAGCGTTGTTGCATATCCTCGATGGATTCTCCATCTAGCATATGAAACAACTCAAATTCTTGTGTCAAAGTATTAATTTTGGATATCTTGACATCATTGGTACCCTCAAAGTGAGTAACCAATGTGTCCCACATTTCCTTAGCCGATTCACAATGCGACACATGATAGAATTGATCAATCCCAAGGGATGATATTAAAATGTTTTGTGCCTTCGCATCGTAATTGACTTTCTTCTTTTCCTCATCCGTCCATTGTGCCATTGGCTTATTTGCGACAACACCATGAGCATCCGTTATAGTTGGAGCAAACGGACCATTCTCAATGGCATTCCACACTTCACTATCAAAAGAATTGATATGAATACGCATGCTACTTTTCCAATAGTCAAAATGATCTCCATTGAATACCGGAGCCCTATTATACGCCCCTTTTGGTGCAAAAGCCATGTTGTCTAATAATAGGCACAAATTACTCGGTTTAATCGTTTAAAATCAACCGGGCTCTTGATGCCACTTGTTAGACTACGAGGCTAACCACTTAGAGGGGGGTGAATAAGTGGTTCCGTTAACCAATTGAGTTTTTAAAAAATTGTTCGGTTAAACGTGCGTGCGGAAGCGACTCCGGGATCGGTAGTCTCTTTGCACCGTTTTGACTTATTGAAAAAGTAACTAAGCCGATAAAACGTATTGAGGAAAAGTCGATCGGAATAAGATATTCAAAAACTAATTCAATTAACAACAACGTTTCCAAGCAAGTTATTCGATTCTTTCAAAAACAATTCACAACACAAGATAATAACAATTGAATCCTTGTGAACACTTACGAACACACAAATTCAATTGTTTACGAATATAATGAAAGCAATAAAGAATGAAAGTAATGCAATCAACACACGAGGATTTGATTAGGGAGTTCCCCGGATTTCGCGTCGTCCACGCGTATGTCCGAGTACGTCTCCCCCCAAATAACCAAACGGGTTATTTGAGATATGTATAGAATGAAAAACAACTTGAACACAAGTGCACAAATTACAATGAATCCAATAAACCTATATTGACTCAAAATGTAAAACTATGCAAACCCTCAATCGACGAACGAATCTTCACCCTCTGATTCCAACGATCCTACCCGTGCAACTCCTTGCAACGATCGTCCAGCTGAGTCCTTCGATTCTTCTCAATTGATCCTCCAAGATATCGAACAATCTTGGATCCCTAGTGAGCAATCCAACCTCCTTGCACAAATCAACCCGATCGCGAATCTGCTTCACCACGAATCGCACCGAACGTTATCGACCAAGCGTACAACTCCTAAATGATTGATCCCATACTCAATCTTCAATTGTTGCAACTTGATGGAAGATGATGATCTTGTGAAGGATAACACTTTGATCCCAATTTTTTTCACCCAAATTGTATCCAAAGTGTTTTACCCAAAGCACTTCTTGCTCTCTCAATGATTCTCACTAGATTTCTCAGTTGTGTTCAGTTACTGTGATTGTTTCATTACTTACAAAGGAACCCACACATTGCTATTTAAAGAGAAAATAGAATGAGCAAATTTAGGCATAATTTTCAGTAGATGTATCGATACAAATGATTGTTTGTATCGATACAAAGCCCTTGACCAACGTTCAATTTTGAAAATCTTGACCTTTGTATCGATACAAACACGGGATGTATCGATACAAACATCAGAATCTTGAAATCTTGACTGATATGTATCTAAGCATGCAAGCATGCTTCGAATCATATGAAGCTTGCTGGTTTTTCAGAACATATACACATGTATCGATACATGCAAGCATGTTTCGAATCATATGGAACATTCTGTTTTTGTATAGAAGCTTTTGTATCGATACAGAGCCTGTGTGTATCGATACAAAGTGCTCAAAATGTACCAGAACAAGTTTCAGGACATTTGTATCCATACAGAAATGTATGTATCGATACAAAACACCAAAAAGTCAGTTTTTCAAGGTTTTGAAAATAGTTCTTTGTTGTCAAGTCATTTGTAAAGTTTGCCAAAATATGTTCAACCTATTTTCATGTGTTTTGACAATTATTAAAACATGAGGATGAACTGGTGCACTTACATACCTTTCTAGCATCATTTGGATCAACAAAACCCTTACGTATATGTCCAACACATATATATGAGGTCATTCCAATTAAGGAATGCAACTTTGTTATCCATCTACCAAAACAGTTAGTACAACATTTAGCAGAAGAAATCAAATATTATAAGGTATTCTTAATACCATCCATATCAGTGTTCGAAAAGAATACTCACTTTCATCGTATAAGTCTTACTCATCTTGATGACATAACCATTATCTACATAAGGTTAGTGTATATGGTTTCTATTTAAGATTTCATGGCATTTAGCCACTTCTCAGAATCTAGATCGTCTTACGACCTCTTAGAAAGTCAAAGACTCATCTTCCATGAGAATCATATCACATTGCTGAGTTATGATAAAACCATACCTTGTAGCCATATGTGATATGTTAGACTTATCTTGGATTTGTGCAACTTTAAAACAATGGTTCTTCAACACCATTGAGGAACCGGTTTGTATTCCCTTTTAAATAAATACGTTTTGTGGTACTTGAAATTATCCAAGTTCTATATCACTCCCACTGTCTCTTTTAGAGACACACTCCCACTAGAGGAATGTTTCAAACCTATCAACAAAACAACCTTTTGTCCTTAAGAGTGATATAGGACCAATATCCATTTCTTTAGGATATTTCCACTTATTCATTCATTCATTTGGAATTAGATTTATCTAATAAATTTTAATCCAAAATTCTCATAAAGACAAACTTGGTACTCTTACCTCCATATCACATATGGTGTCTTTATGATCATTTTAAAAGGGAACCAATTGTGGGTGAAGATTAATTATAAGTAATGAGATTTATAGAAAGAGTCAATATATAATTAAACTATCCTTGAATCATGTCAAACATGATGTGATAAAATAGTTTATTATAGTCCTTTAATTAAGTATTTACTGATATGACTCATTCATATAACTTAAATACTTTTGTCGAGTTCTATTTTCTTCATTGTTGAATTTCTTTGACAAATTCAAGGATTTCTAATTGGTGTCATACACCTACCAACATCTAATGATTTTAATCATCAATGTTAATGAAGTAAAATAAACTCAATATATCAAATATGTTTAGTGGTCGACATACATCCCATGTATATTGTTCAAATAGGTCATGTGTTATTTTATTGACACATTGTATATTTGCACTAAACAACAATGCTCTTGATATATTTAAGGTCCAAATCATATTTGGCTCTTATGACGATTGTTATAGATAACCCTATCAAGACCATGGAACCCTAGTCCATCACTTGACTTAGAGTAATAGTATAGAAGACTTTGCTTAAATGATAGGACCATTACTTGTCTTATCATTTAAGGCTACAATTCATATATTGTCAATACAAGATATACAATTGCTATTTCTATTACTAGATGGAATTCAATAACAATTATTGTGTTCCATTTCAAACTTGATTTTAAGTCATTGCATAAGCTCTCATTATCAATGAAACAATTTTCATTCTAGATATGGGTTGACTTAAAATTATAGCCAATGTTCTAATTCTTTAAGCATCTCTATTTTCGAAAAATTGAGATTCAACATCTTGTATCATATACTTTTTGATGTAGAAATAGAAATTTTGACTTTCTACAACAATATGTGCATTATTGAAGTCTTACTTCATACTTTTGGTTTGACTCTTCCAAGCATGGTCTAACCATAGCCGTTCTACTTTGACAACCATTTTGTACTATTCAAATAAGAGGAATATAAATCTTATTTATATCTCAAATCTTTGATAGTGCAAATTTATTCTCATTCAACTCAACAAATTCTGGTAGATATTCAAAACAATTTTGTCTATATCTATTCCATTATAATTTGTTGGATTGAACCTATGATCAACTCTTTGATCCGTTGAGAAATTTATCATACTCTTAAAGTTCTTTCAAAAAGATCTTTCTTGAGATTGAATGATCACATCATTTATTATATATTCTATATCTAGATGTCAACTTGATGCTTCTAACAAGTATCCATTTTCAATCTAGTTATAGTAGGTTGTTCATAGTTTATAGTTCAAGACTTATAGTTTTCTCGCATTTGAGAACAATTCTCAATTTGTACCAATACAGAAACTCCTTTCTGAAAATCTTGTCCTTCATAAGGACAACTTAATATGTATTGTATTTCTAATTACAAAGATATGTAAAATATTATGACTAAATCATATTTAATTTGGTCTTTAATTAAATACGCTCCCACTATTTTACTCAAAACAAATGACCCTCATCATTTGATTCGGAAAATCCCGTTGGAAGATTTTCTAGTGGATCGAGATCCATATTTCACCACATTTTGAGTTAGCGTTGGCTAATCCCCCAAAACATGATTGTTTAGGTAGGAACTCCTTCCAATTGTATCTCATACAATTCTCGAATATATCCATTGGGTGAATAACTCCTTATTCCAATCCATCTTATGGACCATTCCCAATGCTTGCTTCTAAACATATATAATCTTATTATATTTTAGTTTAGTTAAGTTCGACCCATCATTTTAGAAATTGGATATTACAATTATCCCATCGCGCCTTACCAATGTAAAACATGCACTTCGCGTTGGACGAACGCACAATGTTTGAAATTAGTCTTGACGAGTTCTAAAATCTGGAAAGCATAAACTTAATATCCACATATTTTATTATTAAAGAAAAATATACTTCGCGTTGGACGAACCCATATCTTCTTTATTAATCTCTTATGTGTCTCTTGAGGGATTTTAATTAGTTTGATCTCACCGGCTTGTTTAACATATTAAACGCTCTCACATGCATCAACATACATACAAATAAACATGCATCAACATACATAAATAAATAGAATGAAACAGTTATGACCCCTAGCGCATTTGTTCTCCCAAGCCAATGAGAGAACCTAATCTAACCTAAAACGATCTATACTTCTCCAAGCATGATCTCCAAGGTTGACCTCCATTGTTCTTCTTCTTCATAATATAACATAATAATATAAAAGAATACTCGTTTTACATACGAGGGAGTGGATGAGAAGAGAATATAGAGAATAGAGATAAGGCACGACACGCAGGCCGTATTTATTAAACCAAATGCAATAAAATAAATAAACTAAGGCCATAACCGATCATCAAGTATAATAATAACAAACAAACTTTATTATTATTAAAGTCTCATAATTAATTAAATCCGGTGATTGATCAAATCAGGTAAGTTTGTTTCAAATATTTAATTCGCAATTAAATATTTCGAATCAAAATTTGCCAAAATAAACAACATTATTTTAAAGTAGAATCAAATCTTTTGACAACTCTCCAAATATGGAAAATTATTTAATCAAAACATTTTTGAATAAAATATTTCCAAATTTATGATATTATCTTTTAAAACAATTTTAAAAGATATTTCTATAATTTTGAAACGATTTCAAAATTAAATATATTTGTCAAATATGGAAAATTATTTAATCAAAACCCTTTTGAATAAAATATTTCCAAATTAATGATATTTTCTTTTAAAACAATTTTAAAAGATATTTCTATAATTTTGAAACGATTTCAAAATTAAATATATTTATCATCTACCTTTCGTATCAACACTTGATACGTTTTGCAAATCCTAATTTTAATGACACAACATTTGTGCCACCCTTAATTGATCATCATCATTAATCATAACAATAAACATATTTATTATTATTATCAATTCGAGTCGAGTGAATTAATTAAAATTAAAATTTTGGCGAACGGGCAAAATTGGAGCTGCGATCTGCGCCCCGCGCAGGTACACAGCAGAGAGCCAATTTTGGTTCTGCCATCTGCGCCCCGCGCAGATGCCCTGCGCCCCGCGCAGGCCCGTGCGAAAAACCTAGTTTTTCGCGAATCCTAATGCAGAATTTCGTGCCGTCAAAACCTTTTATGACCGAAATTCGATACGATTGATTAACATGTCATTGCTTCACCATACTAATGTCGGATTCCAAAGCAAATGATCACGAATCAATATAATATCAAATATCTTTCATAATTTGTTTTATTGAACGAAATCATGAACGATGTATCCAATACATCGTTTTGCATCAAGATCACTTATATCATATATAAGTATTGATCAATCTTATTTGTATAAACCTATGACAATTAACATATCGCTGCTTCACCATACAATTGTCGGATTCCGAAGCCGTTTCAATGTTAACCATCAATTTTCATACAAATAGATGCCAAATTTTAATTGCTCAATTTTAATCCTTTATTAACCGTTTTAATCATATTAAAACTGAATTCATGAATTTTAAACAAACATCAATCTCATGGATTCGTAAGTGGCTCTGATACCACTGAAGGAAAATAGTAACGATAAAGCAGCGGAATTTAAAATTTTTCCTTTAGAGATCCTTACGAATGGGCATGAGTTTGTGTTTAGGATTTTTACCTCTTGTAGAAAATCCCTTTCTTTTCACGAACAGCTGGTGATGAGGCTTTGAATCACGAGCAAGTCACGTACAAGTCACGAACAAGTCACGTACAAGTCACGAACAAGTCACGAACTAGTCACGTACAAGTCACCACCGATTTTGATCACGAGCGTCAAAGTTGTGACGCCTCTAACTAGTTCACACGAACAGGAACCTTCAAGAGAGTGCTAGCTCAAGAGGATGAAGGTCTTTTGTGAGTGGAGGCAAGAAAATTAGGATTTAGGTTTTTCTATTTCTCAAGAAATACACACAAGTGTCATTTTTCTCATTCACAAGGGTTCTATTTATAGAACCTCTTGTCTTGGGCACCAAGACAAACTATTTGTCATTGGGCCACAATTTTCTAAACCTTTTTAATTAAATAAATCTTTTAAGAAACGCACCCCCCATGTGTCATGTACACATGAGTGCTTTCTTTTTCATAACAAATTATGATACGCTTATTTAATTACCATGATACCCTTATCATATTTCCTTATTTCTCTGAGGTGCACCGTACCTTACGGTGTTCCAATCTCACATTATACTGTTCTTATGTGTGTGACCCTTGTAGGTTTCCATAACGTTGGCAATTATATTAAATCCTCTATTTAATATAATAAACAATGAGCGGTATCTAGCAACACATCATTGCTACCCAAGTTATGAGAAATTAACATGTGATCTAAAACACAACCTCTAGTGATAATATCAGTGTGTACAATTACCCCTTTGCCCCTTATGTCTATATTGAACACAAAGCATACTTGGTGTCATCTTTGTCCAGTTCAATATTGGGCCCATGACATTTATCCTGTTATGCAAGATTGGCAAATTCCATATAGGACACTACTGTCCCTCAGCATGCTTTCTGAAGTACCCATTAACTGCCTTTATTGTCATCCTGTTACGGACAACGTTAGATCAGTAACAAAGCACTTGACTCCACATCTAGGGTACATAGTGGTTTCAGGTCTAAGGGCGGCTTACACCATTATCACCATGAGAGTAACTTATGACACTTTGCATAACTTTGCATGTAGTACTCTCATAGCGGGTCAATCCGGTATAAATATTACTCCTAATATTTCTTATACCTATGTCAAGACTTGATAACTCCTTATCCTATGATCCATGAGATGCGATCATCAGTCTATCTTCATAATAGTCTCTATGTTTTATCATTATCCCATTTCATGATAAAACTCGACTACGGATACTTTAAGAATAGCGTCTTTATGTTTAATGTAATCTCATGATTAAGTCACACTTAATATTAAACAGACTTTCTATTCTAGGGACTTCATTATTTTGCAACCTTACAAACATAATAAAGAAATGCCATATTTATATTCAAACTCCTAAAGCAAATACTACGAAAATAGATTGGCTCTTAGGGCTTACTCCAACAGAGACGATGTGCCGAAATGAGTACAATAAGGAAGAAGACAAAGACAACAAAGAAATCCTTATAGGACAACTGGAAGCCTCACAGACAGAAGTAGAAAAACTACAAGAGGAGAACAAATCACTCAAAGAATTCATGCAGAGCTTTGGAGATCAGATTAAAAAATCCAATGAAAAGCTAGGAATACAGGTTCAAGCTTAGGCTAAAAAGGTAGAAGATATTGGGGAGCTGCAGGCAATAACAATACGAAGCAGGCAACTGGAACTAGTAGAACCTACTCGAAGGGAAAAAAAGACGACAAGTCAGGAAATACCCGAATCTCAAATGCCTGACTCTCAAATGCCTGATACCCAACCTCCTGATATAGAACCTACCAGCCAAGATGTGGTGGACCTGGAAAAAGAGACGGAAGTGGAAGAAGACACAACAGATGTGTCAACCATAAACCAAACCAATCCAGAAAAGCCCAAAACAGCGTTCGAAAGTGATAGACCACCCCCTGAACCTAAAAATCAAGAGAATTACATACCATACCCAAAGAAAGACAACAAAAAGGAGAAGCAGTTGGAGCAACTCAGAAAGATGGGGCAACTAGTGAAACAAATGGAGATCCATGTATCATTCAATGACATGATCCAAATATTACCCCCATTTCAGAAGTATGTAAAGAATCTCATAGCTGGTAAAATCAAATTGAAAGATGAAGAAGCGATTATGCTCACCGAAGAGTGTAGTGCAATTTTTCAGAAGAACCTCCCCAACAAATGCAAAGATCCGGGAAGCTTTACAATTCCATGCACAATTGGTGGGGTAGAAATTGGCCGAGCACTTATAGACTTAGGAGCCAGTGTTAATCTCATGCCCTTATCCCTACTAAAGAAGCTCAACTGTGGAGAGGTTAAACCTACCAGAATGACACTTATCCTCGCAGATCGGACGAAATTTCATCCATATGGAATCTTGGAAGACGTAATAGTAACAGTTGATGATAAACTCTTTCCAGCCGATTTTGTCGTCATGGACATCAAAGCCGATCCAGATGCACCCATTCTGCAAGGGAGACCTTTCCTCACAACAGGTAAAGCAATCATAGACATGGAGACAGGTAATGTCACTTTCAGAGTGAAGGTGGAAAAACACAAGAAGGGGGGGTTGAATTGTGTTTTGAAAATTAAAACTTTTTCTAACTTAGAGCACAAAAGCAGCGGATATAAACACAAGATAAGAAAAGGGTGCTGAGAGAGAGAGAGAAAGAAAGACATAAAGATTTATCCTGGTTCCCCTCACAACTTGAGAGTACGTCCAGTCCCCTTGTTACTAACAAGAGCTTTTCACTATAATCTTCACAAGATTACAAATTGCTCAAACACACTTGCAAGAGACTTCTCAGGTGCTCAAGTTTCACTAAACAAGAGACTTCACAAATAAACTTAAAATCTAAGAATGATTGTTAATGGACACTTGATATACTATCAGAGGTGTTTACAAAATACAACACAAATTGCTTTAAGACTTTGAATGACAGATTGAACAAATAATGTCAGAATACTTCAGAGCCTTAAATGCAGTAATAGAACAGTAGTAATTTCTTCCATTTGAGTCTTCTATTTATACTTGAAGAAAGATGATGACCATTGCAGAGAGATTAGGTGCCAGCAGGAATTTACTCGTACAATTGTGATAGCTGTAATCTTCCATCTTTGGTAAAGAAATCCAATTCCACTACCTTGCTATTTGAATTATCACTCATCCATTTTGTAAGACCCATAATTCTACTGTATCGTACGCAAGTTATAAGCGTAAGTAGTGGCTAAGAGTTTTTAGGGTTTCTGTAAGATTAGTTTCATAAGTATCGTGTAATAACAGCGTTTTCGCTGAGTTGGAACTGGTTTTGGACTCGTATGCTATTTAAGCTCAGGCTTTTGGTTCTTAGTCCTCTTTTATATACGAGAACGTTCCTGTGATTTCAGAATTTTGAGTTTCGACATTCTCCGTTTATTGGAAAAACGAGTAGAAAACTGTACCCGCTTCTTAAAATTTTACGGTTTCTGTTTTCCGTCGAATTTTAATTGGAGACTTTATATATCGGCGTAAGTTGGAATCTAGTTTCAGAATATTTTTGGGAGCTAAGGAAATAAATTTCAGTCGGAGAATAAAGTTTAGCGATAATATTTGGAAATGTTTTACGACGAACAATCACCTCGTAAGTTTTATATTTTTCGCAAGATAGACCGTCGACGGAGTACGACTCGTCTGCGAGCGCAAGAGAAAATATCTTAAATATTTTTTCAAAGAAGGTAATGATTACCCTTTTGATCCAAGGGCTAGGGTTTAGCCTTGCTTAATTAAGTTTGATCCAATGGCCTAGATTGCACAAGAGGGTGATTGAATAGTAAGGAGGTTTATGTTTTTTGTCTTGGAAGCAAAATCACAAAAACTACTCCCTCCTCTCTTCTCTCACTCGGCCGAACTTTCCACCCTTCACTATCCATTTCAAAATTTCATTTCTCATCTTCTCAAAGCTAGGATCATTTGCTTGTTAAGGAATCATCATCTTCTCAAGGTAAATAACCCTTCTCTTCCTTGATTCTCCATGAAATCCTCTTAGATTTGTAAGTTCCATGATTTTGTTCTTGAGAAGAAAAATGTTAGAATTTAGTTTTGATGAGTTTTGGTTCCATAGATGTGTTCATAAGAGTTATTAGTACACATTAGTGAAACATGAGTTGATTTCCATGGTTAAATCTTGTTTTCACAAATTTTTGTTTAAGAGTTTTGAAGAAAAATTTGAAAAAGATCATAAACTTGGATTGTGTTGTAAGATTTTGGTTTTGAAGTTAGATTTGAGCTTTTAAACAAAATGGATTGTTGAATATGAATTTTGTTTCGAAAAATAAGAAAAAAAAATTTCTCGTGTTCTTGAGCGACTCGAAGAACACAATTTAGAAAAAATTTTATTTCGAGTTTCAAAAAGAGTCGGGTATACGATCGAATATCGTTACGAGCTAACAAATGTGGTTAGGGTTTCAAATGAAGAAAAATTGTGTAGGGTTGCCCTTTTTGCCTCATTTGGCCGTGGCACCCATATAGGGTTCGAGGAATCGAATTTCGAAAATTGTTTAGAGGCAAATTGATTCCCATGATCATTGTTTAATTGTTTGATTGGTTATGGGATGTTTTGAAAAGAAAAATGATCTCTTGCCTTAAGAAAAACCTTAATGGAGATTTTTCGAAATTTGCGATTCGACTCTATAATTTCTAAATCGTTTTGATAAGTGCTAGTTAGGTATTATGGGGTATTACCATGCATTTAGAAGTGAAAAATTTTGAGTAGAAGGGTGTTTTTGAAAAAAGTGGCCGTGGCCTTCCTTTGTGTGGAGGAAGAAATTCCAAAAATTTTCTAAGTCCACAATTGTGTGAAAATTTTGTATGTGTTGGATAATCTTAGTTTTGAAGAAAAATGAGTATAGGAAAGGTTGTTAGGAAGAAAAAAAAATGTGTAACTTGTAACGCAAGAAAACTTCGATTTTTCATAAAAATATTTTTGAAAAGTTTTGGTTGTGTTTCAAATGGTCTTGTTGTGTGTGAAACAAGTCCTTGAAGTGGAAAATCCAAAATGGTTTTAGTTTATGATTTGAAAACAAAATGATTTTCGTGTTATAAAAATAGTACAATTTACTTCGTGAATTTTTAAACACTATGAGAATAACCTGAAATCATTGAGGGATAGCTTTAGGAAGTACCTTAGACCCCTCTGGAGCTTTGAGAGCGAGTTTCGTTTCGATAGGATAAACGAGGAGTATTTTATTGATGTTACGCTACATTTATTTTAGGTAGCGCGTGTTGTAGTTTTCGCGGAATTAAAGTAACGGAAGCTTGCTAAGGTAAGGGCACCTTTATTTTTCCGTCTAATATATGTATGCCTGGTTCTGGATTGTTGTGAATGTTTGGCATGATTATATTATGTATTCTCGTGATGAGAAGGTGTTTTGTATCGCATGTGTGGTTTACATATGTTTGAGAATATGTGTATGAATATGTGATTGGCGTGCATATGATTTTGAAAATATATGTACACATTTATGATTGAATTACGTAAGCTTGAGAGGTATGTATTTGTTGCATTAGCATATAAGGGGAATCGTATGCTCATGCATTCATAGTACGTGGTTAACGGGAATGGACCACGGGGTGCGACGACCAGTGATTGGTGTCCTCCTTTTTGAGTTTGGTGTTGTCCGTGTGACTCACCCGGTGTTATCCCACCGTGATTGTTTTGGTATTGAGTGAGTGACTCTACCTGGTGTTATCCCACCACTAGTAGGGGGTGTTATCCCACCCGAGCCTACGACCTTCTGCAGAGGTTTATTCCGGAAAAATCATGCATGTGAAAAAGACCCGGCTAGGGTGATCACAATCATTTAGAGTCTGCATTGATAGGCTGGTGTGCATTTCAATACTGTGTGCAAGTATATGAACTGCCAAGTGTTTATTCGCTGTTATATATATATGTTTTTGCTGTGGTGTTATGTGTGGTGACCCTTGCATTCTTTCATTTGCGGGCTCCTCCCACCCAGACGATGGATCACCCTTTGTTACCGGTACTCGTGAGGGAGACGGTGACGAGGTGGGACTTCCTTGATCGCCTGCTTCTGCCTGCCTGGAGCCTCGACCCAGCTTCCGGTACGGCTAGTTACCACGGGCGCGTTAGGATTGCTACTTTTCTTGGTACCCGTCAGGTTCATCAGTGTCTGATATGGCAGACTCCGCCTTTCTCCATACCTCTACCAGTACTGCTCAGTGCATTGTGGACGGTTCCTGGGGGACCCCTGCCAGGGGCGCCAGTATAACGCCCCAACTAAAATACCTAGAATATTTAGTCGAGACATACATAAAAGAATCTGAGTACAAATAAGTTTCTGATTAAAATAAACAATATACAACTTGTTTCAGAATACAAAGTAAATAATGGATAAAATACAGCGGAAGTTGCTAGTATTCTGAGTAAACATGATATTAAACAAATAGCAAGACGAAGAAAATAAAATCTTCAAGGCGGACAACCCAAGCTCAGCTCCAACTGTCAGCCTCCTACCTGGTCCTTGCTCCGAATATCCTGTTTACCTAAAAAAAAATTGTTTGGAGTGGGGTGAGACTACTAAGCCTCAGTGAGTCCTACTACCCTCCTAATGGTGACTACACCGGGGCACCTAAATCAGTCGTTTCAAATACTAACATAATCATAAACATAACATAATACTGAAATTAAAGGTGTAACACAGATTAGAATCTCTTATTCATTTTAGACACGAGGACACTCTGAGGTGAGCATGTCTCAGAGGCCTGCCATATCCGTCAACCGATTCGGTCACGGCATGCAGCTCACAATAACTTATCCTATTGGATTATCCCATTGGGAGTCCATAGCGAGATATCACAAAATCGCTCATAATTGACTGAAACTAATTTAGTTATTACTACCATAATTCCCAAAACCCGGGGAACATACAAACCTAATATTAGTCTAAGTTATACCCTAACAATTATCTGTGATTAACATTCTGTTCGACATTATATTAATTATATTACTGCAGACTATCTGGCTCTGATGAGGATATAAAACGAGTGTATGGAGTTCGTTATAAAATAATAATAAAAAAAATGGATGCAGGTCCTGTACAAACTCGCTGTGGCGTGTCATCAGCTCGCCATGGCGAGATTATAGGTCCTGACCTAAATCAACTCGCTGTGGCGAACAAACGCTCGCTACGGCGAGTATCATCAGCCCAGAACCCAGCTCGCTATGGATACTCACTGACTACTCGCTACGGCGAGTACATGCAGAAATTGCCCTGTTTTGTCAGAAACCATAATTTTCAAAGTAACACCTACAATTCTCATTTAAGCCAGTGCAGCAATAATAATTTACATATTATAAAACAGAATGGAGGTGAATTTGGGATTTAATTCTCCTCACACAACATTTATTCCTAATCCTATGTTAACATGCATTAATTCATAAATTTGGGGAAACTAACTAAACTATCCTAAAGAACCCACCTGTAGTGAGTTTAACTCAGAAGCTTTAACACATATCCTAGCTCTGCTACAGCATCAACCTTCTTGTCCAGGAATCACATAAACCCCATTTGTTCTAGGAATTGAAAATGGTGGAACGGCCAAAATGGTGCATAATGCTTATGAGTTGCATTCCTGTTCTGTCATTAAGCTCCCACTTACTTTTCCAATGTCCATGAAATCCACATGCAACACAAGAATTGGAATATACTAATGGTTGAGATTATTGTAAGGTTTAGGAAAACGGACGATCACAACAACAAAACTGAGAAGAGTGAAAGTAAGGGTTAGGAATAGTTTACCAAGGGTAGCAAGGAAGATACGGTCCAGAGAGAGAAACATAACAGAACAGCAAGGGTTGCCTCTGTCATACTCGCTACAGCGAGTTCTAGCTCGCCAGGCGAGTTGTGCGATTGGCAGAGGGGGAGTTCGATTTGCTTCCATTGCGACTCAATCTTTCCATTCAAGCTTCTTAGTGTTCCTTCTAGTCACTCACGAAGGTGATTGACATACATGCATCACCAACACAGTAATGAATCAGAATTTGGG
Organism: Trifolium repens; assembly: GCA_030408175.1. Classification (NCBI taxonomy): domain Eukaryota; kingdom Viridiplantae; phylum Streptophyta; class Magnoliopsida; order Fabales; family Fabaceae; genus Trifolium; species Trifolium repens. Next base: position 32,213,564 of record CP125838.1, on the reverse strand, counting down.
AATTTAAGTAACCAAAAGGGGTTTTGATCAAAATAGGAATAGGAAGATAGAAATGATGAGATACTTACTTTACCTTTGTTTCCATCATCCGTAAGCATGAACCCAGGACCCAACTCAGCCATGCATAAGCTTGATTTGAAGTATTAGAGAGTTCTTGAAGATTTGGGGTTTAATGGAATTTGCGTGAGAGAGAGAAACATGGATAGGGATTTGATTTTCTAGCCTTGCTTCTGTCCAAGCTACTGATTTCATGTTGATTTTGGGAATGATTCTAGGTTGGTAGTTGAGGGTGTGGTTTGTGTTGTTGTAGGCGTGAAGAAGAAGATGAGAGTGGGAGGGTGGTTTTGTTTTTTACTGATAACTTACCACAAGTGAAAGAGTTAATGAATAAAAAGGGTGAGTACTTGGTCAAGAGTTGGTTTTATAGTCTTATGATGCTTCATTACCAATTTATCCTTTTTAATTTCCCAATTAGGTCCCAACTTGATTCTTAACCAGTATTCTTTTTATTGATTAAGATTAAGGTTGTTACAATCTACCCCCCTTAAAGAATTTCGTCCTCGAAATTCAGGATCACTTCATTCTACTACGGCGTAGCTCAAAACGTCCACGTCCAAAGGTTAACTTCGCCTACCCTCCAGTCATGTATATCATCCCTTGGAATAAAACTTTCCTCTCTTAGGGGTTAGGGGCTAAAGGTTATTCTCACGTTCTCAGAGTTCCGGTGCTGCGCACTCTGATTCAACTTCTTACTACCATTACACTTCTTCCATTCCCAATGGAATTAGTTCCAATTCCAACTGGTTAAGAGGGTCGGTATCTGGCCTGGTGTTAACATTGCCATATCCAAGACCTCTCAGTCATATAGTCGTTCTCCTTCTGAATACCAACATGATTGACATGTTACATGTACTTCTGTATCATGTGTTGTGTAATTACTCCGGAATCGATCGAAATATAAAACGAGTGGAAAATTGTCTAGACACTACTGGCCCTTCTACCAATGAGTTGGACTCCTTCGTAGACGAACTTATAGTTATCCGATAAAATCCCACCTACAATCTCTATCTATCCCGACACGACACGATGATCAAGTTGTACATTTAACGCGCGGACGCACTGAGGTTCAGATCATTCTCAGGGTTATAGATCAAACTTGTTTGAAATCCTTCGTTGGTAACCCAAGTATGGAACTTGGCTAGCTGGAGACATAAAGTCTGAATTTGTAATGCTAAGGTTGGATTGAATGGGTTGGCTTAGAGTGGTTGACTGAATTGTCTTAACAGATAACTAGGATAGAAAAGGGTTTCCAAATGAGGATGGCACATTACTCCAAGCGAGTAATTAACTCTTGCGCTTACACTAACTAATTACTGGCAACTAGGCTTGGAATTGGAAAGTTCTAGTTCGGGCGTTCAGACTTCAGTACTTGATCTCACGAAACTGCAGGAATTGAATTTTTGGAAGGTTGAAGTGTTCGGGCAGAGATATTCAATGTTAACACACTGGTCTTACATGGTTAGGAGCACGGAGTTAGCAGGTTTGAATCCTTAACACTGCTTTCACTGGTATAACTTAATTCCACTAATTTAGGGGTTGGTCCAAACTTAATTTTGAGTTTGACTGATACGGCCACGAAGGATAGATAACTAAATTATTTAAGAACAGATTACTGGTTTCAAGTGCACGAAGTTTAACTGATTTTCTGATACTGAGCTAGGTAAGTTTTACTAGGGTGGTTTTGAAGTGTGTTGATTGACAGATCAACTGAGCGTGTAAGAAATGAAACTGAAAGTATTCTTGACCTTCTCAAGAATAATTAACTTCCGCAGATAGGTTTTGTTAATAATAACACAACTAGCAAACTGGAACAACACCTAATGTGGTTACTTAAGTGTGACATTATCACTCTCGATGTAATTAACTGTCTTCGAGAAATTTGAAAAGTTTGCATCCGGATTGAATTTAGGTACTGCACGTGGTTGTCAAACCACTAAGGCACGAGAGGAATTTGTCCAACTGAGGCATGATTAGACGGGTTAGAGAATACACACGTTCATGGTGTTTCGAGACTTGCGTATATTGAATTGAGCATTGTTCGGTTCAATGACTCTGCTGAATTAAGATCTCTAGAGATACATAGACAATTGAAGATTTGTCTTCTACTGGTTTATGTTCATATTCTACAGTTCTACTTCTTCTATCAGTTCTCTCAGGTTAGGGTAACTAGGTTTTCATTCTCGTTCTTACCGGTAGATTATCCTGATTCGAATATTCTCTTAGCTGGAAGATTTGGATGTATGGAGGTATCAGTTGGCTAACCTGAGTTGAAATTAACTTGTTTGCCTGTATCTTGGTAACTAATCACGTGTACTAAAGATATTGGTCTGGGTGGCTGATGTTTCTAATAGGGATTTCTATTTGCTAATCTAATCGAGTCATGTCTCCCACTATCCGGCATTAATGTTGTTTTTGTGTCGTCGGTTTCTAGTATTAATATCCTAAGCGGTAATAAGACTGGTTGACATTCAGATAGTGTTAAAATATGGCGGTTCAAACCTAATCTTCAAACTAGGTGTCTAGTTGGTCTACAATAGTGTAGTAATAGCCTAATGATAACCAGCTGACAACTCTCGATGTACGGTTAACTGATTCTACTAATTTTATAGCTAACTGGTCCTAATGCATGAATCCGTGTAGTGTGTAGTCAAACCAGTATGGAAATGAACTGTCGGTCTCTAAACTATCTGTTGGCAAGGCAACTACGGTTTGACTCTAGCGACTGATCGTGCTAAAGGTAATTTCTAAATTGTTATTACCAATCAAAACTTAACCCATGATGGTTTGGTATAATTTCCAGTATAAGTGACAGACTGTCCTATTCATTGGCACCTAAGGGTAGTTGTCGCAAGTGTTAACTTATTAGGTTTGCAGTGAGAAATATTAAGGTACGGATGCTAAGATTCCACTATTCTTATCGAGATAATTAACTGGTCAGAAGTGCTGAGTTACAAGCTCTCGGATACTTAATTTAACGGTCTTAAACAATCCTATTTGGGTGACGGTGTCACTAAGGAAGAATTTAGTTTTGATGTGCGACAAGGTCATATTATGGGTTTGGTTGCTAAACTACTCTGCGGTGATGTTCTAGGGATTTCGACTGAAGAGTTTCCAAGATGTTATAAGGACTCCTATCTGTCGATCTAGTTTATGTTTGGGTCTCTAAGGTTTGCTGGGTATACTGCTAAAGACTGGTGTGATTGGAAAGAAAGTTCCTAACTCTTATGCTAGATGTAGATTGAATCTTGGTAGCGAGGTAGAAATGTTCTCACGAGCTTGAAAGGTAAGAGTAGCCTAATTAAGGGCATTCTAAATGGTAACATAATAAGGTGACTTGAGAAGATATTGAAATGCGCGTGTGTCCTAATTGGGTTCCTCAAACACGGTCCGATTTGATCTTCTATTACGGCGATACCTATCAGATTCACTATGCTGGGTTGCTAACTCAGATCCCTATGCGTGATTGAACTTAGTTATGCTTTCTCGGGTACGGATACGGATTACAAGGATTTTAACTGTTATATCAGTCATGATTAATCTCCTAATAGTTTTACTATGCTTATTGGTTTCTAATAGAAGGGTACACTCAGTCCAATTTCTGATTGTCTCCAAATTCTAATATCATCTCCAACGAGACTCCTTAACAACTCTTATGCTCACAAGGTAGATTGGGATGGTCTATAATAAAACTCAAAAAGTAAAATGATAAGATAAATAAAGAGGGCTTGAGACTGTTCACCATGTCAAAAAAATGACTGAACAGAGGACCAGGCTGCAACAAGCAACAGCAGCAGCCTGCTAAGCTCGCTGCAGCGTGTTTTTACTCGCTAAGCGAGTGAAGCAGAGTGAAAGGGAAGGATTATGTGGTTCGTCCAATTTCCTACTTTGTACAACACCATAACTCCTGGTTATATACTGTCTTGAATTTTGGATGAGTTTTAGTTTACTGCCTATTGTTCTTGGGTGTTGGTTGGCTCGCAAACTTAGCTGAATTTAGGCTCTCGCTAGGATAAGGTTACTTGCAGGTCCAGGAAATTTGCCTGACACACAGTGTTAGTTGAATACTGTTGTGTTCTACACAATTCGGTATATGGATACACTTGCATTCCTTGCTTGCATACACAACTTACTCCTGTGGTACCATTTGCCACTGTCCCAATATTCTCTTATACAAACTTCCTTCCACGATTGCTCCTCGATTGCAGCTTCACTACGGATTTACCGCTGGAATTCCAGAGTCCACTTCAGTTCTAAACCATAATACCCTGCCTACCATACACAATACTGAGCTGATCAGACTCAGCACGTGATGGTTTCAGCGTAAACAGTCCAGATCCAAAGGTCTGTGTTACTTGGGAAAGATTGATATGACTCATGGCAAGGTCCGATACTGGATCGACCTGCTCTGATACCAATTATAACGCCCCAACTAAAATACCTAGAATATTTAGTCGAGACATACATAAAAGAATCTGAGTACAAATAAGTTTCTGATTAAAATAAACAATATACAACTTGTTTCAGAATACAAAGTAAATAATGGATAAAATACAGCGGAAGTTGCTAGTATTCTGAGTAAACATGATATTAAACAAATAGCAAGACGAAGAAAATAAAATCTTCAAGGCGGACAACCCAAGCTCAGCTCCAACTGTCAGCCTCCTACCTGGTCCTTGCTCCGAATATCCTGTTTACCTAAAAAAAAATTGTTTGGAGTGGGGTGAGACTACTAAGCCTCAGTGAGTCCTACTACCCTCCTAATGGTGACTACACCGGGGCACCTAAATCAGTCGTTTCAAATACTAACATAATCATAAACATAACATAATACTGAAATTAAAGGTGTAACACAGATTAGAATCTCTTATTCATTTTAGACACGAGGACACTCTGAGGTGAGCATGTCTCAGAGGCCTGCCATATCCGTCAACCGATTCGGTCACGGCATGCAGCTCACAATAACTTATCCTATTGGATTATCCCATTGGGAGTCCATAGCGAGATATCACAAAATCGCTCATAATTGACTGAAACTAATTTAGTTATTACTACCATAATTCCCAAAACCCGGGGAACATACAAACCTAATATTAGTCTAAGTTATACCCTAACAATTATCTGTGATTAACATTCTGTTCGACATTATATTAATTATATTACTGCAGACTATCTGGCTCTGATGAGGATATAAAACGAGTGTATGGAGTTCGTTATAAAATAATAATAAAAAAAATGGATGCAGGTCCTGTACAAACTCGCTGTGGCGTGTCATCAGCTCGCCATGGCGAGATTATAGGTCCTGACCTAAATCAACTCGCTGTGGCGAACAAACGCTCGCTACGGCGAGTATCATCAGCCCAGAACCCAGCTCGCTATGGATACTCGCTGACTACTCGCTACGGCGAGTACATGCAGAAATTGCCCTGTTTTGTCAGAAACCATAATTTTCAAAGTAACACCTACAATTCTCATTTAAGCCAGTGCAGCAATAATAATTTACATATTATAAAACAGAATGGAGGTGAATTTGGGATTTAATTCTCCTCACACAACATTTATTCCTAATCCTATGTTAACATGCATTAATTCATAAATTTGGGGAAACTAACTAAACTATCCTAAAGAACCCACCTGTAGTGAGTTTAACTCAGAAGCTTTAACACATATCCTAGCTCTGCTACAGCATCAACCTTCTTGTCCAGGAATCACATAAACCCCATTTGTTCTAGGAATTGAAAATGGTGGAACGGCCAAAATGGTGCATAATGCTTATGAGTTGCATTCCTGTTCTGTCATTAAGCTCCCACTTACTTTTCCAATGTCCATGAAATCCACATGCAACACAAGAATTGGAATATACTAATGGTTGAGATTATTGTAAGGTTTAGGAAAACGGACGATCACAACAACAAAACTGAGAAGAGTGAAAGTAAGGGTTAGGAATAGTTTACCAAGGGTAGCAAGGAAGATACGGTCCAGAGAGAGAAACATAACAGAACAGCAAGGGTTGCCTCTGTCATACTCGCTACAGCGAGTTCTAGCTCGCCAGGCGAGTTGTGCGATTGGCAGAGGGGGAGTTCGATTTGCTTCCATTGCGACTCAATCTTTCCATTCAAGCTTCTTAGTGTTCCTTCTAGTCACTCACGAAGGTGATTGACATACATGCATCACCAACACAGTAATGAATCAGAATTTGGGAATTTAAGTAACCAAAAGGGGTTTTGATCAAAATAGGAATAGGAAGATAGAAATGATGAGATACTTACTTTACCTTTGTTTCCATCATCCGTAAGCATGAACCCAGGACCCAACTCAGCCATGCATAAGCTTGATTTGAAGTATTAGAGAGTTCTTGAAGATTTGGGGTTTAATGGAATTTGCGTGAGAGAGAGAAACATGGATAGGGATTTGATTTTCTAGCCTTGCTTCTGTCCAAGCTACTGATTTCATGTTGATTTTGGGAATGATTCTAGGTTGGTAGTTGAGGGTGTGGTTTGTGTTGTTGTAGGCGTGAAGAAGAAGATGAGAGTGGGAGGGTGGTTTTGTTTTTTACTGATAACTTACCACAAGTGAAAGAGTTAATGAATAAAAAGGGTGAGTACTTGGTCAAGAGTTGGTTTTATAGTCTTATGATGCTTCATTACCAATTTATCCTTTTTAATTTCCCAATTAGGTCCCAACTTGATTCTTAACCAGTATTCTTTTTATTGATTAAGATTAAGGTTGTTACAGCCAGATACACCAGAGGGTGGTGGATCGGTCGTTGGAGAGACCTCCACGGATGGACTAGTCACTTCTTCTTCCTCCTCCATGGGCAGTTGGGGTGATGGGGCTTTACCCGACTTCTTAGGGGAGCCGGATGATGTTTTTCAGGAGGCAGCGGCTGCTGCAGGGGATGGGTCCATTGGAGGACCCGGAGTACCTCACTTGGTATCTCCCACTTCCACCTTGAGCTTGGTACTGTTATCGAGTGATACGGACGACTCCTGATGCCGTTGTGCATGTTAGGACTAGGACCACTGACTTAGAGTAGTATTCTTTTGGGCAGGCCTTGTTGGCCGGTGACTGGTAGCATGATTTGTAGTAGGTTCTAACGTTTTGGATGACTGCACTCTATACTCTTACACTTTGGATGAGCCTCTTTTGGTATTGGCTGTAGTATTTTCCTTAGTCGCGACTACCTTGTATATTTGTCGTGAACTAGAGGTTATGTTTTGGATATGTAAATATTCAGGTACACACTTTGCTTTGAGAAGCACTATTGATGCATATAGTACTATTTCAGTCACCTTGTTGGTCGTACTATTATATGCTTTAGTTCTGTTGTATGAATAATGCCGGCTCTTGTAAAATATTTTCCGCGCACTCTGTCTCGTGTTTTTAAAATAAAAAAAAATAAAAAAAATAATGCCCTTTTTTAGGCTTTGAAAAAAACTAGGTGTTACATTGTGGTATCAGAGCCCGGCTTTAGATCATCAAGGGAAAGGTGTGTCGTAAGAGTTGTCAGTCGAGTTAGAACTAGAGTTGGATTGGTTCTAAGTGACCATTGCTTTGGTGTGTTGATGTTATAGACTTATGGTATAAGATTTCTAAGAGAATTGGAAAAGAATCTAACCAGAAAGTGGTTTGTGCAGGAAAACATGCCTCCAAGACGGGCACCTGCAGCTACTGGAGCTGATGATAATCAGGTAAACCAGATGGCTCATGCAATGAATGCCATGGCAGCAACTTTGACTGCCCAAGCCCATGCTAAGGCGCAAAGGGATATGGAAAAAAGGGAAAGAGAGATTCTCACTGCTGGATCTCGAGTTCTCACGAGTTTTAACCATCAGAGTCCTCCGAAGTATAACGGAGAGGGAGGTCCTGATGCTGCTGACTTATGGCTTCAGGCGATGGAGAAGATCTTCGGAGCAATCCACTGCCCCGAGGGCGAAAAGGTGACTCTGGCCACCTACCAGTTGTCGGGAGGCTCTGAGTATTGGTGGAAGAGTACTAGTCTTATGATGGAGGCCGCTCACGAGGAAATCAACTGGGTGAGTTTTAAGAGAAAGTTTTTGGCCAAGTACTTTCCAGAGACCGCTAGAGAAAGGTATGGAGAGGAATTCCTGAGGTTGCGTCAAGGAGGGATGAATGTTGAAGCTTATGCTAAGAAATTTGAATCACTGTCAAGGTTTTTCCGTTTCTTCAGGGATGGCATAGATGAGACTTATATGTGTCGCCGTTTTCAAGATGGGCTGAGGTATGAGTTACAGGATTCAGTGATACCATTGGGAATCCGGAATTTCCAAGTGCTGGTTGAGAAATGTCAGGAAATTGAGGACATGAAGAATAAGCGAGTGAATCGCAATGTGAATTCTACTGCTGGGGGACCTAGTCGTCCAAGTAATCAGGCTCAGAACCGTGGAAGGCGAGGAAATAAGCCTTACAACCGCCCTCAGAATAACAAAGGGCAGGATCGCTCGGTGAATCAAGGGAATCCGAATGCGGCAAAGCAGAGTTGTTTCAAGTGTGGGAAGGAAGGACATTATACAAACGACTGTAGGAACACGGAGCCCGGGATTATTTGTTATAATTGTAAGAAGCCAGGTCACATGGCTAGGGATTGCAAGGCTCATAAGGCTGAACCATCTGTGAATGTGACGCAGGGAGCCAAACCCACTGCTAGGGGACATGTCTACTGTATGGGCACGGAAGTGAGTGGTGAGGCCAGTAACGCCATACATGAGAATTGCCAGATTGCAGGTAACACTTTAACTGCATTGATAGATACCGGGGCAACCCATTCTTTCATATCTGTGGATTGTGCAAATCGTACGAAATTGATTGTTTCTCCGCTGCCTTTTGATTTGAATGTTTCTACTCCTGCAAAGGATCTAGTGGTTAATACAGCATGTTTGCACTGTTTAGTGATGATTCAGAATAGAGAGTTTTTGATCAATCTGATCTGTTTACCCCTTCAGTCACTCGAGATCATTCTTGGGATGGATTGGCTGTCGTATCACTATGTTATTTTAGACTGTGCTCGTAAGATGGTCTTTTTCCCCGAACCAGGAGTACAGAGGTACTTGTCGGCGAACCGGCTTACAGTAACCATGAGGAATGGAGAGCCAGAAATTATTTCACTTGCTTTTATAGGAGTGACTTCAGACGTGCACATAGAGGAGTTGCGCGTAGTTCAACAATTCCAGGATGTTTTTCCGTTAGAGATTCCGGGATTTCCTCCGATCAGAGAAGTGGAATTCTTTATCGACTTACATCCAGGAACGGGACCAATCTCGGAATCACCTTATCGGATGGCCCCAGTTGAGTTAGTGGAATTGAAGAGTCAGATTGAGGACTTGTTAGAAAAGGGTTTTATTGGGCCAAGTGTGTCTCCGTGGGGAGCGTCAGTCTTATTGGTGAAAAAGAAGGACGGACGGTCACGTTTATGTGTGGATTATCGGAAACTCAACAAGGTTACTATTAAGAACCGATATCCTTTGCCACGAATTGATGATTTAATGGACCAGTTAAAGGGTGCGTCTGTGTTTTCAAAGATTGACTTGAAGTCCGGATATCATCAGATAAGAGTAAGAGAAGAAGATGTCCAGAAGACAGCGTTTCGTTCACGCTATGGACACTATGAGTATCTAGTGATGCCGTTTGGAGTGACGAATGCACCCGCAATTTTTATGGATTACATGAATGGGATCTTCCATACGTTCCTAGACAAGTTTGTGGTGGTGTTCATCGACGATATACTCATTTATTCGAAGGATGAAGAGGAACACGAAGAGCATCTCCGCCTGGTTTTGCAAGTTCTGCGTGACAGAAAGTTGTATGCAAATCCGTCAAAGTGTGAATTCTGGATGAAAACGGTGAATTTTCTGGGTCACGTCATCTCAGAAGAGGGAATATCTGTGGATCCAGCAAAGATTGAAACCGTACTTGCATGGAAACAACCGCAGACTGTTACGGACATACGAAGTTTTGTGGGTTTAGCTGGATATTATCGGAGGTTTATTGAGGGTTTCGCTAAGATTGTGGCACCAATGACACAACTTACGAGGAAAGATCAACCATTTGCTTGGACAGAGAAGTGTGAAGCTAGTTTTCAGTTGTTGAAAGAGCGATTAACGACCTTACCGGTGTTAGTTCTACCCCAGTCTGACGAACCGTATGAAGTTTATTGTGATGCGTCGCATCAGGGACTCGGATGTGTGTTGATGCAACACAAGAGGGCAGTGGCTTATGCGTCCAGACAGTTGAAGAACCACGAAAGGAACTACCCCACTCATGATCTAGAACTTGCCGCAGTAGTTTTTGCTTTGAAGATTTGGAGACATTATCTTTATGGATGTACTTTTGTCGTCTTCAGTGATCACAAAAGTCTGAAATATCTGTTTGATCAGAAAGAGTTGAATATGAGGCAGAGGAGGTGGATGGAAACACTGAAGGATTTTGATTTCACGTTACAGTACCATCCTGGAAAGGCTAATGTGGTAGCTGACGCTTTGAGTAGAAGAAGTGTATCGGTATGCTCAGCTCAGATGGCTAGTCAGCAAGAGTTATTAGAAGAGTTTCGGGATCTACATCTTGAGGTAGAGTTTGCGCCTGGGAATTTGAGACTCGGTATGATTACGATTTCGAACGGATTGATGGAAGACATTGCTAGTTGTCAAAATGACAGTCTACTTATGGAAAAGAGAGCTTTGATAGATCGAGGAACCACCACAGAGTTCAAGGTGGGATCAGATAATATTTTGAGATGCAATGGGAGAGTGTGCGTACCCGATGCTAAGAACTTGAGAAATACGGTGCTAGAGGAAGCGCATAAGAGTAAACTGAGTATACATCCTGGGGCTACCAAGATGTATCAGGATTTGAGGTTAGACTATTGGTGGCCGGGTATGAAGAGGCATGTGGCAGAGTATGTGGCATCGTGTTTGACATGTCAGAAAGCTAAGGTGGAACATCAGAAACCTGCAGGAATGCTGCAATCGTTAGATATACCAGAGTGGAAGTGGAATAGCATATCTATGGATTTCATCACTAGTTTACCCAAGACAAGGAGGAAGCATGATTCTATTTGGGTGATAGTGGATCGATTGACGAAGTCCGCTCATTTTCTGCCTGTCAGGATTACCGACACTGCAGAAAAGTTAACAGACATCTACGTGGCTGAGATAGTAAGACTCCATGGTATACCGTCAAGCATTGTTTCAGATCGAGACCCAAAATTCACTTCATATTTTTGGAGAACTCTGCATGAGGCTTTAGGGACGAAGTTGAGATTAAGTTCGGCTTACCATCCGCAGACAGACGGACAGACCGAAAGAACGAATCAATCTTTGGAGGATTTGTTGAGGGCATGTGTGCTAGATGACAGAGGAAGTTGGGACGATGTGTTACCACTAATAGAGTTCACCTACAACAACAGTTTCCACACGAGCATTGGAATGGCTCCGTATGAGGCTCTTTATGGGAGAAGGTGTCAAACTCCATTGTGTTGGTATCAAGATGGAGAAAGTATGATTGTAGGGCCGAAAATGGTGCAACAGACTACAGACAAGCTCCGGAAGATACGGGCAAGAATGAAGGTCGCCCAGGATCGTCAGAAGAGTTACGCAGATAGGCGTCGTAGACCCTTAGAATTTGAGGCAGGAGAACATGTATTTCTCCGAGTTACTCCAACTACTGGCGTTGGAAGGGCAATAAAAGCAAGGAAGTTGACTCCGAAATTTATTGGACCGTATCAGATTACGGAAAGGATAGGAAAGGTAGCCTATCGAATTGCATTGCCACCGATACTGTCACAGATTCACGATGTGTTCCATGTGTCTCAGTTAAGGAAGTATGTTCCCGACCCGTCACATGTGATCACGCCAGATGACATTCAGCTGAAAGAGAACTTGTCATTTGAAGTTCCGCCAGTTAAGATTGCGGATAGAAAGATGAAACGTCTAAGGACCAAGGAGATACCCTTAGTCAAGATAATATGGAATGAAGCTACAGGAGATGCGACTTGGGAGCTTGAAAGCAAGATGAAAGAGCAATACCCCGAGTTATTTAGCGATGTCTAAGTTTCGAGGACGAAACTTCTTTTAGGGGGAAAGTAATGTAAGACCCATAATTCTACTGTATCGTACGCAAGTTATAAGCGTAAGTAGTGGCTAAGAGTTTTTAGGGTTTCTGTAAGATTAGTTTCATAAGTATCGTGTAACAACAGCGTTTTCGCTGAGTTGGAACTGGTTTTGGACTCGTATGCTATTTAAGCTCAGGCTTTTGGTTCTTAGTCCTCTTTTATATACGAGAACGTTCCTGTGATTTCAGAATTTTGAGTTTCGACTTTCTCCGTTTATTGGAAAAACGAGTAGAAAACTGTACCCGCTTCTTAAAATTTTACGGTTTCTGTTTTCCGTCGAATTTTAATTGGAGACTTTATATATCGGCGTAAGTTGGAATCTAGTTTCAGAATATTTTTGGGAGCTAAGGAAATAAATTTCAGTCGGAGAATAAAGTTTAGCGATAATATTTGGAAATGTTTTACGACGAACAATCACCTCGTAAGTTTTATATTTTTCGCAAGATAGACCGTCGACGGAGTACGACTCGTCTGCGAGCACAAGAGAAAATATCTTAGATATTTTTTCAAAGAAGGTAATGATTACCCTTTTGATCCAAGGGATAGGGTTTAGCCTTGCTTAAGTAAGTTTGATCCAATGGCCTAGATTGCACAAGAGGGTGATTGAATAGTAAGGAGGTTTATGTTTTTTGTCTTGGAAGCAAAATCACAAAAACTACTCCCTCCTCTCTTCTCTCACTCGGCCGAACTTTCCACCCTTCACTATCCATTTCAAAATTTCATTTCTCATCTTCTCAAAGCTTGGATCATTTGCTTGTTAAGGAATCATCATCTTCTCAAGGTAAATAACCCTTTTCTTCCTTGATTCTCCATGAAATCCTCTTAGATTTGTAAGTTCCATGATTTTGTTCTTGAGAAGAAAAATGTTAGAATTAAGTTTTGATGAGTTTTGGTTCCATAGATGTGTTCATAAGAGTTATTAGTATACATTAGTGAAACATGAGTTGATTTCCATGGTTAAATCTTGTTTTCACAAATTTTTGTTTAAGAGTTTTGAAGAAAAATTTGAAAAAGATCATAAACTTGGATTGTGTTGTAAGATTTTGGTTTTGAAGTTAGATTTGAGCTTTTAAACAAAATGGATTGTTGAATATGAATTTTGTTTCGAAAAATAAGAAAAAAAAATTTCTCGTGTTCTTGAGCGACTCGAAGAACACAATTTAGAAAAAAATTTATTTCGAGTTTCAAAAAGAGTCGGGTATACGATCGAATATCGTTACGAGCTAACAAATGTGTTTAGGGTTTCAAATGAAGAAAAATTGTGTAGGGTTGCCCTTTTTGCCTCATTTGGCCGTGGCACCCATATAGGGTTCGAGGAATCGAATTTCGAAAATTGTTTAGAGGCAAATTGATTCCCATGATCATTGTTTAATTGTTTGATTGGTTATGGGATGTTTTGAAAAGAAAAATGATCTCTTGCCTTAAGAAAAACCTTAATGGAGATTTTTCGAAATTTGCGATTCGACTCTATAATTTCTAAATCGTTTTGATAAGTGCTAGTTAGGTATTATGGGGTATTACCATGCATTTAGAAGTGAAAAATTTTGAGTAGAAGGGTGTTTTTGAAAAAAGTGGCCGTGGCCTTCCTTTGTGTGGAGGAAGAAATTCCAAAAATTTTCTAAGTCCACAATTGTGTGAAAATTTTGTATGCGTTGGATAATCTTAGTTTTGAAGAAAAATGAGTATAGGAAAGGTTGTTAGGAAGAAAAAAAAATGTGTAACTTGTAACGCAAGAAAACTTCGATTTTTCATAAAAATATTTTTGAAAAGTTTTGGTTGTGTTTCAAATGGTCTTGTTGTGTGTGAAACAAGTCCTTGAAGTGGAAAATCCAAAATGGTTTTAGTTTATGATTTGAAAACAAAATGATTTTCGTGTTATAAAAATAGTACAATTTACTTCGTGAATTTTTAAACACTATGAGAATAACCTGAAATCATTGAGGGATAGCTTTAGGAAGTACCTTAGACCCCTCTGGAGCTTTGAGAGCGAGTTTCGTTTCGATACGATAAACGAGGAGTATTTTATTGATGTTACGCTACATTTATTTTAGGTAGCGCGTGTTGTAGTTTTCGCGGAATTAAAGTAACGGAAGCTTGCTAAGTTAAGGGCACCTTTATTTTTCCGTCTAATATATGTATGCCTGGTTCTGGATTGTTGTTGTAACATCCCTACTTTATTTAATAGAAGAAAATTAAATAAAATCAATTATTATAGTCTAATTGGGAAATTAAGTGAACAATGTGGAAAAGTGATAAATTAACACTAGTACTTTAAGTGGCAATTTAGTAATTAAGCATCAATCTTCCTATAAAACCAAGCCAAAGGCCCTTGCTACTGATTCTTTTTCCAATTCAGTAGATGAATTCCACCCTTTCTCTTCTATGCCTCACGCCCCACACCTCTGTTTCTATTCCTCACCACACAACAACATCTCTACCAAGCAATTAACCCATTAATTGGCCAAGCTAAGATGAAACAAGACAAGAGCTTCAACTCCTTTCCTCTTGTGCTTTGTTCGTTGACCCTTTTTCTTTCCACTAAAATCATCACTTCTCAAATGGGTACCATAAACTTCCTGCATGTCAAGAACTCACTCAATTTTAGAGCTTCAAAGATTGGAGAATCAAGGTAAGAAAAGCCAATCTTAATAATCTCATGAAACTCCTCTTTTGATTCAAACATTCAATCTTGAACCCTCACTTGAAATTCTTTGTGCATGTGTACTTTTCTGTCGAAACCATGAGTTTGGAGGAGGTTAGAAGGCCTGGGTAGTTTGGAGAAGTGGAAAAATTGGGAGAAATTGCAGAATCCCGTTCTTGGTACTGTCTCGCTCGCCAAGCAAGCTACAACTCGCTGCAGCGAGTCCATCAGGTGGCTACTGCATGCGTTTTTCTGATCCTGATGCGTAGTTCCAATTTTGCTCCCAAATTGGAAATGCAAGTGAGTCCTGGCCCAGAGTCATGCAGCTGTTGCTGAGCTTAGTAGCAGTGCTAAAGCTTCTGAGTTAATCTCAATACAGGTGGGTTCTTTAGGATAGCTTAGTTAGCTTCCCCAAAAATTATGAAATTACATGTTAACATAGGAATTTAGGGAAATGTTGTGTGAGGAGAATCAATCCCCAAATTCACCTCCATTCTTTTTTATGTTATACAATTTATATTGCTGCACTGGTTTAAAACGAGGATTCTAGGTGTTATGCTTGAAAAACTATGATTTTAGCAAAACAGGGTAATTTTTGTATGAACTCGCCATAGCGAGTAGACAGCGAGTATTCATGGCGAGCTGGGTTTTGGGCTGATGATACTCGCCGTAGCGAGCTTCTGCTCGCCACAGCGAGTTGATTTAGGTCAGGACCTATAATCTCGCCATGGCGAACTAGTGACTCGCCATAGCGAGCTTGTACAGAATTGACTTATATCTTTAATTTCTAAACGAAGTCACATACACTCGTTTTATATCCTCGTTAGAATCAGATAGTTTGCAGTAATATAAATATTATAATGTCGAACATAATGTTAATCACAGATAATTGTTAGGGCATAACTTAGAATATTATTAGGTCTGTATGCTCCCCGGGTTATTGGAAATTATGGTAGTAATAACTAATTTAGCTTCAGTCAATTATGAGCGATTTTGTGATATCGCGTTATGGACTCCCAATGGGACAATCCATCAGGATACGTTATTGTGAGCTTTATGCCGTGATCGGTCCGATCGACGGACAAGGCAGGCCTCCGAGACATGCTCACCTCGGAGAATCCTTGCGGTTAAAATGAATAAGAGTTTATTTATCTGTGTTACACCTTTATATATAATGCTACTATGTCATGATTAGTTATGCTAGAATGATACGACTGATTTTAGGTGCCCCCGGTGTAGTCACCTCTAGGAGGGTAGTAGGACTCACTGAGGCTTAGTAGTCTCACCCCACTCCAAACAATTTTTTTTAGGTAAACAGGATATTCGGAGCAGGGACCAGATAGGAGGCTGACAGTTGGAGTTGAGCTTGGATTGTCCGCCTTGAAGATTTCATTTCTTCATCTTGCTTTTAGTTTAATATCGTGTTTACATCAGAATACTAGCAACTTCCGCTGTATTTTAATTGTTATTCCTTTGTATTTGAACCAGTTTGTATCTTGCTTATTTAGTTAATAAAAATTCATTTGTACTCAGATCCTTTTATGTATGTCTCGACTAAATATTCTAGGTATTTTAGTTGGGGCGTTATAATTGGTATCAGAGCAGGTCGATCCAGTATCGGACCTTGCCATGAGTCATTTCAACTCTCCCTAAGTAATACAGACCCTTTGGATCTGAACTGTTTACGCTGAAACCGTCACGTGCTGAGCCTGATCAACTCAGTATTGTGTATGGTAGTCAGGGTATTATGGTTTAGAACTGGAGTGAACTCTGAAATTCCAACGTGAAACCCGTAGTGAAGCTGCAAAGAAGGAGCATTCGTCGAAAAGGACTCTTATAAGTAGATATTGGGATGATGGCAAATGGTGCCACAGAAGTAAGTTGTGGATGGCAAGCGATGAATGCAAGTGTATCTTTATGCTGAGATGCTTAGTACATAACAGTATTCCACTGGGACTATGTGTCAGCTAAACTTCCTGAACCTATAAGTCACCTTATCTTGTCGAGAGCTTAATTTCAGCCAAGTTTGTGGACCCATCAACACCAATGATAGTAGGCAGTAAACCAAAACTCATCCTAAATTCAAGTTAGTATACGACTGGGAGTTATGAGTATTGTGCAAGGTAGAGAATTGGGCGAACCACAGAATTATCCTTCTACACTCTGTCAAACTCGCTTAGCGAGTAAACGCGCGCTGCAGCGAGCTTAGCAGGCTGCTACTGCTTGTTGCAACCTAGTTCTCTGTTCAGTCATTCTTAGCCATGGTGAACAGTCTCAAGCTCTCCTTATGTATCTTATCATTCTACCTTTTGAAGTTTTGGTGTAAGCAATCCCAATCGACCTTGTGAGCATATGAGTTGTTGAGGAATTACGTTTGGAGATGAAATTAGGAATCGGAGACGATAAGAAATTGGACTGAGTGTACCCTTCTATCAAAAGCCCATAAGTATAGTGGAACTATTAGAAACTTAACCATAACTGATGTAACAATTAGAACCCTTGTAATCTGCATCCGTACCCGAGAAAGCATATTAGTCCAATCACCTATAGGACTCCGAACCAGTAACTCAACATAGTGAACCTGAGGGATATAATAGAAATTCAATCGAACCGTCCGTATTTGAGGAACACAATTAGGACAAAATCACATACCAATATCTCCTTAGGACACCTTATTAAGTTATCATTCAAAGTGCCCTTAAATAAGCCACTCTTACCTTTCAACTTGTAAGCACACCACTACCAAGCCACTGAAAATCAAATTACCTGTAGTACATTAATTAGGGATTTCCTTTTCAACCAAACCAGTCTTTAGTAATTGACCCAGCAAACTCATTAAGTACCTTCCTACCATGTCCCTAAAATAGTAACTCTCTGGATTGGCACAAACCAATACTACGTGTTTAGAATACCAAATCGAACAACCTATACTAGAGAATCACATTAGAAGCCGATAATAGAACCTGGACACACGAGTTCAGACCTCGCCTCACATCAAAATTAAATTCTTCTTTAGTAACACCGTTATCCCAATAGGTTTGTTAAGACCGTAAAATTAAGTAACCAAAAACTAGCAATCGAGCACTTACGACCAATTAACTACCCCGTTAAGAATAGGGAACCTCAGCACCTATACCTTAATGTCCTTTATCGCAAAACCTATTAGGTGAACACTTAAGATTACCTCTAAATGTCATCAATAGGACCAGTCTGTCACTTATACCGGAAATTACCCCGAATCATCATAGACTAGATATTGATTAATGACGACGGCTGAGAGTTATCTTTAGCACAATCAGCCACCTGAGCCAATCCGTAGTTGCCTTGTCATTAGACAGTTTAGAGACCGGCAATTTAGTTCCATACAAGTCGACTACACACTACACGACTTCAAGCACTAGAACCCGACAGCTATAATTAGGAGAATCATTAACCGTACATTGAGAGTTGTCAGCCAGATACCATTAGGTTATTACTACAGTATCGTAGACCAAGTAGACACCCAGTCTGAAGATTAGGATTAAACCGTCATATTTTAACACCATCTGGATGTCACCCGCCTTATAACCGCATAGGATATTAATACTATAAGCCGACAACACATAAACAACATTAGTGCCAGACAGTAGGAGACATGACTCGATTAGATTAGCAAGTAGAAGTCCGTACTAGAAACATCAGCCACCCAGACCAATCTTCTTAGTACACATGATTAGTTACCCAGACACAGACAAACAAGTTAGTTTCAACTCAGGTTAGCCAACCGGTATCTCCATACATTCAGACCTTTCAGCCAAGAGAATATTAGGATCAGTTAGACGCCCTACCGGTGAGAATTGTCAGCAAGAATCTTTGAGTGGAAACATAGTTGTCCTATCTTGAGAGAACCGGCTGAAGAATTAGAATCGTAGAATATGAGTATAAACCAATGGAAGATAAATCTTCGAATGCCTATTTGTCTCTAGAGATCCTAATTTAGCAGAGTCTTTGAACCGAACAATGCTCAATCCAATATTCGCAAGTTTTGTAACACCATGGACATGTGTATTCCCTAACCACGCCTCAGTTGGACAAATTCTTCGCGTGCCCTAGTGATTTGACAACCACGTGCTGTACCTAGATTCAATCCGGATGCGAACTTTTCAAATTTCTCGAAGCCAGATAATTACATCGAGAGTGATAATGTCACACTCAAGTAACCGCATTAGGTGTTTTCAGTTTTCCAGTTAAGTTATTATTAACAGAAATCTATCCGCGGAAGTTAATTATCCTTGAGAAGGTCAAGAATACTTTCAGTCTCATTTCCTACTCACTCGGTTGATCTATTAATCGTCATACTTCAAACCACCCCGGTAAAACTTACCTAGCTCAGTATCAGCAAATCCGCTAAACTTCGTGCATTTGAATCCAGTAATCTGTTCATCAATAAAGTTAGTTATCTGTCCTTCGTAGCTTTATCATCTGAGTCCAGAATTAAGTTTGGATCAATTTCAAGTTCAGCGGAATTAAGTATTATACCAGTAGAAGCAGTGTTGAGGAAACAAACCTGCTAACTCTGTACTCATATCCACGTAAGATCAGTGTGCTAATCTTGAGTGTCTCTGCCCGAACTTTCAACTTTCAAAAATTCAATTCCTGTAACCTCGTGAGACCAAGCGCTGAAGCTTGAACGCCTGAACCAGAACATTGCAAACCCAAGTCTAGTTGCCAGCAATTAGTCAGTGTAAGTGTAAGAGTTGAGTACTCGCTTGGAGTAATGTACCTTTCTCATTTGGAAACCCTTTCCTATCCCTAGCGATCTGCTAAAAGGATTCAGTCAACTGTTCTGAGCCAAACCATTCAATCCAGCCTTAGCACTACAAATTCAGACTTTATGCTTCCAACTAGCCAAGTTTCATATATTAGTTACCAGCGATGGACTTCAAACAAGTTTGACCTGTAACCCTGGGAATGATCTGCATCTAAGTGCGTCCGCGTGTTAAATGTACAACTTAATCAGCGTGTCGTGTCGGAATAGATAGAGATTGTAGGTGGGATTTTATCGGATAACTATAAGTTTGTCTGCGGATGAGTTCCACTCATTGGCGGAGGAACCAGTAGTGTTTAGACAATTTTCCACTCGTTTTATATTTCGATTGATTCTGGAGTAATTACACAACACGTAATACAGAAGTACACATAACATGTCAAGCATGGTGGTGTCCAGAAAGGAGAACGACAATATGGTTGAGAGGATCTGGATCTGACAATATCAGTACCAGGCCAGATACTGACTCTCGAACTCAAGTGAAACTGGAACTAAATCCAGTGGGAATGAAAGAAGTATAATGGTAGTAAGAAGTTGAATCAGAGTGCGCAACACTGTAACCTTGGGACTGTGAGAATAACCTTTAACCAGTAACCTGTAGAGAGGAAAGTTTTATTCCAAGGGATTGAATGCGTTAAACTGACGAATAGACAAAGTGTAGTTTCAGATGCAGACCTAAACAACCTACCCTGTTATGAAGTGGAGAAGTTTGAATTTCGAGGACGAAATTTCTTTAAGGAGGGTAGATTGTAACATCCCTACTTTATTTAATAGAAGAAAATTAAATAAAATCAATTATTATAGTCTAATTGGGAAATTAAGTGAACAATGTGGAAAAGTGATAAATCAACACTAGTACTTTAAGTGGCAATTTGGTAATTAAGCATCAATCTTCCTATAAAACCAAGCCAAAGGCCCTTGCTACTGATTCTTTTTCCAATTCAGTAGATGAATTCCACCCTTTCTCTTCTATGCCTCACGCCCCACACCTCTGTTTCTATTCCTCACCACACAACAACATCTCTACCAAGCAATTAACCCATTAATTGGCCAAGCTAAGATGAAACAAGACAAGAGCTTCAACTCCTTTCCTCTTGTGCTTTGTTCGTTGACCCTTTTTCTTTCCACTAAAATCATCACTTCTCAAATGGGTACCATAAACTTCCTGCATGTCAAGAACTCACTCAATTTTAGAGCTTCAAAGATTGGAGAATCAAGGTAAGAAAAGCCAATCTTAATAATCTCATGAAACTCCTCTTTTGATTCAAACATTCAATCTTGAACCCTCACTTGAAATTCTTTGTGCATGTGTACTTTTCTGTCGAAACCATGAGTTTGGAGGAGGTTAGAAGGCCTGGGTAGTTTGGAGAAGTGGAAAAATTGGGAGAAATTGCAGAATCCCGTTCTTGGTACTGTCTCGCTCGCCAAGCGAGCTACAACTCGCTGCAGCGAGTCCATCAGGTGGCTACTGCATGCGTTTTTCTGATCCTGATGCGTAGTTCCAATTTTGCTCCCAAATTGGAAATGCAAGTGAGTCCTGGCCCAGAGTCATGCAGCTGTTGCTGAGCTTAGTAGCAGTGCTAAAGCTTCTGAGTTAATCTCAATACAGGTGGGTTCTTTAGGATAGCTTAGTTAGCTTCCCCAAAAATTATGAAATTACATGTTAACATAGGAATTTAGGGAAATGTTGTGTGAGGAGAATCAATCCCCAAATTCACCTCCATTCTGTTTTATGTTATACAATTTATATTGCTGCACTGGTTTAAAACGAGGATTCTAGGTGTTATGCTTGAAAAACTATGATTTTAGCAAAACAGGGTAATTTCTGTATGAACTCGCCATAGCGAGTAGACAGCGAGTATTCATGGCGAGCTGGGTTTTGGGCTGATGATACTCGCCGTAGCGAGCTTCTGCTCGCCACAGCGAGTTGATTTAGGTCAGGACCTATAATCTCGCCATGGCGAACTAGTGACTCGCCATAGCGAGCTTGTACAGAATTGACTTATATCTTTAATTTCTAAACGAAGTCACATACACTCGTTTTATATCCTCGTTAGAATCAGATAGTTTGCAGTAATATAAATATTATAATGTCGAACATAATGTTAATCACAGATAATTGTTAGGGCATAACTTAGAATATTATTAGGTCTGTATGCTCCCCGGGTTATTGGAAATTATGGTAGTAATAACTAATTTAGCTTCAGTCAATTATGAGCGATTTTGTGATATCGCGTTATGGACTCCCAATGGGACAATCCATCAGGATACGTTATTGTGAGCTTTATGCCGTGATCGGTCCGATCGACGGACAAGGCAGGCCTCCGAGACATGCTCACCTCGGAGAATCCTTGCGGTTAAAATGAATAAGAGTTTATTTATCTATGTTACACCTTTATATATAATGCTCCTATGTCATGATTAGTTATGCTAGAATGATACGACTGATTTTAGGTGCCCCCGGTGTAGTCACCTCTAGGAGGGTAGTAGGACTCACTGAGGCTTAGTAGTCTCACCCCACTCCAAACAATTTTTTTTTAGGTAAACAGGATATTCGGAGCAGGGACCAGATAGGAGGCTGACAGTTGGAGTTGAGCTTGGATTGTCCGCCTTGAAGATTTGATTTCTTCATCTTGCTTTTAGTTTAATATCGTGTTTACATCAGAATACTAGCAACTTCCGCTGTATTTTAATTGTTATTCCTTTGTATTTGAACCAGTTTGTATCTTGCTTATTTAGTTAATAAAAATTCATTTGTACTCAGATCCTTTTATGTATGTCTCGACTAAATATTCTAGGTATTTTAGTTGGGGCGTTATAGTTGTGAATGTTTGGCATGATTATATTATGTATTCTCGTGATGAGAAGGTGTTTTGTATCGCATGTGTGGTTTACATATGTTTGAGAATATGTGTATGAATATGTGATTGGCGTGCATATGATTTTGAAAATATATGTACACATTTATGATTGAATTACGTACGCTTGAGAGGTATGTATTTGTTGCATTAGCATATAAGGGGAATCGTATGCTCATGCATTCATAGTACGTGGTTAACGGGAATGGACCACGGGGTGCGACGACCAGTGATTGGTGTCCTCCTTTTTGAGTTTGGTGTTGTCCGTGTGACTCACCCGGTGTTATCCCACCGTGATTGTTTTGGTATTGAGTGAGTGACTCTACCTGGTGTTATCCCACCACTAGTAGGGGGTGTTATCCCACCCGAGCCTACCACCTTCTGCAGAGGTTTATTCCGGAATAATCATGCATGTGAAAAAGATCCGGCTAGGGTGATCACAATCATTTAGAGTCTGCATTGATAGGCTGGTGTGCATTTCAATACTGTGTGCAAGTATATGAACTGCTAAGTGTTTATTCGCTGTTATATATATATGTTTTTGCTGTGGTGTTATGTGTGGTGACCCTTGCATTCTTTCATTTGCGGGCTCCGCCCACCCAGACGATGGATCACCCTTTGTTACCGGTACTCGTGAGGGAGACGGTGACGAGGTGGGACTTCCTTGATCGCCTGCTTCTGCCTGCCTGGAGCCTCGACCCAGCTTCCGGTACGGCTAGTTACCACGGGCGCGTTAGGATTACTACTTTTCTTGGTACCCGTCAGGTTCATCAGTGTCTGATATGGCAGACTCCGCCTTTCTCCATACCTCTACCAGTACTGCTCAGTGCATTGTGGACGGTTCCTGGGGGACCCCTGCCAGGGGCGCCAGATACACCAGAGGGTGGTGGATCGGTCGTTGGAGAGACCTCCACGGATGGACTAGTCACTTCTTCTTCCTCCTCCATGGGCAGTTGGGGTGATGGGGCTTTACCCGACTTCTTAGGGGAGCCGGATGATGTTTTTCAGGAGGCAGCGGCTGCTGCAGGGGATGGGTCCATTGGAGGACCCGGAGTACCTCACTTGGTATCTCCCACTTCCACCTTGAGCTTGGTACTGTTATCGAGTGATACGGACCACTCCTGATGCCGTTGTGCATGTTAGGACTAGGACCACTGACTTAGAGTAGTATTCTTTTGGGCAGGCCTTGTTGGCCGGTGACTGGTAGCATGATTTGTAGTAGGTTCTAACGTTTTGGATGACTGCACTCTATACTCTTACACTTTGGATGAGCCTCTTTTGGTATTGGCTGTAGTATTTTCCTTAGTCGCGACTACCTTGTATATTTGTCGTGAACTAGAGGTTATGTTTTGGATATGTAAATATTCAGGTACACACTTTGCTTTGAGAAGCACTATTGATGCATATAGTACTATTTCAGTCACCTTGTTGGTCGTACTATTATATGCTTTAGTTCTGTTGTATGAATAATGCCGGCTCTTGTAAAATATTTTCCGCGCACTCTGTCTCGTGTTTTTAAAAATAAAAAAAATAAAAAAAATAATGCCCCTTTTTAGGCTTGGAAAAAAACTGGGTGTTACACATTTTGAGTAATAATAGTACAATAGTACGATATTCAAATGCGCTCCACTTGTGGATAAGATTAAGGTTGTACCAACGAATATTCCTTCATGTGGATGTGACAGAGCCTTGAAGTAGATTGTTCTTCAATCATTGGTTCTGATTCTGTCAGTTCTTGAGTGACGCAAATTCCATTTGTTTCAGAGCCTATAGTGCATTAGCTTCGAAAAATTCTTGCACAAGGAAGCATTAGTAGAACCAAAGATTATATCATCAACTTAGATTTGAATAATTAAGATGTCTTTCTTAGTTGTCTTTCTAAATAGTGTATTGTCAATTTGACCTTCTTGAAATCCATTTTCTAAAAGGAAATTACTCAGTCTTTCATACCAAGCTCCTGGAGCTTGTTTGAGACCATAGAGTGATTTCTTAAGATTATAAACATAATCAAGATTTTTTAAATCCTCAAAACCTGGAGGTTGTTTGACATATACTTCTTCAGAAATGACACCATTTAGAAAGGCACTCTTAACATCCATTAGGTATAAGGTTATTCCATTATTAACTGCATAAGATAACAATAACCTGATTGCTTCCAGTCTTGCCGCTGGTGCAAATGTTTCAGTGAAGTCAATGGCTTCTTGCTGACTATAGCCTTGTGCTACTAGTCTAGCTTTGTTTCTTACCACTTCACCTTGTTCATTCAGTTTGTTCCTAAATACCCACTTGGTTCCAATGATGTTCTTGTGTGTTGGTCTTGGCACCAAATCCCACACATCATTTCTTTGAAACTGATTGAGCTCATCTTGCATTGCTACAATACATCCATCATCAGAGAGAGCTTCATCAACATTCTTAGGTTCTATCATAGATATGAGTCCTAGAAGTGAATCATGTTGTTGATAGTCTGATCTTGTTTTTCTTGGACTCTCTTTGTTTCCAAGAATAAGATCTTCTGGATGTGATGATATGTACTTGAATTTTCTCTTTGGAGCTTCATTAGTTTCAGCACTTGTTTGGGTATCATCTTCTGATATATCATCATGTCCTTTAGATGCTTCTAATGGAGATGCTTCTTCAGACACTTCTTCCAATTCAGCTTCTGAAGGTTCATTAGCATCTGATGTTTTTTCAAGTTCTGGATTGTTATATTTATATGGAACACCTGCATAGCTATCATCTTGCTCTGACATTTTCCTGTCAAGCTCTTTGTCATCAAATCTAACATGTATAGATTCTTCCACTGTGTTAGTTTCAGAATTATATACTCTGTATGCCTTTGAGCGTTCAGAGTAACCTATAAAGATTCCCTTACAGGCTTTGGCATCAAATTTCTTTTGTAGGCCTTATTGTTCAGAATGTAACAGGTACATCCAAACTGGTGAAAATAAAAGATGTTGGGTTTTCTTCCTCTGAAGAGTTCATATGTTGTTTTATTCAATATAGGTCTAATATAGAACCTATTTTGAATATAACAAGCTGTGCTCACAGCTTCTGCCCAGAAGTGCTTAGCAAGTTTAGTCTCATGCATCATGGTTCTTGCCATCTCTTGTAAAGACCTGTTCTTTCTATCTACAACACCATTTTGCTGTGGTGTTCTAGGAGCTGAGAACTCATGGACAATTCCATGGTCTTCACAATAAGTTGCAAAAGGTTCGTTTTCAAACTCACCCCCATGATCACTTATGATCTTTAAGATCTTGAGACTCTTCTCACTTTGCACTTGAGTGCAGAAGATGGTAAACACATCATATGCATCATCTTTCACTCTTAGAAATTTAACCTAAGTCGATCTACTGTAATTATCAACAATGACAAGTCCATATTTCTTTCCATTGATTGAGGTTGTACTTACAGGGCCAAACAAATCAATGTGAAGCAGTTCAAGGGGTCTTGAGGTAGATACAATGTTTTTGGGTTTAAAAGAGGTTTTTGAAATCTTACCAGTCTGACAAGGACTGTAAGTGCACCAGTTCATCCTCATGTTTTAATAATTGTCAAAACACATGAAAATAGAGTAGAACATATTTTGGCAACATTACAAATGACTTGACAGCAAAAAACTATTTTTAAACTTTGAAAAATTGATTTTTAGGTATTATGTATCGATACATAAACATGTGTATCGATACAAATGTCCTGAAATTACTTCAGACTGATTTTGTGCATTTTGTATCGATACATATATCACTTGTATCGATACAAAAGTGGTTTCTTAGAGGCAGAGAATTATCTGTGTATCGAATCATGCTTGCAGGTATCGATACATACCTATACCTCCCAGAAATCCAGAAAGATCATGATGTATCGAATCATGCCTGCATGATTTGATACATATCAGTCAAAATTTCAAGAAATTAATATATGTATGGATACACACCCGTGTTTGTATCGATACATAGGTCAAATCTTTCAATTTGAACGCTGGTCAAAGGGTTTGTATCGATACAAACCATCATTTGTATCGATACATGTATGTTGAATTTTGCCAAAATTTGCTCAATTCTATTCTCTCTTTTAATAGTAATGTGGTGTGTCATTGTAATTAGAGGAAACTAGTGTGAAAGATCAGAAAACGCTTTGGGTTGCAAATTGAGTGAGAATTTGGATCAAAGGTTTTATTCATCACAAATTCATCATCTTCATCAAAGGTTGCAATCAAAATTGAAGTTTGAGTATGGGATCAATTCAATAGAGGTTGCATTTTTGTGTGATAACGTTCGATACGGTTCGCGGTGAATCAGAATCGTAGTCGGGTTGGATTGTGTGTTGAAGGTTCTAGTATCTCTCAAGGATTCAAGATCGTGCGTGTCTTGAAGGCTCGACAACAAGAAACGAGGGACTCAGCTGGATGATCGAGTGCGGATTGGCACGGGTTGGATCATTGGAATCAGAGGGCAAAGTTTCGTTGTGTGTCGAGGTTTTGTTGCATAGTTTACTTTTTGTCTCGTTATAGGTTTATAAGATTCAATTGTAAACTGTGCACGTGTTGTTCATCATTTTTTATATATACACTCTCAAATGACCCGTTTGGTTATTTGGGGGAAGACGTACTCGGACAAACGCGTGGACGACGCGAAATCCGGGGAACTCCCTAATCAAATCGTTGTGTGTTTCTCTCTCTCTCTCTCTCTCTCTCAATATTTTACTTGTTATAATTTCATTGATTTTTGAATCAATTGAATTTTTCATATTCGTATTGGAACATAAAAAATTCAATTGTTGTGCTTGATTGTGATTGTGTTTAATTTGATATTGTAACTTGCTTGGGACTGAAATTATTACATAGTTTATATTCGAATTTTTGAAACGATATCATAAACTACTACTATTTTTCTTTTGGTCAATCGGTGCATAGACTACCAATCCGGTGGTTTTCCGTTTGCGCTCGATTGAAACAAATAAATTTTTAAAAATGCAATTGTTTCAAGGATCACTTATTCACCCCTTCTAAGTGATAGCCAAGTAGTCTAACAAGGACCACACAGAGCATCTGAATGATAATTGAGATTAGGTAGGCCTTTAACCAAACTTAGTTTGCTAAGCTTAGAGATTAATCTCCAGTTAGCATGTCCTAAGCATTGGTGCCAGACCCATTTCTCATCATTCACAGATAGAAGACATACTATCTTTTGCTCTGTGAGTTCTGACAGATTAATTTTAAAAGCATTGCCTTTCCTTAGACCTCTAAACACTATAGACTCATCAGACTCTCTAATTACAGTACATGTATCTTTATTAAACTTAACAACAAATCCACTATCACAGAATTGACTAATTCTAAGTAGATTATGTTTGAGGCCATCAACTAACCAAACATCTTTAATAGAAAGAGAAGAGTTACCAACTGTACCCGTACCAGTGATCTTCCCTTTTTGGTTTCCTCCAAATCCCACAGTTCCTCCCTCTTTCAGAGTCAGGGTTTGGAACATATGCTGGTCTCCTGTCATGTGACGCGAGCACCCACTGTCCAGGTACCAAGAATGCTGCTCTGGCCTTTTTTGAGTGCAGATCTGATACAAAGACAATCTCAGATTTTGGTACCCATATTTTTATGGGTCCTCTTGGGTTAGTCCTTAATGCCTTAGGTTGTTTTTGTTTATAAGGCCTGTCAGAAGCTCTAAAGTTATTCAAGCCCTTTGAAAAACTTTTAGGCTTTGTATAGCTCTTAGACTTAGCTTTAGAATATACCAGAGTTGTCTTTGTTTTGACATTGATCTGAGGTTTGGAGATCTTAGGCACTGAAGGATTCAGAGTCTGAGATTTCTTAGCCTCTGACACAATTATTTTTTCAGGTTCTGGTATAACTATTGCTTCTGATTGGCTTTTAACAAATACAACCTTAGGTTTTGAATTATCACTTTTAGAGGGTTTAGAAAATAATGGATTATCTTTAAATCGTGAAAATCCAAGACCTTCACCTCTGTTTCTACTAACATGGTATATTAAGGAAGCTATCTTACTTCTCTTCATGCCATTGATAAGAAATTCTTGCAGAGCAAATTCATGCTCTGGAGGAACGTTATCATCATAAACATAATGAGTTTCCATAAATGAGTTTCTACTTCATAGAGACTCATTTTCTTCAACTATTATGTTCATTTTCTCAGTCAAGTTATTGTAAGCCTTTTTCAAGACCTTACATTCATCTGCCTTTTTAGTAAGCATGTTTAAGGCATCTTTAAGAGAATCTACTAATTCAGTTCTAGACAGTTTAGCTATTACCTCTTCCTCATCTTCAGAGTCTGAACCTGCTTCAGAGTCTTCTCTGTCAGAGGTAGTTGCCATCAGTGCTAGATTTGCTTCCTCATCACCATCTGAGTCTGAGTCTTTGTCAAGATCTTCCCATGTTGCCAGAAAGCTCTTCTTGACTTTACTCTTGTACCTTTCCTTGCTAGAGCTTTGCTTTGATGGTCTAGCTTTCTTCTCTGGACAATCAACAATGAAATGACCTGACTTGTTGCATTTGAAACACTTGCTTTGATCTTCCTTCTTGTCTTTAGCAGCACTTAGCCTCTTGGAAGATCCTCCAAATTTACCTGCGTATTTCTTGCTTCGTTTTTTGCCCATTGTGAAACCTTAGCAGCCATCAGTACCATCTCTTCTTCTTCATCAGACCCAACTTCTTGACCCTCTTCAGAAGCCTCATCTTCAGATTCTATAACCTTAGCTTTCAGAGCCTTTGATGAGCTTTTAGAGCTTAAGGCTATCCCTTTCATCTTCTTGGTTGATTCATAAGTCATCAGTTCCATCTCATGACTCTTCAATGAATATCTAAGCTTTCAAGGGATACAGTATCTAAATCCTTAGACTCTTGAAAAGCAGTCACCTTGGGTCTCCATTTTGGTGGTAAGTTTCTGAGTACCTTTCTCACATAGTTTCAATGTCCTCTTGTCTAATACTTGAAGTCCAGAGACTAGAATTTGAAACCGTGAAAACATAGTTTCACTGTCCTCTCCATCCTTCATCTTAAGCAACTCATACTGATGCACCAACAAGTTAGCATTTGCCTCCTTAACTTGTTTGTTGCCCTCATACTTGGATTTTAAAGAATCCCAAATTGACTTTGCAGTTATTTTATCTCCAATTTCAAGGTACTCATCATGTGAGATTGCGTTAGTCAACATTCCTTTTACATAATGATGCTTCTTGTACTTTAGCTTTTGAGTAGGTGTAAAAGATTTCCTGTTCTGAGAACTGACCACTCCTTCTAAGTCCATATTTTCAAAGTTAACTCCATCTTCTACCAAGTCCCATAAATCACAATCAATACCAATTGAAGAAAGGAACTTTATCAGATGACCTTCTGTCACGTGAGTTTGAGTCATAATCGAAACTAACCTCATTGTTGTTTTTCTCAGCAGACATGTTTTTCCTCCAAGATCTTTACTGTTTCACTATTAGGTGAGTTAGGCAACAACCCAGCTCCTGATACCAATTGAAGGTGGAAAAACACAAGAAGGGGGGTGTAAGACCCGTAGGATTTCAATAGCAGGAATTAGAATTGAGATATATTAAATGATATTCTGCTATTTGTTTTTATCGGTTTTTTGTTTGATTGTCTGTTTTGACAGCATTTTTGCTGAGATTGTGCCTGCGCGTTAGTTTTACATTTCAAAAATTGGCACAATGGTTTTATGAGCTTTAAATGAGTTTAGAAATATTTTAGTCTCATCGAAATGTTGAAAATATTTTTCTAGTGGTTTTTGAGAAAACGGGCAAGATATACCCGCTGTTTGAAAATTTTACGGTTTCCGATTTCCGTCAAAATTTAAATTGAGACTTTATATATCGACTGTGATGAGAATTTGATCTCATTATATTTTTCCGAGCTAAGGAGCAAAAAATTTATTCGGAATAAAATTTATTCGAAATTTTGTGGATTGTTTTAATTAAGTGGTTTACGGTAGAATTTTCTGTTTCCGTAAGATTTATTGGTACGCGAAATGCGACTCGTTTAAGAGCGAACACGGGGACTGAGCGAGCTAGTAGGAATATGGTCATGAAAATATCTAGATATTTTCATGTGTGAGTGGTGAGAATGAAAGGCCAAGATTGAAAACACATGGGTAACTACTAGATCCAAAGGCTAGGAATCATCCAACCATCTATTTAAGTGGATCCTTGTGAGCAAAGTCATTCCTTGCCTTTCCTTCTCTCAGCAACCGAACTCCCTCCCTCTCTTATCTACTTTATTCTTCCATTTTCTTGTTTAAGAGATAGAAAAATATTAAGTGTTGGAGTGATCATGAAAATTCCATTAAGAATTTGAAGGAAGTTCCAAGATGAAAGTTGCTTGCTTTTGCTTGATGAAGCTAGTGGTGTTATTAGAATTGTAAGTTTTCAACTCTCTTTCTCTTTCTATTAAGTGGCCGTGAGGCCCTTTGTTTGGAATTTGGATAGTTTCAAATTTTTCCTTTGTTAATGTAATAGATCATTGCTAGTTAGTCTTAAGATTGTTAGAAAATTGTGTATGTGAAAATAGATGCTCATGAGTTGAAACTTAGAGTTTTGAAGAAATAATTTCATATGATCATAAACTTGAATTTTTGTTTGATGTTTCCAATTTTGAAGTTAGCTATGAGCTTTGTGACAAAATGGATGTTAGATTATGAAATTTGTTTTGTGAAACAAGAAAAAAAAATTATATTTGTGTTCTTGAGAAATTTATGAACATACTTAGAGATTTTGATTTGGTTTGTAAAAGTGGTTTGATTGTTAGCATAAATGATTTTGGGATATTATAGGATATTACCATGATTTTCAAAATGAAAAATTTTGAGTGCTATCCATGTTTTTGTTTTTTTGGCCGTGGCATTATGTGTATGTGATCAAGGGATTTTCAAATTTTTGAATCCTAAATGGGAAGGGAATAGTCATGGTTTTTGAAGGAATGAATTAAGTGATTTTAGTTGAAAATAAAAGCTTGTAACTTGTGTCACAAGTAGACTTTTATTTTGTGAAATTTTATAAGAGTTTTCCACTTTGATTTGCAATGGTTTTTGTATAAGAGCTTGATCACTTTTGAGTTTGTTTGAGAAATTAGTAATGGTTTAAGTATTTTAACTATGATTGGGTTTTGTAAAACAATGATTTTGAGGTGATTTCAATTCTGGCCGAAATTGAAAAGGGCATTTAGGTCATTTTAAAATTGTTTTCGTAACCTAGAAAGTTGACCATTTGATCCGTCTTTTCGAGACGAAGATTTCGGCGTATGACGCGTCTCAATCGGACAAAGATTGAATGAGTTATGACAGTTTGAATTTGAAACGGTTTTGTCGAGGATTTATATTTTTAAGAGTTTGATGTTTGTGAACTATTTAGAAAACGTTTTAGTTACGTACACGCGAAAAGTATTTTGTTATAAGTCGAACGAGAAAAGTTTTAGTTCGAACTTGTTTAGTTTTAAAAGATTTTGGAACTTATGGTTTGAGGCATAAGTTGTTTGAAAAGTGATTTGTTTTTGGAAAAGCGTTAAAATAGTTTGAATCTATTTGGTGACGTTTTTGGACAAAACTATTTGTTATAGCGCTTTTGTGAGAAAAACTATTTATTGAAGTGTTGTATTTTCAATAGTTGTTTTGAAAAAGGATTTGGCTTTTTAAGTGATTTAAAATAGCCGAGGTTTATTTAAAAGACGTTTCGTGATGAGAAACTATCTTTCGAAGTGTTAATGTTTTCAAGACTTATTTTCGATATGACTTGAGCCTAGTTAGTTGTGAGAGAACAACCATAGGCATTGAATCCATTAGTAGCCGAGCTAGGACTTATTTGAGTAACCAATTAGAATGTGGTATTAACTTAGATAAGTTATCTGTTGTAAAAGGTTAAGGGGATTATCCGGATTGAGGACTTGGTTGAGAGGGACGGATATTGCTCGCGTAGCGTAAGTTGATGTGTTGGAAGCTTGCCGAGGTAAGGGCACTTTCTAACGATTACATATACCTCGAAATATCGAGTGCTTTTTACGCAAGTGAAATTGATTGCTTGAATATGTGTATTTGCTTGATGTGATGCAATATGAATTATGAGCATGATTATTTTGTGATCTATTCTCATGACGAGAACTTGTTTGAAAACATGCTATATTCTACACATGTTTGAGTGGTTGTTGTGAATTTCATATGATTAAATAATATGAAATGTTGATGCATGTATTTGATTGAAAATACGGTTATACTTGATGTTTATTTGTCTTACATATGATTTTGCGAAATATATGTATGAACATGTGTTTGGTTTACATATGATTGGAAATATATGTATGATTGCTATGGTTGTTACATATGTTTGGAAGATATGTAATTGTTGCATTAGCATATATGGGGAATCGTATCCTCATGCATTCCTAGTACGTGGTTATCGGGAATGGACCACGGGGTGCGATTATCGGGAATGGATCCACCTTAATCCTGCGGGATTTATTGAGTCCAATACGTGGTTATCGGGAATGGACCACGGGGTGTGATTATCAGGAATGGATCCACTCTAATCCGTTGGGATTTTATTGACGCCCTGCGGGGTATAGTAGGGGTTGGACCTACGACTCTCTGTGGAGAGGTTAAATTCCGGAATTCATGCATGTGGCAGCCAGTGATTGGTGTCATGCTCATGTAGAGTCTGAATTGATAGGCTAATTGTGCATTTGAATACTATTGCGTGTGATTGATAGACTATCTGTGTACTTACTTTCTATGATGTGTGATTCATATGATTAAATGCGTATTTGTTGCCATGTGTTGTGTATCTTGCGCTGCGTATTTTTGGTTATATGTGGTTTTTAGAAGGTGACCCTCTACGAGCATTTTTTTAGGGATTTTATTTGTACCGCGTGGAGAAGCGGCGAGGCTTGAAGCTGTCTGTGGGTCTTCGTCACCCAGTCATCTTCAGTTAGAGTTTAAAGATCAGCTTAGGGGTAGTAGTTTAAGAGTTTTGTTTACTCTTATTTTTTTGTCCGCTGTATTTGTATTGTGAAATTGTATTATGATATCTATTTGGAATAAATGGTGCCGCTATGTTAGTTTAGACATAGTGTTTGGTTTATATTCTAAAACTTTTATTCGTAAAAACAATTTATAAAAGAGGCATTGCATTCTGATCGCTATTTTGGAAAAGGTTTACTCTGATTTAATTTAAGGGTGATCGTGAATGTTTTATTTCAAAGTCTTTGTTGTTTAAAAAAAAAAAAAGTGCCTACTTTTAACCTTTGAAAATCGGGGTGTAACATTGTGGTATCAGAGCTTGGCGGTAGATTCTCGCCAAAGGGTTCTTAGTCGGGTGTCCTAAGCTGATCAAGAGTCGGGTTTAGTGGGAGTAAGTACTTGAGTCCTTACGTGTTATGTGGTTGATTGTCTTGAGTCTAGCTTGGTATATGCTTAGGTATGAGATTGTTTCTTACTGAAGTGCTATAGAGAACAATACTTAGTAAGTAGAATAGTTAAACCCCTGAGCATTGGTCGAATTTAGTCGACAAGTGTCTCTGAATTCCTTAAACGGAGTGGTCCGAGGAGAATGGACTTGAGGCGAACAAGAACTACAAGGGATTCTTGGAAGTAATATAATGGATTGAAAGTGGCACTGTTCGTTATCACTCGGAGGTGTTGAGTATGGACGAGTGAGCGTTGTACTGATAAAGGATTGCAATGAAGGATCATATTGGGATGATCATTTGAAGATGATATCGGATATCTGTCCTGGTGAGTTAGGGCGCGACTTGATAAAGTCATTGGGTTGTCAAGAGGATGCAGCCACTATGGAATGGTGGAGTAGGCATGGATGTCAGTTGGATTTAATTACGATGATTGGATGATCATTGTGGCGACTTGAATTGGAATTAAAGACCATTGTACATCAATATTGAGGAAACCTGGTGGTGTTGGACTACATTTATGCAAATGGTGGATAACTTAAGGGTTTATTTTAAGTGTGCAAGATGAATTAGATTCGAAACTAAGATTTGTAAGGATGAATTTCGTAATGATTGAAGGTAGGAGACAAAGAATCACTTGTATGTGACAATCTATACATAGTTCGGGAGATAATAAGTATAGATGTCGACATGAGATAAAACTATAGGTGATAGATTGTTGGATAAGGGTAAATTTTGAGAGACATTAAGGTAAAGAACGAGGAGTTCAACCTTAGAAAGTGAGTTGCACATCGCTGATAGGTGATGCTAGAGATGTATAGTATGGAAATACCTTGAGAATTTTAGTAGTGTTAGCTAGAATTATTAATTATTGGCAGGTAAACCATAAGAGAAAGTAAATTTATTGGGTAGTTTGAAAAGATTAGTCAAGATTGAGTAGAGATCCTGTGTGGATGCGCATATAAGTTAACGATTTTGATCGACCAAGATGGTTGAAGGACTAAGTAGCAGCTTCAATTTATGATACCATAAGAGTTGAGGTGGGCAAGTTTTGAATAAATTCAAGTTATGAACGAGAATTTTTGGATATTTTCTAGAAATGTCGTGTATGAGTAGAAAGGAGTTTGTTAGTCAGAATACTAAGACAATGAAAGTTGATAGTTGAAAGGACTTTTATTGTATATTAGGATTAAATGGATGGTACGACAAGCATTTAGAGTTCTTAAAGATTAGATTCAAGAGTTTGATTTGGGTATTAAACGTATTAAGGATAAAATCATAGCGAAGCGTTGTGCGTTGGTAGCTGTTCTTGATAGGTCATGCATTAAGATTTGAGATAAGTATTCAATGGCTTGATGGATGAGTAAGATATGTTGATTTGGGAGTAACTTATAGTGACATGACGAAGATAAGATTAAAGATAGTTATGCAAAGAGAGATACTTAATAGCAACTGAGGGATAATTAATTGGAGTGTTTGATTACGAGGAGTACAATAGTTGACACCTTAGTGGAAGTTAGAGATAAATAAGACTTCTGCTAGTGAATGGATGTGTCAGGATGGGTAGCGAGAACATATGTGGGAAGTTTGTTATTGGTATTAAAGGATACTACGACTTTAGAATAATTACAACGATTAGGGATTGGTCAAA
Source organism: Trifolium repens (assembly GCA_030408175.1). Taxonomy (NCBI): domain Eukaryota; kingdom Viridiplantae; phylum Streptophyta; class Magnoliopsida; order Fabales; family Fabaceae; genus Trifolium; species Trifolium repens. Next base: position 32,177,995 of record CP125838.1, on the reverse strand, counting down.
CGGAGAAGAGTATGCTTGATTGGACACAAGTTGATGTGAGATGAGAGTATTTGGATTGTGTGCGGAGAATTAAAAGCGTTGTCGGAATCAACAAGATGAAGGTAATACGAGTTGTAAGGAGAGGCTGACAACCTCATTGGTTAACTTGGAAAAGTTAAAAGGAATGATTAGAAGGACTACAATGATGTACCTCGTAAGGAGTCGAGGTTGAGTTAGGAAACACATGGAGATGTGGCTTATGTCAGTTGAGGTGAGAAGTTCCTTTAAATATATTTTGGGATGTAGGAATTTCCACTAAGGATAAGATGTTGGCCGTCAATTAAGAATGGCCAGGGTGACAAGCTCGTTTGAGGAACAGAGAATTTAATAGTATGAGGAAAGATACTCAAGAGAGTTCGGAAATATAATGGGGAGCTTGAATTACCAATCAGATGTTGAGATGACATTATTAAGACTGTGATTAGAACGAGATTCGAAAGTAAAAGTATGTAGTTCAGCAGTCATGAAATTAAAGGAAAAATTAAGAACTTAAGGATATTGGTGAAGTTGTGAAGTTTTCACTAGAGATGACAACTTCTATTGGAGTGTAATAGTTTTGGTGGTACTTGTCATGGTGGCACTGTACTACTATTGGATGATACTCAATAGATGTTTCGTGAGTGGAAGCATGAGATTTTAAGTGTTGTGTTTTGAGTATTGTGACTCATCAACGAGATCGAAGTAGAAAGTGTTTGAGGTAGTAAGTAATCGAGGAAACTTGTAGAAAACCTTGAAGGAATTTTTGGACCTTCTGCCTCGGAGGACCTTGAGCACAAGTGGAAGGGAACATTATTAAAGTTAGGTAAAGATGGTCTAAACCACCATCATGATTGTCGGCTATTTATTAACAAATTAAGGACCTGATCACCCTTGATCTCTTGTTAATAATAGACGGAATCGTGTTGACAGGAATTGACTAGTTTTGCTAGCTTTGGTGGTGTGTAGAGAGGTTTTGGTGTTTCTTTTTGGAGGGTAGCCAGTCATCGCTTCGCGTGAACCTAGTGGAGTGAGCTATGACGTGGAGGCGGAAAATGTAACCTTGAGAATTTTTCATGTTGACCTAGGATCTTTCAGAAACTACAGTTTGCGAACCTTTGTAGTAAAGTTACTTTTGGGTGGTGACTCATTGTGTGATGTCTAGCTTTTTGTCTAGAGTTTGAACTGGTGCGACTTTGTAGAGGGTTGCGATAGGTGCACGGTTGTGCCAGTGTCAGTGTTAGTAATAACTAGTTGAGTTGTTACTCTTAGCTTTAGTTACTCTTAGCTTTAGTTTCGAGAACGAAACTTCTTTTTGGTGGGTAGTAATGTAAGACCCGTAGGATTTCAATAGCAGGAATTAGAATTGAGATATATTAAATGATATTCTGCTATTAGTTTTTATCGGTTTTTTGTTTGATTGTCTGTTTTGACAGCATTTTTGCGGAGATTGTGCCTGCGCGTTAGTTTTACATTTCAAAAATTGGCACAATGGTTTTATGAGCTTTAAATGAGTTTAGAAATATTTTAGTCTCGTCGAAATGTTGAAAATATTTTTCTAGTGGTTTTTGAGAAAACGGGCAAGATATACCCGCTGTTTGAAAATTTTACGGTTTCCGATTTCCGTCAAAATTTAAATTGAGACTTTATATATCGACTGTGATGAGAATTTGATCTCATTATGTTTTTCCGAGCTACGGAGCAAAAAATTTATTCGGAATAAAATTTATTCGAAATTTTGTGGATTGTTTCAATTAAGTGGTTTACGGTAGAATTTTCTGTTTCCGTAAGATTTATTGGTACGCGAAATGCGACTCGTTTAAGAGCGAACACGGGGACTGAGCGAGCTAGTAGGAATATGGTCATGAAAATATCTAGATATTTTCATGTGTGAGTGGTGAGAATGAAAGGCCAAGATTGAAAACACATGGGTAACTACTAGATCCAAAGGCTAGGAATCATCCAACCATCTATTTAAGTGGATCCTTGTGAGCAAAGTCATTCCTTGCCTTTCCTTCTCTCAGCAACCGAACTCCCTCCCTCTCTTATCTACTTTATTCTTCCATTTTCTTGTTTAAGAGATAGAAAAATATTAAGTGTTGGAGTGATCATGAAAATTCCATTAAGAATTTGAAGGAAGTTCCAAGATGAAAGTTGCTTGCTTTTGCTTGATGAAGCTAGTGGTGTTATTAGAATTGTAAGTTTTCAACTCTCTTTCTCTTTCTATTAAGTGGCCGTGAGGCCCTTTGTTTGGAATTTGGATAGTTTCAAATTTTTCCTTTGTTAATGTAATAGATCATTGCTAGTTAGTCTTAAGATTGTTAGAAAATTGTGTATGTGAAAATAGATGCTCATGAGTTGAAACTTAGAGTTTTGAAGAAATAATTTCATATGATCATAAACTTGAATTTTTGTTTGATGTTTCCAATTTTGAAGTTAGCTATGAGCTTTGTGACAAAATGGATGTTAGATTATGAAATTTGTTTTGTGAAACAAGAAAAAAAATTATATTTGTGTTCTTGAGAAATTTATGAACATACTTAGAGATTTTGATTTGGTTTGTAAAAGTGGTTTGATTGTTAGCATAAATGATTTTGGGATATTATAGGATATTACCATGATTTTCAAAATGAAAAATTTTGAGTGCTATCCATGTTTTTGTTCTTTGGCCGTAGCATTATGTGTATGTGATCAAGGGATTTTCAAATTTTTGAATCCTAAATGGGAAGGGAATAGTCATGGTTTTTGAAGGAATGAATTAAGTGATTTTAGTTGAAAATAAAAGCTTGTAACTTGTGTCACAAGTAGACTTTTATTTTGTGAAATTTTATAAGAGTTTTCCACTTTGATTTGCAATGGTTTTTGTATAAGAGCTTGATCACTTTTGAGTTTGTTTGAGAAATTAGTAATGGTTTAAGTATTTTAACTATGATTGGGTTTTGTAAAACAATGATTTTGAGGTGATTTCAATTCTGGCCGAAATTGAAAAGGGCATTTAGGTCATTTTAAAATTGTTTTCGTAACCTAGAAAGTTGACCATTTGATCCGTCTTTTCGAGACGAAGATTTCGGCGTATGATGCGTCTCGATCGGACAAAGATTGAATGAGTTATGGCCGTTTGAATTTGAAACGGTTTTGTCGAGGATTTATATTTTTAAGAGTTTGATGTTTGTGAACTATTTAGAAAATGTTTTAGTTACGTACACGCGAAAAGTATTTTGTTATAAGTCGAACGAGAAAAGTTTTAGTTCGAACTTGTTTAGTTTTAAAAGATTTTGGAACTTATGGTTTGAGGCATAAGTTGTTTGAAAAGTGATTTGTTTTTGGAAAAGCTTTAAAATAGTTTGAATCTATTTGGTGACGTTTTTGGACAAAACTATTTGTTATAGGGCTTTTGTGAGAAAAACTATTTATTGAAGTGTTGTATTTTCAATAGTTGTTTTGAAAAAGGATTTGGCTTTTTAAGTGATTTAAAATAGCCGAGGTTTATTTAAAAGACGTTTCGGGATGAGAAACTATCTTTCGAAGTGTTAATGTTTTCAAGACTTATTTTCGATATGACTTGAGCCTAGTTAGTTGTGAGAGAACAACCATAGGCATTGAATCCATTAGTAGCCGAGCTAGGACTTATTTGAGTAACCAATTAGAATGTGGTATTAACTTAGATAAGTTATCTGTTGTAAAAGGTTAAGGGGATTATCCAGATTGAGGACTTGGTTGAGAGAGACGGATATTGCTCGCGTAGCGTAAGTTGATGTGTTGGAAGCTTGCCGAGGTAAGGGCACTTTCTAACGATTACATATACCTCGAAATATCGAGTGCTTTTTACACAAGTGAAATTGTTTGCTTGAATATGTGTATTTGCTTGATGTGATGCAATATGAATTATGAGCATGATTGTTTTGTGATCTATTCTCGTGACGAGAACTTGTTTGAAAACATGCTATATTCTACACATGTTTGAGTGGTTGTTGTGAATTTCATATGATTAAATGATATGAAATGTTGATGCATGTATTTGATTGAAAATACGGTTATACTTGATGTTTATTTGTCTTACATATGATTTTACGAAATATATGTATGAACATGTGTTTGGTTTACATATGATTGGAAATATATGTATGATTGCTATGGTTGTTACATATGCTTGGAAGATATGTAATTGTTGCATTAGCATATATGGGGAATCGTATGCTCATGCATTCATAGTACGTGGTTATCGGGAATGGACCACGGGGTGCGATTATCGGGAATGGATCCACCTTAATCCTGCGGGATTTATTGAGTCCAATACGTGGTTATCGGGAATGGACCACGGGGTGTGATTATCGGGAGTGGATCCACTCTAATTCGTTGGGATTTTATTGACGCCCTGCGGGGTATAGTAGGGGTTGGACCTACGACTCTCTGTGGAGAGGTTAAATTCCGGAATTCATGCATGTGGCAGCCAATGATTGGTGTCACGCTCATGTAGAGTCTGCATTGATAGGTTAATTGTGCATTTGAATACTATTGCGTGTGATTGATAGACTATCTGTGTACTTACTTTCTATGATGTGTGATTCATATGATTAAATGCGTATTTGTTGCCATGTGTTGTGTATCTTGCGCTGCGTATTTTTGGTTATATGTGGTTTTTAGAAGGTGACCCTCTACAAGCATTTTTTTAGGGATTTTATTTGTACCGCGTGGAGAAGCGGCGAGGCTTGAAGCTGTCTGTGGGTCTTCGTCACCCAGTCATCTTCAGTTAGAGCTTAAAGATCAGGTTAGGGGTAGTAGTTTAAGAGTCTTGTTTACTCTTATTTTTTTGTCCGCTGTATTTGTATTGTGAAATTGTATTATGATATCTACTTGGAATAAATGGTGCCGCTATGTTAGTTTAGACATAGTGTTTGGTTTATATTCTAAAACTTTTATTCGTAAAAACAATTTATAAAAGAGGCATTGTATTCCGATCGCTATTTTGGAAAAGGTTTACTCTGATTTAATTTAAGGGTGATCGTGAATGTTTTATTTCAAAGGCTTTGTTGTTTAAAAAAAAAAAAAGTGCCTACTTTTAACCTTTGAAAATCGGGGTGTAACAGGGGGGGGGGTTGAATTATGTTTTGAATATTTAAACTTTTTCTAACTTAGAGCACAAAAGCAGCGGATATAAACACAAGATAAGAAAAAGGTGCTGAGAGAGAGAGAAAAAAAGACACAAAGATTTATCCTGGTTCCTCTCACAACTTGAGAGTACGTCCAGTCCCCTTGTTACTAACAAGAGCTTTTCACTATAATCTTCACAAGATTACAAATTGCTCAAGCACACTTGCAAGAGACTTCTCAGGTGCTCAAGTTTCACTAAACAAGAGATTTCACAAACAAACTTAAAATCTAAGAATGATTGTTAATGGACACTTGATATACTATCAGAGGTGTTTACAAAATACAACACAAATTGCTTTAAGACTTTGAATGATAGATTGAACAAATAATGTCAGAATACTTCAGAGCTTTAAATGCAGTAATAGAACAGTAGTCATTTCTTCCATTTTAGTCTTCTATTTATACTTGAAGAAAGATGATGACCGTTGCAGAGAGATAAGGTGCCAGCTGGAATTTACTCGTACAATTGTGATAGCTGTAATCTTCCATCTTTGGTAAAGAAATCCAATTCCACTACCTTGCTATTTGAATTATCACTCATCCATTTTGAGTAATAATAGTACAATAGTACGATCCTCAAATGCGCTCCACTTGTGGATAAGATTAACGTTGAACCAACGAATATTCCTTCCTGTGGATGTGACAGAGCCTTGAAGTAGATTGTTCTTCAATCATTGGTTCTGATTCTGTCAGTTCTTGAGTGACGCAAATTCCATTTGTTTCAGAGCCTATAGTGCAGGTTCTTGAGGTCATAAGCTTTTGAAAGCCTTGTTTTTGTCCTCAGAGTCACTTTGTTTAGACCTTGAATTTTAAGTTTCTGATGAACAGTGATAAGCTATCAGAGCTTGTTTGCCTGGCTTATCTGCTATTATTCATGGTGCTTTTGAATGAATTTTAACTTATAATTCTGCACACTAGAATAATCATTAGTAATACCAATTGCAATTTTAATACTTTGTTATCATCAAAACCAACTAAAATCTTAGAGGTTCATGTCAGACCCACTTTGTTCCAACACAGAGTAGACGGAAACGAGGTAACATTCAATGTCAAAGAGATGATGAATCAAAAGAAAGAAAAAATTGAATGTTATCAAGTTGACGTGGTGGACTCATTGGTAGAAGAAGAGTTAGCAAAAGCAGCACCTGGAGTTGAGCGAGCAATTATCCAATCTTTGGACGAAGAAAGGGAAGACATGGATGAAGAAACAAATATGAACGTCCGATGGCTTGGAATGCACAAGGAGTTAAGATTCAACCAGAAATACGAACCCTTAGGGGTAAGTATAGAAGACAAACCAAAACCCTTGGAGCTAAAGGAAATACCAAGGCACCACAAGTATCTTTTCCTGGGGGAAGAAAAACTAAACCAGCAATTATAAGCAATACCTTAACCCAAGAAAATGAGGAAAAACTCATTGCAATACTCAAAAGAAACAACGAAGCAATAGGATGGAGTATTGACGACCTAAAAGGAATCAGTCCAGCCTACTGCATGCACAAGATCAAAATGGAAGAAGAGTACAGGCCTGTGGTACAACCACAGAGAAGGTTAAATCCAGCCATGAGTGAGGTATTGAAAAAAGAACTACAAAAGCTTCTAGCAGCAGGAATGATTTACCCCATTTCCGATAGCCCATGGGTAAGCCCGGTACATATGGTACCTAAGAAAGGAGGCATCACCGTCATGAAAAACAAGAAGAATGAGCTAATTCCTACTCGGAATGTGACGGGATGGAGAATGTGTATCGACTACCGGAGACTGAACCAAGTTACAAGGAAAGATCACTTTCCACTACCCTTCATGGACCAGATGTTGGAAACACTAGCAGGACATGCTTACTATTGTTTTCTCGTTGGATACTCAGGGTACAACCAGATAGCGGTAGATCCAGCAGACCAAGAGAAAACGACATTCACTTGCCCATATGGAGTTTACGCCTATAGGAGAATGCCGTTTGGCTTGTGTAATGCACTTGCAACCTTTCAAAGATGCATGTTTGCTATCTTCTCATATATGATAGAGAAATCCATGGAAGTTTTCATGGATGATTTTTCAGTGTTTGGAAAAAGCTTCAACGATTGCTCGGACAACCTGGATGCCGCACTTAAAAGATGCGTGGAGACCAATTTAGTTTTGAATTGGGGGAAATGCAATTTCATGGTGACCGAAGGGATAGTCTTGGGTCATAAAATTTCAAAAAAAGGCATAGAGGTTGACCAAGCAAAATTCGAAGTTATTTCCAAACTCCAACCGCCGGTAAATGTAAAGGGTGTCAGAAGTTTTCTTGGACATGCAGGCTTTTATAGGAGATTCATAAAAGACTTTTCAAAAATATCAAAACCAATATGCAATCTCCTATTAAAAGACAACACCTTCACATTTACCGAAGAATGTCTTATCTCTTTTAACGCATTAAAATAGAAACTTGTAACAGCACCGATCATAGTAGCTCCAGATTGGAACCTGCATTTCGAACTTATGTGCGACACAAGTGACTATGCAGTACAGAAAAGGAATTATTAGCTGTAGTATTTGCTTTAGAAAAGATTAGATCATATCTAGTCGGCTCTATGGTAGTCGTTTACACTGATCATGCTGCTTTAAAATATTTACTAACCAAAGAGGAATCAAAGCCTCGACTTTTGCGTTGGATTTTGTTATTGCAGGAATTCGACTTGGAGATTCGAGATAAAAACGGAGTTGAAAATATGGTGGCCGACCATTTGTCAAGACTCAAGAACTCAGAGATAACTTCAAAAGAGAAAAGCATCGAGGAAGAATTCCCGGATGAGAAATTGTTCGCGATTTCAGAAAGACCATGGTTTGCTGACATAGCAAATTTCAAAGCAGGGAAAGTAATACCAAAAGGATATACGTGGCATCAAAAGAAAAGATTATACCACGAAGCAAAATCCTATTGGTGGGATGATCCCTACTTATACAAAGAAGGAGTAGATGGAGTTTTACGGCGTTGTGTGGCTCAAGATGAGGCCCGCCGAGTCATGTGGCGTTGTCACAGTTCAGGATATGGAGGACACCATGATGCAGATCGTACAAAAGCTAAAATATTGCAATGTGGATTCTGGTGGCCAACCTTATTTAATGACTGTGAAAAGTTTGTAAAACATTGCGACAGGTGTCAAAGAATAGGTAACATCTCAAAGAGAAATGAGATGCCACAAAAAGGAATTCTAGAGATAGAACCCTTTGACTGTTGGGGCATCGATTTCGTGGGACAATTCACTGAATATGACAATAAAATGTATATCTTAGTGTGTGTTGATTATGTGTCTAAATGGGTCGAAGCATTAACCTATCATTCTAACGATGCCAAGACTGTTATCCAGTTTTTGCAAAGAAATATTTTTTGCAGGTTTGGAACACCAAGAGTCTTGATCAACGATGGAGGGACGCATTTCCTTAACAAATACTTGGAGAAGGTATTAGAGAAATATGGGGTGAAACACAAAGTATCAACCCCATATCATCCCCAGACTTGTAGACAGGTGGAGGTATCCAATCGGCAGCTCAAGAGTATCTTGGAGAAGAAAGTAATGACTTCCAGGAAAGATTGGGCTAGGAAACTGGATGATGCTCTCTGGGCATACATAACGACTTTTAAATAACACTTGGGATTGACACCTTCCCACTTGGTTTATGGGAAAGCATGCCACCTTCCAGTAGAGTTGGAACACAAGGCACTATGGGCCACAAGAGAGTTAAACTTCGACAAAGACCTTGTAGGACATGCATGGAAGATGAAATTGCTTGAGTTGGAGGAAATCCGCCTCCGAGCTTATGAAAATGCAGAAATTTACAAAGAAAAAACAAAGCGTTTTCATGACAAAAAACTCCGCCACAGAGAATTCAAACCAGGGCAGAAAGTCTTGGTATTTCAATCGAGATTCAAGTTCACAGCAAGAAAACTAAAATCCAAGTGGACAGGACCATACGAGGTAGTTCGAGTATCTCCATACGGGGCTGTTGAAATATATGACAAGAGGACAACAACCACCTTTCAAGTAAACGGACACACAGTGAAGATATACGAAGGAGAGGAGATACAAGAGCCGGGGGAAACTCTATACCTCAAGGATGCTTAAAGCATCATGCGTCAAGCTCGAGACGTTAAACACGCGCTTAATGGGAGGTTACCCATCATAAAAATTTACAAAAATATGCAGTTTTACTTTTATTTTTCTTAATTGCAGGGCAAGGAGTATGCGGGAGTCGCAGGAAGAAGAAGTCACAGATAAAGACGGTGAAGCATTTCAGTATCAGGACAATGATGCATTCCATGCAAAAAGAAGCTCTAGTAAACTAAGTCTTGTGTTTATTTTTCTTTGGTTTCTTCTTCACTTCTCAAATTTATCGTCAAATATACGCTTTTGTAGGGTAAAACACCGGCATAAAGAAAATAAAATAACACAATTAACAATACAAGAACTTAACATGGAAACTCCAAAATCGGAGAAAAAATCACGACCATTGTCAAAACCGACAACCAACCAATAAACACTATATTAAAATTGTTACAATATATAGACTTCACTCTCAACCACCCCATGATCTCATTACACCCACACTCTCTAAAGTAAATATTTGAACTACATCTAAAATACTCTAAAACAATAGCACAAGAGAAAAAGAAACAAACACAAATATAAACTTAAAGTGTTTACAAGTGCAACTGCTTGGTGTGTTGAAAGAAAAAAATCGAGGTCTCTATATATATCATCGAGCTCCCTCACCATTCACTTCTCTAAGCAATGTGGAGTTTCTCAAATATAACTTCCTTGACTTTTTTTTTCTTCTTCATTAGCAATGTGAGACTAATATTGCAATCAACCCCAACATTTTAATTTGCTCTACGTGGGTTTGTTTGGTTGATTGATTTTTTCATAGTTGTGTTTACTTGATCTGGTATGGTTGTGTTTACTTGCTCTTGTATTTGTTATTACCAATGAGAAAGTTGGATTGGAAAATTCTTACATTCTTTGTTGCTGTTGTATACTATAAGGCAACATATTTTACAAAAATAAAATTGTATAAAGTTTCATTACATCAATAATTAATTTTGTACTTACATCACAAAACAACACTTATATATAATTATAATTATGAAATAAATACTTTTTGATATGCATAATTATTAAATACTATATCATCCAAAAACCCGAGTTCAACAGTCAGAAATACTGAAATTGCTAGTGTCGGATGCCATGACCAAAGTTCTAATCTCGATCTCCCCACTTTGTGTACAAGTTTCCAATGACTTGCGTTTCGTCTATTTACAAAAGAAAAAAAATTATGAAATACTCCAATCCCATAAATTAATATGATAGTATTGTAAAAATACACATGTGATTAATTATCGCCAACAGATTGCAATTTTTATCTATATCATGTTGGCCAGAAAATTAAGTTAATAATACGTATTTGATTAAAAAATATATAGTTACAAATTTATTATATGCAATTATGAAATTATTTAATGTTCATTATATTATTATAAAATTATAGCATTCATGCACCAAAATAAAAATAAAATTAATACATTCAATAATTCATTTATTCTTTTACCATTTTTGATCAAACTTATTCTTTTACCTTTTTTTTTTGTCAATAAATTTATTCTTTTGCTTAAATATATACTATATGAATTATTTAATGTTTATTACCATTACAAAATTATGATATTCATGATTCATGTACCCAAAAAAAAACATTCCTCTCTATTAAAAAATGAAATAAAATAAAACATTAATACATTCAACAATTCATTTATTGCTTTTCTTTTTTTTTGATCAAATTTATTCATTTACCTTTTTTGTCAAAAAGTTTATTCTTTTAATATATTTTATTTGACTAAATTTATTCTTTTACTTAATGTACTTTGAAAATTATTTAATGTTTATTATATTATTATAAAATTATGTCATTCATGTACCAAAAAATAAAACATTATTACATTCAATAATTCCTTTATTGTTTTACTTTCTTTGATGAAATTTATTCTTTTCTTTTTTGACAAGATAGAATTTTATTCTTCTACATTTGTTTTTTTTTTGTCAAGAAATTTATTCTTTTGATTTTATTTTTTTGACTAATTTTTTTTTGGTCAAATTATTGAATGAATTTATTCTTTTGCTATAGGGATATTTGTCATTTATATATATATATATATATATATTAGAGATATAGAGAGGGGTATTTCATACTTGGATCTAGGCTAAGAATTTTTATAAGGCCCAAAATGAAACCCGGCCCACATTGAGAGATTGATAAAACACCAAAACTAGGGTTCTTTCGATTCTCTCCCACACAGGCAAACATTACGGCGGCTGCTTCTTCAAACTCATTCTTTGTCTTACCGTCTCTTTCTATCCACTCACGTTTCTTTCAAACACTTTTTCTTTATCTTCTCTATCTGTCATCCCAATGCTCTTATTCATCTTTTTGTGCTTCAATATCATTTTGGATGAGATTAGATTTGTTTGTTTCTCTTGTGTTATAGTGTAAAATGTTTTGCTCTTTAGCTGTTGTGCATATTTTCGTACCTTTCTTAGCTTCCATGGATTAATTCTTGCACTTATAAAAGTCTTTTAATAAATTTATCTTTTTTCTAACACCAAACATTTAGTTTGGATTATCTATCAATATTTTTGAGTTTCTTTTGTTTTGGAACATCAGATATAGTTCTGAATCCACCTTTATGGAACTGTTTGGAGATTTTTTTTCTACTCTTCAATATCATACAAAGCACTCGTCCGACAAACCAAATTTGTCATAACTGAAACCACTAAAAGGACGAGGATGGATGGTAATACTTCAACCGACGGTTTACTCAGTTTGGTATTTTGTGCCTGAATCCCGACCGGACCTATCGTTGTCCATCTCTACCCAGAAAGGTAGAAGGCTAGAAACCAAACTAAACCCAGAAAACAAATCTTCTTATTTCCCCGGTTTTTATGTTCTAAAAAAATATGTAGCAGTACCTGTTGGCATCATCTAGATCTGAATGTTTTACCCCATTTCAAAAAACAACTCTTTTACTAAAAAAGTAAAATACATCCCTCTCAAATCCATAATTTTCATCTTCAAAGGGCAAATAACAACATGACTGAAGGGGAGAAAAGAGTTACATACTTTGACAGAGAGCACGACACACTTAATGCAAAGAGGAAATGAGGCTAATCTATATTCAGACAACAACTTGAACTCACAACAACTCATTGAACTCATCTCAACAATTCATTGAGACTTGAGAGGACATAGATTTTAAAATGAAAGCATATAAAGGTTAGTTTCTCTGAATTTTTACGTTAAGATTCTTTGCAAAGTTTTTTTTCCTATTTCCTGAAACTCCAAAGAATCTTTTGATTTTTCTGCTTATTTTTTAAAAGGAATATTTAACAGGGACTATTGATGTCCCGCTGCGTTGTGGTAAAATGCAGTTTGGTTGCGGTTTCATTGCGACACCGCACATGATTTTAGTTCACACCGCAATTGCGGTCTGATGGGATGCGTTATCCACAATTTTAAACCTTCAACCACCTTCAACCCCCTCATTAATTTTCACCACCTTCCTATGATTACGAAATTGCTCCTGCTAGGTAATTAATACTACCTAATAATATTGGATTCCCATCAATGATAATGTTGCATATTATACACTTTCATTGAACCTAAACCAAATTGTTGTTTACTGTTGTGTCACTTGGTTAATCAATAAAAAATTAATTTTGTTGAGTAAGAGGTTAATATAAATCATGTTATATACCTGTTTGGCTTCAAGTTAGGCATATATATTGTTGTTCCCATGGTTGGTTGCGTTATGCTAAAACAACTGAATGTGCAAAGTGAAACATGTTGGACAAAATGTCTCACTCCAAGAAGGACATCTTACTCTGCACTGTCAACATGTTAGGACAAATGATCTGGAACAACATGTTGAACATGATGTGCTAGCTTGCGTAGGACATCCTATACAGGCAGTACACTATCTTAACTTATCAACGCACACGTGAATCTTTCAGAAGGTTGTTACTGAACGCGATTATATGGTTGTCTCTTAATTAAACGATTGTCACAAGAGATTTGTAACAAACCTATGAGTTGGATATGACCAAAAGTCATAACTAACTTAATATAAGATTTACTTGAATATTTATCTTATAGGATTAGTTTTAAAATAAGGTTTATTTTAAAACTAATTTCCTATCATGGTGCAACGCAAATTCAGATCAAATCAAAGAGCTGCAACATCTACCAATAGAAGACCCGTTCATAAGATTCAAGCACCCGGCTGCAACAATTGAATATCTCTGGAATAAAGCTAGAACTTGTGAGTCAAAGATCTTGTGGCCACTGTAACCTTGTCTACAAATTAGGTGCTAAGGAATAAAGTTAGGAAGTTGTTGTTGAATTGGTTTAATTCAACATTTCTTCGTTAGTTAAGAGTTAGGATTGACCAGTCTTGATAGTCGTGGGAAAGTGGGTAGGATCTCATAGTTAGGATGGTTTTAATATTCTGCAAATACAAATATACTATCCTGCATCACAATTGTCGTACACGTTGTTTACAACATCTTGCAAAAAAGACAATTATCCCATACAACGTGTAAGACATTTGTTCCCTGACAAATAAAATTTACATATGATTAGTCGAGTGAACCATTATTTTCTACGACGTTTGTGTTAGGAGATTCATTAGTGGACAATGGAAATAACAACAAGCCTCAGTGTATAGCAAAAGCCAACTAAGGCATATATGCCAACCCAAAGAAGGTTCCATTGTTTCATAGTCTTCCACTTGATTCTTCATATTCAACGAGAAGAAAGAATGATGAAGATAATATGAGTTTGGAATCTTCTTCTGGGTCAAAAAGAAGAAGGTTCGAAGATGAAGCTTTTTCGTTTTCTGAGAATGCTGATGTTATTTCCCTTGATGATGATGAAGTTGAAGTTAAAATTGATGAAAGTAGTTTGGATAGTGAAAATCCAATTACAATATGTTCTGATGAAGAAAAAGATGATGTAAGTTTTAGTAAAGAAGAAAACTGGGTTTTTTTGGATGATTCTGATGAAGATGATGTTGATTGTGATTATGAGAGTAAAGACGATGAAACAAGTGACGAAGATTTTAAAGCTGATGAACTGAATGAGGTTTCAGAGGATGACGATGATGATAGTTATGGACATGAAGGGAAGAAGAAAACGAGAATGAGAACAAATTTTGATGTGGTGGAGGAGCTTGAGAGAAAGGTGATGGATAAAGAAAGTGAAATTTCTATACACAATGAAGAAAATGAAATTTATGTAACAAATTCTACTACCAAGAAGTAGATTATTCAGGTGATGGTAGTATAATTTGTTACATAAATTTCACTTTCTTCATTGTGTATAGAAATTTCACTTTCTTTTATCCATCACCTTTCTCTCAAGCTCCTCGACCACATCAAAATCTGTTCTCATTCTCGTTTTCTTCTTCTCTTCATGTTCATAACTATCATCATCGTCATCGTCCGAAACCTCATTCAGTTCATGAGCTTTAAAATCTTCGTCACTTGTTTCATCGTTTTCACTCTCATCATCATCATCAACATCATCTTCATTAGAATCATCCAAAAAAACCAAGTTTTCATCTTTACCAAAAATTACTTCATCTTGTTCTTCATTAGAACATATTGTAATTGGGTTTTCACTAACCCAACCACTTTCATTAATTTTAACTTCACCTTCATCTTCATCATCAAGAGAAATAACTTCAGCATTCTCAAGAACCAAAAAAGCTTCATCTTTTAATCTTCTTCTTTTCGACCCACTGGAAGATTCCAAACTGATATCTTCATCATTCTTCTTTCTTCTCTTTGAAGATGAAGAATCAAGTGGAAGACTACGAAACAATGGAACCTTCTTTGGGTTGGCATATATGCCTTAGCTGGCTTTTGCTATAGACTATGAAACAATGTAGTAGTATAATTGCAGAAGTTCTATCATTCCTTTTAGTTAATTGATTAGTCCTTCAAAACAAGTCTCCATATAAAAATGAAGAGCAAACTGTCATACCCCAATTTTTGACCTAAGATCCCACCTTATATTCTCATCATTTACATGACTTTTCAATTATGATTATCTTGTGTGTTTTGGAAAAAATGTTTCAACGATAATGTTATGTTCATATCCTACAATAATGCTTGATGCAGGCTTAATTCTTTAAAGACCCAATAAGTGGAACAAGAAGCATCCACGTACAAGACAATGTCTTGATGAACATTTGGCCAACACAAAAGGGTATTATGGACAAAGACTAGCCAACCTTTGTCTCCAAAAGGACATGAACAATGACTCACCAAACAAAGGACATGGCTTTGTTTCCTAAAGCAAAAAAAAAAAAAAAACATGTTCCCCACATGTTGCAAAATATCTCACAAAGAAGATTCTCTCATTTGGCAAAAGAAGAGACCACGTAAATGAGTTCAAAGCCATGCGACATCCTTGTAGTGCAAATCAGCAACGGTAATGCACTATGCATGCAACGAAAATGCATTATTCTCAGACAAAAAAGAAAAAGTGCAAGTATTGTGTCTCTCTTTGCTTTAGGTTTCAAGACACTTTCATGAGCTTCTCAACAAAGATCTTTCATGCTTATAAATAAGAGGAGTTTAATGAAGAGAAAGAGAGGGAAAAAAACATAAACAAAAGAAAAGACACTAGTGCAAAAAACACTTTTTACTACCGTCCAAATGCACCTTTTACATCTGGCTCCGGTCAGTCATAAACGCACGAGTTATAGTAAGTTTGACACTTTTTACTACTGGCTTTGTCAGATGTAAAAGGTGCATGTTTTACATTTGTTTCTTATTTCCGTCAGATGTAAAAGGTGCAAGTTTCAAATTTTTTTAAAAATTAAATTGGACTTTTTACATCTGACGTGCCATTTTCTCAGATGTAAAAGCATCTGTTTTCACATCCGTCCAAATTATCCACAGATGTAAAAGCTCCACGTTTTTTTTTTATAAAAATCATGTATTCTTTTTTAAATCCTGTATTTTTTTTTTCAAATCCTGATTTTTTTTATTCATATGCTAGCATCGAAAATATAACTTGCAAATAAACATACTAAACGCCATCCAAAATTAAAAATCGATAACATTATGCTAATATAATCATTAGTTACGTCAACATCCAAATTAAGTAGAAATTCCACCGCATTCAAGTAATAAAGTAGTAAGTACATAGTTATTAGAACCTACTTGGCAAAGTTTGAATTTATATATAAATGAATTGCACTTCATGAGTAAAAGTTCTCTTGATAAGCAAGCTTTGAACAATTCCCACTTTTCAGTTCCATACTTGTTGGTTGCCAAAGCAGCTGGGTGGCTTTCAGACTTGTCAAATTGAGTAACAAGTTCATTACAAAGGTTTCTCCCAACATGAAATGACTCAAATGCCTCCGCAAACTCCTTAGGTGTCACAAATCTATAAGGCTTCCCTCTTTCTGCCCAATATTGCTCCTGATCTTTCATTGATGTCACCTAAAGCATAATGGTCAACATTATATAGTTAACATTCACTCATATCCGTATAGATTTGTTGTAGAAAGAAATAAAGTTACAATTACTTCTTAGATTGTAGAATCTAGAAAGAAGTAAAGTTACACTTACTTCTTGTAAAAAGTCTGCCACAGATTTTCTTTTCGGACACATGAAACCTAATGAAGCAAAAAATTGAAGCACATGTTCACAAGGACCCTGGTACACAATGTGCCCCTCAGAGAGTAGAATAATGTCGTCAAAAAGATCGTAAGTCTCTGGTGGTGGCTGCAAGAGTGAGATAACGACAGTTCCATTGAGATGGTTGACAGACTGCTTCACTGATTGCACAACTTGAAAAGTTGTCGAGCTATCCAAACCAGTAGATATTTCATCCATGAAAAGAGCCTTAGATGTTCCTACTAGCATCTCCCCTGTATCAATACATTCAAAAAAATTTCTCACTGTCACTCTATTATGGTGAATCATGTGGTATACCTCAATGCTGAAATAGGTCTGGTTTACCTGTCATAACCCGTTTCCTTTGTCCTCCAGAGACACCTCTTAACATTGCATTTCCCACCACAGTATCTGCACAGGTCTCTAGTCCCAAAATCTGAACATATAAAGCAAGTAAAACTATAAATTATTTGTTGCTAGTATTTTATAAGGATCAGTGAGTGTATGAAATTTTACCTTTAAGTAATAATCTATTACAAAATTTGATTTTCGGCCTCCAGTTGCAATAGCTTAAGCATATTATCAAGTCATAAGTTCATCCATTTATGGCCTCCAGTTGCAATAGCCTAAGCATTTCTGGCCTTCATAAAGACATCAATATCTGGATCAGGGATAATATTTCTCTCTTTTTCTCTTCTAGATACCTCTTCTAGCATATCTGCATTTTACAAATTATATTTTCTAATCAACATGGAATCATGTTTTCAATTTTTAGGTGTTTAAAGATTGCATCGCATTGAGATGAATCATTTAGAAAAAGACTTAATGTCGTTTACTAACCATATCTAAGTCCAACACCTTGGAATCTAGCTGAGAATTCCAAATTTTCTCTAACTGTCAATTCTCCAATGTGAAGATCGTTTTGACTGACATAAGCAGCAGTTCTTTGAGGTACAAACTCATTCATCTCATGACCATTATAAGTCACCTTCCCAGAGAACTAATAATGAGATTAAAGGTTGTTAGCTAGCTAGAAATCCAAATTGGAAAATATAATTAAATAACATGTTTTCATTTGTTTTAAGTTACCTTTAGCTTGGGATCAAGATTTCCAGCCAAGGCCAAAAGGAGTGTTGTTTTTCCAGAACTTGGAGGGCCTAACAACAATGTCATCCTGGAGATATATATTAGCAAATGTAAGTATATTAAATTATATACATTTGATACATATCATATATACTTGGATACATGCTCATTGTTACCTGCCAGGCTTTATTATTCCACTAACATTCTTGAGAATGTTCACTTGTTGTCTTCTTCTTCTTAGTATATAGTTTAATGGAGCCTTTGAAATTCCAAAAAAGAAAAGATAAGGGAATTAGTATATCAGAGTTTCTCCATAAATAAATATGGTATTGGCAAGCTGTAAATTGTTGGTGTTCAATGTTATTACTCACCTCTACCATATCAAGTATGTAATTAGTGAGGGTAGGCGAAGCTCTCTTTCCTACGTGAACTTCTGCTTTGATCTTCATGTGCTTAAACCGAACTTCGATTGTAGGCATCTTAATTCCAACTCTGGGATGTCGTGAAATGAATGCAAGGTGAAAGAGAAAACATTAGTGCATCTTCATGTTAAATATAGTTTAGTCTTCTACCTCATTTGCGACTTTTTGGTCACTCAGTTTTGAAAATGTCTTCCCACCTATACACTAGAGTCTGATTTTTGTAGATCTGATTGGTCATATAATTATGTGAAAAGTTAACTGATGAAATTGAAAATGAGTTATTACGCGAGAATTCACTTATATCAAATTTGATTGCTTTTGGGATATAGAATAGATGTATATTTTGATGAAATAGAAATCAAATGTCAAGTGAGAATCCAACTAGATAATATCATGTCATAAACAGAGTTGATACACACATCTCACTTGGTTCATCTAGATAGAAATCAACTAGAGTAAAATATTGTAAATGAGACAAATTATAGGGATCAAAATTATACTTAAACAAACCTAACGATTAATAATATACATATGAGTAGAAATGTCACCTGTTAACGCGGTTCCTGAATTTCAATAATAATTTCTCATTGTCAATATCAGCCATTCTCACTAATCTTTCTAGCAGATATTTCCTTTAAAGAGACTTTACCCCTTGAACCAAATTCATGACTTTAAGTGTTATTACCAATGCTTTAACATATGTTCAAGTATCACATGAAATGGATTCTGACATGGTTATAATACATGAAATGGATTCTAACATGGATTCTGACCACCAGGGCATCTGTTTCTATTTCTTGGCCAAATTATAATACAAAAATGAAATTGCTACAAACAGCAAAACCTTAGTCGCATAACAGGCCCCTAATAGATAAAAGAAAGAAAAGCAAGGCAAGTAACAACAACAACAAAACCAAAGCTACAGACCCAAAATTGTAAACCAATTGTGAGATGTACTGTAAGAGTGAGGCGTACCTATTAAGTGAGAACGAATTGTGAGAGCGATTCCGTCCGATAGTGAGATAGTGATTCTGTGAAAGATGATAGCGCGCGAGATGATAGCGATTGAAGATGATATCGATTCCGATAGTGATTCTGGGAAGATCGATTGAGAGATGATAGCGATTCAGATACTAAGGCTGGGAAGATCGATTGAGAGCGACTAAGTGATTGAAGATCGATTGAGAGTGAGAGTAAGGCTGGGAAGATCGATATATTTTTTCACATCTTGTATCTTTTGCACAGAAGTAAAAGCCATATTAATAGGTGATATTTGTACTAGTGAGAAGAAAAGTAAAACACAACATCACCTTCATCTTCTCCAATCATCATCAACATCCTGAACAAACCCAACCTCCTTCAAATCACAAAATAACCACACCACATTCAACATCACCATCATACAACAACCATCAAAATAACAACAACCCATAAAAAGAAACAACCATGAAATAGAAACACCAAAATTCTCTCAAAAAACTCCATTAAAGAAGCTTAAAAATCCAAATTTTCGAAATTCTCAAAACCTTCAAGTTCTTTGTGATTTTTCCATTGAATCACCATCAATACATCATAACCAAGCTACTGTATGCATTGATCACTGACTACGTCCTAGCAAGTGCACCAGTCTGTCGTCGTGTAATAATTCACACTCTACTGAGTAGAATGAGTTCGTATCCACAGGGATCATGCCGAAGCTTTGCTAGCGTTATTTAAGTTTGTGTATTTTGCATTCGCTTTGGGTTTTGGAAAAAGGTTTTTATTAAAAGAAGTGTAATGCTTGCATAAATAAATAAATAAATAGATTCAGAAACATAGAGGATGGGTATGGTGGTTGGACCCACTCCCTTCTTCATATTTGGCATGAACGATGTATAACATAGTTACTCAGATTATTGTTCGGCGGTGACTTTTCTGTGATGACAAGCTTCTAGATTGAAGTTGTTGAGTCTTTGGTGTTGGCTGCATTTTTGGTAAAATAAACTCTGTAGCAGGATGCTGGATCCGATGCCTCAAGCATTGCGTAGAGCATTGTAGCGTCTCACTGGAAGTGTTGCTTGTGCGCCAAGCATGCGCGTTTCCTATTTATGGAATTTATATTTCTCTCTCATGAATCATATCTTGTGCGAAAAGAAAGGCTTTATTTTCTAAACAAATCTTTTGTTTAGAGATTGGTTCAGAAATTATTGTGAAGATTTATTTTCAAAACATATCTAATCTTTTAAAGATATGGTTTAATTTTATTTTGTGAGTTGGATGTTATTTTGGTTCAGATCTTCTTTAGCCCATGTCACCAGCTATATATATATGAGGAAGGAGCTAAACCTAATTTAAGTGTTGTTCACGCCGTCTTTTGTTTTTGTGCCTAGAACTTAGGTTTTGCGTGTGTGATTTTGTGAGCCTTTCTTGTGTCTCATTGATACAAGTTTAGGACTGAGTTTATTGAGTTGTACTGTGTGTGATCCTTCTCCTAAGCTTCGAAGCACGGAGTTAGGACTTTTGGTGTTTTACACTCTAAGCCTTTAGGTACGAGTGTGTAGTTTTAGGAGTGTGTCTCCAAATCTGTGTAACTGAGTTATTGAAATCCTTGCTGGTTGTAAGTTTGTTAGGGAGTGAGATGGGATCTCATATCTAGGAGTTCCTAGGTAGAAGAGTCATTGGTAGTGCCTAGGTTATAAGTTGTAAACGGGTGGTTTGCTGTAGACTTAGAACTAGGACTATTATAGTGATATTCCTTCCTGGATTGGTATCCCCCAGACGTAGGTTGCTGTTTTCGCCGAACTGGGTTAACAAATAACTTGTCTCCTTTATTTGTTTTCTTTACTTGTTTTATTTCGTTGCGTGCGAGACCGGATAGATTGCTTGAGCATCCGGTAGAGCATCGTGCATAGCGCGCTAGGATTTTCAATTGGCATCAGAGCAGGCACCCTGCCTGTTTTCTTGGGTGAGATTCAGGACCTAAAATCTCTGGCATTATGGAAAAAGAAGGAGGCTACACGAACAGGCCACCTTTGCTCAATGGATCTGCCAACTATGACTCTTGGAAATCCAAAATGACGGCTTTCCTGAGATCTATTGATAGCAAAGTTTGGAAGGTTATTTTGACTGGATGGGAACATCCCACATATGCTAGCAAGGAAGGTACCTCAACGGGGGTGCTGAAACCTGAAGTTGAATGGACTACAGAAGAGGAAGTTGCTGCCCACCATAACCACAAGGCTATCTATGCCCTATTTAATGGAGTAGACACTAGTGTTTTCAAACTCATCAAAAATTGTGTGTCTGCCAAAGATGCGTGGGAAATATTGCAAAAGTGCTATGAAGGGACTACCAAAGTGAAACAGTCTAAGATTCAACACCTCACATCCAAGTTTGAAGCCCTAAGAATGAAAGATGATGAGAGTATTCAAGATTTTCATTTGAGTCTCTTAGACATTGCTAACTCCTTTGAAGCCTTGGGAGAAAAAATATCTGATGAGAAACTGTCAAGAAAGCTCCTTAGATCTCTTCCCAAGAGATTTGATATGAAGGTTACTGCTATCGAGGAAGCACACGATATCTCCACCATGAAAATGGATGAATTGGTTGGATCTCTTCAAACCTTTGAAATTGTTCTCAATGATCGAGGTGACAAAAAGAACAAAAACATTGCATTTGCCACAAACACTGAAGATGATGTTGCTGAAAGTGATGATGAAGAGGAAGATAGCATAGCAGATGCAATTGCAATGCTTGGTAAACAATTCAACAAAGTGCTGAAAAGAGTTGATCGCAAGAATCGACAGAATGGGCAGAGCATCCGATTCGACATCAACAAACAACAGAATAATCTGAAGAAGACCAAGCCTGAAGAAAAGAGCAATCAAAGTAAGGGTGTTCAGTGTCATGAGTGTGAAGGTTATGGACACATAAGGACAGAATGTGGAACATATCAGATAAGACAGAAGAAAGGACTGACTGTTTCTTGGTCAGATGAAGACACTGATGGAGAAAGTGAATCAGCAAGACATGCGACTGCCTTTACTGGAACATGTGTTAGTGTTGCTGATTGGGAATCTAATGAAGATGAGGATGTATCTTATGAGGAACTTGCCAGTACCTATAAAGAATTGGTCACCAGATATGAGGAGATGTGTAGGATTCTTGAGAAGCAAAAGAAGACCATCAACAAACTTCAAGCTGAAGTAAATATCCAGGTTCAAAAAGCTACTCAAGCTGAAGAAAATGTCATCCAAGTAAATGCTCAAATGGATGATCTAAGGAAACGTGTAAGTCAGCTGAACTCAGGAGCAGATCTTCTTGAAGAAATTCTGGATAATGTGCCAAGTGGGAAGCTTAGGTCTGTTGGATACAATTACTCAAGTCTGAATCAGTACCAACAGGACCCTGAAACCAAGTTCACAACAGGAGAAAATGTCATTGATCCTTGTACTGGAAAGGTAATGCTGGAGCATCAGACTCGACATTCTAAAGCCTACCCAGTTCCAAAGTTCGCTCTTGATTCCAAACCTCCGGTTCATCAAAGACCATGAACTTTTGTTCATCAAAGGCCTAAAAACCAAAGGAGATATCGTAGGTGGGTGTGTCACCATTGTGGAAAAAGAGGACACATTAGAACTTTCTGCTACAAGTTGTATGGATACCCCAACCAGGAGCCTAAACCAAATGTGGTACAGGAAGAGAATGTTATTAAGAAGGAATGGAGACCTAAAGAAGAGAATGTTGAACTGCATAAAGAAGAAAATGTTGGGTTAATTGCTCACACATCCCTAAGAGCTTCTTCTAGGGAAGATTGGTATTTTGATAGCGGGTGTTCTAGACATATGACTGGTGAAGAGAAGTATCTCATAAATGTAAGATCCTGCAAGGCTAGCTTTGTAACCTTTGGGGATGGTGCAAAAGGAGAAATAGTGGGAATTGGGGATCTGATCAGCCATGGATTGCCCAACCTAGAGAATGTGATCTTAGTTAAAGGACTCACAGCAAATCTGATTAGCATCAGCCAGCTGTGTGATCAAGGAATGAAAGTCAACTTCACAAAATATGAATGCCTTGTCAATAATGAAGAAGGACAACTGATACTGAGAGGTACTAGATCTAAAGACAACTGCTATTTGTGGATGCCTCAGGAAGAAGCCCTCACATCCACTTGTCTTGTTTCCAAAGAAGATGAAGTGCAACTGTGGCACCAGAAGTTAGGTCATCTAAATCTGAAAGGGATGAAGAAAGCAATAACAGCTGAAGCTATTAGAGGACTACCCAAACTCAAGATTGGTGAAGGGAATGTATGTGGAGAATGTCAAATTGGGAAACAAACCAGGATGTCGCATCCAATGTTGGAGCATCAGACTACATCCAAGGTTCTTGAACTGTTACACATGGATCTCATGGGACCCATGCAGGTGGAAAGTTTGGGAGGTAAGAGGTATGCTTTCGTGGTTGTTGATGACTATTCCAGATACACATGGGTAAATTTTGTCAGGGAGAAGTCAGATACTTTTGATGTGTTCAAGGAGCTGTGCATTCAACTTCAAAGAGAGAAAGGAAGTAATGTCGTTAGAATCAGAAGTGACCATGGAAGAGAATTTGAGAACTCGAAATTCAACGAGTTCTGCTCCACTGAAGGGATCAAGCATGAGTACTCGTCTCCTATAACCCCACAACAGAATGGTGTGGTTGAAAGGAAGAACATAACCATCCAAGAATCAGCTAGAGTCATGCTTCATGCCAAAAGCATTCCATATCACTTCTGGGCTGAAGCCATGAACACTGCTTGTTACATACACAACAGAGTTACTCTAAGAAAAGGTACTTCTTCTACTTTATATGAATTATGGAAAGAAAGGAAGCCAACTGTTAAACACTTTCATGTTTTTGGGAGTAAGTGCTACATTCTAGCTGATAGAGAACAAAGAAGGAAACTTGACCCTAAAAGTGATGAGGGAATCTTCCTTGGATACTCTACAAACAGTAGAGCATACAGAGTTTACAACTCCAAGACTCAGGTTGTGATGAAATCTGTGAATGTTGTTGTAAAAGACACCCCCTTTGAGAAGAATGATGACATTGGTCAAGGTGCATCCGTTATTGACAATGTTGAATAAGATGTTGGAGCATTAGAACATCCCAGCAAAGAAAAATCTGATGAAAAGACTCTTGAAGAAGATGCTGAGACAAGTAATGAACCTCAAGTCCAAAACAAAGGTCCCTCAGTTCGTGTTCAGAAAAATCATCCCAAAGATCTCATTATTGGGAATCCTGAACAAGGAATAACCACTAGGAGGACAAATGATGTAATTGCAAACTCTTGCTTTGTATCTATGTTCGAGCCAAAGAATGTCAAAGAAGCTCTCACTGATGAAGCTTGGATTGAGGCTATGCAAGAGGAACTGAACCAATTCGAGAGAAGTGAAGTGTGGGACTTAGTTCCAAGGCCTGAAGATGTGAATGTAATTGGAACCAAATGGGTGTATAAAAACAACTCAGATGAGAATGGTACCATTACCAAGGGTATACCCAGATTGAAGGGCTCGACTTTGATGAGACTTTTGCACCTGTGGCCAGACTAGAATCCATCAGATTGCTTCTAGGAGTGGCTTGCATTCTCAAGTTCAAACTATGCCAAATGTACGTGAAGAGTGCATTTCTAAATGGATACCTACAGGAAGAGGTGTATGTTGAGCAACCTAAAGGGTTTGTGGACCCAGAACATCCTAACTATGTCTACAAGTTGAAGAAAGCCTTGTATGGTCTAAAACAGGCACCTAGGGCATGGTATGAAAGGTTGACTCAATTCTTGGAAGAGCAAGGATACAGAAAGGGAGGATCAGACAAAACTCTGTTTGTGAAAGAAGAAAGAGGAAAGTTTATAATAGCTCAAATCTATGTTGATGACATCGTGTTTGGTGGAATGTCGAACACAATGGTCCAACATTTCGTCCAGCAAATGCAGTCAGAGTTTGAGATGAGTCTTGTTGGAGAATTGACTTACTTTCTTGGTCTTCAAATCAAACAAATGGAAGACACCGTCTTTATATCCCAGAGCAAGTATGCTAGAAACATCATCAAGAAATTTGGGATGGACAATGCTACACACAAGAGAACACCAGCACCTACTCATTTGAAACTCACCAAAGATGAGAAGGGAATAAGTGTGGATCAAAGTCTCTACAAAAGTATGATTGGAAGCTTGTTGTACTTGACTGCAAGTAGACCTGACATCACTTATGCTGTGGGAGTGTGTGCTAGATATCAGGCAGATCCGAAGGTAAGTCATATGACTCAAGTTAAGAGAATCTTGAAATATGTGAATGGAACTAGTGATTATGGGATAATGTATTCCCATTGTGAAGATTCTACTTTATATGGATATTGTGATGCTGATTGGGCTGGAAGTGCAGATGATAGAAAAAGTACTTCAGGAGGATGTTTCTTTTTGGGCACTAATCTAATATCTTGGTTTAGTAAAAAGCAGAATTGTGTGGCACTATCTACTGCTGAGGCAGAATACATAGCAGCTGGGAGTAGCTGCTCACAATTGGTGTGGATGAAACAAATGCTGAAGGAATACAATGTTGAACAGAATGCTCTAACATTGTACTGTGACAACATGAGCGCCATAAATATCTCAAAGAATTCGGTTCAGCATAGCAAGACAAAGCATATTGACATCCGCCATCACTATATAAGAGATTTGGTTGAGAATAAAATTGTGACTCTGGAGCATGTGGGTACAAAGGAACAAGTGGCAGATATTTTCACTAAGGCGCTTGATGCTGTGCAATTTGAGAAGCTAAGGGGCAAGTTAGGAATTTGCCTCTATGAAGAGTTATAGCAGTTAATGAGCTTGAGGCGTGCAACTGTCAGTTTTTTTCTTCTCCAACCTATGTTTGCACGCTATCCTAGGAGAATCAGATCAAATTCTTTCTTCTCATTACATGTGGTATATGCTATCATATGTCCTATCCTCAGGTGTGTGTTATCTGTATGTTTGCATTTGTCTACTCATTCATGATCGTTCTGATGTTGGTAGTTGTAGATCAGTTGTAGCATGTTTGCCTATAGAAGCATGCGTATGTTATGATGGTTACACATGGCTTGTCTGCCCCATGTGCATTTGCAGTTGTGGTGTGGTTGCACATAGCCTGTCTGGCCTATGTGCATGAGATTGAGTAGTGAGGGGATGAGTAACTCTTGTGGTAGTTGGTGGTGATTACTATTATTCTTGTATGTGCTCCTTATGTGCATTAAAGTCATGTACTTCTGTACTCTCTGCTGGTGTGTATTTGTCAAATTTGTGGCCAAAAAGGGGGAGTAAATGTGTTATGATTAATTTGGTGTGTCAGAACCTGCTCTTGTTTCTAGTATGTGCTTCTGATATGTGTTGTGACTGAGAACTAGGTATGTTCTGGTATGTGTGCTTTGGTGTGTGGCTGTGTATGTTCTGAGATATGCAGGTGTTTAGGTGGAGCTGAGTTGTGTTATGCAGGGGGAGATGTTGGATACGATGCTCCAACATCCTATGCATGTGTGCAGGGGGAGTAGTTGTGTGAAATGTTGAAGCATTCTATTCCACATCCTATCAATGTTTATTTTCCTGACCATTTAAGGCGAAGTAGTTATTTTGTGTTCCGCTGTTGCATGCCTTTCTGATAATCTTAAAGGATACATCTTATTCGTCTCTACTGTTGACCATGAAGGAGTAGTATGGTAACTGTTTTGAAGGATAGCTTCTACTGATCTTTATGCTTGTGTGTTTATGTTGAGAAAAAGAAACGTAGTTGAAGTATCTTTTTAAGTAAAATCTGTATGGTCATAATTTGTTTTAGCCAAAAATTTGCCAAAGGGGGAGTTTGTTGAGTCTTTGGAGTTGGCTGCTTTTTTGGTAAAATAAACTCTGTAGCAGGATGCTGGATCCGATGCCTCAAGCATTGCGTAGAGCATTGTAGCGTCTCACTGGAAGTGTTGCTTGCGCGCCAAGCATGCGCGTTTCCTATTTATGGAATTTATATTTCTCTCTCATGAATCATATCTTGTGCGAAAAGAAAGGCTTTATTTTCTAAACAAATCTTTTGTTTAGAGATTGGTTCAGAAATTATTGTGAAGATTTATTTTCAAAACATATCTAATCTTTTAAAGATATGGTTTAATTTTATTTTGTGAGTTGGATGTTATTTTGGTTCAGATCTTCTTTAGCCCATGTCACCAGCTATATATATATGAGGAAGGAGCTAAACCTAATTTAAGTGTTGTTGACGCCGTCTTTTGTTTTTGCGCCTAGAACTTAGGTTTTGCGTGTGTGATTTTGTGAGCCTTTCTTGTGTCTCATTGATACAAGTTTAGGACTGAGTTTATTGAGTTGTACTGTGTGTGACCCTTCTCCTAAGCTTTGAAGCACGGAGTTAGGACTTTTGGTGTTTTACACTCTAAGCCTTTAGGTACGAGTGTGTAGTTTTAGGAGTGTGTCTCCAAATCTTTGTGTAACTGAGTTATTGAAATCCTTGCTGGTTGTAAGGTTGTTAGGAAGTGAGATGGGATCTCATATCTAGGAGTTCCTAGGTAGAAGAGTCATTGGTGTAACGCCCCGAACCCGAGACTAATAATAATTTAATTTTCAAAAGACTTTTTCAAAAATTCCTTTTTAAAGACATCACGCAGCGGATAAAAGAACTATAAAATTGGACCCAATATCAAAATTATTTAAAAATTATTATAAAGGTGAAACATAGTAACTTCTTTAATAATAAAATACACTAGCTTTAAAAATAAAGTAGCAAAACATCCTAGACTCTAAGACTTCTTCCCAAGTGTCACAATCAGAGCGGACTTCCTTTGACTCGAACTCGAAACTCGACAACCTGTAGATACTACGATTTTACAATCGCAGGGCCAAGCCAGACAAGACAAAAAGCAAGGGGTGAGAATACATTCACACAAGCATCGGTGTATTAACACATAAGAATAGGGAAAAACATAAACACAAAAATATCATCCTGTGGGACGATCAAACATATAAACTAACACAACTCATAAATGTAACCACTATCACAACATTATTTACAACTTCATTAGTATTTAATATTACTACTTCATCGCTACATCGTAGCTAACAACTTCATTGCCATATATGGCTACATTATTACTCCTTCATTGCCATATCTGGCTACAGTATTACAACTTCATTGCCATATCTGGCTACAATTTACTCCTTCATTGCCATATCTGGCTACAGTATTACTCCTTCATTGCCATATTTGGCTACAGTATTACAACTTCATTGCCATATCTGGCTACAATATTACTTCAACGTCATTATTCAATAAGATCACCATATTTATTTCTTAAAGAAACTCAACACCAAATAAGCTCGACACCAATTAAACTCAACACAAAATAAACTCGACACCAATTAAACTCAACACGAAGTAAACTCAACACCAATTAAATTCCACATCAACTAAGTCCAACTTCAATTACACTCACAACTATCACTTGAATCTTTTTAATTAGACTTTTGACTTCTCTAATTAACAACTAAGACTATCTCAAAACAGCCCCGACACAAAGTAATTTAATAGAATCTGTTTCTCAAATTTATTAGAAAATTTCTTTATCTTATTTATAAAAAGGATAATTAAATTTCTTATTTTCTTTTCAAAGCATTATCTTATTATTCATCTTCATTGAGTTTACTTAATCAAGGGTTACCCTAAAGTCAAATCCATTATACGAATTGATATGAGTAGTCTTAAATTAGTACATGTTCTATTTAAACAAAAGATCATATTTTACTTCTGTTTCCAACTTTACCCATATAGCTTTTATATAATATGAATAACCAAGCAACACTTTAAACACAAATTAACAAGACGAATTCATAAACACATAAACGAAGGGAGAGAAATACAGCACATGTATTGAATTTCATAGACCAAATATTTGAACCTATCACTTAGTCAATAATAGTTATAGACCATATTAAAATAAACAATAACGTGTATACTCAGAAATAAGAGAAAAACATGTATATTTGATTTCGCAAAAGTAATAAACAAAACAAAATATATTCTGTTTTAGTATATCAGACACAACATTCTTAATTAAATCATAATATAATCAAAAGAATTTATAGATAAATCAAAAATCAAAAAGAAAAAGGGAAAAATAAAAAAGGGAATGGGAAGGAGGGCAAGGTCCCCTCGACTACTCTTATGGTTAACACTACCCCTATGCGTGAACAATCTCCCCCCTTACCTCGATTATGCAGAAATTCTTTTAGTGATTTATTGTTGGTGATCCATCGTGCTATGCCCTAGCTCCCAAGGTCTGCCCATGTTTCTATCTGATTTTGCTCTCCTAATGATTGTTCTCTTTAGTCTATTTATAAGCAACTAACTAGGTTTCTTTTCCTAGAAGAAAATATATTCTTATCGGATTTGTTTCCACAATATCTATTCCTAAAATCTCTCATCTTATTTTTCATAAAAATCTAATCTTTTATTTTCATAAAATATTCCTAAAATATATCTCTAAATTATATCTCTAAAATATATCTTAATTAATTCTATTTTTCAAATAATTCTCTTGTTCTCACTAAATTAAATAAATTCTAACTTATCAAATAATTTACTTAGCACATAAACACCTAAATAAACCATATTCTAAATAAATAACTATTTCTAAATTTTGGGGTTTTACAATTCTCCCCCCCTTTAAAAATTTTCGCCCTCGAAAATTGCCTAAAGTTTTTCAAAAAACAAACTAGTTTACTCACACCACAAATAAGAATTAAAGAAGTGAGTCATATAAAGAAAAATCAAGCAATTAACATGTCAGCAAACAATAAGAACAAAATTCATAAAACTAATCAAACATGTTATAAGTCATATAGCAAGATATTTAAATAGTGACTAAGGTGTAAGTGTAACCAAGTAAAGAAACACACAAGGAAGACACGACTGACACTATGCCCATTTGGTCTGACCGGACAGACCTGCTCTGATTGACACATAACCCACACGGCCGGATTGGACCGACCTGCTCTGATACCAATTGTAACGCCCCGAACCCGAGACTAATAATAATTTAATTTTCAAAAGACTTTTTCAAAAATTCCTTTTTAAAGACATCACGCAGCGGATAAAAGAACTATAAAATTGGACCCAATATCAAAATTATTTAAAAATTATTATAAAGGTGAAACATAGTAACTTCTTTAATAATAAAATACACTAGCTTTAAAAATAAAGTAGCAAAACATCCTAGACTCTGAGACTTCTTCCCAAGTGTCACAATCAGAGCGGGCTTCCTTTGACTCGAACTCGAAACTCGACAACCTGTAGATACTACGATTTTACAATCGCAGGGCCAAGCCAGACAAGACAAAAAGCAAGGGGTGAGAATACATTCACACAAGCATCGGTGTATTAACACATAAGAATAGGGAAAAACATAAACACAAAAATATCATCCTGTGGGACGATCAAACATATAAACTAACACAACTCATAAATGTAACCACTATCACAACATTATTTACAACTTCATTAGTATTTAATATTACTACTTCATCGCTACATCGTAGCTAACAACTTCATTGCCATATATGGCTACATTATTACTCCTTCATTGCCATATCTGGCTACAGTATTACAACTTCATTGCCATATCTGGCTACAATTTACTCCTTCATTGCCATATCTGGCTACAGTATTACTCCTTCATTGCCATATTTGGCTACAGTATTACAACTTCATTGCCATATCTGGCTACAATATTACTTCAACGTCATTATTCAATAAGATCACCATATTTATTTCTTAAAGAAACTCAACACCAAATAAGCTCGACACCAATTAAACTCAACACAAAATAAACTCGACACCAATTAAACTCAACACGAAGTAAACTCAACACCAATTAAATTCCACATCAACTAAGTCCAACTTCAATTACACTCACAACTATCACTTGAATCTTTTTAATTAGACTTTTGACTTCTCTAATTAACAACTAAGACTATCTCAAAACAGCCCCGACACAAAGTAATTTAATAGAATCTGTTTCTCAAATTTATTAGAAAATTTCTTTATCTTATTTATAAAAAGGATAATTAAATTTCTTATTTTCTTTTCAAAGCATTATCTTATTATTCATCTTCATTGAGTTTACTTAATCAAGGGTTACCCTAAAGTCAAATCCATTATACGAATTGATATGAGTAGTCTTAAATTAGTACATGTTCTATTTAAACAAAAGATCATATTTTACTTCTGTTTCCAACTTTACCCATATAGCTTTTATATAATATGAATAACCAAGCAACACTTTAAACACAAATTAACAAGACGAATTCATAAACACATAAACGAAGGGAGAGAAATACAGCACATGTATTGAATTTCATAGACCAAATATTTGAACCTATCACTTAGTCAATAATAGTTATAGACCATATTAAAATAAACAATAACGTGTATACTCAGAAATAAGAGAAAAACATGTATATTTGATTTCGCAAAAGTAATAAACAAAACAAAATATATTCTGTTTTAGTATATCAGACACAACATTCTTAATTAAATCATAATATAATCAAAAGAATTTATAGATAAATCAAAAATCAAAAAGAAAAAGGGAAAAATAAAAAAGGGAATGGGAAGGAGGGCAAGGTCCCCTCGACTACTCTTATGGTTAACACTACCCCTATGCGTGAACAATCTCC
The DNA here is from genome assembly GCA_030408175.1 of Trifolium repens. Taxonomy (NCBI): domain Eukaryota; kingdom Viridiplantae; phylum Streptophyta; class Magnoliopsida; order Fabales; family Fabaceae; genus Trifolium; species Trifolium repens. The sequence goes on along the minus strand of CP125838.1, from coordinate 32,145,878 downwards.
CCCCTTACCTCGATTATGCAGAAATTCTTTTAGTGATTTATTGTTGGTGATCCATCGTGCTATGCCCTAGCTCCCAAGGTCTGCCCATGTTTCTATCTGATTTTGCTCTCCTAATGATTGTTCTCTTTAGTCTATTTATAAGCAACTAACTAGGTTTCTTTTCCTAGAAGAAAATATATTCTTATCGGATTTGTTTCCACAATATCTATTCCTAAAATCTCTCATCTTATTTTTCATAAAAATCTAATCTTTTATTTTCATAAAATATTCCTAAAATATATCTCTGAATTATATCTCTAAAATATATCTTAATTAATTCTATTTTTCAAATAATTCTCTTGTTCTCACTAAATTAAATAAATTCTAACTTATCAAATAATTTACTTAGCACATAAACACCTAAATAAACCATATTCTAAATAAATAACTATTTCTAAATTTTGGGGTTTTACAATTCTCCCCCCCTTTAAAAATTTTCGCCCTCGAAAATTGCCTAAAGTTTTTCAAAAAACAAACTAGTTTACTCACACCACAAATAAGAATTAAAGAAGTGAGTCATATAAAGAAAAATCAAGCAATTAACATGTCAGCAAACAATAAGAACAAAATTCATAAAACTAATCAAACATGTTATAAGTCATATAGCAAGATATTTAAATAGTGACTAAGGTGTAAGTGTAACCAAGTAAAGAAACACACAAGGAAGACACGACTGACACTATGCCCATTTGGTCTGACCGGACAGACCTGCTCTGATTGACACATAACCCACACGGCCGGATTGGACCGACCTGCTCTGATACCAATTGTAACGCCCCGAACCCGAGACTAATAATAATTTAATTTTCAAAAGACTTTTTCAAAAATTCCTTTTTAAAGACATCACGCAGCGGATAAAAGAACTATAAAATTGGACCCAATATCAAAATTATTTAAAAATTATTATAAAGGTGAAACATAGTAACTTCTTTAATAATAAAATACACTAGCTTTAAAAATAAAGTAGCAAAACATCCTAGACTCTGAGACTTCTTCCCAAGTGTCACAATCAGAGCGGGCTTCCTTTGACTCGAACTCGAAACTCGACAACCTGTAGATACTACGATTTTACAATCGCAGGGCCAAGCCAGACAAGACAAAAAGCAAGGGGTGAGAATACATTCACACAAGCATCGGTGTATTAACACATAAGAATAGGGAAAAACATAAACACAAAAATATCATCCTGTGGGACGATCAAACATATAAACTAACACAACTCATAAATGTAACCACTATCACAACATTATTTACAACTTCATTAGTATTTAATATTACTACTTCATCGCTACATCGTAGCTAACAACTTCATTGCCATATATGGCTACATTATTACTCCTTCATTGCCATATCTGGCTACAGTATTACAACTTCATTGCCATATCTGGCTACAATTTACTCCTTCATTGCCATATCTGGCTACAGTATTACTCCTTCATTGCCATATTTGGCTACAGTATTACAACTTCATTGCCATATCTGGCTACAATATTACTTCAACGTCATTATTCAATAAGATCACCATATTTATTTCTTAAAGAAACTCAACACCAAATAAGCTCGACACCAATTAAACTCAACACAAAATAAACTCGACACCAATTAAACTCAACACGAAGTAAACTCAACACCAATTAAATTCCACATCAACTAAGTCCAACTTCAATTACACTCACAACTATCACTTGAATCTTTTTAATTAGACTTTTGACTTCTCTAATTAACAACTAAGACTATCTCAAAACAGCCCCGACACAAAGTAATTTAATAGAATCTGTTTCTCAAATTTATTAGAAAATTTCTTTATCTTATTTATAAAAAGGATAATTAAATTTCTTATTTTCTTTTCAAAGCATTATCTTATTATTCATCTTCATTGAGTTTACTTAATCAAGGGTTACCCTAAAGTCAAATCCATTATACGAATTGATATGAGTAGTCTTAAATTAGTACATGTTCTATTTAAACAAAAGATCATATTTTACTTCTGTTTCCAACTTTACCCATATAGCTTTTATATAATATGAATAACCAAGCAACACTTTAAACACAAATTAACAAGACGAATTCATAAACACATAAACGAAGGGAGAGAAATACAGCACATGTATTGAATTTCATAGACCAAATATTTGAACCTATCACTTAGTCAATAATAGTTATAGACCATATTAAAATAAACAATAACGTGTATACTCAGAAATAAGAGAAAAACATGTATATTTGATTTCGCAAAAGTAATAAACAAAACAAAATATATTCTGTTTTAGTATATCAGACACAACATTCTTAATTAAATCATAATATAATCAAAAGAATTTATAGATAAATCAAAAATCAAAAAGAAAAAGGGAAAAATAAAAAAGGGAATGGGAAGGAGGGCAAGGTCCCCTCGACTACTCTTATGGTTAACACTACCCCTATGCGTGAACAATCTCCCCCCTTACCTCGATTATGCAGAAATTCTTTTAGTGATTTATTGTTGGTGATCCATCGTGCTATGCCCTAGCTCCCAAGGTCTGCCCATGTTTCTATCTGATTTTGCTCTCCTAATGATTGTTCTCTTTAGTCTATTTATAAGCAACTAACTAGGTTTCTTTTCCTAGAAGAAAATATATTCTTATCGGATTTGTTTCCACAATATCTATTCCTAAAATCTCTCATCTTATTTTTCATAAAAATCTAATCTTTTATTTTCATAAAATATTCCTAAAATATATCTCTGAATTATATCTCTAAAATATATCTTAATTAATTCTATTTTTCAAATAATTCTCTTGTTCTCACTAAATTAAATAAATTCTAACTTATCAAATAATTTACTTAGCACATAAACACCTAAATAAACCATATTCTAAATAAATAACTATTTCTAAATTTTGGGGTTTTACAATTCTCCCCCCCTTTAAAAATTTTCGCCCTCGAAAATTGCCTAAAGGTTTTCAAAAAACAAACTAGTTTACTCACACCACAAATAAGAATTAAAGAAGTGAGTCATATAAAGAAAAATCAAGCAATTAACATGTCAGCAAACAATAAGAACAAAATTCATAAAACTAATCAAACATGGTATAAGTCATATAGCAAGATATTTAAATAGTGACTAAGGTGCAAGTGTAACCAAGTAAAAAAACACACAAGGAAGACACGACTGACACTATGCCCATTTGGTCTGACCGGACAGACCTGCTCTGATTGACACATAACCCACACGGCCGGATTGGACCGACCTGCTCTGATACCAATTGTAACGCCCCGAACCCGAGACTAATAATAATTTAATTTTCAAAAGACTTTTTCAAAAATTCCTTTTTAAAGACATCACGCAGCGGATAAAAGAACTATAAAATTGGACCCAATATCAAAATTATTTAAAAATTATTATAAAGGTGAAACATAGTAACTTCTTTAATAATAAAATACACTAGCTTTAAAAATAAAGTAGCAAAACATCCTAGACTCTAAGACTTCTTCCCAAGTGTCACAATCAGAGCGGGCTTCCTTTGACTCGAACTCGAAACTCGACAACCTGTAGATACTACGATTTTACAATCGCAGGGCCAAGCCAGACAAGACAAAAAGCAAGGGGTGAGAATACATTCACACAAGCATCGGTGTATTAACACATAAGAATAGGGAAAAACATAAACACAAAAATATCATCCTGTGGGACGATCAAACATATAAACTAACACAACTCATAAATGTAACCACTATCACAACATTATTTACAACTTCATTAGTATTTAATATTACTACTTCATCGCTACATCGTAGCTAACAACTTCATTGCCATATATGACTACATTATTACTCCTTCATTGCCATATCTGGCTACAGTATTACAACTTCATTGCCATATCTGGCTACAATTTACTCCTTCATTGCCATATCTGGCTACAGTATTACTCCTTCATTGCCATATTTGGCTACAGTATTACAACTTCATTGCCATATCTGGCTACAATATTACTTCAACGTCATTATTCAATAAGATCACCATATTTATTTCTTAAAGAAACTCAACACCAAATAAGCTCGACACCAATTAAACTCAACACAAAATAAACTCGACACCAATTAAACTCAACACGAAGTAAACTCAACACCAATTAAATTCCACATCAACTAAGTCCAACTTCAATTACACTCACAACTATCACTTGAATCTTTTTAATTAGACTTTTGACTTCTCTAATTAACAACTAAGACTATCTCAAAACAGCCCCGACACAAAGTAATTTAATAGAATCTGTTTCTCAAATTTATTAGAAAATTTCTTTATCTGTAACATCCCAGAATTAAATTAGTAGAAGAGTATTATTTAAGAGAAATTTTCTTGGGAGTTAAATGGAAATTAAGTGATCAACCCATTAACTTTAGAGATGCACTAGATACCAAGATGTTGGACTTTAATTGATACTAGAAGGACAAGTTGGTAATTGTATATAAAAAGGGGCATATAGAAGCTTAAACACCCCAAAACCATTCATTTTCTTTCAACCCACTTTCAGTACTCTAAACCCACACCTTTCTTCTTACCCTTCCACGCCTAACTCTGCTTCACCATTATCATCATCAATTCATCACTCAAGTTTCAGCATGCACTTCTACAATTGGGGTTTCAAGGGTTCAAAGAATCCTCTCACTCATTCTCTACTTCTTCTTCGAGCTCTCTCACTCTTTTCTCTTCAAATCCAACACTTACAGATGCTTTATTGAAGGAAAGTAAGCTCTGCCTATGATTATGGAGAAGTTGTTGTGTATTATCTACTCCAATCTCTTATGATTTAAGGTATGGTCTTGATTCTAACCTCTCTTTTCTAGATTAACCCTAAAACCCAAATTCTCATCTCTTCTGTGTTGTTGTTGCATGTGTGAATTAAACCTTCGTGAGTGACAAATTTAACCAATAAGAATCATGGGTTGAAGGATGGTGTAGCAGCTGCAAGCTACAGAACTGTTTTGCTGTCAATCGAAGCACTCGCTCAGCGAGTATTGTTGCTCGCTCCAGCGAGCTTAGCAGAACATCAAGGGTTGCTGCATGTGTCTTCTCTGACCTGTAGCCATGTTCCTAAACTCTTGGTAAGTGATTCCTAACCTCCTCTTACCCTTTCAGATTTTGGTGGTGACTTATTCCCCCTTAAGACTTAGTTAAACCTCAAACATTCTTATATTCCAATTCTTACGATGCATGTGAGTCTTCTGGATTTTGGACAAGGATTTGGAGCTTAAGAAATTACAGAAAGGCAACTCATCAGCAGTTCATCACCTCAGAATTCCTTTCCATCAATTTTGTATACTTGAAGCAAATTTAGATTTCCAACTCAGTTTGGGATATAAGCTTGGTAGCTGTGTCTGAGCCCAAAGTCAAGTTTAAAGCTTCTTTATCAGGTGGGTTCTTAGGTTCTAAACCTTAGAAAATTATTTAGAAAGCTTAGTCCCCCAAAGATATGTTTTGTATGCAAACATAGGTATTTAGGATCAATTTAATAAAAGAGCAAGAACAAATCCCAATTCTTGCTCCTATATAACATATTTTATATGATTGAACTTGTTTATAACTGATTGCATGAAGATTGTAGGTGGTTTTTCTTTAAAAATCGTATTTTGCAAAACAGGGGCTTTCACTGACAAGCTCGCCCCAGCGAGCACTCACAAGCTGCAGCGAGTGGTTGATGCCTGTATGGCTCGCCAGGCGAGTTTCTGACTCGCCAGGGCGAGTGTTACAGGCCTGTCAGCACATATACTCGCCGTAGCGAGTAGGAGCTCGCCGTAGCGAGTTTAGCAAGGACAGAACCTGCATATTTTACTATTTTAAAATTATTAAACACTCGTTTTATGTCCGAATGCAATTGGGATTTCATGAACATGTTTAAAAGTGTAAAATAGTTTATATAGTTAGAGATTAACATGTATATTTAAATTTATCAGTAACATGTTTAGGATACCCTGGGCGGGACATATTGGTTAGAACTGTTTATACTCATTAAAATTAAATGGCAGCTTTATGCCGTGATTATAGAATTCCTCTGAATTCTAATCATTTTATTATGTGAGCCAACGTCGGAATCCGAGCCTCTGTTTCGGTAGTACGCAGAGTCAGGCACCCGAGACCGGCTTGCCTCGGCGTGTCTTTGAAGAGTAATTGACAAGATTGATAAATGTGTTACACCTTTATTCATTGCTATTAATATTACTCTTAATTGTAAAACAGATTGAACTTAGACTTTTACACTATCTAGGTTCCCCCGGCGTAGTCGCCATTAGGAGGGTAGTAGGACTCACTGAGGCTTAGTAGTCTCACCCCACTCCAAATCAATTTTTTTAGGTAAATAGGTTACTCGGAGCAAGGACCAGGTAGGAGACTGACAGTTGGAGCCGGGCTTGGATTGTCAGACTTGAAGATTTTAGTCTTCTTCTTGTTTCTTAGATAATCTGTTTATTTATCGTTGTTCCTTTCCCCGTTGTATTTTATCAGTATAATTCGTTGTATTCGTGAAGCTGCTGCAATTCATTTAAAATATTCTGGAATTTTATTGTACTCAGATCCCTTTTATTAATGTCTTGGCTAAATATTCTAGATATTTTAGTTGGGGCGTTATAATTGGTATCAGAGCAGGTCGATCCAGTATCGGACCTTGCCATGAGTCATTTCAATCCTTTCCTAAGTAAAACAGACCCTTTGGATCTGGACTGTTTACGCTGAAACCATCACGTGCTGAGTCTGATCAGCTCAGTATTGTGTATGGTAGGCAGGGTATTATGGTTTAGAACTGAAGTGAACTCTGAAACTCCCGCGTTAAGATCGCAGTGAAGATGCAATCGAGAAGCAGTTTTTGAAGGAAATTTTTATAAGTGAATATTTGGACGGTGGCAAATGGTGCCACAGGAGTAAGATGTATAAACAAGCAAGGAAGCAAGTGTATCATTATACTGAAGTACGTAGTGCGTAACGGTACACCACTAACACTGTGTGTCAACTAACCTTCCTAAACCTATAAGTGACCTTATTCTACAGGGAGCCTAAATTCAGCCAAGTTTGTTGACCGAGTAACACCCAGCAGTAGCCGCTATTGAACCGAAACTCTTTTCTAAACTTTTAGTCGTTCAGTGCAAGCAAGAATTTCATCTGCGTTAGGAAAATTTAGCTAGGCCATCCCAATATTTTCAAGCCTTAACTGTTCCCAATGGAATTAGTACACCCCGTTAGAAACCCAAGATTTTATTGGATCATTAGGGGTTTAGCCTTAACTAGTATAGCGATTAGAAATCCTCTTTGCAGTACCGTGCCCAAGAAGACGAATTAGGTACCACTACCCTTATGTTCCTAAATTAGTATTTCAGTATAGTGGACTTGACAGATGCGTTGTAATAAGAATCCAAATCAAACTACTTAGACTAGAGAAACCAAAATTTGGACACTTGCACTTTCCAAATTTTCGCCAGGTGACCGTATTAGATTACCCTAAAATACCTTTATCGGAATTATTCCAACCACACAATTCCTAACCGTATTATCATTGTACTATTAGGAATCAAACTACAACTAGTATAAGATTATGGTATCCTTTCGTAAACAACACCAGACTTGGTAGTAAACCCGACCAACATTCAGAGACTATGGATTGACTAGATTACCCTCAAGAATGCCTTTACTTAAGTTACTTCGACCATTTCAAAATCGTAGCAATATTTCTGTCGTACCACCAGGACTTAAGTTTCAATTAGTATAACCTCTAAGATTCCTCTCGTGCATCACCTTTAGGTCGTTAAACAATTGTTTCGAGAGACATCACTACGGAGTAGTTTGATAACTAAACCAGTAATAACACCTAGTCAGCCTCGTACTTAGTACTCGATATTCATACCTTACCCCAGGAAATTCTGAGACTTTAAGTATACCATTTAGAGATTCCCTTGATAAATACCCGACCTTTAGACAGACATACTAAGTACCGTCATGTAACCACTATAAGTTGCCAACTCACCGTTACCAACCAATTAGCTAACTATATGGGGATAGTTGAACCGAAACTCATAGGTTTAACACTCTCGTACCGCCAACCTTTTGAGCTAACATTTTGACACTACTTTTGGCACAAACTATCAACAAAACCAATCCGTTGTATCTAGTCACTAGATAGTTTAGGGATCGGTAACTCAGTTTCATGTTAGGTTGACCGTCCAATTTAAGAGCTCTTATCTTTAAACCCGTTAGTTAAGGAATCAGTAGGATTAGTTAACCATCCATTGAGAGATACCGTCCAGTTACCGTTAGACTAGTAGTTATGTATTAAGGACCAACTAGCCACCCAACTCAAGAAGTAGACCTAATCAGCCACATGTTATCACTGCTTTAAGTACCAGACCATAGAAAACACAACCTGATGAGAGTAACAAACATGAGACATTATTAGCGACACCAAGCACCTAGACTAATCTTTTAGGCATATGTATCAGCCAACCAGAGACGAGTAGTTAAGTTTAACCATAGCTCAGCCAGTCGCCAACACTTACACATATTCAAACATGTCGGCCAAGAGACTATTAGAATCAGTAAATCTTCCTGTGAGAGTTTTGTCAACAAGAAACGTGAGTGAAAAACCTAGTTGTCCTAATTTGAAAACTCTGACAGAAGAAATAGGATTATGGAACATCAGTCTGGACCCAATAGGAGACCAATTTTCAAGTACCTTTCATTCGTTCTGGATCCTCTCTCAGCCAGTCCGTCGAATCGAGCAACGTTCAATTCCACGTTCATGAGTCTTGGAACACCATGAACGTGTGTACTCTCTAACTTGTTTGATTACGTCTCAGACGAATAATTCTCCTCGTGTTTCAAATACTTGTCTGTCAGGTGCTAAGCACAAATTCAATTCTGGTGCAACTTTCCAAATTCATTGACGTCGGTCACATGGATTGTTTAGAACGTCCCTCCTAAGTAACCTTATTCAATGTCTTCAGTCTTTCAGTTTTGTCGTTAGTAACTCCATCATTTTCTGGGAAGTCAGCCGCTCTTGAGAAATCACGGATAAGTTAGGCTCATTTTCTCGTTAGTTGGTTGATCTGTTAATCAACATCTTCAGCTGTTCTGATATAAATGACCTAGCTCAGTGTCAGCAAATCAACTCAGCCATAGCGTTACCAGTTCAAACCTTACGTATTCAATTAGACAAGTTTGGAGTTTGATTGATTTAGCCAAGTAACCATACGTTAGGATCGGAAAAGATTCCAGTGAGACTGACCCTTAACCATAGCAGTTAATCTGAACCTAAACGCATATACATGTTAAATGTACAACTTGACCGCCGTGTTGTGCCAGAATGGATTAAGTTGTAGGTGGGATTTTATCGGACAACTATAGGTTCGTCTGCGGACGAGTCTAACCCGTTGGCAGAAGAATCAGTAGTGTTTAGACAATTTTCCACTCGTTTATATTTCGATCGATCCTGGAATATTTAGACAACACGCGGAACAGGAGTACATTGAACGTGCTATGCATAGTAGTGCTTCGAAAAGAGAGCGACTTTGGAAAAGTAGATTCTGGACTTGCCAATGAGAATACTCGTGCTTTTACCCTTCAGTTAATTAATTAGCATCACCACCAGTTTGTGGGTACCTGACCAGGCCAGTTACCGACCTCCTAAGCCAGTTGAAATTGGAGTTAATACCATCGCGAATGGAAGAAGTTAAATTGTAGTAGAACAAGTAGAGATGGATAAGACAAGTAGGTGAATATATCTATTCAGGAATTATAAGACTAAGTGAGAAACCGCACTGTCAGAAGGTGACAGTAAGTGTTCGAATCAGAGTGCGCAGCATGAAATTAGTTGTAAGTGTGGAGAAAATTGACCGGCTTCTAGCCAATGACCAAAGAGAGGAAAGTTTTATTCCAAGGGATTAAATGTTATTGGCCGGAGAATAGGAGAAGTATGGATGTTGAAATGCGGATATAAACGTTCTACCATGAAGTGGAATGAAAGGATTATAAATTTCGAGGACGAAATTTCTTTAAGGGGGGTAGATTGTAACATCCCAGAATTAAATTAGTAGAAGAGTATTATTTAAGAGAAATTTTCTTTGGAGTTAAATGGAAATTAAGTGATCAACCCATTAACTTTAGAGATGCACTAGATACCAAGATGTTGGACTTTAATTGATACTAGAAGGACAAGTTGGTAATTGTATATAAAAAGGGGCATATAGAAGCTTAAACACCCCAAAACCATTCATTTTCTTTCAACCCACTTTCAGTACTCTAAACCCACACCTTTCTTCTTACCCTTCCACGCCTAACTCTGCTTCACCATTATCATCATCAATTCATCACTCAAGTTTCAGCATGCACTTCTACAATTGGGGTTTCAAGGGTTCAAAGAATCCTCTCACTCATTCTCTACTTCTTCTTCGAGCTCTCTCACTCTTTTCTCTTCAAATCCAACACTTACAGATGCTTTATTGAAGGAAAGTAAGCTCTGCCTATGATTATGGAGAAGTTGTTGTGTATTATCTACTCCAATCTCTTATGATTTAAGGTATGGTCTTGATTCTAACCTCTCTTTTCTAGATTAACCCTAAAACCCAAATTCTCATCTCTTCTGTGTTGTTGTTGCATGTGTGAATTAAACCTTCGTGAGTGACAAATTTAACCAATAAGAATCATGGGTTGAAGGATGGTGTAGCAGCTGCAAGCTACAGAACTGTTTTGCTGTCAATCGAAGCACTCGCTCAGCGAGTATTGTTGCTCGCTCCAGCGAGCTTAGCAGAACATCAAGGGTTGCTGCATGTGTCTTCTCTGACCTGTAGCCATGTTCCTAAACTCTTGGTAAGTGATTCCTAACCTCCTCTTACCCTTTCAGATTTTGGTGGTGACTTATTCCCCCTTAAGACTTAGTTAAACCTCAAACATTCTTATATTCCAATTCTTACGATGCATGTGAGTCTTCTGGATTTTGGACAAGGATTTGGAGCTTAAGAAATTACAGAAAGGCAACTCATCAGCAGTTCATCACCTCAGAATTCCTTTCCATCAATTTTGTATACTTGAAGCAAATTTAGATTTCCAACTCAGTTTGGGATATAAGCTTGGTAGCTGTGTCTGAGCCCAAAGTCAAGTTTAAAGCTTCTTTATCAGGTGGGTTCTTAGGTTCTAAACCTTAGAAAATTATTTAGAAAGCTTAGTCCCCCAAAGATATGTTTTGTATGCAAACATAGGTATTTAGGATCAATTTAATAAAAGAGCAAGAACAAATCCCAATTCTTGCTCCTATATAACATATTTTATATGATTGAACTTGTTTATAACTGATTGCATGAAGATTGTAGGTGGTTTTTCTTTAAAAATCGTATTTTGCAAAACAGGGGCTTTCACTGACAAGCTCGCCCCAGCGAGCACTCACAAGCTGCAGCGAGTGGTTGATGCCTGTATGGCTCGCCAGGCGAGTTTCTGACTCGCCAGGGCGAGTGTTACAGGCCTGTCAGCACATATACTCGCCGTAGCGAGTAGGAGCTCGCCGTAGCGAGTTTAGCAAGGACAGAACCTGCATATTTTACTATTTTAAAATTATTAAACACTCGTTTTATGTCCGAATGCAATTGGGATTTCATGAACATGTTTAAAAGTGTAAAATAGTTTATATAGTTAGAGATTAACATGTATATTTAAATTTATCAGTAACATGTTTAGGATACCCTGGGCGGGACATATTGGTTAGAACTGTTTATACTCATTAAAATTAAATGGCAGCTTTATGCCGTGATTATAGAATTCCTCTGAATTCTAATCATTTTATTATGTGAGCCAACGTCGGAATCCGAGCCTCTGTTTCGGTAGTACGCAGAGTCAGGCACCCGAGACCGGCTTGCCTCGGCGTGTCTTTGAAGAGTAATTGACAAGATTGATAAATGTGTTACACCTTTATTCATTGCTATTAATATTACTCTTAATTGTAAAACAGATTGAACTTAGACTTTTACACTATCTAGGTTCCCCCGGCGTAGTCGCCATTAGGAGGGTAGTAGGACTCACTGAGGCTTAGTAGTCTCACCCCACTCCAAATTAATTTTTTTAGGTAAACAGGTTACTCGGAGCAAGGACCAGGTAGGAGACTGACAGTTGGAGCCGGGCTTGGATTGTCAGACTTGAAGATTTTAGTCTTCTTCTTGTTTCTTAGATAATCTGTTTATTTATCGTTGTTCCTTTCCCCGTTGTATTTTATCAGTATAATTCGTTGTATTCGTGAAGCTGCTGCAATTCATTTAAAATATTCTGGAATTTTATTGTACTCAGATCCCTTTTATTAATGTCTTGGCTAAATATTCTAGATATTTTAGTTGGGGCGTTATATTATCTTATTTATAAAAAGGATAATTAAATTTCTTATTTTGTTTTCAAAGCATTATCTTATTATTCATCTTCATTGAGTTTACTTAATCAAGGGTTACCCTAAAGTCAAATCCATTATACGAATTGATATGAGTAGTCTTAAATTAGTACATGTTCTATTTAAACAAAAGATCATATTTTACTTCTGTTTCCAACTTTACCCATATAGCTTTTATATAATATGAATAACCAAGCAACACTTTAAACACAAATTAACAAGACGAATTCATAAACACATAAACGAAGGGAGAGAAATACAGCACATGTATTGAATTTCATAGACCAAATATTTGAACCTATCACTTAGTCAATAATAGTTATAGACCATATTAAAATAAACAATAACGTGTATACTCAGAAATAAGAGAAAAACATGTATATTTGATTTCGCAAAAGTAATAAACAAAACAAAATATATTCTGTTTTAGTATATCAGACACAACATTCTTAATTAAATCATAATATAATCAAAAGAATTTATAGATAAATCAAAAATCAAAAAGAAAAAGGGAAAAATAAAAAAGGGAATGGGAAGGAGGGCAAGGTCCCCTCGACTACTCTTATGGTTAACACTACCCCTATGCGTGAACAATCTCCCCCCTTACCTCGATTATGCAGAAATTCTTTTAGTGATTTATTGTTGGTGATCCATCGTGCTATGCCCTAGCTCCCAAGGTCTGCCCATGTTTCTATCTGATTTTGCTCTCCTAATGATTGTTCTGTTAGACTACGAGGCTAACCACTTAGAGGGGGGTGAATAAGTGGTTCCGTTAACCAATTGAGTTTTTAAAAAATTGTTCGGTTAAACGTGCGTGCGGAAGCGACTCCGGGATCGGTAGTCTCTTTGCACCGATTTGACTTATTGAAAAAGTAACTAAGCCGATAAAACGTATTGAGGAAAAGTCGATCGGAATAAGATATTCAAAAACTAATTCAATTAACAACAACGTTTCCAAGCAAGTTATTCGATTCTTTCAAAAACAATTCACAACACAAGATAATAACAATTGAATCCTTGTGAACACTTACGAACACACAAATTCAATTGTTTACGAATATAATGAAAGCAATAAAGAATGAAAGTAATGCAATCAACACACGAGGATTTGATTAGGGAGTTCCCCGGATTTCGCGTCGTCCACGCGTGTGTCCGAGTACGTCTCCCCCCAAATAACCAAACGGGTTATTTGAGATATGTATAGAATGAAAAACAACTTGAACACAAGTGCACAAATTACAAAGCAATCAATAACCCTATTGACTCGAAATGTAAAACTATGCAAACCCTCAATCGACGAACGAATCTTCACCCTCTGATTCCAACGATCCTACCCGTGCAACTCCTTGCAACGATCGTCCAGCTGAGTCCTTCGATTCTTCTCAATTGATCCTCCAAGATATCGAACAATCTTGGATCCCTAGTGAGCAATCCAACCTCCTTGCACAAATCAACCCGATCGCGAATCTGCTTCACCACGAATCGCACCGAACGTTATCGACCAAGCGTACAACTCCTAAATGATTGATCCCATACTCAATCTTCAATTGTTGCAACTTGATGGAAGATGATGATCTTGTGAAGGATAACACTTTGATCCCAATTTTTCACCCAAATTGTATCCAAAGTGTTTTACCCAAAGCACTTCTTGCTCTCTCAATGATTCTCACTAGATTTCTCAGTTGTGTTCAGTTACTGTGATTGTTTCATTACTTACAAAGGAACCCACACATTGCTATTTAAAGAGAAAATAGAATGAGCAAATTTAGGCATAATTTTCAGTAGATGTATCGATACAAATGATTGTTTGTATCGATACAAAGCCCTTGACCAACGTTCAATTTTGAAAATCTTGACCTTTGTATCGATACAAACACGGGATGTATCGATACAAACATCAGAATCTTGAAATCTTGACTGATATGTATCTAAGCATGCAAGCATGCTTCGAATCATATGAAGCTTGCTGGTTTTTCAGAACATATACACATGTATCGATACATGCAAGCATGTTTCGAATCATATGGAACATTCTGTTTTTGTATAGAAGCTTTTGTATCGATACAGAGCCTGTGTGTATCGATACAAAGTGCTCAAAATGTACCAGAACAAGTTTCAGGACATTTGTATCCATACAGAAATGTATGTATCGATACAAAACACCAAAAAGTCAGTTTTTCAAGGTTTTGAAAATAGTTCTTTGTTGTCAAGTCATTTGTAAAGTTTGCCAAAATATGTTCAACCTATTTTCATGTGTTTTGACAATTATTAAAACATGAGGATGAACTGGTGCACTTACATTCTCCCCCTTTTTGATAATTGTCAAAACTATGCATAAGCTAAACTAAGCCTATACCTATTATGCAAATAAAAATAGCAATGATATACAGACGCAAAAACAACACCAAGGCTTAATCACAAAAGCTTGCTCCCCCTGAGTTGATGCCATAATGCGTTTGATGATCCTTTAGCTTGTGCATCCAAATCTCTCCCCCTTTGACAATATCAAAAAGAAGAAGAGAGCACATTAGCAGTAACAAGTCCAAGCAAATTTTCCATCTATTAAACATATCGTGCACTTACATTTGTCGAAATGCACTTTATGATATAGTATCCTAATCAAAATAATTACATATAACGATATGCCAAAATATATCAATGACGAATACCAAATATCATGATAACACATGGAATGTAGAACGACAAACCATAAACCAACTCATGATTATTTAAAACACATCGACATTTTTGTAATAAAACATACCAAAATATGGGACGAAAAAAATAAACAAAACCATGCAATTAAATGCATAAACATACAATAACAATCCAAACATACGAAATAATTCAAAATGAAGTCATACAAGCCAAAGTGAAATGTTGCTCAAAACATAGCAACATTAAATAATATCCGTACAACCAAATCGAAATAAAGAAAGTCACGAAATAACAAAAGAGATTGTTCATGCGATAAAAGAAATGAAATGCCATAAAACAAGAACAAAAACATCATCAATCATCATTCATATTGTCATCATCTGGGTTGGTGGATGGGTTGGCTTGGTAGAAGGAATTCATCTGGGCTTCGAGGTTGTCAAACCGGGTGTTCACATAGGTCCGGAGGTTGGTAGTGGTGGTGTAGATGTCTTCAATCCGGGCACTCTGAGCAGCATAATTCTGAGTATATTCATTGTAGAAAGTAGTTTGTTGCATGCTCATGTTCCTCATCATTTCCATCATCTCATTCCAATTTCCACCTTCTTCACCTTGGCCTTCATTTTCACCCTCATCTTGTCTAACATTCCTCCTTGGTCTCCTATTACGAGGAGCAACAGCAGCCTGACCTTCATCATCATCCGGTCCATGATACACATACACATTGTCTACATTCAAGGACCAATTCATCTTGGACATTTGTGTTTCACTAAACTTCTGTAATTTCCCAAGAGTAGTGTACTCAATGGGAAGCTTTTGTCCAAGCTTGAAGTGCCTTAAAATGCTAGCAATCATGCTACCATATCCAAAGCTGTGATCACGACTAGAATTCCTTAATTCAAACATCCTACTCACAATGTAGAATGGCCAATCCACCTTTGCATCATCCATCAGCAGGAACATCAAGTCTATGTCCTTCTTGTCCATCCTAGAACTAGCACTTTTTGGACGTAGAATGTGACTTACAATCCAATAGACAACCCTTGCATTCACACTTAATTTTCCGGTTCCCATCGTTTCCGGAATGTTGCCATTTCTTGTGATTGAAGAGACAAAGACATTGAAATCATAATCGATTTGGCTCAATTCAGAATAGGCCAAGAGATCCTCACCGGTTATCCTAGTCCCGGTACACATATCAAACAAATCAAACCACAGATTAGCAGTAAACCTATATATCTTTCGACCCCAACAGAATTCAAACTCAGCCCCATTTCTTTCTTGCAGTCCAGAATAGAATATCCTAGTCAAGGTTTCATTATACTTTGTTTGTAAATCACAAAAGGTATCAAGTTTCTCCCTTTCAATAATTTCAGCAACATCATTCAAATGCAAATTTTTCAAAACTTCCACATCAATAGACTTTTGAGGTAGAACAGCCCTATTTCTACAATATTGTGTATAGGTGTGTACACAATCCTTATGAACAAATTCATCTTCCCTAAGACCAAAATTAGGAACCTCATCACTCCTAGTTGCTATTTCCTTATCTTTCCTAGCCTTCTTAGGTGCCATTACAAGAGAATTGAGAAGTAGAGCAATGTACCTTACACTTTTGATGAAAAACTTGAAGAATTTCACAAACCCAAATTTGATGAATTTCCTTGATTGAAGCTTTATGAGACTTGAATCACGAAATTAATGATGGAGAATAAGTGGGTAATGAGTTTGGAGTTGATTGGTGAAAATTTTGTGAGATTTGGTTGAGTTTTGATGAAGTTTGAAGGATTTGGGGTAAGGGTTTTGATGGAAGCCGTGAGAGAGGAAGAGATGTTTATGAAGTTTGATGAAGAATGAAAGAAAAATAACATATAAATTCAGTTTTTACGCGTTTGTATCGATACAAACAGTGATATGTATCGATACAAGTCAGTTAAATTGAAGCATGTATCGAAGCATACCTGTGTGTTTCGAAGCATGGTCGCCTTGCTGTTTTTCTCAGCACGCCATGTATCGATACACACTTGTATGTATCGATACAAGTCAGGTTAATTTTGAAAAATTTGAAATTTTGAAAAATAACTGACATGTATCCATCCACAATTCATTGTATCGATCCAAAACACATTATTTTCAATTTTTCTCAAATCACATGAATCAAAAGGTTCAAAAAGAAATTTCGATGATTTTCAATTAACACGTATGAAAGAAACACATACAATCATGATGGTATATGCGTATATATGTGAACCAAAGCAATACCAAAGCAAATCTTAACATGAGAACACATGTTAAACCATAGATGCATGATAAAAGAAATCACATAACATAGTTAAAGTACCACAAACAATCATATGCGAAAAATATATATATATCTATGTATGTATGCAAAAATTACACATAGATGCAAAACTTAACATATACATTCTAATATGAACTTAATAGGATAGTTGTAATGATTTTTGTCAAATCCCCATTTGAGACGTATAAAGCTCAAAAACTTATTAATATTTTTGAGTAAGAATTCTTGGAAATGGAGGATTAGACAAATATCAAAACTTATATCATATTAAGATAGAAAATGCATGTATATGATCACAAACACAAATGCTAAACAAAATATGTATAAAGCAAAGTTAAAGAGTAGAATCTTCCCTTAAGTATTTGATGAAGGAAGTGATCAATTTCCACATCGTTTTGTGTTGGGTTGAGTCGTATCTTTTCACCTTACTTGTTTATAGGTCTTGAGCCACTCGTTATCAATGTCTCTCATCAATGGCTTCAAGACGCTTACCTACATGTTTAGACATTTGAAATAGGTCCCCAACTCATATTGGGTCCTAGTTTGTTAGTATCAACATTATTGTCTAACTTAGGTAACCATTGCAATATGCCTTTAGGTACTAAGGTTTTCCGTGCTTGGCATTTTGCAATCGTATGTCCTTTGTTACAACAATAATGACAAACAATATGAGGATTACTTTTCTTGTGATCCTTTTCAACAAATTTATACTTTTTATTTCTCGGTTTAAAAGATTTGTTGAATTTAGATGGATCAACCGCAAAAGTAATCTCCGGCTTGGATGGTTCTTTTAACTTCTCTTGTAGTTTTCGTAAATCTCTACTTAAGTAAAAGCATCCATCACATCCGGTATATTCATTTCCACAACTATCATAATTCACAAGAGGTTTTTGAACCAAAGATTCTTTGAGAGCTTTCAACTCATGTTCCGTTTCCGAAACTTTAACCTCAAGGTATTTATTGACTTGCATTAAACCCTTTAATCGTTGAAAAGCCTCTTGAGTTTCTTTGTGTAGTTTTTCAAAAGCAACTTGTAATTCATGATATTCCAAGAGAGTATATGAACTAGAGGGATTTTGGTTTACCTTTTTAGGAACAAGTTTCTTACGATCGTGTGATGTCAAACACACATTTGCCAATCCTTCTTCACCGCTTGAACTAGAGCTTGATGATGAAGAGGAAGATGAGCTAGAGCTCTCCCATGCAACGTAAGCTTTCTTTCCCTTGTCCTTGCTTCCCTTTTTGAATGAAGGTGATTCTTTCTCCTTTCTCTTGAGCTTGGGACAATCCGGTTTAAAGTGACCGATTTGTCCACATTCATAACATGCTCCCTTTTTAGAGTACTTGACATCTTCCTTCCTTCTATGGTAACCACTATCTTTCCGATATTTCTTAAGATTTTCATCGGAGTGCCTTATCCCATTTTTCTTCACATACCTATTGTAGCGCCTAACGAAGAGTCCCATTTCCTCATCATCGGAATCATCTTCGCTTGAGCTACTTTCCACATGCTCTATCCTTTTGGACTTGGTGGACTTTGAAGTAGAGGCTTTTAGAGCTATAGACCTCTTGTCCTTTTCCTTTTCCTTGTCATTGTGCTTTACCTTCTTTTCGCTTTTCTCATGCTTTTCTAGCAAGTTTAGCACATGTTCATGCTCCGTGAGTTTGCCAAACAAAGTTGTAAGATTCAATGAGGTAAGATCATTAGCTTCCTTAATCGCGGTGACCTTAGGTTGCCAATTCCTACTAAGACATCTTAAAATTTTGTTAGTAGCATCTTGGTTGGAAATTGGTTTTCCCAAACCGTGTAACTTGTTGGTGATTTTGATAAAGCGTTGTTGCATATCCTCGATGGATTCTCCATCTAGCATATGAAACAACTCAAATTCTTGTGTCAAAGTATTAATTTTGGATATCTTGACATCATTGGTACCCTCAAAGTGAGTAACCAATGTGTCCCACATTTCCTTAGCCGATTCACAATGCGACACATGATAGAATTGATCAATCCCAAGGGATGATATTAAAATGTTTTGTGCCTTCGCATCGTAATTGACTTTCTTCTTTTCCTCATCCGTCCATTGTGCCATTGGCTTATTTGCGACAACACCATGAGCATCCGTTATAGTTGGAGCAAACGGACCATTCTCAATGGCATTCCACACTTCACTATCAAAAGAATTGATATGAATACGCATGCTACTTTTCCAATAGTCAAAATGATCTCCATTGAATACCGGAGCCCTATTATACGCCCCTTTTGGTGCAAAAGCCATGTTGTCTAATAATAGGCACAAATTACTCGGTTTAATCGTTTAAAATCAACCGGGCTCTTGATGCCACTTGTTAGACTACGAGGCTAACCACTTAGAGGGGGGTGAATAAGTGGTTCCGTTAACCAATTGAGTTTTTAAAAAATTGTTCGGTTAAACGTGCGTGCGGAAGCGACTCCGGGATCGGTAGTCTCTTTGCACCGATTTGACTTATTGAAAAAGTAACTAAGCCGATAAAACGTATTGAGGAAAAGTCGATCGGAATAAGATATTCAAAAACTAATTCAATTAACAACAACGTTTCCAAGCAAGTTATTCGATTCTTTCAAAAACAATTCACAACACAAGATAATAACAATTGAATCCTTGTGAACACTTACGAACACACAAATTCAATTGTTTACGAATATAATGAAAGCAATAAAGAATGAAAGTAATGCAATCAACACACGAGGATTTGATTAGGGAGTTCCCCGGATTTCGCGTCGTCCACGCGTGTGTCCGAGTACGTCTCCCCCCAAATAACCAAACGGGTTATTTGAGATATGTATAGAATGAAAAACAACTTGAACACAAGTGCACAAATTACAAAGCAATCAATAACCCTATTGACTCGAAATGTAAAACTATGCAAACCCTCAATCGACGAACGAATCTTCACCCTCTGATTCCAACGATCCTACCCGTGCAACTCCTTGCAACGATCGTCCAGCTGAGTCCTTCGATTCTTCTCAATTGATCCTCCAAGATATCGAACAATCTTGGATCCCTAGTGAGCAATCCAACCTCCTTGCACAAATCAACCCGATCGCGAATCTGCTTCACCACGAATCGCACCGAACGTTATCGACCAAGCGTACAACTCCTAAATGATTGATCCCATACTCAATCTTCAATTGTTGCAACTTGATGGAAGATGATGATCTTGTGAAGGATAACACTTTGATCCCAATTTTTCACCCAAATTGTATCCAAAGTGTTTTACCCAAAGCACTTCTTGCTCTCTCAATGATTCTCACTAGATTTCTCAGTTGTGTTCAGTTACTGTGATTGTTTCATTACTTACAAAGGAACCCACACATTGCTATTTAAAGAGAAAATAGAATGAGCAAATTTAGGCATAATTTTCAGTAGATGTATCGATACAAATGATTGTTTGTATCGATACAAAGCCCTTGACCAACGTTCAATTTTGAAAATCTTGACCTTTGTATCGATACAAACACGGGATGTATCGATACAAACATCAGAATCTTGAAATCTTGACTGATATGTATCTAAGCATGCAAGCATGCTTCGAATCATATGAAGCTTGCTGGTTTTTCAGAACATATACACATGTATCGATACATGCAAGCATGTTTCGAATCATATGGAACATTCTGTTTTTGTATAGAAGCTTTTGTATCGATACAGAGCCTGTGTGTATCGATACAAAGTGCTCAAAATGTACCAGAACAAGTTTCAGGACATTTGTATCCATACAGAAATGTATGTATCGATACAAAACACCAAAAAGTCAGTTTTTCAAGGTTTTGAAAATAGTTCTTTGTTGTCAAGTCATTTGTAAAGTTTGCCAAAATATGTTCAACCTATTTTCATGTGTTTTGACAATTATTAAAACATGAGGATGAACTGGTGCACTTACATGTTCTCTTTAGTCTATTTATAAGCAACTAACTAGGTTTCTTTTCCTAGAAGAAAATATATTCTTATCGGATTTGTTTCCACAATATCTATTCCTAAAATCTCTCATCTTATTTTTCATAAAAATCTAATCTTTTATTTTCATAAAATATTCCTAAAATATATCTCTAAATTATATCTCTAAAATATATCTTAATTAATTCTATTTTTCAAATAATTCTCTTGTTCTCACTAAATTAAATAAATTCTAACTTATCAAATAATTTACTTAGCACATAAACACCTAAATAAACCATATTCTAAATAAATAACTATTTCTAAATTTTGGGGTGTTACAATTGGTAGTGCCTAGGTTATAAGTTGTAAACGGGAGGTTTGCTGTAGACTTAGAACTAGGACTATTATAGTGATATTCCTTCCTGGATTGGTATCCCCCAGACGTAGGTTGCTATTTGCGCCGAACTGGGTTAACAAATAACTTGTCTCCTTTATTTGTTTTCTTTACTTGTTTTATTTCGTTGCGTGCGAGACCGGATAGATTGCTTGAGCATCCGGTAGAGCATCGTGTATAGCGCGCCAGGATTTTCAGAAGTGATTTTGATGAAGACAAATATGTAGTACCAGAGGTTGATGTGAATCAGATGGCTTATGCCATGCATACCATGGCAGCTGCTGTGACTGCGCAAACTCATGCTAAGGCGCAGAGGGATGCAGAGAAGCGTGAGAGGGAGATTATAGCTGCTGCATCTCGGGTTCTTACGAGTTTCAATCAGCAGACTCCTCCAAAGTTTAATGGGGAGGGAGGTTCGGAAACTGCTGACTTGTGGCTCCAAGCTGTGGAGAGAATATTCGGGGCAATTCATTGTCCAGAAAGAGAGAAGGTGGTGTTAGCTACCTATCAGTTGCAGGGTAGTTCTGAATATTGGTGGGGGAACACCAGGCTCCTTATGGGAAATGTTGATGAGGAGGTAAATTGGGAGAACTTCAAGAGGAGGTTCTTAGCTAAGTACTTTCCCGAGACTGCGAGGGAAAGGTACGGAGAGGAGTTCCTGCAGCTGCGGCAGGGGGGCATTAAAGTGGAAGCCTATGCCAAAAAGTTTGAGTCACTATCCCGTTACTTCCGTTTCTTTAGGGATGGGATAGATGAAGCCTATATGTGTCGTCGCTTCCAGGATGGTTTGAGGTATGAACTGCAAGACGCAGTGGTGCCGTTGGGCATTCGTCAGTTTCAAGTCTTGGTAGAGAAGTGCCAAGAGGTGGAGGATATGAGGAAGAAGCGGGAGAACCGCCAGGGTGATTTTAGCGTTGGAGGACCTAGTAATTCAAGTGGTCAGAATCCGAGTTCGGGTCAAAATAAGAGGAAACAAGGGGATATGTCTGGTAACCGTTCCCAAAATAATAGAGGACCAGGTCGCTCGGAGAATCAAGAGACTCAGGGGAGTCGAGGTGGAGAGAAGCAAGGTTGCTTCAGATGTGGGCAAGCGGGGCATTATGCAAACGAATGTCCGAGTCCGGGAAATATTTGTTTCAACTGTCGGAAACCGGGTCATTTTGCTAGGGATTGCAAAGCCCCAAAGGCCGGGACGTCGGCAGATGTGGCACAAGGAGTTCGACCCGCTGCTAGAGGAGGTGCTTACTGTATGGGCACTGGAGTGAACGGTCAGACCGGTAATGCCATGCATGAGGATTACTAGTTGCAGGTAACACTTTACTGCATTGATTATTGTTTGAGGGCAACCCACTCTTGTATGTTTGGATGTATGCTGTTTGTTTGGGTTTTGTTTATAAGTCGTGTTGTTTGGAATTGACTGGTTTTGCTAACCTTAGTGGTGCACAAAGGGTGCTGTGTTTCTTTTTGGAGGGTAGCTAGTCACTGCTTCGCGTGAACCTAGTGGTTTAGGCTACGTCGCGGAGGCAAAAGAATGGATTTTGGAAAAATTTTGTGTGAACCTTTGGACTTTTGAGGAACTAGAGGTTGAGAACCTCTGGTGTGAGGTTAATTTTTGAGTGGTGAACTCGTTGAGAGTTGCGGTTGGTGCACGGTTGTGCCAGTGTGTTGGTGAGAGTATCTGTGTGACTTCACCCGGTGTTAGCATCTGTGTGGCTGCACCTAATCCGAAGGGATTTTGTTGTGTTGGTGATGGTAATAATTAGTTGAGTTGTTACTCTTACCTTTAGTTTCGAGGACGAAACTTCTTTTTGGAGGGTAGTAATGTAAGACCCAAGATTTTACTGTACATTTTCTAAGGAACTCTAGTGTCGGCTACGAGTTTTAGGGTTTTTAGTAAAGCGGTTTTTGTGAGTATCGTCACAATAATGAGATTTTTGCTGAAAAGGAGCCTGTTTTGTGCTCGTGCGCTGGAAAGGCACAGACTTTCGGGTCGTGATCCTCTTTTAAGTATGAGGAGATTTCTGTGGTCTTAGAATAACGAGTTTTGGATTATTCTTGTTTTTGGAAAAACGAGTAGGTTTTTACCCGCGGATGGAAAATCTTACTGCGTCTGTTTTGAGTGAGGTTTCGGATGGGAGTTTTATATATCTGCGCGAGTTAGGATATGTCCTGAGATTAATTTTCTAAGGTATGGGAGAAAATTACAGTCGCGGAAATAGATTCGGCGATAAGTTTTGGAATGGAAAAACGATAGACGTTCTTTCCGTAGGTTTTATGTTTTTGCGAGTTTCGTCCGTCGCGATGCGCGAGGACTGAGCGTGCGTTTCGTTGTATGAGGTTATGGGAAATATCTCGTGAGGATAGACTTGGATTTGATCCAATGGCTAGGATGTGATCTTAGAACTTTATCCTATTTGATCCAATGGCCACAATGCCTTATGACCATTATTTAGTAGACTTTTGGAAGTCACTTTGTGGACTTAGAGAAATCACAAAATTCACTTCATTCTTCTTCTCTTGGCCGTGACTTTCTTTCTCTCTTCCAACCTTGAGCAAAATTGCATTCCTTCACCATATCACTTGATTAGAAGCTTGGTTGAAAGCTTGGAGTTGTGAGATTCTTCTTCCTAAGGAAGCGCGTTGTGTTGTTTGAGCGTGTGTTGTTGACGGAAGCTTGCTAAGGTAAGGGCTCCACTTTATTTCTGTCTTTAAAACGATTACGACATGCTTTGTTTTGCTGTGTATGCAATTGCTGTGTGCTTTGGCATGTTTGTATTATGTATTCTCGTGATGAGAAAGTGTTTACAATACTTGCGCCGTTTACGTATGATTATGAGAATATATGTATGAACAGGTGGTTGGAATACATATGATGAGAAATGTATGTATGTTGTTATGTTTGGTTTGCATATGCTAGAGAGGTATGTATTCATTGCATTAGCATATATGGGGAAGCGTATGCTCATGCATTTGGTAGTTGCGTGTACGGTGTGGTGATCGGGAGAGCCCACCTTTTTATTCGTAGTGATCGGGAGAGCTACGAGATTTTTGTTGAGATCGATACGTGGTGATCGGGAGAGCCACGGGGTGCGGTGATCGGGAGAGCCCACTCTAATCCTTGTAGTGATCGGGAGAGCTACGGGATTTTATTGATACTTATGGTAGGGGTGTGGTGATCGGGAGAGCCCACTCTAATCCTTGTAGTGATCGGGAGAGCTACGGGATTTTATTTAGTTCGATACGTGGTGATCGGGAGAGCCACGGGGTGCGGTGATCGGGAGAGCCCACTCTAATCTTTGTAGTGATCGGGAGAGCTACGAGATTTTATTGATATTGTTAGTAGGGGATGGACCTACGATTCCGGAATTCATGCATCGTGGTAGCTAGGGTTAGTACCACGCATTGTAGAGGTTGCATTATAGGCTATGTGTGCATTGCTTATATGAACCCGTTGGTGGGAATTGCTTTGTTGGTTAAGAGCTTTCTCTTGTGTTTGTGGAATTATTGTTATGTGTACAATCTTTCGCACCGGTTATATATATACATACTATATATTTTGTGGTGACCCTTTCTTTCATTTGCGGGCTCATCCCACCCAGGTGATGGGTTAGGTCGTGGTGACGACGGTGGCTGTTCCAGGCCCCAGTGAGTGGCTGGAGTTTTAGCTTAGTATAGATGGACTATGCGTCGGTGTGTTTTGTGCACCGTGCTTTTTGGTTAGCATAGGGTTGTCTAACTTGTTTTGTTATAAGTATTCGAATACTTAGACTTGGGTTGTAATTATTCAGGAATACACTTTGCTTGTCGAAGCACCTATGGTAATGAGTCTTTTGTATATTTGAATGCCGGCTCATTGAAAAATATTATATGCGCACTCTGAGTGTTAGTTGAAAAAGAAAAAAAAAAAATATACTGCCTTTTCAGGCCTTTGAAAAACGGGTTGTTACAATAATCATCCACAATGACTAATCCATACTTCTTACCATTGATTGAAGCAGTGTTAACTGGTCCAAAAAGATCAATGTGTAAGAGTTCTAGAGGTCTGGTAGAAGAGACAATGTTCTTGTTCTTAAAAGAACTTTTGTCAATTTTTCCTTTTTGACAGGAACCACAAATTGAGTCTGAGTGATATTTTATTTTTGGAAGGCCTCTGACAAGATTGTCCTTGCTAAGCTTAGAGATTAATCTCCAGTTGGCATGACCCAATCTTTTGTGCCAGACCCATTTTTCATCACTCAGTGTCAAAAGACAAAGCACTTGTTGTTCCCTTAAATCAGAAAAATTGACTTTATACACATTGCCTTTTCTATTACCCTTAAAGACAATGGATTTATCAGAGTTTCTGATTACAGTACATGAGTCCTTATTAAACATAACATCATAATTACTATCACACAATTAACTTATGCTAAGTAAATTATGATGTAGTCCATCTACTAACCAAACATCAGAAATTGACAAAGAAGAATTACCAATTGTACCTATACCAATGATCTTTCCCTTCTGGTTGCCACCAAACCCTACAGTTCCTCCCTCTTGCTGATTCAGGGTGTGGAATAAGAGTTTGTCTCCTGTCATGTGACGAGAGCAACCACTGTCTAGATACCAAGAGCTTTCTTTTCTTCTTTGGGTGCATACCTGCAGCATACACTATTTCAGATTTTGGTACCCATACTCTGATGGGTCCTTTTTGGTTAGTTTTGAGAATCTTATTCTTCTTTTTAGAGTATTCAGAAGATCTTAAGTCAACAGAGCCTTTAGAAAAAGGTTTAGGCTTGTGTTGTCTTTGAGACTTTCCTCTTGAGTGTGTCAGAGAACCAGTTACCAAGTTTGCTTTAGAAGTACTGGTGTCCCGCTTATCAACAGGCTTTGGTACTTTAATAGCTTTAACTTGAGTAGACATGGGTACTGATGTGAGGGGAACCTGTGTTTTAGAAGACTTAGGTCCAGAAGACGAATCATCTTCTGATACCTTATCTTGTGGTTCCGAGCTCACAAGAGTACCAGACACAGTCAGAGGTTCTGATGTACCCTTAGTGAAGTTTGAATAAGATTCATCTGGTGACTTGCTTAACATACAGGGTTGTTTGATTTCCCCATATCAGAAGATGTGTGGGAACCAAGTCCTTGTCTATTATAATAATTGCTAAGCCCACCATGAATTATGGAAGTGATCCTAGTTTTGTCAATGTTACGGTGTACAAACTCTTGAAGAGAAATTTCATACTCATCATAGGGTTTGTGACATGTTCTGCATCCAGTCTCAAGCACTTTAATTGTTTTAAGAGATTTTTGATAGTGTGCTTGAGTCTGGGTGAGATTTTCATTGAGTAGCTTCATTTTTTGTTTACAAAAATCTAGCTCACTCATTTTTTCCATGTACTTTACCATAACATCTTTCAAAGCTTTGGTCATTTGTGAATTAGACATTTTAGATATTACCTCTTCAATGTCGTCTGTGTCAGACTCTGAATCATTGTCATGGTCTGACTCACCAATGGCCATAAGCGCTAGGTTTGCTTCCTCAGAGTCTTCATCCTCAGATAATTCATTAATATCCTCTCATGTTGCCATCAGACTCTTCTTGGCTTTGTTCTTGATTGTACTTTTTCTTCCTTTACCCTTAGAGTTGAGTTCAGGACAATCAGCCATGAAATGCCCAGGCTTATGACAATTGAAACAATTCTTTGTGTCATCCTTCTTCTCTTTGCTGGTGTTGTATCTTGATCCAGATCCTCTGCTTTGAAAATTCCTGCCCTTCCTTAGTGACCACTTTTGAAAGTTCTTGGACAAGAGTGCAAAGAAATCATCATCAGATTCTACAACCTTGGCCTTTAGAGCCTTAGATGAAACTGAAATAGATGGCAAGGCCACAGATTTTAGTTTCTTCTGAGGCTCATCAGAAGATAGTTCCATCTCATGACTCATGAGTGAACTTATCAATTCCTCCAAGCCAAGTTTGTCCAAATCTTTAGCTTCTTGAATAGCTGTTACCTTAGGCCTCCACCTTGAAGGTAAGCTTCTCAAAATCTTCCTTACATGATCAGAAGTTGTATAACTTCTCTTTAGAACTTGGAGACCAGCCACTAGAATTTTGAACCTAGAATACATAGATTCAATATTCTCATCATCCTTCATTCTAAAGAGTTCATACTGTTGAATCAGAAGAGTAGCCTTTGCCTCTTGAACCTGTTTGTTCCCTTCATATGTGGAACACAAGGAGTCATAAATACTCTTGGCAGTGGATTTGTTTGTGATCTTGAGATACTCATCATGAGATATACACCCAATGAGAAGATGCTTAACCTTGTGATGTTTCTTGTACTGCTTCTTGTCTGTAGAAGTGAACTTCTTTCTTTCTTCAACAGATAACCTTCCCTTTTCATCTAGTCCTTGGAAAGTTACACCTTCTTCAACCAAGTCCCAAAGCTCATCATCTAAACCAATAAGATGACTGTAGATTCTATCTTTCCACCAGGAAAAGGTAGAAGCGTCTCCATTGAACTTTGGTGCTTTGTTGCTTGACTTATCTTCAACATCATAGTCATGAGGAACTGCTTTCATTGTCACACTTAGAGTTCCTTCAGTCGTAGTGTTTTTCAACTAGAAACTATTTCACTGTTAGGTGATTAGAAAACAGAACCAGGCTCTTGATGCCAATTGAAGGTGTGAAAAACACAAGAAGGGGGGTTGAATTGTGTTTTGGGTAGTTTGAAATTTTCTTCTAAGTTATGGAAAACTTATCAGAGTTTGCAGCGGTTTAAAACAAAACACAATCAAACAGTAACTTATGAAGGTAGAGAGAAAGATAGAGACAGAGATTTTTATACTGGTTCCCCTCACAAACCGAGAGTACGTCCAGTCCTCTTGTACTTCCAAGAGAGTTCACTA
This sequence comes from Trifolium repens, assembly GCA_030408175.1. NCBI lineage: Eukaryota > Viridiplantae > Streptophyta > Magnoliopsida > Fabales > Fabaceae > Trifolium > Trifolium repens. The sequence goes on along the minus strand of CP125838.1, from coordinate 32,117,294 downwards.
TAATCACAAAAGATTACAATTGCTCAAGCACCCAAGCAAGAGACTTCCAATGCTCAAGTATACAAACAAGAGACTTCCTAATGCTCAAGCACGCAGGCAAGAGACTTCAAAACACAAGTGTAAGAAAAACAGAGTCTGAACAATTGATATAAAGATCAATGTTCAGTTACAAAATAAATACAACTTTTGATACAAGACTTAACATAGAATCTTAATACAAAATTCTAAGGTTCAACTAATGAATTAACAGAAGCTGAAGCTGGAGTCTTGGATTTGAATATGAGTTCAAGTTGTATTTGCAGTTTTGTGCTTTAGGATGATTTTTGCAGAGTAACAGCTCTTTTCAAATTGTTCAAGTGTCGTATCCCAAAGCTTCAAACTTGCTCCAATTTATAGACGAAGGTGGAGCGTGTTTGATTTGAATTTGATGCGGTGAGATTGCGCCAGCTGTAGATAGTACCATTGTTAACCAAATCGGGTAACCTTGTATACGATCAATCTTGGGGATAACGTTTTATCCAAATCAGGTAAAGAGTTCGTACAATAGTACAAACGTCACTATTCTGTGGATAAGATTGATTCCATCAGCTTTTGGAATGTCAGAGTATAATCATTGATGCAGAGAATGTTCTTCTGACAAAACGGCTCTCACTGCTCTTATCAAAGTCTGATATGCAACTTCTGATGAGTAGAACTTGCATCTTCTGATGAGTCAAATATGCATCTTCTGATGGCTTGAAGTTCTGATCAGAGTTTGCTTTGCCATATCAGAGCTTCCAATGTGCTTTAGAGAATATAAAAATTAACTTGTATATCTGCACACTTGGATTAAATAATTAGTATACCCTATTGTACATTAATACTTTTGTTATCATCAAAACTTAATTGAGTCATGTCAGAAACTCTTTTGTTCCAACAGAGAACTTCATGCACCTTGTAAAAAGGTTAAGTGAATTTTTTTATTAATAATGATAATTATGCTAACCTTGTGAAAAAAGAAGAATTTTTTTGACAAGAATGAAGCATCTACATCCACACAAAAAGACGGATAAAGACGGATTGTCCAAGACTTGCAAATAGAAGTAGTTTCAAAAGAAGAAAGGGGTCAAAGCCTAAAAAGGCATATATTGCATGGGATGATAATGAAGTAAGTTCATCAGCCGACTCGGAAAGTGAAGAATATGCAAATCTTGCTTTAATAGCATCACACCATTCTGATGATGAAAATGAAGAGGTTATTAGTAAATCTTCTTCTTGTGATAATAATTGTCAAAGTGTTATTTATGAATTAATCAATGAATGTAAAATTCTATATAAAACAGTGTCAACACAAAATAAAAAAAATTCAATCTCTTGAAGAAAAGATTGACACCATGGAAATGAATTTTGAAGTTGAAAAACAAAGTTTTCTTGAAAAAGAACAACAAAATTTTGAAGTTGAAAAACAAAATTTTCTTGAAAAAGAAAAGAATTTTGAAGTTGAAAAACAAAGTTCTCTTGAAAAAGAAAAACAGAATTTTACATGCAAAGTATGTGATTCACTTTCCTTCCAAATTGTCCAATTAAAAAGAGTTCTTGAAAGGTACAAAAAAGGACAAGTTGGATTAGACAATATCCTTAGTCAACAAAGATATTCTAATGATAAAAGTGGACTTGGTTATTATAAATTTGACAAACCAAGTACAAATAAAACTATATTTGTTAAGGCAATTGATCAATCCACCAAAGAGAAAGTGAATAAAGCACCAAAAGTCCATTATCATTCTAAGAAGAGATTATCTAAAAAGAAATCCTATGTTCCTAGATATAGAAGTAATTTTGTTCCTACTTGTTTTTATTGTGGTATAAGTGGCCATACACCAAATGCTTGCTATGTAAGAAACTTTAGTGTTCCAAGTGGGCATTATGTGTGGGTAAAGAAAGGAACTAATTATGAAGGACCCAAAGCAACTTGGGTACCAAACAAAACTTAATTTTTTTGTAGGTTTGCTTGAAGACCACTGCATATCTATGGTATATATCTTGATAGTGGTTTCTCCAAGCATATGACGGAAGATATAAGCAAATTTTCAAATATAGTGCTTAAAGCCAAGGGTTATGTCACTTATGGAGACAACTTCAAAGGAAAAGTTCTTGGCATAGGGAAAGTTGGAGCACCACCTTTCACATCCATTGAAGATATTCTTTATGTTAAAAAACTAAAGTACAGTCTTCTAAGTGTAAACCAACTTTGTGACAAAGGCTTCGTAATCAAATTCAACAAGGATGAATGCTTGATTGAAGATGGGGCCAATCATGAGGTAAAACTCATAGGTAAAAGAATTAATAATATTTTCATGATTTCCTTAGATGATTCATCTTTAAAAGTAAAATGTCTTGTGGCAAACAACAATGATTCGTGGCTTTGGCATAAAAGGGCAACCCATATTCATATGGATCATTTAAATAAATTAGCCAAACATGATCTAGTCATTGGTTTTCCAAAAATAAATTTTGTCAAAGATAAATTATGCGATGCTTGTCAAAAGGGAATTAAATCAATTTGATATAAATCATGTCAAAAGCATGTATCTTGCTTCTTTTATGTTCATAAAATTTCAAGTATTTTCCCATCCTTTTTGTTAATAACAAAGGGGGAGAATATGCTTTTGTATATGTTTTTCTCTAACAATTGCAGCAAGCAATATCTCAAAAATACTCTCATTCATTGATCAAGGGGGAGTTAACATTATTAGGAGAAGCAAAGCTTATCAAAGTTTTAATGGGTTGTCATCTTCAACTATTTATTTTGATGAAGATCAATCTTAAATATTTATTTATTTTTAATCTTACCCATCTTTCCCTTCTTTTTGATAATGTCAAAAGGTGGAGAAGGATGTACATATGTATGTGTGTTTTTCCTTGTCTCCTTGATATTCAGGTACATCATGAATTTTCAAATAATTACAAGTCATGGATTAAGGGGGAGTTATGCATCCTAGGGGGAGTATTCCGGAAAACTCACAAACATCAAATATGTATTTGTCATCATCATAAAGGGGGAGAATGTGAAGCCAAGCTTCTAGATTGAAGTGATTTTGATGAAGACAGATATGTGAAAAGAAGAAAAAAATTGATTATGCTCAAGTTCTCAATGTTGGAGAAATCCAAAATATCACAAGAAGATGTTGATCAAGTTATGGGGAATAATCATAGGTACAATATGCAATTCATTATTATAAGCTTTAGGTGCTCACAAACTATAATCTAAACCTTTCTAAAGTTACTATAATAATGTTGCATGATTCCCATCCAAAAAGTGTTTTAACTTAGACTTTTTTCAAAGATTTAAAGGTGTAAATCGATTTACCTAAAGAGGCAATCGATTTACACACACCCTGTCTTTTTAAGAAAAACTATTTTTTAAAAGTTGCGGTCAGCACATTTTACATCAAAGGTTTGGTCCAACAGATGTAAAAAGTCTGTTACTGTTGGCAATTTTTAAACAGTGCAACATATGGAAATTTGAAACAGAACTTTTTACATCCCATACCTGTAGCAGTAGATGTAAAAAGTCCTGGGCAGAATTTTAAAAATAAAGTCACTACTTAACCAATGTCTTTTTCATTTGGTTCTTTTTGGAATTTTTTATTATAATAACAATTGCATTGCTTCATGAACAATTCCAAAAAGTTTCTTTATATTCATAATTTTTCTAAGATCAAATTACCTCTTTCACTCAAATTTTCATAACAATTCTTTTGCCAAAATTATCACAAACTCTTTGAAACTTTGTTACATATTTTTCATATAAAAGTTAAAGTTTCATGAGCACTTAAAGTCTTATACTTCTGAATTGTTATATTGAAAGAGAAGACAAAGTCTATAACTTTGTTTATCAAAATTATTTTGTACTCAAATTTGTATGCAAACTCTTGCATAAAAGTCATTATTATTGTGAACACCTTGCTGTCCAAGATTGTTGGAAACAAGAGAGTGAAAAAGAGAGGATTGTTCTTTTGTTTCACTTTGTAGGGGAATCACCTTGCTGTCCAGGATTGTTGGAAGCAAGAGAGTGAAAAGAGAGGATTGTTCTCTTGTTTCACTTTGTAAAGGTCATAGTGAAATCCTTCAAGGAGTGAAGGGACTGGATGTACCCTTGGGTTAGAAGGGGAACCAGTATAAATCCTTTGTGTTCTTCTTCTCTTCCCTACACCTTTTATTTTTCTCCATATTGTTCATACCTTCATCATAAATTTCCGGAAAAATAATAATCATCATAACATCTCTAAAATAACCGAAAAAATTATAGAACCTAATTCACCCCCCTCCCCTCTTAGGTTGCACCCCCCCCCCCCCTCTTAGGTTGCACTCTTAAAGTTTCCCTACGTTAATAACTAAGGTACCTACGAGAGCCTAACCTCGATGTATCACATATCCTAATTACTAAGTGAGTTGTTTATTACACATGCTTTATTACCTTCACTCATCCAATGCCTCTAGATCCTAGTATCGGACTATTCATCTTCTAAGTGCTCAGTTCACACTTAGTGCATGATTCCTCTTCTAACCGCTCAGTTCACGACTACTTCAGGATGTTACCGTCTCTATACACCTAGCATTATTTACTACTAGTTCCGGACCATATTAAGTAAATACCTAATATCAATTCTATGAGCGCTCCCGCTTATCCGGCCAGATTACGAGATACGTTGTTAAAGTGAAAGAAAGTAAATAACAAACATAATACTGAATAACGATTTATTATAACTTTGACTCAATCACAGACTCCAAATATTCAAAGGGGAGTTCATCTTCTACACCACAACCTAAGGCATCTATTACAAAAGACTACATATTTAAATTACAATAAAAGAATTATAACCTAAACATAAAAGCCTAAAGAAAACATACCTTGCTGAGTTAATTTTCCCGTAAGGGGAGAAAACTATGCCCAATAGAGCTCCTCTGAACCTCTCCTTATAGTAGAGAATGTTCTACTATTTCGGAATGATTTAAACAATGATAGGAGGGCTCTATTTATAGTTTTCGCAATGGGCCTCAGCAAGGCATCGTACTGCGATAGATCCATCGCAGTACGATGTGAAGATCCAGTTCAATTTTATAACTGATCTTGTGCATTTCATCAGCTTGGTCGCCAAGTAAAGTCATCGTGCTGCGATGAACAGATTTTTTGTAGATTTATTTCTTTTTTTTTATTGGCCAGCAAGCAGCTTCCATCGTGGCACGATGGAAGCCATCGTGCTACGATGAAATGCTCATTTTCTTCACTTTTTGGGTTTTTTCTTGTCTTTTGGCATCTTGGACTTGGTCTTGATTCTTTTCCTTGCTTTTGTAGGTTTTCCTTCGTATTTGGGCATGTCTTGGTCATTTTACTACTAATAATAATACTATAAATACCATAGAAATTCCTGTCATCAATCACGAACTATAACAACTACATCACCACTCCCAACTTCCATTTTATCCATTTGAAACTTTATTTTAGTATAATTTTGGAGAGATATACTTAGAAAATAAAAGTAGAACCAAATTATTGAGAGATATGATCATAATTTTAAATTGAAAAAAAATCTCATGAGATTTACTCTTTCTTAAGGAAAAAGAAACCTAGACCCTTTCCTTTTATAAATAGGTAAAACATAAGACCAAATAAAAGAATTAGGATTGTCACTTTTCAAGTAAGGGGGATTTAACCAACTCATATAAAGATTCTGATTGTAGATAGCGTTATATATGTGACCTTTTCCCGTTCTTCTGATGACTTTGATTTTTATGATTTTATGAATTTTGAGTTTTAAATTATGTTTTTATCTTGTAATTCTCTTTTACGATCGGGATAAATAGAATTAAATTGGACTGTAAGCTGCATTGAATTTTAAATCGTATATGTATATATAGGCCAAGTAATTATTGATCAGAGTCAAACTGTGAATGAAATAATTTTACATATAGTAAAGGCGTAAATTTAATTAGTATATATTAAGTTGAAAGATAATGGCATAAATTTGGATGGTATAGTTGTAACCTGGTACCTAAGTAGTTTCCCTTTCTATGAACTCTAGTTAATAAAACAAATAGGAACCGATGTGTGTCCCTAAGTAGTAAGATTACTTATAGCTTGAGCCAAACCTTTGAATTGGAATTAGAGAATTAAGTTAAGATTTCATTCTCTGGAATTCGGATCGTGGTTACGTGTTACAGGAGTTAATTGTCCATAAAATTAAGAAATGGATAAATCTCCTTTTATTTGAAAACTGATGTAGATTTTAAGGTAATATTCTAGAAATTTCGTTAAATAATTTCAATTAAAATTACGTTTGTGTCGAGGATGTTCGGGATAGTATTAGTTGCTAGTTAGAGAAGTCAAAAGTCCAATTAAAAGGATTGAAGTGATAGTGGAAGTGTAATTGGAGTTGGACTGATTTGATGTTGAATTAATTTGGTGTTGAGTTTAATTGGTGTCGAGTTTATTTGGTGTTGAGTTTAATGAGTGTCGAGTTTATTTGGTGTTGAGTTTCCTTAAGAACTAAATATTGTGGTTGTGTCGATTAATGATGTTGAGTTATAATATTATAATATAGCCAGTTATGGCGATGAGGTAGTAATAATATAGCCATAATGGCGAGGTTGAAGTAATAGCCTTAATGGCGACGATGAAGTAATAATATAGCCATAACGGCGACGATGAAGCAATGGTGTAGTTAGCTACGATGTAGCGATGAAGTAGTAATACTAAATTTTAATGAATTGTTAATGATGATGTTGTTGTAGTTGTTGTTGAGTCTATCATGCATTCATTCATGTGTCAGTCCTCGGTGTTGTTAAATCGGTGTTGATAATTCGGTGTTGATAAATCGGTGTTGATAATTCGGTGTTGATAAATCGGTGTTGATAATTCGGTGTTGACTCGGTGTTGAATTGGTACCACATGCATTTAAGGAGTCTATAGGTCGCATTGCATCCGAGTTTGGTTAAGTTGAATTCTAATTGTTCTATTGAATTGATATGTGTGATAATTATGTTCGTTTATGTGTTTGATCGTCCCAAAGGACGATATTTTATTTATTGCTGCTATTGAATTCAGTTATTCTATATGATGTTCGTTACTCACCCCTTCTGGTTTGACCCTGCGACGTAAAACTCGTAGACTTTTCTGTAGGTAATGAGTCTTAGATGCTGTGTTCGGAGAGCTCTTTCCTTGCTCTATTCTGTTGAGTCGCTCTGTTAAGATACCATTGGGAAACTCTAAACTATTTTAGCCATTACCTTCATTAAGGATTGTCAGACTGTATTATAATTTTCTTTTATGATTTTGTATTCAAGAATCTTGGATATTGATATGTATTAATTTTTAAAATACGATGTAGCATTTTATTTTTACATTTAATAAATTAGTTGAGTTAAGCTTGTGTAACACTCCTTTTGAAATAAAATAACTAATGATTTTACCAATAAAACCTATGGGAATCTGGGGTGTTATAATTAGTATCAGAGCAGGTCGGTCCAATCCGGCCGTGTGGGTTATGTGTCAATCACAGCAGGTCTGTCCAGTCAGAACAATTGGGCATAGTGTCAGTGTCGTGTCTACCTTGTGTCTTCTCTATTTCCTCACACTTGCACCTTAGTCACTTTTTAAATATCTTGTCACATGATTTATAACATGTTTGATTGTGTTTTATGAATTTTGTTGTTATTGTTTGTTGTCATGTAAATTGCTTGATTTTTTCTTATATGACTATTGTCTTAAATTCTTATTTAGTGGTGTGAGTAAACTAGTTTGGCTTTTAGAAAACCTTACGCAACTTTCGAGGGCGAAAATTCTTAAAGGGGGGGAGAATTGTAACGCTCCGAAATTTAGAATGAAGTTATTTAGGTATTATTTAATTAATTCCGTTAGAATTATATGTTGAACCAATTAATTAAAGAATATTTTTTGTAGAATAATTAAGTGGAGAAAAATAGAGATATTTATTTTAGTATAATTTTGGAGAGATATACTTAGGAAATAAAAGTAGAACCAAATTATTGAGAGATATGATCATAATTTTAAATTGAAACAAAATCTCATGAGATTTACTCTTTATTAAGGAAAAAGAAACCTAGACCCTTTCCTTTTATAAATAGGTAAAACATAAGACAAAAAAAATAATTAGGATTGCCACTTTTCATAAAATTAAAAATAAAAATTAGATGGTGTGCTTGGAGGGGAAAGCGGCGAGGGCGAGGGAGAAGAAGATTAAGGGAAGGAGAACAACTTCATCACACTAGGAGAAGAGATCACTGCTACTAACAAGTAAGGGGGTTTTAACCAACTCATTTAAAGATTCTGATTGTAGATAGCGTTATATATGTGGCCTTTTCCCGTTCTTCTGATGACTTTGATTTTTATGATTTTATGAATTTTGAGTTTTAAATTATGTTTTTATCTTGTAATTCTCTTTTATGATCGGGATAAATAGAATTAAATTGGACTGTAAGCTGCATTGAATTTTAAATAGTATATGTATATATAGGCCAAGTAATTATTGATCAGAGTCAAACTGTGAATGAAATAATTTTACATATAGTGAAGGCGTAAATTTAATTAGTATATATTAAGTTGAAAGAAAATGGCATAAATTTGGATGGTATAGTTGTAACCTGGTACCTAAGTAGTTTCCCTTTCTATGAACTCTAGTTAATAAAACAAATAGGAACCGATGTGTGTCCCTAAGTAGTAAGATTACTTATAGCTTGAGCCAAACCTTTGAATTGGAATTAGAGAATTAAGTTAAGATTTCATTCTCTGGAATTCGGATCGTGGTTACGTGTTACAGGAGTTAATTTTCCATAAAATTAAGGAATGGATAAATCTCCTTTTATTTGAAAACTGATGTAGATTTTAAGGTAATATTCTATAAATTTCGTTAAATAATTTCAATTAAAATTATGTCTGTGTCGAGGATGTTCGGGATAGTATTAGTTGCTAGTTAGAGAAGTCAAAAGTCTAATTAAAAGGATTCAAGTGATAGTGGAAGTGTAATTGGAGTTGGACTCATTTGATGTGAATTAATTTGGTGTTGAGTTTAATTGTTGTCGAGTTTATTTGGTGTTGAGTTTCCTTAAGAACTAAATATTGTGGTTGTGTCGATTAATGATGTTGAGTTATAATATTATAATATAGCCAGTTATGGCGATGAGGTAGTAATAATATAGCCATAATGGCGACGTTGAAGTAATAGCCTTAATGGCGACGATGAAGTAATAGCCTTAATGGCGACGATGAAGTAATAATATAGCAATAACGGCGACGATGAAGCAATGGTGTAGTTAGCTTCGATGTAGCGATGAAGTAGTAATACTAAATTTTAATGAATTGTTAATGATGATGTTGTTGTAGTTGTTGTTGAGTCTATCATGCATTCATTCATGTGTCAGTCCTCGGTGTTGATAAATCAGTGTTGATAATTCGGTGTTGATAAATCGATGTTGATAATTCGGTGTTGACTCGGTGTTGAATTGATACCACATGCATTTAAGGAGTCTATAGGTCGCATTGCATCCTAGTTTAGTTGAGTTGAATTCTAATTGTTCTATTGAATTGATATGTGTGATAATTATGTTTGTTTATGTGTTTGATCGTCCCAAAGGACGATATTTTATTTATTGCTGCTATTGAATTCAGTTATTCTATATGATGTTCGTTACTCACCCCTTCTGGTTTGACCCCGCGACGTAAAACTCGTAGACTTTTCTCTAGGTAATGAGTCTTAGTTTCTGTGTTCGGAGAGCTCTTTCCTTGCTCTGTTCTGTTGAGTCGCTCTGTTAAGATACCATGGGGAAACTCTAAACTATTTTAGCCATTACCTTCATTAAGGATTGTCAAACTGTATTATAATTTTCTTTTAAGATTTTGTATTCAAGAATCTTGGATATTGATATGTATTAATTTTTAAAATACGATGTAGCATTTTATTTTTACATTTAATAAATTAGTTGAGTTAAGCTTGTGTAACACTCCTTTTGAAATAAAATAACTAATGATTTTACCAATAAAACCTATGGGAATCTGGGGTGTTATATTATTTACTACTAGTTCCGGACCATATTAAGTAAATACCTAATATCAATTCTATGAGCGCTCCCGCTTATCCGGCCAGATTACGAGATACGTTGTTAAAGTGAAAGAAAGTAAATAACAAACATAATACTGAATAACGATTTATTATAACTTTGACTCAATCACAGATTCCAAATATTCAAAGGGGAGTTCATCTTCTACACCACAACCTAAGACATCTATTACAAAAGACTACATATTTAAATTACAATAAAAGAATTATAACCTAAACATAAAAGCCTAAAGAAAACATATCTTGCTGAGTTAGTTTTCCCGTAAGGGGAGAAAACTATGCTTTAGTAGAGAAAAAATACCTCTGAACCTCTCCTTATAGTAGAGAATGTTCTACTATTTCGGAATGATTTAAACAGTGACAGGAGGGCTCTATTTATAGTTTTCGCAATGGGACTCAGCAAGGCATCGTACTGTGATAGATCCATCGCAGTACGATGTGAAGATTCAATTCAATTTTATAACTGATCCTGTGCATTTCATCAGCTTGGTCGCCAAGTAAAGTCATCGTGCTGCGATGAACAAATTTTTTGTGGATTTATTTCTTCTGTTTTCTTGGCCAACAAGCAGCTTCCATCGTGGCACGATGGAGGCCATCGTGCTACGATGAAATGCTCATTTTCTTCACTTTTTGGGCTTTTGCTTGTCTTTTGGCATCTTGGACTTGGTCTTGATGTTTTTCTTTACTTTTGTAGGTTTTCCTTCGTATTTGGGTCTGTCTTGGTCATTTTACTACTAATAATAATACTAAAAATACCATAGAAATTCCTGTCATCAATCACGAACTATAACAACACTAAAACCACTCCCAACTTCCATTTTATCCATTTGAAACTTGATTTGGCACTACAAGAAATTTGACTTTTAGTGACAACATGAGAGCATGGGTAAAAGTCTTTCCCATACCCTATAATTTGTTATACTTACGAAATTTTGTCAAAATAGCTATACCAACGAACTTGTTTCCGTACCCTATAATTTTTTGTACCTAAGAAATTTTGCCATCAATGTAGCCTGTAGTTACGGATTTTCAACCGTTGGTACAAAACATTTAGTTATACCTACAAAATTTTTCCGTCACTATAGCCTGTAGTTACAGATTTTCAATCTTTGTTATACCTACAATCTTTGTTGTGGGTATATACATGTAATCTGCCTATACCTACGCTATTGGCCATGGTATGCATAATTTTATATTCTTGTAATGTATTTATTATGTAATTAGTAGTTAAAAACCTTAGTTCAAAAATGAGGAGGGGAGGGATTTTAATGAAGGGAAGGGGAGGGAAGGGGAGGGGAGGTGAGAGATTTTAATTCAATATGTGTTTGGTTCACAAAGGGAGGGGAGGGATTTCATAATTAATTTACATTTTTATCCATATAATCTTTTGCTTGAAGACAAATGAGATTGTAAATCTTTTGTCCTTTTAACCTTACAACTTTTGACGCAAATCAAACAATCTGTTGTTATTAGTAATTTTTTAATCTTGCGTTATATGATTCAATAAAATATATAAAATAATTTATTTTTTTTGATGAAATAAAATAATATATAACATAATATAAAAACAATAGATTATAATAGAATAGAATATATTAAAAAAAACTAAAATTGAAAGAAAACATACATAACATGGCAAGAAAAGTGACGAGAGCATAAAACGAAAGTATAATAATTGAATAAGTGGAAAAAAAAATCTGTAGAAAATAGGTAGGAAGAATAATAGGTTAGAAATTTAAATAATATGTTACGATGGCCATATGCGATCTGAAAACACAAAAATAGGTAGGAACAATATGCTATCTGAAAAAAAATCTGTAGAAAATAGGTAGGAAGAATAATAGGTTAGAAATTTAAATAATATGTTACGATGGCCATATGCGATCTGAAAAAACAAAAATAGGTAGGAACAATATGCTATCTGATAAAAAATCTGTAGAAAATAGGTAGGAAGAATAATAGGTTAGAAATTTAAATAATATGTTACGATGGCCATATGCGATCTGAAAACACAAAAATAGGTAGGAACAATATGCTATCTGAAAAAAAAATCTGTAGAAAATAGGTAGGAAGAATAATAGGTAGAAAATATAATATCGGTAATTTTGGAATTTTAAAATTAAGTTAAGGATAATTTGGTAAAAGTAATAAATATTAGAAGAGCTCCCCTCCCTTCCCCTCCAAATCCCCCCAATTTGGGAGGAAGCAAAAATTGATATTTGGAGGTGTTTTGCTCCCCTCCTCTCCCCTCCCCTCACCTCCTAAAAATTGAACCAAACACAAATAATTAAAAATATCTCCTCACCTCCCCTCCCCTCCCCTCCAAAACCCTCGAACCAAACAGACCCTAAGGATAGGAGGAGAGATGAACTCCCTAATGAATGCTTGAGACATATATCTGATACAATAAATGTTATATTAGACATTGTTTTTGGAATGAATTGTTTTATATTTATTTACGATTTAATTCCATACTTTTTAATGTATGGCCGGATAGAGAGAGTACACTTTTAGGACTTAGGTCCCGAGCAATAAATGATAGGGTTGACCTCCTGAGACGGAAACACCCAACATTGCTAGCGCCAGCCTGCAAAGACGGAAACACCAGACACTGCTCGGTCGTTAGTGGCTAGGATTAATGTGCGATCATAACTACTATAGATTGGCTCGACGCATGGCTAGGGTACGTGACAACATGGAACTAGGCAGCTGTGGGTGTCCTAGTTTTTCGGAAGTCCATAGCGGTCTATAGTGTTTAGGGTAGTTTAATAGCTATCAATAAAGATGATTAATCGTCGAACAATTAGAAGTTACTGAAAACATTCTGGATATGTGCTAGGTATCAAGCAGGATTAGAGGAGGGAATCGATCCGACTAGTCTTCCTCGCATCTCTAAATCAATTATCTTTACTTTTCTGTCAAAGCATTACGCTATTTTTCAAACAAACAAACCCTTTTTCAAAAACCAAAGCGAATGCGAACTACTGAATTTAAATAAAACTAGTCGTACTTGGCACGATCCCTGTGAACACGAACTCATTCTAGACACCTAGAGTGTAAATTATTACTCGACGACTAACTGGTTCACTTGCCAGACCGTAGTCAGCTCTTTTTTTTTTTTAACTGCAAAAAGGAATTTTATAAAGAGGAAAAGGAGAATTATATAAGAAGTTGAAAAGTTTTCCCTCAAAAATGAAAAAGGAATATGAAATTTTTTTTATATATGAAGAGAAAACATAAAATATAAAAATGCTATTTTTTTATACAAGAAAAATACTAGAATTTATATTTAAATAGGATATTTAAGTAAGTTTTCTAATTATTTAGCGGGTATGAATATCCACTGGCATGGATAGTATTAAACTCGCATCAGCATCCATTAAATGTGGATAATTGAAATATCCACTTATTTTATCCGCATATATCCATTAAGTTATTTGCTCCGTGTCCATGACAGATTTTATCCGCAGATATTTGTAGGTGTGAATTTTTTTGCCATCCCTAAACGGACGTGTAATATCTTAAAATTTTATGTTAAGTTGTCTTTTCTCAAATTTCTCATTTTTATAACCTCCGCTACTTGGCAGACGTGTAAAATCTTGGAAATTTCATATTAGGGTGTATTTTTATCTCTGAAAGTTTTGTATTTTTATAATATCTGCTATTTAAGTAGCTAGTGAACGAGTAAAATCTAAAATATTGTTTGTTAGAGGGTGTTTTTTCTCCTAAATTTTTCATTTTTATAATATCCTCTTTATAAATAATAGAAGGGTCAAGTAAAAAATTAGAAGAACGCAAGTATAGTAAGCGCAAAAAGAAGCTCTAGTAAACTAAGTCTTGTATTTATTTTTCTTTGATTTCTTCTTCACTTCTCAAATTTATCGTCAAATATAGGCTTTGTTGGGTAAAACACCGGCATAAAGAAAATAAGAGAACACAATTAACAATACAAGAATTTAACATGGAAACTCCAAAATCGGAGAAAAAATCACGACCGTTGTCTAAACCGACAACCAACCAATAAACACTATATGAAAATTGTTACAATATATGTTGGAACAAAGTGGGTCTGACATGAACCTCTAAGTTTTTAAGTGGTTTTGATGATAACAAAGTATTAAAATTGCATTTGGAATTACTAATGATTATTCTAGTGTGCAGAATTACAAGTTAAAATTCATTCAGAAGCACTATGAATAATAGCAGACAAGCCAGTCAAAACAAGCTCTGAAAGTACATCACTGTTCATCAGAAGCTTAAATTTTGCATGTTGAAGAAAGCGCCTCTGAGGACAAAAACAAGGCTCTGACGGACTCAGAAGCTAAAAAACCTCAAGAAGCTATGACAACAGCATCTGAAGCAAAAGGAATTTACGTCACTCAAGAACTGACATAATCAGAACCAATGATTGAAGAACAATCTACTTCAAGGCTCTACTACGTCCACAGGAAGGAATATTCGTTGGTACAACGTTAACCTTATCCATATGTGGAGCGCATTTGAGGATCGTACTATTGTACTATTATTACTCAAAATGGATGAGTGATAATTCAAATAGCAAGGTAGTGGAATTGGATATCTTTGCCAAAGAAGGCAACTACAGCTATCACAATTGTACGAGTAAATTCCAGCTGGCACATCTCTCTCTGCAACGGTCATCATCTTCCTCCAAGTATAAATAGAAGACTCAAATGGAAGAAATGACTACTGTTCTATTACTGCGTTTAAGGCTCTGAAGCAATCTGACATAACTTGTATAATCTGTCATTCAAAGTCTTAAGCAATTTGCGTTGTATTTTGTAAACACCTCTGATAGTATATCAAGTGTTCCTAAACATTCATTCTTAGTTTTTAAGTTTGTTTGTGAAGTCTCCCGTTAAGTGTAACTTGAGCATTTGAGAAGTCTCTTGCAAGTGTGCTTGAGCAAATTGTAATCTTGTGAAGATTATAGTGAAAAGCTCTTGTTAGAAACAAGGGGACTGGATGTACCTTCAATTTGTGAAGGGAACCAGGATAAACCTGTGTGTCTATCTTTCTTTCTCTCAGCATCTCTTTGAATGTGTTTTAAATCCGCTTCATTTAATTTCTTAAGAAGCAAAAAGTTTTAAATTCCTAAAACACAATTCAACCCCCCTTCTTGTGTTTTTCCACATTCAATTGGTATCAGGAGCTGGGCTGTTGCCTAACTCTCACCTAATAGTGAAACAGTAATGATCCAAGAGGAAAAACATGTCTGCTGAGAAAGGAAACAATAACAATAATGCAGTTAATCATGACTATGACTCAAATGCTAAAGACAGAAGATCATCTGACAAAGTTCCTTTCTTCAATGGAACTGAGACTGGTTACCCCTTCTGGAAAACCAAGATGTACAGTCACATCATGGGCATTGATTGTGACTTATGAGACTTGGTAGAAGATGGAGTTAACTTTGAAAATATGGACTTAGAAGGAGTAGTCAGCTCTCATAAACAGAAAGTCTTTTACACCTACTCAAAAGCTAGAGTACAAGAAGCATCATAATGTAAAAGGAATGATGACAAACGCCATCTCTCAAGATGAGTACCTTAAAATTGGAGATAAAAGAACTGTAAAGTCAATTTGGGATTCTTTAAAATCCAAGTATGAGGGCAACAAACAAGTTAAGGAAGCAAAGGCTAACTTGTTGGTACATCAGTATGAGTTGTTTAAGATGAAGGATGGAGAGGATATAGAAACAATGTTTTCAAGGTTTCAAATACTAGTATCTGGACTTCAAGTCTTGGACAAGAGTTATACTGAAGCTGATCATGTGAGAAAGGTACTCAGAAGCTTGCCACCAAAATGGAGACCAAAGGTGACTGCTTTTCAAGAATCTAAGGACTTAGATACTGTATCCCTTGAAAGCTTGGTTAGTTCACTCAAGAGTCATGAAATGGAGTTAATGACTGATGAGTCAACTAAGAAGATAAAAGGGATAGCCTTAAGCTCCAAGAGCTCATCAAAGGCTCTGAAAGCTAAGGTAATAGATTCTGAGGATGAAGCTTCTGAAGAGGGTCAAGAGATTGGGTCTGATGAAGAAGAAGAGATGGTTCTGATGGCTGCTAAGGTTTCACAATGGGCAAAAAGAAGCAAGAAATATGCAGGCAAGTTTGGAGGATCTTCTAAGAGAACTAGTGCCTCTAAAGACAAAAAGGAAGATCAAAGCAAGTGCTTCAAATGCAACAAGCCTGGCCATTTCATTGCTGATTGTCCAGAAAACAAGAGTAGACCATCAAAGCAAAGCTCTAGCAAAGAAAGATACAAGAGTAAAGTCAAGAAAAGCTTTCTGGCAACATGGGAAGATCTTGACAAAGACTCTGATTCAGATGGTGATGAGGAAGCAAATCTAGCTCTGATGGCAACTACCTCTGACAAAGAAGATTCTGAAGCAGGTTCAGACTCTGAAGATGAGGAAGAGGTAATAGCTAAACTATCTAGAACTGAACTTGTAGATTCTCTTAAAGATGCCTTAAAAATGCTCACTAAAAAGGCAGGTGAATGTAAGGTCTTGAAAAAGGCTTACAATAACCTGACTGAGAAAATGAACATAATAGTTGAAGAAAATGAATCTCTACAAAGTAGAAATTCATTTATGGAAACTCATTATGTTTAAGATGATAAGGTTCCTCCAGAACATGAATTTGTTCTGCAAGAATTTCTTATCAATGGCATGAAGAGAAGTAAAATAGCTTCCTTAATATATCATGTTAGTAGAAACAGAGGTGAAGGTCTTGGATTCTCACGTTTTAAAGATAATCCATTATTTTCTAAACCCTCTAAAAATGATAACTCTAAACCTAAGACTGTGTTTGTTAAAAGCCCATCAGAAGAAATAGTTATACCATAACCTGAAAAGGTTATTGTGTCAGAGGCTAAGAAGTCTCAGACTCTGAAACCTTCAGAGCCTAAGAACTCAAAGCCTCAGAACAATGTAAAAACAAATAAAACTCTGGTATACTCTAAAGCTAAGCCTAAGAGTTATACAAAGCCAAACAATTTTTCAAAAGGCTTCAATAACTCTAGAGGTCCTGATAGGCTAAATAAACAAAAACAATCTAAGGTTGTGAGAACCAACTCTAAAGGACCCATAAAGGTATGGGTACCAACATCTGAGATTGTGTTTGCTTCAGATTTGCACTCAAAGAAAGCCAGAGCACCATTCTTGGTACCTGGACAGTGGCTGCTCGCGTCATATGACATGAGACAAGCATATGTTCCAAACCCTGACTCTGAAAGAGGGAGGAACTGTGGGATTTGGAGGAAACCAAAAAGGGAAGATCACTGGTACTAGTACAGTTGGTAATTCTTCTGTTTCTATTAAAGATGTTTGGTTAGTTGATGGCCTTAAACATAATCTACTTAGCATTAGTCAATTTTGTGATAGTGGATTTGTTGTTAAGTTTAATAAGGATGCATGTACTGTAATTAAAGAGTCTGATGAGTCCATAGTGTTCAGAGGCTTAAGGAAAGGCAATGTTTATAAAATCAATCTATCAGAACTCACAGAGCAAAAGATAGTATGTCTTTTATCTGTTAATGATGAGAAATGGGTTTGGCACCAACGCTTAGGACATGCTAACTGGAGATTAATCTCCAAGCTTAGCAAACTAAGCTAGGTTAAAGGCCTACCCAATCTCAACTATCATTCAGATGCTCTGTGTGGTCCTTGTCAGATTGGTAAAATTTCAAAAACATCTTTTAAACCTAAAAACATTGTCTCCACCTCAAGACCTCTAGAACTGCTTCACATTGATTTGTTTGGCCCTGTAAGTACTGCCTCAATCAATGAAAAGAAATATGGATTGGTCATTGTTGATGATTACAGTAGATGGACTTGGGTCAAATTTCTATGAGTGAAAGATGATGCATATGATGTGTTTACCATCTTCTGCACTCAAGTACAAAGTGAGAAGAGTCTCAAGATCTTAAAGATCAAGAGTGATCATGGGGGTGAATATGAAAATGAACCCTTTGCAACTTTTTGTGAAGACCATGGAATTGTCTATGAGTTCTCAGCTCCTAGAACACCACAACAAAATGGTGTTGTAGAGAGAAAGAACAGGTCTTTACAAGAGATGGCAAGAACCATGATGCATGAGACAAAACTTGCTAAGCACTTCTGGGCAGAAGCTGTAAACACAGCTTGTTACATTCAAAATAGGATCTATATCAGACCTATATTGAATAAAACAACATATGAACTCTTCAAAGGAAGAAAACCCAACATCTCTTATTTTCACCAGTTTGGATGTACATGTTACATTCTAAACAATAAGGCCGACAAAAGAAAATTTGATGCCAAAGCTTGTAAGAGAATCTTTATAGGTTACTCTGAATGCTCAAAGGCATACAGAGTGTATAATTCTGAAACTAACACAGTGGAAGAATCTATACATGTTAGATTTGATGATAAACAACCTGACAGTAAAATGTCAGAGCAAGATGATAGCTATGCAGGTGTTCCTTATCAATACATCAATTCAGAATCTGAAAAAGCATCAGAAGCTATTGAGACTTCAGAAGTTGTATTGGAGGAAGACGCTGAAGGAGCATCTCCAATAGAAGCATCTGAAGAACATGATGACACTTCAGAAGATGATATGCAAACAAGTACTGAAACTAATGAAGCTCCAAAGAGAAAATTCAAGTACAGATCATCACATCCAGAAGATCTCATTCTTGGAAACAAAGAAAGTCCAAGAAAAACAAGATCAGACTATCAACAACAAGATTCACTTCTAGGACTCATATCTATGATAGAACCCAAGAATATTGATGAAGCTCTTACTGATGATGGATGGATTGTAGCAATGCAAGATGAGCTTAATCAGTTTCAAAGGAATGATGTGTGGGATTTAGTGCCAAGACCACCACATAAGAACATCATTGGAACCAAGTGGGTATTTAGAAATAAATTGAATGAACAAGGTGAAGTGGTAAGAAACAAAGCTAGACTTGTAGCACAAGGCTACAGTCAGCAAGAAGGCATAGACTTTACAGAAACATTTGCTCCAGTAGCAAGACTGGAAGCAATCAGGTTACTTTTATCATATGCTGTTAATAATGGAATTACATTATATCAAATGGATGTTAAGAGTGCTTTTCTAAATGGTGTCATTTCTGAAGAAGTGTATGTCAAGCAACCACCAGGGTTTGAGGATTTGAAAAACCATGACTATGCTTTTAAATTAAAGAAATCACTTTATGGTCTCAAACAAGCTCCTAGAGCTTGGTATGAAAGACTAAGTAATTTCTTATTAGAAAATGGTTTTCAAAAAGGTCAAATTGATAATACACTATTCAGAAAGACAACTAAGAAAGATATCTTAATTATTCAGATATATGTTGATGACATAATTTTTGGTTCTACTAATGCTTCCTTGTGCAAGAATTTCTTTAAGCTTATGCAGGATGAATTTGAAATGAGCATGATGGGTGAGCTAAAGTTCTTTCTTGGGATTCAAATCAATCAAGGAAAAGATGGCACTTACATTCATCAAAGCAAGTATACAAAAGAGCTTCTGAAAAAGATCAACCTTGATGACTACAAGATAATGTCAACCCCCATGCATCCTACAAGTAGCCTAAGCAAGGAAGAAATTGGAAGCAAAGTAGATCAGAAGCTGTATCGAGGTATGATTGGTTCTTTACTCTACCTAACAGCATCTAGACCTGATATTTTATATAGTGTATGCTTGTGTGCAAGGTTTCAATCAGATCCTAGAGAACCTCATTTAACTGCTGTTAAGATGATCTTTAGATATCTGAAAGGAACTACTAATCTAGGACTTCTTTATAAAATATCCCTAGATAGTAAGCTAGTTGGATTTTGTGATGCTGACTATGCTGGAGACAAGATTGAGAGAAAATCCACTAGTGGAAATTGCCAATTTATTGGTGAGAATCTCATATCTTGGGCCAGCAAAAGACAAACAACTATTGCTTTGTCTACAGCAGAAGCAGATTACATCTCAGCTGCTAAATGTTGCACACAGCTTCTCTGGATGAAACATCAGTTAGAGGATTATAACATAGCTGAAAGTAGTATTCCACTATATTGTGACAATACTGCTGCTATTCATTTATCTAAGTACCCTATTTTACACTCCAGAGCTAAACATATTGAAATAAAACATCATTTTATAAGAGATCATGTTCAAAGAGGTACAATAGATATTCAATTCATTGATACTGATCATCAATGGGCTGACATATTTACTAAGCCTTTAGCTATTGAAAGATTTGATTTTATTAAAAAGAATTTGAACATGCATTTTATCTCTGAAGAAAATTAGCTCTGAGATGCAAAATAGAATTAGCATCTGAAGCTCTTTCAGGCCTCTGATAATTTAGAGTCTCCTTAGGGAAGCTCTGAATAAAATGGGCTCTGAAGAGTAACAGGTTCTGATGAGGTGTCAGATACAAATGAGTTTGGCTCTGAACTATTTGGAAACAAAACGTTAAGCACTAGTAAGTGTACAACAGCTGTCTGTACACGCGTCAGCTGTGATTAAGACCTTCTTACACGTGTCTAGATCCTGACGGGGAAGGAACAGTTAATGATGAAATAGCAGTTTAACAATTTTAAATTAATTTTTAAACCGTTCGCGCTCCCTCCTTTGTGCTTGTTTTTCTATGTGTTATTTTACTTCATATAAATAGTCACTTCACTCACAAAGCACAACTTTTACACAATCACTTCCTACACGAACCCTAAAACCTTACAGAAAATTCCCAATTTCTCTCTACTCTTCAATCATGTCTGCTCAACCTACTCCCATCATCGTTCAAGAACCGTTCAATCCTGAACTTGTTCCAGTAACTGAGTTAACGTCTAAAGCTTCGTTTGTTGATCGTCCTCCTTCAACGGACTGTGGAAGAGAAGCAATGGAGTTTCTTACTGAGAAGTTTGTGGACTTTGAAAGTTTAAAACTCAATGGAGTTGATATACATGATTTGTTCTTTGATCAAAAGTGGGTTCGTATACTACGACATTGTGAAGAACTTCTGGCATAAAGCTTATATTTTTGATAAAGTTAGTGCGGATGAAGAAGTTAGAAAGATGGTTAAAGAGAACAAGGCTCTCAAAGGAAAGACCAGAGCCCAACTAGGATTGAGACCTTTCAGAGGCAAAGAAATATGGTCTAATCTGCTAGGAATTGATGTGCTAATAACCCAGGAACACGTGGCAAAGATTCTGGGGTTAGACAATCAAGGTCAAGATGTGATCTCTTATAAGAAGAATAGTATGTACAGTGACTCCATCAGAACTGATATTTATCCTGCTGGAGCCACATTATTTGGGAAATCAAAGTTTATGAAGCCAGAGTTTGATTTGGCCTTTAGAGTCTTTCTTAGTGCTGTTATTCCTAGAAAATGAGGTAAAGATACTGTATCAATTCCTCACCAGCACTTCTTATGGTTTATGCATAAGAGGGTGAAGATAAACCTGGCAAGTCTTTTGTTTGAGCATCTCTGCTCAAGTATCATTGAAAATCAACATAAGGCTGTAGCAACACTGCATCACCCCAGACTGATTTCCGAGATCATTCGCCAAACCAAGCTGATTGAGATTCTTAGGCAGAAGGAAAAGCTAAGAGTCTTTCAAACTGCTAAGCTTGATGCTACCATTCTGGTAAACATGAAAAAGAAAACAGAAGAGGAGATAATCAAAGCAGAAAATCCTCTCAAGACCATCTATGAGACATATTTCTGGTGTGATGGTTTTCCTACTATCTCAGAGCATGACAATGAAGAGGTCATTAAGAATTTTCTAGCTATGGTAAGATTGGAAACAGGTAGAAAGGTGCCTAGAAGCATGGTTGTGGGTGTGCCTGATTGGAATATTTTCAAAGGACCCAAGGAGATCACTAAGTCTAGGAAGAAGCCTATTATTGTAGAGCAAGCACTACTTGAGGACTTTGAACAAAGCAATGATGATAAGTCTGAAGATGACAATGTTGATGATGCTGTTGATCAAGTGGATAGTGGTGCTGAAGAATCAGCTGCTGAGGAAAAGGCTAGAATGAAGGCAGAAGCTGCTGAGAGGGCCTTGCAAAAGAAGAAGGAGATAAGAACCAAGAAAAGAAATGACAGGCCTCCAGCTTCTGAAGAGGATCAGAATCCTGTCAAGCCAGCTAAGAGATTAAAGACTAAAGCTTCTAAACTTCCAGGTAAATCCTCTAAGTCTAATACTCGTAGCATTCCTGTAGCTCAAGATTCTAGTTCTCAACTTCCACCCAAAATTCCTCAAAAACACTCAAAATCAACCATTGATGAAACAAAACCTATATCAATGATTTTACGAAACCAAGCAACTGCCACAACCTGTTTATCTCTACCATCATCATCATCCTCATCATCCTCATCAGAAGCAAGATATCCCTGTTAATACTTCCTACCTTGACCAACAAAACATTGTCACTGCTGCTGCTATAAGGAAATCATTTAGACATTTAAACAAAATTAAGATGAAAGCAGCAAAAGAAACCATTCACATCTCACCCGAGGAAGATATCCCTGTTAATACTTCCTACCTTGACCAACAAAACATTGTCATTAACCCTGACTCTCTTGATCATCTCATCCCTCATCTATCTGGAGATGCATTTATGCACTCTAATCTGAACTCACCAAATCACCCATCAACAAATTTGTGAATACCACCCTTGATACCCCCATTTCAGAACCTATCTTTAATGAACCACAAATGACCCCTGTTCAAGCATCCCCTGTAAATATTGATGCTTCTGAACAAGACAAACCACCCACTCCCACACATTCTGAACCTCAAATAGAATCACCTCATAACTCACCAGTTCATGATATTACTGAACAACAACCTCTCTCTCCTCCACCTGAAATTTACACTTCTGAATCTTCTTCAGAACCTACTCCAGAACCTTTCTATGGCCCACTCCATAAACCTTTGAATTTAGAAGAAGTTCTTGAGCTTTATGATCATATCTTTAAGGCTGAAGAACATATTTTGAAAGATGCCATAAACCTTGATGATGATAGAATACCCCCTAACCTAAGCAAAATCAAAATCATCAATCTCAAAAGAAAGAAACCTGAGCCAACCATTCCTTTTGACCCATCCAAACCCTTCTTCAACTCTGATTCTGAACCCAATCTTGAGCTATTAAATAATGCTATTAGTCTTAGGCTCAAGAGATTTAAACAGATGGATGAAGAAGTTATTGTCTTCCCTTCTGATTTTGATGCTGAAGTCAGAGAGATGGAGTACTTGTTTAGTCAATCCTTAAAGATCCTAAGTACTCATCTGAAGAGCAAGACACAGGGTAGGGGAATGGATACTGTGAGAAGCTTATTTGATATAGCTGAGACGTCACGTGCTCCAAGACTTACTTTCTACAATCATATAGAGGAGCAAGAAAGGTTGAGTCTTCTGACTGCTGTTGAAGAGAGTCTCAGAACTGCAAGTATAAGTGCTCAATTTTTGATCTTAGAAGAGGCGGAGTATCTTAAGAGTGTTAAAGCTGAGCAGGCTCGAATAGCTGCTGAAGCTGAGCAGAAGAGGTTGGCTGAGATTGAACACAAGAGGCTAGCTGATCAAGAAGCTCTAAATGTGTTGGTAAATATGGGTGTGCACATTGCTTCCATTGAAACCAACAAGATTCTGGCTGATCAAGCTGTTGCAGAAGAGATTGCATTGTTTGATCTGATTCACCCTGAACAAGAAGACATTGAGATGCATGATCAGAGCCCTGTGGTTGAAGCTTCTGATAAGGGAAAAGCTGTTACTGTTGACAAAACCCCTCCTGCTTCTCTAAAACTTGAAAAAGGTTCTCCATCTTCTGATATACCTCATGCTGTTCAAAGAGCTTTAGATAACATCAGAACTGAGTTAGCTGAAGATATCAAAGATGAGATTGATGAACTCAGAATTGATTTGAGAACTGATTTGAGAGCTGATTTCAAATCTGATATTACTGCATCTGAAGAAGTGTTAGCCCATATTTTTACTAAGTAAAAAATATGTTCTAAATGCATAAATAAAATAATTATGTTTAATTATGTAATTATTTTTAACAATCATTAACTATGTTTGGTTTTCAGAACCAATGAATTTAATGATTAATCATGCGCGAGCATGTAATAAATGTGCTGTTATGGAACGTTGCATTTAAATGCGTATTCTCTTTCTTTCAGGATCCTTTCGATTTGGTCGAAGTGTCAGTAGGGTCGAAGTATCCAGTGGGCAAAAGTAATTTATGGACTTAGCGAAATATTCAAAATGAAAGCATGGTTACTTCGACTTCGATGGAAACAACGGTTAACTCAGAAGATAAGAAAGGATTCAAATTCAAAATACGAGTCAAGACACGCGTCCTTTCTGTAGTTATTTAGGCGTTAGTAGCAGTTAGAAATTAGTGTCTATAAATAGCCTAGTTATGTGATCGAAAAAGGGGTCACAATCATTATACAGAAATCCTGATAAAACTCAAAGTACCCATTCTAACGAGAGAAACGAGTTCGAAAGGAAAAATGTATGTAATGTGTACCATTTATTTCTCTGTAAACATTTACATTTGAATGCAAATTTACAGTATCTTCATCTTTATCTTGTTTAATCTTTATTCCGACTCTTTTCTCCCATTCTGTTTATTCAATTGAATAAACATTCTTTCTTGCATTTCAAGTTATTACAATATAAAAAGCAACACTTTATCAACATAAGAACAATAATGAACATCATTTACTTTGAAAATTTAAACAAAAGCACTATGTCCCGAGATTTACTAGTTGATCTCTCTTGTAATAATCAAACTAGCGTTGTTTACCAAATTTCACAATAAACAAATTGGCACGCCCGGTGGGACTGTGTGCTTTACGTTTAAATTTCTTCAAAGTTTGTGTAGTTAATTTGTTCTGCATTTTTGTGTGTTGTTTCCAAAGATTCTTGTGTAGTGTATGCTTTTGAGGAACGGGAAATTACTCCCTGAAATGGTTAGACCACCACCCAGAAGTAACCCAAGACAAAACATGGAAAATCTGAACGGAAACAATAATAATAACGGTTCGAATGTATCAACCGCTTCGAGCGTTTCTGAGGCCATAATCTCTCCTGTAATCAGTGAGATTGTGCCCAACGCTAGTGGGGCAACAGTTTCCGCCCCAATATCTACTGTGGTAAGTTCCACAATGACAATGCCAACATCTACAGCGGTACCTTCGACCACTACAGAACCTATCTTGACCCTTTCCCATGCTATGGAGGGAAATTTCTCTCCAAATAGGACAAATGTTAATGGGGGTGGCGCTAGTTCTTCTACTTTCTCATTACCCTTTTCCCAATATGTGGGTCAGGGCACAAGTAGGAACTACCCATATGGTATGCCTACCAGTATGATGCAAGGTTTGCAAACAAGTGCATCATTGTTCACAGAGTCAGCACCAGGCGTATTTGTGCCTAATAATCAGATAGTTTCTGGTTCTGCTACTCGAAATGGCAATCCCTCATTAACCAACAATGCCTTGAATGCTTTAAGGCAACAAATGGATGAGAGTAATCATGACATGGTAAATATGTTAACACAACAAATTGGTACAGTATTTAACCCATTAATTCAAAATACAAACCAAAGTTATCAATTGTTGGCAAATCAAATGGGAAGAATTGCTGATTTCTTTGGGGCTCCTCAAGCCCATAATCAACAAGTTCCCCAAATTCAGAATGTGGTGCCTTTACAAATTGCACAAGCACCAAATAATGCCATTATGCTTGCCCCAAATAATGTTGCAAACCCCATAAACCAAGTCCAACAACCAGTGCCAGTGGTCGAACCACAAGTGCAAATTCAGGCACAGCAACAGGCTTTGCCCCAGGTCGAACAAAATCTTGGAATTGTGTTGGTAAATAGGAACCAAAATGCTGATGATGTAGTTAGAAATGTCCAGAATAATAATTTTGCTGGGCAAAATAACATAGCCAATTTGGTCGAAACTATCCTAGCACAAAATGGTTTAAACATAGGCATGCATAGGCCTCATTTTGTTTCTGCCTTATCAGAATATGTGCTTCAAACAGAATTGCCAAGGGGTTGGAAAATCCCAAAATTTACTAAATTTGCTGGTGATACTAGCGAATCTACTGTTGAACACATAGCAAGATATCTAACTGAGGCAGGAGATCTAGCAAATAATGAGAATTTGAGAATGAAGTATTTTCCAAATTCTCTAACGAAAAATGCCTTTACATGGTTTACTACTCTCCCTCCACATTCAATTTTTAATTGGAATCAATTAGAGAGAGTCTTCCATGAGCAATTCTACATGGGACAGTCTAAGATAAGTCTCAAAGAATTAGCAAGTGTTAGGCGCAAAACTCCTGAGTCTATAGATGATTATTTGAATAGATTTCGTTTACTTAAGGCTAGGTGTTTTACTCAAGTGCCTGAACATGAATTGGTCGAAATGGCTGCTGGTGGCCTAGACTATTCGATCAGAAAGAAATTAGACACTCAGCATCTAAGAGATATGGCCCAATTGGCTGATAGGGTTCGACAGGTCGAACGCTTGAAAGCAGAAAAGGCTAGAAATTCAAAGTATCATAAAAAAGAAAAAGTTGCTTACGTAGAAACACATGATAGCGACCAAGAATATGATGTCTCTTATGAAGATGTTGAACAAGGGGAAATAGACCTAGCAGAATTAAAACCTGGTCCCCCTTACACTTGCAAGCTTTTAAAACCTTCAAATGGAAAAAACCCTGTTGAACCAAAAAATGATAAATATGTTTCAAAGACTTATACTTTTGATATAACAAAATGTGATGAAATCTTAGATTTGTTGGTTACTGATGGCCAAATAGTGGTTACAAAAGGTGTTAAAATACCACCATTAAATATGAGAAAGAAAAGAGGTTATTGTAAGTATCATAATTTTCTTGGACATAGAACCTCACAATGTGTGCTTTTCAGGGACTTGGTTCAAAAGGCTTTGAACGAAGGAAGACTTAGGTTTGGTGAAAAACCCAAAGCTGCAAAAGCAGATCCAGAATCTTCACAGAATGCTGATACCCAAAGCTGCAAAAGCAGATCCAGAATCTTCACAGAATGCTGATACCCTCTATGCTGAACCACAAGCTATTATGGTGGTCGAAGCCATGGAGGTTTCAGAGGTGCAGGTGGAAAAAATCCCTGAAAAGGAGTACTTTGAAAAAATGAAAGTAGTATATCCTCGTGCTGAAGAGGATTTGATTGACTTTCTAAACAGATGCAAGTTAGAGAACAAAGGGGTGATGCTTTGTGCTCGTTGCAGTGCTGTTTGTGATAAAGAGGCTACTGCAGGCCTCATGAAGTTCCAACCAGTTGCAAATAGGCAGGGGGCAAACCCAAAACCGTCTTGTGGTAAAGGAAAGGGCATTCTAACTCGACCAAATAATATGGTCCAAACAGATCGAAGGCCCATTTTCCTTCCTTCTGGTTCGATTCCTATAGAACGCTGGATGCACCAAGGAACCATAAAATTCAACAAGGGTGCAATGGAAGTTGGTGGCGCAAGTGGCACCAAATTAAGCTATGCAGAGGATGTCAACAAATACTCTTATAGGAACAATTACAAGGGTAAACATCCAATGACAAGGACTCAGTGGCGTAGGTTCCAACGCCAAAAGAAATTGGCTGCAACTAATCTTCAAACAGGCCAATATAAAGAAGTGGCTAGAAGGCCAGCAAAAGAAAGGATTATTCCTTCTATAGAAGAAAGCAAGATGGAAGATGATGATCTGCTGGACTCTGAGCCAGATTTCGACGTAATATGCGTGGTTTCCATATTACCATCAGAATATGATGTGCAAACAAAGATAACTGAGCTCGAAACTGATTTCGACCAGTTAGAAATGGCTGATCCTAAGCCAATTTGCTACTATGTCATGAACAATGGCTGCATTGAGGAGCAACAGGCTACATTCGAAAGGCCTGACTTAGGCATGAAAAACCATTTTAAACCCCTCTTCATCAGAGCAAAGGTTGAAGGAGTTGGAGTTAACAAGGTGCTGGTAGATGGAGGAGCTGCTGTTAATCTAATGCCTCTATCTATGTTACCCAAGATTGGCAAATATGACTGTGATTTGTCAGCCCATAACATTGTTTTGTCAAATTACGAAGGCAAAACAGGACATTCAAGGGGGGCAATTCAAGTGGATGTTGCTGTGGGCAGCATAGTTCGACCAACTTTATTCCTAGTGGTCGAATCCAAGGAAAACTTCAACTTACTATTGGGGCGAGAGTGGATTCATGGAGTAGGAGCGGTTCCTTCGACCCTTCACCAGAAGTTGATGCTTTGGAGGGAGGATGGCTGCGTAGAAAATATAGAAGCTGATCAGAGTTTCTATATGTCAGAGGTTGATACCATAAATCAACAAACCTTTGACAAAAATTTGGCGAACATAGCGCCATGTTATGATAGAGAGAATGCTTTCACACCTTCTGATAATGTGATACATTCTGTCAAACTCCACCCAACCCAGGGCTTCATATGGGAAAGAGAGGAAATAGATGCTGTGTCCTCAGAAGATGGAGTTATACCACCATCTGGGTGGAATGTTTACGAAGATTATGATGACTGAGTCCAGCGCATGGGCCAGGATTACGGCTTATATGGCCGAAACTAAGTTAAATACGGCTTTGGAAGCTGATGTTCATCAAAATATGGCTACAGAAGCCAAGGTCGAAAGCGATGGCATTTCTATGCCACAAGCACAAAGGCTCGACTGCATCTATGATGAGGAACCTTTAGGGTTCGAAAGGGATCCACTTAATGAAACTCCTAAGATGCAGGCTCAAGACCCTTTGGAGGAAATTGACATTGGAGATGGCTCAGCAAAAAGGCCAACTTACATTAGTGCCAATATTAGTCCTGACTTAAAAAGAAAATTGGTACTACTTCTCAAAGAATTTAGTGATTGTTTCGCTTGGGATTATAATGAAATGCCTGGACTCAGTAGAGAAATGGTCGAATTAAAACTACCAATCAAGGCAGGTAAGAAACCAGTGAAACAATTGCCAAGAAGGTTTGCACTAGATATCATGTCTAAAATCAAAGAAGAGATCGAAAGGCTGCTGAAGAGTAAATTCATCTGAGCTGCCAGGTATGTAGAATGGTTAGCAAATATAGTTCCTGTTATTAAGAAGAATGGTACACTTAGGGTATGTATAGATTTTAGGGACTTAAATAATGCTACACCTAAAGATGAGTATGCCATACCTGTGGCAGAAATGCTAGTAGACTCAGCAGCAGGCTTCGAGTTTTTGAGCATGTTAGATGGTTATTCTGGTTATAACCAAATATTCATTGCTGAGGAAGATGTATCTAAAACAGCATTTAGATGCCCTGGTGCTTTAGGCACTTATGAGTGGGTTGTTATGCCTTTTGGCTTAAAAAATGCTGGTGCCACTTATCAAAGGGCAATGAATTCCATGTTTCATGATTTTATAGATACATTCATGCAAGTTTACATTGATGATATCATCATTAAATCCTCTTCTGAAGATAGCCATTTGGTATATCTTAGGCAATCTTTTAAAAGAATGAGGGAACATGGATTAAAAATGAATTCATTAAAATGTGCTTTCTGTGTGCATGCAGGAGATTTCCTTGGTTTTGTGGTGCATAAAAAAGGCATTGAAATAAACCAAAACAAGACAAAGGCTATCTTAGAGACCAAGCCTCCTTCGACCAAAAAACAACTTCAATCTCTGCTAGGAAAAATCAACTTCTTGAGAAGATTCATTTCGAATCTAAGTGGAAAGGCTCAAGCTTTCTCACCGCTACTTCGACTCAAGAAGGATGATCCATTCAAATGGAACCAAGAGCATCAAAAGGCTTTTGATGACATCAAAGAATACTTAATAAAGCCTCCAGTTCTAATGCCTCCTAGTAGGAATAAAGCTATGAAGTTGTATATTGCTACGTCTGATAAGACGATAGGAAGCATGTTAGCTCAAGAGGACGATAATGGCATAGAAAATGCAGTTTATTACCTTAGTAGAGTTTTAAATGATGCAGAAACTAGATATACTGCCATAGAAAAACTTTTTCTTTGTTTGTATTTCTCTTGTACAAAACTTAAGCATTATATAAAACCTGTTGATGTTTACGTCTATTCCCACTTTGATGTTATTAAACATATGCTAACTAAACCTATATTACATAGTAGAATTGGGAAATGGGCATTAGCATTAACTGAATATTCACTGACTTATAAACCTTTAAAGGCTGTCAAAGGCCAAATTGTGGCTGATTTTATAGTAGATCATTCGTTGGTCGAAATACCACAGGATTATGTTGATATTCAACCATGGATTCTTTATTTTGATGGGTCCAAACATAAGTATGGAACAGGAATTGGAATATTGATCATATCTCCGACTAAAGTTCCAACCAAGTTCAAGTACAAAATAAATGGACTTTGCTCTAATAATGAAGCTGAGTATGAAGCTTTAATTACAGGGTTAGAAATATTAAAAGACTTGGGGGCAAAGAACATTAAAATAAGAGGTGATTCTGAATTAGTATTGAAACAATTAACACAAGAATATAAATGTGTGAAAGAGCATTTGGCGAAATACTTTTCTATAGCTAGTTCTTTGTTAGATTGTTTCGATCATGTAGACATTGAACATGTACCTCGATTAAAAAATCAAGAAGCAAATGACTTGGCTCAAATTGCTTCAGGATATAAAATGTCAAAAGAAAAGTTGACACAATTAATCGAAATAAAAGAAAAAATGGTTTTACAAGAACCAATATCTGCACAATTGTCAATACCAAAACTTGTGGGGGCAGATACTATACCACAAATAAATGGTGAAATAAAAAATCCCCTAGAAAATTTTCAAATTTTTGCCATTGACAATTTGTCAGATAATGATTGGAGAAAACCTATAGTAGATTACCTTAAGAATCCAACAGGAAATGTGGATCGAAAGGTAAAATATAGGGCTTTAAGCTATATAATTTTTGAAAATGATCTTTTCAAAAAGACTTCTGAAGGAATCTTGTTAAAATGCCTTAATGAAGCAGAAGCATATATAGCAATCTCTGATGTTCATAGTGGTACTTGTGGCTCTCATCAAGCAGGACATAAGATGAAATGGCTCTTGTTTCGACAAGGTTTGTATTGGCCCTCTATGTTGAAGGATTGTATAGAGTTTGCGAAAGGATGCCAAGAATGCCAAAGACACTCAGGAATTCAACATGTGCCTGCAAGTGAACTACATTCAATAGTAAAACCATGGCCCTTTAGGGGTTGGGCTCTAGACCTTATTGGTGAGATTAAACCTGCTTCATCAAAAAATCAACGTTATATTTTAGTTGGAATATATTATTTCACAAAATGGATAGAAGCCATTCCTTTACCAAATGTTGATCAAGAGGCAGTAATTAATTTCATACAAAATTACATAATATATAGGTTTGGAATTCCTGAAACAATAACTACTGATCAAGGTTCAGTTTTCACTGGTCGAAAGATGCAGGAATTTGCCTAAGAAACTGGCTTTAGACTGTTAACTTCAACACCATATTATGCACAAGCAAATGGTCAAGTCGAAGCAGCAAATAAAATTATTATAAATCTGATAAAGAAACATATAGCCCAAAAGCCAAGAAATTGGCACAAAACCTTAGACCAAGTGTTATGGGCTTGTAGAAATTCTCCTAAAGAATCAACTAACACTACTCCATTCCGACTAACTTATGGTCATGATGCAGTATTACCAGTCGAAATACATTTGCAATTAGCAAGGGTACAAAGACAAATGGAAATACCTCTAGACCATTATTATCAAATGATGTCAGATGAGTTAGTTGAGTTAGATGAAGAAAGGCTTAATGCTTTAGAAGTTTTAACAAAACAAAAAGAAAGAGTTGCTAAAGCATATAACAAAAAGGTTAAGTCTAAGTCCTTTAACATAGGAGAATTAGTTTGGAAAGTTATTTTGCCTATGGATAAAAAAGATAGAATCTTAGGCAAATGGTCCCCAAATTGGGAAGGACCATTCAAAATTGTTCAAGTTTATTCTAATGGTGCATATGAAATTGAGGTGTTAACTCCTGAAAAACGTACTTTGGGTATAAATGGAAAGTATTTGAAGAAATGTAAGCCTACTTTACTCGAAGTAAAAATAAGCGCAGAATAATACTTGAACATGAAATCAAAATGGCAATAATTAAAACTTGCCACAAATCATGGACTTTGGTCAAAGGATACAAACCAAATCTAAACTAATAACAAAAATTAAATTTGTTCGAAAAGAAAGCAAGCTTTAAAAAGAGAAATAGGAAGTAGGAACAACGTTATTTTTATTATTAATAAGAAAAGTTCTTTATTACATATGATAACATAATTCTACCTAGACTTAGGCTTAGATTCAGAAGTTTCTGATTCTATACTCTTCAGTTTCTCCTTGAAAAGAGATAGTGATTCATCAGCAAGCTTCAGAACCTCAGCTGGATAATCTGCTAGATTGTCTTCGTATGTCCATAAGAACTCTTCCAGATCAGGGCCCATTTCTTCCTCTTCTGATTCTGTTAAAATTAGTTCTTCCTTGTTTCTCTCATAGCGTAGCATGTTTTCTTCGCAACGCCAGGGCTCTGCTCCCTTTCTGCTCTTTTCTTTTGAGCCTGAAGCATCCTTGGTAACCTGCCTTTCCATTGTATGATTTTCTTGTTGAGGTTACTTGATTACCCTGAATGAGTAAAATGAGAAGAATCATCCTTTTTTATAGTGCCATCAAGCCTTCTTGTCAGTGTGGTCATCAATACAATTCATTTAATGAATTTGGCTGTCATCACCTTTTGACTTGACTGCCTTGATATGGTGCTTTGACTGCTTGGTTTTTCTGTGTCTTTTTGACTGATGCCAAAAGGGGAAGTAAAAATAAGCGCAGAATAATACTTAAGCATGTAAAACAAAATGGTAAATTGTAAATTGCCATAAAACATGGACTTTGTTCAAAAGTTACAGGATCCAAAATATTGTTCGAAAGGACAATAAAGAAAATAAACTAAGGGAATTATAAATTCTTGGTGCAGTCAGCATAAATCTTCTTGAGGGTTGCCATTTCCTTTTCGACTACCAAATTCGAACTCTCCAAGGATTTAATCTCTTCACCAACCATATCTGCTGAGCCAAAAGCTTGAAGCCCTTCCCTGCCATGTGCATCAATCTGCTCTTGGGTCGAAGCTTTGGCCTCCTTCTCAATTTGAGCTCTCTTAGTTTCTTCTTCAATGATCTTGCGCCTGTAACTAACAATCTGCTCCTCTAAGAGTTTGATTTGTTCCTTGTAATGGGCAACCTTGTCATCACATTCTTTTAGCTCTGAATTTCCTTCGACCAGTTGAGAGGACAATCTTTCCACTTCAGCTTGAGCTTGCTGGGCCTTCTCAAAGAACATGGTTTGAGCTTGTTGTTGTGTGGCAAGTCTTGTGTTATTATCAATCCTCTTCTGCACTGCCTTGGCATATTGGTCCACAATTGAACTAAGTTGTATGACTTTGCCAAGGGTTTCCTCATCAGTCCTAGGATTGTGAAGCTTCTTCAGGAAAGCCAAGTGGCTATAAGCACATGCTGGTTGTTCTTCAATTTGCTTCAGCACATCCCTTTGGACGAAGGTAGTTGTAAGTTTCAGCAACAGAGAGTCTTGGCACACCATCGAGTCGATTTCAGAGTTGGAAGGCGCTGAGTCAGTGGTCGTGTGTTTACTAGAGGCGCTTCCTTGATTTGCTTTTCTCGAGAGTAGAAGTTTAAGGGTACCGGCAGGATCTGACTTCTGCATATTGGTAAATTCTTCTTCTTGTACGCCCAAGCTTGCAGAAAGTCTCGAGGTCGAAGAGACAGATATGATCCCTGAACCCCCAACCTCAGCTTCAGGAATTGCATCAGAGTCATGTTGAGATTCTTGGTTCGAGCTTGCCTGGCCTGAGTTTGTAGACATACTAGGCATTGAATATTTGATGCTCGAAGTATTGGTTGGTGCTTGATTGTCAATTCCCCCCATGCTGGCCTTCAAGGAATCTTGATTGTCATCACTTGCCTTGTTCTCTGTTGGCACCACCTCAAGGTTTGGTTGTTTATCTTCCTTAACAGGACTTTTCTTCGACTGATCCTGCAAACTCAAAAGAAAAATTAGTAAAGATCAAATGTAACTATGAAAATCTAAGGTTGAGAGTAAGATGAGTTATACCTCTTTTTCTTTGACCTCAGGGTTAGTTTGAGGATTACCACCCTTCTCAGCATTGGGGGCATTGTTGCCGGGTTGTGCATTATCTTTCTTTCCCCCATCAGTAATTGGTTCATCATTGACCAAGGTCTCTGAATGAGGTGCAGGGTTACCTT
Organism: Trifolium repens; assembly: GCA_030408175.1. Lineage (NCBI taxonomy): Eukaryota > Viridiplantae > Streptophyta > Magnoliopsida > Fabales > Fabaceae > Trifolium > Trifolium repens. Next base: position 32,082,791 of record CP125838.1, on the reverse strand, counting down.
GTGGTCCGTCAACCTGTTCTTTTGATGTCTTGGTAAGTTGGTCTTGTTCGACCACATTTTTCTCTGAAGCATTTGTCTGAGGGGTTGGATCTCCACCGCTTTCACTCGAGGTGCAGATTTTTAATGCCCTATGCACTTTAGGCTTCTTGATTGCTGACTTGACCTTCATAGCAATTTCTTTCTTCTTTTTCTTCTCACCCCTTTGGTCCTTTGTTGGGGCTTGTTGAGGTTTAGGTTCTTCAACCTTTTTCTGCTTCTTGGCTTGTGCAGCCTCATTTTCTTCGACTTCTGGTACAGTTGTTGCTTTCCCTTCACTAGGTTGTGAAGTCGAAGTTGATGGTTGTTTTCTCTTCCTAATCAAAGGGACCTCCTGTTCTTCTTCATCCTGAAATGATGGAAGTAAAAAATGTCAGGATTTTGTTTCAAAATATATTACTATGACGAAAGTTAAAGTATTTGATGGAAAGTTTGATTTTTACCTCCTCATCTAATACCACTGTGTTCTTAGCTTTCTTCGAGCTAGCAGACACTGTCTCTGTGCTGCTCTTACCTTTTCCCTTCTAAGGACATAAATGGTCGAAGTTAGAACATATGTTTAAACAGGAGGAGAGAAAATAAATAAAAAATTCTTAAGGCTAAGTTACCTTTGCCTTAGAGGTTTCGACCTCTGATTTAATCTTCACCCCAGTGGGTTTCTTCACTTCAGTCGAAGTCTTTGAAGACCCACCATCTTTCTTTATGCCTTTGCCTGCAAAATGTTGTATTACTAAATATAAAAAGGTTTGAGTGAATAAATCTTGTAAGATAAATAAAACTATAAGAGTTTAGATGTTTACCTCGACCTGAGACGTTTATTTTCTTTCCAAGAGATGGCACTATGAAGCCACTCTCCACCATCCCTAGCAATTGATCAGCATTGCCTATTGAATGCTTGGTGTAATGGTCACTCCACCATTTGCTAAAGCGATCAGTGCAGTAGAAAGAAGGCTTGTACTCGAAGGGTTTGAAATTAAATTCATAATTCTCCAGCATTCTCATATATTTCTTATAAGTCTTTTCAGTCACTCCAGTGCCCAACACCATTCTATCCAGATTTTCAAAAAGGGACTTTGGCCTAATTTGGGACATACCAAATTGCCTAGCCACACAGTTGGGCAGATATCCTACAAGCCCATACTGGTTTGCGTTCGAACCAATCCTACATGAGAGTACAGTTTGCTCTAAATAGGCTCTCCAAACCTCGTTTACTTCATCTTCGTTATCTGGGTTGAACGCGGGGAAATCTTCAACGAACCACGCAGCACCATGCTTACGCTCCACAAAGGGAGCAGGACGTGGTAGAAACTTGTCAAAATTCAAAAACATCTTCATATGTTTCATGAAGAGTCTGCCAGTATCTTGGTCCAAAGATCTAGGGGCTAATCGAACCAACCTCTGCCCTTCGATCTCCCTGTCATCTACCTCTTGTTGATAGTCAGAAGGCACTATCAACCCCAATTCCGTCTCAAATGTGGCATTCAGCCAAAGTTGTAACAGCCACATAGGTCCAGCAATCGAAACCTTTGATCCATCCTTGGAAGCCTTAATTGCATCACTAGCATTCCCCATTGCTTCATACAGACAAGCTAATAATAAGCGCCCTAAGCTAAAAAGTCTACCTTCATTAATCTGTTGCGCTATGGGAATGTACATACGCGCTACCTGAAGGGATTTCGAGCAAAACACAAAGTGGGATAACCACAATGTTAAGAAGGCCACATGCTCCTCAGTTGACACTTCCTCTCCTTCTTTACCCATTTGCTCTGCTATGTACTTAGAGAATGTAGCTTCTTGAAAATTAACTTCGACCTTATCTCCAATTTTGGTTGGATCGAAGTGATCACCAATAGGCCTAAGGCCTGTGATAGCAGCTACACCTAATAAGGTAGGGGTTAACATGCCACACTTAAACTGAAAAGTGTTGGTGGACTTTTCATAGAAGTGTAAGGCAGCCACTAACAGTTCTGGTTTGTACTTAGGACCGGTTCGACTAAATTGGATAAGGTCATAAATACCGTAGCTTTTCCAAGAATCCTTAAAGTCCTTTTCAACCCTATCTAACCAGGGAATGTAATCCTTGTGCGCGGTATAGGGGGCAGCTCTAAAAATCTTAAGGGCATTCTTCATATACCCAAAGTTGTAAGGAGTAGAGCTAAAGATTCTAGGGCCACAGGTTACATGCAAAGGGAAGATATCACTTACCTCTTTTGATATAACCTCAGCACGTGTGGGATAAGGTCCACAGAAAGCGTAATCTTCCTTCTTGATAGAAAATGGAATCATAAGCTGAGTGTTCCAGATCTTCCTTTCAGCCTCAGTTCCAGAAGGTTCTGGAACTACTTCTTCTCCATCTTCAAGGACGCGAAGATCCTTCCATTTGCCAGCAGTGGGTACATCGAAATCCAAGTTGGACGCCATTGATGAATAGTACACAGAAAATCAAGAACTGAAAGGGTTTCGTGAAGAAAATTGTGGAAACTGTTTTGTTTAAGTTGAAACAAAGATGAATCGATGCGGAATTTGAAGATGAATCACTTGTACGGTTTAGAATTGCAAGATGATTGAAGATCAGAGTGTAATTTGTAGAAGAGAAGAAGATGAACAGTGGGTTCGTAAGAAAGCTTTGAAACTTGGAAGTTGGTAAAAAGTGTTCCTTTGTTCGTTTGCTACTATTTATAGGGGAACGTGTTTGTCTCCGGAAAATAAATCAAAAAGAAATTCAAAAAAAAAAAATTAATAATTTCTCTTCAACTTCTGCGTATGCCACGTCATCCACTATGCTAAAACCTAAGAACAATGATGGATTGTGGGTATCAAGTTGACAGTTACTTCTGAACGTGACATAAGCGCCGTCATTGGTAATAGTGTCAAGCACGTGGTTATAAAATGCCTTTTCCTTTTTCGTTCGACCACTCAATCGAAACAGGCATTTGGGGGCAATTTGTTAGCCCATATTTTTACTAAGTAAAAAATATGTTCTAAATGCATAAATAAAATAATTATGTTTAATTATGTAATTATTTTTAACAATCATTAACTATGTTTGGTTTTCAGAACCAATGAATTTAATGATTAATCATGCGCGAGCATGTAATAAATGTTCTGTTATGGAACGTTGCATTTAAATGCGTATTCTCTTTCTTTCAGGATCCTTTCGATTTGGTCGAAGTGTCAGTAGGGTCGAAGTATCCAGTGGGCAAAAGTAATTTATGGACTTAGCGAAATATTCAAAATGAAAGCATGGTTACTTCGACTTCGATGGAAACAACGGTTAACTCAGAAGATAAGAAAGGATTCAAATTCAAAATACGTGTCAAGACACGCGTCCTTTCTGTAGTTATTTAGGCGTTAGTAGCAGTTAGAAACTAGTGTCTATAAATAGCCTAGTTATGTGATCGAAAAAGGGGTCACAATCATTATACAGAAATCCTGATAAAACTCAAAGTACCCATGCTAACGAGAGAAACGAGTTCGAAAGGAAAAATGTATGTAATGTGTACCATTTATTTCTCTGTAAACATTTACATTTGAATGCAAATTTACAGTATCTTCATCTTTATCTTGTTTAATCTTTATTCCGACTCTTTTCTCCCATTCTGTTTATTCAATTGAATAAACATTCTTTCTTGCATTTCAAGTTATTACAATATAAAAAGCAACACTTTATCAACATAAGAACAATAATGAACATCATTTACTTTGAAAATATAAACAAAAGCACTATGTCCAGAGATTTACTAGTTGATCTCTCTTGTAATAATCAAACTAGCGTTGTTTACCAAATTTCACAGTAAACAAGAAGCTACTCGCAAAAGGATGGATGCCATGATGGAAACCCTTCTTAAGGCCATTGCAGACATTAAGAAGCCTTAACCCCTTATTTGTGCACTTGTCTTTATTTCTTTTTGATTTGTTTTGTTAATGGCTCTTATGTACTATTTGGATAATTTTATCTTCTTGCCTCTTAATTAAAGTTTGATTATCCATATTTGTGTGTTTGTTTGGTTGCTTGTGTTGACTATTTGATGTTGGCTGCATTTTGGTAAAACTATGCTTAAGCAGGATGTGGTAAGAAATGTTACAACATCATTACCTGACGTGAGCGCGCCAGCTGGCGGCAGCATTTAATGCGCGCGGGTTTTATTTTTAGAGAAGATCTTTTCTCTTATATATCAGTTCTTGGCTTGTGCATCAAGGAAGTTTTATTTCCTAAACATATCTTTCACTCAGAGATTGTTTTGGGAATTAATATTGAAGAATTATATTTTCTAAACGTATCTTGTTAAGATATGGTTTTATTTTATTATGTGAGCTGGATCTTTCTCATAGGAAAAACTACTGAAGCCCAAAATTAACCAGCTATATATTGAAGGACGAAACCCTAATTTAGGTAGTTGTTCAAGCGTAATTGTTGAGTCTAGCCGTATTAGGATTCGTGTGTATGTGCTTGTGTTTTGTGAGCCTTTCTTGTATCTCTTTGATGCAAGCTTAGGACTGTGTGTTCTATTGAGTTGTAATCATAATTGTCTCTGAAGCTTTTAAGCAAGGAGATAGTTATTGTGTGTGTGTCCTCTCCAAAGCTTTTAAGCAAGGAGTTTGGATCTTAGTGATTGTGTATTGCCCGAAGCCTTTAGGTAAGAGTAATCTAGTGTCTAGGAGAGTGTCTCCATCATAGTGGTTTAATTAACAATAGTGCTGTCTGTACTATTGAGCTTAAGGAGTGAGTTGGGAACTCATACCTAGGAGTTCCTAGGTAGAAGGACATAAGGATAGTTGCTAGGTGATAAGTTGTAAACGAGGAGTTTGCTGTAAGACTTTGAACTAGGACTATTAGTGGAATTCCTCCTGGATTGGTATCCCCCAAATGTAGGTTGCAGTTTGCTCCGAACTGGGTTAACAAATCACTGGGTGTTTGTTAATTTCTGCACTATTTACTGTTTTCATTATTTGTTCATTTAAGTGGTTAAAGGTGTTGTAACATCGTGTACTGGTGGGCCAGTTTTTCAGCTTGTGTGTTTATTTTATATTTGTTTTTCAAAATTTCGCTTCTCTATATACCCTGATATTGTCTGGTACTCTTGTGGTTACTGGCTCTAGTGTGAGGTGTTGCAGAGCATCTCAGTTTTAACACTAATAGTTTAGGATTTTCAAAACCTAAGAGTCCCCCACATCGGTACTCCTGTTTACTCATGAAATAGCTTCTTAGTATTAAAGCTTGTTTAACAGCGGGGCAACAATACCGTATGAGGCGTGTCTGGTAACTGGTTTTCTAACGATAGGAATGAGGTATATAAAAGAAAGCAAGCTCAAAATAAAGAAATTTATAGCAGAACATTTTATTACTATTAGAAAAGTTCTTTATTACATATGATAATAAGTCTCTACTTAGACTCAGGCTTAGACTTAGAAGCTTCTGATTCTATTCTCTTCAGTTTCTCCTTGAGAAGAGATAGTGCTTCCTCAACAAGCTTCTGAACCTCAGCTGGATAATCTTCTAGAGTAGCATTATCTTCATATGTCCATAAGAACTCTTCCAGATCAGAGCCCAATTCTTCTTCCTCTGATTCTGTCAAAATTAGTTCTTGCTTGTTTCTCTCATAGCGAAGCCTGTTTTCTTCGCAGAGCCAGGGCTCTGCTCCCTTCTTGCTCTTTTCTTTTGAGCATGAAGCATCCTTGGTAACCTGCTTTTCCATTGTGTGTTTTTCTTTTGATGTTACTTGATTACTCTGAATGAGTAAAATGAGAGGAATCATCCCTTTTATAGTGCCATCAAGCTCTCTTGTCAGTGTGGTAATCAATGCAATTCATTTAATGAATATAGTTGTCACTGCCTTTTGACTTGACTACCCTGTAATGGCGCGTTTGACTACTTGGTATTCAGTGTCTTTTTGACTGATGCCAAAAGGGGGAGTAAGGACAGTGTTAAAATTAATGTTGATTGATTCTAATGCTGCTCAATCTGAAACTGTTATGTTAAATACATTCTGAATCAATTTTATCCCTTCTGACTCCTTCTCATTCTGAATGTTATTGAAAGGGGAGAAAATTTAAGAACCTAAAATAAATTTCATAGACAATGTCAGAAGAGCTTGCAAACCTCTTCTGAGCATTATCAGATTCTGAGAAGCAAAGCTTACAAAACTATGCTTCTGAGAGTTAAATATGAAAATTTATTTTAAGTTAATAAATTGACTCTTAAACTGTTTAAATTAATTATGGATAAGACTTAGGGGGAGCTTACAAACCTACCCTTATGGATTATCAGACTCAGGGGGAGATTGCAAACCTTTGAAACCTGAAGTCAACATAATTGAATTAAATCAACAACAATTGAATTTTAATGCTTTAGTTTGTCATCATCAAAAAGGGGGAGATTGTTGGAACAAAGTGGGTCTGACATGAACCTCTAAGTTTTTAAGTGGTTTTGATGATAACAAAGTATTAAAATTGCAATTGGAATTACTAATGATTATTCTAGTGTGCAGAATTACAAGTTAAAATTCATTCAGAAGCACTATGAATAATAGCAGAGAAGCCAGTCAAAACAAGCTCTGAAAGCACATCACTGTTCATCAGAAGCTTAAATTTTGCATGTTGAAGAAAGCGCCTCTGAGGACAAAAACAAGGCTCTGACGGACTCAGAAGCTAAAAGACCTCAAGAAGCTATGACAACAGCATCTGAAGCAAAAGGAATTTACGTCACTCAAGAACTGACATAATCAGAACCAATGATTAAAGAACAATCTACTTCAAGGCTCTGCTACGTCCACAGGAAGGAATATTTGTTGGTACAACGTTATCCTTATCCATATGTGGAGCGCATTTGAGGATCGTACTATTGTACTATTATTACTCATAATGGATGAGTGATAATTCAAATAGCAAGGTAGTGGAATTGGATATCTTTGCCAAAGAAGGCAACTACAGCTATCACAATTGTACGAGTAAATTACAGCTGGCACATCTCTCTCTGCAACGGTCATCATCTTCCTCCAAGTATAAATAAAAGACTCAAATGGAAGAAATGACTACTGTTCTATTACTGCGTTTAAGGCTCTGAAGCAATCTGACATAACTTGTATAATCTGTCATTCAAAGTCTTAAGCAATTTGCGTTGTATTTTGTAAACACATCTGATAGTATATCAAGTGTTCCTAAACATTCATTCTTAGTTTTTAAGTTTGTTTGTGAAGTCTCTCGTTAAGTGTAACTTGAGCATTTGAGAAGTCTCTTGCAAGTGTGCTTGAGCAAATTGTAATCTTGTGAAGATTATAGTGAAAAGCTCTTGTTAGAAACAAGGGGACTGGATGTACCTTCAATTTGTGAAGGGAACCAGGATAAATATGTGTGTGTATCTTTCTTTCTCTCAGCATCTCTTTGAATGTGTTTTAAATCCGCTGCATTTAATTTCTTAAGAAGCAAAAAGTTTTAAATTCTTAAAACACAATTCAACCCCCCCTTCTTGTGTTTTTCCACCTTCAATATATAGACTTTACTCTCAACCACCCCATGATCTCAATACACCCACACTTATATTCTTAAATCCCCTTGACTTTTTTTTTCTTCTTCATTAGCAATGTGAGACTTATATTGCAATCAACCCCAACATTTTAATATGTATATAATTTTTAAAAAGAATTTTAATTTTTGTTTCTTAGAATTTTGAGGTTGGTAATTTGCTCTACATGGATTTGTTTGGTTGATTGATTTTTTCATAGTTGTGCTTACTTGATCTGGTATGGTTCTGTTTACTTGCTCTTGTATTTGTTATTACCAATGAGAAAGTTAGATTGGAAAATTCTTACATTCTTTCTTGTTGTTGTATACTATAAGGCAACATATTCTACAAAAATAAAATTGTATAAAGTTTCATTACATCAATAATTAATTTTGTACTTACATCACAAAACAACACTTATATATAATTATAATTATGAAATAAATAATTTTTGATATGCATAATTATTAAATACTATATCATCCAAAAATCCGAGTTCAACAGTCCAAAAATCCGAGTTCAACACTTTGTGTGCAAGTTTCCAATGACTTGCGTTTCGTCTATTTACAAAAGAAAAAAATTAAGAAATACTCCAATCCCATAAATTAATATGATAGTATAACGCCCCAACTAAAATATCTAGAATATTTAGTCAAGACATAAATAATTGAATCTGAGTACAATAAATTTAGCGAAATAAAACACATGAATTACAAATAATTCATTACAACAGTTGATGAGCTTAAATAATACAGCGGACATTAGAATTAAATTCCTCGATACACAGATAAACTAAAAACAAGGGAAGACTAAATCGTCTGATGCGATGATCCAAGCTCAGCTCCAATCATCAGCTCCATCCTGGTCCTTGCTCCAGTTAACCTGTCTACCTAAAAAAAATTGGTTTGGAGTGGGGTGAGACTACTAAGCCTCAGTGAGTCCTACTACCCTCCTAGAGGTGACTACACCGGGGGTACCTAAAATCAGTCGTAACATTCTAGCATATATCTAATCATATCCTGAACTGAAAGTAAAATGTGTAACACAGAAATTAACTCTTATTCATTTTAAACACAAGGACACTCTGAGGTGAGCATGTCTCAGAGGCCTGCCATATCCGTCAACCGATTCGGTCACGGCATGCAGCTCACAATAACTTATCCTAATGGATTATCCCATTGGGAGTCCACAACGCGATATCACAAAATCGCTCATAACTGACTGAAACTAAATTAGTTATTACTACCATAATTTCCCAATCCCGGGGAGCATACAAACCTAATTAATTTTCTATGTTATACCCTAATGATTATCCGTGATTAACATTCTGTTCGACATTATATTAATTACGTTACTGCAAACTATCTGATTATAACGAGGATATAAAACGAGTGTAGAAAACTTCATTTAGAAAATGGAGATATAGGCCAATCCTGTACAAGCTCGCTACGGCGAGTTACCAGCTCGCTATGGCGAGATTATAGGTCCTGACCTAAATCAACTCGCTGTGGCGAGTTTCATCAGCTCAGAGCCCAGCTCGCCATGAATGCTCGCCGGCTACTCGCTGTGGCGAGTTCATGCAGAACTTACCCTGTTTTGCAGAAATCGTAATATTTCAAGTAGCACACCTACAATCCTCATTTAACCAGTGCAGAAACATAAGTTACATAATATAAAAACAGAATGGAGTGGAATTTGGGATTAATTCCTCTCACACAACAATTCCTAATATTCCTAAGTTATCATGCAAGTTTTGATTTAAGGGAAATCTAACTAAACTAGCCTAAAGAACCCACCTGATGATGAAGCTTTAACACTGACTCCTAGCTCACAACAGCCACGAGCCTCTCTGAATCAAAACTCACTTGAAACCCCAATTGTGTTCTTGAGCTAATAAATTAAAAGGATGGAATTAGGGATATTCTAAAGCTTGATAAGGTTTAAAAGAAGGAATACTGTCCCAAAAACAGCTGAGAAGGAAACATAAGAGCTAATATGACTTACCAAGTTTTCAGAATTGGCTAAAGAAGCGAAAACACATGCAGCAGTACTGGCTAGCTCGCCACGGCGAGACCTTGCTCGCCGAGCGAGTGTAGCAGGGCCAGTAGACACTGTTCAATCGTTTTGCCTCAAAATCTCACCTTTCCAACAACACCCATGACTTCCCAGTCATGGTAAGATTCTTACTTGTAGGAGATTAGCACACATGCAACCACGAAATTGAGTGTGGGGTTAGATTTGAGAGATTAAGTCAAAAAGGGAAAAATACATGAGTTCATGAGAAAGGAGTTCTTTACCTTAATCTCTTGAGCAACAAAGATTTAACCCATTTAAAAGGCAGCCTACAGAGATGAATTAATCACCATGCATTCAGATTCTCTCAAGGATGATGAAGATTATGAACTTAAGGGGTGGAGTTCTCTAAGAGAGATTATTTGTGAAATGGGACTTGTTTTGGTTTCATGATTAATCAAGGGTTAGAAATCCTTAATTGCATGTGGGTTTTGATGATTTTTGGTGAGGGTTGGGGTAGTGATGAAGGAGGCGTGAGTGAGAGGAAGGAGGGAAGGTAAACTTGCTTCCTGACTTTTGTTTCAGGAAATGATAAAAATGAGTGAATGAATAGTTGCTCAAAGAGGTTAAGTGTTTATAACAATGATGTGGGTCCCACTTCCTTAAGTGTTGTATTGGCTTAAGTTGGTCTCTCTCTTCTTCTCACGTGAAAGGAAAGGAAAAAGGGTAATAGGAAGCTTCAAAACAATAGTTATTCCATTTCCATCAAATAGAAACATTCCACTTAATTCCTAAATATTTAACTCTAATTAATATTCTTTATTGTTTAGAGTTGGGATGTTACAATCTACCCTCCTTAAAGAATTTCGTCCTCGAAATTCCGAATTCTTTTAATCCACTTCAATGCAACATCAGTTATATCTACAACCAAGGTCTATACTTCGCTTATCCTGCGGTCTAAAATATCCAATTCCTTGGAATAAAACTTTCCTCTCTTAAGGTTACTGGCTGAAGGCTAACCTCACATTCTCAGAGGTTCCAGTGCTGCGCACTCTGATTCGAATACTTACTGTCACCTTCTGACAGTGTCGTCATTGCGTTAGTCTATAACTCTTCGAACGCCTCTTTTACGATTAGTTTCCTTCCATTACCACCGGCATACAACTCCAACTTCAACGGACTTGGGTGTCGGTATCTGGCCTGGTTGGGTACAATTAGAACCTACGGTAAAAGCTCGAGTGCGATTACGGCAAATTCTAAATCTTCCTTCCAAGGTCGTTCCCTCTCGAACGCTATCATGCATGACACGTCAAATGTACACCTGTACCACGTGTTGTCTAAATACTCCAAAATCGATCGAAATATAAAACGAGTGGAAAATCGTCTAGACACTACTGATTCTCCTGCTGGCGAGTCAGACCCATTCGCAGACGAATCTATAGTTGTCCGATAAAATCCCACCTACAATTTTAATCCATCCTGGTACAACACGGTGATCGCATTCGCACATTTAACCTGCAGATGCATTTAGGCTCAAACTATCTTCCAGGGTTAACGGTCCATCTTGTTTGAAACCTTTTTCCGGTAACTGATGAAGCTTGGTAGGGAAGAGTTAACGAATTCAGCTGGAATAATGACTTCGACGAATGTGACTATGAAAGTCTACAGTGTTTACTGACACTAGGCTAGGTAAGTTTTACCGAAGTAGTTTTGAAGTATGTGGATCAACAGATCAACTGAAGCGGGCACGAAGTTGGATTTAAATTATTCTCGACCTTCTCAAGAATAATTGACTTCTGCAGATAGGACAGAGCCACTGGTAACACAACTGAAAGAACTGAGAACAAAGCTAAGATTACCCAAGAATGACGTTGATTACCATTAGTTTAACTAACTGGCTTCAAGGAAGTTTGGAAAGTCGCATCCTAATTAAATTTAGGCATTGCACGTGGTTGTCCAGTTATTACGGCACGGGAAGAATTTTCTCATCTGATTCGTAAGCAGATAAATTAGAGGGTACCTACATCCATAGTGTTACAAGACTTATGAACGTAAAATTGACTAATGCTCGATCCATCGAGTTGGCTGAAAGAAAATCCAGAACGAAATGGAGGTTGCTGAAGATTGGTCTCCCATTGAATTCAGACTGATGTTCCGCAATTCTATTTCTATAGTCAGGGTTCTCGGGGTTAGGATAACTAGGTTACACTCACGTTCCCTTGCTGACAAGTTCTTACTGGTAGATCTAACTGATTCTATTAGTCTTTAAGCCGAAGGGTTTGAATATGTATAGAGTGTCGACGGTTGGCTAAGGCTAGGTTGATCTTAATTACTTGTCTCTGGCTAACTAATGTATACCTAAAAGGTTAGTCTAAGTGATTGGTGTCACTGCTAAACCTCTTATTGGTTATTTCTATCAGGTCGTGTCTTCTATTGTTTGGTACTAACACATAGTTCATGTATTGAGTAACTAGTTGGACTATAATACTGATTTACTGGCCTAAGGATAGTTGGTGAATAACTCCCAAACGCACGGTAGCTGGTCCTTCTAACTTCACATCTAAGTGGTCCATAGGCATAAATTCGTATAGTGGAAAGCCCAACTAGGGTAGTACTGATTTACCGGTCTCTAGGCTACTTAATGATAAGGTATCTACGGTTCGACTTGGCGACTGGTCGTGCTAATGATATCTTAAATTGTTATTACTAATCAAAACTTAACCTATGATGGTTTGGTACAAATACCAGTATAAACGACAGGCTGTCTTATTTTATTGGCATCTAAGGGTAGTTGTCGTAAGCGCTAACTTAATGGACTTGTGATGAGGTAATATTAAGATACAGGTGCACTATTCTTATTGAGGTAATCAACTGGCCAGAAGTTATGGGTTACTAGTTTATGAATACTTACATCAACGACCTTTAGTGAACCTATTTAGGTGTCGGTTTTGCTAAGGATAAATTCAGCTTTGGTGTGAGTCAAGATTGTACCTATATGATAAGGTCCATTCACTGGTTTGGTTGCTAAACTATTCGGTAATAATATTCTAGAGGTTTTGACTGAAGAGTTCTCGTGATGTTGCCTAACTGTTGATCTAGTTTATATTTGGGTCTCTAAAGTTTGCTGGGTCTACTGCTAAAGACTGGTGTAGTTGAAAGGTGATTTCTAATTGTCGTACTAAATGTAACTCGACCCGCATTGGTGAGGTAGAAGTGGTCTCACGAGTTGAAAGGTAAGGGCAACTTAGTTAAGGGCATTCTGAATGATGACCTAATAAGGTAACCTAAGAGATATTGGTATGTGCTTGTATTCTAATCTTGGTTTCTCCAACTTAGGTAGTTCGATTTGGATTCCTATTACAAAATATCCATTAGGTCCACTATACTGACTCTACTAATTCTGGAACCTCTATGTGTTACTAATTAATACGTCCTCTGGGTAAGATACTCTTAAAAGGGAAATCTGATTGCTAATTCTAGTTAAGGCTGGGTTTTCCTATTAGTCTCAATATGGTCATAGGCTCCTAATAGGGGGGGTATACTCATTCGAATTTCTTGTGGTATCCAATTCCAATATTATCCCTGGGGCACTTCCTTAACAACTCAGAAACGTACCGGATAACTTAGCGTTCACGTACGGAAACCCTAAAAGCTGGAATGATGAGAATTATAAGATAGAGCTGGGTACAGTACATCAAGGTTGGAATGTCTGGACAGAAGACAAGATAGCATTAAGTGATAACAGCAGCCTGCTAAGCTCGCTGCAGCGAGCACTTGCTCGCTAAGCGAGTTAGACAGAGTGTGAAAGAATAATTCTGTGGTTCGTCCGATTAAGGGTGATGCTCTCCTAAGTTAAATAAGTTTAGCTGACACACAGTGCCAGTGGAATTCTGTTATGCACAACATACTTCAGTATAAGGAAACACTTGCAATCGTCGTTTGTTTTCCTACAACTTACTCCTGTGGCACCATTTGCCACGTTCCAAAATCCACTTAAAGGAACTTCCTTCGACGACTGCCTCTCGCTTGTAGTTTTGCTACGGATTTAACGCTGGGATATCAGAGTTCACTTTAGTTCTAAACCATTATACCCTGCCTACCATACACAATACTGAGTTGATCAGGCTCAGCACGCGACGGTTTCAGCGTAAACAGTCCAGATCCAAAGGGTCTGTATTATTTAGGAAGGATTGGAATGACTCATGGCAAGGTCCGATACTGGATCGACCTGCTTTGATACCAATTATAACGCCCCAACTAAAATATATAGAATATTTAGTCAAGACATAAATAATTGAATCTGAGTACAATAAATTTAGCGAAATAAAACACATGAATTACAAATAATTCATTACAACAGTTGATGAGCTTAAATAATACAGCGGACATTAGAATTAAATTCCTCGATACACAGATAAACTAAAAACAAGGGAAGACTAAATCGTCTGATGCGATGATCCAAGCTCAGCTCCAATCATCAGCTCCATCCTGGTCCTTGCTCCAGTTAACCTGTCTACCTAAAAAAAATTGGTTTGGAGTGGGGTGAGACTACTAAGCCTCAGTGAGTCCTACTACCCTCCTAGAGGTGACTACACCGGGGGTACCTAAAATCAGTCGTAACATTCTAGCATATATCTAATCATATCCTGAACTGAAAGTAAAATGTGTAACACAGAAATTAACTCTTATTCATTTTAAACACAAGGACACTCTGAGGTGAGCATGTCTCAGAGGCCTGCCATATCCGTCAACCGATTCGGTCACGGCATGCAGCTCACAATAACTTATCCTAATGGATTATCCCATTGGGAGTCCACAACGCGATATCACAAAATCGCTCATAACTGACTGAAACTAAATTAGTTATTACTACCATAATTTCCCAATCCCGGGGAGCATACAAACCTAATTAATTTTCTATGTTATACCCTAATGATTATCCGTGATTAACATTCTGTTCGACATTATATTAATTACGTTACTGCAAACTATCTGATTATAACGAGGATATAAAACGAGTGTAGAAAACTTCATTTAGAAAATGGAGATATAGGCCAATCCTGTACAAGCTCGCTACGGCGAGTTACCAGCTCGCTATGGCGAGATTATAGGTCCTGACCTAAATCAACTCGCTGTGGCGAGCAGAAGCTCGCCATGGCGAGTTTCATCAGCTCAGAGCCCAGCTCGCCATGAATGCTCGCCAGCTACTCGCTGTGGCGAGTTCATGCAGAACTTACCCTGTTTTGCAGAAATCGTAATATTTCAAGTAGCACACCTACAATCCTCATTTAACCAGTGCAGAAACATAAGTTACATAATATAAAAACAGAATGGAGTGGAATTTGGGATTAATTCCTCTCACACAACAATTCCTAATATTCCTAAGTTATCATGCAAGTTTTGATTTAAGGGAAATCTAACTAAACTAGCCTAAAGAACCCACCTGATGATGAAGCTTTAACACTGACTCCTAGCTCACAACAGCCACGAGCCTCTCTGAATCAAAACTCACTTGAAACCCCAATTGTGTTCTTGAGCTAATAAATTAAAAGGATGGAATTAGGGATATTCTAAAGCTTGATAAGGTTTAAAAGAAGGAATACTGTCCCAAAAACAGCTGAGAAGGAAACATAAGAGCTAATATGACTTACCAAGTTTTCAGAATTGGCTAAAGAAGCGAAAACACATGCAGCAGTACTGGCTAGCTCGCCACGGCGAGACCTTGCTCGCCGAGCGAGTGTAGCAGGGCCAGCAGACACTGTTCAATCGTTTTGCCTCAAAATCTCACCTTTCCAACAACACCCATGACTTCCCAGTCATGGTAAGATTCTTACTTGTAGGAGATTAGCACACATGCAACCACGAAATTGAGTGTGGGGTTAGATTTGAGAGATTAAGTCAAAAAGGGAAAAATACATGAGTTCATGAGAAAGGAGTTCTTTACCTTAATCTCTTGAGCAACAAAGATTTAACCCATTTAAAAGGCAGCCTACAGAGATGAATTAATCACCATGCATTCAGATTCTCTCAAGGATGATGAAGATTATGAACTTAAGGGGTGGAGTTCTCTAAGAGAGATTATTTGTGAAATGGGACTTGTTTTGGTTTCATGATTAATCAAGGGTTAGAAATCCTTAATTGCATGTGGGTTTTGATGATTTTTGGTGAGGGTTGGGGTAGTGATGAAGGAGGCGTGAGTGAGAGGAAGGAGGGAAGGTAAACTTGCTTCCTGACTTTTGTTTCAGGAAATGATAAAAATGAGTGAATGAATAGTTGCTCAAAGAGGTTAAGTGTTTATAACAATGATGTGGGTCCCACTTCCTTAAGTGTTGTATTGGCTTAAGTTGGTCTCTCTCTTCTTCTCACGTGAAAGGAAAGGAAAAAGGGTAATAGGAAGCTTCAAAACAATAGTTATTCCATTTCCATCAAATAGAAACATTCCACTTAATTCCTAAATATTTAACTCTAATTAATATTCTTTATTGTTTAGAGTTGGGATGTTACAGATAGTATTGTAAAAATACACATATGATTAATTATTGCCAACAGATTGCAATTTTTATCTATATCATGTTGGCCAGAAAAATAAGTTAATAATACGTATATGATTAAAAAATATATAGTTACAAATTTATTATATGCAATTATGAAATTATTTAATGTTCATTATATTATTATAAAATTATAGCATTCATGCACCAAAATAAAAATAAAATTAATACATTCAATAATTCATTTATTGTTTTACCTTTTTTGATCAAATTTATTCTTTTACCTTTTTTTTGTCAAGAAATTTATTCTTTTGCTTAAATATATACTGTATGAATTATTTAATGTTTATTACCATTACAAAATTATGATATTCATGATTCATGTACCCAAAAAAAAGCATTCCTCTCTATTAAAAAATGAAATACAATAAAACATTAATACATTCAACAATTCATTTATTGCTTTTCTTTTTTTTGATCAAATTTATTCATTTACCTTTTTTGTCAAAAAAATTATTCTTTTAATATATTTTATTTGACTAAATTTATTCTTTTACTTAATGTACTCTGAAAATTATTTAATGTTTATTATATTATTATAAAATTATGTCATTCATGTACCAAAAAATAAAACATTAATACATTCAATAATTCCTTTATTGTTTTACTTTCTTTGATGAAATTTATTCTTTTCTTTTTTGACAAGATAGAAATTTATTCTTCTACATTTTTTTTTTTTTTTGTCAAGAAATTTATTCTTTTGATTTTATTTTTTTGACTAATTTTTTTTTTTGGGTCAAATTATTGAATGAATTTATTCTTTTGCTATAGGGAAATTTGTCATTTATATATATATATATATATATATATATTTGAGATATAGAGAGGGGTACTTCATACTTGGATCTAGGCCAAGAATTTTTATAAGGCCCAAAATGAAACCCGGCCCACATTGAGAGATTGATAAAACACCAAAACTAGGGTTCTTTCGATTCTCTCCCACACAGGCAAACACTACGGCGGCTGCTTCTTCAAACTCATTCTTTGTCTTACCGTCTCTTTCTATCCACTCAAGTTTCTTTCAAACACTTTTTCTTTATCTTCTCAGTCTGTCATCCCTATGCTCAAGTTCAAGTTTTTATACTGAGTTCAAGTTGTATTCAAGTTGTTTTTGTGCACAAGATGATTTTTGCAGAGTAACAGCTCGTTCGAAATTGTTCAATGTTGTTGTACACAAAAACTTCACTACCACTCCTATTTATAGTGGAGGGTGGAGCGTCTTGAATTTGAATCTGTTGTAGGAGATTGTGCCAGCTGGTAATAGTACGATTTTTGAACCATATCAGGTAACCTTTGTGTACGACCAAACTTGGGAATAAAGATTCGTCCAAATCTGGTAAAAGGTTCGTACAATAGTACTAACGTTACTATTCTGTGGATAAGGTTGATTCTCCAGCTTTTGGGTTGTCAGAAGATGATGAATTTCAATCATTGTAGCAGAGAATGTTCTTCTGACAGAACGGCCTTCACTGCATGTATCAGAACATGATGTATTCAAAACATAGCTTCTGATGACGTAGCTTCTGATATGCAGCTTCTGACGAGACTTGACATTGCATCTTCTGATGAGCATGTTCTGGTCAGAATTTGCTTCCCATTTCAGAGCTTCAAATGTACTAATAGTGAATATAAAATGTTAGCTTATATATCTGCACACTAGAGTAAATAATTAGTATACCCTATTGTATATTAATACCTTTGTTATCATCAAAATTTAATTGAGTCATGTCAGAACCTCTTTTGTTCCAACAATCTCCCCCTTTTTGATTGATGACAAACCAAGTATTAATTATATCATGCTTCTCTCATGTTTATGAGTTTTGCAAGCTCCCCATGAGTTCAACAATGATTAATTAAATCAGTTTAAAAAATTTATTTGAATTTTGAATTAGGCTTATACACTTGACTCTCGGAGGCTAGGTTTGCAGGCTCTCCCCCTAAGTCTGATACTTATAAAAGAAAATTGCACTCTTCTCTTATATGTACCATGTATAATAAGTTCAGATTTCAAATAGAAATTTTCATTAATATTACAATCAGAACATCAAAAATAAATTGATAAATTAAATTTTGGCATTTTGGCTTCAGGTTTAGCGTTCCACAAATTAATATACTCTTACTCCCCCTTTTGTCATTAACCAAAAAGATTAAAACTGACAAGAAATAAATGACAAGTTTTAAAAAAATTAGTCAAAGGAGAGTTTCAAGACAGTCAATGTTTAAGAAAACGGTTGCAACCAAATCAATTAAATGACTTGTCGTAAAATCATAAACTTGTCTGTTTTGAAATCCTATATAAAGACCACCAACCTTTGTCATTTCACTCAACACTTCCATAGCATGTTGAAAAACAACGATGGATAAGGATAGAAGAGTGATCAAAAGTAAGAAGTCACAGGAGAAGAAGAAGAAGAAGAAAGTGAAGATTCAACAAGACTCAGAGTCTAAGAAGAATCCTCAGAGGATGAAGGCATCAACTTCTGCTCCTGTCAGAGTCAATTATCAAACAAGATCCAAGACCAAACAACAAGAGTCTTCATCTGAGTCAGAGTATGAATGGGATTCTGGCTGGAAAGAATTCTTGAGTACATATTTTCCACCTAGGGAAGAATACCCGTCCTCACCTTCTGATTCTCATAAGCTAGATTTAGAACTAGCTGTTTCTGATATAGAATCCAAGTGAAAAGTTGGATAAGAACTTATGTAATCAACAATTATTTTTGGAATAAAACTCTTTATTTAGTTTGGAATCTTTGTTTTGATATTTGTCTCAAAAACATTTGTGCATGCATAAGATAAATAACATAAAATAATTAAACAGAATAAATAACCAAACAAAACAAGTATTTTAGAGATAAAAAGGTAACATGTTTCACAACCATAATAAAACAGATTCTGAACAACAAAATACATAACAAAATAACATGAATTAAAGTGCTTAGAATCCTAGGGTTGATGTTGAGGAAGAGGGGGTAATCTTTCATTAATGCTCTTCAGAGTATCAAGAATGGACGCCAGAATGTCAGAATGTGCATCAACCTTCTGCTTCAGTTTATCTTGATCTTCTCTCATAAGTAGGGCAAATTCTGGTGCATTACTTGCTAAACGTTCAAGCTTTGCCTGCTCAGCAGCAACTCTTGCTTCTTCTGTTAGTCTAGCTTCTTCTCTAGCCAGAGCCTCTAACCTCTCCTTCTCAATCCTTTCATCTTCCAACCTCTTTCTTTCACGCTCTTCAGCTTCTCTCCTTTCTTGCTCAAGCTTCTCAGCCTTTAATCTAGCCAACTCATTTTGGAGTTCCAGATCTTTCTTGTATGATACTCTGATTGCCCTTAACATATTCTGCAGTCCAATTTCCATGAGCTCACATTCCTTATCAATCTCTGCTGACTCAATAGATCTATTAGGAATAGCATTTTGGATTCTTCTAATGTTCTTGTCAACAGCTTTCAGCATTTTAGTAATGTCTTCCTTGGTTTCATCCATGGGTTCATTCAAAATCCTAGAGGGTAAGGAAGAAGGGACATAGATGCAATCATCAGAAATAGTTTGCATCAGAGTATTGGGATTGATGTGTGATCAGGAGGTGTTTGTTAGTTGGTTGGTATCACTACAGTAATAGTGTTGTCCACTGCCACATGTTGTGGGGATTTTTCAACATTAGTTACTGGAGAGTTGGATTTGTGAGCAACCTCAGAGTCTGGGTTGACATGTTCATTTGGTTCAGGTGATTTGTGAGACTCCGAAGTGGGATTTGTTTGTTCAGCAATAGGGGGTGATGATGGTGGTTTGTTTTGGT
Organism: Trifolium repens; assembly: GCA_030408175.1. Lineage (NCBI taxonomy): Eukaryota > Viridiplantae > Streptophyta > Magnoliopsida > Fabales > Fabaceae > Trifolium > Trifolium repens. Next base: position 32,062,894 of record CP125838.1, on the reverse strand, counting down.
CATTTTCTAGGGGTGGTGTTTGTGGTTTATTTTGGTCATCATTTGGTTGATTCTCTTCAGGTTTTGGAGAGTGTTCCAGAATTCTGAGTTCTTTGTTTGTGAGTGAAACAAATTTTTGAGGATGTGGGGATGGTGTGCGATCAGAATCTTCATCTTCATCCACATAGTGAATGACTGGTGCAGTACTAGTAGTTGCTTGTGCTGCATCATTATATATTGAATTAGTTTGAGATTCTGATGGGTTAGTTTGAAGTGTGTTAAACGGCTCGGATGATGGTTGATTCTCAGAAAGAGCAAGATCTTTCTTAGAATAAACACCTTTGAAAATTTTATCAGAAGAACATTTAACTGGGATCAAAGGAGGATGTTGGAATTTTTTAAAGACATTTCTAAAAGCTAAGCTATTACCAAGATATGTAGGATTCTTACCATCTGCTGGTCCATATAGGGTCTGTTGAGCAAGCAGATTATGAGGATCATTCCTTTGAGGAAGTTTGGAATGCATTTCATCAAACTCCTTTGCCTCAATTCCACACTCATATCCATCCTTCAGCAGTACTTCCTTCTCCTTGAGAGCCTCAACCTTTGCAATAGCAATTTCTTCTTCAGATAGGTCCAATAGAAATTTCCTTGGCTTTCTTGTCGCCCTAGGTCCAGTACGCTTCTTTGTCTTAGAAACTTTCTTGCTACCAGATGCTGCAGGACTCTTAACAGCTTTTCTCTTTGCAATGATTTTGGTTGGTTGAGCCAGAATCCTAGATTGTCTAACAGTCAGATCCTGAGTTTCTCCACTTCCAACCTCAGCTCCTAAACTCTTCAAAAAACCAGCATGAGCTTCTGCTATACTCCTAGCACCTCTATCACTCACATGGATTAGCCTACATTCATCAATGTCTTCTTCAGATTCTCTGAGTAACAGAGGATGTGTTGGATGAACAACCTTTTTACCCTTCAACAATTGTACATACCTCAGAGTAATACTATTTATGATCTTAGAACTAATCAAAAAGGTACCATACCCAGGGAAGAAAGGTTTGATAGCATCCATCAATCCACACTGAGCAAACATATGACTTAGTAGTCTGCCATGACGAATGATAGGTTTACTAGTAGCTATAGAGTCAGCAAGATGGATGAAAATGAGTTTACCTACATCCACAAAATTTCCCCTTCCAACATGGAATGTGAATAGCTTCTAAACAGTAGAAATCTGATCAGTACCTCCTAGCTTGGATATAATATTGTTAATGAGAATTCTGTAGATAACTTTACTTAAATCTGTCATCTCAAGGTTGTCTTCAGGATTTGCCTTAGGCTTGAAGATGAATTCATCAACATCTGGTCCAACAGAGTTTGTAGTTTTGATGAAGAGTCCACCATCTGACAACTTCAGAGCCTCATAAATATGATCCAGTCTAAAGGAGACTCTGAATCCAGCCACAAACGATTCAATTTTTGAGATACAAATGGTCTCAAACCCGTCTCAGCTGGAGTTTTTCCATAGGGGTAGCAGAGTCTTTTACCTATTATAAATAGGGATTAGAACGCTAATCATCATAAACCAATTTCTCTGTCCACTTGCAACAGGACACGCGTATTAAAAGTTTATTAAATAACTGACACGTAAGTTAAGAGAAAAACAAACCGTTTTTACAAAAAGTTTTTACTTACACGCCAGAGCCATCTCTTTTATAGAGTCTGATAGTACATCAGAAGATGATCTCATCAAAACTTCTAATACATAAGGTTCTGATGGCCTCAGCTTCTGATAACTATTAGATCCTTACAAAAACCAATTTTTCATCAGAGTTTCAGCTTATTCAGGGATTTCCATCATATTCAGATTCTTTTTGATAAAATCAAAATGTTCAACAGCCAAGGGTTTTGTAAAGATATCAGCCCATTGATTTTATGTTTCAATGAACTTAAGATCAATTACATCCTTTTGAACATAGAGTCTTATGAAATGATGTTTAATCTCAATATGCTTAGCTCTTGAATGTAAAATGGGGTTTTTGGAAAGGTGGATGGCTGCAGTATTATCACAATATAAAGGAATATTTTTACTGCTTATTTGATAATCTTCTAATTGATATTTCATCCAAGGTAGTTGTAACACCACGTTTCCCAAAAATCGCAACGGAAAGATAAATCAGAGTAACATAAAAAAAACGGAGTATTACACTACTATTTCATTCAAGTAATAAATAGGAAAATTTCTATTAATTTAAATCAATCCTGTCAACAATATTCACTGAAATCGCAGCGGAAATATAACGATATTTATTCAACAATTTTTCCATCAAAGTTTGGCACTAAGGTCTAAACTTGATTCATAGTAGTAATTAAAATCAACATAATTGTTTTTCAACATAAAATCATAAAACTAATACTTAACAAGGAAAATCCAATAATCAAAGCCCGCCCCGTTACATATCAGAGCACCTAGACACGTGAGGAGTCCACTCACATCAACAGCTACTCCTGGAAATCTGCACTTGCCCACAAGGCGGCAATTCCAACAGAAGGGGTGAGATCACAATTCAATAATTAAAAACATAATAAATCATGCAACATATAAATCAACTTAACAACATAATCATCATCTCATCAATAATTCATAATTCATTATTCAACAAAATCATAAAAAATTAGCTTTAAGCTTCATCATCTTATCCTTCATTAAATCCATCTTCTCATCTCATGACACAACTCGACTCGACTCAACAAATGCAACGACACGACTCGACTATACAAGACTCTTACGCATGTGGTACCAAACGGAGCATCAAGCCCCCAACTTCCAATGCCTTAATTCGGCTACAGGGCATCAAGCCCCCATCTTAAAAACGGAGCATCAAGCCCCCATCTTAGAATACGGAGCATCAAGCCCCCAACGTCCAATATGCGACACGACGACTAACATCAACTTTACAACAACATCTCAATGCCCAAAACTAGGCCAACGTGGTTTACAACATAGACAACAGTGTCTTACGACACGATGACCTTGACGTTGACAAGGACTTCTCTCCACAATATTCTTAATTCGTCACATAACTTCATGAATTCATATAAAATTACTCATAAGGTATTTTTGTGTCAAACCAACGGCATTGGAAAGAAAATTCAACTATCTACAACTTTCGTGTTTTCAACTAAGGCTAATTCTGTACCGATCAATACCAGTTTTTATTTCAAATTCGAGTACATAAACTGAAAGTTCACTGTGACCTACGTGTAGTAATTTGACCATAACTCAAGTTCTAAGACTGATTTTGAAGTCAAACCAAAGCCATTAAAAAGCTAACACAATTATCTACAACTTTCATGTTTACACCAAAACCCAGTTCGAAACAGAAACCGTGTGAAAAAGCGCAAGAACATGAAACAGGGGATGCTGTCGCTGCAGCTCTCGGGAAAGTGACATTTTCCACCCAAAAACTTCGTTATAACTCCGATTTTCACCAAACTTGACCCTATAGTTCACCCTTACATAACCCAACTTAATACAACACAGAACACAATAACCCAAATCCAATCCATGCACAATTCATTAGTTCTATTCATCATCAATTATTCTTTTTACCAACAACCCTATTCTTTCTAAACTCTATCATTCTCAACAATTCTGACACCAATCATTACAGAATAATCAAGCAACATTTCATACATTAAAATTAACAGTAACAACACACAATTCATCAGTTTTCATGGGAATTCACAAATTAAACCCTAAACTCATTTCTACCCTTTTTCTCATGAACTACTAATCAAACATGAAGAATTAAGCCCTTAATTAGAGAAGTGAAACCCCACCCTTACCTGGTTTGATTGAATTACAAAGGTCCTAGCTTCCCTTGCCTCTTCTCTCTTGCTCTTGGTTTTTCCCCTTTTTCTCAAACTTCTTTGTTTTCACGTGAATGATTTTTCTTTTCTCTGACTATCCTTTTTTTAACCTCCTTCATTCTAATTAATTTTAATTAATTCCTACTAATTTCTTTAGTTTCCTCTTAATTACACCCTCTGCCCCCTTAGTTCTAAAATATTCTAATTCCTATCTTATTTTTACTAACTATTAATAAAACCATTTAATTAAATAAACAAATCACATAATCACATAAATCAATTAAATAAGACTCTAAACTCTACCAAAAAAATAAAATAAACGTGCGTTACAACTCTCCCCAACTTATAAAATTTTCGTCCTCGAAAATATACCTCATGTGAACAACTCAGGATACGACTCCTGCGTCTTGCTTTCCAACTCCCACGTTAAGCTTTCACCAGTCGTTCCACTCCAAACGACCTTCACAAGAGGTATCTCCTTGCCTCTCAGTTTCTTCACCTCACGTGCTTCAATCCTTATTGGCATAGTCTCAATCGTAAGGTTGTCCCTAACCTCCACATCATCTCTTGGAACCACGTGCGAAGGATCCGCAACATACTTCCGAAGCTGAGACACATGAAACACGTCATGCAAATTCGAAAGATGCGGTGGCAAACCTACCCTATAAGCAACTGTTCCCACTCTCTCTGATATCTGATACGGACCAATAAACCTCGGAGTGAGCTTCTTTGACTTCAACGCTCGTCCTACACCCGTCACCGAAATGACTCTCAAAAACACATGATCACCTTCTTGGAACTCAAGATTTTTCCTGCGCTTATCACTACCTTCAGTCTGAGTAATACCATTCATTAAATCCACTAATTTTACATCTTCTTTCTGGGCTTCCCTAATACTATTCAGAAATTCATTATTAATCTTCAGCATACCCAAAACTACACTCTGCGGAGTAACTTCACAAACAAGGCTCAAATCTCTAAACTGTTCAAGCAAATCAAATTCTTTCACCATCATAGCGGACATATGTAAGGTCTTTCTACTCAAAGCATCAGCAACAACATTCGCCTTACCCGGATGGTAATTCAATCCAAAATCATAGTCTTTCAGTAACTCAAGCCATCTCCTCTGCCTCATATTCAACTCTTTCTGATCAAACAAGTACTTCAGACTCTTGTGATCACTGAATACTTCAAATCGAGAACCATACAGATAGTGTCTCCAGATTTTCAACACAAAAACCACTGCAGCCAACTCAAGATCATGAGTAGGATAATTTCTCTCATGAATTCTCAACTGTCGTGATGCATAAGCCAACACTTTGCCATTCTGCATAAGCACACCACCTAAGCCCAATTTGGACGCATCACAGTACACCACAAAAGGTTCATTAGCCTTAGGTAAAACCAAGACCGGAGCGGTCGTCAAACGTTGCTTCAATTCGTTGAAACTTCTTTCACAATGAACATCCCATACAAATGCTCTACCTTTACAAGTCAACTGCGTTAGCGGAAGTGCTAACTTGGAGAAACCTTCAATAAACCTTCTATAATATCCTGCCAAACCCAGAAAACTTCTAACTTCTGTAACCGACTTCGGAGTCTCCCAATGTGATACAGCATCAACTTTGGAAGGATCCACTGCAATACCATTACCCGAAATAATATGCCCAAGAAAACTCACCTCATACAACCAGAATTCACACTTCGACAGTTTAGCATAAAGTTTATTCTCTTTCAGCACTTGCAACACAACTCTCAAATGTTCAGCTTGCTCTTCTTCGGACTAAGAATAAATCAAGATGTCATCTATAAACACAACGACAAAAAGATCCAAGTAAGCATGAAAAATTCGGTTCATATACTCCATAAACACACCTGGCGCATTAGTGACTCCGAAAGGCATCACATTATATTTGTAATGTCCATATCGTGTCCTAAACGCCGTCTTTTGAATATCCTCATCCTTCACATTGATCTGATGGTAACCTGACCTCAAATCAATCTTGCTGAACACACGTGCACCGACTAGTTGATCCATCAAATCATCAATCCTCGGCAATGGATACTTGTTCTTTATCGTTACTTTGTTCAGTTGCCGATAATCAATACACAGTCTCATGCTACCATCTTTCTTATTTACCAACAACACCGGCGCTCCCCAAGGCAATACACTTGGTCTCACAAACTTCTTATCGAGTAAATCCTCTAACTGCTTCTTCAGTTCCGCCAACTCAGATGCTGACATACGATAAGGAGCCATGGACACAGGCTTCGTTCCCGGAACGAGATCAATAGAGAATTCAACCTCTCTTTCTGGTGGCACATCAGGGATTTCATCAGGAAAAACTTCAGGGAATTCACATACCACGGGTAGCTTATCGATAACCGCCTGATTCTCAATCGACAGGGACGCCATCAAAGAAAACAACTGATTCCCCTCAAGCGCTAACCTCTTCAACTGCTTGGTAGTCACCAACTCCACTTCCCCTTCCCTTTCCTCTTCAGCAGAAGAAAAACGCACCGTCTTGCTAAAACAGTTATTATGAACGTAGTTGTACTCCAACCAGTTCATACCCAAGATCACATCCATCCCATTCAACTGCAAGTAGACTAAGTCCACTTCAAAATCCCTACCAAACATAAACAACGGACACCGCGAACAAACAAGAGAAGTAGTCACTGAACCCTTAGCTGGAGTTTCAATAACCATTTCTCCATTCATTCTTGACAACTTAAGACCCAACCTTGACACACAATTAGCAGCAACAAAGCAGTGTGTAGCACCAGTATCAATAATAGTGATTAAAGGAATATGATTAATAAAACAAGTACCTCTGATCAAACTGTCCTCGCTCGCTGTTTGCGTACCAGCCAATGCAAACACCTTTCCTCCAGATTGCGCCCTCTTAGGCTTTGTACATTGAGACCCAATATGTCCCTCCTCTTTGCAGTTGAAACAAACAACATCAGAATGGTTGCACTCCGCCTGCGTATGACCTTTTCTACCACATCTGAAACAACTTTTTGCATCAACACCACAAACATTACTCTTGTGGCCTTTCTCGCCACAATTGTAACAGACAATCTCATTAGGCACAACTTTCCTAACAGATTTCCTCTCATCATTCACTCTCGGCTTCCCTTTATCAGCTGGAGTACTATAAGGTTTCCCACGACTCGGCTGACTCCTGCTCTTCCGCTCATTCAAAATCTTATAATGAGCCTTAGTATCAGCCTCATAAATTCTGCAGCTACTCACCAAATCAGAAAACTCGCGTATCTTCTGGTACCCAATGACCCGCTTAATCTCAGGACGCAGACCATTCTCGAACTTGATGCACTTTGAAAACTCTGCGGTATCAGCTGAATAGTGAGGATAAAACTTGGCAAGTTCCACGAACTTCGCAGCATACTCAGTCACCGACATATCTCCCTGTTTCAGCTCCAGGAACTCTATCTCCTTCTTCCCTCGAACATCCTCCGGAAAATACCTGTTCAAGAACTCCCTCTTGAATACAGCCCATGTAATAACCTCCTCGCCAACCTCCAGAATCGGGCGAATACCCACCCACCAGTCGTCGGCCACATCAGCAAGCATGTGCGTACCAAAACGCACCATCTGCGCTTCACTACAGTCCATCACCCGGAAGATCCTCTCGATTTCCTTCAACCAACTTTGAGCCCCATCGGGATCATACCTGCCCTTGAAAGTAGGCGGATGATTCCTCAGGAACGTTTCCAGCATCCTCACACCGTCATTCACACCCGCACCAATAACTTGAGGTTGACCCACAGCTTGGGCAACAGCATGAAGTGCAGCAGCAATCGCAGCATCGTTACGTCCACCTCTACCGGCCATCTTAGCAAAATTCTACAACAAGAAACAACAAATAAGCAACAAAAATGACACAAATTAGTCGTCACGCGACACGACAGACTCTTCTAATTGGCCGGACAGACCGACCTGCTCTGATACCAATTGTAACACCACGTTTCCCAAAAATCGCAACGGAAAGATAAATCAGAGTAACATAAAAAAAACGGAGTATTACACTACTATTTCATTCAAGTAATAAATAGGAAAATTTCTATTTATTTAAATCAATCCTGTCAACAATATTCACTGAAATCGCAGTGGAAATATAACGATATTTATTCAACAATTGTTCCATCAAAGTTTGGCACTAAGGTCTCAACTTGATTCATAGTAGTAATTAAAATCAACATAATTGTTTTTCAACATAAAATCATAAAACTAATACTTAACAAGGAAAATCCAATAATCAAAGCCCGCCCTGTTACATATCAGAGCACCTAGACACGTGAGGAGTCCACTCACATCAACAGCTACTCCTGGAAATCTGCACTTGCCCACAAGGCGGCAATTCCAACAGAAGGGGTGAGATCACAATTCAATAATTAAAAACATAATAAATCATGCAACATATAAATCAACTTAACAACATAATCATCATCTCATCAATAATTCATAATTCATTATTCAACAAAATCATAAAAAATTAGCTTTAAGCTTCATCATCTTATCCTTCATTAAATCCATCTTCTCATCTCATGACACGACTCGACTCGACTCAACAAATGCAACGACACGACTCGACTATACAAGACTCTTACGCATGTGGTACCAAACGGAGCATCAAGCCCCCAACCTTCAATGCCTTAATTCGGCTACAGGGCATCAAGCCCCCATCTTAAAAACGGAGCATCAAGCCCCCAACGTCCAATATGCGACACGACGACTAACAACAACTTTACAACAACATCTCAATGCCCAAAACTAGGCCAACGTGGTTCACAACATAGACAACAATGTCTTACGACTCGATGACCTTGACGTTGACAAGGACTTCTCTCCACAATATTCTCAATTCGTCACATAACTTCATAAATTCATATAAAATTACTCATAAGGTATTTTTGTGTCAAACCAACGCCATTGGAAAGACAATTCAACTATCTACAACTTTCGTGTTTTCAACTAAGGCTAATTCTGTACCGATCAATACCAGTTTTTATTTCAAATTCGGGTACATAAACTGAAAGTTCACTGTGACCTACGTGTAGTAATTTGACCATAACTCAAGTTCTAAGAATGATTTTGAAGTCAAACCAAAGCCATTAAAAAGCTAACACAATTATCTACAACTTTCATGTTTACACCAAAACCCAGTTCGAAACAGAAACCGTGTGAAAAAGCGCAAGAACATGAAACAGGGGATGCTGTTGCTGCAGCTCTCGGGAAAGTGACATTTTCCACCCAAAACCTTCGTTATAACTCCGATTTTCACCAAACTTGACCCTATAGTTCACCCTTACATAACCCAACTTAATACAACACAGAACACAATAACCCAAATCCAATCCATGCACAATTCATTAGTTCTATTCATCATCAATTATTCTTTTTACCAACAACCCTATTCTTTCTAAACTCTATCATTCTCAACAATTCTGACACCAATCATTACAGAATAATCAAGCAACATTTCATACATTAAAATTAACAGTAACTACACACAATTCATCAGTTTTCATGGGAATTCACAAATTAAACCCTAAACTCATTTCTACCCTTTTTCTCATGAACTACTAATCAAACATGAAGAATTAAGCCCTTAATTAGAGAAGTGAAACCCCACCCTTACCTGGTTTGATTGAATTACAAAGGTCCTAGCTTCCCTTGCCTCTTCTCTCTTGCTCTTGGTTTTTCCCCTTTTTCTCAAACTTCTTTGTTTTCACGTGAATGATTTTTCTTTTCTCTGACTATCCTTTTTTTAACCTCCTTCATTCTAATTAATTTTAATTAATTCCCACTAATTTCTTTAGTTTCCTCTTAATTACACCTCTGCCCCCTTAGTTCTAAAATATTCTAATTCCTATCTTATTTTTACTAACTATTAATAAAATCATTTAATTAAATAAACAAATCACATAAATCAATTAAATAAGACTCTAAACTCTACCAAAAAAATAAAATAAACGAGCGTTACAGTAGTTGTGTACAACATTTTGCTGCTGATATGTATTCTGCTTCTGCTATTGACATAGCTATGGTGGTTTGCCTTTTACTGGCCCATGAAATCAAATTCTCACCAATGAATTGACAATTTCCACTGGTGGATTTTCTTTCAATTTTATAACCAGCATAGTCAGCATCACAGAATCCAATCAGTTTGTAGTCATTGGATTTCCGATACAGTAATCCAATATTACAAGTAGCTTTCAAATACCTAAAGATTCTTTTCAAAGCAGTGAAATGAGATTCTCTAGGATCTGATTGAAATCTTGCACACAAACATACACTGAATAGAATATCAGGTCTTGATGCAGTTAGATAAAGAAGAGATCTAATCATACCTCGATAGAGTTTCTGATCAACTTTTCCTTCAGATTCTTCTTTGCCCAAACTTGATGTAGGATGCATTAGAGTGTTCATGGGTTTGCAATCTTCTAAATTGAACTTCTTCATAAGATCTTTTATATATTTTGATTGATGAATGAGTGTTCCTTTCTTTGTTTGATTTATCTGAATTCCCAGAAAGAACTTCAATTTTCCCATCATGCTCATCTCATTCTTGCACAAAGTGGCATTAGTTGATCCAAAGATGATATCATCAACATAAATTTGAATGATCAAAATGTCTTTCTTTAGTGTTTTTCTAAATAGTGTATTATCAACTTGACCTTTTTCAAAACCATTGTTTACTAAGAAAGTACTCAGTCTCTCATACCAAGCTCTGGGAGCTTGTTTGAGTCCATAGAGTGGTCTGAACACATGATCTGGATTTGCTAAATCTTCAAATCCAGAAGGTTGTTTGACATATACTTCTTCAGAAATAACACCGTTAAGAAATGCACTTTTAACATCCATCTGATATAGAGTGATATTATTGTTAACTGCATAAGATAAAAGTAACCTGATTGCTTCCAGTCTAGCTACTGGAGCATATGTCTCAGTGAAGTCAATTCCTTTTTGTTGACTGTTTCCTTGTGCAACAAGTCTTGCTTTATTTCTGGTCACTTCACCTTGTTCATTCAGTTTGTTTCTGTATACCCATTTTGTTCCTATAATGTTCTTGTGCTTGGGTTTGGGTACCAGATCCCATACATCATACCTCTTGAATTCTTTTAACTCTTCTTCCATAGCAACTATCCAAGCATCATCTGAGAGAGCTTCATTTGTTGTCTTTGGTTCAATCAAGGATACTAATCCAAACAATGATTCTTCATCTCTGAAGTTTGATCTTGTTTTTCTTAGACTATTCTTGTTTCCAAGGATGAGCTCTTCAAGATGTGAGGATTTGTATTTGAAAGTGTTTCTTGGAATATCAGTTGCTTCTGAGTTATCATCATCAGTTTGATGTTCTTGAGCAGCATCAGAAGAAGTAGCTTCTTGAGTTTCAGAGTCTTCTATAGGTTCTATGTAGCTGTCATACATTGGAGCTTCATCTTCTGAGTCATCAGAACCTGACAAATCTATAACAGGCTCTGACTTTTTATCATCAGGCTCTTTGTCATCAAACTTTACGTGCATTGATCTTCGACTGTCTTAGTTTCAGAATTATATACTCAGTATGACTTAGAGCATTCAGAGTATCCAATGAAGATACCCTTGAAGGTGGTAAAACACAAGAAAGGGGGAAAGGGGGGGGGGGGGGGGGGGGGGGTTGAATTGTGTTTTTAAAATTAAAACTTTTTCTTAACTAAAAACAATTTTGCAGCGGATGAAAACACAATGTAAAGGAGATGCTTAGAAAGAGAAAGAAAGACACAAAATTTATCCTGGTTCCCCTCACAAATTAAGAGTGTTGGAACAAAAGAGGTTCTGACATGACTCAATTAAGTTTTGATGATAACAAAAGTATTAATGTACAATAGGGTATACTAATTTTTTAATCCAAGTGTGAAGATATACAAGCTAATTTTTATATTCTCTAAAGCACATTGAAAGCTCTGATATGGCAAGGTAAACTCTGATCAGAACTTCAAGCCATCAGAAGATACAAATTTTATTCATCAGAAGATGCAAGTTCTACTCATCAGAAGATGCATATCAGACTCTGATAAAAGCAGTGAGAGCCGTTTGGTCAGAAGAACATTCTCTGCATCAATGATTATACTCTGACATTCCAAAAGCTGATGGAATCAATCTTATCCACAGAATAGTGACGTTTGTACTATTGTACGAACTCTTTACCTGAATTGGATAAAACGTTATCCTCAAGATTGATCGTATACAAGGTTACCCGATTTGGTTAACAATGGTACTATCTACAGCTGGCGCAATCTCACCGCATCAAATTCGAATCAAACACGCTCCACCCTCGTCTATAAATTGGAGCAAGTTTGAAGCTTTGGGATACGACACTTGAACAATTTGAAAAGAGCTGTTACTCTGCAAAAATCATCCTAAAGCACAAAACTGCAAATACAACTTGAACTCATATTCAAATCCAAGACTCCAGCTTCATCTTCTGTTAATTCATTAGTTGAACCTTAGAATTTTGTATTAAGATTCTAAGTTAAGTCTTGTATCAAAAGTTGTATTTATCTTGTAACTGAACATTGATCTTTATATCAATTGTTCAGACTCTGTTTTTCTTACACTTGTGTTTGGAAGTCTCTTGCCTGCGTGCTTGAGCATTAGGAAGTCTCTTGTTTGTATACTTGAGCATTGGAAGTCTCTTGCTTGTGTGCTTGAGAGATTGTAATCTTTTGTGATTATAGTGAACTCTCTTGGTAGTACAAGAGGACTGGACGTACTCTCGGTTTGTGAGGGGAACCAGTATAAAAATCTTTGTCTCTATCTTTCTCTCTTTCTCTCTACCTTCAAAGTTGTTCTTGATTGTGTTTTGTTTTCTAAACCGCTGCAAACTCTGATAAGTTTTCCATAACTTAGAAGAAAATTTCAAACTACCCAAAACACAATTCAACACCCCCCCCCCCCCCCCCCCCCCCTTCTTGTGTTTTTCACACCTTCAATTGGCATCAAGAGCCTGGTTCTGTTTTCTAATCACCTAACAGTGAAACAGTTTCTAGTTGAAAAACACTATGACTGAAGGAACTCCAAGTGTGACAGTGAAAGCAGTTCCTCATGACTATGATGTTGAAGATAAGTCAAGCAACAAAGCACCAAAGTTCAATGGAGATGCTTCTACCTTTTCCTGGTGGAAAGATAGAATCTACAGTCATCTTATTGGTTTAGATGATGAGCTTTGGGACTTGGTTGAAGAAGGGGTAACTTTCCAAGGACTACATGAAAAGGGAAGGTTATCTATTGAAGAAAGAAAGAAGTTCACTTCTACAGACAAGAAGCAGTACAAGAAACATCACAAGGTTAAGGATCTTCTCATTGGGTGTATATCTCATGATGAGTACCTCAAGATCACAGACAAATCCACTGCCAAGGGTATTTATGACTCCTTGTGTTCCACATATGAAGGGAACAAACAGGTTCAAGAGGCAAAGGCTACTCTACTGACTCAACAGTATGAACTCTTTAGAATGAAGGATGATGAGAATATTGAATCTATGTATTCTAGGTTCAAAATTCTAGTGGCTGGTCTCCAAGTTCTAAAGAGAAGTTATACAACTTCTGATCATGTAAGGAAGATTTTGAGAAGCTTACCTTCAAGGTGGAGGCCTAAGGTAACAGCTATTCAAGAAGCTAAAGATTTGGACAAACTTGGCTTGGAGGAATTGATAACTTCACTCATGAGTCATGAGATGGAACTGTCTTCTGATGAGCCTCAGAAGAAACTAAAATCTGTGGCCCTGCCATCTATTTCAGTTTCATCTAAGGCTCTAAAGGCCAAAGTTGTAGAATCTGAAGCAGAGGAATCTTTCATAGATAATCAAGAAGATGGATCAGATGATGATTTCTTTGCACTCTTGTCCAAGAACTTTCAAAAGTGGTCACTAAGGAAGGGCAGAAATTTTCAAAGCAGAGGATCTGGATCAAGATACAACACCAGCAAAGAGAAGAAGGATGACACAAAGAATTGTTTCAATTGTCATAAGCCTGGGCACTTCATGGATGATTGTCCTGAACTCAACTCCAAGGGTAAAGGAAGAAAGAGTACAATCAAGAACAAAGCCAAGAAGAGTCTGATGGCAACATGGGAGGATATTAATGAATTATCTGAGGATGAAGACTCTGAGGAAGCAAACCTAGCGCTTATGGCCATTGGTGAGTCAGACTATGACAATGATTCAGAGTCTGATACTGACGACATTGATGAGGTAATTTCTAAAATGTCTAATACTCAAATGACCAAAGCTTTGAAAGATGTAATGGTGAAGTACATGGAAAAGTTGAGTGAGCTAGATTTTTGTAAACAAAAAATCAAGCTACTCAATGAAAATCTCACCCAGACTCAAGCACACTATCAAAAATCTCTTAAAACAATTAAAGTGCTTGAGACTGGATGCAGAACATGTCACAAACCCTATGATGAGTATGAAATTTCTCTTCAAGAGTTTGTTCACCATAACATTGACAAAACTAGGATCACTTCCATAATTCATGGTGGGCTTAGCAATTATTATAATAGACAAGGACTTGGTTCCAACACATCTTCTGATATGAGGAAATCAAACAACCCTGTCTTGCTAAGCAAGTCACCGGAAGAATCTTATTCAAACTTCACTAAGGGTACATCAGAACCTCTGACTGTGTCTGGTACTATTGTGAGCTTGGAACCACAAGATAAGGTATCAGAAGATGATTCATCTTCTGGACCTAAGTCTTATAAAACCCAGGTTCCCCTCACATCAGTACCCATGTGTTTACCCCGATTTTTAGTAAACAACCGCTAGTCTAATTATTACAAGAAGGATCAACTAGTGAATCCTGGGACATATGGATTGTGCGGAAGATGATGAAAACATATTCATATCTTTGGGTTAAATCGGATAAGTTGATAAAAAGTAAACAGCATTTGACGAAGTCAAATGATTTGGTTTAAAGTAAAATGCTTCAAAGTTTAAATTTGCAGAAAACTTGTAAATGAATTGCAAATAAAGTTTAAAGAAAAGACTTTGAAAAGTAAAACATGCAATGAAATAAATTGCAGAATGTTTAAAGTTGCAGAAAAGCTTTAAATTTGCAGAAAGCTTAAATGACAAATTTTAAAGGAAAGCAAGTAATCAGTACTTGAAAAGTAAATTGCATTTGACAATGTAAAAATGTTTACAAAGATTGGTTACACAGATTCGTACATGTTCCTTTTGGCATTCATTTCGCTCGTTGACATGGGTACTCTGAATATTCTAGGAATTTGCATGTGAATTGTGAACCCGTTTCTCATATGAGAAACTAATATTTATAGACAAACTAACATAACTGCTATAAAACTACAATTTGCCTAACTATGCTCCACGTGTCTTCTGAATTTGAATTCCTTGGACACCTGGCGAACCCTTCGAACGTTACTCACTTTTGAATATTTTGCTAAGTCCAGAGTACGCTTCTTTCGTTCTGCACAGTACGTTAGGCAAACAAACATACACACGTACATATATATGCATATATATAGTTTTCGACCATTACCAGTTAGTGTCGAAAATATGCTTTTACACAAATAATATCTTGTCGAACTCGACAAGCTTATTCAGACAACACACGTTCTGTCGAATTCGACAGAACTCTAGGCTTTAACAAGCAACTTTGCACATTAAAAGTCTTTGATGTCAAATGCCGTGATTTTCTCTTGATTTATTGCCAGAATCAGTTTCCAAGAGAATATTAAAAGGCAATAATATACATTAAATGAGATTTCATCATCTCATTCCAATTCATTAATGCCTGTCGAAAATACAGGCTAACAAATTGCCCCCTCAAAAATGCCAGTTTCGACTGCATGTCGAATACGAAAGGGAGAAATGGCAGTTTTGAAGATTGTCACCTTTTCCAATTCTGCACGTGGTATCTTGACCATTGTCTTGTGGTACATCTGCCCCCACAAGTTTTGGCATTGACAATTCCATAGGAGTAGGTTGATCAATAATGAGTTTATCTTTAATTTCAATCTACTCTTCCAATTTTTCATTGGGAATTTTATAACCAGAAGCTATTTGAGCCAAATCATTGGCTTCTTGATTTTCTATACGAGGCACATGTTCAAAGATGACTTGGTCGAAACGTTTTAACAAAGAAATTGCTATGACAAAATATTTCATCAAGTGTTCTTTTATGCACTTGTATTCTTTTGTTAATTGTTTCAAAACCAATTCTGAATCGCCTCTGATCAAAATATTTCTTGCCCCCAAGTCCAGTAAAATTTCTAAGCCTGTTATCAAAGCCTCATATTCTGCTTCGTTATTTGAGCAGAACCCATTAATTTTATATTTGAACTTGGTGGGAATTCTGGAGGGAGAAATGATTAAAATCCCAATTCCAACTCCATGTTTATGTTTAGAACCATCAAAATATAATTTCCAAGGTTCTGAATCTACATAGTTTTGTGGAGTTTCTAGTGCAGAATGATCTGCTATGAAATCAGCCACAATTTGGCCTTTAACTGCCTTTAAAGGCTTATAAGTTAATGAATATTCTGTTAAGGCTAAGGCCCATTTTCCAATTCGACTATGCAGAATAGGTTTGGATAACATATGTTTGATGATATCACAATGAGAATAAACAAAAACATCAACGGGCTTTATATAATGCTTGAGTTTCATACAAGAAAAATACAAACATAAGCATAATTTTTCAATACTACTATATCTAGTTTCAGCATCATTTAAAACCCTACTTAAGTAATAGATGGCTCTTTCTTCGCCATTTTCATCTTCTTGGGCAAGCAAGCTGCCCAACGTCGAATCTGATGCTGAAATATACAACTTCATGAATTTGTTCCTTATTGGAGGCATTAACATTGGTGGCTTTGACAAATAACTCTTGATTTCGTCAAAAGCTTGTTGTTGTTCTTGCCCCCAAGTGAAAACGCTTTCTTTCTTGAGTCGAAGCAGTGGTGAGAATGGTTGAGCTTTACCACTTAAGTTTGAAATAAATCTTCTCAAGAAATTGATTTTCCCAAGTAAGGACTGAAGTTGCTTTTTTGTAGTTGGAGATTTGGTCTCCATAATAGCCTTCGTTTTGTTTTGATTTATTTCAATGCCCTTTTTGTGCACAACAAACCCAAGGAAATCTCCTGCATTAACACAAAAAGCACATTTTAATGGATTCATTTTTAATCCATATTTCCTCATCTTTTCAAAAGATTTTCTCAAATGATCTAAATGATCTTCATTTGATGAGGATTTGACAACTATGTCGTCAATATACACTTGCATGAAAGCATCTATGTATTCATGAAAAATTAAATTCATTGCTCTTTGATAAGTAGCCCCAGCATTTTTTAGACCAAAGGGCATAACTACCCATTCATATGTGCCTAATGCCCCTGGGCATCTAAAGGCAGTTTTGGGTACATCATTTTCAGCAATGAAAATTTGGTTATATCCAGAATAACCATCCAACATACTTAAATATTCAAATCCGGCTGCAGAATCAATTAACATTTCTGCCACAGGCATAGGATATTCATCTTTTGGTGTAGCATTATTTAAGTCTCTAAAGTCTATGCATACTCTAAGAGAACCATTTTTCTTAATTACTGGCACTATATTTGCTAACCATTCGACATACCTTGCAGTTCTGATGAATTTGCTCCTCAGCAGCCTTTCAATTTCTTCTTTGATCTTTGACATTATTTCTGGTGCGAACCTTCTAGGTAATTGTTTCACTGGTCTTTTATCTGGTCGAACTGGGAGTTCATGTTCCACCAACTTTCTGCTCAAACCTGGCATTTCATTGTAATCCCAAGCAAAACAATCCTTGAATTCCATCAAAAGTTGCACCACTTTTGCCTTCAGATCTGGAGGAATGTTTGCACTAATGTACGTTGGTCTTTTTATCAGACCATCTCCAAGGTCAATTTCTTGCAAAGGATCCTGTGCTTGCATCTTGTGACATTGATTGATTGGATCTTTCTCAAACCCTAAGGGTTCGTCATCATAGATACAATCCAGTTTTTGCAGTTCTGGCTTGTGTTGGCCAAGTCTCATGTCATTGGCTGCAATAGCCATATTTTCTGACACTGCATTGGCTTCCAAAGCCATTTTGATTCTGTTTTCAGCCATGTAGGCCGTAATCTTTGCCCAAGTTTGGGACTCAGACATAGTAATCCTCTTTGACATCCCACCCAGTTGGGTAGTTGTGGCCTTCATACTCGCCATCCTCGCTGTTTCCATCTTCTCTCTCCCACAAGAAACCATGTGTGGGATCCAGTTTGATTGCATGGTGACCATTTCCTGCTAGGCGATATGCAAAATCTTTCTCAGTGCATGGTGCAATTGTCGCCAATTTCTTGTCGAAGGAGTGCTTCGTCAGATGATGGACTTCAGTCTTGAAGTAGCTTTGATCTGCTTCAACATTTTCGACTACTCCATCCTCTCGCCATATAATGAGGCGCTGGTGCAGGGTAGATGGAACTGCCCCCACTCCATGAATCCACTCTCGACCTAGAAGTAGATTGTAATTTGCCTTAGAGGTCACAACCAAGAACAAGGTTGGCCTTATAGTGCTTCCGACAACAACATCCAACTGGATTGCTCCTAAAGAGAAACCAGTCTCGCCCTCATAGTTTGACAGAACTATGTTGTGAGGATGAAGATCCACCAAAGATTTGCCAATCTTTCTTAGCAGAAATTCTGGCATGAGGTTAACAGCGGCACCACCATCTATCAGTACTTTGTTAATTCCGACATTATTCACCTTTGCCTGAATGAAGAGAGGCTTCAAGTGACTTTTCATGCCTTCATCTGGCCTTTCAAATGTGGCCATTTGGTCCTCCAAAGCGTCATTGCTTGTAACGTAGTAACAGACTGGCCTATGAAGGGCCATTTGCATTCCAGATTCTTCTTCTTCATCTGTTATTTCAGAACAGACGTCGAACTCCCTTGGCAGAATGGACACAACATTTACTATTATGTCGAGATCGGGTTCAGAATCTAAAAAGTCATCTGCCTCCATGTGCTCGTCTTCGACGTTGTTAGTAGTTGAAGACTCAGCTTTTGGTTCTCCTAACCTTTCTTTCATTGGCTTCTTAGCCAATTGCATAGGCTTTTCCTCATTATCATTAGTAGTAACTTGTGATTTTTGAGCAGCCACTTTTTTCTGGCGTTGATATCTACGCCATTGGGATCTTGTCATGGGATTTTTCCCTTTGTAATTATTCCTGTAATCATACTTCCTTGATTCAGGATCTTTTTTGGGATTGTTGTTACTGGAGTTCCCTTTCTCCATATTCCTCCGACCATAGCCCATATTCTTTCCATGGACCCATTGGTTGACAGGTGTCCTGTTTGAGGGGACAAATGATTTTTGTGGTCCCAACCTCTGATGTACAGGTGCTTGTTGGCTATTCAGAACATTGGAATAAGTTGGCCTCTGACTTGGCCAATTGTTTCTGTTCTGACTGTGAGGCAAAAACTTGTTAAGGCCTGCAGCAGCTTTCTTGTCGAACATGGCACTACAATGAGGACACAGTGTAGCTTCGCCATCATTTTCCTTGCAGCGTTGAAGGAAATCTAGTAGAGTTTCTCCAGCTTGTGGATATACTTCCTCCACTTTGTTTTCATATTCATCTTCAGGAATGGAAACTAATTGCCCCCCTTCAGTGAGGTTCAATGCTTCTATCATCAGGCACTCAAAAGGCTCTGTGTAAGCAGCATCAGCAATCTGCAATGGATTCTCGTCCACCTGCTGTTTGGATTTTGGCTTTTCGCCAAATTTGAGTCTCCCTTCCTGCAAGGCTTTCTGGACCAGATCCCTGAAAAGAACACATTGTGAGGTTTTATGTCCCAAGAAATTATGGTATTTACAAAAACCTCTTTTATTACGTTGTTCCAAAGGTGGAATTTTCAAACCCTTTGGTACAATTATTTGGCCATCAGCAACCAATAAGTCAAAAATTTCATCACACTTAGTAATGTCAAAAGTATATGTCTTAGAAACAAATCTATCATTTTTTGGTTCGACGGGATTTTTCCCATTTGATGGTTTTAACATTTTACAAGTATAGGGAGGTCCTGGTTTCAATTCAGCAATATTAACCTCATTGTTTTCCATGTACTCCTGATCATCGTCGAACTCATTTTCACTTCCATAAGTTTCTATGTATGCCACTTTTTCTTTTTTGTGGAACTTAGAATTTCTGGCTTTTTCAGCCCTGAGGCGTTCGACCTGTCGAACACGATCTGCTAATTGAGCCATATCTCTTAAATGTTGAGTATCTAATTTTTTCCTAATGGAATAGTCAAGGCCACCAGCAGCCATCTCAACCAATTCATGTTCAGGCACTTGAGTAAAGCACCTTGCCTTAAGGAGGCGAAACCTGTTCAGATAGTCATCAATGGCTTCCGCAGTTTTACGTTTCATACTGGCTAATTCTTTGAGACTAATCCTAGATTGTCCCATGTAAAATTGTTCATGAAATAGCCTTTCTAATTGAGTCCAGGTATGAATTGAATGAGGGGGAAGTGTGGTAAACCACGTAAAGGCATTTTTAGTGAGGGAATTGGGAAAAAACTTCATTTTTAAATCTTCATTATTTGCCAAATTCCCTGCCTCTGCCAAATATCTGGCAATGTGTTCGACAGTAGATTCATTAGTATCACCAGCAAATTTTGTGAATTTGGGAATTTTCCATCCCCTTGGCAATTCTGCCTGCAATACATATTCAGACAAGGCTGACACAAAATTTGGCCTATGCAATCCTATATTCAAACCATTCTGGGCTAAGATATTTTCCACCAAATTGGCCAAGTTATTTTGCCCTGCAACATTTTCTTGTCGAACATTCCTAAGAACATTATCAGCATCTTGGTTTCTATTAACCAGAATTACTTCTGGCTCTGGCTGTTCTCTCTCAATGCGCACGGGTTGGGCTTGGACTTCTGTTTGAGTCTCCGGGTTTGCACGAGGAACTCTTTGGTTATTTGGAGCATCAGGGGCACCAAAAAAGTCTGCCATCCTTCCCATTTGATTGGCTAACAATAAATAATTGTCATTGGCTGTTTGTAACACAGGATTGAAAATTGTGCCAATCTGTTGGGTCAACGCGTTCACCATGTCATGGTTACTTTCGTCCATTTGTTGCCTAAGTACATTCATAGAATTATTTGTCAAGTTCAGAGAATTTCCCCTATTTCCCATCGCAGAAGAGGAGGGAGAACTTTCTATCGAAGGCCAATTATACAGGCTTGCCATCGTCGTTGTTGGCATTCCAAATTGTGGGTTTCTGGGCAACCATGGGGGTCTTGACGGTGTTCCACCAACTTGACTACCGTCTGTGTACCCATGCATGTGTGATACATTCGTTGGCATGGATGATGCATTCATTTGTGTCATCATTGCACCATTCGTATTTGGAGGAACAAACCCTCCTGCCATACTTGAAGTAATGGCAGACATTGTTGATCCACTGGCGCTTGCACCAACGGTTCCGGAATTTATCATAGGGTTTGTACCCCCACCATTAGGATTATTGCTTGGGATACTTTCAGAAGTTGTAAAATTCAGGGCAGGATTTGTTGACCCACCAGTAGGATTGGCGCCAGGATTGCCAGATACTGGTTGATTCAGTTGCCCTGTCGAATTTGGAACAGGATTGGTTTCTGCCCCATTATTGTTATTATTATTATTATTGTTGGGATTAGGATTGTTTGGTGGTCTCACCATTCTGGAACGAGGACGCTTTGGTATATTTGAAAAAACTGGAAGGGACTTACCACTCCTCAAACGCATATACAAATATACACACAATCAAAGTACAAACACCAAACAACAAATTTTGTAAGAAAAGTTTTCAAAAACCACTAAATAAAAATACACAATCCAGACGTCCCACTGGGCGTGCCAATTTGTTTACCCCGATTTTTAGTAAACAACCGCTAGTCTAATTATTACAAGAAGGATCAACTAGTGAATCCTGGGACATATGGATTGTGCGGAAGATGATGAAAACATATTCATATCTTTGGGTTAAATCGGATAAGTTGATAAAAAGTAAACAGCATTTGACGAAGTCAAATGATTTGGTTTAAAGTAAAATGCTTCAAAGTTTAAATTTGCAGAAAACTTGTAAATGAATTGCAAATAAAGTTTAAAGAAAAGACTTTGAAAAGTAAAACATGCAATGAAATAAATTGCAGAATGTTTAAAGTTGCAGAAAAGCTTTAAATTTGCAGAAAGCTTAAATGACAAATTTTAAAGGAAAGCAAGTAATCAGTACTTGAAAAGTAAATTGCATTTGACAATGTAAAAATGTTTACAAAGATTGGTTACACAGATTCGTACATGTTCCTTTTGGCATTCATTTCGCTCGTTGACATGGGTACTCTGAATATTCTAGGAATTTGCATGTGAATTGTGAACCCGTTTCTCATATGAGAAACTAATATTTATAGACAAACTAACATAACAGCTATAAAACTACAATTTGCCTAACTATGCTCCACGTGTCTTCTGAATTTGAATTCCTTGGACACCTGGCGAACCCTTCGAACGTTACTCACTTTTGAATATTTTGCTAAGTCCAGAGTACGCTTCTTTCGTTCTGCACAGTACGTTAGGCAAACAAACATACACACGTACATATATATGCATATATATAGTTTTCGACCATTACCAGTTAGTGTCGAAAATATGCTTTTACACAAATAATATCTTGTCGAACTCGACAAGCTTATTCAGACAACACACGTTCTGTCGAATTCGACAGAACTCTAGGCTTTGACAAGCAACTTTGCACATTAAAAGTCTTTGATGTCAAATGCCGTGATTTTCTCTTGATTTATTGCCAGAATCAGTTTCCAAGAGAATATTAAAAGGCAATAATATACATTAAATGAGATTTCATCATCTCATTCCAATTCATTAATGCCTGTCGAAAATACAGGCTAACACCATGTCTACTCAAGTTAAAGCTATTAAAGTACCAAAGTCTGTTGATAAGCGGGGCACCAGTACTTCTAAAGCAAACTTGGTAACTGGTTCTCTGACACACTCAAGAGGAAAGTCTCAAAGACAATACAAGCCTAAACCTTTTACAAAAGGCTCTGTTGACTTAAGATCTTCTGAATACTCTAACAAGAAGAATAAGATTCTCAAAACTAACCAAAGAGGACCCATCAGAGTATGGGTACCAAAATCTGAAATAGTGTATACTGCAGGTATGCACCCAAAGAAGAAAAGAAAGCTCTTGGTATCTAGACAGTGGTTGCTCTCGTCACATGACATGAGACAAACTCTTATTCCACACCCTGAATCAGCAAGAGGGAGGAACTGTAGGGTTTGGTGGCAACCAGAAGGGAAAAATCATTGGTATAGGTACAGTTGGTAATTCTTCTTTGTCAATTTCTGATGTTTGGTTAGTAGATGGACTACATCATAATTTACTTAGCATAAGTCAATTGTGTGATAGTAATTATGATGTTATATTTAATAAGGCCTCATGTACTGTAATCAGAAACTCTGATCAATCCATTGTCTTTAAGGGTAATAGAAAAGGCAATGTGTATAAAGTCAATTTTTCTGATTTAAGGGAACAACAAGTGCTTTGTCTTTTGACACTGAGTGATGAAAAATGGGTCTGGCACAAAAGATTGGGTCATGCTAACTGGAGATTAATCTCTAAGCTTAGCAAGGACAATCTTGTCAGAGGCCTTCCAAAAATAAAATATCACTCAGACTCACTTTGTGGTTCCTGTCAAAAAGGAAAAATTGTCAAAAGTTCTTTTAAGAACAAGAACATTGTCTCTTCTACCAGACCTTTAGAACTCTTACACATTGATCTTTTTGGACCAGTTAGCACTGCTTCAATCAATGGTAAGAAGTATGGATTAGTCATTATGGATGATTATAGTTGATGGACTTGGGTTAAGTTTCTGAGAACTAAAGATGACACATATGAAGTGTTTAGAATCTTCTGTATCCAAATTCAAAATGAAAAGGATTCCAAGATTTTGAAAGTGAGAAGTGATCATGGTGGTGAATTTGAAAATGAACCTTTTGAAATTTTTTGTGAAGAACATGGAATTCTCCATGAATTCTCTTCTCCTAGAACTCCACAACAAAATGGAGTTGTAGAAAGAAAGAATAGGTCTTTACAAGAAATGGCACGCACCATGATGCATGAAAACAATTTGGCAAAATTCTTTTGGGCAGAAGTTGTTAACACTGCTTGTTACATTCAAAATAGAATCTATATAAGACCTATTTTGAACAAAACAACATATGAACTTTTTAAGGGAAGGAAACCCAATATTTCTTATTTTCATCAATTTGGTTGTACATGTTACATTCTGAATAACAAAGTCCATCTTAAGAAATTTGACTCTAAAGCCTGTAAGGGTATCTTCATTGGATACTCTGAACGCTCTAAGTCGTACAGAGTGTATAATTCTTAAACTAATACAGTGGAAGAATCAATGCACGTAAAGTTTGATGATAAAGAGCCTGATGATAAAAAGTCAGAGCCTGTTAAAGATTTGTCAGGTTCTGATGAGTCAGAAGATGAAGCTCTAGAGTATGATAACAACATAGAATCTGTAGAAGACTCTGAAGCTCAAGAAGATGAACCTTCTGATGCTGCTCAAGAACATCAAACTATTGATGATAACTCTGAAGTGACTGATATTCCAAGGAACACATTCAAATACAAATCATCACATCCTGAAGAGCTTATACTAGGAAACAAGAACAGTCCAAGAAAAACAAGGTCAAACTTCAGAGATGAAGAATCATTGTTTGGATTAGTTTCTTTGATTGAACCAAAGACAACAAATGAAGCTCTCTCAGATGAAGCTTGGATAGTTGCAATGGAAGAAGAGTTAAATCAATTCAAGAGAAATGATGTATGGGATCTGGTACCCAAACCAAAGCATAAGAACATTATTGGAACAAAATGGGTATACAGAAACAAATTGAATGAACAAGGTGAAGTCACAAGGAACAAAGCCAGACTTGTTGCATAAGGGTATAGTCAACAAGAAGGAATTGACTTCACTGAAACATATGCTCCAGTAGCTAGATTGGAAGCAATCAGGTTACTTTTATCTTATGCAATCAATAATGGTATTACTCTATATCAAATGGATGTAAAAAGTGCATTTCTAAATGGTGTCATTTCTATAGAAGTGTATGTCAAACAACCTCCTGGATTTGAAGATTTAACAAATCAAGATCATGTGTTTAGACTAAAGAAGTCACTCTATGGACTCAAACAAGCTCCCAGAGCATGGTATGAGAGATTGAGCACTTTCTTGGTTGACAATGGTTTTGAAAAAGGTCATGTTGACAATACACTCTTCAAAAAGACCCATAAGAAAGACATTTTGATCATTCAAATATATGTTGATGATATCATTTTTGGATCAACTAATGCCACTCTATGCAAGAATTTTTCTAAGCTTATGCAGGATGAATTTGAAATGAGCATGATGGGAGAATTGAAGTTCTTTCTTGGTATTCAAATAAATCAAACAAAGAAAGGAACCTTCATTCATCAATCCAAATACATAAAGGATCTTCTGAAGAAGTTCAATCTAGAAGATTGCAAACCCATGAATACTCCCATGCATCCTACATCAAGTCTAGGCATAGAAGAATTTGAAGGCAAAGTTGATCAGAAGCTGTATAGAGGTATGATTGGATCTCTTCTTTATCTAACTGCCTCAAGACCTGATATTTTATTCAGTGTATGTTTATGTGCAAGATTTCAATCAGATCCTAGAGAATCTCATTTCACTGCTGTGAAGAGAATCTTTAGGTATTTGAAAGCTACTTGTAACATTGGATTACTGTATCAGAAATCCAATGACTACAAGCTGATTGGATTCTGTGATGCTGACTATGCTGGTGATGGAATTGAAAGAAAATCCATCAGTGGTAACTGCCAGTTCATTGGTGAGAATTTAATTTCATGGGCTAGTAAAAGGCAAACCACCATAGCTATGTCAACAGCAGAAGCTGAATACATATCAGCAGCTAAATGTTGTACACAACTACTTTGGATGAAATATCAATTGGAAGATTATCAAATCAGCAGTAACAATATTCCTTTATATTGTGACAATACTGCAGCTATTCACCTTTCTAAAAACCCTATTTTACATTCAAGAGCTAAGCATATTGAGATTAAACATCATTTTATCAGAGACTATGTTCAAAAAGGGGTAATTGATCTCAAGTTCATTGAAACAGAAAATCAATGGGCTGATATCTTTACAAAACCTTTAGCTGTTGAACGTTTTGATTTTATCAAAAAGAATCTGAACATGATGGAAATCTCTGATTAACTTAGACTCTGATGAAAAATTAAGTTTGTGAGAATCTAATAGTGATCAGAAGCTGAAGTCATCAGAACCTTCTGTATCAGAAGTTGTGATGAGAACATCTTCTGACAAACTATCAGAATCTGATTAGAAGGTAAATAGTTCTGGCGCGTAAGTAAAAATCTTTTGTAAAAACCCTTTCGTTTTCCCAAACTTACGTGTCAGTTATTTAAATAATCCTCCAATACACGTGTCTTGTTGCAAGAGGATAAAGAAGTTGGTTAATGATGATTATCATTTCTAATCCCCATTTGTGGTAAAATACTCTACTACCCTTACGTGTCTGTACTTGTTTTTGCGCGAAAGTTTCTATTTAAACACACTAACTGTTCACATTCACACTTTTGCACTCTCACAACCTACACTTTCATTCTTCTAAAACACAGAGCAATTTCTTTCTCTCTCTTTAGAAACCCTAACTCCCAAATCTCATCCATGGCTTCTTCATCTACTTCAAGCGTTAAAGCATGATCGTCTTACCAAGAGAATCCAACCCTACTGAGTTTGCTAAGGATCAACGATCATACAAGTATGATGAACTAACGGTTGCGATTGAGAATCCCGCTGATCTTGAAAGTATTAGAGTAAACGGTTTTTCTGAAGTTGTTCATCATTACAAAAGACAAGGGTTGGAGTACTATTTTGATGTGTTGAATGGACCAACATATACAGAGCTTGTCAAGGATTTCTGGATGAAAGCTTCTGTCATCACTAAGGATGTTTATAATAGGAAGATCAGGGAGATGGTTGAAGAGAACCCTGCTTTACAAGGTAAAACCCCAGAGCAAATGGGATTGAGACCCTTTGTTTCTCCATCCGACTCTGCCACATTCTTGAGGCTCTGAAGCTAGAGCGTGGTGGATTGATACTAAGAAACTCTGATGAAGCTGGTCCTGATGTTGATGAATATATATTCAAACCTAAGGCTGACCCTAAGGACAAGTTTGAATGGACCAACAACTACAAGATTATCTACAGGATTTTGATTGACAGTGTTCTGCCCAAGTTGGGAGGTACTGATCAAATATCCAGTCTCCAGAAGTTGTTCACATTTCATGTTGCTAAAGGAAACTTTCTGGATGTTGGTAAGCTTATTTTTGATCATCTATGTGTATCTATTCTCTCAAGCAAAGCCATTGTGCGACATTCAAGACTACTTAGCCACATGTTTGCACAGTGTGGTTTGTTGGATGCTATCACACCTTACCTTACAGGCTTAGGTACCTTTCTGCTTAGTTCTAAGATTGTGAATAGTACTACCTTAAGGTACTTAAGGTTGGTGAAGAACTGTCAGATAATCCATCCAACACACCCACTGCTACTCAGAGATTCTAAGAAAGACATTGGTGAAGGTTGGCTTGTACATGTCAGTGATAGTGAAGCCAAGAGTGTTATAGAGGCATATGTTGAGTTCATGAACAAGCTAGGTGCTGATGTAGGAGATGGACAACCTACAAAGCTAACTGTTAGACAACAAAGGCTTTTGGAACAACCTCTTAGACTTGAACCAATCAAGAGAAAAGCTGTCAAGAGTCTTGCTGGGAAGAAGGCTGCTAAAACCCAGAAGACTACAGCTCCAAGATCCTCAAAGAAACCAAGGGTTAGGAAGCTTGCATTGATGGATCTTACTGAAGAAGAAAAGGAAGAAGCTGTGATACAGGCAACATTCGCAAAAGTTGCAGAGTTCAACAAAAAGCAAGAGGCTCTGAAGGATGGTTATGAATGTGGTATTGAAGAGTCTGCTTTTGACAACATGCACAAGAAGCTTCCAAAAAGGAATGATCCTCATAATCTGCTGGAACAACAGACTCTGTATGGACCTGTACATGGTAAGTCTTCTACTTTTATTGGAGGCAGCTCAACTTTTAGTGATTATTTCAGAAGGCTTCAATTTCCTTCTGAAATCAGAGTTAAACATGCTTTTGATAAGATTTTAAAAGGAGTTTATTCTGAGAAAGACATTGTTCTTTCTGAGAATCAACCAACATCAGAGCAGTTTAACCCCATCCTATCTAACCCATCAGAATCTCAAGCTAATATTATATGCAATGATGCAGCACAAGCTTCAACAAGCACTGCACCTATCATTCAAAATCTGGATGAAGATTCTGATAAAACACCATCACCACCTCCTCAAATTCCTACCACAGAACCACAACCAGAAAAACCACAAAATGATCCACAACCAAACTCTGAGACTGTTCAACCTGTGAACACTCAAGAAAAATCACCAACACCTCAACCAGAAAATACACAACCAGAAAATGACCCAGAACCAGAAAATCAAACCCAACCAGAAAATGATCCCCCACCAGTACATACTCCATCAGAACATGACCATCAAAAATCACCAGACCCTCATCAAGATCAAGTGTCTGAGTCTCTTCACTCTGATGAACATGTCCATGAGAAATCCCCACATCATGTGGCTATGGACAACTCATGTGTCTGATCTACACCCATTAAGAAACATGTTCAACAAATCAATGAGACCTTGAATCTTGATATTGTTCAGAAAACCCCTCCTGACCAATCCAATCATCTCAAAACCCTCATGCAGGATCTTTCTATGGACTGCATATTTGTCCCTCCTCACCTACCTTCCAGAATAGACAATGAACCTCTTGACCAAACCTAGGATGATATCACTAATCTGCTGAAAGCTGTTGACAAGAATCTTAGAAGAATGTCCAGTCAGATTCCTAACAGGTCTATTGATACAGCACACATTAACAAAGAGTGTGACCTTATGAAACAAAATCTGGTACTCATGCTTCGTTCTGTCAGAAAGGCTTATACTACAGACCTGAACTTAAGGAATGAGATAGCAAGGAAGGAAGAGGAAGAGAGGATTGAAAGAGAAAGGTTGGAAGCTGAGGAGAGAGAAAGGAAAAGATTGGAGGATGAGCGTATAGAAAGGGAAAGGCAAGAAGCAGAGCAGGCTAGGCTAGCAGAAGAAGCTAGAATAGCTGCTGAACAGGCAAGGCTTGAGCAAATTGCCAGGAATGCCCCAGAGTATGCTCAACACATCAGGGAAAATCAAGATAACTTTCAGAGAAGACTTGATGAGCACTCTACTATGCTGGCTGCTATAATGACTACCCTCCAGAGCATCAATGCCAGATTACCTCCTCAACATGATCAACCTTAAACCTAGGATTCTATGCACTTATTCTGTTAATTTCTCTATTATGTTCTATTATTTCTTTTGTAACTTGTTGAATATTATTTCCTTTTAAGTACTTGGTTGATTATCTTCTGTGTTCTTTATTTATCTGTTTATCTGGTTATATTTTATTTACTTTATGCTTTCATGTTATGCTTACATAAATGTTTTTGAGACAAATATCAACACAAAGATTTCAACACTAAATAAAGAGTTTATTCAATTGAAAATTGTTGATTACATAAGTTCCTATCCAACTTTTCACTTGGATTCTACATCAGAAACAGCTAGTTCTAAATCTAGCTTGGTAGCATCAGAAGGAGAAGAAGGGTATTCATCCCTGGGAGGAACATATGTACTCAAGAATTCCTTCCAATCAGAATCCCATTCAGATTCTGATGAGGACTCTTGTTGTTTGGTCTTGGATCTTGTTTGATAATTGGCTCTGACAGGAGCAGAAGTTGATGCTTTCATCTTCTGAGGTTTCTTCTTAGACTCTGAGTCTTGTTGAATCTTCACTTTCTTCTTCTTCTTCTCCAGCGCTTTCTTACTTTTGATCACTCTTCTATCCTTATCCATTGTTGGCTCTTCACAATGAAATGGAAGTGTTGAGTGAAATGACAAAGCTTACAGTCCTTATATAGTAGTTTCAAAATAGACAAGTTAATGGTTTTACGACAAACCATTTAATTGGTGTAGTTGTAACCACCTTGACTGCCTTGAAACTTTAATATTGACCATTTTTTTCTAACTTGTCATTTATTTCTTGTCAGTTTTTATCTTTTTGTTTAATGACAAAAGGGGGAGTAAGAGTTGTTATTAATTTATGAGATGCTAAACTGAAGCCAAAATTCCAAATTTAATTCTTTTTAATTATGTCTACGTATGATATGATTTTGAGGAAAATATTAGTTGAAATTTGAACTTCTGATACATGGTACGTATAAAAGAAAAGTGTAATTTTCTTTCATGGGTATCAGACTGAAGGGGAGAGCTTGCAAACCTAGCCTCTGAAAGTCTAGTGTATTAGTCTAGTTCAAAATTCAAATAATTATTTTTATACTGATTAAATTAATCACTGCTGAACTTAGGGGGAGCTTGCAAAACTCATCAACCTAAGAGATGCTTGATAAATTTTATCAACAACCATTGTAAATTAATACTTGGTTTGTCATCAATCAAAAAGGGGGAGATTGTTGGAACAAAAGAGGTTCTGACATGACTCAATTAAGTTTTGATGATAACAAAAGTATTAATGTACAATAGGGTATACTAATTTTTTAATCCAAGTGTGCAGATATACAAGTTAATTTTTATATTCTCTAAAGCACATTGGAAGCTCTGATATGTCAAGGTAAACTCTGATCAGAACTTCAAGCCATCAGAAGATACAAATTTTATTCATCAGAAGATGCAAGTTCTACTCATCAGAAGATGCATATCAGACTCTGATAAAAGCAGTGAGAGCCGTTTGGTCAGAAGAACATTCTCTGCATCAATGATTATACTCTGACATTCCAAAAGCTGATGGAATCAATCTTATCCACAGAATAGTGACGTTTGTACTATTGTACGAACTCTTTACCTGAATTGGATAAAACGTTATCCTCAAGATTGATCGTATACAAGGTTACCCGATTTGGTTAACAATGGTACTATCTACAGCTGGCGCAATCTCACCGCATCAAATTCGAATCAAACACGCTCCACCCTCGTCTATAAATTGGAGCAAGTTTGAAGCTTTGGGATACGACACTTGAACAATTTGAAAAGAGCTGTTACTCTGCAAAAATCATCCTAAAGCACAAAACTGCAAATACAACTTGAACTCATATTCAAATCCAAGACTCCAGCTTCAGCTTCTGTTAATTCATTAGTTGAACCTTAGAATTTTGTATTAAGATTCTAAGTTAAGTCTTGTATCAAAAGTTGTATTTATCTTGTAACTGAACATTGATCTTTATATCAACTGTTTAGACTCTGTTTTTCTTACACTTGTGTTTGGAAGTCTCTTGCCTACGTGCTTGAGCATTAGGAAGTCTCTTGTTTGTATACTTGAGCATTGGAAGTCTCTTGCTTGTGTGCTTGAGCGATTGTAATCTTTTGTGATTATAGTGAACTCTCTTGGTAGTACAAGAGGACTGGATATACTCTCGGATTGTGAGGGGAACCAGTATAAAAATCTATGTCTCTATCTTTCTCTCTTTCTCTCTACCTTCAAAGTTGTTCTTGATTGTGTTTTGTTTTCTAAACCGCTGCAAACTCTGATAAGTTTTCCATAACTTAGAAGAAAATTTCAAACTACCCAAAACACAATTCAACCCCCCTTCTTGTGTTTTTCACACCTTCAATTGGCATCAAGAGCCTGGTTCTGTTTTCTAATCACCTAACAGTGAAATAGTTTCTAGTTGAAAAACACTACGACTGAAGGAACTCTAAGTGTGACAATGAAAGCAGTTCCTCATGACTATGATGTTGAAGATAAGTCAAGCAACAAAGCACCAAAGTTCAATGGAGACGCTTCTACCTTTTCCTGGTGGAAAGATAGAATCTACAGTCATTTCTTCCATTTGAGTCTTCTATTTATACTTGAATGGAAGGTGATGACCATCGCAGAGAGATAAGATGCCAGCTGCAATTTGTTCGTACAATTGCTAGCTGTAGATTGCCTTCTTTAGCAAAGAAATCCAATTCCACTACCTTGCAATTTAAAATATCAGTCAACCATTTTGAGTAATAATAGTACGATCGTACAATCCTCAAATGCGCTCCACTTATGGATAAGGTTAACATTGTACCAATGAATATTCCTTCATGTGGATGTGACAGAGTCCTAAAGAAGATTGTTCTTCAATCATTGGTTCTGATTCTGTCAGTTCTTGAGTGACGCAAATTCCTTTTGTTTCAGAGTCTGTAGTGTAGCTTCTTAAAGTCCTCAACTTCTGAATCCTTCAGAGCCTAGCTTTTTTCCTCAGAGCCACTTTCTTCAGACCTGGAATTTTAAGCTTCTAATGATCAGCGATCAGCTTTCAGAGCTTCTTTGCTTGGCTTCTCTGCTTTTATTCATAGTGCTTCTGAATGAATTTTAACTTATAATTCTGCACACTAAAATAATCATTAGTAATACCAGTTGCAATTTTAATACTTTGTTATCATCAAAACCAACTAAAATCTTAGAGGTTCATGTCAGGCTCACTTTGTTCCAACAACCCTTACAGGCTTTAGAGTCAAATTTCTTAAGATGGACTATATTATTCAGAATGTAACATGTACAGCCAAATTGATGAAAATAAGAAATATTGGGTTTTCTTCTTTTAAAGAGTTCATATGTTGTTTTGTTCAAAATAGGTCTTATATAGATTCTATTTTGAATATAACAAGCAGTGTTAACAGCTTCTGCCCAAAAGAATTTTCATAAATAGTTTTCATGCATCATGGTGCGTGCCATTTCTTGTAAAGATCTATTCTTTCTTTCTACAAATCCATTTTGTTGTGGAGTCTAGGAGAAGAGAATTCATGGAGAATTCCATGTTCTTCACAAATTTTTTCAAAAGGTTCATTTTCAAATTCACCACTATGATCACTTCTCACTTTCAAAATCTTGGAATCCTTTTCATTTTGAATTTGGGTACAGAAGATGCTAAACACCTCATATGTGTCATCTTTAGTTCTCAGAAGTTTAACCCAAGTCCATCTACTATAATCATCCACTATGACTAATCCATACTTCTTACCATTGATTGAAGAAGTGTTAACTGGTCCAAAAAGATCAATATGTAAGAGTTCTAACGGTCTGGAAGTAGAGACAATGTTCTTGTTCTTAAAAGAACTTTTGACAATTTTCCCTTTTTGACAGGAACCACAAAGTGAGTCTGAGTGATATTTAATTTTTGGAAGACTTCTGACAAGATTGTCCTTGCTAAGCTTAGAGATTAATCTCCAGTTAGCATGACCCAATCTTTTGTGCCAGACCCATTTTTCTTCACTCAGTGTCAAAAGACAAAGCACTTGTTGTTCCTTTAAATTAGAAAAGTTGACTTTATAAACATTGCCTTTTCTACTACCCTTAAAAACAATGGATTGGTAAGAGTTTCTAATTACAGTACATGAATCCTTATTAAACATGACATCATAATTACTATCACACAATTGACTTATGCTAAGTAAATTATGATGTTGTCCATCTACTAACCAAACATCAGAAATTGACAAAGAAGAATTACCAACTGTACCTATACCAATGATCTTTCCCTTCTGGTTGCCACCAAACCCTACTGTTCCTCCCTCTTGCTGATTCAGGGAGTGGAATAAGAGCTTGTCTCCTGTCATGTGACGTGAGCAACCACTGTCTAGATACCACGAGCTTTCTTTTCTTCTTTGGGTGCATACCTGCAGCATACACTATTTCAGATTTTGGTACCCATATGCTGATGGGTCCATTTTGGTTAGTTTTGTGAATCTTATTCTTCTACTCAGAGTATTCAGAAGATCTAGAGTCAACTGAGCCTTTAGAAAATGATTTAGGCTTATGTTGTCTATGAGACTTTCCTTTTGAGTGTGTCAGAGAACCAGTTACCAAGTTTGCTTTAGAAGTACTAGTGCCCCGCTTATCAACATGCTTTGGTACTCTGATAGCTTTAACTTGAGTAGACATGGATACTGATGTGAGGGGAACCTGGGTTTTAGAAGACTTAGGTTCAGAAGATGAGTTATCTTCTGATACCTTATCTTGTGGTTCCAAGGTCACAAGAGTATCAGACACAGTCAGAGGTTTTGAGATACCCTTAGTAAAGTTAGAATAAGCTTTTGAAGGTGATTTGCTTATACAGACAGAGTTGTTTGATTTCCCTACATCAGAAGATGTAAGGGAACCAAGTCCTTGTCTTTTATGATAATTGCTAAGCCCACCATGAATAATAGAATATATCCTAGTTTTGTCTATGTTATGGTGAACAAACTCTTGAAGAGAAATTTCATACTCATTATAGGGTTTGTGACATGTTCTGCATCCAGTCTCAAGCACTTTAATTGTTTTAAGAGATTTTTGATAGTTTGCTTGAGTCTCGTTGATATTCTCCAGTCTCAAGCAGGTTCAATTTTTGTTTACAAAAATCTAGCTCACTCAACTTTTCCATGTACTTCACCATAACATCTTTCAAAGCCTTAGTCATTTGAGTACTAGACATTTTAGAGATTACCTCATCAATATCGTCTGTGTCAGACTCTGAATCACTTTCATTATCTGATTCGCCAGTGGCCATAAGTGCCAGATTTGCTTCCTCAGAGTCTTCGTCCTCAGACAGTTCATTGATATCTTCCCATGTTGCCATCAGACTCTTCTTGGCTATATTCTTGATTGTACTTTTTCTTCCTTTACCCTCGGAGTTAAGTTCAGGAGAATCAGCCATGAAGTGTCCAAGCTTATGACAATTGAAACAATTTTTGGTGTCATCCTTCTTCTCTTTGCTGGTGTTGTTCCTTGATCCAAATCCTTTGCTTGAGAAATTTTTGCCTCTCCTTGTTGACCACTTTTGAAACTTTTTGGACAATAGTGCAAAGACATCATCATCTAATCCATCTTCTTGATCATCTATGACAGATTCCTCTGCTTCATATTCTACAACTTTGGCTTTCAGAGCCTTAGATGAAACTGAAATAGATGGGAAAGCCACATATTTTAGTTTCTTCTGAGGCTCATCAGAAGATAGTTCAATCTCATGACTCATGAGTGAACTTATCAATTCCTCCAAGCCAAGTGTGTCCAAATCTTTAGCTTCCTGAATAGCTGTTACCTTAGGCCTCCACCTTGAAGGTAAGCTTCTCAGAATCTTTCTTACATGATCAAAAGTTGTATAAATTCTCTTCAGAACTTGGAGACCAGCCACTAGAATTTTGAACCTAGAATACATAGATTCAATATTCTCATCATCCTTCATTCTAAAGAGTTCATACTGCTGGATCAAAAGAGTAGCATTTGCTTCTTGAACCTGTTTGTTCCCTTCATATATGGAACACAGGGAGTCATAAATACTCTTGGCAGTAGATTTGTCTGTGATCTTAAGATATTCATCATGAGATATACAACCAATAAGGAGATCCTTGACCTTGTAGTGTGTAACACCCCGTTTTTCAAAGCCTAAAAAGGGGCATTATTATTTTATTTTATTTTATTTTTTAAAAAAACAAAACAGAGCGCGCATACAAACAGTGAGAGCCGGCATTAAACATACAAAAGAACTCATTACCATAAGGTGCTTCGACAAGCAAAGTGTGTTCCTGAATAATTACAGTCCAAGTCTAAGTATTCAAAGTACTCCAAGTACCACAACCCAAAACAAACCAAGCTAGAAACCTATGCCTAACCCAAAGGCACGATGTACAACCACACCGGCCCAGAGTCTAATTCTAAACTATAGCTTCGGCACGAGTTCACTGGGCCCTGAGCAGCCGCCGCCCTCGCGACCTACAACATCATCTGGGGTGGGAGGAGCCCGCAAATGAAAGGATGCAAGGGTCACCACACATAACACAACAACAAAAACATATATATATTACAGCGAATAAACACTTAGCAGTTCATATACTTGCACACAGTATTGAAATGCACACCAGCCTATCAATGCAGACTCTAAATGATTGTGATCACCCTAGCCGGGTCTTTTTCACATGCATGAATTATTCCGTAATAAACCTCTGCAGAAGGTCGTAGGCTCAGGTGGGATAACACCTCCTACTAGTGGTGGGATAACACCAGGTAGAGTCACTCACTCAATACCAAAACAATCACAGTGGGATAACACCGGGTGAGTCACACGGACAACACCAAACTCAAAAAGGAGGACACCAATCACTGGTCGTCGCACCCCGTGGTCCATTCCCGTTAACCACGTACTATGAATGCATGAGCATACGATTCCCCTTATATGCTAATGCAACAAATACATACCTCTCAAGCGTATGTAATTCAATCATAAATGCGTACATATATTCTCAAAATCATATGCACGCCAATCACATATTCATACATATATTCTCAAACATATGTAAACCACACATGCGATACAAAACACCTTCTCATCACGAGAATACATAATATAATCATGCCCAAACATTCACACAAATCCAGAACCAGGCATACATATATAAGACAGAAAAATAAAGGTGCCCTTACCTCAGCAAGCTTCCGTTACTTTAATTTTGCGAAAATCTACAACACACGCTACCTAAAATAAATGTAGCGTAACATCAATAAAATACTCCTCGTTTATTCTATCGAAACGAAACTCGCTCTCAAAGCTCCAGAGGGGTCTAAGGTACTTCCTAAAGCTATTCCTCAATGATTTCAGGTTATTCTCATAGTGTTTAAAAATTCACGAAGTAAATTGTACTATTTTTATAACACGAAAATCATTTTGTTTTCAAACCATAAACTAAAACCATTTTGGACTTCTCCACCTCAAGGACTTGTTTCACACACAACAAGACCATTTGAAACACAACTAAAACTTTTCAAAAATATTTTTATGAAAAATCGAAGTTTTCTTGCGTTACAAGTTACACATTTTTTTTCTTCCTAACAACCTTTCCTATACTCATTTTTCTTCAAAACTAAGATTATCCAACACACACAAAATTTTCACACAATTGTGGACTTAGAAAAATTTTGGAATTTCTTCCCCCACACAAAGGAAGGCCACGGCCATTTTTCTTAAAAACACCCTTCTACTCAAAATTTTTCACTTATAAATGCATGGTAATATCCCATAATACCTAACTAGCACTTATCAAAACGATTTAGAAATTATCGAGTCGAATCGCAAATTTCGAGAAATCTCAAATAAGGTTTTTCTTAAGGCAAGAGATCATTTTTTTTTCAAAACATCCCATAACCAATCAAACAATTAAACAATGATCATGGGAAGCAATTTGCCTCTAAACAATTTTCGAAATTCGATTCCTCGAACCCTATATGGGTGCCACGGCCAAATGAGGCAAAAGGGCAACCCTACACAATTTTTCTTCATTTGAAACCCTAACCACATTTGTTAGCTCGTAACGATATTCGATCGTATACCCGACTCTTTTTGAAACTCGAAATAAATTTTTCTAAATTATGTTCTTCGAGTCGCTCAAGAACACGAGAATTTTTTTTTCTTATTTTTCGAAACAAATTTCATATTCAACAATCCATTTTGTTAAAAAGCTCAAAACTAACTTCAAAACCAAAATCTTACAACACAATCCAAGTTTATGATCTTTTTCAAATTTTTCTTCAAAACTCTTAAACAAAAATTTGTGAAAACAAGATTTAACCATGGAAATCAACTCATGTTTCCCTCATGTGTACTAATAACTCTTATGAACACATCTATGGAAACAAAACTAATCAAAACTAAATTCTAACATTTTTCTTCTCAAGAACAAAATCATGAAACTTAAAAATCCAAGAGGTTTTAAGGCAAGAATAGGAATAGAAGAGGTTAGTTACCTTAATGAGCAAGTGATTCCTAAGTAAGCCAAAGATCCAAGCTTTGAGAAGATGAGAAATGAAATTTGAAGAGATGATGAGAGTGAGAGAGAGTTCGGCCGAGAGAGATGAGAGGGGAGGGAGTAGTTTTTGTGTGATTTCCTTCCAAGACAAAAACATAAACCTCCTTACTATTAAAACACTCTTGTGAAATCTAGGCCATTGGATCAAACTAACTTTTGCAAGGCTAAACCCTAGCCCTTGGATCAAAAGGGTAATCATTACCTCCTTTGAAAAATATCTAAGATATTTTCTCTTGCGCTCGCAGACGAGTCGCACCTCGCTAACGGACGAAAATCGCAAAAATAGAAAAACTACGGAATAAACGTCCGTCGTAAACCGCTTCTAAAAATTATCGCTAAAACTTTTTCCGCGACTGTAATTTTCTTCCTCACTCTTGAAAATTATTCTAAAAACACATTCCAACTCGCGCCGATATATAAAACTTCCATCTAAATTTTTACGGAATTCAGAAGCCGTAAAATTTTACATCAGCGGGTAAAATCTTGCTCGTTTTTTTCCAAAGACGAGAATAACCCAAAACTCGGATTTCTGGCTTCACAGAAATCTTCTCATACTTAAAAGAGGACTACGACCCAAAAGTCTGTGCCTTTCCAGCGCACGAGCACAAAACAGGCTCAATTTCAGCAAAATTCCATTAATGCGACGACACTCACAAAACCGCTTCTACTAAAAACCCTAAAACTTAGCCGACGCTAAAGTTCCTTAGAAAAATTGTACAGTGGAATTGCGGGTCTTACATTACTACCCTCCAAAAAGAAGTTTCGTCCTCGAAACTAAAGTTAAGGATAACGACGCAACCAGTCATTACCGTTACCAACACAACAAAATCTCACGAGATTAGGTGTAGCCACAAAGATGCTAACACCAGGTGAAGCCACACAAACGCTATCACAAACACACTGGCACCACCATGCATATCGCAACTTTCTACGTAGTCCCACTGGTTTCAAACTCTAGACACAATCTAGACATCACACAATGAGTTCACCACCCAAAATTTACTTTACCACGAAGGTTCATACACGCTAGTTCCCCACGGATCCTAGGTAAACATGACAAATTTACGAGGTCATCCTTTTTCTGGCTCTGCGGCATAGCCCACCCCATTAGTTTCACACGAGGTTGTGAGTGGCTACCCTCCAAAAAGAAACACTGAAGTTCTCTGTGCACCACCAAAGTTAGCAAAACTAATCAATTCCAATCAACACGATTCCCGTCTATCATCAACAATAAATTAAGGACGGCCAGTCCCTCAATTTGTCAATAGACAGTCGACAATCCTGATGGTGATTTAGACCATCTTTACCCAACTTAAGTGATACTTCATTCCACTTGTGCTCAAGGTCCTCCGAGGCACAAGGGTTCCACAAATCTTTCGAGGTTTTTCTTAATGTTTTCCTCGATCTCTTACGAATACAAGGTCGAAGTCGTAAGACACAACACTCAAAACACATCGTTTCAAGCTCTCATGATTCCACTCATGAAACATCCGTTGAATCATCATTCAACAGTAATACAATGCCACCACGGCAATTACCACGAAAACCATTTCATTCCAAACACGTTGTCTTCTCTATAGAAGAATTTCCCACTTTACCAATATCCATCAGTCTGTGACTCAATGAATGTGCCGAACCGTCTGCTCACATATAAATCTCTTTCCAATCACGGCTTAAATAATACCACCCCAACCCCCGGTTGGTGATTACACTCCTCACAGTCTTGGCACCTGCCAAACTAAACCATCTACTTCTCTTGGACTCCCTTATCCAAATCTCCAATTCCCCAGAATCGGTTCCTTATACGTTAACATTACTTCCAAAATGGCACTTAGACGCATCTCGCGTGCCTTAAACAAACGTTTATCCTCGTCGACGGCCATCGTCGGCGCACATCCTCTTCACAACGTATTCTCATTCTATTCCTGAACTCTCTTGAGTTCCTTTTTCTCTTACAATAACATCCTCTCTTACTCAAAAGAGTTGGTCACCCTGACCATTCCTAAACACTCCGAACATCACCACTCTCGTCGAGGTACCTACCTTCAAAATACCTCTTAGGGCATTCCTTACATTACTATTGTCTAACCATCCTTGTTGACAACATCCGAATCCCTTATACTTACTCACTACCGATTTCCATCATACCACGTCTCTCTTCATTGTAACCACTACAATGAACCAAAGCTCTACAAGCTTCCATCAACTTGCCATTAGACAATTTCTTATCCTTCTTAGTTCCAAAATTAGGTGTGAGACAAATCCCTTCGCCAATCTTCAATTGGCATAAGCCACATCTTCAAGGGCTTCTCTCTAAATCCTCATTCTTTCTAGACCCCGAAACCGCTCCACAAACCATTTCATCTCCATCACTCTTTCTCCTCTTTGAAGATGAATCATCAAATGAAAGACAACCAAACAACGGAACATTTTCTCTACGAGTTCGGCTAGAAACACCACTAGCCACACTTATTGTTAACACATTCTTTCCATGACTAACCTCCCTTTACGACTAACTCATCGATGTCATAACCTCTACAAAACTCCAATCAGGCATGTATCATCAATATACTACTTTGCAACTTTCTAGTTCAACAACTGTCTAGAGTTGGTTCCCAAACCACCATGACCAATAACTTGCTAAATCAAAACAACATCTTTAATTCGCCGCATACAATCCAAATACTCTCTCATTCCACATAATTTTGAATCACCACAAGCATACCCTTCTCCGTTCGACCAATCTCAAATCTTCATAACCATCTAAAGCTACCGTATTCTCCAATAACAATTAACCAACTTCCCACATACGTTCTCGCTATCCAACCTGACACATCCATTCACTAACTGGATTTATCCATCTCTAACTTCCCTTACGGTGTCAACTAATGTACGTGTCGTAATCAAACGCTCCAAATGATTAATTCCTCAAGTTCCTATTAAGTATCTCCTCTCCATTCGATTGGTCCTTCATCATCGTGACTATTCTAAAGTCATAAGGTCGGTTCCCACCGGGGAATCAATTCCCAGATCTCGGTTCTGGCCAGTCATATTCTTACATCTATTCACTCATCGTTTTCTTATTCACTTCTAACTTTTTACTAACAATCATCTCTTATGAATGACTATATCTAAACTCGTCCTTATAGGGTCACTGTAATTCGCCTACAAATCGACTCATCTTACTCAGCTATCAAACCTTTAACACTTATCTCAAATCTTAATGCTCGACTTATCAAAAGTATCTACCAACGCACGACACTTTGCTATGATTTTATCCTTGGTACGTTCGATACCCAAATCAAACTCTCGAATTTACTGCTCAAGAACTCTAAAAACTCGTCGTAACATCCATTTAATCCTAATATACAATAAAAGTCCTTCCAACTATCAACTTTCATTGTCTTAGTATTCTTACTAACGGACTCCTTTTCTACTCAAACACGACATTCTTAGAAAATATCCAAAAATTCTCGTCCATAACTTGAATTTATTCAAAACTTGCCCACCTCAACTCTTATGGTATCATAAATTCAAGCTGCTACTTAGTCCTTCAACCATCTTGGTCGATCAAAATTGTTATCTTAAACTCACATCCACACAGGATCTCTACTCAAATCTTGGCTAATCTCTTCAACTACTCAATAATTCTTGACTAATCCCCAAGATTTTCTCAAAATGTTTACTTTCTCCTATGGTTTACCTGCCAATAACTGACAATTCCAGCTTCTACTGCTACAATTCTCTAGGCATTCCCATACTACACACCTCCGGTATCACCCGTCATCGACATACAACTCACTTTCCAAGGTTGAACTCCTCGTTCTTACCTAAACATCTCTCCAAATCCACCTTTATCCAATAATCAATCACCGATAATTTCGTTTCACACCGACATCTATACTTACTATCTCCCGAACTATGTATAGATTGTCACATATCAAAGTGATACTTGGTCTCCTACCTTCAATCGTCACGAGATTCATCCTTACAAATCTTATTTTCGGATCTAATTTATCTCACACACTTGAATTAACCCTTAAGGTACCCATCGTTCGCATAAATGCCGTATAACCCCACCAGGTTTCCTTACTCTGGACGCACAACGTCCTTTAATTCCAATTCAAGTTGCCTCAATTATTATCCAATAATTGTAATTAAATCCAATTGACATCTCGCATGCTCCACCATTCCATAGTGGTTGCGTTCTCTTGAAAACCTGATGACTTCATCAAGTCGCACCCTAACTCACCATAGCAGATATTCAATATCCTCTTCAAAAGGTCGTCCCAATCCGATCCTTACTTACAATCCTTTTTCAATTGACGTTCACTCGTCCATACTCAGTACCTTTGAGTGACAACGAGTAATTCTACTTCCATTGATTTACTTCCAAGAATCACATTTAGTTCTCGTTCGCCTCAAGTCCGTCATCTTCGGACTGCCGCATCTAAGGAATTTAGAGACACTTGTCGACTAAATTCGACCAAGGCTTGGGGGTTTCACAATTCCACTTACTGAAGCCTCACTCCCTGCATTACCTCAGTAAGACACGACCAGTGTCTAGGCATATCCCATGCTAAACACAAAATAACCTGCCACATAACCCATAACGCAACAAAAACAACCGCTAGAACTAACTCAACTCTAGCTATGTTCTAACCGACTCTGGACTAACGACTCAAGTGCACACTTTCCCTTTGAAGATTTAAAGCCGGGCTCTGATACCACAATGTAACACCCCGTTTTTCAAAGC
The DNA here is from genome assembly GCA_030408175.1 of Trifolium repens. NCBI lineage: Eukaryota > Viridiplantae > Streptophyta > Magnoliopsida > Fabales > Fabaceae > Trifolium > Trifolium repens. The sequence goes on along the minus strand of CP125838.1, from coordinate 32,020,151 downwards.
CTAAAAAGGGGCATTATTTTTTTTTTTTTTTTAAAAAAAAAAAATAAAACAGAGCGCGCATACAAACAGTGAGAGCCGGCATTAAACATACAAAAGAACTCATTACCATAAGGTGCTTCGACAAGCAAAGTGTGTTCCTGAATAATTACAGTCCAAGTCTAAGTATTCAAAGTACTCCAAGTACCACAACCCAAAACAAACCAAGCTAGAAACCTATGCCTAACCCAAAGGCACGATGTACAACCACACCGGCCCAGAGTCTAATTCTAAACTATAGCTCAGGCACGAGTTCACTGGGCCCTGAGCAGCCGCCGCCCTCGCGACCTACAACATCATCTGGGGTGGGAGGAGCCCGCAAATGAAAGGATGCAAGGGTCACCACACATAACACAACAGCAAAAACATATATATATTACAGCGAATAAACACTTAGTAGTTCATATACTTGCACACAGTATTGAAATGCACACCAGCCTATCAATGCAGACTCTAAATGATTGTGATCACTTTAGCCGGGTCTTTTTCACATGCATGAATTATTCCGGAATAAACCTCTGCAGAAGGTCGTAGGCTCAGGTGGGATAACACCTCCTACTAGTGGTGGGATAACACCAGGTAGAGTCACTCACTCAATACCAAAACAATCACGGTGTGATAACACCGGGTGAGTCACACGGACAACACCAAACTCAAAAAGGAGGACACCAATCACTGGTCGTCGCACCCCGTGGTCCATTCCCGTTAACCACGTACTATGAATGCATGAGCATACGATTCCCCTTATATGCTAATGCAACAAATACATACCTCTCAAGCGTATGTAATTCAATCATAAATGCGTACATATATTCTCAAAATCATATGCACGCCAATCACATATTCATACATATATTCTCAAACATATGTAAACCACACATGCGATACAAAACACCTTCTCATCACGAGAATACATAATATAATCATGCCCAAACATTCACACAAATCCAGAACCAGGCATACATATATAAGACAGAAAAATAAAGGTGCCCTTACCTCAGCAAGCTTCCGTTACTTTAATTTTGCGAAAATCTACAACACACGCTACCTAAAATAAATGTAGCGTAACATCAATAAAATACTCCTCGTTTATTCTATCGAAACGAAACTCGCTCTCAAAGCTCCAGAGGGGTCTAAGGTACTTCCTAAAGCTATTCCTCAATGATTTCAGGTTATTCTCATAGTGTTTAAAAATTCACGAAGTAAATTGTACTATTTTTATAACACGAAAATCATTTTGTTTTCAAACCATAAACTAAAACCATTTTGGACTTCTCCACCTCAAGGACTTGTTTCACACACAACAAGACCATTTGAAACACAACTAAAACTTTTCAAAAATATTTTTATGAAAAATCGAAGTTTTCTTGCGTTACAAGTTACACATTTTTTTTCTTCCTAACAACCTTTCCTATACTCATTTTTCTTCAAAACTAAGATTATCCAACACACAAAATTTTCACACAATTGCGGACATAGAAAAATTTTGGAATTTCTTCCCCCACACAAAGGAAGGCCACGGCCATTTTTCTTAAAAACACCCTTCTACTCAAAATTTTTCACTTATAAATGCATGGTAATATCCCATAATACCTAACTAGCACTTATCAAAACGATTTAGAAATTATCGAGTCGAATCGCAAATTTCGTCTCAAATAAGGTTTTTCTTAAGGCAAGAGATCATTTTTCTTTTCAAAACATCCCATAACCAATCAAACAATTAAACAATGATCATGGGAAGCAATTTGCCTCTAAACAATTTTCGAAATTCGATTCCTCGAACCCTATATGGGTGCCACGGCCAAATGAGGCAAAAGGGCAACCCTACACAATTTTTCTTCATTTGAAACCCTAACCACATTTGTTAGCTCGTAACGATATTCGATCGTATACCCGACTCTTTTGGAAACTCGAAATAAATTTTTCTAAATTATGTTCTTCGAGTCGCTCAAGAACACGAGAATTTTTTTTTCTTATTTTTCGAAACAAATTTCATATTCAACAATCCATTTTGTTAAAAAGCTCAAAACTAACTTCAAAACCAAAATCTTACAACACAATCCAAGTTTATGATCTTTTTCAAATTTTTCTTCAAAACTCTTAAACAAAAATTTGTGAAAACAAGATTTAACCATGGAAATCAACTCATGTTTCCCTCATGTGTACTAATAACTCTTATGAACACATCTATGGAAACAAAACTAATCAAAACTAAATTCTAACATTTTTCTTCTCAAGAACAAAATCATGAAACTTAAAAATCCAAGAGGTTTTAAGGCAAGAATAGGAATAGAAGAGGTTAGTTACCTTAATGAGCAAGTGATTCCTAAGTAAGCCAAAGATCCAAGCTTTGAGAAGATGAGAAATGAAATTTGAAGAGATGATGAGAGTGAGAGAGAGTTCGGCCGAGAGAGATGAGAGGGGAGGGAGTAGTTTTTGTGTGATTTCCTTCCAAGACAAAAATATAAACCTCCTTACTATTAAAACACTCTTGTGAAATATAGGCCATTGGATCAAACTAACTTTTGCAAGGCTAAACCCTAGCCCTTGGATCAAAAGGGTAATCATTACCTCCTTTGAAAAATATCTAAGATATTTTCTCTTGCGCTCGCAGACGAGTCGCACCTCGCTAACGGACGAAAATCGCAAAAATAGAAAAACTACGGAATAAACGTCCGTCGTAAACCGCTTCTAAAAATTATCGCTAAAACTTTTTCCGCGACTGTAATTTTCTTCCTCACTCTTGAAAATTATTCTGAAAACATATTCCAACTCGCGCCGATATATAAAACTTCCATCTAAATTTTTACGGAATTCAGAAGCCGTAAAATTTTACATCAGCGGGTAAATTCTTGCTCGTTTTTTTCCAAAGACGAGAATAACCCAAAACTCGGATTTCTGGCTTCACAGAAATCTTCTCATACTTAAAAGAGGACTACGACCCAAAAGTCTGTGCCTTTCCAGCGCACGAGCACAAAACAGGCTCAATTTCAGCAAAATTCCATTAATGCGACGACACTCACAAAACCGCTTCTACTAAAAACCCTAAAACTTAGCCGACGCTAAAGTTCCTTAGAAAAATTGTACAGTGGAATTGCGGGTCTTACATAGTGTTTCTTGTAAGCTTTCTTGTCTGTAGGAGTGAACTTCTTTCTTTCTTCAACAGATAACTTTCCTCTTTCATCAAGACCTTGAAAGGTTACCCCTTCTTTAACCAAGTCCCAAAGCTGATCATCTATACCAATAAGATTACTGTAGATTCTATCTTTCCACCAGGAAAAAGTAGAAGCATCTCCATTGAACTTTGGTGCTTTGTTGTTTGTCTTATCTTCAACATCATAGTCATGAGAAACTGCTTTCATATTCACACTTCCAGACGCGTCAGTCATTGTGTTTTTCAACAACAAACTGTCTCACTGTTAGGTGAGAAAAACAGTGTGAAAAACACAAGAGGGGGGGGGGGGGGGTTGAATTGTGTTTTGGGCAGTTTGAAAATTTCTTCTAAGTTATAAAACTTATCAGAGGTTGCAGCGGTTTAGAAAACAAAACACAATCAAACAACAACTAAGAAGGTATAAGAGAGAGAGAGAGAGAGAGAGAGAGAGACAAAGATTTTATACTGGTTCCTCTCACAAACCGAGAGTACGTCCTGTCCCCTTGCACTTCCAAGGGAGTTCACTAATAATCACAAAAGATTACAATGCTCAAGAACGCAGGCAAGAGACTTCCAATGCTCAACTAACACTTACCTTGTAATTTTAAAGAAGGATATACTCATAAAATGACCATTAGTGATAAGAGAAAATAGAATATTCACCAACAGTGCAAAATTATTTTATACGATTATCCAATAACAAACGTGTATTCCCCAAATCACTCTAATGCTAATGCATCCACTTAAGTAGTATGACATGGAGAAATAAATTATTTCTATTGAACATTGTGTAAAATTAATGTCAAAAGCATATATTCTTTGAACTCTATTGATAATATTGGTGAGAATAAAAGATACATACAGAATAAAGCAAGTAAGAAGAGAGCCAAAGGAGTGAGCTTAACAAAAGCCATTGTTTGATCAAAAGACACAATATTAATTGTTTGTTCTTATGAGACTTAGCTTGATGTTGCATTTAGTTTATTCTTGCTTATAGCAATTTATAGGGAACATCCTCGTATTGGCGATCGACAAACAATAGGACAAAACTTAGATGCATTTCTTTAGGTTTTTTAGTATGATTCTTAATATAGCAAACTATGATTTGCTCAAATTAATCCATAATTTTTTCAAAGTTTGTTATATCCACAAAAATTAATTTTATGTTAATTAAGGACCATACAAGAAACATCTATAGAAATTAAATGCACCTATGTTTTGTCCCAAATGTCAACGATAATTCTTGTACTAAATGCACAATGATAATGACCCCTTACTATTTATTAATGATCGGTCGCATTTTATCCACAAACATTAAATCATTATAAGTAGAGGGGAACAAGATTTCACGTTTTTCTACTCATTAAATCATTATTAATGATAATGACCCCATACAAATTTTAATTGTTACATAATTTCTTGTTGACTAATACATATAGAGTCATTTAATTAGTCATGGTTCATTAGATTAATAACAAAATTCTCATAGACGAATTTATGAAATCATATGAAAATTCACTTGAACTGATTTTCACTTCCGCAGAAGTTACGATTAGCAGCTTCAAATAGACTCACGTTTGAGGCAAAATCGATTTGAAAAGTTGAAAGAGCCAAAAACATGTAAAATCAATAAACTCACGTTTCATCAGTCCAAACTCACGTTTGAAGTTCTCCAACGTAGAACCAAACGAGCGCCAAATAATTCATATATAAATGTTTCAATGAACCTAAAAAAATATTATTTTTTTGCTTAAATTCAAAATTAGATTCCTTAAGAACAAAAAAAAAAAATGTAGCAGTATATGTGACATACCACTCAAAAAGAACTCATTAATGGTAGGAACTTGGCTACCCATTTCATAAGATTGGGTCATGTAGCCCTTCCTAACTGTCTTATTTATATTGGTTCACTAAAATATGATTTAACATATTATTGAAATATAGTTAATTTTTAATTGTTACCACACAACTTTTAACAATTGTAAATACATCCATATTCCAATTGATGTTATCTATCATTCTCTTCCCTTTTTTTACGTATTATTTTATTTTTTTGTTTATCCATTATCTTCCATCTTCTTCCTAAATATTCTCAATAATCGTTTTTTACTTCTCTTTTCTCTGAATGCATCTCTTCCTTTTTACCAAAATTCTTCTCCATGGGTAACATGGTTTAGGTATCAAATTTGGGTATTTTCTTCAACAAATCTGAGCAGTTCTTTAGCAAATCTGGGTATTTGTTTTTTTTATATTTTGTCATATTTTGATTTCAATTTAACACAATTTTAATTGAAATTAAAATAAAAAATATATCAAAAATGATTTGTATGATGTTCTGAATTATTAATCGTGGTTTTTAATATTAAAATTGGGTCTGCAACTACCAGATCTGCGGTGGCGGTTAGAGGTTGAAGATGGAATAAGAACAATAATGAACACTAATTATCTTGAAAATATAAACAAAAGCACTATGTCCCGAGATTTATTAGTTAATCTCTCTTGTAATAACTCAAATTAGCGTTGTTTACCAAATTTCACAGTAAACACCATGCTATTGAACTTTAACAAACATCTTATCAACAATATTTCAACATTAATCATACAAGGTTTATTCATCAAAGCTCATGATAATCACATAAATCCATTTTTGAACAACAATCCCATTTTTCATCAAAAACTCATTTTTACAATTCATTAATTGAAGCATAAATCATGGATTCTAATCATATAAATTCATTCAATAGTCATATCAAGACATGAGAATTCATCAATCATCATCGATTAACAATATAAACACATTCCCATGAACCCATTTTCTTCCCAAAACCCAAAATGGGTGAATAGAGTTTGGGTGTGGAGTCATAGACAAACTCCCCTCTCGTTGATCACTCAAAATTATATTATCTAAACCTCTTACCTTGGATTAGTTGGATTCTTTACTCCTCCACTCCTAGCTCCAATCCTTAAGCTCTACACTTCTAGAATCCCCAATCTTCAATTATATCTATGGTTTTTCTTCTCTTTCTCTTCTTTCTTCTTTCTCAAACCCTTTTTCTATATTCTTTTCTCTTTTATGAGCTCTCCCTCTCTACCTCTCTATCTCTCAATTTTTATGACAAAACAACAACAACACTATCTCTCATAAAAACCACCCCTTTATATAACCCTTTCTTAGGTTTTGTTGAATCCCCACTCTACCCTCAATTGCACTAAAAATTCCACTCACAATCTCAACTTTACTCTTACCACAAATTCTTGTACTATTTACACAATTGTCACTACTTCCTCTCCAAGATACTCTATCCTTTAAGATAATAACCAAAATGCCACTTTTATCTCTACACAATCAACTAACTCACACTAGATTACTATATTACACTTAATTCTACCACAAACTCTTATTCATTCTAATTAAGCTCAGTACTCATAAAAGCCCATTATTAACAAACATAAATGTAACAACTAATTAATACATATAAAACATACCAATTATCATACACAATTAATTAAATAACATCAATTAATCATATATAATAAAATATAAGATTTGGGGTGTTACAAATTCCTAATTGGTCCTTCCACTTAACAACCAATTTACTTGTGTAAATTAATTATTTCTCCACACTAGTTCACATATTCTCAAATTGTCTCCAATAATACTCTTTTAATTAATAATCTTTTATTAATTAATTTGGGATGTTACAATCTACCCGCCTTAAAGAATTTCGTCCTCGAAATTCAAAACTTCTTCATTCCACATCGGGGTAAATCGTCTATATCCGCATCCAAAACTATACTTCACTTATTCTCCGGTCAAATACATTTAATCCCTTAGAATAAAACTTTCCTCTCTTAAGGTTATTGACTAGAAACCGGTCAATTAATCCACACTTACAACTGATCTCACGCTGCGCAGTCTGATTCGAACACTTACTGTCACTTTCTGACAGCGTCGTTACCATCTTAGTCTTATAATTCCCAGAACAGATTCATATATCAATCTTGTCTTATTCACCTCTACTTCTTCTAATACTATTAACTCATTCCGTTACTATCGGTATTAACTCCACTACTTTACCAACATGAGAGGTTGGTATCTGGCCTGGTTAGGTACACACAAAACTGGTGGCAATGCTGAATAATTAACTGAAGGGTATATGCTAGAGTATTACTATGGGCAAATTCAAAATCTTCCTTTCCACAGTCACTCCCCTTTCCCGTCACTACCATGCTTGACACGTTATATGTACCACTGTATCGAAATATAAAATGAGTGGAAAATTATCTAAATACTACGGATTCCTTTACCAACGAGTTAGACTCATCCGCAGGCGAATCAATAGATATCCGATAAAATCCCACCTACAATTTTAATCCATTCTGGCACAATCACGGTGATCGAGTTGAACATTTAACGTGTATATGCTCTTAGGTTCAGATTATTTCTCAGGGTTAATGGTTAATCTTGTTTGAAACTGTTACAGGTAACCATCCTACGGAGTTTGGCTATAACAGTCGGATTTAACAGTAAGATTCTAACTTGACTAGTTGAATACGTAACGTTTGACCTAATAATGTTGAGGCTGAATCAAGTTGCTAGGCTTAAGATAACTTACTGAACTAACTAATAGATCACTAAGGTTGAGAGATGGTTTCCAAAGAGGATGAAACATCAATTAACTTTTTCACTTACATGATCTGGTTAAAGATAACTAAACTTGGAGTTATAATTTTCTGGTCACGATTCTCGGGCTTAACACTTGGTCTCATAAGGTTACAGAAAACGAATTGGGAGATTGAAACGTTCGGACAGAGATACTCAAGGTCAACACACTGCTTTCGTATGATTTAGAACACGGAGCTGAAAGGTTCAAATCCCCAACACTGATTTAACTTGTATAACTTGATTCCACTGAATTGGGAATGATTTGAACTTAATTCTGGATTCGGCTAATAAGGCTACGAAGAGATAGGTAACTAATTATATTGAAAAACTGATTACCAGATTCGAGTGTACGAAGTTTAACTAATTTGCTGATACTGAGCTAAGTCATTCGTATCAGAACATCTGAGAATGTTGATTAACATATCTACCAACGAGCGAGAGACTGAATTTGAAATTATCCGTGGGTTTCCAAGAATGATGATTTCCACGAATATGATGAAGTTACTAATGACATGACTGAAAGACTGAAAGCATTGAATAAGGTTACTTAGGATTAACGTTCTACATAATCGGTGTGACTAACTGACGTCGATGAATCTGGATAGTTGCATCTTAATTGAAGTTGTGTGTAGTACTTGACTGACAAGTATTTAAAACGTGAGGAGAATTATTCGTCTGAGACGTAATTCAGACAAGTTAGAGAGTACACACATTCATGGTGTTCCAAGACTTATGAACATAGAGTGAACATTGCTCGATTCGACGAGTTGACTGAAAGAAGATCCAGAACGAATGAAAGGTAATTGAAAATTTGGTCTCCTATTGGGTTCAGACTGATGTTCCGCAATTCTATTTCTTCTGTCACAGCTCTCAGGTTAGGACAACTAGCTTTTTTCTCTCGTTTCTAGCTGACAAATTCACACCGGCAAGTCTAACTGATTCTAATAGTCTCTTAGCTGAAGGGTTTGAATATGTAGAAAGTGTTGACGGCTGGCTGAAGCAAAGGTTAAACTTAATTACTTGTTCTCTAGTTAACTAATATATACCTAAAAGATTATTCTAGGTGATCGGTGTCACTACTAGAGTCTTTTATTTGTTATTCTCATCAGATCGTGTCTTCTATTGTCTGCTACTAAAGCATAATTCATGAACTGGGTAACTAGTTGGCCTATAATACTGATTCACTAACCTAAGGATATTTGATGGACAATTCTCAAGTGCACGGTCAACTGATCCTTCTAACTTCTTAGCTAAGTGGCCATATGTATGGTTTTTGTTTGGTTAAAGTCAAACTGGTATTAATCTGAGTTGTCGATTTCTAAACTCTCTAGGGAATAGACTCAACGGATTGACCTTGTTGGCTAATTGTGCCCAAGGTAGTTCTTGACAATTGTTCCACTTAAGACTTATCCTATAGTAGTTTGGTGCACTTACTGGTATAAGGTGGTATGCTGATCCTATTTATTGTCGTCCGAAGGTAGTATTAAAATCTTAGCTCAAAAGGTTGGCGGTACGGGGATGCTAAAACATATGAGTTCTAGTTCAACTATCCTTATAGAGTTAGCTAATTGAATTGTAAGGCTGTGTTGGCAACTTAAAGTAACTAAGTTGCGTATCTTAGTATGTCTGCTTAAATGTCGGGTATTATATCAAAGGGATTTCTAAATGGTATACTTAATATCTTTGAATTCATGGGATAAGGTATGAATATCGAGTACTAATACGAGGCTGACTAGGTGTTATTACCAGTTCGGTTATTAAACTACTCCGTGGTGATGTCTCTCGAAACAATTGGTGTTGTAACAAAGGAATTCCTAAAGGTTACACTAATTAAAACTTAAGTCCAAGTAGTACGACAAAAATATTGTTACGGATTGAAAGGTCGAAGTAGTTGAATTAAGGCATACTAGTGGGCAATCTGACAAGATGGCTAGAAGGGGTATTGGAATGTGCTTGGGTTCTAATCCGGTTTCTCTAGTCTGGGTAGTTCAATTTGAATTTCTATGACAAGGTTATCTATCTGGTCCACTACACTGGGTGCTAATTTAGGAACATAAGAGTGGTTGAACTAAAATGCGTCTTCTCGGGTACAAATATTATTATTGAGGATTCTAATCGTCTTACTAGTTAAAGCTAAGTCTCTAGTGGTTTAGTTTTAATATTGGTTCCTATTTGAAACAATATACTCGTTCCATTGAGAACATTAGGGTTGGATATTCTTGTGATAATCATAACAAATTGGCATCTTAATTTTAATGATACACGGAGGAGATCTGTCTAAGTTTCCCTATCAGGTGAACATCTCGACTGCAAGGTCTAATAGGTTTGGGTAGTCTAACTAGTTGTTTTTAGGGATAATGAAACATGTTTGTGGTCTTACTAAATTTTCCTTAACATGGGGGAACTTCTCGGTTGTAATGGTTAACTAAGCATCCAGGAAGGAGTTCTGGTCTACTACTACTATTATTGGGTGTTGTTCGGTCATTAAACTTGGCTGAATTTAGACTCTCGGTAGGATATGGTTACTTATAGGTTTAGGGAGTTTGGCTTACACACAGTGTCAGTGGAATACTGTTATGCACTACACATTTCAGTATAAGGGTATACTTGCATTCCTTCAAGCTACAACTCTACTCCTGACTCGTTACGCCACCAGATTATAGTATCCATCAAACTGCGCTTACTCCTTATGAGTTTGTTAACTACTTCTTACATCCTCCAGATTTACTTCTCATTCCTGTGGCACCATCTACCACTGTTTCCATATCCACTTTTAAATATTCCTTCATAAGTCGCTCCTTGATTGCGTCTACACTACGACCTTACAGTTTGAATTTCAGAGTCTATTTCAGTTCTCAACCATAATACCCTGCCTACCATACTCAATACTGAGTTGATCAGGCTCAGCACGCGATGGTTTCAGCATGAACAGTTCATATCCAAAGGGTCTATATTACTTAGAAAAGAGTTGGAATGACTCATGGCAAGGCCCGACACTAGATCGACCTGCTCTGATCCCAATTATAAAGCCCCAACTAAAAAAATCTACAATATTTAGTCAAGACATTAATAAATGAATCTGAGTACAACAAAATTACAGAATAACTGAATTTAATTACAACATTTCCACGATCAACGTGGTAAATTGATAAAATACAGCGGAAGTGAAACAACGCCAAATAAACAGATTAACTAAGAAACAAGAAGAAGACTAAAATCTTCAAGTCTGATAATCCAAGCCCGGCTCCAACTGTCAGTCTCCTACCTGGTCCTTGCTCCGTGTAACTTGTTTACCTAAAAAAATTGATTTGGAGTGGGGTGAGACTACTAATCCTCAGATAGTCCTACTACCCTCCTAATGGTGACTACACCGGGGGAACCTAGATAGTGTAATATTCTAAGTTCAACTGTTTTACATATATACACATTATTTCTAATAAAGGTGTAACACAGTTATTATCTTGTCAATTACTCTTCAAAGACACGCTGAGGCAAGCCGGTCTCGGGTGCCTGACTCTGCGTACTACCGAAATAGAGGCTCGGATTCCGATGTTGGCTCATATAATAAAATGATCAGAATTCAGAGGAATTCTTTAATCATGGCATATAGTTGGCATTTAATTTTAATGAGTTTAAGCAGTTCTAACCAAGATATCCCACCCAGAGTATCCTAAACATGTTACTGATACTTATATAATATACATATTATTCTCTAACTATATAATCTATTTTACACTATTAAACATGTTCATGCAATCCCAGTTGCATACAGACATAAAACGAGGGTTTGACATTTTTAAAAGGCAAAATATGCATGTTATGTCCCTGCTAAACTCGCTACGGCGAACTACTACTCGCTACGGCGAGCTTATGTGCTGACAGACCTGTAACACTTGCCCTGGCGAGTCAGAAACTCGCCTAGCAAGTCATATAGACATCAACCACTCGCTGCAGCGTGTGAGTGCTCGCTGTGGCGAGCTTGTCAGGGAAAGCCCCTTTTTTTGTAGAACATGAATATTTGTAAAAACCACCTACAATCTTCATGTAACTTCGTTCTAAACATGTTATACAGTATAAATTTGGTTATATAGGAGTAGTAATTGGGATTTATTCCTTCTCATTTATTCAATTGATCCTAAACCTAAGTTTGCATGCAATAACATATTTGGGGAAATCTAAGCTTTCTACAATTAAACTAAGGTTAAGTACCTAAGAACCCACCTTAATTGAAGCTTTAAAACTTTCTCAACAGCTCTGCTACAGCTAGGGAACTCACACACCAGAACCGACCCTTTGTGTCAACTCCCAAGTTGTTGAATTTGTTCAATCCCTTGGCTCCAATTAATCACTTGCAGCACCAAAGACTCAATATAATCAACATGCAAGACAGGTTCAGACGGTGGTTAGAAGGAAGGCATGAAATTGAAATCACGAGAAAGAATTAAGGTTTGTATTTACCTATTCTTGATTTCCATTGGGTTGGAGTAGAAAGCAACTCTAATGCATGTTGAATTAGAGAGGAATTGAATGAGAATGGTGATAATGGTACGAAATCAACTTGACCGAGTGTGGGAAGGAAGTTGAGCTTGTTCACCAAGAGGTTGCAGTACAAGGGAGACAAACGGTACAGCAACCCAGGATTCTCTGCTGTACTCACTACAGCGAGTTCCCGCTCGCCGGGCGAGTAATGCAGCATAACAGTAATAATAACGCAGCCCCTGCTGTTGCTCTTCGCCAAAACGTTCACAACAGCAGCGGTCCAATTCTTGCCATCTTTCAGAGCCTCTCATCAAGAAACAAGGAACATGCATGGGTCACAAAATGGTTTAAGATCTTGAGATGTCAAAGAAATAAAAAGGGTAAATCCACCACATGCAGGATTTTTATAGTATCAATTTGAGAAGTGATGATTTTGGGTGAAGGAAAGGGGTTTTTGGAAACGGAGCTGGGGGAAGGGAGATGAGTTTCCTTGATTGTTGTTCTTGGCATGAGCATTTATAGTTAGAACTAGAAATTTCATTGTGTGTGGTTCATGTTAATGGGTTTGGTGATTATGAATGTTGTTGAGTTGCTCGTGAGAGAGAAGGAAGAGAGTTTGAGAAAGGAGTGAGTCTTGATACTGAGTTGTTATTCATCAGTAAGAGAGAAAAATAATACAAAGTCTGGGTGAGTCTTGATACTTATACTATAAACATAACATGCCCTTTGTTAAATTCCTAATTGGTCCTTCCACTTAACAACCAGTTTACTTGTGTAAATTAATTATTTATCCACACTAGTTCACATATTCTCAAATTGTCTCCAATAATACTCTTTTAATTAATAATCTTTTATTAATTAATTTGGGATGTTACACATACTTTTATAGAACTCCAAAGTTAAATAACCATCCCTTTACAAATAACAAATAAAACAAATTAAAATTGATAAAAATTGTAACATCCCACAAATTAATTAAGAAATATATTTATTTAATTAAGTGGTGTAGTTATAACATAGGAGAATTATTCCAATTAACCAAAATCAATTGTATCAAGCCACACCATTTCATGTCAAGACTTAAGTGAGAAATTTAAATTAATCCTCCACTCACTTTCCCTCTCACACCCACTCCTTTTCTTCCACCCCATTCATTCCAATTTCCTTTATATTCACATGCAAACCAAGCCAAAATAGAAAATCTGAAACCTTTCATCTCATTTCTCTTCTCCCACACATGACAACAACAACATCAAGAACAAACAAATCCAAATTCTTCATTTTTCCAAAACACTCACATGCAAATAAATACCAAAATCCTCAAATTATTTCCCACTTTTCCATCACATGCAAGCCTCAGAATCTGGTTCACTCCACCAACCTTCATTCACATGATTCTGTCCTTAACCACAACAACAACCAAGCCCAACCAATGGTTTTACATGCAAGAGAATCAAAGACAACACCAAGTTTGTCCATGAGCTAACCCAATGCTATATAAATACCACTACATATCAGAAGTAGATCATTAACACAACAAACCCTTCACAATTCCACAAATTCATCCTCTTCCCCATTTAGTGTCTCTGAAGCAAATTGGGGTTTAAGTGAGTTCTGGTGTGGTGAGCCATGTAGCTGTAGCTGAGCTTAAAGTCAGAGTCAGAACTTCAATTAAGGTGGGTTCTCTAGGTTCCAAACTTAGTCATTCATTAGAAACTTAGAATTCCCCAAATATGTGATATTGCATGCAAACATAGGTTTTAGGATTAAAATTATGAAAGAGCAGGAATAATTCCCAATTCCTACTCCTATATAATCTATTTAATACTGTATAACTTGTTTGTAACAAGTAGCATCGAGATTGTAGGTGAAAAATGGAAAATCATGCTTTTGCAGCAAAACAGGGTCTGTTCTGCAATGGCTCGCCGTAGAGAGGTTCATGCCATGTATAGCTCGTCGGGCGAGTTCTTGACCCGCCATGGCGAGCATTACAGGTCCTGACATGAACCACTCGCTTTAGCGAGAGTGAGTGACGAAGTGTCAAAGTAAGTATAAAAATTATCGATTCCGCAGGGATTGTTCCGAATCAAACGAAAGTATTGGTTGAAAACATACGTAATTTAATTGCAATAAAGTAAAAGGGGGGATTTTTCAGGATTAGGGTTTCTAAGAAAATAACGGCAAGAAAATAGGATTTGATTTCAAGAGGAGAAGAGGATTTGATTAAATCCCCAAACCTTGCTCCTATATAATCCATTAAATATTATAAGACATGTTTAAAACGAGTTGCATGGAGGTTGTAGGTGAATTTTGGTAAAAATGACATTTCTGCAAAAACAGGGAACTTATCTGATACACTCGCCACAGCGAGTGGATGCGCGCCACAGCGAGTGGATGCGCGCCACAGCGAGCGTTACGTCCTGTATAACTCGCCAGGGCGAGTGTTACAGGTCTGCTGACACATAGCTCGCCGTAGCGAGTAGGAACTAGCCGTAGCGAGTACATCAAGGTCAGGACCTGCATGTATTTGAAAACTTGTAAGGTCACTCGTTTTATACCCGAATGCAACTTGGTTTCTTGAACCTGTTTAATGATACTTAACAGATTATATGGTCAGAGAATAATAAGTATGTTTTATATGATTTAGTAACATGTTTAGGATACCCTGGGTGGGATATATTGGTTAGAACTGTTAAAACTCATTGAATTAAATGGTATTATGCCATGTTAATAGAACTCCTCTGACTTCTATTATTTATTATGTGAGTCAACGTCGGAATCCGAGCCTCTGTTTCGGTAGTACGCAGAGTCAGGCACCCGAGACCGGCTTGCCTCGGAGTGTCTTTGAAGAGTAATTGACTAGATAATAATTTGTGTTACACCTAATTTTATTATTGATTAATACAGGTATATGTAAAGCAGTTTTAACTTAGATTATTACACTATCTAGGTTCCCCCGGCGTAGTCGCCATTAGGAGGGTAGTAGGACTCACTGAGGCTTAGTAGTCTCACCCCACTCCAAATCAACTTTTTTAGGTAGACAGGTTCTCCGGAGCAAGGACCAGGATGGGACTAACAGTTGGAGCCGGGCTTGGATTGTCAGATCAGAAGATTATATTTTCTTCCTTGCTTTATATATCTGTTGTACTCGTGGTTCTTTCCGCTGTTTTGCTTTTGAACTATCTCGTTGTATTCCTATTATTTGGTAATTCAATTCTTTTATTCAGTAAAGTTATTATACTCAGAACCATTTATGTATGCTTTGACTAAATATTCTAGATATTTTAGTTGGGGCGTTATAATTGGTATCAGAGCAGGTCGATCTAGTATCGGACCTTGCCATGAGTTATTCCAATCCTTTCCTAAGTAATACAGACCCTTTGGATCTGAACTGTTTACGCTGAAACCATCGCGTGCTGAGTCTGATCAGCTCAGTATTGTGTATGGTAGGCAGGGTATTATGGTTGAGAACTGAAGTAGATTCTGAAATTCCAGTGTTTTTATCATAGTGAAGATGCAATCGAGGAGCAGTTGTTGGAGAGAAGTTCTCATAATTGGATATTGGAAACTGTGGCAGATGGTGCCACAGGAACGAGAAGTAAATCTGGAGGATGTGAGGAGCTGTTAACAAACTCACAAGGAGTAAGCGCAGTTTGATGGATGCTATAGTCTGGTGACGTAGCAAGTCAGGAGTAGAGTTGTAGCCTGAAGGAATGCAAGTGTACCCTTATACTGAAATGTAAAGTGCATAAAAATATTCCACTGACACTGTGTGTCAGCTAAAATTTTCCAAACCTATTAGACCTTGCAGTTGAGATGTTCACCTGATAGGGAAACTTAGATAGATCTCCTCCGTGTATCCTTAAAATTAAGATGCCAATTTGTCTAGATTACCCCAAGAGTATCCAACCCTAATGTTCTCAATGGAACTAGTACATTTTTTTCAAATAGGAACCAATATTTAAACTAAACCACTAGAGACTTAGCTTTAACTAGTAAGGCAATTAGAATCCTCAATAACATCATCTGTACCGAGAAGACGCATTTAAGTTCAACCACTCTTATGTTCCTAAATTAGCACCCAGTGTAGTGGACCAGATAGATAACCTTGTCATAGAAATTCAAATTGAACTACCCAGACTAGAGAAACCGGATTAGAACCAACACACATTCCAATACCCCTTGTCATCTTCCTAGACTGCCCACTAGTATACCTTAATTCAACTACTCCGACCTTCCAATCCGTAGTAATAGTTCTGTCGTACTACTAGGACTTAAGTTTTAATTAGTGTAATCTTTAGGACTTTCTTTTTACAACACCAATTGTTTCGAGAGACATCACCACGGAGTAGTATGATAACCGACCTTTAGACAGACATACTAAGTACCGTCATTTAGTTACTATAAGTTGCCAACTCATCAATTGCCAGTCAAATTACCTAGCTCTACAAGGATAGTTGAACCTGAACTCATAGGTTTAGCATTCTCTTACCGCAAGCCTATTGAGCTAAGTTTTTAATACTGTCTTTGGATGACAATAAATAGGATCAGCATACCACCTTATATCATTAAGTGCACCAAACCATTATAGGATAAGTCTTAAGTGGAACAATAGTCAAGAACTACCTTGGGCACAATTAACCGACCAAGTCAATCCGTTGAGTCTATTCCCTAGAGAGTTTAGAGACCGACAATTCAGATTAATACCAGTTTGATTTCTAACCAAACCAAAACTCATACATATGATCACTTAGCTAGGGAGTTAGTAGGATCAGTTGACCGTGCACTTGAGAATTGACCATCAATTATCCTTAGGTTAATTCAAACCAACTAGCTACTCAGTTCAAGGATTAGACTTAACCAGTCACATTTTTTTTCACTGCTTTAGTACCAAACAGTAGATGGCACGACCTGATAAAAATAACAAATAAGGAATCCTATTAGTGACACCAATCACCTAGACTGATTCCTTAGGTATATATTAGTTAACCAGAGACAATTAATTAAGTTCAACCTTAGCTTCAGCCAGCTGTCAACCCTTCCTACATATTCAAACCCTTCAACCAAGAGATTATTAGAAATAGTTAGATCTCCCGGTGAGAACTTGTCAGCTAGAAACGAGAGTGAAAACCTAGTTGTCCTAACCAGAGAGCTCTGTTGG
The DNA here is from genome assembly GCA_030408175.1 of Trifolium repens. Classification (NCBI taxonomy): domain Eukaryota; kingdom Viridiplantae; phylum Streptophyta; class Magnoliopsida; order Fabales; family Fabaceae; genus Trifolium; species Trifolium repens. The sequence continues at coordinate 32,002,655 of CP125838.1, read as the reverse complement.
AAGAAATGGAATTATCGAACATCAGCTTGGACACGATAAGAGACCAACCTTCCATTACCTTCCATTCATTCTGGATCCTCTTTCAGCCAACTTATCGAATCAAGCAATGTCCAATTCTACGTTCATAAGTCTTGGAACACCATGAACGTGTGTACTCCCTAACTTGTCTGAGTATGCCTCAGATGAGTAATTTATCCCGTATTTTACATACTTGTCAGCCAAGTACTTCGCACAAATTCAATTCAGATGCAAACTATCAAAATTCCTCTAAACCAGTTGGTTATCCTATTAGTCTTAAACGTCACTCTTACGTAACCACGTTATGTAATTTTCAGTTTCAACTTTCTAGTAGTATTAATGGTAGCTACAACAAATATGCAGAAGTAAATTAGTCTTGAGAAGGTCATGAATGATTTCAGTTCAAATTTCCCACTCGTAGGTTGATCTGTTAACCAACATTCTCAACTGTTCTGATACAAATGACTTAGCTCAGTATCAGCACTCAGTTAAACTTCGTACACTCAAACCTGTTAATCAGTTCTTTAATGTAATCAGTTGTCGACCTCTTCGTAGCATCATCAGCCGAATTCAGAATTAAGTTCAAATCATTTCCAATTCAGTGGACTTAAGCTCTGCAAGTGAAATCTATGTTGAGAAATCCAGCCTTTCAGCTTCGTGTTCTAAATCATGTGAGGCCAGTGTGTCAATCTTGAGTATCTCTGCCTGAACGTTTCAATCTCCCAAATTGTTCCTTGTAAACCTTTGAGACCAAGTGTTAAGCCTGAATATCTCGACCAGAATATTCTAACTCCGAAGTTCAGTTACAAGTAACCGGTTTATTTAAGTGCAGGAGTTAAATACTTGCTCAGAATGATATACCATTCTTATTAGAAACCCTTCCTATCCCAAGTGATCTGTTAGATGTTTCAAGTGGACCGTCCTAGAACAAGCCATTCAATTCAGCTTCAACATTACAAGTTCAAACCTTAAGTGTTCAACTAGCTAAGTTTAGATTGTGATTGCTTTAACCAAGTTTCTATACATTAGTACCGGTAAAGGATTCAAACAAGATAAACCATTAACCCTAAGGAATAATTCAAACCTAAGTTTATCTACATGTTGAATGTACAACTCGATCATCGTGTCGTACCAGGATGGATTAAAATTGTAGGTGGGATTTTATCGGACAACTATAGAGTCGTCTGCGAAAGAGTCTGACTCGTTGGCAGAGGAATCGGTAGTGTTTAGACAATTTTCCACTCGTTTTATATTTCGATCGATCCTGGAGTATTTAGACAACACGTGGTACAGGGGTACATTTGATGGGTCATGCATGGTAGCGTTCGGAAAGGGAACGACCTTGGGAAAGAAGATTTTGAATTTGTTGTATCGATACTCAAGTTTATTATGTTAATTATTTAACGTCACTGTTGCCTCAAACTTTAGTGTATACCCAGCCAGGCCAGATACCGACCTCTCGAGTTAGCAAAGTAATAGAGTTAATACCGATAGTAGCGGAAGAAGTTAGTCGTAGTAGTGGAAGTAGAGGTGGATAAGCGTAGGCGTATGAATGTGTTCAGGGAGTTGCAGACTAGAATGGTAGTGACACTGTCAGAAGGTGGCAGTGCGTATTCAAATCAGAGTGCGCAGCGTGAGACCCGTTGTAAGTGTGAAGTAATTACCGGCTTCTAGCCAATAACCCTGAGAGAGGAAATTTTTATTCCAAGGGATTGAATATTATTGATCGGAGAATAAGTAAAGTGTAGTAATGGATACAGATACAAACGATCTACGGTGATGTAGAACGAAGAAGTTCTAAATTTCGAGGACGAAATTCTTTAAGGGGGGTAGATTGTAACGTCCCAATTTTAATTAATAGAGGAATATTAATTAAAGGATTATTATTGGAAGCAATTTGAGAATATGTGAACAAGAGTGAAGGTTTATTTGAGAAACACAATTTCTTTAGTTTTAAGTAGAAGGACAGAATTGGAACTTCAAATAAAGGCATGTGATTACACTATATAAGGTCAAGCTTTATACCACTACCTCATTTTCTATTTTTTTTCTAAACTTTGTAAACAGAGTGTACTACTCCCTTCTTCCTCTCACGCCAACCTTCACCCCTTCAACACCATTCATCTCTTTCCTTGTATTCATGTCTCCACATGCAACCATACTTAGAGCCAAACAAATTGGTAGAAGCAAGCACCTTACCCCATCCCTCACGTTTGTTTTCTCTTTACCCCAAAAATCAACCATTCCCAAATTCCTCCATTTTTGTAACATTGAAGCTACTGCATGTGAATCTAGCATAGTCTAAACCATCCAAGGTTGAATGCAAAGAATTGATGTCAGTTCTGTTCCTTCTATCAATTGACACCAAGAACCCTACTATTTCTACCCTAAACCCCTCTTTAATTTCAATCTCACCATCTTACTCTTATGTTTCAATTCTGTGTTGAATGTGGGATAATAACCATCGTGGAGGACTGGGTTAACCCTTATGAACCTTGGCAGGAGGTGGGTGTTGCAGCAGCAAGCAAACAGAGCCATTTCCTTAATTATCGAGGAGCTCGCTCAGCTCGCTGAGCGAGCTAGGTTACTCGCTGAGCAAGCTAGGTTACTCGCTGCAGCGAGTGTTGCAGAAGCAGCAAAGGTTGCTGCATGTGTCGTCCAGCCATTCCTGTAGCCTTAACCACCTCTTGGTAAGCTATTTCTAACCTCCTCTTATTCCTTTCTGTTCTGATGATGAATGAGCCATTTCTTGAACTTGGTAAGATCCCTCACATTCCTAAATCTATTCCTTGTGTTGCATATGAGTTATGGATGCTGGTCATGAAAGTGGGAATTTAAGAAATTGGAGAAAACAACACAGCAACACTCCAACACCTCAGAAACCCTTTCTACTATTTGATACACCGGAAAATGCACTATTTATTTAGTTAAATTAATATAATAATTCAGTTATTTTTATTTTGATTTCGTAACTTTATATAACAAATCGTTAATAATTCCTGGTATTTTATTTTATTAGATAAAAATCATTCGAGTTGAATAAAGGAGCGAAAACGGACCGAAAAGGAGCTAAAACGAACAAAAAGGACCACACAAGGGCAGCCCATATGGACCACACCTGCGTGGCCCAACAAACAAACAACACGTGGCATGCACACCCCCCACTAGGAACCAATGCGGCGCACGCCACACTCTTAATGAAGAAGAAAAGAAAAATGGGCTTGGCCCAAAAGCAATGCATGCCGGTCACCATGCATCTCCCACCGTCCAGCATGTTTCAAATCAACGGTCCTCATAAAGTCCCACATCGGTCAACTTTGTTTTTGTTCTCTTGTGTATTAGTATAAATAGGACTTAGTTTGTCTCATTTGGAACACAACAATCAACTTGAAAAATAGTTGAAAAGAGAATTGAGATTTAGACATTGTTCTTAATTTCTTCTCTAGTTTAATTTTATTTTGACGTTCCGGTGCTGTACGAGAAGTTTATTTTATTCAGGTTCTTATTTTATTTTCTTGTCTTATTTATTTATTTATTTATTTTCTTGCCTTATTTTATTTTATGCTTTTATTTATTTTCTGCATTTATGTCTATTTATTTATTTGCTTATTTTATTTTTATGTCTTTAGTTTTAGTTATGTCTAGCTAATTTAATATTGCTAGGATGTGTGATTAGGAGTTAATAGGGGTTCGGTAGTTATAGTCGTGCGATTGTTCTTAAACGAGTTTTTCTCAAAGCAGTTTTTATTTTTAACGATTATAATTTGTCACGAGAGTGAAAATAAATAAAGTAAAAATCAATAGAGCGAGAGCGTGAGACTTTTACTAGATAGTAAAAACTGAACATTAACTCTAATTAGCAACGAGAGTTGGGATTGGAGTTAATTAAATTATATTGTTTTTCAAAAAATATTTTATTAGCGGGTGTGAGGACGAGAGTTAAGCACCACCTTTATAATTTATAATACTGGTCAAGATTTGCGAGAGCTGAGATTAGTGTTTTTAAAACAATATAGTTTCGAAAACTAAATATTTTATCTAGCACGATTTAAATACTGAACCCTTTGAAGCAACTAAAAGCACATCCTAGTAATACTTATTTCTATTTAATTTAAAAATCATAAAAAAATATATTTTATAATTTAAATCCCCTTTAATTTAATCATTAAGCCTTAGATTTACACAGTAGCATTAGATAACGGTAGATCGATTATTGGTCCTTTGGGTTCGATATCTATTTAAAACTACACGACGCGACTGTATACTTGCAGTCACGTTGCTGTCCCATCAAGTTTTTGGCGCCGTTGCCGGGGACCAATTTAGTCGATATCGTAACTCCAGTGTTACACCGTAGAGACTAAGGCATTTTAATTTTAATTTTTTATTTTACCACGATTAGTTCGCTTGTTGCATGCCAAGTACTCGCTCTAGAGGCGAAAGATTAGAGCAACTAGTTAGCGAACCCGAACGTCTTTTAAGACGTAAATATTTAGAAAATCAATTAGAGAATCCTCTTCCTGAAATAGTTAGAGAATCAGAAATGGCTGAAGGACCACAAGAACGACCACTAAGGTCTTACGCTATTCCTTCGCAACAAGAACCGCACAATAGCATCGTTGCCCCCGCTATTGAAGCAAATAACTTTGAGCTTAAACCTTCATTGTTGTCAGCCGTACAACAAAACCAATTCTCCGGAAACCCCACGGACGACCCCAATTTACATTTGTCCATATTCTTGCAATATGCGGATACCGTGAAGGCAAATGGTGTCAGTCCCGAAGCTATAAGAGTTCGTTTATTCCCTTTCTCGTTAAGAGATAGAGCTAGAGCTTGGCTCCAGTCCCTACCATCTAACTCAGTTACCTCATGGGATGAGTTAAAGAAAGTCTTTTTAGCCAGATATTTCCCACCCAGCAAAACTGCTATGTTAAGAGCGCAAATTAATGGATTTAAACAAAAAGACAACGAGTCTCTTTTTGAAGCGTGGGAAAGATACAAAGACATGATTAGGCTATGCCCACATCATGGACTCGAAGAATGGTTGATTATCCACACCTTCTACAATGGTCTCTTGTATAACACAAGAATGACCATAGACGCCGCTGCTGGTGGCGCACTGATGGATAAACCTTACAACGAAGCCCACAAACTCATCGAGAGCATGGCCCAAAACCATTATCAATGGGGGAACGAGAGAACAACTGTAGAGAAGCCACAAACTAAAGGCGGTATGTACGAAGTAAGCGAGCTTGATCTTGTTAAAGCCAAACTTGAAGCCCTGACTCAAAAGATGGAGAGCATAACCACAACACCTGCAGCCACCGTCGCTGCAACAATTTCAAATTGCGAATTGTGTGGAATTCAAGGGCACGCTGTCGCTGAATGTCAACTCTTGACGGAAGCTTCCCCAGACCAAGTGAACTACACTCAGGGAAACCCTTACAACCAAGGTCCGAGGAACCATCCATACCTTTCGTACAAAAGTAACAACGCTCTATATGCACCTGGCCAAGCACCTACTCCTTCACCACCAGGATTCCAAAAACCTGCTTACCCTGCTCAAAATGCTCCTAGGAAGTCGAACCTTTAATTGATGATGGAGAACTTCATAGCCGTCCAAACTCAAACTAACAAGGAAGTCCTAAATCAAAACATACACACTAGTGAGCAAATTAAGCAATTAACAAGCAAATTAGATATCCTGGCCACACATAATAAAATGCTTGAAACTCAAATTTCACAAGTAGCCCAACAACAAGCATCTACCTCTGCACCTGCAGGAACATTTCCTGGACAACCACAGCAAAATCCGAGAGGACAAGCCAATGCCATTATAACCAGAAGTGGAAAACAACTAGATGAACCAACAAGTTCAAAACCCGATAGCCCAGCCACGCAACAAGGTTCTAATAAACAAACCGAGGAGAGTGAACCAAAAGAAAAGGAGGATAGTGGAGAGGAAACCAAAGAGAAAGAGAAACCTTACGTTCCTCCCCCACCATATAAACCACTCATCCCGTATCCTCAAAGATTAGTACAATCCAAAAACGTAGGGCAGTTTAAGAAATTTGTAGAGCTTCTACAAAAACTAAACATCACAATACCTTTTACGGAAGCTATCACACAAATGCCCTCGTACGCTAAGTTTCTTAAAGATATCTTGACTAATAAGAAAAGGATCGAGGATGATGAGACCGTCATGCTCACTGCCGAGTGTAGCGCCATATTACAAAACGAAATGCCCCCTAAGTTAAAAGACCCAGGAAGCTTCTCCATACCCTGTGTCATTGGAAACTACGTAATAGATAGAGCCCTATGTGATCTAGGAGCCAGTATCAGTTTAATGCCTGTAGCCTTATGTGAAAAACTGAAAATGGGAGAATTAAGACCAACAAAAATGTCCGTACAATTTGCTGACCGTTCTGTCAAATACCCCCTAGGTATTTTAGAAAATGTGCCAGTACGTGTAGGTCAATTCTTTATCCCAACCGATTTCATAGTTATGGACAAAAGGGAAGATTCCAATACACCTATCCTTTTAGGAAGGCCATTTTTAGCAACCGCTGGTGCCATAATAGATGTAAAGAGAGGGAAGCTCACTTTTGAAGTGGGAGAAGAAAAGATTGAATTTATTCTATCCCAATTCATGAAAGCACCAGCCGTAGACGATGAATGCTACATGCTAGACGTCATCGAGGAATATAGAAGAGAGATGGAGAAGGATCAAACTAAATACTCAGAAATTCTAAAAAACCCTACTCCACCAACTCCTGAAAATGGTGACGACAACCTAGCCAAATGTCTGGAGATTACACCAGAACCTACGCAGAGCCCTGAAAAACCAACCATAGAACTCAAAACCCTACCCGAAAATCTAAGGTATGAATTCCTAGACCAAGACCTCGAACGACCAGTAATAGTCAGTGCAGACTTAGGAAAGCCAGAAACTGAAAAGCTGTTAAACATCCTACGAAAATACCCTACTGCTTTAGGGTATAGCATCACTGATTTAAAAGGAATAAGTCCTTCTATTTGTATGCATCGCATTATGCTAGAGGAAGACTGTAAAACCTCTAGAGAACCCCAAAGAAGGATCAATCCTATTTTAAGTGAGGTAGTTAAGAAAGAAGTGCAAAAGCTTCTAGAAACAGGAATCATATACCCAATATCCGATAGTAAATGGGTCAGCCCAGTACATGTCGTACCCAAGAAGGGAGGAGTTACGGTTGTAACGAATGCAAAGGGCGAGTCTATAGCACAAAGAGTTGTAAGAGCACCCACATCCATACCACTCACATAGGTAGTATAAATGGGTCCCACATAATATATTATATTATTTTACATTTTTTAACAACTTAAACCACTCAACCATAATTTTTAAATATCCATACCACTCATCAAAACTTTAACATGGGCCCCAATTTAAACCACTTTTCAGCTATTTTAATACAAAACCTTTTGAAAAGAATTTTTTTTCTTCTAAAACCACGGTATCCATAAATGGAACCGGTTGCTGTGTATTGCCACAAGAGTTCCTTGCAATTATACATGATATTCTGACACAGTGGCAAAAGGTGGCAAAAGACACCCCCAATATTTATGCTCTAACCGGCCATAGGATGTGCATAGATTATAGAAAACTAAACAAAGCCACTCGAAAAGACCATTTCCCTTTACCCTTTATTGATCAAATGCTTGAACGATTGGCTAACCATTCCTATTTCTGTTATCTAGACGGTTATTCGGGATTCTTTCAAATCCCTATTCATCCCGATGACCAAGAGAAAACCACCTTCACATGTCCCTATGGAACTTTTGCTTATCGGCGAATGCCATTCGGACTTTGTAACGCTCCTGCAACCTTTCAGAGATGCATGATGGCATTCTTCGCAGATTTCATAAATGACATCATGGAAGTCTTTATGGACGACTTCTCTGTTTGTGGTCAAAGTTTTGAAGGTTGCCTATCAAACTTAGAAAAAGTGCTTGAGAGATGTGTAAAAGTAAACCTTGTGCTTAATTGGGAAAAGTGTCATTTCATGGTCCGACAAGGAATAGTCCTTGGACATATAGTATCCAACAAGGGGATTGAAGTAGACAAAGCTAAAATCCAAGTCATAGAGAATCTTCCACCCCCTAAATCAGTTAGAGAAGTTCGTAGTTTTTTAGGACACGCCGGTTTCTACCGACGATTCATCAAAGACTTCTCTAAAATTACCAAGCCTCTCACTGGCTTATTAATGAAAGATGCTGAGTTTATCTTTGACGACGGATGCTTAAAAGCGTTCGAACAACTAAAAACAGCCCTTATATCCGCACCAATTATCAAACCGCCTGATTGGAGCCTACCCTTTGAAATCATGTGTGACGCTAGTGATTACGCTATAGGCGCAGTTTTAGGACAACGAAAAGATAAAAAGCTTCATGCGATCTATTACGCAAGTAGAACCTTAGATCCTGCGCAAATGAACTACGCCACCACTGAAAAGGAGCTCCTAGCTGTCGTATTCGCAGTGGATAAGTTTCGATCTTACCTAATAGGATCTAAAATAATTGTTTACACTGACCATGCCGCTATCAGGTACTTATTAAATAAGAAGAACGCTAAACCTAGGCTTCTAAGATGGATCCTACTCTTTCAAGAATTCGACCTAGTGATCTTAGACAAAAAAGGAACTGAAAATGTAGTAGCTGATCACCTATCTAGGATAGAGGGCATTGAGCCTGAGTCAGTACCAATCAATGATGAATTCCCTTATGAACAACTCATGGCTCAGTTGATAACTATCTCAGCTAAATTTTCCTTGAAAGAATCCAATACCATGCAACTAAAGGAAGAAGTCTGCTCCGCCAAAAACACTTTACCATGGTATGCTGACTTCGTAAACTATTTATCAGCAAGAGTCCTTCCACCAGATTTAACTTACCAACAAAAGAAGAAATTCTTCCATGACTTAAAAAACTATTATTGGGATGAACCCCTACTCTTTAAAAGAGGCCCTGACGGAATCTTTCGTCGTTGTGTCCCTGAAGAAGAAATGGAAGATATAATTTCCCAATGCCATTCTGCCCCTTATGGAGGGCATGCTAGCACTTCAAAGACATGTGCAAAGATTTTACAAGCTGGTTTCTTTTTGCGACCGATGCCAACGCACCGGCAACATATCTAGACGCGATGAGATGCCACAAAAAGGAATTTTAGAGGTAGAGATCTTTGATGTATGGGGAATAGACTTCATGGGACCTTTCCCATCTTCTGGTGGAAATAAATATATACTTGTCGCTGTCGGCTATGTTTCTAAATGGATTGAAGCTATAGCTTCCCCTACTAATGACACACAAGTAGTAATTAGAATGTTTAAAAATATAATCTTCCCTAGATTCGGTACACCCCGCCTCGTCATTAGTGACGGTGGCTCCCATTTCATATCTAAAATCTTCGAAAAATTATTAATTAAATATGGGATAAAACACCGAATAGCAACCCCTTACCACCCACAAACTAGTGGGCAAGTAGAAGTTTCAAATAGAGAAATTAAAAGAATTCTAGAAAAAACAGTTGCTACTAGGAAAGATTGGTCATATAAACTCCCCGAGGCTTTGTGGGCCTATAGGACAGCATTTAAAACCCCTATAGGAACTACACCGTTTAATCTAGTGTATGGAAAATCGTGCGACCTGCCAATAGAACTAGAACATAAAGCTTATTGGGCTATAAAGGCACTAAATATGGATTACAAGGCAGCGGGAGAGAAAAGAATTCTTCATCTTCACGAACTAGAAGAGCTCCGAATGAACGCTTATGAGAATGCTAAAATTTATAAGGAAAGAACACAAAAATGGCATAATAAGCGCATACTTAAAAAAGAATTCAAGATAGGAGAATTAGTGCTTCTTTTTAATTCTAGACTTAAACTCTTCCCTGGAAAGCTCTGTTCCCGTTGGTCCGGTCCTTTCGAAATAACAAAAGTCTTTCAAAATGGCGCCCTTGAAATCAAAAACAAATTGAATGAAACTTTTACTGTTAATGGACAGCGCCTTAAGCACTATTTCTGCCCCACTGATTCAGATTACTACTCTAAGTTACAGTTACATGAAATACAACCTAAAGCTTAGATTTTAATCTAGGACAGTCGAGCTACCGACGTTAAACAAAGCGCTGCATGGGAGGCAACCCATGACTTTTTACTTTTTGCTTTCTTTTATTTATAAAAAAAAAAAAAAAACGGTAATTCTTTATTTTAAACCTGCGACTAACACAGCTCCCACGCACATTTCTCAAAATGTTGCCGCTGGTGGGGACGCCAATATTGTTCCACCTGCACACACTACACATTTTTCTAACACTTTTGCAGGTAGTTCCTCCTCATCAAGACAAAATCCCATAGATGAGAGAGTTCAGAAGAGCACCGCCAACAGCAGCTCAACAACGTCATACAAGAGCTAGGCTGTTTGAGGCTCCAGTTCAACAACTTTCAGAATTATAAACAGCCTCTCCCGTTACTTTTCACACCATTCCAGGTTTTACACTCCAATTCTTCTCTTGAGTCGCAACAGTGAGGACACTGTTGGATTTAAGTTTAGGGGAGGAGTTTTATCGCTTTCATTTATTTTCAGTTATTTCAATTTCTATTAGTTTAATTTCCCTTTCACTTAATAAAAAAATAAATTAATTAAATTTATAGTCATTCTCTGGTTTTTTTTTTTTTTAAATTTTTCCTTTTTCTTGAGCCAATTTAAAATTTTTTCAAAAGATTTAGGACAATAGCTCACTTAGAAAGTATATAGGTTAAGAAAAGACAAGAGGCTAAGTTAAGAAAACTAGGGAATTTTTCAAACAAAATCGGTATTTTTTTCAACACCCAAAAGTCTCCCTAGTATGGATATCAATTTGAATATCCATTGTGCCAAAATCTCTTAATTTAAATTTGTGGATTCCTTTAGTAGTTTATTTACTCAGTCGGACACCATCTATAAAGTCACACATTAAGTAGTTAAGTCGATGAATATAAGCGAATCATCTAATGCAATGAAAAGGTCATACTGTGGTAATACGGTTAAACCTTGAAGAAAAAAAAAATATATATATATATATAATTAATGCTTATGAAAATGATACAAACACTTCTTTTGTCATATTGCGAAAAAAAAAAAAAAAAAAAAGAAAGAGATGAATAAAATCGCTAACCGGCTTTCTTACCATGTGTGTGACATAGATAAAGGGTCTTAATGTGACTGTCTTGAATGAACAAGGATAAAACAAAGGAGAAGATTTAGATGTTAGTACAACGGCATGATCCAAATTCGGTATTCATAAAGGGGAGAACTTTGTGGGTCGTTGAAATACCCTTCTTGATTGAATAAGCACCTAATTAATTGATCTTAGCCGATTTGAATTTCTGACCGCGTATGAGTACTCGTGATGTTGTTTTTCTCTAAGTCTGTGTGTGTGAGTTGCTTCGCATTTTAAATGTTTTCTATATGCAAGATAAATTACTTGAGGACAAGCAATGGTTCAAGTTTAGGGGAGTTTGATACACCGGAAAATGCACTATTTATTTAGTTAAATTAATATAATAATTCAGTTATTTTTATTTTGATTTTGTAACTTTATATAACAAATCGTTAATAATTCCTGGTATTTTATTTTATTAGATAAATATCATTCGAGTTGAATAAAGGAGCGAAAACGGACCGAAAAGGAGCTAAAACGAACAAAAAGGACCACACAAGGGCAGCCCATATGGACCACACCTGCGTGGCCCAACAAACAAACAACACGTGGCATGCGCACCCCCCACTAGGAACCAAGGTGGCGCACGCCACACTCTTAATGAAGAAGAAAAGAAAAATGGGCTTGGCCCAAAAGCAATGCATGCCGGTCACCATGCATCTCCCACCGTCCAGCATGTTTCAAATCAACGGTCCTCATAAAGTCCCACATCGGCCAACTTTGTTTTTGTTCTCTTGTGTATTAGTATAAATAGGACTTAGTTTATCTCATTTGGAACACAACAATCAACTTGAAAAATAGTTGAAAAGAGAATTGAGATTTAGACATTGTTCTTAATTTCTTCTCTAGTTTAATTTTATTTTGACGTTCCGGTGCTGTACGAGAAGTTTATTTTATTCAGGTTCTTATTTTATTTTCTTGTCTTATTTATTTATTTATTTTCTTGCCTTATTTTATTTTATGCTTTTATTTATTTTCTGCATTTATGTCTATTTATTTATTTGCTTATTTTAATTTTATGTCTTTAGTTTTAGTTATGTCTAGCTAATTTAATATTGCTAGGATGTGTGATTAGGAGTTAATAGGGGTTCGGTAGTTATAGTCGTGCGATTGTTCTTAAACGAGTTTTTCTCAAAGCAGTTTTTATTTTTAACGATTATAATTTGTCACGAGAGTGAAAATTAATTAAAGTAAAAATCAATAGAGCGAGAGCGTGAGACTTTTACTAGATAGTAAAAACTGAACATTAACTCTAATTAGCAACGAGAGATGGGATTGGAGTTAATTAAATTATATTGTTTTTCAAAAAATATTTTATTAGCGGGTGTAAGACCCATAATTCTACTGTATCGTACGCAAGTTATAAGCGTAAGTAGTGGCTAAGAGTTTTTAGGGTTTCTGTAAGTTAATTTCATAAGTATCATGTAATAACAGCGTTTTTGCTGAGTTGGAACTGGTTTTGGATTCGTATGCTATTTAAGCCCAGGCTTTTGGTCCTTAGTCCTCTTTTATATACGAGAACGTTCCTGTGATTTCAGAATTTTGAGTTTCGACTTTCTCCGTTTATTGGAAAAACGAGTAGAAAACTGTACCCGCTTCCTAAACTTTTACGGTTTCTGTTTTCCGTCGAATTTTAATTGGAGACTTTATATATCGGCGCGAGTTGGAATCTAGTTTCAGAATATTTTTGGAAGCTAAGGAAATAAATTTCAGTCGGAGAATAAAGTTTAGCGATAATATTTGGAAACGGTTTACGATGTGTGAAAATTTTGTGTGTGTTGGATAATCTTAGTTTTGAAGAAAAATGAGTATAGGAAAGGTTGTTAGGAAGAAAAAAATGTATAACTTGTAACGCAAGAAAACTTCGATTTTTCATAAAAATATTTTTGAAAAGTTTTAGTTGTGTTTCAAATTTTGTATGTGTGATGTATTCTCGGGATGAGAAATTGTTTACAATATATGTGTGGTTTACATATGTTTGAGAATATATGTATGAATATGTGATTGGCGTGCATATGATTTTGAAAATATATGTACATATTATGATTGGTTTACATACACTTGAGAGGTATGTATTTGTTGCATTAGCATATAAGGGGAATCGTATGCTCATGCATTCATAGTAAGTGGTTAACGGGAATGGACCACGGGGTGCGACGACCAATGATTGGTGTCCTCCTTTTTTTGAGTTGGTGTTGTCCGTGTGACTCACCCGGTGTTATCCCACCGTGATTGTTTTGGTATTGTCGGAGAGACTCTACCTGGTGTTATCCCACCACTAGTAGGAGGTGTTATCCCACCTGAGCCTACGACCTTCTGCAGAGGTTTATTCCGGAATAATTCATGCATGTGAAAAAGACCCGGCTAGGGTGATCACAATCATTTAGAGTCTTCATTGATAGGCTGGTGTGCATTTCAATACTGTGTGCAAGTATATGAACTGCTAAGTGTTTATTCGCTGTTATATATATATGTTTTTGCTGTTGTGTTATGTGTGGTGACCCTTGCATCCTTTCATTTGCGGGCTTCTCCCACCCAGACGATGGATCACCCTTTGTTACCGGTGCTCGTGAGAGAGACGGTGACGAGGTGGGACTTTCTTGATCGCCTGCTTCTGCCTGCCTGGAGCCTCGACCCAGCTTCCGGTACGACTAGTTACCACGGGCGCGTTAGGATTACTACTTATCTTGGTACCCATCAGGTTCACCAGTGTCTGATATGGCAGACTTCACCTTTCTCCATACCTCTACCAGTACTGCTCAGTGCACTGTGGACGGTTCCTGGGGGACCCCTGCCAGGGGCGCCAGACACACCAGAGGGTGGTGGATCAGTCGTTGGAGAGACCTCCACGGATGGACTAGTCACTTCTTCTTCCTCTTCCATGGGCAGTTGGGGTGATGGGGCATTACCCGACTTCTTAGGGGAGCCAGAAGGTGTTTTTCAGGAGGCAGCGGCTGCTGCAGGGGATGGGTCCATTGGAGGACCCGGAGTACCTCACTTGGTATCTCCCACTTCTACCTTGAGCTTGGTACTGTTGTCGAGTGATACGGACGACTCCTGATGCCGATGTGCATGATAGGACTAGGGCCACTGACTTTAGAATAGTATTCTTTTGGACAGGCCTTGTTGGCCGGTGACTGGTAGCATGATTTGTAGTAGGTTCTAACGTTTTTGGATGACTGTACTCTATACTCTTACACTTTGGATGAGCCTCTTTTGGTATTGGCTGTAGTATTTCCCTAGTCGCGACTACCTTGTATATTTGTCGTGAACTAGATGTTATGTTTTGGATATGTAACTATTCAAGTACACACTTTGCTTATGAGAAGCACTATTGATGCATATAGTACTATTTCAGTCACCTTGTTGGTCGTACTATTATATGCTTTAGTTCTGTTGTATGAATAATGCCGGCTCTTGTAAAATATTTTCCGCGGACTCTGTCTCGTGTTTTTAAAAAAAAAAAAATAATGCCCCTTTTTAGGCTTTGAAAAACGGGGTGTTACATTGTGGTATCAGAGCCCGGCTTTAGATCATCAAGGGAAAGGTGTGTCGTAAGAGTTGTCAGTCGAGTTAGAACTAGAGTTTGATTAGTTCTAAGTGACCATTGCTTTGGTGTGTTGATGTTATAGACTTATGGTATAAGATTTCTAAGAGAATTGGAAAAGAATCTAACCAGAAAGTGGTTTGTGCAGGAAAACATGCCTCCAAGACGGGCACCTGCAGCTACTGGAGCTGATGATAATCAGGTAAACCAGATGGCTCATGCAATGAATGCCATGGAAGCAACTTTGACTGCCCAAGCCCATGCTAAGGCGCAGAGGGATATGGAAAAAAGGGAAAGAGAGATTCTCACTGCTGGATCTCGAGTTCTCACGAGTTTTAACCATCAGAGTCCTCCGAAGTATAACGGAGAGGGAGGTCCTGATGCTGCTGACTTATGGCTTCAGGCGATGGAGAAGATCTTCGGAGCAATCCACTGCCCCGAGGGCGAAAAGGTGACTCTGGCCACCTACCAGTTGTCGGGAGGCTCTGAGTATTGGTGGAAGAGTACTAGTCTTATGATGGAGGCCGCTCACGAGGAAATCAACTGGGTGAGTTTTAAGAGAAAGTTTTTGGCCAAGTACTTTCCAGAGACCGCTAGAGAAAGGTATGGAGAGGAATTCCTGAGGTTGCGTCAGGGAGGGATGAATGTTGAAGCTTATGCTAAGAAATTTGAATCACTGTCAAGGTTTTTCCGTTTCTTCAGGGATGGCGTAGATGAGACTTATATGTGTCGCCGTTTTCAAGATGGGCTGAGGTATGAGTTACAGGATTCAGTGATACCATTGGGAATCCGAAATTTCCAAGTGCTGGTTGAGAAATGTCAGGAAATTGAGGACATGAAGAACAAGCGAGTGAATCGCAATGTGAATTCTACTGCTGGGGGACCTAGTCGTCCAAGTAATCAGGCTCAGAACCGTGGGAGGCGAGGGAATAAGCCTTACAACCGCCCTCAGAATAACAAAGGGCAGGATCGCTCGTTGAATCAAGGGAATCCGAATGCGGCGAAGCAGAGTTGTTTCAGGTGTGGGAAGGAAGGACATTATGCGAACGACTGTAGGAACGCGGAGCCCTGGATTATTTGTTATAGTTGTAAGAAGCCAGGTCACATGGCTAGGGATTGCAAGGCTCAGAAGGCTGAACCATCGGTGAATGTGACACAAGGAGCCAAACCCACTGCTAGGGGACGTGTCTACTGTATGGGCACGGAAGTGAGTGGCGAGGCCAGTAATGCCATACATGAGAATTGCCAGATTGCAGGTAACACTTTAACTACATTGATAGACACCGGGGCAACCCATTCTTTCATATCTGTGGATTGTGCAAATCGTATGAAATTGATTGTTTCTCCGCTGCCTTTTGATTTGAATGTTTCTACTCCTGCAAAGGATCTAGTGGTTAATACAGCATGTTTACACTGTTTAGTGATGATTCAGAATAGAGAGTTTTTGATTAATCTGATCTGTTTACCCCTTCAGTCACTCGAGATCATTCTTGGGATGGATTGGCTGTCGTATCACTATGTTATTTTAGACTGTGCTCGTAAGATGGTCTTTTTCCCCGAACCAGGAGTACAGAGGTACTTGTCGGCGAACCGGCTTACAGTAACCATGAGGAATGGAGAGCCAGAAATTATTTCACTTGCTTTTATAGGAGTGACTTCAGACGTGCATATAGAGGAGTTGCGCGTAGTTCAACAATTCCAGGATGTTTTTCCGTTAGAGATTCTGGGATTTCCTCCGATCAGAGAAGTGGAATTCTTTATCGACTTACATCCAGGAACGGGACCAATCTCGGAATCACCTTATCGGATGGCCCCAGCTGAGTTAGTGGAATTGAAGAGTCAGATTGAGGACTTGTTAGAAAAGGGTTTTATTAGGCCAAGTGTGTCTCCGTGGGGAGCGCCAGTCTTATTGGTGAAAAAGAAGGATGGACGGTCACGTTTATGTGTGGATTATCGGAAACTCAACAAGGTTACTATTAAGAACCGATATCCTTTGCCACGAATTGATGATTTAATGGACCAGTTAAAGGGTGCGTCTGTGTTTTCAAAGATTGACTTGAAGTCCGGATATCATCAGATAAGAGTAAGAGAAGAAGATGTCCAGAAGACAGCATTTCGTTCACGCTATGGACACTATGAGTATCTAGTGATGCCGTTTGGAGTGACGAATGCACCGGCGATTTTTATGGATTGCATGAATAGGATCTTCCATACGTTCCTAAACAAGTTTGTGGTGGTGTTCATCGACGATATACTCATTTATTCGAAGGATGAAGAGGAACACGAAGAGCATCTCCGCTTGGTTTTACAAGTTCTGCGTGACAGAAAGTTGTATGCAAATCCGTCAAAGTGTGAATTCGGGATGAAAACGGTGAATTTTCTTGGTCACGTCATCTCAGAAGAGGGAATATCTGTGGACCCAGCAAAGATTGAAACCGTACTTGCATGGAAACAACCGCAAACCGTTACGGATATACGAAGTTTTGTGGGTTTAGCGGGATATTATCGGAGGTTTATTGAGGGTTTCGCTAAGATTGTGGCACCAATGACACAACTTACGAGGAAAGATCAACCATTTGCTTGGACAGAGAAGTGTGAAGCTAGTTTTCAGTTGTTGAAAGAGCGATTGACGACCTCACCGGTGTTAGTTCTACCCCAGTCTGACGAACCGTATGAAGTTTATTGTGATGCGTCGCATCAGGGACTCGGATGTGTGTTAATGCAAAACAAGAGGGCAGTGGCATATGCGTCCAGACAGTTGAAGAACCACGAAAGGAACTACCCCACTCATGATCTAGAACTTGCCGCAGTAGTTTTTGCTTTGAAGATTTGGAGACATTATCTTTATGGATGTACTTTTGTCGTCTTCAGTGATCACAAAAGTCTGAAATATCTGTTTGATCAGAAAGAGTTGAATATGAGGCAGAGGAGGTGGATGGAAACACTGAAGGATTTTGATTTCACGTTACAGTACCATCCTGGAAAGGCTAACGTGGTAGCTGATGCTTTGATTAGAAGAAGTGTATCGGTATGCTCAGCTCAGATGGCTAGTCAGCAAGAGTTATTAGAAGAGTTTCGAGATCTACATCTTGAGGTAGAGTTTGCGCCTGGGAATTTGAGACTCGGTATGATTACGATTTCGAACGGATTGATGGAAGACATTGCTAGTTGTCAAAATGACAGTCTACTTATGGAAAAGAGAGCTTTGATAGATCGAGGAACCACCACAGAGTTCAAGGTGGGATCAGATAATATTTTGAGATACAATGGGAGAGTGTGCGTGCCCGATGCTAAGAACTTGAGAAATACGGTTCTAGAGGAAGCGCATAAGAGTAAGCTGAGTATACATCCTGGAGCTACCAAGATGTATCAGGATTTGAGGCTAGACTATTGGTGGCCGGGTATGAAGAGGCATGCGGCAGAGTATGTGGCATCGTGTTTGACATGTCAGAAAGCTAAGGTGGAACATCAGAAACCTGCAGGAATGCTGCAATCGTTAGATATACCAGAGTGGAAGTGGAATAGCTTATCTATGGATTTCATCACTGGTTTACCCAAGACAAGAAGGAAGCATGACTCTATTTGGGTGATAGTGGATCGATTGACGAAGTCCGCTCATTTTCTGCCTGTCAGGATTACCGACACTGCAGAAAAGTTAACAGACATCTACGTGGCTGAGATTGTGAGACTCCATGGTATACCGTCAAGCATTGTGTCAGATCAAGACCCAAAATTCACTTCACATTTTTGGAGGACTCTGCATGAGGCTTTAGGGACGAAGTTGAGATTAAGTTCGGCTTACCATCCGCAGATAGACGGACAGACCGAAAGAACGAATCAATCTTTGGAGGATTTGTTGAGGGCATGTGTGCTAGATGATAGAGAAGTTGGGACAAGGTGTTACCACTAATAGAGTTCACATACAACAACAGTTTCCACACGAGCATTGGAATGGCTCCGTATGAGGCTCTTTATGGGAGAAGGTGTCAAACTCCATTGTGTTGGTATCAAGATGGAGAAAGTATGATTGTAGGGCCGGAAATGGTGCAACAGACTACAGACAAGGTCCGGAAGATACGGGCAAGAATGAAGGTCGCCCTGGATCGTCAGAAGAGTTACGCAGATAGGCGTCGTAGACCCTTAGAATTTGAGGCAGGAGAACATGTATTTCTCCGAGTTACTCCAACTACAGGCGTTGGAAGGGCAATAAAAGCAAGAAAGTTGACTCCGAAATTTATTGGACCGTATCAGATTACGGAAAGGATAGGAAAGGTAGCCTATAGAATTGCATTGCCACCGATACTGTCCCAGATTCATGATGTGTTCCATGTGTCTCAATTAAGGAAGTATGTTCCCGACCCGTCACATGTGATCACGCCAGATGACATTCAGTTGAAAGAGAACTTGTCATTTGAAGTTCCGCCAGTTAAGATTGCGGATAGAAAGATGAAACGTTTAAGGACCAAGGATATACCCATAGTCAAGATAATATGGAATGAAGCTACAGGAGATGCGACTTGGGAGCTTGAAAGCAAGATGAAAGAGCAATACCCCGAGTTATTTAGCGATGTCTAAGTTTCGAGGACGAAACTTCTTTTAGGGGGGAAGTAATGTAAGACCCATAATTCTACTGTATCGTACGCAAGTTATAAGCGTAAGTAGTGGCTAAGAGTTTTTAGGGTTTCTGTAAGTTAATTTCATAAGTATCGTGTAATAACAGCGTTTTTGCTGAGTTGGAACTGGTTTTGGATTCGTATGCTATTTAAGCCCAGGCTTTTGGTCCTTAGTCCTCTTTTATATACGAGAACGTTCCTGTGATTTCAGAATTTTGAGTTTCGACTTTCTCCGTTTATTGGAAAAACGAGTAGAAAACTGTACCCGCTTCCTAAACTTTTACGGTTTCTGTTTTCCGTCGAATTTTAATTGGAGACTTTATATATCGGCGCGAGTTGGAATCTAGTTTCAGAATATTTTTGGAAGCTAAGGAAATAAATTTCAGTCGGAGAATAAAGTTTAGCGATAATATTTGGAAACGGTTTACGACGGACGTTTAGTGGTTAGAATTTATATTTTTGAGATTTCCGTCCGTTAACGAGGTGCAACTCGCCGAGAGCAAACGCGATGAGCTGAGTAGCGTAAAGTGGATATTTGTTCAAAAAAGCAATCATGAGTTATTTTGATCCATTGGCTAGGGAATTGTCTTGCAACTTTATTTTAATCTAAGGGCCTAGATTGACCAAGAGAGTGATAAATAGTAAGGAGGTTTATCTTTGTGTCTTAGAAGCAAAACAAAAAAAAAATACTCTTCCTCCCCTCTCATTTCTCTCGGCTGACTCACTCACTCCCTCACTCATCTCTTCAAAAATTTCATTCTTCTCATCTATTCAAGTTTGGATCACTAGCTTACTAAGGAATCACTTGCTCATTAAGGTAACTAACCTCTTCTATTCTTATCTTGCCTTAAAACCTCATGGATTTTTAAGTTTCATGATTTTGTTCTTGAGAAGAAAGTTAGTAGAAATTGTTTTGGTTAGTTTTGTTTCCAAAGATGTGTTCATAAGAGTTATTAGTACACATGAGTGAAACATGAGTTGATTTCCATGGTTAAATCTTGTTTTCACAAATTTTTGGTTAAGGGTTTTGAAGAAAAATTTTGAAAAGATCATAAACTTGGATTGTGTTGTAAGATTTTGGTTTTGAAGTTAGTTTTGAGCTTTTTAACAAAATGGATTGGTGAATATGAATTTTGTTTCGAAAAATAAGAAAAACAAATTTCTCGTGTTCTTGAGCGACTCGAAGAACATAATTTAGAAAAAAATTAATTCGAGTTTCAAAAAGAGTCGGGTATACGATCGAATATCGTTACGAGCTAACACATGTGGGCTAGGGTTTCAAATGAAAAATATGTGTAGGGTTGCCCTTTTTGCCTCATTTGGCCGTGGCACCCATATAGGGTTCGAGGAATCGAATTTCGAAAATTGTTTAGAGGCAAATAGCTTCCCATGATCATTGTTTAATTGTTTGATTGGTTATGGGATGTTTTGAAAAGAAAATGATCACTTGCCTTAAGAAAAACCTTATTTGAGATTTTTCGAAATTTGCGATTCGACTCTATAATTTCTAAATCGTTTTAATAAGTGCTAGTTAGGTATTATGGGATATTACCATGCATTTAGAAGTGAAAAATTTTGAGTAGAAGGGTATTTTTAAGAATTTTGGCCGTGGCCTTTCTTTATGTGGGGGAAGAAATTCCAAAATTTTTCTAAGTCCACAATTGTGTGAAAATTTTGTGTGTGTTGGATAATCTTAGTTTTGAAGAAAAATGAGTATAGGAAAGGTTGTTAGGAAGAAAAAAATGTGTAACTTGTAACGCAAGAAAACTTCGATTTTTTCATAAAAATATTTTTGAAAAGTTTTAGTTGTGTTTCAAATGGTCTTGTTGTGTGTGAAACAAGTCCTTGAAGTGGAAAATCCAAAATGGTTTTAGTTTATGATTTGAAAACAAAATGATTTTCGTGTAATAAAAATAGTACAATTAACTTCGTGAATTTTTAAACACTATGAGAATAACCTGAAATCATTGAGGGATAGCTTTAGGAAGTACCTTAGACCCCTCT
This sequence comes from Trifolium repens, assembly GCA_030408175.1. Classification (NCBI taxonomy): domain Eukaryota; kingdom Viridiplantae; phylum Streptophyta; class Magnoliopsida; order Fabales; family Fabaceae; genus Trifolium; species Trifolium repens. The sequence goes on along the minus strand of CP125838.1, from coordinate 31,981,240 downwards.
GGAGCTTTGAGAGCGAGTTTCGTTTCGATAGGATAAACGAGGAGTATTTTATTGATGTTACGCTACATTTATTTTAGGTAGCGTGTGTTGTAGATTTTCGCGAAATTAAAGTAACGGAAGCTTGCTGAGGTAAGGGCACCTTTCTTTTGTATTATTTCCGTAATGGCATGTGTGTATGCTTTGTTTGTGGTGTATTTTGAGTGCTTGACATGTATGTGTGATGTATTCTCGGGATGAGAAATTGTTTACAATATATGTGTGGTTTACATATGTTTGAGAATATATGTATGAATATGTGATTGGCGTGCATATGATTTTGAAAATATATGTACATATTATGATTGGTTTACATACACTTGAGAGGTATGTATTTGTTGCATTAGCATATAAGGGGAATCGTATGCTCATGCATTCATAGTAAGTGGTTAACGGGAATGGACCACGGGGTGCGACGACCAGTGATTGGTGTCCTCCTTTTTTTGAGTTGGTGTTGTCCGTGTGACTCACCCGGTGTTATCCCACCGTGATTGTTTTGGTATTGTCGGAGAGACTCTACCTGGTGTTATCCCACCACTAGTAGGAGGTGTTATCCCACCTGAGCCTACGACCTTCTGCAGAGGTTTATTCCGGAATAATTCATGCATGTGAAAAAGACCCGGCTAGGGTGATCACAATCATTTAGAGTCTGCATTGATAGGCTGGTGTGCATTTCAATACTGTGTGCAAGTATATGAACTGCTAAGTGTTTATTCGCTTTTATATATATATGTTTTTGCTGTTGTGTTATGTGTGATGACCCTTGCATCCTTTCATTTGCGGGCTCCTCCCACCCAGACGATGGATCACCCTTTGTTACCGGTGCTCGTGAGAGAGACGGTGACGAGGTGGGACTTTCTTGATCGCCTGCTTCTGCCTGCCTGGAGCCTCGACCCAGCTTCCGGTACGGCTAGTTACCACGGGCGCGTTAGGATTACTACTTATCTTGGTACCCATCAGGTTCACCAGTGTCTGATATGGCAGACTCCACCTTTCTCCATACCTCTACCAGTACTGCTCAGTGCACTGTGGACGGTTCCTGGGGGACCCCTGCCAGGGGCGCCAGACACACCAGAGGGTGGTGGATCGGTCGTTGGAGAGACCTCCACGAATGGACTAGTCACTTCTTCTTCCTCTTCCATGGGCAGTTGGGGTAATGGGGCATTACCCGACTTCTTAGGGGAGCCGGAAGGTGTTTTTCAGGAGGCAGCGGCTGCTGCAGGGGATGGGTCCATTGGAGGACCCGGAGTACCTCACTTGGTATCTCCCACTTCTACCTTGAGCTTGGTACTGTTGTCGAGTGATACGGACGACTCCTGATGCCGATGTGCATGATAGGACTAGGGCCACTGACTTTAGAATAGTATTCTTTTGGACAGGCCTTGTTGGTCGGTGACTGGTAGCATGATTTGTAGTAGGTTCTAACGTTTTTGGATGACTGTACTCTATACTCTTACACTTTGGATGAGCCTCTTTTGGTATTGGCTGTAGTATTTCCCTAGTCGCGACTACCTTGTATATTTGTCGTGAACTAGATGTTATGTTTTGGATATGTAACTATTCAGGTACACACTTTGCTTATGAGAAGCACTATTGATGCATATAGTACTATTTCAGTCACCTTGTTGGTCGTACTATTATATGCTTTAGTTCTGTTGTATGAATAATGCCGGCTCTTGTAAAATATTTTCCGCGCACTCTGTCTCGTGTTTTTAAAAAAAAAAAAAAATAATGCCCCTTTTTAGGCTTTGAAAAACGGGGTGTTACAGCGGGTGTGAGGACGAGAGTTAAGCACCACCTTTATAATTTATAATACTGGTCAAGATTTGCGAGAGCTGAGATTAGTGTTTTTAAAACAATATAGTTTCGAAAACTAAATATTTTATCTAGCACGATTTAAATACTGAACCCTTTGAAGCAACTAAAAGCACATCCTAGTAATACTTATTTCTATTTAATTTAAAAATCATAAAAAAATATATTTTATAATTTAAATCCCCTTTAATTTAATCATTAAGCCTTAGATTTACACAGTAGCATTAGATAACGGTAGATCGATTATTGGTCCTTTGGGTTCGATATCTTTTTAAAACTACACGACGCGACTGTATACTTGCAGTCACGTTGCTGTCCCATCACTATTCTCATGCCCTTAAGCAATTTGGAGTTTCAACTCAGTTTTGAATAATGAGCTAGGTAGCTGTATCAGAGGCCAAAGTCAAGTTTTAAAGCTCATTACAGGTGGGTTCTTAGGATCTTTACCTTTAGAATATTTATAGAGCCTAGTTTTCCCCAAATATGTATTTTGCATGCAAACATAGGTTTAGGAATTAAATTATTGAAAGAGCAAGATTAAATCCCCACACCTTGCTCCTATATAATCCATTAAATATTATCAGACATGTTTAAAACGAGTTGCATGGAGGTTGTAGGTGAATTTTGGTAAAAATGACATTTCTGCAAAAACAGGGAACTTATCTGATACACTCGCCACAGCAAGTGGATGCGCGCCACAGCGAGCGTTACAGGTCTGCTGACACATAGCTCGCCGTAGCGAGTAGGAACTCGCCGTAGCGAGTGCATCAAGGTCAGGACCTGCATGTATTTGAAAACTTGTAAGGTCACTCGTTTTATACCCGAATGCAACTTGGTTTCTTGAACCTGTTTAATGATACTTAGCAGATTATATGGTCAGAGAATAATAAGTATGTTTTATATGATTTAGTAACATGTTTAGGATACCCTGGGTGGGATATATTGGTTAGAACTGTTAAAACTCATTGAATTAAATGGTATTATGCCATGTTAATAGAACTCCTCTGACTTCTATTATTTATTATGTGAGCCAACGTCGGAATCCGAGCCTCTGTTTCGGTAGTACGCAGAGTCAGGCACCCGAGACCGGCTTGCCTCGGAGTGTCTTTGAAGAGTAATTGACTAGATAATAATTTTGTGTTACACCTAATTTTATTATTGATTAATACAGGTATATGTAAAACAGTTTGAACTTAGATTATTACACTATCTAGGTTCCCCCGGCGTAGTCGCCATTAGGAGGGTAGTAGGACTCACTGAGGCTTAGTAGTCTCACCCCACTCCAAATCAATTTTTTTAGGTAGACAGGTTCTCCGGAGCAAGGACCAGGATAGGACTGACAGTTGTAGCCGGGCTTGGATTGTCAGATCAGAAGATTATATTTTCTTCCTTGCTTTATATATCTGTTGTACTCGTGGTTCTTTCCGCTGTTTGGCTTTTGAACTATCTCGTTGTATTCCTATTATTTGGTAATTCAATTCTTTTATTCAGTAAAGTTATTGTACTCAGAACCATTTATGTATGCTTTGACTAAATATTCTAGATATTTTAGTTGGGGCGTTATATTATTACACAAAATGAACACATTTGGATTGACTTATTATATGTTTTATAAGGTAGTTTATGAAAAAAGTTTATAAATATATAATTTTTGTTAGTGAAAATTTATGAATTAACATGCGTCAAAAAAGTTTACCAAAATAAAAACATGCGTCAAAAAAGTTTACGAATTTACACGGGACAATTGCTTTAATAAATTTTTTTAATCATACACGGGACAATTGATTTAATAAAAAAGAGGAATTGTGTAACATCCCAAATTCGAAATTACCTAATTAATTTAATTAGAGCATGTTTGATTAATTAAAATCAAATTAGTGGTGATTGAATTAATTAAGTATTGGATAAATGGGCATAATTAACTTAAAAACTTAAACTTCCACTCCCTCTTATGACTCACTCTTGCACTCAATTCCCTAACCACTAGAAAGGCATGCAAACCAAGCCACAACTCTCATTCATACTTCTGCAAAAACTGAATCCATCAGCTCCCTCTCTTCTCTCCCTCACGTGAAAACAACAACAACAACTACAATCCAACCCTTGTGTTTTGTAACCCATCACATGTTAGAAAATTCCAAATTCTTCAATCTTCTCAACCACCCAAAACTTACATGCATTAAATCAGAGGAAGGGAATCTGAATCCACATTTTCCCTTGTCACTCACGAGCTCTACAAGCAACAAGCATCCAACACACACAAATTTCAAACAAACCTTTCACCAATCAAGTTACATGCAAGAGAACCCAACCCCATCCAATTATTGTCATTCCTCAGCATCAAACCACTATAAATACCCTCCCAAACTCATAAACGAATCATCAAACCATTACACACTTCAATCAACCACAAACTCTTTTACTTCTTCATTTTGAAGTTCTTGAGTATTGGGGTTTTGTGTCAAATTAAGGGAAGCTGTTCGTGGGTTAGCTGAGGGTTGCAGTAGCTGGTTGTAGAGGCCAGAAGCAAGAGATTGAAGCTTCAATCCAGGTGGGTTCTTAGGATAGTGTAGATAGATTCCCAAAATTATGAAAATTTGCATGTTAATATAAGGATTAGGAACTTAACCCCCAAGTTTCCCTCCATTCTATCTCATATTATATGTTTTATGTTTCTTCACTATCTTAAATGAGGATTGTAGGTGAAACCATTTGAATTTGATGATTTTCGCAAAACAGGGGCACTTCTGCATGAACTCACCACAGCGAGTTGCTGGCAAGATTCATGGCGAGGTGGAGGATTCTGGGCTGATGAACTTCGTCGTGGCGAGCTTCTACATCGCCAAGCGAGTTGTTTAGGTCAGGATCCGTAACTCGCCATGGCACGTTGGTGACTCGCCGTAGCGAGCTTGTGCAGAATAGACCTGTAATCTCGCCATGGCGAGCAGGTAATTCGCCATAGCGAGCCTACACAGTACAACTTGCAACTTTTAATTTCCAAACTGTTTTCAACGCTCGTTTTATTTCCTCATCTGAGATAGATAAATTGCAGTAATATAACTGATATAATGTCAAATAGAATGTTAATCATAGATGATCTTAGGGTATAACTTAGAATTAATTAAGTTGTATGTGCCCCGAGCTTTGGGTTAATTATGGTAGAATGATCAATACTAGTAGCAGTCACTTAGGAAGCGATTCTGAATTGTCACATTTGAATTTCCCAATGGGATTATTCATCAGGTTATGTTTTGTGAGCTGTATGCCGTGATCGGATCGATCGACGGACAAGGCGGGCCTCCGAGAAATGCTCACCTCGGAGAATCCTTGCGGTTAAAATGAATAAGAGTTAATTTCTATGATACACCTTTATTTCCTGCTTTATGTTTTGATTATGATTATGTTAGTATGATATGACTGTTAGGATTCCCCGGGGTTAGTCACCTTTAGGAGGGTAGTAGGACTCACTGAGGCTTAGTAGTCTCACCCCACTCCAAACAATTTTTTTTGAGATAAGCAGGTTGGCTAAAGGTATGCTGGTTGGTGTGCTCGAGGCTGGTTGGTGTGCTTAGTAGTCTCATGCTTTCTAGTTTTCTTTGTTAGATGTTTTCCATTCAATAAATTATGTTGTTGTCCTTTCTATCGTTTCCGTTGAATTTTAGCAACTCTGATGTATTCTGCACCTGCGTGTGCTTCTTTTATCAATTGTAATAATAATGTACTCTGTACCGGTTGTAATATTCCACTGATATTCTAGACATTTTATGTGGGGTGTTATAAATTGAATAATAAATATTTACTAATATTAATTTTAATTTATTACACAAAAATCATACACGGGACAATTGCTTTAATCGAGAAAAATTAATTTAATAAATTTTACAAGAATGAGAACAATGACGTCACTTATATTTTAATAATATTTTTCTAAATATTTTATTATAAATTAATTTTATACTTTAATAAAATATAAATCTTAAACATAAAAAAAATAAATAGACATGAGCCTTCACAAATAGTTTTTTTTAAAACAACAGAAGAATGAATTCTCATCAATAATAAATATAAAAAAAAAAACACAAGATAAAATATTTATCACTAATACATAAAAAGAATTGAATCAAAGTGTTGAATGCACACATTGCGAGAAAAAGTTTTGCATATTAATATGCTTAACTAGTGTCCCGGGGGCATTGTTAGCATTCAAATAAGGGCTTCTATAACTGACCTATGGGTCGATTTTCAGTGAGACGACTATAGCTGGAGATTCATCCGAAACGAAGATTTAACAATCTTTTATGATTTTGATCATGTATTCTTTCTTCAAACTTTGTTATGCTATATATGATTATTGTAATTATGAGTAGCTAAGTTTTAATTTGATTAGGTTTATTATATGATCTTCCTTGGATCAATTTAGATAATGTGAACTTCTGAGGTTTTTTTAATATTTGGTACAAAACTTCTGAGGTTCTTAATATTGCAATTTCAATCTTGTCGTTATTCAATTATCTCTATGTTTAGTGCTTTATGAATCACAACCTTATAATTGTTCATAAGTATTAATTGATTACTAACCTTAACTGTTGAACCGAAATATGAGATAGAATGCTCTTTCAATAATTACTTTAGACATGTCAAATTATTGACTGCGGTAAAGGAATTAAAGCTCGATAAAACTTTCTATGATTTTCAATTCACCTAATATATTAGGGTGTTATTATTATAGGAAAGAGTTCTCAGTCACTAACCATAGTTTGAGGGTCAACCCTAAAGCGGACAATCTCTCGGAGATGTGGACTTGAGGTCGGATCTGAACAGTCAGGTACATCCTCATTCTCTCTGAAAACCTCGCTTCACCCTCATACTAACTTGAGCGTTAGAGCGTCTGCAAGTACACAACCCCCCTCCACTCACCGAAACATGGGGCAGAGCACCGTACAACCGGACTTGGTTGACTTTGATCTCAGGTAAGATCAGATACATTCAACCAGTTTTCTTCTCAAATAAGAAGAAACGTGTTAACGTTTATATTCCTTAAGGAAAAAAATATCCAAAAATCTTATAAATCTTAAATGTTGACCATCAAATTATATTGAAAATATGAAAGCAACAATAGAAAAAACATGAAATAATAGGAGTACATACCTTTATAGAATCCCAAAGCAAAACCTGCATCCAATAGAAAATATATGAAACTTAATAAAAATAAAACCCAAATATTTTTCTTAAATGGAAGAATTAGGTGTAATATCCCACATTCTAAATTACCTAATTAATTTTAATTAGAGCTTTGCCTAATTTTTTCATGAATTAATTAGTGGTGTTTAGATAATTAATCTTCGAGGAATTAAGTGAGTTGTGTGTAAATTAGGAGTTTTGATTAAACCTACACTACACAAATACAACTTAAGTATACTCTTGTGATTAATTAAGCCAAGAAATTTCAAACTCCCTCCATTTCTTCCCTCTCCCTCGTGTCCCTCCCTCAATGTCACAACACATCATATTGTTGGTGAGTCACACTTCCACCCAAGTCTAGCCCACTCTTGTGCATGCAAACTAAACCATTCCCATTCACTTCTATGATGCAGAAAAACTCAGCGAGCCTTCCCTCATTTCTCTCCCTCTCTCACGCAAGAAAACAACAACAAAGAATAGGTCCAAAATCCTCAATTTTCACTCTCACATGAGTTTGTCATTTCCTTACCATGAACATTTTCCCAAGTACCAAGTTAACCATCAGAGATTCCTTTCCATGAAAATCAATTCTGAAACACTGAATCACAATTACCTACCCTAAGCATCACATGAAGCAAAACAACAACAACTTCAATCTCACCACTTTCAACACCAATGGCAATGCATGCATGTTCAAGTAAACCAAACCCATCTCTGATACTCTTAGCCTGAAACTCACTATAAATACCCCCTCAAACTCAGGATCAATTCATCAAAACAACACAAATTCGTAGAGCAAAATAAGAGGGTTCAAGAGTTCAAAATTCCAATTTCTGGTCTGGGGTTCGTGAGGCTCTCCAAGGGGTTTCAGTAGCTGCTAGGAAGCTTATAGGCAAGTTCAAAGCTTCATTTCCAAGTGGGTTCTTAGGCTAATTTAGTTAGTTTCCCAAAAATATAAATTTTGCATGTTAACTTAGGATTTAAGAAAAATGTTGTGTGAGAGGAATTAATCCCCAAATTCCCCTCCATTATGTCTTATATTATATGTATTGTGTAATTGCATGCCTTAGGATGAGGATTGTAGGTGTTAAAATGGTTAAAATAAGAATTTTCGCAAAACAGGGCAGGTTCTGGGCAAACTCGCTCTGGCGAGCTCAGGGCGAGCCTTCATGGCGAGCTGGGTTCTTCATGCTGATGAACCTCGCTCTGGCGAGCTTATGCTCACTGAGCGAGTGGATTTGGCTCAGGACCTATAATCTCGCCATGGCGAGCTTCCCTTCGCCGCAGCGAGCTTACACAGGACATGACCTGTAACAACACGCCCTGGCGAGTGATAACTCGCGAAGCGAGTTTGACAGGAAAAAGGATTTTTATTTTCAAAACGTTTAAGGAACTATGACACTCGTTTTATATCCTCATCTGAGTTAGGTACACTTGCAGGAACACATATATATAATGTTATACAGTATGTTAATCACAGATAACCTTAGGGTATAACTTAGGGAATTTTAGAAATGCATGTTCCCCGGGACTTTGGTTAATTACGGTAGAATTCAACTAAATTAGTATCAGTCAGTTTGATGCGATCTATGTCGCTTTATGGACTCCCAATGGGATAATCCATCAGGTTATGTTTTGTGAGCTGTATGCCGTGATCGATCCGATCGACGGATAAGGCAGGCCTCCGAGATATGCTCACCTCGGAGAATCCTTGCGGTTAAAATGAATAAGACTAATTTCTGTGACACACCTTTATTTATGTTTATATATTATGTTATGTTATGAATATATGTTGTGACTGATTAGGAATTCCCCGGTGTAGTCACCTTTAGGAGGGTAGTATGACTCACTGAGGCTTAGTAGTCTCACCCCACTCCAAACAATTTTTTCAGATAAGCAGGTTGGCTAAGGTATGCTCGTTGGTGTGCTAGTAGCTGTGCTTGGAGGATTTGCATTTTGTTCTTGCTTTCCTTATTCCGTATCTTGTTGTATTTCAATAATCTGTTATGTACCGTTGAACTTATGTTTTTGCTTCCGTTCTATCTTATTCTGTGTTGTATTTAGCACCTGCGTGTGCTTTATTCTCAATGTAATAATAATGTACTCCGTTACCGATTATGATATTTCACTGATATTCTAGATATTTCATGTGGGGTGTTATAATTGGTATCAGAGCAGGTCGATTCAGACTGTGCCAGAGTTCATTAGTATTACTAATCCGAATCCCAGTATTTGTCTGGATTTCTAACATTTGTTCTAGATGTCATGTCACTTTAAGCCTAGCTAACTTGACTTGATATTGGCAGTTAGAGCACTATGTCAGGAGCAAGACGAGGACCTGGAAGGCCTAGAAGGAACGTTGCTGATGATGATGACGAACCTGAAATGTACGGTGATGCTAATGCTAACATGTGGGCTGAGATGATGCATCAGCAGCAGCAGTTTCAGGCCCAGCAAGCCCAGCAGCATCAAGAGTTCATGACTATGTTTCAGCAACACATGAACAATCCTCCCCATCCGCAGCAAGGATCAAGTGCTGCTTTCAGAGAGTTCTGTCGCATGAGCCCGCCAGAGTTTTATGGAGAATACAATCCAGCGAAGGCCCGGGAATGGATCCAAAGGATGAGTGGGATCCTAGAATCAATGGATTGCACTGAAGCTGACAAAGTTGTGTTCGTCTCCCGCTTCTTTAGGGGCGACGCATGTAACTGGTGGGATGGAACAAAGTCATACATGGAGGTCAGTCTGATGGAGATGACTTGGAGTAATTTTCGACACCTTTTTGTCGGACATTACATCCCAGAGAGCTATCAATTCCAGATGGAGCGAGAGTTGACCGAACTGAAGCAGGGAAGTATGTCTGTGGCGGATTATACCATGAAGTTCAATGATCTGGTTCGCTATGTGGCGGACGGCAATGATGCCCCAACTGAGACATGGAAGATGAAGAAGTACCGGTTTGGTTTAAGGGCTGACATAGCGCATGACGTCTCTATGCAGCATATCACTACCTTTGGTGATTTGGTGCAAAAGAGCTATCATGCTGAGGCAGATCTTAACAATATTAACAAGGAGCGTGGTGAAGCTGTTCAGAAGAGGAGAGACTCTGGAAAGTTCAATCTGCAAGTAAGGACTAAGGGAAATACCAGTAAGGGAAAACAGAGCTACTCTCAACGTTCACCAAGGAACTGTGCCGAATGTGGTTTCCCTCACAGTGGAGAATGCATGAAGGGGAAGAACATGTGTTACTATTGTAAGCAGCCAGGCCACTACAAACATGAATGTCCTAAGCTGAAGAGGCAAGGCGATTCCAGCAGCGCTTCTAAAAGCAAAGGTCGGTTATATTCACTTGACGGTGAGAAAGTCAGATCTAATAATGCTTTAATTATGGATGTGTGCATGTTAGGACAGTCTGAAGTATTAGTCTTGTTTGATTGTGGAGCTACTAATTCCTTTATAGCCGTTGACTGTGTTCAGCGACTGCAATTGCCCTCTGTGCCTTTAATTCCCCCAATGACTGTAGCTGTTGCTACAGGTGGCAAGGTTACCTCTAAGCGAGTTTGTCAGAATTGTCCAATTCTCGTGGGCAGTAAAGTCTATCATATAGATTTGATCTGTCTACCCTTGAAAGATATAGATGTGGTCCTAGGCATGGATTGGCTTTCCGCCAATACTGTGTACATTGGATGCGCTGAGAAGAATCTGTTTATTCCAACTGAAACTTCTGCAGAGAGTAGAGCGCTCACTGCCTTGCTCCAGAATACTCATCAGATGATCCAGTACTTAGGTGTCAGTACTAAGTGTTTCAGTGTCTTGTTTACCATCGATCCGGAACCCAGTTTGAACCCCGGTGACATTCCAGTTGTTAGTGAGTTTCTAGACGTTTTTCCAGATGACATTATGAATTTACCTCCTGAAAGGGAAGTTGAGTTTTCCATCGATCTAGTTCCTGGTTCCCAGCCAATCTCAGTTGCCCCGTATAGGATGTCTCCCTTAGAGCTTCATGAACTGAAATCTCAGCTTGAAGAGTTGCTTCAGAAACATTTTATCCGACCCAGTTGTAGCAGGCTGGAAAATCACTTCCATTTTTCATACAATGAAGTCGCCATTGACGTTTATTTATCCCGGAAGGGGAAAGGAAAATATCACGAAAACCTTGGTTTAGGTTCGGGAGTTGGTTATGCGAGAGGAAGGTATTAGCACCCCTCGCATCCATCGTACTCGATGGGAACCGTTTAGGTGGTTTAGGGTTTGTCTGCGCAGGTTTAGATTAAATTACTCTATCGTTGGCTAATCTACTTCGTTTCCAAATAAATTAAAAAAAGGTTTTTATTAGTTGAGTTTGACGGTTGTAGGAGCCCGCTCCTACGTATTCCCCGGTGCAATGGGAAACTCAAAACTCACGTAGTTCTGGTAAAAAATGTTTGTGTGGTTGGTTGATTTTAAATGGGTATCGTTTATTTCGTATTTCGCTGATACAACGACGCTTGTATGCTCAACTTAGAGGCTTAAGCTGTGTGTGTATCAGAGGAATAGATAAAACACGTATCCATTGTTAAAAAGAAAGTTTGATTAACGGATGCGGCTTAATTCGCATTCCGCTGATACAACGACGCTTGTATGCTCCACTTGGAGGCTTAAGCTGTGTATGTGTCAGAGGAATGGATAAAGCGTATATCCATGTTTTCCGAAAAGAAGTTTAAGTGTGTAAGGGTTAACTTTTAACGCTTGTTTTTGGAATGAGAGTAGCTCGTGTAAACTAGTCAGCTGACCGGCTACCAAGACAACTCGGGGAAGAAAGAAGCAGTTGCCAGATTCTCCCTTTTTCATTCATCGATTTGTTACGAAAACCTTTGGTTAAGTTTACTTAAGAAATAGTGCCTGAAAGAAAAGACGAGTGTTGGTTGGTTTTAATGCTCATTTTAGAACGAGAGTAGCTTGAGTAAACTAGTCAGATGGCCGGCTACCAAGACAACTCAGGGAAGAAAGAAGCAGCTGCCAGATTCTCCCTTTTTCATTCATTATTTGTTATGAAAATCTTTGTTAAGTTTACTTAAGAAATAGTGTCTAAAAGAAAAGACGAGTGTTGGTTGGTTTTAATGCTCATTTTAGAACGAGAGCAGCTTGAGTAAACTAGTCAGATGACCGGCTACCAAGACAACTCAGGGAAGAAAGAAGCAGCTGCCAGATTATCCCTTTTTCATTCATTATTTGTTATGAAAATCTTTGTTATTTTGATTATGAAAACAAAAGTCCAAAAGAAAAGAGCAAGAGAACCAGAGCAGACAGGATAGCAAAAACAAGTAATAATAATGATGAGATAAATCACAAAATAGGCAAAGTATAAATGCAAATGCATGAATCAATATGATATAAATGAATAATGCATGAATGCAATAATAAACAAGCATGTATGAAGCAAATAATTAAATATAGTGCAAAAATAATGTTACGAGCAATTAAATAAATACATGTAAGTATGAATAAATAACCTAACACAAGCAAACATGATTAACCTAAGCTAATTAGAGTTAAACAAAATATTGTGCAAGAGAAAGTGGCCCAGAAGTACTTAGAAAAGTAACTTGGATCACTTAAGCACTTATGTAAATAAGCTGAAAGCAATTAATTACAAAATGACTTATATAAATAAGCTAAAAATAATTAATTCTGAAAGTCCAAACAAAATCTCAGCACCTTAAATTGGGTCAACAAGCTTAAAAAAAGCTATTGCTCCAATAAGTGCTTTTGAAATAAGCTAAAAAAATTAATTAAAATAAAAAACCGGGGGTGCAAACAATTTAGCATAGCAAAAACATAGGGGTGTGAAAAGTAAGTCTGGCCCAAACAGACTTAGTCAACAAAAAAACGAAGTCAAACAAAACAAAATATATCTTGTGCCGCGTTGACTAGGGTCTATGATATGGATCTGACGATCACAGCCCTCTGATTGATCAAAGAGTCTTGGTTCCAAAATCCAGATTAAATCAGGACCCTTTGATCAATCCAACGCGTTCTTCTTTTTTGAATAAAATAAAACAGAAAATACCACGGCAAGCAGATCTGGTGAATCGCAAACACGCGCACCATCAACATCCTCACCGTCAGATCTCATTTAAATGAGATCTGACGGTTCCGTTTTAAAGTTTGGATCAACGCACAGGAATGAAACAAGAGATCTAACGGCTACGATTTAAACTTGCATAAAAAGACAGAACATGGTGAGGTTATCTTCTCCGGCGAAGAAGATATTTTCCGGTGACAACTCCGGTCACCGGAGTTTCCAAAACAGCACCAAAACAAACGAAACATACATGGTTTTGCTCGTTTTTTCACGTAGATCACGAATATGAAATTAGTTTTTAACGAAACAACATAGAAACGCAAAAACGAACGGGATAAAAACTTCAAATCAAAAATCAAACTCACAGTTCATCACAAATTGGAACAAAATAACAACCCAGAAAGCATCACAACGAGTAATGAAGATGAAAGGTGTTAAGAATTACCTGAATAGGTCTCTGAGAAGTCCGGTTTGAGCTTGCTCTTTTCCTAGCCACCGTAGCCTTTTTCTGCTTCAATTCCTTCACTTTCTTGGTGAAGGTATTATGATGTTTAGTTTCTGTGTTTGATGCAGAATTATGAGATTTGAAAAAATTAAAAATGATGAAAAATGGTGTTTGTTCTTGGTACTGTAGCTGCGCCGTTTTTGACTCTCCCAGGCTAACCCTAGGCTCTGAAAACAATGTTCTATTTATAGAGTCATTTTAGGTCAAGTGGCAATGTGATTAGAAAGGATAAGTGAGGGTAAAAATGATATTATCTTTGATTTTTTTGTGTACTATTTTTGATCTTTGATTCCAAACAAAATTGATGATGAGGTGTATTAGGAATGGAATGTTCTAGTCCTATGATGATGTGTCAATGATTGGAGAATTTTTGACACTTCTTTGATTTTTTTGGGATAAGTAACAGAAATAAAAATAATACTAAAATAATAAAATAAAAATAAATATGCAAAATAAAAATATGCATGATGATGAAATGTGATTATGCAAAATGGTTATGGATTAAAATGAAAGAAAAAGGATGTAAATTTGACGTATAAAAGGGTTTCTTGCAATGCAAGTAACTAGTTAAAAAAATAATTAATAAGTAAGAAATAAATTTAATGGAAGGGCAAAATGGTAAAAAAAAAAAAAAAAATCATCACTTATGATCATGCCATGCAAAATCATGCAAGAAAAAATAATTCCATATATCTTTTGTGTCAACATTGATTTTTTTTAATTCAAAAGGAATGACCTTGTTGACTTTAGTCAAAGTGTTAACTTTGTTGACTTTTTTCTAAATGCAAAAATTGAAAAATATCATGGGGCAAAATTAGGGTATGACAGCTGCCCCTATTTAATTAGCTTAAACCATAAGAATGCGAATAACCCTGGTATTCGAATTCTTTTTGGTGGAAGATAATTAAATACAGAATGCCCTAATTTTGCATGGGCATGAGTGATGATGAAAGGAACGAGTAAACCTGTTCGGTATCTTTGGTACCCTTATCTCAGGATTTCTTCTTGAATGTGAACCATCGCCTCAAAGGTGCTTAGATTCCGCTGAATACCCTTATTTCAAGAGCTGCTGTATCTGAAGGAGCTAACGCCAAAACCAGGAGTTGTATGTCCTTGAGAAGGATAGATGTAACACCTCGGTGTTGCACTTGGAAGAGAAATCACCACCCTCAGGCCTACGGATTCCAATAAATGTCCCTATTTCAGGATTCTGTATCTGAAGGAACTAACGCCTAAACCAGGAGTTGTACGTCCTTGAGAAAAATAGATGTAACACCTCGGTGTTGCACTTGAAGAGAAATCACCACCCTCAGGCCTACGGATTCCACTAGATATCCCTCTTTCAGGATTCTGTATCTGAAGGAGCTAACGCCAAAACCAGGAGTTGTATGTCCTTGAGAAGGATAGATGTAACACCTCGGTGTTGCACTTGAAGAGAAATCACCACCCTCAGGCCTACGGATTCCACTAGATATCCCTATTTCCGGATTCTGTATCTGAAGGAACTAACGCCTAAACCAGGATTTGTACGTCCTTGAGAAAAATAGATGTAACACCTCGGTGTTGCACTTGAAGAGAAATCACCACCCTCAAGCCTACGGATTCCACTGAATATCCCTATTTCAGGATTCTGTATCTGAAGGAGCTAACGCCTAAACCAGGAGTTGTATGTCCTTGAGAAAAATAGATGTAACACCTCGGTGTTGCACTTGAAGAGAAATCACCACCCTCAGGCCTACGGATTCCACTGAATATCCCTATTTCAGGATTCTTAGTTGCCACTCCTATTGGGGACGGACAAACTGTTGTGATCATCTTGTAGAAGAATTTTTCAGAAAATTTGCAATTCACTGGGGAGGAGATCTTCCAACTGATCTGCTGGGAGGTTAATTCACCAACTAACTTGTTGGAAAGAGGTTAAGCTGCCTCTCTTGGCGATTATGTGACCAAAATCCGTTATTCCTTGAGTAGGAATTTTTGAACCTGCTTCTATGAATGCATGCTTGCAATGAATGCTTGTTAATGCCTAAAATGCAGGACTAATGCAGCGCTTAGTTGTGCTCATGATTTGACATATGGTTTTTTGTTTATGAATAAATGCATGGTGATGCATGAGTGTATATGCATGGATGCATGAAAATGCATGAATTTGGGTTTCATCCTGACACCAAGACATTTGATACTCCTTCCTCGAGGAGAGGGATCCCAGTTGGATGCTGTATACCAATCATTCTTCATCTGTGTGGGGAAGATCACCTTGCTTAGTCAGCTCAAAACGCTGGGCCAGTCTAATGTGTTAAAAGTGGGCACCTTTTTAATGTATGCTGCTGATCCTCTTCAATCTTTCTTATTTCAAAATATTTTGCTTAATTTCAAACTGCTTTTTACTTTTCGAAGTTTTAACATTTGGTTATCAGAAAAATAAAAGTATGAAATGTACAAGAATATAAAGAGAGACACAATGAGTAAAAGGAATATTTTATTGATAGCACAAAATGTGCGGAAGGTTTTTTTTTTTTTTTTTTTACAACGGAAGCAAAACCCTCAAAGAGGTGACCGCGTACTTGAGCTAAGATAAATGGCAATGAAAAATAAATGAATTCTATGGAATCATAACAATGCCATCCTTCTCCATGATTTCAATCTCTAAATATCTTGTTGTTGAGTACGAGGTCTCGGATCCTTCTGAAGTTCGTCCGGTGTTCAAACTGATCTTGCAGTGTTATGCCTGTCTTTATTTAGTTTCCCTAATTTTTGCTTGGATTGCTCAGTGTGAGCTACTAATCCACCGGGATACCCTTTTTTGCCTAAGCCGCCCTTTCGGGTTTTCAACTTAGCCGGTTTTCTTTTCCTTTTTTGATGTCCCTAATTTTTGCCTGGACCGCCTTTTCAGGTTTTCAGCCCACCGGGACGCTCTCTATTGCCTAAGCCGCCCTTTTGGGTTTTCAACTTAGCCGCTCTCTATTGCTTAATTTTCTTTTTCTTTTAGGTATAATACTTTTTGACTGCATCTGAGTTCACAGGGAGTGGAAACTCTTCGCCATCCATTGTAGCTAAGATCAAGGCCCCGCCTGAGAAATCCTTTTTCACCACATATGGCCCTTCATAATTAGGAGTCCATTTTCCGCGAGTGTCCTTGTGAATGGGCAATATAGCTTTCAACACTAAGTCCCCTTCCTTGAACTGTCTTGGACGAACTTTCTTATCAAATGCCCTCTTGAGCCTTTGCTGATACAACTGTTCGTGACACAAGGCTGTCATCCTCTTCTCTTCAATGAGATTAAGCTGGTCAAACCGGGTTTGTACCCACTCTGCTTCTTCTAGCTTGGCCTCCATCAAAACTCTTAATGATGGGATCTCAACTTCTACTGGGAGTACTGCTTCCATGCCATAGACTAGAGAGAAAGGAGTTGCCCCAGTTGAGGTGCGAACTGCTGTTCTGTATCCATGGAGGGCAAATGGGAGCATCTCATGCCAGTCTTTGTATGTCTTCACCATTTTCTGCAGAATCCTCTTGATGTTCTTATTTGCTGCTTCTACAGCGCCATTCATCTTGGGCCGGTATGGTGAGGAATTATGGTGCTCAATCTTGAAACTTTTACACAACTCTCTCATCATTTGATTGTTCAAGTTGCTACCATTATCAGTGATTATCTTGTTGGGAACCCCATAACGGCATATTATTTCCTTCTTGATAAACTGGGCCACCACTTGTCTTGTGACGTTGGCGTATGATGCCGCTTCGACCCATTTGGTGAAGTAATCAATAGCCACTAGGATGAAACGATGTCCATTAGAGGCTTTTGGTTCAATCATTCCAATCATATCTATGCCCCACATGGAGAATGGCCATGGTGATGTTAAAACATTCAGCGGAGTTGGAGAGACATGTATCTTATCAGCATAAATCTGGCATTTGTGACACTTCCTGACATGGTTCAAACAATCTGTTTCCATAGTCAACCAATAGTACCCGGCCCGAAGAATCTTTCTTGCCAAAGCATGCCCGTTCATGTGTGTACCAAAGGACCCCTCATGGATTTCTTCAATCAGAGTATCAGCTTCTTTTTTATCCACGCAACGGAGGAGAACCAAATCATGGTTCCTTTTGTACAATAACTCTCCATCCAAGAAGAAACCAGATGCTAGCCTTCTAAGAGTTTTCTTATCCCCACTGGATGCCCCCAAGGGATATTCTTGATTTTGGAGGAAGTTCTTGATATCATAATACCATGGTCTCCCATCTTGCCCCACTTCAGTTGCCAAGCAATATGCAGGTGTCTCACGACGGTTGATTTCTATCAGGGGTACATGATTTGGCCAAGTGACCTTGTACATGGATGAGAGCGTAGCCAAGGCATCCGCCAACTGATTTTCTTCTCTTGGGATGTGATGGAAAGTGATCTCATCAAAGTACTCTACCAATTTCAAGACATGATCTCGGTACGGGATTAAGTTGGGATGACGAGTTTCCCATTCTCCTCGGATTTGATAAATGACTAGCGCAGAATCCCCATACACTTCTAGGATTTTAATTTTTAAGTTGATTGCCCCTTCCAAACCCATGATACATGCCTCATACTCTGCGATGTTGTTGGTGCAATCAAACAATAGCCTTGCTGTGAGAGGTGTGTAGGTGTCTTTAGGAGAGATGATAACTGCTCCTACACCATGCCCCAAAGCATTCGACGCACCATCAAATACAAGCTTCCATCGAGATCCCGGCTCGGGTCCTTCATTCTCATCTATGGGAGGTTTCTCATTTATAGCCATGATGTCCTCATCTGGAAAGTCAAAGCGCACCGGTTGGTAGTCTGCCAAGGGTTGGTGCGCTAGATGTTCTGCTAGCACACTCCCTTTGATGGCTTTCTGAGCAACATACTGGATATCATATTCAGACAACAACATCTGCCAACGGGCGATCCTTCCGCTCAAAGCAGGTTTCTCGAAGATATACTTGATGGGGTCCATTTTGGAAATCAACATGGTAGTGTGACACACCATGTATTGCCTCAATCGGCGAGCCGCCCATGTCAAAGCACAACAAGTCTTCTCTAACAGTGAATACCTGGTCTCACAACTAGTAAACTTCTTGCTCAAGTAATATACTGCATGCTCCTTCCTACCAGTCTCATCTTGTTGACCCAATACACAACCCATAGATCCATCAAGTACGTGCAGATATAGGATAAGGGGCCTTCCCGCAACTGGTGGTATCAGAATTGGTGGCTCTTGCAAGTAATGTTTAATCTTGTCGAATACCCCTTGACAATCCTCATTCCATTCAATGATCTGATCTTTTCTTAATAGCTTGAAGATCGGTTCACAAGTTGCAGTGAGATGGGAGATGAACCTGGAAATGTAGTTCAACCTGCCTAGAAATCCTCGCACTTCTTTTTCTGTCTTTGGTGCAGGCATATTCTGGATTGCTTTGACTTTATCGGGGTCAACCTCAATTCCCTTCTGACTGACAATGAAACCCAATAATTTTCCTGATTTGACGCCAAAGGTGCACTTATTTGGATTCAAGCGCAGCTGATACTTCCTCAATCTCTCGAACAACTTCTGGAGATGCACAAGGTGTTCTTCTGATGAGGACTTGGCAATCATATCATCCACATACACTTCAATTTCTTTGTGCATCATGTCATGGAACAGAGTGACCATGGCCCGCTGATATGTTGCCCCTGCATTTTTTAACCCAAAAGGCATAACTTTGTAGCAGAAAGTGCCCCATGGTGTTATGAAGGTTGTTTTCTCCATGTCTTCGGGCGCCATTTTGATCTGATTATAACCTGAGAAACCGTCCATAAAAGAGAAGACCGGAAATCGAGCAGTATTATCCACTAACACATCAATGTGAGGGAGTGGAAAATCATCCTTTCGGCTTGCCCTATTCAAATCTCGGTAATCTACACACATTCGGACCTTTCCATCCTTCTTTGGTACTGGCACAATATTGGCGATCCATTCTGGGTACTTGGCCACCACAAGGAATCCAGCGTCTAACTGCTTCTTAACTTCCTCTTGTATCTTGAGGGCCATGTCTGGTCTAGTTCTTCTCAACTTCTGCTTGACAGGTGCACATTCAGGCTTGAGCGGAAGCTTGTGTTCAACTATGCTTGTGTCTAACCCCGGCATATCCTGATAAGACCACGCAAAGACGTCCACATACTCTTGGAGCAGCTTGACTAAACCCTCTTTCATCTCTGGCTGTAGGGCAGCACCTATCTTGACTTCTTTCTTATCCTCTTCAGTCCCCAGATTGATCACATCCACTGGTTCTTGATGAGGTTGGATCATTCTTTGTTCTTGATCCAATAATCGAGCTAGTTCCTCTGGAAGTTCACAATCTTCCTCCTCATCCTCTTCAGTAAGATTGATTGGGAGCTCGAGATCATGAAGATTTACAGCATTGTTATGGTCCAAAGGTTCATTTCTGCATGATATATTTTTTGATTTTTTAGATGAATGCAAAGGTGGTCATGATATGCAAGAAGTTATTGCCATTTTATTATTTTTATCTTTTTAAAACTGAAAAAGAAAGAATAAAATAGGACAAAAAATGCACATAAAATACTTTTATTTATTTGATAATCATTCATTAAAACAAAGAAAGCCCTTACTGTCATACCCCAATTTTTGACCTAAGATTCAATCTCATATTCTCATCATTGCATTCCATGCATCATTCTAAAAAATGCAAAAAAAGATATATGGTTCTGTGTCATACTCTAAATTTTTCCCGCATTTTTAAACCCATTGAGAGGAAATGTTATATTACAAAGCAAACAGAATGCTCTTGACGAATTTTGCACTACAACCAGAATGCTTTGAACGAGTTCTGCACATCAACGATAATGCTCTGGATTCTGTAGCATTACCACAACAATGCTCTGGACGAATTCTTCACTCGACCAGAATGCTCTGGACGAATTCTGCACATCAACGATAATGCTCTGGATTCTGTAGCATTACCACAAGAATGCTCTGGACGAATTCTTCACTCGACCAGAATGCTCTGGACGAATTCTGCACATCAACGATAATGCTCTGGATTCTGTAGCATTACCACAAGAATGCTCTGGACGAATTCTTCACTCGACCAGAATGCTCTGGACGAATTCTTCACATCAACGATAATGCTCTGGATCCTGTAACATTACCACTAAAATGCTCTGGGCAAATATCTTGCATGCTCCACGCATCCCAAGAAGATTATTGCAAGATACAAAAGCATTATGGATGAATCAATGGTAATGAGAAAATGCTTGAATTCAAACTCAAAACATTTTGGATGATGCAACCATAATGCATTATGCATGGAAATGGCTAAGCGAATCACACTGCGACACATGCCCCTCTCTCACACACCCCCCTATTTCTCTTAGGCCTCCATTCTTGCTATAAATAAAGGCTTCCTCCATGAAGCAAAGGGGTGGAAAAAAATAGCAAAGTTACTATACCAAATTGTTGAAGCACAATCCCACAAAGTCTTAAGCTCTTCCTCCACCATAAACCACCCAAAAAAATTCATTTCTTCACCATGCTTTTCCAAATTCGTTTTTGCATAAAACACCAACAAAAGACCCACTTCTCTTCACAAATCACTCTTATATAGTTGCAGTAACCTCTCTATAACAAAAAACAACAATTCCAACATAAGAAATTCAACATCAAAATAGCAAAAAAGCTCAAAACAAGTTAGTTTTAAAAAGAGACTCTCACACCACAAAACAGGTTTATTCCTTTTCCATTAAGCTTCTATAACTTCTAGGAACCTTTACCATACACATATCGTGCTTTATCTAGACGTTTCAAACTATTTTTAAACTTTTTTCCCAACTGTATTTGCGTCCTTTTTTAACTTTCTAAGCATCTTTTGAAAAATCTAAGCTCATATTTGAGATCTACGCGAAAAATCGAGCGAGATAGAGTACTCACTCGCTCATTTCGGGCCTCCGGTGAGGCTCCGGCGACGGAAACCGCCGCGTCGGATATTCCTTGCGTCGCCGGAGAAGAAGGATCAGCGTGGACCTGTCTGTTTCCCAGATTAATTCACAGCCGTTTGATTGTTTGTTTAAATCCTGTCTGTCTAATTCTGATTAAACCGGAGCCGTTGGATCGCATTTAAATGAGGTCTAACGGTGGTGATGGCTGAAGGTGCATGGTACGATATACCTGCGCCACACTGAATCCATTTTTGGTGGACTTTCTGTTTTTTTTTAACAGACTGGGCTTTTGGCCCGGATTTGCTATCTGCACCCCCTTATCCTTATTATTTGCACCCCGTATCCTTTTTTTTTATTTTATTTTATTTTTTATTTTCATTTCTTTATTTTTATTTTATTCTTTTATTTTTATTTTATCTATTTATTGCCTTTAATTTTATTTCGTTTATCGCATTTATTTATTTTATGTCATTTATTGCATTTATTTAATTTAAGGCATTTACTTTAATTCAAAACATGATAAAAAAAAAATGGAAAAAAATAATAATAACACAACACCAAACAATCACACACTCGCACTAACTGTTTCCAGAGTACTCTGGTCCTTCACCTTTATTAATTCAGTACTAATAATCTCCAGAGTACTCTGGTCCCTAACCAGTAATTAATTCAGTTATATATTTCCAGAGTGTTCTGGTCCCCAAACTTTACTAATTCTGTACTAATAATTTCCAGAGTACTCTGGTCCTTGTTAACTAACTTATTAAAAAGAAATATTGTTTTAAGTTGTTTAGCTTAATATCTTTCTTTTTTTTTCTTTCTTTTTGTTTTTTTTTTCTTTCTTTTCAACAACAAAAAATAACAAAAACATGCAATGTCTATTTTATTTTTGTTTATCTATTTTCTCACATGCAAATATATTGTGTATAATCTATTTCTTTTAATCCAAGGGAAGAGAATTCATTTTGACCCAGTATCACTATGTAATTCTCGTCCGTTTATGCATTTATCTATTTATTAATATCATCCTAAAACAACAAAAAAAAACAACAAAAAAACATTCAAATATCAAAAATCTTTCCAAAAAGAATTTTTTTTTCTAATAAACCTTGACTTTCGTCAAGAGACTTTGTTCAAACTTTTTCTCAATAAATGTTTCAATTCATCTAAGCATATTTACGCATTTTCAAAAAGACTAAAAAACACAAAAAACAAATTCAAACCTTTTTGCCATTTGACTTTTGACTTTAAAACCTTTTTTTCAAAGAGTTTAGACGTGAGTCATCTCTATGGTCGAAAATTCTAATTTCCCCATAACATTAGACGAGAAAAAAAATGTTGAGTCTTTTCCACCTAGGAGAGTTAGTGGCATACTCGTCGATGAATTCCGAGTGAGAGCCCTTCCCTATTGTGAAGCAAAGATCCATTTTTTGTAGCATGTTTGTGGTGGATTAAAATGAGTTCAAAACTTAAGATGACGACTCGTCTTTTCTCCTAAAAAACAATCAAACAAACCACTTTATAATTTTTACCCCGAACTACGGGATTTTGATCCTTAACGGGTACGTAGTGCAAAGGGCCTTGTGTCTTCCCAAATCAAAATTAATAAAAAATATATTCTCTTCTCATCATCCTAATCATTTATAAGCAAATTTTACAAGCAAATACTTTTAGCACAAAAACATATATTACAAAAGGTTCCTGTAGAGTACTACAGATACTTAGGGTGCTAATACCTTCCCTTTGTATAACTAACCCCCGTACCTTTGATCTCTGAAAACTGCATTATTTAATTGTTTCATCGCATCAATAAATTTTGCATGTTACTTTATGGGTTTATTCGATCTTTTCCCCTTCCCTTGGATAAATTAAAGTTCGGTGGTGAATCATTATTTTTGAGAACCAAAGCTAACCAATAGCTGTTGGCGTCCGAAAATCACCGCGACAGAAATGGCGACTTCACTGGGGACATCCCCCAAGAGGGTTGAGCCTAACTTGTATATATATCTTTTTGTGCTATTATCATTATGTTTGTATATTATTTGCATGCTTGTATATATTATCTTTGCATGTATTCTTGCCTATTTGCTTGGGCTTTTGGTGGTGACATAAGTCCCCTACCCGGACTTGAGTGAACAATAAGATAAGATGGTGGTATAATCAAAGTGATATGTCGAGAGTAAGTCTTGATTATGATGCACATGTGATATAACCCCGCTCAGTGGAGGCCTCATGACGGTAGTACTCGTTGTCATGAATAGTCATGACGACGTTATTATTTTCAATATGAGTGTCCCGAGAAGCTGAGGACCTTAGAGTTACATTAACCCATCTTGACTTTTTAGGACGTAGTGCGGTGACTAACCAAGAGTCAGTCTTGAATTAGTTGATACGCGAGACTACACTCAAACGAGATTTTCTTGCGAATATTATTGGACCGTGAGTCAGTCGCGTAAGCCGATAATATCCAAAAGAAGATTAATAACTTTGGGAACTCGGTAGAACCCGTAATCCAGGTACAAATGAAACTATAGTTCTTACCATGTGGGTGGTTCTTACCTTTGACTCCATCATTATGATACCTAACCTTAAACCATGTTTGTGATGTTGTGTATATATGTTGCATAATCATGCATTCATGCATCCATGAAAAACTTTTTCCCATTAAATTCAAAGGACTTAGAGAAATTTCCTTGTAAACATCACAGGTATGGATCTTGAAAAAAGGAACACTAAGAAGTACAACTTCAAAAGCCCTGACTTGACGAAATTGAGGAAGCTAGGGTCTTTGGTATCTAATCCAACGGATTTTCGAGGTCGTTATGGGAATTTGTTAACTATCCTCAAGACTAATGTTGAAGAAGGGATTCTTGATACCCTGGTCCAGTTCTATGACCCGCTTTATCATTGTTTCACGTTCCCTGATTATCAGCTGGTCCCCACTTTGGAGGAGTATTCGTATTGGGTTGGTTTGCCGGTGTCCGATAAGGTACCTTTCAGTGGCTTAGAGGAGGTTCCTAAGCCATCAGCTATCGCAGCAGCTCTTCATCTAAAAACATCCGACATAGTAACTAATATCACTTCAAAAGGGGGTTTTCAAGACTTAACTTCCAAGTTCCTGTTCGGAAAAGCTTTTATCTTCACCGAGGCGGGAAGCATAGATGCTTTTGAGGCTATCCTTGCCTTACTCATCTATGGACTTGTGTTATTTCCTAATGTTGATTTCTTTGTCGACATCAATGCAATTCAGATCTTCTTGATCGGAAACCCCGTTCCTACCTTACTTGCAGATACTTACCATTCCATTCATCATAGAACTTATAAAGGAAATGGGGTTATCATCTGTTGTGCATCCTTGCTGTATAGGTGGTTTATTTCGCACCTACCCCACTCCAACCTCTTCAAAGAAAATCCTGATAAACTCAAATGGCCTCAAAGGCTCATACCTCTCGCTCCAGCAGATATAGTTTGGTACAATGCAGCCTACGACATTGGAATGATCATCGACAGTTGTGGAGAGTTCCCTAATGTGCCTCTTCTTGGTACACGAGGGGGAATTAGCTACAACCCTATCCTCGCCAGACGCCAGTTTGGGTATCCGATGAGAGACAAGCCTGAAAATATTTTTCTAGCTGGTGTGTTTTATCGTAATGAAGAAGGAAATCCAGATATGAGGGCAAGATTTGTGCGTGCTTGGCACACAGTCCATAAAAAAGAGAAAAATCAGTTGGGGAAAAAGCTGTGTATTGTCTGTAAACCTTATACTCAGTGGGTCATTGCTAGAGCTGCAAAACTCGGGATGCCTTATCATCTCAAGAAATCTCCGCCCTCTGCTGCTACATCATCAACTCCATCATCAACTCCGTCTATACCCTTTGAGAATAAAGAAGAATTCCAGGAATTGTTGGCTAGGATGAAACTTGAAAGGGATACTTGGGAAAGAAAGTTCCACACATCTGAGCTCGAGAACGAAGAATTGAAGAAACAATTGAAGGAAAAGGATGACATGCTCTTCATGCAAGATGGTTGGATAATTGAGAAAGATGCTTTACTCAGACGAGATGCAAGAAAAAGGAAGAGGCAAGACGATTTATTTTCCAGCGCACATCCAGAGTCAGTTGGCCCACCTGCTTCAAAGGCTTGGAAAGAGATCGTCGACAAGCTGGTGACCGAAAAGGTTACGATGAAGTCTTTCTATGAGGACAAGATAGAGAAGCTCAACAAGAAGATGCAAGGAGGGATTGGTTCTTCGTCACATGGAACATCTTAGACCTTTAGATTTTGCCTTTTGTTAGGACTTTTTAAGCTTGCTTCTTGGCTCTATCTTTCATTTAAAAAAGAACTGTTTGTAATCTTTTAAGTTATTTATGAAACAAGGTCCCTTGTGATGTTTACAATTTCTATCTAAAAGTCCTTTGAAAATCAAATAAAATTGTCTTTTTTCATCAGCATCATGCATCATTTCGCATTCATGGTCTCAAGGGTCCGAGCCTTACCTTTTTGTTACTTCTCAAAAGGTAAACCTGTCTCGTCTCAAAGTGGCCCGACGACCTCGCCCAAAGCCTACTCGCATATACGGCACTCGTGCAAACCAAAGAAAGAGAATGGAAGTGATAGAGCAAGAGAACATTGAGCTTCGTGAAGAAGTAACAACACTTCGAGCAGATATGGAAAGGTTAAACGCCTTGGTGGATTCGTTGGTGGTTGCGCAGAATCAGCCCCTAACCCCTCGTCCTCTCAACACTCAGGCTCAGACAACTGTCATTTCAGAAATTGTTACTACTGCAGTTTCAGTGGCACCCGTCAATACTCTGCAGTACACCATGCCTGAAGGTTACCCATGGGGCATGCCTTACAACTTAAATGGAGGGTATCGGCCCATTGCTTCCGAAGTTCAGCCAGTTATTGAGATTTCTACTGTGCAATATACAACAGCCTTTCCCCAACCTGGGATGACTGTTCCCCAAGCTACTGTACCCGTTCCACAACCGATAATGACTGTTTTAGCTCCCATGGTCCACACCATTCCCCATGAGAATGAACATGTCTATCACGCAGAACCAACTGAAAGCATAGGTGCATATGGCCGCATGGACGACTTTCAAGACCAGTTTGATGAAATGCAGCGAGAAATTAAGGCCCTCTGTGGGAAGGACTTGTTTGGCAAGAATGCCCATGATCTCTGCTTAGTGCCCAACGTCAAGATTCCAGCCAAATTCAAAGTCCCTGATTTTGAGAAGTACAAAGGAAACTCTTGTCCTCAAAGCCATTTGGTGATGTATGCAAGAAAAATGTCTACCCAGACAGATAATCACCAGTTGTTGATTCATTACTTCCAAGACAGTCTGACCGGTGCTGCTTTGAAATGGTACATGGGTCTAGATAGCACAAATATCCGAACTTTCAACGACTTGGGCGAAGCCTTTATCCGCCAATACAAGTACAATCTAGACATGGCGCCGGACAGAGATCAACTCCGAGCCATGGCCAAAAAAGACAAAGAGACCTTTAAAGAATATGCTCAAAGATGGAGGGAGATTGCTGCTCAGATAAGCCCGCCTCTAGAAGAGAAGGAGATGACCAAAATCTTTTTGAAGACTCTTGGTTCATTTTACTATAAGCGGATGATTGCGAGCGCGCCTAATGATTTCACTGAGATGGTGAACATGGGTATGCGTCTTGAAAAAGGGGTCCGAGAAGGACGTTTAGCCAAAGAAAGTGGTTCATCCAGTGGTACAAGGAAGTTTGGGACGGGTTTTCCTAAAAAGAAAGAACAAGAGGTCGGTATGGTGGCCCAAGGGAAGCCAAGAAGAAATAATTACCAACAACAACAACATGTCGCTACTCTTACACCCGTCATCGGTGCTGTTCAGAATCCTGGGTATCAACCACAATTCCAACAAAGGCCTCAACCACAGTTCCAACAAAGGCCTCAGCAACAATATCAGCAACAGTATCAGCAACAACCTCGACAACAGGCTCCACAGCAGTCCACCCAACAAAATCGTGTTCCAAGGACACCTCATTTCGACCCAATCCCAATGACCTATGCAGAGTTGCTTCCTGCATTAATTGAGAAAAATCTGGTTCAGACTAGAACACCTCCTCCACTGCCTGAAAAATTACCATGGTGGCATAGAGCTGACCATTTCTGTGGTTTTCATCAAGGGGCACCCGGCCATGACATTGAACAGTGTTGGGCACTTAAATATGAAGTCCAAAAATTGATTAAAGCCAACACCCTTTCTTTCAAAGATATGAATCCGAATGTGCAGGCTAACCCACTGCCGAATCATGGGGCATCGTCTATCAATATGGTGCAAGGCTGCCCAGGAACCTACCTCGTATTTGATATTCGACACATTCAGGAACCACTCGTCCAAATGCATGTCAAATTGTGTAAACTGGATTTCTTTCAACATAACCATGTAGCCTGTGAAACTTGTTCTATAAATCCGCGAGGTTGCCAGAAAGTAAGAGATGATATCCAAGGACTATTGGATCGAAGAGAGCTCATCATCACCCATAAGAGAAATAAATATGATGATTCTAAGAGAGATGAGGTTGATGTGTCCGTCATAACACTTGAGTTCAATATTCCAGAGTGGTTGGAGGTGACTTTCAACAGTCAGAAGTTCGTCGTTACACCACTAACAATCTGCTTGCCAGGCCCAATGCCTCATACTTCTAACAAAGCCATACCATACAAGTACAATGCTACGATGATAGAAAATGGGCATGAAGTCCCAATACCTCCATTGCCTTCTGTAATCAATATGGCTGAAGAAAGTAGAGTGATGAGAAGTGGGCGTGTTATTCCTGCAGTGGCCCCGAAAAAAGTTAATACTCCGGTACAGATGGAAAATCCTGTTGCGGAACCAGAATTGCACAAGAGCGTAGGCCAATCCAGTGGGGCCGGCGTCAATTCAGATTTTGATGAGGTGTTGAAGCTGATAAAGAAAAGCGAGTATAAAGTGGTTGACCAGCTAATGCAAACTCCTGCGAAGATCTCCATACTTTCCTTGCTATTAAATTCAGACGCCCACAGGGAAGCTTTGATGAAGGTTTTAGATCAAGCATTTGTGGATCATGATGTGACGATTGACCAGTTTGGTGGAATCGTAGGCAACATTACAGCATGCAATAATTTAAGCTTCAGTGATGAAGAACTCCCAGAAGAGGGTAGGAATCACAACCTTGCACTGCACATATCTATGAATTGTCAATCTGACGCGTTGTCAAATGTGCTCGTGGACACTGGCTCATCTTTAAATGTAATGCCTAAAGCAACCCTTGCTCGACTTTCTTACCAAGGGACTCCCATGAGATACAATGGGGTGGTAGTTAAAGCTTTCGACGGTTCTAGGAAATCAGTCATTGGAGAGATTGATTTGCCTATGATTATTGGACCACACTTTTTCCAAATCACCTTCCAAGTGATGGATATCCAAGCAGCATACAGTTGTTTGTTGGGCCGACCATGGATCCATGAAGCAGGCGCAGTGACATCTACGTTGCATCAAAAGTTGAAATTTGTGAAGAATGGGATGTTGGTAACCGTATGGGGTGAACAAGCTTTGTTGGTAAGCCATTTGTCATCTTTCTCTTTCATCAGCGCTAGTAATGTTGATGGAACACAGTTCCAAGGACTCTCCCTCGATGATAAAGTCACCAAGAGGCCTGGAACATCCATGTCTTCGTTAAAAGATGCTCAAGAGGTGGTGAAGAATGGTTCGTCCACTAGCTGGGGAAAGGTTGTGACTTTGCCAGAAAACAAGCATCGTGAAGGGTTGGGTTTTTCTCCATCATCCGCAAGAGCCGCCCAGTTAAATGATGGCATCAAATCGATTAAAGATACTTTCTACAGTGCGGGGTTCATTCACTCTCCCTCATCAGAAGTTAATGCCATTACTGAAGATGACCCTAAAGAGAATCTACCAAGCTTCGTGACTCCGGGGGTGGTTTGTCGAAATTGGACGACTGTCAATGTTCCCTCTGCCACCCACTTATCTAAGTAATGTGTTTGTTTGTCTTTTTTAAAAAAAATCCTTTCGTTCTGCCCAAGACGAAAGTGAACCTGTGTTAGGGCACCACTAAAATAATCCCTCTTGCTCTGCCCAAGGCAATTGTGAACCATGTGTAGAGCTTTTCGTTTCAAATATCAATCATCAATAAAAATGTTGTTTTGAATTCCATTTTGTTTGTTTTTACTTTCTACTTTTCCTGGAAAAATGGTAACACAAAAAAACATTTTTAAAAAAAAAAACATTAAAAAAGAGCAAAACACTTTCAAAAAGTCTGCATATGTTTATCACATTCATTTGGTCTAAAATAAAGCATAAATCATATGTGCAGATTGATCATCAATAACCCCATTGAACACAATAACCTTATGCCCCCTCCCAACTTTGAGTTTCCTGTGTTTGAAGCCGAAGAAGAGGATAATGAAGAGATTCCAAATGAGATTTTTCGCCTACTTGAGCATGAGGATAAAGCCATTCAGCCTCACGAGGAGTCATTAGAAGTGATTAACTTGGGCTGTGAAGAAGAAAAGAAAGAGGTCAGGATTGGGGCACTACTGGATAAAGATGTCAAGAGTAGATTAACAGAGCTTCTCAAAGAGTATGTCGATGTGTTTGCTTGGTCATACCAAGATATGCCAGGGCTAGATACCAGTATTGTGGAACATCATTTGCCATTAAAGCCTGAATGTCCGCCAGTTAAGCAAAAGTTGAGAAGAACTCACCCCGACTTAGCAGTCAAGATCAAGGAAGAAGTCCAGAAGCAGATTGATGCAGGTTTCCTTGCCACATCTGAATACCCTCAGTGGTTGGCCAACATAGTGTCTGTTCCAAAGAAGGATGGTAAGGTTAGGATGTGTGTCGACTATCGAGATCTAAACAAGGCCAGTCCAAAAGATGATTTCCCGTTGCCACATATTGATATGCTAGTCGACAATACGGCAAAGTTCAATGTTTTCTCCTTCATGGACGGATTTTCCGGATACAATCAGATTAAGATGGCACCTGAAGACATGGAAAAGACATCATTAATCACGCCTTGGGGCACTTTCTGCTACAAAGTAATGCCATTTGGGTTGAAGAATGCAGGTGCTACTTATCAAAGGGCCATGACTACTCTCTTTCATGACATGATGCATAAGGAGATTGAGGTTTACGTGGATGACATGATTGCCAAGTCTAGGACTGAAGAAGAACATGTTGAGTATCTTTTGAAGTTGTTTCAACGACTGAGAAAGTATCGGCTTCGTTTGAACCCTAACAAATGCACTTTTGGTGTTAGATCAGGAAAGCTTTTGGGCTTCATTATCAGTCAGAAAGGTATTGAAGTAGACCCAGATAAAGTCAGAGCTATTCGAGAAATGCCCGCACCAAAGACTGAAAAGCAAGTAAGGGGTTTTCTGGGACGTTTGAATTACATCTCTAGATTTATCTCTCATATGACTGCTACATGTGGGCCACTATTCAAGCTTCTCCGCAAAGATCAAGGGGTTGTGTGGACAGATGATTGCCAGAAAGCATTTGAAAGTATCAAAGAATATCTGCTAGAACCCCCAATTTTAATCCCTCCAGTCGAAGGAAGACCACTGATCATGTACCTAACCGTGCTAGAAGATTCCATGGGGTGTGTGCTTGGACAGCAAGACGAAACTGGAAGAAAAGAGCATGCCATTTATTATTTAAGTAAGAAATTCACGGATTGTGAGTCTCGTTACTCTATGCTCGAAAAGACTTGTTGTGCTTTGGCATGGGCTGCTAAACGTCTCCGTCAATATATGATTAACCACACTACCTGGTTGATATCTAAAATGGATCCAATCAAGTACATCTTTGAGAAACCTGCTTTAACAGGAAGGATTGCCCGGTGGCAGATGTTGCTGTCCGAATACGACATTGAGTACCGTACCCAAAAAGCGATCAAAGGAAGCATTCTTGCTGATCATTTGGCTCATCAACCAATTGACGATTATCAGTCTATCAAGTTTGATTTTTCCGATGAAGAGATCATGTATTTGAAGATGAAAGATTGTGATGAACCATTACCTGAAGAGGGCCCAGATCCTGAATCTAGACGGGGTTTGATATTTGATGGAGCTGTTAATGCTTATGGTAATGGAATTGGGGCAGTCATCATCACTCCTAAAGGCACTCATATCCCTTTCTCTGCCAGATTGCTATTTGATTGTACAAATAACATCGCATAATATGAAGCTTGCATCATGGGTATTGAAGAAGCCATTGATATAAGGATTAAGATCCTCGACATATATGGAGACTCAGCCCTCATGATCAGTCAAATCAAAGGAGAATGGGAAACTCGCCATCCTGGCTTGATCCCTTATAAAGACTATGCAAGACGACTCCTCACTTTGTTCAACAAGGTTGAACTACATCACATTCCCCGGGAGGAGAATCAAATGGCAGATGCACTGGCCACTCTATCTTCTATGTTCGAAGTGAGTCATCGAAATGACATGCCCACAATCAGCATTAGGCGTCTTGAAAGGCCTGCTCATGTGTTTGCAACTGAAGAGGTCATCGACGACAAGCCGTGGTTTCACGACATTAAACACTTCCTTCAAAGTCAGGAGTACCCACCTGGGGCATCCAACAAAGACAAGAAGACCTTGAGAAGACTGTCTGGCAATTTCTTTCTGAATGAGGATGTGCTATACAAAAGAAACTTTGACATGGTCCTGCTGAGATGCGTGGATAGACACGAAGCAGATATGTTAATGCATGAAGTACACGAAGGGTCTTTTGGTACTCATTCTAATGGACATGCAATGGCTAAGAAAATGTTAAGGGCCGGCTATTACTGGATGACAATGGAATCCGATTGCTGCAAACATGTAAGGAGATGTCACAAATGCCAAATTTACGCTGACAAGATACATGTGCCACCAACCCTGCTTAATGTTCTCTCTTCTCCATGGCCTTTCTCTATGTGGGGCATCGATATGATCGGTATGATTGAACCAAAAGCTTCAAACGGACACCGTTTAATTCTAGTAGCAATTGATTACTTCACTAAATGGGTTGAAGCAACATCCTATGCGAATGTAACCAAACAAGTGGTAGTCAGGTTTATCAAGAATCAGCTCATCTGTCGATACGGCATTCCAAGCAAGATCATTACCGATAATGGGTCGAACTTGAATAACAAAATGATGAAAGAATTGTGCAAAGACTTCAAAATTGAGCATCATAACTCTTCTCCCTACAGGCCCAAGATGAATGGTGCGGTCGAAGCTGCAAATAAGAACATCAAGAAGATCATTCAAAAAATGGTCGTTACCTATAAGGATTGGCATGAGATGTTACCATTTGCCTTGCATGGGTATCGCACTTCAGCCCGCACTTCAACAGGGGCAACCCCCTTTTCCTTGGTATATGGAATGGAAGCAGTGCTCCCCGTGGAAGTTGAAATCCCTTCAATGAGAGTTCTGATGGAAGCCAAATTGTCTGAGGCTGAATGGTGTCAAAGTAGATACGATCAGTTGAACCTAATTGAGGAAAAACGCATGACTGCCTTGTGTCATGGTCAGTTATATCAAAAATGGATGAAACAAGCCTTTGATAGGAAGGTTCGACCTCGTGAATTCAAAGAAGGGGATCTCGTGCTCAAAAAGATTTTATCTTTCCAACAAGATTCTAGGGGCAAGTGGACTCCTAATTATGAAGGCCCATATGTTGTCAAGAGAGCTTTCACTGGTGGTGATATGACTCTGGCAACTATGGATGGTGATGAGCTCCCGCGTCCTGTAAATGCCGATGCAGTCAAGAAATATTTTGTCTAGAAAAATAAAAGAACAGCTCGGTATGTCGAAAACCCGAAAGGGCGGCTTAGGCAAAAATGAGCGTCTCGGTGGACTGAAAACCTGAAATGGCGGTCCAGGCAAAAATTAGAGACATGAACAGAAAAATATTGTCCTGGTAGATTGAAAACCTGAAAAGGCAATCTAGGCAAAAGTTAAGGATTTTCGACAAAATAACTGCATCAGGCCAAGCTCGGTCGCTTGAGGCATTCTGTTTAGCCGTCAAAGAATCTGCAATCAAGCAATCTTCGATCAGAAGCTCAAAATACAGTTGGAATTCAAATTTGCTAGGGAGAATGGTGGTTATTATGTCTCAATTATCCTTTTCCACGTATTTACCATTTTCCAACTTTTGTAATAATCCATGGGGGCGCGCAATCCGCGAGCTACCATTCAATTAATAAAATTTGAGCCTTTGTCATTTGTTTGGAAACTCTCATTTATCTTTGTCATACAAAACATATTTTTTATTTTTTAATGATATTTGAAACAAAATTTTCTCAAAAAAAATATATATAATAATTTTCACATTTTTTGAAAAAAATAATAATAAATAAAACGACAACAAACACGTTTTCTTTAAACTTGTGAACGCAAAAAGGGAGTATTAACAGCTGTCTGAAGAACGTTTAAACCTCAAAGTGCGAAAACAGGTTGTTTCACCAAGAAGAGAGCTCGTATCCAAATTACAAATGACAGCTTCCTATCCACTAGTGGAACCTTAGGTCTGTCATCTCCAGCTGAACATATCTTTATCAATGTTGGATTTTCTCCCCAGGAAGATTCAGCTTCCCTGGAAAAGGTTAAACCTTGTAGCCGGACTTTGCTCCATCAATGGCTTTTACTCTATCTCCAACAATATCTACATATGGTCAAGATTTGCCGAGTATTTGGACGTACTGCGATGTTGGTTTACCTCTAGTTTTATTCGTCCCGTCAGTTTTGTCATCATACACAATGCATATACATGACATTCATGCATACATTCATGCATAACATGCATATTTACATCAATTCATGCATGATTGCATTTCCTGATATTCATTAAATTCCTTAATTCATTTATCTTGGTTGTGTTGGTCCCCAAGATTAGAAGTTGGGCGTGTCATTCTTTCAAATAGATTGTCGGCCATAAGCAGAAAGTGCATATCCTTTCTAAAAATTCCCCACTGAGTTCATCCCTCGTGGAAGAAGGTTGTTTCAGTTGTTTCCCTTTCCAAATACATGGATAGGAAGATCCTCAATCGAGCTCATTTCTCATTGGGTATAGAGTCTTTTTTGACAATTTCCCTCCAGTTGTTTCCTCGATCGAATTCTGATACCAAGCAGCAAGTGGCAATCTCTTCATTCGAGTAGCTTGCATACTACCAAAATAAACCCTTAATTTTCTCCAATGATGTCATCCCCAGTGCGCTTGGTCAAAAGACATTATTGAAAAAAAAAAAAAAACACTTTCAGACA
Source organism: Trifolium repens (assembly GCA_030408175.1). NCBI lineage: Eukaryota > Viridiplantae > Streptophyta > Magnoliopsida > Fabales > Fabaceae > Trifolium > Trifolium repens. The sequence goes on along the minus strand of CP125838.1, from coordinate 31,946,387 downwards.
TTTCTCATTGTTAGAAACCTGTATTTGCAACTTAAGCTACCCATGTCTCTTTTGAAGCTCCTGGTAGAGTTATTGATTTCCTTAAAGGAAACTTTTCATATTACTTTGATAAATCAGTAATACTCAAAATTGTCTTTGATGAACAGACAATGTCTTCATATTATCTTTGATGACAGATAATATTTTGGTTTCATTATCTTCAATAACAGATAATGTCTCACCATTTTCCATATTACCTTGATAAATCGGTAATATTTGGATAAACAAATAATTTCTCATCTTTTCATATTACCTTGATGATCGGTAATATTTGACTTCTCTACCTGGGATAACAGGTAGTGTCTCCTCTTTTCCATATTTCCTCGATAAATCGGTAATATTTGATTTCATTATCTTCGATAAACAGATAATTTCTCATCTCTTCGTATTACCTTTATAATCAGTAATATTTGACTTCTCTACCTGGGATAACAGGTAGTGTCTCATCTTTTCCATATTACCTCGATAAATCGGTAATATTTGGTTTCATTATCTTTGATAACAGATAATACCTAGTTTCATTATCTTTGATAAGCAGATAATGTCTCTTTCCCTTCATATTGTTTTTATAACAAATGATGTTCAGCTTCATTGTCCTTGATAAACAGATAATTTTTCATCTTCTATTATCTTTGATAACAAATAATACTTCAGTTTCATTATCTTGATAAACAGATAATGTTTCCTCTCCTCATGTTTATCTTTGATAAACAAATAATTTTGGTCTCATTGTCTTGATAAACAGATAATGTTTCATCTTCTCATATTATCTTTGATAACAGATAATATTCAGTTTCACTATCTTTGATAAGCAGATAATGTCTCATTCCTTTCATTTTGTTCTTGATAACAAATGATGTTCAGCTTCTTTATCTTTGATAAACAGATAATATTTCATCTCTTCATATTACCTTGATAAACGGTAATGTTTTGGTTTCATTATCTTTGATAACAGATAATGTATCATCTTTTCATATTACCTTGATAAATCGGTAATTTTGTTTTCATTATCTTTGATAAACAGATAATATTTCATCTCTTCATATTACCTTGATGACCGGTAATATTCAGTTTCATTGTCTTCGATAAACAGATAGTGTCTCGGTTTTTCATATCATCTTTGATAACAGATAATAATTTGGTTTCATTATCTTCGATAACAGATAATGTATCATCATTTCAAATTACCCTGATGACCGGTGTCCGGTAATGCTTTGGTTTCATTGTCTTTGATAAACGGATAATGTTTCGTCTTCTCATATTATCTTTGATGATAGATAATATTTTGGTTTCATTATCTTGGATGACAGATAAAGCCATGTCTCTTTGATTGACCTCGGTAAGCTTTCACTTGTATGATAGTGAGCAGTCTCCTCCCCAGTGAAACTACATTGTTTCCCTAGTGGAGTTGGATCATTTTCCTATCCCTTTCATTGTTTTTCTCCCCCAGTCGAGTCACTTGCGTCGTTCCACTGTGAACGTCACTGTTTTTCCCAGTAATAAAGTTTGTGTCTTGTAAATTCATCTTTCACAAGATTCACAATCTTGCATTCGTATCTGCATCATAAGCATTCTCGTCATCTTAGGTCCAAAATTGTGGATTATGTATTTAAGTCTCTTCATCCCGTCAAAATGAATATTTCATCTTCATATCTCCGGATGAAGAAACTTAAATAGGGGCATCTGTCATACCCCAATTTTTGACCTAAGATTCAATCTCATATTCTCATCATTGCATTCCATGCATCATTCTAAAAAATGCAAAAAAAGATATATGGTTCTGTGTCATACTCTAAATTTTTCCCGCATTTTTAAACCCATTGAGATGAAATGTTATATTACAAAGCAAACAGAATGCTCTTGACGAATTCTGCACTACAACCAGAATGCTTTGAACGAGTTCTGCACATCAACGATAATGCTCTGGATTCTGTAGCATTACCACAACAATGCTCTGGACGAATTCTTCACTCGACCAGAATGCTCTGGACGAATTCTGCACATCAACGATAATGCTCTGGATTCTGTAGCATTACCACAAGAATGCTCTGGACGAATTCTTCACTTGGCCAGAATGCTCTGGACGAATTCTGCACATCAACGATAATGCTCTGGATTCTGTAGCATTACCACAAGAATGCTCTGGACGAATTCTTCACTCGACCAGAATGCTCTGGACGAATTCTTCACATCAACGATAATGCTCTGGATCCTGTAACATTACCACTAAAATGCTCTGGCAAATATCTTGCATGCTCCACGCATCCCAAGAAGATTATTGCAAGATACAAAAGCATTATGGATGAATCAATGGTAATGAGAAAATGCTTGAATTCAAACTCAAAACATTTTGGATGATGCAACCATAATGCATTATGCATGGAAATGGCTAAGCGAATCACACGGCGACACATGCCCCTCTTTCACACACCCCCCCTATTTCTCTTAGGCCTCCATTCTTGCTATAAATAAAGGCTTCCTCCATGAAGCAAAGGGGTGGAAAAAAATAGCAAAGTTACTATACCAAATTGTTGAAGCACAATCCCACAAAGTCTTAAGCTCTTCCTCCACCATAAACCACCCAAAAAAATTCATTTCTTCACCATGCTTTTCCAAATTCGTTTTTGCATAAAACACCAACAAAAGACCCACTTCTCTTCACAAATCACTCTTATATAGTTGCAGTAACCTCTCTATAACAAAAAACAACAATTCCAACATAAGAAATTCAACATCAAAATAGCAAAAAAGCTCAAAACAAGTTAGTTTTAAAAAGAGACTCTCACACCACAAAACAGGTTTATTCCTTTTCCATTAAGCTTCTATAACTTCTAGGAACCTTTACCATACACATATCGTGCTTTATCTAGACGTTTCAAACTATTTTTAAACTTTTTTCCCAACTGTATTTGCGTCCTTTTTTAACTTTCTAAGCATCTTTTGAAAAATCTAAGCTCATATTTGAGATCTACGCGAAAAATCGAGCGAGATAGAGTACTCACTCGCTCATTTTGGGCCTCCGGTGAGGCTCCGGCGACGGAAACCGCCGCGTCGGATATTCCTTGCGTCGCAGGAGAAGAAGGATCCAACGTGGACCTGTCTGTTTCCCAGATTAAGTCACAGCCGTTTGATTGTTTGTTTAAATCCTGTCTGTCTGATTCTGATTAAAACGGAGCCGTTGGATCGCATTTAAATGAGGTCTAACGGTGGTGATGGCGGAAGGTGCATGGTACGATATACCTGCGCCACACTGAATCCATTTTTGGTGGACTTTCTGTTTTTTTTAACAGACTGGGCTTTTGGCCCAGATTTGCTATCTGCACCCCCTTATCCTTATTATTTGCACCCCGTATCCTTTTTTTATTTTATTTTATTTTTTATTTTCATTTCTTTATTTTTATTTTATTCTTTTATTTTTATTTTATCTATTTATTGCCTTTAATTTTATTTCGTTTATCGCATTTATTTATTTTATGTCATTTATTGCATTTATTTAATTTAAGGCATTTACTTTAATTCAAAACATGATAAAAAAAAATGGAAAAAAATAATAATAACACAACACCAAACAATCACACACTCGCACTAACTGTTTCCAGAGTACTCTGGTCCTTCACCTTTATTAATTCAGTACTAATAATCTCCAGAGTACTCTGGTCCCTAACCAGTAATTAATTCAGTTATATATTTCCAGAGTGTTCTGGTCCCCAAACTTTACTAATTCTGTACTAATAATTTCCAGAGTACTCTGGTCCTTGTTAACTAACTTACTAAAAAGAAATATTGTTTTAAGTTGTTTAGCTTAATATCTTTTTTTTTTTTCTTTCTTTTTGTTTTTTTTTTCTTTCTTTTCAACAACAAAAAATAACAAAAACATGCAATGTCTATTTTATTTTTGTTTATCTATTTTCTCACATGCAAATATATTGTGTATAATCTATTTCTTTTAATCCAAGGGAAGAGAATTCGTTTTGACCCAGTATCACTATGTAATTCTCGTCCGTTTATGCATTTATCTATTTATTAATATCATCCTAAAACAAAACAAAAAACAACAAAAAAACATTCAAATATCAAAAATCTTTCCAAAAAGAAATTTTTTTTCTAATAAACCTTGACTTTCGTCAAGAGACTTTGTTCAAACTTTTTCTCAATAAATGTTTCAATTCATCTAAGCATATTTACGCATTTTCAAAAAGACTAAAAAACACAAAAAACAAATTCAAACCTTTTTGCCATTTGACTTTTGACTTTAAAACCTTTTTTTCAAAGAGTTTAGACGTGAGTCATCTCTATGGTCGAGAATTCTAATTTCCCCATAACATTAGACGAGAATAAAAATGTTGAGTCTTTTCCACCTAGGAGAGTTAGTGGCATACTCGTCGATGAATTCCGAGTGAGAGCCCTTCCCTATTGTGAAGCAAAGATCCATTTTTTTTAGCATGTTTGTGGTGGATTAAAATGAGTTCAAAACTTAAGATGACGACTCGTCTTTTCTCCTAAAAAACAATCAAACAAACCACTTTATAATTTTTACCCCGAACTACGGGATTTTGATCCTTAACGGGTACGTAGTGCAAAGGGCCTTGTGTCTTCCCAAATCAAAATTAATAAAAAATATATTCTCTTCTCATCATCCTAATCATTTATAAGCAAATTTTACAAGCAAATACTTTTAGCACAAAAACATATATTACAAAAGGTTCCTGTAGAGTACTACAGATACTTAGGGTGCTAATACCTTCCCTTTGTATAACTAACCCCCGTACCTTTGATCTCTGAAAACTGCATTATTTAATTGTTTCATCGCATCAATAAATTTTGCATGTTACTTTATGGGTTTATTCGATCTTTTCCCCTTCCCTTGGATAAATTAAAGTTCGGTGGTGAATCATTATTTTTGAGAACCAAAGCTAACCAATAGCTGTTGGCGTCCGAAAATCACCGCGACACTTACAAGTTCATCCACATGCCTCGGGCGTGGCAAGGGGAATTTGAAAATAAGTGAAAATTACTTTGAAATTAAAAAGACTTGGGGAATCTCAACAGCCTTCCAATTTGAGAGAACAAAGCTTGTAGGACACTAGCGCACCCAATCATGGCTTCCTTGACTGGCCTCTTCATCTTCCAGCATGTTGATCTGATCACCTGATCTGAACCCAGCACTTTCAAAAACATCCTCAAGGGGAGTAGTAAAGTCATGAATCTTCTGCTTCCCCTTAGACGGCTGATAACCTACACCCAGAAAGTCCTTCTTCTCAGGGGGAAATACCAGCTGTCCCCAACCTTTAAGAACGCCCTCCTCCATGTCTTTCTTCAAGCTCTTCCAAGATGTGATGGACGCCCTTGACTTCTGACTAGTTTGAGCAGCAGTAGTAATCTTTAAAGCTTGAAACTGTGTGGCAAGAACATCCTCTTCACCCTTATCTGCCAAGGTGACGGTAGCGATTTCTAGAGCTTGGAACTGAGTTTCAAGTACCCCTTCCTCAGTCTCGATGTATCGGAACGATGATAAGTGACTCACCAAGCATCCTCTTCCCCAGAGACTATAACCAATTTGTCATCCACGATGAATTTGAGCTTTTGATGTAAAGTGGACGTGACTGCGCCCGCAGCATGAATCCATGGACGTCCTAACAAGCAACTGTAGGAAGGATTAATGTCCATAACTTGAAAAGATATGTTAAACAGATGCGGCCCAATCACCATGGACAACTCTATCTCCCCGATCACTTCTCTTTGAGACCCATCAAAGGCTTTGACAATCATGCTGCTTGGTTTGAGAACAGGCCCATCAAGGGATAGCTTTACCAAGGTCGACTTGGGCATTACATTCAGAGAAGATCCTGTGTCTACTAACACCCTTGCAATAGTGTTGTCCTGGCACTTTATTGAGATATGTAGAGCTTTGTTATGCGAGGGCCCCTCAACTGGTAATTCTGCATCAATGAACCCTAAACAGCGACTCGCCGTGATGTTGTTGCACACTCCATCAAACTGGGCTACTGTAATGTCTTGGTTCACATGAGCTGCTTTTAAGAGCATCAACAAGGCAGTTCTGTAAGCCTCTGAATTTATCAACAAAGAGAGCATGGAGATTTTGGATGGAGTCTGACTAAGCTGATCCACCACCCTATAGTCACTTTTTCTGATAATCCTTAGGAACTCATCTGCTTCATCCTGAGGAGCTGTATCTTTGGGCACCTCTGCCTCAATAGTCTTATTCAAAATGTTCTCACTAGCTGGTGTGGCTGGCACTCCCACATTCTCTTGTACAAGCTTAGGAACAAAAACTCTGCCACTTCGGATCATGCCCCCGGGCCCATCAATACTGATCACTACCGGCTCTGGAAGCGTCACCGGCTTTCCTTGTACAAATGCTGATGTGCTGTAATTCCATGGCACAGTTTTGGTATTTGTAAAGGGAAATGGTGAAGGTGTTTGAATTACCAATGGTTCCAACCTCTTTTCAGCCCTTTGATAAATAATTTCTATGGGTTTCAACACCTTTTCATGCTCGTGCTGATCCACCATAGTCACCATGTCTTCTTTGCGTGAGTAGCCAATTTGCACTAACCCTTGGTCCATTAGTTTTTGCAGACACTCTTTCATCTTAGCACAATAGCTGGGGTCCTTTTCGCATGTTTCACAATAAACATGCATAGTTGAGAATTGATCATAACTAAGTAGAGCCTCCCTCACTCAGATCAAGGGGGTTTGGATATCCGACACATCTCTTATTAAACCTTCGGCGTTCGCCACCATATTAACACCTGCCCCGGAATGACTAGGCAGAGGGTTACCCTTTACATTTGGGCCAGCTTCCTTGAAGGACAACAACTTCTGGTCAATTAACCTCTGAACTTCGTACTTGAAAGCTTTACAATTCTCAATAGTATGCCCCTCAGCCCCATAGTGGTATTCACAGGTAGATCCTTGCTTATACCAAGCTGGAAAAGGCGCAGTCATTTGTTTCATGGTCCTCGGAGTCACCATCTTGCTATGGACCAAGTATGGCAGCAAATCTTTATAAGGTACTGGGATCGGGTCAAACACCTTCCTCACTTGCTGTTGCGGTGGAGGAGAGGCTTGTTGTGATGGCATCTGGTACGTATACCCTTGAGGTGGTGGCGGGAATGTGGGGCCATGTGACATTGGCGTCTGATAGTGAGGCTGTTGCTGCTGAGTTGGAGCTGCATAAGGAACATATTGGACTGGCATCACCGACTGATGGTGGGCCACAGCATTGGTATTCCCTTCCTTCTTTCTGGTGAAGTTGTTGACGGGCTTCTTTGTGTTGTTTGGCGTACTTGCGCTAGCTTGGATTTTGCCGGTTTTGACGCCGCTTTCAATTCTCTCACCAATCCTGACTAGATCAGAGAAGCCAGAGGATACACTACCGATCATCCTCTCAAAATAGACCCCTTGCAAGGTATTAGTGAACATATCTACCAACTCGGTCTCTAGAAGTGGGGGACGGACCTGCGCCGCTAGCTCTCTCCATCTTTGAGCGTAGACTTTGAATGACTCCCCCTCCTTCTGAGTCATATTTTGCAGCTGGGTACGACTAGGAGCCATGTCTAGGTTGTACTGGTATTGTTTAATGAAGGCATTAGCTAGATCCTTCCATGACTGAATCCGGCATCCTTCTAACTGCATATACCAACTTAAGGATGCCCCCGCTAAGCTATCTTGGAAACAGTGTATCATCAGCTTGTCGTCGTTGGCATAGGATGTCATTTTCCTGCTGTACATTACGAGGTGGTTTCTGGGGCAGCTCAAGCCCTTGTACTTCTCAAACTCCGGTACCTTGAACTTGGCCGGGATCACTAGATCGGGAACTAGACACATGTCTGAAAAATCCAAAGAGTCACTTCCTCCTTCCATCGTCTTTAAACGATCCTCAATAGCCTTGAATTTCAGTTTTGCTTCCTCTAACTGAGGGATAGGCCCATCAAACCTTGACCCACTATTCTGCATGTCCGGGCCGTGGTACACATCAAAAGGGTCTTCCTGAACTTGCTGAACTGTAGTAGGTCGGGGCTGAGTTGAAGTTGCCCCGATTTGGATTCCTGGATTGTTGATGGGAGGAGGAACTGAAGTAGTTCCATCTCCAAGAGGTACGTACCCCGGTGGAGTATAACCTGGAGGTAAACCATACGTGGGCCACACCATGCTAGCCGGTTCAGTAGTTGCTGTTTCTGTATTTGCTGTTGGAGCTGGTGGCTGATTCTGCGCAGCCAACATTTCCAACACACGATCCATTTTCGCTGCCAACTGGGAAACCTCCCCCTTTAGCTCACTATGCTGCTCCTGCCAATTTTCCATTACAAAGCTAGAAACACTTCTCGTCCAATGTCGGTGTCAAGGGTACAGCTGTTGAGATGGGCATATGAAGATGAGATAATGGTCTTTTGTATGAATGCAAATGCATGTAAAATTTTTTATGCAAAAGGTTTTTTATCATGAATTTTTTTATAAATGAATGCGTGAGTGCATGGATGCATGGATGCACTTTCGTAGCAGAGTCTGCCGCGCTGAAGCAAAGGCTTAAATATTATTTCTGAGGTCGAAAGGCTCAAAGTTACCTGCAACCCATCCCTCTCACATGTTGTTCTACATTTAATATGGTTAAATCACGGATCACCTTTTGGAAACGATGCCATTATTGCACGGCAAATGCGTCCAAAAAGGAATCTCTCGGGTTCTAAACAGAGGTCCCTAATAACAAGGTTGGGTTCTAGACCGGTTTAAAAAAGGTCCCTAGAGTCACGGACCCAACGAGAAAACATCAGAGACACTAGTCAGCTGTCCGGTGTCCTGACATCTCCAAGAGGATCTACTCTAGGCGAGGTGATTATGTCGGAGTCACTAGTCAGCTGTCTGGTGACCTAACATAAAGACCTCCAGCTTAACTTAAGCTCTTCTCAAGCTCGGGTGCAGAGCTTCTCACAATAACCACGCCTCAAGGGCAAAAGAAAAATAAAAGAAGGAGTAGAAGAAGAGAAACAGCCAACCAAGCAGATAATCGACAGAAAATAAAAGATAGAGTAAGATACTGCAAACCTGGAAATAGCAGACAAATACACACCGCCTAAACTAGGCTTAACTCTCAAGATTCCCCAGTGGAGTCGCCAGCTGTAGCGGGCTGGAAAATCACATCCATTTTTCATACAATGAAGTCGCCATTGACGTTTATTTATCCCGGAAGGGGAAAGGAAAATATCACGAAAACCTTGGTTTAGGTTCGGGAGTTGGTTATGTGAGAGGAAGGTATTAGCACCCCTCGCATCCATCGTACTCGATGGGAACCGTTTAGGTGGTTTAGGGTTTGTCTGCGCAGGTTTGGATTAAATTACTCTATCGTTGGCTAATCTACTTCGTTTCCAAATAAATTAAAAAAAGGTTTTTATTAGTTGAGTTTGACGGTTGTAGGAGCCCGCTCCTACGTATTCCCCGGTGCAATGGGAAACTCAAAACTCACGTAGTTCTGGTAAAAAATGTTTGTGTGGTTGGTTGATTTTAAATGGGTATCGTTTATTTCGTATTCTGCTGAAACAACGACGCTTGTATGCTCAACTTAGAGGCTTAAGCTGTGTGTGTATCAGAGGAATAGATAAAACACGTATCCCTTGTTAAAAAGAAAGTTTGATTAACGGATGCGGCTTAATTCGCATTCCGCTGATACAACGACGCTTGTATGCTCCACTTGGAGGCTTAAGCTGTGTATGTGTCAGAGGAATGGATAAAGCGTATATCCATGTTTTCCGAAAAGAAGTTTAAGTGTGTAAGGGTTAACTTTTAACGCTTGTTTTTGGAATGAGAGTAGCTCGAGTAAACTAGTCAGCTGACCGGCTACCAAGACAACTCGGGGAAGAAAGAAGCAGTTGCCAGATTCTCCCTTTTTCATTCATCGATTTGTTACGAAAACCTTTGGTTAAGTTTACTTAAGAAATAGTGCCTGAAAGAAAAGACGAGTGTTGGTTGGTTTTAATGCTCATTTTAGAACGAGAGCATCTTGAGTAAACTAGTCAGATGGCCGGCTACCAAGACAACTCAGGGAAGAAAGAAGCAGCTGCCAGATTCTCCCTTTTTCATTCATTATTTGTTATGAAAATCTTTGTTAAGTTTACTTAAGAAATAGTGTCTAAAAGAAAAGACGAGTGTTGGTTGGTTTTAATGCTCATTTTAGAACGAGAGCAGCTTGAGTAAACTAGTCAGATGACCGGCTACCAAGACAACTCAGGGAAGAAAGAAGCAGCTGCCAGATTCTCCCTTTTTCATTCATTATTTGTTATGAAAATCTTTGTTATTTTGATTATGAAAACAAAAGTCCAAAAGAAAAGAGCAAGAGAACCAGAGCAGACAGGATATCAAAAACAAGTAATAATAATGATGAGATAAATCACAAAATAGGCAAAGTATAAATGCAAATGCATGAATCAATATGATATAAATGAATAATGCATGAATGCAATAATAAACAAGCATGTATGAAGCAAATAATTAAATATAGTGCAAAAATAATGTTACGAGCAATTAAATAAATACATGTAAGTATGAATAAATAACCTAACACAAGCAAACATGATTAACCTAAGCTAATTAGAGTTAAACAAAATATTGTGCAAGAGAAAGTGGCCTAGAAGTACTTAGAAAAGTAACTTGGATCACTTAAGCACTTATGTAAATAAGCTAAAAGCAGCTAATTACAAAATGACTTATATAAATAAGCTAAAAATAATTAATTCTGAAAGTCCAAACAAAATCTCAGCACCTTAAATTGGGTCAATAAGCTTAAAAAAAGCTATTGCTCCAATAAGTGTTTTTGAAATAAGCTAAAAAAATTAATTAAAATAAAAAACCGGGGGTGCAAACTATTTAGCATAGCAAAAATATAGGGGTGTGAAAAGTAAGTCTGGCCCAAACAGACTTAGTCAACAAAAAAACGAAGTCAAACAAAACAAAACATATCCTGTGCCGCGTTGACTAGGGTCTATGATATGGATCTGACGATCACAGCCCTCTGATTGATCAAAGAGTCTTGGTTCCAAAATCCAGATTAAATCAGGACCCTTTGATCAATCCAACGCGTTCTTCTTTTTTGAATAAAATAAAACAGAAAATACCACGGCAAGCAGATCTGGTGCATCGCAAACACGCGCACCATCAACATCCTCACCGTCAGATCTCATTTAAATGAGATCTGACGGTTCCGTTTTAAAGTTTGGATCAACGCACAGGAATGAAACAAGAGATCTAACGGCTACGATTTAAACTTGCATAAAAAGACAGAACATGGTGAGGTTATCTTCTCCGGCGAAGAAGATATTTTTCGGTGACAACTCCGGTCACCGGAGTTTCCAAAACAGCACCAAAATGAACGAAACATACATGGTTTTGCTCGTTTTTTCACATAGATCACGAATATGAAATTAGTTTTTAACGAAACAACATAGAAACGCAAAAACGAACGGGATAAAAACTTCAAATCAAAAATCAAACTCACAGTTCATCACAAATTGGAACAAAATAACAACCCAGAAAGCATCACAACGAGTAATGAAGATGAAAGGTGTTAAGAATTACCTGAATAGGTCTCTGAAAAGTCCGGTTTGAGCTTGCTCTTTTCCTAGCCACCATAGCCTTTTTCTGCTTCAATTCCTTCACTTTCTTGCGCAAAAAATGATGGATTCTTGCTGCTGGGTACTTGGTGAAGGTATTATGATGTTTAGTTTCTGTGTTTGATGCAGAATTATGAGATTTGAAAAAATGAAAAATGATGAAAAATGGTGTTTGTTCTTGGTACTGTAGCTGCGCCGTTTTTGACTCTCCCAGGCTAACCCTAGGCTCTGAAAAACAATGTTCTATTTATAGAGTCATTTTAGGTCAAGTGGCAATGTGATTAGAAAGGATAAGTGAGGGTAAAAATGATATTATCTTTGATTTTTTTGTGTACTATTTTTGATATTTGATTCCAAACAAAATTGATGATAAGGTGTATTAGGAATGGAATGTTCTAGTCCTATGATGATGTGTCAATGATTGGAGAATTTTTTACACTTCTTTGATTTTTTTGGGATAAGTAACAAAAATAAAAATAATACTAAAATAATAAAATAAAAATATGCATGATGATGAAATGTGATTATGCAAAATGGTTATGGATTAAAATGAAAGAAAAAGGATGTAAATTTGACGTATAAAAGGGTTTCTTGCAATGCAAGTAACTAGTTAAAAAAATAATTAATAAGTAAGAAATAAATTTAATGGAAGGGCAAAATGGTAAAAAAAAAAAATCATCACTTATGATCATGCCATGCAAAATCATGCAAGAAAAAATAATTCCATGTATCTTTTGTGTCAACATTGATTTTTTTTAATTCAAAAGGAATGACCTTGTTGACTTTAGTCAAAGTGTTAACTTTGTTGACTTTTTTCTAAATGCAAAAATTGAAAAATATCATGGGGCAAAATTAGGGTATGACACCAGTGTCTCACCTTGGGGAGCACCGGTGTTACTCGTGAAGAAGAAAGATGGTACGATGCGTCTGTGCATTGATTATCGTCAACTCAACAAGGTCACAATCAAGAACAAGTATCCCTTACCTAGAATTGACAACCTTCTGGATCAACTTAGAGGTGCTACTGTCTTTTCCAAGATTGATCTTCGTTCTGGATACCATCAGATCCGTATCAAGTCCTCGGATGTTTCCAAGACAGCATTCAGGACTCGCTATGGACATTATGAATTCTTGGTCATGCATTTCGGTTTGACTAATGCTCCAGCTATCTTTATGGACTACATGAATCAGATTTTCCAGCCGTACCATGACCAGTTTGTTGTTATCTTCATTGATGACATTCTGATCTATTCTAAGGATTCACAGGAGCATGCGGAGCACCTGAGAATCGTGTTGAGCATCCTAAGAAAGAAGCAATTGTATGCCAAGTTCAGCAAGTGTGAATTTTGGCTATCTGAAGTTAAATTCTTGGGTCATGTCATATCGTAAGGCGGTGTGTCTGTCGACCCATCAAAGGTAGAAGCAGTGTTGAATTGGGAAAAACCCAGAAGTGTTACCGAAGTCAGGAGTTTCCTCGGTTTAGCAGGTTACTACCGGAGATTCATCTTAGGATTTTCGGAGATTGCTTTACCGTTAACCCGTCTGACCAGGAAAGATGCAACTTTTGATTGGGATACTGCTTGTGAATGGAGTTTCAGAACCTTAAAGGAAAAGCTAACCACAGCACCAATGTTAGTAATTCCTGACCCAACCCGCAAGTATGTGGTATACTGTGATGCGTCTAACAAGGGACTTGGATGTGTACTGATGCAAGATGGAGCAGTTGTGGCATACGCATCCAGGCAGCTAAAACCTCATGAGCAGAATTATCCTACCCATGATTTGGAGTTAGCAGCCATTATCTTTGCCCTCAAAATCTGGAGACATCATCTGTATGGAGTGCAGTTTGATCTATTCAGTGATCACAAAAGTCTGAAGTACTTGTTTGATCAGAAGGAGTTGAATATGAGGCAACGACGTTGGATGGAGTATCTCAAGGATTTTGACTTTAACCTCAATTACCATCCTGGTAAGGCAAATGTTGTAGCAGATGCTCTGAGCAGAAAGACTTTGTATGCGTCGAAGTTATTGATGCAACAGTGCGGTCTGTATGAGAAGTTTAGGGATCTCAACCTGAATGTGGTATATCGTAAGAGCGATATTCGCATCAACAGAATCGAAGTGTCCTGTGAGCTACGCCCAAGGGTTGTGCAGGCTCAGCAGGATGATGTAGAGTTGCAGAAGAGAGTAAATCATCCGGAGTTCTCAATAGCCACGGACGGTGCTATTCTCTATGAAGGAAGACTTTGTGTACCTCAGGATGATGAGTTGAAGCGGTTGATTCTGGAAGAGGCACACAAGAGTGGATTTTCAATTCACCTTGGATCCACCAAGATGTATCATGATTTGAAGGAGAACTATTGGTGGCCTAACATGAAAGCAGAGATTGCTGAATTCGTGTCCAGGTGCATTGTCTGTCAGCAGGTGAAGATTCAACATCAGAAACCTGGAGGACCGTTGCAACCATTAGATATTCCGGAGTGGAAATGGGAACATATCACCATGGACTTTGTAGGAGGACTGCCACGTAACCAGAGAGGTCAAGATTCGATCTGGGTAATCGTGGACAGGTTGACTAAGTCATCTCATTTCATTCCAGTGAAATCCACCTACAAGGCCCCTCAATATGCAGCCATATTCATGGAGCAAATTGTAAGATTGCATGGTATACCTTTAAGTATCGTGTCGGATAGAGACCCGATTTTCACTTCAAGGTTTTGGAAAGCATTTCAGAATGCGATGGGAACTCGATTGAAGATGAGTACGTCGCATCACCCTCAGACTGATGGTCAGTCAGAAAGGACTATTCAGACCCTTGAGGATATGCTTCGAGCTTGTGTACTAGAAGATGGTGGTTCGTGGAGTAATCACTTGCATCTGATTGAGTTTGCCTATAACAACAGTTACCATACCAGTATTGGTATGGCACCTTATGAAGCTCTGTATGGCAGGAAGTGTAGAACCCCGTTGTGTTGGACAGAAGTTGGTGATCGTGGATTCTTGGGACCAGATATTATCCAAGAGACCACTTTAAAGATCAAGTCTATTCGGGATAAGCTGAAAGTTGCTCAGAGTCGGCAGAAGAGTTATGCCGACAAGAGAAGGAGATTTCTGGAATTTCAGGAGGGTGATCATGTGTTCTTGAGAGTTACTCCTAAGTTGGGTTTACGAGGTGTATTCAAAACAAAGAAACTCTGTCCAAGATTCATTGGACCTTACCAGATTCTTCGACGCGTCGGTCCTGTAGCCTATCAGTTAGCTCTTCCTCCATCAATGCCAGGGTTACACGACGTGTTTCATGTGTCTCAGCTACGGAAGTATATTCCTGATCCTTATCAGCCAGTGGAACTTGAACAAATTGATCTCCAGACAGATCTAACTTATCAGCCGGATCCTGTTCGGATTGTTGAACGTGATGCTAAAATACTTCGGAACAAGAGGATTCCTATTGTCAAAGTTGAATGGGCTCAGTCTCCTGACGGTGAATTCACTTGGGAACTGGAGTCAGACATGCGGAAGAGTTATCCTTACCTGTTTTCGAGGTAATTTCTTAATTTCGAGGACGAAATTTCTTTAAGGGGGGTATGTTGTAATATCCCACATTCTAAATTACCTAATTAATTTTAATTAGAGCTTTGCCTAATTTTTTCATGAATTAATTAGTGGTGTTTAGATAATTAATCTTTGAGGAATTAAGTGAGTTGTGTGTAAATTAGGAGTTTTGATTAAACCTACACTACACAAATACAACTTAAGTATACTTTTGTGATTAATTAAGCCAAGAAATTTCAAACTCCCTCCATTTCTTCCCTCTCCCTCGAGTCCCTCCCTCAATGTCACAACACATCATATTGTTGGTGAGTCACACTTCCACCCAAGTCTAGCCCACTCTTGTGCATGCAAACTAAACCATTCCCATTCACTTCTATGATGTAGAAAAACTCAGCAAGCCTTCCCTCATTTCTCTCCCTCCCTCTCTCACGCAACAAAACAACAACAAAGAATAGGTCCAAAATCCTCAATTTTCACTCTCACATGAGTTTGTCATTTCCTTACCATGAACATTTTCCCAAGTACCAAGTTAACCATCAGAGATTCCTTTCCATGAAAATCAATTCTGAAACACTGAATCACAATTACCTACCCTAAGCATCACATGAAGCAAAACAACAACAACTTCAATCTCACCACTTTCAACACCAATGGCAATGCATGCATGTTCAAGTAAACCAAACCCATCTCTGATACTCTTAGCCTGAAACTCACTATAAATACCCCCTCAAACTCAGGATCAATTCATCAAAACAACATAAATTCGTAGAGCAAAATAAGAGGGTTCAAGAGTTCAAAATTCCAATTTCTGGTCTGGGGTTCGTGGGGCTCTCCAAGGGGTTTCAGTAGCTGCTAGGAAGCTTATAGGCAAGTTCAAAGCTTCATTTCCAGGTGGGTTCTTAGGCTAATTTAGTTAGTTTCCCAAAAATATAAATTTTGCATGTTAACTTTGGATTTAAGAAAAATGTTGTGTGAGAGGAATTAATCTCCAAATTCCCCTCCATTCTGTCTTATATTATATGTATTGTGTAATTGCATGCCTTAGGATGAGGATTGTAGGTGTTAAAATGGTTAAAATAAGAATTTTCGCAAAACAGGGCAGGTTCTGGGCAAACTCGCTCTGGCGAGCTCAGGGCGAGCCTTCATGGTGAGCTGGGTTCTTCATGCTGATGAACCTCGCTCTGGCGAGCTTATGCTCGCTGAGCGAGTGGATTTGGCTCAGGACCTATAATCTCGCCATGGCGAGCTTCCCTTCGCTGTAGCGAGCTTACACAGGACATGACCTGTAACAACACGCCCTGGCGAGTGATAACTCGCGAAGCGAGTTTGACAGGAAACAGGATTTTTATTTTCAAAACGTTTAAGGAACTATGACACTCGTTTTATATCCTCATCTGAGTTAGGTACACTTGCAGGAACACATATATATAATGTTATACAGTATGTTAATCACAGATAACCTTAGGGTATAACTTAGGGAATTTTAGAAATGCATGTTCCCCGGGACTTTGGTTAATTACGGTAGAATTCAACTAAATTAGTATCAGTCAGTTTGATGCGATCTATGTCGCTTTATGGACTCCCAATGGGATAATCCATCAGGTTATGTTTTGTGAGCTGTATGCCGTGATCGATCCGATCGACGGATAAGGCAGGCCTCCGAGATATGCTCACCTCGGAGAATCCTTGCGGTTAAAATGAATAAGACTAATTTATGTGACACACCTTTATTTATGTTTATATATTATGTTATGAATATATGTTGTGACTGATTAGGAATTCCCCGGTGTAGTCACCTTTAGGAGGGTAGTAGGACTCACTGAGGCTTAGTAGTCTCACCCCACTCCAAACAATTTTTTCAGATAAGCAGGTTGGCTAAGGTATGCTCGTTGGTGTGCTAGTAGCTGTGCTTGCAGGATTTGCATTTTGTTCTTGCTTTCCTTATTCCGTATCTTGTTGTATTTCAATAATCTGTTATGTACCGTTGAACTTATGTTTTTGCTTCCATTGTATCTTATTCTGTGTTGTATTTAGCACCTGCGTGTGCTTTATTCTCAATGTAATAATAATGTACTCCGTTACCGATTATGATATTTCACTGATATTCTAGATATTTCATGTGGGGTGTTATATTAGGATTAATATGAAACACTACCAAAAAAAAATCAAATTAATATGGAAAAAAAAAGAATAGAAAAAAAATCAGAATTAATATGGAACACTACAAACTATAATCAGAATTTAAACACCTAAAATATCTATAGCAATACATACTTTTATAGAACCCCAAAATCAAATCTGCATTAAATATAAAAAAAGTAAATATGTGAGAAAAAGTGAAAATAAATGCATAATTTAAGACTATAATTAATGTGAAAGATACACTCTAGGGAGAAAGAAATAAAATGGTTTCTATTTATGTAAAAGATGCATCATTTAAGGCTATAAATAAAATAGATTCCTTATAGTATATCCAATCATCAAATGAAAGCATATAAGTAGGGATTAGTAGGTAACAAAATTAGGGATTGGCGTAAAATTATTTTATACACACATCCAATCACATATTGACACATGTATTGTGTTTTTAAACACATCATGTCTCACATTCATTAATTGATGTGGCAACGTAGTATTCAAGTTTTTATCGTAGCCGTTAATATAATATATATTTTCCACGTGTCAAAATCTTGACTATTCATATTAGGGTTAGGGTGCCTCTAGTTACTCTCGTTTTATTATAACTGGACTTTGACCCGTGCATTGCACGGTTTAGTGAAGTGCTAGATATACAATTTAAATTGATATAATTAAATGTGCAATTAAAAAAATATATAAAAATATTGAATGAGTATACACATTAAAACCCATTAACCTCTCTATTGATAAAATCTTACTTATGTAAAAATTGCATAGTACCAAGGGTCAAATTTTACAAATAAAAGTAGCAATTTGATAATCAATATTAACATGCTAAAATTACAAGGGAACCACACTATTTGGGGAAGATCACACATATTAAAACTCACGCCTATAAATATGCAATGGCCATATCTCTTCGGGGAATCAGAGTAGTGCCTCAATCCTCCTAGTCTTTATTATATAATAGAAAGCACATCCAACCCTCCTTTTCTGCCCACAACTACATTCCATATTTAATGTTTTTTGCACCTGCAAGATGCCACAATTTATGTGACTCGCAACAATTAAATCATCATAACCAAATCCGATAAAAAAATTGAAATACCTATACCATATATAAAAAGCAAAATCTTTTTTTTTAATGAAAAAAGCAAAGTAAACAAAAATACCGGACAATCAAAGTAAACTAAAAGATATATTTTTAATCATAAATATTTAACAACACTAAGAAAGAAAAGCAGACATAACCACATGCAGAATAAAAATTAATGCAATAGAGTGGATAGAACAAAATTTATCTAGACTGTAATAAAGTTCAGATACAATCATTATGCAATGAACCTAAAAAAAATTACTTATAAAATGTCACAGATCGCAAGGGAGTTACGTTTTCATATTACTACTATACAATTTCCAATTTACAAATGCATAAAAATTGATTGAAACTCGATACGAAGATCATAAATTGGCGGATACTTTCATAGAGAGTGATTTTGATTGTAATGGTTAGATTATAGTTTGATGGTTAAGAGTAAACAATACAAACTTTTATCCTCTATATGTGTGGTTTAGCAAAATTAAATAATGGCGTGCATCTGTGGTTTTGGGTCATGGTTCTTATTTTGTGTTGGTGCTTCCATCTGCTGCCTGTTTTGTGATGCTGCATTTGTTTATTTTTCCTGCTGCTTCTGTTCTGTTTTTTTGCTACTATTTAGGATTTACAGTTCTTTTATCTAGGGAGTTGTTGTTTTGGGGACGTGTTGGTCTTGTATCTTTCTTGGTTATTTGTGGCCTCCATGTAATTGTTTTTTTATCGCTCCCTGTACTGTAATTTCATCTCACCAAGTGCTCCTTGTGCTTGTGAGATCTTTAATAATATCATTTACCTTTAAAAAGAAACATGTAAACTTTTATATAATATCCAAAAAAATTATAAATCCAAAATTTTGACCATAAAATTAAAAATATAAAAGCAACAATAGAAAAAACGTGAAATAAAATAATCAAATTGATACATAACACAACAAAGAAATCATAATTCAAACACCTAAAAATATTCATAAGAGTACATACCTTTATAGAACCCCAAAGCAAAAGCTGCATCCAGTAGAAAATATATAAAACTTAAGAAAAATAAAATCCAATTCTTTTTTCTTAAATGGAATAATCAAAATTAATATGAAATACTACAAAAAAATAATGGAATCCATACCTATTGAAATAAAAGTCAAATTAAAAAAGAATAGAGATTTAATATGGAACACTACAAACTATAATCAGAATTTAAACACCTAAAATATCAAGAGCAATCCATACCTTTGTAGAACCTCAAAGTCAAATCTGCATCAAATAAAAAAATGTAAATAGGTGAGAAAAAGTGAAAATAGATGCATAATTTAATGCTATAATTATTGTGAAAGATACACTCTTGGGAATGTGAAAGATAGACCTTGGGAGAAATAAATAAAAGGGTTTCTATTTATCATAAAAGATGCATAATTTAAGGCTATAAATAAAATAGATTCGTATATCCAATCATTCAATGAAATCATATAATTAGGGATTAGTAGATACAAAATTAGAGATTGGTGTAAAATTATTTTATACACTCATCCAATCATATATTGACACATCTTGTATTGTGTTTTTAAACGCATGACGTGTCACATTCATTAATTGACGTGACAACATAGTATTCAAGTTTTTATCGTAGCCGTTGATATAATATTTTTTTCCACATGTCAAAATCTAGACCATTCATATTAGGGTTAGGGTTTAGGGTGCATCTAGTTACTCTCGTTTTATTATATAAAGATAAAGATAAAGATAGAGATAAAGATTTGAGTCATTTAGATATGGACTTAGGAGATTTCTCATGAAGTTGTAGATTTTGATGCATAAGTCAAAAACAGATGTTTCAGACCAACTATATGAAGAAAACTGAAAAAAATAAAATTGGAAGACTCCCACAGTGCTTCTTGCACCTAGCACAGAATGAACAAACATAGAGCTCTAGGTTTTGTTGCCTGCGTCTAGCGTAGGACAGGCTGTGCAGCTTCACAACATCATATTATTAGGATTTTCGCGTTTTTGTTATAAGGGTCATTCTAAATAGTGCCCCCAGAAAACTTGTTAAGCATACTAAAAAATAAAATAAAAAAGAAATTTAATATTAGAAAGACAACTTTTTACACTTTCAAAGTGTTGAATGCACACATTGCGAGACAAATTTTTGCATATTAATATGCTTAACTAGTGTCCCGGGGGCATTGTTAGCATTTAAATAAGGGCTTCTATAATTGACCTATGGGTCATTTTCAGTGAGACGACTATAGCTGGAGATTCATCCGAAACGAAGATTTAACAATCTTTTTTCATTTTGATCATGTATTCTTTCTTCAAACTTTGTTATGCTATATATAATTATTGTATTTATGAGTAGCTAAGTTTTCATTTGATTAGGTTTATTATATGATCTTCCTTGGATCAATTTAGATAATGTGAACTTCTGAGGTTTTTTTTTTTATTTTGGTACAAAACATCTGAGGTTCTTAATATTGCAATTTCATTCTTGTCGTTATTCAATTATCTCTGTGTTTAGTGCTTTATGAATCACAACCTTATAATTGTTCATAAGTATTAATTGATTACTAACCTTAACTGTTGAACCCAAATATGACATAGAATGCTCTTTCAATAATTACTTTAGACATGTCAAATTATTGTCTGCGTTAAAGGAATTAAAGCTGGATAAAACTTTCTATGATTTTCAATTCACCAAAGATATTAGGGTGTTATTATTATAGGAAAGAGTTCTCTGTCACTAACCATAGTTTGAACTCCTTTATTAATCATCGTGATGACAAAGAGAGAAATTGTAATATAAGTCTGTAGCCATTCTAAATTGTTATAAGGGAGGGATTCGAAAAACCTAATCAATTTTTTATAATTTGAAAATCACCAACTCTTACTTTTTTGTTAAGAAACAAACTTATGCAAACAAACCCCTTTGTTTTTATATCTTAAACTCAATTTAATTGTTTTGATGAAATTAAGCAATCCATGTGGGTACAAATTTTTATAAATTTTACTACAAAAAAAATTTACCATTTAGCAGAGGTTATTTAGTGGGGGTTTAATCAAACCCCACGGTATACTACAAAATGATCCAAACCAAAAAGCTGGCGCCTTTTATTTCCATTTGATTTTTCTTCTCCCACTTTTTATTTTCATTTTAATTTCTTTTCGAAAATAACAAAAAGTAGAATGAGAAAGAGAAGTCACTGCGAAACTTTTCGTCGTCTTTGCCTCCGTCAGAACTTTCTGAGTTTGATTTCAACTCACAACATCTTTCTGAGAACAACACGTATCTATTTAACTTCTCTATTCGATTTCCAGGTTCAATTTCGCTAATCTTTTTTTCTGAGGTTTGATTTCTAATTTTTTATTTAATTACAATTTCAACTTCTCAATCAATTTTCGAAGTTCATTCTTCGTATGAGTTTTAATAGATCCAGATTATGTAGAAATTGCAAAAGTAAGTAACTATACAGATCCAGATTATGTTTATTTATTCCTTTTTCTATAGTTTGTACTTTGTTTATTTTAATGGAGGTTGATTCGAATCATCAAATTCTAGGTTTCCAGCTTAGGGTTTCTACTTTGTGTTCACTACAACATTTTTGGCTTTAGGCAACGAAACTATAGGCAACGGCTGATAAACAGTTGCCAAACGTTGTATAGGCAACGGTTTTGACTCTGTTGCTGGATTTTTATACTTTTGTCACTACTCTGTTGAAAACCGTTGTCAATACATATTAAGCCACTATTTTAGACCGTTGCCGAAACATAGCCATTGCCATTTCATATGCTATCAGCAACGCGTTGTAAACCGTTGACTAAATTCATTTTGGCCACGGTTTTGTACTAGTTTACACCACAAACATGAAAGCGTTGCCTTAAACTTATGCAAAACCGTTGAGTAATGTCATAGATTTTAATATTCCTAAATTCAATTGGGCGCTAAAGTTTCCCTCTTTGTTTTTTTTGTAATTCCCTCTTCTTCTTTTTTTCATTAATTAAATTTTAAAAAAATAAAAAAATTAAGATAGAAAAGATAAACACTACTCTATCTTTCTCTCTTCACACAAAAAACACACTCACTGTATGACAAAAACACACTCCTTCTTCGCGTGAACAACCATGGAATCCATTAAGCTCTACTCCTTCTTATTCCATCACGTGAACTGAGCCATTTTCCATCACCTCCTTCTTCTTCCATATCGAATCCTTAAATGATTCGTTCAACTCAAAACCCAAACCCTAATCTCACGAAAACCCACAATTGAAAATCATTCCTTGTAATTGAAACGAAGATTGAAGCTCTGAGCTGGCTGTGAAGCTCTCAACTTGCTGTGATTGAAGCCCAGGTTTGTAATCTTTCATTTCTCTCAAGTGAATCTTACAAATTTTCATTGTTAGGGTTTCCTTCTTGGTAGAGGAGAAGATGAAAAACTTATTTTCTGTTCATGGTTTTCTCCATGTTGTTGTTTGTTTTCCCTTTCCTTTAATTTTTACATTTTTTTTTCATATCGTGTGGTATGTTTGGTATGGGTGGTGTCAATGTTTCCCATGTTTGAACTAATCCTTGTTACCAATACAATATGTTTATATTTGGTCACAAGCTGTTTGTTGTTTTGTCTCACCCAAAACTCCATAGTTTTTGTTTGTCTCAAATATGCATGTGCTTAAAATTGATGTTCGTGTTATTTAATTGATACTACTATTTTATTTTTATAGTTATATGAGCTTAAAATGTGAAAGACATATTGAGCAGGATACTAAATGCTTCTATTTATTTTCAAAGTTACTTTAGCTATGCTTTGATTATGGCATGCTTCGATTATGTGAAGATACCATATCATGGTGAAGAACTTTTGGCTGCAATATTGATTGGTATCATGATTTAATGGTTGGCCTTTGAAGCCTAATTGCATTAGTTATTGTATGGTGTTTATGTCCTTGTATTTGTCCGGGTGTATTTCCTACTGTATAGATTTGTTTGGTCTTAATTGTTGTTTAGCTATCTTGGCCTTTAGGGGTTTAGTCAAAGGCCTTGTTGCTGATCATTTTGTAGTAGATGTAGACTATGAAACACGGACACTTCTCAAATTAGCCGTGTCCCGTGTCGGACATGTGTCGGTGTCGTACACTAACACGACACCGACACTTATGATTACACTTAATTATACTATTTTTTTTCAAATTTATACCGGTGTCGACGTGTTGGTGTTGTGTTTGGTGTTCGTGTCCTTACTTCATAGGATATAGATGTATTTGGTTGCATGGTGTAGTAACTTTACACCATTATTTATAGTTACATGTCTATTTATAGTTAATCCATTTTGTTTATGTTACATTTTTCTTTCAAAATCCAATTAATTAATTATACAACATAGCAATTTGCTCTGGGCACGGTTTTTTGAGATTCAACCGACCTGCAGCCCGGGCTCTACGCACGAGCACGATGTTGCTTGAACACCCTCACAATGCATCTTGTAATTTTTGACATAAGTTTACTGCGTTTATAGTGGTTTTTTTTTTAATCTGCTAAACTTTTATTAATAAGAGAAAAAGAAGATACAAGCACAAGAAGTGCTAAAAAAAAAGACTAAAAAGAAGCAGAAAAATAAGAAACAGAGGGGGAAAACGCTAACTCCAACCAACAGACCCCCAACTCAAGGAAAGCCCATTCTCTTCTCCATTCATAGTAAAGACAATGAGATTTTTTTGATGCCTTTATAGTGGTTTAATTCATTGTGACAAGGAAATTCTAATATGAATACTTGATATACAATTATGTGTATGCAAAGGTAATGGAGTTTCTCTGCTGGATTTCATTCTTTTGCTTTTTTGGTGTGATTTTTATTGCTACTGTGTTGTTTTTGTTGTTCTGTCCCCAGGGGGGTTCCCTGACATTATAGTTTCCATTTTCACGGTGTTAGAGTTAATTAATAAGATACCATTAGCATTGTTTGAGCTTCAAGCTCTAGCTATTATGTGTTGTTTCAGTTCCATTTACATTAGACTAAAATGATTTTATAGGTTTCCTAATTTTTTGTTTTCAAGGTAACATTACTCATGAGACAGTGTTGATACTTCTTGCTGGAACATTTAAAGGAAATATAGTAGTGTTTCTCAAGTAGATTTCTTCAGGATGGCTTCTCGTAACTGGTAATTATATTTTTAGCCATAAACTTTATTTAGCATAGTGCTTTAGCCTTGTGTTTCTTGTTTTTTGTGTTCGTGTGGCGATGTATGGGGTGGCCTAGTTCCTGCTTTATTTTTTTCTATTATCAGATAGGTTTGTGTGTTCTTATTGAGGTTTAGGGGGTAGCTTCATGTGGGGGGCCTTGAGGGTTGGTTATATGATCTTTTAAAAAGTTTGTATTGGGTGGATCTTTATTTGGGTTGTTCAAAAGAAATTATTTTTTTGACTGTTATGTTATGTGTGGTATATATTATACTTTCAACTCACTAAGCATTGCCTCTTTTAGAGGCTGAATTCTAATTGGCTGAACTATAAGATTGGGAGATTCAATTAATTGGCTGAATTCTAATTGACTTAACTCTTATGGACAAACTCTTTGTCACACCTATTGAACACACTAACTCGTCGAGCCACATTACCATTAATTTAAAATGCACGATAATGCAACACAAGTTTAACTAATATTTGTTTTCTCAATCTATGATTACTAATGTAGCGGGAAAAGAAGGGTGGAGAAGTCTCTCAAGCTGAGGTGTTTATTGAAACTCGCAAAAAAAGTCGGAAAGATAAATTAGTGGACACAAATATAGGAATTTTCTTATGTGTTGCAGCTTGACATTGAACAAGTTAGTTTTTCATTTGGTGTGGTTAAATGCATAGATCGGCAGCATGATTCAAGGTAGAATGGAAGAATGGAGTTCTGCATTTATTTGAACAATTCCATTCTGGCCTCTTGAGTGAACTTCATTTTTGTGATTGTCTTTGTATTTTTGTTTTCATACTTTTAGGTTAGAAATGAAAATGATCATAATCAAGATGATGATCTTCACAGTGATCAAGATGATGATGATCATCTTCAAGACGATGATGATCCTTATGACCAAGAAGATGTTCAAGATGATGATGATGATCTTCAAGAAGATGATTTTTCATGATTATGATCTTCTACTTGATGAATATCATGATGTCCAACATTGATTCAAGATTAGAATTATGTTTCACTTTTTGTAATTACATATGGTTAACCTCTAGTTTATATTACTTGGATCTATTTTGAAAAGTTAACTTGTAGTTTATATCGTTTGAATCTATTTTGAAAAGTACTACACATTGTTAGAACTTTGAAAGTACCTATTGAACAATTTATGATGAAATTATTGTGTTTACTCTAATTTAATTGATAATGTTGCATTAATCATGAATACTACAATTGTATACATATAAACAAATAAAGTCAAAATTCAATGATCATTAATATACATATGTAACAGCAGAGTAATAGATAAAATCATTTAATTTAGTTGATTTGACGTATAGGCAACGAAGTTAGAGTGTTGCCTATTGAAAACGTTGTCTTTACAAAGGTTTCAAGCAACGGTTATGTTCCTGTTGCTAAAATTTAACCATTGCCTCTTCTTGTTTTAGCAACGGTTATATCGCGTAGCATTTGGAAAGCCGTTGCTGGAAACGAGTGAAAAAACCGTTGCCTTTTCAGATGTACAACAACGGTTTCAAGAATTGGTTGCTAGCAAGTAAAAAACCGTTGCCAATTTGAAAAGGCAACGGCCGTATATCCCACGCCTGGAAAACCGTTGCGTAAGGGATTCAGCAACGGTTTTAGTGCTTTAAACAACGCTTTTCGGGTGTTGCTGAAAGCATAAAATGTTGTAGTGGTTGTTGTTGAATTTTAATTTTTGAATTTGTTACTCTAAGTTGTTGTTGAATTAGCTAGTAATAACACATACAAAAGATGATAATGGAGGTTTATTGATGGAACACATACAAAGTAATAGTATTGATAGATAACAGTGTGAATTAGTAATAACAGTGAAGAATTCCCACAAAGAGTAATTTGATTATAAGAGGTGTGATGGATCAAGGGGCTGAAAGTTTATGTTCGAAATGGAAACAACTTCTCATTTGTTCCTCTACTGTAATGTTGCTAGAATGGTTTGAAAGGAGATTTTCAATTGGCTTAAGGTTCCGTTCAGTCTACCGCACAATTTGTGCTCGTTATTGTAACATCCCACAAATTGATTAAAATTTTATTAATTTGATTAATTGGTGAAGTTATAACTTAGAAAAATTAACCTTAGTTATTCAACCCAATATTAATCTAATCGCGTTAGTTTATTAACACAACTTGGTTAATTAAACAAAAAACAATTTTCCCTCCTCTAACCTAAACCTCTCACACACCCCCAACCACTACTTCCCCACCTCCCCACTAACTATTCCTAACCTATAGAAAGACATGCAACACACACACATCAGAAATTCTGCAACTCACTCCCTCCAATTTCTCCTTTCTCTCACACCCTAGAGCAACAACAGTGGCAAGACAACAAAACTCCAATTTCAAGCCTCTCACATGTCACAAACTTACAAAATCATCAAACCATGTGATACCCATCCCTCACATGCAGCTGTAACCATTCAAAGAGTGATCAGAAACTCTGATTTTCCCTCTTGGGAATCATCCTTCACATGCTTGCAACTTAAACAAGAAGCTTACACCAATTCACTTCCCAAGGGCACTACCCAATCACACGACATGCAAAGGAATCAAAGACAAACCCATTTTTGTTTAACTCAGCCACAATTCACTATAAATACCCCTCAGTAGCTGGTTAAAATCATCAAACAACAAGTAAACACTTTCAATTTCACTTCCTCCCCAATTTCGTGTCTTAGAGCAATTTTGAGGTATTACAAGTCAGTTTGGGGTAAGCTGTTCGTGGGTTGTTGCAGAGCTTAAAGTCAGGTTTAAAAGCATCCATAAGGTGGGTTCTTAGGTTCCTTACCTTAGTTTATGCTTTAGAAACTAGAAAGCCGCAAATATGAATTTTTGCATCCAAACATAGGATTCTAGGTTCAATTTATGAAAGAGTGGGAATCAATCCCAATTTCTACTTCTATATGATTTAATTTATGCTATGAAATATGTTTATAACTGGTTGCATGGAGATTATAGGTGAAAAACTATAAAAATCACATTTCTGCAAAACAGGGGTCTGAACTGATGAGCTCGCCGTAGCGAGTGACCACACGTCATGCGAGTGTTGTTGCCTGTATAACTCGCCAGGCGAGTCTTTGACTCGCCAGGGCGAGTGTTACAGGTCAGTGACACGAAATCTCGCCGCAGCGAGTAAGAATCCGCCACAACGAGCTTAGCAGGAACAGAACCTGCATAATTTCTCCTTTTAAAAGTTTAACCACTCGTTTTATGTCTGAATGCAACTGGGATTTCATGAACATGTTTAACTGTATAAAATGGATTATATGGTCAGAGAATATTATTATGTATATCAATTTATGTTTAATAACATGTTTAGGAACCTTTGGGGGAAAATATTGGTAGATTATTCAGAACAATGATTTTAAATGGTATTATTAACCATGTTAAAGAATTCCTCTGAATTCTATATTTTATTATTTGAGCCAACGGTAGAATCCGAACCTCAATATTCGGTATTACGCAGAGTCAGGCATTCGAGACCGGCTTGCCTCGGGTGACCTTTGAAGAGTAATTTGACAAGATAATAATTTCTGTGACACACCCTTACTTGTTATTAATACATCATTATATGTAATACAGAAGACTTAGTATTTTACACACTCTAGTTCCCCTGGTGTAGTCACCTTAGACGGGTAGTAGGACTCACTGAGGCTTAGTAGTCTCACCCCACTCCTTCAATTTTTTTCAGATAAGCAGGTTGCAGGGTAAGCATTGGATTTGCCTAGGCCTACATTAGGAGATTTATATGATTTAAGCTGCCTCTTTGCTTTCATTTCAATAATTGTGTTGTTTCAGTTCAGACTTGTTGTATCATCTTTCAGTTCATGTTTTACCATGTATCAGTATTTTGCTTGTATTCGAACCTTGTATTCAGCACCTGCGTTATCAATAAATTTTCAGTGTTGAAATAATTTTGATGACTTCTGTACTATTTTATAATAAATTTTCAGTGTTGAAATAATTTTATAATAATTTTATATAAATTCTAGATATTCTATCGTGGGGTGTTATAATTGGTATCAGAAAAGGTCGATTCATTCGTGCCTAGGGTCATTAGAGTATTACAACCCAAAATTTGGTTACGGACCTTTGAATTCCAAACATTTGTTTTAGGTGTTGTATCACTTTAAGCCTAGCTAACTTGATTTGAGCAGTTAGAGCACAATGTCGGGAGAACAACGTGGACGTGGCCGTGGCAGACCTAGAAGGAACGTAGAAGAAGAGCCGGAAGTGTATGGGGATGCTCAAGCTAATATGTGGGCAGAGATGATGCACAAGCATCAGGAATTCCAGGCCTACCAAGCGCAGCAGCAGCAAAAATTCATGACTATGTTTCAACAACACATGAATAATCCTCAACCCCAACAACATGGTGGTGGTGCAACGTTTCGAGAATTCTGTCGAATGAGTCCTCCAGAGTTTATGGGGGAGTATGATCCATCAAAATCCAGGGAGTGGATTCAGAGGATGTCGGGAATTCTGGAATCAATGGAATGCTAGGAAGTAGATAAAGTCAATTTCGTCACCCACTTCTTTTGGGGTGATGCATGTCACTGGTGGGAGAGCACCAAGGCATACATGACAGCTAGCTTCATGGAATGAACTGGACTAACTTCAGACGTCTGTTCATAGACCACTATATTCCAGAAAGTTATCAGTTACAAATGGAAAGAGCCCTTAATGAACTAAAGCAAGGTGGTATGTCGGTGGCGGATTATACAATGAAGTTCATTGATTTGGTCTGTTAGGTAGCTGATGGTAACGACGCCCCAACGGAGTCGTGGAATATGAAAAAGTATCTTTTCGGGCTTCGTGCAGATATTGCTCATGATGTGGCGATGCAGAATGTGACTAGTTTTGAAGAAATGGTTCAAAAAATTTATCACGTAGAGGCCAACCTCATGGATATTCAGAAAGTGAGAGGTGATGTTATGCAGAGGAAGAAGGATTCTGGAAAGTTTAACTTCCAATTTAAAACTAAGTGATCATCCAGCAAGGATAAGCACAATTATTCTCCCTGATCGCCCCTCAAGTGCCCTGAATGCGGTAGCCATCATTCTGGGAAATGTATGAAAGGCCAAGGTATTTGCTACTACTGCAGGCAGTCGAGTCACATAAGGAATGAATGTCCGGAATTGAGGAAGCAGAGCGGATCAGGAGGCCCTCCCAGAGGCAAAGGTAGTGTTAGTATTTTCAACCTGTGAGGTTGATTTTGTTTTAGGGTTGGCTTCATTTGTTAAAATAAGTCTTTGTTAAAATAAGCCAAACATGTGAGTATATCAAAATTTAAAGACAAAATATTAATAAAAAAATCATG
This sequence comes from Trifolium repens, assembly GCA_030408175.1. Classification (NCBI taxonomy): domain Eukaryota; kingdom Viridiplantae; phylum Streptophyta; class Magnoliopsida; order Fabales; family Fabaceae; genus Trifolium; species Trifolium repens. Next base: position 31,916,424 of record CP125838.1, on the reverse strand, counting down.
TATATTTCCCATAATATTCATAAACGTTGCTCTCTATTTTTAATGAAAACATTCAATCTACAAACAAAAATCATCTCACAGAACTGCAAAAGAATCAAACAAAGCTAGAATTTATATAAAATAGCCAAACTACAAAAAATAAAATATAAAAATACAATTTTTTTTATATAAAAATAATAGAATTTATATGTAAGTAGATATATTTAAATAATTTTACTAATTATTTAGCGGTTATGGATAAAGGAAGACCGAAGACTTGTTTTACTTACTGAATTTAGAATTATATTTCCTAAGTCTTTAGATATTCAGTCTTTGTCCTTTTTGTTTCTTGTTTCCATTGAGACTTGAACTAGGGTTGTATTTAGCTCTTAAGCTTTTAAGCACATAGCTGTTCCTTTCTTGGTTCTAATTTGAAACAAGAATTGAACGTTGAATCACTCAAAGCTTTGAAGCACGAGTTGGTTCTTTAGGTTAGGAGTGCATTTCCATCATTGAGTTTGTTATTTAAATCCTTGTGAGGAGTAAGGTCCTTGTGAGGAGCAAAGTAGGTTATAGGAAGTGCCAGAGGTTGTCATATCTAGGGAGGACCTAGGTAGAATTAGCACAGGTAGTGTCTAAGTGATAAGTTGTAAACTGGGATAGTTTAGCTTTCAATTGGAACTATCATAGTGGATTCATTCCTGGATTGGTATCCCCCATATGTAAGTGAGTTGCACTGAACTGGGTTAACAAACTCATTGTGTTTTTATCTTCTGCACTTTATTTTCCTTGTTCATCAAGTTATTGCATGTCTATGATGTTGGCACATTAGGCAACACATCGTATACCTAAACCCTAACGTGCTCCACATCACGCTGCACATCTGTGACTTGCTACCGGAATTTCAATTGGCATCAGAGCAGGCACCCTATTCTGTTTTAGGGTGAGCTCCAGGGAAGATACTTTCCGGAACCATGGGCAAGGATGGGACTTTGGTCAGCAAACCACCTCGTCTTGAGTCTATAAGGTTACTTCTAGGGGTGGCATGTATTTTGAAGTTCAAGCTTTTTCAAATGGATGTGAAGAGTGTCTTCCTCAATGGGTACTTGAATGAAGAAGTGTACGTAGCACAGCCAAAGGGATTTGTTGATCCTAATCTCCCAGATCATATCTACAGAATGAAGAAAGCTTTGTATGGGTTGAAGCAAGCTCCAAGGGCTTGGTATGAAAGGCTAACCAAGTTTCTTCTACAACAAGGGTATAGAAAAGGTGAAACAGGCAAGACTTTGTTTGTGAGACAAGAAAAAGGGAAGCTCATGATAGCACAAATCTATGTAGATGATATTGTGTTTGGTGGCATGACAGATGCTTTGGTGAAACAATTTGTGCATCAAATGCAATCTGAATTTGAGATGAGCCTTGTAGGTTAATTAACCTATTTTCTTGGTCTGCAAGTAAAGCAAATGAAGGACACAATATTCATCTCTCAAAGCAAATATGCCAAGAATATTGTGAAGAAGTTTGGAATGGAGAGTGCAACACACAAGAGAACTCTTCCAGCAACTCATATTAAACTCACCAAGGATGAGGAAGGTGTCAGTTTTGATCAAAGCTTATACATAAGCATCATTGGCAGTCTACTTTACCTCATAGCAAGTAGGCCTGATATCTCCTTTGCAGTTGGTGTATGTGCTAGATACACAGCTGAGCCTAAGATGAGTCATCTCACACAAGTCAAGAGAATTCTAAAGTATATGAATGGTACAAGTGACTATGGTATTATGTACTCTCATGGTGAAGACTCAAGGTTGACAGGGTATTGTGATGCTGACTGGGAAGGCAGTGCAGATGATAGGAAGAGTACCTCAGATGGATGTTTCTTTCTAGGCAACAACCAAATTTCATGGTTCAGCAAGAAACAAAATTGTGTAGCTCTTTCAACAGCAGAAGCTGAGTACATCGCAACAGGAAGCAGTTGTTCACAATTGCTTTAGATGAAGCAGATGCTGAGTGAGTACAATGTGGAGCAAGATGTGCTCACATTATACTGTGACAATATGAGTGCTATAAATATTTCCAAGAATCCTATCCAACATAGTAGGACCAAGCACATTGATATTCGTCACCATTTTATTAGGGATCTAGTGGAAGACAAGGTTGTGACCATAGAGCATGTAGCCACATACAATCAACTGGCTGACATTTTCACAAAGGCTTTGGATGCATGTAAGTTTGAGACATTAAGAGGCAAACTTGGTATTTGCCTTCTTGATGATCAGTAGCAACTTTGCTATTGAAGCGTGCAACGAAGACCTGCCTATTACTTTCGTTTGTTTATGCACGCTATCCAAAGGCAGTCATCACAGGTTTTTCTCAACTTAACATATCAAGACTATTCCACCTTTCATACTGTGATGAAGAACTATGTAGAAGATCCGGATGTAGAGCTCAATGTGGTCCACATTGGAGCCTCTGAGAAGAAGTGAAGAATCTTATCCAGAGCTGAAGATTACAAATTATACTATCTGCAAGAGCATTACTGAAGGCAAGGTCAAAGAATTACCTTTTGGTGTATCTGGTATAGGAAGAGTAGAATATGTGCAAAGCAACTCAAAAGCATTTAAGTTTGTAAGCATAGGGCATAATCATAATCATAGCAATATGGATGATTCATTGTGCTTAGTCATGATCATAGAAATATGGATGACCTTTATGCTTAGGATCACAGTGCTAGAAATATAAGTGATTCTTAGTCACGGTCAAAGCAATATGGGTGACTTAGTTAGTTACAGTCATAGACATATGGGTAATTTGTACATGCTTAACTATGAATGCACATATAGCAACCATGGAAAGTGAAGACTACAAGGCTATGGATTGCAAAACTATATGGATTATGTGAATACAAATATTGAAGAAATTGAAGACTACTGAAGCATCTCTTTCTGAAGACCTTGGTTATGTATGATGCTTAGATCATTTGTCAATAGATCCATCTACTCTTTAAATTGCACAATTAATGGCCCCAGTACTTTTTTATTACTCTTTCTGATCTTAACTTTTTGTCAATATTATGGATAAAAAGGGAGAGAAAATATAAGTAGTATATCCAGGGGGAGTAAGAGGTAAGGTAGTGCAATACGTTTACTCTGGTACATGATGTGGTACCAGATGTGTGCACATCGTCAAAGACAAAATGTGTCTGTATTCTGCACATCTTTTGAAGACTTTGAAGACCAGACGAATGAAGAGTGATCCTTTGAAGACTGCTAAAGATGGTGCTTGAAATTTGGGGGAGTAAAGTATTTTAGTGAAGCTGCTGAAGACACTTCCCCTCTTAATTGTGTTCATGATTCATCACCATGCTTGTATGTTGGGAGTTTTATCCTCTCAGAAGATATGAGGCAAGATTCCGCTGCTGCAATGCCTCTGATGTTCTAATGATTCTCTCCAAAGTTTAGTTGGCAGATTCCAAAGGTTATTTTAGCCACAAATTTCCAAAAGGGGAGATTGTTAGTGTTTTCAACCTGTGAGGTTGATTTTGTTTTAGGGTTGACTTCATTTGTTAAAATAAGCCTTTGGTCCAGATGTGGTGACTGATGTGCACACATATAGTACCTGAACTGAATGCCCTAAAAACGCGCTTTCATTATTTGCGTGTGATCTTTTGAAAAAGATTTGTTTTGAAACAAACACATCCACGCTAGCTTGCGCGCCAAGGAACGAGCTGAAAGATTGAAAAAGTTTCAGAAAAGATTTAAAAAGGCCGGTTTGTTACTAGAAGATTTAAAAAGATTTAAAACAAACATATCTTTTGTAAAAGATTAAGTTTGTTTCTTGAAGAATACGATGGCCAGCTTTCAGGATCTTGTTCTATATAAAGGAAGACTGAAGACTTGTTTTACTTACTGAATTTAGAATTATATTTCCTAAGTCTTTAGATATTCAGTCTTTGTCCCTTTTGTTTCTTGTTTCCATTGAGACTTGAACTAGGGTTGTATTTAGCTCTTAAGGTTTTAAGCACAGAGCTGTTCCTTTCTTGGTTCTAATTTGAAACAAGAATTGAACTTTGAATCACTCAAATTTTTGAAGCACGAGTTGGTTCTTTAGGTTAGGAGTGCATCTCCATCATTGAGTTTGTTATTTAAATCCTTGTGAGGAGCAAGGTCCTTATGAGGAGCAAGGTAGGTTATAGGAAGTGACCAGAGGTTGTCATATCTAGGGAAGACCTAGGTAGAATTAGCACGGGTAGTGTCTAAGTGATAAGTTGTAAACTGCGACTGGTTAGCTTTGAATTGGAACTATCATAGTGGATTCATTCCTAGATTGGTATCCCCCAGACGTAAGTGAGTTGCACTGAACTGGGTTAACAAACTCATTGTGTTTTTATCTTCTGCACTTTATTTTCCTTGTTCTTTAAGTTATTGCATGCCTATGATGTTGGCACATTAGGCAACACATCGTATACCTAAACCCTAACATGATCCACATCACGATGCACATATGTGACTTGCTACCGGAATTTCAATTGGCATCAGAGCAGGCACCCTGTTCTGTTTTAGGGTGAGCTCCAGGGAAGATACTTTCCGGAACCATGGACAAGGATGAGACTTTGGTCAGCAAACCACCTCTTCTGGAAGATACTTAACCTGTTTGAGCGAGAGATTGAGTTTTCTATAGACCTTTTCCCAGGTTCTCAGCCCATATCTGTTGCACCTTACCGCATGTCTCCCTTAGAGCTCTGAGAACTTAAGACTCAGCTAGAGGAACTACTACAGAAACACTTTATCCGACCTAGCGTATCTCTTGGGGGAGCGCCTGTGTTACTAGTCAAGAAGAAGGATAGTACTATGCGGTTATGCATTGACTACCACCAGTTGAAAAAGGTCATAATTAAACACAAGTACCCCCTGCCTCGGATCGATGACTTGTTGGATCAACTCAGAGGGGCTACTGTCTTTTCCAAGATTGATCTTAGATCCGGTTACCACCAGATCCGTATCAAGTCTTCAGACGTGTCCAAGACCGCTTTCAGAACCCGTTATGGACACTATGAATTTCTAGTCATGCCTTTCGGTTTGACCAATGCTCCAGCCGTGTTCATGGATTACATGAATCGGATCTTTCAACCTTACCTTGACCAGTTCGTCGTGATCTTCATCGAAGACATCTTAATCTATTCCAAGAATCATCAAGAGCATGCGGAACACTTGAGGACAAAAAACAAAAAACAATTTGCCTTCTTTATGGATTTAATTAGAACAAATATTATTGAAATAATCTTTGGAATATATCAATCTATTCCAAAGATTGATATATTTATACACTATCTCCTTCTGCTAATCAACATAAAGCTTAACTACATAAATATGTGATGTATATTTATAGGATACCAACGACGTCCACTAAAACAAATGGACAAATCTAAAAGTGAAAGGAATTATTAGACTTTTCAAATATGCTGTTTTACAATTCTCACTTCGTCTTAAAATATATGATAAAAAATCTATCAATAAAAGTTGATAAACTAATTTAGCGTAAAGTTTAAATTAAATATATCCATTTTGTTGATCTATATATATATAAAGTAATTTCTGGTATTATCGGCCAAAGTTATTGGCGTTTTTAGTCATTTGTGGCGGAAAAGCAGCGAGATTTTTTTTTAAGAAAGTAAATATTTGTAGCGTTTTTTTTTTTTTTTTTGGATTTAGCTGCGGTTTCAAGCGGATAGAAAAATAGGTGGGACAAAATTTTAAGCTGGGGTATTTTAAATGCTACAAATGGATATGGATATCTGCGGGGCAAAATTCATACCCGCAGATATCCGCGGATAAAATCTGCTATGGATACAGAGCGAATAACTTAATGGATATTTACGGATAAAATAAATAAATATTTCAATTATCCGCATTTAATGGATACGGATGTGAGTTTAATACTATCCGCGCCTGCGGATATCCATAACCGCTAAATAATTAGTAAAGTTATTTAAATATATCTACTTACATATAAATTCTATTATTTTTATATAAAAAAAATTGTATTTTTATATTTTATTTTTTGTAGTTTGGCTATTTTATATAAATTCTAGCTTTGTTTGATTCTTTTGCAGTTCTGTGAGATGATTTTTGTTTGTAGATTGAATGTTTTCATTAAAAATAGAGAGCAACGTTTATGAATATTATGGGAAATATACATTATTTTTTTATTAATATTTTGTCTTTAAATTTTGATATACTCACATGTTTGGCTTATTTTAACAAAGGCTTATTTTAACAAATGAAGCTAACCCTAAAACAAAATCAACCTCACAGGTTGAAAATACTAACACTACCTTTGCCTCTGGGAGGGCCTCCTGATCCGCTCTGCTTCCTCAATTCCGGACATTCATTCCTTATGTGACTCGACTGCCTGCAGTAGTAGCAAATACCTTGGCCTTTCATACATTTCCCAGAATGATGGCTACCGCATTCAGGGCACTTGAGGGGCGATCAGGGAGAATAATTGTGCTTATCCTTGCTGGATGATCACTTAGTTTTAAATTGGAAGTTAAACTTTCCAGAATCCTTCTTCCTCTGCATAACATCACCTCTCACTTTCTGAATATCCATGAGGTTGGCCTCTACGTGATAAATTTTTTGAACCATTTCTTCAAAACTAGTCACATTCTGCATCGCCACATCATGAGCAATATCTGCACGAAGCCCGAAAAGATACATTTTCATATTCCACGACTCCGTTGGGGCGTCGTTACCATCAGCTACCTAACAGACCAAATCAATGAACTTCATTGTATAATCCGCCACCGACATACCACAATGCTTTAGTTCATTAAGGGCTCTTTCCATTTGTAACTGATAACTTTCTGGAATATAGTGGTCTATGAACAGACGTCTGAAGTTAGTCCAGTTCATTCCATGACGCTAGCTGTCATGTATGCCTTGGTGCTCTCCCACCAGTGACATGCATCACCCCAAAAGAAGTGGGTGACGAAATTGACTTTATCTACTTCCTAGCATTCCATTGATTCCAGAATTCCCGACATCCTCTGAATCCACTCCCTGGATTTTGATGGATCATACTCCCCCATAAACTCTGGAGGACTCATTCGACAGAATTCTCGAAACGTTGCACCACCACCATGTTGTTGGGGTTGAGGATTATTCATGTGTTGTTGAAACATAGTCATGAATTTTTGCTGCTGTTGTGCTTGCTAGGCCTGGAATTCCTGATGCTTGTGCATCATCTCTGCCCACATATTAGCTTGAGCATCCCCATACACTTCCGGCTCTTCTTCTACGTTCCTTCTAGGTCTGCCACGGCCACGTCCACGTCCACGTTGTTCTCCCGACATTGTGCTCTAACTGCTCAAATCAAGTTAGCTAGGCTTAAAGTGATACAACACCTAATACAAATGTTTGGAATTCAAAGGTCCGTAACCAAATTTTGGGTTGTAATACTCTAATGACCCTAGGCACGAATGAATCGACCTTTTCTGATACCAATTATAACACCCCACGATAGAATATCTAGAATTTATTTAAAATTATTATAAAATTATTTCAACACTGAAAATTTATTATAAAATAGTACAGAAGTCATCAATATTATTTCAACACTGAAAATTTATTGATAACGCAGGTGCTGAATACAAGGTTCGAATACAAGCAAAATACTGATACATGGTAAAACATGAACTGAAAGATGATACAACAAGTCTGAACTGAAACAACACAATTATTGAAATGAAAGCAAAGAGGCAGCTTAAATCATATAAATCTCCTGATGTAGGCCTAGGCAAATCCAATGCTTACCCTGCAACCTGCTTATCTGAAAAAAAAATTGAAGGAGTGGGGTGAGACTACTAAGCCTCAGTGAGTCCTACTACCCGTCTAAGGTGACTACACCAGGGGAACTAGAGTGTGTAAAATACTAAGTCTTCTGTATTACATATAATGATGTATTAATAACAAGTAAGGGTGTGTCACAGAAATTATTATCTTGTCAAATTACTCTTCAAAGGTCACCCGAGGCAAGCCGGTCTCGAATGCCTGACTCTGCGTAATACCGAATATTGAGGTTCGGATTCTATCGTTGGCTCAAATAATAAAATATAGAATTCAGAGAAATTCTTTAACATGGTTAATAATACCATTTAAAATCATTGTTCTGAATAATCTACCAATATTTTCCCCCAAAGGTTCCTAAACATGTTATTAAACATAAATTGATATACATAATAATATTCTCTGACCATATAATCCATTTTATACAGTTAAACATGTTCATGAAATCCCAGTTGCATTCAGACATAAAACGAGTGGTTAAACTTTTAAAAGGAGAAATTATGCAGGTTCTGTTCCTGCTAAGCTCGCTGTGGCGGATTCTTACTCGCTGCGGCGAGATTTCGTGTCACTGACCTGTAACACTCGCCCTGGCGAGTCAAAGACTCGCCTGGCGAGTTATACAGGCAACAACACTCGCATGACGTGTGGTCACTCGCTACGGCGTGCTCATCAGTTCAGACCCCTGTTTTGCAGAAATGTTATTTTTATAGTTTTTCACCTATAATCTCCATGCAACCAGTTATAAACATATTTCATAGCATAAATTAAATCATATAGAAGTAGAAATTGGGATTGATTCCCACTCTTTCATAAATTGAACCTAGAATCCTATGTTTGGAAGCAAAATTTCATATTTGCGGCTTTCTAGTTTCTAAAGCATAAACTAAGGTAAGGAACCTAAGAACCCACCTTATGGATGCTTTTAAACCTGACTTTAAGCTCTGCAACAACCCACGAACAGCTTACCCCAAACTGACTTGTAATACCTCAAAATTGCTCTAAGACACGAAATTGGGGAGGAAGTGAAATTGAAAGTGTTTACTTGTTGGTTGATGATTCTAACCAGCTACTGAGGGGTATTTATAGTGAATTGTGGCTGAGTTAAACAAAAATGGGTTTGTCTTTGATTCCTTTGCATGTCGTGTGATTGGGTAGTGCCATTGGGAAGTGAATTGGTGTAAGCTTCTTGTTTAAGTTGCAAGCATGTGAAGGATGATTCCCAAGAGGGAAAATCAGAGTTTCTGATCACTCTTTGAATGGTTACAGCTGCATGTGAGGGATGGGTATCACATGGTTTGATGATTTTGTAAGTTTGTGACATGTGAGAGGCTTGAAATTGGAGTTTTGTTGTCTTGCCACTGTTGTTGCTCTAGGGTGTGAGAGAAAGGAGAAATTGGAGGGAGTGAGTTGCAGAATTTCTGATGTGTGTGTGTTGCATGTCTTTCTATAGGTTAGGAATAGTTAGTGGGGAGGTGGGGAAGTAGTGGTTGGGGGCGTGTGAGAGGTTTAAGTGAGAGGAGGGAAAATTGTTTTTTGTTTTAATATCGCTTTATAATATTTTACGAATAGATCTTATTGTTATTTCCGAAGGCAAATAAAGAAGGCAAATACCAAGCGTGCAACGAAGACCTGCCTATTACTTTCGTTTGTTTATGCACGCTATCCAAAGGCAGTCATCACAGGTTTTTCTCAACTTAACATATCAAGACTATTCCACCTTTCATACTGTGATGAAGAACTATGTAGAAGATCCGGATGTAGAGCTCAATGTGGTCCACATTGGAGCCTCTGAGAAGAATCTTATCCAGAGCTGAAGATTACAAATTATACTATCTGCAAGAGCATTACTGAAGGCAAGGTCAAAGAATTACCTTTTGGTGTATCTGGTATAGGAAGAGTAGAATATGTGCAAAGCAACTCAAAAGCATTTAAGTTTGTAAGCATAGGGCATAATCATAATCATAGCAATATGGATGATTCATTGTGCTTAGTCATGATCATAGAAATATGGATGACCTTTATGCTTAGGATCACAGTGCTAGAAATATAAGTGATTCTTAGTCACGGTCAAAGCAATATGGGTGACTTAGTTAGTTACAGTCATAGACATATGGGTAATTTGTACATGCTTAACTATGAATGCACATATAGCAACCATGGAAAGTGAAGACTACAAGGCTATGGATTGCAAAACTATATGGATTATGTGAATACAAATATTGAAGAAATTGAAGACTACTGAAGCATCTCTTTCTGAAGACCTTGGTTATGTATGATGCTTAGATCATTTGTCAATAGATCCATCTACTCTTTAAATTGCACAATTAATGGCCCCAGTACTTTTTTATTACTCTTTCTGATCTTAACTTTTTGTCAATATTATGGATAAAAAGGGAGAGAAAATATAAGTAGTATATCCAGGGGGAGTAAGAGGTAAGGTAGTGCAATACGTTTACTCTGGTACATGATGTGGTACCAGATGTGTGCACATCGTCAAAGACAAAATGTGTCTGTATTCTGCACATCTTTTGAAGACTTTGAAGACCAGACGAATGAAGAGTGATCCTTTGAAGACTGCTAAAGATGGTGCTTGAAATTTGGGGGAGTAAAGTATTTTAGTGAAGCTGCTGAAGACACTTCCCCTCTTAATTGTGTTCATGATTCATCACCATGCTTGTATGTTGGGAGTTTTATCCTCTCAGAAGATATGAGGCAAGATTCCGCTGCTGCAATGCCTCTGATGTTCTAATGATTCTCTCCAAAGTTTAGTTGGCAGATTCCAAAGGTTATTTTAGCCACAAATTTCCAAAAGGGGAGATTGTTAGTGTTTTCAACCTGTGAGGTTGATTTTGTTTTAGGGTTGACTTCATTTGTTAAAATAAGCCTTTGGTCCAGATGTGGTGACTGATGTGCACACATATAGTACCTGAACTGAATGCCCTAAAAACGCGCTTTCATTATTTGCGTGTGATCTTTTGAAAAAGATTTGTTTTGAAACAAACACATCCACGCTAGCTTGCGCGCCAAGGAACGAGCTGAAAGATTGAAAAAGTTTCAGAAAAGATTTAAAAAGGCCGGTTTGTTACTAGAAGATTTAAAAAGATTTAAAACAAACATATCTTTTGTAAAAGATTAAGTTTGTTTCTTGAAGAATACGATGGCCAGCTTTCAGGATCTTGTTCTATATAAAGGAAGACTGAAGACTTGTTTTACTTACTGAATTTAGAATTATATTTCCTAAGTCTTTAGATATTCAGTCTTTGTCCCTTTTGTTTCTTGTTTCCATTGAGACTTGAACTAGGGTTGTATTTAGCTCTTAAGGTTTTAAGCACAGAGCTGTTCCTTTCTTGGTTCTAATTTGAAACAAGAATTGAACTTTGAATCACTCAAATTTTTGAAGCACGAGTTGGTTCTTTAGGTTAGGAGTGCATCTCCATCATTGAGTTTGTTATTTAAATCCTTGTGAGGAGCAAGGTCCTTATGAGGAGCAAGGTAGGTTATAGGAAGTGACCAGAGGTTGTCATATCTAGGGAAGACCTAGGTAGAATTAGCACGGGTAGTGTCTAAGTGATAAGTTGTAAACTGCGACTGGTTAGCTTTGAATTGGAACTATCATAGTGGATTCATTCCTAGATTGGTATCCCCCAGACGTAAGTGAGTTGCACTGAACTGGGTTAACAAACTCATTGTGTTTTTATCTTCTGCACTTTATTTTCCTTGTTCTTCAAGTTATTGCATGCCTATGATGTTGGCACATTAGGCAACACATCGTATACCTAAACCCTAACATGATCCACATCACGATGCACATATGTGACTTGCTACCGGAATTTCAATTGGCATCAGAGCAGGCACCCTGTTCTGTTTTAGGGTGAGCTCCAGGGAAGATACTTTCCGGAACCATGGACAAGGATGAGACTTTGGTCAGCAAACCACCTCTTCTGGAAGATACTTAACCTGTTTGAGCGAGAGATTGAGTTTTCTATAGACCTTTTCCCAGGTTCTCAGCCCATATCTGTTGCACCTTACCGCATGTCTCCCTTAGAGCTCTGAGAACTTAAGACTCAGCTAGAGGAACTACTACAGAAACACTTTATCCGACCTAGCGTATCTCTTGGGGGAGCGCCTGTGTTACTAGTCAAGAAGAAGGATAGTACTATGCGGTTATGCATTGACTACCACCAGTTGAAAAAGGTCATAATTAAACACAAGTACCCCCTGCCTCGGATCGATGACTTGTTGGATCAACTCAGAGGGGCTACTGTCTTTTCCAAGATTGATCTTAGATCCGGTTACCACCAGATCCGTATCAAGTCTTCAGACGTGTCCAAGACCGCTTTCAGAACCCGTTATGGACACTATGAATTTCTAGTCATGCCTTTCGGTTTGACCAATGCTCCAGCCGTGTTCATGGATTACATGAATCGGATCTTTCAACCTTACCTTGACCAGTTCGTCGTGATCTTCATCGAAGACATCTTAATCTATTCCAAGAATCATCAAGAGCATGCGGAACACTTGAGGACAAAAAACAAAAAACAATTTGCCTTCTTTATGGATTTAATTAGAACAAATATTATTGAAATAATCTTTGGAATATATCAATCTATTCCAAAGATTGATATATTTATACACTATCTCCTTCTGCTAATCAACATAAAGCTTAACTACATAAATATGTGATGTATATTTATAGGATACCAACGACGTCCACTAAAACAAATGGACAAATCTAAAAGTGAAAGGAATTATTAGACTTTTCAAATATGCTGTTTTACAATTCTCACTTCGTCTTAAAATATATGATAAAAAATCTATCAATAAAAGTTGATAAACTAATTTAGCGTAAAGTTTAAATTAAATATATCCATTTTGTTGATCTATATATATATAAAGTAATTTCTGGTATTATCGGCCAAAGTTATTGGCGTTTTTAGTCATTTGTGGCGGAAAAGCAGCGAGAATTTTTTTTAAGAAAGTAAATATTTGTAGCGTTTTTTTTTTTTTTTTTGGATTTAGCTGCGGTTTCAAGCGGATAGAAAAATAGGTGGGACAAAATTTTAAGCTGGGGTATTTTAAATGCTACAAATGGATATGGATATCTGCGGGGCAAAATTCATACCCGCAGATATCCGCGGATAAAATCTGCTATGGATACAGAGCGAATAACTTAATGGATATTTACGGATAAAATAAATAAATATTTCAATTATCCGCATTTAATGGATACGGATGTGAGTTTAATACTATCCGCGCCTGCGGATATCCATAACCGCTAAATAATTAGTAAAGTTATTTAAATATATCTACTTACATATAAATTCTATTATTTTTATATAAAAAAAATTGTATTTTTATATTTTATTTTTTGTAGTTTGGCTATTTTATATAAATTCTAGCTTTGTTTGATTCTTTTGCAGTTCTGTGAGATGATTTTTGTTTGTAGATTGAATGTTTTCATTAAAAATAGAGAGCAACGTTTATGAATATTATGGGAAATATACATTATTTTTTTATTAATATTTTGTCTTTAAATTTTGATATACTCACATGTTTGGCTTATTTTAACAAAGGCTTATTTTAACAAATGAAGCTAACCCTAAAACAAAATCAACCTCACAGGTTGAAAATACTAACACTACCTTTGCCTCTGGGAGGGCCTCCTGATCCGCTCTGCTTCCTCAATTCCGGACATTCATTCCTTATGTGACTCGACTGCCTGCAGTAGTAGCAAATACCTTGGCCTTTCATACATTTCCCAGAATGATGGCTACCGCATTCAGGGCACTTGAGGGGCGATCAGGGAGAATAATTGTGCTTATCCTTGCTGGATGATCACTTAGTTTTAAATTGGAAGTTAAACTTTCCAGAATCCTTCTTCCTCTGCATAACATCACCTCTCACTTTCTGAATATCCATGAGGTTGGCCTCTACGTGATAAATTTTTTGAACCATTTCTTCAAAACTAGTCACATTCTGCATCGCCACATCATGAGCAATATCTGCACGAAGCCCGAAAAGATACATTTTCATATTCCACGACTCCGTTGGGGCGTCGTTACCATCAGCTACCTAACAGACCAAATCAATGAACTTCATTGTATAATCCGCCACCGACATACCACAATGCTTTAGTTCATTAAGGGCTCTTTCCATTTGTAACTGATAACTTTCTGGAATATAGTGGTCTATGAACAGACGTCTGAAGTTAGTCCAGTTCATTCCATGACGCTAGCTGTCATGTATGCCTTGGTGCTCTCCCACCAGTGACATGCATCACCCCAAAAGAAGTGGGTGACGAAATTGACTTTATCTACTTCCTAGCATTCCATTGATTCCAGAATTCCCGACATCCTCTGAATCCACTCCCTGGATTTTGATGGATCATACTCCCCCATAAACTCTGGAGGACTCATTCGACAGAATTCTCGAAACGTTGCACCACCACCATGTTGTTGGGGTTGAGGATTATTCATGTGTTGTTGAAACATAGTCATGAATTTTTGCTGCTGTTGTGCTTGCTAGGCCTGGAATTCCTGATGCTTGTGCATCATCTCTGCCCACATATTAGCTTGAGCATCCCCATACACTTCCGGCTCTTCTTCTACGTTCCTTCTAGGTCTGCCACGGCCACGTCCACGTCCACGTTGTTCTCCCGACATTGTGCTCTAACTGCTCAAATCAAGTTAGCTAGGCTTAAAGTGATACAACACCTAATACAAATGTTTGGAATTCAAAGGTCCGTAACCAAATTTTGGGTTGTAATACTCTAATGACCCTAGGCACGAATGAATCGACCTTTTCTGATACCAATTATAACACCCCACGATAGAATATCTAGAATTTATTTAAAATTATTATAAAATTATTTCAACACTGAAAATTTATTATAAAATAGTACAGAAGTCATCAATATTATTTCAACACTGAAAATTTATTGATAACGCAGGTGCTGAATACAAGGTTCGAATACAAGCAAAATACTGATACATGGTAAAACATGAACTGAAAGATGATACAACAAGTCTGAACTGAAACAACACAATTATTGAAATGAAAGCAAAGAGGCAGCTTAAATCATATAAATCTCCTGATGTAGGCCTAGGCAAATCCAATGCTTACCCTGCAACCTGCTTATCTGAAAAAAAATTGAAGGAGTGGGGTGAGACTACTAAGCCTCAGTGAGTCCTACTACCCGTCTAAGGTGACTACACCAGGGGAACTAGAGTGTGTAAAATACTAAGTCTTCTGTATTACATATAATGATGTATTAATAACAAGTAAGGGTGTGTCACAGAAATTATTATCTTGTCAAATTACTCTTCAAAGGTCACCCGAGGCAAGCCGGTCTCGAATGCCTGACTCTGCGTAATACCGAATATTGAGGTTCGGATTCTATCGTTGGCTCAAATAATAAAATATAGAATTCAGAGAAATTCTTTAACATGGTTAATAATACCATTTAAAATCATTGTTCTGAATAATCTACCAATATTTTCCCCCAAAGGTTCCTAAACATGTTATTAAACATAAATTGATATACATAATAATATTCTCTGACCATATAATCCATTTTATACAGTTAAACATGTTCATGAAATCCCAGTTGCATTCAGACATAAAACGAGTGGTTAAACTTTTAAAAGGAGAAATTATGCAGGTTCTGTTCCTGCTAAGCTCGCTGTGGCGGATTCTTACTCGCTGCGGCGAGATTTCGTGTCACTGACCTGTAACACTCGCCCTGGCGAGTCAAAGACTCTCCTGGCGAGTTATACAGGCAACAACACTCGCATGACGTGTGGTCACTCGCTACGGCGTGCTCATCAGTTCAGACCCCTGTTTTGCAGAAATGTTATTTTTATAGTTTTTCACCTATAATCTCCATGCAACCAGTTATAAACATATTTCATAGCATAAATTAAATCATATAGAAGTAGAAATTGGGATTGATTCCCACTCTTTCATAAATTGAACCTAGAATCCTATGTTTGGAAGCAAAATTTCATATTTGCGGCTTTCTAGTTTCTAAAGCATAAACTAAGGTAAGGAACCTAAGAACCCACCTTATGGATGCTTTTAAACCTGACTTTAAGCTCTGCAACAACCCACGAACAGCTTACCCCAAACTGACTTGTAATACCTCAAAATTGCTCTAAGACACGAAATTGGGGAGGAAGTGAAATTGAAAGTGTTTACTTGTTGGTTGATGATTCTAACCAGCTACTGAGGGGTATTTATAGTGAATTGTGGCTGAGTTAAACAAAAATGGGTTTGTCTTTGATTCCTTTGCATGTCGTGTGATTGGGTAGTGCCATTGGGAAGTGAATTGGTGTAAGCTTCTTGTTTAAGTTGCAAGCATGTGAAGGATGATTCCCAAGAGGGAAAATCAGAGTTTCTGATCACTCTTTGAATGGTTACAGCTGCATGTGATGGATGGGTATCACATGGTTTGATGATTTTGTAAGTTTGTGACATGTGAGAGGCTTGAAATTGGAGTTTTGTTGTCTTGCCACTGTTGTTGCTCTAGGGTGTGAGAGAAAGGAGAAATTGGAGGGAGTGAGTTGCAGAATTTCTGATGTGTGTGTGTTGCATGTCTTTCTATAGGTTAGGAATAGTTAGTGGGGAGGTGGGGAAGTAGTGGTTGGGGGCGTGTGAGAGGTTTAAGTGAGAGGAGGGAAAATTGTTTTTTGTTTTAATATCGCTTTATAATATTTTACGAATAGATCTTATTGTTATTTCCGAAGGCAAATAAAGAAGGCAAATACCAAGCGTGCAACGAAGACCTGCCTATTACTTTCGTTTGTTTATGCACGCTATCCAAAGGCAGTCATCACAGGTTTTTCTCAACTTAACATATCAAGACTATTCCACCTTTCATACTGTGATGAAGAACTATGTAGAAGATCCGGATGTAGAGCTCAATGTGGTCCACATTGGAGCCTCTGAGAAGAATCTTATCCAGAGCTGAAGATTACAAATTATACTATCTGCAAGAGCATTACTGAAGGCAAGGTCAAAGAATGACCTTTTGGTGTATCTGGTATAGGAAGAGTAGAATATGTGCAAAGCAACTCAAAAGCATTTAAGTTTGTAAGCATAGGGCATAATCATAATCATAGCAATATGGATGATTCATTGTGCTTAGTCATGATCATAGAAATATGGATGACCTTTATGCTTAGGATCACAGTGATAGAAATATAAGTGATTCTTAGTCACGGTCAAAGCAATATGGGTGACTTAGTTAGTTACAGTCATAGACATATGGGTAATTTGTACATGCTTAACTATGAATGCACATATAGCAACCATGGAAAGTGAAGACTACAAGGCTATGGATTGCCAAACTATATGGATTATGTGAATACAAATATTGAAGAAATTGAAGACTACTGAAGCATCTCTTTCTGAAGACCTTGGTTACGTATGATGCTTAGATCATTTGTCAATAGATCCATCTACTCTTTAAATTGCACAATTAATGGCCCCAGTACTTTTTTATTACTCTTTCTGATCTTAACTTTTTGTCAATATTATGGATAAAAAGGAAGAGAAAAGATAAGTAGTATATCCAGGGGGAGTAAGAGGTAAGGTAGTGCAATACGTTTACTCTGGTACATGATGTGGTACCAGATGTGTGCACATCGTCAAAGACAAAATGTGTCTGTATTCTGCACATCTTTTGAAGACTTTGAAGACCAGACGAATGAAGAGTGATCCTTTGAAGATTGCTAAAGATGGTGCTTGAAATTTGGGGGAGTAAAGTATTTTACTGAAGCTGCTGAAGACACTTCCCCTCTTAATTGTGTTCATGATTCATCACCATGCTTGTATATTGGGAGTTTTATCCTCTCAGAAGATATGAGGCAAGATTCCGCTGCTGCAACGCCTCTGATGTTCTAATGATTCTCTCCAAAGTTTAGTTGGCAGATTCCAAAGGTTATTTTAGCCACAATTTTCCAAAAGGGGAGATTGTTAGTGTTTTCAACCTGTGAGGTTGATTTTGTTTTAGGGTTGACTTCATTTGTTAAAATAAGCCTTTGGTCCAGATGTGGTGACTGATGTGCACACATATAGTACCTGAACTGAATGCCCTAAAAACGCGCTTTCATTATTTGCGTGTGATCTTTTGAAAAAGATTTGTTTTGAAACAAACACATCCACGCTAGCTTGCGCGCCAAGGAACGAGCTGAAAGATTGAAAAAGTTTCAGAAAAGATTTAAAAAGGCCGGTTTGTTACTAGAAGATTTAAAAAGATTTAAAACAAACATATCTTTTGTAAAAGATTAAGTTTGTTTCTTGAAGAATACGATGGCCAGCTTTCAGGATCTCGTTCTATATAAAGGAAGACTGAAGACTTGTTTTACTTACTGAATTTAGAATTATATTTCCTAAGTCTTTAGATATTCAGTCTTTGTCCCTTTTGTTTCTTGTTTCTATTGAGACTTGAACTAGGGTTGTATTTAGCTCTTAAGGTTTTAAGCACAGAGTTGTTCCTTTCTTGGTTCTAATTTGAAACAAGAATTGAACTTTGAATCACTCAAATTTTTGAAGCACGAGTTGGTTCTTTAGGTTAGGAGTGCATCTCCATCATTGAGTTTGTTATTTAAATCCTTGTGAGGAGCAAGGTCCTTATGAGGAGCAAGGTAGGCTATAGGAAGTGACCAGAGGTTGTCATATCTAGGGAAGACCTAGGTAGAATTAGCACGGGTAGTGTCTAAGTGATAAGTTGTAAACTGCAACTGGTTAGCTTTGAATTGGAACTATCATAGTGGATTCATTCCTAGATTGGTATCCCACAGACGTAAGTGAGTTGCACTGAACTGGGTTAACAAACTCATTGTGTTTTTATCTTCTGCACTTTATTTTCCTTGTTCTTCAAGTTATTGCATGTCTATGATGTTGGCACATTAGGCAACACATCGTATACCTAAACCCTAACATGATCCACATCACGATGCACATATGTGACTTGCTACCGGAATTTCAATTGGCATCAGAGCAGGCACCCTGTTCTGTTTTAGGGTGAGCTCCAGGGAAGATACTTTCCGGAACCATGGACAAGGATGAGACTTTGGTCAGCAAACCACCTCTTCTGGAAGATACTTAACCTGTTTGAGCGAGAGATTGAGTTTTCTATAGACCTTTTCCCAGGTTCTCAGCCCATATCTGTTGCACCTTACCGCATGTCTCCCTTAGAGCTCTGAGAACTTAAGACTCAGCTAGAGGAACTACTACAGAAACACTTTATCCGACCTAGCGTATCTCTTAGGGGAGCGCCTGTGTTACTAGTCAAGAAGAAGGATAGTACTATGCGGTTATGCATTGACTACCACCAGTTGAAAAAGGTCATAATTAAACACAAGTACCCCCTGCCTCGGATCGATGACTTGTTGGATCAACTCAGAGGGGCTACTGTCTTTTCCAAGATTGATCTTAGGTCCGGTTACCACCAGATCCGTATCAAGTCTTCAGACGTGTCCAAGACCGCTTTCAGAACCCGTTATGGACACTATGAATTTCTAGTCATGCCTTTCGGTTTGACCAATGCTCCAGCCGTGTTCATGGATTACATGAATCGGATCTTTCAACCTTACCTTGACCAGTTCGTCGTGATCTTCATCGACGACATCTTAATCTATTCCAAGGATCATCAAGAGCATGCGGAACACTTGAGAATTGTTCTTGAGATTCTAAGTGTGAGTTTTGGCTCTCGGAAGTGAAATTCAGCAAGTGTGAGTTTTGGCTCTCGGAAGTGAAATTCTTGGGCCATGTGATATCTCAAGGAGGCGTATCAGTGGATCCATCTAAAGTTCAAGTTGTACTTAATTAGGAATGTCATAGGAATGTGTCCGAAGTCAGAAGTTTTCTGGGTTTAGCAGGCTATTACCGGAGGTTTATCTTGGGGTTTTCTGAGCTTGCGTTACCTCTAACTCGTCTAACTAGAAAAAGAGCAGCGTTCAATCGGGACACAACTTGTGAAGTGAGTTTCAGTACCTTAAAGGAAAAGTTGACTAGTGCACCAGTACTAGTGATACCTGATCCGTGGTGTATTGCGATGCATCACACAAAGGTGTGTGGTGTATTGCGTTGCATCACACAAAGGTCTGGGGTGTGTACTCATGCAAGAGGGAGCAGTAGTGGCCTACACATCCAGACAACGGAAACCACATGAGGAGAATTACCCTACTCATGATCTTGAATTGGCAGCCATTATTTTCGCTCTGAAAATATGGAGGCATCATTTGTATGGAGTACAATTCGAATTGTTCAGCGATCACAAGAGTTTGAAGTACATGTTTGATCAAAGGGAATTGAACATGAGGCAGATGAGATGGATGAAGTACCTAAAAGACTTTGACTTCTGCTTCAACTATCACCCCGGAAAGGCAAATCTTGTAGCTGATGCTCTAAGTAGAAAGACATTATATGCATCCGAGATGTTGATGTATCAGTGCGGTTTTTATGAAAAGTTTAGGGATATGAACCTCAATGTTGTGTATTGGAGTAAAGGAGTTAGAATTAACCGTATGGAGTTGTCATGTGAGCTACGCTCAATGATAGCTCAGGCACAGGAACATGATCTGGACTTGCAGAAGCGAAAGGGTAATCCTGAGTTCACTATAGCTCCAGATGGTGTAATCTTGTTTAAAGGGAGAATGAGTGTACCAAGAGCAGTTTTTCTATTCATCCCGGTTCCACCAAGATGTATCATGACTTGAAGGGTTTTTGGTGGCCAAACATGAAAGCGGAGATTACAGAATTTGTATCACGCTGTCTAGTTTGCCAACAGGTTAAGGTTGAACATCAAAAGCCTGAAGGTCTTCTTCAGCCCTTGGAAGTACCTGAGTGGAAGTGGGAACATATCACTATGGACTTTGTCGGCGCGTTACCTCGAAATCAGAAAGGTCAAGATTCGATATGGGTAATCGTCGATAGATTGACCAAGTCGGCCCATTTCATTCCAGTGAAGTCAACCTATAAAGCTTCGCAGTATGCCGCAATCTATATTGAACAAGTTGTAAGGTTGCACGTTGTGCCATTGAGCATAGTGTCTCACTGAGATCCAATCTTCACTTCCACATTTTGGAATGCCTTCCAAAAAGCGATGGGAACTAGATTGAAGATGAGTACATCGCATCATCCCCAAACGGATGGTCAGTCGGAGAGAAACATTCAAACCCTTGAGGACATGCTTCGTGCTTGTGTGTTGGAAGATGGAGGTAGTTGGAGTAACTACTTCCATCTGATTGAATTCTCATACAACAACAGTTATCATGCCAGCATCATGATGGCACCCTTTGAGGCATTGTACAGAAGAAAGTGTAGAACACCCTTGTGTTGGACCGAAGTTGGAGATCGTGGGCTCTTGGGAACTGATCTTATCCAAGAGACCACATTAAAAATCAAATCTATTCGCGAAAAGATGAAAGTGGCTCAAAGCCGACAGAAGCGTTACGCGGATAGAAGACGGAGAATGTTAGAATTCGAGGAAGGTGATCTTGTTTTCTTACGCATAACTCCTAAATTGGGATTGCGCAGTATCTTCAAAACTAAGAAGCTATGTCCAAGGTATATTGGACCTTATCAGATCCGTAGACGCGTTGGACCAGTCACCTATCAGCTAGCTTTACCTCCGTCCATGTCAGGACTTCATGATGTGTTCCATGTATCTCAGCTTCGCAAGTACATTCCAGATCCTTTTCAACCAGTGGAATTGGAACACATTGATCTTCAGCCAGATCTAACTTATCAGCCAGATCAAGTTCATATTGGTGACTGAGATGTTAAGACTCTTCGGAATAAGAAGATTCCAGTAGTCAAAGTGGAATGGTCGCAATCACCTGATGGAGAATTCACTTGGGAATTGGAATCGGATATGAAAAAGCATTATCCTCATATTTTCTAAGGTTAATTTCTTAATTTCGAGGACGAAATTTCTTTAAGGGGGCTAGGTTGTAACATCCAACAAATTGATTAAAATTTTATTAATTTGATTAATTGGTGAAGTTATAACTTAGAAAAATTAACCTTAGTTATTCAACTCAATATTAATCTAATCGCATTAGTTTATTAACACAACTTGGTTAATTAAACAAAAAATAATTTTCCCTCCTCTCACTTAAACCTCCCACACGCCCCCAACCACTACTTCCCCACCTCCCCACTAACTATTCCTAACCTATAGAAAGACATGCAAAACACACACATCAGAAATTCTGCAACTCACTCCCTCCAATTTCTCTTTTCTCTCACGCCCTAGAGCAACAACAATGGCAAGACAACAAAACTCCAATTCCAAGCCTTTCACATGTCACAAACTTACAAAATCTTCAAACCATGTGATACTCATCCCTCACGTGCAGCTGTAACCATTCAAAGAGTGATCAGAAACTCTGATTTTCCCTCTTGGAATCATCTTTCACATGCCTGCAACTTAAACAAGAAGCTTACACCAATTCACTGCCCAAGGGCACTACCCAATCACACGACAAGCAAAGGAATCAAAGACAAACCCATTTCTGTTTAACTCAGCCACAATTCACTATAAATACCCCTCAGTAACTGGTTAGAATCATCAAACAACAAGAAAACAATTTCAATTTCACTTCCTCCCCAATTTCGTGTCGTAGAGCAATTTTGAGGTATTACAAGTCAGTTTGGGGTAAGCTGTTCGTGGGTTGTTGCAGAGTTTAAAGTCGGGTTTAAAAGCTTCCATAAGGTGGGTTCTTAGGTTCCTTACCTTGGTTTATGCTTTAGAAACTATAAAGCCCCCGATATGAAATTTTGCATGCAAACATAGGATTCTAGGTTCAATTTATGAAAGAGTGGGAATCAATCCCAATTTCTACTCCTATAAGATTTAATTTATGCTATGAAATATGTTTATAACTGGTTGCATGGAGATTGTAGGTGATAAACTATAAAAATCACATTTCTGCAAAACAGGGGTCTGAACTGATGAGCTCGCCGTAGCGAGTGACCACACGTCGTCGCGAGTGTTACAGGTCAGAGACACCAAATCTCGCCGCAGCGAGTATGAACCCGCCACAGCGAGCTTAGCAGGAATAGAACCTGCATAATTTCTCCTTTTGAAATTTTCACCACTCGTTTTATGTCCGAATGCAACTGGGATTTCATGAACAAGTTTAACTGTATAAAATGAACTGATGAGCTCGCCGTAGCGAGTGATCACACGCCGTGGCGAGTGTTGTTTCCTGTATAACTCGCCAGGGCGAGTGTTACAGGTCATGTTGGAGCAAAGTGGGTCTGACATGAACCTCTAAGTTTTTAAGTGATTTTGATGATAACAAAGTATTAAAATTGCAATTGGAATTACTAATGATTATTCTAGTGTGCAGAATTACAAGTTAAAATTCATTCAGAAGCACTATGAATAATAGCAGAGAAGCCAGTCAAAACAAGCTCTGAAAGCACATCACTGTTCATCAGAAGCTTATATTTTGCATGTTGAAGAAAGTGCCTCTGAGGACAAAAACAAGGCTCCGAAGGAGCTATGACAACAGCATCTGAAGCAAAAGAATTTACGTCACTCAAGAACTGACATAATCAGAACCAATGATTGAAGAACAATCTACTTCAAGGCTCTGTCACGTCCACATGAAGGAATATTCGTTGGTACAACATTAATCTTATCCACAAGTGGAGCGCATTTGAGGATCGTACTATTGTACTATTATTACTCAAAAAGGATGAGTGATAAATCAAACAGCAAGGTAGTGGAATTGGAGATCTTTGCCAAAGAAGGCAACTACATCTATCACAATTGTACGAGTAAATTCCAGCTGGCACGTATCTCTCTGCAACGGTCATCATCTTCCTCCAAGTATAAATAGAAGACTCAAATGGAAGAAATGACTACTGTTCTATTACTGCGTTTAAGGCTCTGAAGCAATCTGACATAACTTGTATAATCTGTCATTCAAAGTCTTAAAGCAAATTGAGTTGTATTTTGTAAACACCTCTGATAGTATATCAAGTGTCCATAAACATTCATTCTTAGATTTTAAGTTTGATTGTGAAGTCTCTCGTTAAGTGTAACTTGAGCATCTGAGAAGTTTCTTGCATGTGTGCTTGAGCAATTTGTAATCTTGTGAAGATTATAGTGAAAAGCTCTTGTTAGTAACAAGGGGACTGGACGTACCTTCAAGTTGTGAAGGGAACCAGGAAAAATTTGTGTGTCTCTCTTTCTCTCTCTCTCAGCACCACTTTCAATTTGTGTTTAATCCGCTGCATTTTATTCCTTAAGAAGCAAAAAGTTTTAAATTTCTAAAACACAATTCAACCCCCCCTTCTTGTGTTTTTCCACCTTCAATTGGTATCAGGAGCTGGGCTGTTGCCTAACTCACCTTATAGTGAAACAGTAAAGATCCAGGAGGAAAAACATGTCTGCTGAGAAGAACAACAATGAGGTTCCTTTCAACTATGACTCAAACTCAAATGAAAGGAATAACACTAAGGTGTCATTCTTCAATGGAACTGGGACTGGTTACCCCTTCTGGAAGACCAAGATGTACAGTCACATTATGGGTATTGATAGTGACTTATGGGACTTGGTAGAAGATGGAATTAATTTGAAAATATGGACCTATAAGGAGTAGTCAGTTCTCAGAACAGGAAGTCGTTTACACCTACTCAAAAGCTAGAGTACAAGAAGCATCATTCTGTAAAAGGAATGATGACAAACGCCATCTCTCATGATGAGTACCTTAAAATTGGAGATAAAAGAACTGCAAAGTCAATTTGGGATTCTTTAAAATCCAAGTATGAGGGCAACAAACAAGTTAAGGAAGCAAAGAGTTATACTGAAGCTGATCATGTGAGAAAGGTACTCAGAAGAATGGAAAGGATATAGAAACAATGTTTTCAAGGTTTCAAATCCTAGTATCTGGACTTCAAGTCTTGGACAAGAGTTATACTGAAGCTGATCATGTGAGAAAGGTACTCAGAAGCTTGCCACCAAAATGGAGACCAAAGGTGACTGCTTTTCAAGAATCTAAGGACTTAGATACTGTATCCCTTGAAAGCTTAGTTAGTTCACTCAAGAGTCATGAAATGGAGTTAATGACTGATGAGTCAACTAAGAAGATAAAAGGGATAGCCTTAAGTTCCAAGAGATCATCAAAGGCTCTGAAAGCTAACGTAATAGAATCTGAGAATGAAGCTTCTGAAGAGGGTCAAGAAATTGGGTCTGATGAAGAAGAAGAGATGGTTCTGATGGCTGCCAAGGTTTCACAATGGGAAAAAAGAAGCAAGAAATATGCAGGCAAGTTTGGAGGATCTTCCAAAAGAACTAGTGCTTCTAAAGACAAGAAGGAAGATCAAAGCAAGTGCTTCAAATGCAACAAGCCTGGCCATTTCATTGCTGATTGTCCAAAAAACAAGAGTAGATCAACAAAGCAAAACTCTAGCAAGGAAAGGTACAAGAGTAAAGTCAAGAGAAGCTTTCTGGAAACATGGGAAGATCTTGACAAAGACTCAGATTCAGATGGTGATGAGGAAGCAAACTTAGCACTGATTGCAACTACCTCTGACAGAGAAGACTCTGAAGCAGGTCCAGACTCTGAAGATGAGGAAGAGGTAATTGCTAAACTATCTAGAACTGAATTAGTAGATTCTCTTAAATATACCTTAAAAATGCTCACTAAAAAGGCAGGTGAATGTAAGGTCTTGAAAAAGGCTTACAATAACCTAACTGAGAAAATGAACATAATAGGTGAAGAAAATAAGTCTCTACAAAGTAGAAACTCATTTATGGAAACTCATTATGTTTATGATGATAAGGTTCCTCCAGAACATGAATTTGTTCTGCAAGAATTCCTTATCAATGGCATGAAGAGAAGTAAGATAGCTTCCTTAATATATCATGTTAGCAGAAACAGAGGTGAAGGTCTTGGATTCTCACGATTTAAAGATAATCCATTATTTTCTAAACCCTCTAAAAGTGATAATTCAAAACCTAAGATTGTATTTGTCAAAAGCCCATCAGAAGCAATAGTTATACCAAAACCTGAAAAGGTTATTGTATCAGAGGCTAAGAAGTTTCAGACTCTGAAACCTTCAGAGCCTAAGATCTCAAAACCTCAGAACAATGTAAAAACAAATCAAACTCTGGTATACACTAAAGCTAAGCCTAAGAGTCATACAAAGCCAAACAATTTTTCAAAAGGCTTCAATAACTCTAGAGGTCCTGATAGGCCAAATAAACAAAAACAATCTAAGGTTATGAGAACTAACTCAAAAGTACCCATAAAGGTATGGGTACCAAAATCTGAGATTGTGTTTGCTTCAGATTTGCACTCAAAGAAAGCCAGAGCACCATTCTTGGTACCTGGACAGTGGCTGCTCGCGTCATATGACAGGAGACAAGCATATGTTCCAAACCCTGACTCTGAAAGAGGGAGGAACTGTGGGATTTGGAGGAAACCAAAAAGGGAAGATCACTGGTACTGGTACAGTTGGTAATTCTTCTCTTTCTATTAATAATGTTTGGTTAGTTGATGGCCTCAAACATAATCTACTTAGCATTAGTCAATTCTGTGATAGTGGATTTCTTGTTAAGTTTAATAAAGATGCATGTATTGTAATTAAAGAGTCTGATGAGTCCATAGTGTTCAGAGGCTTAAGGAAAGGCAATGTTTATAAAATCAATCTGTCAGAACTCACAGAGCAAAAGATAGTATGTCTTTTATCTGTTAATGATGAGAAATGGGTTTGGCACCAACGCTTAGGACATGCTAACTGGAGATTAATCTCTAAGCTTAGCAAACTAAGCTTGGTTAAAGGCCTACCCAATCTCAACTATCATTCAGATGCTCTGTGTGGTCCTTGTCAGATTGGTAAAATTTCAAAAACATCTTTTAAACCTAAAAACATTGTGTCCACCTCAAGACCTCTAGAACTGCTTCACATTGATTTGTTTGGCGCTGTAAGTACTGCCTCAATCAATGGAAAGAAATATGGATTGGTCATTGTTGATGATTACAGTAGATGGACTTGGGTCAAATTTCTATGAGTGAAAGATGATGCATATGATGTGTTTACCATCTTCTGCACTCAAGTACAAAGTGAGAAGAGTCTCAAGATCTTAAAGATCAGGAGTGATCATGGGGGTGAATTTGAAAATGAACCCTTTGCAACTTTTTGTGAAGACCATGGAATTGTCCATGAGTTCTCAGCTCCTAGAACACCACAACAAAATGGTGTTGTAGAGAGAAAGAACAGGTATTTACAAGAGATGGCAAGAACCATGATGCATGAGACAAAACTTGCTAAGCACTTCTGGGCAGAAGGTGTAAACACAGCTTGTTCCATTCAAAATAGGATCTATATCAGACCTATATTGAATAAAACAACATATGAACTCTTCAAAGGAAGAAAACCCAACATCTCTTATTTTCACCAGTTTGGATGTACATGTTACATTCTAAACAATAAGGCCTACAAAAGAAAATTTGATGCCAAAGCTTGTAAGAGAATCTTTATAGGTTACTCTGAATGCTCAAAGGAATACAGAGTGTATAATTCTGAAACTAACACAGTGGAAGAATCTACACATGTTAGATTTGATGATAAAGAGCCTGACAGTAAAATGTCAGAGCAAGATGATAGCTATGCAGGTGTTCCTTATCAATACATCAATTCAGAATCTGAAAAAGCATCAGAAGCTATTGAGACTTCAGAAGTTGTATTGGAGGAAGACGCTGAAGGAGCATCTCCAATAGAAGCATCTGAAGAACATGATGACACTTCAGAAGATGATATGCA
Organism: Trifolium repens; assembly: GCA_030408175.1. Taxonomy (NCBI): domain Eukaryota; kingdom Viridiplantae; phylum Streptophyta; class Magnoliopsida; order Fabales; family Fabaceae; genus Trifolium; species Trifolium repens. The sequence goes on along the minus strand of CP125838.1, from coordinate 31,888,810 downwards.
AACAAGTACTGAAACTAATGAAGCTCCAAAGAGAAAATTCAAGTATAGATCATCACATCCAGAAGATCTCATTCTTGGAAACAAAGAAAGTCCAAGAAAAACAAGATCAGACTATCAACAACAAGATTCACTTCTAGGACTCATATCTATGATAGAACCCAAGAATATTGATGAAGCTCTTACTGATGATGGATGGATTGTAGCAATGCAAGATGAGCTTAATCAGTTTCAAAGGAATGATGTGTGGGATTTAGTGCCAAGACCACCACATAAGAACATCATTGGAACCAAGTGGGTATTTAGAAATAAATTGAATGAACAAGGTGAAGTGGTAAGAAACAGAGCTAGACTTGTAGCACAAGGCTACAGTCAGCAAGAAGGCATAGACTTCACAGAAACATTTGCTCCAGTAGCAAGACTGGAAGCAATCAGGTTACTTTTATCATATGCTGTGAATAATGGAATTACATTATATCAAATGGATGTTAAGAGTGCTTTTCTAAATGGTGTCATTTCTGAAGAAGTGTATGTCAAGCAACCACCAGGGTTTGAGGATTTGAAAAACCCTGACTATGTTTTTAAATTAAAGAAATCACTTTATGGTCTCAAACAAGCTCCTAGAGCTTGGTATGAAAGACTAAGTAATTTCTTATTAGAAAATGGTTTTCAAAAAGGTCAAATTGACAATACACTATTCAGAAAGACAACTAAGAAAGATATCTTAATTATTCAGATATATGTTGATGATATAATTTTTGGTTCTACTAATGCTTCCTTGTGCAAGAATTTTTCCAAGCTAATGCAGGATGAGTTTGAGATGAGCATGATGGGTGAATTAAAGTTCTTCCTTGGGATTCAAATCAATCAAGGAAAAGATGGCACTTACATTCATCAAAGCAAGTATACAAAAGAGCTTCACGAACAAGGTCACAAACAAGAACCTCGAACCGTCACGAATAAGGTCACCACCAAGTCACCAACGAATTTGATCACAAGCGTTAAAGGTATAACGCCTCTAGCCAGTCCACACGAACAACAACCTTCAATGGAGTGCTAGCTCCAATGGTTTGAAGGGTTAGGAGAAAGGAGGCACAAAATAAGGATTAGGGTTTTTCACAAAAACTCTAGAAAGGTGATTAGGGTTTCTCAAGAGAGGAGAGAACAAAGGCTCATGAGAATGAGTAACAAAAGTGTGTAACTGACTCTCCTTACCACAAGGGTTCTATTTATAGAACCACTTACCATGGCAAAATTACACTAAAGCCCTTTTAACTAAATGGACTATAATGGGCGCCATTCTCAAGTAAATATGTCTAGTACATATTTGCACCCCCTTCTTGCTACATCATACCATAAGATGTAATGCTCATTTTAATTACCATAATACCCTTATCATATTTCCTTATTTCTCCAAGGTGCACCGTACCTTACGGTGTTCCAATCTCACTAGATTGTTCTTATGTGTGTGACCCTATAGGTTTCCGTAACGTTGACAATTATAATAAATCACTATTTATTATAATAAACAGTGAGCGGTATCTAGCAACACATCACTGCTACTCAAGTTACGAGAAATTAACATGTGATCTAAACATAACCTCTTGTGATAATATCAGTGTGTATAATTACCCCTTTGCCCTTATGTCTATATTGAACACAAGTCATACACAGTGTCATCCTTGTCCAATTCAATATTGGGCCCGTGACATTTATCCTGTTATGCAGGATTGGCAAATTCCATCTAGGTCACTACTGTCCATCAGCATGCTTCGTAAAGTACCCATCAACTGCCTTTATGATTATCCTGTTACGGATAACGTTAGATCAGCAACAAAGTACTTCACTCCCCATCTAGGGTATAAAGTGGTTTCAGGTCTAAGGGTGGTCTACACCATTATCACCATGAGAGTAACTTATGACACTTTGCATAACTTTGCATGTAGTACTCATAGCGGGTCAATCCAGTATAAATATTACTCATAATATTTATACCTACGTCAAGACTTGATAACTCCTTATCCCATGATCGTCTTTATGCTTTAAGGTTATCCCCTTTACCTTAAAGCTCGACTACGGATACTTTAAGAATAGTGTCCTTATGTTTAATATTATCTCATGATTAAGTCACACTTAATTATTAAACGGACTTTCTATTCTAGGGACTTCATTATTTTGCAACCTTACAAACATAATAAAGAAATGCCATATTTATATTCAAACTCCTAAAGCAAATACTATGAAAATAGATTGGCTCTTAGGGCTTACTCCAACAATCTCCCACTAGCACTAAAGCCAATCTAGGTTACTCTTAATACCTATAGACTTATATGCCCATCACGCTTCAACTGCGCAAGAGGCTTTGTTAGTGGATAAGGAACTATTTCCCATGTTGGTATCTTACGTATCTTCCAACGTTCTATTTCGATCTCTATCGAAATATATAAGTGTCTAAGTATATTCATGAATCGTCGGTGAGATCTATTCTCAAGTGTTCTTGCAAGATTAAACTATTACCATCACTAATGTGATTAATGTGACTTGCAACACCGGAAACATAGCTTTAGCTCAATCATGAGCCAAACGATCCAATCTTAAATACTCAACTTATTTAACTGAAACAAACATATTACGAAGCTTATCTTATAGCTTTTAATGCTTGTATTCAGCCATGATATACAATACATTGGTATGGAAACTTCCTTCATTATAACTTCCTTATAATGATCCTTCCCATACCTATCTATTTCAAGAAATAGGCCTTAGTTCCTTTAAGGTCCTTAGGGATATTCTTGAAGGTAAGTTAGTGTCAAACACTAATTTCAATTTTGGTACATAGGTTATTCCTAACTCTTTAGGAATTCTTGCCTAAGTGTTTCATCAAGAGTTATTTTCCTAGTCATGTCCCACATGTATAAGAAAAATGTCTTGATGATTAATATGATATCAGATATTATCACTCCCACTAAAACTTTGTATGCACAAGATTTATATTTGTCCTTCATTTGTTTTCCACAAAACTTTCAAAAGGAACAAATATTCAAATTTATTCGATCTAATCAAAATTAGATAAGTTTGTCCTTGTTAATTTGTTTTCATAAAACTTCATAAAAGGAAAAAACAATAATTTAATTTTCTGAGAACTCTCTCTAATCAAAATTTGATAGCTACAAGTTATATACCTTTCTAGCATCATTTGGATCAACAAAACCCTTACGTATATGTCCAAAACATATATATGGGGTCATTCCAATTAAGGAATGCAACTTTGTTATCCATCTACCAAAACATGTAGTACAACATTTAGCAGAAGCAATCAAATATTATAAGGTATTCTTAATACCATCCATATCAGTGTTCAAAAAGAATACTCACTTTCATCGTAAGAGTCTTACTCATCTTGAAGACATAACCATTATCTACATAAGGTTAGTGTATATGGATTCTGTGTGAGATTTCATGGCATTTAGCCACTTCTCATAATCTAGATCGTCTTACGACCTTTTAGAAAGTCAAAGACTCATATTCCATGAGAATCATATCACATTGCTGAGTCATGATAAAACCATACCTTGTAGCCATATGTAATATGTTCGACTTATCTTGGATTTGTGCAACTTTAAAACAATGGTTCTTCAACAACCTTGAGGAACCGGTTTGCATTCCCTTTTAAATAAATACGTTTTGTGGTACTTGAATTTATTCAAGTTCTATATCACTCTCACTGTCTCTTTTAGAGACACACTCCCACTAGAGGAATGTTTTAAACCTAGCAACAAAACAACCTTTTGTCATTAAGAGTGATATAGGACCAATATCCCTTTCTTTAGGATATCAGAACATGATAATGAGGATGTGATTAAGAACTTCTTGGAGATTGTGAGAAGAGACAATGGGATAAGGATGCCAAGAAAAATGGTTGTGAGTGTACTAAAGAAAAGCTGCTCAGAAGGAAAAGAGAACAAAGAAGAGGAATGATAGGCCTGCAAATGCTGAGGAGGATCAACCAGTCAGAGCCACTAAAAGAAAGAAGACTGTTGTGAAAAGAAAGGCTTCTGACACACTTCAAGGTAATACCTCTGAGCCTAATACTGATAGCACTTTTATTGCTCAACCCTCTACCTCTCAACCTTCTAAACAGTCATCTCCCATAGACTTCACTAAACCCATTAGTGTAGTTCTACCTGATCCTCAACCATCATCATCATCATCATCTGATGAAACTCTTTCTGACTCAAGCATTGACTCTGATGAGTTAATTGCTAAGCTTGACAAAGTAGTGAAAGAGAAACAAAAGAAAAAGAAACCATCAAAGAAAATACACTTCAAAAGAACCACCAAGAGAACCACCAGGAAGCCCATACACATCTCTTCTGATGAAGATCCCCCTGTCATCATTGACACTACCATTCTTGATCAACCTCCCAATACCTCATCTGTCCTTGACCATCTTACCCAACATTTATCTGGAGATGCATTCACTCACTCCAATCCAAATTCACCACCTCATTTCCCTTTAATAAGTACTACTGCTGATCCACCTATCCAAGAACCACCTACTCAAACCATACAAACTCCACCTCCATCCCTTGACAAAATTTCACAAGAAAATCCACCCACTTTCACACCAGTCCAGGATGAGACAATTGCTCATTCTGAATCACAAGCTCAACAACAATCACCCCATACTTCACCAATTCAAAATATCAACGAACCAACATCAGAACCAATCTTTAATGAACCACAAATGACTCCTGTTCAAGCATCCCCTGTTAATGTTAATGCTTCTGAACAAGTCAAACCACCCACTCCCACAAATTCTGAACCACAAGTACAATCACCTCATCACTCACCAGTTCATGACATTGCTGAACAACAACCACCTACACCACAACCTGAACTCACTTTTTGGTCTCAGAAGAGGTGGAATATCTTAAGCTTGTTGAAGTTGAGCAGGCTCGGATAGCTGCTGAAGCAGAGCAGAAAAGGTTAGCTGAGATTGAACACAAGAGGCTGGCTGATCAAGAAGACCTAAATTTGTTGGTAAATATGGGTGTGCACATTGCTACTATTGAAACCAACAAGATTCTGGCAAATCAAGCTGCTGCAGAAGATATTGCAATGTTTGATCTGATTCAACATGAAGAAGACATTTAGATGCATGACCAGAACCAAGTTGGTGAAGCTTCTGATAAGGGAAAAGTTCCTATTATTGACAAAACGCCACCTGCTACTCCAAAACTTGAACAAGGTTCTCCATCATCTGCTATTCCTCCTGCAGTTCAAAGGGCTGTAGACAACATAAGAACTGAGTTAGCTGAAGAAATAAAAGATGAGATAGATGTACTCAGAGGTTATTTGAGATCTGATTTTAAATCTGGCATTACTACATCTGAAGAAGCTACTCACAAGAGGATGGATGCCATGATGGAAACTCTTCTTAAGGCCATTGCAGGTATTAAGAAGCCATAACCCATTCTTGTGCACTTGTCTTGTTTTATTTTGATATTTTTTTGTTAATGGTTCTTATGTACTGTTTGGATAATTTTCCCTTCTTGCTTTTTAATTAAAGTTGAATTATCCATATTTGTGTGCTTATGTTTGTTTGTTTGCATTGTGTGTTTATTTTATCTTTGTTTTTCAAAATTTCGCTTCTCTATATACCCTGATATTGTCTGGTACTCTTGTGGTTACTGGCTCTAGTGTGAGGTGTTGCAGAGCATCTCAGTTTTAAAACTAATAGTCTAGGCTTTTAAAAAACCTAAGAGTCCCCCACATCGGTACTCCTGTTTACTCATGAAATAGCTTCTTAGTATTAACGCCTGTTTAACAGCGGGGCAACGATACCGTATGAGGCGTGTCTATTAACTGGTTTTCTGACGATAGGAATGAGGTATATAAAAAGAAAGCATGCTCAAAAGAAAGAAATTAATAGCAAGAACACTTTTTATTATTATTGAAGAAATCTTTATTACATATGATAAGTGAAACTCTACTTAGACTTAGACTTAGACTCAGAAGCCTCTGCATCTAGGCTCTTATATTTCTCCCTAAGAAAAGAGAGCAAGTCTTCAGTGGTCTTCTGAACCTCAGCTTTATAGTCTTCGTATGTAGAATCATCATCATGTTGGAGTAAGCCCTAAGAGCCAATCTATTTTCATAGTACTTGCTTTAGGAGTTTGAATATAAATATGGCATTTCTTTATTATGTTTGTAAGGTTGCAAAATAATAAAGTCCCTAGAATAGAAAGTCCGTTTAATAATTAAGTATGACTTAATCATGAGATAATATTAAACATAAGGACACTATTCTTAAAGTATCCGTAGTCGAGCTTTATGGTGAAATGGGATAACCTTAAAGCGTAAAGACTATTATGAAGATAGACTGATGATCGCATCTCATGGATCATGGGATAAGGAGTTATCAAGTCTTGACATAGGTATAAATATCAAGAGTAATATTTATACCGGATTGACCCGCTATGAGAGTACTACATGCAAAGTTATGCAAAGTGTCGTAAGTTACTCTCATGGTGATAATGGTGTAAGCCGCCCTTAGACCTGAAACCACTTTGTACCCTAGATGTGGAGTCAAGTGCTTTGTTGCTGATCTAACGTTGTCCGTAACAGGATGACCATAAAGGCAGTTAATGGGTACTTCACAAAGCATGCTGAGGGGCAGTAGTGACCTAGATGGAATTTGCCAATCCTGCATAACAGGATAAATGTCATGGGCCCAATATTGAACTGGACAAAGATGACACTAAGTATGCTTTGTGTTCAATATAGACATAAGGGGCAAAGGGGTAATTGTACACGCATATATTATCACTAAGGTTATGTTATGATCACATGTCAATTTCTCATAACTTGGGTAGCAATGATGTGTTGCTAGATACCGCTCATTGTTTATTATATTAAATACAGGATTTAATATAATTGCCAACGTTATAGAAACCTACAAGGGTCACACACATAAGAACAGTATAATGTGAGATTGGAACACCGTAAGGTACGGTGCACCTCAGAGAAATAAGGAAATATGATAAGGGTATCATGGTAATTAAATAAGTGTATCATAATTTGTTATGAAAAAGAAAGCACTCATGTGTACATGACACATGGGGGTGCGTTTCTTAAAAGATTTATTTAATTAAAAAAGGTTTAGAAAATTTGTGGCCCAATGACAAATAGTTTATCTTGGTGCACAAGACAAGAGGTTCTATAAATAGAACCCTTGTGAATGAGAAAAATACACTTGTGTGTATTTCTTGAGAAATAGAAAAACCTAAATCCTTATTTTCTTGCCTCCACTCACAAAAGACCTTCATCCTCTTGAGCTAGCACTCTCTTGAAGGTTCCTGTTCGTGTGGACTAGTTAGAGGCGTCACAACTTTGACGCTCGTGATCAAAATCGGTGGTGACTTGTACGTGACTAGTTCGTGACTTGTTCGTGACTTGTACGTGACTTGTTCGTGACTTGTATGTGACTTGCTCGTGATTCAAAGCCTCATCACCAGCTGTTCGTGAAAAGAAAGGGATTTTCTACAAGAGGTAAAAATCCTAAACACAAACTCATGCCCATTCGTAAGGATCTCTAAAGGAAAATTTTTAAATTCCGCTGCTTTATCGTTACTATTTTCCTTCAGTGGTATCAGAGCCACTTACGAATCCATGAGATTGATGTTTGTTTAAAATTCATGAATTCAGTTTTAATATGATTAAAACGGTTAATAAAGGATTAAAATTGAGCAATTAAAATTTGGCATCTATTTGTATGAAAATTGATGGTTAACATTGAAACGGCTTCGGAATCCGACAATTGTATGGTGAAGCAGCGATATGTTAATTGTCATAGGTTTATACAAATAAGATTGATCAATACTTATATATGATATAAGTGATCTTGATGCAAAACGATGTATTGGATACATCGTTCATGATTTCGTTCAATAAAACAAATTATGAAAGATATTTGATATTATATTGATTCGTGATCATTTGCTTTGGAATCCGACATTAGTATGGTGAAGCAATGACATGTTAATCAATCGTATCGAATTTCGGTCATAAAAGGTTTTGACGGCACGAAATTCTGCATTAGGATTCGCGAAAAACTAGGTTTTTCGCACGGGCCTGCGCGGGGCGCAGATGGCAGAACCAAAATTGGCTCTCTGCTGTGTACCTGCGCGGGGCGCAGGACATCTGCGCGGGGCGCAGATCGCAGCTCCAATTTTCCCCGTTCGCCAAAATTTTAATTTTAATTAATTCACTCGACCCGAATTGATAATAATAATAAATATGTTTATTGTTATGATTAATGATGATGATCAATTAAGGGTGGCACAAATGTTGTGTCATTAAAATTAGGATTTGCAAAACGTATCAAGTGTTGATACGAAAGGTAGATGATAAATATATTTAATTTTGAAATCGTTTCAAAATTATAGAAATATCTTTTAAAATTGTTTTAAAAGAAAATATCATTAATTTGGAAATATTTTATTCAAAAGGGTTTTGATTAAATAATTTTCCATATTTGACAAATATATTTAATTTTGAAATCGTTTCAAAATTATAGAAATATCTTTTAAAAATTGTTTTAAAAGATAATATCATAAATTTGGAAATATTTTATTCAAAAATGTTTTGATTAAATAATTTTCCATATTTGGAGAGTTGTCAAAAGATTTGATTCTACTTTAAAATAATGTTGTTTATTTTGGCAAATTTTGATTCGAAATATTTAATTGCGAATTAAATATTTGAAACAAACTTACCTGATTTGATCAATCACCGGATTTAATTAATTATGAGACTTTAATAATAATAAAGTTTGTTTGTTATTATTATACTTGATGATCGGTTATGGCCTTAGTTTATTTATTTTATTGCATTTGGTTTAATAAATACGGCCTGCGTGTCGTGCCTTATCTCTATTCCCTATATTCTCTTCTCATCCACTCCCTCGTATGTAAAACGAGTATTCTTTTATATTATTATGTAATATTATGAAGAAGAAGAACAATGGAGGTCAACCTTGGAGATCATGCTTGGAGAAGTATAGATCGTTTTAGGTTAGATTAGGTTCTCTCATTGGCTTGGGAGAACAAATGCGCTAGGGGCCATAACTGTTTCATTTTATTTATTTATGTATGTTGATGCATGTTTATTTGTATGTATGTTGATGCATGTGAGAGCGTTTAATATGTTAAACAAGCCGGTGAGATCAAACTAATTAAAATCCCTCAAGAGACACATAAGAGATTAATAAAGAAGATATGGGTTCGCCCACCGCGAAGTATATCTTTCTTTAATAATAAAATATGTGGATATTAAGTTTATGCTTTCCAAATTTTAGAACTCATCAAGACCAGTATCGAACAATGTAGGTTCGCCCACCGCGAAGTGCTTGTTTTACATTGGTAAGGTGCGATGGGATAATTGTAATATCCAACTTCTAAAATTAGGGTCAAACTTAACTAAACTAAATATAATAAGATTATATGAATTTAGAAGCAAGAGTTGGGAACGATTCATAAGATGAATTAGAATAAGGAGTTATTCACCCAACTGAGATATTCGAGAATTGTATGAGATACAATTGGAAGGAGTTCCTACCTAAATAACTGAGTTTTGTGTAATCCGCCCACCGCGGACTTAGAACAAAGTAAAATATGGATCTCGATCCACTAGAAAATCTTCCAACGGGATTTTCCGAATCAAATGATGAGGGTCATTTGTTTTGAGTAAAATAGTGGGAGCGTATTTAATTAAAGACCAAATTAAATATGATTCAGTCATAATATTTTACATATCTTTGTAATTAGAAATACAATACATATTAAGTTGTCCTTATGAAGGACAAGATTTTCAGAAAGGAGTTTCTGTATTAGTACAAATTGAGAATTGTTCTCAAATGCGAGAAAACTATAAGTCTTGAACTATAAACTATGAACAACCTACTATAACTAGATTGAAAATGGATACTTGTTAGAAGCATCAAGTTGACATCTAGATATAGAATATATAATAAATGATGTGATCATTCAATCTCAAGAAAGATCTTTTTGAAAGAACTTTAAGAGTATGATAACTTTCTCAATGGATCAAAGAGTTGATCATAGGTTCAATCCAACAAATTATAATGGAATAGATATAGACAAAATTGTTTTGAATATCTACCGGAATTTATTGAGTTGAATGAGAATTAATTTGCACTATCAAAGATTTGAGATATAATATAAATAAGATTTATATTCCTCTTATTTGAATAGTACAAAATGGTTGTCAAAGTAGAACGGCTATGGTTAGACCATGCTTGGAAGAGTCAAACCAAAAGTATGAAGTGAGACTTCAATAATGCACATATTGTTGTAGAAAGTTAAAATTTCTATTTCTACATCAAAAGTATATGATACAAGATGTTGAATCTCAATTTTACGAAAATAGAGATGCTTAAAGAATTAGAACATTGGCTATAATTTTAAGTCAACCCATATCTAGAATGAAAATTGTTTCATTGATAATGAGAGCTTATGCAATGACTTAAAATCGAGTTTGAAATGGAACACAATAATTGTTATTGAATTCCATCTAGTAATAGAAATAGCAATTGTATATCTTGTATTGACAATATATATGAATTGTAGCCTTAAATGATAAGACAAGTAATGGTCCTATCATTTAAGCAAAGTCTTCTATACTATTACTCTAAGTCAAGTGATGGACTAGGGTTCCATGGTCTTGACAGGGTTATCTATAACAATCATGATAAGAGCCAAATATGATTTGGACCTTAAATATATCAAGAGCATTGTTGTTTAGTGCAAATATACGATGTGTCAACAAAATAACACATGACCTATTTGAACAATATACATGGGATGTATGTCGACCACTAAACATATTTGATATATTGAGTTTATTTTACTTCATTAACATTGATGATTAAAATCATTAGATGTTGGTAGGTGTATGACACCAATTAGAAATCTTTGAATTTGTCAAAGAAATTCAACAATGAAGAAAATAGAACTCGACAAAAGTATTTAAGTTATATGAATGAGTCATATCAGTAAATACTTAATTAAAGGACTATAATAAACTATTTTATCACATCATGTTTGACATGATTCAAGGATAGTTTAATTATATATTGACTCTTTCTATAAATCTCATTACTTATAATTAATCTTCACCCACAATTAGTTCCCTTTTAAAATGATCATAAAGACACCATATGCGATATGGAGGTAAGAGTACCAAGTTTGTCTTTATGAGAATCTTGGATTAAAATTTATTAGATAAATCTAATTCCAAATGAATGAATGAATAAGTGGAAATATCCTAAAGAAATGGATATTGGTCCTATATCACTCTTAAGGACAAAAGGTTGTTTTGTTGATAGGTTTGAAACATTCCTCTAGTGGGAGTGTGTCTCTAAAAGAGACAGTGGGAGTGATATAGAACTTGGATAATATCAAGTACCACAAAACATATTAGAAAGGGAACACAAACCGGTTCCTCAAGGATGTTGAAGGACCATTGTTTTAAAGTTGCACAAATCCAAGATAAGTCTAACATATCACACATGGCTGCAAGGCATGGTTTTATCATAACTCAGCAATGTGATATGATTCTCATGGAAGATGAGTCTTTGACTTTCTAAGAGGTCGTAAGACGATCTAGATTCTGAGAAGTGGCTAAATGCCATGAAATCTTAAATAGAAACCATATACACTAACCTTATGTAGATAATGGTTATGTCATCAAGATGAGTAAGACTTATACGATGAAAGTGAGTATTCTTTTCGAACACTGATATGGATGGTATTAAGAATACCTTATAATATTTGATTTCTTCTGCTAAATGTTGTACTACATGTTTTGGTAGATGGATAACAAAGTTGCATTCCTTAATTGGAATGACCTCATATATATGTGTTGGACATATACGTAAGGGTTTTGTTGATCCAAATGATGCTAGAAAGGTATATAACTTGTAGCTATCTAATTTTGATTAGATAGAGTTCTCAGAAAATCAAATTATTGTTTGTTCCTTTTATGAAGTTTTATGAAAACAAATTAACAAGGACAAAGCTATCTAATTTTGATTAGATCAAATAAATTTGAATATTTGTTCCTTTTGAAAGTTTTGTGGAAAACAAATGAAGGACAAAATATAAATCTTGTGCATACAAAGTTTTAGTGGGAGTGATAATATCTGATATAATATTAATCATCAAGACATTTTTCCTATACATGTGAGACATGACTAAGAAAATAACTCTTGATGAAACACTTAGGCAAGAATTCCTAAAGAGTTAGGAATAACCTATGTACTAAAATTGAAATTAGTGTTTGACACTAACTTACCTTCAAGAATGTCCCTAAGGACCTTAAAGGAACTAAGGCCTATTTCTTGAAATAGATAGGCATGGAAAGATCATTATAAGGAAGTTATAATGATGGCTAGTTTCCATACCAATGTATTGTATGGATGAATACAAACATTGAAAGCTATAAGATAAACTTCGTAATATGTTTGTTTCAGTTAAATAAGTTGAGTATTTAAGATTGGATCGTTTGGCTCATGATTGAGCTAAAGCTATGTTTCTGGTGTTACAAGAACACTTGAGAATAGATCTCACCGACGATTCATGAATATACTTAGACACTTATATATTTCGATAGAGATCGAAATAGAACGTTGGAAGATACGTAAGATACCAACATAGGAAACAGTTCCTTATCCACTTACAAAGCCTCATGCGCAGTTGATGCGTGATGGGCATACTAGGCCTATAGGTATTAGAGAATACTTGATTGGCCTTAGTGCTAGTGGGAGATTGTTGGAGTAAGCCCTAAGAGCCAATCTATTTTCATAGTACTTGCTTTAGGAGTTTGAATATAAATATGGCATTTCTTTATTATGTTTGTAAGGTTGCAAAATAATAAAGTCCCTAGAATAGAAAGTCCGTTTAATAATTAAGTATGACTTAATCATGAGATAATATTAAACATAAGGACACTATTCTTAAAGTATCCGTAGTCGAGCTTTATGGTGAAATGGGATAACCTTAAAGCGTAAAGACTATTATGAAGATAGACTGATGATCGCATCTCATGGATCATGGGATAAGGAGTTATCAAGTCTTGACATAGGTATAAATATCAAGAGTAATATTTATACCGGATTGACCCGCTATGAGAGTACTACATGCAAAGTTATGCAAAGTGTCGTAAGTTACTCTCATGGTGATAATGGTGTAAGCCGCCCTTAGACCTGAAACCACTTTGTACCCTAGATGTGGAGTCAAGTGCTTTGTTGCTGATCTAACGTTGTCCGTAACAGGATGACCATAAAGGCAGTTAATGGGTACTTCACAAAGCATGCTGAGGGGCAGTAGTGACCTAGATGGAATTTGCCAATCCTGCATAACAGGATAAATGTCATGGGCCCAATATTGAACTGGACAAAGATGACACTAAGTATGCTTTGTGTTCAATATAGACATAAGGGGCAAAGGGGTAATTGTACACGCATATATTATCACTAAGGTTATGTTATGATCACATGTCAATTTCTCATAACTTGGGTAGCAATGATGTGTTGCTAGATACCGCTCATTGTTTATTATATTAAATACAGGATTTAATATAATTGCCAACGTTATAGAAACCTACAAGGGTCACACACATAAGAACAGTATAATGTGAGATTGGAACACCGTAAGGTACGGTGCACCTCAGAGAAATAAGGAAATATGATAAGGGTATCATGGTAATTAAATAAGTGTATCATAATTTGTTATGAAAAAGAAAGCACTCATGTGTACATGACACATGGGGGTGCGTTTCTTAAAAGATTTATTTAATTAAAAAAGGTTTAGAAAATTTGTGGCCCAATGACAAATAGTTTATCTTGGTGCACAAGACAAGAGGTTCTATAAATAGAACCCTTGTGAATGAGAAAAATACACTTGTGTGTATTTCTTGAGAAATAGAAAAACCTAAATCCTTATTTTCTTGCCTCCACTCACAAAAGACCTTCATCCTCTTGAGCTAGCACTCTCTTGAAGGTTCCTGTTCGTGTGGACTAGTTAGAGGCGTCACAACTTTGACGCTCGTGATCAAAATCGGTGGTGACTTGTACGTGACTAGTTCGTGACTTGTTCGTGACTTGTTCGTGACTTGTACGTGACTTGTTCGTGACTTGTATGTGACTTGCTCGTGATTCAAAGCCTCATCACCAGCTGTTCGTGAAAAGAAAGGGATTTTCTACAAGAGGTAAAAATCCTAAACACAAACTCATGCCCATTCGTAAGGATCTCTAAAGGAAAATTTTTAAATTCCGCTGCTTTATCGTTACTATTTTCCTTCACATCATATGTCCATAAGAACTCTTCCAGATCAGAGCCCAATTCTTCCTCCTCTGATTCTGTCAAAATCAATTCTTGCTTGTTTCGTTCATAGCGTAGCCTGTTTTCTTCGCAGCGCCAGGGTTCTGCTTCCTTCTTGCTTTCTTTCTTTGAGCCTGAAGCATCCCTGGTAACCTGCCTTTCCATTGTGTGTTTTTCTTTTAATGTTACTTGATTACTCTGGATGAGTAAAATGAGAGGAATCATCCCTTTTTATAGTGCCATCAAGCTCTCTTGTCAGTGTGGTAATCAATGCAATTCATTTAATGAATTTAGTTGTCACCACCTTTTGACTTGACTCCCTTGTTATGGCGCGTTTGACTGCTTGGTATTCTGTGTCTGTTTGACTGATGCCAAAAGGGGGAGTAAGGATAGCGTTAAAATTAATGTTGATTGATTCTAATGCTGCTCAAAAGATCTGAAACTGTTATGTTATATACATTTTGAATCAATTTTATTCCTTCTGATTCCTTCTCATTCTGAACGTTATTTAAAGGGGAGATAATTTAAGAACCTAAAATAAATTTCATAGACAATGTCAGAAGAGCTTGCAAACCTCTTCTGAGCATTATCAGACTCTGAGAAGGAGAGCTTACAAACCTCTGCTTCTGAGAGACAAATATGAAAATTTATTTTAAGTTAATAAATTGACTCTTAAACTGTTTTAATTAATTATGGATAAAACTTAGGGGGAGCTTACAAACCTGCCCTTATGGATTATCAGACTCAGGGGGAGATTGCAAACCTTTGAAACCTGAAGTCAACATAATTGAATTAAATCAACAACAATTGAATTTTAATGCTTTAGTTTGTCATCATCAAAAAGGGGGAGATTGTTGGAACAAAGTGGGTCTGACATGAACCTCTAAGTTTTTAAGTGATTTTGATGATAACAAAGTATTAAAATTGCAATTGGAATTACTAATGATTATTCTAGAATGCAGAATTACAAGTTAAAATTCATTCAGAAGCACTATGAATAATAGCAGAGAAGCCAGTCAAAACAAGCTCTGAAAGCACATCACTGTTCATCAGAAGCTTAAATTTTGCATGTTGAAGAAAGTGCCTCTGAGGACAAAAACATGGCTCTGAAGGATTCAGAAGCTAAAGACCTCAAGAAGCTATGACAAGAGTATCTGAAGCAAAAGGAATTTACGTCACTCAAGAACTGACATAATCAGAACCAATGATTGAAGAACAATCTACTTCAAGGCTCTGTCACGTCCACAGGAAAGAATATTCGTTGGTACAACATTAATCTTATCCACAAGTGGAGCGCATTTGAGGATCGTACTATTGTACTATTATTACTCAAAATGGATGAGTGATAATTCAAATAGCAAGGTAGTGGAATTGGAGATTTTTGCCAAAGAAGGCAACTACAACTATCACAATTGTACGAGTAAATTCCAGCTGGCACGTATCTCTCTGCAACGGTCATCATCTTCCTCCAAGTATAAATAGAAGACTCAAATGGAAGAAATGACTACTATTCTATTACTGCGTTTAAGGCTCTGAAGCAATCTGACATAACTTGTATAATCTGTCATTCAAAGTCTTAAAGCAAATTGAGTTGTATTTTGTAAACACCTCTAATAGTATATCAAGTGTCCATAAACATTCATTCTTAGATTTTAAGTTTGATTGTGAAGTCTCTCGTTAAGTGTAACTTGAGCATCTGAGAAGTCTCTTGCATGTGTGCTTGAGCAATTTGTAATCTTGTGAAGATTATAGTGAAAAGCTCTTGTTAGTAACAAGGGGACTGGACGTATCTTCAAGTTGTGAAGGGAACCAGGATAAATTTGTGTGTCTCTCTTTCTCTCCCTCTCAGCATCTCTTTCAATTTGTGTTTAATCCGCTGCATTTTATTCCTTAAGAAGCAAAAAGTTTTAAATTTCTAAAACACAATTCAACCCCCCCTTCTTGTGTTTTTCCACCTTCAGGTCAGTGACACGAAATCTCGCAGCGAGTATGAACCCGCCACAGCGAGCTTAGCAGGAACAAAACCTGCATAATTTCTCCTTTTAAAATTTTAACCACTCGTTTTATGTTCGAATGCAACTAGGATTTCATGAACATGTTTAACTGTATAAAATGGATTATATGGTCAGAGAGTATTTTAATGTATATCAATTTATGTTTAATAACATGTTTAGGAACCTTTGGGGGGGGGGGGAATATTGGTAGATTATTCAGAACAATGATTTTTAATGGTATTATTAACCATGTTAAAGAATTCCTCTGAATTCCATATTTTATTATGTGAGCCAACGGCGGAATCCGAACCTCAATATTCGGTATTATGCAGAGTCAGGCATCCGAGATCGGCTTGCCTCGGGTGACCTTTGAAGAGTAATTTGAAAAAATAATAATTTTTGTGACACACCCTTACTTGTTATAATACATCATTGTATGTAATACAGATGACTTAGTATTTTACACACTCTAGCTCCCCTGTTGTAGTCACCTAGGCGGATAGTAGGACTCACTGAGGCTTAGTAGTCTCACCCTACTCCTTCAATTTTTTTCAGATAAGCAGGTTGTAAGGTAAGCATTGGATTAGCCAAGGCCTACATCAGGAGATTTATATGATTTAAGCTGCCTCTTATCTTCCATTTCAATATTTGTGTTGTTTCAGTTCAGACTTGTTGTACATCTTTCAATTCATGTTTTACCATGTATCAATATTCTGCTTGTATTCGAACCTTGTGTTCAGCACCTGCGTGTGCGTTATCAATAAATTTTCAGTGTTGTAATAATTTCAATGACTTCTGTACTATTTTATAATATTTCACGAAGTATTCTAGATATTCTATCGTGGGGTGTTATAATTATTATATTGTTTGCTATGTGCAGTGGATCCGAGAGCACATAAAGGTAGACTGATGAATTGTTGCGCAACTGTTTGGCAAATTTGGAGATACTGAAATTCAATCCTTTTTGAAAATACCAGGGGGACTGTTTCGGAACTTATAGAGGGTGTGAAGGTGGCTTCGTGGAAGTGGTGGTTGGCTCAGACCAAGAGTGCTCATTGCCTTTTCTATGAATGGAGTGAAGAACCTGGTTTATGTCTCTTAGGCTAGGCTATTTCTCTTGTTTCTATCAGAGTTTTAGTTTTAGCCTTGTTTTCTGGTTCTGGCTGTTTATTTTCCTGCTTGCTGTTTGTTTCCTTGTTTTGTGGTTAGTTTGGTACCTCTTGTGCTAACTATTCCACTTTTTTCTATATATCAATAAAATCTTTGCTGATTCAAACAAAAAAAGTAATAACAGTGAAAAAGAAGATATAGGTTTGCACTGTTTTTTTTTTGTTTTGGTAGTGAGTTGAAGTTCAGTTCAGTTTTGGTAGTGAGTTGAAGTTCAGTTCAGGACACATACAAAATAATAGTACCGATAGATAACACATTAGGAGATGCTGCTTACTAGTATGTTTGTTAAAAATTTCCTAATTATAAATGAGTTTAGTAAAAGAAAAAGTAAAAAAAAATACTATTCAGCTAAGAGTTAAAGATAATCAATTCAGCTAAGAGTTAAATAATTAGTATATGTTGATATGTCATTAAACCTAATGTTGTGTTTTGGCTCTTTTTTTTGTGGATGCAGTGGGAGATGGGTTGAGGTTAGGCAATATATTTGTCTGTGTATTATGTGCAAGGTGAATGATCTATCCGATAATTTGTAGTTGTCCTGTTCATTTGGTTATGCAACTTTATTTAGCTTTAAGATTTACTTTTAAACTATATGCAAAAAAAAAAAGATTTACTTTTAAATTGGAATAATCTTGATAAGCTTCCTGAGTGGTTGTCACTTACAAATAATCACTTACAATTGTTAATTGAAGGAAGTTGCAGTTTAAATAGATTACCAAAGTTCATTGGTTGAGATAGAGAACAAAGATATAGAAAATGGATCACAATCACATGGTTTATTCGAGATAGATGAGCATGAAGAAGACGTGTGCATAAAACAAGAAGAATGTCTTGAAATTGAAGCTGAAGATGTTAAGGAAATTTCACATGTTGTGTACAAAGGAAACAGAAAAGTCTTTAGTTGTTGTTATTGTTGGATATTGTTTGTTACAATATAAAGAGATTTGTTTGAATGGATTTGTTTGAGCTGAACCAATTACGAAACTGCATTTGTACTGATTTGTTTGAATGCATTTGTTATGGTTTTGTTACAATTGAAAGTTATTGTTGGTTTTAAGTGTGCTGATTTGTTTTTATTCGTTATGGTATAAACTGCATTGAAATGAACCAATTATGAAATGATAATAAGCCAAATAGAAATTCAAATGGAAATAATATTTAGAGGTCAGTCAATACTAACTATGGTTGCTAACAAGATCCCTAGAAATAAAGTAACATAAATAATGAAATAATTATGAATTGATGTTGGTTTGGTTACTATATTAGATTGGATAATAATGGTTTTGTACCATTGTCAATAAAATGTGTATAGTGATTTATCATGTATTAGTTATGTTATCATGTTGTTTGATTTGTTCCTATTTCATATTGATGGTTATGAAGATGCTGCATGATCGTTAAACAATTATGAATTGATGTTGATTTGGTTACTATATTAGATTGGATAATAATGCTTTTGTACCAATGTCAACAAAATGTGTGTAGTGATTTATCATGTATTAGTTATGTTATCATGTTGTTTAATTTGTTCCTGTTTCACATTGATGGTTATGAAGATGCTGCATGATCGTTGGTGGCGAAGGTGCATAGCTAAACTAATGAAGCAATTCTTTGCAAGAGGCAGTTCTGGTGTGTAGCTCAAGTAATTTTTATGTGTGCTGGGTATCAATAGCAACCTGCAAAATCTTGCAGGTTAGGATTCATATTTGGCTATTTTTCATTCTCTTTTGGTTTTGTGTAGGTGAGGTAGTGTGGCCTTTATTGTGTTTATACAGTGTCCTGTGCTGGGTACCAACCTCTCTTCCCTATTTTGATCTCTCATTTTTCTGGTGATTTCCTGTTTATATTCTATTAGCATACATGTCTTTGTCTAATTATGCTTCCAGCCTTTATCTCCGATGTACAATGTTTGCAACATAAGAATATTGTATCCCATTTTAATTATTAATGTTGTAATATTCTAATCATTTTTATACACTCAGTTCTTGATTTACTAATTTGTTGATTCCTCAATTTAATAGGAAAGATGGAGGAAAATCTCAAATAGCTTCGAGCTAAGTCACAATGTTATCTTCAAGGTATAGATATTTTTAGCTTTTACCTTCTATTGTTTTTGTTATGATTCTAATTTTTCGAATATAGAATATGTTCAAAGCTTCATTAATATTTGTTTTAAGAGTTTGCATCTTTAACTATATGATAGTGAATGTTTTCAGATGATGTATGTCAATTACATAAAATGATACTGCTTATTGCTAATATCCTTTGCTACTTTTTTTGCCTTTTTTAATGTGTGTGCTAGAATCAGTTGTTGTCGTGTTCATTGATGATAAGACTATGTTAGGATCTACTATCACTATTTTCAAGTTGATTCAACAGTCTGAAAACATATTATCGGTTTTTTTATTTCATGATTTCTGCTGCTTGTAACTACTCAACCAGAATCTGCTTGTAACTGCTTGTTTTTTATAGTGTCAATAGGTAGCTCAAACTTAATATTCTGGTGTAGACAGCTGATAAACCTGTTATTGCATTTTTGTTCACTTACAAAGCTTATTGTTGATGTTATTTTTACTGTCATCAAATTATGCTTAACTTATTCGGTGTGTATAGGTTGATCTTCCAATGATTTTAGACATTAAATTTTGTTTATCACAATGTAGTTAAGTCTTAAAAAGGATATATTGATGAAGATATATGTTTAATGTTCAAATTTTATAATTTATGCAGTTATTCAGCTTACTTGAAAATCAGTCTTGCATATTGGAATTGTAACATCCCAATATTTTATATATGTTCTTTTTAGTAAACTTCTCAATTTATTCTTGATTCAACAATTTATTTGCGCCCGCATCCTCTATTTATTTATAGACATTATTATTTGATAAATAAATTTTATAGTAACTAATTATATTCTATTTTATACATATTCTATTTGATTTTTAATAATTGATGAGATAATGGCCATTTTAATTATTTAGCTATGTTATCAATATTATTATAATAGTAACTACTATTTCATAATTGTCATTCTATTTTTATTTACGATTTTGATTGTGAGGCAAAATGAATAATCTAAATGTTGTTTATCCTTTATAACCTTACCAATCTATTATTTATTTAACAAATTTGCCTACAAATTAGACATGTGCTAATCACAATTGCCTTATTTCTCTCTAATAACATAGAATTAGTTTCTTGATAGCATACATACTGCACGTGGTACTAAAAGCATATACCCACGTTGCATCCTTCCTTTATCCGTTTTCTTGATCAGTTTAGAGAGACTCACTACTTACTCATTATCCTCAAGAGTGAAACCAATCCCATTGAACAACAATCTTAATTACTAATTATGCTTTCTCTCCCTTTTTGCATCGATTACAAATGAATAGCAGTAGACTAGTTGTGGCAGACGTGTCTCTTTGCCTCTCACATGTATGGATTACTCCCAATTTCATAGACACATATCTCACTCAATATGACTCTCTCAAATGTTAGTCTCTAAACATGAAAGACCTACCACTCTTTGCATTCACATATTCCTGTCACTAATATCCATCAACCTTCGTTCAAAGTCCCATTCTAATTTCATCCTATTCATCTGTCACCATAGAACTGTAATAGCGCCTTCGTTAACCGTTGGATCATACTCAAATTTGGACAGTAGGTTCACGGCACGTCAAACAAAACTCTACAGTAAGAGATATCGTGTGTGCACGGTAGCTACGAATTTGAGACTTAAAGTTGCGCTAGGAAGTAAAGTGGCTACGGTAAGGGCTTTTTCCCCATACACTCATGCACTTAGGGTTATGTTATAGATTAATAATGGAATAGTTAACTGATAAGGAGGAACGATGATAGAAGGAATGATAGAATTATGTTTATGACATTTTATGTAATTTTAAGATACTGTAAGTTGTGTGTGTGGCTGATTATTGTTGTTGGTGTTGTGGTTGTTGATTGTTGTTGTTGGTATTGTGGTTGTGGATTATTTTATGACTTCTAGTTGTTTATGTTTATGGTCATAACTTAAATGACTAATTAGGTGGTATTTACGATTGGTACCAATGGTTACCAAATGTGTTAATCTTGTCTCTTAATCAAATGTGAGAATATCTATAGGATGCATAGCATGGCATATAACGGTTGATAGGTTGGCTCGGAATAATACTCAAGGGGGGTACCGAACCTTAATACCCAAGGGGGGTATTGTGTCCAGGTGGGACACTGTCCAAGGGGGACTTTTTGCTCTGCGGAGATATTGATATCCGGATCATTGTCTAGTTGTATTTCATGCATTATTAATTGGTATAAGGTGTCATTAAAAATAGTTTCTTAAATCGATTTCATTTGATTTCTTCTTTATGGCCAAACATTTTATTATTATTTTATGACATTTACCTTCCGTTCGGTATGATTCAATTTGGATAAGGAAATTGACCCTTACATTAAATATGGTTGTAGGTACCAAAGAAATATGAAGTTGATGTGTTGCTTGTACGTGCACGGGGATAAATAAAAAGGGTTTTTACTAGTATATAATTGTAAATTTAAATAAGGCTTCTGAACAATTTTATTAGTCCATAATTGTAAACTTAAGATAATTTAAGTGGATGACTTGTAGCATTTTTGGATTTAATAAGTTTCTTAAATAATTACAATAATTGAATATCTAATTTTGAGAAAATATTGATAGTGACTCTTATTTGAAATGACTCTCAGAAAGATAGTGTATAATTTTTCCTATTAAATAAGATAATTAGTCATAATGTCTCGGGTCAAAAATCCGGGATGTTACAGGAATAGTGATGTTTCTATGAAAGTTTACTTTTAAATGTTAACAAGAGTTTGTGTAAGTTTAGGCATGTGGATTCTAAACTCTTCATGATCTACCTTTAGTTTCATTTTTTTAATAAAAGATTTAATTTGAGCTATTATAAATTGTGCCTTACGGTACTATTTTTTTTAGGCTTTCACCACCAGTTTAATCTGGTTCGGGAGTCAGTTCTGACATCAAGTGGTTTCAGCCCCATCCCTATCGCAGTTTAAAATATATTACTATATTTTCATTCATGAAAGTTTCGGTATTATGATTTTATCTTTTTTACATATTTTTTCAATTTTGCGGGGGATTTAAAGCTCCTCAATAAAACCGCTGCTATTTTGCAGGGGCTAATAGTTGGATACCAGCTGGCCCTCAAAACCTCCAGAGATAATTTATTGGAATCTAATAAGCGACAGTTCTCAAAACTACCGTAAAACAATTTGCGGATGTTAAAAACCTCCGCAAAATAGCTTCAAAACCATCGCAAAATTGCCCATTTATGTTTGTAAAAAAAATAAAAATAAAAAGATGTTATATTTTTTATTAAATAATATTTAATAGAAAGATTTTACTCTTTTAATTTTAAAATGTTCATTCCCGTGTATTAGATATAATTTTAAATTGTCCATAAAATGATGTTATATTGTTTCTTCATAATAGTTTATTTTACTAGTTCATAATTGTTTTTTGAAAATAAATGTATATATATATATATATATATATATATATATATATAGGGGCGGTGTTGTTCAGGGGCGGATGCATGTGTTGTGTATTGAGGGCTTAAGCCCCCACCAAGAAAATCACAATTCCTCTAATATTAGTACTAAATTCTTTGTAAGCCCCCTTGAGTAAAATACATTTTTCATATACAAAATTTCGTAAAAAATATTTGTAATTTAATTATCATTAAATTCGTAAATTTACAAAATATTTTTATTGATAAGTTTAAAATATCATATATAGTTCATTTACTAAAATTTAGAAATTTTGACTAGTTGATAGATTAAATATGAATTTTTTAAACAATAAAAATTCAACCTCTCCCTAAACTTCTCTCTAAAATTAAACTCTCTCAAACACAAAGCACCAATAAAACAACACTAAGGTAGTCAATAAAAAAACAAATATAGTTTAGGGTTTTAGAATTTGGGATTTTTTTTTATATAACTTCAACGATAAATTGATTTGATTGATTATTCAATTGGGAATTTTAATGACATATTTGTGTGCTTTGTAATTTATTGGTTGTTTGTTTGGAGTTTATAATTGGTTCAAATGACACTATGAGTATTCACTACTAACAAATTGAGATGAAGAAAAAAACTTTAACTTGTGAGATATTAAAAATACTCATAGTGATTACAAAGACTCTTTTAATGTTTATATTTCTGCAGCTTGCTTGTTGAGATGTTTATAACTTGGTTGTTTGACTAATTATTGAATTTCTATTTACAAGTGTAGTTGTAGTAGGTATGTAACACTTGTTCTTTTCATTGATGAAAACTAAATAATAGTAGCACAAGAATGTCTTGCCTCTGTTTACAATTTGTTTATGCTATGAAGAATGTGAAGATGAGATTGCGTAATCAAATGAGGGACGAATTTTTGAATGATTGTCTCGTGATTTATGTTGAAAGAGATGTGTTCAACCATCTAGATAATGAGATTATTCAATGATTTCAAAACATCGTGATATTTTAGTACAATATAATTTTTGATATATTATTATTGTTATTACTATTTTATTATATTAAAATTATTAAAATTTTGCACCCGTGGGCCAGGGTCCGAACACCGCCACTATATATATATATATATATATATATATATATATATATATATATATATATATATATATATATATATATATATATATATATATATATATATCTTACAAATTATAGATCGTAATAATAATTCAAAAATAGCTTATTATTAAGTCCTTAACATTAGAGTTTTTTTTTACCGTAAAAAGAAACAGGCTTAAACATTATTTCGTCCCTGTAAGTTTATAATTTTTTGGTTTTAGTTTCTGTATCTTTTTTTGTTACAAATTAGTTCCTGCATGTGCAAATCATTTTGATTTTAGTCCTAAAGCTAAAATCCGCAGGAAAATCTACAAGAAAATTCGTTGGTTTCCTGCAGATTTTAGTTTTAACGGACTAAAACTAAAATATTTGAACATACATGGACTAATTTGCAACAAACAAAATACAGGGATTAAAACCAAAAAAAAAACACGAACTTAAAGGAACGAAAATGATATTTAAGCCAAAGAAATATTATAAAAATTTATATTTGATTGTTGATGAGGATTAAACCATGCCCCTTTAATTTCTTAGAAATGCATAAAATAAAATAGGTTAAATTGCACTATATATCCGTAGCAAGTCAACACACGCTCTGATAGTGAGCCATATGACATGCTGACGTGACATGCGAGTCACTGTTAATTTGTGCGTTGACTTGATAAATATAAGTGGGGTTTAGACTTTTGTAAAAGGGGCTAAAACTATGTGGCAAAAAGTGCTGTTATGAAAGATAGAGAAACAAAATTACAAGTTTGTGAAAGTTACGAGGCTAAAAATACTATTTAGCCAATAAAATATCATAAAATTGATATTTGGTTATTGAGAATCGAACAATGTCTCTTTATATTTTAAAGAGAAGACACATAGGCACAACTTTGGATTAAATTATTGAAAGTATGTCATATGTGAATTTGCACCTTGAATAGAAACCTAAGAATATTGTGTGTACAAATAATTATAGATGTTCGACATATCTGAGCTGGTGAACAAATAATAGGTTAGAAGTCCACAAATTCTAGTTCAACTAGCAAAAATGTTGAAATTGCTAAGTTGGATGTCATGACAAAGTTACGAACCACGATCCCTCCACTTTGTGTGTATCAGTTTTCAATAGTTTACCGTTTCGTCCACCTACCAAAAAAAATTATAGGCTTAGAATTAACATGTCATAATTTTTCAATACTTAACAAATTTTAATTTGGATCTTCTCCTTTACTTCTTTACATCTCTCTCATAATTCGCTATCTTAAACTCTCTCTCTCTCTCTTCATTAAAATTAATAAAACAATCCGCAGAGAGATAGGAGAGAGAGAGTGTTAAACTAAGAGAGACGTAGAGAGTTAAGAGAGAGATGTAGAGAATGAGTGAAAGAGATTATCCAATTTGAACTAATTTGAATGGTAACAATAATCCCAGAGAGCACGTTACGTTCTGATGAGGTATGCACATAATAGGACGGTCAGGATCAGAGTTGCAGCGTTCAAGAGTAGCTGTTATGTAAAACAAGAATTAAACAATGTCATTGATATTGGATGAAATATTGTGAGTAAAATATTGACAAAAAATATGAGAAGAAAGTCTTAATGCTAATTTCATTAACAATAACAAACAAAAAAAGGAGTACAATAGAATGAAAAAACACTTTTATAGTACCATTGATATTGCATGAAGCTTCATGTAAAATTTCTTTACAGATGGATCTTCAAAATCACCCTGATTTCCTAACTCCCTTGGAGTTGTATCATGCTCATCATAACCACCAACCTCTGTAAAATTGGAGAAATCCTCTGACCCATTATTCATCTTCTTAATGCTACCATTTAATCTAGGAGAATCCAACACAAACGAGGACGAGTGATACGAAAATTTCATCGAATTTTTCGTTCGAGGAGATTGCGCAACTATTACCTTCTCTATAATAGTCTTTGTACCAAAATCCCCATCTATCCTACTATAAGTTGGATTTCTCTCCATTTGAGATATTTTATTATCCAAAGGAGGATACTCATAATCACCTTCTAACTCTAAATCAGTACTTATGCCGTGACTCAACAATCTATGTTTATAAACCTGAATTTCGCACGAAAGCGAATGAACCGTTTGTTCACTTTTATACAACAATTCCTCTAAAGCTAAAATCTCCTGCTCATCATGACATGCCCTCTCATCAACAATACGCTTGAATTGCCGTGCTTCCATTTCAAGTTCAGCCTTCTCGGTCTGCAACCTTAATATCATCGACATTGTTTCATTCGCCGCGGATGAAGCAGCATTCCTCTCCTCTTCCAACTCCGAATACAAATCCTCAATTGTTTTTTGATGACCGCTAACCGCTTGTGATAGTAATGCTACACCTTCGTCCTCAATTTCAACATGTACAACATCATCATGTTTCCGTTTCACCGAACGGATCCAATTTGTTGTCCGTTTCGAGCAGCCACATTCGCAATTGCAGTCGCGACATTTGCAAGTTTTGGTATTTAAAGGATCGCCAGACGATTCCAAATCCATTTAATAATATATTATAATAACAATTACAATGCATTCAAACTGCAATGTTTTTTGAATTATTAATCACAATTTTATGATAAAATAAATTAAAAAAAAAATTCGGGCAACGGTTTGAGAATTTCAAAAGTAACGAAGAATCTGAAATGGTTTCATTTTCATACCTCCCTCCTTGCCAAACACCTTCTCTTTCTTAATCCCCCTTGGATCAACCAATTGAACACAAATCTGTTCATAAATAATAATAATAAATTAGTTACCTCAAATATTCAAAATTCAAATCAAACAATTATGTTATTAATTAATATAATATAATAATAAAATAGGAATGAGAAAGGGAAATTAATTGATCCTTTATAATCTGGTTGAGGAGAAAGAGAAAAAGACCTTGAAAAAGTGTGCATGGTTGAAGAAATGGAGAAGAACCCGCTATGTTGGAAGCGGGGGGTGTATGAATGAATGTTTGGTTTGGAGGGAAGAAAGAATGAATTGGAATTGGAAAACCTAGAAAGAATTTGAGAACTATATTTTGTTTGTTTGTGTGTGCTTATTTGTTTGTTTTCTTTTTTTCTATCTGCACAACCCAAGGCTATATGGGTGTCGTCGAAAAATGTATATTTAAGGTAACTAGTCGGATGCCCGTGCCTTGCACGGGTTCGGTTGAAGGCCATATATATATGGTACAACTTTTATCAGCGATAAAAATTATCATCTCTCCGTAATTATAAATTTTTATAAGTAATAACGTGTGATAGTGATTTCAAAAATTTTATTAGTGATAAAAAATGTCATCTCGACGTAAATTATAAATTTTTATCAAGAATAACTTGTAATCGTGATTTTAAAACTTTTATCAATGACATAATTGTCATCTTCCCTAGAATTATAATTTTTTATTAGTAGTAACTTGTAATAGTGATTTTAAAACTTTTATCAACACTGTTGCAAAAAAAAAATACTTTTATCGACGATCAAAATTGTCATGTCCCCATAAATTATAATTTTTTATTAGTAGTAACTTGTAATGGTAATTTTAACATTTTTATCAGCGACCAAAATCGTTATCACCCTGTGAATTAAAATTTTGTATGAATAATAATTTGTAATAGTGATTATAAATTTGTTATCAGCGATAAAATATGTTATATCCCCGTGATTTATAAATTTTTATCAGTAATAAATTATAATAGTGATTTTAAAATTTTTACAACGATAAAAATTGTCATCTCCTAGTGAATTATAAATTTTTATTAATAATAACTTATAATAGTGATTTTAAAAAAATTATCAGAGATAAAAATTGTCATCTCCCCATGAATAAATAATTTGTATCAATAATAGTTTGTAATAGTGATTTTAAATATTTTATCAGCAATAAAAGTTGTAATCTCCATGTGAATTCAATTTTTATCAATAATAACTTATAGTATGATGTTTGATTTCTTCTTCCAAACATGTGATTTTATATTTAAATAAGATTCTTGAATGGAAATCTCTTTATCAAATGAAGAGTTAAAAATGGCAATTTGCATCTTCAAATTTCACTATAACAACTTTATAAAATTAGAAAGTAGTATAACAAATAAGTTTTCAAATAAAATATTTAGCTACTGCTATCTTTAACAAAAAAAAGGAGCAATTTTACCTTCTTATTGGGGTGGAGTCACTCACTGAAAATCGTGTGTCAAATCAATTTTCTTCAAACACCCTAAAAATCAAAATTACACAAATTATCAAATCACCTTTGAGATTGAGAGAATCCATAAAAAATTGAGAGAAGAAAAAATAGTGGTTTTTACCAAAAACAAACAAAAGAATTTTGCAAAAAAAAAAAAGAAAATGAAGAGAAGAGAGAAACAACGTGATTTACCTTCAACATGTGGATCTTTGATTTTCCTTTTTTTAGTAAAGTCTGAACAGAAGGATATCTAAAGATTTTTTATTTCGATACTCCAAAAAAAGTCAAGTATCGTATCCGATACGTATCTGATACCAATATTCGACGATACCTTCCGATACCCGCATCGGATAAGTATCGGACAATAAATATTATTTTAAAAATATATAAATTACCGATACGTGTCGGATAGTTCTCTGAGATGCCGATACCTTCTGATGATGGAAACGAAGGAGAAGAGACTGATACAATTCGTGTTTCCTCTTAAGTAGTGAATTTTAAAGTATGATGTTCTTTGTAGATAATCAACTATGTCTTTTTTGGGTAGAACTAAGATGTTTTTTTGGATAATACTAATCATGTCCTTTTGGGTAGTACTTAACTTAAGATATATAATTACTAATTGTCACTTGTTTGCTTATATCATTATTGATTTTAGTTAAGTTATATATTGTGTATTTATATATTTAATTTTAAATTTAATTTTTTAAATAATGTATCGTGGCCGTATCGTATCGGGAATTTTGAAAATTTTCACATATTGTTGTATCGGTATCGTATCAGTATCGTGTCGCGTATGTGGGCTTCATTCCAAATAGATTTTTAGAGAAGAATAAGAACATATATTATGATCATGCCACATGTCCATCATCACACATCCATGATCATCATACATCACACATGTGTCACCTAGAAATTGGCATAATTACATCATATGTGACATCATGTGTTAGGATTTTGCAAGGGGCATTAGGGTTCACCCTAATGAACCTTTACTATAACTAGACGCCGGCCCGTGCATTGCACGGGTTCGACGGTATAGCATAGATATACCAATCATGGCTATGATCAATCATGGCTATTGCTTGAAGAAAGAATTTATATATAAAACCAAAAGGATTCAAACCAAGATAACATTAACAAAATATAATGATTCAAGTAAGGACATTGTTTGATTCTTCAAAGTTCTTTGGTGTATGACATTGGAAAAGGACCCATCAAAACCCGTGACATGCGGAGAATTTGATTTTTGCCTAAGAACCTATTTCAAAAAAAAAATATGTTATGCACTCCATGAATGTAATTAGTACAACGTTACATGCATTTAAGAGTAAAAAAAACGAATAAAGTCTAAGTAAGCACCTATTAATATCAAGCATAACCCAATGACCTTGATTCCTCAAAGATTTTTGGTTTTTGTCTAAGAACCTATCTTTTTAAAAAAGTTGTTATGCACTCCATCAATGTAACAATTTGAACCATCAATGCACTCCACCACCTCTGCTACTCTACTTTCCCTTTATTGACCTGCACATTTTTCATTTAAAAACAATTCATAAATAACATCATATGAAATTAAAGAAATACTATAGATGCATAATAGCACTGATAACTGATACAAATGTTCATATTGAGCACCTAAGCAGCAATTACTTGGAATGTCAAAGCAATTAAAATAGCTTCTACATGATCACAACAGATCATGTATAGAAAATTTTGCAGAAAAATAACCACCTAATGACTCCAAAGTTAAATAGAATTTAACTTCAACATGAACATTTGCCTCCTTGTGGACCAGCAACTATGAAATCCTCTTCAACTAAAACCGAAATGAAATCTGTAAGACCCAAGTTTCCACTGTACAGTTTTTCTAAGGAACTTTAGTGTCGGCTAAGTTTTTAGGGTTTTTGGTGGAGCGGTCTTGTGAGTATCGTCACATTAATGGAATTTTTGCTGAAATGGAGCCTGTTTTGTGCTCGTGCGCTGGAAAGGCACAGACTTTTGGGTCGTAGTCTTCTTTTGAGTATAAGAAGGTTTATGTGAAGTCAGAATAACGAATTTTGGATTATTCTCGCTTTTGGAAAAACGAGTAGGAATTTTACCCGCTGTCGGAAATTTTTACGATGTCTGAATTCCGTAGAAATTTAGATGGGAGTTTTATATATCGGCGTGAGTTAGGATATATTGTCAGAATAATTTTCAAGAGTGAGGAAGAAAATTACAGTCGCGGCAAAAGATTCGGCGATAAGTTTGTGAATTGTTTTTATTAAAAGGTTTATGGTAGAATTTTTTATGTTTCCGTAAAATTTATCGGTACGCGAGATACGGCTCGTTTAAGCGCGAGCACAGGGACTGAGCGAGCTAGTGGGCTAAGACAATAAGAATATCTAGATATTTTGTGAAGAGATGGATGGCTAGGATTTAATCTTTGAACTTTGCCTTTTGATCCAATGGTTGCCATGAACCAAGACCACTTTATAGTAAGATTTTTGGATCACTTTGGAGACTGCTTTTTCCCTATGCATAAATAAAACCCAGACTTTTGGCCCATGGTCTTTATTTATCAATCTGAACATTCCTGCGCTTTCAGAATTTTGAGTTTCGACTTTCTCCGTTTATTGGAAAAACGAGTAGAAAACTGTACCCGCTTCTAAGAATTTTACGGTTTCTGTTTTCCGTCGAATTTTAATTGGAGACTTTATATATCGGCGTAAGTTGGAATCTAGTTTCAGAATATTTTTGGGAGCTAAGGAAATAAATTTCAGTCGGAGAATAAAGTTTAGCGATAATATTTGGAAATGTTTTACGACGAACAATCACCTCGTAAGTTTTATATTTTTCGCAAGATAGACCGTCGACGGAGTACGACTCGTCTGCGAGCGCAGGAGAAAATATCTTAGATATTTTTCAAAGAAGGTAATGATTACCCTTTTGATCCAAGGGCTAGGGTTTAGCCTTGCAAAAGTTAGTTTGATCCAATGGCCTAGATTGCACAAGAGTGTTTTAAATAGTAAGGAGGTTTATGTTTTAGTCTTAGTAGCAACAATCACACAAAAACTCTTCCTCCCCTCTCACTCTCTCGGCCGAACTCTCTCTCACTCTCATCATCTCTTCAAATTTCATTTCTCATCTTCTCAAAGCTTGGATCTTTGGCTTACTTAGGAATCACTTGCTCATTAAGGTAACTAACCTCTTCCATTTCTATTCTTGCCTTAAAACCTCTTGGATTTTTAAGTTTCATGATTTTGTTCTTGAGAAGAAAAATGTTAGAATTTAGTTTTGATTAGTTTTGGTTCCATAGATGTGTTCATAAGAGTTATTAGTACACATGAGTGAAACATGAGTTGATTTCCATGGTTAAATCTTGTTTTCACAAATTTTTGTTTAAGAGTTTTGAAGAAAAATTTGAAAAAGATCATAAACTTGGATTGTGTTGTAAGATTTTGGTTTTGAAGTTAGATTTGAGCTTTTAAACAAAATGGATTGTTGAATATGAAATTTGTTTCGAAAAATAAGAAAAAAAAAATTTCTCGCGTTCTTGAGCGACTCGAAGAACATAATTTAGAAAAAATTTATTTCGAGTTTCAAAAAGAGTCGGGTATACGATCGAATATCGTTACGAGCTAACATATGTGGTTAGGGTTTCAAATGAAGAAAAATTGTGTAGGGTTGCCCTTTTTGCCTCATTTGGCCGTGGCACCCATATAGGGTTCGAGGAATCGAATTTCGAAAATTGTTTAGAGGCAAATTGCTTCCCATGATCATTGTTAAATTGTTTGATTGATTATGGGATGTTTTGAAAAGAAAAATGATCTCTTGCCTTAAGAAAAACCTTAATTGAGATTTTTCGAAATTTGCGATTCGACTCGATAATTTCTAAATCGTTTTGATAAGTGCTAGTTAGGTATTATGAGATATTACCATGCATTTAGAAGTGAAAAATTTTGAGTAGAAGGGTGCTTTGAAAATTTTTGGCCGTGGCCTTTTTCCTTGTGTGGGGGAAGAAATTCCAAAATTTTTCTAAGTCCACAATTGTGTGAAAATTTTGTATGTGTTGGATAATCTTAGTTTTGAAGAAAAATGAGTATAGGAAAGGTTGTTAGGAAGAAAAAAATGTGTAACTTGTAACGCAAGAAAACTTCGATTTTTCATAAAAATATTTTTGAAAAGTTTTAGTTGTGTTTCAAATGGTCTTGTTGTGTGTGAAACAATTCCTTGAGGTGGAGAAGTCCAAAATGGTTTTAGTTTATGGTTTGAAAACAAAATGATTTTCGTGTTATAAAAATAGTGCAATTTACTTCGTGAATTTTTAAACACTATGGGAATAACCTGAAATCATTGAGGGATAGCCTTAGGAAGTACCTTA
Source organism: Trifolium repens (assembly GCA_030408175.1). Taxonomy (NCBI): domain Eukaryota; kingdom Viridiplantae; phylum Streptophyta; class Magnoliopsida; order Fabales; family Fabaceae; genus Trifolium; species Trifolium repens. The sequence goes on along the minus strand of CP125838.1, from coordinate 31,856,050 downwards.
GACCCCTCTGGAGCTTTGAGAGCGAGTTTCGTTTCGATAGGATAAACGAGGAGTATTATATTGATATTACGCTACATTTATTTTAGGTAGCGTGTGTTGTAGATTTCCGCGATATTAAAGTAACGGAAGCTTGCTAAGGTAAGGGCACCTTTATTTTTCCGTCTAATATATGTATGCCTGGTTCTAGATTGTTGTGAATGTTTCGCATGATTATATTATGTATTCTCGTGATGAGAAAGTGTTTTGTATCGCATGTGTGGTTTACATATGTTTGAGAATATGTGTATGAATATGTGATTGGCGTGCATATGATTTTGAAAATATATGCACACATTTATGATTGAATTACATACGCTTGAGAGGTATGTATTTGTTGCATTAGCATATAAGGGGAATCGTATGCTCATGCATTCATAGTAAGTGGTTATCGGGAATGGATCACGGGGTGCGACGACCAGTGATTGGTGTCCTCCTTTTTGAGTTTGGTGTTGTCCGTGTGACTCACCCGGTGTTATCCCACCGTGATTGTTTTGGTATTGAGTGAGTGACTCTACCTGGTGTTATCCCACCACTAGTAGGGGGTGTTATCCCACCCGAGCCTACGACCTTCTGCAGAGGTTTATTCCGGAATAATCATGCATGTGAAAAAGACCCGGCTAGGGTGATCACAATCATTTAGAGTCTGCATTGATAGGCTGGTGTGCATTTCAATACTGTGTGCAAGTATATGAACTGCTAAGTGTTTATTCACTGTTATATAAATATGTTTTGCTGTTGTGTTATGTGTGGTGACCCTTGCATCCTTTCATTTGCGGGCTCCTCCCACCCCAGATGATGCTGTAGGTCGCGAGGGCGGCGGCTGCTCAGGGCCCAGTGAACTCGTGCCGGAGCTATAGTTTAGAATTAGACTCTGGGCCGGTGTGGTTGTACATCGTGCCTTTGGGTTAGGCATAGGTTTCTAGCTTGGTTTGTTTTGGGTTGTGGTACTTGGAGTACTTTGAATACTTAGACTTGGACTGTAATTATTCAGGAACACACTTTGCTTGTCGAAGCACCTTATGGTAATGAGTTCTTTTGTATGTTTAATGCCGGCTCTCACTGTTTGTATGCGCGCTCTGTTTTGTTTTAAAAAAAAAAAAAAATAATAATGCCCCTTTTTAAGCTTTGAAAAACGGGATGTTACAAAATCCTTTTCAACTAAAACTAAAATCTTTTGGGATAGGTTTCAAGGTCAAAAATGCAAAAAGTGAAAAGGAAAAAAAAAATCTAAACTAATTAAGAGACAGTATCATGTGCTTCCAACAATGTTGAAATGAAGACTACTATTCTATTGTTTCAATCATCCTTATTTGATTGTCAATTCCTATTTTTTCATCTTATTGTTATTGTCTGTGATTGTTGTTATTCTTATTTTCTTATGATGTCTATACAAATTGATAGGCCCTTTCAATAAATTCATAGGCGAGTAGGGTCATTACATTACCCCTCCAGACTTTTGATCCAATATTCCTAGAAAGATTAGCTAAGTCATAAGCTTCTACCTTAAAACATCTCTTAACATGGATAATTCTAGCTAAGAAAAGAAAAATAGGTTAAGCTACTTGCAATTTGTATGGCAGATTCATAGAATCAATTCCAACAATGGAACGTTTACCTTAAACGCAGTTCACTACACTCACATCATCAATTGTTAAACTGTTCAAGAGCTAATTGCAGTCCCCGTCGCACTCTCATTGCTTCAGCTAAGATTAACTCAACCTCAATCTGCTCCAATTTGCAAGGTCTAGAAATTGCAGCACCCGAACTGGCTTTTGGCAATTAGTTGAGAAATCCACAGCAGAATGTGTACTGTCATTAGCCTATATCCAAACAATTCAAAAATGGATTAATGAGAAAGAAGCAACACCACCATTATCGTGTCCAAAACACTTCCAAGATTTATTTGAAAAAATGTCATGAGTCACGTAAGCACTAATCTTTGATGCTCCATGAGCTGCCAAAACTTTATGAGAAATGAAAGAAATTTTTTTTTGAGTTACTTAGGAAAAAACAGGAAGCATGTTTGCTATTTTGAGAATTCCTTTAACATTGTTGGCCTATTTCAAAATCAATCAGAAACATTATCTTGTGTGAATCCAAGCATGATACATTATTCTCCTTTAAATGGACTTGACAAAATAAATATAAGCAATTTTGAACACCTTTAGTAACTTGTAGAACATTGAAATTCAATGCACACCAGGTGCCTAAGTCGCATGCATGATATACGCCACTTGAAATTCCACTGGCTGTGAATATAACCCATCCCACACACGCCTGCATATATAGAATCATTGCCAACAAAGAGAATGTCTTGATATAAGTTATTATCTACACAAAACTACTTTTAAGTGAGGTCTTTAAGTTTGAAAGAGAAGATCATCCATAAATTTATAAGACGCGAAGTTATAGAAATATTCATAAACTAAAAGTTAACATAAGAAATAGTTTCTGCATCAACCAATATTTCATATATATTTTCATATATATGCATACATGGTGATTCAAACTAAAAGGAATCACTTCAACCAAAAACAACATAGAAATGTCTATTTACACTACATAAAATCAATCACTCTTGTAGAATAACCAAATTAAAATGGCATTGCTAATACTCCTAGCAAAAGTTTTAGAATCAGCACAAAATACTAATACTCCCAGCAAAAGTGCATTCAGTGGTGTCAAAGATTCTTAAATAGAAACCACCACCCATTAGATCCACATTTTGTCATGTGAATACTGAATATTAATTACACACACACACGTGCACATGCACCAAGCTCTGGTACAATTTCTAGCTCTCATATATTGAAATAAATCCAGAAAGTCAAATTGATAAACAAAGGAGGCATATCCCTTAACAGGGATAGTCCGATTACATACATTTTCTTTCCATTAATCATACACAGACTGGAGAATTGCATATTTGACATTTTGTGCATGTAAGGACTGAAATTTAAAGAAAACAATTTTCAATAAGCTCAATAGGAATCACACACAAAACATATGTAAGTTGCAACAGGCAAAAGAAGGTTACTGATCACAACAAATGCAGAGTCATCATGTGCCCATTGTTTCTTGGTTTCTAATATCAAATAAGAAAACAAATTAAAAATCAATTTAAATAGTAATCTCTGATTTCACATGCACAAAAGAAAACATGTGAGTAGAATAAAGAAGAATAATCACAAACAAATTGAGGCGACAAATAGAATGGATCTGCAATCCTTACCTATTAGTCGGAGGCTGGGTCATTAATATTAATTGTGTCATTTTTATCATCTTCACCTCAACTTTGTAAAGAACAAAACAGCGCATGAAAGTAGAAGAATAAGATTACCATGAAACCTAACACAATCCCCGGCAACGGCGCCAAAAACTTGACTGCATTCTGACAAGTGCACCAGTATGTCGTCGAGTAATAATTCACACTCTAGGTGTCTAGAATGAGTTCGTATCCACGAGGATCGTGCCGAAGCTTCGTTAGCGTTATTTAAGTTTGTATATTTGCATTCGCTTTGGGTTTTGGAAAAAGGTTTTTATAAAAATAAGCGTAATGCTTGCATAAATTAATAAATAAATAAATAGATAGATAGATTCAAAAACATAGAGGATAGGTATGGTGGTTGGACTCCCTCCCTTCTTCATATTTGGCATAAACGGTGTATAACATAGTTAATCAGATTATTGTTCGGCGGTGGCTTTTCCTTTATTGTAGTAACACCTTACTGTTACTCAATGTATATTGAAGTTTCCCTACTTTAATAACTAAGTACCTACGAAAGCATAACCTCGTTGTGTCACATACCCTAATTACTAGGTGAGTTATTCATTACACATTCATTATTACCTTCACCCATCCAATGCCTCTAGGTCCTAGTATCGGGCTATTCAACTTCTAAGTGCTCAATTCACACCTAATGCATGATTCCTCCTCTAACCGCTCAGTCCACGACTAGTTCAGGATGTTACCGTTTCTATACACCTAGCATTATTTACTACTAGTTCCGGACCATATTAAGTAAATACCTAATATCAATTCTATGAGGGCTCCCGCTTATCCGGCCAGATTACGAGAATACATTATTAAAGTTCAAGAAAGTAAATAACAAACATAATACTAAATAACGATTTATTATAACTTTGACTCAATCATAGACTCCAAATATTCATAAGGGAGTTTATCTTCTCCACCACAACCTAAGGCATCTATCACAAAAGACTACATATTTAAATTACAAGGCTTAATTGCAGTTTTGGTCCCCCTATTTTTAATTTTTTGCAGTTTTGGTCCCCTTATTTTAAAATTCGACAGTTTTGGTCCCCCTAACACATATTTTGTCTAAAATATGATGATACAAGATGTTTTAAAAGAACTTTATGAAAGATTTTTCTTACAATTACATCGATGTTGGTATTTTTTCATCATCGAATCATATACCACGCCGTTTAAATCATATCATATCGTCAATATATAGTTAAAAATTATGATAGGGGGACCAAAACTGTCGAATTTTAAAATAGGGGGACCAAAACTGCAAAAAATTGAAAATAGGGGGACCAAAACTGCAATTAAGCCAAATTACAATAAAAGAATTATAACCTAAACATAAAAGCCTAAAAAAAACATACCTTGCTGAGTTAGTTTTCCCGTAAGGGGAGAAAACTATGCCCTTAGAGCTCCTCCGAACACCTTCTTATAGTAGAGAGTGTTCTACTATTTCATAATGAAAAATAATGAGGAATTGGAGCTCTATTTATAGTTTTTGTAATGGGCCTCAGAAAGCCATCGTGCTGCGATGGGTCCATCGTAGCACGATGGGAAGATTCAGTTCAGAATTATAACTGACCATGTGCATTTCATCAGCTTGGTCGCCAAGTAAGGTCATCGTACCACGATGAGTGCCATCGTAGCACGATGAGCATATTTTCTTCAGATTTTCTTCTGTTGATTTCTTGGCCAGCAAGCAGCTTCCATCGTGGCACGATGGAAGTCATCGTGACACGATGGAAGCCATCGTGACACGATGAACAGCAAAATCTTCACATTTTTGGATTTTTCTTGTCTTTTTGTATTCTTTGCTTTGCTTTGATGCTTTTCCTCGATTCTGTAGGTTTTCCTTCGTATTTGGGTCTGTCTTGGTCATTTTACTACTAATAATAACACTAATAATACCGCAGAAATTCCTGTCATCAGTACCAATGATAAAAATATATCTTTATCAAGATCTTCATGAGATAAAATTGATTGCTTCAATCTTGAACTCTTGAGCCATAATCCATCTTTATCTTCTTTTCACTTATTTGTCTTCATCAAAATAACTTCAATTTAGAAGTTTGTCTTCACATTCTCCCCCTTTTTGATGATGACAAATGCATACTATATGTTTGTGAGTTTTCCGGAATACTCCCCCTTAATCCATGACTTGTATTCATTTGCAAAATTCATGATATACCTAAACATCAAGGAGACAAGGAAAACACACAGACATATATACATCCTTCTCCCCCTTTTGATATTATCAAAAAGAAGGGAAAGATGGGTAACATTAGAAGAAAAAAATAAATGTTCAAGATTGGTCTTTATCAAAATAAATAGTTGGAGATGACAACTCATTGAAATTTTGATAAGCTTTGCTTCTCCTAATAATGTTAACTCCCCCTTGTGAAGGAAACTAGTAATAATAAAGCAGCGGAATTTAAAATTTTTCCTTTAGAGATCCTTACGAATGGGCATGAGTTTGTGTTTAGGATTTTTACCTCTTGTAGAAAATCCCTTTTTCTTTTCTTTTCACGAACGGTGGCCGGTCAATTCTTTGATCACGAACCGGATTGATCACGAGCGTTGATGACGAAGAACAACGCCTCTATCTAGTCCACACGAACAGGAACCTTCAAGAGAGTGTTAGCTCAAGAGGATGAAGGCCTTTTGTGAGTGGAGGCAAGAAATAAGGATTAGGTATTTCTTAAGAAATCACTTAAGTGTATTTTTCTCAATCACAAAGATTCTATTTATAGAACCAAGTGTCTTGTGCACCAAGACAAACTATTTGTCATTGGGCCACAATTATACTAAACCCTTTTAATTAAATAAATCTTTTAAGAAACGCACCCCCCATGTGTCATGTACACATGAGTGCTTTCTATTCATAATAAATTATGATACGCTTATTTAATTACCATGATACCCTTATCATACTTCCTTAATTCTCTGAGTTGCACCGTACCTTACGGTGTTCCAATTTCACACTAGCCTGTTCTTATGTGTGTGACCCTTGTAGGTTTCCATAACGTTGGCAATTATATTAAATCCTCTATTTAATATAATAAACAATGAGCGGTATCTAGCAACACATCATTGCTACCCAAGTTATGAGAAATTAACATGTGATCATAACATAACCTTAGTGATAATATATGCATGTATAATTACCCCTTTGCCCCTTATGTCTATATTGAACACAAAGCATACTTGGTGTCATCTTTGTCCTGTTCAATATTGGGCCCATGACATTTATCTTGTTATGTAGGATTGGCAAATTCCATCTAGGACACTACTGTCCCTCAGCATGCTTTGTGAAGTACCCATTAACTGCCTTTATGGTCATCCTGTTACGGACAACGTTAGATCAGTAACAAAGCACTTGACTCCACATCTAGGGTACATAGTGGTTTCAGGTCTAAGGGCGGCTTACACCATTATCACCATGAGAGTAACTTATGACACTTTGCATAACTTTGCATGTAGTACTCTCATAGCGGGTCAATCCGGTATAAATATTACTCCTAATATTTCTTATACCTATGTCAAGACTTGATAACTCCTTATCCTATGATCCATGAGATGCGATCATCAGTCTATCTTCATAATAGTCTCTATGTTTTATCATTATCCCAATTCATGATAAAACTCGACTACGGATACTTTAAGAATAGCGTCTTTATGTTTAATGTAATCTCATGATTAAGTCACACTTAATATTAAACAGACTTTCTATTCTAGGGACTTCATTATTTTGGACATACAAACATAATAAAGAAAAATGCCTTTTATTATTAATAAAGAAACAATATATTTATTAATAATTTATTCGATACAAGTACTAAAGTCATTGGCCTCTAGGGCTTACACCAACAATCTCCCACTAGCACTAGAGCCAATCTGGCATTACTTTAATACCCATAGACCTAGTGTGCCCATCATGCTTCAACTGCGCAAGAGGCTTTGTTAGTGGATCAGCTATGTTGTCAAGTGTAGGTACTTTGCATATTTTCACATCTCCTCTATCTATTATCTCTCGAATAAGATGGAATCGCCTGTGTATGTGTTTGGATCGTTGGTGAGATCTAGGTTCCTTAGCTTGTGCAATTGCACCATTGTTGTCACAATACAGACTAATGGGATCAACAATGCTAGGGACCACTTCAAGTTCAGATATGAACTTCTTGATCCAAACAGCTTCCTTTGCAGCACTTGAGGCAGCAATATACTCAGCCTCAGTTGTAGAATCAGCTACTGTCTCTTGCTTTGAACTCTTCCAGCTTACAGCGCCACCATTTAAGCAAAACACGAAACCAGATTGTGATCTAAAATCATCCTTGTCGGTTTGGAAGCTAGCATCGGTGTACCCTACAACCGCAAGTTCTTCCTCACCTCCATATACCAAGAATGTTTCCTTAGTTCTTCTCAAGTACTTAAGGATATTCTTGACGGCTATCCAGTGACTCTCACCGGGATCAGATTGGTACCTGCTCGTTGCACTCAAAGCATACGAGACATCTGGACGAGTACACAACATGGCATACATAATTGATCCGATTGCTGATGCATACGGTATGTCGTTCATGCGTTCCCTTTCTTCTTTAGATGAAGGGCATTGTGTCTTCGAAAGACATATTCCATGTTGCATTGGTATGAATCCTTTCTTGGAATTATGCATATTAAAGCGCCTTAGCACTTTATCTATATATGTACTCTGACTTAGTCCAAGCAGTCTTTGTGATCTATCTCTATAGATTCTTATTCCCAATATATAGGCTGCTTCGCCAAGGTCCTTCATAGAAAAGCAATTCCCTAACCAAGTCTTCACTTGTTGTAAGGTAGGGACATCGTTTCCTATTAGTAATATGTCATCTACATATAACACTAGGAAAACGATCTTGCTCCCACTAACCTTCTTGTAGACACAAGGTTCATCTTCATTTTTAATGAATCCATATTTTGTTACGGTTTCATCAAAACGAAGATTCCAGCTTCTGGAAGCTTGCTTCAATCCATAGATTGATCGTTGTAACTTGCATATCTTATGAGCTTCATTTGGTATGTCAAATCCTTCGGGCTGTGTCATGTACACATCCTCAAGGAGATTTCCATTAAGGAAAGCAGTTTTGACATCCATTTGCCATATTTCATAATCATGATATGCTGCGATAGCAAGTAAAATCCGAGCAGATTTGAGCATTGCAACTGGTGAAAAGGTTTCATCATAGTCAACACAATGAATTTGTTTATATCCTTTAGCAACCAGTCTTGCTTTGTAGGTATGTGCTTTACCATCCATGTCAGTCTTCTTTTTGAAGACCCACTTGCATCCTATAGGGCGAATTCCTACAGGAGGCTCTACCAAGTTCCAAACTTGGTTTGTGTACATGGAATCCATTTCAGATTTCATGGCTTCAAGCCACTTCTCAGATTCAGGACCAGTTATGGCCTCTTGTTAGGTTACAGGCTCATCTTGATCCATGAGTAATACGTCACCTTGTTCAGTTATGAGATATCCATATATCTCAGGTTCGTGACGTATCCTGTTTGACCTACGCTGGACTTGTTCTACTTGAGCAGGTTGTTCTTCCACAACATCTTGTGGTTGCTGCTCATGTTCCTCCATAGTTTGCCCAGTAATTGGTGGTTCTTGAATTTCTTCAAGTTCCACACTCCTCCCACTGATTCCTTTGGAAATAAATTCTTTTTCCAAGAAGACACCAGTTCGAGCAACAAACACTTTGCCCTCTGAAGGATTATAAAAGTAGTATCCTCTTGTTTCTTTAGGATATCCTACAAATAGGCATTTGTCAGATTTGGGTTCAAGTTTAGTTGTTATTAGTCGCTTTACATAGACTTCACAACCCCAAACCTTCATGAAAGACAGATGTGGTTTCTTTCCACTCCATATCTCATATGGTGTCTTTTCAACCTTTTTGGATGGAACGTGGTTAAGTGTATAAGCTGCTGTCAATAGGGCATGTCCCCAAAAGGAGTTTGGAAGATCCGCATGACTCATCATGGATCGCACCATGTCTAACAAGGTTCAATTTCTTCTCTCAGATACACCATTCCATTGCGGTGTTCCGGGAGGAGTTAGTTGTGATACTATACCACATTCTTTAAGATGGTCATTAAATTCTAGGCTTAAATATTCACCACCTCGATCTGATCGAAGAGTTTTAATATTCTTACCTAATTGGTTTTGTACTTCATTTTTGAATTCCTTGAACTTTTCAAAGGATTCGGATTTGTGTTTCATTAGATACACATATCCATATCTACTGAAGTCATCAGTAAATGTTATGAAGTATGTAAAACCCCCTCTGGCAGGTATGTTCAATGGTCCACATACATCAGTATGTATGAGTGCCAAAAGATCATTAGCCCTTTCACCTTTTCCTTTGAATGGGGCTTTTGTCATCTTTCCAATTAAACAAGATCTACATGTATCATATGATTCATAATCAAAAGAGTCCAAAAGTCCATCTTTATGGAGTTTGGAGATGCGTCTCTCATTTATATGGCCTAAACGACAGTGCCAAAGGTAACTTGGATTCAACTCATTTGGTTTCATCCTTTTAGTATTAATGTTATAGACTGGCGTTTCAAGATCAAGGACATATAGTCCATTATACATTTGAGCATTAGCATAGAATATATCATTTAAATAAATAGAGCAACAATTGTTCTTTATCATAAATGTAAACCCAAACTTGTCCAAACAAGAAACGGAAATAATATTCCTGCTAATGGCAGGTACATAATAGCAGTTCTTTAACTGAATTATTAAACCACTAGGTAAAGATAAATTATAAGTCCCTACGGCTAAAGCAGCAACTCTTGCTCCATTCCCAACTCGTAGGTCCACTTCACCTTTCGCCAATTCTCTACTCTCCTTTAGTTCCTGCACATTAGTACAAATGTGAGAACCACATCCAGTATCTAATACCCATGATGTAGAAGTAGATAAATTAATTTCTAAAACAAAATTACCTGAAGTTGTAGGAGCTACTCCTTTCTTCTTATCTTCCAGGTACTTTGGGCAATTCCTTTTCCAATGTCCGGTCTTACCGCAATAGAAACAATTGCCTTCTTTTGCTATGCTCCCACTAGGCTTTAAAGCAGGGGGAGTTTCTTTTGGTTTGGCAACTCCCTTGCCTTTCCATTTACCACCTTGTTTTTTGGGCTTCTTGTGATGCTTATTTCCATTACTAACCATTAGAATGGATTTCCCTTTAGACTTCAGATTTTGCTCGGCAGTTCTTAACATGCTTAGCAATTCAGGAAGAGTCTTATCCAAATTATTCATATTGAAGTTTAGGATAAACTGATTGAAACTATCCGGCAACGATTGCAGAATGAGATCAGTTGCAAGTTCTTTCTCAAGAGGGAATCCTAGCCTTTCAAGGTTTCCCACATACCCAATCATCTTGAGCACATGAGGACCTACCAGAGATCCCTCACTTAACTTGCATTGAAAAAGGGATTTTGAAACTTCGAACCTCTCATGACGGGCTTGCTCCGCATATAGAGTTTTCAAGTGTTCGATCATTTCAACAGCATTCATGTTTTCATGTTGCTTCTGAAGCTCAGAATTCATGGTAGCCAACATGAGGCATGCAACCTCATTAGCATCATCAACATGCTTCTTGTAAGCATCCTTTTCAGCCCTTGGAGCATTATTAGCTGGCTCATTTTCAGGAACAGGTTCCTCTAATGCATACAGCTTATTATCATGCTTGAGGACAATCCTCAGATTTTGGTGCCAATCAAGAAAATTTGAACCATTCAACTTTTCTTTGTCAAGGATTGATCGCAAAATGTTGTTTGATGTGTTTGATGACATGGTTATCTACATAAAGAAGTGAAAATATAAGTATCATTTTATTTAATTAGGACTTTAATTAAATACGCTCCCACTATTTTACTCAAACCAAATGACCCTCATCACTTGATTCGGAAAATCCCGTTGGAAGATTTTCTAGTGGGTCAAGATCCACATTTCACTTTGTCTTAAGTCCGCGGTGGGCGGATTACACAAGACTCAGTTTATTTAGGTAGGAACTCCTTCCAATTGTATCTCATACAACTCTTGAATATATCAATTGGGTGAATAACTCCTTATTCGAATTCATCTTATGAATTATTCCCAATCATTGCTTCTTAAACTTATATAATCTCATTATATTTGTTAAGTTAAGTTTGACCCTTACTTTAGAAGTTGGATATTACAATTATCCCATCGCACCTTACCAATATAGAGTATGCACTTCGCGGTGGGCGAACCTACATAGCTCGATACTAGTCTTGATGAGTTCTAAAGCTTGGAAAGCGTAAACTTAACATTCACATATTTTATTAATAAACAAAATGCACTCCGCGGTGGGCGAACCCACATTTTCTTTATTAACCTCTTATGTGTCTCTTGAGGGATATTTAATTAATTTGATCTCACCGGCTTGTTTAACATATTAAACGCTCTCACATGCATCAACATACATACATACAATAATATAACATGATATGATTATGGCCTCCGAACGCAAGTGTTCTCCCAAGCCAATGAGAGAACCCTAAACTAGCCTAACGATGATCTACTTCTCCAAGTATCATCTTCATGGCCGTCCTCCTTTGTTCCTATTGTAATTCTATTATTACATCAAAGAATACTCGTTTTACATACGAGGGAGTAAGATGAGAAGATAAATTACATCAAAAATTTTAGAGAGAGGCACGACACGCATGCCGTATTTTAAAATCCAAATTAAAAACAAAAGAGTAAACTAAGGCCATAATCAATCATCACAAAACATAATAATAAACATATTTATTATTATTATTAATTCAGGTCGAGTAGATTAATTAAAATTAAAATTTCGGCGAACGGTCAAAATTGGTGCTGCGATCTGCGCCCCGCGCAGAGTGTCCTGCGCCCCGCGCAGGTACTTAGTCAGAAAGCCAATTTGCCTCTGCCATCTGCGCCCCGCGCAGATGCCCTGCGCCCCGCGCAGGCCCGTGCGAAAAACCTAGTTTTTCGCGAATCCTAATGCAGAATTTCGTGCCGTCAAAACCTTTTATGACCGAAATTCGATATGATTGATTAACATGTCATTGCTTCACCATACTAATGTCGGATTCCAAAGCAAATGATCATGAATCAATTCAATATCAAATAACTTTCATAATTTGTTTTATTGAACGAAATTATGAACGATGTATCTAATACACCGTTTTGCATCACGATCACTTATATCATATATAAGTATTGATCAATCTTATTTGTATAAACCTATGACAATTAACATATCGCTGCTTCACCATACAATTGTCGGATTCCGAAGCCGTTTCAATGTTAACCATCAATTTTCATACAAATAGATGCCAAATTTTAATTGCTCGATTTTAATCTTTAATTAACCGTTTTAATCATATTAAAACTGAATTCATGAATTTAAACAAACATCAATCTCATGGATTCGTAAGTGGCTCTGATACCACTGAAGGAAAATAGTAATAATAAAGCAGCGGAATTTAAAATATTTCCTTTAGAGATCCTTACGAATGGGCATGAGTTTGTGTTTAGGATTTTTACCTCTTGTAGAAAATCCCTTTTTCTTTTCTTTTCACGAACGGTGGCCGGTCAATTCTTTGATCACGAACCAGATTGATCACGAGCGTTGATGACGAAGAACAACGCCTCTATCTAGTCCACACGAACAGGAACCTTCAAGAGAGTGCTAGCTCAAGAGGATGATGGCCTTTTGTGAGTGGAGGCAAGAAATAAGGATTAGGGTTTTCTATTTCTTAAGAAATCACTTAAGTGTATTTTTCTCAATCACAAAGATTCTATTTATAGAACCAAGTGTCTTGTGCACCAAGACAAACTATTTGTCATTGGGCCACAATTATACTAAACCCTTTTAATTAAATAAATCTTTTAAGAAACGCACCCCCCATGTGTCATGTACACATGAGTGCTTTCTATTCATAATAAATTATGATACGCTTATTTAATTACCATGATACCCTTATCATACTTCCTTAATTCTCTGAGCTGCACTGTACCTTACGGTGTTCCAATTTCACACTAGCCTGTTCTTATGTGTGTGACCCTTGTAGGTTTCCATAACGTTGGCAATTATATTAAATCCTCTATTTAATATAATAAACAATGAGCGGTATCTAGCAACACATCATTGCTACCCAAGTTATGAGAAATTAACATGTGATCATAACATAACCTTAGTGATAATATATGCATGTATAATTACCCCTTTGCCCCTTATGTCTATATTGAACACAAAGCATACTTGGTGTCATCTTTGTCCAGTTCAATATTGGGCCCATGACATTTATCCTGTTATGCAGGATTGGCAAATTCCATCTAGGACACTACTGTCCCTCAGCATGCTTTGTGAAGTACCCATTAATTGCCTTTATGGTCATCCTGTTACGGACAACGTTAGATCAGTAACAAAGCACTTGACTCCACATCTAGGGTACATAGTGGTTTCAGGTCTAAGGGCGGCTTACACCATTATCACCGTGAGAGTAACTTATGACACTTTGCATAACTTTGCATGTAGTACTCTCATAGCGGGTCAATCCGGTATAAATATTACTCCTAATATTTCTTATACCTATGTCAATACTTGATAACTCCTTATCCTATGATCCATGAGATGCGATCATCAGTCTATCTTCATAATAGTCTCTATGTTTTATCATTATCCCAATTCATGATAAAACTCGACTACGGATACTTTAAGAATAGCGTCTTTATGTTTAATGTAATCTCATGATTAAGTCACACTTAATATTAAACAGACTTTCTATTCTAGGGACTTCATTATTTTGGACATACAAACATAATAAAGAAAAATGCCTTTTATTATTAATAAAGAAACAATATATTTATTAATAATTTATTCGATACAAGTACTAAAGTCATTGGCCTCTAGGGCTTACACCAACACCTTGATCAATGCTCCCCCTTGATATTTGAATGAGAGTATTTTTGAGATATTGCTTGCTGCAATTGTTAGAGAAAAGCATACATAGACATCTTCTCCCCCTTTGTTATTAGAAAAAGGAAGGGAAAAGACTTGAAAATTTAAGAACTAAGAGAAGCAAGACACGGTGCTTTTGACATGATTTCTATCAATTTGATTTAATTTCCTTTTGACAAGCATCACATAATTTATCTTTGACTTTGACAAACTTTATTTTTGGTAAACCAGTGACTAGATCATGTTTTGCTAATTTATTTAAATAGTTCATATGAATATGGAATGCCCTTTTATGCTAAAGCCATGAATCATTGTTCTTTGCCATAAGACATTTTACTTTTAAAGATGAATCATCTAAGGAAATCATGAAAATATTATTAATTCTTTTACCTATGAGTTTTACCTCATGATTGACCTTATCTTTAATTAAACATTCATTCTTGGTGAATTTAATTTTGAAGCATTTGTCACAAAGTTGGCTTATACTTAGAAGATTGTACTTTAGTCCTTCAAATCAAGAACATCTTCAATGGATGTGAAAGGTGGTACTCCAACTTTGTCTATGTCAAGAATTTTTCTTTTGTTGTTGTTGTCACCATAAGTGACATAACCATTGGCTTTAAGCACTAGATTTGAAAATTCGCTTATATCTTCCGTCATATGCTTGGAGAAACCACTATCAAGATACCAAAGATTTGTAGTGGTATTCAAGCAAACCTACAAAAACAAATTAAATTTTGTTTGGTACCCAAGTTGCTTTGGGTCCTTCATAATTAGATTCTTTCTTTACCCACACATAATACCCACTTGATACACTAAAGTTTCTTATATAACAAGCATTAGGTGTGTGGCTAGTATGTGAATGTATCCTTAGCCGAACATGTCCCGTTTCCAGCATGTTATGCAAACAAGATATAAAAGGCAAGGTTAATTATAAGAATATAAACAAAACAAAAGGTAATTTAAATTTAGATCAAGTACTATATGAATAAATACTTGGTGAGTCAACACAGATGATTTTTGCTTTTTCGATGCTAGACAAACATCGACAGTCACATAAAAAGCATTAGTATATGCACTAACCTGTGAATGAAATGTAAAGTTCAGCTGTTAAAATTTGATCTCTTAGCATCATCAAATAAAATCAATATCATATCCTCAGTATTAAATTTAAATAAACTAACCTCTGTTTGCACTAGCATATTCACTTTTGCACATGTTGTGCTAAGTTTAAAGTTTCTGCTTTGTCTTTTAATTTCGGCGTAGCTGCATACCGATTTCAATGTTGACTTCGATATGTGTCCATGAGGCCACAGAAATTCAGCTGTGGAGCTGAAATCTGTGTTGAACTCAAGAAGGGGGTTGCCTATCTACAAAGCAAATATCAATCATGAAAAGAATCAGTGCTATAATTTAATACATATAAGGCAAAATTATATATTTGGTCATTTATCTTATTTTTTTTGTAACACTTTGGTCCTATATCTTTAATTTGTAACATTTTGGTCTTTTATCTTATTTTTTTGTAACATTCTGATCCTTTATCTTTTATTTGTAACACTTTGGTCCTTTAAAGTTGTAATATCCCACAATCTAAATTACCTAATTAATTTTAATTAGAGCTTTGCCTAATTTTCACAAATTAATTAGTGGTAATGAAACTAAATAATTCTTGGTAAATAAGTATATTAGGTGTAAGTTAGTAACTTTAATTAGATCTAAACTTCACACTAGAATCACTTATCACAATTAGGAATTAATCAAGCACAAGAGATTCATTTTTCCCTCCTCTCCTTCCCTCTCTCACGTGAATCATCACCACACCTCACCACTCACTTGTGAGTCACTATTCCACTCACATACCAAGCCAACACCTCACCAAGTTTCTCTCCACTCACCATACATGCAATCTAGTGCACTCCACACTCATTTGATTTCAGCAACAATCTGAGCAAGCACTCTCAAATTCCCTCCTCCCTTTCACGCCAAAACAACAATAACAATCACACAAAATTCCAATTTCTTCATTCAACCCAAACTCAAGGGTTTGTCCTTCTCTTCAACCACTTTCTCTAAGTAACAGAGATCCTTTACATGCATTAATCAACACAGGGAATCTCTGCATAATCAACAACAACAACCCCATTCTTACACATTTTCTCAACCAATGAAGGAACATGCAAAACAAACACTATACTGTTTAAGACCTCAGAAACTCACTATAAATACCTCTCATATTCAGCTGAAACACTCATCCAAACACCTTCCAATTCTTAGAGCAAAATAAGGGTTCAAGAGTTCAAAATCTTTCAATTCTGGTATGGGGTTCGTGGGGCATTTCTGAAGGTTGCAGTAGCTGTTGTTAGAGCCCAGAAGCAAGGTTAAAGCTTCAATTCCAGGTGGGTTCTTAGGATAGTCTAGTTAGTTTCCCAAAAATGAACTTTTCCATGTTAACATAGGAAAATTAGGGAAATGTTGTGTGAGAGGAATTAACTCCCAAATTCCTCTCCATTCTGTCTTATATTATACATATCATGTGACTGCATAGCTTAGAATGAGGATTGTAGGTGTTTAATTCGTTAAAAATGGAATTTTCGTGAAACAGGGTACATTTTGTGTACACTCGCCGCAGCGAGTTGCAAGCGTGCATTCATAGTGAGCTGGGTTTTCTGGGCTGATGAAACTCGCCGCAGCGAGCTTCTGCTCGCTTAGCGAGTTGATTTAGGCCAGGACCTATAATCTCGCCGTGGCGAGCTAGCAACACGCCGTAGCGAGTTGATACAGAACATACCCATTGTAATATCCCACATTCTAAATTACCTAATTAATTTTAAATTAGAGCGTTTGCCTAAATTTTCTAAATTAATTAGTGGTGTTGATTAATTAAAATCATGAGATTAAGGTATTATGTGCAAGTTAGTAACTTCTAGTTAAGTCTATATTACACACTTATACTATAATGGTACTCTTGAGACTTAATTAATTAAGCAAGAAATTCAAACTCCCTCCCTCCCTCACGTGATCTCTCTCCCACTCCTCCATGAGTCATCCTTCCACTCAAGTTTCTCACTTCCATCTTAGCTCAACACCTCACCATTAAGCCATGACACATACTTCCACTTAGATAACTTTCCCTCACATGCAACAAGCCTTTACATTTCACACCTAGGCTACAGAAAATTCAGTAAGCCATCTTCATCTCTCCCTCCTTCCCACGCCATTTTCAAAACATCAAACATGACACAAGAGTTGTCTTTTTCCCTCACATGCAATCCCCCAAAACTCAAGAGTTTGTCACTTTCTCCAACCTCTATACTATGCTTCTGAGACCTTATCACATGAGACTGAATCAAACACTGAGGCATCAGAAAATCATCACTTCACTATCTATCTCAAGCCTCACATGCCACTACACAACAACCATTTCATTCACACCATCTCTTGAGCCAATCCATTTGCATGCAAGGCTGCTACTGAGGCAAATCATGTTGCTTAACCCTCTGAGAAACCTCCTATAAATACCCCATTACTCCAAGCAATCTCAGCATCAAAACTCAAATTCAAGCTTAGAGCTCAAAGTATCAAATTTTTCAATTTCTGGTCTGGGGTTCGTGGGGCAAGCTGGGAAGTTCAGTAGCTGTTAGAAAGCTCATAATCAAGTTCAGAGCTTCATTTCCAGGTGGGTTCTTAAGTTTAGTTAGTTAGATTTCCCAAATTTCAAAACTTTGCATGTTAACTTAAGATTAGGGAAATTGTTGTGTGAGAGGAATTAGCTCCCAAATTCCTCTCCATTCTGTCCTATATTATATACATTGTGTAACGGCATGACTTAGAATGAGGATTGTAGGTGTTAAAACTGTTAAATTGTGATTTTTCGTAAAACAGGGCAGGTTCTGAGTGAACTCGCCACGGCGAGCTCAGGGCGAGCAATCATGGCGAGCTGGGTTCTTCAGGCTGATGAACCTCGCCCTGGCAAGTAATAACTCGTCGGGCGAGCGGATTTGGTCAGGACCTAAAATCTCGCCATGGCGAGCTTCCCTTCGCTGCAGCGAGCTTACCCAGATTATGACCTGTAACAACTCGCCAGGCGAGTGACAACTCGCCAAGCGAGCTTGACAGAACAGCAGCTTTTCTATCTTTTTGAAAATTACTTTCAACACTCGTTTTAGATCCTCATTTAAGTTAAATACACTTGCAGTAACACAATTTTATAATGTTATACAGCATGTTAATCACAGATAACCTTAGGGTATAACTTAGGGAATTTAGAAATGCATGTTCCCCCGGGATTTTGGTAAACTCATGGTAGTAACAATTCAATTTAGTATCAGTCAATTACGAGCGAATTATATCGCACTATGGACTCCCAATGGGATAATCCATTAGGTTATGACTATGTGAGCTTCATGCCGTGACCGAATCGGTTGACGGATATGGCAGGCCTCTGAGACCTGCTCACCTCAGAGTGTCCTAGTGTTAAAATGAATAAGATATGTTTTCTGTGTTACACATTTATTTATGCTTATGACTTATGATAATATGTTAGTATGTATGACTGAATTAGGTTTCCCCCGGTGTAGTCACCTTAGGAGGGTAGTAGGACTCACTGAGGCTTAGTTGTCTCACCCCACTCCAAACAATTATTTTTCAGATAAGCAGGTTGGATAAGGTATGCGGTTCGGTATGCTTGCAGTTGTGCTTGGGGATGGCATTTCTTTCATGCATTTCTAGTTGTTGTGTTGTCTGTTTCTAATCAATAAATGTATTGTTGTTTCTTTTCCGTTGTTTCCGCTGTATTTGAATCTTTGTTGTATTTTAGCACCAGTTATGATATTTCACGGATATTCTAGATATTTCATGTGGGGTGTTATAATTGGTATCAGAGCAGGTCGATTCAGATCGTGCCAGAGTTCATTAGTATTACTACCTGAATCCCAGTATTTGTCTGAATTTCTAACATCTGTTCTAGGTGTCATGTCACTTTAAGCCTAGCTAACTTGACTTGATATTGGCAGTTAGAGCACTATGTCAGGAGCAAGACGAGGACCTGGAAGGCCTAGAAGGAATGTTGCTGATGATGATGATGAACCTGAGATGTACGGAGATGCTAATGCGAACATGTGGGCTGAGATGATGCATCAGCAGCAGCAGTTCCAAGCTCAACAGGCCCAGCAACATCAAGAATTCATGAATATGTTTCAACAACATATGAACAATCCTCCCCCTCAGCAGCAAGGGTCTAACGCTGCTTTCAGAGAGTTCTGCCGAATGGGTCCGCCGGAGTTTTACGGAGAATACAATCCAGCGAAAGCCAGGGAATGGATTCAACGAATGAGTGGTATCCTTGAATCCATGGATTGCACCGAAGTTGACAAAGTAACATTCGTCTCCCGCTTCTTTAGGGGCGACGCGTGTAACTGGTGGGATGGAACCAAGGCGTATATGGAAGCCAGTCAGATGGAAGTGAATTGAGAAAATTTCCGACGTCTCTTCGTTGGACATTATATCCCAGAGAGCTACCAATTTCAGATGGAACGTGAGTTGACGGAACTGAAGCAGGGAAGTATGTCAGTAGCGGAGTATACCATGAAGTTTAATCAGTTGGTCAGATATGTGATGGATGGAAATGATGCTCCCTCAGAATCATGGAAAATGAAGAAATATCGGTTCGGGCTGAGAGCTGATATAGCCCACGATGTCTCTATGCAACACATCATTACATTTGGTGATCTGGTGCAGAAGAGCTATCATGCGGAGGCAGATCTTGGCAACATTCATAAGGAGCGTAGTGAAGCAGTTCAGAAAAGGAAGGATTCAGGAAAGTTCAACCTGCAGGTGAGAACTAAGGGCACCACAAGCAAAGGGAAACAGAGCTATTCCCAGCGCTCACCGAGAAACTGTGCTGAATGTGGTTTCCCTCACAGTGGAGAATGCATGAAGGGGAAGAACATGTGTTACTATTGTAAGCAGCCTGGCCATTACAAGCACGAGTGCCCTAAGCTGAAGAGACAGGGCGATTCCAGCGGCGCTTCTAAAAGCAAAGGTCGGGTATTTTCACTTGATGGTGAGAAAGTCAAATCTAATAATGCTTTGATTATGGATGTATGCATGTTAGGACAGTCTGAAGTGTTAGTTTTGTTTGATTGTGGAGCTACTAATTCTTTATAGCCGTTGACTGTGTTCAGCGACTCCAACTACCCTCTGTGCCTTTAATTCCCCCAATGACTGTAGCTGTTGCTACAGGTGGCAAGGTTACCTCTAAACGTGTTTGTCAGAACTGTCCTGTTCTTGTGGGAAGTAAGGTCTACAACATAGATTTGATCTGTCTACCTTTGAAAGATATTGATGTGGTCCTAGGCATGGATTGGCTTTCTGCCAATACTGTGTACATAGGATGTGCTGAAAAGAATCTCTTCATTCCAACTGAAACTTCACCAGAAAGTAGGGCTCTTACCGCTTTACTCCAGAATACTCACCAGATGATTCAGTACTTAGGTGCCAGTACTAAGTGTTTCAGTGTCTTGTTCACCATCGATCCGGAACCCAGTTTGAGCCCCAGTGATATTCCAGTTGTTAGTGAGTTCTTAGATGTTTTTCCAGATGATATTATGAATTTACCTCCCGAAAGGGAAGTGGAGTTTTCCATCGATCTAGTTCCTGGTTCCCAGCCGATCTCAGTTGCCCCGTATAGGATGTCTCCCTTAGAGCTTCGTGAACTGAAATCTCAACTTGAAGAGTTGCTTCAGAAACACTTTATCAGACCCAGTGTCTCACCTTGGGGAGCACCGGTGTTACTTGTAAAGAAGAAAGATGGTACGATGCGTCTGTGCATTGATTATCGTCAACTCAACAAGGTCACAATCAAGAACAAGTATCCCTTACCAAGGATTGATGACCTTCTGGATCAACTTAGAGGTGCTACTGTTTTCTCCAAGATTGATCTTCGTTCCGGTTATCATCAGATCCATATCAAGTCCTCGGATGTTTCCAAGACAGCATTCAGGACTCGCTATGGACATTATGAGTTCTTGGTCATGCCGTTCGGTCTGACTAATGCTCCAGCCATTTTTATGGACTACATGAATCGGATTTTCCAACCGTACCTTGATCGGTTTGTTGTTATCTTCATTGATGACATTCTGATCTATTCTAAAGATTCACAGGAACATGCGGAGCACCTGAGAATCGTTTTGAGCATCCTTAGAGAGAAACAATTGTACGCCAAGTTCAGCAAGTGTGAATTTTGGCTATCTGAAGTTAAATTCTTGGGTCATGTCATATCGCAAGGCGGTGTGTCGGTTGATCCATCTAAGGTAGAAGCAGTGTTGAATTGGGAACGACCCAGAAGTGTTACCGAAGTCAGAAGTTTCCTTGGTTTGGCAGGCTATTACCGGAGATTCATATTAGGGTTTTCGGAGATCGCTTTGCCACTAACTCGTTTGACCAGAAAGGGTGCAGACTTTGATTGGGATGCTACCTGCGATTGGAGTTTCAGAACCTTGAAGGAAAAGCTAACTACAGCACCAGTGTTAGTAATTCCTGACCCAACCCGCAAGTATGTGGTTTATTGTGACGCGTCCAACAAGGGACTTGGATGTGTATTGATGCAAGATGGTGCAGTTGTAGCGTATGCATCCAGGCAACTAAAACCTCATGAGCAGAATTATCCTACCCATGATCTGGAGTTAGCAGCCATTATCTTTGCACTCAAAATCTGGAGACATCATCTGTATGGAGTGCAGTTTGATCTGTTCAGTGATCACAAGAGTCTGAAGTACTTGTTTGATCAAAAGGAGTTGAATATGAGGCAGCGGCGTTGGATGGAGTACCTCAAAGATTTTGATTTCAATCTCAACTACCATCCAGGAAAGGCCAATGTGGTGGCAGATGCCTTGAGCAGGAAAACATTGTATGCATCAGAGTTGTTGATGCAACAGTGCGGTTTGTATGAGAAGTTCAGGGATCTCAATCTGAATGTGATATATCGTAAGAGCGGTATTCGCATCAACAGAATTGAAGTGTCCTGTGAGTTACGCCCAAGTATTGTGCAGGCTCAGCAGGATGATGTAGAGTTACAGAAGAGAGCGAACCATCCGGAGTTCTCAGTAGCCACGGACGGTGCTATTCTCTATGAAGGCAGACTTTGTGTACCTCAGAATGATGAGTTGAAGCGGTTGATTCTAGAAGAGGCACACAAAAGTGGTTTTTCAATTCACCCTGGATCCACCAAGATGTATCATGATTTGAAGGAGAACTATTGGTGGCCTAACATGAAGGCAGAGATTGCTGAATTCGTGTCCAGGTGTATTGTTTGTCAACAGGTGAAGATTGAACATCAGAAACCTGGAGGACCGTTGCAACCATTGGATATTCCAGAATGGAAGTGGGAACACATCACGATGGATTTTGTAGGAGGACTACCACGTAACCAGAGAGGTCAAGATTCGATCTGGGTAATCGTGGATAGGTTGACGAAGTCAGCTCATTTCATTCCAGTGAAATCCACCTACAAGGCCCCGCAATATGCAGCCATCTTCATGGAGCAGATTGTAAGGCTGCATGGTGTACCTTTGAGTATCGTGTCGGATAGAGACCCGATTTTCACTTCAAGGTTTTGGAAAGCATTTCAGAATGCGATGGGAACTCGACTGAAGATGAGTACATCGCATCATCCTCAGACTGATGGTCAGTCAGAAAGAACTATTCAGACCCTTGAGGATATGCTTCGAGCTTGTGTATTAGAAGATGGTGGTTCGTGGAGTAATCACTTACACCTAATAGAGTTCGCATATAATAACAGTTACCATGCCAGTATCGGTATGGCACCTTATGAAGCTCTGTATGGCAGGAAATGTAGAACTCCATTGTGTTGGACAGAAGTTGGTGATCGTAGTTTCTTGGGACCGGATATTGTCCAAGAGACCACGTTAAAGATCAAGTCCATTCGGGATAAGCTGAAAGTTGCTCAGAGTCGGCAGAAGAGTTACGCCGACAAGAGAAGGAGATTTTTGGAATTTCAAGAAGGTGACCATGTGTTCTTGAGAGTTACTCCTAAGTTGGGTTTACGAGGTGTTTTCAAAACTAAGAAGCTCTGTCCAAGATTCATTGGACCTTATCAGATCCTTCGACGCGTCGGTCCTGTAGCCTATCAGTTAGCTCTTCCTCCATCTATGTCAGGGCTACACGACGTGTTTCATGTGTCTCAATTACGGAAGTATATTCCTGATCCTTATCAGCCAGTTGAACTAGAACAAATTGATCTCCAGCCAGATCTAACTTATCAGCCGGATCCTGTTCGGATTGTTGAACGTGATGCCAAAATACTTCGGAACAAGAGGATTCCTATTGTCAAAGTTGAATGGGCTCAGTCTCCTGACGGTGAATTCACTTGGGAACTGGAGTCAGACATGCGGAAGAGTTATCCTTATCTGTTTTCGAGGTAAATTTCTTAATTTCGAGGATGAAATTTCTTTAAGGGGGGGTAGGTTGTAATATCCCACATTCTAAATTACCTAATTAATTTTAAATTAGAGCGTTTGCCTAAATTTTCTAAATTAATTAGTGGTGTTGATTAATTAAAATCATGAGATTAAGGTATTATGTGCAAGTTAGTAACTTCTAGTTAAGTCTATATTACACACTTATACTATAATGGTACTCTTGAGACTTAATTAATTAAGCAAGAAATTCAAACTCCCTCCCTCCCTCACGTGATCTCTCTCCCACTCCTCCATGAGTCATCCTTCCACTCAAGTTTCTCACTTCCATCTTAGCTCAACACCTCACCATTAAGCCATGACTCATACTTCCACTTAGATAACTTTCCCTCACATGCAACAAGCCTTTACATTTCACACCTAGGCTACAGAAAATTCAGTAAGCCATCTTCATCTCTCCCTCCTTCCCACGCCATTTTCAAAACATCAAACATGACACAAGAGTTGTCTTTTTCCCTCACATGCAATCCCCCAAAACTCAAGAGTTTGTCACTTTCTCCAACCTCTATACTATGCTTCTGAGACCTTATCACATGAGACTGAATCAAACACTGAGGCATCAGAAAATCATCACTTCACTATCTATCTCAAGCCTCACATGCCACTACACAACAACCGTTTCATTCACACCATCTCCTGAGCCAATCCATTTGCATGCAAGGCTGCTACTGAGGCAAATCATGTTGCTTAACCCTCTGAGAAACCTCCTATAAATACCCCA
Source organism: Trifolium repens (assembly GCA_030408175.1). Lineage (NCBI taxonomy): Eukaryota > Viridiplantae > Streptophyta > Magnoliopsida > Fabales > Fabaceae > Trifolium > Trifolium repens. The sequence continues at coordinate 31,831,519 of CP125838.1, read as the reverse complement.
TTACTCCAAGCAATCTCAGCATCAAAACTCAAATTCAAGCTTAGAGCTCAAAGTATCAAATTTTTCAATTTCTGGTCTGGGGTTCGTGGGGCAAGCTGGGAAGTTCAGTAGCTGTTAGAAAGCTCATAATCAAGTTCAGAGCTTCATTTCCAGGTGGGTTCTTAAGTTTAGTTAGTTAGATTTCCCAAATTTCAAAACTTTGCATGTTAACTTAAGATTAGGGAAATTATTGTGTGAGAGGAATTAGCTCCCAAATTCCTCTCCATTCTGTCCTATATTATATACATTGTGTAACGGCATGACTTAGAATGAGGATTGTAGGTGTTAAAACTGTTAAATTGTGATTTTTCGTAAAACAGGGCAGGTTCTGAGTGAACTCGCCACGGCGAGCTCAGGGCGAGCAATCATGGCGAGCTGGGTTCTTCAGGCTGATGAACCTCGCCCTGGCAAGTAATAACTCGTCGGGCGAGCGGATTTGGTCAGGACCTAAAATCTCGCCATGGCGAGCTTCCCTTCGCTGCAGCGAGCTTACCCAGATTATGACCTGTAACAACTCGCCAGGCGAGTGACAACTCGCCAAGCGAGCTTGACAGAACAGCAGCTTTTCTATCTTTTTGAAAATTACTTTCAACACTCGTTTTAGATCCTCATTTAAGTTAAATACACTTGCAGTAACACAATTTTATAATGTTATACAGCATGTTAATCACAGATAACCTTAGGGTATAACTTAGGGAATTTAGAAATGCATGTTCCCCCGGGATTTTGGTAAACTCATGGTAGTAACAATTCAATTTAGTATCAGTCAATTACGAGCGAATTATATCGCACTATGGACTCCCAATGGGATAATCCATTAGGTTATGACTATGTGAGCTTCATGCCGTGACCGAATCGGTTGACGGATATGGCAGGCCTCTGAGACCTGCTCACCTCAGAGTGTCCTAGTGTTAAAATGAATAAGATATGTTTTCTGTGTTACACATTTATTTATGCTTATGACTTATGATAATATGTTAGTATGTATGACTGAATTAGGTTTCCCCCGGTGTAGTCACCTTAGGAGGGTAGTAGGACTCACTGAGGCTTAGTTGTCTCACCCCACTCCAAACAATTATTTTTCAGATAAGCAGGTTGGATAAGGTATGCAGTTCGGTATGCTTGCAGCTGTGCTTGGGGATGGCATTTCTTTCATGCATTTCTAGTTGTTGTGTTGTCTGTTTCTAATCAATAAATGTATTGTTGTTTCTTTTCCGTTGTTTCCGCTGTATTTGAATCTTTGTTGTATTTTAGCACCTGCGTGTGCTTCGAATTTTCAACTTGTAATAATAATGACTCAGTTACCAGTTATGATATTTCACGGATATTCTAGATATTTCATGTGGGGTGTTATACCCATAACACTCGCTGTAGCGAGCTATGACTCGCTGAGCGAGTTTGACAGAACAGAACTGTATTTCAAAAACTGTTTTATAATTTAAAGCACTCGATTTATATCCTCATCTGAGTTACACCTTTTTGCAGTAGCATGATTTATATAATGTGAAATTGCATGTTAATCACAGATAATCTTTAGGGTTAATCTAGAGATTCATAGGTTTGTATGCTTCTCGGGAAATTGGGAAATTCATGGTAGAATAACATAACTAGAATCAGTCAGTTCAATTGCGTATTTTATCGCTTTATGGACTCCCAATGGGATAATCCACTAGGTTATGTTTGTGTGAGCTGCATGCTGTGACCGAATCGGTTGACGGATATGGCAGGCCACTGAGATATGCTCACCTCAGAGTGTCCTTGTGTATAAAATGAACAAGATATAATTAGTGTTACACCTTTATTTATGCTTATGTATTATGATATATTGTTAGTATGCATGACTGATTAGGTTTCCCCGGTGTAGTCACCTTAGGAGGGTAGTAGGACTCACTGAGGCTTAGTAGTCTCACCCCATTCCATACAATTATTTTTTCAGATAAGAAGGTTGGCTAAGGTATACAGTCGTTGTGCTCGTGGCTCTTGCTTGAGGATTGCATCTTTATTCATGCTTTCTAGTTCCTTACTTTGTTGTATTTCTGCTAATAATCTTGTTGTATCACTGTTGCTTCCGTTGTTTCAGTTTTATTGTTGTACTTAGCACCTTCGTGTGCTTAATTTCTGAATTGTAATAATGATGTACTCTTTACTAATAATAATATCCAGCGTTTTATTCTAGATATAGACGTGGGGTGTTATAATTGGTATCAGAGCAGGTCGATTCAGATCGTGCCAGAGTTCATTAGTATTACAAATTCGAATCCCAGTCCTTGTCTGGATTTCTAACATCTGTTCTAGATATCATGTCACTTTAAGCCTAGCTAACTTGACTTGATATTGGCAGTTAGAGCACTATGTTAGGAGCAAGACGAGGAAGGCCAAGAAGGAACGTTGTTGATGATGATGAACCCGAAATGTACGGAGATGCTAATGCGAACATGTGGGCTGAGATGATGTACCAGCAACAGCAGTTTCAAGCCCAACAGGCTCAACAACATCAAGAGTTCATGACTATGTTTCAACAGCAAATGAACAACCCTCCACCTCAGCAGCAAGGATCAAGCGCTGCCTTCCGTGAATTCTGCAGAATGAGTCCGCCGGAGTTTTATGGATAGTACAATCCAGTGAAAGCCAGGGAATGGATTCAACGAATGAGTGGAATCCTTGAATCCATGGATTGCACCGAAGCTGACAAAGTAACATTCGTCTCCCGCTTCTTTAGGGGCGACGCGTGTAACTGGTGGGATGGAACCAAGTCGTACATGGAGGCCAGTCAGATGGAGATGAATTGGGAAAATTTCTGACGCCTCTTCGTCGGGCATTATATCCCAGAGAGTTACTAATTCCAGATGGAACGTGAGTTAACTGAACTGAAGCAGGGGAACATGTCTATGGCGGAGTACACTATGAAGTTCAACGAGTTGGTCTGTTATGTGATGGATGGAAATGACGCTCCCAGTGAATCATGGAAGATGAAAAAGTACCGGTTTGGGCTGAGAGCTGACATAGCCCACGATGTCTCTATGCAGCATATTACCACCTTCGGTGATTTGGTGCAAAAGAGTTATCATGCTGAAGCTGACTTGGGTAACATTCATAAGGAGCGTAGTGAAGCCTTTCAGAAGAAGAAGGATTCTGGAAAATTCAATCTGCAAGTGAGAACCAAAGGTACTACCAGTAAAGGAAAGCAGAGTTACTCTCAGCGTTCACCAAAGAATTGTGCAGAGTGTGGTTTTCCTCACAGTGGAGAATGCATGAAGGGAAAGAATATGTGTTACTATTGTAAGCAGCCAGGCCACTACAAGCATGAATGTCCTAAACTGAAGAGACAGGGAGATTCCAGCGGTGCCTCAAAGAGCAAAGGTCGGGTATACTCACTTGACGGTGAGAATGTCAAATCTAATAATGCTTTAATTATGGATGTATGCAAGTTAGGCCAGTCTGAAGTTTTAGTCTTGTTTGATTGTGGAGCCACTAATTCTTTCATAGCCGTTGACTGTGTTCAGCGACTACAATTGCCCTATGTGCCTTTAATTCCCCCTATGAATGTGGCTGTTGCCACAGGAGGCAAGGTTACTTCTAAACGCGTTTGTCAGAATTGTCCCGTTCTTGTGGGCAGTAAGGTCTATCATATAGATTTGATCTGTCTACCTCTGAAGGATATAGATGTGGTCCTAGGCATGGATTGGCTTTCCGCCAATACTGTGTACATTGGATGTGCTGAAAAGAATCTCTTCATTCCAACCAAAACTTCAGCAGAAAGTAGAGTTATTACCGCTTTACTTCAGAACACTCATCAAATGATCCAGTACTTAGGTGCTAGCAGCAAATGTTTCAGTGTCTTGTTTACCATCGATCCGGAACCCAGTTTAAGCCTCAGTGATATTCCTATTGTTAGTGAGTTTCTAGATGTATTCCCAGATGATGTTATGAGTCTACCTCCTGAAATGGAAGTTGAGTTTTCTATCGATCTTATTCCTGGATCCCAGCCTATCTCTATTGCCCCTTATAGAATGTCTCCCTTAGAGCTTCATGAACTGAAATCTCAATTAGAAGAGTTGCTTCAGAAACACTTCATCCAACCCAGTGTCTCACCTTGGGGAGCACCGGTGTTACTTGTCAAGAAGAAAGACGGTACGATGCGTCTGTGCATTGATTATCGTCAGTTCAACAAGGTCACAATTAAGAATAAGTATCCTTTACCCCGTACTGATGACCTTCTGGATCAACTTAGAGGTGCTACTATCTTTTCCAAGATTGATCTCCGTTCCGGATATCATCAAATCCGCATTAAGTCCTCGGATGTTTCCAAGACAGCATTCAGGACCCGTTATGGACATTATGAATTCCTGGTCATGCCATTTGGTTTGACTAATGCTCCAGCCGTATTTATGGACTATATGAATCGGATATTTCAGCCGTACCTTGACAAGTTTGTTGTTATCTTCATTGATGACATTCTGATCTATTCCAAGGATTCGCAGGAACATGCTGAACACCTAAGGATTGTGTTGAGCATTCTCAGAGAGAAGCAACTGTATGCCAAATTCAGCAAGTGTGAATTTTGGCTATCTGAAGTTAAGTTTCTGGGACATGTCATATCGCAAGGCGGTGTGTCTGTTGACCCATCCAAGGTAGAAGCAGTGTTGAATTGGCAGAGACCCAGAAGTGTAACTGAAGTCAGGAGTTTTCTTGGCTTGGCAGGTTATTACCGGAGATTCATTTTAGGATTTTCGAAAATTGCCCTGCCGTTGACTCGTTTAACCAGAAAGGATGCAGTTTTTGACTGGGATGCTGCTTGTGAATGGAGTTTCCGAACCTTAAAGGAAAAGCTAACCACAACACCAGTGTTAGTGATTCCTGATCCAACCCACAAGTACGTGGTGTACTGTGATGCGTCCAACAAGGGACTTGGATGTGTACTTATGCAAGATGGTGCGGTTGTAGCATATGCATCCAGGCAGTTGAAACCTCATGAGCAGAACTACCCTACTCATGATCTGGAGTTAGCAGCTATTATCTTTGCCCTTAAGATCTGGAGACATCATCTGTATGGAGTACAGTTTGATTTGTTCAGTGATCATAAAAGTCTCAAGTACCTGTTTGACCAGAAGGAGTTGAATATGAGACAAAGGCGATGGATGGAATACCTTAAGGACTTTGACTTTAATCTCAACTATCACCCTGGAAAGGAAAACGTTGTAGCAGATGCCTTGAGTAGAAAGACCCTGTATGCGTCAGAGTTGTTGATGCATCAGTGTGGCTTGTATGAGAAGTTCCGAGACCTTAACTTGAATGTTGTGTATCGGAAGAGCGGAATCCGAGTTAACCGAATCGAGATATCCTGTGAACTGCGCCCAAGAGTAGTGCAGGCTCAACAGGAGGATGCGGAACTGCAGAAAAGAGTGAATCATCCGGAGTTCTCAGTAGCTACGGATGATGCCATTCTCTATGAAGGAAGACTCTGTGTACCACAGGATGATGAGTTGAAACGGTTAATCCTGGAAGAAGCACACAAGAGTGGATTTTCAATTCACCCGGGATCCACCAAAATGTATCGTGATCTGAAGGAGAACTATTGGTGGCCTAACATGAAGGCAGAGATTGCTGAATTCGTGTCAAGGTGTATTGTTTGTCAACAGGTGAAGATTGAGCACCAGAAACCTGGAGGACCGTTGCAACCATTAGATATACCCGAATGGAAATGGGAACATATCACCATGGACTTTGTAGGAGGACTGCCACGTAACCAGCGAGGTCAAGATTCGATCTGGGTAATCGTGGACCGTTTGACTAAGTCAGCTCATTTCATTCCAGTAAAATCCACCTACAAGGCCCCTCAATATGCAGCCATCTTCATGGAAGAGATTGTAAGGTTGCATGGTGTACCTTTGAGTATTGTGTCAGATAGGGACCCAATATTCACTTCAAGATTTTGGAAAGTGTTCCAGAATGCGATGGGTACTCGGTTGAAGATGAGTACATCACATCATCCTCAAACTGATGGTCAGTCAGAAAGGACTATTCAGACTCTTGAGGATATGCTTCGGGCATGTGTGTTAGAAGATGGTGGTTCGTGGAGTAATCACTTACATCTAATTGAGTTTGCTTATAACAACAGTTACCATGCCAGTATCGGTATGGCGCCTTATGAAGCTCTGTATGGCAGGAAGTGTAGAACCCCGTTGTGTTGGACGGAAGTTGGTGATTGTGGATTCTTGGGACCGAATATTGTCCAAGAGACTACATTAAAGATTAAGTCTATTCGGGATAAACTGAAAGTTGCTCAGAGTCGACAGAAGAGTTATGCCGACAAGAGGAGGAGATTTCTGGAATTTCAGGAAGGTGATCATGTATTCTTGAAGGTTACTCCTAAGTTGGGTTTGCGAGGTGTATTCAAAACTAAGAAACTCTGTCCAAGATTCATTGGACCTTATCAGATTCTTCGACGCGTCGGTCCTGTAGTCTATCAGTTAGCTCTTCCTCCATCTATGTCAGGGTTACACGACGTGTTTCATGTGTCTCAGCTACGAAAGTACATTCCTGATCCTTATCGTCCAGTGGAACTGGAACAGATCGATCTTCAGCCAGATCTAACCTATCAGCCAGATCCTGTTCGGATAGTGGAACGTGATGCTAAAATACTTCGGAACAAGAGGATTCCTATTGTCAAAGTTGAATGGGCTCAGTCTCCCGACGGTGAATTCACTTGGGAACTGGAGTCAGACATGCGAAAAAGTTATCCGTATCTATTTTCGATGTAAATTTCTTAATTTCGAGGACGAAATTTCTTTAAGGGGGGTAGGTTGTAATATCCCACAATCTAAATTACCTAATTAATTTTAATTAGAGCTTTGCCTAATTTTCACAAATTAATTAGTGGTAATGAAACTAAATAATTCTGGGTAAATAAGTGTATTATGTGTAAGTTAGTAACTTAAATTAGATCTAAACTTCACACTAGAATCACTTATCACAATTAGGAATTAATCAAGCACAAGAGATTCATTTTTCCCTCCTCTCCTTCCCTGTCTCACGTGAATCATCACCACACCTCACCACTCACTTGTGAGTCACTATTCCACTCACATACCAAGCCAACACCTCACCAAGTTTCTCTCCACTCACCATACATGCAATCTAGTGCACTCCACACTCATTTCATTTCAGCAACAATCTGAGCAAGCACTCTCAAATTCTCTCCTCCCTTTCACGCCAAAACAACAATAAAAATCACACAAAATTCCAATTTCTTCATTCAACCCAAACTCAAGGGTTTGTCCTTCTCTTCAACCACTTTCTCTAAGTAACAGAGATCCTTTACATGCATTAATCAACACAGAGAATCTCTGCATAATCAACTCCCAATGCCATCACAAGTAGCTAAACAACAACAACCCCATTCTTACACATTTTCTCAACCAATGAAGGAACATGCAAAACAAACTCTATACTGTTTAAGACCTCAGAAACTCACTATAAATACCTCTCATATTCAGCTGAAACACTCATCCAAACACCTTCCAATTCTTAGAGCAAAATAAGGGTTCAAGAGTTCAAAATCTTTCAATTCTGGTCTGGGGTTCGTGGGGCATTTCTGAAGGTTGCAGTAGCTGTTGTTAGAGCCCAGAAGCAAGGTTAAAGCTTCAATTCCAGGTGGGTTCTTAGGATAGTCTAGTTAGTTTCCCAAAAATGAACTTTTGCATGTTAACATAGGAAAATTAGGGAAATGTTGTGTGAGAGGAATTAACTCCCAAATTCCTCTCCATTCTGTCTTATATTATACATATCATGTGACTGCATAACTTAGAATGAGGATTGTAGGTGTTTAATTCGTTAAAAATGGAATTTTCGTGAAACAGGGTACATTCTGTGTACACTCGCCGCAGCGAGTTGCAAGCGTGCATTCATAGCGAGCTGGGTTTTCTGGGCTGATGAAACTCGCCGCAGCGGGCTTCTGCTCGCTTAGCGAGTTGATTTAGGCCAGGACCTATAATCTCGCCGTGGCGAGCTAGCAACACGCCGTAGCGAGTTGATACAGAACATACCCATAACACTCGCCGTAGCGAGCTATGACTCGCTGAGCGAGTTTGACAGAATAGAACTGTATTTCAAAAACTGTTTTATAATTTAAAGCACTCGATTTATATCCTCATCTGAGTTACACCTTTTTGCAGTAGCATGATTTATATAATGTGAAACAGCATGTTAATCACAGATAATCTTTAGGGCTTAATCTAAAGATTCATAGGTTTGTATGCTCCCCGGGAAATTGGGAAATTCATGGTAGAATAACATAACTAGAATCAGTCAATTCAGTTGCGAATTTTATCGCTTTATGGACTCCCAATGGGATAATCCACTAGGTTCTGTTTGTGTGAGCTGCATGCCGTGACCGAATCGGTTGACGGATATGGCAGGCCTCTGAGATATGCTCACCTCAGAGTGTCCTTTTGTATAAAATGAACAAGATATAATTTGTGTTACACCTTTATTTATGCTTATGTATTATGATATATTGTTAGTATGCATGACTGATTAGGTTTCCCCGGTGTAGTCACCTTAGGAGGGTAGTAGGACTCACTGAGGGTTAGTAGTCTCACCTCATTCCATACAATTATTTTTTCAGATAAGCAGGTTGGCTAAGGTATACAGTCGGTGTGCTCGTGGCTCTTGCTTGAGGATTGCATCTTTATTCATGCTTTCTAGTTCCTTCCTTTGTTGTATTTCTGCTAATAATCTTGTTGTATCACTGTTGCTTCCGTTGTTTCAGTTTTATTGTTGTACTTAGCACCTTCGTGTGCTTAATTTCTGAATTGTAATAATGATGTACTCTTTACTAATAATAATATCCAGCGTTTTATTCTAGATATAGACGTGGGGTGTTATAAAAGTACATAAAATTATGAAAGAATTGATGAAGATAATGAACATATTCATCAAAATCATGAGTTTTATTTAATTTTAATAAAAAGGTATTTTAACAAATAAAATTCAACATTTTTTTAATAAAAAAAAATATGAAAAAAGGGTTTATATGTGAATGTTATAAAAGATAAAGGACTAAAATGTTACAAATAAAATATAAAGGACTAAAGTGTTACAAATATATAAGATAAAAAACCAAAGTGTTACAAATAAAAAATGAAGGATCAAAATGTTACAAAAAAAATAAGATAAATGACCAAACGTATAATATATCAACAGAACACATATCTAAAATCTTAATTGTCTTGGTGTAGTAAGTGCTATAATTCAACTTGTAACACTTAATAATACAATTATTATTATTAGCCGTCAAACGGGCACGTTTGTGTGATCGATATTCTTTTTTTTTGTTTGATATGATCGATATTCTCTATTGTGCAAATATAAATAATTATTTAATCTCCTTTTTTATTGGAGTTAGTTAATTGATAACTACATAACCTCCTTTTTTGTTGTGGCTAGTTGTTAAGAAGAAAAAGATATATATTTTTTTTTTTTACAATAAAAAAACTGAAAACCTATTTTTATGTGGAAGTTGTGCTTAATTTTTTTTTTTTAGTTTTTTTTAAGGATAAAATTGGAATAATAAAAAAGTCATCCCAAAAATTTGTATCCCCTTTATATATTAGTAGAGATTATTTAAAAAAATATCTGTTTTCAAATATGTACTCACGGCGATTTCTTTCAGGTTGATTTTGGATTTGGTTTGGAGGATGAGATGGGTAACCTGAGGTGCAAAGTGACCTTAAAAACAAACATGCTGCCAAATAATCTAAAACCTCTAAAATTAAGTGAAAATGAAAATACTATACATTCACCAAAAAGAAATTACTACCTGCATAACTTTCCCCCATGATGAAGAATTTGTTGTTTCCGTACGAGGGGAATTTGTTGAACCATCCGTTTAGAAACAACAAATTATCCCTTGCTGTATAGCAAGGAATTAGTTAGTACTAGTAGTATATCATAATCATTGTTGATGAGGTGGATTAAATTGCAGAAAAGTAAGTAATAAAAGGATAAAAGAAATAAACCTGCCAATTGATCATTCTGGAGAAAATAATAAGAGGTGTTGGCCGAAAACGAGAAGCCAACACCTACGGGAGAGTCTAAATATATCATATTTGCCTCTGCAAATAGTAGAAATAGAAAATTTTGAGTATAGCAGCATAAAAGGGTATTAAAATCAGTTTTATAACTTAACAAAAACAAAATTCAAAATCTCATGAAACAGTTACCTAAACCCTTAAAACTTAAGAAAAACAGATTGAACACAAAAATACCTAAACCCTTAAAACTTAAGAAAAACAGATTGACCACAAAAATAGAAAATCAAAATCTCATGAAACAATTACATTACATACCTCTATTCCAACTAAATGGGTTTCCGACAAGATGACCCTCCTTGGTTGGTTGAAAGGGGCTGTGTTCTTGGAAAGCTCCAACTCCAACAGAATTTCACCACTACCTAAGATTCAGGAGGGTATTCGAGAGGAGTGGCCGCACAGTGTAAGACCCAAGATTTCACTGTACAGTTTTCTAAGGAACTCTAGTGTCGGCTACGAGTTTTAGGGTTTTTGGTGAGGCGGTTTTGTGGATATCGTCACAATAATGAGATTTTTGCTGAAACGGAGCCTGTTTTGTGCTCGTTCGCTGGGAAGGCACAGACTTTCGGGTCGTGATCCTCTTTTTAGTATGAGGAGATTTCTGTGGTCTTAGAATACCGAGTTTTGGATTATTCTTGTTTTTGGAAAAACGAGTAGGATTTTACCCGCGGTTGGAAAATCTTACTGCGTCTGTTTTGAGTGAGGTTTCGGATGGAAGTTTTATATATCTGCGTGAGTTAGGATATGTCCTGAGATTAATTTTCTAAGGTATGGAAGAAAATTACAGTCGCGGAAATAGATTCGGCGATAAGTTTTGGAATGGAAAAACGATAGACGTTCTTTCTGTAGGTTTTCTTTTTTTGCGAGTTTCGTTCGTTGCGATGTGCGAGGACTGAGCGTGCGTTTTGTTGTAAGAGGTTGTGAGAAATATCTTGGGAGGATAGACTCGGATTGATCCAAGGGCTTGGATTTTGTCTTGAAGCTTTATCCTTTTTGATCCAATGGTTCTCATGAAACATGACCATGACCTTTATGGTGACTTAAGGAGACTTTATGGACTTAGCAAAATCAGATTTCATTCACTTCTTCTCTTCTCCTTGCCGTGGCTTCTTTCTTTTCCAACCTTGAGGAACAAAATTCAATCCTTCACCATTTGTCTTGATCTTAAGCTTGTTTGAAAGCTTGGAGTTGTGAGATTCTTCTTCCTAAGGAAGCGCGTTGTGTTGTTTGGTCGAGTGGTAAAAATCGGAAGCTTGCCGAGGTAAGGGCTCCACTTTATTTCTGTCTTTTCACTGAGTTATAACATGTTTGTTGGTTATTTTCGGTGTTGTGTGTTTGTGTGTTTGGCATGTATGTGTTATGTATTCTCGTGATGAGAAAGTGTTTACAATACGTGCGTTGTTTTACATATGATTGGAGATGTATGTATGAACATGTGGGTGAATACATATGATTGGAAATGTATGTATGTTTGTTGTGGTTTGTTACATGTGATTGGATATGTATGTATGTATGTTGTTGGGATGGTTTACATATGCTAGAGAGGTATGTATTCATTGCATTAGTATACATCGGGAATCGTATGCTCATGCATTGTTAGTGCGTAGTTGCGGGAGTGGACTACGAGGTGTAGTTGCGGGAGTGGACTACGAGGTGTAGTTGCGGGAGTGGACTACGAGGTGTGGTTGCGGGAGTGGACCCACCTGATTCTTATAGGGTTTTATTGAGTTCAACACATGGTTGCGGGAGTGGACCATGGGGTGTGATTGCGGGAGTGGATCCACCTAAATCTTTTGTGATTTAGTTGAGTTCGATACATGGTTGCGGGAGTGGACCATGGGGTGTGATTGCGGGAGTGGATCCACCTTAACCTTGTGTTCTTGTTGAGTTTGATACATGGTTGCGGGAGTGGACCATGGGGTGTGATTGCGGGAGTGGATCCACCTTAACCTTGTGTTCTTGTTGAGTTTGATACATGGTTGCGGGAGTGGACCATGGGGTGTGATTGCGGGAGTGGATCCACCTTAACCTCGTGCTTTTGTTGAGTGTGATACATGGTTGCGGGAGTGGACCATGGGGTGTGATTGCGGGAGTGGATCCACCTTAACCTTGTGATTTCGTTGGTGTTTTAGTAGGGGTTGGACCTACAGTTCTGGAGCTCATGCATTGTGGTAGCTAGGGTTAGTACCACGCATTGTAGAGGTTGCATTATAGGCTATGTGTGCATTGCTTATATGAACCCGTTGGTGGGAATTGCTTTGTTGGTTAAGAGCTTTCTCTTGTGTTTTGTGGAATTATTGTTATGTGTACAATCTTTCGCACCGGTTATATATATACATACTATATATTTTGTGGTGACCCTTTCTTTCATTTGCGGGCTCATCCCACCCAGATGATGGGTTAGGTCGTGGTGACGACGGTGGCAGTTCTAGGCTATAGTGAGCACGTGGTGAAGCTTAGTATAGTTAGACTATGCGCCGGTGTGTTTTGTGCACCGTGCTTTTTGGTTAGCATAGGGTTGTCTATCTTGTTTTGTTATAAGTATTTGAATACTTAGACTTGGATTGTAATTATTCAGGAATACACTTTGCTTGTCAAAGCACCTTATGGTAATGAGTTCTTTTGTATATTTGAATGCCGGCTCATTGGAAAATATTCTATGCGCACTCTGAGTGTTAGTTGAAAAAGAAAAAAGCCAATATTGACTTTTCTGGCCCTAGAAAAACGGGTTGTTACAACAGCCCGGCGACCAGCCACACAGATGCTGAAGCCCCGATGCTCGTTACCAGCTTAATCACTACCCCCCTTGTAGTGTTTTTGCCTCCGTAGTGATTCGAACCATGCACCCTGGGGATAAATACATGTTCAATTGGTAGTAGTGATTGCATTGAACATGTATTTATCCCCAGGGTGCATGGTTCGAATCACTACGGAGGCAAAAACACTACAAGGGGGGTAGTGATTAAGCTGGTAACGAGCAGCGGGGCTTCAGCATCTGTGTGGCTGGTCGCCGGGCTGTTACACACAGGGCACCAAAAATTTAGGGCACCAATTTTTTTACTTAGTGTGCGTGTATGTGCGTGCGTCCGAGTGATAAAATAAATAAATTAAGTATATATTATAACTAAATTTTAAAGTAGACTTGACTCTTATAATTTTGATAGTAAAATCTATTTAAATAATTAAAAGTTATCAGAGAAATTCTAACAATTGAAAGTATAAATTTTAACTTTTCTTTCATATTATATATTTTTATGACTTATAAAAAAAAATGAAGCACCAAAATTATAACTTGCATGGGGCATCCAAAATCTCGGATTAGGATTACCTATAACCTATTAACTTATGATTCTCACACATAATAGATATATTATGGCACCACATATTATTCAGAATATCAATTTTTTTTACCTTCATAAACATATGTGTATCACCCTACTTTGTAATTAATTACTCGACTAATTTTAGTGTTGGGTCTCATCAATAGAACTTATTCTCTTTCGCTAGTTTCCATAGTAGCTTCTTGGTTAAAGATCTGTAACCAAGAGGTTCCTGGTTCGAAACTTGCATCTAACAACAACAACAAGAACTTATTCTCTTTCGAAAGAAGAAAAAAAAAACATGTTCAAAACTGATAGTTCAAAGGTTAACTGTTTTACAATTACTAAAAATAATATAACAAAATCAAATAGAAGAGTACAAAAAAATTTAAATCCCATAATATCAGATAAAATCAAAATATATTATCTCAATTTTTTACCACGAGTTAACACATTTAAAATTGATATTTTTCATGAGTTTACTGAAAAATGAGTTTACCACCGATTTAATTCTATTTTCATATCTAAATACATAAATCGCATGATTTTGCATGTTAACATACAATTTGACAACATTTTTTACAGCATATGAAACTTCACGTTACTTAATAAACCTTCATGGACCAATGTCATTAATACTCCCTATTTAATTTGGGTAAAAAGTCATACATATTAAAATCAATTAATTATTCTGTAATTGATTCTTTTTCGGGCTTAGGCCCTCTTTATTTTTTTAAAAACAAAAAATGATTACTCTAATAATGTTTTTTATAACTAGTTTTGAGACCCGTACATTCGTACGGGTCTATTGATTTTTATTTATAAAATATTTTTAAAATATAAATTATGTTATTGTGCTTTTTCTTATAAAATTTATTAAATTAATAATTTTTTTATTAAAATAATTGTCCTATGTATGATTTTTATGTAATAAATTATATTTAATAATAACAAATATTTATTATTCAATTTCTTTTTTTATTAAAACAATTGTCCCGTGCATGATTAATTTTTTTTATTAAAGCAATTGTCCCGTGTATATTTAGAAATATGTTACGGAGTATAAAATATTTTTAAAATATAAATTGTGCAGCTTTATAAAAATTTGTTAATAATTTTTTTTATTAAAGTTATTGTCCCGTGTATGATTAAATTTTTTTTGATTAAAGGAATTGTCCCGTGTATATTTAAAAATATGTTGCGGAGTATAAAATATTTTTAAAATATAAATTGTGCAGCTTTATATAAATTTGTTAAATGAATAATTTCTTTTTTATTAAAGTTATTGTCCCATGTAAATTATAATGTATATTTTATAACTAAATTATATTTTTAGTTGTAACACCTTTTAATATATTAGCCCCATTTAAATTTTGCTTATTTTTAAGCTTATGAAAATAATTTATGCTTATAAATAAACTTTTATGTTAATTCATAAATTTTCGGTAACAAAAATTATATTTTATAAACTGTTTTCATAAACTACCTAGAAAAACTTATAATAATAATACATAAAAGATTATTTATTTGCATAAGTTATTTCGCAGAGTTACTATTTTTTCATTAAAAAAAAGTTACTATTTTTTATGCGTATACCTCTATCCTGATTTTTGTTCCTATTTTTATGCGTAAATTTTTTTTAATTAAACTTTTTTTGTTCCTATTTTGGAAGTAAAATTAAATTGGATTAATATCTTTTTGTAGAGGTGGTTTCCGATGCTATTTTTATGGGGAGATTTTTTTTATGCTTATCTTCTTTTTTTCCTATTTTTGTTTTGTATTTTTTTTTAGTTTAGAGTTAAAATTACATTTAAGGGCAGAAATTCTAAAATATTATAAACTTGATAAGGTCAAATTTGGTTTTTTAGTAGTAGTTTTTTTTAATATATTGTAAGTAGATATCCGTATTTTTAGTAGACGTTCCCTTTTCTTCCCACTAGACTCTTTACCCGTGCTCGCACGGGTTCAATTATTCAATTCAATTATACAATGGAAATATTGATAATGTGTGATTATTTATAGTAGTAAGCATTTAAGGCCCATTTGGATAACTAACTTATACAGGTGCTTATATCATTAGAGCTTATAGTATGAGAACTTACATCATAAGCTCTTATGCTCAATAAGCCCTTTGTGTTTGGATATATATACACTAAAAAGTACTTATATAAGTTAAATTGTTTGGATGTGTCATTATATAGACAACTATAGAATGTTAATATGATTTTAATTTCAAAAAAATAAATTAAATAATCAAACCATGATTAGAAATATAATAATAATTATATATATATATATATATATATATATATATATATAAAGTAAAAAAAAATGTTAGTATAAAAGGAGAGAAAAATAAAAACGTGAATAGGAAAATTCTGACAGAGAAAGTGAGAGATACCGAGAGAGATAAATTCCTTTAATTGTGTTGTGCATGTTTAGGAGGGAGTTTAAGAGAACATTTAATCAACATTAGTATAAATAACAAAATTAGGTTTAAGGTTGAGTGGTTTTAGTAACTTTCCTTTTAATTAGGGATTAATATAATGGAACATAATATGATTATAATGGAATAAAATAGAATTTCGTAGTTATCTCTAAAAAAAAAAAATAACATAGATAAGCCCTAGACCAATAAAATTATTTTATACACACATCCAATCATATATTGACACATGTATTTTTAAACACATGACGTGTCACATTCATTAATTGACGTGGCAACATAGTATTTAAGTTTTTATCATAGCCGTTGATATAATATTTTTTTCTACATGTCAAAATCTAGACCGTTCATATTAGGTTTAGGGTTTAGGGTGCCTCTAGTTACTCTCGTTTTATTATATTAATTAATTAATTAATTAATTAATTAATTAACTAGACTTCACCCCGTGCGATGCATGGTTTATTTGGAGTGTCAGATATGCAATTTAAATTTTGTTATAATTAAAATTTCAATTAAAAAAAGAATTCAAAATATAATTATATTAAAATTGAAAGTAGCCAATACAAATAGAACTACAAAAGATATTTAAAATCATTAAATAAATACTAAGGTATTAAAAACAAAACGAAGCCAAATATACTTGATAAAAAAAGATTAGAAACAAAATATGTTATCATTTATCAAAATTGAGTCGATGTTATAAAAAAATAGAAACAAAATTGATATAAAAAAAGGTCCATCCGTAAATAAATAAATAAATGATGTATACGCAATTTTTTACATAAATAAATAAAATATATGAAATTTTTATTTCACAGAAAATTAAAAAGAAAAAATAATCCATCTTTTATTAAGATAAATTATAGGTATTTGTAATTTGTTGTTTGGTAAAATAATGATTAAAAAAAACCTATGATTATCTTTATAACTCAAAACAAATTGTACATATTTTTAAGGGAACATACATGATTCTTTTTTGCTGTGCGACATAATTTTTTTTAAGATAGTATTGTACGACATATTGGTCAAAATTAAGGGAGTTCACACATTTTTTTAACTTAAACAAATCCATGATTATCCGTAGAAATCAAAACAAATTATACCTATTTTTAAGTCATCATGTTCTTTTAATTTTGTTAGGCAACGTATGTAACTTATATTTTTCTCAAAATTATTATTCTTTCTTTTTTATAATTATCTATTGTTTTAATAATATATGTAAACGATACAATACCAAAGGTCCAAATATATCTTATAATTTAAACAATTTTGAAATGCTGTTACTCAAAAGGAAATAACGCTGCACATTTAACCGGGTCTATACAAAGAATAAAACAGATTAAATAAATAATAGAATATATTATAAAAAAAATATTATACACATTATTAGAACATATTATACAAAGAAAAAAAAATATTATACACATTAAATTGATAAAAAAAAAATGCCGAATTTCATGTGATAAATAGTAATATCCAAAAGCTTCTCTGTAATGAAAGTGTCATGTTGATGATCAACCACTAAAGTATATGTAATTTACAAAATAATAAATTAGACTGTAGTACATACATCACTTTAAAGTCGATCAATGAAAGAAAAAAAAAACATAACGAATTTATTAAAAAGAAAGTTAACCGCGAAAGTCGATGGAGTCGCCATGGCTGTAGTGATTGCAAGCATTTTGAGGAGATGACTAAGTGGGCGAAATTTGACACCGATGAAAGTTTCTTTCAAGTAGTGATAAATAGAAAAAATAATAGACCGGAATATATGGAAGCATATAATTAGCGATTAGTGAAGAATATAGATAGCGATAAACAGAAACATATAATAGATCAGAACAAATGAAAGCATATAATTAGGGATTAGTATGTAACAAAATTAGGGATTGGTGTAAAATTATGTTATACACACATCCAATCATATATTGACACATCATGCATTGTGTTTTACATCAAATCATATATTGACACATCATCATGTATCGTGTTTTTAAACACATGACGTGTCACATTCATTAATTGATGTGGCAAGATAATATTAGGTGTAAAATTATTTTATACATACATTCAATCATATATTGACACATCATATATATTGTGTTTTTAAACGTATGACGTGTCACATTCATTAATTGATGTGGCAACCTAATATTTAAGTTTTCATCGTAGCCGTTGATATAATTTTTTTTTCATGTGTCAAAATCTAGACCGCTCATATTAGGGTTAGGGTTTAGGGTGCATTTAGTTACTCTCGTTTTATTATATTAAGATTAAGATTAAGATATGTATATAAGTAAAAAAGAAAATTTACCTTTTTTAAAAAATGTTTAAACTTTAGCCATTAGAAATATTAAATGCCATGTGTTATAGTAGAGTGGAGCTTTGCTCCATTTACACAAGTTTCATTTAATCAGTGCAATGAAAAGGGATAAATGGAGCTTGTGTAAATGGAGCAAAGCTCCACTCGTTATAGTAAAGGGAAAATAAAGAAACTGGACTAGAATGGGAATGGACTGCATCTAGACTCCACTAGAACCCCTTTTTCTAGTCACTCACCGGTTGTTTCTTTTTGATTAAATTCCTACTCACAAGTGAATAATAAAAGTTGCTAAGATTAATAAAGTTCATGCAACTATGCAAGGTTCATTGGACCTACTCAGAATTTCACCACTACCATATCTATTATTATTAACTTGTGATTCTCACATACTAGATATATTATGGCACCACATATTTCAAACACCCAAGTAAAAAAAATGTCTTTTCAAACACTACGTCATGCAAAATTAGGATTATAACTCAAAAAAGCCTCAAATAAAGTAGATCGTGGAAAATACCTTACTTTAATAAGTTTAGCCACCAATGAAGTATCCAGATTTTGTAAGATGTGCCACCAGCAAATGACAAAGTTAGTTCTAAGAATAATGCATCAATATTGTGACCACTTATTTGTGCATAACATATATCTACCTCAACCTAATATTTCAACCAACAACTTATTTGTGCATAAATTGATAGTATTCAGTCTTATAATAATCATTACTTATCAAGTAACAGTAATGATAATAAAATAGGAGAAGGAGAAATCAAGACATTAGGCTCAAGTGGTTAATGAATTTTATCAAAGGACAAATCGTTCCAGAAAATCCGAGTTTGAATTTTTTTTTATCAAACTTTACTTACTTCACGGCCAAACTTCTGAGACCTACTCTATTACGAAAAAGTCTTCCTTTATAAAATCAAGTAAAGAATTCCACTAAGTAAACATTAACGAGCTTTTCTCTGAAAAATTTCTTAAAACCTAGTAACTTACCACTTAATTATATTTAAAATCAAGACAAAATAGTGTCATAAATTTGAATACATAATCTAATGTTTAAGAATATAAGTTATACATAATAACACCAAAATTCAATCTAAAATCACCAGCAAATTGTATAATTCTCTCATCACTAGTCTGCTTCAACTTGTACCTTATCTATCCACAGTACCATCATTAAATCATTATATCTTAAAGAATACTCACTTGCAATAATTTTTTACATTTATTGCTAATACAAGATGTCTTAGGCTTACTCTACAACAAAGCCATTGCATATAATATGACCTAATAATCTCATTTACCCAATAACTGATCGATAGCATAGTGTGAGAAGATTATTTTTGGATGACAACAACAAAAACAATAATTCATGTATATATACCAAGAACCAAGAAGAAAAAAAAAGCAGGTCTTGCACAGTCTTACATAAAACATCATATCGAACCATAGTCCAATGATTCCCAGCTGAAAGGCTGGAAGACATAGTAAACTCTCGGCGAGCTTTTGAAGAGCAAAGCCACACAGACACAAACAGCTGCAATTGCAACCATTGAAAGCATCGCAGGCCTATAAACAAGTGCCCTCCTCATGCCGCCGCTGCCGCTGTAGGCCAACTTCTGTTGGCATAGCCCACAATGATTTGGCATTGCTGTTGTCGCAATCTTCTCTGTATGGAAACTTAAAACTTTTGAAGACTTATGCAAATCTAATTGTTTCTTTGTGTTTCCGTCTACAAGGGTGCCAGGTATGTCAAGGACATGTTGAGTTTGGTTGTTCTTGCTTGTTTTCCTGTGCACAAGTTGAATGTAGGAGTAGTGGCCCTTAAGGGATGCATAGTCATTGGGTGTCAAACCTGTGTTGTCTTTAGCACTTTTCCATGCCTCAATTCCCACCTGATCATGACACAGATAAGGGTAAAACATTTGGTAATAATTCATTACCGAATGAAACTCAATTAAGGATTGACAATGTATTGAGAATCATACATGCTTTGCTTCTTAAGAGCTCACCTACCACGTTGAAAAGAGAGGAATGTGGAGATTGCTTTGACGTATTAATCAATGTTTAATCGATTGAACTACTGTTGAACCAGATGAGTAATAAATAAATAAAATAATTAATTTTTTTGAAATAAACGAACTCGATGAACCAACCATAGTTCAACCCGGTTCTAAAGACTGAGAAAAAACTGAGGGTGAACAAACAAGTTCAATTAGTTGAATTGGCCGGTCCAGTTCTAAAAAGCTCGGGTATTAATAGAATGAAGGAAGGTTTGTATTATCTTCTAAATTAGCAGAGCATCTCAGGCTCTGTTTGGTAAAATAAGCTATAAACTAGCTGATAGCTGAAAAGCTAGCTTATAGCTGATAACTGATAAGCTAGCTTTTAGCTGATAGCTGAAAAGCTAGTAGAATGAAATTAAATTGTTTGGTAAATTTAACTGTTGTAATTATAAAATGACATAAAAGTATTATATGAGTGGGTAGTCATTTTTGTTAGTGGGTAGTTTTTTTATTAAAAAAAATAAAAAATAAAAATAATAAGGTTAAAATTGGAATAAAAGGTAAAAAGCTATAAGTTCTAAGCTCAAACGCTACTTGAAATAGCATCTGAAAAAAAGCTATAAGCTACTAAAAAACGCTTGTTACCAAACACCTTCAATTTTATGAAACAAGCTTATACGCTAATACAATAAGCTATAAGCTACTTATTTGTGTTACCAAACACACCCTGAAATAAGTATTTTGAACCTAACTTACCAAAACTGGTGAGGATTACCAAGATCTTATAAGCACTACAAAGGTCATATTTCTAAGCGATGTGGAATTAATCCAACCCCCTCAACCCAAAAAACTTAAGGTCTTGTACCCCAACAATTGGTGCTGATTTTCGAAAGCCTTTTCGAGCATAGGCCCAATGGGTCGAGAGTGTGGATGACATAACTCATCCTCACTAAACCATCTTGTAAGATGAGGACAGAAAGCCTTATAAGCAACAAATAGGCGATATCTCTAGATAATGTAGAACTAAATCCATCCCCTCAACCTAGCACACTAAAGGTGTTGCATTGCAGCAATGAAGACAGACAAAGTGGCACAATAACAAACCGCAGGAGTGGCCACAATAAAGGAAGGTCAAACAAGGCTAATTGAAGAGTCAAATGAAGAAGCTTATGAAAAAAAGTGCTTTATGAAGAAGCCACTGTATAAAAGACTCAAAAGTCATTGTAAGACCATTTTACGCAAAAGTATAGCCAACATGACTATTAATAATAATAATTTTACGGTAGTCTCCATACACCGCTCTCTTATACCTGGAGTATAATAGTTAAAATATGAACTGAAGATATATGATTCATGCAGAAGTGAAAAAATATTACCATTCCCGGATCATCAGTTAACGCGTCCAATACATTCTCATAGCCATTCATACTAGCTGCAACATGAAGGGGAGTCAACCCAGCAGGCCCAACAGTATCAGGTCTAAACACGAACCTTTCAGGGGACTTGTTGACTAGCATCTCGTTACTGTCTCCACCATCTGACGCTTTAACTGGCACAAAGTTTAACAGTAGTTCCACCATAGGCCTACAATTTCTCTTTACAGCTTTGTGAAGAAGACCCATGTTTAACAACGCAAGCTCTGCTGAGGTATGTTCTCCAGTATCAACTTCACCCTGAAAGATAATGTCCAGGAGTTTTTTCATCACGGCGCACCAATCGTGGTCCATAGAGAAGCCGACAAGCCATGAATAGCGATTAAAATTGAA
The DNA here is from genome assembly GCA_030408175.1 of Trifolium repens. Lineage (NCBI taxonomy): Eukaryota > Viridiplantae > Streptophyta > Magnoliopsida > Fabales > Fabaceae > Trifolium > Trifolium repens. Next base: position 31,809,528 of record CP125838.1, on the reverse strand, counting down.
GGGATCTTGAACAGGTGCCATTGACCCTAGCCTAAATTTCACACGAATTCTATGAAGAAGCCAACCCATTTCTTGTACGAAATTCATTGCTCGAGTCTTTTCTTCCATTAATTTGGCTTTGATCTGGACGTCATCAGCAGTCTCTGCTGCTTCAATGACAGTCTCTAGATTACATATCTCAGAACAAATTTCAGGCTCGGCAACTATGAATGGAAAGGAACAGCTGCTGAGACCATTATCTTCAACCTGAGTAAAGGTTACCAAATCAGAGACAAAGATATAGCTTTAAAATCAAGCAAAATAGAGAGAGAGAGAGAGAGAGAGAGAGGTTCACAATTCTGAGAACATTTTTATCTGATTCTACAACCGCTCCATTTCTGGAAATGATCTATTCCATATGCTTTATAGATATAAGATAGTTTCTCTGTTAAGCCAATTCTTAAGCAATTCTAAAAGATTTGGAAATTTATAGTTTGGTATCTGTCAAGCAGGCACAGATCTAAGGCATTGCAATTGGGGGCAGCTATACTATATTTTTATTTTGTTTTGATTAGTATGAGATATCTAGCTTACGTGCCTATGTAAAATAGTGCTTGCCCCCACTAGATAGCAATTCATACATGAAAGGCTCTACTTTCAATGTTCCTATTTGTAGATCCTTTAACACTTTTCACGTATACAAAATATTCAAATAAAAAAGTAGTTAAGTTAATCTATATAATTTATGTATGACTATTACTAAAATGTCATCTGTGTATTGATATATTTAATGTTGATTTTTATATTCTAAGACAAACTTGTAGTATTAATAAGAGATATAATAAAAGGATCTACAATGGTTTAATTGAATAATGATATACGTACAATCAGTTTATAACAAATTTTGGGACACCCTTACTTTTTCGCCTCTTTTTGGGACAAAAACACTACAAAGAACGAGAGGGTAAAACACAATGAAAGTATGAAAGAGAGTTGTTCCAAAAAATTGTCCCAAATTAGTTGTACATATATCATTTATCAGTATAATTTTTGTAATGTCTTTTCTTTTCCTTTAATGATAATTTTGTTATTATTTTAGTACTAATGGGTTGATATTTTTTTATCAACATTTATCACATAATCTTGCCCCCACAAGCTAAACTTTATGGATCCGTCCCTGCCGTCAAGGCGTATGAACAAAGCATCTGTTTTAAACATTGCCTAAGAAAAACCCACATAACTCAAGATTTTGAGTCGGAAGGGTGATGTCGAAATCAAAAGTCATTCAGAGACTGGTTTTAAATAGATTGTATGAGTCACATAATCTTGCCCCCACAAGCTAAACTTTATGGATCCGTCCCTGCCGTCAAGGCGTATGAACAAAGCATCTGTTTTAAACATTGCCTAAGAAAAACCCACATAACTCAAGATTTTGAGTCGGAAGGGTGATGTCGAAATCAAAAGTCATTCAGAGACTGGTTTTAAATAGATTGTATGAAAAAACTACAAGTATTTAGGATCATTGATTAGAACCCGAATCCCAACCCAGGACAACAATCACTTAACAATGGAAGGAAAATATGTGTTATATTTCTAAGATGAAATTCCAGTAGAATGAAAAGAATGCTCCAGTGTCACAAGCATGCTCCAGTTCTTTCTGAGCTTCATCAAAATCAAGAAGTTCACAGTGAAGCTAACAAAAATCACTTCATAAAAATTTAAGCAGACTTCATTTTGCTGAAAGAATGCCATGGAAAAAGAAAGTATATAATAATGTAAGATACCTCAATAAACCCTCTTCCAGTCATATTTGGTATATGACAAGAGAAACTGAGATTCTGAAGCTCATGATGTCCGATGGCTGCATCAGCACCATCAATCAAATCATAACACATATCATCTACCAGATACTTCCCTTCAAGTGCACAGAGCAACCTGAAATCAAGAGGAAAGGCGTAACTTTTGGGCCATTTACTTTAATAAAATTACACCCTGGACATTTACGTAATATTTTCTAGTTTATCTTGCTCTTATTCATTTTCAAAATTATTGTGGAGCCTGCGAAAAATACTACATACTATAATCATATGAAGTTATATTTCTTTCAAAGTCCTACATAATCATAACTGAAGTAGGGGAGGCATATATCTCCAACAATCCCATAAAACGTGTCACTAATTTCTTAAGAAATGGAGTTTTATTACATCATTAGTTCTTGTATTGGTTCCTTTATTTGGAGTTATATTTCCATATTCTAAGTTGTTAAGCCAGATTATGATTCCTGTAATTCGAGGCTACCAATTAACAGAACTTATGCGTATTATATAGTAATACGATAGTATTAATATTATCAATTTATCAGTGAAAAATATTCATCTATTATTTTCCTCATCTATTTCAAGTAGTAGTGTATCCAGCCGCATGCTGATGGAAATAAGTATAGTTCAAACTATGCCTCTATGGTTCTGCCAATGCCCTTTTCGGAACAAGAGCCTCTCAAAGACTTAAACAAATAAGGTGTGTGAAAATTACCTTGTACTACTAGACAGAAAAAGGTTTAACCCTTTCACAGTAAATTTTACGTCTGCAATGGCAGAAACAGCAAGGGGTTTGACACACAAAATCTGACAATTTTGTGGGCTTCCAAGACGCAATGGCAGATCTAAGACCACCTGACCTGCAGAAGACATACAAGAAATAAAAGATATATATTAATAATCCAAGTAGGATTTTCGAAGAATGGATTCAACACACATAGTAGAAGTGAACCAACCATTATACAGAATAGCTACAGAGTGCCGCACTCTTGTATATATCCATCCTGTTTTCCAAAGAGAATCATTTGATGCAGCAAGAAGCTTTCTCAAGCTGGATCCCAGATTATAGCATAGCTGCATTATGAAATAGTAATAGACACATTAAGATTTATTGTTTTGATGGTTCCAGTATGCAATCTACATATGGTATTAATCAAATTAAAAAAAAATACCTCATTCCATGCAGAATTTTCTAGGCGGAGACATATAGTTAAAATAATACATCCTGGTCTTATATAGCTCTCTATCTCGGTGGGACTGTGGGATAACCAGCTAAGGATCTGGTGCTCAAAAAGAAATATTAATCAAACACCAAATAGAGAAAAAAATATTCAGTGAAATTGTTGTTTATACCAATTTAAAGGTAGGGGGAAAAAATACCTGTGATCGAAGAGCAAGGGGGAAATCATTAGGATCCTTACCAAAGAGTTTGAAAACAATTCGATCTGTTCGACTCTGTAAATATAATAGAGAGTAAATAAACAAGATGTCAATAAATGAAATCTTCTGGTAGCCACCATAAGACAAGTTACACTCAAAATATCAAGAAGTATTCTATACATAGATCATGATCCATGATTTTTGTGAACACAGAAGTATATTATTTTATCAAGTCCACGGATTCTGCTACAGCAAAGTAATAGACATGAACATTCTCCTATTGCCATCTAAGTATGCATAATAATCTAGCAGCATTGATAAATAGAGCTAAAGAAAAACATGATCAACAGACAAATAGACTCCAATAAGTATAAAGATTTTTTTCAATACAAAATAATCCCTTGACTATGGAAAAAGTACATGGAACAGACAAATAGACCCCAATTGATGCCCTTGGAAGAAAACCCCGTTTGGGTACAATATTTGTGCTAACCATCAACCAAGAAAATAAATTTAAACAAAAGAAATCATCAGAAACAAACATTTGAAAAACCATAATTTCTTTGATACAAAGATAATAACGAAAGAAATCCCGATTCCTAAAGTAATATACCTGCCCTTCTCCACTAGAACTAGACGGTGACTGGGTAGAGGTTGAATCCGAGTTTCTACTCGTCTGTGGAGGACTTGACTTGAGAGAATCACATTGTACCGGTGAAGGATGATTGTGGGACCCAACCCCTAAAGCCACATGCGAACGAGAAATTGTGGGGTTCTCAACATAATCCTCCACGTCATGGTATACGCTATTCAGGTCAATATTACTTAACCCATTTCTTCCAGCTGTAGTCTCTGTGGCAACTGGTCGAGGTGGAAGGCTACCCCTTGAAGGAAGTACATTTGATGAGTGTGGTACCAAAGGAGGTTTTAAACATCCTACTCCTCCAACAATGCTTGAAGGTATACATTTTTGTGTCGTGTGATTGACAGGAACTGTCGCACATGGTAACCTAGACTCGGGAGGGTCCTGACGGATTAGACCATTACTCATTTCAACACGAGAATCAATAGGTCTTGGTGGTTCAGCACCATTTGTATTTGAGTTTGGAACATTCTGTGCAGCTCCAGATGTCCCCGCTTTTACTAAATCTTGAGGTCCCTCCAATAAGGACATTATATTTCTTCCGTTAAATGTACCGGCTAAACTTGTCAGGTTCCCAACTAGACGAGATATGACATCCACGTTTCTTGTATGATCTTCCCCAGTTGCTGCAATTTATAGAAGGCAAGGCATTATATGTGAGTCAAAATAAACATGACATTGATGAAATTCACAATAACTGTAGATAGACATAACAGTTCCAATAGCAGATATAATTTGAATAATCTAAAATGGAAACTTGGAAAGTTTTAACTTTTCAAGAAATTGTTTATATGAACACCATCTAAAGCCCTACGTAATTATGAACAAGATTATAAATCCAAGAAGAAACAATTAATAAGATGTGCTTTACATCTCACAAGCATCTACACTGGCGCTGCTGCATTTTCACCTTATCCGACATATTAGGATAATAATAAGAGCTGTATGTACTAAGCAACACAACTCCTTGTGGCATTGACTTGTAAGTTGAAATGACCATTGAATAAAAAACAATTAATGTTCATCAATATGGTGGTGGTTGCCCTCTCGTGAGTATTAATATGGCACTAATCGTAGTTTCTAGGTAGATGAATATATGGTGCACAAACTGATAAAAGACTTATCTCCAACAAAAGACAGACCCTCAACTTCCACTACCACGAACACAAAGTTATTCTACTCTTTTTGGAGGAATTATCTTCGAAGATAGAAGAAAAATCGGATGGGATACTATCAGAACCAGGTGTTTGAATTTCAGTTGCCATCCAAATCGGATCTTAGTAGTTGTTACCATATAGGTACCATTTCTTGAAGACTATAACTGGTTATTTTCATTTTACCATAGTTGTCTATCCCAAATAGCAGCGCGGCCAACTCTAAAATTGGGATAGCATGATGACCACTATTTGACTAGTATATTTATATCTAAATAATTTATACTTAATATGTGTGTATCTAATCTTTAATACTAAATATATACAAGTAATTATTTTAGTGTTGGTTAATATTACTATTGTTATTTTGTTATACAATTATTGGTCTATTTTACTACCTCCGGTCCTTAATATAAGAAAAAGATTGGTTTCTAGATGCATAGAATGTTTGATGTATCTAGTTCATAATATGGTATAGATACATAAAACATTCTATGAATCTAAAAAGCAAATCTTTTCTTAGAATAAGGACCGGAGGGAGTACTACATAACATTTTTTTTATTTGATTATGTTACTTTTTTATTTTATTATTTGTTTATCATTTTTTTTTGTATTTATGTAGATTGGGTCTTAAGAGGCAAGACTTTGTCTTCACATTTAACCAGTAAGCTGACCTAAAAGACATCATAAACCCTGTAGCATAGATACCATTAACACCTTCACAGAGGTGCCGTCCATCCAGCACCATTGGTACATCTTAATTGGTTCCTATGATTATCATATTTCATCAATCGAGAGATGATTGAAAGAGAAAACAGCAAGCAAATAAGCACCATTTCAGTTCATAATGTAGCGTCCAAATAAGAAATTACAAATGCAACACGTGAACTTACAATGCATATTGGACAGTATCCTTAGTAGACTCATCAATAGATAGCTACTGCCCCTTTCTTCATTTGGAGGGCCTCCATTAACTTCAGTACCATCAGGATGTGTCTTCCTCCTCCTCTTATTATGGCCTGCAAGACGCCTACGGCAGCTTCTCTTCCCTTCATCAAACTCTTCAAGAGCATGAAACCTGTCATAAATTTAAGAAGTTGCACCAACTAAGGTGCTAGAGTAAATGTTCTGAATACTAAAAATACACATGTATACCCGGTTCTAAAAACACATTACATATTCCAAAAAATAAAGAGTTTAATTTTGATTCATTATCATTGCAAAACATTTTACTCAGTCAAACATTCACACTACATATATGTCCCTTTTAAGATAGTTTTAATTAAATTCAAAACATCATTAATAAAAAATCTTTACACTAACCATGTATATCAATTAAATCCAAAAATTAATGCAATGAGCATATCATAAATCTCAATTGTGCTCCCTAAGAAACTATCATTTTAAAACCTAACTGACCTGCTACACTGTTGACAGAATCGCTGCATAACATTTCCAACCAGCGCTTTACTAGCCTTAGAATGCACATCACAAACTTTATGGCGACGATGGTAATCCTTTGCGTTACTAAGATCCGCCCTACAATCCTCCACCTGACAAACAGCACGATTCGAAGTAGTAACACCAATCTTCGTTTTCTTACCACTTTTTTCTTCCCCTTCCATGATAGGGTAAACTTGACCCCCAAGATTCAAATTAAGAGAACCAATATCATCATTCATCTCCAACCCTTCACCAACAAAATCTCTCCTTCTCTTCTCCAATTCTCTACTTCTTTCACCAGAAACCAAATTGTTAGAAGCATCAACATTTTGAGATACTTCGGGATCAACCGGTAAAAGTTGACGATTTCTACAATCTGTTGGCACTGAATTCAGTTGCTTAGCAGTAAAAAGATCACCATCCCATCTCCAATCATTCAAATCCCACTTTGAACTCTCCATTCCAACACTACCACTCTTCAACTCAGGCACTACTGGTCCATACAAATGCTTATTTTTACCCTCAAATTTAGCATCCATATGGATCAAAAATCACACCTTAACAAAACTAAAAATACCCAGATTCCAAATCAATCAAATTAAAATACCCAACTGAACCAATTACATAAAAATTCAAACTTTAATCATCAAATAACAAATTCAACAATAAACATGGATCCAAAATTAAAGCTACTTTGAAATTAACATGAAATTGATATAAAACAGAAGCAGAATTGCAAAATTAAAGCTTACAGCATAATTTGAGAATAACCTAAATCCCCAATATGATGAAGTAAATTATTGAGGAAATGAAAGAAAAGAAAGAGTTGGGGGAAGATAGATAGATAGATAGAATAAGGGGTATAGGAAGTGGCCACAGAAAGCATGCGTATAACAAAGGGAAATTAGGAAAAGGTTAGGACAGAATTTGTAGAAAAAATGCTGTTTATGTTCTCTTAGATTGTACTTGCTTGCTTCAATACTCTCTCTCATTGGTGAATACTCAAAGTGAAATAGTAATGTGTATGTTGTGTTTTTTTTTTTTTTTCTTAAATGAAGTGACAAATATGTTAATATTCGAATTTTGACATTCTAATTCGGATAAACACGTTTGATTAATAATATCAATATTTCTTAATTGAATTAAAAAAATTAAATGAAGTGAGAAATATCATTAATATTTAAATTTTGACATTCCGATTCGAATAAACATGTTTAGTTAATAATATCAATATTTGTCAATTGAATTAAAATTTATTATTATTATTATTTTATTATTTTTTTTGGTAAAGGAATTATAAGGGCTAATTTTCTCTCTCTTTGTTAAAAACTAGACTTTTTACCCGTGCTCGCACGGGTTCAATCATTCAATTCAATTATATAATAGAAATGTTGATAATGCGTGATTATTTATAGTAATAAGCATTTAGGATCCGTTTGGATAAATAAATTATACAAGTGCTTATAACATTAGAGCTTATAGTATGAGACCTTACATAGTAAGCTCTTATACTCAATACGCCTTTTGTGTGTGGATATGTACACTAAAAAGTACTTATATAAATTAAAAACTACTTATATAGAATGTTAATATGATTTTAATTTCAAAAAACAAAATTAAAAAGATTAAAAATATAATTATATATATATATATATATATATATATATAAATCCATTAAGCTATGTTACCAAAAAAAAAAAAACTTAAATGAAAAACAGAAAGTTTCTGTCAAAAAAGAAAAAGAAAAATAGAAGTGTGTAGATAAGATGCATAAACATAAAAAGACTAAAATAAAATAAAAATTAGTTAAAATAAAAGTTTAAAAACCATTATCTTCAGGTGGTGTGTAATAGAGATCATTAGGCATGGATAACACTTCAATTCCATTGATGAAAGCATAGTTATTAGAATTTCCATTACTTGAAATGAAACTCAAATCAAGCCTTTGATCCTCACCAACGTTAATAACATATTCTTTCAACAAAGTATCAACACCTTCAACATCAGCGTTTAATGAAGCATTAAAATCCTTAAGAAGTGTGAATCCGTTGGAAATAACAGTGAAAGAAGCATCGTGACGGTTAAAACCGTTGGTATAAGTAGAAAGGTAGAAAAAAAGACGGAGGAATTTAGGACCTGTAGCAACGGGAAAAGAGTAATTGAATATTGTGTTTGATAAACGTGCTGATGAATAAAGAATTTTGCATCTATACATAATTTTCGTAACTGATTATTAGTTATTTTTGTTTTATTAATGTTTATCCATTTTCTTTTTTTTGACAAATCTCAATTTTTTTTTTTAAACACATGACGTGTCACATTTATTAATTGATGTGGCAACATAATATTGGTTTAAAAATTGATTATTTAAGTTTTTATCATAGCCGTTGATATAATTTTTTTTCCAAGTGTCAAAATCTAGACCATTCATATTAGAGTTAGGGTTTAGAGTGCCTCTGATTACTCTCGTTTTATTATATTAAGATTAAGATATAACAATCCATGTGAAAGTTGCCGAAAAACAATTAGAATACTAATCCATGTGAATAGTTGATAATATATACTTAAAAATATAGTTTTTTAGATAAACTAAGAGTATTCAGGGGCGTCTCGTACACATGTGTGGGATGTGCGACAATATCGGGCTTTTAAATTTTGAGGACTTTAACTCAAAATTTTGAGGTCATATAATATTACTTATATATTATTTATACCCATAAAATATCAGATATATATTAATAGATTAATTTTCAAGCCCTAAAATAATAGTTATATATTGTTAATGTTCATACAATATCATATGAGTATCGACAGATTAGTTATCTATACTCGTAAATATAGTTCTAATCCATTTTAATCTTTGTAAAAAATTTAATCTTAAATTAGGATGTTCCTTTTTGACGTTATATACAAAGATAATTATTTTGTATTTTTTGTCATTTTTTTTTTGAGGTATTTTTTTTTTGTCCTATTTGATTTAATGCAATTGGTTTAATATTGATAATCTTTTTTGAGCTCTTAATATTGATAAGTTATATGTTTACAAGAATAAGAATGATTATTTTTTTAAAAAAATTATATGCAATTTAAATCGATAATTTAATTTATTTTTTTTTATTATTAAAGGGTCATTTTTATATTTTGCACAGAGCCTCCAAAAACTTTGAGACGCCCCTGAGAGTATTTAGGCATCAAAGAATAAGTAGACATCTCAATTATGTTGGTACCCCCAAACATCTTTATCCCTTATCTATAACTCATAATAATATATATAATAATAGAAAGGAAAATATATATACACGGGGGACTAAACCTTACCCCAAAGTGAAAAACAAAAGCCAAAAAAACTTAGTTAACAAAATGATAACCCGACATTCCAAGTTTATCAAGAATAAATTCATTTGAAATAAACCGAGGCATTGAGTCCCACTATATAAAATTTGTCAATGTGCGACCATGATTCGCAAGTCGGTCAGCACATTTATTCCCTTCTCGATAAATATGAGAGCGAATGATATTCAATCCAAGCGACAAACAATTATGCGAACGATTACGGAGGTTCCAAGGAACGACACTAATGTTCGTAAATGCATTAATAACCATCCCAGAATCACTTTCAATCCAAAGATAATTCCATCCATGTTGACTAGCAATTTCCATAGCCATAATTACTGCGTAATTTCAGCATGTAACACAGAGACGTTGGACAATTTCTTCGCAAATCCGCCGCAAAAAGTAGCCGAATGATCACAGAATAATCCTCCACACGCAGCTGAATTCGAAGTCTCAAAAACTAACCCATCCGTATTCTCCTACATCCAACCTATTAACGAAGTCTTCCAAAGGACTATGGTGATTTTAGGGGCATCCCAGAGGAGCGGCTGCAGCTGGAGGTCGAGCAAAATATTACTTTCAATACTTTTTGTGAATCTGGGAATAGACGATGCATTAGTGTGGATTGCGGTAATAACCTTGGCCTTGGCAGCATGTAACAATATCAAAGAGTTGTTAAGACGAATACCATTCCTTGCCATCCAAATGGTATAAAACACGTGAATGTACGCGGCAAACGACAGACTTTGAAGACGAGAACTCCAACTAACAATTCTGTATTATTGTAGTTTATAAATAAAAATGTATTTCGTATTATTGTCTACAAATCATACCTCAATCGAAAGAAATATCAAAATTATTAGGTTGAATGTCATGACCTGATTTGAACCTCGATCCCTTCACTATATATGTGTCATTTCATCTATGTACCCAAAAAATGTTTATTATTGTAGGGGTTGTTTCAAATTTAATTTTTTGATTTCTGTATACTTAAAACGTGTGAATCTAATCAATAGATTATTTGAAAAAAAATATATATAAATTGTTTTGGGTAGAATTTAATATGGATGTTTTTAATAGGAGTATCAACTTGCCATAACTTTAATAAAGAATTCAATGAATTTAAGTTGAATGAATTGACGCTGAACTTGATAGGGAGGACCAGGGTTCGATCTCCCACAACTGCGATCGGGAGGGAGCTGGAACCATTTGATGTCAGAACTGACCTCCGAACCATATTCAACTGGTGGTAAAAACCAAAAAGAAAAAAAAGTTATCGACATCTATTAAAATCATCTTTTGTTTGTTAAATGTGTCAATACATTCTCAAAATTATAAAATTTCATTTAAAATGGTTGATATTTTTTACTTCGATCATTTAGAGACTATAATGTGCATTATTTGATCTCACATCAATCATAGTTCACTAAGAATTTCTTTTGTCAATATAATTTAGGATACAAAATTGTAAATGATTCTGTTAATTGATTATTACTCATATTCTCTAACAATAAAAGTTGATAGAGTAACAATTTTAACTTATACTTTACAATTTTTTGATGTTTTAGTTATTTTAACCGAGTTACCTACAACTTCAATCATCAATTTATATATGCTCACTCAATTTAAAGTTGTAAAATACTCTAAATGTCCAAACATGATCAGACTTTTACTATGATGGTTAAAATATTCTAAGAGTTGGCGTTTTCTCGAACGTATGATGGTTAAAATGAGCTTTTTCGATGGTTGGCTTAAGTGGATGAGCGCTTGTATTTTCGAAAGCTCAATGTCGGTTTTAGTTAATGGCAGTCCTTCCGAGGATTTCAAGGTTGGCAGAGGCCTTCGTCAAGGTAATCCTCTTTCTCCTTTTTTATTTTGATTTCGGCGGAAGGTTTGGCTCGTATGATGAGTAGAGCGTTTGATTTAGAAAAATTCAAAGGTTACCATGTTAGCTATGACATTCAATTTCAGATGCTCCAATTCGCAGATGATACTATTTTAATGGGTAAAGGTACTTGGGACAATTTGTGGACCATCAAAACAATATTGAGAAGTTTCGAATTGGTGTCGGGTTTAAAAATCAATTTTGTCAAGAGCAAATTGTACGGTTTAAATATTGACCCCTCTTTCTTGGCAGCTGGTTCTGCTTTTTTGTCTTGCCGCTCAGATACCATTCCCTTTAAATTCTTCGGTATTCCGGTTGGGGCTAATCCTAGAAGGCGGGCCACTTGGAAACCGATTGTGGAGATTATGGAGAAAAGATTGTCCACTTGGAGCAGTTGCCATCTCTCATACGGTGGAAGAATCACTCTTATCAATTCGGTACTCACTAGTCTTCCTCTTTATTTTTTCTCTTTTTTTAAAGCTCCAAGATGCATTATTCAACAACTTGTAAGGATCCAACGTAACTTTTTGTGGGGAGGTAGTATAGAAAATAAAAAACTATGTTGGATTAAATGGGATCAAATTTGCTTGCCAAGGAACAAAGGAGGTTTGGGAGTTAAGAATCTAGAATTGTTCAATTTAGCCTTACTAAGCAAGTGAAAATGGTGTATGTTATCTGATGTTGAAGCTATGTGGACGGGTTTGTTGCGCTTCAGATATGAACACCTTCCATCACTTTTATTGGATGGTGATCTTCACACAAATAGCATAAAAGAATCTATTTGGTGGAAAGATATTGTCGATACGGGTAGAGGTTTCGTGGAAGATTGGTTTAGACCAAATGTGGCTTGTAATGTTGGAAATGGGAAAAACATAGGCTTTTGGAAGTTCAAATGGTATAGGAATCATTCTTTTAAAGATCTTTACCCCATCCTTTTCGCTAAAGAGGCGGTAAAAGATGTCATGATAGCTGATAGGTTTCCTCTTGAGGGGGCGAACACTACATGGATGTGGCAATGGACTGACCCTTTGATTGATTTAGAGCTGCAACAATTGAACAATCTATCAGTACTTCTAGTTGGATTCTCTCTACATCCAAATCGTCTCGATAGCTGGAGATGGATTCCCAGGTTTGCAGGTATTTTTTTCTGTGAAATCTTGTTATAATCTTTTACTTGAAAACTGTCAGATTGTAGACTCAATTTGACCTAGTCGACCCAAGGTGTACCACAAAGATAGTTTGCCCATCCTAGAGTTGTACCAAGAGAAAACTCCTTTTCCTCTCTAAGACCCTAGCCCTTGTGTGGTGGCAAACCCTAATCCTTGCCTCTACATCTTTGCTCTCTTTGCTCTCCCTATTTTTCTATGAATAAACAATCTCTATTTATAGAAAAATATATGCCTATTATTTTAAAACAAATCTTTTACAATAAAACCAAATCTCCTATTATTTTTAAATATATCCAATATTTAAAAACAAACACAATTCTAGTCAGATATTCTTCAAAAACGTATTTTTCCACAAAATCTGTAATATTTTGACTTCCAATCTTGAGATTTCAAGGCATATCCAACATAAGGAATTGTAAAAATTCTGAAACAAAAATAACCAAAGCCACAGACCGGTTGAGGAATTTATTCAAACCCAGTCTAGTATGTCATTAGCGGACCTGAATTCCATGCAGTCAAAATATGATGCAGTCATACAGTCACTGCATTGAAACCCTTAAATTAAATTTTGATCAAATAATATATTTTAATAAAACTGAATGATTGAGATTAACCTACGGTCAAACAGTGACTGCAAGGAATCCATTTCTCCACTAGCTAGATCATAATCTATGTTAAATTATTTAGATTTATATTTTTGCTTTTCCAAGATAGATTTATATTTAATAGTAATAAAAGTACGTATTTTATTTATTTCAATAGATTCTTATGATCTCTATTATATACATTATGAGATTCTCACGTAGCTCTCTCGTGCATTCTCAAGAAAATAATCGATGAATGTAATTTATATGACATTTTTAGTATTATTTATTATTCGTTTAGTATTAGTTTTAGACCAATTACAAGACAAAAACCTAAAGAAGCAAAGTTACTTGTCCAAGAAGTCAAGGATTAAAGAAAATGCATAAAAAGAGCAAATAATGAAGAAAATGCGCAACTTTCAGTATGCGGACCATAACTTGAGCTACGAGTATCGGAATGAGGTCCGTGACCATGCGTTGGAAAGCTGAGGCACAAATCTACAACTATCGTGTTGGAGCAAAAACGTAATTTTAACGTATCATCGCAGTACGATGGCATTCATCGCAGTACGATGAAGCTGCTTGCCGGCCAAGAAAACAGAAGAAATAAATCTGAAGAAAATCTTGCATTGCAGCACGATGGAGTAACTTGGCGACCAAGCTGATAAAACGAACAGGATCAGTTACAATTTTGAACTGAATCTTGGTATCCCAGCATGGTGAGGTCATCGCAGCACGATGTGCCTTGTAGTCCAAGTCCGAAAAACTATAAATAGAGCTCTCCTCCTTCACAATTATTCATTCAAAAATTTAGAGAACTATTTCTCTATAAGGAGCAAAGGAGGAGGAGCTCTAGGGAAGGACCTTTCCCCCTTTAACGTGAAAGGTAACTTCCTCCGCAAGGTAACAAGGTTATTGGTATGCATTTATTTAATTCTTGTAATTTAATTATGTCTATTAATAGCTAAACTCCTTTAGGTTAGGTGGAGAAGATGAACTCCCTTAGGAATGCTGGAATCAGGTAAATTGGTACTAAGTTTATATAATTTTCTATTCAGTTTTATTTATTCTATTGTTTATGCTTTAATTACGTAACCCGATTGATAGCTACAATTAGGGAACGCTTTTAGAGATGGTGATATCTAGCATTGCGCCTAGGGCCAGAGTTTATCACTGGCTGGCAACTAACCTCAATAGGGTTAGTGGTATTTAATATTGTGCCTCAAGGTTATGATTATCCAAGGTTCGGCAACTAACTTATAGGGTTAGTGATCAAGTATTGTGCCTCAAAACCGGCAGCCAACCCCGACCAATTAGATAATAGCTTAATCACACTACTGGTTAAGGGCTAAAGAACTACTGAAACCAATCTTAATTGAATACATATGTAGAGTCTAATTGCTAGCGTGGGGACGTGACAACGTGTCTAACACGGGTTCCCTGTTTTATTAATTAATGTTTTTTATACTCGTAATTAGGGTAATTCTCGTACGCGGTTATTACTACTTATATTAGTTCGTCAATAATAAAAAGGAATAGTCAACGATATAGCACCACTTACCCAGCAGGAATAAGGGAGGGATTCTAACTACTTAACCTATCTTCTTAAATTGTCTTTTCTTTCTAGTTATATTCTTTGTTTCTTGAATCTAAAATTATCCCAACTTATAAAGCGGAGATAATCTCAACAAATCCTAGAATAAGCTTAGTAACTGAAGCGTTGTCCCTGTGGATACGAATGTTGAGACAAAATCCACTCTTAATGTTTTAAAGATAACAAACATCTTTAACTAAATTCCAAATTGATTCTGAACATTTTGTTGTCTAACAAGTGCTTTTGAGTGGTTATAAGCTAAAACAGATCCATAGAAACAAATGCTAAAAAGTTGACAAGAAATCATGAATCAAGATCAATCTGAGATCATTCTGACAAACAGACAGCTACTATTCAACTTAATTAATACTTGTCAATAAGTTCAGAACAAATAAGCACTTTTCTATGGAATATAGAATAAAATCTATACAGGACTTCATCTACTTTGAGCAAGGAATTTATGATCAATCATAAGGCCTCAAAACATAAGACTTACCACTTTGAGCTTTTGGGAAAAGCCAAAGATTTGCAAAGCACATGGTCTCATGGATTGAAACTGATATCATGGTTATCTCTCAAAATACCTAGACCAATCACAACATCACATCAAGATCTTAACCCATGGTTAAAATTGTACTTGAAACAAAGACAAAAGAAAACATTCTTTAATAAAGATAGGCAAGTACAATGCTAGACCTTCACACCTTAGTACTTATCCGGCTGCCATATAACAACTCACTACAGCTGCTTCTATCTCTGATCAGAGTTTCTAAAGGATAAGGATGAGAAAATTACTGAGTTAATTTTCCAGCTAATTTTCAATAATGTTTTAAGAATGATTCAAGAATGAACAGTAACAGTCTAGCACACAGTTTTTGCTAAACTACTCCAACTGTCAAATGTATTTTCTGAGCACATTACAAACAGCTATTTTATGTACTTCAAGCTTGGGAAACAAGCATGCTATAGCAAGGGACAACTCACACAGCTACTAGCCAAAACTCAGATACACACTTTACATTTGTGATGCAAGAATGAATGGAGAATATGTAGAGATCGTTCAGACCTATTCTAAAGGTCTAGCTTGAGATATTAAGTTGTGTGTAACGGCTAATTTTCTGGCTCCAACGGATACATCTTCTACTAAAAGCCAAGCACTCATTTGCCTCTATAAAAGGAACAAGAAATCAAGCTTACAAGATCACCTTTCTACCTAGCAATCTCAAAGCAAATTTAAATCATTCTCTTATAGATCTGGTTGTAATTTAATCATTCTCATTCTATGTTAATCATTTTCAAAAGGATCAGAAAGATCCAAATAGAGAACTCATTGTTTTAAGCAATCTCACTTTGTGTTGAGGTTTGTAAAAGCTTAGAACCAAAATCATCATCAATTCTGTGATCTCAAATCAATAAGTGTTTTATTGATTGAGCACTTAGTCTGGTGAGACTAAGGTAATATCAAGCTGTAAGTGCTTGGAAGAATTTGGTCTTAGGTCTAGATCAAAGTGTAAAATCTGTAATCTTGGATTTGTAACATCAGAAGATTATAGTGGAAAAACTCACAAGTGGTGGGGACTGGATGTAACCCAAGATTTAAGGGTGAACCAGTATAAAATCCTTGGTGTCAATTTATTCTTTCTTTTACTCTCTTGCTTTTTAATTTAAACCAAAACTGTCTTTTCTAGATCATTCTCAAATTGATCTTAAACTCTGTCCTTCTTTCTTTTCTTTCATTAACATAGTCCGATTTAAGTTTAAGTAAATTTTTTAAAGGAACACAATTCAAACCCCCCTTTCTTGTGTTAAACTTTGCTACTTCAATTCGCATCAGAGCACTGGCTCTAAAGCAAGCATCTAACAAGTGCTAGAGAAAAAGATTCAGGAAGGAAGTAATGGTTAAAGCTGCAAAGTTCATATCAGAAGGTGGATCTTCAAATAGGCCACCACTATTTGAAGGAGATGACTACTACTATTGGAAAGATAAGATGGAACTATTTCTAAGATCACAAGACAACAACATGTGGTCTGTGATAGAAATTGGAGAATACACACCCATGAAAGATGCAGCAGTAAAACCTCAAGCTGAATGGACCACTACAGAAGCTGACAGGGTACTCCTAAACACTAAAGCTAAATTATTTATTAAATGTGCTTTGTGCAGGGAAGAGTATGATAGAATCATGGAATGCAAAACTGATAAAGAAATGTGGGAAACTCTCAAGACTCATCATGAAGGAACTAACCATGTCAAAGAAACAAGAATAGACATTGGTGTAAGAAAATTTGAGCTTTTTGAAATGAAAGAAGATGAAACTGTAGACCAAATGTATGGAAGGTTTACAGTTATCATAAATGAACTAATATCCCTTGGAAAAACCTACACTGCTCATGAAAGAGTAAGAAAAATACTCAGATGTCTTCCAAAAACTTGGAGACATATTGTCACTGCTATTACTGAATCTAAGGATCTTACTCAACTTAAATTAGAAGATCTAATTGGATCATTAAGAGCTCATGAGTCAATACTTCTAGAAGATAAACCCTTAAAGAAAAAGATGACTGCTCTAGACTGTCAATCTGAGGAAACACAAAGTGATATCTTCTATGAAGATAATACTCTAGAAGAAGATAATGAGGAAGAACTAGCCCTACTATCAAGAAGAATTCAAAGACTCATGCAAAGAAGAACTCAACTCAAAAAATCTCCATTCAAAAGAAATGCAGTAAAAACTGAAGTTGATATGAGCAAAATCCAATGCTATGGATGCAACCAATTTGGTCATTACAAAAATGAATGCCCCAAACTAAAACAGAAAAAACCTCCATTCAAGAAAAAATCTATGATGACTACTTGGGATGAACTAGAAGAAACCTCTAATGAAGAGGATAAAGAAGCAAATGTCTGTCTCATGACAAGATCTGAAACAGAAGAGGTAAATTTTGAACCTTGCTCATCATGTCAAAAAACTGAATATCTGTTTGATAATCTATTTCATGACACTCATATTTTAAATCAAAAAAATAGTCAACTTAAAGATGAGTTAAGTAATGTAACTTCAGAATTAGAAAAATCTAAAAATGATAACCTAGCTTTAAAACAAAAACTAGAAGAATTACAAAATTCTAATAATATAATGACTAAACAAATTAAAGATTTTCAAAATAGAAAGGAAAATAACAGTTCAGAACTTCAAAAAGAAAATATCTTTCTAAAAGAAAGAGTTTCAACTCTTGAAAAAGACATAACCAACTTTATCAAAACTACTGAAACCTTCAACAATATTCTAGGGTCTCAGAGAGGTATATTTGATAAAGCTGGTCTAGGTTTTGAAACATATAAAAAACAAAAACTATATAAAGACTTTTTTATTCCTCAGAAAATTGAAGAGTTTAAATGTAAATTTTGTCACAAAAAAGGACATATTGAAATGTTTTATTTTAAGAAAAAACACAAACAAGAACAAACTAAGAACAAACTAATTAAACAAAATAAAATACATTTACACAGAAAACATAAAACTAACACTCAAGGACCCAAAGCAATATGGGTACCTAAAAACTCAGTAAATATTAGTGCAGGAATGTCTCTTAACCATGAAGAAAAAACCATGGTACCTAGTCAGTGGATGCTCAAGACACATGACTGAGGACAGAAAAAGTTTCCTATCTCTGGAGAAAAAAGAAGGAGGATCAGTCACTTTTGGAAATAATGAAACTGTTGTCATCAAAGGAAAAGGTACTATTGGTAAACTAAACTCTGCTAAAATAGAAAATGTTCATTATGTTGAAGGTCTAAAACATAACCTAATAAGTATTAGTCAACTCTGTGATAATGGACTATGTAAGAAGAAGTGAATTGATGAAGGAAATCTTCCCTGATGAAGGAGCAATCTTGCCACAACCACAAGCTTCATATCTGAAGAAAGAATACAAGGTCATTTTTAA
Source organism: Trifolium repens (assembly GCA_030408175.1). Lineage (NCBI taxonomy): Eukaryota > Viridiplantae > Streptophyta > Magnoliopsida > Fabales > Fabaceae > Trifolium > Trifolium repens. Next base: position 31,790,598 of record CP125838.1, on the reverse strand, counting down.
CATGATTCAAAACCACATTTTCCCTAGGATGGGAACCAAAGAAAAAGTTCATGATATGGACATGATGATCATGTACTATCTTGGTTCAGGAAAAAAGGTAAGCCTCCCCTACATCATGATTCAACATATGATTGAAGTGGCTGGGTCTGGAACAAAGAAAATTACCCTGCCATATGGAGTTCACCTTACCAAGGTTTTTAAGAGTAAAAATGTGAATCTGAAGGATGAGAAGAAGTTCACTGTCTGCAAAATCTTCTCCATAAGGAATGCCTCTCATATGAAGGACACTGAAGTTGGAGAGAAAAGAAAAAGAGAAGAATTTGAGGGACAAACTGGAACTAAAGAACAAGCTGAGAATGTTCTTCATGAACAGGCAACTGGTGAAAAAGGAAAGGAACTAGCCCTATCAGAATCAATTCCTTTTGTTGACCTTGAAACCTCCCTCCATTTTGACTCAAGCATTGGAATTGGAGTCAATCCTACCCCTTCAGAAGCTGCTGCAAGAACCCTTCAAGGAATAACAAAACCTTTGTTCACACCAACTCTTCACAACACATCTCTCAGCTCACTTTTTAGCAATGATTTCTTAAGGAACATCATAAGGACCCCCAGCTCTGCTCTGCCTAGAATTCCCATTCCAATTTACTCTTCTGGTAGTCCACTACCATCATTCCCTCCAAACTTTGCATCTTTAGGATCCTTCTGCTCAAATCTACCATCTGCTCCTGTTAACCCCGCTTCTGGTTCTGAGCCTAAGCTCAAAAGAACCAAACTTGAAAAAACTGTGTCCAAGACCAAATCTGACACAACAAAAATACTTGTAGGATTGCAGATTCAGAACAATTTTCTGATGCATCTCACTCTAGAGTTTCAAACTCTTAGAGATTGGCTAATCACTCATGTCTGCCAACTCCTTAATGTACCACCACCACAAATCAATCCAATCCCACACATTCCTGAGCCACAGCAACCAAATGAAGATTCATCTTCATATGGCTCCAGTCCAACTGTTTCAAGCGCTTGAAAGCTCTGTCAAAGACCCCCTTTCTTTTTGTGATGACAAAAGGGGGAGAATCAAAAGAAGAAGTTTTAAGTTTTAATCTATCTATCTTTGTTTTAAACTATCTAGTTTTGTAATATTTTGATGACTGTACTGCCTTGTTTTGCTGCTGATGCGTGTATCTTTAATTCCCTAAAAAACTTTTGGACTAGATACTGTAGGAAGTTTCAATCTTTGATAGGACTTCTAACAATATGTAATCTAAGTCTCTTGTTATTTAAATTCAAAAATTTCAGGTTTTAATATTGTCCACATCTGCATAATTTACCTTAAATTTTTTAAAGCAACTGAATGCATAAATTGAGGGGGAGACTTATTGATACAAGCACAAAATATTATCACTATAAATCTTTATGTACATCAGAATCAATTAAATTTTTAAAGAAGTTTGTCATCATCAAAAAGGGGGAGATTGTTGAGACAAAATCCACTCTTAATGTTTTAAAGATAACAAACATCTTTAACTAAATTCCAAATTGATTCTGAACATTTTGTTGTAAAACAAGTGCTTTTGAGTGGTTATAAGCTAAAACAGATCCATAGAAACAAATGCTAAAAAGTTGACAGGAAATCATGAATCAAGATCAATATGAGATCATTCTGACAAACAGACAGCTATTATTCAACTTAATTAATACTTGTCAATAAGTTCAGAACAAATAAGCACTTTTCTATGGAATATAGAATCAAATCTATACAGGACTTCATCTACTTTGAGCAAGGAATTTATGATCAATCATAAGGCCTCAAAACATAAGACTTACCACTTTGAGCTTTTGGGAAAAGCCAAAGATTTGCAAAGCACATGGTCTCATGGATTGAAACTGATATCATGGTTATCTCTCAAAATACCTAGACCAATCACAACATCACAGCAAGATCTTAACCCATGGTTAAAATTGTACTTGAAACAAAGACAAAAGAAAACATTCTTTAATAAAGATAGGCAAGTACAATGCTAGACCTTCACACCTTAGTACTTATCCAGCTGCCATATAACAGCTCACTATAGCTGCTTTTATCTCTGATCAGAGTTTCTAAAGGATAAGGATGAGAAAATTACTGAGTTAATTTTCCAGCTAATTTTCAAGAATGAATTAAGAATGATTCAAGAATGAACAGTAACAGTCTAGCACACAGTTTTTGCTAAACTACTTCAACTGTCAAATGTACTTTCTGAGCACATTACAAACGGCTATTTTATGTACTTCAAGCTTGGGAAACAAGCATGCTACAGCAAGGGACAACTCACACAGCTACTAGCCAAAACTCAGATACACACTTTACATTTGTGAAGCAAGAATGAATGGAGAATATGCAGAGATCGTTCAGACCTATTCTAAAGGTCTAGCTTGAGATATTAAGTTGTGTGTAACGGCTAATTTTCTGGCTCCAACGGATACATCTTCTACTAAAAGCCAAGCACTCATTTGCCTCTATAAAAGGAACAAGAAATCAAGCTTACAAGACCACCTTTCTGCCTAGCAATCTCAAAGCAAATTTAAATCATTCTCTTATAGATCTGGTTGTAATTTAATCATTCTCATTCTCTGTTAATCATTTTCAAAAGGATCAGAAAGATCCAAAAAGAGAACTCACTGTTTTAAGCAATCTCACTTTGTGTTGAGGTTTGTAAATGCTTAGAACCAAAATCATCATCAATTCTGTGATCTCAAATCAATAAGTGTTTTATTGATTGACCACTTAGTCTGGTGAGACTAAGGTAATATCAAGCTGTAAGTGCTTGGAAGAATTTGGTCTTAGGTCTAGATCAAAGTGTAAAATCTGTAATCTTGGATTTGTAACATCAGAAGATTATAGTGGAAAAACTCACAGGTGGTAGGGACTGGATGTAACCCAAGATTTAAGGGTAGTATAAAATCCTTGGTGTCAATTAATTCTTTCTTTTACTCTCTTGCTTTTTAATTTAAACCAAAACTGTCTTTTCTAGATCATTCTCAGATTGATTTTAAACTCTGTCCTTCTTTCTTTTCTTTCATTAACATAGTCTTATTTAAGTTTAAGTAAAATTTTTAAAGGAACACAATTCAAACCCCCCCTTTCTTGTGTTAAACTTTGCTACTTCAACGAACTCATTCTACTCAGTAGAGTGTGAATTATTACTCGACGACAGACTTGTACACTTGCGAGACCGTAGTCAAGTTTTTTGCGCTGTTGCCGGGGACGGTGTAGACGAAGTTGTTAGGCTAATTTTAGGAAATTGTATATAGAAAAAAATATATATATAATTAAAAAAAATTAAAATCCAAAAATGTTTCTTTCTTTATTAGTAGATTTAGTTTTATTTTATTTTTATTCTGTTTGATTATATTTTTATTCATTATAAAAAAAAGATTTGTTTTATTTATTTATAGAATATTTAGTTTTATTATAAGAAGAAAAAAAAATTTACAAAAAGATTTATTTTAATTTTTTTTTAGTAGCTTTTATTATTATATATAAATAAATAAATTAAAAATTTGTTCTTGCAATATTGAACCTACAGAAAATTCTGGCTAAGGAAAAGGCTTGGTATTTAAGCGATCCATTGTGATCCACCTCCCTTACCTGGGAATCCCTGGTGATAGACTTGCAAAAACAACAAAAAAATTAAAACTTTTTGTAAATCTTGTCTTGATTTCTGTTTATTATCATTATTATTGTGCTTTACTACTAATAAGTTTCTTTGAGTCATGTTATTAGTAGGGGACAAAGATGAACAATTGGTTATTTTGGACACTAACATCGAGGGCGGCAAAGTGAAGTCCATTGGTGATGAAAGTCAAGACTGTGAGGTTAATGAAGTACCATCTGAAACCTCAAGCAGTAAGGCGAAAAAGGCCCAAGACGTGGAAAGATTTAAGGAAGCCTTAAGGAAGCTAGAAGATAGTCCACCACTAGAGGAGAGATCCTTCATTAAAGAATGTACGGTAACGTTCTCAAGGAATAATAGATGTCTCCCAATACCTTGTTCTATTGGGGAGGTGGACATTGAAGGAGTGGTTTGTTATTTCAAATCTAGATTATATTGGATGACTATCTCCCTAGCATAAAGGTTAGAATTGAATCTTGAATCAATGGTAGTCATAGACATGGAACTTACTCTAGGCGATGACAATGAAATTTATCTAGTGGGAATAATAGATGTGCCCATTAAAGTCATTGGCTCGGAGATGAAATTGGACTTTGTCCTTATAGATGATGTGCCAGAGGAAATCCCTATCAGCTTTGGAAAACCAACCACAAAAGAGAAACAATTCTTTCTACAGAGTGAACAAGAGGAAATTGTGCCAAGAACAGACGGTAAGGAAGAAGCACATGATGAACAAGAAGATCAATAGAAACAATTGGTTGAAATAGAAACGGACCAACCAATGAAGTTTGAAATTCCGGTAACAAGTTACAGATGTGCAGCGTGATGTGGTGCACGTTAGGGTTTAGATATACGATGTGTTGCCTAATGTGCCAACATCATAAACATACGATAACTTGATGAACAAGGAAAATAAAGTGCAGAAGATAAAGAACACAATGAGTTTGTTAACCCAGTTCAGTGCAACTCACTTACGTCTGAGGGATACCAATCCAGGAATGAATCCACTATGATAGCTCTAATTCAAAGCTTAAACTCCCCGTTTACAACCTCTCGCTTAGACACTACCTTGTGTAACCCTACCTTGCTCTACCACAAGATATGACTTCCCCCAGTCAATTCCCAGCCTATCCACCTTGCTCCCGCAAGGACCTTGCTCTACCACAAGAGATTTTAGTCTTGCTCCCGCAAGTACCTTGCCACCACAAGGAATTATACAATCTTGTTCCCACAAGAACCTTGCTATACCACAAGGGTTTTTGACAAACTCAATGAAGGAGATACGCTCCTCAACTAAAGAATCAACTCGTGCTTCAAAGCTTTGAGTGATTCAAAGTTCAAATCTTGTTTCAAACTAGAACCAAGATAAGAACATCTCTATGCTTAAAAGCTTAAGAGCTAAATACAACCCAAATATAAGTTTCAAACGAAACAAGAAATCCTAGGGACAAAGACTCGAGATCCTAAAGACTAGACTTATGAATATTGATTTCGGTGAGTAAAACAAGTCTTCAGCACTCCTTTATATAGAACGAGATCTGGTAGCTGTTTGTTGTGTTCTAAAGAAACAAACTTGATCTTTTAATAAAAGATATGATCTTTTAATAAAAGATATGTTTTGTTTTAAATCTTTTTGAATCTTTTTCAATCTTCTAGTAACAAACCAGCTTTTAAATCTTTTCTGAATCTTCTTCAATCTTTCAGCTCGTTCCTTGGCGCGCAAGCTAGCGTGGATATGTTTAAATCTTTTTCAAAGATCACACGCAAATATTTGAAAGCGCGTTTATAGGGTATTCAGTTCAGGTACCACATGTGTGCACATCAGTCACCACATATGGACCAAAGGCTTATTTTAACAAATGAAGCCAACCCTAAAATAAACTCAACCTTGCAGGTTGAAAACACTAACAATCTCCCCCTTTGGCAAATTGTGGCTAAAATAACCTTTGGAGTCAGCCACTAGACTTTGGAGAGAATCATTAGAACATCAGAGGCGTTGCAGCAGCGGAATCTTGCCTCAATCTTCTGAGAGAATAAAACTCCCAACATACAAGCATGGTGATGAATCATGCACACAGTAGGGAGGGGAAGTGTCTTCAGCATCTTCAGTAAAATCTTTACTCCCCCTAAATTCAAGCACCATCTTCATCAGTTCTTCAAAGGATCAGTCTTCATTCGTCTGGTTCTTCAAAGTCTTCAAAAAGATGTGCAGAAATACAAGCACAATCTGTCTTCAACGATGTGCACACATCTGGTACCACATCATGTACCAGAGTAAACATATTGCACTACCTTTCCTTTTACTCCCCCTGGATATACTCCTTATCTTTTCTCCCCCTTTTTAGCCATAATGTTGACAAAAAGTTTAAGAATAGAAAGAGTAATAAAATAATACTGGGGCCATTAAGTGTGCAATATACAGAGTAGATGGATCTTTGACAAATGTTCTAAGCATCAACACATGACCAAGGTCTTCAAAAAGAGATGCTTCAGTAGTCTTCAATTTCTTCAGTAGTTGTCTTCACAGAATTCATACAGTCCAACAATCCATAGTCTTGTAGTCTTCATTCTTCATGGTTGCTGTATGTGCATTTATAGTTAAGCAAGTACAAGTTACCCATATTTCTATGACACCCATATTGCTATGACTGTGACGTGAATCACCCATATTTCTATGAATGTGATCCTAAGCATAAAAGTCATCCATATTTCGATGAACATGACTAAGCACAATGAATCATCCATATTGCTATGATTATGATTATGATTATGCCCTATGCTTACAAACTTAAATGCTTTTGAGTTGTTTTGCACATAATCTACTCCTTCTATATCAAAAAGGTCATTCTTTGACCTTGCCTTCAGTAATGCTCTTGCAGATAGCATGATTTGTAGTCTTCAGCTCCAAATAAGGCTTCTTCTTCTCAGATGCTCCAATGTGGACCACATTGAGCTCTACATCAGGATCTTCTTCATAGTTCTTCATCACAGTATGAAAGGTGGAATAGTCTTGATATATTTTGTTGATAAAACCTGTGATGACTGCCTTTGGATAGCGTGCATAAACAAACGGAAGTTGTAGGCAGGTCTCCGTTGCACGCTTCAATAGCAAGATTGCTACTGATCATCAAGAAGGAAAATACCAAGTTTGCCTCTAAATGTCTCAAACCTATTTGCATCCAAAGCCTTTGTAAAAATGTCAGCCAGTTGATTGTTTGTGGCTACATGTTCTAAGGTCACGACCTTGTCTTCAACTAGATCCCTTATAAAGTGGTGACGAATATCAATGTGATTGGTCCTACTGTGTTGGATAGGATTCTTGGAAATATTTATTGCACTCATATTGTCACAGTATAATGTGAGCACATCTTGCTCCACATTGTACTCACTCAGCATCTGCTTCATCCAAAGCAATTTAGAACAACTGCTTCCTGCTGCGATGTACTCAGCTTCTGCTGTTGAAAGAGCTACACAATTCTGTTTCTTGCTGAACCATGAAATTAGGTTGTTGCCCAGAAAGAAACATCCACCTGAGGTACTCTTTCAATCATCTGCACTGCCTGCCCAGTCAGCATCACAATACCCTGTCAACCTTGAGTCTTCACCATGAGAGTACATGATTCCATAGTCACTTGTGCCATTCACATACTTCAAAATTCTCTTGACTTGTGTGAGATGACTCATCTTGGGTTCAGCTTGGTATCTAGCACATACACCAACTGCAAAGGAGATATCAGGCCTACTTGCTGTGAGGTAAAGTAGACTGCCAATGATGCTTCTGTATAGGCTTTGATCAACACTGACGCCTTTCTCATCCTTGGTAAGTTTGATATGAGTTGCTGCAGGAGTTCTCTTGTGTGTTGCACTCTCCATTCCAAACTTCTTCATAATATTCTTGGCATATTTGCTTTGAGAGATGAATATTGTGTCCTCCATTTGCTTTACTTGTAGACCAAGAAAATAGGTTAATTCACCTACAAGGCTCATCTCAAATTCAGATTGCATTTGATGCACAAATTGTTTCACCAAAGCATCTGTCATGCCTCCAAACACAATATCATCTACATAGATTTGTGCTATCATGAGCTTTCCTTTTTCTTGTCTTACAAACAAGGTCTTGTCTGTTTCACCCTTTTTGTACCCTTGCTGTAGAAGAAACTTGGTTAACCTACCATACCAAGCCCTAGGAGCTTGCTTCAACCCATACAGAGCTTTCTTCAATCTGTAGACATGATCTGGGAGATTAGGATCAATAAATCCCTTTGGCTGTGCTACATATGCTTCTTCATTCAAGTACCCATTGAGGAAGGCACTCTTCACATCCATTTGAAAAAGCTTGAACTTCAAAATACATGTCACTCCTAGAAGTAACCTTATAGACTCAAGACGAGCTACTGGAGCAAAGGTTTCATCAAAGTCTACACCTTCAATCTGAGAGTATCCTTGTGCTACAAGCCTGGCCTTGTTCCTTGTGACAACACCATTTTCATCAGACTTGTTTCTATACACCCACTTGGTGCCTATGATGTTGACTCTATCAGGTCTTGGAACTAAGTCCCACACTTCATTCCTCTTGAACTCGTTCAATTCTTCTTGCATTGCATTAATCCAACAATCATCTGTCAAGGCCTCCTTAACATTCTTTGGTTCTATGGTGGATACGAAGCAAGCATTGGAGATTACCTCCCTTGACCTAGTCATGACAGGTAATTCTGGATTTCCTATGATGAGTTCTTTAGGATGATTCTTCTGAATTCTGATGGAAGGACCTTTGCTTGTTTGATCTTGATCTGGTTCTTAATCTGCTTTCTCAGAATTTTCTTCATCTTCAGAGTCTTCAGGTAGGGGGTCTGATGTGCCCACATTTGGTACATCATCATGCACTTTTTCATCAGGGTAGTCATTGACAACAATATTGATTGATTCCATCATTGTTCTGGTCATGTTGTTGAAGACTCTGTAGGCTCGGCTGTTTGTAGAGTAGCCAAGAAAAATCCCTTCATCACTTTTGGGATCTAGCTTTCTCCTTTGTTCTCTATCAGCCAAGATGTAGCATTTGCTTCCAAAGACATGGAAGTGTTTGACACTGGGTCTTCTTCCTTTCCAGATCTCATACAGAGTGGTAGAGGTGCATGCTCTTAGTGTAACATGATTATGAACATAGCATGCTGTATTCATTGCCTCTGCCCAGAAGTAGTAAGGTAGTTTCTTTGCATGTAGCATAACCCTTGCTGCTTCTTGTATGGTTCTGTTCTTCCTTTTAACAACCCCATTTTGTTGTGGTGTGATTGGAGAGGAGAACTCATGTGTTATCCCTTCTGTTGAGCAAAACTCTGCAAATCTTGAGTTCTCAAATTCCTTGCCATGATCACTTCTAATTCTGATGATTGGGCTGTCTTTCTCCCTTTGAAGTCTTGTGCACAGATCTTTGAACTCTTCAAATGTGTCTGATTTTTCTTTGAGGAAGCTTATCCAGGTGTATCTTGAAAAATCATCCACAACAACAAAGGCATACCTACTTCCTCCAAGACTTTCAACTTGCATGGGTCCCATCAAGTCCATATGGAGAAGTTCTAACACTCTAGATGTTCCCTGATGTGGCAACATTGGGTGTGACATCTTGATCTGCTTGCCTATCTGACATTCTCCACAGATATCTTTTTCTTCAATGATAAGCTTTGGTAGTCCTCTGATGGCTTCTTTGGAGATGAGTTTCATCATACCTCTTAAGTGCAAGTGCCCAAGCTTTTGGTGCCATAGTTTTGCTTCATCCTTTTGACTCATAAGGCATGTAGTGGAATGTGTTGTTTCTGGAGGAATCCATAAGTAGCAGTTGTCTTTTGATCTTTCTCCTTTCATTAGCAGCTCTCCTATGTCAGTGGTTACAAGGCATTCATTCTTTGTGAAGTCAACTTTTAGTCCTTGGTCACAGAGTTGACTTATGCTGATCAAGTTTGCCTTTAACCCTTTCACAAGCAAAACATCATCAAGGTTTGGTAAACCATTATTGTCAAGTCTCCCAATTCCCTTGATCTTCCCTTTAGCTTCATCACCAAAGGTCACATAGCTGGTGGTATATGTTTTGATGTCTTTCAGATATTTTTCCACTCCTGGCATATGCCTGGAACAGCCACTATCAAAGTACCAATCTTCTCTTGATGAGGCTCTGAGGGATGTATGAGCTATGTGAGCAGCTTCTTGGATTCTTGTCTTCCAACCTTTCTTGGCCTTTGTATGATAAGCTCTAGTTTTTGAATTGGATCCCTTCTTTGGACGACCATAGAGCTTGTAGCAGGAGGATATTTTATGACCACGCTTTCCACAGTAGTGACACTTTATGGTGGTAGATTTCTTCTTGTGTGAGTGTCTCTGATGTGGTGCAGGATGTGGCAACATCATCTCAGTGTCAAATCCTTTTTGAGCAGGAACAAAGCTTGATTGCAGAGTATCTTTGTTGTAAGTCTTTCCATACCCTACTCCAGTTGGGTCATCAAGATGATTTCTGATGTTAAGCATTTTGTTTAGCTTCTTCGTTCCAGTGCCCATCATTCTAACAGATTTGGTCATGCTTTCATGATTGAATGAAAGTTGCTTGATTTCTTCTCGAAGAATAATTATCTTCTCTTGTAGCTCCTGCTTTTCACGCTATAGTCTCATGACATCGTAATTTCATTCCACCAAAGTTCTGCACAATTCTTCACTTTTGAGGTACAGGTCATTGTGTTGGAGTAAGCCCTAAGAGGCAATCTATTTTCATAGTATTTGCTTTAGGACTTTGAATATAAATATGGCATTTCTTCATTATGTTTGTAGGAGTCCAAAATAATGAAGTCCCAAGAATAGATAGTCCGTTTAAAGAAATATTAAGTGTGACTTAATCATGAGATTCTATTAAACATAAGGACACTATTCTTAAAGTATCCGTAGTCGAGCTTTATGGTGAAATGGGATAACCTTAAAGCGTAAAGACTATTATGAAGATAGACTGATGATCGCATCTCATGGATCATGGGATAAGGAGTTATCAAGTCTTGACATAGGTATAAATATTAAGAGTAATATTTATACCGGATTGACCCGCTATGAGAGTACTACATGCAAAGTTATGCAAAGTGTCATAAGTTACTCTCATGGTGATAATGGTGTAAGCCGCCCTTAGACCTGAAACCACTTTGTACCCTAGATGTGGAGTCAAGTGCTTTGTTGCTGATCTAACGTTGTCCGTAACAGGATGACCATAAAGGCAGTTAATGTGTACTTCACAAAGCATGCTGAGGGACAATAGTGACTTAGATGGAATTTGCCAATCCTGCATAACAGTATAAATGTCATGGGCCCAATATTGAACTGGACAAAGATGACACTAAGTATGCTTTGTGTTCAATATAGACATAAAGGGCAAAGGGGTAATTGTACACACTGATATTATCACTAGAGGTTGTGTTTTAGATCACATGTTAATTTCTCATAACTTGGGTAGCAATGATATGTTGCTAGATACCGCTCATTGTTTATTATATTAAATAGAGAATTTAATATAATTGCCAACGTTATGGAAACCTACAAGGGTCACATACATAAGAACAGGCTAGTGTGAAATTGGAACACCGTAAGGTACGGTGCACCTCAGAGAATTAAGGAAATATGATAAGGGTATCATGGTAATTAAATAAGCATATCATAATTTGTTATGAAAAAGAAATCACTCATGTGTACATGACACATGGGGGTGCGTTTCTTAAAAGATTTATTTAATTAAAAGGTTTAAGTATAATTGTGGCCCAATGACAAATAGTTTGTCTTGGTGCACAAGACAAGTGGTTCTGTAAATAGAACACTTGTGAGAAAGAAAATCACTTGATGAAAATCAATTGCTAAAACCCTAGTCCTTATTTCCACCTCTCACTAGAAACCTTCATTCTTGGAGCTAGCACTCTTTTGGAGGCATCTGTTCGTGTGGACTAGCTAGAGGCGTTACATCTTTAACGCTCGTGATCAACGTGGTGGTGGTGATCTTGCTCGTGATTAAAAGCGCCAATCATCAATTGTTCGTGAAAGAAGGGATTTTCGTTAAAAGGTAAAATCCTAAACACAATTTATGCTCATTCGTAAGGATCCATAGAAGGAAAAAGTTTTAAATTCCGCTGCTTTTTCATTACTATTTTCCTTCACATTGTTCATGGAGACTACCTCTTCATAAGTGAGTTCATCATCAGAAGAGTCGTTGTCAGAAGGACTTGCATCAGTTGTTATCCTTACATAATTTGCAGCCATATCTTCTGACTCATTGTCAGAGTTCTCTCCATCTGACCAAGATATTGCTAGACCCTTTTTCTGTTTCTTCAAAAATGTGGCACATTCAGTTCTTATATGTCCATAACCCTCACATTCAAAACATCGAACACCCTTTTCTTTTTCTGTCAAGGGTTTTGCTGACGTGTTTCCTTGTGTGCTGATGTTGGGCTGGATGTGCTCCACATTCCTCCTTGATCTTCTGTCTACTCTTTTTAGTATTTTGTTGAACTGTTTTCCAAGCAATACTACTTCATCTGAGAGATCTCCTCTAGTGTCAAGGTCATCATCAGCTTCTGCACTGTCAGTGTTGGAGGCAAAGGCTATGTTTTTTCCTTTCTTCTCAACTTTTTCACTGAAGTTCATCTCAAAGGTTTGAAGAGAGCCCACTACTTCTTTTACTTTCATGCTTGCAATATTTTGAGCTTCTTCAATAGCTGTGACCTTCATATCAAACCTCTTTGGCAAAGATCTGAGAATTTTTCTCACCAACTTCTCATCAGATAGCCTTTCTCCCAAGGAATCAAAGGAGTTTGCTAGGTCAAGAATACTCATATGAAAGTCATATATAGTCTCTTCTTCTTTCATTCCGAGATTCTCAAATTTTGAGTGGAGAAGTTGAAGTCTTGAACTTTTCACCTTGGAGGTTCCTTCATGGGTTGTCTTGAGTATCTCCCAAGCATCTTTGGCAACGGTGCATTGTTTGATGAGTCTGAACATGTTTTTGTCAACTCCATTGAATAATGCATTTAAAGCTTTATTGTTGCCAAGAGCTAGTGTGTCTTCTGCCGGAGTCCAATCTTCTTCTTATTTGAGTTCTTCTGTATCAGCTCCATTAGCATCCTTGACTTTGGGATGTTCCCAACCTCTTAGCACTGCTTTCCAAGTTCTACTATCAATGGATTTTAATAAAGCAGTCATGCGTGATTTCCAATAATCATAGTTTGTCCCATCAAGAAGAGGTGGTTTGCTGACCAAAGTTCCGTCCTTGTCCATGTTTCCAGAAAGTATCTTCCCTGGAGCTCACCCTAAAGCAGAAGGGTGCCTGCTCTGATGCCAAGTGAAATTCCGGTAACAAGTTACAGATGTGCAGCGTGATGTGGTGCACGTTAGGGTTTAGATATACGATGTGTTGTGTGCCAACATCATAAACATACGATAACTTGATGAACAAGGAAAATAAAGTGCAGAAGATAAAGAACACAATGAGTTTGTTAACCCAGTTCAGTGCAACTCACTTACGTCTGGGGGATACCAATCCAGGAATGAATCCACTATGATAGCTCTAATTCAAAGCTTAAACTCCCCGTTTACAACCTCTCGCTTAGACACTACCTTGTGTAACCCTACCTTGCTCTACCACAAGATATGACTTCCCCCAGTCAATTCCCAGCCTATCCACCTTGCTCCCGCAAGGACCTTGCTCTACCACAAGGGATTTTAGTCTTGCTCCCGCAAGTACCTTGCCACCACAAGGAATTATACAATCTTGTTCCCACAAGAACCTTGCTATACCACAAGGGTTTTTGACAAACTCAATGAAGGAGATACGCTCCTCAACTAAAGAATCAACTCGTGCTTCAAAGCTTTGAGTGATTCAAAGTTCAAATCTTGTTTCAAACTAGAACCAAGATAAGAACAGCTCTATGCTTAAAAGCTTAAGAGCTAAATACAACTCTAATTCAAGTTTCAAACGAAACAAGAAATCCTAGGGACAAAGACTCGAAATCCTAAAGACTAGACTTATGAATATTGATTTCGGTGAGTAAAACAAGTCTTCAACACTCCTTTATATAGAACGAGATCTGGTAGTTGTTTGTTGTGTTCTGAAGAAACAAACTTGATCTTTTAATAAAAGATATGATCTTTTAATAAAAGATATGTTTTGTTTTAAATCTTTTTGAATCTTTTTGAATCTTCTAGTAACAAACCAGCTTTTAAATCATTTCTGAATCTTCTTCAATCTTTCAGCTCGTTCCTTGGCGCGCAAGCTAGCATGGATATGTTTAAATATTTTTCAAAGATCACACGTAAATATTTGAAAGCGCGTTTATAGGGTATTCAGTTCAGGTACCACATGTGTGCACATCAGTCACCACATCTAGACCAAAGGCTTATTTTAACAAATGAAGCCAACCCTAAAATAAACTCAACCTTGCAGGTTGAAAACACTAACAATCTCCCCCTTTGGCAAATTGTGGCTAAAATAACCTTTGGAGTCAGCCACTAGACTTTGGAGAGAATCATTAGGACATCAGAGGCGTTGCAGCAGCGGAATCTTGCCTCAATCTTCTGAGAGAATAAAACTCCCAACATACAAGCATGGTGATGAATCATGCACACAGTAGGGAGGGGAAGTGTCTTCAGCATCTTCAGTAAAATCTTTACTCCCCCTAAATTCAAGCACCACTAACAAAGTTTTCTATAAGGGAGCTGAACCCCAACCAATGAAGTTTCAAGAGCAAGATTTCCAACAAAAAGAACAACCTAGCAACAAAGCCGAGGAAAAAGCAGAGATAGATAAAGTCATAGATATGATTTGTGCTTTGTTTGCTACGGTTAAGCTGAAGAGGGTATGGAAGCAATATCCTCTGTTCCTCAAATTCCTGGGATTCTTAACAAAGAAGAGGAAGAAGACAGATGATATATTCCATCTCTCATATAAGACGCCCTAACAGTCTTCTGACGTCTAGCTAAAGACTTTAAAGAAGCGCTTCCTAGGAGGCAACCCAAGGTATTTTTATTGCTTTCATTGATTTTTCTTGCATTTTAAATTTCTTTTCAAATTAGGTAAATTTTTTAAAAACTACAAGATCTGTTTTCAAAAGGGAAGGAATGCAACAAAGAATTTTTTTTAAAAAAAGAACTGTTCCAAAGCCCATTATGCAACAAATTTCCTATTGTGTCACGATGAAAATAAAAACTTTTGAAAAACATGGCATTGGAACAGTCATCGTGCAATGAAACTGCTAATGACACGATGAAAGTTTGGAAGTTACAAAAAGAAACACCGGTTGCAACACTTACACTATCCACCAAATTAACCCTACACTTCTAAACCTTCAAATTCACCATCATCATCTCTTTTCTATTCATTCATCCACCACCACAAATATCAAAACCCTACACTTTTCCTACCCATCCATTCCCAAAACTTTTATAAAGCCATTAAACCACAAATTCATTCCCATTGCACCAAAGAAAAATAAAAAACCTCCAGATTTTTTTCCAGTCAAGATGGAAGAATGAATGAACGTCTCCAGTCCCAAGTAAAGGAGATATGATCTCTTGGGACAGAGACCCAGACATTCTTAACCGAACAAAAAGGATTACCACCAAATTAAGCAACAGAAGACAAAGTCAACTATCAAACCTAATCAGTCACGGGGCACAATGGGTGAAAAGGTGAAGTAGCTATGACAACGTTACAAAAGTTCAAAGTTTGGGGTAACAAAACCATAGCAGCAACATGCTGCATATCACACTCAGAGCAGGCACAAGCAGGTCAATACTCAGATAACATCATGGACCTATTGAATAGGGAGCTGAACCCTATATTCTTTACACCTGGTGTATCATCAACCAGGGCGGGCAGTAAGTCATGGAGCATTCCCGCTGTTCCCTTCTATCTTTCTATCTTTGTAGTTTATCATCTATGTAATGAATGTCATTTGCTGACAGCCCCCTATGCTTACTAAAAAAATGCAATAACTGTTTGCTTGTTTATTATCTAGTGCATGTTAAAAGTTATAGGCAAAGTTCCAGTGACGTAACGACTAGATTTGGATGATTTGAATGTCATGCCTTTATACAAAGAACACCGAAGGTGATTGCTCAAGAAGCGCGGAAGTTCGGGAGACAGAGAGACAAGTGATGAAGCTGATGTCTGTGAGACAAGAGTTCAATTTTCAGATACCTAAGCCATGTGAGGTATAACACCCCAACTAAAATATCTAGAATATTTAGCCAAGACATTAATAAAAGGGATCTGAGTACAATAAAATTCCAGAATATTTTAAATGAATTGCAACAACTTCACGAATACAACGAATTCTACTGATAAAATACAACGGGAAAAGGAACAACGATAAATAAACAGATTATTTAAGAAACAAGAAGAAGACTAAAATCTTCAAGTCTGACAATCCAAGTCCGGCTCCAACTGTCAGTCTCCTACCTGGTCCTTGCTCTGTGTAACCTGTTTACCTAAAAAAAAATTGATTTGGAGTGGGGTGAGACTACTAAGCCTCAGTGAGTCCTACTACCCTCCTAAAGGCGACTACGCCGGGGGAACCTAGATAGTGTAATAATCTAAGTTCAACTGTTTTACAAATATACATGATTTCATCAATAGTAAAATAAGGTGTAACACACATTTATTATCTTGTTGATTACTCTTCAAAGGTCACCCGAGGCAAGCCGGTCTCAGGTGCCTGACTCTGCGTACTACCGAAACAGAGGCTCGGATTCCGTCGTTGGCTCACAATAATAAATAATAGAAGTCAGAGGATTTCTATTACTATGGCATAGTGCCATTTAATTCAATGAGTTTTGAGAAACCAATATATCCCGCCCAGGGTAATCTAAACATGTTACAGTAACCTATATAGTATATCTATCATTCTCTAACTATATAGTCTGTTAAATATTACTAAATAGGTTTGAGAAACCAAGTTGCATTCGGGTATAAACGAGTGATACGATAAGTTCAAAGTTATATTGGTTCTGTTCCAGGTGTACTCGCTACAGCGAATTCTCGCTCGCTACGGCGAGCTTTTAGGCCAACAGACCTGTAACTCTCGCCCTGGCGAATCAAAGACTCGCTTGGCAAGTTATACAGGACGTTAACACTCGCTGGGGCGTACAATCACTCGATGTGGCGAGTGCATCAGCTCAGAATCCTGTTTATGCAAAAATAATGTTTTTCCAGAAATTCACCTACAACCTCTATGCAACTCGTTTCAAATGTATTTTATAATACCTAATAGATTACATAGGAGCAAGAATGGGGAATTATTCTTGCTCTATCGTTACTTGATCCTAAAAATAAATCCTATCTTCGCATGCAATACATATTTGGGGAAACTAGGCTTTTCTAAAATTAACTATGGTTTAGAACTTAAGAACCCACATGAGGAAACAGCTTTAAACTTGCATAGGAGCTCTGCTACAGTCCAAAGCTCTAGTCCAGACTCACTTAAACCCCAATTGTGTTCTTGAACAAATGGAAAGGAAATGGATTAATTAACAAGTGTTTGAACAATGACTAAGGGTCAAAGAAATGATTCAGATATCACCATAGCTGAAAGGTACAGAAGGATTAGAAATGGCTTACCACGGTTGGATAGGGTCACAGAACTGAGATCAGAGCAAAACAGCAGACATGTAAATGTCTGCTATACTCGCTACAGCGAGTTTCTACTCGCCCCGGCGAGCTGTGCGATTTCAGCAACAACAACAACATAGTCTCTGCATCTGTCTTCCATAATCCGTTCTACCACAACAGGGGTTCCGTTTTTGTACTACCCAGTCACTCATTAAGAAATTTTGGGCATGCAATAAACACAAGATTAGTTTAGGTTTGAAATGGTAAAGAAAGAAGAGAAAGGAGGTAAAGAAATAAACAATCTATATTTCCTTGATAATTTTGTGAATAATACATGAAAGGTATATATAGAATACAATTGAAAGAGCAGTAGGCACTAATCTAGCCTAAGAATCAGGGCATTTATTCTTCCTATAAATGCTAATTCTAAATAAGGAAACAATCATAAGACAACTAATTATTATTTACAGTCAGTGTTATGAGCTGTACAAAACAGAATATGCTGATTCTGAACTAATCTCTAATAACTTCCAACACTCCCCCTCAAGCTGGCATGAATATGTCATTCATTGCAAGCTTGCTCACCATATCATCAAACTGTCTCTTTGAAAGACTCTTTGTGAGAACATCTGCTACTTGACTTGTGGTAGGTACATAGGACATACAAATTTCACCACTATCAATTTTTTCTTTAATGAAGTGCTTGTCCACTTCAACATGTTTTGTTCTGTCGTGTAGGACAGGATTATGGGCAATGGAAATAGCTGCCTTATTATCACAGTAAACTTTAATTGGTGTTGGGCTAGAGACCTTCAATTCCTCCATGAACTTTTTAATCCATAACACTTCACAAAAACCATGGGCCACAGAGCGGAATTCAGCCTCTGCACTACTCCTAGCTACAACATTTTGTTTTTTACTTCTCCATGTAACTAAGTTTCCACCTACAAAGGTACAATACCCTGAAGTAGACCTCCTATCATTTATATTACCTGCCCAATCAGCATCTGTGTAAGCTTCCACTTGTATATGCCCTCTGTTTTTGAACATCAACCCCTTCCCTGGAGTTCCTTTCAAATATCTCAATATTCTAAAAATAGCTTCAAAGTGAGTAGGTCCTGGTGCATGCATAAACTGACTTATCACGCTTACTGCAAAGGCTATATCAGGCCTTGTATGAGACAAATAAATTAGTCTACCGGCCAGTCGTTGGTAGCGTTCTCTATCTACCACTTCATCTTCAGATGCTGCCTTCAGTTTTACATTGGGATCCATTGGTGTTTCTACTGCCTTACACCCTGTCATCCCTGTTTCTGTGAGTAAATCAAGTATATATTTGCGCTGGTTGAGAAAGATTCCCTCTTTAGACCTTGCGAACTCCATCCCGAGGAAATACTTTAATTTTCCAAGGTCCTTAATGTCAAATTCTGCTTCTAGTCTTGTCTTTAGATCACTTATCTCATTAACATCATCTCCTGTCATGATAATGTCGTCAACATACACTATTAAAATAGCAATCTTACCTTCATGTGAATGTTTAAAGAACAATGTGTGATCTGCTTGACTTTGGGTGAAACCATGTTTCTTAACAACATTTCCAAATCTTTCAAACCAGGCCCTTGGTGACTGTTTTAATCCATATAAGGATTTTTTCAATCTGCAGACTTTGTCTCTTCCAAGATTTTCTTCAAATCCAGGAGGTAAACTCATATATACTTCTTCATGTAATTCTCCATTCAAAAAGGCATTTTTAACATCAAATTGATGTAGTGTCCAGTTGAAATTTACTGCAAGAGAGAGAAGAATTCTGATGGAATTAATCTTAGCAACCGGGGCAAAAGTCTCTTGGTAGTCTATACCATGAGTTTGTGTAAAACCTTTTGCTACTAGCCTTGCTTTGTATCTTTCCACATTTCCATCGGCCTTGCATTTCACTGTAAAGACCCACTTACATCCAACTGCCCTTTTGTCATGAGGTAGATCAGTAATGCTCCAAGTATTATTTTTTCTCAGAGCATCCATCTCTTCTTTCACTGCTAATTTCCAATTCGGATCACCTAATGCTTCTTGAATAGTTCTGGGCACAAACAAATTTGAAATCCTAGACACATATGCCTTGTGAGTGTGTGATAACTTGTCATATGACAAATAATTAGACATGGGGTGTTTAGTGCATGTTCGAGTACGTTTCCTATCAGCAATTGGGATATTGAGGTCAGGAATTTTTTTCCTCAAAGCAATTGGAAGATTAATATCAGGAAAAGACAAATCCAGTAAATCATTAGAAGGGTCAGATGGATTACCAGATGAAGAACTAGAAGGTGAAATTTCTGTAGGACCTTCACTTGGTAAATCAGATTGGATTTCTGCCGGAGAGACAATTGGATCTGTAATACCTTGGTGAAACTTTTTTCGGACATACACTTGAAGTTGAGGAGTATGATCCTTAGTCAGTGTTTCTCCCCCTGTTTCAGATACTATATTCTCCGGCAATTCAAGATCAAGCATTCTAGGTTCCATTATCTTTGCATCTGGATGATTTGTAGTCACAATATCATCCAATGCAGGTAAAGTTTCCCAAAAATTATCTTCTTTATTAGTACAATGATTCTCCCCCTGAAGAGAATTTTTATCAAAAAAAAGGTTGATTTTCAACAAAGTGAACATCCATACTTTCAAAAAATTTCTTTGTTACTGGGTTAAAACATTTGTAACCCTTTTTATTTGAAGCATAGCCAAGAAAAACACATTTTTCAGCTTTAGGATCCAATTTAGAACGAAAATTATTTGGGATGTAGACATAACAGAGACAACCAAAAACTTTAAGGGGAAGATCCGCAATGATGCGAGACGTGGGAAAATAATTTTGTAAAACTTCCACAGGGGTCTCATATTTTAAAACACGAGATGGCATTCTATTTATGAGGTAACAAGCAGTTAATAAGGCATTTCCCCAAAGATATTTAGGTACATTCATAGAAAACATAATAGCTCTAGTAACTTCGAGGAGATGTCTATTTTTTCTTTCAGCAACACCGTTTTGTTGTGGAGTATCACGACAAGTGGATTGATGTATTATCCCCTTAGTTACTAGGAATGTACTTAAATATTTGTTGAAATATTCAGTGCCATTGTCAGACCTTAGAATGCCAATCTTAGTTTGAAATTGGTTTTCAATCATTTGAACAAAATCTTTAAACCGTTGTTCCACTTCAGATTTTTTTTCCAAGAGATAAACCCAACACACACGTGTATGATCATCAATAAATGTCACAAACCATTTTTTTCCAGACATAGTTTTAATTTTTGAAGGACCCCAAACATCACTATGAATTAAATAAAAAGGTTGCGAAGCAGAATAAACTTTTGAAGTAAAAGAGACACGATGATCTTTAGCTAAGTGACACGCTTCACAATGAAACTGTGAGGAATTTATTTCTTTTGCAAATTTAGGAAACAAATACTTAAGATAAGGGAAACTAGGATGGCCTAATCTTTTGTGCCATAACATAACTTGATCTGAAACAGGAGGTGAACTTGCACTGTTTAAACCACAAGCCGTTTTATTTCCAAGAGGAGTTTCATCAAAGTAGTACAGTCCATTCATCTCTCTAGCAGTTCCAATCATCTTCCCCGAGTTCTGGTCCTGAAAAACACAAGTGGAAGAACGAAAAAGGACGGAACAATTAGTATCCTTAGACAATTTATGAACAGATAGAAGATTGCAAGCAAATTTAGGAACATGTAAAACAGATTGCAAAGTAATTTGCTCTGAAATTTTTATGCTGCCTTTGCCGGCAATACTGGAATAACTACCATCAGCTATCCTGACTTTTTCAGACCCGAAACTAGGAAAATAGGAACTGAATAAATGAGAGCAATTGGTCATATGTTCAGATGCCCCTGAATCTATTATCCAAGGGTTGGAGTGGTTTTGGACAGATAGTGCCCAAGAATTCTTACCTGTTTGTGCCACAGTTCCAACAGGAACATTAGGTGATGAATTGAACTTTAGAAGTTTAAAAAGGTGATCCATTTGCTCCTTAGTAAATGGAGACGAGTTAGCTTCATTGGTCGAAGACGCAGGGCGATCACCAAACTTACCAGTCTTTCTATTGTTTGGCCTACCATGTAGTTTGAAACAATCTTGCCGAGTGTGACGATTTTTTCCACAGTAGTCGCAAACTAAATTGTCCTTGTCATCACCTCGTGGAGGGAAAGATTTGCGATTGACGTGAGGAACAGCCAAGGCAGATCCTTCGACCGGTGGAGCGACAATGACTGGTGCTTTTTTTCCAAGCATCACTTGCCTACGACTCTCTTCGCGACGCACTTCAGCAAAGACTTCACCAATTGGAGGGATAGGATTCCTGCCAAGAATCCGGCCACGAACCTCATCAAACTCAATATTTAGACCTGCAAGAAATTTGAAGACACGACTAACATCCACCATCTTCTTGTAGTGCTTGCAGTCCTCAATTGACTTCCACTCATATACATTGAACAGATCTAGATCTTGCCAAATACGCTTGAGACAATTGAAGTATTTGGTGACAGAATCGTCAGCTTGTCGAATTTCTCCAAGCTGGAGAGTTAATTCATAAATTTGGGATTGGTTGTCCAAATCAGAGTACATCTCAGCGACACCTTCCCAAAGATCTTTTGCAGTAGCATAACAGAGATAGTTTGCACCTATCTCTTCAGTCATGGAATTGACTAACCATGTCATGACCATGGAATTTTCAGCATCCCAAGTCTCATAGTCTGCGCCTTCCTTGTCTGGTTGTTTCTTGTCTCCAGTGATGTAGCCAATTTTTCCTCTCCCTCTGAGATACAAACGGACAGACTGTGACCAGCGAAAATAATTAGAACCGCCCTTCAGCCGAATTGTTGTGATCTGAACAGGATGATTTTCATGGTATGTCTTGACAGGTTGTGGTATATCAGGTTTAGGTGAAGAGTGTTTGGGTACAGACTGGGACTCAGTATCAGACAAGTCACCAGACATTATGTGGGATGGAAAAAGGAAAAAAACGGAAGCAAAAAAGAAAAAAACCCTAAGGAATTCTTCCTGCCGCTGATACCATAAAGAAATAAACAATCTATATTTCCTTGATAATTTTGTGAATAATACATGAAAGGTATATATAGAATACAATTGAAAGAGCAGTAGGCACTAATCTAGCCTAAGAATCAGGGCATTTATTCTTCCTATAAATGCTAATTCTAAATAAGGAAACAATCATAAGACAACTAATTATTATTTACAGTCAGTGTTATGAGCTGTACAAAACAGAATATGCTGATTCTGAACTAATCTCTAATAACTTCCAACAGGAGGTAAGGGATTTCTTACATTACCTAGGTTTCCAACATTCAAAAGCTTGGACCCATGAATCGAATCAGCCATTCAAGGACCTGGATTGGAGAATTTGTGAAATGATGAAGGTTTGGGGTTATGGGGTTTTGCGTGACAGAGGGAAGAGAAGGGAGATTGGAATTTCATGACGTTTGTCTCTTAGATCTTCACACCACTAAAATTTGCCTCTAAGCCCACATGCATCTTGTGTTGTTGTTGGATTTATGAAAGGAATTGAAAATCCAAAGGTGGTTCACGAGAAAGAGAAAGAGTGAAACTAGAGGTTGTTGTTCTGATTGCAAGAATGGGAAATGTTTGGAAATAGTTCTTGGTCTTAATATAAATACTACAATTGCAATAAGCCTTATGTTTAATTCTCATTTGGCCCTTCCACTTAACACCAATTCACTTGTATAAATTAATTATTTCCACACACTAGTTCACATATTCACAAATTGTCTCTAATAATACTCCTTTAATTAATATTCCTCTATTAATTAATTTGGGGATGTTACAATCTACCCTCCGTAAAAGAATTTCGTCCTCGAAATTCAAAACTCCTTCGTAATACATCAGTGTAGCTTGCCCATGTCCACATCCAAATTCTATACTTCACTCCTTAACTCGGTTAATTACATTCAATCCCTTGGAATAAAACTTTCCTCTTTCATGGGGTTACTGCCTACAGGTCAAACACTCGTCCGTACTTACAGCAGTCCTCCCGCTGCGCACTCTGATTCACTTCATAACACCATTCTCTTGACTACTTTATTGCAGTCTCTAGTCCGAAACCTCGGATCACCTTACTACTTCATCTGGTGTTATCCACCTTTACTCCTCCCCTTACTACCGTTACTAATCAGAATACTTTGCTGATTTGATAGGTCGGTATCTGGCCTGGTTGGGTACGCAGTAAAACTTGAGGTGACGGTGACGTTAACAAATTAACTAAGGGGTATAAACTCGAACAATTCTACTGGCCAATTCACAATCTTCCTTCCCATGATCGTTCCCCTTTCCGAACACCAGTATGCATGACATGTCATATGTACATCTGTACCCCGTGTTGTTTAAATATTCCAGGATCGATCGAAATATAAAACAAATGGAAAATTATCTAAACACTACTGATTCTTCTGCCAACGAGTTAGACTCGTCCGCAGACGAACCTATAGTTGTCCGATAAAATCCCACCTACAACTTAATCCATTCTGGCACAACACGGCGGTCAAGTTGTACATTTAACATGTATATGCGTTTAGGTTCAGATTAACTGCTATGGTTAAGGGTCAGTCTCACTGGAATCTTCTCCGATCCTAACGTATGGGTACTTGGCTAAATCAATCAAACTCCAAACTTGTCTAATTGAATACGTAAGGTTTGAACTGGTAACGCTATGGCTGAGTTGATTTGCTTGGGTTAGGATGGTTGTCTGAACTAACTAACGGATCTCTAAGGTAACAAGGTGGATTCCAAGGAGGGTGGAACATTACTTTAAACGAGCAATTGACTCGTTCACCTACACGAACTGGTCATTGATAACTAACCCTGGAGTTAGAATATTCTGATTACAGTACTCAGGCTTAGCACTTGGTCTCTCAAGGTTACAGAAAATAAATTTGGGAGATTGAAATGTTCAGGCAGAAATACTCAAGGTCGATACGCTGATCTCACATGATTTAGAACACGGAGCTGAAAGGTTTGAATCCTCAACACTGATTTCACTTGTAGAGCCTAATTCCACTGAATTGGAAATGATTCAAACTAATTCTGAATTCGGCTGATAAGGCTACGAAGAGATAGATAACTAATTATATTGAAGAACTGATTTACCAGTTTCGAGTGCACGAAGTTAAACTGATTTGCTGATACTGAGCTAGGTCATTTATATCAAAACAGCTGAGGATGTTGATTAACAGATCAACCAACTAACGAGAAAATGAACCCAACTTATCCGTGATTTCTCAAGAGTGATTGACTTCCCCGAATATGATGGAGTTACTAACGACAAAACTGGAGGACTGAAGGCATTGAATAAGGTTACTTAGGAGGGACGTTCTAAACAATCCATTTGACTGACGTCAATGAATTTGGAAAGTTGCACCAGAATTGAATTTGTGCTTAGCACCTGACAGACAAGTATTTAAAACACGAGGAGAATTATTCGTCTGAGACGTAATCAAACAAGTTAGAGAGTACACACGTTCATGGTGTTCCAAGACTCATGAACGTGGAATTGAACATTGCTCGATTCGACGGACTGGCTGAGAGAGGATCCAAAACGAATGAAAGGTACTTGAAGATTGGTCTCCTATTGGGTCCAGACTGATGTTCCATAATGCTATTTCTTCTGTCAGAGTTCTCAAATTAGGACAACTAGGTTTTCACTCACGTTTCTTGTTGACAAAGCTCTCACAGGAAGATTTACTGATTCTAATAGTCTCTTGGCCGACATGTTTGAATATGTGTAAGTGTTGGCGACTGGCTGAGCTATGGTTGAACTTAACTACTCGTCTCTGGTTGGCTGATACATATGCCTAAAAGATTAGTCTAGGTGCTTGGTGTCACTAATAATGTCTCATGTTTGTTACTCTCATCAGGTTGTGTTTTCTATGGTCTGGTACTTAAAGCAGTGATAACATGTGGCTGATTAGGTCTACTCCTTGAGCTGGGTAGCTAGTTGGTCCTTAATACATAATTACTAGTCTAACGGTAACTGGACGGTATCTCTCAATGGATGGTTAACTAATCCTACTGATTCCTTAACTATCGGGTTTAAAGATAAGAGCTCTTAAATTGGACGGTCAACCTAACATGGAACTGAGTTACCGATCTCTAAACTATCTAGTGACTAGATTACACGGATTGGTTTTGTTGATAGTTTATGCCAAAAGTAGTGTTAAAATGTTAGCTCAAAAGGTTGGCGGTACGAGAGTGTTAAACCTATGAGTTTTGGTTCAACTATCCCCATATAGTTAGCTAATTGGTTGGTAACGGTGAGTTGGAAACTTATAGTGGTTAAATGACGGTACTTGGTATGTCTGTCTAAAGGTCGGGTAGTTTATCAAGGGAATCTCTAAATGGTATACTTAATATCTCAGAATTTCTGGGGTAAGGTATGAGTATCGTGTACTAAGTACGAGGCTGACTAGGTGTTAAGACTGGTTTAGTTATCAAGCTACTCCGAAGTGATGTCTCTCGAAACAATTGCTTAACGGCCTAAAGGTGATGCACGAGAGGAATCTTAAAGGTTATACTAATTGAAACTTAAGTTCTAGTGGTACGATAGAAATATTGCTACGATTTGAAATGGTCGAAGTAACTTAAGTAAAGGCATTCTTGAGGGTAATCTAGTCAATCCATAGTCTCTGAATGTTGGTCGGGTCTACTACCAAGTCTGGTGTTGTTTACGAAAGGATATCATAATCTTATACTAGTTGTAGTTTGATTCCTAATAGTACAATGATAATACGGTTAGGAATTGTATGGTTGGAATAATTCCGATAAAGGTATTTTAGGGTAATCTAATACGGTCACCTGGCGAAAATTTGGAAAGTGCTAGTGTCCAAATTTTGGTTTCTCTAGTCTAAGTAGTTTGATTTGGATTCTTATTACAACGCATCTGTCAAGTCCACTATACTGAAATACTAATTTAGGAACATAAGGGTAGTGGTACCTAATTCGTCTTCTTGGGCACGGTACTGCAAAGAGGATTTCTAATCGCTATACTAGTTAAGGCTAAACCCCTAATGATCCAATAAAATCTTGGGTTTCTAACGGGGTGTACTAATTCCATTGAGAACAGTTAAGGCTTGAAAATATTGGGATGGCCTAGCTAAATTTTCCTAACGCAGATGAAATTCTTGCTTGCACTGAACGACTAAATACTTAGGAAAAAGTTTTGGTTTACTACTATTATTGGGTGTTGATTGGCCCAAAGACTTGGCTGAAGTTAGGCTCCCGGTAGAATAAGGTCACTTATAGGTTTAGGAAGGTTAGTTGACACACAGTGTTAGTGGTGTACCGTTACGCACTACGTACTTCAGTATAATGATACACTTGCTTCCTTGCTTGTTTATACATCTTACTCTTGTGGCACCATTTGCCACCGTCCCAATATTCACTTATAAAAATTTCCTTCAAAAACTGCTCCTCGATTGCATCTTCACTGCGATCTTAACGCGGGAGTTTCAGAGTTCACTTCAGTTTTAAACCATAATACCCTGCCTACCATACACAATACTGAGCTGATCAGACTCAGCACGTGATGGTTTCAGCGTAAACAGTCCAGATCCAAAGGGTCTGTTTTACTTAGGAAAGGATTGAAATGACTCATGGCAAGGTCCGATACTGGATCGACCTGCTCTGATACCAATTATAACGCCCCAACTAAAATATCTAGAATATTTAGCCAAGACATTAATAAAAGGGATCTGAGTACAATAAAATTCCAGAATATTTTAAATGAATTGCAACAACTTCACGAATACAATGAATTCTACTGATAAAATACAACGGGAAAAGGAACAACGATAAATAAACAGATTATTTAAGAAACAAGAAGAAGACTAAAATCTTCAAGTCTGAGAATCCAAGTCCGGCTCCAACAGTCAGTCTCCTACCTGAACCTTGCTCCGTGTAACCTGTTTACCTAAAAAAAATTGATTTGGAGTGGGATGAGACTACTAAGCCTCAGTGAGTCCTACTACCCTCCTAAAGGCGACTACGCCGGGGGAACCTAGATAGTGTAATAATCTAAGTTCAACTGTTTTACAAATATACATGATTTCATCAATAGTAAAATAAGGTGTAACACACATTTATTATCTTGTTGATTACTCTTCAAAGGTCACCCGAGGCAAGTCGGTCTCAGGTGCCTGACTCTGCGTACTACCGAAACAGAGGCTCGGATTTCGTCGTTGGCTCACAATAATAAATAATAGAAGTCAGAGGAGTTCTATTACTATGGCATAGTGCCATTTAATTCAATGAGTTACACAGTTCTAACCAATATATCCCGCCCAGGGGTTCCGTTATACCACAACAGGGGTTCCGTTTTTGTACTACCCAGTCACTCATTAAGAAATTTTGGGCATGCAATAAACACAAGATTAGTTTAGGTTTGAAATGGTAAAGAAAGAACAGAAAGGAGGTAAGGGATTTCTTACATTACCTAGGTTTCCAACATTCAAAAGCTTGGACCCATGAATCGAATCAGCCATTCAAGGACCTGGATTGGAGAATTTGTGAAATGATGAAGGTTTGGGGTTATGGGGTTTTGCGTGACAGAGGGAAGAGAAGGGAGATTGGAATTTCATGACGTTTGTCTCTTAGATCTTCACACCACTAAAATTTTCCTCTAAGCCCACATGCATCTTGTGTTGTTGTTGGATTTATGAAAGGAATTGAAAATCCAAAGGTGGTTCACGACACGAGAAAGAGAAAGAGTGAAACTAGAGGTTGTTCTGATTGCAAGAATGGGAAATGTTTGGAAATAGTTCTTGGTCTTAATATAAATACTACAATTGCAATAAGCCTTATGTTTAATTCCCATTTGGCCCTTCCACTTAACACCAATTCACTTGTATAAATTAATTATTTCCACACACTAGTTCACATATTCACAAATTGTCTCTAATAATACTCCTTTAATTAATATTCCTCTATTAATTAATTTGGGGATGTTACATGAGGATTTGAGCCAAATATTTCCAAACGGTATTACTACTTTCTTTCGAATTACTATGAGAGTACCGTGCACTTGTTTATTTTCTAGAACTTGTTTATTTCCAAACGGTATCACTACAAAAAAGAAAAAAATGAAAAAGAGACGGGAAAACATAAAAAATTCCCTAAAAAAATAGTTTCTTCAAAAAAAATGAAAAAGAAAGACCCAAAGGGCAAAAATAGTGATAGAAAAGAACCATACAAAGACATATCCGGTTCTTATTCTCTGACACAAACACAAAAATGCACCCTAAGGAATAGGGTTGCGCACACAAACAGGAACAACAAAGTAGAACTTAACTCCAATGTTTAGCCTACTATTCCCAAAAATATCCTACCTTGACCTAAGCCACGTTATAACCCTGGAAAAGACCTCCAATAATGCATGAATATTGAATTTTGACTGGTTGCTTAGAGTTCTTGCAAGCCTATGGTAAAATGGCAGGTTGTACGATGATTGAGAGATAACCCTTTCAATTATGAGCGAAAAATACAAATGTGAGAGAGAGAAAAGGTTGAACATGGACTCTTGCAGGCATTTGTTTGATTTGCTACTATTGACGTCTTTTGAGCCCAAGTGTTGACTGAGCATGATTGCTGAGGTGAAGTTTAGTGGTTCCATTGATGAAAAATACATAAGGTTGTGAAATTCCTGTCATCTATATCTGCTTGTTGTTTCACTGACGATTTTGCTTGGCAGGCATGTTACTTGAGGACAAGCAACTGTTTAAGTTTGGGGTTGTGATGACAGTAATTTATATGATGTTTTTAGTATTATTTATTATTATTTTAGTATTAGTTTTAGACCAATTACAAGGCAAAAACCTAAAGAAGCAAAATTACTTGTCCAAAAAGTCAAGGATTGAAGAAAATGCATAAAAAGAGCAAATAATGAAGAAAATGCGCAACTTTCAGTCTGCGGACCATAACTTGAGCTACGAGTATCGGAATGAGGTCTGTGACCATGCGTTGGACAGCTAAGACAAAAATCTACAACTATCGTGTTTGAGCAAAAACGTAATTTTGACGTCTCATCGCAGTACGATGGCATTCATCGCAGTACGATGAAGCTGCTTGCCGGCCAAGAAAACAGAAGAAATAAATCTGAAGAAAATCTTGCATCGCAGCACGATGGAGTACATCGCAGCATGATGGAGTAACTTGGAGACCAAGATGATAAAACGCACAGGATTAGTTATAATTTTGAACTGAATCTTGGTATCACGATGAGGTCATCGCAGCACGATGAGGTCATCGCAGCACGATGTGCCTTGCAGCCCAAGTCCGAAAAACTATAAATAGAGCTCTCCTCCTTCACAATTATTCATTCAGAAAATTAGAGAACTATTTCTCTATAAGGAGCAAAGGAGGAGGAGCTCTAGGGAAGGAACTTTCCCCCTTCAACGTGAAAGGTAACTTCCTCCGCAAGGTAGCAAGGTTATTGGTATGCATTTATTTAATTCTTGTAATTTAATTATGTCTATTAGTAGCTAAACTCCTTTAGGTTAGGTGGAGTAGATGAACTCCCTTAGGAATGCTGGAATCATGTAAATTGGTACTAGCGTGGGGACGTGACAACGTGTCTAACACGGGTTCCCTGTTCTATAATTAATGCTTTTTATACTCGTAATTAGGGTAATTCTCGTACGTGGTTATTACTACTTATGTTAGTTCGTCAATAATAAAAAGGAATAGTCAACGATATAGCACCACTTATCCAGCAGGAATAAGGGAGGGATTCTAACTACTTAACCTATCTTCTTAAATTGTCTTTCTTTCTAGTTATATTCTTTGTTTCTTGAATCTAAAATTATCCCAACTTATAAAGAGGAGGCAATCTCAACAAATCCTAGAATAAGCTTAGTAACCGAGGCGCTGTCCCTGTGGATACGAACTCATTCTACTCATTAGAGATTGAATTATTACTCGACGACAGACTGGTACACTTGCCAGACCGTAGTCAATAATCTTACGTGTCATTATTATAGAGTTTCTACTTATGCGGAGATTTTAGCACAAGGTCTGTGGTTCGAATCCCATTGACAACAATAATTCAATTTATATAATATTATATGTAATTCTACTTTTTTTTTTAGAGAAAACTACTTTATTATTATTATAGGATATGTTGTTCAAATCTCATTGACAACATTAATCTAATTTTTATAATATTTTAATTTTATGGAAAACCTATCCTTTTTTTGTAGAAAAAACAACCTTATTTTTTTTTTATAATATAACTACCTTATTATTACTTCAATCAACAATCAAAAGTATATATTTTTATCAATCAAAACAGTTTTTTTTTATGTCAATTGTTTTTGAAGAAACACTCAATTAGAGCTTCTCTAATATATATTTTTTTTTCAGAAACCCTAATATTATATAAATTGATAATATGAAATCTTTTAGTGATGTAGAATGAGAAATGGAAAACACATCCCACCACTCACTATTAAAAATACACTTTGACTAATTAAAATTTGAATTCCGACTGTGAAAGTAGTCATATTTTGTGTTCATCATGCTTTCATTATTGTAATTACCTCCAATTGATAAAATCTATGGAAACCCTAAAATAAATTAATATAATTTTTTATTTTTTATAATCTATGGAATTTTTTTAATAATTTAAACTTTAAACTTTCTATAAACCTTCGCTCAAAGTATGTTAATATTCATTTGCAAATAGTATATAATTTACAATTTTTTTTTGTCGATGGAGTCGCTACAAAGTCTTGGGAGACGGGGAGAGAGAGAGAGAGAGAGAGAGAGAATCTTTTAGTGTTTTTGAACGAGGAATAGGGAATGGGGCGTACTTCCCACCCCATTATGTCCATGTAACACCCTTAAATATATATCATATTTTCATACTCAAGTAAACTAAATAAAATTAATCTCATGAACAATTGAAAGAAAAACATAGACAATATTCAAAATATAGTATAAAATGACATAGACAACCTTCAAAAGAAAAAGAAACATAAGCAAATAAATATCATTAAAATATAAAAATTATCGTGTGAGAGAGAGAGAGAGAGAGAGAGAGAGAGAGAGAGAGAGAAATTATCATTGGTGTAGAATGAAAAACGCGTAGCACTTTTCACCCCCACTATTAAAAATGCACCTTGAATAATTAAATTTGAATTATGATTGTGAGAGTTATCCATATTTTGTGTCTGTCACACTTTCATTAGAATTACTTTCGGCTGATGAATCTATGAAAACCTAAAATAATTTAATATAATTTTAGTTTGGGTTAATAGGTTTTTACCCCCTGCAAAGTAGGCGAGTTTTGCGTTACCCCCCTGTAATTTTTTTTTTAGAGATTGCCCCCTGCAAAGTTTGTTTTTTTTTATTTACCCCCTTTTGCTGACGTGGCAGGCAAAAAAAACAGAATAACCGATTTAAAAAACAACACTTTTTAAATCGGTTGAACAAAATAACCGATTTAAAAAATAAATTTTGCAGAGGGGTAATCTAAAAAAATAAAATTATATGGGGGTAAAGCAAAACTCGCTTACTTTGCAGGGGGTAAAGAACTATTAACCTTTTTAGTGTTTTTATAATCTTTGAAATTTTTTTATAATTCCAATTTTAAACTTCCCATAAACTTTTGTTCAAGCCTTTTTGATGTAGTGTTAGCTCTTAGCGCAGCTTGTTCATGCTATGCATAAAAATTAAGCTATTTTGCACTAACCTCCCTAAATATATCCCACATATGTCAAATACAACACAACAATGAACAATTTAACAACAGATCTAGATTGGGCGCAGTCAGTATCCATGACTACACGTGACCTGAGGTATTAGATATCGATAGTTCCTCTGGTGTGGTGGGGTGTAATCTGATGATGGTTGCAAGCTTCAAACATGGTGGGGAAGGGTATCTGCAAAAATGTTAGGACTTCATAGCTTAAGTCAATAACATGTCATAACGAGTACTAGTTTATGACCCGAGCGACACACACGGGGTCGCGGCGTTGCCGCTCCCTATAATTAGTGAAAAAATCGAATCAGGTATATAAAAAGAAAATTCAATAACATAGATATAAAGATATTGTAATTGGTTATATAAAATTAAGGCTTAATTAGTCTGTAGATCTCTTAAAGACTTTTTTAGTTTCACTTTGATCCCTTAAAGAAAATAAGTTCCACTTTAGTCCTTATTGATATCTTCATCAGTCAATATGGTCATTTCCGTCCATTTTTTTCAAAAATCGTTAACTTATGTACATATGCCATTTAACAACCTATTTTACCCCATGTACAAAAGTTAACAGTTTCTGAGAAAAAATGGACGAAAAGGACCATATTAACTGCTACATATACCAAAAAAGTATTTAAGGGACCTGCAGACTAACTAAGCCTAAAATTAATAAGCATATAAAATTGTTTTATAACAACTTTGTTAATGGACTTAGTTGTATTGGGCCGGCCAAAATGAATGAAATGCCCAACTTGCATAAAGTAACAATTCCAAAAAAAAAATCTCATATTATCAGTAAGAAATATTGTTTAATTTAATTCAAAAAATTTCCTATATATACACGCGGTTCCCTCTATATATTCTGTGTATTTGGAGATGTCTAATTCTAGTGCGAGGTAAACTTAAAATAACTATATAGTGGCTTATTATATTTAGTATTTTTCTCTTGTTAATTTATTAAAATTTCAGGACTGCTGGAGGAACTTCAGATCAACTTGAAACTAATGGGGAAAAAATACCTCCTTTTTTTTTTTTTTTTTTGCAACAAACTCTTAAGAAATTGGAAGGGGGTGTTTATGATGTCATTGTAAGTTTTGTTGTCCCGAGATATTGATTTGCTATATATAAAATTTATTGATAAATGACTGACCATGTTTGTTTTTGTATTTTTAGGAAATTCCTGCTCGTGTTGTAGAACAATGTTTGGCTAAGGAACAGCAGTCAATAAAGTTGGTTGACGAAGAAAATTCAAAGTCATATGAATGTGATATTGAGACTGTTAATGGTGGGAATAATGAAAAATTCATTGCTAAGGGGTGCTTCAAATGTGTGGAAGACATGGGATTGAAAGATGGGGCTAAGTTGTTGTTCACAATTGATAATCTTCCAAAGGATATGTATGTTTATCGTATAGAATGAGATTGATTAGTAGTAAGAGATTGTTGTTATTTGGTGGATTGCTTAGATATTCGTTGTTTATTTGGAAGTATTTAGTTTTAAGTTTTATTTTAAGTATTTTAATTAGGCTTAATAGATCTTTTGGTCCCTGTATGTTCGCGAATTTTTGGTCTGAATCCCTGTATTTTGTTTTGATGCAAATAAGTCCCTAAATGTACAAAATTTGTTGGTTTTAGTCCCTAAAGTTAAAATCCGCAGGAAAATCTGAAGGAAAATTTGCCCGAAAACTGCAGATTTTCCTGCGGATTTTGACTTTAGGGACTAAAACCAACAAATTTTGTACATTGAAGGACTTATTTGCAACAAAACAAGATACAAGGAGTAAAACCAAAAATTCACGAATATACAGGGACCAAAAAATCTATTAGGCCTTTTAATTATGTGGTTTTAATGTTGTACTTTTTATATTTAATGCAATCATATTCCGGTTTTTATGTAGAGGTTGGTTAATATACATCATAATTTATGCTACAATATAAAGTAAATTAACAAAAAAATTAATACATTAACAGAGAAACAATAAAGGGATAAATTACTTTAAAGGAAATACAGCAGTCAAGAAGCTTATGCAATTGAACCAAACATGGTGAAGGCTCTCAAAGATCTTTGGAAGATCAATGTACCATCAAAAGTAAGCATTTTCGGTTGGAGATTGTTACTTGAAAAACTACCCACGAGGGAGGCACTCCATACAAAAGGCATTATTACAAACAGTCATGAGAGAAATTGTGTTTTTTGCTCCAGGGAGGTTGAAGACATCAACCATATATTTTTTACTTGTAGTGTATCAGCTCAAATTTGGAGTTATGTTTTTGGTTGGATGGGGTATAATGACATTCCTTTTGTAGATATCCAAAGCCACTTCTCAGACTTCGGAAACTTATTAAAAGGTAGCATTAACAAGAAGTACCATCACATTATATGGTTGGCGACGACGTGGTGTATTTGGCGGAAGCCAAATAACATAATTTTTTGTGAAGAATCTGTCCATGCTTCTTCTTTAGTGGAGCAAATTGTTTATATTGCTTGGTTTTGGTTTATAGGTAGGGGCGGGCATAATGTTAATGTAACTTATTCCGAATGGTGTAATTGTCCCCTAGCATGTTTTCGCTAGCTTTTGTGAACATTCTTTTAGAATTGTAAGGGTTGAGTACCTCTTGTACTCCTTATAATTCAATTTTGCTTATCAAAAAAAAAAACACTTTAAAGGAAATACACCATTAAACTTTGAAAACTGATAGTTGGCAACATGTAGAACTTAATTGGAAATTAAAAGAACATAGACTTAACACATAGTCGTTAGGAGGATTTTACAGATCCAACATTAAGAAAAAAACTAATTGGACAACTTAAAAACATGACACCTCTGGTCGGTGTCATCAAGATCAAATTTGAAGCGGATGTTGTCCCCAATTTCAAAGAAATTAAATTCACAAACATAGATCCATTCGTACCCAAGTAAAGTTTTAGTTGTATCATTTGGATCAAGAACAGTAAGTGTTTCCTTATTTCTTTGATCGCCGCAAACAATTAGATAGTCAATTAGGTGGTCTTACAGAAACTGTGCGAAATTCGGTGGCAAATTCTGCATAACAGGATGAATTTAAAAATAGTTAGTGTTAATGATTATAAACTTAAGCTTAACTTATGAATTCAAAATTCGAAATAGTAGAAGTTAACCAATGTAGGTAGCTTTATATTATTTGCATTAAGAACAATGTCAAAATAACATGTTTTTTCAACATTAAGACTTCGGCTATGGAATGAAGGAATTTCAATCTGATTGTTTAATTTCTTGAAACTTTAGATGATGAGAACCTTTGGCGGATAATATGCGAACTTAACATCAACATCATCGTGGAGCGTATAAATTTTCATAATCCTTTTTGAATGTTAATTAGTACACATGGAGTTTTGTCATCATTCATGATATACCATTTTTTTTCAGTTGGTTATTGTAGTGGTGAACAAAGTATGGTTCAATTTCCGGATAGAGCTGTAAAACAAAGAATTGAATTAGGAAAAAAAAAAGTGCTTTATTAAACTCATATTAGAGATGATAACATGAAATGCAGTAAAAAAAACTAACCAAACCATTGTAATGAACAATTGAGAAAACTGTAGCCGGTTCTTCTTTGAGTATTGCAACGCTGTCAGCCATGTTAATGTTCATAAAATATCGTACGAGTATGACTAGATTTGTTATCTATACTCATAAATATAGTTCTAGTCAATTTTAATCTTTGCATAAAATTTAATCTTAGATTAAAATGTCTCTTTTTGACGTTATATATAATGATAATTATTTTTTATGTGTTTCTTATGTATAATTTAAATGGAGGATATTTTTTTAATTGTTTTGTATTTATTTATTAGGGTCCATTTTTAATATTCAAACAGAGCTCCAAATAGGAGAGTGAATTCTTTCAATTAAAATTTCCTTAGTTTTTCTCAATTGCTAAACATCTAGCATTCAATATCCTATTCTTCTCGCATTACGTTTAATTATATTCCTAATTGTATTGCTACTTTGATTATGAATGAAAAACCATAAGTTTGCTTGCGTCAAACAAAATAATTCTATTTTCTTATAATTTTATTTCTGTTTCTCTCTCTCTCATATTTAATGGTAGATGTGCAACAATTGAGAAAAATTGAAAAAAATTCAATTGAGAACTTCCTCTCTCCTCCAAATAGTCAAGGACCGGCGCCTGATCTCACCAGATATCATATGGTAAATCACTCTAACCTAAACACTGTCTGCCTTCTCTCTAGAAAACACACAGCCGCCCTTTCCCTTCATCCAAATCCATTTTTTTTCAAAATATAGATCCATGGTTGGTGGTGTTGCGATGAGTGGTGTTTGATCATCCACACCACCTTACTTCGTGTTCTCTGGCAACACGTGCCTGTTCACGGTGAGGTGTTGGCGGCGGATCTAGAGGGGTGTTGCTTTGTTCATGGGTGGCTCTTCCTTCCTCTCCGACGTGGTTGTGTTTGTTGGTAGTGGTCGTGTGCTTGCTTCATGTTGCTGGATCTGCTTCTTGGCAATTTTTAAGTTTCTTTGGGGTGGTTCTTTGTTTGTTTCATGTTGCTAATGGTTTTGTGGCTCTCTTTTTTTTCTTTGCCGGATCTATTTCTTTGTCTCATGTTGCTAATGGATCTGTGGTTCTTTCTATATTTCTTTGTGTGGATCTGTTTCCATGTTTCTTTGGGGGCGGGGGTGTTGGTGGTTTTGTTTTTTATTTTAATTTTAAGTGTTTTAGGTTGTGGTTGCGCCAGTGGTGGTTATTGGTGTTGATAGGTGGTGGTGAGATTTCATGATGTAATGTTTGTGACGTGTTAATGTGGTGGTGGGTGGTAGTGGTGGTTGGATGGGTTGATGTGGTGGTGAGGTGCAGAGATGTTATTGTGGTGGTGTTTGGATTTGACGCCTCTGGTGTGTGGTCGATGCCGTGTGTGATTGGTTTTTCTACAATACTTGATTCTCTACCGTCTTCAATTTTTTTGAGATTTGCAGGCTTCTATTTCGAGTCGCTGATGGTTTCCAAATATGTTGAGATTTGCAGGTTTCTTTGTATTTGGTTGACCTCTATCGCGTCGGTCTTGACTGTTTGGAGGTGGTCTATGAGCTGAAACTTATCCGCCTAGGTTCTCATTCTACTGTTGCCCCCATCAACTTTTGACTCAAAGAGAAGTTTTTTGGATTCTGATGGGCCGATCAATTTGGACTCTAGATCGGGAGTTAGTGTCTAGTGGCATCTTTATGGGTTGGGTTGATGTCTTCACGAGTGGTCTAGAAGCTAATGAGTGTCTTTCTAAGAATGAGATAAGAAATGGACCTCTATTAGGTGGTGTATGTTTTGGTATTTCATTGGTGTTCTGCTTATATACGGCACCTTTGTATTGTAGCTCATCTTTTATTGGTCTCTACTCATATTGTGCAGAGACCTGATTTTTAATAATAATATATTTGCCGTTAAAAAAAATATTGGTTTAGAATGGATGGACTTTAGTATATCTCAACCCCATGTCATGTGATTTATTTGTGTAAATTTGAATATCATTAACTCGTATTTTGCATTTATAATGTTAGTAAGATTTCCATCGCCATTAAGCAAAATGAAATAGAAAATGTGTTGAGAAATATCGTAAAGAAAGTTTGATTGTATATCTGTGGCATAATAGACAAGTTTGCACTTTTGTTTTTAGTCTTTTTACGGTACAAAGAATCAAAAGAGAAGGAGTCAACTGTAATACAAATATCAGGTCTACATTATAGGAAGGAGCAATGCCGTCCATATCAACCACATGAGCTGCTAACTATTTTTTTCGTCAACAAATATCATATGTGGGCAACTGTAAAGAATAATCTCTCGATTTGTAGGACTTGAATAGGCGTCAAATATTCCTAAGAGTTCTAACTGTTGTATGTTCAAGTCAGAGATCAAACTCAAAAACATTATTTAAGACTTGCGTCATCTCATCGAAGTGTTCTTGGGTGAGTTGCCAACTAATTGGTTTACGGGACCATCTACTATATACACAAATGCAAACCGGAAAACCAAGAAAATGATTTCCGAAAAGCAATTAGCCACGGTTAGTATTATAGTCGCGTTCAACAACAATTCAACTATTCATCTCTCTCATCTTTGTTGTTAACAACTCTTTAGATGATTTTCACTCACAAATTAATTTTAATATTTCCTATCTATTAATGTTTCCATCAAAGTAAAATTAGATTCTCATATTCATATGCTGCTTAACATAATATATATAGATATTTGAAAGGACTTAAAAAAATTTCTTACCTTGTGTTTAAGAAAAAGAGACAAAGAAATTCGAATATCCAGACTTTGAATTGAATGTGTTGTTGTGTATTAGTTAGAAGCTCGAGTGTTGCTACGTTCAGAGGCAAAATAATGTTGCTTTCCGGATATCATATTCTCTGTTGTTCTGGTTTGCATTTTTATTTCGTCAACTTTCAATTTACTAAGTGCTTTCAAGAAATCATTTTTGTAGTTGTTTCGGTTTGCATTTGTTTATCGGAAAACTTTCCTTAAGCATTTCGTAAATTTTTAATTTAGCCACGATTAAACTGTGGCTAAATTTCCTGAATTCATTTGTTTAACTTTTCCGATTTGTAACTTTTAGTAAATATTGGAGTGAAGTGAAATAATAAGAGGGCAAAATGGGAATATTGGGTTATTTGTAGGGGTGAAAGATTAAATGTAGGGGTGGATGGCAAATTTTTCCCAAGCAGAAAGCCAAAAACCAACAAAAGCCCAAAAATAGTCCAGATGAAAGCAATCACCGCACCCATGAAAAAAAACCAGAAACCCGCCTCTACTTATAGAGAAATGAGCTGTTGAATCAAAATAGAGAGCATAATGCTTATATAAAGAAAATTAAATTTCAGACACATTTAAATCTCTAAATTTTTTGTGTTGTAAAAAAAATATTCATATGCTACTTAACATAATATGTATATAGATATTTGAAAGGACTTAACAAATGTATTCAAGAAAGGAGACAAACAAATTCGAATATTCAAACTTTGAATTGAATGTGTTGTTGTGTATTAGTTAGAAGGTTGAGTTTTGCTACGGTTAGAGGTGAAATAATGTTGTTTTCCGAAAATCATATTCTCTGTTGTTTCGGTTTGCATTTTTATTTCGTTAATTTTCAGTTTAGCCACGGTTTAACTGTGGCTAATATTTTTGCAGTTGTTTCGGTTTGCATTTGTTTATCGGAAAACTTTCCTTAAACATTCCGTAAATTTTCAGTTTAGCCATGGTTCAACTGTGGCTAAATTTCCTGATTTCTAAAAACCAACAAAAGTCCAAAAATAGTCCAGATGAAAGCAACCACCGCACTCATGAAAAAAAAACCATAAAACCCCCTATACTTATAGAGAACTGAGCTATTGAATCAAAATAGAGGGCATAATGCTTATATAAAGAAAAAAATCTCTAAAATTTAAAAATGTTAACAAAAATAAAAATTGATACATAATCATAGCAACTCACACTACAACATCTGCAAAATCACACAAAAGAATATATCTAAATAAGAAACACGCTCAACACGTTGCAAAATCACATAATAGAAGTAGAAAATGGCTTTCTATGCAAAATGGCTTGGAAAATGAAGCTTGAAGAAAAACCAAAGAAAATAAAGGGTGTTATCGTGTACCTTTACAATACCATGTTGTATCGTTGGACCAGTTTACTACTTAAGTTGCGAACAATATCTATATATAGGCTTTCCTTCTCCACCAAATTTTTTCCCTCTACTCCTAATCCTTACAAAAACCACCATTTTAACAAAAATCTTCTTTATAACACACAATTAAAGCATCAAGGAACTCCACAAATATCACATTGAGCTGAATGTAAAGTTAATGTGAATCTAAAACTTACCTCATTCTATTTTGTATGCATTTCGTTTGAATCACGTCAACACTTATGTACTGGTCAGGTTCACTGCTTAGGTAGCAAATGGTAGTTTTCTACTCAAGTAGCGGATCACTATGGAAATTGAAGTTGATAGTGTTTTTTTTGAATTATTTCGGTTATGGTTGATCGTAAACAAAGCAAAGAACCTAAGGCTGATGAGAAGCCGTCTAAGTTGGAGAAGAAGTCGATCAAAGAACATAAGGGCGATATGAGGAAAAAATCGATGGTTGAGCAGCCTGCCGCAATTGATTTTTTCCTGCAATTGACGTCCGATAGAAAGTTTACTACACAACAGGAGATGCAAGTATGAGTTTGTGCTGAAGCGGAGAAGTTCATATGTATAGTCATGGTTGCGAAGTCCGACAATGGGAATAATGGTAGAATTGTTTTTGGTATATGGTCTGTTTACCACAACAAATTTAAAATATAATTTTCTGTTTCGGCTTAGGAGTTATATGTTGAGTCGTAGCAAGTAAAGTCTCAATGTCGTAACCGGGACACACAATAAAAAAATGGCAAAAAGATTTGAACTTCACAAATATGTTGAGAGGCTTAAACCGGAGGAGACAATGCTTGTGCGCGAGAGGACGAATAATTTGGTACTTCCTAGAAATATCATGT
This sequence comes from Trifolium repens, assembly GCA_030408175.1. Taxonomy (NCBI): domain Eukaryota; kingdom Viridiplantae; phylum Streptophyta; class Magnoliopsida; order Fabales; family Fabaceae; genus Trifolium; species Trifolium repens. The sequence continues at coordinate 31,749,995 of CP125838.1, read as the reverse complement.
CCATGCTGATGAATAAAAGTTCAACGACAATCAACCATATTTATAATGTGCACTACATATACAAAACACCTGCTGAGGTGAAAGATTATAGATGCACAACTGTTGAAGTGTTTGGCTTATGACAAGTACACATATAGCTACAGGTTGGTTTTCGGTACCGAAATTGTCAATGATATTTTTTGGTCCCATTTGGATTCCATTAAGCTATTTAACATTTTCCCCATTGTGCTCATTATGAACTCCACCTACAAAACCAACAAATATGGATTGCATTTGTTTTAGTTTGTTGGTGATGCTTCTACTGAGATGACGTACTCCGTTGTCTTTTCTTTTATGGCGTAAGAAAAGGAAGACAACTTCGTATGAACTTTATAGAGGTAATTGTGACTGATTGGGACATTGTTCTGATGAATGTTGTTGACAAAGTTTTTCCCAAGTCCCTTGATATATTGTGTCGGTTTCACATCTCCATGAACTTTAAAGCAAATCAAAGAAGATACAAGGGAAACCGAAAGCGAATGAGATGTGGAAAAATAACTTGGAGGATTGGGAGAGTATAGTGGACTCAAATTTTGAGGAAACATATGCAGATTCTATTTTTATGTTCAAAAAAGTTTATGTAAGTCTTAGAATTTTGTTGAATACGTGGGGTACTGTTCTTGGGTAAGTGAAGGAGAAATTACTATTGAGGGCTTCGACGAACCATTTTGATTAGAAATTTCACTGGTGTCCTGACTTTTATATATAACCAGCGGCCAAACGGGCACGGAACGTTCTGTGCCCGTTTGTGTGATCCGTTTGTTTTTTTATTACCGCCGCTATGTTGTAGTGTGTGTCTCTTTGGTTATCGTTTTCTTGTTTGTTCTTATTTTATTTTTCTATTATTTATAAAATGCAGTTTTAATAAAAATATTGTTTTGTCAAAAAAAAAAAAAAATTGTTGTTAATTGATAACTACTTAACCTTCTTTTTGGCTGTGCTTAGTTATTAAGAAAGAAAACTAAAAACCAACTTTTGTGTGGAAGTTATTTTTCAACATATCCAAATATTTTGAATAGAGTGAAGGACAAGAGTGACAATATAAAAAGTCTGTACAAAAAAAAAATCTCTTTATATCTACTAGCCGTCAAACGGGCCCGTGCCCGTTTGTGTAATCGATATTCTTTTTTTCCGTGTGTGATCGATATTCTGTGTTGTGCAAATATAAATAATTACTTAATCTCCTTTTTTATTAGACTTTGTTAATTGATAACTACGTAACCTCTTTTTTTTTGTGGTTAGTTATTAAGAAGAATTTTTTTTTTACTATAAAAAAACTGAAAACCTACTTTTATGTGGAATTTGTGTTTAGTTATTAAAAAGAAAAAAAAATTATTTACTAAAAAAAATTGAAAATCTATTTTTATGTGGAAGTTATTTTTTAAGGGTAAAATTGGAATAATAAAAAAGTCATCCCAAAAATTTGTATCCCCTTTATATATTAGTATAGATTACTATATATAAAAAGGATACAAATTTTTGGGATGACTTTTTCATTATTCCTATTTTACCCTTAAAAAAAACTACAAAAAAAAAAGTTATCACAGTTCCAAATTATTAGCACAATTGATGAATAAAATCACCAAATTAATAGAGATGATTTGTTATCTATTATCTATTACTATTATCTATACCAATATATAAAGAGAATACCTCATTTCGCATGGACTTTTCTTCTTGTCATTTTTGCCCTTTACTCTATTTAAATATTTTTATAGGTTGAAAAATAACTTGCACAATAGAGAATATTGATCACACATACAGACACGAAAGGCGGCTAATGTAGGTATAAATACAATGTTTCTATCAATTAAGCTAAGTTCGAGTAATTGTGTCAAAAACAAAATGTGTAATTTAATCCTAAAATAAAAAAATACTACATAAAACAATATGAAAAAGAAAAACAGTACTAGTGAAAATAAATGCGTGTCTTATAATAAAAATGAAAATAAATGCGTGTCTTATAATAAAATAAAAATAAATGTGAGATGAGGAGGGTGAAGCAGATTTGACTCATTAATTGATAGAAAGTAGTATTTTTTTTTGTTGATAGGATGTAATAAATTTTTTAGGACAAAACTTATATACTTTTCTTTAGGTGTTGTTTTTACTGTGCCTCTTACAAAAATTTAGTTACTTATATTTTTTATTTAAAAAAAATAAAAGAAAACTATTTTCTTCATAATAATAACCACCTTCATGTATCTAGCACAGTAAGAACTGTGTCTAAAGCACTGTACATAAGTTTAGTCCAATTTTTTATAATATTATTTTATTTATTATTATCTACGGAAGTGTGTTCCAAATAATAATAATAATATAAAATTCATCAATTAAATAAGTTACAATGATATTAAAATACTTAATAAAAACGCTAACATATGTTATACGATTTATTGTTTTTTTTTTGAATGAATTTATTGATATATTTAAGGTGTGAAATTATGAATTAGTTTTTCGGACGCCATGATATTTTTTAGATTTTTATAGAGATCGAATCATCCGGTTCAATTATTAAAGAAGACGGTTTATTTAACCGAGTTATCCAATTTTATCCGGATTAATTATGCGGATCAACCAATGACATAGTTATTTGACCAATGAACTAATGAACCAGTATCCTGCCGGTTTGATGACCGGTTCGGTTTTTAAAACATTGGATTCGAGACCAATTTAGCATAAGCATTAAGAGCACCTCCAGCGGAGGTTATTTTCCTATGGTTCACCAGCATGGCACCTAGTTTTGCAGCTTTTCATCAATAAAGAGAGTGAATGAGTTCAACAGGTGGCAATACATCACTTCAGAAAACAACGGAGTTTTCTCCTTTTTTGGAATGAAATATTATTACTTTTTCTTTGTTTTGAATGAACATGTGTACAATATTAATATGTTAGGTAAAATTGTGGGACCTAATATAAGTTTTATAAAGTTGCACTATTGAAGCAAAAAATAAGTGAATTACTTTAAAATGATGTGGCTTAATAGGACCCACAAAATAACTCTTTGGTAGAGATCACCATTGGAGTTGCTCTAAGCAACCGATCCAACTCATAATAAGTGAGAAGTCTGACTGTGAACAGAACAAATCCTATATTTTCAGAATTCATATTTCGTGTTGATTTCTAATTCTCTCTCTTTCAAAATCTCTGAATCATTCAGTTCATTCTTTATTGCAGAACTCTTCAATTTCGTTGCCAACTTTACACATCTGATTGAACCGTAACAAATGGTATGCGTATCACTCTTTTCTATTCCATTTTCTTCTTTTGAATCGTTGTTATCTGTTTTTTTTTAATTGATTAATGTTTATTTAAATTGAATGAATTAGGATTAAGCAAATTGAAATAAAAATTGTGTTTATGATTATGGAATTTGGTTTCAAATTAGGTTTACTTGGAGAAAGATGATGGGATTTGGATTCAAATTTAAAATTTGATTACTGTGTTTTAGTATATGGTAGTGATGTTAGGTCAGATAGTGAAAATTCATAAGTTAACAAATAGCGGTTTTAGGTGATTTATGAATATATTTCATATAGTGTTGTTATATAGTACGATATGGATTTGGTGCAGTAGAAAAAGCATGCGGTTACACGCTGTATTTGATTACGGTCATTGATTTACGCTGTATTTTGACTATTGATTGAGATCGGACGGTTGATGATGTAACTGCGTTGACGCAGTTATAGCAAGAAAGCTGTTTCCGTCAAATATAGAGGCTATAGACATGCTGGAGTGCTATAGTATAACAAAGTTTAAACAAAATGCTATTTTCTGCGATCGACGATCGACAATGATGGTTTCATAGCTTGTTTAATTCCCAGTCTTTTAACATGGTTTTAGACTTGTGTAATGAACTTATCCAGAAGTTGAGCTAAGTGCATTCTTGTGCATTTTGAAATAGTCTAGTTGGAGAAAGATTGAAGAACAATAGCAATTTTATTGCGCAAATCCTCTAGATCAGTATTATATTTAAGAAATGAAAGAGTATTCAATCCTTAGGTCTCATTTGAGTGACATGGACGATCAGTTCTGACTAATTGTCTGGACAATCTCTAAATTTGCTGTACTTCCAATATAGTTAGTGACCTCCGATCTGACAGACGACAATTTTTCTTTCTTTGCGCAACAATTGAAATATTATTTAGTAGGTAAAGTTTACTATCAAGTCTTGCTAGGACCAATTCTTCTCCTTATATCTCCTTAGTATAACAACATTTTCTTTACATTTGGACCATTTATTATTAGGTTTCCGTAATTTCCTAACACTTGCCACTAATTTTGCAAATTTTTACCATATTCTGCAAAGAATAACCCCCTTGTTAGGTAGCCGAAATATTCATCTTGATTTCTCAAATCTGGGCTGCTTCTTCCACTTCAGAAAAACTTGTGTACAACTGTCCTATATTTCTTTAGTAGTTTTCAGAAACCTACACTAGTTACTGATCTTAGGCACCATTAAACTCCATAACCATGACATTACTACAACATCTTACTCATCCCAACCCAAGTAGTAAAGGTTGAATCCTTGAAATTAGGACCTCTTCAACGAGATGGTTTAATTTGCCTTTCCTTTTTATATGGGTTTGGACTTGTTGATACCACTACCACTTGAGGAGTTGAAGTAATTTTTCCCATTCAGATGCAAGCTTGGCAAAACCGGCTGCAATTCAATAGCTCCAGTATGCTCAGTCAGGGATATGGTTCCAACTGTATTCATTAATGTGTTGCAAGTGTTTTGGTATTGTTAATGGAAAGTGATGAAACAATCAACCATGCAAGCGAACGGGAAAGACAAAATGTGGCATTGAAGGAAGAGGCCCCAGAAGCCGTGGAAAAAATTGGTGATTCAGGCCATTGTATTATATGAACACAATTTCCCATACATGCAGTAGCTCTGATTCCATGTCAGAAGACTGTCTTTTCCATTTTTTTAATTGTGTAGAGTGATTACTCATTGCTCTTATATAGAGTACAAGGAATCCAAATTAGGAAATCCTAAATTTGTGCTGTTAGTGTTCCTACCTTGAATTTTTAGTTATCTGTATATGTTGATTGCATATTTCCATGACCAACAATTCATCTCTTAAATTAAGGTATTTGTTTCCCATTAATTAACGAAGGAAGCCCATCTATATTTCTATCATGATTCGTTTTCCCTAAAATTGGGTCAGTGACTCAGTGAGTCTTTTGTTATTATCAAATGATAATCATTAATCATATCAAAATATTGATAATTGAAAGGATGTGGTCAATGTTCTATGCTATGTGAATACTAGTTTTACCCATAACATAGATGGGGTTTGTAGCCCTGTTTTCCATTGAAATCCTTCCTTGCAGCTCTAATTATGTATCTGTTATGCATTCTGTGAAATTTGGGTTGGTCTTTAATCTTACCTATCATTTCTGACAGGATATGTACATTCGCATTAAGCGTGATAAGACAACATATTTCATCCGGTGCAAGCCATCTGACAAAATTCTTGACATAAAGGAGAAGTTACAAGAGCTAATCGATCAACCTGTTAATGACCAACGGTTAATTCTACCTGGTACAGGCGAAGTATTAGAGGACACTAAGACTCTGGCTGATCAAAAGGTAGACTACTACATAAGTCTTCATGTGATATACTATGTGAATATTCTTTTTAAAAATGTTAGCGTTTAGCAAATATCCAGTTCTTGGGACTTTAATTCATCTATTCTTAGTTTCTTACTTCTCTGATATAATTCTGCTTGCTTCTCATATTACTTACATACTCAGATGCTTACAATTTCCATTTTTTTGACCTTTCAGATTGAAACTGATGCTGTTGTAGCACTGACCTTGAGGAAAGGTAAAATATATATCATTAACCGAATACCACCATAATCCTCTTCCTATCCAGTTTTATCTTCCTACATTGATTGTTTAAAGATTTCCTATTCCCAATGTTCTTTGAAGGATCCTAAAATTTGATAATAGAGATAGACTATTATTCAGGTCATCCTGGATATAACTGTTGGACTAATTTTAAATAATTTCATTCCTGCTGGGGAATTGCAATCATTAGGGTCTGTTTCAGAAAAATTTAATACTATATCCTCAAATTGTTTGCACAGTTTCATGTAACCTTGGGGTGCCTTAAAAATTTCTGAATATACTTCTAGGGATTAAATCAAACTCTAAGGGCCCGTTTGGCCTAGCTTATTTTTGAGCTTATGCAAACAGCTTATGCAATTTTTATATATTATTATAAGTTTTTCAAGGTAGTTTATGATGAAATAGCTTATAAAAATTCAATTTTCACTAGTTTCAACTTATAAAATAGCATAAAACCTAATTTATATTGTATAAACCGTTTGCATAAGCTCAAAAATAAGCTAGGCCAAACGGGCCCTAATTATGTTTTTTTTGGAAAATATGTATAGTTTATTCACATTTGGGCATATTCGTAACTTTTCAGGTTTTTATCGTAGTTATTTGTAAATCGTAATGCAGATTATTATTTGACCGAGTTTATCATTTAAAAATAGAAGTCCCTACCCCTGTTGACTTGTCAAACAAAATAAGTGCTTCCTTGTTCATTTTCATATCATTTGAGCATGTTTATCTTTATTCTTAAACATTTTAGCCTTTAGGTTGTATTCCATTTTCTTCGATGATGTTCAACATATCCTTTTGCAAATGCAACAATGGTAAATTTGTTTACAATTTTTGGCTTAAATTAAAAGGGCTTTTTGTTTTACATTGACTTCCCTGTTTCTACTATATAAGGGTGTAACTGACTAGTCGCCAAAAGATGTTGTGTGGCTGTTATAGCATTGCTATGAGGTTAGGGAAACCAAAGTAGCCAAGATGACAATAATATAAACAATTCCTTTGACAATATACATGATATATGTTGTTTTAAAAGCACGCATGACATGTCTTGTTCAGCTGCAGTTGTTAGGTGATGGATTGGACATCTTGATGGAGTAATAATTCACATATCTATTGGAATATCTTAAATACTTTAAGTGATAAGTCATTTATTGGAAAGAAGCTAATTGAAGAAATCCATGAAGACCATCTAGATGGCTGTTACATTGATATCTTGAACTTTCAATATTGGTTAATGTAACTGATATTTGCAAGTATTTCTATGCATCTTTGATTTTACATGATATTTAGAACCACGCATCTGTATTTACGCCTTGTTGTGTATATCTTTCATTTTGACAACATCATCTGCTCTAGAGGATCATATTGTACATGCACCATTATTGCATTGCCATTTGTTTTTCAGAAACAACATTATAAAGTATTTTCCTTTTGCTTCCAGATGATAATGAGTTTGAGGAAGTCAACATTGTTCGACCAAATGATTTCTATCAGACAAGGGATGCAGAGGGTGGAAATTGGTAAAGCCATACTCCACCATAGACTGTGTCACAACTAGTACGTTGTTCATTGGATCATTAACGAATATTTTTTTTTTAAAATAAAACTTCCATGATAAGTGCTAACATACTATCCTCTGTTAATTTTCCAGGTGACTTGGAATTCTGTAATGACTGGAAACATTTTGTAGAGATAAATGATGTACTTGTTTGCATTACACTGAAACTTTTCCTAGATTGTGAATCAAATTTGTGGTTGAAGGTCTAGATTGGTCTTAAACCAATGTGATGCGATAGGGCTTAGGTCATCTAGAAGACAAACAATTTACACAGTATTGGGGCAGTTAAAGTAAAAAATCAATATATGGTTTATTATTATTATTATTATTATTATTATTATTATTATTATTATTATTATTATTATTATTATTATTTTTACTCTGGTTAATCGAATGTATGGATTTATATGGGGGAAAACAATATCATAAGAGGAAGACATTTGATTCTGCTGATTAGGGTTAGTTATCCTACTTTTATTATTTTACTTATTTTTAGTAAGTTAGCATAACAGATTTTTTAAATTTAAATTTCAGTATTTTTATTCGTCAAAAAAAAAAAAAATTCAGTATTTTTAGGATAAGATTGTTAGAAAAATTTTGACCTATGAAATAGGATTATTATCATTTAAGTTTAAATGATAGTGTCTTTTTTTTTTGCGAGAATAAATATCAAAAAAGTAATCATAATATAAAGTTAGATTCTGTAAAAAAAAAAAAAAAAAAGAGAAGATAAATTTAGTTATTTAACCTAATCCAATTGGGACTCTTAACCATATTTAAAGGCATTCAAAATTTTGTGAACTCGAAGAGACTCTGTCAGAGACAACCCGCTTTTGTTTTCACCATAGGTCGAAAGAAAAGTTCTAACGCATTTAGAACTGTGTCAACGCGATCCCAGACCAGAGGACAATAACTGTTTTCTATATGGGTGCTGCATTGCTTCTGCTCTTTGCCTATCTGTTTGAGTTTTGCTGGATATTTTCAGTCTGTTGTGCAGTCTTTTCGGCTTTGCTCGGTTCACCTTTTGGGTTTTGGTTCAGTCTGATTTGTGCCTCTGCTTGGTTCTCTGCGGTGTTGTATCTGCTGGTTTACACTGCCTCCGTTACTCTTTTTCTGTTGGCTTTTGGTTTAGTGTTGGTTGTTCTGTTGTTGGGCTGTAGTGGCTGGCTTGATGATATTTCGTTGGCTTTGGTGTTGGGGTTTTGTGTAGTCTCTAGTGTTTTGCTTCTGCTGCTGTTGTGATCGGAGTGCAGTTTTCTCAAATAAATTATATTTGCTGTTTCAAGGAGAAAAAAAATATTATTTGCATGTTCATATCTTATTGTATTGTTCTACATTCATTTGATACGAAGCTGGATGCCCCAATACTTCAAAAGTGTTCAAGTATCGTGTCAGATACCATATTGGGGATGTATCCGATAATTTAATTTAATTTTTTCTTTTTTGTTAAAATATGGCTGATACGATTGGGACAGCTAGATTGTTTTTATTAATGGATTATTAATTTTTTAATTTTAGAAAAGAAAAAAAAAGGTGAACTAGCGAAACTATATTATTTCTTGATGATGAGAATGGAGAAGAGATTGACGCAATTAGTACAAGTATCGGGGCATTAAAGATATGAATAGTGATCCAAGACAATAATATTTTTTATTTTTTTGAATAATATGAATACTATATTATTTTGATCTTTTTCACTCTCTTAACATCGTCAATTGTATTACAAATGTTATTAACGCCTTCCTTCTAATCAGGTTAATTTTATTCTTGTTTTATTGGAAACTTTGATGTGCCCCAAAAGTGATAGAAATTTCTTACTCTGTAATCTTTCATTGAACAAAGTCTTGATTTTCCAATGAGTTCAATCAAACAGTAAACCACGTTGATTAAGATAACATATATAAACAAGCTTCAAATTTGTTCACACTCCAAATTCCACAAATTCCATACCTACCCTTAAGACATGAAATTTACATATTTTTCAACTAACAAAATTCACCTAACTGTACCAGTTTTCTAACAGACTTAGAACTCCATTTGCTTCTTTCTATAGACATACATTTTCGTTTTTGTCTGTCTTCATTTTTTATAGTGTTTGTTGTGTATCGGCGGGATGCACACACGGAGTTCGGTGGCTATGTTTTTAGAGTTTAATGGACTGCTGCGTTAGTATTAAATATGTTTATAAGAATATTCAATAGGAATCAATTATTCCTCCACAATCATTTCATTAGACTTGGGTATAGTGAGGTGATTTGATGGAATACATGATTGGTATTGAATGACAGTGTATAAGTGCATGTCCCATTTTTCTCATGTTTTTATTGTATTTTGTTGCATAATGTTGATTTTCAAATTACTGTACAATAATAATTATTTTATAATTATATCATTTCAGTTTTAAATTGAAAATAGAAAATTCAATTGAATGAAAAACAAAATAGTACTAAAAAGACCTGATTATTAATATTTGCCGTTAAAAAAAATAGCACTAAAAAGTGATATGTGAATACAAAATATTAACTACATCATAATTTTGCATCTCCTTCGAATATAACTAAAGATAGATCATAGGATACATGCATGTATGTGTATAAAGAAAACATATTATATAGCTGACCAAACTAACCACAAAACGTTAGAAAAAAATGGTTGAACAACCAAAAAGAAACAAACCAAATCAGCTCAACTTCCATTTAACCAACAACTACCTTCCTTTCTAAGCAAAAGACTCTTCTTCTCTAAAAACTATATACATATATGATGGCTTAATTTATTCATATAGTTAATAATACTATATTTCCCTTCCTTTGTTCACAAATTCTTTTTTAACAATTCGCTTCCCATTTTTGCAATGGCTAGCAATAGTACAATGGTAGCGAACGAGCGAGCGGGGGCGGAAATAGTGTTCGGTTCCGAAAATTGCTTCAACCATTCCTTACAACTCTTAGAGGAGCTTGGATTTCCAAAAGGTGTTCTTCCTTTGAAAGATCTTGTAGAATGTGGAAGAGTTAGAGAAACTGGATTTGTTTGGATGAAACAAAAGGCACCAAGTGAACATTATTTTGAAGGTACAAAGACTCTTGTGAGCTATGGAATTGAAGTCACTGCTTATGTGGAGAAATTCAAGATGAAGAAAATGAGTGGAATTAAGAGTAAGCAATTGTTTGTTTGGGTTCCTATAACTGAAATGAGTATCGATGGTTTTAATGGAAAGAAGATATTTTTTAAGACTCCTATGGGGATTGGTAAGTCATTTCATGTTACTTCATTTATGACTGTTGAGGAAAAGGAAAAGTATGAGTTGTTGCAATTGAAGGATAAGGAGGTGGAGATCAAAGAAAATTAATTGGTTAAATATGTTACATTGTATGTGTTTTTTTTTTTTTTTTTTAATTCATTTACTATGTTATTTGACAATTTGATTTTTATGAATAATAGATGAACATTATGAGATCTTGATTGTTGAAAGTTATCAGCTAGAAATTTTATGCTGTATTCTCTTTTTTTAGCATATATATTGAAGTATTTTTTTTTATAAGCAAAAATTGAATTACAAAGAGTACAAGAGGTACTCAACCCTTACAATTCAAAACCAATTCTCTTATAAACTACTAAAGCAAGCAAAGTGATTATTACTCCAATCAAGGAAAGTTACAATAGCATTGCTACGCAAGCAACCTATGAACCAAAACCAAGCAATATAAATAATACGGTTCACTAATATATATTGAAGTATTGATTTCTTATTTACCTTTGATTTTTATTTTTTTTATGAGAAGGAAGGGGTGTGCACGGTTTGGAAACCACACCACACCAAACCATAAATTAGGATATGGCTTATAACTAAAATAATTTTAACGAAAAACGGGTTATTTTATAAAACTAATTTGGATATAGTTCATAACTGGTTTGAAACAAATTCATAACCGGTTTGTAATAAAAATTGGATTATTCACTTGAACCAATTTTTTTCCTCAAAAAATCGAAAAAACAATTCCCAAAAAAATCGGGAACTTTTTTTCCAAATAAAAATTAGAACTCTTTTCCAGAAAAAAAGATTGGAAACTGTTTTCCCGAAAAAACTCCGGATTGTATTGATTTGATATCGAAATTTTTTCCCAAAAAAATTGGGAATATTTTTCCGAAAATCGGGAACATTTTTTCTGAAAAAAATTTTAAAAAAATTTCCGAAAAAAGATCGGAAACATTTTTTCAGAAAAAACTCCAAAATTGTATTTATCTGAAATTGAAACTTTTTTTTTCGAAAAAAAATCCAAATTTTCTTCCCGAAAAAGATCGGAATATTTTTTTCGGAAAAAATCAAAAACTTTCACAGGAAAAGACCGAAAACTTTTTTTCCGAAAAAAAACTCCAAAATTGTTTTTTTTAAGCCCAAAATATGTGATTTTTTTAAGCCCAAAAAGTTAACCGCCGTCCACCCCCGTGCCGGCTGCTGGTGGTCCGGTGTTGACCAACTACCCTCTACCACCCTTTTTATTTATTTATTTAATTATTTATTAAACTATATAATTAATTTATTGAATTTGAAAGATTGGACTTTTACAACATTAGGCCTCAATTTGGAACGATGAATATGGTTTACAATTGGTTTTTTTGTATTGGACTGGTGTGGTTTTTAAAAAAAAAAAATGGATTTAGTTATTAAAATTGGATTTGGTTTGGTTTGTGGTTTGGTTATGGTTAACTTGATTTTTTGCGCGAAGATTTCTCTTCCCACCCCCCGCTTTTCTTTTTCCCCCCTGAGTTTCCGTTTATACCCTTAAAAAGAAGTTCGGTAAATGCGAATCGAACTTTTAAACGGTTGAAAACACATGTGCATACCCATAAAAAACAGTTTGGTAAATGAAAACTGAACTTTTGGGGGGTAAAATTTGATTTTTTGAGTGAAAAAAAGAGAAATCTTCTTTTTGCACACCCCTATATGCGTGCCCACAAATTTACTGCATGAATGACAATTGATTCGTGAAGCTGCAGACAATGGGTGCGTTTGTTTTAGCTTTAAAATAATAGATTTTTTCTTTGTATTTTTGAAAATGGATTTTATAAAACCGTTGTTCAAAATACTATAAGTTTTTTTATATTCATTTTTTCTAAATTGAAACATTAATTTTGACATCATATAACATAAACATACATTATTGAAGAACAAAACTATAACACCCCAACTAAAATATCTAGAATACTTAGTCGAGACATAAATAATTGAATCTGAGTACAATAAAATTCCAGCATAATTTAAAAGAATTTCAACAACTTCACGAATACAACGATTCAATTTGATAAAATACAACGGAAAAGAAACAACGACAAATAAACAGATTAACTAAGAAACAAGAAGAAGACTAAAATCTTCAAGTCTGACAATCCAAGCCCGGCTCCAACTGTCAGTCTCCTACCTGGTCCTTGCTCTGTGTAACCTGTTTACCTAAAAAAATTGATTTGGAGTGGGGTGAGACTATGTTAGCCCATATTTTTACTAAGTAAAAATATGTTCTAAATGCATAAATAAAATAATTATGTTTAATTATGTAATTATTTTTAATAATCATTAAATATGCTTGGTTTTCAGAACCAATGAATTTAATGATTAATCATGCATGAACGTATAATAAATGTTCTAATATGGAACGTTGCATTTAAATGCATATTCTCTTTCTTTCAGGATCCTTTCGATTTGGTCGAAATGTCAGTAGGGTCGAAACATCCAGTGGGTAAAAGTAATTTATGGACTTGGCGAAATATTCAAAAGAGAGCATGGTTACTTCGACTTCGATGGAAACAACGGTTAACTCAGAAGATAAGAAAGGATTCAAATTCAAAATACGTGTCAAGACACGCGTCCTATCTGTAGTTATTTAGGCGTTAGTAGCAGTTAGATTAGTGTCTATAAATAGCCTAGTTATGTGATCGAAAAAGGGGTCACAATCATTATACAAAATCCTCAGAAAAACTCTAAGTACCCATGTCAAAGCGAGAAACGAGTGTTCGAAGGAAAATGTATGTAATGTGAACCATTTTTATTCTGTAATCATTTACATTTGAATGCAATTTACAGTTTTTCTTTAATCTCTCTCCAATCCAATTATCTTTTACTTTCGACTCTTTCTTTCCTTCTGTTTATTTAATTGGATAAACATTCTTTCTTGCATTTCAAGTTACTAAAACATAAAAACAACACTTTATTAACATAAGAACAATAATGAACATCATTTACTTTGAAAATATAAACAAAAGCACTATGTCCCGAGATTTACTAGTTGGTCTCTCTTGTAATAATCAAACTAGCGTTGTTTACCAAATTTCACAGTAAACAAATTGGCACGCCCAGTGGGACTGTGTGCTTTACGTTTAAATTTCTTCAAAGTTCGTGTAGTTAATTTGTTCTGCATTTTTGTGTATTGTTTTCAAAGATTCTTGTGTAGTGTATGCTTTTGATGAACGGGAAATTACTCCCTGAAATGGTTAGACCACCACCCAGAAGTAACCCAAGACAAAACATGGAAAATCCGAACGGAAACAATAATAATAACGGTTCGAATGTATCAACCGCTTCGAGCGTTTCTGAGGCCATAATCTCTCCTGTAATCAGTGAGATTGTGTCCAACGCTAGTGGGACGACAGTTTCCGCCCTAATATCTTCTGTGGTAAGTGCCACAATGACAATGCCAACATCTACAGTGGTACCTTCGACCACTACAGAACCTATCTTGTCCCTTCCCCATGCTATGGAGGGAGGTTTCTCTCCAAATAGGACAAATGTTAATGGGGGTGGCGCTAGTTCTTCTACTTTTTCATTACCCTTTTCCCAATATGTGGGTCAAGGCACAAGTAAGAACTACCCATATGGTATGCCTACCAGTATGATGCAAGGTTTGCAAACAAGTGCATCATTGTTCACAGAGTCAGCACCAGGCGTATACTGTTGAACACATAGCAAGATATCTAACTGAGGCAGGAGATCTAGCAAATAATGAGAATTTAAGAATGAAGTATTTTCCAAATTCTCTAACGAAAAATGCCTTTACATGGTTTACTACTCTCCCTCCACATTCAATTTTTAATTGGAATCAATTAGAGAGAGTCTTCCATGAGCAATTCTACATGGGACAGTCTAAGATAAGTCTCAAAGAATTAGCAAGTGTTAGGCGCAAAACTCCTGAGTCTATAGATGATTATTTGAATAGATTTCGTTTACTTAAGGCTAGGTGTTTTACTCAAGTGCCTGAACATGAATTGGTCAAAATGGCCGCCGGCGGCCTAGACTATTCTGTAAGTGCACCAGTTCATCCTCATGTTTTAATAATTGTCAAAACACATGAAAATAGGTTGAACATATTTTGGCAAACTTTACAAATGACTTGACAACAAAGAACTATTTTTAAAACCTTGAAAAACTGACTTTTTGGTGTTTTGTATCGATACATACATTTCTGTATCGATACAAATGTCCTGAAACTTGTTCTGGTACATTTTGAGCACTTTGTATCGATACACACAGGCTCTGTATCGATACAAAAGCTTCTATACAAAAACAGAATGTTCCATATGATTCGAAACATGCTTGCATGTATCGATACATGTGTATATGTTCTGAAAAACCAGCAAGCTTCATATGATTCGAAGCATGCTTGCATGCTTAGATACATATCAGTCAAGATTTCAAGATTCTGATGTTTGTATCGATACATCCCGTGTTTGTATCGATACAAAGGTCAAGATTTTCAAAATTGAACGTTGGTCAAGGGCTTTGTATCGATACAAACAATCATTTGTATCGATACATCTACTGAAAATTATGCCTAAATTTGCTCATTCTATTTTCTCTTTAAATAGCAATGTGTGGGTTCCTTTGTAAGTAATGAAACAATCACAGTAACTGAACACAACTGAGAAATCTAGTGAGAATCATTGAGAGAGCAAGAAGTGCTTTGGGTAAAACACTTTGGATACAATTTGGGTGAAAAATTGGGATCAAAGTGTTATCCTTCACAAGATCATCATCTTCCATCAAGTTGCAACAATTGAAGATTGAGTATGGGATCAATCATTTAGGAGTTGTACGCTTGGTCGATAACGTTCGGTGCGATTCGTGGTGAAGCAGATTCGCGATCGGGTTGATTTGTGCAAGGAGGTTGGATTGCTCACTAGGGATCCAAGATTGTTCGATTTCTTGGAGGATCAATTGAGAAGAATCGAAGGACTCAGCTGGACGATCGTTGCAAGGAGTTGCACGGGTAGGATCGTTGGAATCAGAGGGTGAAGATTCGTTCGTCGATTGAGGGTTTGCATAGTTTTACATTTCGAGTCAATAGGGTTATTGATTGCTTTGTAAATTGTGCACTTGTGTTCAAGTTGTTTTTCATTCTATACATATCTCAAATAACCCGTTTGGTTATTTGGGGGGAGACGTACTCGGACATACGCGTGGACGACGCGAAATCCGGGGAACTCCCTAATCAAATCCTCGTGTGTTGATTGCATTACTTTCATTCTTTATTGCTTTCATTATATTCGTAAACAATTGAATTTGTGTGTTCGTAAGTGTTCACAAGGATTCAATTGTTATTATCTTGTGTTGTGAATTGTTTTTGAAAGAATCGAATAACTTGCTTGGAAACGTTGTTGTTAATTGAATTAGTTTTTGAATATCTTATTCCGATCGACTTTTCCTCAATACGTTTTATCGGCTTAGTTACTTTTTCAATAAGTCAAAACGGTGCAAAGAGACTACCGATCCCGGAGTCGCTTCCGCACGCACGTTTAACCGAACAATTTTTTAAAAACTCAATTGGTTAACGGAACCACTTATTCACCCCCCTCTAAGTGGTTAGCCTCGTAGTCTAACAAGTGGCATCAAGAGCCCGGTTGATTTTAAACGATTAAACCGAGTAATTTGTGCCTATTATTAGACAACATGGCTTTTGCACCAAAAGGGGCGTATAATAGGGCTCCGGTATTCAATGGAGATCATTTTGACTATTGGAAAAGTAGCATGCGTATTCATATCAATTCTTTTGATAGTGAAGTGTGGAATGCCATTGAGAATGGTCCGTTTGCTCCAACTATAACGGATGCTCATGGTGTTGTCGCAAATAAGCCAATGGCACAATGGACGGATGAGGAAAAGAAGAAAGTCAATTACGATGCGAAGGCACAAAACATTTTAATATCATCCCTTGGGATTGATCAATTCTATCATGTGTCGCATTGTGAATCGGCTAAGGAAATGTGGGACACATTGGTTACTCACTTTGAGGGTACCAATGATGTCAAGATATCCAAAATTAATACTTTGACACAAGAATTTGAGTTGTTTCATATGCTAGATGGAGAATCCATCGAGGATATGCAACAACGCTTTATCAAAATCACCAACAAGTTACACGGTTTGGGAAAACCAATTTCCAACCAAGATGCTACTAACAAAATTTTAAGATGTCTTAGTAGGAATTGGCAACCTAAGGTCACCGCGATTAAGGAAGCTAATGATCTTACCTCATTGAATCTTACAACTTTGTTTGGCAAACTCACGGAGCATGAACATGTGCTAAACTTGCTAGAAAAGCATGAGAAAAGCGAAAAGAAGGTAAAGCACAATGACAAGGAAAAGGAAAAGGACAAGAGGTCTATAGCTCTAAAAGCCTCTACTTCAAAGTCCACCAAGTCCAAAAGGATAGAGCATGTGGAAAGTAGCTCAAGCGAAGATGATTCCGATGATGAGGAAATGGGACTCTTCGTTAGGCGCTACAATAGGTATGTGAAGAAAAATGGGATAAGGCACTCCGATGAAAATCTTAAGAAATATCGGAAAGATAGTGGTTACCATAGAAGGAAGGAAGATGTCAAGTACTCTAAAAAGGGAGCATGTTATGAATGTGGACAAATCGGTCACTTTAAACCGGATTGTCCCAAGCTCAAGAGAAAGGAGAAAGAATCACCTTCATTCAAAAAGGGAAGCAAGGACAAGGGAAAGAAAGCTTACGTTGCATGGGAGAGCTCTAGCTCATCTTCCTCTTCATCATCAAGCTCTAGTTCAAGCGGTGAAGAAGGATTGGCAAATGTGTTTTTGACATCACACGATCGTAAGAAACTTGTTCCTAAAAAGGTAAACCAAAATCCCTCTAGTTCATATACTCTCTTGGAATATCATGAATTACAAGTTGCTTTTGAAAAACTACACAAAGAAACTCAAGAGGCTTTTCAACGATTAAAGGGTTTAATGCAAGTCAATAAATACCTTGAGGTTAAAGTTTCGGAAACGGAACATGAGTTGAAAGCTCTCAAAGAATCTTTGGTTCAAAAACCTCTTGTGAATTATGATAGTTGTGGAAATGAATATACCGGATGTGATGGATGCTTTTACTTAAGTAGAGATTTACGAAAACTACAAGAGAAGTTAAAAGAACCATCCAAGCCGGAGATTACTTTTGCGGTTGATCCATCTAAATTCAACAAATCTTTTAAACCGAGAAATAAAAAGTATAAATTTGTTGAAAAGGATCACAAGAAAAGTAATCCTCATATTGTTTGTCATTATTGTTGTAACAAAGGACATACGATTGCAAAATGCCAAGCACGGAAAACCTTAGTACCTAAAGGCATATTGCAATGGTTACCTAAGTTAGACAATAATGTTGATACTAACAAACTAGGACCCAATATGAGTTGGGGACCTATTTCAAATGTCTAAACATGTAGGTAAGCGTCTTGAAGCCATTGATGAGAGACATTGATAACGAGTGGCTCAAGACTTACAAACAAGTAAGGTGAAAAGATACGACTCAACCCAACACAAAACGATGTGGAAATTGATCACTTCCTTCATCAAATACTTAAGGGAAGATTCTACTCTTTAACTTTGCTTTATACATATTTTGTTTAGCATTTGTGTTTGTGATCATATACATGCATTTTCTATCTTAATATGATATAAGTTTTGATATTTGTCTAATCCTCCATTTCCAAGAATTCTTACTCAAAAATATTAATAAGTTTTTGAGCTTTATACGTCTCAAATGGGGATTTGACAAAAATCATTACAACTATCTTATTAAGTTCATATTAGAATGTATATGTTATGTTTAGCATCTATGTGTAATTTTTGCATACATACATAGATATATATATATTTTTCGCATATGATTGTTTGTGGTACTTTAACTATGTTATGTGATTTCTTTTATCATGCATCTATGGTTTAACATGTGTTCTCATGTTAAGATTTGCTTTGGTATTGCTTTGATTCACATATATACGCATATACCATCATGATTGTATGTGTTTCTTTCATACGTGTTAATTGAAAATCATCGAAATTTCTTTTTGAACCTTTTGATTCATGTGATTTGAGAAAAATTGAAAATAATGTGTTTTGGATCGATACAATGAATTGTGGATGGATACATGTCAGTTATTTTTCAAAATTTCAAATTTTTCAAAATTAACCTGACTTGTATCGATACATACAAGTGAGTATCGATACATGGCGTGCTGAGAAAAACAGCAAGGCGACCATGCTTCGAAACATACAGGTATGCTTCGATACATGCTTCAAAACAACTGACTTGTATCGATACATATTACTGTTTGTATCGATACAACCGCGTAGAAACAAGTTTTACATGACTTTTTCATTCATTCATTCATCACAACAACTCAACCACTCTTCTTCTTCAAACATGAAACTCATGAAACCTCTCCAAAACCCTTATTCCCAATTTCTCAATCTCTCTCAAAACTTAACCAAATCATCTCAAAATTTAACTCCAAATCACTCAAATTCCTTACCCATTCCTAATACTCCATCAAATTCAAGGGTTCAAGCTACATAAAATTCACATTGGAAGCTTTGAATATCTCCAAATTTGGGTACACACCTTCTTCATCTTCTCAAAATTCAAAGGTAACATCTTACTCTTCTAAACTTCTAGAATGGCTAGCAATAGTAAGAAAAATGATGGAAGGACTAAGATAATTAGGACCACTACTCATGATCAAAATTTTAGGAGAGAAAATTTCATCCATGAAAACTACTTGAACTTCTTCATTAAAAATTGCTCAGAGAAGAAAGTGATTCCTCAAAATGCTGTAAGTGTAGAAAAACTTGAGGAATTACATTTGGGTGATATTGCTGAGATCATTAGAAGAGAAAAACTTAGCACATTTTGCAATTTAAGAGATGCTTACATAGAGGAACTTGTTAGGATCTTTTATGCTGGTATACAAGAACAAAATGGTGCTGAATTTGAATTTTGTATTGGGAAGAAAATTTTCAAAGTATCCAACAAGCTATGGTTAGGACTTTTTGGGTTGGAAACCGGTAAGAAGTTGCAAAGATTCACTGATACTGAAGGTCCTAAGTATAATATGTCTGAGTTTTCTTGCACTCTAACCAAAAATGGTAAGAGTCCAAATGGAAAAGCGGGAAGGCTTAAGCAAGGACCTAGAGTTCTACTTTGGATTGTGAACCACATTCTAAGGCCTAGAGGAGGACCTTACTCTAGACTAGATTGGAAGGATATTGATTTGATGTATGTTATGATGGAAAACAAAAAGATGGATTGGCCTCACTACTTTGTTAGTCGCATGTTTGCTTTGAGAAATTCGAAAAAGGACCACTTCTTCGCATACTCTAGCTTGATTCGGAATATCTTAGAGAACTTCAAGATAACCTATAACCTCGCGGGTCTATGGATAAGTCCTGAGAGGGATCAAGTTTTTAGCATGACACAAATGAAGAAAATGGATTACAAGTGGAATGATACGACTAATGAGTATGAGTTTTGTGGAAAAGAGGATGATAATGAAGAGCCGATGCATGAAATTCAAGAGGAAAGGGGCAAAAGACTAAGATTGGAATTGCATGAAAGTGATAGCATGGAAGGTGAGTCTTCTCAAGTAAGCAACAATGCCATTATGGATATGTTGAAGGAAATGAGTTTGAAACAAGACATGTTTCAAAGTAATGTCAACAAGAGACTTGAGGATATGCATAGTTACAATGTTGCAAGGTTTGATCATCTCCAAAACCAAGTGGATGAGCTAGTAAAACAAAATTCCTCCGTTGACCATTACTTCAACCTTAACCAACAACCGGATGACATGAATGAATATTGATGATGTATCTTGTTTTTATGGCATTTCATTTCTTTTATCGCATGAACAATCTCTTTTGTTATTTCGTGACTTTCTTTATTTCGATTTGGTTGTACGGATATTATTTAATGTTGCTATGTTTTGAGCAACATTTCACTTTGGCTTGTATGACTTCATTTTGAATTATTTCGTATGTTTGGATTATTATTGTATGTTTATGCATTTAATTGCATGGTTTTGTTTATTTTTTCGTCCCATATTTTGGTATGTTTTATTACAAAAATGTCGATGTGCTTTAAATAATCATGAGTTGGTTTATGGTTTGTCGTTCTACATTCCATGTGTTATCATGATATTTGGTATTCGTCATTGATATATTGTGGCATATCGTTATATGTAATTATTTTGATTAGGATACTATATCATAAAGTGCATTTCGACAAATGTAAGTGCACGATATGTTTAATAGATGGAAAATTTGCTTGGACTTGTTACTGCTAATGTGCTCTCTTCTTCTTTTTGATATTGTCAAAGGGGGAGAGATTTGGATGCACAAGCTAAAGGATCATCAAACGCATTATGGCATCAACTCAGGGGGAGCAAGCTTTTGTGATTAAGCCTTGGTG
The DNA here is from genome assembly GCA_030408175.1 of Trifolium repens. Classification (NCBI taxonomy): domain Eukaryota; kingdom Viridiplantae; phylum Streptophyta; class Magnoliopsida; order Fabales; family Fabaceae; genus Trifolium; species Trifolium repens. Next base: position 31,728,790 of record CP125838.1, on the reverse strand, counting down.
TTGTTTTTGCGTCTGTATATCATTGCTATTTTTATTTGCATAATAGGTATAGGCTTAGTTTAGCTTATGCATAGTTTTGACAATTATCAAAAAGGGGGAGAATGTAAGTGCACCAGTTCATCCTCATGTTTTAATAATTGTCAAAACACATGAAAATAGGTTGAACATATTTTGGCAAACTTTACAAATGACTTGACAACAAAGAACTATTTTTAAAACCTTGAAAAACTGACTTTTTGGTGTTTTGTATCGATACATACATTTCTGTATCGATACAAATGTCCTGAAACTTGTTCTGGTACATTTTGAGCACTTTGTATCGATACACACAGGCTCTGTATCGATACAAAAGCTTCTATACAAAAACAGAATGTTCCATATGATTCGAAACATGCTTGCATGTATCGATACATGTGTATATGTTCTGAAAAACCAGCAAGCTTCATATGATTCGAAGCATGCTTGCATGCTTAGATACATATCAGTCAAGATTTCAAGATTCTGATGTTTGTATCGATACATCCCGTGTTTGTATCGATACAAAGGTCAAGATTTTCAAAATTGAACGTTGGTCAAGGGCTTTGTATCGATACAAACAATCATTTGTATCGATACATCTACTGAAAATTATGCCTAAATTTGCTCATTCTATTTTCTCTTTAAATAGCAATGTGTGGGTTCCTTTGTAAGTAATGAAACAATCACAGTAACTGAACACAACTGAGAAATCTAGTGAGAATCATTGAGAGAGCAAGAAGTGCTTTGGGTAAAACACTTTGGATACAATTTGGGTGAAAAATTGGGATCAAAGTGTTATCCTTCACAAGATCATCATCTTCCATCAAGTTGCAACAATTGAAGATTGAGTATGGGATCAATCATTTAGGAGTTGTACGCTTGGTCGATAACGTTCGGTGCGATTCGTGGTGAAGCAGATTCGCGATCGGGTTGATTTGTGCAAGGAGGTTGGATTGCTCACTAGGGATCCAAGATTGTTCGATTTCTTGGAGGATCAATTGAGAAGAATCGAAGGACTCAGCTGGACGATCGTTGCAAGGAGTTGCACGGGTAGGATCGTTGGAATCAGAGGGTGAAGATTCGTTCGTCGATTGAGGGTTTGCATAGTTTTACATTTCGAGTCAATAGGGTTATTGATTGCTTTGTAAATTGTGCACTTGTGTTCAAGTTGTTTTTCATTCTATACATATCTCAAATAACCCGTTTGGTTATTTGGGGGGAGACGTACTCGGACATACGCGTGGACGACGCGAAATCCGGGGAACTCCCTAATCAAATCCTCGTGTGTTGATTGCATTACTTTCATTCTTTATTGCTTTCATTATATTCGTAAACAATTGAATTTGTGTGTTCGTAAGTGTTCACAAGGATTCAATTGTTATTATCTTGTGTTGTGAATTGTTTTTGAAAGAATCGAATAACTTGCTTGGAAACGTTGTTGTTAATTGAATTAGTTTTTGAATATCTTATTCCGATCGACTTTTCCTCAATACGTTTTATCGGCTTAGTTACTTTTTCAATAAGTCAAAACGGTGCAAAGAGACTACCGATCCCGGAGTCGCTTCCGCACGCACGTTTAACCGAACAATTTTTTAAAAACTCAATTGGTTAACGGAACCACTTATTCACCCCCCTCTAAGTGGTTAGCCTCGTAGTCTAACAAGTGGCATCAAGAGCCCGGTTGATTTTAAACGATTAAACCGAGTAATTTGTGCCTATTATTAGACAACATGGCTTTTGCACCAAAAGGGGCGTATAATAGGGCTCCGGTATTCAATGGAGATCATTTTGACTATTGGAAAAGTAGCATGCGTATTCATATCAATTCTTTTGATAGTGAAGTGTGGAATGCCATTGAGAATGGTCCGTTTGCTCCAACTATAACGGATGCTCATGGTGTTGTCGCAAATAAGCCAATGGCACAATGGACGGATGAGGAAAAGAAGAAAGTCAATTACGATGCGAAGGCACAAAACATTTTAATATCATCCCTTGGGATTGATCAATTCTATCATGTGTCGCATTGTGAATCGGCTAAGGAAATGTGGGACACATTGGTTACTCACTTTGAGGGTACCAATGATGTCAAGATATCCAAAATTAATACTTTGACACAAGAATTTGAGTTGTTTCATATGCTAGATGGAGAATCCATCGAGGATATGCAACAACGCTTTATCAAAATCACCAACAAGTTACACGGTTTGGGAAAACCAATTTCCAACCAAGATGCTACTAACAAAATTTTAAGATGTCTTAGTAGGAATTGGCAACCTAAGGTCACCGCGATTAAGGAAGCTAATGATCTTACCTCATTGAATCTTACAACTTTGTTTGGCAAACTCACGGAGCATGAACATGTGCTAAACTTGCTAGAAAAGCATGAGAAAAGCGAAAAGAAGGTAAAGCACAATGACAAGGAAAAGGAAAAGGACAAGAGGTCTATAGCTCTAAAAGCCTCTACTTCAAAGTCCACCAAGTCCAAAAGGATAGAGCATGTGGAAAGTAGCTCAAGCGAAGATGATTCCGATGATGAGGAAATGGGACTCTTCGTTAGGCGCTACAATAGGTATGTGAAGAAAAATGGGATAAGGCACTCCGATGAAAATCTTAAGAAATATCGGAAAGATAGTGGTTACCATAGAAGGAAGGAAGATGTCAAGTACTCTAAAAAGGGAGCATGTTATGAATGTGGACAAATCGGTCACTTTAAACCGGATTGTCCCAAGCTCAAGAGAAAGGAGAAAGAATCACCTTCATTCAAAAAGGGAAGCAAGGACAAGGGAAAGAAAGCTTACGTTGCATGGGAGAGCTCTAGGACAAGGGAAAGAAAGGAGTGATGCTTTGTGCTCGTTGCAGTGCTGTTTGTGATAAGGAGGCTACTGCAGGCCTCATGAAGTTCCAACCAGTTGCGAATAGGCAGGGGGCAAACCCAAAACCATCTCGTGGTAAAGGAAAAGGCATTCTAACTCGACCAAATAATATGGTCCAAACAGATCGAAGGCCCACTTTCCTTCCTTCTGGTTCGATTCCTATAGAACGCTGGATGCACCAAGGAACCATAAAGTTCAACAAGGGTGCAATGGAAGTTGGTGGCGCAAGTGGCACCAAATTGAGCTATTCAGAGGATGTCAACAAATACTCTTACAAAAATAATTACAAGGGTAAACATCCAATGACAAGGACTTAATGGCGTAGGTTCCAACGCCAAAAGAAATTGGCTGCAACTAATCTTCAAACAGGCCAATATAAAGAAGTGGCTAGAAGGCCAACAAAAGAAAGGATCCTTCCTCCTATAGAAGAAAGCAAGATGGAAGAAGATGATCTGCTGGACTCTGAGCCAGATTTCGACGTAATATGCGTGGTTTCCATATTACCATCGGAATATGATGTGCAAACAGAGATAACTGAGCTCGAAACTGATTTTGACCAGTTAGAAATGGCTGATCCCAAGCCAATTTGCTACTATGTCATGAACAATGGCTGCATCGAGGAGCAACAGGCTACATTCGAAAGGCCAGATTTAGACATGAAAAACCATCTTAAACCCCTCTTCATCAGAGCAAAGGTTGAAGGAGTTGGAGTTAACAAGGTGCTGATAGATGGAGGAGCTGCTGTTAACCTAATGCCTCTATCTATGTTACCCAAGATTGGCAAATATGACTGTGATTTGTCAGCCCATAACATTGTTTTGTCAAATTACGAAGGCAAAACAGGACATTCAAGGGGGGCAATTCAAGTAGATGTTGCTGTGGGCAGCATAGTTCGACCAACGTTATTCCTAGTGGTCGAATCCAAGGCAAACTTCAACTTACTATTGGGGCGAGAGTGGATTCATGGAGTAGGAGCTGTTCCTTCGACTCTTCACCAGAAGTTGATGCTTTGGAGGGAGGATGGCTGCGTAGAAAATATAGAAGCTGATCAGAGTTTCTATATGTCAGAGGTTGATACCATAAACCAACAAACCTTTGACAAAAATTTGGCGAACATAGCGCCATGTTATGATAGAGAGAATGCTTTCACACCTTCTGATAATGTGATACATTCTGTCAAACTCCACCCAACCCATGGCTTCATATGGGAAAGAGAGGAAATAGATGTTGTGTCCTCAGAAGATGGAGTTATACCACCATCTGGGTGGAATGTTTACGAAGATTATGATGACTGAGTCCAGCGCATGGGCCAGGATTACGGCTTATATGGACGAAACTAAGTTAAATACGGCTTTGGAAGCTGATGTTCATCAAAATATGGCTACAGAAGCCAAGGTCGAAAGCGATGGCATTTCTATGCCACAAGCACAAAGGCTCGACTGCATCTATGATGAGGAACCTTTAGGGTTCGAAAGGGATCCACTTAATGAAACTCCTAAGATGCAGGCCCAAGACCCTTTGGAGGAAATTGACATTGGAGATGGCTCAGCAAAAAGGCCAACTTATATTAGTACCAATATTAGTCCCGACTTAAAAGGAAAATTGGTGCTACTTCTCAAAGAATTTAGTGATTGTTTCGCGTGGGATTATAATGAAATGCCTGGACTCAGTAGAGAAATGGTCGAATTAAAACTACCAATCAAGGCAGGTAAGAAACCAGTGAAACAATTGCCAAGAAGGTTTGCACCAGATATCATGTCCAAAATCAAAGAAGAGATCGAAAGGCTGCTGAAGAGTAAATTCATCAGAGCTGCCAGGAGATTTCCTTGGTTTTGTGGTGCATAAAAAAGGCATTGAAATAAACCAAAACAAGACAAAGGCTATCTTGGAGACCAAGCCTCCTTCGACCAAAAAACAACTTCATAGCTTTATTCCTACTATGCTAAAACCTAGGAGCAATGATGGATTGTGGGTATCAAGGTGACAGTTACTTCTGAACGTGACATAAGCGCCGTCATTGGTAATAGTGTCAAGCACGTGGTTATAAAATGCCTTTTCCTTTTTTCGTTCGACCACTCAATCGAAACAGGCATTTGGGGGCAATTTGTTAGCCCATATTTTTACTAAGTAAAAATATGTTCTAAATGCATAAATAAAATAATTATGTTTAATTATGTAATTATTTTTAATAATCATTAAATATGCTTGGTTTTCAGAACCAGTGAATTTAATGATTAATCATGCATGAACGTATAATAAATGTTCTAATATGGAACGTTGCATTTAAATGCATATTCTCTTTCTTTCAGGATCCTTTCGATTTGGTCGAAATGTCAGTAGGGTCGAAGCATCCAGTGGGTAAAAGTAATTTATGGACTTGGCGAAATATTCAAAAGAGAGCATGGTTACTTCGACTTCGATGGAAACAACGGTTAACTCAGAAGATAAGAAAGGATTCAAATTCAAAATACGTGTCAAGACACGCGTCCTATCTGTAGTTATTTAGGCGTTAGTAGCAGTTATATTGGTGTCTATAAATAGCCTAGTTATGTGATCGAAAAAGGGGTCACAATCATTATACAAAATCCTCAGAAAAACTCTAAGTACCCATGTCAAAGCGAGAAACGAGTGTTCGAAGGAAAATGTATGTAATGTGAACCATTTTTATTCTGTAATCATTTACATTTGAATGCAATTTACAGTTTTTCTTTAATCTCTCTCCAATCCAATTATCTTTTACTTTCGACTCTTTCTTTCCTTCTGTTTATTTAATTGGATAAACATTCTTTCTTGCATTTCAAGTTACTAAAACATAAAAACAACACTTTATTAACATAAGAACAATAATTGTAATATCCCACATTCTAAATTACCTAATTAATTTATATTAGAGCTTTGCCTAATTTTTTTTATTAAATTAATTAGTGGAGTTTAGATAATTAATTTTGGATTTAAGTGTAGTATGTGTATAAATTAGTAACTCCAACTAAAGACTAAGTTACACAAATGCTACCTTAATAATACTCCTAAGATTAATTAAGTAAGAGATTTAAACTCCTTCCCTCATTTCTCTTGCCCATGACTCACTTTTCCACTCATGCTTCACTATCTCTCTCAAGCCAACACCTCACCTTTATGGATGAGTCACACTTCCACTCAAATTCCCCACCCACTACCTTTCATTGCATGCAAACTAGACCAACTCCCTTTCACTTTACTTCAGCAAGGAAAGAAGCTTTCAGCTCCCTCAGCTCTCTCTCACGAGCCAAACAACAACAACACCATAAAACTCCAAATTTACAATCCTCTCAAAACTCAAGCTTTTGTCATTACCTCTCAACATCTCCTTGAAACTCAGAAAATCTCACATGCAAAGCTTTGAGAGGAATCAATTCAGAAACCACTATCAATTCCCACTTCCCAAACTCCTCACATGACACTAAAGGATAACAACCTCATTTCACCTATTTTCCCACCCAATGAGACCACATGCAAGCTGCAATCTGAGACAAACTCCACTGTCCTTTACCTCAGTACACCCTCTATAAATACCACCTACTTCTAGCTGAAAACATTCATCAAACACTTCTCAAATTCGTAGTGCAAAGTAAGGGTATTCAAGAGTTCAAATTCCAATTTCTGGTCTGGGGTTCGTGGGGCTTTAGGAGAGGTTTCAGTAGCTGCATTAGGAGCTCAGAAGCAAGGTCAAAGCTTCATTCCAGGTGGGTTCTTAAGTTTAGTTAGTTAGATTTCCCAAATTCAAACTTTTGCATGTTAACTTAGGAAAATTAGGAATTTGTTGTGTGAGGGAGATTAACTCCCAAATTTCCCTCCAATCTATCTTATATTATATGTTTTATATTTCTGCACTGTCTTAGATGAGGAATGTAGGCGAAACTATGAAGAATTATTGATTTTCGTAAAACAGGGGCACTTCTGCATGAACTTGCCATAGCGAGTTGCTAGCGAGTATTCATGGCGAGCTGGGCTCTGAGCTGATGAAACTCGCCATGGCGAGCTTCTGCTCGCCACAGCGAGTTGATTTAGGTCAGGACCTATAATCTCGCCATAGCGAGCTGGTGACTCGCCGTAGCGAGCTAGTGCAGAGTTGACCATTAATCTCGCCATGGCGAGCAGGTAACTCGCCAGGCGAGCTTACACAGTAAAACCTGCAACTTTTGATTTTCAAACTGATTTAATCGCTCGTTTTATTTCCTCATCTGAGATAGATAAATTGCAGAAATGTAACTGGTATAATGTTAAATAGAATGTTAATCACAGATGATCTTAGGGTATAACCTAGATTTAATTAAGTTTGTATGTTCCCCGGGATTTGGAAATTCATGGTAGTAATAACTCAATTTTAGTATCAGTCAATTAAGAGCGAATTATATCGCACTATGGACTCCCAATGGGATAATCCATTAGGTTATGACTATGTGAGCTTCATGCCGTGACCGAATCGGTTGACGGATATGGCAGGCCTCTGAGACCTGCTCACCTCAGAGTGTCCTAGTGTTAAAATGAATAAGATATGCTTTGTGTTACACATTTATTTATGCTTATGATTTATGATAATATGTTAGTATGTATGACTGAATTAGGTTTCCCCCGGTGTAGTCACCTTAGGAGGGTAGTAGGACTCACTGAGGCTTAGTTGTCTCACCCCACTCCAAACAATTATTTTTTTCAGATAAGCAGGTTGGATAAGGTATGCTGTTCGGTGTGCTTGCAGCTGTGCTTGGAGATAGCATTTCTTTCATGCATTTCTAGTTGATCTATGTTGTCTAGTCTTATTCAATAATGTTTTGTTGTACTAGTTTCTATCATTTCCGCTGAACTTTGTATCTTGTTGTAACCAGCACCTGCGTGTGCTTGAACTTCTCGATTTGTAATAATGATGCACTCGTTATCAATAATAATAATCCACTGATATTCTAGATATTTCATGTGGGGTGTTATAATTGGTATCAGAGCAGGTCGATTCAGATCGTGCCAGAGTTCATTAGTATTACTATCCGAATCCCAGTATTTGTCTGGATTTCTAACATCTGTTCTAGATGTCATGTCATTTTAAGCCTAGCTAACTTGACTTGATATTGGCAGTTAGAGCACTATGTCAGGAGCAAGACGAGGACCTGGAAGGCCTAGAAGGAACGTTGCTGATGATGATGATGAACCTGAAATGTACGGAGATGCTAATGCGAACATGTGGGCGGAAATGATGCATCAGCAGCAGCAGTTCCAAGCTCAGCAGGCCCAGCAGCATCAAGAATTCATGAATATGTTTCAACAGCATATGAACAATCCTCCCCCTCAGCAGCAAGGATCTAGCGCTGCATTCAGAGAGTTCTGCCGAATGAGTCCGCCGGAGTTCTACGGAGAATACAATCCAGCGAAAGCCAGGGAATGGATTCAGCGAGTGGGCGGAATCCTTGAATCCATGGATTGCACTGAAGTTGACAAAGTAACATTCGTCTCCCGCTTCTTTAGGGGCGACGCATGTCACTGGTGGGATGGAACCAAGGCGTATATGGAGGCCAGTCAGATGGAGGTGAATTGGGAAAATTTCCGACGTCTCTTCGTTGGACATTATATCCCAGAGAGCTACCAATTCCAGATGGAACGTGAACTGACGGAGCTAAAGCAGGGAAGTATGTCAGTAGCGGAGTATACCATGAAGTTTAATGAGCTGGTCAGATATGTGATGGATGGGAACGATGCTCCCAGTGAATCATGGAAGATGAAGAAGTATAGGTTCGGGCTGAGAGCTGACATAGCCCACGATGTCTCTATGCAGCATATCACTACCTTTGGTGATTTGGTGCAAAAGAGCTATCATGCTGAAGCTGATCTGGGTAACATACACAAGGAGCGCAGTGAAGCTTTTCAGAAGAAGAAGGATTCTGGAAAGTTCAACCTGCAAGTGAGAACCAAGGGCACCACAAGCAAAGGGAAACAGAGCTATTCCCAGCGATCACCGAGGAACTGTGCTGAATGTGGTTTCCCTCACAGTGGAGAATGCATGAAAGGGAAGAACATGTGTTACTATTGTAAGCAGCCTGGCCATTACAAGCACGAGTGCCCTAAGCTGAAGAGACAGGGCGATTCCAGCGGCGCTTCCAAAAGCAAAGGTCGGGTATTTTCACTTGATGGTGAGAAAGTCAAATCTAATAATGCTTTGATTATGGATGTATGCATGTTAGGACAGTCTGAAGTGTTAATTTTGTTTGATTGTGGAGCTACTAATTCCTTTATAGCCGTTGACTGTGTTCAGCGACTTCAACTACCCTCTGTGCCTTTAATTCCTCCAATGACTGTGGCTGTTGCCACAGGAGGCAAGGTTACTTCTAAACGTGTTTGTCAGAATTGTCCTGTTCTTGTGGGCAGTAAAGTCTATAACATAGATTTGATCTGTCTACCCTTGAAAGATATTGACGTAGTCCTAGGCATGGATTGGCTTTCCGCCAATACTGTGTACATTGGATGTGCTGAAAAGAATCTCTTCATTCCAACCGAAACTTCACCAGAAAGTAGAGCTCTTACCGCTTTACTCCAGAATACTCATCAGATGATTCAGTACTTAGGTGCCAGTACTAAGTGTTTCAGTGTCTTGTTCACCATCGATCCGGAGCCCAGTTTGAGCCCTAGTGATATTCCAGTTGTTAGTGAGTTTTTAGACGTCTTTCCAGATGACATCATGAATTTACCTCCCGAAAGGGAAGTGGAGTTTTCCATCGATCTAGTTCCTGGTTCCCAGCCGATCTCAGTTGCCCCGTATAGGATGTCTCCCTTAGAGCTTCGTGAACTGAAATCTCAACTTGAAGAGTTGCTTCAGAAACACTTTATCCGACCCAGTGTCTCACCTTGGGGAGCACCGGTGTTACTCGTAAAGAAGAAAGATGGTACGATGCGTCTGTGCATCGATTATCGTCAACTCAACAAGGTCACAATCAAGAACAAGTATCCCTTACCAAGGATTGACGACCTTTTGGATCAACTCAGAGGTGCTACTGTTTTCTCCAAGATTGATCTTCGTTCTGGATATCATCAGATCCGTATTAAGTCCTCGGATGTTTCCAAGACAGCATTCAGGACTCGCTATGGACACTATGAATTCCTGGTCATGCCGTTCGGTCTGACTAATGCTCCAGCCATTTTTATGGACTACATGAATCGGATTTTCCAGCCGTACCTTGATCAGTTTGTTGTTATCTTCATTGATGACATTCTGATCTATTCTAAGGATTCACAGGAGCATGCGGAGCACCTGAGAATCGTGTTGAGCATCCTTAGAGAGAAGCAACTGTATGCCAAGTTCAGCAAGTGTGAATTTTGGCTATCTGAAGTTAAATTCTTGGGTCATGTCATATCGCAAGGCGGTGTGTCTGTTGATCCATCCAAAGTAGAAGCAGTGTTGAATTGGGAAAGACCCAGAAGTGTTACCGAAGTCAGAAGTTTCCTTGGATTGGCAGGCTATTACCGGAGATTCATCTTAGGGTTTTCGGAGATTGCTTTGCCATTAACTCGTCTAACCAGAAAGGGTGCAGACTTTGATTGGGATGCTACTTGTGAATGGAGTTTCAGAACCCTTAAGGAAAAGCTGACCACAGCACCAGTGTTAGTGATTCCTGACCCAACACGCAAGTACGTGGTATACTGTGATGCGTCCAACAAGGGACTTGGATGTGTATTGATGCAAGATGGAGCAGTTGTAGCGTATGCATCAAGGCAGCTAAAACCTCATGAGCAGAATTATCCTACCCATGATTTGGAGTTAGCAGCCATTATCTTTGCACTCAAAATCTGGAGACATCATCTGTATGGAGTGCAGTTTGATCTGTTCAGTGATCACAAGAGTCTGAAGTACTTGTTTGATCAAAAGGAGTTGAATATGAGGCAACGGCGTTGGATGGAGTACCTCAAAGATTTCGATTTCAACCTCAACTACCATCCAGGAAAGGCCAATGTGGTGGCAGATGCCTTGAGCAGGAAAACATTGTATGCATCAGAGTTGTTGATGCAACAGTGCGGTTTGTATGAGAAGTTCAGGGATCTCAATCTGAATGTGATATATCGTAAGAGCGGTATTCGCATCAACAGAATCGAAGTGTCCTGTGAGTTACGCCCAAGTATTGTGCAGGCTCAGCAGGATGATGTAGAGTTACAGAAAAGAGTGAACCATCCGGAGTTCTCAGTAGCCACGGACGGTGCTATTCTCTATGAAGGCAGACTTTGTGTACCTCAGAATGATGAGTTGAAGCGGTTGATTCTAGAAGAGGCACACAAGAGTGGATTTTCAATTCACCCTGGATCCACCAAGATGTATCATGATTTGAAGGAGAATTATTGGTGGCCTAACATGAAGGCAGAGATTGCTGAATTCGTGTCCAGGTGTATTGTTTGCCAACAGGTGAAGATTGAACATCAGAAACCTGGAGGACCATTACAACCGTTGGATATTCCAGAGTGGAAATGGGAACATATCACTATGGACTTTGTAGGAGGACTGCCACGTAACCAGAGAGGTCAAGATTCGATCTGGGTAATCGTGGACCGGTTGACTAAATCAGCTCATTTCATTCCAGTGAAATCCACCTACAAGGCCCCGCAATATGCAGCCATCTTCATGGAGCAGATTGTAAGGCTGCATGGTGTTCCTTTGAGTATCGTGTCGGACAGAGACCCGATTTTCACGTCAAGGTTTTGGAAAGCATTTCAGAATGCGATGGGGACTCGACTGAAGATGAGTACATCGCATCACCCTCAGACTGATGGTCAGTCAGAAAGGACTATTCAGACCCTTGAGGATATGCTTCGAGCTTGTGTATTAGAAGATGGTGGTTCGTGGAGTAATCACTTACACCTAATAGAGTTCGCATACAATAATAGCTACCATGCCAGTATCGGTATGGCGCCTTATGAAGCTTTGTATGGCAGGAAGTGTAGAACCCCGTTGTGTTGGACAGAAGTTGGTGATCGTAGTTTCTTGGGACCAGATATAGTCCAAGAGACCACTTTAAAAATTAAGTCTATTCGGGATAAGCTGAAAGTTGCTCAGAGTCGGCAGAAGAGTTACGCCGACAAGAGAAGGAGATTTTTGGAATTTCAGGAAGGTGATCATGTGTTCTTGAGAGTTACTCCTAAGTTGGGTTTACGAGGTGTATTCAAAACTAAGAAGCTCTGTCCAAGATTCATTGGACCTTATCAGATTCTTCGACGCGTCGGTCCTGTAGCCTATCAGTTAGCTCTTCCTCCATCTATGTCAGGGTTACACGACGTGTTTCATGTGTCTCAGCTTCGGAAGTATATTCCTGATCCCTATCAGCCAGTGGAACTTGAACAGATTGATCTCCAGCCAGATCTAACCTATCAGCCGGATCCTGTTCGGATTGTTGAACGTGATGCTAAGATACTTCGGAACAAGAGGATTCCAATTGTCAAAGTTGAATGGGCTCAGTCTCCTGATGGTGAATTCACTTGGGAACTGGAGTCAGACATGCGGAAGAGTTACCCGTACTTGTTTTCGAGGACGAAATTTCTTTAAGGGGGGTAGGTTGTAATATCCCACATTCTAAATTACCTAATTAATTTATATTAGAGCTTTGCCTAATTTTTTTTATTAAATTAATTAGTGGAGTTTAGATAATTAATTTTGGATTTAAGTGTAGTATGTGTATAAATTAGTAACTCCAACTAAAGACTAAGTTACACAAATGCTACCTTAATAATACTCCTAAGATTAATTAAGTAAGAGATTTAAACTCCTTCCCTCATTTCTCTTGCCCATGACTCACTTTTCCACTCATGCTTCACTATCTCTCTCAAGCCAACACCTCACCTTTATGGATGAGTCACACTTCCACTCAAATTCCCCACCCACTACCTTTCATTGCATGCAAACTAGACCAACTCCCTTTCACTTTACTTCAGCAAGGAAAGAAGCTTTCAGCTCCCTCAGCTCTCTCTCACGAGCCAAACAACAACAACACCATAAAACTCCAAATTTACAATCCTCTCAAAACTCAAGCTTTTGTCATTACCTCTCAACATCTCCTTGAAACTCAGAAAATCTCACATGCAAAGCTTTGAGAGGAATCAATTCAGAAACCACTATCAATTCCCACTTCCCAAACTCCTCACATGACACTAAAGGATAACAACCTCATTTCACCTATTTTCCCACCCAATGAGACCACATGCAAGCTGCAATCTGAGACAAACTCCACTGTCCTTTACCTCAGTACACCCTCTATAAATACCACCTACTTCTAGCTGAAAACATTCATCAAACACTTCTCAAATTCGTAGTGCAAAGTAAGGGTATTCAAGAGTTCAAATTCCAATTTCTGGTCTGGGGTTCGTGGGGCTTTAGGAGAGGTTTCAGTAGCTGCATTAGGAGCTCAGAAGCAAGGTCAAAGCTTCATTCCAGGTGGGTTCTTAAGTTTAGTTAGTTAGATTTCCCAAATTCAAACTTTTGCATGTTAACTTAGGAAAATTAGGAATTTGTTGTGTGAGGGAGATTAACTCCCAAATTTCCCTCCAATCTATCTTATATTATATGTTTTATATTTCTGCACTGTCTTAGATGAGGAATGTAGGCGAAACTATGAAGAATTATTGATTTTCGTAAAACAGGGGCACTTCTGCATGAACTCGCCATAGCGAGTTGCTAGCGAGTATTCATGGCGAGCTGGGCTCTGAGCTGATGAAACTCGCCATGGCGAGCTTCTGCTCGCCACAGCGAGTTGATTTAGGTCAGGACCTATAATCTCGCCATAGCGAGCTGGTGACTCGCCGTAGCGAGCTAGTGCAGAGTTGACCATTAATCTCGCCATGGCGAGCAGGTAACTCGCCAGGCGAGCTTACACAGTAAAACCTGCAACTTTTGATTTTCAAACTGATTTAATCGCTCGTTTTATTTCCTCATCTGAGATAGATAAATTGCAGAAATGTAACTGGTATAATGTTAAATAGAATGTTAATCACAGATGATCTTAGGGTATAACCTAGATTTAATTAAGTTTGTATGTTCCCCGGGATTTGGAAATTCATGGTAGTAATAACTCAATTTTAGTATCAGTCAATTAAGAGCGAATTATATCGCACTATGGACTCCCAATGGGATAATCCATTAGGTTATGACTATGTGAGCTTCATGCCGTGACCGAATCGGTTGACGGATATGGCAGGCCTCTGAGACCTGCTCACCTCAGAGTGTCCTAGTGTTAAAATGAATAAGATATGCTTTGTGTTACACATTTATTTATGCTTATGATTTATGATAATATGTTAGTATGTATGACTGAATTAGGTTTCCCCCGGTGTAGTCACCTTAGGAGGGTAGTAGGACTCACTGAGGCTTAGTTGTCTCACCCCACTCCAAACAATTATTTTTTTCAGATAAGCAGGTTGGATAAGGTATGCTGTTCGGTGTGCTTGCAGCTGTGCTTGGAGATAGCATTTCTTTCATGCATTTCTAGTTGATCTATGTTGTCTAGTCTTATTCAATAATGTTTTGTTGTACTAGTTTCTATCATTTCCGCTGAACTTTGTATCTTGTTGTAACCAGCACCTGCGTGTGCTTGAACTTCTCGATTTGTAATAATGATGCACTCGTTATCAATAATAATAATCCACTGATATTCTAGATATTTCATGTGGGGTGTTATAATAATGAACATCATTTACTTTGAAAATATAAACAAAAGCACTATGTCCCGAGATTTACTAGTTGGTCTCTCTTGTAATAATCAAACTAGCGTTGTTTACCAAATTTCACAGTAAACAAATTGGCACGCCCAGTGGGACTGTGTGCTTTACGTTTAAATTTCTTCAAAGTTCGTGTAGTTAATTTGTTCTGCATTTTTGTGTATTGTTTCCAAAGATTCTTGTGTAGTGTATGCTTTTGATGAACGGGAAATTACTCCCTGAAATGGTTAGACCACCACCCAGAAGTAACCCAAGACAAAACATGGAAAATCCGAACGGAAACAATAATAATAACGGTTCGAATGTATCAACCGCTTCGAGCGTTTCTGAGGCCATAATCTCTCCTGTAATCAGTGAGATTGTGCCCAACGCTAGTGGGACGACAGTTTCCGCCCCAATATCTTCTGTGGTAAGTGCCACAATGACAATGCCAACATCTACAGTGGTACCTTCGACCACTACAGAACCTATCTTGTCCCTTCCCCATGCTATGGAGGGAGGTTTCTCTCCAAATAGGACAAATGTTAATGGGGGTGGCGCTAGTTCTTCTACTTTTTCATTACCCTTTTCCCAATATGTGGGTCAAGGCACAAGTAGGAACTACCTATATGGTATGCCTACCAGTATGATGCAAGGTTTGCAAACAAGTGCATCATTGTTCACAGAGTCAGCACCAGGCGTATACTGTTGAACACATAGCAAGATATCTAACTGAGGCAGGAGATCTAGCAAATAATGAGAATTTAAGAATGAAGTATTTTCCAAATTCTCTAACGAAAAATGCCTTTACATGGTTTACTACTCTCCCTCCACATTCAATTTTTAATTGGAATCAATTAGAGAGAGTCTTCCATGAGCAATTCTACATGGGACAGTCTAAGATAAGTCTCATAGAATTAGCAAGTGTTAGGCGCAAAACTCCTGAGTCTATAGATGATTATTTGAATAGATTTCGTTTACTTAAGGCTAGGTGTTTTACTCAAGTGCCTGAACATGAATTGGTCGAAATGGCCGCCGGCGGCCTAGACTATTCGATCAGAAAGAAATTCGACACTCAACATCTAAGAGATATGGCCCAATTGGCTGATAGGGTTCGACAGGTCGAACGCTTGAAAGCAGAAAAGGCTAGAAATTCAAAGTATCATAAAAAAGAAAAGGTTGCTTATGTAGAAACACATGATAGCGACCAAGAATATGATGTCTCTTATGAAGATGTTGAACAAGGGGAAATAGACCTAGCAGAATTAAAACCTGGTCCCCCTTACAATTGCAAGCTTTTAAAACCTTCAAATGGAAAAAACCCTGTTGAACCAAAAAATGACAAATATGTTTCAAAGACTTATACTTTTGATATAACAAAATGTGATGAAATCTTTGATTTGTTGGTTACTGATGGCCAAATAGTGGTTCCAAAAGGTGTTAAAATACCACCATTAGATATGAGAAAGAAAAGAGGTTATTGTAAGTATCATAATTTTCTTGGACATAGAACCTCACAATGTGTGCTTTTCAGGGACCTAGTTTAAAAGGCTTTGAACGAAGGAAGACTTAAGTTTGGTGAAAAACCTAAAGCTGCAAAAGCAGACCCAGAATCTTCACAGAATGCTGATACCCTCTATGCTGAACCACAGGCTATTATGATGGTCGAAGCCATGGAGGTTTCAGAAGTGCAAGTGGAAAAAATCCCTGAAAAGGAGTACTATGAGAAAATGAAAGTAGTATATCCTCGTGCTGAAGAGGATTTGATTGACTTTCTAAACAGATGCAAGCTAGAGAACAAAGGAGTGATGCTTTGTGCTCGTTGCAGTGCTGTTTGTGATAAGGAGGCTAGTGCAGGCCTCATGAAGTTCCAACCAGTTGCGAATAGGCAGGGGGCAAACCCAAAACCATCTCGTGGTAAAGGAAAAGGCATTCTAACTCGACCAAATAATATGGTCCAAACAGATCGAAGGCCCACTTTCCTTCCTTCTGGTTCGATTCCTATAGAACGCTGGATGCACCAAGGAACCATAAAGTTCAACAAGGGTGCAATGGAAGTTGGTGGCGCAAGTGGCACCAAATTGAGCTATTCAGAGGATGTCAACAAATACTCTTACAAAAATAATTACAAGGGTAAACATCCAATGACAAGGACTTAATGGCGTAGGTTCCAACGCCAAAAGAAATTGGCTGCAACTAATCTTCAAACAGGCCAATATAAAGAAGTGGCTAGAAGGCCAACAAAAGAAAGGATCCTTCCTCCTATAGAAGAAAGCAAGATGGAAGAAGATGATCTGCTGGACTCTGAGCCAGATTTCGACGTAATATGCGTGGTTTCCATATTACCATCGGAATATGATGTGCAAACAGAGATAACTGAGCTCGAAACTGATTTTGACCAGTTAGAAATGGCTGATCCCAAGCCAATTTGCTACTATGTCATGAACAATGGCTGCATCGAGGAGCAACAGGCTACATTCGAAAGGCCAGATTTAGACATGAAAAACCATCTTAAACCCCTCTTCATCAGAGCAAAGGTTGAAGGAGTTGGAGTTAACAAGGTGCTGATAGATGGAGGAGCTGCTGTTAACCTAATGCCTCTATCTATGTTACCCAAGATTGGCAAATATGACTGTGATTTGTCAGCCCATAACATTGTTTTGTCAAATTACGAAGGCAAAACAGGACATTCAAGGGGGGCAATTCAAGTAGATGTTGCTGTGGGCAGCATAGTTCGACCAACGTTATTCCTAGTGGTCGAATCCAAGGCAAACTTCAACTTACTATTGGGGCGAGAGTGGATTCATGGAGTAGGAGCTGTTCCTTCGACTCTTCACCAGAAGTTGATGCTTTGGAGGGAGGATGGCTGCGTAGAAAATATAGAAGCTGATCAGAGTTTCTATATGTCAGAGGTTGATACCATAAACCAACAAACCTTTGACAAAAATTTGGCGAACATAGCGCCATGTTATGATAGAGAGAATGCTTTCACACCTTCTAATAATGTGATACATTCTGTCAAACTCCACCCAACCCATGGCTTCATATGGGAAAGAGAGGAAATAGATGTTGTGTCCTCAGAAGATGGAGTTATACCACCATCTGGGTGGAATGTTTACGAAGATTATGATGACTGAGTCCAGCGCATGGGCCAGGATTACGGCTTATATGGACGAAACTAAGTTAAATACGGCTTTGGAAGCTGATGTTCATCAAAATATGGCTACAGAAGCCAAGGTCGAAAGCGATGGCATTTCTATGCCACAAGCACAAAGGCTCGACTGCATCTATGATGAGGAACCTTTAGGGTTCGAAAGGGATCCACTTAATGAAACTCCTAAGATGCAGGCCCAAGACCCTTTGGAGGAAATTGACATTGGAGATGGCTCAGCAAAAAGGCCAACTTATATTAGTACCAATATTAGTCCCGACTTAAAAGGAAAATTGGTGCTACTTCTCAAAGAATTTAGTGATTGTTTCGCGTGGGATTATAATGAAATGCCTGGACTCAGTAGAGAAATGGTCGAATTAAAACTACCAATCAAGGCAGGTAAGAAACCAGTGAAACAATTGCCAAGAAGGTTTGCACCAGATATCATGTCCAAAATCAAAGAAGAGATCGAAAGGCTGCTGAAGAGTAAATTCATCAGAGCTGCCAGGAGATTTCCTTGGTTTTGTGGTGCATAAAAAAGGCATTGAAATAAACCAAAACAAGACAAAGGCTATCTTGGAGACCAAGCCTCCTTCGACCAAAAAACAACTTCATAGCTTTATTCCTACTATGCTAAAACCTAGGAGCAATGATGGATTGTGGGTATCAAGGTGACAGTTACTTCTGAACGTGACATAAGCGCCGTCATTGGTAATAGTGTCAAGCACGTGGTTATAAAATGTCTTTTCCTTTTTTCGTTCGACCACTCAATCGAAACAGGCATTTGGGGGCAATTTGTTAGCCCATATTTTTACTAAGTAAAAATATGTTCTAAATGCATAAATAAAATAATTATGTTTAATTATGTAATTATTTTTAATAATCATTAAATATGCTTGGTTTTCAGAACCAGTGAATTTAATGATTAATCATGCATGAACGTATAATAAATGTTCTAATATGGAACGTTGCATTTAAATGCATATTCTCTTTCTTTCAGGATCCTTTCGATTTGGTCGAAATGTCAGTAGGGTCGAAGCATCCAGTGGGTAAAAGTAATTTATGGACTTGGCGAAATATTCAAAAGAGAGCATGGTTACTTCGACTTCGATGGAAACAACGGTTAACTCAGAAGATAAGAAAGGATTCAAATTCAAAATACGTGTCAAGACACGCGTCCTATCTGTAGTTATTTAGGCGTTAGTAGCAGTTATATTGGTGTCTATAAATAGCCTAGTTATGTGATCGAAAAAGGGGTCACAATCATTATACAAAATCCTCAGAAAAACTCTAAGTACCCATGTCAAAGCGAGAAACGAATGTTCGAAGGAAAATGTATGTAATGTGAACCATTTTTATTCTGTAATCATTTACATTTGAATGCAATTTACAGTTTTTCTTTAATCTCTCTCCAATCCAATTATCTTTTACTTTCGACTCTTTCTTTCCTTCTGTTTATTTAATTGGATAAACATTCTTTCTTGCATTTCAAGTTACTAAAACATAAAAACAACACTTTATTAACATAAGAACAATAATGAACATCATTTACTTTGAAAATATAAACAAAAGCACTATGTCCCGAGATTTACTAGTTGGTCTCTCTTGTAATAATCAAACTAGCGTTGTTTACCAAATTTCACAGTAAACAGACTACTAAGCCTCAGTGAGTCATACTACCCTCCTAATAGCGACTACGCCGGGGGAACCTAGATAGTGTAATAGTCTAAGTTCAAACTGTTTTACATAAGAGAGTAATATTAATAACAAAGAATAAAGGTGTAACACATTTATCAATCTTGTCAATTACTCTTCAAAGACACGCCGAGGCAAGCCGGTCTCGGGTGCCTGACTCTGCGTACTACCGAAACAGAGGCTCGGATTCCGACGTTGGCTCACACAATAAAATGATCAGAATTCAGAGGAATTCTTTAATCACGGCATAAAGCTGCCATTTAATTTTAAATGAGTATAAGCAGTTCTAACCAATATGTCCCACCCAGGGTATCCTAAGCATGTTACTGATAAATTTAAATATACATGTTAATCTCTGACTATATAATCTATTTTACACTATTAAACATGTTCATGAAATCCCAGTTGCATTCGGACATAAAACGAGTGTTTAATAATTTTAAAATAGTAAAATATGCAGGTTCTGTCCCTGCTAAACTCGCTACGGCGAGCTCCTACTCGCTACGGCGAGCTTATGTGCTGACAGACCTGTAACACTCGCCCTGGCGAGTCAGAAACTCACCTGGCGAGCCATACAGGCATCAACCACTCGCTGCAGCGTGTGAGTGCTCGCTGGGGCGAGCTTGTCAGTGAAGCCCCTGTTTTGCAGAATACGATTTTTAAAGAGAAACCACCTACAATCTCCATGCAACCAATTATAAACAAGTTCAATAATATAAAATAGGTTATATAGGAGCAAGGATTGGGATTTTTCTTGCTCTTTTATTAAATTGATCCTAAATACCTATGTTTGCATACAAAACATATTTTGGGGAAAATCTAAGCTCTAACAAATTACTATGGTTAAGTACCTATAGGACCCACCTGTATTGAAGCTTTAAACTTGACTTTGGGCTCAGACACAGCTACCAAGCTTATACCCCAAACTGAGTTGGAAATCGAAATTTACTTCAAGTATACAAAATTGATGGAAAGGGATTCTGAGGTGATGAAATGTTGGTGAGTTGAATTTCTGTAATTTCTTAAGCTCCAAATCCTTGTCCAAAATCCAGAAGACTCACATGCATCACAAGAATTGGAATATAAGAATGTTTGAGATTTAACTAAGTCTTAAGGGGGAACAAGTCACCACCAAAATTGGAAAGGGTAGGAGGAGGTTAGGAATCACTTACCAAGAGTTTAGGAACATGGCTACAGGTCAGAGAAAACACATGCAGCAACCCTTGATGTTCTGCTAAGCTCGCTGGAGCGAGCAACAGTACTCGCTGAGCGAGTGCTTCGATTGACAGCAAAACAGTTCTGTAGCTTGCAGCTGCTACACCATCCTTCAACCAATGATTCTTATTGGTTAAATCAGTCACTCACGAAGGTTTAATTCACACATGCAACAACAACACAGAAGAGATGAGAATTTGGGTTTTAGGGTTAATCTTGAAAAGAGAAGTTAGGATCAAGACCATACCTTAAATCATAAGAGATTGGAGTAGATAATACACAACAACTTCTCCATAATCATAGGCAGAGCTTACTTTTCTTCAGTAAAGCATCTGTAAGTGTTGGATTTGAAGAGAAAAGAGTGAGAGAGCTCGAATGAGAAGTAGAGAATGAGTGAGAGGATTCTTTGAACCCTTGAAACCGCTATTGTAGAAGTGCAGGCTGAAACTTGAGTGATGAATTGATGATGATAATGGTGAAGAAGAGTTAGGCGTGGAAAGGTAAGAAGAAGGGTGTGGGTTTAGAGTACTGAAAGTGGGTTGAAAGAAAAATGAATGGTTTTGGAGTGTTTAAGCTTCTATATGCCCCTTTTATATTATACAATTACCAACTTGTCCTTCTAGTATCAATTAAAGTCCATCATCTTGGTATCTAGTGCATCTCTAAAGTTAATGGGTTGATCACTTAATTTCCATTTAACTCCAAAGAAAATTCTCTTAAGTAATACTCTTCTACTAATTTAATTTCCGGTTGTTACAAAAACATAG
This sequence comes from Trifolium repens, assembly GCA_030408175.1. Classification (NCBI taxonomy): domain Eukaryota; kingdom Viridiplantae; phylum Streptophyta; class Magnoliopsida; order Fabales; family Fabaceae; genus Trifolium; species Trifolium repens. The sequence goes on along the minus strand of CP125838.1, from coordinate 31,707,380 downwards.
TCAAAATCACAATTTTTTGAAAAAGTTGTATTTCAAAATTGATTTTTATGAAAATCTATTTGAAATAGCTTTAAATTAAATGATTTTTTTGAAATTTTGATATCCAATTTTTTTTTTCAATAAAATGATGAAATGCCTAAAACCACATTATAAAAATAACTATTCAAACCAAATTTTCATTTGAAGCTTTTATAAAAAGTTTCTTTGTAAATTTGTTTTACACAAAATTAAATAACACTATAAAATTTATTTTTGAAATTCTGTTCCTAGGCAGGACAGATGTCGTACACAATGTCTAGAACAATGTGTCAATAGTCCAGATGTCTCAGACAACTGGTTCGACAACAGGTTATGAAGATCACGAATATTATTGCAGTACTGAAGTAAATAAAAGCAATAAATAACACCAGTAATTGTTAACCCAGTTCGGCGCTAAACAGCCCTACTCTGGAGGATACCAATCCAGGAAGTGAACACTACTAATCCGAATTAATAGTTAGTCTTACAACCATACCAAAAACTTATTGGCATGTATGCCTTTTCTTAATCCTAGCAATCTTCTACTCAAGGGCTAACTCCCTCTGAATATGAGAACCTACCCAAGTCCCTCTAATCACTAATCCTAAGTGACGACAACTTTGAACTGCAAAGTTTAAAGACTTAGTTGAATGGCAACATTCAACAACAAAGCTGTAAAGTATCAAAACCAATACTTAGAGCCACTAAGCTGCAAAGTATCAAAAACAATACTAAGAGCCACTAATGCTTTGCATAGTAGGCACAAAGCTTTGAACTCACAATCTTCAATTCTTGTGGGTTGAGTTTTAAGATCTATGTTGAGTTCTATTTATAGGCGTGCAAATCTTCAGATCGTCTTCAGTCTTTCAGATGCACTACAATTAAGAGTTAGTTTTAAAACAAACTTGTTTAAAAACAAACTCCAAAAGATAAAGAAATTAATCTTTATCCACAAATTAAATACGAATCATAATCGTATCTAACACCTAGAATTAATAACAAACTTTATCATAAATCCTAATCTCAGCTTGTTACTTAAAGATTCGTGTTATATTCAAATTTAAACAAACACGTGTGCTTAATGGATAAGCATTATCTTTTAAGCTGAACTGGGCCAAGATGTCCTACCCACGTGTCTTAGGACATCTTGTTCGACATGTTACCCTAACATGCTCTGAACCCAGTGACAAGATGTCTAGGACATCTTGTTCAACATGTTGCATCTGCACATCTTCAATATGCACAAGTGGTTTAGACTTAATTACTTTAGCATTGGTGCTTCAGTTAAGTCACTCTGACCAAGTTGTTTTAGCCTTATGATGCATCTAATCTCAGAAGAACTACAATTTTCAAAAAAATCCAAAACAACGGGCCAAATGCCTCTGCATTAGAGACAAGTTCAGTGCATTTGTGTTGGCTAGGTATACGGTCAATTTACTTCTATATGTGCGGTTCACATTGGTCAAGTTATTGGTTTGCTTTCGGCTCTTGCCTGGATTCATGAATTGAATTTGGGACCGGTCAATTTGAAGCTCGATTTGAAGAAAGTCGTTTACATGTTCCATGTGCATACATAAGATGCTACTGAATTTGGTGTTATAATCACCCATTGTAAGAGTCTATTTTATAATTGGCTAAAATGCATTTTTGGTCCCCCTATTTTCAAATTTCTGAACTTTTGGTCACCCTATTTTAAAACTCAACTTTTTGGTCCCCCTATTTTAAAAGTCAACATTTTTTTTAGTCCCCCTCCCATTTTAATGACGTAACACTGTAGATAATGACATGACAATGATGAATAGGAAACAAAAATTACCATGTCATTATTTCATTTCTTTTGTTATTTAGAATTTAAACAAATAAAAGAAAATTAATAAGAACAAATAATTTATTCTTGTAAATAAAAATCTGATTGTTCCATTATAAGAATGAAGAACCCTAAGTTAAGACCCAATCTTCATCTTCTACAAGTCTCCAGCAATTTCTATTGAAACTTCATCTTCCATCCTTGACTCTTCACCTTCATCACCTATTTCGACCTAATTGAACCTTCACTCCATTCCATCTTAATTATTTCGAAATGTCTAGAAATTCTCATTACTCAAGAAATTTGGGAATGAAGTTTGTACAAATTGGGAATGAAATTAGTTTTAATTTTTCAATCCCGTAACTATTACTTATTACCTTGATTTTTTTTTATCTCATTTCAATTTAAAAGAATGGAAATTTTAAATAACAAAAGAAAAATGAAATAATGACATGGTAGTTTTTGTTTCCTATTCATCATTGTCACGTCATCATCTACAGTGCCACGTCATTAAAATGAGAGGGGGACTAAAAAAAATGTTGACTTTTAAAATAGGGGGACCAAAAAGCTGAGTTTTAAAATAGGGGGACTAAAAGTTCAGAAATTTGAAAATAGGGGGACCAAAAGTGCATTTTAACCTTTATAATTTTTATAGTAACTTTAGTGTTAAGTTTATTAGGCGACGAGCAAATGAAGTTGCTTATAGTTTAACTAAAATGGTAACATTTACAGCTGGTCCCCAAATTATAATTAATATATCAAATTGTATTCAACACATTTTGGTCGATATATACTATAAATACTTTATCTTAAAACAATATGAAAAACATTTAATTAATTAATTTCGTTAAATTTTATGGTATCAATATTATCAAAGTACACTTATAAAAAAAAATCTTAAAATACACTAGATAAATATAAATTTTATTATTTTTACATATTTTTATCGAACAAATTTTTATAATAGACATTTTTGAGATATTAATTTCTTTTTATGGCGAGATAAATAATATTAATTAATAATCACACTTAGCTAAAAATTTCAATAAATGTGAGATTAAATATATTTTTATAATTGATAGAGTAGTTTTGATTTTAAAAAAAGAAATAAATATTTGTCAAGAAAAAAATTTAAATCATAAAAATAAAAAAACAAATAACAAAATAATTAAAAGTAAGCAATACATTAAAAAAAAGTGCATGTGCAATTATTGTGTTTCGAAGCCATTTTGTCTTATTATTCAGTGAGGTCAACATAGTTACATGAATATGAATTTAACTTGGGTTGGTCGATCGAGTCAAACACAACAACTGGTAGAGAGTATTCAATCAAAGATACAGCGCCAGCTTTCTTGACTGGAGTAGTAAGTGTGAGTGATACTGATACACATAATTGAAATTTTAAATTTTCTAAGATTTTAAATTTTCTCAATTCAATCATCATTTTATTTTTTATTTATTTTTAGTCTTCAAATGTATTGGTAGTAAATACTCTCTCATTCTAATAGGGTTAAATATTATTTTAATTCCTATATTTCAAATTTTATTTTTAGTCTTTATAATTTTTTTAGTAATTTTTAGTTCTTATAATTTTTTCGTAAGTTTTAGTTCTTCGAATATTTTCTATTATAAATTTTGGTCTTTGCTCTCTAGTCAACTTGCGTATCTGATTCAAAATTTTAAAAAGATTTCAGCGGTCAAGTTGAGTACATTATATAAATATTCTCTCTTGCAATATGTTACATATTTTTAATAGGGGATGAATTAAAAATGAATTTTTTAGCATTTTGCTCTTAAAAATTCATAAATAATTCATATTATGTTAAAAAATTCTAAAATTTTATGGAAGATGTTCTTATAATATTATAAATATGTAATAAAAGATCCACTAAAAAATGTGAAAGTACACGAGTTGATTAAAAAGACATGACCAAAAATTGTGATAGAAAATATTTTATGACCAAAAGTTGCTAAAATTTATTATAGAGACTAAATGTTAAATTCGAAATATTTATAGTGACTAAAAATTTAACCTTTTTACTTATATGCTGGACCAGAGTACCGTTTATTATGATGTAAATTTAAGTATCCGTTTGGATTAACTTATTTTTGAGTTTATGTAAAACAATTTATGCAAATAAATAAGAATTTATGTTAATTTAGAAGTTTCTATAATGATGAAAATTGTATTTTTATAAGTTATTTTACCCTAAAGTGCTTTGACAAACTTATAATAATATATAAAAATCTATTTATTTATATAAGCTGTTTTCAATAAGTTCGGAAATTTAAAATAATCCAAACGGACATTTGATTTGTTCAATTTTCTAAGGAGTAAGATCCTCAAAATTAAAGAGTACGGCTGCTATACTGCTTGTGTAGTAGATAGAAAACGAACGAAAAAATCACTTAAAGATAGGCCGCCGTCAGCAATATTTTTATTCAACAAAACAAATAAAGCCGCCATATATTTTATGTTTGAATTACTTACAACTTTTCATGATTACATCCGTTTGGCTTATAAAAGGAAAATATGGGAAACTTTTTCTCTCAGGGCAAAACAAAACATATAGTAATTGTAATTCCTACTTTCTTAGTAGACAGACACAACAAAAAGACTATACAATACACCATGTTGGTGGAAATTGCAATTGCTTTATTGGTCATTGCTCTTTTGATTCACTTGCGTCCAATACCATCTGCTAAATCAAAGGCACTTCGCCATCTTCCAAATCCTCCAAGTCCCAAACCTCGTCTTCCATTCATTGGTCATCTTCATCTTTTAGATAACCCTCTTCTTCACCATTCTCTAATCCGTTTAAGTGAACTTTATGGCCCTTTGTTCTCTCTTTACTTTGGCTCCATGCCTACCGTTGTTGCCTCCACACCTGATTTGTTCAAACTCTTCCTTCAAACTCACGAAGCTTCTTCGTTTAACACAAGGTTCCAAACCTCGGCTATTAGACGCCTCACTTATGATAACTCGGTTGCTATGGTTCCCTTTGGACCTTATTGGAAGTTCATTAGAAAGCTCATTATGAATGATCTCCTTAACGCAACCACCATCAATAAGTTGAGACCCTTGAGGAGCAAAGAAATCCGCAAGTTTCTTAAGGTTATGGCTCAGAGTGCTGAAACTCAACAGCCACTTAATGTCACTGAGGAGCTTCTTAAGTGGACAAACAACACAATCTCTACCATGATGTTAGGTGAGGCTGAAGAGGTTAGAGATATTGCTCGTGATGTTCTTAAGATCTTTGGGGAATATAGTATTATGGACTTCATTGGGCCTTTGAAGATTTTTAAGAAGTTTGGAAACTATGAGCAGAGAATTGATGCTATTTTTAACAAGTATGATCCTATCATTGAAAAGGTTATCAAGAAAAGACAAGAGATTGTCAACAAAAGAAGAAGTGGTGAAATTCAAGAGGGTGAGGAGGAGAGTGTAGTTTTTCTTGATACTTTGCTTGAATATGCTCAGGATGAAACCATGGAGATCAAAATTACAAAGGAACAAATCAAGGGTCTTGTTGTGGTGAGTTTTTTTTCTTCTTCTAATTGCTTTGTTTTATATTTCTATACATATACATACATTACATTTTAGATAAAAGTGACTCTCTCTTTATTATATGCTAAGTTAAATTTCGTTGTTTGTAGGATTTCTTCTCTGCTGGGACAGACTCCACAGCTGTGGCAACAGAATGGACGTTGGCTGAGCTCATCAATAATCCGAGTGTGTTGAAGAAAGCTCGAGAGGAGATAGAATCTGTTGTGGGAAAAGATAGACTTGTTGACGAATCAGATGTTCAGAATCTTGCATACATTAGAGCTATTGTGAAGGAGGCATTTCGATTGCACCCACCACTACCTGTGGTCAAGCGAAAATGTACTCAAGAGTGTGAGATCAATGGTTATGTGATTCCAGAGGGAGCATTGATACTTTTCAATGTATGGCAAGTTGGAAGAGATCCAAAATATTGGGAAAAACCACTAGAATTCCGTCCAGAGAGGTTCTTAGAAAAAGTCGGTGAAGGCGAAGCAGCTTCAATCGATCTTAGGGGTCAACATTTCCAACTTCTACCATTTGGTTCTGGAAGGAGGATGTGCCCCGGAGCCAATTTGGCTACAGCAGGAATGGCCACACTACTTGCATCTATTATCCAATGCTTTGATCTACAAATACCAGGCGCACATGGACAAGTATTGAAAGGTGATGATGCTAAAGTTAGCTTGGAAGAGAGGGCTGGTCTAACTGTTCCAAGAGCACATAATCTCGTATGCGTTCCACTTGCAAGAGCTGGTGTTGCAGCTAAACTCATTTCCTCCTAAAACATATGTAAAATACAACTGAATGTTGTTGATGCCATAGTTCATTAATTTTCTTCTTCATAACAATAATCATTTTCAATAAGGTATCATTGAGAGACAAAATGAATGGAAAGTGCTCGCATATGGGCTCGAAGACATTGTCATCCATTCATCCCAACAAGGATATCTCTTTGGTCTTGTGATGTAATTCTCATCTTTTTCATCTTTGTTATGAAACAAGTGTTGTTGTAACAGTTTACAAAATTTATAAATTTTCTGATTGATAAATATAAGGTTGTGATATCAGTTCCTTGTTGTGTTTAACATAAGTTCATTGCGTAAACAATGGGTAGTCACATAATTCGTTCAACTCCTAACAAACCGTGAATTGGTTCGCACGAACCGGTTTATAATTCTTACCTTGTGACTATTCATTCCAAATCACACTAACAAATTCGAATTTGGTACATTCCATTTTCTCTCCATTTTCATCTCCATTTCAATTTCATTTTCAATATACACTTTTTAATTTCAAATTACGCTTTGCAGATCAAATATTTAACAAGAATTGTAAAACCTCTGAAGTCTACGAAGCTCGAACCAAAGATATTGGCGCTGTTGCTGTTCGTGGATTCAACGGTTTGTAATTTTTTTTTTTTGTTCATTTTTTCGTTGTTGCTTTGGTGTATGAGTTGTTAATTTAGGGATTTTGTTATGAAGGTACTGTATATGTTTACCGAGCCTGGAGTCATTCCTCGTGCATGATTTATTTCAAATTCTTGAACAAGTAATTTTGTAAAATTTAACTAATTAAAATTTAATTTTTTTTACAATAAATAAAAAGTAGAAAAATAAAGTTTAAACATATAAATTAATATAGCTTAAATTTTAAACAAACAATTTTACTTATATTATTGAAGCGTCGGGAAAAATGCGCCGGCATAAAATGTTCGCTAGACAGTAAAGTTGTCATTAAAGTTTTATTATTGAAAAGAGAAATGTCGATAAACCCCTTCAAGAACAAGAACAAGGTCATCGCGACCAAAATTTGGGTTCGGGAGTCGGTTATGCGAGGGGAAAGTATTAGCACCCCTCACATCCGTTGTATCCAACAGGAACAGTTAATTAGTTCAGCGTTTAATTAGGTGTTAGTTTTATGTTTGTTTCTTTATTATTTTGAAAATTGTTTGCAAAGAAAAAAATGATTTAAAGAAAAAAAAAGGTTTTTTATTAGTATGATTAACGAGATGTTTCGATCTCGCTTCGACGTAGGGTCTGTTTGGTAAAATTAAGCTATAAGCTAGCTTATAACTAATAAGCTAGATGATAACTGAAAAGCTAGCTGATAGCTGAAAAACTAGCTGATTGAAATTAAAGTGTTTGATAAAATTAAAATTACATAAAAAGACTTGTAGTGGGTAGTTATTCTTTTTAATGGATAATTATTTATTTTATAAAAAATAATAAAATTAAAGGTTAAAAATGGAAATAAATATAAAAAGCTATAAGCTATAAGCTTAAACGCTACTTGAAATAGCATCTCAAAAAAAGCTATAATCTAATGAGAAATGCTTTTTACCAAACACATTGATTTTTTAAAAAACAAGCTTATAAGCTAATCCAATAAGCTATAAGCTAGCTTATTGGACTTATCAAACACACCTGTATTCCCAGGTTAAATGGGAAACTCAAAGCTACGTCGTTCTTTGGGTAGAAAATGTTTGTGTGTTGATTGATTTTACTTACGAAAATGGTTTGGTCGCGCTTGGGCAAAAAAAATTTGCTTGATTAAAAAAGACGCGGACTCGCACTTGGCGATGATATCCGTTTTGAGAAAGAAAAAATAAATAAAATGCACATGGGCCTGAATATTCGATTGATGGGTTGAGATTGATTTTAGACGGAGGACGAATATTCGATCGAAACTAAAGTGTCTACTTCATTTTGGAATATTCGGGAAAGCATCGAGTGTCTATCCGATTTTTCCTTTTTCACTCGCATAAAAAAAGTTTTATAATTTTTTTTGTTTTTATTAAGAGAATATTTAATGGGGTGCAAATAAGATAAATGAGTTTAAGTAGATGACATACATAAGTCCAACTTAATAAATAAGTAAAAGAAATAAATAAACAAATAAATGAATAAATTAAATCAAGAACTTTCGCAAAAAAATAGCGGAAACTTTTTTTTCGGAAAAACTCTAAAATTGTTTTTTTTTTAAGCCCAAGAAAATTAACTGTCGTCCACAGCCGCCCCGGCTGGTGGTGGTCCGGTGTTGACCGCCGGGTTGACCAACTACCCTCCGCCACCCTTTTTATTTATTTATTTATTAAACTATATAATTAATTTATTGAATTTGAAAGATTGGACTTTTGCCATATTAGGCCTCAATTTGGAAACCAATTGCAAATCAATTAAAAATATTTTACGCTGACATTCATCAAACTAAAAAATAAATGTTATATATTTTTCAATAAAAATTACTATTTTTTGTTGTTTACAGTGGATCTAAGGATCGAATCCAGGACGTCTAGCATATACTATCCAAACCTCTCACCACTAGACTAAATCTAGTCATTTTAGTTTTAGTTGCTTTAACATGTGCAATGTTGCACTCAACAAATCTTTTTTTTACCATGATATTGGTACGAAGTTTCCACCGTTATTAACGATGAGTATTAATCTTCGTCGGAGAACCTATGAGACACACAAAATAAATTCTTCACTTTCAATCGAATTTTTTCGATACGCATTAACTAGGAATCGAATCTCTAACGATATATTTAAGGGGACCAAAATCACTAGTTTGACTAATTTATTGTTGGTGAGTAGACTCTGGATCCATATACAAAGTAGTATTACAAAGAGAGATGGAAAGACAACATAAAATATTACATTACCAAACAGAGAAACAATAACCCTTAAAACTCTCTTGTTTGTGTTTATTTAAACTGTCTTTCAAAACAATTTTGTCAAATAATTTGATTTATTAAAGGATTGACCAATGCTTAAGGAAAAAAAGTAACATAATTCAACCCCTTCTCCCTTTTGTTTTCTAGCACTTTCAATTGGTATAAACTCTGGTGTTTATGGTGGGAACAAAATAGTGTGGTATGGGAGGAGAACACAAACAGAAGTGCAATGGACGTTTTTAGACAGGTGTTCACGATTCTGGACGATTGCAACAGATCGAAAATGCGCATTCATGGAGACAGAAACAAAAGTTTTTTTCTCGAGAGGTTGAACGCTGTTGTATTCCTAAGACAAGTTTTGAACCGTTTAAAACCTAAGACCTCTGGTTAAGAGGGAAGAGACCTGAATCCTCTCATTCAAGTACTCTTGGATTTATCGAACTATTTTTAATTATCAGTACCTATAAAATTAGTATTAAAAATAGAAACTATTTACCAAATATGAAGAAAACAAGTTCATCACTGTAAAACTGAAAGAAATATTTTTTCTGATCTTCCAGAGAACAAGGCTAGTTCCTTAATGATGAAACAAATACAAAAGGAAAGAATAGTAATGAACTATACACACCAATACTAATCCAAAGGAACTCATCCCATATTCATACACAACAAAATCTACATTCTAACATCTAAACCTAAACTATAACAACATATAGGTATATATTATAAACCATTCAAAAGTAACTGGTTCCTGCTCGGCGTAGGAACTTACAGAATCTCAAAAGAATGCAAAATTTGCAAGTTCACTTGTGTTTCCTAATCTTGGAAATACCTTTGAGATCGCCACGTCTAGATGTGTTGGTTCGTACTGCCATTTGGTTTATGATCTGGATTGTCACTCTTATCTGTATCTGAATTCTCCTTTTGGCTCTCTACCTCGATGTTTCCTGCTTGGCTCCTTCGACGTCTTCGATCCTGAAATGCCAGTCACAATATTTGAGAAACATCACATTCCAAATATACAAACTAACATGAATTGTTTCTTAAAATTTGAAAAGGGGGGTCTCAAAATATATGTCTCGGCGATTATCTCAAAAATGTTGCCAAAACATTGAAAAATATAAGAATGAAATGCCAAACCTCTCGAGGTATAGGATATTCCTCTGATTCAAGCATGCGAACAACTTGGCTCATCTTTGGTCTTTTTTCAGAATCTGGATCAACACACCTCAAAGCAGTTAAAAGGGATCGTTTTAGAGCACTAGTTGATGGCCTAGTCTCAATATTGGGGTCCACCACCTCTTCTGAGCGCCTACACCCTACCATCATCTTCAGCCAGTCAACCAAATTTACCTATACCGAAAAAAAGACAAGATTGTATCGATGAAAGTACCGTGAGTCAAAACAGTAGTAACGAAAGAAAATAAGAATATGAATATACATCGATACAATACAAGTATAAAGTAAACCGATGACAATGACACACCTCGGTTGCTGATCGGCTATAATCGACTGGATCTCTTCCTGTAATTGCTTCAAGAAGCAATACACCAAAGCTATAAACATCGCTCTTCTCATTTAACAAGCCAGAATTCGCATATTCTGGAGCTACATATCTGAAAATATACAGCACAAGCATGCAAAAAAACAATGAGCAAACTAGAGCCAATTACAGACAGCTATGACTTCTCATAAGATATTTTAGTGTAATGAATAAAAACATCAATTATGTTAATTTTCGTATGCAAATTAATATCTGTCATGTTTTGGAAGAAACATTACAGATTGTTACGGCCAATCTATTACTAAATATGAATATTTTGTAATTATGGCTAGAATATCAGAATGAGAACACCGAGGAAAATAAAAAATGAGCAATTATATATTAATTTCTTAATTTGGTGCATTAGAAAATGCATATGTCACTGTTTCTAAAAAAATAAGCACTTATGAAAAAATTAATTCTTAAACAAGTTATAGATTTGAAACAAGAATCTTACCCAAAAGTACCCATTACTCTAGTTGTAATGTGACTTTTTCCGGCACCAAGTAACTTAGCAAGCCCAAAGTCTGATATTTTTGCATTAAAGCTATCATCAATTAAAATATTGCTCGACTTAATATCTCGATGTACAACTTTTGGCTCAATTGCCTCGTGCAAGTAAGCAAGCCTGCAAGATATAATAATCAATCAAATTATCAATTAGTCATAGATAAAAAGTAAACTCATTCAACAAAATAAACTCGGGAAACTAGTAGATTAATGTTTCTTTTCGAGAAGAAATGAGCATACGCTTTGGCTGTTCCAAGAAGAATTTTTATCCGAGCTTCCCAAGTAAGATATCCATGTTGCCGCATGGCTCCATGAAGCCACTGTTCTAAATTGCCGTTGTTAACATACTCATAAATCAATAGCCTGAAATTTATAGTAAATTCAATAAGAACGGAATCTGCAAATAATTTAAAACATTACTAAATTCTATGTTATTCACCAAGAAATTCCATTCTAGAAAGACGTAAAGACTAGATTCTTCAAGCTATTAAACAATTTTTAAAATAATGACAGTGATGATGCAGACATTAATCAAATTGTAAGCTTTTATGGATGCAAATAGTCAAATGCATACATAGCGCAAACATTAAACAATTTGCTACCTGTGAGTTCCTTCAATGCAAAAGCCTAAAAGTCGAACCAAGTTCTTATGCCGCACATGACCAATAGCCTCAACTTCCACCCTAAATTCCTTTTCAGCTTGCCCTCTGCATGATGAACATTAACAATTTTTCCATAAAATAGCTGCATTTGCAAACATGAAATAAAACATGACAAGAAACCATTGTAAAACCTGCAATGAGGCTATAAAGAAAACAACTTACAAATTATTGAGGAGCTTCTTAACGGCAACAGGATTCCCGTTGATAAGTTGACCTCGATAGACAACTCCATATCCACCTTCACCGATAATATTGTCCTTCGAAAACCTATTTGTTGCTAGTTCCAAGTCCCTTAGTGTAAACCAGTGGCCCCAGCCAAGGTGAGAGAATTCAGGAAGACCAGAACACGGCGATGGCGCAGATATAGGATGCGACGAAGACCTATAAGCCGAAATACTCCTAAAACCGCCGCTATCTTCACCTGACTGAGAGCCATTCAGATCTTTCTCTAAACGATTAAACGAGCCTGATTGACTACTATTATCTCCATTCTTTGTTTGGATCAAAACCTTTCCGGAATCGCCATCACTAAACTTGTCATTCAAGCTCATGAAAGAACCATTTTGCGGATGATTATTCGATGAAACTTGATCGACACTAATTTCTTTGATCTCTTCTGAAATAGACAGAATATGACTAAGAGGATGCATGCCACCGTTGCCTCTTCTCGATTTCTTTCTTAAAGTAAGACATATCGATAGCACCACAAGAATGATTATAATGAACAAACCAACAATAATTCCCATTAATACCCAAACTTTCAATCCAAAAACAAATGTTTTCTTTGACAACCCTGAATTTAGATCAGACGCCATTTTGATGTTTCCAAAAAAATCTGCAAAAATTGAAATTGAAATATTAAATGACAATTAGACAACAAATCAAATTGAAAAATAAAACATTTTACTATAATATATGTTATTAAGTTATGACATCAAACTCTACAACAGATCAATTTACAATTTCTAAGCATACATTACTAATTTTTTGCAAATTTGGGCACGAACAAGGTTTGAGAAACTTAATCATACATCCATCCATTAAAAATCTAAATAACAAAATATACTTATATAACAAAAGAGAGAGAGCTTAAATGAAGAAAAACAAAAACTTCATTTTGGTAAGAAATTCACATCCTAACTAATCAAAGCATGAATGACTCATACTCATGAAAGGAAACATCTAACAACCAAAGTCATTGAAACAAGTAAGCAAAAAAGACTAAAACTTTGTTCATTTTAACATAGGAAAACACAAGCCTAGTAAAGTTTCAAAATTAAGCAACCAAAAAAATAAATTGAGCCCAAGTTACAAAACAACCAAATGCAACAAAACAAAAAGGACTATCCTTAATTCTTACCAACAATGTAAAACAAAGACTTAAAAATTACATAGACAAGTTAATCCAACATAGAAAAGAAAAAAAAATAACAAAGGTAAAAAACAATGCTTTAGAACAAAAAATGTTCAATGAATGAATGAATACCTTTTCAAAACACAAAATTCTACACAGATTCAAAACTAGATCTCTTATGTGAAGCCATTGAAACACCAAAAGTTAAGACCCGTTTTCAAAATCTCAAAAATGTCAAATTTTGCTTTATGGGTTTTGTCAAATGCTGAAATGGGTATCTATTTCCAATCTCAAAAAATAGAATTTATCAAACTAAACCAAAACAGGCACTAAAGTTGACTCTATTGTGTGTAGTTGGAGGGAAATGAAGAACACAAGAAGCACATGAAAATCTGAGAAGAAGGGAATGGTGGTGGGGCTAAGAAGAAGAAGAAGGCATTGAATTATCAGTGGTAGGTGATGGGCAATGACATGACTCACATTACATATAGTAAAAGAGAAGACATCAAAAAAATACAAACATTTTTTTTTTTGTTGATGATGTTTCTTCAAATCCTCTTTTTTTTTCTCTTCACAACCATTACATTTACATAATCTCTTGTTGTTTTGTTTTAGTCTTTTAGACTTTTGGTTAGTCTTCAATCTCTTTCTTCCTCTCTTCTCTTGTATGTCTCTCTCCAACCTTTCTGTTTCCTTCTACGCGCTACTTGTACTATTTTTTTTTTAATTCTTTTTATTTTCGTTAAATTTCATTGATTATTCATTGATTATTATTTTTGCAAACATTAATTTGTTTTTATTTTTTGAAAATATTCATTAATGGCAAATTCTAATATGGATAAGTTCTTTAAGTGGTACTAGTCCATAGGACCATAGTGGACCAGTTGTGAATAACGCTATAATGAATATTAATTTTACAAAATCGACTGTTGGAGGTAAAGTTTATATCATATAGATCATCCATGAAATTTTTAAAAAAATTGAAAATCATTTGATTATTGAGACTCATTAAGATTAACGGTTTATGAGTTTTTTTTAAATACCGTTAATTTTGATCGGTCTCAATAGCATATTAAATGATTTTTAATTTTTCTAATTTTTTTATAATTGATCTATATGGTATAAACTTTCAATCCAACGTGAACTTTGTATAATTCGTATTCGTTATAATAGTTTTAATCACTTATCCTCGGTGGGCACTTGTGAAAAGTGGTTTACCATAGCATTGGTTATTCATTAATATTTGTTAGCACGCTGCAATTTTCACTTTTTATTCAAATAAGATATTTGCAAAATCTTTTTTAAAGAGAATTTTTCATATAGTTTTTGTTGTATGAATTCTTTTTTCAATATCTTAAATTTTTTTTAGGCTTAAATATTGTTTTAGCCCTTGCAATTGTCACTCATTTTGAAAAGAGTTCCGGTTAATTTTTTTTTTGATTTTAGTCCCTGTAAAATTTAAAATTTTTGAAAAGGGCCCCTGAACAGGAATCTTTGATGCCATGTTATCATTTTATTGACTTGACAGTTGTTGACCGAGGTGATGAGTACACGTGTCAGGAACTTGTTAACGTGGCAATACACACTCATTTTCCTTTTAATAAAAAATTTGAAAATTCCCTTTTTTCTTTTTCTTAATTAAATAAACTAATTGAAATAAAATTTAAAAAAATTAAAAGGAAAATGAGTATGTATTACCACGTCAGCAAGTTCCTGACACGTGTACTCATCACTTCAGTCAGCAACTGCCACGTCAATAATGTTAGACTACTTGGCTATCACTTAGAAGGGGGGGTTGAATAAGTGATCTTTGAAACAATGTAGGTTTTAAAAAATTAATGTTTGTTTCAATAGCGCACGCGGAAGAACCACCAGATCGGTAGTCTATGCACTGATTGATCAAAGGAAATGTAGTATAAGCCTTTGAACGATTTATGAAAAGATATGAAAATGATCGAGTTCAAAATTGATTGAATATAAACAATGAATTAAATTCAGTCCCAAGCAAGTTACAAATCAAACTAAACCCAATCACAATCAAGCAATAGCAATAGCAATAGCAATTGAATTTTTGGTGTATCAATACGAACACAAAAAATTCAATTGATTCAAAATTAACGAAAATGTGCAAAGTAAAAGATTGAGAGAGAGAGAGAGAGAGAGAGAGAGAGAGAGAGAAATACACAATGGTTTGATTAGGGAGTTCCCCGGATTTCGCGTCGCCCACGCGTTTGTCCGAGTACGTCTCCCCCCAAATAACCAAACGGGTTATTTGAGAGTATATAGATCAAAAAAAATGAACACACGTGCACAGTTTACAATTGAATCTTATAATCCTATAACGAAACAAAAAGTAAACTATGCGAATAAACCTCGACACACAACGAAACTTCGCCCTCTAATTCCAACGATCCAACCCGTGCCAATCCGCACTCGATCGTCCAGCTGAGTCCCTCGTTTCTTGTTGTCGAACCTTCAAGACACGCACGATCCTGAATCCTTGAGAGAAACTAGAACCTTCGTCACACAATTCAACCCGACTACGATTCTGATTCACCGCGAACCGTATCGAACGTTATCAAACAAAAATGCAATCTCTATTGAATTGATCCCATACTCAAACTTCAATTTGATTGCAAGCTTGATGAAGATGATGAACTTGTGATGAATAAAACCTTTGATCCAAATTCTCACTCAATTTGCAACCCAAAGCGTTTTCTGAACTTTCTCACCAGTTTCCTCTGATTACAATGACACACCACATTGCTATTTAAAGAGAGAATAGAATTGAGCAAATTTGGGCAAAATTCAACATACGTGTATCGATACAAATGATGGTTTGTATCGATACAGACCCTTTGACCAGCGTTCAAATTGAAAGATTTGACCTATGTATCGATACAAACACGGGTGTGTATCGATACATATATCAGTTTCTTGAAATCTTGACTGATATGTATCAAATCATGCAGGCATGATTCGATACATCATGATCTTTCTGGATTTCTGAGATGCATAGGTGTGTATCGATACATGCAAGCATGATTCGATACACAGATACTTCTCTGCCTCTGAGAAACCGCTTTTGTATTGATACAAGTGATGTATGTATCGATACAAAATACACAAAATCAGTCTGAAGTAATTTCAGGACATTTGTATCGATACACATGTTTATGTATCGATACATAATACCTAAAAACAATTTTTCAAAGTTTTTAAAAATGGTTTTTCGCTGTCAAGTCATTTGTAATGTTGCCAAAATATGTTCTACTCTATTTTCATGTGTTTTGACAATTATTAAAACATGAGGATGAACTGGTGCACTTACATTCTCCCCCTTTTTGATAATTGTCAAAACTATGCATAAGCTAACTAAGCCTATACCTAATATGCAATAAAATAGCAATATGTATACAGACACAATTAAACACCAAGGCTAACAAATAAGCACGCTCCTCCTGAGTTGATGCCATAATGCGATTGTCGTAGTGTATAGTATTGAAGACTCTTTTAGCTATTCATCCTTATCTTGTGCATCCAAATCTCTCCCCCTTTGACAATATCAAAAAGAAGAAGAGAGTCTATTAGAAGTATCAAGTTCAATCATTTTTATCCAAAGTCATATTGTGCACTTACATTTGTCGAAATGCACATATATGATGAAATTCCTAATCAATATAAATACATACAAAGATATGCCAAAATATATCAATGACGAACACCAAATTTCATGACAAACATGGAATGTAGAATAACAAACCAAAACCAACGCATGAATATTGTAACACATCGACATTTTAAATCAACCAACATATCCAAATATGGGACGAAATAAACAAACCAATGCAACAAATGCATAAACATAAGGCAAAATATCCATACACACGAAAATGAAACAACATAAGTCATAAGAAATAATTTTTATGACTTCCAAATAACATGTATGTATGAAACACATATAATCAACAAGGTACATACTTATGTATGTGAGCAAAAACAATACCAAAGCACATTATAACATGAGAACACATGTTAAACCATATATGCATGATAAGGTATCCACATAAATGGATCAAAGTACCAAAATTAATCATATGAAAATATATGTCTATGTATGCACACAAAGTCACATATAGGAAGAAAACAAACATATACAAACCAAGGATGAACTTAATATGGCAATTGTAATGATTTTTGTCAAATCCCCATTTTAAACATATGAGTCTCAAAAACTTATTAATATTTTTGAGCAAAATTCTTGGAAATGGAGGATTAGACAACTATCAAAGCAAAAATCATATCAAGGTGAAAGTTGTATGTATATGAATCAATGTACAAATGCTAAGTAAAAAATATAAAGGTAAAGGTAGAGAATAGAATCTTCCCTTGAGTGTTAGGTGGAGGAAGTGATCAATTTCCACACCATTGTAAGTGTTGAAGCTTTTCTCATCGCTTTCCTTGTTCATAAGTCTTGAACTCCATTGTTGTCGGTGTCTTTTGTCAATGGTTTCAAGACACTTCCCTACATACTTAGACATTTGAAATAGGTCCCCAACTCATGTTGGGTCCTAGTTGGTGAGGTACATAAGCGTTGTTGAGTTTTGGCATCCATTGCAATATGCCCTTAGGTACCAACAATTTCCTAGCTTTACATTTTGCAATGGTATGGCCTTCACAACAACAATAGTGACAAGTGATATGTGAGTCACTCTTCTTTTGATCCATTTTGAAATGCTTAGAATTTTTGTTTTTGACCTTCAAAGTGTTTTGAAAATGTTTTGGATCAACTTGATGAGAGACTCTAGGTTTTGATGAATTTTTCACTTTGTCCTTGAGAGTCTTAATATTTTTTGACAAAGTGATACAATTATCACAACCAACTATATCACTATTATCATGACTTGCACTTGACCTTTCTAATAATGATACCTTGAAAGCTTTCAACTCTTCTTCCGTTTCGGAAACTTTCTTTTCAAGAGTTTTGTTAACTTTTATAATTTCTTTTAATCGTTTGAAGGCTTTCCTAGTTTCACTACATAGGTCCTCAAATGCACTTTGCAAATCATGATATTCTAACAAAGTATATGAGCTTGAGGGATTTTGGTTTACCTTTTTGGGAGCTTTATCCTTCTTTTTGTGATGATGAGTTGTGAAATTAGCCACTTCGCCTTCATCACTTGAACTAGAGCTTGATGATGAATGAGAAAAAGAGCCACTACTCTCCCATGCAACATAAGCTTTCTTACCTTTGCTTCTCCTTTTGTTTGAAGATGACTCCTTCTCTTTTCTCTTGAGATTAGGACAATCCAGCTTGTAGTGACCAACTTGGCCACATTCATAGCATGCCCCTTTCTTGGAGTATGTACCACTATCACTCTTCCGGCGGTAACCACTATCTTTCCGAAACTTCTTAAGATTGTCATCGGAGTGTCTTATCCCATTCTTTCTCACATATCTATTGTAGCGCCTAACGAAGAGCCCCATTTCCTCATCATCAGAATCGTCTTCGCTTGAGCTACTTTCCACTTGCTCAACCTTTTTGGACTTAGATTTGGAGGCCTTTAGAGCAATGGGCCTGTTATCCTTTTCTTTTTCCTTTTCGTTGTGTTTCTCCTTTTTCTCACCTTTCTCATGCTTTTCCAATAAATTAAGCACTTTTTCATGTTCCGTTAGCTTACCAAATAAGGTTGTGAGACTCAAAGTTGTAAGATCATTCGCTTCTTTGATTGCGGTGACCTTTGGTTGCCATGACCTATTAAGACATCTCAAAATCTTATTAGTAGCATCTTGATTTGTGATTGGTTTACCTAGACCATGTAACTTGTTGGTGATTTATACAAATCTTTGTTGCATATCCGCAATGGTTTCACCATCTTGCATATGAAACAATTCAAACTCTTTAGTTAAGGTGTTTATTTTCGAAATTTTGACCTCATTAGTTCCCTCAAAATGAGTAACTAATGTATCCCACATTTCCTTGGCCGTAGAACAATGCGACACATGATAAAATTGTTCAATCCCAAGGGATGAAATAAGTATGTTTTGTGTCTTTGCATCGTAATTGACCTTTTTCTTTTCATCATCCGTCCATTGTGCCATAGGCTTATTTGTGACAACGCCATTGAGGTCGGTGATTGTTGGAACAAACGGACCGTCCTCAATAGCATTCCACACTTCACCATCAAAAGAATTGATGTGAATGCGCATACTACTTTTCCAATAATCAAAATGATCTCCATTGAATATAGGAGCCCTATTATACGACCCTTTAGGTGCGAAAGCCATGTTTTCTAATAATTGGCACAATCCTCCGAATTTTGTAAACAAAATTGAACCGGGATCGTGATACCACTTGTTAGACTACTTGGCTATCACTTAGAAGGGGGGTTGAATAAGTGATCCTTGAAACAATGTAGGTTTTAAAAAATTAATGTTTGTTTCAATAGCGCACGCGGAAGAACCACCGGATCGGTAGTCTATGCACCGATTGATCAAAGGAAATGTAGTATAAGCCTTTGAACGATTTATGAAAAGATATGAAAATGATCGAGTTCAAAATTGATTGAATATAAACAATGAATTAAATTCAGTCCCAAGCAAGTTACAAATCAAACTAAACCCAATCACAATCAAGCAATAGCAATTGAATTTTTGGTGTATCAATACGAACACGAAAAATTCAATTGATTCAAAATTAACGAAATTGTGCAAAGTAAAAGATTGAGAGAGAGAGAGAGAGAGAGATATATATATATATATATATACACAATGGTTTGATTAGGGAGTTCCCCGGATTTCGCGTCGCCCACGCGTTTGTCCGAGTACGTCTCCCCCCAAATAACCAAACGGGTTATTTGAGAGTATATAGATCAAAAAAGATGAACACACGTGCACAATTTATAATTGAATCTTATAATCCTATAACAAAACAAAAAGTAAACTATGCGAATAAACCTCGACACACAACGAAACTTCGCCCTCTGATTCGAAAATCCCACCCGTGCCAATCCGCACTCGATCGTCCAGCTGAGTCCCTCGTTTCTTGTTGTCGAACCTTCAAGACACGCACGATCTTGAATCCTTGAGAGAAACTAGAACCTTCGTCACACAATTCAACCCGACTACGATTCTGATTCACCGCGAACCGTATCGAACGTTATCAAACAAAAATGCAATCTCTATTGAATTGATCTCAGGTACTTCTCTACCTCTGAGAAACCGCTTTTGTATCGATACAAGTGATGTATGTATCGATACAAAATACACAAAATCAGTCTGAAGTAATTTCAGGACATTTGTATCGATACACATGTTTATGTATCGATACATAATACCTAAAAATAATTTTCAAAGTTTTTAAAAATAGTTTTTCGCTGTCAAGTCATTTGTAATGTTGCCAAAATATGTTCTACATCGAACGTTATCAAACAAAAATGCAATCTCTATTGAACTGATCTCAGGTACTTCTCTGCCTCTGAGAAACCGCTTTTGTATCGATACAAGTGATGTATGTATCGATACAAAATACACAAAATCAGTCTGAAGTAATTTCAGGACATTTGTATCGATACATAATACCTAAAAACAATTTTCAAAGTTTTTAAAAATAGTTTTTCGCTGCCAAGTCATTTGTAATGTTGCCAAAATATGGTCTACTCTATTTTCATGTGTTTTGACAATTATTAAAACATGAGGATGAACTGGTGCACTTACAAATAAAATGATGACATGGCATCAAAGATTCCTGCTCAGTAGCTCTTTTCAAAACTTTTAAATTTTACAGGGACTAAAATCAATTTTTTTTAATAGGGACTCTTTTCAAAATGAGTGACAATTGCAGGGGTTAAAACACTATTTAAGCCTTTTTTTTATGAAGAAATGTGCATATTTATGAATTAAAAAATTACATTGTTTTTTTAATTAAGAGGCTAAATAAGATTATATTAAGGGAAACAATCATTTTGGTCTCTCAATGTGTAATTTGCTGTCAATTTAGTCCCTCACTAAGGAAAAAAATACTAAATAGTCCCTGAAATCGTTGTCATTATGGTCCCCGTCTCAAGAAAAAAATACAAAATAGTCATTGACCCTGCAATCTGTCAATCAATTTGGTCTCTGGCGTTAAAAAAGGTCCCCAACTCATGTTGGGTCCTAGTTGGTGAGGTACATAAGCGTTGTTGAGTTTTGGCATCCATTGCAATATGCCCTTAGGTACCAACAATTTCCTAGCTTTACATTTTGCAATGGTATGACCTTCACAACAACAATAGTGACAAGTGATATGTGAGTCACTCTTCTTTTGATCCATTTTGAAATGTTTAGAATTTTTGTTTTTGACCTTCAAAGTGTTTTGAAAATGTTTTGGATCAACTTGATGAGAGACTCTAGGTTTTGATGAATTTTTCACTTTGTCCTTGAGAGTCTTAATATTTTTTGACAAAGTGATACAATTATCACAACCAACTATATCACTATTATCATGACTTGCACTTGACCTTTCTAATAATGATACCTTGAAAGCTTTCAACTCTTCTTCCGTTTCGGAAACTTTCTTTTCAAGAGTTTTGTTAACTTTTATAATTTCTTTTAATCGTTTGAAGGCTTTCCTAGTTTCACTACATAGGTCCTCAAATGCACTTTGCAAATCATGATATTCTAACAAAGTATATGAGCTTGAGGGATTTTGGTTTACCTTTTTGGGAGCTTTATCCTTCTTTTTGTGATGATGAGTTGTGAAATTAGCCACTTCGCCTTCATCACTTGAACTAGAGCTTGATGATGAATGAGAAAAAGAGCCACTACTCTCCCATGCAACATAAGCTTTCTTACCTTTGCTTCTCCTTTTGTTTGAAGATGACTCCTTCTCTTTTCTCTTGAGATTAGGACAATCCAGCTTGTAGTGACCAACTTGGCCACATTCATAGCATGCCCCTTTCTTGGAGTATGTACCACTATCACTCTTCCGGCGGTAACCACTATCTTTCCGAAACTTCTTAAGATTGTCATCGGAGTGTCTTATCCCATTCTTTCTCACATATCTATTGTAGCGCCTAACGAAGAGCCCCATTTCCTCATCATCGGAATCGTCTTCGCTTGAGCTACTTTCCACTTGCTCAACCTTTTTGGACTTGGATTTGGAGGCCTTTAGAGCAATGGGCCTCTTATCCTTTTCTTTTTCCTTTTCGTTGTGTTTCTCCTTTTTCTCACCTTTCTCATGCTTTTCCAAAAAATTAAGCACTTTTTCATGTTCCGTTAGCTTACCAAATAAGGTTGTGAGACTCAAAGTTGTAAGATCATTCGCTTCTTTGATTGCGGTGACCTTTGGTTGCCATGACCTATTAAGACATCTCAAAATCTTATTAGTAGCATCTTGATTTGTGATTGGTTTACCTAGACCATGTAACTTGTTGGTGATTTATACAAATCTTTGTTGCATATCCGCAATGGTTTCACCATCTTGCATATGAAGCAATTCGAACTCTTGAGCTAAGGTGTTTATTTTCGAAATTTTGACCTCATTAGTTCCCTCAAAATGAGTAACTAATGTATCCCACATTTCCTTGGCCGTAGAACAATGCGACACATGATAAAATTGTTCAATCCCAAGGGATGAAATAAGTATGTTTTGTGCCTTTGCATCGTAATTGACCTTTTTCTTTTCATCATCCGTCCATTGTGCCATAGGCTTATTTGTGACAACGCCATTGAGGTCGGTGATTGTTGGAACAAACGGACCGTCCTCAATAGCATTCCACACTTCACCATCAAAAGAATTGATGTGAATGCGCATACTACTTTTCCAATAATCAAAATGATCTCCATTGAATATAGGAGCCCTATTATACGCCCCTTTAGGTGCGAAAGCCATGTTTTCTAATAATTGGCACAATCCTCCGAATTTTGTAAACAAAATTGAACCGGGATCGTGATACCACTTGTTAGACTACTTGGCTATCACTTAGAAGGGGGGGTTGAATAAGTGATCCTTGAAACAATGTAGGTTTTAAAAAATTAATGTTTGTTTCAATAGCGCACGCGGAGGAACCACCGGATCGGTAGTCTATGCACCGATTGATCAAAGGAAATATAGTATAAGCCTTTGAACGATTTATGAAAAGATATGAAAATGATCAAGTTCAAAATTGATTGAATATAAACAATGAATTAAATTCAGTCCCAAGCAAGTTACAAATGAAACTAAACCCAATCACAATCAAGCAATAGCAATTGAATTTTTGGTGTATCAATACGAACACGAAAAATTCAATTGATTCAAAATTAACGAAATTGTGCAAAGTAAAAGATTGAGAGAGAGAGAGAGAGAGAGAGAGAGAGAGAAATACACAATGGTTTGATTAGGGAGTTCCCCGGATTTCGCGTCGCCCACGCGTTTGTCCGAGTACGTCTCCCCCCAAATAACCAAACGGGTTATTTGAGAGTATATAGATCAAAAAAGATGAACACACGTGCACAATTTACAATTGAATCTTATAATCCTATAACGAAACAAAAAGTAAACTATGCGAATAAACATCGACACACAACGAAACTTCGCCCTCTGATTCCAAAATCCAACCCGTGCCAATCCGCACTCGATCGTCCAGCTGAGTCCCTCGTTTCTTGTTGTCGAACCTTCAAGACACGCACGATCTTGAATCCTTGAGAGAAACTAGAACCTTCGTCACACAATTCAACCCGACTACGATTCTGATTCACCGCGAACCGTATCGAACGTTATCAAACAAAAATGCAATCTCTATTGAATTGATCTCAAGTACTTCTCTGCCTCTGAGAAACCGCTTTTGTATCGATACAAGTGATGTATGTATCGATACAAAATACACAAAATCAGTCCGAAGTAATTTCAGGACATTTGTATCGATACACATGTTTATGTATCGATACATAATACCTAAAAACAATTTTCAAAGTTTTTAAAAATAGTTTTTCGCTGTCAAGTCATTTGTAATGTTGCCAAAATATGTTCTACATCGAACGTTATCAAACAAAAATGCAATCTCTATTGAACTGATCTCAGGTACTTCTCTGCCTCTGAGAAACCGCTTTTGTATCGATACAAGTGATGTATGTATCGATACAAAATACACAAAATCAGTCTGAAGTAATTTCAGGACATTTGTATCGATACACATGTTTATGTATCGATACATAATACCTAAAAACAATTTTCAAAGTTTTTAAAAATAGTTTTTCGCTGCCAAGTCATTTGTAATGTTGCCAAAATATGGTCTACTCTATTTTCATGTGTTTTGACAATTATTAAAACATGAGGATGAACTGGTGCACTTACAAATAAAATGATGACATGGCATCAAAGATTCCTGCTCAGTAGCTCTTTTCAAAACTTTTAAATTTTACAGGGACTAAAATCAATTTTTTTTAATAGGGACTCTTTTCAAAATGAGTGACAATTGCAGGGGTTAAAACACTATTTAAGCCTTTTTTTTATGAAGAAATGTGCATATTTATGAATTAAAAAATTACATTGTTTTTTTAATTAAGAGGCTAAATAAGATTATATTAAGGGAAACAATCATTTTGGTCTCTCAATGTGTAATTTGCTGTCAATTTAGTCCCTCACTAAGGAAAAAAAATACTAAATAGTCCCTGAAATCGTTGTCATTATGGTCCCCGTCTCAAGAAAAAAATACAAAATAGTCATTGACCCTGCAATCTGTCAATCAATTTGGTCTCTGGCGTTAAAAAAGGTCCCCAACTCATGTTGGGTCCTAGTTGGTGAGGTACATAAGCGTTGTTGAGTTTTGGCATCCATTGCAATATGCCCTTAGGTACCAACAATTTCCTAGCTTTACATTTTGCAATGGTATGACCTTCACAACAACAATAGTGACAAGTGATATGTGAGTCACTCTTCTTTTGATCCATTTTGAAATGTTTAGAATTTTTGTTTTTGACCTTCAAAGTGTTTTGAAAATGTTTTGGATCAACTTGATGAGAGACTCTAGGTTTTGATGAATTTTTCACTTTGTCCTTGAGAGTCTTAATATTTTTTGACAAAGTGATACAATTATCACAACCAACTATATCACTATTATCATGACTTGCACTTGACCTTTCTAATAATGATACCTTGAAAGCTTTCAACTCTTCTTCCGTTTCGGAAACTTTCTTTTCAAGAGTTTTGTTAACTTTTATAATTTCTTTTAATCGTTTGAAGGCTTTCCTAGTTTCACTACATAGGTCCTCAAATGCACTTTGCAAATCATGATATTCTAACAAAATATATGAGCTTGAGGGATTTTGGTTTACCTTTTTGGGAGCTTTATCATTCTTTTTGTGATGATGAGTTGTGAAATTAGCCACTTCGCCTTCATCACTTGAACTAGAGCTTGATGATGAATGAGAAAAAGAGCCACTACTCTCCCATGCAACATAAGCTTTCTTACCTTTGCTTCTCCTTTTGTTTGAAGATGACTCCTTCTCTTTTCTCTTGAGATTAGGACAATCCGGCTTGTAGTGACCAACTTGGCCACATTCATAGCATGCCCCTTTCTTGGAGTATGTACCACTATCACTCTTCCGGCGGTAACCACTATCTTTCCGAAACTTCTTAAGATTGTCATCGGAGTGTCTTATCCCATTCTTTCTCACATATCTATTGTAGCGCCTAACGAAGAGCCCCATTTCCTCATCATCGGAATCGTCTTCGCTTGAGCTACTTTCCACTTGCTCAACCTTTTTGGACTTGGATTTGGAGGCCTTTAGAGCAATGGGCCTCTTATCCTTTTCTTTTTCCTTTTCATTGTGTTTCTCCTTTTTCTCACCTTTCTCATGCTTTTCCAAAAAATTAAGCACTTGTTCATGTTCCGTTAGCTTACCAAATAAGGTTGTGAGACTCAAAGTTGTAAGATCATTCACTTCTTTGATTGCGGTGACCTTTGTTTGCCATGACCTATTAAGACATCTCAAAATCGTATTAGTAGCATCTTGATTTGTGATTGATTTACCTAGACCATGTAACTTGTTGGTGATTTATACAAATCTTTGTTGCATATCCGCAATGGTTTCACCATCTTGCATATGAAGCAATTCGAACTCTTGAGTTAAGGTGTTTATTTTCGAAATTTTGACCTCATTAGTTCCCTCAAAATGAGTAACTAATGTATCCCACATTTCCTTGGCCGTAGAACAATGCGACACATGATAAAATTGTTCAATCCCAAGGGATGAAATAAGTATGTTTTGTGCCTTTGCATCGTAATTGACCTTTTTCTTTTCATCATCCGTCCATTGTGCCATAGGCTTATTTGTGACAACGCCATTGAGGTCGGTGATTGTTGGAACAAACGGACCGTCCTCAATAGCATTCCACACTTCACCATCAAAAGAATTGATGTGAATGCGCATACTACTTTTCCAATAATCAAAATGATCTCCATTGAATATAGGAGCCCTATTATACGCCCCTTTAGGTGCGAAAGCCATGTTTTCTAATAATTGGCACAATCCTCCGAATTTTGTAAACAAAATTGAACCGGGATCGTGATACCACTTGTTAGACTACTTGGCTATCACTTAGAAGGGGGGGTTGAATAAGTGATCCTTGAAACAATGTAGGTTTTAAAAAATTAATGTTTGTTTCAATAGCGCACGCGGAAGAACCACCGGATCGGTAGTCTATGCACCGATTGATCAAAGGAAATGTAGTATAAGCCTTTGAACGATTTATGAAAAGATATGAAAATGATCGAGTTCAAAATTGATTGAATATAAACAATGAATTAAATTCAGTCCCAAGCAAGTTACAAATGAAACTAAACCCAATCACAATCAAGCAATAGCAATTGAATTTTTGGTGTATCAATACGAACACGAAAAATTCAATTGATTCAAAATTAACGAAATTGTGCAAAGTAAAAGATTGAGAGAGAGAGAGAGAGAGAGAGAGAAATACACAATGGTTTGATTAGGGAGTTCCCCGGATTTCGCGTCGCCCACGCGTTTGTCCGAGTACGTCTCCCCCCAAATAACCAAACGGGTTATTTGAGAGTATATAGATCAAAAAAGATGAACACACGTGCACAATTTACAATTGAATCTTATAATCCTATAACGAAACAAAAAGTAAACTATGCGAATAAACATCGACACACAACGAAACTTCGCCCTCTGATTCCAAAATCCAACCCGTGCCAATCCGCACTCGATCGTCCAGCTGAGTCCCTCGTTTCTTGTTGTCGAAGCTTCAAGACACGCACGATCTTGAATCCTTGAGAGAAACTAGAACCTTCGTCACACAATTCAACCCGACTACGATTCTGATTCACCGCGAACCATATCGAACGTTATCAAACAAAAATGCAATCTCTATTGAATTGATCTCAAGTACTTCTCTGCCTCTGAGAAACCGCTTTTGTATCGATACAAGTGATGTATGTATCGATACAAAATACACAAAATCAGTCCGAAGTAATTTCAGGACATTTGTATCGATACACATGTTTATGTATCGATACATAATACCTAAAAACAATTTTCAAAGT
Organism: Trifolium repens; assembly: GCA_030408175.1. NCBI lineage: Eukaryota > Viridiplantae > Streptophyta > Magnoliopsida > Fabales > Fabaceae > Trifolium > Trifolium repens. The sequence continues at coordinate 31,679,738 of CP125838.1, read as the reverse complement.
TTTTAAAAATAGTTTTTCGCTGTCAAGTCATTTGTAATGTTGCCAAAATATGTTCTACATCGAACGTTATCAAACAAAAATGCAATCTCTATTGAATTGATCTCAGGTACTTCTCTGCCTCTGAGAAACCGCTTTTGTATCGATACAAGTGATGTATGTATCGATACAAAATACACAAAATCAGTCTGAAGTAATTTCAGGACATTTGTATCGATACACATGTTTATGTATCGATACATAATACCTAAAAACAATTTTCAAAGTTTTTAAAAATAGTTTTTCGCTGTCAAGTCATTTGTAATGTTGCCAAAATATGTTCTACTCTATTTTCATGTGTTTTGACAATTATTAAAACATGAGGATGAACTGGTGCACTTACAAATAAAATGATGACATGGCATCAAAGATTCCTGCTCAGTAGCTCTTTTCAAAACTTTTAAATTTTACAGGGACTAAAATCAATTTTTTTTTAATAGGGACTCTTTTCAAAATGAGTGACAATTGCAGGGGTTAAAACACTATTTAAGCCTTTTTTTTATGAAGAAATGTGCATATTTATGAATTAAAAAATTACGTTGTTTTTTTAATTAAGAGGCTAAATAAGATTATATTAAGGGAAACAATCATTTTGGTCTCTCAATGTGTAATTTGCTGTCAATTTAGTCCCTCACTAAGGAAAAAATACTAAATAGTCCCTGAAATCGTTGTCATTATGGTCCCCGTCTCAAGAAAAAAATACAAAATAGTCATTGACCCTGCAATCTGTCAATCAATTTGGTCTCTGGCGTTAAAAAAGGTCATTAACTTATAAAAAAGCGGGTAAATAGGTTGATACCCCCCCTGTAATGTGGGCTAATTTTGTATTTCCCCCCTATAATTTTTTTTTCTTTTGAATTGGCCCTTTAATGTTGAATTTTTTGGTTTCCCCCCTTGGGTACAAGAAATTTCCACTTTTTAAATCGGTTGAACAGATTAACCGTTTTAAAAAACAGCACTTTTTAAATCGATTTGAACAAAATAACCGATTTAAAAAGTGCATCCAAGGGGCGAGTCCAAAAAATTCAACATTTCAAGGGGCGATTCAAAAGAAATAAAATTAAAGGGGGGAAAAACAAAACTCGCCCACTTTACAGGGGGTATCAACCTATTTACCCTAAAAAAGCTTATGTTACATTTTTTAGGGACATGTGGCATGCAAAGTTAACACATTTGTGGGATTAATGGATTGATGATTTGGTCAGAGACTAAAATGACATTACTTTTTTTTCTCTTCATTTCCTTACCTTCTTCCTCCCATTCTTCTTTTTTTTCTTTGTACATTCAATAACCTAACAACAACTCATTTTGCTTCCTATTCTTTCAATATTTACCTTTTCACGAATCAATTGGACAAACTTATAAGAGTGTACATATTATTTTTTTTTTGGGGGTTTTCATGATGTACATATTTGGGCTGAGCACAAACCTGCGACCCAACTCGAAACCGATATAACCAACAATACATTGAAGCATTCGGTCGGATGTGGATCGGGTCTCGGGTTAACAATGGCAACAAATCGACCATGAATGGTTGTATACGAGCGGATGCGGGTCTCTAAAATTATATCTCTTCGTAACTGAAAACGACTGAACAACCATTAAGATGCAAAATCATTTTTTTCTTCTCCCCCCTCTCCCAATCTCTTATACTTTTCACTTTGTTGTTTTTATCCATCTTTGATATAATTGAGAAAATGTCATAATTTACACGCAAATAATATGTTGATAAAGGAGATGCGAAATATATATTTATAATTCTCTTATATTTGATCTATTATTGTCATTAGATCTACATATTTGAAACAAAGTAATAACATCTCACCCTCTTTGTTTGTTCATTTAGTTCTTCTATCATTTGCTATATTGTGTTCAAGATATTGACCTATTTGAAAAATAAAAATTTTTGGATAATAGAATTTTAGATGTAAACAAAATTTATGGGCGCTACTAGGGCTGACAAGGACCTGAGCCAACTCGTGAATAGTTCAAAACTCGATTCAATAATTGGCTCGTGAACCAAGTGAGCTGAACTTGAGTCAAAAAATAAATTCGTTAAATAAATGAGCTGAACATAAACTATATATATAAACTTTACAAAAAAAATTTACTCCTTTAAATTATCTCTTTCTCAAAAAACTTTTAATTTTTCATTTTTCATTACCTTTCATTTCCTTTATTTTAATTTAACATTTGCTTTGCTGTATTGCTACTGCCTTCTATGCTCATGCGCAGGCCACAGCTGAAAGATTCAGTTTTGCGCATATTTTGTGGAAATTTAGTTTTCGGAGGAAATCTGACTTGGATTCTATTTTTTTTAAAAGATAGATTTGTTTTTGTTATTTAGGCATATATTTTTCTATAAATAGGGAATACTTTATTCATAGAAAAATAAGGTTGAAAGCAATTAGGATTAGGGTTTGCCACACTAGAGGTTTAGAGAAATTACTCTTGGTATAATTCTAGGGTTTGGGCGAATCATCCTCGGTTCACCTTGGATAGCTAGGTCAACTTGAGTCTCTTCATCAGAGGAAAGGATTTTGGATTTGAGTAGTATTAGGATTAATACTTGTAACCCAATTGGGATCACTTTGTGTAAAGATTCTTATTTGATCATAGTGGAACGGAGAACTGCTCTCTCCCCCAGACGTAGGTTCATTAAGACCGAATTCGGTAAACAACTATTGTGTTCTTTCTCTTTCGCTTTTGGATTATTTACTTTCATCATCTCTATAAACTTTATATATTGGTTGCTTGATTAATTTGCTCCACACATCAAGTTTCGTATTGGTGTGATTTTATTGTCGAATTCACAACAATTGGTGCCCACCGTGGGGCAAGGATCAAATCGATAATCGAAGCACCATGGGTTCTAAGTTTGATATTGAGAAGTTTACCGGTAGTAACGACTTCGGGTTGTGTTAGTCCAAAACAAGTGTGTTGCAGCCTTGAAGAGAGAAGCACGGATGCCGGCGAATCTCTCCGCCGAAGAGAAAACTGAGCTTAATGATAAAGCAGTTAGTCCTATTACCTTGTGCCTCGGAGACAAGGTGCCGAGAGAAGTAGCAAAGGAGAAAAATGTTGTGGCCATGTGGGCCAAGCTTGAATCATTGTACATGACCAAGTCGATGACACATAAGTAGTTTTTGAAACAAAAACTCTACTTTTATCGAATGGTGGACTCAAAATCAATAATGGAGCAACTGCTGTAATTCAACAAAATCATTGATGATTTGGCTAATATTGATGTGAACCTAGAAGATGAAGACAAAGCCTTACATCTACTTTGTACGTTACCTAAGTCCTATGAAAGTGTCAAGGATACCATGCTCTACAGCAAGGAAACCGATGTTACCTTGGAGGAAGTTCAATCGGCCTTGAGGACGAAAGAACTTACTAAGTTTAAAGACTTGAAGGTGGAGGATGGTGCTAATGCCTTAAATGTTTCAGGTGGAAAAGGTGGAGGTAGAGGTAGGAGGGTTAGGGCTAAAAGTGGTGACAAGTGGAATTGTTTCAATTGTCAAAAGAAAGGTCACTTCAAGAGGGATTGTCCGGAGTTGAAGGACAAGAATGGTTATGTGCATGGTGTGGACGGTTCATCCAGTAATGAGAATTTTGAGACAGCGGAGGCACTTGTGGTGTTGAGTTTGGAGCCGGAGGAGAGTGAGACTCTAGACTCTGATGGTTCTCATGATGTTCTAGAGTTATGGGATGTCGGGGTTGTTTCTGATCAGGTGGAGTGGTTTTGCAAATTACAAGGTGAGGTTCATAGAGGAAGTACCGATTTCGAGACTTTGGTGGAGGAGTTTCATCTTAAGGTGGATGATTTTTAGCTTGAGGTGGAGGCTTCCGATAGTGAGACTAGAGGAGTAGAAACAATACTAACTCTTGGTTATTCATTGGAAGATATAGAGGAGAGTGGTAGTGTTGCACCGAAGTGGTACGACTGTGAAAACCTTGTGGGGTATGTTCCAATTGAGCCTGAAGAAGTGGAAAACCTATTAAAGAACTTCATGGAAGCAATTGGGAACACCGACAATAGGACTTGAGAACTTGTAGGGCTACTTGAGGTAATGGATCACCGTCAATTTAAAGTCAAGGTGGAGAATTGCTAGATATGCCTTGAAATCTCAGTTACAAGAAGTCGGAAAATTATGGGTGCATCTGCGCCTGAGCGCAATTGTTTGCATTTTGCTGGATTGCTACTGCCTCCTGCGCCTAGGCGCAGGCCACAACTGGCAGATTCAGTTTTGCGCAGATTTTGTGGAAATTTAGTTTTCAAAGGAAATCTGACTTGGTTTCTGTTTTATTTTTTAAGATAAATTTGTTTCTGTTATTTAGGCATATATTTTTCTATAAATAAGGACTACTTTATTCATAGAAAAATAAGGTTGAAAGCAATTAGGATTAGAGTTTGCCACACTAGAGTTTTAGAGAAATTATTCTTGGTTTAATTATAGGGTTTGGGCGAATCATCCTTGGTTCACCACCTGGGTAGCTATGTCAAATTGAGTCTCTTCATCACGGGAAGGGATTCAGGATTTGGGTAGTATTAGCATTAATACTTGTAACTGACTGCATTCTGGCAAGTGCACCAGTTTGTCGTCGAGTAATAATTCACACTTTAGGAGTCTAGAATGAGTTTGTATCCTTAGGGATCGTGCCGCATCTTCGCTAGCGTTATTTAAGTTCGTGGTTTTGCATTCGTTTTGGTTTTGCAAAAAGGTTTTATAAATATAGCGTAATGCTTGCGGAAAATAAAGATAGTTGATTCATAAACATAGAGGATATGTATGGTGGTTGAACTCACTCCCTTCTTCATATTTGGCATGAACACTGTAGTAATACCTTTACTATTACTCTATGTATATTGAAGTTTCCCTATGTTAATAACTAAGGTACCTACGAGAGTCTAACCTCGCTGTGTCACATATCCTAATTACTAGGTGAGTTGTTCATTATTACCTTCACCCATCCAATGCCTCTAGGTCCTAGTATCGGGCTATTCAGCTTCTAAGTTCTTAGTTCACACCTAATTCCTGATTCCTCCTCTAACCGCTCAGTTCGCGACTAGTTCAGGATGTTACCGTCTCTATTCACCTAGCATATTTACTACTAGTTCCGGACGAATATTAAGTAAATCCCTAATATTGATTCTATGAGCGCTCCCGCTTATCCGGCCAGATTACGAGAATACGCTATTAAAGTGCAAGAAAGTAAATAACAAACATAATATTGAATAACATTTATTATAACTTTTACTCAATCACAGACTCCAAATATTCATAGGGGAGTTCATCTTCTCCACCACAACCAAAGACATCTATTAAAAAAGACTACATATTTAAATTACAAAAATAATAACCTAAATACAAAAACCTAAAGAAAATATACCTTGCTGAGTTAGTTTTCCCGTAAGGGGAGAAAACTATGCCCTTAGAGCTCCTCTAAACACCTCCTTTATAGTAGAGGGTGTTATACTATTTCTGAATGATTTAAACAATGAGAGGAGAGCTTTATTTATAGTTTTCGTAATGGGCCTCAGCAAGCCATCGTACTGCGATAGGTCCGACGTCGCAATGCGATGGGAAGATTCAATTCAATTTTATAACTGATCATGTGCATTTCATCAGCTTGGTCGCCAAGTAATGTAATCGTACCACGATATAGGCCATCTTAGCACGACGAACAAATTTTCTTCAGATTTATTTTTTCTAGTTTCTTGGCCAGCAAGCAGCTCCCATCGTGGCACGATGGGAGCCATCGTGCTACGATGATTAGCACATTTTCTTCACTCTTTTGGCTTTTTCTTGTCTGTTTGTATTCTTCTTTTCGCTTTGATGTTTTTCTTTGATTCTGTAGGTTATTCTTCGTATTTGAGCTTGTCTTGGTCATTTTACTACTAATACTAACACTAAAAATATTGCAGAAATTCCTGTCATCACAACCCCAATCTTAAACTGTTGCTTGTCCTCAAGTAACATGCTGTCAGACAAGATCGTTAGCATGATAATAGATAAACAAAGATGATAGGAATTTCACAACCTTGCATGATATTTCAGCAATGGTACCACTGATTCTTACCGCAGCGTTCATGCTCAGTCCTGCTAGGCTCAGGAGACGTTGATAATAGCAAATCGGACAAATGCCTGCAAGAGTCCGTGTTCAACCTTTTCTCTCTCTCTCTCTCTCTCTCACATTTTCGCTCAAAATTGAAAGGGTTACTCTCTATCATCGTACAACCTGCCATTTTACCATATGCTTGCAAGAATTCTAAGCAACCAGTCAAAATTTAATAACATGCATTTTTGGAGGTCTTTTCAGGCTTATAACGTGGCTTAGGTCAAGGTAGAACATTTGTGGGAATAGTAGGCTAAACATTGGAGTTAAGTTTCTACTTTGTTTCCTTTTTGTATACGCAACCTTATTCCTTAGGGTACCTTTTTTGTGTTGGTATCAGAGATTAAGAACCAGATATGTCTTTGTGTGGTTCTTTTCTATCACTATTTTTGCCCTTTGGCTCTTTCTTTTTTAATTTTTTTTTGAAGAGACTATATATTTTTTTACGGAATTTTTTGATGTTTTCCTGTATCTTTTTCATTTTTTTTCTTTTTGTAGTGATAGTTCTCTGTACACCCACCCCAAACTTAGAATGTTGCTAGTTTCATGAGCAACCCCAAACTTATTTTGTTTCCAAGACTAGAGAACTATTACCTTAACTCCAAGGAGGGTAATTCTTTGTTTTTCTGGTCTTTAGGCTTACATCGTGGTTTGTCACCGAAACAAAAGGGATATTATTTTTACGGCTCAAAATTGGCTAGCAAAGGATATAATAATAATAAGGGTGGCTTGAAAAGGCTCTAGGTTATAACAGACAATTGCCTCAATGCATATAAATTAAATTAACCAGTCAGCAGATAATTAGAGCAAGTTCTAGAAAATAAACAAGTGCACGGTACTCTCATAGTAGATCAAAAGAAATTGGTAATACCGTTTGGAAATATTTGGCTCCAATCCTCACATGGCTTAGGTATATCTGAAGATCGAACACTTGTCTCACAGACACCAGCTTCATCACTCGTCACATTGTCTCCCGAACTTCGCACTTTGGAGATATCACCTTTGGTATTTGTGTGAAGGAAATTCGGATCATCAAAATCCATAACTTACTTTGCTGCAATTTTACCTATAACAGTTAGTCATGCACATGATAATAAACAGCAAACAGTTATTCAATTTTTTATAAGTTTGAAAAGGGGTGTTACAGATGAAGATGACATGCGAAATTCTTTAGTATAGTTTATTGAATTGAAAAACAATACTGAAATAAAAATTACTGAATTGAAATTACTGAAATTATAAATATTTATCATTGGGTTGCCTCCCAAGCAGCGCTTGTTTAGCCTCTCATTAGCTTGGGCATTTCCTCCATTTTAGAGGATAGGTTCGCATGTCTCTCTCTTCTGTATGAGAAATCGTCTTAGCTCCTCCCTCTTTCTTGTTGCTCTTTCCAACAGGTCCTGTGTCTCCGAACCATTGCTGTAAACAACCTTTTTCTGATTTCATGTCTCCCCGGAAGTTTTTAGTCTAATGATCTTCCTGACCATTGACTGTTTTGTTGCAGCTTTCTCTTTGACAATTCTTTCCATCTCCTGTCATCTTCCTTGGGAGTTTTCCTATGAGAATGCTGTCTTTAGTTGGCTGTCACCAACCTCTCTAATCCTTTGTGCTTAAGGGTACCTGTCTACATGCACTTAACAAATACCTTAGTAGCACTGAAAAAGATAATGGTAAAACTATTTTTGGTTTTTCTCATGTGTCTTACTCACTGTGAAACTTCCCAGGTAAGTGAGGTGGATCACACGGATCGCTTAGAGACCAAGACTTATCCTTAACCAGAATTTTCACAGATCAAAATTCACAATCATCAACAAGATTTTTGATTTTTTTTTTAATTTTTTTGTATTTTTGACAAACTTAAATAAATCTAACAATGCTTTCTAAACACAATCCCCGACAACGACGCAAAAAACTTGACTGCATTCTGGCAAGTGCACCAGTCTGTCGTCGAGTAATAATTCACACTCTAGGTGTCTAGAATGAGTTCGTATCCACAGGGATCGTGCCGCAGCTTCGCTAACGTTATTTAAGTTCGTGGTTTTGGAAAAAGATTTTATAAAAATAGCGTAATGCTTGCGGAAAATAAATATAGTTGATTCAGAAACATAGAGGATATGTATGGTGGTTGAACTCACTCGCTTCTTCATATTTGGTATGAACGGTGTATAACATAGTTAATCAGATTATTGTTCGGCGGTGACTTTTCCTTGTTGTAGTAATACCTTTACTATTACTCTATGTATATTAAAGTTTCCCTACGTTAATAACTAAGGTACCTACGAGAGCCTAACCTCGCTGTGTCACATACCCTAATTACTAGGTGAGTTGTTCATTACACATGCATTATTACCTTCATCCATCCAATGCCTCTAAGGTACCTACGAGAGCCTAACCTCGCTGTGTCACATACCCTAATTACTAGGTGAGTTGTTCATTACACATGCATTATTACCTTCATCCATCCAATGCCTCTAGGTCCTAGTATCGGACTATTCAGCTTCTAAGTGCTTAATTCACACCTAGTTCTTGATTTCTCCTCTAACCGCTCAGTTCGTGACTAGTTCAGGATGTTACCGTCTCTATTCACCTAGCATATTTACTACTAGTTCCGGACGAATATTAAGTAAATCCCTAATATTGATTCTATGAGCGCTCCCGCTTATCCGGCCAGATTACGAGAATACGTTATTAAAGTGCAACAAAGTAAATAACAAACATAATACTGAATAACGATTTATTATATGTTTGACTCAATCACAAACTCCAAATATTCATAGGGGAGTTTATCTTCTCCACCACAACCTAAGGCATCTATTACAAAAGACTACATATTTAAATTACAAAAATAATAACCTAAATACAAAAGCCTAAAGAAAACATACCTTGCAGAGTTAGTTTTCTCGTAAGGGGAGAAAACTATGCCCTTAGAGCTCCTCTGAACACCTCCTTTATAGTAAAGAGTGTTCTACTATTTCTGAATGATTTAAACAATGAGAGGAGAACTCTATTTATAGTTTTCGTAATGGGCCTCAGCAAGCCATCGTACTGCGATAGGTCCATCGCAGTACGATGGGAAGATTCAGTTCAATTTTATAACTGATCCTGTGCATTTCATCAGCTTGGTCGCCAAGTAATGTCATCGTACCACGATATAGGCCATCGTAGCACGATGAACAGTTTTTCTTTAGATTTATTTCTTCTGGTTTCTTGGCCAGCAAGCAGCTCCCATCGTGGCACGATGGGAGCCATCGTGCTACGATGATCTGCATATTTTCTTCACTTTTTTGGCTTTTTCTTGTCTTTTTGTATTCTTCTTTTCGCTTTGATGCTTTTCTTTGATTCTGTAGGTTATTATTCGTATTTGGGTCTGTCTTGGTCATTTTACTACTAATACTAACACTAAAAATACTGCATAAATTCCTGTCATCAGTAACCCAATTTGGATCACTTTGTGTAAAGATTCTTATTTGATCATAGTGGAACGGAGAACTGCTCTCTCCCCCAAATGTAGGTTCATTAACACCGAACTGGGTAAACAACTATTGTGTTCTTTCTCTTTCGCTTTTGGATTATTTAGTTTCATCATCTCTATCAACTTTATAAATTGGTTGCTTGATTAATTTGCTCCACACATCAAGTTTCGTATTGGTGTGATTTTACCGTTGAATTCACAACACTTCTATTTGATCTATTATTGTCATTAGATCTACATATTTGAAACAAAGTAACAACATCTCATCCTCTTTGTTTGCTCATTTAGTTCTTTTATCATTTGCTATATTGTGTTCATGATATTGAACAATTTGAAAAATAGAAATTTTTGGATAATAGAGTTTTAGATGTAAACAAAATTTCAATCAAACTCGTAATAACCAAACCGTTCTAACCACCGACCGAACAAACCAAAAATGTATTCGATCAATTGAGTTCAATTAAATTAAATAGTTACAAATTTTATCAATTTTGTGATTTTCAATCCGAACCCAACTGAAACCAATGGATGCTCAGGCTATACATATCTATCACTCTAAATATTCATAGTTCATTGATATCCTATCATGGGCGGTGCTGTGTGTATGTGAGGGGTGCAGGTGCACCCCCTGAAATTTTAAAGGTTTCATCAATACTCCTATGTCTTTTTCATTTTGCACCCCCTGATTTTTGTGTTTTGCACCACTTATTTAAAGATTCAAAATACTTTTCATCATTCTCATTTTTTCGTTCTAATTTCTCTCAAACACAACATCAAACCAAATAAGTAAAATAGTGATTGTTAGTGTTTTCAACCTGCAAGGTTGAGTTTATTTTAGGGTTGGCTTCATTTGTTAAAATAAGCCTTTGGTCCAGATGTGGTGACTGATGTTCACACATGTGGTACCTGAACTGAATACCCTAAAAATGCGCTTTCAAATATTTGCGTGTGATCTTTGAAAAAGATTTGTTTTGAAACAAACATATCCATGCTAGCTTGCGCGCCAAGGAACGAGCTGAAAGATTCAAAAAGATACAGAAAAGATTTAAAAGCTGGTTTGTTTCTAGAAGATTGAAAAAGATTCAAAAAGATTTAAAACAAAACATATCTTTTATTAAAAGATCATATCTTTTGTTAAAAGATTAAGTTTGTTTTTTCAGAATTCAACAAACAGCTACCAGATCTCGTTCTATATAAAGGAGTGCTGAAGACATGTTTTATTCACTGAAATCAATATTCATAAATATAGTCTTTGGGATTTCAAGTCTTTGTCCCTAGGATTTCTTGTTTCGTTTGAAACTTGAATTAGGGTTGTATTTAGCTCTTAAGCTTTTAAGCACAGAGCTGTTCCTCTTCTTGGTTCTAGTTGGAAACAAGATTTGGACTTTGAATCACTCAAAGCTTTGAAGCAAGAGTTGGTTCTTTAGTTTAGGAGTGCATCTCCATTATTGAGTTTGTAAAATTCCTTGTGGTTGAGCAAGGTACTTGTGGGAACAAGATTAAAATTCCTTGTGGTTGAGCAAGGTCCTTGCGGGGAGCAAGGTAGGATAGGCTGGGAATTGACTGGGGGAAGTCATATCTTGTGGAGGAGCAAGGTAGGGTTACACAAGGTAGTATCTAAGCGAGAGGTTGTAAACGGGGAGTTTAAGCTTTGAATTAGAGCTATCATAGTGGATTCATTCCTGGATTGGTATCCCCCAGACGTAAGTGAGTTGCACTGAACTGGGTTAACAAACTCATTGTGTTCTTTATCTTCTGCACTTTATTTTCCTTGTTCATCAAGTTATCGTATGTTTATGATGTTGGCACATTAGGCAACACATCGTATACCTAAACCATAACGTGCACCACATCACGCTGCACATCTGTAACTTGTTACCGGAATTTCAATTGGCATCAGAGCGGGCACTCTGTTCTGCTTTAGGGTGAGCTCCAGGAAAGATACTTTCTGGAAACATGGACAAGGACGGAACCTTGGTCAGCAAACCACCTCTTCTTGATGGCACAAACTATGATTATTGGAAATCACGCATGACTGCTTTCTTAAAATCCATTGATAGTAGAACTTGGAAAGCAGTGCTAAGAGGTTGGGAACATCCCAAAGTCAAGGATGATAATGGAGCTGATACAGAAGAACTCAAGCCGAAGAAGATTGGACTCCAGAAGAAGATACACTAGCTCTTGGCAACAATAAAGCTTTAAATGCATTATTCAATGGAGTTGACAAAAACATGTTCAGACTCATCAAACAATGCACTGTTGCCAAAGATGCTTGAGAGATACTCAAGACAAATCATGAAGGGACCTCTAAGGTGAAAAGCTCAACACTTCAACTTCCGCACACAAAATTTGAGAATCTCAGAATGAAGGAGGAAGAGACTATTTATGACTTTCACATGAATATTCTTGACCTAGCAAATTCCTTTGATTCCTTGGGAGAAAGGTTGTCTGATGAAAAGATGGTAAGGAAAATCCTCAGATCCTTACCAAAGAGGTTTGACATGAAGGTCACAGCTATTGAAGAATCTCAGGACATTCCTAGTATGAAAGTAGAAGAAGTGATAAGTTCTCTTCAAACCTTTGAGATGAACTTCAGCAATAAACCTGAGAAGAAAGAGAAAAGCATAGTCCTCTCTTCTAACACTGATATTGAGGAAGCTGATGAAGAAGACCTCTAAGATGACATAGCTCTTCTTGGAAAACAATTTAAGAGAATCTTGAAGAATGTGGGAAGAAAAAGCAATGTGGAGCACATCCAGTTTGACATCAGGAAACAAGGAAATACTTCAGCAAAAACCAAAACTGATGACACACCAATTCAAGACAGAGACATTCAATGTCGTGAATGTGAAGGCTATGGTCACTATAGATCTGAATGCCCTACCTACTTAAAGAGACAAAAGAAGGGACTATCTGTGAGTTGGTCTGATGAAGATGACTCTGTAAATGAGTTAGCAAGTAATTCTTCCAATCAAGTGAATGTCATGACTGGTGTATGTCTCTCTGACAACGAATCATGTTATGAAGATCTCACTTATGAGGAACTAGGCTCAGCATACAGAAAACTATGCATCAGAAGTGAAGAAGTATGCAGAAAAAATGCAGAACTGGAGACTACCATCAATCAACTTAAGTCAGAGAAATCAACAGCTGGAGAACAAAGGGCTATCATTGAGCAACTAAAGATGAAAGAACAGAAGCTACAGGCAAAAGTAACCAGCCTTGAAGATGAAGTCAAGCTAGTAAATTCTAATTTGGAGATCATGACAAAATCTGTTAGAATGCTTGGTACAGGAACAAAGAAGCTCAATGAGATTCTCAGCATCAGAAATCATGCTAATGATCCAACTGGAGTAGGGTATGGGGTAACATATAATAATGAAACCCTAGAATCAACCTTTGTTCCTGCTCGAAACAGATCTGACTTCAAGATGTTGCCACATCATGCACCACATCAGAAACCTGTGAACAAAAGAAAATCCACTTCCTTGAAATGTCACTATTGTAGTAAGTATGGCCATATCAAATCCGTCTATTATAAGCTCTATGGTTATCCAAAGAAGAAGCCTCAACCTAGAGCATATCATAGAATGGCCAGAACCAGAAAGGAATGGAAGCCAAAAGTCAAAGTAGCTGCTCATATAGTTCACACATCCCTCAGAGCCTCATCCAAAGAAGATTGGTACTTTGATAGTGGGTGCTCCAGACACATGACAGGTGAAGAAAGGTTTCTGGAAGACATCAAGACACATACTTCAGGATATATGACCTTTGGTGATGGAGTAAAAGGACAAATCATGGGAGTTGGGAAACTAATCAGCAATAGTTTGCCCAAACTTGACAATGTCCTGTTTGTCAAAGGACTAAAGCTTAATCTGATCAGCATTAGCCAACTATCTGATCAAGGGCTTAAAGTTGACTTCACAAAAAATGAGTGTCTAGTCACTAATGACACAGGTGAAGCATTAATGAAGGGAACCAGATTAGAAGACAATTGCTACTTATGGGTTCCTCAAGAGACCACTAAGCCTGCCACATGTCCTGTCAGTCAAGTAGATGAAGCAAAGCTATCTCCACCAAAGCTCATTATTAAAGAGGAGGATATATATGATGAAGGACAGATTGACAAGCAAATACAGAAGATTCATCCAAACCTTCAACAGCAGGTAACATCCAAGAATCATGATGTGGAACCTTATGTGGTCACATCAGTCTCGAATCCTGAAGACTCGAGGTTGACAGACTATGTTTTGGATGGCAATGAAGACAATTGGAAGAGTACCTTAGGTGTATGTTTCTCCCCACACAACAACCTAATATCAGGGTTTAATGAGAAACAAAGTTTTGTAGCTCCCTCCACAGCCAAAACTAAGTATGGTACAGATGAAAGCAATTGCTCCCAATTGTTTGAGATGAAGCAGATGATGAGTGAGTACAACGTGAAGCAAGATGGGCTCTCATCATATTGTGACAATAAGAGTGCTATCAATATTTCCAAAAATCCTATCCAACTTAATAGGATCAAGCACATTACTGTCTGTCACAATTTTATTAGGGAAGATACTCTGGTGACCTTGAAAAATGTAGCCATAGACAATCACCTGGCTGACATATATATAAAGGCTTTGGATGCAAGAAAGTATGAAGGATTAAGGGGCAAACTAGGTATTTGCCTTCTTAATGATCAATAGCAACTAATGCTATTCAAGCGTGCAACGGATACCTGCCTTTCCCTCCGTTTATTAGTGCACGCAATCCAAAGGCAATCATCACAAGATTTTCGCAACGCTCATCACTCCCTATATCAAGGCTATCCCCTCTTTCACGCAAACACTTCAACATCTCACTACTTCTCATTTTGCTCTCACAACGATCAAACCCTATTAGCCTTCAACTCTCTCTTTCGCAACTCATCTCATAATCAAATCATCACCATGTCAAGTGCTGAACAAACCTCTCAACAAAACACTGCTCCATCGTCACCAAACCCTAATCAAGAAATTGATTCTGGTGCGATCATCACTAATGCAGTACCTGTCTCAATGGTTTCTCCAACAAGCATCCAGAAAAAGAGGTCTACGCGATCAAAGAAGAAAATCACAAATGTTGCAGAAGAAAAAAAATTGTAACTCCTCCTCCATCTGCTGAGAAATCAAACAAAAAAAAGAAGAGCAAGAAATCAAAGGCTGAGACTTCCAAGATTGCTCACACCATGGTAAGTCTCCATATTGATCCACTTGGTGATCAACCTGCAGAATCTGAGAAGACAGGTAATGAAGATCAAGGTAATCCTACACAGACCTTGGAGATGTTCAACAAAATTGCTTCAAAGAAGATCACAGATGATAAACGCCACCCCATGACTCAGAAGATCATCAATGATGTTCTTAGAAAGATCAACAGTGATGATGATGTGCCAGATGTTGACACATCTTTGGCACAAGAAGAACAGAGCACGAGAGAAGATCCTAAAGTTGTTCATGATGATGTGGAGAAACAAGTCTCCAAGGAGGACACAAATCCCAAAGATGATCAGGATGTAGTGGAGAACCAAGTCTCCAATCAAGAAAGCCCTAAGGATGACACTCAGGCTGATAAGAGGGAAGAGTCCAAGAATTCTGAAGAAGAAGAAGAAGGCTCAAAAGCCTCTGATCAAAATGCTGGTGGAGAAAAAGACATAGTAAATGTTGACAACTATGATCTGGACCTGTCACTGAGGCAAGTTGTTGAAGACAGCATTGCCAGAAGGACAAGAAGTGGAAAGGTCTCTGCTGTTGCTACTGCACCTTCCAAGAAAGATAAAGAAATGAAGAAGAGTGCAACCAAGCCTATCAAGTATGGTCCCAGCAGAAGCTCAAGCAAAGTGGTAACTCGGGCTGTGAAGAAGAAGAGTCTTTAGAGAAAAGAGCCACCAACAAGTGACTCTGACTTTGATGTGGAGAAGGATGTGTCCCACATCAGTGAATCTGAGGCAGAAGAGGATCAGGATGTAGAGCTCAATGTGGTCCACATTGGAGCTTATGAGAGGAAGTATGTCAAGAAGAAGAAGATACCACAAGGGGTTCCTGAGGTTCCCATTGACAACATCTCTTTCCATTCACTTGAGAATGTGTCAAGGTGGAAATTTGTTGTGAATAGAAGGCTGGCGCTGGAGAGAGAGCTTAGCAAAGAAGCTCTGCAATGCAAGGAGGTTATGAAGCTGATCAAGCATGCTGGCTTGATGAAGACTGTGCATGGGTTAGGCAGCTGCTATGAGAAGTTGGTCAAGGAGTTCCTGGTCAACATCCCAGAAGATTGTGACAACCCATTGAGCAAGGAGTACCAGAAGGTCTTTGTAAGAGGAAAAGAGATCTCTTTCTCACCTGACACCATCAACACCTATCTGGGAAGAAGTGAAGAGCCCTACCCTGAGCTGGAAGTTACTGATGATGCTATCTGCAAGAGCATCACAGGAGGAAATGTCAATCATTGGCCCAAGAAGGGAAAGCTGCCTACAAGTAAGCTTAATCCCATGTTCACTCTCCTCAACAGAATTGCTGCTGTGAATTGGGTGCCTACAACGCACAACTATGAAGTTGCAACTGGTTTGGCTAGGTTTATCTACTGTGTAGGTAATAAGGTGAACTTTGATTTTGGCACTTATATCTTTCAACAAACTGTCAAGCATGCCAAAACCCTAGCTATTAAGATGCCTATAGCCTTTCCCTCTCTGCTGTGTGGGATAATTGTGAACCAGAGACCTGATGTCCTGGTTAAGGAGGATATGGCCTGCAGAAGAGACTCTGCTATCTCTTTCAGTGCTCAAGATCTAAATGTGGACCCAAATGTGAGCACATCAGCTACTGGTGCTATGGGTAGAAAAGAGATGATTTCTACTTTGAAGGAAACCTGCAAGGCCCTAGAAGAGAAGAAGCTTAGGTTGGAAGCTGTCATAGCAGGTCTGGAGTTGGAGGAAGAGCAGGATCAGCCTGAGGTGAATGCTGAAGATGATGAAGAGGCTGAAGATCATGCAGCTGAGGACACTGATGGGAGTGATGATTTTTGAATTGTTGTAATTCATATTTTCCCTGTATCAGCTGTTTAAGCAGTAGTTTGGTTTTCCTGCTTTTATGTTTTTGCACCTTGAAGTGCCTGCCTTGTAATGATCAAAACAATTAATGACCCCGTACTTTTTGATTACTCTTTCTGATCTTTACTTTTTGTCAATATTATGACTAAAAAGGGGGAGAAAAGATAAGTAGTATATCTAGGGGGAGTAAAAGGTAAGGTAGTGCAAAACGTTTACTCAGGTACATGATGTGGTACCAGATTTGTGCACATCGTTGAAGACGAGATTGTGCTTGTATTCTGCACATCTTTTTGAAGACTTTGAAGAACTAGACGAATGAAGACTGATCCTTTGAAGACTGATGAAGATAGTGCTTGAATTTAGGAGGAGTAAAGATTTTACTGAAGCTGCTGAAGACACTTCCCCTCTTTACTGTGTGCATGATTCATCACCATGCTTGTATGTTGGGAGTTTTATTCTCTCAGAAGATTGAGGCAAGATTCCGCTGCTGCAACGCCTCTGATGTTCTAATGATTCTCTCCAAAGTCTAGTTGGCTGACTCCAAAGGTTATTTTAGCCACAATTTGCCAAAGGGGGAGATTGTTAGTGTTTTCAACCTGCAAGGTTGAGTTTATTTTAGGGTTGACTTCATTTGTTAAAATAAGCCTTTGGTCCAGATGTGGTGACTGATGTGCACACATGTGGTACCTGAACTGAATACCCTAAAAACGCGCTTTCAAATATTTGCGTGTGATCTTTGAAAAAGATTTGTTTTGAAACAAACATATCCACGCTAGCTTGCGCGCCAAGGAACGAGCTGAAAGATTGAAAAAGATTCAGAAAAGATTTAAAAGCTGGTTTGTTTCTAGAAGATTGAAAAAGATTCAAAAAGATTTAAAACAAAACATATCTTTTATTAAAAGATCATATCTTTTGTTAAAAGATTAAGTTTGTTTTTTCAGAATTCAACAAACAGCTACCAGATCTCGTTCTATATAAAGGAGTGCTGAAGACATGTTTTATTCACTGAAATCAATATTCATAAATCTAGTCTTTAGGATTTCAAGTCTTTGTCCCTAGGATTTCTTGTTTCGTTTGAAACTTGAATTACGGTTGTATTTAGCTCTTAAGCTTTTAAGCACAGAGCTGTTCCTCTTCTTGGTTCTAGTTGGAAACAAGATTTGGACTTTGAATCACTCAAAGCTTTGAAGCAAGAGTTGGTTCTTTAGTTTAGGAGTGCGTCTCCATTGTTGAGTTTGTAAAATTCCTTGTGGTTGATAAAGGTACTTGTGGGAACAAGATTAAAATTCCTTGTGGTTGAGCAAGGTCCTTACGGGGAGCAAGGTAGGATAGGCTGGGAATTGACTGGGGGAAGTCATATCTTGTGGAGGAGCAAGGTAGGGTTACACAAGGTAGTATCTAAGCAAGATGTTGTAAACGGGGAGTTTAAGCTTTGAATTAGAGCTATCATAGTGGATTCATTCCTGGATTGGTATCCCCCAGACGTAAGTGAGTTGCACTGAACTGGGTTAACAAACTCATTGTGTTCTTTATCTTCTGCACTTTATTTTCCTTGTTCATCAAGTTATCGTATGTTTATGATGTTGGCACATTAGGCAACACATCGTATACCTAAACCCTAACGTGCACCACATCACGCTGCACATCTGTAACTTGTTACCGGAATTTTAGTGATAAATCCTCAAACCATTTTGAAACAACACTAAGTAATTAATAAAAAAATCTATAGTTTAGGGTCTTAAAATTTGGGATCTTTTTATATAATTTCAATAGTAATAATTTGGTTGATGAATTATTCAACTGGGGGTTCTAATGACATATTTGTGTGCTTCTTTAGTTGTTTGTTTCTAGTTTGTAATTTGGTCGAAATGTATATTTGGATTTCAATTTTACAGTTTTTAGCTAATCCACAACAAATTTGTTTCAATTTTAGTCACGTGAAAATCAATATTTTCATAAAGCTAATATCCGGTTATTGGTCTGTAAATCAAGCAATGAGAAAACTATATATCCACTTGATTGTGTATTTATGTGATTACCATATCAATAGTCTTTTTTTTTTTTAAAAAATCATATCAATACTTATGTACCGGTTTGATTTCTTTTTTTTATTTGATATTTTTCTCATGTAATCAATATTTATGTCGAAAGAGATTTGTTCAATAATATAAATAACAAGTTGATTATTTGACGATTTAAAAACATGAAACCGCACAGCGAATAATTATCAAACATATGTATGAAATTATATATATATATATATATATATATATATATATATATATATATATATATATATATATATATATATAATTATTTATTAACATATTGATTAAAAATTTGCACCCCTGAGCCAGGTTCCGAGCACCGCCATTGTATCCTATGATATATACAGTATGCTAAAGAAATGGATCGGATACAATCAATATTTTCATAGCTTAGTAATTAATACCTATAAATATTTACTATTTAACCATGTCCTTTCTGGGTTCAGGTTTCCTCCATTTATTATCTATCCATTTATTCTCCATTTGGAGAGAGATAGACACAAGAAAAAATTAGTGGGGTCCACAAATTAGTGGGACCCACTTTTAATGGGTCCCACTAATTTTTAATGTGTCTATCTCTCTCCAAATGGAGAATAAATGGAGGAATAATAAATGGAGGAAACCCAAACTCGTCCTTTCTAGGCAACAATCATATCTATGGATGATGGTGGCCATAACCTATAATATATAGAATCTCATTTTCAAACTTTCATTCTTGTTTCTCTTTTTAACCTTCCTATTTTATTTTATTTTTGTCAAAATAGATCTCCTTTTGTGTGTGAACAACATCAATCCTCATCCAAATAGAAGGAAAACATATACTATATGTATTTTGCTCTAATATTTATTATCAAAGAAAAAAGTGGATCTTTCACCTTGAATCAATGATTGTGTAGCTTTGTTTCCATCGTATTTATTCTGTTTCTATATTTCTAATTGATCGTGATTAGAAAGGAGAATGAAAAAAGATTAATTGCCCTATTTATAAAGTGATGGTTCGAAAATGTAATCTTTAAACAATTTTTTGATATTTCTTAGTTTAAATTATCGAACTCTTAAAAGAAACGAGTAATTCTGAATTAAATTGTGAGATGGATAAAATCCGACCAAATATTATTTCAGTCAAAATTAAAATTCGAATTCTTTTAAACAATTTATTCTTAAATAAAATTCATAAGTTACTTAAAATTCAACTATATAAATCAAAGAAAGTATACCAAAACCTCTCACATAAATTCCAAACTATAAGAAAGGGAAATGATAGTTGAAACTTGAAAACACTGGTAATCTTTTAACAAAACTGTTGCTGAAGGCATCATTTAACTAAATTACCAATAAGGGATGATGAAGGGTTCCCTCCACGATGAGGTCATCACTATAGGAACATGTGAATGAGAGAAAAGGAAAGAAAGTCCCACATTTGCAGTCAAATAATTAAATGTGTGTCATCCTTAGACAATTTTATTCAGAAGGCTACACTACACTATGTGGAAGCAATGATTGGTTTGTAAGACCTAAGTTTGCATAAATTCATATGACACATGAGCAAGGTTTGTGATTTGTTGCTATGGTCCCATATTTCTACTTTAAGTAAAATTATTGTGGTCCATTTTAAATGCTTTATCAAGCAGAACCCTTATTTGGTTTTTACTTCCACATATCCACCCAATGAAGAGATGTGTTAGTGACTCAGCAATTGGAGTGTACCTAAAAATTCAATTGCAATTTTTCAAAGGAATTAAAAGGGTGCAAATTAGGCTAATGTTACGGGGACCACGTTCATAAGTGATTTATCATGGACAAGTGACCTACCGAGTATGAATTTTACAAAATTTACTGATAGATTGAAAGTTTATATATCATATATTATTTATAAATTTTTTTAGAAAAATTGAAAATCATTTGATATTTTATTGGGATTTATCAAGATTTACAGTATTTAATAAACCGTTAATCTTAATGGGTCTCAATAACATATCAAATGATTTTGAATTTTTCTAAACTTTTCTATAGATGATCTATATGATATAAACTTTCAATCCAACGGTAGATTTTATAAAATTCGTATTCGTTGTAATATTATTCATAACTGGTCCACCATAGACCACTTGATGATGTGATCCATATATTAGAATTTATCGTGCAAATATATTGCTTCACGTAGCATCTACAAAAGGGTATTATTCTTTGGACTAAGTGATTATAAAGCTATGCTTATGTTTAAGAATATTAGAAAAAACAATTATGTTTAAGAAGAATATTGACTTAGTTATCCTTGTAGCAAGTGTGAGGTGAGAAGTCCCCATTGCTTAGAAAAGTTGAAGTTGAACATTTTATAAGTGAGATGATCCATAAACCTAACGCCTTAAGGTTTTGGGTTAATATGTGATGTTCAACTCACTTGTGAAGTTGTTCTTAAACTCAATGTAGATGATCCACATGGCTGCCCCCTCATGGTGACCCAACGATGGTTTCATAGCCGATGGTTCAACGAAGGGTTCGACCGACTCCTTGTATCGAAAGTCTTCCTGACAAACAAGTGTTTGTGGGTGAGAAAACTTCCGTTTGAGTGTGGCAATGGCGGTACAAGTACAAGTTTTTTTTACCCTTTAGAAATTTAACAAGCTCCTCTAGAAGACAATATGCATTATGGCTTGCCATAACATATCTTTGTTTGATGTGTTGATCGACGAACATCTTAATCTGACATATGATTTTTGTTCTCGTGCATTTGGTTATGCTTAAGAAGAAGAATCTCTTTTTTTAGGTGTTTTTTCCATCTCTGCACTGTTGCAGTCTCTTTAGAAGTGTTATATATTTCTACTCACTTTGCAGTTCATTTTCTGCAAAGACTACACCAATGCTAATAGAGAAAAGATTCTCTCAATTGGAAATTACACTGCATAGGGAGCAATGACAATCACACTATTAAAACAACCTACTCTCATTTTTCTTGAATTTTTTATTATCAAATCTAAGGCTGATATTTTACTCGACCATAACTTAACTGCAGATGATCCTCTCACATGCTAACAAAAACCTTGTGAGCAATGGAATCCCACATGAGAAATCCCTTAAGGTTGTCAGCATAATCCAAAGTTTATATTTCCTCGACCTCGGATCCAACTTTGTTCTTTCTTGAAAGTTATACATCATGTACGCAGGACAACCCAAACATACACAGAGAAAAATAATCAGTTGACTTTCCTTTTCATATAGCCACTAAATGTCTTTGAACCACCAAGCTGGTTCAGTAGTGATTAACGCTGAATTTGGTATAGAAGACCAATCAAATTAAACAGTCCAGTGGACCGAATACTAGTGGTGAAAAAAAAAAACCTTCAAACCAATCACCATTGATGGTCATTGATTTATTACCTAACATGCGGTTTTATTCGGTACACCTCCTTTAGTTATCATTATCTTAATCAACAAGCAATAATGTTAAGGATAAAATCACATATTTGCATGAATTAAATTGTAAGAATTCAAAAGTAGATATATTGTCTTAAATTTTGTACAATTAAATTATAAAAAATTATTAAAAAAAGTAAATTACATGCATGAATTACGATAAATCATTTCATTTTTTGAATCATTAACATGTACCCAAGCTTTTCCCATGTTATAATTCCCAAAAAAATACTGTTCGGTTTAATTATACTATGGGTTGCTATAAATTCAAGTTATGTATGGTGCGTTTGTTTTGAATACTTTTGAGAAAAAATTTATTTTTTTCTTAAAAACTCCATTTTATTACTTTGATAGTGTTTGTTATAGATTTTTTTAAAAATCATTTTCTAAAAAATACATTTTTAACCCTAAAATGAAAAGCTATTCTAATAGCTTTTCAAGAATCTGTTTTTTTTAAACTAAGGAACCTAAGTGTAGGAACTTTCTATTTAAAAAAAAAAAAGATTTTTATGATTTTAAACAAACACAAAGTAGTTTTTTATTTTCTTCAAAATCTCTACATAAAAATCTCTAGATTTTTTTTAATTCTTTTTTTTATACTATTCTTTTTTGAAACAAACAAACTTAATACATTTCATTAACTATTAAATGTTCAATACATAAGGGAATAATCTCAAATCTATAGAAGCTAGCCCAAGAATTGACCGCCCTAGCAAGAGCAACCGAATTCGCTTGCCTCCTAATAAACTTAACCTCAAAGTTTAGAAAAGATGATATAAAACTAACAATATCATGAACAATTGAAAGAAACTCAGAATTGCCTTTACGCTTCATGTGAATAGCATCAACCAACACCTTCGATCACTTTCAAGTTGAACTCGATTTAATTCTCTATGTCTAGCTTCTTTCATAACTAAAAGTAGCGCCCATGCTTCTCCCTCCACAGTTGAAATCACAGTCGGCTGCAATTGTGTCATACCTGTCATGAACTGACCATTACTATCACGAAAACACAATCCCGCTGAGGTCTTCCCGGTACCAGTAACGAAAGCAACATCAACGTTGCAGTTTACCCAACCTGAAACCGGTTTTTTTCCACCGTACTAGACTTGGTTCTGTATCCATACTGACATTATTACTTGTTATGATCCTAGAGGGCCCAAATTATGTCAAGCCCAAAAGTAAAATGAAGTGGTGACTCATCTACATTCTAGAATAAGTTTGTTAGCATTTTTGTTTTGGAAAACCCCATATAAACTTGTATTGTCTTATTCAATCATTATGAAAAATATGAGAATTTAGTCTTTTCTTCTTATCTTCTTCTTAGGAGGCTTCTCTACCCTCGAAATAGAGTAAATCTATTTTCCCAACCATAATATTAGCTTTAAATTATAAACTGAGTACCAATCATTTCAAGCATCAAATGCATGTTCCAATTTGGCTCGACATCTTTGCATTATCATTCAAAAATTTATCATTACGATTGTGCTAAATGCACCAGAGTAACATAACCACTTTTTTAAAATCTTAAACAAACATATCCATAGTACTTTTTTTTAACTTTCTTTTTATCTTTTCTATTTTTTTTCTGATTATTTTTTTAGATTAATTTTTTATGGGCAATCTTTTCTTTTCTTTTAAGGTAAAAAAATAAAATTGTGGAGATGATAGGTTAAATTTTCTTTTTAATAAAATATTTTCTGATTAATTAATTAAAATGGTTGCTTCTATACAATTTATTTTCTACGGTCTATATGTATGAATGATAAGGCAATAAGTTTAATAGTATAAAATAGATGAGATAATAAATAAGTAAGAGTCTTATTTGACTTGACACGTTCCATGTAGGTAGACCAACAAGCTGGACATAATTTGTTTTAATTTACATAAATTTTTTGGCATCATAATTTACTTAATTTGTTTTGGGTATATTTATAATTTACTTAATTAATTGATAATCATTAAGAAGAAAAAGAACTACATGTCTACATCCAAATACAACAATCATATGATATGATGGCACATAATGCGTACTTAATTGGCCGCACGACTATGTGTTTTTATCCTTAAGATTAAGATGTTGCAATTGCAATTATATACAATCAAATGATTGGCCAACACACACACACACAAAGGTAGCAGCAAAATTTGTTTGCATACTCTCAAATTCAAGAAAATGCATGCACGTAGTGATAAAAATAAGTGAGTCCATTAAATAAAATTGTTCATAGAATTGATCTTTCATTTTTGTGATGTAAAAAACTCGTAACTCATCTTGTGAATCTCACTCGTTTTTCTATCACTACTAATTAAATGCGCTAGAAATTTTATACAAAGTAATCATCACAATGTTATAGCTAGCTTTTTCTTAAAATAATTGAACTATTCGTTTTAACTACTTTTTTTTAATAAGCAAAATATGTATTATAAGGGAAGATTGTCAAACCCTTACAAAACTAAAAAAATCTTATATGCTGTAAAGGCATATTAATGAATTTTTACACCAATCAATTTTTGAAGTTGTTTGGAGTGCCACATTCTTTAGATTTCCGGGTTGTTGAATGTATAAATTAAATGTGTTTAAACATTTCACCCTCTGAACTTGCTTTTAGAGATGATATTCAAACATATTTAACATGGTATCAGAGTCGGATTAACGATTGTGAATTAGACTCGGATTCACGCTAGATGTGAGGGTGGGTGTTGAAGTTGTTTGGACTCTCATATTTCTCAGGTTTTCGTACTGTTGAGTGTATAAATGTGTCTGAACATTCTTATCTTTTGAGCTAACTTTTAAAATGAGATCAAAGTCCATTTAACATGAACAAAATAAAAATTCCCATAGTGGTCGCTCACTAAAATCCATAACCAATAGATGTTTATAATGCTATCAAACAACCTTAATTAAAATCACCCTTTTTTAAAAGAAAAATAGTCATTTCTTGTTCTGCATATCAAACTAATATATTAGTCACTTTTATGTTTTAGATAGTGTCACCTTTTTAAAACATAATAAATTTCTTACAAAAATAAATAATAAATTTGGTTTTCCACGTTTTCAAATACAATCAAATATTTGATAAAATTAGAAGATTGACCGGTAAAAACGATTACAAGTTTTTCAAAGAAACATCGTTGATAAAAAAATTTCAAGCCAAATAGTGGATGCGGTACAAGTGCAATGTTGACGCTTCCTTTTCGCTCAATCGCAACAAGATAGAAATTGGCATGTGTATAAGGGATAACCATAGAAGCTTTGTGGCTGCGAAAATAGAGTGGATAGAGTCTATCCTCGGCGTGGAGATCGGAGAAGCCATTGGTTTGCTGCAGGCACTCAAATGGGTGGAAGAGATGCAACTTTTGATTTTGAAATGGATTGCAAAAGGATAGTAGATGGCTTGTACAACAAACAAATCTACTATTCTGACCTTGGTGCTATTTTAAATGATTGTAGAACTATTTTAACTTCAAGCTTTGTGACCTCTCATGTTAAGTTCATTACGAGCAAGTAAATGAAGTTGCTCATAGACTTGCCGGGACGGCTACATCACTAGTTAGTTTCCATAATTTTATCGATATTTCAACATGTACTTACGATATTATTACGAATGAAATGAGATACGTTGTTTACGTACCGTAAAAAAAAATAGTTAATTTAAATAGGCAACTTTTATCTTATTTTCTATACCTTATATTGGGTGAACAAAAAGAGATACTGGCTACCCACATCATATATTTTAACATATAAAAGTAAACAAATGTTAAACCTTGTCTTCTGCCGACAATTTTAAAGTACAATTTTACACAACAAAGTAAAATGTGAGTAAGTCAACCTTCCAACCTCATTTGCTTTCTATGGGTAGATTTCATTAACCAAGTGTTAAAAAAAAAGTAGGCTTTGTACTTTGATATATATATAGTCACAATCCGTTGACACCAACTAATTTGATACTAGATGTTACATCTTTTAATAACGTTTTAACCGATATAAATTTTATAAAATTCATCGTTAGATTGAAAGTTTATATTATATAGATTATTTATGTAAAGTTTCAGAAAAATTCAAAATCATTTGATATGTTATTGAGATAAATAGAAGTTAATGGTTTGCGTCTTTTTTTTTTAAATGTCGTTGATCTTATGTGTCTCAATAACATATCAAATGATTTTAGATTTTTTAAAACTTTATTTAAATGATCTATATGATATAAGACATATATATGAGATGTGTAACATTTGGTGTCAAACTAATTTCTGTCAACAGATCTTGACTCATATATATATATATATATATATATGGAATGTATCAAGTGAGAAAGCTATTTTTATATGAGAGTGAGAGAGCTTAATTTCAACCATTGGATTAAAATATAAGGTTGAGATTATATCCCAAATTAAACATGTGACACACTGAATTCTTTTTCTTCCTTTCACGCATCACTTCAAACGTTTCTTCTTCCAAAGCCACAAACAAATAGAAAGAGAAGTCATTGTTGTTTGTTGTTGTTGTTCTTGCCAATACTTTAGTTTTATTTCTTCCCTTTCCTCCATTTTTAATTATAATTGTTATTTTGCTTATTAATTTCACACAGAAAAACCAGATTGTTTTTACAATTCCTATAATGGAAGCTAACAATGAAAACAATCCTTGTCAATTGTCATTCTAAACAACAACCATCGGCACCGCAAATGTTTATGGTGACAAAATCATTCAATAAAATAAATTAGTTGCTATCCCAATGCTCTGGTATGAAAATAAATTGTAGCAAAATCCAAAGGGGGAGAAATCGGACAATACCCAAAAAAGAAAGAGAGCGGGTAAGGTATGGAGAGAGGAAGATACAGTGGTTATGGGATACCGGCAAAGGTGGACGAATTCATTGAGGTTGACGTTAAGGTGTCCACAATTGAAGATCTGGAAGGATAGATGGTCGACGAGGAAGGTGTTGCGAAAGATGAAAAGACGCAAGTGAGAATAGAATAATCTAGTGTGTCACATTTTTAATTTGGAGATCTAATCTCAGCCTTATATTTTAATCCAATAGTTGAAATTAAACCCTCTCACTCTCATATAAAAATAGCTTTCTCATTTGATACATCCCCTATATATATATATATATATATATATATATATATATATATATATATATATATATATATATATATATATAAATGATGTATAATTTGATTTTTACCCTAAGTGAAAAAAGTACTTTGATTTATGTATATTGGCTTGGAAATGGATTCCCTGCAGTCAAATAGTGATTGTAGGTGAATCTCATCCATTTATTTTATTTATGTTTTTAATTTATTGAATCAACTTTGAATCTGGACCATCAAAACAGTGTGAATGCATGACTGCAGGAAATCTCTGATTACAGGGAATCCAGGTCCATATTGGCTTACAGTACCTCGATCGCGAGTACTTAGCCTCTTAATGGGTCCTTCATGTCCTAAATATTCAATGCACAACAGGTATTGGGACCCATTCTAGAATTAATATATGTTTGATGTTTACAAGGAGTGTAAGAGTAGGTTCAACTTATATTTTGAAAACTCTAGTGTCGAGTTTAATAGGAGACAAGCAAATGTGATAGCTCATGCTTTAGCAAGGGTAGCCCCATCTTTAGCTAGCTCCAATATTTTCGTTGATGTACCGACATGTATCCAATATTTAGTTATGAATGAAATGCTATAAGCAACCTTTTATCAAAAAAAAAATAACTATTAATAAATTAGGTCGTTTTTACTCTAAAAAAAAAACTTTGCTTGCCCCACCTCAAAACAAAAGATAATACTAGGATGGATGCACAAAAGATAAAAAAATTTCAACAAAAATTAATTACCATTGAATAATATAAGATACTTTATATCTATAACATGTTTATAATTTTTTTTTAAGTAAAAACGATATTCAAGAGATATAAAGAACATCAGAACTCAAACCAAACTAACAAGCAAAATACAAGAGAAATAAAATATACAAAAACAAAAAGGAGATTCCAACAGGGTACTCATGACTCATCTATAAAACAAAAACTTCAACCAAATGGACAAGAAAAGATCAAAAACAGACTATATCAAGAGAAGAACTGACACCAAGAACCGGATAACCCTTAAACCGAGCATATACTAATATGTCCCAGTCACACTAGTCAACCCCACAAAAACTCTAGCAGTAGCCGGTAGGGATGTCATCGAGCGGGGATTGATTGGAGAATACTTTACCACTTTTTGTCTCACCATCCAAAATATTTTCCAATCCCGTCTCCATTCTCCACTTTAGGGGGTATTCTTCCTCCATCCTCATCTCCGGGTATAACCAAAGTTCTTGCAAATATCCATCAACTTTTAAAAAAAAATTCTATTATTTTCAATGAAACTAGTTGTAAAAAAATATTCAAGTTTGATTATAAAACAAATAAAAATATTAAAATATTATTGTGAGTCTTTTGACACTTATAAGCATCGTATACAAACAATTGTATATACATATTGTCTGAAAATATAATTAAATATAATTTATAAAGTACTTAAATATAAATTTATAAATATTATTTTAATAGTTTTCCGCGACAGTCTCCACGGAACGAATGATGAAATACCCAGTGGCGGAGCTAGACAAAAAGTTTGGGAGGGGCCGTAATGGTGCTAAAAAAAGTTATGGGAGTTAAAAATGTATAAATATGAAAAAATTCAATAAAAGGTAAAAAATGCAGCCAATAGGGCTTGAACCCGAAACATTTAGACAACTGGGCGCACAACTCTACCACTAGGGCAAGACGTTTCAAGTGAAAGTTAACACGCCTTATTAATATATATATATATATATATATATATATATATATATATATATATATATATCATAACACCTATAAAAAATGCAAAAAAAAAAAACTGGATGGCCCTGTTCAGCCCATTAAGGGCTCCGCCCCTGAAAATACCGTTCTCATCCTTAAACCTTTTTTGGGAGGACTTTCTCCTCCATCTCCGTTCCACGGAAAAAATCCCAAACTTCAAATCTTCAAACAAGACAATATTCATAGGATCCTCATCTACAAATGAAATTGACATCTCTATCTATCCGACGGTAAAAGGGCAAAACATGTTCCACAGCCACTGTTAAAAATACAAAAATGATTCGTAGTCTTATTAAGAAATCAATTCCATGAAGAGAATTTAATCATGTGCACACCTTACCAATAAAAATATCTAATTGTTTTTATATAGATGATGATTGAGGCTAATGCTACGGTGGACCACCTTCACAAGTGGTCCACCGTGGAAAGTGAGCTAATCGAATACAAATTTTACAAAAGTTATTGGTAGATTGAAAGTTTATATCATATAGATCATCCATAAATTTTTTTAAAAAAATTGAAAATCATTTGATATTTTATTGGGATTTATCAAATTTACAGTATTTAATAAACCGTTAATTTTGATGGAACTCAATAACATATCAAATGATTTTCAATTTTTCTAAAATTTTCTATAGATGATCTATATGATATAAACTTTCAATCCAACGGTAGATTTTGTAAAATTCGTATTCGTTATAGGACTTTTCATGAATGGTCCACCATGGACCACTTGAAGAAGTGGTCCATATTAGAATTTTCCTGATAATTGAACCTTCCGCTCGCAAAAGGTACATGTTTAAAATTTTACGGTTCATACACTACAACGTTTTTGACTTTCAGCAACAGCAGAAAACCGTGGCCAAAGGTGCAAAAACCGTTGCCCAAGCCTTTAAGCAACGGTTTTCTAGGCGTGGGATATACGGCCGTTGCCCTTTCAAATAGGCAACGGTTTTTTACTTTTTAGCAACTGATCCTTGAAACCGTTGCTTTACATATGAAAAGGCAACGGTTTTTACTCTTGTTTTAGGCGACGGTTTTCCACGTGCAACGAGATATAGCCGTTGCTAAAACAAGAAGAAGCAACGGTTTTGGTGTAGCAACAGGAACATAACCGTTGCCTAAAACCTTTGTTAAGACAACGGTTTACATTAAGCAACAGTCTAAATTCGTTGCTTATAAAGTCAAATGCGCTAAATAAAATGATTTTATTGATTAATTCCCTGTTATATATGTATATTAATTATCATACAATTTTGCCTTTATTTGTTTATATGTTGATACAATTGTAGTTGTCATGATGATCTATGCAACATTCTCAATAAAATTATAGTAAACACAATAATTTCATAATAAATTGTTCAATAGGTATTTTCAAAGTTCTAACAAGTACTTTTCAAAATACATCCAAACGATATAAACTACAAGTTAACTTTTCAAAATAGATCCAAGTGATATAAACTACAAGTTAACTTTTCAAATAAGATCCAAGCAATATAAACTAGAGGTTAACTATATGTAATTACAAAAAGCAAAACATGATTCTAATCTTGAATCAATGTTGGTCATCATAATATTCATCATGTTCAGGATCATGATCATGAAAATCATCTTCTTGAAGATCATCATCATCTTGAACATCTTGGTCATCATCATCTTGTTCATCTTGAAGATCATCATCATCTTGATCACCGTAAATATCATCATCTTGATTATGATCATTTTCATTTCTAACCTAAAAGTATGAAAAAAAATACAAAGACATCACAAAACTAAAGTTCACAAACAATGTCATAGGATTCTTGTAAACAGTTTGCACTTATATAGCGACTATAGCAGTAGGTAAATAGATTGGTATAGAATTAGGATATTACCGGATTCATCTCCCTAGTATCCAAATAGATTGGTATCACAATAACAGAAACAATTCACAAATAACAAATAGCCCACAAAAACTAATATTCAAGTTGGTAAAACAAAAATTGTTTCACTACATTCAGGCAATAAGCTCAATCTAAGCCTAAGAGAATAAAACCAGCTAAGAGGCAAAAACTTTGTTTCACACAAAAAACCAGCTACAAGAACAATGTTGACTAATGCAATAAAGTTATACCTTTAGATGAGCAGGAGCATAGGTTGATGTCGATGAACGTGGTGTTGGACTACTATCATCACCATGTAAAGCATTTCTAATCATATTATCTACATCTTCTTCACTTAAATGTGGATTTTGTTGCATGTACATGCTTTTTAAAAGTACTTCCATTACTCCCATCTTCTGCGACATAAACAATCTATATAATAAGCAAATAAAAAATTCTATAAAAATTGGATACAACCACTTTCATTTTTTCTTCACATAAACAATGCATAAAATTGAATAATTTGATTAGATAGCTATCAATAATAATTTTTCACCAAGCATTAGACACATTTTAAAATTCTACCAAATTCTAATTATCTATGGAGTACAATATCAGTTTATCATGAATTAGAGGCATCTAGAATTCTCAAAATAAGCTACAACTGTCAAATCAACAAGCAAGAAAGGGGAAATGAACAATAAAATCAAACACAATAGAAGCAAATATAGGGTTTCAAGAATGAAAATCGAATATAGGTTTTAGGAAAAAAAGAAAAGAAAATAGTGGAACATAATTTCATAGTTTGAGGATAAAATAGCGAACCTGAACAGCGAGAGACCTCAACAAAAGAGGCATGTGTTGCGGCTGTAAGGTGACGAAGGTTGTGTGGAGTGCTAACAGTTCTCAGTGCAGGAGCGATGAGGGATACTGTAATACTTGTGGTGATGTTAAAAACGATCGCCGGAGCAGTTGTGAAAAGAGAAAAAAGATCGTAATCAGTGAAGAGAAGGAATTGGAAAGTGTTACCTCACAAATGCATCTGCAATAAAATCATCAAACCCAATCACAATTGCTGCATTAGCCATTGCACAATAAACCAAACTCTGCATGAAAGAATATATTGATTAACATTAGTTGGCTAATGAGCAGTGGCGGATCCAGAAATTTTTGCTGGTGGGGGCTAAAAAATAATGCATATATTTTAACAAAATAAATATGTTACGAATTTTAACTAAATACATAAATATAATGACAAAAAAAATTAAAACACATAAAAGTAACAATTTGTCCACGTGTCTGTCCACATATGAAAATCGTCTATCACATGTGACTAAACTGACGAAAATGAGTCGGTGGAAACGTAAGGGACCAAATTGATATTTTTTAAACACAAAAGACCAAATTAAAACTTAAAATAAATATAATGAACCAAATGTATAATAAACCGTAAATTTATTGAGTCAATAGTAAACCTAGTCATGACTCATGGGGGCTTAAACATTATATTAGTACTATTATTAATGTAAAACTATTATTTTTGGTGGGGGCTTGAGCCCCCAATGCACTATACCTGCATCCGCCCCTGCTAATGAGCCTCTTCATGTCCATTTGATTTTCAAATCCAATTGATTAAACAAATCTACACATAACAACAAAGACTCTATTACTCTAATAAAAACAATTTAACCAAGTGATGGCTATTCTAGAAAGATAACACCAATATTGTTTTTTGTTTTACAAAGAAAACCTCAATCACAACCTTACCAAAAGCACCTCTTTATACCTTATTTTATCTATTTAACTAGAATAAATTATCACTGATGTTAAATATATAAGTTACTGATAACTAAATGAGTGGAGAAATCTACAAGCACCAAGAATGTGAAAATCAATTGTCTAATCACAAATTATAGACACAACTACCCTATTCCAAATCGAAGCTTAGAAAGCACAACATCCCACATCATAGAAAATTGAGATAAACATAGTTGGGAACTACATACTGAAGAAATAGAGATACATATTGATTAAGAAGCTACATACATGTGACGATGACAGCAACAGCGAAAAGAACTGTTGAAAAACCCTTGAGAACTCTTAACGCACAATGAAGCAAAACAAAAGGAAAATTAAAATCAGAATCCATTGAAGAATGAGAACAAATTGAATTGAACTAACCTTGTAAACTCTAACAACGAGGCGGAGGAACAAAGTCACCGGTTGTAGCATAATGGATTTTTTCGCAGAGGAGGGAGGGTTCGCCGCGAAGCAACGCAGAGAGGGGATTCATGGAGAGGCGTTTATGGCTCCGTTTATGGCTTCGATCTTTATTTTGATTACAAACCCTAGTAAATCGATGAAAGGGGTTGGGATTTTTTGTGAGATTAGGGTTTGTGGTTTCAGTTGAAGGAATCAATGGAAGATGAACGATGGAAGAAGACGAAGAAATTCATGCAAGAAGCTTAGTTCACGATGGAAGAAGACGAAGAAATTGGAGAAAGAAGCTTGGATTTGATTTTGTCTCCATTGTTGTGTGTTCGTGTTTCTGCGATTTTGTGTGAAGAGAGAAGTGTTGAATGTTTTTATTTGAGTGTGTGTCTTTGTTTGGATTTATTATTTTTTTTTCCTAATAAAAAAAGAGGGAAATTCTAGACACAAAAAAAGGGAAAAAAGCAAGAGGGAATATAAGAAAAAAAAAGAGAGGGATAATTTAGCGCCCAATTGAATTTGGGGAATTGAAATGTGTGACTTTAGTCAACGGTTTTGTAAATCTATAAGCAACAGTTCTACAAGTGTGGCCTAAAATAGTAAAGCAACCGTTGCCAAAATAAGTTTAGTCTACCGTTCATACGTGTTGCCTATATGATATATAAAGGCAACGGTTTAGATTCTTTCAACATGTATAAAAGCGTTGCTTAAACTAAATAGGCAACGGTTTTACCAATGCGTGGAACAAAAGTATAGAAACTTGTCAACAGGTTAAAAACCGTTGTCTTTAACCCCTTATAGCAATGGTTTCTCAGCCGTTGCCTATAAATTCGTTGCCTAAAGCCAAAAATGTTGTAGTGATACTTCATAGACTATACATAAATTCTATTGAAAATCCTCGGTGATAAAAACTTATGAAAAAGTCTCCAACATTGAATTAGACCCAATCACAAAAATTGAAACACTAATTTTGACATCATATAATATAAACATATACTATTGAAAATCAAAATATAGTTAAAATCACAAATTTTTCAAAAAGTTGTATTTCAAATATGATTTTTATAATTTATTTGAAATAGCTTCAAAATTAAGTGATTTTTTGAAATTTTGATATCCAAATTTTTTTTCAATAAAATGATGAAACACCTAAAATAACATTTTAATAATAGCTATTCAAACCAAATTTATATCTGGAGTTTTTATAAAAAAAAATTTTATAATTTTTTTTTACATAAAATTATACTCCCTTCGTTTCTTTTTAATTGTCTTTTTAGAATGATAACACCAAATTAAGGAAGTGTATTTTTGCACGTTATCTTCCTATTGTACCCTCGTTTTAATCTCCAATTAATTCATATTTTTTTGCCTACACTTTCTCTTTCCAGTAAATTTAATATATACTCCGTATTATATTAAAAAAAAATTTAATATGTTATATACCAACAAAAAAATTAAAAAAAAAAAGATTTAGTTTTCCAAATCTATAACGTTAATTGGTTTTATGGAAAAAGATAAGAGCAATTAACAAAGGGTATAATTGACAAATCATACCCATAAAATACAAAAAGAACAATTAAATAGAAACACTAAATATGATAATAAAAGACAATTAAAAAGAAACGGAGGGAGTATAACACTATAAAATTTGAGAAATATTAGGTGAGTTCATACCTAAGCATTAATGGATAGGCAGAGTACAATCACATAATTACAAACCATTAATAAATTAAAAAATTACAAGTAATTAATAGAGTAGTAATCAAAACAAGATCTCTATAAATAAGGAAAGAAAAAAGTGAGCTATAAAAAAAACTATTATGAATTTGCTTTATTTTATTCATTATCATTTCTCTATTTTTTAGAAATTTAGGGACCGTCCAAATTGTTATGAATTTGTTTGATAAAAAAAAGTAGATAGTTGATAAACAAACTTATATCGCATAAATTATAAGATATCTTATAATCGATAAGCTAGCTAATTCACTTTGTATTGTTTAGTAAAAAAATAGTGAATAGATTATTTATAATTATTTCCACACACAGTGTTTCTATTTTTTTTATTTCTTTCTTCCAATTATTTTTATATATTATTATTTCTCTATTTTTCAAAACTTGTCTTTTACTAACTGAGACCTTGTATTTATATCAATAAAATAATTCAATTAGTTTATAATTAATATTTTATTATTTTTCTTTCATTTTATTCTTGTCATCTTATTTAAAAATAATTAAATATTAATTAAATATTTTTTATATCATTTTATATTTAATGAGTTAATTCAACCGTTAATTTTACTAAATAATTCAAATTGAATTAGCTAGCTTATCCGTTATAAGCTATCTTATAATTTATACGGTATAAGTTTGTTTATCAACTATCCACTATTATTTTATCAAACAAATTCATAATAGGTTGAACGGTTCCTAATTAAATTTCGAAAAAAATAGAGAAATAATAATGAATAAAAATAAAGTAAATTCATAATAGTTTTTTTATAACTAATTTTTTTTCTTTCCTTATTTATAGAGATTTTGTTTTAATTACTACTTTATTAATTATTTGTAATTTTTTAATATATCAATGATTTGTAATTATATAATTGGTTGTGCCTAACCATTATGGTCCGTTTGATGGCCAGGATATGATAGATACAGGATATGATATGGAGTTGGATAAAGTTAGGATATGATATTAATATGATAATATTTATCTTATTATGTGTTTGATGCGGATATGATAACAAACAAGATATCATTATTTATTTTCAATTAAATATAATTAAATAACAAGTTTCCATTGTAGATGGTTTTATTTTTGGCAAATAAAGATTTACTTTCTTAATAACACAACAGGATAATTTCTAACCCAGCCTAAACATAGGATAGAAATTACAAAGGAGTGATAGGATATGATTAAAAAAGGGAGTAATTTATCATATCCTATTGGTGCATCAAACAAAAAATTAAAACATGATATGATATAATTATCATATCCTACTCACTATCCTGACCATCAAACGGACCCTTAATGCTTAGATATGAACTCATCTAAAAATTTCTCATAAAATTTATTTGAAAAAAAAAACCAAAATAAACAGTCCCAAATCTAACGAACAAAATTCAAAATGGCACTAAAATATCCCAATTAAAAACAACCATAATTGATTTGCATGGTCTACCGACATAGATTTTATCTCAATTAAAAAAGTCCCCAACTTAGGACTTATTCAAATGATTTGTTATTAGTGAATGGACAAGAATCTTAATTATATGGTCTTGAGGGCTAAAGTAAGCTTTCCTAAAAATAGAAATAGTTGATTTTTTTAACTCATTATTTTTTATGACAAAAAAACAAATCTCCGTTCTATTACAAGATATTAGGCTGAAATTTCAGGATGGTGGTGGGATATCAAAACCTGAAAGTTCCTTTTCAATTTTCTTGACACTTGTATTGTATTATTTTTTAATATATATGTAACATCCTGGGAATTGTCCATTTGTGCTGCTAGTTGTTGAAATTGCTTTGTCTATTGAGGTGATACTCATAAGGTAGTTAACTTGCTAGCATCAAGGTAGCTTAATTTATTGATAAAATGTAGCTTAATTGTAATTGTAATTGTGTGGGGTTCTTTGTAGACAAATGTAAGTACGTACAATAGTAGTCCAAATGACTTTATATTATTTCTTTTACAATCCATATAACCTAAACCCCTCACTACTAAACTAAACTTAGTGTTTTTTTTTTCAACAAAACATTAGATTTTATTTAGTAATAGTTACTGTCCAAATGTTTATTATGAATTTGGATCTATTTGGCAAGATAAAAAAACCGACTTATTAGAGTTTATGTTTTATAGTTTATAAACTAAAAGATATATTTGATAATAGTCTTTTTTATCACAAGCCTATAATATAATTTACTAACTTATAACTTATTTTTCAGATAATATTTCAAGTAGCTTATATCTTATCATTTTTTCTTTCATTTTTATCATTATTATTTTAACTAAAATCCACCTTTAACATTTATAGTTATTATTATTATTATTATTACTCCTTCCGTTTCTTTTTAAGTGTCCAAAAACACCGAATTTAGCGTTCCTATTTAACTGTCCATTTGATGTTTTAAGGATACAATTTGTCAATTACTCATATCTTTTTCAATAAAACTAATTAATACTATATATTTGGAAAACTAAATCTTTTTTTAAAATTTTTTTTTGGTACATAACATATTAATTTTTTTTTTTGTATGCATAATATATTAAATTTATTGAAAAGAGAAAGTGTGTGAAAAAAAAGATTTTATTGGTGAATTAAAACTATATAATAGGAAGATAAGGTGCAAAAATACAATTTCTTAATTTGGTGTTACTATTCAAAACGGAC
The DNA here is from genome assembly GCA_030408175.1 of Trifolium repens. Classification (NCBI taxonomy): domain Eukaryota; kingdom Viridiplantae; phylum Streptophyta; class Magnoliopsida; order Fabales; family Fabaceae; genus Trifolium; species Trifolium repens. The sequence goes on along the minus strand of CP125838.1, from coordinate 31,642,254 downwards.
ACTTAAAAAGAAATAGAGGGAGTATTATTATTATTATTATTATTATTATTATTATTATTATTATTATTATTATTATAGTCATCATCATCATCATCATCATCATCATCATCATCATCATCATCATCATCATCATCATCATCATCATCATCATCATTATAGTTTAAAATAAAATAGGTAAATGTATATTTTGACGCTGCTACTTTAAGAATCACGCGGTAGCTTAGTACTCCCTCCGTTTCTTTTTAATTGTCGTTTTAGAATTGTTCTGGTGAACAAATAAAGGGGGTGATAAATAACTGGATCGTATCTAAGAAATGAGTGATTCAGTCCTTATTACAAAATCCAACCTTTTACAATGAAACATAAGCTCCTATTTATAGATTTCTACGAATGGCGGTTGTTCTAGGACCACGATCATGGATACCCCATGATCTAGGTGGTTTCTTCCTTCTTCCACCGCTTCACGTGGTGGTGATGGGTGGTTATTTCTTGACTTCGGTGACAATCATGGTGGTAAGGGGTGGTTACCTCCTTCCACGTGGAGATATGCATGCTGATTCTTCAAGATAACAGCGATATTTGGGGCAAGGGCGTCGTCTACCTGTAGGTGGCGCCGCTGATGTTTCTTTCCCGCCAAGTTTGATCTTTTGAATAATATGGGTTGTGTAATTGAGCCATCTCGCTATTGGGCCTATGCTATTTATTTTTGGGCCTTAGTCCAGTCCACAGCCCCCCAAGCACGAGGCTCAAAGAGGCGAAGTGGTGATAGTGATGGTCGTGACGATCGTGGGGCATAACCGCCCACTGCTTATCCTTCGTGCGCTTCGCCATTCCACTATAAATATCCCACATTATGATGTTAGATTCTTCTCATGTCATTTATATCTTCTCATCGATTATGTCGAGGATCTCAACGATTATTAGTGGCACCAGCCTGATGAACAGAAAGTCTTTTTGGAACTGGCTTTGGAGTTATCCAAAAGGTTGGAAAAAGATGTTGCTTTTATCGAAACCACGAAGGCGGTTTTTGATTGCTACACTGAACTTGAAGATACGCTGGATAAGAAGATTTCTGTCACTAAAGATAGTATCAACCTGCAGGAAGAGTCATTGTATCTCAACTTGTCTGCTGAAGAGGCTGTTGAGAACCGTATCGAAATATTGGAGAAGGAACTTCGTCCCTTGATGAAAAGGAAAAGGAACCTTCAACTGGATATTGAGTACGACGTCGCTAGGCTCATCAGGACTCGTTCTTCCCTGGCTCGCCTTAAGGAGAAGATGGATAGGTTGCACGACGATCAAGACAAAATATGTCCTGATCTTGATGTTGCCAAGAAATACAAGAGTGAGATTGAAGATTTGCAGGATGATACCGTTGCGGCGGCATATGTCGTCGCCTGAGTAGTTTCTTTTCCTAGTACTTAGGATTTTCTGCTTTCCTAGTTGTATTGTGCCCTGGCACCTTTTTATTTCGTACTTTTTATTCCTCCAATGTTGTACCTTTTGTTCTGTGAATAATGAAGCTTTTGTTTCTAAAGGAAAACTATATATATTTTATTTTTTTTATATTTTGTCTCGCCTCGGATGTGGTCGAGATTGCGTCTCGCCTTAGGACACGCGTCAGTCATCGCACTGCTTTACTTTTTTGAAACGTTTCGTCTCTTCAAAACCCTTTTTCCAAACGATGTTTTGATCTTATATATACGTTGTTTCTCCTTCTTTACTTCCTTCGTTTCAATCAAACACTTAAAGCAATTTCTCTCTTGTTCTTCTTTATCTTGTGTTACGGAGAAACCCTTCGCAACTTTTTAGTAACCGCTCCTCACTTCCTTTGCCAGTTTCCCACCAACCACGTTCTCTTTGATTCTTCAAGTGATAATCGCTCCTTTTAATCAGGTATAAACTGCTATCTTTCTCTTCTTTTTCGTTTTCAACTTCACGATTAGATTTTTTAGGGTTTCTGTGAAAATGGTCATTTTGAGAGACCTTAGTGATGTGAATGAGAGGGATCCTCCTCGTCCTCTTCCCATTGGCTGTCCTTTAGAACGCCAAACCCGTGAGCATTTCACTAGGCTTGACGGTTCTCTGAACTATAGGGGTTATTTCAACGAACTCTTAGGGCTACCCATTAGTTCTAGTGAACTTGAGAGTAGTAGTGGTGATGACGATGATAGTAGTAGTAGCAGACATAGTAGTGACTGTGTAATAATTTCTCCTTCGTCTTTCACAGGAAAACGAAGAGACGAATCGCTTGCCCTAGTTGCTGTAGGATCTGAAGTCACAACCATGGAGATTTCTTCTATGTATGATAGCGCTGAGAGTGTGGTGGAGTTAAGGGTGAAGTATGACGTCTCTAGAGATTTTGAGGAGGAAAACGTAGTACTTGAACCAGTGGTGGCGGGCGAGTATGTCACTTCCGTACACACCGCTAACCCTCCTTTCTTCTATATGTATACCCATTTCATTAAGGATTTTCATCTTTATTTTCCCTTTACACATTTTCAAACTACTATGCTTAGAGCTCTTAATGTCGCCCCCGCTCAACATAGCCCTAACAGTTGGTCCTTCATTAAGGCTTTTGAATTAATTTGTTTTGGTCTTGATATCTCCGAGCCTTCTGTGGCCGTTTTCTTCTCTTTTTATCACATAAAGAGTTTGTCTCCCAACTCTGTTGTTTCTTTGAGTGCTCAACCCAATAGGGGCTTGTTTAGCCTGTACAGCTCCAATTACAAAAACTACAAAGATACCTTCGTGCGTGTCCGTGGCGCTGATGGAGTTCAAAACGTCATGTATTCTTCTGAGGGCGAGCCTCGCTTTCCCTTTTATGGGACTTCTAACCCTAGGCTAATCAAGGGCGCTATCTACGAGAGCTTGAGTGAATTCGAGAGGGATACTGTGGCCTATTTGGAATCCCTTAACCAAATGAGCCCTAGGGATCTTCTAGATGCCGAGGGTGCTCCTGCTGTTCTAGAAAAGTACCTCAGTAAGTTACTTCATGAATTTCTTCGCCCTTTTACATGATATGTCCTTTATCACTTTTTGTTAATTCTATGTGGCTAACTTTCTCTTTTTTCTTTGTAGAAAATATGTCGACTCTTACTCCCGCTCAAAGGGTGCAGTTCTTAGAGAAGGCAAGGGCGAGGAAGGCCCAGGCTGAGAAAGAAAAAGCTGATGATAAGGTGGATGTCCTTAGCCAGCTGGAGATTGGCGAGGTGGAAAAGAAGAAAAGAAAAGGTGGCGATGCTCGTATCAGCATCCCAGTAAAGACTTCTAGCCCTAAACCTGCTGCAGTTGGTCAGGCTGTTGATGTTGAGGGGGAAGTCAAATCTCCGGTCAAGAAGAAGTCGAGAACCTTGTCTCGGAAGACTAAGAAGAATGTGGATATGACGGAGGCACCTAAGGACTTGGTAGAAATTGAGGATCCGACAATAGAGGCTACTCCTGGAGCTGAGGAGACGATTGCCGGGGCGAGCCAGGCTGGAGGGGCTTCGCCTTAGGATCCTCTCTTTGATCCTGAGGCATTTCTGGCGAGGTTGGTGGATATGGAGGGGAATTCTGCTCGCTTCGACACCACGGGGTCCGATGAATTGATGAGGCTGACTCTCGGATACGAGCTTAAAGGACTTCTCTTGAATTATGCCCTGGCGTCATGCCAAAGGGCTGAACTTGCCGCTGCTAAGGAGAGAGGGGCTCTTGTGGAGAAGAATTTGGCCACCCTTGAGGATGATGTGAAGGCCGCTAAGGAGAGATGTGAGGGCGATGTGAAAGCCCTGAAGAAAAAGAATGAGAAGGAGATCGCCAACCTGACCAAGAAGTATGAAGAGGAGTTGGCGAAGGCCCAAAGGGATCATGAGTCTGCGATCAAAACCATGAACACCGTTCAGAGTAGCTTCAACGCTAAGGATGAGCGCATCAAGACCTTAGCCAAGGATATTGAGGCGGCTCTTGCTGAGTTGGCGGCCTTGAGGCGGGAGAAGGCGAAATGGGAGTCTGAGAAGGATGGTTTGGAGGCGACCATTGGGGAGCAGTATGAGGAAGGTTTCAAACTTGCGCTGGATCTGGTGAAGGTTATCTTCCCTGATATTGATAAAGACCTTCTTGGTAAGGCAGATGCTATGTTGGTCATTGAGGGCGACAAACTGGTGTCCCCTGCTCCTGCTGAGGTAGCCTAAGATTCACCAGACAATGAAACATCAACCAAAGAATCGCCTGATGACGCGTCGCCTGTTGACGAATAGTTTCCTCCTTCTTCTCCTTCTCCTTTGTATTTGATTTTGTTGTTTATTGTTGTGTTTTGATGATCGCCCCTGCGTGGGATTGATGTATTTTGATGATCGCCCCTGCGTGGGCTTGTTTTACTTTGTAATGACAATATTTGGGTGTCCTTCTGAGGCCTTTTGCTTTAATAGATATTCTCTTTATTTTCACCTCCTCTGCTTCGTCTAGACTTGATATTTACTGCTATATTCTGTCGTGTTGATTGCGTGTACGGTTTTTCTAATCTTTGCTGAATGGCGAGATTAGGCGTAGTTCTGTGGCGTCATAGGAGGTCACGCCCCACTTTACGTGGCGTGATTTCCTATGTTTTGTAGGGTTAAAATAAGTTAGGGACAACTCAAATTCTAATATGGTATTAAAATCTGGTTAAGATCTGTTGGATCACCTGCTAACATCAGGTCATCTCTTACATGCTAGATGTTTAGTCCTCGGTTATGCTATAGGCGTTTATTATTCAAACAGAGTTTAAATGTTGAAAATGGTCCATATCTGGAAGGCTGTGAACTTAAAAGGGCTTTCTTTCTTAAAATTTCCATTTTGATCAAGCCATCTCTCTGGCCTGAAATGCTCAGCATCTTCACCCCACAAGAATTTCATCCTTCCCATGACATATGGTTGGAATGAAATAAGATCACCTTTCCTCACACTATATCCATCTGGCAATGTGTCATCCGAAAAACAATACTTGCTTTCCTATATACAACACCATAACATAAAATTAAATTGGTTAAAGGATCAAGCACTTGTCCGTGTTTTGACGTAGTTTCATCACTCTAAGAAAATTATCAGTATTAACAAAGGATATATTTGAAATGTATTTAGTAAAATGTGAGAATTATATTTATTGATTTGTAAGTAAAATGCAAGAGACTTATATTGAGAGTAATACCACTGGAAGTGCTGGATGGAGCCTGATAGTTTCAGTCAAAGCTGCATGCAGATACTGCATCTTTTCCATGTTTTCTTCAGTTACTTTAGCTGCAAGTTCATCAATGGTTAAACCATCTTCTAATTTTGAAACCTCCCTGATCTCGTTTGCAATCTTTTCTTGCACATGAGGATGCTTGCAGAGTTGGTAAATAAACCAGGAAAGAGTGATTGCTGATGTATCTTTCCCTGCAATGATAAAACTCAAAATAATGTCTTTAAGGTACTTTGGATCTGTCTCATTCAATTCTAGAAACCTTGACAAAATGTCTCCTTTCAACTCAAGAGAGTTATTATGGTTGTTTTGAGATTGCTCAATCTTGCTTGTGATTACTTTGTACACGTATTCGTCGATCACTTTTAGGCTTTTCTTGAGTACTGCTGATCCAATGTTCAAGAACCGCTGAACTTTCCAGAGAAAGTTAACATACCGAAACATGATAGCTGCACTTGCTTCATCAAAAGCAATGGAAAATTGTGTATCTTCTCTATAGGTTCCACACATTGTGTCCAATTCTACACCAAGAATAACCTTGAATGCAGATTCTAGAGTTGATTTCATGAACAGGCCCTGCCAATAAGAAAGATGAAGATTAAACAACTTAAAGGATTTACTTTTCCTTTTATGTATTCCACCGGATAACACGTTACCTGCAGTTCAATAATATTGTTTGAGAATGCAGCTTCAGACACTATCCCTGCAAGTTTTACTGCATTAGATTTGAACACTGAGCTGCTAAATTCTTTCAATAACTTAGTCGAGAATTGATAGCTTGCTGATTTTCTCTGATCTTCCAAGACACTGTGGTGATACCAACCCTGCAATAGATTAAGATGTTTTGACAATGAGCAGTTTTATACATTCTTTTATGCTTTATAGCTACTGATAATTTGAATAGTACCTTGCCATAGTTTGAGAAGTTTGTCACTAGAATATGTTCAATATTAGCAGGGTTTGAAGTATACACTTCACTTCTAGTGAAGCTTAGCAACCTGTAAGTTTTTCTCTTATTTGTAAGGTCAGTCATGTACTCTAGCAGCCTATGAAAGTTTAACAGTTGATGCAAAATTGTGCCAGCAACAGGGTGATATTTTCTTTTCTTGTCAAATAATCTATTGCCATGAATTTTGATAACAAAAGCAGCTAAAACAATAGCTATTAATATTGGAAAAAGTGGTTTCTTTGCAAAGAAAAAATCTATGAATTTCATTGCTCTTTTTTTTATATATATACCGGGGATCTAAGTCCTAAAAAATTACAGAAGCATTAACCTGAAAAACTCTTCCCGGTTATATCAACAAAATAACTGACTAATTTGAGTCGACAAGACTCGTAAAATAGCAAATTAGAACCCACGTCAGAATGCTAAAGCATTCACACAAAGATTTGCTTCACCATATATAGACTATAATTAGATAGTAGTGACTAACTCTATCTCTAATGGTTTTTTTTCTAACCAATGTATGAACTTCAATGCATGAAGGAGGCTGGAATATATATATCATGAAATAACATATAATAATTTATTTACACAAACTATTTTGATAAACTTTGATGCTGATGGCTGCATGAACTAAACTATTAAGAAGTGAACGATACGTAATGCAATTTCCACATTTATAAATCCATTTATCAATTGGTCCAATTCCAATTCTTACCACCCTTTATAGTTTATTGAGAAAGAAAAAGAAAAATTGGAATTTTAGTAAAAATGTATTCATACCGTGGAATAAAGAAGATATATACCGAAATAAGCATTAAATTGTTCATTTAAGTAATATTTCAGATTCAATGAAATTTTAAGATAATGGGTCAATGGTGATTCATATTTTTTTTTTCCTTTTTTTTTATATATTAGAAATAAATATGAGTCTAACTCATCATCATAAAATCAATTTGTAAAGTGAGGATTACCACTTGTTTATATTGACATATTCAGGCCAACTCATTCGACATGGATTTTAACATAATGTAATGTTGAATAGAAATTGATTAAATATGTACCAATTTTTTTTTGATTAGATAACAACAGGGCCGTCTTTGAACCCATGCAAAGAGGTTTACAGTACGGGGCCTCCAAAAATGTATAATTAGGTAATAGGTATAGTTATATTGGAGGTTTAAGTAACAGTAATAATGATCCAACAATAATAATGGTCCAGAGCAAAATTATACCAATCAAATTATATCAATAATGGTCCAGCAGAGTAAAATTATATTTTTTTTTAATGGCAAAGATATATATATATATTACGAAAAAGATATCAGTACAAATAAGAGAAAGAGAAATCACAAAATAAAATAAGGAAGTGCACTAGAAATACACTCTCAAAACTACAATCACCTGAACCAAGACACCTGACAAAAGGGAAAAAAGGATGAAGAGAAGACCGACAAAGAGAGTAAAATTATACTAATAATAGTCTATGTGCTTATGTCTTGTTGTTCTTCTACTACTTTTTGAGTTTTTTGTCTTATTAATATTTGTTTGTTCACAAAATTAAATATTAAGTTCTTTTTAAAAAACATATTTATTTTTATTAGGAGATTCATTTTTATTATTAGCTCTGGGCCTCTAAATACTCGGAGACGGCCCTAAACAGGATAACAATAGCCAAAACAAATGAGATTTTCTTTTTGTCACTCTATCAATTTTTTCACTCGTCCTGAGAGGATTAGATTCATAAAGGTTAGAGGAGTTCCTCTTATTTCTTCTATTGGATTACATTTTGATCCTTTTTGTAACTCAAAGTTTACTGCCACCTAAAGAAGATAATTATAGTGTTCTATAGGAGAATGCTTATTGTTACTATAGAGAGGTTTGATAAGAAAACCAAGAATATTTTGTGGCAGCATGCAATATTCACAAATAATAATCATTCACTCTTCTAAATATGGTTAGTCATTGGTCGATCAAATCTTCAATTTATAGTGTTCTATAAGGATGTATTAGTATTGGAGCTAGTTGATTGTAGTTACTTTATTCTATCTGTTGCTGTTTCTAATACTCTTAAATTAGTCCGACTTTCGAGCACATAGTTTGGTGGGACTTTTGCAACCCTTCATAAAAGATGGATAGTTGTTCCGCTTATAAAAAAAAAAATGCATCCTTCTCTTTATTGCTCTTTTTGCATAAATCTCCTGTAACAAAAAACAAAATAAGCATTTTAATTTTTCCATTTAATTTATTTAGGAGACGCTAAGTATCGCGACTGGGTGATAATAATATAAAATCACACTAACCATTGTCTTGGTGGAAAATTATTTTTTACAGTGGCAAATGTGTTCCATAGAAAGGCCATTATTTATTTCTATGAAAAGCATAGACATGCAGGCCACCATCAATTTGTAGAGTGAGCATGATTCTGTATTTCACCAATTTATTTTGGTCTGCTAGTGTGAAGCCATGGCTACCTAACAGAACTGCAGAAAATATCTTCATCTGTCTGTATGCAAAATCTTTGCCAATGCAAATTCTTGGACCAGCCTGTGTGAGGAGATAGATCATATTAATTGATTGTAAAATTCAATAGAAATCTACAAAACCAAGAGTTTGTTACTAATATTGACTTATTTAAAAACACTTGTAAGACTATCTGGAAGAACTTATTTTCATAAGCATTTTAGAATAATTTATTAAAACAACTTATAGCTTATATAAAAACAATTTAACTTTATTTTTATTCTATTATAGAAATAAATTTTGTTGTTAAGAGTCTCACAGCACATTGAAAGAGATAAGACCTGAACATTAGTTTATAAGTGGGAATAGTCCTAATATTACAAGCCGGTTTTGTAAAATTTGATCAGGGGCAACCCAAATTTTAATATGGTATTAGAGCCTAGTTAAGATACGTTGGGTCACCAGCTATCAGGTCACCGCTATTAGGTCACACGTCAGATATTCAGTCATGAGTTGTGCTATAAGCGTTTTTTATCCAAACAGGATTTAAATGTTGTAGAATGGTTCATACCTGGAAGGCTGTGAACTTAAAAAGGCTTTCATTCTTAAAATTTCCATTTTGATCAAGCCATCTCTCTGGCCTGAATTGCTCAGCATCTTCACCCCACAAGAATTTCATCCTTCCCATAACATATGGTTGGAATGAAACAAGATCACCTTTCCTCACACTATATCCATCTGGCAATGTGTCATCCGAAAAACAATACTTGCTTTCCTATATACAAGTTACAACACCATAACATAAAATTAAATTGGTTAAAGGATCAAGAGACTTATATTTAGGGATAACTTTTTTCTTCAAAAAGGGCTTATAATACCACTGGAACTGCTGGATGGAGCCTGATTGTTTCGGTCAAAGCTGCATGTAGATACTGCATCTTTTCCATGCTTTCTTCGGTTACTTTAGCTGCAAGTTCATCAATGGTTAAACCATCTTCCACTTTTATTGCCTCCCTAATCTCTTTTGCAATCTTTTCCTGCACATGAGGATGCTTGCAGAGTTGGTAAATAATAAACCAGGAAAGAGTGATTGCGGTTGTATCTTTCCCTGCATTGATGAAACTCAAAATAATGTCTTTAAGGTATTTTGGATTTGTCTCGTTCAATTCTAGAAACCTTGACAACATGTCTCCTTTCAACCCAAGAGAGTTAACTTGTGGCGTTTTAGATTGCTCAATTTTGCTTGTGAGTACTTTGTATACATAGTCGTCGATCACTCTTAGGCTTTTTTTGAGTACTGCTGTAAGACCCAAGATTTCATTGTATAGTTGGTTTAAGGAATTATTAGGGGTTCGATGTGTTCGTGTGACGAAACATCGTGTAATTATTAGCTTTTGCTGTAATTGAGCCTGTTTAGTGCTCGTGCACTGTAATTGTACAGACTTTGGTTCTGTGATCCTGTTGCTTGAATAAGAAGTTATTTGTGGTTTCAGAATAATAAGTTTTGGATTATTCTTGTTTTTGGAAAAACGAGTAGGATTTTACCCGTCGTTGTAAAATCTTATTGCGTCTGTTTTAAGTGAGGTTTCGGATGGGAGTTTTATATATCTGCGCGAGTTAGGATATATTCTGAGATTAATTTTCTAAGGTATGGAAGAAAATTACAGTCGCGGAAAAAGATTCGGCGATAAGTTTTGGAATGGAAAAACGTTAGGCGTTCTTTCCGTAGGTTTTATGTTTTTGTGTTTTACGTTCGTCGCGTCGCGCGAGAACTGAACGTGTGAGTGTTTGTATGAGGTTTTGAGTGTTGCCTCAAGTGGATTGGTTTTGGTTTGATCCAATGGCTATGGTTTGGTCTTGGCATTGTGTTTTGATCCAATGGCCATGAGCTAGCAAGAGCTTTAGCATAGTAAGGAGGTTTGCTCATTTGTGGACTTAGAAAAACATCACCAAACATCTCATTCTTTCTCTCTTTCACGTGGAACTCCATTACTACTCCCAACCTTCACAAATTTTCCATTCTTCACCAATTCACTCCATTTCAAGCTTGGAAGCTTTGAGGAAAGTTGTTGAGAATCACTTTCTTAAGGTAACCCTCTCTTCTCATCTCCTAGGTTGGTAGATTTGTAGAGTTGTGAGGTTTTTGGGTTTATGTTCTTAAGAGGGTTTGGTGAGAAAGGTTGTTCTTACTAGTTTTTGTTTCATGAATGTTGTTCATGAGGTCTAGAGAAGCATGTGTAGGCTTTGTTATCTTTGTTTTCCATGAGTTGGTGAAAATCTCATGAGAAAAGTTAGGGTTTTGGTTTGATTATGTGTTGATCAATAGCATGAGGCTATGTTGTAAGATTTTGAAAAGAAAAGTTGTCTTTGAACCTTTGGACGAAAGGGAAATGCGTTGTATGGTTTTGTTTTAGAAAAATCCGATGAAAAATATTTTGAGATTTATGAAAATATTTTCCTAAGTGTTTTGGGTAGTGTTTTGGGGTCAAATGGTTTAAAACTAATGTGACATGTGGTGTCGCTTTTTACCTTGAAAACATGTTTGAAAATGATTACCGGACGGTTAAGGCCCGTAATAAAACTTGTGCTTGGATTTAGTTTTAATTTTGGAAATGAAAATCAAATAACTTGCACTCGAAGCAACCAACAAGCTTTCGGAAAATGAATTTGCTTGCTTATGAAAATGGTTTGTTTTTTTACCTTGAAAAGATGTTGGGAACTAATAGAATCAAACTAGGCTTGGGTGGAAAAAGGTGGGGTGAGTTGCTGTCTTTTGCTGTCATGACAGTTGAAACTCGCCAGGCGAGTGGTTACTCGCCAGGGCGAGTGTCACAGGTCTTGACAACTCGCCAGGGCGAGCTCCAGGGCGAGTAAGACCAGAACTCTCTGCCTTCACTCGCCACCAACTCGCCAGGGCGAGCTCTGGGAGTTGAGATTTTGGATTTTGATTTCTAAACTTGGTTTTTAGCCTTCTAATCCCTTTTTATTAATTTATGGAAGTGGTTGGGATTGGAAACGAGTTTTTCGGGTACTCGGAAAGTACGTAGCTTATAACGCAAGAAAATAGCCATTTTGCATTTCAAATTATTTAAGACTTTTGGCAATTGTTTTGGGTCCTAAAAATAGTACAAATAACTCATGAGGGTTGATCAATACGATAGATTTTGGTATGGTATCCGAAAGAGTGAATTTCCTTAGGAACCTTTAAGTTTTTGGGGTTTTGGTGTAGTTTCAATACTATTGGTTAGAGAACAAGGTATTGATTGTTACGCTGCTTGTTTTAGGAAGCGCGTTGTGTGGTTTGAGCGTGTGTTATTGACGGAAGCTTGCCGAGGTAAGGGCTCCACTTTATTTCCGTCTTTTCAAACGGTTTGGAAAACATGCTTTGTTTTGCTGTGTATGCAATTGTTTGTGTGTTGACATGTTTGTGTTATGTATGCTCGTTGATGAGAACGTGTTTACATTACTTGTGCAATTTACATATGATTTGGAAAATATATGTATGAATTGCTATGTTTTAGTTACATATGCTTGAGAGGTATGTATGTGTGGCATTAGCATACGTAGGGATTAGTATGCTCATGCATTCATGTTGCGTAGTTGCGTGAGTGGACTACGGGGTGTTGGTTGCGTGAGTGGACCCACCCAAAATCCTACGGGATCTTTTGAGTACAATAAGTGGTTGCGTGAGTGGACCATGGGGTGTGATTGCGTGAGTGGATCCACCTTAACCCTTTGCGGTTTTATTGATTATGTTGAGTAATTCCGGAATTCATTTGCATGTGGTAGCTCTGGTAGTACCACACCCATTGTAGAAGTCTGCATTAGGCTTGTTGTGCATTATATATATAAGCCCGTTGGTGGGAATTGTTGACTGTTTTAAGAGCTTTCTCTTGTGTTTTATGGAATTTTGTTACGTGTACAATCTTTCGAATCAGTTATATATATATATCTACTGTTGTTTTGTGGTGACCCTTTCTTTCATTTGCGGGCTCATCCCACCCCAGATGACGATGTAGGTCGAGAGGACGGCGTTGGTAGCTCTAGGCCTTAGTGAGCTCGTGTTGGAGCTGGTGTGGTAGTTTCTAGTTAGACTATGCGCCGGTGTGTTTTGTGCACCGTGCTTTTTGGTTAGCATAGGGTTTCTAACTTTGTTTTGTTGTAAGTATTTGTATACTTAGACTTGGATTGTAATTATTCAGGAAATACACTTTGCTTGTCGAAGCACCTTTTGGTAATGAGTCTTTTGTATATTTGAATGCCGGCTCATTGGAAAATATTCTATGCGCACTCTGAGTGTTAGTTGAAAAAGAAAAAGAAAAAAAAATAATGCCCTTTTTGGTTTTCGAAAAACGGGGTGTTACAATTTGGTATCAGAGCTCGGCTTTAAATCTTCAAAGGGAAAGTGTATACTTGAGTCGTTAGTTCAGAGTCGGTTAGAACGTAACTGGGGTTGAGTTAGTTCTAGTGGTTGTTCTGTGTCGGGTTCTGTGTTAGTAACCGTTGTATGAGATTTTCTGTTGAGACTCAGAAATGTCTGGATAAGGAATCTAATCAGAATTGGTATTGTGCAGAGATAGAATGCCTCCAAGAAGGGCACCTACAGCACCTGTGACGGATAATGCTGATATTTATCAAATGGCTTATGCCATGAACACAATGGCAGCGGCGGTGACTGCCCAGAGCCATGCTAAGGCGCAAAGGGATCTGGAAAAGCGCGAAAGAGAAATACTTGCGGCTGGATCTAGACTTCTTTCGAATTTCAACCACCAAACTCCTCCTAAGTTTAATGGGGAGGGAGGTCCGGAAACTGCTGATTTGTGGCTCCAATCTGTGGAGAGGATATTCGGGGCAATTCATTGTCCGGAGGGGGAGAAGGTAGTTCTAGCTACCTATCAGCTGCTTGGGGGTTCCGAATTTTGGTGGAGGAACACCCGTCTGATTATGGAAAATGCATATGAGGAGATTAACTGGGAGAACTTCAAGAGGAGGTTCTTGGCCAAGTATTTCCCTGAGACAGCTAGGGAAAGATATGGTGAAGAGTTCCTGAGGCTGAGGCAGGCGGGCATGAATGTTGAGGCTTATGCCAAGAAGTTTGAATCACTATCCCGTTTCTTCCGCTTCTTTAGGGATGGGATAGATGAGGTCTATATGTGTCGTCGATTCCAAGATGGGCTGAGGTACGAACTGCAGGATGCGGTTGTGCCATTGGGTATTCGGCAATTTCAAGTCTTGGTTGAAAAGTGCCAAGAGGTGGAAGATATGAGAAACAAAAGGGTGAACCGACAGGGTGGTTTTAGTGCTGGGGGACCAAGTCGTTCTAGTGGTCCGAATCAAAGTCAGAACCGTGGAAAACAAGGCAGCAAGCCATATGACCGTCCACAGTATAACAAGGGACAGGGTCGATCGGTGAATCAGAACAGTCAGAATACCGGGAAGCAGGGCTGTTTTAAGTGTGGTGAAGTGGGCCACTATGCGAATGAATGCCGGAATCAGGGGCATGTTTGTTTTAATTGCAAGAAGCCGGGACACTTTGCTAGGGATTGCAAAGCCCCGAAGGCCGGGCCGTCGGCTAATGTAGCGCAAGGCTCACAAGGTACCAGACCTGCGGCAAAGGCACGTGCTTACTGTATGGGCACAGAAGTGAGTGGGCAGGCTAGCAATGCCATTCACGAGAGCTGTCACATTGCAGGTAATTCTTTAACTGCTTTGATTGACACGGGGGCAACCCACTCATTCATTTCTTTGGCTTGTGCAAATCGGTTGAGTTTGAATGTTTCTGTTCTTCCATTTGATTTGAATGTTTTGACTCCTGCTAAGGATTTGGTAGTAAATACTGCATGTTTGCATTGTTTGGTAGTAATCCAGAATAGGGATTTTCTGGTCAACTTGGTGTGTTTACCGCTTACATCTCTCGAGATCATCCTCGGGATGGATTGGTTGTCTTATCATTATGTGATTCTAGACTGTGCTCGGAAATTGGTTTTCTTTCCCGAGCCAGGTGTGCGAAGGTACTTGTCCGCAAATCGACTTTCTGTGGTTATGCGTAATGGAGAGCCGGAGATAGTTTCACTTGCTAGCTTAGGAGTGATGTCGGAGATCCGAATTGAGGAAATTCGAGTGGTTCAGGATTTCCAGGACGTGTTTCCGTCGGAGATTCCAGCTTTTCCTCCGTGTAGAGAGGTGGAATTCTTTATTGATTTACAACCGGGTACGGGTCCGATTTCGGAATCAGCTTATCGGATGGCTCCAGTTGAGCTGGTAGAGTTGAAGAGTCAGATTGAGGACTTGTTAGAGAAAGGTTTCATAAGGCCTAGTGTGTCGCCTTGGGGAGCACCGGTCTTATTGGTTAAGAAGAAGGATGGGAAATCTCGTCTATGCGTGGATTATCGGAAGCTTAATAAGGTGACTATCAAGAACCGATATCCATTGCCACGGATTGATGATCTGATGGATCAGTTGAGGGGAGCCTCAGTGTTTTCCAAGATTGACTTGAAATCTGGTTATCATCAGATAAGAGTGCGAGAGGAGGATATTCAGAAAACGGCGTTTAGGACGCGGTATGGGCATTATGAGTACTTGGTGATGCCGTTTGGAGTGACGAATGCACCTGCTATCTTTATGGCCTACATGAATCGGATGTTCAATTCATTTTTGGACAAGTTTGTGGTGGTGTTCATTGATGACATTTTGGTGTATTCGAAGAATGAAGAGGAACATCTAGAGCATCTTCGCTTGGTTTTGCAAGTTTTGCGGGAGAAAAGGTTGTATGCTAACCCGTCAAAGTGTGACTTTTGGTTGGAAGAGGTGAATTTCCTTGGCCATGTTATATCAAAAGAGGGAATAGCCGTGGATCCAGCCAAGATTGATACGGTACTTTCATGGAAGCAGCCTCAAACAGTGACTGATGTGAGGAGTTTTGTTGGTTTGGCCGGTTATTACCGGAGGTTCATAGAAGGATTCGCTAAGATTGTGGCACCAATGACACAACTTACGCGAAAAGATCAACCTTTTGCTTGGACAGAGCAGTGTGAACTTAGTTTTCAATTGTTGAAGGAGAGGTTGACGACTTCACCGGTGTTGGTGTTACCTCAGTCAGATGAACCTTATGAGGTTTATTGTGATGCGTCTCATCAGGGTTTAGGTTGTGTGTTGATGCAGCACAAGAGAGCAGTGGCTTATGCATCACGGCAGTTGAAGGTGCATGAGAAGAATTATCCGACGCACGATTTAGAGCTTGCGGCCGTTGTTTTTGCATTGAAGATTTGGAGACATCATCTTTATGGTTGCACTTTTGTCGTGTTTAGTGACCATAAAAGTCTTAAGTATCTGTTCGATCAGAAAGAGCTTAATATGAGGCAACGGAGGTGGATGGAAACTTTGAAAGACTTCGATTTTACGTTGGAATACCATCCGGGAAAGGCTAATGTGGTAGCCGATGCCTTGAGTAGGAAGAGTGTGTCGGTTTGTTCGGCACAAATGGCTAGTCAACAAGAGTTGTTGAAAGAATTTCGAGATTTGCACCTAGAGGTAGAGTTTGCTTTAGGGAATATGAGACTGGGTATGATTACCATCTCAAGCGGTTTGTTGGAGGATATTGCTAATTGTCAAGATGACAAGTTTCTCATGGAGAAAAGAGCTTTGATTGTTCGAGGAACCAACCGAGATTTCAAGGTGGGATCGGACAATATTTTGAGGTGTCAAGGGAGAGTGTGTGTACCCGAAGCTATGGATTTGAGAAACACCATTCTAGGGGAGGCACACAAGAGTAAGCTTAGTATGCATCCCGGGGCAACAAAAATGTATCAGGACCTGAGGCAAGATTTCTGGTGGCCGGGTATGAAAAAGGATGTGGCTGAGTATGTGGCGTCGTGTCTGACTTGTCAGAAGGCGAAGATTGAGCATCAGAGACCGGCAGGGATGCAGCAGTCGTTAGATATCCCCGAGTGGAAGTGGGATAGCATTTCTATGGATTTCATCACTGGTTTACCCAAGACCAGGAGGAAGCATGATTCCATTTGGGTGATAGTGGATCGTTTGACAAAGTCCGCTCATTTTCTACCGGTAAGAACTACGGATACAGCGGCGAAGTTGACCGATGTTTACATTGCTGAGATTGTGAGGTTACATGGGATTCCGTCAAGTATAGTGTCGGATAGAGATCCAAAGTTTACTTCACATTTTTGGAAGACTTTGCATGAGGCGTTGGGGACGAAACTGAGGTTGAGTTCTGCCTATCATCCCCAGACCGATGGGCAGACCGAGAGAACAAATCAATCCTTGGAAGATTTGTTGAGAGCATGTGTGCTGGATGATCGTGGGAGTTGGGACGACGTGTTGCCGTTGATAGAGTTCACGTACAACAATAGTTACCATTCGACTATCGGAATGGCACCATACGAGGCTTTGTATGGGAGGAGATGTCAGACTCCTTTGTGTTGGTACCAAGATGGGGAAGGTTTAATAGTAGGACCGGAAATGGTACAACAGACGACGGACAAGGTCCGAAAGATAAGGGCAAGGATGAAAGTTGCTCAAGATCGTCAAAAGAGTTATGCGGATAGGCGTCGGAGGCCTTTAGAGTTTGAGGAGGGAGATCACGTATTTCTCCGTGTTACTCCAACAACGGGTGTTGGGAGGGCTTTGAAAGCGAAAAAGTTGACTCCAAAGTTTATAGGGCCGTATCAGATTTTGGAACGGATTGGGAAGGTAGCATACCGGATCGCGTTGCCACCGGTACTATCTTTGATTCATGACGTGTTCCATGTGTCGCAATTGCGGAAGTATACACCGGATCCATCACATGTGATCACACCAGATGATATCCAGTTGAGGGATAACTTGTCATTTGAAGTTCCGCCGATCAAGATCGCGGATAGGAAGATGAAGCGTTTGAGAACGAAAGAGATACCTTTGGTGAAGGTAATATGGAACGAGGCTACAGGAGATACCACCTGGGAGCTCGAGAGTAAGATGAAAGAGTTATACCCCAGTTTGTTTGTCGATGTCTAAGTTTCGAGGACGAAACTTCTTTTAGGGGGGTAGTATTGTAAGACCCAAGATTTCATTGTATAGTTGGTTTAAGGAATTATTAGGGGTTCGATGTGTTCGTGTGACGAAACATCGTGTAATTATTAGCTTTTGCTGTAATTGAGCCTGTTTAGTGCTCGTGCACTGTAATTGTACAGACTTTGGTTCTGTGATCCTGTTGCTTGAATAAGAAGTTATTTGTGGTTTCAGAATAATAAGTTTTGGATTATTCTTGTTTTTGGAAAAACGAGTAGGATTTTACCCGTCGTTGTAAAATCTTATTGCGTCTGTTTTAAGTGAGGTTTCGGATGGGAGTTTTATATATCTGCGCGAGTTAGGATATATTCTGAGATTAATTTTCTAAGGTATGGAAGAAAATTACAGTCGCGGAAAAAGATTCGGCGATAAGTTTTGGAATGGAAAAACGTTAGGCGTTCTTTCCGTAGGTTTTATGTTTTTGTGTTTTACGTTCGTCGCGTCGCGCGAGAACTGAACGTGTGAGTGTTTGTATGAGGTTTTGAGTGTTGCCTCAAGTGGATTGGTTTTGGTTTGATCCAATGGCTATGGTTTGGTCTTGGCATTGTGTTTTGATCCAATGGCCATGAGCTAGCAAGAGCTTTAGCATAGTAAGGAGGTTTGCTCATTTGTGGACTTAGAAAAACATCACCAAACATCTCATTCTTTCTCTCTTTCACGTGGAACTCCATTACTACTCCCAACCTTCACAAATTTTCCATTCTTCACCAATTCACTCCATTTCAAGCTTGGAAGCTTTGAGGAAAGTTGTTGAGAATCACTTTCTTAAGGTAACCCTCTCTTCTCATCTCCTAGGTTGGTAGATTTGTAGAGTTGTGAGGTTTTTGGGTTTATGTTCTTAAGAGGGTTTGGTGAGAAAGGTTGTTCTTACTAGTTTTTGTTTCATGAATGTTGTTCATGAGGTCTAGAGAAGCATGTGTAGGCTTTGTTATCTTTGTTTTCCATGAGTTGGTGAAAATCTCATGAGAAAAGTTAGGGTTTTGGTTTGATTATGTGTTGATCAATAGCATGAGGCTATGTTGTAAGATTTTGAAAAGAAAAGTTGTCTTTGAACCTTTGGACGAAAGGGAAATGCGTTGTATGGTTTTGTTTTAGAAAAATCCGATGAAAAATATTTTGAGATTTATGAAAATATTTTCCTAAGTGTTTTGGGTAGTGTTTTGGGGTCAAATGGTTTAAAACTAATGTGACATGTGGTGTCGCTTTTTACCTTGAAAACATGTTTGAAAATGATTACCGGACGGTTAAGGCCCGTAATAAAACTTGTGCTTGGATTTAGTTTTAATTTTGGAAATGAAAATCAAATAACTTGCACTCGAAGCAACCAACAAGCTTTCGGAAAATGAATTTGCTTGCTTATGAAAATGGTTTGTTTTTTTACCTTGAAAAGATGTTGGGAACTAATAGAATCAAACTAGGCTTGGGTGGAAAAAGGTGGGGTGAGTTGCTGTCTTTTGCTGTCATGACAGTTGAAACTCGCCAGGCGAGTGGTTACTCGCCAGGGCGAGTGTCACAGGTCTTGACAACTCGCCAGGGCGAGCTCCAGGGCGAGTAAGACCAGAACTCTCTGCCTTCACTCGCCACCAACTCGCCAGGGCGAGCTCTGGGAGTTGAGATTTTGGATTTTGATTTCTAAACTTGGTTTTTAGCCTTCTAATCCCTTTTTATTAATTTATGGAAGTGGTTGGGATTGGAAACGAGTTTTTCGGGTACTCGGAAAGTACGTAGCTTATAACGCAAGAAAATAGCCATTTTGCATTTCAAATTATTTAAGACTTTTGGCAATTGTTTTGGGTCCTAAAAATAGTACAAATAACTCATGAGGGTTGATCAATACGATAGATTTTGGTATGGTATCCGAAAGAGTGAATTTCCTTAGGAACCTTTAAGTTTTTGGGGTTTTGGTGTAGTTTCAATACTATTGGTTAGAGAACAAGGTATTGATTGTTACGCTGCTTGTTTTAGGAAGCGCGTTGTGTGGTTTGAGCGTGTGTTATTGACGGAAGCTTGCCGAGGTAAGGGCTCCACTTTATTTCCGTCTTTTCAAACGGTTTGGAAAACATGCTTTGTTTTGCTGTGTATGCAATTGTTTGTGTGTTGACATGTTTGTGTTATGTATGCTCGTTGATGAGAACGTGTTTACATTACTTGTGCAATTTACATATGATTTGGAAAATATATGTATGAATTGCTATGTTTTAGTTACATATGCTTGAGAGGTATGTATGTGTGGCATTAGCATACGTAGGGATTAGTATGCTCATGCATTCATGTTGCGTAGTTGCGTGAGTGGACTACGGGGTGTTGGTTGCGTGAGTGGACCCACCCAAAATCCTACGGGATCTTTTGAGTACAATAAGTGGTTGCGTGAGTGGACCATGGGGTGTGATTGCGTGAGTGGATCCACCTTAACCCTTTGCGGTTTTATTGATTATGTTGAGTAATTCCGGAATTCATTTGCATGTGGTAGCTCTGGTAGTACCACACCCATTGTAGAAGTCTGCATTAGGCTTGTTGTGCATTATATATATAAGCCCGTTGGTGGGAATTGTTGAATGTTTTAAGAGCTTTCTCTTGTGTTTTATGGAATTTTGTTACGTGTACAATCTTTCGAATCAGTTATATATATATATCTACTGTTGTTTTGTGGTGACCCTTTCTTTCATTTGCGGGCTCATCCCACCCCAGATGACGATGTAGGTCGAGAGGACGGCGTTGGTAGCTCTAGGCCTTAGTGAGCTCGTGTTGGAGCTGGTGTGGTAGTTTCTAGTTAGACTATGCGCCGGTGTGTTTTGTGCACCGTGCTTTTTGGTTAGCATAGGGTTTCTAACTTTGTTTTGTTGTAAGTATTTGTATACTTAGACTTGGATTGTAATTATTCAGGAAATACACTTTGCTTGTCGAAGCACCTTTTGGTAATGAGTCTTTTGTATATTTGAATGCCGGCTCATTGGAAAATATTCTATGCGCACTCTGAGTGTTAGTTGAAAAAGAAAAAGAAAAAAAAATAATGCCCTTTTTGGTTTTCGAAAAACGGGGTGTTACAACTGCTTCCGATCCAATGTTCAAGAACCGCTGAACTTTCCAGAAAAAGTTAACATACCGAAACATGATAGCTTCACTTGCTGCATTATAAGCAATGGAAAATTCTGCGCCTTCTCTATAGGTTCCCCACATTGTGTCCAATTCTACACCAAGAATAATCTTGAATACAGAATCTAGAGTTGATTTCATGAACAGGTCCTGCCAATAAGAAAGATTAAAATTAAACAACTTAAAGGACAATAGAGCTTATTTTCCCTTTTATGTATTTCTCCGAAAACATGTTACCTGCAGTTCAATGATATTGTTTGAGATTGCAGCTTCAGACACTATCCCTGCAAGTTTTACTAAACTGGATTTGAACACTGAGCTGCTAAATTCCCTCAATAACTTAGTTGAGAATTGATAGCTTGCTGATTTTCTCTGATGTCGCCACTGCTCTCCATCCACTGTGAATATACCATCTCCCAGTAGATCTTCCAAGACCCCGTGGTGATACCAACCCTGCAATAAATTAAGAAGTTTTGAGGTTAAATCCGACTGAAGAGCAGTTTTATTATACATTCTTATTTTTTATTATACCTTATAGCTATTGATAATTTGAATAGTACCTTGCCATAGTTTGAGAAATTTGTCAGTAGAATATGCTCAATATTAGCAGGATTTGAAGTGTACACTTCACTTCTTGTGAAGCTAAGCAACCTGTAAGTTTTTCTCT
Source organism: Trifolium repens (assembly GCA_030408175.1). Lineage (NCBI taxonomy): Eukaryota > Viridiplantae > Streptophyta > Magnoliopsida > Fabales > Fabaceae > Trifolium > Trifolium repens. The sequence continues at coordinate 31,620,819 of CP125838.1, read as the reverse complement.
TATTTGTAAGGTCAGTCATGTACTCTAGCAGCCTATGAAAGTTGAACATTTGATGCAAGACTGTGCCAGCAACAGGGTGATATTTTCTTTTCTTGTCAAACAATCTATTGCCATGAATTTTGATAACAAAAGCAGCTAAAACAATGGCAATTGATGTTGTAAAAAGAGTTGTCACTGCAAAGGGAAAATCTATGAATTTCATTGCTCTTATTATATTAATTTTTATTAGAGATATAATGACTATAGTTAGTTAGTTAGTAATAACTAACTCTATCTCTAATAGTTTTCTTTCTAACCAATATATATGAACTTCAATGCATGAAGGAGGCTGAAATATATATAGCATGAGCATTGGTTTTTGATAAAATAATAATATGCTGTAAAAAATAAAGGGTTAAATATGTTTTCCGTCAATATAAATATTTTAAATTTCATTTTTAGTTTCTATAAAAAAAATTGTAAGGTTTGGTCCCTCAAATATTTCTAGTCATAATTTTTTATCCCTACTTTTTAGTTGACTTGTGTGTATCATTCGAAATTTTAATTTTTTTTTCTATGGTCATGTTTAGTACATTTTAGGAATTGTCCTTGCAAAAATTTAAATTTTTTTAAAGAGGAATAAATTAAATATGAATTTTTTGTTTTTTGCGCTTAAAAATTTATAAATAATCCATCTTATGTTAAAAAAATTCTATTTTTTTTGCGGGAGTGCTTGTTATAATATTATTTATTATAATCATGAATACAAAAAATTATTAAAAAAAGTTAGAGTATAATAGAGTTGAATAAAAGTTGTGATAGAAAATATTTGAAGGACTAAAATTTGCTAAAAAAAATTATAGAGACTAAAAAGAAAATTCGAGATATTTATAGGGTCAAAAAATTATTTAACCCAAAAATAAACTATAATGAATGACATGCGATTATGATTGGTTCACTACCATCTTAGAAACATCATATCCAAACATTTAAAAATAATTAAACCATTACTGGGTTATGACTGAAAAAGACATAACATGATTAGCTAGATTACAAAGGGATAAAACAATGTAAAAGTTCACAATGGACGAACTGACTCAATGGCCACACTAATTTTAGTTTAGAATTAAATATGCTTTATGTCCCAAAAAACATATCAACTTTTATTTTTAGTCCCTCTATAAGTTTCGTTTGAACTTTGATTCCTCTAAATTTTATGTTTTCAATTTTAATCCATTCTTTTTATTTTATTTTATAAAGTTTATATTGAATGATCAAAGCAACTTTAATTGAATCTAAAGTTATTTTTTTTCTCAAGGATGACAAGTGGACTCATATACAGTAGGTATTCGCAAAAATAGCACATGCATTGGTAATTATCCGCAAAAATGAACTGGTATGGTACCTTAGTACTAGGAATGGCAATGGGTAGGGTACTATAGTCTCCATCCCCATACCCGCAATTTGAAAAAATATTCGTACCCATCCCCACACCCGCGTTGGTGACAATCTTTGTCGTTGTGCCCAAAGTTAGCCGTATTTTTGCTAAAAATAAATTGATCAATTATAAAATATCATATCATTTTAATAGAATTAAAAAACTTTCAAAGATTTTAATGTTGATTAATGAAAATTATAAACAAAATTATTAGTAATTTCATGCTAAAGTTCATTTCTCTTTGACATATTTACATTATATATGTTATAAATAAATATTTTTTATTAAAAATGTTTAATAGTATAATAATATTGTATTTTTTAAAATTGATTTATATATATTATTATATAATAATATTTAAAATAAATAAAAATATACTATGTGGGTATATGGGGTGGGTACTAAGGTACCCGTACCCGCACCCATATCCTTTCAATTTTATGGATAATTATCTACATCCATGCGCATACCCAAAATGCGGGTTTTTACCCTATCCATTGTGGGTACCCATTGGGTATGGATAAATTGTCATCTCTCCCCATACTCGCATATTTTATATATTAGCATGATTAATAATAATTTTTTTGATAATTTTAAAAAGTCAACATTAATTATTTTTTTAAAAGTTTTTAATTATATTAAAATAATATTTTATTTTTTTAATTGATCAATTTATTCTTAATAAAATTGAGGGTAATGAGTGCAAGTATGAGTACTCTTATATCCAAATTAGACGTGTATGGTACGAGTACATATATTGTTATACATGAGGATATGAGTTAGGATCTATGAAGTACAAACACTCTTTAGATTAATTGTGTCACGTGTTGGATACCAACACTTATGATTACAGTAATTATATTATTTTTTCAAATTATTATCGATATCAACATGCCACTACCTCTGTCATGTCCAATATGCATATGTGTATCCGTGCTTCATAGATCAAGATATATACTTACCCGTGCCAAGCACGGGCTCCATACTAATTTGAGAACTATTTTTCAAGGTATGTTGTACACATGTCACACCCATATCATTTCTCTTTTAACATTGTTTTGACAATAAATACTCATTCTCATGAGCAATTAATCATAAATCAAATTAATTAAAGAATTAATATATCTATATCTATAATAATAATAATAATAATAATAATAATAATAATAATAATAATAACAATAATATATTTGAGAGTTTCTCTCTCATGATCATTTTTTCACATGGCGTTTTATCATTCATCACTTAATTATGTGACATTCTATCAATCACTTGAGATCTATGTGATAATTTGTTAGGGTCATTTCTTATACACTCTTTTGACCAGCTACAACATTTCTCTAATATTTAATAATATTTTTGTTACACATTTGTTACTTTTAGAAGGTCAACCATATATCAAATAGTCATGAGTATTAGAATACATTTTTTTTAATAAGCTCATTATGCCTTAATTACTATTACTACTTATGAAATCAAATCAATAGGAAACAAATTCAGAATAAAAAATAGTACGATTTTTTTTACTTAAAAAAAGATGTATTCACTAAATGCAAAATCGGAAATTGTATCATATATTTTTTTTCACAACAAAAGAAAAATCGTTTGGCAGTAAAAGTTATTGTATTCCAATTTGAATTCAAAAATCAAATCAATTCTATATCAATTTTAATATAATTCAGTCAAATAAGGAAATAATTTATAATTGATCAATTATTTGATGTTGAGGTATAAATTATCAATTGTTTCTTTTTTTTTTTTTTGAGGCACAATTTTCTCAACTATAACACTATAAATAGAGGCAACTATAACACACATTCACGAACCACAACCATTGCAATGCAAATTATAGTTATATTTCATTTTCCTTTTGAAATCTCTTTTCTTTTTATTATTTTATATGTTATATTATTTTATCATTTCATTAGTACTACTATTGTTATATGTTTTTTTTTTCTTTCGCACCGGTTCCGACCCACCAAAAGTGGGCGACTAATCCGGCTCGTGCGTAGAGGCATGCGCACTGGCCAAGCGTTGTTCCCCCCCAGGAATCAAACCCGGTATTCCCCGGACACGTCCTTGGACGGCGCTCCTTGTCACTGGAGCCCAAACAACTTGGTTTACTATTGTTATATGTTATTACTACTATTATTATAAGGAAAATGCTAACTAGTGCCCCCGGGGCACTAGTTAAGGATACTTAAATAGTAAGATTACATCAAAAGTTGTGTAGTCAATGTTTAAAAAGTAAAAAAAGTGGTGTTTTCAATGCAAAATTTGCTTTTTGTGTATCCTTAACTAGTGCCCCGGGCACTAGTTAGCATGACCCTTATTATAATCATGATTAATATTCGCATAGTGCATTTAATACCATTTAACGGCAAAAACGTTTTAGGGTTGATTGCATATAGTTATAGTTTTCACTATTGTTTAGCACTTTTTTTTCTTCTATTCTTTACAATATCTATTCTTAATTTTTCCATTCTCTTTTTTAGTTCATTCAAATTTTCAATTTATATATTTTGTTAATGATTGAATATTAGATTATTTGTTATATGTGATGTTAATAATTTTCTATTTGAATTTCAGGTGTTTCAACAATTGGTTGAGAAAAAGAAAACAAATTCTTGAAATGTATTTGCAAGAAACAAGAGGTTGGATGGTGTAAAACTCTAGAGTTTAACCCCTTCTTTCCTTTTAGTTTCTCATTATTTTCTTTTTCTCTGTTTTGTAATTTATTATTTATGTATCACGATTATTTTAACGTTTGAGAATATCATATTCAAGTCATGAAACTCCTATTATTATTATTATTATTATTATATACATGGGTTAATTTTTTAAAAAAATTATTCATTTTTATTCGATAGATTATTTGAGTATTTGACATATTTATCATGTTATTTTATCATATTTTTAGTTTTTACTTATGCCGTGTTTAAAAATATTCGTGTTTAAAAATTATTTTAAAAATAATAACTTTAATTTGCACTGTATCCTTTAAATAAAATAGGAAATTTAAAATTGAGAGTATCATAGTAAAAAAAAAAAAATTCTATTGAAATTCGTTTTAAAATATATAAAACTTTTTTTCCAAGACATGAAAAGAATATTCTATATTTATGCTCTATTATTACCTTTTATAATTTAGTGTCTTACATCTTTAAATAGGCTGTCTCATGTACAATTTTATTCATCAATTTCGAATCAAACAAATTTTTCTTTGCTTAACCCTTTTTTACAAATTTCGATGGCTCCCAAATACGATTCTATCGCTTCTTTGAATGCTTCAAAAGAAAACTGGAATCTAATGGCTCGTGTCGTCAGATTATGGAGTGTCATAGATCTTGGAGGGAACAAACTACCATTTTCAAAGGAAATGGTGTTGGTGGACAAGAATGTAACTTTGCATTAATTTTAATGTAACTTTATATTTTGTAATTTATACGGGACTTATGTATTTATTCATATATTAATATGGGAACTATATTTTTTTTTGTATATTAATACATGGACTTTTTTATATAATTTATGGAATGTTCATATTTATTTATTTTTTGAAGGAAATTACCTGACCTCCTATATTTGTTTTATTTGAGGGTATTGATGTGGAGATTAAATAGTAAAAGATATATTGGAATAATTTCTTTAAGTTTTTCTATTTTGTAATTGTTTTCTTTATATATATATATATATATATATATATATATATAGAGTCAGGATCCGTTGACACCAACTAGTTTGACACTAAATGTTACACCTCTCAATATCATTTTAACCGATATAAATTTTATAAAATCCACCGTTGGATTGAAAGTTTATATCATATAGATCATTTATGTAAAGTTTCAGGAAAATCCAAAATCATTTGATATGCTATTTAGACACATAAAGATCAACAACATTTAAAAAAAGACGCAAATCGTTAATTTTGATGTATCTCAATAACATATCAAATGGTTTTGGATTTTTTTTAAAACTTTACATAAATGATCTATATGATATAAACTTTCAATCCAACGGTGGATTTTATAAAATTTATATCGGTTAAAACGTTTTTGAGAGGTGTAACATTTGGTGTCAAACTTGTTGGTGTCAACGGATCCTGACTCATATATATATATATATATATATATATATTGAAGAATTTATATATATCATGACCTATAAAACAGACTAAAACAATGAATTATTTTATGAATATAAAATGTAGACTTTTATTTATAATTAAAGGTAAAGCAGTATTTAACAATTAAGACATGTAAATGGTTTTTTGTGTCCGAGTATGGAACTGAGTTTTTTTTTTTTTTTTGGATTGAAAGAGTTAAATCTCCCCTTTTGAGAAACAGGTAGCATAAATATGAAAGTGACAGACCCAGAAAAAATTATTCGGGTGGATCACTAAAAAATTATATTGCACACAAAAATTTAGGTTACTATAAGAAAAAAATTGATTATCAAAAAATTATAAATACCTAAAAATAATACTCTATATGTACCATGACTTGAAATTATTAACAACTTTAATTTGGACTAATTCTTGCACAAATTTGGTGATAAAAATGGAACTCCATCGGTTTCTTTTTATTAGTCTTTTTTGAATAGTAACACCAAATTAAAGAAGTGTATTTTTTCATGTTATATTTCTATTTTATCCTCGTTTTAATCCACTAATAAATATCTATATTTTGCATATACTTTCTTTTTCCAATAAATTTAATATATTATGTATCAAAAAAAACAAAATTTAATATGTTATGTAACAACAACAAAATTTAAAAAATATCCAGTTTTTCAAATATATAGCATTAATTAGTTTTATTGAAAAAGAGTATCAATTGACAAAAGATATAATTGACAAATCGTATTCTTAAAATACAAAAAAGACCAATAGAAAGGAACAGTAAATCCGACCATAAAAAACTAATAAAAAGGATTGGAGGAAGAATTAGTTTCTTGACAATTTTTGTTAAAAAAAGATAAAAGTTTCAACAATTAAAAACATAAAAAATCAAAACTAAAAAAAAAATCAGATTAAACGGTTAATTGAAGTTAAATTTTGGGTGTCGGGTTAAACGAGTTTCGGGTCAAACAAATGGATTCAAATGTTGTACTGTTTCAGCAAAGAAAAAAAATTCAAAAAATTCTAGAAACATCATCAAGTATAAACAAACCTTTAATATGAAAAATAACTTACAAACATCATCAAGTATAAAAAATCACTTCAATATTTAACTTATACGAAAAATAGAAATGAAATTGTGTTCTCTTATCTATTTTATAATAATGTTCTCTTATCTATTTTAGAAAATTATGTATATATATTTAAAATTATGTTTGTTTATCATAAGGATAAATTTTCTATATTATAATAAATGCACGTTTACAGACTTAACGTGATTTTACTTATTTATAAAGTTGTTTGGTTTACAAAAATTAAAACAATTCTAGATCTTAAAATGTGATTCACATGGAGAGGAAACAATTAAAGATTTGAAAGTGAAATCTCTTTGCAATGCAAATATAACACACATTCACGAACCACAACCATTGCAATGCAAATTATAGTTATATTTCATTTTCCTTTTGAAATCTCTTTTCTTTTTATTATTTTATATGTTATATTATTTTATCATTTCATTAGTACTACTATTGTTATATGTTTTTTTTTTCTTTCGCACCGGTTCCGACCCACCAAAAGTGGGCGACTAATCCGGCTCGTGCGTAGAGGCATGCGCACTGGCCAAGCGTTGTTCCCCCCCAGGAATCAAACCCGGTATTCCCCGGACACGTCCTTGGACGGCGCTCCTTGTCACTGGAGCCCAAACAACTTGGTTTACTATTGTTATATGTTATTACTACTATTATTATAAGGAAAATGCTAACTAGTGCCCCCGGGGCACTAGTTAAGGATACTTAAATAGTAAGATTACATCAAAAGTTGTGTAGTCAATGTTTAAAAAGTAAAAAAAGTGGTGTTTTCAATGCAAAATTTGCTTTTTGTGTATCCTTAACTAGTGCCCCGGGCACTAGTTAGCATGACCCTTATTATAATCATGATTAATATTCGCATAGTGCATTTAATACCATTTAACGGCAAAAACGTTTTAGGGTTGATTGCATATAGTTATAGTTTTCACTATTGTTTAGCACTTTTTTTTCTTCTATTCTTTACAATATCTATTCTTAATTTTTCCATTCTCTTTTTTAGTTCATTCAAATTTTCAATTTATATATTTTGTTAATGATTGAATATTAGATTATTTGTTATATGTGATGTTAATAATTTTCTATTTGAATTTCAGGTGTTTCAACAATTGGTTGAGAAAAAGAAAACAAATTCTTGAAATGTATTTGCAAGAAACAAGAGGTTGGATGGTGTAAAACTCTAGAGTTTAACCCCTTCTTTCCTTTTAGTTTCTCATTATTTTCTTTTTCTCTGTTTTGTAATTTATTATTTATGTATCACGATTATTTTAACGTTTGAGAATATCATATTCAAGTCATGAAACTCCTATTATTATTATTATTATTATTATTATATACATGGGTTAATTTTTTAAAAAAATTATTCATTTTTATTCGATAGATTATTTGAGTATTTGACATATTTATCATGTTATTTTATCATATTTTTAGTTTTTACTTATGCCGTGTTTAAAAATATTCGTGTTTAAAAATTATTTTAAAAATAATAACTTTAATTTGCACTGTATCCTTTAAATAAAATAGGAAATTTAAAATTGAGAGTATCATAGTAAAAAAAAAAAAATTCTATTGAAATTCGTTTTAAAATATATAAAACTTTTTTTCCAAGACATGAAAAGAATATTCTATATTTATGCTCTATTATTACCTTTTATAATTTAGTGTCTTACATCTTTAAATAGGCTGTCTCATGTACAATTTTATTCATCAATTTCGAATCAAACAAATTTTTCTTTGCTTAACCCTTTTTTACAAATTTCGATGGCTCCCAAATACGATTCTATCGCTTCTTTGAATGCTTCAAAAGAAAACTGGAATCTAATGGCTCGTGTCGTCAGATTATGGAGTGTCATAGATCTTGGAGGGAACAAACTACCATTTTCAAAGGAAATGGTGTTGGTGGACAAGAATGTAACTTTGCATTAATTTTAATGTAACTTTATATTTTGTAATTTATACGGGACTTATGTATTTATTCATATATTAATATGGGAACTATATTTTTTTTTGTATATTAATACATGGACTTTTTTATATAATTTATGGAATGTTCATATTTATTTATTTTTTGAAGGAAATTACCTGACCTCCTATATTTGTTTTATTTGAGGGTATTGATGTGGAGATTAAATAGTAAAAGATATATTGGAATAATTTCTTTAAGTTTTTCTATTTTGTAATTGTTTTCTTTATATATATATATATATATATATATATATATATAGAGTCAGGATCCGTTGACACCAACTAGTTTGACACTAAATGTTACACCTCTCAATATCATTTTAACCGATATAAATTTTATAAAATCCACCGTTGGATTGAAAGTTTATATCATATAGATCATTTATGTAAAGTTTCAGGAAAATCCAAAATCATTTGATATGCTATTTAGACACATAAAGATCAACAACATTTAAAAAAAGACGCAAATCGTTAATTTTGATGTATCTCAATAACATATCAAATGGTTTTGGATTTTTTTTAAAACTTTACATAAATGATCTATATGATATAAACTTTCAATCCAACGGTGGATTTTATAAAATTTATATCGGTTAAAACGTTTTTGAGAGGTGTAACATTTGGTGTCAAACTTGTTGGTGTCAACGGATCCTGACTCATATATATATATATATATATATATATTGAAGAATTTATATATATCATGACCTATAAAACAGACTAAAACAATGAATTATTTTATGAATATAAAATGTAGACTTTTATTTATAATTAAAGGTAAAGCAGTATTTAACAATTAAGACATGTAAATGGTTTTTTGTGTCCGAGTATGGAACTGAGTTTTTTTTTTTTTTTTGGATTGAAAGAGTTAAATCTCCCCTTTTGAGAAACAGGTAGCATAAATATGAAAGTGACAGACCCAGAAAAAATTATTCGGGTGGATCACTAAAAAATTATATTGCACACAAAAATTTAGGTTACTATAAGAAAAAAATTGATTATCAAAAAATTATAAATACCTAAAAATAATACTCTATATGTACCATGACTTGAAATTATTAACAACTTTAATTTGGACTAATTCTTGCACAAATTTGGTGATAAAAATGGAACTCCATCGGTTTCTTTTTATTAGTCTTTTTTGAATAGTAACACCAAATTAAAGAAGTGTATTTTTTCATGTTATATTTCTATTTTATCCTCGTTTTAATCCACTAATAAATATCTATATTTTGCATATACTTTCTTTTTCCAATAAATTTAATATATTATGTATCAAAAAAAACAAAATTTAATATGTTATGTAACAACAACAAAATTTAAAAAATATCCAGTTTTTCAAATATATAGCATTAATTAGTTTTATTGAAAAAGAGTATCAATTGACAAAAGATATAATTGACAAATCGTATTCTTAAAATACAAAAAAGACCAATAGAAAGGAACAGTAAATCCGACCATAAAAAACTAATAAAAAGGATTGGAGGAAGAATTAGTTTCTTGACAATTTTTGTTAAAAAAAGATAAAAGTTTCAACAATTAAAAACATAAAAAATCAAAACTAAAAAAAAAATCAGATTAAACGGTTAATTGAAGTTAAATTTTGGGTGTCGGGTTAAACGAGTTTCGGGTCAAACAAATGGATTCAAATGTTGTACTGTTTCAGCAAAGAAAAAAAATTCAAAAAATTCTAGAAACATCATCAAGTATAAACAAACCTTTAATATGAAAAATAACTTACAAACATCATCAAGTATAAAAAATCACTTCAATATTTAACTTATACGAAAAATAGAAATGAAATTGTGTTCTCTTATCTATTTTATAATAATGTTCTCTTATCTATTTTAGAAAATTATGTATATATATTTAAAATTATGTTTGTTTATCATAAGGATAAATTTTCTATATTATAATAAATGCACGTTTACAGACTTAACGTGATTTTACTTATTTATAAAGTTGTTTGGTTTACAAAAATTAAAACAATTCTAGATCTTAAAATGTGATTCTAACTGAAGTTGGAATATGTACAATGTTTAAATTAAGTGATTCTATGGATAATAGGAGCCTTGTTTTAAACGTGATTCTCTCAAACTTAATTCTCTTAAACATTATTTAAACACGAACGAAAACTGAATCGAATCCGAAGAGAAAGGTTTTCTAAGTTAAAATGAAGGTTTTGAGCTAGAAAGGTATTCTAGCTCAATTGGTTAAACTAGTTGAGTTAAGGGTTAAGGGGTTGGAGGTCTAGGGTTCAAGTCCTGGCAAAGGAGAAAAACTAACATTGTAATTTACTAACAACTGCCTATCAAAAAAAAAAAAGTTAAAAGGAATTTTTCTTCACAAAATTGATTTAAATACTCCTCCATTTTTTCTTCATTTTATGATGGGTTAGTCTCTGGGCTTTCTGAGAAGCCCAGTCAAGCTTTCTTCTCTTTTCTGAGATTACTGAATGCACACCCTGCCTGTTTGATTTTATATTTCGTACCCCCTGTTGCAGCTTATTTTTAACCTAGTTTTTAGCTTATTTTGGAAGTAGCTCTTCATTTCAATGGCTTTTTTTAGGTTATTTGAACTATCTTGAGCTACTAAAATTATTTTTATGGATTAAGTTGATATTATTTAGCTTATTTATTTTTTAAACTTAGTTTTAGCTTATTTTAGCTTAATAAAAAGTGATTATTGAGCCAACAACTTATTTGAGTAGTTTGGGTCATTTTAGCTCACTAAGACTCACATGACATTAGTTCTTATTTTTTGTATTATTGCACTATTTAGTCATTATTGTTGTATTGTGTGTTTATTGTTTTTGTAATTACTATTGATTTTATTTTTGAGTATTTAGACTTAGAATGTAAAATAAGGCCCAATGTAACTAAATGAGAATTTGCATTGCATGTATACCCTTGCATTCATATCATATTTATTTATTGCAAGAAATTAGAATGTGATTAGGTTTAAATGTAATTATAAGTGAAAATTGCATTGCATGCATTTTATTTATTATGCTTTAAGTTAATTAGATAGCAATCCAAGGGAAAGGGGTCTCTTTTCGATCCAACGTCGTTATGAGATTTCCTCGCGTGTAATCTAGTTAATCGCATTTTAGTTAATAATTATAGTACTTTTAGTTAATCATTAGAAGTTATCTTAAAAGCTACGTTTTTAAACTATCATTCATAGTGTATAGAAATCAATAGAAACGAAATAGCATATTATATTAAAAATTTGGTTTATTAATTTTTTTTTCTTCTGGATTTAATTTATATCTATTCAAATTAATTAGTCTAATTTTTTTTATTTTAATGTTAATATATTTTTAGTTTTTGTGGAAAGAAATAGTAGATTATATTAATATATTCTTTACATATATCATTTCAATATCTCTCAATTCTCAATTTTTTACCTCTATTTTTATCTTAATTATAGTGGAATATCTTTATTATTATTTTATATGAAAAAATGGTAGATACTTATTATTTGCACGGGTTTTATTATATTTATTATGTGAAAAAATGTGAAAATTGCATTGCATGCATTTTATTTATTATGCTTTAAGTTAATTAGATAGCAATCCAAGGGAAAGGGGTCTCTTTTCGATCCAACGTCGTTATGAGATTTCCTCGCGTGTAATCTAGTTAATCGCATTTTAGGCCCAAAAATAAAAAGTAGTATTAAACCCGTGCATAAATAAAATTTATTACTATGCACGGGTTTAAATTTAATATGAGGCCCAAAAATATGAGGCCCTGGGCTGTGGGCCTGCTTGCCCTACCTCAGGGCCGGCCCTGCTTATGTGCATAGTCACATGTCCTGCTGTACATTCAGGGGTCTATTTTTTGCGAGGGTAAACAAAAAAAATCTTCATCGAAGTAAACGAAAATTCGCTTATTTTACAAGAGTAAATGATCATTTACCAAATAAATAAACAAAATCTCAAATTTAAACCTTAATCTCTATAGTATATTATTGTGTCTCTACCTACTCGGTGGAGACTCTATCAATTTTCCATTAAAAGAGAGAGAGTGAAGTACATCCATATACAGTAAATGAAAAAAAAAAATGTGAAACATGCACGCATTAAAAGCTCTATATATGTGAGATGAATTTTCTGACAAATTCACATATCTCTCAACTGTTAACTACAACCACCCCTAATGGCTTCTTCCATATCTCTCCCATCTGGTTCTGAAATTAAAACAAGTAGTTCAGAAAAATCACTCAAACGAAGTGTTCTAGACATTGAGACCACAACCACATTAGATGAAGTTGATGGTGTATGCTTAACATGGAAGGATATATGGGTAAATACAATTTCATCAAATGGAAAGAATGGAAGCAAATCAATTCTTCAAGGATTAACCGGTTATGCTAAGCCTGGCCAACTCTTGGCTATAATGGGTCCTTCCGGCTGTGGCAAGTCCACGTTACTCGATACTTTAGCCGGTATGCATTATCAATTTTTATGATTTAATGTTTGTTTGGTTTTGCGTTGATTAAAAATTTAATGTCTTTTCACGTTAAACTGGATACCGAGTTTACGAAAAAAAATGTCATTTCACGTTGACTCAAAAGTTATAGGATTTGTCGCTTCTGAAAATCACAACAAATTATGAAAAACGTGAAACCAGACATACTATTAATCATTTTGCTAGTACTTGTAGTATCAAACCTATGGAATAATGTATGAACTGAAAATTTCAAATTGTTTTCAATCCAAAAAGATATTTCATAGTTTTATTTAAAATACAAACTATTATGAGGAAAATGAATTCAGTGCACTCGATTAAATTGAGGTCGGTGTATCAGAGACAGATATTTAAAGGAAAATGCTTAATACAGCGAAGAGTGCATCACGAGGCGATATCACGAATGAGGTGGCACCCTTTTATTTAATTTAATTAATTAATAATTATTTTAATTATCTCTCTTTCTCATATCTTTTGATCTTCCGTCCCCAGCAACAACATTCAATCTTCTTCTTCTTTTTTCTCATATCTTTCTCAAATGATTGGCATGTCTTCTCCCTTTCTCTTGCATTATTTTTTCTCAGATGTGAATATCCAAAATGGGGTATTGAAAATGAAGATTTTTATAACTCATATTTGGAACTCTTTGAAATCACTTTTTGTTCATGGTGGTGGACTGGTGGTACGACGCTGTGATGGAATTGTGTTGGTTGCAGAAGCTTCCATTGAATTATGAATCTCATGAACGTCACAACTCACAATTTTGCTTTGAATATTGGTTTTTCTTCTGAGCTTTTATTTTGGATTTTGATTTGGTACACATGAGAAGAAATTTTAGCAAAACGGAGCACATAGAAAGAGAGCAAAACAGAGCACATACGGTGACTGGCAAAGTGGAGCGGTGGAGCGGTGGAGCGGTTACTTGCAATTTATTTTCCCAAACTTTTAATTTAATTTAACAAGGAATAAAAATATAAAACAATGTTTTTTAAAGCGTTGATTCACATCCAGCCGCGATTTCCGCTTATGAGTCAATTTCATTGGCCAATATAGATTAGGTGTGCGGTTCGTGAATTTTTCGTGATAAAATCTGTCGCGAGAAATAGCACTGCTCATATTTAAATGCAATTTTAATTTTTTTAAATATATAAGTTCTAATTTTTAAATATAAAAGGTCTAATCTCAATCAAATAATTTTAATCTTAATGATCATATACAATTACAAAATATTAACAACACTCAATCTAAATCATGATATTATGAGAGAGAAACAAAAACACAAAGGATTATGGTTGAATCTCAACCAATGATCTTTCTCTAAATAGAAGGTCCAAACAAATTATCTCAGCCGATACACATTTCCTTAAAAAGAAATGGTCCAACCAAATTATCTCGCTCAACATACATTTCCTTAAAAAGGAGATATTTAGTATAGTTTTTATGACAATCTTCTATATACTCTATATAAAGCAAAATATTTTTTGCTTATGTGTCAACTTACCAAAACTCCTCATATTTTTCTTTTTTCTAAGCAAAAGTTGGTGCTTACATGTCATCTCTCATTTTATTGGGATGATGTGTCATCTTTTAATAAGCTAGGCCAAACATGTCATCATATGGTATGGAATGTTAAGGGACAAATTAAAACATTTGATTATAGATAAGAGAAACTAAATAGTTGGTGTTTATTTGTCATCACTCATTGCATTTTATGTGTAGATAACTCCCTCAATGATTAAGCAACTATTTGGCTTCCATCTAATCTATACAAAGAAAAACAGTTTTTCTAATTTTTTTAGACTATGAGAGTACGTAGCCAAAGAGAAAAAAAAACTAAGAGATATGCTAATGCGCCATTAATGATAACATGAAAAACGTATATGCACTAATAATTCTCACCACAATGACATGAAAAGTCAATCCTAACATACACAACTATATATGCTTATATGAAATGAAATTTTACCTTCTATAAATTCTTGCTACCACATGCATCATATTGCTTGCATGATGATTTTTTTTATCTTCTTCTCCTTTATTTTGTTATGGATGACTAAGCTGGCTCTTCTCTCCTTCTTTTTGTTTCTATATTAACTTTTTTATTCATAAGTTTATTGTTTTCATATATTAATACTTTCTTTTCTTTCCAATTTCGCTATTATTAGTTTGTTTGCTTAACAAGTAGAACCAAGAGGATTTCATTTTTTTTTTAATGTTTGCAGATCCCAAATTAATTCTTTGTGTCTTAATCAACATCAAAAGAAAAAATAATCAAGAGGTAATTGAAGAAATACTACACTTCATCACTTCCTCTTTATATATATATATATGGGGAATGCTAATGCACACCCACTCTTTTTTATGAAGGTGTGCATTAGCAACATACACCTTAGGGTGTATTTAATAACTTTTTAGTTATCTTTTGCTAACACACACCTTCTGAAAAATAAGTTGGTGGATTATAGTAAATGCCTATAGGAGTTGCTAACGTACACCCGCTTATTTTTTAGAAGGAGTGTTTTAGCAACATACACCTGAAGGTGTATTTATCTATTTTTTAGTTATAACTTGCTAATGCACACCTTCATAAAATTGAGTGGGTGTGTTATAGCATATCCCTATATATATTTAGTGCATGTGTTTGCATATCACAAATTCATCAATTATCTCGATCAACATCGGAAAGTCCTATTGTGTCACAATGTCATGCCTTCTTGAATATTTTTATTTTATCATGTGTGTTTGCTATTGGTCTTGTAACAGCCGTATTTTAATAAATAGGATTGTTGTGTGATAATATATTTATATATTTGTTTAACTGAATATATGTGATTTCGTGATTTTATGAATAATTATGTTCTAGCTAAGTGAAGGGTAGTTTAGTAATCTATTAGAATCATTAATCTAGTTGAGAGCCTTTAATTAGGGTTAGAATGAGTTAATTATTATTAATTATGAGGTTTTCATTTATTAATAGAATGAGATGAGTAATAAAGAGTAAGGTTATAATAGATTGAGAATTGAGCTTTGGTATTGGGCCTAGTTTAAGTTAGTAAGGGTGTTTTGGTAATTGATGAGTGGTAACCTAGTTATAAAAGGGGAAAATTAGAGTGAGAAGCTCATTTGTCACAAATTTTGGTGGAGGAAGAAATAGAAATGAGAGAGGGTTTTAAAATAGAGAAAAAATGAGAGTAGAGAAACAAATCTCGTATTCCTTACAACAGCCTCACTAAAACTTGATTTCCTGATTCGTTAACCGTTAGATCTTGACGAAATTTTGAGGATCGGTTCACAACACCCAAACGCAACTTTTGACCGTGGGGATCGTCGAAATAATGTCTGAGGTGGGAGAAATCGAGTTCTGAGTATAGCAGCTTGTTTAGGAAGAAAATAATGATTAATGGAAGAACAAAAAAGAGCTTAAGCTTAAGGATTGGAGCTAGGAATGGAGGAGTAGAGTATCCAACTAATCTAAGGTATGAGGTTTAGATAATATAATTAGAGTGAGCATAGAGAGAGGAGAATGTCTATTTCTCCATTCCCAAACTCTCTACACTCTTTTCTTTTGGGTGGGTGTTTTCATTGAATAAAAATGGTACATTTGCATGATTTAATGATTATTGAGTTTATTGCAATATGAAATTATGAATCTTGTGATTTTGAAATGGGAATTTGTAGATGTTTGTGAAGGACGTTATGTTGTTATGAAGTTTTGAATAAATGCATGAATAATCTCATGATTTTGCCTTTTGGTTGTTGATTCATGTCTATAGTTGTACTTTTATGTTATAAATGATGTTAGATACTTAAAGTTACAACCTTTATACATTTACTAGACGCCGACCCGTGCGTTGCACGGGTTTGACGGAGCTTCATACATATATCAAGCATGGTTGTTGTTTGGAGTTAAAGATGTTATGTTTAATTACAATAGTTAAATTTAATATAAAAAGTAAAAACTTACTTATATTTAAAACCGAATAGAGCGTATAAATTAGCTTATTAATCATCAAATAAAACAAAGGTAGAGCTTGAAAGGCCAAATACATTTCTAAACTATTTCAAATCATTATCAAGCATGGATGTTGTTTGAAGTTAATGAGTTTAAATTGATAGTGAATGTTTAATCGCAAAAGTTAAAATCGAAATAATTAAAGTTGAGCTAAAAAAGTTAGAAAAGAATATGACAAACACTAAAGAATGCAAGTAATAAAGTAGACATTAGATAATGAAACATCTTAGTAGCTACAAAAGTGCATAATATCCAAAACAAACTAGTTCAAAAGAAAGTAAGACATTAGAGTAAGAAAGTTTCATAAATACAAACTAAAGCATATTAGTAGGTCTTCAAGACAGTATTGCTATTCCATGGACACACAAAATAGTCTTTTGATTATGATATGCAAGGATATAAAATATTGAAAGATACATAGTTAGAAATCTATTTGATATATATGAGGTAAAGTAGATAAAGAATAATTATTGGTGTGAATAAGCAAGATATAAAAGTAAAGTGGGTGAAGAGTAATTGATGGTATTGATGAAGAGAAAAGAAAACTTAAGGGATTTTTATGGTGTTAGAGAAAAAGAGCTAGAAAGAACATTGGTTAGATGAAAGACTTAAGGGATTCTTATGATTCTCATAGGCTAGGCCAATGGAGGAAGGACATAATGGATTCTTTTGCATGTTATGTTATTGATAAGATGAAAGCTTTTCTTGATGGACTATGCATAAATCTGTCATTAATTTCATCTGTCCATTTGTTAAATGATCAAGAGCTGCATGCTCTTTATAAACTCAACTATTCCACATTGCTCATCAACAATCAAATCACCATGGGTGATATAGTAATTGATTCCATCAAAGAAATCAGTGAAATGCTTGGCAAAGGTCCTGAGTATTGTGTAGCCAAAATAAGCTAATTCTCATCATTAGTTGATGGGCTCAGTGCTCATTCATCTAGGTTATCACCAAAACAATCCCATTTCCTTAACTACTTGATTAAATTTAAAAAATAGATTGATGTGGATGCTGCATTCATCTCTTCAGTAGAAGAAGCTTAGCAAGGCTCAGTGCAACAAAGAGTATAAATTATAAGGAGCTATAGAGCTTCAATTAGTTCTAATCAATACAATGATTGCTTGAGGATAAGTTATTAAATTCAAAGAGGAAATGGATTAGAGACTGGCGCAAAATAAAATGATTTAATTGCAAATTATAAAACAACAATCAGAAACCTCCATAGAACAAAAGAGATGGGATTTAAATTACATTTAATACAATTCTAAGTAACATGATCAAGGAATTAGCTTAACAAAAAATGATAAAAAATTTACTATACAAACATTTAAAGATTAAGATATATCCTGTCTTGGAGTTGGATAAACTTTATGTCAATATTTCAATTACTCAATACAGTCTAAGGGCACAAAATCACCAAAACCTAGAAAGCACTAAGAGTAAGCAAAGGAGACGTGAGATGCAAGAAATCTCTTAAAGAGATTGATCTGCAAACATGCACAAACAAATGTGTTAATAATGTCTGTAGGGAAATGAACACACTACACTAAATCAACTATACCTAAAAGATACACTTTCCCAAATGATACTACATTTAATGTATGATTAGTGCCAACCATTTCAACAATGGGAGAGATTAAAGGACAATATGTGGCAAAAGATCACCATCATCTATCATCACACATAATAACTGACCTATAAACTGGAGTATTCATATAGAGTATTAAACAAAGCTTTCACCAAATCTCTCGAACTGACACATCCAACCAATAGATTGAAAGTAGACAAAGAATGTGGAGTAATTGCAGAGAAGAACAGTGATAGGAATCCATAGACACCATCTTAATTGGTTGCATGATAAATCCATCCATTCGTCATTCAAGGAATATGAAGCAGTCATAGAGAATGAACATAATTAGAAGCTTCCTGTAACCATTGTTATAATTACACAAAGGTCATGGATGCAAGGCAAACAGAATATACTCTTTTCAAATAGACAACAACAAAATTTGGACTGTACCATCATTTCCATCAATTGCATGTCAAAATCAACAAACTTGTCATACAATTGTTGAACCTTTTCTCAAATAAAGAGGATAGTAAGAAACTTCCTGCATACTCCTTTGCAATAGAGATCAGCAAAATTCAGACCATGCCATCATCTCCATTGGGTGCATGTCAAAATTAAGCCACTTGTCATACCAATAACATATAGCAGTCATTGTTTGCTTGTTGAACACTCTTTTCCAATAAAGATTTCCAACCAATGGAAGGATACTAATTAACATCCAGTGAGAAGCTTCCTGCCAAATAATGAGGAGAGTAAGAAGCTTCTTGCAACCTTTGATATAATAATTACACAAATGGCACAGATGCAAAGCAAATAGTATATACTCCTTTGCAATAGATATCAGCAAAATTCAGACCATGTCATCATCTCCATTGGGTGCATGTCAAAATTAAGCCACTTGTCATACCAATAACATATAGCAGTCATTGTTTGCTTGTTGAACACTCTTTTCCAATATAGATTTACAGCCAATGGAAGGATACTAATTAGCATCCAGTGAGAAGCTTCCTGCAACCTTTGATATAATAATTACACAAAGGGCACAGATGCAAAGCAAATAGTATATACTCATTTCCAATAGAGATCAGCAAAATTCAGACCATGCCATCATCTCCATTGGGTGCATGTCAAAATTAAGCCACTTGTCATACAAATAACATATAGCAGTCATTGTTTGCTTGTTGAACACTCTTTTCCAATAGAGATTTCTAACCAATGGAACGATACTAATTAGCATCTAGTGAGAAGCTTCCTGTCAAATAATGAAGATAGTAAGAAGCTTCCTGCAACCTTTGATATAATAATTACACAAAGGGCACAGATGCAAAGAAAATAGTATATACTCCTTTGCAATTGAGATCAGCAAAATTCAGACCATGCTATCATCTCCATTGGGTGCATGTCAAAATTAAGCCACTTGTCATACCAATAACATATAGCAGTCATTGTTTGCTTGTTTAACACTCTTTTCCAATAGAGATTTCCAACCAATGGAAGGATACTAATTAGCATCCAGTGAGAAGCTTCCTGTTAAATAATGAGGATAGTATCAACAAAATTCACCATGCCATCATCTTCATTGGGTGCATGTCAAAATTAAGCCACTTGTCATACTAATAACATATAGTAGTCATTGTTTGCTTGTTGAACACTCTTTTCCAATAGAGATTTCCAACCAGTATCCAGTGACATCATCTTCATTGTATGCATGTTGAAATTCATCCAATTGGCATGCAACAACTTACAGTATGGATAGCTTACTTGCTAAATCTTTTATCATACACATAAGAAGCTTCCTGCAATCATACACATGATTACAAAAAGACACAAATGTAAGGCAAATAGAATGTATTGTTCTGCAGTGTGAAATAATTATGTAGGAGAATAGTGATCAGGATCCATTGTCATAATATCTATTGGGTGCATGCTGATGTTCATCCACTTGTCATGCAAATAACACGCAACAAAGAGAGTTTGCTTGTGAAAATGGACGTGACAATATAACTCAATCAATGGACATAATAGGAAGTTTCGTGCAACCACTAATACAATCATACAAAAAACACAGATGCTAGGCAAAACAATGATAAATATCAGTTCAAGGCTAACATCATCATACCAGGGATATGTAGTAGTGATTGTTTACTCATTGAACTTTATCTGATGGCAGTGAGAGAATAGCAGAAGTGAATGGGCACAGTGGATTCTTTTCCAATAAACACTCTCAACCAATAAAAAGAGAAGCATTTTCACTGGGTGGGCGCTGAAACTCAGCCACTTGTCATGCAAATAACTTATAGCAGTGACAGTTTGCTTGTGAAACCTCACACTACAGTAATGAAAGTATAATTGAAGTAAAAGATATCTATGTAAGGCAAATAAAATGCATTTTTTCTTCAAAACAACAGATCCAATTTAAAAGGACAGTGATCAAGATATTGAAATATATCCATCTGGCATGCAAAGAACTTGTAGCAATGATAGTTTGCTTGCTGAACCTACTTTCATAGAAGGGACAATACAACTGAATCAATGAGAATATTAAGAAGCCTGTTGCAACAACTGATAAACAAACAAAATGCTCCATTTTCCAGCATAGATTTCCAACCAAAAGATTTAAGATGACCAATAACATGTAGCAGTGATTGTAGCAGTGAAAAATCACCCACTTGTCATGCCAATAACATGTAGCAGTGATTGCTTGCTGGCTGAACCTTCTCTGATGGCAGTTAGAGTAGAACCAAAATAATGAGCATAATCACACAAAAGACAGGGATGCAAGGCAAATAGAATTTAGCCTCTTCATCCACTTGTCATGTAGCAGTGATTGCTTGTTGGCTGAACCTTCTCCGATGGTAGTGATTGTAGCAGTGAAAAATCACCCACTTGTCATGCCAAGAACATGTAGCAGTGATTGCTTGCTGGCTGAACCTTCTCTGATGGCAGTGAGAGTAGAACCAAAATAATCGGCATAATCACACAAAAGACAGGGATGCAAGGCAAATAGAATTTAGCCTCTTCATCCACTTGTCACACATATAGCTTGCAACAGTGATAATTTGCTTCTACAATCAAAACAATGATGATCCATTGGTATAATTAGACAAAGACATGGATGCAGATCAAACAAAATATTTGGTGAATACATACAAACCAATAAAAAATGGTCAAGAATTCTCTATAGAAACATTAAAAGATTAGAATATGTACTGTCACAGAATTATATAAGCTTTAGGCCAATACTCCAATCACTTAACATAGCTTAAGGGCACATAACCACATAAACCTAGAAGCCACTGAGAATAAGCAAAAGAGACGTAGGATGCAAGAAATCTCTTAAAGAGATTAATCTGCAAGCATGCACAGACAATTCTTTTGATCATGACTGTAGGGAAATGATCACACTACACTGCTGTGGTAAAAAATTACAACCATCCATCATATATTTAGAAGTGTTCAATTTAAGGAAGGATTGTCTGTAAATTGCTATAACCATAGTTAGATCTATCATCTACATTGGTAATAGACATAGCTAACTCACTGAACATTTCCCAAGAGTACTGACAGGACAAATCAAAAAATGAATATCATGAGAAGTATCTTGAAGCCATGGATGCAAGGCAAACAGAATGCATTCTTTTCAAATAGATATTTCCAATCATTGTCTAGATCAACCAAACAGTCTGCATTATCTTCCAATACAGATTTCCAATCAATAAAAGGATAATGATCAGCATCAACTGCCATCATCTTCATTGGGTGCATGTTGAAATTCATCCACTTGTCAGACAAATAACTCGAAGCAGTAAAAGTTTGCTTGTTGAATATTTTTCTTAGATCAGCCATAATACATCTCAAGATTTTGACACAATAAGAAACTTCTTGCAACCATTGACATGATCACACAAAAGCCAGGGATGCAAGGCAAATAGAATGTATTCGTTTTCAACTGAAATTCCCAAAAAATAGATCAGGATACTTTGTCATCCTTTCTATTGGGTGCATGTTGATATTTATCCATCTGGTATGCAAAAAACTTGTGGCAGTAATAGTTTGCTTATTGAACCTTATCTGATAAAAGCAATAGTACAGCTCAACCAATTAGCATAATAAGAAGCTTCATGCCACTATTGATGTCACTATACAAAGACAGAGATGCATAGCAAACAGAATGCACTCTTTTCCAATAGGGACTTCCAACCAATATATTTTACATAGACAAACCATGTGCAGCAATTGTGTACGATAAGAGTGCTCAACATCCATTTCTATCACCTCCACAAATTGCATGTTAAAATCCATCCATTTGTCATACCAGGAACATCTAGGAGTCATTGTTTGCTTATTGAACTTTATGTGATGACAGTGATAGCACAACACAAATAATGATCATAATTACACAAAAGTCATGGATTGAAGGCAAAGAGAATGTACTGTTTTTTAACTGAGATTTCCAACCAATGGAAGGATATTGATCAGCATTCATCACCATCACCTTCATTGGATGCATGTCTAAATTTATCCACGTGTCATACAGATAACATATCTTCAGTATAGCACACTTGCTAAATTTTCTCTGGTAAGAGTAATAATCCAACTAAAACAATGATCAGGCATTGATATAATTAGACAAAAACATGGATGCAAAGCAAACAAAATACTTCCAAGTAATAGATTCAAGATAAAGAAGCCATATGGAGTAGTTGTAGAGGATGATTCATATATGTCCTATTGGCTGCATGTTGAGTTTTATCCATTTGTAATCATTATCAGATTGCTTCTGCCAAACACTGACATAGGTACATAGAGATTTGGTACCAAGGCAAACATGACGTTTTAGTTTGCATTTGAGATTTTCAACCAATAGAAGCAAAATAGAGAGACCATGTGGATCAATTTCATGATACAATATATCAGAGATGGACAGTATAAGAAACCTTTTATAGATTCTTTTATGAATCTCTTGTTCTATTGGTGCATGTTATATTTGATCCACTTGTAAGCATATTAAGTAACTCCATTCCAATCACTGATACAACTTCACAATAGTAAGCTATTGTAGCAGGACAGTCTGAATGTTTCTTTCCAAATACCTCTCAAAGATTTTATATGAGATGATGTGGATCATGGAGGTAAATCATTAGAAAATATAAGGGATATAAAGAGTGAAAGTGAAAGTGGCATTAAATATATTATTCCATTTAACAGTGATCAAATTGGTTTAATGCCACATTTCATCCACTTGTAACCCATAAAGAAATATACATAAAGAAACTAAAGAGAATATTTGGTGCAAATTTTTATCACTGATAAAAATTATCATATCCTCGTGATTAATAAATTTTTATCAGTAATAACTTGTAATAGTGATTTTAAAAGTTTTGTCAGCAATCAAAATTGTCATCTTCCCGTCAAATAACTTATAATAGTGATTTTAAAACTTTTATCATAATAAGTAAAATACAAAAGTGAACCACATATCAAATTTTATAGTGGAATATTCAAGGACCCGTGACATGTATATAATTTAATTTTTATCCTTTTTTCTACGCAATTAATATGAATAAAATTTAATTATCATCTTCCTGTGAATTATAAATTTTTATCAGTAATAATTGATAATAGTAATTTTAAAATATTTATTAGCGATAAAAAATATCATTTGTCAATCATGGCTGTTGTTTGAAATAAAGAGGTTTAAATTGATAGAGAAGGTTTAATCACAAACATTTCATTGAATACTTAGTGAAAAATTATTATTGAAAATATAAAGAAACAAAAGAGAATATATGACGCAAATTTTTATCAGCGATAAAAATTATCATCTCCCCGTGAGTAATAAATTTTTATCAGTAATAACTTGTAATAGTGATTTTAAAAGTTTTGTCAGCGATCAAAATTGTCATGTTCCCGTCAAATAACTTATAATAGTGATGTTAAAACTTTTATTATAATAAGTACAATAAAAAGTGAACACACATTAAAATTTATAGTGGAGCATTCAAGGATCCGTGACATGTATAAACTTTAAATATAATTTTTATCCTTTTTTCTGCGCAATTAATATGAATAAAATTTAATTATCATCTTCCTGTGAGTTATAAATTTTTATCAGTAATAATTGATAATAGTGATTTTAAAATTTTTATTAGTGATAAAAAATATCATTTGTCAATATTTACTTTTGCATTTGTTGAGATCACACCTTGCTACAGCCAACCCTCTACAGCATAGCTTCTGGTTTAATCCACAGTGCAACTACAGAAATTTTTGTTTATGAACACTAACATAGTATACTTCAAAGCTTCTGATGTGATTCTATAAGCAATGCATTGAACATAATATGAAGTTCAGCTTCATAACACAACACCATCATAATGCATTCCATCGTCTGTACATTTGATTCCACAATTCAAACTCAATGACCCTATATCAAGTAGTTGAAACGGACCAACGAATTCCTTTATATGATCAAGGATTAAATGTATCAATTTCTATGAGCTAAATCAAAATGGAATATAAAAGTTGTCTAAATTATATATGGTTTGATCACTGATCTAAGTTATGATGACTATAGACATCACTATAGAAGGGCAATCAAAACCATAGCCAAATCAGTAATTTGCCTTTAACACAACTTAATTACATCTTCAACTCCAAATAAATAACTTTAAACCTAAATGGAAGAAACCTCAAAGATAGAGTAACATAACTAAAGAAGGTATACAACATGGAGTTCTTTCAAGCTAGATGTAAGAAAAAAATAGAGATATTTTGCGCCAAAGGCTGAAATCTACATCTTCCTGGGCCAGTGTGATCACAATAATCACCTACAATTTAGAAAAACTCAAAACAATTAGAAACAAAAATGATTAATCAAAATGAAATTAGATCAATATAGCTTCTTTAGAAAAACTTATGAGTGTGGTCCTGAGATTGAAATTAGAAAACAAATTAGGAAGAGGTGCACTGGACCGTATCTCCTACTCCATAAAGTTAATGAATGCTATAAGAAAAAGAATAAAAGGAGGTCATGTATATATATAAGAAATGCCATAAATTTGAATACACATAAATAAATGTGTGTGTGTGTGTGTGTGTGACTATGTACATTGGACATGCTAACTTACCTTTTAAATTTAAGGGAATCACTGATGCATTTTTTATTAAAAATAAATAAATTTCACATGGAGAGGAAACAATTAAAGATTTGAAAGTGAATATGGGATCCTCCAAAAAAATAATAACCCAAAAAAGAGAGAAATTCAATTGAATAAAGCTGTCCAATGCCTCGACAAATTTGTTAGTTTAACTTCCATATTGTTAAACTCATAACCACAACAGATTAAGTTTGTAGCTATATGAAAGAAAACTTCAGGAAAGTATGAAACAGATGATTCAAACAAATCGCAGCAGGGCACATAATAAATTATATACCTCAGGGGTCCCTTCCACAGATAGCAACGCCATGTCAAACACCTTTCTTGCAAGATCAATGTTGCCATAATTAGCCTCTCTTCGTGCATATACACCACACAACAATACATCCTACAATAAGCAAAATATGAAACTAAAAGTTAAAAAACTGAGAAAGGTAACCAATTACAACAAATGAAGCATAAAACCAAGCATCATAAACAGAACCGTTATGCCAAAGAAAATTCTTCAAATCAGAAGCTGAACTTTCTCGTCTTTCGTCCTCTCTTTTTTCATTCACTTCAATTGTTTCATGTGAGATCTAAATATTTGAGGTGTGTATCACAAAAAATTAAATAGGAAACCCCAATAATAACAATAATAACAATCTAGATTAACTTACCAACACAATTCCATCTTTGCATTTGATACCAATAATTGTCCAGCAACAAAGTTTCAAATTTCTAGTACACAACGAAGTAGTTCAAATAAACAATCAGAAATGATTAGAAAAACCTACTCGTGCCACTTCTTCTCTTCGTCTGCATTTAGATCATAATCTGGATGTATCCTTTTGATCAACTTATCAATTATTATCCTTTTGATCAACTTATCAAGTTTTTAGTAAGCTTTTAATATAACATTAAATTAGATCAACAAAGTACCAGTCATGCATAAGTTTAGTTAGATTAGTCTATCAAGAAGGCCAAAGTACCAGTCATGATATACCAAGTTTAAACATACTTATCAATGCCAAAGTATTTTCATAAGTTTTTAATGTTATATTCATAAGAAAATTTGCATAAGAAAATTATTTGTAAGTTTTTAGTAAGTTTTAGTAAGTTTTAGTATATTCAAAGTAACATTAAATATATTCTTATGAAAATTATATTCTTATGAAAATTATTATAACGCCCCAACTAAAATATCTAGAATATTTAGTCAAGACATACATAATAAGGAACTGAGTACAATTAAAATTTACTAATTAAATTAGCAAGGTACAAATTGCTTCAGGTACAAAAGGGATAATAGATAAAGTACAGCGGTAAAAGCTAGTATTCTGAGTAAGCAAGATAATAAACTAATAGCAAGACGAAGAAAATAAAATCTTCAAGGCGGACAATCCAAGCTCAGCTCCAACTGTCAGCCTCCTACCTGGTCCTTGCTCCGAATATCCTGTTTACCTAAAAAAAATTGTTTGGAGTGGGGTGAGACTACTAAGCCTCAGTGAGTCCTACTACCCTCCTAGAGGTGACTACACCGGGGGAATTCCTAAATCAGTCGTACATACTAACCTAACTAACATGACACAAATAGCATAATATAAAGGTGTATCACAGATTAGTAAATTCTTATTCATTTTAAACACAAGGACACTCTGAGGTGAGCATGTCTCAGAGGCCTGTCATATCCGTCAACCGATTCGGTCACGGCATGCAGCTCACAATAACGTATCCTAATGGATCGTCCCATTGGGAGTCCATAGCGCGATATCACAAAATCGCTCATAATTGACTGAAGCCAAATTAGTTCTTACTACCAATATTTCCCAGAACCCGGGGAGCATACAAACCTAATAATATTCTAAGTTGTACCCTAATGATTATCTGTGATTAACATTCTGTTCGACATTATATTAATTATATTACTGCAAGTTATCTGATTCTAACGAGGATATAAAACGAGTGTGGAAAACTTTATTTAGAAAATAGAAAATGTAGGTCAGTTCTGTACAAGCTCGCTACGGCGAGGCACCAGCTCCCTGTGGCGAGATTATAGGTCCTGACCTAAATCAACTCGCTGTGGCGAGCAGAAGCTCGCCATGGCGAGTTTCATCAGCCCAGAACCCAGCTCGCCATGAATGCTCGCCAGCTACTCGCTGTGGCGAGTTCATGCAGAGTTTACCCTGTTTTGCCAAAAATCATAATTTTCCAGAAATACACCTACAATCCTCATTTTATCAGTGCAGTAGCATAATTTACATAATATACAAACAGAATGGAGGGAAATTTGAGATTAATTCCCCTCACACAACTTTTCCTAATTTTTCCTAAGTTAACATGCAAATTCATAAATTGGGGAAACTACCTACACTATCCTAAAGAACCCACCTGGAGATTGGAGCTTTACACTGATTCAATACACAGCAACAACCACAAATCTTTCAGCAATGGAACTCACTTGAACCCCAACTTGTATATTTGAATGAAATGGAAAAGAATGGGTTAAAGAGTGTTTGAGAGTTAATCAAGATCAAGGAAGTGAGGCTAACATTTCAGGAACAAAGAAAGGAATAATAAGAGTTCTAATGACTTACCTAAGGTATAGAACAAGGCACGGAAATGAGAGCTCAACACAAACAGCCACAGGTGCCGTTCTGTTAAGCTCGCTGCGGCGAGCAATGTTACTCGCTAAGCGAGTGTTGCGATTTGCCAGAGGATTCGTTCTGTTGACTACTGCAGCAACTCATCTTCCAACCCTTGGTCCTTAATGCTTCTCTCAACCACCCACGAGGGTTAAACACACACATGCAGCACCATCACAGTAAGGGTTTAGAAATTGAATTTTAAGGGTTAAACTTATAAAAGGGGAAAAGCTAAGAATCAAACCATACCTTAATTCTCACTATCCAAGACTTAATCCTTGATCTTTTGAGACCTCACAGCTCCAATCACCAATTTTGTTCTTGATTTAAGAGGAAAAACTCACATGCATGAAGCAATTTTGAAGGGATTGTTGGGATTGAACCCTTGGGTTAAATTTCGGCCATGGAGGGTTAAGAGGAAGAAGAATATGAATTCAACTTGCTTGGGTCATGAAACACTGATGCAAGGGTGAATCTGAGGTAATGAACTTCAACTTGAGAAGATGAGAACTTGTTGATTAATGCCATGGTGAGGGTGGTGGCGTGAAAGAAGGAAAGAAGAAGGTTTTTGCTTTCTGACTCTACTTTCAGGAAGTGGAAACTTGAGAAAATGAATTGTTTTGCCATTTGGTCAAGTGGCTTATAGCTAATGATGTGGGTCCCGCTATGATCATTCCATGGCCCTTGATTCATAATATATGGGTCTTACTAGACATATTGTGTCTATTTGTGTGACAAGTTCAATTTACTAACCCAATTAGTCTCCAATATTTACATTTAATTAATATTCCCCTATTAATTAAATTGGCATGTTACAATCTACCCCCCTTAAAGAATTTTGTCCTCGAAATTCAATACTTCTTCACTTCACGTCGGAGTAAATTGTTTATAAAGGCATCGAAGTTTATCTCCATCTATTTACCAGTCAAGTGTTTTCCGTTCCTTGGAATAAAACTTTCCTCTCTTAAGGTTACTGGCTAAAGGTTATCCTCCCATTCTCATAGTTCCAGTGCTGCGCACTCTGATTCGAATACTTACTACCAACACACTTATTCCATACCCAATGGAATTAATTCCAGTTCCAGCCGGTTTAGAGGGTCGGCATCTGGCCCAGTATAGATATTGTCATATCCAAAATTCTCTCAATCATATTGTCGTTTTCCTTTCTGAGCACCACCATGCTTGCCATGTTAGATGTACCTCTGTATCATGTGTTGTGTAATAATTACTCCGGGATCGATCGAAATATAAAACGAGTGGAAAATTGTCTAGACACTACTGGTCCTTCTACCAATGAGTTGCACTCTTTCGCAGATGAACTTATAGTTATCCGATAAAATCCCACCTACAATCTCTATCTATCCCGACACGACACGATGATCAAGTTGTATATTTAACATGCGGACGCACTTAGGTTCAGATCATTTCTCAGGGTTACAGGTCAAACTTGTTTGAAGTCCTTCGCTGGTAACTAATGTATGGAACTTGGTTAGCTGAAAGCATAAGGTCAGAATTTGTAACGCTAAGGCTGGATTAAATGATTTGGCTTCGAACGGTTGACTGAATTATCTTAACAGATATCTAAGGATAGAAAAGGGTTTCCAATTGAGGTTGGTATAATACTCTAAACGGGTGATCAACTCTTACTCTAATATTAACTAATTCCTGGAAGTTAGACGTGGATTTGGATTGTTCTGATTCAGGCATTCAGGCTTCAGCACTTGGTCTCACGAGATTACAGGAATTGAATTTTGGAAGGTTGAAAGGTTCGGACAGAGACACTCACGGTTAACACTCTGATCTTACATGGTTAGGAGCATGGAGTTAGCAGGCTTGAATCCTCAACACTGTTTTCACTGGTTCAACTTAACTCTGAATTCGACTGATAAGGCTACGGAGGATAGATAACTAACTTTATTGAAGAATAGCTTACTAGATTCGAGTGCACGAAGTTTAGCTGATTTGCTGATACTGAGCTAGGTAAGTTTTACCGGGGTGGTTTGAAGTTTGATTGATAGATCAACCGCGCGAGTAAGAAATAAAACTGAAAGTATTCTTGACCTTCTTAAGAATAATTAATTTCCGCAGGTAGATTTTTGTTAATAACAACACAACTGGAAAACTGGTAAACTCTTAATGCGGTTACTTGAGTGTGACATTATCACCCTCGATGTAACTAATTGGGTTCGAGAAATTTGAGAAGTTTGCATCCTAATTGAATTTTAGGTACAGCACAAGATTGTCCAGCCAATAAGACACGAGAAGAGTTTGTCCTTTTTGAGGCGCGATTAGACAGGTTAGAGCATACATACATTCCTGTTGTTTCCAGACTTGCGAATATTGAATTGGGCATTGTTCGGGTCAAAGACTCTGCTGAAATAGGATCTCTAGGGATAAATAGACAATTGAAGATTCGTCTTCCACTGGTTTATACTCATATACTACAATTCTAATTCTCCTGTCAGTTTCTCTCAGGCTAGGACAACTACGTTTCCACTCCATGTTTCTTGCTAACAATTTCTCACCGGTTGGTCCAACTGTTTCACATAGACTCTAAATTGGAAGGTTTAGTTATGAGGGAATGTCGGTGTTGGCTGATGTTAAAGTTAAAACTAGCTGCTTGTTTCTGTGTAACTAACATATACCTAAAGATTGGTCTAGGTGTTTGATGTCTACTACGGCCTGCTACTAGTATTGGTTTCGCACGGAAATGGTGGCTCTGCATCACCTATATCTAGTATTAACATCCTAAATGATGTTCTAATTGGCTGGTTAACTAATCTTACCGGTCTTCTTATTTCAAAGGTTCTAATATAGGAACTTGCTTGGTGACTGGTCGAACTAACGTTGAATTGGATTTATCAAGTCGCGTTCCATACTATACGGTATTACGCTAGTGGTAGAATATGGCTGGCCAAATCTAAACCTTAACCGGCTAACTAACTGGTCTGTAATATTGAATTACTAACCTCGGGGCAATTGATGAGCAACTCTCGAGGAACGGGTACTGATCCTGTTCACTTCTCAACTGGGTGGTCAAAAGAGTGAGTTCTATTAAGGTCAAACTGGTATTAATCTGAATTATCAGTCTCTAAACTATCTAGTGGCACGGCTAAGACGTGTTGTCCTTGGTGGCTGATGGTGCTAAGGCAACTCTCAATTGCTATTACTAAGCAAAATCTAGCCTATGATGGTTCGATGTAATTTCAGGTATGGAGCGATAGACTGGTTCTATTGATGACATCTAGAGGTGGTTATCTTAAGTGTTTACTTAATAGGTTTTGCGATAAGAGATATTAAGGTACATGTGCTAAGGTTCCATATTCTTGGCGGGGTAATTAATTGTTCAGGAGTGCTAGATTGCTAGTTTTTGGATACTTAATTTAACGGTCTTTAATAAACCTCTTTAGGTGATGATATTGCTAAGAAGAATCCAGCTTTGATGTGAGTCGAGGTTATACTTAGGTGACAAGGTTTTATCATCGGTTGAGTTACTAACTATTTGGTGATGATGCTCCAGGAATTTTGTCTGAAGAGTTCCCAAAAGTTATAAGGACTCCTAACTGTTAACCTAGTTTATGTTTGAGTTTCTAAAGTTTGCTGGTATACTGTTAAGAACTGGTGTGGCTGGAAAGGAAATTCCTAGTTGTTATACTAAATGTAATTTGACTCTCAGTGGCGAGGTAGAAATGTTCTTACGAGTTGAAAGGTAAGAGTAGCTTAGTTTAGGGCACTCTAAATGATAACCTAATAAGGTGTCCTAAGGAGATATTGGAATGTGCTTTCGTTCTCATTGGGTTTCTCTAATACGGACGGTTCGATTTAAACTTCTATTACGGTGATATCTATCAGGTTCACTATGCTGGGTTGCTAATTCAGATTCCTATAAATGGTTGAACTTAATACGTTTTCTCGGGTACGGATACAGACTACAAGGATTCTAATGGTTGCTTCGGTTACGTTTAAGCTCCTAATAGTGCCACTATACTTATTGGTTTCTAAACGAAAGGTACACTCAGTCCAATTTCTTATTGTCTCCATAGGTAATTCTTCAACAACTCTTATGCTCACAAGGTAGCTCGGGATTGCCTACACCAAAACTAATAAGGTAGAATGATAAGATACACAAGAAGGGCTTGAGACTGTTCACCATGGCTAAGAATGACTGAACAGAGGACCATGTTGCAACAAGCAGTAGCAGCAGCCTGCTAAGCTCGCTACAGCGTGTGATTGCTCGCTAAGCGAGTTAGACAGAGTGTAGAAAGAATATTGTTGTGGTTCGTCCAATCTTCCTACTTTGCACAACACTCATAACTCCCAGTCATATACTAACTTGAATCTTAGGATGAGTTTTGGGTTTACTGTCTATTGTTTTTGGGTGTTGGTTTGGTCCACGAACTTGGCTGAATTTAGGCTCTCGCTAAAATAAGGTTACTTATAGGTTCAGAGAGTTTACCTGACACACAGTGTCAGTTGAATACAGTTGTGCTCTACACAATTCAGTATATGGATACACTTGCATTTCTTGCTTGCATACACAGCTTGCTCCTGTGGCACCATTTGCCACTGTTCCAATATTCTCTTTTAAGAGTTTCTTTCAACGCCTGCTTCTCGATTGCGACTCCGTTACGTATTTTATGCTGGAATTCCAGAGTCCACTTCAGTTCTAAACCATAATACCCTGCCTACCATACACAATACTGAGTTGATCAGGCTCAGCACGCGATGGTTTCAGCGTAAACAGTCCAGATCCAAAAGGGTCTGTATTACTTAGGAAAGATTGATATGACTCATGGCAAGGTCCGATACTGGATCGACCTGCTCTGATACCAATTATAACGCCCTGTTAAGTAAAAATATGTTCTAAGTGCATAAATAAAATAATTATGTTTACTTATGTAATTATTTTTAATAATCATTAAATTTGTTTGGTTTTCAGAACCAATGAATTTAATGATCAATCATGCATGAACATATAATAAATGTTCTATTATTGAACATTACATTTAAATGCACTTCCTTCTTCTTTCAAGATCCTTTCGATTTGGTCGAAGTGTCAGTAGGGTCGAAGTACCCAGTGGGCAAAAGTAATTTATGGACTTAGCGAAATATTCAAAAGAAAGCGTTGGCACTTCGACTTCGATGGAAACAACGGTTAACTCAGAAGATAAGAAAGGATTCAAATTCAAAATACGTGTCAAGACACGCGTCCTCGCTGTAGTTATTTAGGCGTTAGTAGCAGTTAGGAATTAGTGTCTATAAATAGCCTAGTTATGTGATCGAAAAAGGGGTCACAATCATTATACAGAAATCCTGATAAAACTCAAAGTACCCATGCTAACGAGAGAAACGAGTTCGAAAGGAAAAATGTATGTAATGTGTACCATTTATTTCTCTGTAAACATTTACATTTGAATGCAAATTTACAGTATTTCAATCTTCATCTTGTTTAATCTTTATTTCGACTCTTTTCTCCCATTCTGTTTATTCAATTGAATAAACATTCTTTCTTGCATTTCAAGTTATTAAAACATAAAAAGCAACACTTTATCAACATAAGAACAATAATGAATATCATTTACTTTGAAAATATAAACAAAAGCACTATGTCCCGAGATTTACTAGTTGATCTCTCTTGTAATAATCAAACTAGCGTTGTTTACCATATTTCACAGTAAACAAATTGGCACGCCCAGTGGGACTGTGTGCTTTACGTTTAAATTTCTTCAAAGTTTGTGTAGTTAATTTCTTCTGCATTTTGTGTATTGTTTCCAAAGGTTCTTGTGTAGTGCATGCTTTTGAGGAACGGGAAATTACTCCCTGAAATGGTTAGACCACCACCCAGAAGTAACCCAAGACAAAACATGGAAAATCCGAACGGAAACAATAATAATAATGGTTCGAATGTATCAACCGCTTCGAGCGTTTCTGAGGCGATAATCTCTCCTGTAATCAGTGAGATTATACCCAACGCTAGTGGGGCAACAGTTTCCGCCCCAATATCTTCTGTGGTAACTGCCACAATGACAATGCCAACGTCTACAGTGGTACCTTCGACCACTACAGAACCTATCTTGACTCTTTCCCATGCTATGGAGGGAAACTTCTCTCCAAATAGGACAAATGTTAATGGGGGTGGCGCTAGTTCTTCTACTTTCTCACTACCCTTTTCCCCAATATGTGGGTCAGGGCACAAGTAGGAACTACCCATATGGTATGCCTACCAGTATGATGCAGGGTTTGAAAACAAGTGCATCATTGTTCACAGAGTCGGCACCAGGCGTATTTGTGCCTAATAATCAGATAGTTTCTGGTTCTGCTACTCGAAATGGCAATCCTTCATTAACCAACAATGCCTTGAATGCTTTAAGGCAACAAATGGATGAGAGTAATCATGACATGGTAAATATGTTAACACAACAAATTGGTACAGTATTTAACCCATTAATTCAAAATACAAACCAAAGTTATCAATTGTTGGCAAATCAAATGGGAAGAATTGCTGATTTCTTTGGGGCTCCTCAAGCCCATAATCAACAAGTTCCCCAAATTCAGAATGTGGTGCCTTTACAAATTGCACAAGCACCAAATAATGCCATTATGCTTGCCCCAAATAATGTTGCAAACCCCATAAACCAAGTCCAACAACCAGTGCCAGTGGTCGAACCACAGGTGCAAATACAGGCACAACAACAGCCTTTGCCCCAGGTTGAACAAAATCCTGGAATTGTGTTGGTAAATAGGAACCAAAATGCTGATGATGTAGTTAGAAATGTCCAGAATAATAATTTTGCCGGGCAAAATAACATAGCAAATTTGGTCGAAACTATCCTAGCGCAAAATGGTTTAAACATAGGCATGCATAGGCCTCATTTTGTCTCTGCCTTATCAGAATATGTGCTTCAAACAGAATTACCAAGGGGTTGGAAAATCCCAAAATTTACCAAATTTGCTGGTGACACTAGTGAATCTACTGTTGAACACATAGCAAGGTATCTAACTGAGGCAGGAGATTTAGCAAATAACGAGAACTTGAGAATGAAGTATTTTCCAAATTCTCTAACAAAAAATGCCTTTACATGGTTTACTACTCTCCCTCCACATTCAATTTTTAATTGGAATCAATTAGAGAGAGTTTTCCATGAGCAATTCTACATGGGACAGTCTAAGATAAGTCTCAAAGAATTAGCAAGTGTTAGGCGCAAAACTCCTGAGTCTATAGATGATTATTTGAATAGATTTCGTTTACTTAAGGCTAGGTGTTTTACTCAGGTGCCTGAACATGAATTGGTCGAAATGGCTGCTGGTGGCCTAGACTATTCAATCAGAAAGAAGTTAGATACTCAACATCTAAGGGACATGGCCCAATTGGCTGATAGGGTTCGACAGGTCGAACGCTTGAGAGCAGAAAAGGCTAGAAATTCAAAGTATCATAAAAAAGAAAAAGTTGCTTATGTAGAAACACATGATAGCGACCAAGAATATGATGTCTCTTATGAAGATGTTGAACAAGGGGAAATAGACCTAGCAGAATTAAAACCTGGTCCCCCTTACACTTGCAAGCTTTTAAAACCTTCAAATGGAAAAAACCCTGTTGAACCAAAAAATGATAAATATGTTTCAAAGACTTATACTTTTGATATAACAAAATGTGATGAAATCTTAGATTTGTTGGTTACTGATGGCCAAATAGTGGTTCCAAAAGGTGTTAAAATACCACCATTAGATATGAGAAAGAAAAGAGGTTATTGTAAGTATCATAATTTTCTTGGACATAGAACCTCACAATGTGTGCTTTTCAGGGACTTGGTTCAAAAGGCTTTGAACGAAGGAAGACTTAAATTTGGTGAAAAACCCAAAGCTGCAAAAGCAGATCCAGAATCTTCACAGAATGCTGATACCCTCTATGCTGAACCACAAGCTATTATGATGGTCGAAGCCATGGTGGTTTCAGAGGTGCAAGTGGAAAAAATCCCTGAAGAGGAGTACTTTGAAAAAATGAAAGTAGTATATCCTCGTGCTGAAGAGGATTTGATTGACTTTCTAAACAGATGCAAGTTAGAGAACAAAGGGGTGATGCTTTGTGCTCGTTGCAGTGCTGTTTGTGATAAGGAGGCTACTGCAGGCCTCATGAAGTTCCAACCGGTTGCAAATAGGCAGGGGGCAAACCCAAAACCGTCTCGTGGTAAAGGAAAGGGCATTCTAACTCGACCAAATAATATGGTCCAAACAGATCGAAGGCCCACTTTCCTTCCTTCTGGTTCGATTCCTATAGAACGCTGGATGCACCAAGGAACCATAAAGTTCAACAAGGGTGCAATGGAAGTTGGTGGCTCAAGTGGCACCAAACTAAGCTATTCAGAGGATGTCAACAAATACTCTTATAGGAACAATTACAAGGGTAAACATCCAATGACAAGGACTCAGTGGCGTAGGTTCCAACGCCAAAAGAAATTGGCTGCAACTAATCTTCAAACAGGCCAATATAAAGAAGTGGCTAGAAGGCCAACAAAAGAAAGGATCCTTCCACCTATGGACGAAAATAAGATGAAAGATGATGATCTGCTGGACTCTGAGCCAGATTTCGACGTAATATGTGTGGTATCCATATTACCATCGGAATATGATGTGCAAACAGAGATAACTGAGCTCGAAACTAATTTCGACCAGTTAGAAATGGCTGATCCCAAGCCAATTTGCTACTATGTCATGAACAATGGCTGCATCGAAGAGCAACAGGCTACATTCGAAAGGCCAGATTTAGGCATGAAAAGCCATCTTAAACCCCTCTTCATCAGAGCAAAGGTTGAAGGGTTTGGAGTTAACAAGGTGCTGATAGACGGAGGAGCTGCTGTGAATTTAATGCCTCTATCTATGTTACCCAAGATTGGCAAATATGACTGTGATTTGTCAGCCCATAACATTGTTTTGTCAAATTATGAAGGCAAAACAGGACACTCAAGGGGGGCAATTCAAGTGGATGTTGCTGTGGGCAGCATAGTTCGACCAACTCTATTCCTAGTGGTTGAATCCAAGGCGAACTTCAATTTACTATTGGGGCGAGAGTGGATTCATGGAGTAGGAGCTGTTCCTTCGAATCTTCACCAGAAGCTGATGCTTTGGAGGGAAGATGGCTGCGTGGAAAATATAGAAGCTGATCAGAGTTTCTATATGTCAGAGGTTGATACCATAAATCAACAAACCTTTGACAAAAATTTGGCGAACATCGCACCATGTTATGATAGAGAGAATGCTTTCACATCTTCTGATAACGTGATACATTCTGTCAAACTCCACCCAACCCAGGGCTTTATATGGGAAAGAGAGGAAATAGATGATGTTTTCTCAGAAGATGGAGTTATACCACCATCTGGGTGAAATGTTTACGAAGATTATGATGACTGAGTCCAGCGCATGGGCCAGGATTACAGCTTATATGGCCGAAACTAAGTTAAATACGGCTTTGGAAGCTGATGTTCATCAAAATATGGCTACAGAAGCCAAGGTCGAAAGTGATGGCATTCCTATGCCACAAGCACAAAGGCTCGACTGCATCTATGATGAGGAACCTTTAGGGTTCGAAAGGGATCCACTTAATGAAACTCCCAAGATGCAGGCTCAAGACCCTTTGGAGGAAATTGACATTGGAGATGGCTCAGCAAAAAGGCCAACTTACATTAGTGCCAATATTAGTCCTGACTTAAAAAGAAAATTGGTACTACTTCTCAAAGAATTTAGTGGTTGTTTCGCTTGGGATTATAATGAAATGCCTGGACTCAGTAGAGAAATGGTCGAATTAAAACTACCAATCAAGGCAGGTAAGAAACCAGTGAAACAATTGCCAAGAAGGTTTGCGCCAGAAATCATGTCCAAAATCAAAGAGGAGATCGAAAGGCTGCTTAAGAGTAAATTCATCAGAGCTGCCAGGTATGTTGAATGGTTAGCAAATATAGTTCCTGTTATTAAAAAGAATGGTACACTTAGAGTATGCATAGACTTTAGGGATTTAAATAATGCTACACCTAAAGATGAGTATACCATGCCTGTGGCAGAGATGTTGGTAGACTCAGCAGCAGGCTTCGAGTTCTTAAGCATGTTAGATGGTTACTCTGATCCCAAGCCAATTTGCTACTATGTCATGAACAATGGCTGCATCGAAGAGCAACAGGCTACATTCGAAAGGCCAGATTTAGGCATGAAAAGCCATCTTAAACCCCTCTTCATCAGAGCAAAGGTTGAAGGGTTTGGAGTTAACAAGGTGCTGATAGACGGAGGAGCTGCTGTGAATTTAATGCCTCTATCTATGTTACCCAAGATTGGCAAATATGACTGTGATTTGTCAGCCCATAACATTGTTTTGTCAAATTATGAAGGCAAAACAGGACACTCAAGGGGGGCAATTCAAGTGGATGTTGCTGTGGGCAGCATAGTTCGACCAACTCTATTCCTAGTGGTTGAATCCAAGGCGAACTTCAATTTACTATTGGGGCGAGAGTGGATTCATGGAGTAGGAGCTGTTCCTTCGACTCTTCACCAGAAGCTGATGCTTTGGAGGGAAGATGGCTGCGTGGAAAATATAGAAGCTGATCAGAGTTTCTATATGTCAGAGGTTGATACCATAAATCAACAAACCTTTGACAAAAATTTGGCGAACATCGCACCATGTTATGATAGAGAGAATGCTTTCACATCTTCTGGTAACGTGATACATTCTGTCAAACTCCACCCAACCCAGGGCTTTATATGGGAAAGAGAGGAAATAGATGATGTTTTCTCAGAAGATGGAGTTATACCACCATCTGGGTGGAATGTTTACGAAGATTATGATGACTGAGTCCAGCGCATGGGCCAGGATTACGGCTTATATGGCCGAAACTAAGTTAAATACGGCTTTGGAAGCTGATGTTCATCAAAATATGGCTACAGAAGCCAAGGTCGAAAGTGATGGCATTCCTATGCCACAAGCACAAAGGCTCGACTGCATCTATGATGAGGAACCTTTAGGGTTCGAAAGGGATCCACTTAATGAAACTCCCAAGATGCAGGCTCAAGACCCTTTGGAGGAAATTGACATTGGAGATGGCTCAGCAAAAAGGCCAACTTACATTAGTGCCAATATTAGTCCTGACTTAAAAAGAAAATTGGTACTACTTCTCAAAGAATTTAGTGGTTGTTTCGCTTGGGATTATAATGAAATGCCTGGACTCAGTAGAGAAATGGTCGAATTAAAACTACCAATCAAGGCAGGTAAGAAACCAGTGAAACAATTGCCA
This sequence comes from Trifolium repens, assembly GCA_030408175.1. Taxonomy (NCBI): domain Eukaryota; kingdom Viridiplantae; phylum Streptophyta; class Magnoliopsida; order Fabales; family Fabaceae; genus Trifolium; species Trifolium repens. The sequence continues at coordinate 31,581,109 of CP125838.1, read as the reverse complement.
AGAAGGTTTGCGCCAGAAATCATGTCCAAAATCAAAGAGGAGATCGAAAGGCTGCTTAAGAGTAAATTCATCAGAGCTGCCAGGTATGTTGAATGGTTAGCAAATATAGTTCCTGTTATTAAAAAGAATGGTACACTTAGAGTATGCATAGACTTTAGGGATTTAAATAATGCTACACCTAAAGATGAGTATACCATGCCTGTGGCAGAGATGTTGGTAGACTCAGCAGCAGGCTTCGAGTTCTTAAGCATGTTAGATGGTTACTCTGGTTATAACCAAATATTTATTGCTGAGGAGGATGTATCTAAAACAGCATTTAGATGCCCTGGTGCTTTAGGCACTTATGAGTGGGTTGTTATGCCCTTTGGCTTAAAAAATGCTGGTGCCACTTATCAAAGGGCAATGAATTCCATGTTTCATGATTTCATAGATACATTTATGCAAGTATATATTGATGATATCATCATCAAATCCTCTTCTGAAGATAGCCATTTGCTTTATCTTAGGCAATCTTTTGAAAGAATGAGGAAACATGGATTAAAAATGAATCCATTAAAATGTGCTTTTTGTGTGCATGCAGGAGAGTTCCTTGGTTTTGTGGTGCATAAAAAAGGCATTGAAATAAACCAAAACAAGACAAAGGCTATTTTAGAGACAAAGCCTCCTTCGACCAAAAAGCAACTTCAATCTCTGCTAGGAAAAATCAACTTCTTGAGAAGATTCATTTCGAATCTAAGTGGAAAGGCTCAAGCTTTCTCACCACTGCTTCGACTCAAGAAAGATGATCCATTCAAATGGAACGAAGAGCATCAAAAGGCTTTTGATGACATCAAAGAATACTTAATAAAGCCTCCAGTTCTAATGCCTCCTAGTAGGAATAAAGCTATGAAGTTGTATATTGCTACGTCTGATAAGACGATAGGGAGCATGTTAGCTCAAGAGGATGATAATGGCATAGAAAATGCAGTTTATTACCTTAGTAGAGTTTTAAATGATGCAGAAACTAGATATACTGCCGTAGAAAAACTTTGTCTTTGTCTGTATTTCTCTTGTACAAAACTTAAGCATTATATAAAGCCTGTTGATGTTTATGTCTATTCCCACTTTGATGTTATTAAGCATATGTTAACAAAACCTATATTACATAGTAGAATTGGAAAATGGGCATTAGCATTAACTGAATATTCACTGACTTATAAACCTTTAAAGGCTGTCAAGGGCCAAATTGTGGCTGATTTTATAGTAGATCATTCTTTGGTCGAAATGCCAGAAGATTATGTGGATATTCAACCATGGATTCTTTATTTCGACGGATCCAAACATAAACATGGAACAGGAATTTGAATATTGATTATTTCTCCTACTCAAGTTCCAACTAAGTTCAAGTACAAAATACATGGACTTTGCTCTAACAATGAAGCTGAGTATGAAGCCTTAATTACAGGCTTAGAAATACTAAAAGACTTGGGGGCAAAGAACATTAAAATAAGAGGTGATTCTGAATTAGTATTGAAACAATTAACACAAGAATATAAATGTGTGAAAGAGCATTTGGCGAAATATTTTTCTATAGCTAGTTCTTTGTTAGATTGTTTCGATCGTGTAGACATTGAACATGTACCTCGATTAGAAAATCAAGAAGCAAATGACTTGGCTCAAATTGCTTCAGGATATAAAATGTCAAAAGAAAAGTTGACACAATTAATCGAAATAAAAGAAAAAATGGTTTTACAAGAACCAATATCTGCACAATTGTCAATACCAAAACTTGTGGGGGCAGATACTACACCACAAATAAATGGTGAAATAAAAAATCCCCTAGAAAATTTTCAAATTTTTGCCATTGACAACTTGCCAGATAATGATTGGAGAAAGCCTATAGTAGATTACCTTAAGAGTCCAACAGGAAATGCAGATCGAAAGGTAAAATATAGAGCTTTAAGCTATGTAATTTTTGAGAATGGTCTTTTCAAAAAGACTTCTGAAGGAATTTTGTTGAAATGCCTTAATGAATCAGAAGCATATATAGCAGTCTCTGATGTTCATAGTAGTACTTGTGGTTCTCATCAAGCAGGACATAAAATGAAATGGCTTTTGTTTCGACAAGGTTTATATTGGCCTTCTATGTTGAAGGATTGTATAGAGTTTGCGAAAGGATGCCAAGAATGTCAAAGGCACTCAGGAATTCAACATGTGCCTGCAAGTGAACTACATTCAATAGTAAAACCATGGCCCTTTAGGGGTTGGGCTCTAGACCTTATTGGTGAGATTAAACCTGCTTCATCAAAAAATCAACGTTATATTTTAGTTGGAATAGATTATTTCACAAAATGGATAGAAGCCATTCCTTTACCAAATGTTGATCAAGAGGCAGTAATTAATTTCGTACAAAATTACATAATATATAGGTTTGGAATTCCTGAAACAATAACTACTGATCAAGGTTCAGTTTTCACTGGTCGAAAGATGCAGGAATTTGCCCAAGAAACTGGCTTTAGACTGTTAACTTCAACACCATATTACGCACAAGCAAATGGTCAAGTCGAAGCAGCAAATAAAATTATTATAAATCTGATAAAGAAACATATAGCCCAAAAGCCAAGAAATTGGCACAAAACCTTAGACCAAGTGTTATGGGCTTGTAGAAATTTTCCTAAAGAATCAACTAACACTACTCCATTTCGACTAACTTATGGTCATGATGCAGCATTACCAGTCGAAATACATTTGCAATCAGCAAGGGTACAAAGACAAATGGAAATACCTCTAGACCATTATTATCAAATGATGTCAGATGAGTTAATTGATCTAGATGAAGAAAGGCTTAGTGCTTTAGAAGTTTTAACAAAACAAAAAGAACGAGTTGCTAAAGCATATAACAAAAAGGTTAAGTCTAAGTCTTTTAACATAGGAGAATTAGTTTGGAAAGTTATATTGCCTATGGATAAAAAAGATAGAATCTTAGGCAAGTGGTCCCCAAATTGGGAAGGACCATTCAAAGTTATTCAAGTTTATTCTAATGGCGCATATGAAATTGAGGAGTTAACTCCTGAAAAACGTACTTTGGGTATAAATGGAAAGTATTTGAAAAAATATAGACCTACTTTACTCGAAGTAAAAATAAGCGCAGAATAATACTTAAAGCATATAAAACAAAATGGTAAATTGTAAATTGCCATAAAACATGGACTTTGTTCAAAAGTTACTGGATTCAAAATATTGTTCGAAAGGACAATAAAGAAAATAAACTAAGAGAATTATAAATCCTTGGTGCAGTCAGCATAAATCTTCTTCAGGGTTGCCATTTCCTTTTCGACTACCAAGTTCGAACTCTCCAAGGATTTAATCTCTTCACCAACCACCTCTACTGAGCCAAAAGCTTGAAGCCCTTCCCTGCCATGTGCATCAATCTGCTCTTGGGTCGAAGCTTTGGCCTCCTTCTCAATTTGAGCCCTCTTAGTTTCTTCTTCAATGATCTTGCGCCTGTAACTAACAATCTGCTCCTCTAAGAGTTTGATTTGTTCTTTGTAATGGGCAACCTTGTCATCACATTCTTTTAGCTCTGAATTTCCTTCGACCAGTTGAGAGGACAATCTTTCCACTTCAGCTTGAGCTTGCTGGGCCTTCTCAAAGAACATGGTTTGAGCTTGTTGCTGTGTGGCAAGTCTTGTGTTATTATCAATCCTCTTCTGCACTGCCTTGGCATATTGGTCCACAATTGAACTAAGTTGTATGACTTTGCCAAGGGTTTCCTCATCAGTCCTAGGATTGTGAAGCTTCTTCAGGAAAGCCAAGTGGCTATAAGCACATGCTGGTTGTTCTTCAATTTGCTTCAGCACATCCCTTTGGACGAAGGTAGTTGTAAGTTTCAGCAACAGAGAGTCTTGGCGCACCATCGAGTCGATTTCAGAGTTGGAAGGCGCTGAGTCAGTGGTCGTGTGTTCACTCGAGGCGTTTCCTTGATTTGCTTTTCTCGAGAGTAGAAGTTTAAGGGTACCAGCAGGATCAGACTTCTGCATATTGGTAAATTCTTCTTCTTGTACGCCCAAGCTTGCGGAAAGTCTCGAGGTCGAAGAGACATATATGATCCCTGAACCCCCAACCTCAGCTTCAGGAATTGCATCAGAGTCATGTTGAGATTCTTGGTTCGAGCTTGCCTGGCCTGAGTTTGTAGACATACTAGGCATTGAATATTTGATGCTCGAAGTATTGGTTGGTGCTTGATTGTCAATTCTCTCCATGCTGGCCTTCAAGGAATCTTGATTGTCATTACTTGCCTTGTTCTCTTTTGGCACCTCCTCAAGGTTTGGTTGTTTATCTTCCTTAACAGGACTTTTCTTCGACTGATCCTGCAAACTCAAAAGAAAAATTAGTAAAGATCAAATGTAACTATGAAAATCTAGGGTTGAGAATAAGATGAGTTATACCTCTTTTTCTTTGACCTCAGGGTTAGTTTGAGGATTACCACCCTTCTCAGCATTTGGGGCATTGTTGCCTTGTGCATTATCTTTCTTTCCCCCATCAGTAATTGGTTCATCATTGACCAAGGTCTCTGAATGAGGTGCAGGGTTACCTTGTGGTCCGTCAACCTGTTCTTCTGATGTCTTGGTAAGTTGGTCTTGTTCGACCACATTTTTCTCTGAAGCATTTGTCTGAGGGGTTGGATCTCCACCGCTTTCACTCGAGGTGCGGATTTTTAATACCCTATGCACTTTAGGCTTCTTTATCGCTGACTTGACCATCATAGCAATTTCTTTCTTCTTTTTCTTCTCACCCCTTTGGTCCTTTGTTGGGGCTTGTTGAGGTTTAGGTTCTTCAACCTTGTTCTGCTTCTTGGCTTGTGCAGCCTCATTTTCTTCGACTTCTGGTACAGTTGTTGTTTTCCCTTCACTAGGTTGTGAAGTCGAAGTTGATGGTTGTTTTCTCTTCCTAATCAAAGGGACCTCCTGTTCTTCTTCATCCTGAAATGATGGAAGTAAAAAAATGTCAAGATTTTGTTTCAAAATATATTACTATGACAAAAGTTAAAGTATTTGATGGAAAGTTTGATTTTTACCTCCTCATCTAATACCACTGTGTTCTTAGCTTTCTTCGAGCTAGCAGACACCGTCTCTGTGCTGCTCTTACCTTTTCCCTTCTAAGGACATAAATGGTCGAAGTTAAAACATATGTTTAAACAGGAGGAGAGAAAATAAGTAAAAAATTTTAAGGCTAAGTTACCTTTGCCTTAGAGGTTTCGACCTCTGATTTAATCTTCACCCCAGTGGGTTTCTTCACTTCAGTCGAAGTCTTTGAAGACCCACCATCTTTCTTTATGCCTTTGCCTGCAAAATGTTGTATTACTAAATATAAAAAGGTTTGAGGGAATAAATCTTGTAAGATAAATAAAACTATAAGAGTTTAGGTATTTACCTCGACCTGAGACGTTTATTTTCTTTCCAAGAGATGGCACTATGAAGCCACTCTCGACCATCCCTAGCAATTGATCAGCATTGCCTATTGAATGCTTGGTGTAATGGTCACTCCACCATTTGCTAAAGCCATCAGTGCAGTAGAAAGAAGGCTTGTACTCGAAGGGTTTGAAATTAAATTCATAATTCTCCAGCATTCTCATATATTTCTTATAAGTCTTTTCAGTCACTCCAGTGCCCAACACCATTCTATCCAGATTTTCAAAAAGGGACTTTGGCCTAATTTGGGACATACCAAATTGCCTAGCCACACAGTTGGGCAGATATCCTACCAGCCCATACTGGTTTGCGTTCGAACCAATCCTACAGGAGAGTACCGTTTGCTCTAAATAGGCTCTCCAAACCTCGTTTACTTCATCTTCGTTATCTGGGTTGAACGCAGGGAAATATTCAATGAACCACGCAGCACCATGCTTGCGCTCCACAAAGGGAGCATGACGTGGTAGAAACTTGTCAAAATTCAAAAACATCTTCATATGTTTCATGAAGAGTCTGCCAGTATCTTGGTCCAAAGATCTAGGGGCTAATCGAACCAACCTCTGCCCTTCGATCTCCCTGTCATCTACCTCCTGTTGATAGTCAAAAGGCACTATCAACCCCAATTCCGTCTAAAATGTGGCATTCAGCCAAAGTTGTAACAGCCACATAGGTCCAGCAATCGAAACCTTTGATCCATCCTTGGAAGCCTTAATTGCATCACTAGCATTCCCCATTGCTTCATACAGACAGGCTAATAATAAGCGCCCTAAGCTAAAAAGTCTACCCTCATTAATCTGTTGTGCTATGGGAATGTACATACGCGCTACCTGAAGGGATTTCGAGCAAAAGACAAAGTGGGATAACCACAATGTTAAGAAGGCCACATGCTCCTCAGTTGACACTTCATCTCCTTCTTTACCCATTTGCTCTGCTATGTACTTAGAGAATGTAGCTTCTTGAAAATTAACTTCGACCTTATCCCCAGTTTTGGTTGGATCGAAGTGATCACCAATAGGCCTAAGGCCTGTGATAGCAGCTACATCTAATAAGGTAGGGGTTAACATGCCACACTTAAACTGAAAAGTGTTTGTGGACTTTTCATAGAAGTGTAAGGCAGCCACTAGCAGTTCTGGTTTGTACTTAGGACCGGTTCGACTAAATTGGATAAGCTCATAAATACCATAGCTTTTCCAAGAATCCTTAAAGTCCTTTTCGACCCTATCTAACCAGGGAATGTAATCCTTGTGCGCAGTATAGGGGGCAGCTCTAAAAATCTTAAGGGCATTCTTCATATACCCAAAGTTGTAAGGGTTAGAGCTAAAGATTCTAGGGCCACAGGTTACATGCAAAGGGAAGATATCACTTACCTCTTTTGATATAACCTCAGCACGTGTGGGATAAGGTCCACAGAAAGCGTAATCTTCCTTCTTGATGGAAAATGGAATCATAAGCTGAGTGTTCCAGATCTTCCTTTCAGCCTCAGTTCCAGAAGGTTCTGGAACTACTTCTTCTCCATCTTCAAGGATGCGAAGATCCTTCCATTTGCCAGCAGTGGGTACATCGAAATCCAAGTTGGACGCCATTGATGAACAGTACACAGAAAATCAAGAACTGAAAGGGTTTCGTGAAGAAAATTGTGGAAACTGTTTTGTTTAAGTTGAAACAAAGATAAATCGACGCGGAATTTGAAGATGAATCACTTGTACGGTTTAGAATTGCAAGATGATTGAAGATCAGAGTGTAATTTGCAGAAAAGAGGAAGATGAACAGTGAGTTCGCAAGAAAGCTTTGAAACTTGGAAGTTGGTAAAAAGTGTTCCTTTGTTCGTTTGCTACTATTTATAGGGGAACGTGTTTGTCTCCAGAAAATAAATCAAAAAGAAATTCAGAAAATTTCTCTTCAACTTCTGCGTGTGCCACGTCATCCACTATGCTAAAACCTAGGAACAATGATGGATTGTGGGTATCAAGTTGACAGTTACTTCTGAACGTGACATAAGCGCCGTCATTGGTAATAGTGTCAAGCACGTGGGTATAAAATGCCATTTCCCTTCTCGTTCGACCACTCGATCGAAACAGGCATTTGGGGGCAATTTGTTAGCCCATATTTTTACTAAGTAAAAATATGTTCTAAGTGCATAAATAAAATAATTATGTTTACTTATGTAATTATTTTTAATAATCATTAAATATGTTTGGTTTTCAGAACCAATGAATTTAATGATCAATCATGCATGAACATATAATAAATGTTCTATTATTGAACATTACATTTAAATGCACTTCCTTCTTCTTTCAAGATCCTTTCGATTTGGTCGAAGTGTCAGTAGGGTCGAAGTACCCAGTGGGCAAAAGTAATTTATGAACTTAGCGAAATATTCAAAAGAAAGCGTTGGCACTTCGACTTCGATGGAAACAACGGTTAACTCAGAAGATAAGAAAGGATTCAAATTCAAAATACGTGTCAAGACACGCGTCCTCGCTGTAGTTATTTAGGCATTAGTAGCAGTTAGGAATTAGTGTCTATAAATAGCCTAGTTATGTGATCGAAAAAGGGGTCACAATCATTATACAGAAATCCTGATAAAACTCAAAGTACCCATGCTAACGAGAGAAACGAGTTCGAAAGGAAAAATGTATGTAATGTGTACCATTTATTTCTCTGTAAACATTTACATTTGAATGCAAATTTACAGTATTTCAATCTTCATCTTGTTTAATCTTTATTTCGACTCTTTTCTCCCATTCTGTTTATTCAATTGAATAAACATTCTTTCTTGCATTTCAAGTTATTAAAACATAAAAAGCAACACTTTATCAACATAAGAACAATAATGAATATCATTTACTTTGAAAATATAAACAAAAGCACTATGTCCCGAGATTTACTAGTTGATCTCTCTTGTAATAATCAAACTAGCGTTGTTTACCAAATTTCACAGTAAACACGCCCCAACTAAAATATCTAGAATATTTAGTCAAGACATACATAATAAGGAACTGAGTACAATTAAAATTTACTAATTAAATTAGCAAGGTACAAATTGCTTCAGGTACAAATGGGATAATAGATAAAGTACAGCGGTAAAAGCTAGTATTCTGAGTAAGCAAGATAATAAACTAATAGCAAGACGAAGAAAATAAAATCTTCAAGACGGACAATCCAAGCTCAGCTCCAACTGTCAGCCTCCTACCTGGTCCTTGCTCCGAATATCCTGTTTACCTAAAAAAAAATTGTTTGGAGTGGGGTGAGACTACTAAGCCTCAGTGAGTCCTACTACCCTCCTAGAGGTGACTACACCGGGGGAATTCCTAAATCAGTCGTACATAATAACCTAACTAACATGACATAAATAGCATAATATAAAGGTGTATCACAGATTAGTAAACTCTTATTCATTTTAAACACAAGGACACTCTGAGGTGTGCATGTCTCAGAGGCCTGTCATATCCGTCAACCGATTCGGTCACGGCATGCAGCTCACAATAACGTATCCTAATGGGTCGTCCCATTGGGAGTCCATAGCGCGATATCACAAAATCGCTCATAATTGACTGAAGCTAAATTAGTTCTTACTACCAATATTTCCCAGAACCCGGGGAGCATACAAACCTAATAATATTCTAAGTTGTACCCTAATGATTATCTGTGATTAACATTCTGTTGGACATTATATTAAGGCTTAATAGATCTTTTGGTCCCTGTATGTTCGTGAATTTTTGGTTTTAGTCCCTGTATCTTGTTTTGTTGCAAATAAGTCCTTCAATGTATAAATTTTTTTGGTTTTAGTCCCTAAAGTCAAAATCCGCAGGAAAATCTGAAGAAAAATCTCCACAAAAACTGCAAATTTTCCTGCGGATTTTGACTTTAGGGACTAAAACCAAAAAAATTTATACATTCAGGGACTTATTTACAACAAAACAAAATACAGGGACTAAAACCAAAAATTCGAGAACATACAGGGACCTAAAGATCTATTAAGCCTTATATTAATTATATTACTGCAAGTTATCTGATTCAAACGAGGATATAAAACGAGTGTGGAAAACTTTATTTAGAAAATAGAAAATGTAGGTCAGTTCTGTACAAGCTCGCTACGGCGAGTCACCAGCTCGCTGTGGCGAGATAATAGGTCCTGACCTAACTCAACTCGCTGTGGCGAGCAGAAGCTCGCCATGGCGAGTTTCATCAGCCTAGAACCCAGCTCGCCATGAATGCTCGCCAGCTACTTGCTGTGGCGAGTTCATGCAGAGTTTACCCTGTTTTGCCAAAAATCATAATTTTCCAGAAATACACCTACAATCCTCATTTTATCAGTGCAGTAGCATAATTTACATAATATACAAACAGAATGGAGGGAAATTTGGGATTAATTCCCCTCACACAACTTTTCCTAATTTTTCCTAAGTTAACATGCAAATTCATAAATTGGGGAACTACCTACACTATCCTAAAGAACCCACCTGGAGATTGGAGCTTTACACTGATTCAATACACAGCAACAGCCACAAATCTTTCAGCAATGGAACTCACTTGAACCCCAACTTGTTGTTAGCCCATATATTTTTACTAAATAAAAATATGTTCTAAATGCATAAATAAAATAATTATGTTTAATTATGTAATTTTTTTTTTATAATCATTAAATATGTTTGGTTTTCAGAACCAATGAATTTAATGATCAATCATGCATGAACATATAATAAATGTTCTATTATTGAACATTACATTTAAATGCACTTTCTTCTTCTTTCAAGATCCTTTCGATTTGGTCGAAGTGTCAGTAGGGTCGAAGTACCCAGTGGGCAAAAGTAATTTATGGACTTAGCGAAATATTCAAAAGAAAGCATGGTTACTTCGACTTCGATGGAAATAACGGTTAACTCATAAGATAAGAAAGGATTCAAATTCAAAATACGTGTCAAGACACGCGTCCTCTCTGTAGTTATTTAGGCGTTAGTAGCAGTTAGGAATTAGTGTCTATAAATAGCCTAGTTATGTGATCGAAAAAGGGGTCACAATCATTATACAAAAATCCTGATAAAACTCAAAGTACCCATGTTAACGAGAGAAACGAGTTCGAAAGGAAAAATGTATGTAATGTGTACCATTTATTTCTCTGTAAACATTTACATTTGAATGCAAATTTACAGTATTTCAATCTTCATCTTGTTTAATCTTTATTTCGACTCTTTTCTCCCATTCTGTTTATTCAATTGAATAAACATTCTTTCTTGCATTTCAAGTTATTAAAACATAAAAAGCAACACTTTATCAACATAAGAACAATAATGAATATCATTTACTTTGAAAATATAAACAAAAGCACTATGTCCCGAGATTTACTAGTTGATCTCTCTTGTAATAATCAAACTAGCGTTGTTTACCAAATTTCACAGTAAACACTTGTATATTTGAATGAAATGGAAAAGAATGGGTTAAAGAGTGTTTGAGAGTTAATCAAGATCAAGGAAGTGAGGCTAACATTTCATGAACAGAGAAAGGAATAGTAAGAGTTCTAATGACTTACCTAAGGTATAGAACAAGGCACGGAAATGAGAGCTCAACACAAACAGCCACAGGTGCCGTTCTGTTAAGCTCGCTGCGGCGAGCAATGTTACTCGCTAAGCGAGTGTTGCGATTTGCCAGAGGATTCGTTTTGTTGACTACTGCAGCAACTCATCTTCCAATCCTTGGTCCTTAATGCTTCTCTCAACCACCCACGAGGGTTAAACACACACATGCAACACCATCACAATAAGGGTTTAGAAATTGAATTTTAAGGGTTAAACTTAGAAAAGGGGAAAAGCTAAGAATCAAACTGTTCCTGTGTGGAACTTAGGGGGTGTATATTTGCTAGGGGTTAAAGTTATGCAATGGTGTATTATTGTGATATTGCTTAAGTTTTTGAATTGCATTGGGGGTGGTATTTATAGAGACATGTGACAGAGCTAGTAAGCTCCCATGATCCCACGATTTTCCCTCCGAATAGGGGGTATAAGGGGCAGTTATCAAGCACCCACGATCCATGACAAGGGAGAGTGGGGGGTGTATTTGGCGCCAAGCTCGTTAAGGGGCGGTTGAGGCACGTTTCCCACGTGCTCTTAATTCAGCTAAGGTAGAGTTAGTGGGGGAACACAGCTTGCTCGTGCCGTCAAAGAGGGCGATATGGGCCTGTTGATTGGCGGACCGGATCAAGTCAATTGGGCTCTTTGGTTGATTGGGCCTGAATTATTTTGACCGATACACAAACCATACCTTAATTCTCACTACCCAAGACTTAATCCTTGATCTTTTGAGACCTCACAGCTCCAATCACCAATTTCGTTCTTGATTTAAGAGGAAAAACTCACATGCATGAAGCAATTTTGAAGGGATTGTAGGGATTGAACCCTTGGGTTAAATTTCGGCCATGGAGGGTTAAGAGGAAGAAGAATATGAATTCAACTTGCTTGGGTCATGAAACACTGATGCAAGGGTGAATCTGAGGTAAGGAACTTCAACTTGAGAAGATGATAACTTGTTGATGAATGCCATGGTGAGGGTGGTGGCGTGAAAGAAGGAAAGAAGAAGGTTTTTGCTTTCTGACTCTACTTTCAGGAAGTGGAAACTTGAGAAAATGAATTGTTTTGCCATTTGGTCAAGTGGCTTATAGCTAATGATGTGGGTCCCGCTATGATCATTCCTTGGCCCTTGATTCATAATATATGGGTCTTACTAGACATATTGTGTCTATTTGTGTGACAAGTTCAATTTACTAACCCAATTAGTCTCCAATATTTACATCTAATTAATATTCCCCTATTAATTAAATTGGCATGTTACAATTATACTATGAAAATACCTGATACTATTCAAAGTAAGTTATATTCTTATGAAAATTATATACTATTCAAAGTTTAAACATACTTATCAATGCCAAAGTAACATTAAATATATTCTTATGAAAATTATTATCTTTTTTAGTAAGTTTTTAGTAAGTTATATTCATAAGTTTAAACATATTTAAGTATTTTCTTTGTTCTTTGTCAGATTAGTTATATAATAAACTTATCAACTTAAATACCAATTACCTGATGAATATAACATTAAATTAGATCACCAATTCTTATCAACTTATCAAGAAGGGAAGAACACTATACCAGATATTGTCTGGGTCATCACTTGGATCACAGAGCGGAGGTTTAGTTTTTGCCTCACGGTTTAGATAGCAGCTGTTGTCAGAGGGTTTCTGCTATATTGAAACATAGCCATCTTTTTTCAAAAACGTCCAGAAAAGACCGGTAGTATGTTTAAGCATCTCTGAAGATAACAAAATCCCATGTTACACTCACAATGGATGCAGCCGGCAATATTATGAATACAGATTTGGACCAATCCGAATCGATTACTAAATATTCAAGTACAGTAGTACATATAGCAGAAGTATGAAAATTGGAGCAGTTCAGCAGGTATTTCACAACATATAGTATTCAGAAGTTTTTCCTTCAACATCGTGTAGGTAATATCATATAAAATAAAGAGTAACACAGGAATTGTAGAAACATTAGCAGGATGGCTAGGTCAATGATTCATTCAAAGGATTAGTGAACAATTTCATTTAAAAGAAACATGGTAAGAATTGGTGAACAAATTGGTAAATACATCATATCAGAAAATGCTAATATTAATATAAAGGTACAGAATTATTCAATCCACACACATGCCATAATCTAAAAGCTGAAAAGCTTCAATAACTAAATCAAAATGAAAACCAATTTGAATCATACCTTCCCATTGCTCTTCTAAATTTTGCTCATGGTTTATAAACTGGGTTGGGCAGCCCAGACAAAGTACCCTCCTGCCCTTAGCATCCTATTAATTTCTGACAAAAAAAGGAGCAAGGTTCACATTTCAAAACAATATTCTATAGACATACTCCATAAATGGAAAAGTATTAATAAGAGAGAATTATGAACCTGAAGAATCAACCAATTGTTCACCATCAACAGTGACAATAGGCACCATCTTGTAATCAGACCATTTGATCTCTTTCTTGTTCATTGGATTTACTTCAACCACTTTGTAATTAATACCATGATAATCTAGAAAAGCTGGAGAGGAAAAAAAAAAGGAAATTCAAAGCAATATTCATCTTAAAAAAAAACCTAAACATAAAAACAACAGTCCTTCAAAAATAATGAATCATTCACAAAAGAATGTCCCCAAAAATTCATATATAGAATTCAAATAAGGAATCAATCACAAAAGAAAGTTTGTAAATTCCAGAAAATCAATTGAAATAGAAATCGAATAAAAAAAACTGAGAGAACTTGTTAATCGAATTTAAGAGAGAAAGATGTAAATCAAATAGGAGGAAAGGAATCATAAAGCATGGGGAACTCAGCTATAAAGGTTTTAGATGCAATTGGAATTTTAAGTTATAGTGGACCATCTCTAAACCTCCAAGCTTGTAACTTTTCAAACCAAATTACAAGATTTAAACACAAAACAAATCACAGAATACAAATATAAAGGATTTATTCAAAATCAAAATTCCAGGAGCAATAAAATTGGTGGAATCATGCAATCAAAGAAAAAGAACCCGATGATACCTTAGCAGAAGCGAAACCGGAGATGGTGGAATCTGCACAGCAAGTATTTTTCTGCAAAAATTAAATAAAAAAAAACAAACTAACAAAAAAACAAAACAACCTGAGATAAAAATAAGCAAAATCATCATAATGAACACTAAAATCCAATTTCAAACACCAATCTTTTTTATCACAAAAATTAATCAAAACCATTCATTCCCAAACCAAACCACCATTTTCAATCAATAAAACAAACACCAAATAGAAGAAAATAACAAAAAAAAAAAAAGAGGCTATAATAAAACAAACAAAGCAGAAAATTGATAGAGGCAAGAATCAAAGGATGATACCAGAAGATGTCACTTGTGCTGTGCTTATACATCTGCAAATCATATTTTTCTGCAAATAAAAAAAAAAAGCAGTGAGGTTCAATCAATAGAGAAAATGGAAGAGAGAGTCACCTGAGTTTATTGACATCCAAAGATTCAATTTCTTGAAAAACTTTAAATATGCAAGATCAATATTTTTCTGAAAAAAAAAAAAAAAAAAAAAAACAGTGAGGTTCAATCAATAGAGAAAATGGAAGAGAGAGTCACCTGAGTTTATTGACATCAAAAAATCCAATTTCATGGAAAACTTTAAACATGCAAGATCAATATTTTTCTGCAAACAAAAAAAAAAGTGTGAGGTTCAATCAATAGAGAAAATATAAGAGAGATGAAATTATTCTAGTTACCTGAGTTTATTGACATCCAAAGATCTAATTTCATGAAAAACTTCAAACATGCAAGATCAAAATTTGAAGAATTGAAATTTGGGGGTTAGGGTTGATGAGGTGAAGGCAGAGAGAAATAGAAAGATGGAGCAGAACAACTTACCAATAAGTTACAACAGTCCAGATCAAAGCGGTGGTGATGAGTTTCGGTCGGAGAGGATGATAGTGGTGAGGAAGAAGAAGGCAACGCGTTTTGTAAAATCAAATCTATAAACCAATCTCTGAAAAATAAAATCATTCAAAAAGAATATCAAGCTAAACAGAAAAATATAATTGAGAAAATTATAAACCAACCTCATTCAATCCAATGGAAAAAAAAAC
The DNA here is from genome assembly GCA_030408175.1 of Trifolium repens. NCBI lineage: Eukaryota > Viridiplantae > Streptophyta > Magnoliopsida > Fabales > Fabaceae > Trifolium > Trifolium repens. The sequence continues at coordinate 31,565,990 of CP125838.1, read as the reverse complement.
TCGATTGGCGACGAACTGCAACACAGAAACAAATCAAATTGATATAAAAAAAAAAACTTAATTAGGGATTTATCATCTAATTAGCACTGAAACAACATGAACATAAAATTGAAATAAAATTCCCAAAAATCTAATTCCATCAAAATAAAATTAAATCAATAATCAAAACATGCATGCAAATGTGAAATTGAGATTTGAAATTGAGAGAATCAAAAACAAAAGAGAAAAATGGACTATAAATATGCATACCTCTCCTTGAAGTTCTTGTTGACCATGTGATGCTTAGAAATCACCACACCATTAGATTCAAGTTGCTCCCATTTTTCACCTACAAATAAAAATCAACACAACCCAATTTCTCATCAGATCATATAAACCATAAAACTTTTTTCTTCTGTTACTAAAATAAACAAAACAAAACAATAAACATAATTTGCGTTTATAACTCACAAAGATTAAAACTTTAAGCAATAAAATAGTGAAATCAACAAAGATGTTCTCTAATCTTGAAGTAACAGCAACAACATCAACAACCAAACACAACAATAGAACATCAACAACATCAAATTCAAAATAAAAAATAGAACATCAACAATAAAAGCAACAAAATTAAAGAAAAGGTTAGGGTTTGGAAATTAGAAGCAGAACAACTTACCAATAAGTTACAGCAGTCCAGATCAAAGAAAAATTAACAAACAAATAAACAAATAAGCAGATAAATAAAAAAGAAATAGATGGAAACAAACCAGCATGCAGACATAACACATGGAGAGAAAGAGATCTGGTGAGAGCTTGCGGCGGAGAGAAGAGACATGTGCGACGGCAGTGAGAGAGATGAAGCAGAAAGAGAGAGATAGAGAAGCAGCGTGAGAAAGAAGGAGCACCGAGAGAGAGAAACGGTAATGGAGTTTTGGAGGTGAAGAAGCAACAGAGAGAAAGGGGTGCGTTTGCTTTCATTTTGTTTCTGACCATCCTTTCTTTCTTTCTCATCTTTTCTTTGGTTTGGTGGAGCTCTTTAATTGGTGGAAGAAGTGGTCCAATAGAATTTCATGCAGTTAATAGCCCAACCAATAAAATTAATAGAATTGTCAAGTGGCCATTGATAGAACATGTCATATGAGGATTGGACTGTAAGAGTATGGTGTCAAGCTCCAATAGGCCAAAGCTAGCAAGATGATGTAATTGATGACATAATCTATTAGGGTTTTGGGTTAGTCATTAGGGTTTCAAGTCTATCTTTTAATATAATTAAAGATTAAAGATTAAAGATAAAGATAAAGATTAAAGATAAAGATATGTGAAAAGATGATAACTTATAATTGACTTAGATGTTAAGTGTTATTGTACATGCTAATTAACTATGATTTATGAGTATGTTGAGATGAGATTATGTTAATGATGATGATGATAGATAATTAGTAATGATGTATGATGATTTATGAGGTGTGAGACTTAGTTAATGATTCATGTTGATTAACTAATGATATGTGGTGATTAAAGATTAATTAATAATATGTTATGTTGGATTCTAAATGAATTAAGATGATGCTTTATGATAATGAATTGTAATGATGATGTGTTGATGAGTTGATGATGATAATGAATTACAATAACTTAATGGTTGATGTACGATATGTGCTTGAATGTATGTCCATAATGATGATAATATGAGGTGAATTGAGGTGAATATAGGCTGTGTGGTACTTTATTTTGTGAGGTGATTGTTTATAGTGTCATCATATGTGGTATATGTACATTCATGCATTCATGAGTCTATTTGTGGTGAGTCCTTCATGACTTGAAACTGAAAATATTTGTGGTGAGTCCTTCATGACTTGAAACTGAAAATGAGGTGAATGGGATATATGTTTATCCTAATATGAGGTGAATGGTACCGCATGCATATAGTTTTATGAGGTGTGTGATGAATGATTGATAAATGATGATGTTATGTATACTTGTCTAATGATTAAGTAGGTATGATTATTGTGATGTGTTGTACTCTTATGATGATGAGATATGAATAACATGAGAATAATGTATGTTTTATGGATTGAGTTGTTAGACATGAGCATGTTATGTCCTAAGTGTTAAGTATGTTCTTGCACTTAGTTTCTTTTTATGGTTATATTATCTAACCCTCTGTTTTGTGTATGTGCTGAACCTTTGGGGGTTCAGATTCTCAGGTTATGTTTGTGACCGAGTCGTCGGTGAAGCTCCGCTCTGATGTGACACGGGGATGAGATCATTTGTATAATGTATATTGAGTCTTATTCTTATTTCAATGTATTTAAGGATGTATCTTTTTAGAAACTTATTTTTTGTACAATAATTGTTTTACTAATTAAGTTATTAGTAAGCTTTTATGTGTACGATGTAATACTCGAACCAAACCTTTTGTGAATCAAATTTTATTTCCGTTGCGTATATTCAAATATTATATTATAAAGGTATAATTTATATTATTATGAGTTTGGGTGTTACAATTTGGTATCAAAGCTCCGGTTGTCCTCGGACATAACGAGCTTGATGTGTGTCATGTGTCGATCAGAGCCGGTCTGTGGAGTCAGACCGAGTGAGCATTGTATGTCAATTGTGTTTTCTATTAGTCGTGTTCTCGTGAATTTTGTTGACATGTTGTTTTACTTAATTCTTGAGACTTGTGTTTTAATTAGTGTTGATTTATGAATTTATTGTTTCATAAATGATGATAAGTGGTGATGTGTTTGTTTTATGAAATTACTTGATGTTGTTTATTCATGAACTAGGAGTGATGTGAATTGGATTTGAGTTATCCATTCTTTTGGTGAGTACTTGATGAGATTGATAATTATCTTAGTCATAAGCTATCAAGTCAAGTAATGAGTATGTGTTCCTTGATGCTGATTCATGATGAATGTTATGCTTTTACGATTATAATAATTGTATGTGCTTAAAGCTATAACTTTTGTGTTGTTTTTACATGATTTTATTTGTTTATGATTTTATCATGAGTGAGTGATGATAACATGATATAATTGTGCTTCATGTTTGATTGCTAAGATGGTGATAGTTTAAGTGCTAATTTATTAATACTTGAATTGTTTTTAGTCTTATTAGAAGAATGTGATAATTACGTAATTTCACATGTTGTGAGTTAATTCATGTTTATTGTTATGCTTCTATGTTTGATATGACTTAATATGCTTAAACTATAACATGGTGTGATTGCATTCTCGTTGATTAATGATATATGATGTTTTGCTCGAGTTGCATAAATATGAGACTTCTTGTTTTCTTTGTATTTTATTGTGGGTAGACAAAATGCAAAGATAGTAATGATTTTGATAATTGAACTAGTATAGAACATTGTAATTTATTTTTATGCAACGTAAATTCAAATAGAACTTGAACAGGGTCGGCCTTGGACCCGAGCAAGCTGGGCTATGGCCCAGGGCCTCAATAATATTAGGGCCTCAAAAAAATTGAAATTAAATTAGGCCCATCGTTCTAATGATATAATATATAGATATACCGAAGTTTGCTATCAGTATATCAATTGGTGTAGTGGCAGCTTCCTTTTGTCAAGACCGAAGTGGCATGGGATCTATTCCCTTCCATGCCAATTTTTTAATTTTATTTGGTATGATAGGTTTCTTTTATAAATAGTACCGCTCTATTACTCAAATAACTACACTTTTTGATCTTTTATTATTTTTAATTTTACTTGTTATTTTTTTTAAATAACGAATTAATTTTTAAAACTAAGATACAATTTTAATTATTGACTAGGATATGACAATTTTTTTATTATTTAAATTTTAATTAAAAAAGATCACTCATTTTAAAAAAAATTGATATTTTAATTTTACTAATTTTTTCTAATTTTCAAAGGGCCTTTTTATGTAATTCGCCCGACATTTCAAAATATGTTGGGAAGGGCCTGTTAGTTACATGGATAAATGACTATTTTTAAAGTTGTCGATGCTATTTACAATTTAAATAGATGATGTTCTTTTAAGAAAAAAATAATTTATTAGGGGTCCATTTTAATTATTTGCTCTGGACCTCCAAAATGTCGGGATCGGCCCTGAACTTGAATATGTTGGATAGTTTAATTGAACTATTAGAGTGGAGCTTATGTGTATTCTTGAACATGCCCTTGTGTGTATTATGGTGCATAGTACTTTATGATGAGAATGATGTTGAAATCTAAATTATTTTCCTGTGAGTATGTGAAACTTTTTTTATAGAAGAATAAAATTTGTGATAAGTTATGTGATAAAATTTGGAACATCATGGATGGGTGGCTGCATGCTGATATTATGCAGAAAATAACAGCAATTCTACCTCCTTCCATTGAGAATGGCAAGGATATTCAGTTGGGAATTGGTAAAAATAGTGATGAATTCTCTGTCGCATCTATGTATAATTTGTTGTGTAATTTTGATCATTCTATAGAGGATAAAGAGTGGAGAGAAATTTGGAAGCTTCGAGTCTCGGAAAGAAATCGATGCTTTATGTGGATTGTTAAACATGATCGGTTATTAACAAAAAAAATTAAAGCTAGAATGGGAATAGGGAATGATTGTTGCAATTTTTGTAATGGTGTGGAAACTAGTCTGCATGTTCTAAGAGATTGTGGGTTAGCAATAACAGTTTGGCTCCCCTTAGTGCCTCAAGGTCTGCGGTCAAACTTCTTCGACGGTGATTTGAAACAGTGGTTTTCGGCGAATGTGAATTGTGGGACTGTTATTGATGGAAATGTTCGATGGAAAGATATGTGGGCGACGACTTGTCATTCGCTGTGGTATTGGCATAACAAGGAACAACATGATCCTCATTATAGTCGTCCTATTAATCCTGCCTATCACATTCGGCAGAGAGTGAAGAACTATCAGTTAAGTGTTGTTGCTGTTAGTCAGGCTGCAGGTCAAGTGAACCGGGAAGCTCGGCTTATAGGTTGGAAACCGCCGGTTGGTGATTGGATTAAATTAAACACTGATGGTGCGTGTAAGGACAGAAATGTTGCTGGATGTGGGGGAATTTTGCGCAATAACGCCGGAGAATGGCGTGGTGGTTTTGCTAAACACCTAGGCAAGTGCTCTGGGTATGTGGCGGAGCTGTGGGGAGTGTTAGAAGGCCTTCAGTATGCTTGGCAATTGGGATACAAGAAAGTGGAGATTAGTGTAGATTCTATAGTGGTTGTCCAAGTTCTCAATAAGGGAGGAACCTGTAGTGCAATGGGTCTAGCACTAGTGAAGAAGATTAAGAGGCTCATTCAATTTGAGTGGGAAATTGTAATATCTCACTCGTACCGGGAAGCTAATTCTTGTGCTGATGCTTTAGCTAGTATGGGATGTTTACTAGATGGTAACACTGTGTATTTTGAGGAGTGCCCTGCTCAGATTAGGCATTTGTTAGTATCTGATGCTATGGGGTTCACCACCCCTCGGTTAATCCTTTTGTAGTCTCTTTTCCTAGGGCTTTCTGCCCTCTTACATACCAAAAAAAAAAAAATGTTTGTTTGTAACATGCACTAGATTATTGCCATGAAACTCGATTATTTCCTTGTGATTTATAATAGATGACTATGCTATCTTGCCTAGGATAGATTTGATAAAAATAATATAGTTGTTTAGATTGTTTTATTATACCATGTTTGAATTATGATCTTATGATTATGGAATAACATGTTGGATTGAATATGAGTATTTAAATGATGATTTGATATGTAATGACAAGTATGTGTGTTGATAATATGATTTAATTATGATATCATGCTTATGTGATGGTGTATATATGATTGGATCATAAATGTGTATTTTAGTTGTAAAATGATTGACTATGATGAGTTATGACAATGATATTCTTGTTTATGTATGCTATTTATATGTTCATGTGACCCTTGTTGGAATTGCAAGTTATTTTCCTTTGAGTTCCATATAAGAGTTGAAAAAGATATATGTGTTATTATCAATAATTAATGAATACATAAAATTTACGGTATTCCATTCCGACACTTTTGTAAGACCCAAGATTTCTTTGTATAGTTGGTTTAAGGAATATTAGGGTTCGATGTGTTCGTGTGACGAAACATCGTGTAATTATTAGCTTTTGCTGTAATTGAGCCTGTTTAGTGCTCGTGCACTGTAATTGTACAGACTTTGGTTCTGTGATCCTGTTGCTTGAATAAGAAGTTATATGTGATTTTAGAATAATAAGTGTTGGATTATTCTTGTTTTTGGAAAAACGAGTAGGATTTTACCCGTCGTTGTAAAATCTTATTGCATCTGTTTTTGAGTGAGGTTTCGGATGGAAGTTTTATATATCTGCGCGAGTTAGGATATATTCTGAGATTAATTTTCTGAGGTATGGAAGAAAATTACAGTCGCGGAAAAAGATTCGGCGATAAGTTTTGGAAACGTGAAACGTTAGACGTTCTTTCCGTAGGTTTTCTGTTTTGGTGAGTTTCGTTCGTCGCGGCGTGCGAGAGCTGAACGTGTGAGTGTTTCTATGAGGTATTGAGTTTTATCTCAAGTGGATTTGGTTTGGTTAGATCCAATGGCTAGGGTTTTGTCTTGGCATTTTGTTTTTGATCCAATGGCCATGAGTGAGCAAGAGCTATGGCATAGTAAGGAGGTTTGGTCACTTGGTCACTTAGAAACATCACCAAACATCTCCATTCTTTCTCTCTTTCACGTGGAACTCCATTTCTTAACCTTAACCTTCACAAATTTTCCTTTCTTCACCATTTCACTCCATTTCAAGCTTGGAAGCTTTGAGGAAAAGTGTAGAGAATCACTTTCTAAAGGTAACCCTCTCTTCTCATCTCCTAGGTTGGTAGATTTTTAGAGTTTTGATATTTTTGGGTTTATGTTCTTAAGAGGGTTTGGTGAGAAATGTTACCTTACATGGTTTTTGTTTCATGAATGTTGTTCATGAGGTCTATAGAAGCATGTGTAGGCTTTGTTATCTTTGTTTTCCATGAGTTGGTGAAAATCTCATGAGAAAAGTTAGGGTTTTGAAAGTTTAGAGTATTGAACAATAACATGTGGTTAAGTTGTAAGGTTTTGAAAAGAAAAGTTGTCTTTGGACCTTTGAGAAAAAGGGAAATGCGTTGTATGGTTTTGTTTTAGAAAATCCGATGAAAAATATTTTGGGGTTTATGAAAATATTTTCTAAGAGTTTTTGGGGAGTATTTTGGGGTCAAAGTGGTTTAAAACTATTGTGACATGTGGTGTCGCTTTTTACCTTGAAAACATGTTAGAAAAGGATTACCGGACGGTTAAGGCCCGTAATAAAACTTGTGCTTGGAATTGGTTTTGATTTTGGGAATGAAAATCAAATAACTTGCACTCGAAGCAACCAACATGCTTTCGGAAATGTGTTGCTTGCTTATGGAAATGGTTTGCTTTTATGCCTTGAAAAGATGTTGGGAACTAATAGAATCAAACTAGGCTTGGGTGGAAAAAGGTGGTGTGAGTTGCTGTCTTTTGCTGTCATGACAGGTGCAACTCGCTGAGCGAGTGGTTACTCGCCAGGGCGAGTGTCACAGGTCCTGACAACACGCCAGGGCGAGCTCCAGAGCGAGTAAGACCAGTACTCTCTGCCTTCACTCGCCATCAACTCGCCAGGGCGAGCTCTGAGAGTTGAAATTTTGGATTCTGATTTCTAAACTTGGTTTTTAACTTTCTAATCCCTTTTTATTAAATTATGGAAGTGGTGGGGATTGGAAACGAGTTTTTCGGGTACTCGGAAAGTACGTAGCTTATAACGCAAGAAAATGGCCTTTTTGCATTTCAAATTATTTAAGACTTTTGACAATTGTTTTGGGTCCTAAAAATAGTACAAATAACTCATGGGGGGTTGATCAATACGATAGTTTTTGGTATGGTATCCGAAAGAAGGATTTTTCCTTAGAGAACCTTTGGGTTTTGGGGTTCTAGAGTCCAAATCATTAAGGATTGATTGGTTATGGTTTTGATTGTATACTTTGCTTGTTTTAGGAAGCAAGTAAGTGTTGTGTGATCGTGTGATAGTTGAGTGCTTGACGAGGTAAGGGCTCCACTTTATTTCTGTCTTTAAATGGTTACGACATGCTTGAATTTGCTGTTTATGCATTTGCTGTGTGCTTGGCATGTTTGTATTTATGTATTCTCGTTGATGAGAACGTGGTTATAATATGTGTGCAATTTACATATGATTGGAAAAATGTATGTATATGGTGATGCTTTGTACATAGACTTTAGGCTATGTGAATGTTTGCATGGGCATATATGAATGCGTGCGTCAGATAGGACTACGCGAGGATTTTGTCTTGTGTGACTATCCCGTATATGCCGAAGAGAATATATGCCATGCATTTCATAGTTGCGTGCCTAGGTGTATGTCTGTGTGACTTTGCCTACGTACCGGGCGTTTGACTGTGTGGCTTCGCCAAATCCCTCTGGATTTATATTGAGTTGGTGTTTGTCTGTGTGACTTCGCCTGGTGTTTGTCTGTGTGACTTCACCTGCCTTGTGTGGCATTTTTAGTGCGGGTACGTATATTTCTGTGTGGCTTTGCCTACCCCACGACTCTTCGAGGAGAGGTAAATATTCCGGAAAATCATGCATGTGACGAACCAGTAATCGGTTGTCACACCCATTGTAGAAGTCTGCATTAGGCTTGGTGATTTATTTATATAAACCCGTTGGTGGGAATTACTTGTAAGTTAAAGAGCTTTCTCTTGTGTTTCGTGGAATTATTGTTATGTGTACAATCTTTCGCATCGGTTATATATATACATACTATATATTTTGTGGTGACCCTTTCTTTCATTTGCGGGCTCATCCCACCCAGATGATGGGTTAGGTCGTGGTGACGACGGTGGCTGTTCCAGGCCCCAGTGAGCGGTTGGAGCTGTAGCCTAGAATAGTTAGACTATGCGCCGGTGTGGTTTGTGCACCGTGCTTTTTGGTTAGCATAGGGTCTCTAACTTGGTTTGTTGTAAGTATTCGAATACTTAGACTTGGATTGTAATTATTCAGGAAATGCACTTTGCTTGGCGAAGCACCTTTTAGTAATGAGTTCTTTTGCATATTTGAATGCCGGTTCATTTAAAAATTATCATGCGCACTCTGAGTGTTAGTTGAAAAAGAAAAAAAAAAAAATAATGCCCTTTTTGGCTTATGAAAAACGGGGTGTTACAATTTGGTATCAGAGCACGGCTTTAAATCTTCAAAGGGAAAGTGTATACTTGAGTCGTTAGTCCAGAGTCGGTTAGAACATAGCTAGAGTAGTGTCAGTTCTAGTGGTTGTTCGGTGTCGGGTTATGTGCTAGTAACCGCTGTATGAGATTTCTGTTGAGACTCAGAAATGTTTGGATAAGGAATCTAATCAGAATTGGTATTGTGCAGAATAGAATGCCTCCAAGAAGGGCACCTACAGCACCTATGACGGATAATGTTGATATAAACCAGATGGCTTATGCCATGCATACGATGGCAGCGGCTGTGACTGCTCAGAGCCATGCTAAGGCGCAAAGGGATTTGGAAAAGCGCGAAAGGGAAATACTTGCGGCTGGATCTAGACTTCCCACCAGTTTCAACCACCAGACTCCTCCAAAGTTTAACGGAGAGGGAGGTCCGGAAACTGCTGATCTATGGCTCCAATCTGTGGAGAGGATATTCGGGGCAATTCATTGTCCGGAGGGAGAGAAGGTGGTCTTAGCTACCTATCAATTACTCGGGGGTTCTGAGTATTGGTGGAGGAACACCCGACTGATCATGGAGAATGTTCATGAAGAGTTAAGTTGGGAGAACTTCAAAAGGAGGTTCTTGGCCAAATACTTCCCTGAGACAGCTAGGGAAAGGTATGGTGAAGAGTTCCTGAGGCTGAGGCAAGCGGGCATGAATGTTGAGGCATATGCCAAGAAGTTCGAATCACTATCCCGTTTCTTCCGCTTCTTTAGGGATGGGATAGATGAGGACTATATGTGTCGTAGATTCCAGGATGGGCTGAGGTACGAACTGCAGGATGCGGTTGTGCCATTGGGTATTCGACAATTCCAGGTCTTGGTTGAAAAGTGCCAAGAGGTGGAAGACATGAAGAATAAGCGGGTGAACCGCCAAGGGAATTCTAATGCCGGAGGACCAAGTCGCACCAATGATCGTGGTTCGACTCAGAATAGTGGGAGGCAAGGGAGTAAGCCGTATAACCGTCCTCAGAATAGTAAAGGACCGGGCCGATCGGTGAATCAGGGAACCCGGGGAAAGTCAGAGGGTAGTAAGGGGACTTGCTACAACTGTGGAGAAGCGGGGCATTTTTCTAATGAGTGCACGCAACCGAAGGTGGGAAACACCTGCTACAATTGCAAGAAGCCGGGACACTTTGCTAGAGATTGCAGAGCCCCGAAGACCGGGCCGTCGGCAAATGTGGCACAAGGTTCACAGGGTGCCAGACCTGCGGCAAAGGCACGTGCTTACTGTATGGGCACTGAACTGAGTGGGCAGGCTAGCAATGCCATCCACGAGAGCTGTCACATCGCAGGTAATTCTTTAACTGCTTTGATTGACACGGGGGCAACCCACTCATTCATATCTTTGGCATGTGCAAATCGTTTGAGTTTGAATGTATCTGTGCTTCCTTTTGATTTGAATGTTTTGACTCCTGCTAAGGACTTGGTAGTGAATACTGCATGTTTGCATTGTTGGGTAGTAATCCAGAATAGGGATTTTCTGGTCAATTTGGTTTGTCTACCGCTTTTATCTCTCGAGATCATCCTCGGGATGGATTGGTTGTCTTATCATTATGTGATTCTAGGCTGTGCTCGGAAATTGGTTTACTTTCCCGAGCCAGGTGTGCGAAGGTACTTGTCTGCAAATCGGCTTTCTGTGGTTATGTGTAATGGAGAACCGGAGATAGTCTCACTTGCTAGCTTAGGAGTGACGTCGGAGATTCGAATTGAGGAAATTCGTGTAGTTCAGGATTTCCAAGATATGTTTCCATCGGAGATTCCAGCTTTTCCTCCGTGTAGAGAGGTGGAATTCTTTATTGATTTGCAACCGGGTACGGGTCCGATTTCAGAATCAGCTTATCGGATGGCTCCAGCTGAGTTGGTAGAGTTGAAAAGTCAGATTGAAGAATTGTTAGGTAAAGGTTTCATAAGACCTAGTGTGTCGCCTTGGGGAGCACCGGTCTTATTGGTTAAAAAGAAGGATGGTAAATCTCGTCTGTGTGTGGATTATCGGAAGCTTAATAAGGTGACTATCAAGAACCGATATCCATTGCCACGAATCGATGATTTGATGGATCAGTTGAGGGGAGCCTCAGTGTTTTCCAAGATTGACTTGAAGTCTGGTTATCATCAGATAAGAGTGCGAGATGATGATATTCAGAAAACGGCGTTTAGGACGCGGTATGGGCATTATGAGTTTCTAGTGATGCCGTTTGGAGTGACGAATGCACCTGCTATCTTTATGGCCTACATGAATCGGATATTCCATTCATTTTTGGACAAGTTTGTGGTGGTGTTCATTGATGACATCCTAGTGTATTCGAAGAGTGAAGAGGAGCATGTAGAGCATCTTCGTCTAGTTTTGCAAGTTTTGCGGGAAAGTAAGCTGTATGCAAACCCGTCAAAGTGTGACTTTTGGTTGGAAGAGGTGAATTTCCTTGGTCATGTTATATCAAAAGAGGGAATAGCCGTGGATCCAGCCAAGATTGATACGGTACTTTCATGGAAGCAACCTCAAACAGTGACTGATGTAAGGAGTTTTGTGGGTTTGGCCGGTTATTACCGGAGATTCATTGAAGGGTTCGCTAAAATTGTGGCGCCAATGACACAACTTACGCGAAAAGATCAACCTTTTGCTTGGACAGAGAAGTGTGAGTTGAGTTTTCAGTTGTTGAAGGAGCGTTTGACGACTTCACCAGTTTTGATGTTACCACAGTCGGATGAACCGTATGAGGTTTATTGTGATGCTTCTCATCAAGGGTTGGGTTGTGTGTTGATGCAACACAAGAGAGCAGTGGCTTATGCGTCCAGGCAACTGAAAGTGCATGAGAAGAATTATCCTACGCACGATTTAGAGCTTGCGGCCGTTGTTTTTGCATTGAAGATTTGGAGACATCATCTTTATGGTTGCACTTTTGTCGTGTTTAGTGACCATAAAAGTCTTAAGTATCTGTTCGATCAGAAAGAGCTTAATATGCGACAGAGGAGATGGATGGAAACTTTGAAAGATTTTGATTTCACGTTAGAATACCATCCTGGAAAGGCTAATGTGGTAGCCGATGCCTTGAGTAGGAAGAGTGTGTCGGTTTGTTCAGCACAAATGGCTAGTCAACAAGAGTTGTTGAGAGAGTTTCGTGATTTGCACCTAGAGGTAGAGTTTGCTTTAGGGAATATGAGACTGGGTATGATTACCATCTCGAGCGGTTTGTTGGAGGATATTGCTAATTGTCAAGATGACAAGTTTCTCATGGAGAAAAGGACTTTGATTGTTCGAGGAACCAACCGAGATTTCAAGGTGGGATCGGACAATATTTTGAGGTGTCAAGGTAGGGTGTGCGTGCCCGATGCTATGAACTTGAGAAACACCATTCTAGGGGAGGCACACAAGAGTAAACTTAGTATACATCCTGGAGCAACAAAGATGTATCAAGACCTGAGGCATGATTTCTGGTGGCCGGGTATGAAAAGGGATGTGGCTGAGTATGTGGCGTCGTGTCTGACTTGTCAGAAGGCGAAGATTGAACATCAGAGACCGGCAGGGATACTGCAGTCATTAGATATCCCCGAGTGGAAGTGGGATAGCATTTCTATGGATTTCATCACTGGTTTACCTAAGACCAGGAGGAAGCATGATTCCATTTGGGTGATAGTGGATCGTTTGACTAAGTCCGCTCATTTTCTACCGGTAAGGATTACGGATACAGTAGCAAAGTTGACCGATATTTACATTGTTGAGATTGTGAGGTTACATGGGATTCCGTCAAGTATAGTGTCGGATCGAGACCCAAAGTTTACTTCACACTTTTGGAGGACTTTGCATGAGGCGTTGGGGACGAAATTGAGATTGAGTTCCGCCTATCATCCTCAGACAGATGGGCAGACCGAGAGAACAAATCAATCTTTGGAAGATTTGTTGAGAGCATGTGTATTGGATGATCGTGGAAGTTGGGATGATGTATTACCTTTGATAGAATTCACATACAACAACAGTTTCCACGCGAGTATTGGAATGGCACCATACGAGGCTTTGTATGGGAGGAGATGTCAGACTCCTTTGTGTTGGTACCAAGATGGGGAAAGTATGATAGTAGGACCAGAAATGGTACAACAGACGACGGACAAGGTCCGAAAGATAAGGGCAATGATGAAGGTTGCTCAAGATCGACAGAAAAGTTATGCGGATAGGCGTCGGAGGCCTTTAGAGTTTGAGGAGGGAGATCACGTATTTCTCCGTGTTACTCCAACAACGGGTGTTGGAAGGGCTTTGAAAGCGAAGAAGTTGACTCCGAAGTTTATAGGGCCTTATCAGATTTTGGAACGGATTGGGAAGGTAGCTTACCGGATCGCGTTGCCACCGGTACTATCTTTGATTCATGACGTGTTCCATGTGTCGCAATTGCGGAAGTATACACCGGATCCATCACATGTGATCACACCAGATGACATCCAGTTGAGGGATAATTTGTCATTCGAGGTTCCGCCGATCAAGATTGCGGATAGGAAGATGAAACGTCTGAGGACGAAAGAGATACCTTTGGTGAAGGTGATATGGAACGAAGCTACAGGAGATACTACCTGGGAGCTCGAGAGTAAGATGAAGGAATTATACCCCGGTTTGTTTGACGACGTCTAAGTTTCGAGGAAGAAACTTCTTTTAGGGGGGTAGTATTGTAAGACCCAAGATTTCTTTGTATAGTTGGTTTAAGGAATATTAGGGTTCGATGTGTTCGTGTGACGAAACATCGTGTAATTATTAGCTTTTGCTGTAATTGAGCCTGTTTAGTGCTCGTGCACTGTAATTGTACAGACTTTGGTTCTGTGATCCTGTTGCTTGAATAAGAAGTTATATGTGGTTTTAGAATAATAAGTGTTGGATTATTCTTGTTTTTGGAAAAACGAGTAGGATTTTACCCGTCGTTGTAAAATCTTATTGCGTCTGTTTTTGAGTGAGGTTTCGGATGGAAGTTTTATATATCTGCGCGAGTTAGGATATATTCTGAGATTAATTTTCTGAGGTATGGAAGAAAATTACAGTCGCGGAAAAAGATTCGGCGATAAGTTTTGGAAACGTGAAACGTTAGACGTTCTTTCCGTAGGTTTTCTGTTTTGGTGAGTTTCGTTCGTCGCGGCGTGCGAGAGCTGAACGTGTGAGTGTTTCTATGAGGTATTGAGTTTTATCTCAAGTGGATTTGGTTTGGTTAGATCCAATGGCTAGGGTTTTGTCTTGGCATTTTGTTTTTGATCCAATGGCCATGAGTGAGCAAGAGCTATGGCATAGTAAGGAGGTTTGGTCACTTGGTCACTTAGAAACATCACCAAACATCTCCATTCTTTCTCTCTTTCACGTGGAACTCCATTTCTTAACCTTAACCTTCACAAATTTTCCTTTCTTCACCATTTCACTCCATTTCAAGCTTGGAAGCTTTGAGGAAAAGTGTAGAGAATCACTTTCTAAAGGTAACCCTCTCTTCTCATCTCCTAGGTTGGTAGATTTTTAGAGTTTTGATATTTTTGGGTTTATGTTCTTAAGAGGGTTTGGTGAGAAATGTTACCTTACATGGTTTTTGTTTCATGAATGTTGTTCATGAGGTCTATAGAAGCATGTGTAGGCTTTGTTATCTTTGTTTTCCATGAGTTGGTGAAAATCTCATGAGAAAAGTTAGGGTTTTGAAAGTTTAGAGTATTGAACAATAACATGTGGTTAAGTTGTAAGGTTTTGAAAAGAAAAGTTGTCTTTGGACCTTTGAGAAAAAGGGAAATGCGTTGTATGGTTTTGTTTTAGAAAATCCGATGAAAAATATTTTGGGGTTTATGAAAATATTTTCTAAGAGTTTTTGGGGAGTATTTTGGGGTCAAAGTGGTTTAAAACTATTGTGACATGTGGTGTCGCTTTTTACCTTGAAAACATGTTAGAAAAGGATTACCGGACGGTTAAGGCCCGTAATAAAACTTGTGCTTGGAATTGGTTTTGATTTTGGGAATGAAAATCAAATAACTTGCACTCGAAGCAACCAACATGCTTTCGGAAATGTGTTGCTTGCTTATGGAAATGGTTTGCTTTTATGCCTTGAAAAGATGTTGGGAACTAATAGAATCAAACTAGGCTTGGGTGGAAAAAGGTGGTGTGAGTTGCTGTCTTTTGCTGTCATGACAGGTGCAACTCGCTGAGCGAGTGGTTACTCGCCAGGGCGAGTGTCACAGGTCCTGACAACACGCCAGGGCGAGCTCCAGAGCGAGTAAGACCAGTACTCTCTGCCTTCACTCGCCATCAACTCGCCAGGGCGAGCTCTGAGAGTTGAAATTTTGGATTCTGATTTCTAAACTTGGTTTTTAACTTTCTAATCCCTTTTTATTAAATTATGGAAGTGGTGGGGATTGGAAACGAGTTTTTCGGGTACTCGGAAAGTACGTAGCTTATAACGCAAGAAAACGGCCTTTTTGCATTTCAAATTATTTAAGACTTTTGACAATTGTTTTGGGTCCTAAAAATAGTACAAATAACTCATGGGGGGTTGATCAATACGATAGTTTTTGGTATGGTATCCGAAAGAAGGATTTTTCCTTAGAGAACCTTTGGGTTTTGGGGTTCTAGAGTCCAAATCATAAGGATTGATTGGTTATGGTTTTGATTGTATACTTTGCTTGTTTTAGGAAGCAAGTAAGTGTTGTGTGATCGTGTGATAGTTGAGTGCTTGACGAGGTAAGGGCTCCACTTTATTTCTGTCTTTAAATGGTTACGACATGCTTGAATTTGCTGTTTATGCATTTGCTGTGTGCTTGGCATGTTTGTATTTATGTATTCTCGTTGATGAGAACGTGGTTATAATATGTGTGCAATTTACATATGATTGGAAAAATGTATGTATATGGTGATGCTTTGTACATAGACTTTAGGCTATGTGAATGTTTGCATGGGCATATATGAATGCGTGCGTCAGATAGGACTACGCGAGGATTTTGTCTTGTGTGACTATCCCGTATATGCCGAAGAGAATATATGCCATGCATTTCATAGTTGCGTGCCTAGGTGTATGTCTGTGTGACTTTGCCTACGTACCGGGCGTTTGACTGTGTAGCTTCGCCAAATCCCTCTGGATTTATATTGAGTTGGTGTTTGTCTGTGTGACTTCGCCTGGTGTTTGTCTGTGTGACTTCACCTGCCTTGTGTGGCATTTTTAGTGCGGGTACGTATATTTCTGTGTGGCTTTGCCTACCCCACGACTCTTCGAGGAGAGGTAAATATTCCGGAAAATCATGCATGTGACGAACCAGTAATCGGTTGTCACACCCATTGTAGAAGTCTGCATTAGGCTTGGTGATTTATTTATATAAACCCGTTGGTGGGAATTACTTGTAAGTTAAAGAGCTTTCTCTTGTGTTTCGTGGAATTATTGTTATGTGTACAATCTTTCGCATCGGTTATATATATACATACTATATATTTTGTGGTGACCCTTTCTTTCATTTGCGGGCTCATCCCACCCAGATGATGGGTTAGGTCGTGGTGACGACGGTGGCTGTTCCAGGCCCCAGTGAGCGGTTGGAGCTGTAGCCTAGAATAGTTAGACTATGCGCCGGTGTGGTTTGTGCACCGTGCTTTTTGGTTAGCATAGGGTCTCTAACTTGGTTTGTTGTAAGTATTCGAATACTTAGACTTGGATTGTAATTATTCAGGAAATGCACTTTGCTTGGCGAAACACCTTTTAGTAATGAGTTCTTTTGTATATTTGAATGTCGGTTCATTTAAAAATTATCATGCGCACTCTGAGTGTTAGTTGAAAAAGAAAAAAAAAAAAATAATGCCCTTTTTGGCTTATGAAAAACGGGGTGTTACAACTTTAGTCAAAAATAAAATAAAATAAAATCCAATAAAAATAGAATTAGAATAAATCATGTACCCAAAAAATAAATAAAAATAAACCTCATATATGTACCCAATAGAAATAGAATAAATTAGTCTCGTAAGCTTAACTCAGTTGGTTGGACATCGCATTATATAAGTAGGGGGCCGGGGTTCGAACCCCGGTCATCCCACCTATCTACCTTATGGGTGGAATTTCTAGCCACTAGGCTACTTAACAAAAAAAAAAGAAATAGAATAAATTATGCACCAAAAAAAAAGAATAAATTATGTACCAAAAAAAAAAAGAAATAGAATAAATTTGTCTCATGAGCTTAACTCAATTGATATGACATTGCATTATATATGCAGGAGTCGAGATTCGAACCCTGGTCATCGCATTTATGCACTTTAAAAGGGAAATCTCTAACCATTATGTTACTTGTCAAGAAAAGAAAAATAAATAGAATAAATCTGTCTAGAAGTCCTAATTCAACTAACAAATGCCGAAATTACTAGACCGAACATCATGATCCGGGTTCGAACTAGGAACCTCAGAGCTGTGTATGAGTTTAATTTCAGTGGATTATCACTTCATCTAAGATAAAAAAAAATAGAATAAACATATATCTTGGCTCTGCCCTCCACATGTGCACTGTGCAGCAAAGAAAACATTAAATTTTAGATTTTTTTTTTATATACAAAAGAGGGTTGAAGCCCATGAAATTTTATTCTTCTATAAAAGAGAAATTTTTAAAAAAAATTCTAAAAATATATGATATTTATTATTGATTAAAAATTAACACTCAATGTTTTCTTTCATTTTTTTTAGTTTATGTACATAAATTTTATTGTAATAACAATTTTTTATATTTACGTAAAAAAAATTCAATTAAATTTTTCAGTGAAATAATCTTTAATCAGATTCTACTTATCACCACATTTTAGACTCTTTTCCCCTTATTTGATAGGGAAAATTCTTCAACAGGTACAACTGTAACACCCTGATTTTTCAAAAGCCAAAAAGGGGCATTAATTTTTTTTTTTAAAAACAAAACAGAGCGCGCATAAATCTTGTGATGAGCCGGCATTAATCATACAAATGAACTGAATATGTATTAGTACAACCCAAGCATCGGCATAGTACTAATCATACATGAAAGTGCTTCAGAGAAGCAAAGTGTAATACCTGAATATTTACAACCCTACAGACAAAGGGTGTAACAACCACAAAAGTAAATATTCAGAATACAGTCATCCAAAAGAGTCAGATCCTATGCCTAATCCATAAGAGCACGATGTACAACCACACCGGCGCAGAGTCTAATTCTAAACTATAGTTCCAGCACGAGCTCACTGAGGCCCTGAGCAGCCGCCGCCCTCGCGACCTACAACATCATCTGGGGTGGGAGGAGCCCGCAAATGAATAATGAAAGGGTCACCACAAAATAAAAGTATATATATATATATATATATATATATATATATATAACCGGTGCGAAAGATGTACACATAACAAATTTCCACATACACAATAGAAAGCTCTTTAACACAAAAGAATTTCCCACCAACGGGCTTATATATATAATGCACACATAGCCTATAATGCATCCTCTAATGAATGGTGAAGCCAATCACTGGCCATCACTGTGACACCAATCACTAATCGTCACATGCATGAATTCCGGAATCGTAGGTCCAACCCACTAAAGCCACAAGGGCAGGTGATGCCACACAGACGCTATCACCAAGTGAAAATAGCCACACAGATGCTACCAGCCACACAGATGCTGTCAGCCACACAGATGCTGTCACCAGGCGAAAATAGCCACACAGATGCTACCAGCCACACAGATGCTGTCGCCAACTATGAAATGCATGAGCATACTTTCTAATTAAGCATATATAGGGAAGTCACACAGACACAGCCCCGGCGGAGTCACACAGACACATCCACCCGTGTAGTCCCAGCTGACTTACACGTTCCATACATGCTCATGCAACAATTACATATCACATAGATATATGTAAACCAAACACAACGACATACATACATTTCCAATCATATGTATTCCAACAACCTGTTCATACATATATTCTCATAATCATATGTAAACAGCGCAAGTATTTTAAACACGTTCTCATCACTAGAATACATCAACCAGACATGCCAAACACACAGCAAAGCATTACAACAGAAATCCAAGCATGTCATAACCTGTTGAAAAGACGGAAATAAAGTGATGCCCTTACCTCAGCAAGCATTCCAACACGCACCACTTACATTACACGAGCAATAACCGTCCCTCTCGACAAAAACTCCAATTCGGCTAATCCTCTTAACCTTTTACAAAACATAACTTATCTAAGTTAATACCACATTCTAATTGGTTACTCAAATAAGTCCTTAGATCGGCTACTAATGGATCAAGACCTATGGTTGTTCCCTCACAACTAACTAGGCTCAAATCCACTATTCACGCTACCTAAAATCTAAGCAGCGTACAATCAATAAAATACTCCCAACGTATCCTATCGAAACGAAACCTATTCCCAAAATTCTAGAGGTGTTTAAGGTACTTTGTAACACTCTCGGATAGTGATTCCCAGTTCTCCCCATAGTGATTAAAAATTCACGAAGTTAAATACACTATTTTTGCTATAAGAAATATAGTTTCGTTTCAAAACAAACTAAGAAACACTTTGATTCCTAACTCCAAGGCAATCAATTTTCACATACTAAAACCATTTGAAAACAAACCAAAAACTCTTTGAAAATTTTCACAAAAATAAAAGTTTACTTGCGCCACAAGTTACAAGTTTTTCCTTTCAAATAAAATGGCCATAACTCGCTCATTCTTTATCAAAACGAGACGAGCCATACGCCAAAATCTTCGTATCGAAAGGACGGATCAAATGGTTAAGTTTCTAGGACACAAAAACAATTTTAAAGGGACGAAAATACCCCTGTCCATTTCGGCCAGAATCCAAAAACAAAGGTAGTTCAAACATTTTTCATTGCACAACCATGGCATTGATCACTTAGTTCCCAAAATCATTTATTTGAACAACAAATACTTTTCAAAACACAAACTAAAATTCCTAAAAGTGTTCTCTTGAACTCTCAAGAACAAATTTCTTGTTTTTCAAAACAAAACTATTTTTCACACATCCATTTCTCTAAAAGTCTTGAAACAATTCATTAAACACAAAAGCTAAAACAATTTTCCATGTTCTTGATCAATTAGAATTTTCTCCAAAACCCTAATCCAATTTCTTCATGAGATTCTCATCAAACTCATGGAATACAAACCATCTAGTTCTAAACAAACTAGTTAAACACTCATGAGCAACTCTCATGGAACAAAAATCATTTATGAACATTTTCTAACAAAAATTTCTCAAGAACATAAACTAAAAATCCAACAAACTCCAAGAGTTTGACCAACTAAGAGGAAAGGAGAAGTCTAGTTACCTTAGAGAAGATACTACTTGCAATTCCTATGGTTCTAACAAGCTTGAAATGGATCAATTTGGTGAAGGATTGAAATTTTGTGATGGAGGAGAATGAAGGAGAATGGTTCACGGCCAAAGAGGGAAAGAAGAGAAGTGTTTTGTAATTTTTTTCTAAGTCCACAATATAACCAAACCTCCTTACTATACATGGTCTTGTTCATTATCCACCCTTGGATCAAATAGTGTTAATTTGCTAAGATTCAAATCTAGCCATTGGATCAATCCAAGTCTATCCTCACAAGATATTTTCTATGCTTCTAGAAGCCACCTCGCCTCTCAGCTCTCGCGTTCGCTCGCAGACGAGTTGTACTTCGCTAACGGACGGAAATCACAAAAATATAAAATCTACCAAATAAACGTCCGTCGTAAACCGTTTCCAAATATTATCGCTAAATCTTTTTCCCCGACTGTAATTTTCTTCCTCACTCTTGAAAATTATTCTGAAAACATAATCCAACTCGCGCCGATATATAAAACTTCCATCTAAATTTCTACGGAATTCAGACATCGTAAAAATTTCCAACAGCGGGTAAAATTCCTACTCGTTTTTCCAAAAACCAGAATAAACCAAAACTCGCGATTCTGACTACACATAAACTTTCTTATACTCAAAAGAAGACTACGACCCAAAAGTCTGTGCCTTTCCAGCGCACGAGCACAAAACAGGCTCCATTTCAGCAAAAATTCTATTAACGCGACAATACTCACGAAACCGCTTCACCAAAAACCCTAAAAACTTAGCCGACACTAAAGTTCCTTAAAAAAAACCTGTACAGTGGAAATCTTGGGTCTTACATTACTCTTGACGCGCGATGCACTTTATTTCCAATACAAGTTGCCCCAATGATAATCCAATCATTGTAATTAAATCCAACTGGCATCTCTGTATGCTCCACCATTCTACAGTGGTTGCATCCTCTTGACAACTGAATGACTTCATCAAGTCTCATCCGAACTCACCATAACGGATATCCAGCACCTTCTTCAAACGTTATCCCAATCTGATCCTTACTTGCAATCCTTTATCAGTCGACGTCCACACGTCCGTACTCAACACCTCCGAGTGACAACGACCCATGCCAATTCAAATTCATCGAATTTCTTCCAAGAATCCTTTGTGGTTCTCGTTCGCTTCAAGTCCATCCTCCTCGGACCACTCTGCCTAAGGAATTCAGAGACACTTGTCGACTAAATTCGACCAAGGCTCGTGGTTTCACAATTCCACTTACTGAAGCCTCACTCCCTGCATTACTTCAGTAAGACACAAACCAGTGTCTAAGCTGAAATTCCTGGCACGCTATGCACGATGCTCTACTCGATGCTCTAGCAATCTATCCGGCCTCGCGCGTAATAGAATAAAATAAGTAAATGAACAAATAAAGAACACAGGATATTTGTTAACCCAGTTCGGCACAAACAGCAACCTACGTCTGGGGGATACCAATCCAGGAAGGAATATCACTATAATAGTCCTAGTCCTAAGTCTCCAGCAAACTACCCGTTTACAACTTAAGACCTAGGCCCTACCAATGACTCTTCTACCTAGGAACTCCTAGATATGAGATCCCATCTCACTCCCTTACAACCTTACAAATCAGCAAGGATTTCAACAACAACAAAGACAAAACAGTTTTGGAGACACACTCCTAAAACTACACACTCGTACCTAAAGGCTTTGAGTGTTACACACACCAAAAGTCCTAACTCCGTGCTTCAAAGCTTAGGAGAAGGAACACACAATTACAACTCAAGAACACGTCCTAAGCTTGCATCAAGGAGACACAAGAAAGGCTCACAATCACAATACACACGCAAAACCTAATTCTGAAAACTAACACAATAACAGCGTGAACAACTAGCTCAATTAGGGTTTTGCAGCTCCTTTAAATACTTCAGAAAATAACACATGCATGGGCTTGATTTGTTTGACCCAAGCATTTACTCCACATTAATAAAATGAGATTCTCTAAGAATATATTCTTCAAAGAGATACTCCTCAGAAATATTCTTGAACAGGATCAGAAGCATTAACAACCTTCCTTACATAGAAACATATAAAACGCGCCATGCAAGATTCATGAAAGAGAAACCAACATTCCATAAATAGCATTTCCCTTGAGCGCTACTCCTGAGCATTACCAATGCTCTACGCAATGCCTGAGGCATCGGATCACACATCTTGCAAAAAGTTTATTTCCAAAAATGCAGCCAATACCAAAGACTCAACAAACTCCCCCTTTGGCAAATTTTTGGCTAAAACAAATTATGACCATACAGATAGTACTTAAACAGATACATCAACTACATTTCTTTTTCTCAACTTAAACACACAAGCATAAAGATCTGTAGAGGCTATCCTTCAAAACATTACCATACTACTCCTTCATGGAAAACAGTAGAAAAGAATAATTGTATCTTTTAAGATTATCAGAGAGGCATGCAACAGCGGAACACAAAAAAAAACTACTTCGCCTTAAATGGTCAGGAAAATAAACTTGGTAGGATGTGGGATAGAATGCTTCAGCATTGTCACACTCCCCCTGCACATGTGCATGGGATGTTGGAGCCTTGCGTCCAACATCTCCCCCTGCATCATACAAATCAACACTCCCCCTTAACACCTGCATATCAGATCACACGACTATACCAGCTACATACTTCAATAAGGCTACAATATTAGCTACACTACACTACAGTCACATCATAACCAGAACCAGCGAATATGCAGAAAATACCAGTATCCAGAGCAGTGCAGATCATAATTAAAACATCAAATTTTTTACTCCCCTTTTTGCCACAAATTTGGCAAAGGTAATAGTGCAGAGAGTTAATA
Source organism: Trifolium repens (assembly GCA_030408175.1). Classification (NCBI taxonomy): domain Eukaryota; kingdom Viridiplantae; phylum Streptophyta; class Magnoliopsida; order Fabales; family Fabaceae; genus Trifolium; species Trifolium repens. The sequence continues at coordinate 31,542,602 of CP125838.1, read as the reverse complement.
AGTACAGACCGTAGTACAAACCAGCAGAAACAGAAAAAACTATGCCCAGAAACAGCTTAACAAACAACAAAGCAAACAGGGCAACAAAACATTACATCATCTAAAGAGAATCACTGGAATCAGACACTTCCAGCTCCTCTGTGTCACCTCCTTCTTCATCAACATTAGTCCCAGCTGCATCACCATCAACAGCATCAACACCTTCACCAGCAACATCCACACCAGCATTCTCAGAAATCAACCCCTCTTCCTCAGCTTCCTCTTGCTTCAGAGCAAGAATAACCCTCTCAAGCTCTGTCTTCTGCTCATCCAGAGCCTTTACAGCAGCTTCCATGGTAATGATCATAGATTTTCTGTTCATGGAGGTTGAGGCAACACTCTCCTGAGGCACTACTTTCTTTGGGGGCACTATGATGTCAGCAGCATGTTTTCCCTCAAACAGTTTATAAGAGAGAGTCATGGGTGAATCCCTTTTACATGGAAGATCCTCAGGTAGTAAGATGTTGGGATGTTGGTCCAGGATAATGCCACATAGTATAGTTGGGAAAGAAATTACCAATTTCATAGCCCATGATTTTCCATGTTCAACAATTTGGTCAAATATCAGGGAGCCATAATCAACATCAGCACCAGTTCCAATGGCATAAATGAATTTGGCTAGACTGGTGGCTATGGTAGAAGAGTGGGTAGTGGGAACCCAATTAATAGCCCCTATCCTATTCAGAATAGCATATTTGACAGATAACATGGCAGAGGGGACCTTACCTTTAAGAGGCCACACTTTGACCTGGTTGGCAGTGATGGTTTTGCAAATCTGGTTGTTAGTTGGTTCAAAACCAGGGTAGCCATCCCCCTTCCTTCCAAGGTAACCATTGATCATAGCAGGGGAAAAGTTGACACACTTACCTCTAACAAAGATGTAACATCCCAGACTTTAATTAATAAAAGAGTATTAATTAGAGTCAATTATAGGAGCTTAATTGGAAATTAAGTGATATTTAGAACTTGAAGAAATCATCTTTAATTAACCCAGCCAATTAGACTACCTTATTACCAAGGCATATCAGTGGCAAACGAAGCAATTTCTTCACTTTACTAACTTTACTCTCCAAGCCTCCCACTCCATTACTTGCCAAACCCCCCATCATTTCTCAATCTCTATTTAATGGGCAGCAAGCAAAGGAACTGAATGGTTTTACTCTTCCTCCTTACTCTGCCCACACGCCTTTCACCCTTGTTCTCTTAGTCTCCACAAATCAACATTTAGCAACTCTATTAAAATTCCCCTTTTCTTCTTGGCACCGTACATCACCTCATCCATCATAGAAATTGATGAGCTCTTTTGGTTGCTCTTGAAACAAGCTGCTGCATGTGCCAATGGAAGTGTTATTAAGTATCATCTACCCACAAATTCAAATGATTAAGGTAAGGTTATGGTTCTTAGTCTTCCTTTTCTAAATTCAATTCAACAACCCAAAACCTAATCCTTGTTGTATTACCAACTGCATGTGCATATGAATCTTCGTGGGTGATTGGGAGAATCACCAGAGATCAAGGAATTAAGGATTCAGTTGCAGCTGTAGTCAAATAGAGCAGTTTCTCTGCCAAATCGAGGAACTCGCTGAGCGAGTATGTTACTCGCTGCAGCGAGTGATGCAGGATAGCATTTGTTGCTGCATGTGTCCTCCAATCCCTGTAGCCTTCCCTAAATTCTTGGTAATGTCATTCTTAACCTTCTCCTGTGTTTCTCAGTGTTGGTGTTGGCTGTTCAATTTCCCTTTAACCTTAATAAGGTCTCAAGCACACATTAACCGTTCTTTTTCCATTTTTGCTCAAGAACACTTTTGGGGTTTCAAGTGAGTCATAGACAGAAAACATTGATGCTGTAGCAGTACTGGAATGCAAGTTAAAGCTCCAATTTCCAGGTGGGTTCTTTAGGATAGTTTAGCTAGTATCCCCAATTTAAATAAATTGCATGTTAATCTAGGATTTTAGGAATTGTTGTGTGAGAGGGATTAATTCCCAAATTTATCTCCGTTCTATTTTATATTATGCAAAGTACATTATTGCACTGATTAAAATGAGGGTTGTAGGTGTTAGTTTGAAAAACTATGATTTTTGCAAAACAGGGCAACTTCTGCATGAACTCGCCCCAGCGAGTAGTTGGCGAGCATTCATGGCGAGCTGGGTTCTGGGCTGATGAAACTCGCCATGGCGAGCTACTGCTCGCCACAGCGAGTTGATTTAGGTCAGGACCTATAATCTCGCCATAGCGAGCTGGTGACTCGCCAGAGCGAGCTTGAACAGAATAGCCTGCATTTTTATAACTATCTTTGAAACTTCATACACTCGTTTTATACCCTTATCAGAATCAGATAATTTGCATTAATGTAATTGACATAATGTTAAATAGAATGTTAGACACAGATAATCTTTAGGGTATAACTTAGAATATTATTAGGTTGTATGCTCCCCGGGTTTTTGGGAATTATGGTAGTAATAACTAATTTAGTATCAGTCAATCATGAGCGATCTGTTATGTCGCACTATGGACTCCCAATGGGATAATCCATTAGGATATGTTATTGTGAGCTTCATGCCGTGACCGAATCGGTTGACGGATATGGCAGGCCTCTGAGACCTGCTCACCTCAGAGTGTCCTTGTGTTTAAAATGAATAAGATGTTTACTAATCCGTGATACACCTTTAGATTATGTTATTTATGTCATGTTAGTTATGCTAGTATATGTACGACTGATTTAGGTGCCCCCGGTGTAGTCACCTCTAGGAGGGTAGTAGGACTCACTGAGGCTTAGTAGTCTCACCCCACTCCAAACCAATTTTTTTAGGTAGACAGGTTGACTGGAGCAAGGACCAGGACGGAGCTGATGATTGGAGCTGAGCTTGATTCATCAGACTTGAAGACTTTAGTCTTCCTCTTTGTTTTAGTTTTATTCTGTTTATCTTAGGATCTTATTGTTTCCGTTGTATTCTTTTAATTCATTAAGTGATGTAATAATTTCTTGTAATTCAGTTGTTTTAAACTAGTTAATCTTATGTACTCAGATCCATTTATTTATGTTTTGGCTAAATATTCTAGATATTTTAGTTGGGGCGTTATAATTGGTATCAGAGCAGGTCGATCCAGTATCGGACCTTGCCATGAGTCATTCAATCCATTCCTAAGTAAAACAGACCCTTTGGATCTGAACTGTTTACGCTGAAACCATCGCGTGCTGAGCCTGATCAACTCAGTATTGTGTGGTAGGCAGGGTATTATGGTTTAGAACTGGAGTGAACTCTGGAATTCCAACGGTAAATCCGTAGTGAAGCTGCAATCGAGGAGCAATCGTTGAGGGAAATTCTCATAAGGGAATTGTGGAACAATGGCATATGGTGCCACAGGAGTAAGCGCAGTCTGACGGATATATTAATTTTGTGAAGTAAGAAATCAGGAGTAGAGCTGTAGATGAAGATATGCCAGTGTATCCTTATACTGAAATGTGTAATACATAACAGTATCCAACTTACACTGCGTGTCAGATAAACTCCCTGAACCTATGAGTAACCTTAGCCTAGCGAAAGCCTAAATTCAGTAAGTCTGTGGACCAAATCAACACCCAAGAACAGTAGGCAGTAAACCAAAATTCATCCTAAATTCAAGTCAGCTTAGGATTGGGAGTTATGGTATTGTGTAAAGTAGAAGTTTGGACGAACCACATAATCATTCTCTTTCACTCTGTTTCACTCGCTTAGCGAGTAAAAACACGCTGCAGCGAGCTTAGCAGGCTGCTGTTGTTGCTTGTTGTAGCCTGGTTCTCTGTTCAGTCATTTTTGCCATGGTGAACAGCCTCAAGCCCTCATTCATATTCTTACCATACCATCTTTTAGAATTTCAGTGTACTTGACCCTAAGCCAACCTGTACTTTTAGGGATTGTTGAGGAAACACATTGGAGGTAACATTAGAAGTTGAGTGCGAACTAGAAGTGGGAATAAGTAAACCCGTCCTAATACAAAGCAATGATTAAACTGAGAGCACTGGGACTCAGCCATATTTAGTTTAACAAATTAGACTCCATATTATCCGTGTCCGTACCCGAGATAGCACCTTAAACTCAAACCGCCCCTATGGTTCCAAGTTAGAAACCCAGTATAATGAACCAAATAGATATCCTTAGCATAGAACTTTCAAATTAAACTACCTAAACTAGAGGAACCAAATTAGGGCGCGAACACATTCCAATATTTCTTTAAGGTCACCTTATTAGACTTCCCTCTAGAATGCTCTTAACCAAATTATTTTGACCTTTTCGTCTCGTGATAGTGTTCCTAATCCACCATTAAGAACTAAACTTCATTTAGAACAACAATTAGGAATTTCCTTTTTCAACTACACCAGTCTTTACTAGTAGACCCAGCAAACTCATTAAGTACCTTTACTATCATGTCCCTAAAATAGTAATTCCATGGATTAGCACAAGCCGATACTACGTGTTTAGGATTTCAAATCGAACAACCTGTACTAGAGAATCACATTAGAAGACAATAATAGAACCTTGCATATAAGTACTGACCTTGCCTCACATCAAAATTAAATTCCTCCTTAGTAACACCGTCATCCAAATAGGTTTGTTATAGACCGTTAAATCGAGCATTCAAATGCTAGTGGCATAGAACTTTTGGCCAATTTAATCACCCGTCAAGAATAGGAAACCTCAGCATCCGTACCTCAATATTTTCCTTATCGCAAAACCTGTTAGGTGAACACCTAAGGTAACTAATTTTAGATGTCAGTAAATAGGACCGGCCTATCAGAGTATACCAGTAGACGCACCTGACCCTTGTAGGTTAAGTTTTAGCTAGTGTGACAGTTAAGGATTACCGTTGGCACCGTCAGATGCCAAGACAATCCGTAGTTACTTTGCCATTAGAAGAATTAGAGACCGGAAACTCAGTTCCATGATAGGTTGACCATGTAGTTTACGAACCCTTACAATTGGACCATTTAACTAAGAAATCCGTAGGATTAGTTAAAACCGTACATTCGAGAGTTGTCATCCATTTATCAATAGGCTAGTAATCCAATATTGTAGGCCCACAAGTCACCCAGTTTGAGGATTAGGTTTAACCTACTATATTTTATTACTCTCCCGAATCCAACCAAGCTGTATTACTACCTCAGATAAAAACATTAGATGCCAGCGACATAGGGTCGACATTTTGTGTAGAACAAACCTTAAGCCAAACAGTAGAGGGCACAACTTGATAAGATTGACACAATAAGAGACTGTACCAATAACACCAATTCCTGGAACACTCCTTTAGGTACATGTATTAATTATCCAGACTTAAGTAACTAAGTTTGACCTTAGTCTCAGCCACCGACACACCTCAGTATATTCGGACCTTCCCGTTAGGAGACTGTTAGAAATCAGTTAGACATACCGGTGAGAAATCGTCAGTAGGAAATTGGGTGAGAACCCAGTTGTCCTAACCTGAGAGCTCTGACAACAGAAGTAGAGATGTAGAACATCAGCCTGAACCCAATAGGATACCAATCTTTAATTACCTTTCATTCGTTCTGAGATTCTTTTCAGCCAGCTCATTGGACCAAGCAAGGTTCAGATCTGCGTTCATAAGCCCTGGGACACCATGTACGTGTGAATTCTATAACTTGTCTGATTTCGTGTCAGATGAGAAAATTCTTCTCGTTCCTTAAGTGACTTGTCAATCACATGTTATGCCTAAATTCAATTAGGGATTCAAACTTTTCAAATTCCTTGAAGCCAATTAGTTACATTAATAATGATTAATGTCACACTCAAGTAACCGCATCAAGTGTCTTCAGTTTTCCCGTTGTGTTATCATTAGCTACAATCTATCTGTGGAAGTTAATTATTCTTGAGAAGGTCAAGAATACTTGCAGTTTCATTTCTTACTCGCTCGGTTGATCTATCAATCAACGTACTTTAAATCACCCCGGTCGAACTTACCTAGCTCAGTATCAGCAAATCGGTAAACTTCGGGCACTCGAATCCAGTAATCTGTTATTCAATAAAGATAGTTATCTATCTTTCGTAGCCTTATCAGCCGAATTCAGAATTAAGTTGGACCAATTCCAAGTTCAGTGGAATTAAGTTATACCAGTGGAAGCAGAGCTGAGGATCCAAACCTGCTAACTTCGTGCTCCTAACCATATAAGATCAGTGTGTTAACCTTGAGTGTCTCTGCCCGAACATTGCAACCTTCCAAAACTCAATTCATATAATCTCGTGACATCAAGCACTGAAGCTTGAACGCCTGGACCAGAATATTCCAATTCCAAGTCTAGTCGCCAGTAACTAGCTAGTATAAGTGTTAATTACTCGCCTGGGAAAAATACCATCCTCATTTAGAAACACTTTCCTATCCTTAGTGAACTGTTAAGATAACTCAGTCAACCGTTCTAAGCCAAACCGTTCAATCCAGCCTTAGCATCACAAATTCAGACGTTATGCTTTCAGCTAGCCAAGTTCCTTACATTAGTTACCAACGAAGGATTTCAAACAAGTTTGACCTATAACCCTGAGAATGATCTGAACCTAAGTGCGTCCGCGTGTTAAATGTACAACTTGATCATCGTGTCGTGTCGGGATAGATAGAGATTGTAGGTGGGATTTTATCGGATAACTATAAGTTCATCTACGGATGAGTCCAACTCGTTGATAGAAGAACCCGTAGTGTTTAGACAATTTTCCACTCGTTTTATATTTCGATCGATTCCGGAGTAATTACACAACACGTGATCCCAGGGGTACATCTAACATGTCAAGCATGGTGGTGTCCATAAAGGAGAACGACAATATGATTGAGAGAAATTGGATATGACAATATCAATACCAGGCCAGATACCGACCCTCTAAGCCAGTTAGAACTGGAACTGGTTCCTTTGGGAACGGAAGAAGTATTAGGGTAGCAAAAAAGTTAAATCAGAGTGCGCAGCACTGGAATTCTGAGAATGCGAGAACGACTCTTAACCAGTAACCCTTAAGAGATGAAAGTTTTATTCCAAGGGATTGAATGCAACTGATCGGAGAATAGGAGAAGCATAAATAGGGAATGCAAGTATAAACGATTTACCCCGATGCAAAGTGAAGAAGTGTTGAATTTCGAGGACGAAATTCTTTAAGGGGGGTAGATTGTAACATCCCAGACTTTAATTAATAAAAGAGTATTAATTAGAGTCAATTATAGGAGCTTAATTGGAAATTAAGTGATATTTAGAACTTGAAGAAATCATCTTTAATTAACCCAGCCAATTAGACTACCTTATTACCAAGGCATATCAGTGGCAAACGAAGCAATTTCTTCACTTTACTAACTTTACTCTCCAAGCCTCCCACTCCATTACTTGCCAAACCCCCCATCATTTCTCAATCTCTATTTAATGGGCAGCAAGCAAAGGAACTGAATGGTTTTACTCTTCCTCCTTACTCTGCCCACACGCCTTTCACCGTTGTTCTCTTAGTCTCCACAAATCAACATTTAGCAACTCTATTAAAATTCCCCTTTTCTTCTTGGCACCGTACATCACCTCATCCATCATAGAAATTGATGAGCTCTTTTGCTTGCTCTTGAAACAAGCTGCTGCATGTGCCAATGGAAGTGTTATTAAGTATCATCTACCCACAAATTCAAATGATTAAGGTAAGGTTATGGTTCTTACTCTTCCTTTTCTAAATTCAATTCAACAACCCAAAACCTAATCCTTGTTGTATTACCAACTGCATGTGCATATGAATCTTCGTGGGTGATTGGGAGAATCACCAGAGATCAAGGAATTAAGGATTCAGTTGCAGCTGTAGTCAAATAGAGCAGTTTCTCTGCCAAATCGAGGAACTCGCTGAGCGAGTATGTTACTCGCTGCAGCGAGTGATGCAGGATAGCATTTGTTGCTGCATGTGTCCTCCAATCCCTGTAGCCTTCCCTAAATTCTTGGTAATGTCATTCTTAACCTTCTCCTGTGTTTCTCAGTGTTGGTGTTGGCTGTTCAATTTCCCTTTAACCTTAATAAGGTCTCAAGCACACATTAACCGTTCTTTTTCCATTTTTGCTCAAGAACACTTTTGGGGTTTCAAGTGAGTCATAGACAGAAAACATTGATGCTGTAGCAGTACTGGAATGCAAGTTAAAGCTCCAATTTCTAGGTGGGTTCTTTAGGATAGTTTAGCTAGTATCCCCAATTTAAATAAATTGCATGTTAATCTAGGATTTTAGGAATTGTTGTGTGAGAGGGATTAATTCCCAAATTTCTCTCCGTTCTATTTTATATTATGCAAAGTACATTATTGCACTGATTAAAATGAGGGTTGTAGGTGTTAGTTTGAAAAACTATGATTTTTGCAAAACAGGGCAACTTCTGCATGAACTCGCCCCAGCGAGTAGTTGGCGAGCATTCATGGCGAGCTGGGTTCTGGGCTGATGAAACTCGCCATGGCGAGCTACTGCTCGCCACAGCGAGTTGATTTAGGTCAGGACCTATAATCTCGCCATAGCGAGCTGGTGACTCGCCAGAGCGAGCTTGAACAGAATAGCCTGCATTTTTATAACTATCTTTGAAACTTCATACACTCGTTTTATACCCTTATCAGAATCAGATAATTTGCATTAATGTAATTGACATAATGTTAAATAGAATGTTAGACACAGATAATCTTTAGGGTATAACTTAGAATATTATTAGGTTGTATGCTCCCCGGGTTTTTGGGAATTATGGTAGTAATAACTAATTTAGTATCAGTCAATCATGAGCGATCTGTTATGTCGCACTATGGACTCCCAATGGGATAATCCATTAGGATATGTTATTGTGAGCTTCATGCCGTGACCGAATCGGTTGACGGATATGGCAGGCCTCTGAGACCTGCTCACTCAGAGTGTCCTTGTGTTTAAAATGAATAAGATGTTTACTAATCCGTGATACACCTTTAGATTATGTTATTTATGTCATGTTAGTTATGCTAGTATATGTACGACTGATTTAGGTGCCCCCGGTGTAGTCACCTCTAGGAGGGTAGTAGGACTCACTGAGGCTTAATTGTCTCACCCCACTCCAAACCAATTTTTTTAGGTAGACAGGTTAACTGGAGCAAGGACCAGGACGGAGCTGATGATTGGAGCTGAGCTTGATTCATCAGACTTGAAGACTTTAGTCTTCCTCTTTGTTTTAGTTTTATTCTGTTTATCTTAGGATCTTATTGTTTCCGCTGTATTCTTTTAATTCATTAAGTGATGTAATAATTTCTTGTAATTCAGTTGTTTTAAACTAGTTAATCTTATGTACTCAGATCCATTTATTTATGTCTTGGCTAAATATTCTAGATATTTTAGTTGGGGCGTTATAAAAGACTTAATGAAACTCCTTGCTTAGGCGGTTGTCACAGTCTTCTCCTATGTTGACAATGAATTCCTTCACCAGCTTCTCATAGCACTTGCTGAACCCACATACAGTTTTGATTAAACCAGCTTGGTGAATCAAATCTATCACCTCCTTGCACTCTTGGGTTTCATCAGACAGTTCCCTCTCCAAAGCCAATCTTCTATGGTAAACAAACTTCCACTTAGCAGCACTGGTAGGGAAATGGAAGGACACATTGTCCATAGGCACATCAGGGACATTCTGTGGAATTGATCTCCCTGCTTTCTTTTTCTGAGTAGACACAATGCCAGGAGCATTCACTTCGGCATCATCAACAGTAACAGCAGCATCAATCTTCCTCTTCTTTGGTGTCTTTTGCTTGGATGCCGTAGAGATTGGTGGAGCATTCTCCTCAGCATCAGAGTCTGAGTCACTCAAATTAATGGTTTTTCTTTTGGAACCCTGCTTCTTCTGCTTGGTAGGTATCTCTACCCTGCTTGATCTCCTCACAGGACCATACATCTTTTTCTTCTTTGTGGATGTGGTAGCTTCAGCTGCTACCTTCTTTTTCTTAGAGGATGTTGTTGCTTCAGCTACAACCTTCTTCTTCTTCTTTGTTGACTTTGGTTCTTCAGCCACAACCTCAGTCATTGTCTCTTTTCTTTCTCTTAGCCTCCTCCCAACACCAGTCTTACCAGCCTTCTTTCTAGAGTCACCAACAATCTTCATGATTGTCACATCATCTTCAGTGTTATCATCTTCATCTTGCTGCACATTGAAATTGTCAACCACATCATCAGCAATCTCTTGTGGTTGATCTTGTGCCAAGGATGCTGAAGCATCCGGCACAACCTTAGCGCCAGAAATTGACTCCCCTAGTGAGTTGAGGGCGTCTTGAGCTATTTGAATCTTCTGGGCATCATCATTATCTCCTTCACCATTAGGAGTATTGGGAACACAGTGTTCACCCATCGCAGCACTTTCCCGCTTTTTAGGACTTAGGGTTTGAGTACCTTTTTCTTTGTTTTCTTCAATCAGAGTGCTAGAGCCAGGTGTTGCGACATCAGACGCGACATCGGGGTTTGTGTTACCAAGATTACTGAGATATAACTCCTGCATGTTGAAATTCGATGAGTATAGAGACTTAGATTTTTGGGGTTTAGGTTTTCTGGTGGTTCTGGATTTTGTTTTCCTTGTGGTTTTCGATTTGGGTGAAGATGATGGGTTTGATGATGTGAGGTTCAGAATTGCGTTGAATGAAGGGTGGATCATGGTGAGAAGAGTAGCATCGGTGATGATGTTTGAAGGTTGGGGTAAGGGAACATAAGGATTTTCTGTGATGTTGGGTACGGTGGTGGTTGTTTGTGACGGTGATGATTTTTGTGGTGAGGATTTGGATGGAGAGGTTTGAGTGGATGGTTGAGACATTGTAGTAAGATTGGGAAAATAGGATTCACAAGAGCAGAGGAATTTTGATATGGAGAGAATGTTTGAAGAAGAAGTTGGGAAGTTGTAGGTATAAGGAATTATATTTGGGAAGAAAATATTTGGTAAAGATTTGAACTTGAAATAACCAACAATTGATGGTGGCGTGCTGATATAACGGTTGTGGCCATGATTACCTTGATCAACGTGTTTAACTTGATTAGGAGAGATAAAAGCAATTGCCACACGCCACTCCACAAATAACGGTAATTGCTATGCTTCTTCATGGAGGCAAATTTCTAACTTGCCCCTTAACTTCTCAAACTGCACAGCATCAAGAGCCTTAGTGAAAATATCTGCATTAGGATACTTAGCCGACACTAAAGTTCCTTAAAAAAAACCTGTACAGTGGAAATCTTGGGTCTTACAACAACCACAAATGATATGGTGTTAGGCACAGTCACAAGAGAAAAAAATTAAAGAAAAAATAATTAACATTTTAAAATTTAATGTTTTATCCTAATGTTTTATCTCAATACATGCATCTAATTCAATTTTTTAAATTTTTCACAAATTAATTGCATAAAATTTAAGATGCTATTTTTTATTTTTGGATTCTTAACATGTGCCCTCTTAGGAGCTCATTTTAGCAAGACCCTAAAAATTAATATAGATAGCAGAGTCGGTGTTTTATATTTTTCACATTGGTAGTGTTAACATATCAGTGTGTCAAATACTCAAATGTCTATACCGGAGATTGTATTATAATGATACAAGTTTATTTATTTTTCAGCGAGATTGAGCTCAAACACAAGACAAACAGGGGAAATTTTGATCAATGGTCACAAACAAGAACTGTCTTATGGAGCCTCGGTACAAAGTTAATTAATTAATTTAGAACTCTCCCAAAAAAACAAATGATTATTTTTATGAACTAAATATTAATAATTCTTTCATTAATATTCTATGTAGGCTTATGTGACACAAGATGATACATTATTAACAACCTTAACCGTTAGAGAAGCAGTGTACTATTCAGCTCAACTTCAATTACCTATATTAATAGAACTTTTAGATTTAAGAACATCATTAGTTAGAACATAGATAGATAGAATGATCGATAAATGTATACATAGAAGATAAAAAAAACATTTTTTTATCATCATGATATACGATCCAAAATAGCATTAGTCAAAATGAAATTATTACAACATATATTTGGAAAATGAATCAAAGGTTCCATATAGTACTACTACTATTACTTTTGATAGAAAAATCACAAAATACATCAAATTCAATGAAAATTGAATAGACCAATAGCAAACACACATGATAAAATAAAAATATTCAAGAAGGCATGGCATTGTGACACAATATGACTTTCCGATGTTGATCGAGATAATTGATGAATTTGGGATATGCAAACACATGCACAAAATAAATATATATATATAAAGAGGAAGTGATGAAGTGTAGTATTTCTTCAATTACCTCTTGATTATTTTTTCTTTTGATGTTGATTGTGACACAAAGAATTAATTTGGGATCTGGAAACATTAAAAAAAAAAATGAAATCCTCTTGGTTCTACTTGTTAAGCAAACAAACTAATAATAGCAAAATTGGAAAGAAAAGAAAGTATTAATATATGAAAACAATAAACTTATGAATAAAAAAGTTAATATAGAAACAAAAAGAGGGAGAGAAGAGCCAACTTAGTCATCCATAACAAAATAAAGGAGAAGAAGATAAAAAAAATCATCATGCAAGCAATGATGCATGTGGTAGCAAGAATTTATAAAAGGTAAAATTTCATTTCATATAAGCATATATAGTCATGTGTATGTTAGGATTGACTTTTCATGTCATTGTGGTGAGAATTATTAATTAGAAAAACTGTTTTTCTTTGTATAGATTAGATGGAAGCTAAATAGTTGCTTAATCATTGAGGGAGCTATGTACACATAAAATGCAATGAGTGATGACAAATAAACACTAACTATTTAGTTTCTCTTATCTTCTATATCTTCTATAATACTAAAAGTAGAGCATGAAACCCTACATGCCATTGTGAAACCCTACTTGCCTATGTCATTGCTTATGTCTTGCTTATGTCATGTATTGGAATTGGCCTATAGCTCATGGACACACATCCTTCCATTCTCCAATCCTTGTCTTCCACCTTGATTCAATTGTTTATTGACACATCCTCATGGACAAACAATGGGCTGGTTTTGTGATGAAACCATGGTTTTGTGGTTTCTGGTTGTTGCAAGACAATTGGTTGCATGTTCTCCCATTTTAATCAAGTGACAATTGTTACTTACTAGGCCTCTACAAAGACCCACTCTCTCATTCCCTCAGTCACTTCCTTTCTCTCTCACATCCTCACTTCCCTCTTTCTCTCTCTCTCTCTCTCACGCATACAGAAGAAAAAATATAGGAAGCACTTCTGTTCTCCATCGCCGCCCTCTCCGCCGCCGCCCACTCCGTTCAAAACCATCGCCACATCATCGGTAACTTTCTCTTTCTCTCATGTTGCGTCTCTCTCTCCTTGCTTTCCTCTCTGCTAACTGTTTCATGCATCGGTTATGAGATTTCTTCGTTATCAATCATACGCAGCTGAGAAGCTTACAAAACAGAAATAGTCTGTGGATCCAATACCACAACAATCACTGCAAAACATGCATGTAAGTAGATTTCCTTCCAACTAACATTTCTGAATCTCTGGCTATTTTTTCCTTGATCGATAAAAAGGGTTTTGAAATCCTAATTGTTGTATTTTGTTTGGAGTTTGTTCACTGTTTTCTATTATGTATTTTTTCCTAGCCAATTTTTAATTTGCCAATTTCATGTCTTTAGGGCCAATCACTGTTCTGGATCTCTGGATGCAGTCTCTATTAATACAGCTCTATCTCATCTCATCTATGAAGTGGTAGTTTCTAATTGGTGTTAGCTTTCTGACCGCCTCTCTCTCTGCCCTTTCCAGGTTAAGTAATTTCTGATTAACTTAACGCCAGATTCTAATTCGTTGAAATTCATGGTTGCATGTGTATTTGGCTACTCAATTTCAGTCTTTTGGGTCACTAGAAGTAGAACAGATTTAGAAGCCTCATGAATTTTGTTGCAAATTCTTCAGTTTCAGTACTATTTTTTTTTATACTCATATTTGTTTTGTTTTGATTTTTGTGAATTGTGAAGGTTGTGGAAGTGAAGTCGGATGGAACAACAAAAAACAATTATTGAAGCCAGGTGGTGAGTTAAATGCTATGCTTGTGCTACTGTCTTTTTTTTATTTGGTCGAGGCTTGTGCTACTATCTTATCATGTTCTAAATTGGGGTTTGATGATGCTGCATTGTCTTGGATATTATAGCTTCTTTAATGATATGCTTGTGCTACTGTCTTTTTTTTTATTTGGTATAGGCTTGTGCTACTATCTTATCATCATGTTGTGTTTATTGTTCATGCAATCATCTCATGGCAATTGGGGTTTGATAGTGGTGCATTGCCTTGAATATTATAGTTTCTACAATGTTTTATCATGTATGTAAGTATTGATGGTTTGTTTGTTGGTTTGGGAGTTTAATTTGAAGTTGGATTTTATTTGGATTTTGTTCATTGTTATCTATTATGTATTTTTCCTAACCAAGTTTTAATTTCCAATTTTATGTCTCTGGGGACAACACTGCAATCACTGCAAAGCATGCATGTAAGTAGATTTGCTTTCAATCAACATCTCGGTTAATTTTATCACTATTTTTCTATAATTTTTCCTTAATTTATCAAGAAGTTTTTGATCTTTGGAGTTGAGTTTTGTTTGGATTTTGCTAAGTTACATTTTAATGTCGTTACCTCATTTGTGGTTTTATTTTTATGGTTTACGCAAATTTATTGACATACATGTGAGTTTTAACTCGGTTTCATTGCTAATATGTTTTATATTTTAGCATTTATTTTGTTTGAAGTTAATTTTTCATATGTGGTTTTATTTTTATGGTTTATGCAAATTTAATGACATGCATGTCAGTTTTAACTCGGTTTCATGCCTAATATGTTTTAAATTTTAGCATTTATTTTGTTTGAATATTTTTAGTTAGAGTCATTGATATGCATGTATAAATTGCAATCGCAGTCACTGCCTCTCTTTGAATATTAATTTTTCTTTTCCCAATAACTGCCATCCTTATGCCACAATATTTCAGGTGCTTTTTGTAAAGAGTTATTTAGTTCTATAATATTTTCTTATGATTTATAACAAATGTTTGCTAATTTTCCAGCTTTGTGAAGTTGATTTGAGCGAGATCTTACCTCCTGAAGCACTAGCCCCTTTTGTGAGGTTTTATCACAAAATTGCTTACAGATTGTGAGGTTTTGTTGTTAATCCCATTGTAAGTGTCACTCTTGGATTGTCTATATACAGTAAAATGCTGTAGATGTGACCGCATTTGTGGTTGCAATTCGGTTATATTCAAGACACGGTTGTAGTTTTAGGCCGCAATTTAAAACTATGTGAACTTTAACATATTTTATACTTGATCCAAATTTGCAGTTCAGTATTATATGTTGTTTGTGTATTTTTTCCTACCCAATTGTAGATTTGGATAACACTTGCTTATATTGGAGTGGGTTTTGCACGGATTCTTTAAGCTTTTTGTAGTTCATACATCATTCATACAATTGAGTCTATTTTCCTCCGATATTCGAACCTGCAAGGTCTTATACTTAGCAATCTTATTATTTCTTCAGTTTTAAGTTATTTCTTCGGTTTTAAGTCCAAACACTTACTTATTTTGTCATCTTCTAACTAAATTCTCTACAATGTTTTATTTTCAGATGTTTATTGGAATTTGGGTTGCTTCTACCATTTATGAGCCTAGGAGTCTTTGGTACTAATTTTTTTGTCTTCATAATAAAGTTTATTTTAATAATGATGCTACGGATTTTTGTCGTTATAAATTCTAGGTCTTGCGAAACATAATCAGGAAATCAAAGAAATGCTATCTCCATGATATACCAAAACTTTATGACATAACTTTTCAAATACTAGATTTTTTGTCTTCCTGAGTTGGTAGATGTGGAGATACTTTGTATATTGAATTGCAGGTAAGATACTCTGCATGTTCATTAACAGCTAAAGGACACATAGTAAGTAAATTTTTTCATGTAGCTTATCATAGGTGTTTTATAATTAACATGATCCTACAAGATACATTTTTATGGAAATCCATAAGATTGATAGCAGTTAATTTTTAGAGGTTACATTGTTTGATTATAGGAAAGTAATTATGGATAGTGAATATTTGAGTTTAGATACTTATTTGAGTTGACCAAAATTAAAATTAAGCCTTATTCTTGCGGACTTTAAATAAACTCTTCATCAATTCATAATGTTGGGGTGACTTTTTTTGTTTCAGTTTTTGGGAGTTGCCAACATATGGAGGTTTCTTGATGGGTTATCAAGGCCCATGAAATTTCATTGTCTCTGATATATTGTTTTTGATTATACACATGATGAGTCAAATTATTTAGTATTTATATAAATCCAATTTATGCCATTAATTTTTTTGATTATGCAGGATTTGAGCACATCATGAGTGCGAGTTAACGACATGGTTCTCGAAGGGACCTCATTGATGAACTACGAATGAAGTGGCATACATGTATTTATTTCCTTTAGGTTAATGGCTTAAATAAACTTTTAATGATGTGGTATAATTGATGTATAAAAGTAAATCTAATTTGCATGAATGAAGCGGCATGCATATATTTAAAAGTAAATCTAAGCTTTCAATTGTGTAGTAGAATTGATGTATTAAAAGAGCGGGTTGTTGATGAAAATTGTATCAAATTTCATTGTGTCTAATATATTGTTTTCAATTTTTGTTAATTATCAAACCATCTTCCTTTGTGTTGATGGAATGTTTTACTCCTTTCTTAGGGACCTCATTAATGAACTACGAATGAAGTGGTGTATAAAAGTAATGAGTAAAAATTACTTAGTAGCTATATAAATCTAATTTGCATGAAGCGGCATGCATATATTTAATATTTTACTTCTTTCTTAAATAAGCTTCCAATTGTGTAGTATAATTGATGTAGTAAAAGAGCGGGTTGTTGATGGAAATTGTATCAAATTTCATTGTGTCTAATATATTGTTTTCAATTATTGTTAATTATCAAATTGTCTTCCTTTGTGTTGATGGAATGTTTTACTCCTTTCTTAAATAAGCTTGCCATTAATTTTTTCTATTATGCAGGATTTGGGCACATTTGAAGGGACCTCATTAATGAACTACGAATGAAGTGGTGTATAAAAGTAATGAGTAAAAATTACTTAGTAGCTATATAAATCTAATTTGCATGAAGCGGCATGCATATATTTAATATTTTACATCTTTCTTAAATAAGCTTCCAATTGCGTAGTAGAATTGATGTAGTAAAAGAGCGGGTTGTTGATGGAAATTTTGCCATTAATTTTTTCTATTATGCAGGATTTGAGCACATTTGAAGGGACCTCATTAATATTTTGCCATTAATTTTTTCTATTATGCAGGATTTGAGCACATTTGAAGGGACCTCATTAATGAACTACGAATGAAGTGGTGTATAAAAGTAATGAGTAAAAATTACTTAGTAGCTATATAAATCTAATTTGCATGAAGCGGCATGCATATATTTAATATTTTACTTCTTTCTTAAATAAGCTTCCAATTGTGTAGTAGAATTGATGTAGTAAAAGAGCGGGTTGTTGATGGAAATTGTATCAAATTTCATTGTGTCTAATATATTGTTTTCAATTATTGTTAATTATCAAATTGTCTTCCTTTATGTTGATGGAATGTTTTACTCCTTTCTTAAATAAGCTTTCAATTGTGTGGTAGAATTGATCTAGAAAAAGATCGGGTTGTTCATGTAAATTGTATCAAATTTCATTGTGTCTAATATATTGTTTTCAATTATTGTTAATTATTAAATCGTCTTCCTTTATGTTGATGGAATATTTTACTTCTTTCTTAAATAAGCTTTCAAATATGTGGTAGAATTGATGTACACAAAGAGCGAGTTGTTGATGGAAATTGTATCAAATTTCATTGTGTCTAATATATTGTTTTCAATTATTGTTAATTATCAAATTGTTCTTTGGGAGTAATAGCTTGGTTCACTTTTGTATTGTCATATCCTACTATCAATAATTTTGTTAAAACATATAGGTTCATTTTATATCAATATCTACCATCTTGGAAATTGTAGTTTGATATAAAACTTTTATGATTGGGAGCAACCATGATTGGCTACAACCATGATTGGCATACATATGCCGGCCCATCAAACCCGTGCAACGCACGGGTAGCACACTAGTCTATAATAAAGACCATAAAAAAGTAGCATATTATAAAAAATTCCTAATCAAATGTTTTAATTTATCCCTTAACATTCCATACCATATGATGACATGTTTGGCCTAGCTTATTAAAAGATGACACATCATCCCAATAAAATGAGAGATGACATGTAAGCACCAACTTTTGCTTAGAAAAAAGAAAAATGTGAGGAGCTTTGGTAAGTTGACACATAAGCAAAAAATAGTTTGCTTTACATAGAGTAATATAGAATAGATAGATAGATAGATTGGGGATATCTATCATGTGAATGAGGTAAAGAGGATAAAGAAGACTTATTTTGTAATCTCTAATGGGTGTCCTTTTTTTAACATTGTCTCTCTATTGTTTTGATTTTAAAGTCAATTATTTTCATTGATTTAGTCATTTGATGGAATGTTATATTTATCGTCTGATATTTTGCTATCTTTAGAATTGCTACACTAAAATTATATTTATATTATATTTTTCTCATATTCTTTTTCTTTCCGTTTAATGTCTATGATGATAGGTATCACTCGCGTAAAACAAAAGGTATATATGTCACTTCGTACATTGTATATATGCTAAAACTTCTAGCTTCGTGTTCTGAATTTTTCATTCATAATAATTATGTCTTTTAATAAATATAAATTACTCCTATGTCTTCTAAAATTGAATTATGTTTGCGGTAAAAATCAACATGCTAAAACTTCTGACTTATTGTTTGCACTTATAAAATTGTTTGTTCTATTATTTTTCTTTATCTACTAATATTTGTTATCCAACAAGAGTTTCTTTGTAATGTTCTTAAGCAACAATGGAGGAGTAATGGTAGAATGTTGTGCATGAAAGCAAGATTGTAGTAATTAATTCCACACTTCTTACTGAAACCTGGAATCATGGGGATTATATATTATGTAGGTATACATACATTTTGGGATGGTTTTGATGTTTATGATGTAAATTATGACTATCACTGATGACACAAAACATTATTCACTTCTTTTATCTTATAAAAGAAAGTTTGAGTTGCTCATATCCCTTCATTGTGACAACATGACACTAAAAAAAGTTTCCAATCATCTCTTTTAATTATATCATTTTTAGGAGTTATCTTGCACTATGTCAAATTAATTTATTTTATTTAGTGGTATAACTTCTTAGAAATTATGGTTACCAAATCCATACATAATTATTTTTAAAAATAAGAATGCTACAATATTTATTTATTTTTGACAAAACAATGCTACAATATTGAAAGCTTGAAATCAAGCAATGATACGTGTTATTTTAATCAAAATTAATAGGTGATAATAAAGAGAAAATGTAAATAATTATGTATAAAATAAAAAGATGTGTACTCCTTCATCTTTACTATCATTCATGAAAATGAAAGTGGCGAAACAAATTTTAACTAATAAATTGGTCAGTTACATAGTACAAAAATAATAATTATATAGAAAATATAAAAAGTTGTGTTCTCCTTCATCTTACTATTAATAATTTTTTTTAAAAATTTACAAAAGAATTTGCAAATTCTACTAAAACACTGTCATCACTTTTAATAAATAATAAATAATTAAATATAAAAGAAAAAGTAATGCATTATATAACGTAATATCAATTTAATATTTATTAACTTCTTAAAGAGAATAAATCAAGAATGAAAAGATTAATTACTAGCACTACCAGAAATATGATTTTTGGTAACAATTTTTTTTGTTACAGGTCGCTGGCAAAACTATCTTGGGTAGTTTTGCCAGCGACTTGTAACAACTTTTAACAAAAAAAGTTGCTGCAAAAAATCATATTTCTTGTAGTGTAGGGATCAAGTACCTTAATAATTTTTTTATGATATATGTTTCTTTTGAGCATTGTCTTTTGTGTATAGAGTTATTTGTGTGTATTTCCAAGTAATGAGATTTTTTTTTCGTTTAGAAGGGAAGACAAAGTTTGACACATATTTTAATTCTTTTAGTTTTAAACCTAAATTTGGTGTAGTTAAATAAAAAATTGCAATAGTGTGGTTTGTATTAAGGTTGCATTTTAATAATCAATTGTATAAAAGTTGATAAATTTTTAATTATTAAAGTCAAACTCAATAATTAGTATAAAAAAAATGGAAAAATAAAATGATAAATAAAATATTATGTAATGATAATATTTCAAATTTAGTCATAAAATATAATTATTAGAGAATACTAAAAGAAGAAAATAAAGAGGCAATATGAATCATAATTACATGGTATACTACCTTATGATTTTGATATTAACTTATTATAAAAGATGGATATTTAAAAAATAACACACAAACCTTTGCAATACTATTTTTTTACTATTCCTTAACTCTTATTTTTTAATTATGATTATTCACTCATTATTATGTCTTATGTCTTGATTCTTCTTTGGTTACTATGACATGATCGATCGGAACTCAAGTTACTTTATTATATAAATTGGGCAAATATAATTAGTCATACCTTTTTAGTTGCTATAACATTTTGTTATGCTCCTTTTCTAACTTTCTTATTTTCTTTAATCTTTAATATTGATATGATCATTTTCGTGTCAATTAATTAGGAGAAGAGGATAAATGAGGTTTCTATTTTCACCTTTGATGCATCATTGCTATTCAAGAAGTCTATGAAAAATGGTGTATATAGATTGTGTGAATATGTATGTATCTTTAACGCTAATATTTTCCAACTATCTTTCTTATTTTGTTTACTTCTTAATGTAGACTTTTTCATATGGATAATTATTCTTTTAAAGACAATTATTATATTATTTTTTTACAATGATTTTTGACTTTTATAAAAACTTTGACTATTTATTCGTTCGTTCTTAATTGATTAGTTACAATGAAAATATATTTTATACACCAAATTATTTGAGAATTTTGGAGTATTGTCTTTTTTCTTTTCACATAGAGAACGTAATTTTTTTTAAAAAAATTCTGCACACAAATTTAATTTAATAATTAATTATATTATGTTTTAGATAATTTTTATATGTTTTTACTTATATATTTCAAATAAAATTGTGTGTATTAAATAAAAATTTACAAATGTTGTTATATCAAATTTATAAATGGTTTTTATCAGTCTCTAAATTTGATAAAATTAATTAACAAAAATATATTGTACAAAAAACCCGTGCAAATAATAAGTATCTACCATTTTTTCATATAAAATAATAATAAAGATATTGCACTATAATTAAGATAAAAATAGAGTTAAAAAATTGAGAGATATATTGAAAATGATATATGTAGAGAATATATTAATATAATCTACTATTTCTTTCCACAAAAACAAAAAATATATTAATATTAAATTTTTTACTACAATATCAAAACTAAGTTGAAAAAAATTATAAATACCAAATAACTTCAACTTTGACTTTGAAGTTTTTATTTTTAACTTTATTTTTATTTTTAAAATAATTTTTAAGTCTTATAAATATAGGATTAAACACAACTTTAAACTATATTTTAAAATTTAAGAATCAATGTGTATAACACCCCACATAAATGTCTAGAATATCAGTGGAATATTATTACTGGCAAAGAGTACATTGTTATTACAATTCGGAAATTCAAGCACACGCAGGTGCTAAGTACAACACGATAGATAAAACAACGGAAGCAAAATAACGAATACAACAATACAACAGAATTTATTAGTAGAAATACGACACAAGGAAACTAGAAAAGCATGAAAAAGATGCAATCCTCAAGCAAGAGCCGCGAGCACACCAACAGCATACCTTAGCCAACCTGCTTATCTGAAAAATAATTGTATGGAATGGGGTGAGACTACTAAGCCTCAGTGAGTCCTACTACCCTCCTAAGGTGACTACACCGGGGAACCTAATCAGTCATGCATACTAACAATATATCATAATACATAAGCATAAATAAAGGTGTAACACAAATTATATCTTATTCATTTTAAACACAAGGACACTCTGAGGTGAGCATATCTCAGAGGCCTGCCATATCCGTCAACCGATTCGGTCACGACATGCAACTCACACAAACATAACCTAGTGGATTATCCCATTGGGAGTCCATCAAGTGATAAAATTCGCAACTGTACTGACTGATTCTAGTTATGTCATTCTACCATGAATTTCCAATTTCCCGGGGAGCATACAAACCTATGAATCTCTAGATTAAGCCCTAAAGATTATTTGTGATTAACATGCTGTTTCACATTATATAAATCATGCTACTGCAAAAAGGTATAACTCAGATGAGGATATAAATCGAGTGCCTTAGTTTAGAAAATAGTTTTCAAAATTCAGTTCTGTTCTGTCAAACTCGCTCAGCGAGTCATAGCTCGCTACGGCGAGTGTTATGGGTATGTTCTGTATCAACTTGCTACAGCGTGTTGCTAGCTCGCCACGGCGAGATTATAGGTCCTGGCCTAAATCAACTCGCTAAGCGAGCAGAAGCTCGCTGCGGCGAGTTTCATCAGCCCAGAAAACCCAGCTCGCTATGAATGCACGCTTGCAACTCGCTGCAGCGAGTGTACACGGAATGTACCCTGTTTCACGAAAATTTCATTTTTAACGAAGTAAACACCTACAATCCCCATTCTAAGCTATGCAGTCACATAATATGTATAATATAAGATAGAATGGAGAGGAATTTGGGAGTTAATTCCTCTCACAGAACATTTCCCTAATTTTCTTAAGTTAACATGCAAAAGTTTAATTTTGGGATACTAACTAAACTATCCTAAGAACCCACCTGGATTGAAGCTTTAATGTAGCTCCTGAGCTCCTAGAAACAGCTACTGCAACCTCCTAGAGTGCCCCACGAACCCCAGACCAGAATTGGATACTTGACTCTTTGAAACCCTTAAGCTTAGCTCTATGAATTTGGAGAATTGTTTGATGATTGGAACTGGTGTTGTTGAGGGCTATTTATAGTTGATTTCTGATACTATGTACAGGAGGGATTTTGTTCTAATTTGGTGCATGCATGGGTTTTCATTGGTGAGTGATGAGGTGTGGTGGAGCTTGTTGTTGTTATGTATCATGTGATGTGTTGGGAGAGTGATTATCAGAGATTCTTGCTAAGATACTGCAGTATGAATCTCTGCATTACATTAGTGTTATGAGCTTGTGATAGAAAGGGACAAACTTTTGTGTTATGTGAAGGAAGGTTTTGGAATTTTGCTACACATGTTGTTGTTGTTTTATGCATGAGGGGAAGAGAGAAATGAGAGGTTCTATGTTCAGATTTTTGCTGAGGAGAAGTGAGGGAATTCTTAGCTTAATTTGCATGTATCAAGGGTGATTGAGTGTGAGTGGAGTTATGACTAATCACTTGGGCATGAGGTGTTGGTTTGTGATGAGCAAAGGAGCCTAAGTGGAATAATGAGTCATGGGCAAGAGAAAGATGGGAGGAGAGTTTGAATTTGCTTAAGTTAATTAATCTCAAGAGTTGGATTAATGTATTATTTGTGTAGCTTAGACTAAATTAAAATTACCAATTTACACATAATACACTTAATTCCACGATTTTAATTAATTAACCACTTCCAATTAATTCTAATTTTTAATAGATAACCTCTATCTAAAACTAGTTAGATAATTTAGGAGTTGGGATATTACAACCTACCCCCCTTAAAGAAATTTCGTCCTCAAAATTAAGAAATTTACCTCGAAAACAAGTACGGATAACTCTTTCGCATGTCTGACTCCAGTTCCCAAGTGAATTCACCGTCAGGAGACTGAGCCCAATGAATCTTGGACAGAGCTTCTTAGCTTTGAATACACCTCGCAAACCCAACTTAGGAGTAACTCTAAAGAACACATGATCACCTTCCTGAAATTCCAAAAATCTCCTTCTCTTATTGGCATAACTCTTCTGCCGACTCTGAGCAACTTTTAGTTTATCCCGTATAGACTTAATCTTTAATGTGGTCTCTTGGACAATATCTGGTCCCAAGAATCCACGGTCACCAACTTCCGTCCAACACAACGGGGTTCTACACTTTCTGCCATACAGAGCTTCATATGGTGCCATACCGATACTGGCATGGTAACTGTTGTTATAAGCAAATTCGATTAGATGTAGATGATTACTCCAAGAACCACCATCTTCTAACACACATGCCCGAAGCATATCTTCAAGGGTCTGAATAGTCCTTTCTGACTGACCATCAGTTTGTGGGTGATGTGACGTACTCATCTTCAACCGAGTACCCATTGCATTCTGAAAGGCCTTCCAAAACCTCGAAGTGAATATTGGGTCCCTATCTGACACAATACTCATAGGTACACCATGCAACCGTACAATCTGCTCCATAAAGATGGCTGCATATTGAGGGGCCTTGTAGGTGGATTTCACTAGAATGAAATGAGCTGACTTAGTCAACCGGTCCACGATTACCCAGATCGAATCTTGACCTCGCTGGTTACGTGGCAGTCCTCCTACAAAGTCCATGGTGATATGTTCCCATTTCCACTCAGGGATATCTAGAGGCTGCAACGGTCCTCCAGGTTTCTGGTGTTCAATTTTCACCTGTTGACAGACAATACACCTTGACACGAATTCAGCAATTTATGCCTTCATGTTAGGCCACCAATAGCTCTCCTTCAGATCACGATACATTTTGGTGGATCTAGGGCGAATTGAAAATCCACTCTTGTGTGCTTCTTCCAGGATCAACCGTTTCAACTCGTCATCCTGAGGTACACAAAGTCTGTCTTCGTAGAGAATGGCACCGTCCGTAGCTACAGAGAACTCCGGATGATTTATTCTCTTCTGTAACTCCATATCGTCATGTTGTGCCTGCACAACTCTAGGGCGCAGTTCACAGGATATCTCGATTCGGTTAATTCGGATTCCGCTCTTCCGATACACAACATTCAAGTTAAGGTCTCTGAAATTCTCATACAAGCTACACTGATGCATCAACAACTCTGACGCATACAGGGTCTTTCTACTCAAGGCATCTGCTACAACGTTTGCCTTTCCAGGGTGGTAATTGAGATTGAAATCAAAGTCCTTAAGGTATTCCATCCATCGCCTTTGTCTCATGTTCAACTCCTTCTGATCGAACAGGTACTTTAGACTTTTGTGATCACTGAACAGATCAAACTGTACTCCGTACAGGTGATGTCTCCAGATTTTGAGGGCAAAGATAATGGCTGCTAATTCCAAATCATGAGTAGGGTAGTTCTGCTCATGAGGTTTTAACTGCCGGGACGCATATGCTACAACTGCTCCATCTTGCATAAGTACGCATCCAAGTCCCTTGTTGGACGCGTCATAGTACACCACGTACTTACGGGTTGGATCAGGAATCACTAACACTAGTGTTGTAGTTAGCTTTTCCATTAAGGTTCGGAAATTCCATTCACAAGCGGCATCCCAATCAAAGACTGCATCTTTTCTGGTTAAACGAGTCAACGGCAGGGCAATCTCCGAAAATCCTAAAATGAATCTCCGGTAATAACCTGCCAAACCAAGAAAACTCCTGACGTCGGTTACACATCTGGGTCTCTGCCAATTCAACACTGCTTCTACCTTGGATGGGTCAACAGACACACCGCCTTTCGATATGACATGCCCCAAGAATTTAACTTCAGATAGCCAAAATTCACACTTGCTGAATTTGGCATACAGTTGCTTCTCTCTAAGAATGCTCAACACAATCCTTAGGTGTTCAGCATGTTCCTGCGAATCCTTGGAAAAGATCAGAATGTCATTGTTAGCCTGTATTTTCGACAGGCATTAATGAATTGGAGTGACATGATGAAATCTCATTTAATGTATATTATTGCTTTTTAATATTCTCTTGGGAACTGATTCTAACAATAAATCAAGAGAGAATCGAAGCATTTGACATTAAAGATTTTTGACGTGTCAAAACCTGAAAATCTGTCGAATTCGACAGAGCCATGTTTATCCAAATAAACGTGCTGGTTCGACAATAACGAATGTTTGTCGAAAACATTGCATATACATGTATATATGTATTGTTTGTTTGTCTAACGTACTGTGCAGAACGAAAGAAGCGTATTCTGGACTTAGCGAAATATTCAAAAGTGAGTAACGTTTGAAGGGTTCGCCAGGTGTCCAAAGAATTCAAATTCAGAAGACACGTGGAGCATAGTTAGGCAAATTGTAGTTTTATAGCAGTTATGTTAGTTTGTCTATAAATATTAGTTTCTCATAAGAGAAACGGGTCCACAATTCATAACACATGCAAATTCCTAGAATATTCAGAGTACCCATGTCAACGAGCGAAATGAATGCCGAAAGGAACATGTACGAATCTGTGTACCAAT
The DNA here is from genome assembly GCA_030408175.1 of Trifolium repens. NCBI lineage: Eukaryota > Viridiplantae > Streptophyta > Magnoliopsida > Fabales > Fabaceae > Trifolium > Trifolium repens. The sequence goes on along the minus strand of CP125838.1, from coordinate 31,516,109 downwards.
CTTTGTAAACATTTTTACATTGTCAAATGCAATTTACTTTTCAAGTACTGATTACTTGCTTTCCTTTAAAATTTGTCATTTAAAGCTTTCTGCAAATTTAAAGCTTTCTGCAAATTTAAAGCTTTTCTGCAACTTTAAACATTCTGCAATTTATTTCATTGCATGCTTTACTTTTTCAAAGTCTTTTCTTTAAACTTTATTTGCAATTCATTTACAAGTTTTCTGCAAATTTAAACTTTGAAGCATTTTACTTTAAACCAAATCATTTGACTTCGTCAAATGCTGTTTACTTCTTATCAACTTATCCGATTTAACCCAAGATATGAATATGTTTTCACTATCTTCCGCACAATCCATATGTCCCAGGATTCACTAGTCGATCCTTCTTGTAATAATTAGACTAGCGGTTGTTTACTAAAAATCGGGGTAAACAAATTGGCACGCCCAGTGGGACATTCGGATTGTGTATTTTTATTTAGTGTTTTTTGAAAATTTTTCTTACAAAATTTGTTGTTTGGTGTTTGTACTTTGATTGTGTGTATATTTGTATATGCATTTGAGGAGTGGTAAGTCCCTTCCAGTTTTTTCAAATATACCAAAGCGTCCTCGTTCCAGAATGGTGAGACCACCAAACAATCCTAACCCCAACAATAATAATAATAATAACAATAATGGGGCAGAAACCAATCCTGTTCCAAATTCGACAGGGCAACCAAATCAACCAGTATCTGGCAATCCTAGCGCCAATCCTACTGGTGGGTCAACAAATCCTGCCCTGAATTTTACAACTTCTGAAAGTATCCCAAGCAATAATCCTAATGGTGGGGGTACAAACCCTATGATAAATTCCGGAACCGTTGGCGCAAGCGCCAGTGGATCAACAATGTCTGCCACTACTTTAAGTATGGCAGGAGGGTTTGTTCCTCCAAATACGAATGGTGCAATGATGACACAAATGAATGTATCATCCATGCCAACGAATGTATCACACATGCATGGCTACACAGACGGTAGTCAAGTTGGTGGAACACCGTCAAGACCCCCATGGTTGCCCAGAAACCCACAATTTGGAATGCCAACAACGACGATGGCAAGCCTGTATAATTGGCCTTCGATAGAAAGTTCTCCCTCCTCTTCTGCGATGGGAAATAGGGGAAATTCTCTGAACTTGACAAATAATTCTATGAATGTACTTAGGCAACAAATGGACGAAAGTAACCATGACATGGTGAACGCGTTGACCCAACAGATTGGCACAATCTTTAATCCTGTGTTACAAACAGCCAATGACAATTATTTGTTGTTAGCCAATCAAATGGGGAGGATGGCAGACTTTTTTGGTGCCCCTGATGCTCCAAATAACCAAAGAGTTCCTCGTGCAAACCCGGAGACTCAAACGGAAGTCCAAGCCCAACCCGTGCGCATTGAGAGAGAACAGCCGGAACCGGAAGTAATCCTGGTTAATAGAAACCAAGATGCTGATAATGTTCTTAGGAATGTTCGACAAGAAAATGTCGCAGGGCAAAATAACTTGGCCAATTTGGTGGAAAATATCTTGGCCCAGAATGGTTTGAATATAGGGTTGCATAGGCCAAATTTTGTGTCAGCCTTGTCTGAATATGTATTGCAGGCAGAATTGCCAAGGGGATGGAAAATTCCCAAATTCACAAAATTTGCTGGTGATACTAATGAGTCTACTGTCGAACACATTGCCAGATATTTGGCAGAGGCAGGGAATTTGGCAAATAATGAAGATTTAAAAATGAAGTTTTTTCCCAATTCCCTCACTAAAAATGCCTTTACGTGGTTTACCACGCTTCCCCCTCATTCAATTCATACCTGGACTCAATTAGAAAGGCTATTTCATGAACAATTTTACATGGGACAATCTAGGATTAGTCTCAAAGAATTAGCCAGTATGAAGCGCAAGACCTCAGAGGCCATTGATGACTATCTGAACAGGTTTCGCCTCCTTAAGGCAAGGTGCTTTACTCAAGTGCCTGAACATGAATTGGTCGAGATGGCTGCTGGTGGTCTTGACTATTCCATTAGGAAAAAATTAGATACTCAACATTTAAGAGATATGGCCCAATTAGCAGATCGTGTTCGACAGGTCGAACGCCTCAGGGCTGAAAAAGCCAGAAATTCTAAGTTCCACAAAAAAGAAAAAGTGGCATACATAGAAACTTATGAAAGTGAAAATGAGTTCGACGACGATCAGGAGTGCATGGAAAACAATGAGGTTAATATTGCTGAATTGAAACCAGGACCTCCCTATACTTGTAAAATGTTAAGACCATCAAATGGGAAAAATCCCGTCGAACCAAAAAATGATAGATTTGTTTCTAAGACATATACTTTTGACATTACTAAGTGTGATGAAATCTTCGACTTATTGGTCGCTGACGGCCAGATAATTGTACCAAAGGGTCTGAAAATTCCACCTTCGGAACAACGTAATAAAAGAGGTTTTTGTAAATACCATAATTTTTTGGGTCATAAAACCTCACAATGTGTTCTTTTCAGGGATCTGGTCCAGAAAGCCTTGCAGGAAGGGAGACTCAAATTTGGCGAAAAGCCAAAATCCAAACAGCAGGTGGACGAGAATCCATTGCAGATTGCTGATGCTGCTTACACAGAGCCTTTCGAGTGCCTGATGATAGAAGCATTGAACCTCACTGAAGGGGGGCAATTAGTTTCCATTCCTGAAGAGGAATATGAAAACAAAGTGGAGGAAGTATATCCACAAGCTGGAGAAACTCTACTAGATTTCCTTCAACGCTGCAAGGAAAATGATGGCGAAGCTACATTATGTCCTCATTGTAGTGCCATGTTCGACAAGAAGGCTGCTGCAGGCCTCAACAAGTTTTTGCCTCACAGTCAGAACAGAAACAATTGGCCAAGTCAAAGACCAACTTATTCCAATGTTCTGAATAGCCAACAGGCACCTATACATCAGAGGTTGGGACCACAAAAATCATTTGTCCCCTCAAACAGGACACCTGTCAACCAATGGGTCCATGGAAAGAATATGGGCTATGGTCAGAGGAATATGGAGAAAGGGAACTCCAGTAACAACAATCCCAAAAAAGATCCTGAATCAAGGAAGTATGATTACAAGAATAATTACAAAGGGAAAAATCCTATGACAAGATCCCAATGGCGTAGATATCAACGCCAGAAAAAAGTGGCTGCTCAAAAATCACAAGTTACTACTAATGGTAATGAGGAGAAGCCTATGCAATTGGCTAAGAAGCCAATGAAAGAAAGGTTAGGAGAACCAAAAGCTGAGTCTTCAACTACTAACAACGTCGAAGACGAGCACATGGAGGCAGATGACTTTTTAGATTCTGAACCTGATCTCGACATAATAGTAAATGTTGTGTCCATTCTGCCAGGGGAGTTCGACGTCTGTTCTGAAATAACAGATGAAGAAGAAGAATCTGGAATGCAAATGGCCCTTCATAGGCCAGTCTGTTACTATGTCACAAGCAATGGTGCTTTGGAGGACCAAATGGCCACATTTGAAAGGCCAGATGAAGGCATGAAAAGTCACTTGAAGCCTCTCTTCATTCAGGCGAAGGTGAATAATGTCGGAATCAACAAAGTACTAATTGATGGTGGTGCTGCTGTTAACCTCATGCCAGAATTTCTGCTAAGAAAGATTGGCAAATCTTTGGTGGATCTTCATCCTCACAACATAGTTCTGTCAAACTATGAGGGCGAGACTGGTTTCTCTTTAGGAGCAATCCAGTTGGATGTAGTTGTCGGAAGCACTATAAGGCCAACCTTGTTCTTGGTTGTGGCCTCTAAGGCAAATTACAATCTACTTCTAGGTCGAGAGTGGATTCATGGAGTGGGGGCAGTTCCATCTACCCTGCACCAGCGCCTCATTATATGGCGAGAAGATGGAGTAGTCGAAAACGTTGAAGCAGATCAAAGCTACTTCAAGACTGAAGTCCATCATCTGACGAAGCACTCCTTCGACAAGAAATTGGCGACAATTGCACCATGCACTGAGAAAGACTTTGCATATCGCCTAGCAGGAAATGGTCACCATGCAATCAAACTGGATCCCACACATGGTTTCTTGTGGGAGAGAGAAGATGGAAACAGTGAGGATGGCGAGTATGAAGGCCACAACTACCCAACTGGGTGGGATGTCAAAGAAGATTACTATGTCTGAGTCCCAAACATGGGCAAAGATTACGGCCTACATGGCTGAAAACAGAATCAAAATGGCTTTGGAAGCCAATGCAGTGTCAGAAAATATGGCTATTGCAGCCAATGACATGAGACTTGGCCAACACAAGCCAGAACTGCAAAAACTGGATTGTATCTATGATGACGAACCCTTAGGATTTGAGAAAGATCCAATCAATCAATGTCACAAGATGCAAGCACAGGATCCTTTGCAGGAAATTGACCTTGGAGATGGTTTGACAAAAAGACCAACGTATATTAGTGCAAACATTCCTCCAGATCTGAAGGCAAAAGTGGTGCAACTTTTGATGGAATTCAAGGATTGTTTTGCTTGGGATTACAATGAAATGCCAGGTTTGAGCAGAAAATTGGTGGAACATGAACTCCCAGTTCGACCAGATAAAAAACCAGTGAAACAATTACCTAGAAGGTTCGCACCAGAAATAATGTCAAAGATTAAAGAAGAAATTGAAAGGCTGCTGAGGAGCAAATTTATCAGAACTGCAAGGTATGTCGAATGGTTAGCAAATATAGTGCCAGTGATTAAGAAAAATGGTTCTCTTAGAGTATGCATAGACTTTAGAGACTTAAATAATGCTACACCAAAAGATGAATATCCTATGCCTGTGGCAGAAATGTTAATTGATTCTGCAGCCGGATTTGAATATTTAAGTATGTTGGATGGTTATTCTGGATATAACCAAATTTTCATTGCTGAAAATGATGTGCCCAAAACTGCCTTTAGATGCCCAGGGGCATTAGGCACATATGAGTGGGTAGTGATGCCCTTTGGTCTAAAAAATGCTGGGGCTACTTATCAAAGAGCAATGAATTTAATTTTTCATGAATACATAGATGCTTTCATGCAAGTGTATATTGACGACATAGTTGTCAAATCCTCATCAAATGAAGATCATTTAGATCATTTGAGAAAATCTTTTGAAAAGATGAGGAAATATGGATTAAAAATGAATCCATTAAAATGTGCTTTTTGTGTTAATGCAGGAGATTTCCTTGGGTTTGTTGTGCACAAAAAGGGCATTGAAATAAATCAAAACAAAACGAAGGCTATTATGGAGACCAAATCTCCAACTACAAAAAAGCAACTTCAGTCCTTACTTGGGAAAATCAATTTCTTGAGAAGATTTATTTCAAACTTAAGTGGTAAAGCTCAACCATTCTCACCACTGCTTCGACTCAAGAAAGAAAGCGTTTTCACTTGGGGGCAAGAGCAACAACAAGCTTTTGACGAAATCAAGAGTTATCTGTCAAAGCCACCAATGTTAATGCCTCCAATAAGGAACAAATTCATGAAGTTGTATATTTCAGCATCAGATTCGACGTTGGGTAGCATGCTTGCCCAAGAAGATGAAAATGGCGAAGAAAGAGCCATTTATTACTTAAGTAGGGTTTTAAATGATGCTGAAACTAGATATAGTAGTATTGAAAAATTATGCTTATGTTTGTATTTTTCTTGTATGAAACTCAAGCATTACATAAAGCATGTTGATGTTTTTGTTTATTCTCATTGTGATATCATCAAACATATGTTATCCAAACCTATTCTGCATAGTCGAATTGGAAAATGGGCCTTAGCCTTAACAGAATATTCATTAACTTATAAACCTTTAAAGGCGGTTAAAGGCCAAATTGTGGCTGATTTCATAGCAGATCATTCTGCATTAGAAACTCCACAAAACTATGTAGATTCAGAACCTTGGAAATTATATTTTGATGGTTCTAAACATAAACATGGAGTTGGAATTGGGATTTTAATCATCTCTCCCTCCAGAATTCCCACCAAGTTCAAATATAAAATTAATGGGTTCTGCTCAAATAACGAAGCAGAATATGAGGCTTTGATAACAGGCTTAGAAATTTTACTGGACTTGGGGGCAAGAAATATTTTGATCAGAGGCAATTCAGAATTGGTGTTGAAACAATTGACAAAGGAATATAAGTGCATAAAAGAGCACTTGATGAAATATTTTGTCATAGCAATTTCTTTGTTAAAACGTTTCGACCAAGTTATTTTTGAACATGTACCTCGCATAGAAAATCAAGAAGCCAATGATTTGGCTCAAATAGCTTCTGGTTATAAAATTCCTAGTGAGAAACTACAGGAGTTGATTGAGATTAAAGATAAACTCATTGTTGATCAACCTCCTTCTATGGAATTGTCAATGCCAAAACTTGTGGGGGCAGATGTACCACAAGATAATGGTCAAGATACCACCTATGACTCTGACGAAAATTCAGAAATTTTTGAAATTTTTGCCATTGACAATTTATCTGATAATGATTGGAGAAAACCACTTGTCGAATATTTACGAGATCCAAATGGAACGACCAATAGAAAGATAAGATATAGAGCCTTGAGTTATGTCATCATTGGGAATGAACTAATGAAGAAAACACCTGAGGGAGTTTTGCTAAAATGTCTAAGTGAAACTGAAGCCTACTTGGCTATATCTGACGTGCATAGTGGTGCATGTGGATCCCATCAGGCAGGCCATAAAATGAAATGGTTGTTGTTTCGACAAGGTATGTATTGGCCAACAATCTTAAAGGATTGTATAGAGTTTGCTAAAGGTTGTCAAGAATGTCAAAGACATTCAGGCATACAACATGTACCTGCAAGTGAACTCCATTCAATAGTAAAACCTTGGCCTTTTAGAGGATGGGCTTTAGACTTAATTGGTGAAATTAAACCAAGTTCGTCCAAAAACCAACGCTATATTCTAGTTGGTATAGATTATTTTACCAAATGGATAGAAGCAATTCCATTACCAAATGTTGACCAAGAAGCAGTGATTAGTTTTATACAAAGTCACATTATTTATAGATTTGGTATACCTGAGTCTATTACTACAGATCAAGGTTCAGTTTTCACTGGACGAAAAACGGTCGAATTTGCTCAACAAACTGGTTTCAAACTCTTAACTTCTACACCATATTATGCCCAAGCAAATGGTCAGGTAGAAGCTGCTAATAAGATCATAATTGGTCTGATTAAAAAACATATTGCCCAAAGGCCCAGAAATTGGAATAAGACTTTAGATCAAGTCCTATGGGCATGCAGAAATTCTCCAAAGGAATCAACTAACACTACACCTTTTCGACTAACCTATGAGCATGATGCAGTCTTGCCAGTCGAAATTCACCTGCAATCAGTTAGAATCCAAAGGCAGGAAGAAATCCCAAGAGATCATTACTGGGATATGATGTTAGACGAACTAGTTGATTTAGATGAAGAGAGAATAAAAGCTTTAGAGATGTTAACTCGACAGAAAGAAAGAGTTGCTAAAGTTTATAATAAAAAGGTTAAGTCCAAAACCTTCAACTTGGGTAATTTGGTTTGGAAAGTTATTCTGCCAACGGATAAAAAAGACAGAGTCCTAGGCAAGTGGTCACCACATTGGGAAGGACCATTTAAAGTCGTTCAAGTTTATTCTAATGGTGCATATGAAATTGAGGAGTTAACTCCTGAGAAACGTACTTTGGGTATAAATGGGAAGTATTTGAAGAAATATAAGCCTGCTCTACTTGAAGTAAAAATAAGCGCAGAATAATAATCAAACACAAGAACAAGATGGCAATAATTAAAATTTGCCATAATTCAAAAGCAGAAGAATGACACTGTTTTATTGCAATAAGAGAAGTTCTTTAGTACATCATGGGAATACAACACTACTTAGGCTGAGGCTTAGGTTCAGAAGCCTCTGATTCTATTTTCTTCGCTTTATCCTTGTAAAGAGATAGCGCTATATCAACAAGTTTTTGGACCTCAGGTGGATACTCGTCCAGTCTTTCTCCATGTGTCCATAGAAACTCTTCCAGGTCGAAGCCCAATTCTTCTTCCTCTGATTCTGTCAAAATGAGCTCTTCTTTGTTTCTTTCATAGCGTGACCTGTTCTCTTCGCAACGCCAAGGTTCTGTACCTTTCTTGCTCTTCTCTTTGGAGCACGAAGCACCCTTAGTAATGTTTTTTTCCATTGCTTATTTTTTGGTGAGTTTGTTCAATGACTCTGGATGGTTGAAATGAGAAAGAGCATCCCTTTTTATAGTGCTTTCAGGTCTTGTGGGTCAATATAGCCATTAATATGATTCATTTAGTAAGTTTCGTTGTTATCACCCCTTTTTGACTTGACTGTCTCGATATGGTGTCTTTGACTGCTCAGTTTTTGTGTTGTTGAAATGATGCCAAAAGAATTCAAAGGTTCAGAAATGACCATCGAATGACGTTCGCTAATTATAAATGGTAAATACTTGAAGAAGTATAAACCAGCGTTGCAAGAAATAAAAATTAGCGAAGAATAAAATGTAAGATATGATAAACAATGGTGATCATAAAGTTGTTCGCCACAAAATGGGCATTGTCAAATTACAAACCAAAAACTTCGACAAATTGTTCGAAAAGTAAAACTAAAATTATTACAAGTTAAAATTTTTCTTCAAATCTTCATACAAACTCTTGAACGAAGAAACCTCTTTGTCGAGAACCTTGCTTGACTTCTCCAGATTCTGAATCTCTTCTTCCACTGCCGCTGAAGCACTAAAGGATTTGATGCCCTCATTAGCCTCTTTGTCAATCCAGGCTTTAACAGCAGTAGTAAGATTGGCCTTTGCTTCGTCACGTTTGATTTTCTCTACATCAATCTTAGCATTGAGACTCTGAATCTTCAAGTGCAATTCTGCAATCTCACCCTCCCAAGCAGCAATGTTCTGGTTGTATTCAGTCAGCTCAACATTCGACTCGATCTCCTTCTCAAAGCGTTCGACATTAGCCTGAGCAGTCTTGGCCTTTTCGACCAATGCAGCGTGAGCATGGGTTTGAGCTTCCAGCTTCATGGCATTCATTTTCTTCCTTTGAATGGCTTGAGTAAAACCATCAATGAGGTTTTCAAGTTGGATAACCTTACTAAGTGTGGCCTCATCTGTCAAAGGATTATGGAGCTTTTTCAAGAAGCCCAAGTGAGAAAATGCACTGCTAGGGTTTGCCTCAATCAAGGCAAAGACATCCTGATTGATGTAGTCTGCGTGCAATTTGAGGAGCAAAGAATCCTGCCTCACTGTCGAACTGATTTCTGTATCAGAAGCTGTCGAACTGCTGTGATGGGAAGCACCCTTGCTTTGTTCTTTATTACCTTTGCTTGAAAGGAGCATCTTGAGTGCTGCAGCGGGATCGGAATCCTTCATAGCGATGAACTCCATTTCTGACATTCCAACGTCAGCAGATAACTTTGATGTCGAAGAGACAGGAAGAATGTCAGAGCCTCCTTCAGTGGCTTCAGGCATAATATCGTCGTCAGCGTCAGTCTCCATCTCGACATCAGTGTTTTCTGATGAATGGGTAGATTCAGTGAGTTGCGCAGTTATGGTTTTCTCAGGTTCAGAATTATTGGTGGGAATTTCTTCATTCTCTTGACTTTGGCTATTTCCAGTTAAATCGACCTCGACGCGATTGGTGCCAACGTCTTGGGCCGAATTTTCCTCGTTGTTAACAGGTGTAGTGGTGTTCTCTTCATTTACACCCTATTTAAAGACAAAAAAAGAATCAAGTCTTAGAAGTTATAATGAAGATTTATTCATGTCACAAAGTCTTAAAAGGTGAAGAAGATATTTTACCTGAACACCAGTGATGGGCTGTTCTTCGACAGCTGGTGGTGGTTGATTTTCGACTGGAACGGTTGGGATAGGAGATTTACCTTCTTTCTTTTGACTTTCAGAAGGTTTAGATGTATACTTAACCTTCTTCTTCTTCTTCTTTGGCTTGGTTGGCATGCTTGCCTCACTAGTTTCGACATTGGCCTTTCCTTTGTCTCCTTGGCTTTCTCCACTAGGAGCAACAACATTTGTTGTGGTGGGAACATCATCAGCAGGCTGAAAAGAATTTGAAATTGTTAACACAAAATTCTATTTGAAGCCAAGGCAAAGTGCTAAGGAAATGTCGAAAGGACTTACTGTGGGTTCATTAATGGTAAGAGCTTTTTGTTTCTTCGTCTTGGTGGGCTCTCCAGTCTCGTTGGCCGCCATTAGATTCCTTTTTCGAAGCTGCATTTGAAATCAAGAAGAGTCACAGATATGTTTGTCAAAATGGAGATTCAAAGACTAAGTTACTTTGAAATTTGGTACCTTGGCCCCAGTATTGGGCAGTGATTTCTTTTGAGTTGCAGCAGGAGTAGTGGTGTCTGTCGAAGTGGTGGTTTCCTTGGCTTTGGAAGCACCTAGTGTCGAGACAATGAGAGTTTAAGCATCAACAAAAAACAAAAAATTTACAAACATTATAAAGCCATACTTCTGAATCACTCAAAGCTACCTTTGCCTTTGGGAGTCTTTTGTTGTAAAGCGTCGAATCCAGCCTCTATTGCTTGCAGAAGCACCTCATCAGTATTCTTAGCGTGCTTCTCATAGTGTAAGCTCCACCAGGTGGCGAATTCGTAAGTGCAGAATTGAGAAATCTCAAAAGCAACAGGTGTAAGCTTATAAGATTTTTCATCAGCCAGCTTCAAGCGACGCTCAAAATATTCGACAGACATTCCAGAATTGCCCAAGACGATCTCATCTTTGTTCTTGAACAAACTTTTTGGCCTGAATTGACTAAAGCCAAATTGGCGAGCAACTAAGTTAGGTTGGTACCCAACCAAACCTAAATGCCTTCTTTCAATTCCTTGTCTGGAGGATAAGATGGTAGGGTTCAAGAACATGGTCCAAACGTTGTTCGTATCCTCTTCTTCATGTGGATTGGTTGCAGGGAATGGCCTTTTAAACCAATCAGGCCCGACAGTCCTTTTGACAAATGGAGTATTCTTTGGGGTAATTTCGTCAAACTCAAGGAGAGTTTTGAAGTAGTGAAGGAAGAGTTGTCGAGTGGACAAATTTGTCTCTCTATATCTCAATAAGGCTAACCTAGCGCCTTCTGATTGTCGAGAAGCAACAGATGGTTCCATATGAGAGGGTAGAAAGAGTTTGAAGTTTGACTCAAATGTGGCATTCAGCCAAAGTTGCAGAAGCCATACGGGTCCAGAGAAAGAGAGTTGTGATCCTTTCTCGATCTTCTTAAGCATATCACTAGCTTGCCCCAAAGAGTCATAAAGGGAAGCTAAGATGAACCTTCCTAAAGCTACATCTAGTCCTTGGTGAAGCATGATGGCGAGGGGAACGAGTCTCTTCACCACTTGTAATGAACTAGTGCAAAGAACAAAATGTGATAGCCAATAAGTGAGGAAAGCTATATGTTCTTCAAAGGACACATCTTCATCGCTTGTGTCATGATAAGTTTTCAGAAATCCTGAGAAGGATAAGACTTTGAAGTCGAATTAGTGGTTGATGGTAGTGTACTTGGGGTCGAAAGTGGGTCCTGTTGGTCGTAAGCCAGTAATGGCAGCAACGTCGAATAAGGTTGGGGTCATCATTCCTGCCTTAAAGTGAAAAGTGTTGGTGGAGCTCTCCCAAAAGTGAAGGGCAGCTATGAGCATTTCTGCATTGTATTTGGGTCCCTCTCTCGACAGCTGAATCAAGTCGAATATACCATTCTCTTTCAAGAAAGTAGCATATTGCTTTTCGACTTTGTTGAGCCATTTCAAATAGCCCTCACTAACCACAGGGGCAGATCTAAAAGCCCTATAGCCTGGTTCGAAGAAGCTCATGTCGAAGACAGAGTTGGCGAATATTTTTGGTTCGCAAGTAGAGTAGAGAGGGAAAATGTTACCTATGTCTTCATTGAAGTTTTCGGATGAAGGAAGAGGGCCTGCGAAGGCAAGAGTTTTACCTCCAAGCTTGTGGGGAATCATCAACTCTTCTCCCCATATGTTGTCTTCGACGGAGGTCATATCCGGCTCCGACACAAACTCTGAATCATCAATGATAATAGGTTTCTTGTCATCAACAGCATAAATGATCACGTTTTTGGAGGAAGAAGTTGAAGCCATTGTTGTTCTTCGTGTTCTTGGTGTTCTTGAGGAAGATGATGATTTGACAGAAGACAAACAGTCAGAAATCCAAAAAGCTTCAAAACAAGCTTGTTTCTTGCTCAAATCTGAGAACAGAAACAATGGTGATGAGCGAAAATGCTGGACGATCACGTTTACTGGTTTAGATTTCTCAAAAACACAAGAACTTAGCAAGATTGAAGAGTTTGTTTCTTGGTTTTTCTTAGAGTGCGTAAGGTTTCTCTGTGAAAGGGAAGTGAAGAGTTTGAGGTTTCAGAAAAGTGAAAATGTGAAATACGTTTTCTATTTATAGACACTGCATTTTGCATGTATCTGGTAACTGAAACATCACCACTCTTCCATCTCAACTATTCTGATCTTGCCACGTGTCCCACTACTAAGCTAAAAGTTGGAGATCATGGTTTGTGGGGATTGAGGTGACAGTTATAAATTTTGTCATGATTGACAATGACTTGATGTGACGTTTACGCCGTCTTTGGTAAACGTGTAGAATTGGAAAAGATTGGAAACTTCAAAACTGCCATTTCTTCCTTTGAGTTCGACGTGCAGTTGAAATTGGCATTTTTGAGGGGGCAATTTGTTAGCCTGTATTTTCGACAGGCATTAATGAATTGGAGTGACATGATGAAATCTCATTTAATGTATATTATTGCTTTTTAATATTCTCTTGGGAACTGATTCTAACAATAAATCAAGAGAGAATCGAAGCATTTGACATTAAAGATTTTTGACGTGTCAAAACCTGAAAATCTGTCGAATTCGACAGAGCCATGTTTATCCAAATAAACGTGCTGGTTCGACAATAACGAATGTTTGTCGAAAACATTGCATATACATGTATATATGTATTGTTTGTTTGTCTAACGTACTGTGCAGAACGAAAGAAGCGTATTCTGGACTTAGCGAAATATTCAAAAGTGAGTAACGTTTGAAGGGTTCGTCAGGTGTCCAAAGAATTCAAATTCAGAAGACACGTGGAGCATAGTTAGGCAAATTGTAGTTTTATAGCAGTTATGTTAGTTTGTCTATAAATATTAGTTTCTCATAAGAGAAACGGGTCCACAATTCATAACACATGCAAATTCCTAGAATATTCAGAGTACCCATGTCAACGAGCGAAATGAATGCCGAAAGGAACATGTACGAATCTGTGTACCAATCTTTGTAAACATTTTTACATTGTCAAATGCAATTTACTTTTCAAGTACTGATTACTTGCTTTCCTTTAAAATTTGTCATTTAAAGCTTTCTGCAAATTTAAAGCTTTTCTGCAACTTTAAACATTCTGCAATTTATTTCATTGCATGCTTTACTTTTTCAAAGTCTTTTCTTTAAACTTTATTTGCAATTCATTTACAAGTTTTCTGCAAATTTAAACTTTGAAGCATTTTACTTTAAACCAAATCATTTGACTTCGTCAAATGCTGTTTACTTCTTATCAACTTATCCGATTTAACCCAAGATATGAATATGTTTTCACTATCTTCCGCACAATCCATATGTCCCAGGATTCACTAGTCGATCCTTCTTGTAATAATTAGACTAGCGGTTGTTTACTAAAAATCGGGGTAAACAGTCATCAATAAAGATAACAACAAACTTGTCAAGGTACGGCTGGAATATCCCATTCATATAGTCCATAAATACGGTTGGAGCATTAGTCAAACCGAATGGCATGACCAGAAATTCATAATGTCCATAACGGGTCCTGAATGCTGTCTTGGAAACATCCGAGGACTTGATGCAGATTTGATGATATCCAGAACGGAGATCAATCTTGTTAAAGATAGTAGCACCTCGAAGTTGATCCAAAAGGTCATCAATACGGGGCAAAGGATACTTGTTCTTGATGGTGACCTTGTTGAGTTGGCGATAATCAATGCACAGACGCATCGTACCGTCTTTCTTTTTGACAAGTAACACCGGTGCTCCCCAAGGTGAGACACTGGGTCGAATGAAGTGTTTCTGAAGCAACTCTTCTAATTGAGATTTCAGTTCATGAAGCTTTAAGGGAGACATCCTATAAGGGGCAACTGAGATAGGCTGGGATCCAGGAATAAGGTCGATCGAAAACTCAACTTCCCATTCGGGAGGTAGACTCATAACATCATCTGGGAATACATCTAAAAACTCACTAACAATAGGAATGTAACACCCCAAATCTTATATTTTATTATATTTGATTAACTGATGTTATTTAATTAATTGTGCATGTTAATTGATATGTTTTATATGTGTTAATTAATTGTTGCATTTATGTTTGTTGATGATGGGCTTTTATGAGTATTGAGCTTAATTAGAATGAATAAGAGTGTGTGGTAGAATTAAGGGTAATATGGTAATCTAGTGAGTTAGTGGATTGTGTAGAGATAAGAGTGGCACTTTGGTTATTATCTTAAAGGGTAGAGTGTCTTGGAGAGAAAGTAGTGGCAATGGTGTAAATAGTACAAGGATTTGTGGTAATAGTAAAGTTGAGACTATGAGTGGAATTAGTAGTGGAATTAAGGGTAGTATGGGGATTTGACTATAACCTAAGTTGGGGTTAAATATAGAAGGTTTTGTGAAGAGTAGTGGTGTGATTTTATTATCATAAAAATGAGAGAAAGATAAGTTAAGAGAAAGAGAGAGTTGAGAGAGTAGAGAAAGAGAAAGAGATTAAGGAGAAGATCAAATAAAGAATAAGCCATAGTAGATTGAAGGAAATCAAGTGGTGGAGTAGAGATTCCAACTTTATTAAGGTATGAGGTTAGATAATATAATTAGAGTGAGCATAGAGAGGGGAAAATGTCTATTTCTCCATTCCCAAACTCTCTACACTCTTTTCTTTTGGGTGGGTGTTTTCATTGAATAAAAATGATACCTTTGCATGATTTAATGATTATTGAGTTTATTGCAATATGAAATTATGAATCTTGGGGTTTTGAAATGGGAATTTGTAGATGTTTGTGAAGGATTTTATGTTGTTATGAAGTTTTGAATAAATATATGAAAATCATTACTTTTGGATGAAATGATGTTTGATGATGTTATAAGTTGTACTTCTATGCTTAGTATGATCATAAATGATTAAAGTTGCTTCCTTTATGTGTTTTTATGCATTGGATAATGATTTAAGAACATTTGAGTTAATGGGTTTCAACTTGTATTTCGAAAAATCAAGGATTTGTGTGAGAAAAACTGTCATTTAAGAATCTGCCAATTTCGCCTGCGCGAACCTATTTCGCCTGCGCGAACCAGTCAGCAGGGTTGACTTTGACTTTGGTTGACTTTTTGACTTTTTGTTGACTTATGCACCCGGAACCTATTTTGAATGATTTTTCGTGTAGAATCCATTTTTGATGTTAGTTTTTAAAGATCATGCTTGGATTATTCTGTTTTGGTGTAGAATTGTTATACTTTGTTAATTGAATTAATCACTTACTATATGTACTTGAATTGAGTATAGAATGATGAATTGAGTTGTGATATCATACATGTTGATTAACTATGATTAATTATGTCTATCATGATGATAAATAATTGTTGATAATTAGCTAATGATGTCTGATGATTAGAAGTTAATTAATTATGGTTTTGATATATAATTACAAGTATTCTTTAAGGATTCTTGGAAAAGCTATGGTATTTATGAGCTTATCCAATTTAGTCGAACCGGTCCTAAGTACAAACCAGAACTGCTAGTGGCTGCCTTGCACTTCTATGAAAAGTCCACAAACACTTTTCAGTTTAAGTGTGGCATGTTAACCCCTACCTTATTAGATGTAGCTGCTATCACAGGCCTTAGGCCTATTGGTGATAACTTCGATCCAACCAAAACTGGGGATAAGGTCGAAGTTAATTTTCAAGAAGCTACATTCTCTAAGTACATAGCAGAGCAAATGGGTAAAGAAGGAGAGGAAGTGTCAACTGAGGAGCATGTGGCCTTCTTAACATTGTGGTTATCCCACTTTGTCTTTTGCTCGAAATCCCTTCAGGTAGCGCGTATGTACATTCCCATAGCACACAGATTAATGAGGGTAGACTTTTTAGCTTAGGGCGCTTATTATTAGCCTGTCTGTATGAAGCAATGGGGAATGCTAGTGATGCAATTAAGGCTTCCAAGGATGGATCAAAGGTTTCGATTGCTGGACCTGTGTGGCTGTTACAACTTTGGCTGAATGCCACATTTGAGACGGAATTGGGGTTGATAGTGCCTTCTGACTATCAACAGGAGGTAGATGACAGGGAGATCGAAGGGCAGAGGTTGGTTCGATTAGCCCCTAGATCTTTGGACCAAGATACTGGCAGACTCTTCATGAAACATATGAAGATGTTTTTAAATTTTGACAAGTTTCTACCACGTCATGCTCCCTTTGTGGAGCGTAAGCATGGTGCTGCGTGGTTCATTGAAGATTTCCCTGCGTTCAACCCAGATAACGAAGATGAAGTAAACGAGGTTTGGAGAGCCTATTTAGAGCAAACTGTACTCTCCTGTAGGATTGGTTCGAACGCAAACCAGTATGGGCTTGTAGGATATCTGCCCAACTGTGTGGCTAGGCAATTTGGTATATCCCAAATTAGGCCAAAGTCCCTTTTTGAAAATCTGGATAGAATGGTGTTGGGCACTGGAGTGACTGAAAAGACTTATAAGAAATATATGAGAATGCTGGAGAATTATGAATTTAATTTCAAACCCTTCGAGTACAAGCCTTCTTTCTACTGCACTGATGGCTTTAGCAAATGGTGGAGTGACCATTACACCAAGCATTCAATAGGCAATGCTGATCAATTGCTAGGGATGGTCGAGAGTGGCTTCATAGTGCCATCTCTTGGAAAGAAAATAAACGTCTCAGGTCGAGGTAAATACCTAAACTCTTATAGTTTTATTTATCATACAAGATTTATTCCCTCAAACCTTTTTATATTTAGTAATACAACATTTTGCAGGCAAAGGCACGAAGAAAGATGGTGGGTCTTCAAAGGCTTCGACTAAAGTGAAGAAACCCACTGGGGTGAAGATTAAATCAGAGGTCGAAACCTCTAAGGCAAAGGTAACTTAGCCTTAAATTTTTTTACTTATTTTCTCTCCTCCTGTTTAAACATATGTTTTAACTTCGACCATTTATGTCCTTAGAAGGGAAAAAGTAAGAGCAGCACAGAGACGGTGTCTGCTAGCTCGAAGAAAGCTAAGAACACAGTGGTATTAGATGAGGAGGTAAAAATCAAACTTTCCATCAAATACTTTAACTTTTGTCATAGTAATATATTTTGAAACAAAATCATGACATTTTTTTACTTCCATCATTTCAGGATGAAGAAGAACAGGAGGTCCCTTTGATTAGGAAGAGAAAACAACCATCAACTTCGACTTCACAACCTAGTGAAGGGAAAACAACAACTGTACCAGAAGTCGAAGAAAATGAGGCTGCACAAGCCAAGAAGCAGAAAAAGGTTGAAGAACCTAAACCTCAACAAGCCCCAACAAAAGACCAAAGGGGTGAGAAGAAAAAGAAGAAAGAAATTGCTATGAAGGTCAAGTCAGCGATAAAGAAGCCTAAAGTGCATAGGGCATTAAAAATCCGCACCTCGAGTGAAAGCGGTGGAGATCCAACCCCTCAGACAAATGCTTCAGAGAAAAATGTGGTTGAACAAGACCAACTTACCAAGACATCAGAAGAACAGGTTGACGGACCACAAGGTAACCCTGCACCTCATTCAGAGACCTTGGTCAATGATGAACCAATTACTGATGGGGGAAAGAAAGATAATGCCCAACTAGGCAAAAATGCTCCAAATGCTGAGAAGGGTGGTAATCCTCAAACTAACCCTGAGGTCAAAGAAAAAGAGGTACAACTCATCTTATTCTTAACCCTAGATTTTCATAGTTACATTTGATCTTTACTAATTTTTCTTTTGAGTTTGCAGGATCAGTCGAAGAAAAGTCCTGTTAAGGAAGATAAACAACCAAACCTTGAGGAGGTGCCAAAAGAGAACAAGGCAAGTAATGACAATCAAGATTCCTTGAAGGCCAGCATGGAGAGAATTGACAATCAAGCACCAACCAATACTTCGAGCATCAAATATTCAATGCCTAGTATGTCTACAAACTCAGGCCAGGCAAGCTCGAACCAAGAATCTCAACATGACTCTGATGCAATTCCTGAAGCTGAGGTTGGGGGTTCAGGGATCATATCTGTCTCTTCGACCTCGAGACTTTCCGCAAGCTTGGGCGTACAAGAAGAAGAATTTACCAATATGCAGAAGTCTGATCCTGCTGGTACCCTTAAACTTCTACTCTCGAGAAAAGCAAATCAAGGAAACGCCTCGAGTGAACACACGACCACTGACTCAGCGCCTTCCAACTCTGAAATCGACTCGATGGTGCGCCAAGACTCTCTGTTGCTGAAACTTACAACTACCTTCGTCCAAAGGGATGTGCTGAAGCAAATTGAAGAACATCCAGCATGTGCTTATAGCCACTTGGCTTTCCTGAAGAAGCTTCACAATCCTAGGACTGATGAGTAAACCCTTGGCAAAGTCATACAACTTAGTTCAATTGTGGACCAATATGCCAAGGCAGTGCAGAAGAGGATTGATAATAACACAAGACTTGCCACACAGCAACAAGCTCAAACCATGTTCTTTGAGAAGGCCCAGCAAGCTTAAGCTGAAGTGGAAAGATTGTCCTCTCAACTGGTCGAAGGAAATTCAGAGCTAAAAGAATGTGATGACAAGGTTGCCCATTACAAAGAACAAATCAAACTCTTAGAGGAGCAGATTGTTAGTTACAGGCGCAAGATCATTGAAGAAGAAACTAAGAGGGCTCAAATTGAGAAGGAGGCCAAAGCTTCGACCCAAGAGCAGATTGATGCACATGGCAGGGAAGGGCTTCAAGCTTTTGGCTCAGCAGAGGTGGTTGGTGAAGAGATTAAATCCTTGGAGAGTTCGAACTTGGTAGTCGAAAAGGAAATGGCAACCCTGAAGAAGATTTATGCTGACTGCACCAAGAATTTATAATTCTCTTAGTTTATTTTCTTTATTGTCCTTTCGAACAATATTTTGAATCCTGTAACTTTTGAACAAAGTCCATGTTTTATGGCAATTTACAATTTACCATTTTGTTTTATATGCTTTAAGTATTATTCTGCGCTTATTTTTACTTCGAGTAAAGTAGGTCTATATTTTTTCAAATACTTTCCATTTATACCCAAAGTACGTTTTTCAGGAGTTAACTCCTCAATTTCATATGCGCCATTAGAATAAACTTGAATAACTTTGAATGGTCCTTCCCAATTTGGGGACCACTTGCCTAAGATTCTATCTTTTTTATCCATAGGCAATATAACTTTCCATACTAATTCTCATATGTTAAAAGACTTAGACTTAACCTTTTTGTTATATGCTTTAGCAACTCGTTCTTTTTGTTTTGTTAAAACTTCTAAAGCACTAAGTCTTTCTTCATCTAGATCAATTAACTCATATGACATCATTTGATAATAATGGTCTAGAGGTATTTCCATTTGTCTTTGTACCCTTGCTGATTGCAAATGTATTTCGACTGGTAATACTGCATCATGACCATAAGTTAGTCGAAATGGAGTCGTGTTAGTTGATTCTTTAGGAGAATTTCTACAAGCCCATAACACTTGGTCTAAGGTTTTGTGCCAATTTCTTGGCTTTTGGGCTATATGTTTCTTTATCAGATTTATAATAATTTTATTTGCTGCTTCGACTTGACCATTTGCTTTTGCGTAATATGGTGTTGAAGTTAACAGTCTAAAGCCAGTTTCTTGGGCAAATTCCTGCATCTTTCGACCAGTGAAAACTGAACCTTGATCAGTAGTTATTGTTTCAGGAATTCCAAACCTATATATTATGTAATTTTGTACGAAATTAATTACTGCCTCTTGATCAACATTTGGTAAAGGAATGGCTTCTATCCATTTTGTGAAATAATCTATTCCAACTAAAATATAACGTTGATTTTTTGATGAAGCAGGTTTAATCTCACCAATAAGGTCTAGAGCCCAACCCCTAAAGGGCCATGGTTTTACTATTGAATGTAGTTCACTTGCAGGCACATGTTGAATTCCTGAGTGCCTTTGACATTCTTGGCATCCTTTCGCAAACTCTATACAATCCTTCAACATAGAAGGCCAATATAAACCTTGTCGAAACAAAAGCCATTTCATTTTATGTCCTGCTTGATGAGAACCACAAGTACCACTATGAACATCAGAGACTGCTATATATGCTTCTGATTCATTAAGGCATTTCAACAAAATTCCTTCAGAAGTCTTTTTGAAAAGACCATTCTCAAAAATTACATAGCTTAAAGATCTATATTTTACCTTTCGATCTGCATTTCCTGTTGGACTCTTAAGGTAATCTACTATAGGCTTTCTCCAATCATTATCTGGCAAGTTGTCAATGGTAAAAATTTGAAAATTTTCTAGGGGATTTTTTATTTCACCATTTATTTGTGGTGTAGTATCTGCCCCCACAAGTTTTGGTATTGACAATTGTGCAGATATTGGTTCTTGTAAAACCATTTTTTCTTTTATTTCGATTAATTGTGTCAACTTTTCTTTTGACATTTTATATCCTGAAGCAATTTGAGCCAAGTCATTTGCTTCTTGATTTTCTAATCGAGGTACATGTTCAATGTCTACACGATCGAAACAATCTAACAAAGAACTAGCTATAGAAAAATATTTCGCGAAATGCTCTTTCACACATTTATATTCTTGTGTTAATTGATTCAATACTAATTCAGAATCACCTCTTATTTTAATGTTCTTTGCCCCCAAGTCTTTTAGTATTTCTAAGCCTGTAATTAAGGCTTCATACTCAGCTTCATTGTTAGAGCAAAGTCCATGTATTTTGTACTTGAACTTAGTTGGAACTTGAGTAGGAGAAATAATCAATATTCCAATTCCTGTTCCATGTTTATGTTTGGATCCGTCGAAATAAAGAATCCATGGTTGAATATCCACATAATCTTCTGGCATTTCGACCAAAGAATGATCTACTATAAAATCAGCCACAATTTGGCCCTTGACAGCCTTTAAAGGTTTATAAGTCAGTGAATATTCAGTTAATGCTAATGCCCATTTTCCAATTCTACTATGTAATATAGGTTTTGTTAACATATGCTTAATAACATCAAAGTGGGAATAGACATAAACATCAACAGGCTTTATATAATGCTTAAGTTTTGTACAAGAGAAATACAGACAAAGACAAAGTTTATCTATGGCAGTATATCTAGTTTCTGCATCATTTAAAACTCTACTAAGGTAATAAACTGCATTTTCTATGCCATTATCATCCTCTTGAGCTAACATGCTCCCTATCGTCTTATCAGACGTAGCAATATACAACTTCATAGCTTTATTCCTACTAGGAGGCATTAGAACTGGAGGCTTTATTAAGTATTCTTTGATGTCATCAAAAGCCTTTTGATGCTCTTGGTTCCATTTTAATGGATCATCTTTCTTGAGTCGAAGCAGTGGTGAGAAAGCTTGAGCCTTTCCACTTAGATTCGAAATGAATCTTCTCAAGAAGTTGATTTTTCCTAGCAGAGATTGAAGTTGCTTTTTGGTCGAAGGAGGCTTTGTCTCTAAAATAGCCTTTGTCTTGTTTTGGTTTATTTCAATGCCTTTTTTATGCACCACAAAACCAAGGAACTCTCCTGCATGCACACAAAAAGCACATTTTAATGGATTCATTTTTAATCCATGTTTCCTCATTCTTTCAAAAGATTGCCTAAGATAAAGCAAATGGCTATCTTCAGAAGAGGATTTGATGATGATATCATCAATATATACTTGCATAAATGTATCTATGAAATCATGAAACATGGAATTCATTGCCCTTTGATAAGTGGCACCAGCATTTTTTAAGCCAAAAGGCATAACAACCCACTCATAAGTGCCTAAAGCACTAGGGCATCTAAATGCTGTTTTAGATACATCTTCCTCAGCAATAAATATTTAGTTATAACCAGAGTAACCATCTAACATGCTTAAGAACTCGAAGCCTGCTGCTGAGTCTACCAACATCTCTGCCACAGGCATGGCATACTCATCTTTAGGTGTAGCATTATTTAAATCCCTAAAGTCTATGCATACTCTAAGTGTACCATTCTTTTTTATAACAGGAACTATATTTGCTAACCATTCAACATACCTGGCAGCTCTGATGAATTTACTCTTAAGCAGCCTTTCGATCTCCTCTTTGATTTTGGACATGATTTCTGGCGCAAACCTTCTTGGCAATTGTTTCACTGGTTTCTTACCTGCCTTGATTGGTAGTTTTAATTCGATCATTTCTCTACTGAGTCCAGACATTTCATTATAATCCCAAGAGAAACAACCACTAAATTCTTTGAGAAGTAGTACCAATTTTCTTTTTAAGTCAGGACTAATATTGGCACTAATGTAAGTTGGCCTTTTTGCTGAGCCATCTCCAATGTCAATTTCCTCCAAAGGGTCTTGAGCCTGCATCTTGGGAGTTTCATTAAGTGGATCCCTTTCGAACCCTAAAGGTTCCTCATCATAGATGCAGTCGAGCCTTTGTGCTTGTGGCATAGGAATGCCATCGCTTTCGACCTTGGCTTCTGTAGCCATATTTTGATGAACATCAGCTTCCAAAGCCGTATTTAACTTAGTTTCGGCCATATAAGCCGTAATCCTGGCCCATGCGCTGGACTCAGTCATCATAATCTTCGTAAACATTTCACCCAGATGGTGGTATAACTCCATCTTCTGAGGAAACAGCATCTATTTCCTCTCTTTCCCATATAAAGCCCTAGGTTGGGTGGAGTTTGACAGAATGTATCACATTATCAGAAGATGTGAAAGCATTCTCTCTATCATAACATGGTGCGATGTTCGCCAAATTTTTGTCAAAGGTTTGTTGATTTATGGTATCAACCTCTGACATATAGAAACTCTGATCAGCTTCTATATTTTCCACGCAGCCATCTTCCCTCCAAAGCATCAACTTCTGGTGAAGAGTCGACGGAACAGCTCCTACTCCATGAATCCACTCTCGCCCCAATAGTAAATTGAAGTTCGCCTTGGATTCAACCACTAGGAATAGAGTTGGTCGAACTATGCTGCCCACAGCAACATCCACTTGAATTGCCCCCCTTGAGTGTCCTGTTTTGCCTTCATAATTTGACAAAACAATGTTATGGGCTGACAAATCACAGTCATATTTGCCAATCTTGGGTAACATAGATAGAGGCATTAAATTCACAGCAGCTCCTCCGTCTATCAGCACCTTGTTAACTCCAAACCCTTCAACCTTTGCTCTGATGAAGAGGGGTTTAAGATGGCTTTTCATGCCTAAATCTGGCCTTTCGAATGTAGCCTGTTGCTCTTCGATGCAGCCATTGTTCATGACATAGTAGCAAATTGGCTTGGGATCAGCCATTTCTAACTGGTCGAAATTAGTTTCGAGCTCAGTTTTCTCTGTTTGCACATCATATTCCGATGGTAATATGGATACCACACATATTACGTCGAAATCTGGCTCAGAGTCCAGCAGATCATCATCTTCCATCTTATTTTCGTCCAGAGGTGGAAGGATCCTTTCTTTTGCTGGCCTTCTAGCCACTTCTTTATATTGGCCTGTTTGAAGATTAGTTGCAGCCAATTTCTTTTGGCGTTGGAACCTACGCCACTGAGTCCTTGTCATTGGGTGTTTACCCTTGTAATTGTTCCTATAAGAGTATTTGTTGACATCCTCTGAATAGCTTAGTTTGGTGCCACTTGAGCCACCAACTTCCATTGCACCCTTGTTGAACTTTATGGTTCCTTGGTGCATCCAGCGTTCTATAGGAATCGAACCAGAAGGAAGGAATGTGGGCCTTCGATCTGTCTGAACCATATTATTTGGTCGAGTTAGAATGCCATTTCCTTTACCACGAGACGGTTTTGGGTTTGCCCCCTGCCTATTTGCAACTGGTTGGAACTTCATGAGGCCTGCAGTAGCCTCCTTATCACAAACAGCACTGCAACGAGCACAAAGCATCACCCCTTTGTTCTCCAACTTGCATCTGTTTAGAAAGTCAATCAAATCCTCTTCAGCACGAGGATATACTACTTTCATTTTTTCAAAGTACTCCTCTTCAGGGATTTTTTCCACTTGCACCTCTGAAACCTCCATGGCTTCGACCATCATAATAGCTTGTGGTTCAGCATAAAGGGTATCAGCATTCTGTGAAGATTCTGGATCTGCTTTTGCAGCTTCGGGTTTTTCACCAAATTTAAGTCTTCCTTCGTTCAAAGCCTTTTGAACCAAGTCCCTGAAAAGCACACATTGTGAGGTTCTATGTCCAAGAAAATTATGATACTTACAATAACCTCTTTTCTTTGTCATATCTAATGGTGGTATTTTAACACCTTTTGGAACCACTATTTGGCCACCTGTAACCAACAAATCAAAGATTTCATCACATTTTGTTATATCAAAAGTATAAGTCTTTGAAACATATTTATCATTTTTTGGTTCAACAGGGTTTTTTCCATTTGAAGGTTTTAAAAGCTTGCAAGTGTAAGGGGGACCAGGTTTTAATTCTGCTAGGTCTATTTCCCCTTGTTCAACATCTTCATAAGAGACATCATATTCTTGGTCGCTATCATGTGTTTCTACATAAGCAACTTTTTCTTTTTTATGATACTTTGAATTTCTAGCCTTTTCTGCTCTCAAGTGTTCGACCTATCGAACCCTATCAGCCAATTGGGCCATGTCCCTTAGATGTTGAGTATCTAACTTCTTTCTGATTGAATAGTCTAGGCCACCAGCAGCCATTTCGACCAATTCATGTTCAGGCACCTGAGTAAAACTCCTAGCCTTAAGTAAACGAAATCTATTCAAATAATCATCTATAGACTCAGGAGTTTTGCGCCTAACACTTGCTAATTCTTTGAGACTTATCTTAGACTGTCCCATGTAGAATTGCTCATGGAAAACTCTCTCTAATTGATTCCAATTAAAAATTGAATGTGGAGGGAGAGTAGTAAACCATGTAAAGGCATTTTTTGTTAGAGAATTTGGAAAATACTTCATTCTCAAGTTCTCATTATTTGCTAAATCTCCTGCCTCAGTTAGATACCTTGCTATGTGTTCAACAGTAGATTCACTAGTGTCACCAGCAAATTTGGTAAATTTTGGGATTTTCCAACCCCTTGGTAATTCTGTTTGAAGCACATATTCTGATAAGGCAGAGACAAAATGAGGCCTATGCATGCCTATGTTTAAACCATTTTGCGCTAGGATAGTTTCGACCAAATTTGCTATGTTATTTTGCCCGGCAAAATTATTATTCTGGACATTTCTAACTACATCATCAGCTTTTTGGTTCCTATTTACCAACACAATTCCAGGATTTTGTTCAACCAGGGGCAAAGGTTGTTGCTGTGCCTGTATTTGCACCTGTGGTTCGACCACTGGCACTGGTTGTTGGACTTGGTTTATGGGGTTTGCAACATTATTTGGGGCAAGCATAATGGCATTATTTGGTGCTCGTGCAATTTGTAAAGGCACCACATTCTGAATTTGGGGAACTTGTTGATTATGGGCTTGAGGAGCCCCAAAGAAATCAGCAATTCTTCCCATTTGATTTGCCAACAATTGATAACTTTGGTTTGTATTTTGAATTAATGGGTTAAATACTGTACCAATTTGTTGTGTTAACATATTTACCATGTCATGATTACTCTCATCCATTTGTTGCCTTAAAGCATTCAAGGCATTGTTGGTTAATGAAGGATTGCCATTTCGAGTAGCAGAACCAGAAACTATCTGATTATTAGGCACAAATACGCCTGGTGCCGACTCTGTGAACAATGATGCACTTGTTTGCAAACCCTGCATCATACTGGTAGGCATACCATATGGGTAGTTCCTACTTGTGCCCTGACCCACATATTGGGAAAAGGGTAGTGAGAAAGTAGAAGAACTAGCGCCACCCCCATTAACATTTGTCCTATTTGGAGAGAAGTTTCCCTCCATAGCATGGGAAAGAGTCAAGATAGGTTATGTAGTGGTCGAAGGTACCACTGTAGACGTTGGCATTGTCATTGTGGCACTTACCACAGAAGATATTGGGGCGGAAACTGTTGCCCCACTAGCGTTGGGTATAATCTCACTGATTACAGGAGAGATTATCGCCTCAGAAACGCTCGAAGCGGTTGATACATTCGAACCGTTATTATTATTGTTTCCGTTCGGATTTTCCATGTTTTGTCTTGGGTTACTTCTGGGTGGTGGTCTAACCATTTCAGGGAGTAATTTCTCGTTCCTCAAAAGCATGCACTACACAAGAACCTTTGGAAACAATACACAAAATGCAGAACAAATTAACTACACAAACTTTGAAGAAATTTAAACGTAAAGCACACAGTCCCACTGGGCGTGCCAATTTGTTTACTGTGAAATTTGGTAAACAACGCTAGTTTGATTATTACAAGAGAGATCAACTAGTAAATCTCGGGACATAGTGCTTTTGTTTATATTTTCAAAGTAAATGATATTCATTATTGTTCTTATGTTGATAAAGTGTTGCTTTTTATGTTTTAATAACTTGAAATGCAAGAAAGAATGTTTATTCAATTGAATAAACAGAATGGGAGAAAAGAGTCGAAATAAAGATTAAACAAGATGAAGATTGAAATACTGTAAATTTGCATTCAAATGTAAATGTTTATAGAGAAATAAATGGTACACATTACATACATTTTTCCTTTCGAACTCGTTTCTCTCGTTAACATGGGTACTTTGAGTTTTATCAGGATTTCTGTATAATGATTGTGACCCCTTTTTCGATCACATAACTAGGCTATTTATAGACACTAATTCCTAAATGCTACTAACGCCTAAATAACTACAGAGAGGACGCGTGTCTTGACACGTATTTTGAATTTGAATCCTTTCTTATCTTCTGAGTTAACATTTGTCCTATTTGGAGAGAAGTTTCCCTCCATAGCATGGGAAAGAGTCAAGATAGGTTATGTAGTGGTCGAAGGTACCACTGTAGACGTTGGCATTGTCATTGTGGCACTTACCACAGAAGATATTGGGGCGGAAACTGTTGCCCCACTAGCGTTGGGTATAATCTCACTGATTACAGGAGAGATTATCGCCTCAGAAACGCTCGAAGCGGTTGATACATTCGAACCGTTATTATTATTGTTTCCGTTCGGATTTTCCATGTTTTGTCTTGGGTTACTTCTGGGTGGTGGTCTAACCATTTCAGGGAGTAATTTCCCGTTCCTCAAAAGCATGCACTACACAAGAACCTTTGGAAACAATACACAAAATGCAGAACAAATTAACTACACAAACTTTGAAGAAATTTAAACGTAAAGCACACAGTCCCACTGGGCGTGCCAATTTGTTTACTGTGAAATTTGGTAAACAACGCTAGTTTGATTATTACAAGAGAGATCAACTAGTAAATCTCGGGACATAGTGCTTTTGTTTATATTTTCAAAGTAAATGATATTCATTATTGTTCTTATGTTGATAAAGTGTTGCTTTTTATGTTTTAATAACTTGAAATGCAAGAAAGAATGTTTATTCAATTGAATAAACAGAATGGGAGAAAAGAGTCGAAATAAAGATTAAACAAGATGAAGATTGAAATACTGTAAATTTGCATTCAAATGTAAATGTTTACAGAGAAATAAATGGTACACATTACATACATTTTTCCTTTCGAACTCGTTTATCTCGTTAACATGGGTACTTTGAGTTTTATCAGGATTTCTGTATAATGATTGTGACCCCTTTTTCGATCACATAACTACGCTATTTATAGACACTAATTCCTAAATGCTACTAACGCCTAAATAACTACAGAGAGGACGCGTGTCTTGACACGTATTTTGAATTTGAATCCTTTCTTATCTTCTGAGTTAACATTTGTCCTATTTGGAGAGAAGTTTCCCTCCATAGCATGGGAAAGAGTCAAGATAGGTTATGTAGTAGTCGAAGGTACCACTGTAGACGTTGGCATTGTCATTGTGGCACTTACCACAGAAGATATTGGGGCGGAAACTGTTGCCCCACTAGCGTTGGGTATAATCTCACTGATTACAGGAGAGATTATCGCCTCAAAAACGCTCGAAGCGGTTGATACATTCGAACCGTTATTATTATTGTTTCCGTTCGGATTTTCCATGTTTTGTCTTGGGTTACTTCTGGGTGGTGGTCTAACCATTTCAGGGAGTAATTTCCCGTTCCTCAAAAGCATGCACTACACAAGAACCTTTGGAAACAATACACAAAATGCAGAACAAATTAACTACACAAACTTTGAAGAAATTTAAACGTAAAGCACACAGTCCCACTGGGCGTGCCAATTTGTTTACTGTGAAATTTGGTAAACAACGCTAGTTTGATTATTACAAGAGAGATCAACTAGTAAATCTCGGGACATAGTGCTTTTGTTTATATTTTCAAAGTAAATGATATTCATTATTGTTCTTATGTTGATAAAGTGTTGCTTTTTATGTTTTAATAACTTGAAATGCAAGAAAGAATGTTTATTCAATTGAATAAACAGAATGGGAGAAAAGAGTCGAAATAAAGATTAAACAAGATGAAGATTGAAATACTGTAAATTTGCATTCAAATGTAAATGTTTACAGAGAAATAAATGGTACACATTACATACATTTTTCCTTTCGAACTCGTTTATCTCGTTAACATGGGTACTTTGAGTTTTATCAGGATTTCTGTATAATGATTGTGACCCCTTTTTCGATCACATAACTAGGCTATTTATAGACACTAATTCCTAACTGCTACTAACGCCTAAATAACTACAGAGAGGACGCGTGTCTTGACACGTATTTTGAATTTAAATCCTTTCTTATCTTCTGAGTTAACCGTTGTTTCCATCGAAGTCGAAGTACCAACGCTTTTCCTTGAATATTTTGCTAAGTCCATAAGTTACTTTTGCTCATTAAGCGCTTCGACCCTACTGACGCTTCGACCAAATCGAAAGGATCTTGAAAGAAGAAGGAAGTGCATTTAAATGTAATGTTCAATAATAGAACATTTATTATATGTTCATGCATGATTGATCATTAAATTCATTGGTTCTGAAAACCAAACATATTTAATGATTATTAAAAATAATTACATAAGTAAACATAATTATTTTATTTATGCATTTAGAACATATTTTTACTTAGTAAAAATATGGGCTAACAGATGGATTGTAGCTATGCAAGATGAGCTTAATCAATTTCAAAGGAATGATGTGTGGATTCTGGTACCAAGACCAACACACAAGAACATCATTGGAACTAAGTGGGTGTTCAGAAACAAGCTGAATGAGCAAGGTGAAGTGGTAAGGAATAAAGCTAGACTTGTAGCACAAGGCTACAGTCAGCAAGAAGGGATTGACTTCACAGAGACTTTTGCTCCAGTAGCTAGACTGGAAGCAATAAGGTTATTGTTATCCTATGCTGTTAACAATGGAATCACTCTTTATCAAATGGATGTTAAGAGTGCTTTCCTAAATGGTGTCATTTCTGAAGAAGTGTATGTCAAACAACCACTAGGATTTGAAGATCTGAAAAATCCTGAGTATGTGTATAAACTTAAGAAGTCACTCTATGGTCTTAAACAAGCTCCAAGAGCTTGGTATGAGAGATTGAGTAACTTCTTGTTAGAAAATGGTTTTGAAAAAGGTAAAATTGACAACACACTCTTCAGAAAAACAACCAAGAAGGATATTTTGGTTATTCAAATTTATGTTGATGATATTATTTTTGGATCTACTAATGCTTCTCTTTGCAAGAATTTTTCTAAGCTCTTGCAGGATGAATTTGAAATGAGCATGATGGGAGAGTTAAAGTTTTTCTTGGGGATTCAGATCAATCAAGGAAAAGATGGCACTTACATCCACCAAAGCAAGTATACGAAAGAGCTTCTGAAGAAGTTCAATCTTGAGGATTGTAAGACTATGTCAACTCCCATGCATCCTACCAGCAGCTTAAGCAAGGAAGAGATAGGAAGCAAAGTAGATCATAAGCTGTATCGAGGTATGATTGGTTCCTTACTCTACCTAACAACATCTAGACCTGATATTTTATACAGTGTATGCTTGTGTGCAAGATTCCAGTCAGATCCTAGAGAACCTCACTTAACTGCTGTTAAGAGGATCTTTAGATATCTGAAAGGAACTACCAATCTAGGACTTCTTTATAAAAAATCCCTAGATAGTAAGCTAGTTGGATTCTGCGATGCTGACTATGCTGGTGACAAGATTGAGAGAAAATCCACTAGTGGAAATTGCCAATTTATTGGTGAGAATCTCATATCTTGGGCCAGCAAGAGACAAACAACTATTGCTTTGTCTACAGCAGAAGCAGAATACATCTCAGCTGCTAAATGCTGCACACAGCTTCTCTGGATGAAATATCAGTTGGAAGATTATAACATAGCTGAAAGTAGTATTCCACTATATTGTGATAATAATGCTGCTATTCATTTGTCTAAGAACCCTATTCTACACTCCAGAGCTAAACATATTGAAATAAAACATCATTTTATAAGAGATCATGTTCAAAAAGGTACAATAGATATTCAATTCATTGATACTGAACATCAATGGGCTGATATATTTACTAAGCCTTTAGCTATTGAAAGATTTGATTTTATTAAAAAGAATTTGAACATGCACTATATCTCTGAAGAAAATTAGCTCTGAGATGTAAAATAGAAATTAGCATCTGAAGCTCTATCAGAACCTCTAACAATTTAGGGTCTGTTTACTGTGAAATTTGGTAAACAACTCTAGTTTGATTATTACAAGAGAGATCAACTAGTAAATCTCGGGACATAGTGCTTTTGTTTATATTTTCAAAGTAAATGATGTTCATTATTGTTCTTATGTTGATAAAGTGTTGCTTTTTATATTGTAATAACTTGAAATGCAAGAAATAATGTTTATTCAATTGAATAAACAGAATGGGAGAAAAGAGTCGGAATAAAGATGAAGATACTGTAAATTTGCATTCAAATGTAAATGTTTACAGAGAAATAAATGGTACACATTACATACATTTTTCCTTTCGAACTCGTTTCTCTCGTTAGCATGGGTACTTTGAGTTTTATCAGGATTTCTGTATAATGACTGTGACCCCTTTTTCGGTCACATAACTAGGCTATTTATAGACACTAATTTCTAACTGCTACTAACGCCTAAATAACTACAGAAAGGACGCGTGTCTTGACACGTATTTTGAATTTGAATCCTTTCTTATCTTCTGAGGTAACCGTTGTTTCCATCGAAGTCGAAGTAACCATGCTTTCATTTTGAATATTTCGCTAAGTCCATAAATTACTTTTGCCCACTGGATACTTCGACCCTACTGACACTTCGACCAAATCGAAAGGATCCTGAAAGAAAGAGAATACGCATTTAAATGCAACGTTCCATAACAGAACATTTATTACATGCTCGCGCATGATTAATCATTAAATTCATTGGTTCTGAAAACCAAACATAGTTAATGATTGTTAAAAATAATTACATAATTAAACATAATTATTTTATTTATGCATTTAGAACATATTTTTTACTTAGTAAAAATATGGGCTAACAAATTGCCCCCAAATGCCTGTTTCGATTGAGTGGTCGAACGAAAAAGGAAAAGACATTTTATAACCACGTGCTTGACACTATTACCAATTACGGCGCTTATGTCACGTTTAGAAGTAACTGTTAACTTGATACCCACAATCCATCATTGTTCCTAGGTTTTAGCATAGTGGATGACGTGGCATACGCAGAAGTTGAAGAGAATTATTTTTTTTTTTTTTGAATTTCTTTTTGATTTATTTTCCGGAGACAAACACGTTCCCCTATAAATAGTAGCAAACGAACAAAGGAATACTTTTTACCAACTTCCAAGTTTCAAAGCTTTCTTACGAACCCACTGTTCATCTTCTTCTCTTCTACAAATTACACTCTGATCTTCAATCATCTTGCAATTCTAAACCGTACAAGTGATTCATCTTCAAATTCCGCATCGATTCATCTTTGTTTCAACTTAAACAAAACAGTTTCCACAATTTTCTTCACGAAACCCTTTCAGTTCTTGATTTTCTGTGTACTATTCATCAATGGCGTCCAACTTGGATTTCGATGTACCCACTGCTGGCAAATGGAAGGATCTTCGCGTCCTTGAAGATGGAGAAGAAGTAGTTCCAGTACCTTCTGGAACTGAGGCTGAAAGGAAGATCTGGAACACTCAGCTTATGATTCCATTTTCTATCAAGAAGGAAGATTACGCTTTCTGTGGACCTTATCCCACACGTGCTGAGGTTATATCAAAAGAGGTAAGTGATATCTTCCCTTTGCATGTAACCTGTGGCCCTATAATCTTTAGCTCTACTCCTTACAACTTTGGGTATATGAAGAATGCCCTTAAGATTTTTAGAGCTGCCCCCTATACCGCGCACAAGGATTACATTCCCTGGTTAGATAGGGTCGAAAAGGACTTTAAGGATTCTTGGAAAAGCTACGGTATTTATGAGCTTATCCAATTTAGTCGAACTGGTCCTAAGTACAAACCAGAACTGCTAGTGGCTGCCTTACACTTCTATGAAAAGTCCACCAACACTTTTCAGTTTAAGTGTGGCATGTTAAACCCTACCTTATTAGATGTAGCTGCTATCACAGTGTTTACTGTGAAATTTGGTAAACAACGCTAGTTTGATTATTACAAGAGAGACCAACTAGTAAATCTCGGGACATAGTGCTTTTGTTTATATTTTCAAAGTAAATGATGTTCATTATTGTTCTTATGTTAATAAAGTGTTGTTTTTATGTTTTAGTAACTTGAAATGCAAGAAAGAATGTTTATCCAATTAAATAAACAGAAGGAAAGAAAGAGTCGAAAGTAAAAGATAATTGGATTGGAGAGAGATTAAAGAAAAACTGTAAATTGCATTCAAATGTAAATGATTACAGAATAAAAATGGTTCACATTACATACATTTTCCTTCGAACACTCGTTTCTCGCTTTGACATGGGTACTTAGAGTTTTTCTGAGGATTTTGTATTATGATTGTGACCCCTTTTTCGATCACATAACTAGGCTATTTATAGACACCAATCTAACTGCTACTAACGCCTAAATAACTACAGATAGGACGCGTGTCTTGACACGTATTTTGAATTTGAATCCTTTCTTATCTTCTGAGTTAACCGTTGTTTCCATCGAAGTCGAAGTAACCATGCTCTCTTTTGAATATTTCGCTAAGTCCATAAATTACTTTTACCCACTGGATGCTTCGACCCTACTGACATTTCGACCAAATCGAAAGGATCCTGAAAGAAAGAGAATATGCATTTAAATGCAACGTTCCATAATAGAACATTTATTATACGTTCATGCATGATTAATCATTAAATTCATTGGTTCTGAAAACCAAGCATATTTAATGATTATTAAAAATAATTACATAATTAAACATAATTATTTTATTTATGCATTTAGAACATATTTTTACTTAGTAAAAATATGGGCTAACAAATTGCCCCCAAATGCCTGTTTCGATTGAGTGGTCGAACGAAAAAAGGAAAAGGCATTTTATAACCACGTGCTTGACACTATTACCAATGACGGCGCTTATGTCACGTTCAGAAGTAACTGTCACCTTGATACCCACAATCCATCATTGCTCCTAGGTTTTAGCATAGTGGATGACGTGGCATACGCAGAAGTTGAAGAGAAGTTTTTGAATTTCTTTTTGATTTATTTATTTTCTGGAGACAAACACGTTCCCCTATAAATAGCAGCAAACGATCAAAGGAACACTTTTTACCAACTTCCAAGTCTCAAAGCTTCCTTACGAACCCACTGTTCATCTTCTTCTTTTCTGCAAATTACACACTGATCTTCAATCATCTTGCAATTCTAAACTGTACAAGTGATTCACCCTCAAATTCCGCATCGATTCATCTTTGTTTCACTTTAAACAAACAATTTTCACAATTTTCTTCGCGAAACCCTTTCAATTCTTGATTTTCTGCGTACTGTTCATTAATGGCGTCCAACTTAGATTTCGATGTACCCACTGCTGGCAAATGGAAGGACCTTCGCGTCCTTGAAGATGGCGAAGAAGTAGTTCCAGAACCTACTGGCACTGAGGCGGAAAGGAAAATCTGGAACACTCAGCTTATGATTCCATTTTCCATCAAAAAGGATGATTACGCTTTCTGTGGGCCTTATCCCACACGTGATGAGGTTGTATCAAAAGAGGTAAGTGATATCTTCCCTTTGCATGTAACCTGTGAGCCCAGAATCTTTAGCTCCAATCCTTATAACTTTGGGTATATGAAGAATGCCCTTAAGATTTTTAGAGCTGCCCCCTATACTGCGCACAAGGATTACATTCCTTGGTTAGATAGGGTCGAAAAGGACTTTAAGGATTCTTGGAAAAGCTATGGTATTTATGAGCTTATCCAATTTAGTCGAACCGGCCCTAAGTACAAACCAGAACTGCTAGTGGCTGCCTTACACTTCTATGAAAACTCCACCAACACTTTTCAGTTTAAGTGTGGCATGTTAACCCCCACCTTACTAGATGTAGCTGCTATCACAGGCCTTAGGCCTGTTGGTGATCACTTCGATCCAACCAAAACTGGAGATAAGGTCGAAGTTAACTTTCAAGAAGCTACATTCTCTAAGTACAAAGCAGAGCAAATGGGTGAAGAAGGAGTGGAGGTGTCCACTGAGGAGCATGTGGCCTTCTTAACATTGTGGTTATCCCACTTTGTGTTTTGCTCGAAATCCCTTCAGGTAGCGCGTATGTACATTCCCCTAGCACAACAGATTAATGAGGGTAGACTCTTCAGTTTAGGGCGTTTGTTATTAGCCTGTCTATATGAAGCAATGGGGAATGCCAGTGATGCAATCAAGGCTTCCAAGGATGGATCAAAGGTTTCAATTGCTGGACCTATGTGGCTGTTACAACTTTGGCTGAATGCCACATTTGAGACAGAGTTGGGGTTGATAGTGCCTTCTGACTATCAACAAGAGGTAGATGAAAGGGAGATCGAAGGGCAAAGGTTGGTTCGATTAGCCCCTAGATCTTTGGACCAAGATACTGGCAGACTCTTCATGAGACACATGAAGATGTTTTTGAACTTTGACAAGTTTTTACCACGTCATGCTCCCTTTGTCGAGCGTAAGCATGGTGCTGCGTGGTTTGTTGAAGATTTTCCCGCATTTAACCCGGACAATGAGGATGAGGTCAATGAGGTCTGGAGGGCCTATTTAGAGCAAACTGTGCTCTCATGCAGGATCGGTTCGAACGTAAACCAGTATGGGCTTGTAGGATATTTGGCCAACTGTGTGGCTAGGCAATTTGGTATGTCCCAGATTAGGCCCAAGTCCCTCTTTGAAAAACTGGATAGAATGGTGTTGGGCACTGGAGTGACTGAGAAGACTTACAAGAAGTACATGAGAATGCTGGAAAATTATGAATTTAATTTCAAACCCTTCGAGTATAAGCCTTCTTTCTACTGCACTGATGGCTTTAGCAAATGGTGGAGTGACCATTACACCAAACATTCAATAGGCAATGCTGATCAATTGCTAGGGATGGTGGAGAGTGGCTTCATAGTGCCATCTCTTGGAAAGAAAATAAACGTCTCAGGTCGAGGTAAACATCTAAACTCTATATTTTATTTATCTTACAAGATTTATTTCCTCAAACCTTTTTATATTTAGTAATGCAACATTTTGCAGGCAAAGGCATTAAGAAAGACGGTGGGTCTTCAAAGACTTCGACTGAAGTGAAGAAACCCACTGGGGTGAAAATTAAATCAGAGGTCGAAACCTCTAAAGCAAAGGTAATTTAACCTTAAGAAAATTTTTATTTATTTCCTCTCCTCATGTTTAAACATATGTTCTAACTTCGACCATTTATGTCCTTAGAAGGGCAAAGGTAAGAGCAGCACAGAGACAGTGTCTGCTAGCTCGAAGAAAGATAAAAACACAGTGGTATTAGATGAGGAGGTAAAAATTAAACTTCCATCAAATACTTCAAACTTTTGTCAGAGTAATATATTTTGAAGCAAAATCTTGACCTTTTTCACCTCCATCATTTCAGGATGAAGAAGAACAAGAGGTCCCTTTGGTCAGGAAAAGAAAACAACCATCAACTTCGACTTCACAACCTGGTGAAGGGAAAGCAACAACTGTTCCAGAAGTCGAAGTAAGTGAGGCTGCACAAGCCAAGAAACAGAAAAAGGTTGAAGAAGCTTCCACAAAGAACCAAAGGGGAGAGAAGAAAAAGAAGAAAGAAATTGGTATGAAGGTCAAGTCAACAATTAAGAAACCTAAAGGGCTTAGGGCATTAAAAATCCGCGCCTCGAGTGAAAGCGATGGAGATCCAACCCCTCAGACAAATGCTTCAGAGAACAAAGTGGTCGAACCAGACCAACTTACCAAGACATCAGAAGAGCAGGTAGATGGACCACAAGGTGACCCTGCACCTCAGTCAGAGACCTTGGTCAATGATGAACCAATTATTGATGGGGGAAAGACAGATGATGCACAACCAGGCAACGATGCCCCCAATGCTGAGAAGGGTGGTAATCCTCAAACTAGCCCCGAGGTCGAAGAAGAAAAAGAGGTATAACTCATCTTACTCTCAACCTTAGATTTTCATAGGTACATTTGATCTTTACTAATTTTCTTTTGAGTTTGTCGGATCAGTCGAAGAAAAGTCCTGTTGAGGAAGATCAACAACCAAACCCTGAGGTGGTGCCAACCAATGCTTCGAGCATCAAATATTCAATGCCTAGTATGTCTACAAACTCAGGCCAGGCCAGTTCAAACCAAGAATCTCAACATGACTCTGATGCAATTCCTGAAGCTGAGGTTGGGGGTTCAGGGATCATATCTGTCTCTTCGACTTCGAGACTTTCTGCAAGCTTGGGCGTACAAGAAGAAGAATTCACCAATATGCAGAAGTCTGATCCTGCCGGTACCCTTAAACTTCTACTCTCGAGGAAAGCAAATCAAGGAAACACCTCTAGCGAGCACACAACCACTGACTCAGCGCCCTCCAACTCTGAAATCGACTCGATGGTGCGCCAGGACTCTCTGCTGCTGAAGCTTACAACTACATTTGTTCAAAGGGATGTGTTGAAGCAAATTGAAGAACAACCAGCCTGTGCTTATAGCCACTTTGCTTTCCTGAAGAAACTTCACAATCCTAGGACTGATGAGGAAACCCTTGGCAAAGTCATACAACTTAGTTCGATTGTGGACCAATATGCCAAGGCAGTGCAGAAGAGGATTGATAACAACACAAGACTTGCCACACAACAACAAGCTCAGACCATGTTCTTTGAGAAGGCCCAGCAAGCACAAGCTGAAGTGGAAAGATTGTCTTCTCAACTGGTCGAAGGAAATTCAGACCTGAAAGAATGTGATGACAAGGTTGCCCATTACAAGGAACAAATCAAACTCTTAGAGGAGCAGATTGTTGGTTACAGGCGCAAGATCATCGAAGAGGAGACCAAGAGAGCTCGAATTGAGAAAGAGACCAAAGCTTCGACCCAAGAGCAGATTGACGCATATGGCAGGGAAGGGCTTCAAGCTTATGGCTCTGCAGAAGTTGTTGGTGAAGAGATCAAATCCCTGGAGAGTTCGAACTTGGTAGTCGAAAAGGAGATGGCAACCCTCAAGAAGATTTATGCTGACTGCACCAAGAATTTATAATTCTCTTAGTTTATTTTCTTTATTGTCTGTTCGAACAATATTTTGGATCTTGTACCTTTTGAACAAAGTCCATATTTTATGGCAATTTTACAATTTACCATTTTATTTTATATGCTTGAGTATTATTCTGCGCTTATTTTTACTTCCCCTTTTAACATCAGTCAAAAACACAGAAAAACAAGCAGTCAAAGCACCATATCAAGGCAGTCAAGTCAAAAGGTGATGACAACCAAATTCATTAAATGAATTACATTGATGACCATACTGATAAAAAGGCTTGATAGCACTATAAAAAGGATGATTCTTCTCGTTTTAACTATTCAGGGTAGTCAAGTAACTCCAACAAGAAAATCTTACCATGGAAAGGCAAGTTACCAAGGATGCTTCAGGCTCAAAAGAAAAGAGCAAAAAGGGAGCAGAGCCCTGGCGTTGCGAAGAAAACAGGCTACACTATGAGAGAAACAAGGAAGAACTAATTTTAACAGAATCAGAAGAGGAAGAAATGGGCTCTGATCTAGAAGAGTTCTTATGGACATATGAAGACAATCTAGCAGATTATCCAGCTGAGGTTCAGAAGCTTCCTGATGAAGCACTATCTCTTTTCAAGGAGAAACTGAAGAGTATAGAATCAGAAATTTCTAAATCTAAGCCTAAGTCTGGGTAGAATTATGTTATCATATGTAATAAAGAACTTTTCTTATTAATAATAAAAATAAAGTTGTTCCTATTTCCTATTTCTCTTTTTAAAGCTTGCTTCTTTTGACCAATTCCTGATTTGTGGCAAGTTTTAATTACTCCCATTTCGATTTCATGTTCAAGTATTATTCTGCGCTTATTTTTACTTCGAGTAAAGTAGGCTTGTATTTCTTCAAATACTTTCCATTTATATCCAAAGTACGTTTTTCAGGAGTTAACTTCTCAATTTCATATGCGCCATTAGAATAAACTTGAATAATTTTGAATGGTCCTTCCCAATTTGGGGACCATTTGCCTAAGATCCTATCTTTTTTGTCCATAGGCAATATAACTTTCCAAACTAATTCTCCTATACCAAAAGACTTAAACTTAACCCTTTTGTTATATGCTTTAGCAACTCGTTCTTTTTGTTTTGTTAAAACTTCTAAAGCACTAAGCCTTTCTTCATCTAAATCAATCAACTCATCTGACATCATATGATAATAATGGTCTAGAGGTATTTCCATTTGTCTTTGTACTCTTGCTGATTGCAAATGTATTTCGACTGGTAATACTGCATCATGACCATAAGTTAGTCGAAATGGAGTAGTGTTAGTTGATTCTTTAGGAGAATTTCTACAAGCCCATAACACTTGGTCTAAGGTTTTGTGCCAATTTCTTGGCTTTTGGGCTATATGTTTCTTTATCAGATTTATAATAATTTTATTTGCTGCTTCGACTTGACCATTTGCTTGTGCATAATATGGTGTTGAAGTTAACAGTCTAAAGCCAGTTTCTTGGGCAAATTCCTGCATCTTTCGACCAGTGAAAACTGAACCTTGATCAGTGGTTATTGTTTCAGGAATTCCAAACCTATATATTATGTAATTTTGTATGAAATTAATCACTGCCTCTTGATCAACATTTGGTAAAGGAATGGCTTCTATCCATTTTGTGAAATAATCTATTCCAACTAAAATATAACGTTGATTTTTTGATGAAGCAGGTTTAATCTCACCAATAAGGTCTAGAGCCCAACCCCTAAAGGGCCAAGGTTTTACTATTGAATGTAGTTCACTTGCAGGCACATGTTGAATTCCTGAGTGCCTTTGGCATTCTTGGCATCCTTTCGCAAACTCTATACAATCCTTCGACATAGAGGGCCAATACAAACCTTGTCGAAACAAGAGCCATTTCATCTTATGTCCTGCTTGATGAGAGCCACAAGTACCACTATGAACATCAGAGATTGCTATATATGCTTCTGCTTCATTAAGGCATTTTAACAAGATTCCTTCATAAGTCTTTTTGAAAAGATCATTTTCAAAAATTATATAGCTTAAAGCCCTATATTTTACCTTTCGATCCACATTTCCTGTTGGATTCTTATGGTAATCTACTATAGGTTTTCTCCAATCATTATCTGACAAATTGTCAATGGCAAAAATTTGAAAATTTTCTAGGGGATTTTTTATTTCACCATTTATTTGTGGTATAGTCTCTGCCCCCACAAGTTTTGGTATTGACAATTGTGCAGATATTGGTTCTTGTAAAACCATTTTTTCTTTTATTTCGATTAATTGTGTCAACTTTTCTTTTGACATTTTATATCCTGAAGCAATTTGAGCCAAGTCATTTGCTTCTTGATTTTTTAATCGAGGCACATGTTCAATGTCTACATGATCGAAACAATCTAA
Organism: Trifolium repens; assembly: GCA_030408175.1. NCBI lineage: Eukaryota > Viridiplantae > Streptophyta > Magnoliopsida > Fabales > Fabaceae > Trifolium > Trifolium repens. The sequence goes on along the minus strand of CP125838.1, from coordinate 31,475,831 downwards.
CAAAGAACTAGCTATAGAAAAGTATTTCGCCAGATGCTCTTTCACACATTTATATTCTTGTGTTAATTGTTTCAATACTAATTCAGAATCACCTCTTATTTTAATGTTCTTTGCCCCCAAGTCTTTCAATATTTCTAACCCTGTAATTAAAGCTTCATACTCAGCTTCATTATTAGAGCAAAGTCCATTTATTTTGTACTTGAACTTGGTTGGAATTTGAGTCGGAGATATGATCAATATTCCAATTCCTGTTCCATACTTATGTTTGGACCCATCAAAATAAAGAATCCATGGTTGAATATCCACATAATCCTGTGGCATTTCGACCAACGAATGATCTACTATAAAATCAGCCACAATTTGGCCTTTGGCAGCCTTTAAAGGTTTATAAGTCAGTGAATATTCAGTTAAAGCTAATGCCCATTTCCCAATTCTACTATGTAATATAGGTTTAGTTAGCATATGTTTAATAACATCAAAGTGGGAATAGACATAAACATCAACAGGCTTTATATAATGCTTAAGTTTTGTACAAGAGAAATACAAACAAAGACAAAGTTTTTCTATGGCAGTATATCTAGTTTCTGCATCATTTAAAACTCTACTAAGGTAATAAACTGCATTTTCTATGCCATTATCGTCTTCTTGGGCTAACATGCTTCCTATCGTCTTATCAGACGTAGCAATATACAACTTCATAGCTTTATTCCTACTAGGAGGCATTAGAACTGGAGGCTTTATTAAGTATTCTTTGATGTCATCAAAAGCCTTTTGATGCTCTTCGTTCCATTTGAATGGATCATCTTTCTTTAGTCGAAGTAGTGGTGAGAAAGCTTGAGCCTTTCCACTTAGATTCGAAATGAATCTTCTCAAGAAGTTGATTTTTCCTAGCAGAGATTGAAGTTGTTTTTTGGTCGAAGGAGGCTTGGTCTCCAAGATAGCCTTTGTCTTGTTTTGGTTTATTTCAATGCCTTTTTTATGCACCACAAAACCAAGGAAATCTCCTGCATGCACACAGAAAGCACATTTTAATGGATTCATTTTTAATCCATGTTCCCTCATTCTTTTAAAAGATTGCCTAAGATATACCAAATGGCTATCTTCAGAAGAGGATTTAATGATGATATCATCAATGTAAACTTGCAAGAATGTATCTATAAAATCATGAAACATGGAATTCATTGCCCTTTGATAAGTGGCACCAGCATTTTTTAAGCCAAAAGGCATCACAACCCACTCATAAGTGCCTAAAGCACCAGGGCATCTAAATGCTGTTTTAGATACATCTTCCTCAGCAATGAATATTTGGTTATAACCAGAATAACCATCTAACGTGCTCAAAAACTCGAAGCCTGCTGCTGAGTCTATTAGCATTTCTGCCACAGGCATGGCATACTCATCTTTAGGTGTAGCATTATTTAAGTCCCTAAAATCTATACATACCCTAAGTGTACCATTCTTTTTAATAACAGGAACTATATTTGCTAACCATTCTACATACCTGGCAGCTCTGATGAATTTACTCTTCAGCAGCCTTTCGATCTCTTCTTTGATTTTGGACATGATATCTGGTGCAAACCTTCTTGGCAATTGTTTCACTGGTTTCTTACCTGCCTTGATTGGTAGTTTTAATTCGACCATTTCTCTACTGAGTCCAGGCATTTCATTATAATCTCACGCGAAACAATCACTAAATTCTTTGAGATGTAGCACCAATTTTCCTTTTAAGTCAGGACTAATATTGGTACTAATATAAGTTGGCCTTTTTGCTGAGCCATCTCCAATGTCAATTTCCTCCAAAGGGTCTTGGGCCTGCATCTTAGGAGTTTCATTAAGTGGATCCCTTTCGAACCCTAAAGGTTCCTCATCATAGATGCAGTCGAGCCTTTGTGCTTGTGGCATAGAAATGCCATCGCTTTCGACCTTGGCTTCTGTAGCCCTATTTTGATGAACATCAGCTTCCAAAGCCGTATTTAACTTAGTTTCGGCCATATACGCCGTAATCCTGGCCCATGCGCTGGACTCAGTCATCATAATCTTCGTAAACATTCCACCCAGATGGTGGTATAACTCCATCTTCTGAGGACACAACATCTATTTCCTCTCTTTCCCATATGAAGCCATGGGTTGGGTGGAGTTTGACAGAATGTATCACATTATCAGAAGGTGTGAAAGCATTCTCTCTATCATAACATGGCACTATGTTCGCCAAATTTTTGTCAAAGGTTTGTTGGTTTATGGTATCAACCTCTAACATATAGAAACTCTGATCAGCTTCTATATTTTCTACGCAGCCATCCTCCCTCCAAAGCATCAACTTCTGGTGAAGAGTCGAAGGAACAGCTCCTACTCCATGAATCCACTCTTGCCCCAATAGTAAGTTGAAGTTTGCCTTGGATTCGACCACTAGGAATAAAGTTGGTCGAACTATGCTGCCCACAGCAACATCTACTTGAATTGCCCCACTTGAATGTCCTGTTTTGCCTTCGTAATTTGACAAAACAATGTTATGGGCTGACAAATCACAGTCATATTTGCAAATCTTGGGTAACATAGATAGAGGCATTAGGTTAACAACAGCTCCTTCATCTATCAGCACCTTGTTAACTCCAACTCCTTCAACCTTTGCTCTAATGAAGAGGGGTTTAAGATGGTTTTTCATGCCTAAATCTGGCCTTTCGAATGTAGCCTGTTGCTCCTCGATGCAGCCATTGTTCATGACATAGTAGCAAATTGGCTTGGGATCAGCCATTTCTAACTGGTCGAAATCAGTTTCGAGCTCAGTTATCTCTGTTTGCACATCATATTCCGATGGTAATATGGAAACCACGCATATTACGTCGAAATCTGGCTCAGAGTCCAGCAGATCATCTTCTTCCATCTTGCTTTCTTCTATAGGAGGAAGGATCCTTTCTTTTGCTGGCCTTCTAGCCACTTCTTTATATTGGCCTGTTTGAAGATTAGTTGCAGCCAATTTCTTTTGGCGTTGGAACCTACGCCATTGAGTCCTTGTCATTGGATGTTTACCCTTGTAATTATTTTTGTAAGAGTATTTGATGACATCCTCTGAATAGCTCAATTTGGTGCCACTTGCGCCACCAACTTCCATTGCACCCTTGTTGAACATTATGGTTCCTTGGTGCATCCAGCGTTCTATAGGAATCGAACCAGAAGGAAGGAAAGTGGGCCTTCGATCTGTTTGGACCATATTATTTGGTCGAGTTAGAATGCCCTTTCCTTTACCACGAGATGGTTTTGGGTTTGCCCCCTGCCTATTCGCAACTGGTTGGAACTTCATGAGGCCTGCAGTCAAGGTTTTAAAAAACGTCCCGTTACCGCAAAAACGGACGTTACAAAACGGTTTTGCCAGCCACCGTTTCCGTTTTATATGGTTTTCACGGTGTGAAACAAAATCGCAGCCGAAACGCCGTTACGACCGATACGAAACGCCGTTACAGCCGTGAAACACCGTTATGGCCGCGAAACACCGTTACGGTCGCGAAAAATCTGTTACCGACACAAAACGCAGAAAAGAGGACGAAGAATCTTATTATGTCAGATTGAGAATAAAAATCTTACCTTTTAGCAGGAGAATCAGAATCTAACTCAGTACAATACTCAATAATTTCTCTAGTCTCTGACTCTCTGTTTCTTATTTTTCATTTCTAATCTCCTTCTCTTGCGTTCCGATCTGTAGCCGCAAGCCTCTTTCTTCCTTGCTTCAAACTGCATCATCCTTCATTCCTCCCATCAACAGGTATTTTGTAAATTATTGTGTTGATTTGTGGTGTTTGTATGCAAATTGTAGAGTGAGATGAGAAGAAAAAAATTGGGAATTTTGTTTGTGTTGTTGACCGTTGTGTGTCCATGTGGGAGGTGAAAAAATTGAAAATAAAAGCTATTGTGTTGTTATGTGTGGAGAAGGTGGTGACTGGTGAGTGAACACGGTGATGAACGATGATGAAATGGCATGGGACGGTGGGATGTGGGTGTGGCTCGATGAAGAAGATGAGTGACTGAGTGGGGGAGGGGTCTTTTGTGTGTCCATGTGGTTTCTTTTATTTAAAATAAAAATGATTGTGTGGTAGACAAAGTGGGGGAGGGGTCTTTTGTTATTTTTTTAAAAAAAAATTATTGGGTGTGGTTTGTCCGTGAGAGGGGTTTTCATTTTTAAGAGGGATTTTTGTTTTTTTTTTTAGGTAAATAGGAGGGAACATTTGGGTTGGGAGGGAACATTTGGGTTGGGTAAATTATTTTTAATTAAGTTAAATAAGAAATTCTTTTTTTTATAAGCTAAATAAGATTTTGATTATATTAAAAATTAGGTTTCTTAATTAATTTACTTATTTCTCTATTTTTTTAAAAATTAGACTATAAATTATACTAGTATACTATGGTTATATAAATTAGACTATAATATGCTTATGGTTAGTTTATATTAATTTTTTTAATTTAAAACTAAATCATTTATTTTTAGGTTGGTGAATAATGCCTCGAAGAGAAGAATCTCCGGTACAAGAAGAAGAAGAACGATTTCCAATCGGTAGAGCACAAGGTGCTCCAAGTGATGACATTGGTTGGCATTTTGCTAACATTGTACAAGGCGGAGATAGAAACACCATACAATGTAAACTTTGTTTTAAAATGATAACCGGTGGAATAACTCGGTTGAAGGAACATCTTGCACACATGTCAGGAGATGTCAAAAGTTGTGCTAGAGTCACACAGCTTATTAGAGAAAATATGATGAAGATTTTATTAGACAGTAAAGCAAAGAAAAATGATTCACGAAAAAGAAAGGAAGAATTTGTCGCACGTTTAAGAGGAGACGACAATGTAAACAATCAAGATTTAGAGGAAGAAGAAGCTATTAGACAAGCAACACATGAAAGCATGAGGTCGCATAGACAATGGCAAGACAACCAAAGATTTCCTGGAAGTGGCATTGGCAGTAGTAGTTGTGTAGCTTCATCTGGATATCAACGAATGGATCTTGATCAAAGAATGAGAGCTGTAGATGTTGATCTACAGAGAAGTAAGAGTATGAAGCAAACAAAAGTTAATGTAGGAGTGTTGAAAAATGCACGGCAGAGGTTAGCAAAGGCACTATCTAAATTGATAATACATGAGCGTTTGCCTATAAACTTGGCCACTTCTCCTTGGCTGCACAACTTGTTACAAGAAGCTGCAAAGATAGGTCCAGGTGTTAAATGTCCTTCTCCTTATGAGATTTCAGAGATATACTTGAACGAAGAATGTAAGGATATGCAAATTTATATAAATTCATTAAAACCATTCTGGGAAGAGAGAGGGGTGACTATAATGTGTGATGGTTGGACAAATGGAATAAATCACATGCATATCATGAACTTTTTAGTATATTGTAGTCGGGGAACAGTGTTCATAAAGTCTATTGATGCCTCGGATGTTGCCAGTAGAAACACTGATTATTACTTTAATTTGCTTGACAAAATGGTTGAAGAGGTGGGAGAAGAATATGTTGTTCAAATTGTCACTGATAATGAGGCAGCATTGAAAGCAGCTGGTTTAAAGTTGATGGAAAAGAGACCTACTCTTTATTGGTCTCCATGTGCAGCTCATTGTTTGGATTTGTGTTTAGAGGATATTGGAAAAAAGTCAAATGTCCAAAAAGTGCTTGATGAAGCAAAAAAGGTAACTTTGTTTATATACAATCATATTTGGACAGTAAATTTGATGAAGAAATATACAAATGACAAAGAAATTATTCGTCCAGCGATCACTCGTTTTGCTACACAATTTTTACAACTTGAATCAATTGTTAAAGAGAAACGAGCTTTGAAAGCTATGTTTGATTCTGACGAATACAAGAATTCTAAATATGGAAAAGACAAATCGGGAGGAGCTGCATATGAAGCAAAAAAAATTGTGATGAGTAAAGAATTTTGGAACAAGGCAACTGAAATACTGAAGGTATTTGAACCAATTGTCAAGGTCTTGAAGTTGGTGGATGGTGATGTTAAACCAACGATGGGATTTATTTATGAAGCAATGGATAGAGCCAAACAATCTATTGAGAAAAATTGTCGATATCATGCCACTTATAATTCAATCATTGACAGAAGATGGATTTTCATGCATTCTGATTTGCATTCAGCAGGTTTGCATCGACGTATTTAATTTATTTCGTTTACATGTTGGTATTTAATTTTGAAATAACAATGTTAATCATTTTCTCATAGGTTATTTTCTAAATCCACAATTCCAATTTGGATTAGTCCATGGAAGAGATGTAGCTAGGGAAACCTTGGATGGAACCACAAAAGTAATAAGAAAATTAGAACCAGACATTAATATTCAAGTAAGAGCTAACAATCAGGTGAGACATTTGTTTATGTTATATATTTATAATTCAATACTAAATCTTAGAAACAAAATATTCATTTGAGACTTATATGGTATATTGGTAATTGTAGTTATTGCTTTTTCGGGATAAGCGAGAGTCATTTGGAACTCTACAAGCTCAACAAGCATGGTCTAACACGGATCCTGGTATGTATTATGGTATATAACTCGTGCTAGTTGATATGAAAATATGAACAATTTATGCTAATTTTCACTATCAAATTTTTATTTAGCTGAATGGTGGCTGATATATGGGTATTCTGCTCCCGAACTTCAAAGAATAGCTGTAAGAGTTCTAAGTCAAACAACTTCAGCTTCAAACTGTGAGCGAAATTGGAGTACCTTTAGCTACATACATACAAAGACAAGAAACAGACTGAAGTATCAAAAGCTACAAAAACTTGTCTTTGCATATTATAACATGAAGTTAAAGAATAGGAACGAGATGAGACAAAGTCAGGAAGACATTGAAAAAAACTTTAGTCCTATCAACCTTGATCATATATTTCAAGAAGACCATTTATCACCATGGCTTGAAGAGATAGAGGGACCATTGTTGGATGGAACTCAAAATTCACAGTGGCTCCCTATTGAATCTGATGATGACATTGAAGAAATACCTGATAATAATGTTGATGACTCAAATTCAGGTCAAACACCTAGTCAAAGTGGTGAAGGTGGTTTAAGTCCACCAAGTGATGGAAATAGCGGTGGCAATGGTGGTGGTGGTAATCAAGAACAAGTTCATGGAATAAGTGAAGGGTCACATGATTCTTTTGAAGAAGATTCACATGCTAGGCGTGATCTAAATTTATTGTCCCGTGGAATGGAAGAAGAATCACGTGGTGGTGGTAGTAGCAGAGGTCGAGCTAAACGTGGTAAAAGTAAAAAGCATGAAGCTACTCCATTCCATGATTCTTCCTCGTCAAGCGGAGTACAATCATATGGTGATTTTGGTTTTGTTGCACCATTTGAAGGTAATCAAGGTAATTTTCCATCATATTACCAAAATCCTTCTTATATGCCACACGGGTATTATCCATATATGTCAAACCCAAACACACCATTATATAATGACGCCCCTATGAATTACAATGAGTCATCAACAAATTCTTCTTATGATTACCAACAAATAGAACCACCAAGAAGTTCTGGAATATTTGATTATGTCTTTGGAAGAAGTGGAAATAACAATGATGAAGGTGATAGTGGAAGTTATGATCCTGCACGTCGTTCTACCATGTGGTGAATAGTTGTAATCAATAACTTTTCACTAAACATTTTTAAATGCATTAGTAGTTTCTTATGTTGTAACTTGTAACTTAATGTAGCAAATTTGTCGTGAACTTTGTTTAAAAATATGATTTGAGTAGTTATTAATTAATTGATTAATATTTAATCAGTCAAAAATACAATCGTTGAAAAATATATTAATATTAATAGTAGCTACTAAGCTATTCATATTTTTTATTATTATATTTACTTTAAACATCTTATAATATTGAGAAAAAAGTTTAGTTTAAGTTATTATACATGTATAAATTATATTTTATAAGATTTGTGATTTTTGTGATTAATTCACATCGCGACGACCGCAATCTGTAACGCGACAGCCGTAACAGCCGAAATCGTGAAAACCTTGACGCGACCGCGACCGCGACCGCTATTTAAAACCTTGCCTGCAGTAGCCTCCTTATCACAAACAGCACTGCAACGAGCACAAAGCATCACTCCTTTGTTCTCTAGCTTGCATCTGTTTAGAAAGTCAATCAAATCCTCTTCAGCACGAGGATATACTACTTTCATTTTCTCATAGTACTCCTTTTCAGGGATTTTTTCCACTTGCACTTCTGAAACCTCCATGGCTTCGACCATCATAATAGCCTGTGGTTCAGCATAAAGGGTATCAGCATTCTGTGAAGATTCTGGGTCTGCTTTTGCAGCTTTGGGTTTTTCACCAAACTTAAGTCTTCCTTCGTTCAAAGCCTTTTGAACTAGGTCCCTGAAAAGCACACATTGTGAGGTTCTATGTCCAAGAAAATTATGATACTTACAATAACCTCTTTTCTTTCTCATATCTAATGGTGGTATTTTAACACCTTTTGGAACCACTATTTGGCCATCAGTAACCAACAAATCAAAGATTTCATCACATTTTGTTATATCAAAAGTATAAGTCTTTGAAACATATTTGTCATTTTTTGGTTCAACAGTGTTTTTTCCATTTGAAGGTTTTAAAAGCTTGCAAGTGTAAGGGGGACCAGGTTTTAATTCTGCTAGGTCTATTTCCCCTTGTTCAACATCTTCATAAGAGACATCATATTCTTGGTCGCTATCATGTGTTTCTACATAAGCAACCTTTTCTTTTTTATGATACTTTGAATTTCTAGCCTTTTCTGCTTTCAAGCGTTCGACCTGTCGAACCCTATCAGCCAATTGGGCCATATCTCTTAGATGTTGAGTGTCTAATTTCTTTCTGATCGAATAGTCTAGGCCACCAGCGGCCATTTCGACCAATTCATGTTCAGGCACTTGAGTAAAACACCTAGCCTTAAGTAAACGAAATCTATTCAAATAATCATCTATAGACTCAGGAGTTTTGCGCCTAACACTTGCTAATTCTTTGAGACTTATCTTAGACTGTCCCATGTAGAATTGCTCATGGAAGACTCTCTCTAATTGATTCCAATTAAAAATTGAATGTGGAGGGAGAGTAGTAAACCATGTAAAGGCATTTTTCGTTAGAGAATTTGGAAAATACTTCATTCTTAAATTCTCATTATTTGCTAGATCTCCTGCCTCAGTTAGATATCTTGCTATGTGTTCAACAGTAGATTCGCTAGCATCACCAGCAAATTTAGTAAATTTTGGGATTTTCCAACCCCTTGGCAATTCTGTTTGAAGCACATATTCTGATAAGGCAGAAACAAAATGAGGCCTATGCATGCCTATGTTTAAACCATTTTGTGCTAGGATAGTTTCAACCAAATTGGCTATGTTATTTTGCCCAGCAAAGTTATTATTCTGGACATTTCTAACTACATCATCAGCATTTTGGTTTCTATTTACCAATACAATTCCAGGATTTTGTTCGACCTGGGGCAAAGCCTGTTGCTGTGCCTAAATTTGCACCTGTGGTTCGACCACTGGCACTGGTTATTGGACTTGGTTTGCAACATTATTTGGGGCAAGCATAATGGCATTATTTGATGCTTGTGCAATTTGTAAAGGCACCACATTCTGAATTTGGGGAACTTGTTGATTATGGGCTTGAGGAGCCCCAAAGAAATCAGCAATTCTTCCCATTTGATTTGCCAACAATTGATAACTTTGGTTTGTATTTTGAATTAATGGGTTAAATACTGTACCAATTTGTTGTGTTAACATATTTACCATGTCATGATTACTCTCATCCATTTGTTGCCTTAAAGCATTCAAGGCATTGTTGGTTAATGAGGGATTGCCATTCCGAGTAGCAGAACCAGAAACTATCTGATTATTAGGCACAAATACGCCTGGTGCTGACTCTGTGAACAATGATGCACTTGTTTGCAAACCTTGCATCATACTGGTAGGCATACCATATGGGTAGTTCCTACTTGTGCCTTGACCCACATATTGGGAAAAGGGTAATGAAAAAGTAGAAGAACTAGCGCCACCCCCATTAACATTTGTCCTATTTGGAGAGAAACCTCCCTCCATAGCATGGGGAAGGGACAAGATAGGTTCTGTAGTGGTCGAAGGTACCACCGTAGATGTTGGCATTGTCATTGTGGCACTTACCACAGAAGATATTGGGGCGGAAACTGTCGTCCCACTAGCGTTGGGCACAATCTCACTGATTACAGGAGAGATTATGGCCTCAGAAACGCTCGAAGCGGTTGATACATTCGAACCGTTATTATTATTGTTTCCGTTCGGATTTTCCATGTTTTGTCTTGGGTTACTTCTGGGTGGTGGTCTAACCATTTCAGGGAGTAATTTCCCGTTCCTCAAAAGCATACACTACACAAGAATCTTTGGAAACAATACACAAAAATGCAGAACAAATTAACTACACGAACTTTGAAGAAATTAAAACGTAAAGCACACAGTCCCACTGGGCGTGCCAATTTGTTTACTGTGAAATTTGGTAAACAACGCTAGTTTGATTATTACAAGAGAGACCAACTAGTAAATCTCGGGACATAGTGCTTTTGTTTATATTTTCAAAGTAAATGATGTTCATTATTGTTCTTATGTTAATAAAGTGTTGTTTTTATGTTTTAGTAACTTGAAATGCAAGAAAGAATGTTTATCCAATTAAATAAACAGAAGGAAAGAAAGAGTCGAAAGTAAAAGATAATTGGATTGGAGAGAGATTAAAGAAAAACTGTAAATTGCATTCAAATGTAAATGATTACAGAATAAAAATGGTTCACATTACATACATTTTCCTTCGAACACTCGTTTCTCGCTTTGACATGGGTACTTAGAGTTTTTCTGAGGATTTTGTATAATGATTGTGACCCCTTTTTCGATCACATAACTAGGCTATTTATAGACACCAATCTAACTGCTACTAACGCCTAAATAACTACAGATAGGACGCGTGTCTTGACACGTATTTTGAATTTGAATCCTTTCTTATCTTCTGAGTTAACCGTTGTTTCCATCGAAGTCGAAGTAACCATGCTCTCTTTTGAATATTTCGCTAAGTCCATAAATTACTTTTACCCACTGGATGCTTCGACCCTACTGACATTTCGACCAAATCGAAAGGATCCTGAAAGAAAGAGAATATGCATTTAAATGCAACGTTCCATAATAGAACATTTATTATACGTTCATGCATGATTAATCATTAAATTCATTGGTTCTGAAAACCAAGCATATTTAATGATTATTAAAAATAATTACATAATTAAACATAATTATTTTATTTATGCATTTAGAACATATTTTTACTTAGTAAAAATATGGGCTAACACACAAGCCTTAGGCCTATTGGTGATCACTTCGATCCAACCAAAACTGGAAATTAGGTCGAAGTTAATTTTCAAGAAGCTACATTCTCTAAGTACATAGCAGAGCAAATGGGTAAAGAAGGAGAGGAAGTGTCAACTGAGGAGCATGTGGCCTTCTTAACATTGTGGTTATCCCACTTTGTGTTTTGCTCGAAATCCCTTCAGGTAGCGCGTATGTACATTCCCATAGCGCAACAGATTAATGAAGGTAGACTTTTTAGCTTAGGGCGCTTATTATTAGCTTGTCTGTATGAAGCAATGGGGAATGCTAGTGATGCAATTAAGGCTTCCAAGGATGGATCAAAGGTTTCGATTGCTGGACCTGTGTGGCTGTTACAACTTTGGCTGAATGCCACATTTGAGACGGAATTGGGGTTGATAGTGCCTTCTGACTATCAACAAGAGGTAGATGACAGGGAGATCGAAGGGCAGAGGTTGGTTCGATTAGCCCCTAGATCTTTGGACCAAGATACTGGCAGCCTCTTCATGAAACATATGAAGATGTTTTTGAATTTTGACAAGTTTCTACCACGTCATGCTCCCTTTGTGGAGCGTAAGCATGGTGCTGCATGGTTCATTGAAGATTTCCCTGCGTTCAACCCAGATAACGAAGATGAAGTAAACGAGGTTTGGAGAGCCTATTTAGAGCAAACTGTACTCTCCTGTAGGATTGGTTCGAACGCAAACCAGTATGGGCTTGAAGGATATCTGCCCAACTGTGTGGCTAGGCAATTTGGTATGTCCCAAATTAGGCCAAAGTCCCTTTTTGAAAATCTGGATAGAATGGTGTTGGGCACTGGAGTGACTGAAAAGACTTATAAGAAATATATGAGAATGCTGGAGAATTATGAATTTAATTTCAAACCCTTCGAGTACAAGCCTTCTTTCTACTGCACTGATGGCTTTAGCAAATGGTGGAGTGACCATTACACCAAGCATTCAATAGGCAATGCTGATCAATTGCTAGGGATGGTGGAGAGTGGCTTCATAGTGCCATCTCTTGGAAAGAAAATAAACGTCTCAGGTCGAGGTAAACATCTAAACTCTTATAGTTTTATTTATCTTACAAGATTTATTCCCTCAAACCTTTTTATATTTAATAATACAACATTTTGCAGGCAAAGGCATAAAGAAAGATGGTGGGTCTTCAAAGACTTCGACTGAAGTGAAGAAACCCACTGGGGTGAAGATTAAATCAGAGGTCGAAACCTCTAAGGCAAAGGTAACTTAGCCTTAAGAATTTTTTATTTATTTTCTCTCCTCCTGTTTAAACATATGTTCTAACTTCGACCATTTATGTCCTTAGAAAGGAAAAGGTAAGAGCAGCACAGAGACAGTGTCTGCTAGCTCGAAGAAAGCTAAGAACACAGTGGTATTAGATGAGGAGGTAAAAATCAAACTTTCCATCAAATACTTTAACTTTCGTCATAGTAATATATTTTGAAACAAAATCCTGACATTTTTTACTTCCATCATTTCAGGATGAAGAAGAACAGGAGGTCCCTTTGATTAGGAAGAGAAAACAACCATCAACTTCGACTTCACAACCTAGTGAAGGGAAAGCAACAACTGTACCAGAAGTCGAAGAAAATGAGGCTGCACAAGCCAAGAAGCAGAAAAAGGTTGAAGAACCTAAACCTCAACAAGCCCCAACAAAGGACCAAAGGGGTGAGAAGAAAAAGAAGAAAGAAATTGCTATGAAGGTCAAGTCAGCAATCAAGAAGCCTAAAGTGCATAGGGCATTAAAAATCCGCACCTCGAGTGAAAGCGGTGGAGATCCAACCCCTCAGACAAATGCTTCAGAGAAAAATGTGGTCGAACAAGACCAACTTACCAAGACATCAAAAGAACAGGTTGTCGGACTACAAGGTAACCCTGCACCTCATTCAGAGACCTTGGTCAATGATGAACCAATTACTGATGGGGGAAAGAAAGATAATGCACAACCCGGCAACAATGCCCCCAATGCTGAGAAGGGTGGTAATCCTCAAACTAACCCTGAGGTCAAAGAAAAAGAGGTATAACTCATCTTACTCTCAACCTTAGATTTTCATAGTTACATTTGATCTTTACTAATTTTTCTTTTGAGTTTGCAGGATCAGTCGAAGAAAAGTCCTGTTAAGGAAGATAAACAACCAAACCTTGAGGAGGTGCCAATAGAGAACAAGGCAAGTGATGACAATCAAGATTCCTTGAAGGCCAGCATGGGGGGAATTGACAATCAAGCACCAACCAATACTTCGAGCATCAAATATTCAATGCCTAGTATGTCTACAAACTCAGGCCAGGCAAGCTCGAACCAAGAATCTCAACATGACTCTGATGCAATTCCTGAAGCTGAGGTTGGGGGTTCAAGGATCATATCTGTCTCTTCGACCTCGAGACTTTCTGCAAGCTTGGGCGTACAAGAAGAAGAATTTACCAATATGCAGAAGTCTGATCCTGCCGGTACCCTTAAACTTCTACTCTCGAGAAAAGCAAATCAAGGAAGCGCCTCTAGTGAACACACGACCACTGACTCAGCGCCTTCCAACTCTGAAATCGACTCGATGGTGCGCCAAGACTCTCTGTTGCTGAAACTTACAACTACCTTTGTCCAAAGGGATGTGCTGAAGCAAATTGAAGAACAACCAGCATGTGCTTATAGCCACTTGGCTTTCCTGAAGAAGCTTCACAATCCTAGGACTGATGAGGAAACCCTTGGCAAAGTCATACAACTTAGTTCAATTGTGGGCCAATATGCCAAGGCAGTGCAGAAGAGGATTGATAATAACACAAGACTTGCCACACAACAACAAGCTCAAACCATGTTCTTTGAGAAGGCCCAGCAAGCTCAAGCTGAAGTGGAAAGATTGTCCTCTCAACTGGTCGAAGGAAATTCAGAGCTAAAAGAATGTGATGACAAGGTTGCCCATTACAAGGAACAAATCAAACTCTTAGAGGAGCAGATTGTTAGTTACAGGCGCAAGATCATTGAAGAAGAAACTAAGAGAGCTCAAATTGAGAAGGAGGCCAAAGCTTCGACCCAAGAGCAGATTGATGCACATGGCAGGGAAGGGCTTCAAGCTTTTGGCTCAGCAGAGGTGGTTGGTGAAGAGATTAAATCCTTGGAGAGTTCGAATTTGGTAGTCGAAAAGGAAATGGCAACCCTCAAGAAGATTTATGCTGACTGCACCAAGAATTTATAATTCCCTTAGTTTATTTTCTTTATTGTCCTTTCGAACAATATTTTGGATCCTGTAACTTTTGAACAAAGTCCATGTTTTATGGCAATTTACAATTTACCATTTTGTTTTACATGCTTAAGTATTATTCTGCGCTTATTTTTACTTCCCCTTTTGGCATCAGTCAAAAAGACACAGAAAAACCAAGCAGTCAAAACACCATATCAAGGCAGTCAAGTCAAAAGGTGATGACAGCCAAATTCATTAAATGAATTGTATTGATGACCACACTGACAAGAAGGCTTGATGGCACTATAAAAAAGGATGATTCTTCTCATTTTACTCATTCAGGGTAATCAAGTAACCTCAACAAGAAAATCATACAATGGAAAGGCAGGTTACCAAGGATGCTTCAGGCTCAAAAGAAAAGAGCAGAAAGGGAGCAGAGCCCTGGCGTTGCGAAGAAAACAGGCTACGCTATGAGAGAAACAAGGAAGAACTAATTTTAACAGAATCAGAAGAGGAAGAAATGGGCCCTGATCTGGAAGAGTTCTTATGGACATACGAAGACAATCTAGCAGATTATCCAGCTGAGGTTCAGAAGCTTGCTGATGAAGCACTATCTCTTTTCAAGGAGAAACTGAAGAGTATAGAATCAGAAACTTCTGAATCTAAGCCTAAGTCTAGGTAGAATTATGTTATCATATGTAATAAAGAACTTTTCTTATTAATAATAAAAATAAAGTTGTTCCTACTTCCTATTTCTCTTTTTAAAGCTTGCTTTCTTTTCGAACAAATTTAATTTTTGTTATTAGTTTGGATTTGGTTTGTATCCTTTGACCAAAGTCCATGATTTGTGGCAAGTTTTAATTATTGCCATTTTGATTTCATGTTCAAGTATTATTCTGCGCTTATTTTTACTTCGAGTAAAGTAGGCTTATATTTCTTCAAATACTTTCCATTTATACCCAAAGTACATTTTTCAGGAGTTAACACCTCAATTTCATATGCACCATTAGAATAAACTTGAACAATTTTGAATGGTCCTTCCCAATTTGGGGACCATTTGCCTAAGATTCTATCTTTTTTATCCATAGGCAAAATAACTTTCCAAACTAATTCTCCTATGTTAAAGGACTTAGACTTAACCTTTTTGTTATATGCTTTAGCAACTCTTTCTTTTTGTTTTGTTAAAACTTCTAAAGCATTAAGCCTTTCTTCATCTAAATCAACTAACTCATCTGACATCATTTGATAATAATGGTCTAGAGGTATTTCCATTTGTCTTTGTACCCTTGCTAATTGCAAATGTATTTCGACTGGTAATACTGCATCATGACCATAAGTTAGTCGGAATGGAGTAGTGTTAGTTGATTCTTTAGGAGAATTTCTACAAGCCCATAACACTTGGTCTAAGGTTTTGTGCCAATTTCTTGGCTTTTGGGCTATATGTTTCTTTATCAGATTTATAATAATTTTATTTGCTGCTTCGACTTGACCATTTGCTTGTGCATAATATGGTGTTGAAGTTAACAGTCTAAAGCCAGTTTCTTGGGCAAATTCCTGCATCTTTCGACCAGTGAAAACTGAACCTTGATCAGTAGTTATTGTTTCAGGAATTCCAAACCTATATATTATGTAATTTTGTATGAAATTAATTACTGCCTCTTGATCAACATTTGGTAAAGGAATGGCTTCTATCCATTTTGTGAAATAATCTATTCCAACTAAAATATAACGTTGATTTTTTGATGAAGCAGGTTTAATCTCACCAATAAGGTCTAGAGCCCAACCCCTAAAGGGCCATGGTTTTACTATTGAATGTAGTTCACTTGCAGGCACATGTTGAATTCTTGAGTGTCTTTGGCATTCTTGGCATCCTTTCGCAAACTCTATACAATCCTTCAACATAGAGGGCCAATACAAACCTTGTCGAAACAAGAGCCATTTCATCTTATGTCCTGCTTGATGAGAGCCACAAGTACCACTATGAACATCAGAGATTGCTATATATGCTTCTGCTTCATTAAGGCATTTTAACAAGATTCCTTCATAAGTCTTTTTGAAAAGATCATTTTCAAAAATTATATAGCTTAAAGCCCTATATTTTACCTTTCGATCCACATTTCCTGTTGGATTCTTAAGGTAATCTACTATAGGTTTTCTCCAATCATTATCTGACAAATTGTCAATGGCAAAAATTTGAAAATTTTCTAGGGGATTTTTTATTTCACCATTTATTTGTGGTATAGTATCTGCCCCCACAAGTTTTGGTATTGACAATTGTGCAGATATTGGTTCTTGTAAAACCATTTTTTCTTTTATTTCGATTAATTGTGTCAACTTTTCTTTTGACATTTTATATCCTGAAGCAATTTGAGCCAAGTCATTTGCTTCTTGATTTTTTAATCGAGGTACATGTTCAATGTCTACATGATCGAAACAATCTAACAAAGAACTAGCTATAGAAAAGTATTTCGCCAAATGCTCTTTCACACATTTATATTCTTGTGTTAATTGTTTCAATACTAATTCAGAATCACCTCTTATTTTAATGTTCTTTGCCCCCAAGTCTTTTAATATTTCTAACCCTGTAATTAAAGCTTCATACTCAGCTTCATTATTAGAGCAAAGTCCATTTATTTTGTACTTGAACTTGGTTGGAACTTTAGTCGGAGATATGATCAATATTCCAATTCCTGTTCCATACTTATGTTTGGACCCATCAAAATAAAGAATCCATGGTTCAATATCCACATAATCCTGTGGTATTTCGACCAACGAATGATCTACTATAAAATCAGCCACAATTTGGCCTTTGACAGCCTTTAAAGGTTTATAAGTCAGTGAATATTCAGTTAATGCTAATGCCCATTTCCCAATTCTACTATGTAATATAGGTTTAGTTAGCATATGTTTAATAACATCAAAGTGGGAATAGACATAAACATCAACAGGTTTTATATAATGCTTAAGTTTTGTACAAGGGAAATACAAACAAAGACAAAGTTTTTCTATGGCAGTATATCTAGTTTCTGCATCATTTAAAACTCTACTAAGGTAATAAACTGCATTTTCTATGCCATTATCATCCTCTTGAGCTAACATACTTCCTATCGTCTTATCAGACGTAGCAATATACAACTTCATAGCTTTATTCCTACTAGGAGGCATTAGAACTGGAGGCTTTATTAAGTATTCTTTGATGTCATCAAAAGCCTTTTGATGCTCTTGGTTCCATTTGAATGGATCATCCTTCTTGAGTCAAAGTAGCGGTGAGAAAGCTTGAGTCTTTCCACTTAGATTTGAAATGAATCTTCTCAAGAAGTTGATTTTTCCTAGCAGAGATTGAAGTTGTTTTTTGGTCGAAGGAGGCTTGGTCTCTAAGATAGCCTTTGTCTTGTTTTGGTTTATTTCAATACCTTTTTTATGCACTACAAAACCAAGGAAATCTCCTGCATGCACACAGAAAGCACATTTTAATGGATTCATTTTTAATCCATGTTCCCTCATTCTTTTAAAAGATTGCCTAAGATATACCAAATGGCTATCTTCAGAAGAGGATTTAATGATGATATCATCAATGTAAACTTGCATGAATGTATCTATAAAATCATGAAACACGGAATTCATTGCCCTTTGATAAGTGGCCCCAGCATTTTTTAAGCCAAAAGGCATAACAACCCACTCATAAGTGCCTAAAGCACCAGGGCATCTAAATGCTGTTTTAGATACATCTTCCTCAGCAATGAATATTTGGTTATAACCAAAATAACCATCTAACATGCTCAAAAACTCGAAGCCTGCTGCTGAGTCTACTAGCATTTCTGCCACAGGCATGGCATACTCATCTTTAGGTGTAGCATTATTTAAGTCCCTAAAATCTATACATACCCTAAGTGTACCATTCTTCTTAATAACAGGAACTATATTTGCTAACCATTCTACATACCTGGCAGCTCTGATGAATTTACTCTTCAGCAGCCTTTCGATCTCTTCTTTGATTTTGGACATGATATCTGGTGCACACCTTCTTGGCAATTGTTTCACTGGTTTCTTACCTGCCTTGATTGGTAGTTTTAATTCGACCATTTCTCTACTGAGTCCAGGCATTTCATTATAATCCCAAGCGAAACAATCACTAAATTCTTTGAGAAGTAGTACCAATTTTCTTTTTAAGTCAGGACTAATATTGGCACTAATGTAAGTTGGCCTTTTTGCTGAGCCATCTCCAATGTCAATTTCCTCCAAAGGGTCTTGAGCCTGCTTCTTAGGAGTTTCATTAAGTGGATCCCTTTCGAACCCTAAAGGTTCCTCATCATAGATGCAGTCGAGCCTTTGTGCTTGTGGCATAGAAATGCCATCGCTTTCGACCTTGGCTTCTGTAGCCCTATTTTGATGAACATCAGCTTCCAAAGCCGTATTTAACTTAGTTTCGGCCATATAAGCCGTAATCCTGGCCCATGCGCTGGACTCAGTCATCATAATCTTCGTAAACATTCCACCCAGATGGTGGTATAACTCCATCTTCTGAGGACACAACATCTATTTCCTCTCTTTCCCATATGAAGCCCTGGGTTGGGTGGAGTTTGACAGAATGTATCACATTATCAGAAGGTGTGAAAGCATTCTCTCTATCATAACATGGCGCTATGTTCGCCAAATTTTTGTCAAAGGTTTGTTGATTTATGGTATCAACCTCTGACATATAGAAACTCTGATCAGCCTCTATATTTTCTACGCAGCCATCCTCCCTCCAAAGCATCAACTTCTGGTGAAGGGTCGAAGGAACAGCTCCTACTCCATGAATCCACTCTCGCCCCAATAGTAAGTTGAAGTTTGCCTTGGATTCGACCACTAGGAATAAAGTTGGTCGAACTATGCTGCCCACATCAACATCCACTTGAATTGCCCCCCTTGAATGTTCTGTTTTGCCTTCGTAATTTGACAAAACAATGTTATGGGCTGACAAATCACAGTCATATTTACCAATCTTGGGTAACATAGATAGAGGCATTAGATTAACAGCAGCTCCTCCATCTATCAGCACCTTGTTAACTCTAACTCCTTCAACCTTTGCTCTGATGAAGAGGGGTTTAAGATGGTTTTTCATGCCTAAGTCTGGCCTTTCGAATGTAGCCTGTTGTTCCTCGATGCAGCCATTGTTCATGACATAGTAGCAAATTGGCTTAGGATCAGCCATTTCTAACTGGTCGAAATCAGTTTCGAGCTCAGTTATCTCTGTTTGCACATCATATTCTGATGGTAATATGGAAACCACGCATATTACGTCGAAATCTGGCTCAGAGTCCAGCAGATCATCATCTTCCATCTTGCTTTCTTCTATAGGAGGAAAGATCCTTTCTTTTGCTGGCCTTCTAGCCACTTCTTTATATTGGCCTGTTTGAAGATTAGTTGCAGCCAATTTCTTTCTGCGTTGGAACCTACGCCACTGAGTCCTTGTCATTGGATGTTTACCCTTGTAATTGTTCCTATAAGAGTATTTGATGACATCCTCTGAATAGCTTAATTTGGTGCCACTTGCGCCACCAACTTCCATTGCACCCTTGTTGAATTTTTTGGTTCCTTGGTGCATCCAGCGTTCTATAGGAATCGAACCAGAAGGAAGGAAAGTGGGCCTTCGATCTGTTTGGACCATATTATTTGGTCAAGTTAGAATGCCCTTTCCTTTACCACGAGACGGTTTTGGGTTTGCCCCCTGCCTATTTGCAACTGGTTGGAACTTCATGAGGCCTGCAGTAGCCTCTTTATCACAAACAGCACTGCAACGAGCACAAAGCATCACCCCTTTGTTCTCTAACTTGCATCTGTTTAGAAAGTCAATCAAATCCTCTTCAGCACGAGGATATACTACTTTCATTTTTTCAAAGTACTCCTTTTCAGGGATTTTTTCCACCTGCACCTCTGAAACCTCCATGGCTTCGACCATCATAATAGCTTGTGGTTCAGCATAAAGGGTATCAGCATTCTGTGAAGATTCTGGATCTGCTTTTGCAGCTTTGGGTTTTTCACCAAACTTAAGTCTTCCTTCGTTCAAAGTCTTTTGAACCAAGTCCCTGAAAAGCACACATTGTGAGGTTCTATGTCCAAGAAAATTATGATACTTACAATAACCTCTTTTCTTTCTCATATCTAATGGTGGTATTTTAACACCTTTTGGAACCACTATTTGGCCATCAGTAACCAACAAATCAAAGATGTCATCACATTTTGTTATATCAAAAGTATAAGTCTTTGAAACATATTTATCATTTTTTGGTTCAACAGGGTTTTTTCCATTTGAAGGTTTTAAAAGCTTGCAAGTGTAAGGGGGACCAGGTTTTAATTCTGCTAGGTCTATTTCCCCTTGTTCAAAATCTTCATAAGAGACATCATATTCTTGGTCGCTATCATGTGTTTCTACATAAGCAACTTTTTCTTTTTTATGATACTTTGAATTTCTAGCCTTTTCTGCTCTCAAGCGTTCGACCTGTCGAACCCTATCAGCCAATTGGGCCATATCTCTTAGATGCTGAGTGTCTAATTTCTTTCTGATCGAATAGTCTAGGCCACCAGCAGCCATTTCGACCAATTCATGTTCAGGCACTTGAGTAAAACACCTAGCCTTAAGTAAACGAAATCTATTCAAATAATCATCTATAGACTCAGGAGTTTTGCGCCTAACACTTACTAATTCTTTGAGACTTATCTTAGACTGTCCCATGTAGAATTGCTCATGGAAGACTCTCTCTAATTGATTCCAATTAAAAATTGAATGTGGAGGGAGAGTAGTAAACCATGTAAAGGCATCTTTCGTTAGAGAATTTGGAAAATACTTCATTCTCAAATTCTCATTATTTGCTAGATCTCCTGCCTCAGTTAGATATCTTGCTATATGTTCAACAGTAGATTCGCTA
This sequence comes from Trifolium repens, assembly GCA_030408175.1. Classification (NCBI taxonomy): domain Eukaryota; kingdom Viridiplantae; phylum Streptophyta; class Magnoliopsida; order Fabales; family Fabaceae; genus Trifolium; species Trifolium repens. Next base: position 31,454,360 of record CP125838.1, on the reverse strand, counting down.
GTATCACCAGCAAATTTAGTAAATTTTGGGATTTTCCAACCCCTTGGCAATTCTGTTTGAAGCACATATTCTGATAAGGCAGAAACAAAATGAGGCCTATGCATGCCTATGTTTAAACCATTTTGTGCTAGGATAGTTTCGACCAAATTGGCTATGTTATTTTGCCCAGCAAAATTATTATTCTGGACATTTCTGACTACATCATCAGCATTTTGGTTCCTATTTACCAACACAATTCCAGGATTTTGTTCGACCCGGGGCAAAGTCTGTTGCTATGCCTGAATTTGCACCTGTGGTTCGACCACTGACACTGGTTGTTGGACTTGGTTTATGGGGTTTGCAACATTATTTGGGGCAAGCATAATGGCATTATTTGGTGCTTGTGCAATTTGTAAAGGCACCACATTCTGAATTTGGGGAACTTGTTGATTATGGGCTTGAGGAGCCCCAAAGAAATCAGCAATTCTTCCCATTTGATTTGCCAACAATTGATAACTTTGGTTTGTATTTTGAATTAATGGGTTAAATATTGTACCAATTTGTTGTGTTAACATATTTACCATGTCATGATTCCTCTCATCCATTTGTTGCCTTAAAGCATTCAAGGCATTGTTGGTTAATGAGGGATTGCCATTTCGAGTAGCAGAACCAGAAACTATCTGATTATTAGGCACAAATACGCCTGGTGCTGACTCTGTGAACAATGATGCACTTGTTTGCAAACCTTGCATCATACTGGTAGGCATACCATATGGGTAGTTCCTACTTGTGCCCTGACCCACATATTGGGAAAAGGGTAATGAGAAAGTAGAAGAACTAGCGCCACCCCCATTAACATTTGTCCTATTTGGAGAGAAATTTCCCTCCATAGCATGGGAAAGGGTCAAGATAGGTTCTGTAGTGGTCGAAGGTACCGCTGTAGATGTTGGCATTGTCATTGTGGCACTTACCACAGAAGATATTGGGGCGGAAACTGTTGCCCCACTAGCGTTGGGCACAATCTCACTGATTACAGGAGAGATTATGGCCTCAGAAACGCTCGAAGCGGTTGATACATTCGAACCGTTATTATTATTGTTTCCGTTCGGATTTTCCATGTTTTGTCTTGGGTTACTTCTGGGTGGTGGTCTAACCATTTCAGGGAGTAATTTCCCGTTCCTCAAAAGCATACACTACACAAGAATCTTTGGAAACAACACACAAAAATGCAGAACAAATTAACTACACAAACTTTGAAGAAATTTAAACGTAAAGCACACAGTCCCACTGGGCGTGCCAATTTGTTTACTGTGAAATTTGGTAAACAACGCTAGTTTGATTATTACAAGAGAGATCAACTAGTAAATCTCGGGACATAGTGCTTTTGTTTATATTTTCAAAGTAAATGATGTTCATTATTGTTCTTATGTTGATAAAGTGTTGCTTTTTATATTGTAATAACTTGAAATGCAAGAAAGAATGTTTATTCAATTGAATAAACAGAATGGGAGAAAAGAGTCGGAATAAAGATTAAACGAGATAAAGATGAAGATACTGTAAATTTGCATTCAAATGTAAATGTTTACAGAGAAATAAATGGTACACATTACATACATTTTTCCTTTCGAACTCGTTTCTCTCGTTAGCATGGGTACTTTGAGTTTTATCAGGATTTCTGTATAATGATTGTGACCCCTTTTTCGATCACATAACTAGGCTATTTATAGACACTAATTTCTAACTGCTACTAACGCCTAAATAACTACAGAAAGGACGCGTGTCTTGACACGTATTTTGAATTTGAATCCTTTCTTATCTTCTGAGTTAACCGTTGTTTCCATCGAAGTCGAAGTAACCATGCTTTCATTTTGAATATTTCGCTAAGTCCATAAATTACTTTTGCCCACTGGATACTTCGACCCTACTGACACTTCGACTAAATCGAAAGGATCCTGAAAGAAAGAGAATACCCATTTAAATGCAACGTTCCATAACAGAACATTTATTACATGCTCGCGCATGATTAATCATTAAATTCATTGGTTCTGAAAACCAAACATAGTTAATGATTGTTAAAAATAATTACATAATTAAACATAATTATTTTATTTATGCATTTAGAACATATTTTTTACTTAGTAAAAATATGGGCTAACAGGGTCTCCTTTGGGAAGCTCTGAATAATTTGGGTTCTGAAGGGCAACAGGTTCTGATGTGTGTCAGATGCAAATGAGTTTGGCTCTGAACCTTTTGGAAACGAAACGTTCAGTACTAGTAAGTGTACAACAGTTGTCTGTACACGCGTCAGCTACGATTAAATTTTTTCAACACATGTCTAGATCCTGACGGGCAGAGAACAGTTAATGATGATTATGGCAGTTAATTCCATTATTTAATTTTTTAAAACTGCTCGCGCTCCCTCCCAATGCTTATTTTGCTCTGTGTATGTGTGCTAGTTCCTATTTAAGTCACTTCACTCACATTGCACAACTTTTTACACGCAATCACTACCTACACAACCCTAGACCTTACAGAAATTCCCAATCTTCTTCTTCTTAATTTTCTGAAACAATGGCTGCTCGTTCTTCAAATGAAATCATTCAAGAACCCTTTAATCCTACGTTACCACCCATTATTGATCTCAATTCTGAAGATAATCTCATCTACGAACATCATCTTACTGACGCTGGCCCAGATGCTTATGATTTCTACACTGAGAAGTTTGTTGATTTTGAAAGTTTGAAAGCAAATGGGATAGATATTCAAAACTTGTTCTATGATCAAAAGTGGCAAAATTACTTTGAGATGCTTAATGGTTTTGTGTACTATGACATAGTGAAGTATTTCTGGCAGAAGGCTAAAGTTTATGATAGGGCAAGCGCTGATGAAGAATACAAAAGTATGGTTGCAAAGAACAAGGCTTTAAAAGGTAAAACAAGATAGGAACTTGGGTTGAAACCTTATAGAGGAAGAGAGATAAGGTCAAATATTCTGGGTATCAATGTTGTGATCACTCAAGCACACATTGCTAAGATTCTGGGTTTAGATAACAAAGGAGAAGATATTGATATGTATGATAAGAAAAGCAAACATCTGGACGCAATCAATCAGGACCTATTTAATCCTGGATGTTCAAACAAGGACTTTGGAAAAATAATGTTCATGAGGCACAAGTTTGAATTTGCTTTCAAAATGTTTCTGTCTACAATCGTTACTAGAAAAGGAGGATTAGATAGCATTTCTATTCCACACAAACACTTCATTTGGTTTTTATACAAGAAAGTAAAAGTGAATCTGGCCAAAATTCTGTTTGATCACATGTGTTTAACCATCACTGAGAGTAGAACCAAAATTCCTTCAAACATTCATCACCCCAGGTTGATTTCAGAACTGATAAGGCAAACCAAACTCACTGATATTCTGAGTGCCAAGGAGAAGCTTAGAGTGTTCCAAACTGCTAAGTTTGATGCAACGGTTCTGGTCAACATGAAAAGGAAGACCAAGGAAGAAATTGTTCCAGGTAAGACACCTCTACAACAAGTGTATGAAAAGTACTTCTGGTGTGATGGGTTTCCCACCATATCAGAACATGACAATGAAGATGTCATCAAGAACTTCATTGAATTAGTGAGAAGAGATACTGGGGTAAGAGTGCCCAGAAAGATGGTTGTAAGTGTTCCTAACTGGGAAATCTTCAAGGGTCCAAGAGAAATTACAAGGACCAAAAGGAAACCAAACATTACTGAGCAAGAGATGATTGATGAAGGTTCTGATGGTCAAGAGAATGATAATGCTGATGAGGTTGAGGAAGGTGAAAGTGGTGCTGGAGATATGATTGCTGAAGCAGTTCAGAAGGAAAAGCGTTCAAAGAAAAGGAATGATAGGCCTTCAGCTTCTGAGGCGAATCAGAACCCTGCAAAGCCTGCTAAAAGAATAAAGACTGGAGCCTCTAAACCTCAAGGTAAATTCTCTAAGTCTAATACTTCTAGCATTCCTGTAGCTCAAGATAATTCTGAACCTCAAACTTCTACTGCTCAACCCTCTATCTCTCAACCTTCTCAAACTCAACCCATAGACTACACTGTACCACTTAATGTAGTCTTGCCTGATTCTAAACCTATACCAACATCACCATCTGATACTAGCACTGATCTGATGAGTTCATTGCTAAGCTTATCAAGGAAACAGATAAGAAACAAAAGAAAAATGTTCCACCAAAGAAAATACTGTTCAAAAGAACAACAAAGAAAACCACCCAGAAGCCAATTCACATCTCTTCTGATGAAGAACCTACTATCCTGGTTAACACTGCCTTTCTTGACCAACCTAGCAATCCTGAATCTGTCCTAGACCATCTTTCACAACATCTTTGTGGAGATGCGTTCACAAATTCCAATCCAAATTCACCTCGTCGTTTTCCATTCATCAACCCCACTAATGATTCAATTGCCCAAGAACCACCAATAACACAAGTTATTCAAACTCCACCTCCATCACTTGATCATATCTCACAAGAGCAAACACCCCTTCAGGATGAGACAGTTGCTCATTCTGAAGAAAAACAACAAACACCTCACAATTCTCCAACTCCAACTGTCAATGAACCTGTCAACTCACCCACACCCACAAACAATGAACCACATGACCAATCACCACATCATTCTCCAGTTCATGACAATAATCAATCACAAGCACCATCACCACGACCTGATCCTGCCACTCCAGAACCCATTCCAGATCTATTCTATGGTCTACTCAATAAACCTCTAGTTCTAGAAGAGGTTCTTGAGATTTTCAAACACATCACTGAGGCTGAACATCAAATGTCAAAGATTCCATCAATCTTGATGATGACATTATCCCCCCTAATATCAGCAAAATCGAAATCATAAACCTCAAAAGAAAGAAGCCTGAACCCACCATTCCTTTTGACCCATCTAAACCTTTCTTCAACCCTGCTAATGAACCAAATCTTGAGCTGCTGGATATTGCTATTAGTCTTAGGCTCAAGAGATTTAAGCAAATGGATGAAGAGGTTCTGGTCTTTCCCTCTGACTTTGATGCTGAAGTCAGAGAGATGGAGTATCTATTCAGTCAATCCTTGAAGATTCTAAGTACCCATCTGAAGAACAAGGTACAGGGAAGAGGAATGGCTACTGTCAGAAGCTTGTTTGATATTGTGGAACAATCACGTGCTCCAAGGCTAACTTTTTATAATCATGTTGAGGAGCAAACTAGACTGAGTATAAATGCTTCTCTCAGAACTGCTTCTGCCAGTGCTCAAATAATGGCCTTACAAGAAGCAGCTTATCTCCAAACTGTTGAGGATGAGCAGGCTAGGATAGCTGCTGAAGCTGAGAAGAAAAGCTTCAAATGCAGAAATTTATTCAATTTGAACAAGAGGACACTGATATGGTTGATCAGAGTCCTGTGATTGAAAAACCTGTTAAGGGTAAAGACCCTATTGTTGATACAACTCCTTCTATCTCTCCCAAGAAAGAAAAGGGTTCTCCATCTTCAGAAATACCTCCAGCAGTTCAAAGAGCATTGGAAAACATCAGAACTGAGTTAGCTGAAGACATCAGGGAAGATCTCAGGGATGAAATTGATGAACTAAGGGCAGATTTTAGAGCTGACATTACTACATCTGAGGAGAAAACTCGTAAAAAGATGGATGAAATGATGGCAACCCTTCTGAAAGCCATTCAGGATATTAAGAAGCCATAACCCTTTTTTGTGCACTTATTTGTTTGTTTCTTTTTGTTATCTTTTGATTAAGGTTCTTATGTAACTCTTGGATAATTTTATCTTTTGACTGATTAATTAAAGTCTATATTATCCATGTTTGTGTGTTTGTTTGTTTGTGTGTTTTACTTTTGATTTTCACTGATTCGCTTCTCCATATACCCTGATATTGTCTGGTACTCTTGTGGTTACTGGCTCTAGAGTAAGGTGCTGCAGAGCATTTTAGTTTTATAACTAATAGCTTAGGATTTTCAAACCCTAAGAGTCCCCCACATCGGTACTCCTGTTTACTCATGAAATAGCTTCTTAGTATTATGGCCTGTTTAATAGCCGGGGCAGCTAGTGATTACTTTTGAAGTATCCTAGTTTAATACCGTATGAGGCGTGTCTGGTAACTGGTTTTCTGACGATAGGAATGAGGTATATATAAAGAAACTTGCTCAAAACAAAGGGAATTTATAGCATAAACACTTTTATTAATATTATTGAAGAATCTCTATTACATAGAATGATGAGACTCTACTTAGAGCTAGGCTTAATTTCAGAAGCCTCTGCATCTAGCTTCTTATGCTTCTCCTTAATATAAGCAAGCAAGTTAGCAGTGGCCTTTTGCACTAGTTCTTCAGTGTTCTTCTGAACTGCAGCCTCGTACTCTTCGTATGGAGTGTCATCATTGTACGTCCATAGGAATTCTTCCAGGTCAGAACTAAGTTCTTCCTCTTCTGACTCTGTCAAAATTAGTTCTTGCTTGTTCCTTTCGTAGCGAAGCCTGTTTTCTTCGCAGCGCCAGGGCTCTGCTCCCTTCTTGCTCTTCTCTTTTGAGCCTGAAGCATCCTTGGTAACCTGCTTTTCCATTGTATGTTTTGTTTTTGATGTTACTTGATTACTCTGAGTGAGTAAAATGAGAGGAATCATCCCTTTTTATAGTGCCCACAAGCTATCTTGTCAGTGTGATAATCAATGCAATTCATTTAATGAGTTTGGTTGTCACTATCTTTTGACTTGACTACCTTGTTTTGGCGCTTTTGACTGCTTGGTTTTCTGTGTCTTTTTGACTTATGCCAAAAGGGGGAGTAAGAGTAGCGTTAGTTAAAATTAATGTTGATTGATTCATATACTGCTCAATCTGAAACTGTTATGATAAATGCATTCTGAATCAATTTTAAATCTCTTCTAATTCCTTCTCATTCTGAACGTTATTGAAAGGGGAGAAAATTTAAGAACCTAAAATAGAATTTCATAGATAATATCAGAAGAGCTTGCAAACCTCTTCTGACCATTATCAGACTCTAAGAAGCAAAGCTTACAAAACTATGCCTCTAAGAGTTAAATATGAAAATTTATTTTAAGTTAATAAATTGACTCTTAAACTGTTTTAATTAATTATGGATAAGACTTAGGGGGAGCTTACAAACCTACCCTTATGGATTATCAGACTCAGGGGGAGATTGCAAACCTTTAAAACCTGAAGTCAACATAATTGAATTAAATCAACAACAATTGAATTTTAATGCTTTAGTTTGTCATCATCAAAAAGGGGGAGATTGTTGGAACAAAGTCGGTCTGACATGAACCTCTAAGGTTTTATTTAGTTTTGATGATAACAAAGTATTAAAATTACAATTGGAATTACTAATGATTATTCTAGTGTGCAGAATTATAAGTTAAAATCCATTCAGAAGCACTATGAATAATAGCAGAGAAGCCAGTCAAAACGAGCTCTGAAAGCACTACACAGTTCATCAGAAGCTTAAATTTTGTATGGTGAAGGAAGTGCTTCTGAGGACAAAACAAGGTTCTCAAGGACTCAGAAGCTAAAAGACTTCAAGAAGCTATGACAACAGCATCTGAAGCAAAAGGAATTTACGTCACTCAAGAACTGACATAATCAGAACCAATGATTGAAGAAACAATCTACTTCAAGGCTCTGTTACGTCCACAGGAAGGAATATTCGTTAGTACAACGTTATCCTTATCCATATGTGGAGCGCATTTGAGGATCGTACTATTGTACTATTATTACTCAAAATGGATGAGTGATAATTTGAATAGCAAGGTAGTGGAATTGGATATCTTTGCCAAAGAAGGTAACTACAGCTATCACAATTGTACGAGTAAATTCGAGCTGGCACCTCTCTCTCTGCAACGGTCATCATCTTCCTCCAAGTATAAATAGAAGACTCATAAGAAAGAAATGACTACTGTTCTATTACTGCGTTTAAGACTAAGAAGCATTCTGACACTATATTTTCAATCTGTCATTCTAAGTCTTAGAACAATCTGCGTTGTATTTTGTAAACACCTCTGATAGTATATCAAGTGTTCCTAAACAATCATTCTTAGATTTTAAGTTTGTTTGTGAAGTCTCTTGTTAAGTGTAACTTGAGCATTTGAGAAGTCTCTTGCAAGTGTGCTTGAGCAAAGTGTAATCTTGTGAAGATTATAGTGAAAAGCTCTTGTTGAAAACAAGGGGACTGGATGTACCTTCAATTTGTGAAGGGAACCAGGAAAAATCTTTGTGTCTATCTTTCCTTCTCTCTGCATCTCCTTGAATTTGTTTTAATATCCGCTGCATTTAAATCCTTAAGAACCAAAAAGTTTTAATTTTCTAAAACACAATTCAACCCCCCCTTCTTGTGTTTTTCCACCTTCACAATCCTTATTCTAAGCTATGCAGTCACATAATATGTATAATATAAGACAGAATGGAGAGAAATTTGGGAGTTAATTCCTCTCACATAACATTTCCCTAATTTTCTTAAGTTAACATGAAAAAGTTTAATTTTGGGATACTAACTAAACTATCCTAAGAACCCACCTGGATTGAAGCTTTAATCTAGCTCCTGAGCTCCTAGAAACAGCTACTGCAACCTCCTAGAGTGCTCCACGAACCCAGACCAGAATTGGATACTTGACTCTTTGAAACCCTTAAGCTTAGCTCTATGAATTTGGAGAATTGTTTGATGATTGGAACTGGTGTTGTTGAGGGCTATTTATAGTTGATTTCTGATACTATGTATAGGAGGGATTTTGTTCTAATTTGGTGCATGCATGGGTTTTCATTGGTGAGTGATGAGGTGTGGTGGAGCTTGTTGTTGTCATGTATCATGTGATGTGTTGGGAGAGTGATTATCAGAGATTCTTGCTAAGATACTGCAGTATGAATCTCTGCATTACATTAGTGTTATGAGCTTGTGATAGAAAGGGACAAACTTTTGTGTTATGTGAAGGAAGGTTTTGAAATTTTGCTACACATGTTGTTGTTGTTTTATGCGTGAGGGGAAGAGAGAAATGAGAGGTTCTATGTTCAGATTTTTGCTGAGGAGAAGTGAGGGAATTCTTAGCTTAATTTGTATGTATCAAGGGTGATTGAGTGTGGGTGGAGTTATGACTAATCACTTGGGCATGAGGTGTTGGTTTGTGATGAGCAAAGGAGCCTAAGTGGAATAATGAGTCATGGGCATGAGAAAGATGGGAGGAGAGTTTGAATTTGCTTAAGTTAATTAATCTCAAGAGTTGGATTAATGTATTATTTGTGTAGCTTAGACTAAATTAAAATTACCAATTTACACATAATACACTTAATTCCACGATTTTAATTAATTAACCACTTCCAATTAATTCTAATTTTTAATAGATAACCTCTATCTAAAATTAGTTAGATAATTTAGGAGTTGGTATATTACAATGTGCATATTAAAAAATTAAATATCAATTATTTTTTCAATAACAATTAAATCAAGCCCCGTGCAACGCACGGGTTTAATACCTAGATATTAAACCCGTGCGATGCACGGGCTTGATTAAATTTTTTATTTCATAATTTATTTATTTAAGAAAATAATATGATTTTTAATTTTTTTAAAATTTAATATTTGCATTAATAAATAATTATTTTTTGGTTCTTAAATCTTAAAATATAGTTTAAAGTTGTGTTTAGTCCTATTTGTTTAAGACTTAAAAGCTACTTGAATTGCATATGAAATCTATAGAATTGCAATAGATTTAGAAAATGATTATTATCAAGAATAACAAATTTGATAGATGTGTTGAACTATTCTTTGAGTTTTTGAAAATTAACTTTTAAAATTTTTTATCTCGTCAAGTGAATGTATAATACAGAGAGTCGGATAAAAAATATTTTTAATATAAACAACGGGTAGTTGACCTGTAAATATAAGTACAATAAAATAGTGAATTATAACAAAAAATTCTTTTGTTAATTTTTTAAGTTTGACTTACATCTCTTTAAATTTTTGCATGTTAGATTTTAATATTGTTTTAGTTTTTCAAATGAAAAAAATAGCAGATAATAAATAAATATTATCAAAATTTGATTCTAATTTGAGTGAACGAAATTATGTTATTTAAGAGAATAAATAAAATCACATAACAATTTAATCATTATTGCACGTGTTTGATTATAATTTTTTTTAAAAAAACTTAAAAAATACTCTATTGGAAATATAATTTTGATAGGTGCGTTGAATATAGTCTTTTAAATTCAATTTAAAATATTTGAATAAAAATATTTTGAACTTCTTCAATATGTTTCATGTTATTATATATATGTAAAAATTATATTAGTAGACTATTTAAATATAAGAAAAATCTATTTTCAGATTTTACAAATTTTATAAAAAAGACATTCAAAGAGAGCTTTAGAATCAACTTTGTAAAATTTTATATTAGAGCTAGACTTTAAAAGAATAATACAAAGGGTTTACGGACTTGATTATTATATAGAATAAGAGAGAGTGAGAAGAAGAAGAGTACCAAAGTTAAATCGAAAGAAAAATTACATCTTAAAAAAGTGTGGCTAACCTCACAAATAGGAAATCATAAACATGTTATGATTAATTAATATTAATTTTTCGTTAGTACCACACGCTTTCTCAAAAACACCTTAAAGTTAGTATAATACACCAAAAATCTTATAAGTAATATGAGATGTTGACAATAGATGTCTGGGGAATACATTCAAAAGAAAACAATGTAATCATACTATTATAACTGTGTGAAAATATTACATAAGTGATAATATTTGTACAATTAATTTGTGATAATTGTTGGGACAATCTTCTTATTTCCATTCTTTTTTGACAAAAATATTAGAGAGAGAGAGAGTAGAACAAATATCATTTCTTTAAAATAAACATAAATAAAAAATAAAAAAATAAAGGAGAAATAATACATTGTTTCTTCTATCACCTTTCATATTTTCTCGAACGATGATTGAAATAGAAAGATATAATATGTGGTCTGCAAACAAAATGAAGGGAAATATTATGGAGACAAATTGAGAACAAAATTAAAAATAAAAGTATCAATCTAAGAAAACAATAAACTCTTTATTAGTCAGTTGATGAATTAAAAATTTAATATAAAAACAAAAAGAAAGAAAAAGATAAAAAATCATTGTGCAAGTCATTATGCATGTCGTAGCAAGAATGTATAGAAGATAACATTTCATATAAGCATAGTCATGTGTATGTTAGGATTGACTTTTCATGTAAGTGTGATAAGAATTATTAATGCATGTGTTTGTCATGTTATCACTATATGTTTCAAAGAAGAAGAAGCAGAAGGACACAATGAGATCATAAAATTTTAGAAAATTACTTTTCTTCTACAACAACACTAATAATCCTTCCAAGTTCCAAATAGAAATTTCACATGCCCATGTATGAGGAGGAATTATACATATTGGCATATATATAATAGTTAATTCACAACAACAGGTTTTTTTATAGTGGGATTGAAAGGTTAAGAAGAATGAATGGTTTAAAACTCAAAATAAATACACAAAAAATAACATTAAAATGAATGATCTTTCACCTTTCATAACATTTATTTTATAATAGTGTTAGTTAATTATTCCATTAATTAGTAGGTGAAGGAAACTAAAAGAATGCAAACAATATACAATTTTATTTTTTTTGAGTTTTGTAGAGATGACACATAAACAATGAAGTTTTCTAGTGATGGCACATCAGCAATTAAAAGTGTGCTATACATATAGTATATATATATATATATATAAAATAAAATTATTAAATACGAAAATAACAAAGATTTAATACTAACTCAACATAGATTGAAAAAAGTAAGGTACCTTTATATAGCAGATTTTTTGAAAAAGAATTAACTTACCATTCAGTAACAAAAACCCTTGTAAAAATTCTTCAGTCGATCTTCAAATACACGAAATTATCAAATTCACTCAATATCTTATTATTGAATTATAAAATTAAAAACAATACTAAAAAAAGAGAATAAAAGTATTTCAAAGATAGTAAAATGTTCAAACCTATCTATAAAAATATTTTAAAAGAAATAAAGTACAAAACCAATGAAAATTGAATAGATCGATAGCAAACACACATGATAAAAATAATATTTAAGAAGGCACAATATGACTTTCTCATGTTGATCGAGACACAAAGAAAAAAATTGTGATATGCCAACACACACATACACACACACAAATAACCCTCAAGATCTAAAAAATGAAAAGAAAATGCAATATTTCTTCAATTACCTTTTTTGATTATTTTTTTTTTATGTTGATTAAGACACAAAATGAATTTAAGATCTGCAAACACAAAGACAAAAAAAAATGTACAGCTTATAAAAAGAAATGTGAACTATATTTATTCATATACTATGTATCTTGCTAAACTTTGATAACTTTTTGGCTTTTGTTAGTTTTTTTACATTTTAGCTTTCCTTATAAAGATTGGAAAAAAACAACCTTGCCAACCTTTGAATACCCTTCTTACATATATTAATGTTTTGTCTTTCCTTTCATTTGCCTTATGCAATTCTTATATTAAAAATGCGGTTACTATAAAATAATTTATTATTAAAATATTTAATCAATGTAGTGGATTGCAATTCCTTATATTAAAAATGCGGTTACTATACAATATTTTTTCATTAAAATATTTAATCAATGTAGTGGATCCATATAATATATAATGCCATGTGTAACACCCCGTTTTTCATAAGCCAAAAAGGGCATTATTTTTTTTTTTTTTCTTTTTCAACTAACACTCAAAGTGCGCATAATAGTTTTTAAATGAACCGGCATTCAAATATACAAAAGAACTCATTACCAAAAGGTGCTTCGACAAGCAAAGTGTATTTCCTGAATAATTACAATCCAAGTCTAAGTACCAAAACAAGTTAGAAATCCTATGCTAACCAAAAAGCACGGTGCACAAAACACACCGGCGCATAGTCTAACTATTCTAGGCTACAGCTCCAACCGCTCACTGGGGCCTGGAACAGCCACCGTCGTCACCACGACCTAACCCATCATCTGGGTGGGATGAGCCCGCAAATGAAAGAAAGGGTCACCACAAAATACAAGTATAGATATATATAACCGGTGCGAAAGATTGTACACATAACAATAATTCCACATACACAAGAGAAAGCTCTTTAACACAAAAGCAATTCCCACCAACGGGGTTATATACATAATGCACACCAAGCCTAATGCAGACTTCTACAATGAGTGTGGTAGATTCCCCATTACCACATGCATATGAATTCCGGAAGAGTAATCATAATCAATAAAACCACAAAGGGTTAGGATGGATCCATTCCCGGTAATCGCACCCCGCAGTCCATTCCCGATAACCGCTTATTGAACTCAATAATTCCCGTAGGAGTAAGGTGGATCCATTCCCGATAATCGCACCCCGTGATCCATTCCCGATAACCATGTACTATGAATGCATGAGCATACGATTCCCCTTATATGCTAATGCAACACATACATATTGTACACGCATATGTAATCACACCACATCAACACATACATATACATCTAGTCATATGTAATTAATCACATGTTCATACATACATCTCCAATCATATGTAAAACAACGAATCATGTATTTACCACGATCTCATATCGAGAATACATCACAAAAACATGCCAAACACACCACCAATTGCAACACAGCAAAATCTAAAGCATGTTTAACAAAACCGTTTGAAAAGACGGAAATAAAGTGGAGCCCTTACCTCGGCAAGCTTCCGTCAACAAAACGTTCACACAACACTACGTGCTCCCTAAAACAAGCAACGGACAATCAATACATCGTTTCCAAACCCAATGTATTGAAACTACACCATAACCCCAAAAACTCTAAAGGTTTCCAAGGGAAATTCACTCTTTTGGATACCATACCAAAATCTATCGTATTGATCAACCCCCATGAGTTATTTGTACTATTTTTAGGACCCAAAACAATAGGCCAAAGTCTTAAATAATTTGAAATGCAAAATGGCCGTTTTCTTGCGTTATAAGTTACGTACCTTCCGGGTACCCAAAAACCCCGTTTCCAATCCCAACCACTTCCATAAATTAATAGAAAGGGATTAGAAAGTTAAAAACCCAGTTAGGACATCAGAATACAAAATTTTGGGTCCCAGGGGTCGCTAGAGGTCGCTGGGCGACCACCTGGCGATGGCAAGTCAGAACTTCCACGCCCAGGGCGAAGGCTGGCGACCAACTGGTCGCTAAGCTACCATCTGGTCGCTGGGCGACCACACCAGGACAGAACTGGTTTTCTTCATGACAGCAACAGCAAAACTTGGTTTACTCAATTTTCACCCAAAACAACTTTTCACGCAACACACCACATACGCATAGTATTGGTTCCCAACAACCGTTTTCACAACAAAGCATTACATTTCCGAAATTATGTTGGTTGCTTCGAGTGCAAGTTATTTGGTTTTCATTTCCAAAATCAAAACCAAATCCAAGCACAAGTTTTATTACGGGTCTCAACCGTCCGGTAATCATTTTCAAACATGTTTTCAAAATGAAAAGCAACACCACATGTCACAAGAGTTTTTAAACCTCTTGGACCTCAAAACACCACACAAAAACACTAAGTAAATATTTTCATAAACCCCAAAATATTTTTCATCGTATTTTCTAAAACAAAACCATACAACGCATTTCCCTTTTGCCCAAAGGTTCAAAGACAACTTTTCTTTTCAAAACCTTACAACCTAACCACATGTTATTGATCAATACATAAACCAACCAAAACCCTAACTTTTCTCATGAGATTTTTCACCAACTCATGGAAAACAAAAACAACAAAGCCTAGCATGCTCCCTAAGCTCTCATGAACAACTTTCATGAAACAAGAACTAGCAAGAACAACCTTTCTCACCAAACCCTCTTAAGAACATAAACCCAAAAACCTCACAACTCTAAAAATCTACCAACCTAGGAGATGAGAAGAGAGGGTTACCTTAAGAAAGTGATTCTCTACAACTTTCCTCAAAGCTCCAAAGCTTGAAATGGAGTGAAATGGTGAAGAAAAGAAATTTGTGAAGGTTGGAAAAGTAATGGAGTCACACGTGAAAGAGAGAAAGAATGGAGTGGATTTTATGATTTTCTTAAGTCCACAAGTGCCACTAAACCTCCTTACTATGCCAAGGCTCTTGATAGCCAATCCACCATTGGATCAAAGTCAAAAGTCCAAGCTTAAACCCTAGCCATTGGATCAATTTGCTTTATGAGAAATCACAAGATTTAATCAAATCTTCCAAAACGAGTCACGTACTCAGCTCTCGCGCGACGCGACGAACGTAAATCACAAAAACGTAAAACTTACGGAAAGAACGTCTAACGTTTAACATTTCCTATACTTATCGCCGAATCTTTTTCCGCGACTGTAATTTTCTTCCATACCTCAGAAAATTAATCTCAGGACATATCCTAACTCGCGCAGATATATAAAACTTCCATCCGAAACCTCACTCAAAACAGACGCAATAAGATTTTACAACGACGGGTAAAATCCTACTCGTTTTTCCAAAAACAAGAATAATCCAAAACTTATTATTCTGAAACCACAAGTAACTTCTTATTCAAGCAACAGGATCACATAACCAAAGTCTGTACAATTACAGTGCACGAGCACTAAACAGGCTCAATTACAGCAAAAGCTAAAGATTACACGATGTTTCGTCACACGAACACATCGAACCCTAATATCCCTTAAACCAACTATACAAAGAAATCTTGGGTCTTACAATACTACCCCCCTAAAAGAAGTTTCGTCCTCGAAACTTAGACGTCGTCAAACAAACTGGGGTATAACTCTTTCATCTTACTCTCGAGCTCCCAGGTGGTATCTCCTGTAGCTTCGTTCCATATTACCTTCACCAAAGGTATCTCTTTCGTTCTCAGACGCTTCATCTTCCTATCCGCAATCTTGATCGGCGGAACTTCAAATGACAAGTTATCCCTCAACTGGATGTCATCTGGTGTAATCACATGTGATGGATCCGGTGTATATTTCCGCAATTGCGACACATGGAACACGTCATGAATCAAAGATAGTACCGGTGGCAACGCGATCCGGTATGCTACCTTCCCAATCCGCTCCGTAATCTGATAAGGCCCTATAAACTTCGGAGTCAACTTCCTTGCTTTCAAAGCCCTTCCAACACCAGTCGTTGGAGTAACACGGAGAAATACATGATCTCCCTCCTCAAACTCTAAAGGCCTCCGACGCCTATCCGCATAACTCTTTTGTCGATCTTGAGCAACTTTCATCATTGCCCTTATCTTTCGGACCTTGTCCGTCGTCTGTTGTACCATTTCCGGTCCTACTATCATACTTTCCCCATCTTGGTACCAACACAAAGGAGTCTGACATCTCCTCCCATACAAAGCCTCGTATGGTGCCATTCCAATACTCGCGTGGAAACTGTTGTTGTATGTGAATTCTATCAAAGGTAATACATCATCCCAACTCCCACGATCATCCAATACACAAGCTCTCAACAAATCTTCTAAAGATTGATTTGTTCTCTCGGTCTGTCCATCTGTCTGAGGATGGTAGGCGGAACTCAATCTCAATTTCGTCCCCAACGCCTCATGCAAAGTCCTCCAAAAGTGTGAAGTAAACTTTGGGTCTCGATCCGACACTATACTTGACGGAATCCCATGTAACCTCACAATCTCAGCAATGTAAATATCGGTCAACTTCGCCGCTGTATCCGTAATCCTTACCGGTAGAAAATGAGCAGACTTAGTCAAACGATCCACTATCACCCAAATGGAATCATGCTTCCTCCTGGTCTTAGGTAAACCAGTGATGAAATCCATAGAAATACTATCCCACTTCCACTCGGGGATATCTAACGACTGCAGCATCCCTGCTGGTCTCTGATGCTCAACCTTCGCCTTCTGACAAGTCAGACACGACGCCACATACTCAGCCACATCCTTTTTCATACCCGGCCACCAGAAATCATGCCTCAGGTCTTGATACATCTTTGTCGCTCCGGGATGTATACTAAGTTTACTCTTGTGTGCCTCCCCTAGAATGATGTTTTTCAAGTTCATAGCATCGGGTACACACACTTTACCTTGACACCTCAAGATGTTGTCCGATCCCACCTTGAAATCTCGGTTGGTTCCTCGAACAATCAAAGCTCTTTTCTCCATGAGAAACTTGTCATCTTGACAATTAGCAATATCCTCCAACAACCCGCTTGAGATGGTAATCATACCCAGTCTCATAATCCCTAAAGCAAACTCTACCTCTAGGTGCAAGTCACGAAACTCTCTCAACAACTCTTGTTGACTAGCCATCTGCGCCGAACAAACCGACACACTCTTCCTACTCAAAGCATCGGCTACCACATTAGCCTTTCCCGGATGGTATTCTAACGTAAAGTCGAAGTCCTTCAAAGTTTCCATCCATCTCCTCTGTCGCATATTAAGCTCTTTCTGATCAAACAAGTACTTAAGACTTTTATGGTCACTAAACACGACAAAAGTGCAACCATAAAGATGATGTCTCCAAATCTTCAATGCAAAAACAACAGCCGCAAGCTCTAGATCGTGCGTAGGATAATTCTTTTCATGCACTTTCAGTTGCCTTGACGCATAAGCCACTGCCCTCTTGTGTTGCATCAACACACAACCCAACCCTTGATGAGAAGCATCACAATAAACCTCATACGGTTCCTCCGACTGTGGTAACATCAAAACTGGTGAAGTCGTCAACCGTTCTTTCAACAACTGAAAACTCAACTCACACTTCTCTGTCCAAGCAAAAGGTTGATCTTTTCGCGTAAGTTGTGTCATCGGTGCCACAATCTTAGCAAATCCTTCTATAAACTTGCGGTAATAACCGGCCAAACCCACAAAACTCCTCACATCAGTCACTGTTTGAGGCTGCTTCCATGAAAGTACCGTATCAATCTTGGCTGGATCCACGGCTATTCCTTCTTTTGATATAACATGGCCAAGGAAATTCACCTCTTCCAACCAAAAGTCACACTTTGACGGGTTTGCATACAGCTTACTTTCCCGCAAAACTTGCAAAACCAAGCGAAGATGTTCTTCATGCTCCTCTTCATTCTTAGAATACACCAAAATGTCATCAATGAACACTACCACAAACTTGTCCAAAAATGAATTGAATATCCGATTCATGTAGGCCATAAAGATAGCAGGTGCATTCGTCACTCCGAACGGCATCACTAGAAACTCATAATGCCCATAACGCGTCCTAAACGCCGTTTTCTGAATATCCTCATCTCGAACCCTTATCTGGTGATAACCAGATTTCAAGTCGATCTTTGAAAACACTGAGGCTCCCCTCAACTGATCCATCAAATCATCGATTTGTGGCAATGGATATCGGTTCTTGATAGTCACCTTATTAAGCTTCCGATAATCCACACACAAACGAGATTTACCATCCTTCTTCTTAACCAATAAGACCGGTGCTCCCCAAGGCGACACACTAGGCCTTATGAAACCCTTCTCTAACAAGTCCTCAATCTGACTCTTCAACTCTACTAACTCAGCTGGAGCCATCCGATAAGCTGATTCCGAAATCGGACCCGTACCCGGTTGCAAATCAATAAAGAATTCCACCTCTCTACACGGAGGAAAAGCTGGAATCTATGATGGAAACATATCTTGGAAATCCTGAACCACACGAATTTCCTCAATTCGGATCTCCGACATCACTCCTAAGCTAGCAAGTGAAACTATCTCCGGTTCTCCATTACACATCACCACAGAAAGTCGATTTGCAGACAAGTACCATCGCACACCTGGCTCGGGAAAGAAAACCAATTTCCGAGCACAGTCTAGAATCACATAATGATACGACAACCAATCCATCCCGAGGATGATCTCAAGAGATAAAAGCGGTAGACAAACCAAATTGACCAGAAAATCCCTATTCTGGATTACTACCAAACAATGCAAACATGCAGTATTCACTACCAAGTCCTTAGCAGGAGTCAAAACATTCAAATCAAACGGAAGCACAGAAACATTCAAACTCAAACGATTTGCACATGCCAAAGATATGAATGAGTGGGTTGCCCCCGTGTCAATCAAAGCAGTTAAAGAATTACCTGCGATGTGACAGCTCTCATGGATGGCATTGCTAGCCTGTCCACTCAACTCGGTGCCCATACAGTAAGCACGTGCCTTTGCCGCCGGTCTAGTACCTTGTGAGCCTTGCGCCGCATTTGCCGATGGTCCGGCCTTTGGGGCCTTGCACTCTCTAGCCACATGCCCCGGCTTCTTACAATTATAACAAACATTTGCCACGGTCGGGCATTCATTGGCATAGTGGCCCACCTCGCCACACTTGAAACAACCTTGTTTCACCCTATTTTGGTTCCCTTGGTTCACCGACCTCCCTTGTCCCTTACTGTTCTGTGGACGATCATACGGCTTACCACTTTGTTTCCCCCGATTCTGAGTCGAACCACGATCATTGGTACGACTTGGTCCTCCCGCACTAAAACCACTTTGGCGGTTCACCCGCTTGTTTCTCATATCCTCAACCTCCCTCTCCATTAAACTTTGGAGGAGTCTGGTGGTTGAAATTTGAAAGAAGTCTAGATCCAACCGCGAGTATTTCTCTTTCGCGCTTTTCCAGATCTCTCTGCGCCTTAGCATGGCTCTGAGCAGTCACAGCCGCTGCCATCGTATGCATGGCATAAGCCATCTGGTTTATATCAGCATTATCCGCCATAGGTGCTGTAGGTGCCCTTCTTGGAGGCATTCTATTCTGCACAATACCAATTCTGATTAGATTCCTTATCAGAACATTTCTGAATCTCAACAGAAATCTCATACAACGGTTACTAGCACATAACCCGACACCGAACAACCACTAGAACTGACACTACTCTAGCTATGTTCTAACCGACTCTAGACTAACGACTCAAGTATACACTTTCCCTTTGAAGATTTAAAGCCGAAAAGGGCATTATTTTTTTTTTTTTCTTTTTCAACTAACACTCAAAGTGCGCATAATAGTTTTTAAATGAACCGGCATTCAAATATACAAAAGAACTCATTACCAAAAGGTGCTTCGACAAGCAAAGTGTATTTCCTGAATAATTACAATCCAAGTCTAAGTACCAAAACAAGTTAGAAATCCTATGCTAACCAAAAAGCACGGTGCACAAAACACACCGGCGCATAGTCTAACTATTCTAGGCTACAGCTCCAACCGCTCACTGGGGCCTGGAACAGCCACCGTCGTCACCACGACCTAACCCATCATCTGGGTGGGATGAGCCCGCAAATGAAAGAAAGGGTCACCACAAAATACAAGTATAGATATATATAACCGGTGCGAAAGATTGTACACATAACAATAATTCCACATACACAAGAGAAAGCTCTTTAACACAAAAGCAATTCCCACCAACGGGGTTATATACATAATGCACACCAAGCCTAATGCAGACTTCTACAATGAGTGTGGTAGATTCCCCATTACCACATGCATATGAATTCCGGAAGAGTAATCATAATCAATAAAACCACAAAGGGTTAGGATGGTCCATTCCCGGTAATCGCACCCCGCAGTCCATTCCCGATAACCGCTTATTGAACTCAATAATTCCCGTAGGAGTAAGGTGGATCCATTCCCGATAATCGCACCCCGTGATCCATTCCCGATAACCACGTACTATGAATGCATGAGCATACGATTCCCCTTATATGCTAATGCAACACATACATATCTTACACGCATATGTAATCACACCACATCAACACATACATATACATCTAGTCATATGTAATTAATCACATGTTCATACATACATCTCCAATCATATGTAAAACAACGAATCATGTATTTACCACGATCTCATATCGAGAATACATCACAAAAACATGCCAAACACACCACCAATTGCAACACAGCAAAATCTAAAGCATGTTTAACAAAACCGTTTGAAAAGACGGAAATAAAGTGGAGCCCTTACCTCGGCAAGCTTCCGTCAACAAAACGTTCACACAACACTACGTGCTCCCTAAAACAAGCAACGGACAATCAATACATCGTTTCCAAACCCAATGTATTGAAACTACACCATAACCCCAAAAACTCTAAAGGTTTCCAAGGGAAATTCACTCTTTTGGATACCATACCAAAATCTATCGTATTGATCAACCCCCATGATTTATTTGTACTATTTTTAGGACCCAAAACAATAGGCCAAAGTCTTAAATAATTTGAAATGCAAATGGCCGTTTTCTTGCGTTATAAGTTACGTACCTTCCGGGTACCCAAAAACCCTGTTTCCAATCCCAACCACTTCCATAAATTAATAGAAAGGGATTAGAAAGTTAAAAACCCAGTTAGGACATCAGAATACAAAATTTTGGGTCCCAGGGGTCGCTAGAGGTCGCTGGGCGACCACCTGGCGATGGCAAGTCAGAACTTCCACGCCCAGGGCGAAGGCTGGCGACCAACTGGTCGCTAAGCTACCATCTGGTCGCTGGGCGACCACACCAGGACAGAACTGGTTTTCTTCATGACAGCAACAGCAAAACTTGGTTTACTCAATTTTCACCCAAAACAACTTTTCACGCAACACACCACATACGCATAGTATTGGTTCCCAACAACCGTTTTCACAACAAAGCATTACATTTCCGAAATTATGTTGGTTGCTTCGAGTGCAAGTTATTTGGTTTTCATTTCCAAAATCAAAACCAAATCCAAGCACAAGTTTTATTACGGGTCTCAACCGTCCGGTAATCATTTTCAAACATGTTTTCAAAATGAAAAGCAACACCACATGTCACAAGAGTTTTTAAACCTCTTGGACCTCAAAACACCACCCAAAAACACTTAGTAAATATTTTCATAAACCCCAAAATATTTTTCATCGTATTTTCTAAAACAAAACCATACAACGCATTTCCCTTTTGCCCAAAGGTTCAAAGACAACTTTTCTTTTCAAAACCTTACAACCTAACCACATGTTATTGATCAATACATAAACCAACCAAAACCCTAACTTTTCTCATGAGATTTTTCACCAACTCATGGAAAACAAAAACAACAAAGCCTAGCATGCTCCCTAAGCTCTCATGAACAACTTTCATGAAACAAGAACTAGCAAGAACAACCTTTCTCACCAAACCCTCTTAAGAACATAAACCCAAAAACCTCACAACTCTAAAAATCTACCAACCTAGGAGATGAGAAGAGAGGGTTACCTTAAGAAAGTGATTCTCTACAACTTTCCTCAAAGCTCCAAAGCTTGAAATGGAGTGAAATGGTGAAGAAAAGAAATTTGTGAAGGTTGGAAAAGTAATGGAGTCACACGTGAAAGAGAGAAAGAATGGAGTGGATTTTATGATTTTCTTAAGTCCACAAGTGCCACTAAACCTCCTTACTATGCCAAGGCTCTTGATAGCCAATCCACCATTGGATCAAAGTCAAAAGTCCAAGCTTAAACCCTAGCCATTGGATCAATTTGCTTTATGAGAAATCACAAGATTTAATCAAATCTTCCAAAACGAGTCACGTACTCAGCTCTCGCGCGACGCGACGAACGTAAATCACAAAAACGTAAAACTTACGGAAAGAACGTCTAACGTTTAACATTTCCTATACTTATCGCAGAATCTTTTTCCGCGACTGTAATTTTCTTCCATACCTCAGAAAATTAATCTCAGGACATATCCTAACTCGCGCAGATATATAAAACTTCCATCCGAAACCTCACTCAAAACAGACGCAATAAGATTTTACAACGACGGGTAAAATCCTACTCGTTTTTCAAAAACAAGAATAATCCAAAACTTATTATTCTGAAACCACAAGTAACTTCTTATTCAAGCAACAGGATCACAGAACCAAAGTCTGTACAATTACAGTGCACGAGCACTAAACAGGCTCAATTACAGCAAAAGCTAAAGATTACACGATGTTTCGTCACACGAACACATCGAACCCTAATATCCCTTAAACCAACTATACAAAGAAATCTTGGGTCTTACACCATGAGTTATTTTTATTAGATTAAAAATAAGTGTCCAATGAAAAATAATACATAAATTTCAACTATTGCTTAGAAAAAAGAAAAATAGGAGGAGGCTGACACGTCAGCAAATAAAAGCTTGCTTTACATATAGTACTAGGTATTAAACCCGTGCGTTGCACGGGCTTGATTAAATTTTTTATTTTATAATTTACTTATTGAAGAAAATAATATGATATTCAATTTTTTAAAATTTAAAATGTTCATTGATAGATAATAATTTTTTTAAAAAAAACTTGAAGTATAGTTTAAAGTTGTGTTTGATCCTACTTTTTTAAGACATAAAAGTTGTTTGGTATTTTTAATTTTTTAAATTTTTTTAAATAATAATTTAATTTGAGAGGTGTATCATATTATTTATTGGTTTTAAGAAAAAGACTTATAAAATCTTTTGACATGTTATTTCACAAAGTATAAAAAAAATAGACAGATAACACCCGTTTTTAATTAATTAGAATTTATTAGCTTTTTATAGTATTTTATAATTGGGTTAATTAATTAATTGTGAGTAGTTGTCCAAAATAGGAAATAGTAGTGAATCATTATTTAAGTGAGTTAAGTAATGTTATGAGATAGGAAAAAGGTTTGTCTTAGTTATTGGGCCTAGAATTAATGAGAGGGTATTTTAGACAATTGGCTATTAGGTTAGAGTGAGGAGGAGTTGAGGAGTGTTAGTCATAACTTCATTTTTCTAAGAATAGAGAAAGAAAGAGGTAGAAAGAGAAAAGTGAAGAGAAGAGAAGAGAAGAAGGTGGAAGTAGAGGTGAAGAGGAGGACTAAAGAAATCATCAATTAAGAGGTAAGAGAGTAGCTATGAATTCAATTTGAGATGAATCAAGAGAGAGGAGATGTCTATTCTCCATTCCCAATCTCTCTCATCTCTTGGTGGGAATTGGGGTTTTAGGGAATGTGATTTCTTATTGTTAATTGATGATATGAAATGGTTTATATGTTTCTATATGATTCTTGATTGATTTTGCAAGATCAAAACCATAACCTTATGTTTCAATTGATGAATCATAAGAATGGGTTTTTGAAAAAAAAGGGTTTATGAGTTTGTGTGATAAATTTATAAATTCAAGTATGAAATGATGTTTATTTGAGTTGAATATTGTACTTCTATGCTTGAGATGATTATAAATGATTAAAGTTGCTTCCTTTATGTGTTTCTATGCATTTGATAATGATTTAAGAACCTTTGAGTTAATGAGTTTCAACTTGTAATTTGGAAAATCAAAGATTTGTGTAAGAAAAACTGTCATTTTAGAAAATCTGAAGAAAGATCGTTATTTTTGACCCCTATAAACTTCGAATTGGAATTTTTGTTAAACATGAAAGTTGTAGGTCTCGTTCTTAGTGTAACACCCAAACCCATAATTATATAAAATATGCTTTTATAAAATATTGCTCGAGAGTACGCAACGGAGATAAAACTTGATTAATAAAAGACTTGGTTCGAGTATTACATCGTACACATAAAGGTTTACCAACAACTTAGTTAGTAAAACAATTATTGTACAAAAATGAGTTTGTAAGAAAAATACATCTTTAAATACACTAGAAATAAGAAGCAAGACTCTAAATATACATTATAGAAATGATCCCATCCCCGTGTCATGATCAGAGCAGAGCTTCACCAACGACTGGGACACAAAATAACCTGAGCATCTGGATCCCAAATCCAGCATATACACAAAACAGAGGGTTAGATAATATAACCATAAAAGAAACTAAGTACAAGCACACACTTAATACTTAGGACATAGCATGGTCATGTCTGACAACTCATTTCATAAACAAATATCAATCTCATATCATTCATATTTCATAATCATAAAATATAATGCATCATAATAATATCACATTCTCAATCAATTATCAAGTATACACATCATCATCAATTATCAATCAATTATTACACATCTCATAATACGCTCAATCATAAGTATCACATTATTCATTCATTCACAATTATAATGAAAAACAATGACAATTGCCAAATACCAATTAGAGTGCACAATTACCCTAATGCAAACTAATGTCACAAATCTCATGTCATGTCACCCTAGACATAACTAAATGCATGTGGTACCCGCATCAAATTAGGATAAACATATATCCATCGCATCAAGTCAGTTTTAAGTCATGGGGGACTTCGCATCAAGTCAGTTTTAAGTCATGGGGGACTTCGCATCAAGTTGACTCATGAATGCATGAATGTACACATACCATATAATGATGATACACTACACATCTACTCATGAATAATAGGCCGCTCAACCCTATTACTCCTTCTCAATTCGCATCAAATTCACATCATCATATCATCATTAAGGTATACATTCAAGCAAGATACAACAACACACTCATCTTCATAAAATATGAACATCATAATTCATCATCATTAATGAACTTCTAATCATCACACATCATTAGCTAATTATCTATCATCATCATTAACATAATCTCATCTCAACATACTCATAAATCATAGTTAATAAGCATGTACGATAACACTTAACATTTAAGTTAATCATAAGTTATCATTCTCAATTCCAATCAAACATACACATATAAGCATATTATCATCATGACAACTCAAGATTCAATCAATCCCAAATCTATAACATGTTATAAGACCAAATCTAATCATGTTATACACTCATAATCATCATGCAACATCAAGAAATTTCTCAAAATCAGGTCATGGTCGCTGGGCGACTACCAGCGAAGAAACAGGCTAGAAAAGGCAGACAGTTCATCGCTCAGAGCGAAGCCTGGCGACGTCTGGTCGCTGGCGGTCGCTACTGGTCGCTGGGCGACCACATGAAATTCTGGGTTCGCGAAGAACACATGAATCCTCGCTTGGAGCGACGGATTGGTGGCTTAGCGACCAAACCCAGATTTTCATGCTCTGCTCTCGGGTTCACATAAAAATCACATATAAGTCACGAATTTCATGTTATAAACTTGTAAAGCTATCACATTTAAGCACACATATCATATATAGACTTAAAAGTACAAGTTCTAACATCATCAAACATCATTTCATGATAAAAGTAGTGATTTTCATATATTTATTCAAAACTTCATAACAACATAAAATCATTCACAAACATCTACAAATTCCCATTTCAAAACCCCAAGATTCATAATTTCATATTGTAATAAGCTCAATAATCATTAAATCATGCAAAGGCATCATTTTTATTCAATGAAAACACCCACCCAAAAGAAAAGAGTGTAGAGAGTTTGGGAATGGAGAAATAGACATTCTCCCCTCTCTATGCTCACTCTAATTATATTATCTAACCTCATACCTTAATAAAGTTGGAATCTCTACTCCACCACTTGATTTCCTTTAATCTACCATGACTTATTCTTTATTTGATCTTCTCCTTCATCTCTTTCTCTTCTCTAAACCTCCTTCTCTTCTTTCTTTCTCAACCCCTTTCTCTCTTCTTTTCTTTCTTATCTCTCTACCTCTCTACCTCTCAAAATTTATGATAATAAAATCACACCACTACTCTTCACAAAACCCTCCTATATATAACCCCAACTTAGGTTATATGAAATCCCTCAAATACCCTTAATTTCACTACTAATTCCACTCATAATCCCAACTTTACTATTACCACAAATTCTTGTACTATTTACACAAGTGCCACTACTTTCTCTCCAAGACACTCTATCCCTTTAAGATAATAACCAAAGTGCCACTCTTATCTCTACACAATCCACTAACTCACTAGATTACCATATTACCCTTAATTCTACCACACACTCTTATTCATTCTAATTAAGCCCAATACTCATAAAAGTCCATCATCAACAAACATAAATGCAACAATTAATTAATACATATAAAATATATCCATTAACATATACAATTAATTAAATAACATCAATTAATCAAATATAATAAAATATAAGATTTGGGGTGTTACAACTCTACCCCCCTTAAAGAATTTTCGTCCTCGAAAATTTCACGCAAAAGTTACAGCTAACAAGTTCAAGAATCAAAGATCAATCAATAATAATCAACGGTTATAACCATACCAAATGAATGTAATATACATCACCAATTACATACAATGGACAAGACCTAATCATGGCACTACCTCATATTGCTAAAAATTATATACACATAATAATATGGTGTTTCAATCAACAAGGTAACATGCATCACATTCCAAGTTATGACTTCAACATAATTCAAAACTAAGATTAACTCCACAAAATACAAACTTACATGTCATTGATGCGTACATGATAAAGTCATACAAAATTACGAAACTAGCATAACCCTAAACATATCATGGATTACCATATAACTCAATCTCACAAAATCATTTATAATCATCACATATACACATTCATCGCAAAATTTCAAGTTCACAAAACACGGTCAATACACATTCTATAAAAATCATTCTTCTCATCTCTTAGCAAACTCTAGACACTACCAAAGTTTGACAAGATTAGTATCATCCAATCAACACGATCATGTCTATCCATTAACAAGAGATCAAGGACGGCCAGTTCCTTAATTTGTTAATAAATGGACAACAATCATGATGGTGGTTCAAACCATCCTCACCAAGCTACGATAGTGCTTTCTTAAGCATGAAACACATAAGCATTTATGAGTAGGAAAACATAATATTGAAGTAGCATAACTGAATAAATATACAAAACATTTACTAATGAGCATACAAAAGCATATCACATCATCTCGCATAAACATTTAATTAGCATACATTTCCTTTACACTTAAAAGTCAAGAATCAACTTAAAACAAGAAAGATAGATATTCCATAACAATAAATCTTAAGAATTCAACCATTCTTACCAAACAAGGACATTCTCACTAAAACATCGCATTTAAATCATGTAATGACTAATAAGAGAAACAATTATGGAGACATAGATCATTCACACATAGATTCATACATTTCAAAACTAATCAAAAGATGAAATCACAATTTGACAAATCCGCAAAGTCATGAAAACATGTTTATGAAAATAGCACATTTGAAATATTCATTCACAATGCACAATTCATATAGTTACTCACATAGGAATCATGGTAAAGGATATTCGAATAATCTACAATTAATCTATCATGGTATATTCATCTAAAGTCTCGATAATTCAAAAATAACACATTACCAACATATGCATAAACTACACAAGAACACACAAATAAATACCTACATGAAATTTCTCATTCTTAAATCATCAATCTAAGAGTTTGGTCATGGTAAAGAACAAACATTTCATAACATCGAATTCTAAGTAACTCAAAGATTCACATTCATATACATAAATCATGCAACGAAACAATTAACTTAGCTTAACATGGTAATTAACATAGTAGAATAAACTAGTAAAAACATACACAATGCATTTACCAAATCTATCTTAGGCAAATTAGCATAGTCATATAACTTACAAATAATGAAAAGAACAAATCAACTCATTCTCATGGTTATAATCTAGTGCATGTTACAACTAACATATCCTAGAATCCATATAACTTTATTACCGATTCTTACTCTATAACTTTCACAAAAATTGGTTTAACATACTCAAAAGAAAATAATTTAGATTCCAACAAGAGTCACATAATCAAGCAACTAGAACAAAATATCATTTATCACCAATCAACAAGGATACAATCACATCATGTACTAATTAGGCATATGAAGTTATAAGCTAACATAGAAGAATAGTAATAATCATGAATTAACTCCCAAACATGAAGTAAAATTATAGATGCTATAATTATTGCCAAATTAGAACACAAATTCCAAGAATCAATTAAAACAACATACTGACGAGGAACTAACAATAAAATTCATGAAATCAACCTCACACATAATCAATAAGTTATTCGAATACATAGAATTCACCAATAATCGAAAAGTCAAAACATTCAAATAATTTCACGGATACATACATACAAACATACATACATATATACATACATAACATCATTTAATTAATTCCATCATACTACACAAGCAATCATCATAAATAAATTATTACAACCTTCATTTACGACACATGCATAAACAATCATACTTAATTACATATGACATAGATTTTCATCAACAAGGAATCTATACTAATATGCGAACATAATCGTTTTAAATAAAGCAATAACAAGAAGATATTATCATTTAAGACATTATCTTGAAATAAAAACAACAATCATATTATCAAGTTTCAAGAATAAACACAAATGATGACAATAATAATATTCACTCACTCTATCGAATGTAAACACCAACAACAACAACAAATATCATCATTAAGTCACATTTCAAAACAACAATGATGAATGCATATTCATTATCAATTATGCGCAATTATATCATGTTATAATCACTCATTTATCATGAAATCGTAAATAAATAAAATCATGTCAAAACTACACAAAGATTATAACTTTAAGCTCATACAACTATTATAATCATAAAAAGTAACATTCATCATGAATCAACATCAAAGAATACATGCTCATTACTTGAATCGATAACTTACAACTAAGATAATTATCAATCTCATCAAATACTCACCAAAAGAATGAATAACATAATTCAATTCATATTACTCATAGTTCATGAATAAACAATCACTAAGTATATTCATAAAATAAACACATCACAACTTACCAACATTTATGAAACAATAGATTCATTAGTCAACACCAATTAAAACACAAGTTTTAAGGATCAAGTAAAACACATGCCAATAAGCAATAAAAACAAGTCTCAATAAACTCATCATACATCCGCAAAATGTGCAAGTGTAACTATAAAATTACATCACAAGAGGACACAACTGATACACAAACACAACTGACTCTATGCTCACTTAGCCTGATTGCACAGACTTGCTCTGATTGACACACGACTCACACATAGCTCTCTATGTCCGAGGACAACCGGAGCTCTGATACCAAATTGTAACACCCAAATCCATAATTATATAAAATATGCTTTTATAAAATATTGCTCGAGAGTACGCAACGGAGATAAAACTTGATTAATAAAAGACTTGGTTCGAGTATTACATCGTACACATAAAGGTTTACCAACAACTTAGTTAGTAAAACAATTATTGTACAAAAATGAGTTTGTAAGAAAAATACATCTTTAAATACACTAGAAATAAGAAGCAAGACTCTAAATATACATTATAGAAATGATCCCATCCCCGTGTCATGATCAGAGCAGAGCTTCACCAACGACTGGGACACAAAATAACCTGAGCATCTGGATCCCAAATCCAGCACATACACAAAACAGAGGGTTAGATAATATAACCATAAAAGAAACTAAGTACAAGCACACACTTAATACTTAGGACATAGCATGGTCATGTCTAACAACTCATTTCATAAACAAATATCAATCTCATATCATTCATATTTCATAATCATAAAATATAATGCATCATAATAATATCACATTCTCAATCAATTATCAAGTATACACATCATCATCAATTATCAATCAATTATTACACATCTCATAATACGCTCAATCATAAGTATC
The DNA here is from genome assembly GCA_030408175.1 of Trifolium repens. Taxonomy (NCBI): domain Eukaryota; kingdom Viridiplantae; phylum Streptophyta; class Magnoliopsida; order Fabales; family Fabaceae; genus Trifolium; species Trifolium repens. The sequence continues at coordinate 31,423,698 of CP125838.1, read as the reverse complement.
ACATTATTCATTCATTCACAATTATAATGAAAAACAATGACAATTGCCAAATACCAATTAGAGTGCACAATTACCCTAATGCAAACTAATGTCACAAATCTCATGTCATGTCACCCTAGACATAACTAAATGCATGTGGTACCCGCATCAAATTAGGATAAACATATATCCATCGCATCAAGTCAGTTTTAAGTCATGGGGGACTTCGCATCAAGTCAGTTTTAAGTCATGGGGGACTTCGCATCAAGTTGACTCATGAATGCATGAATGTACACATACCATATAATGATGATACACTAAACATCTACTCATGAATAATAGGCCGCTCAACCCTATTACTCCTTCTCAATTCGCATCAAATTCACATCATCATTAGGGTATACATTCAAGCAAGATACAACAACACACTCATCTTCATAAAATATGAACATCATAATTCATCATCATTAATGAACTTCTAATCATCACACATCATTAGCTAATTATCTATCATCATCATTAACATAATCTCATCTCAACATACTCATAAATCATAGTTAATAAGCATGTACGATAACACTTAACATTTAAGTTAATCATAAGTTATCATTCTCAATTCCAATCAAACATACACATATAAGCATATTATCATCATGACAACTCAAGATTCAATCAATCCCAAATCTATAACATGTTATAAGACCAAATCTAATCATGTTATACACTCATAATCATCATGCAACATCAAGAAATTTCTCAAAATCAGGTCATGGTCGCTGGGCGACTACCAGCGAAGAAACAGGCTAGAAAAGGCAGACAGTTCATCGCTCAGAGCGAAGCCTGGCGACGTCTGGTCGCTGGCGGTCGCTACTGGTCGCTGGGCGACCACATGAAATTCTGGGTTCGCGAAGAACACATGAATCCTCGCTTGGAGCGACGGATTGGTGGCTTAGCGACCAAACCCAGATTTTCATGCTCTGCTCTCGGGTTCACATAAAAATCACATATAAGTCACGAATTTCATGTTATAAACTTGTAAAGCTATCACATTTAAGCACACATATCATATATAGACTTAAAAGTACAAGTTCTAACATCATCAAACATCATTTCATGATAAAAGTAGTGATTTTCATATATTTATTCAAAACTTCATAACAACATAAAATCATTCACAAACATCTACAAATTCCCATTTCAAAACCCCAAGATTCATAATTTCATATTGTAATAAGCTCAATAATCATTAAATCATGCAAAGGCATCATTTTTATTCAATGAAAACACCCACCCAAAAGAAAAGAGTGTAGAGAGTTTGGGAATGGAGAAATAGACATTCTCCCCTCTCTATGCTCACTCTAATTATATTATCTAACCTCATACCTTAATAAAGTTGGAATCTCTACTCCACCACTTGATTTCTTTTAATCTACCATGACTTATTCTTTATTTGATCTTCTCCTTCATCTCTTTCTCTTCTCTAAACCTCCTTCTCTTCTTTCTTTCTCAACCCCTTTCTCTCTTCTTTTCTTTCTTATCTCTCTACCTCTCTACCTCTCAAAATTTATGATAATAAAATCACACCACTACTCTTCACAAAACCCTCCTATATATAACCCCAACTTAGGTTATATGAAATCCCTCAAATACCCTTAATTTCACTACTAATTCCACTCATAATCCCAACTTTACTATTACCACAAATTCTTGTACTATTTACACAAGTGCCACTACTTTCTCTCCAAGACACTCTATCCCTTTAAGATAATAACCAAAGTGCCACTCTTATCTCTACACAATCCACTAACTCACTAGATTACCATATTACCCTTAATTCTACCACACACTCTTATTCATTCTAATTAAGCCCAATACTCATAAAAGTCCATCATCAACAAACATAAATGCAACAATTAATTAATACATATAAAATATATCAATTAACATATACAATTAATTAAATAACATCAATTAATCAAATATAATAAAATATAAGATTTGGGGTGTTACACTTAGCTTTCCAACGCATGTTCACACATCGCATTTGGATCAACGTAGCCCAAGTTATGGCCGATTTGGTGAAACAGATCAAACCTGCAAAATTCTGCAGGAAGAATCTGCCAATTTCGCCTGCGCGAATTTAACGACCAGTCAACAGGGTTGACTTTGACTTTGGTTGACTTTTTGTTGACTTATGCACCCGGAACCTATTTTTAATACTTTTTCGCGTAGAATCCGATTCCGGAGTTCGTTTTCTGAGATTATGTTTAGTTAGGGATGTTTACCAAATATTTTGATATGTCTAATTAAATGAGACTATGTTGATGAACTAAGTTATGATGTTACTTATGTTGATTATCCATGAATATTTTGGTATGTTGTGAGGAGACTATGATTGATGATAAAATGAGTTATTACTATGTAATATGTGTGCTTGTACATGTAACCATAATGATGATATTTTGTGATGAAGATTGAGAAGGGATATTAGGTTGAGATAATCTAGTATTCATGAGTATATGTGAAGAGTATCATCATAGGTGGTAATTGTACATTCATGCATAGCACTCGTGACGTAGAGTCCTTGTATGACTATAAACTGTTTTTGATGAGAATGGGATATAATTCTATCCTAAATTGGTGAGGGTACCACATGCATATAGATGTGTCTAGGGTGACATATCATTGATGATGACATTAGATGCAATAGAAATTTGTGCATTCCTATTTGATAATTGTTAAGTGATGTGGTGTACAATTATGTTTTAGTTGAGAAATGATTGATTATAATGCTTCGTTGAATGTTTATTCTTGAATATGATTTTCTATATTCATTATGCTTTGAGATGCATGTAACTAGACAAAATTATTGCCTAGTCATAACCATGTTATTTATATAATGTAAGTGTACTTTATGCTTATTATTATACTATTGGATTGTAGCTAACTCTCTATTTTGTGTATGTGAATGGTTTGGGACCAGATTCTCAAGTTGAGGATTAGCATTGGTGGATTAGCTTGTTCGTGGCTTATTAGTTTAGTAAGAAGAAGTAAGTGTAAGAGACCCCTAGTTATGTCTAGTATGTCTAGGGTTTGCTCTGATACATTGTGACACTAGTCTTGGGTTGTATTATTTTAAACTACGTTTGTGTGAATTTATCTTAGACCTTGCTATTATTATATTTTGAGAATTATGGATGTTTGAATAGGTTTGGTTTACAAAACCTTATTTAAGTTGAAATTGATGATGTCTATGCATATCATGACTTAAGCCTATTGTTATTATTATGCTTCCGTTGCGATATAAAATGAAAGTGTATGCATGTTCATGAGTTTTATTTGATGTAGCACCTTACCATGCTTGTATGTTTTATTTAAATTTAAATTTTAGCGTATAAGTGGGTTAGGGTGTTACAATTCAACCATGCAGTCCCACACCTGCACAGCCTCAGGATCCCTCTCATTCGGATGTGATTCGGTTTCCCTAGAAGCTGTCAGGAGCCGCACATTGTCATGCCTCGTGCACCGGCGACCACTCCCCGCCCTCGTCAGCCTCGGGTATTACATATATAAAAAAATGTTTCTGACATAGATAATGTGTCGTTCACTTACATATAAAAATAAAAATAGTGGAATCTAAATAGAGGTTATTAAAATTTTATTGTAACTTGAGTCAATGAAATTATTTCATTTAAAAATATTAATGATAATAAATAACACACTTCAAACTACTCCTATTTTCATATGTAAAATTCAAACACGATTTTTAGTAAAAAAATTAATAATTATATATAACACCCCACGAGAGAATATCTAGAATACTTCGTGAAATTTTATAATGTAGCACAATAGTCAAGTCTTGACGTAGGTATAAATATTAGGAGTAATATTTATACTGGATTGACCCGCTATGAGAGTACTACATGCAAAGTTATGCAAAGTGTCATAAGTTACTCTCATGGTGATAATGGTGTAGACCACCCTTAGACCTGAAACCACTTTGTACCCTAGATGGGGAGTGAAGTACTTTGTTGCTGATCTAATGTTATCCGTAACAGGATAATTATAAAGGCAGTTGATGGGTACTTTACGAAGCATGCTGAGGGACAGTAGTGACCTAGATGGAATTTGCCAATCCTGCATAACAGGATAAATGTCACGGGCCCAATATTGAACTGGACAAGGATGACACTGTGTATGCCTTGTGTTCAATATAGACATAAGGGCAAAGGGGTAATTATACACACTGATATTATCACTAGAGGTTGTGTTTTAGATCACATGTTCATTTCTCATAACTTGGGTAGCAATGATGTGTTGCTAGATACCGCTCATTGTTTATTATATTAAATAGAGGATTTAATATAATTGCCAACGTTATGGAAACCTACAAGGGTCACACACATAAGAACAGGCTAGTGTGAAATTGGAACACCGTAAGGTACGGTGCACCTCAGAGAATTAAGGAAATATGATAAGGGTATCATGGTAATTAATTAAGCGTATCATAATTTGTTATGAAAAGAAAGCGCTCATGTGTACATGACACATGGGGGTGCGTTTCTTAAAAGATTTATTTAATTAAAAGGTTTTAGTATAATTGTGGCCCAATGACAAATAGTTTGTCTTGGTGCACAAGACAAGTGGTTCTATAAATAGAACACTTGTGAGAAAGAAGAGGCGTTGTTGAAAATCAATTGCTAAAACCCTAATCCTTACTTTCCCACCTCTCACTAGAAACCTTCATTCTTGGAGCTAGCACTCTTTTGGAGGGATCTGTTCGTGTGGACTAGCTAGAGGCGTTATACTATTAACGCTTGTGATCAACGTGGTGGTGACTGGTTCGTGATCTTGCTCGTGATTCAAAGCACTAATCACCAACTGTTCGTGAAAGAAGGGATTTTCGTTAAGAGGTAAAATCCTAAACACGATTCATGATCATTCGTACGGATTAATTAGAAGGAAAAATTTTATATTCCGCTGCTTTATCTCTTGATTGTTCCTTCACTTTAATCTCAATTATCACCCAGGAAAGGCAAACGTTGTAGCAGATGCCTTGAGTAGAAAGACCCTGTATGCGTCAGAGTTGTTGATGCATCAGTGTGGCTTGTATGAGAAGTTCAGAGACCTTAACTTGAATGTTGTGTATCGGAAGAGCGGAATCCGAGTTAACAGAATTGAGTTGTCCTGTGAACTGCGCCCAAGAGTTGTGAAAGCTGTAACACCCAAACCCATAATTATATAAATTATGCTTTTATAAGATATTACTCGAGAATACGCAACGGAAATAAAATTTGATTTACAAAAGGTTTGGTTCGAGTATTACATTGTACACATAAAAGCTTACTAATAACTTAATTAGTAAAACAATTATTGTACAAATAAGTGTATAAGAAAATACAAATTTAAATACATTGGAAATAAAAGCAAGACTCCAAATAATACATTATAGAAATAATCCCATCCCCGTGTCACATCAGAGCGGAGCTTCACCGACGACTCGGACATCAACAACATAAAACCTGAGGATCTGGAACCCAAATCCAGCACATACACAAAACAGAGGGTTAGATAATATAACCATAAAAGAAACTAAGTACAAGCACACACTTAATACTTAGGACATAGCATGGTCATGTCTAACAACTCATTTATAAACCAACATCAATCTCATATCATTCATATTTCATAATCATAAAATATAATGCATCATAATAATACCACATTCTCTATCAATTGATAATCATACACATCATCATCAATTATCAATTAATATTACACATCTCATAATATGTTCAATCACAAGTATCACATTATTCAATCATTCACAAAACATAATGGAAACAATGACAATTATCAAATACCAATTAGAGTGCACAATTACCCTACTGCAAGCTAATGTCACAAATCTCATGTCATGTCACCCTAGACATAACTAAATGCATGTGGTACCCACATCAAAATAGTGAACACCCCCCAAGTAACCGCAGCCCTTGGAGTCTCAATGTTCCGGATAATATCCATCACTCAAAATGAGCACCCTCCAAGTAATCGCAACCCTTGGAGTCCCAATGTTCTGAACACCGCCCAAGTAACCGCAGCCCTTGGAGTCTCAATGTTCTGGATATATCCATCGTCTTTATTAGAGTATCTCACCTCTAATATCCGTTTTTATCAAATATTATCATTTGATATCCTCTTTATTAGAATCCACATGATTCTAATATCCGACTCACAAGATGAATGCATGAATGTACACATACCAAATAATGATGATAACACTATATTCTAATCATGAATAATAGGCCACTCATCCCTATTATTCCGTCTTTAAGTTATTATTAACTTATCTCAACACATCATCATATCATCATTAAGGTATACATTCAAGCAAGATACAACAACACACTCATCATCATAAAACATGAACATCATAATTCATCATCATTAATTAACTTCCAATCATCACACATCGTTAGTTAATCATACATTATTAACTAATCTTCATACATCACTAATCATCACACATCATTACTAATTATCTATCCTCATCAACATAATCTCATCTCAACATACTCATAACTCATAGTTAATTAGCATGTACAATAACACATACATCTAGTTAATCATAAGTCATCATTCTCAATTTCAATCCAAACATGCACATATAAGCATATCATCATACCAATTCAAGATTCAATCAATCCAAACATATAACATGTTATAAGGCCAAATCTAATCATGTTATAACCTCACAATCATCATACAACATAAAGAAATTCCTCGAAATCAGGTCCTGGTCGCTGAGCTACCACTAGCGATGAGACAAGCGAGAAGAGGCAGACTGATCATGGCTTGAAGCCAGACCTGGCGACGGCCGGTCGCTGGGCTACCACTACGGGTCGCTGGGCGACCACATGAATTTCTGGGTTTGCGAAGAACACATGAATCCTGGCTTGAAGCCACGGAATGGTCGTTGGGCGACCAAACCCAGAAATGCATGTTCTGCTCACGGGTTTCTCATAGAATCACATAGAAATCACGAATTTCATGTTATAAACTCATAAAGCTATCACATTTAAGCATACATATCATGTATAGACCTAGAAGTACAAGTTTTAACATCATCAAACATCATTTCAAGTAAAAAGTAGAGATTTTTCCTTATTTTATTCAAAACCCATTTTCAAATATCAACAACAACAAATCTCCTATAACACACGAATTTGATGATAGAAATGGTAAATAGAATCATGTAATAACATGTTAGCATCATACAACAACACAGAAATTCATTAAATCACATTCCCTTGATTCCAATTCCCCACCAAAAGAGATGAGAGGGTTTGGGTATGGAGAATAGACATCTCCCCTCCTCTTTGGTCATCTCAAAGTTATATTATCTAAGCCTCTTACCTTAATAAAGTTGGAATCTCTACTCCACCACTTGATTTCCTTTAATCTACCATGGCTTATTCTTTATTTGATCTTCTCCTTCATCTCTTCTTTCTTTCTCAAACCCTTTCTCTCTTCTATCTCTCTATTTCTCAAATTCTATGATAAATAACAACAACACTACATATCATAAAAATCCTTCCTTTATATATATCCCTCTTCTATGTTATAATCAAATCCCCATACTACCCTTAATTCCACTACTAATTCCACACATAATCTCAACTATACTATTACCACAAATTCTTGTACTATTTACACCATTGCCACTACTTTATCTCCAAGACACTCTATCCTTTTTAAGATAATAACCAAAGTGCCACTCTTATCTCTACACAACCCACTAACTCACACTAGATTACTATATTACCCTTACTTCTACCATAAACTCTTATTCATCCTAATTAGACCCAATACTCATAAAAGCCCATCATCAACAAACATAAATGCAACAATTAATTAATATATAAAACATATCAATTAACATACACAATTAATTAAATAACATCAGTTAATCAAATATAATAAAATATAAGATTTGGGGTGTTACAACTCTACCCCCCTTAAAGAATTTCCGTCCTCGAAAATTTCACGCAAAGTTACAACTAACAAGTTCAACATTCATAGATCAATCAATAATAATCAACGGTTATAACCATACCAAATAATGTAATATTCATCACCAATTGCATACAATACCAAAATGGACAAGACCTAATCATGGCATTACCTCATACTATTACAAATTATATACACAAAATGATATGATATTTCAATCAACAAAATAACATGCATCAGACTCCAAGTTATGGCTTCAACATAATTTAAAACTAAGATTAACTCCACAAAATACAAACTCACATGCCATTGATGCGCACATAATAAGGTCATACAAAATTACGAAACTAGCATAACCCTACACATATCATGGATTACCAAATAATTTAATCTCACCAAAATCATTTATAATCATCACATATACACATTCTTTGCAAAATTTCACGTTCACAAAACACGGTCAATACATCCTATAATCCTCATCTCTTAGCAAACTCTAGACACTACCAAAGTTTGACAAGATTGGTATCATCCAATCAACACAATCATGTCTATCCATTAAAAAGAGATCAAGGACGGCCAATTCCTTAATTTGTTAATAAATGGACAACAATCATGATGGTGGTTCAAACCATCCTTACCAAGCTACGATAGTGTTTTCTTAAGCACGAAACACATAAGCATTTATGAGTAAGAAAACATAATATTGAGGTAGCATAACTGAATAAATATATAAAGCATTTACACATGAGCACACAAAACATATCACATCGTCTAGCATAAACATTTAATTAGCATACATTGCCTCTAAACTTAAAAGTCAAAAATCAACTTAAAACGAGAAAGATAGATATTCCACAACAATAATTCTTAAGAATTCAACCCTTCTTACCAAACAAGGACATTCACACCAAAACATCACATATAAAATCATGTAATGACTAATAAGAGAAACAATTATGGAGACATAGATCATACACATATAGATTCATACATTTCAAAATTCAACAAAAGAGAAATTCACAATTTGACAAATCCGCAAAGTCATGAAAACATGTTTATGAAAATAACACATTCGAAAGATTCATTCACAATGCATAATTCATATAGTTACTCACATAGGAATCATGGTAAAGGATATTCAAATAATCTACAATAAATCTATCATGGTATATTCATCTAATATCTCAATAATTCAAAAATAACACATTGTCAACATATGCATAATCTACACAAGGATACACAAACAAATACCTACATGAAATCTCTCATTCTTAAATCATCAATCTAAGAGTTTGGTCATGGTAAAAGAACAAACATTTCATAACATCGAATTCTAAGTAACTCGAGAATTCACATTCATATAAATAAATCATGTAAGGAAACAATTAACTTAGCATGGTAATCAATCTAATCAAATAAGATCATCAAATTTCGCATCACATTGAATTCATTCATTCTCAAAACCTCTTAAAAGAAAGAATGATACAATTAACAACTCCTTAAAAGACATTGCAACAATTTACGAATATAGTGCATATCATTACCCATCAAACACAAATCATTCTAAGCATACCCATCACTTAAATAATTTCAAAATACTTCAACAATGATTAACAATAACCATTTGTAAGACAAATTAAATGCACAAGTGTCTATTCTACATTGTACAAGAGCATGACACAACATTTCACATAAGCATATCATACAAGATAAATAATTACTTTAACACGGCACTCAATCATCTACACAAAATCATGATAGCATTTAAGGAACATACATGTCTTCTCCAAATTTTAGAAAATTACGATCACATCAAAACAAGAAGGGTAAATATTCCATAGCAACAAATCTAAAACTCAACGAATCATACTCATATAAGTATATTCATGCAAGAGAAATAATCTAGCTTAATCATATAAGGCAAAACATACATCAAACATATCCTAGAATTCATTAATATTCTACTCTTTTCATTTTCATGAAAAACTAGTTTCATTCACTCAAAAGAAAATAATATAGATTTTCAACATCATTCACATCATAAGGAATAGCTACTAATTTTAGAATCATCATATGTCATAAAGCATTATGCACAATAATACACATAAGAGCATGTTCAAGAATACACATAAACTCCACTATAATAGTTTAATTAAACTATAAAACATACTCAAATACTATTTGAATCTACGTTGTATAAAAATAAATTTCATTACCCTATACAAGTTCAAATATCAAAACCATTACCACCGTTTAATCTACTCACGATAACATACAAGGAAAACAAATAGTCTCATATTCACAATTACCAGCGTTTTATTCTAGATTTAGACGTGGGGTGTTATAATTGGTATCAGAGCAGGTCGATTCAGATCGTGCCAGAGTTCATTAATATTACAAATCCGAATCTCAGTCCTTGTCTGGATTTCTAACATCTGTTCTAGATGTCATGTCACTTTAAGCCTAGCTAACTTGACTTGATATTGGCAGTTAGAGCACTATGTCAGGAGCAAGACGAGGAAGGCCAAGAAGGAACGTTGCTGATGATGATGAACCTGAAATGTACGGAGATGCTAATGCGAACATGTGGGCTGAGATGTATCAGCAACAGCAGTTTCAAGCCCAGCAGGCCCAACAGCATCAAGAATTCATGGCTATATTTCAACAACAAATGAACAACCCTCCACCTCAGCAGCAAGGATCAAGCGCTGCCTTCAGTGAATTCTGCCGAATGAATCCGCCGGAGTTTTATGGAGAATACAATCCAGCGAAAGCCAGGGAATGGATTCAACGAATGAGTGGAATCCTAGAATCCATGGATTGCACCGAAGTTGACAAAGTCACATTCGTCTCCCGCTTCTTTAGGGGCGACGCGTGTAACTGGTGGGATGGAACAAAGTCGTACATGGAAGTGAGTCAGATGGAGATGACATGGAGTAATTTCCGACGCCTCTTTGTTGGGCATTACATCCCTGAGAGCTATCAATTCCAGATGGAACGGGAGTTGACCGAACTGAAGCAGGGAAGTATGTCAGTAGCGGACTATACCATGAAGTTCAATGATCTGGTTCGCTATGTAGCGGACGACAATGATGCCCCAACTGAGACATGGAAGATGAAGAAGTACCGGTTTGGTTTAAGGGCTGACATAGCGCATGACGTCTCTATGCAGCATATCACTACCTTTGGTGATTTGGTGCAAAAGAGCTATCATGCTGAGGCAGATCTTAACAACATCAATAAGGAGCGCGGTGAAGCTAACCAGAAGAGGAGAGACTCTGGGAAATTCAATCTGCAAGTAAGGACTAAAGGTACTACAAGTAAGGGAAAGCAGAGTTACTCTCAACGTTCACCAAAGAATTGTGCAGAGTGCGGTTTCCCTCACAGTGGAGAATGCATGAAGGGAAAGAATATGTGTTACTACTGTAAGTAGCCAGGCCACTACAAGCATGAATGCCCTAAGCTGAAGAGAAAGGGAGATTCCAGCGGTGCATCAAAGAGCAAAGGTCGGGTATACTCACTTGACGGTGAGAATGTCAAATCTAATAATGCTTTAATTATGGATGTATGCAAGTTAGGCCAGTCTGAAGTTTTAGTCTTGTTTGATTGTGGAGCCACTAATTCTTTTATAGCCGTTGACTGTGTTCAGCGACTACAATTGCCCTCTGTGCCTTTAATTCCCCCTATGACTGTGGCTGTTGCCACAGGAGGCAAGGTTACTTCTAAACGTGTTTGTCAGAATTGTCCTGTTCCTGTGGGCAGTAAGGTCTACCATATAGATCTGATCTGTCTACCTCTAAAGGATATAGATGTGGTCCTAGGCATGGATTGGCTTTCTATAACACCCCACATGAAATATCTAGAATATCAGTGGATTATTATTATTGATAACGAGTGCATTATTATTACATGAGAAATTCAAGCACACGCAGGTGCTAAGTACAACACGGATAAAGATACAACGGAAGCAAAAACATAAGTTCAACGGTACAACAAAGGATTACTGAAATACAACAAGATACGGAATAAAGGAAAGCAAGAACAAATGCAAATCCTTCAAGCACAGCTACTAGCACACCAACAAGCATACCTTAGCCAACCTGTTTATCTGAAAAAAATTGTTTGGAGTGGGGTGAGACTACTAAGCCTCAGTGAGTCCTACTACCCTCCTAAGGTGACTACACCGGGGAAGACCTAATCAGTCATAACATATAATCATAACATAACATAATACATAAGCATAAATAAAGGTGTGTCACAGAAATTAGTCTTATTCATTTTAACCGCAAGGATTCTCCGAGGTGAGCATATCTCGGAGGCCTGCCTTATCCGTCGATTGGACCGATCACGGCATACAGCTCACAATACATATCCTGATGGATTATCCCATTGGGAGTCCATAAAGCGACATAAATCGCAGCAAACTGACTGATACTAATTTAGTTGAAGTCAACCATACTTTACCAAAGTCCCGGGGAACATGCAAACCTATAAATCTCTAGATTAAGCCCTAAAGGTTATCTGTGATTGACATACTGTGTCACATTATATAAATCATGCTACTGCAGAAAGGTATCACATGGATGAGGATATAAATCGAGTGTTTCAGTTTAGAAAATAGTTTTGAAAACACAGTTCTGTTCTGTCAAACTCGCTCAGCGAGTCATAACTCGCTCCGGCGAGTATTATGGGTATGTCCTGTATCAACTCGCTACGGCGTGTTGCTAGCTCGCCACGGCGAGATTATAGGTCCTGGCCTAAATCAACTCGCTAAGCGCACAAGTGCACGCTGAGGCGAGTTTCATCAGCCCAGAAAACCCAGCTCGCTATGAATGCACGCTTGCAACTCGCTGCAGCGTGTGTACACAGAATATGCCCTGTTTCACGAAAATTCCATTTTTAACAAGTTTTGCACCTACAATCCTCATTCTAAGCTATGCAGTCACATAATATGTATAATATAAGACAGAATGGAGAGGAATTTGGGAGTTAATTCCTTTCACACAACATTTTCCTAATTTTCCTATGTTAACATGCAAAAGTTCATAATTTGGGAAACTAGCTAAACTATCCTAAGAACCCACCTGATTGAAGCTTTAATCTTGCTTCTGGGCTCTACACAGCTACTGCAACCTCCTAGCTAAACCCACGAACAGTTTGCCAAGCTTGACTCAAAACCCCCAAAGCACCAAGAATACGAAAATAGAGAAGGAATGGAAATTGGAAGTGTTTACTGATTTGTTTGTGTGATGATTCGTTCACTGAGGTTGGGTTGGTATTTATAGAGGGTTTGTCATGAATAGAAACAGAATTTGAATGGAGTTGGGTCCCTCTTGCATGTCATTCTGTTGGTGGAGCTTAGGTTGGTTGGATGGTAGTGTTGATTACTGATTCCATTAAATGTTCATGTGAGATTCTGCTTGGTTGGATTCAGATGTTGCAGACATGTTTACTAGCATGTGAAGGTGTGAGTTTTGATAAGAGATTAAGAGTCTTGGTGGTTTGTGACATGTGAGCAAGGTTGGAATTGGAACTTTGGATGTATGTTGTTGTTGTTGCTCGTGAATGAGGGAGAGAAGAGAGGGCTTAGATACTGATTTCTGTAACTTAGAGAAATGAATGGAAGGCTTGCTTGCATGAGGTGTTAGTGGTTTAGAATGAGTGGAAGTATGACTCATATTATGAATGAGGTGTCAAGCTTAGGAGATAGTGAGTCATAACAAGAGAAGGTGAGAGAGAGGGACACGTGAGAGAGAAAAAAATGGAGGGGAGGATTTTGAATTTCTTAGTGCTAATTAATCCACTTAGTTCACAAGATTAATTAATTAAACACCACTAATTAACTTTGAAAAATTAGGCAAAAGCTCTAATTAAAATTAATTAGGTAATTTAGAATGTGGGATATTACAACCTACCCCCCTTAAAGAAATTTCGTCCTCGAAATTAAGAAATTTACCTCGAAAACAAGTATGGATAACTCTTCCGCATGTCGGACTCCAGTTCCCACGTGAATTCACCGTCAGGAGACTGAGCCCATTCAACTTTGACAATAGGAATTCTCTTGTTTCGAAGGATTTTGGCATCACGTTCAACAATCCGAATAGGATCCGGCTGATAGGTTAGATCTGGCTGAAGGTCGATCTGTTCAAGTTCCACTGGCTGATAAGGATCAGGAATGTATTTGCGTAGCTGAGACACATGAAACACGTCATGTAACCCTGACATAGATGGAGGAAGAGCTAACTGATAGGCTACAGGACCGACGCGTCGAAGAATCTGATAAGGTCCAATGAATCTAGGACAGAGCTTCTTAGTTTTGAAAACACCTCGCAAACCCAACTTAGGAGTAACTCTCAAGAACACATGGTCACCTTCCTGGAATTCCAAAAATCTTCTTCTTTTGTCGGCATAACTCTTCTGCCGACTCTGCGCAACTTTCAGCTTATCACGGATGGACTTGATCTTTAACGTGGTCTCTTGGACGATATCTGGTCCCAATAAACTACGATCACCAACTTCCGTCCAACACAACGGGGTCCTACACTTCCTGCCATACAGAGCTTCATATGGTTCCATACCGATACTGGCATGGTAACTGTTATTGTAGGCAAACTCAATTAGATGTAAGTGATTACTCCAAGAACCACCATCTTCTAGTACACATGCACGAAGCATATCCTCAAGGGTCTGAATAGTTCTTTCTGACTGACCATCAGTCTGAGGATGATGTGACATACTCATCTTCAACCGAGTACCCATCGCAGTCTGGAATGCTTTCCAAAACCTTGAAGTGAATATTGGGTCCCTATCCGACACAATACTCATAGGTACACCATGCAACCTTACAACTTGCTCCATGAATATGGCTGCATATTGAGGGGCCTTGTAGGTGGATTTCACTGGAATAAAGTGAGCCGACTTAGTTAACCTGTCCACGATTACCCAGATCGAATCTTGACCTCTCTGGTTACGTGGTAATCCTCCTACAAAATCCATAGTGATATGTTCCCATTTCCACTCGGGAATATCCAATGGTTGCAACGGTCCTCCCGGTTTCTGATGCTCAATTTTCACCTGCTGACAAACAATACACCTGGACACGAATTCAGCAATCTCTGCCTTCATGTTAGGCCACCAATAGTTCTCCTTCAAATCATGATACATCTTGGTGGATCCAGGGTGAATTGAAAATCCACTCTTGTGTGCCTCTTCCAGAATTAACCTTTTCAATTCATCATCCTGAGGTACACAAAGTCTGCCTTCATAGAGAATAGCACCGTCCGTGGCTACTGAGAACTCCGGATGGTTTACTCTCTTCTGCAACTCTACGTCATCCTGCTGAGCCTGCACAATCCTTGGGCGTAACTCACAGGACACTTCAATTCTGTTGATACGAATACCGCTCTTACGATACACCACATTCAGATTGAGATCCCTAAACTTCTCATACAGACCGCACTATTGCATCAACAACTCTGATGCATACAATGTCTTTCTGCTCAGGGCATCTGCCACCACATTAGCCTTTCCTGGGTGGTAATTGAGATTGAAGTCAAAATCCTTAAGATATTCCATCCAACGTCGCTGCCTCATATTCAACTCCTTCTGATCAAACAAGTACTTCAGACTTTTGTGATCACTGAATAGATCAAACTGCACTCCATACAGATGATGTCTCCCGATCTTGAGGGCAAAGATAATGGCTGCTAACTCCAAATCATGGGTAGGATAATTCTGCTCATGAGGTTTTAGCTGCCTGGACGCATATGCCACAACTGCTCCATCTTGCATCAACACGCATCCAAGTCCCTTGTTGGACGCATCACAGTATACCACATACTTGCGGGTTGGGTCCGGAATTAATAACACTGGTGCTGTGGTTAGCTTTTCCTTTAAGGTTCTGAAACTCCATTCACAAGCAGCATCCAAATCAAAGGTTGCATCTTTCCTGGTCAGACGGGTTAACGGTAAAGCAATCTCCGAAAATCCTAAGATGAATCTCCGGTAGTAACCTGCCAAACCGAGGAAGCTCCTGACTTCGGTAACACTTCTGGGTCTTTCCCAATTCAACATTGCTTCTACTTTAGATGGGTCAACAGACACACCGCCTTGCGATATGACATGGCCCAAGAACTTAACTTCAGATAGCCAAAATTCACACTTGCTGAACTTGGCATACAATTGCTTCTCTCTAAGGATGCTCAACACGATTCTCAGGTGCTCCGCATGCTCCTGTGAATCCTTTGAATAGATCAGAATGTCATCAATGAAGATAACAACAAACTGGTCAAGGTACGGCTGGAAAATCCGATTCATGTAGTCCATAAAGATGGCTGGAGCATTTGTCAAACCGAAAGGCATGACCAAGAATTCGTAATGTCCATAGCGAGTCCTGAATGCTGTCTTGGAAACATCCGAGGATTTGATACGGATTTGATGATAACCAGAACGAAGATCAATCTTGGAAAAGACAGTAGCACCTCTAAGTTGATCCAGGAGGTCATCAATTCTTGGTAAGGGATACTTGTTCTTAATTGTGACCTTGTTGAGTTGACGATAATCAATGCACAGACGCATCGTACCATCTTTCTTTTTGACGAGTAACACCGGTGCTCCCCAAGGTGAGACACTGGGTCGGATAAAGTGTTTCTGAAGCAACTCTTCAAGCTGAGATTTCAGTTCATGAAGCTCTAAAGGAGACATCCTATACGGGGCAACTGAGATTGGCTGGGAACCAGGAACTAGGTCGATAGAAAACTCAACTTCCCTTTCAGGAGATAAATTCATAATATCATCAGGGAAGACATCTAAGAACTACTAAAAACTGGAATATCACGGGGGCTCAAACTGGGTTCCGGATCGATGGTAAACAGGACACTGAAACACTTAGTACTGGCACCTAAGTACTGGATCATCTGATGAGTGTTTTGAAGCAAAGCAGTGAGTGCTCTACTCTCTGCAGAAGTTTCGGTTGGAATAAACAGATTCTTTTCAGCGCATCCGATGTACACGGTATTGGCGGAAAGCCAATCCATGCCTAGGAATACGTCAATATCCTTCAAGGGTAGACAGATCAAATCTATGTTGTAGACTTTACTGCCCACAAGGACGGGACAATTTTGACAAACACGTTTAGAAGTAACCTTGCCACCTGTAGCAACAGCTACAATCATTGGGGAAATTAAAGGCACAGAGGGCAATTGCAGTCGCTGAACACAGTCAACGGCTATAAAGGAATTAGTAGCTCCACAATCAAACAAGACTAATACTTCAGACTGTCCTAACATGCATACATCCATAATCAAAGTATTATTAGATCTGACTTTCTCACCGTCAAGTGAAAATAACCGACCTTTGCTTTTGGAAGCGCCGCTGGAATCGCCTTGCCTCCTCAGCTAAGGACATTCATGCTTGTAGTGGCCTGGCTGCTTACAATAGTAACACATGTTCTTTCCCTTCATGCATTCTCCACTGTGAGGGAAACCACATTCGGCACAGTTCCTTGGTGAACGTTGAGAGTAGCTCTGTTTTCCCTTACTGGTATTTCCCTTAGTCCTTACTTGCAGATTGAACTTTCCAGAGTCTCTCCTCTTCTGAACAGCTTCGCCGCGCTCCTTATTAATACTGTTAAGATCTGCCTCAGCATGATAGCTCTTTTGCACCAAATCACCAAAGGTAGTGATATGCTGCATAGAGACGTCATGCGCTATGTCAGCCCTTAAACCAAACCGGTACTTCTTCATCTTCCATGTCTCAGTTGGGGCATCATTGCCGTCCGCCACATAGCGAACCAGATCATTGAACTTCATGGTGTACTCTGACACGGACATACTTCCCTGCTTCAGTTCAGTCAATTCCCGTTCCATTTGAAACTGGTAACTTTCTGGTATATAATGTCCGACAAAGAGGCGCCGGAAATTATCCCAAGTTACTTCCATCTGACTAGCTTCCATGTACGCCTTCGTACCATCCCACCAGTTGCAAGCGTCGCCCCTAAAGAAGCGGGAGACGAACACGACCTTGTCAGCTTCGGTGCAATCCATTGATTCCAGGATCCCACTCATCCTTTGGATCCATTCACGGGCCTTCGCTGGATTGTACTCTCCATAAAATTCCGGCGGGCTCATGCGGCAAAACTCTCTGAATGCAGCGCTTGATCCTTGCTGCGGATGGGGAGGATTGTTCATGTGTTGCTGAAACATGTTCATGAATTCTTGATGCTGCTGGGCCTGCTGGGCTTGGAATTGCTGCTGCTGATGCATCATCTCAGCCCACATGTTTGCATTAGTGTCACCGTACATATCAGGCTCGTCATCATCAGCAACGTTTCTTCCAGGCCTTCCAGGTCCTCGTCTTGCTCCTGACATAATGCTCTAACTGCCAATATCAAGTCAAGTTAGCTAGGCTTAAAGTGACATGACATCTAGAACAGATGTTAGAAATCCAGACAAATATTGGGATTCGGATTAGTAATACTAATGAACTCTGGCACGGTCTGAATCGACCTGCTCTGATACCAATTATAATACCCCACATGAAATATCTAGAATATCAGTGGATTATTATTATTGATAACGAGTGCATTATTATTACATGAGAAATTCAAGCACACGCAGGTGCTAAGTACAACACGGATAAAGATACAACGGAAGCAAAAACATAAGTTCAACGGTACAACAAAGGATTACTGAAATACAACAAGATACGGAATAAAGGAAAGCAAGAACAAATGCAAATCCTCCAAGCACAGCTACTAGCACACCAACAAGCATACCTTAGCCAACCTGTTTATCTGAAAAAAATTGTTTGGAGTGGGGTGAGACTACTAAGCCTCAGTGAGTCCTACTACCCTCCTAAGGTGACTACACCGGGGAAGACCTAATCAGTCATAACATATAATCATAACATAACATAATACATAAGCATAAATAAAGGTGTGTCACAGAAATTAGTCTTATTCATTTTAACCGCAAGGATTCTCCGAGGTGAGCATATCTCGGAGGCCTGCCTTATCCGTCGATCGGACCGATCACGGCATACAACTCACAATACATATCCTGATGGATTATCCCATTGGGAGTCCATAAAGCGACATAAATCGCAGCAAACTGACTGATACTAATTTAGTTGAAGTCTACCATACTTTACCAAAGTCCCGGGGAATCCTTGGAATAGATCGAGTGATTGACATACTGTGTCACATTATATAAATCATGCTACTGCAGAAAGGTATCACATGGATGAGGATATAAATCGAGTGTTTCAGTTTAGAAAACAGTTTTGAAAACACAGTTCTGTTCTGTCAAACTCGCTCAGCGAGTCATAACTCGCTCCGGCGAGTATTATGGGTATGTCCTGTATCAACTCGCTACGGGGTGTTGCTAGCTCGCCACGGCGAGATTATAGGTCCTGGCCTAAATCAACTCGCTAAGCGCACAAGTGCACGCTGGGGCGAGTTTCATCAGCCCAGAAAACCCAGCTCGCTATGAATGCACGCTTGCAACTCGCTGCAGCGTGTGTACACAGAATATGCCCTGTTTCACGAAAATTCCATTTTTAACAAGTTTTGCACCTACAATCCTCATTCTAAGCTATGCAGTCACATAATATGTATAATATAAGACAGAATGGAGAGGAATTTGGGAGTTAATTCCTTTCACACAACATTTTCCTAATTTTCCTATGTTAACATGCAAAAGTTCATAATTTGGGAAACTAGCTAAACTATCCTAAGAACCCACCTGATTGAAGCTTTAATCTTGCTTCTGGGCTCTACACAGCTACTGCAACCTCCTAGCTAAACCCACGAACAGTTTGCCAAGCTTGACTCAAAACCCCCAAAGCACCAAGAATACGAAAATAGAGAAAGAATGGAAATTGGAAGTGTTTACTGATTTGTTTGTGTGATGATTCGTTCACTGAGGTTGGGTTGGTATTTATAGAGGGTTTGTCATGAATAGAAACAGAATTTGAATGGAGTTGGGTCCCTCTTGCATGTCATTCTGTTGGTGGAGCTTAGGTTGGTTGGATGGTAGTGTTGATTACTGATTCCATTAAATGTTCATGTGAGATTCTGCTTGGTTGGATTCAGATGTTGCAGACATGTTTACTAGCATGTGAAGGTGTGAGTTTTGATAAGAGATTAAGAGTCTTGGTGGTTTGTGACATGTGAGCAAGGTTGGAATTGGAACTTTGTATGTATGTTGTTGTTGTTGCTCGTGAATGAGGGAGAGAAGAGAGGGCTTAGATACTGATTTCTGTAACTTAGAGAAATGAATGGAAGGCTTGCTTGCATGAGGTGTTAGTGGTTTAGAATGAGTGGAAGTATGACTCATATTATGAATGAGGTGAGAGAGAGGGACACGTGAGAGAGAAAAAAATGGAGGGGAGGATTTTGAATTTCTTAGTGCTAATTAATCCACTTAGTTCACAAGATTAATTAATTAAACACCACTAATTAACTTTGAAAAATTAGGCAAAAGCTCTAATTAAAATTAATTAGGTAATTTAGAATGTGGGATATTACACTTTCCGCCAATACTGTGTATATTGGATGTGCTGAAAAGAATCTCTTCATTCCAACCGAAACTTCAGCAGAAAGTAGAGCTATTACCGCTTTACTCCAGAACACTCATCAAATGATTCAGTACTTAGGTGCTAGCAGCAAATGTTTCAGTGTCTTGTTCACCATTGATCCGGAACCCAGTTTGAGCCCCAGTGATATTCCTGTTGTTAGTGAGTTCCTAGATGTTTTCCCAGATGATGTTATGAGTCTACCTCCTGAAAGGGAAGTTGAGTTTTCTATCAACCTTATTCCTGGATCCCAGCCTATCTCAGTTGCCCCTTATAGGATGTCTCCCTTAGAGCTTCTTGAACTGAAATCTTAATTAGAAGAATTGCTTCAGAAACACTTCATTCGACCCAGTGTCTCACCTTGGGGAGCACCGGTGTTACTTGTCAAAAAGAAAGACGGTACGATGCGTCTGTGCATTGATTATCATCAACTCAACAAGGTCACAATCAAGAACAAGTATCCTTTGCCCCGTATTGATGACCTTTTGGATCAACTTAGAGGTGCTACTATCTTTTCCAAGATTGATCTCCGTTCTGGATATCATCAAATCCGCATCAAGTCCTCGGATGTTTCCAAGACAGCATTCAGGACCCGTTATGGACATTATGAATTCCTGGTCATGCCATTTGGTTTGACTAATGCTCCAGCCGTATTTATGGACTACATGGATCGGATATTCCAGCCGTACCTTGACAAGTTTGTTGTTATCTTTATTGATGACATTCTGATCTATTCCAAGGATTCGCAGGAACATGCTGAACACCTAAGGATTGTGTTGAGCATTCTTAGAGAGAAGCAACTGTATGCCAAATTCAGCAAGTGTGAATTTTGGCTATCTGAAGTTAAATTCTTGGGACATGTCATATCGCAAGGCGGTGTGTCTGTTGACCCATCCAAGGTAGAAGCAGTGTTGAATTGGCAGAGACCCAGAAGTGTAACTGAAGTCAGGAGTTTTCTTGGCTTGGCAGGTTATTACCGGAGAATCATTTTAGGATTTTCGGAGATTGCCCTGCCATTGACTCGTTTAACCAGAAAGGATGCAGTCTTTGATTGGGATGCCGCTTGTGAATGGAGTTTCCAAACCTTAAAGGAAAAGCTAACAACAGCACCAGTGTTAGTAATTCCTGACCCAACCCGTAAGTACGTGGTGTACTGTGATGCGTCCAACAAGGGACTTGGATGTGTACTTATGCAAGATGGAGCAGTTGTAGCATATGCGTCCCGGCAGTTAAAACCTCATGAGTAGAACTACCCTACTCATGACTTGGAATTAGCAACTATAATCTTTGCCCTCAAGATCTGGAGACATCACCTGTACGGAGTACAGTTTGATTTGTTCAGTGATCACAAAAGTCTAAAGTACTTATTTGATCAGAAGGAGTTGAATATGAGACAAAGGCGATGGATGGAATACCTTAAGGACTTTGACTTCAATCTCAATTATCACCCTGGAAAGGCAAACGTTGTAGCAGATGCCTTGAGTTGAAAGACCCTGTATGCGTTAGAGTTGTTGATGCATCAGTGTGGCTTGTATGAGAAGTTCAGAGACCATAACTTGAATATTATGTACAGGAAGAGCGGAATCCGAGTTAACCGAATCGAGATATCCTGTGAACTGCGCCCAAGAGTAGTGCAGGCTCAACAGGAGAACGTAGAGTTGCAGAAAAGAGTAAATCATCCGGAGTTCTCAGTAGCCACGGACGGTGCAATTCTCTATGAAGGAAGACTCTGCGTACCACAGGATGATGAGTTGAAACGGTTAATCCTGGAAGAAGCACACAAGAGTGGATTTTCAATTCACCCTGGATCCACCAAAATGTATCGTGATCTGAAGGAGAACTATTGGTGGCCTAACATGAAGGCAGAGATTGCTGAATTCGTGTTAAGGTGTTTAGTTTGTCAGCAAGTGAAAATTGAACACCAGAAACCTGGAGGACCGTTGCAACCTCTAGACATTTCTGAATGGAAATCGGAACATATCACCATGGACTTTGTAGGAGGACTGCCACGTAACCAGAGAGGTCAAGATTCAATCTGGGTAATCGTGGACAGGTTGACTAAGTCAGCTCATTTCATTCTAGTGAAACCCACCTACAAGGCCCCTCAATATGCAGCCATCTTCATGGAGCAGATTGTACGGTTGCATGGTGTACCTTTGAGTATTGTGTCAGATAGGGACCCAATATTCACCTCAAGATTTTGGAAAGCATTCCAGAATGCGATGGGTACTCAGTTGAAGATGAGTACGTCACATCACCCTCAAACTGATGGTCAATCAGAAAGAACTATTCAGACTCTTGAGGATATGCTTCGAGCATGTGTGTTAGAAGATGGTGGTTCATGGAGTAATCACTTACACCTAATTGAGTTTGCTTATAATAACAGCTACCATGCCAGTATCGGTATGGCACCTTATGAAGCTCTGTATGGCAGAAAGTGTAGAACCCCGTTGTGTTGGACGGAAGTTGGTGACCGTGGATTCTTGGGACCAGATATTGTCCAAGAGACCACATTAAAGATTAAGTCTATACGGGATAAACTAAAAGTTGCTCAGAGTCGGCAGAAGAGTTACGCCGATAAGAGAAGGAGATTTTTGGAATTTCAGGAAGGTGATCATGTGTTCTTGAGAGTTACTCCTAAGTTGGGTTTGCGAGGTGTATTCAAAGCTAAGAAGCTCTGTCCAAGATTCATTGGACCTTATCAGATTCTTCGACGCATCGATCCTGTAGCCTATCAGTTAGCTCTTCCTCCATCTATGTCAGGGTTACACGACGTGTTTCATGTGTCTCAGCTACGCAAGTACATTCCTGATCCTTATCGTCCAGTGGAGCTGGAACAGATCGATCTTCAGCCAGATCTAACCTATCAGCCGGATCCTGTTCGGATTGTTGAACGTGACGCTAAAATACTTCGGAACAAGAGGATTCCTATTGTCAAAGTTGAATGGGCTCAGTCTCCTGACGGTGAGTTCACTTGGGAACTGGAGTCTGTCATGCGAAAGAGTTATCCGTATCTATTTTCGAGGTAAATTTCTTAATTTCGAGGACGAAATTTCTTTAAGGGGGGTAGGTTGTAACATCCCATATTCTAAATTACCGAATTAATTATAATTAGAGCTTTGTCTAATTTATCACAAATTAATTAGTGGTGTTTTGATAATTAATCTTTGGTAATTAAGTGTTTTATGTGTACAATTAGAATTTTTAATTAAGTCTACAATACACTTAAAACACATGTTTATTCAAATAAGATTAATTGGAACTAAGATAATTCAAACTCCCTCCACTCTCCTCCCTCCCTCGTGTCTCTCTCTACCCCATACAACTCACCACCACTTTTGTGAGTCATGGTTCCACTTGCTCCTTTCCACCCACTTACATTGCATGCACTCCAAGCATTTCTATTCATTTGCTAAGTTCAGAAAATCAGAAATGAGAATCCTCATTCCCTCCTCTCCACACCACTAGCAAACAACAACTCCATTTCCTCTCATTTTCTTCAAGACACTCACATGCCACAAACTACCAAAAACCCCATTCAACTCACACAACTCAGAAATCACATGAGTGAAACAGCCATGAGAAGCCAAATTCCCCATTTCCTAGCTCATTCACGAGCTCAACAACACACAAGCTACCAACATTGAAATTTCCATCAAAAACCCTTTTCCAATCAAAATGCATGCATGGGCATCCTTGACAAAACCAATTCTGTACCCACTCAGACCTTAACCTCTATAAATACTCCTTAGACTCAGAGAACTAACCATCAACACATCAATACTTCTCAATTCCACAAATTCAAGTTTTGAGCTCAAGTGTCAAAGTTCCAAAATTCTGGTCTGGGGTTCGTGGGGCTTTGTGAGAGGTTGCAGTAGCTGTAGTAGATCTCAGAAGCAAGGATTAAAGCTTCATTCCAGGTGGGTTCTTAGGCTAGGTAGTTTAGTCCCCCAATTTTATGAAAATGCATGTTAACTTAGGATTTAAGAAAAATGTTGTGTGAGAGGAATTAACTCCCAAATTCCTCTTCATTCTGTCCTATATTATATACATTGTGTAATTGCACGACTTAGAATGAGGATTGTAGGTGTTAAACTTGTGAAAATATGATTCTTCGTGAAACAGGGCAGGTTCTGGGTGAACTCGCCACAGCGAGCTCATGGCGAGCATTCATGGTGAGCTGGGTTCTTCAGGCTGATGAACCTCGCTCTGGCGAGCTCCTGCTCGCTGAGCGAGTGGATTTGGGCCAGGACCTATAATCTCGCCATGGCGAGCTTGTCTTCGCTGTAGCGAGCTTACACAGGACATGACCTGTAACAACTCGCCCCGGCGAGTGATAACTCGCTGAGCGAGCTTGACAGGAAACATAATTTTAATTTCAACTCTTAAAGGACTATGACACTCGTTTTATATCCTCATCTGAATTGGGTACACTTGCAGTAGCACAATTATATAATGTTATACAGTATGTAATCACGGATAAACTTAGGGTATAACTTAGGGAATTTTTAGAAATGCATGTTCCCCGGGACTTTGGTAAATCATGGTAGAATAATCAATACTAGTAACAGTCACTTAGGAAGCGATTCTGAATTGTCGCATATGAATTTCCCAATGGGGTTATTCATCAAGTTATGTATTGTGAGCTGTATGCCGTGATCGGTCTGATCGACGGATAAGGCAGGCCTCCAAGATATGCTCACCTCGGAGAATCCTTGCGGTTAAAATGAATAAGAGTTAATTTTCTGTGATACACCTTACTTTCTGTTTATATTATGATTATGTTTATGCTAGTATGACATGACTGTTTAGGATTCCCCGGTGTAGTCACCTTAGGAGGGTAGTAGGACCCACTGAGGCTTAGTAGTCTCACCCCATTCCATACAATTATTTTTCAGATAAGCAGGTCGGTTAAGGTATGTTGTTCGGTGTGCTCGTGGCTATGCTTGAAGATGGCATTTAGTTTCATGCTTTCTAGTTCTTGTTTTGTTATCATTCCAATAAATTCTGTTATTTCGATGTAATCATTGTTTGCTTCTGTTGTTTTATCTATCTTGTTGTACTTAGCACCTGCGTGTGCTTGAATTTCAGAATTGTAATAATGATATACTCGTTATCAATAATAATATCCAGCATTTTATTCTAGATTTAGACGTGGGGTGTTATAATTGGTATCAGAGCAGGTCGATTCAGATAGTGCCAGAGTTCATTAATATTACAAATCCGAATCCCAGTCCTTGTCTGGATTTCTAACATCCGTTTTAGATGTCATGTCACTTTAAGCCTAGCTAACTTGACATGATATTGGCAGTTAGAGCACTATGTCAGGAGCAAGACGAGGAAGGCCAAGAAGGAACGTTGCTGATGATGATGAACCTGAAATGTACGGAGATGCTAATGCGAACATGTGGGCTGAGATGATGTATCAGCAACAGCAGTTTCAAGCCCAGCAGGCCTAACAACATCAAGAATTCATGGCTATGTTTCAACAACAAATGAACAACCCTCCACCTCAGCAGCAAGGATCAAGCGCTGCCTTCCGTGAATTCTGCCGAATGAATCCGCCGGAGTTTTATGGAGAATACAATCCAGCGAAATCCAGGGAATGGATTCAACGAATGAGTGGAATCCTAGAGTCCATGGATTGCACCGAAGTTGACAAAGTCACATTCGTCTCCCGCTTCTTTTGGGGCGACGCGTGTAACTGGTGGGATGGAACAAAGTCGTACATGGAAGTGAGTCAGATAGAGATGACATGGAGTAATTTCCGACGCCTCTTTGTCGGGCATTACATCCCTGAGAGCTATCAATTCCAGATGGAACGGAAGTTGACCGAACTGAAGCATGGAAGTATGTCAGTAGCGGACTATACCATGAAGTTCAATGATCTGGTTCGCTATGTAGCGGACGGCAATGATGCCCCAACTGAGACATGGAAGATGAAGAAGTACCGGTTTGGTTTAAGGGCTGACATAGCGCATGACGTCTCTATGCAGCATATCACTACCTTTGGTGATTTGGTGCAAAAGAGCTATCATGCTGAGGCAGATCTTAACAACATCAATAAGGAGCGCGGTGAAGCTAACCAGAAGAGGAGAGACTCTGGGAAATTCAATCTTCAAGTAAGGACTAAAGGTACTACAAGTAAGGGAAAGCAGAGTTACTCTCAACGTTCACCAAAGAATTGTGCAGAGTGCGGTTTCCCTCACAGTGGAGAATGCATGAAGGGAAAGAATATGTGTTACTACTGTAAGCAGCCAGGCCACTACAAGCATGAATGCCCTAAGCTGAAGAGACAGGGAGATTCCAGCGGTGCATCAAAGAGCAAAGGTTGGGTATACTCACTTGACGGTGAGAATGTCAAATCTAATAATGCTTTAATTATGGATGTATGCAAGTTAGGCCAGTCTGAAGTTTTAGTCTTGTTTGATTGTGGAGCCACTAATTCTTTTATAGCCGTTGACTGTGTTCAGCGACTACAATTGCCCTCTGTGCCTTTAATTCCCCTATGACTGTGGTTGTTGCCACATGAGGCAAGGTTACTTCTAAAAGTGTTTGTCAGAATTGTCCGGTTCTTGTGGGCAGTAAGGTCTACCATATAGATCTGATCTGTCTACCTCTAAAGGATATAGATGTGGTCCTAGGCATGGGTTGGTTTTCCGCCAATACTGTGTATATTGGATGTGCTGAAAAGAATCTCTTCATTCCAACCGAAACTTCAGCAGAAAGTAGAGCTATTACCGCTTTACTCCAGAACACTCATCAAATGATCCAGTACTTAGGTGCTAGCAGCAAATGTTTCAGTGTCTTGTTCACCATCGATCCGGAACCCAGTTTGAGCCCCAGTGATATTCCTGTTGTTAGTGAGTTCCTAGATTTTTTCCCAGATGATGTTATGAGTCTACCTCCTGAAAGGGAAGTTGAGTTTTCTATCAACCTTATTCCTGGATCCCAGCCTATCTCAGTTGCCCCTTATAGGATGTCTCCCTTAGAGCTTCTTGAACTGAAATCTTAATTAGAAGAGTTGCTTCAGAAACACTTCATTCGACCCAGTGTCTCACCTTGGGGAGCACCGGTGTTACTTGTCAAAAAGAAAGACGGTACGATGCGTCTGTGCATTGATTATCGCCAACTGAACAAGGTCACAATCAAGAACAAGTATCCTTTGCCCCGTATTGATGACCTTTTGGATCAACTTAGAGGTGCTACTATCTTTTCCAAGATTGATCTCCGTTCTGGATATCATCAAATCCGCATCAAGTCCTCGGATGTTTCCAAGACAGCATTCAGGACCCGTTATGGACATTATGAATTCCTGGTCATGCCATTTGGTTTGACTAATGCTCCAGCCGTATTTATGGACTACATGAATCGGATATTCCAGCCGTACCTTGACAAGTTTGTTGTTATCTTTATTGATGACATTCTGATCTACTCCAAGGATTTGCAGGAACATGTTGAACTCCTAAGGATTGTGTTGAGCATTCTTAGAGAGAAGCAACTGTATGCCAAATTCAGCAAGTGTGAATTTTGGCTATCTGAAGTTAAATTCTTGGGACATGTCATATCGCAAGGCGGTGTGTCTGTTGACCCATCCAAGGTAGAAGCAGTGTTGAATTGGCAGAGACCCAGAAGTTTAACTGAAGTCAGGAGTTTTCTTGGCTTGGCAAGTTATTACCGGAGATTCATTTTAGGATTTTCGGAGATTGCCCTGCCATTGACTCGTTTAACCAGAAAGGATGCAGTCTTTGATTGGGATGCCACTTGTGAATGGAGTTTCCAAACCTTAAAGGAAAAGCTAACAACAGCACCAGTGTTAGTAATTCCTGACCCAACCCGTAAGTACGTGGTGTACTGTGATGCGTCCAACAAGGGACTTGGATGTGTACTTATGCAAGATGGAGCAGTTGTAGCATATGCGTCCCGGCAGTTAAAACCTCATGAGCAGAACTACCCTACTCATGACTTGGAATTAGCAGCTATAATCTTTGCCCTCAAGATCTGGAGACATCACCTGTACGGAGTACAGTTTGATTTGTTCAGTGATCACAAAAGTCTAAAGTACATGTTTGATCAGAAGGAGTTGAATATGAGACAAAGGCGATGGATGGAATACCTTAAGGACTTTGACTTCAATCTCAATTATCACCCTGGAAAGGCAAACGTTGTAGCAGATGCCTTGAGTAGAAAGACCCTGTATGCGTTAGAGTTGTTGATGCATCAGTGTGGCTTGTATGAGAAGTTCAGAGACCTTAACTTGAATGTTATGTACAGGAAGAGCGGAATCCGAGTTAACCGAATCGAGATATCCTGTGAACTGCGCCCAAGAGTAGTGCAGGCTCAACAGGAGAACGTAGAGTTGCAGAAAAGAGTAAATCATCCGGAGTTCTCAGTAGCCACGGACGGTGCAATTCTCTATGAAGGAAGACTCTGCGTACCACAGGATGATGAGTTGAAACGGTTAATCCTGGAAGAAGCACACAAGAGTGGATTTTCAATTCACCCTGGATCCACCAAAATGTATCGTGATCTGAAGGAGAACTATTGGTGGCCTAACATGAAGGCAGAGATTGCTGAATTCGTGTCAAGGTGTTTAGTTTGTCAGCAAGTGAAAATTGAACACCAGAAACCTGGAGGACCGTTGCAACCTCTAGACATTCCTGAATGGAAATGGGAACATATCACCATGGACTTTGTAGGAGGACTGCCACGTAACCAGAGAGGTCAAGATTCAATCTGGGTAATCGTGGACAGGTTGACTAAGTCAGCTCATTTCATTCCAGTGAAATCCACCTACAAGGCCCCTCAATATGCAGCCATCTTCATGGAGCAGATTGAACGGTTGCATGGTGTACCTTTGAGTATTGTGTCAGATAGGGACCCAATATTCACCTCAAGATTTTGGAAAGCATTCCAGAATGCGATGGGTACTCGGTTGAAGATGAGTACGTCACATCACCCTCAAACTGATGGTCAATCAGAAATAACTATTCAGACACTTGAGGATATGCTTCGAGCGTGTGTGTTAGAAGATGGTGGTTCATGGAGTAATCACTTACACCTAATTGAGTTTGCTTATAATAACAGCTACCATGCCAGTATCGGTATGGCACCTTATGAAGCTCTGTATGGCAGAAAGTGTAGAACCCCGTTGTGTTGGACGGAAGTTGGTGACCCCGTTATGTCAGGGTTACACGACGTGTTTCATGTGTCTCAGCTACGCAAGTACATTCCTGATCCTTATCGTCCAGTGGGACTGGAACAGATCGATCTTCAGCCAGATCTAACCTATCAGTCGGATCCTGTTCGGATTGTTGAACGTGACGCTAAAATACTTCGGAACAAGAGGATTCCTATTGTCAAAGTTGAATGGGCTCCGTCTCCTGACGGTGAATTCACTTGGGAACTGGAGTCTGACATGCAAAAGAGTTATCCATATCTATTTTCGAGGTAAATTTCTTAATTTCGAGGACGAAATTTCTTTAAGGGGGGTAGGTTGTAACATCCCATATTCTAAATTACCTAATTAATTATAATTAGAGCTTTGTCTAATTTTTCACAAATTAATTAGTGGTGTTTTGATAATTAATCTTTGGTAATTAAGTGTTTTATGTGTACAATTAGAATTTTTAATTAAGTATACAATACACTTAAAACACATGTTTATTCAAATAAGATTAATTGGAACTAAGACAATTCAAACTCCCTCCACTCTCCTCCCTCCCTCGTGTCTCTCTCTACCCCATACAACTCACCACCACTTTTGTGAGTCATGGTTCTACTTGCTCCTTTCCACCCACTTACATTGCATGCACTCCAAGCTTTTCTATTCATTTGCTAAGTTCAGAAAATCAGAAATGAGAATCCTCATTCCCTCCTCTCCACACCACTAGCAAACAACAACTTCATTTCCTCTCATTTTCTTCAAGACACTCACATGCCACAAACTACCAAAAACCCCATTCAACTCACACAACTCAGAAATCACATGAGTGAAACAACCATGAGAAGCCAAATTCCCCATTTCCTAGCTCATTCACGAGCTCAACAACACACAAGCTACCAACATTGAAATTTCCATCAAAAACCCTTTTCCAATCAAAATGCATGCATGGGCATCCTTGACAAAACCAATTCTGTACCCACTCAGACCTTAACCTCTATAAATACTCCTTAGACTCAGGGAACTAACCATCAACACATCAATACTTCTCAATTCCAACAAAATTCAAGTTTTGAGCTCAAGTGTCAAAGTTCCAAAATTCTGGTCTGGGGTTCGTGGGGCTTTGTGAGAGGTTGCAGTAGCTGTAGTAGAGCTCAGAAGCAAGGATTAAAGCTTCATTCCAGGTGGGTTCTTAGGCTAGGTAGTTTAGTCCCCCAATTTTATGAAAATGCATGTTAACTTAGGATTTAAGAAAAATGTTGTGTGAGAGGAATTAACTCCCAAATTCCCCTCCATTCTGTCCTATATTATATACATTGTGTAATTGCACGACTTAGAATGAGGATTGTAGGTGTTAAACTTGTGAAAATGTGATTTTTCGTGAAACAGGGCAGGTTCTGGGTGAACTCGCCACAGCGAGCTCATGGCGAGCATTCATGGCGAGCTGGGTTCTTCAAGCTGATGAACCTCGCTCTGGCGAGCTCCTGCTCGTTGAGCGAGTGGATTTGGGCCAGGACCTATAATCTTGCCATGGCGAGCTTGTCTTCGCTGTAGCGAGCTTACACAGGACATGACCTGTAACAACTCACCCTGGCGAGTGATAACTCGCTGAGCGAGCTTGACAGGAAACAAAATTTTAATTTCAACTCTTAAAGGACTATGACACTCGTTTTATATCCTCATCTGAGTTGGGTACACTTGCAGTAGCACAATTATATAATGTTATACAATATGTAATCATGGATAAACTTAGGGTATAACTTAGGGAATTTTTAGAAATGCATGTTCCCCGGGACTTTGGTAAATAATGGTAGAATAATCAATACTAGTAACAGTCACTTAGGAAGCGATTCTGAATTTTCGCATATGAATTTCCCAATGGGATTATTCATCAGGTTATGTATTGTGAGCTGTATGCCGTGATCGGTTCGATTGACGGATAATGCAGGCCTCCGAGATATGCTCACCTCGGAGAATCCTTGCGGTTAAAATGAATAAGAGTTAATTTTCTGTGATACACCTTACTTTCTGTTTATATTATGATTATGTTTATGCTAGTATGACATGACTGTTTAGGATTCCCCGGTGTAGTCACCTTAGGAGGGTAGTAGGACTCACTGAGGCTTAGTAGTCTCACCCCATTCCATACAATTATTTTTCAGATAAGCAGGTCGGTTAAGGTATGTTGTTCGGTGTGCTCGTGGCTATGCTTGAAGATGGCATTTAGTTTCATGCTTTCTAGTTCTTGTTTTGTTATCATTCCAATAAATTCTGTTATTTCGATGTAATCATTGTTTGCTTCCGTTGTTTTATCTATCTTGTTGTACTTAGCACCTGCGTGTGCTTGAATTTCAGAATTGTAATAATGATGTACTCGTTATCAATAATAATATCCAGCGTTTTATTCTAGATTTAGACGTGGGGTGTTATACTCAGTGAGTCCTACTACCCTCCTAGAGGTGACTACACCGGGGGCACCTAAAATCAGTCGTTTCCTTACTAGCAAAAGAATATCATAATAGCATAAATAGAGGTGTAACACAGAAAATAACTCTTATTCATTTTAAACACAAGGACACTCTGAGGTGAGCATGTCTCAGAGGCCTGTCATATCCGTCAACCGATTCGGTCACGGCATGCAGCTCACAATAACGTATCCTAATGGATTGTCCCATTGGGAGTCCATAGCGCGATATCACAAAATCGCTCATAATTGACTGAAGCTAAATTAGTTCTTACTACCAATATTTCCCAAAACCTGGGGAGCATACAAACCTAATAATATTCTAAGTTATACCCTAATGATTATCTGTGCTTAACATTCTGTTCGACATTATATAATATTACTGCAAGTTATCTGATTCTAATGAGGATATAAAACGAGTGTGGAAGTCATCATTTAAAAATAGAAAATATGGGTCAGTTCTGTACAAGCTCGCTACGGCGAATCACCTGTTCGCTATGGCGAGATTATAGGTCCTGACCTAAATCAACTCGCTGTGACGAGCAGAAGCTCGCCATGGCGAGTTTCATCAGCCTAGAATCCAGCTCGCCATGAATACTCGCCAGCTACTCGCTGTGGCGAGTTCATGCAGAAATTACTCAGTTTTATGAAAATCATGATTTTTCAAGAATAACACCTACCATCCTCATTTAACCAGTGTAGTAACATAATTTACATAATATATAAACAGAATGGAGGGAAATTTTGGGATTAATCCCCCTCACACAACATTTTCCTAAAACCTAAGTTGGCATGCAAATACTCATAATTGGGAGACTAACTACACTATCCTATGAACCCACCTGGAATAGAAGCTTTAACTTGTTTACCAGCTCTGCTACGCCAAAAGCTTCATCACCATATGACTTACTAGAAAACCCCCAATTTGAGTTCTTGAGCAAAATGAAAGGAATGGATTATTGAGTGCTTGAGAGCTTAATGAGGTCAAAGTAATGCAACAGTCCTTATCAATACTGAGAAGGGCAATTGAAAGGTTAGGAGTGACTTACCAATGGTTTGAATAGTGGTCAAAGGAAACAGAAAACTCATGCAGCAGCATAAGCTGCTCTGATAAGCTCGCTGCGGCGAGAGGATTAGCTCGCTAAGCGAGCGCCCCGATTCAGACCGGAATTGCTCTGTTGCTTGCTGCTTCAACTCCAACCTTCCTCCTTTGGTTATTACTTGTTATTACAGTTACCCAAGAAAGAAAAACGCATACATGCAACATCAGAATAACAAGGATTACAAATTGGGGTTTTTGAATTGAATTTGGAAAAAGGGGAGATTAGAAATCATAGCATACCTTAATCCTTCCTACTCATGGTTCAATTCTTAAGCTTTGAGATTAATGGGTCTCAATACTCCATTTCAGAACTTGGATTCAAGTGAGAGATTGATGATGAATTCGGTGGAAGAAAAGGGGTTTATGCTTCTTCACAAAATTGATATGGTTGAGATAACAAGAGGTTTGACATGGTTTTTCTCTTCATTGAGGAATGGGTCTCTTAACCCATGAGTTGTTGTTGTTGTTTTCGCAAATGAGAGGGAGGGGGAGTATTGTGTTTGCTGATAGTGGTTTAGAGGTAATGAAGAAAATTGTGGTGCTGAGAGTTTGCATGTGCTTATAAAGTAATTTGTGAGGTAATGGGGGGTGCAGAAGTAATGGAGGGAGGTTCAATAAGAGGGAGAGTGAGTGGAGAGTTCTATTTGCTTAATGCTTTCTCTTGAGGCATGGTAAAACACTAATGTAATTTGTCCATTTGGTTTGGTTAATTGAAAGTAACTCCCTTAAATTCCAATAATTGCATCTTATTTAATTTTCTTTGATTAAATAAAATTTGGGATGTTACAATCTACCCCCCTTACAGAATTTCGTCCTCGAAATTCAAAACTCCTTTGTTCTTCAACAGGGTAGATCGTTTATTTCCGCGCCCACTTCCACCCTTCACCTTTCCCTGGTCAAAAATGTTCAATCCCTTGGAATAAAACTTTCCTCTCTTAGTTACTGGCTAAAGGTTATTCTCACATCCTCAGAGTTACAGTGCTGCACACTCTGATTCAAATACTTACTGTCATCCTCTGGGTCGTGCACTCATAACTCTACTTCATAGACTCTGAGCAAGATCATACACCTTCTTGTCATAACTGCCTTAGTTCCTTCTACTATGGACAACCTTCTGTTATTCTTACCGGAACTAACTCCAAATGAACTGGCTTAGGAAGTCGGTATTCTGCTTGGTTAGGTACAAACTAAAACTTAAGGTATAAGCTCGTGGGTTATTACAACGATTTCCAAATCTTCCTCTCCAAGGTCGTTCCTTTTCCAACACTATCATGCTTGACACGTCAAATGTACACTTGTACCACGTGTTGTCTAATTACTCCAGAATCGATCGAAATATAAAACGAGTGGAAAATCGTCTAGACACTACTGATTCTTCTGCCGATGAGTTAGACTCGCAAGCAGACGAACCTATAGTTATCCGATAAAATTCCACCTACAATTTTAATCCATTCTGGCACAGCACGGTGATTGAGTTGCACAACCAACTTGTAGGTGCATTTAGGTTCAGATTATCTCTCAAGGTCAAAGGTCAGTCTTGTTTGAAGTCTTATACTGTTAAATAATGTATGAGACTTGTCTAAACAGTCGGGTTCTAAACTTGGGTAGTCGAACACTCAAGGTTTGAACTTGCATTGCTGAGGCTGAACCGAATTGTTGGGTTAAAGATAACTTACTAAACTAACTAACAGATTACCAAGATTAAGGGGTGGTTTCCAGAGAGGACGAAGCATAAAATAACTTTTTCACTCAAAAGAGTTGGTTAACGATAACTAAACTTGGGGTTAGATTATTCTGTTCACGATACTCAAACTTATCACTTGATCTCATAAGGTTACAGGAAATGAATTTGGAAGGTTGTAACGTTCAGCAGGGATACTTACGGTTAACACGCTGACCTCTCATGATTTAGAACATGAAGTATGAAAGGTTCAAATTTCCTCAACACTGATTTCACTTACAGCGCTTAAGTCCAATGGATTGAAAATGATTCGAATTTAATTCTAAATGGGGCTGATAAAGCTACGAAGAGATAGATAATTGATTACCAGATGTGAGTGCACGATGTTTGAAATGACTTGCTGATACTGAGCTAAGTCATTTATATCTGGACGGTTAAGGATGTTGATTGATAGATTAACCAACGAGCGAGAAATTGAACTGAAATCATTCGTGACTTTCTCAAGAATAATTAATTTCCACAGATTTGCTGTAGCCTTAGGCAACACAACTGAAAATTGAGAACACTTAAAGTGGTTACCTAAAAGTAACTTTTACTCTAATAGTGTAACTAACTGGCGTCGAGAATTTTGAAAGGTTTGAATCCTAATCGAGTTGGTGCACTGCACGAGGCTGACAAGCATGTAAGGCACGAGAATAAATTATCAGTCTGAGGCATAAACAGACGAGTTAGAGAGTACACATGTCCATGGTGTTCCAAGACTCTTGAATATAGAGTTGAGTATTGCGCGGTTGGACGAGTTGGCTGAAAGAGGATCCAGGTTAATTGAAATGTAGTTAAAAGTTTATCTCCCACTGGGTTCCGACTTATGTTTCGGGATTCTATTTCTTCGGTCCGTTTCTCAGGTTAGGATATCTAGGCTTCACTCAAGTGTTCTTGCTGGCTAAGCCCTCATAGGAAGAGTTAGCTGATTCTAATGGTCTCTTGGTTAACGGGTCTGGAAGTGTGAAGGCGTCTGCGGCTGGCCGAAGCTATTGTTAAACTTAATTTCTTATCCTCTGGTTAACTATTCTACACCTATTAGATTGGTGTATATAACACCCCACATGAAATATCTAGAATATCAGTGGATTATTATTATTGATAACGAGTGCATTATTATTACATGAGAAATTCAAGCACACACAGGTGCTAAATACAACATGGATACAAAGTTCAGCGGAAGACGATAGGAAAAGATACAACAAAACATTATTGAAAAAGAGTAATCAACACAAGACAACTAGAAATGCATGAAAGAAATGCCATCTCCAAGCACAGCTGCAAGCACACCGATCAGCATACCTTAACCAACCTGCTTATCTGAAAAAAAATGTTTGGAGTGGGGTGAGACTACTAAGCCTCAGTGAGTCCTACTACCCTCCTAAGGTGACTACACCGGGGGAAACCTAATCAGTCATAACATATAATCATAACATAACATAATATATAAGCATAAATAAAGGTGTGTCACAGAAATTAGTCTTATTCATTTTAACCGCAAGGATTCTCCGAGGTGAGCATATCTCGGAGGCCTGCCTTATCCGTCGATCGGATCGATCACGGCATACAGCTCACAAAACATATCCTGATGGATTATCCCATTGGGAGTCCATAAAGCGATAGAATTCGCAACTGAACTGACTGATGCTAGTTTAGTTATAACTACCATGATTTCACCAATTTCCCGGGGAACATGCAAACCTATGAATCTCTAGATTAAGCCCTAAAGATTATCTGTGATTAACATACTGTTTCACATTATATAAATCATGCTACTGCAAAAAGGTATAGCTCATATGAGGATATAAATCGAGTGCCTTAATTTATAAAACAGTTTTTAAAATTTTGTTCTGTTCTGTCAAACTCGCTCAGCGAGTCATAGCTCGCTCCGGCGAGTACTATGGGTATGTCCTGTATCAACTCGCTACGGCGTGTTGCTAGCTCGCCACAGCGAGATTATAGGTCCTGGCCTAAATCAACTCGCTAAGCGTACAAATGCACGCTGGAGCGAGTTTCATCAGCCCAGAAAACCCAGCTCGCTATGAATACACGCTTGCAACTCGCTGCAGCGCGTGTATACAGAATGTGCCCTATTTTACGAAAATTCCATTTTTAACATGTTTAACACCTACAATCCTCATTCTAAGCTATGCAGTCACATAATATGTATAATATAAGACAGAATGGAGAGGAATTTGGGAGCTAATTCCTCTCACACAACATTTCCCTAATTTTCCTATGTTAACATGCAAAATTTCGTTTTTGGGGATCTAACTAAACTATCCTAAGAACCCACCTGGATTGAAGCTTTAACCTTGCTTCTGAGCTCCTAATTTAGCTACTGAAACCTCCTATAGAGCCCCACGAACCCCAGACCAGAATTTGAAACTTTGAACTCTTGAATACCCTTATTTTGCTCTAAGAATTTGAATGGTGTTTGATGATCAGAACTGAAGTGGTGATGGGTATTTATAGTAGTGTTTTCTGATGTAGAACAGTACATGGTTTGGCCAAGGTTTGAGCATGCAAGAATTTTTATTGGTTTGGAGTTTTCAAGTAGTTGGCATGGTTGTTGTTTAGCAACATGTGATGGCTTTGGGAAGGTGTAATATAGAGGTTTCAGAGTTGCATTGCTGTACTGACTTGCATGTGAGAAATCTCTGTAGGTTGGGGAGTTGTTAAGGAACTTGTGATACATAAAGCCAAGTTGGGTGTTGTGAGTGATTGGAACTTTTGGAAGTATTGCTATTGTTGTTTTCTTGCGTGAGAGAGGGAAAAATGGAGGAGTAGTGATGCTGATTTTCTGAAGTGTTGGAAATGAATTGAATGTATCCTCTTGCATGCAAGTAAAGTTTTGAAGTAGTGGATTAGTGACTCATCACTCAAGGTGAGGTGTTGGATTGTGAGACAAAGCATTCTTGAGTGGAATTGTGACTCACATGAGGGTGAAGGAGAGATCACGGGAGAGAGAGAAGAAATGGGGGAGAAGTTTGAATTGTCTTAGTTCCAATTAATCTTATTTGAATAAACATGTGTTTTAAATGTAGTGTAGACTTAATTAAAATTCTAATTGTACACATAAAACACTTAATTACCAAAGATTAATTATCCAAGCACCTCTAATTAATTGTGGAAAATTAGGCAAGGCTCTAATTAAAATTAATTAGGTAATTTAGAATGTGGGATATTACAGTGTAAGTGGTTGTGTCCCTAATACTGTCCCTTATTTGGTGTCCTCATTAAGTTACGCCTTACAATGTCTAGTATTAAGGTAGTTGACAAAATGTGGCTGATTATTTCTAATCCTAGAATTGGATAGTCAGTAGGTCTATGATGCTGATTTACTAATCCCAGGATAATTATTGGGCAACTCTCAAGAGCACGGTTATATGTGTGAGTTTTGTTAAAGTCAAACTGGTATTACTCTGAACTATCGGTCTTTAATCTATCTACTGGCAAGCCACGACGGATTGACTTGGTGGCTGATTGTGCTAAAGGTAACTCTCAATTGTCTTTACTAACCGAAACTTAACCTATGATGGTTCGGGGTAATTTCCGGTATGGAGCGATAGACTGGTCCTATTGATGACATCTAGAGGTGGTTATCTTAAGTGTTTACTTAATAGGTTTTGCGATAATAAGGAAATGTTAAGATATAAGTGCTAACATTTCATTATTCTTATCGGGGTAATTAATTGGTCAGAAGTGTTGGGCTACTAGTTTATTGATGATTAATTTGACGGTCTTTAATTAACCTATTTAGGTGATGGTATCGCTAAGGAAGAATTCGGCTTTGTTGTGAATCAAGGTTATACTTATGTGACAAGGTTCTGTTATTGGTTTGGTTTTTCTAGCTTTGGTAGTTCGATTCGAAATTTCTACGTCAAGGATGTCTATTTGGTTCACTATCCTGGGTTTCTAACTAGGAGTCGTAGGGTGGTCTGAACTTAAGGTGCTATCTCGGGTGTGAATACGTATAGTATGGATTCTAATTTGTTAAACTAATTACAGCTAAGTCCTAGTGATCTCAGTTTAATCATTGATTTCTATTATGACGGGTTTACTCGTTCCGGTTTCTTTTTGTACTTAACTTCTAAAGTTACCTCCAAAAGTATTTCCTTAACAATCCCTAGATGTACAGGTTGGTTTAGGATCAAATACACTGAAGATGGAGGAAGGGCTAACTGATAGGCTACAGGACCGACGCGTCGAAGAATCTGATAAGGTCCAATGAATCTTGGGCAGAGCTTCTTAGTTTTGAATACACCTCGCAAACCCAACTTAGGAGTAACTCTCAAGAACACATGGTCACCTTCCTGGAATTCCAAAAATCTTCTTCTTTTGTCGGCATAACTCTTCTGCCGACTCTGCGCAACTTTCAGCTTATCACGGATGGACTTGATCTTTAACGTGGTCTCTTGGACAATATCTGGTCCCAAGAAACTACGATCACCAACTTCTGTCCAACACAACGGAGTTCTACACTTCCTGCCATACAAAGCTTCAAAAGGTGCCATACCGATACTGGCATGGTAACTGTTATTGTAGGCAAATTCAATCAGGTGCAAGTGATTACTCCACGAACCACCATCTTCTAATACACAAGCTCGAAGCATATCCTCAAGGGTCTGAATAGTCCTTTCTGACTGACCATCAGTCTGTGGGTGATGCGATGTACTCATCTTCAATCGAGTCCCCATCGCATTCTGAAATGCTTTCCAAAACCTTGAAGTGAAAATCGGGTCTCTATCCGACACGATACTCAAAGGTACACCATGCAGCCTTACAATCTGCTCCATAAAGATGGCTGCATATTGCGGGGCCTTGTAGGTGGATTTCACTGGAATGAAATGAGCTGACTTCGTCAACCTGTCTACGATTACCCAGATTGAATCTTGACCTCTCTGGTTACGTGGTAGGTCTCCTACAAAGTCCATTGTGATATGTTCCCATTTCCACTCGGGAATATCCAATGGTTGCAACGGTCCTCCCGGTTTCCGATGCTCAATTTTCACCTGCTGACAAACAATACACCTGGACACGAATTCAGCAATCTCTGCCTTCATGTTAGGCCACCAATAGTTCTCCTTCAAATCATGATACATCTTGGTGGATCCAGGGTGAATTGAAAATCCACTCTTGTGTGCCTCTTCCAGAATTTACCTTTTTAATTCATCATCCTGAGGTACACAAAGTCTGCCTTCATAGAGAATAGCACCGTCCGTGGCTACTGAGAACTCCGGATGGTTTACTCTCTTCTACAACTCTACGTCATCCTGCTGAGCCTGCACAATCCTTGGGCGTAACTCACAGGACACTTCAATTCTGTTGATACGAATACCGCTCTTACGATACACCACATTCAGGTTAAGGTCTCTGAACTTCTCATACAGACCGCACTGTTGCATCAACAACTCTGACGCATACAAAGTCTTTCTGCTCAGGGCATCTGCCACCACATTAGCCTTTCCTGGGTGGTAATTGAGATTGAAGTCAAAATCCTTAAGATATTCCATCCAACGTCGTTGCCTTATATTCAACTCTTTCTGATCAAACAAGTATTTCAGACTTTTGTGATCACTGAACAGATCAAACTGTACTCCATACAATTGATGTCTCCAGATTTTGAGGGCAAAGATAATGGCTGCTAACTCCAAATCATGGGTAGGATAATTCTGCTCATGAGGTTTTAGCTGCCTGGATGCATACGCCACAACTGCACCATCTTGCATCAGTACACATCCAAGTCCCTTGTTGGACGCATCACAGTAAACCACGTACTTGCGGGTTGGGTCAGGAATTACCAACACTGGTGCTGTGGTTAGCTTTTCCTTTAAAGTTCTGAAACTCCATTCACAAGCAGCATCCCAATCAAAGGTTGCAACTTTCCTGGTCAGACGGGTTAACGGTAAAGCAATCTCCGAAAATCCTAAGATGAATCTCCGGTAGTAACCTGCCAGACCGAGGAAACTTCTGACTTCGGTAACACTTCTGGGTCTTTCCCAATTCAGCACTGCTTCGACCTTGGATGGATCAACAGACACACCACCTTGCGATATGACATGGCCCAAGAACTTAACTTCAGATAGCCAAAATTCACACTTGCTGAACTTGGCATACAGTTGCTTCTCTCTTAGGATGTTCAACACAATTCTCAGGTGCTCCGCATGCTCCTGTGAATCCTTAGAATAGATCAGAATGTCATCAATGAAGATAACAACAAACTGGTCAAGGTACGGCTGGAATATCCGATTCATATAGTCCATAAAGATGGCTGGAGCATTTGTCAAACCGAAAGGCATGACCAAGAATTCGTAATGTCCATAGCGAGTCCTGAATGCTGTCTTGGAAACATCCGAGGACTTGATACGGATCTGATGATATCCAGAGCGAAGATCAATCTTGGAAAAGACAGTAGCACCTCTAAGTTGATCCAAAAGGTCATCAATTCTTGGCAGGGGATACTTCTTCTTAATTGTGACCTTGTTGAGTTGACGATAATCAATGCATAAGCGCATCGTGCCATCTTTCTTCTTCACGAGTAACACCGGTGCTCCCCAAGGTGAGACATTGGGTCGGATAAAGTGTTTCTGAAGTAACTCTTCAAGCTGAGATTTCAGTTCATGAAGTTCTAAAGGAGACATCCTATACGGGGCAACTGAGATTGGCTGGGAACCAGGAACAAGATCGATGGAAAACTCAACTTCCCTTTCAGGAGGTAAATTCATAATATCATCTGGGAAGACATCTAAGAACTCACTAACAACTGGAATATCGCTGGGGCTCAAACTGGGTTCCGGATCGATGGTAAACAAGACACTGAAACACCTAGTACTGGCACCTAAGTACTGGATCAGCTGATGAGTGTTTTGAAGCAAAGCAGTGAGTGCTCTACTCTCGGCAGAAGTTTCGGTTGGAATAAACAGATTCTTTTCAGCGCATCCGATGTACATGGTATTGGCGGAAAGCCAATCCATGCCTAGGACTACGTCAATATCCTTCAAGGGTAGACAGATCAAATCTATATTGTAGACTTTACTGCCCACAAGGACGGGACAATTTTGACAAACACGCTTAGAAGTAACCTTGCCACCTGTAGCAACAGCTACAGTCATTGGGGAAATTAAAGGCACAGAGGGCAATTGCAGTCGCTGAACACAGTCAACGGCTATAAAGGAATTAGTAGCTCCACAATCAAACAAGACTAATACTTCAGACTGTCCTAACATGCATACATCCATAATCAAAGTATTATTAGATCTGACTTTCTCACCGTCAAGTGAAAATAACCGACCTTTGCTTTTGGAAGCGCCGCTGGAATCGCCTTGCCTCCTCAGCTTAGGACATTCATGCTTGTAGTGGTCAGGCTGCTTACAATAGTAACACATGTTCTTCCCTTTCATGCATTCCCCACTGTGAGGAAAACCACATTCAGCACAGTTTCTTGGTGAGCGCTGGGAATAACTCTGCTTCCCTTTACTGGTGTTTCCCTTAGTCCTTACTTGCAGATTGAACTTTCCAGAGTCTCTCCTCTTCTGAACAGCTTCGCCGCGCTCCTTATTAATACTGTTAAGATCTGCCTCAGCATGATAGCTCTTTTGCACCAAATCACCAAAGGTAGTGATATGCTGCATAGAGACGTCATGCGCTATGTCAGCCCTTAAACCAAACCGGTACTTCTTCATCTTCCATGTCTCAGTTGGGGCATCATTGCCGTCCGCCACATAGCGAACCAGATCATTGAACTTCATGGTGTACTCTGACACGGACATACTTCCCTGCTTCAGTTCAGTCAATTCCCGTTCCATCTGAAACTGGTAACTTTCTGGTATATAATGTCCGACAAAGAGACGCCGGAAATTATCCCAAGTTACTTCCATCTGACTAGCTTCCATGTACGCCTTCGTACCATCCCACCAGTTACAAGCGTCGCCCCTAAAAAAGCGGGAGACGAACACGACCTTGTCAGCTTCTGAGCAATCCATTGATTCCAGGATCCCACTCATCCTTTGGATCCATTCACGGGCCTTCGCTGGATTGTACTCTCCATAAAATTCTGGCGGGCTCATGCGGCAGAACTCTCTGAATGCAGCGCTTGATCCTTGCTGCGGATGGGGAGGATTGTTCATGTGTTGCTGAAACATATTCATGAACTCTTGATGCTGCTGGGCTTGCTGGGCCTGAAATTGTTGTTGCTGATGCATCATCTCAGCCCACATGTTTGCATTAGCGTCACCGTACATATCAGGCTCGTCATCATCAGCAACGTTCCTTCTAGGCCTTCCAGGTCCTCATCTCGCTCCTGACATAATGCTCTAACTGCCAATATCAAGTCAAGTTAGCTAGGCTTAAAGTGACATGACATCTAGAACAGATGTTAGAAATCCAGACAAATACTGGGATTCAGATTAGTAATACTAATGAACTCTGGCACGGTCTGAATCGACCTGCTCTGATACCAATTATAACACCCCACATGAAATATCTAGAATATCAGTGGATTATTATTATTGATAACGAGTGCATTATTATTACATGAGAAATTCAAGCACACGCAGGTGCTAAATACAACATGGATACAAAGTTCAGCGGAAGACGATAGGAAAAGATACAACAAAACATTATTGAAAAAGAGTAATCAACACAAGACAACTAGAAATGCATGAAAGAAATGCCATCTCCAAGCACAGCTGCAAGCACACCGATCAGCATACCTTAACCAACCTGCTTATCTGAAAAAAAATGTTTGGAGTGGGGTGAGACTACTAAGCCTCAGTGAGTCCTACTACCCTCCTAAGGTGACTACACCGGGGGAAACCTAATCAGTCATAACATATAATCATAACATAACATAATATATAAGCATAAATAAAGGTGTGTCACAGAAATTAGTCTTATTCATTTTAACCGCAAGGATTCTCCGAGGTGAGCATATCTCGGAGGCCTGCCTTATCCGTCGATCGGATCGATCACGGCATACAGCTCACAAAACATATCCTGATGGATTATCCCATTGGGAGTCCATAAAGCGATAGAATTCGCAACTGAACTGACTGATGCTAGTTTAGTTATAACTACCATGATTTCACCAATTTCCCGGGGAACATGCAAACCTATGAATCTCTAGATTAAGCCCTAAAGATTATCTGTGATTAACATACTGTTTCACATTATATAAATCATGCTACTGCAAAAAGGTATAGCTCATATGAGGATATAAATCGAGTGCCTTAATTTAGAAAACAGTTTTTAAAATTTTGTTCTGTTCTGTCAAACTCGCTCAGCGAGTCATAGCTCGCTCCGGCGAGTACTATGGGTATGTCCTGTATCAACTCGCTACGGCGTGTTGCTAGCTCGCCACAACGAGATTATAGGTCCTGGCCTAAATCAACTCGCTAAGCGTACAAATGCACGCTGGAGCGAGTTTCATCAGCCCAGAAAACCCAGCTCGCTATGAATACACGCTTGCAACTCGCTGCAGCGCGTGTATACAGAATGTGCCCTGTTTTACGAAAATTCCATTTTTAACATGTTTAACACCTACAATCCTCATTCTAAGCTATGCAGTCACATAATATGTATAATATAAGACAGAATGGAGAGGAATTTGGGAGCTAATTCCTCTCACACAACATTTCCCTAATTTTCCTATGTTAACATGCAAAATTTCGTTTTTG
The DNA here is from genome assembly GCA_030408175.1 of Trifolium repens. Taxonomy (NCBI): domain Eukaryota; kingdom Viridiplantae; phylum Streptophyta; class Magnoliopsida; order Fabales; family Fabaceae; genus Trifolium; species Trifolium repens. Next base: position 31,379,001 of record CP125838.1, on the reverse strand, counting down.
GGGATCTAACTAAACTATCCTAAGAACCCACCTGGATTGAAGCTTTAACCTTGCTTCTGAGCTCCTAATGTAGCTACTGAAACCTCCTATAGAGCCCCACGAACCCCAGACCAGAATTTGAAACTTTGAACTCTTGAATACCCTTATTTTGCTCTAAGAATTTGAATGGTGTTTGATGATCAGAACTGAAGTGGTGATGGGTATTTATAGTAGTGTTTTCTGATGTAGAACAGTACATGGTTTGGCCAAGGTTTGAGCATGCAAGAATTTTTATTGGTTTGGAGTTTTCAAGTAGTTGGCATGGTTGTTGTTTAGCAACATGTGATGGCTTTGGGAAGGTGTAATATAGAGGTTTCAAAGTTGCATTGCTGTACTGACTTGCATGTGAGAAATCTCTGTAGGTTGGGGAGTTGTTAAGGAACTTGTGATACATAAAGCCAAGTTGGGTGTTGTGAGTGATTGGAACTTTTGGAAGTATTGCTATTGTTGTTTTCTTGCGTGAGAGAGGGAAAAATGGAGGAGTAGTGATGCTGATTTTCTGAAGTGTTGGAAATGAATTGAATGTATCCTCTTGCATGCAAGTAAAGTTTTGAAGTAGTGGATTAGTGACTCATCACTCAAGGTGAGGTGTTGGATTGTGAGACAAAGCATTCTTGAGTGGAATTGTGACTCACATGAGGGTGAAGGAGAGATCACGGGAGAGAGAGAAGAAATGGGGGAGAAGTTTGAATTGTCTTAGTTCCAATTAATCTTATTTGAATAAACATGTGTTTTAAATGTAGTGTAGACTTAATTAAAATTCTAATTGTACACATAAAACACTTAATTACCAAAGATTAATTATCCAAGCACCTCTAATTAATTGTGGAAAATTAGGCAAGACTCTAATTAAAATTAATTAGGTAATTTAGAATGTGGGATATTACAGTGTAAGTGGTTGTGTCCCTAATACTGTCCCTTATTTGGTGTCCTCATTAAGTTACGCCTTACAATGTCTAGTATTAAGGTAGTTGACAAAATGTGGCTGATTATTTCTAATCCTAGAATTGGATAGTCAGTAGGTCTATGATGCTGATTTACTAATCCCAGGATAATTATTGGGCAACTCTCAACAGCACGGTTATATGTGTGAGTTTTGTTAAAGTCAAACTGGTATTACTCTGAACTATCGGTCTTTAATCTATCTACTGGCAAGCCACGACGGATTGACTTGGTGGCTGATTGTGCTAAAGGTAACTCTCAATTGTCTTTACTAACCGAAACTTAACCTATGATGGTTCGGGGTAATTTCCGGTATGGAGCGATAGACTGGTCCTATTGATGACATCTAGAGGTGGTTATCTTAAGTGTTTACTTAATAGGTTTTGCGATAATAAGGAAATGTTAAGATATAAGTGCTAACATTTCATTATTCTTATCGGGGTAATTAATTGGTCAGAAGTGTTGGGCTACTAGTTTATTGATGATTAATTTGACGGTCTTTGATTAACCTATTTAGGTGATGGTATCGCTAAGGAAGAATTCGGCTTTGTTGTGAATCAAGGTTATACTTATGTGACAAGGTTCTGTTATTGGTTTGGTTTTTCTAGCTTTGGTAGTTTGATTCGAAATTTCTACGTCAAGGATGTCTATTTGGTTCACTATCCTGGGTTTCTAACTAGGAGTCGTAGGGTGGTCTGAACTTAAGGTGCTATCTCGGGTGTGAATACGTATAGTATGGATTCTAATTTGTTAAATTAATTACAGCTAAGTCCTAGTGATCTCAGTTTAATCATTGATTTCTATTATGACGGGTTTACTCGTTCCGGTTTCTTTTTGTACTTAACTTCTAAAGTTACCTCCAAAAGTATTTCCTTAACAATCCCTAGATGTACAGGTTGGTTTAGGATCAAATACACTGAATTTCTAAAAGATGGAAGGGTAAGAACGTGAATGAGGGCTTGAGACTGTTCACCATAACTACAAATGGATGAACAGAGAACCATGTGAAGTGGAAGAAATAGTCACAAGAAAGGGGGGGTTTGAATTGTGACCCTTTTAAAATTTAAACCTGCACTCTACAAAATTAATCTCAAGTGTATGCTTGGATAAATGTTAGTGACATATATAAAACTACCAGTTCGGAGAATGTTCTCCGAATGGTCTCTGCTGCGTGAGAATGTAAATAAAGTGGTTTGTGTGATGTGTGTATACAGTAAATAAAGAGTTAAAGGTAAGAGAGATGCACACACAAAAGTTATACTGGTTCACCCAAAACATGGGCTAGTCCAGTCCCCACGCCTGTGAGTTTTCCACTATGCTCTTTGAGATACTACCGATCTCAAATACAAATCTTCTTTGATCTAAACCGAGATCAAAAAACCTTAAGCCCTACAAGCTTAAATCTACCCCAGCCCTACAAGCTAGTAAGGGTGTCACTCAATCAATAGTTACGTATTGACTTGAGCCAATCTTTCTTTTACAAAGGAATTGATTTCGGATCTAAGCTTAAACACAAACTCAAAACTAGTTTGAGAAGCTTTACAAAATACACTCAATACACTCAATAATATTTGATCCAAGAGGTTGATAGAGTTGGAGTGTGAGTGGTAAATGAAGAGACAAAGATACAACCACTTGAAAGTGAGTTGTGTTGAAAAGTGGCCTCTTAAGATATTTGCTTGTATAACCCCAAAGGTTGGTTTGAGAAGCAAATACAAAACACTCATATACCAGAAGTATAGATGAGAATGAAAAGCATGATTGTGAGTGGCAAAAGAAGAGTTTTGTGACTTGTTGAGAAAAACAAGTGTTTGATGATTTGTAGCTTCAACTCTTACTCTTCAAATGATGCCAACCATGCTATTTATAGATGGAGAGGTTCTTCTGATATTTGAACTTCAAATATGACAGTTGGAAATAGCTGTTGTGAGATGGGCAAAACAGTCCATTCAAATTTGTACTTTAAGTAAGCCTGGAGACCATTCTTCCTATGGTCTCTGCCAAATGGATTTGAAGGAATATCAAGCATATTTTGTTTGCCAACTGTAATGAGCTGTTTCTGATGTTATAACCATTGTAGAACAATAGCCCATGTGTGGAAATAGCTTGTGGATAAGAATATAGCTTGTAGGCAAAATCTGGGAGACCATTCTCCTGTCTGCTGGAGACCATTCTCCTGACTGCTGGAGACCATGCTTCTTGTGCAAGAAAGAAAGCCAACGAATTTCTCTAGCTGTTGCAAGCTGTATGACAGTTGTAAAACACTATTTGAAGCCTAGCATAGCAACTATTCATGAGTCCTTGCAAGGACAAGTGAATAGTAAAGACTTGGACACTTGTATGGATAAGTGAAGCTTCTCTTTCCTTAGCTTGTACTTGCATCAGAATTTTAAGTCCTTGCTGAATGCTTTGTCTACTTCTCATTGGTCTAAATTATTTCTCTAATGATATTCTTGGAGACCATGAAGCCTTGTTAATAATTGTGAGCTTTTTCTTCCTTAAAAGCACTTTCAAGAATCAAAATGTATCCCTTGCCTTATGTGACTTATTCTTGCTGTTGTGATTCTTGAAATAACTCCCATATAAAAATTCATTCATGTCTTGTACCAAGTTGACTTATGGAAAAGTGATTATCCTTGAACACGCAAACTTGGGAGACCATCCGGAGAATGTTCTCCTGACTTATAAATATTTCAACTTTTGAAATGATTTCTTCTTCAAAGTTGATTCTTGTCATTTTGCTGAATTGATATGAATGCTCTTGAGGGAAATTGACATGTTCATGATGAGAACATTATTTCATAAGAGTTGATAATGTTTCTTTCTTTGGTAATCAACTTTAAAATCTTTTGTTGTTGCAAAACAATTCATAATTCTTCTTTTATGTTTTGCACATATTGTTGCTTGTTCATTGAGTATCTTTGATATGATATAGTGGAGGCGTGAGAGTACTCATCATGAGGATTATCATTTTCTAGTTTAGAGAATGATAAAAACGTTTATGCCTTGTACATAAACTCCTTTGAAAACTCATGGAAGATCATTCTCAAACTTTCCCATCTTTAGAAACTTTGATAAGATAAAACTTTGAGTAGGTTTTGACGGTCTTCAACATATGCATCATTTCAATTGATGTTAATGGTAGTAGTAGATCTTCAAAGCATGTAACAAAACTCAATGTGAGTTTTGACATAATAACATCAAATATATTCTTGTGTAGCTTGTGATGCAAGTTTTTCCATCTTGGTTCTTCAATTATGATCTTCACATTCTTCCTTGAATCTTCAATACTCATTGTGAACTTTGTGATGATGAGGTAGACTATTAATCATAAAAGTCACTTTGTTGTTAAACCTTCCCATGAAACCTTTTATGCTTCAAACAACATCCTTTAAAAATCTTCATGAAGCTTGTGATGCTACTTTTGTTATCATCTGATGTTACTCCAATTCTTTCATTGTTTGAGTATATAAAGTGCACTTGTTGATGTGAGTGACCTCTAGCTCATCCACTTTTGTCATTATCTATCTTTCAACAAAAACTCAAGTGCAAACATCAGTAGATCACCATTCATAAAACTTAACATTTATTCGATAAGGTTTGTTGTCATTAAAACACATATCAAAATGGGTTTTGCCTCAACAATCTCCCCATTTTTGATGATGACAAACCTATTGAATAAATACTATGTTTTATGGATGGATATAATAACAAATGCAAGAATGTTCATAGATATGCAATGAAACTCCCCCTAAACACATGCTAGAGTTTCATGCTTATCATTCTAATTAAACTCCCCCTAAATACATGCAAGAGGTTAATTCATAACATTCTTCATTAATTACTTCCATCTAACATTCCTCTCTCATTCTCTCCCATCATATATATATATCTCTCCCCCTTTTGTCATCTATCAAAAAGTATTGGAGATTATTTAAAATATGAAGTGCAATGATAGAATCAAAGAGTAGAAATGTATTGCGTATAGAAATTGTAACACCCCGATTTTCAAAGCCTAAAAAGGGGCATTATTTTTTTTTTTTTAAACAAACAACAAAGTTGCGCATAAAATATTTTACAGTGAGCCGACATTAAATTTACAAACGAACCCATATATAATATATAGTGCATCCGAGACGCAAAGTATTCACCTGAATAATTTACAATCCACAAGTCTAAGTACTCAAAGTACAAGTGCAACAAAACAAGTTAGAATCCTATGCCTAACCAAAAAGCACGATGTACAACCACACCGGCGCAGAGTCTAATTCTAAACTATAGCTCCAACACGAGTTCACTGGGGCCCTGAGCAGCCACCGTCGTCACCACGACCTAGCCCAACATCTGGGTGGGATGAGCCCGCAAATGAAAAGTTGCAAGGGTCACCACACATAACACAACAGCAAATAGCATGTATATCTAAAAGCGAATAAACACTTAGCAGTTCATGTACTTGCACACAGTATAGAATTGCACACCAGCCTATCAATGCAGACTCTAAATGATTGTGATCACCCTACCCGGGTCTTTTTCACATGCATGAATTATTCCGGAATAAACCTCTGCAGAAGGTCGTAGGCTCAGGTGGGATAACACCTCCTACTATTGGTGGGATAACACCAGGTGTAACAGCCCGGGCCCCACCAACATAGGTGGTCCCGACTGCCACCTCACGATCTTCTCCAACCCCCTTCACTATTGGAGTTTTTGCCTTCCGTGGGAATCGAACCCATGTACCTGGGGATAAGTACATATGTCCAATCCATTCCCACTACCAATTGGGCTACTAGCTCAATTGGTAGTGGGAATGGATTGGACATATGTACTTATCCCCAGGTACATGGGTTCGATTCCCACGGAAGGCAAAAACTCCAATAGTGAAGGGGGTTGGAGAAGATCGTGAGGTGGCAGTCGGGACCACCTATGTTGGTGGGGCCCGGGCTGTTACAAAAAAGGCGCCTTTTTCTGTAACAGCCCTGGACCCCACCTCTCTGGTGGTCCCAGGCCTGGGTCACCCCCATAACTGTTACTTCACGGCCTTCTCCACCCCCCTTGTGGAGTTTTTGCCCTCGTGGTGAATCGAACCATGTACCTGGAGCATAAGTACATGTTCAATGCATTCACCACTACCAATTGAGCTAGTTACAATGTAACACCCCGTTTTTCAAAGCCTAAAAAGGGCATTATTTTTTTTTTTTTAAAACACAAGACAGAGTGCGCGGAAAATATTTTACAAGAGCCGGCGTTATTCATACAACAGAACTATAGCATATAATAGTGATTCTCATAAGCAAAGTGTGTACCTGAATATTTACATAACCAAAACATAACATCTAGTCCACAACAAATATACAAAGTAGTCGTGACTAGGAATACTATAGCCAACACCAAAAGAGGCTCATCCAAAGCGTAAGAGTTTAGAGTACAGTCATCCAAAAACGTTAGAACCTACTACAAAACATACTACCAGTCACCGGCCAACAAGGCCTGTCCAAAAGAATACTACTCTAAGTCAGTGGTCCTAGTCCTAACATGCACAACGGCATCAGGAGTCGTCCGTATCGCTCGATAACAGGACCAAGCTCAAGTAGAAGTGGGAGATACCAAGTGAGGTACTCCGAATCCTCCAATGGATCCATCTCCTGCAGCAGCCGCTGCCTCCTGAAGAACATCATCCGGCTCCCCTAAGAAGTCGGGTAAAGCCCCATCGCCCTAACTACCCATGGAGGAGGAAGAAGTAGTAACTAGACCATCTGTGGGGGTCTCTCCAATGACCGATCCACCACCCTCTGGTGTATCTGGCGCCCCTGGCAGTGGTTCCCCAGGAACTGTCCACAATACACTGAGCAGCACTGGTAGAGGTATGGTGAAAGGCGGAGTCTGCCATATCAGGCACTGATGAACCTGACGGGTACCGAGAAAAGTAGTAATCCTAACGCGCCCGTGGTAACTAGCCGTGCCGGAAGCTGTGTCGAGGCTCCAGGCAGGCAGAAGCAGGCGATCAAGGAAGTCCCACCTCGTCACCGTCTCTCTCGTGAGCACCGGTAACAAAGGGTGATTCATCGTCTGGGTGGGAGGAGCCCGCAAATGAAAGAATGCAAGGGTCACCACACATAACACAACAACAAATAGCATGTATATATATATATATCAGCGAATAAACACTTAGCAGTTCATATACTTGCACACAGTATCGAAATGCACACCAGCCTATCAATGCAGACTCTAAATGATTGTGATCACCCTAGCCGGGTCTATTTCACATGCATGAATTCCGGAATTTTACCTCTCCGCAGAGAGTCGTAGGTCCAACCCCTACGATACCCTTTCAGGGCGTCAATACAATCCTCGCGGATTAGAGTGGATCCATTCCCGATAATCGCACCCCGTGGTCCATTCCCGATAACCACGTATTGGACTCAATAAATCCCGCAGGATTAAGGTGGATCCATTCCCGATAATCACACCCCGTGGTCCGTTCCCGATAACCACTACTATGAATGCATGAGCATACGCTTCCCCATATATGCTAATGCACATCATACATAATATTCGAACATTATCAAATGAACCAAATATTCATACATATATTTCGCAAAATCATATGTAATATCGCATGTATTCTAAACACAGTCTCATCACGAGAATACATAATACAATTGTCAAACAATCACACAGTCCATAACCAAGCATACAATTATTTGACAGAAAGTAAAGGTGCCCTTACCTTAGCAAGCTTTTTGTTACTTTAATTCCGCGAAAAACTACAACACGCGCTACCTCAAGATGAAGAAGATGATCCAAGAGCTTGATGTTCCTAGCACAAATCCAAGCAAGTTCTTGAGAGGAAGTGAAAAATTTTGAGTTGGTTAAGGTGAGTGAAAGGGTTCGGCCGAGCAAGGCAAGGGGGAGGGAGTATTTATCATTTTTTGTTCCAAGACAAAACTTAAACCTCCTTACTATTCACCCCAAAGTCTTAAACATTCTAGGCCATTGGATCAAGATCACTTTTGCAAGACAAAACCCTAGCCAATGGATCAAAAAAAACTCATGATTGCTTTTGAACAAATATCTCCTTTTCGCCACTCAGCTCGTCGCGTTTGCTCTCGGCGAGTCGCGCCTCGCTAACGGACGGAAATCTCAAAAACAGAAAATCTCACAAATAAATGTCCGTCGTAAACCATTTCCAAATATTATCGCTAAATTTCATTCTCCGACTGAAATTTATTTCCTTAGCTCCCAAAAATATTCTGACACTAGATTCCAACTTACGCTGATTTATAAAGTCTCCACTTAAATTTTGACGGAAAACAGAAACCGTAAAATTTTAAGAAGCGGGTACAGTTTTCTACTCGTTTTTCCAATAAACGGAGAAAGTCGAAACTCTAAATTCTGAATTCACAGGAACGTTCTCGTATATAAAAGAGGACTAAAAACCAAAAGCCAGAGCTTAAATAGTACACGAGTCCAAAACCAGTTCCAACTCAGCAAAACGCTGTTATTACACGATACTTAAGAAACTAATCTTACAGAAAACCCTAAAAAATCCTATCCACTACTTACGCTTATAACTTGCGTACAGTACAGTAGAATTATGGGTCTTACATTACTTCCCCCCTAAAAGAAGTTTCGTCCTCGAAACTTAGACATCGCTAAATAACTCGGGGTATTGCTCTTTCATCTTGCTTTCAAGCTCCCAAGTCGCATCTCCTGTAGCTTCATTCCATATTATCTTGACTAAGGGTATCTCCTTGGTCCTTAGACGTTTCATCTTTCTATCCGCAATCTTAACTGGCGGAACTTCAAATGACAAGTTCTCTTTCAACTGAATGTCATCTGGCGTGATCACATGTGACGGGTCAGGAACATACTTCCTTAACTGAGACACATGGAACACATCATGAATCTGGGACAGTATCGGTGGCAATGCAATCCGATAGGCTACCTTTCCTATCCTTTCCGTAATCTGATACGGTCCAATAAATTTCGGAGTCAACTTTCTTGCTTTTATTGCCCTTCCAACGCCAGTAGTTGGAGTAACTCGGAGAAATACATGTTCTCCTGCCTCGAATTCTAAGGGTCTGCGACGCCTATCTGCGTAACTCTTCTGACGATCCTGGGCGACCTTCATTCTTGCCCGTATCTTCCGGACCTTGTCCGTAGTCTGTTGCACCATTTCCGGTCCTACAATCATACTTTCTCCATCTTGGTACCAACACAATGGAGTTTGACACCTTCTTCCATAAAGAGCCTCATACGGAGCCATTCCAATGCTCGTGTGGAAACTGTTGTTGTAGGTGAACTCTATTAGTGGTAACACATCGTCCCAACTTCCTCTATCATCTAGCACACATGCCCTTAACAAATCCTCCAAAGATTGATTCGTTCTTTCGGTCTGTCCGTCTGTCTGCGGATGGTAAGCCGAACTTAATCTCAACTTCGTCCCTAAAGCCTCATGTAGAGTTCTCCAAAAATGTGAAGTAAATTTTGGGTCTCGATCCGAAATAATGCTTGACGGTATACCATGGAGTCTTACTATCTCAGCCACGTAGATGTTTGTTAACTTTTCTGCAGTGTCGGTAATCCTGACAGGCAGAAAATGAGCGGACTTCGTCAAACGATCCACTATCACCCAAATAGAATCATGCTTCCTTCTTGTCTTGGGTAAACCAGTGATGAAATCCATAGATATGCTATTCCACTTCCACTCTGGTATATCCAACGATTGCAGCATTCCTGCAGGTTTCTGATGTTCCACCTTAGCTTTCTGACACGTCAAACACGATGCCACATACTCTGCCACATGTCTCTTCATACCCGGCCACCAATAGTCTAGCCTCAAATCCTGATACATCTTGGTAGCTCCAGGATGTATACTCAGTTTACTCTTATGCGCTTCCTCTAGCACCGTATTCCTCAAGTTCTTAGCATCGGGTACGCACACTCTCCCATTGCATCTCAAAATATTATCTGATCCCACCTTGAACTCTGTGGTGGTTCCTCTATCTATCAAAGCTCTCTTTTCCATAAGTAGACTGTCATTCTGACAACTAGCAATGTCTTCCATCAACCCGTTCGAAATCGTAATCATACCGAGTCTCAAATTCCCAGGCGCAAACTCTACTTCAAGATGTAGATCTCGAAACTCTTCTAATAACTCTTGCTGACTAGCCATCTGAGCTGAGCATACCGATACACTTTTTCTACTCAAAGCGTCAGCTACCACATTAGCCTTTCCAGGATGGTACTGTAACGTGAAATCAAAATCCTTCAGTGTTTCCATCCACCTCCTCTGCCTCATATTCAACTCTTTCTGATCGAACAGATATTTCAGACTTTTGTGATCACTGAAAACGACAAAAGTACATCCATAAAGATAATGTCTCCAAATCTTCAAAGCAAAAACTACTGCAGCAAGTTCTAGATCATGAGTGGGGTAGTTCCTTTCGTGGTTCTTCAACTGTCTGGACGCATAAGCCACTGCCCTCTTGTGTTGCATCAACACACATCCGAGTCCCTGATGCGACGCATCGCAATAAACTTCATACGGTTCGTCCGACTGGGGTAAAACTAACACCGGTGAGGTCTTCAATCGCTCTTTCAGCAACTGAAAACTAGCTTCACACTTCTCTGTCCAAGCAAATGGTTGATCTTTTCTCGTAAGTTGTGTCATTGGTGCCACAATCTTAGCGAAACCCTCAATAAATCTCCGATAATATCCAGCTAAACCCACAAAACTTCGTATATCCGTAACAGTTTGCGGTTGTTTCCATGCAAGTACGGTTTCAATCTTTGCTGGATCCACAGATATTCCCTCTTCTGAGATAACGTGACCCAGAAAATTTACCGTTTTCATCCAGAATTCACACTTTGACGGATTTGCATACAACTTTCTGTCACGCAGAACTTGCAAAACCAAGCGGAGATGCTCTTCGTGTTCCTCTTCATTCTTCGAATAAATGAGTATATCGTCGATGAACACCACCACAAACTTGTCTAGGAACGTATGGAAGATCCTATTCATGTAATCCATAAAAATTGCGGGTGCATTCGTCACTCCAAATGGCATCACTAGATACTCATAGTGTCCATAGCGTGAACGAAACGCTGTTTTCTGAACATCCTCTTCTCTTACTCTTATCTGATGATATCCGGACCTCAAGTCAATCTTTGAAAACACAGACGCACCCTTTAACTGGTCCATTAAATCATCGATTCGTGGCAAAGGATATCGGTTCTTAATAGTAACCTTGTTGAGTTTCCGATAATCCACACATAAACGTGACCGACCGTCCTTCTTTTTTACCAATAAGACTGGCGCTCCCCATGGAGACACACTTGGTCTAATAAAACCCTTTTCTAACAAGTCCTCAATCTGACTCTTCAACTCCACCAACTCAGCTGGGGCCATCCGATAAGGTGATTCCGAGATTGGTCCCGTTCCTGGATGTAAGTCGATAAAGAATTCCACTTCTCTGATCGGAGGAAATCCCGGAATCTCTAACGGAAAAACATCCCGGAAATGTTGCACTACGCGCAACTCCTCTATGTGCACGTCTGAAGTCACTCCTATATTTGCAAGTGAAATAAATTCTAGCTCACCATTTCTCATGGTCACTGTAAGCCGGTTCGCTGACAAGTACCTCTGTACTCCTGGTTCGGGGAAAAAGACCAACTTACGAGCACAGTCTAAAATAACATAGTGATACGACAGCCAATCCATCCCAAGAATGATCTCGAGTGACTGAAGGGGCAAACAGATCAGATTAATCAAAAACTCTCTATTCTGAATCATCACTAAACAGTGCAAACATGCTGTATTAACCACAAGATCCTTTGCAGGAGTAGAAACATTCAAATCAAAAGGCAGCGGAGAAACAATCAATTTCATACGATTTGCACAATCCACATATATGAAAGAATGGGTTGCCCCGGTATCTATCAATGCAGTTAAAGTGTTACCTGCAATCTGACAATTCTCATGTATGGCGTTACTAGCCTCGCCACTCACTTCCGTGCCCATACAGTAGACACGTCCCCTAGCAGTGGGTTTGGCTCCCCGCGTCACATTCACAGATGGTTCAGCCTTCTGAGCCTTGCACTCCCTAGCCACGTGACCTGGCTTCTTACAATTATAACAGATAATTCCGGGCTCCGCGTTCCTACAGTCGTTCGCATAATGTCCTTCCTTCCCACACTTGAAACAACTCTGTTTCGTCGCATTCGGATTCCCTTGATTCACCGAGCGATCCTGCCCTTTGTTATTCTGGGGGCGGTTGTAAGGCTTATTTCCTCGCCTTCCACGGTTCTGAGCCTGATTACTTGGACGACTAGGTCCCCCAGCAGTAGAATTCACATTGCGATTCACTCGCTTATTCTTCATATCCTCAATTTCCTGACATTTCTCAACCAGCACTTGGAAATTCCGGATTCCCAATGGTATCACCGAATCCTGTAACTCATACCTCAGCCCTTCCTGAAAACGGCGACACATGTAAGTCTCATCTATGCCATCCCTGAAGAAACGGAAGAACCTTGACAGTGATTCAAATTTCTTAGCATAAACTTCAACATTCATACTTCCCTGACGCAACCTCAGGAATTCCTCTCCATATCTTTCTCTAGCGGTCTCTGGAAAGTACTTGGCCAAAAACTTTCTCTTAAAACTCACCCAGTTGATTTCCTCGTGAGCGGCCTCCATCATAAGACTAGTACTCTTCCACCAATACTCAGAGCCTCCCGACAATTGGTATGTGGCCAGAGTCACCTTTTCGCCCTCGGGGCAGTGGATTGCTCCGAAGATCTTTTCTATCGCCTGAAGCCATAAGTCAGCAGCATCAGGACCTCCCTCTCCGTTATACTTCGGAGGACTCTGATGGTTAAAACTAGTGAGAACTCGAGATCCAGCAGCGAGAATCTCTCTTTCCCTTTTTTCCATGTCCCTCTGCGCCTTAGCATGGGCTTGGGCAGTCAACGTTGCTGCCATGGTATTCATGGAGTGAGCCAGCTGGTTTATCTGATTATCATCAGCCCCAGTAGCTGCAGGTGCCCGTCTTGGAGGCATGTTTTCCTGCACAAACCACTTTCTGGTTAGATTCTTTTCCAATTCTCTTAGAAATCTTATACCATAAGTCAATAACATCAACACACCAAAACAATGGTCACTCAGAACTAATCCCACTCTAGTTCTAGCTCGACTGACAACTCTTACGACACACTTTTCCCTTGATGATCTAAAGCCGGGCTCTGATACCAACAATGTAACACCCCGTTTTTCAAAGCCTAAAAAGGGAATTTTTTTTTTTTTTTTTAAAACACAAGACAGAGTGCGCGGAAAATATTTTACAAGAGCCGGCGTTATTCATACAACAGAACTATAGCATATAATAGTGCTTCTCATAAGCAAAGTGTGTACCTGAATATTTACATAACCAAAACATAACATCTAGTCCACGACAAATATACAAAGTAGTCGTGACTAGGAATACTATAGCCAACACCAAAAGAGGCTCATCCAAAGCGTAAGAGTTTAGAGTACAGTCATCCAAAAACGTTAGAACCTACTACAAAACATACTACCAGTCACCGGCCAACAAGGCCTGTCCAAAAGAATACTACTCTAAGTCAGTGGTCCTAGTCCTAACATGCACAACGGCATCAGGAGTCGTCCGTATCGCTCGATAACAGGACCAAGCTCAAGTAGAAGTGGGAGATACCAAGTGAGGTACTCCGAATCCTCCAATGGATCCATCTCCTGCAGCAGCCGCTGCCTCCTGAAGAACATCATCCGGCTCCCCTAAGAAGTCGGGTAAAGCCCCATCGCCCCAACTACCCATGGAGGAGGAAGAAGTAGTAACTAGACCATCTGTGGGGGTCTCTCCAATGACCGATCCACCACCCTCTGGTGTATCTGGCGCCCCTGGCAGTGGTTCCCCAGGAACTGTCCACAATGCACTGAGCAGCACTGGTAGAGGTATGGTGAAAGGCGGAGTCTGCCATATCAGGCACTGATGAACCTGACGGGTACCGAGAAAAGTAGTAATCCTAACGCGCCCGTGGTAACTAGCCGTGCCGGAAGCTGGGTCGAGGCTCCAGGCAGGCAGAAGCAGGCGATCAAGGAAGTCCCACCTCGTCACCGTCTCTCTCGTGAGCACCGGTAACAAAGGGTGATTCATCGTCTGGGTGGGAGGAGCCCGCAAATGAAAGAATGCAAGGGTCACCACACATAACACAACAACAAATAGCATGTATATATATATATATCAGCGAATAAACACTTAGCAGTTCATATACTTGCACACAGTATCGAAATGCACACCAGCCTATCAATGCAGACTCTAAATGATTGTGATCACCCTAGCCGGGTCTATTTCACATGCATGAATTCCGGAATTTTACCTCTCCGCAGAGAGTCGTAGGTCCAACCCCTACTATACCCTTTCAGGGCGTCAATACAATCCTCGCGGATTAGAGTGGATCCATTCCCGATAATCGCACCCCGTGGTCCATTCCCGATAACCACGTATTGGACTCAATAAATCCCGCAGGATTAAGGTGGATCCATTCCCGATAATCACACCCCGTGGTCCGTTCCCGATAACCACTACTATGAATGCATGAGCATACGCTTCCCCATATATGCTAATGCACATCATACATAATATTCGAACATTATCAAATGAACCAAATATTCATACATATATTTCGCAAAATCATATGTAATATCGCATGTATTCTAAACACAGTCTCATCACGAGAATACATAATACAATTGTCAAAAAATCACACAGTCCATAACCAAGCATACAATTATTTGACAGAAAGTAAAGGTGCCCTTACCTTAGCAAGCTTTTTGTTACTTTAATTCCGCGAAAAACTACAACACGCGCTACCTCAAGATGAAGAAGATGATCCAAGAGCTTGATGTTCCTAGCACAAATCCAAGCAAGTTCTTGAGAGGAAGTGAAAATTTTTGAGTTGGTTAAGGTGAGTGAAAGGGTTCGGCCGAGCAAGGCAAGGGGGAGGGAGTATTTATCATTTTTTGTTCCAAGACAAAACTTAAACCTCCTTACTATTCACCCCAAAGTCTTAAACATTCTAGGCCATTGGATCAAGATCACTTTTGCAAGACAAAACCCTAGCCAATGGATCAAAAAAAACTCATGATTGCTTTTGAACAAATATCTCCTTTTCGCCACTCAGCTCGTCGCGTTTGCTCTCGGCGAGTCGCGCCTCGCTAACGGACGGAAATCTCAAAAACAGAAAATCTCACAAATAAATGTCCGTCGTAAACCATTTCCAAATGTTATCGCTAAATTTCATTCTCCGACTGAAATTTATTTCCTTAGCTCCCAAAAATATTCTGACACTAGATTCCAACTTACGCTGATTTATAAAGTCTCCACTTAAATTTTGACGGAAAACAGAAACCGTAAAATTTTAAGAAGCGGGTACAGTTTTCTACTCGTTTTTCCAATAAACGGAGAAAGTCGAAACTCTAAATTCTGAATTCACAGGAACGTTCTCGTATATAAAAGAGGACTAAAAACCAAAAGCCAGAGCTTATATAGTACACGAGTCCAAAACCAGTTCCAACTCAGCAAAACGCTGTTATTACACGATACTTAAGAAACTAATCTTACAGAAAACCCTAAAAACTCCTATCCACTACTTACGCTTATAACTTGCGTACAGTACAGTAGAATTATGGGTCTTACACCAGGTAGAGTCTCTCCGACAATACCAAAACAATCACGGTGGGATAACACCGGGTGAGTCACACGGACAACACCAACTCAAAAAGGAGGACACCAATCACTGGTCGTCGCACCCCGTGGTCCATTCCCGTTAACCACTTACTATGAATGCATGAGCATACGATTCCCCTTATATGCTAATGCAACAAATACATACCTCTCAAGCGTATGTAAACCAATCATAATATGTACATATATTTTCAAAATCATATGCACGCCAATCACATTTTCATACATATATCCTCAAACATATGTAAACCACACATGCGATACAAAACACCTTCTCATCACGAGAATACATAATATAATCATGCCAAACATTCACACAATCCAAAACCAGGCATACATATATAAGACGGAAAAATAAAGGTGCCCTTACCTCAGCAAGCTTTCCTTAAACTCTTTCTCGTCTAAACTATTATACGCGCTACCTAAAAGTTAAGCAGCGTACAATCAGTAAAATACTCCTCGATTATCCTATCGAAACGAAACTTACTCTCAAAGTTCCAGAGGGGTCTAAGGTACTCCCTAAAGCTATCCCTCAATGATTTCAGGTTATTCTCATAGTGTTTAAAAATTCACGAAGTTAATTGTACTATTTTTATAACACGAAAATCATTTTGTTTTCAAATCATAAACTAAAACCATTTTGGATTTTTCCACTTCAAGGACTTGTTTCACACACAACAAAACCATTTGAAACACAACTAAAACTTTTCAAAAATATTTTTATGAAAAATCGAAGTTTTCTTGCGTTACAAGTTACACATTTTTTTCTTCCTTACAACTTTTCCTATACTCATTTTTCTTCAAAACTAAGATTATCCAACACATACAAAATTTTCACACAATTGTGGACTTAGAAAAAATTTTGGAATTTCTCCCTCCCCACAAAGAAGGCCACGGCCAAATTTTGAAAAAACACCCTTCCACTCAAAATTTTTCACTTCTAAAAGCATGGTAATATCCCATAATACCTAACTAGCACTTATCAAAACGATTTAGAAATTATAGAGTCGAATCGCAAATTTCGAGAAATCTCAAATAAGGTTTTTCTTAAGGCAAGTGATCATTTTCTTTTCAAAACATCCCATAACCAATCAAACAATTAAACAATGATCATGGGAAGCTATTTGCCTCTAAACAATTTTTGAAATTCGATTCCTCGAACCCTATATGGGTGCCACGGCCATTTGAGGCAAAATGGGCAACCCTACACATTTTTTTTCATTTGAAACCCTAGCCGACTTTCATTAGTTTGTAACGATATTCGATCGTGTACCCGACTCCTTTTGAGACTCGAAATAAATTTTTCTAAATTATGTTCTTCGAGTCGCTCAAGAACACGAGAATAATTTTTTTCTTATTTTTCAAAACAAATTTCATTTCCAAACAAAACCTCATTAGACATTCCTTTGAAACCATGATTCATTGCCTCTCAATAGGACTTAAAATTTGAAAACCACATGGTCCTAACACCTAAGTGCCACGACCAAGAACAAAACAACAAGCTAGCTCCCAAAATTTTCCATTTCATAACCATAGTCTAAATCAATTAGCTCTCAATTTCATTAAATTGCACAAATAAAATCATTTCAAAACATAACTCAAAAATCATCAAAGTTTCTCAAAATCCTTCAAGAACTCACACAAAAATATTTTATAGGGCTTTACAAATATAAAACAATCATCATTAGATTCAAGCTTCTAAAAGTCTTAAAACAATTAAGATTACACAAAAATCCAACCAACTCTATGTTCTTGATCAATTAGAAATTTTTCATCAAAACCCTAACCCAAAAATCTCATGAGAATCTCATCAATCCAAGGAAACCAAAACAATTAAGCCTAAATACACTTAGATAAACTCTCATGAACAACTTTCATGGAACAAAAATCAATTATAAACCATTTCCAAATTTTCATCTCATGAACATAAAGTAGAAATCCATAAAACTCTAAGAGTTTGGCCAACTAAGAGATGAAAGGAGCTTAGTTACCTTAGAAGATGATTCTTTGCAAGTTTCCTTTGATCCAACAAGCCAAAAATGAGATGTTTTGGTGAAGGATTGAAATTTTGTCATTGAAGGAAAATGAAATGGAGGTCCACGGCCAAGAACAAAGAATGAGAGTGAATGAGTTCCAAATTCTAAGTCTCCTAAAATAACCAAAGTCATCCCATGTGTTTTGGTCTTGCTGCATACTAACCCTTGGATCAATATTAAAGTTCTAAGATCAAATCCTAGCCATTGGATCTAATTAAGTCATGATGACTTTTTGGAATAAATATCTAGATATTTTGCTTTACGCTACTCCGCTCTCGCGCTCGTTCACCGGCGAGTCGTACTTTGCTAACGGTCTAATTTTCGAAAAATAGAAAATCTACAAGGTAAAAGTTCATAGTAAACTATTTCTAAAAATTATCGCTAAACTTGATTCTCCGACTGAAATTTTTATCCTTAGCTCTCAAAAATATTCTGAGGTCAGATTCTAACTCGAGCCGATATATAAAGTCTCTACTTAAATTTCGACGGAAAACAGAAACCGTAAAATTTCCAACAGCGGGTACAATTTTCTACTCGTTTTTCCAATAAACGGAGAAAGTCGAATTTTGAAATTCTGAAGGCACAGGCACGTTCTCATAGATAAAAGAGGACTAAGAACTAAAAGCCTGGGCTTTAATAGTACACGAATCCAAAACCAGCTTCAACTCAGCAATAATGCTGTTATTACAACGATGCTTGCGAGATAACTTAATAAAAGCCCTAAAACTCTTAGGCAACACTAACGTTCATTACACAAATTATACAGTGATATTCTGGGTCTTACAGAAATCATGCAATTTAGAAGTTCATTCACATATCACACTTTTCAAGTTTGCATTTAAACATTTAAAGCACATATCATGTATGATGATTAATAATCATTTCAACTAATATTTCAATCATAACATGAATAAAGATTAAATCATATGTAAACACATGCAAACATTTGATTTTAAAAATAGATGCTATACACTCTCAATTTCTAGAAAAGGTGGTTTTGACCTCAATGACAATGTAAGTTGTAAAGAAACACACATTTTTGAATTTAGAAAACTTCCCCTAAGTCTTATGAGATGAATATTCTCTAAAAGTTTTAATTTACTTGGGTAGAGGTAACATTTTCCTTTAAAACAATATCATTTGCAAAACGATGGACAAGACTATATGTAGTCATTTGAAGAATAAAAGATTATTTGAAAATTGTCCATAAACCTTAAAATTAGAGAAAAAATGACGCATATTAGGAAGCTGTGAAATCAGAGTAAATCGACATAATGTCAAAAACAAATTTCTCTCTTTTCTGAGTATTCTCATATTGAAGATGATTCTTTTTTAAAGCAAAATATTCAGAAGATCCTTTGTTGCTAAAATATTTGTTCACATTTCGATTTTGACAACCTTAAGTGTAGAAACAACATTTTTGAGAAAAAGTCAAATATGAATTTAAGAACACAATGTGAAGAACTATTTTTCTTAGATCAAATTATAATTCTATGGAGAGTACGTAGACACAAAGTTATTTTCATGAAGACCAATTATAAAATCTCTTGTTAAAATCCTTCAAAGAATAAATCCAACAAAAATGGATATTCATTAAAACCTTTTGAAGAAGGATCTTTTACATAAGCCATAACAAGATCTCAATTTTTGGAAAACCATATTCAAGGAGTTACACTTGCATCAAGCAAAATATATATTAATCAAGATGTGTAACAAAAAATGGTTTTATTCAAAGCTTTATATTGAGGTAAGTGTATATAAAAGACTTATAGAAGAAATGTTTTTCATAAAAGATGTGCTATAAGTCAGGTTTATGTAAGAACAAAATATGACATATAATTTGATTATCAAAAAGATGAGTTTTTGTCATTTTTCTTGTTCTAAAATTTTTGGTCTTTATGAAGGATAATTGAGAGACTAACTCCAAAAATTATTCATTGATCATTAAAAATAAATTTTCATTAAGCACATAACATGACTTGCACTAAAAAAATATTGATCAACAATGTGAACAATGCATTTTTAAAATATTTGTCAAAAGACCATAAAAACGAATTAGGACAAGTGTTAATGCAATCGTTTTTGTCTTGTCAAATTAAAATTGATCATTGAAAAAATGTGACCAAAACATATGGAGAAAATATAAGCTAATAAAGTTGAACAGCCTTTAAGAAAATTTTGATAGCAATATAAGTATTGCATTTTTGAAAAAATATTTCCTACAAAGGTGTAAAAGGTGATTTTGCACAACAATGATGTTCAATCATTTCACACTTAACATGATGATTGACAAAAAATAAATTTATTTTGCAAAGTGTGAGCAAAAGTCATAAAGAGTGTCTGAATCAAGAGTGCTACACTTAATACATTTAAGCTATGAATTTAGCATATGCATATATAAGCCATGACAAAAAAAATGATGTATCATTTAAGTTTTGAAGTCATATATTTGCATAAAGAAAATTCATAATGCATTCTAGATTTCAAAATTATCCAATCAATCACATAATAACATTGCTTAAAGATATTCAAGTTTATTATAATGCAAATGTTAATTTAAAATTTTGTGTACCTCATTTGATGGATTTTCTTACTTGAGATTCAATAATGAGAGCATCTTTAGTTGTTTTGTAATTCCACCGCATGCTCATCATTGTAAAGGGAGGACACTTGATTGTTGGTGGAGGAGAGAAGTTTTAACCTTTGATGCATTCTCCTATGTTGAGTAAATTCATCTTCTTAGATTTTCTCTTAGATTTATCATCCGTGTTTAGAACAATTTACTCATGACTCAATGTTGTAGTCAAAACATTATGATTTCATCATCATTTGATTTTTCATGAGAGCATTATTAGAATGTTATGAACTTTAAAGAATGAAATCCACATTCATATTCATCTTTTATTTTCTTCAAAAAGAATTCAGAACTTAACTAGGATTTTAGAGATCCTTGGGTAGAATTCATCAATGGTGAAAAGAGTGATTGGTTAGTTTGGTTGGTTGTAAAAATAAAATCTTCAAATGTTATAATAGAGATTTGAGAAGAGGTTATTCCAAGGTCAATGTCAATGCTTGAATCAAAATCAATGAGGTGTAAAGATAAAAGAGAGGTATGACTGAAATTGGTTATCTTCAAGTAAAACTTATTTGCCTTTGTGGGGAGAACATTCTTTGATTGGTCTTCTGGATTCAGAACAACTTCAAGTAACTCATCCAAACTACTTTCTTTCTCAAAATTCTTTTATTTTTCTTTTGTTCCCAACCTTAGTAACATAGTCCTCAAGATTAACAATCTCCTTTTTCAAATGAACATTTTTGAAGTAAAAGGAATTGTCCATTTTCTCCTTATTGAAGTTAATCTTGTAGATAGAGAAATTATTGGTGAGGACCATTCCATAAAGAAAAGTAAGTTATCTTTTCCATACCCTGCTTCATTGATAATATGTTGCAAGATGACATATGAGAGATTCATCTTCAATCTTTTATCAAGGTGATACATGGCAAACATGTCATTCTCATAACCCTTTTATTTGCTTCATTTTCTTGGAAATACACAATGTTGACATATGTTGTGAAACAACTTGTATTCCTCCTTGAGAGTTGAAGAGGGAGATTCTTCCAGTTTAAAACAATTTCCATTGAACATCTCAATGGTTAAATCATTTCATCATAAATTCAAAACGGTGTACCAACATAATTTTTCATTCCAATGGAGAACGATCTTATTATATCAATGGAGCTTTGAGTGGTTCCATCTTGAGAATGATGGTAAGTCAACTTCCAATTCTTTGGATGTATTTGTTAAGATGATATGTGAACAGTTTCAATCTATTGATCCATGACTTCTTATCATTGTTGTTTATTAACATCAACATCAACACCATTACTTCTTTTATCATGAGACTTATCAAACTCATCAAAAAATATTATGCATAATTTTTTCATATAATATGGGAATTTAGATTGCATATACTTGAAACTTAGAGAGAGTAAAACAAATATGCTCTTGATATTTTGAAACAAATTTTTCAATGTTTTGTTTACTATGCCAAGTATATAATAATGACATGAATATATAAATGCATGATATGAATGAATTTCTAATTTTTTAAAGTGGCATGGAGTTGTACTTAAGATAGAAACAAGCTCCAAAAACATAGCATGCAATGTCTATGGTTTCTTTCAAAAGTATTTTTCAACACTTGATTAAAAATATTTCATCTATTGAATTTTTCTTTAAAACAACTCTGTTTTTGTTGAAATTCTAAATTAAGAAAATCAAGTGAAAATTTTTTTTCTTAAAAGAATGTTTTGAAAGAAAGCTTTTTCAAAATCTCTCCATGATCACTACTTACTAAAAAAAAACTTTTGAGCATTTAAAGTTTGAACCATTTTTCAAAGAGCTTAAAAACTTTGAAAGAAATCATTTTTCAAGTGAATCTTTGAATAAATCCTCAAGTATTACAAAATCATTCTTATGCTTGTAATTTTGACAAGAACAAATGAACAATATAAAGTAGTTCAAGAGGTTAATGGTTGAAACTGTATTTTTTAAATGAAGACTACTCTTGAAACAATAAATACTACTTTTGAAACAATAAATACAAGTTTCACAAAATTTATCATTTTCACAATCAGTTTTTGAAACATGTCCTATTTGAGAGAATTTGGATAAATTTGTAATAGATATCTACTTGGCAAACTCTTTATAATGACAAAATCATTTATCTTTTTGAAAACACATGAAGACATGATTTGGTTTAAAATTCATCTAAGTATATAAACATAAGGATTTTAAGAGAACAATCATGACCATGAGGATGAATATGAAATAACTTCAATTCCAATTTTAACAAAATTTAATGAGGTTTTGTGTTAGACCTTTAACATGTCAATCACTCTAATTTATGCAAAATCATTTTACTAATGATACGTGTACCTTTGGTTTGTGGTTTTTGTCTATGATTCCAAAGGTTGCAGATTCCACATTCCTTGCTTTGTAAATGTGTTGATATATTGTCTTTCCAAAATCATATTCTTTGAGCATCAATTTTCTAAGCCTCGAGACTTTTTCTTGATTGCTTAAAGACACTCCTACAAAACAAGTTAGTAATGATTTTGGTACCCATAGTGATTTGGGTCCTTGAAGATTAGTGTTATTCCTCTTATAAGATTTCTTCTTATGATAATAAGTTGATCTCTTATAGGAAGTTTTGGAATAAGAGTGCATTTGTAGAACATTCTGAGATTGTTCTCGTTTTTTATGAAAATGTTCTTTTCTATTGAAATTTTTCTTAAAACAAAAGGATTCAATATGACCATACTTGCAACAATATGAACATTTATATCTTTGTATTTTTTGATCTTTATGATGAACAAAAAAACTTTCACATGACTTTTGTTTTTGAAAAGTTTTACAATCTAAACTAGTTTTGTCAAAAACTAATACTTGTGGTTCCTTTATGTTTTGAAAAGTTTCTATAGATTTTACAGAGTTTGTTTTATCATTTTTCAATTCTAAAACATCTTTTAAAACAACATTATCTTCATGGATTTTAGAACATTCTAGAAGTTGATTAGTGATTTGTTTCTCATTGGTAATATTATGTTGTTCAAACATTTTCAAATGAGAGTATTGCAATTCTTGAATAGTTTTAAAATATTTATCATTCAAGATTTGTAATTTTTCATTTTCTTTCTTAAACTCAAATAGTTGATTTTCTAGAAATATAAACTTTTGAGATAAAGAGTTTGAGTCACTTAGAAGACTATCAAATTTAACTTCCCTTTCTATACATAAAGAACAAGGTTTAGAATTTTTTACCTCTTCATTTACCATGAGACATATGCTGTCATTTTCTTCTAGTTGTGAATCATCAAAGTCACATTTTGTTGCCATCATGGATTTCTTCTTGGAAGCGAGCTTTCTTTGCGCTTTCTTGTTATGAGAACATTTACTTTTGCAATGCCCCTTCTTTTTGCATTTATGGCATGCACTTTGATTTGTAGGTTTTGACATCACTTCTTCCCGAATCTTTTCCTCTAACACTTGTTAAGTGCTCAAACCTTAGAGCCAGGCTCTGATGCCAATTGAAGTGGAAGAAATAGTCACAAGAAAGGGGGGGTTTGAATTGTGACCCTTTTAAAATTTAAACCTGCACTCTACAAAATTAATCTCAAGTGTATGCTTGGATAAATGTTAGTGAAATATATAAAACTACCAGTTCGGAGAATGTTCTCCGAATGGTCTCTGCTGCGTGAGAATGTAAATAAAGTGGTATGTGTGATGTGTGTATACAGTAAATAAAGAGTTAAAGGTAAGAGAGATGCACACACAAAAGTTATACTGGTTCACCCAAAACATGGGCTAGTCCAGTCCCCACACCTGTGAGTTTTCCACTATGCTCTTTGAGATACTACCGATCTCAAATACAAATCTTCTTTGATCTAAACCGAGATCAAAAAACCTTAAGCCCTACAAGCTTAAATCTACCCCAGCCCTACAAGCTAGTAAGGGTGTCACTCAATCAATAGTTACGTATTGACTTGAGCCAATCTTTCTTTTACAAAGGAATTGATTTCGGATCTAAGCTTAAACACAAACTCAAAACTAGTTTGAGAAGCTTTACAAAATACACTCAATACACTCAATAATATTTGATCCAAGAGGTTGATAGAGTTGGAGTGTGAGTGGTAAATGAAGAGACAAAGATACAACCACTTGAAAGTGAGTTGTGTTGAAAAGTGGCCTCTTAAGATATTTGCTTGTATAACCCCAAAGGTTGGTTTGAGAAGCAAATACAAAACACTCATATACCAGAAGTATAGATGAGAATGAAAAGCATGAGTGTGAGTGGCAAAAGAAGAGTTTTGTGACTTGTTGAGAAAAACAAGTGTTTGACAGTTGTAAAACACTGTTGCAAGCTCCTGACTGCTGGAGACCATGCTTCTTGTGCAAGAAAGAAAGCCAACAAATTTCTCTAGCTGTTGCAAGCTGTATGACAGTTGTAAAACACTATTTTAAGCCTAGCATAGCAACTATTCATGAGTCCTTGCAAGGACAAGTGAATAGTAAATACTTGGACACTTGTATGGATAAGTGAAGCTTCTCTTTCCTTAGCTTGTACTTGCATCAGAATTTTAAGTCCTTGCTGAATGCTTTGTCTACTTCTCATTGGTCTAAATTATTTCTCTAATGATATTCTTGGAGACCATGAAGCCTTGTTAATAATTGTGAGCTTTTTCTTCCTTAAAAGCACTTCCAAGAATCAAAATGTATCACTTGCCTTATGTGACTTATTCTTGCTGTTGTGATTCTTGAAATAACTCCCATATAAAAATTCATTCATGTCTTGTACCAAGTTGACTTATGGAAAAGTGATTATCCTTGAACACGCAAACTTGGGAGACCATCCGGAGAATGTTCTCCTGACTTATAAATATTTCAACTTTTGAAATGATTTCTTCTTCAAAGTTGATTCTTGTCATTTTGCTGAATTGATATGAATGCTCTTTAGGGAAATTGACATGTTCATGATGAGAACATTATTTCATAAGAGTTGATAATGTTTCTTTCTTTGGTAATCAACTTTGAAATCTTTTGTTGTTGCAAAACATTCCATAATTCTTCTTTTATGTTTTGCACATATTGTTGCTTGTTCATTAAGTATCATTGATATGATATAGTGGAGGCGTGAGAGTACTCATCATGAGGATTATCATTTTCTAGTTTAGAGAATGATAAAAACGTTTATGCCTTGTACATAAACTCCTTTGAAAACTCATGGAAGATCATTCTCAAACTTTCCCATCTTTAGAAACTTTGATAAGATAAAACTTTGAGTAGGTTTTGACGGTCTTCAACATATGCATCATTTCAATTGATATTAATGGTAGTAGTAGATCTTCAAAGCATGTAACAAAACTCAATGTGAGTTTTGACATAATAACATCAAATATATTCTTGTGTAGCTTGTGATGCAAGTTTTTCCATCTTGGTTCTTCAATTATGATCTTCACATTCTTCCTTGAATCTTCAATACTCATTGTGAACTTTGTGATGAT
Organism: Trifolium repens; assembly: GCA_030408175.1. Lineage (NCBI taxonomy): Eukaryota > Viridiplantae > Streptophyta > Magnoliopsida > Fabales > Fabaceae > Trifolium > Trifolium repens. The sequence continues at coordinate 31,353,155 of CP125838.1, read as the reverse complement.
GAGGAAGACTATTAATCATAAAAGTCACTTTGTTGTTAAACCTTCCCATGAAACCTTTTATGCTTCAAACAACATCCTTTAAAAATCTTCATGAAGCTTGTGATGCTACTTTTGTTATCATCTGATGTTACTCCAATTCTTTCATTGTTTGAGTATATAAAGTGCACTTGTTGATGTGAGTGACCTCTAGCTCATCCACTTTTGTCATTATCTATCTTTCAACAAAAACTCAGGTGCAAACATCAGTAGATCACCATTCATAAAACTTAACATTTATTCGATAAGGTTTGTTGTCATTAAAACACATATCAAAATGGGTTTTGCCTCAACACCATGTTACAACAAGCAGTAGCAGTAGCCTGCTAAGCTCGCTGCAGCGTGTGCTTGCTCGCTAAGCGAGTTAGACAGAGTGTAAAAGAATAATTCGGTGGTTCGTCCAATTTTCTACTCTACACAACACCCATAACTCCCAGTCGTACACTAGCTTGAGCTTCAGGATGAGTTTTGGTTTACTGCCTACTATTCTTGGGTGTTGGTTTGGTCCACGAACTTGGCTGAATTTAGGCTCTCACTAGGATAAGGTTACTTATGGGTTCAGGAAGTTTACCTGACACACAGTGTCAGTTGGATACTGTTGTGTACTACACACTTCAGCTTAATGATACACTTGTATTCCTTGTTTGTATGCACAACTTATTCCTGTGGCACCATTTGCCACTGTTCCAATATTTCTCTGGTAAGAATTTCCTTCAACGATTGTGACTTCACTACGACCTTAACGCTGGAATTTCAGAGTTCGCTTCAGTTTTAAACCATAATACCCTGTCTACCATACACAATACTGAGTTGATCAGGCTCAGCATGCGTTGGTTTCAGCGTAAACAGTTCAGATCCAAAGGGTCTGCATTGCTTAGGAAGAGTCGAAATGACTCATGGCAAGGTCCGATACTGGATCGACCTGCTCTGATACTAATTATAACGCCCCATCTAAAATATCTAGAATATTTAGTCAAGACAAAAATATTTGAATATGAGTACCTTAAATTTAACGAGATAAAACAATGAATTACAAATAATTCTTTACAACAGTTGATGAGCATCAATAATACAGCGGAAATAGAATAGAATTCCAAGTATACAGATAAAACTAAAACAAGGGAAGACTAAATCGTCTAATGCGATGATCCAAGCTCAGCTCCAATCATCAGCTCCGTCCTGGTCCTTGCTCCAGTTAACCTGTCTACCTAAAAAAATTGGTTTGGAGTGGGGTGAGACTACTAAGCCTCAGTGAGTCCTACTACCCTCCTAGAGGTGACTACACCGGGGGCACCTAAAATCAGTCGTTTCCTTACTAGCATAAGCATATCATAATAGCATAAATAGAGGTGTAACACAGAAAATAACTCTTATTCATTTTAAACACAAGGACACTCTGAGGTGAGCATGTCTCAGAGGCCTGCCATATCCGTCAACCGATTCGGTCACGGCATGCAGCTCACAATAACGTATCCTAATGGATTGTCCCATTGGGAGTCCATAGCGCGATATCACAAAATCGCTCATAATTGACTGAAGCTAAATTAGTTCTTACTACCAATATTTCCCAAAACCCGGGGAGCATACAAACCTAATAATATTCTAAGTTATACCCTAATGATTATCTGTGCTTAACATTCTGTTCGACATTATATTATATTACTGCAAGTTATCTGATTCTAATGAGGATATAAAACTGAAGGTGTGAAAAACACAAGAAGGGGGGGTTGAATTGTGTTTTGGGTAGTTTGAAAATTTCTTCTAAGTTATGGAAAACTTATCAGAGTTTGCAGCGGTTTAGAAAACAAAACACAATCAAGCACAACTTTGAAGGTAGAGAGAAAGAGAGAAAGATAGAGACAGAGATTTTTATACTGGTTCCCCTCACAAACCGAGAGTACGTCCAATCCTCTTGTACTTCCAAGAGAGTTCACTATAATCACAAAAGATTACAATTGCTCAAGCACACAAGCAAGAGACTGTCATACCCTAATTTTGCCCCATACGTTTTTATTGACCATTTTGCCCCTCATTTTTTTATTTATTCCAATTTTGCCCCTATGATATTTTGCACCTTTTTAAATAAGTCAACAAAACCAATTTTGATTTCAAAAATCAATGTTGACACAAAAACACATGGAATTATTTTTCTTGCATGATTATGACTTAGCATGATCATAAAAGACAAAATTTTACCATTTTGCCCTTACATTTTTTCTTTTTTATTTATTTTTAATTGGTTACTTGCATTTCAAGAAACCTTTTAAAAATCAAATTTCAATTCTATTTTCTTCCATTCTTGATCCATAAATATTTCACATAATCATATCTCATCATGCATATTTTTATTTCCTGACATATTTATTTTATTTTCATATATTATTTTCAATTTGTTTTATTCCAAAAAAAATCAAAAGAGATACAAAAATTTCCTCAATCATTTGACACCTCATCATGGAATAGAAGGTTCCATTCCTTCTCACCACCTCATCACTTGGTACAAAAAAATCACAAAAACATAGTACAAAAAAAAAACCCAAGAATCAATCTCCAATTTTCCCTCACTAACTCTCACAAATCACCACTTTCCTAACCTAATTCCTCCTTATAAATAGCACATTGTTTTCAGTGACTAGGGTTAGAGAATAACAGAGGGGGGCGCAGCTGCTAAGAAAATCAGATCAAAATCACTCAAAAATTCATCAATTTTTCTCTCTTTTTTTCAAAATACAAAATCCATAAAAACCACCTCCAAACATCAATCTCTTCATCAAATAAGCTTCTAACAACTTCCAGTAGCACAAAACAACCATAAAACACAAGCTCTAGCCCATAATTTGGGAGAATCAAAACCTCAAAAAACTCCAAAAATGTGAGAATCCAATACGAGCTTCCAACCACTGTTTCTATCGTTTTTTCAGCACCATTCATCACCAAATGACACCATGAACCTTTTCCCATCATCAATCGAACATAATCTCACTCAAATCGTGTTTTCCCAATTTTTCATCCAAACTTTTTCTCATTGTTTTTCACAACTGAAGCCCTGATTGAAGAAACTAAGGTCGGATTCGAAGTCTACGCAAGATTTCGAGTGAAATAGTGTACTCACTGGACGATTTCGTGGAGGTTTTGAATCTCCGGTGAGGGCACCGTCGCCGGCGCCGTGTGGGTGTAACGGAGAAGATGAAGTGCAGCGTGGACTATGCTTCAGGTAGGTTTAAATTACAGCCGTCTGATCCCCTTGCTTCATCGCGTTCGTTGATTTGTTGTTTAAAACGCAACCGTCAGATCTCATTTAAATGAGATCTGACGGTGATGAAGTTGCATGATGTTCGTGCACCTTTTTCCAGCGCCACACTCGATTATTTTTATTTTGACTTTCTATTTTTTGTTTGACTGGGTTTGTTGGGTCACAAATCTGCTATTCACACCCCATATTTTTGCTATGTCTGAATAATTTGCACCCCCCCTCTGAACTTAATTTTAATTGATTTTCAGCTTATTTCCAAAAGCACTTAAGTGACTAATAGCTTATTTAAGCTATTTTAGTCACTTTGCTATGCTTAAATATTGCTTTTCATCTTTGAGTTTTCATTTTAGCTTTTTAGCTTATTGTTTAGCTTTTTAGCTTAATTAATCACTTTTTAGCTTATTTTCATAAGCACTTATTTGGTACTTAAGCTTTTTAGCTTATTGGACCATTTGGTTATGCTTAAATCATGTGTGATTTCTGTTTGTCTCATTTGAGCATTTATTTTTGCTTTTTAGCTTATTGTTTAGCTTAATTAATCACTTTTTTAGCTGATATCATGTTGATTCATGCATTCTCATTTGAATACTTGCATTCATTCGCATTTAATTGTCGCATTGTTATTATATCGATTGTCATCGTTATTTAATTTTGCACACTATTTTACATCCTTGAACTTGAGTTTTCATAATCAAACTTAATCAAACTTTTTGCAATAAATAATGGATGAAAAAGGGAGAACCTGGCAGTTGCTTCGTTCTTCCCCGGGTTGTCTTGGTGACCGGACAGTTGACTAGTCACTCAAGCTGCTCTCATTCTAGAATGAATTCTAAAATAAACCAACAATCGTCTTTCTTTCGGACATCATTTCTTAATAAAGTTAATCAAAGGCTTTTCATAAGAACTAAAGAATGAAAAGGAGAGAATCTGGCAGTTGCTTCTTTCTTCTCTGAGTTGTCTTGGTGGCCGGACAGTTGACTAGTCACTCAAGCTACTCTCATTCTAAGATAAGCTTTAAAACAAACCAACCCCCCGTACTTCTCTCAAACATTATTTCTGAATAAACTTAATCAAAGGATTTCACAATAATGAGTGAAAAAGGGAGAACCTGGCAGTTGCTTCGTTCTTCCCCGAGTTGTCTTGGTAACCGGACAATTGACTAGTTACTCAAGCTGCTCTCATTCCAAAAACAAGCGTTAAAAGTTAACCTCTACACACCTAAACTTCTTTTCAGAAAACAATGGATATACGCTTTATCCATTCCTCTGACACATACACAGCTTAAGCCTCCAAGTGGAGCATACAAGCGTCGTTGTATCAGCGGAATGCGAGTTAAGCCACATCCGTTAATCAAACTTCCTTTTTTAACAATGGATACGCGTTTTATCTATTCCTCTGATACAGACACAGCTTAAGCCTCTAAGTTGAGCATACAAGCGTCGTTGTATCAGCGGAATACGAAATAAACGATATCCATTTAAAATCAACCAACCACACAAACATTTTTTACCAGAACTACGTGAGTTTTGAGTTTCCCATTGCACCGGGGAATACGTAGGAGCGGGCTCCTACAACCGTCAAACTCAACTAATAAAAACCCTTATTTTCTTTTAATTTATTTTGGAAACGAAGTAGAGATTAGGTAAGAGATAAGGCAATTTAATTCAAACCTACGCAAACAAACCCCAAACCACCTAAACGGTTCCCATCGAGTACGATGGATGCGAGGGGTGCTAACATCTTCCTCTCGCATAACCAACTCCCGAACCTAAACCAAAGGTTTTAGCGATATTTCACTTTCCCCCCACGGGATAAATAAACATCGATGGCGACTTCATTGTATGAAAAACTGAAGTGATTTTCCAGCCCGCTACAGCTGGCGACTTCACTGGGGACTCTTGAGAGTTAAGCCCAGTTTAGTTGGTTTGTTCGTTTGTTTGCTTTTTCAGGTTTGCAGTATCTTGCTTTATCTTTTATTTTTCTGTCAATTATATCTGCTTGGTTGGCTGTTTCTTTTCTTCTACTCCTTCTTTTATTTTTCTTTTGCCCTTGAGGCGTGGTTACTATGAGAAGCTCTACACCCGAGCTTGAGAAAAGCTTAGGCTAAGCTAGGGGTCTTTATGTTGGGTCACCGGACAGTTGACTAGTGACTCCGGCATAATCACCTCGCCTAGAGTAGATTCTCTTGAGAATGTCAGGACACGGGACAGTTGACCAGTGTCTCTGATGTTTTCTTGGAGAGTCCGTGACTCTAGGGACCTTTATTATCCGGTCTAGAACCAAACCTTGTTATTAGGGACCTCTGTTTAGAACTCGTGTCAAGGTTGCTCAACGACCTTACCTAGAGGGGATTTCCTTTTGGACACGTATGTCGTGAGCTTGGCAATAGCGACATCGTATCCAAAGGGGTAATCCGTGATTCTAGTCACTTTGTCAAACCTAGAACAACATGTGAGAGGGATGGGTTACAGGTAACTTTGAGCCTCTCGACTTCAGAAATGTTAATTACACCTCTGCTTCACCGCGACAGAATCTGCGAATCTGCTACAAAAGTGCATTCATACATCCATGCACTCATGCATTCATTCATAAAAAAATTCATGATAAAAACGTTTTTGCATAACATTTGCATAAAAAAAATAAAATGATGAAGCATAAAAACTTCTGCATGCATTTGCATTCATACAAAGGACCTTTGTCTCATCTTCATCTGTCCACCTCAACAGCTTCATTCTTGACACTGATCCCGGACTTCAAACATTTCAAGGAAACCATGGAAAACATGCAGAAGCAGATTGATGCCTTGAGAGGCGATGTGGACCAAGTGACTAACAAGTTGGACCGTGTTTTGGAAATACTAGCCAATCTCAGTTTGCCTTCAAGAGTAGATGCTGCAACAGTAGAGGCAAATCCTCCAATCGGTTCCCTTTTGTCAAAAGTGATGTGGCCTTCATTCGGTTCATCATCTGGATATACTTCTATGGTTGCTCAAGTACCCAAAGAGTCAATGGGTACCAAGACCGAATTTCCAATTGGCCAGCCAAGCACTCATCAGGTCCAACCCAGGTTTGCTATGCCTCGAAGTCTAGAGGACCACAAGAATACTCGTCAAGGTGACAACTTTAAGGGAAAATTTGTTGTATCCCCGAGTGATGAGACTCACCAAATGTTCAAGGCAAAAGAGGACAAGATAAGGATGACGGAATCATTCTTGCCCAACAATGTCAGCCCACCTCACTCTCGCTCAACGGTGTCTGCTCGCACCCCATGCTTCAATCATCAGTATCCAACAGTTGTTCAACCTCAACATCAGCCTCTCCTCATAGAGCAACCTCAACCTCTCCTCATAGAGCAACCTCAGCCTCTCCTCATAGAGCAATCGCAGCCTTTTCTCATAAAGCAACCTCAGCCTCTCCCCATAGAGCAATTTCAGCCTCTTATCATAGAGCAAATTCAGCCTCTTCCAGCAAGAGCAATATCAGCCTCTTTCGGCAAGAGTAACATCAGCCTCCTTGTAGAGCGAATCTAGCCTCTTTAAGTAGAGTAATCTCAGCCTCTACTTGTGGAGCAAACCAGATTGAATATCAAAATCTATCATTCCTTTCGGAGGAACTCAGAAAAATGGTGATACTTACCTGAATCCTTCCCCACTTAATCCGGATAAATTTTGATCTCAAGGGTTTCCAAAGCATGCAATACAGACGTCTTTGAATCATTCTCAGTCAAGACAGTTTGCACAGAACCTAGGACAACAGCAGAGTCAGCCAACGGCCACTCGGGGAAAGAAAGTCATTGAGTCAATCCCAATGTCATGCAGCCGACTCTTATCATATCTGGCGCACAATGGGAGGGTGACCCCAAAAGCTTTAAAGCCAATGATCGAGCCATTCCCGGCTTGGTATGATCCCAAAGCCAAAATGTGAGTTCCATCTTGGGGCAGAAGGACATACTATTGATAAGTGCAGGGCTTTCAAATATAAAGTTCAGGAGCTTGTTGATTTGAAACTGTTGACTTTCAAAGAAGGTGAACCCAACTGTGAAGGATAGTCTGTTGTCCGGTCATGCAGGCCCATATGTGGATGATAATCAAGAGTTCAAGGATTGAATCAGGCCATGGGATTATCTTTAGGCTGTCCTGTTTTAATTTCTTTGTTTGTTAAGTTTCATTAGCATTTAAACTTTGTTTGTTTGCAATAGTAATCTTAATGAAATAATAATGCATGTTTTGAATCCATTCTTTCATGTCCATTCAATTTTCTCTCTTCTACTTCACAAAAACAAAAAATGTATGTTAATACGCCTCATTTCATTTCTTTCTTTATCATTTCTGTTTGAACAAAGATTGGAGAGAGGATGATGAAAAACGAAATAACCAAGTTGCTACAGTATGCTTTCGAATCAAACTTTGCTGATGATGTAAGGCATTGTTTCAAATCCCCAAACACCGGAGAAATAAGGAAGATAATCCGTAGTCACCCCCTTTGAGCCTAGAAGTTGGTGTTTCTTTCAATACGAAAAAACCGCAATTTTTAACCCGGGGCAGGGTAGTGTTCAATTAATTCGACCATGCGTTCGAGTTTCAAGAGAAAAGCAAAAATCAATAAGGTGTTCCTCATCACCTATTATCAAGGCAGTTACAATTCGCCCAAACAAAATTCAAAAAAAAAAAAAAAAAAAAAAAAAAGAAAGAAAAGCCCGCTAAGTCCAAATCTCAAATTGGCTTAGGCAAAAATTAGGGCATCCCGCTAGACTAAAAATGCAAAAGAACAGTCTAGGCAAAAGTTAGGGATTTTTTTAAAAAAAATGATGAAAAAGTGAATGTCACCAAGACTCACGACAAAACAAAATCATGTGATTAAAACAAAGGCAATGTGACTGTCACACAAAAAAAGGAACACAACCTCGGCCCCCGAGCCATCATATTCTCACCATCAAAATTCAAAAAAAAAAATAAAAAATCTCTTGGGACTTGAACACGTGAGTGGAGTTAATTGAACTTAGGACTGAAGATCATCACGAAGAATGGGACGGGTTAAAATTAAACTTTGAGCCTTATATCCTTTTATTCAGAAACCGTGAACCAGGCCACGTTACAACCCTCAAAAGACCTAATTGAAGCAAGGTTTATTTTGAAACCATACGGTAGCAAGGTTGCGTTAATCTGACTCCCAAAAATCTTTTGTTGATACCATACTCTCACACTTTCTTCCACCATATACATCCAATGTACATAAATGCCGTCTCAATCTCAATTTCAAAACTTGCATTATAATTGCATTAGAATTACTACTTCAAGCAAACAGGTTTATCGGCAAGTCAGCACTTGACAACAAGGAAGTTCCAACTCTGAGCTGTTACCAAGCAATCAAGAAGAACTTTGGACTAATCTGGGGCATCTATCTCAGAACTTCACTTAATCATGGGGCACATCCCTTAGAAAGGTCATTCGGCATGGATTGAGTATCCTAAGATCGCATCATGGAAAGCGGTATCGGAACTCAGTTTTCAAGGACCTAACAAATCAGATCAAGACACTCCTAATCAGGGGCAAATCATCTTGGGGTTCTGCCAATCAAAAGCAAACTCTGATGACTAGGGGCAGATCACATAAGGATCTTGTTGGCCCAACCAAACATGTTTCAGAATGGCTCAATCTAGGGGCATACCTCTCAGAGAGGGAGAACCAATATCAGTAAGTTTGCCGAGAGTCAAGGCAAAGCACTTCAAATGCCCAACAGACTGGGGCAAGACAATATACACAAGGGCAGGTTCTCCCTATATCTTCAAAGCTACTCAAGCAAAGCCTGATGAACATATGCAACCGTTGGGTCCGGAACTGGTGTCGGGGATCAACATCAACCACCAATCCACAAAAAGCCTAAATACCCGATACACTCCCACCCTTCATAGGGGCATCAGTCATCGTCATGCATTAGTCATGTCATTTCATTCATGCAAATCAGCGTCAGGCATTAGTCATGTCATTTCATTCACGCAAATAAGCGCCATGCATTAGTCATGTCATTTCATTCATGTAAATCATTAGCATGCATTGATCACGTCATTTCATTCAAGCATCAGGTATGCCCCATACCACAAGACCAATGACTCAGAAAAAACCAAAAAAAGCCAAATCAAACATCCACAATCAAGAACCTAACCTTGCATTGACAATCTCAAAGTCCAATCATTGTTGGCACACCTTCAAAGTCCAATCATTATTGGCAAATACCATCAAAGTCCAATCATTGTTGGCACACCCTCAAAGACCAATCATTATTGGCACCACTCAAAATCCAATATTCATTGGAACCCAAATAAAACCCAGTGTTCATTAACACCCATGTTGAAACCCGACTTCTAATAGCACACAGTCATTTCATGTAATCATATACATTAATCATGCATTTCATTTCATGCATAAATAATCATGGAAAGCATGCATACATAAAGCAAGTTCAAAGGTTTCTCCTTGCAGAATACAGGCTTTGGTCACTTAATCACAAGAAAGGCAGTTTGATTTCTTTTCTAGCAAGTCGGTTGGTAAATTGTCTCCCCAGCAGATTAGTTGAAAAGCCATGTCTAATCTCCTCCCCAGTGAATTGCAAATTTTCTGGAATATTCTTCTACAAGATAATCACAACAGCTTGTTTAAGCACATCATCACAGCAACCTTGTCTGGTTCCCCTAATAGGAATGACAAGCAAATTTCCCCAGCTTCGTCCGGTTCCCCTAATAGGAATGACAAGCAAATTTCATCAACTCTGTCCGGTTCCCCTAATAGGAATGACAAGAAAATTTCCCCAGCTTCGTCTGGTTCCCCTAATAGGAATGGCAAGCAAATTTCCTCAACTCTGTCCGGTTCCCCAAACAGGAATGACACCAACTCTGTCCGGTTCCCCAAACAGGAATGACAGCAACTATGTCCGGTTCCCCAAACAGGAATGACACCAACTCTGTCCGGTTCCCCAAACAGGAATGACATCAACTCTGTCCGGTTCCCCAAACAGGAATGACACCAACTCTGTCCGGTTCCCCAAACAGGAATGACACCAACTCTGTCCGGTTCCCCAAACAGGAATGACATCAGTTTGTCCGGTTCCCCAACAGGAATGACATCAGTTTGTCCGGTTCCCCAACAGGAATGACAGCAACCTTGTCCGGTTCCCAAACAGGAATGACATCAACTTCGTCCGGTTCCCCAAACAGGAATGACACCAACTCTGTCCGGTTCCCCAAACAGGAATGACATCAACTTCGTCCGGTTCCCCAAACAGGAATGACACCAACTCTGTCCGGTTCCCCAAACAGGAATGACATCAGTGTGTCCGGTTCCCCCAACAGGAATGACACCAACTCTGTCCGGTTCCCCAACAGGAATGACAGCAACCTTGTCCGGTTCCCAAACAGGAATGACAGCAACCTTGTCCGGTTCCCAAACAGGAATGACATTTGTTTGTCTGGTTCCCCAACAGGAATGACATCAGTTTGTCCGGTTCCCCAACAGGAATGACATCAGTTTATCCGGTTCCCCAACAGGAATGACAGCAACCTTGTCCAGTTCCCAAACAGGAATGACAGCAACCTTGTTCGGTTCCCCAACAGGAATGACATCAGTTTGTCCGGTTCCCCAAAAGGAATGACAGCAAACATCTTCAACTATGTCCGGTTTCCCAACAGGAATGACATCAGTTTGTCCGGTTCCGCAACAGGAATGACATCAGTTTGTCCGGTTCCCCAACAGGAATGACAGCAACCTTTTCCGGTTCCCAAACATGAATGACAGCAACCTTGTTCGGTTCCCCAACAGGAATGACAGCAACCTTGTCCGGTTCCCAAACAGGAATGACATCAGTTTGTCCGGTTCCCCAACTGGAATGACATCAGTTTGTCCGGTTCCCCAAAAGGAATGACAGCAAACATCTTCAGCTTTGTCCGGTTCCCCAAAAGGAATGACAGCAGGTATATTTGAGTTTCCCTAGTAGGAAAGCTAAAACAGGTATACTCGATCCACTTATCTATCTATCATCACTCATGCCCAGGCAAAATTAGGGCATTCTGTATTTAATTACCTTCCACCAAAAGAATACGAATATCAGGGCTATTCGCATTCTTATGGTTTAAGCTAATTAAATAGGGGCAGCTGTCATACCCTAATTTTGCCCCATACTTTTTTATTGACCATTTTGCCCCTCATTTTTTTATTTATTCCAATTTTGCCCCTATGATATTTTGCACCTTTTTAAATAAGTCAACAAAACCAATTTTGATTTCAAAAATCAATGTTGACACAAAAACACATGGAATTATTTTTCTTGCATGATTATGACTTAGCATGATCATAAAAGACAAAATTTTACCATTTTGCCCTTACATTTTTTCTTTTTTATTTATTTTTAATTGGTTACTTGCATTTCAAGAAACCTTTTAAAAATCAAATTTCAATTCTATTTTCTTCCATTCTTGATCCATAAATATTTCACATAATCATATCTCATCATGCATATTTTTATTTCTTGACATATTTATTTTATTTTCATATATTATTTTCAATTTGTTTTATTCCAAAAAAAATCAAAAGAGATACAAAAATTTCCTCAATCATTTGACACCTCATCATGGAATAGAAGGTTCCATTCCTTCTCACCACCTCATCACTTGGTACAAAAAAATCACAAAAACATAGTACAAAAAAAAAACCCAAGAATCACTCTCCAATTTGCCCTCACTAACTCTCACAAATCACCACTTTCCTAACCTAATTCCTCCTTATAAATAGCACATTGTTTTCAGTGCCTAGGGTTAGAGAATAACAGAGGGGGGCGCAGCTGCTAAGAAAATCAGATCAAAATCACTCAAAAATTCATCAATTTTTCTCTCTTTTTTTCAAAATACAAAATCCATAAAAACCACCTCCAAACATCAATCTCTTCATCAAATAAGCTTCTAACAACTTCCAGTAGCACAAAACAACCATAAAACACAAGCTCTAGCCCATAATTTGGGAGAATCAAAACCTCAAAAAACTCCAAAAATGTGAGAATCCAATACGAGCTTCCAACCACTGTTTCTATCGTTTTTTCAGCACCATTCATCACCAAATGACACCATGAACCTTTTCCCATCATCAATCGAACATAATCTCACTCAAATCGTGTTTTCCCAATTTTTCATCCAAACTTTTTCTCATTGTTTTTCACAACTGAAGCACTGATTGAAGAAACTAAGGTCGGATTCGAAGTCTACGCAAGATTTCGAGTGAAATAGTGTACTCACTGGACGATTTCGTGGAGGTTTTGAATCTCCGGTGAGGGCACCGTCGCCGGCGCCGTGTGGGTGTAACGGAGAAGATGAAGTGCAGCGTGGACTATGCTTCAGGTAGGTTTAAATTACAGCCGTCTGATCCCCTTGCTTCATCGCGTTCGTTGATTTGTTGTTTAAAACGCAACCGTCAGATCTCATTTAAATGAGATCTGACGGTGATGAAGTTGCATGATGTTCGTGCACCTTTTTCCAGCGCCACACTCGATTATTTTTATTTTGACTTTCTGTTTTTTGTTTGACTGGGTTTGTTGGGTCACAGATCTGCTATTCACACCCCATATTTTTGCTATGTCTGAATAATTTGCACCCCCCCTCTGAACTTAATTTTAATTGATTTTCAGCTTATTTCCAAAAGCACTTAAGTGACTAATAGCTTATTTAAGCTATTTTAGTCACTTTGCTATGCTTAAATATTGCTTTTCATCTTTGAGTTTTCATTTTAGCTTTTTAGCTTATTCTTTAGCTTTTTAGCTTAATTAATCACTTTTTAGCTTATTTTCATAAGCACTTATTTGGTACTTAAGCTTTTTAGCTTATTGGACCATTTGGTTATGCTTAAATCATGTGTGATTTTTGTTTGTCTCATTTGAGCATTTATTTTTGCTTTTTAGCTTATTGTTTAGCTTAATTAATCACTTTTTTAGCTGATATCATGTTGATTCATGCATTCTCATTTGAATACTTGCATTCATTCGCATTTAATTGTCGCATTGTTATTATATCGATTGTCATCGTTATTTAATTTTGCACACTATTTTACATCCTTGAACTTGAGTTTTCATAATCAAAATTAATCAAACTTTTTGCAATAAATAATGGATGAAAAAGGGAGAACCTGGCAGTTGCTTCGTTCTTCCCCGAGTTGTCTTGGTGACCGGACAGTTGACTAGTCACTCAAGCTGCTCTCATTCTAGAATGAATTCTAAAATAAACCAACAATCGTCTTTCTTTCGGACATCATTTCTTAATAAAGTTAATCAAAGGCTTTTCATAAGAACTAAAGAATGAAAAGGAGAGAATCTGGCAGTTGCTTCTTTCTTCTCTGAGTTGTCTTGGTGGCCGGACAGTTGACTAGTCACTCAAGCTACTCTCATTCTAAGATAAGCTTTAAAACAAACCAACCCCCCGTACTTCTCTCAAACATTATTTCTGAATAAACTTAATCAAAGGATTTCACAATAATGAGTGAAAAAGGGAGAACCTGGCAGTTGCTTCATTCTTCCCCGAGTTGTCTTGGTAACCGGACAGTTGACTAGTTACTCAAGCTGCTCTCATTCCAAAAACAAGCGTTAAAAGTTAACCTCTACACACCTAAACTTCTTTTCAGAAAACAATGGATATACGCTTTATCCATTCCTCTGACACATACACAGCTTAAGCCTCCAAGTGGAGCATACAATCGTCGTTGTATCAGCGGAAAGCGAGTTAAGCCACATCCGTTAATCAAACTTTCTTTTTTAACAATGGATACGCGTTTTATCTATTCCTCTGATACAGACACAGCTTAAGCCTCTAAGTTGAGCATACAAGCGTCGTTGTATCAGCGGAATACGAAATAAACGATATCCATTTAAAATCAACCAACCACACAAACATTTTTTACCAGAACTACGTGAGTTTTGAGTTTCCCATTGCACCGGGGAATACGTAGGAGCGGGCTCCTACAACCGTCAAACTCAACTAATAAAAACCCTTATTTTCTTTTAATTTATTTTGGAAACGAAGTAGAGATTAGGTAAGAGATAAGGCAATTTAATTCAAACCTACGCAAACAAACCCCAAACCACCTAAACGGTTCCCATCGAGTACGATGGATGCGAGGGGTGCTAACACCTTCCTCTCGCATAACCAACTCCCGAACCTAAACCAAAGGTTTTAGCGATATTTCCCTTTCCCCCCACGGGATAAATAAACATCGATGGCGACTTCATTGTATGAAAAATGGAAGTGATTTTCCAGCCCGCTACAGCTGGCGACTTCACTAGGGACTCTTGAGAGTTAAGCCCAGTTTAGTTGGTTTGTTCGTTTGTTTGCTTTTTCAGGTTTGCAGTATCTTGCTTTATCTTTTATTTTTCTGTCAATTATATCTGCTTGGTTGGCTGTTTCTTTTCTTCTACTCCTTCTTTTATTTTTCTTTTGCCCTTGAGGCGTGGTTACTATGAGAAGCTCTACACCCGAGCTTGAGAAAAGCTTATGCTAAGCTAGGGGTCTTTTTGTTGTGTCACCGGACAGTTGACTAGTGACTCCGGCATAATCACCTCGCCTAGAGTAGATTCTCTTGAGAATGTCAGGACACGGGACAGTTGACCAGTGTCTCTGATGTTTTCTTGGAGAGTCCGTGACTCTAGGGACCTTTATTATCCGGTCTAGAACCAAACCTTGTTATTAGGGACCTCTGTTTAGAACCCGTGTCAAGGTTGCTCAACGGCCTTACCTAGAGGGGATTTCCTTTTGGACACGTATGTCGTGAGCTTGGCAATAGCGACATCGTATCCAAAGGGGTAATCCGTGATTCTAGGCACTTTGTCAAACCTAGAACAACATGTGAGAGGGATGGGTTACAGGTAACTTTGAGCCTCTCGACTTCAGAAATGTTAATTACACCTCTGCTTCACTGCGACAGAATCTGCGAATCTGCTACAAAAGTGCATTCATACATCCATGCACTCATGCATTCATTCATAAAAAAATTCATGATAAAAACGTTTTTGCATAACATTTGCATAAAAAAAATAAAATGATGAAGCATAAAAACTTCTGCATGCATTTGCATTCATACAAAGGACCTTTGTCTCATCTTCATCTGTCCACCTCAACAGCTTCATTCTTGACACTGATCCCGGACTTCAAACATTTCAAGGAAACCATGGAAAACATGCAGAAGCAGATTGATGCCTTGAGAGGCGATGTGGACCAAGTGACTAACAAGTTGGACCGTGTTTTGGAAATACTAGCCAATCTCAGTTTGCCTTCAAGAGTAGATGCTGCAACAGTAGAGGCAAATCCTCCAATCGGTTCCCTTTTGTCAAAAGTGATGTGGCCTTCATTCGGTTCATCATCTGGATATACTTCTATGGTTGCTCAAGTACCCAAAGAGTCAATGGGTACCAAGACCGAATTTCCAATTGGCCAGCCAAGCACTCATCAGGTCCAACCCAGGTTTGCTATGCCTCGAAGTCTAGAGGACCACAAGAATACTCGTCAAGGTGACAACTTTAAGGGAAAATTTGTTGTATCCCCGAGTGATGAGACTCACCAAATGTTCAAGGCAAAAGAGGACAAGATAAGGATGACGGAATCATTCTTGCCCAACAATGTCAGCCCACCTCACTCTCGCTCAACGGTGTCTGCTCGCACCCCATGCTTCAATCATCAGTATCCAACAGTTGTTCAACCTCAACATCAGCCTCTCCTCATAGAGCAACCTCAGCCTCTCCTCATAGAGCAACCTCAGCCTCTCCTCATAGAGCAATCGCAGCCTTTTCTCATAAAGCAACCTCAGCCTCTCCCCATAGAGCAATTTCAGCCTCTAATCATAGAGCAAATTCAGCCTCTTCCAGCAAGAGCAATATCAGCCTCTTTCGGCAAGAGTAACATCAGCCTCCTTGTAGAGCGAATCTAGCCTCTTTAAGTAGAGCAATCTCAGCCTCTACTTGTGGAGCAAACCAGATTGAATATCAAAATCTATTATTCCTTTCGGAGGAACTCAGAAAAATGGTGATACTTACCTGAATCCTTCCCCACTTAATCCGGATAAATTTTGATCTCAAGGGTTTCCAAAGCATGCAATACAGACGTCTTTGAATCATTCTCAGTCAAGACAGTTTGCACAGAACCTAGGACAACAGCAGAGTCAGCCAACGGCCACTCGGGGAAAGAAAGTCATTGAGTCAATCCCAATGTCATGCAGCCGACTCTTATCATATCTGGCGCACAATGGGAGGGTGACCCCAAAAGCTTTAAAGCCAATGATCGCGCCATTCCCGGCTTGGTATGATCCCAAAGCCAAAATGTGAGTTCCATCTTGGGGCAGAAGGACATACTATTGATAAGTGCAGGGCTTTCAAATATAAAGTTCAGGAGCTTGTTGATTTGAAACTGTTGACTTTCAAAGAAGGTGAACCCAACTGTGAAGGATAGTCTATTGTCCGGTCATGCAGGCCCATATGTGGATGATAATCAAGAGTTCAAGGATTGAATCAGGCCATAGGATTATCTTTAGGCTGTCCTGTTTTAATTTCTTTGTTTGTTAAGTTTCATTAGCATTTAAACTTTGTTTGTTTGCAATAGTAATCTTAATGAAATAATAATGCATGTTTTGAATCCATTCTTTCATGTCCATTCAATTTTCTCTCTTCTACTTCACAAAAACAAAAAATGTATGTTAATACGCCTCATTTCATTTCTTTCTTTATCATTTCTGTTTGAACAAAGATTGGAGAGAGGATGATGAAAAACGAAATAACCAAGTTGCTACAGTATGCTTTCGAATCAAACTTTGCTGATGATGTAAGGCATTGTTTCAAATCCCCAAACACCGGAGAAATAAGGAAGATAATCCGTAGTCACCCCCTTTGAGCCTAGAAGTTGGTGTTTCTTTCTATACGAAAAAACTGCAATTTTTAACCCGGGGCAGGGTAGTGTTCAATTAATTCGACCATGCGTTCGAGTTTCAAGAGAAAAGCAAAAATCAATAAGGTGTTCCTCATCACCTATTATCAAGGCAGTTACAATTCGCCCAAACAAAATTCAAAAAAAAAAAAAAAAAAAAAAAAAGAAAGAAAAGCCCGCTAAGTCCAAATCTCAAAATGGCTTAGGCAAAAATTAGGGCATCCCGCTAGACTAAAAATGCAAAAGAACAGTCTAGGCAAAAGTTAGGGATTTTTTAAAAAAAAATGATGAAAAAGTAAATGTCACCAAGACTCACGACAAAACAAAATCATGTGATTAAAACAAAGGCAATGTGACTGTCACACAAAAAAAGGAACACAACCTCGGCCCCCGAGCCATCATATTCTCACCATCAAAATTCAAAAAAAAAAAAAAAAAAAAAAATCTCTTGGGACTTGAACACGTGAGTGGAGTTAATTGAACTTAGGACTGAAGATCATCACGAAGAATGGGACGGGTTAAAATTAAACTTTGAGCCTTATATCCTTTTATTCAGAAACCGTGAACCAGGCCACGTTACAACCCTCAAAAGACCTAATTGAAGCAAGGTTTATTTTGAAAGCATACGGTAGCAAGGTTGCGTTAATCCGACTCCCAAAAATCTTTTGTTGATACCATACTCTCACACTTTCTTCCACCATATACATCCAATGTACATAAATTCCGTCTCAATCTCAATTTCAAAACTTGCATTATAATTGCATTAGAATTACTACTTCAAGCAAACAGGTTTATCGGCAAGTCAGCATTTGACAACAAGGAAGTTCCAACTCTGAGCTGTTACCAAGCAATCAAGAAGAACTTTGGACTAATCTGGGGCATCTATCTCAGAACTTCACTTAATCATGGGGCACATGCCTTAGAAAGGTCATTCGGCATGGATTGAGTATCCTAAGATCGCATCATGGAAAGCGGTATCGGAACTCAGTTTTCAAGGACCTAACAAATCAGATCAAGACACTCCTAATCAGGGGCAAATCATCTTGGGGTTCTGCCAATCAAAAGCAAACTCTGATGACTAGGGGTAGATCACATAAGGATCTTGTTGGCCCAACCAAACATGTTTCAGAATGGCTCAATCTAGGGGCATACCTCTCAGAGAGGGAGAACCAATATCAATAAGTTAGCCGAGAGTCAAGGCAAAGCACTTCAAATGCCCAACAGACTGGGGCAAGACAATATACACAGGGGCAGGTTCTCCCTATATCTTCAAAGCTACTCAAGCAAAGCCTGATGAACATCTGCAACCGTTGGGTCCGGAACTGGTGTCGGGGATCAACATCAACCACCAATCCACAAAAAGCCTGAATACCCAATACACTCCCACCCTTCATAGGGGCATCAGTCATCGTCATGCATTAGTCATGTCATTTCATTCATGCAAATCAGCGTCAGGCATTAGTCATGTCATTTCATTCACGCAAATAAGCGCCATGCATTAGTCATGTCATTTCATTCATGTAAATCATTAGCATGCATTGATCACGTCATTTCATTCAAGCATCAGGTATGCCCCATACCACAAGACCAATGACTCAGAAAAAACCAAAAAAAGCCAAATCAAACATCCACAATCAAGAACCTAACCTTGCATTGACAATCTCAAAGTCCAATCATTGTTGGCACACCTTCAAAGTCCAATCATTATTGGCAAATACCATCAAAGTCCAATCATTGTTGGCACACCCTCAAAGACCAATCATTATTGGCACCCACTCAAAATCCAATATTCATTGGAACCCAAATAAAACCCAGTGTTCATTAACACCCATGTTGAAACCCGACTTCTAATAGCACACAGTCATTTCATGTAATCATATACATTAATCATGCATTTCATTTCATGCATAAATAATCATGGTAAGCATGCATACATAAAGCAAGTTCAAAGGTTTCTCCTTGAGAATACAGGCTTTGGTCACTTAATCACAAGAAAGGCAGTTTGATTTCTTTTCTAGCAAGTCGGTTGGTAAATTGTCTCCCCAGCAGATTAGTTGAAAAGCCATGTCTAATCTCCTCCCCAGTGAATTGCAAATTTTCTGGAATATTCTTCTACAAGATAATCACAACAGCTTGTTTAAGCACATCATCACAGCAACCTTGTCCGGTTCCCCTAATAGGAACGACAAGCAAATTTCCCCAGCTTCGTCCGGTTCCCCTAATAGGAATGACAAGCAAATTTCATCAACTCTGTCCGGTTCCCCTGATAGGAATGACAAGAAAATTTCCCCAGCTTCGTCCGGTTCCCCTAATAGGAATGGCAAGCAAATTTCCTCAACTCTGTCCGGTTCCCCAAACAGGAATGACACCAACTCTGTCCGGTTCCCCAAACAGGAATGACATCAACTATGTCCGGTTCCCCAAACAGGAATGACACCAACTCTGTTCGGTTCCCCAAACAGGAATGACATCAACTCTGTCCGGTTCCCCAAACAGGAATGACATCAACTCTGTCCGGTTCCCCAAACAGGAATGACACCAACTCTGTCCGGTTCCCCAAACACGAATGACACCAACTCTGTCCGGTTCCCCAAACAGGAATGACACCAACTCTGTCCGGTTCCCCAAACAGGAATGACATCAGATTGTCCGGTTCCCCAACAGGAATGACAGCAACCTTGTCCGGTTCCCCAACAGGAATGACATCAGTTTGTCCGGTTCCCCAACAGGAATGACAGCAACCTTGTCCGGTTCCCCAACAGGAATGACATCAGTTTGTCCGGTTCCCCAACAGGAATGACAGCAACCTTGTCCGGTTCCCAAACAGGAATGACATCAACTTCGTCCGGTTCCCCAAACAGGAATGACACCAACTCTGTCCGGTTCCCCAAACAGGAATGACATCAACTTCGTCCGGTTCCCCAAACAGGAATGACACCAACTCTGTCCGGTTCCCCAAACAGGAATGACATCAGTTTGTCCGGTTCCCCCAACAGGAATGACACCAACTCTGTCCGGTTCCCCAACAGGAATGACAGCAACCTTGTCCGGTTCCCAAACAGGAATGACAGCAACCTTGTCCGGTTCCCAAACAGGAATGACATTTGTTTGTCCGGTTCCCCAACAGGAATGACATCAGTTTGTCCGGTTCCCCAACAGGAATGACATCAGTTTATCCGGTTCCCCAACAGGAATGACAGCAACCTTGTCCAGTTCCCAAACAGGAATGACAACAACCTTGTTCGGTTCCCCAACAGGAATGACATCAGTTTGTCCGGTTCCCCAAAAGGAATGACAGCAAACATCTTCAACTATGTCCGGTTTCCCAACAGGAATGACATCAGTTTGTCCGGTTCCGCAACAGGAATGACATCAGTTTGTCCGGTTCCCCAACAGGAATGACAGCAACCTTGTTCGGTTCCCAAACATGAATGACAGCAACCTTGTTCGGTTCCCCAACAGGAATGACAGCAACCTTGTCCGGTTCCCAAACAGGAATGACATCAGTTTGTCCGGTTCCCCAACTGGAATGACATCAGTTTGTCCGGTTCCCCAAAAGGAATGACAGCAAACATCTTCAGCTTTGTCCGGTTCCCCAAAAGGAATGACAGCAGGTATATTTGAGTTTCCCTAGTAGGAAAGCTAAAACAGGTATACTCGATCCACTTATCTATCTATCATCACTCATGCCCAGGCAAAATTAGGGCATTCTGTATTTAATTACCTTCCACCAAAAGAATACGAATATCAGGGCTATTCGCATTCTTATGGTTTAAGCTAATTAAATAGGGGCAGCTGTCATACCCTAATTTTGCCCCATACTTTTTTATTGACCATTTTGCCCCTCATTTTTTTTTATTCCAATTTTGCCCCTATGATATTTTGCACCTTTTTAAATAAGTCAACAAAACCAATTTTGATTTCAAAAATCAATGTTGACACAAAAACACATGGAATTATTTTTCTTGCATGATTATGACTTAGCATGATCATAAAAGACAAAATTTTACCATTTTGCCCTTACATTTTTTCTTTTTTATTTATTTTTAATTGGTTACTTGCATTTCAAGAAACCTTTTAAAAATGAAATTTCAATTCTATTTTCTTCCATTCTTGATCCATAAATATTTCACATAATCATATCTCATCATGCATATTTTTATTTCTTGACATATTTATTTTATTTTCATATATTATTTTCAATTTGTTTTATTCCAAAAAAAATCAAAAGAGATACAAAAATTTCCTCAATCATTTGACACCTCATCATGGAATAGAAGGTTCCATTCCTTCTCACCACCTCATCACTTGGTACAAAAAAATCACAAAAACATAGTACAAAAAAAAAACCCAAGAATCAATCTCCAATTTGCCCTCACTAACTCTCACAGATCACCACTTTCCTAACCTAATTCCTCCTTATAAATAGCACGTTGTTTTCAGTGCCTAGGGTTAGAGAATAACAGAGGGGGGCGCAGCTGCTAAGAAAATCAGATCAAAATCACTCAAAAATTCATCAATTTTTCTCTCTTTTTTTCAAAATACAAAATCCATAAAAACCACCTCCAAACATCAATCTCTTCATCAAATAAGCTTCTAACAACTTCCAGTAGCACAAAACAACCATAAAACACAAGCTCTAGCCCATAATTTTGGAGAATCAAAACCTCAAAAAACTCCAAAAATGTGAGAATCCAATACGAGCTTCCAACCACTGTTTCTATCGTTTTTTCAGCACCATTCATCACTAAATGACACCATGAACCTTTTCCCATCATCAATCGAACATAATCTCACTCAAATCGTGTTTTCCCAATTTTTCATCCAAACTTTTTCTCATTGTTTTTCACAACTGAAGCACTGATTGAAGAAACTAAGGTCGGATTCGAAGTCTACGCAAGATTTCGAGTGAAATAGTGTACTCACTGGACGATTTCGTGGAGGTTTTGAATCTCCGGTGAGGGCACCGTCGCCGGCGCCGTGTGGGTGTAACGGAGAAGATGAAGTGCAGCGTGGACTATGCTTCAGGTAGGTTTAAATTACAGCCGTCTGATCCCCTTGCTTCATCGCGTTCGTTGATTTGTTGTTTAAAACGCAACCGTCAGATCTCATTTAAATGAGATCTGACGGTGATGAAGTTGCATGATGTTCGTGCACCTTTTTCCAGTGCCACACTCGATTATTTTTATTTTGACTTTCTGTTTTTTGTTTGACTGGGTTTGTTGGGTCACAGATCTGCTATTCACACCCCATATTTTTGCTATGTCTGAATAATTTGCACCCCCCCTCTGAACTTAATTTTAATTGATTTTCAGCTTATTTCCAAAAGCACTTAAGTGACTAATAGCTTATTTAAGCTATTTTAGTCACTTTGCTATGCTTAAATATTGCTTTTCGTCTTTGAGTTTTCATTTTAGCTTTTTAGCTTATTCTTTAGCTTTTTAGCTTAATTAATCACTTTTTAGCTTATTTTCATAAGCACTTATTTGGTACTTAAGCTTTTTAGCTTATTGGACCATTTGGTTATGCTTAAATCATGTGTGATTTCTGTTTGTCTCATTTGAGCATTTATTTTTGCTTTTTAGCTTATTGTTTAGCTTAATTAATTTTGCACACTATTTTACATCCTTGAACTTGAGTTTTCATAATCAAACTTAATCAAACTTTTTGCAATAAATAATGGATGAAAAAGGGAGAACCTGGCAGTTGCTTCGTTCTTCCCCGAGTTGTCTTGGTGACCGGACAGTTGACTAGTCACTCAAGCTGCTCTCATTCTAGAATGAATTCTAAAATAAACCAACAATCGTCTTTCTTTCGGACATCATTTCTTAATAAAGTTAATCAAAGGCTTTTCATAAGAACTAAAGAATGAAAAGGAGAGAATCTGGCAGTTGCTTCTTTCTTCTCTGAGTTGTCTTGGTGGCCGGATAGTTGACTAGTCACTCAAGCTACTCTCATTCTAAGATAAGCTTTAAAACAAACCAACCCCCCGTACTTCTCTCAAACATTATTTCTGAATAAACTTAATCAAAGGATTTCACAATAATGAGTGAAAAAGGGAGAACCTGGCAGTTGCTTCGTTCTTCCCCGAGTTGTCTTGGTAACCGGACAGTTGACTAGTTACTCAAGCTGCTCTCATTCCAAAAATAAGCGTTAAAAGTTAACCTCTACACACCTAAACTTCTTTTCAGAAAACAATGGATATACGCTTTATCCATTCCTCTGACACATACACAGCTTAAGCGTCGTTGTATCAGCGGAATGCGAGTTAAGCCACATCCGTTAATCAAACTTTCTTTTTTAACAATGGATACGCGTTTTATCTATTCCTCTGATACAGACACAGCTTAAGCCTCTAAGTTGAGCATACAAGCGTCGTTGTATCAGCGGAATACGAAATAAACGATATCCATTTAAAATCAACCAACCACACAAACATTTTTTACCAGAACTACGTGAGTTTTGAGTTTCCCATTGCACCGGGGAATACGTAGGAGCGGGCTCCTACAACCGTCAAACTCAACTAATAAAAACCCTTATTTTCTTTTAATTTATTTTGGAAACGAAGTAGAGATTAGGTAAGAGATAAGGCAATTTAATTCAAACCTACGCAAACAAACCCCAAACCACCTAAACGGTTCCCATCGAGTACGATGGATGTGAGGGGTGCTAACACCTTCCTCTCGCATAACCAACTCCCGAACCTAAACCAAAGGTTTTAGCGATATTTCCCTTTCCCCCCACGGGATAAATAAACATCGATGGCGACTTCATTGTATGAAAAATGGAAGTGATTTTCCAGCCCGCTACAGAGACTTCCAATGCTCAAGTATACAAACAAGAGACTTCCTAATGCTCAAGCACGCAGGCAAGAGACTTCAAATCACAAGTATAATAAAAACAGGGTCTGAACAATTGATATAAAGATCAATGTTCAGTTACAAAATAAATACAACTTTTGATACAAGACTTAACTTAGAATCTTTATACAAAATTCTAAGGTTCAACTAATGAATTAACAGAAGCTGAAGCTGGAGTCTTGGATTTGAATATGAGTTCAAGTTGTATTTGCAGTTTTGTGCGTTAGGATGATTTTTTCAGAGTAACAGCTCTTTTCAAATTGTTCAAGTGTCGTATCCCAAAGCTTCAAACTTGCTCCAATTTATAGACGAGGGTGGAGCGTGTTTGATTTGAATTTGATGCGGTGAGATTGCGCCAGCTGTAGATAGTGCCATTGTTAACCAAAACGGGTAACCTTGTATACGATCAATCTTGGAGATAACGTTTTATCCAAATCAGGTAAAGAGTTCGTACAATAGTACAAACGTCACTATTCTGTGGATAAGATTGATTCCATCAGCTTTTGGAATGTCAGAGTATAATCATTGATGCAGAGAATGTTCTTCTGACAAAACGGCTTTCACTGCTCTTATCAGAGTCTGATATGCATCCTCTGATGAGTAGACCTTATATCTTCTGATGAACCAAATTTGCATCTTCTGATGGCCTGAAGTTCTGATCAGAGTTTGCTTTGCCATATCAGAGCTTCCAATGTGCTTTTAATGAATATAAAAATTCACTTGTATATCTGCACACTTGGATTAAATAATTAGTATACCCTATTGTACATTAATACTTTTGTTATCATCAAAACTCAATTTGGTCATGTCAGAACCTCTTTTGTTCCAACAATCTCCCCCTTTTTGATTGATGACAAACCAAGTATTAATTTACAATGGTTGTTGATAAAATTTATCAAGCATCTCTTAGGTTGATGAGTTTTGCAAGCTCCCCCTAAGTTCAGCAATGATTAATTTAATCAGTTTAAAAATAATTATTTGAATTTTGAACTAGATTGGTACACTAAACTTTCAGAGGCTAGGTTTGCAAGCTCTCCCCTAAGTCTGATACCCATGAAAGAAAATTGCACTTTTCTTTTATGCGTACCCTGTACCAGAAGTTCAAATTTCAACTAATATTTTCCTCAAAATCATATCATACATAGACATAATTAAAAAGAAATAAATTTGGAATTTTGACTTCAGTTTAGCATTTCATAAATTAATAACAACTCTTACTCCCCCTTTTGTCATTAAACAAAAAGATAAAACTGACACAAAATAAATGACAAGTAAGAAAAAAATGGTCAATATTAAAGTTTCAAGGCAGTGAAGGTGGTTACAACTTGTAAGACCCATAATTCTACTGTATCGTACGCAAGTTATAAGCGTAAGTAGTGGCTAAGAGTTTTTAGGGTTTCTGTAAGTTAATTTTATAAGTATCGTGTAATAACAGCGTTTTTGCTGAGTTGGAACTGGTTTTGGACTCGTATGCTATTTAAGCCCAGGCTTTTGGTCCTTAGTCCTCTTTTATATACGAGAACGTTCCTGTGATTTCAGAATTTTGAGTTTCGACTTTCTCCGTTTATTGGAAAAACGAGTAGAAAACTGTACCCGCTTCTTAAAATTTTACGGTTTCTGTTTTCCGTCGAATTTTAATTGGAGACTTTATATATCGGCGCGAGTTGGAATCTAGTTTCAGAATATTTTTGGGAGTTAAGGAAATAAATTTCAGCCGGAGAATAAAGTTTAGCGATAATTTTTGAAAATGTTTTACGACGAACAATCACCTCGTGAGTTTTATATTTTTCGCAAGATAGACCGTCGACGGAGTACGACTCGTCTGCGAGCGCAAGAGAAAATATCTTAGATATTTTTCAAAGAAGGTAATGATTACCCTTTTGATCCAAGGGCTAGGGTTTAGCCTTGCAAAAGTTAGTTTGATCCAATGGCCTAGATTGCACAAGAGTGTTTAGAATAGTAAGGAGGTTTATGTTTTGTCTTAGAAGCAAAAAAAATCACAAAACTCTTCCTCCTTCTCCTCACTCTCTCGGCCGAACTCTCTCTCACTCTCATCATCCATTCAAATTTCATTTCTCATCTTCTCAAAGCTTGGATCTTTGGCTTACTAAGGGATCACTTGCAATTAAGGTAACTAACCTCCTTTTCCCCTCATTATGTTCATGAATCTCTTGGATTTTTAAGTTGTAAGTTTTGTGTTCTTGAGAAAAATTCATGAGAAAAGTGGTTGTTAATTCATTGGAGGTTTTATTTAGTAGTAGTATCACCTATTCAAGCCTAGCATGGATGATTCTCATAGTTGATTTAAAAGTTTTCACAAAATTTTGTTAGGGTTTTAAGAAAATTTTGAAAAAGATCATAAACTTGGATTGTGTTGTATGATTTTGGTTTTGAAGTTAGTTTTGAGCTTTTTAACAAAATGGATTGGTGAATATGAATTTTGTTTCGAAAAATAAGAAAAAAAAAATTTCTCGTGTTCTTGAGCGACTCGAAGAACACAATTTAGAAAAAATTTATTTCGAGTTTCAAAAAGATTCGGGTATACGATCGAATATCGTTACGAGCTAACGAATGTGGGTTAGGGTTTCAAATGAAGAAAAAATGTGTAGGGTTGCCTTTTTGCCTCATTTGGCCGTGGCACCCATATAGGGTTCGAGGAATCGAATTTCGAAAATTGTTTAGAGGCAAATAGCTTCCCATGATCATTGTTTAATTGTTTGATTGGTTATGGGATGTTTTGAAAAGAAAATGATTACTTGCCTTAAGAAAAACCTTATTTGAGATTTCTCGAAATTTGCGATTCGACTCGATAATTTCTAAATCGTTTTGATAAGTGCTAGTTAGAAGTGAAAATTTTTGAGTAGAAGGGTGTTTTTAAGAAAAATGGCCGTGGCCTTTCCTTTGTGTGGGGGAAGAAATTCCAAAATTTTTCTAAGTCCACAATTGTGTGAAAATTTTGTATAATCTTAGTTTTGAAGAAAAATGAGTATAGGAAAGGTTGACAGGAAGAAAAAAATGTGTAACTTGTAACGCAAGAAAACTTCGATTTTTCATAAAAATATTTTTGAGAAGTTTTAGTTGTGTTTCAAATGGTCTTGTGGTGTGTGAAACAAGTCCTTGAAGTGGAAAAATCCAAAATGGTTTTAGTTTATGATTTGAAAACAAAATGATTTTCGTGTTATAAAAATAGTGCAATTAACTTCGTGAATTTTTAAACACTATGAGAAAAACCTGAAATCATTGAGGGATAGCTTTAGGAAGTACCTTAGACCCCTCTGGAGCTTTAAGAGCGAGTTTCGTTTCGATAGGATAAACGAGGAGTATTTTATTGATGTTACGCTACATTTATTTTAGGTAGCGTGTGTTGTAGATTTTCGCGAAATTAAAGTAACGGAAGCTTGCTGAGGTAAGGGCACCTTTATTATTCCGTCTGATATATGTATGCCTGGTTTTGGATTGTGTGAATGTTTGGGCATGATTATATTATGTATTCTCGTGATGAGAAGGTGTTTGTATCGCATGTGTGGTTTACATATGTTTGAGAATATGTGTATGAATATGTGATTGGCGTGCATATGATTTTGAAAATATATGTACATATTATGATTGGTTTACATACGCTTGAGAAGTATGTATTTGTTGCATTAGCATATAGGGGGAATCGTATGCTCATGCATTCATAGTACGTGGTTAACGGGAATGGACCATGGGGTGCGACGACCAGTGATTGGTGTCCTCCTTTTTGTGTTTGGTGTTGTCCGTGTGACTCACCCGGTGTTATCCCACCGTGATTGTTTTGGTATTGTCGGAGAGACTCTACCGGTGTTATCCCACCACTAGTAGGAGGTGTTATCCCACCTGAGCCTACGACCTTCTGCAGAGGTTTATTCCGGAATAATTCATGCATGTGAAAAAGACCCGGCTAGGGTGAGCACAATCATTTAGAGTCTGCATTGATAGGCTTGTGTGCATTTCAATACTGTGTGCAAGTATATGAACTGCTAAGTGTTTATTCGCTTTTATATATATATGTTTTTTGCTGTTGTGTTATGTGTGGTGACCCTTGCATCCTTTCATTTGCGGGCTCCTCCCACCCAGACGATGGATCACCCTTTGTTACCGGTACTCGTGAGGGAGATGGTGACGAGGTGGGACTTTCTTGATCGCCTGCTTCTGCCTGCCTGGAGCCTCGACCCAGCTTCCGGCACGGCTAGTTACCACGGGCGCGTTAGGATTACTACTTTTCTTGGTACCCACCAGGTTCACCAGTGTCTGATATGGCAGACTCCACCTTTCTCCATACCTCTACCTGTACTGCTCAGTGCACTGTGGACGGTTCCTGGGGGACCCCTGCCAGGGGCGCCAGACACACCAGAGGGTGGTGGATCGGTCGTTGGAGAGACCTCCACGGATGGACTAGTCACTTCTTCTTCCTCTTCCATGGGCAGTTGGGGTGATGGGGCATTACCCGACTTCTTAGGGGAGCCGGAAGGTGTTTTTCAGGAGGCAGCAGCTGCTGCAGGGGATGGGTCCATTGGAGGACCCGGAGTACCTCACTTGGTATCTCCCACTTCTACCTTGAGCTTGGTACTGTTGTCGAGTGATACGGACGACTCCTGATGCCGATGTGCATGATAGGACTAGGACCACTGACTTTAGAGTAGTATTCTTTTGGACAGGCCTTGTTGGCCGGTGACTGGTAGCATGTTTTGTAGTAGGTTCTATCGTTTTCGGATGACTGTACTCTATACTCTTACACTTTGGATGAGCCTCTTTTGGTATTGGCTGTAGTATTTCCCTAGTCGCGACTACCTTGTATATTTGTCGTGAACTAGATGTTATGTTTTGGATATGTAAATATTCAGGTACACACTTTGCTTTGAGAAGCACTATTGATGCATATAGTACTATTTCAGTCACCTTGTTGGTCGTACTATTATATGCTTTAGTTCTGTTGTATGAATAATGCCGGCTCTTGTAAAATATTTTCCGCGCACTCTGTCTCGTGTTTAAAAAATAAATAAAAAAATAATGCCCCTTTTTAGGCTTTGAAAAACGGGGTGTTACACAACTACACCAATTAAATGGTTTGTCGTAAAACCATGAACTTATCTGTTTTGAAACCACTATATAAGGACCATGAACTTTGTCATTTCACTCAACACTTCCATTTCATTGTGAAGAAACAACAATGGATAAGGATAGAAGAGTGATCAAAAGTAAGAAAGCGCGGGAGAAGAAGAAGAATAAAGTGAAGATTCAACAAGACTCAGAGTCTAAGAAGAAGCCTTAGAAGATGAAAGCATCAACTTCTGCTCCTGTCAGAGGCAATTATCAAACAAGATCCAAGACCAAACAACAAGAGTCCTCATCAGAATCTGAATGGGATTCTGATTGGAAGGAATTCTTGAGTACATATGTTCCTCCCAGGGATGAATACCCTTCTTCTCCCTCTAATGCTACCAAGCTAGATTTAGAACTAGCTGTTTCTGATGTAGAATCCAAGTGAAAAGGTGGATAGGAACTTATGTAATTAACAATTTTCAATTAAATAAACTCTTTATTTAGTTTTGAAATCTTTGTGTTTGATATTTGTCTCAAAAACATTTATGAAAGCATAACGTAAATAAAATATAACCAAATAAGCAAATAAATAATGAACACAAAAGATAATCAACCAAGTACTTAAAAGGAGGTAATATCCAACAGGTTACAAAACAGATAACAGAACATAACAAAATTAACATAACATGTGCATAGAATCCTAGGTTTAAGGTTGATCTTGTTGAGGAGGTAATCTGGCATTGATGCTCTGGAGGGTAGTCATAATGGCAGCCAACATAGTAGAATGCTCATCAAGTCTTCTCTGAAAGTTATCTTGATTTTCCCTTATGTGTTGAGCATACTCTGGAGCATTTCTGGCAATTTGTTCAAGTCTTGCCTGTTCAGCAGCTATTCTAGCTTCTTCTGCTAGCCTAGCTTGCTCTGCTGCTTGCCTTTCCCTTTCTATACGCTCATCCTCCAATCTTTTCCTTTCCCTCTCCTCAGCTTCCAACCTCTCTCTTTCAAGCCTCTCTTCCTCTTCCTTCCTTGCAATCTCATTCCTTAACTCCAGGTCTGTAGTATAAGCCTTTCTGACAGAACGAAGCATGAGTACCAGATTACTTTCCATAAGGTCACACTCTTTGTCAATGTGTGCTGTATCAATAGACCTGTTTGGAATCTGACTGGACATTCTTCTAAGATTTTTGTCAACAGCTTTTAGCAGATTAGTGATATCATCCTGGGTTTGGTCAAGAGGTTCATTGGCTATTCTGGAAGGTAAGTGAGGAGGAACAAATATGCAGTCCATAGAGAGATCCTGCATGAGAGTTTTGAGATGGTTTGATTGGTCAGGAGGGGTTTTCTGAACAATGTCAAGATTTAAGGTCTCATCAATTTGTTGAACATGTTTCTTAATGGGTGTAGATAAGACAAATGAGTTGTCCATAGCCACATGATGTGGGGATTTCTCATGGTCATGTTCATCAGAGTGAAGAGTCTCAGACACGTGATCTTGATCAGGTTCTGGTGATTTTTGGTGGTCATGTTCTGATGGAGTATGTACTGGTGGGGGATCATTTTCTGGTTGGGTTTGATTCTTTGGTGCTGGGTCATTTTCTGGTTGAGGTGTTGGTCGTTTTTCTTGAGTGTTCACAGGTTGAACAGTCTCAGAGTTTGGTTGTGGATCATTTTGTGGTTTTTTCTGGTTGTGGTTTAGTGGTAGGAATTTGAGGAGGTGGTGATGGTGTTTTATCAGAATCTTCATCCAGATTTTGAATGATAGGTGCAGAGCTTGTTGAAGCTTGTGCATGTACAGGACCATACAGAGTCTGTTGATCCAGCAGATTTTGAGGATCATTCCTTTTTGGGAGCTTCTTGTGCATGTTGTCAAAAGCAGATGCTTCAATACCACAATCATAACCGTCCTTCAGAGTTTCTTGCTTCTTGTTGAACTCTTCAACCTTTGCCAATGTTGCCTGCATCACAGCTTCTTCCTTTTCTTCTTCTGTGAGATCCATCAAAGCAAGCTTCCTAACCCTTGTTTTCTTTGATGATCTTGGACCAGTAGTCTTTTGAGTCTTAGCAGCTTTCTTCCCAGCAGGACTCTTGACAGCTTTTCTCTTGACTGGTTCAAGTCTAAGAGGTTGTTCCAAAAGCCTCTGTTGTCTCACAGTTAGCTTTGTAGTTTGTCCATCTCCCACATCAGTGCCTAGCTTATTCATGAACTCAGCATGTGCCTCTATAACCCTCTTGGCTTCACTATCACTGACATGTACAAGCCAACATTCACCAATGCCTTTCTCAGAGTCTCTGAGTAGCAGTGGGTGTGTTGGATGGATTATCTCACTATTCTTTACCAACCTTAAGTACCTTAAGGTAGTACTATTCACAATCTTAGAACTCAGCAGAAAGGTACCTAAGCCTGGAAGGTAAGGTGTGATAGCATCCAACAAACCACACTGTGCAAACATGTGGCTAAGTAGTCTTGAATGTCGCACAATAGCTTTGCTTGAGAGAATAGATAAACACAGATGATCAAAAATAAGCTTACCAACATCCAGAAAGTTTCCTTTAGCAATATGAAATGTGAACAGTTTCTACTGTTTTCCATGAAGGAGTAGTATGGTAACGTTTTGAAGGATAGCCTCTACAGATCTTTATGCTTGTGTGTTTATGTTGAGAAAAAGAAATGTAGTTGATGTATCTGTTTAAGTAAGTATTTGTATGGTCCTAATTTGTTTTAGCCAAAAATTTGCCAAAGGGGGAGTTTGTTGAGTCTTTGGTATTGGCTGCATTTTTGGAAATAAACTTTGTGCAAGATGTGCGATCCGATGCCTCAGGCATTGTGTAGAGCATTGAAAATGCTCAGGAGGAGCGCTCATGTCAAAAGCTATTTATGGAATGTTTTGTTTCTCTTTCATGAATCTTGCATGGCGCGTTTGATATGTTTCTATGTAAGGAAGGTTGTTAATGCTTCAGATTCAGTTCAAGAATATTTTTGAGGAGTATCTCTTTGAAGAATATATTGCTAAAGAATCTCATTTTATTAATGTGGAGTAAATGCTTGGGTCAAAGAAATCAAGCCCATGCATGTGCTATTTTCTGAAGTATTTAAAGGAGTTGCAAAACCCTAATTGAGTTAGTTGTTCACGCTGTTATTGTGTTAGTATTCAGAATTAGGTTTTGCGTGTGTTGTGCTATTGTGAGCCTTTCTTGTGTCACCTTGATGCAAGCTTAGGACGTGTTATTGAGTTGTAATTGTGTGTTCTTTCTCCTAAGCTTTGAAGCACGGAGTTAGGACTTTTGGTGTGTGTAACACTCTAAGCCTTTAGGTACGAGTGTGTAGTTTTAGGAGTGTGTCTCCAAAACTGTTTTCGTCTTGTGTATTGAAATCCTTATTGTAGGTAAGGTTGTAAAGGAGTGAGATGAGATCTCATATCTAGGAGTTCCTAGGTAGAAGAGTCATTGGTAGGACCTAGGTCTTAAGTTGTAAACGGGTAGTTTGCTGGAGACTTAGGACTAGGACTATTATAGTGATATTCCTTCCTGGATTGGTATCCCCCAGACGTAGGTCGCTGTTTGCGCCGAAGTGGGTTAACAAATATCCTGTGTTCTTTATTTGTTCATTTGCTTGTTTTCATTCTGTTACGCGCGAGGCCGGATAGATTGCTAGAGCATCGAGTAGAGCATCGTGCATAGCGTGCCAGGAATTTCAATTGGCATCAGAGCAGGCACCCTGCCTGTTTGGGTGAGATTCAGGACCTGAAATGTCTGGCACTATGGAAAAAGAAGGAGGATACATGAACAGGCCACCCTTGCTTACTGGATCCGCAAACTATGACTCTTGGAAATCAAAGATGATGGCCTTTCTGAGATCCATTGATAGCAAGGTTTGGAAGGTTGTTTTGACCGGATGGGAACAACCCACATATGCAAGCAAAGAAGGTACCTCAACGGGGATAATGAAACCTGAAGTAGAATGGACGACAGAAGAGGAAGCTGTAGCCAATCAGAATCACAAGGCTATTTATGCCCTGTTCAATGGAGTTGACACTAGTGTCTTTAAACTTATAAAAAACTGTGTGTCAGCCAAAGAGGCATGGGAGGTATTGCAAAAGTGCTATGAGGGCATCACCACAGTGAAACAATCAAAGATTCAACATCTTACCTCGAAATTTGAAGCCCTAAGAATGAAAGATGATGAGAACATTCAGGACTTTCACTTGAGTTTGTTAGACATTGGAAACTCTTTTGAAGCTCTGGGTGAAAAGATGTCTGATGAAAAACTATCAAGAAAACTTCTTAGATCTCTTCCCAAAAGATTTGACATGAAGGTAACGGCTATTGAGGAAGCACATGATATTTCCACTATGAAAATGGAAGAACTTGTTGGATCTCTCCAGACCTTTGAAAGTGTGCTGGATGAACGTGGAGACAAGAAGAACAAGAGCATTGCTTTTGTTTCTAACACTGAGGAGGAAGATGATCAGATTGAAGATGGAGAGGAAGATAGCATAGCTGATGCTATTGCCATGCTGGGTAGACAGTTCAACAAAGTGCTGAAAAGAGTTGATCGTAGGAATAGACAGAATGGGCAAGGCATTCGGTTCGACATCAACAAGCAACAGAATATTCTGAAAAAATCCAAACCTGATGAAAAGAGTAATCAAGGCAAAGGAGTTCAGTGTCATGAGTGTGAAGGCTATGGGCATATAAGGTCAGAATGTGGAACCTATCAGAAAAGACAAAAGAAAGGACTAACTGTCTCATGGTCAGATGAAGATACTGATGAAGAAGGTGAGTCAGCAAGACATGTGACTGCCTTTACTGGAACATGTGTTGATGTTGAGGATTGGGATTCTGATGAAGATGAAGATGTTTCCTATGAAGAACTAGCTAGTACCTACAAAGACCTGCTGACAAGATATGAAGAGATGTGCAGGATTCTTGAAAAGCAAAAGAAGACCATCAACAAACTTCAAACAGAAGTTAATACTCAGGTTCAAAAGGCTGCTCAAGCAAAAGAAAAGGTCATTCAAGTTAATGTTCAAATGGATGACTTAAGGAAAAGAGTAAGCCAGCTGAATTCAGGAGCAGATCTTCTTGAAGAGATACTAGAAAATGTGCCAAGTGGGAAGCTTAGGTCTGTTGGATACAACTACTCTAGTTTGAACCAGTATCAACAGGACCCTGAAACCAAGTTTTCATCAGGAGAAAGCATGATTGATCCCTGTACTGGAAAAGTGATGCTGGAGCATCAACCTCGGCATTCTAAATCCTTTCCCGTTCCTAAGTTTGCTCTGTATCCCAAACCTTCTGACAATCAAAGACCAAGACCTTTTGTTCACCAAAGGCCAAATAGTCAAAGGAGATATCGTAGGTGGGTTTGTCATCACTGTGGAAAAAGGGGACACATTAGACCATTCTGCTACAAGCTACATGGATACCCCAATCAGGAACCTAAACAAGACGAGATACATGAGAAGATTGCTGTCAAAAAGGAATGAAGGCCTAAAGAAGAGAGTGCTGAATTACCCAAGTAAGAAAATGTTGGGCTAATTGCTCACACATCCCTAAGGGCTTCTTCAAGGGAAGACTGGTATTTTGATAGTGGATGCTCTAGACATATGACTGGTGAAGAAAAATATCTCATAAATGTTAGATCCTACAAGGTAAGCTTTGTGACCTTTGGAGATGGTGCAAAAGGAGAAATTGTAGGAATTGGGGACCTGATCAACCATGGACAACCTAACCTGGAAAATGTGCTTTTAGTTAAAGGTCTTACTGCAAATTTGATAAGCATTAGCCAGCTGTGTGATCAAGGCATGAAGGTCAATTTCACAAAATCTGAATGTCTGGTCAACAATGAAGAAGGACAACTAGTGCTGAGAGGTACTAGATCTAAAGACAATTGCTACCTATGGATGCCTCAGGAAGAAGCCCTCACATCCACTTGTCTAGTTCAACTGTGGCACTAGAAGATGGGACATCTCAATCTGAAAGGAATGAAAAAGGTCATATCTCTTGAAGCAATTAGAGGTATTCCAAAGCTCAGAATTGTTGAAGGAAAAGTGTGTGGTGAATGTCAGATTGGAAAGCAAATAAGGATGCCACACCCAATGCTGGAGCATCAGACCACCTCCAAGGTTCTTGAATTGCTACACATGGATCTCATGGGACCCATGCAGGTTGAAAGCTTAGGAGGAAAAAGGTATGCTTTTGTCGTAGTGGATGATTACTCGAGATACACGTGGGTAAATTTCATCAGAGAAAAATCAGATGCCTTTTATGTCTTCAAAGAACTTTGCATACAGATTCAAAGAGAAAAAGGTAGCAATGTGGTAAGAATAAGGAGTGATCATGGGAGAGAGTTTGAGAACTCCAAGTTTGATGAATTATGTGCTGCTGAAGGGATTAAACATGAGTATTCCTCTCCAATAACTCCTCAACAAAATGGCATAGTAGAAAGGAAGAATAGAACGATTCAAGAGTCAGCTAGAGTCATGCTTCATGCCAAAAACATTCCCTACCATTTTTGGGGTGAAGCCATGAACACTGCATGCTACGTACACAACAGAGTCACATTGAGAAAGGGAACTACCTCCACTCTATATGAACTGTGGAAAGAAAGAAAACCAACAGTCAAACACTTCCACATCTTTGGAAGTGAATGCTTTATTCTAGCTGATAGAGAACCTAGAAGGAAACTTGACCCTAAAAGTGATAAAGGATTTTTTCTGGGGTACTCAACAAACAGCAGGGCTTACAGGGTCTATAACACAAAGACTCAAGTTGTGATGGAATCTGTAAATGTTGTAGTGAAGGATAGTTCTGGCAAAGAAAATGAAGGAGTAGATCAAGGTACTCTAGTCAGTGTGAATGCTGAACAAGATGGTGAAGCATCCGAACCGGCATCTATGGATAAGTCTGATGAAGGGACTGTTGAAGGAGATTGTGATGAATGTGCAAGACCTCAAGCTACTAGTAAAGGTCCTTCTGTTCGTGTTCAGAAAAATCATCCCTTAGAGTTGGTAATAGGGAAGCCTGAGCAGGGAATAACTACTAGAAGAACAAATTATGTGGTTGCAAATTCTTGCTTTGTGTCTCTATTTGAACCAAAGAATGTAAAAGAAGCTTTGACTGATGAAGCCTGGATAGAGGCTATGCAGGAAGAACTAAATCAGTTTGAAAGAAGTGAAGTATGGGACTTGGTACCCAGACCTGAAGATGTGAATGTTATTGGAACCAAATGGGTGTATAAGAACAAGTCAGATGAGAATGGAACAATTACCAGAAATAAAGCAAGGCTTGTGGCTCAAGGATATACCCAAATTGAAGGACTTGACTTTGATGAAACGTTTGCACCTGTGGCCAGACTAGAATCCATCAGATTACTTCTAGGGGTGGCTTGCATACTCAAGTTCAAACTATACCAAATGGACGTGAATAGTGCATTCTTGAATGGATACCTACAGGAAGAGGTGTATGTTGAGCAACCAAAAGGGTTTGTGGATCCAGAACATCCCAACTATGTCTACAAATTGAAGAAAGCCTTGTACGGTCTAAAACAGGCTCCTAGGGCATGGTATGAAAGGTTGACTCAATTCTTGGAAGAGCAAGGATACAGAAAAGGAGGATCAAACAAGACACTGTTCGTAAAGGAGGAAAAAGGGAAATTCATAATAGCTCAAATCTATGTTGATGACATTGTGTTTGGTGGAATGTCGAACACAATGGTCCAGCGTTTTGTTCAGCAAATGCTGTCAGAGTTTGAGATGAGTCTTGTTGGAGAATTGACTTACTTTCTTGGTCTTCAAATCAAACAAATGGAAGACACCATCTTTATATCACAGAGCAAGTATGCTAGAAACATCATCAAGAAGTTTGGAATGGACAATGCTGCACACAAGAGAACACCAACACCTACTCATTTGAAACTCACCAAGGATGAAAAGGGAATAAGTGTAGATCAAAGTCTTTACAGGAGCATGATTGGGAGCTTGTTGTATTTGACTGCAAGTAGACCAGATATCACTTATGCTGTGGGAGTGTGTGCAAGATACCAAGCAGACCCTAAAGTAAGTCACTTAACTCAAGTCAAGAGGATCTTGAAGTATGTGAATGGAACCAGTGATTATGGGATAATGTATTCCCATTGTGAAAACTCTACTTTATATGGTTATTGTGAGGCTGATTGGGCTGGAACTGCAGATGATAGAAAAAGCACTTCATGAGGTTGTTTCTTCTTAGGCACTAACCTGATATCTTGGTTCAGTAAAAAACAGAACTGTGTGGCCATATCCACAGCTGAGGCTGAATATGTGGCAGCTGGTAGTAGTTGTTCTCAGTTGGTGTGGATGAAACAAATGCTGAAGGAGTACGATGTCGAACAGGATGCTCTAACATTGTACTGTGACAACATGAGTGCCATAAACATCTCAACGAATCCAGTTCAACATAGCAAGACAAAGCATATTGACATCCGTCATCATTATATAAGAGATTTGGTTGAAAACAAAATTGTGATTTTGGAGCATGTGGGTACAAAGGAGCAAATTGCAGATATTTTCACCAAGGCTCTTGATGCTGTTCAGTTTGAGAAGTTAAGGGGCAAGTTAGGAATTTGCCTCTATGAGGAGTTATAGCAATTACCGTTGGTTATGGCGTGGCGTGCAGCAGTTATTGCTTTTCCCCCTATTACAGTAGCGCACGTTGATCAAGGTAATCATGGGCTAAAACCACCCACAAACACGCCATCCACTAATACCGGTTATTTTAATTTCAAATCTTTTCAACATATTTTCTTCTCTAACCTATTCATCTACTCACATAATCTCTCAACCCCGTCTCCATATTTCTCAATCAAACCCAGAACCTCATCATCCTCTCAATCCTACTCTTCGTTCTTATTCCACATCATAATGTCTCAACCTTATCAACAAACCTCTCCAACCAAATCCTCACCACAAAAGGCCTCATCGTCAAAATCAAACACCACTATTCCCACTATCACAGAAAACCCCTCTGTTCCCTTGACCCAACCTTCAGACATCATCACCGATGCCACTCCTCTCACTATGATCCATCCTTCATTCAACGCAATTCTGAACCCCACACCATCAAACACTTCGTCTTCACACAAATCGAAAACCAAAAAGAAAACAAAATCTACAACCACCAGAAAACCTAAACCCCAAAAATCCAAATCTCGATACTCATCGGACTTCAACATGCAGGAGTTATATCTCACTAACCTTGGTAACACAAACCCCAATGTTGCATCTGATGTCGCAACACCTGTCTCTAGCACTCCGATTGACGAAAATAAAGAGGAAAGTACTCAAACCCTAAGTCCTAAAAAGGGGGAAAGTACTACGATGGGTGAACATGGTGTTCCCAACACTCCAAGTAATGAAGAAGATGATGATGATGCCCAGAAGATTCAAATTGCTCAAGACGCCCTAAACTCACTAGGGGAATCAAGTTCTGGTGCTAAAGTTGTGCCGGATGCTTCAGCATCCTTGGCACAAGATCAACCACAAGAAACTACTGATGATGTGGTTGATGATCCCAATGTGCAGCTAAACGAAGAAGCTGCTGCTAATGTTCCTCATGATGCTGTTAATAACCCAGATAATGTTGTTGCTGATAGAATCCCACAACAAATGGAAACTGTGACTGGGGAAATTCACTCTGACAATGTTATGTCAGAGAATTTGGATCATGTGAATGCTGATGATGCTGAGGATGACAATGAAGATGATAGCACTGAAGATGATGTGACTATCATGAAGATTGTAGGTGACTCTAGGAAGAAGGCTGGTAAGACTGGTGTTGGAAGGAGGCTGAGAGAAAGAAAAGAGACAATGACTGAGGTTGTGGCTGAAGAACCAAAGTCAACAAAGAAGAAGAAGAATGTTGTAGCTGAAGCAACAAACTCTTCTAAGAAAAAGAAAGTAGCATCTGAGGCTACCACATCCACAAAGAAGAAAAAGATGTATGGTCCTCTGAGGAGATCAAGCAGGGTAGAGATACCCTCCAAGCAGAAGAAGCAAGGTTCCAAAAGAAAAACCATCAATTTAAGTGACTCAGACTCTGATGCTGAAGAGAATGCTCCACCAATCTCTACTGCATCCAAACAAAAGACTCCTAAGAAGAGAAAGATTGCTACTACTGCTACTGCTGAGGATGCCGAAGTGAATGCTCCTGGCATTGTGTCTACCCAGAAAAAGAAGGCAGGAAGATCAATTCCTCAGAATGTCCCTGATGTGCCTATGGACAATGTGTCTTTCCACTTTCCCACAAGTGCTGCTAAGTGGAAATTTGTTTACCATAGAAGACTGGCCTTAGAGAGGGAACTATCTGATGAAGCCCAAGAGTGCAAGGAGGTGATGGATTTGATCCACCAAGCTGGTTTAATCAAGACTATATGTGGGTTCAGCAAGTGTTATGAGAAGATGGTGAAGGAATTCATTGTCAACATAGGAGAAGACTGTAACAACCGCCTTAGCAAGAAGTTTCATCAAGTCTTTGTTAGAGGTAAGTGTGTCAACTTTTCACCTGCTATGATCAATGGCTACCTTGGAAGGAAGGAGGATGGCTACCCTGGTTTTGAACCAACTAACAACCAGATTTGCAAAACCATCACTGCCAACCAGGTCAAAGTGTGACCACTTAAAGGTAAGGTCCCTTCTGCCATGCTGTCTGTCAAGTATGCCATTCTGAATAGAATAGGGGCTAGTAATTGGGTTCCCACTACCCACTCATCTACCATAGCAACCAGTTTAGCAAAATTTATTTATGCCATTGGAACTGGTGCTGATGTTGATTATGGCTCACTCATATTTGATCAAATTGTTGAGCATGGAAAATCATGGGCTATGAAACTGGTAATTTCCTTCCCAACTATCATATGTGGGATCATTCTGGATCAACATCCCAACATCCTACTACCTGAAGAACTTCCTTGTAAAAGAGATTCACCATTGACTCTCTCTTATAAGTTGTTTGAGGGCAAACATGCTGCAGATATCATTGTGCCACCAAAGAAAGTGGTGCCTCAGGAGAGTGTTGCCTCAACCTCTATGAACAGAAAGGCTATGATCACCACCTTGGAAGCTGCTGTTAAAGCTTTGGATGATCAGAAAATTGAGCTTGAAAAGGTCATTTTTGCCTTAAAGAAGAAGGAAGCTGAGGAAGAAGGGTTAGTTGAAGAGAATGCTGGTGTGAATGTTGCAGATGTTGGTACTGATGTGGCTATTGGTGATGCAGCTGGGACAAAAGTTGATGATGATGGAGGTGACACTGAGGAGCTGGAAGTGTCTGATTCCAGTGCCTCTCTTTAGATGATGTAATGATTTGTTGCCCTGTTTGTTTTGTTGTTTGATTAATCTGTTATGGGCATGTTTCTTATTAATTCTGCTGGTTTGTACTAAGGCTATGTAGCCATAACTTCTCTGCACTTGTACCTTTTGTCAAATTTGTGGCAAAAAGGGGGAGTAAAAACTTGGTTATTTTGGTTTGTTTAATTATGATCTGCACTGCTCTGGCTATTGGTATTATCTACAGATATTCTGGTTCTGGTTATGATGTGACAGTAGTGTAGTATAGTGTAGCCTGATTGAAGTATGTAGCTGGTATATCTGATATGCAGGTGTGTTGAGGAGGAGTGTTGATTTGTATGTTGCAGGGGGAGATGTTGGACGCAAGGCTCCAGCATCCCATGCATATGTGCAAGGGTAGTAGAATTGTGACAATGCTGAAGCATTCTATCCCACATCTTATCAAGTTTATTTTCCTGACCATTTTAGGCAAAGTCGTTATTTTTTGTGTTCCGCTGTTGCATGCCTCTCTGATAATCTTAAAAGATACAATTATTCTTTTCTACTGTTTTCCATGAAGGAGTAGTATGGTAACGTTTTGAAGGATAGCCTCTACAGATCTTTATGCTTGTGTGTTTATGTTGAGAAAAAGAAATGTAGTTGATGTATCTGTTTAAGTAAGTATTTGTATGGTCCTAATTTGTTTTAGCCAAAAATTTGCAAAAGGGGGAGTTT
The DNA here is from genome assembly GCA_030408175.1 of Trifolium repens. Taxonomy (NCBI): domain Eukaryota; kingdom Viridiplantae; phylum Streptophyta; class Magnoliopsida; order Fabales; family Fabaceae; genus Trifolium; species Trifolium repens. The sequence goes on along the minus strand of CP125838.1, from coordinate 31,311,972 downwards.
GTTGAGTCTTTGGTATTGGCTGCATTTTTGGAAATAAACTTTGTGCAAGATGTGCGATCCGATGCCTCAGGCATTGTGTAGAGCATTGAAAATGCTCAGGAGGAGCGCTCATGTCAAAAGCTATTTATGGAATGTTTTGTTTCTCTTTCATGAATCTTGCATGGCGCGTTTGATATGTTTCTATGTAAGGAAGGTTGTTAATGCTTCAGATTCAGTTCAAGAATATTTCTGAGGAGTATCTCTTTGAAGAATATATTGCTAAAGAATCTCATTTTATTAATGTGGAGTAAATGCTTGGGTCAAAGAAATCAAGCCCATGCATGTGCTATTTTCTGAAGTATTTAAAGGAGTTGCAAAACCCTAATTGAGTTAGTTGTTCACGCTGTTATTGTGTTAGTATTCAGAATTAGGTTTTGCGTGTGTTGTGCTATTGTGAGCCTTTCTTGTGTCACCTTGATGCAAGCTTAGGACGTGTTCTTGAGTTGTAATTGTGTGTTCTTTCTCCTAAGCTTTGAAGCACGGCGTTAGGACTTTTGGTGTGTGTAACACTCTAAGCCTTTAGGTACGAGTGTGTAGTTTTAGGAGTGTGTCTCCAAAACTGTTTTCGTCTTGTGTATTGAAATCCTTATTGTAGGTAAGGTTGTAAGGGAGTGAGATGGGATCTCATATCTAGGAGTTCCTAGGTAGAAGAGTCATTGGTAGGGCCTAGGTCTTAAGTTGTAAACGGGTAGTTTGCTGGAGACTTAGGACTAGGACTATTATAGTGATATTCCTTCCTAACTTCTTTATCCTCTTGCAACAACACACGTGGATTGGAAGATTATTTAAATAACTGACACGTATGTTTGGAAAAACGAAAGGGTTTTTACAAAAGATTTTTTACTTACGCGCCAGAATTATTTACCTTCTAATCAGATTCTGATAGTTTGTCAGAAGATGTTCTCATCACAGCTTCTGATACAGAAGGTTCTGATGACTTCATCTTCTGATTACTATTAGATTCTCACAAACTCAATTTTTCATCAGAGTCTAAGTTAATCAGAGATTTCCATCATGTTCAGATTCTTTTTGATAAAATCAAAACGTTCAACAACTAAAGGTTTTGTAAAGATATCAGCCCATTGATTTTCTGTTTCAATGAACTTAAGATCAATTACCCCTTTTTGAACATAGTCTCTGATAAAATGATGTTTAATCTCAATATGCTTAGCTCTTGAATGTAAAATAGGGTTTTTAGAAAGGTGAATAGCTGCAGTATTGTCACAATATAAAAGAATATTGTTACTGCTGATTTGATAATCTTCCAATTGATATTTCATCCAAAGTAGTTGTGTACAACATTTAGCTGCTGATGTGTATTCAGATTCTGCTGTTGACATAGCTATGGTGGTTTGACTTTTACTAGCCCATGAAATTAAATTCTCACCAATGAACTGACAGTTACCACTAGTGGATTTTCTTTCAATTATATCACCAGCATAGTCAGCATCACAGAATCCAATCAGCTTGTAGTCATTGGATTTCTGATACAGTAATCCAATGTTACAAGTAGCTTTCAAATACCTAAAGATTCTCTTCACAGCAGTGAGATGAGATTCTCTAGGATCTGATTGAAATCTTGCACACAAACATACATTGAACAAAATATCAGGTCTTGAGGCAGTTAGATAAAGAAGAGATCCAATCATACCTCTATACAACCTCTGATCAACTTTGCCTTCAGATTCTTCTATGCCTAGACTTGATGTAGGATGCATGGGAGTATTCATGGGTTTGCAATCTTCTAGGTTGAACTTCTTCGGAAGATCCTTTTGTTGGAGTAAGCCCTAAGAGCCAATCTATTTTCATAGTATTTGCTTTAGGAGTTTGAATATAAACATGGCATTTCTTTATTATGTTTGTAAGGTTGCAAAATAATGAAGTCCCTAGAATAGAAAGTCCGTTTAATAATTAAGTGTGACTTAATCATGAGATAATATTAAACATAAGGACACTATTCTTAAAGTATCCGTAGTCGAGCTTCAAGGTAAAGGGGATAACCTTAAAGCATAAAGACTATTATGAAGATAGACTGATGATCACATCTCATGGATCATGGGATAAGGAGTTATTAAGTCTTGACATAGGTATAAATATTAGGAGTAATATTTATACTGGATTGACCCGCTATGAGAGTACTACATGCAAAGTTATGCAAAGTATCATAAGTTACTCTCATGGTGATAATGGTGTAGACCACCCTTAGACCTGAAACCACTTTGTACCCTAGATGGGGAGTGAAGTACTTTGTTGCTGATCTAACGTTATCCGTAACAGGATAATTATAAAGGCAGTTGATGGGTACTTTACGAAGCATGCTGAGGGACAGTAGTGACCTAGATGGAATTTGCCAATCCTGCATAACAGGATAAATGTCACGGGCCCAATATTGAACTGGACAAGGATGACACTGTGTATGCCTTGTGTTCAATATAGACATAAGGGCAAAGGGGTAATTATACACACTGATATTATCACAAGAGGTTATGTTTAGATCACATGTTAATTTCTCGTAACTTGAGTAGCAGTGATGTGTTGCTAGATACCGCTCACTGTTTATTATAATAAATAGTGATTTATTATAATTGTCAACGTTACGGAAACCTACTGGGTCACACACATAAGAACAATCTAGTGAGATTGGAACACCGTAAGGTACGGTGCACCTTGGAAAAATAAGGAAATATGATAAGGGTATTATGGTAATTAAAATGAGTATTACATCATATGGTATGATGTAGCAAGAAGGCGGTGCAAATATGTACTAGACATATTTACATGAGAATGACGCCCACTATAGCCCATTTAGTTAAAAGGGCTTTTGTGTAATTTTGCCATGGCAAGTGGTTCTATAAATAGAACCCTTGTGGTAAGGAGAAACAGTTACACACTTTTGTTACTCATTCTCATGAGCCTTTGTTCTCTTCTCTCTTGAGAAACCCTAATCACCTTTCTAGAGTTTTTGTGAAAAACCCTAATCCTTATTTTGTGCCTCCTTTCTCCTAACCCTTCAAACCATTGGATCTAGCACTCCATTGAAGGTTGTTGTTCGTGTGGACTGGCTAGAGGCGTTATACCTTTAACGCTTGTGATCAAATTCGTTGGTGACTTGGTGGGGACCTTGTTCGTGACGGTTCGAGGTTCTTGTTCGTGACCTTGTTCGTGATTCGAAGTGTTCGATAGCCGTTCGTGATTTAAAGGGAGTTTTCGAATCAAAAGGTAAAACTCTAAACACAATTCATGACCATTCGTAAGGATCACAAAAGGAAAATTTTAAAATTTCGCTGCTTTTCTATTACTATTTTCCTTCAGTGGTATCAGAGCCACTAACGAAACCATGAATTGATGTTTGTTTAAATTCATGAATTCAGTTTTAATATGATTAAAACGGTTAATAAAAGATTAAAATCGAGTAATTAAAATTTGACGGTTGTTTGTGTATAAATTGGATGATTAACATTGAAACGGCTCTGGAATCCGACACTTGTATGGTGGAGCATGCGATATGTTGATTGTCCTAAGGTTACACGAACAAGAACGGTCAATACTTACATGCGATGTAAGTTTTGTGTATGAATTGGGTAATTAACATTGAAACGGCTTCGGAATCCGACACTTGTATGGTGAAGCATGCGATATGTTAATTGTCCTAAGGTTACACAATCAAGAACGGCCATAAACTTATATATGATATAAGTAACCGTAATGAAAAATGGTGTATGTGATATACCGTTAGTAATTTCGTTAAAATTATTATGAAAGTTATTCAATTAAAGCGAGCCGTGTTCATTTGTTTCGGAATCCGACATTTGTATGGTGAAACAATGACATGTTGATCATTGGATTGAATTTCGGTCATAAGGAATTTTGAAGGCATGAAACGGTTGCATTAGGATTTGCAAAACGTATCAAGTGTTGATGCGAAAAGTAGATGATAAATATATTTAATTTTGAAATCGTTTCAAAATTCTAGAAATATCTTTTAAAATAGTTTTCAAAGATAATATCATCAATTTTGGAAATATTTTATTCAAAAGGGTTTTGATTAAATAATTTTCCATATTTGACAAATATATTTAATTTTGAAATCGTTTCAAAATTTCAAGAAATATCTTTTAAAATAGTTTTAAAAGATAATATCATCAATTTTGGAAATATTTTATTCAAAAGGGTTTTGATTAAATAATTTTCCATATTTGACAAATATATTTAATTTTGAAATCGTTTCAAAATTCTAGAAATATCTTTTAAAATAGTTTTAAAAGATAATATCATCAATTTTGGAAATATTTTATTCAAAAGGGTTTTGATTAAATAATTTTCCATATTTGACAAATATATTTAATTTTGAAATCGTTTCAAAATTCTAGAAATATCTTTTAAATTTTTTTTAAAAGATAATATCATCAATTTTGGAAATATTTTATTCAAAAGAGTTTTGATTAAATAATTTTCCATATTTGACAAATATATTTAATTATGAAATCGTTTCAAATCTCTAGAAATATCTTTTAAAATTGTTTTAAAAGATAATATTACCAATTTTGGAAATATTTTATTCAAAAAGGTTTTGATTAAATAATTTTTCATATTTGAAGAATTGTCAAAAGATTTAATTCTACTTTAAAATAATGTTATTTATTTTAGCAAATTTTGATTTGAAATATTTAATTGTGAATTAAATATTTGAATCAAACTTACCTGATTTGATCAATCGCCGGATTTAATTAATTATGAGACTTTAATAATAATAAAGTTTGTTTGTTATTATTATATTTGATGATCGGTTATGGCCTCAGTTTATTTATTTTATTGCATTTAGTTTTTAAATACGGCCTGCGTGTCGTGCCTTATCTCTATTCTCTATATTCTATTCTCATCCACTCCCTCGTATGTAAAACGAGTATTCTTTTATATTATTATGTAATATTATGAAGAAGAAGAACAATGGAGGTCAACCTTGGAGATCATGCTTGGAGAAGTATAGATCGTTTTAGGTTAGATTAGGTTCTCTCATTGGCTTGGGAGAACAAATGCGCTAGGGGCCATAACTGTTTCAATTTATTTATTTATGTATGTTGATGAATGTGAGTGACGATTTATAAGATAAATAAGCCGGTGAGATCAAATTAAATAAAATCCCTCAAAAGACACATAAGAGATTAATAAAGAAAATGTAGGTTCGCCCACCGCGGAGTGCATTCTCTATAACGCCCCAACTAAAATATCTAAAATATTTAGTCAAGACATACGTAATATGGATCTGAGTACAATTAAAGTTTACTAATTAAATTAGCAAGATACAATTTGCTTCAAATACAAAAGGAATACAAATAAAATACAGCGGTAAATGCTAGTATTCTGAGTAAACAAGATAAATAACAAATAGCAAGACGAAGAAATAAAATCTCCAAGGCGGACAATCCAAGCTCAGCTCCAACTGTCAGCCTCCTACCTGGTCCTTGCTCCGAATATCCTGTTTACCTAAAAAAAAAATTGTTTGGAGTGGAGTGAGACTACTAAGCCTCAGTGAGTCCTACTACCCTCCTAGAGGTGACTACACCGGGGGATCCTAAGATCAGTCGTAACGTACTAACTTAACTAACATAACATAATAGCATAATATAAAGGTGTATCACAGATTAACAAGCTCTTATTCATTTTAGACACAAGGACACTCTGAGGTGAGCATGTCTCAGAGGCCTGCCATATCCGTCAACCGATTCGGTCACGGCATGCAGCTCACAATAACTTATCCTAATGGATTATCCCATTGGGAGTCCATAGCGCGATATCTCAAAATCGCTCATGATTGACGGAAACTAATTTAATTCTTACTACCAATATTTCCCAAATCCCGGGGAGCATACAAACCTAATAATAGTCTAAGTTATTCCCTAATAATTATCTGTGATTAACATTCTGTTCGACATTATATTAATTATATTACTGCAAACTATCTGACTCTGATGAGGATATAAAACGAGGGTGTGGAGTTTCATTAGAAAATAGAAAATGTAGGCAGATCCTGTACAAACTCGCTGTGGCGTGTCACCAGCTCGCCATGGCGAGATTATAGGTCCTGACCTAAGTCAACTCGCTGTGGCGAACAAACGCTCGCTACGGCGAGTATCATCAGCCCAGAACCCAGCTCGCTATGAATACTCGCTGGCTACTCGCTACGGCGAGTTCATGCAGAACTTCCCTGTTTTGTCAGAAATCATATTTTTCAAAGTAACACCTACAATTCTCATTTAAGCCAGTGCAGCAATAATAATTTACATATTGTAAAACAGAATGGAGGTGAAATTGGGATTTAATTCTCCTCACACAACATTTATTCCTAATCCTATGTTAACATGCATAAATTCATAGATTTGGGGAGACTAACTAAAATATCCTAAAGAACCCACCTGATAAGAAGCTTTATCTGACATAAGGCTCAGCTACAGCTACAACTCTCTCTGCATCAAACTCACATGAACCCCAAATGCTCTAGGAATGAGAAAGTGGTGGAAAAATCTTCTAGGATGTTTGAAGTGTTGCTGAGTTGTCTATGAAATCCTTAGGTTCCAACTCATTTGTCCAAAGTCCACATAACTCTCATGCAACACAAGAAAAGGATTTATAAATGTTTGAGGCTTATCAATGGTTAAGGGGAATGGATCAGACCTTACATTCTGAGAGGAAAAAGGAAGAGTTAGCATACTTACCAATGGTTGAAAGAAGCTACAGTCCTGAGAAAGACATAACAGATCATCAGGTGAGGTTTCTGATATACGCGCTGCAGCGAGTACTCATTCGCTGAGCGAGTATCGCGATTCAGCATCAAAATCGTTCAGTTTGGTTATAGCAGCAACCCAACCTTCACTTCTCTGGTTTCTAATGCTTCTTCTAGCCTTCCACGAAGGTTTTTCCCACACATGCAGTACCAATACAGAAAGGGTTTAGGAAATGAATTTTAAAGGTTAAACTTAGAAAAGGGAAAAGCTAAGAACCAAACCATACCTTAATTCTCACTACCCACAACTTAATCTTTGATCTTTTGAGACTACACAGCTCCAATCACCAATTTCGTCCTTGATTAAGAGGAAAAGCTCACATGCATGAAGTAATTTGAAGAAATTTTAGAGATTGAACCCTTGGGTTAACTTTTTGGCCATGGAGGGTTAGGAAGAAGAAGAACATGAATTCAGCTTGCTTGGGTCATGATATACTGAAGCATAATGAATCTAAGGTAAGAAACTGCAACTTGAGAGGATGAGAACTTATGGGTTAGTGCCAAGGTGATGGTGGTGGCGTGAAAGAGGGAGAGGAAGAGGTTTTGCTTCCTGACTTTCACTTTCAGGAAGTAGAACATGAGAAATGAGTTATTTAGTCAAGTCTTGTGGCTTATAACTAAATATGTGGGTCCCACTTTGGTTATCTCTTGGTCTTGATTAATAGTACATGGGTTTTACTAGTCATATTGCTTATTTAGGTGACAAATTCAATTCACTCATTCCAATTAGTCCCAATTAGTTTACTTAAATTAATAATCTCTTATTAATTTTTAATTGGGTTGTTACAATCTACCTCCCCTTAAAGAATTTCGTCCTCGAAATTCAGCGCCTCTTCATCCTTCATCGGGGTAATCATCAATCAGTTGGATCCACGCTGTGCTTCACTTATTCACCGGTCAAAATATCCAATCCCTTGGAATAAAACTTTCCTCTCCGAAGGTTACTAGCTAGGGTTGTCCTCAAATTCTCAAATGTTCCAGTGCTGCGCACTCTGATTTAAGTACTTACTACCATTATATATATTCCATTCCCAATGGAATTAATTCCAGTTCCAACTGGTTTAGAAGGTCGGTATCTGGCCTGGTGTTGATATTGTCATATCAAAATTCTCTCAGTCATTTGTCGTTCTCCTTTCTGAACACCACCATGCTTGACATGCTATATGTACTTCTGTATCACGTGTTGTACAATTACTCCGGAACCGTTCGAAATATAAAACGAGTGGAAAATTGTCCAGACACTACTGGTCCTTCTACCAATGAGTTGGACTCATCCGTAGACGAACTTATAGTTATCCGATAAAATCCCACCTACAATCTCTATCCACCCCGACACAACACGATGATCGAGTTGTACATTTAACATGCGAACGCACTTAGGTTCAGATCATTCTCAGGGTTACAGGTCAAACTTGTTCGAAGTCCTTCGCTGGTAACTAATGTATGGAACTTGGCTAGTTGGAAGCATAAGGTCTGGATTTGTATCGCTAAGGCTGAATCGAATGGTTTGGCTTTAGAACGGTTAACTGAATTATCTTAACGGATCACTCGGTTAGGAAAGGGGTTTCCAAATGAGGATGACACATTACTCCAAGCGAGTAATTAATTCTTACACCTACACTAACTAATTACCGGCAACTAGACTTGGAATTTGGAAAGCTCTAGTTCAGGCGTTCAGGCTTCAGCGCTTGATCTCACGAGCTTACAGGAATTGAATTTTTTGGAAGGTCGAAATGTACGGGCTGAGACACTCAGGGTTAACACACTGATATTACATGGTTAGGAGCACGGAGTTAGCAGATTTTGAATCCTCAACACTGCCTTCACTGGTATAACTTAATTCCACTGATTTTGGGGCTGGTCCAAACTTAATCTTGAGTTCGACTGATAAGGCCACGAAAGATAGATAACTAACTTTATTGAAGAACAGATTACTGGTTTCGAGTGCACAAAGTTTAATTGATTTACTGATACTGAGCTAGATAAGTTTTACCGGAGTGGCTTGAAGTACGTTGATTGACAGATCAACCGAGCGAGTAAGAGATGGAACTGATTTTATTCTTGACCTGCTCAAGAATAATTAACTTCTGTAGATAGATCTTTGTTAATAAAAACACAACTAGAAAATTGGTAAACACTTAATGAGGTTACTTAAGTGTGACAATAATTCCTATTACTGTAGCTAACTGGCTTCAAGAAATTTGAAAAGTTTGAATCCTACTTGAATTTAGGTACAACACTTGGTTGTCAAGCCATTAAGGCACGAGAAGAATTTATCCAACTGAGGCACGATTAGACGGGTTAGAGAATACACACGTCCATGGTGTTCCAAGGCTTGCGAATGTTGAATTGAGCATTGTTCGGTTCGATGACTCTGCTGAATTAGGATTCCTAGAGATACATAGACAATCAAAGATTTGTCTTATACTGGGTTATACTCCTATGCTACATTTCTAATTCTTCTATCAATTTTCTCAGGGTAGGACAACTACGTTCCCACTCAGTGTTCTCTTGCTGACAAATTCTCACCGCTAGACCGTCTACTGATTCTAATATTCTATTAGCTGAAAGGTCTGAATGTATGGAGGTATCAATTGGCTAACCTGAGTTGAAGCTAACTTGTTTGTCTGTGTCTGGTTAACTAATCATGTGTACTAAAAAGATTAGTCATGGGTGGCTGATGTCTCTAATAAGGACGTCTACTTGCTAATCTAATCGAGTCATGTCTCCCACTGCCTGGCACTAATGTTGTTTCTATGTCGTCGGCTTCCAGTACTAATATCCTAAGTTGCAATAAGACTGGTTGGCATCCGGATAGTGTTAAGATATGACGGTTTAATCCTAATCTTCAGACTGGGTGTCTACTTGGTCTACGATACTGTAGTAATAGCCTAATGATATCGGATTGACAACTCTCAATGTACGGTTAATGATTCTACTAATTTATAGCTGTCAGGTCCTAGTGCTTGATTTCGTGTAGTGTGTAGTCAAACTAGTATGGAACTAAATCGCCGGTCTCTAAACTATTTAATGACAAGGCAACTACGGTTCGACTCTGGCGTCTGATCGTACTAAAGGTAACTCTCAATTGTTATTACTAATCAAAACTTAACCTATAATGGTTCGGTGTAATTTCCAGTTTAAGTGACAGACTGTCCTATTTTATTGGCATCTAAAAGTAGTTGTCGCAAGTTTTAACTTAATAGGTTTGAAATTGAGAAATGTTAGGGTAGAGATACCACGATTTCACTATTTTTATCGAGATAATTAACTGGTCAGAAGTGCTGGGTTACTAGTTTATGGATGCTTAATTTAACAGTCTCTAATAAACCTATTTAAATGACGGTATTGCTAAGGAAGAATTTAGCTTTGATGGGAGTCAAGGTTATACTTGTGTGACAAGGTTCTATCATCGGTTTGGTTGCTAACTGTTTGGCGATGATGTTCTAGGAATTTTGACTGAAGAGTTTCTAAGATACTATAAGACTCCTAATTGTTAACCTAGTTTAGGTCTGGGTCTCTAAGGTTTACTGGTGTACTATTAAAGACTGGTGTGGTTGGAAAGAAAAATCCCTAATTGTTTTACCAATTGTAACCTGACTCTCAGTGGTAAGATAGAAATGTTCTTACGAGTTGGAAGGTAAGAGTAACTTAGTTAAGGGCATTCTAAATGATAACCTAATAAGGTGACTCGAGGAGGTAATGGAATGTGCTTCCGTTCTAATCGGGTTCCTCTAATACGGACGGTGAGATTTGAACCTCTAATACGGTTATATCTTTCAGGTTCACTATGTTGGGTTGCTAATTCAGAATCCTATGAATGATTGAACTTAATATGTCTTCTCGAGTACGGATAAGGACTACAAGGATTCTAATGGTTGCTTCAGTTACGATTAAGCTCCTAATAGTGCCACTATACTTATTGGTTTCTAATAGAAGGGTACACTCAGTCCAATTTCTGATTGTCTCCAAATTATAATATCATCTCCAACGTGACTCCTTAACAACTCTTATGCTCACAAGGTAGATTGGGATGGTCTATAATAAAACTCAAAAGTAAAATGATAAGATAAATAAAGAGGGCTTGAGACTGTTCACCATGTCAAAAAATGACTGAACAGAGGACCAGGCTGCAACAAGCAACAACAGCAGCCTGCTAAGCTCGCTGCAGCGTGTTTTTACTCGCTAAGCGAGTGAAGCAGAGTGAAAGGGGAAGGATTATGTAGTTCGTCCAATTTCCTACTTTGTACAACACCATAACTCCTGGTTATATACTGTCTTGAATTTTGGATGAGTTTTAGTTTACTGCCTATTGTTCTTGGGTGTTGGTTGGCTCGCAAACTAGGCTGAATTTAGGCTCTCGCTAGGATAAGGTTACTTACAGGTTCAGGGAGTTTACCTGGCACACTTTGTCAGTTGAATACTGTTGTGTACTACACAATTCAGTATATGGATACACTTGCATTCCTTGTTTGCGTACACAACTTACTCCTGTGGCACCATCTGCCACTGTTCCATTATTCTCTTATAAGAGTTTCCTTCAATGACTGCTCCGCGATTGCATCTTCACTACGATCTTAACGCTGGAATTCCAGAGTCCACTTCAGTTCTAAACCATAATACCCTGCCTACCATACACAATACTGAGTTGATCAGGCTCAGCACGCGATGGTTTCAGCGTAAACAGTCCAGATCCAAAGGGTCTGTGTTACTTAGGAAAGAGTTGTTCTGACTCATGGCAAGGTCCGATACTGGATCGTCCTGCTCTGATACCAATTATAACGCCCCAACTAAAATATCTAAAATATTTAGTCAAGACATACGTAATATGGATCTGAGTACAATTAAAGTTTACTAATTAAATTAGCAAGATACAATTTGCTTCAAATACAAAAGGAATACAAATAAAATACAGCGGTAAATGCTAGTATTCTGAGTAAACAAGATAAATAACAAATAGCAAGACGAAGAAATAAAATCTCCAAGGCGGACAATCCAAGCTCAGCTCCAACTGTCAGCCTCCTACCTGGTCCTTGCTCCGAATATCCTGTTTACCTAAAAAAAAATTTGTTTGGAGTGGGGTGAGACTACTAAGCCTCAGTGAGTCCTACTACCCTCATAGAGGTGACTACACCGGGGGATCCTAAGATCAGTCGTAACGTACTAACTTAACTAACATAACATAATAGCATAATATAAAGGTGTATCACAGATTAACAAACTCTTATTCATTTTAGACACAAGGACACTCTGATGTGAGCATGTCTCAGAGGCCTGCCATATCCGTCAACCGATTCAGTCACGGCATGCAGCTCACAATAACTTATCCTAATGGATTATCCCATTGGGAGTCCATAGCGCGATATCTCAAAATCGCTCATGATTGACTGAAACTAATTTAATTCTTATTACCAATATTTCCCAAATCCCGGGGAGCATAAAAACCTAATAATAGTCTAAGTTATTCCTTAATAATTATCTGTGATTAACATTCTGTTCGACATTATATTAATTGTATTACTGCAAACTATCTGGCTCTGATGAGGATATAAAACGAGGGTGTGGAGTTTCATTAGAAAATAGAAAATGTAGGCAGATCCTTTACAAACTCGTTGTGGCGTGTCACCAGCTCGCCATGGCGAGATTATAGGTCCTGACCTAAGTCAACTCGCTGTGGCGAACAAACGCTCGCTACGGCGAGTATCATCAGCCCAGAACCCAGCTCGCTATGAATACTCGCTGGCTACTCGCTACGGCGAGTTCATGCAGAACTTCCCTGTTTTGTCAGAAATCATATTTTTCAAAGTAACACCTACAATTCTCATTAAAGCCAGTGCAGCAATAATAATTTACATATTGTAAAACAGAATGAAGGTGAAATTGGGATTTAATTCTCCTCACACAACATTTATTCCTAATCCTATGTTAACATGCATAAATTCATAGATTTGGGGAGACTAACTAAACTATCCTAAAGAACCCACCTGATAAGAAGCTTTATCTGACATAAGGCTCAGCTACAGCTACAGCTACAACTCTCTCTGCATCAAACTCACATGAACCCCAAATGCTCTAGGAATGAGAAAGTGGTGGAAAAATCTTCTAGGATGTTTGAAGTGTTGCTGAGTTGTCTATGAAATCCTTAGGTTCCAACTCCTTTGTCCAAAGTCCACATAACTCTCATGCAACACAAGAAAAGGATTTATAAATGTTTGAGGCTTATCAATGGTTAAGGGGAATGGATAAGACCTTACATTCTGAGAGGAAAAAGGAAGAGTTAGCATACTTACCAATGGTTGAAAGAAGCTACAGTCCTGAGAAAGACATAACAGATCATCAAGTGAGGTTTCTGATATACGCGCTGCAGCGAGTACTCATTCGCTGAGCGAGTAGCGCGATTCAGCATCAAAATCGTTCAGTTTGGTTATAGCAGCAACCCAAGCTTCACTTCTCTGGTTTCTAATGCTTCTTCTAGCCTTCCACGAAGGTTTTTCCCACACATGCAGTACCAATACAGAAAGGGTTTAGGAAATGAATTTTAAAGGTTAAACTTAGAAAAGGGAAAAGCTAAGAACCAAACCATACCTTAATTCTCACTACCCACAACTTAATCTTTGATCTTTTGAGACTACACAGCTCCAATCACCAATTTCGTCCTTGGTTAAGAGGAAAAGCTCACATGCATGAAGTAATTTGAAGAAATTTTAGAGATTGAACCCTTGGGTTAACTTTTTGGCCATGGAGGGTTAGGAAGAAGAAGAACATGAATTCAGCTTGCTTGGGTCATGATATACTGAAGCATAATGAATCTAAGGTAAGAAACTTCAACTTGAGAGGATGAGAACTTATGGGTTAGTGCCAAGGTGATGGTGGTGGCGTGAAAGAAGGAGAGGAAGAGGTTTTGCTTCGTGACTATCACTTTCAGGAAGTAAAACATGAGAAATGAGTTATTTAGTCAAGTCTTGTGGCTTATAACTAAATATGTGGGTCCCACTTTGGTTATCTCTTGGTCTTGATTAATAGTACATGGGTTTTACTAGTCATATTGCTTATTTAGGTGACAAATTCAATTCACTCATTCCAATTAGTCCCAATTAGTTTACTTAAATTAATAATCTCTTATTATTTTTTAATTGGGTTGTTACATTCTCTTTAATAATAAAATATGTGAATATTAAGTTTACGCTTTCCAAGCTTTAGAACTCATTAAGACTGGTATCGAACTATGTAGGTTCGCCCACCGCGAAGTGCATACTCTATATTGGTAAGGTGCGATGGGATAATTGTAATATCCAACTTCTAAAGTAAGGGTCAAACTTAACTTAACAAATATAATGAGATTATATGAGTTTAAGAAGCAATGGTTGGGAATAATTCATAAGATGAATTAGAATAAGGAGTTATTCACCCAATTGATATATTCAAGAATTGTATAAGATACAATTGGAAGGAGTTCCTACCTAAATAACTAAGTCTTGTGTAATCCGCCCACCGCGGACTTAAGACAAAGTGAAATATGGATCTTGACCCACTAGAAAATCTTCCAACGGGATTTTCCGAATCAAATGATGAGGGTCATTTGTTTTGAGTAAAATAGTGGGAGCGTATTTAATTAAAGACCAAATTAAATATGATTTAGTCATAATATCTTACATATCTTTGTAATTAGAGTTTCGAAATACAATACATATTAAGTTGTCCTTATGAAGGACAAGATTTTCAGAAAGAAGTTTCTGTATTGGTACAAATTGAGAATTGTTCTCAAATGCGAGAAAACTATAAGTCTTGAACTATAAGCTGTGAACAACCTACTATAACTAGATTGGAAAAGGGATACTTGTTAGAAGCATCAAGTTGACGTCTAGATATAGAATATATAATAAATGATGTGATCATTTAATCTCAAGTAAGATCCTTTTGAAAGAACTTTAGAGTATGATAAATTTCTCAATGGATCAAAAAGTTGGTCATAGGATCAATCTAACAAATTAAAATGGAATAGATATAGACAAAATTGTTTTGAATATCTACCGGAATTTGATGAGTTGAATGAGAATTAATTTGCACTATCAAAGATTTGAGATATAATATAAATAAGATTTACATTCCTCTTATTTGAATAGTACAAAATGGTTGTCAAAGTAGAACGGCTATGGTTAGACCATTAAATAAAATGACGTAAATAGTTCTTGGAAGAGTCAAACCAAAAGTATGAAGTGAGACTTCAATAATGCACATATTGTTATAGAAAGTCAAAATTTCTACATCAAAAGTATATGATACAAGATGTTGAATCTCAATTTTTCGAAAATAGAGATGCTTAAAGAATTAGAACATTGGCTATAATTTTAAGTCAACCCATATCTAGAATGAAAATTGTTTCATTGATAATGAGAGCTTATGCAATGACTTAAAATCGAGTTTGAAATGGAACACAATAATTGTTATTGAATTCCATCTAGTAATAGAAGTAGCAATTGTATATCTTGTATTGACAATATATGAATTGTAGCCTTAAATGATAAGACAAGTAATGGTCCTATCATTTAAGCAAAGTCTTCTATACTATTACTCCAAATCAAGTAATGGACTAGAGTTCCATGGTCTTGATAGGGTTATCTATAACAATCGTGATAAGAGCCAAATATGATTTGGACCTTAAATATATCAAGAGCATTGTTGTTTAGTACAAATATTCGATGTGTCAATAAAATAACACATGACCTATTTGAACAATATACATGAGATGTATGTCGACCACTAAACATATTTGGTATATTGAGTTTATTTTACTTCATTAACATTGATGATTAAAATCATTAGATGTTGGTAGGTGTATGACACCAATTAGAAATCTTTGAATTTGTCAAAGAAATTCAACAATGAAGAAAATAGAACTCGACAAAAGTATTTAAGTTGTATGAATGAGTCATATCAGTAAATACTTAATTAAAGGACTATAATAACTATTTTATCACATCATGTTTGACATGATTTAAGGATAGTTTAATTATATATTGAGTCTTTCTATAAATCTCTTTATTTATAATTAATCTTCACCCACAATTAGTTCCCTTTTAAAATGATCATAAAGGCACCATATGCGATATGGAGGTAAGAGTACCAAGTTTGTCTTTATGAGAATTTTGGATTAAAATTTATTAGATAAATCTAATTCCAAATGAATGAATGAATAAGTGGAAATATCCTAAAGAAAGGGATATTGGTCCTATATCACTCTTAAGGACAAAAGGTTGTTTTGTTGCTAGGTTTGAAACATTCCTCTAGTGGGAGTGTGTCTCTAAAAGAGACAGTGAGAGTGATATAGAACTTGAATAAATTCAAGTACCACAAAACGTATTTATTTAAAAGGGAATGCAAACCGGTTCCTCAAGGTTGTTGAAGAACCATTGTTTTAAAGTTGCACAAATCCAAGATAAGTCTAACATATCACATATGGCTACAAGGTATGGTTTTATCATGACTCAGCAATGTGATATGATTCTCATGGAAGATGAGTCTTTGACTTTCTAAAAGGTCGTAAGACGATCTAGATTATGAGAAGTGGCTAAATGCCATGAAATCTCATACAGAATCCATATACACTAACCTTATGTAGATAATGGTTATGTCTTCAAGATGAGTAAGACTCATACGATGAAAGTGAGTATTCTTTTTGAACACTGATATGGATGGTTTTAAGAATGCCTTATAATATTTGATTGCTTCTGCTAAATGTTGTACTACATGTTTTGGTAGATGGATAACAAAGTTGCATTCCTTAATTGGAATGACCTCATATATATGTGTTGGACATAGACGTAAGGGTTTTGTTGATCCAAATGATGCTAGAAAGATATATAACTTGTAACTATCTAATTTTGATTAGATAAAGTTCTCAGAAAATTAAATTATTGTTTGTTCCTTTTATGAAGTTTTATGAAAACAAATTAACAAGGACAAACCTATCTAATTTTGATTAGATCGAATAAATTTGAATATTTGTTCCTTTAGAAAGTTTTGTGGAAAACAAATGAAGGACAAATATAAATCTTGTGCATACAAAGTTTCAGTGGGAGTGATAATATCTGATATCATATTAATCATCAATACATTTTTCTTATACATGTGAGACATGACTAGGAAAATAACTCTTGATGAAACACTTAGGCAAGAATTCCTAAAGAGTTAGGAATAACCTATGTACCAAAATTGAAATTAATGTTTGACACTAACTTACCTTCAAGAATATCCCTAAGGACCTTAAAGGAACTAAGGCCTATTTCTTGAAATAGATAAGTATGGGAAGGATCATTATAAGGAAGTTATAATGAAAGAAGTTTCCATACCAATGTATTGTATATCATGGCTGAATACAAGCATTGAAAGCTATAAGATAAGCTTCGTAATATGTTTGTTTCAGTTAAATAAGTTGAGTATTTAAGATTGGATCGTTTGGCTCATGATTGAGCTAAAGCTATGTTTTCGGTGTTACAAGTCACATTAATCACATTAGTGATGGTAATAGTTTAATCTTGCAAGAACACTTGAGAATAAATCTCACCGACGATTCATGAATATACTTAGACACTTATATATTTCGATAGAGATCGAAATAGAACGTTGGAAGATACGTAAGATACCAACATAGGAAATAGTTCCTTATCCACTAACAAAGCCTCTTGCGCAATTGAAGCGTGATGGGCATACTAAGTCTATAGGTATTAAGAGTAACCTAGATTGGCTTTAGTGCTAGTGGGAGATTGTTGGAGTAAGCCCTAAGAGCCAATCTATTTTCATAGTATTTGCTTTAGGAGTTTGAATATAAACATGGCATTTCTTTATTATGTTTGTAAGGTTGCAAAATAATGAAGTCCCTAGAATAGAAAGTCCGTTTAATAATTAAGTGTGACTTAATCATGAGATAATATTAAACATAAGGACACTATTCTTAAAGTATCCGTAGTCGAGCTTCAAGGTAAAGGGGATAACCTTAAAGCATAAAGACTATTATGAAGATAGACTGATGATCACATCTCATGGATCATGGGATAAGGAGTTATCAAGTCTTGACATTGGTATAAATATTAGGAGTAATATTTATACTGGATTGACCCGCTATGAGAGTACTACATGCAAAGTTATGCAAAGTGTCATAAGTTACTCTCATGGTGATAATGGTGTAGACCACCCTTAGACCTGAAACCACTTTGTACCCTTGATGGGGAGTGAAGTACTTTGTTGCTGATCTAACGTTATCCGTAACAGGATAATTATAAAGGCAGTTGATGGGTACTTTACGAAGCATGCTGAGGGACAGTAGTGACCTAGATGGAATTTGCCAATCCTGCATAACAGGATAAATGTCACGGGCCCAATATTGAACTGGATAAGGATGACACTGTGTATGCCTTGTGTTCAATATAGACATAAGGGCAAAGGGGTAATTATACACACTGATATTATCACAAGAGGTTATGTTTAGATCACATGTTAATTTCTCGTAACTTGAGTAGCAGTGATGTGTTGCTAGATACCGCTCACTGTTTATTATAATAAATAGTGATTTATTATAATTGTCAACGTTACGGAAACCTACAGGGTCACACACATAAGAACAATCTAGTGAGATTGGAACACCGTAAGGTACGGTGCACCTTGGAAAAATAAGGAAATATGATAAGGGTATTATGGTAATTAAAATGAGTATTACATCATATGGTATGATGTAGCAAGAAGGCGGTGCAAATATGTACTAGACATATTTACATGAGAATGACGCCCACTATAGCCCATTTAGTTAAAAGGGCTTTTGTGTAATTTTGCCATGGCAAGTGGTTCTATAAATAGAACCCTTGTGGTAAGGAGAAACAGTTACACACTTTTGTTACTCATTCTCATGAGCCTTTGTTCTTGTAGCGGGCTGGAAAATCACTTCCATTTTTCATACAATGAAGTCGCCATTGATGTTTATTTATCCCGGAAGGGGAAAGGAAAATATCACGAAAACCTTGGTTTAGGTTCGGGAGTTGGTTATGCGAGAGGAAGGTATTAGCACCCCTCGCATCCATCGTACTCGATGGGAACCATTTAGGTGGTTTAGGTTGTCTGCGCAGGTTTGAATTAAATTACTCTATCGTTGGCTGATCTCTACTTCGTTTCCACTTAAGAAAAAAAAGGTTTTTTATTATTTGAGTTTGACGGTTGTAGGAGCCCGCTCCTACGTATTCCCCGATGCAATGAGAAACTCAAAACTCACGTAGTTCTGGTAAAAAATGTTTGTGTGGTTGGTTGATTTTAAATGGGTAACGTTTATTTCGTATTCCGCTGACACAACGACGCTTGTATGCTCTAATCAGAGGCTTAAGCTGTGTGTGTGTGTCAGAGGAGTAGATAAAACGTGTATCCATTGTAAAAAGAGAGTTTGAATAACAGATGTTGCTTATTTCGCATTCCGCTGATACAACGACGCTTGTATGCTCTACTTAGAGGCGTAAGCTGTGTATGTGTCAGAGGAATGGATAAAGCGTATATCCATTGTAAAAAAGAAAGTTTGAATAACGGATGTTGCTTATTTCGCATTCCGCTGATACAACGACGCTTGCATGCTCTACTTAGAGGCTTAAGCTGTGTATGTGTCAGAGGAATGGATAAAGCATATATCCATTGTTTCTGAAAAGAAATTTGAGTGTGTTGATTTGATTTTAGAGCCTGTTTTGGTTTTAGAATGAGAGCTAACTCACGAGCACTAGTCAAATGTCTAGCGACCAAGTCAACCCAGGGGGAAAGAATCAAATGACAGATTCCCCCTTTTTCATCCTTTTATTATGAAAGTCTTTATTAATTTGATTAAGGAAAAAGTGTTCAAAAGGAGAAGACGAGTGTTGGTTGATTTTAACGCTTGTTTTAGTTTTAGAATGAGAGCTAACCCACGAGCACTAGTCAAATGTCTAGCGACCAAGTCAACTCGGGGGGAAAGAATCAATTGACAGATTCCCCCCTTTTTCATCCTTCACTTATTGCAAAAATCTTTTTTAGTTTTGATTAAGAAAAGAAATTAAAAGTCAAATTCAAGGATGTAAAACAGTGTGCAAAATTAAATAACGATGACAATCGATATAATAATAATGCGACAATTAAATGCGAATGAATGCAAGTATTCAAATGAGAATGCATGAATCAACATTATATAGTTAAATATGCATGAATGACTCAAGAATGAGTGAGAATTGATGATGCAAAATTAAATAGAAATGCATAAGCTAAAGTAGCGTATAATGAATTAAATAACATAAACATGCTAAATTAAATCAAAGTAAATGAGATGAGTTAGAATGAATTGAAGTAAAGCTAAAGAGCTGAAGACAAGCATAAGAAATAAAAATAAGCAATTAACCATACTTAAGCTCTTAAGTAAATAAGCTAAAAAGCTGAAAAAGTGATTAAATAACAAGCTAAGGAAGCATGAACATAATCTGAAATCAAACATGATTTAAGCAAAGCAAAATGGTCCCGTAAGCTAAAAAGCTCAAGCACCAAATAAGTGCTTATGAAAATAAGCTAAAAAGTGATTAATTAAGCTAAAAAGCTAAAGAATAAACTAAAAAGCAAAAATAAAAGCTCAAATGAGACAAACAGAGGTCAAACATGATCTAAGCATAACAAAATGGTCCAGTAAGCTAAAAAGCTTAAGCACCAAATAAGTGCTTATGAAAATAAGCTAAAAAAGTGATTAAATAAACTAAAAAGCTAATCAATAAGCTAAAAAGCTAAAATGAAAACTCAAAGATGAAGAGCAAAATTTAAGCATAGCAAAGTGACTAAAATAGCTTAAATAAGCTATTAGTCACTTAAGTGCTTTTGGAAATAAGCTGAAAATCAATTAAAATTAAGTTCAGAGGGGGGTGCAAATTATTCGGACATAGCAAAAATATGGGGGTATACATAGCAACTCTGGGCCAGAAGGCCCAGCCCGTGTCCAGAGTCAAACAAAAAAAAAACAAAGTCAGAACAAAAATACTCCTATGTGGTACGAAATCAAGGTGCACGGTAAGGATTTTAAAAATCTGGGCTGCACGTTTGATCCTACGCGCATGATTTAAAAAACAGGATCTAATCATGACCGTCCGTTCGCGCAAGCAGCATCGGACGGCCAGGATTAAGTCTGGGAAAAAACGTGAAGAACTTCATCTTCTTCCTTTTGAACTCCGGCGAGCTTCATAGCTCCGGCCGGTGGTTACACCACCGGAGTTCAAAAACCTCATCAAAACAGGCAAACAAATACATCATCTCGCACGAAATTTCACGTAGAATCTAAATCTAACCTTAGTTTTTTCTAAAAACGTCTAGATCATGCAAAACGAACGCAAAAAGTTTGAACTCAAAAAAAACGAAACTCACAAATTAGCACAGAACCAAGCATGAAATCAACCCAGAAAGCATCCAGACAGTTAATAGAGATGAATGGTGTTAAGAAATACCTGTGTAGATCTCTGAAACGTACGATTCAAACTCCCTCTTTTCTTTGCCACCGTAGCACTTCTAACCCTTGATTCTTTCGTGTTTTCAACTGATTGAGAGCTGGTTCTTGCTTCTACAAGTATGATAAGAAGTTCTGGATGTATAATTTCTGGGTTTGAGCTGAGATTTTGAGTTTTGGAAATTTGAAAATGGATGAAAAATGGTGTATGGTTCTATCACTTTATGCTGCGCCGTTTTCCTTCCTTCTCCAACCCTAGGCACTGAAATTGATGCTGGTATTTATAGGACTATGTTTAGGTCAAGTGGCATTGTGATTAGGGAGAATGAGTGAGGGTAATTTTGAGATTGGACTTGATTTTTGTACTATGTTTTTTATCCTCTTATGCCAAACAAAAAATGATGATGAGGTGTAATATGAATGGAATGTTCTAGGCTTATGATGAGGTGTTAATGATTGGAGAATTTTTTGACATTCTTTTGATTTTTTTTGGAATAAAACAAATTAAAAATAATTTATGAAAATAAAATAAATATGACAAGAAATAAAAATATGCATGATGAGATATGATTATGTGAAATATTTATGGACTAAAAATGGAAAGAAAAAGAATTGAAATTTGATTTTTAAAAGGTTTCTTAGAATGCAAGTAACTAATTAAAAATAAATAAATAAAGAAAATGTGAGGGCAAAATGGTAAAATTTTGTCTCTTATGATCATGCTAAGCCATAATCATGCAAGAAAAATAGTTCCATGTGTTTTGTGTCAACATTGATTTTTAAATTGAAAAAAGATTTTGTTGACTTATTTAAAAAAGTGCAAAAATGCCATGGGGCAAAATTGAAATAAATAAAAATATGAGGGGCAAAAGGGTAATAAAAATGTATGGGGCAAAATTAGGGTATGACAGCTGCCCCTATTTAATTAGCTTAAACCATAAGAATGCGAATAGCCCTGATATTCGTATTCTTTTGGTGGAAGATAATTAAATACAGAATGCCCTAATTTTGCCAGGAACTGAATGTTGATGAGATAAGTGGATCGAGTATACCTGTTGTTATTCCTTTTGTGGAAACGAGCAAACCCCAAAGTAAGATGAATGACACCAACCTTAACTAGCCATCTATGCTGAAAAACTTGGTGAAGTTTGAAGAGATTTTATCCAGCCGCTCTCACTGAAGGTCGATCTGTGATTGTAGAGGTTTTAACCAACTCTCGCTGAAAATTCCTCTGTGTAGATTTTCCTCGCTCTCGCTGAAGATTCATCTGTGTGGACTTTATCCAACTCTCGTTGACGATCCATTTGTGTAGACTTTACCCAACTCTTGTTGACGATCCATCTATGTAGACTTTACCCAACTCTCGTTGACGATCCATCTGTGTAGACTTTACCCAACTCTCGTTGACGATCCATCTGTGTAGACTTTAACCAACTCTCGTTGACGATCTATCTGTGTAGACTTTACCCAACTCTCGTTGACGATCCATCTGTGTAGACTTTACCCAACTCTCGTTGAAAATTTCTCTGAAGTTGAGGTTTTTATCAAGTTCTCACTGAAGATCCCTCTGGAGTTGAGTAGATTCCATCCGGCTCTCGCCGAAGATCCCTCTGAAATTGAGTAGATTCCATCCAGCTCTCGCCGAAGATCCCTCTGAAATTGAGTAGATTCCATCCAGCTCTCGCCGAAGATCCCTCTGAAGTTGAGTAGATTCCATCCAGCTCTCGCCGAAGATCCCTCTGAAGTTTGAGATTTTACCCAGCTCTCGCCGGAGACCCATCTGTTGAAAGATTTTATCCAGCTCTCGCCGCAGATCCATCCGCTGAAAGATTTTACCCAGCTCTCGCCGGAGATCCATCTGTTGAAAGATTTTATCCAGCTCTCGCCGGAGATCCATCTGTTGAAAGATTTTATCCAGCTCTCGCCGGAGACCCATCTGTTGAAAGATTTTATCCAGCTCTCGCCGAAGATCCGTCCGTTGAAAGATTTTACCCAGCTCTCGCCGGAGATCCATCTGTTGAAAGATTTTATCCAGCTCTCGCCGGAGATCCATCTGTTGAAAGATTTTATCCAGCTCTCGCCGGAGACCCATCTGTTGAAAGATTTTATCCAGCTCTCGCCGAAGATCCGTCCGTTGAAAGATTTTACCCAGCTCTCGCCGGAGATCCATCTGTTGAAAGATTTTATCCAGCTCTCGCCGGAGATCCATCTGTTGAAAGATTTTATCCAGCTCTCGCCGAAGATCCCTTTGTTGTTGTAATGATGTGTTTATGCAAACTGTTGTGGTTATCTTTGTAGAAGAAATTTTCCATAGAGTTTGCGATTCACTGGGGAGGATTTTTCAACTAGTCTGCTAGGGAGACATTTTACCAACCGGCTTGCTAGGAAAAAGGCCAGACTGCCTTTCTTGATGATTAGGGGACCAAAAGCTGTATTCTTCGAGGAAAAACTTTCGAGCCTGCTTTATGAATGCATGTTTACCATGATTATTCATGCATGAAATGAAATGCATGATTAATGTATATGATGACACGAAATGATTGTGTGCTATTGGAAATCGGGTTTCAACATGGGTGTTAATGATCACTGGGTTTTATTTGGGTTCCATTGAATATTGGATTTTGAGTGGATGCCAATAATGATTGGACTTTGAGGGTGTGCCAATAATGATTGGACTTTGAAGGTGTTTGCCAATAATTATTGGACTTTGATGGTGTTTGCCAATAATCATTGGACTTTAAAGGTGTTTGCCAATAATCATTGGACTTTAAGGGTGTTTGCCAATAATCATTGGACTTTAAAGGTGTTTGCCAATAATCATTGGACTTTAAAGGTGTTTGCCAATAATCATTGGACTTTAAGGGTGTTTGCCAATAATCATTGGACCTTGAATGGGTTTGCCAATAATGATTGGACTTTGAAGGTGTATGCCAATAATGATTGGAATTTGAGTGGGTGCCAATAATGATTGGACTTTGACTTTGTGCCAATAATCATTGGACTTTGAAGGTGGGTTTGCCAACAATGATTGGACTTTGACTTTGTGCCAATAATCATTGGACTTTGAAGGTGGCAATGCAAGATTAGGTTCTTGATTGGGAGTGTTTGATTTGACTTCTTGGTTTTTTCTGAGTCATTGGTCTTGTGGTATGGGGCATACCGGATGCTTGAATGAAATGACGTGATCAATGCATGCTAATGATTTACATGAATGAAATGACATGACCAATGCATGACGCTTATTTGCGTGAATGAAATGACATGACTAATGCATGACGATGACTGATGCCCCTATGGAGGGTGGGAGTGTTTCGGGTATTAAGGCTTTTTGTGGATTGGTGGCTTGATGTTGATTCCCGACACCAGTTCCGGACTTAATGGTTGCAGATATATATCAGTCTTAGCTTGAGTAGCTGGAAGGTATAGGGAGAACTTGACCCTGTGTATCATGTCTTGCCCCAGTCTGTTGGGCGTTTGAAGTATTTGGCTTTTTCTTGATTTTTTGCCAACTTACTGATATTGGTTCTCCCTCTCTGAGAGGTATGCCCCTATATTGACCCATTCCTGAAACATGCTTGGCTAGGTCAGTAGGATCTTCAAGTGATCTGCCCCATGGTCATAAGAGTTTGCTCTTGATGGGCAGAACCCCAAGGTGATTTGACCTTGATCAAGAGTGTCTTGATCTGACTTGTTAGGTCCTCGAAATCTGGGTTTTGATGTCGCTTTCCATGATGCGATCTTAGAACACTCTATTCGTGTTGAATGACCTTCTAGGGAGTATGCCCTATGGTTAAATGAAGCCATGAGATAGTTGCCCCAGATTAGCCCAAGGCTCTTCTTGATTGCTCGGTAACAGCTCAGAGTTTGGAACTTCTTTATTGTCAGGTGCTGACTTGCAAATAAACCTGTTTGCTTGAAATGGTAATTCTAATACAATTTTAATGTAAGTTTTGAAATTGAAATTGAGATGGCATTTATGTACATTGGATGTATATGGTGGAAGAAAGTGTGAGAGTATGGTATTAACAAAAGATTTTTGTGAGTCAGGTTAACGCAACATTGCTACCGTATGCTTTCAAGCTAAACCTTGCTTCAATTAGGTCTTTTGAAGGTTGTAACGTGGCCTGGTTCACAGTTTCTGAATAAAAGGATATTAGGCTCAAAGTTTGATTTTAACCCGTCCCATTCTTCGTGATGATCTTCAGTCCTAAGTTCAATTAACTCCAATCATGTATTCAAGTCCCAAGAGGTTTTTGGGATTGTGGTGGTGAGAATATGATGGCTCGGGAACCGAGGATGTGTTTCCCCCTTTTTTGTGGCAGTCACATTGCCTTTGTTTTGATCACATGATTTTGTTTTGTCGTGAGTCTTGGTGACCTTCGCTTTTTGCATTTTCTTTCATTTTTTTTCAATCCCTAACTTTTGCCTAGACTATTCATTTGCATTTTTTAGTCTAGCGGGATACCCTAATTTTTGCCTAAGCCATTTTGAGGTTTTGACTTAGCGGGCTTTTCTTTCTGTCTTTTTTTTGTATTTTGTTTGGCGAATTGTGACTGCCTTGGTAATGGGTGATGAGGAACACCTTATTGAGTTTTGCTTTTCTCTTGAAACTCGAACGAATGGTCGAGTTAATTGAACACTACCCTGCCCCGGGTTAAAATTGCGGTTTTTTCGTATAGAAAGAAACACCAACTTCTAGGCTCAAAGGGGTTGACTACGGATTATCTTCCTTATTTCTCCGGTGTTTGGGGATTTGAAACAATGCCTTACATCATCAACAAAGTTTTATTTAAAAGCATACTGTAGCAACTTGGTTATTTCGTTTTTCATCATCCTCTTTCCAATCTTTGTTCAAACAGAAATGATAAAGAAAGAAATGAAATGAGGCGTATTAACATACATTTTTTCTTTTGTGAAGTAGAAGAGAGAAGATTGAATGGACATGAAAGAATGGATTCAATACATGCATTATTATTTCATTAAGATTACTATTGCAAACAAACAAAGTTTAAATGCTAATAACTTAACAAACAAGGAAATTAAAACAGGACAGCCTAAAGATAGTTTCATGGCTTGATTCGATCCTTGAACTCTTGATTAGCATCCACAAATGGGTTTGCATGACCAGACAACAGACTATCCTTCACAATTGGGCTTTCCCTTTTTGAAAGTTAACAGTTTCTGATCAATGAGCTCTTGAACCTTGTATTAAAAGGCTATGCAATTGTCCACCGTATGTCCTTTTGCCCCCTCGTGAAACTCACATTTCGCTTCCGAGTTATACCAAGCTGGAAATGGTGCAGTCATGGGCTTCAGGGCCCTAAGGGTTACCATTCTGTTGTGTATCAAATAAGGAAGAAGCTGACTGTATGGCACAGGAATCTGATCAAAGACCTTTTTAGCTCGCTGCTGAGCCCTTTGTGGCACAGGATTAACTGGCATTTGGAAAGTGTACCCCTGAGGTTGCTAGTAATGAACAACTGCTGGATACTAATGCTTGAAGCATGAGGTGCGAGTAGGCACCGTTGAGCGAGAGTGAGAGTGAGGTGAGCTCTTGTTGGGCAAGAATGATTCCATCATCCTTAGCTTGTCCTCTATTGCCTTGAACCTTTGGCGAGTCTCCTCACTCGGGGATACAACAGATTTTCCCTTAACGTTATCACCTTGATGAGCGTTCTTGGGGTCCTCTAGACTTCGAGGCATAGCAAACCTGGGTTGGACCTGATGAGTTCTTGGCTGGCCAACCATGAATTTGGTGTTGGTAATCATTGACCCTTGGGTGACTTTACCAACTGCAGAAGTACGTCCGGATGATGAACCGAATGAAGGCCATACCACATTTGACAATGGGGAATCAATTGGAGGATTTGCCCCTACTGTTGCAGCGTCCACTCTTGAAGGCAAACTGAGATTAGCTAGTATTTCCAAAACACAGTCCAACTTGTCAGTCACTTGGTCCACATCGCCTCTCAAGGCATCAATCTGCTTCTGCATATTTTCCATAATTCTCTTGAAATGCTTGGAGTCCGGTATCAGTGTCGGGGATGAAGCTGTTAATGTGAATGGGCAAGGATGAGATAATGATCTTTTGTATGAATGCAAATGCATGTAAAAAGTTTTTTATGTTTTATCATTTTATTTTATATGCAAATGTTATGCAAAAGGTTTTTATCATGAATTTTTTCTGAATGAATGCATGGATGCATGAATGCACTTTTGTAGCAGATTCTGTCACAGTGAAGCAGAGGTTCAATTATCATTTCTGAGGTCAAAAGGCTCAAAGTTACCTGCAACCCATCCCTCTCACATGTTGTTCTAAGTTTGACATAGTGCTCAAAATCACGGATCGCCCCTTTGGAAACAATGTCATCATTGCAAAAGCTCATGACAAATGCGTCCAAAAGGGAATCCCCTCTAGGTAAGGTCATTGCACAACCTTGACTCGGGTTCTAAACAGAGGTCCCTAATAACAAAGTTAGGTTCTAGACCGGTCAATCAAAAGGTCCCTAGAGTCATGGACCCAACAAGGAAACATCGACGAGCACTGGTCAAATGTCCAGCGACCCGACATTTCCAAGAGGATCTACTCCAGGCGGGGTGATTATGCCGACGAGCACTAGTCAAATGTCTAGCGACCCGACATAACGACCCCTAGCTTAGCCTAAGTTTTTCTCAAGCTCGGGTGCAGAGCTGCTCAGAGTAACCACGCCACAAGGGCAAAAGAAAAAGAAAAGAAGGAGTAGAAGAAGAGAAACAGCCAACCAAGCATATAATTGACAGAAAATAAAAGATAGAGTAAGATACTGCAAACCTGGAAATAACAGACAAATAATAAACCGCCTAAACTAGGCTTAACTCTCAAGAGTCCCCAGTGAAGTCGCCAGCTGTAGCGGGCTGGAAAATCACTTCCATTTTTCATACAATAAAGTCGCCATTGATGTTTATTTATCCCGGAAGGGGAAAGGAAAATATCACGAAAACCTTGGTTTAGGTTCGGGAGTTGGTTATGCGAGAGGAAGGTATTAGCACCCCTCGCATCCATCGTACTCGATGGGAACCATTTAGGTGGTTTAGGTTGTCTGCGCAGGTTTGAATTAAATTACTCTATCGTTGGCTGATCTCTACTTCGTTTCCACTTAAGAAAAAAAGGTTTTTTATTATTTGAGTTTGACGGTTGTAGGAGCCCGCTCCTACGTATTCCCCGGTGCAATGAGAAACTCAAAACTCACGTAGTTCTGGTAAAAAATGTTTGTGTGGTTGGTTAATTTTAAATGGGTAACGTTTATTTCGTATTCCGCTGACACAACGACGCTTGTATGCTCTAATCAGAGGCTTAAGCTGTGTGTGTGTGTGTCAGAGGAGTAGATAAAACGTGTATCCATTGTAAAAAGAGAGTTTGAATAACAGATGTTGCTTATTTCGCATTCTGCTGATACAACGACGCTTGTATGCTCTACTTAGAGGCGTAAGTTGTGTATGTGTCAGAGGAATGGATAAAGCGTATATCCATTGTAAAAAAGAAAGTTTGAATAACGGATGTTGCTTATTTCGCATTCCGCTGATACAATGACGCTTGCATGCTCTACTTAGAGGCTTAAGCTGTGTATGTGTCAAAGGAATGGATAAAGCATATATCCATTGTTTCTGAAAAGAAATTTGAGTGTGTTGATTTGATTTTAGAGCCTGTTTTGGTTTTAGAATGAGAGCTAACTCACGAGCACTAGTCAAATGTCTAGCGACCAAGTCAACCCAGGGGGAAAGAATCAAATGACAGATTCCCCCTTTTTCATCCTTTTATTATGAAAGTCTTTATTAATTTGATTAAGGAAAAAGTGTTCAAAAGGAGAAGACGAGTGTTGGTTGATTTTAACGCTTGTTTTAGTTTTAGAATGAGAGCTAACCCACGAGCACTAGTCAAATGTCTAGCGACCAAGTCAACTCGGGGGGAAAGAATCAATTGACAGATTCCCCCCTTTTTCATCCTTCACTTATTGCAAAAATCTTTTTTAGTTTTGATTAAGAAAAGAAATTAAAAGTCAAATTCAAGGATGTAAAACAGTGTGCAAAATTAAATAACGATGACAATCGATATAATAACAATGCGACAATTAAATGCGAATGAATGCAAGTATTCAAATGAGAATGCATGAATCAACATAATATAGTTAAATATGCATGAATGACTCAAGAATGAGTGAGAATTGATGATGCAAAATTAAATAGAAATGCATAAGCTAAAGTAGCGTATAATGAATTAAATAACATAAACATGCTAAATTAAATCAAAGTAAATGAGATGAGTTAGAATGAATTGAAGTAAAGCTAAAGAGCTGAAGACAAGCATAAGAAATAAAAATAAGCAATTAACCATACTTAAGCTCTTAAGTAAATAAGCTAAAAAGCTGAAAAAGTGATTAAATAACAAGCTAAGGAAGCATGAACATAATCTGAAATCAAACATGATTTAAGCAAAGCAAAATGGTCCCGTAAGCTAAAAAGCTCAAGCACCAAATAAGTGCTTATGAAAATAAGCTAAAAAGTGATTAATTAAGCTAAAAAGCTAAAGAATAAACTAAAAAGCAAAAATAAAAGCTCAAATGAGACAAACAGAGGTCAAACATGATCTAAGCATAACAAAATGGTCCAGTAAGCTAAAAAGCTTAAGCACCAAATAAGTGCTTATGAAAATAAGCTAAAAAAGTGATTAAATAAACTAAAAAGCTAATCAATAAGCTAAAAAGCTAAAATGAAAACTCAAAGATGAAGAGCAAAATTTAAGCATAGCAAAGTGACTAAAATAGCTTAAATAAGCTATTAGTCACTTAACTGCTTTTGTAAATAAGCTGAAAATCAATTAAAATTAAGTTCAGAGGGGGGTGCAAATTATTCGGACATAGCAAAAATATGGGGGTATACATAGCAACTCTGGGCCAGAAGGCCCAGCCCGTGTCCAGAGTCAAACAAAAAAAAAAACAAAGTCAGAACAAAAATACTCCTATGTGGTACGAAATCAAGGTGCACGGTAAGGATTTTAAAAATCTGGGCTGCACGTTTGATCCTACGCGCATGATTTAAAAAACAGGATCTAATCATGACCGTCCGTTCGCGCAAGCAGCATCGGACGGCCAGGATTAAGTCTGGGAAAAAACGTGAAGAACTTCATCTTCTTCCTTTTGAACTCCGGCGAGCTTCATAGCTCCGGCCGGTGCCGGAGTTCAAAAACCTCATCAAAACAGGCAAACAAATACATCATCTCGCACGAAATTTCACGTAGAATCTAAATCTAACCTTAGTTTTTTCTAAAAACGTCTAGATCATGCAAAACGAACGCAAAAAGTTTGAACTCAAAAAAAACGAAACTCACAAATTAGCACAGAACCAAGCATGAAATCAACCCAAAAAGCATCCAGACAGTTAATAGAGATGAATGGTGTTAAGAAATACCTGTGTAGATCTCTGAAACGTACGATTCAAACTCCCTCTTTTCTTTGCCACCGTAGCACTTCTAACCCTTGATTCTTTCGTGTTTTCAACTGATTGAGAGCTGGTTCTTGCTTCTACAAGTATGATAAGAAGTTCTGGATGTATAATTTCTGGGTTTGAGCTGAGATTTTGAGTTTTGGAAATTTGAAAATGGATGAAAAATGGTGTATGGTTCTATCACTTTATGCTGCGCCGTTTTCCTTCCTTCTCCAACCCTAGGCACTGAAATTGATGCTGGTATTTATAGGACTATGTTTAGGTCAAGTGGCATTGTGATTAGGGAGAATGAGTGAGGGTAATTTTGAGATTGGACTTGATTTTTGTACTATGTTTTTGATCCTCTTATGCCAAACAAAAAATGATGATGAGGTGTAATATGAATGGAATGTTCTAGGCTTATGATGAGGTGTTAATGATTGGAGAATTTTTTGACATTCTTTTGATTTTTTTTGGAATAAAACAAATTAAAAATAATATATGAAAATAAAATAAATATGACAAGAAATAAAAATATGCATGATGAGATATGATTATGTGAAATATTTATGGACTAAAAATGGAAAGAAAAAGAATTGAAATTTGATTTTTAAAAGGTTTCTTAGAATGCAAGTAACTAATTAAAAATAAATAAATAAAGAAAATGTGAGGGCAAAATGGTAAAATTTTGTCTCTTATGATCATGCTAAGCCATAATCATGCAAGAAAAATAGTTCCATGTGTTTTGTGTCAACATTGATTTTTAAATTGAAAAAAGATTTTGTTGACTTATTTAAAAAAGTGCAAAAATGCCATGGGGCAAAATTGAAATAAATAAAAATATGAGGGGCAAAAGGGTAATAAAAATGTATGGGGCAAAATTAGGGTATGACAGCTCTCTTCTCTCTTGAGAAACCCTAATCACCTTTCTAGAGTTTTTGTGAAAAACCCTAATCCTTATTTTGTGCCTCCTTTCTCCTAACCCTTCAAACCATT
Source organism: Trifolium repens (assembly GCA_030408175.1). Taxonomy (NCBI): domain Eukaryota; kingdom Viridiplantae; phylum Streptophyta; class Magnoliopsida; order Fabales; family Fabaceae; genus Trifolium; species Trifolium repens. Next base: position 31,280,218 of record CP125838.1, on the reverse strand, counting down.
GGAGCTAGCACTCCATTGAAGGTTGTTGTTCGTGTGGACTTGCTAGAGGCGTTATACCTTTAACGCTTGTGATCAAATTCGTTGGTGACTTGGTGGTGACTTTGTTCGTGACGGTTCGAGGTTCTTGTTCGTGACCTTGTTCGTGATTCGAAGTGTTCGATAGCCGTTCGTGATTTAAAGGGAGTTTTTGAATCAAAAGGTAAAACTCTAAACACAATTCATGACCATTCGTAAGGATCACAAAAGGAAAATTTTAAAATTCCGCTGCTTTTCTATTACTATTTTCCTTCACCTTTATGTATTTGGATTGATGAATGAAGGTTCCTTTCTTTGTTTGATTTATTTGAATACCAAGAAAGAACTTCAATTCTCCCATCATACTCATTTCAAATTCATCCTGCATAAGCTTAGAAAAATTCTTGCATAGAGTGGCATTAGTTGATCCAAAAATGATATCATCAACATATATTTGAATGATCAAAATGTCTTTCTTAAGGGTCTTTTTGAAGAGTGTATAGAAGGTATTCAATCTCTCATACCATGCTCTGGGAGCTTGTTTGAGTCCATAGAGTGACTTCTTTAGTCTGAACACATGATCTGGATTTGTTAAATCTTCAAATCCAGGAGGTTGTTTGACATACACTTTTTCAGAAATGACACCATTTAGAAATGCACTTTTCACATCCATTTGATATAGATTAATACCATTATTGACTGCATAACATAAAAGTAACATGATTGCTTCCAGTCTAGCTACTGGAGCATATGTTTCAGTGAAGTCAATTCCTTCTTGTTGACTATACCCTTGTGCAACAAGTCTGGCTTTGTTCGTTGTGACTTCACCTTGTTCATTCAATTTGTTTCTGTATACCCATTTTGTTCCAATAATGTTCTTATGCTTTGGTTTGGGTACCAGATCCCATACATCATTTCTCTTGAATTGATTTAACTCTTCTTCCATTGCAACTATCCAAGCATCATCTTAGAGAGCTTCATTTGTTGTCTTTGGTTCAATCAAGGAGACTAATCCAAACAATGATTCTTCATCTCTGAAGTTTGATCTTGTTTTTCTTGGACTGTTCTTGTTTCCTAGTATGAGCTCTTCAGGATGTGATGATTTGTATTTGAATGTGTTCCTTGGAATATCAGTCACTTCAGAGTTATCATCAATAGTTTGATGTTCTTGAGCAGCATCAGAAGGTTCATCTTCTTGAGCTTCAGAGTCTTCTACAGATTCTATGTTATTATCATACTCTGGAACTTCATCTTCTGACTCATCAGAACTTGACAAATCTATAACAGGCTCTGACTTTTTATCATCAGGCTCTTTATCATCAAACTTTACGTGCATTGATTCTTCCACTGTATTAGTTTCAGTATTATACACTCTGTATGACTTAGAGCGTTCAGAGTATCCAATGAAGATACCCTTACAGACTTTAGAGTCAAATTTCTTAAGATGGACTTTGTTATTCAGAATGTAACATGTACACCCAAATTGATGAAAATAAGAAATATTGGGTTTCCTTCCCTTGAAGAGTTCATATGTTGTTTTGTTCAAAATAGGTCTTATATAGATTCTATTTTGAATGTAACAAGCAGTGTTAACAACTTCTGCCCAAAAGAATTTTGCCAAATTGTTTTCATGCATCATGGTGCGTGCCATTTCTTGTAAAGATCTATTCTTTCTTTCTACAACTCCATTTTGTTGTGGAGTTCTAGGAGAAGAGAATTCATGGAGAATTCCATGTTCTTCACAAAATTTTTCAAAAGGTTCATTTTCAAATTCACCACCATGATCACTTACTACTTTCAAAATCTTGGAATCTTTTTCATTTTGAATTTGGATACAGAAGATGCTAAACACTTCATATGTGTCATCTTTATTTCTCAGAAACTTAACCCAAGTCCATCTACTATAATCATCCACAATGACTAATCCATGTGTAAGAGTTCCAAAGGTCTGGTAGAAGAGACAATGTTCTTGTTCTTAAAAGAACTTTTGACAATTTTTCCTTTTTGACAAGAACCACAAAGTGAGTTTGAGTGATATGTTATTTTTGGAAGGCCTCTGACAAGATTGTCCTTGCTAAGTTTAGAGATTAATCTCCAGTTAGCATGACCCAATCTTTTGTGCCAGACCCATTTTTCATCACTCAGTGTCAAAAGACAAAGCACTTGTTGTTCCCTTAAATCAGAAAAATTGACTTTATATACATTGCCTTTTCTATTACCCTTAAAGACAATGGATTGATCAGAATTTCTGATTACAGTACATGAATCCTTATTAAACATAACATCATAATTACTATCACATAATTGACTTATGCTAAGTAAATTATGATATAGTCCATCTACTAACCAAACATCAGAAATTGACAAAGAAGAATTACCAACTGTACCTATACCAATGATCTTTCCCTTCTGATTGCCACCAAACCCTACAGTTCCTCCCTCTTGCTGATTCAGGGTGTGGAATAAGAGTTTGTCTCCTGTCATGTGACGAGAGCAACCACTGTCTAGATACCAAGAGCTTTCTTTTCTTCATTGGGTGCATACCTGCAGCATACACTATTTCAGATTTTGGTACCCATACTCTGATGGGTCCTTTTTGGTTAGTTTTGAGAATCTTATTCTTCCTTTTAGAGTGTTCAGAAGATCTTAAGTCAACAGAGCCTTTAGAAAAAGGTTTAGGCTTGTGTTGTCTTTGAGACTTTCCTCTTGAGTGTGTCAGAGAACCAGTTACCAAGTTTGCTTTAGAAGTATTGGTGCCTCGTTTATCAACAGGCTTTGGTACTTTAATAGCTTTAACTTGAGTAGACATGGGTACTGATGTGAGGGGAACCTGGGTTTTAGAAGACTTAGGTCCAGAAGATGAATCATCTTCTGATACCTTATCTTGTGGTTCCAAGCTCAGAAGAGTACCAGACACAGTCAGAGGTTCTGATGTACCCTTAGTGAAGTTTGAATAAGATTCTTCGACTAGTGCAGAAAACACTTTTTACTACTCTTGGTGTTTGGCTGCAAATTCTTTTTCTTTCCTGTCATCACATTATTAAACTTTTTTTATGATCATCCACCTTATGTAACTGCAGCTTAGCATCTACTTCCATTGAAGCAAAGACGATATCATCTAAATAAGATGAGATTTATTCGTGTACATGCTTACCACCTTTCTCATTCTTTTTTTCCTTTTAATTTGGTTATAGCTTGACATAAATCCGGGTATCAGAGTAGGAGATATTGCCAAAATGATGCAATCCCGCTGCAATATTGATAAGTTGCGGTGTTACTTTCATTGATATGTTCATGAATGAATGACTTAAATTGAATATTAAGTATCATGAGCATTAAAGTGAACTTTTAATACAAGTCTTTAATCATTTAGTGTTATATTGAATCATTACCTTTTCGATAAAGGCCCGAACCATGTTTTCAATGTCTTGCACAATGCTATCTTGTTGACCCTCTGAAGTATCAGAGCGAAATTATGTAAGTAATCCACATATTTATGATACAGTGATGCTGAAGAAACTTAACTAACATAGTAAAAAATGACAATCTTAGAATGAAAACTCACCGACAGCAATTTTTATAAGTCCGGGAAGATCAACCTGTGTCAAATTGACCACTGCCAGATAACAAATTCCATACATGAAATTGACACTCAATAAATAACATTTGTTTCTTAAAAAAAGTACCAAGTACAAGTAAGTTGTATATAACCAAGGAAGTAAAATGCTATTAACATAATAAAAAATCTTTTCCAACAATACTCTCTAACACTGAAGATTTTCCAGAAATCTGCAAAATTAAAATTAATAGATAAATCTATTTGAATATGTCCATTAATTAGAAACAGAATGATTAAAGGGAATCATAACATCGCACTAAGAGAACAAGATGAGAGAGCTTCGATTCGTAACACCGAGCTTCGATTAGGGTTCAGTGAGAGTGACACAGAACTTCGATTTGGGACGGAGAGCGAAACGGAACGGAGAGTGAGCTTCGATTTGGGAACGAAGAGTGAGCTTCGATTTGGGGCTCAGTGAGCTTCGAAATGGAATAGAGAGTGAGAGTGAAAACAAAACCGATTGAGAGTGAAAACGGAATCGATCGAGAGTGAGTGAGGCGTACCTGTAGTTTGCGATTCAGAGAGCTGAGAGGGTAGATCGATTGAAGTGGAGCGATTCTGAGAGTGAGAGTGAGTTAGGGTTCATGTGTATTGTTATTGTGAGTAAGGGACGCATATACTGATTTATTCCATTCAAACAAAAAAAAAGTTACTTGAGGTCTGTTTACAACTGAGGAAATATTGTCAGATGTAAACTAATAATAGACAATTTTCATAATAATCACAAGATTGCCACCGCGTTTATTTATGCATCTGAGAATATTATGGTCAGATGTAAAATGTTGTGTCTGTGTATTGTTTACTTCTGATAAAATTGAAATCAGTAGTAAAAAGTACTCCATATTACTTTTTATAACTGGTATCTTTTCCATTGATGTAAAATCAATATTATTAAGTAATATTTGTACTAGTGTTCTGGTGACTTGCTTAACAAGACAGGGTTGTTTGATTGCCTCATATCAGAAGATGTGTGGGAACCAAGTCCTTGTCTATTATGATAATTGCTAAGCCCACCATGAATTATGGAAGTGATCCTAGTTTTGTCAATGTTATGGTGTACAAATTCTTGAAGAGAAATTTCATACTCATCATAGGGTTTGTGACATGTTCTGCATCCAGTCTCAAGCACTTTAATTGTTTTGAGAGATTTTTGATAGTGTGCCTGAGTCTGGGTGAGATTTTCATTGAGCAGCTTCATTTTTTGTTTACAGAAATCTAGCTCACTCAATTTTTCCATGTACTTTACCATAACATCTTTCAAAGCTTTGGTCATTTGTGAATTAGACATTTTAGATATTACCTCTTCAATGTCGTCTGTGTCAGACTTTGAATCATTTTCATCATCTGGCTCACCAATGGCCATAAGCGCTAGGTTTGCTTCCTCAAAGTCTTCATCCTCAGATAGTTCATTAATATCCTCCCATGTTGCTATCAGACTCTTCTTGGCTTTGTTCTTGATTGTACTCTTTCTTCCTTTACCCTTGGAGTTGAGTTCAGGACAATCAGCCATGAAGTGCCCAGGCTTATGACAATTGAAACAATTCTTTGTGTCATCCTTCTTCTCTTTGCTGGTGTTGTATCTTGATCCAGATCCTCTGCTTTGAAAATTTCTGCCCTTCCTTAGTGACCACTTTTGAAAGTTCTTGGACAAGAGTGCAAAGAAATCATCATCTGATCCTTCTTCTTGATTATCTATGGAAGATTCCTCTGCTTCAGATTCTACAACTTTGGCTTTTAGAGCCTTAGATGAAACTGAAATAGATGGCAAGGCCATAGATTTTAGTTTCTTCTGAGGCTCATCAGAAGATAGTTCAATCTCATGACTCATGAGTGAACTTATCAATTCCTCCAAGCCAAGTTTGTCCAAATCCTTAGCTTCTTGAATAGCTGTTACCTTAGGCCTCCACCTTGAAGGTAAGCTTCTCAGAATCTTCCTTACATGATCAGAAGTTGTATAACTTCTCTTTAGAACTTGGAGACCAGCCACTAGAATTTTGAACCTAGAATACATAGATTCAATATTCTCATCATCCTTCATTCTAAAGAGTTCATACTGTTGAATCAAAAGAGTTGCCTTTGCCTCTTGAACCTGTTTGTTCCCTTCATATGTGGAACACAAGGAGTCATAAATACTCTTGGCAGTGGATTTGTCTGTGATCTTGAGATACTCATCATGAGATATACACCCAATGAGAAGATCCTTAACCTTGTGATGTTTCTTGTATAGCTTCTTGTCTGTAGGAGTGAACTTCTTTCTTTCTTCAACAGATAACCTTCCCTTTTCATCTAGTCCTTGGAAAGTTACCCCTTCTTCAACTAAGTCCCAAAGCTCATCATTTAAACCAATAAGATGACTGTAGATTCTATCTTTCCACCAGGAAAAGGTAGATGCATCTCCATTGAACTTTGGTGCTTTGTTGCTTGACTTATCCTCAACATCATAGTCATGAGGAACCGCTTTCATGCTCACACTTGGAGTTCCTTCAGTCATAGTGTTTTTCAACTAGAAACTGTTTCACCGTTAGGTGATTAGAAAACAGAACCAGGCTCTTGATGCCAATTGAAGGTGTGAAAAACACAAGAAGGGGGGGTTGAATTGTGTTTTGGGTAGTTTGAAAATTTCTTCTAAGTTATGGAAAACTTATCAGAGTTTGCAGCGGTTTAGAAAACAAAACACAATCAAGCACAACTTTGAAGGTAGAGAGAAAGAGAGAAAGATAGAGACAGAGATTTTTATACTGGTTCCCCTCACAAACCGAGAGTACCTCCAGTCCTCTTGTACTTCCAAGAGAGTTCACTATAATCACAAAAGATTACAATTGCTCAAGCACACAAGCAAGAGACTTCCAATGCTCAAGTATACAAACAAGAGACTTCCTAATGCTCAAGCACGCAGGCAAGAGACTTCAAATCACAAGTATAAGAAAAACAGAGTCTGAACAATTGATATAAAGATCAATGTTCAGTTACAAAATAAATACAACTTTTGATACAAGACTTAACTTAGAATCTTTATACAAAATTCTAAGGTTCAACTAATGAATTAACAGAAGATGAAGCTGGAGTCTTGGATTTGAATATGAGTTCAAGTTGTATTTGCAGTTTTGTGCGTTAGGATGATTTTTTCAGAGTAACAACTCTTTTCAAATTGTTCAAGTGTCGTATCCCAAAGCTTCAAACTTGCTCCAATTTATAGACGAGGGTGGAGCGTGTTTGATTTGAATTTGATGCGGTGAGATTACGCCAGCTGTAGATAGTACCATTGTTAACCAAAACGGGTAACCTTGTATACGATCAATCTTGGGGAAAACGTTTTATCCAAATCAGGTAAAGAGTTCGTACAATAGTACAAACGTCACTATTCTATGGATAAGATTGATTCCATCAGCTTTTGGAATGTCAGAGTATAATCATTGATGCAGAGAATGTTCTTCTGACAAAACGGCTCTCACTACTCTTATCAGAGTCTGATATGCATCCTCTGATGAGTAGACCTTGTATCTTCTGATGAACCAAATTTGCATCTTCTGATAGCCTGAAGTTCTGATCAGAGTTTGCTTTGCCATATCAGAGCTTCCAATGTGCTTTTAATGAATATAAAAATTAACTTGTATATCTGCACACTTGGATTAAATAATTAGTATACCCTATTGTACATTAATACTTTTGTTATCATCAAAACTCAATTTGGTCATGTCAGAACCTCTTTTGTTCCAACAAAAACGAGTGTGGAAGTCTTCATTTAAAAATAGAAAATATGGGTCAGTTCTGTACAAGCTCGCTACGGCGAGTCACCAGTTCGCTATGGCGAGATTATAGGTCCTGACCTAAATCAACTCGCTGTGGCGAGCAGAAGCTCGCCATGGCGAGTTTCATCAGCCTAGAATCCAGCTCGCCATGAATACTCGCCAGCTACTCGCTGTGGCGAGTTCATGCAGAAATTACTCAGTTTTATGAAAATCATGATTTTTCAAGAATAACACCTACCATCCTCATTTAACCAGTGCAGTAACATAATTTACATAATATATAAACAGAATGGAGGGAAATTTTGGGATTTATCCCCCTCACACAACATTTTCCTAAAACCTAAGTTGGCATGCAAATACTCATAATTGGGAGACTAACTACATTATCCTATGAACCCACCTGGAATAGAAGCTTTAACTTGTTTACCAGCTCTGCTACGCCAAAAGCTTCATCACCATATGACTCACTGGAAAACCCCCAATTTGAGTTCTTGAGCAAAATGAAAGGAATGGATTATTGAGTGCTTGAGAGCTTAATGAGGTCAAAGTAATGCAACAGTCCTTATCAATACTGAGAAGGGCAATTGAAAGGTTAGGAGTGACTTACCAATGGTTTGAATAGTGGTCAAAGGAAACAGAAAACTCATGCAGCAGCATAAGCTGCTCTGATAAGCTCGTTGCGGCGAGAGGATTAGCTCGCTAAGCGAGCGCCCCGATTCAGACCGGAATTGCTCTGTTGCTTGCTGCTTCAACTCCAACCTTCCTCCTTTGGTTATTACTTGTTATTACAGTTACCCAAGAAAGCAAAACGCATACATGCAACATCAGAATAGCAAGGATTACAAATTGGGGTTTTTGAATTGAATTTCGAAAAAGGGGAGATTAGGAATCATAGCATACCTTAATCCTTCCTACTCATGGTTCAATTCTTAAGCTTTGAGATTCCTGGGTCTCAATACTCCATTTCAGAACTTGGATTCAAGTGAGAGATTGATGATGAATTCGGTGGAAGAAAAGGGGTTTATGCTTCTTCACAAAATTGATATGGTTGAGATAACAAGAGGTTTGACATGGTTTTTCTCTTCATGGAGGAATGGGTCTCTTAACCCATAAGTTGTTGTTGCTGTTTTCGCAAATGAGAGGGAGGGGGAGTATTGTGTTTGCTGATAGTGGTTTAGAGGTAATGAAGAAAATTGTGGTGCTGAGAGTTTGCCTGTGCTTATAAAGTAATTTGTGAGCTAATGGGGGGTGCAGAAGTAATGGAGGGAGGTTCAATATAACGCCCCAACTAAAGTATCTAGAATATATAGTCGAGACATAAATAAATGGATCTAAGTACATTAAAATTAACAGAATAATTGATTGATTTACAAGCTGAAATGAATACAAGGAAATAATTCCAGCATAAAAAGAAATACAGCGGAAAGAGCTACTAGTACAAAATAGGTAACTAAAGCAAGGGAGAAAATATAATCTTCTAATCTGACAATCCAAGCTCAGCTCTAACTATCAGTCTCATCCTGGCCCTTGCTCCGGAGAACCTGTCTACCTAAAAAAAATTGATTTGGAGTGGGGTGAGACTAGTAAGCCTCAGTGAGTCCTACTACCCTCCTAGAGGCGACTACGCCGGGGGAACCTAGATAGTGTAATAATCTAAGTTCAACTGTTTTACAAATTCATGTATTAATCATTAATAAGTAAAGTGTAACACAAAATTATTATCTTGCCAAGTTACTCTTCAAAGGTCACCCGAGGCAAGCCGGTCTCAGGTGCCTGACTCTGCGTACTACCGAAACAGAGGCTCGGATTCCGACGTTGGCTCACATAATAAATAATAGAAGTCAGAGGAGTTCTATTAACATGGCATAACGCCATTTAATTCAATGAGTCTGAACAGTTCTAACCAATATATCCCGCCCAGGGTATCCTAAACATGTTATTGATAAATTTAAATAAACAAATTATTCTCTGACTATATAATCTATTTTACACTATTAAACATGTTCATAACATCCTAGTTGCATTCGGACATAAAACAGGTGTTTGATATTTTAAAATAGTAAATATGCAGGTTCTGTCCTTGCTAAACTCGCTGCGGCGAGCTCCTACTCGCTATGGCGAGTTTCATGTCACTGACCTGTAACCCTCGCCCTGGCGAGTCAAGGACTCGCCTGGCGAGTTATACAGGCAATAACACTTGCTCTGGCATGCAAGTACTCGCTACGGCGAGCTCATCAGTAAAAGCCCCTGTTTTGCAAAAAAAGTGATTTTTAACAATATTCACCTACAATCTCCATGCAACCAGTTATAAACACATTTCACAGTATAAATTAAACTATATAGGAGTAGAAATTGGGATTGATTCCTACTCTTTTCATAAATTGAACCTAAGCCCTATGTTTGCATGCATTACATATTTTGGGAGACTAAGCTTTCTAAAATTACTAAGGTTAAGAACCTAGAGAACCCACCTGTAAAGAAGCTTTACTTGTTTATAAACTCTGCCATAGCAATAAGCTTCATCACCGGAACTCACTTGAAAACCCCAACTAGTGTTCATGAGAAATGGAAAAGAATGGATTCATGAGTGTTTTAAACAAATACCAAAGTTTAGGAAAATGGAACAATCTTCACCATGACTGAAGGAGGAAATTGATGGGTTAAGAATAGCTTACCAAGGTTGAGAGATTTGGCTACAGGAGAGGAAGGCCACATGCAGTAGCTAGTGCTGCTCTGCTGTACTCGCTGCAGCGAGTAACACAGCTCGCTTGAGCGAGTTGCTCGATTCAGCAGCAAACAACTCTTGTTGATTGTTGTTGCGATACCCACTACGATCTTTGATCCTTAATCGTTTTCCAGACACCCACGAAGCTCAAAATCAAACATGCAACACAAGAGTAGGAAGAAGAGAATTTGGGTTTTGAGGTGAGATGTAACCAAAAAGGGTTTTTCAATCAAGATAGCAATAGAAAGGAAAACAGGGAGATTGATTCTTCTTACCTTAATTCCCAACACTTGAAACCTCAATTAGTGCAGCATACTTCACATGCAAGAGCTTAGAATGGAGAAATTGTGAGAAAAGGGAATTTTGGGGTTTGATGGCTAAAGTTGAGGGATGGTGAAGGTGTTGTTGTTGTTACAGAACTAAGAGATATGGTTGAGAGGTTCAGTTTGACAACATGCAGCTAAGTTCTTCGAGAACCATGGTTTGCTTGTTGTTGGTGTCGTGAAGAGAGAAAGAGAGCTAAAGGAAAGGTTTTGATCTTTGGTTTACTGATTAACACTACTTCACCCATTTCCAATTATTTATTTCATTCTCTTAGTCCAAAACGTGGGCCACACATAGTGGTCTCTAAGCCCACTAGTTCCTTATTCTTTCTACTCATGTGTATTTGTGAGAGTTAGTTCCATAGTGGTATTTTCCATTCCAAATGCTTTTATACAAATTGGTACTTGCGTCACTTAATTATTCCTTAATGGTTATTCTCTTACTTCCAATAATTATCTCCAATTAATTTTCTTCTATTAATTAAAATTGGGATGTTACAATCTACCCTCCTTAAAAGAATTTCGTCCTCGAAATTCAGAACTTCTTCAATCCACATCTGGGTAGGTTGTTTATATCTGCTTCCAACCCTATACTTCATTTATTCTCCGACCTTTAACATTCCGTCCCTTGGAATAAAACTTTCCTCTCTCACGAAATCACCGCCTGCTGTTAAATCACTTAACCACTCTACAACAGTTCACATGTTGCGCACTCTGATTCGATTGCTTACTAACATCCTCTGGATTGTGCACTTATAACTCTACTCCATAATCTCTGAGCAAAATCATACACCTTCTTGTCATAACTGCCTTAACCCCATCTATTATGGTTAACCTCCTTTTTCTCATATCGGTACTAACTCCAAATTCAACTGGTTTAGGAGGTCGGTATCTGGCCTGGTTGACGTTACACGTTTACTAAAGGGTAAAAGCTTTAGTATCCCTATTGGCAACTTCAAAATCTCATTTCCCATAGTCGTCCTCCTTTTCAAACACTATCATGCATGACACGTCAAATGTACCCCTGTACCACGTGTTGTTTAAATACTCCAGGATCGATCGAAATATAAAACGAGTGAAAAATTGTCTAAACACTAATGATTCCTCTGCCAAGAGTCAGACTCTTTCGCAGACGACTCTATAGTTGTCCGATAAAATCCCACCTACAATTTTAATCCATTCTGGCATGACACGTAGATCGAGTTGTACATTCAACAAGTGGATGCACTTAGCTTTAGATTATCTCTCAGGGTTAATGGTTACTCTCGCTTGAAGGCCTTCGCTGGTAACTAATGTATGGAACTAGGCTAAAGTATCAGATTCTCAACTTGGCTGATTGCACACGTAAGGTTTGAACTTATAAAGCTGAGGCTGAATCGAATTTGCTCGACTTAAGATGATTTACTGGAGTAACTAGCTGATCGCTAAGGATAGGAAATAGTTCCAAGAACGATGATACATCAATCTAAACGAGCAGTTAACACTCACACTTACCTGAACCGGTTGTTGATAACTAAACTCAAAGTTGAAAAGTTATGGTCAAGGTATTCAGGATTAACACGCCAATCTAACATGAATTTAGAAAACGGAACTGACAGGTTTGAATCCTTAACACAGATTCCACTTGCAGAGCTTCAATCCACTGAATCGGAAACGATTCGAACTTAATTCTGAATTCGGCTGATGATGCTATGAAGAGATAGACAACTAATTACGTTAGATAACTGATTAACAGATTCGAGTGCACGGGGGTTAAGATGACTTTACTGATACAGCCACTGAGATAAATCTTTGCATTAGGAGGGGCTAATGACGTTGGCTAACAGAACAACAAGACGAGTGGGAAAATTAAACTGAAATTATTCGCGACTTAACAAGAGTGATTGGCTTCCACAGATCTGACGAAGTTACTAACGACATACTGAAAGGCTGAGGACATTTGATATGGTTAACTAGGAGCGACATTCTACATCATCAGTTTGATTGACAGATGTCAGGGGAATTGAAGGGTTAGCATCTTAATCTATTATATGGGTTGAATATGGCTGAAAGAGGATTTATATGGATGGACAAGAAATTTAAAGATTTGGATTCTACTGAGTTCATACTCATACTTCATATTTTCTTTCTTATGGCAATTCGCTTGGATAGGAAAATTTGCTTTACATCCAGGTTCTAGCTGACAACTCTCACAAGGAGGTCTGACTGAAATCGTTGGTCTCTTAGCTGAATGGTTTAAGTATATGAAATTGTCGGATGGCTAGCTGAGGCTAAAATTAAACTCGGTCACTTGTTTTTGGATAACAAACATCAATACCTAAAAGATTGGTCTAGGTGGTTATTCGTTAATCTAATCAAGTCGTGTCCGCTACTGTCTAGCATTAATATTGGTTTCAAACTGATATGTTGACTCTACATCATTCGGCATCTATTATTAACATCCTAAGTGGCATTATAACTGGCTGGCATCAATATAATGCTAAAATATGGCTGGTTAAACCTAATCATTCAAACCGGATAGCTTATCGGTCTATAACACGGAATTACTAGCCTAATGGTAACTGGATGGCAACTTTTAATGTTTGGCTAAATGTTCCTATTGATTCTTCAGCTAAACTGTTCACATATATGGATCTGTTTGGTTAAAAAAAAAAATTCAAACTAATATTGAAGTGGGTTATGGGTCTCTGAACTGCCTAATGATAAGGTTTAGCGGGTCGACTTTGAAGACTGATAGCGCCACTTTTCCTTCTTAACTGTTGTCACTAATCAAAACTTAACCTATCATGGTTTGGTGCGATTATTAGTATAAGTGATATGTAAACCCTCTCTTACTGACATCTAAAGGTAGCATTGCCTGGGTTACTTAATAGGTTTGCGCTAAGAGAATGTTGAGGTTCAGGTGCTCTCATTCAACTATTATTGTAGAAATAGGTAATTAGTCTATAGCTTTGCGTTACTAGTCTTTTGAGATACTTTAATGATAATCTTTAATAAACTTACTCGGACAACGGGTAGTGCTAAGGGAGAATTCAGATTTGCTGTGAGGTAAGGTTATGCTTATGTGACATGGTATTATTGTTGGCTTGTAAACTATTTAATGATAGCGTTCCACAATTGGCTTTAGCAGCTAATGGTGTTATATGGATACTGTTACGAATTGAAGGGTCGAAGTAACTTAGTTGAGGGCATTCTGGATGGTAGCCTAATAAGGTTACTTGAGGAAATACTAGAATATACTTTTGTTCTAACTTCGTTTTTCTAATACGGACGGTTCGATTTGCACTTCTAAAACTAAGGTAATTGTTTGGTATCCTGCTCTGAGTTGTTGATCTAAAATAATATGGGTGATTGAGCTTGATGTGCTTTCTCGGGTATGGATACGGGCATTACGGATTCTAATTGTTAAACCACTTATGGCTAAGTTCCTAATGGTTTAAGTATAATCATTGGTTTCTATTAGGATGGGTTTACTCATTCTAATTCTTGTCGTATCTAAATCCTAATGTTACCTCCAAATGTATTTTCCTCAACAACTCTTAGGCACACAAGGTAGTTTAGATTCGCTTACCCTAAAATTCAAAAGATAGAATGATAAGAAACATAAAAGAGAGCTTGAGGTTTCTCACTAAGATCTAAAGTGGCTGAACAGAGGAAGGCAGCAACAAGCAGTATCAGCATCCTACTGAGCTCGCCACGGCGAGTCATTGCTCGCTAAGCGAGTTTGGCAGAAAGGACAGACATGGTTCTGTCACTTTGCTTCAAATCCCACTTTTCCACAGTATGCAAAACTTCCCAATCATCTCCAAACTCGTAGTTCAGGTTGCACAAACAGAGACAAGTGTTAAAGGAAAGGTTGGTGGGTTGTGTAACAATCAGAGGGATGGGAGAAGAAATTGAAGTGGAAACTCTACCCTTGACTTGTTAGTTCACAGGGTTAATCCACCCTCCAGACTGCTCTACTTTTCGAAATCTCTTCAACTTCTTCCAGTACAACCTCAGGCTTATCTCCGGTTACTGGTCTCAATTTTTTTACTACGTCTAAATTCTTTGCTCCACTTACTGAGGTTACGCAACTTACTCATGTGGCACCATTTGCCACTGTTCCTCATTCAGTCATAAGAACCTTCTCCAACGGCTGCTTCTTAATTGCACTACACTGCGATCTTACTGCTTGAACCTCCAGGGTCCACTTCAGTTCTCAACCATAATACCCTGCCTACCATACACAATACTGAGCTGATCAGACTCAGCACGCGATGGTTTCAGCGTAAACAGTCCAGATCCAAAGGGTCCGTATTGCTTAGGAAAGGATTAAAATGACTCATGGCAAGGTCCGATACTGGATCGACCTGCTCTGATACCAATTATAACGCCCCAACTAAAGTATCTAGAATATATAGTCGAGACATAAATAAATGGATCTAAGTACATTAAAACTAACAGAATAATTGATTGATTTACAAGCTGAAACGAATACAAGGAAATAATTCCAGCATAAAAAGAAATACAGCGGAAAGAGCTACTAGTACAAAACAGGTAACTAAAGCAAGGGAGAAAATATAATCTTCTAATCTGACAATCCAAGCTCGGCTCTAACTATCAGTCCCATCCTGGCCCTTGCTCCGGAGAAACTGTCTACCTAAAAAAAATTGATTTGGAGTGGGGTGAGACTACTAAGCCTCAGTGAGTCCTACTACCCTCCTAGAGGCGACTACGCCGGGGGAACCTAGATAGTGTAATAATCTAAGTTCAACTGTTTTACAAATTCATGTATTAATCATTAATAAGTAAAGTGTAACACAAAATTATTATCTTGCCAAGTTACTCTTCAAAGGTCACCCGAGGCAAGCCGGTCTCAGGTGCCTGACTCTGCGTACTACCGAAACAGAGGCTCGGATTCCGACGTTGGCTCACATAATAAATAATAGAAGTCAGAGGAGTTCTATTAACATGGCATAACGCCATTTAATTCAATGAGTCTGAACAGTTCTAACCAATATATCCCGCCCAGGGTATCCTAAACATGTTATTGATAAATTTAAATAAACAAATTATTCTCTGACTATATAATCTATTTTACACTATTAAACATGTTCATAACATCCTAGTTGCATTCGGACATAAAACAGGTGTTTGATATTTTAAAATAGTAAATATGCAGGTTCTGTCCTTGCTAAACTCGCTGCGGCGAGCTCCTACTCGCTATGGCGAGTTTCATGTCACTGACCTGTAACCCTCGCCCTGGCGAGTCAAGGACTCGCCTGGCGAGTTATACAGGCAATAACACTTGCTCTGGCATGCAAGTACTCGCTACGGCGAGCTCATCAGTAAAAGCCCCTGTTTTGCAAAAAAAGTGATTTTTAACAATATTCACCTACAATCTCCATGCAACCAGTTATAAACACATTTCACAGTATAAATTAAACTATATAGGAGTAGAAATTGGGATTGATTCCTACTCTTTTCATAAATTGAACCTAAGCCCTATGTTTGCATGCATTACATATTTTGGGAGACTAAGCTTTCTAAAATTACTAAGGTTAAGAACCTAGAGAACCCACCTGTAAAGAAGCTTTACTTGTTTATAAACTCTGCCACAGCAATAAGCTTCATCACCGGAACTCACTTGAAAACCCCAACTAGTGTTCATGAGAAATGGAAAAGAATGGATTCATGAGTGTTTTAAACAAATACCAAAGTTTAGGAAAATGGAACAATCTTCACCATGGCTGAAGGAGGAAATTGATGGGTTAAGAATAGCTTACCAAGGTTGAGAGATTTGGCTACAGGAGAGGAAGGCCACATGCAGTAGCTAGTGCTGCTCTGCTGTACTCGCTGCAGCGAGTAACACAGCTCGCTTGAGCGAGTTGCTCGATTCAGCAGCAAACAACTCTTGTTGATTGTTGTTGCGATACCCACTACGATCTTTGATCCTTAATCGTTTTCCAGACACCCACGAAGCTCAAAATCAAACATGCAACACAAGAGTAGGAAGATGAGAATTTGGGTTTTGAGGTGAGATGTAACCAAAAAGGGTTTTTCAATCAAGATAGCAATAGAAAGGAAAACAGGGAGATTGATTCTTCTTACCTTAATTCCCAACACTTGAAACCTCAATTAGTGCAGCATACTTCACATGCAAGAGCTTAGAATGGAGAAATTGTGAGAAAAGGGAATTTTGGGGTTTGAAGGCTAAAGTTGAGGGATGGTGAAGGTGTTGTTGTTGTTACAGAACTAAGAGATATGGTTGAGAGGTTCAGTTTGACAACATGCAGCTAAGTTCTTGGAGAACCATGGTTTGCTTGTTGTTGGTGTCGTGAAGAGAGAAAGAGAGCTAAAGGAAAGGTTTTGATCTTTGGTTTACTGATTAACACTACTTCACCCATTTCCAATTATTTATTTCATTCTGTTAGTCCAAAACGTGGGCCACACATAGTGGTCTCTAAGCCCACTAGTTCCTTATTCTTTCTACTCATGTGTATTTGTGAGAGTTAGTTCCATAGTGGTATTTTCCATTCCAAATGCTTTTATACAAATTGGTACTTGCGTCACTTAATTATTCCTTAATGGTTATTCTCTTACTTCCAATAATTATCTCCAATTAATTTTCTTCTATTAATTAAAATTGGGATGTTACATTCAATAAGAGGGAAAGTGAGTGGAGAGTTCTATTTGCTTAATGCTTTCTCTTGAGGCATGGTAAAACACTAATGTAATTTGTTCATTTGGTTTGGTTAATTGAAAGTAACTCCCTTAAATTCCAATAATTGCATCTTATTTAATTTTCTTTGATTAAATAAAATTTGGGATGTTACAAAATATGATTTCATGTCATGGATATGATATCCTCTCTTCCTTATGTACTCAGTATATTCTAATGAAAGACTTCCAACACACTTGCAATAATCAGTAATTAAAAGTGTACCTCCAGGCTTCAACCACTTATAAAATGATCTGAATAATGTTGGTTTATCCTATATAAATCCATTGAAGATTTAACAAATGTTATAAAAGAAGAAAAAAAATATTTCAAACATATCAACTGAATAAAAAATGTGCTTACTTTAATGTGTAACAAGGTGTCGCAAGTGTAGATTACATCGAATGTGTTCTCAGAATACGATTTTTTTGTGCAATCGACACATTCGAATTCTACTGAATATTTGAGTCCAATCGCGCGCTCGATAGCTAGAGAAATCATGTTTATGGAGAGGTCAATGGCAATAACCTCAACATCAAAATTTTCAGCCATGTAAAAATCACCTCCTCCAATACCACAACCAACATCTAATACTTTTTGACCTGGCTTTAGTCCTAACTTTGCCACAATATCCATTCATTATTATTGATGGTTTGCCGGTGGATCAATCATGTCCAATCTTGCAAACCTGAATACAATTTAAAACCGTATTGCTAATGGAAAATGAATCATATATCAAACATTCTTACCAAGTCCTCCGGTGCTCACAAAGCCTTGACCATAAACATGTTCATAGAGTAAGATATCTTTATGATTATACTCAACACTATCTAAGAACCTTTGGAACCCTCTATCATCTTGTGATTTAACTTTTTGCCATATCCAGCAAATCTACATGACAAAAGTTACTCTAGTTTAATCAAATATTTTATGTCAATTAATTAAATAAGTTGAAATGATATATCATAATAATTAAAAGAAATAGTAAACCTTTATTATTTTATTTTACCTGATTTTACCTGATTTTATCATAATAAGATTCCATATGTATGAAGGAGATGAGGCATTCTATATCCACCAAAAACACAAGCATGGTCCCTCTCAAATGGTTCAAGAGTGACTTGCTCAAATGGCTTAATTGATCTGCCTTCAACTTGTTCACTTCGCTTTGGAAGACTGCCTCTGCAGGGACAGTGGAATCTATGCAATTTGCCTATCATACAAAAAAAAATTGAGTCAGCTTGATTTAAGATGAAAATCACACAATAGTGAGGCCAAAGTTCAAATCCAGGTGGAGGTTTCGAGCCCAATGTTGTTGATGGCAGAGCAAAAATCATGCCATACCGGTCACCAGTGGCGGAGCCACCGCCCGGCTAGCCTGGGCACTTGCCCGGGCTCCATGTTGTAGCTCCTTGGCGGATGCAGAGAAAATGAACCATATTCAAAACAGAGAAGCTTGTTTTGCCCAGGCAAAAGTCATGATTTTGAAAGTTTTTCAAAATTCCGACGAAGGAAAGAGATGAAAGTGGGAGAAATCTACATGGAGTACAAAAAGATCAGTAGATAACCACACATATTATGATTGGCCTTGTTAGAAAGATCAGTGATATGTTTGCGGCGGCAGCTGTGATGCAGTTAGAAAGGGGCAAGTAGAAAAGAGATATTGTTATTAGGGTTGGGTTGGTATTTGGGCTTTTCTTTAAAAAATGTTTTGGTCCGCATCAATTTTTCAAATGTGGGTTGGGTGGTTTTTTTGACTAATATGAACCATGTTGTTTGTTTCTTATTTAAATAGGAAAAACCTTAAGTTAGAGTTATTCTATTACTATTACTTTATTAAGTATATATTTTCTCTATTTTTAAATATAAATAAGTAAAAAATGATCAACAAAAATTAATTTCTATGGTGTAAAATTTAGTCCTAGTTACATTAATTTTTATTGATCTATTTTGCTTATATTTTTAGATAGAGAAAATATATTTTAAAAAACAACAACTAGAGTGATGTAAAATATCAATGTCTTTCAATGTATTGTTTAAATGAACTTAGGAAAAGTTTGATTTAAAGTCACAAACTAATTGTTTAGAAGTCTCAGCTCAACTGACAAATGTCGAAATTGTTAGGTCAGATGTCATGATCGAGGTTCACTTAATCTATACAGTTGTGTGTGAGTTTAATTTCAGTGGATTATCACTTAATCTAAGACAAAAAAAAATAACAAACTAATTATATTCAAGATAAGTAAAATTTTTAGTCCAGTTACAACTACAATAATTTAACAAGTTTCTTCAAGTTGTTTATGAGAAATGAAATTTGTTTACGGTGTTTGTAAAACCAAAATTTTGCCCAGGCTCGATAAAAATTCTGGCTCCGCCACTGCCGGTCACCATGTGGCGGTGTCATATCAGATGGCAGATAAACCTGCCATATCAGCCAAAATTGGCCATGGCAGAGAGGCAAAAACCCCGCCATCAATATCCGCAATGGCCGATATTTGATAACATAGGTCTAGCCTAGCAATATCGACATTGCAATTAAGCCGGGCCTTTTAGACTATAGACAGTACTAGTGTATTTATTTGATTACGTATATAGAAGGAAAAAAATATAATTTTTTTTTGTTGTCAATGGTTCCTACAAAATCTATTATAAACAAGAAACCAGTTGAACAAACAAAATTGATACTTCAACACCATGGAGGTTCAACCCACTACAGTATCGGTACCGGTGTATTTTTCAAAAAGAAATTAAATGACATTCATTTATAGAAAAGAAACAAACATCAAAGTAAAAAAATGAAGAATCTGAACCACAACCAATCTTCAAAATGTAGTAAAATAGATTATTTAACAAAAGAAATTACGAATTTCAGAAAAAAAAAATTTGGTATTATGCACCGTTGTAAAACATTAAAAAAAAACAATAAAACAATGTAGAAATATAGAAATAGAAAAAAGAAAAAAAAATTATGCGCATCAGCATCTCGGGTCTACATCATCCAAGAAGTCTTGAAGGGGAATCCGAGTAACTCATCATATGCACTGATATTGTGACAAACATTTTATACTTTGAAAATCAAAATGAATGTTGGAAAACAAAAATTGGATTTAAAACCAAACAAATTGAGAGACTACGCAAAAATATATGAACTCCAATGTAAATTGAGACTACTTAAAAGTCGAAAGTCGGTGTAAATATGTAAAAATTATTTGCTCATGCAAAAACAACAAATGCATAAAGATAATCATTGAATCAATATTACAACATAGCACCACATGAATCAACTTGCCTAGAAGCAACAGATAATTAATGAAATAACAGATAGAGTTTATGAGACAGTAACATAGATGAACTTTTTTCGGAACAAACGTATTCCAGTACCATCCTTTAAGATAAATTAGTGAAAAAATAAACCACACCTGATCAGGCTGAGCAACATCAGAAAATATGACATCTACCATGCCAACTAACATTCTATACTTGGCTGGATGTCTAGCATCTTCAATAATGGGAATAACATTAGTACGTTTCTTCGCCATGTTTACCAAATCACGTCCACTTCGGTGGGAGAATTCTACTGCATCACAACTCCGGTCTACATAAACAGAATCGAAGATTCCAATTAATCTAAGACGCAACATATGTTAAAACTTAAAACTACATAATTTGATTTGATACTTACTGGACCAACAATATCAGACACATGAGAGACGGTTGTTCCTGAAGCAGCTCCAAGGTAAAGGACTTTAGCACCGGGTTTCTTAACACAAAAACAAAAAATAGATGTCAAAATAATTTACTTGAAGGATAATGTCAAAATATTATGCTACAAGAAAATGAATGTTCTTACAATCCATATGTTGTCAACACCACCAAGAACAGCAGCTGCCAACTTAGAGCGGAAAGGGTTCCAAATTCTATACTCAACCTTTGTACCATCCTCATTCTGCAGAATGTACAGGTCACCAATTTTTCATAACAGATTGGTACAATTAACCGAGTTGGTACGATTAACAACATGCATAAAAAAATATTTTGAAAGCTTTGAACAGACATTGTTGTTGTAAAATCAAGTAAAAAAGATAACATCATTGTATGCGAAAAATATGTTAAACAAATGATACAACAGTGTTTACAAAATGTCAAATTAAACTGTAAAAGAACAAAAATGCTACTTATGATTACTTTCAAACATTCAAACATATATAAGTGAATTTTACTCAGCATATAAATACTCAAATAAGAAGTTCTAAATAAATTAAGACCATAAACTGGTAACAATGAGAAAGAAATGACCTGCACAGAAACTCTCTTCTCATTGTAAACAGCTTCACCAAGAACAAGATTCTTAGTAACAAGAGCATCTTCTTTACCCTTAGCAATGAATATACCTTCATGTCTATGAGCCTCAACAATAACCTTGCTTCCTCCTTTCATTCCACCTCTGCCGCCACCATGACCACCACCTCTTCCTCCTCCACGGGCTCCTCTGCCTCCTCTACCCCCACCACAAGGCTTAAATTCTCCTCCTCTTCCACCAAAACCTCTACCTCCACCACCACCTCTACCTCCTCTGTCACCTCCTCTTCCCCTGAACCCTCCACCAGAACCGCCACGACCTGCACAAATTCAAAAACACAATCATCAACAAAAACCCAGCTAGTTCACTACACATTCTTCCAACACTACACACATCATTAAAAAAACAGTAAAAACCATTCTTTTGGGCCAATTACTGTAAATCTATTTGATTTTACAAATGAAAATCAACAAAAACATCATTTATTAATCCAAAATTTCTATTCAATTAAGTAATAATTTAACAAACCCATTTGATATATGATAAACTAAATAAAAGGGTACTCTTTTATTCAAAACTAGTTTTGAAGCACGGGTCTATTGACTTTTATTAATAAAACTAGTTTTGAGCACGGGTCTATTGATTTTTATTTATTAAAATATTTTTAAAATATAAGTGATGTTATTATGTTATTTTTTGTAAAATTTATAAAATTAATAAGTTTTTTTATTAAAGTAATTGTCCCGTGTATGATTAATTTTTTTTTTATTAAAGCAATTGTCCCGTGTATGAATTTTTTATTCAATTCCTTTTATGTATTAGTGATAAATGTTTTGTCGTGTATTTTTTTTGTATTTATTATTAATGAGAATTTATTCTTCTGTTGTTTAAAAAAAAACTATTTGTAAAAGCTCATATCCATTGATTTTTATTATATTTAAGATTGATATTAATATATTATATTAAAGTATCAAATTTATTTAGAATAAAATATTTAGAAATATGTTAGAAAATATTTTTAAAAAGTTTTTTTGACAGACAAATTATTTTTTAAATATAAGTGACGTCATTGTGTTCTTTATTGTAAAATTTATTGAATTAATATTTTTTTGATTAAAGCAATTGTCCCGTGCATGATTTTTGTGTAATAAATTATAATTAATATTATTAAATATTTATTATTCAATTCCTTTGTTTATTAAAGCAATTGTCCCGTGTAAGATTTAATTTTTTTATTAAAGCAATTGTCCCGTGTTAATTCGTATATTTTTTTTATTAAAGCAATTGTCCCGTGCATGATTTTTGTGTAATAAATTATAATTAATATTATTAAATATTTATTATTCAATTCCTTTGTTTATTAAAGCAATTGTCCCGTGTAAGATTTAATTTTTTTATTAAAGCAATTGTCCCGTGTTAATTCGTAAGTTTTTTCTTTATGCATGTTTTATTTTTTTTGATAGAGTTTCTTTATGCATGTTAATTCATAAATTTGCAGTTACAAAAATTATATCTTTATAACCTGTTTGTTTTCATAAACTACCTTATAAAACTTATAATAAGTCAATCCAAATAGACTCACTATGTTTTTGCTTCTATTTTAATGTTCTTTTATTTTTAAGTTACTATTTTTTTTATTCAAAAAAAGTTAGTACTATTTTTTATGCTATCTTTTATATTTACTTTTGTTCCTATTTTTATGCGTCAATTTTTTTTAATTAAATATTTTTCATTAAATATATTGGATTAATATCATTTTTTAGAGGTAGTTTCAGATGCTATTTTTAAGGGGAGATTTTTCTTTCATGCTTATCTTTTTTTTTTTTTTAAAGTTAAAATTACATTTAAGGGCATAAACCTTGAAATATTATTAAACTTGATTGGACAAATTTGGTATTTTAGTAGTAGTTTCTTTTAATATATTGTAAGTAGATATTTTTTAAATATAAGTTAAGTCATTGTATTCTTTTTTGTAAAATTTATTAAGTTAATAATTTTTTTTTATTAAAGTAATTGTCCCGTGTATGATTTTTGTGTAATAAATTATAATTAATAATAACAAATATTTATTATTCAAATCCTTTTTTTATTAAAGCAATTGTCCCGTGTATGATTAATTTTTTTTATTAAAACAATTGTCCCGTGCATGAATTAAAGCAATTGTCCCGTGTATGATTAAAGCAATTGAGTAATATTTATTATTCAATTCCTTTTTTTATTAAAGCAACTGTCCAGTGTATGATTAAAGCAATTGTCCCGTGTATGAATTTTTGATTCAATTCCTTTTATGTATGAGTGATAAATATTTTATCTTGTGTTTTTTTTTATATTTATTATTGATGAGAATTCATTCTTTTGTTGTTTTAAAAAAAACTATTTGTGAAAGCTCATGTCCATTGATTTTTTTTTTTTTATATTTAAGATTGATATTATACTAAAGTATAAAATTAATTTATAATAAAATATTTACAAAAATGTTATAAAATATTATTAAAATATAAGTGACGTCATTACGCTCTTTCTTGTAAAATTTATTAAATTAATATTTCTTGATTAAAACAATTGTCCCCTGTATGATTTTTGTGTAATAAATTAAAATTAATAAATATTTATTATTCAATTCCTTTTTTTATTAAATCAGTTGTTCCGTGTATGATTAAAATTTTTTATTAAAGCAATTGTTCCGTGTTAATTCGTAAGCATTTTTTACGCATGTTAATTCATAAATTTTCATTAACAAAAATTATATTTTTATAAATGTTTTTCATGAACTACCTTATAAAATTTATAATAAGTCAATCCAAATGAGTTCATTTTGTGTAATAAATTAAAATTAATAAATATTTATTATTCAATTCCTTTTTTATTAAATCAATTGTCCCGTGTATGATTAAAAAAATTTATTAAAGCAATTGTCCCGTGTAAATTCGTAAGTTTTTTTTACGCATGTTAATTCATAAGTTTTCACTAACAAATTTTTGATCTTTATAAACTTTTTTCATAAACTACATTATAAAACTTATAATAAGTCAATCCAAATGGGTTCATTGTGTTTTTATTTCTATTTTTATGTTCTTTTATTTTTAAGCTCATAAATAAGTATCTTCTTTTATTAGGTTCTTCTATTTTAATTTTTTATATATAAGTTGTTATATGTTAGATTGAGTTATCATTCAAGAAAAAAAGTTACTATTTTTTCATTAAAAAAAAAATTGCACTTTTTTGTATGTGTATCTTTTTTATTGATTTTTGTTCCTATTTTTATGCGTAAATTTTTTTTTAATTAATTTTTTTTTGTTAAATATATTTGATTAAAATCTTTTTTTAGAGGTAGTTTCCGATGCTATTTTTATGGAGAGATTTTTTATACTTATCTTTTTTTTCTTCTTATTTTGGTTTTGTATCTTTTTTTTAAGTTTAGAGTTAAAATTACATTTAAGTGCATAAACTCTGAAATATTATTAATCTTGATTGAACAAATTTGGTATTTTAGTAGTAGTTACTTTTAATATATTGTAAGTAGATATATTTGATTAAAATCTTTTTTTAGAGGTAGTTTCCGATGCTATTTTTATGGAGAGATTTTTTATACTTATCTTTTTTTTCTTCTTATTTTGGTTTTGTATCTTTTTTTTAAGTTTAGAGTTAAAATTACATTTAAGTGCATAAACTCTGAAATATTATTAATCTTGATTGAACAAATTTGGTATTTTAGTAGTAGTTACTTTTAATATATTGTAAGTAGATTAATCTTGATTGAACAAATTTGGTATTTTAGTAGTAGTTACTTTTAATATATTGTAAGTAGATTTCCGAAGAATTAAGAACAACAAAATTTCTAGAGGACACTAAACATTCTTCAAACTCTACATAGTTCAAAAAATAAAATCAGTAAAAATCATTCCTTTGAGCCTATTAGATTTCAACACATAAAAATCAACAAAAACATCATCAATGAGTTCAAAATCCAAAATTTCTCCTCAATTAACTAATCATATAACAAACCCATTTGATATATGAGAAAATAAACAAAAGGGTATTCTTCTGTTTAAAATTCAAAATAAATTACTGAATAATTAAGAACTGTGTATCATCATAGATTAAATTTTTGATACCTCGAGGAGGAGCCATTTTCAAGAGATTGTAGAGAGATCTTTATCTTTATTATTATATTAAGTGGGAATAACATGCTACTGCTTAAAAAAAACCACTAAACCCTAATTACCTCTCCTTAATGGGCGGGAAATCACATCATTAAACCGATCCACATTTAATGGGTCTCATTCTTTTTGGCTTTCCTATGTAGTATACCACTATATGATTTTACGTTTTGGTTGCTATATTTATGTTTTCCAAAGCTAATTAATAGGCGCACTCTTTCTTTCTTCCGCTGCTAATTAACCACTTCCCTAAAAAATAGTAAAACATTAATTGTTTTATTGTGTTTTACGCATTGCTTTAGTATTCCAACGTTCCTCAGTAACGCGTGCCTTTTCTTCCACAAATTATCTTCATCTTCATTCTCCTCACTTCATCTCCATCTTCCAAAAATCATAGTACATCATTTCTATCATTCTACTCTCTCCATCAAGAAGAAAACCACCTTCATTTGTCTCTCTGCAAATCCTAAATTATCACCACACAAAGTCTTCATGGAGGAGGTTTTTTACAATGTCGGGTGTTCCGCATTGTTTTAATTGCAGTCATCTTCTGAAAGGGGGTTGTATAAAGATGATGGAAGTATGGATGAATTAGTTTGGCTCAAGATCGATTCTATCTACATTTTAGCTCCCTCCTTCTTATTTTCTATTTGATTTTCGGTTTTTCTCCTCCCTATTTCAGCTGGTTTACTTATGTAGCTTTGTTTGTTTCCTTTTGTGACGCTTTTTTTAGAGTAGAATTATGTTTGCATCAACATGGAAAAAGAAAGGTCTCAACTTGGTTTTTCATCCTTTATTTCATGATTGTATTTTCATTTTCTGATTTTTTTTTGTTGAATTTTTTTTTTATTGTTTAATCAGGTTTGCAAATCAGGATTTTCCAAGATTGAAATTGTGTAGATATCTATCATTATAATATGATAAAACGGCTTCTAAAAAAACAAGGTCAGTCTTTTGCTATAATAAGTTTTATTGCTTTTCTAATGAATATTTATAATGTTTTAGAATTCCTTTTGATGGTTGAATTTGTTGCCTACGGTCTTCCCTTCATGACATTGGTCCTACACTCCTACTATTGCAGTCATTTGATTAATTATTGGTTTTTTTTTTTATATGTATCCTATTTACTTATTATTTCAAATAAGAGCAATTATGTTTGAAAGTTTGATAAGATCATCTTAATTGTAATAGTTCTGTGATAACTCTATTGCTTTCCAAGTTTGATAAAAGGATAGATGTAAGTTCTTTATTTGTGATTTTCTATTGTTAATATATATAGGATAGTCATTTACCATTTACCATAATATCAAAGCAAATGAGGATTTCTCTTCCCACCCCTCGTAACTCTTTTTCACACCCCTAAAATTCAATTTTACTTCTTAAAAGTTCGGTTTATGCGAGGAGAACTTTTTGAAAAGTTCGGTTTACGTAAGCAGAACTTTTTTTTTTAGTGTAAATATTACACTAAAAAAAAGTTCCGGGGGTTTTAATTAAGAAAAAGTTCGGCCCGCGTTTACCGAATTTTTTTTCCAAGGGCATAAAGGGAAGCACAGGGGGTGGAAAAGCAAACCAGGGGGTGGGAAAAGCAAACTTCAAAGCAAATTGAGCCATTAAGCATTACCAAATGAAACCAAGAAATGTTCAAGGTTATTACTTTCAGCCTACCAATGACCTTGTCCTTGTACAGTACGTTATTTGAACTATTGATGAGATAATTTAGTAAGTGTACTAAACAGTCAATCAAGTAATAATATTTATAAAAATTCTTCTCCATAGGGATTGCATAATTCAACAATTCAATTAAAATAATTAAGATTAAAACAATAACAATTGGGGGTTTCAGATTGATTTGATTAGAAACAACAATAATTGCAAAGAAAATAAAATTTGTTGAATTTGAGATGAGAAAACGAGTAAATTGTTTCGAATCTCTTTCATGTTCTTATTTAGTAATTGTTCTTTATATTACGATGAATTAACAGGAAAATTAGTAAAACCAATGTATTGGCTCTAAATTAACCATATTCACTAATAACAACACCCTAATATGTGTTAGGCGAGTTCGAAATTAAACACATGAAAGTTTGTAGCAATTAAACACATCCATGATTTATTTTTTTTTACTAAAACTCCATGGTTTTAACTAATGTAGCAATTTAATTAACATAAAAATTAATTATTAGAGTAATTAATTTTTGTGAGTTTAGCTCAATTGAGAACATATCACATTTTATATTTTGAACACTTCACTTACCCACTTAAGAGTAAAAAAACTATGAAAATGCAACGTCGAGAAAAATTGGAGCCGAAAAAAATAAAGTGATTCTAATTAAATCCTCATTTAATCCAATGGTCTGTGTATTGCAGCAGGGTTGGGTGTAATATGGGACAGGGGAGTAAAAAATAGTATCATTATTAAGGCAATGTATCTATTTTTCTAAATCTTATAATGAAAGTAACATTATATTTGTAAAAGGAAAATCTAAATTTCCAGCAAACTGATCATCTAGCTAGCCACAATGAGAACACATAAATTATCACAATCTTTATTTTTATTTTTTATCATAATATTTATTTAAATATGATAAATTATCAGAAATACACATCCTGATTTACACAACTATTAAAAGTGGTTTGACTTTCTTGGAATTGTGGAGATTTGTTTGCAGTCAAACAAAGTCTTATATCAAGTAAATAATATTTGTCCTTAATCATCACACATTGAAGTTGTGGCTCGAATTGAGTGCGTTCCACTACTGCATTTATAATTTCATCTCTAGGTGCAGATTTTCCATAAAACTTTCTATCTGCAAATATAAATTTCATTTTACTGTCCGTGAATAGTTTTAATGTCACTGAAAAATATTCATTAGGATCGAACAATGGAAATGAGCATGTTCCATGTTTTAGCCATTCTGCCCTCCAAAAGAGCCTGTTGTCAGCAGGTATTGTACTTTTTAATGATGGCCAATCATTTATAAGTTGGGGTAGTGATTTAGAAATCTGATTCAATAAAAAAAAAAAAAAATTTATAATTGAATGAATTTAAAAAATACAAATTTATTTACACATGAGTTTGAAGCGAGTATATATAACTTACTTGGATCATTTGTCCATCTGTGATTTTATTCGATGGGTCACAATCGAGTATTTCGGTGTTTTTATTATTAGGCCACATGCCATGTACCGTCAAGTACAATGGCCACGGTTTAGCACATCTATTAACTTGACAAAAAGTGGGCGGCCATGTTAAAGCCAACTTAAAGTGATCAAATGATGGTACATGAGGAGGTGGCGGTGGATAATGTAGTGGTGGCGGTGGTGGTGGGTTTCGTACACGTATTCGTGGAGGGTTGTTTCTACCCATAGGTTCCTCGGAAAGGCGTGGGTGTGGGAGGAATGTTGTTGGTGATTGTGGAAGTGGAGGGTCAGCTGCAACCTTAACATGAAATGAAAAATAGATTAGAGTGAGGGATATTATTGAACTCATGATGGCCATGATCATATAGAATGTTATTCTTTCAAGCTGTGGTTTTAGTTCCTACTATATGTCATCCTTTTATAGCTTCTTTCAAGTTGTGGTTTTGGGATCACATGTCATAAGGAAACATTTAATGATGAATGTTGAAATGTGATTATAATAAAACTTATATAATTTTGTTTTTAGAAAAAGTATATTAGATATCAGAGACCGGCAGGGATGCTGCAGTCATTAGATATCCCCGAGTGGAAGTGGGATAGCATTTCTATGGATTTCATCACTGGTTTACCTAAGACCAGGAGGAAGCATGATTCCATTTGGGTGATAGTGGATCGTTTGACTAAGTCCGCTCATTTTCTACCGGTAAGGACTACGGATACAGCGGCAAAGTTGACCGATGTTTACATTGCTGAGATTGTGAGGTTACATGGGATTCCGTCAAGTATAGTGTCGGATCGAGACCCAAAGTTTACTTCACACTTTTGGAGGACTTTGCATGAGGCGTTGGGGACGAAACTGAGATTGAGTTCCGCCTATCATCCTCAGACAGATGGGCAGACCGAGAGGACAAATCAATCTTTAGAAGATCTGTTGAGAGCATGTGTGCTGGATGATCGTGGAAGTTGGGATGATGTATTACCTTTGATAGAATTCACATACAACAACAGTTTCCACGCGAGTATTGGAATGGCACCATACGAGGCTTTGTATGGGAGAAGATGTCAGACTCCTTTGTGTTGGTACCAAGATGGGGAAAGTATGATAGTAGGACCGGAAATGGTACAACAGACGACGGACAAGGTCCGAAAGATAAGGGCAATGATGAAGGTTGCTCAAGATCGACAAAAGAGTTATGCGGATAGGCGTCGGAGGCCTTTAGAGTTTGAGGAGGGGGATCACGTATTTCTCCGTGTTACTCCAACAACTGGTGTTGGAAGGGCTTTGAAAGCAAAGAAGTTGACTCCGAAGTTTATAGGGCCTTATCAGATTTTGGAACGGGTTGGGAAGGTAGCATATCGGATCGCGTTGCCACCGGTACTATCTTTGATTCATGACGTGTTCCATGTGTCGCAATTGCGGAAATATACACCGGATCCATCACATGTGATCACACCAGATGATATCCAGTTGAGGGATAACTTGTCATTTGAGGTTCCGCCGATCAAGATTGCGGATAAGAAGATGAAGCGTTTGAGAACGAAAGAGATACCTTTGGTGAAGGTGATATGGAACGAAGCTACAGGAGATACCACCTGGGAGCTCGAGAGTAAGATGAAATAATTATACCCCAGTTTGTTTGACGACGTCTAAGTTTCGAGGACGAAACTTCTTTTAGGGGGGTAGTATTGTAAGACCCAAGATTTCTTTGTATAGTTGGTTTAAGGAATATTAGGGTTCGATGTGTTCGTGTGACGAAACATCGTGTAATTATTAGCTTTGCTGTAATTGAGCCTGTTTAGTGCTCGTGCACTGTAATTGTACAGACTTTTGTCTTGTGATCCTGTTGCTTGAATAAGAAGTTACTTGTGGTTTCAGAATAATAAGTTGTGGATTATTCTTGTTTTTGGAAAAACGAGTAGGATTTTACCCGTCGTTGTAAAATCTTATTGCGTCTGTTTTGAGTGAGGTTTCGGATGGAAGTTTTATTTATCTGCGCGAGTTAGGATATATTCTGAGATTAATTTTCTGAGGTATGGAAGAAAATTACAGTCGCGGAAAAAGATTCGGCGATAAGTTTTGGAAATGTGAAACGTTAGACGTTCTTTCCGTAGGTTTTCTGTTTTGGTGAGTTTCGTTCGTCGCGGCGTGCGAGAGCTGAACGTGTGAGTGTTTCCAAGAGGTGTTGAGTTTTATCTCAAGTGGGTTTGATTTGGTTTGATCCAATGGCTAGGGTTGTGTCTTGGCATTTCGTTTTTGATCCAATGGACATGAGGTAGCAAGAGGCTATGTAATAGTAAGGAGGTTTAGTGACTTGGTCACTTAGAAACATCACCAAATCATCTCATTCTTTCTCTCTTTCACGTAGACTCCATTACTTTCATTTCCAACCTTCACAAAATTTCATTTCTTCACCATTTCACTCCATTTCAAGCTTTGGAGCTTTGAGGAAAGTTGTAGAGAATCACTTTCTTAAGGTAACCCTCTCTTCTCATCTCCTAGGTTGGTAGATTTTTAGAGTTTTGATATTTTTGGGTTTATGTTCTTAAGAGGGTTTGGTGAGAAATGTTGTTCTTGCTAGTTCTTGTTTCATGAAAGTTGTTCATGAGAGTTTAGTAAGCATGCTAGGCTTTGTTGTTTTTGTTTTCCATGAGTTGGTGAAAAATCTCATGAGAAAAGTTAGGGTTTTGGTTGGTTTATGTATTGATCAATTACATGAGGTTATGTTGTAAGGTTTTGAAAAGAAAAGTTGTCTTTGGACCTTTGAGCAAAAGGGAAATGCGTTGTATGGTTTTGTTTTAGAAAATCCGATGAAAAATATTTTGTGGTTTATGAAAATATTTTCTAAGAGTTTTTGGGTAGTATTTTGGGGTCAAAGTGGGTTAAAACTATTGTGACACGTGGTGTTACTTTTTTACCTTGAAAACATGTTTGAAAATGATTACCGGACGGTTAAGGCCCGTAATAAAACTTGTGCTTGGATTTGGTTTTGATTTTGGAAATGAAAATCAAATAACTTGCACTCGAAGCAACCAACATGCTTTCGGAAATGTGTTGCTTGCTTATGGAAATGGTTTGCTTTTATGCCTTGAAAAGATGTTGGGAACTAATAGAATCAAACTAGGCTTGGGTGGAAAAAGGTGGTGTGAGTTGCTGTCTTTTGCTGTCATGACAGTTGAAACTCGCTGAGCGAGTGGTTACTCGCCAGGGCGAGTGTCACAGGTCCTGACAACACGCCAGGGCGAGCTCCAGAGCGAGTAAGACCAGTACTCTCTGCCTTCACTCGCCACCAACTCGCCAGGGCGAGCTCTGGGAGTTGAGATTTTGGATTCTGATTTCTAAACTTGGTTTTTAACTTTCTAATCCCTTTTTATTAATTTATGGAAGTGGTTGGGATTGGAAACGAGTTTTTCGGGTACTCGGAAAGTACGTAACTTATAACGCAAGAAAACGGCCATTTTGCATTTCAAATTATTTAAGACTTTTGGCAAATGTTTTGGGTCCTAAAAATAGTACAAATAACTCATGGGGGTTGATCAATACGGTAGTTTTTGGTAGAGAATCCGAAAGAGGGATTTTACCTTAGAAAACCTTTGGGTTTTGGGGTTCTAGAGTCCAAATCATTAAGGATTGATTGGTTATGGTTTTGATTGAATACTTTGCTTGTTTTAGGAAGCAAGTAAGTGTTGTGCGATCGTGTGATAGTTGAGTGCTTGACGAGGTAAGGGCTCCACTTTATTTCCGTCTTTTAAAACGGTTACGACATGCTTGTTTTTGCTGTTTATGCATTTGCTGTGTGCTTGGCATGTTTGTACTTATGTATTCTCGTTGATGAGAACGTGGTTATAAATACATGTGCAATTTACATATGATTGAGAAAATGTATGTATGTTGTGATGCTTGTGCATAGGCTTTAGGCTATGTGAATGTTTGCATGAGCATATATGAATGCGTGCGTCAGATAGGACTACGCGAGGATTTTGTCTTGTGTGACTATCCCGTATATGCCGAAGAGAATATATGCCATGCATTTCATAGTTGCGTGCCTAGGTGTATGTCTGTGTGACTTTGCCTACGTACCGGGCGTTTGACTGTGTGGCTTCGCCAAATCCCTCTGGATTTATATTGAGTTGGTGTTTGTCTGTGTGACTTCGCCTAGTGTTTGTCTGTGTGACTTCACCTGCCTTGTGTGGCATTTTTAGTGCGGGTACGTATATTTCTGTGTGGCTTTGCCTACCCCACGACTCTTCGAGGAGAGGTTAATTTTCCGGAAAATCATGCATGTGACGAACCAGTAATCGGTTGTCACACTCATTGTAGAAGTCTGCATTAGGCTTGGTGTGCATCATATATATAAGCCCGTTGGTGGGAATTGCTTTTGTGTTAAAGAGCTTTCTCTTGTGTATGTGGAAATTTGTTATGTGTACATCTTTCGCACTGGTTATATATATATATACTTGTATTTTGTGGTGACCCTTTCTTTCATTTGCGGGCTCATCCCACCCAGATGATATCCAGTTGAGGGATAACTTGTCATTTGAGGTTCCGCCGATCAAGATTGCGGATAAGAAGATGAAGCGTTTGAGAACGAAAGAGATACCTTTGGTGAAGGTGATATGGAACGAAGCTACAGGAGATACCACCTGGGAGCTCGAGAGTAAGATGAAAGAATTATACCCCAGTTTGTTTGACGACGTCTAAGTTTCGAGGACGAAACTTCTTTTAGGGGGGTAGTATTGTAAGACCCAAGATTTCTTTGTATAGTTGGTTTAAGGAATATTAGGGTTCGATGTGTTCGTGTGACGAAACATCGTGTAATTATTAGCTTTGCTGTAATTGAGCCTGTTTAGTGCTCGTGCACTGTAATTGTACAGACTTTTGTCTTGTGATTCTGTTGCTTGAATAAGAAGTTACTTGTGGTTTCAGAATAATAAGTTGTGGATTATTCTTGTTTTTGGAAAAACGAGTAGGATTTTACCCGTCGTTGTAAAATCTTATTGCGTCTGTTTTGAGTGAGGTTTCGGATGGAAGTTTTATTTATCTGCGCGAGTTAGGATATATTCTGAGATTAATTTTCTGAGGTATGGAAGAAAATTACAGTCGCGGAAAAAGATTCGGCGATAAGTTTTGGAAATGTGAAACGTTAGACGTTCTTTCCGTAGGTTTTCTGTTTTGGTGAGTTTCGTTCGTCGTGGCGTGCGAGAGCTGAACGTGTGAGTGTTTCCAAGAGGTGTTGAGTTTTATCTCAAGTGGGTTTGATTTGGTTTGATCCAATGGCTAGGGTTGTGTCTTGGCATTTCGTTTTTGATCCAATGGACATGAGGTAGCAAGAGGCTATGTAATAGTAAGGAGGTTTAGTGACTTGGTCACTTAGAAACATCACCAAATCATCTCATTCTTTCTCTCTTTCACGTAGACTCCATTACTTTCATTTCCAACCTTCACAAAATTTCATTTCTTCACCATTTCACTCCATTTCAAGCTTTGGAGCTTCGAGGAAAGTTGTAGAGAATCACTTTCTTAAGGTAACCCTTTCTTCTCATCTCCTAGGTTGGTAGATTTTTAGAGTTTTGATATTTTTGGGTTTATGTTCTTAAGAGGGTTTGGTGAGAAATGTTGTTCTTGCTAGTTCTTGTTTCATGAAAGTTGTTCATGAGAGTTTAGTAAGCATGCTAGGCTTTGTTGTTTTTGTTTTCCATGAGTTGGTGAAAAATCTCATGAGAAAAGTTAGGGTTTTGGTTGGTTTATGTATTGATCAATTACATGAGGTTATGTTGTAAGGTTTTGAAAAGAAAAGTTGTCTTTGGACCTTTGAGCAAAAGGGAAATGCGTTGTATGGTTTTGTTTTAGAAAATCCGATGAAAAATATTTTGTGGTTTATGAAAATATTTTCTAAGAGTTTTTGGGTAGTATTTTGGGGTCAAAGTGGGTTAAAACTATTGTGACACGTGGTGTTACTTTTTTACCTTGAAAACATGTTTGAAAATGATTACCGGACGGTTAAGGCCCGTAATAAAACTTGTGCTTGGATTTGGTTTTGATTTTGGAAATGAAAATCAAATAACTTGAGTTGGTGTTTGTCTGTGTGACTTCGCCTAGTGTTTGTCTGTGTGACTTCACCTGCCTTGTGTGGCATTTTTAGTGCGGGTACGTATATTTCTGTGTGGCTTTGCCTACCCCACGACTCTTCGAGGAGAGGTTAATTTTCCGGAAAATCATGCATGTGACGAACCAGTAATCGGTTGTCACACTCATTGTAGAAGTCTGCATTAGGCTTGGTGTGCATCATATATATAAGCCCGTTGGTGGGAATTGCTTTTGTGTTAAAGAGCTTTCTCTTGTGTATGTGGAAATTTGTTATGTGTACATCTTTCGCACTGGTTATATATATATATACTTGTATTTTGTGGTGACCCTTTCTTTCATTTGCGGGCTCATCCTCAACTGGTTAACTTTTATCTCCAAATAGAAAGAGAATAAACTTTTAACATAGTAAAATATAGAGTTCAGATCCGCTCCAGTTTACTTAACCTCCAGTTCTCCAGTTCGCTTAACGGATGCTTAACACGTGGCAATTGAAAATTGTAACGGTGGAGATCAAAAAGTGTAAAAATCTATTTTTCTTATAAAAATAAAAGGTAAGGAAGTGTTTCTTCTTCTTCCTGATAACACCTTTCTCCACCTCTTTCTCTTTTGTGTTCCACCTCAGTCTCACCATCACTGTATGGACAAAGAGATGGGTGGGTGATTTGTTTCACGGAAGAACAATGGAAAGAGATAAGAATGAAGGAATATGGTGGGAATAAGATGAATCACAGTTGTTTAATCTATTTTTCCTTTTTTTAATCTGACCCGTTGATTTCTTTTATGTCCATGTGTCACTCATCTGTGAAACAAACTGGGAAACTGGAGTATAAGAGAAATGGAGCTGACCCAGACTCAGTAAAATAGATAAATAGATAGAACAGATGAGAGGTATTGAAATTTGAAACATCACACTATTTTTACAACACAAATTGATATACATCAATGGTGTTAGAAGCCTATTTATAGCCTTAAATACTTAAAAATTAAGCTAGAACAATATCGGTGCTTGTGGACAAAACAATGAGGTGGCTCGCTTTGACTTTACTAGCTAAGATTAGGTGGCATTTAATATATACATACACAAAGGTTAAAAATTGTTGATTAATTATAGACGTTATCAAAGTTAATTTGATTAGAAGTTCATCATTTAAATTCCAAGGAAAAGTGGGAATATATATTCTTGAATGTGAACTTAACAAGTTGAGAATCACACTCTAACCCAATATAACCAATATACATCTAATATAAGCTCTCAATGAATTAACTAGTTTGTACACCTATGCAATACGCGGGTTTATTTGAATACTCTCTTAGATCATTTTTATAATAAACAAAGGTGAAAATATTTTTAAACTTTTTTATAAAAAAAAATTTATTAACATTTAAATGTATGCCTTATTTATTAGATGTATTAGAGCTTCCTCAACGCAGAGGCGGACTAGAGGGTGGCTGGGGTGGGCCGCAGTCATGCTCCAAAAATTGGGAAATTAATGTCTAAAATTTGTAGATAGAGCATGGGCGGATCTGCATAAAGCTTGGTGTGGCTATAGCCACACCAGTCCAGCCCAATTTTTTTTTTAAATAATAATAATATTTAAAAATAATTTTAAATTATTCTATATACATATTCATACAAATATTAATATAAATATTAGTTTAAAATTTATTATTGATGATTGTAAGCATTTCGGTACACATATTAGTTTAAGTATTAGTGCAAATATTAATTTATAGTATTAGTTTAAGTAATATATAGTTTAATTTTAGAATAAGTAATTTTTATTTTGTTTGTCAAAAAATAGTGGATAACTAATTGAATTTGTATTTGTAAGGATTGGTTAAAAATAGAAATTGAACTATCATATAAATATGAAATGACATAAAAAATTATTTTTTTCATGTAAGATAATAAGGATAAAATTGAAATAAAAATTAATAAGTTATAAGCTAATTGAATTAGCTTATCAAAACAAATTATAAATTGGTATAATTTTGGGTTCTATATATTTTGATTTTGTGAAGCATCAAACAATAGTCACATGCATTATTTAGAAGATATTCAATAAGTTATAATCTTTTTTTCTTTCGAATATAATTTTTTTAGTTTTTTGGATATAGTTTATTGATTTTTTTTTTTAATACAAATTTTATGATTTGTTGGTTTATTATTGTTCTTTTTTTTTAATATACATGTTATATTAGTAGTAATCTTATACATTGTTTGTTATTTAACAAATTATCGGAATGATATTTTTTATTGGTTCATAAATTTTTAGCCATACTAATATTATGTGTCCAGGTCCGTCCCTTAGATAGAGCCCATTTAGTCTTTCACCGTTAGCCACCTTGGCCGTGCATTATATGCGTCCTATCCCAGCGAAGTTTTGTCCGTCTATCATTCCTTGACGACTCTCACTATATGTTTTTGACCTTTATATATGGACAAAACCATAGGTATATCCAAGAAAACGATAGCACTAAATATAATCATTGCCATATTTTTCATTCTGCGATAAAAACGCTATTGTTTGCCTTAGTGAAAAAAAAAATCAAGTTGGTATGTATATGATGTTGTGTTTGCTTATGCGTTTGATCATCCCAAAGGATGATATCTTGTGTTTTATGTTTTCCCTATTCTTGTGTGTTAATACATCGATGCTTTGTGTGAATATATTATCACCCCTTTGTTGTTTGTTCTGTATGGCTTGGCTCTACGATTGTGAAATCGCAGTATCTACATGTTGTCGAGTTTCGAATTCGAGTCAAGGAAAGTCCGCTCTGATTGTGACACTTGGGAAGAAGTCTTAGAGTCTAGGATGTCTTGACTACTTTATTTATAACAAATGTATTTTATTAGAAAAGAAGTTTATATGTTTTATCCTTATAATAATTTTTAAATAATTTTGATATTGGGTCCAAAAATCTAGTTCTTTTAACCGATGCATGATGTTTTTGAAAGAGGGTTTTTGAAAAAGTGTTTAAAAAATTAGATTATTATTAAGCTCAAGTTCGGGGCGTTACATGAAAAGTAGTTGTATATCAAAGTATTTGACCCATTAAGCGTTACCAAATGTCTTCTCACGTAATAAAAATCAGAATTGCAATTTAGTCTTTATAATTATTCAATTATCATACGTGTTTAATGTTTTTCATTAGTATATGTATTCGTGAATTGATCAAATTATCGAATGAGTACTAACTCTTTCTTTTGGTAATGTAACAGAGATAATTGTTCAATCAAGTAGTTTATGTAGATATATCAAACTATTGATTGTGGTTTTCAAATTAACGAACTTTCATGCTTTCATAATTTCAAACTCGCCTAACACATTATGGTGTTGTTATTAGTGAATAGGGTTAATTTAGAGCCAATACATTGATAAATTAAACCACCCACACCAAATCTTTTCTCTCACTACCACAAAGACACAAACCCAACATACCAACGGTGAAGGATAAATTTCTAGCACAAGAAACAACACCAACGGTGAAGGATCAAATTTCAAAAAGGTGTTTTTAAGCTAGCTTACATCTTATTATATTGGTAATATACAAATAAGCTAGCTTATAGCTTATTACATTAGCAAATAAATATTTCAATTAGAATAAAATTATTCGAAACAAATAAAGCTTCCTCGTTTAATTATCATGTTCTCATGATATAAGCTATTTTTCTACATAAAGTTAGAGACAATTCAATAAAAGGAAAAAGATCAATTCTCACCCTATCTTTCGGTTTCCAAATAGAAAGAGAATGAAGTTTTAATATAAAATAGATCAAGAAATAGTAATAATAATTATTAAATGGTTTCTTAATTTTTAATATAATTAAGGTAACTATGAGTCTATGACATGGATGATTAACAGCCAATTATTTATTAATGCAAGCTCAAATCCTAATTAATAATGACAATCACATATACTATATTTGCTTTATTCCAGCCTTCAAAATATGGTTTTCCTTATAAATTGCAATATTAAAACGATGTCCTCCTTCAATACTCATGTCTTCAAATATTTGGGTGCTTAAATCAAACAAGACTAGTTCACCATCTTTTGTTTTAAAGAATATATCACCATTTTTTCCCGTTCCAATAACACGCTCAATGTGAGGAAATGGTCCCACAACAAATAGCTTAGTCCATGATTCCTTCATGCCGAGTTCACCCAAAATTAATATGTGAAAAGTAGTTGAATACCATAAAATTGAAGCAATTGACCCATTAAACATCACCAAATGTCTTCCCAATAATCTAAATTTCAAATTGCTATCTCTGTCGGGATGTATGTCTAAGGGAATTTCTGTTGTAAAAAACGTTTCATTGCTTAAGTTAAATGAAACTAAGAATTGTTCACGAGTTTGACTTTCAAACCACCAATGACATACACCGTCCTTGTACAATCGTTCATCTGAACTATCATAAGAAAGTTTAGGAATATCAAAATCGAGTTTCATCCAAGAGTTACATCTTAAGCTATAAATCTCCCATAAAGGTTCATAAGATATTTCGTTCCATGGCACATCTTCTTCTCCCACATTAAGATGTTGAAGAGCTCGACTAGTTGTTCTACAAAAATCTAAAAACCTAATAATCTTAATGTCACCACTAATAGGGTCATAACCAAACCCATGATACACCGCGGATATCTGCCTATAAGGTGATGGAGACTCGGCGGGATTGGGAGGAATGACTTTTAATTCATGGATAGTTGGGTTCCAAAATACAAGTGTGTTTCCTCGTTTAAGACAAATAGTTCCGGTAATAGTATCACAATCAAACAACTCAAAGTAAGGATTTTGAAATGGATTTGGATATTCTAATTTAACTCTATTCTCATACCTCTTACCAGAAAGTGTATATAAAGAACAATATAGAGAATGATCATGAGATCGAATGTAACATCCCTAAATTTTAATTAATAAAGGAATATTAATTAGAAGCAATTTTAGGACTCAAAGTGGGATTAAGTGAACAAGTTAGAGAAGGAATTATTGAACACTAATGCATTAAGTGGTAAATGGTGGAAGTAGGAGAAGGACAAGTTGGTAATTAAGCATTGTTATGTCTATAAGAACTAGCCAAGACCCTTGTTTCCATTCATTTTTCCAATTCATCAGCAAACACCACCCCTTCTCTCCTCTTCCACACGCCTCACACCATTACTTTCTCTTTAGAGACAAGCTTCAGCAGTAGAAGCTTATCCCACTACTCTCAGAATTTGTTTTTCATTCTTTCTCTCCCTCCTCACGCCAAAGAACAACAAATTGAGCTCCTATGATTTTCTCTAACCACCGTGCCATTACTACCACCGTATCAACATGAGTTTTTGATCAAACATGCATGCAATCAGAGAATCCTTGTTTCTTAGTTCCTGAATTTCTCTCATAGGTAAGAAAAATCTCTACTTCTACTCCTTAATCATTCCACCCCTTTTTGGTGTTTAGAGACTCATAATCCTAAACTCCTCATCCTCACTTGAAATTACTTGTGCATGTGTGTTTATTCTGTCGAAACACAAGTCTGGAGGAGGTTAGAAGGTATGGGTAGCATGGAGGAATGGAAAGTTGGAAGTTCTGCAGAACCTTGTTCCCAACTCTGT
Organism: Trifolium repens; assembly: GCA_030408175.1. Lineage (NCBI taxonomy): Eukaryota > Viridiplantae > Streptophyta > Magnoliopsida > Fabales > Fabaceae > Trifolium > Trifolium repens. Next base: position 31,239,797 of record CP125838.1, on the reverse strand, counting down.
CGCGCTCGCCACGGCGAGCAGTTACTCGCCCGGCGAGTATAGCAGCTGAAGCTGCATGTATTCATCCTCTCCTGTAACCAATTCACAATCTGTGGTAAGCTGCTTCCTAACCCTTCTATTCCTTTCTCAGTGACTGGAGATGACTATTTCAATTCTTTAACCTCAGTAGATCTTAGAACACTCTTTAACCCGTTTCTTTCCATTTTATTCGAGTTACCTATTGGGGTCCAAGTGAGTTCCATTGCTGAAAGGTTCGTGGCTGTTGCTGAGTATTGCATCAGTGTAAAGCTTCAATCTACAGGTGGGTTCTTTAGGCTAGTTTAGCTAGTTTTCCCATGAATCCAATCTTGCATGATAACTTAGGAAATTAGGAATTGTTGTGTGAAGGGAATTAATCCCAAATTCTCCTCCATTCTAATTGTATACTATGTAAATTATGCTACTGCACTGATTGGAATGAGGATTGTAGGTGTATTTATGAAAAACTATGATTTTGCAAAAACAGGGTATATTCTGCATGAACTCGCCACAGCGAGTAGCTGGCGAGTATTCATGGCGAGCTGGGTTCTGGGCTGATGAAACTCGCAAAGGCGAGCTAGTGCTCGCCACAGCGAGTTGATTTAGGTCAGGACCTATAATCTCGCCATGGCGAGCTGGTGACTCGCCATAGCGAGCTTGTACAGAATTGACCTATATTTTCCATTTTCTAAATAAAGTTTTCAACACTCGTTTTATATCCTCGTTATAATCAGATAGTTTGCAGTAATATAATTAATATAATGTCGAACAGAATGTTAATCACAGATAATTGATAGGGCATAACTTAGACTATTATTAGGTTTGTATGCTCCCCGGGTTTTGGGAATTTATGGTAGTAATAACTAAATTAGTTCAGTCAATTATGAGCGATTTTGTGGTATCGCGCTATGGACTCCCGATGGGATAATCCATTAGGATAAGTTATTGTGAGCTGCATGCCGTGACCGAATCGGTTGACGGATATGGCAGGCCTCTGAGACATGCTCACCTCAGAGTGTCCTTGTGTCTAAAATGAATAAGAGTTAATTTATGTGTTACACCTATATTTATGCTATTATGATATGATTATGTTAGTATTTGAAACGACTGATTTAGGTGCCCCGGCGTAGTCGCCATTAGGAGGGTAGTAGGACTCACTGAGGCTTAGTAGTCTCACCCCACTCCAAACCAATTTTTTTTAGGTAAACAGGATATTCGGAGCAAGGACCAGGTAGGAGGCTGACAGTTGGAGCTGAGCTTGGATTGTCCGCCTTGAAGATTTTATTTCTTCGTCTTGCTTTTTAGTTTATTATCGTGTTTACTCAGAATACTAGCAACTTCCGCTGTATTTTATCCGTTATTTACTTTGTATCTGAAACAATGTTGTATCTTGTTTATTTTTAATCAGAGAATTATTTGTACTCAGATCCTTTTATGTATGTCTCGACTAAATATTCTAGGTATTTTAGTTGGGGCGTTATAATTGGTATCAGAGCAGGTCGATCTAGTGTCGGACCTTGCCATGAGTCATTCCAATCCTTTCCTAAGTAATACCGACCCTTTGGATCTAGACTGTTTACGCTGAAACCATCGCGTGCTGAGCCTGATCAACTCAGTATTGTGTATGGTAGGCAGGGTATTATGGTTTAGAACTGAGGTGAACTCTGGAATTCCAGCGATAAATCCGTAGTGAAGCTACAACCGAGAAATAATCGTTGAAGGAGATTCTTATAAGAGAACATTGGGACAGTGGCAAATGGTGCCACAGGAGTAAGTTGTGTATGCAAGCAAGGAGCACAAGTGTATCCTTATACTGAATTGTGCTGAACACAACAGTATTCAATTGGCGCTGTGTGTCAGGCAAACTCCCTGAACCTGTAAGTAACCTCATCCTAGCGAGAGCCTAATTTCAGCCAAGTCTGTGAGCCAACCAACACCCTAGTACAATATGCAGTAAACCAAAACTCATCCTAAATTCAAGTTAGTATATGACTGGGAATTATGGGTGTTGTGTAGAATAGAAGTCTGGACGAACCACATAATTATTCTTTTATACTCTGTCTAACTCGCTTAGCGAGCAAGCACACGCTGCAGCGAGTTTAGCAGGCTGCTGCTACTGCTTGTTGCAACCTGGTTCTCTGTTCATTCATTTCTAGCCATGGTGAACAGTCTCAAGCCCTCATTCATGTTCTTACCATTTCATCTTTTAGAATTTCAGTGTAATTGATCCTAAGCCAACATGTACTTTTAGGGATTGTTGAGGAAACACATTTGGAGGTAACGTTAGAAGTTGAGTGCAAACTAGAAGTGGGAATGAGTAAACCCGTCCTAATAAAAAGCAATGATTAAACTGAGATCACTGGGACTTAGCCGTAATTAGTTTAACAAATTAGACTCCATATTGTCCGTGTCCATACCCGAGATAGCACCTTAAATTCAGACCACCCCGATGGTTCCAAGTTAGCAACCCAGCGTAGTGAACCTGACAGATATCATCATAATAGAGGTTCAAATCGAACCGTCCGTATTTAAGGAACCCAATTAGGACAAAGCACATTCCAATATCTCCACAAGTCACCTTATTAGGTTATCATTTAGAATGCCCTTAACTAAGCTACTCTTACCTTTAAACTCGTAAGAACATTTCTACCCCGCCAATGAGGATCCAATTACATTTAGTATAACCATTAGGAATTTCCTTTTCAACCACGACAGTCTTTAGCAGTATACCCAGCAAACCTTTAGAGACCAAACATTGGCTAGATTAACAAATAGGAATCACTTGTAACACCAAGAGTCACCTAAACTAGTTAATAGAACACTACCATCGAATGATTAGAAACCAATAATAGAACATTATTACATAAGTATAACCTTGACTCACATCAAAGCTGAATTCCTTCTTAGCGATATCGCCACCTAAATAGGTTTGTTAAAGACCGTTGAATTAAGTATCCATAAACTAGTAACCCGACACTTCTGACCAGTTAATAATCTCGATAAGGATAGTGGAATCTTAGCGTCTATACTTTAATATTCTCTCATTGCAAACCTATTAGGTTAACACCTGCGACAACTACTTTTAGATGTCAATAAAATAGGACAGTCTGTCACTTGACTGGTAATTACACCGAACCATCATAGGTTAAGCTTTGATTAGTAATAACGATTGAGAGTTACCTTTAGTACAATCAGACGCTAGAGTCGAACCGTAGTTGCCTTGTCATTAGATGGTTTAGAGACCGGCAATTTAGTTCCATACTAGTTTGTCTACACACAACACAGGTTCAAGCACTAGGGCCTGACAGTTATAAATTAGTAGAATCTTTAGCCGTACATTGAGAGTTGTCAATCAGATATCATTAGGTTATTACTACAGTATCGTAGACCAAGTAGACACCCAGTCTGAAGATTAGGATTAAACCGTCCTATTTTAACACCATATGGATGTCACCAGCCTTATAACCGCCTAGGATATTAATACTAGAAGCCGACGACACAGAAACAACATTAGTGCCAGACAGTAGGAGCCATGACTCGATTAGATTAGCAAGTAGAAGTCTTTACTAGAGACATCAGCCACCCAGACCCATCTTCTTAGTACACATGATTAGTTACCCAGACACAGGCAAACAAGTTAGTTTCAACTCAGGTTAGCCAACCGGTACCTACATACATTCAGACCTTTCAGCCAAGAGAATATTAGGATCAGTTAGACGCCCTACCGGTGAGAATTGTCAGCGAGAATCTTTGAGTGGAAACATAGTTGTCCTATCTTGAGAGAACTGACAGAAGAATTAAAAGTGTAGAACACGAGTATAACCCATGGAAGATAAATCTTCGAATGCCTAATTGTCTCTAGAGATCCTAATTCAACGGAGTCATCGAACCGGGCAATGCTCAATTCAATATTTGCAAGTCTTGAAACACCATGGACATGTGTATTCTCTAACCCGTCTAATCATGCCTCAGTTGGACAAATTCTTCTCGTGCCTTAATGGCTTGACAACCACGCGCAGTGCCTAAATTCAGTTAGGATGCAACTTTCTAAATTCCCTCGAAGCTAGTTGGTTAAACTAATAGTGATCAACGTCACTCTTAGGTACTCAAATTATCTGTTCTCAGTTTCTTTCCTGTTGTGTTATCAGTAGCTCCATCCACTTGCAGAAGTTAATTATTCTTGAGAAAGTCAAGAATACTTTCAGTTTCGTTTCTTACCCGCTCTTTCAATCTGTCAATCAACATACTTTAAACCACCCCGGTAAAACTTATCCAGCTCAGTATCCGCAAATCAGTTAAACTTCGTGCACTCAAGACTAGTAACATGCTCTTCAATAAAGTTAAGTTACCTATCCTTCGTAGCCTTATCAGTCGAACTCAGAATTAAGTTTGGACCAGCCCCTAAATCAGTGGAATTAAGTTATACCAGTGAAAGCAGTGTCAAGGAACCAAACCTGCTAACTCCGTGCTCCTAACCATGTAAGATCAGTGTGTTAACCTTGAGTGTCCCTGCCGAACATTCCAAATTTCCATGATTCAATTCCTATAATCTCGTGAGATCAAGTATAGAAGTCTGAACGCCTGAACCAGAGCATTCCAATTCCAGGTCTAGTTGCCAGTAATTAGTTGGTATAAGTATAAGAGTTGACTACTCGTTTGGAGTATTACGCCAATCTCATCTGGAAAACCCTTTTCTATCCTTAGTGATCTGTTAAGATAGTTCAATCAACCGTGCTAAGCCGAGTCTTTCAAATCAGCCTTAGCGTTACAAACTCGGACCTTATGCTTCCAGCTAGCCAGGTTCCATACCTTAGTTACCAGCAAAGGATTTCAAACAAGTTTGACTCGTAACCCTGAAAAATGATCTGAACCTAAGTGCATCCGCGTGTCAAATGTACAACTCGATCATCGTGTTGTGTCGGGGTGGATAGAGATTGTAGGTGGGATTTTCTCGGACAACTATAAGTTCGTCTGCGGATGAGTCTGACTCGTTGGCAGAAGGACCAATGGTGTTTAGGCAGTTTCCCACTCGTTTTATATCTCGATCGACTCCGGAGTAATTACACAACACGTGAGATAGAGGTACATCTAACACGGAAAGCATGGTGGTGGTCAGAAAGGAGAACGACATTTTGACTGAGAAATTTTGGACACGACAATATCTATACCAGGCCAGATACCGACCCTCTAAACCAGTTGGAGCTGGAACTAATTCCATTGGGAATGGAAGGAGTGTAATTGGTAGTAAGACGTCGAATCAGAGTGCGCAGCACTGTAACCTTAAGAACGTGAGAATAACCTTTAGCCTATAACCCCTGAGAGAGGAAAGTTTTATTCCAAGGGATTGGATGTTATTAACTGAAGAATAGACGAAGTGTAGTTACAGATGCAGACATAAACAACCTACCTTCGTATGGAATGGAGGAATTTCAAATTTCGAGGACGAAATTCTTTAAGGGGGGTAGATTGTAACATCCCTAAATTTTAATTAATAAAGGAATATTAATTAGAAGCAATTTTAGGACTCAAAGTGGGATTAAGTGAACAAGTTAGAGAAGGAATTATTGAACACTAATGCATTAAGTGGTAAATGGTGGAAGTAGGAGAAGGACAAGTTGGTAATTAAGCATTGTTATGTCTATAAGAACTAGCCAAGACCCTTGTTTCCATTCATTTTTCAATTCATCAGCAAACACCACCCCTTCTCTCCTCTTCCACACGCCTCACACCATTACTTTCTCTTTAGAGACAAGCTTCAGCAGTAGAAGCTTATCCCACTACTCTCAGAATTTGTTTTTCATTCTTTCTCTCCCTCCTCACGCCAAAGAACAACAAATTGAGCTCCTATGATTTTCTCTAACCACCGTGCCATTACTACCACCGTATCAACATGAGTTTTTGATCAAACATGCATGCAATCAGAGAATCCTTGTTTCTTAGTTCCTGAATTTCTCTCATAGGTAAGAAAAATCTCTACTTCTACTCCTTAATCATTCCACCCCTTTTTGGTGTTTAGAGACTCATAATCCTAAACTCCTCATCCTCACTTGAAATTACTTGTGCATGTGTGTTTATTCTGTCGAAACACAAGTCTGGAGGAGGTTAGAAGGTATGGGTAGCATGGAGGAATGGAAAGTTGGAAGTTCTGCAGAACCTTGTTCCCAACTCTGTCGCGCTCGCCACGGCGAGCAGTTACTCGCCCGGCGAGTATAGCAGCTGAAGCTGCATGTATTCATCCTCTCCTGTAACCAATTCACAATCTGTGGTAAGCTGCTTCCTAACCCTTCTATTCCTTTCTCAGTGACTGGAGATGACTATTTCAATTCTTTAACCTCAGTAGATCTTAGAACACTCTTTAACCCGTTTCTTTCCATTTTATTCGAGTTACCTATTGGGGTCCAAGTGAGTTCCATTGCTGAAAGGTTCGTGGCTGTTGCTGAGTATTGCATCAGTGTAAAGCTTCAATCTACAGGTGGGTTCTTTAGGCTAGTTTAGCTAGTTTTCCCATGAATCCAATCTTGCATGATAACTTAGGAAATTAGGAATTGTTGTGTGAAGGGAATTAATCCCAAATTCTCCTCCATTCTAATTGTATACTATGTAAATTATGCTACTGCACTGATTGGAATGAGGATTGTAGGTGTATTTATGAAAAACTATGATTTTGCAAAAACAGGGTATATTCTGCATGAACTCGCCACAGCGAGTAGCTGGCGAGTATTCATGGCGAGCTGGGTTCTGGGCTGATGAAACTCGCAAAGGCGAGCTAGTGCTCGCCACAGCGAGTTGATTTAGGTCAGGACCTATAATCTCGCCATGGCGAGCTGGTGACTCGCCGTAGCGAGCTTGTACAGAATTGACCTATATTTTCCATTTTCTAAATAAAGTTTTCAACACTCGTTTTATATCCTCGTTATAATCAGATAGTTTGCAGTAATATAATTAATATAATGTCGAACAGAATGTTAATCACAGATAATTGATAGGGCATAACTTAGACTATTATTAGGTTTGTATGCTCCCCGGGTTTTGGGAATTTATGGTAGTAATAACTAAATTAGTTCAGTCAATTATGAGCGATTTTGTAAGACCCAAGATTTTACTGTACAATTTTCTAAGGAACTCTAGTGTCGGCTACGAGTTTTAGGGTTTTTAGTAGAAGCGGATTTGTGAATATCGTCACATTAATGAGATTTTTGCTGAAACGGAGCCTGTTTTGTGCTCGTGCGCTGGAAAGGCACAGACTTTTGGGTCGTAGTCCTCTTTTAGGTATGAGGAGATTTCTGTGGTCTTAGAATAACGAGTTTTGGATTATTCTTGTTTTTGGAAAAACGAGTAGGATTTTACCCGCGGATGGAAAATCTTACTGCGTCTGTTTTGAGTGAGGTTTCGGATGGGAGTTTTATATATCTGCGCGAGTTAGGATATGTCTTGAGATTAATTTTCTAAGGTATGGAAGAAAATTACAGTCGCGGAAAAAGATTCGGCGATAAGTTTTGGAATGGAAAAACGATAGACGTTCTTTCTGTAGGTTTTCTATTTTTGCGAGTTTCGTTCGTCGCGATGCGCGAGAACTGAGCGTGCGTTTCGTTGTAAGAGTTTATGGGAAATATCTCGTGAGGATAGACTTGGATTTGATCCAATGGCTAGGATGTGATCTTAGAACTTTATCCTATTTGATCCAATGGCCTAAATCTAGCAAGACTTTTATAAGTGGTGGACTTAGAATTATCACAAGTTCACTTCTTCTTTCTCTCTTGGCCGTGGCTTCCTTCTCTTCCAACCTTGAGGAACAAAATTCAATCCTTCACCATTTGTCTTGATCTTAAGCTTGTTGGAAAGCTTGGAGTTGTGAGATTCTTCTTCCTAAGGTAACTAGAACTTCTTTCATCTCTTAGTTGGCTAAACTCTTAGAGATTCATGAGATTTTATGATTATGTTCTTGGGAGAAATTTCATAAGAATTGGTTGTGAATGGTTTTTGTTCCATGAAAGTTGTTCTTGAGGTTTAGAGAAGCATGTGTAGGCTTTGTTATTTCAATTTTCCATGAGTTTGTGAGAATCTCATGAGAAAAGTTAGGGTTTTGGTTTGGTTATGTATTGATCAATTACATGAGGTTATGTTGTAAGGTTTTGAAAAGAAAAGTTGTCTTTGAACCTTTGGGCGAAAGGGAAATGCGTTGTATGGTTTTGTTTTGGAAAATCCGATGAAAAATATTTTGAGGTTTATGAAAATATTTCCTAAGTGTTTTTGGGTAGTGTTTTGGGGGTCAAAATGGTTTAAAACTATTGTGACTTGTGGTGTCGCTTTTTACCTTGAAAACATGTTTGAAAATGATTACCGGACGGTTAAGGCCCGTAATAAAACTTGTGCTTGGATTTGGTTTTGATTTTGGAAATGAAGATCAAATAACTTGCACTCGAAGCAACCAACATGCTTTCGGAAATGTGTTGCTTGCTTATGGAAATGGTTTGCTTTTATGCCTTGAAAAAGTGTTGGGAACTAATAGAATCAAACTAGGCTTGGGTGGAAAAAGGTGGTGTGAGTTGCTGTCTTTTGCTGTCATGACAGTTGAAACTCGCTGAGCGAGTGGTTACTCGCCAGGGCGAGTGTCACAGGTCATGACAACACGCCAGGGCGAGCTCCAGAGCGAGTAAGACCAGTACTCCCTGCCTTCACTCGCCACCAACTCGCCAGGGCGAGCTCTGGGAGTTGAGATTTTGGATTCTGATTTCTAAACTGGGTTTTTAGCTTTCTAATCCCTTGTTATTAATTTATGGAAGTGGTTGGGATTGGAAACGAGTTTTTCGGGTACTCGGAAAGTACGTAACTTATAACGCAAGAAAACGGCCATTTTGCATTTCAAATTATTTAAGACTTTTGACAATTGTTTTGGGTCCTAAAAATAGTACAAATAACTCATGGTGGTTGATCAATACGGTAGTTTTTGGTTCGATGTCCGAAAGAGTGGTTTTCCTTAGGAACCTTTAGGTTTTTGGGGTTTTGGTGTAGTTTCAATACGATTGGTTAGAGAACAATGTATTGATTGTTACGTTGCTTGTTTTAGGAAGCGCGTTGTGTAGTCTAAGCGTGTGTTGTTGACGGGAGCTTGCCGAGGTAAGGGCTCCACTTTATTTCTGTCTTTTCACTGAGTTATAACATGTTAGTTGGTTATTTTCGGTGATGCGTGCTTGTGTGTTTGGCATGTATGTGTTATGTATTCTCGTGATGAGAAAGTGTTTACAATACTTGCGCTGTTTACATATGATCATGAGTATATATGTATGAACAGGTGTTTGGAATACATATGATGAGAAATGTATGTATGTTATTATGTTTGGTTTACATATGCTAGAGAGGTATGTATTCATTGCATTAGCATATATGGGGAATCGTATGCTCATGCATTCATGGTGCGTAGTTGCGTGAGTGGACTACGGGGTGTTGGTTGCGTGAGTGGACCCACCCAAAATCCTACGGGATCTTATTGAGTACAATAAGTGGTTGCGTGAGTGGACCACGGGGTGTGATTGCGTGAGTGGATCCACCTTAACCCTTTGCGGTTTTATTGGTTATGATTAGTAATTCCGGAATTCATTTGCATGTGGTAGCTCTGGTAGTACCACACCCATTGTAGAAGTCTGCATTAGGCTTGTTGTGCACTATATATATAAGCCCGTTGGCGGGAATTGTTGAATGTTTTAAGAGCTTTCTCTTGTGCTTTGTGGAAATATTTGCTATGTGTACAATCTTTCGCACCGGTTATATATATATATACTATATATTTTGTGGTGACCCTTTCTTTCATTTGCGGGCTCATCCCACCCAGATGATGGGTTAGGTCGTGGTGACGACGGTGGCTGTTCCAGGCCCCAGTGAGCGGTTGGAGCTGTAGCCTAGGATAGTTAGACTATGCGCCGGTGTGTTTTGTGCACCGTGCTTTTTGGTTAGCATAGGGTTGTCTAACTTGTTTTGTTGTAAGTATTTGAATACTTAGACTTGGATTGTAATTATTCAGGAATACACTTTGCTTGTCGAAGCACCTTTTGGTAATGAGTTCTTTTGTATATTTGAATGCCGGCTCATTGGAAAATATTCTATGCGCACTCTGAGTGTTAGTTGAAAAAGAAAAAAATTATAGTGCCTTTTTGGCCTTTGAAAAACGGGCTGTCACAATTGGTATCAGAGCACGGCTTTAAATCTTCAAAGGGAAAGTGTATACTTGAGTCGTTAGTCCAGAGTCGGTTAGAACATAGCTTGAGTTGTGTTAGTTCTAGCGGTTGTTTTTTTTGTTGTGTTGTGGGTTATGTGGTCGGTTGTTTTGAGTCTAGTATGAGATATGCTTAGACACTGGTTTGTGTCTTACTGAAGTAATGCAGGGAGTGAGGCTTCAGTAAGTGGAATTGTGAAACCCCGAGCCTTGGTCGAATTTAGTCGACGAGTGTCTCTGAATTCCTTAGACAGAGTGGTCCGAGGAGGATGGACTCGCGGTGAACAAGAACTACGAGTGATTCTTGGAAGTAAATCAATGGAAGTATTATGGGTCGTTGTCACCCGGAGGTGTTGAGTACGGACGTGTGGACGTCGACTGATAAAGGATTGCAAGTAAGGATCAGATTGAGATACTTTTTGAAGAAGGTGCTGGATATCCGTTCTGGTGAGCTCGGACGAGACTTGATGAAGTCATTCAGTTGTCAAGAGGATGCAACCATTGTAGAATGGTGGAGCATGCAGAGATGTCAGTTGGATTTAATTACAATAATTGGATAATCATTGGGGCAACTTGTATTGGAGTTAAAGTGCGTCGCGCGCCAAGGGTCAGCGGACCTAGTGTTGTTAGATGAGGATTATACCAATGGTGGAATACCTTAAGGGTTTAAGTTAAGTGTTTGAGGTATATTAGATTCGAAACTGAGATTATTATGGATTAATCTCGTGATGATTGAAGGTGGGAGACCAATTATCACGTTGATAAGTGACAATCTATCCGTAGTTCGAGGGATAGTAAGTACAGATACCGATGTGGGATACAATGTTAGGTAAATGATTGTTAGATAAGTGTTTCATGGCTTAATGTATGAGTTGAGGTAGGCTAGTTTTAAATAATTCAAGTTATGGACGATAATTGTTGAAGATTTTCTAGAAATGTCGTGTATGAGTAGAAAAGAGTTCGTTAGTAAGAGTACTAAGACAATGAGAGTGATAATTGGATGGACCTTTTGTTGAATGTTTAGATGTAATAGAGGAATTAAGGTGGTGTAGTATGTAATTTCAGTTCTTGATGTTGAGATTCAAGAGTTTGATTTGCGTACCGAACGTATGTGTGAAGTTGTTTATTCGTATTGGAGAATACTATAACTTTAGATGGTTATGAAGATTTGAGATTGGTCGAACGGAGAAGGGTATGCTTGTAGTGATTCAAAATTATGTGGAATGAGAGAGTATTTGGATTGTGTGCGGCGAATTAAAGATGTTGTTTTGATTTAACAAGTTATTGGTCATGGTGGTTTGGGAACCAACTCTAGACAGTTGTTGAACTAGAAAGTTGCAAAGTAGTAGATTGATGATACAGGCCTGATTGGAGTTTTGTAGAGGTTATGACATCGATGAGTTAGTCATAAAGGGAGGTTAGTCATGGAAAGAATGTGTTAACAATAAGTGTGGCTAGTGGTGTTTCTAGCCGAACTCGTAGAGAAAATGTTCCATTGTTTGGTTGTCTTTTACTTGATGATTCATCTTCAAAGAGGAGAAAGAGTGATGGAGATGAAATGGTTTGTGGATCTGTTTCTGGGTCTAGAAAAGAATGAGGATTTAGAGAGAAGCCCATGAAGATGTGGCTTATGCCAATTGAAGATTGGCGAAGGGATTTGTCTCACACCTAATTTGGAAATAAGAAGGATAAGAGATTGTCTAATGGCAAGTTTATGGAAGCTTGTAGAGCTTTGGTTCATTGTAGTGGTTACAATGAAGAGAGACGTGGTATGATGGAAATCGGTAGTGAGTAAGTATAAGGGATTCGGAGGTTGTCAACAAGGATGGTTGGACAATAGTAATGTGAGGAATACCCTAAGAGCTATTTTGAAGGTAGGTACCTCGACGAAAGTGGTGATGTCGAAGCAATTAAGAATGGTCAGAGTGACCAACTCTTTTGAGTAAAAGAGGATTTAATTGCAAGAGGAAAGGAACTCAAGAGAGAGTTCAGAATTAGAATGGAATTACGATGTGAAGAGGGTGTGCGCCGACGATGGTAGACGACGAGGTTAAGCGTGTTGTTTAAGGCACGCGAGATCTATCTAAGTGTCGTTTGGAAGTAATATGAATGCATAAGAAGCCGATTCTGGGGAATTGGGGATTTGGATAAAAGGAGTTCAAGAGAAGTAGATGGTTTAGTTTGGCAGGCGCCAAAACTGTGGGGAGTGTAATCACCAACCGGGGGTTGGGGTGGTATTATTTAAGTCGTGATTGGGAAAAGATTTATATGTGAGCAGACGGTTCGGCATATTCATTGAGTCACGGACTGATGGATATTGGTAAAGTGGGAAAATCTTCTATGGAGAAGACAACTTGTTTGGAATGTAATGGTTTGGTGGTACCTGCCGTGGTGGCATTGTATTACTGTTGAATGATGTTCAACGGATGTTTCATGAGTGGAATCATGAGAGCTTGAACGATGTGTTTTGAGTGTTGTGTCTTACGAATTCGACCTTGTATTCATAAGAGATCGAGGGAAACATTAAGAAAAACCTCGAAAGATTGGTGGAACCCTTGTGACTCGGAGGACCTTGAGCACAAGTGGAATGAAGTATCACTCAAGTCGGGTAAAGATGGTCTAGACCACCATCATGATTGTCGACTATTTATTGACAAATTGAGGGACTGATCATCCTTAATCTCTTGTTGATAATAGACGGAGTCGTGTTGATTGGAATTGACTAGTTTTGCTAGCTTTGGTGGTGCACAGAGAGTGCTGTGTTTCTTTTGGAGGGTAGCCACTCACAACTTCGTGTGAAACTAATGGAGTGGGCTATGCCGCGGAGGCGAAAGAGGTGACTTTGAAAATTTTGTGTGTGGACCCTAGGAAATTTGAGGAACTCGAGGTTGTGAACCTCTGTTGTGAGATTAATTTTGAGTGGTGAACTCGTTGAGAGTTGCGGTTGGTGCACGGTTGTGCCAGTGTGTCGGTGTTAGCATCTGTGTGGCTGCACCTAATCCTGTGGGATTTTGTTGTGTTGGTGATGGTAAAGACTGGTTGAGTCGTTATCCTTAACTTTAGTTTCGAGGACGAAACTTCTTTTTGGAGGGTAGTAATGTAAGACCCAAGATTTTACTGTACAATTTTCTAAGGAACTCTAGTGTCGGCTACGAGTTTTAGGGTTTTTAGTAGAAGCGGATTTGTGAATATCGTCACATTAATGAGATTTTTGCTGAAACGGAGCCTGTTTTGTGCTCGTGCGCTGGAAAGGCACAGACTTTTGGGTCGTAGTCCTCTTTTAGGTATGGGGAGATTTCTGTGGTCTTAGAATAACGAGTTTTGGATTATTCTTGTTTTTGGAAAAACGAGTAGGATTTTACCCGCGGATGGAAAATCTTACTGCGTCTGTTTTGAGTGAGGTTTCGGATGGGAGTTTTATATATCTGCGCGAGTTAGGATATGTCTTGAGATTAATTTTCTAAGGTATGGAAGAAAATTACAGTCGCGGAAAAAGATTCGGCGATAAGTTTTGGAATGGAAAAACGATAGACGTTCTTTCTGTAGGTTTTCTATTTTTGCGAGTTTCGTTCGTCGCGATGCGCGAGAACTGAGCGTGCGTTTCGTTGTAAGAGTTTATGGGAAATATCTCGTGAGGATAGACTTGGATTTGATCCAATGGCTAGGATGTGATCTTAGAACTTTATCCTATTTGATCCAATGGCCTAAATCTAGCAAGACTTTTATAAGTGGTGGACTTAGAATTATCACAAGTTCACTTCTTCTTTCTCTCTTGGCCGTGGCTTCCTTCTCTTCCAACCTTGAGGAACAAAATTCAATCCTTCACCATTTGTCTTGATCTTAAGCTTGTTGGAAAGCTTGGAGTTGTGAGATTCTTCTTCCTAAGGTAACTAGAACTTCTTTCATCTCTTAGTTGGCTAAACTCTTAGAGATTCATGAGATTTTATGATTATGTTCTTGGGAGAAATTTCATAAGAATTGGTTGTGAATGGTTTTTGTTCCATGAAAGTTGTTCTTGAGGTTTAGAGAAGCATGTGTAGGCTTTGTTATTTCAATTTTCCATGAGTTTGTGAGAATCTCATGAGAAAAGTTAGGGTTTTGGTTTGGTTATGTATTGATCAATTACATGAGGTTATGTTGTAAGGTTTTGAAAAGAAAAGTTGTCTTTGAACCTTTGGGCGAAAGGGAAATGCGTTGTATGGTTTTGTTTTGGAAAATCCGATGAAAAATATTTTGAGGTTTATGAAAATATTTCCTAAGTGTTTTTGGGTAGTGTTTTGGGGGTCAAAATGGTTTAAAACTATTGTGACTTGTGGTGTCGCTTTTTACCTTGAAAACATGTTTGAAAATGATTACCGGACGGTTAAGGCCCGTAATAAAACTTGTGCTTGGATTTGGTTTTGATTTTGGAAATGAAGATCAAATAACTTGCACTCGAAGCAACCAACATGCTTTCGGAAATGTGTTGCTTGCTTATGGAAATGGTTTGCTTTTATGCCTTGAAAGAGTGTTGGGAACTAATAGAATCAAACTAGGCTTGGGTGGAAAAAGGTGGTGTGAGTTGCTGTCTTTTGCTGTCATGACAGTTGAAACTCGCTGAGCGAGTGGTTACTCGCCAGGGCGAGTGTCACAGGTCATGACAACACGCCAGGGCGAGCTCCAGAGCGAGTAAGACCAGTACTCCCTGCCTTCACTCGCCACCAACTCGCCAGGGCGAGCTCTGGGAGTTGAGATTTTGGATTCTGATTTCTAAACTGGGTTTTTAGCTTTCTAATCCCTTGTTATTAATTTATGGAAGTGGTTGGGATTGGAAACGAGTTTTTCGGGTACTCGGAAAGTACGTAACTTATAACGCAAGAAAACGGCCATTTTGCATTTCAAATTATTTAAGACTTTTGACAATTGTTTTGGGTCCTAAAAATAGTACAAATAACTCATGGTGGTTGATCAATACGGTAGTTTTTGGTTCGATGTCCGAAAGAGTGGTTTTCCTTAGGAACCTTTAGGTTTTTGGGGTTTTGGTGTAGTTTCAATACGATTGGTTAGAGAACAATGTATTGATTGTTACGTTGCTTGTTTTAGGAAGCGCGTTGTGTAGTCTAAGCGTGTGTTGTTGACGGGAGCTTGCCGAGGTAAGGGCTCCACTTTATTTCTGTCTTTTCACTGAGTTATAACATGTTAGTTGGTTATTTTCGGTGATGCGTGCTTGTGTGTTTGGCATGTATGTGTTATGTATTCTCGTGATGAGAAAGTGTTTACAATACTTGCGCTGTTTACATATGATCATGAGTATATATGTATGAACAGGTGTTTGGAATACATATGATGAGAAATGTATGTATGTTATTATGTTTGGTTTACATATGCTAGAGAGGTATGTATTCATTGCATTAGCATATATGGGGAATCGTATGCTCATGCATTCATGGTGCGTAGTTGCGTGAGTGGACTACGGGGTGTTGGTTGCGTGAGTGGACCCACCCAAAATCCTACGGGATCTTATTGAGTACAATAAGTGGTTGCGTGAGTGGACCACGGGGTGTGATTGCGTGAGTGGATCCACCTTAACCCTTTGCGGTTTTATTGGTTATGATTAGTAATTCCGGAATTCATTTGCATGTGGTAGCTCTGGTAGTACCACACCCATTGTAGAAGTCTGCATTAGGCTTGTTGTGCACTATATATATAAGCCCGTTGGCGGGAATTGTTGAATGTTTTAAGAGCTTTCTCTTGTGCTTTGTGGAAATATTTGCTATGTGTACAATCTTTCGCACCGGTTATATATATATATACTATATATTTTGTGGTGACCCTTTCTTTCATTTGCGGGCTCATCCCACCCAGATGATGGGTTAGGTCGTGGTGACGACGGTGGCTGTTCCAGGCCCCAGTGAGCGGTTGGAGCTGTAGCCTAGGATAGTTAGACTATGCGCCGGTGTGTTTTGTGCACCGTGCTTTTTGGTTAGCATAGGGTTGTCTAACTTGTTTTGTTGTAAGTATTTGAATACTTAGACTTGGATTGTAATTATTCAGGAATACACTTTGCTTGTCGAAGCACCTTTTGGTAATGAGTTCTTTTGTATATTTGAATGCCGGCTCATTGGAAAATATTCTATGCGCACTCTGAGTGTTAGTTGAAAAAGAAAAAAATTATAGTGCCTTTTTGGCCTTTGAAAAACGGGCTGTCACAGATTTTGTGGTATCGCGCTATGGACTCCCGATGGGATAATCCATTAGGATAAGTTATTGTGAGCTGCATGCCGTGACCGAATCGGTTGACGGATATGGCAGGCCTCTGAGACATGCTCACCTCAGAGTGTCCTTGTGTCTAAAATGAATAAGAGTTAATTTATGTGTTACACCTATATTTATGCTATTATGATATGATTATGTTAGTATTTGAAACGACTGATTTAGGTGCCCCGGCGTAGTCGCCATTAGGAGGGTAGTAGGACTCACTGAGGCTTAGTAGTCTCACCCCACTCCAAACCAATTTTTTTTAGGTAAACAGGATATTCGGAGCAAGGACCAGGTAGGAGGCTGACAGTTGGAGCTGAGCTTGGATTGTCCGCCTTGAAGATTTTATTTCTTCGTCTTGCTTTTTAGTTTATTATCGTGTTTACTCAGAATACTAGCAACTTCCGCTGTATTTTATCCGTTATTTACTTTGTATCTGAAACAATGTTGTATCTTGTTTATTTTTAATCAGAGAATTATTTGTAGTCAGATCCTTTTATGTATGTCTCGACTAAATATTCTAGGTATTTTAGTTGGGGCGTTATATCGAACAACCTTATATAAGAGGAGAGATGTATCATCATTATAGTAAGAGCGATAATTAGATATGAAATTAGTGCGGAACTTACTCATGAAATGGGAGTTTTCAAATAAGAGTGCCCATGTTTGGCAAACACATCCAAATCGTTTTAAAGATTTTAAAGGAAGTTTTGATAGAACAGAGAATGCAAGGTCATTGGGTATGTGATTCCTAACCTTTTCACTTCTAGGTTTGGCCATCTTTGAAGAAACAAATGAAATAAAATTGAAAACGGAAACAGAGATAGAACGGAGGAGAGGTATTGAAACTTTATACTATTTTTTACAACACAAATTGATATACACCAATGGTACTACATGCCTATTTATATATAGCATTAGATACTTAACGATTAAGCTAAAGAAATGCATTTGAGGTTACTTAATTGAGAAGCAAGTATTATTTTTACAAGATATGCAATTGGTATTATTTTATAATATCTGAATTTTCTAAATAAATTTAAATTGTAATCGTTTTATATTTTTATATATAGATATTTATAATCACAAACACTTAAATAAGAAGTAATATTAATGTGTAATAAAAAATATAAAGTAATATTAATATTTAGTCAACGGAAAGTAATTATAATATTGTCAAAAAAATAGTAATTAGATTTTGTAATAATTTATTTTACATTCTTTTCTTTGTCTTTTATATTAATGTGTAATAAAAAATATAAAGTAATATTAATATTTAGTCAACGGAAAGTAATTATAATATTGTCAAAAAAATAGTAATTAGATTTTGTAATAATTTATTTTACATTCTTTTCTTTGTCTTTTATATTAATGTGTAATCAAAAATATAAAGTAATATTAATATTTAGTCAACGGAAAGTAATTATAATATTGTCAAAAAATTAGTAATTAGATTTTGTAATAATTTATTTTACATTCTTTTCTTTGTCTTTTATATTAATGTCTTTTTTTTTTCTTTGTCTTTTTTTGAGAAAAAGACAAAGGATTTTACTTTATTAAATGACTATTTTACATTTTTACTTAAATAATTCTATTATATATTTTTCTCTTTATGAATGTATATGTCAAACTCAAAACTGTTTTATATGAGTGATAAAATGAATGGATTAAATAAATTTGGATGATCAAAATAATTTATTTTTAAAAACACAATTCAATCCATCCATTAAATATAAAATTTATTTACTACAACCTTTTTTGTTAGAATAATGCCCTCCTTTAAATCCTTATGTCCTCAATTATCAGGGTGCTTAAATCAAATAAGACTACTTCGCCATCTTTTGTTTTAAAAATATATCATCATTTCATTCCGGTCCAATAACACACTTAATGTAGCAATGACCCAACCACAAATACTTTAGCCCATTATTCCTTCACGTGAAGTTCATTCAAAATTGATATGTGAAAAACTAGTCTAAGACCCGTGCCGATGCACGGGATTAATTAACATTATGTAATTAACAATAATTATTTAAATTTTATTTATAATGATTTGGTTATAGGTATTTGTGTGAGACTTGTGTGTAAAGTTTGTGAGCTTTGAAAATGAAATATAAGAATAATGTAAAAGTTTGATATTGTTTAATGATTCCAAATTTGTAAAAAAAAAAAAAATTGATTCTTACTCTAGATTCAACATTTATCATTGTTTAATTATAATATTTGTAAACTGGAAATTGAGAATATAAATAATACATTTTAGCCAATTTTATAAGTAGAACATTAAATATCTTTGCCAAATTTAAATCTATTTCAAATTATATTATAATACAATATAAAATCAACTATTAAAGTACAAATTAAGGATACAAAATAAAAGTCAACTACAATCAAATAGTCATATGAGAATATTTTCTATTCACATCTCTTCTAAAAACTCATTTACCACCGAGGAAAGAAGTGATTCAACAATTGAAGTATGAAAGAATGGTCTATCCATAGAAGAAGACGGATAAGACATAACAAAACCCTGAAAATTCTTAGACTGTCCAGAAGTTAATCTCATTGAATCCAAACTAAGAAAACATAAATCAGGAAGTGGCAAATCCCTCTCCAAAACCCTCAAAACTTGTCTCATACTTGGTCTTGTCAATGCCTCACAATGTGAACACAGCAAACCAAGTTTCAAAACCAATTCAACTTCTTCAAACAATTTCACTCTCACATTCTCTAATTTGTTCAATAGGCCTTTTACCACAAACAACTTCAAGTAAAAAAGCACCAAGAGAATACCATCAGAACTTGTTGTAGCTTTACCTGTTCTTGTATGTTCTGGTGCTAAATAACCAAGTGTTCCAACAACATGTGTTGTTTGAGGATCAGTTCCATGATCATATAATCTTGAAAGACCAAAATCACCTAAGCTACCATTTAATTCAGAATCTAATAATGCATTACTTGCTTTAATATCTTTATGAACCATAACTTGTATCACCATGAGTTTATATTTTATACAATCTTTCTCAATGTTCAATAAACACAAATAACATAGAAATATCTATATTCACAATTTCTTATGTGCAGAATTGCAAGTTGTAGAAAGTGAGAAGAATAAAGATGAGAAAAATTGAAAGAGAGAACGAACAGAGAAAGAGAGTAAGGATTTCTCTCCAAATGCAAAACTTGAGTGAGTAAAAGATTGATAGGAGAAAATAATAAAATGATGAGGAGCAAAACCGATAAACAAAATGTATATGAAGGTAAAGAAAGCTATGGCCTAAAAATTAGAATCCCATGAAATTACAAATTTTGGATTTGGAGAAGATCAATTTTCAAATCTTCAATAAACTTATATATGACTATGAAGGAATAGTTCACTTTCATCAATATATTAACGATTCGTCAATTCAACAAATCATTTCAAGATCTGGTGCATGATCAATAATGATGAAAACAAATAATGCAAAAGAGGGAAACGTGAAAACATGGTAAAGAGAATGAAGAGTCTGCAGGAATCTCAATTACATCAGTTATATAAAATCTAAAACCATAAAAGAAATCTAACCGAAGCAATTTTTACCATATATGAAGGCATAGAGTAAACAATTGTATTTTCTAGAAATAACCATATTCTCCAAAACAAACTAAAGCCAATCACATAACCTATATTCACAGGTCAGCATGGAAATAAAAAAGAAAGCAAAAAGTGGCAACTGCAGCATTACATAAACATAAGAAATTTCAAATGCAAAATTAGATATTCAAGAAATAATCCACATAAGTATATAAATAATCAGGTAAAACACAAATTCATTGCATAACAAAAAATGTAGAGAGAGAGCATACATATAGATTGCAACAAATATTTGTGGCACCATTCCAACCAATGATCCAATTATGTAAGGCCTGTAATTAACATTTGTTGCCACATCACAATAGTTGTAGACTATGCAAGGGAATGGAGAAATCCTGATTAAGGCAACAACTCAAAATTGATGAAACCAGTTTACTGCACCAGCAGATTTTAGAATAGAAGCCTTCTTTGGATACTGCTTTAACCATCCCTGCATAGATTCATAAAGTTAGTACAGACGATGCAAACACCAGCATACACAAACTAAAAACCAACTGAGATTGTAGAAAATTCACATACTATTTGAAATCACCATAGTCATTTGCATAACCTTAAATTTTATATGAAGTTCATATTGCTATGATAAGGAAGAATTACTATCATCCTATTGTTTTAAAAAATGGCATACAACTCATTTGCGGCATATAATTGTGCTTTGTCTTTCGGCATGCTGCAAAAAAGACAAGTTATATTAAATTATACAGAAATGTTATGTTGACACTATACAGTACATACACCAACATACACCACATACTCTACTGTTCCTAAATACATCAATTTTCATTTAATTTTAATTTCTTTAAATCCATATCAACACTGTTCCTGAAACAGCTCATAACCCATTCTCTCTCTTCACTTTCTCATAAATCTCTCTTCTTTCTCAGAAATCGCAGCATCTCTCTTCTCCTTCCTTCAATCGCAAAATCCTCTCTTCTTTCTCAGAAATTGCAGCATCTCTCTTCGCCTTCCTTCAATCGCAAAATCCTAGAGTGCCACCGTCACGCTCGCCGCCGTCGTATCATCGCCGCCGTCTTCTGTGCTTGTGAGTTTCCCTCGTCTCTTTTTCCTCTTCCATTATGTGGATCCTCAACTTTCAATCTCCTTCATATTTCTTCATAATTTAATTTTACAATCTTAAATTGAAACAGTAGTGCTCATTTTGGTATTGTATCTGAAATTGCAACTGTTGTTTCCAATTGTAGAAAATCAAATTGGGGGAAAAATCTCAAAAGCTAGGTTTAAGAACACGAACACCACACTCCTCTGCCACCATCGACGACTCGAAGTCTCTGTCGCCTCCTACTTCAGCCTCCAATAGTTAACGGTAATCGATTTATTCTACTCCATTTTTAGTTTGAAATCTCTCTTATGAGAATTTTCTGATTTTTGATGACTTTAATTTTATTAATTTAAAGATATATGAGTTTGTATGAATAATAATGTTATAAGTTGAAAAAAAAATGACATGATAATATAGGAAATATATGTGGTTAGTTGTGTTTTAATAAGTGTGGAGTTGGTTCAAATATTTGGTTAACCTGAAAGTTTTAAAAAAATTGGAAAGTTGAAATCATGAATATGCTCCTTTTTTTTGTTTAATTTCACAATGATTTCAAATTTCAAACCTAATTATTTGAATTGATTAAGTGATTAAAGTATGGTTAGGTTAAATGACATGAAGATAGATACATTTTCGTTTATGTTTTGCAGCTTTGTTGGACGAGCTATAGGAGTTATAGCTGAGATAATTAAGATGTGGGTGGAGTAATTTGTTAATCAAACTGTATTTTATTTGATACAAGAGTTTAGGATTATAGGAATCATTTAGAATGTGATAATGGTAGCTTAGGGAACTGTTATCTAAATTTATTTTGTGCTTAGTTAGCTTGTGTGTGGCTAAGCTAAAATTTGAAAACATCCATATTTGTAGCTCAGCACTTGATTTCTCAACAACATTTATATGTTTTTGAAAAAAAAATTTTGTCCTAATATGATTTTAAAATTTCAGGTTTTATCATATCATCATTTCAATACTTAAAGGGAAAGCTACTTTTCAGGTTTGACCATGGGTTTTGTAAATTTATGTGCTAATGAAGCTTCAATCCAAATTGGAATCAAATCACCTAAAGCAAACATTCCTCAATTGCTTCTACAAGCTGCTCTTATTTATAAAGTCATAGATGTGAAAGTTTTGAAGAGGTATTTCGCTACTCATTTATTTTGCTGTACTTTGATTTTTATCAAACTTGAATTCTATGTTAACTCTAAAAGTTTTGTCTGACAGTATTGATCTAAGTCTATAAGCATGATTTTCCTATCCAAGTAAAAACATGAAAAACTTGCATATTTTAGTTGGCTGGATATGTTATTTGTAACCATAATTTGCAGTTGATATGTTTAGGTGTACTCTATTGTGTTTGATTTTTTGGGGACTATTACTACTAATGGAACTGTGTAATAAGCACACATAGTTTGGATATTTTTTTATTGATTGATAGTTTTTCTTTTATAGCATTGAGAGTTACTTGTATTGTTACTTGAATTCAAAAGTGAGTTGTCTTGTAGCAATAGGTTGGATATTATATATAGAGAGCTTCTATAACATTACTATTTACTATTGTACGAGACTATTGGAGTAGTAGAACACATTGTAGGATTTTGGGAATGGTTTATGCAGGAATTTTGGGACTGGTTTCTACATGTATTAATTATGCTGGTTTTGTTGTCTGTTTCAGATCATAAAATGTTGCTACTCCCGTCATTCAGACACCTTCGCAAGTGAGTTTGATTCTAATAAATCACTGACACGATCACATCACAGTCACGGTTATTTATTCATTGCCTTTCACTTCTCTTCACTCTTTTACAATCTCTTCCTTCACACTTCATAGTTTTCATTATCTCTCTCTTTAGCTCGAGCTCATGTTTTTTCCTTTCTAAATTTAATACGTTGCAGGTTAGGATGGAAGCAAGAACATTTCAAAATGTTAAAGGTCCTGGTGCATGTGTTGCTCTACCAAGATAGATCTGTAACCGGAAAGCAAAGATTGGGCATCAAGGAACAGCCCATGAAATGTTGTGTTAAAGCATTGTGGGGTAACTAGTTTACTTCCGGTTACTATGGGCGAATACATATGCAAGGAAGAAGAAGAAGACTGAAGAAGTACGACCACACTATACATGTATTTATTTTGATATTCTTTTTGATTAAATTTTGTATGACTTTGTAAAGTACCGTATTGTTAATGTTAGTGATAATTAAGTACTTGTTTAAGACCGTGTAAAAACATAATTTTTTTTACACATTTTAGTTATGTTGGTTGGCTTTATGGTGGGCAAATTATTTTTATTCTAGTTTGGTGATCATCCCTAGTCCATGTTGTACTTTGTGATTTATTATGAATACAATTTTAAGTTCTCCCACACCAAAGCAAAAGGAACAAAATAAAACAATTAAGTTCTCCCATCACAAAAACACTAACTATGACAGCACAGAGCACAAACACTAGAAAACCAAGGTGAATGATTTTTTTTTCAATTTTTGGAGAATTTAGGGTAAGTTAACCAAATATCTGAACAACTCCCCAGTAAAACACATTTGAGTCCCCAGGTCTGTATTGATAGTAATTGTAAAGAATCTTACTATTTGTTCACGAGTGGAACTGTATATATGACACACTTCTGCTTTATTTTCAGATGAAAAAAAGTTAAAACATGTGGATAAGGTGAATTATTTTTTCATTTTTGAAGAATTTAAGGTAGTTAACCAAATATATATACAACTCCACATCTAAACACACTTGAGTCCCCAAGTCTGTATTGATAGTTATTGTAAAGAATCCTACTATTTGTTGCACTCATCTTTAGTTTCCATGATAAATGTGT
This sequence comes from Trifolium repens, assembly GCA_030408175.1. Taxonomy (NCBI): domain Eukaryota; kingdom Viridiplantae; phylum Streptophyta; class Magnoliopsida; order Fabales; family Fabaceae; genus Trifolium; species Trifolium repens. The sequence goes on along the minus strand of CP125838.1, from coordinate 31,215,813 downwards.
TGTTGATTTGTTAAGTTTAAGTGTATGAGTATTGTATTGTGTTTGAATAGAAAAAAACATTTGTTGTGTGCCATGTTGTGTGTTATGTATATATTTAGTTTCATTTTTTGAAGAGATTAGGTACGTTAACCAAATTATGTGATAAACTCCCAGGTAATAAGACCTGACTCCCCAGTTCTGTATTACTATGAATTTCAACGAATCTTACTATTTGTTCTTGAGTGGAACTGTATATATGACACATTTCTGCTTTATTCTAAGGTGAAAAAGTTAAAACAAAGTTCAAGGTGATTTGGTTTTTCATTTTTTGAAGAGACTAGGTACGTTAACCAAATTATGTGAACAACTCCCCAGTTAATAACACCTGACTCCCCAGTTCTGTATTACAACATCAATTTCAATGAATCTTACTATTTTTTCACGAGTGGAACTGTATATATGACACATTTTTGCTTTATTCTAAGGTGAAAAAGTTAAAACAAAGTTCAATGAGATTTGGTTTTTCATTTTTTGAAGAGATTAGGTACGTTAACCAAATTATGTGAACACCTCCCCAGTTAATAACACCTAACTTCCCAGTTCTGTATTACAACATCAATTTCAATGAATCATACTATTTGTTCACGAGTGAAACTGTGTATATGACACATTTCTGCTTTATTCTAAGGTGAAAAAGTTAAAACAAAGTTCAAGATTTGGTTTTTCATTTTTTGAAGAGATTAAGTACGTTAACCAAATTATGTGAACAACTCCCCAGTTAATAACACTTGACTCCCCAGTTCTGTATTACAACATCAATTTCAATGAATCTTACTATTTGTTCACGAGTGAAACTGTATATATGACACATTTCTGCTTTATTCTAAGGTGAAAAAGTTAAAACAAAGTTCAAGGAGATTTGGTTTTTCATTTTTTGAAGAGATTAAGTACGTTAACCAAATTATGTGAACAACTCCCCAGTTAATAACACCTGACTTCCCAGTTCTGTATTACAACATCAATTTCAATGAATCTTACTATTTGTTCACGAGTGGAACTGTATATATGACACATTTCTGCTTTATTCTAAGGTGAAAAAGTTAAAACAAAGTTCAAGGAGATTTGGTTTTTCATTTTTTGAAGAGATTAAGTACGTTAACCAAATTATGTGAACAACTCCCCAGTTAATAACACTTGACTCCCCAGTTCTATATTACAACATCAATTTCAATGAATCTTACTATTTGTTCACGAGTGGAACTGTATGTATGACACATTTCTGCTTTATTCTAAGGTGAAAAGGTTAAAACAAAGTTCAAGGTGATTTGGTTTTTCATTTTTTGAAGAGATTAGGTACGTTAACCAAATTATGTAAACAACTCCCCAGTTAATAACACCAGACTCCCAAGTTCTGTATTTTAACATCAATTTCAATGAATCTTACTATTTGTTTACCATTTAACCAAGTCAGTACCTTTTCTATTCTATATAAACTTCAATCACATTATCAAATATTGAAGCTTGACCTTGTTCAAAAAATGAGAGATTATAGATACTTATTGGTTGATTTAGATTGGTGTTATGAGAACCAAACAAATAGAATTTTGGCAAAGAAAGCAATTAGAAAGGAATGGAGATTTCGATCACAAGAGTCAATTGATCTTCAGTCGGATCTACGTGAGTTGGAGGCACCAATTCCAGAATTGAGATGAAAAAGTAAAAACAAAGTTCAAGGTGAATTATTATTTCATTTTTTTGGAGAATTTAGGTACGTTAACCAAATTAGAGGCATAACTCCCCAGAAAATTACACTTGAGTCCCCAGATCTGTATTACTATGAATTTCAATGAATCTTACTATTTGTTCACTCGTGGAACAATATTTATGACACACTTCTACTTTAATTTCAGATGAAAAAGTAAAAACAAAGTCCAAGGTGAATGATTTTTTCTTTTTTTGGAGAATTTAAGTACGTTAACCAAATTAGAGGCATAACTCCCCAGAAAAGTGCACTTGAGTCCCCAGATCTGTATTACTATGAATTTCAATGAATCTTACTATTTGTTCACACGTGACACTGACACACTTCTGATGTATTGCATGTGTTAAAACTAAAAAATAATAAGTTCTCCCATGACAAAATAGTACGATTCCCTTAATTTTATTAAGCACATACGTCGGGAGTGATGTGCGGGTAACTGGGACGTTGTTTTAGAAATATGGTTAACACTTTTAAATCTCCTCCAATGTATGAATAATATTTAGTAAAAACTTTACTTGATATAATATGTCTGAAGTAGATTAAAAGTGATGACATGGTGTTTATAAAATATACTAAATATGTTACAGATGTGGGGAGTCACTAGTCAGGGTAACCTAACTGGGAGTTGCATGATAAATATGGTTAACACTATCAAATCTACTCCAAACTCTAAAAAAATATTTCTTGCACCTTTTATAATATATTCACCTTCATATGTGATAATTTGAGGTACAATTGCGATAAAAGAATGTATTTAACAAAATCCCTGCCATTTGTATTCTACATTGAGGCTTTGTATTCCTATTTATGACACAAGTAGCATTACACTTCCATATTTTAACTGAAATATAAGTTAATTGTATATATGTGATTCAAGTACCTAAATTTTAACACATTTGGTATTGATGGAATTTACATTTTTTACACAAAAGTAGTGTCACTTCCAAATTATAAATCATTGAGTACTTTAGAATTTACATTTTCACACTAAAGTTGTGGTCACTATGCACACCAAAAAATATTACTAAGGCATCTACAAAAGTGAGAGTAGTGACTTCCATCCTAGAAACCTGCACAACCAAAAATTTATCATTAATAGAATGCGAGATAAGCTTTACGAAACCATTGAATTGATGAAGACTAGACAATATTGGAAGCTCTAAACAAAGCTAACCAAACAGAAAATGTAAATTTACATCCTAGCCTAAACAAAGCTAACCAAACAGAAAGCTCTAGTACTACTAGTAAGTTTAGCACTTATAAATCTACATAGACTTTAATTAATAGACTGGTTGCAATGCTCTAACACAAACATAGTAACCGGAAGTAAACTAGTTACCCCTCAATGCTTTAACACAACATTTCATGGGCTGTTCCTTGATGCCCAATCTTTGCTTTCCGGTTACAGATGTATCTTGGTAGAGCAACACATGCACCATGACCTTTAATGTTGGAACAAAAGAGGTTCTGATATGACCCAATTAAGTTTTGATGATAACAAAAGTATTAATGTACAATAGGGTATACTAATTATTTTAATCCAAGTGTGCAGATATCAAGTTAATTCTCATATTTATTTGAAGCACATTGGAAGCTCTGATATGGCAAAGTAAACTCTGATCAGAACTTCAAGTCATCAGAAGATGCATATATGACTCATCAGAGGATGCAAGTTCTACTCATCAGAAGATGCATATCAGACTCTGATATGAGCAGTGAGAGCCGTTTTGTCAGAAGAACATTCTCTGCATCAATGATTATACTCTGACATTCCAAAAGCTGAAGGAATCAATCTTATCCACAGAATAGTGACGTTTGTACTATTGTACGAACTCTTTACCTGATTTGGTTAAAACGTTTTCCCCTAGATTGATCGTATACAAGGTTACCCAATTTGGTTATCAATGGTACTATCTACAGCTGGCGCAATCTCACTACATCAAATTCAAATCAAACACGCTCCACCTTCGTCTATAAATTGGAGCAAGTTTGAAGCTTTGGGACACGACACTTGAACAATTTTGGAAGAGCTGTTACTCTGCAAAAATCATCCTAAAGCACAAAAACTCAAATACAACTTGAACTCATATTCTAAATCCAAGACCTCAGTTTCAGCTTCTGTTAAGTAATTAGTTGAACCTTAGAATTTTATATTAAGATTCTAAGTTAAGTCTTGTATTAAAAGTTGTATTTATTCTGTAATTGAACATTGATCTTTATATCAATTGTTCAGACTCTGTTTTCTTATACATGTGTTTTGAAGTCTCTTGCTTGCGTGCTTGAGCACTAGGAAGTCTCTTGTTTGTATACTTGAGCATTGGAAGTCTCTTGCTTGTGTGCTTGAGCAATTGTAATCTTTTGTGATTATAGTGAACTCTCTTGGAAGTACAAGAGGACTGGAAGTACTCTCGGTTTGTGAGGGGAACCAGTATAAAAATCTTTGTCTATATCTTTCTCTCTTTCTCTATACCTTTAAAGTTGCTTTTGATTGTGTTTTGTTTTTCAAACCGCTGCAAACTCTGATAAGTTTTCTATAACTTAGAAGAAATTTTCAAACTACCCAAAACACAATTCAACCCCCCCTTCTTGTGTTTTTCACACCTTCAATTGGCATCAAGAGCCTGGTTCTGTTTTCTAATCACCTAACAGTGAAACAGTTTCTAGTTGAAAAACACTATGACTGAAGGAACTCCAAGTGCAAACATGAAAGCAGTTTCCCATGACTATGAAGTCAATGAAGATAAGTCAAGCAACAAGGCACCAAAGTTCAATGGAGATGCTTCTACCTTTTCCTGGTGGAAAGATAGAATCTACAGTCATCTTATTGGTTTAGATGATGAGCTTTGGGACTTGGTTAAAGAAGGGGTAACTTTCCAAGGACTAGATGAAAAGGGAAGGCTATCTGTTGAAGAAAGAAAGAAGTTCACTCCTACAGACAAGAAGCAGTACAAGAAACATCACAAGGTTGAGGATCTTCTCATTGGGTGTATATCACATGATGAGTATCTCAAGATCACAGACAAATCCACTGCCAAGAGTATTTATGACTCCTTGTGTTCCACATATGAAGGGAACAAACAGGTTCAAGAAGCAAAGGCCACTCTTCTGATCCAACAGTATGAACTCTTTAGAATGAAGGATGATGAGAATATTGAATCTATGTATTCGAGGTTCAAAATTCTAGTGGCTGGTCTCCAAGTTCTAAAGAGAAGTTATACAACTTCTGATCATGTAAGGAAGATTTTGAGAAGCTTACCTTCAAGGTGGAGGCCTAAGGTAACAACTATTCAAGAAGCTAAAGATTTGGACAAACTTGACTTGGAGGAATTGATAAGTTCTCTCATGAGTCATGAGATTGAACTATCTTCTGATGAGCCACAGAAGAAGCTAAAATCTGTGGCTTTGCCATCTATTTCAGTTTCATCTAAGGCTCTGAAAGCCAAAGTTGTCGAATCAGAAGCTGAGGAATCTTTCATAGATAATCAAGAAGATAGATCAGATGATGACTTCTTTGCACTCTTGTCCAAAAACTTTCAAAAGTGGTTACTAAGGAAGGGCAGAAATCTTCAAGGCAGAGGATCTGGATCAAGATACAACACCAGCAAAGAGAAGAAGGATGACACAAAGAATTGTTTCAATTGTCATAAGCCTGGGCACGTCATGGCTGATTGTCCTGAACTCAACTCCAAGGGTAAAGGAAGAAAGAGCACAATCAAGAACAAAGCCAAGAAGAGTCTGATGGCAACATGGGAGGATATAAATGAATTATCCGAGGATGAAGACTTTGAGGAAGCAAACCTAGCGCTTATGGCCATTGGTGAACCAGATGATGGTAATGATTCAGATTCTGACATAGACGACATTGAAGAGGTAATATCTAAAATGTCAAATTCACAAATGACCAAAGCTTTGAAAGATGTTATGGTGAAGTACATGGAAAAATTGAGTGAGCTAGATATGTGTAAACAAAAAATGAAGCTACTCAATGAGAATCTCACCCAGACTCAAGCACACTACCAAAAATCTCTTAAAACTATTAAAGTGCTTGAGACTGGATGCAGAACATGTCACAAACCCTATGATGAGTATGAAATCTCTCTTCAAGAGTTTGTACACTGTAACATTGACAAAACTAGGATCACTTCCATAATTCATGGTGGACTTAGCAATTATTATAATAGACAAGGACTTGGTTCCCTCACATCTTCTGATATGAGGAAATCAAACAATCCTGTCTTGCTAAGCAAGTCACCAGAAGAATCTTATTCAAACTTCACTAAGAGTTCATCAGAGCCTCTGACTGTGTCTGGTACTCTTGTGAGCTTGGAACCACAAGATAAGGTATCAGAAGATATTTCATCTTCTGAACCTAAGTCTTCTAAAACCCAGGTTCCCTTTACATCAGTACCCATGTCTACTCAAGTTAAAGCTGTTAAAGTACCAAAGCCTGTTGATAAGCGGGGCACCAGTACTTCTATAGCAAACTTGGTAACTGTTTCTCTAGCACACTCAAGAGGAAAGTCCCAAAGACAACAGAAGCCTAAACCTTTTTCTAAAGGCTCTGTTGACTTAAGATCTTCTGAACACTCAAAAAGGGAGAATAAGATTCTCAAAACTAACCAAAAAGGACCCATCAGAATATGGGTACCAAAATCTGAAATAGTGTATGCTGCAGGTATGCACCCAAAGAAGAAAAGAAAGCTCTTGGTATCTAGACAGTGGTTGCTCTCGTCACATGACAGGAGACAAACTCTTATTCCACACCCTGAATCAGCAAGAGGGAGGAACAGTAGGGTTTGGTGGCAACCAGAAGGGAAAGATCATTGGTATAGGTACAGTTGGTAATTCTTCTTTGTCAATTTCTGATGTTTGGTTAGTAGATGGACTACATCATAATTTACTTAGCATAAGTCAATTGTGTGATAGTAATTATGATGTTATGTTTAATAAGGAATCATGTACTGTAATCAGAAACTCTGATCAATCCATTGTCTTTAAGGGTAATAGAAAAGGCAATGTGTACAAAGTCAATTTTTCTGATTTGAGGGAACAACAAGTGCTTTGTCTTTTGACACTGAGTGATGAAAAATGGGTCTGGCATAAAAGATTGGGTCATGCTAACTGGAGATTAATCTCTAAGCTTAGTAAGGACAATCTTGTCAGAGGTCTTCCTAAAATCAAATATCACTCAGACTCACTTTGTGGTTCCTGTCAAAAAGGAAAAATTGTCAAAAGTTCTTTTAAGAACAAGAACATTGTCTATTCTACCAGACCTTTAGAACTCTTGCACATTGATCTTTTTGGACCAGTTAGCACTGCTTCAATCAATGGTAAGAAGTATGGATTAGTCATTGTGGATGATTATAGTAGATGGACTTGAGTTAAGTTTCTAAGAACTAAAGATGACACATATGAAGTGTTTAGCATCTTCTGCATCCAAATTCAAAATGAAAAAGATTCCAAGATTTTGAAAGTTAGAAGTGATCATGGTGGTGAATTTGAAAATGAACCTTTTGAAAAATTTTGTGAAGAACATGGAATTCTCCATGAATTCTCTTCTCCTAGAACTCCACAACAAAATGGAGTTGTAGAGAGAAATAATAGATCTTTACAAGAAATGGCACGCACCATGATGCATGAAAACAATTTGGCAAAATTCTTTTGGGCAGAAGCTGTTAACACTGCTTGTTACATTCAAAATAGAATCTATATTAGACCTATTTTGAACAAAACAACATATGAACTCTTTAAAGGAAGGAAACCCAATATTTCTTATTTTCATCAATTTGGTTGTACTTGTTACATTCTGAATAACAAAGTCCATCTTAAGAAATTTGACTCTAAAGCCTGTAAGGGTATCTTCATTGGATACTCTGAACGCTCTAAGTCATACAGAGTGTATAATTCTGAAACTAACACAGTGGAAGAATCAATGCACGTAAAGTTTGATGATAAAGAGCCTGATGATAAAAAGTCAGAGCCTGTTAAAGATTTGTCAGGTTCTGATGAGTCAGAAGATGAAGCTCCAGAGTTTGATAACAACATAGAATCTGTAGAAGACTCTGAAGCTCAAGAAGATGAACCTTCTGATGCTGCTCAAGAACATCAAACAATTGATGATAACTCTGAAGTAACTGATATTCCAAGGAACACATTCAAATACAAATCATCTCATCCTGAAGAGCTCATACTAGGAAACAAGAACAGTCCAAGAAAAACAAGGTCAAACTTCAGAGATGAAGAATCATTGTTTGGATTAGTTTCCTTGATTGAACCAAAGACAACAAATGAAGCTCTCTCATATGATGCTTGGATAGTTGCAATGGAAGAAGAGTTAAATCAATTCAAGAGAAATGATGTATGGGATCTGGTACCCAAACCAAAGCATAAGAACATTATTGGAACAAAATGGGTATACAGAAACAAGCTGAATGAACAAGGTGAAGTCACAAGGAACAAAGCCAGACTTGTTGCACAAGGGTACAATCAACAAGAAGGAATTGACTTCACTGAGACATATGCTCCAGTAGCTAGACTGGAAGCAATCAGGTTACTTTTATCTTATGCAGTCAATAATGATATTACTCTATATCAAATGGATGTGAAAAGTGCATTTCTAAATGGTGTCATTTTTGAAGAAGTGTATGTCAAACAACCTCCTGGATTTGAGGATTTGACAAATCCAGATCATGTGTTTAGACTAAAGAAATCACTCTATGGACTCAAACAAGCTCCCAGAGCTTGGTATGAGAGATTGAGTACTTTCTTGGTTGACAATGGTTTTGAGAAAGGACAAGTTGACAATACACTTTTCAAAAAGACCCTCAAAAAAGACATTTTGATCATTCAAATATATGTTGATGATATCATTTTTGGATCAACTAATGCCACTCTATGCAAGAACTTTTCTAAGATGATGCAGGATGAATTTGAAATGAGCATGATGGGAGAATTGAAGTTCTTTCTTGGTATTCAAATAAATCAAACAAAGAAAGGAACCTTCATTCATCAATCCAAATACATAAAGGATCTTCTGAAGAAGTTCAACCTAGAAGATTACAAACCCATGAATACTCCCATGCATCCTACATCAAGTCTAGGCATAGAAGAATCTGAAGGCAAGGTTGATCAGAAGCTGTATAGAGGTATGATTGGATCTCTTCTTTATCTAACTGCCTCAAGACCTGATATTTTATTCAGTGTATGTTTGTGTGCAAGATTTCAATCAGATCCTAGAGAATCTCATCTCACTGCTGTGAAGAGAATCTTTAGGTATTTGAAAGCTACTTGTAACATTGGATTACTGTATCAGAAATCCAATGACTACAAGCTGATTGGATTCTGTGATGCTGACTATGCTGGTGATAGAATTGAAAGAAAATCCACCAGTGGTAACTGTCAGTTCATTGGTGAGTATAACGCCCCAACTAAAATATCTAGAATATTTAGTCAAGACTTACATAATATGGATCTGAGTACAAATAAAATTTACTAATTAAATTAGCAGGATACAAATTGCTTCAAGTACAAAAGGGATGACAACAAAAATACAGCGATAAATGCTGGTATTCTGAGTAAACAAGATAATAAACAAATAGCAAGACGAAGAAATAAAATCTTCAAGGCGGACAATCCAAGCTCAGCTCCAACTGTCAGCCTCCTACCTGGTCCTTGCTCCGAATATCCTGTTTACCTAAAAAAATTGTTTGGAGTGGGGTGAGACTACTAAGCCTCAGTGAGTCCTACTACCCTCCTAGAGGTGACTACACCGGGGGCACCTAAATCAGTCGTTTTATTACTAACATACGAAACATGATATCATAATAACAGAATTTAAAAGTGTAACACAGATAAACAAACTCTTATTCATTTTAACCGCAAGGATTCTCCGAGGTGAGCATGTCTCGGAGGCCTGCCTTGTCCGTCGATCGAACCGATCACGGCATACAGCTCACAATAACGTATCCTAATGGATTGTCCCATTGGGAGTCCATAACGCGATATCACAAAATCGCTCATAATTGACTGAAGCTAAATTAGTTCTTACTACCAATATTTCCCAAAACCCGGGGAGCATACAAGCCTAATAATAACTAAGTTATACCCTAAGCATTATCTGTGATTAACATTCTGTTCAACATTATATTAATTAAATTACTGCAAGTTATCTGATTCTAACGAGGATATAAAACGAGTGTGGGAATCTTTATTTAGAAAATAGAAAATGTAAGTCAGTTCTGCACAAGCTCGCTACGGCGAGTCACTAGCTCGCTATGGCGAGATTATAGATCCTGACCTAAATCAACTCGCTGTGGCGAGCAGAAGCTCGCCATGGCGAGTTTCATCAGCCCAGAACCCAGCTCGCCGTGAATGCTCGCCAGCTACTCGCTGTGGCGAGTTCATGCAGAGTTTACCCTGTTTTGTCAAAAATCATATTTTTCCCGAAATACACCTACAATCCTCATTTTATCAGTGCAGTAGCATAATTTACATAATATACAAACAGGATGGAGGGAAATTTAGGATTAATTCCCCTCACACAACTTTTCCTAATTTTTCCTAAGTTAACATGCAAATTCATAAATTGGGGGAAACTATCTACACTATCCTAATAACCCACCTGTATTGAGATTAACTCAGAAGCTTTATCACTGAATCGAAGCTCAGCTACAACCACAAAGCCCTCTGCAACAGAACTCACTGAAACCCCATTTGTTTTCTTGAACAAAACTAGAAAGGAATGGAATTAGGTAGATTATAAAGCTAGCTTATGGTTGAGAGAATGAATATTGTCCTAATAACAACTGAGAAGGAATCAAAGGGTTAGAAACAACTCACCATAAATTGAGAGAATGGTAGCACGAAATTGAAAGAACATGCATCAGTGCAGGCTGTTCTGCACTACTCGCCGGGGCGAGTGGTTTGCCCGCTGAGCGAGCTTACCAGGTAGCAGGTATACAGCTCTGCCTTTTCTTCGAAATTCCACCTTCAACAACACCCATGACATCCCCAATGTCTCTTGGTTCATATTTTCGGTGATACAACCACATGCAATCACGAATTTTGAGTAAGGGTTAGGATTGAGGGATTTGATTTACAAAAAGAAAACCTATGAGTTTATGAGAATTGAGTTCCTTACCTTACATATTGCTACAACAAGGACTCCAACCCACTGTAGTAGCTCACAGAAACTAGTAGTTCAGCATGCATGCAACCCTTTTTATGGATGATGGAAGAAATTGGACATTTGGGGTTTCTAAACAAAAGGGAAAAAGGCGTGGAGGTGTGAAAGGGGTGAGAGAACAGATGGAGCTTATGGCTACTTGTTGATTGCATGTTGGATTTGATAATGAGAATCAAGGGCTGAAGTTAGAGAGGGTATTGATTATTGTTGTTGTTTCTCGGCCAAAAGAGAGAGCAAGAGGGATGGGATTCTCTTGGGTGTAGCTTTAGTAAATAGAAAACAGATAAAATGAATGTTTAGTGCACTAGCCTTGTGCTTAAGTAGTAAGATACGTGGGTCCCACTTGGTCTTTCTTTAATCCTTTGTTGGGTAATATAAGGGTCCTATTAGGTAGAGTGTTTTTATTTGTGTGACAAATTCTACAAACTTAATCCAATTAGTCTCCAATAACTACATCTAATTAATATTCTTGTATTAATTAGAGTTGGGTTGTTACAATCTACCCCCCTTAAAGAAATTTCGTCCTCGAAATTTAAACTTTTCCATTCCACATCAGGGTAGGTTGTGTATGCCTGCATCTGAAACTACACTTGTCTAATCTCCAGTTTATAGCACTCAATCCCTTGGAATAAAACTTTCCTCTCTACGGGTTACTGGTTAAAGGTTCTTCTCACATCCTCATGGTTATAGTGTTGCGCACTCTGATTCAACTTCTTACTACCATTACACTTCTTCCATTCCCAATGGAATTAGTTCCAGCTCCAACTGGTCTAGAGGGTCGGTATCTGGCCTGGTATTGATGTTGCCGTTGCGAGTTCTCTCAAACGTATGCCGTTCTTCTTACTGAATACTACCATATTTGTCATGTTATATGCATTACTGTATCGCGTGTTGTGAAATTGCTCTAGAATCGATCGAAATATAAAACGAGTGGAAAATTGTCTAAACACTACTGGTTCTTCTGCCAATGAGTCAGACTCATTCGCAGACGAACTTATAGTTGTCCGATAAAATCCCACCTACAATCTCTATCTATCCCGACACGACACGATGATCAGTTGTACATTCAACACGCGGACGTGCTTAGGTTCAGATCATTCTCAGGGTTATAGGCCAAACTTGTTTGAAATTCTTCGCTGGTAATCAATGTATAAAACTTGGCTAGCTAGAAGCATAAGGTCTGAATTTGTATCGCTAAGGCTGGATTGAATGGTTTGGCTTAGAATGGTTAACTGAATTATCTTAACAGATCACTTGGTTAGGAAAGGGTTTCCAAATGAGGATGGCACATTACTCCAAGCGAGTAATTAATTCTTACACCTTCACTAACTAATTACCGGCAACTAGACTTGGAATTGGAAAGCTCTAGTTCGGGCGTTCAGGCTTCAGCGCTTGATCTCACGAGCTTACAGGAATTGAATTTTTTTGGAAGGTTGAAATGTTCGGGCTGAGACACTCAGGGTTAACACACTGGTAATACATGGTTAGGAGCACCGAGATAGCAGATTTGAATCCTCAACACTGCCTTCACTGGTATAACTTAATTCCACAGATTTTCGGGGCTGGTCCAAACTTAATTTTGAGTTCGACTGATAAGGCCACGAAAGATAGATAACTAACTTTATTGAAGAACAGATTACTGGTTTCGAATGCACAAAGTTTAATTGATTTACTGATACTGAGCTAGGTAAGTTTTACCGGAGTGGTTTCGAAGTACGTTGATTAACAGATCAACTGAGACGAGTAAGAAATTGAAATTATTCTTGACCTTCTCAAGAATAATTGACTTCCGCAGATAGGATGGAGATACTGATAACACAACTGAAAAGAAACTGAGAACAGATAACATGATTACCTAAGAGTGACGTTGATCACTATTAGTTTAACCATCTGGCTTCGAGAAATTTGAAAAGTTTGCACCCTAAATGAATTTAGAGACTACGCGTGGGTGACAAACCTTTAAGGCACGAGAAGAATTTGTCCAACTGAGGCATGATTAGGCGGGTTAGTTAACACACACATTCAAGGTGTTCCAAGAATTGTGAATATTGCGTTGAGCATTATTCGGTTCAGAGACTCTGCTGGATTAGGATCTCTAAGGATAACTAGACAATTGAAGATTTGCCTTCTACTGGTTTAAGCCCATATTCTACAATTCCAATTCTTCTACCAGTTCTCCCAGGTTAGGGTAACTATGTTTCCACTCAAAGATTTCTCGCTGACAATTGCTCACCGGTAGACCGTCTAACTGTTTCTAATATCCTCTTAGCTGAAAGGTTTGAATGTACGGGGTATCGGGTTGCTAACCTGAGCTGAAACTAACTTGCTTCCCTGCGTCTGGGTAACTAACACGGGTACTAAGAGATCGGTAGGGGTGGCTGAGGTCAATGTTAAACTTAATGTCTTATCTCTGGTTAACTAGTCTACACTTAATAGATCAGTCTATGTAATTGTGTCCCTAATGGTACTCCCTATTAAGTTACGCCCTACAACGACTGGTATTGAGGTAGTTGAAAAAATGTGGCTGTTTGTTTTTAATCCTAGAACTGGGTAGCCAGTTGGTCTATAAGGTTGAGTTACTAATCCAAATTTAATTGATGGGCAACTCCCAAGAGCACGGTTACTAATCCTGCTATTTTCTTAGCTGGGTGGTCTTATGTGTGAGTTTCGTTTGGTTAAAGTCAAACTGGTATTAATCTGAATCATCGGTCTCCAAACTATCTAATGGCCAGGCAACTACGAATTAGCTTTGGTGACTAATTGTGCGAAAGGTAACTCTCAATTGCTATTCCTAATTAAAATTTAGTCTATGATGGTTCGGTGTAATTCCCGGCATGGAGCGATAGACTGGTCCTATTGATGACATCTAGAGGTGGTTATCTTAAGTGCTTACCTAATAGGTTTTTGCGATAATAAAATATTAAGGTATAGATGCTAAGATTCCACTATCCTTACCGAGGTAATTAACTGGTCAGAAGTGCTGGGTTACTAGTTTATAGATTCCTAATTTAATGGCCTATAACACTCTATTTAGGTGGCGGTATTGCTAAGAACGAATTCAGCTTTGATGGGAGTCAAGGTTATACTTAGGTGACGAGGTCCTATCGTAGGCTTGATTGCTAACTAGTGGGTAATGATGTTCTAGGGATTTGACTGAAGAGTTCCTAAGATGTTATAAGGACTCCTAACTGTTAACCTAATTTACGTTTGGGTCTATAAAGTTTGCTAATATACTGCTAAAGACTGGTGTGGTTGGAAAGGAAATTCCTAACTGTTATACTAAATGTAATTTGATTTTCAGTGGCTAGGTAGAGACGTGATTACAAGAATTCTAACTGTTACATCAGTCATGATTAAGCTCCTAATAGTTCTACTATACTTATTGGTTTCTAGTACGAAGGGTACACTCGGTCCAAATTCTTATTGTCTCCTAATCCTAATATCATCTCCAAACGTAGTTCCTCAACAACTCTTATACTCACAAGGTAGCTGGGGATTGTTTATTCCGAATTCAAAAGGTAGAATGATAGGATATACAAGGAGGGCTTGAGACTGTTCACCCTGGTTAAGAATGACTGAACAGAGAACTATGTTGCAACAAGCAGTAGCAGCAGCCTGCTAAGCTCGCTGCAGCGTGTGCTTGCTCGCTAAGCGAGTTAGACAGAGTGTGAAAGAATGATTTTTATGGTTCGTCCAATTTTCTTCGTTGCATAACACCATAACTCCCAGTCTTATACTAACTTGAATTTAGGATGAGTTTTGGTTTACTGCTTACTATTCTTGGGTGTTGATTTGGTCCACGAGCTAGGCTGAATTTAGGCTCTCGCTAAGATACGGTTACTTATAGGTTCAGGGAGTTTACCCGACACACAGTGTCAGTTGAATACTGTTGTGTATTACACAATTCAGTATATGGATACACTTGCATTCCTTGCTTGCATACACAACTTACTCCTGTGGCACCATTTGCCACTGTTCCAATATTTCTCTTGTAAGGATTCCCTTCAACGATTGCTCCTCGATTGCAGCTTCACTACGAATTTACCACTGGAATTCCAGAGTTCACTTCAGTCCTAAACCATAATACCCTGCCTACCATACACAATACTGAGTTGATCAGGCTCAGCACGCGATGGTTTCAGCGTAAACAGTTCAGATCCAAAGGGTCTGTAATACTTAGGAAAGGGTCGAAATGACTCATGGCAAGGTCCGATACTAGATCGACCTGCTCTGATACCAATTATAACGCCCCAACTAAAATATCTAGAATACTTAGTCAAGACTTACATAATATGGATCTGAGTACAAATAAAATTTACTAATTAAATTAGCAGGATACAAATTGCTTCAAGTACAAAAGGGATGACAACAAAAATACAGCGATAAATGCTGGTATTCTGAGTAAACAAGATAATAAACAAATAGCAAGACGAAGAAATAAAATCTTCAAGGCGGACAATCCAAGCTCAGCTCCAACTGTCAGCCTCCTACCTGGTCCTTGCTCTGAATATCCTGTTTACCTAAAAAAATTGTTTGGAGTGGGGTGAGACTACTAAGCCTCAGTGAGTCCTACTACCCTCCTAGAGGTGACTACACCGGGGGCACCTAAATCAGTCGTTTTATTACTAACATACGAAACATGATATCATAATAACAGAATTTAAAAGTGTAACACAGATAAACAAACTCTTATTCATTTTAACCGCAAGGATTCTCCGAGGTGAGCATGTCTCGGAGGCCTGCCTTGTCTGTCGATCGAACCGATCACGGCATACAGCTCACAATAACGTATCCTAATGGATTGTCCCATTGGGAGTCCATAACGCGATATCACAAAATCGCTCATAATTGACTGAAGCTAAATTAGTTCTTACTACCAATATTTCCCAAAACCCGGGGAGCATACAAGCCTAATAATAACTAAGTTATACCCTAAGCATTATCTGTGATTAACATTCTGTTCAACATTATATTAATTAAATTACTGCAAGTTATCTGATTCTAACGAGGATATAAAACGAGTGTGGGAATCTTTATTTAGAAAATAGAAAATGTAAGTCAGTTCTGCACAAGCTCGCTACGGCGAGTCACTAGCTCGCTATGGCGAGATTATAGGTCCTGACCTAAATCAACTCGCTGTGGAGAGCAGAAGCTCGCCATGGCGAGTTTCATCAGCCCAGAACCCAGCTCGCCGTGAATGCTCGCCAGCTACTCGCTGTGGCGAGTTCATGCAGAGTTTACCCTGTTTTGTCAAAAATCATATTTTTCCAGAAATACACCTACAATCCTCATTTTATCAGTGCAGTAGCATAATTTACATAATATACAAACAGGATGGAGGGAAATTTGGGATTAATTCCCCTCACACAACTTTTCCTAATTTTTCCTAAGTTAACATGCAAATTCATAAATTGGGGGAAACTATCTACACTATCCTAAGAACCCACCTGTATTGAGATTAACTCAGAAGCTTTATCACTGAATCGAAGCTCAGCTACAACCACAAAGCCCTCTGCAACAGAACTCACTGAAACCCCATTTGTTTTCTTGAACAAAACTAGAAAGGAATGGAATTAGGTAGATTATAAAGCTAGCTTATGGTTGAGAGAATGAATATTGTCCTAATAACAACTGAGAAGGAATCAAAGGGTTAGAAACAACTCACCATAAATTGAGAGAATGGTAGCACGAAATTGAAAGAACATGCATCAGTGCAGGCTGTTCTGCACTACTCGCCGGGGCGAGTGGTTTGCCCGCTGAGCGAGCTTACTAGGTAGCAGGTATACAGCTCTGCCTTTTTTTCGAAATTCCACCTTCAACAACACCCATGACATCCCCAATGTCTCTTGGTTCATATTTTCGGTGATACAACCACATGCAATCACGAATTTTGAGTAAGGGTTAGGATTGAGGGATTTGATTTACAAAAAGAAAACCTATGAGTTTATGAGAATTGAGTTCCTTACCTTACATATTGCTACAACAAGGACTCCAACCCACTGTAGTAGCTCACAGAAACTAGTAGTTCAGCATGCATGCAACCCTTTTTATGGATGATGGAAGAAATTGGACATTTGGGGTTTCTAAACAAAAGGGAAAAAGGCGTGGAGGTGTGAAAGGGGTGAGAGAACAGATGGAGCTTATGGCTACTTGTTGATTGCATGTTGGATTTGATAATGAGAATCAAGGGCTGAAGTTAGAGAGGGTATAGATTATTGTTGTTGTTTCTCGGCCAAAAGAGAGAGCAAGAGGGATGGGATTCTCTTGGGTGTAGCTTCAGTAAATAGAAAACAGATAAAATGAATGTTTAGTGCACTAGCCTTGTGCTTAAGTAGTAAGATACGTGGGTCCCACTTGGTCTTTCTTTAATCCTTTGTTGGGTAATATAAGGGTCCTATTAGGTAGAGTGTTTTTATTTGTGTGACAAATTCTACAAACTTAATCCAATTAGTCTCCAATAACTACATCTAATTAATATTCTTGTATTAATTAGAGTTGGGTTGTTACAGTGAGAATTTAATTTCATGGGCTAGTAAAAGGCAAACCTCCATAGCTATGTCTACAGCAGAAGCTGAATACATATCAGCAGCTAAATGTTGTACACAACTACTTTGGATGAAATATCAATTGGAAGATTATCAAATAAGCAGTAACAATATTCCTTTATATTGTGACAATACTGCAGCTATTCACCTCTCTAAAAACCCTATTTTACATTCAAGAGCTAAGCATATTGAGATTAAACATCATTTTATCAGAGACTATGTTCAAAAAGGAGTAATTGATCTCAAGTTCATTGAAACAGAAAATCAATGTGCTGATATCTTTACAAAACCTTTAGCTGTTGAGCGTTTTGATTTTATCAAAAAGAATCTGAACATGATGGAAATCTCTGATTAGCTTAGACTCTGATGAAAAATTGAGTTTGTGAGAATCTAGTAGTAATCAGAAAATGAAGTCATCAGAACCTTCTGCATCAGAAGTTGTGATGAGAACATCTTCTGATAAACTATCAGAATCTGATTAGAAGATAAATAGTTCTGGCGCGTAAGTAAAAATCTTTTGTAAAAACCCTTTCATTTCCAAACTTACGTGTCAGTTATTCAAATAATCTTTTAATACACGTGTCTTGTTGCAAGAGGATAAAGAAGTTGGTTAATGATGATGAGCGTTTCTAATTCCCAATTATGGTAAAATACTCTACTACCCTTACGTGTCTGTACTTGTTTTTGCGCGAAAGTTTCTATTTAAACACACTAACTGTTCACATTCACACTTTTGCACTCTCACAACCCACACTTTCATTCTTCTAAAACACAGAGATATTTCTTTCTCCCTCTTTAGAAACCCTATCTCCAAAATTGATTCCATGGCTTCTTCATCTACAAACGTTAAAGCATGCATGGTCCTTACAAGAGAATCCAACCCCACAGAGTTTGCTAAGGATCAACGATCATACAAGTATGATGAACTAACGGTGTCGATTGAAAATCCCGTTGATCTTGAAAGTATTAAGGTTAACGGTTTCACTGAAGTTGTTAAGCATTACAAACGACAAGGGTTGGAATACTATTTTGATGTGATGAATGGACCAACCTATACAGAACTTGTCAAGAATTTCTGGATGAAGGCATCTGTCATCACCAAGGATGTTTATAATAGGAAAGTTAAGAAGATGGTTGAAGAAAACCCTGCCTTACAAGGAAAAACCCCATAGCAAATGGGTTTGAGACCTTTTGTCTCTACAGAGATTGAATCGTTTGTGGCTGGATTCAGAATTTGCATCAGATTGTGCCATATTCTTGAGGCTCTGAAGCTAGAGCGTGGAGGTCTGATCATCAAGCACAATGATGAAGCTGGTTCTGATGTGGATGAGTTCATATTCAAACCTAAGACTGATCCTAAGGACAAGTTTGAATGGACCAACAACTGCAAGATTATCTACAGGATTTTGATTGACAGTGTTCTGCCTAAGTTAGGAAGCACTGATCAAATATCAAATGTTCAGAAGCTGTTCACATTTCACATTGCTAAAGGAAATTTTCTGGATGTTGGTAAGCTAATCTTTGATCACTTGTGCTTATCTATTATCTCTAGCAAAACTATTGTGCGACATCCAAGACTACTTAGCCATATGTTTGCACAATGTGGTTTGTTGGATGCTATCACACCATATCTTCCAGGCTTAAGTACTTTTATGTTAAGTTCTAAGATTGTGAATAGCACTACCTTAAGGTACTTAAAGCTGGTAAAGAATAATGAGATAGTTCATCCAACACATCCTGTGTTACTTAGAGAATCTGAGGAAGACATTGGTGAATGTTGGCTTGTACATGTCAGTGATAGTGAAGCCAAGAGAGTTGTAGAGGCACATGCTGAGTTAATGAAGAAATTAGGAGCTGATGTGGGAGATGGACAAACCACAAAGCTGACTGTGAGACAACAAAGGCTCTTGGAACAGCCTCTGAGACTTGAACCTGTTAAAAGAAAAGCTGCCAAAAGTCCTGTTGGGAAGATGAAGGCTGCTAAGATTCCTAAGACTACAGGTTCAAAGTGTTCAAAGAAACCAAAGTCTAGGAAGATTATTTTTAAGGATCTCACGGAAGATGAGAAGGAAGAAGCTGAGATACAGGAAGCATTGAAAAAGGTTGAAGAGTTCAACAAGAAACAAGAGGCTCTGAAGGACGGCTATGAGTGTGGAATTGAGGAATCTGCCTTTGATGACATGAACAAGAATCTCCCAAAAAGGAATGATCCTCAGAATCTGCTGGAGCAACAGACTCTGTATGGTCCGGTACTTGAACAAGCTTCTACAAGCTCTGCACCAATCATTCAAAACTTGGATGAAGATTCTGAAAAGACACCATCACCACCTCCTCAAATAACCATCATTCATCAAGAAATTCCTACAACAACAACATCACAACAAGAAGAACCACAAAATGACCCCCAACCAAACTCTGAGACTGTTCAACCTGTGAACACTCAAGAGCAACCAACAACACCTGAACCAGAAAATAACCAATCAGAAAATCAACCCCCGCCAGAACATGACCAACAAAAATCACCAGAAAATGACCACCAAATATCACCAGAACATGATCATGTATCTGAGACTCTTCAATCTGAAGAACATGTCCATGAGAAATCCCCACATCATGTGGTTATGGACAACTTATGTGTTCTTTCTACACCAGTTAAGAAACATGTTCAACAAATTGATGAGACTCTCAATCTTGAGATTGCTCAGCAAACCCCTCCTGACCAATCAAATCATCTCAAAAACTTATGCAGGATCTATCTATGAACTGCATATTTTTCCCACCTCACCTACCTTCCAGAATAACCAATGAACCTCTTGACCAAACCCAGGATGATATCACTAGTTTGCTGCAAGCTGTTGACAAGAATCTTAGGAGAATGTCCAGTGCTATTCCAAAAAGGTCTATTGACACAGCACACATTGACAAAGAGTGTGACCTTATGGAACAGAATCTGGTACTCATGATTCGCTCTGTCAGAAAAGCTTATACTACTGACTTGGAAGTGAGGAATGAGATTGCTAGGTAGGAAGAGGAAGAGAGGCGTGAAAGGGAAAGATTGGAGGATGAACGAATTGAAAGGGAAAGGCAAGCAGCAGAGCAAGCTAGGCTAGCAGAAGAAGCTAGAATAGCTGCTGAACAAGCAAGGTTTGAACAACTTGCCAGGAATGCTCCAGAATATGCTCAACACATGAGGGAAAATCAAGATAATTTTCAGAGAAGACTTGATGAGCATTCTGCTATGCTGGCTTCTATTATGACTACTCTCTAGAGCATCAATGCAAGACTGCCTCAACAACCTGATCATCCCTAAACCCTAGGATTCTATGCACTTGCTGTGTTTTAATTTATTTTCTCATGTTCTGATTTTGTTCTGTAACTTGTTGGAAATTATTTCTGTTTAAGTACTTGTTTATTATCTTCAATGTTCATTACTTATCTATTTTGTTTAGTTATATTTTATTCTTATTTATGTTTTCATGTTATGCTTTCATAAATGATTTTAAGACAAATATCAAACACAAAGATTTCAAAACTAAATAACGAGTTTATTCAATGGAAAATTGTTGATTACATAAGTTTCTATCCACCTTTTCACTTGGATTCTACATCAGAAACAGCTAGTTCTAAATCTAGCTTGGTAACATCAGAGGGAGAAGAAGGGTATTCATCCCTGGGAGGAACATATGTACTCAAGAATTCCTTCCAATCAGAATCCCATTCAGATTCTGATGAGGACTCTTGTTGTTTGGTCTTGGATCTTGTTTGATAATTGGCTCTGACAGGAGCAGAAGTTGATGCTTTTATCTTCTGAGGCTTCTTCTTAGACTCTGAGTCTTGTTGAATCTTCACTTTCTTCTTCTTCTTCTCCTGCGCTTTCTTACTTTTGATCACTCTTCTATCCTTATCCATTGTTTCTTCACAATGAAATGGAAGTGTTGAGTGAAATGACAAAGTTCATGGTCCTTATATAGTAGTTTCAAACTAGACAAGTTCATGATTTTACAACAAACCATTAAATTGGTGTAGTTGTAACCACCTTGACTGCCTTGAAACTGCCATTTTTTACCATTCTTTTCAAACTTGTCATTTATTTCTTGTCAGTTTATCTTTTTGTTTAATGACAAAAGGGGGAGTAAGAGTTGTTATTAATTTATGAAATGCTAAACTGAAGCCAAAATTCCAAATTTATTGTTTTTGTTCAATTACGTATGATTTGGAGGAAAATATTAGTTGAAATTTGAACTTCTGATGCATGGTACGTATAAAAGAAAAGTGCAATTTTCTTTCATGGGTATCAGACTTAGGGGGAGAGCTTGCAAACCTAGCCTCTGAAATTCTAGTGTATTAGTCTAGTTCAAAATTCAAAATAATTATTTTTAAACTGATTAAAATTAATCATTGCTGAACTTAGGGGGAGCTTGCAAAACTCATCAACCTAAGAGATGCTTGATAAATTTTATCAACAACCATTGTAAATTAATACTTGGTTTGTCATCAATCAAAAAGGGGGAGATTGTTGGAACAAAAGAGGTTCTGATATGACCCAATTAAGTTTTGATGATAACAAAAGTATTAATGTACAATAGGGTATACTAATTATTTTAATCCAAGTGTGCAGATATGCAAGTTAATTCTCATATTTATTTGAAGCACATTGGAAGCTCTGATATGGCAAAGTAAACTCTGATCAGAACTTCAAGTCATCAGAAGATGCATATATGACTCATCAGAGGATGCAAGTTCTACTCATCAGAAGATGCATATCAGACTCTGATATGAGCAGTGAGAGCCGTTTTGTCAGAAGAACATTCTCTGCATCAATGATTATACTCTGACATTCCAAAAGCTGAAGGAATCAATCTTATCCACAGAATAGTGACGTTTGTACTATTGTACGAACTCTTTACCTGATTTGGTTAAAACGTTTTCCCCAAGATTGATCGTATACAAGGTTACCCGATTTGGTTATCAATGGTACTATCTACAGCTGGCGCAATCTCACTACATCAAATTCAAATCAAACACGCTTCACCTTCGTCTATAAATTGGAGCAAGTTTGAAGCTTTGGGACACGACACTTGAACAATTTTGGAAGAGCTGTTACTCTGCAAAAATCATCCTAAAGCACAAAAACTCAAATACAACTTGAACTCATATTCTAAATCCAAGACCTCAGTTTCAGCTTCTGTTAAGTCATTAGTTGAACCTTAGAATTTTATATTAAGATTCTAAGTTAAGTCTTGTATTAAAAGTTGTATTTATTCTGTAATTGAACATTGATCTTTATATCAATTGTTCAGACTCTGTTTTCTTATACTTGTGTTTTGAAGTCTCTTGCCTGCGTGCTTGAGCACTAGGAAGTATCTTGTTTGTATACTTGAGCATTGGAAGTCTCTTGCTTGTGTGCTTGAGCAATTGTAATCTTTTGTGATTATAGTGAACTCTCTTGGAAGTACAAGAGGACTGGAAGTACTCTCGGTTTGTGAGGGGAACCAGTATAAAAATCTCTGTCTCTATCTTTCTCTCTACCTTTAATGTTGCTTTTGATTGTGTTTTGTTTTTCAAACCGCTGCAAACTCTGATAAGTTTTCTATAACTTAGAAGAAATTTTCAAACTACCCAAAACACAATTCAACCCCTCCTTCTTGTGTTTTTCACACCTTCATTTAACATTTTGAAATGTTCTTGCTTCCATCCTAACCTGCAACGTATTAAATTTAGAAAGGAAAAAAAAATGAGCTCGAGCTAAAGAGAGAGATAATGAAAACTATGAAGTGTGAAGGAAGAGATTGTAAAAGAGTGAAGAGAAGTGAAAGGCAATGAATAAATAACCGTGACTGTGATGTGATCGTGTCAGTGATTTATTAGAATCAAACTCACTTGCGAAGGTGTCTGAATGACGGGAGTAGCAACATTTTATGATCTGAAACAGACAACAAAACCAGCATAATTAATACATGTAGAAACCAGTCCCAAAATTCCTGCATAAACCAATCCCAAAATCCTACAATGTGTTCTACTACTCCAATAGTCTCGTACAATAGTAAATAGTAATGTTATAGAAGCTCTCTATATATAATATCCAACCTATTGCTACAAGACAACTCACTTTTGAATTCAAGTAACAATACAAGTAACTCTCAATGCTATAAAAGAAAAACTATCAATCAATAAAAAAATATCCAAACTATGTGTGCTTATTACACAGTTCCATTAGTAGTAATAGTCCCCAAAAAATCAAACACAATAGAGTACACCTAAACATATCAACTGCAAATTATGGTTACAAATAACATATCCAGCCAACTAAAATATGCAAGTTTTTCATGTTTTTACTTGGATAAGAAAATCATGCTTATAGACTTAGATCAATACTGTCAGACAAAACTTTTAGAGTTAACATAGAATTCAAGATTGATAAAAATCAAAGTACAGCAAAATAAATGAGTAGAGAAATACCTCTTCAAAACTTTCACATCTATGACTTTATAAATAAGAGCAGCTTGTAGAAGCAATTGAGGAATGTTTGCTTCAGGTGATTTGATTCCAATTTGGATTGAAGCTTCATTAGCACATAAATTCACAAAACCCATGGTCAAACCTGAAAAGTAGCTTTCCCTTTAAGTATTGAAATTATGATATGATAAAACCTGAAATTTTAAAATCATATTAGGACAAAAAAAAATTTTCAAAAACATATAAATGTTGTTGAGAAATCAAGTGCTGAGCTACAAATATGGATGTTTTCAAATTTTAGCTTAGCCACACACAAGCTAACTAAGCACAAAATAAATTTAGATAACAGTTCCCTAAGCTACCATTATCACATTCTAAATGATTCCTATAATCCTAAACTCTTGTATCAAATAAAATACAATTTGATTAACAAATTGCTCCACCCACATCTTAATTATCTCAGCTATAACTCCTATAGCTAGTCCAACAAAGCTGCAAAACATAAACGAAAATGTATCTATCTTCATGTCATTTAACCTAACCATACTTTAATCACTTAATCAATTCAAATAATTAGGTTTGAAATTTGAAATCATTGTGAAATTAAACAAAAAAAAGGAGCATATTCATGATTTCAACTTTCCAATTTTTTTAAAACTTTCAGGTTAACCAAATATTTGAACCAACTCCACACTTATTAAAACACAACTAACCACATATATTTCCTATATTATCATGTCATTTTTTTTTCAACTTATAACATTATTATTCATACAAACTCATATATCTTTAAATTAATAAAACTAAAGTCATCAAAAATCAGAAAATTCTCATAAGAGAGATTTCAAACTAAAAATGGAGTAGAATAAATCGATTACCGTTAACTATTGGAGGTTGAAGTAGGAGGCGACAGAGACTTCGAGTCGTCGATGGTGGCAGAGGAGTGTGGTGTTCGTGTTCTTAAACCTAGCTTTTGAGATTTTTCCCCCAATTTGATTTTCTACAATTGGAAACAACAGTTGCAATTTCAGATACAATACCAAAATGAGCACTACTGTTTCAATTTAAGATTGTAAAATTAAATTATGAAGAAATATGAAGGAGATTGAAAGTTGAGGATCCACATAATGGAAGAGGAAAAAGAGACGAGGGAAACTCACAAGCACAGAAGACGGCGGCGATGATACGACGGCGGCAAGCGTGACGGTGGCACTCTAGGATTTTGCGATTGAAGGAAGGCGAAGAGAGATGCTGCGATTTCTGAGAAAGAAGAGAGGATTTTGCGATTGAAGGAAGGAGAAGAGAGATGCTGCGATTTCTGAGAAAGAAGAGAGATTTATGAGAAAGTGAAGAGAGAGAATGGGTTATGAGCTGTTTCAGGAACAGTGTTGATATGGATTTAAAGAAATTAAAATTAAATGAAAATTGATGTATTTAGGAACAGTAGAGTATGTGGTGTATGTTGGTGTATGTACTGTATAGTGTCAACATAACATTTCTGTATAATTTAATATAACTTGTCTTTTTTGCAGCATGCCGAAAAACAAAGCACAATTATATGCCGCAAATGAGTTGTATGCCATTTTTTAAAACAATAGGATGATAGTAATTCTTCCTTATCATAGCAATATGAACTTCATATAAAATTTAAGGTTATGCAAATGACTATGGTGATTTCAAATAGTATGTGAATTTTCTACAATCTCAGTTGGTTTTTAGTTTGTGTATGCTGGTGTTTGCATCGTCTGTACTAACTTTATGAATCTATGCAGGGATGGTTAAAGCAGTATCCAAAGAAGGCTTCTATTCTAAAATCTGCTGGTGCAGTAAACTGGTTTCATCAATTTTGAGTTGTTGCCTTAATCAGGATTTCTCCATTCCCTTGCATAGTCTACAACTATTGTGATGTGGCAACAAATGTTAATTACAGGCCTTACATAATTGGATCATTGGTTGGAATGGTGCCACAAATATTTGTTGCAATCTATATGTATGCTCTCTCTCTCTACATTTTTTGTTATGCAATGAATTTGTGTTTTACCTGATTATATATATAGTTATGTGGATTATTTCTTGAATATCTAATTTTGCATTTGAAATTTCTTATGTTTATGTAATGCTGCAGTTGCCACTTTTTGCTTTCTTTTTTATTTCCATGCTGACCTGTGAATATAGGTTATGTGATTGGCTTTAGTTTGTTTTGGAGAATATGGTTATTTCTAGAAAATACAATTGTTTACTCTATGCCTTCATATATGGTAAAAGTTGCTTCGGTTAGATTTCTTTTATGGTTTTAGATTTTATATAACTGATGTAATTGAGATTCCTGCAGACTCTTCAATCTCTTTACCATGTTTTCACGTTTCCCTCTTTTGCATTATTTGTTTTCATCATTATTGATCATGCACCAGATCTTGAAATGATTTGTTGAATTGACGAATCGTTATTATATTGATGAAAGTGAACTATTCCTTCATAGTCATATATAAGTTTATTGAAGATTTGAAAATTGATCTTCTCCAAATCCAAAATTTGTAATTTCATGGGATTCTAATTTTTAGGCCATAGCTTTCTTTACCTTCATATACATTTTGTTTATCGGTTTTGCTCCTCATCATTTTATTATTTTCTCCTATCAATCTTTTACTCACTCAAGTTTTGCATTTGGAGAGAAATCCCTACTCTCTTTCTCTGTTCTTTCTCTCTTTCAATTTTTCTCATCTTTATTCTTCTCACTTTCTACAGCTTGCAATTCTGCACATAAGAAATTGTGAATATAGATATTTCTATGTTATTTGTGTTTATTGAACATTGAGAAAGATTGTTTAAAATATAAACTCATGGTGATACAAGTTATGGTTCATAAAGATATTAAAGCAAGTAATGCATTATTAGATTCTGAATTAAATGGTAGCTTTGGTGATTTTGGTCTTTCAAGATTATATGATCATGGAACTGATCCTCAAACAACACATGTTGTTGGAACACTTGGTTATTTAGCACCAGAACATACAAGAACAGGTAAAGCTACAACAAGTTCTGATGTTTATTCTCTTGGTGCTTTTTTACTTGAAGTTGTTTGTGGTAAAAGGCCTATTGAACAAATTAGAGAATGTGATCGTGAAATTGTTTGAAGAAGTTGAATTGGTTTTGAAACTTGGTTTGCTGTGTTCACATTGTGAGGCATTGACAAGACCAAGTATGAGACAAGTTTTGAGGGATTTGGAGAGGGATTTGCCACTTCCTGATTTATGTTTTCTTAGTTTGGATTCAATGAGATTAACTTCTGGACAGTCTAAGAATTTTCAGGGTTTTGTTATGTCTTATCCGTCTTCTTCTATGGATAGACCATTCTTTCATACTTCAATTGTTGAATCACTTCTTTCCTCGGTGGTAAATGAGTTTTTAGAAGAGATGTGAATAGAAAATATTCTCATATGACTATTTGATTGTAGTTGACTTTTATTTTGTCTCCTTAATTTGTACTTTAATAGTTGATTTTATATTGTATTATAATATAATTTGAAATAGATTTAAATTTGGCAAAGATATTTAATGTTCTACTTATAAAATTGGCTAAAATGTATTATTTATATTCTCAATTTCCAGTTTACAAATATTATAATTAAACAATGATAAATGTTGAATCTAGAGTAAGAATCAATTTTATTTTTTTTTTACAAATTTGGAATCATTAAACAATATCAAACTTTTACATTATTCTTATATTTCATTTTCAAAGCTCACAAACTTTACACACAAGTCTCACACAAATACCTATAACCAAATCATTATAAATAAAATTTAAATAATTATTGTTAATTACATAATGATAATTAATCCCGTGCATCGGCACGGGTCTTAGACTAGTTTTTCACATATCAATTTTGAATGAACTTTATGTGAAGGAATAATGGGCTAAAGTATTTGTGGTTGGGTCATTGCTACATTAAGTGTGTTATTGGACCGGAATGAAATGATGATATATTTTTAAAACAAAAGATGGCGAAGTAGTCTTATTTGATTTAAGCACCCTGATAATTGAGGACATAAGGATTTAAAGGAGGGCATTATTCTAACAAAAAAGGTTGTAGTAAATAAATTTTATATTTAATTGATGGATTGAATTGTGTTTTTAAAAATAAATTATTTTGATCATCCAAATTTATTTAATCCATTCATTTTATCACTCATATAAAACAGTTTTGAGTTTGACATATACATTCATAAAGAGAAAAATATATAATAGAATTATTTAAGTAAAAATGTAAAATAGTCATTTAATAAAGTAAAATCCTTTGTCTTTTTCTCGAAAAAAGACAAAAAAAAAAGACAAAGAAAAGAATGTAAAATAAATTATTACAAAATCTAATTACTATTTTTTTGACAATATTATAATTACTTTCCGTTGACTAAATATTAATATTACTTTATATGTCATGGCCCACCGGGCCAAGACGGGCCGGCCCACATAACCCTGATCATCTCACTTATAGAATTTCATGACGTTAAGCTAACTGACGAAAAAAAACAAAATGCTTAAGAAAAAAAACCTTATAAAACAAAAGTACAAAACAAAATTACAAAACCCTGATCATCTCACTTATATATACATACACACTAATCCTCGTATTATATCTGAAGAGCATTGCTATTTAGCATGAAATATTTACACAAGAAATGCAAGAATTAACACATGGCAAAATCTTAAAGGATGGTGTCATTTAATCTTCTTTTTTAGTGGAAAACATGGGTGGTTATGGATGTAATCAAGGGTGAGGATTTATTCTTCTCTTTCTTGCATAAAAAAATTCTTGCTAAATAGCATTTTCCATATCTGAAAAGGTTGGTTGGCTTCTCCTCGTGCGCTCGCGACAAAAGTAGAGAACGAACGGAGTAGGAAAACGATTAAATTGTCGGAGACAGATTATCATTCTCTCATCGATTCTCTACTTTCTGGTGAGTATTGATCTTACTTTGAACTTCTCTGCATTCTCCAAGTCCAACCCTAATCCCCTTTTCAAAACAAACTTTTCTTTTTTTAATTAAATTAAATCACACCACAATTTCAAATCTGAAACTTACCAACAAATTAGCTTGAACAGATTATCATTCTCTCATCGAATTTCAAGTGTAAATTA
This sequence comes from Trifolium repens, assembly GCA_030408175.1. Classification (NCBI taxonomy): domain Eukaryota; kingdom Viridiplantae; phylum Streptophyta; class Magnoliopsida; order Fabales; family Fabaceae; genus Trifolium; species Trifolium repens. The sequence continues at coordinate 31,186,746 of CP125838.1, read as the reverse complement.
TTAGTTAGGGATGAAATACATGAAAAATAATAGAATCGTACCAATTAGGGTTACAGATTATTCTGCAGGTTTTACAGATTCAATTTTGAGACTCTACAACTTCATGCCGAAGGAATATCAAATCACACTTTTATTTCAACTTTCTGAGATCACCAATGGTAAGTAGTAGTTTATGGATTAAGTTGTCACACACACTTTACATTCTTCAACAAGAACAACTAAATTGATGATTATTAATTTATTTATTTTTTATGTTGGGGAGTAGGGGTCAAAGGGAAAAAGCTGAAGATGGTAGAAGAGAATCGTCAACTTCCTTGGGATGTGCTTGATAACATTTCCAAAACACTAGATTTTGACGATCTCTTTCACTTTTCTGGCGTGTGCAAGAATTGGAGGGCTTTTCATAAAATTTACTTGAGAAACTTCATGCAATACCAAGAACCATTACTTCTACAAATTAGCCATTGGTATTATGAGAATTCATTTTCCTTAATTAGCATATCCGACCAAAAAGTTTATTGCTTTAAGATGTGCCTCTTCAGATCTATCTCCATGAATTCTATGTATTTCACATCTTGTGGCGGATATTTTGTCAAGTGGGGGTACAATAACAACAAGAGATCATTTCTGCTAATCAATCCTTTTACAAGAATAAAGAAGGTAATCAATGCACCCGGCTCTAGAGCTTTCCCTATTACTTATAAAAACCATGTATTGCTTGCTTTTAGCAAATGCTCTGAGGAATTCGTTTTGGTGGATTTATGCATAACTTCCAACAATTTCTATGTCTATCAATCTCGAAACAATCGTTGGGTTACTTTTTATTCGGCAATGGGAAATCAAGAGTGGGTTGTTCACTTGGTGGTTTTGCATAATATAATACACGTTGTCACTAACAAGGCCAACATAGGGGTACTCAGTTTGAATTCTCTGAATATTAAATTTCTAAAATTGAATAGTACTCCCGTTGTAACTAACAAAACGTTTAAGTTGGTTAATTGTGATGAGCAACTTTTAGTGGTTCATACAAAGTGCGGTCAAATAAAGAATGTATACAAGATAGACTTCTCCACTATGAAGTATGTCAAACTAGATACTTTGGGCGACATTGCATTATTTTGTAATGTGGGTAGTTTCAATATGAACTGCTATGCATTGAGCAATCCGAATAGATGGGGATATCAGAGCAACTCTGTGTATGTCTCCACTCCATCAACTACAATATGTAAAGTCATTTCAGCAGATGATAAAAAATTGCAAAAATGCATTACACTTCCAACTTTTGGTGAAGCAAAGTTCTACATCTACGATTGGTGTTTTAAACATCTACAACACGAGATTGATTATTCTCTAGTTGAGTGACTTGCATATTGTACATTGTGTTACTTATGGTCTTTGTGTTTCAACCTATTTTGTATTTGTTTGCCTGTGCGAAACCTGTAATTTAATTAAGTTAGAATGAGGGTTTCTGGTTATGTGAGTCTAGTTCTATTTATTATTTTGTCAATTTATTGTTTCTAATTGTTTGTTAAGTGTAGAACTGCTGAAATTGTGCCTGCATTACTATTTGATCAATGAAAGTTTATTTGAATGTTTTTTTTCGATGTCAAATGTTGTTTTAAGTGACTTGACATCGTTGAATTTCTAATGTTGAAAAAATAGGCAAGATATGATATTTAATTGCAAAATTGTGTAAAATTTCAATTGATAGATTTATTATAACGCCCCAACTAAAATATCTAGAATATTTAGTCAAGACATAAATAATGGAATCTGAGTACAATTAAAGTTTACTGAATAATTTAGCAAGATACAAATTGCTTCAAATACAAAAGGATAACAAATAAAATACAGTGGTAATTGCTAGTATTCTGAGTAAACAAGATAATAAACTAATAGCAAGACGAAGAAAATATAATCTTCAAGGCGGACAATCCAAGCTCAGCTCCAACTGTCAGCCTCCTACCTGGTCCTTGCTCCGAATATCCTGTTTACCTAAAAAAAATTGTTTGGAGTGGGGTGAGACTACTAAGCCTCAGCGAGTCCTACTACCCTCCTAGTGGTGACTACACCGGGGGATCCTAAAATCAGTCGTAACATACTAACTTAACTAACATAACATAATAGCATAATATAAATGTGTATCACAGATTAATAAACTCTTATTCATTTTAAACACGAGGACACTCTGAGGTGAGCAGGTCTCAGAGGCCTGCCATATCCGTCAACCGATTCGGTCACAGCATGAAGCTCACAAATATCATATCCTAATGGATTGTCCCATTGGGAGTCCATAGCGCGACATAACAGATCGCTCATGATTGACTGATACTAATTTAGTTCTTACTACCATAAATTCCCAAAACCCGGGGAGCATACAAACCTAATTCTAAGTTATACCATAAGATTCAGAATTGTGCCAGACTTCCTGTTTAACCTAATTCTAAGTTATACCATATAACTGCAAACTATCTATCTCAGATGAGGATATAAAACGAGTGCCTTAAGAATATTTTAGGAATTGAAAATATGAGTCATTCTGCACTTAGCTCGCTACGGCGAGTCACCAGCTCGCTATGGCGAGATTATAAGTCCTGACCTAAATCAACTCGCTGTGGCGAGCAGAAGCTCGCCATGGCGAGTTTCATCAGCTCAGAGCCCAGCTCGCCATGAATGCTCGCTAGCAACACGCTATGGCGAGTTCATGCTGAAAACACCATGTTTTACGAAAAATCAGTAGTTTTAAAAGAGTACACCTACAATCATCCTCTGAGAAAGTGCAGAAACATAATATAATTAAGGCTAAACTGTACTTTTGGTCCCTTACGTTTATTTTAGGTTTGAATCAGGTCCCTTACGTTTTAAAAGTTTCAATTTGGTCCCTCACGTTATTAACTTTTGCATTAGTTAGTCCATTACGTCAAATATTTCACTAACTTCGTTTGATTTTTACACGTGGCTGACGGTTTGGACACGTGAATGTTATTTTGGACACGTTGACACTATTTTGGACACTTTTTTTGGGGCCAATTCCATTATTATAAGTAATATATATTATTTTTAATTATTTTTTTTACTTAGTTAGCATCCCAAATGACACTGAACATGTCCAAAATAGTGTTCATATGTCCAAATTGTCCGTCACGTGTAAGGATCAAACGGAATTAGAGAAAAATTTGACGGAAAGGACTAACTAATGCAAAGCTTGATAACGTGAGGGACTAAATTGAAACTTTTAAAACGTAAGGGACCTGATTCAAACCTAAAATAAACGTAAGGGACCAAAAATATAGTTTAGCCTATAATTAATGTAAGACAGAATAGAAGAGAAATTGGGAGTTATATCTCATCACACAATTTAATTCCTAAATTTCCTATGTTAACATGCAAATATTCATTTTGGGGAAAACTATCTACACTATCCTAAAGAACCCACTTGTATTGAGCTTAACTCAGAAGCTTTAATAATGAACCAAAGCTCAGCTACAACCACGAACATCCTTCACCAAACTCACTTGAAATCTCAATTGGTGTGCTTGGATAAAATAGAAATATAATGGGTTAGAGAGTGTTTGAAGAACCTAATAAAGTTGAGGAAATGAAACAGTCTGCTCTATAGCTGAAATGGGTAACAGAGAGGTTAGAAGTTAGCTTACCAAGGTTGAAGTGGCTGGACAAGAAAAATTGCAACATGCAGCAGCAGATGTTGTTCCTGTTACGTACGCTGCAGCGAGTAACATACTCGCTCAGCGAGTTCTGCGATTTGTCAGCAAAATGGCTCTGTTACTTGCTGCTGTAACATCCACTTCCAATACTTGGTTCTAAACCTCCTTCTAATCACCCACGAAGCTCGAAATCCAACATGCAACACAAGGGCAGAATTTATGAGAATTTGGGGGTTTATGATTCAAACCTAGAAAGGGAAAATTTATAGAATCATGACTATACCTTGTTGTAAGAATTTGGGGTAGATGATTTCTTGTCAATCTTCCATAGACACATGCAAAATTCTTCTCCATCAACAAGGTCTCTATTGGAAAAGGGTTTGCAAGGAAAAGAGTGAGATAGCTCGAGAGAGAGGGCGGAGAACTAGTATGAGAGGATCCTATGAACCCTTGCAACTCCAATTGCATCATGCATGTGGAAAATAGTGTGATAAATTGATGGTTGTTGTTGGTAAAGTTGTGCAAGGCGTGAAAGAGAGGGTGAAGGAAAGTGTTTTGTTCTCTGATACTTAGACTCCATGAAATGAAATGAAATGAATAAAATGAATTGGATGATAGGTTTAGTTCACTTATAAGCTCTTTTCTATGTATAATTCCTCTTTTGCCCCCTTCACTTACCAACAAATTAACTCATCTCTTTATTGACCTCTATTTAATAAGCAATAGAAATATCTCCAATTAAGTTTCAATAATGCTCTTTTAATTGATATTCTCCTATTAATTAATTCGGGATGTTACAATATCTACCCCCCTTAAAGAATTTCGTCTTCGAAATTCAACACTTCTTCACTTCACATCGGGGTAAATCGTTTACGAATGCATTAACTTCATTTATTCATCCGTCAATCGTTTTTCGTCCCTTGGAATAAAACTTTCCTCTTAAGTTACAAGGCTAAGGTTATCCTTACATCCTCAAAGGTTCCGGTGCTGCGCACTCTGATTCAATTGCCTACAGTCATCTTCTGACATAGTTGTCATTATCTTAGTCTATGATTCCCCGGACACCTCAATTACGGTCAGTCTTCTTCCGTTACCACTGGTATATCACTCCAACTTCAACGGACTTGGATGTCGGTATCAGGCCTGGTTGGGTAAAAGCTACAACCTAAAGTATAAGCTTGAGAGCTAATATATCAAATTCTCATTCTTCCTTTCCAGGATCGCTCCCTTTCCGAATACCATTATGCATGACACGTCAAGTATACACATGCACCGCGTGTCGTCCAAATACTCCAGAATCGATTGAAATATAAAACGAGTGGTAAATCGTCTAGACACTACTGATTCTTCTGCCAATGAGTTGGACTCCTGGGCAGACTAATCTATAGTTGTCCGATAAAATCCCACCTACAATTTTAATCCATTCTGGTATAGCACGGTGATCGCAGTTGCACATCCAACATGCAGATGCATTTAGGTTCAGATTATCTCTCAAGGTCAGCGGTCCATCTTGTTTGAATTTCCTTTATTGGTAACTACTATGTGAAACTAGAATATGGTAACCCGATTCTCCACTTGGTTGATTGCATATGTAAGGTGTAAACTTGCAAAGTTGAGGCTAAATTGAAAGGTTAGCTTAGGACGGTTGACGAAATTACCTTAACAGATCACTGAGGAGAGGAAAAGGGTTTCCAAATGAGATTGGTATACTACTCCAAACGAGTAAGTAACTCTTTCACTTATGTTAATTACTTGGAATTGAATTGTTCTGGTTCAAGCGTTCGGGCTTCAGTTCCAGACCTCACGAGATTACAAGGAATGAATCAAAAAGGTCGAAGTGCTCGGTAGAGATACATACGGTTAACATGTTAATCTGACACGAATTTAGAAGATGGAACTGGCAGGTTTGAATCCTTAACTCTGATTTCACTAGGACAATTGAACTCTACTGGGTTGGGGACAACTCCGAACTTAATTCTGAATTTGATTGCAAAGGGTACGAAGAGATAGACAACTAATTATATTGAAGAATTGATTTAGCAGACTCGAGTGCACGAAATTTAAATGATTCTCTGATACTGAGTTAAGTCATTGTATCAAAACAGTTACGGTTGTTGATTGACAAATCAACCAACGAGCAGGAAATGGAACTGGAATTATTCTTAACCTCCTCTAGTATAATTAACTTCCGCCAACAGGATACAGCTAATGATGACACATCGGGAAAACTGAAAACACTTGATGTGATTACTTAAGTGTGATATTAATCACTATTAATGTAACTAATTGGCTTCAAGGAATTTGAAAAGTTTGAATCCTAATTGAATTTAGGCGTAACATGTGATTGACAAGTCATTTAAAGCACGAGAAGAATTTTCTCATCTGACGCGTAATCAGACAAGTTATAGAGTACACACGTACATAGTGTTCCAGGACTTATGAACGCAGATTTGAACATTGCTTGGTCCAATGAGCTGGCTGAAAGAGAATCTCAAAACAAATGAAAGGTAATTGAATATTGGTTTCCTATTGGGTTCAAGCTAATGTTCTACATCTCTATTTCTGCTGTCAGAGCTTCTTCGGTTAGGACAACTGGATTCTCACTCTAATTTCTTACTGACGATTCCTCACTGGTATGTCTAAATGATTTCTAACAGTCTCCTAGCGGAATGGTCTGAATATACTGAGGAGTGTCGGTGGCTAAGACTAAGGTCAAACTTAGTTACTTAAGTCTGGATAAAATACCTAAAGGAATGTTCCAGGAATTGGTAACATTGGCATAGTCTCCTATTTTATCTTCTACTGTCTGGTTTGAGGTTTGTCCCACACAAAATGTTGACCTTATGCCGCTGGCATCTAGTCTAGTGTTATTATCCTAGGTGGTATTATAGCTTGGTTGGCATCAAGAGAGTAATAAAGTATGGTAGTTTAAACCTAATCCTCAAACCGGATGGCTAGTGGGCCTACAATATTGAATCACTAGCCTAAGGGTAACCGGATGACAACTTTCGAACGTACTGTTAACTGATCCAACTAATTTCTTAACTAAACGGTTAAACTGCAAGGGTTCGTAAACTGAATGGTCAACCTAACATGGAACTGAGTTTCCGGTTTCTAATCGATCTAATGGCAAGGCAACTACGGATTGACTTGGCGTCTGATAGTGCTAACTAGGGGTGGACAGGACCCGAAAAACCAGCCCAGCCCGAGCAATCCGAAGCAAAAAAACCGAAGTGGGCTGGGTTAAAATGGATGAGCGGGTGAAAAAGCCCAAAAACGCGGATCTATATGGTTTGATCCGGTTGGGTTCGGTCCAACTAAATTCACCGTCGGTATCCGAACCGATCCAGAATACATGTCTTTACACTAGAGAAAAAGAGATTATGCATACATCTCTAGGAATTGTTGTGATGTTGACTTGGATAGGCTACATTTCACACCTTTACAGCTAATAATGGAGTATTTTAATGCATTTAATAGTACTATTATAACTCCTTTCAAGAAATGGTCATCATATCTACTGCTAAATTTTTCATATAGTAATTTATTACACTAACTTTACATTCTCTCTCCTTCTACTTTCTCTTTCTCTACGTTGAGAACAACAAATTTATCTTCTCCCTTGTTGAACTCTACTATCTTCCCCATTTTTATTTAACTTTCTCTCAACATCTGGAACAATCATGTATTGCACAAAGGTTGTGCAATATCTCTCAACATGCTCTCAAACAATCTTGTTCATCTCTACCTCTATTTAAGATATTCTTCTGATTTATGTCTAGTTTTTTTTGTTATTTACAAATTTGATTATATTAGATTTGGATCTGTTTGATTTGTATCTGTTACTTCTGAAACTTTTCTTCTTTGTTGTATAAATATGATCTGAATAAGAGATTTCAATTTTTTTTTACAAATGACTCAACCCGTAAAAACCCACCCATTTAATCCGGGACCCGCTGAACCGAACCCGTTTAAACCGAGATCCAAAAATGGTTCGGTGTGGACTCTATTTCTTCATCCGTGGATTGGGCCGGGTGGAGTTTTTGGGCCCGAACCCGACCGACCCGGCCCGTTGTCCACCCCTAGTGCTAACGGTAATCCTTAATTGTTACACTAGTTAAAATTTAACCTACAAGGGTCTGGTGCGACTACTGGTATACTCTGATAGGCCGGTCCTATTTACTGACATCTAAAGGTAGTTATCTTAGGTGTTCACCTAATAGGTTCTGCGATAATAAAATGTTAAGTTACGGGTGCAGAGGTTTCCTATTCTTAACGGGGCAATTAAATTGGTCAAAAGTTCTAGGTTCATAATGTTTGGAGGCTTGATTTAACGGTCCTTAACAAACCTATTTGGATGACGGCGTCACTAAGGAAGAATTTAATTTTGATGTGGGGCAAGGCCCGTACTTATGCGTTAAGGTTCTACTATTGGCCTCTAATTATTTGATGATATTGTTCTATAACTAGCTTAGATGACTCATGATATTATAAGTGATCTCAATCTGTCAATCTAGTCAATGTTTAGTGGTTAAAAGTTTGGGAATTCGCTGCCAACGACTGGTGTTGTTTTAACTGGAAGTCCTATTTGTTCTACGATTTGACGCTCATACCCTAGTGATATGGTAGAATTGTTGTCACTCAGTTGAGAGTACTCTAGAGGGTGATGTAGTAATATGAGGAATTCGTTTTGGTGGATTTATGCATAACTTCCAACAATTTCTATGTCTATCAATCTCGAAACAATCGTTGGGTTACTTTTTATTCGGCAATGGGAAATCAAGAGTGGGTTGTTCACTTGGTGGTTTTGCATAATATAATACACGTTGTCACTAACAAGGCCAACATAGGGGTACTCAGTTTGAATTCTCTGAATATTAAATTTCTAAAATTGAATAGTACTCCCGTTGTAACTAACAAAACGTTTAAGTTGGTTAATTGTGATGAGCAACTTTTAGTGGTTCATACAAAGCGCGGTCAAATAAAGAATGTATACAAGATAGACTTCTCCACTATGAAGTATGTCAAACTAGAAACTTTGGGCGACATTGCATTATTTTGTAATGTGGGTAGTTTCAATATGAACTGCTATGCATTGAGCAATCCGAATAGATGGGGATATCAGAGCAACTCTGTGTATGTCTCCACTCCATCAACTACAATATGTAAAGTCATTTCAGCAGATGATAAAAAATTGCAAAAATGCATTACACTTCCAACTTTTGGTGAAGCAAAGTTCTACATCTACGATTGGTGTTTTAAACATCTACAACACGAGATTGATTATTCTCTAGTTGAGTGACTTGCATATTGTACATTGTGTTACTTATGGTCTTTGTGTTTCAACCTATTTTGTATTTGTTTGCCTGTGCGAAACCTGTAATTTAATTAAGTTAGAATGAGGGTTTCTGGTTATGTGAGTCTAGTTCTATTTATTATTTTGTCAATTTATTGTTTCTAATTGTTTGTTAAGTGTAGAACTGCTGAAATTGTGCCTGCATTACTATTTGATCAATGAAAGTTTATTTGAATGTTTTTTTTCGATGTCAAATGTTGTTTTAAGTGACTTGACATCGTTGAATTTCTAATGTTGAAAAAATAGGCAAGATATGATATTTAATTGCAAAATTGTGTAAAATTTCAATTGATAGATTTATTATAACGCCCCAACTAAAATATCTAGAATATTTAGTCAAGACATAAATAATGGAATCTGAGTACAATTAAAGTTTACTGAATAATTTAGCAAGATACAAATTGCTTCAAATACAAAAGGATAACAAATAAAATACAGTGGTAATTGCTAGTATTCTGAGTAAACAAGATAATAAACTAATAGCAAGACGAAGAAAATATAATCTTCAAGGCGGACAATCCAAGCTCAGCTCCAACTGTCAGCCTCCTACCTGGTCCTTGCTCCGAATATCCTGTTTACCTAAAAAAAATTGTTTGGAGTGGGGTGAGACTACTAAGCCTCAGCGAGTCCTACTACCCTCCTAGTGGTGACTACACCGGGGGATCCTAAAATCAGTCGTAACATACTAACTTATCTAACATAACATAATAGCATAATATAAATGTGTATCACAGATTAATAAACTCTTATTCATTTTAAACACGAGGACACTCTGAGGTGAGCAGGTCTCAGAGGCCTGCCATATCCGTCAACCGATTCGGTCACGGCATGAAGCTCACAAATATCATATCCTAATGGATTGTCCCATTGGGAGTCCATAGCGCGACATAACAGATCGCTCATGATTGACTGATACTAATTTAGTTCTTACTACCATAAATTCCCAAAACCCGGGGAGCATACAAACCTAATTCTAAGTTATACCATAAGATTCAGAATTGTGCCAGACTTCCTGTTTAACCTTAAATACATTATATAACTGCAAACTATCTATCTCAGATGAGGATATAAAACGAGTGCCTTAAGAATATTTTAGGAATTGAAAATATGAGTCATTCTGCACTTAGCTCGCTACGGCGAGTCACCAGCTCGCTATGGCGAGATTATAAGTCCTGACCTAAATCAACTCGCTGTGGCGAGCAGAAGCTCGCCATGGCGAGTTTCATCAGCTCAGAGCCCAGCTCGCCATGAATGCTCGCTAGCAACACGCTATGGCGAGTTCATGCTGAAAACACCCTGTTTTACGAAAAATCAGTAGTTTTAAAAGAGTACACCTACAATCATCCTCTGAGAAAGTGCAGAAACATAATATAATTAATGTAAGACAGAATAGAAGAGAAATTGGGAGTTATATCTCATCACACAATTTAATTCCTAAATTTCCTATGTTAACATGCAAATATTCATTTTGGGGAAAACTATCTACACTATCCTAAAGAACCCACCTGTATTGAGTTTAACTCAGAAGCTTTAATAATGAACCAAAGCTCAGCTATAACCACGAACATCCTTCACCAAAATCACTTGAAATCTCAATTGGTGTGCTTGGATAAAATAGAAATATAATGGGTTAGAGAGTGTTTGAAGAACCTAATAAAGTTGAGGAAATGAAACAGTCTGCTCTTTGGCTGAAATGGGTAACAAAGAGGCTAGAAGTTAGCTTACCAAGGTTGAAGTGGCTGGACAAGAAAAATTGCAACATGCAGCAGCAGATGTTGTTCCTGTTACGTACGCTGCAGCGAGTTCTGCGATTTGTCAGCAAAATGGCTCTGTTACTTGCTGCTGTAACATCCACTTCCAATACTTGGTTCTAAACCTCCTTCTAATCACCCACGAAGCTCGAAATCCAACATGCAACACAAGGGCAGAATTTATGAGAATTTGGGGGTTTATGATTCAAACCTAGAAAGGGAAAATTTAAAGAATCATGACTATACCTTGTTGTAAGAATTTGGGGTAGATGATTTCTTGTCAGTCTTCCATAGACACATGCAGAATTCTTCTCCATCAACAAGGTCTCTATTGGAAAAGGGTTTGCAAGGAAAAGAGTGAGATAGCTCGAGAGAGAGAGGGCGGAGAACTAGTATGAGAGGATCCTATGAACCCTTGCAACTCCAATTGCATCATGCATGTGGAAAATAGTGTGATAAATTGATGGTTGTTGTTGGTAAAGTTGTGCAAGGCGTGAAAGAGAGGGTGGAGGAAAGTGTTTTGTTCTCTGATACTTAGACTCCATGAAGTGAAATGAATAAAATGAATTGGATGATAGGTTTAGTTCACTTATAAGCTCTTTTCTATGTATAATTCCTCTTTTGCCCCCTTCACTTACCAACAAATTAACTCATCTCTTCATTGACCTCTATTTAATAAGCAATAGAAATACCTCCAATTAAGTTTCAATAATGGTCTTTTTGTTGACTATTTGATGTTGGCTGCATTTTGGTAAAACTATGCTTAAGCAGGATGTGGTAAGAAATGTTACAACATCATTACCTGACGTGAGCGCGCCAGCTGGCGGCAGCATTTAATGCGCGCGGGTTTTATTTTTAGAGAAGATCTTTTCTCTTATATATCAGTTCTTGGCTTGTGCATCAAGGAAGTTTTATTTCCTAAACATATCTTTCACTAAGAGATTGTTTTGGGAATTAATATTGAAGAATTATATTTTCTAAACGTATCTTGTTAAGATATGGTTTTATTTTATTATGTGAGCTGGATCTTTCTCATAGGAAAAACTACTGAAGCCCAAAATTAACCAGCTATATATTGAAGGACGAAACCCTAATTGAGGCAGTTGTTCAAGCGTTATTGTTGAGTCTAGCCGTATTAGGATTCGTGTGTGTGCTTGTGTTTTGTGAGCCTTTCTTGTATCTCTTTGATGCAAGCTTAGGACTGTGTGTTCTTTGAGTTGTAATCACAATTGTCTCTGAAGCTTTTAAGCAAGGAGATCGTTGTTGTGTGTGTGTCCTCTCCAAAGCTTTTAAGCTAGGAGTTTGGATCTTAGTGATTGTGTATTGCTCGAAGCCTTTAGGTAAGAGTAATCTAGTGTCTAGGAGAGTGTCTCCATCATAGTGGTTGAATTAACAATAGTGCTGTCTATACTATTGAGCTTAAGGAGTGAGTTGGGAACTCATACCTAGGAGTTCCTAGGTAGAAAGACATAAGGATAGTTGCTAGGTGATAAGTTGTAAACGAGGAGTTTGCTGTAAGACTTTGAACTAGGGCTATTAGTGGATTTCCTCCTGGATTGGTATCCCCCAGATGTAGGTTGCGTTTTGCTCCGAACTGGGTTAACAAATCATTGTGTGTTTGTTTAATTCTGCACTATTTATTATTTGCATTATCTGTTCATTAAAGCGGTCAAAAATATTGTAACATCGTGTACTGTGTGCTAGTTTTTCAATTGGCATCAGAGCAGGCACCCTGCCTGTTTAGGGTGAGATTCAGGAAGTTTTAACTGGAAAAATGGACAAAGAAGGAGGATTCGTGAACAGACCCCCAATGCTGACTGGTTCCAATTATGATCATTGGAAGCCAAAGATGATTGCATTCCTAAAGTCCATTGATAGTAGGACTTGGAAGGCAGTTTTGAAAGGTTGGGATCATCCTTTAATTGTGAACAAAGAAGGTACTTCCACTGGTGAACTAAAGCCAGAGGCAGAGTGGACAAAGGAAGAAGATGAAGCAGCTCTCAGCAACAATAAGGCAGTAAATGCTCTCTTCAATGGAGTAGATACAAATATGTTCAAGCTCATCAAAAAATGTCTATCTGCAAAGGAAGCCTGGGAGATATTGATGACATGCTATGAAGGCACCTCTAAGGTAAAGATGTCAAAGCTTCAAATCCTTACTACCAAATTTGAAAATCTGAGGATGAAAGAGGAGGAAAGTATTCAAGATTTTCACATGAGTTTGGTTGACATTGCTAATGCCTTTGAGGCTCTTGGTGAGAAAGTATCTGATGAGAAGCTGTCAAGAAAGATGCTCAGGTCACTTCCAAAAAGGTTTGACATGAAAGTGACTGCCATTGAGGAAGCTCAGGATATAGCTAACATGAAGGTAGATGAACTGGTGGGTTCTCCTCAAACTTTTGAATTGACCATTAATGAGAGAGGAGATAAAAAGAGTAAAAGTGTAGCTTTTATCTCAAATGATGATGAAGAGGAATCCCAGACTGGTGTTGAAGGAGATGAAAGTATTTCTGATGCTCTTGCTCTAATTGGAAAACAATTTGGAAGAGTTCTAAGGCGGGTTGATAGGAGAGCCAGGCAGAATGGGCAGAACATTAGATTCGACATCAACAAACAGCAAAACAATGTCAAGAAAGCTAGACCTGAGGAGAAAAGTGGACCAGTCAAAGAAGTACAATGTCATGAATGTGAAGGATATGGACATGTCAGAACTGAATGTGCAACCTTCCTGAAGAAACAAAAGAAAGGTTTGTTTGTTTCATGGTCTGATGAAGATTCTGAAGAAGGAGAGGAATCTGCTAGACATGTTTCTGCTATGACTGGGGTTTGTGATACTGTGGTTGATTCAGATGATGATGTGGAGGTAGTGTATGAAGAGCATTCTGATGATGAGGAGAATGACACCTATGAGGAATTACTTGGTCTCTACAATGACCTTCTTGTTCGCTATAAAGAGGTGTGTAGAATCCTGGAGAAACAGAAGAAGACTATAAATCAACTTCATACAGAAAAAGATTTCCAAATTGGCCAAGTGCTGAAAGTTGAGAAGGAGCTAACTCAAGCAAATGCAGACATGGAAGAGTTGAAGAAAAGAGTCAATCAACTGAACTGTGGAGCCAACTTACTTGAGGAAATCTTAGATGGTGTCCCCAGTACTAGAATGAAAGTTATAGGATACAACTACACTGCTCTCAATCAGCATCAACAGGACAAAAACACCAAATTCCTTCCAGCTGATGAGGTAATTAATCCATACACTGGGAAAAGATGTTACAACCTCCTGCACCACATCCTAAAACCTATCCAAATGTTAAGCTTGGACAAGGCCCCAGGACTTTTGCTAACCATCGTCGCGCCCCAGGACACCATGGTCATTCAAGAAAATGGGTTTGTCATCATTGTGGAATGAAGGGCCACATAAGGCCTTTTTGCTACAAATTGTATGGATATCCAAGACATTGGCAACAACCAAAAACTGCTCCCAGAGAGGAACCTGTCAGAAAGGTGTGGCAACCAAAAGCTGAGAACCAAGGGCTGATTGCACACACATCTCTCAGAGCATCATCCAGAGAAGACTGGTATTTCGACAGTGGCTGTTCTAGACACATGACAGGGGTAGAGACATATCTGAAGGACTTGAAAGGGTATGCTTCTAGTTCTGTAACTTTTGGGGATGGAGCCAAAGGTGAAATTCTGGGGATAGGCAAGCTTGTCAACAAAGAGTTGCTTAACTTAGAAAATGTGTTGCTTGTAAAGGGACTCACTGCAAATCTGATCAGTATAAGCCAACTGTGTGATCAAGGATTGAGGGTGAACTTTACAAAAGAAGAATGTCTTGTTAGCAATGATCAAGGAGAAATTCTGATGAGAGGTGGCAGATCCAAAGATAATTGCTACTTGTGGGTATCTCATGAAGAAGTACAACAAGGAAAATGTCTACTTGGTAAACAAGATGAAGTTCAACTGTGGCACCAGAAACTTGGTCATCTAAGCCTAAGTGGAATGAAGAAAGTTGTTACTGCTGAAGCTATCAGAGGTCTTCCCAAACTAAAAATCACTGAGGGAAGTATATGTGGAAAATGTCAGATTGGTAAACAAACCAGGATGTCGCATCCAATGTTGGAACATCAGGCAACATCAAGAACTCTAGAACTTCTACACATGGATCTCATGGGACCTATGCAAGTCGAAAGCTTAGGAGGAAAGAGGTATGCATTTGTGGTAGTAGATGATTTTTCCAGGTACACCTGGGTGAACTTTATTAGAGACAAATCTGATTCATTTGACATTTTCAAGACTCTATCCACTCAAGTTCAAAGAGAAAAGAATTGTGGGATTGTGAGAATCAAAAGTGACCATGGAAGAGAGTTTGAAAATGAAAAATTCAGTGAATATTGTGCTAGTGAAGGAATTAAGCATGAGTTCTCATCACCCATAACCCCTCAACAAAATGGTGTGGTGGAAAGAAAGAACAGGACCATCCAAGAATCAGCTAGAGTGATGTTACATGCAAAATCCCTACCCTACCATTTCTGGGCTGAAGCTATGAATACAGCCTGCTACATACACAACAGGGTGACTATAAGGAAGGGAACATCTGCTACTCTATATGAACTATGGAGGGAAAGAAAGCCAACGGTCAAGCACTTTCATGTATTTGGTAGCAAATGTTATATCCTGGCAGACAGGGAGCAGAGAAGGAAGCTTGATCCCAAGAGTGATGAAGGGATCTTCCTTGGATACTCTACCAACAGCAGAGCTTACAGAGTATACAACTCAAGGACAAAGATTGTAATGGAATCCTACAATGTGGTAGTAAATGATGTAGAGACTGAGAAGGTTGGCCATGTGGAATACGATGTTGAAACATCAGGTCCTGTCCTAGAAGAGCATGATCTAGAAGAACAATCTGATGATAAACAAGAAGAGGATACTGAGAATACTGCTTGTGACACCACTAATCAACCCACTCAGAATAAAGGACCATCTGTGAGGGTCCAGAAGAATCACCCCTTGGAGCTAGTCATTGGAAATCCTGAACAAGGAATCACCACTAGAAGATCCAATGATGTAATAGCTAATTCCTGTTTTGTTTCCATGTTTGAACCTAAAAATGTGAAAGAAGTTCTCACTGATGAATTCTGGATTGAGGCTATGCAAGAGGAATTGAATCAATTCAAGAGAAGTGAAGTGTGGGATCTGGTTCCAAGACCTGATAAAGTAAATGTCATAGGTACAAAGTGGATCTTTAAGAATAAATCTGATGAAAAAGGGGTCATTACCAGAAACAAGGCTAGGCTGGTTGCTCAAGGTTACACTCAAGTAGAAGGGCTTGATTTTGAGGAGACCTTTGCCCCTGTAGCTAGATTGGAATCAATTAGACTTCTATTGGGTGTTGCTTGCATCCTAAAATTCAAACTTTATCAAATGGATGTCAAGAGTGCGTTTCTGAATGGCTATCTTCATGAAGAGGTCTATGTGGAACAACCAAAAGGGTTCACTGATCCTGTGTATCCTAATCATGTCTACAAACTGAAGAAGGCGCTCTATGGCCTAAAACAGGCGCCTAGGGCCTGGTATGAGAGACTTACACAATTCCTAGTAGGTCAAGGCTATAGAAAGGGTGGATCTGATCAAACCTTGTTTGTAAAGCAAGTCAAAGGAAAGTTCATGATTGCACAAATTTATGTAGATGACATTGTCTTTGGAGGAATGTCGAATACGATGGTACAACATTTCGTTCAACAAATGCAATCAGAATTTGAGATGAGTTTAGTGGGAGAATTGACTTACTTCTTGGGACTACAGATCAAGCAAATGGAGGATACTATCTTCATTTGCCAAAGCAAGTATGCTAGAAATATTGTCAGGAAATTTGGTTTGGATAATGCTACTCACAAGAGAACCCCTGCTCCAACCCATCTAAAGCTAACCAAGGATGAACAAGGTGTGGGTGTTGACCAAAGTCTGTATAGAAGCATGATAGGAAGTCTATTGTACTTGACTGCAAGTAGACCAGATATCACCTTTGCTGTAGGGGTTTGTGCTAGGTACCAGTCAGAACCAAAGGTAAGCCATCTCAATCAAGTCAAGAGGATTTTGAAATATGTCAATGGTACATGTGATTATGGAATGATGTATTCACATTGTGAAGATTCAAAGTTATGTGGATATTGTGATGCTGATTGGGCTGGTAGTGCTGATGATAGGAAAAGCACATCTGGTGGGTGCTTCTTCCTAGGAAGTAATCTTATATCTTGGTTCAGCAAGAAGCAAAATTGTGTGGCCCTATCTACAGCTGAGGCAGAGTGTATAGCTGCTGGAAGTAGTTGTACTCAACTTGTTTGGATGAAGCAGATGCTGAAGGAATATGATGTGGAACAAGATGTTATAACGTTGTACTGTGACAATTTGAGCGCCATAAATATTTCAAAAAATCATGTTCAACACAGCAAAACCAAACACATTGATATTCGCCATCACTTCATCAGAGATCTAGTGGAAAATAAAGTTGTAACACTGGAGCATGTAGGAACTAAGGATCAAGTGGCTGATATCTTCACCAAAGCACTTGATGCAGTTCAATTTGAAAATTTGAGGGGCAAATTAGGGATTTGCCTATTTGAAGATCTGTAGCAATTACAGTTATTTGGAGGGAGATATGCAACAGTTATTACACTCTCTCCAATCCTTGTGCTGCACGATAAACAAGGTAATCATGTTTCTTACTTCCCTATAAACACGCCACCCTTCACTAGTGGCTATTTCTTTACCAAATCTATTTTCAAATATTCCCTTTCTGAATTCCACTATCTCTCTAACCTCCCAAACCGTTCGAACTCCTCATTCATCTTCATTCAACTTTGCTACTCAAAATCTCTAACTACTATCATGTCTCAATCACCAAACACCACTTCTCCCTTGAAATCCACTGAATCACCTTCCTCATCTCCCATTGATGCTACCCCCATCACCACCATTCACCCCTCTTTTGCCTCAGCTCTCAATCCTAAACCAAAGAAAACCACCGCAAAGAGGCCCTCAACATTCAAAACTCCAAAATCGAAGAAAACCAAAGGGTCTTCGTCCTCTGTTTCAAAGAAAACTTCGAAAAAGAAAGGATCAAACTCCAAATCAAAGTCGATCCACACCATGCAAGAGTTATACCTTGATGATGTTGCTGAGAAAAATGTTGAATCGCATGAGGAAGCACCTGACAACCTTGCTTCTGATCTGAGTGCTGAGAAAGAAAAAGGGAATCCTAATGTTGTTGCTGAAACCCTAGAAATTCAAAAAGGGGTCACTGGTGATAACACTACTGTGTCTGATACTGTGGGAGAAGGAATTGTTCAGGATTCGCCTGATGCAGAAGAATCACTGAATGATAAGGATGTGGAGGAAGCCTTGAACTCCTTGAAGGATACCGTTCCAAAGCCCAAAGTTGCACCGGATGTTACCACATCATTGGCACAAGATGAACCTACACCAGATATAGGTGATGATGATGTAAATGCTCAAGATCAGGCTGATGATGAGCATATATCTGACAAGTTGATTGGTACTGATGCAAATGGAGAGAATCCTGTCTCTCAGAATAAAGAAGATGCTGCACAACAGGTTGATGAAACACCTGTTGATGACAATGTTACTGCTGAAAACACTACAGAGATACCTTCTACTGACAATGCCATGTCAGGAGATGATGATATAGTTGATGTGGATGCTATGACAGATTTAGATCAAACTATAAGTGAAGTGGCAGGAGGTAGCATTGCAAGAAGGTTGAGAAATAGGAAAGGGAAGGATGCTGATGTGATGGTTGAGGTTGTAGCTAAGGCAACCCCATCTAAGAAGAAGAAGATGATTGGCCCCAGTAGAAAGCCTAGCAAAGTTGAGATTGCTAGTGAAAAGAAGAAGAAGAGTGGGAAAAGAAAACAATCTGAGGTTGGTGACTCTGACTATGAAGTGGAAGAGGATGTGCCACACATTGTTTCCAACATTGTGTCCCCTTCTAAGAAGAAAAGTCAGAAGAAATTTCGCAGAGCTGCTATCCCTGAACTTGATGTGGTACATGATGTGCCAAACATTGTGTCTACTGGTAAGAAGAAAATTGGTGGAAGGATTATTCCCCAAAATGTTCCTGATGTCCCCACGGACAACATTTCATTCCATTTCATTGAGAGTGCTCAGAAGTGGAAGTTTGTGGCAAATAGAAGGTTGGCTCTGGAGAGGGAGTTAAGTGATGAAGCCTTGGAGCAAAAGGAGATTATTGCTCTCATTGAGAAGGCAGGGTTGATGAAGACTGTGTCTGGCCTAAGTGAATGCTATTAAAAGTTGGTCAAGGAATTCTTGGTCAACATACCTGAAGATTGTGACAATCCTCTAAGCAAAGAGCACCACAAGGTATATGTGAGAGGTAAATGTGTTCATTTTTCACCAGCTATTATCAACAAGTTTTTGGGGAATAAGGAAGATGGTTATGCTGAATTGGAGGTGACAAACAATCAGGTCTGCAAGACCATCACAGCTAACCAGGTCAAGGTTTGGCCAATGAAAGGTAAAGTGCCCTCTGTCATGCTCTCTGTAAAATATGCCATCCTTAATAGGATTGGTACTGCAAATTGGGTTCCCACTACCCATACTTCATATATAGCTACAGGTTTAGCTAGGTTTATTTACTCTGTTGGGACTAGCTCTGTGTTTAACTATGGAGCTCATATCTTTGATGAAACTGTGCAACATGCTAAGTCTTGGGCTGTTAGAATGCCTATAGCTTTTCCATCCTTAATCTGTAGCATCATTCTTGCACAACACCCCACTATTTTATCTGCTGATGATGAGGTGAGTAAGAGGGAATCTCCTCTTGACTTTCACCCTAGATTGTTTGAAGGGAAGCATGCTGCAGATATTGAATTTGCTGGTCCCTCTAGTGTTGCTCCCTCTGGTGTATCTGCTGGTTCTGGCTCTATGAGTAGGAAAGAAATGATAGCCTCCTTGGAAGCAGCTTGCCAAGCTCTTGATGAGAAGAAGAAGAGCCTTGAGAAGGTCATTGTGGCTCTCAAGCAAGAGGAAGAGGCTGAAGAGGGTGAGCAGGTGCAGGATGATCAAGAAGGAGGAACTGCTGGTGCTAATGATGATGATGAAGACACTGAGGAGCTGGAGCTCTCAGACTCTAGTGCTGATTTTTGATGGGTGTGTTATTCCCCATTTCTGATGTTATTTTGTTATTTTTCTTTCTGGTTGTAATTCTGGTACTTCTGTTCTGTTGGGCTATGCCCTGGATATTTTGAGCACTCCCTAGTGCATTTGGATGTAATAGTACTTAGTACTCTGTGATCTGTGCTGCTACTACTCTATTTTGGCTCCCAAAAGCATCTTTGTCAAATTTGTGGTAAAAAGGGGGAGTAGAAAGAAAGTTACAACATTTGTTTCCACATGTTCTCTGGTAGTAGTTTGGTTGTATGTGGTAGCAGGTAGATGTATGGTACTCTGGTAGTGGTAGTAGAATTTTTATGTTCTGTGCTGAAATGAACTGTCATGATATGCTTATGTTCTCTCCTATGTGTTAGTCTACCAAGCATCATTTCAGGGGGAGTACTATGTATGTGATGCAGGGGGAGATGTTGTATGTGATGTTGAAACATTTGGTTTGTGTCATCCATGCTTATATTTGTGATCACTTAAGGCGATGTAGTTTTCTGTGCTTCTGCTGTTATATGCCTCTGATGTGCTCAAAAGATACGACTGAATTCTGATCTAATGTTTTCCATGAAGGAGTATGTTTGGAAATTATTTTTGAAGATGTGCTACGCTTCTCTTCTTTTGTGTGTTTATGTTGATGTGAAGAAGTGTTAGTGATGTATGTATCTTTGTAGCTTGTCTGTGTGATCCCAAGTTGTTTTAGCCAAAAATTTGCCAAAGGGGGAGTTTGTTGACTATTTGATGTTGGCTGCATTTTGGTAAAACTATGCTTAAGCAGGATGTGGTAAGAAATGTTACAACATCATTACCTGACGTGAGCGCGCCAGCTGGCGGCAGCATTTAATGCGCGCGGGTTTTATTTTTAGAGAAGATCTTTTCTCTTATATATCAGTTCTTGGCTTGTGCATCAAGGAAGTTTTATTTCCTAAACATATCTTTCACTCAGAGATTGTTTTGGGAATTAATATTGAAGAATTATATTTTCTAAACGTATCTTGTTAAGATATGGTTTTATTTTATTATGTGAGCTGGATCTTTCTCATAGGAAAAACTACTGAAGCCCAAAATTAACCAGCTATATATTGAAGGACGAAACCCTAATTGAGGCAGTTGTTCAAGCGTTATTGTTGAGTCTAGCCGTATTAGGATTCGTGTGTGTGCTTGTGTTTTGTGAGCCTTTCTTGTATCTCTTTGATGCAAGCTTAGGACTGTGTGTTCTTTGAGTTGTAATCACAATTGTCTCTGAAGCTTTTAAGCAAGGAGATCGTTGTTGTGTGTGTGTCCTCTCCAAAGCTTTTAAGCAAGGAGTTTGGATCTTAGTGATTGTGTATTGCTCGAAGCCTTTAGGTAAGAGTAATCTAGTGTCTAGGAGAGTGTCTCCATCATAGTGGTTGAATTAATAATAGTGCTGTCTGTACTATTGAGCTTAAGGAGTGAGTTGGGAACTCATACCTAGGAGTTCCTAGGTAGAAAGACATAAGGATAGTTGCTAGGTGATAAGTTGTAAACGAGGAGTTTGCTGTAAGACTTTGAACTAGGGCTATTAGTGGATTTCTTCCTGGATTGGTATCCCGCAGATGTAGGTTGCGTTTTGCTCCGAACTGGGTTAACAAATCACTGTGTGTTTGTTTAATTCTGCACTATTTATTATTTGCATTATCTGTTCATTAAAGCGGTCAACAGTGTTGTAACATCGTGTACAACATCGTGTACTGGTGTGCCAGTTTTTCACTTTTAATTAATGTTCTCCTATTAATTAATTCGGGATGTTACATTTATTGTGTAAACTTGTTACTTGCTACTCCCATAAACTAAATAAATTGGGTGGGTAGGATAAGTTGAGTTCCAATTTACATGCCACTCTCAATTTCAAATTGTTTTTTGTTGAGACCTTATCCTCAGTTACAGATTGATGATCGATGTTAGCCATTAATAAATTAACCCAGAAAGAAAAGTACTCTTCCTTTGTTTTTTATTGGTTTCTTCCTTTTTCTTATTCAGTGCAACAAATTATATTTTGATAACAAGAATGGGAAATAAGTTAGCAAAAATTTAAAATAAACTATAAAGTTGTGAGTAATATTAAATGTTTTAAAAATCAAAATGGACAATTCAACTGACTGGATGGAGAATCGATCTGGACAACTTCAAAAAATCAAAGCTTTCTCTTTTAAAAAATTTATTTACACTGTCAATCCATATTCTTTTTTCTCTTTTAAAATATCATTCAATATGGAATTAAAGGATCATAGCTTCATGTCATGGCCTTCTAAAGCATAATTTTTTCTACATTTTCTGCCTGTACTACTGTCAACTGTCACAATCTCCATGTTGCTTGCTGTCACTCATTGCCCCCACCGACGAAGGTAATGGCGCCACCGACTTATTTGTTATTTTCTATTGCATTCTATTGTACCCAACAAATATATTTAAATGCGAGGCTGCACCCCCATGACTGTATTATGCTAATCTGGTTTTCGTTTTTTTGCTTCTATTGCAGGATTAACAAGAATGGACCATATATGAGTGGTCATGAAGTTGATAACAAGTAAGTTTTAAATTTTATCAAACTTTTACTTTCCTTATTTTCATTTTATTTTAAATTTGTTTGTTGATTGAATCAACATTTACACATTTTTGTTGTTTTTATACACATTCGTGTCTTGCTACTGTTTCAATTTCTTTTCTTGCTCGGTTTATGTTTTAAAAAACGGATTTGATAATATGTTTATCCTCTAAATACACTTTAAGAGGATTTGTATGTAATTTAGGTACAATATTAAAGTAAATGTGTTTCGTTTTGAAGCTATGTTGAAGAACAAAATTAATATTATTTTATTATTCTACTTGCAGGTTCTGTGGTGCACTCACATATTAATTGGGGTTCTGTAGATACAGTAAGGTTTTGAGGGTTTTGTTTTATGATTTTTGTTCACATTTCCTCTGGCAGTTTCTTTATTTTTCTGTCAATCATTGAGATTCTTCAATTGAGATCTGAACATTACATCTTAGTTTGATTATTATTTTTGTTCTTCCAGGTTTCTAAAGACCCAAGGTGCAATGAAATTGACAATGATGTATTGAGGTTTCACATATACATTATTTTTACTGTTTATTTTGTTTGATGACAATTTTCTTCTGCTACTGTCTCATTGAGGAAGGAGGCTTCTGTTGATCAGGTTCATCCCTTTTGCATTTAGGAATTGCACTGTCTTCTTTAATTAATATGGGTGAATTGTTTATTATTGGACTTTTGATAGTAGTAATTTTTTGTTGTGTAAGGTTCTTCTTTGTTTTTAATTTTAATCCGTCATTCATGACCGTTAGATAATGTTGTTGTCATGATTTCTAAGTCCATTAATGAATGTGGTTGTGTTTTGAATTCCATCAAACAAATTTCAAGTCCGTTTGTTGGTTGCAATGAAAATTACTTCACATTCTAACCTTATCTTATGAGTGTTTATATCACTAAATATTAGTACATATCAAGAAGTAAGTGATTATATGTCTAAATATAATTTTATATTGATAGATTTGTATTATGCTTTGCTTTTGGTCAACTGAGTTCTCCTTGGCAATGATACTCAATTTATCAATATAAACTTTGAAATTCAGCCATGATTAAACATACCCGCCTTTTCTTCAATTCACCATCTTCTTACAGTTTGTCTTTGTTTTGGCTATTGATACATACTTCTTTTTGAATGTCTTAAATATGGCAAAGAAAATAAGGTGTATAATTTTTTTTTCAAATGTTATTATTATATGATTTCCTTCTCTCTTTTAGCTGTGTATGCAAGCACATCAGTTAAATAAAATTTATTTTCCAATTTTTGCAATTGAATTGGAAACTTTGATAAGATCTCTATTCTTTTAAGGTACTACATATTGAAGAATTTGGATCTAAATAATGTATCTCTATTAAATTCTTGAGGTCTTTTACAATGCCCCGTGCAGTTCACATGTCATCTTCTCTAGAGAATCCAATGTATAGCTGCCTTTCTTTCCAATTGCAGTTTCACATATCAACATTGCACCAACAATTGACTTTTTAGGAGCGATTCTTGCAAGTGAGAAATCAAACATCTTGCCTTTTTAGGAATGGTTTGGATATCGAATGTGTTGTTTTTTTGTAGGGATTACATCGATGATAACTCAAATGTTTGAGATTATTGGAGGTAAGATTGAGTTGCAATTGAAGGTTTTGTAGAACACGAAAATTGGTTGAAAGGATTGTTTTAAAATTAGGTGTCATGGAACCAAGTCACAGCTCCTAAGGACGTACGCACAACTTTGGTGAAACCTTTGAAAGATGTAAAGTCCATACTTTTTTACATGATCGAATAGTACTTCATGCAACAACCATGAATTTGGTTTATTTGTTACAATGTATTTTGCTTTCTTATATTAATGTTTTGTTGAATGAAGTATCTGCTACCTTTTCATCCATGAACAATTTCAAATGATGTTTATAATTCTATTATAGATTGCATGAGACAAGATCCAGAAGTGACTGAAGAAGCTGGGAAGAGTTTCACAAGCAGAGGAAAAACAAAGATATGCTGATATATTACTTTTAGAGTCTAAGAAAATAGCTTCACAGTATGAAAAGGAAGCTGATAAATGCAATTCAGGAATGGAGACATGTGAGGAAGCTAGAGAAAGAGCTGAA
Source organism: Trifolium repens (assembly GCA_030408175.1). Classification (NCBI taxonomy): domain Eukaryota; kingdom Viridiplantae; phylum Streptophyta; class Magnoliopsida; order Fabales; family Fabaceae; genus Trifolium; species Trifolium repens. Next base: position 31,162,101 of record CP125838.1, on the reverse strand, counting down.
ACAGCACTTGAAAAACAGATGAAAGAAACTGCTTTGAAAGAAACAGATGAATGAAAGAAAGCACATTTTTAAACAATGAGTACAAATTTTACAATCTCAGTTATTTCTCAGTACCTTGTTATTTTTTACATTCATTGATTTTTTTATTATTTTGCGGCGCTTGATATATTATTTAATGAGAAATTAATACATAAGATTCATTTTTGGTTTCATTATAGATTGTTATCTTTTGTTAAATTGGTGCTAAACCAACATTATCAGTCTGCTATGAGAATTGCATCTATAAACAAAATTCCAAATATATTATTAAAAGAATGCTTATTTTTATGCTATAACTTACAACATCCAATTATGTGACTGATTACTGTTACAATTGTGGTTTGATTTACAAAACCTCTCATTGAGCCAGATAAAATGATCCTAACAGCTTGTTAAATAGGATTAACTATTTAAACCAAAGCTAGAAACTTGCCTTCAAAATCTACGTGTGGAGTATGCTGTGTATAACGTAAAGTGATTCTGTTGGACGTTGAAAAATTGGAAGTATACGGCTAAAGAGCTGATTGGAAAGAAGCTGAAGTTTCATTGGGTATTGCCTAGCAATTTCGAAACTTCAAAGTGGTCAATTACTCTGTCACCCAACAAGCGCATAGCTGCTCCTCGAGAGAACTTCCTAGCAAACAGAAAACACGGAACAAAGGTTTAATTGGTGCGACACCATTCTATCTGGTACTCTGTCTCATAATAAACATGGTTGATGTCCTGTTTTAAAAAGTTAAAACAGAATGAGAAGAAGAAAATAGTTGCATGAAAACATATAATCAATTCAGCAAACGTTATAAAGCAGGTTTTACTGATGTAAACTAATAAAATCTCATTTTTAACACAAAAGCGGAAAAAACAAAGCATTTGCCAGTAGTTGTATAATATATGACAATTATTTTTGTTTTCCATTTATGAGCCTTTATTCAACTCTTACAAGAAACATGGACACTTTAATCTTATCATAAAAGGGTGTCTTAGCAGGTATCAATTATCCATTCAAACGCAAAACTTGCATATGCTTTTAAGGAAGTAAAGAACCAAAAGATAACCTTTATTTCCTTTATCCTTTGAGGGACATGCAGCTAAGCAAAATAGCAGAAGAGAAATTTAATTTTACAAACAATACTCGAGCAAATTAATCCTCAAAGAGAGTATTTTACTATGGTCATTTGTGAATAAAGAAGAATCATGACTGAATAGAATTAACAAACACATTGCCTAACCAACAAATGTAGATAATGATGGAAAAAATATCTTGGTGCTTACTGCAAGCAATGTTTGCACGTAGTGCTCATCTGGAATACAGTTGTGCTGGTTCTGAAGTTTCTGCACTTAACCAAAAGCATAGCTAATAATAATATATATGAAAATGGGTACTGAGGAGCATCACAGCATTATCAGTATAAACAACATTATGATTTCAGAAAACTAAAATTAGACCACTTACAAGATTCAGCTTTCCCTTTCTGGTATCAATTGGTGGACGCCTCTGCCAAGAGTCAAGAGAGAAGGAAATTAGACAAGTTTTTACAAGTAGTATATTAACACATTACGAGTTGCAGACTTGCAGTTAGTCCAGTCTAGTATAGTAATGTATGCTATAGAGTTTAGTTTAGAATTCTATATGATGACTTTGATGTAATATCAACAAACTTTAATAAATCAATACAAGTTATTGTATCCAATGTAGTATTGTGGTTAAACTAACTAACTAATGATAGCTTTCATGTGTGTGTGGACTGACTATGATTGAAGATTAAAAAGTAAATTAGTGCTAAGCACCTCAAGAACCAAAGCCTTCTTCTACCTGTCCACGAAACTCCTTGGAGAAACCATGATATATAATTGTACACATATGAAAAGTTGTACAGAGGAACACAGCTGCACATGGAAAATAGAAACTCAGATTCTTATCATGGCATAGTAAAGTTCAGGCTAAAACATATCCCTAAGATACGTAACAACGAATCTTTGAAAACATGTTATAAAGCAACAATTTCCAATTCAGTAGATTATCCCAGAACAATGTCATTGACCTCCAACTAAACATGTGTACATAGGAGGTAGAAAAGGGGCATTAAGGGAGAATTATCATCACCCCAGAAGCATTTTCAGTTACAAGTTTATTCATTTGGGTGATTTAGCTAAGCTAGAAAACAAAATTATAAAAATTGGTTGTGATATCTCCATCATGTAAACATCACACAACGTTTAACCAACCTATTGAGAAACAATTTAGCATATTACCTAAAAGACAAAATCCAACTTTTAGAATCAATTGTGCATCACCTAATATTACGGATGAACTTACTTTTCAAACAATATTTCATCTCATATAAAGTACACAAAATTTAGACCAATGCATAAGAATGAAATTGGGCAGAAATGTACACAAAATTTACAAAGTGTTATTATTTTAATATCACCGACACTTCATATAAAAGGTAGTGTCTGACACGATAATAACACACATGATTATGTTTGATTGAGTATTTTTTTATTTTTTTTATTTTATTGGTATTGATGTGTACGTGTTAATGACCGTCGTTTGTTTTATAGACAATATATGTATTTTGCAAATTGGTGTAAAATACTGCGGTTGGATCATATATACATGCATATTTGAGGGAGAAAGTGCTAAAACACTTTTTTTAATGTTTTTTGTCGGTTAAGTTTTTATTTTGAATTTACATATTCTTTAATTTGGTCAAGTATATATGGAAGTTGGATGTTACTTTTTTTTATAGTATATAAAACGAAAATGTGTGAGAGGGTGTATGAAAAGAAGTAACCAGGAAAGCAACAACTCCATAGGATAGATGAGCGAAAGATCATGGAATGAATAATGGGAATATAGATGATCAAGAAAGACAAAGGAATATAAAATGTATGATACAGATGACCATAGAGTATATCTAATTGGTATTTGAGTTGAAATAATACAAGGTAATAAGAATCGGATCGATCATCGAATTAGTGAGTTTATTGGTTTAAAGTTCAATCAGTTGAATCGAAATTCAATCAGGTTGGTTTGTTTTTAATTAAATATATATTTTAATTAACATATAAATAAAAATATATAAATAATTACTCAATATTCTCTAGTTTCACACATTAAAAAGATAAAATGTCATAAAGTCAAATATAAAATGAACACTTTAGTACATTAGACATAAAATTTGTAATTCAAACCAAATTAGAAATTACATAATAAAATAAGTTCTAAAAAAATATTAATCAACTATTAAAATTGGAATCATACAAAACATATAATATAATATTTATTAACTATTAAAATTAGAAGCAAAATATTTATCAACAAAAAGAAAGAAACAAAATATCAAAAGGGAAATAGAAACAAAAAAATGTGAGATGGCTTCAGTAAAAGTCCCACATTGCTAATATGGAGAGGTTGCATTTGCACTTGACTATTAGTCTCACATTGTTAGTTTCACAAACATTTGAGAGGTGGTTTCTAGTAAAGTGTGTAAGATGTTTTTTGAATGTACATCAAAGCAAAGTGCTTCTGCAGTCAAATGGTCTCTTATTTAATTAATGAGATGAGAATATGAGATTAATAATTCCCAACAAGGTTGTCAAAAAGCAAATTTTTTTAATCGCCTAGACCGGCTGGTTTACCGGGTTTTCCTAGTTCACAACCAATTTGCGCGTTTTTCAACCGGTTCTCTTACGATACAATTTACTGGACTGAATGCAGGTTCGATTTCCGGTTCAACCAATCCGACTGGCCGGTCCGGTTATGACAAGGTTGAATAATACTCCTTCCGGTCGTTTTTATAAGGAACACTTTGAAAAAATCACACAGACCAAGAAAGTTAATTTTTGAATGAATTATTTGATTTCATTTAATAAGGGTACAAATAAAATTGTGCATTTAATAAACAATAAATTTATGGCTTAATTACAATTTTGGTCCCCCTATTTTCATAGTTTTGGTCCCCCTATTTTAAAATCACGCAGTTTTGGTCCCCCACCATATTTTTATTCTTAAAAATTGTGATTTAATATATTTTAAATATGTGACATACAACCTGATGATATATTAATGATCGAAAGTCATAAAATTACAAGAAAACTCAATTCATTTACGAAATTTAATTAATGAAATGTAAATAATTAATACACTTGGATGAATCTATATCATCAAATCTTATGTCATATCATTTAAAATATATTAAATCACAATTTTTAAGAATAAAAATCTGGTTGGGGGACCAAAACTGCGTAATTTTAAAATAGGGGGACCAAAACCGTGAAAATGTGAAAATAGGGTGACCAAAATTGTAATTAAGCCTAAATTTAAAGAGTGTTTCTTATAAAAAGGACAAAAAAAATTTCCCAAAGAGTTCCTTATAAAAAGGACCGGAGGGAGTATTATTTGTACCCTTAAAATTGATAAGTAATATTTCATTTAAAGGACCGGAGGGAGTAATATTTCATTTAATAAGTGTTCCTTTAAAATTGATTTCATTTAAATTTAAGCTTAAATGCAATTTAAATCTATCTATTTTGCAAAATGCGCAATTTTGATCCTCTTATTTTATTTTGTGCAATTTTAGTTCCGCTGTTTTATAAAATGTTCGATTTTGGTCCCCCCGTTCATTTAACATTCAATTTTAATGATTTGACACATTAAATAGCATGACGCCTGATACATTCTAATGTGGCTACCACGTCACATTTAATTTTGTTCTTTATTAAATAAATTTCATTTTATTTTCAAATTTAAATAAAATTATAAATATAAATAAAAAAATTAAACGAAGAATCTATTAGACATCATGTAATAAAAAATTAAATGTGACGTGACAATCACATAATAATGTACTAGTATCCAGACCCGTGCCAAGCACGGGTAAAAATGCGTCTGTAGATTTATTGATTTATAAATAATATATTTTTATAAATTTTACTTTAAATTTAAAATTTAAAATTGTAATTGCTAATGGAAGATAATTAATAACAACTACGTAAATATTTATATATTTAATAATTAAAATAGCAATCTGTGAAAAAAACTAATTGTAAATTTTATGTATATAGATTTTCTTAGGGAAGATTTCTATAGTTCATAATTTTTTTTTATCAAATTAAAGATGTATCGTAGTTGTTGTTTCTATTATTCTCCACTAAAAGAATTATAACGTTGATAGAAAAAAAAATTATGGGATATATGGAAAAGACTTTTAGGTTTCGTATAAAGGCTTTGAGGTGGATATAAATAACAAAAAAAAATGCATGTGTATCAATATATGAGTTGAAATATAGACTACAATATAAATAACAAATTAAAAAAATCGATTCCCGTATTAATATTTATGGTTAAATATATTTTTTGTCCCTACATTTTGTAGACTTCTAAAAATAGTCCCTACATTTTTTTATTATATTTTTAGTCCCCCACGTTTTTCCGTTTCCAATACAGTGGTCTCTACTGTGAAATTTTAGTTAATTGGACAGATGAAATAAGCAACATATGCCACACAGACTTATTTAATGAAGTTGGCGCACAAAGAGTGAGCATTAAATGAGTCCCTGTGACATCTATGTGTCATTTTCCGTCTGTCCAGTCAACCAAAATTTTACATTAGGGATCAATAAATGTTGGAAACAACAAAAACATGAGGACTATAAATATAATATAAAAAAATATAGGGACCATTTTTAGAAGTCCGTTCAAATGGACTTGCAACATATTTAACCGTAATATTTAAACAAAGATATAGGTTCCCATTGAAATTAAAAAAATAGTCTCTCTATTAATATATGACTAAAAATATAGATTCGTTAAAAATTATAAAGTAAATAGGTCTTCGTATTAATATATGAGTAAAACTATAGATTTAAGTAGAAATTATAAAAATTAAAAAAAGAGTCATCCTTATTAATGCATAAGTAGAAATATATGTTCCGGTAAAAATTACAAAAAATAAATGCTCCAGTATTGATGTATGAGTTGAAATATAAGCCGCGCAAAAATAAATAAAAAAAGCTTTCGTATAATATATGTGTAGAAATATAAACGACAGTATAAATTACAAAAATAAAAATAGATCTCGTATTAATATATGAAAAGAAATATAAGTTTTTGTAGTAACTAAAAAAAATACTTCTCGTATTAATATGAGTAAAAATATAGATTTCGTAAATATTAGAAGAAAAACAATTGGTCTTCATATTAATATATATTAATAGAAATATAACTTCTCGTAAAAATTACATAAAAAAAGTCTTTCTTATTAATATGTGAGTAAAAATATATGTACTCATAGACATTTTTAATAAAAAATTGGCATCTGTATTGATGTATGAGTAGAAATATAGATCTTGCAGAAAAAATAAATAAATAGGGTTTCGTATTACCATGAGTAGAAATATAAACTACAAAATAAATTAAAAAAATAAAATAGATCCCGTATTAATGTATGAATAGAAGAATAGGTTCTCATTTAAATAAAAAATAATCATCGTATGATTAAAATATAGATTCCATAAAAACTATAAGAAAAAAAACAAATTTTATGTCTAATGTACTAAAGTGTTAAATAAATTTCATTTTATTTTCAAATTTAAATAAAATTATAAATATAAATAAAAAAATTAAACGAAGAATCTATTAGACATCATGTAATAAAAAATTAAATGTGACGTGACAATCACATAATAATGTATTAAGTGTCATATCATTTAACGAATGTGTCTAGTCATTAAAATTGAATGTTAAATAAAGAGTGAAACCAAAATTGCGCATTTTAAAAAAATAAAGGAATTAAAATTGCGCATTTTGTAAAATAATGAGATCAAAACTGCATTTAAGTCTATATTTAATGAGTTTATATGATAAGAGATCATATTTTATTAGGTAAATATGTTTTGGTTTAATTACAGTTTTGATCCCCATATTTGGCTCTTTTCATAAAATTGGTCCCTCTATTTTAATTTTAACAAGTTTTAGTCCCCCCTCTCACAATTTTAAACACATGTGTCACTTTTTTAATGATGTGGCAAAGAAGTTGCTGACTTGTCAAATACCACTTTTATTAACTATTTCCATGTCATTTAATTACATATTTTTTTTAATTTAAAAATACACTAGAATGTAGCCAAAAAAAAAAAAGATACACTAGAATAAAACTTAAAATTAAAATAACATTTATCTTAATAACAAAGTATGATTAGTCCAAAAATAAATAACAAAATTAGATTGTGTGTATACTTAAGAACCCTAATCAGGAGAAATTTCCAAATCTCTTCCTCTCCCAATCGAAAATTGAAACTTCTAACCCCTCACCAAATCTGATTTAGTTTCTCTTCTTATTTTTTTTCAATTTTTGTTTGTCTCCATTGAATCTTATCTTCCGTATGCAATTTCATGGCATTAGACATCTCTTCCATTGAATTTTCTCTTCCTCTTGGATGGCAGTACAATGTAATAAGTTATTAAAAAAGTTGTTCTCCTATTACATGATAACAACAGCAATAGTATCGCAACAACAATGTCAGATTTATATATCAATTATATAAAAACAATTTCAGCTCTATATATCAGTACTATATATATATATATATATATATCATATCAATTCTCCTAGATTTTGATTTGTTCTAATTTAGGTTTGGATTCTTTGAGTTTAAAGGCACCGTGCTCGAGAGAAAACAATTAGATTTTTTGATATATTTTTTTTGTGCTTTTTAAATTTATTATTTTAATTTTAAGTTTTATTTTAACATCATAGTTGGTGTATTTTAAAATTAAAATAATATGTAACTAAATGACATGGAAATAGTTGACTTATGTGACATTTGATAAGTCAGCAACTTCTTTGCCACATTTTTTTTTTTTAAAATCAAAAGGTGGTAGCTAAGAGCTGTCACACCAAAATATATATAGATGAAAAGGAGAGAAAGCAATACAAATGGAGGGGGCCAAACCAAACTCCATTAAGAAGAACAAAGCCTAAAACTAGGAGAACTTAGAACCTAGTTTGTTCTTATGTAAATCACCCGAAATAGACAAAGGTGCAGAAGACCAAAAACTAACAACAGAAGAGGATAAACCATAATTAGCAAGGAGATCAGCAACACTGTTTCCTTCTCTAAAGATATGAGTAACTATGCAATTCATTTGGCCAAGCATAAACATGACATTCCTCCAACGATTCCTTAGAGGCCAAGCAACTGGTTTCTCTGGATTTTTAAAGGCTGCAACCACCAAAGAGGAATCCAACTCAAGCCAAAGGTCAAGCCAATTCTTTTCAAAAGCAATCTCCACTGCTTTCATAGCTCCACAAAATTCAGCAAAGACAGAAGAACCAACACCAAGAGGTTCAGAAAAAGCAAAAATAAAGTCTGCATTGTGATCCCTAAAGACACCACCACAAGCAGCATTACCAGGATTACCACAAGAAGCACCATCCGCATTACACTTGTACCAATTCAACATAGGAGGCTGCCATATAACTTCTCTGAGCAATGGAATTTTAGGATGATGAATGGAGATTCTGAAAATCTTCAAGAAAGAGAAGTCTCTAATTGAATTGGATGAAGGCTTAGAAGTGTTATTACCACAAAGGGCAGTACTAGCAATAATCAAGGAAATAGCATTTTGCCAAGTTATAAATTTGTCATTAAAACGAGCCTGATTCCTTGCCAACCAAATAGTGTTCAATAAGTTGATGATTGCTGCAGTGACTGTAACTTTACATTGAGGAGACCAAGACAAATCTCTAAGCTTCCATATATCCTCCAAAGAAGTAAACTGGAGACTTTGATTAAAACAACCAGCAAGCCAACACCAAAGTTTAAAAGCAAAGGGGCAATCAAAAAAGATATGAAAAGAAGTTTCAACCCGAGATTTGCATAAGTTACACATTGAAGGAATGTAGCAACCTCTAGACATTAAGTTCTCATCAGTTGGCACTTTTTCATGCATGATTCTCCAAACCAACAAGGACTTAGAAGGTGGAATATCAGGACTCCAAATTGCTCTTGCCCAATTCAAGTCCTGAAATTGCTGATTTTTGAAAACATAAGCTTCCTTAAGCTGCAAGTCACCATCATCAGTGTGCATCCATAAAAGTTTGTCACTAGATGGATCTATGGGAATTGTAACTTGTGAGATAATTGAAAGGAGTGAGGGATAAGCATGAAGTAATTGAGGAGGAATGTCCCAAACACCATTGAACAAGAAATCACTCACTGTAGAGGTAAGAAAAGGAGTAATAGTGACAGGAATAAGAAGCTGCTCAACAAGAGGCTTTCCACACCAACTATCAGACCAGAAGTTTATATATTTTCCATCTCCAATAAGCCAATTTGAGTTGTCTGAAACCACAGAGAATTCTTCTTTGATACTGCACCATAAAGAAGAAAAGATATGATGTTGAATTGGTCTTTTGCCCCTAAAAACTCTATCCCTCAAAAGACAGGCCCATGAAGAGTTTGAGTTACATAAATTCCAACAAAGCTTGAGATTAGAGGCTGAATTTAACTTTGTGAGAGATCTAAGATTGAGACCACCTTGAGAGAGAGGTCTACAAATCTTCTTTCAAGACACAGTAACTAGTTTCCTTTTTTCAATGTCACCACTCCATATGAAGTTTCTAAAGCATTTTTCCATATCTTTAAGAAGAGTAACAGGCCAAGAGTATATGGAAATACTATAAATCAACATGCTTTGCATTACAGACCTCACAAGCTGCACTCTTCCTGCAATGGAAAGAAGAGAAGCTTTCCAAGCAGAGAGTTTCAACTTAATTCTATCTGCAATTGGCTGTAAGTGAATGACCTTTGGCTTGCCTTTGAAAATAGGAACTCCAAGATAATTAAAAGGAAGAGCACCTAAATTAAAATTCAATAACTGGACAATAAGGGATAGCCTGCCAGGAGTGAGGGAGCCAGAGAAGATAGTAGACTTAGCATTGTTAATTATTTGCCCTGATTCCAAAGCATATTGTTCAAAAAGATCTTTGGGAGCTTTAAGGCCAGCAAGATTGCCTTTGCCAAATATCATCAAGTCATCAGCATAAAAAGAGTGAGAAGGAATCATGAAGTTTCTTGTTCCTTTGACCTGACACAAACTGCCTTGTGAAATAAGTTTTGTAATTGATCTACTAAGAACATCCTCAGCCAAGCAAAACAGAAGTGGTGAGAGAGGGTCTCCCTGTCTGACACCTCTAGTGCAAGTGAAATAACCATGAGATTTACCATTGATAGATATTGAAAGATGAGCTGAGTGAAGAATGACTTTAATCCAGTTACAGAAAACCTCATTAAATCCAAAAGATTTTAAGACTTTGAGCAAAAAATTCCAATTTAAGGTATCAAAAGCCTTTGAAATATCAATCTTAAGGGCTAAGTTACCTCCAAAAGACTTGTTGTGCAAGAGGTTAGTGAAGGTGTGAAAAACACAAGAAGGGGGGGGGGGGGGGGTTGAATTGTGTTTTGGGTAGTTTAAAATTCTTCTAAGTTATGAAAAACTTATCAGAGTTTGCAGCGGTTTAGAAAAGCAAAACACAATTAAACAGAACTTTGAAGATAGATAGAAAGAGAGAAAAGTAGAGACAGAGATTTTATACTGGTTCCCCTCACAAACCGAGAGTACGTCCAGTCCTCTTGTACTACCAAGAGAGTTCACTATAATCACCAAAGATTACAAATGCTCAAGCAACCTTGCAAGAGACTTCCAATGCTCAAGTATACAAACAAGAGACTTCCTAATGCTCAAGCACGCAGGCAAGAGACTTCCAAATACAAATATAAGAAAACAGAGTCTGAACAATTGATATGAAGATCAATGTTCAGTTACAAATAAATACAACTTTTGATACAAGACTTAACTTAGAATCTTAATACAAAAATTCTAAGGTTCAACTAATGAATTAACAGAAGTTGAAGCTGGAGTCTTGGATTTGAATATGAGTTCAAGTTGTATTTGAAGTTCTTAGTGCTCTAGGATGATTTTGACAGAATAACGGCTCTTTCAAATTGTTCAAGTGTCGTATCCTAGAACTTCAAACTTGCTCCAATTTATAGACGAAGGTGGAGCGTGTTTGATTTGAATTTGATGCGGTGAGATTGTGCCAGCTGTAGATAGTACCATTCTTAACCAAATCAGGTAACCTTGTATACGATCAATCTTGGGGATAACGTTTTAGCCAAATCAGGTAATGAGTTCGTACAATAGTACTAACGTCACTATCTTGTGGATAAGATTGATTCCATCAGCTTTTGGAATGTCAGAGGATGATGATGATTTCCAATCATTGTTGCAGAGAATGTTCTTCTGACAAAACGGCTCTCACTGCTCTTATCAGAGTCTGATACTAGCTTCCGATGAATATAACTTGCATCTTCTGATGCCTTGAAAATCTGGTCAGAGTTTGCTTTGACATATCAGAGCTTCCAATGTGCTTCTAGTAAATTTAAAGAATTAACTTGTATATCTGCACACTTGGATTAAATAATTAGTATACCCTATTGTATATTAATACATTTGTTATCATCAAAACTTAAATGGATCATGTCAGAACCTATTCTGTTCCAACAATCTCCCCCTTTTTGATTGATGACAAACCAAGTATTAATTTACAATGGTTGTTGATAAAATTTATCAAGCATCTCTTAGGTTGATGAGTTTTGCAAGCTCCCCCTAAGTTCAGCAATGATCAATTAAATCAGTTTAAAAATAATTATTTGAATTTTGAACTAAACTAATACACTAGACTCTCAGAGGCTAGGTTTGCAAGCTCTCCCCCTAAGTCTGATACCCATGAAAGAAAATTGCACTTTTCTTTTATGCGTACCATGTATCAGAAGTTCAAATTTCAACTAATATTTTCCTCAAAATCATATCATACGAAGACATAATTTTAATAAATCAAAATATGGAATTTGGTTTCAGTTTAGCATTTCATAAATTAATTACGGTTCTTACTCCCCCTTTTGTCATTAAGCAAAAAGATAAAACTGACAAAAAATTAAATGACATGTTTGAAAAAAATGGTCAAGAGTAGAGTTTCAATGCAGTCAAGGTGGTTACAACTATACCAATTAAATGGTTTGTCGTAAAACCATGAACTTGTCTGTTTGGAATCCACTATATAAGGACCATCACTTTGTCACTTCACTCAACACTTCCATTTCATTGTGAAAAATTAACAATGGATAAGGATAGAAGAGTGATCAAAAGTAAGAAAGCACAGGAGAAGAAGACGAAAAAGAAAGTGAAGATTCAACAAGACTTAGAGTCTAAGAAGAACCCTCAGAAGATGAAGGCATCAACTTCTGCTCCTGTCAGAGCCAATTATCAAACAAGATCCAAGACCAAACAACAAGAGTCCTTATCCGAGTCAGAATCTGAATGGGATTCTGATTGGAAGGAATTCTTGAGTACATATGTTCCTCCTAGGGAAGAATACCCCTCTTCATAATCAATGAGATCACTTCTCATTGGCCTCTCAAATGGAAGCAAATAGAATGTTGTGAACTCTTCCGTTTCCCTTTGATTCTAATAAGCTAGATTTAGAACTAGCTGTTTCTGATGTAGAATCCAAGTGAAAAGTTGGATAAGAACTTATGTAATCAACAATTTTCAATTGAATAAACTCTTTATTTAGCTTTGAAATCTTTGTGTTGACATTTGTCTCAAAAACATTTATGAAAGCATAAAATAGATGCAAAAAGTAAATAAATTATAACCAAATACAAGAGATTAACCACAATTAACAGAGTACTTAAAAAAGCCAGGATTCAATTAAAGTCACACAGCAAAACATCAAAAGATAATATTTGAAATTAAAAAACAAAGTGCATAAAATCCTAGGTTTTAAGGTTGAGGTGGTAATCTGGCATTGATGCTCTGGAGAGTGGTCATAATTGCAGCCAGCATAGATGAATGCTCATCAATCCTTCTCTGAATATTCTCTTGATTTTCTCTGATGTGTTGAGCATATTCTGGTGCATTTCTGGCAATATTCTCAAGTCTTGCTTGTTCAGCAGCTCTTCTAGCTTCTTCTGCTAGCCTAGCTTGCTCTCTTGCCTCAGCTTCTTGCCTTTCTTTCTCAATACGCTCATCTTCCAACCTCTTCCTTTCCCTTTCTTCAGCTTCCAATCTCTCTCTTTCCAACCTTTCTTCTTCCTCCTTCCTAGCCAGCTCATTTCTTAATTCCAAATCTCTGGTGTAAGCCTGTCTCACTGATCTGATCATGAGCACCAGATTTTGTTCCATAAGGTCACACTCTTTGTCAATATACGTTGTTTCAATAGACCTGTGTGGAATAGCACTGGACATTCTTCTAATGTTCTTGTCAACAGCTTGCAGCAAGTTAGTGATATCATCCTGGGTTTGCTCTAGGGGTTCATTGACAATTCTGGAAGGTAAGTGAGGGGGGATATAAATGCAGTCCATAGACAGATCCTGCATTAGGTTCTTGAGATGATTGGTTTGATCAGGTGGGGTTTTCTGAACAATGTCAAGATTCATAGAATCATTGATTTGCTGGATATGATGCTTAAGTGGTGTAGGTAAAGTACATGTGTTATCCATAGCCTCACGAGGTGGGGATTTCTCACCAGCATGTACTTCAGAGTTTGATTGCTCAACCACTTCAGCAACTTTAGGTTCAGGGGATGTTTGGTTTTCATTTTCTGGTTGAGTATGTTCTGGTGGAGGTGTTTATGGGTGTGGTTCATTTTCTTGTTGTGGTGTTGGTGATTTTTCTTGGGTTGACTCTAGTTCAACATTCTCAGAGTTCGGGGTAGGTTTGAGAATTTGGTTATCAAGGTGTGTGGGGAATTTTTCAGGTGGTGGTGAGGGTGTACGGTCAGAATCTTCATCCAGAGTATGAATGAGAGGTGCAGTACTAGTGGAAGCTTGTGCATTTTCTGTTCCATTCAGAGTCTATTGTTCCAGCAGATTATGAGGATCATTCCTTTTAGGAAGCTTCTTATGCATCTCATCAAACGCTGATTCTTCAATACCATACTCATACAAATCCTTCAGTTCTTCTTGCTTCTTATTGAACTTATTAACCTTTTCGAAAGCTGTCTGTAACGCAGAATTTTCCTTCTCTTCTTCTGTAAGATCCTCCAAAACCATCTTCCTAGCCTTAGGTTTCTTTGATGATCTAGGACTTGTAGTCTTCTGGGTTTTAGCAACCTTCTTCTCAGGAGGACTCTTAACAGCTTTTCTTTTGACAGGTTGGACTCTGGTTGGTTGCTCCAGAATCCTAGATTGTCTGATGGTTAATTTTGTAGGTTGTCCATCTCCTACCTCAGCACCTAGCTTTTTCAACAGATCAGCGTGTGCCTCTATAACTCTCTTAGCAGCACTATCACTCTCTTTTTCAATGCAGTGGGTGTGTTGGATGAACAATCTGATTGTTTTTCACCAGTTTCATGTACCTTAGAGTTGTGCTATTAACAAACATAGAACTTAGCAAGAAGGAACCATATCCTGGGAGAAACGGTGTGATTGTATCCAACAAACCACACTGTGCAAACATATGACTGAGTAGCCTTGAATGTCGCACAATAGATTTGGAAGAGAGAATAGAAGTGGCAAGATGATCAAAAATAAGCTTACCAATATCTACAAAATTTCCTTTACCAACGTGAAAGGTAAACAGCTTCTGAAGGTTTGAAATTTGATCAGTGCCTCCCAACTTGGACAAAATACTGTCAATCAGAATCTTGTAGATGACTTTGCAGTTGTTGGTCCATTCAAACTTGTCCTTGGGGTCAGCCTTAGGTTTGAATATAAATTCCTCAACAACAGGACCAACCTCATCAGAGTTTCTGATGACAAGACCACCACGGTCTATCTTCAGAGCCTCACATATATGACATACTCTGATAGAGATTCTGAATCCAGCCACAAACGATTCAATCTCTGTTGATGTGAAAGGTTTCAAACCCATTTGTTCTGGAGTTTTACCTTGAAGTTCAGGCTTTTCTTCAACCATATCTTTGATTCTCTGAATGTACACGTCTTTATTGATAATTGTTGCTTTCATCCAGAATTCTTTCACCAGTTCAGTATATGTTGGTCCATTCAGTAGATCAAAATAGTATTTCAAACCTTGTCTCTTGAACAAATTGACTACATTAGAGAAACCGTTTACTCTTATTCCTTCTAGATCAACCGGATTTTCAATCGCAAGATTTAGGTCATCATACTTATACGGACGTTGATCTTTAGCAAACTTAGTAGGTTTGGAGTTAGCAATGTCGATTATACAATCTCTTGGAATGATTGAAGCCATTGATGGAGTTTGGGGGTTAGGGTTTCTAATGAGGGAGAAAGAAATTGCTCTGAGTTTTAGAAGATGAAAGTGTAGGTTGTGAGAGTGCAAAAGTGTGAATGTGAACATTTAGTGTGTTTAAATAGAAAGTTTCGCGCAAAAACAAGTACAAACACGTAGGGGTAGCAGAGTATTTTACCACAAATAGGGATTAGAAATGCTAATCATCATTAACCAACTTCTTTATCCTCTTGCACTAAGACACGTGTATCAAAAGATTATTTGAATAATTGACACGTAAGTGAGGGAAACGAAAGGGTTTTTATAAAAGATTTTAACTTACGCGCCAGAACTATTTACCTTCTAATCAGATTCTGATAGTTTGTCAGAAGATGTCCTCATCACAACTTCTGATACAGAAGGTTCTGATGACTTCAGCTTCTGATTACTATTAGATTCTTACAAACTCAAATTTTTCATCAGAGTCTAAGTTAATCAGAGATTTCCATCATGTTCAGATTCTTTTTGATAAAGTCAAAACGTTCAACAGCTAAAGGTTTTGTAAAGATATGAGCCCATTGATTTTCAGTTTCAATGAACTTGAGATCAATTACTCCTTTTTGAACATAGTCTCTGATAAAATGATGTTTAATCTCAATATGCTTAGCTCTAGAATGTAAAATAGGATTTTTAGAGAGGTGAATAGCTGCAGTATTATCACAATATAAAGGAATATTGGTACTGCTTATTTGATAATCTTCCAATTGATATTTCATCCAAAGTAGTTGTGTACAACATTTAGCTGCTGATATGTATTCAGCTTCTGTTGTTGACATAGCTATGGTGGTTTGTCTTTTACTAGCCCATGAAATTAAATTCTCACCAATGAACTGACAGTTACCACTGGTGGATTTTCTTTCAATTCTATCACCCGCATAGTCAGCATCACAGAATCCAATCAGCTTGTAATCATTGGATTTCTGATACAGTAATCCAATGTTACAAGCAGCTTTCAAATACCTGAAAATCCTTTTCACTGCTGTGAAGTGGGATTCTCTAGGATCTGATTGAAATCTTGCACACAAGCATACGCTGAATAAAATATCAGGTCTTGATGCAGTTAGATAAAGAAGAGATCCAATCATACCTCGGTAGAGCTTCTGATCAACTTTGCCTTCAGATTCTTCTTTGCTTAAGCTTGATGTAGGATGCATTGGAGTGTTCATGGGTTTGCAATCTTCCAAATTGAATTTCTTCAGAAGATCTTTTATATATTTTGATTGATGAATGAATGTTCCTTTCTTTGTTTGATTTATCTGAATTCCAAGAAAGAACTTCAATTCTCCCATCATGCTCATCTCGAATTCATCCTGCATAAGCTTAGAAAAATTCTTGCACAGAGTGACATTAGTTGATCCAAAGATGATATCATCAACATAGATTTGAATGATCAAAATGTCTTTCTTTAGTGTTTTTCTAAATAATGTATTGTCAACTTGTCCTTTTTCAAAACCATTGTTGACTAAGAAAGTACTCAGTCTCTCATACCAAGCTCTGGGAGCTTGTTTGAGTCCATAGAGTGATTTCTTTAATCTAAACACATGATCTGGATTTGCTAAATCCTCAAATCCAGGAGGTTGTTTGACATATACTTCTTCGGAAATAACACCATTAAGAAATGCACTTTTAACTGCATAAAATAAAAGTAACTTGATTGCTTCCAATCTTGCTACTGGAGCATAGGTTTCAGTGAAGTCAATTCCTTCTTGTTGACTATATCCTTGTGCAACAAGTCTTGCTTTATTTCTTGTAACTTCACCTTGCTCATTCAATTTGTTTCTGTATACCCATTTTGTTCCAATAATGTTCTTGTGCTCAGGTTTGGGTACAAGATCCCATACATCATTTCTTTTGAATTGGTTTAACTCTCCTTCCATAGCAACTATCCAAGCATCATCTGAAAGAGCTTCATTTGTTGTCTTTGGTTCAATCAAGGATACTAATCCAAACAATGATTCTTCATCTCTGAAGTTTGACCTTGTTTTTCTTGGACTATTCTTGTTTCCTAGGATAAGCTCTTCACGATGTGATGATTTGTACTTGAACGTATTTCTAGGAATCTCTATTGCTTCAGAGTTGTTTTCATTTGTTTGATGTTCTTGAGCAGCATCAGAAGGTGTAGCTTCTTGCACTTCAGAGTCTTCTACAGGTTCTATGTAGTTGTCATACTCTGGAGCTTCATCTTCTGATTCATCAGAACCTGACAAATCTTTAACAGGCTCTGACTTTTTTTCATCAGACTCCTTATCATCAAATTTTACGTGCAATGATTATTCCACTGTATTAGTTTCAGAATTATACACTCTGTATGACTTAGAGCGTTCAGAGTATCCAATGAAGATACCCTTACAGGCTTTAGAGTCAAATTTCTTAAGATGGACTTTGTTATTCAGAATGTAACATGTACAACCAAATTGATGAAAATAAGAAATATTGGGTTTTCTTCCCTTAAAGAGTTCATATGTTGTTTTGTTCAAAATAGGTCTTATATAGATTCTATTCTGAATATAACAAGCAGTGTTAACAGCTTCTGCCCAAAAGAATTTTGCTAAATTATTTTCATGCATCATGGTGCGTGCCATTTCTTGTAAAGATCTATTCTTTCTTTCTACAACTCCATTTTGTTGTGGAGTTCTAGGAGAAGAGAATTCATGGAGAATTCCATGTTCTTCACAAAAATTTTCAAAAGGTTCGTTTTCAAATTCACCACCATGATCACTTTTAAAATCTTGGAATCCTTTTCATTTTGAATTTGGGTACAGAAGATGCTAAACACTTCATATGTGTCATCTTTAGTTCTCAGAAATTTAACCCAAGTCCATCTACTATAATCATCTACAATGACTAATCCATATTTCTTACCATTGATTGAAGCAGTGCTAACTGGTCCAAAAAGATCAATGTGTAAGAGTTCTAAGGGTCTTGTAGAAGAGACAATGTTCTTGTTCTTAAAAGAGCTTTTTACAATTTTTCCTTTTTGACAGGAACCACAAAGTGAGTCTGAGTGATATTTTATTTTTGGAAGACCTCTGACAAGATTGTCCTTACTAAGCTTAGAGATTAATCTCCAGTTAGCATGACCCAATCTTTTGTGCCAGACCCACTTTTCATCACTCAGTTTCAAGAGACAAAGCACTTGTTGTTCCTTTAAATCAGAAAAATTTACTTTGTAAACATTACCTTTTCTATTTCCCTTAAAGACAATAGATTGATCAAAGTTTCTGATTACAGTACATGAATCCTTATTAAACATAACATCATAATTACTATCACACAATTGACTTATGCTAAGTAAATTATGATGTAGTCCATCTACTAACCAAACATCAGAAATTGACAAAGAAGAATTACCAACTGTACCTATACTAATGATCTTTCCCTTCTGGTTGCCACCAAACCCTACTGTTCCTCCCTCTTGCTGATTCAGGGTGTGGAATAAGAGCTTGTCTCCTGTCATGTGACGTGAGCAGCCAGAGTCCAGATACCATGAGCTTTCTTTTCTTCTTTGGGTGCATACCTGCAGCATACACTATTTCAGATTTTGGTACCCATACTCTGATGGGTCCTTTTTGGTTAGTTTTGAGAATCTTATTCTGCTTGTTAGAATACTCAGAAGATCTGGAGTCAACAGAGCCTTCAGAAAAAGGTTTAGGCTTATGTTGTCTCTGAGACTTTCCTCTTGAGTGTGTCAGAGAACCAATTACCAAGTTTGCTTTAGAAGTACTAGTGCCCCGCTTATCAACAGGCTTTGGTACTCTGACAGCTTTAACTTGAGTAGACATGGGTACTGATGTGAGGGGAACCTGGGTTTTAGAAGACTTAGGTTCAGAAGATGAGTCATCTTCTGATACCTTATCTTGTGGTTCCAAGCTCACAAGAGTACCAGACACAGTCAGAGGTTCTGATGTACCCTTAGTAAAGTTTGAATAAGATTCTGATGGTGACTTGCTCAACAAGACAGGTTTGTTTGATTTTCCCACATTAGAAGATGTAAGAGAACCAAGTCCTTGTTTTTTATAATAATTGCTAAGCCCACCATGAATTACGGAAGTTACCCTAGTTTTGTCTATGTTATGGTGAACAAACTCTTGAAGAGAGATTTCATACTCATCATAGGGTTTGTGACATGTTCTACATCCAGTCTCAAGCACTTTAATTGTTTTAAGAGATTTTTGATAGTTTGCTTGAGTCTGGGTGAGATTTTCATTGAGTAGCTTCATTTTTTGTTTACAAAAATCTAGCTCACTCAACTTTTCCATGTACTTCACAATTACATCTTTCAAAGCTTTGGTCATTTGAGTACTAGACATTTTAGATATTACCTCATCAATATCGTCCGTGTCAGACTCTGAATCACTGTCATGGTCGGATTCACCAGTGGCCATAAGCGCTAGGTTTGCTTCCTCAGAGTCTTCATCCTCAGATAGTTCATTGATATCCTCCCATGTTGCCATCAGACTCTTCTTGGCTTTGTTCTTGATTGTACTCTTTCTTCCTTTACCCTTGGAGTTGAGTTCAGGACAATCAGCCATGAAGTGTCCAGGCTTATGACAATTGAAACAATTTTTTGTGTCATCCTTCTTCTCTCTGCCGGTGTTGTTTCTTGATCCAGATCCTCTGCCTTGAAAATTTTTGCCCTTCCTTAGTGACCACTTTTGAAAATTTTTGGACAAGAGTGCAAAGAAATCATCGTCTGATCCTTCTTCTTGATTATCTGCGAAAGATTCCTCTGCTTCAGATTCTACAACTTTGGTTTTCAGAGCCTTAGATGAAACTGAAATAAATGGCAAGGCCAAAGATTTTAGTTTCTTCTGAGGCTCATCAGAAGATAACTCAATCTCATGACTCATGAGTGAACTTATCAATTCCTCCAAGCCAAGTTTGTCCAAATCCTTAGCTTCTTGAATAGCTGTTACCTTAGGCCTCCACCTTGAAGGTAAGCTTCTCAAAATCTTTCTTACATAATCAGAAGTTGTGTAGCTTCTCTTTAGAACTTGGTGACCAGCCACTAGAATTTTGAACCTCGAATACATGGATTCAATATTCTCATCATCCTTCATTCTAAAGAGTTCATACTGTTGGATCAGAAGAGTAGCCTTTGCCTCTTGAACCTGTTTATTTCCTTCATATGTGGAACACAAGGAGTCATAGATGCTCTTAGCAGTAGATTTGTCTGTGATCTTGAGGTATTCATCATGAGTTATACATCCAATGAGAAGATCCTTGACCTTGTGATGTTTCTTGTATAGCTTCTTGTCTGTAGGAGTGAACTTCTTTCTTTCTTCAATAGATAACCTTCCCTTTTCATCAAGTCCTTGGAAGGTTACCCCTTCTTCAACTAAGTCCCAAAGCTCATCATCTAAACCAATAAGATGACTGTAGATTCTATCTTTCCACCAAGAAAAGTTAGATGCATCTCCATTGAACTTTGGTGCTTTGTTGCTTGTCTTATTATCTTCAACATCATAGTCATGAGGAACTGATTTCATGCTCACACTTGGAGTTCCTTCAGTCATACTATTTTTCAACTAGAAACTGTTTCACTGTAAGGTGATTAAAAACAGAACCGGGCTCTTGATGCCAATTAAAGGTGTGAAAAACACAAGAAGGGGGGGGGGGGTTGAATTGTGTTTTGGGTAGTTTAAAATTTTTCCAAGTTATGAAAAACTTATCAGAGTTTGCAGCGGTTTAGAAAAGCAAAACACAATCAAACAGAACTTTGAAGATAGATAGAAAGAGAGAAAAGTAGAGACAGAGATTTTATACTGGTTCCCCTCACAAACCGAGAGTACGACCAGTCCTCTTGTACTACCAAGAGAGTTCACTATAATCACCAAAGATTACAAATGCTCAAGCAACCTTGCAAGAGACTCCCAATGCTCAAGTATACAAACAAGAGACTTCCTAATGCTCAAGCACGCAGGCAAGAGATTTCCAAATACAGATATAAGAAAACAGAGTCTGAACAATTGATATGAAGATCAATGTTCAGTTACAAATAAATACAACTTTTGATACAAGACTTAACTTAGAATCTTAATACAAAAATTCTAAGGTTCAACTAATGAATTAACAGAAGCTGAAGCTGGAGTCTTGGATTTGAATATGAGTTCAAGTTGTATTTGAAGTTCTTAATGCTCTAGGATGATTTTGACAGAATAACGGCTCTTTCAAATTGTTCAAGTGTCGTATCCTAGAACTTCAAACTTGCTCCAATTTATAGACGAAGGTGGAGCGTGTTTGATTTGAATTTGATGCGGTGAGATTGTGCCAGCTGTAGATAGTACCATTCTTAACCAAATCAGGTAACCTTGTATACGATCAATCTTGGGGATAACGTTTTAGCCAAATCAGGTAATGAGTTCGTACAATAGTACTAACGTCACTATCTTGTGTTTTTGGAATGTCAGAGGATGATGATGATTTCCAATCATTGTTGCAGAGAATGTTCTTCTGACAAAACGGCTCTCACTGCTCTTATCAGAGTTTGATACTAGCTTCTGACGAATATAACTTGCATCTTCTGATGCCTTGAAAATCTGGTCAGAGTTTGCTTTGACATATCAGAGCTTCCAATGTGCTTCTAGTAAATTTAAAGAATTAACTTGTATATCTGCACACTTGGATTAAATAATTAGTATACCCTATTGTATATTAATACCTTTGTTATCATCAAAACTTAATTGGATCATGTTAGAACCTATTTTGTTCCAACAGTTAGCAGCTTCAGAAGCAATGCACAAGCAATCTTTAATGTTTCTGTCATGGATGAAACCTTTTTGCTCCTCAGAAACAATGGATGGCATGATAGTTGCTAATCTGTCAGCAATGATTTTTGAGATGATTTTAAATTTGAAATTGGCCATGGCAATAGGTCTATACTGATCTATAGAAGAAGAATGAGGTGACTTGGGAAGCAAGGCAATAATATTAGAATTAAAGCCTGGCAAGATCCAGCTAGTAGTAAAGAACTCCAACACAGCATTAATAACCTCTTTGCTGACAATGTCCCAGTAGTGTTGAAAAAAGAAAGCACCAAAACCATCCGGGCCTGGAGCACTGTCTTTATTGAGATAAAAAACTGCTGCTTTGATTTCTTCATGAGAGGGAAGCATGGTCAGCAGAGCATTGATTTCAGCAGTCACTAAATTTGGAATTACTTCTTCTGCAAGTAAGGACTCCTGCAAAACAAAGTTAGTAGAAAATAAATTTTTATAATAGTTAACAATGTGATCTGAGATTTGGTTTGAATCAGTGAGGACATTTGCACCATCTTGAAGAGAGGCTATAGCTTTGGTAGTGGTTTTAATTTTTGCAAGTTTGTGAAAATACTTGGTATTCCTGTCTCCCTCTAAATGCCAATTCAGTTTAGCTTTTTCCTGCCAAAATGCTTCTTGTTTATTGAGTGCATCTTCAAAAGCAATGCTGGCTAATCTCTCATCAGCAAGTAAAACATCTGTGGGACCTAGACTTTGAATTTGATCTTGTATATTTTGAAGGTTCATCTCAGCAGAAGTGACAAAGTCATTAACATTCCCAAAACAGGTCTTATTCCAATCCTTCAATTTATCCTTTAAATTTTCAACTTTTTAGACAAAATGAACATGGGACAACCAACCACATCAGTGTTCCAACTTTCCAAAATTAAACTTCTACAACCAGGGTGTAATGACCACATTCTCAAAAACTTGAAAGAAGATGCAAAACTGGAAACAGTGATTTGAAAATCTAACAAAAGAGGGAAGTGATCAGACTTGTGCTTAGTAAGAGTTGAAACAGAAGTAACACTACAAAAATCCAACCAAGATTGATTACACACAGCTCTATCTAGTCTCTTTTCAGTGTGTCTGTGGCCTCCTCTACCATTATTCCAAGTAAACTCAGCTCCTCTAGTTGGGAGGTGAAACAAGTTTGAGTTATCAGACCACGTTTTAAATTCCTCCATTGGAATTCTAGTTGGAGAAAATCTACCACGATGCTTATGAGCCCCAAGAATCACATTGAAATCACCAATGAAACACCATGGTAACACATGTTGAGTTTGCAACAAATTTAGAGCCTCCCATAACTTTCTTCTCTTTACATAATTTGTAGAAGCATAAACAGCAGAAATAGCCAAAATCTTATCATTCATAAGCACAGAAAAAGATACATGTTGATCATCAGAAGCAAGAACAATAGGATTTAAGTGAGTTTTACAAAGACATCAAAGATTAGGTAAAAGGTTATCTCTAGAATTAAAAGCAAAAAGTTTAAGATTAAGGTTAGCTAACCATCTTCTAGGGAGATCATCAAAATTCATCCAAGGTTCAGACAATAAAACTAAATCAGGATTGTGTTGATTGATTAGGTTCTTTAGAGCTAATCTTGTAGGGGAGTTAGCCAAACCCCTTGAATTCCAATAAAGGCACTTCATCTAAAAGGTTTAGGAGAAACCCTTGACCTGGTTGCATATGAGTCCCTGGTGGATTGACTTTTCTTCTTCTGAGCTTGTTTTTGTTTCTTTGAGAGAGACACAATAAAACCTTCATCATGATCAGCAATAGCTTTATCTGGAACCTGTAAATGCTGAAGAGAGCCATCTTCTTCCTCAGCCATGTTGGCCCAAGAGGACTTTAGAAACTCCATGTCCTTTGTGTTAGTGTTTTCAACCTGCAAGGTTGAGTTTATTTTAGGGTTGGCTTCATTTGTTAAAAATAAGCCTTTGGTCTAGATGTGGTGACTGATGTGCACACATGTGGCACCTGAACTGAATACCCTATAAACGCGCTTTCAAATATTTGCGTGTGATCTTTGAAAAAGATTTGTTTTGAAACAAACATATCCACGCTAGCTTGCGCGCCAAGGAACGAGCTGAAAGATTGAAGAAGATTCAGAAAAGATTTAAAAAGCTGGTTTGTTACTAGAAGATTGAAAAAGATTTAAAACAAAACTTATCTTTTATTTAAAGATCATATCTTTTATTAAAAGATTAAGTTTGTTTTTAAAGAATACAACAAACAGCTACCAGATCTCGTTCTATATAAAGGAATGTTGAAGACATGTTTTACTCACCGAAATCAATATTCATAAATCTAGTCTTTAGGATTTCGAGTCTTTGTCCCTAGGATTTCTTGTTTCGTTTGAAACTTGAATTAGGGTTGTATTTAGCTCTTAAGCTTTTAAGCACAGAGCTGTTCCTCTTCTTGGTTCTAGTTGGAAACAAGATTTGGACTTTGAATCACTCAAAGCTTTGAAGCACGAGTTGGTTCTTTAGTTTAGGAGTGCGTCTCCATTATTGAGTTTGTCAAAATCCTTGTGGTGTAGCAAGGTTCTTGTGGGAACAAGATTGTATAATTCCTTGTGGTGGAGCAAGGTACTTGCGGGAGCAAGACTAAAATTCCTTGTGGTAGAGCAAGGTCCTTGCGGGAGCAAGGTGGATAGGCTGGGAATTGACTGGGGGAAGTCATATCTTGTGGAGGAGCAAGGTAGGGTTACACAAGATAGTATCTAAGCGAGAGGTTGTAAACGGGGAGTTTAAGCTTTGAATTAGAGCTATCATAGTGGATTCATTCCTGGATTGGTATCCCCCAGACGTAAGTGAGTTGCACTGAACTGGGTTAACAAACTCATTGTGTTCTTTATCTTCTGCACTTTATTTTCCTTGTTCATCAAGTTATCGTATGTTTATGATGTTGGCACATTAGGCAACACATCGTATACTTAAACCCTAACGTGCACCACATCACGCTGCACATCTGTAACTTGTTACCGGAATTTCACTTTGCAACTCTGTCTGGTGGTTGTCTCTGATCCTGACTAGTAATAGAAGCACTAGAATTTCCAATTTGATGTTGATTAGCATCCACATATGATTCCCCTGAATCAGAATCACTAAACTCTTTATCATCATCAAAATTCTGTAATTGTTAATTCAAATCTTGTTCTAACTGTTGGTCTTGGGCTTTGAAGATCTCTGCAGGGCACAAGATTGGTTCAACAACATCAACAGGTGCTGTTTGCACAGTCCCAGAGCCACTAGCAAGGCTCACTGCAGGCAAAGGAGAAGCCTGCTTAGGCAAGGAGCTAGCAGGTGACTTGTCTGCTAAGGCACTAACCTCCTTAGCTTTGCTAGCTGGGATTTCTGGTACACTATCATCATCTACATTGATAATTTCTTTCTCAATGTTAACATTCTCATCTACCTTATTCATAATTACTCTGCCATCTTTGGTTGGAACATAAATTTTCTTTTGCTGAACTATTGGATTTTTCTTTTTGAGAGCTTCATTGTCTTGTTTCACCTCTTCATCTCTATTCCATCTCTTACAATTGTCAACATGGTGACCAATCATTTGACAAGCATTACAAAAGTCAGGGACATTCTCATACTCAATGTCAACAAAAAAAGCAAAGTCTTTCCTCTCAACTAAAACTTTGTATCTTAAAGGCGGACTAAGATCCATGTTAACAAGCACTCTAGCAAATTGACCAAAAGTTCTCTCCAGCATTGGTTTAGCAGTGACAGAATCAATACAAATTGGGGTACCAAGGCTGCTAGCTATTGTAAACAGGATATTCTTGTGCCAATATTCTTGTGACAAACCAAACATCTTCACCCATACCTGATTAGAAGTTTTTTGTGTTAGACTACTAGGCTTATCACTTAGAAGGGGGGGTTGAATAAGTGATCCTTGAAACAATGGGGTTTTTAAAAATTATTGTTTCAAATTAATCAAGCGAGCCGAAGAGCCACCGAATCGGTAGTCTACGCACCGATTGACCAAAAGAAAAGTAGTATTAAGCCTTGAACGAATTTGTGAAAAGTTACAAAAATGTTTGAGTTCAAAATTATTTGAATGTAAACAATATAACTTCAGTCCCAAGCAAGTTACAAATCAATATTCAAATCAATCACAATCAAGCAAGAACCAATTGAATTTTTGTGAACCAATACGAACAACAAAAATTCAATCGATTAACAAATTAATGAAATTAAAAGAGAGAGATAAAGAGAGACACACGATGTGATTAGGGAGTTCCCCGGATTGCGCGTCGTCCACGCGTTTATCCGAGTACGTCTCCCCCCAAATAACCAAACGGGTTATTTGAGAGTTTATAGATCAAAAACTTGATGAACAAAAAGTGCACAGTTTACAATTGAAACCTATAATCCTATAGCAAGACAAAATGTAAACTAATGCGAATAACCTCGACACCCAACGGAACTTCGCCCTCTGATTCCAACGATTCACCTTGTGCCGAACCGCACCCAATCGTCCAGCTGAGTCCTTCGTTCCTTGTTGTCGAATCCTTCAAGACACGCACGATCTTGAATCACTTGAGAGAAACACTAGAACCTTCGTCACACAATTCAACCCGACTACAATTCTGATTCACCGCGAACCGTATCGAACGTTATCACACAAAAACGCAATCTTTATTGAATTGATCCCATACGCAAATCCAATTTGATTGCAATTCTTGATGAAGATGATGAATTTGTGATGAATCAAACCTTTGATGCAAATTCTCACTCAATTTGTATCCAAAGCGTTTTCTGAACTTTCTCACTAGTTTCCTCTTAATTACAATGACACAACACATTGCTATTTAAAGAGAGAATAGAATTGAGCAAATTTGGGCAAAATTTCACAGACATGTATCGATACAACTAATGATTTGTATCGATACAAACCCTTTGACCAGCGTTAAAAATGAAAGATTTGACCTATGTATCGATACAAACACGGGTGTGTATCGATACATACATCAGTTTCTTGAAATCTTGACTGATATGTATCAAATCATGCAAGCATGATTCGATACATCATGATGTTTCTGGATTTCTGAGAGACATAGGTGTGTATCGATACATGCAAGCATGATTCGATACACAGGTAACTCTCTGCCTCTGAGAAACCACTTATGTATCGATACAAGTGATATATGTATCGATACAAATTGCACAAAATTAGTCAGAAGTAATTTAAGGACATTTGTATCGATACACATGTTTATGTATCGATACATAATACCTAAAAATCAATTTTTCAAAGTTTAAAAATAGTTTTTCGCTGTCAAGTCATTTGTAATGTTTGCCAAAATATGTTCTACTCTATTTTCATGTGTTTTGACAATTATTAAAACATGAGGATGAACTGGTGCACTTACATTCTCCCCCTTTTTGATAATTGTCAAAACTATGCATAAGCTAACTAAGCCTATACCTAATATGCAATAAAAATAGCAATATGTATACAGACGCATGAATATGCCAAAATATATCAATGACGAATACAAAATTTCATGACAAACATGGAATGTAGAATAACAAACCAAAACCAATGCATGAATATTGTAATACATCGACATTTTAAATTAATAAACATATCAAAATATGAGACGAAATAAACAAAGCAATGCAACAAAAGCATAAACATAACATGATTATCCATACAAACAAAATTATCCAAAATAACATGTATGTATGAAACACATATAATCAACAAGCTACATACTTATGTATGTGAGCAAAAATAATACCAAAGCACATTATAACATGAGAACACATGTTGAACCATATCTGCATGATAAAGCATCCACATAAATGAATCAAGTACCAAAATCAATCGTATGAAAATATATGTCTATGTATGCTCATAAAGTCACATATATAAGAACCAAACAAACATATACAAACCAAGTATGAACTTAATATGACAATTGTAATGATTTTTGTCAAATCCCCATTTAAGACGTATGAGTCTCAAAGACTTATCAATATCTTTGAGCAAAATTCTTGGAAATGAAGGATGAGACAACTATCAAGTCAAATATCACATTAAGGTAGAAGTTGTGTATATGAGCCAATATTCAAATGCTAAGTAAAACAAATATAAAGGTAAAGGTAGAGAATAGAATCTTCCCTTTAAGTGTTAGGTGGAGGAAGTGATCAATTTCCACACCATTGTAGATATTGAGTTGAAGCTTTTCTCATCACTTTCCTTGATCGTAAGTCTTGAACTCCATTGTTGTCGGTGTCTTTTGTCAATGGTTTCAAGACGCTTCCCTACATACTTAGACATTTGAAATAGGTCCCCAACTCATGTTGGGTCCTAGTTGGTGAGGTAAACAAACTTTGTTGAGTTTTGGCATCCATTGCAATACGCCCTTAGGTACCAACAATTTCCTAGCTTTACATTTTGCAATGGTATGGCCTTCACAACAACAATAGTGACAAGTGATATGTGAGTCACTCTTCTTTTGATCCATTTTGAAATGTTTAGAATTTTTATTTTTGACTTTCAAATTGTTTCGAAAATGTTTTGGATCAACTTGATGAGAGACTCTAGGTTTTGATGAATTTTCCACTTTGTCCTTAAGAGTCTTAATATTTTTTGACAAAGTGATACAATTATCACAACCAACTATATCACCATTATCATGACTTGTACTTGACCTTTCTAATAATGATACTTTGAAAGCTTTCAACTCTTCTTCCGTTTCGGAAACTTTCTTTTCAAGAGCTTTGTTAACTTTTATAATTTCTTTTAATCGTTTGAAAGCTTTCCTAGTTTCACTACATAGGTCCTCAAATGCACTTTGCAAATCATGATATTCTAACAAAGTATATGAGCTAGAGGGATTTTGGTTTACCTTTTTGGGAGCTTTATCCTTCTTTTTGTGATGATGAGTTGTGAAATTAGCCAATTCGCCTTCATCACTTGAACTAGAGCTTGATGATGAATGAGAAAAAGAGCCACTACTCTCCCATGCAACATAAGCTTTCTTACCTTTGCTCCTCCTTTTGTTTGAAGATGACTCCTTCTCTTTTCTCTTGAGATTAGGACAATCCGGCTTGTAGTGACCAACTTGGCCACACTCATAGCATAGCCCTTTCTTGGAGTACCTAGCATCATCATTCTTCCGGCGGTAA